>CM053148.1:77922500-82922500 GCA_028571685.1 Heterohyrax brucei | reverse complement strand
AAGCAAAAGGAAGGAATGATGAAGTCGAAGAAGTGAATGGAAGATGTCAAAGGGTGGCTTGAGAAGACAAAGTAAAGCATTACAATCACATATGCAAAGTTGGAGATAGAAAACCAAAAGGGTAGAACATGCTGTGCATTTCTCAAGCTGAAAGAACTGAAGGAAAAATTCAAGGCTTTAGTTGCAATAACAAATGATTCTACAGGGAAAATATTAAGTGACTTAAGAAGCATCAAAAGGAGTTGGAATACATAGAGCCATTAGACCAGAAACAGCTTGTCCATGTTCAGCCATTTCAAGAGGTACCCTGCAATCAGGAACCAACGGTACTGAAGGAAGAAGTCGAAGCTGCACTGAAAGCACTGCTGCAAAACAAGGTTCCAGCAATTGATGGAACATCAATAGAAAGTGGTCACTTGCCTGTGCCAAGAAATATGGAAGTCAGCTACCTGGCCAACTGACTAGAAAGGTCCATATTTATGCCTGTTACCAAGAAAGGTTACCCAACCAAATTCAGAAATTATGAAGTGATATCATTAATATCAGATGCAAGCAAAATTTTGCTAAAGATCATCCAAAGGAGACTGTGACAGCACAGTGACAAGGAACTGGCAGAAATTCAAGCTGGATTCAGAAGAGGACATGGGACCAAGGGTGTCATTGCTGATATGAGACTTATCTTGGTTGAAAGCAGAGAATACCGGAAAGATGTTTGTCTATGTTTTATCGACAATAGAAGGGCACTCGACTGCATGAAATGTAACAAATTATGGATGATGTTGTGGAGAGTGGGAATTCCTGAACACTTAATTGTGCTCACGAGGAATCTGTTCCTGGATCAAGAGGCAATCATGTGAACACAACAAGGGGCCACTGCATGATTTAACTTCAGGAAAGTTGTCCTCCAGAGTTGTATCTCTTCACTGTACATTTTCAATCTGTATGCCATGTGAAAAATACAGAAAGCTGGATTATACAAAGAAGAATGTGGCTTCAAGATTGAAGGACAGCTCATTAACCGTCTGTGTTAGGCAAATGGCACAACCCTGCTTGGAGGAAGTGAAGAGAATTTGAAACACTGATAAAGATCAAAGACCACAACCTTCAGTGTGGATTACACCTCATCATCAAGAAAACAAAAGTTTTCACAACTGGACCAGTAAGCAACATCATGATAAATGGACTGAAGTTGCCCAGGATTCCATTTTACTAGGGTCCACAATCTATGCCCACGGAAGCAACAGTCAGGAAACTAAAAGACACACTGCATTGGGAAATCTGCTGCAAAGGGCCTCTTTAAAGTATTAAAAAGTAAAGATATCACCTTGAAGACTAGGGTGTGCCTGACTCAAGCCGTGGTATTTTCAATCACTTCATATGCATGCCAAAGCTGGACGTGAATAAGGTAGACGGAAGAAGAATTGATGCCTTTGAATTACAGCATTGGAGACGAGTGTTGAATGCACCATGGACTGCCAAAAGAACAAACAGGTCTGTTCTGCAAGAAATACGACCAAAGTGCTCTTTGGAAGCAAAGATGCAAGATTACCTTACACTCTTTGTATGTGTTATCAGGAGGGATCTTTCCCTGGAGAAGGACATCATGTTTGGCTAAGATGAGGAAAGAAAAACCCTCAAGGAGGTGGATTTACACAGTGGCTGCCAACAATGGGATTAAGCACAAAAACAATTGTGGACGTGCAGCAGGACCAGGTAGTGTTTCACAATGGGTCAGAAGAGCCTCAGTAGCACCTAGCAACAACAAAGTCTTAGAATATTTTAGGCTTGCTCTTGGTGGTGTGGTTGCCAGAGCCCACTATACCCCGGGGTTAGCGAATAGAACTGCTCTATGAGGTTTTCTGGGATGTAACCTGAAAAGAAGCAAGGCATCAGACATTTTCTCCCCAGTATCACCAGGTATATTCAAACCATCCATCTTGAGGTTGATATTTGAATGTCTAAATCATTGTCCTCCAATGCCTAATTTTTATGTCCTCTCTTGGTAGTTGGCATGGACTTGGCTCTGATTTATGTCATCCTTGTATGTAATAAAACAAAAAGTTACCCAGTTCTGATCCATCTTTTTGATTATTGGTAATTTTGAGTCTACTGTTGCAGCTGTGTAAGTCATCTCACTGAAAGCTTTCCTTGTTTTGCTGATCCTCTGCTTTACCAAATATGATGTCATTTTCTACTCATTAGCCTTTCTTGATGATGTCTCAAAAGTGAGTGAGGTGAAGTCACTTCTAAGAAACATTTGGTTGGCTTTCTTCTAAGACTCATTCATTCTTTTTTCTAGAAGCCTACAGTGTATTCAATATTCTTCCATCAATACCACAATTTAAATGCATCCCTTCTTCTGTCTTCCTTTCTCCAGATCCAGCTTCTAAACAATGTCCAAAGGCCTTCCACGCATACAAGGTTAAATGAAGTGTCTTTTGCATTTTTGAGCTGTTTTGAATGGGAATGTGCTCTGGAAATTGAAGAACACAATAAATAGCAGGGTGAATATAGACTAATATAGGTATTTGCCATTTTAATAACATTAAAGATGTTCTATCTGCTTTTAAGTGCAACTCGTGCCCTGTAATTGCTACATATAATAGTTACTGAATAATTTTTCATTAAATGAATGTAGCTGATTGCCTAAGTAATGTCATGCCAGGCAAGTATATGCTATTATTTGATTTTCAAATAAAAATTGCATTCCACATATTCATGTTGTGAAAGAAATAAAGACACTTAAGAAGGTATATCCTGGCAACATGTAAGCTCTCAGACGGACAGCAGCAATGATGCAATAGCAACGCACATGAATTAGGATCTTTGTGTCTCATTCACCCAGTAATAAAACAATTGTAAAACTGATACACATTCTGAATGTTAGGGGAATATATATTTTTTAAAAAAAATAGATAAGCGGTAGGTATATGGATCTATAGATACCACGTAGCTTCACAAATTATCCTTCCCTAAATACAACCTTAATTCCCAAGGACAGGCTTTTGAATGATAAAATAACTTCTTTGCTAGTTAATAAAGTTTGTGTAACATGCAGCATCTTATTTTTCAATACGTTATAAGCTTGATCATAAAGTCAAAACTGATTTTTCTCTAAAATATTCAGGGAAGTTATGAACAATAAATGTTCATTTCCGTTACCTAGAAAGTAATATCATGATGGTCACTTGTTTATTATTTACCAGAATATTTTTCCTCCAAAGAGGTTAAAAATAATTCACGGATTTCTATCCAATATGCTGTTTAAATTTATGTCATTGGCAATCAATTAAGTCTTGTAGATAGCAGGGTATTTATTTATTCTTTATTCTCTTAACATACAATTCATCTGAATTTCATTTTATAAATGGCAAAAACTTTATTTTTACATTTGAACAGAATACAATCCAGTTTCCAGATTTAAGAGTAGTTATAGTTCTCATGAAAACAAGTATGTAATGACCGCCAGGAATATTTGTATTCTAAATCCTCCAAAACTCACTAGGAAATCAGGATAAAAAGTGGTACTCATTAATTTATTATGTGCCATTTTGCCAAAAATAATTTTTATTTTCTTCTCAATTATTGTCCACCTATAAAAAAATGAAATAAAATCATGTGTTTCATTAGGCATTTTTTTTTCAGATTTGTAGATATGCTTTCCAAAAGACAAAACAGAGAATGCATCTATTTTCCATTAAATTATTATTGAGTCAGATATAAGTGTTTACCTCATATCATCATGGTTTTCATGTCTCAACTTGAATTTCTGCATCCACTCATATTTTTTTTAAATAAGATCTTTAGTTGGTTTTGGCATATTTTCTTCATTCTTGGTTTTTCAGTAGCAAAACCATCTGTGAAGGTAGAGATGGCACCAATTTGTGGGAACTTTTGGTTTAAGAAATGAGGGATGTCCGCAGTGAAAAGTTTTTATTTTAATTTTCTGAGTGAAAATTTCAGCTCTCTGCCAATCTGCTTAATTTTTATTTGCTGTTCATTTGAAAACCAATTCTCCATTACAAACATTGACCAAGCCACTTACTAGAAGTGGTCAACACATTGATATAGCGAAAGGGAATTTATCATAAATGTGTACATAATTTATTAGCACAAAAATCACTGTGCCTATTGCCTGTGTAGTAGTCTTTTAGGGTTTATTTACCAGTGGTTCATTTATACAACAAGTAACCTAGAGAAAACAAAGAAGGATGACACTTAGAGATGCCTGCACTTCGTGGACATTCACAACACATTTTCTGGAGCACCACACCCCCCAAATGCAATTTGATCTCTAGTTTTTGTGTTTTTCTTCTTTGTTCAATGTGTGATCATTCTTTATGCTCACTTTTTCTATTGAACTCTTCCATTCTGTGTTATGTATTAGTAACAGCTCTTCATATTTTAAAACATACCTGATCTTCATTTTTGCAAAATCTGCATTTGCAAATGTGTCCAAACCAAGACCAAATCCATTGCCATTGTGACCCTAACATCTTGCAACATTTTTTTTTTTTGTCTTTTCAAAACACATAAACAAGAGCTTGACATACTTAATGCCATAATGATACTCTCAATAATCTGTAAGTGTCTTTTATTGCACTGGCTGCACTGGTATCTTTCCAAAGAGATGCAGAGCCCCTCGGCTCCTGTGACCTTGGTTTCCCTCCTCTTCTTTGCTCTCTTGAGAAATAACCTTCAACCCAGGAAACAGCAACTAGAAAGGCTGCCTGGAGCTTTTTGTATCTCAGACTTTCTTTCTTGCCCTTTATCTCAGTCAGAGTGGACTTGGCAAGCTAGTTCCACTAGCTGAGGAATTTTTACGTAAATTTTGTCTTTGCGTGTTACAGACATTCAGATTAGGGTCCAGGCAAAGAGTTTCTTGTGATAGTTTTCTGGTGTATGTAATTATCCATGGGCTATACGCTTAAAAATATGAAGTAATCCTTTCCAAAAATGACATATAAACTCCGGTGTAAAAATTTCCTTTTGCAACTCCATGGAGAACAGCCTACGTTGCTGTTCGGTATCCGGTGGTATCACACCTCCTATTAAACTTTCTCCCTCTTTCTGACTTGGAGTCTGTTTCATTGGTTCTACTGCTCCAGAGCATGGACTCTAATTGGCTAATACCATCCAGTGGATTCTGACTCACAGAGACCCTGCAGGACAGATTAGAACTGCACGTGGCGTTTCCAAGGAGTGGCTGGTGTATTCAAACTGCAGAATGTTTGTTTATTAGCAAGCTAACCACCAAAGCTTCAAATTCATCCATAACCACAAAATCAGTATTTGCAGAGCTTTTGAGGTTATCCATGGACATGTGCAGTGTGGCAAAACAATCTGAGTTGCTGGCCTCATGCCTTCTCAGATGAAATTGATCACGAAGATATTTCGTCTTCCTGCTTCAGCTCTCATACTGTAACCCACGTCCTTTTCAGTCTCTTTAGTGCCATGTTGTTGCTGTTTTCCATTTTTGTACTTTTTGATGTTTAAAATAGCCCCAAATGTAGTGTTGTCTAGTGTGTCAAAGCACGAGAAGGCTGTGTTGTATCTCATGGAGAAAACATGTGTGGTCAATCCAGATTGTTCAGGCCTAAATTATAGTACTGTTGGCTCTGAGTTCAGAGTTAATGAGTCAATAATCTGGAACTCAGAGAAAGCCAGAGAACTCTTATCTAGGGTATGACGGCTTCATAGAGTTTCAATTGCTGATTTTTCAGAGGTGGATGGCAGGTCTTTCTTCCGTTTTTCAGTTAGCAACTGGCCATGTCAATGGTTTGTGCCACCTAAGTGATCCCTACATGAGACCTCTTCACAAAGTGCTACAGTAACGTCTATAAGATGTGACAGTGCTATGGAAAAGATGGAAAGCAGCTAAAAGTGTGAATTCACAAAATGATAACCAGCATAAAAGTTTAAAGTGGCTAGCATTGCTATGTGAAAAAAAGCTGAAAAAACTTAAGGTCATGGTACTCAGGCTGACATAAATGTTAAATATTTGCAGTAGATTGAATTCTGTCTCTTGAAAATATCTGTCCACTCACTCAGGATTTCCAGTGTTGTATGACTGTCCACCACTTTATCTCCTCATGAAATTTTCCTTGTGTTGTAAATCCTGCTTCTATGAAGTTAATGAGGTGAGATTAGCGGTGGTTCTGTGAATGAGGCAGAACTGAATCTACATGATCGCGTTGCGTCTTGAGTTAATCTCTTTCAGGATATAAAAGACAGAAGGAAGCAGTGTACTTCATATTACTATGAAAGCAGCGCTGGGCGCAGAGTGTGTGCTCTGGACCTAAGCTGCCTTCTCAAAGCTCCTAGACCAAAAGATGATTGCTAATAAGAAGAACCTTCTTCCAGAACTCACAGCAAGAGAAAGCCTTGTCTTGGAGCTGGCTCTCTGAATTTAGACTTCTAGCTTCCCAGACAGTGAAAAAATGAATTTCTCTTTGTTAAAGCCAGCCACTTGTGGTATCTCTGTTATACCAGCATTAGATGACTAATGTAGCCCTTCTGGCTAGTATTTTATTATAAGGAAACAGTGATTATCTTAAATTATTTCAAGAAATAGTATTAAATAAGATGTCTTTAAACAGAAACATTTAAAACAAGATTATGTATTGGCAAGTTGACAAGGAATGCCTTGAACATTGGTATGTTTTACGTCTTCAGTTGATTTGAGATTGAGAACATTGCTCTAAGATGCATTAACATAGATCAATGTATATATAAAACACAATAGAACAAATACTGAAGCATCGTATTTGACTAAGAATGTTGATTTTATAGCTGGTAATAGTTGTAAAAAAATAAAATAAAAAGCATTAAATTGCTGGGGTACTTGGCTTCAGATATGGACACAAGAATAAGTGAGATCTGAGCTTACATTTTGGATGAACATAATTGCAGCTGTACTATATTCTACAATACTATGCTACTGGAGGCTTTTAAAATGAGATCATTTACATGGAGGAATCTGGAAGACATAGTGAATGAATTTAGTCAATTGCAAAAGGAGAAATATTGTTTCAGACCACTATTATACAAACTCAAGAAAAGGCTTAAATAAAGAAGAAAACTGTCTTTGATGGTTATAAGAGTGGGGAGGGAAAGAAAAGCGTATTCATTAATTAAATTATAGATCAGAATTGGATTAGGAGGGACAGTGCATAATAGAAGGGAGGTCAGCATAGCTGGGCTAAACCAAAAGCTAACAGGTTTCCTAAATATAACCCAGTACTTCCGAGGACACAGTGGTGGGGACAGTTGTCTGGGGACAATGGTTCAGGGGACTTCTAGGTCAATTGTCATAACAAAGTTTTTTAAGAAAATGTTCTGCATCTCACTTTGATGAGTGGCGTCTGGGGTCTTAAAAGCTAGTAAATGGCCTCCTAGATAGCATCAGCTAGTCGTAACCTACCTGAAGCAGAGTAGAATGAAAGACATCCAAGACATAAAGGAAACAGTAGCCCAAGTGACCGTACAATCCAGAGACTGCATCAGCATGAGACCAGAAGAACTAGATGGTGCCTGGCTACCGTCAGTGACTGTCCTTACAAGGAATTCAACATAAAGTCCCTGACGGAGGGGGCAAAAACGGGTGTGCCAAGCTAGAACTCAAAGATCAGACTTGATGATCTGACAGACTGGAAGTCCCTCAGAAGACGTGTCTGCTGAATTCTCTGTTAGCCCAGAGCTCAGCCATTCCCGAAGCCAGCTCTTCAGCAAACAGACAGACTAGCTTGTAAGACATAACATCATCATCGTTGAGAGTGTACTTCTTGGCTTAAATACATACATGAGGTTAACTGGGCAGCTGCTGTCCAGAAGAAAGATGAAAGGGGAGGGGAGGACAGGAGCTGGTGGAACGGCCATGAGAAACACAGGTGGAGACAAGCCGGGTGTTCTCACAGGGTGCAGAGAGCAGCTAGAGCTACATAGCAGTGGGTGTGTGAGGTTTTGTGTCACAAATTGACTTGGATTGTAAACTATTACCCAAAGCACAATAAAGTTTTTTTAAAAAATGACATTCATATCTCAGTTTGGGCTGACAGTTGAGAACAATGGACACCAAAGACAATGTTTTTTGTTTGTTTGTTTGTTTTTAATATGAGGCACAGGAAAGATCTTCAATGCAGACTTTGTAAAATCCATGTAAACAAATCAGTTTTGACGTTCGTAGGTCATCATTTGCTATGATATAAGAAGAGAACTTAGGAATACTTAAAGACAATTACTCATGGACTGTGACACTTTCAAGTCATGGCATCAATTTCTTTGAAACTCACCAAATGAGAAAGTGCTATATACCTTCTTTACTGGAATCTGGGCAGTTTTGCAATCATTTAAAAAAAGAGGTAGAACAGAAGCAATAAGAGAGAGATTTTTATGCTGGATTAGAAAACCTCCACTGGTTTATACCTTCTTTTCTAGGAATACTTAGTCTTAGAACTCTG
Organism: Heterohyrax brucei; assembly: GCA_028571685.1. Lineage (NCBI taxonomy): Eukaryota > Metazoa > Chordata > Mammalia > Hyracoidea > Procaviidae > Heterohyrax > Heterohyrax brucei. Next base: position 82,914,041 of record CM053148.1, on the reverse strand, counting down.
AAGAGTGATGTAACAGTTTGGACTGCGTTGAAAATGCCACGCTGGTGGGACCACGCACAAGCACCTACATGTGAGAGAAGAAGAGATCTTAGAAGCAGACCCCCCATCCTGAGGGATTCCCACTCTGTCATCCCAATCACGTGATTTGTTAACTCTGAGGCCTTTGGATACATGATGCAGAGAACCCCGTGATAGTACACATACCCTTTCCAAACTCCCAAACCACAGAATGTTGCTGTTTTATATCGCTGTAGTTTGCATGGCTTATTAGGCAAGTATAGATAATTTTAGAAGGCTTTAAGTTCTATACCCTCAGTAGTAGAGAAGATAGAGACCAGTAGTTGAGTTGCTTGTATGTAAAAGGAATTTAGTGGCAAAGCCAGAAGGCCCATCTACTGGAATAGGTGTCGTTCCCAGTGATGGTCCGTCTGTCCTCTGGGTAGCATGTGGATCCAGCAGAAGGCATTTGGCTGTGAGCTATTACATGATAAATCTCATTCAAGATCAAACCAGTGATTAAAGATCTTTCTTGAAAACTGTAGGTTTCCGGTTTAGCCAGCATCAGACTCACACGAAGTGTTTATGAAATGCACATTTCGTGCCCCACACTGAGGTTTTCTGAGTAGGTAGGTCTAGTAGAAATTCTCCATGCACAGTGTTCGCAAAAATTTAAGGGCAAGGAGTTGAGGATGCTTGGAGCTTTCTCCATGATTCAGCAAGTGACTAAATGAAGTTTCAGGATTCCACTGAGTTACCATTACCACCATTGCCCTCCTCCAGGTAGTGACTGCAACAACCGTCTTTAAAAATCAATCCTTTCATGTGTTCAACACCTGCTTCCATTTCCCACCTTTATGTTAAATTAAAATGAGCAACTTTTAACGATCGAGTAACCCCAAGCAAAGAAGGTATCCAAAACCCCTGGTTTGCAACATGGACAGAAAACAAGATGAGATTACTTTAGAGACACCATAACTAGCGAAGAACAACTGCAAAAATATGCATGTGTATGAACTTATTCATCACCAGTTGGCAAATTCGTTTTTTGGTTCACATGATGTATCTAGGCTAGAAGTCTAATTTGGAAAGAAAGTTCTGACTCTTAGAAGTTTACTTATCTGGGAATCTAAATTGACCTTCTGAGTTGAACAATGAATTTGTTTTAGCAAGAATGGAGAACGAATACCTGTTGTGCATGAAGTAGAGAACACTTCGGTTCATTTTCATCGGAAAGGAGACCATCAGGTTCTAAATTATAGTGTATTTTCTCCAGTCAGTTGCTGTTCTTGCAAATCTTTTCCTTAATAGGCTATACAGTGTAAGCTGGTTCTTATTCTGCTAAAAGGGACTTTCAGTGCTTCACAGCTGTGTTAGAATTGTCCGTGATAAAGCATACTTACTGCTTGACTCACTTTTAACTCTGATATACTTTGTGACCAAAAGAAAGTTTGCAAATATCTTGTAAGACAGCCTTCATACTTTACTTCTTGAGCAAATGTATGTGTAATTTTATTTCTTGATACTTTTCAACAACTTTCTATTATACATCTTCTAAAGGCATAGTTGGACTCCGGGTGCTGCAGTAATTAGCAGTTCGAATCCATCAGTTGTTCCCCAGAAGACTCAAGGGGCAGTTCTACTCTGTCCTGTAGGGTCACTGTGAGTCAGAATCAACCAGACAGTCATGGGTCAGGTTTTTTTTTTCTTTAATGACTTACTAAGTATCCAAGTGTTTGTCAAATGAGAATTGTGAGCATCACTGAAGAAAAGAAAGAAAAATCAAACACCATTAATTTGATTCATATTAATTCCAGATATAAAGTGGATAGTCACTCAGCAGTCTTCCGATTTATCAGGATGAAGTGTGTCAGAGCTCCTTTCTGAAACCTCTCCCACAGGAGGCCATTTCAAAATTCTTACTCTAAGTATATGTCCAACAAAATGTACTGCACTGCTACTTATGACATACTTAAAAGCAAAACAACTGCATCCAGACAAAATGTTTTATAAACATTATTTCTGATCTCTTCCCACTTTAATCATTTTAAAATGAGTGACGTTGCCATGCCACTTAAAAAAAAAGAAGAAGAAGGAATTATAGAATGTATCCAAACCAAACTCATTGCCATCAGATTGATTCCAACTCACAGTGACCCTATAAGTCCGAGTAGACCCGCTCCACAGAATTTCCAGGTAGGGCCTGGTTTATTTCAATTACCAAGCTTTTGGTTAGCAGATGTAGCACTGAACCACTATGCCATGAGAATTTCTGTAGAATGGATAGGAATGCATGATATATTAATACAAACACCGATATATATGCATAAGTTTATGCAGATATTTTCTATGTCAATGTGATCTTTTTCATTGCTGTTGAGTTGGCTGCAGCTTATGGTGACAGAGGAAATGAGACCATTGCCACATCGCTTCATGATTGTTGTGTCAGTCCACTGTTGTGGCTACAATGTCAACCCATCTCACCAATGACCTCCCTGATTTTTGTTGACCCTCTACTTTATGAAATATAACGTCCTTTTCTAGCCATTGGTCCTTCTGACGACATACCCAGAGTAAGCAAGCCAAAGTCTCAACGGGCTAATTTCTAAAATTATCCTGGTTGCATTTTTTCAAAGATTGATTTGTTTGTTCTTCTGCCAGTCTACAGTATATTCAGTATTCTTCACCAATATTATGATTCAGATACATCGGTTCTTCTTTGTCATTATCCAGCTTTTGTATGCATACGAGGCAATTGAAAATACCATGGCTTGGATCAGGCTTACTTTATCTCTCGAAGTGACATCTTTATTTTTAAAACTTTAAGGAGCTCTTTTGCAGCAGTCTTCCCAAATGCACCAGTCAAGAAACTTGGATTCTCAATCCAAGTAGAATGAAGTCATTGGCAATTTCAACTTCGTCTTCATTTATCATACTGTTGTTTATAGGTTCAACTGTGAGGATTTTTATTTTCTTCACATTCAAGCATACTCTGTATTAAAGATCTTTGATCTTCATCAGTAAGTGCTTCAAGTCATCTTCATTTTTGACAAGCAAGGTCATATCAACCATATACTGCAGGTTTTTCAAGTTTTTCTCCAATCCTGTTGCCATGTTCTTTAAGTAGTCCGGTTTCTGTGATTATTTTTCCAGCACACAGGTTGAATAAGCAAGATGAGAAGACAAACCTTCCAAACAATATTTTCACCCATGTTTAGTGAAGATGAACAAGCTTGAAAATCTGAGTCTCTAGATACAGCATAGAGAGATTTCTGTACATGCTTACCAGGATACATCTCTGAAGTAAAATACATTGCATAAGGTAATAAAAACCAGTACTTAAAATGATTTAAAGCCCAAACTGTTTCCTTTGACTCAATTCTAGCTCATAGCTACCCTATAGGACAGAGTAGAACTGCCCCATAGCATTTCTTAGAAGCAGCTGGTGGATTTGAAAGGTCAGCTTTCTGGTTAACAGCCAAGCTCTTAACCACTGCATCACCAGGACTCCAAAATGAATCATGTACATTTGTATATGTCCAGATGTGTTTTTATGTAGACAGTTATTGAATGCCATGTTGATTGAGAGCCCAACCCTGACTCATAGAGACCCTAGAGATTAGAGTAGAACTGCCTCATTGTTTCCAAGGAGTGTCTGGCACATTTGAACTGATGACCTTTTACTTAGCAGATGCAGCCTTTAATGAACTATGCCACTAGTGTTTCCAAAGCAAGCTGATCAATGAATTTCATCCCATAATAGAAATATAAATAGGAAGGAATGCAGCGTTATTGATTGTTAATGGGCACAGTCACAGCTAGAAAAATTATAAAAACAAGGCTAAAGTAGCTACCTGGTACCAAATTTGAACTCCATAAATGAACTTTATGATATAACATGAAAGTTGGAGTTCATGAATGAACTTTATGATATGATGTGAAAGAAAGAGGATAAAACATTTTCATCGGCTGCGTATGAAATCCAGTGCATTTATACTGTTGACCTTCGGTTTGTGCTGGTGAAAAATAGGGCTTCAGAAACAGAAGTTAAGAATGTTTCTACTTATTTATTTATTATGATGTCTGAACGAAAATGTATGTTCCCATATAAATTTGTGTGCTCACATATATGCAGCTTCCAGTGCTCTCCCTGCACAGTGACAGCACACTCTTCCTCTCTGCTTCGTTCATGTCTTAGGGCCTTTGTTGAAAATCAACAGTTCATAGGCAGATGACTCTATTCCACTGATCTGTCTGTTTTTGTACCAGTACCAAGCTGTTTTGACTATTGTGGCAGTGTAATAAGTTCTAAGGTCAGGAAATGAGAGGCCTCCCAGTGTGTTCTTCTTCTTCAGTAATGCTTTACTTATCCAGGGCTTCTTGCCATTCCAGACAAAGTTGGTAATTTGCTCCTCCATCTCATTAAAAAATATCACTGGAATTTGTATTGGGATTGCATTATATAAGTAGATTGCTTTGGGTAAAATAGACATTTTCACAATGTTAAGTCTTCCTATCCGTGAGCAGGGTAGGTTTCTCAGTTTACGTAAGTCTCTCTTAGTTTCTTGTAGTAAGAGATTGCAGTTCTCTTTGTAAAGGTCTGCTATTTCTCTGGTTAGATTTATTCTTATGTGCTTTATCTACTTAGGGACTATAGTAAATGGCATTGACTTGGTAATTTCTTCCTTAATAATCTTGCTGTTGGTGTAAAGGAGTCCTACTGATTTACTTACGTTTATCTTGTATCCTGAGACTTTGCCGACTCTTCTATCAGTTTGAGTAGTTTTGGTATGGATTCTTTGGGATTCTCTGCATTTACAATCATATCATCGGCAAATAGGAAGATTTTTAGTTCTTCTTTGCCGATGCAGGTGCCCTTTATTCCTTGGCCCTGTCTAATTGTTCTGGCTAGAACTTGTAATCCAGCGCTGAATAGGAGAGGTGAGAGTGGGCATCCTTGTCTAGTTCCTGTTCCCAAGGGAAACTGTTTCAGTCTCCCTCCATTCAGGATGATGTAGGCAGTTGGCTTTGTATAAATGGCCCTTATTGCATTGAGGAATTGGCCATATATTCCTATTTTGCTGAGAGTTTTTAGCACGCATGGGTGTTGGACTTTATCAAATGCCTTTTCTACATCAATAGACAAGATCAAGTGATTCTTGTCTTTTGTGGTATTTATGTGGTTGATCACATTAACTGTTTTTCCGATGCTGAACCAGCCTTGCATCCCTGGTATGAATCCCACTTGGTCATGATGGATTATTTTTTTGATATGTTGTTATATTCTATTGACAAGAATTTTGCTGAAGATTTTTGCATCTAGATTCATGAGTGATATCAGTCTGTAGTTCTCTTTTTTTGTTGGGTCTTTCCCTGGCTTTGGTATCAGGGTTATGCTGGCTTCATAGAACAAATTTGGGAGTGTTCCATCCTTTTCTATGCCGTGAAATAGTCTCAGTAGTATTGGAGATAACTCTTCTCTGAAAGCTTGGTAGAACTCTGCGGTGAAGCCATCTGGACCCAGGCTTTGTTTGGTTGGCAGTTTTCTGATGACCTTTTCAATCTCTTCCTTGTGATGGGTTTATTAAGTCGTTCTGCTTCCCCTTGTGATAATTTTAGTAGGTGATGTGAATCAAGGAATTTGTCCATTTCCTCTAGGTTTTCAAATTTGTTAGAATACAGTCTTTCATGGCATTCAGCTATGATATGTTTGATTTGTGTTGGATCTGTTGTGACAACTCCCCTCTCATTTCTTATTTGGGTTGTTTCCTTTCCTGTTTTTCTTTAGTAAGTTTAACCAGTGGTTTGTCAATTTTGTTGATCTTTTCACAAAGCCAGCTTTTGGTCTTTTCAATATTTTCAGTTGTTCTTCTATTCTCTAACTCATTTAGCTCTGCTCTGATCTTTATGATCTGTTTTCTTCTGGTGTCTGAGGGGTTCCTCTGTTGTTCTCTCTCAACTTGTTCAAGCTGTAGTGTCAGTTCTTTGATTTGGTTTCTTTCTTCCTTCTAGATGTGTGCATTTGTGGAGATAAACTGACCTCTGAGCACTACTTTGACTGTATCCCATAGGTTCTGGTAGGAAGTGTTTTTATTCTCATTGGAATCCATAAATTTATTTATTTCATCCTTGATTTCTTCTGTGATCCATGATTTTTTTTAACAAGGTGCTGTTCAGTTTCCATGAGTTCCGTTTTCCAGCTATGTTTTTTCTGCTATTGATTTTGACTTTTATGGCTTTATGATCTGAGAAGACACTTGGCATTAGTTCACTGGTATGGATTTTATTGAGAATTGCTTCATGTCCTAACACTTGGTCTATCCTGGAGAATGTTCCATGTGCACTGGAGAATAAGGTGTAGTTATCTGCTAATAGATAGAAAGCTCTGTCAATGAGGTCTAGTCAGTTAATTCTGTCAATAAAGTCTTCTGAGTCTTTATTGAGATTTTTTCTAGAAGATCTGCCCAATATTGAGAGTGGAGTGTTGAAGTCTCCCACTATTATTGTGGAGAGATCTATTTCCTTTTTGAGTGTAGTTAGTGTTTCTTTGACATATTTAGGCACTCTAATATTAAGTGCCATGAGTCGGAGCCGACTCGACAGCACTTGGCTGGCAATATTAAGTGCACAATATTGTATGATATTGTTAAGTCCTGCCTGTGTATTGAAACTTTCATCAGTAAATAGTGTCCATCCTTGTCGAGGATGGTAGATTTTACATTAAAATCAATTTTATCTGAGACTAGAATTGCCACACCTGCTCTTCTTTGTCTGTTGTTAGCTTGATATATATTCTTCCATCCTTTAATTTTCAATTTGTTCCTATCGTTAAATCTAAGGTGAGTTTCTTGTAGGCAGCATATAGGTGGGTCATGTCTTTTGATCCAAGATATCACTTAATGTCTGTTTACTGGAGCATTCAATCCGTTCACATTTAATGGAATTATTGATAGGTATGCGTTCAGTGCTGCCATTGTGATTTATTTTTGTGTTGATGTTTTCTCTATTGTTCTTATTAATCTGTTCTGTGATATTCTTCTTTGTGAGTTGATTTTTCACCGTTTTCAGGGTTGGTTTTGTTGTTGTTGAGACTCTTGTGTTACATTTCTTGACTATGGTATGTTGCTTCTTTATTGTGCTTCACAGCTGCTCCTGTGATCCCACTTACTAAACTATATATAAACTCAATTTTGATTGCTACCAGTCTTGCCAACCTCCTCTCCATCTGGAAGGACTATAACTGTAGTACATCCCTCTTTTTAATATGATGATACCATAGTTTACATGATATGATTACTAGGTCATTTCTTTCACTATTATAGCTTTGATTGTGTTTGAATGTGTCCTTCTAAAATGCACAGTTAATGGTTTTGTTCTTCCAACCCAAGAGATTCTTTCAGTATTTCTTGTAGCTTTGGTTTGTTTTTTTAGAAAGTCTCTGAGTTTCTGTTTATCTGCAAATGTCTTAATTTCATTTTCATATTTGAAAGATAGTTCTTCAGGATATATAATTCTTGGTTATAAGTTCTTCTCCTTCAAGGTTTTGAATGTGTCATGTCACATTGTGCCAGCATCATTTCTGCTGAGAAATCTAGTGAAAGCCTGCAGGGTTTCCCTCTTAATGTTAGCTTTACTTTGAGTCTTGCTGCCTTCAAGAGTTCTGCTTATGTTTCATCTTGTAAAGCTTGATTATAATATGTCTTGGAGTCTTTCTACTGAGATCTATATTAGGTGGGGTTCAATATATATCTCAGATATCTATATTCTCTTCTTTCACAATTTCAAGGAAGTTTTCTGTCAGCAGCTCAGCAACTTTACTCTCTGTATTCTCAGTTCAGGACTCCAATTAATCATAGATTGTTCTTCTCAATAGAATTCCACATGCTTCTTAATGCTTCTTCATTTCTCTTGTTTCTTTTTTCCAATTTCTCCTCATAGGTGCTGGAGTTAGTAGCTCTATCTTCCAAATCAGAAATTCTCTTTTTCATTTGTTCCATTCTGTTTTCTTGGCTTTGAATTGAAGTTTGTATGTTTTTGATTTTGTTCTTGATCTATTGGATTTCTGATTACTGATGTTCCATCAGATTGAACAGCTTTCTTAATTTCTCATTTTGCTCTGTTGCATTTTGTATAAGGTCTCAGAGGGCTCTATATATAATATGTTTGTATTCACCTTCTGACAGTTTCAGAAAAGCCTCTTTGTCTGGGAAGTTCTGAGGTGGTTTCTTTTGGAAACCTTCTGATGTCATGGGTGATTTCCAGGTTACCATCTTCTCCAACGTTTGTTGCTTTGGGGGATTCATGTGGGTCAATAGAGGCTCAGAGATGCTGTGAAGATGGACCACAGTCATTTCTCTAGGCTGTCTTAAAATGAGAAGTAAAAAGTATTGGACCATTTACAAAGTCAGTCAGGTTTTCAGGTGTATACATCCCTCTTCCCAGCTGGCAAAGTAAGCACCTCTATATTGAACCCCAGATGTTACAAACTAGCTCAAAATACAGAAAAGCTACTGGCCTGATGACCTCTGCTGTAGGGCCTCAGCTGTGGGCAATATTTTGTAGAATTCTGCTTTTCTGTTGGAAAAGCAGTCTCTACTGGGTAGGCACTGCCTCCCAGCCCAGGAATTAGGTCCAGCTGAGGCTTCTGTATGGATGACCCTGCCTCCTAGCCAAACAAGATGGTGTCCTGCACAAGCTCACCAGCTGGTCAGGACCAGGCTCCAAGCAGAAATAGAGGCCATACTGTTCTGTTACGTGTGGGGTCATTGTGAATTGGAACTGACTCAATAATAGTTAACACCACCACCACCACCACAATTACTGTGGGGGATAAGTGATCTGTGCAGCTTGTTCTGGGAGCATAGAGGGGAGAGTAGTCCATTATTCTGGGGTAGCTGGAGAGATTTCTCAAAAGGTGCAATGTGTGAGTGAGGTCGTGAAGGAAGAATAGGCGTTATCAGAGGAAGAAGAAAAGGAAAAGGAAAAGGAAAAGAAGTGTTCCCTACAGAAAACCACACAGTATCGTGTGGTTTTCCAGCATTTTGTGATATGATGTGATTTTCCTATAAGCTGTAAAACCTACTTCTGTGATGTTAATAAAGTAGGATTAGAAATAGTTATGTTAATGAGACAGGACTCAATCTATAGGATTAGGCTTTCTACTGAGTCAATCTCTTTTGAGATACAAAATAGAGAACTGAAGAGAGAGGAGAAGGACTTCATATCACCAAGGAAGAAGAACTGAGAGTGGTCTCTGGGATGACAAGTTCCTAGAACAGGGGGAAGATTGATGAAAAAGAGCCTCACCCAGAATTAACAAGAGGAAGAAAGACTTCTTTTGGAGTTAGCACCCTGAATTCAGATTTCTAGCCTCCTAAACTGTGAGAGAATAAACTTCTGTTTGTTAAATCCATCAATAAGTGGTATTTATGTTATAGCAGCACTAGGTAACTAGGACAGAAATTTGATTTCAAAAAAGTAGAGTGCTACTCTAATGGACACCTGAAATCTGGAAGCAATTTTGAAGTTGGGAAGAGTAGAGGCTGGAAGAGTTTTAATGTGTCTAATAGTAAAAGTCTAACTTTCCGTGAAGAGACTGTTGGTACAATTATATACATCAAAGAAAATTCTGGTGAGGGCTCAAAGAAAGGGAGGAGAGCTATAACATAGGAGATGGTGCAGATGGTGGGAAACAGGAGCAGAGAAACAACAGCAGCGTAACCAGGAGACTGGTGTGACACTGCATTAGAGCTGACTTGCAGAGTAAGAGAGCTGACAGCCTTCTGACTGAAGTTTACTGACTGAATGAGGTCCCTTCAGGTGATTATTAATAGAGCTAAACAGCTTTAGAACACTTGCAAGACAAGCAGAGCTGATTCCAGGGTGTTTTGACAGTCAAAGGTCCTCAGATGTCAAGGAACTAGGAAGTAGAATCTGAAGTGACAAGCATCACAGGGAGCAGAGTAGCCTTAAAGGATAGGATACAGATCTCTGAGGTTTCAAAGAGTGGAGCTATGGCCTTTAGGGTTTTAAATTGTGAGGTCATAGTCTTCTAGGTTTCAAAGAGTCATATCTTCACTCACTCAGTTCCGGAGTATGGGGCTGTCTCTAATAACAGTCATTTTGATGGGGCCAGACCTGTTGCCCAAAGCTGAGCAAGTGGAGCTGCCATGCCCAAGGCATAGAAGAATAGGACCTGTCAGGGTTAAGGGGATAGAGCAGCCACTCAGATGAACTAGGAGAATGGGGCCACTCAAATGCGTGGGAATGGAGTTTCCTTTCTGCTGGGCCTAGAAGGTGAAACCAGAATCCAGGCCAAGGGACTTCCACCCAGAAACCTGAGAGTGTGGCCAACACCCAGTCTGGAAGGCATGACCACTGCCTAAATGGTCTCAGAGAACAGAGAAATATTTTCAAGTCTTGAGAGCTAAGATAATGTGTTCTGCTTACTTCCTTGGTATCTTTTATCTCTCCTTTCACTCTAATTACTCAAATTTATAATGGAAATGTCTGCCTCGTTCCTGTTCCACTATTATACTTTGGAAGCAAATAACTTGTATTTGAGATTTCACAAAAGTAGAGTAATGCTGTTGTAGGATAAAATTTGCACTGGGATTTGATTTAAGACTTTTGGGCAGGTGTGATGAGGAGAAAATATTTTGAATGTGGAAAGAACATGGATTTTGAGGAGCCAAAGTGTGGAATATTATGGATTGAATTATGTCACCCAAAAATGTGTCTTGGCTAGGCCATGATTTCCATTATTGTGGTGTTGGGTACCATTTTGTGATCTGATGTGATCATCCTGTGCTTTATAAATCCTAACCTCTGTGATCTTAATGGTAGCTCTAACGGTGTAGTGGGTAATTGGTCTGCTGCTAACCAAATGGTTGGCATTTCGAATCCACTAGCCACTTCTTGGAAACCCTATGAGGCAGTTTTACTATGTCTTACAGGGTCGCTCTGAGTCACAATCAACTTGATAGCAATTTGATGATGTTAATAAGGCCAGATTAGAGGTAGTTAAGTTAATGAAGTGGACTCAATCTACATAAAGTATTAGCTGTTACCTTGAGTCAGTTTCTTCTGAGGTACAAAAAAGACAAGAGAGAGAACTCATACCACTGAGAAAGAACACTTGAGAGCAGGGCAGGTCCTTTGGTCCTCGGGTCTCTGTGCTGAATAGCTCAGAGGAAGGTTGACAACAAGAAACCTTTCCAGAAATGACAGTGAAAGAAAGCCTTCCTTTGGAACTGAAACCTTGAATTCAAACTTTCAGTGTCATGCACTGTGAGACAGTCAATTTCTGTTTGTTAAAACATCCATTTGCAGTATTTCTGTTGTAATAGTGTTCGATAACTAAGACAAAAAGTAGCTGTGGTTTAGTGTATTTAGTATTTTTATTTCCAGGAAATTCTGCATTCTTTCTGATTTCATTCTACTTGGAACAACAATAAGTATCCACTGAAGCAGCAATCAAAAAAATCAAGTGATATATTATTGCACTGGATGAATCTACAACTAAACACTTGTTTAGTTTTAAAATGTAGACTTCTCACTGAGACTAAGGTAAGCCTGTCGCAAGCCATGATTTTTCCAGTCACCTCAAATACGTGCAAATGTTGGACAATAAAAAAGGAAGACAGAACAACTGAGACATTCAAATTGTGGTGTTGGCAAAGAATATTGACTATGGAAAGGACTGGCAGGAGAATGAAGAAATCAGTCTTAGAAGTAGTACAACCAAAATGATTCTTAGAAACGGAACGGTGAGACTTTGGTTCACTTATTCTGGGTGTGTCATCTGGAAGGACCAGTTCCTAGAAGAAAAGTTCATGGTTGGTAAAGGGGAGGGTCAGCAGAGATGAGGCAAAGATCTTTGTTGGCAAAGATCGACAAACACAGATCGAAACAATGATCATGACGACAGTGCAAGACCAGACAATGTTTATTCTGTTACACAAATTCATCCTGAATCAGAGCCAGCAAGAAAGCAACAAACAACAACAAAACATCAGTGGATATCTGTCCACAGCGGTCATACAAATTCACTCTCCCACTACCTATTTTCAAGTTTCTGTTTTTCCCTATCTTTTCTCAGTCTTGTGATATTAATCAGAGGTGGTAATATTATAAACTAAAGTCAATCAATAAACTGATTGGGGAAGATGAATAGGGCAATACATCATTTTGAAAGCAAAAATAAGACTGTCTTATTGGAATGCGCAATGCAACTTAAGTTCTTCAAAATATACAATAAATATGATCAGCAACAAATTACAGAATGTGGACTGATACATACTGAATTTCTAGAATCACTAAGCAATATCTTTTCAGTAATATTAATTTAAAGTAGAAGACTGACTGTCTAAACTACTGCCTGTGATACCTCGAATCATTTGAATTATTAGAGGTAAGAAGCAATTAGTGGTAGGAATCCCTAAGTGGCTCAGCTGAGCATTTGATAACTAATTTAAAGTTTGATGGTTTGAATCCACCTAGGGGTAGCTTGGAAGAAAATAATTGTGGTCTTCTGGAAGGTTATAACCTGTTTTTGTCAAACAAACCTATAGCACAGCATAGAACTGTCATGTATGTTTCCTAAGGAGCAGCTGCTGAATTTGAACTGCTGTCTCTTTGATTGGCAGCTGAACTGTTAATCACTGAACCACCAGGGCTCCTGTGAAAGTTCACAGGCATTGAAAACCCTATGAAGTCCAGTTCTACTCTGAACCACACAGGGTCTTCATGAGTCAGATTTGACTCAACTCTACATGGTCTGGTTTTCTGGAATTGATGGAAATTCAAAACACAGTCGCTTATTTTTGTCTGTTAAAAAATTAAGGAGAATGCAGAAAATAATTTATCATCTTTTTAAATAAAATATTCAAATACACCAGGTGCTCCTTTTAAACTCTATGAGGTAGTTGTCCTCTGACCTCTAGGGTTGCTAAGAGTCAGACCTGACTTGACAGCATTTTTTTTTTTTTTAATTCTAAGAAGAAACTTCATTATTTCAAGTACAGTCATGGTCAGAAAAGAATAATAAGCATGCCTTGTACAGTCACGCAGGTCTATCCGTTCTACAGTCCTAGGAACCCCACCCACAGCAGTTGGGGTGTGACTGGGAACGGTGCCTCCTCGAGCTGGGCAGAGCTAGCAGACTAGTCTTTCACGATGGGTACTGTCAAAGACACCCTTACTCTTAGAACTGCAGAGATTTTGAAATCCGAGAATTGATTCCACTTGCTATGACTCAAATTCATAAAATACCATTCTCAGAAATGGCTCTTCAACATGTCACCTTTTCCCTGACCGGCTGAGAACTCAGAAGAGCAGTCCTGAAGCAATCAGGTCACCACATGCCATTTGGATGCTCATCTGGGTGACCCTCAGATTCTTGTTTATCAGGGACCACCATGTCCACAAGCCGCTCAGGGTCATGACCCTAAGTTAAAGACAACTACCATCTGCTAACATTTTAGGGCTGAGCTTTTATGTCAAGTTTCGCTAAGAATAATGTTCGACTGTGAAAATTAAAGTTGTAGCTTAGGCAGAAGTTGGTCCTTCAACAGGAAAATCACTGGTGAAATTTATGCTGTTTACACAGTTTTTTGGTAGGACTGTGGTGACTACAAGGGAACCTGGCAGCACAAGAGAAAGATGTGACAGCCTGTTTCCGCTGAGACATATAGCCTTAGAAGCCCTGCAGGGTCACTATGAGTAGGAGTTGACTCAGTGGCAGTGGACTTGGACATACCCTGTGGAGTTTCAGACCATTCTCAAATTTTTAAATAATTAAACTTTGAAATGATTTTACCCTAATTTTGGTATTTAAGATTTACTTGGTGAATATAAAACCCAAACCCACTGCTGCTGAGTCGATTCTGACTCATAGTGACCTTACAGGACAGAGAAGAACTGCCCCCGCAGAGTTTCCAAGGAACACCTGGAGGATTTGAACTGCTGACTGTAGACATAGCACTTAACTACTATGCCACCAGGGTGTCCTAATTAATACAAGCCACATTATGTAGCAGTGGCAGTAATTTCAAAATATTGTAATACATAATGTTGCAGTAGTTAACTGCATCTCTGCTGAATTCAAGGTTGATGGTTCAAACCCTCCAGCTAGTCCATTGAGCAAAGACCTAGCAATCTGCTCCCATAAAGACTAGGTTTAAAAAACTCTATGGGTTAATTCTACTGTGTCCGAAGATGTTACTGTGAGTCAAAACTTAACCTGATGATGCCTAATAAAATAATACCTATGTATGTATACGTGTGTATATGCATACATATATATGAAGACTCCATATATATGTGTATATTTATATACATATAATGTATATATAGACTTGATGGCACTTGGCTTATATATATACACATATATGTGTGTATATACACATATGTATGTATACGCATATGTATACCCCCCATATATATATAGCCAGCCAGCCAAGTGCCATTGAGTCTTGAATATATGTATATATGTATATGAAGACCCCATGAGTTGGATCCTACTTGATGGCACTTGGCTGGTTCAGAGTAGAACTGGACCTCATAGGTTTTTCAATGCCTCTGTGTGTGTGTGTGTGCACACATATCTATATATGCACACACACACATACATATATATACACGTACATACTTATATAGTTGTTTTCAAGTCAATTCTGACTCATAGTGACCCTACAGGACAAAGTAGAACTGTCCCATAGGATTTTCAAAGAACAGCTGTTAGATTCACACTGCCAGACTTCTCGTTAGCAGTCCAATGCTTAATCACTATGTCTGAAGGGCTATACATATATATGTATGTGTACATATATGTGTGTATATGTATGGATATATATTTACATACACACATGTACACACATATACATAAACCCAAAAACCCATTGCTATCTAATCACTTCTGACTCATAGTGACACTGTAGTGCAGAGCAGAACTGCCTCATAGAGTTTCCCAGGAGTATCTGATGGATTACAACTGCCAACCATTTAGTTAGCAGCCGTAGCACTTACCACTAGGTCACTAGGGTTCCTATAGCTCTATACAGAAATGCCGGTAGCTCCGTGGTTAAAAGCTACATTTGATAACCAAAAGATCAGTGGTTTGAATCCAGTAGCCACTCCTTGGAAACTCTATGGTGAAGTTCTGCTCTGCCTTATAGGGTCACAGTGAGTCAGAATCAAACTCCACACAATGAGGGTGTGTGTATGTATATATCTATATAGCCTAGACATTTATATATAGGCTTATATATGTATGCATATGTATATATGAGGTATGACAATTAAGTTCACAAACTCGTCCTAGAAAAAGTGCTACATACCTCATGGCTGAATATCAGCACAGTCACCTTCCAAGTACTCCTCTTGGTATGCTGTGTACTGACCCCAGCAGCTAGTGCAGCCTTCAAAGCAATTTTGGAATTGTTTTTCTGGAACGGCCATCAGAGCTGTCGTCACATTGTACTTAAAGTCCTAAATGTCATCAAAATATCTTCCTTTCAGTATTTCCTTTATTTTTCAATATTTTCTTTTATCTTCAAGTAGATAAAAGTCATTGGGGGCCAGATTAAGTGAGTAGGGATGGTGTTTCAATGCAGTTATTTGTTCACTGGCTAAAGATTCCCTCACAGACAACTATACAATTAAGTTTGTGAATTTGCCATCGTACCACTATGTGCAGAAGCCATTCTAGAAAGAGCTTAAAGGGTGGACTAGGCACTGGCATAAACACATAGCTTCTAAAAAGGGGTAATTCAAAGGTAACTGTAGTGATATTCAGCAAGGAGGTATGTAGCACTTAGAACAATTAAGTTCACCGACTTCAGTGTTGGACCTCATGAGACATACATATATATGTATGTGTGTGTGTATGTATGCGTATATATGTGTGTATATGTATATGTGTGTACGTCTGTATATATATATTTGTGTGAATATATATATTTTACCAGTGAGAAGTATCATTTTCTTTATCCATTTTAACTTGGTTTTAGAATTTTAAACAGATTCTACTTCTCTCCATTGCTTACTAAATGCAAAACCCTCACTTGTACAGTCCTTCTTTCGACATCAGACACATTCACCTGACAGTTAAGAGAAAAGTTTTGAAACAGTTGCTAAGGCAGAAGACCGAGCGGGACTTGACTTTGCTGAGTCGAACATGTGATGTTCGAAACACGTGATGGAAGAAAGGATGGCATTTGCTGGTGAGAAAAAAAGAAAGTGGGTTGAGAGTTATGCAGAACTTAATCTTATCAGAAAAAAAGGGCGTGGGGCTTAAATATGACATCAAGGGGACTTGATATGAATAGGAAGGGAAGTTGAAACCACTGGTGTGACATTGGGATGATAAAACGTGGGAAAAGGAAAAGCAGTCCTTAGAGTAATACAAGTAATTTTTTACAGGTCTCATTAAGTTGAGGTTTGCCCTCCGCTAACTCTAACACCACCCCATCCTGTCTGGTCTTGTCAATAGAATCCCTTGGTAATTTCTACATCACTAGATTTCAAAACACAGGCATATATCTATCTGCACTGGACACTGGTAGGATTCTCCCAATAAATGCAGATTCCCCTGAAAAGAAGAAACTGAAAGGCAAAATGTAGCCCATTACTCATAAGACCTGTTGCCTGGTTTTCATTAGACCCACCCAGGTTATTCTTAGGTCCTGGGAAGAGGGCCTGTTGCTTATTTTCATGGACAGAGTACACTGTAATTTCTGTGCATCACATGTTTCTCCTTGATTAGGAGCAGTTGCATTCATTTGGAAAAAGTGAGCCTGAGATGGGCCCCAGTTCCCTTGGCGTCCTGATTGCTCTTGGCCAGTGCACGGTGCAGTAGTCCAATTTCCTTTCATATAGATCAATTCATCTTCTTAGAGCACTAGTATAAACGGATCCCTTTTAGCATCTCAAAAGTGGTGTGCTAATGTGTTCATTTTATGCTTTATAGCTGTTATTAAGACAGAAAGAAATATTTATAGTGCTTATATTATGAATGAGTTTTCTGATATATTATTATTATTATTTTAAGACAAGGGATTAAACTCATTTTATTTGAAAGTTTCCCCCCTTCTAGTTCTCTGAAGCTTAAGACTAGTTACTAATAAAATTTGGTTACATTAGACATTTTTCAATCTAGATTTCAGTCCCCTCCCACTAATTTATCCAGCTTGCTATTTAAGTTGAGTTTTGCTGATGTTTATTTTCCATTTTGTTTAACCTAACAGCCTAGGACAAGCATAAAAACCAATTTTCTGTTTATATTAATCCAATGTGTTACATAATTCTGTGAAGCTGATAATAACATTTCTGAACACATTTCTTAATATTGTTGGAAAAACTAAGTTTTACAATACTGTTTCTGTGGAAAATATTTTCTCTTGGGGGATATTAATTGCTTTCAGAAATTTTCCAGAAATTAAAAATGTTGTAATTTAAAAACAAATTCTGCTAAGATCTAAAATCTTAGTCATTTAATAATAACTCATATGTAGAAAGACAGTCATTAACTAAACTTTAAGAGTGGACTAAAATGAAAAAAAAATGTATTAGCATACACGCAGTGCAAGCCATAATTAGGCACACCTGCTTTTCTACCACTTCCTTTATTCTATACAGCTTAGTCCAAACCAACCCACTGCTGTTGAGTCAGGTCCCACTCATAGTGACCCTACAGTTCCGGGTAGAACTGTCCCATAGATTTTTCAAGAAGCATCTGACAGATTTGAACTGTCGACCATTTGGTTAGCAGATGTAGCACTTAACACGCTGCACCACAAGGACCTAGCCCCAAAGATGTCCAAGAACACTGCAATTTGTGCATATGGGTGGGAGCGAGGGAGACGGAGCCTGCAAGATACAAATGTCCAAGTCCGCCCTTAGCAATACTAAATCTTCAGCTCTGGAGTGCTGCTTGTTGGTGAGTACCTTTGAGAATTTTAACGCAAATTGTCTGCTCCTTGTACATGGAGATCTATGTGATGGTTAAGGCTGTGTGTCTGCTTGGGTGGGCCATGGCTTTTAGTGGTTTGACATTTATGACGTAGTTTGGTAGTGATGTGATGATGAGATCACTTCCCTGATGAGGTTGGATAGAATGTGATCACCTCCATGATGGGATCTACTGTCAGTAGCCACCAGTTGAAACGGAGTTCTCTTGAAGCTGTGGCCTGCCCTGAATATAAGTGGCCTTTCAGGCAAGGCTTTGCAGGCTATTGCTTGCTCTGAATTCTGCAGCTGGCTCCCACTTATTTGACCTCTGCTCCTTAGGACTCGAGCTAGCAGCTTACCTGCCATCTTGCCTACCAATATTTGGATTCATCAGGCTTTCCAGCTCGTGAGAAAGAGCCCTGCTGTCTGATCAGCTGGTCCTGGGTTCACCAACTCCGACAATTGCATAAATTGGAAGAAGCCTCTATACTGATCCACAGACTCGTGCAAGCTATTTCCTTGGTATGAAGCTCTTTGTATAGACACTGCATGCTTTGCTGGTCTTGCTTCTCCAGAGAATATAGCCTAGGACAATATACTAACAGAAGACAGTATGTTTGGATTATTTTTTAGGTGCATCTATTATGTAGATCTATTTTCTACTTTTCACTAAAATATTGAAATTACATAAAAGCAATTGCATGTAAGATATATACAGACCACAAGAATGGACTCGGGTACCAATGATGCTGAAGATGACACAGAACCAGGCAACATGGATCACGACCATGAGTCAGAGACAACCAGAAGGCAACCAATAACAACAAAATATAAACTCAGTGGGTATTCAGTGGGGGAGACTTTTTATTCTAGTCTGGTGCTCTGTCTTCAAAATCTAGGACCTGGTCTGTTTCAGGTGCTTGATAAATCAATGCTGAAGAAATAATAATATAAGTGACAAGTAAAATTTGGCTGTTTCTGTTCCCCTCTTGCCAATGATAGCCATTTATGATGGGGTCTGTGCACACAATTCATGAAGTATAATGACTTCTTGAGAAAACAGTTGCTTGACTTACTAACGTGTTTCTCGTGATTGGGTGAGCAGCTAACAAGTACTACTATTGGTGTAATTATAATACTCTTGCTCTCTGAGAATACAGGAATCCCTGGTGGTGTAGAGGTTAATGCCACAGATGCTAACCAGAAGGTTGACAGTTCAAATCCACAGGTGCTCCGTGGAAACTCTATGGGGTAGTTCTACTCCGTCTATGGGGTCATGATGAGTCAGGATAGACTTGATGGCAGCGGGTTTGTCTTTTTTTTTTTTTCTGAGGATACAGGGGAGAAAAAAAATTAGGACTCTATGATATTCCAAAAAAAAAAAAAAAAAACCATAGTGCAACATTTCAAGGGATCATGGATGATTCCTCAGGAGAACAGAGTACCAAATTTTATTTAATATTGTATATATGTCATTCATGGGAAAATCTGCAAAAGGTGTCACTAAAATTTTTAAGAGCAAAGATGACACTCTGATGACCAGAGTGAGTCTGACTCAAGCTGTGGTTCTTTCAGTCACCTCATATGGATGTGTAAGCCAGACAACGAGGAACAAAAACAAAAAGAAATTATCCATTCAAACCAAGATATTGACTAAGATTATGGAATACACTGTGGAATGCCAGAAAAATGAAGAAATTGGCCTTAAAGGAATTAACATCAAAATGCTTTTAAGAAGTGAGAATGGCAAGACTTCAAATCGCTTACTTTGCATGTGTCATCAGGAAAGATCAATCACTGGGAAAGTATATCACGCTTGGTAAAGTAGGGAGTGAGCAAAAAAGGAGGGGAAATCTTCCATGAGATGAACAGACACAACAATGGACTCAAACCAGCCAATAGTTATGAGGATGGTATGAGATTAGGAAACGTTTCTGTCTGCGGTATTGTAACGTGGCGTGTGTCAGAGCTGGCTTAAGAGTAACTAACAACTCCAACAGCAACAAAAACTCCAGAAAAGTCAGGAACAAGACAAGTGTCTGCTTCTACCATCCTTACTGAACATGTTGTTGCAGTTAGGTGCCACCAGGTTGATTGTGAGGATTGTGTGGTGTCCTCACAAACACTGACATGCTTGAACTTTATTGTAGCTCCAGTGGCATTCCATCTCTTTGAAGGTCTTCATCTATTTGGCTGACCCTCTACTTTACCAAGCATGATGTTTTTATCTGAGGACCAGTCCCTTCAGATCGCATGTCCAAACTATGAGGGACCAAGGCTCACCATCCTTGCTTCAAAGGAGCATTCTGGCTGTGTTTCTTCTAAGACAGATTTGCTCATTTTTCTGACATTCAATAATCATGTTCAATTTTCTTCACCAACACCTGAATTCAAATTTATCAGTTCTTTTTTGGCCTTCCTTATTTATTGTTCAACTGTTTCGTGCATATGAGGCAACTGAAAACTCCATGGTTTGGGTGAGGTACGTTTGAGTCCCTAAAGTGGCATCTTTGCTTTTTAATGTTTGAAAAAGAGCTTTTGCCACAGATTTGCCTAACGCAATGTCACTCGAGTCTTCGCTGGTTCTGTGGGCATTGACTGTGGATGCTAGTAAAACTAAATCTCTAACAATGTCAATGTTTTCTCCATTTATCAAGATGTTGCTTAATGGTCCAGTTGTGAGGATTTTTGTGTTCTTCATATTGATGTGTAATCTAGGCAGAAGGTCACAGATTTTCCCAATGCAATGTGTCTTTTGATTTCTTCTTCTTCCATGAGAATTGACTGTGGACCCAGGTAAAATGAAATCTTTGACAAGTTCAATTCTTTCTCCATTTATGACAGTGTTGCTTACTTGTCCAGTAGAGAGGATTTTTGTTTTCCTGATGTTGAGGTACAATCCATACTGAAGGCTATGGTCCTTGACCTTCATAAGTAAGTGTTTCAAATCTTCTTCACTTCCAACAAGCATTGTGATGTTGCCTGTGTAATGCAGGTCATTAATGAGTCATCCTCCAATCTTGATGCCTTGTTCTTTGTGTAATCCAGCTTCTCATATTATTTGCTCAGCACACAGATTGAAAAGGTATGGTGAAAGATTACAACCCTAACACGCACCTTTCCTGACCTTGAACCCTGCACTCTCCCATTGTTCTGTTGGCACAATCACGTCTTCATCAATGCACAGATTCCTTACCACTGCTGTTGCATCAACAGATTCCTTAGAAGCACAATTAAGTGTTTTGGAATTCCCATTTTATGCCATGTTAGCCTTAATTTGTAATGATCCACACAAACATCATACAAACTTTTGTGTATTTATCCCAGAGAAACAAAAACTTATGTTCTTACAGAAGCTTGTATACCGATGTTAGTAGTCAGAAACTGGAAACAACTCTGCATCTGCAAAACCATGAAATGCAACTCAAGGGAGGCAGTGGGGAGACTACTGATATGCACAACGCCCTGTGTGTCTCTCCAGACAATTATGCTTAGCTTAAAAAGCCTATCACAGAAAGTTATCTATTGTATGATTTCACTTACACTACATTCTAGAAAATGACAGAACTGTAGGAATTGTTATAGGATTCACGGCTGCCAAGGGTTAAGGACAGAGTGGAAGAAAAGAGGATGAGAGAGCAGAGCTGTGGAACTGCACATGAGGGATCCTTGCAGCGATGACGATGTCTGCCTCTGTGGTGATGACACTGCACCAGAATATTGCAAAATGCTACCCTTGGAAGAAACTAAGGGAACAGTACACAGAACCTCTCTGTACTTTTTTTTTTTTTTTTTTTTCTGATGACCGCATGGGACTATACAAGTAACTTAAATAAGAATTTTAACTTAACAAATCCCGCTGCCTTACATGTAAAAGGGATACCATGGCAAGTAGTACAATTAGGGCGAACATTAAAATTATAGAAGGCAATGGATGAAGATAACAAAGATGTTAAAACTGCCCTAGTGTAACTGTCATGCAAGTAGTCCTAATGGCACCGTAGCTAAGTGTGTGGCTGCTCAATGAAAGGTCGATGACTTGAATCCACCAGCCACGCCTCTCGAGAAAGGAGGGGCCATCGCTTCTTTAGAGATGGCAGCCTCAGAAACCCTATGGGGCAATTGCGCGGTGGTGTACAGGGTCGCTACGAGTCAGAATGGACTCCAAGGCAGGGGGTTTTATTCCATTCATTTATTACACCAGAGGAGTCAGGTACTCTATGCACGTGCTTCTGCACTGCAGATGATAGAAGGAAATATTGCGATCATTTTTCTAAGAATTAGGCCATTTTTACAGCAGTTTTACATTACATTCTTTGCACACTACTTGATTTTAATATGCTAGATGTTTTTAAACTTACTTATATAGAGCCACTGGAACCCTGGCAGCATACTGGTTAGGAGCTGTGGCTACTAACTAAAAGGCTGGCAGTTGGAATCCATCAATTGCCCCTTGAAAACTTCTATGGGCAATTCTACTTTGTCCTAGAGGGTTTCCGTAAGTTAGAATTAACTCCACCACAATGGGTTTGGCTTCAGTTTCTATAGTGCCAGAGAACAATTTGATTTTATGAAAATAAGTTTTGTATGCCTCAACTGCTAAACTGTATTGTCTTATTTGAAATCAGACTAGACTTCAGAAAAAGATTAGTATACTTCAGCCAAGTTAAAGGCCACTTTACGTACTATCGCATGTGATGTGATTTTTAACTCAGTTCAACATTTTGATTTCCCATTATGGTTCTAGTCTAATAAATTAAAGATAACCTTCATCCCAGGAGTGTGTGTGGGGTCCACAACTTCAGCAAAACAATCAAGACTGCTTTTTATGCGCAGGGTTATTCTGCACGACTTATTTGTACTCCTGTGTCAGGTCTTAATAAAATGCATCCTAACCAGAAGAGTCAAAAGCCAATGAAGCAAATATTTAATAATGAGGGAGCTTAAAGATAGCAAAGCTTATTTTATAGCTTATTGTTTTGGTTGAAAGTGCACTGTATCATGAATATTGATGTCTTTCTGGGATTTGATTCAGGACTTGAAATATCTAGAGGTAATTGTGCTTTAGCATGAGGACTGCAATGAATGTATTTTAAAATATTAGAGTTTCTTTTATGATTTTGAATGGGTAGGTTTCTTTTTTTATAATTGATGATGCTTATGTGATTTGCAACAAATGTTATTGGTTACAAAACTTAGAATGCAAATAAATCTTTGTCTTGTCTCCAGAATATAGACTCTTATTAAAGCCTTGAAGAACTGATGTGTGATATTTTCAAAATTAACTTGAAATTAATTTGCACGATCTAGAAGCAATGGCTCTTGGATAAGCCTACTGAAGAGGCTTTTTTGATTAAAAAAAAAAAAAGCAGATTTTTGTAGTACCCTTTTGAGCTCAAGTGTCTCAGGAAATTAGCTGTTTCCAGACCAAGAAATAGACTGTCAGTATTTTCACGTAGAAATGCTTCTGAATGAGACATCAGCATCCAGCAGCACAACATAGCTCACTTGAAATATCTTGAGCAATTATATTAAACTATGTGTCTATTCAAAGGAAAGCATGTAACAATGGTTACAATAAGGAACATCTGTGTTGTATAATTAAATAAGAAAACCTACAGGAAATTGAGTGTTAGAGCTTAAAGTACAGAGTTTTTGGTTTCAGAAATCCACTCATACACTGATTAGCAATGTACCCTGGGAAAATCCCTAAGCTCCAATCTCTTCAGTTGTAAATTTGTGATAAAGCAGTAGCCACCTTGTTCAGTTATTTGACGAGAAAACAAATTAACTTAGCGGTGCCAGTGCGGGAGATTGAGTAGATACTCTGACAAATGCAGCTATTACAATATAAGGGGGTGTGACTGGCTGCTGCATTGAGAAAGAGTGGTTCCCTTCTCGTCCATCAGTTAGCAGTCTGCAGTCACTGCGTTTTCTAGTGGAACTGCTTTTGTTACTGATTCAGCAACAGGTCCCCGTAGAAACCCATTTCAGGCTTTGAGAAAGGGAAAGACTCAAAACAGCACATATTAAAAGTGTAAAAATATTCACTGATATTCAGGTCCACCTTAATGCAATATTTTCTACTCCATACAATGATGCCATGTAGAATTACCTACAGTGGTACAACACAAGGGCTGGAAAGAGTCTCAGTCATCAAATTAATCTCAACTTGCCACCACCTGTGGGACCCTTTCTGACAGAATTGGTTGGGGGAGACAGCTTTCAAAGTACAGAAAATCATGTTTGTGTGTTTTGTTTTAGGACTGCTATTCAGTCCTAAATAAAACCCCTTTAGATATAGGAATCCCTCCCTCCCTGCCAGTTAGCACCGACTCCAGACAGAACCATCTGCACACAGCATAGCGAAACAGCACTGCAGGACACTTGGCCATTGGCCACCATGAAGACCAAGCCCCCGAACAGAAACACAGGACTGACTGTAAGAGCTAGGTATTGAAATTTGCCTGTAAACCAAACCCCACGTGTTCTTGCTGTGGATTCTACTTTATTTACCAAGAGTACATCTGTCTGAGCCCATAATTTTCCAAAGGGATTCAGAGGGTGAAAACTGAAGCAGAATTTTTTTTCTTTTCAAAATAAATAAAAAACTCAATGCTAAAAGTCAAAATGGTACATGTTTAATCCTCTCCCTTGTAAGAACGCAAGAACGCAAACCAAACCAAATCCTCTACCATTAAGCTGATTCTGACTCACAGGGACCCTCGAAGACAGAGTAGAATTGTCCCATAGTTTCCAGGGAGTGCCTGCCGGATTTGAACTGCTGACTTTTTTCTTGGTTAGCAGATGTAGCACTTAACCACTATGCCACCTGGGTTTCCAAAGCAACAAAAGATACGAGTTACTACCAACCCTGACTGCGTTGTTTCAAATTAGAGGTGATACAGAGGCTTATTTTAGCTTTTGCCTTCTTAGCTTAAATTCAGAATCATTAGCTCAACAATTGCAACTCTAATGTGCAATTTGTATAGACTCCATATATTTTGAGATATGAAAATACAAATAAGCTATACATGTAAGTAACATGTCTAAGAGCCCTTATCAAGGGGACAATAACCAGACTTAATTCTGAAAGTCTTTTATTTTTATTTGTTTTTGATTTCACAGAGTGTGCCTAAATGTTCAAAAAAATAAACTTGTACTTTGAGTAGGTTTATTCTATGCACTAACAGAGGGTGAGCAGTCATGAGTTGGAGGCTGGCAGGAAATACAACAGTTGTGAAAATAAAGCAGAAGTCTTTCGCTGGAAAAAAAGCAAGCGGGAAAGAAGGTGAGACAAGAAACTGAAAACTGGAAGTGGCCAGTGAACAGTGTGCTAACTGGACGGAGGTCAACATGCTGCATTTTAGAATTCAGTAAGAAAGTTAAGCAAATGCAGCCAAAATTGAGACCACAGCTAAAGCATTTTAAATACAGCTGTCTGGGCTCATAAATATCAAATAATGTATTAGATACCTATCTATAAAACAAGAAGTAAAAATATTTTAGAAAACCCCTAGGATCCTGCATTTTATACATTCGTATGATATTACATGTAGTGCTCTATTTTTGTGCCAAATAATGTATTAAATAAAAGGCACATTCAGCTCCATGTAGCATGTTCAGCAACGTCTCAAACAGATGAATATTGATTTCCTTCTGGAGTAACCCCTGTCCTGGGTTGAATTGTGTCCTCCCAAAGATGTACGTGTTGATTTGATTTCACTGTGAGTCCCAGTATGGTGCTCTTCCTCCCGTATGCTGTGAATCCTGCCTCTGTGAGATTGATGATGGAGAATGGGCAACAGTTTTGTTAATGAGGCAGGTCTCAAGCTACCAGCTTGTGGGTTATAAGGGAGAGAAGTGAGGCAAGGAAGCTGGGAACCTCACAGCACCAAGAGAGAAGCACCGAGAGCAGAGCCGGTCCTTTGGACCCGAGACTTCTGTGCCCAGATGCCCTCACTGGATTTGAACTCAGCCTACTGGACTGCGATAAATTCTCTTACTGAATGGGCTTACAATTTATAACTGTATTTACAGCTTAGTGACTGTCTCAGTAAAGCTTCTCTTCATGAAACTTTCCACTCGTGGTATTTTCTGTTAGAGCAGTACTAGCTGACTAAGACAACACTTCAGGGTGACATAGCATGGCTCTTTTTCTTTCTGTTTCTTCCATCAGCCATCTGTCAATGTGTCACACTGTGATGGCTCGCGTGTCTCTGTGGTGCTGGAAGCCACACCACTAATATGTCAAGTATCAGCAGGGTCTCCCAACGTGGACAGGCAGTGGGGCTTCCAGATTAAGACAGACTAGAAAGAAAGGCCTGGTGCTCTATGTTAGAAAAATCAACCAATGAAAAGCCTACGTATCATAGAGGTCTGATCCCACCGATCATGGGGCCACCATAAATCAGGGGTCAACTCCCTGATAGATGCTAACAATGTCATACATAGGATGCTTTCAGAAGACCCTGCTTAACTATGCATAGCTCAGCAGAATTTCATACTCTGTCTCATGACACAATCAGCTACTTGCAAAATATTTAATAAATTTAGAATATGGTTTATCAGATTCCTTTGAATAATTAATAATTTTCAAAATTGTTTGAGAAAGTGATTCTTTATAGAGAAATGATAATAAACTTACAAAAGTGAACTTGAAAATTCATTGATTTTACATACAAAGTTAATTCTCCAAAGGTTTAAATGAAATAAGAAAATTGCTTTGCTTTTATACATTCAGAATAAACACGAAAGCTTCACCCTTTTCTTGAGATGTAAACTTAGAGAAAATTAAACTGTTTTATTTGTACAGTATGACTATTGCTTGGCTTAAAATCAGGAAATGTGCGCACCAGGGTTATATCATTTCACCATATTTACCTAATCTGTACACTGAGCAAATAATCCAAGAAGTTGGACTATATGAAGAAGAAAGCGGCACCAGGTTTGGAGGAAGACTCAGTAACAGCCTGCAGTATGCAGATGATGCAAATTACTTCCTGAAAGTGAAGAGATCTTGAAGTACTTACAGACAAGGATCAAAAATTACAGCCTCCAGCATGGATTACACTTTAATATAAAAAAAAACAAAAACCCTCACAAATGGACCAATAAGGAAACATCATGATAAACCAGGAAAACACTGAAGTTGTCAAGGATTTAATTTCCCTTGATTGACAATCAACATCCATGACAGCAGGATGCAAGAAATCAAAAGACATTGCTTTAGGAAAATCTGTAGCAAAAGATTTCTGTAAAGTGTTAAAAGCAAAAATGTCACTTTGATGTGTAAAGTGTGTCTGATCCAAGTCACGGTATTTTCAAACACTTCATGTACATGAGAAAGCTAGATAACAAACGAGGAAGACTGAAAAAGAATTGATGCCTTTGAGTTTATGGTGTTGTCAAAGAACACTGAATACAGCATGAAATGTGAGAAGAACCGGTTTGTCTTAGAAGTGCAGTCAGGGTGCTCCTTTGATGAAAGGATGGCAAGACTTCACCTCAAGTACTTTACTTTGAATAGGTTGTCAGAAGAGACCAGATACTGGAGAAAAGCATCATACCTGGTAACGTAGAGGCCGGTGTAAAAGGGGAAGACCTCCAAAGAGGTGGACTGATACACTGGCTTCACCCATGGGTCCAAACACGGCAGTGGCTATGAGCCTGGCTTACGGCTGGGCCAAGTTCCATTCTGCAGTGCATGGTGTTGACGTGAGCTGGAAATGACTCAGCAGCACTCAACAACAACACAACAGTGCCTTCACTCACGTATATATTTGCTTAGGAAGCCAGTGCAAAATTCTAAATGTCAGGATTTCATCATGATATCAGAAAATGACATTAGATATCCCTATTCCTGATTTAACTTACAGAGTCTTAGAATGAAAGTAAACAAGACTAGGACTAGGGAAAAGCTAGAAGGGAGAAATTTGCACAGATTTAATGATGAAACCTGATAGTCACTTACTACACATGTGCGCACACACACACGTGCGCACACACACACACACACACACGCACGCACGCACTGCACCCAGCAGGCTCCAAACAGAATCCTAACCACTGAAAGGAAAAAGAATGACTGATGTAAAGGAAATAGCACTGATCTAAAATACCTGAGCTACTTTTATCACCAATCGGTAGTGTACTGTTGGTCATAATTTACTCCCCAGAGCAGTGGATTTCTCAGATGGAATGTGAAGGACCAGGCTGGCCTGACCCCTCCGTTTCCCTAGCTGTAAAGCTTAGTTACAAAACACTGGCTGCCGTATGTGAAGAACATGCCACTTGGAATTCCTCTCATAAGCACTATAAAGGTCAATTAAAGTGACCTGCATCCAGGGTTTGAAGAAGTATGTACATATATATGTTTCAGACAGTTGCATATATATGTATAAAGCTTTACAGGTAGTCATATGCTGAAAAATAAAAAGAAAGAACTTGTTTTAATAAGCATTGCCCTGTGGCTGAAGGTGTCATTTTTATTTTATAGAAATTCAACTGTTACAATGGCTTCGTCATTTTACTCATTTCATCTTGTTTAAAATTACATTTCAGGACACTGTGCCAGAAACTGGAAACCCTGGTGAGATACTGGCTAAGCGCTACATTTGGCAACCAAAAGGTTGGCAGTTCGAACTCACCAGGCACTCCTTGGAAACTCTGTGGAGCAGTTCTACTCTGTTCTATAAGGTTGTTATGAGTCAGAATTGACTCGACAGCAGTGGGTTTTGTTGGATTTGGTTTTGGTACCAGAGCCTGGAAATCACATCGGTGCAGCTGCCCAGTGGCTGCATGTAGATGAATGAAAGTCAAATAGTGTCTTCTATAGGACGACAGTGAAGACTTGGGTGGAAGCCGGTTTAAGGGGGCTATAGAAATGGTTATAGTGTGTTTTTGCATTCCTACAGAGAGTGATGACTTACTTTCTAGTCCCTACATCTCATTGAAATTCTTCTCTTCATAAAAATGTCAGCATAGACTACTGTTCTTTAAGAAATATACCAATTTAGTTCCCACCCCATCTACAGTAAGAAAGCATGAGGATGACAAGGGATTAGTCCAGGGACTAATGGATCGCGACTACCACAGTCTCCACCAGGCTGAACCCAGCACACCCAAAGACTGTCCAGCTATCAGCACTGACTGCTCTGGCAGAGATTACCATGAAGGGTCCCAGAAAGAGATGGAAAAGATATACAGCAAAATCAAAATGCACAAAATCCAGAAGAGATTTAATGGCCTGGCAGAGGCTGGAGAAATTCCAAGAGTTTGGTCCCCAGACACCCTTTCACCTCAGTACTGAAGTCACTCCTGAGGTTTATTCTTCAATCAAGGATTAGAGAAGCCCATAAAACAGCAATAATATACGCAGCTTAACCACGTATAGGAGACTGAAAGGGCACACCAGCAGAGGAAGGGTGAGAAAGCAGAGGGCGCAGGGAAGATGGGTGAATGGGTGTGACCGAGGAGAGTGTTGACGCATTGCAGGGTTGGCAACCAATGCCAGAATGCAATACTTGTAGAAATTTGTTTAATGACAAACTAATATTTTCTTTAAAACTGTGCGTAAAGCACAACCGAGAAAAGAAGAAAATAAACAAGTACATTCCGTGCCCTGACAGTGGATCAACAAAGTCAAATACATACATTTACAATAGAGGTAGCCAACTAGCTGTCTTGTAAAAGAAACTACCACAAATGGTAATGGACATTTATATGCTCACGATTCAGGAAGCTGGAAGCCCAAGTTCAGGGCACTGTCTGTAAAGAAAGCTTCTCTGCCCACTCAGAAAACTCTTCTCTCAGCTTCTGTAGACCAGGCTTCCCTCGGTTCTGGAGTCTCCACGTGTCATCTATCTTTCCCCCATTTGGTTTTATTTATTTATTTATCTATCTATGTACCTATATGTCTGTCTATCTATGTATCTATTGTCTTGATTGATTTAAACACACTCTTTAGTGATGCCAAGTGCCAAGTTAAGACCTCATTAACATAACAAAAATTCCATTCCCAAATGGAATTACACTCACAGGCTTTAGGATTATAACACATAGTTTTGGATACACACAACTCAATCCATAACAAGGGAATAGAGAGTTTTGACTCAAGGAATGATTTATTCTGTTATTCAGAGAAAAAAAATTATGGTCCATTGTCCCTTATTAGGTACATTATCTTGTATCTTTGTCTTGATAGATAAACACAGTATGGTTGCTATTATTACCACTAGGAGCAAAGGGTTGCACAATCCTAGCTGACTCCGAGATGTGCATCTCAGACTCATATGCCTACAGGGAAACAGGGGAAAGTATTTTTCCTACTGGCATCCACCCCAAATTGATAGGTGCAATGCTGCCTGGGTTAACTCACCTGCTCAACCGTGGCAAACACAGGTTACAGCTAAGTGGTGTCCCACAAAGCCTTTCACTCAGTGATGCTGAAAGAGTCTAGGGCAAGATGCAGACTCACAGTGAGGTGCCGTCAGGCTGTTACTATGCAAAGCCTGGAGTTTAGATGGAACTAGTGAGCACGGCCACGGGTAGAACACGAATTGAACCTGAGAGAAGCTGAAACGGTGACAAAATAATATCTGGTTCAGGAGATACTGGGTTACAGATTGCTACGAAACTATTTGTACTCTTCCCATCAAAAGAAAACACTTTATGTTCCCTTTCCTTCTATCTGGGCACCTCGAATATGGGAGAAGGGAAGTTATGCCAGGTTCCTGGTACAGGCATTCAAAACCGGAATTTCCACAAACTATCCTGACGAGACAAGCCCAAGCCACACAGACAATCCCGTTGGCACCCCAGCAACACTCCCAGTTAAAGCCCATATCAGCTACCAGCCGTGTCACCTTGGACATCCAGGCCAACTCTACCTGCCACCTATCAACCATGTAACAGACTGCAAGGGACAATCCACCTGAGTAGAGACAACCCATAAAACCTATGAGAGGTAACAGTGAATTTTTATATAAAGCCAAGGACAAAACACTGGCATAGTATTAACATTTCTTATTAATCATGGAAACCCTGATAGCATAGTAGTTATTAAGTGCTATGGCTGTTAACTAAACAGTTGGCAATTCAAATCTACCAGGCGCTCCTTGGAAACTCTATGGGGAAGTTCAACTCTGTCTATAACGTTGCTGTAAGTCAGAATCGACTCAACAGCAGTGGGTTTGGTTTATTATTATTATTATTCATGATGTAGAAAAGTATTGATAATAAAGGTTTTCTTGTTTTGTTTTTCTACTTTGCTTACCACCAATGTTTTTGAAAAAATTTTGGTGTATTGTAAACTCTTAATAATACAGATTTGGCTGTTTTTCCCTCTATTTTTGTGTATCTATCGCTTCTTACCCTTGTAAGAAGTGCAGCCAGAATGTTCCCTGGAGGTGAGAATGGTGAGACTTCATGCAATGTACTTTGGACATGTTATCAAGGAGGACCCATCCCTGGAGAAGGACACCATGCTTTGCAAAGTAGAGGGTCATGAAATCAAGGAAGAGCCTCAGTGGGATGGACTGACACAGCAGCTGGCTGCAACAGTGGTCTCAGACACAGCACGGATTGTGAGGTCGGCCCAGGAGCAGGCCAGGTTTCCTTCTGTCAGCACCTGACAACAATGTTGCTGTCCATGAGTATTGCTAAGTAACACGCATGTAGGGTGTATCGCTTAAACCAAAACCAAACCAACTCTACTGCTGTAGAGTTGATTCCAAATGATAGCGACCCTGTAGAACAGAGTAGAACTGTCCCATAGGGTTTCCAAGGAGCACCTGGTGGATTTGAGCTGCTGATCTACTGGTTAGCAGGAGGAGCACTTAACCATTACACCACCTGGGATTCCAAATATGTAAAATCGTACTTTAACGTATTAGTATTTGAAGTGGGAGCAGAAGAGGACACTAACTGGACAGGCCACGGACAATTATAAGCCACTGCCATCTACTCTCTATTCATAATAAATTAGAGACAGTTTTTTCTCCTAAAATTTCCTATCATTTAAACTGTTCTTTGTAATCTCCTGATCTTTATCAGTAATTAAGAATCCTTTCTGTGAATTACTGATTGTACAGGCAAACTATTTGATTTGCCCACATCTCTCTAGACATGACTAAATTAGGGGACATCCCCATGGCAAACCAGTTTCATCCAAACCACTCATAATATGACTATTGTTTTGTTAGTGGTTTTAGTAATAAGATGTATTATATAAATATTTTTATTATGCAACACATTCTACTTGCTTTGAGCTACATTAAAATAGTGTGGGAGGACAACTAGGGTATCGTGTACAAAACGACCTAGGGCGTCTAGTGGAACTCAAAATTGTCACTTAATGTTGCTGTCCAAATTGAATATGCAGTTTATTTGGGAGATGTTCGTTATTTTCCTGAATGAACTTCTGATTGAATGTAGCCATTCTTCTATTTTGCTAAGTGTTTGTATTTATATATATATGGATGTATTTTTAAGTGCCATATGTGTATACATATACATATACATAGGCATGTATATATATACATGTATGTATGTATTTTTAAGTTCCATCATATATGTATATTCATATACATATATACGTGTGTATATATATATGTATTTTTAAGTGCCATCATATATATTTTTAATTTTGTATGTGTGCTCTAGGTGAGAATTTATAGTTCAAATTAGTTTCTTATTTAAAAAATGTATACACATTGTTGTACGACGTTAGTTGCAATCTCTGTAACGTGACAACACACTCCCCCATTCCACCCTGGCTTCCTATGTCCCTTCACCAAGTTCGTGTCCCTTTCTGCCTTCTTTAAGCCTAGAACCTCTGATGACAACATTAGAATCCTCTCCTGAGGGGTGGATGCTGGTTACACATGAGGTACATTGGTTGGGAATTGAACTCAGATCTTCCGCATACAAAGCAGAAATTCTACCAGTGAACCACCACTGCTCTCTCAGTAGCTGTT
Source organism: Heterohyrax brucei (assembly GCA_028571685.1). Lineage (NCBI taxonomy): Eukaryota > Metazoa > Chordata > Mammalia > Hyracoidea > Procaviidae > Heterohyrax > Heterohyrax brucei. The sequence goes on along the minus strand of CM053148.1, from coordinate 82,881,117 downwards.
ACAGCCTAAGGAACTATGACCGCTCAGAGCATTTTGGTGCCCCATCTATCGCAGCAAGCCTCCGTGAAATGGCAAACATCTGTTCTCAACAAAGGGCCAGCAGGTTCCACAGTGGAACCTAGGACAAGAGTCTAGAGACAGAAGTGAATTCCCATCATCTCTGTTGGTCACCTGAGATGTCCCTCCCAGGTGCACATCTCCCATCCTCCATGCTAAGTATAGTCTTGAAAGAAAGAAATCTGTAAGCATTCTCAGTGAAATATGGTCTAGTATAAATGAGTTAACTGCGAGGCCAAAGTGTCCTCACCGACTGTAAAGAAAAATTCCAGTTTCTGGGATTGGCAAAAGCCATTTGAGGCTCCTGAAATACTTTGGTATTTCAAAAATTTGGTGCTTCAAAAATGTAATTTCTGGTGCTCATCAAGTTCTCCTTATCTTTGTATGTTTTCTGATTAAGAAAAAAATAAATAAATAAAGCCACCTCTAATGCATCAACAAGCTGGATGGAGAAGACGAGGCAGGATCAGTTTATCGGACCTTTCCATAATGCTTATTCCCACCATTTCTCTACTTATTTCCAGAGTTTAAGTGAACCTGAAAATCCAACATTTTCACATCACCATTGTACCACCAGAGTAGCTACTCTATGGCCCAACACAGATAGGATGGATTTGGTGGGATAAAACCACATGCTCTCGGAAAGAGCAGGAAATGAACGAAGTGACGGCAGAGACCTCCTGACAAGAGGTAGAAAGCCCACAGGATGCATAAGGGCTCTGTATGACTACAGGAAAATAACCCCGTCATAATGTTAATAGAAGTACTGCTGCTAAGAATAATAGCATTATTAACCGTTTATGACACACTAAGTGTTGTTTTAACCTTTCATCTGTTAGATCCTTTAAACATCAAAACAATGATAGATTTGTTATGACCTAATCATGCTTATTTTGTAGCTAAAGAAAAACTTGCCCAAGTTCATGTAGTAACTGAACTGTAGCTGTACTGTTTCCTGCCCTGCTTTCCACAGGGAGCCCTGGGGAAGCAGGAGTTAAGAGCCTGGCTGCTAGCCAAAGAGTTGGCACTTTGAATCCACCAGCTACTCTTTGGAATCCCTACAGCAATTCTACTCTGTCCTATACGTTCATTACTTGAAGGTCGTGGTTTGTTTTTGTTTTTCCTGTAACGGTCAGCCGCAAACTCACGGGAATCTCATGAACAACAAAGCTAAACATTGCCAGGTCCCAAACCATTGCCATGATGCGTTACAGATCAAAACTAATATTTTAACCAAAACATGGTTTACATAGTATACTGTTAAAAAGAACTGAAAGAGAAAGGGAGGGAAAGGGAATTCTGAAGTCAGTTGTTGCCTAATCCAGCCTTGTGACTGTTCCTATTTATTCTCTCCCTGGCCTGATCTTCTATTGCTCCTTATTTTGGAGGCAACTGCAGCCAGACTAAGACAAGTCTGCATGCCTACCACATACTGTCTATGAGGAAGATGGCTCTTCTGACTAGAAAAGGAAGTTTTGTCCTATGGTTAATGTACTTTCTAAATCTAAAATGCTTGCAGAGGCTGGATGATGGTCAGGATTTATTTATTGTTTTAGGAAATAAAATAGATGATGAGCCAGAGAACGTGCATGTATTACCTTCCTGAGGCTGTCGTAACCAATCTCCACTAACTGGATGATTCGAAACTATGGGAACATGTCTTCTCACAGTTCTGGGGGCCAGAAGTCTGGAATTGAACTGTCACCAGGGTGCACGCCCTCCAGTGGTTCTAGGTAAGATTCTTTCCGGGGGCTTTTGGGAAAATTCTGTCACCGTCCTCTTCCATCTGCAGGTAGCTGTTGACATTCCTTGACTGCCTTAGACTGTTCCCATATGGCACCAATCTTTGCCATCAGTTGGCCTCAAAGGCAAGGGCCATTTATTTATTTATTTAATAATCTAGGACAACGTCTCGATCTCATAATCTGTAACTTCATTCAACTATTTACAAAGATCTCTTCTCCAAAAAAAGATAGACTTTCACAGGGTCCAGGAAGTAGAATATATCTGTATCTTCTTGGGTACCACCTTTCAACTCCCTGAAAGATTTAGGTCCTAGGATGAAGACCTATTGGATAATGGGTTCTGTGGTCGTGCTACAAGAAACAGAATTCACAAAAGTGACCAAGATGAAACACGAAAGTCAGTTCAAGTCATGGGGTATTAGAGTGAGCTAAAGGGGGAAAAAATATTGCGGTCAATTCAGTTCTCACTCATAGCTACCCTACAGAACAGAGTAGAACCACGCTGTAGGATTTCCAGGGAGAACACGGTGGGTCCGAGCTGCCAATCTTTTGTCTGGCAGTCTAGCTCTTAAACACCGCACCACCAGGGCTCCTGGAGTGAACTGGATGGGAAAAATCTAGAAAACTTTGTCTCTGGAAACAGATGTCCAATGTAATAAAAGAAAAAAATAGAATCCATTACATCTTAGGTAGTTATTACCCACCGTTTTTAGTGGTACCTTCCTCTATGGATGGGTCCTTAACAGGGCAGAGTCCAGAGTGTACCCTCCCCATGTTAGAAAAGTGCAAACTACTTTCTAGTTAAGTCAGGAGATACACATACAAATCTTAAGAAGCAGAACACAGATTAGAACCCATGCTGTTTCCACTGGGCTACACTGAAAAAGGGTCATTGTTTCAATGTTGTCATTGAATTTTGTATGTTCAAATGTCAAAAAAAAAATTTGCTATAGTTTTGTAGTTGGAGTCCCAGGGTGATGAGGTAGTTAAAGTACCAAGCTGCAAATCAAAAGGCTGTAGGTTTGAGTCTACCCTGAGGTGCCAAGGAAGAAAGACGTGGTGATCAACCACGGAAAAGCCTGTGTAGTACCGTTCTACCCTGACCTAAGACAGCATCGACTCAACACCTGCCGTTTCTTTCATTTTTTTTTTTTTTTCTATTTTGTGCTCAAACTAAAATTGTCCTGTTTCCGGGAATATTTTGCCACTGTGTTGTCATCACTGAGAAAAAGAAGATGCAAGAGATGATCACAGTACTTAGGAAAACGAACCTGGCAGTCTGCAATCTCTGCAGAATTGAGATTCTCAATCACAAGGAAAAAAAAAGAAAAAGGACAGTGATAGCTTTCCAGCAGAGCTTCAGTTCTACAATGGTTGAGAAAAATATCTTTGCTCATTAAAATACCTGGTCCATCATGTTATAATTAAGACCATGTCACTCTTTCCATTATAAATCACTGTTTTAAAGACTCATAAAACAGCTATAAAAATGAGCTCTGAGCTGCACTTGGCTTGTGCAGTGTTAGCCCAAGAGAATCGACTTATTCATTTATTTATTTTCACAAAAACTGTCTTTCAGGGCTTTTTAAAAGGAAGTGACATTTCAAGTCGATTTTTTTTTTTTAGGTGCCTTTTCTGTACTTCATAAATCAAAACCAGCCTTGCTTGTTAAAAGCCAAATCTGCAAGTACTTGGTGGATTTGGCAAAGTAATCATTTTGAGTGCTTCAAATGGCCCCTTTAAACACACCTAAAATATTTTAAACATTACATGTGATTGCTAACTATCCGAAGAGTTTTATAAGCCACCTACTAGCAACCCTTTTGCTCCTCTGTCTGTTCCAGATGGTATGAAAGGCGTGCAGGATGCCAACACAGTGGTTATAGGGATGATTCAATGTTTCAGAATTTCTGTTTTCATAAGGCAGCCCCCGATTGGCAAGCCATGCCAGCCTTGTTAATCAACCCACTTGTGAAGTTTTGCTCACAGGTGCCCACTAGGTGTACACAGTACTCAACCTGGCTGGTCTTTACCTACAGAGTTAGCCTCGTAAATGTCAATCAACAGTGTATTTGAAGTGAAGATTTTACAATATTCTAACCATTACAAAGAAAATGCTTTGCTACTGATTCATCTATTCCAAATGCAAGTTAGGAGCTCAGTTCACTCTGCAAAAATCAACCATAGAAGCAAGGGAGAAGGTAGTATGCAAAAATAATGCTTTAACTAGCACTACTAATGAATACATTCTTTGAGTCTAGATCTTATTCTCCATAGGACTGGGATTTATTTAATTTTGAAGGAAAATCTGATTGATGATGAGGGTCAGAAGCATCTGATTTTCAGTGAGCTACTTTCTGCCTGGACTGCTCTGTTTCATATCTAAAAAGTTGGCTGGTCCTAGATACAAGGTCTCACAATTAAGTCTGTAAATTTGATTGTTCTAAGTGCTACATACCTCACTATGGGCAGCTAAGAAAGTACTCCCTTGGGAAGCTAGCCCCTGGTGTCAGTGCCTAGTCTATCCTTCAAGGCAATTTTGGAATTCTTTCTGAAATGGTCATTGCACATGGTGATACGGTTCCAAGTTTGCCAACATGGTTGTTTAGTTGTCTGTGAGGGAGTTTTTAGGCAGTAAACAAATAACTGTATTGGAACACCTTCACTGCTCACTTAGTCTGCCTCTCATCCTCCATGACTTCTTTCTTTATCCGAAGGTAAGGGAGATATTGAAAGGAAGACATTTTGATGACATTCAGGACATGAAGGGTAATATGACAACAGCTCTGACAGCCATTCCAGAAAACGATTTCCAAAATTGCTTTGAAGGGTTGACTAGGCACTGGTGACTAGGCACAGTGCCTAGTGTCCCAAGGGGAGGACTTGGAAGGTGACAATGGTGATGTTCAGCAATATGGCATGTAGCATTTTTTCTAGGATGAGTTTGTGACCTTGTCAGACCTTGTAGACCTATAACTAGTAGGCACCCAATCTTTCCTCCCAAGTTGTTCCCGCTCCAGGAGGACCTATATTGATTGATGATCCAGGTAGCCTGGGGATTCTGATCCAGCAGGTGTTAGTTTCCTAAAGCTCCTATAGCAAAAGACCACGAAATAGGTGGCTGAAAACCACAGAAACTTACTCTCCTTCAGTTCCTCAGTCTAGAAGTCCAAATTGAAAGAGTCAGTGGGGCCATTCTCCTTTTGAAGACTCTATGGAGAAAGTCTTTCTAGTCTGTCCCAGCTCCTGGATGCCCTGGCTGTTGCTTGGCTTGCTTGCAGCTATATCACAGTTCCCTGTCTGCTTCCATCTGCTATTGGCTGTCTTCTGCCCTGCTACTACTGTGTTTCTCTTCTCTGCTTTCATAAGGACACCTCTGAGATTGAGTTTGGACTCACTGACACCAGTTTGATCTCATGTTAACTGATAGTGTTTTTGAAGACCCGACTTTCAAACGAGTTTATACGCACAGGACCAGCGGTGAGGAATTCCGCATAGCCTTTTGGGAGACGCAACTCAATCTGTGACAGTGGGGCATCTGAGCTCATTTGTTTATGCAACATGTCCTACCCTTTGGTATATCATAAGAGTTCCCAACGATTTTGAGGTAAAAGAGGTGAGGTATGTTTCATTATCACTGTCTTTTATTATCGTAAAAAAAATTGAGTCTCACTGACAACGCAAGAAGAAAAAGGGGTGCATCCTGAGATCTCCGCTAAAAGACTGCAGTTGATGGTCCAGTGGTTTTGGGGTTCCCCTGGGAGCATGGGCCCTCGCCCTGATGCTGCCCTTAACCATAAATCATAACAAAGGTCCACTCTTCAGACATGAATGGATTGGACTTGGCGATGCAGAGTCACCATATATTGGATGCACTTTATGGTTATGGTTCTGTACATCTATAGGATGTCACCCTGCTGACCTCTGGCTGGAGGAAGGAGAGTGGGTGGAGAGGAGCGGAACGGAGACTGTTGGGAGGATGAGACATGTATGGAGCAGAGAGGAATAGTGCGCCGTCACCGGGCAGAGAGAGCAGTGGAAGCTGCATATAGGTGGGCATGTAAATTTATACGGGAATGTACATTTTCACTCAGTCACATTAAATAAAAAAAATTAAAAAAAATTCAAGCTTACATAGTTAAGATCATATTCTGCCTCACACAAAGATGAGTGAACAATTAGACAGACTTGTAGCATCAGTTAGCTATGCCATAGGCTCCCTCTAGACTCTTAGGTCAGAAATTCATATGAGATCATATTCTATAATGCTTAGTCTGCAAAAGATCTGGAACTATCCCTACATTAATGGCTGGATTCAGGTCCTTTGAGGGACATAACCCTAATGTCTCACTAGACTCTGGTACATTTCGTGCTGGGAGGAGAGTGTTTTAAAATATTTTAGTTAAAGCATTTGTGTCAAATATCTTTAAAAAAACCAAACAGACAATAATTACTGTTTTTAAATACCCAGCTAGTCAGTAAAGCATAAAATACTAATGGGAATGTAAGAGCTAAAGTTTCAGGAATGTGGGATTTGTGACACAAGGCTGCTTGGCCATCCTTTGATTGGAGATTCCCAATGAGACAACTGATTAATTTAGCAGTGAAGTTTAAAATAGTGAACACAGACACAAAATGGCTGTGTCTATGCCAAAGCATTATGTATAAATAAGGACATCATGATAACTCAGTGTTTAAGGTGGAATCACATGGCACCCAGCTCAGGAAGTCAGCTAGACAGTAATGAACAGAATTCCTGGTTTCAGTGCTTAGCAGCTGCAGAACACAGCCTGAGTCACACAGCATCCCTACACCTTACATTCTTCATGTATGAGGTTTGACAATTAAGTCCACACATCTAGGTGTTCAAAGTGCTATATAGCTTATTGCTTAGTATCACTATGGTCACCTTCGAAGGACACACTTTGGGAAGCTATGCTCTGAGGCCAGCACCTAGTTCAACCTTCAGAGCAATTTTTGAACTGTTTCTGGAATGGCCGTTGTGCACTGTGGTACAGTCGCAAGTTCACAACTTAATTGTATTGCTGTCTGTGAGGGAGTTTTTAGCGGTACAGATGACGGCATTGGAAGGCCCTCCTACTCAGCTGACTTTTTTCTTTACCTGAAGAGAAAGGAAACACTGAAAGGAAGACATTTTGATGACATTCAAGACATCAAGGGTGACACAACAACAGTTCTGATGGCCTGAGTGATATTCGGCCATGAAGTACTTAGCACCCTTTCTAGGGTAAGTTCCAAACTTAATTATCAGTCCCGTATGTTGATTTTGTTAACAGATATTGCACATGCGCCAGTCATTGTCCCCGGCATTGGGACACAACACTTAGCAGAGTTTTGACATGGCTTTTACTCTCAGAGAATTTACAGTCTATTGGAATGCACACATCTTGATGAAAAATTTAAAAATTTAATCATAATTATGACAAATGGTATAAAAGAAAAAATTAAAGGCACAATACAGATAAAGCTGAGTTAGTATCAAGGCTCAGATACAGCCTTCCTGGCAAAACAACAAATCTAGAGATTGACGGGTAATCATAGTTTATGATAGAGTTCTATTCTTATGATTCTGTTGTAAGTTGACTCTGACATAAGTTACCTACTCTGTTTTTTTTAAGTTTTAATTGCCATTGTCTTTTATTATCAGTAACTTTACAAATCCAATCTGTGAACATCTAGCAGTGAACATCTGAGACTGAAAACATCAGCCACATGATACAACATCACAGGTAGCGCATGTTACTAGCCATAAGATATTCAAAAAAAAAAGAAAAGAAAAAGCAGATGGCTAAAGTGTGATTTGTCTTATCTTGAATGCATGGTAATTCTGGGCCTACTTGCAGTGAGAATGAACTGTGGACAAATGGGGAGCAGAGAAAGCCAGCATCCTCAAGGTTCAGAGATTCAAGGAAAAAGTGTGTGTTAATTCAAGACCAGATACATGAAGAAGGAATCTGATCACATGATATCTTGTTAGAAATTTTGAGTTTTTTGCTGACGACAATGGAGACCATTCAAGAGGGCTGCCTGAGGAGTGACATGACCAGATTTTCTGCCTAAAAAGACCACTCAGTCTGCATGGATCGGGTTTCTGACGTGGCAAGAGAGCTGAGGGGTAAGAGTGGGCACTGGGACACTAGGAGGAAGAAGTCAGGCCAAAGTTAGCTGTGGCTGAGTACCTGAGGGAACATTGGCTCTCTTCCTCATTCCATTACAGTTAATCATTTCAGGATTTCCAGCACCTTCTGCTGGAAATCGTTAAGTCATAACTGAGCTCCCCTTAAGGAAAACCAATAGACCCTGTGGAAAAGCCGAAAGCTTTACCTGTTATTCAGATCTATCTGACCGGTCAAATATGTATGTTATTGTAGTTACAGGTTGTTTAGTGAATTCTAACATCGGGCAGCTCTGCGTACCACAGAAGAAAACGCTGACCAGCCCTCTGCCATGCTCATGATTATTGGTATGCTTGAGTCCCTTGTTGCATCCACTGCGTTTCAGGTGCCTTCCAGCCTAGGGCTCACGCTCCAGCCTGGGGGCTCACGCTCCAGCACTTTGTTGGACAGTGTTCTGTTGTGAGCACACAGGGTTTTCATTGACTGTTAAATGCCTCCAAAATACATGTTGCAAATCCTAACTTCTGTGTTTAGGACTATAATTCCACTGGAGAATGGGTTATTTTAGGCAAGTTAACGACACAAGATCAGTACAGGCTGTACCTTGAGTCCACTTTTCTCTTTTTCAATTATCTTGTGACTTAGGTGAAAGTTGGCAGTTGCTAATTAGTCTGTCGTTCAATAATTTATACACACACAGCTTTATGATGTTGGTTGCCCTCCCTGCAATGTGTCACACTTTCCTCCTGTACACTCTGGATTCCCTGCTTCCATTCCTCTAGTTTTCCTGCCCCTTCTGCCTCCTTGTCTTTGCTTTTGAGCAGGCATGGCCCATGTGGTATCCTATATTTGGCTAAAGGAAGAAACAATTTCCTCATGTGTGTTGTTTGTTTTATACCAAACCCACTGCCATCGAGATGATTTGGATTCATGGTGACCGTATAAGACAGAGTAAAACTGCCCCATAGAGTTTCCAAGGAGTGCCTAGTGGATTTGAACTGCTACCTTTTAGTTAGCAGATATAGCATGAAACCACTACACCACCAGGGTTTCCCTGTTTATTTTACAGATCTGTCCAAACTTTGGCTGGAAATCCTGGTGGCACAGTGGTTAAGTTCTATATCTGGTAACCAAATGTTTGGCCTTTCAAATCTGCCAGGTACTCCTTGAAAACTCAACGGAACAATTCTACTCTGTTTCGTAGGGTCATTATGAGCTGGAATTGGCTGGACAGCAGTGGCTGTGGGTACAATCTTTGGCTGAAAGGTGAACTCCTGGAGCTCTACATTAGCAGGGTGTCCAGGGGCCACAGTCTTAGAGGTTTCTTCAGTTTCCACTATGTCTTTCTGTGTGTGTGAATTTGAATTTTGTTCTACATTTTTCTTCTGCTCTTCCCGGGACCCTCTGTTGTGTCAGGATGGTTGGGGGATGACAGCCAGGAACCATCTAGCTCTTCCGGGCTCAGTTTGTGGAGGCTGTGGTTGATGTGTTCTGTTAGTTCTTTGGATTAATATTTTCCTGGCATCTCTGGTTTTCTTAATTTTCCTTTGGTCTGGATAGGGTGGGATCAATAGATTTATCTTAGATGGTTACTAGCAAGCTTTTGGGCCTCAGACACTACTCACTGAAGTGGAATGTAGAACATTTTCTTTATGAGCTATGTTGTATCAATTGAACTAGATATTCCTTGAAATCGTGGACCCCAGATCTTAGCTCCAGTGACTGGATTCCTCAAGATACTTGAATGTGTCTAGAAAGTTTCTCTGACCTTGTCTTGGTTGAATTGTGCTGACTTCCTATGTTATCTGTTGTCTTTCCCTTCACCAAAGTTAATACTTGATACTTGTCTGCTATCTGGTTAGTAATTTCCCCTCCTCATTCTTCCCCTCCCTAGTAACCATCAAAGATTATTTCTTTTGTCTGTGTGTAAACTTTTTCAAATGTTTTTATAATAATAATTGGCTTATTTCACACCGTATTTTTTCTTTTGTGAAAGACTTATTTCACTCAGTATGATGACTCTCAGATTTATCCATGGTGTGAGATGTTTCCAGAATTCATCACTGTTGTTTATCATTGCGTAGTGTTCCATTGCATGTATGTACTATAATTTGTTCATCTATTCATCTGTTGATTGGCACCTAGATTTCCAACTTTTTTGCTATTGTGAACAATGCTGCAATAGACATAGTGTGCATATGTCTCTTCACATGATGGCTCTTATATCTCTGGCATATATTAGGGGGGTGGGATTGCTAGATCCTATGGTATTTCTATTTCTAGCTTTTTTAGGAGGCAATATATAGTTTTCCACAGTAGTTTCACTGATTTCCTTACCACCCATAGTACATGACGTGAGAGTTCCAGTCTCCACATAACCTCTCCAACACTTGATATCATGTGCTCTCTTTATCAGTGCCTGTGATGTTGGGGTGAAATGGTATATCCCTGTGGTTTTGATTTGCATTTTTCTAATGGCTAATGATCATGAGTATTTTCCCACCTGTCCCTTAACCTCCTGAGTATCTTCTTTGGGGAAGGGTCTGCTCTAATCTTTTGACCATTTTTTAACTGGTTTATTAGCTTTGTGCTATTTGGAATGTTGAAGTATTTATAAATTTTAGAGATTACACCCTTGTTGAATATGTTGCAGCCATTCCCCACACCCATCCCCGCCATAGTCTGCAGATTCTCTTTTTGCTATTTTGATGAAATCCTTTGATGTGAATAAATGTTTCCTTTTTTATAAGATCCCAATTATCTGGTTTATCTCCTGTTGTTCTCACATTGTTACTCATGGTTTCTACTCTATTTATGGCATGTATTAGGGGCCCTAACATTGTCGTTATTTTTTTTTCCATGATCTTTATCATTTTGTGTTTTACATTTCGGTCTTTGATTCATGTTGAGTTGGTTTTTGTGTATGCTGTGTTCGGTTAATCACTTTTGAGGTCTAATAGAGATGAAATAGGTAAGCATAGCCAAGGTAGGATAAGATAGATGCCAAGACTTCTACAGATCTCCTAGGAAACAGAAGAAGAACCTCACGAGCCAAAAACATTCCAGCAGGGCCAATAGAAAGTCTTTTCCTAGAGCTGGCACCTTAAATTCAGCCTTCTAGCCTCCTAAACGGTGAGACAAACAAATTCCTGTTGTTAAAGCAGCACACTTACAGTATTTCTGTTACAGAAGCACTAGATAACTAAAATATTGGCTAATTTTTTAAGTAATCTCCAGGCTTGTCTTCCTGTTTGTCTTCAGAAGAAGCTCTGCTGAAACCTGCCCACCATAGCTGATCAGCTGCTGGTTTTTGAAATATTGGTGGCATCGCTTCCAGCATCATAGAAATATGCATGCCACCACAGTATGACAAAGTGACAGTTGGACAGGTGATAGTGGTAAAGCACACACACAAACACATAAAAATAATTTTAACTTACTAAAAAGAACTGTGTCTCAAAAACATTCGCTCAGTGGTTATAGAAAGAAATGGTCCATATAGCTAAAATGATGATTTTTTTACCCAGAAGGAACCTTAATAATAGTCTACACAGCAAACGTTTTCATGAACTTTGAATGCTCAGTCTGCCATTTTTCGTAAATAGGTGAAAGATAGGCTTTTAGTAATTAATGTGGTGTGTAATTCCTAGAATTCATTCTAAAATCTCAGAATCTTTATTATGCTTTGATAAAGAAAACATGTATAGCCAATGACTTTAATAAATAGGCCTATCCAATTTCTATCTCCTCTCAAGAACTGCAGACATAAGTAAGTGAGGAGAATAATTTCATGCCATGTGATATCAGTTCATGAGCACTTGGAAAAGCTTGCTTTACTCACACTATCTTTATCATGAAACAAAAACAATGAGTCAGTTGTGTCCATTTCAACACACTGTAAATCTATGATGTCTACTCAATGCCACTTGGGAATACAAGAAGCTCTACTGTAGGGATCTAACCACCAGATGAACTTGATACTCAGAAAGTATGAAAACAAACTTGGGAAGTACAGCACACTCAATCCATATCTGGCATGATATTGTGTTTTCAACTGGGAAGAGATAACATATGTCTCATGAGGTCTTTGAGGGTGATGTAACTGTGTATGCCCTCTGCCAGAATCTCAGATGCTGTAAATGTGGGGGTCGATTGATTGTACTAGACGAGGAAAGCAAATAAGCATGTTGGGCTCACCAAAGCAAGGAGAAACACACGTCTAGATTTTCCTCTTTTTTAAACTCAACTGCTTCTTCAGATAATCAGCTGAAATGAAAAATCTGGTTTAGAGGATCCCGGTTGATGACACTGAGAACACACACAATACATAATGAAATAAACATGGTGGAAATAAAGGAACCGCCTATCATGTTTAGAGAAATTTATATGCTCCTGAATTTCATTTCTCCTTTCTAGGAAGGCAGCTTGCATTTCTGTCAGTATCTGCCATCCCTGAAAGGAGAAATGGCTACCAGCTACTCTTTATCTTCACCTAAAGCAGAAAAAGCACACAAATTTGAATACTGATATGATGAAAATTTCAGTATGTTTTACCAAAGGTACAGTACATTGGGGCAACCAAAGTTAAGCACCTCAAGACTGATATATTTCCCATCTTCCACTGCTTCTTTGTGCTGCCATGTTTTTCTCCATTGATGACTGCCTTTATACTTTTAAAATTTGATATAACTGAAATAAAAATAATTAGAGAAGGAAGGAATGAGTTAGACCAGCCCATCTGATATGTTGCCAATTTCTTGATCTCCTAGAAATACCCAGGGAATGAAGATTCAGTCTCAGAGACTCAAACATTATATACACAAAAAATATATATCCTTTAATAGAGAAGACAGATAATTGTCTTCATTTTTATTTATGCTGTTCAGAAGCAGTTGTTTCCAGCTTGTTCATCCAAGAGGTAGTCCATGATAGTTGAAGCAAAACTGAGTTTGAAACCCAGCTCTGGCTTCTGCTAGTTATTTTATCTTGGACAAATTATGAAATAGCCTCAGATTAAAAATGAGGGAAAATACTAACTTTTACTTCATATGGATATTCACAGGAGTAGAGTTTAGAGCAGTGCAGGGCTCACAGTGCTATGTGATAATTCCTTTTCATTAAAAAAAATTAATAGCATGTTTCCATTAGAGAGCTATTACATACACTGGAACATTTTCCTATTGATTTCATGTATCCACTCAGTAAATACTGATTGAGGGTATGTTATCACCCAGATAACATGGACTACATGCTGAAGATCTGAGAGCTTTCCTTCCTGGAAAACTTTTATTCCTGAGAAAGCACTCATCATGAATAATTGAGAGTAATCAAAATAAGTTATTGGGTAGTGATAAAAGCGATGATGAAAAAAATTAATTGCTATAATGGCTATAACTTGTAATGACCACGCATAACCTCGAAATGTATTTTCAGGGAGTTAATTACTCTCTGTAGCAGGCTCCCTTTCTATCTCACGCATAACTGTTTTGCATTTATTAATATACACACTCATCTCTGCCGTATTTATCATAAAACTGTAGTTTTCTTCAAATTTTTGAGTATGGAAATAAATGTACAACCTGTTGAAAATGTTTCAGAGTCTTTTATAGCTGGCTATCTTCTGCCCTCTGACTTCATCCAGTATCTTTATGTTAATGACAGATGCAGTAGCAGTAGCAGCTATGTTCGTCACCTCAGGAAAGCACTTGCTGGTTTCCGGCTTCCTATAAATCACCTGCAATGATGTTCCTGAACATGGAACAGTTAAAGCTGACATGTGAGCATGATTTGTTGCTCCAGTGCATGTGAAATTTTCGAGCTCCAAGGAACATACCTGCCTGTTGGAATCTGTTTTTATAATCTTGAAGTCAAGTTCATACTTTGCTATATTGAACACGACGGCCAGAGTCTTCGCTAACCTAGAAGGCAGAGGGTCATAGACTTCCCTGGATATTCATTTATTCTCTTTGAACAATTTACAATAATACATGAGATTAATGTTACACAGAGACTTTAGGGTCCAGACTTTCTCAACTGTCCATGTTGAAAAATTTGCTTCTACTGAATGTATATTTACTTCTCAATTTTACAGCTTGAAAAATTTCAGATCTAGATCCAAATCAGTCTGATGTGTTCATTTTGTTGTTGTTGTAACTGCGCGATTTCAGAATAGGTCAGAAGAAATATCAGCATCTTTTGTAAACAGAGAACAAACATAGAGACTTTTCATAATGTCAGATGAGATCTGCCTATGGTAAATTACTAGCTGATACAGCAAGTATCATGTGGCCTTTTTCACAGAGTGTTGTTCTTATCAGCAGATCATACTTTAATCACTACCTGGAAACAGGTGACAGAGGCAGAAATGGAGTTAAATTCCATATGGTGTTTATCCTTTTGGAATGATGTATCCTATTCACTAACCATATTAATGGTTATTAAAGGCAGGTCAAAATCACTTAGGATAAAAAAATTTAAGATGATTTGCAGTATGTATTTTGCCTTTTTTAAAAGTTTTTTTTTTAACAGACAATTTTTAGAGCAGTTTTAGGCTTAGAAAAACTGTGCAGAATGTGCATAGTCCCTATGTGTTCTTGCCACTGCCTGCACACAATTTCTGCTGTCAGCAACATCTTGTGTTAGTGTGGTACATTTGTTATGACCAATGGACTAGTACTGATACATTGTTATGAACTATCTTCCATGTTTTACAACAGGGTGTCTACTCTTTATGTTGTAGAGTTTTATTGGTGTTGAAGAATGAATAATATCACGTTGTTGTTGCTCTTAGGTACAGCCAAGTCGGTTTCGACTCACAGAGACTCCATGTACCACAGAACAAAACACTGCTCGATCCTCTGCCACGTCCTCGGTCATTGCTACGCTGGAGCTCATTGTTACAACCGCTGTGTCAATCCAGCTCATCGATAGTATGCCTCCTTCCAGTGAAACTCTACCGATCATGACGTCCTTCCCCCCGGGCCTGATCCCTCCTAACAGCGTATCGCAAGCATGTGAGTTATAGTCTCACCATTCCTGCTTCAAAGAAGCTTTCTGGTTGTATTTTTTCCAATGCCTTGTAGTAGTGTAGTTTTTACTAAAAAACATGAGTTAGGAAAAAAGGTCATTTATTTCATAATAATCTTGAACAATGACTCTATTGAAAAGATTTTAGAATTTTGAGTCAAGACCAGTAAAATCTCTCTTTTTTTCTTACTAAAACTGTGTCTTCTGTTCTCATTGCCCCACTTCATTTGGGGGTTTTTATAGCATAGATTCTCAGCAGAGGATCCAGGTCTGTTACACTGAGAATACACACAACTAATGAGTGTTAAAACATATTTTAAATGCATTTTCATCCATACCTGCTGCTGTTGAGTTGATACAACTCATAGCCACCCTATAAAGACAGAATAGAACTGCCCCATGTGGTTTCCAAGGATAAGCTGGTAGATTAAAGTGCCAGACTACCCCATGAAGAGTATCAGTAGTTGATAGCCTTTAGTTCAACCGCAGTATTTACGCCAAGACCACACCCAGTCTGAGCTGTCCCCAGTCAACAGGTGACCACAGTGTGGTACCAACTGTGACCACTTCTGCCTTGCTCAGGAACCCATTAACATACAATCTTTGCTCTGGCATTCCACTTCAGCCAACCTGAGACTTTCTCTGAGATTTCCTGTCATCTGAGGGTCGCACTCCCCAAACCTTTTGTAATTTTTCTCCTTCTTTTCACCAGTCTCATGCCCGTGTCATTGTCTGTGGTTTCTCCCAACTTACCTTGGTTCCCTTTACCTTATATCTTTCATAGCTATGTCCCCTTAGTGATTCTCTTTTACATACATTCAGTCCTATGGTAAGCTTTCTGGAAGACCTGAACTGTTACAGTAGAAGCAGAATTCACCTTGTGAGTTATAAAGCAGATATGTACACACACACACACACACACACACACACACACACACACACACATTTGAACTTAGATCACTCGCACCTGACATGCAAGGATGGCACCATGTTCTGTGACATGCAGGGCAAGGATAGTCCTTAGAAGACTTCCTGATTTCCAAAACTTGGTGGATTATTAATGTGAAAGAATATCCCCAGGGTCAGGGAATGCCTTTGTTAATGCAATGATTTCAAAATGGCATTTCAAAAAATGGAAGGGAAAAGTTGCATTGACAAATACAGAGGCATAGTGCACATCTCTGGGTGGTAGAAATGGTTGGTCAGCTTGGCTGTGACCACAAGTTTGGAGGTCCACCCAGAGGCATCTCTGAAGACGTGCCTGGCATTCTGGGTCACTGTAGACTCTACGGAGTACAGATCTACTCTGACACAGATTCAGTCACCAAGATTCAGAATCAAGTCACTGACAACTGTTTGTTTGGAAAGGATAATGTCTTAGTTACCCAGTACTGCTATGACAGAAATAACTCAAATGAACGACTTTAACAAACAGATTTTTCTTTTTCAACTCATAGTCTAGTAGGCTAGAAGTCCAAATTCCAGGTACCAGTTCTAGAGATAGCTTTCCTCTGTGTCTGCTCTGGTAAAAGTTCCTTGCCATCAATCTTCTCTTGGTCTGGGAGCTTCTCTGAGCAGGAACCCCAGGCCCAAAGGATGCGTCCTGTTCCTGGCACTGCTTTTTGTTGATAAGAAATCGCATGTCTATCTGTTTGCTTCTTTCTTTTACATTTCTGAAGTGTCTGGCTAAAGATAAGATCTAATCCTGTAAATTGAGCCCTGCCTCATTAACATAACTGCCACTTATCCCATTTTATTAACATCATAGAGATGGGATTGATAGCACATAGGACAATTACATCAGATGACAAAATGATAGACAATCACACAAGACAAGGAGTCTTCACCTAGCTAAGTTGACAGACAATGAGAAACTGTGAGCTATAAAACACTCAAAGTGTGAGAACCTCAAGACATCTTCAGTGTTGTACAAAGAAGTTTTTCCCTGGATAAATGAATACAGCTCGAACACCTAATATAGTAAAGTCATATGGCTCTGGAAAGTATTGAACGTCCAAGCACGGCAGGTCACTCACATTAAGCTCAGAGCCCAAATTGGGAAACTTTGGGTTCCTGAAATACAGGATGGTCATCTCAGTGTTAGGAAGATGCTCCTAGGGACTGTGACCCTAAGGGATCTCCTATATCCTATATCCTGTTATCCCATAGAAGTGGTCTAGATCTTCAGTCTTAAAACCTACATGACTGTCCAAGGGAGCACTGATTGATCGTTGGCAAGAGTTTGTGTACTAATTATACCAAAAAACCAAGAGAGAGAATCTATTTGGTTAAAGATTATGGAAGATGAACAGTTTATGAGTGGGGAGTGTTTCCAATCAAAACATATTTATTATGTGATTTCAAAGAGTACTGCTGGTGTGGTACAGGTACGTTGACTTATGCTGAGGAACCAGTTTAGCCTGAGGTTGTATAATATGCCCAGCACAAGCAAAAACACAGAGAGCAGGTAGCAGGTAAAGGGGAGTGGGTTAGACTGCTCTGACATAAGGCAGTGCAGAGTTTGGTCTCAAAAACCCAACAATTTCAATTTTCCACGAATGGAAAAATGAATAATTAAGTCTCAAGCTGATGAATAAGCAAGGGTGAAATTCTGTATCCTTTTAAGGAAAAGTTAGTCCAGCTATCATGACAAATATTACAAGAAGAGGTTATAAAGTGAAAAATGTAGACTAGAAGCACAATGGCTTACAAGATGCCAAGTCACATAAAGCGTAAAGCCATTCATCATCACTTGCTGTTATTTTACAGTCATTTATACAATATAATAAATAATGGCCAAGGAGGGTGAGACAAACTGAAGCTTTGCAAGTGCAGTGCTGGAGAAGAATATTAAACATACCATAAGCTCCAAAGAGAGCAACCAAGTCAATCTTGGAAGAAATGCAAACAGAATATTCCTTTGAAGTGAGGATGGCAAGATTTCAGCTTAATTCCTGTGGACATTTCATTCGGAAAGGCCAAGCCTTAGCTAAGCGTGCCACACTGGGTAAAGTAGAGGGATGAGAAAATGAGGGACACCCTCAGGGAGGTGGGATGACACAATAAACTGAACAATGGACTCAAATATACGAATAGTGATGAAGACCGCAAAGGAGCAGGTTTATGTTTTGTTCTATTATATGTAAGGTTATTGTTAGTTAGAGCCAACAGGGTGGCAACAAGACAGAATGCAAAATATGACCAAGAAAAGCAGTTGTTGTTGTTGCTGTTGTTGCTAGGTGCCATTGAGTTGGGTCCAACTCACAGCAACCCCAGAGGTGAGAGAAGAACTACTCCATAGAGCTTCCAAGCAGCTCCTGAAGGATTTGAACTGCCCACTTTTTGGTTAGCAGACATAACACTTAACCCACTACACCACCAGGGTTTTCAGAAAAGCAGTAGCCCTCTTTATTTATTACCTCCCAACCAATAGTCACTGGAAGGATTCCATATGTATTTCAGTCCTTATATCCCATACGAGACATATACGTCCTGTTAAAGACATGACATGCAAATCACTTAAAACTGCTGCTGTTTGAATTAGACGCAAAAGTGTGTCCTTTGCTAGCCAGAGGTTGTAGCATGTGGCTTGGTTTAAAGAGCAATGTAGCATGGTGACAGCAGCTGGCCTCTGCATCTGGGTCCTCTGTGCTTTGAGTGCCTTCGACTGCTGAATTATGTCACATGCAGCACATTTACGATCAGCTGACACACGAAATCACTGGATGTCTTTTCATGTTTTTTGCTCTTAGGCAGCTGTCACATTCAGCATAGTCCTAGCAAGTTCTCCTAGAGATGCTGTAACAAGGCTAGTCGACGTAAAGAGGTGGTGAAGTACTAAGGGCATGATCAGATGACCTTGTGAGCAGTTTGTCACAGTAATATTGTTGCCTTGTCAAGGAGAGGGACGTGGGGCTTTTCTTTTAGAGAGAACAAAGTGAAACCAGATGTTTTCTTTCACAGAGAGGCTTCCTTTCTAGCCACGAAAACAAGCCAGTTCTCTAAGGAGAAGATAAACAAATTCCTTAGGATGTATCACACGAATGGAAGGTTAAATGAGAGTATCTTTCTTTGCCTGGGAAGGGGGTTGGGGACACCACGTAAACAGTTTGAAAAAAGACCCACAGGATGTTGGACTCTTGGAATATAAACTATTTCAAGCTGGCTCAGTTAAATGTTCAAGTAACAAAAAAAATCACACCACTGTATGAACTATTCTAGAGGATAGAGAAAGTCATAACAAATCCCCAATTGCTTTCTAAGGTGGTTGGCATGGTCTTGACACCTAAATCACACAGGATTATGTACATGAAGGAAGACAACAGGCCAATCTCATTTTTGAGAAAAAAAATAATAGCTTTCATAAAATAAAAAAAAAAAAAAACACTGTAGATATAAAAATTCCATTGTAACCAATTTGGTTTTAACCCCAGTATTCAAGGATGGTTTTGCAGGCAAGTTGTAATTGCTATCCGACTTTTATACTTCTCTTCTTCTGCTGCTAATAAAAGTTGATTGACTCAGGTAAGCCATTCTTCTCTTAAATTTTCTTTGCACATCATCCCATACAAGGACTCCCAATGACACAGTGAGATGTTGTCAGATCTGTATGAGTGTCGGGGTGGAAACCAAGTTCTTTTACAGTGAAAGGGGACACACTTGCTGGGATTGTCTTTGCCTTCCTCTTTATTTCCTGAAGAACAACGTGCAGTCTGAAGAGTTTGTGGCTAGAGACTACCAGCTGAAGGCATGAGGACAAAATCTAATAAGCTAAGGATGGCATAGTGAAAAGATGAAAAAGTCTGGATTCTTGATCACACTTTTAAGGAATACATCAGCTTCATCTCCTACACATCTCTGAATCTGTTGGTGTGTGAGGAGGAAAACATGCTGACATTGTTGGTTTTATTTTATGCTAGCTTGCAACTGAAGGCACTCCTAACTGATAAGTAAAAATAGTACGAATAAATGTAGTGATGCTTTCTACACTTTCTACTACATTCATAGACTAATAGATGAAACCAGAAGGCCGTCTCAATAGGTATAAAGAAAATATCTTTTGAAAGATAGGACTAATTTATAACCCCAAAATTTAGCAAAGTAACATTCAAAATAAATTTTCTTGTTCTGACAAACAGTACCGTATAGAAGCTTAAAAGAGGTATCATGATTAATGGTGGAATATTAGAAGCATTATGTTTAAAACCATGAAGTGCATTTGAACAACACGTAACACACCTAGCGAAACTGGACTGTGCCCAAAATGTAATGCTGCTATGTAATCATAGAAAGATGCTGAATGAGGCATTTATTATTTTTGGTAAAGATTTAGGTGAAGTCCTGAAGTTTTGAGAACACTACAAAACAATACCAGTATTATAAAGAGCTAAATATTTAGACACTAACACTCAGAACTTACCAAAATACAGCCAACCTGCCTTAAGCCCGCAGAACAACAACAAAAATAGCAAACAAACAAAACCATACCTCTCTCCTTCATCCCACAGAAAGGAGAGTCTAGATTTTGTATGGAAACAAACAACTGTTTTTTTTTGTTTTCCCTAGGTTCAAGGTCAAAAGTGTTCTGGAGTCCCTGAAATGACAGGAAAATGCTCCCTCTTCCTCTGGGCAAGTAGCATCGTTCTGTTGCACATCTCCAAGGTCATTTACTCGACGTGTTTAGTGCACATGAATTCCACCATCTGCACTGGGAGTGCGTTCTGATATGCATGTTTCTCTGGGTCAAAGAGATGTTATAACTGGACTTGGGCTGTCTTGATGTATTCCCACCAAAAAGGGCTAGCTGCTGAGCTGCCTCCATCTAAAAAAGATTTCCTGGAGTCAGAAGCTAACAGCAGCTTATAAGAGGTTAACCAGAGAGCTGCTTTTAGTAAATTACAGCATAGACATTCTCATACAAGAAATTTTGAAAAACCTGTTAATACAGTTCATGAAAGAGAACAGTTGGGTACTTGTCACACTCAGAGATGAAGATAACCCAGGGAATCTGCAAACGACTCCACCTAAGTATAAATCCTGGTGGCGTAGTGGTGAGAACAATGGCTGCTAACCAGAAGGTCAGCAATCTGAATCTGCTAGTTGCTCTCTGGAAATCCTAGGAGGCAGTTCTGCTCCGTTCCATAGGGTCTCTATGAGTAAGAGTTGACTCAACAGCAACAGATTTGGTGTTTTTGTTGCTTTAAAGTATGAATAATTTTGCCTTCACTAGCTAAACATTCTCTTTTTCCTCCATCCCAGTGGGCTGCAGAGTATCAAAAGAGGAAAAGTAGACAAAACAAACACAACAAAGCCACAAACAGACAAACAGCTATTCCTCTGCTGTGGGTTCCCAACTATGAGTTAGACCTCCAGTGAAGAAGAAAGAACAGCCTTAAGATTGAAGTTTTGGTTTCAGCTGAGCACTTAAATCCCTGAACAGTAATTGTAAGTATCAAAAGAAATTTACATTTGCAGCACAAAGTGAACCAAAAGTTAGGGGACTGCCCTTGGATCTCATTGTTCAAGGGTGCAGAAGAGAAACTGGACAGAACACACAGCAGGGGCAACAATAAGAGGAAAGATAAAGCTGGGGTTGCTTGCCTCTCACAGAATTTAGAAATTTTAAAATCCAGATAAATTTGAAGAACCTTCAAACTTTTTTTTTAGACTCTTTAAACATTCTAATGTGTTTGTCTACTCAATGTGAATAACAAATACTAGACTCAATTTACTGAATTATGAATTACAAATAATTCAACTTTCTGCAGTCATAGTTCTGTTGGATGTTCTAAAAACAGACTCAAATCTTTGTGTGATCCCTAGTTCTTTTCGTGCCTCCTAGATACATTTGAGAAGCCACCTATTCTGTTTGGCTTCTTGGTTTTGTGTGTGTGTGTGGTAGGGGAGGTTACCTAATTCAAACTTAGACTGGAAGTCTTCTGATGTTTATTTTATCTATTTATTTTTTATTGCACTTTCAAGGAAGGTTTACAGAACAAACTAGTTTCTCATTAAGCAGTTAGTACATGTATTATCTCATGACGTTACTTAATAACCCCACAATACGTCAACACTCTCCCTTCTATTTTTTTTTTTTTTTTAATCTCATTGTCTCTATGTGAATTAATGGATTGTCTTTGTTTTGTGTAAAGAGTTGACAAATGAGGTCAGCTACACAGCAACAGTCAAGAAGATCCAGGACCACCAGGCAACATTTCCTTCTGTTACACATAAAGTTGTCATGAGTTGGAGCATACTCTATGATGACCAATAGCAAGAACAAGACCCACCTTCCCGTTTCTGGGCACCCTAAGTGAACGGGGGAGCAGGCAATCCCAGCAGTTAGTATATATGAGAGGGCTGCTGTCTTTCACCCGGCTTCTTTTTAATTATTTGAGGAATGAAGTCTTTCAGATCTTCACTGGATAGATCAGAGTTATATTAAAGAAATATCCTTTCTCTCAACTGTGTTGAGATGATTCCAGAGTCAGAACAGAAAAGCCTCATAGCGAATCTTGAGACAACTATGATTATGTAAGAAAGCTCGTCACAATCCAACGGTGCTGTCAATGAGGCTGAGATTCCAAGGCAGATGGTCTTGTCTGATTTTCTCATGACGGAGAAAAAGGTGAGGAGAGGAGATGAGTGAGGAGGAGAGGAAGTGGCTGAGGAGATGAAAGAGAAAGTCTGCACCATTTTAATGGCTTGGTTTCTGTTAGCTGCTGCTGAGTCCACTGCAACTTACAGCAACTCCTGTACAAAAGAAGAAAACACTGCCCAGTGCGGCACCGTCCTCATGGTTTGTTGTGGAATAGGCTGTTGTGATCAACAGCATTTTCACTGGCTGATTTTCGGAATTCCCACAGTATGTCAGTCCGGTTTAGTCTGGAAGCTCTATGGAAACATATCATTCAGCATCATAGCAACGTGTCAACTTTCACTAACAGAGAGGTGGCTGTTTCACGTGAAATACACTGGCTGGACATTGAACCTGGGTCTCCCACCTGAGAGGCCAGATTTCTGCTAAGGAGTCATCAAGATCTCATAGCTGCTCAGCAAACCAAAACCAGTTATATTATTAAGTGAACAGAGTGGAAATACCCCAATAGGGTTTCAAAGGAGCAGCTGGTGTATTTGAACTGCTGATCTCTTGGTTAGGAACCAAACTCCTAACCATCCCGCCACCAGGCAGGGTTTTCTGATTGCATAGACTAGAATTCTGGTTATTCTTATCAAATGCTTGCCAGTGACAACACAAGGTTTATGTAACAAAATCCAGTTGTTTTCAGGTTTGAGTCAACCAATTTAGCTACGAGGGTTTAAGCACTGTATGTTATTAGGTTGATCAAAGCTTTCTCACATTTACAATAATTTAGAATATGTGAATCCTATTTTTGCATTATATCCATCTGCTTAAATATAAAATGAGAACTAAGGAGATTGTCCCGGGTCTTTCCTGAACTCTGGATCCCCATTAAGAGGCTCCCCAGTAGCGTTCTTCATTCTGCTTGAGTGGAGCCTGTTGTGTTGCAGTGGGAGCTGCACAGACCTCTGTAAGTGAGAGTAACCAGTATTAACCCAATGCCAAGAACAAAGCCTATTATGTCTAGAATATGACTCTGTACTGGCATGGTCTAACTCATTTACAGTGGCTGTTCAAGTTTATGAGCTGAAATGTTTATGTGCTGCTATCAGCCTTGCCCTAGTTGGTTTGTGTTTTAGGGTGTTTGCAAGGCTCTTACATTCTAATGCATTTAGATAAAAGACACTCCAAACGCACATATGACATTGTTCTTCAAGCTGTTACTTTACCTGGTCTCTGACTGCCTTTTTGTTTTCTGTCTCTAAGGTATTCTATTCAGAATACCCCTGGTGGTCTGTATAGCTCTGTTGTGGTGTCTCTCTACTAGCGACTATAAAGTTCAACACAAGAAGAATGCTTCTGCTACACACTTTATGCAACATGTGCTGTATCTAATGCAGATAAATTACCAATAAGAGGCAATCAACAGTCTATTATTTACCAATATTTGGCATTAATTTCCAATGATGAATTTATGTCTTCCTTGGTAATTAATCACCTTCTCTGACTCTACAATTCTTGATTTTTCTTTTTTTGCCTTTGACACAATATTGTAAATACTATTTTATTAATTCACACTTTATTTTATTTAATACAGATTTTATTTTACTTTGAAAGGAAGAAAGAGAGATGACTACTTGATTTTAGTCATTTGAAAGAACAAATTGTCAGTTGGATGGAACAAACCATCTTTTGTCTTTTAGAATAATTTTATTTCTGCAGTCTCTTTGTAACCACCATATTTGGAAGTTGTTCACTAAAGCCACGGAAAATGATGTCATTCATTCCCTGTCTGATTCAGATTTAATAATTAGTGTGACTTACCCTAGATTAAAGAGCATGCCACTTCCACCATCAATTATACTGTTGCAGTTTCACTATTGTACCATAAAAAAAAAAAAAAGGCCCTAAAATTTGTTTCATCATTCTCTAGCAGTGGGCAAATTACATCAGACTTGGCTCAATCTACCACCTTTAAAAAAAAAAAAGCTAAACACATCTATTGTTTAGTATTTTATCTGAAAATGTGTGTTCCTGATACAGTAGCAGTTTACCAGTGAATCTAAAATGCCATCTTACTTCCAAATGCAACTCACGTGACTCATCTTTAGTTAACCATTTTCAGAATTCAAGAACAGAGACTCATTAGGCTACCCTACTAAACTCGTTATGTTAAGTCATTGGAGAGTAAACAGAAAGTCTTTTTGTTTGTGAAAAAGAAATGGATTTTAAAAAAAATCTGCCATTCAATTATATAAAACCTTCAAAATAGTCAGGATTTGACATTCACTGACTTTAAAATGAAGCCCCAAATACTATGTTCTGTTTTTCCATTTAACAATATATAACAGTGACTGATTTAAAAATTAAAGTTCTGGTATTTAATCTTACTTAATGACCATTTTAACTATAAATAGGAGCTATACATAGGTACCATTGCAGGTACCAAATACAACGTTGAAAAAGTATCATTTTCAAAAACTGCAGTTTACTGGTAATATTTAGTTAACTATGGAAAAACTATTCTCGTAGATTTTGTTACTTGTTTCTCATCTTAGTATAATAACGTATCTTAAACAAAATATTAGTTCCATTTTATGATTGAATACTGTGTTCTTTTCCAGAATCTAATGATGATACAGAACTTCTTTTAGATTGGTGATGTGGCACTTTCTACTGGTTGCCATTGAGTCAATTCTGGCTCAGGAAACCCCATGTGTGTCACAGTGAAATATGCTGAGCTTTTGGAAGTAGATTACTAGGTCTTTTTTCCGAGGTGTCTCTGATGGACTGGAAACTTGACCTTCACACTTAGCAAATGAACTTGTTGTTAAATGCTTGCACTATCCAGGTATTCTATGGCACACTACCATGAACATGTCATGAACAGGTGGTTTTTAGTAACATTAAATAGAAAGATTAATATCTGTTTCTTTGGACTACCTTTTTGATGATATTATTCCTAGTGAACAGACAAATAAGTACACGAACTAATCCTAGAAAAAGTGCTACATACCTCACTGCTGAATATTATTGTAGCCACCTTTGAAGTACTCCCCTTGGGAAGCTGTGCACTGACACCAGAATCTAGCCCACTCTCCAAAGCAATTTTGGAATTCTTCTTCTGGAATGGCCACCAGAGCTGTCCCTGTGTGAGTTCTGACCGTTAAGTTCACAAACCCATCCTATAAAAAGTGCTTTGAAGGGTGCACTAGGAGGGGACGTCATTGGTGCATAACTTCCTCAAGGGAGTACTTCAAAGGTGATCGTAGTCATACTCTAGGATGAGCTTACAAACTTAATTGTCAGATCTCATATTTATTAGCTGTCTTTCGTAGGACATAAAACACACAACTCTTGCCATATCCCTAATACAAAGGAGACCTGGTAATAAACTAAATTATACTAACATGCCAGCTATATTTGGATCTTAGAATGTTTGATAAATGTATGGATTGTCTTAATTGTGCAAGTTGTTCAGCCAAATGTTGTCAAGTACCAAAAAAAAAAAAAAAAATCATTAAAGAAAGCATCAAATTGATTCCAACTCATAGTGAGCCTAAAGGACACAGTGGAACTGCCTGCCCCATCGAGTTTCCAAGGAACACCTGGTGGATTTGAACCTCTGACCTGGTGCTGTAGCACTTAACCACTAGCCACCAGGGTTTCATCAACTTCAGTTGTCTTATATTGCTGACTTGAATCCGGTTTTGTGATAAACTGCTTATTTCACATATAGAAAAACTGTTTTATATTGAGAAGTATCAACAAGTGTGATTATAAGTAAAATGAAATATTACCAGATAACAAAACAGACCGTTGCAGCAAAACCATACTGCATCTTTCAGTGATATTGGAAGTCAGCAAGACAACTGTCTTCCTTGCAATGAACTGGAGATAAAGTAGAGAAAAATGAAATATACAAAGCCCATATTATGCCTGTTACCCTTTTCCCCAAACTTATAGTGTTCATGCAATGTGGATTTCAAAAAATAATAATACAAATCCGTTGTCACTGAGTCAATTCTGACTCACAGTGACACCAGAAAAGCAGTGTAGAATTAGCCCATACAGATTCCAGGGGGGTGGGGGGCGGGTGTCTAGCAGATTCGAACTGCCGACATTTTAGTTAGTAGCTGTAGCTCTCAGCCACTACACCAGCAGGATTCTTGAGTATCTTAGAAATGTGCCAGGGAAGTCCCACTGAGATAACAAAATTACGCATGTACCCTTGTCCAAAAAGGTTTTCTATTGTATAAATGGCCATTTTTGATGGCCAAAGCCAGCTTGGAAATAAGCACTGAAGAGGAAGGTTAAGCCTCCAACCTGCCAGCCATATCAGTTAAATTAATTTTGTAGATTATTAGTTTCACGTGCTAAAATACCATAACACTCAATTTAAAATTTGGCAAAAATCTTGCATGCTTTCTGTGCTCGTTATTACTGAGATGAATCACTTTAAAAGTGCTGATTTAAAACCTTACAGCTGTTATTAACGTTATAGCAGGTATTTTTCAACCTAATTCTCAAAAAGGGGCAGAAAACTTTTATGAACCTCTTCTGAATGTGAATAAAATTTAGATGGAATGCCTTCTACATATTTTAATTGGAACAAAAGCTCCATTTTCTTCACTGGGATCTCCGATGCATTTTGACCCACCGAAAATTTTAGCACAACTGACATGTTGCATTGTCTTCCGGTAGCTGGCTGGTTTCTGTCGCTCTACTCTTCCACAATTAGTTTTGATTGTACAGTTCACCTTGCTCTGGGCACAAATTCCCTGCAGTGAAATGGAAGGCTCGGCTTTAATTGTTCTGCCCCATGATGTAATTTAACGGTGATCTGGGTAAATCCTAAAACACTATTTTTAATAGAGCAACACCCTAGTAAAATATACTTCCACGGAGCTTTGTTTAATACGTCTGCAACAGTATGGTACTTGTTTTTAAAACCATTTTCTATATTATATTACAAGAGTATGAGAAAATTGCCATTCTAGCAACTACAGTGAACTCAAGTGTCTCCAGTCTCGGAATGAAACCAGATGTAATTCACAGGTAAGCTTTTTTATAAGACTTCTTAAAAATGAAACTTTTTCTCCCCCTTATGGTTCTACAATGACGTAAGTGATTTAAATATTGTGATGATTTATAAGCATAAAATTCATGAAAAAAGATGTATTTTACGTAGCAGTGACATGGCTGTTTGCATATATCGCTCACATTTTTTAATTGTCATTATGCTTTTGTCCTTTATTGTTGTTTTGGTTCTCTTTGATCTAAAGATTAGGAAACGATAAAAATACATTTTTAGAGCATTCCTTAGGAGCCCGGTTCTTAGTACAGTTGTGGAAATTCTCTACTACATTTTACGACACTGTTACATAGAGTTTTGTAAAACTTATTTTCTTAAAAAGAAAAAAACAGTTAACACACTGGTGATTTGGGCTCACATTCTTTTTAAATTCTTATTTTGAGGACACAAACAATAGTACAAAGAGGTCTAGTATAATTGCAGTTCGACTCTTCTTCTGTTAACAGTTTAACCGTAAAACAACGAAACTAACTTCTGCAAATAAGTGAGAAACTCTGGTGATGCAGTGGTTAAGTGCTGTGGTTGCTTCCAAAAGGTCAGCAGTTCAGATCTGCTAGGTGCTCCTTGGAAACTCTATGGCGCCGTTCTACTCTGCCGTACAGGATTCCTGTGGGTCAGAATCAACTTGATGGCACTAGGCTTGACTTACGTATGTATGTGCATGGCTGTTTGCCTTGACCTCAATCACTTGGTTAAAAAAGGTAGCTGCTACTATTTCTCAATTAAAATCACTGTTTTCCTGCTTAATTATTAAATATTGGAGAAGGGTACCTGGATTCTACACAAATCTATTTTTGTCTGCTTACACTTTTGCCTCCTAAGTTCCGTATTGCTTTATCACTTTGAAGACTAAGGTATGCTTAACGTAATTCTTGATATTTCAATTATTGCATAGGTATGTGAAAGCTGAACAACGAATAAAGAAGACTGAAGAAGAACTGATGCCTTTGAATTACAATGTTGACAAAGAATATTGGACAAGGCATGAACTGCTGGAAGAACAAGCAAGACTGTACACCAGAGCCAAAATATGGCCATGAATACATCATATCTGCACTTAGAGACCATCTTGCCAATCAGTTTGAAGCATTGAACACTAATGACCCAAGATCAGACAAGTTGTGGAATGACATCAAGGACATCATACATGAAGAAAGCAAAAGGTCATTAAAAAGACAAGAAAGACAGAAAAGACGAAAATGGATTTCAGAAGAGACTCTGAACATTCCTCTTGAATGTAGGGTAGCTAAAACAAATAGAAGAAATGATGATGTGAAATAAGTGAACAGAAGATTTCAAAGGGCAGCTTGAAAAGACTAAGTCAAGTACTATAATGAAATGTGCGAAGATCTGGAGTTAGAAAGCCAAAAGTTAAGCACACGCTCAGCAGTTCTGAAGCTGCAAGAACTGAAGAAAAAAATTAAGCCTTAATTTGCAATACTGAAGGGTTTTCTGGGGAAACTATTGAATGACTTAGGAAGTGTCAAAGGGAGATGGAAGAAATATGCAGTGATACTGTACCAAAAACAATTGGTCACCCTTCTATCATTTCAGGAGTAGCATATGATCAAGAATTGATGGCACTGATGGGGGAACTTCAAGCTGGGTTCAGAAGAGGACTTTGAATGAGAAATATCATTCCTTGTGTCAGATGAGTCTTGGCTGAAACAACTGAATCCCAGAAACAGGTTTACCTGTGTTCTGTTGGCTCTGCAAAAGCAATGACTGTGTATATCATGACAAAATATGGACAACATTGTGAAAAATGGGAATTCCAGAACACTTGTACTCATGAAGAAACCGTACACAGAGCAAGAGGCAATCATTTGAACAGAATACGGGAATATCGAATGGTTGGCTTAAAGTTAGAAAATGGTGTGCATCAAGATTTTATCCTTTTATCACATCTATTCAGTCTGTATTCTGAGCAAATCATCTGCAAAGCTGCACTATGTGACGAATAGGGCACCAAATTTGGTCCAAGACTCATTAACAAATTTCATTATGCAGATAGCATAAACTTGCTGAAAATGAAGATGACTTGAAGCACTTACCAATGAAGATCAAAGACTGTATTCTTCAGTATGGAGTGCCTGTCAGCGTAAAGAAAACAAAAATCTTCACAACTGGTCCAATAAGCAACATCATGATAAATGGGGAAAAGACTGATGCTGTTATGGATTTCATTTTGCTAGGATCCACCACCAACACCCATGGGAACAGTGGTCAAGAAATTAGACAATACATTACATTGGGCAAATCTAGTGGAAAAGATCTCTTTAAAGTTTTGAAAAACAAAAATATCACTTTGAAGACTAAGGTGTAGCTGATCCATGCCATGGTATTTTCAACTGTCCCTCTCATGTGCAAAACTGAACATTAAACAAGAAAGTCAGAGTAAGAATGAACATCTTTGAATTAAGGTGTTGGTAAAGAGTATCAGAATTTCAAAAGAATAAAAAAATCTGTATTGCAAGAAGTACAGTAACAGTGCTCCTTAAAATCAAGGATGATAAAATTCTGTCTTATGTATTTTGGACGTGATAATAGGAGAAAAATGTGGCAGGTCAACTCCAAAAAGCCCCAGGAATCCCATGGGGAGGGTCCCATCAGCCCCACAGGTTCACTACAGGTCAGGATGAGCTAGCAGCAGTGGACTTGGTATCTTCCCTGGAGAACTTCTAGAAAGCCCTCTTACCCTTAAGTTAATGTTTGTTTGTTTATTTGTTTTAATCAGTGAACAACAGGGGATGTTAGCTGGTCACAGACAGTGACATGAGAAGTGGAACTCAACTTGACAGTTGGAGGCTAAATCTTTCCCTTGCTGGCACCCTCTGCACAGGCACTCCGATGATGTCCCTTCATGGGTCATTTCTGTATTGCATGTTGTAAATATTCCCCTTGCTGGTCATCCTACACAAGTACTCCCACAGTGCCACAGCGTGGGCCATTTCTACATTGCCTGTCTGAAGTATTCCCCTTTTCCTGCAGCTCTTGAAGATCCCCCCAGTCCTAGTGCCAATTCACCTTGGGTCCCATTGAATTCAACGGCACTCACATGTAGCACCACTGTCTCCTTCTAATTCTGCAACCCAAGAATTCACATGGCCAATTCATGCCTCCTTAAGAAAAATTGTTAATCACTTCCTCAGATTACCTTCTTCTCTATGCTACCTTTTTGGGGTATTGCCAACCCTGTCCCAAAATGGCTGTGACGAGTGAACCAAGCCAGCAAAGTGCCATCAAACTGGATCATGAGTGATGAGTGAGCACTCCCTATATTAGTAGGTAGGATCTCCCAGCTTCTGGGCCAACTGTATTCCACTTCTCCTCATCTTCTGAACTCACTCCAGCTTTCCAGCACCTCAGCTAGTGTCTGGAGTACTGAGAGAACTACCTGTGCTTGTTCTTATTTGTTGTTCAGTGATCTGGTTACGAGGGACGTAAATGTGAGTTTCCATTCACTTCCATCTTGCCCCACTTTCTCAATTTCCTTACTTTCTTTATTTAATATTATTTTTATTTTCTAGTGTTCTACAAAAAATATCACATTATGTTTAGTTGTCATGTCTCTTTAAGGTACCCTTGACTATGGTAGTTTCTCAGGCTTCTCTTGTTTTTGATGTATTGAGGAGAATGTTACTGCGATATTGTAGGATTGTAGGCTGCCCCTCTGATAGAAAGTGCCTGCTGCTCTTTTTGTGAATATACTGCACTTGTGGTTTTTTTAGGAGGAAATCACAGAGATCAGCTACAATTTTCATCACATCGTATCAAAGGTACATACAAGGTATAACAATTAAGTTCGTGAACTTCCCACCATGTACTTATGTTGGCAGCACTGTGCAAACAACTTGGGAAGGTTTCATAACCTTGGTATATCAATGTCTCACAGCTGTGTTTATGTCAATATGTGGTGGTACATTGCTGAGTAGCATTCATTAATGTTGTGTGTTTATTATGCTGGAATTTGAATTAGAGCAATGAACCAACATAAAATTTCTTGATAAACTTGACAAGAGGGGAAGTGAAATCAGGCACATGTTACTCCAAGTTTATGGTGATAATTCCACGAAGAAAATGGCAGTGTACAAATGGATTAAACATATTTCTGAGGACAGAGAAAGTGTTACAGACTAAAGAGGTCAGGGTGGTCAGTAACGAACAGAATTGAAGAAAATATTGCAAAAATTAGTTAAATTATGTGTCAAAATTGTCAACTGACTGAGAAACACAGACGGCCAATTAAACATTGATAAAGAAACAGGAAAATCTTGGCATGAGAAAAACACGTGCGAAATGGTCCTAAAGAAGCTCACTGGTGAGCAAAACAAAAGAGAGACGAAGTTTGCAAAGACCTTTGAGAGAGGCAAGACTGTGTTCTGGGCCGTGTTGTTACTGGTGGTGAAACAAAGGAGCACCAATACCACCCTAAAACAAAGCTTCAAAGTGCACAGTGGAAGTCAGCCAGTTCTCCAAGACCAAAAAAGTTCCACCAGTCCAAATCAAGAGTCAAAATGATGTTGCTAAACTTTTTTGACATCAGAGGTATTGTTCATTATGAATTTGTACCAACTGGGAAGTTAACCAAGTTGACTGTTTGGAAGTTCTGCAAAGGCTGCATGAACAAGTTAGACAAAAACTACCTGAACTTTTCACCAACAACTCATGGCTTTTGTATCACAACAATGCGCCACCTCACATGACACTGTCTCTGAGGGAGTTTTTAGCCGGTAAACAAATACCTGTACTGGAATACCCTAACTACTCATCTGATCTGCCCCATGATGACTTTTTTCTTTACCCCAAGATAAAGGAAATATTGAAAGGAAGACATTTTGGTGACACTCAAGACATCAAGGATAATATCATGAAGGTTCTGGTGGCCATTCCATACAAAGAGTTCCGAAATTGCTTTGAAAGGTAGACTAGGCACTGGCATGGGTGCATAGCTTCCCAAGGGGGAATACTTGGAATGTGAACACAGTGATATTCACCAACAAGGTACGTAGTACTTTTTCCAGGATGACTTCATGAATGTAATTATCAGATCTTCATATTATCAGTTTAGTTTAAGGCTATTGATGTTGACTTTGATTGCCCGGTTGAAATAATATTTGTCAAGTTTCTTGGCTGTAAAGTTAATTTCTTCTCTCTCTCCAATACGGTGTTCTTTGGAAAGAAGTCACTAAGCACAGTTCCCAGTTAAGAAGTGGGGAGGTATGTTCACCCTTCTCAAGAGTAGAATATATACACATTTGGAATTCTCCTAGACATTAATTTACTCATTTATTTATAAGAGCATGAACTCATGAAAATTTATAATAAACTTTTAGTTGTAATCCAATGCTACCTTCTTTCTCCATTTTTTCCAGTTTCGACTATCGGGAACTCTTTTAACTGACCCATATCCCTTTGTCATTTCCCTTCTAATATTTTTTGGGTTTTTTTTTCCCCTCTGTTCCTCCTTCCGT
Source organism: Heterohyrax brucei (assembly GCA_028571685.1). Taxonomy (NCBI): domain Eukaryota; kingdom Metazoa; phylum Chordata; class Mammalia; order Hyracoidea; family Procaviidae; genus Heterohyrax; species Heterohyrax brucei. The sequence goes on along the minus strand of CM053148.1, from coordinate 82,848,001 downwards.
ACTTTCTTTGTTCTTTTATTCTCACTTGTTGGCAGTACAAGATGTTCCGAGCTTATTCTGGACATTTATTCTATTATTTTAAAAGCGTCATTAAATAATGGTCACTCCATGATCACACTCTGGGAAAATGAATTCAATTTATATGCACATGTAAATTGGGGTAATATACATCAAATAATAATAATGGTTATGCTCTATCTTAAGTATCTCACATGCTTGTTTTTACTATGGTTATCATATTGCTTATATTAAGAAAAAATCAGTAAACCTGTATGCACATAAAGAGAACAAAAATAAGCTTCCTAATAAAAGAAGTGTGTGTGTCACACGAAGTTCAAGACAGGAAGCCGGTTTGGAACAGCTGCATCTGCCCTCTGCTGGTCAACACTTCAAATGCTTTCACGACCTGCAGTAGTGCTCTTCTAGGGTACAATCCTGCTGTTCTTTGAGTGATGACAGGTCTGGTATCTCAAAAGTTTAAAAAGAAAAAAAGCACTTTAGCTTCTTCTATTGCACATACGGATCCGACTCGACGGCACTTGGCTTGGCTATTGCACATACAGGCAGATTGCAGTTAGCTGAATGTTTGAGAAGCCATTATGTGAATTTAAAAAATATAACCAATGAATGTAGATAATACACCCAATAATTGGTTTTGTAGATGGGATAGAGAAATGCATACGTGTGAGAACAGGTCCGGATAAATACTACACACGCTGACTTCTTGATGTCCTACCTCGTGAATCTGACCTCAAAAACTGTCCTGTTGGGTGGGGTATGGGGTCCGTGACCTCTCGGCCGGGACGGTGAGCATGTCAGAGAGCTTAAGTCTTACTTAGCTTACTTAAGCTTAACTGGGAAGACTTTTCATTGGAAATCTCTGTAGAAAGAACAAGTAGCTCATGTTATGTACTGCTGAATTATGTTGAAACTATTTAGGATGAATTTTTGAGAAAGAACAAAAATTCAGAAAGTGATTTAGCTAGGAGAAGAACGTGTTCACTCCGTGAATACTTTTTGAGAGGACCGTCTTCCCTAGAACCAGTGCGGTTCAAAGAAGCCCATGAGATGTGGTGGCGAGAAGACAGCACTGCGCCTGCGTGCTGTTGGGCGACGTGGGGGGCGTGGACAGCACTGCGCCTGCGCGCTGGCCGGTTGCCAGGGTGCGAGGGGGCGTGGACAGCAAGGCGGGGAGCAAACCAACCTCCCGCTGGTTGGAAGGCAAAGAAAACCACAGTGCAGGAAAGGGGATCGGAAGGCGTAGGGTAAGACCGGAAGCACACTGCAGCACTGAATAGAAGAGACAGAATCCACCTCACTGAGAAGCTGAGATTTAAGCAAAATGTACACACGTGTGTGCACATACGAGGTCTGACAATTCTGCTCGCGAACTCATCCTAGACAGAGGACTGCGGACTCATTGCTGCGTGTCAGTAAGTCACCTTCCAAGTGCTCCCCTTGGGGAGCTGTGTACTGACGCCAGGGCGTAGTTCACCCTTCAGGGAGATTTTAGAACTCATTTTCTGGATGTGTCCACCAGAACTGTCGTTGCCGGCAGTGTGGCAATTAAGTTCATGAACTCATCCTAGAAAAGTGCTTTGAAGCGTGGGACCAGGCGCCGGCGTCTGTGCATAGCTTCTAAATGGCGGGAGTGCTTCGAAGGTGACCGTAGTGCTATTCAGCAGTGAAGTCTGTAGCACACTTTCTAGTATGAGTTTGCAAACTTAATTGTCTGGTCGTGTATGTATTACACATATGTACACACATACATACATGAAGAAAACCAACAAATACAGAAAAAAAATGCTTTTTAAAATATTTCTTGTTCTAGTAATAATGTGGGTGTTTGATATAAAATTCTGCAATTATTTCCCATTGTTGTTATTTCTAGCTTCTGTGACATCAGTGCCAACTCAGGGTGACGTTGTGTACAGCAGAACGAAAAGTTGCCCGGTCCTGTGTGACCTTCACAATTGCCATGGGGACTGAGTTCATCATTGCTGCTTTTGTACCAACCTTTCTCACTGAGGGTCTCGTCTCGTGCACCCCTGTTGGCCCTTCATTTCACAAAACATGATGTCCTCTTCCCACAATTGGTCTTTCTCGGTGGTGTGGTCAAAGCAAGTTACTTTGAGAATGCTCTGTTGTGTTCCATAACATTTTCACTGGTTAACTTTTGAAAGCAGACTGCTAGTCTTCTTTCTTTGCCTTTGTCGGGAAGCGCCATTGACATCAGGTCCATGACAAGGAACCCTGCAGGTATGTGAAATATAAATGGAGTAGATTTCAGCATCATAGCAAAAAGCAAACCATCACAGTACAACAAAAAGACAGACAGACCCAAACCAAAGACCAAAGCAAGTAGCTCCTGGCATTGACTCCGACTCCAGCAGCAGTGTTCGTTACCCCCAGAACATAACGCACACCTTTCTAATGAGGCCTCTAGGAGTTGGTGTGTTCCAGCCTTTTCTTGTTTTCCCAGCCACATCTTTCAACAGCTCCCTCTTTGCTTACCCTGCTTCAGTCATATTGACACAAATTTTTTAAGTTGTATTTTTTATTGGCAAAATTCATTTGCACCTCCAAATCTAAACATTTTTTATTTCCTCTGCCTGGAGTTTCTTTTCCCCACCATTAATTTCTCTGCCCCAGAACCATCCTTCAATTCTAAATTTATATACCATTCCCTCGGTGGCTATAGCAACTGACTTCAACAGAGCAATGAGTATGAGGATGGCTAGTACCGGATAATGTTGCATCCTGATTTTAAATACGTAAGGTTGCTATGAGGAAACCCTGGGGGCTAGTGGTTAAGTGCTATGGCTGCTCACCAAAAGGTCAGCAGTTCAAATCTGCCAAGTGCTCCTTGGAAACTCTACAGGGCAGTTCTATCCTGTCCTATAAGGTCGCTACAAACTGGTGTCGACTCGAAGGCACTGTTTGTTCTTTCTTTCTTTCTTTTTTTTAAGGTTGCAATGAATAGGAGTTTACTGTACAGCACTTAACATCAATAGTACAGGCATGACGTTGGTCTTGGTAGCTTTCAAAGACTCCCCAGATGTCTGTAAAGTGTAGTCACATTTGAGGAACACCGATTTATGTAAAATCTATTTACTTTATTAATATGCAAATATATTTAGATACATATTAAAACATTTACTTAAAATAGTGTCTTAATGTTTTGCTAGTGAGCACAGTGGGTGAGAAGAGATTTTTGATAAGGATAGAGGGAACACTAGTTGTAGAGATGAAGTTCCAGAACACTCCATCTTGGTTGAGTAGTAAGTGACTGGGAAGAGTAGGGAAACTTTCGAAAAGTTAGAAATCAAAAATTGGACAGAAGCAGAACACAACAAATATTATTATGTACAGAAAATTTGAAGGTCAAGTTGACAAAGCATCCTTTGATGTTTTTCAACTGGATGTAGGGATTTAGATCACAACTGAGTGTTTCTAACTGAGACTGGACTTCTTTAAAGCAAAAGGTATTACTACCTAAGCTGACATTGTTCATTTTGACAGTGAAAAGATGATTTTAGTCAGAATGAATCAGAATTGAGAGAAAGAGGCAAAAAGTGTTTAAAAGAACAGAGAAAATTATTTTTAAGACCTTTACTTTATTCAAATCTTTACCTGTTTCTAAGCCTACTCCTCAGAAATGATGATATCAAGAAGGAAGACTTGTGAGTAGAAAAATGTCTGCAGGAAGGGCAAGGCAGATGATACTAGTACTGTGAGTGATTTCTCCAGAAGTAGTTGAGAGTTTGTGAAAATTCAAGAGTCTCGTTATGTCAGGTAACAGGTATATCATGATGTGGCTGTTCTGTTGGGCATGACATGATCAGAAATTTTGCTCCTCACCTTCAAAAGTGCGTCCTTAAAGGAGATGCTCTGAGCACTGTGTGAACACCCATAAGGTAGTGCGTAAGAAGAAATGTTCAGGAAGCCCATGAGTATTTCCTCCATATATTCCAGCCTTAACTAAGAATAAGTGATGGCTCTTATTCATAAGTAGTTACCAACAGAAGGAAGCATTGCACAAACTGAAGGCCATCAGTAGAACTGAATGTGGTCTGAGTCTACGTGGAAGACTAATTTCTTCTTTTTGAGTTTTGCGCCAAGGGTCCTCAAAACCACGCTCAGGTTCAATGATTTCTTTGAAGGACAAACAGAACTCAAAAATTGTCATACACACACTTATGGTTTATTCTAGCAAGAGAGATAGAGTAAAATAAAAAGAAGAGAATGATCCATAGGCTAAAGTCTAGAGGAAACCAGGCATAAGTTTCCAGGTGTCTCTATCCCATGGATTTACATTTGACATACAAGAAAGAGTTAACTCAGTTGCGTTGCTCATACCCTGAACATCTGAAGATGCGTTTTCAGGATCTTCCCCGGGCTGGCTCCTCAGAATTTAGCCCTATCTGATAAAATTGTCTTGTAGACCTGAAGCTATGAGTCGGCTCCGACTTGACGGCACTTGGCTTGGCTTGGCTAGACCTGAAGCCATGGAACACACAGTACCAGTTAAGCCGGATGGCTTATGCTACCAATGTGATTTATACCTGACTTTTGCCTGGGAGTCTGGTCCTTCAGTACATGAGGTCAGCTATGCAGTTGCTGTATGTGTTCGTGACTGACTGCCAAGACAAAACACTGGGCACCAATGTTTGAGTAGTGTGTTCTGTTTGTGTTGTTACTGTCTACTGCCGGTAGAATTAAGTTACTGTCTAAGCAACTTTGAGCAAAGTACTTAAATTTTCTTTAGTTACATTTTCTCGATTCTGGATAGTATCTATTCTAAGGAGTTGTTATGATTACCTTATCTAGTAAATCATTCAGGACAGCTTTGACACACTCAAGGAATTGCTTCACTGGGATGAAAACAAACAATGGCAAAACTGATAGTGAAGCACATACACTCTATGTTGAAGATATCTAGACTCAGTGAATGCACTGAGAATTTTCACACAACATTCAAAAGCATTCACTGCTGACCCTAGTACCTAAGAGTCTTGTCATCCACACTCTGGGTCACCTTCTTCTACTTTGTGGATAAAAGGCCCCAAACCACTACTACCAAGTCCATGATTTATCTGTTTCAATAGGACCTTAGTATCTTTCCACTAGAGCTGATCGCTGTGTGTTCTGTGCTGTTACCTGAGGTTCCAGAGGGTTAAAGTATATTTACTTATTTTAATATTTTATACAATATCCAAGCCAGATGTATGTTGGTATCTAGTTCAAGAAGCAGAATAAATGCCAGGGCTCCAGTCAAAAATTGTTTTTCCCAATACATGTAACCCATCAAACTTGAATACTGTATCAAACATCAGAATAAAATAATTTGCTTAAAATCATCTGCTCATTAAAGTGACTTCCACAGTTCCTTCCCTGGAAATGCATTTCCAACTATTCTTTCTGTGGCAAACTAATCCTTTACCTCATATTAGAAGGACAAATGGTAATATCTGAACAGTCAGTGAGGAAATTGTTGAGTCTGAAAGATAAGAACTCATATCCACCATAATTAGGAGCCGGAAGGAAGAGGGACTGAGTTGAGAGAAGAAACAGACAGGCAGAGGTGAAGTCTGTGCTCTGTGAGGGTGGTACAGTTCTGGTTAGTACTAGCAGGCACCCAAGTGAAGGGTGGCTTCCACGTGGTGGAGAACTGCCGTGGTCATTACTGCGAGGCTGCAGGACTTGGCTAGACGTTGCCCACTACTTCCCACTAACAAGCTATGAAATATCCTGATGGTGGGTGTACCAGATCAAATTATATGCTTTTCTGGACTTGTTCAGTTCACCTACAGCTCTACATTAGTGTCCGTGCCTCATCTGAAAACAACAGAACCTTCCTTAGTAGTCAGGCTTAGGAAATAGCACAGCCTCTGTCTCCCCTGCTGTGGTGGGCACTGTAGCAGACCTCACATCCCATTCAAAGTCATAAAGCCACCTGAACTTAGAGAGAACTGGGCATTCTCAGTGACTGTTGAAATCCGTGGTGACACAATCCAGGAGACAGAGGAGTGGAAGCTGTTCCCATGGGGGAAATGTTAACTATGGTGAGTCAGGAGATTCCAAGGAACTGATATACAACTTTGCCCTTGTTCACCATCCTTCCCTAAGGGCCGTCCTGTGGAAAACTTTTCCATTAGCCTCTCCACAAGCATCTGGTGTTACTCAGCAACCATCTGTGTTTCTGGGGACTAGCTCCGTCATTTACACCTTGTGTGTGATCTTTCCCCTTCAACCTTGATGACTTAGCATTACACCATTCTTAAAGTGTTACCACCTAAGTTTTGCTTCAAGTGCTATTTTCTTGGAGTGTTTTGTCTCCACATCTTTCCACAGCAATGCAGGCAGAAATTCCCTGCTTAACCATGTGTCTATGTCACTGACACCATGACAAGCATAGATGTTCATGCCCAACTACACTGATTTCTCCCTTTAGACTGTTTTGAAAGAGGACCAGGGTTTGTACTCTTGAGCTCCTCTTTCAATTGGGGAAACGCTTTAAGATGTAGCTGCTTCCCTAGGAGATGAAATTCTGCGAGGGTCTTGACAAGTGCCTTATTCCATTACAGAAAAAGAATTTCTGACACATGGGCTCCTACAGGAAACCCTGGTGACATAATGGTTACGTGCCATAGCTGCTAACCAAAAGGTCAGTGGTTCAGATCTACCAGATGCTCTTTGGAAATTCTGTCCAGCAATTCTACTGTGTCCTGTAGGGTTGCTGTGGGTTGGAATCAACCTGATAGCAGTGGTTTTTTTGGGGTGGTGATTTGGACTCCTAAAAGCTATCAAAAGACATAGCTCAATATTCCTAGGGTAAGTTGTGGTGGCTTAATTGTAACCATTAATTTTTTTCTAAGAGAAAAAAAGATGAGAATGATACCTTTGTATAGTATATTGCCAAAGGTAGAAGTAGATTTTCTGCAAGGCTTGGAGCAACGCAAGGGACCATGGGTTTTCTGCTAAGTTACCTCCAATGTCTGACAATAAAATGAGGAAGAATACAACGTGAGAGTCCTGAAGGAAACACAGAAATGGCGAAGGGTGAGAAAACTAAGAAGCAGGAATAAACATGGGGAATAGACTAAGAAGCTGGATGCCAAACTGTGTCTCACCTCACCACAAATTCTACCTACTTATGTGGAAGTTTGTATCAGCACCTCTGTATGGCTTTGCAGCTCATTCTTTGTCAAGGTAGTTTCAAGGAACAGAGCATTCTTTTGCTGCTAAACATGATAAAGTAGGTAACATCAGGGAAGTGGTGCATTTTTCCGTGGTTACAAGATCCAGTCTTGAATGCTTTAACTCAGACGCCTTAAATAATTCTATCAGTGCACCTTAAATAATTCTAAGTTTATGAATTTCAAACCAACTAGTAGAAATAAATACATGCAACATCTGTCCATTAAGTCTGTGAACTTAATGGTTCTAAGTGCTCCATGCCTCATTACTGAGTATCACTATGGTCACCTTACAAGTACTCCTATTGGGAAGCTGTGCACTGATGCCAGTGCCTAGGCCACTCTTCAAGGCAATTTTGGAACTCTTTCTGGAATAGCCATTGTGTGTGATGACAAGTTGGCAAGTTTGCAAACTTAACTGTGTAGCTCAGTGAGGGAGCTTTTAGCCAGTAAAGAAATAACTGATTTGAAACACCTTCCCTACTCACCTAACCTGGCCCCCAAATGACTTTTATCTTTGCCTGAACATAAAGGAAATATTGAGAGCATGACATTTGGGTGACATTCAGGACACCGAAGATAATATGCCAAGAGCTCTGATGGCCATTTCAAAAAAAGAGTTCCAAAATTCCTTTGAAAGGTGGACTAGGGACTGGCATCAGTGCATCGCTTCCCAAGGGGAGGACCTTGAGGATGCCCATAGTGATAGTCAGCAGGAGGCATGGAGCACTTCTTCTGGGATGAGTCTGTGAGCTTAACTGGCAGTATTCATAGAGGGGTGTTACTAAAATTTCTTCAGGATTATTTTTGCTGACTTGATATTCTTGAGTATCAACAACTTTAAATTTATCTTATATGATAAGTTATAAAAAATTTTACCATGATCTAAGGATGGGAGAATAACATTACTAATAATAGATGCCTTAGCCAAAAAAACAAACAAAAATCCCAGCTGCCATTGAGTTGATTCCTATAGCAAACCTGCAGGACACAGTAGGACTACCTCACAGGGTTTCCAAGAAGCAGCTGGGTGGATTCAAACTGCTGACCTTCTGGTTACTAGGCGTAGCTCTTGATAACTACACTGCCAGGGCTTCCACAGATGTAGCAGTTAAATAGAATTTCCTGTTCTTTCAGGGGAAAACTGTGGTGGCATATTGATTAAGTGCTATGGCTGCTAACCAAACAGTTGACAGGCTGACTCCACCAGGTGTTCGCCATGAGTTGGAATCAACTCAAGCCCAGTGTTTATTTTATTTTATTTTTGGTGTATCATTTCAGGGAGCACAGATTTGGTTATCCAAATTTGATACTATTACTCAAGATCAAAACCAAGTCCCAGCCTCAGACTGCCTGAATTTGCAAGTCACGTACTAGCTCTAAAACCTTCTATTCTTTAATCAGTTTTGATTCTCTTTGTAATTTCTTCTGAGCTCTACTCTCCATAACTCTGTAATCCATAGTGTTGGGGAAAAATCATCTATGTATCCACATGTATCTCACTGACTAGACATTACACATTCTAAATCTCACTGTATGATATTGTCTTCACATGCTTAGCCTTTTTCCAGCTATAAACAATTAATGAAGTTGCCCCTTGTTGTGGATTGAGTTACACATCACCCCCAAAACTTATGTCAGTTTCTCCCGGCTGTGATTTCCAGTGTTGTGTGATTGTCCACCCTTTTGTGATCTGAAGTGATTATCCTATGTATTGTAAATTCTAATCTCTATGATGTTAATGAGACAGGAATAGAGACAATTAAATTAACGAGGTAGGATTCAATCTGCAGGATTAGGTTGGATCTTGAGTCAACCTGTTTTGAGATATGAAACAGAGAAGGCTGCCAAGAGGAGGAGGACTTCATTACCAAGAAGCTGGAAGAGGTAGGATCAGAGCATATCCTTTGGACTCTGGGTTCCATCAAGGAGAAATGCCTAGATCAAGGGAAGATTGATGACAAACAAGGACTTTTGCCTAGAGCTGAAACAGAGAGAATCATCCTCTTAATTCTTACTTCTAGCCTCTTAAACTGTGAGAGAATAAACTTCTGTTTGTTAAAGTCACCCACTGGTATTTCCGTTATAGCACCATGAAATAACTAAGGCACTCCTCTAAAGCTTTGCGTGTGTGTGTGTATGTGTGTGTGTTGTGTGCATGTATGTGTGCTTGGTGTTACACAACAAATACAGTGAACCATCACCATCCTAACATTGGGCTTGATGGTAGTATAGAATGACCTTAGTCTGTTGTATATGGATATACTGGCTTCTGTAAATCCGTGAAGAAAGTTGTGCTTATAGGGAATGTTTCATCAGTGAGTTAGGTTGTCTCCTGGACAAAACACCAACAAACCAAACCAAGCTTACACAGTGGAAAACTTGACACTGTTCTAGGATGAGTGACGGAACCCCCAGTGTGTGAATAACGTTACATTCATAGCTGTTGTGGTTTTTATCTAGCTGGCAAAACTTGTAAGTCTGATCATCACCAATCATTCTAGTTTAATAAAACTGCTTTGACAAGATTATAATTCCTCAAGGTTACATATTTTTGATTGATTTTACTCTTCAATCCCAGAGTTACGCAGAGGGTGGGGTAGGCAAGTCGTTAAAACTTGTGTATCTATAATTCAAAATTTCCAGAAAGACTGTAATGTAGAATTACTCATCTTAACAAAAGATTTTTTTGTAATATCTGTAATTTTTATTAAAAGCTTTCTGACTCTACCTTAAGGATCTTTTCTTAGGCATTTAAAAATGAGTAATTTGTAAAATTATGTGAGCTATTATTTTTATATGGACAATAACATGTTTGAAAGTCAGCATCCCAGTACAGTTAAAAGGACCAGTTGGCCCATTCCAAATCAGAAAAAATGCAGACATATTTTGAAAGAGTCTAGTGATCAAATAAAAGTCTTGGTGGCACACTGATTAAGTTTTGGGCTGTTAGCTATGAGAGGATGAATCAAACCCAATAGCTATTCAGTGAGAGAAAAGGCCTGATGATCTGCTTCCGTGAAGACTCCTGCCTGGGGAATCCTATAGAGTAACTCTACTCCACCCTACAGGGCCACCAGGAGTCAAAATTGACTAGAAGGCACACAGCAGAGTACTGATCGAATGTGTTTTCATTACAGTTTTCACCTGACTTTAACAGCAAATTCTCTCTTTTGCAGAGTTGTTTTAGCTTGCCTAAGTGAAACCTTCAGACCACAGAAAGTAGCCATAATTGTTTTAAATTTCTGCATGTAATTAGTCAATTCATATCTCTGGGAATAAGTTTGTTTCCACACATGGGACTTAAAAAAAGAAATGTACATATGTGTATGCATTTCACCTGTTATATACATTTTAAAAGGGACGTGTGTGTGTGTGTGTGTGTGTGTGTGTGTGTGTGTGTGTGTGTTCCAGAGTTTGGGTAGAAATTAATAGTTTTCTTATACGTGAAATAAACAAACGACAATAGACATGGAGCCTTGACCAGTAAAGCAGCTTTTCAGTAGTGTGGCAAGATTCCTATTTTCCTTCTATTTCTTGGTCTTCCAAGACGTTTCTACCACATCGGTCTACCTCTGCCTCCTAGAAGCGTGGAGCTTCTTCAGTCACGGCTCACGGTTTCAAAGATGAACTAATTCCTCAGGAATGACTTCCAAAGTGTTGGCTTTGCCCCCGGTCAATGCCCTGTTGAATCATTAACATGATGCTACGTATTTAAATTCTATGCCTCATCATTTCCACACTCAGAGAGTCCATTTGAAATTACCTGTTGTTGAAAGGAATGTGATGCTGACTACAATAATAGTCATCTGAAGAAAAGGAGTAGAATAAATATGAGAATTATATGTTAATAAAAGAAAACTTGAATTTAAAATATTTAAAAAATGACTTTAGTGAAAAACCCATATCAGGATCAATTTTTTAAGAAAAATGTAAGATTAGATAACTACTAATTTGATATTTATCACTCAAATCAGAATTCCCCAACATTTTAAATCTGAAAATGAATGTCAAATTTATGCAAATACCTTTATTTTGTATGTTGAATGCTAAAACTTGAAAGGTAAAAATAAGAACAAACATCAACACTAATTCTTTTAATGAAATGGCTGTGATGTGGATCTAATCTCACTGAAGACGCTAAAGCCATAGTTTGTGTTTGAATTATACTGAATGTGAAGCCCACCTAGTCAATGAGTTCCATCTTCAGTCCTCAATCTCAGAGAGCTCACGTCGTAAGAGACACAAGAAACTTAAAAAATAAGTTCAGTGATGCCATGAAATGCAGGTTAGGGAAGAAAAAGATGCTTTATTGCAGAACTAGGAACTGACAAGCAAACTGGAGACTGCTAAAAGGAAAAGGAAAGAACTGGAGGTAGAAACAAAAGAATAGAATATGTAAAGACCTGGAATCAGAAAACACCAATGGATGTTTCTGGCAAGGCATTAACGAGATAAATAGAAATGACAGAGACGGGAAGAGAGAAAGACCAAGATACGAATGTGTGTCAGCGTGTGTGTGTGTTGAGCATTAGGGGACAAGATTTTAAAAGTCCAGTATGTCGAAACCCTGGTGGCATAGCAGTTAAGCACTATGTCTGCTGACCAGAAGGTTGGCGGTATCAATTTGCCAGGTGCTCCTCTCTGTGGTTGCTATGGGTTGGAATCAATTTGGCACCAACGGATTTGGTTTCATTTTTTAGAGAAAATATTCTCATGGCCTTTTCTCCAGTGTGCTAGACAATTGAACATCGGCTTGCTAGAAACAGGGACTTTATGGTGAGATGCTTCAAACAGGAGTTGTAAAATAAAGTTCTCTATTTTTAGGAAGGTAGATTTGGCAGTGACTCTATCCAACAGAACAAAACACTGCCTGTTCCTGTGCCACCTTCACACTTGCCCTGCTTGAGCCCATTGCTGCAGACTCTGTGTCAATCCAGCTTGTTCAGGGCCCTCCTTCTCACTGACTATCTAGTTTACCAAGCGTGATGTCCCTCTCCAGGGTCTGGTCCCTCCTAGTAATATGTCCAAAGTATATGAGACACAGCATGACCATCCTTGCCTCCAAAGAGCATCCTGATTATACTTCTTCTCGTACAGATTTCTTTGTTCTCCTAGCTGTCTGTGACATATTCAATATTCTTTGCCAACAGCATAACTCAAAGGTGTCACTTTTTCTGTCTTCCTTATTCATTATCCAACTTTTGCATGCATGTGGGGTGTTTGAAGACACCTTGGCTTAGGTCGGGCATGCCTTCGTCTTCAAGGTGACAACTTTGCTTGTTAACACCTTAGAGGGCTTTTGCAGCAGATTTGCCCAACGCAGTGTGCCCCTTGATTTGTTTGCTGCTGCTTCCATGGGTGTTCACTGTGGATCCAAGCAAGATGAAATCCTTCAACAAAATGACTGTCCAAAACTTTTACTGGGATTCCATGATTTAAAAAACAAATAAAAAATTGGAATGCATTTCTCTGATTCTGTGCTTGAAGCATCTGACATCACTGATACACACATGGAGCCACAGAGGTCTTCTTCTAGTGGGGTAGAACCGTTAGCATTTTCTTTGCCATTCCTTGACTTGTTACTGTTGTTGTTGCCATTGACCACTGAGTTGGGTCAGACTCATGGCCACCTTCTGTATAACGCAATAAAATATTGTCCTGCACCGCCTTCAGAATTGGTGACATGTTTGAGCACAGTTGGACAGTATTCTGTTCTGATGCAAAAGATTTTCCCTGGCTAATTTTCAGTAGAGATCATCAGGACTTTCTTCCTGGTCTGCCTTAGTCTGAAAACTCTGATGAAACCTATTCACTGTAGGTGACGTTGCTGGGTATTTGAAATATTGGACCAGCACAGTAGGAAATACTGACAGATGGGTGGGTGGACTCCACTTGTGGGACATGCAAAAGGAAACACGAAGTTGAAGATGAACAAAAATAATCTACAAGAACAGCCATTTAATCTATGCAAAAGGTCCACGCCATGAAGAGAGGTAAAGAGATAACGCTGCAGCTGTCTGTACTGAATTACTACATTGAGCACACGTTGGCTTCTCAACAGGAAAAAAAAAAAAAAAGCCTTTGCAGTAGTTGTGGATACTTGTTTTTCAAAGTTGTGTCTCCTGGTTTCTCTGTGGTCATGAACTTACATGATTTATGTTGATATCTACAGCACTTATGCAAAAATTGATGTTGTCTCGAGAAATGAGAATGTAATCTTTAACTTTTTATTAAACATGGAATGTAATTTTACCTCTTTGCTACCTTACATGTTTATTACAAAATTTCAAAACTGAACAATTTTATTACCAAACAGTAAACTCTATACTTCCTAATACTTTCCATGAGGAGACCCAGCTGATAGTTGGCATTTAGAAAATAACCCCGGAAACACAATAATATGTCCTCATGATTAGCTGTTAAGTCAGAAACTGAGAGGGGTCTCAGGTGATAGAAATGTAAGGTAAAGAGACAGCGTTTCAGTCAGCTAGTGCTGCTCTAACAGAAATAGCATGAATGGATGGCTTTAACAAAAGAAGGTTTATCATTACACAGTCCAGTAGGCTACAAATTCCAATTCAGGATGTACACTCCAGGGGAAGGCTTTCCCCTTGTTGGCTCTGGAGGAAACTCCTCATGTTGCATCAGGAGTATCTTGGTGCAGGAACCTCTGGTCTGAAGAATGTGTTCTTCTCTCAGTGCTGCTTTCTTGATGGTGTGAGGTTCCCAACTTCCTGTTTGCTTACCTTTCCTTTTATCTCTTGTAGAATGAAAGGATAAAAGGTGGTGCAAGCCATACTCCAGGGAAACTACATTTACAGTGGAGCACGGAGGTGATCCTATGGAGGGATTTACAGTCCCACCTTAATCCTCTAACATACAGCACAGGAAAATCACAAAATAGTGGGAATTATGGCCTAGCCCCATGGCTACACATATTTTGGGGGGACACAGTTCACTCCATGACGATTTATCACCACAGTTTCACATACATATAGTGACATATAATACATACAAAGACACCAGACCACAGGGAACATACAGTTCATTACTCATGACAGATATTGCAGCTAGAGTGATATCTTGCTTCGTTTCTTCACACCACCTATGCCCACAAGGAAAATGAACAAGCACTGCACCCTCCCCTGTGCGTGCACACAGAGTGAAACCCTAAATTAAGGGAATCTGATCTTCAATCAGAGCTCCTGATGACCTACCAATCTTCCCTTCCAAGCAGACAGATTATCCACTACCCTGGAAGTACGAGTATCTCCTCCAGGGAATTGAGAGAGGGTGCCTATAGCTTTACTACGTTAGATTGTAAACTAATTTCCTCCAGTAAAAGAGGGAAACTTTACAGTCCTGGAACATCTTCAGACAGGAAGATTGAATCATACATCTACTATTCAATAATTTGGGGAAAAAATAAGTTTGCGGTGATCTTTGCTTAGAAAATCTGCAGTGTGAAATATCCGGGGAGAATTGTCTTCCCACATAAATACATAGCATGTTCCTAAAAAGTACAATCCTGACTGACCATAGTTTTAGTGGATAAGTCCAACCAGAAATGAGAACAAAGATTTGAGCATCTTTGCGTGGGAGAGTAGAAAAGAGATGCTTTTCTCTTCCCTAATTAGTCTCTTTCTGGGAGGGTACTCCACCAGTGGAACATTGCTGGCCTCTCGCAACTACTCAATCATTTTTCTCCAGGTAGGGTTTTTGAATAAGTTTCAGTTAAGAATTAGCAGTCTTTTCTCTCCTTAGGTCTTGAGAGTCTTCTTCCCCACAGATAGCGTAATTCTTATTTGCTTAAGGTCGTGGAATAAAATCATAGTACAGGTAGTTGCTGAAGGTTGGTTTCTAATCCAGTTTGAATTACTGACAAGATAAAAAAAATCCAAGTCATGAATTATATCTATCATTACTGTTAATAGGTGCCACTAAGTAAATTCTAACTGACAGTAACTGTATAGGGCACAGTAGAATGGTCCCATAAGGTTTGTAGGTACCTGTGTATCCATTTGTGTAATCTTTATAGGAACAGATTGCCAGAACTTTTATAGCACGGACAAGCTGGTGGGTTTGAACCACAAGGCCCTGGTTGCACAGCAATTAATCCCTGGATGCTAAACAAAAGAAGTTCAAATCCACCAGCTACTCCTTGGAAATGCTTTAGGAGAAGTTCTCCTCTGCCTCATAGAATAGCTATGAGTTGGTATAGTCTCAATGGCTGTGGGTTTTTACAAATACATATACGTAAATATAAATCTATATTATATATTTACAAATATAAGCATATATTTGTAAATAATGTATGCATGTTTTGTGGAAACACCTGAAAGCCCTATGCAAGTATTTTTAATTGCTTGACACTAAATCCTCTTGATACGAAGCACATTGTATTGCCTTGATATTATATTAAAAATTTATACCATCCAAGTGGGAAAATGTAGTTCTCTATCTGAATACACTATTCTTAGTTTATAGAGGAAGTTGACATCTGAAAGTTTCATCTCCTGGTTCAGCTGTAAATGGTGTTTTATTTAGTGGTGTTGGCAGTGAGTCATTACCATCAAAGATCTGTTAGTTACAAGGTGTTCCACACATCCTTGTTTCATTTCAAAAGTATAAGTTGTGATGGAGTCCAAATACAATAAAAACATTTCTTTTAAAATATGTAATTGTGAGTCACTCATGAGTGAAACTCTAAGTCTATGACACATCTTTAATGATACTCCTTCAGCATGAGACATTATGGAAGCTTTGAGAAAGTCAAGTCTTTGATGAAGTCAATTCTGTGGAATTCTTCTGCACCATACTGTCTGACTTTGGTAGTCATTTAAAACATAAATTTCACACTACACTCACACACAGATGCATATTGTAAAAATAAGGACATACTTTTATACTATGTAAATACATTTAGGCTTCATATTCTGAAAATTTCAATACTAAATTATTTTTAAACATTAGTTTATGCAACTATATCCGTTTATTTGTGAGTGTGTGCATCATTTCTTTAATTTTCTTTGAAATGAATGTTTGAGAAGCATGTATTGCAATACCGGAGAATAAATAGCCATTATATGAGAATATAAAACTGTTAAAAATCACACACCTGCAGCTGTACTGTGATGGTTTGTCTCTGTTTCATCAGGTGTCAACTAAAATTGCCTATATACTTGTAGTCAGAGGGATGAATGGTAAACACTGGCTGGTCCAACAGTGGATTTACGTCTACATCTGGCAGTTGGCGCCAGCTGTCACCAAGACCACCCAGGTTCTCCTTAAAAACCCTTTTGGACTAGTGATAGGTTTCTAATGACATGAGAACATTATCTGCAAGGTCTCGTGACGCCTGGGATTAATGCCCCACAACACCACTTCTGTGGCAACATGCTAGTCAAGAGGCTCGACTAATTTAAGTTGATGATGAAATAAGACCTTCCTAAAGAAAGGCAACGCAGCAAAATGCAGAAATCATCAAACTAGATCATTAATATCACACGCTAGCAAGATTTTGCTGCAAATAATTCAAAAGTGGCTATGGTTGCACAGGGAACTGTCCAAAATTGAAGCAGGATTCAGAAGAAGATGTAGAGCAAGGGGTATAATTTCTGGTGTCAGCTGGACATTGGTTGAAAAGCAGAGAATACCAGAAAGTGCTTACTAGTGTTTTATTGACGAAGCAAAGGCATTCAAATGCATGGGTCAGAACAAATTATGGGTAACACTAAGGGGAATGAGAATTACAGAACTTACACGTGAAACAAGAGATAGTCACTTACAAAGAACAAAAGAATAGTGTGTGGTTCAAAACCAGAAAGGGCATGCAATGGGGCTACATCCTTTTACCTTACCCAAGTTGTTAGTGCTAGATGGGTGGAGACAATGATACATGGGAAATGTGTTTTATCAGTTATCCATTGAGGAGTTAAGAAACCACCGGAAAACTTAACGTCTTAACGATTTTGGCTGTGATTTTCTGTATTTGCAATGTGGGCTGGGCTCACCTGTGAAGCCCTTCTGGTTTTGGTGAAGCTCTCTCACGTGTCCGCAGGTAGGTAACTTCCACTGAGTAGCTCTGTTTTGATCAGTTGTGCCAGACAACTGCCGGACTCCTGCCTAGCGCTAAGGGAGCCCGACCGACTGCGTCAGTTGAGATGAGCAATTTTTAGATGATACCAGAAATGTTTTAGCAAGATCTTGACCATAATATATGTTGGTTTGCTGGTTGGTTTGCTTGCTTATTTGTTTGTTTAAAGCCACACGTCTTGGTATGGCTTGTTATACATCAATGACACATGATGTGCCTGGTAACATTGTTGCTATCACATGTGTTCTTACACTTTTTTAAAAAAAAAACTTACTGGGATTAGTTTTAGGAGGAATGCCTAGATACTAATTTCCTATATGGAGTTGTATTACCTGTAATTAAGTAAAGATTTGTGGAATATGAAGAGAATAAGCGTATTCCTCTTCGGCTGTTCCAGTGTCTAATGTACAGATCTGGCATTTCTCTCTCTGAGTTTCAGTCATCTTAGCTTTTTTGAGCTTCCTCTGTAGATAACAGAAAAGAAACTCTAGAACCGTCATAACAAACTCCTATTTCTAACCAGAAGTTCTCACACTTTTTTTTTTAACATGCATTTATTTTCAAGAGTCTGTGGACTTTGTGGATGCTCTATTCTTGATGTGCTAATGGGAAGAAATGGATACTAACGGCTTTGAACAGTTCTTACTTGCAGAAATTGGGACAGTTCTCCGCCCTGATGAATACTTCAGTGATTCATTGGTGATGGCCCACTTGTTAAGTGCTGTGATTTTGACTCATGGGCAGTTCATGTCACAAAGTAGAACTGCTCCGCAGGGTTTCCTTGGCTGTAGTCTTCACTGAAGCAGATCTCTGTGTGTTTCTCCCAGGAGCTGCCGGATGGGTTCAAACAATCAACCATTTGATTTGCAGCTAAGCAGTAAACCATTCACACTACCAGGGCTCCTTTACTCTCCTGTATTACATCGCTGAAGTAGGCTCTTGGCCAAACAACCAGCACGTCTGAGTCAAAGCTCTTATAAATTCTCTGTTGATCATTTCCCCTGGGGAATGGCCAATTCTAGAGATAATGAACAGGACAATATACAGTGTCTGTTACTTCAATTTTGGTGAATTTGGCCTCTAGGTGACAAAGTGAGACCATGGCTCACGTTCTCACAAAGCAGGACAGTTGACCAACATGGTGGCCTTGAGTCTCCCAGGTATCAGGTGCTGGGCTATCAGATGTTCTCCATTTGAGAAGAGACCTACAGGAAGCGCAGCTCTGACCAAACTGTCGAAGTTTGCCTCTGAAGTCAGAAAGGAAGCACAAAGGTTATGGCTGCATCTTCTGCTGATGGAGCCACCGTGAAGATGGTGCCATCTTTCTCAATAGATTTACAGTAACCACTTGTGTTTAAATGTATCCATAAAAATGTGAAGTCCTAGAGACACTGAATAAACAACTCAGCTACTAACCAAGAGACTGGCAACTGGAACCCACCAGTCACTCTTGGGAAACCTTATGGGGCAGTACTGCTCCAACCTGTAGGATCACTATGAGTCAAACTGATACAGTGGCAATAGGCATTTTATGAAAATTAAAATCTTAAAGCTTTTTTCCAAGAAGTTTAAGGAATAGTCTAGTTGAGGATAATCTCAGCAGTAACTGAGATAATCCCAATTTGTTAGAACAAAGCTTTAGCTGGAGCTAAATTACATGGACACAGATCAGTTAATTATCTTAACCTCATTACACACAAAACATTCTCAAATGTCATAGTTTCTCTGAAAATTAAAAGTATTTTCTATAAAAGAAACTGTTTTTATGTTTCTAAAAGCAACAGTTATTTGGATGGATCTATTATTAGAAATTCTGAAATTATCCCTTGAACTATAGGTAGAGGCAATGTCAACAAAAACAGGCTGAAGAAGTGGCAAAAGAAATTGGCTTTCAGAAGGACAGTCATTTCTCAATAAGACTAAAAAGCTAAAATAGGCACAGAAATACAGAGTAAACACATTCTCTTACAGACTTATTGAATTATTTTAAACACCAGAAAACAAAGGGAAAGAAATTTGTGATTAAATTCATCAGATTATTGAAAGGATTTAAAGTTTACAGCTTTCCTGGTAGTACATTATTAGGCATCATTTGTATGTATTCATTTTAATTTTAATGAAACAAACACAACAACCAATAAGTTCTAAAGAAGCTTTCCATATTCTTTGTGAAAACATGCTTTCTATTTAAATGAATGTAATTTCCTGTTTTGCTGCATTCATGGGCTTTTGCAGTCAAACAACTGTAATAAGACAGTTAAACAACAGTGCGGGTGATTCAAAAGAAATAATATGCAAAGTTCTTATGTTATGGCTTTTGTGAATTCCATTTTTCTCAAGTTGGCTGTAAAACTTTGTGGTTTGGTTCCCATTCCGTAAATATTCCCAGTTTTATATAATTCCAGGGAAAAACAAACACTTTGGGGAAGTTTGCTCAAGGGATTAAAAATTTAAGATCAACCCATTTGTCCAAAATGGAAAATTAAAAAAAAATCATTTGGGAAAGAGTGCATGTTTAAAATATAAGAAATTAAATAGTAATTAGATGAAAATTTATCTCACCCAATAGAAGCTTTCCTCTGGTTTTATAGATTAAAAAAAAAAAAAGAATAGGAAAGTATTTTAAAAACAGATTTTTTTCCCCCCATAATTTTCTTCAGGAAAAATGCTTAATCATTTATGGAATTTGAGTCCACAAAACATGTCTATATACATTGCCATTAAAGCCGTCATCATAACTGATGATGTGGCACTTTATTTTTTTGAGGATTATTATTACTTTGGAACTATTTTACAGCTACGGACTTCTGGAGTTGTCAGAGGGGCTAATGTGCCTTCAATATTCTGTAATTCTCAAAAATAGAACACTGATATTAAGAAACACTCACTGACGTGGATAGATTCCTGGATCTGCGAGGGTCCACCAAACGTGGCCAGTCTGCCACTACATCGCACACCACATCCTGTCAGAGTCCAAGTCACACTGTAACTCTCTCCGCGAGACTGGAAAACTTCCCAGATGCTAGAGGCTGCCACCCTGGAAATTTGAACCAAGCTCCAAGATTTGCTGATTTCTCTTTGGCCACCATGGTACTGAAACAGCCTTCAGCATTCAGCGGAGAAGAACACAATCATTTTAAATGAATGGAACATACGCTTAAAAGAGAAAATAGCTTAGTTGCAATACTCAGTAAAAACTTCCGCTTTCCAAAATGTTTTTGAAATTTCATATTTCTGGAAAAGTGTTAAGTGAAAAGAATTCCTCTTACATGGGTTTCTCTGTTATGCAATACAGTCTTCTTCCTTAGCAGCCAGGTTGCCAATTTTTCATATACTCTTTCAAAATATATTATATAGATAAGCAAGAAAATTCAGACAAGTACTCTTATTTCTCCATTTTTTTATATAAACTGTAGCATATTTACAATTTTGCTTTGTTTTTCTTTGCTTATGTACCTTGGACATGCTTTCACTTTGAGACAGATTTTCTTTTCTTGCTGGTAAATAAATATTACTGAAAAGGTAATCTTATTTAACCCTTTAAATAAATAAATTCTGTTGATTCACTGCTGGATAACATTTCATGTGGGAAGTTAATTTATTTGAACAGCTATCTTTGAAGGATAACTGTTATCCAAACTTGCTTCACCAAAAAATTTTGCAATGAATACATTTCATATTAATTATTAAACACATAAGTATATATTTGTTGGATCAGTCACACACCCGCTGCCATCGAGTCAGGCCCAACTCATAGCAACCCTAGAGGTCTGGGTGGAACTGTCCCGTAGAGTTCAGTTTCCAAAAATGACATTGCTTTTTCACAGGGCCTGTAATTAACGCAGCTTCAGTTCTGGTAGACATTACCAAATTGCTCTCTGTGTGCTGAATCAGGACCCTGGTGCCATAGTGGTGAAATGATATGCCTGTTATCCAAAAGGTCAGCAGTTCAAATCCACCAGGCTTAATCAAGTAGCATTACTGTCATTTAGATGTGTGAGTGCCTATTCACCATGAGGAAACTCTGGTGGTGTGGGGGTTAAATGCTATGGCTGCTAGCCAGAGGGTCTGTAATTCAAACCTGCCAGGCACTCTTTCAAAACTCTATGGGGCAGTTCTACTCTGTCTATAGGGTCTCTATGATTTGGAATTGACTCAACAGCAGTGGCTTGTTTTTTATCATAACTTTCAGTAACTCGTGTTCCTTATATGTTTGACATTTGATTAAAAAGAAAAAGGAAAACCTGAAAGTACCATTTTTCTTTTATTACTAATTAGCATAGTTGAAGCTAAACTAATTTCAAATGACGTATAACTTGAGCTGGGCCCTGAGGAAGACATAGAAGAAAAAGGAGGAAGGAATAAAGAGGGGAAGGAATGAGGAAGAAATAAAGTGAAGGAAAGAAGGAGGGAAGGAGAGAAAAAAAAAAAGAAAGGCAAGAAAGAGAAGGGAGGCAAAGAAGACATGAATGAGAACTAAGGGAAGAAAGGGGGGAAGGAAAAAAGAAAAATAGGAAGGACAATGTACGAGAGAAGAGAGGGAGAGAAGAAAGGAGGGAGTAGAGAGGGAGGAAGCAAGGGAAAGAAGGAGAGAAGGAAGGATTTTTTTTAACGGTGCTTTAAATGAAGATTTACAAAGCAAATTATTTCTCACAAATAGTGCACATATTGTGTGTGAGACTGGTTGCCAACACCACCACAAATCAACACTCTCCTCTTCTCAATCTTGGGTGCCTCCTTGCCAGCTTTTCTGTCCCCTCTGGCTTCCAGGTCCTTGCCTCTGGGCTGGCTTGACTATTTAGTCTCATTTTGTTTTAAGGGCCTGTCTAACCTTTGGCTGAAGGATGAACCTCAGGATTGACTTCATTACTGAGTTTAGAGTGTCTGCAGGCCATACTTTCGGGGTTCTTCTGGTCTCAGTCAAAACACTAGGTCTGGTCTCTATTTGAACCACTTTGCAATTTATGAGTAGAGATAATAATGATGAGATTAGTATGTAAGAATATCGGTAGGACTGTATGATTTGAAGTGGCCAAAACAGATCTGTTGCTGTTGAGTCAATTCCAACTCACTGAGACCCTAGAGAACACAGTAGAACTGCCCCATAGAGCCTTTTCCAAAAAGCTCCTGGTAGATTCAAACTCCTGACCTTTTGGTTAGCAGCCACAGCTCTGGAGTACCACACCACCAGGGTTTGCAGAATTTGAAATCAACTCAAGCCATTGACTTGATTTCAATTTACAGGGACCCTATAGGACTGTCCCTTAGAGTTTGCAAGAAGTGTCTGGTATATCTGAACTGCTGACCTTTTGGTTAGCAGCCTTAGCACTTAACCACGATGCCATCAGGGTTGACGTGAAGGCAGCCTGCAATCAAAGAGGCGATTCGGTACCATTTGCATTTAGCTTTCCTTAAGGTGACTCATGGGGTGACAGCTGTGAAAGACAGCAACAGATAGTAATACTTAGTGATTGTACACAGTAGAACAAATGAATGAATAATGAATTCATAATTTTCAGTCCTGCCATTTTAGTGTCTTCAGAAATCATTTATTTTTCTTTTTTGTGACACAAAGGTGGCACAGTTGGCCAAAGGACGTCTTTTCCTCTCCTTCAATATACTTTGCAGAGGGAACTATTTTAAATAGCAATGTGTGGTCTAAAATATTTAATAAATCCAGGTAAGGGAATAATTGACCATATTAAGTGATAAAATCAGAGAATGGTTTAGAGATTTTTAGCCCTTCCCTGTCCATAATCTCCATCAGAAACCTCCTTACACAAACTACAGCAACTAAGCCTATGATCTATGTGCAGCATTGCACTCATATGTAATGCATAACCTGCCCTGTACTTCTTGTGATGAAATTAGCAGCTCTGAGTCTTCGATATAGAAATTCAGGAGACATTACTGACCTGTCTCTACACATATGATTTGCATCATGCTACTTAATCTCCATTTATTCACACAATGTCTGTGTAAACTCCACGAAGACAGATCTTTTCTCGTTTTTACACTTCACTATTTTGTTATCACTAAGACAAGGCTAGACATTTGCAAGATAAATTCTACATTTGAATATTTAAATGCTTCAATGTCTTTATTTCAGCTGCCAACTAATAGTTTGGAAGTTCTAGTCTACCCAGAAGTTCCTTGGAAAAAAGATGTGGTGATGTACTATTGAAAAGTCAGCCACTGCGTCGCTTTGGAGGGAGAACTGTTCTACTCGGGTGCATGTGGGTTCACCCCAGTCAGAGAAAATTTTAGTAACAACTGGTTGAAATGCTAACTATCAGCTTGGTGAGTCTCTCTGAACTGGGTGGAGGGCAAACTAAGGAACCACGTTTTTTGCTGGGACAGAACATTGGCTCATGTTCCCTTAGAGTCACTGGAGGGTCCCAGTACTCTCCCTGATGAGTCCACTTACTGTCTTTGAAGGATCTGGAGCTCCCAGTACAGTTTTATGACCATTTAAAAAACATTCTGTTCATTGTTTTTTTTTTTTTTTTGCAGCATACATTTAAGTCTCATTATTTTCGTGTGGTCAATATTAGCTATCCAGCTGTTTCAAGTGATTCAAAGGGCACTTGATTTTGTTTTTCTCTCACAGCTTCTAGCCCACCCAAGTGCGCTGTGGTCCATCAAGGGCCAGAGGATTTGGACTTGATTTAACTGTACCTGGGTCCAAGTTGGTCTGCCTTCAAACTCCCAGGCGTCACTGTTTCAGTATACGGCACATTGAATCCTACATTGTCACAGCTATTTACTGGTCTGGTTCTAATTGGAATTTGGAATTAGTATTTTTCTCATCTGGGGTTTATGAAAAAGCAAAAAGAACATTTGTCAGAAAACCATTAGGAGTCTTAAATTTAATTTCATGACTTCTACTGTAGGGAAAAAAAAGTTAATTTTTCCAGGCTTTGGGAACTTTGAATTTTTCTCCACGGACATTAAGACATGATATTTTTCTAGAATTCTCGTTTTTGCTTCTCTACTTTTTGGCAAGACTTAACTTTGCAGTGAATTTCCTCAATGTGTGTGGAATGGCTAAAGCCATAAGAACTCCAGGCCGCTGACCTGCTTCCTAGGCTGGACTGTGAAGATATTTGCATTAATGTGACACCCGAACCCTTTCTAGGGCTTACAGGAAAACTCTCTAGGGCTTTACCGGAAAACTCCGATCTGTTCCGGAAGCTGGTGTGAGCCAGCAGCTATGAACTTGTGGCCCAACCGCAGAGAATCAGGAGCTTGTGAGTTAGAGGACAGATTCGACCAGGACTCACTGGTTGACCTCAAGCAAGTTACTTAACCTTTGTCTGTCTCATTTTCCAGCTGCAAAACGGAAAAAAAAAATAGTAATTGCTCATCCAAGTTAAAAGATTTGTTCCCACACACTCTGGGTTAGTTTTTATACATGTTTTGTTTTCTTTGTTGCTGTTGTTTTTGCCTTTAAAAGAAAGTAGACAAAAGAAGGGATGATAGAATGGGGTTATGGATCAAATTGTATCCCCTCCAAAAATGTGCCAATTTAGCTAGCCCATGATCCCCAGCACTGTGTGAGTGTCCTCCGTTTTGTGATCTGATGAAATTTTCCTGTGGGTTGTGAACTCTAACCTTTACGATGATAATAAGGCAGGATTAGAGGCAGTTATGCTAATAACATAGGACTCAGCCTCTAGGGCTTGGTTGTATCTTGAGTCAATCACTTTTGATACATAAGAGAGAGAGGAGACGGACTTCATGCAACCAAGAAGCACCAGATGCTGACTGTTGGACCTGCAGTTCCCAAACTGAGAAGCTGCTAGATCAGGGCAAGATGCATGACAAGGATTTTCTCCCAGAGCCAACAGAGAAAGCCTTCTCTTGGAGTCAGTGCTCTGAATTTGGGTGTCTAGCTTCCTAGGCTACAAGAATTTTTTTTTTTCCTTTTTTGTTAAAGCCATTCACTTACGATTATTTCTGTTACAGAAGCACTAGATAACTAACACAGATGATTATCTTATTTTTTTTAAAGTTGGCACATAAAAAATGCAGTAATATTAAGTGAACCAAATTAAGTTCAGTATACAGAGATACATATGTGTAATATATTTTGACTTATACTGTAACACTTATTAGATATGTACTACCAATTGTAACATAAATCTAGTGTAGATCAACAATTTTGTCCGGGGGGACATTCTTATTGTATCCCTAGAATTTAGAACAGTGACTAAGTACATAATAGATGGTCAAAAAATACTTGCTAAATGAATGAATGAATGACATGTAAAACAATGGTTCAAGAAAATTTTACACATGCTGGAATTTTAAATTTCAATGTGTCTGTTGTTACTTACAACTGAATCGGCTCCATTTCATACCAGTTCAATGTAGAACAGAATGAAATGCTGTTTTCTTTGCCTTGTCTTCATGATGGTTGGTGTGCTACCTTCCATTGCTGCTGTTACTGTGTATTTTCAGCACCTTCCCAGCCCCGTACTGGATGGTATCCTTTCATGATCCATGTGGTTGTCTCTGGCTGTTTAAGAAGCAGATCACCAGGCCATTCTTTTTAGTCTGTCTGAGTCTAGAAGCTCCATTATAGCCTACCTGTGGGTGATCTTCTTGGTATTTGAAATCCTGTAGCATGGTTTCCATTTTTATGGTAACACACAAACTACCGTAGTGCAACAAATGGACAGATAAGAGTTGTGGTGGTTGGGTGCCGTTGAGTCAGTTCTGACTTCAGTGACCCAACAGAAAAAAACACTCGTTGACCCTGTCCCATCCTCACAGTCCTCATTGTAATTGAGCCCATTGTTGTAGACACTGGGTCAATTCATTTCAGTGAGGGACTTTCGTTTTCTTGCTCAGTCTCTACGTTACCAAGACCAGTATCGTTCTCCAGGGATTGGTCCCTCATGACAGCACTTCCCAAGCATGTGAAACAAAGTCTCCGCATCCTTGCTTCCAATGTACACTGGGACTACATTTTTTCAAAAATAGACTTTTGGCAGCCCCTGGAATATTCAGTATCACTAGCTAACACCATATTTTAAAGGCTTCAGTTCTTTTTTGATACTCCTTATTCATCATACACGTTTCACATGCATATATGGCAATTGAAAATATAATGGTTTATGTCAGGCTCACCTTAGTCCTCAGAATGGTATCTTTACTTTTCAACAGTTTAAATATGTCTTTTGAGGTGGATTTGCCCAATGAAATGCCTTGTTTGGTTTGTTGACTACTGCTTCTGTGGGTTCTCATTGTGGATCCAAGAAAATGAAAGCCTTGGCCTGGTCAATCTTTTCTCCATTCATCACGATGTTGCTTAGTGGTCCAGTGGTGAGGATTTTGCTTTCTTGATGTTGAGGTGTAGTCCACACTGAAGGCTGTGGTCTCTGATCATCATCATTCAGTCCTTAAATCCCTTTTGCTTTCAGTGAGAAAGCTGTGTCATCTGCAAACTGTATGCTGTTAATGCATCTTCTACAAATCCTGGAGGTACATTCTTTTTTATAACATCCAATTGCTTGAATTGTCAACATACAGATTGAATAAAGATGGTGAAAGGATACAACCCTACTGCATATCCTATCTTGGTTTTAAACCATGCAGTATCCCCTTGCTTTCTGAATGACTACCTAGTGTCCTGTGTAACAAGTTCAACATGAATACTAGTCACTGTTCTAGAAGTCCCATTCTTTACATTGTTATTTGTAATGAACCACATAGTTGAATGCCTTTGCAAAGTCAACAACAACAAAAAAAACTGGTAAACATCTTTCCAGTATTTTCTGCTTTCAGCCAAGATTCTATTGACAACAGTAAGAAATGATGTCCTTACTTCCAAGTCCTTTTCTGAATCCAGCTGGAATTTCTGGTAATTACTTGTGGATGTACTGCTGCAACCACTTTTTGAATGATCATCTGAAAATTTTAGTTTCATGTGATATTAATAATATTGTTTGATCATTTGTGCATTCTGTTGGATCAACTTTCTTTGGATTAAGTACAAACTATGGATCTCATTCAGTCAGTTGGCCAGGTAGCTGTCTTCTAAAATTCTTGGCAGAGTCAGGTGAGCAGCTCTAGCACTGAATCTCTTTATTGAGTTGGTATTCAATCAATTCTTGGAGCTCTGTTTTTCAGCAATGCGTTCAGTGCAACTTGGACTTCTTCTTTCAATATCATGGGTTCTTGATCATGTTCTAGCTCCTGAAGTGCTTGAACATTGACCGATTCTTTTTGGTTCAGTGATTCTCTGCATTCCTTCCAACTGCTTTGATGTTTCCTTTGCCATTCAGTATTTTGCCCACAGAATCATTCAAAATTGCAACTCGAGGCTTAAATTTTTCTCATCCAGTCTTTCAGCATCAGAAATACCAGGCATGTTCTTCTGTTTTGGTTTTCTAACTTCAGGTCTTTGCATATTTCATTATAATATTTTACTTTGGCTTCTTGTGTTTCCTTCGAAATTTTCTGTTGAGCTCTTTTACTTCATCATTTCTTCTACCAGCGTTAGCTTCTCTATGTTCACAAAACAAATTTGAAATTCTCTTCCCACATCCACTTAGGTGTCTTCTTTCTTTCCTGTCTTTTTAACGACCTTTTGATTTTTTCAAGTATGATGACCAGGATGTTTTCCCACTGATCATCTGGTCTTTGCTCATTAGTGTACAAAATGTTAAATTTATTCTTGAAATGATCTTCAAATTTAGGTAGGATATGCTCAAAGTTGTATTTTGGCTCTCCTGGACTTGTTTTAATTTTCTTCAGCTTCAGCTTGACCTTACATATGTGCAATTGATGGTCTGTTTGGCAGTTGGCCACTGGTCATTCAAAATGTCAACCAAAATGGCCAATAGTCTGACTGATGATATTGAGCTTTTCTATCATCTCTTTCCATAGATGTAGTTGATTTAATTCTTCTGTACTCCACCTGATGAGGTGCCTGTGTACAGTCACCATTAATGTTACTGGAAAAAAGGTATTTACAATGAAGAAGTTGTTGATTTTTAAAAACTCTGTCATGCTACCTCCAGTGTTGTTTCTATCACCAAGGTCATATTTTCCAACTACTATTCCTTCTTTGGAAAGCCTACAGTATTGTGCAGCTACAAGTATTAGGACTGCTAATAAAAACATCAGCAGCTCAAACCCACCAGGCTTTCTTCATTTCTAACTTTTGCCCCAGGCTAATGACATGGGTTACATGAGCTTGAGATAATTGTTTTTAACTACTGTTGTTAGGTGCTGTTGAGTTGGTCTCAAGCCACAGCAAGAGGAGGACAGAACAAATCACTGCATGGTCTTCTGCCATCTTCATAGTACTTACTATATTTCAGCCCAATGTTGCAGCCACTGAGTCAATCCATTCCACTGAGGATCTTCATCCTTTCCACTGACCCTCTGCTTTATCAAGCATTATGTCCTTCTGTAGGACCGGTCCGTCCTGGAAACATGTTTGCAGAATGATAGATCACATTTGTGTGTGGCTTTGCTAGCCATGGTCTTGTAACTTCCACTCAAGTGGCCAGGCAAGATTTCAGGTATGGTAATTGTGGCCCACCAAAGGGGGCTCAGTTTTGTCATTCTGCTGGGCTTGAAACGACCCTTTGGGCCTGGGATCCCTGCACTGAGAAGCTCCTGGATCCAAGAGAAAGGGGTGGAGTTGTAACACTGAGGGCAGCAAAGGACAACAGTAGAGACACAGTATCAGAGACCTGGCAGCCGGAGACAGCATGGGCAACAATCCTTCCCATGAACAGAGAAAGCTGAGCATCTTTGGGAAGAGCCCCAGGGTCAGGGAGAGGCATGTCTGTAAGTACAGCTGTGAAGAGGCTGTCCTAATGGAAGAACTGTATCTTTGAGTGTTCCTGAGCCTGAATTATAAATTATTATTTCCCTAATGAACCCTTGATGGTGAGTAGGATCTGTGAGCTCTGTGTTGTAACTGCAAGGAATTCCTGAACCCAGCAGAGAAGTAGAGGGTGCTGTGGGAGGGACGACTGATGTTGTACTAATAAAGACGGCAGAGAGAGGGGGGAAGTCTGACCTCAGCCTCTTGGGAATCAGCGTTGGGCTGTTACTTTTGATTCTCTTTCCCCCTTAAGAAGTCAGAGGAGATCAAACACTGCCCCTGTGCTATTTTTACAATGTTCAAAGTACAACAGCTGAAGTCTTATCATCCTGCCTACTAAGGGGCATTCTGGTTATATCTTCCAATATAAATTTGTTCATTCTTCTGGCAGTTCATAGCAGACTCAATATTCTTCTAGCGTAAAGTGAAAGATACCCTCTTTGGTACAGATCTGTTTTAGATATACTGGAGGAGTGAACATTTCTCTATATATTTGATAACAATATAAACAGCTTCCAAAAAACATCTAGCTCCCAACCTCTCTCAACTCTTTGGTGCTCCCTAACACCCCTCAGAATACAGATGGCAGGAACCTGCATTTGGCAATAACACCTTTCATATCCCTCATCTACAGTTAATCTTTTTTATAGTAATAAGAAGGGATGTTTAGAAACAGTGAATTCTGTTAGTTTTCTCTTGTTTTCATAATACGTAACTATAAGCAGTACTTTATGTTTAACACATTTATGATTTCACAGTTGTGTGGGTCAGATATTAAGGTGAACTTGGCTGGTTCTGCTGTTGGGAGTCTTGGAAAGTCAAAATCTAGGGGGTGGCTGATCAGGGCTTTTCTATGGAGACACTGGAGAATAATTTATTTCCAAGTTCACTCAGGCAGTAGGCAGAATCTTGTTTCTTGAGGTCACAGCGTCCTTGCTGGCTGTCACCTGGAGCCTGCATTTACCTCCCAGAGGTCTCTATCTTAAATGTTTGCATTTGAAATCCTACATGATAGAGTCAGCAATAGTGCCTTGAATCATTTTCATACTTGGATTTCTCTTTACCTCTGCTTCCAGTTAGAAAAAGTTCTTTACTTTTCAGGGCTTATTTAACTAAGATGAACTCTGCTGGACAATCCGGGGTATTATGCCTATTTTAAATTCTTTGTTTTAATTATCTCTGGAAAGTCTCATCTGCCATGTAACATATTTAGAGTGCAGACAACTTTGGGAGACCATTTTTGCCTGCAATATTCCTGAATCCACTAAGTATTGGGAACTTTAGAATAAATGCACTAAGACACTCAATATAACCTACTGTGGTTGTTTGTCACTGCGGAGTCTACTGCAACTCATGGTGACTATGTGCAGGCGAAGTAGAACCACTCCATAAGGTTTTCAAGGACAGGATCGTTCAGAAGCAGATGGCCGGATCTGCCTTTCTAGGCACCTTTGCATGGGTTTGAACTGCCAACGTTGCCACCCACAACATAAATTATAGACAGTAAAATTAAAAAGTGTATAATGATTTGCAAAATATAATAGACTTTTTAGAAACAGGAAATCATGAGACCGAATTTTGGGGAGTCTTGGCTTGATTTGTGAGGATATAGACTCTCACTGAAGAATCCAGAATGATCTAGGATACACAAGTGATTTGAACAGACAATAGCAAAGGAATTCCAAAAAAATGTGAGACACTGGATTCTGGGGCATTTATTAAAAAGAATGAAAAGTAAAGAAGAACCAAAGTGGAGCAGTACTTCATGGTGACCAGAATTAGTGATTACAGATCATTTGTAATAGTTCAAGCATAATCCTAACAATGACACATGTTTGTTGCTTTCAAATATAAAACTCAGTCTATGGTACAGCCCAGGATTTTGTGTCAAATTTTATTGTTTTTTAGCAGAAGCGCAGAACACAAAATCAGTGTCTTCAGCCATTTTAAAGCTTCTGGTAAATTAATAACTTTAGTTATTTTCATCAAAAGAACAGTGTCCCTTTCAACCAAATTCAAACTAAATACATTGCTCTGCATTGATCCCAACTCATCATGACAAAGAAAAACTACACTCTAGGGATTGGAACTGCTGACCTTTTGTTTAGCAGTCAATCATTTAACCACTGCTGTACCACTAGGGTTAAAATATACCAAAATACATTATGTGTAGAATGAGTACAAAACTAAATGTCTGAGAAAGTTAAAGAAATGTGCAGTGTTTTGATCAGGTAAGAATTTGCCAGTCTGTCTGTTCAAGATCATACTGGAGGTTCTAGCCAGAGTAACCAGGTTAGAAGAAGAAATAAAGGGCATCTGAATTGGAAGGAAGTAGCAAAATTATCTCTATTTGCAGATGATATAACCCTATACACCAAAAACCCTAAAGAGTCTGCACACACACATACCCAGAAAAAGAAAAAAAAAAAAAAAAAACTACTAGAACTAACAGAAGAGTTTAGCAAAGTAACAGTATCCAAAATAAACCTACAGAAACCAAGGATTCCCCTACGCCAACAAAGAGAACGTCAAAGAGGAAATTACTGATTCAATACCACCTACAGTAGCCTCCACGATGGTAAAATATTTAGGAATAAATCTAACAAGAGATGTAAAACACCTGTACTAAGAAAACTGCAAGACATTGTTGCAAGGAACCAAATGAGACCTACAGCAGTAGAGAAACCTACCTTACTCATGAACAGGGAGATTTATATGGTGAAAAGATCTGCTCTACCTAAGCTCAACTAGAGATGCATTGTAATTCGGGTAAAATTCCAATGGCATTTATTATTGAGATGGAGAAACAAATTATCAACTTTACATGGAAAGTGAAGAAGCCATGAATAAATAAAGCAATGCTGAAGAAGAAGAATAAAGTGGGAGGACTAGTATTGTATGACTTTAGGGCCTATTACATTGCTGTAGTAGTCAAAACAGCCTAGTACTTGTACAACAGACACACAGACCAATAGAATAAACGGAGAATTCAGACATAAAAATCATTCACCTATCTGCAGAAGATATTTGACAAAGGCCTAAACCCTGTAAAGTGGGGAAAAGACAATCTCTTCAACAAGTGGTACTGGCATAACTGAATATTCACTAGCAAAAAAAAAAAAAATCAAACAATACTCCTTTCTAACAACATGCACAATGACCAATTCAAAATGGATCAAACACCTAAATATCAAGTCAATAACAATAAACCTCAGAGAAGAAAAACTGTGAACAACACTGGGAGCCCTAAAATGAGGCATAAACTGATTACAAAGTGTATAAACACCAGAAAAGAACACAGATAACTCAGATTACCTAAAAATCAAACATTTATGCTCATCCAAAGACTTCACCAAAAGATTAAAAAGACAACGTACAAACTGGGAAACAAATTGTAGCTACCACAAATCTTATCAGCATCTAATCTCTGTAATCTATACATTATTACAAAACCTCACCAACAGAAAGACAGATAATCCAATTAAAAAAGGTCACAGAATATGAGGAAACACTTCAACAAAGAAAATATTCAGGGAACTAACAGATACTTGAGAAAATGTTCTCGAGAGAAATAAAATCAAAACTACAATGAGGTATTAGATACCACCTCACCCCAACATGGCTGGCATTAATCCCTCTTGCCCCCACCCCCCATCCCCCCAAAAAGCACAAAATAATAAATGTTGGAGAGGCTATGGAGAGACTGGGACATTTATACACACTGCTAGTGGGAATATAAGGTGGCACAACCACTTTTGAAAATCGATCTGATGCTTCCTTAAAAAGCTAGAAATAAGAAATGCCATACAATCTAGCAGTCTCACTTCTTGGAATACATTCTAGAGAAATAGGGCTACCACACAAATATATACATATGTATATGCAATCAATATTCACGGCAGTGATGGTTACAACAGCAAAAAGAGGGACTCAACCTCAGTGCTTTTCTACAGAAGAATGGATAAACCAACTACAGTATATTCATATCACGGAACAATACGCAATGATAAAGAACAAGGATGAATTTGGAAAGCATTCATCAAATGGAATAATTTGAAGGGCATTATGCTGAGGGAAATTAGTCAATTGCAAAAGGACAAATACTATATGGAACCACTTTATAAGGACTCAGTAACTGACTTAGACACAGAATATAACTTTGTGGATGGGAGGGAGAAGGGTATTCACCAATTAGATAACGGACACGAATACTTTTAGGTGAAGGGAGAGAATACACAGCAGAGGAGAAGCTGGCAGAAAAGGACTAAGCTCAAAGCTTAAAAGCATTGTAAACAAAATCAAACACTTCCAGGGAGACAGTATCAGGGTCAGAGGTCTGGGACCCATGATTCCAGAGGACATCCAGATCAACTAGCTCACAAAATTGTTTCAGTAAATGTTCTGCATCCTATTTTGACGAGTGATGTCTACTGTCCTAAAAGCTAGCAAGTGGCCATCTAAGAAGCATTAATTGATTTCAACCCACTTGGAACAAATGTGAGAGAAGAGAATCAACGACTGGGAAACTGCGAGCCCAAGAGACAGAAAGGGCAACATACAACAGAGACATCAACATGAGACCAGAAGAGCTAGATGGTGCCCAGCCACTATCAAAGATTGCCCTTAAAGAGAATTCAACAAACAGTCCCTGATGGAGCAAGAGAATGGTGTGATAAGAACTCAACATCTAGTAAAAAAGACTAGACTTGATGGTCTGACCACTTAGAGAGTCCTGGAAAGAAATGGTCTCCGAATTCTTGGTGAATCCACAGCTAAAACCATTCTGGAAGCTAATTCTTCAAAGACTATACTAATATATAAGACAGACATAAAATAATACTGATGAAGAGTGTGCTTCTTGGCTTGGGCACATACTACATGCTAAGTGAACAGCTCCTGCTTGGACACCAGAGCGAATGTTGGAGGGATACAGGAGCTGGTCACATGGGAACGGCAGATAAAGGTTGGAAGGAAGGAATGTGCTATCCTAGTGTCAGAAGAGTGACTGGGGTCACATGGCAGAATGTGCGTATGTTTAGAATGAGAAACTGACTGTAAACTTTCACTTAAAGAAAGTTTTTAAAAAAATCTCTCCTTAAAAATAATTTGCCAGTCTTTTCCCATCAATGTTCTAAATGCTCACTTTGGGTATCCTAACTTCTCTGGACATCGTGGTAGGTGAACTTCACTGTGGCAATCATAAAGAGCAGTTATAGCTACAAATCATATTTAGAGATGATTTTTTCAAGTTATCCTTCTACATCTTACTCTGCCATTATGATAGTAACCTGGCGTCCCAAGGAGACTTGATGTGTTTATGTACTAAAAGGTAATTTGCAGACATGGCTATGTTGATTCAACTTCTTGGAGTCTGTCCACCCCTAAATAAACTAAAACTATTGAGCAATCCAGACTGTAAATCTGACATTCAGACCTGAAATCTATCCTGATTTAACTTGTCAAGATCCAGATACTCTGTTGGGCTCATCTGGGAGTGATCAACTTTTTATTGTACCATCTGGAAATCAGAATGAGTAGGATGGTGCTTCATGCAAAATTCTGGCCAGTTCAGAATTAAATTAAATTCAATGGATCTTACTTCACAAAATGTTGTTTTCTTTCTCTATTAACCTCCCGATTCATGGTTTTGAACAAGGCATGTGATTTTACGAGTAGTAGGCAGAATTTGTTGTAGCAGTTGTTGGCATTGTTGTTGAATTGACTGACTGAATCCTAAGGCACCTCATGGCCGGAAGTCTATGGGTGCTTCCAAGTCTTCATGACTATGTAGAAACAATACATTCTCTTTCCTTCCTGCATCTCCCCTCCTACCTCACTAGCCTTCTTGCTGCTTTTTAAACAAATTGAGCTCATTTCAATTGCAGGATCATCCTTTCTCCCTTCCTAGAACATGTGTTTGCTGCCTGCCTCTTTGAAGTTCTTCAGACTCAGTTTGAATGGTATCTCCTAGTTGTTCTGTCCTGTCTCCAGAATAAAAAAATGCATTGTTTTCAAGTTGGTTCCAACTCATAGTGATTCTACAAGACAGAGTAGAACTGCCCCATAGAGTTTCCAAGGTGAACCTGGTAATTTTGAACTGTCAACCTTTTGGTTAGCAGCCACAGCACCTAACCACTATACCACTGAGCTTTCTTATCTAATTAATATAAAGTACGTGCTCATCTACTCAATTGTCACTTCATTCCAGCTTAATTATTTTGTCGAAAACCAGTTACTAGTTAATCATTTCTTATGTATATATACATATAAGTATGCAAGGAGCCCTGGTGATTCAAAAAGTTAAGCATTCAGCTTCTAACTTACCAGCCACCCTGTGGGAGAAGGATCTGGCAATCTGTTTTGGTAGAGATTACTGACAAGAAACTCTGTGGGGCAGATTTACTTTGTCATGTGTCATCACTATGAGTCAAAAACAGCTCAGCTCAATGGCACTCATCAATGCCAACAACAGCATATATGTATGTACTACCCATTGATCTTTTTTCTTTTTATGAGAGCCCAGGTGGTTAAGAGCTGTGGTTAAGAACTGGCCTCTATCAGCTGCTCCTTGGAGCAGTTCTGCTGTGTCTGTAGGTTCACTCCGGGTCAGAAGCGACTCCACAGCAACAGGTTTGTTTTAGTTTGGGTTTTGGGTTTTTTTTTTTTTTAATGGTACTATTATTAAATGAATGGTGGTATTGGTGGAAATATATCATACAAGTGCATCTTTTTATTCCAGAACGTTCATCAAAGCAAGACTACAAGGCTAGCCCACAACTGCAGGTTTCTTCCTAACAACCCTTTCAAGTAAGTTCTGAGAACCAAATACTTCAGTCCCAGTCATATGGATATAAAACAAGCAGTGCCCCCTATTGTAGCATTTCTAGTACTTTCAGAAGCACCTTTGTTGTTTCATGCTTAATAAATTCCAGTGCCCCTGGAGGGGTCTTGTTGGAACCATTCTCCTTCTTTGACAGTCTGTTTTGGTGTTTATTTCCATCCCATCACCCTCTCATAAACACACTCACGTGTGGCAAGAAGCTGATGTCTCTATGCAGATGTGTAAAAACCTGGCACAGAGTGTTAGCTTCACCACAGAAGGACATCATGCTTGTTAAAGTAGAAAATCAACAACAACAACAAAAAAGAAAACCCTCAATGAGACACACCGGCACAGCAGCTGCAACAATGACCTCAAGCGTAACAACACTTTGGGAGGGTGGCACGGGACTGAGCCATGTTTCATTATGTTGTACACACAGTCCTTACGAATTGGACCCAACTTGATGGCGTGTAACAACTACAACATTTGAAACACCATTATGAGTTTTCTTTATGAGTTCTCTGCTTTGCAGACTATAAAATACTCCACAGTAGCTGAATTTCATGTCCTCGATGGTGCAAAAGCAACTTTTGAGAAAAAAAGCCTTCGTTTTCTTTAACTTTTCAAAAACACCAATCCAAAAGCAGTTCCAGAAGCCCTTGGAACCGGCCTAGACCTTTGCATAGCTCATCCCCTCCTGAAAATGCCAACAGACGGCCACCCTGCAAGTGACATCAAATACCAGATGGGTTTTCTGTGGTCACTGCTGAAGTATTTGCATATAAATGTAGTCATGATTGATATTTAAGAAGTGGAATTGTTTTAATGTTCTCATATTGTTTGGTAGAGACATGACATGTCTTAGAAAATCTGAGACTCATTTTTGGTATTTTACAGAAGAGTCAGTGTATTGGGAGCCCTTTAACCCAGTTCCCAAATCTCAGAGAGTTACGGAGAGAGGGTGTGACCAAGGAGTGTAACGCAGTGCTTGGTAGGGTGTGGAAAATAGTGTGGTTAGCTTGATTTTCTGTTTCAGAGTTTAAAACAATTTATTTATTTTTTCCTAGGGGGAAAATCTCTTTTCACAATCCTTCCAAGTGTCCAAAGAGTGTTTCCTTCTAAGTAATTATTCTGCAGTGGTAACAGATGTGTCTGCCAACCCTACAATTTTTCACATGGGTAAACTTTTGATGGCCTCTACTGAGGGATTTGAGTTCTCAACTTTCTGAACTCTCTGTCTGGCTCTTCCATCATAGCAACTGACTGTAAAGGGAATACTTTTAGAGGGTATTCTGAAATACAAGTCCAAATACTTCTTGAATGATTGTCTCTGTTAAACTGAATGACAGTTGTAGCATTGAAGAGTAGTAGACGTACGTATTTGTCACATATTGCCTAGAACAAAGAAGGAAGTTGCCTCCAGAACTGCTTTGCCTCACAAAAATGAATTTGAGCCTCAGATGTGTTTGCTTAAGGCTGTGACAGAGCCGACAGTCTTCCTTTTGTGGTCAAGGTTACTTGAACACTGTCTGAGTTTGTTCCTCCTCAGAGGAAGTGCCTTCTAACCATTGTGTAATATTTGGCACTCATTTCAGCAGAAGAAGACACACTAGGTATCTTTTGCATCATTTTCCACCCAAATAACACTACCAAAAGAAAAAAAATACCCAGGCCCTGGTTATGAAAATACAGAAATTGTGGCAATATCAAATTAGTTCCCAGAAAGTGTGACAGCTTAGTAATTTCTTCAGCAATAATCATGCATTGGAAAATCTCCTGATATACAGGAATCACAGTCAAACTGAGAAATCAAAATAACCCAAATCTCCTTGATTTGTCCAAGAGAGAAGGTATGCAGTCAGAAACAGCCCTACTGGTTCAAGAGCAATAAAAGCAACAAAAATGATTATGTATTCGGTGCACAATAACTGTGGGATGAGGAGGCTGTTAAATTCTGTTTTTGTCAAGGAATTGTTAAACACCCCCAAGCCAACTCAACATTCAGTGTGACTCCAGCCTGCGGTAAAGTACAGGAGGTGAAATTCAGGTTGTTTTCTACGTTGTTTAGACACAGATATCAAGTGACTTCCAGGACTGATAGACGGTTTTTCTACAATGCCCTCTGGGGAGGTACTTTCCACTGGCAAATACTGAGCTTACTCTTGGCTTTAGAGGCAGATAGAAAAGGAAACATTTAGGATTGTGAAAATCTGGGCTGTTTCACTGCCTTCCTTCTTAAAGCAACTTTGAGGCTTTAAATTAAAGGACCTGCTTAAGTTCTATGAGTTCTGCCTGTGGAATACTCTGTGAAAACATGGTTCTAGTACTTCTAAAAGCTGTTTTGTTCTCGCTGGTTGTGTTTGCAGTCTCCAACAGAGAGAGGCGAGGGTATGCCCTTTCTAAAATGTATCACGATTTCTTTTTAAGAGGTTTTTGTTTTTAATGAATGGCATTCCCTTAAATTAACTGGGATAGGTTCAATAGCAACAGGGTAAGCATTTCATACTCTGTATTCTGGATCTCACACTTTCGCCACATATTCAACTGATTTAGTTTGAATGGAGCAAAGAACTGATTTAAGGTTCTGCTAAACAGGAACTGAGTTAACTCCTTTTTTGTCTTACCTCCAGCCCCACATTTATGACAAATGTATCATCTGTCTCTTTTTTTTCCTGGAATCTTGACTAAGAAAATGGTGTTATAAAAAGTAGAATTCTACTATGCATAATTACTGTCATACAGCTTTTTTACTTGATATAATAATATAAACATCTTTCATTTCAGCAAATATCCCAACTAGACTAGTTTGTTTTCCCCATAGAACTCTTCTTCAAATGAAATCACAAAGGCAGATGGAACCCACATGCCCCAGACCTTACAGAATTTTGATTGTGTCTTCCTTTGTGGACCTGAGCAGTGTTGACTGAGGGACAACTAGCCTAAGCCTGAGTCATCAGACAGACCCCTAATTTACTTTTGGGCTTCAAAACGGGTGTGACATGTACCCATGAGCCAGACTTCTAACTATTGTGAAAAACTGGAAGAAAGAGTTTTATTTGCCAAATATTTCTACATTTCTGTCTTCCAGGCATGTGAAAGGATTACAATTTATTACCTTTCCAGCTAAATGTGGCCATATGATTTGATTTGGTCAAAGTAATGAGAGCAGAAGTGACAAGCCACTGCCTGGAGGAAGTAAAGAACCAGTGTGCAATTCCCCACTGTAACTCCCTCAATAGCCCAGGCAAATCTGTGTCACAGTGGAACTTCTGTCAGCCTGGTTAGGTGCCTCGGGTGAGACAATTCTTTCTGTTGAAGTACTTTGAAAATCTAAGATTTTCAAGCAATTCGTGTTTTTTTTTTTTTTCTTTTTTTTTACTTGCTTAGATTTGGGGATTTTTTTGTGTGTTATTTCAGCATAATTTTGCCTATCCTCTCAGATTTATTTTCCACCACTTATTATTCATCCTGGTCTTCCTTTTCTGCCCCAGCTTGGATTTCTCTTGGCCCATAAAATTGTTGCAAGATTGTCTGTGCTGCATATGTAGACAAATGTCCCACACCACACAGTGTGGGCAGGTTCTTCACAAAGAGCTAGAGAATGGCCTTCTTACAAACGTTGTTCCGTGGCGACAACGACAGAATTTCTCTTCTGTAATTATCCAACTTCTGTCTTTCACAACTCCGTTAGCTCTGTTCGTTGTCCTGGCTGAGAATCTCACCAAGATTTTTATTCCTCTCTTCAAGAAACCTAATTCCAGATTAAAAGACCAAGTAGGGAAAATAAGCTCTGTAATCTCTCCCATTCTCCTATTTTTTCCCCCACATAAACACAAGAAAAGTAAATCTCTTTGTCATCGCTAGGTACCACTGAGCTTATTCTGCTAATGGTGACCCCATGTGATTGAGCTCAACTGCCCCACTGGTTTTCTTGTCTGTAATCTTAGGGAAGCAGGTTCCCAAATTTCCAACAGAGCAGTCAGATGGGTCGGAACTGCCAGCCTCTTGGTTTACAACCCAGGCACCTAACATTTTTCCCCCAGGCTTCTTTATATCTCTCCATTTCTTTATAAAACAAATATTAGTAAGTGCTATCAAATTGATTCTAACTAACAGCACTATCTGCAACAAAATGGAACACTGTCCGATCTTGTGCCATCCTCACAATCCCATTACACTTAAGTCTATTGTTGCAGCTGCTACATCGGTCCACCTTGGTGAGGGTCACTGATCATTTACGTCATCAAGATGATGTCCTCCAGAGACAGTTCCTGCCTTACAACACGTCCAAAGTATGTAAGCGGAAGTCAAATCAAAGGACATATTGCACCGGGCCTCCTGCGGTAGATCTCACACAGCATTCTGCTGCTCTTCATAAAGATTTCACTGGACAACTTTTCCAGAAATAGACCCCCATGTCTTTCTTCTTAGTATGCTACAGTTTGGAAACAACACTGAAACCTGTTCACCATAGGTGGCCCTGCTGGTGTTTGAATACTGGTGACAAAGTTTCCAGCATTGCAGCAGAGACAGCGAGCACAGAACATCAAAATGATGTGTGGGGAATATGAGTATATATGGATGTCCTTGTAGCATAGTGGTTAAGTGCTACATCTGCCAACCCAAATGCCAGCAGTTCGAATCCACCAAGTGCTCCTTAGAAACTCTATGGAGCAGTTCTACTCTACCCTTTAGAGTCACAGTCTACTCAGTGGGTTTGGTTTGGGGGATATAGATGTTTATGTACGTATATGCCGTGGTGGTGCAGTGGTTAAGAGCTGAGGCTGCTAACCAAAAGTTCAGCAGGTGAAGTCCACCAACTGCTCCTTGCAAACCCTATGGGGATGTTCTGCTCTGTTATATAGAGTCTCTAGCAGTGAGAATCAACTTGATGACAACAGGTTTTTGGTTTTGATGTATACATGTACACATTTATTTGTACTTCTCTATATATTATACTTCTCTATAATATTCTAAAAATAAATTAAGGTCTGATAGGTCTGGTTAATACTAGTAGGAAGAAGTCAAAGTTTCACTGAAAGCACTGATGAAAAACAAGGCTCTGGGAATTGATGAAATATCAGTTGAGATGTTTCAACAAACAGATGCACTGCTGGAAGTGCTCACTTGTCTTTGCTGAGAAATTTGGAGGACAACCCCCTGGCCAACTGACTAGAAGAAATTCATATTTATGCCCATTCCAAAGAAAGGTGACCAACTGAATGAGGGAATTACTGAACAATATCATTAATATCACGTGGAGGTAAAATTTTGCTCAAGATCATTCAAAAGTGACTGCAACATCATATTAACAAGTGATTGCCAGAAATTCAAGGTGGATTCAGAAAAGGATGTGGAACCAGGGATATCATTGCTGATGTCAGATGGATCTTGGCTGAAAGCAGAGACTATCAGAAAGATGTTTACTGGTGTTCCATTGACTATACAAAGACATTAGACTTTGTGGGTCATAAGAATTCCAGAACACTTAGTTGTGCTCCTAAGTAATCTGTGTATGAATCAAGAGGCAGTCATGCAAACAGAACAGCGGAACAATGCATGGTTTAAAGTCAAGAAAGGTGTTCATCAGGCTCTTATCTTTTCACCATACCTTTTCAATCTGTATGCTAAGCAAATAATCCTAGAAGCTGGATTGTATGAAAAAGAGAGAGGCATCAGGATTGGAGGACAACTCGTGAACAACCTGCGTTACTCAGAAAACACCACCTTACCTGCTGGAAGTGAAGATGATTTGAAGCACTTACTGATGCAGACCAAGGACCACAACCTTCTGTATGTATTGCACCTCAACATCAAGAAAAGAAAAATCCTCACAAATGGACCGGTAAGCAACATTGTCATAAATGCAGAAAGGATTGAGGTTGTCAAGGATTTCATTTCACTTGGGTCCAATATCAACACCCATGGAAGCAGCAGTCAAGAAATCACCAGATGCATTCCACTGGGAAAATCTGCTGCCAAAGACCTCTTTCAAGTACTGAAAAGTAAAGATGCCACCTTGAAGACTAAAGTGTGCCTGCCCCAAGCCATGGTATCTTCAATCACATCATATGTATGTGAAAGGTGGATAATGAACAAAGAAGACAGAAGAAGAATTGATGCCTTTGAATGGCAGTGTTGGAAAAGCATCTTGAATGTACCATGGACCGCCAAAAAAACCAACAGACCTGTTCTGGAAGAAGTCCAACCAGAGTGCTCCTTAGAAGCAAAGATGGAAAGACTGCATCTTGCATTCTTTGGACAGGTTGTCAGGAAAGATCAGTCCCTGGAGAAGGACTTGGGAGAGCGTAGCGTCAGTGAGAAAGAGGAAGACTCTTGAAGAGATGGATTGACACAGTGGCCGCAACAATGGGCTTCAGCATAAAAACTATTGTGAATATGGCACAGGACTGGGCAGTGTTTCACGCTGTTGTTCACAGAGTAGCTATGAGTCGGAACTGACTCCACAGCACCTGACAATGACAATAACATTACAAAAGTAAGATGCT
The DNA here is from genome assembly GCA_028571685.1 of Heterohyrax brucei. Classification (NCBI taxonomy): domain Eukaryota; kingdom Metazoa; phylum Chordata; class Mammalia; order Hyracoidea; family Procaviidae; genus Heterohyrax; species Heterohyrax brucei. The sequence goes on along the minus strand of CM053148.1, from coordinate 82,805,523 downwards.
TTGGTTATGCCATAGTTAAGAACTCAGCTGCTATGGGAAAGATTGGAAACTTGAACTTCCTAGACACTCTACAGATACGGTGCTCTGCTTCAGTGAAGATTTACAGCCCTGGAAATGCTACGGGAGGTTCTACTCTGTCCTAAAGGGCCAGTATAAGTGGGAATCAACTAGACAGCACTAGGTTTGGTTGTTTTGAGTATTTCCTAAATAAAGATATAATCCTTACATTAGTACATAACTAGTTTGGGATAACAAAATCTGTGATATCAAAAGAACTCTGATCTAATGTCTTTATCATTTTGAAATCCACCGCACATGTATTTTATTTAAGATTAAATATGGTAATATGTTGTGTGTACATTGATGTGAGCATGCATGACACTTTCAGAGAAAATAATAACTGAATTGGATAAAGAGAAAAACCAAAAACCAGTTGACATTGAGTTGACTCCAACTGGTGGTGGCCACATGCTTATAAGAGCATAACTGGATTCCATAGGTTTGCAGTAGCTGATTTTTTTTCCCCAAAAAGAGATCACAGGCATTTCTTATAAGGATTGTCTAGGTGGAATTGGACTTGTCACCTTTCAGCTAGCAACCAAGAATGATAACCATTTGTACCACTGAACAACTTATTCTTCACTGCTCTCTAATGTAAGGTAGCTTTTTCTTCTGCTTCTTTTTGTTTTGTTTATTGTGCTTTAAGTGAAACTTTACAGAGAAAAATCACTTTCTCATCCATCAGTTTATACCCAAAATGTTTTGTGACATTAGTTGTAGTCCGTGGAATGTGCCAACGCTGTCCTTTTCCTCATGCCAGTTCCCTGTTTTCACCCGCCCACTTTTCCTATTCTTTCCGGTCTTCTTGTCACTGTTTTGGGGCAGGTGTTCCCTTTTGGTCTTGTATACATGATTACCCCATGAAACATGCCCCTCACATGTGATATTGTTTGTTTTATAGACCTGTCTAATCTCTAGTTGAAGTGTGATCTTCAGGGATGTCTTCAGTTCTGAGGTAAAGGGTGTCTGGGGACCATAGCCTTTGGAGTTCTTCCGGTCTTTGTTAAGCCAATATATTTGGCCTTTTCTTGTGAATTTGAATTTTGTTCTACATTTTTCTCCCACTCTATCCAGGATTTCTACTGTGATCCCTCCCAGAGTGATTGTTGATGTTGGGTGGACACCATCTAGTTCTCCTGATCATAAGAGAGGAAACCACTGTGGACCAATAGAGTACCACTGACTTCATTTCTTTACCCAAAGATGGCTGCAAGTTCCCTCTTGCTCCTAGTACTTTTAAAGACCAGGCTATGTTTCATTGTGTTGTGCATATGGTCACTATGAGTCAGAACTGACCCAACAGCACATCAGAACAACAGCAACAACCTTTAGGTGAGAGAGTGGAGTTTCCCTGCGTCTGCTTTCACTCTCCCAGCACTCTTTTCCTGGAATTGTCTTAGACAGTAGCTTCTTTGCTCCTGTCCAGTCTGCTATCTATGTTGTAGGAACACCTCAATATTTTCTTGTTGCTGTTCGAGACAGTTTCTTGCCTTTTGGGACAACCACAAGGTAATTTTGAATTTAATATTCTTCTGATATTTCAAGATTTTGAGGCAGAGATTTATATTCACTGTGCCATGCAAATCCAGTCTGATGCCCACTGAAGGAAGATTTTGTAAACCTGTTAGTTAGAACACTTTTATTTTAATAGCTATAGAATGCCCAGATACTAAAATGTGAACTTTATATAATTAATGAAAATATATTTGGAATCATTAATGTTAGCACAAAATATTTAACATTGGCAATTTTCAATAATATCTTATTGATGCTTATTGATGATCTCATTTAAAGAAAAAAAGGCTGAAAAAAATGGATGCATTTGAATTACAATGTTGGTGAAGAACGTTGAATATACATTGAACTTCCACAAGAAATAGCAAATCTCTCTTTGAAAAAGTACAGCTAGAATTATACTTAGAAGCAAGGATGGAGAGACTTCATTTCACTGACTTTGGACATACTGTCAGAAGGGATCAGTCCCTGGAGAAGGACATCATACCCAGTAAAGCAGAGGGTCACCAAAGAAGACAGAGACCCTCAACAAGTTGCACTGACACCGCGTCTGTAAGAATGTGTTCCAGCAGATCAGTGATCGCAAGGCAGGCGCAGCACCGGATGACAGCATCTCACTGTGTTGTATGCAGTGTTGCTAGAAGTCAGAACTTACTTGACAGTGCCGAACAACAGCAATCATTTTTTTTTAAAAAAATTGCTGTTCTTTTCCATAACATTCTGTTTTATTGGTTGATAGTTGATGAGTATCTTTTATGCAATGTTTGTGGAGGTTATGAGAGACACAAAGAGAAGTCCATGGTCAGCCAAGCCAAGTGCCGTCGAGTCGGATACGACTCATGGCGACCCTAGGGGCCAGGGTAGAACTGACCCCCAGAGTATTCAAGGAGCGCCTGGTGGATTTGAACCGCCGACCTTGTGGGAAGTCCATGGTAGACACATAAATAATCATTGTCATGTTGATTCTGACTCTGTGTCCGAGTAAAACTGGGCTCCATGGGCTTTTCAGTGACTTCATAAGGAGCTGTTTAGTGAGTCAGGCCTTCTGTAGCATGTATCCATATTCCTGCCATACAGTAACAAATAGCTAATTCCACCAAGTATTTGACAAATGAAAAAAAAAAACCCACTGTAGTCAAGTCAGTTTCAACCCATAGCAACCTGTAGTTCATAATAGAACTGCCTCATAGAGTTTGCAAGAGGTGTCTGAAATTTTTGAACTGATGACCTTTTGGTTAGCAGATGTAGCACTTAACTACCATGCCACCACGGTTTCCAAATGAAGAAAAATGTACTGTACAGAATATATTTTATTTGGTGGTAATTAACTTCTTGATAGGTAAAAGAGTAAGTTACATTCATTTGGTAATCATTTGTAATTTGCTTTAAATTGTGCCGCTGTTAGTCACTGTTGAGTTGATTTCAGCACATGGAGGACCTTTGTATGAAGAAAACGCTCTTCATTAGCAGACAAGAGACAAGAGTCCTCAAAAGTTTCCTAAAGTTACATATTTGAGGAGTGAGTGATTTTACTGCTGGAACAGAAGGAAACAGAGCATCTATGGACTTAAGAGGCACTTGGATAGTCAAAAGTTCGTGTCCTGAGTTTTGTGCCCCATGTTTTTGTTTATACTTCCTTTTGTGGCTGTATTCAGTATTTCAACTTCATGTCCTGTAGTGACCGATTCTTACCCCTCATTAGACGTAGAAAGGTTTGCCTATCACCGTACGGTCTTCTTTATACACACTTGTTTGACCAAGTGGTTGTGAACTTTGCGGTTTTGCACACCTGCAAATTAACTATCATCTAGGGAAACATGCTTTAGACTGAAAGGAATTTCATTTTTGACATGGATCTGAGCGCCTTAGTTCTCTTTTTCTCTTCTATGATACACATGCTAAACTTGAAAATATACCTGTACTGCACTTAAGGAAAATTCTGGAACACTTTAATTTTTACCTCTAATATTTGGTAGGATGAAGGCCAGAGGATGCTGGGAGAAGCTATATGAAACTGTGAACACATGGACCCTGGACTAATTACATAGTCACACTGGCCATTATGGGTCAAGGCTATTGAAAGCCACACACAGGTGTGAGGAAATTTCTAGAACCCTGGTCTACAAATGAATTTGCCCAATTAATTGTGTCCTGGAAACTATTTAAGCAAACAGGGAGCTTAGCTTAAAGGGTTAATTTCTTAGAGACTTTAGTGTATGTGACTTAAAAGCCTGTCACAGTCCTACTTGTCTTATTTTTTATTACACTTGTGTAATTGGCTAGAGGGAAACCCTGGTGGTGTAGTGGTTAGTGCTATGGCTGCTACTGAAAAGGCTGGAAATTCAGATATGCCAAGCACTGACTGGAAGCTCCGTGGAGCAGTTCTATTCTGTCCCATGAGGTCACTATGAGACAGGATTGGCTTGACAGCGCTGGTTTTGTTTTGTGGGGAATCAATCAGATGTCAGTGAGTTGGGTTTTGGTTTTTGCCGTCACTCCTGACTGAATGGTCAGCAGTTCAAATCCACAAGGTGCTCCTTATAAACTCTATGGGGCAGTTCAACTCTGTCCTATAGGGTTACTATGAGTCTGAAAGTCTGAATCAACTTCATGGCAATAGGTCTTTTTTTTTTTTTCTCTGTTAACCAGCCCCAAACCTAACAGGACTACTAGTGTCATCAACAACAACCGCCACACCGTGGCCACAACCATCACGGTCACTACCACCACCGCCACCATCTCCAGAACAGTGGCAGCAGCACCGGCAGTATCGGCCTCACAGCAACAGTACCAACAGTGCTATCCACAAAACCATCACCAACACCATCCCTGCCACTCTCCCCACTGCCACCATTCACAACAGCACCACCAATGTCACCTCCAACAACATCGCAGTCACCACTGTCTATACCGACACAAACAGCCAAATGCCACTCGATGTACTTACCCAATAACAACCGGTATTTGGTGAAAACATCAAGGACCCTTTTTTTTCCTTCTGTTCTACAATCTCCAAATGGGATGAACTTAGCCTTTGTTGAATTAGGCCTTTTAACAAAATGTTGTAGCATAGTGTAAGACACAAAGGAAGCCATTGCAAACCCTTTATCATTGTATTAAACTGTGTTTCCCCACTGCTGGTCAGATTTTTACAGCAAGGCTACAAAACAACTCTCTGGGAGAGCTGGAGATTTCACTGAAAGTCACTGTCGTAGTACTCTGCCCAATTTTAGACAGGGAAGCCTTACAGATATGAATGTAACTTACAGAGAGCAATGTAAGAATGTGACTTGTTTTTTAAAGATAAAGATCCTCAAGTTTTAAGACTCTTCAGTTAAAAAAAAAATAACAAACTCACTGCCGTCAAATTGAATCCAACTCCTTCCGAGCCTGTAGTGCAGTAAAACTGCCCCATAGTATTTCCAGGGGGTGACTGGTGGGTTTGAACTGCCACCCTTCTGGTTAGCAAGCTGGAGCACTCTACTACTGCTGCCAAAGGGTTTCCTTAAGACGCTTAATGACTTGTAAATAAAGGTAGCTAGCATGTTGAGGCTACTTGTCAATATCATTAACTAGCATTTAGGTTGCAGTTATAATCTTCTGGTATCATTTTAAGAAGGACATAATGATTTGGTAAAGTGGAAAAAATTAACCTGTCCATCAATGATACCCACAAATCCCAAATGGTTGAGTGATTAAATATTGACACTGAGTAAATTTATGAATGTCCATTGCCTTGAAACTTTAAACAACATCTTAAATTTTAGTTTAAAGTTGAAGGGTATATCTTAATACCTGTATTGTTTTCAATAAATTTTACTTTTTAGAATCATTTAGGCTCACATAAAAATTGCAAAGAATTACAGAAAATTTGAGTAAATCTTATTATTAACATCTGACATTCATGTGGCATGTTTGCTGCAATTAATGAATCAGCATAGACACATAATTATTTTTTTTAAATACGTACTTTGTTCGGGTTTCATTAGCGTTTAGCCTGATGTCCTTTTTGGTTCCCAAGTCCCATCCAGGAAAGAACAGTACGTTTTGTCATCACGTCTGCTTAGGCTATTGGCTGTGAGCATTCCTCATCCTTTCTTGCTTTTGATGACCTTGAAACTTAAAAAAAAAAAAAATACTAGTTAGGCATTTGTAGGATGCTATTCTGTTGGAATTTGCGTGATACATTTATCATGATTAGATTGGGGTGGGTTTTGCAAAAAAAAAGCACAGAGGGAAAGTAGTGTCTGCATCAGAACACTTCAAGGTTGCGTGCTATCAACAAGGATTACCGCTGTTGAGGTCCTTGATCACCTGCCCTGGTATTATCCATGATGTCCTAAATGTCATCAAAATGCCTTCCTTTCAATATTTCATTGATCTTGGGGTAAAGAAAAAAGTCACTGAGGGCCAGATCAGGTGAGTGGGGAGCATGTTCCAATACAGTTATTTGGATATTGGCTAAAAGCTCCCTCACAGACAACTACACAATGAAGTTTGTGAACTCGCTACATGCACAATGGCTGTATCAGAAACAATTGCAACACTGCTTTGCAGGGTGGATTAGGTGCTGGCATCGATGCATAGCTTCCCAAGGAGAGTACTTGGAAGGTGAGTGCAGTGGTTTTCCACAGTGAGGTATGCAGCACTTAGGACAACTAATGTTACAGGCTTAATTGTTGGGTCTCGTATTTGGAATTACTCATGAAGGGAAATCTGTCTGTTTTCCACCACTCGTTTTTTCAGTCATTTATTTATATTAATATGGAGTCACGGGTATTTATTATACACTTTGAATTATAATCCAATACTACTTTGTTTTTTACTCACATTTTTCCAACTGTAATTATTGGGAGCCCTTTCAGTTCACTACTAAGTTCAGTTGACACACCCACATCAGTGTGTGTGTGTGTGGATGTGTGAGTTGAGCACTGCCTCACTTTCTGGCCGTACAAGATGCTACAGGTTCATCTGGCACATTTCCTGCTCCAGTCCTAAAATCCGCTGTTTCTAAAGGAGCCCTGGTTTATTTTACTGGAGAATGGTCTGAGAAATGAAGATCTGGACTCCGAGTTTACTCACTCTGCTGGGAGGCAGTTTATCTTAGCCCCCCTCAACTGACAGAGCAGGAAAACAGGTGTATACATACACAGTTTATAAATATTTCTCGTATAGCCATAGTGTCTTTATTAAGCTAAACCTAAGTGCCTACTGGTGTACCGCAGACTACTCCGTTATCTCATGGATCGTTCTGACCGATTCCTCTTGGGTGCACGAAGGTCCCCCTCTAACAGTGAGGAACACGGACTTCCCTGCCTGTTTCCAACTATTTTGTTGTTCAGTTTCAGTATACAGTCATAGAGATTTTACAAATGTTAACTTGTGGCCCTACGAGAACCAACTTTATCAACTAGATCACAGTGCTTAGGCTCAGTTTCTTTTTACCTTTAGTCTTACAAAAACAAGCAAACCTATTGCCTTCGAACTTATGACTTATAGTGGCCAGATAGTACAGAGTAGAACTGCCCCATAACGTTTCCAAGGAGCGCCTGGTGGATTTGAACTGCCAACCTTTTGGTTAGAAGCTGTAGCTCTTAAGCACTATGCCACCAGGTTTTCCTTTACTCTTACCCCCCGCAAAACAGCAAACCCAGTGCTGTCAAGTTGATTCCAACTCCTAGTGACCCTATAAGGCAGAGGAGAACAGCTCCATAGAGTTTCTGAGGAGCGCCTGGTAGATTCAAATTGCAGGTCTCTGGCTTAGCAGCTGCAGCAGTAAAGCTCTATGCCACCAGGGTTTCCATTGCTCTTTACAGACTATTTATTTACAGAGTGACTTAGGTCAGTAACTTCTCCTCCTGTCCCCTTCAGGAAGATTGTTTGCTACATTTGTAACGCAGTTACATTATTTATCCTGTCCGCATTCAGTCCTGAGATCCTCTGATCTCATAAATGATTTTTACTGTGCGTACACATTGAAGTTCACTCTTTGTGCTATTAAGTTGTTTGGTGCTTGATGGTGTCATGTCTACATAACTGCAGTACCATGAAATGAAAAAAATTTCCTATGCTTCACCTATTTACATCTTGCCTCCCCTTCTAAAGCCCTAGCAACCACTGACTTTTTTATTCTCTAGAGTTTTGTATCTTCATAATTGAAATCACACAATATGCAGCGCTTCCATGGTGACTTCTTTGATGTAGAATAAATGTGTTTAAGATTCATCCTATGGAAGAGGAGCTTGACAGGTTATTTGTGCATTTATTTTTTGTTTGCTGAATAATTTTTTATTGTATAGCTGCATCCAAGTTTTTTGTTTTTAATCCATTTATCTATTGAAGGATATCTTCTTGGCTGTTACCAATGTTTGACACGTACAAACAAAGTTGCTATAAACAGCAGTATACAAGTTTTGCCTGGACTTACTTTTTCAGATGAGTTGACTACGTACTTAGAGCATGTTGCTGGACTACACCATAAGACTGCATTTACCTTTGTAAGCAACTGTCTTCTGTCTTATAAAGCAGCTATAGCATTTTGTATTTTCACCAGCAAATAATGAGTCCCTGCCACTGTGCACCCTCACCCGCAAATGATACTGGCAGATTTTTAAAATTTAGACATTTTTATATTTACCTGGTGAAATCGTGATTAAGAGCTATGGCTCCTAAGCAAAAGATCAGCTGTTTGAATCCACCAGGCACTCCTTAGAAACTCTATGGGGCAGTTCTGTTCTGTCCTTTACAGTCACTAGGAGTCACAACTCACCTGACAGCTGTGGGTGTTTGATTTGGGTGGCAATACAGTGTTGTTTAGCGTTGCCTTTCCTCAGTGGGAATGCCGTTGGCCTGTTGTCACATACTTAACTTGCCATATTTGTCTCTTCTGTTTTCTAGCTTTGCCCATTTTTTGACAGTTTCTTTTTCACTGTTGATTTTTAATACATGTTTTGTCAATGTTTGTCTGAGTCTATAGCTTTATTTTCATTACTTCAAAAATGTCTTTACCAGGAGAGAGGATTTTAGTTTTAATAAAGTCTTATTTATCTATTTCTCTCTGACTAATTCTGGATTCTGTGTTGTATCTAAAAAGTCCTCCACAAACTTACAGTCACAAACCTTTTCTCCTGTGTTTTCTCTGAGACGTTTTATAGTTCTAAACATTACGTTTATGTCTGCTATATATTTTGAGTTATTTTATAATCCATAACATCTACTTTGTTGCTTTCAGGTGCTATTGAGTCAGTTCTGACTCATAACAACTCTATGAACAGCAGAATGAAAAACTGTCTGGACTCACACCATGTCCCCAGTCATTTTTATGATCTTGTGATCATTGTGTCAATCCATCTCGTCGAGGGTCTTCCTCTTTTTCACTGACCTTCCTCCCTACCAAGCATGATATCTTTCTCCAGGGACTGATCTTTCCTATCCTGTACAAAGTATATAAGACTCAATCTTTCCATTTTTGAAAGAGAGCACTCTGGTTGTACTTCTTCCAGAACAGATCTATTGTTTTTTTTTTTTGGCAGTCCGTGGCACATTCAACATGCTTCTCCAAAGCCACAATTCAAAGGCATGAATTTTTCTTCCGTCTTCTTTGTTCATTGTCCAGCTTTTGCATGCGTATGATGTGACTGAAAAATACCATCGGTCTATTTTAGGTTGTATTTATTACATGTTATTTTTCAGTTATTTAAGTACCATATAGCAACAAGATTGTAGTTTTTGTATTGCGCTCCCCTTCCCATTTCATGGCAACCCTGACTCGATGGCACTTGGCTTGGCTTGGCTTCCCATTTCAGAAAGATCAGCTGACTTGTTTGTGTGTGTCTAATCTGTTTTATTTGGAGCCCTAGTGGGGCAGTGGTTCAGAGCTACACAGCTAACCAAAAAGTCACCATTTGAATCCATCAGCCTCATCTTGGCAACCCTGTGGGGCAGTTCTACTGTGTCCTACAGGGTGGCTTTGAGTTAGAATTGATTTGGCAGCAGTGGGTTTGGCTTTGTTGGTTTTCAAATATTGCTGGAAAATATAATGTAAATTATTTCTGACTAATGACAAATGAATACATTTGTCCTACTAAGGAACAAGCTTTCTCCTAGTTTAGTGGATGCTGCTCAATTTATTAGTCGAAGCAGGGAAGTTGTTAATACTCTAGATATTGAAAACAAACCCAGTGTAATTGAGGTGATTCTGACACATATCTACCCTATAGAACACTGCAGAACTGCCCATGGCGTTTCCAGATAGTGACCAGTGGATATAAACTGCCAACCTGCTGGACAGCAAGTGTAACTCTTAAAAGCTGAACCACTAGGCCTTCAATAGCCTAAGTAGGTCAAACCAAAAAAGCCAAACCCACTGCCATTGAGTCAACTGCGACTAATAGTGACCCTATAGGTCAGAGTAGAAGTGTCCCATAGAGTTTCAAAGGAGCACCTGGAAGATTTGAACTGCTGACCTTTTGGTTAACAGCTGTAGTGCTTAACCACTAGGCCACCGGGGTTTCCTGATTAGGTTAGTAGGCATGGTCAAATGGTAAACAAGCTCTTGTACAAACACAAAAAGTTCTCTAATCTAGCCTCATCTAAATTGTACTCAGATAACCTGAGGTATTGAACAGTATTGTAACCTTGACTTAGTCTCTCCTGGAATTCATAATTGTGGTTGTTAACAAAAGCTATCAAATAAGGCAGGCAAGAGTATTTAAGGATTTCTTCTAGTGTAGCCTATTTTAGTGCCTTTTTAAAAATGTTATTAAAACCTAATGTGTATTCTGTTTAACCAGATGCAAAGGTATCAATTTGCCTTCAAATTTCACTAAAAATGGAAAGTCTAGTGCAACTATTTTATCTTGTTAAAATATATTTCTACTCTCCATCGATCTGTATCAACTTAAAGCACTAACTAGTTGGTAGATGGCTTTTTGAGACAGATTCTGAGTTAGTTGGGACCCACACGTCCTGCTCAGCCTTCTCTCAAGGGACTCCTGAGGCACTATTTCCTAGCCACATTCCAGCTTCCTGTTGTCCAGGTCTGCACAGGACTTGGTGAAAACAAGGCTTTTAACTTTTAGATCCCACCCATCAAAACTTGTTGGTCCTTTGTCCCCAGTCTGTCATCATTGCTCTCTTTTTGCTATAGAACCCACCAGAATATTTAATGCTTTCCCAGAATTTCTGTACTTTGAACAAGAAATACTTTGGGTCAAAAAATATCTTTTATAAGCCACTCTAAATACACCATAGAAGCAACTGCCTACAAAAATGTAAAAAACTTGCTGTAGCAATTTTTAAGAATGATTTATATAATGCACTTGGCTTTATGTAATGCTCAGGGTATCTTAAATTTCAGATAGTAGTAAATTCAACTCAGACTAATTTAAGCAATCGTGTGACTTTACTGATTCCTCTACCAGGAGAGGAAAGCCTGGTGGTGTAGTTGTTAAGTGTTATGTCTGCTAACTAAAAGGTCAGCAGTTCAAATCCACCAGACGCTCCTTGGAAACTCTATGGGGCAGTCTGCTCTGTCCTATAGGGTTGCTATGAGTCAAAATCAACTCAACAGCAGTGGGTTCTACCAGGAGAGTGCAAAAGTTCAAGGTTTGGTTGATTTTACTACTTTTCAACATCATCAAGAAACAGGATTCATTACTTACTCTACTTTGCATTGCATAGTGTACTTGATCATATGGCTAACTTCCTTCTGGAAGAAAAAAATAACTTTAGCAGAACTCATATTCACGTGCTGCACCACTTCAAACTATAGAAAGAGAACACTTTATTCTAGAAACATCTTCTCCAGTTTCGCTTGCCCAGCTATGATATAATCTATTGCCTTCTGACCGGTATTTTGCCAGCTACTTAGGTTTGGGATTAATGTTCCACCATGAAACACATATAGGGATGAGATGTGGCCCCCTGAATAATCAGTGCCATTATGACGGGTTCTAAAAACTGGGAAGCGATGAGAAGGTACGTGGCACTAACTGATCAAATGACAATGATAGACAAACGATAGATTGTAACTGCATTTCTTAACGTCATGACTGTCACTCATGACGGGGTTGTTTTACCAAATAAGGCGATCAGTCAAAATCACCATGTCAGTTACCAATAACACCTTGAGATGATCAATATAAAACACTTCTGTCTGCACATATATTTGTATGTCTTTTTCTTAAGAGGAAACCATAGTGGCATAGTGGTTAAGTGCTGTCTTCTAACCAAAAGGTCAGCAGTTTAAATCCATCAGGCACTCCTTGGAAACTCCATGGGGCAAATCTACTCTGTCCTGTAGGGTCACTCTCAGTCAGAATTGGCTTGACAGCATTGGGGTCTCCCCTCACCCCCAGGAAGTAGAGGGTAAAGCAGGAAGAATATCTCAATTTGGTTATAGAAAACATATGGCTTTAACCACCACACACTGGTGTATAGAAGACAAGCTTCCTAGTTCACTAAGAAAGAGGTCGGTAGCACAAGTCATTGTACCTTTCTGAACATGTTGCCAAGACAGCCAAGTGCTGTCGAGTTGCATTAGCTGCATTTAGAACAGTTGAAACTCTTTCTCCTTGATAAAATGTTTTCTTTAAGTGATGTCCAGGAATTCACACTGTCTTGGTTTTCTACCTTTCACTGACATTTATTCTCCTGTGCCCAAATCACTAACATCCAACTGTTGTATGTTCCAGAACTCAGATGAGCCTCTGATCTTCTGCAACCAACTCGAATGTTACTCATACTTTGAATTGTAATAAAATCTAAGTGGTTATTATTATTGTTATTATTATTATTATTTTTATGATTGCATGTAACGAAGATCTCTAACCTGAGAAATGAATTCTAAACTCGTGGTTCCTCTACTTAGTTGTCTAATCAGCAATCCAACTTACTCTGCATCAAATCAAACCCCAATTGTTCTTTCTTAAATCTGCACTCCCTAGAATTGCCTCATTCTCATGTTCTATTTTTCCAGTTTGTCAGATTATCTGCTTTCAAAAATCTCCTAATAAGCCTGGGGTTTTCACTTTTTTGCCTAATGCCTAGAACAATACATGACACGTAGCAGATGTTCAATAAAAACTGCTGAATGAATAAATGAAAACTGGAAGAGGGAGATAACTTTGGCTTTAGACATCTTTGATCGGGGAGTCTTGTTTAATGAAGATTTCTTAGTCAATTAAATATTTGAATCATTGAGATGCAGATAGTGATTCAAACAATGAATGTGGAGAAAGTTGTCTTGATAAGTGCGCAAATCAAGAAAATAAAAAAGCCAAGGACAGATTTCTGTGGAATTCCAACATTTAGACAATTGGAAGAAGCAGTGCCTACAAAAGAGAAGGAGTATAAATAATTAGATATGCAAGATGACAGTAGTGTAGCTGAAGTCAAAGGAAATAAAAGATTCAGCATTGTTAAATGCCCATGAGCCACAATCAGGTAAAAACTTAGGCTGGGGGAAAGGGGTCTCTTGGGTAGATAGTTGAGGCAGCCTCAGTGGAGTGATTAGAGTGCAAGCTAAGTTACAACAGACAAGCACTCAGTGGAAGTAAAGAGGGAGAAATCATGAACACAGATAGATTGTAAGCTCAGTACTCCAGCTGTTACAAAAAGAAGACATAGAAGTGGCTGAATGTTGGGCACAGAACAAGGGACTGTTTTGTTCTGTTTTATTTTCTCTATTAATAAGAAAAGAAAAGTGTTTATTCCAAGGAAAAGGAGTCAAAGTAAGCTAGCATTTGAAAATATCTAAGGGAATACTTTATGGAATGAGATACAGGAGGAGAGAGAACGTCTATGCTTCATGAAGAACAGACACTGACAAAAATATTCATCTTGTTTACATGGACCAAAATTATTGTATTATCATTTTAATTTGTGGAAGATTTACCCTTGACTCCTAGAAAAGAGTAAGTCACTTTTTGTAGGCCTTCCTCCTAGATGAAGGTTTTAAATGAAGTGATGTGAAAGAAAAAATATACAATATATTAAAAACACATCTTTCCGATGAAGAAGAAAAACAAGTCCCATTCTTTCACCAGCACATTCTTTCCCTTGAAGAAAACTAAAAAGGGAGCCAAAATCTAGTCAAAAGACTTTCATGGTATAATGATCCATTCTTTACAGGACCAAAGGTGAAGTCTTTGGTCATCTTCCATATGATTTTTCTACAGCTAAGTGAAGGTGCTGCCATGAAAAACAAACTCTAGAACTTATATAAGAATATATCATCACCTGGATGGTCTGTAGCTACCAGAGTATATCACTAAGAGCACATGGAATGTAATTCAATCCATAAAAAAAGACTAATGACTTATAATAGGGAAAATACTTGAGATACATTACTAATGTGCAATGAATAGTCTCTTGGATGCAGAAGTCCAAAAGAGGAGAAAGGCAGACATTCCCTTACATTTGGAAGGTCAAGAATAAAGCTCAAATGGCCCGCATACCATATGTCTAAATATTTAAAAGTAGTAAACAAAGGTAAACCACTACTTAAAATTACTTTATCTTTCTTCTTTGATAAAATCTTTTCATAATGACCATTATGGTGGTTAAGGTTATGTGTCAAGTTGGCCAGACCATGATTCTCAGTGTTTTGGCAGTTGCATAATGGTGTGACCACGCTCATAATGGAACCTGCTAAGGAGTACCACAGGACTTGTGGTAGCTTACTGCTCCCTCATCCTTCTCCTCTCTGGTCTCTGCCACCTACTACCTTCCTGCTCACCATCTCAAGGCTTTTGACTTGCTGTGGATCCTGCAGTTACCTCTCTCACATCTTCTGACCTCTGGTTCTTGAGTCTTGAGCTAGTACCTTATCTATCTATCTTGAGATTCTTTGATCTTCACAGCCTCTGAGTCAACAGCCTGTTTCCTGACCTGCTGATCTTGAATTCATCAATCCCTGCAGCTATGTGACTGAGAAGAAGCCTTAGGTCTTCCTGACATCTTGGGATTCATTGACCTTCACAGCCTGTGAGCAAGAGACATGCTCTCTGACCCACTGACCTTGAGTTCACCAGTTTCTGTGGTGCATGGGTTGGGAGAGGCTCCTATCCTGATACAAGATTTGGGATGTTCAACCTCTGCTATATGAGTAACAGTTTCCTTGATATAACTCTGTCACTATGAATGAGGACTACCAAGTGGGTTCATGTACTCATTCTAGGAAAAGTGTTCTATATCTTGTTACTCAATATCAGAACAGTCGTCTTCGAAGTACTCTCCTTGGGAAGCTATGCACTGACAGTAGCACCTAGTCCAGCCTCCAAAGCAATTTCGGAACTCTTTTTCTGGAACGGCCATCAGATCTGTTGTCATATTACCTTTGATATCCTCAATGTCATCAAAATGTCTTCCTTTCAATATTTCCTTTATCTTCAAGTGGAGAAAAAAGTCATTAGGCCCAGATCAGGGGAGTGGGGTGTGTGTTCCAATACAGTTATTTATTTACTGGCTGAAAACTCCCTCACAGACAACTAAACCACTAAGTTGGCAAACTTGCCACCATGCCACTGTATACAATGACATTCCAGAAAGAGTTCCAAAATTGCTTTGAAGGGTGGGCTAGACACTGGCATCAATGCATAGCTTCCCAAGGGGATAACTTCAAAGGTGACTGCAATGATATTCAGCAATGAAGTATGTAGCACTTAGAACAATTAAATTTGCAGACTTAATTGTCAGACCTCATATATTTACATGTTTTAGTGGTTTTGCTTCTCTAAGGAGCCCAGCCTAAGATAACCATATATACGTTTAGAATTACTGAATTCTTCAGGCTTGTGGAATGGGAAGCGGTGGGCTGTGGTCCAAATCTGCTTCCATTCCCCTTCTTTTCCTACCACTGACCATGTTCTTCATGTGTGCAAACACTTCATGTCTTGCAGTGACAGTGAGAGACCCTATGGAAAGCAACAGAATTTCACCACGTATGTGTGAAATTTCTGAATCATTTACACACTAAAATTCAGCTAATTGATACAATGATAAATTCTTCCTTATGCATTTAAGAAATGAAAGAGACAAGACACATATTCCATCGTATTGACTATATTGATTGATTTTGCAAGATAATTTCCAAGTCAACTCGTTCCTGTCGTTGTAGTCATTTTACTTTCTGGACAAGATGCTGCTTTGAATCCTGAACTTGGTGTCAAACGCTGATAGCTTCGTGGGCATCTTTGTAAATCATTGTTGTACAGCTCACTAAATTCTCCCTGCAATAGTGGTCAGTGCAAAGAATCCATGGTGACTCAGAGATTAAGCACTCCGCTGTTAGTCTAAAGCTTGATAGTTCAAACCCATCCTGAAGCTCCGTGAAAGAAAGAGATTAGCCGTCTTCTTCTGTGAAGACTACAGTGTAGGAAACCCCTTTGGGCAATTGTACTGTGTCACGTGGAGCTGCTGTGAATCTGAATCCACTTAGCAGTACCTAACGCACCACTAAGGCCACATTACATTAAACATAATAACTACAGGCGTGATGGTACTAAAAAGAGGTATAGAGGGCTGTGAATGAATGGAAAAGGAGGACTAAATTTGGGTAGCATATTAGATGCAGTCCAGTCAACTTGGACATCTGTACTCACTAACCTCAAGGAAAGTCTGTTACTTACTTACAGAAGTGAAAATTTCCGAAGTGTTTCCTTTATGAAAAATCTTGACCTTGAACCAGACATTCTGTTCTCATTCAGCACACCTTTTGGCTACTAAGAGGCAGTCATTTCTCTAGCCTGGCAGACACTGAATAACTATGAGTGCGGAAACAAAGCAATTTTACAATTTTATGCATTTTGATTTGAGTGTTATTTTTATATACACATATTGTTGATGTACTTTTTTAAAAAATATTTTACTCACTCTCATTTTACATAATGAAAAAATATATGAATGCTCCAAATTAAAGAGCTATCAGTGCCTTCAGTTGATATTTTATAATTTCTTGATAATAGGAACTTTACAGTAACAGGTATTTTATAATTTCTCGATAATAGGAAAACCTGATACTGCTTCAGATGCAAGCATGTAAGGCCATCTAAGAAGCAATATGATTTAAATACATTGAAACACTTGCCAGTACTTAACACATTCCAAAATACGCAGAACACGTCACTGTTAGTTCAGTTGTTCTTCATGAAAATAAAGGCACAATGTTATTTCAGTTTGCTTAAGCAGTAAGAAGTATGGGCTTTAATGATAGTGAGGTATTTTCAGAAACCAAGGATAGGTAGCCAAGCCAAGTGCTGTCGAGTCGGATCTGACTGGTGAATAATATTTAAAGACTGAGGAAAAAAAGAAGAATTTCATTTTCTCAGAGGATGTTTCTAGATCTGGGTTTCACAAATCAGGCACTATTGACGTTTTGGACTGGATAGTTCTTTGTGGGGACTGCCTTGTACATATTGAAATTTTAGCAGCCTTTCTGGACTCTAGCTACTGGAAGTTAACAGCAGCTCTCGGGAGTTGTGGTGGTCAAATGTTTCATGGTGGATCAAAGTTGTCCTGGTTGAGAATCACTGCAATACATGCAGTCATATGTATCTATTTCACATTAATAAGGATTATGTATATACATATATAAAGATGAGGTATAAATAAAGATAAGTATGTATATGTCTACTGCTCATCACGACTTTTCTGCATAGTGATAAGTTTGAACACTGTTTTACAGCTTAAAAAGTTCAGACCCTAGAACAAATTTAGATTTCTTTTGGGTACCATGTTAAAAAAAGCCAAGCACTCACTGACCCCTCTTGGGTCATTTTTCTCCCCAGACCAACCAATTATACCCAGTGCATTATGGTACCATACTGTAATTAGGATCGCCTATCTAAGGACAGAATGATATTGTCTGAATACAAGTAATTACTGAAAAGAGAAGTCTATAGCACCCAGTAAAGTAGGAAATTACAAACAGCCTAAAAGAAATGGAAAAGGATAAATGACCAAGACTCCTTACAAAACATCTTCATGAGCAGATAGCAGACACAAGTCTTTAAACTGAAAGGGATTAAAAGATTTCCTAGAAAAATTAACACAAATAAATGTATGGATCGATACCTAGCACACCCCATTGAAGAATCCCCTACAAATTTACAAGAAAACCATTTATCTACAAAAACAGTGAGAATCAATTTGGAAATAACCCTTGCTATAACACCAACAGGAAATAAATAAATTCCAATTATTATTGTGGGATGAAGATACAATAAAAGTATTTTAGACATCTAAGGGCTCTGAAATTATTGTTGTGTACTTCTTCCCATGAGGACACTGAAAGGTGTCTCTTCCGAACTGAAGAGTAAACCCCAAAAGAGGAAGACACAGGATTATAGAAACTGAGTGCAATGGGTTATATATTAGTCCTCCAAGATATAAATCCAACCTGAACCTTAAAAAATGATATTTCATCTTTATGAAATCATCTTTAAATCATCTTTATTTGGAATAAAGATGATTGCAGACATGTGTAAGTTTAGGGTCTTGAGATGAACTCATACTGGATTTTAGGTAGACCCTAAATTCAATGAATGATGTCTTCACAGAAGGACAGAGAGTGATATTTGAGACCCAGAGAAGGCCATGTGAAGAGGGTGGAAGAGGCTGAAATTATGCAGCTATGTGCCAAGGGATGCCAATTGTTGCCAGCAGCTATAAAAACAAGGAGAGAGGCATGGAACAGATTTCCCCTCAGAGCTTCCAAAAGAAATCAACTCTGTCGACAGTTTGATTTCAAATTTATGCTTCCAGAACTGTGAGAGAATGCATTTCTCTTGTTTTAAAATGCTAAATTTATGGTGATTTGTTAGAGTGGCCGTAGGAAACTAGTACAGATTTTAGTGTCAGGAAGTGAGGTGCTACCATACCAAATACTAAAAAACATAGAAGTGGCTATAGGTAATAGACAAAGATGGGACAAATTTTGAGAAGCACGTCAGAAAAAGCCCTAGATTACCTTGAAGCAACAGTTGGTAAAAATGTGAAAGTTACAGGTGATCGTGGTGGATGAAGAGCACGACAGAGAAAGTGTCTATCATCTTACCAGCTACTGATGAGTCACTGCAAACTCATGACCAATCTCTAGGGTTTACAGGGGTTGCGATCTTTCAGAAACAAATGGAAAAGCCTTTCTTCTGAGATGCCTCTGGGTGGATTTGGAATGCCAATATTTCAGTTAGTAAACAAATACTTAAATATTTGTGCCACCAAGTGACACTTTTATAGAGACATAACTTTAGGAACTGTAGTCACATGCAGAATGTTTGCAAAAATACTACCGTTGAAGGTGCTTCCACGATAGCTTAGAAGAAAGTGAGCGTCACATCACCAGGAACTGGAGAAAAGATGAGCTGTTTTATAATGTGGTCAAAAACTTGTAATGAATTGTGCTTTCCAGTTGAATTTGAAGTAGAATTTGGAAGTGACGAACTTGGGTATTTATTTGAAGAGATTTCCAAGCATGTGTGGAACATAGGGCCTGGTTTCTCCTCATTGCTCATAGTAAAATGCGAGTGAAAAGAGATAAATTGGGAAAGGGACAATCAAACTGACAGGAACCAGCAGGTGATAACTAGGAAATATCCTGGCATACTCAGATTGCAAAGGATGGTAAACTTTGGAAATTCCAAGTTAGAAAAGTGTACTCTGTGGAGGACTTAGAACCACCACGGACCCAGAGGGCAGACTGTCAGAGGATTATTCTCAGGCCTCAAAACTGAATAAAATTTCCCTTGCTATGTTTCAAATGTTGTTGTGATCAATGACTCCTCTTTATTCTCTCCTTTTTTTCCTTTCATTTTGGAATGGAAATGCCTGCACTCTGCTTGTCCCATTCCTGTATTTCAGAAGCAGATAACTTGTTTTCCAGGTTCACAGTTTCATGGATGAAGAGAAAATATGCTCCTAGAAATAGACAATATTCAGAGTCTCACCCCTGTGTGACCTGTTTTATCATTGTGAGTTGCCTTGGGGTTGATTCCAGTTTAGGGCAATCTCATGTGTTCAGATTAGACCGGCCCCACAAGATGCGTCCTTTTGGAAGTCCATCTTCCGAGGCTGTGCTGAGTGGTTTCATGTCTCCACCCTTCTGGCTAGTCATCGAGCACTTAATCAATCATTTATGCCACCCAGGGACTCTAATATCTGACTGAGATGATGAAATGTGGTATGCTTTAGCTGATGATATTTAGATGAGACTTTTTTTAGAGGTGATGACATGATAGATGAGACAGTCTAGAATTTGGAATGGGGAAATATATATTGAGTATATGAGATGAACACCAATTTTGGGGGGGGGTCAAACAGTACACTTAGTCCCCAGAGGGCACAAATGATGAAAAGTTTGATGAATACTGGATGAAAGATTGATGGTTTGAACTCACCCATGGTGCCTAGGAAGACAGGTCTGGCAATCTCCTTTCAAAACGCTACAGCCTTGAAAATCTTATCTGGCAGTTCTACCCTGCACAGGTGGGGTTGTCATGAGTCAGTTTACTGCAATAACAACTAACAATAACAAAGTGTAGACTATATTGACCTGAAGAGTAGGGCCCTGGAAGACACGTCCACCATTCTGAGCCTATTTGGAATAACGGTTTTATCAGATTTAATTAAGTTAAGGACTTCAAGATGAAATTATCCTGTATTTAAACAGGCCCTTAAATTCTAATATGGGTTTCTTTATAGGAAAAAGAAAGAGGAATGTCTGAGGCACAGGGAAGGCCAGGCGAAGACAGAAGCAGAAATGTGAGTTATGTTGTTGCACACCAAGAAATCAGCAGAGCCAGGGAAATGTCACGGAGTGGGTCCTTCCCTGAGAGCCTCCTGAAGAGATGGAACCTGCCAACATCTTGATTTCAGATTTCTGGCCTCCATAACTGTGACAGAATACATTTATTTTGTTTTTAAGCCACCCAGTTTGTGATAATTTGTTTCAGCAGTCCTGGGAAACTAATGCACTGAAGATTCAGCACAGAAGGCCCATGAATTTCTTCAATCTGTAGGCTTCCATGTTCTCTGGTTTATTATAAGGTTATAGGATGCTTCAGCTTTGTCAAAAGTATTTATTTCTATGAAATACATAGGTTAGGAGACAGAATAGATGAAAACCGGGCTGCAAAGTCTTTCAAAGTTGAGCTCCCACCAGGAGTTAAATAGTTTGATTTTGAATTATGCTTCTTGTTAGATAAAAAAAAAAAAAGAATAAGAACAGAATTAAGAACAGTTACAACATTTGCAATGTGCTTGCTCTCTGCCTGCTACTAGGATAAATTCTTTAATTCTCCCATTTAATTCTCTCCGTGTTGTTCTGTCTCTGTCTCTCTAGCACACAAACACTCACATACACACAAACAAAAAAACAATGAGCTAGATTTGATGTTATTCATATTCCTAGATGGGAAACTCAAGGTTTAGGGAAATTAAGGAAACTGCCAGTGCCACAATAATACTGAGAAAACAAGTTGAATGTGAGCTGGCAGATTTGTAATCACACTGTAGGGTATTGTGTCAGCTTTATACTGTATTCTATCAAATCTTATACAGATAAACACAGATTCCACTATTAAGTAGAAAGACATTGCTGCTTACTAAGCTGAACTGTCACCAGTGTCACCATTCCATCAACCAAAACTTGAAACAGGACCACACACCTGGAGGCAGTTAAGAGTCACAGTATTTATTTACCTGCCATGAAAAATGTTTCCCTTAGACACCGTGCCTAAAAAGTATGGAATTTTATTTTCTTTGTCACTGCTGGAAAAGTCCAGTAACTAATTCACTTCTCATGGTGTAGTATCATTTGGTTTCAGGCAGCACCAAAGAAGTAAAAAATAATTGAGCAGAATCTATGACTTTTAAAATGAACGCAGACCATAGACACTGGTTCATATTAAGAATCTGCAATGATGTGTCCACTGAATAAAACAATGTAAACATGCCTAGTTTGTGAAATTGATTTCCTAAAAAAAAAAACCACTAGCAAATATGACTGACAGTATCTTATAGCCTAGTTGTTACAACATATTTATTTCTCAAGTAGCATGGTGATTAACAGTTATGACTCATAATCCAAAGGTCAGCTGTTCAAATCCACCATCTGGTCTGTAGAAACCCTATAGTACAGTTCTACTCTGTCCTAAAGGTCATTATCAGTCAGAATCGACTGGTTTGCAATGAATTTGGTTTGGGTTTATGATATGGTTCCTTTCTTGTAATACTAGGACTAGCAACAATCCTATACAAATATTTTATAAATGAGCTCATTATGACATAGAGGTCAATTTGAGCACAGAATTATAGCTAGGTATTCATAACATCATCATTTACAACAAATATTCTAACTGTTCTTGCTGTCAGTTGCTGAGTCAGCTCCAGCTGACGATGTCCTCATGTGTGACCAAGTTGCCTAGTGCCCAGTCCTATGCCTTCGCCGTGGTCGTCGGTAGCTTTCAGTCCACTGCAGCCATTGTGCTTCTACTCTTCCTAATGTTTTAGAAGGAAACTGAGTTATGGAGAAGAATTCTATGAAACTTTTAAAAGCAAGTGCTGAGGCACTGAGCACAAGGGTGCATTCTCCATCTACATCAATAAAACCCCCAAATATCACTAACCTCTGTTTTGATACAAATGCAAGGCCTATTTCTGGGTAAAACCAAGACCACCCCAGCATCACATTAAGCAAGTTGATTGCAATGAAGGTATTAAAGTTAGAAAAAGGCTACTTGTGGCTCAAAGAGCACTTGAACTACCTAAGATACTGGAAAGCAAACACATCAGCTAAGTGTTAATTTCACCCAATTACTTCTCCTCAATTTAAATTTCCAGTAGACAATTATGACCAGTCTACCACACTGGTTTTTTTCTTTTGACACTCTAGGTTTTCTAGGCTATCGTTTTGTAGATATCACTGTTAGACTGAAAATAGCAGATGGATGGGAGCCTTTACCCAATTTCCTCCCAATACCCTGGGTAAATGAGGAGAATGTGCAAAAGGGTAATTTTAAAACCTAACTCTGGAAAATAAGATTGAAAAAAAAACTAAGCCTATTGCCATCAAGTCAATTTTGACTCATAGTGACCCTATAGAGCAGAGTGGAACGGCCCCCAGGTAAATTTGTAAGAATACCCAGTGAATTTAAACTGCCTGCCTTTGAGTTAGTAACCAGAGTTCTTAACTACTGTACCTCCAGGTTTTCAGAAAGCAAGAGAGAGTGCCATTCGCGCACTAGTCTGATTTCCAGGAGTTTCTAAGACACTGACTTTGTACTGAATTGAAGGAACTGAGAGGACTCCGAATAAGTAGAAGAGCTCATTACAGAGGAGAGACTAATCCTTCCCAACTACACTCCAGAAAAATTCTAAGCTCTGAGTGGACACCATAAGAAAAGGATGTAGTTTTTGGTGTAATAAAAAGCAATCTTTGGACTAGTCTGCAAAGAAACCGGATCACAGTCCTCTCCAGCTATACAGAAGCTCTGGCTGCTGGATTCCATTCTGCACAACTGGCTTCTTACAAATTCTATATTAGAGTCCCACAGTACTTGGCCATATGCTACTTTCTATTCCCCATACCTTTCCTACTTAATTTATACTTTTTTCTTTGCTATCCTCTAGCTATTTATGACTCCCTTTTCTAAAATCTCCAATGCATGCCTGACTCTGAGCACAAAGTTACAGCCGTCAGCTCCACTTTGATGTTTCCAGACTTCTGTAGTGACTACGTACTGGCTAAGACCGCTGGCTCATTTTGCAGTAAACGCACATTGATTATCTATTAAAAACCTACCGCTATTGAGTGCACAGTAGAAAGTAGATCAACTTAAATGGACTTTGCCATAAACTGAAAACTCTTCTAATCTCAACCAAACATTTCAAGGATAGAGTAGCAGGGGCGAGGGTCTGGGGACAATGGTCTCAGGGGACATCAAGGCCATTGGCATAACTAGTCTGTTGCTAAGAGAGTCTTTTGTGCCTCATTGATGAGTGGCCTCTGGGGCCTTAAAAGGTGGCAAGCCGCCATCTGAGGTACACCAAATGGTCCCAGCTGGTCTGGAATAGATAATCACCAGGAATAACACAGACATGAGGTAAAAAGAGCTCAGGAGACAGGAAGACCCATGTGAATGGGAGACTGTGTCAATATGTGACTAGAAGAACCAGGTGGTGCCAGGCCACCACCAAAGACAGACATGATGTGGCACACAAAGTATAGTCCCTGTGGCAACATGAAAAAAAGAGGGGTGCACCTCGAGAGCTCTACTAAAAGACCAGAACTGAGGGTCCAAAGGCCTAGAAGATCTGCTGGGAGCATGGTCCCTAGACTTGCTGTTACACCCGACCAGAAAACATCACTGAGGTCAACTTTTTGGACAAAAAGAGACTGGACCTGGGGAGAGTGTGACCATATGCTGCATGTATTTTATGATTCTATGCATTTATAGGAGGCTGTCCTACTGGTATCTTTCCAGATGGGGGAGAAGAGAGTGGGGCGGGGACAGGAGCTTATTAAGAGTATATGACAAGTATAGAATGAGAAGGAGTAGTGTTTTGTCACTGGGCCAGGAGAACTGAGAGAGCTGCAGATAGGAGGGCATGCAAAATTGATTTGGATTGTATACTTTCACTTACTCACAATAGAAAAGAAAAGAAAAAAAAAAACTGCTGTTAAATTGGTTTAAATACATAATGACCCTATAGACAGAGTAGAACTGGCCCTGTAAAGTTTCCAAGGATGCCTGGTGGATTTGAACCGTCAACCTTTCAGTTAGCAGTTGTAGCACTTAACAACTACATCACTTGGGTTTCCAGTTATGGAACTACATTTTTCCTCCTACATTCCCCATGATTCAGACGTAGTGAGTCCTCTTATCTGCCCCAAATATCACCCTAGATAACGAGGCTTGATCTGTCACATCAATCAACATGACCAGTGTTAGACAAGCCCAGTACTTTTTCTAAAGTTATTAAGAAACAACAACAATAAATAAACAAACAAAAACATGTGACTTATTCTACTGGGAAAGGATGTAAGAATGGAGATTTAGAAGGCCACCAGGAAAAAAGAGGTGGTGAAACATGTATACACACACATGAGACTCAGAGCCACAGCAGAGAGGCATGGAAAAAAGAATGAACTATATAATTTGACTTTCAAGTTTCTGCACATCCATTTCTTTTTTTGCTTACGGTATGTTGTTACGTGGCTGACTCTTCTTCTATCAGGGATGTTCAAAGGCCCTGGGTGGTAGCTTTGTTGTCATTGATGTTAGGAGACATGGTGTCAGTTCCAACCCACTGCGACCCTTTGGACAGCAGAATGAGACACCGCCTGGTTTGCAACACGCCCGCAGTCGTTGGTACGCTTGAGCCCGTTGTTGCAGCCACTGCGCCCGTCCGTCTTGTTGAGGGTCTTCCTCTTTTTTGCTGGTCCTCCACTTTACCAAGCATGATGTCCTTCTCCAGGGACTGATCCCTCCTGATAATGTGTCCAAAGTTACTGCTTTCTCAAACTTCAGGCTTCACTTTAAAATAGTCTCCCTTAAGAGATATCTTTCTCTAGCCGTCACTCCAAATGGCAATGCCATGATTCTCTATGAAGGCAAATAGTATTTGTCATGTTCTTGTTGTCAGTAGATTCCATCAAGTCGATTTCAACTCACACTGCTGTTGAAATTGTTTTGGGGAACCATGAACCACACCCATGTAAAATGGCAAATTTAACCGATAAATGTAGTATGTGTTCTGACTGCCCCACTGAACAGCCATCCCCAGCCTCTCTCCCTCTGCTGAGGTCTCCCTATTCCCTGAGACAGAACAATATTGAAATTAGGTCAGTTAATAACCTTCTAAGTGTTCAGGTAAGAAAACTGTGATGCCTCTCACTTTAAATCAAAAGCTAGAGCTGGTTAAGCTTAGTGAGGAATACATGTCAAAGCCAAGGTGGGCTGAAATCTAGGCCTTTTGCACCAGTTAGCCAAGTTAGGAACACAAAGAACAGTTCTTGCAGGACATTAAAGTGTGACTCCAGTGAGTTCACAGATGGTAAGGAAGTAAAACACCTTGATAACTGACATGGAGAAAGTTTCAATGGTCTGGGTAGAACATCAAACGAGCCGCAGCATTTCTTTAACCCAAGCCTTATCCAGAGCAAAGCTCCAACTGTCTTCAGTTCTAGAAAGACTGAGAGAGATGAGAAATCTCCAGCCGAAAAGACTGCAGCTAGCAGAGGTTGGTTCAGAAGATTTAAGGAAAGGTGCACTCCCCACAACACAGAATTCCAAGATGAAGCAGCAAGTGCTTATACAGAAGTTCAATTATCCAGAAGATGTACACAAGGTAATTGATGGAGACAGCTACACTAAACAACAGAGTGTCTTATATTTTTAATGGAATCACTTTATTTTAGATGAAGTTTTAGAGGACAAATTAGTTTCCCATTAAATAGTTAGTACACCGATCATTTTATGACACTGGATAACAATGACACCACATGGGAGCACCCTCCGTTCTGAACTTCGGGTTCCCTACTACCAGCTTTCCTGTCCCTTCCTGCCTTCTAGTCCTGGCCCCTGGGCTGGAGTGCCTCTTAAGCCTCTTCTGTTTCATGGGACAGTCCAATCTTTGGTTGAAAGGTAAACGTCAGAATTGATCTTATCACTAAGCCAAATGGGTCACACTCTCAGGGTTTCTCTAGTGTCTGTCGGGCCACCGAGTCTGGTCTTCATTTTTGAGTTAGAATTTTGTTCTATATTGTCCTACAACTCTGGCCATGGCCATCTGTTGTTATTCCCAGTGGAGCAGTCAAGTAGTGGAAGCTGGTCACTATCTAGCTGTACTGGGCTAAGTCGGGTGGAGGCTATAGTAGACACGGTCCTTTAGTCTTCGGGGTTCAGCTTTCCCGTATAGCTTCAGTTGTCTTCATCCTTCCTTGCCACCAAGCACTGAGACCAGTGGAGTATCCTAGACGGCCACTCAAAAGCTTTTAGAACTCCAGATGCTACTCACCAAAGTACAATGTAGAACATTTTCTTAATAGATTAAGTTGTGTCAATCAATCTAGATTAAACAACAGGTTTTCACTGTAGACAAAATGAGGGCTTATTGAAATAAAATGCCATCGAAGACGTTCGTAGCTGGACAAGTCAACATCTGGCTTCAAAGCTTCAGAAGGCAGGCTGACTCTCTTGGTAGCAGCTAACACAGCCAGTGACTTGAAGATGAAGCCACGTACAATGACAGTGCTCACACACCATTACATCCTAGAGCCGTCAAGAATTCTGCTGAATCTTCTCTGTGCTCTATAAATAGAACAACAGAGGCTGGATGACAGCAGTCACTTTATTGTGATATTTGCTTAGTGCAGTATTTTAGAACACCACGGACAACATCTCTAAGGTATGTCTGCATTATGTTTCTTTCAGTATTTAGATAATATTGTATCTATGTGGCCTGTTGCCATATTTCAAAGTTTATCGATATTTATTTTCATTTGAGATTGGAGTTAATGATTTAGAAAGAACTTAAGAAATACAACAAACGTGGATGTGGTTTATATGTGCAGTTACACGAAATTCATTAGCAATTCAGTGTACTAATGTGCTTGAATCTTGAAGGTAATCTTCGATGTTTCTTCTCTTAAAATAAATGCTATTCAGTTTTCTTTAGATGTGGTGACTAACACATAAAAATCCTTCACATTAGGAATGCCAAGTGATTTCTTACTGTTTATGTGAGATATGAGTTAGAACACACAACAAATACAAAAACAGGAAGAGCAGAGGAGCAAAGGATTAGCCAGCTCTAGCTTTCTATTTCTTATAAAGCAATTGAATATTAAAGGCCATTAAAAAAAAAAAAAAAGACCAATTCTCTGAGTGCTGACAATAAACATGTCCTTAAAAGTTCAAGTGAAACAAGGGGTTAATTTTAACTATTTATAATTAAAACAAAATACTTAGTGATTCTTCTGTAATCTAAAGCCTTTTTGTTCTTAGAAATATATCCTGTTCTAAGTCTAGACAAGGAATAGAGTTTTGTTGCTGTTGTTGTTAATTTGATAAACGACAGACATAATGCTTGAAACTTCACGTCATGTTAACAAGGGGATGGGAAAATGAATGTCAAACTCCATTATGCTGATTTGTGCTGAGGATTTTAGTTACTGGCTATTGCATAGTAAGTCAAATCAAACTTACTGGCGTAAACAACCATGTTAT
Source organism: Heterohyrax brucei (assembly GCA_028571685.1). NCBI lineage: Eukaryota > Metazoa > Chordata > Mammalia > Hyracoidea > Procaviidae > Heterohyrax > Heterohyrax brucei. Next base: position 82,777,720 of record CM053148.1, on the reverse strand, counting down.
TTTGTTCATGAGTTTAATGGATCAGGAACTTCGACAAAGAACCAGCAGGAATGGCTTGTGTTCTCTGTGTCATGATTTATCTGCAATATCTAGATAGCTGAGGACACTGCAAGGATGCGGAGGGCTAGGGGTCTACAATCACATGGAGGCTTCTTCATTTACATGTGTGACAACTGGATTGAGAAGAGTCCAAGGCCAGACTCAGCAGAGGCTGTTATCTGAAGCTCAGACCTTAGACTGGGGTTGTTTTCATAGGCCGTATGTGGCTTCGACATGCCCATGGAAACCTCAAGGTAGCTGACCTCCTGTGAAATGGGGCAGTAGCTGCATGGAATTTTGTGATATAGCCTAGGGAGTCACATAGCATCTTTTATTGGTCAGGGTAGTCATCCTGCCCAGAGTCAAGAGAAGAGGACATGGGCTCCACCTCTCAATGAAAAAGAGTCAAAGAACGTGTGGTCGTGTTTTAACATGACCTCAGTCTGCCTTCTAACCACAAACTGTTTCTATTACTTCCACATGCAGAATACTTCCCATCGTTTCCCAAGACCCTCCCAAAAGTCTTCCCTTGTTACAACATCACCAGGTTGAGGTTCAAGTTCCAGTATCTGCTTCTAAGTTGCATCTAGGTGCATATAAGCATTCTCAGGAATGATTTCTCCAGGCCTAAAAACCTATGCACAACACAGAAAAGGTGTCTAATCTTGAAACTCAACATACAGTGGTAGGCAACTGAAGAACAACAGTAGATCTATCAGGAATAACAGTATTTAACATGAGGTTATTCAGCTATTCCTAATGGAGGCAAATTTTAATGATAGTAGTTTAATGTGACAATTTGTACAATATATTTCAAGCATGTTATAAATGTCATCTATACATTAGCTATATATGATCATACTTTATTAACACTGAGATCTTATTCTTCCAAAGAAGCAAATGGATAGATTCTAAAATCGTATCCAGTTTCCCAGAAACAAACAGATGAAGCAAGCAAGCTAGATGATGAAGCATTCTAAGACACTGCCAATAGATTAAAAATGTTACAATAGGTGTAGGGAAGAATAAAACTTGTTGAAGCTTGAATGTGACCTCCAGGTAATTAAAACAGCAGTGACTAATTGACACTGGATTTTGGTCACGGTAAGTGCCAGGCTGCTTTACAGGAAATATCAGGGGAAAAATAAATAAATCTACTTATCTTAGGAAATTTCCCTACCAAAATTATGAGAGTAAATTCTTCCAATTTTAGGTGTTCAGACTTCCACAATGTACTTCAAGGTAAAACAATAATAATAATATTACATAATGGCTGAGGATGAATGAGGAAATTGGTAGGTACGTGCCACAACACAAAACCTTCAGGAAAAAAAAAAGAAAAAGAAATTTCTAATCTGGAGACCAGTAACATGAAAGACTAACTCGGAACAGAAAATAGATTTTCCCATCTCTGAACTTCGTAATTTACAGCACATGAAAACGAGATGTCCATCTGGATAAGCTGACACTTTCTCTGTAGTCAAATCAGGTAAGCACTTTGAATTTACAGACAGAAAGTCAAGGAAAGATACAGCTCCGCACCTTAGGAGTCAGTCCTCTGAATGAAACCAGTTCCATCTCTGTGCTGATCTATATCCCAGAAACTGATACATTCTGGATTGTTAATTTTAAAGTCACAAAGTCATTGAGGTAACTTCGTTTGAAAAGGTTAGGACTTCTAGCATCTGATCTGTTTCCAGGACTTTGGTTTTCTTGAATACTAGGCTTGCAACTTCTCTCTTGGAGTACAACTGTTCGGTCTCAGCTTGTGTGTGTTCCACCAGGCTACTCTTCCTATAAATTTTCGGGTTCTAGTAGCAGAGTCTCCCAAGTATGGACAAGATTTCCGGAGAAAGGGTGTGCCCCACCAAAATAAGTGGAAGTTTCTTCTTGGTACTCCCCTGGCAAGGGAGGAAGGAAGGGGATTCCCCGACAGTGCGCTGCGATTACTGTTACCTTTTCCCACAAATGCCGTAAACAAAACACTCCTGACGGTCACACAGAGGAATTTATATTTAAGGAGAACATAATAACCTCTTGATTTTTGCATTGACTAAGTAATATTACCTGGTAGCAATGAATTGACTTGCAAAACATGGCTTGAATGTATCTAGTTTTATATTATCAATCTGTCTCCATCTTTCTATTTTTTCTTTGTAAATCTTTTACACTGAAAGGAGAAACTGGTCTGTTTTGGATTCCCTTATTTTTATCTTTCCTGGTGAACAATTAGTGGTGGCACCCTCAAATGTTCTGTGATTTCAGTAACTGAGTTGGTCCTGAAAAAAAAAAATTGCTTAAAAGAAATTATAATAAATTAATTGCTTGTTAAGGCACTAGCCCTAATATGGGTTTTTGTTGTAAATCAATGTTTTGTTTTCTATATCTTAGGTTTCCTTACAGTGCATCAACATGGATGGATGGATGGATGGTGGAGGCATGGAGGGCTGGTGGAGGCAGATGGACAGACAGGTGAGTGGATAGACAGACGGGAAGGTAGGCAGGTAGGTTGGTTGGTAGATTGGTAGATAGGTGGCTCTGTGATAGTAACTAAAGAACATAACATTGGAAATGATTTTCTAATCTATGAGTATTAGCAAGTTTTACCATCTTGTAAAAAGATGCTGTATTTGAGCAGTAACTGTTTTCCAAACTTAATTATCTGAGTGATAATGATAGTTGTAAAAATTACTTGTCTTCTGTGTGAGATGGCAATTGATGTCCTTAATAAAATCCCTGCCAAAACGTTCTTTACAAGGCAAGAAACATACACACTCAGTCTAACATGCAGCTTACTAAGATGACAGCTGAACATAAATACATTTAAAAGTTTTCTGAGAAATCACAACATTTTCCAAATAAGTACTATTTACAGACTATGGTTCAAGGGCAGGATCTTACCCAAAGTGATTTTAACCTCAGGCTGCTGCCTGGACCACAGGAAACCTGTTCCACAGCTCATGGAGCTTCCTGAGGAGCAGATTCAGAAGTTTCCATACTGGCGTGGCCAACAGTTAGATGCTGTGACTCACAACCATGACAATAACTAAAATAACAGGATTCGCAGCCTGGGAAGGCAGAGGAGGACCCAGGGTCAAACACAATCCACCCAAAGGAGCACGCTACAACTTTAAAGATGAACTTACTTTTGAGGTTTGAATTAGTGGGATCCAGAAAGTTTTGCAAGAATAAGAAAAGAATTAAAAAAGTAAGAAATGAAAATACTTTCACAATTCAGCATGGTTTCAGAAGACAATTGTTAAATCAAAAGCTTTGATGTAGTTTTATATATATATGTACAGAGAGAGAGAGAAAGAGAGAGAGAGAGAGAGCCCTGGTGGTGTAGTAGTTAAGAGTCACACTGCTAAGCAAAAAAGTCAGCAGTTTGAATCCAGCAGCCACTCCTAGGAAGCTCTATGGGGAATTTATACTCTATCCTATATAGGGTTCCTATGAGTTCAAATACTTTCTTTTGGGGGTTGTATGAATATATATATGTGTGTACGAATGTATATTTCCATAGTTATATCTTTATCCGTGTATCATTGGCATTGATCTGCCTCAGCTGCTAATAGCACCTATCTTAAATGGGATTTTGTTAGGACTAAATGAGATATTGAAAGTAAAGTTGTTTAACATATTGTTTGTATAGGAAGGCACATACAGTTTTGTAGTGGACTCTTTCTTAGAAAAAAAAAATGCCCATTCATATTTACTGGAGAAGCCGATTATAAACAAAGCAATCAGCTATTACACTCACAAAAATAAGTGTATGTGTTAAGGGTAAGCTAGATTAAAAAAAAAAAAGAAAAATACCTTGAATGGAAACTAGAAATCAAGGATTCTCAAGCCTCCTGACTATGCAGTGTACTGTGGGGAAAGTTGACCCCTGAGTGCATCATTTATTTGATTTGATTTATCTTAAAATAGTGGCATGTCCCTTACCAGTCATTGTCTCAGGAAATCAGATGGAGGCCATCATCATGTGGCATTAATCACTTTATCACTAGAATCAGTTTATGCAGGAGTAGGCATGTGGCCCTTTTCTAGCCAAAGACGTACGACAGATGTATTGGGATTATAAAAAGAAACATGTTATTGTCTCTCTCTCTGTCTCTCTCACCACTGGGAATTCGGATCCTTATTCTCCACACACTCTTCTTGCATTACATCAGCCTGAGGAGGAAGCCACCACGCGGAGAATCGACAACCACATCAGAGAAGCAGAGCTGGACGTAATGGATTAAGCCAAACTTGGAGTTGGTTCTACCCTAGCAATGCATTTTATGTGAACCATTAAGATTCTGTTTCAGCCTCTTTACTTTATGCCATCTTTACCAAGAATTAGTCTAACTAATTCAGTATCTTGTTCTCTTTCACTCTGGGGTTTGGGTTATCAGTTGCCACGGTGTTGATTCCGACTCACACCAGCCCCATGGGAGCAGAGCAGCACAGTGCTCCATCGAGTTTTCAAGACGGTAACTTGTAGGAAGCGGGTCATCCAGCCTGTCTTCTGAGGTATCTCGGTTGTTGTTACTGTCAGGTGCTGTCCAGTCAGTTCCAACTCATAGAGACACTAGGCACAGCAGAGAAAAACACTGCCCGACCTTGCGCCATGTCCACAATCATTTTTATGTTTAAGGCCATTGTTAGGGCCACTGTGTCAACCTATCTTGTTGCTAGTCTTCTTCTTTTTCACTGAACTTCCTCTGCCAAGTATGATGTCCTTCTCCAGGGACTGATCCTTTGTGGTAACACGTCCAACATATGTAAGATGCTGTCTTGTCATCTTTTCTTCCAAGGAGCACTCTGGTTGCACTTCTTTCAGAACAGATACGTTTTTTCTTTTGGTAGTCCATGGTGCATTCGACATTCTTCTCCAATACCACAACTCAAAGGCATCAAAGGTATCTGTGAGTGGGTTCAAACTGCCAACTTTGGGCTACTATTTACACTTAATAGTTATTGCCACTCCATCACAAAGTACATTTAATTACGTTTCATCTGGTTAAAATGTTCTTTTTCTTGTGTGATTCATGCTATGTGTGTGTGCGTATGTGTGTGTGTGTGTGTGTGTGTGTGTTGTTCGTGTATGTGTGTCTGGCAACAGAAATATGTTTCCATCAAGTCAATTATAATTCATAGCAACGCTATAGCTGAGTCACCCCATAACATTTCCAAGGAGCAGATGATGGATTGAAATTGCTGACCTCTTGATTAGCAGTCAAGTTCTTGACCACTCTGCCACCAGGGCTCTGTGTGATCACACACATAATACATACGTATGTATACAAGGTCTGACAAGCAGGTCTGTGAACTGAATTGTTCCAAGTGCTCCAGACCTCACTGCTGAATACCATCACAGTCACCTCTGAAGTACTACCCCTGGGAAGCTATGTACTGATACCAGCACCCAGTCCACCCTTCAAGGTAAATTTGGAACTCTCTCTGGAATGGTCACTGGGCACAGTGGCAAATTTGTGAACTTAATTGTATAGTTGTTTGTGATGAAGGGGTTTTTAGCTGATAAACAAATAACTGGCTTGGACTGGATTAGAACACTTCCCTACTCACCAGATCTGGCCCCCAGTCACTTTTTCTTTACTTAAATATAAAGGAAATATTGAAAGGAAGACATTTGGATGACATTCAGGACATCAAGGATAATATGACGACAGCCCTGATGGCCATCCTGGAAAAAGAGTTCCAAAACTGCTTTGAAGGGTGAACGAGGCTCCAGCATCATGACACAGCTTCCCAAGGGGAAGACTTCGAAGGGGACTGTAGGTAGGGATTAGATTTTAATCTTCTGTTTTTAGTTTAGAGAGAGAGGAAAACAAGAAATCCAAAAACAGTATTTGCACAATCTGTAAGGTAGTCCAAAAATCAAACTCACTGCCACTGAGTTGATTCCGACTCATAGGAACCGTGTAGGACAGGTTCATAGAAACCCGCTAGGGACTGTAGCCGTAAGGTAGGTAGCTCTTTTTCATTTGGCAGATTTCATACGTATTTTTTTCTTCCCTTGTTTTATTAAAAGGATAAACAACATTTTAAAATGCTATCAAGTGTCCTTACAGCAACAACTTCGAGAATCTTGTTGTTTAATCATTGTATTATTGGTATCTCACAGGTTGGTAACCCTGGTGGCAGAGTAGTTAGGTGCTACTGCTGCTAACCCGAAAGCTGGTAGTTCACATTTACCAGGCACTCCTTGGAAACTCCGTGAGGGAGTTCTGCTCTGTCCTACACGGTTCCTATGAGTCGGAATCGACTCAGTGGCAGTGAGTTTGATTTTGGGACTACCTAACAGATTGTGCAAATACTGTCTTTGGATTTCTTGTTTTCCTCTGTCTCTAAACTAAAAAGAGAAGATTAAAATCTAATTGTCTCTATTAGACAAAGCAGTTTATTGCAAAAAAATTTGACAAACTCTAACATTTGTATGGTATCTTAAAAAGTAGTACACAAAATAATACCATCATACACTCAATAAATATATTTGAAATCAGTGAAAAGAAAGCTTATATTACTTAAGAACCTAAGTGTTGCAACACGTTTCCCACTACTAAGGCTGACTTTATTCATTTTTTTAAAAAACTATAATCTTCAGTATAATATATGTGTGTGAATGATAAACTTCATTCAAAGGATTGTGGTGTTTTGTTTTTTTCTCACAAGACATTTAGTTCTAGGGTTTCACTGACATCTACATTACTGAGGTATGCTTTAAAAAGTGAATCTGTGAAACATTTTATCGCCAATTTCTTTTAATTCCAGTTTAATTGGTACATTGAGGAAGTGATCAATCTTGTATCATGCTTCAAAATAATGTACTAATTTGGCCAACGTATTTTGCATCCAACTAAACAACATTGACAAAGCAACTGGCTTACAGAACTCAGAATTTCAACTTATCAAATTCATATTCTTTTAGAGGAGCATCAAAAACATCTGTAACTATTTCAGATACTGTTGTGTCTTTCTCTTACAAGAAATAACATGAGTTCCCTCATATGTAACCAATTCTGAAGGTAGAAGTGGGGACTGGCAGGGTCAGCTCCTCTCTGGGCAGGGCAGTGTTCACAATTCCACCCATACTGTAACCAAACTTCTCTGAGTACCCCTATTTTTAAAGAATTAAAACAGTAGAGTCAATGAGAGAGGAGAATGGCGGCATAAACCTGTCATAACTATTCAGCTGAAGGTCTTCTCTACTGATTATGCACAGGGGACTTCTGCTAACTGACTTGGATGTAACATTGTCAAGTAAAACACTGACATTAGCCAGCCATGCTGACTCTGAGCACATAGAATTCTGAATTCTGGATGAAAATTTGTAAAAATATGATGATAAATGGGATTGCACACCAAGCAAGGGAAATAAATTATGATTGCAAACTTCTCTATTTTTCATGTTGGAATTAAAAAATAAATCATCAGTATTGAGGCCAGATCTGAATTAGGGAGGTGCAATGTTTACATGAATCCAGATAGATTTATAAAGCCTCTGACACGGCAGTCTGGCCGGAGTACTTTTCATGAAGCACTACTTCTTTGTCACCAAAGCAGATGGCCAATTGATGTATGCAAATGAAAAACAGATTTTGGTTATAAAACTAAAGAATGGGATGCAACAAGCTAAGGTTCAATTATTTGCTTAGCACAGAAGAGCCCAATGCTAGCTATCATAAAATTGAAACCTGCCAACCCTGGTAGGGGGGAATGAGGTAATTACATCATATTTATAAGACCTTTAAAATCCATTACATAAAAGATGTGTTTGGCATATCATTGCATAGCAGTTTATGACAGAATATCACCATCTCTTGCTCTAAGGAGTAGAATTAAGTGCAGTGTTCAAATAAGTGGTTTGCAGTGACATGTATTTTCTTCCATTCTGGCTCAGTACAAGCTCTGAGTCTAGTCTCTAAATAGTCACCTAGATCTAGCTTCAGCATGGATTGTGTTCTCATAACCCTTCCAGAAGATTAAATACAAATGCGTTCTTACTCTGTATTTAGTTTGCCTTGGTCAAAGTTTTCTTATACAGGCACAAACATTTTTCCCCTGATTTCTCAAAGTAGATGCAGAAGGTTGTTCAAAAAGTAGAATGTTAATTAATTGAATGCTGTGATCATTTCGTATGAACATTTGAAGCCACATTGGTTTGACTGACGCACCACCACTGTTTAAGGAAAGAGTTGGCAAAGTCAAATTGCATTTTCTCAGACACTATGATGATGTCCTTAATTCCTTAACAAAGCCACTGCTGCCAAGTTGATTCTGACATATGGCGACCCTATAGAATGTAGTAGAGCTGCCCCAAGGAGTTTCTGTTGGGCTTGGTTGGGACTCTGATTCCTTTAAATTATAGAAACCCTGATGGTATAGTGGCTAAGTGCTACAGCTGCTAACCAAAAGGTCATCAGTTCATATCTGCCAGCCATTCCTTGGAAACCACATGGGACAATTCTACTCTGTCCTATAGGGTCAGTGTAAGTCAAAAACAATTCAACAGCAATGGGTTAATTCCCTAATTGTTTAGCCAAAACAGGCACTGAATGTATAACACAAAACTCATCTCCTATGATGAGGGCATGCTGACATTTTGAGGTCAACCTAAGCTGGTGACATGGTGGCATTATTTGATGTGTAGTTGCCAATTGAATTATAGGCAATATGATTCTTCTCAGATGTCATAATATCACTCTTCCCATAAGTTTGGGGATGAAAATTCTACTAAAACTTCAAATACATTGCCTTATAAAATGAAATACATATATGAGACTTACTTGGAAAACTAGGTAATTTATGAGAAAGTGTAAATCCAGATATGGGATGCTAAATGCAATAGGGCAGCCAGTTACAATAATAAAATCAATCACACTTTAAAACTCCAAGTCTCTCCGTCATCACTCAAGCTAAGAGTTTTGGAGCTCACAAATACTGCAACACATCTGTAAAAAGTTCTTTGAAATTTATTTCTAGAAAAATATGTGTTTTGCCATAATAGCTTAACATTTGAAAAGGTGAGTCTAAGAAAATAGAATAGTGTGGCTGAGGAATAATCCTGAGACAAAAATTTGAACTATTAAAAAAAACCCAAAGAACTGCCACGGCTAAATCATTTTTCCTTTTGCATGTAATTTGATTATATATGATTTTGTACACAGTAAAATGATACTAAAGGGGGAAAACTTCATTTCTGAAACTTAAACAAACAAAAAAAAGTTACTCTCAAATCAATTCTGCTTCATAGCGATCCTATAGGCAGAGTACAACTGGCCCACAGTGTTTCCAAGTTTGTAACCTCTGTTGGAGCAAACCGCCTGATCTGACCGTTTGGTTAGCAGCTGAGCACTTAGCCACTGGACCACCAGGGCTGCTTTTGGAAAATTACCAAACCAAACCCACTGCCATCAAGATGGGACTCATAGTGACCCTAGAGTTCAGAGCAGAGCTATCCCATAGAGTTTCCAAGGAGGGCCTGGTAGATTTGAACTGCCAATCCTTTGGATAGCAGATGTAGCACTTAACCCACTCTACTGCCCGTGTTTCCTTTTGAAACTCAGATGTTATTTACAACTTTTAAACATTCCTTTCATGTTATGTTTAGAAAGTTTTGTTTGTTTTTTTTTTTTGTCTTCTAGAATCACTAGCCAGCAATCTGCATCTGTAAGGATTAAAACCACACCTACTGCAGTTGAGTCAATTCCAACTCATAGGGACCCTATAGGGCAGAGTAGAATTACTCCACAGAGTTTCAGCACCTGCTGAATTTGAATCCCTGCCCTTTTGCTTAGCAGACGTAGCATTTAACAACTACACCACCAGAGTTTATAGCCTCAGAAATCCTATGCAGTAGTTCTTCTCTATCTTGCTGTTGTGCTACGTGCTGTTGAATCAGTTCCAACTCACAGTGACCCTGTGCACCACAGAATGAAACACTGTCCCGTCTTGCTCCATGCCCACAACCGTTTTTATGCTTAAGCTCATCATTGTGGACACTGTGCCATCCATCTCACTGAGAGTCTGCCACTTTTTTGCTGACCCTCCACTCTGCCAAGCATGATGTCCTTCTCCAGGGACTGATCCTTCCTGACAACACGTCCAAAGTATGTAAGATGCAGTCTTGTCATCTTTGCTTCCGTGGAGCAACTCTAGTTGCACTTTTTCCGGAACAGATTTGTTTGCTCATCTGGCAGTCCACGGGACATTCAACATTCTTACCTAACACCATGTTCAAAGGTATCAGCTCTTCTTCTGTCTTCTGTGTTCATTGTCCAGCTTTTGCATGCACATGATGCAATTGAAAATACGATGGCTTGGGTTAGGGACACTTCAGTCTTTAGGGTGACATCTTTACTTTTCAATACTTGAAAGAGATCCTTTGCAGCAGATTTTCCCAATGCAATGTGTCGTTTGATTTCTTGACTGCTGCTTCCGTGAGTGTTGACTGTGGAACCAAGTAAAATGAAATCCTTGACAACTTCAATCCTTTCTCCATTTATGACAATGTTGCTTAGTAGTCCTGTTGCGAGGATTTTTTTTTTCCTGATGTTGAGGTGCAATCTGTACAGAAGGCTGTGGCCCTTGATCTGCATTAGTAAGTTCTTCAAATCTACTTTGCTTCCATCAAGTAAGGTGGAGTTTTCTGCATAATGCAGATGTTAATGAGTCGCCTTCCAATCCCAATGCCTTTTTCCTCTTCATATAATCCAGCTTCTCAAATTATTTGCTTGTCATACAGATTGAAAAGGTACAGGAAAAGGATGCAACCCTGACGCATGCCTTTCCAGACTTCAAACCATGCAGCATCCTCTTGCTCTGTTCACACAAATCCCTCTTGATCCTATACAGATTCTTTAAGAGCACAATTAAGTGTTTGGGAATTTCCATTTTGTGCAATGTTAGCCATAATTTCCTATGCTCCACACAGCTGAATGCTTTTGCATAGTCTATGAAACACAGGTAAACACATCTTCCTGGTATTCTCTGCTTTCAGCCTAGATCCTCTGACATTAGCAATGATATCCGTGGTTCCGCTTCCTCTTCTGAATCTAGATGGAATTTCTGACAGCTCCGAGTAAATACACTGTTGCATCCACTTTTGAATGATCTTGAGCAAAATTTTACTTGCATGTGATATTAATGATATTGTTCGGTTATTTCTGCGTTTGGTTGCATCACCTTTCTTTGGAATGGGTAGATAGATAGAAAGACAGACAGTTTGAATCCTATTGTTGCTTTCAGAATGTGCTTTTTTCTTTGGCATTCACCCATGTAACTATGACGAGACTCAGATTCTGCTGCTGCTTCATTATTCTGCTTGGTATCTTTGAACACCTTATATATGGAAAGATATATGTTTCACAAAATTTTAAACCTATTCAGGTATTATGTATTAAGCATTTTTTATGCTCAGTTCTCTCCTCTATTATTCCAGTTGCCCACAAGTTGGGCTATTTGAGATATCTTGCTCATTAAATTTTTCAATGTATATCTTCTTCCTGTTTTTCACAGATAATTCTGATTCACCCAAAAGTTCACTTATCTGTTCTTTCACTTCTATTCCACTGTGAAATCTATTTATTTCAGAAATTTCACTCTTCAATTACAAAACTGCAGTTGGTTCTTTCTTGTCATTACAGAACAGGTTTTCAGGATGAAGCAGAAAACTGGGATAATAAACTAAAGAACCAACGAGACAATAGATAAATGAACATTTCCCAGTGGTTGCTATATGCATAAATCTTTTGTTGTATATGTGGTCACTGGAAGACTTATACAATTTGAATGTATTATTACAATGTTATGGAAATGTTACCACTACTTTTGTTACTAGGTAACGTGGTTCACTAGCATAACTATTGTTAGTTCTTGGTAAGTGTCCATGCTATGAGCTTATGCTCAATTACCTCATTTCTAAAGAATCTTAATTCAAAAGGAAGTTTGGGGAGTGTTCAATGTATATTTAGCACCATCATGCAACTACTGGCAAAAGTTTTCCTGCCATAAAAACAGTGCGAAAAGTTAGAGAACTGTAATTATGATCGACCTACTGAATGTTCATTTAAGTGATTAATTAACATTCACATAATGAAATCTTAGATACCCAAAATATTTTAAAGTACAAATTACAGTAATATTTTAGGTTCTCCTAGGATATACTGAGAGGTGATTAGGTTGCCGTGTATTTTTTGTTAATTGAGGAATTGTAACTACTGAAACACCTCAGTAACGACAATGAAATATTGACTTGGTTTTGTGTTAAAAAAAGATGCTGATCTTATGCTAGACATGGTGAAAATGATGTTCCAGAACAATACACATGAAGGCACATACACACACATTCTTGTGCAAATGCAAATATAAGTATGTATGCAAAGATTTTACCTGTTGGCTGATTTTAATCTTTCTGAACCTGGAAGTGAGCCACAAGAGTTCTGTGTAGCCTCATCAGACAGTTGAAAGTTTGTGAGCATTAACTGTTCTGCACAATGCTCAGAAAAAAAATGCCTCAAGTATTTTTGCACTGCGAATATATAGAATTCTGGAAACTCACAGTAAATTACAAAAAAAAAAAACAGAAACAACAACATACAGTGCTATCAAGTTGGTTAGGACTCACAGTGACACTGCAGGGCAGAGCACAACTGCTCCATAGAGTTTCCAAGGAGCACCAGCTGGATTCAAACCGCCTACCTTTTGGCTAGCAGGCATAGCACTTAATCACCACGCCATCAAGGTTTCCCTGAATATCACAGTATAAACATATACATTATCATATAGGCACAGGAACAGAAGTGTTTTCAAAGCTTCAATTTTCTCACCTGGGGGAAAAAGAAAGGACAATATTTAAAAAAGAAAAACAGCATATGTTAAGTATTTTGTAAGATTTTACGTCCTCAGTAAATGCCTGATAGAAATGGGCACCGTTGTAGTCTTTGCAAAGTATCATTCAGTTGGCTCAAACATGCAGCAATCCTCTGCACAGCAGAAAAGACTGCCGACTCCTGCACCATCCTCGTGACGGTCGGTGTGCCTGGGCCCGCTGCTGGGTCGCTGTGCCAGTCCGTCTCTGCGAAGGTCTTCCTCTCTCTCACGGACCTTCTGCTTTCCTAAGCAGATTGCCCTTTGTGTGATCCACTCTAAATCCCAGCTTCCCTGACCATTGAATCTGTTGACTTAAATGTCCTTCTGTGTTAATAGTTTATGATTTTCTCATTTACATATTTTTCATGACTAAACTGGAACCAGTCACAGAGGAGAGACTCTACTTCGCTTTTCTTGCAGATCTCATCTTCTAAAGGAGACCACTGTCCTCCCTCTGTGATGGTGATGAAATTCTACAGTCACGATGCCAAATCACCGTGACAAAATTGGAATTCTGAACCTTAATTTAAAAATGACAGCCTTAAATAATATAATTTCTTATCATTTCTCGAAGTCACCTGGAGCCCTGGTGGTGCAGTGGTTAAGAGTATATCTGCTAACCCAAAGGTCAGCAGTTTGAGTACATCAGTCACTCCTTGGAATCCTATAGGGAAGTTCTACTCTGTTGGACAGGGCGTTTGTGACTTAGAATTGACTAGACTGCAAAGGGTTTTGTATCTTTGGGTTTATCATTTCAGTTATTGTAAATGTACAATAAATAGTTGCTAAATATATTAAAAAACAAATCCTATAGACTTATAGGAAACAGACAGTGCGTATTTACATGGATCCTAGTAATGGAGGAAAAGGATTGGCTGAAAAAGGGTAAGTGAACTATTTGGAGATAGTGGAAGTGTTTTATGTCTTGAATGTATTTGTGGTTACCCATGTGTAGGTATTCATCAAAACCAATCTAAGTGTAAGTTTTAAATGAGCTTACTTAATTACCAAAGCCAAGTGCCATTGAGTCGGATCTGACATACGTCAATTTTACCTCAATCAAGTCTATTTCACAAGAAAATAATCGGGGGGCGGAGTCAAGATGGCAGACTAAGCCCACGTCTCCTTCTATCCCTCTGGAAACCAAGGCCTTCTAGTCACCTAATCAGCCCCAGGACATGACACAGGGCTGTTACATTGGACTTCATACTACTGAGCGAAAAACCACCTCTCTTATGCTGATTCCTGCACCTGGCTAGCCCTGGCTGTCACGGACTGAAGATCTGCCTCAGCGGCGTTTGCACAGAGTTTCACAGTCAGTGTGTGGGACGCCATGTTGGATATGGAGATTCTAGCGGGACCGCATTCTTAGCCTGGGAGCCAGTGCCTGCAAACGGGACAGCGTTTCTCTGACAGAAAAGCAGTAATTTACCTAATGCCACCTGCTATGGGGGTCCTGCAACAGAATCAGAGGAATCACTACCTCTCGGCACCTTTAGCCCTTCTGTCTGTAGCCTGTGTGGAGGATACTATCTTGGATACGGTGGCCGCAGCTGGACCTAATTCTTAGCTTGGGAGCCAGAACCTGCCCACAGGAGAGTGCTTTTCTATCAAAAAAAGCACTGTCCTCTAAGGCTAGGCCCTGTCAGCAGAGGCCAACAGCGCAGTAGCACTGCTGTATTCTGAACTAGCTTGTATCATCTGGGGTTGGATATAGTGGCGCTTACTTTGCCAGTTGAGAAGAGGGACCTCTACACCTGAAAACCTAACTGACTTGTGAAGTGGTCAGATATCTTTTGCTTTACATTTTAAGACAACCTAGAGAAACATCTGCAGTCTACCCTCACAGTACCTCTTCCAGCCTCTACATGCTCACATGAGTCCCAAAAAGCAACAGACACTTGTGGCATACAAGAAATCAGCCATGGCTTCAGAAGGCTCCCAAACAAAGCAACCAAGAAGTTTTCCAGATGAAGAAACTTTTATGAAAGCATCAGAAAGTGAATACAAAATGATTATATACAGAGTCCTTCTAGACCTTATACAAATGCAGGAGAGCAAAATGAAAAATTAAGCAAGATGTTCGATCTGATGGAACACCAGTACTCTGAAATCCAACAGATCAAAAACAAAATCAAAGACATAGAAACTTCAATGCAAAGCCAAGAAAACAGAATGGAACAAATAGAAAAAAGAATTTCTGACTTGGAAAACAGAGCTACTGAGGCCAGCATCTATGAGTAGAAATCAGAAAAAAGAAACAAGAAAAATGAAGAAACATTAAGGAGCATGTGGGACTCTATTAAGAGGAACAACCTTCAATTAATTGGAGTCTCTGAACAGGGTGAGGCATCTGAGAACATGGAGAGTATTGTTGCTGAGCTGCTGACAGAAAACTTCCCAGAAATCATGAAGGAAGAGAATATAGACATCTTAGATGCATATCGTATGCCACCCGATATAGATCTAAAAAGAAAGACTCCAAGACATATTATAATCAAGCTCAACAAAATGAAACATAAGCAGCAACTCTTAAAGGCAGCAGGACTCAAAGCAAAGCTAACATTCAGAGGGAAACCCTGTAGGCTCTCTTCAGATTTCTCAGCAGAAACCATGCTGGCACGGAGACAGTGGCATGACACATTTAAAGCCTTGAAGGAGAAGAACTTCCAACCAAGAATTATATATCCTGCAAAACTATCTTTCAAATATGAAAATGAAATTAAGACATTCCCAGATAAACAGAAACTCAGAGACTTTGTAAAAACCAAACCCAAACTACAAGAAATATTGAAAGAAGTTCTTGGCTCTGGCATAGAAGAACAAAACCACTAACTTTATATTTTAGAATGACTTTACTACTCAAAAGTCTACTCAGTTAGGGAAGGCTCCAAAGCCAATCACAGCTTTGATAAGGAAAGAAGCAATCCAGTGATTATCATGAAAACTATGGTGTCATCATATTAAAAAGAGGGATGTACTACAGTTGTTATAGTCCTTCTAGATGGAGAGGAAGATGACAAGACTGGTAGTAATTAAAATTAGGTTTATATATAGTTTATTAAGGGGGATCACAGGGGCAGCCATAAAGCACAACAAAGATGTCTCATATCATTTCAAGAAAGGTAAGACAGGAGTCTCAACAACCACAAAACCAGCTCTGAAAAAGGTGAAAAATCAACTTACAAAAAAGAACATCCCAGAACACACTAATAAGAACAAAACAGAAAACGTCAACATAAAAATAAACACATCACAATGGCAACACTGAACACATACCTATCAATCATTACACTGAATGTGAATGGACTGAATGATCCAGTAAAGAGACATCGAGAGACATCGAGTGACATCGTGGATCAAAAGACATGACCCATCCATATGTTGTCTACAAGAAACTCACTTGAGACCTAAAGATAGGAACAAACTAAAAATTAAAGGTTGGAAGAATATATATCAAGCTAACAATGAACAAAGAAGAGCAGGGGTGGCAATTCTAATCTCAGACAAAATCAATTTTAATGTCAAATCCACCATCATGGACAAAGATTGACACCATTTATTGCTGAAAGTTTCAGTACACAAGCAAGACTTAACTATATTAAATATTTATGCACCTAATATCAGAGCACCCAAATACATCGAAGAAACACTTACTACACTCAAAAGAGAGTTAGATGACTCCACCATAGTAGTGGGAGACTTCAGCACTCCACTCTCAATACTAGACAGATCATCTAGAAAAAAACTCAGTAAAGATACAGAAGACCTCATTGCCACAATTAACCAACTAAACCTCATTGATATATACAGAACTTTCCACCCATCAGCAGACAACTACACCTTCTTCTCCAGTGCACATGGAACATTCTCCAGAATTGACCAAGTGATAGGCCATAATGCAATGCTCAACAAAATCCATACCATTAAATTACTGCAAAGCATCTTCTCAGATCATAAAGCCACAAAAGTTAAGATCAATAGCAGAAAAAACATAGATAGAAAGTGGAACTCTTGGCAACTGAACAACATCTTGCTGAAAAAAACATGGGTTATAGAGGAAATCAAGGATGAATTAAAGAAATTCATGGATTCCAATGAGAACAAAAACACTTCCTATCAGAACCTATGGAATGCAGCCAAAGCAGTGCTCAGAGGTCTGTTTATCTCCATAAATGCACACATCTGGAAGGAAGAAAGAAACCAAATCAAGGAACTAACCCTACAGCTTGAACAAGTAGAAAGAGAACAATAGAGGAGTCTGTGAGGCAACAGAAGAAAACAGATCATAAAGATTAGAGCAGAGCTAAATGAATTAGAGAATAGAAAAACAATCAAAAAAATTGAAAAGACCAAAAGCTGGTTTTTTGAGAATATCAACAAAATTGACAAACCACTGGCTAAACTTACTAAAGAAATAGCAGGAAAGGAAACAAATAAGCCAAACTAGAAATGAGATGGGGGTTGTCACCACAGATGCAACAGAAATAAAAAATATCATAACATAATACTATGAAAGACTGTACTCTAACAAATTTGAAAACCTAGAGGAAATGGACCAATTCCTTGACTCATACCACCTACCCAAATTATCACAACCTGAAGCAGAACAACTTACTAAATCCATTACAAAGGAAGAGATTGAAAAGGTCATCAAAACACTGCCAACCAAAAAAAAGTCCGGGTCCAGATGGCTTCACTGCAGAATTCTACCAAGCATTTAGAGAAGAGTTATCTCCAATACTACTGAAACTGTTTCACAGTATAGAAAGGGATGGAGTACTCCCAAACTCATTCTATGAAGCCAGCATAACCCTGATACCTGAGCCCGGGAAAGACCGATATCACTCATTAATCTAGATGCAAAAATCTTCAACAAAATTCTTCCCAGTAGAATACAACAACATACCAAGAAAATAATCCATCGTGACCAAGTGGGATTCATACCAGGCATGCAAGGCTGGTTCAACATCAGAAAAACAATTAATGTGATTAACCACATAAATAACACAAAAGACAAGGATCACCTGATTTTGTCCATTGATGCAGAAAAGGCATTTGATAAAGTCCAACACCCATTCATGCTCAAAACTCTTAGCAAAATGGGCATAGACGGCAAATTCCTCAACACAGTAAGGACCATTTATACAAAGCCTATTGCCCACATCATCCGGAATGTAGAGAGACTGAAAGACTTTCCCTTGAGATCAGGAACTAGGCAAGGATGCCTAGTGTCACCTCTCCTATTCAACATTGTGCTAGAAGTTCTAGCCAGAGCAATTAGACAAGATGAAGAAATAAAGGGCATCTGCATCGGCAAAGAGGAAGTTAAAATCTCCCTGTTCACAGATGATATGATTTTATATGCAGAGAACGCCAAGGAATCTATAAGTAAGCTACTCAAACTGATAGAAGAGTTCAGCAAAGTCTCAGGATACAAGATAAACATAAGTAAATCAGTAGGATTCCTTTATACCAACAACGAGACTGTTAAGGAGGAAATTATTAAATCAATACCATTTATGATAGCCCCTAAGAAGATAAAGTACCTAGGAATTAATCTAACCAGAGAAACAACAGAACTTTACAAAGAGAACTACAAGCCCTTACTACAAGAAACTGAAAGAGACTTAGATAAATGGAAAAACCTACCCTGCTCATGGATAGGAAGACTTAACATTGTGAAAATGTCTATTTTACCCAAAGCAATCTATTTATATAATGCAATCCCAATACAAGTTCTAGCATCATTTTTTAATGAGATGGAGAAACAAATCACCAATTTTGTGTGGAAAGGGAAGAAGCCCCAGTTAAGCAAGGTACTACTAAAGAAGAGGAACACAATGGGAGGCATCTCATTATCTGACTTTAGAACATATTACACTGCCACAGTGGTCAAAACAGCCTGGTACTGGTATAAGAACAGACAGATCAATCAGTGGAACAGAACTAAGACCCCAGAGATGACACCATGTGCCTATGAACAACTGATATTTGACAAAGGCCCTAAGACAGTAAAATGGGGTGAAAACAGTATCTGCAACAAATGGTGCTGGCAAAATTGGATATCCATCTGCAAGAAACTGAAACAAGATCCATATCTTACACCTTATACAAAAACCAACTTCAACTGGATAAAAGACCTAAATATCAAACCTAAAACGATAAAGCTCATCCAAGAAAAAGTAGGAACAACAATGGAAGTTTTAATACACAATATGGACAGACTCCAAAATCTGTCAAATAAACCACAATCATCAGAAGAGAGAATAGATAAATGGGATCTATTAAGAGTTAAGCACTTTTGCTCATCTGAAGACTTTATTAACAGAATTAAAAGAACACCTACAGAATGGGAAAAAATATTTGGCAACTCTTTGTCAGACCGACGCCTGATTTCCATAATCTACAAGGTACTACAAAATATCAACAAGAAGAAGATAAATCACCCAATTAAACGATGGGCAAAGGAGATGGACAGACATTTCACTAAAGAAGAGATCCAGGCAGCCAAAAAACACATGTGGACATGTTCACGATTTTTAGTTGTTAAAGAAATTCAAATCAAGACGACAATGAGATACCATCTCACCCCAACAAGATTGGCCATGATCCAGAAAACACAAAACAACAAATGCTGGAGAGGCTGTGGAGAAAGTGGAACCCTCTTACACTGTTGGTGGGTTTGCAAAATGGTCCAGCCTCTTTGGAAAGCAATCTGGCGTTTCCTTAAAAAAATGGATATCGATATACCATTTGACCCAGTAATTCCACTACTTGGAATATATCCTACAGAATCAAGGCCTTTCACACCAATGGACACATGCGCCAGAATGTTTATCGCAGCACAGTCCACGATAGCAAAAAGATGGAATCAACCCAGATGCCCAACAAAAGAAGAATAGATAGGCAAACTATGGTATATATACTCAATGGAGCACTATGCAATGATAAAGAACAACGATGACTTTAGGAAACATCTCATGACCTGGTTTCAACTGGAAGACATTATGTTGAGTGAAAGTAGTCAGCGACAAAAGGACAAATATTGTATGAGACCTCTACGATAAGATCTCAAAAACAGACTTGTGTATAGAAGAAAAGACTCTTTGACAACTGCAAGGGAGGGGAGGGAGGGGGGGATGGCTTAGATTAGATAGTTGTTAGGTATCTGGTTGGGTGAAACTGATAGCACACATTAGAAACAAGAACAATATTAAGTGGACTTCAACATAACTTCAATACTCCTTCCATCTTAACCCAATATTGCAAGGATAGACTAGCTGGGGCAGGGGGCGGGGGACCATGCTCTTAGGCAAAAGTGAGGCCAATTGGCACAATTAGCGTTTTGCTAAGAGGGGTCTCTGCACCCCACACTGGTGAGTGGCGTCTGGTGTCTTAAAAGCTGCCAAACTGCCATCCGAGGGCACAGCAAATGGTCCCAACTCAGCAGGAACGGATGGTCACCGAGGACCAAAATCATATGGGGAAAGACAAGCCAGAAGACAAAGAGACCCA
Source organism: Heterohyrax brucei (assembly GCA_028571685.1). Lineage (NCBI taxonomy): Eukaryota > Metazoa > Chordata > Mammalia > Hyracoidea > Procaviidae > Heterohyrax > Heterohyrax brucei. The sequence goes on along the minus strand of CM053148.1, from coordinate 82,757,284 downwards.
CATCAGTGGGTACCTACATCGACTTGGGACCATAAGAACCGGATGGTGCCCGGCCACCACCAGGGATAGCCGCGATGGAGCTCACTAAGTTGAGTCTCACTGGCAACACAAGAATAAAAAGGGGTGCACCCTGAGATCCCCACTAAAAGACCTCAATTGATGGTCCAGTGGTTTTGGGGTTCCCCTGGGAGTATGGCCCCTCGCCCTGATGCTGCCCTTGACCATAAATCATAACAAAGGTCCACGCTTTGGACAGGAATGGATTGGACTTGGCAATGCAGTGACCATATATTGGATGCACTTTATGGTTCTATACATCTATAGGATGTCATCCTGCTGACCTCTGGCTGGAGGAAGGAGAGTGGGTGGAGAGGAGGGAAAAAAGAGACAGTTGGGAGAATGAGACATGTATGGAGCAGAGAGGAATAGTGTGCTGTCACCAGGCAAGGAGAGCAGTGGAAGCTGCATATAGGTGGGTATGTAAATTTATACGTGAATGTACATTTTCACTCAGTTATATTAAATAAAAAATTTAAAAAAAAAGAAAAAGAAAATAATCACCTGTTGTTTTACTGTTGTTTCATTCTCTTTTCTCTAGATTTCCTCTTTGAATGTGTGACTATTAACACAAATAAAAAATAAACATCATTTTTGTAGCCCATCCTCAAAATTGATAGATTGCACACTTATCTCCAACATAGTTTTGGAATAATAACTTCTGACTAACAGCATATTTTGATGGTTTGTTTCTAGGTCAAGATTAATCAATGAGCACATTGTAATATATGAGGATGACTGACTTTTGCATCTTTCCATCCCCCAGTATCTGCTGAATCCAGGAATGTAAATACATGAGGACTGCCAACTAAGTTCACAAGGTCCTCCTAGAGACAGTGCTCTATCGCTCATTGCTGCATATGACTGCAGTCACCTTTGAAGTGCTGCTTGGGAAGCTAGGCACCGACACCAGCACCCAGTCCACGCTTAGAGCAATTTTGAGACTCTTTTGCTGAAATGCCTATCAGAGTTGTTAGTGTATGATCCTTGATGTCCCGAATGTCATCAATGTCTTCCTTTCAATGTTTCCTTTATCTTCCAGTAAGGAAAAAAGTCACTGGGGGCCAAATTAGGTGGGTAGGAAGGGTGTTCCAATACAGTTATTTGTTTACTGGCCAAAAACCGCCTCGCAGACAACTATGTAATTAAGTTCACAAACTTGCCATTGTGCTACCATGTACAATGGCCATTCCAGAAAGACTTCCAAAATTGCTTTGAAGTGCAAACTAGGTGCTGGCATCAATGAGTAGCTTCCTAAGAGGAGTTATTTTAGAAGGCAACTGTAGTGATATTCAGCAATGAGGTACGTAGCAGTTAAAACAATAAAGCTTGCAGAATTCATTGTCAGGCCTCTGGTAAGCAATTTCACATAGGCACCCAGGCCCTTAACAGGTGCATATTAGATGTTCAAATTTTATTATTGGTTTTGAATAAATAAGTAAACAACCTGCAGGCCCTGCTGTTTTCAATGGTCCAGCCCTGCTTTCGTTGCTGATGTGGAGATCAACCGCAGATTTTGTGTCCAATTATGACAATGTTTTTAGACAACAAGACTTGCTGGCACTTAAAGAGGAGTCTGATCTATAAGAGAAAAAACAAAGCCCTAGAAAAATGATGTGGTATATAATTTATGAGATAACTAACCACCGTGTGGCCCCAGGATGCACTTCTCCCAGATGCACTCTGTTTCCTGTGGTTGTTTTCTTCAATCACCCATCGCATGAGATGCACGTTATCTATATTGCTTTTGCATAACTTCAGTTCCTCTGTTATGCTTCCATCCAGACCCTCTCTTAATACTTGTCTCCAGAAATTGCATTGGGATTTGGGGATTCCCTTTTAATCTCCCAAAACTTACCCTCACATTTCTTCCCAGCCTTTAAAAACCAATCCTGGCATCTCTATGAGAGAATTTATGGGCAAGAAGAGGCATTTAATTGTGTGTAATTACCAAACATTAAACAATGTTACAGGCTTGGCCTAGGTTCCCACAGCTTTCCTTGGGCGTCTGCTTTGCCCTGTTTGACACCAGTCCTTGAAGTCATAGCTTTGCAGCCTGAGCTTCAGGGTAAAATGTTCTACTGTGTTTTCCAGTAAAGGGAGGAGCAAATTCTTAGCTTATGCAGATTGAAACTTCTATTCACCGTGCTTGGAGTGAATCCCAATTTGCTAGCTATCTCTCTTCCCAAAGGGATTGGACTTTAATCCTATTTCTTTCAGTATCCATAAATGGAGAGCTTCAAATGAATGGTGATTATAGAAATGTCATAATCACTGCAAATGGAAGGACCTTCTAGAATAATTGCTCTACTGAATAATGTCAGCATTCATTTTATCCCATCAAAAATAGTAAAAAGTCATAATGTGGGCAGTCACTTGGAAATTAGTGTACAGAACTATCCCTCTTAATACTGACAGCTGGTATTTGTTGAGTGCTTACTATTATCAGGCCCTCTTCTCAATGCTTTATGCTTAATCTTCACAGAAGGTCACCCATTAGACATTACCACAAGGTTCATTTTAATTCAGGGTAAAGTGTGGTCCTAGGTAAATAAAAATAAGTTCCCACTTTTATATAGCTAGGAAAGATTAAGCGAAGGCTTTAAGCCTTAGGAATATTGCTCTCAATCATTACATTTTATGGTCTTGAAATGAGACCAAACCCAAAGCTGCTGCCATCTAGCCAGGTCCCACTTATAGCCACCCTATAGGGCAGTTTAGAACTGCCCCCATAGAGTTTCCAAGAAGCATCGGGAGGATTTAAACTGCCAACCTTTTGATTAGCAGATGTAGCACTTAACCCACTAAGCCACGAGGGTTTCCAGTTGAAATGAGACCAGGGATGCTAAATGTTGTGTTTGGAATCATTGTCCCTTCTGTCTATTCCAAGTGATCTTGTAGTGTACAGATTATTTGAGGGGTAAAAATAATGTAAGTTACAAGTGACATTTTGTTCTCCAAAATAAATAAATAAATAAAATAAGAGAGACAGAGAGAAGACAATGGGAAAGAAAAGAGGACACTCCTTTTTTTTTCACTAAAAGGTTTATAATCAAATGACATCAATTTTACCTCTCCAAATATTAAGTGGATAATGAGAGCTTGGCCCATGTCTTAGTTTTGGCGTTTTTTTGGTTATAACAAAAATACTGCAATGAGATGGCTTTAGCAAACAGAGATTCATTCTTTTATAGTCTAGAAAGCCAGAAGTTCAAGTTCCAGACACCGGCTCCCAGGGACTGCTTTCTCTCTCTACTGGTGCTGGGAAAAGGTTCTTGTCATCAATCTTTCCTTGGTCTAGAAGTCTCTGAGTGTAGAGGTCTGATGGTTCAAAGGATATGCTCACTTCCTGGCTCTTCATTCTTGATGATAGGAGGTTGTCCCATTTCTCTGCTCACTTCTTTCTTTTATATCTCAAAAGAGATTCACTTAAGAAGTAACTTAATCCTGTAGATTGGGTCCCCCCTCACTAACATAGTTGCCTCTAATCCTGCCTCATTTATGCGATAGAGGTTAGGATTCACAATATGTAGTCTAATCACACCAGATCAAAAATGATGGCCAGTCATACATGGCCTATCAAGGAAGGCCTATTCAGGTTGACAGACACTTTAGGGGTCTACAGTCCAATGTGTAACAGCCTTTTTTTCTCTGAAGAGTGACTTAAAGTGGCGTGGAGACAGTGGATTCCTCACCCTGATAGCCAAAGCACCAAGTTCTGATACACTAATCCCACCCTCGCAGGAAAAGGATGGTATAGCTAATACCCTGCTGTCTTCCCTTCTGCTCCCCTTGGTCCTTCAGTGACCTTGAACAGTGGCTTCTCAGAGATTGCTCTTCAGTTTCACGATGACACTCAGCAGCTTGCCTAGAGCTGCCTGATGCCTATGACTGTTGGTGACTTAACTGACACATCCTAGCAGTCAGCCGCCACATTGTTGGGATGTCATAACCACTTTGATCAGAAATAGACTGCCCATTTTAGAACCAGAATACTCCTTAGAAACAAGGATAGCAATACTATGTCTCACATACTTTGGACATATTTGCAGAAGGGATCAATCCCTGGAGATGGACATCATGCTTGGTGAATCAGAGGGTCAATGAAAAGAAAAAAGAACTTCAAGGAGATGGACTGACACAGTGGCTGCAAAAATGGTCTTAAGCATAAAAAGAATTATGAGCAGTGTTCAGGATCAGGTGGTAGTATGCTGTGTTGTATACAGGATCACTATGATTTGGAACCAATTCGATGGCACCTAAGAACATCAGTTCAATGTCTAGGCTCCAGTTTCAAGTTTATCCAGAGGTCACAGTGCTGCTTCTCAAGAAAATCCCAGAGAACTTCTGAGCTACAAGAGTAAATCTCTAGGTCCCAAACATAATAGGATTTCTCCCCCCAATTCATGTGGGCCAGTTACAGTGGCTGTGCTGGAAAAGGGGGCTACAGAAGGAACGCTCAGGCAGCCCCACCGAAGGCAGGCAATGGCTGCAAAATGCCATTCCAGCAATCAGCCTCTGGGGAGAACAGTGCAAGGCTCTGTCTTCCAACTCATCTTAATGTGGCCACACATACTTCCTTCTTCAGTTCTCACCTGGGTTAGAGATTATATTGGTACTTGGTGTAGCCACTTTCACCGAGTACTTTCTCTATGTGCGCATCAGTCTCTACATCCAAGCTCTTGCCCAACCTAGCTATCTGTACAGGTTGTCTTGAAAAGTGGTTGGCTTAGTCTGGGTTCAGTTGCTGTCTACTCTTACCGAGGCTCGCACAAAAAGTCCCCCATGGACATTCAACGTATCTAGCCTTTAGACGCTTGATGATATTCACCCACAAATCTTCCAGAGCACCTTCCAGAGCAGTGGCTCTGCGGTACTATTCATCTTTCAGTACCAACGACGTTATCCTCATCTCAATTTCAGTGACACAGTCTCATGATCACCCATCCCTGCCCCCATATAAAATCTGAATGTGCTTTTTCTAAAATTTCAATCTCTAACATTCCAGTATTGGAATAAGAGTTCTGTCTTAGTCGTCTGATACTATTCTAATAGAAACACCACAAGTGGATGTTTTTAACTAACAGAAGTTTAGTCTCACACAGTGAAGTGGGCTCTAAGACTGAATTCAAGGTGCCCACTCTGAGGGAAGTCTTTCCCTCTTTGTTGGCTCTAGAGGAAAGTCCTCGTGTTACATCAGTTTATCTTTGGTCTGAGAGCATCTTATCACTGGGACCTCAGACCCAAAGGGTGCACTTTGTTCTTGGTGCTACTTTCTTAATAATATGAGGTTCCCCAAATCGGTGCTTGCTTCCCTTTCCTTTTATCTTTTGTGGGATAAAAGCGGGCGCAAGCCACGCTCAAGGGAAACTCCCTTTACATTGAAGCGGTGAGGAGAACTTAGGAAGAGGGTTACTTCCCCACCCTAATCCTCTTTAACATAAATTCAGTCCATTAACCACAGGTAGAGTTTAGCATTTACAGCAGAGGAAAATCGCTAAGTGGAGGGTAGTCTCACAATACTGGGAAATACGGCTGAGTCAAATTACTATACACATTTTTCTTTTGGGGAAACAATTCAATTCATGACAGCTTTCTATCCTTCCATTGGCTTCATATTGTTTCCGTTGCATCCTTCCTTGCTTTTACCTAGACTTCTCCTCTATGTACCATCACAGTCCCATAAATCACCCACTCCCTCAGCAGTTTTTCTCACCCGTTGTAGCTGGACCACAGTTTCTGTCTCTTCACTGTAACATCACTTCACAACTGACTCCAGCTGTCTTGTCACTGTGTATCTCACTAGCTGGCTTTGAAATCTTCTGTATTTGGAGGGAGAGGGTAGCCAACTGCTCTGTTTTCTTCTCCAAGTCAGTATACTTAAAGCTTGTTTAAGACATCACAAAACAATGGGGGTTGACCATACTGCAATTCCTGGCCTCTGTCCCTAAACTGGAGCCTCAATACTGCCTACTACCCCTTCTGCAAATGTAATTAGTTTTTTCTGTTTGTTTTGCATGGGTGCTATAGCCTGCACCTAGCAAGTCTCTACTTAGGACAAAAATCATCTGTGTAGACAATCTGCTGGACATCCGCAACAGAATGTCACAGTCACACCAGCAGGTCCACATCCACAGGCAACTACTTGCCTCAAAATTGATGTCCCCTCCTCAATTTCCATTTTAATAAAAGACAATGTGAACTACCTAGTTACCCAGGGAGAACTCTCTCCTTGGCCTTCTCCCTTCTCTGTTCAGTCTGCTCATCTTAGACCCCTTTCTGCTGCACTTCAAGTTGTCACTATTTCAAGTCTGAATTACTGAATTTGCCTCTCCTCTGACGCTAGGGGTTCTGCTCATTCTCTAACTGCTGTCTGAGAAAAATTCCTAAAATCCAAATCACACTGCACATGATCATCTGTTGCCCATCTCTGCTCGCTGTCCTTCCCTTGTGAAGATCAAATGTCTTAAATTGAAAACCCCTCTGAAGGATGTCCTTTCCGTCTCCAGCTATTCTCATCATGGATTCATGTCAGGCATCCTGGCTTCTACCCTCCTGCAAAAGTGAAGTGTGGTTCTCTGCACTTTTGTCGTTGCTGTTTAAAAAACAAAACAAAACCAAAAAAAAAAAAAAAAAAAAAACCTCTTTTTTTTTTCTTTCCATTTATGGAGATGGTTTCTGTTCCTTAACAGCCATGTGAAAGTCTTCTGGAATTAGGCTCAGATCATACACTACATGTATTCACTTTCACAAAACAAGGCACATGGGCATCTGCCACACATAACTGAATTTAACTACTGCTATAAAGGGGCCTGTTTGATATGATCTACAAAAGATATCACTGCGATTGTAATTGCAGAATTAAAAAACACAACTGCAATAACAAATACGCGATGAAATCACTGTAACATCCTGAATGTTCCAAATGATTGTGTGTGTGTGTGTGTGTGTGTGTGTGTGTGTATTGCCCAAAGCCAAACCAACTACTATCGAGTTGATTCTGACTCCTAGTGAGCTTATAGGACAGAGTGGAACTGCCCAACAGAGTTTCCAAGGAGTGTCTGTTGGATTCAAACTGTTGACCTCCTGATGAGCAGCCACAGCACTGAATCACTATGCCACCAGGGTTTCCATATATGTATGTGTACACACACATACACACACACACACACAGCACTTGTCCTCTGACCGGTAGAATTCTAAATGCCTCATATACATATATTAACAGTTTTTAATTATCTCACCAATGATATGATCTCTACTGTTTTATTGTACAAAGGAAGAATCTTAGGTATACAGAGAGGTGATGAAACTTGCCTGGTATTTATATAGCTAGAAAGCAGAAAAGCTGGGATTTGAACTTTGGTATTCTGATTCTAGTTTCTGTGTGTTTACCACTAGTCCTTTTGCTTCTTTACAAGAGAATGCCATGTCTATAATACTCTGAAAAGGGATCATCATATTTTAGGTGTTTTACATTTAAACACAAAATGGAATTTCCCAGAATACTCCTTTTTCACTATCAGCAGGAGATCTAACACAACCAGCACAAAAGCCCAGCCAAGTTTCTCAGCCGTAGAGGCCAGGCCAGGCTGGTGACCAGCCAAAAAAGAGACAAAGACATGCTCTGTGGCAGAACGTAGGGGGTGGTGGGGTGGGGTTTTTGTTCTGAGGGGCATGGGAGGCAGAGGTGAATGGAGTCAAAGTTGACAGGTTGAGGCATGGATCACAGAGGTGAAAACAGGGCAGGGATGACAGGAATTCCATCCGAGCAAGGCATTATGACGTGCACTATTCCATTTTTAAGCTGCCAAGATGAAGAAGGTAGGAGTGAGTTTAGGCAGGCTTGTCAAAACAGAGGTTTCTAGGTTTGGAAATACTGGGTTTCCAGAGCTGCATTTGGGAGTTATCACAAGTTAATTTCTAAGCAAAGACTCTCTGACCTTCCTGAACTAGGACAGGCTGTCCAGCTGTGCAGTCCCCAGATTGAGGCAGATGTAAAGGTGCCAGTGACAGCAGACATCTCTCATGGGATGTTCTGTTGCGAGTCTATGGACAGGTAGACAGCGTTTAAATTATAGCTCTGCTTCTTATGGAAACCCTAGTGGAGTGGTGGTTAAGTGCTACCACTGATAACCAAAACATCAGCAGTTCAAATCCATCAGGTGCTCCTTGGAAACTCTATGGGGCAGTCTACTCTGACCTATAGGGTTGGTATGAGTCAGAATCTACTCAGTGGCGGTGGGCTTTGTTTTGGCTTTGTTCTGCTTCTTAAATGCTACTAGGTATTCAACAAATCAATTACCACTTGTAAAATGGGAGTAAAATGGAATCATCTATTTAGGGCTAAATAGATAAAAATCTTACAGAATGTAGGTTGATCCTTGAGATTTCCAAGTATTTGTTATCATTACTTTAATTAACAAAAATCTAGATAATTATCAACATTCACCTCATTAACATTTTGTATTTCAAGCAGAAAATGTGTCTTGATAGAGGAAAACTTGGTGTCAGTTTTCTACAAAATCCTATTCATTATATTGTTTCATGCTTCTTGTGAGAATTAGCTGTTTCTTAAGCATTATTTATTTTTTATTATTAAACTTTTGATGAAGGCTCATAGAACAAGCCAGCTTCTCATTAAACAATTGTTATACATATTATTTCGTGACACTGGCTACCAACCCCATGACATGTCAACACCCTCTGCTTCTCAACTTTAGATTCCCTATTATCACTTGTATGGTCCCCTCCAACCTTCTGGCAGAGGCCCCTGGGGTGGTATTCCTCCTTGGTCTTGGTTTCATGGGCCTCCCTACTCTTTAGCTGGAGGGTAAGCCTCGGGAGTGGCTTCATCATTGAGCTACAAGGATGTGGGGGTGGCATACTTGCAGAGCTTCTCCATTCACTGTCAGGCCAGTAGACCAGGTCATTTTTTGTGAGTTAAAATTGTATTATACATTTTTCATCAGGTCTGTCTGGGACCCTCTGCTGTGATCCTTCCTAGAGCAGTCTGTGTTGGCAGCTGGGCACCACCTAGTCTGTGCTGGACTCTGTCTAGAGAAGGCTATAGTCATTGCAGTCCCCAAGTCTTTCAGACTAGCCTTTTCCTTGTGGCTTTAGTTTTCTTCATTCTCCCTTACTCCAAATGGAGGGAGACACGTGGAACATCTTAGATGGCCACTCACAAGCTTTTAAAACTCCAGATCCTACTCAAAAAAGCAGAATGCAGAACACTTTCTTTTAAACTGAATTATGCCAATTGAGTTATAGATTCCGCAAGATCATGGTTCCCCACAGCCCTCACCCCAGTCATTCAGGCTCTGAAGGAGTTTGGATGTGTCTACAGAGCTTCCGCCACTACTTGTGCGTTCTTTTGTTGTACTCTAGGGCTTGTGTATTGTGGTGATGTTGAAAACCATGCTATTAGTGTTCAGACACCAGCGCGGTCACCCAGGGTGTACAGTTATCAGCTGAAAAGAAGTAGCCAGTGAAAACTTTATGAACAGCAACAGAACATTGTGAGATATAGTGTCAAATGAATCCTCCAGGTCAGAAGGCATTCAAAAGATGACTAAGAAAAAGCTGTCTTCTCAAAGCAGAGTGGAATTTAATGTTGTGGATGGGGTCAAGATTTGGGGATCTCCACTTGCTGATGTGGTGTAACTCAAAATAAGAAGAAACAGGTGCAAATGAATGTACAAAATATGAATCTAGGGAAATTGGAAATCATTGAAAATGAAATGGAATCTATAAATATTCATAGTCTAGGCATTAGTGAGCTGAAATGGGCCAATATTGGCCATTTGGAATCAGACAATCAAATGGTCTACTATGCTGGGAATGAAAACTTGAAGAGGTAGCATATGATCAGGAACCAATGGTACTGAAGGAAGAAGTCAATGCTGCAATGAAAGCAATTAATGATGGAATAGTAACTGAAATGTTCCAGCAAACAGACGCAGTGCCGCAAGTCCTCACTTATCTATGCCAAGAAATCTGGAGGACAGCCACCTGGCCAACTGACTGGAAGAGCTCTATGTTTATGCCTATTCCCATGAAAAGTGATCCAACTGAGTGCAGAAATTATCAAACAATATTATTAATATCACACACAAGTAAAATTTTGCTGAAGATCATTCAAAAGTGACTACAACAATATATGGACAAGGAACTGTCAGAAACTCAAGCCAGATTCAGTAGAGGATGTGGAACCAGAAATATCATTACTGATGTCAGATGGATTTTGGTTGAAAGTAGAGAAAACCGGGAAGATGTTTACCTGTGTTTCATTGACTATGCAATGACATTCAAATGTGTCAGTCATAACAAATTATGGATTACATTGTGGAGAATGGGAATTCCAGAACACTTAATTGTCCTCATGATGAATCTGTACACGGATCAAGAGACAGTTGTGTGCACAGAACAAAGGGACACTGCATGGTTTAAAGTCAGGAAAGATGTGCGTTCAGGTTGTATCCTTTCGCCATAGCTTTTCAATCTGTATGCGAAGCAAATAATCCAAGAAGCTAGACTATGTGAAGAAGAACGAAGTATGTGGATGGGAAGAAGTCTCATTAGCAATCTGTATTATGCAGATAACACAATTCTGCTTGCTGGAAGTAAAGAAAATTTGAAACACTGATGAAAATCAAAGACCACAGCCTTCAGTATGGATTGCACCTCAACATCAAAATATGAAACTTCTCACAACTAGACCAGTAAACAACATTATGATAAATGGAGAAAAGATGGAGGTTGTAAAGGATCCACTTTACTTGCTTCCACAATCAATGGAAATAGTAGTCAAGAAGTCAAATATGCATTGCACTGGGAAAATCTGCTGCAAAGGATCTCTTTAAAGTGTTGAAAAGTAAAGATGTCACCTTGAAGACTGAGTTGATCCTGACCCAAGTCATGGCATTTTCAATCGTATCATACAAAGGTGAAAGCTGGGCAATGAACAAGGAAGACAGGAGAAGAATTGATGCCTTTGAATTGCAGTGTTGGAGACGAATATTGAATGTACCATGGACTGCCAAAAGAGCAAACAGATCTGTTCTGGAAGGGGGACAACCAGAGGGCTCCTTGGAAGCAAGGATGGAAAAACTGTGTCTTACATACTTCAGACACGCCCTTGGGAATGAGCAATCCCTGGAGAAGGACTTCATGCTTGGTAGAGGGTCAGTAAAAAAGAAGAAGACCATCAACCAGATGGACTGACACGGTGGCTGCAATAATGGACTTAACCCATATAAATGATTGTGGGTATGCTGCAGGACTTGGCAGTATTTCCTTTCATTACATATAGGGTCACTAACAGTTGGAACCAACTTGAAGGCATCAAGTTACAATGTGGACCTTGCCATGCACAAGTTGTGCCAGCTTCCTCAGGACTGCATACTGTCCGACCCTTCATCAAACTTACCACTTATCTGTAGTCTACTCAGCGTTGCTCCATTCCCATCCCTCATTTCCCTCAAAAGTATCAAAGACTGTTTCTTTGAGTTTTTATTATTACTATTATTTTATTTTTATTTTTTATTCAATATGACTGAGTGAAAATGTACATTCTCGTATAAATTTACATGCCCACCTATATGCAGCTTCCACTGCTCTCCCTGCCCGGTGACAGCACACTATTCCTCACTGCTCCATACATGTCTCGTCCTCCCAACAGTCTCCTTTCCCCTCCTGTCCACCGACTCTCCTTCCTCAGCCAGAGGTCAGCAGGATGATATCCTATAGATGCATAAAACCATAAAGTGCGTCCAATATATGGTCACTACGCATCGCCAAGTCCAATCCATTCGTGTCCAAAGAGTGGACCTTCGTTACGAGTTTTTATAGTAGTGGTCTTACACAATGCATGTCCTTTTGATTGACTTAATTTCAGTCACCATAATGCTCTCTAGGTTCATCCCAGTGTAAGATGCTCTGTAGACTCAACACTCTTCCTTGTCATTGCATGGTGTTCTGTCGTGTGTATAGACCACAGTTTACCCTTTCATCCATTGATAGGGATGTAGGTTGTTTCCATCTTTTTGCTTTTGTGAACAATGCTGCTGTAAACATGGGCATACGTATGTCTATTCATGTGGTAATTATTTCCCCAGGGTGTATCCCTAGGAGTGGGATTGCTGGATCACATGACACCTCTATTTCTAACTTTCTAAGGAAGCATCTTATTTGCTTCCTGAAAGAGTTCCAATCTCTTCATATTGTCTCCAACATTTGTTATTTTTTGTTTCCTCCTCCCCCCCTTTTTTTGTTTTATTGTGCCAATAAATTTGGGTGGAGGTGGTACCTCACTGTGGTTTTGATTTACATTTCTCTATTGGCCAGTGACTTCTAACATTTCCTCATGTGTCTGTTAGCTGGTTGAATGTCTTCTTTGGTGAAGTGTCTGTTTATTTCCTTTGCCCATTTTCTAACTGGACTATTTGTCTCTGTTGTACAGGTAGTGGATTTTTTTTTTTTTTTTGTAGATTATAAAGATTAAATCTTTGTCAGATTTGTCATAGTCGAAACTTCTTTCCCAGTCTGTAGGTTCTCTTTTGACTCTTTTGGTGAAGTCTTTTGATAAGCATAAGCATTTAGCTTTTATAGATCCTAGTTACCAAGCTTGATAAGCAATCTTTACAGCCGACTTCTTAATAAGTAGAATGAATTGGTGCATGGAAATAATAATTGAGTGAATTTCACTCAAAAAATACACTAGTGCACAAGAACTTCACAAGCATTAAATGATCCAAAAAAACGTTGAACTTATGACAATCACTTTCCTTTTAACATGAAGATTTACTTAATTCACAGATTCGTTAGTCAGCCTGCCATTGCTATGGGTCTATACAGAACTTGTTCTAAAGTTTCAGGTTAACAAATTCATTTTTTCCTGACATGTAAAATAGAAAACCACATGGCTGGAGTGCTTTTTACGTTGTAACATTGTTTTGGATGGGAGGATTCAGAGCTAAGTCTCATTATAACACAATTTTCTCAATAGTTTAGACTACTTCAGATATGTCTTGAAACAATTCTTTAATTCCAGTAGCTAGTTGGAACTGAGTATAAGCCACATGATATAGATTAAGGCACTCTCAAATAATCTGTTTGTTCAATGTAGCCAAAATAATTCTGCCTGATTTCTGAAGTAGGGACATGTGCCTGAGAAAAACATTGTCATGGACTGAATTCAGTCACCCCTCAAAAATGTGTGTAACAATCTGACTGGGCTATAAGTCCCAGTATTGTGTGATTGCCCACTATTTTGTCACCTGCTGTGATGTCCCTATATGTTGTCCATCCTATCTCTGTGAAATTGATGACATGGGATTAGTGGCAGTTTTTAATGAGACAGTAATCAATCTATGAGATTTGATTGTGTCATAAACCAGTGTCCTTTGAGATGTAAAAGAGAGAAGCGAGTAGAGAGACACGGGGACCTCACACCACCGAGACAGCAGCACCAGGAGCAGAGCTCATTCTTTGGAACCAGGGTTCCCACAAGGACAAGTTCCTAGTCCAGTAAAGATTGATGACAAAGACCTTCCTCTGAAGCCACTGTAGAGGGAAAAATCTTCCCATGTAGCCAGTGCTGTGAATTTGGACTTGCAGCCTGCTGGACTATGAGAGAATAAACTTCTCTTTGTTAAAGTCATGCACATGTGTTGCTTCTCTTATAGCAGCGCTAGACAACTAAAAAAACTAAAACCAAACCCTCTGCTGTTGAGTCAGTTCCGACTCATAGCAACCCTGTAGCAACTGTATACAACTGAGACACTAATAATCCCTTACCAATATAATTTCAGGTTACAGTCTGCCAGCTAGAGGATCTCATGCAAGATGTGAGAAAAGGAAGATATAAAAAGCTATTACTTCTTAATAGCATACAGAGAAAAGAATATGAACATCAGTATACAGATATGAGTTTCTCCTAGAACTTTCAGAGGCTGTTCCCAAGAGTTACCCAATTTGTGGTTGCACATGGATAAGATCCTGGATGACAGCTTCCTTTTTAGCCCCAGATCTTACAACAGATGTGAGTTCCTGTTCCCCTGTGTGCATTGTGTATCTTCCTGTTTAAAACTCATGGAGTGGCTTCTACTTTTCCGACTAAATCCAAACTCGTATTTTCTGGTAAGGGAGAAAGGTAGAATTTGACAATTAAAAATACAACTTGTCTACAGCCCTGATAGGGGATACAACATAGAATCCCTGGTGCAACAGGAGAGAAAGGGGTGTGCAGATCTAGAACTCTGCTAAAAGACCAGACCTGATGGTCTGAAAACTTGAAGGGTCCCTGAAAATATGGCCCATGGACTTGCTATGAACCCAGAGCTGAAACCAGTACAGAACCCAACACTTCAGACAAAGAATGGACTGGACTTGGGGACACACAGTGATGCAGGTGGTGTGTGTACTTTATAGTTTGCTATAGATAGGAGGCTGTCCTATTGGTTTCTTATTTCAGCGGAGAGGAGACAGCAGTGGAGTAAAGCATGAAAAAGAAGAAAGCGACCAGACAGAGCTACAGAGAGGCAGGTACTTGGTGTTTTATAGGAAAAATTGACTTGGATTGTGGACTTACACTTAATTACAATAAAAGAGTTAAAAAATATGAATTACATTTTATTACTGTGGATAAATAAATCTTTTTGTGTTTCAGTGTGTTGATGCTGATAAATTACTAAAGTTGTGGGACAAAAAGGCTAGACCATTTGTTTATTTTACTCTTAATTCTTATTAAATTTTGAAAGTAAATTTAGGTATAAATATTTATATGTATAAGCTATTCAAATATGACAAATACTCAAATACTGGTCAGCAAGCTAGAGGAATATAACCAGCAACACTACTGAGTTTCCTATAGGTATCTCCTTGATCTTGTCCCTCCTTCTCTGCCTTTCCCCAAAACTCTGTAGTAGTAACAGAACCAAATATTTTTGCTTCTCGTTGATTAGCTCGTCTTGTCGCTTGTTCTTTTTGACAACAACCAACATGTTTGGGTGATTTATTCACATTGATATTTGTATGAGTAGTTCAATGCAGCTCATTTATTTTTATTTTTGAATACTTGTGTATTACTGGTATGCATGATACACATTATGTTGTCTTCTGCTCAATGACAATTGTGGTTCTATGTTTTGAGGTTGATTTTTTCACTTTACTTTGCTAGTACAACCACCGTTGCCACTCTCACACTTACCCTCAATCAAAGAACTCCTGGAGAACAGGTCCAAGTGTCGATGAGAAGCATTCCTGGGAGCGGAATTACAAATTGTTGGGCTTTCACATCCTCGGCTTCATTAAATAATGCCAAGTTGCTTTTGAAAATGTTTGCAATAATGCACCATTTCTCCACTTGGTATAAGTTCCCCTTATTTTACATCCGTGCCAAAACTTCATATTTTGGGACTCATCAGTTTTTGCCAAACTCGTGGGTGTAAAATGGTATCTCATTGTGGTTTCAACTGGAATTTCCCTAATTACAAGAGAGGTTGAGAATCCTTTCATACAGTTATGGGGTGTTCATTGTAACATCTGTTTATACAGATTATCTGTTTTGCATTGAGCTGTGAGGACTGACAATTAAGTCTACGAATTTCATTGTTCTCAGTGCTGTAGACCTCCTTGCTGGCTACCACTCTGGTCACCATCAACGTACTCCCCTTGGGAAACCACGTACCAACTCCAGCACCTAGCCTACCCTTCGAAGCAATTTTGGAGCCCTTTCTGGAATGCCATTGCACACAGTGGCACAGTGGCAAGTTCACAAACTTAGTTGTAGCGTTGTCTGTGAGCGAGTTTTTAGCCAGTAAACAAATAACTGGATTGGAACACCCTCCCTGCTCACCTGATATGCCTCCCCCATGACTTTTTTCTTTACTTGAAGATAAAATATTGAAAGGAAGACACTTGGATGATGTTCAGGACAAGAAGGGTAATATGATAACAGCTCTAATGGCCATTCCAGAAAAAAAAGTTCCCAAGTTGCTTTGAAGAGTGGGCTAGGTGGTGGTGGTGGTGCATAGCTTCCCGTGGGGAGAACTTTGAAGGTGACTGTAGTGACACTCAGCAATAAGGTATGTAGCACCTTTTCTAGGATGAGTTTTCCAAGTTAACTTGCAGTTCTCCTATTTATTTATCTTTATCTAGCTGATTCGTAGGAGTGCTTTACATATTCTGTGCTTTAATTCCTCGTTGAACACGCATTTGTTGCCGGAACACAGCATCTCTCCTGCTTTCTAGTATTTTTTTTTTGCATAGACCTTACCACCTTTAGCCTTAACTTTTGGTACCTGTCTAATGAAATCCTTGAATTCTAAAATATGTACTTTTTTCTTTTACATTCATGAAAGAATGCTTTATGACATTACCTTCCATGTTTAATCCTTAGATTCACACAATGAATCTTAAAATATGCAACAAATTTTAAAAGAACTTGAAAGCCCCTAGCCAAGTGCCATCGAGGCAGAACCCCCTAAAGTGCTTATATAAGGTTTTAACAATAACTGTAATAAAATTATAAATCACATGGCTAGACTGCTACATTATTGCTGCTTTGAGATTATGAAGGTAAGGAATTCAAAATAAAATAGGCACTCAGCATCCAAGTCTTAAGCGATGATAGCTTTCTTTTGGGGTAGAATCTCTGTTCAAAGAAGATAGCATTTTCCTCAGCCTCCTTCGTGGTCATTACGGTAGGATAGAGAATTCTTACAAGTCTCTTTGGCTCATTCATAGCGCAATAATATAAACTTGCAATTGTACAACAATAAAATCTACTCAACCTTAGAAACTTGGTGAATTTACTATAACCGGGACAAGAAAGTCAAACAAACCTGGTAAAAAGAACACAACTTTTTGAGGTCTATCGCACATGAAACTTTAGAAAACATCTTTTAAAGTATTCTAAATTGAGGCAACGGATTGCTACATTTGCTAACCAAAAAGTTGGCAGTTTGAATCTGCCAGCTGCTCCTTGGAAATTCTATGGGGCAGTTCTATCTTCTTTTGTAGAGTCACTATGAGCCGGGAACAACTCCACAGCAATGGGTTTGGTTTGGCATTTTGAATCCTGGCAGCAGAAGATTCTAGGTTTACTTATTCTGCTTATTTCCCCTTTATTATAATATTTGATCTTCTTACATGAATTCATGCAAGAAACTATCTACTGGGAATCTATAGTTTCCATGTTTTAGTGAAATGTTTTGAATATATCTCAGTTTAATTTGATCTGATTTGTGCATTGAAATCTTTCTGAAATATAATTCATGAAACATTCTTTTTTTCCTCTTTTATTATGATTGAGTGAAAATGTACATTGTCATATAAACTTGCCTGCCCACCTATATGCAGCTCCCACTGCTTTCCCTGCCCTGTGACAGCACACTCTTCCTCTCCCCTCCATACATGGCTTATTCTCCCAATAATCTCCTATCCCCTCCTCCCCACCCACTCCCCTGCCTCCAACCAGAGGTCAGCAGGACAACTTCCTCTAGATGCATAGGACCACAAAGGGCACACATGATATGGTCACCAAGTCCAATCCATTCATGTCCATAGAGTTGACCTCCATTATGATTTATGGACAGGGGTAGCATCAGGCCAGGGACCATGCTCCCAGGGGAAATTCAAAGCCCCAGGACCATTAATTGTGATCTTTTTGTCGAGATCTCAGGGTGCACCTCTTTTTATTCTTGTGTTGCCAGTGAGCTCAACCACGTGAGCTCCATCATAGCTATCACTGGTGGTGGTCAGGTACTATCCAGTTCTTCTGGTCACAAGTTGATGTAGTCACCCACTCACGTGGTTCTCTCTGTCTTCTGGGTTCTCATTCACCCATGTCATTTTGGTCCTTGGTGATCATCCATTCCTGCTGAGTTGGGACCATTTGCCGTACTCTCAGATGGCAGCCTGGCAGCTTTTAAGACTCCAGACATCACTCACTGACGTAGGGTGCAACAAAATGCTAGTTGTGCCAGTTGGGTTCAATTTCCCCTGACTGAGAGCACGACCCCCGGCCCCCTGCCCCAGCTACTCTGTCCTTGCAATATTGGGTTAAGATGGAAGTAATAATCTTGTTATGTTGAAGTCCAGTTAATACTGATCTTCTTTCTAATGTGTGCTGTCACAGATTTCACCCAACAAAATCTCTATCAACTATCTAATCTAAACCCTACCCCCTCGACTTCCCTCCCTCCGCACCGTTTCAGCTGTCAGAGAGTCTTTTCTTCTATGCATGAGTCTATTTTTAAGTTCTTATCGTAGGGGTCTCATATGGTATTTGTCCTTGGTTGCTGATTGCTTTCACTCAGCGTAATGCTCTCCAGTTAAAACCAGGTTTTGAGATGTTTCCTAAAGTCATCGTTGTTCTTTATCATTGCATAGTGTTCCACTGAGTATGTATAACACAGTTTACCTATCCACTCCTCTGTTGTTGGGCATCTGGGTTGATTCCATCTTTTTGCTATTGTGGGCTGTGCTGCAATAAACATTCATGTGCATGTATCAGTTGGTGTGAATGGCCTTGATTCTGCAGGATATATTCCGAGTAGTAGAATTACTGGGTCAAATGGTATAACTAGATCCTGCTTTTTAAGGAAGCACCCGATTGCGTTCCAAAGAGGTTGCACCATTTTGCAATCCCACCAACAGTGTAGGAGAGTTCCAATTTCTCCATAGCCACTCCAGCATTTGTTGTTGTGCACTCATGAAACATTCTTTTAGTATTTATTATACTAAACAATCAGGAATAAAAAAATGAGTTCACTGATACTCAGATTTCTTGCGACTTAAATGATTTCTAGTAATTGTTATAACATATTACCCACTGCCATCGAGTCAGGTCTGTAACATACTAAGGTATCTAAATAAGTGCAATAGTTAGATAAGAACCACTTCCCTCATATGGATGAGTAGTGAATAAAAGAACTATGATAAACAAACACAAAGGCAAGCTATCTTTTCATAAGCCCATAAATACGATCTTAGATCTCTCCACATTTCATGCTGGAATTTAAAGTTCACAAAGAACATTAAGAATTAAAAAGGAGGAAGAAGATACAAACTATTTTGAATTACTATTTCCTCAGGAGGAGCATTAGGATTGCTCTTATATAAATAATTTTTTAATGTTTCAAAATTCTCCTTAGGCAAGTTTTGGTAAAATTTAATGTTTTGTAATATACAAAGATTTGGATACTAAAACTTATTAAGTCACAAGGAGATGGATGAACTTAGAAAATAATAAATTCTTTCAGTTTTCTCAACTACTATACATCACACATTTGTGCAAATATCAAAGAAGTCAATTGTAAGCCATAACATTTTTATATTCCTGTAAAAAATGGTGTGACAATGAGATAAAAACTTATGATTATTTAGACGTTCCAGAAGAAACTTCCAGCTAGTTTGTTAAATTTGAGTTACATTTGAAGTTAATTGGTCTCTATTTTTTAGCAACATATAGTAAAATTTGGAAAGTTCCCCAAGAAAATTTCTGGATGAGGTTGTATGTTCAACATTAGCTAGCTAACCATTTGAACTTGTTTTAATATTATAGGTTTTTGGCCAGGATTATACTTATGCATTGCTTAAATATTCTGAAAGAATTCAATACTTTGAAATGGAATTTTACACTCCCTCTGTATGCCAGCCTTCAAGCCTCAACTAAGCACATTTTTTTTTCCCCTGTATTAACTGAAAGTTTCTGATTGGATACCAACCATCAACCCATATGGCGTGACATCACTTGGCAGCACATTCCCAAGCAGGGCACGTTAGTGTCTTATTGTTTGTGTGCCAGCTGTGTCTTCTAGCCTTGTAGGTGGTTACAGTGGAAACAGGCCACATGCCCCACACTGTTTCTCCTTCTTTATGACTTCACTTTTTCTGGCAGTTGTGGTTACACAGATGGTATTTATCTGTTTCATAATACTTTCTCTTTAGCAAACATTACCTACATTGGTGATAAATATGGCTAGAAATGAACCCCGAGTTCTCTGCAAAAACTGAATTTCACCAGTATTGGCATATATCCAGTTCAAACCACAGAATTTGTTACTGTTTCTTCTGTTGCTCAGATTTAATTTTGGGTCTGTGGTCATCTCAGAGATAACACAGTTAGGTCTGTAGGTAGGTTCAGGAATAATAATTATTCAATAACATTGAAAGTTATGTACGAGGTGTGATGTTTACATAATATTGATTAGTTTTGACCTGTAAGGAGGCAAGTGAAATACAAATAAATGTATTCATTACTAGTAGTTCCTTGTTTTTCAACATTTGATCAAGGAATCATTTTGAGGGAGAAGTGGTTAAGGAGCTTGTCACCCAACACAATGTCTATAGATAACTTTATGACACTGATAAAATGAATTAATTGTAAATATGCACAGAAAAACAATATGAGGAGACACATACTACACATTGTATTCAGAGTGTAAAGGACAAATCTACTACCACAGAGTTTATTTACATTGACAGAATTTCAGATTGTCTCTTTCCCAGTTTCCTGACTATACATTAGAATCCTATCCATGTTAAAATTGATTATGTCTACTGAAAGAGGTGTTTTCTTTGTTAAGTGAGAGAGGAAGGAGGCCTGGTCAAGCACTCAACTTTTAACTAGAAGGTTAGTAGGTCAAACTTACCAACTACTCTTCAGGAGAAAGATACGGCAATCTGCTGCCATACACATTAAAGCCTGGAAACCCTGTGAGGCAGCTCAACTCTGTCCTATAGGGTTGCTATGAGTTGGAATGGACTTGATGGTGATGAGTTTGGGCTTGGGCTGTTTACTGTGAGAGGTTGTGTATAAATCTGCTGTGATTATTCCTTCCCTACACGTAGAGGTGTTAATGGTTACATATTGGACTACTACCTGAAAGGTTGGCAGTTCAAACCCACCCAGAGATACGTTGATGGCAATACCTGGCAACCTGCTTCTGAAAGGTCACAATCTGCAAAACCCTCTGGAACACTGTTCTACTCTGCCTTCTAACAAGTTTTGACAAAGGTACAGGGAGACCAAAAATCGGCGTGAAGCTATATAACCCTACTGCTATCTACCCTCAAGATTTCCGGCTGGTGTCGAACGTTAGCATACTCAGACACTAACTGAAATCTTGCAGGTTGGAGTTTACCCAGAGGTGCTTCCAAAGGAAGGTCTGGTGATTTACTTCCAAAGAAGCAGCCACTGAAAATGCTACGGAGCATAGTTCCACTCAGACTCACATAGGATTGTCACGTGTGGAAATGAACTAGATGACAACTGTGTTTTGCTTGTTTATTTGTTAGCTTGTTTTTTTTTGGTTTTTATCCACATCTGAATCCCGTGCTCCAGGCTCTGACTTATCATCCTTGATTAGTTTCTGGCAGATCTCTACATAACAGCGCTCAGCTCAATCTGAACCAGAATAGCTTTCTGAAATTCCAAGTTCTTCAGAAAGAAAGGATGAAACACTCAAATCTCCTAGATAATTGCATAAGTCACAGTAAACAATAAATTTCCTTCAGTATTTTCTCCCAACAGAAATTGCTTGGATACAAGGCTCAGCAGTAGACTGTAGATTATACAGTGTTATCTATAATATCTTAGTTGCAAAGTACGTGCAGTATGTCCACAACTTATCTTGTAATTAGACCAAGACATCTCCTTCACATGACCGCTCATCAGCATCAAGTCAGGATAAGAACAGACCTAAAAGTTCTTCTCACTATGGTCTGGTTTGAGCTGTCTCTCCATCTTGACTCAATGCTGAGACAAAAATAAACCATAACGAAGCTCCACTCTTTGGACAGGATGGATTGGACTTGGTGATGCAGAGTGACCATATATTGGATGCACTTTATGGTTCTATGCATCTATAGGATATCATCCTGCTGACCTCTGGCTGGAGGAAAGAGAGTGGGTGGAGAGGAGGGGATAGGAGGCTGTTGGGAGGATGAGACGTGTATGGAGCAGAGAGGAATAGCGTGCTGTTACTGGACAGGGAGAGCAGTGGAAGCTGCATATAGGTGGGCATGTAAATTTATATGGGAATGTACATTTTCACTCAATCATAACAGATAAATAAATTAATTAAAAAAAATAAACAAACATTCATAAAAGCTTATTTTTGGAGCTTAAAGTACTCTAAATCTGCATTGGAGGTCGTCATTTTTTCAAATTGAAGTTTTCTAACAATATCATAGTATGATCAAGGGTTTTCATCCCATATTTATTGTTAAGAAGCATAGTTATCATCCCCGGAGGAAGCATCTTCTCTATGTATTTTTTTTACTTTTCATATGCATTTTATTGAGTAACTCTCCTCTCAGAACAAAGATAAGGTACCTGAGAAGACAGAAACACATTCACAAGCCTAATACAAACGACTTGTTATATAAGAAAATTCGTAGCAGCAGCCAAATGCCTAATACGTTTTCAGAAGGCAAGGTGCTGCAGGTTGCTCTTCTTTAGGAGTGCTGAGAGAAAATCACAAATTTGGATTTAGCAAAGAGGATACAAGTCTTAGGATTCTGCCAGTAGGACACCAGGAGCTGTTTCGAAGGAGGGTCAATTCAAGTTATGAAGAATTTACTGGACCTCATTGCAACTGTACAAGTGGAGAGGCAAGCCTTAAAATGTCCACAGGAAGTAGTTACTGGATGGGTTAGGTGAGTAATGACTTAATGACTTGTTATGCCAAGGAGGCTGGTCCCATCCTCTAGGGATACGACCCATGAGGGAAAAGATTATGTAACATATTTTTATAGTTAGTAAGGAATTCAATGATGTATTCCACATCATTTACTCATTTATTTTCTTCATCATTTATTTGCTTGACTGCTAACTAAAAGATCAGTAGTTCGAATCTACCAGTCACTCCTTGGAAATCCTACTGGGCAGCTCTAGTCTGATCTATAGGTTGACTATTGGTAGGAATGGATTTCAGAGCAATGGATTCTGTTTTTGATACAGACCTGAAAAAAACATGCTGAGCTGTTCACTGTCAGACTAGCTGATAAAAACAAGGAGTCCACATGAAAGCAAGAGTCAAGTTTATACTCAGTGCAAAAGTAGGATCAAGAGAAACTTGGAGAAGGCACTCACTCCCACTAATTTATCTTCCCCAGGAAAACTTCCTGGAAAAGCTCGGTTGCATCTGCACAGACACAGGGAAACTACCTCATTGCGGAGTGAAACCCGAATAAAACCATCTTGCAGCTTCATAGACCCCAGGGGTAGAGAGGGCAAAGGGGAGAAAGCTAGTAGTGGAAAACTACTGAGTACAAAGTCAGAGTGGCAGAAAAGTGTCTTCAAATCCTGCTCCCCCTTGAGAGGGTCTTAGAAGAGCTGTTTGAGGAAGGCCTTCTAGCTAAGACAGTCAGGCTAGTTGTGCAGATACAAAGGAGAGCATAGCTTGCCAAATAAGGGGACCTGAGTCCTGGAGTGTGACTCCTTTCATACTCTGCAAGGCACAGGCTATGCCCTAGGTCTGGCTGGAGAGCCAGCTTTCTCCCTGAACTGTACCAGAGGAAACCAAACCCACTGCCGCTGAGCTGGGTATCACTCCTGGCAACCCTGGAGGTCTGGGAGGAACTGCCCCCAAATTTTCCAAGGACAGCCTGGTAGATTTGAACTACCAACCTTTTGGTTAGCAGATGGAGCATTTAACCCACTATACCACCAGCGTTTCCTGTATTACGTAAAGCCTTTGTAATTGTCTATGTTCAGTCCTGGAAACACACACACACACACACGTAGATATGTAGCCAGAAGCCAGATTCACTAGTTAGTACACAGTTACAAGTAAATTCTTATGTCACACATTCTGATTTAGGTTCCATATTTGCAAATATGGAAAGAAATATTGCACTTGGCCCCTTCAGCACACTTACGTTTTAGTGAGCAAGACAGGCCAATAATAATGATGCCAACAATAAAGTGAACACATAGTGTACTAGATGGTGGCAGCGTTGTAGGTGAAGAATACTGAACATAGCACGGGCTGCCGGAAGAATGAGTGAGTCTGCCTTGGGAGACATACAGCCACAGAGTTCTTTGGAAGTGAAGACGGAGGTACTTCATTTCTGTATTTTGGACATCTTATCAGGAAGGATAGTCCCAAGAGAAGGACATTAAGCTTGGTAAAGTAGAGGATCAGCCAAAAAGAGGAAGAATGTCAGTGAGATGGGTAGACACTGCGGCTGCAACGATGGGCTCAAGGACAGCCATGGCTGTGAGGACAGTGCAGCGCCTGGCACCTTTCCCTGTCGTTACAGGTAAGGTCGCTGTGAGTCAGAACTGATGTGATGCCACCTGACACCAACCATGGCAGTGCAGGCTGTTTGAAGCCACTGACTTAGGAATTTTCTTTCACTTTGTTAACAACCTTGCATCTGCTAAAAACTAATTGTCAAGGATGACTACATCTGGCTTTTTACTTAAAAGAAAATGTCACACTACATGATAATATTTAAAAAAGAAGTTGTAAAATGTTGGCATTTCTTCAAATTTCTGTGTTTTCCTTTTTTTATATGAAAAGTAATTTCAACATACATAACTGGCATCCCCAAGGAAGGCTGTAATAAGAAGTCACGTATACAGAAGCATCTTACTGGTATAACCATGTAGTGTTTTCTTACTCTTCCTGGAACTGCTTAAGTTTTCATTATTTGTTTGCCCATTGTCTACAGCATCCTTTCTCCAAGACATCGTCAATAAATATGTTTGTTCCTTGATTAAACATTCCAGAAAATACTAAAATAGTGATGTATGAGAATGTACATTTCCTTTCAGTACTGTGTGTTAAGCATCAAACAACAGTATTAAGCTCAAACTTTGACAATTTTCCAGCAAGTGGTTTTCACAACACATACGTGGAAGAAATGCTTAAGTTTTGGACTTGCAATATTTGGCAAAGCGCATTTCGTTTTAATTTAAGAAGAAATTAGAAGTCATAGACTGATTCTCTATGACCAAATCTACAGCCTATAATAAGAGCTCAAGACACCCTTAGGTCGCAC
This sequence comes from Heterohyrax brucei, assembly GCA_028571685.1. Taxonomy (NCBI): domain Eukaryota; kingdom Metazoa; phylum Chordata; class Mammalia; order Hyracoidea; family Procaviidae; genus Heterohyrax; species Heterohyrax brucei. The sequence continues at coordinate 82,732,207 of CM053148.1, read as the reverse complement.
AAACTGTTCAGCCTCTCAGGAGTAAACCAGAAGGTTGCCAGTTCAAGTTCACCCAGGGGCACCTTGGATGAGAGACCTAGTGACCTTCTTCCCCAAATCAGCCACTCTGTAGAGTGCTAGAGAGCACAGTTCTATTCGGAAACACTTAAGTCAACATGAATTGAGATCAATGAGATGGCAACTGGTTTCGATTTTTTGTTTTCAAAAAGCACCCAAACGCTGTGTTGGGTAATGTATGACATACAAAGCAGCAAGCTGTTTTTCTTGGAGAAGAATCCCAGCACTGCAAGATTTACTGAAGTTCAAGTTCCTTTAAAATATTCCCATCTTCCCAGTCTCTGGACATAACCCCAGGGTCCTAATCGCAGTGCTTACCAAACTTGCTAGAAGGTAACTTCAATACCCAAGCAATACAACATATAATGGAATTAAAAACCAAGGAAATATTTTTTAAAGAGTAGTATTGCATGATGACTTCATGTTGTGGATTATCATAGACACTTCCAAAGAAATTTATCATGGCATATTTTTTCTTTTTTCACTTTGGCAGCTTAATCTTGTGATCTGATTATAGTCTCCTGAAACTTCTTTGTGTCTTTCAATCCATTGTTTAATCAAAAAACCCACTGCTGGCAAGTTGGGTCCGACTCACAGTGACCCTAGAGAACAGCATAGAACTGCCCCAGAGAGTTCCCAAGGAGCACCTGGTGGATATGAACTGATAATCTTTTGGTTAGGAGACGTAGCACTTAGTCCTCTACACCGTCAGGATTTTCTTGTTTAATCATAGTCCCTTAATTTCCAGGACAAAGGATGTGTGCGTGAGTGTGTGTGTGTGTGTGTGTGTGTGTGTGTGAGTGAGTGTGTGTGTGTGCATGCACACACGTGTGTGTGTGTGTGTGTGTGTGTGTGTGTGTGCACATACAACAGCAGATAGGTCCCTTGGAAAACAAATTCAGAAAAAAAGTTACAAATGAGTAGTCTGGCATATGTCTTGAGACTTTCCTTAGAATACTACTTCTAGAAAAGGGATGGAATTTCCTTTCAGTGCCCTGGAAAATATGAAAAATGAGAGGGAATATTGTGGCTTCCAAATTAGTTGGGTGGTAGTGTGTAGGTGGTAGTTAAGTATTTGTTTCTACACCTAGTGATTCATATTTTATTCAGAAAAAAAATTACCAGGCAAATCTTCTTCATGGCTGCTATTTTGTTAAAAAGGAATAATTCAAATCAAAGTAGATGAGTTATATCTCACCTATGACTCAACAGCACTTGGCTGGCTTGGCATAAAGATAATAAAATTATGAAGGTGAGACTGTCCATTTAGGTCTGTTTATTCCTCTAAGCTTTCCTCAAAATTTTTGTTGATGAATAAATACAGATTTTAATTTCCTAATGTTTAAAAATTATTGCAAAAGAAGATTAGATCGTCTTGATTATAGGACTATCATCCTATTTGTACTGATTTCCTAAAGTGATGAGACAGTGAGTTGCAGGTATCATGCTGTAACCTAGGCCTTTAATAGAAACTTTGGACCACAACTCTTTTGCACATAGGTGACCCTAAATCTTACAAGTGCATCAACCAGGTCTATAGGCAAAGTTGTGAAAATAAGCAGATTTTCACCGTTTTTCATTTGCTGTTCCTTCTCAGCATACTCCTGAAGCATAATCTCTGACGGACTAATCACATGTCAGCTTGATGCTGCTTCTGACCAGCAGCTCCATTGAGTTTGTGCTGGACCTCCGTTCAGTGAGCTGTGGGGTTCTGTATGGACTGGAAATGCCAGATCATAGAGGCATCTGGGCTGTTGATCGACTTCTTGGCTTCTCCGGGGAGAGAGCCTCTTTCTTGCCCCAGCTCTGTAGCATGCTTGTAAATTTCTGTCCTATAACCTTGCTCAAGTTACAGTACTTTGTATAGGAATGTGTGGTGTGTTAGTATCTGTGTGAGAGAGAGAGAGTCTGAGAGTGTATAGATGAATATCTGTGCATTTATACAACAAGATTGAGAAAAGTGAGAAGAGACATATTATCTTCTTGTTCTTGTCGTCAGGTGCCACTGAGTCACCTCTGACTTACAACAACCCTATGAACAACAGAACGAAACACTGCCCAGTCTTGTGCCGTGTCCGCATCGTTTTCACACTTAAGTCCATTGTTGTGGCCACTGAGATAACCCATCTTGTTGAGGGTTTTCCTCTTTTTCGCCAGCCCTCCACTCTAGCAATCATGATTCCCTTCTCCAGGCACTGATCCTTCCTGACAACATGTCCAAAGTTCGTAAGATTTTGCTTCCAAGGAGCACTATGCTTGTACTTCTTCTAGAACACATCTGTTTGTTGTTTTGGCAGTCCGTGGTACATCCATCATTCTTCTCTAACGCCCCAATTCAAAGGCATCAATTCTTCCTCTGTCCTCTTTGTTCATTGCCCAGCTTTTGCTTGCACGCGACGTGATTCAGAATACCAAGGCTTGAGTCAGGCACACTTTGGTCTTCAAGGTGACATCTTTACTTTTCAATATTTTGAAGAGGTCCTTTGCAGCAGCTTTTCCCAATGCAATGCATCTTTTGATTTCTTGACTGCTGCTTCCATGGGCATTGACTATGAACCAAGTAAAGTGAAATCCTCAATCCTTTCTCCATTTGTGAGGATTTTTGTTTTCTTGACGCTGAGGTACAATCCATACAGAAGGCTGTACTCTTTGGTCTTCATCAGCAAGTGTTTCAAACCTTCACTTCCAGAAGTTAAGGTGGTATCATCTGTGCGACACAAGTTGTTAAGGAGTCGTCCTCCAAACCTGATGCCTTTTCCTTCTTTATGAAACCCAACTTCTCAGATTATTTTCTGGACACACAGATTGAAAAGGTATGGTGAAAGGATCGAACCCTGAAGCACGCCCTTCCTGACTTTAAACCATGCAGTGTCCCCTTGTTGTGTTCGTGTGATTGCCTCATGATCCGTATATAGATTCCTTAAGAGCAAAATTTTATGAAATGTTAGCCATATATTACCCTAGAGATAATATTTTAATAGTAGGAAGTTATTTTAATGTGAAGGATTCAAGCAAGTGAATCAAAGTAACTAGCTGCGAACAAGCAACAGTTTTTATCTCCTTTAAAATTCAGTGGCCTGACACTTAAAAATTTTGGCTATAAACCAGAACCTTTTTAAATAACAATAAGTTGCAAAATCATAAAAATATACATCAGATACAGGTTCACAATTTTCATATCCATATTCCATTCCTGAGCAAATGTATTTAATTTTTTAACAATCTGATCACTTCTACAGGACTTCAGTGATAAGGATATTGTATTTTTTCCTTATCTAGTAGCACCTCAATATTTTTACTATCATACACGTCTGCATGAGGAAAACAAAACCATCACAGCTGGACCAACAGGCAACATTATGCTGAATAGAGAAAAGACCAAAGTTGAAAAGACTTTCATTTTACTTAGATCCACAATCAACACCCACAAAAGCAGCAGTCGAGAAATGAAACAACCTATTGCATGGGGCAAATCTGAAAAAAAAAGAAAAGAAACTTCTTTAAAGTATTAAAATGCAAAGATGTCACTTTGAAGACTAAGGTGCACCTGACGTAGGCTATGGTATTTATTTTCAGTCACCTCATACACATGTTAGACCTGAACAATGGTCAAGAGACTAAAGATGACTTGATGCCTTTAAGTTGTGGCATTGGTGAAGAATATTGACTATATGTACCATGGACTTCCAAAAGAACAAACAAATCTGTCTTCGAAGAAGTACAGCCATAATGATCCTTAGAAGCAAAGATGGCAAGACTGTGTCTCAACTATTTGGGACATGTTGTCAGGAGGGACCAGTCTCTGGAGAAGGACATCATACTTGGTAAAGTAAAGGGTCAGCAAAAAAGAGGAAGACCCTCAAAGGGTGGCAGCAACAGGGGACCCAAGCCTACCAACTGTGAGGACGGTGCAGGAGTAGGGAGTGCTCTGTGTGGTGACACTGAAGGTTGATATGCATTGGAACCACCCTGAGAGCGTCTAATGACCTACAGAGTCATTACCCTTCCCCTTCCACCATCACATCCTGTGACTGCGCAAGGCCCGCTCTGTCTGGAGCATTATGACAGTGGGATGTTTGGTGGCCTCCCACTGCTCCTCCCTTGCTCATCCGAGACCCTCCTTTACTTCTCCTTATTAGGAGACACCCATTGATCAGAGGGAGATAGACCGGCAGAGAGAATTTGTTTGGAAATAATCATACCATTGTTTCTGTTTCCTTACTCGTCTTCCAGAATCTCTCGTTTTCTCACTTACTCTACAGGTGCCTAGGGAGAAAGGGAAAGTCCCACAGAAATCTCTGGCTAACTGAAGCACACAGGAAATGTGTGTCATTTCTAATCCCAGTTTTACATCAAACCAAGGTAACGACACATCCAGCTAATAAAACTGTTCCAACAGGTCCTCACAAGCATGCAGTCCACTGCCTGACTTTTATGGTGACTTCATTTAGAGGCAGGGCCCTTAGGTAGATGGCTGTTACTGAAAATGAATAGGAGAGTCTACAAATCCTAGGAAGTGGAGCTATTTTGAATTTTTGTGGCTAATTTTTTAATTGAGAGTTTTGCCTGTTACGCACAACTGGAGGGATTCTTTTCTCTTTGCATGAACCAGACTTGTGCAAGCAGCAGAAGCACTGAGAACACTGTCCCTGTTCCCTGTTTAATGGAAACGGAGAGGGGCAGGCGAACACAAGGCATGGGGGTTAAGAAGCTACTGCGTAAGAAACAAATTATATTTAGTACCACAAAAATTATTCCTCCAAATGAAAAATACAAGCTTATACTCTTCTTCCAGTGTCATATTTATTCGTGTTTTATAAAACAATATTTTAAAAATTGCCAGCAGTCCAGCTCATAGCGACTCTATAGGACACAGTAGAACTGCTCCACAGGGTTTCCAAGGAGTGGCTGGTGGATTTAAACTATTGACCTTTTGGTTGGCAGCCAAATGCTTAACCGCCAGGACACCAGAGCCCCAACAGTTATAAGTTCACCATGTCACTGTCAGAATAAACATTATTAATTTGGTCTTTGATTGGTGTGTGTGTTTTTAAGACCTTAATTATGTCATCATTTTTAACTTTAACTTTATTAATATTAGTATGCAAGTAAATAAAAATCACCATTGAGTCTAGTTTGACTCATAGTAATTATGTAGAATAGAGTAGAACTTCCCCATAGTATTTCCAAGGCTATTATTTTAATAGAATGTGTTTATTATTTTTAATAAAAGACCTAATTATACGGCCAGTGTTAAAATAACACACCGTTCAACTATTTCTCTTATTAAGGTAAAAATGAGCATACGGTTCTTAAAAACAGCTCATTAAAAATCATTCTTTTTTCCACACTGAGCATATGTATTAAAAACATCGGGAGATAAAATGTCTTCTGAGGCCGTTTTAGAAATCTGCTCTTTCAGAAACCTACTAGTCTGAACACTTTGTATAGCTGAGCCTGGGCCCCATAAGTACTAAAAGTGTTAGGAGGGGGTTGACCAACAAGAACTGAGCTGACGAATGGTGTGATCTGATTCACACCCACCAATTCCTTGTCTTTATGCATTTTAAATAAAGCTTCTCGGAATCCTGAAGATGCAATTGTGTTATCTCACATCAACCCTGGACTCTGATTTGTGGTATTTTTCCACCAGGGAAAGTGGGTGAAATTCAAAGTTCCCAGGATTACCCTGGGAAGAACTTCTGGATAAAATCTGTACTACATAAGGGGAGCTGAATGCGACTGGAGCGGAGGCTGCAGACCCAGGCAGGGGTCACACCTAAAGGATTGCGGACTTTGTGAAAATGATACTGCCCTGTACACAGCAGGATTTCCCCAAGGGCACTAAAGTTAGGGTACCATGACAACAGCTAGCTTTTATTCACGTCCCACTTCATGTGAGACAAGAGGGACATCTGTCCATATATTTTTCAATAATTTGTACAACATGGAAAGGAGCTGTTAGTGTATCTAAACTTCCTTCTGTACCAAGGTTTCAAATCCAGTGTGCATTTAATGCTTACAGGCACACCTCACTTCAGACTACTTACATTCCAACTGATCAACAGCTATAGATGGCCAGGGGTTACAATATCAGACAGCAAAGTCATGGGACAGCATCCCTCACTCGATAGGGTAGAAGAGAACACACAGTAGCAGTTGAATGCCTTTATTTCGGGAGGATCACTTTTGTGGGTATCCAAACCATCACAAACTAAGGCAGAAGTATTGGTGAGAGACAATCAGTGATCCATCAGCTAAAAAAAATTATATATATGGAAAAACCTGGAGATGACTGATGATAAGGAGATAAGGAATACTGAATTAATGTATCTGGCTACATGATATTTAAAGTTGGGAGATTTTATGGAACAAAAATAGAAAGGTTTAAAAGTAGAAATGAGGAGAAAGCAGGACACGTCTGTCAGCTCTAAGCCTACTTGAATGAAGTTTGTGGGAGAAGAAATAACCAATCACTGAGAGGACTCGAGGAAAGCAGAGTTCTCAGGAGAGCTAGACTTTCACTAAAGCAAGAAGAGGAAGGAAGGATTTAGTAGACGGGCAACAGGCGGGGGTGGAGAGTTGGGGAGAGAGCACATGCAACCCCTTAAAGGGATTAGAGTGGGAAGGTAAACAGGGACCTGCGATTTTGGAGATGCTTGTAGTACCTAAAATAATAATGACAAAGGATATAATAAGATCCCCCCTCGACACCCTCTTCTACAAAAAAAAGATACTGCCATCAAGTAAGTTCTTACTCATAGTGACCCGACAGGGTAAGCTAGAAATGCACTGTAGGGTTTCTAAGGATGTAAGCTTTACAGAAGAAGACTGCTTCCTCTTTCTTGGAGAAGCTTGTGAATTTGAACAGCCAATCTTAAGTCAGCAGCTGAACTTGGCTCACTATAATAAGGTGAGCCCTAATAAATAGTGTTGGAGAGTTTCAGCAAAGTGGTGAGTGTTGAGAATGGAGAATAGGAAAGGGTGGGTAACCAGGGATCTTCCTTAGTTTTAAACCACTTTATTGAGGTATGTTTAACATAGCCTGTAAGTCATTCACTTAAAGCATGCAATTCAACAGTTTACAGGATATTCACAAAGTTATATGACCATCATCACAAACTAATTTTAGACCATTTTTATTACCTCAAAAAAACATCCTGAAGCCAGTTATCAGTCACTCACATCCCCAACTATAGGCAACCACCAGACTATTTTCTGTCTCTATGAATTTGCCCTTTACGAATATTTTATATTACGGAATTCTATAATATATGCTCTTTCATTACTGATTTCTTAAAGTCAGCATAATGTTCAACCATGTTGTAACATGAATCAGTAATTTATTCCTTTTAATTGTCAAGTAATACTCCATTGAATAGATGTAACAATTTCATTATGCATTATTAGTTATTAGATATTTGAATTGCTTCCAGGGTGAGGGTACTATCAGTAAATGTCTATAAACAGGTACAAATTTTCATGTGAACATGTCTCTTAGGCATAAACATAGGAGTAGAATATCAGGGTCCTATGGTAACTCTATGTTTAACATTTTCAGGAACTGCTGAACTGTTTTCCAATGTGGCTGTCCCATTAGTTGCCCACAAACAATGTATGAAGGTCTAGGGTTTCTTCTTCTCCTTGTAGATGGAGACAAGGTAGTCTGGGAATCTAGGCCTTAGCCCCAGTGTTTACACATGCTCTTAAACACTGAACTTGTAGTTGGAAGCCAAGAGGTGGCATGATCTTAGACCAAGTTCACTGGGTTTTCTCTTGATCCTAATGGCAAAGTATGTTTGCACCAAGTGACAGGGCTCAACTCACCCTATTAATGAATGTAAGTCTTTAGAAAAACAGCCTGATATACTACTACTTTCTTTTCTGTGCTCGGGAATGGTAGAAGTCAACAATTTATAGACAGTCTCTAATACAGTCGCTTTACAAAAGTAGCTACGGGTAGTTCCACTTTACAGAAGAGGAATCTTGGGTTTACAGATGTTTTCAACAACTTGCCCAAGTTCATACTGACAGCCCTCTTGGACTGTTTAATTCTCCAATTATTTGAATAATCCATTTCAGCACAAACACTACCTTGAAAACTTAATTGTAGTTTCCAAGTCCTGAACATCCTTCGGTAGCTCTGCTTCTGTGGCTGAAGGAATTACTCCCAGCACTTGGTGCTAACAGCAACTGGTGCTGACATACGCAGGCAACATGCTGAAATTGCTTCTGGAATGTGGGAAAGCATTCCATTAAGGTGTTGGTAAGAAACATCAAGTCAGAATGACTTAAAATAGTGGGAGTGAAGTAAATTCATCATACCTGTAGTCACAGAGTGGACCCGTGTTTCAAAAGCCTTGTTTTGCTAAGAGGTGATAAATGTCATTGGAAGTCATGTCATGGGTGGGAGAATGAGACTATTAAAGACCTAAAATGAGTGTGAAGTTTCTAAATCATTATCCACTTTCCTGCAGGAGGCAATATATTAACACAGTAGCTTCACCTAAGGTTAATATTTCCTTGAAGGTAAAATATGTTGTTCTCAATGCCTTAGAAATGTTTCTAATCTGAAAAAATGTTAACGTTGTATGTATTATGATTCCTCTAGCTGGGAGGCAAAATATTATGTTCTAGTTCTATTTAAAAAGAGCTTAGCAAAAAGTTGAAAATAATGTAATGTCTCTTAAATAAGGCCCTGGGGTATATAAATTATGCTTGTTGTTACAATGTAAAACTGGGCAGTCCTTATAAGTTCTAGTGCAGAAGGGTCAGTGACAGGAAAGTTGTCAACAATACATGAGTAAGTGAAAAAGAGAAGAAAGTTGCATTCTGTGTTAATCTCGTATTTTGAAACAGCGGATGGATTGGGATATATAGAGGCATCTTGATAGAAACAATACACCTTAAAAGAAACAAACAGATATGTGGTTCTCTTGGGTGTTAAGACGCTGACTATTTAGTATTTCTTCTTTTTACACTTCCATAATTCATAAGCTTTCCTTAAGGAAAAAGGTATATACTTTTGTAAAGAGGAAACAAAATACAAACTTTAAACAAGATGTGAGATTCTCAATTATTTTGCCATTATCGTATTTGCCATTGTCTATTTATCCTGTTATTTTCACAAACTCTTTTTTATTATCATTTAGAAAGTAGCTACTGACCATGAAGTGTCTTCACCTGTACCAATAGATCAAACCCACCCACTGCTATCTGCTTGATGTCGACTCACAGCGACCCTATAGGGCAGAGCAGAACTGCTCCATAGAATTTCCAGGGAGCATCTGGTAGATTCTAAATGCTGACCTTTTGGTTGGCAGCAATACCACTTAACCACTATGCCACCAGGCTTTTCACTGATACATTACGGCAGTCAAATAAAATTTAAAAAACAGAAATTGAGAGAAAATACAAAAATTAAAAATGTACATTTTTTATGAAGGATGCCTCTTGAGCTTGCAGAAATAATGTAAAGTGGCTTTTATTGCCTTCAAAGATGTAGTTTGTAAGAAATTGATTACAAAACTGTTTCCTGTAAATTGCCATATGGATTTGTTTTGAAGTGAATGCTCATAAATTTTAGTGATCCAAGGCTGCCCCCTGGTGGTTGATACGTTTCTGCTTGTCACCTTGAAAACGCACAACATGCGCTTCAAAAACCTTTCAGAAATAACCGATCAATGGAAACACAGACGTTTTAAACATAAATTTCCTCCCAGTGACCTATGCTTATCCATTAGTAACTCAAGAGAGCCACGAGTGCTCACAGTAATGAGTCGAGTCAATTCCCAACATATTCGTTCTTCTGGTCATTTCTACTTTGGGGGAAAAAATGCAGACTTGGTCAGTGTGAAAGCAGACTTTTTAGGAAATAACTTCATACACACTATACGTCTGGTATTAAGAAAATTTTACCTAAGCATCCATTTTTATGCCAATGGAATTCTGAATATCAGATAAAATAACAGAAGCTGTCTCATCATAATCCTAATCAAAGTCTTTATTTCTCATCTTGGGAGACATAATTAGAATGAATTCAAAGAAAAGATGCGAAGCAGTTCTACAGAAAAATAGGAGGCGCTTTGCCAGAGAAAAGCTGACTCAGTCGGTATCTCCCTGCTTTGGGGGGAAATCTTGCCAATGTTCCCTTATATTTTATAATCTCAGACAGGAAGGACTTCTCTGTGCTCAAGAGGAAATACCGACACGGCACAGCGAAGCCCAGGAGACACCCAGTGAAAGAGGGACTTGCAGGGACTCAGTTGAGGTGGCTCAAAACTGAGCTCGACAACAACCACGTTTAAAACAACAAAAGCAAGAATAGTTAGCCCACACTGAGATCATCGTACGAGGACTGCCAATGAAGTTCACAAACTCATCCTGGAAAAAGTGCTGTGTACCTCACCGCGGGATATCACGACGGTCCCCTTCGCAGCACTCCCCTTGGGAAGCTGTGCGCCAAGGCCAGCGCCTAGTTCACCTATCGGAGTAATTTGGGGACGCTTTCTGCGGAATGTCTATCGTAGCTGTCGTCCATCACCGTGCGATGTGCAGAATGTCATCAAAATGTCTTTCTTTCAGCATTTCCCTTATCTTCGGATACAGAAAAATGTCTTTGGGGGGCAGATCAGGTGAGCAGGCAGGTGTTCCAGTCAAGTTAATTGTTTTCTGGCTAAAAATTCCCTCACAGACAACCACACAGTTAGGTTCAGGAACTTGCCACCTTGCCAGTGTGTGCGAAGGCCATTCTAAGAAGAGCTCCAAAATTGCTGTGAAGGGTGGACTATGCACTGGCATCGTGTGTAGCTTCCCAGGGGAGGACTCGGAAGGTGACTGTGTGATATTCAGCAATGAGGTATACAGCACTCAGGGCAGTTAAGTTGGAGGACTTAATTTTCAGAACTCTTTTGTGAATGCTTTAAATGTATCTACGGGTATCCACATGAATCACACAACTGCAGTCTTTCCCAATACACTGGGAGGCCTGGTGGTGCCTGTTTAAGAGCTCAGGCTGCTCACCAAAAGGCTGGCCGTTTGAACCCATCAGCCGCTCCCTGGACCCCCTGTGGGGTGGTTCTACCCTGTCCTGTAGGATCTCTTTGAGTCAGAACTGAGGGCAATGGTCTGATAGGCTGCAGCCGGGGTCTTAAATTTTTTATTTGTTTTACAGAAGGTTTTTAATGGTTGCTATTATCACCTTTTAAACTTACCATGGAAAACTTGGAGTCAGCCAGAAAAGCTGATGTAAAGAATCACTAGTAAAATACAACATGGGGCTCAGGAGTCTTTGGTGAAAGGCCCAAGTGTGCACAGCAGGTCAGGAACCTGGGAGTAGTCAGGCCTCAAGTTTCAACCTCAAAGAGAAGAGCTGAAGTAAAAGCCGTAATAAAAGCTCCAAGAATCTTTTCTTTAATTTTCTCAAGGACCTTAGGCCTTGTCATTATGGAGATGCCACAGCTGACCCCTACTCACAACAGCAGCGTGATCAGTGAGAATGAAAAAGTCTTATTTATTCACTACAACTCACTCCGAAGGTCTTTATGAAGTATCAAAACAAAGCAAGACTCACTGCCATTGGGTCAGTTTTGACTCATAGTGACACCATAGGACAGAGTAGAACTGCCCATTGGGTTCCCAAGGCTGATGTCTTCAAGGAAGCAGACTTGGTCCCAGGGAAAGGCTGGGGGGTTCGAACCACTGACTTTTTGGTCATCAGCCTGGGAGTTAACCACTGTGCCACTAGAGCTCTTTTGATGAAGCACACTTGGCTAAAAGTGTCCCTTCCATGAGAAGACACAAAACCTTTGCCAGCATCGGCTAAGTTGAAAATAAGAAATAAATGACTGGATTTTAGAAAATAAAGGCATTTAATCACTCAGTTGCCCAACTCTACTTCTTTAATTTACAAATGAGCCAACAGGTCATAAAAATGTGGGTCAATTCAACAGGCATGCAGGCTGGTGAGAGTCCAAGCCAGAGACCCAAAGAGCACTCGGATACAAACCCTGGGACAGCACCGATCGGTCCTCATTTTTTTGTGTTTGAAAGAAAAGTCTAGACTGAGTTGAATAGTTTCCTCCCGATCGGGGATTGAATTGTTCTCCCCTCAAAAATGTGTGTAGCATTTTGACTAGGCCGTGATTCCTGGTGAGATGTTCCTTTGTGCTGTGAATTCTGCCTGTATGATGTCAACAAAGGAGGAAGGGCAGCAGGAGTGCTCATGGGATAGGACTCAGAACTCAGGGTTGTACTGTGGCTTGGGGCAGCATCTTGGGGCATAAAGAGAAGGGAAGCGAGTGAGGATTTGGGGACCTCATGCCACCAAGAAAGCAGTGAGGGGAGCTGAGTATGTCTTTTGGAAAACAAAGCCTCAGAAGCTCTCAGTCCAGGGGAAGACCGACAACAGAGGCCTTCCTCCAGAGCCAGCAGAGAAAGCCTTCCCCTGGTGCTGACACCCTGTGCTTGATGTTTAACCTAATGGAGTGTGACAAAATATTTTTTTTTTTCTTTTTTAAGCCACCCACTGGTGGTATTTCTGTTAAAGCAGCACTAGATGACTGAGACGTTCACCAAGTTCATGTCTATCTGAAATCTCAGAATTTGACCATATTAGAAATAGAGTTTCTGTATATCTAATTATTTGAGATAAGTTCACACTGGTTCACAAAGGGCCCTAAATCCAGTGACCAGTGTCCTTGTAAGGAGAGCAGAATATATGCAGAGACACAGAAACAAGGCCTTGTGAAGGCAGAGGCAGAGATTGAAATGACATGTTTAAGAGCCAAGAAATACCAAGGATTGTGGGCAACCACCAGAAACTGAGAAAGAGGCATAATAGAAGGTATCTCCGCGACAGACTCCCAAGGAAACCAACCCAGCCAACACCTTAATCTCAGACTTCTGAACTCCTGAACTACATGAGATTAAATTTACCACCTGTTTTTGGTAATGTGTGACAGCAGTTCTAGAAAACTAACAAAGCATCGCACTGTTCAAGGCGCATTCTTCTGCTTGTCCATTGTATCCCATCCTCTTCTTCAGTGTTACATACCTTAATTGTTTTTCCCCTTAACTTTTTATCTATCTCTTTCTATTTGAATATTTAATAGATCAAAGTTGTCAATGTTTTGTTCTGTTTTACTAGGACTGTCCATTAAGTGTGCAAACTCACCCTTGAAAAAGAACTATATACCTCATTCCTGAACATCACCATGGTCATCTTCAAAGCGCTCCCCTTGGGATGCTATGCACCAATACCAGTGCCTAGTCCACCCTTCAAAGCAATTTATTTCTCTGGAACTCTTTCTCTGGCCATCAGAGATGTCATCATATTTTCCTTGATTTCTTGAATGTCATCAAAATGTCTTCCTTTCAGTGTTTCCTTTATCTTCGAGTACAGAAAGAAGACACTGTGGGTCAGAGCAGGTAAGTAAGGAGGGTGTTCCAATATAGTTATTTGTTTACTGGCTAAAACCTACCTCACAGACAACAATATGATGAAGTTTGTGAACTTGCCAGCTTGCCACCATGTGCAATGGCCATTCCAGAAACAGTTCCAAAATTGCTTTGAAGGGTGAACTAGGCTCAGGCATCAGTGCATAGCTTCTCAAGGGGAGGACTTTGACGGTGACCGTAGAGATATTCAGCAGTGAGGTATGTAGCACTTAGAACAACTAAGTTCTCGAAACTGTCAGACCTAGCATGTAAAGTTGACGTGATTTAGAGCTGAAAAGGCAGAGGCCAATGACAAGTACAATACTTGAAATAATCTGTCCCTCCAGCTCACATGCTCTTGCAAGTATTATCCTGCTTCCCTTTGCAGTGAATTGCCTTGAAAAGAAAAAATGCTTCTCTTCCCAGGCTGAACTGTTCTCTTCACCCCTACTTACTTCTCAGTCTTTTATCTCATGTATACTCTGAGTTGGATCTGACTCGACGGCACTTGGTTTTTGGCTCATATTTTTCCAAAAAAAAACTCTTGTTAAAGTCAACCATGAAATTAGTATGGTACTAAATTCAATATACAGTTTTCAGCTCTCACTTCACTTGATGTCCTGCTAATTGTCCAATGTAATCAGATTATTAGTTTCAGTCTTTCAAAAATCAACCAGCCAACCAGCCAACCAGCCAACCAACCAACCAACCAACAAATCAGCCAACCAGCTGACCAGCCAATTAACCAGCCAACGAGCCAACAAGCCAACCAGCCCACCAACCAGCCATCCAACTCACCAACCAGCCAACCAACCAACCAACATTACTTTTCCCTTCAGCCTACAGCCTTTCCTGAGTTTGTGTTTGTTTTTATTTTGCTTTGTTTTTGTTTATATTGTCTTAGTTGGCTATTCTTTTTCTACTCATTATCCTCTTCACTGGGACCATTAAATATTAAATTCTTCCATGATTTGATTCCAATCTTTCTCTCTCTCACTCTCTCTCTTACTTATTCTTTTTTTTTTTTTTTATTCTAAGTTCTCCCCCTAGCAATCTCGTCTCTGCACACGGCTGTAGCTATGACCACATGCAGTGACTCCCAGATTTGCATCTGTCTCTCTGACCTTTGTGCATCCAACATACTGTTCCAAATGTCTGTTATCTCCACTTTGACAATTCAAAGACCCTTTTCCTTCAAATCCTTCAAAAGAGTCATGTTTTAGTCACAGTCAGTGCTGCTTTAACAGAAATGCCACAGAGTGGATGACTTTAACAAAGGAAAGTTTATTCTTACACAGCCCGGTAGGCTACAAGTCTGAATTCAGGATGTCTACTCCAGGGGAAGGCTTTCCCCCTTGCTATCTCTGGAGGAAAGTCCCTGTGTTGTTCACGGAGCATCTTGGCCTGCAGAAAACTCAGGTCTGATGGTGTGAGATTCTCAGTTCTCTCTGCCAGACATTTTCCTTTATAGCTCAAAAGACCACCTCAAGGCACAAAACAAACTGACACATCGAATCCCGCGCTGCTAACACAACTGCTGCCCAAGCCCCCTCATGACCATCGTAGAGGCGGCAATTCCAACACGGAGCAACATCGTGCAGTAGCAGGGACCAGGGCACAGCCAGATGGTTACAGATTTTTTTAGGGAACACACTTAATCCGGGACTAGTCATTATTCTTAATTAAAGACCATAATGTTTCCATGTGGCCAGTGAGCAAGGCTTTCTGTAGTTTGGCCCTTGGTAGTCTCCTCGGGCTCATTTTGCAAGAAGCCAAGCTCACCCTCTGGCCCACTCACATCAGCTTTCTTTCACCATTTACCCCCAATTCAGAGGGATTTTACCATCTTTTCCTTTTGGCTAGAAATCCTTTTTCTTTATCTCCCATTCTGTCTTCACATAGGTAGGGGAACAATTCTCTTCATTCAGATGTCAGTTCTACTGTCTTTTTTTTGGACAAGCATAACCAGTTTAAAAGTTATTAGGTAACTGAATATTTGGCAGTCACTTTCATAAACTGTATAGCCTTCAGAACCCTACAGGGCAGTTCTACCCTGTCCTATAGGGTCAATATGAATTGAAATCGACTCCATGGCAATGAGTTATAATTCATAGCAGTTATTATAGCAGCTATTACATATTTATTTGTATAATCATTTGATTAATGTCTCCACTAGATTGTAACAGCTATGGTAGTAGAGACTTTTTACTTAGTTTCTTTCCTCCCAAACCAAATGTGTTGTCTGATACTCAGAAAGAATTTAGTGGCTAAATAAAAATCATAGTTTTATTTTTTGTTAATCCTATGCACCTGATCTGCTAACCAAAACATTGGTTGAAATCCATCAGGCACTTGTTGGAAAGTCTATGGGACAGTTCTACTCTGTCCTGTATAGTCATTAGGAGTAAGAATTGACTGGACAGTAGTTGGTTAAGTATCTGATATATACAGTGGCCACCAGACTTGACACAGTTAAGAAGGTTGTGACGAGAGCCACAGATGATAGTTCAGACTCCTGTGAGCTTCAGGATTCCTTCCTAATTTACCTTATTCATTTTTATAATATTAGAGAGAAGTGCTTGCCCCATAGAATTAGCTAGATGATTCAATAAATGATTGATGAAGAAAGACAGTATTGACTGAGGACAAAGGTTACATTACATCTCATACATTACAGGAATGTTTCTATTTCAGGGGTTGTAAAAGATTAAACAAGCACAGACCAGTTCAGGAAGTAAGGTGCCCAGTTGAGCAATTGTTAAGCATTCTGGTTGACTGGAGTGATTAACCAAAAGGTTAGGGTTCAAACTCACCAGTGCCTCCAACAAGAGAGAAAACCTGGGGATCTGTTCCCATCAAGATTACAGCTAGAAAACCCTGACACCGTTCTATTCTGTCACATCAGATCTCTACAAGTTGGAATTGTCTCAATGGTGCACAACAACAACAGCTCAGGAAATATACTGAAATAACAAAAACTGAGCTTGTTTCTGTCAAGTAGATTCTGACTCACAGTGACTCCACAGGATAGAATAGAACCACCCCGTGGGTTTCCAAGAAGCAGCTGGTGGACTCCAACTGCTGACTTCGGGTTAGCAGATGACCTTTTAACCATGGTGCCTCCAAAGCTTCAGGAAATGTGTGATTCTTCAAAGCCTAGCTTACTTCAAAAGTAAATCATCTAAGCTAGAGCTTTGTAAGTAGAACACAACTTTGAGTTAATACTTTCAGTGGAGTACACGAAACCCTACTTGAAAAAAGTGTTTCGATATTAAGCTTTATATCTAGAGCAGATTCAAGCTGCAAAGTTGCCAGTCTCCTGCACAAGTGATTCCTTCCCACAACATAACAGGGGGTGGTACAAAGAGTTAAGTGTCAGGCTACTAACCAAAAGGTTAGCAGTTCAAACTCTACCCAGAGGAGCTTCATCAGAAAAACCTGAGAATCTACTTGCCAAAAAAATCACAGCAATTCAAAACATTATGGAGGACAGTTTTACTCTGAACCACACGAAGTTGCCAGCGACTGGGGTCAACTGATGGCAACTGGCCTTTTATTTGCCTGTGTCACCCCGTACCATAAAACTATTTTAATGCAGACTATTGAGAGCAAGCGTTGTTATATGGAGTTTTTGTTATCTAGGGCTGATCTAGCAGAAGTAGCACAAATGAGTGGCTTTATCAAACAGAAAATTAGTCTCTCACAGTCTAAAAGTCCGTTGCTATTAAGGCGGGTCCAACTCATGGCGACCCTAGAGATCAGAGCAGAACTGCTTCCTAGAGTTTCCAAGAAATGCCTGGCAGATTTGAACTGCCCACCTTTTGGTTATCAGAGGCTATCAGGGTTTCCTGTCCTGGTCTAGGAGGCTAAAAATCCAAATTCAGGGTACCAAATCCTGGGGAAAATCATTCTATGTCTGCTCTGGAAGAAGGTCCTTGTCATCAGTTTTACCCTGGTTTAGTTGATTCTCAGGCACAGGGATCCAGGGTCCAAAGGATGTGCTGTTCTTCTGACTTCTGCTTCTTGATGATAGGAAATCCCTGTGTCTCTCTGTTTGCTTTTCTCTTTTCTATTTCGAAAGAGTCTGGTTTATGACAACCTAATCTTGTAGACTGAGTCCTACCTCACTGACATAACTGCTCCTAATCTCACCACATTAACAACAGGTTATTGTTACGTGCCATAGGTCACTTCATAGTGACCCTATGACAGCAGAAGGAAACACTGTCTGGTCCTGCACTGCAATCATAGTGATGCTTAAGACCATCATTGTTGGCACTGTGTCAACCCATCTTGTTGAAGGTATTCCTTTTTTTTTGGCTGATCTCCTACTTTACCAAGCATGATGTCTTCCTCCTGGGACTGATCCTTCCTGACAACATGCCCAAAGTATGCAAGATGTAGCCTTGCCATCCTTGCTTCTAAGGAGTATTCTAGTTGTACTTCTTCCGGGACAGATTTGTTCACTTTCCTGGATTACTGTCTGAGCAGACAAGCTAAATAGATGTGACGAAAGGACACAGCCCTGATGCACACCTTTCCTGACTTTCACCCTTGCAGCATTCCCTTGTTATTAGCTTTAGAGAGACAGGTTTGACAAGACATAGGAAAATCACATGAGATGCCCAAATGACAGACAATCACACGACACTGGTAATCACAGCCCAGACAGATTGACAGCTGTTTGGGGGGGAGGGAGAGGATACAATTCAATCCATGATGTCTGAACATGAAGAGACATAATCCATAATTTAAAGGCTCTGTTTTGCATAGTTGCAGAAACACTGATTTCTAGTCTTCAACTCCTTTTGGCTAAAACTCATAGGTCAACAAAATTTATTTCCCTCAGGACTTGGACATTGAGAGATATTTAGAAACCGTGTAAATATTCTATTGCTCTTCAAATATTTATCCACCAATTTTAGCTTTTATTGATACTTCTTGTAGGACTTAATTATGACTATCATTGCTGCCAAGTGGTGATATTCCAAATCCATCCTTCTATGTGTAGTATTTCCATTCTGTTTTAGGCAAGAACTCTCTTTTCTCTAGTTTATTTATTTATTTCTATTACTTTGCATTTATGAATTCTTGTTTTAATCAAGGGAAAATAATTAGATACAATAAACTGTCTTGAATTTGGCCACTGTGGGACACTTAAGGCTGGCTGTCTTTGTCTTTTTTAGATGTCCCCATCATTCTTTTAATAATTCATAAATTTATGACTAGGAGGATGGTCCATCTTGTACTTTTTTCCTGTCCTAAACACAGAACCAGCGATTTTCCTAAGAAGCTGTAATTTCTTCAAGTGAAGACTAGTATTTATAAATGAAAATGTTGGGACTAGCTATGCTTACTGCTGCTGGGGCGTGACTGCTCCAGAGCCCCTTAGTCATGCTCCCGAGCCCCTTAGTGATGGTCCAGAAACCAAATCTTCTGCCAGCAAGTCAGTTCCTGTTGGTGATGAACCTATGACCTACAAAGCAGAATTGCTCCAAAAGGTTTTCTTGCATAATCGTTACAGATTCCTAGACCTTTCCTCTGTGGTGCCGTTGGGTAAGTTCAAACCACCAATATCATGTTAGCAGCCAAGTGCAAACTGTTTGGACTACCTGGGAAACTTCTTAGTGAACCAACCGTCCAAGAAAATGAAATCCACTGCCATTGAGTCGATTCTGACTCACAGAGACCCTATAGATCAGAGTAGAGCTGCCCCATAGAGTTTCGAAAGAACACCTGGCAGATTTGAACTACTGACTTTTTGGTTAGCAGACAACACTTAATCACTGTGCCATCAGGGTTTTCTCTTGATGAGCCAAGCTAGAAAATATATGTACACACACATACAGAGAACTTTATATCTATACTTAATTTTATTTCTGTCTCTCTATTATCCATCCATCCACCCACCCACCCATCCATCCATCCACCCACCCACCCACCCATCCATCCATCCATCCACCCATCCATCCATCCATCCACCCATCCATCCACCCATCATCCATCCACCCATCATCCATCCATCCACCCACCCACCCACTCACCCACCCATCCATCCATCCACCCACCCACCCACCCATCCATCCATCCATCCACCCATCCATCCACCCATCATCCATCCATCCATCCACCCACCCACCCACTCACCCACCCATCCATCTATCCACCCACCCACCCATCCATCCATCCATCCATCCATCCACCCACCCACCCACCCACCCACCCACCCATCCACCCACCCACCCACCCACTCACCCACCCATCCATCCATCCACCCACCCATCCATCCATCCATCCATCATCCATCCATCCATCCATCCACCCACCCACCCACTCACCTACCTATCCATCCATCCATCCATCCCCTGGCCCGTGTATGTTGAAAACCACGAGTTCACATCAGTATTTCCAATTCCAGCCCAACAGCACAGCACTTATCCCAGTGTTTTTATTACCATTATTTTTAACCTCACTATTCTGAATTGAAAGCTTTGACCCTCATTATTCTCGGCACATTTATTATTTACCCAGCTTCCCCCTCTGTACCCAATATCTTGGCTCTCTTCCCATTCACCCTCCTTGCTGGATACCTGATCCTTGATAGACCACTGCCCTGTTCTACCACATTCCCTCCTCTGGCCTGAGGCCTCAATGGCCAGCTTCTGCCCGTGGCCCCAATCCCTGCCAGCCCCACCCAGACACGGCCTCCTTTCTCACTCAGGTCTGTTTGCCACCTCTTGCACTAGATTTTCCTGGAGGGAATGAAAAGGAGGATAAAATAGACGGGAAAAAAGAAGTGAGGGAATGAGTCAAGAAAGAATGATAAAACCATTAAGCGTCTGACTACAAATTCTGAGCACTTTCCTCTGTTGTCAGTGCTGCTCTGACTCATGGCAACCTCATGTCTAACAGAAAGAACTGTTGTGGGTCCTACACCATCTTCGTAACCGTTGGTCTGTTTGACCGTATTGTTGTAGCTGTGGGGTCAGTTAGTCTTACTGCACGTTTCTCTCATTCCTACTGACCGCTGTCCCAGCTAGGATGTCCTTATCCGCCTATTGGTCTTTCCTGATGACGCGCCCAGAGTAAGCAAACCACACTCCACAGAGCATCCTGCTGGTCTGTTCTCTAATCCTAATTTATTATTCTTCTGGCAGTCATAATGTCTTCATTTTTTTTTTTTTTATCAGTACCGCAGTTTCGATGACTCAATCTTTCTTCAGTTCTTTTTTTTAATTGTGTAGTTTTCACTTACAAATAAGGCGATGTCAAATGACCATGGTTTGAGTCAGGCACACTTTAGTTATCAGAATGACATCTTTGAAAGAGATCTTTTGTTGAAGATTTGCCTAATGCAATTTATTTTCTAGAATACTACT
The DNA here is from genome assembly GCA_028571685.1 of Heterohyrax brucei. NCBI lineage: Eukaryota > Metazoa > Chordata > Mammalia > Hyracoidea > Procaviidae > Heterohyrax > Heterohyrax brucei. The sequence goes on along the minus strand of CM053148.1, from coordinate 82,711,334 downwards.
TTCATGGCCATTGTTGGTTTATTAAATTAGAATTAAAGCACTGTCAAGTTAATTTTTTTTCTTAATATTCAGGATACTATTTTTGGTCCTGCCGTAACAATTTTCTATTCCATCACATTCAGGTGTAATCATTACTGAAGGCTGTATAGTCTTTGACTTTCATCTGCCAGTCATTCAAGTCTTCTTCATTTTCAGCAAGCAAGGTTGTGTTATTTGCGCATCACTAGTTGTTGATAAGTCTCCCTCCAATCCTGATACCTCATTCTTCTTCATAGCATATGCGGCTTCTCAGATTATTTGCTCAGCATGCAGATAGGATGCATGTTTCTGTCACACTGCAAGCTATGGCACTGTTATTTTAGCTACCAGCAGTGTCACCCACAGTGGTAGGTTTCATCAAAAGTTCCAGAAGAAGATAGACTAGGAAGAAAAGCCTAGTTACCTACTTCTAAACCCTAGTCATTAGAAACCTTATGAACAGCAATTTCTCTCTATCTGGTGTTGGGTTCCAGTGCAGGGTGTCTCAGCACGATGTCTCCTCTCTTATCATCAGCTCCAAAGTTGCAATGCAATTTCTATCCAAACAAGGTGGTTGTATGAGAATTTCTCATCAAAATCACATCAAAGTGTTGATGCCTATGCTTAATTAACAATGCAGAACTCATCATCCCTCTACATACGATCTGACACTATAAGAAATTCCAAAAATTTGTATTGGCTTTTGTAATATTTTCTAAGTAAGATTCTTTTTCTCAAAATAAGAAGGATGACATGATGAAAGAGGAAATCACTAATAGTCATTAGAGTGGGAATTACTCATTTGCTCACCAGCTGTGTGACCTTTAGCAAGCCAACAAAGCTGTCTGGATATGAGTTTTATTTCCACTCAAAAAGAAAAAAAATTCTGGAAATGTTCTCTGCAGTCTTGCTCTCTTACATTTGAAAATATCTTAATCTCTCTCTTTTTGTCATTTAACAAGAGACATTTTCAAGGGTGTGACATAGCACAAGTATCTGGGACTTTTAATGCAACAGATTTGGGTACCACATATTGGTGAACTGGTGAAGCAGATTAAGAGATGACAGCAAAAATATGTTGCCTCAATGGAGAATATTGATAAAGAATAAAATTATTTCACAAAAGTTCTTATTAAAAATCAATAATATCATTTGCAATTAAGGAGATTAGGAAAATCACCCTTTAGGGATAACCTGAGCACTTTCAGTGAATGAACTTTAAATTTCCTCTAAGTAATGTTCTGCCTGAATTTAGAGTCTTCTTAAGAGAGAAAATTAACCAAAAGGACAAAAATTTAAAAAAAAAAATTGTGTCATATGCAGTGTCAAAAGAAAAAACCTTTTGCACAATTTTATAAATTATCTAATTGATAAAATCATTTTTTAGAACTATACCAAGAACATAATACTATATTAAATTAAACAATTAAATTAATTAAATGGTCACATTGGGTGTTTTTACAAGTACAAACTCAATAAATGTCACAGACATATTAAGAGGATTTGAGACCAAATAAATGTAAATAATCATCTGATTCCTTTTCCCTACCAAACATTTCCTTTTATAAATCATTATGTAGTTTTTGTAAAATGGCATGAAAATAAACTCGAATTTGAGGTGATTGTCCAGTCTTTGGACAGTCAATCTAGTAGTCAACAGTAATGGAATTTCTTTTTTTGCATTTATAGATTTGGCAAATGAGCCATTGTGGTATTTGGCTTATTAAAGAGGGTACATTACTGGTCCGTACATCCCAGAGTGCTCAGAGTTGCTTTTCAGCACCAGGCTTTCCTTTAGACTGGACGAGATATGAGTGACCATACTTCGTGTCCATGGCAGTACCTAGACCTAGTCACTTGGAGTAGTCAACCAACTGCAGAGATATTGATTTTATATTTTATACCCACATCTTGTATTGTGCATATTTCTGTAAGGTGCCTTAATAATTTGGGATGGTAAGTTATTTTTAACTGATCAATTAACAAAACAAAGAGTCTCGGTGGCACAAGAGCTAAGTGTTTGACCGCTAACTTCCAAAGTTGAAAGTTTGAACCCACCCAGAGGCACTGCTGAAGTAAGGACGTGGTGATCCACTTTCATAAAGATTATAGCCTTGAAAACTATATGGGGCAGTTCTACATTGTCACATGGAGTTGATATAAGTCAACATGAACCTAAGAAGGAAATCCTGCTGGTGTAGTAGGTAAGTGCTGTGGCTGCTAACCAACAGGTCAGCAGTTCAAATCCACCGGGCACTCCTTGGAAACTCTATGGGGCAGTTTTACTCTGTCTACAGGGTCACTGTGAGTCAGAACCTACTCAAGAGCAATGGGCTGTGTTTTTTGCTTTGGGCCCAATGACAACATTTAATGAAATAATACTTTCCTACCATATTTTTGGGGGAGCAAATCTTACTGTCTAGTGTCTAAGTCCTGAATGATAGCACTGTTGATTTATAGTGTTATAATAGGTGACTGGGAGTCCTGTTGGAGCATTAGCTGTGCATTTGTCTGCTAACCATAAGGCTGGCACTTTGAATTCGCCAATTGCTCCTCAGAAACCCTATGGGGCAGTTCTACTCTGTTCTATAAGGTAACTATCAGTTGGAATTGACTCAGTAGCAATGGATTTGAATAAATTATATCCAAACAAAGCCCAGTGTAGTTGAGTCGATTCAAACTCATGATGAACCTATAAGACAGAGTAGAACTGCCCCATAGGGTTTCTGAGGTGCACCTGGTGGATTTGAACTGTCGATCTTTTAGTTAGCAGGCATAGCACTTAGCCAATATACCACCGGAGTTTCCAGAATAAGTGATAGTAGAAGGCTTTGTTTCCTTATTTCATGAATAATTGTCCTAAATCTATTCTTTGTTGTCTGAGGAATTCAATGGCATGAGTAGTAGCTTATTAACTCTTGGAAAATTACTTTAAGTTCCATCCACCAGACATTCTCACCCTCCACAAACACTAGAACACTCACTGCTTTGAATTTAGATCATCTAACAGGCTGGAGGTTTCCTGCTGTGATGGTAACGAGAAGATGAAAAGTATCTTCACCTTCTCTTGGGACTGAAGATAGAATTAAGGCCAAATTTAGTACAAAAATTATGACAAGTGATTGGATAGTTTCTGTGATAAATGCCTTCATAGACACACAAGGATGCAGCCAACGGCTTGCAGTGGCCAGAATGTTCAAGAAAACCAGCAAACACTTCTCTTTAGGAAGTCTCTCCTTTCGCTCCTTTTTTCTTCTGTATTTCTCTCCCTCTTCCTTGAACACAGCAACACTTTTAGTCCTCTTTGCCCTGTGACAGTTGCATTGTGAATGAGTAGTCAGAGGATAAAGTAATTCTCAAGGCCAATGTCATCTATTCATCATTTTGCATTGTAGCTTTGTCATAGACACACTCATACCCAGAGTGATTTTCACATATGAGAATCCAGTAAACTTGGTCATCTAAAGAGCCACTGAAGAAAGAGAAATGCTAGTGGAACAGACTATGTTTCTAGTTCTAGATTTTTCATTGGTTTCTTTATTTTTAAAACTCTTCCTGGACTTCAAGTTCAGAAGACTGTAAGAAAGGAGGTACATCAAAGAATTTAATTTTGGTATTTATATTACTATTCTTCTATCTACAGTTAAAACAATCCAGTTTTATCTAGGAATCAATTTTATAGATTCAGCTATGTTCCCCTACAAAAAATACCTATGAATATAATTTGCATTGGAAATAGAGTCTTGTAAAATGTAATCAGTGAACATGAGATTACATGGGGGGTTAAGCACTCGGACTTGGCAACCTAGAAGTGCAATGTTTAGAAAAGAAAAGAACAGATACAGAGAGACACATGGAAGGATGGGTCTATGAAGATGAATCTACAAGCTACAGAACACCAGAAACACATGAGCTCCTGGAAGCTTGAAGAGACAACCAAAGACCTTCCCGTAGAAGGAACACAAAGAACATGGTCCTAACAGCACCCTGAATTAGACTTCCAGCTTCCAGAACTGTGAGGGAAGCTGTCTGTAGGCAAATAATACACAAAAAGGAGGCTCTAGTGGCACAGAGGTTAAGACCTATAGCTGCGAACCCAAAATTCGGATGTTATAATCCATCAAGACACCTAGAACTCCTTGGAAAGCCTACAGAGCAGTTCTGTTGTGTCCTACAAGGTTCCTATGCATCCAAATCAACTCAATGACAACGGGTTTATACAAACAGGATCCAACTCACTACTTTGGTAGACTGTCTCCTGTTACAAATAGTATTATCTGTATTAGGTGGGTGTGCGTAATTGACATAATTGGCACGGATTTTAGATGCCATCTATACATTCAAGAATGCGCATTCCATAACTTTTCAACCCATCAGAACATTTTAAACAAAAAAACTTGCAACTAAAGCTGATAAATGTATGGTTCTAAGCATCTATAGGAGGTCATCATGTTGACCACATACTGGAGGAAAGGGAATGGGTAGAGAAGAGAAGATAGGAGACTGTTGGGAAGATAAGACATGTATGAAGCAGAGAGAAAGAGTGTGCTGTCACCATGCAGGGAGAGCAGTGGAAGCTGCATGTAGGTTAGTATGCAAATTTATAGGAATGTATATTTTCATTCAACCATCATCATCATCATAATAATAAGCTGATAAATGCGCTGCAGGTATGGCCAAAATATTTTGAGGCAACTTGATGAAAAGGAGAGCAATGAATAACAAAATTTCCTTTCATTCTATTCTAAAAATTTTTTAATATGGAAATGTCTGATTTTCAGGCTCCCATTTCTCGTTTCCATTATAAGCAAGACAAGTAATCTAATTATCTACCAGTATTCTTCTTTCTCTCTCTCTCTTTTTTTTGGATCCTTAAATGACCAAGGAAAGAGTATTTTCCGATGGCTATCTTTTCAGAGTAAAAGAGGTAAATTTGGGTGCTGCTTACTTTGCAATGCGGACATCGATTTCACAACTTGAGTGGTCACATGCTGTCTGCAAAGTGTGAATGTTTTATTTGTCCCCAGCTGCTCAGCCAGCAGTCCCAACACCTCTCTCCTCTTAGGTTACCAGTGCCAGCTCCCAGGCAGATTCCTAGAGAGCTGTCATTGCAAGTGACACTGTTCAGACACTGACATGTAAAATAGGTTTTTGTAGCCATGAAACATTTCAGCCTGTGGTAGTGTTACCTTCAAAGTCTGCCTGAAAATAGACTTTTCTCAATTCTGCTTCAATACATACTTCTTGCTCTATTTTTCACTTGGTTTATAAGACTAAAAAAGTGCTTGGTGTGGTCAATATTTTAGATTATGCTGTTGATAAAATGATAAACAGGGTAAATTTTGCCAGCAAAGCACATGGGGACTGCTGAGATTATTTCATGTGTGTGTTCTTAATTTTCTTAATGAGCAACCCCTGGGCCTCATGAGAGTAAATTGATAGCTATTTATATTACTTTTGGATGCCCGGAGGCTTAAATGTGATTCATCCAAGGAAAAGCAACTTACATTTTTTTCAACTAGAACATACTAAAGCTGAGATAAAGTGAGAATAGGATTCGTATTTGTGACTCTGTATCACAGGGAAGTGTAAGTTCCCAGGGACAGAACTGTGTCAACATATCAGTTGTTGTTGTGTGTTGTCCAGTCAATCCTGGCTCATAGTGATCCTACAGAACAAAGTAGAACTGTTCCGCTGTGTTTTCAAGGAGTGGTTGGTGGATTCAAACTGCAGACCTTTTGGTCAGCAGCCTGAGTTCTTAACCACTTTGCTACCAGGGCTCCCAAGATATCAATGGATGTGACAAATTCCCTTTCATAGCTCTTAATGGACATATATCAGGTTGATAGCAACCAAAACACAACAACAAAGTGTCTACAACAGCAACAATAACAAAAAGGAAAACACTTATATAGAACTTCTGGATCCCTATGTGGCACAAGGAGCCCTAGCAGCACAGTGGTTAAGCATTGGGCTGCTGACCTTTGAATCCAGCAGCCACTTCTTGGAAACCCTGTGGGACAGTTCTATTGTGTCCGATGGGTTTGCTATGAGTCAAAATCATGTTGGCAGCAACAGGTTGGACGAGACAGGTGAAACAAATGGTTTGTGCTTTACTGCCAACTCAGTCTGGTGGCATAGTAGGTAAGTGTTACAGCTACTAACCAAAAGGTCAGCAGTTTGAATCCACCAGGCATTCCTTGGAAACTTTATGGGGAAGTTCTACTCTGTCCTATAGGGTTGCTATGAGCTGGAATTGACTCAGTGGCACTGGGTTTGGTTTTGGTACTGACTTGGATATTGCTGTTTTAATCCAACCTAATGGAACCTTGAAAGAAAGGCCTGGTAATCTGCTTCCCTAAATTTTACAGCCATGAAAACCCTATAGACTATTTCTACACTGTAACACAAGGGTGTCATGAATAGGAATCAACTAGAAGGCAGAAGTTTTATTACATAGACTTGATATTGAAAAGTATAGATTTAACTAGAAGAAATACAGTCACTGATCTGGTGATGGGGACCAATTTTTTGAAAACATTTCCTGATGGTGTCCCTGAGAAGGTCTCCAGGAAAACTGAGTATTCTCTGACTCTCTGAACGATGGCAGGAAGACAAACCAAGGAAGAAATGAGTGATCAAGCATGACAACAGAGAACAGAAACAGACCACGTAAGTGGTGACACAATGTCATCTTTCCTTACTGATATGATTGACTGGGAAAATCAGTGTAACTCCGTGGGCAAACCAAAACTAAAACCGAAAAAAAAAGAAAGAAAGAAAGCCCAGTTCCAAACCAGTCACTTTTGAATCAAAGCGACTCTAGAAGACAGAGTAGAACCAACTACTCCACAGAGTTTCCAAAGAGCACCTGGTAGATTTCAACTGCCAAGGTTTTTGTTAGCAGATATAGCACTTAACCACTAGACTACCAGGGTTTCAGGACTTCTACATATCTGACCCTCGGAGTTGTACTCACTTGACCAGAAGTGCAAAACCAGTGATTATAACTGATCTTCACTGGGCAGGTGTCTCTAAAAGGAAGCCCGGCCCAGCCAAGTAGGAAGCTAGAACAGCATGAGCCGCGCTCACAGACAGTCGTGACTCCCAGTTTCACCTCCAGACACCTCAGCCTTTACCGTTTGGTTATGAAAAAAGTGAGCATCAAGAACCTGATTACCTCCCTTCCTTCTTTTTCTCCCTCAGAGAGTTGCAGATGTTTCTTCCCCGTTTTAGAGTTCTGGAGATTTGGGAGCACCCATCCAGCTGTAGTATGTCTCCCTTACCTGATCCCCATCCTGTCTCCCACATTGCTTCTTGGGGTGCAAGTCTTTTTTCAAGCCACCACAGAAATCCTCCCACTTCTATCCCAGTTTACTTTTGGTCCCTCTTGGGTGTGTGACAGCAGTGGAACTTCATCCAGGAAATACACTGGGTGGTCTGAGCCACTCTCCCTTCTCAATGCACTAATAAATTGGTTGGAGAAGGTGTTATATACCTAGTGCACCACATGGAAGGGAAAGAATTGTACACACAGAGCACTGTTTCTGGTGCAGGACAAACCTATTAGGCTGTTGATCCAAACACACAAAATGAGGGTGAATGATGGTAAACCATCAGTCCACTCTTCACTTCAGACCCTTAGACATCAGTGTGAGGCTTCCCTGGGGTCTCCTATATTTGCCTTCCTTTGCTTCTATAGGGGAACCCTAATGGTACAGTGATTGAGTGCTGTGTGGGGCTAACCAAATGTTCGCCAGTTCAAGTCCACCAGGCACTCCTCAGAACCTGTACCATAGGATGCTGTTAGAATCCACTTGATGGCAGTGGGGTTTGGCTTCTATAGGACTTATTCCAGGAATAAGGAATAAAACGTAGCTTCTATCTCATTTCTCTGTCAGCCGTCTTGTCCACCCAGTGCTACTCTTGTCTCCTCTGGGGCAGAGCAAACACACCATTGTGACTATTTGCACCACTGTGCAACACTTTATAGCTCGTATCCTATGAATATTGTCTCGATTTAGGATTTCTTCCACAATAGCTTTTAAGCAATGTTTATACCTTGTGTGTTGCTGTCCAAAGTGAAAAAAGAGAAAGGTGGTACAGGGAAGTGGGAAGGAATTCATTTTCCTTCAACACGGCACTTAAAATGCTGCCACACAGTCCTCAAGGACATACCTCGTACTCATCTATTTATAATTTATTCTGTTACTAATTGTGTGATTTCCCATTAAACATCTTTATTCCAATGATAGTAGAAGTGTTTGTTAAAAAAAAAAAAAAAAAGGTAGTAGCAGCCTTTCCTAGCTCCTGAATATTTCAAACCAAGAATTATAAGTTTAACTTCCTTTTAAGGCAACACAGCATTTTCATTCTTAGTATATTCAAGCGGTTGCTAAAATTAAAAATAAAAATAAATCAAAACATGATTTAGCTTAATTTTGTACTCAGTTAAGGCACTCTGATGGCATGCATAGTGGTTAAGAGTTAGCTGCTAACCAAAAGGTAGGCAGTTCAAATCTACCAACTGCTCCTTGGAAATCCTGTGGAGTAGTTCTGCTCTGTCCTATAGCTGCTATGAGTTGACACTGACCCAGTTGTGAGTTTTGCTTGGGGTTTTGGTACTCTGCTAAAACCACTGGATATATAGCGTGAAATAAAAGCTAGTATAAGGTACTAATTTGCTAATGAATTTGCTTTCTGGTGAATTTCAAAAACATTGCTCTCCAGTTTAGTATCACTTTGTTTGACCCTGGAGTTTCCTGAGGCCAGTTTTGGTTGGTTCCACACAGCTGTGGTACGTCCTAAGTGTCTCCAACATGTTGAGCTTTTTGTGTACTCGTTAAATTTTATTTTTTCTTCAAAAGGAAGGCTAACAAGGTTACATGAGGCTATATCTCTCACTAATTTGGGTGCATAATTAGTGCCATTTAAGTCTAATTTTGAAGACACAGTGATGATTTTCCCCTTTGGCTAAAACTTCCATTGTTTGAGAGGATCCTAAACGAGTGCTTTCAACAAAAACGTGTCACCAAACTACATGTGTAGTAATTTTGAGTGAGTTTTGGTATGCATTATAAGCCCAGGCTTTTTTTTATTCGACTGTCTCCATCTCTAAGCAGTAGACATTAACACTCTGCCTAGTGCCTGGGGGCCTCCAGATGCGGGAGGTGGACATTTTTCTGCCTTCAGTAACTAGCTGAGACCCAGATCAGGGTTTGAGCCCACCCAGTTCATATTCACAAGTAAAATTAGCAATATAGGCAGCGTATTACTTGTCAAGTCTCTTTGGAATGAATCATATGAAATTAAAATACACAACAACTTTTATTCTCTTGGCATGCCTTAAAGTGGGTTTTGAAGCCAGTGTAATGAAATTAAGTTTGACATTAATAGGATCATATGTAATTATTCTAACACTGGATCTTTAATGTGTAACTATGCCACACATATTCCTTTTGCACTGATAGATGGTCAACAGGAGACAAACACAAAAGATTTTGAGACTTTTTGGAAGTTATGAAACTAAAAACCAAAGCCCTTGCTGTGGAGTCAATTCTGATTCGCATCAACCTTAGAGGACAGAGTAAAGGTACCTCATGGTGTTTCCAAGGAGATTTGAACTGCTAACTTTAGTTCTTAACTACTACTCCACCAAGGTTAGCCACAGAGCTAGCCATTAACAGAGTTCTGATTCAAACTTTATGTGTCTGATTCCAAGTCAGCTTTCCTACAGCATAGCAAGTTGTCCCTTCTTAAACCCTTAACACTTCACATACTGTAGTCCTTATGCTGGAAATACTGGTGGTGTAGTGATTAAGTGCTATGGCTGCTAACCAGAAGGTCAGCAGCCCAAATCCACCAGGCGCTTCTTAGAAATTCCACGGGCAGTTCTACTCTGTCTGTAGGACCACTGTTAGTCAGAATTGACTCGATGGCAGTGGATTTGGTTTGATTTTGGTTACTCATGAAATTAATCAGAGGTAGCAAAGTTGGTAGCCTTTAATCATTCCAATTTTAGTATATGTGCTGCCAAAGCAAGTGCTTAATTAAAACAGGAAGAGAAAAAACAACTTACATTTTGAGGCAGAGTAGATCTAGTAACAGAGCTTGAAAGGTTGTGTCAGCAACCTTCTCTTGCACTATTTTACAAAACATCCGTTAGAAATTTTGAAGCATCACCTGTGATTCCCCTACATAAACTTTTTGAATTAGTTACTCAGAATCCCTATGGATAAGGCTAGTTTTCATATTTACATCATACATCTCAGATTTTCCAGAAGCTATCTCTGAATATCATTGCCCAAGCATCCAACTGGGAGTCCAGTTCCAGGAACTGGAGTGGCTTTTATCAGACTATCCCCTAGCAAAGAAATAAATAAACTCTGGACAAAACTAACAAAGACAGCCATTTGCAGATACCAGAGACTAAACAAAGTTGGGTAAAAAGTGGACGAGGTTTGGCCCTTGAGGAAGGGAATGGCAGTAGTGAGCTCCTCAGTTACACAGTGGCAGTTTCCATAGAGGGCCCCCTGGGTCCATGCATCCCAGTCACCATTATTTTGGCTTGAATCATGAAGGGACACATTTGGGGCTGCCAGCCCAACTGTAAGTTAAGGGATTAAATCTCAGACAGGAGGTTATCCACAGGAAAAAAAGCCAAAAATCTATAAATACTCTCCTCTCAATTTCTGAAAGAGCCTGGTCTGAGGGTGTACAGAGGAAGCCCAGTAATCACTAAAGCCAGAAGGCTGAAAAGGCAGAATAAAGAATTCCTTAGCTAGCCACTGAAAGAAGAGAGAGATTCAAGTTTGAGTCCCACTAAGGAGAAGGTCTTGGTAAAACCTCAGGCTTCCCGCTAAAATCCAAGGGTCGTACCACAGGAAAAGATTATGCATGAGGCTTCAGGGATTTGACGTAAAACCAAAGGCAAACTTCACACCTTAGCAGCTATGATAAAGCAAGAAACCAAAACAGCTGACTTCAAGTTTGGAAAAGAAGAAGGAAAGCTTTCTCTATTTTCAGATGACATGACATTGACATTGAATGTTTTAAAGATTTATGTACTGATAGTGAATTTACTAACGTAAAAGCATACAAATTAACTGTTTTGTCTTTCTCTAATCTAGAGGCAAATAAATAATAAACAAAATTCCACTTATAATATTAAAAACCAAATGATAGGTTATAAATGTAATGCTATATTCAAGATTGATGTTTCAAAACCATAAAACACTGCTGTAACAAATTCAGTAAGACCTATTTATGAGATACATACACTATGGTCATAAATTGGAAGAGTCTGTGTTGTTCAAGGGTCAAAACTATCCAAATTGCTTTGTAGGTTCAATCCAATCTCAGGCAAAATCCAAATCACACTTTCGCAGGGACTGACAAGCTGACTCTAAAGATTATATGGAAAAGGCAAAACTCTAAAATAACTAAAACAATCTTGGACAGGAAGAACAAATTTGGAGACTTCACATTCCCACCTTCAAGACTTACTCTAAAACTACAGTACTGAGAAGATATGAGAACGTAGTATGAGAATACAAAAGATTTTCAGTACCTTCCATAACAGATCTCTTCTGCAAAAAGTACAAGACTTCTCCTTGGAAGCAAAGATGGAAAGACTGCATCTTACATACTTTGGACATGTTGCCAGGAAGGGTCAGTCGCTGAGAAGGCCATCATGCTTGGTAGGGTAGAGAGTCAGCAAAAAAGAGGATGACCCTCAGCAAGATGGATTGACACGGTGGCCGCAACAATGGGATTAAGCATAAAAATGATTGTGCACAGGCAAAAGACCAGGCAGTGTTTTGTTCTGCTGTTTATTGGGTTGCTATGAGTGGGAAGCAACTCAATAAGCACCTAACAACAGCAAAAACAAGTTGCTATCATAAAAGAGAACGATGAGTTCAAAATAGATACAAATGTTGTTATCAATTGGTTTTCAACAAACATGCAGAGGCCATTCAATGGGGGAAATGGAAGTTACTGTTAAGAAATTATTTTCGGTCAATTGCATAAATGTTTGCCAAAATAGTAAGCCTTAGCCTATATCTCATGCTCTAATAAAGGAAACACGTTCCTGTAGATCACGAGCTTCAAAACTAAAATTAAAACTTCAAAGCTTTCTAAAGAAAACACAGGCAATAATATGCACCATTTGGGGACAGCAAATACTTCATAGCAAGAATACAAAGAGCATCAAATGTAACAAAAACAGTAAGTGTGCTTTGTCAAAAAAATATTAAAAGATCTGGTCCAGAAACATGGGCCATTAAGAAAATGAAAAGACAAGTCAGAATCTAAAAGAAAATATTTAATATATGGATATGAAGAGGGACAAATACTGAGAAAATACATAGTACTTGTGAGAAAGAAATTTTTTGAGAACACAATTTATAAGAAAATCTATGCAAATAATCAATAGCCGTATGAAAATGTTCTCAGTATTCTAAGTTTAAGCACAAGTAAGACCACAGTGAAATATCACAGAACACATACAAGAATGATCAAAATGAGAAAGACTGAAAAAAACAAATGTTGATAAAGGTATGCAGCAATTCTAACTCTCTTTCATTACTTTTCCAAGTGAAAATTTTTTATTATTACTTTGAAAAAGTCCTTGACAATGTCTGAAGTTAAAATATCCAGACCTTTGAATTTAGGAGTCTCTCTAGATTAGACCAAGATAAATGAAAACATACATACACAAAAAGACTCAAGCAGAATGGAAAAATAAATTTGCATCTATTAGAAAAATAGGTAGAAATTAAAATGAATGTGCTGTTTACTAAGGAGTCCTTGGATGATTCAAATGGTCGAATGTTCTGCCGCTAATTAGATGGCTAGTGAGACACGTGAATGGACCCAGAGCTACTTCATAAGAAAGAGTTGGTGAACCACTTCTGAAAGGTGGTTGTTGTAATTGTTGTTAGCTGCTGTCGAGGTGATTCTGACTTACCGTGACCCTCTGTACAGCAGAAAGAAAATGCTATGCTGTTTTGCACTGTACTCACAATAACTTGATACCACTGCTGTATTTGATCCCATTGTTGCAGTCACTCTGTCAATCTGTCTTCTTGAGCATCTTCCTCATTCTTCACTGACTTTGTCCTTTACTGAGAATGATCGCCTTCCTCAAAAACTTGTCCCTCTTGGTAACATGCCCAAACTACATGCGATGAAGTCTTGTATTCTTGTTTCTAAGAAGCATTCTGGCTGTACTTCTGACAAGGCAGGATTTTTTATTCTCTGGCAGTCCAAAATTGATTGCTGCAGTACGTTGATACGGAAAGTCCAACTAGATTTAGAAAAGGACTTGGAGTGAGACATATCATTGCTGAAATAAGATGGATCCTGGCTGGAAACACAGAATATCAGAAAGATGTATACTTACGCTTTTTGGACTATGCAAAGTCTTTCGACTGTGTAGATCAGAATACATAATGGATAATATTGTGAAGAATAGGAATGCCAGGACACTTAATTGTGGTCATGAAAAATCTATGCATGCAAGAGGCAGTAATTCAAACATAGCAAGTGGATACTGCATGGCTTAAAATCAGGGAAGTAATTTGTCATGATGGCATCTTGTCACCATCCTTAGTCAGTCTGTATGTTGTGCAAATAATACAGGACTATAGGAAGAAGAAGGTGACTTCAGGATTGGTGGAAGACTTGGTATAAATCTGCAATACTCAGATGACATAAACTTGCTTGCCAAAAATGAAGAAGACTTGAAGCACTTACTGATGAAGACCAAAGATCACAGTCTTCTGTGGATTACACCTCAGTATAAAGAAAACAAAATTCCCCACAACTTGCCCCCAAACCAACATCATGATAAACAGAGAAAAGACTAATCTTGTCAAGGCTTTCATTTTACTTGGATCCACAATCGATGCCCATGGAAGCAACAATCAGGAAATCAAATTTATTCACTGCTTTGGCAAATCTGCTGCCGAAAACCACATTAAAGTGTTGAAAAACAAAGATATCACTTTGAGAACTAAGGTATGCCTTACCTATCTTTGAAATTTTCAAGCACTTCATGTATGCAAAACCTAAAAAGCAAATAAAGTTCTCATGCTAGACAGGCTTCAGTGGTGCTTCCAGAATAAAACACACTAAGAATGAAATCCACTACATCCATGGAAAGAGATAAAAGAAAACTCCAGGGGTTGACTTGGAACAGACCGTCATTGCTGAGATCCAAGTTCAAGCTGGCACTGAAGAAAATCAAAGCAAGTCCAAAAGAGCCAAAGTTGGACTTTGAATAAATCTTGCCTGAATTTAGAGACCATCTCAAGAATAGATTTGATGCTCTGCATACTAATGACCGAAGTTTGGAGAGTTGCGGGATGACATCATGGATGTTACGAAGCACAGAGAAGAGCTCAAGCTGAAAGAAAACTCAAGCCTTGAGTTGCAATATGAAGAATTCTATTGATCAAAAGATTGAGTGACACAAAAAGTATCAAAAGAAGATTGAAGGAATACACACAGTTACAGAACCAAAAAGAACTGGTTGTTGTCCAGTGATTTTAGGAGGTAGTGTGTGATCATGAAACCCCAGTACTGAAGGAAAGAGTACAATAATGAAAAACATGCCTACAGAAATTGACAGAATAACCAGCTGAGATGTCTCAGACAGTAGCTACAATACTGGAAGCATTTAAACATTTCTGTCAAAAAATTTGGATGACAGGTACCTGGCCAACTGAGTGAAAGAGAACCATATTTATGCCCATTCCAAAGAAAGACAATGGACTGGAAAGAGAATTATACAACAATATCATTATTATCACATGCTAGCAAAATTTTGCTAAAGATCATTCAAAAAGGACTGCAGGTACACCTCCACAAGGAAATGCCACAAGTTCAAGTCTGATTCAAAAGAGGATACAGAAACAGAAATATTGCTGACAGTCAGATGGATCTTAGCTGAAAGCATAGAATATCAAGAAGAGTTTTCCCAAGTTTCATCAACTATGCAAAGACATTCAACTGTGTGGATCATAAGAAATTAGAGATAATATTGGGAATAAGGGGAATTTCAGGACACTTAATTACGATCATGCAAAATCTATATATGGATCAAGAGACAGTTCTTCAGTCAGAACAAGGGGATGTTGTGTAGTTTAAAATTGAAAAGGTGTGCAACAGGTCACATTTTTCTACCTTGCTTATTCAATCTTTGTGTCCAACAAATGATCTGAGAAACTGGGCTGTTCAAAGAACATGGCATCAGTTTTGGAAGAACACTCATTAACAACCTACTACATGAAGACAACACAACTTTGCTTGCCCCAAGTTAAGACACCTTGAAGCACTTACTGATGAAGGTATGGATTAGATGTGAACATAAAGAAAATGAAAATCTTTGTAACTGCACCATGAAACAACCATCATAATAAATGGTAAAGGAACTTAAAGTGTCAAGGTTTCCATTCTTTTTTGATCAACAATCTATGCCCATGGAAATATCAGTCAAGCCGTCAAACAACTTACTGTTTTGAGGACATCTGCTGCAAAGACTTCTAAAAGGGTTAAAAAGAAAAGACATCACTTTTTGAGGTGTGCTTGATTCCAGTCACAATGTTTTCATCTGCTTAATGGTCATGTGAAAGTCAAAATGACAAAGAAAGACCTAAGACCTGACGCATCTGATTTGAGGTATTGGTGAAGAATACTGAATATGCAATGGGCTTCCAGAAGAAAGAATGGGAGGAAGTCCAGCCAGAATGATTTCAGAAGCAAGAATGGCAAGACTTAGTCTAGCTTACTTTGGGCACATCAGTAGAGGAAGGCAATTGCTGAAGAAGGGATATTTTGCTTGGCAATGTAGAGGGTCAGAGAAAAAGAAGGAGCCCCTTCAGGAGATGGATTACCCAGTAGCTGCAACAAAGGACTCAAACATAGCAGCGACCGTAGGGCTAGCTTTGGCCTTGGCAATGCTTCTGTCTGTTATACCTAAGGTCACTTTGAGATGGAGTCAACTTGACAGCTCCTGACAACTGCATAGCATAGAGGAACGTAAAATACAATATTTTTTTTACCGTCACCTTTGTAACAACTGCTTTATCTTGGAGTCATGGTTTTAGTATTATCCTTTTTTTCTACCTTATTTAATAAGTTGTGAAAACAGTCATTCTAAAAGTTCATATGATTTGCAATAAAATATCATCATGAAAAGCATGCCTCAAATACTTATTTTACAAAAGCTTATTTTATGTGTTTTCTTTGAACTTAACCTAACAATCACTTTATCTCCAGTTAAATCAATAATATCCTTAGATTTAATAAAAACTTGTCAGAACATGCCCCTATGATTTTAATAATCACAAAAGGGGTTATGCATGTGACCACGTTATACAAGTTTCTTTGGCACAATTTCTATTTTTTAATATTGCAATAAAGTTGATGCTTCCTGTGGCTTCCCATGAGGCCCTAGTAAAACATAATCAAGAAGCCTTTACACTCCCTTATTTTAAAAGCTCTAAGACAGAAGCTAATCTTATATACAGTCGATATTTCATTTCTTTAATTTAACTGACTTCTTAGCGCGAATGTCAGCAAACACACAGTATTTCGGCCTAAGCTTACCTCTTCTTTTAAAAAACCGCCCTTCCAGCACTAAAGAGTACCAGGTCCCTTCATTCTGCATTGTCCCCACCTATACTTCTTGCCCCTTCCAACCCATGCAGCCTCTTCACCTTCTTCAGGATAAATATCCCTAACTCTTTCAGCTAGCATGTCTCTGACTTTTCCCTTGCTCCGCTGGTGAATGTTGTTGCTGTTAGGTGCAGTCAAGGTGATTCCAACACACAAGGTCATTACATACAACAGAATGAAACATTGCCCACGCGTGCACCAGCCTCAGCAGCGTTGCTGTGTTGGAGCTCTCTGTTGCAGCCGCCGGGTCAATCCCTTTCATTGAGTCTTCCTCTGTTTCAACGACTGTCTACCACATCAAGCCTACGTTGGTGAACAGCCAAGACAAAGCTCCAAAGGAGCTTTCTGTGCCAGTGGTGTCATGGACCTGCTATCACTTATGAAGATGATGGTGAAGCAATGTCTTTGCTGTCTCCTCCTTTAAAAAAAGATAAACGAATTAATGAATGAGCATAGATTTCTCTGATAGAAAGGAGGAGATTTAAAACAGTCAAATTCTGTTGATTTTCTCCAAAATACATGGATTAATCGGGGAGATAAAAACTTGACTGAACTGTCTGAACTTTGGGTTGTTACATACACAAACACAAAATAGGTACACTGACTGTAACTTTAGGGAATTCTTTGTTATAGACCCTAACTCAAGGTCAGAAACACTGGTGGAGTAGTAGTTAAGTGCTACAGCAGCTAACCAAAAGATCAGCAGTTTAAATTTACCAGATGCTCCTTGGAAACTCTGTGGGGTAGTTCTACTCTGTCCTACAGCATCGCTATGATTTGAAATTGACTCAACAGCAATGGGTTTGGCTTTTTAGTTTTTAACTCAAGGATTCTATGACTGAAAGATGAAAGTATGTAACCCAAGTTGGCCAGGTCCCATTCCAATTGTGGAAGGTAGACAGACCACCAAAAGAATTCTATTCTCAGATTGATAGTGGCAACTTCATACAAATCAGTGAGATAATAACAAATACACCTGTAGGGGGGAAATGGCAAAGGATCTGCAGAGTCAAAAGTCTAAACAAAATGATCACCATTACCATTTGATGAGTAAATGCAATCTGGGCAACAATAAAAGCTAACTTTTATATATCGTGTGGAAAAACACATGTATTTTGTGTTACTAGTGATTTACTGGGACCAATCCATAAAATACTGTCTTTCTGAAAAGCAACTTGGTCAAATGCTTCCAAAGTTTGGGAGATGCCCATACCCATAAGTACAGCAGTTTGCCTCTCTATACATTTATCTTATGAGATTTCACCATAAGGACATTTATTATGGTTTCAGTTGTTATAGCAAAGTATGCTGTACACATCTTGAATTGCTAAAATTAAGAATAGTTCAAAAATGGTCAATGCCTTTATTTCCTCCAGTGGATTGTAGGTCTCCATCATGGACCAATTTCCTGAGCACTATTTAAGACATCTGATATGCTTATAGCACATTTTGAGGTGGGGGGGGGGAACCTTAGGACATAAAATGGGTTATAGACTACTATACGGAGTTTTTAACTTTTATGTTGAAAATACTGAGAGAAAATACCTCATGCTATTAATTCAAATGTCTTTATTGCTTTGGATAAAGAGGGGAGGTATTTCCAGGGAAATAGCAAGGATAAAGGGTCAAGTTGATTAGGAACCCTAATCACTAAATTACGGGATAAGAACTAATGGAATTTGCTGATTACATGAATCAGAAAGAGTTTATGAAAATTGAAATAGCACTCAAAAACTGGGAGACTTTAGCTGTGTCAGTTAGTGTATTCTAATTTTTTCTATGTCAGTGTCAGGACTGAGCCTTTTCCTTTGGCCTGATCTTACTTTTGCAAAGTCTCTCCTCCATGAGTCACAGCGTCCAAGTACAAGGTCTGACACTTAAGTCTGTGAACTTCGCTGTTTTAAGTGCCGTGTACCTCACTGTCAAGTATTGCTATGATCAGCTTCAAAGTACACCCCTTGGGAAGTTATGCATTGACACGGTGCCTAGGCCACCTTTCAAACTAATTTGGGAACTCTTTCTGGAACGGCCATTGCACAAGGTGGCACAGTGGCAAGTTCATGAACTTAATTGTATAATTGACTGTAAGGGGGGGTTTAGCCAGTAAACAAATAACTGTATCGTAACACCCTCCCTACTCACCTGATCTGGCCCTCAGTGACTTTTTTCTTTACCCAAAGTTAAAGGAAATATTGAAGGAAAGACAGTTGGATGACATTCAGGACATCAAGAATAACAGGATGACAACTCTGATGACCATTCTAAATAGAAAAAGAGTTACAAAATTGCTTTGAAATGTGGGCTAGGAACTGGCATTGGTGCATAGCTTCCCAAAGGAAGTAATTAGAAGATGACCATAGTGATTTTCAGCAATGAGGCACATAGCACCTTTTCTAGGATGAGCTTGTGACCTTAGTTAGCAGTCCTGGTACAACAGAGTATTCAGGGCCCCAAAGGTTTTTAAGACCTTGTTGATTCAAAGCTTAACAATCTTAACACTTGAAAGCTATAAATCAGGTTTCTGAGATTCCAGGTTGAGACTTGACTTTTAAGTTCAGAGGAGGAAAGTTAATTGTTTGCAGATAATCACTTTAATGGTCTTTGAATGATGCAAAGTTCCCATTCTGGGATGTTAGGGCTGCAGACACACTGGCTCCAAGAAGCTAAACTCCCCTAGTAAATGATATAAAAGACTCCCCATTCATTATGTCTGCAGATTAGTATCCCATTTAGAAATGTTTCTTTTATAAATATGGATTTAGACGGTACTTTTCTTAATTATCTTTATTGATTCTTGGCAAATGTGTGTATCATGTGTGAGGTCTTGCTCTTAAATTTGCTCAGTGGACCTTGAGAGCAAGTGAGTTGGAATATAATGCCCCCCACGTAGCTGAGAGAAGATAGGAAAGACCTGAGCAGGACTGTTGGCGTCTACTGCGGAGTCTCCAGCTGAAGACCCCCGAACACTGTTATTTGTACTTGAAATAACTCAGACACCCACACATGTACTGATACAGGATCCCCATGCTCTCACGGATAGACTCAGGAAATCTGAGGGCCAGGCCAGTGGCCGTATGCAGAGGGCTCTATTTTCTCAAGCCTATAAATCCTGGAAAGCAATCTGTCCTGAGGAAGAAACTAAAACCAAGGAAGCCCACCTTAGACTTAGTAAGGAAATAAAAGCTTTCTTTGACTTGTAGGAGTTCAGGCGCTTAGTTCCAGGTGAGTCTCAAGAACACAGTCACTGGAGAACAAAAAGAAGGATCCCCAAACCTGGAGGTGAGCTGGAGCCTAGTCTCAGAAGGGCTGGTGCAGTCTAAGAGCTGCCGGAGCTGGTTCTTGTTCTAAGCTGCCTGTGTGACAGGTCTGTTTTCCTAGCCTAATATTTATAAATTGCACTCAGGAAGGCTAGAACGCTAACTGTGCCTCTAAACAGCATATGAAGTATCCAATTACCTAGACCATTCATTTAAAATGTATGGTATATATTCTTAGTAAACACAGACAATGCGACAAAAGAACAAACAATACAATGAAATCAGGATCCTAATTTGTTCTCTGAATTTAAGCAAATTTCTAGCCTAGATCAAGCAAAGCCATTTGATAATCTTATGGAACTTGGATTGAATTGATACAAAAGTGGTCTTTTAAAAACTCTCTAATAAGTCTCCAGAAAAGTTCTGCTTGCCACTACTGTTTCTGGCACATCATCTCCATCGAAGCTTTGCCCAATATTTCCATATCACAGATTTGCTGAATCACAGTCAAGCCTTTTTAGTGTACATCATTTTTTGTCTATGATCTCTGAAGTATTTTTTATTTTATTTTTTGCCATTAAGAATATACACAGCAGAACATATACCAGTTTGTTCTATATGAAAATTCACTGATGCCGATGAGATTCCCCAGGTTGCACAACCATTCTCATTCCCTTCTCTTGACTGCTTCTTCTCCATTAACACAGTCCTTGCTCCCGAAGAGCCTTGTCTAAGCTTCCCAGTTGTTGTTGTCAGTTTGTTTCAATATCAGATTCTAGAAAGAACACAATGCTTAAGGCGGATAGCCTTTATTAGTTAAGTTGAACTATTGTTTGGCATTAAGATGATCTCAGGATATTTCTGGTTTATTTTTTTTTAATTATTGATTAGGTGAAAGTATGCAAGCCAAGTTAGTTTTGCATACCTTCTTCTCTACAACTCTGTCTGCTCTCTTCACCCTGTGACAGCACACTCCTCCTTTTCACTCTTTACTACTAGTATCCTCCCAATGAACACCTGTCCCCTCCTCTCCACCCTCTTCTCTCTGTTTTAAAGATTGTCTTCATGAAATAGTTTTAGGGGTTCATCTAGCCTCCATGGCTATAGAATTGCTGGATTCCATGAGAATTTGAAATTCTATTCTTCATTTGTTTCTCTTTTGATCAAGACTCTTCAAAATAACTGTTGAACAAAATGTTCAGTAACAGTAGCTGCACCACCCAGTTCTTCTAGTCTAGTAGCAAAGGGGTCCATTGTTCATGAAGGCAATTAGCCACACATTCCATTTCCTCCTCCTCTTCCTAACTCGTCTTCCTTTGTTGCTTCAGCTAAGTAGAGACCAACTGTTGTACCTTGGATAGCTGATTCCAAGAGTTTAAAACTCTAGACATTGCATAGCAAACTAGGAGATAGAATAGAAGCACCAAATACAATATTAGGCCAATTAACTGGAATATCCCATGAAACCATGACCCTAAACCTCCAAACCAAACCTCATGAGGTTTTGATTGTACTTAAGCAGCCTTATAGGCAGCGCTTTTTGTTGATACTGTAAATTTATTTATCATACAATATTTGCCAACTAATTTTTGCGGGGGTATAACTTATTAATATCATTCATATTAACTGAACTGTGCAAACTCTACCTTTATGTAATATAACTTGCCATCACTGTAAATTGAATCTCAGCACTCCATAAGCAAAAACTTCTCCCTCCTCCTCCTCCTTGATAACCACTAATAAATCTTGGTATCTGCACATCTTCCTGTTTTTGTCTTTTTGTGTAAGGGTGGTCATACAATAGCTGTTATTTTATAATTTGTTTATTTCACTTAGTATAACATCTTCAAGCTACATACATGTAGTGATACGTATCAAGACTTTGCTTCTGGCTGAGTAATGTTCCACTGCATGTGTGTACCAAATTGTATGAGGTCTGACAACTATGTTCACAAACTCATCCTAGAAAAAGCATTACACACCTCATTGTTGAATATCACTATGTTCACCTTTGAAGTACTCTCCTTGGGAAGCTATGCACTGATGCAAGCACCTAGTCCACTCTTCAAAGCAATTTTGGAACTCTTTCTCTGGAATGGCCATCAGGGCTGTCGTCATATTACCTTTGATGTCTTGAATGTCTTTCAAATGTCTTTCTTTTGATAGTTCCTTTATCTTCAGGTAAAGAAAGAAGTCATTGGGGGCCAGATCAGGTGACTAGGGAGGGTGTTCTAACACAGTTATTTTTTCTGGCTAAAAACTCCCTCAACAGACAACTATACAGTTAAGGTCATGGATTTGTCACCACACCACCACGCCCAATGACCATTCCAGAAAGAGTTCCAAAATTGTACTGAAGGGTGGACTAGGCACTGGTGTCAGTGCATAGTTTCTGAAAGGGAGTATTTCGAAGTGGACCATAGTGATATTCAGTACTGAGGCATGTAGCCCTTAGAACAATTAAGTTTGCAGGCTTAATTATCAGACCTCATAGTTAATCACATCCAGAAATTTGTTTATCAGTGGGTAATACACAGACATTCACTCCCTGTTAAGGCCCAACTTCCCAGGTTAAGGGCATAGTTCACCATAAGATTGTCCTCACTTCAGAAACTAGCAACAAATTTGGGAGATTTTCAGGCTGCCCATACTTCTGAACAACCAGCTACAAATTTAAGAGTACCCACTACCCCTTCAAAATATCAGCCAGCTGCAAGCTTGAAAGTTCCCAGGACACCACCAGTTCTATTCAATTGGATTCAAATTTGAGGATTTCCATCACCTTACTGACACCAGCCCTAATCTTGAGGTCTCAGGGACACATGTACTTCTGAACAAATGTCTACAAACTCAGGCATATTCACTACCTGTTCAAATTTGATAATTCATTAGAATGACTCACACAACTCAAGAAAATGTTATACATCAGTTGTCACTGAGTTGACTCTGACTCTTGGCAGCTCTGTGTAGGATATTGTAGAACTGTGCTCCATTGTGTTTTCAATGACTGATTCTTGGAAGAAAATCTACAGGACTTTCTAATGAGGTACCTTGGGGTACTCTTAAATATTTGAATTTGTATGTTCTGAACCTATGGGTATTGAGTCAAGTTTTCCAGTCTATTTTCCTCTTTTAACTCTGTACTTTTTCCCAAGACAATCACATCCAAACCCCCCATGTCAGTTAGACTAACATATTAATTAGCAGCCAAGCATGCGAACTATTTGCACCACCCAGCAACACCCATGAAAGCATTATGCTTATGATTAAAACTTTATTAAGCAAAATGACTATAGCCAAAAAAATTAAAATGTGCATAGGAAAATATTTCTGATGGTCCCAAACATGAAACTGTGTCCTCTCTTCATGAGGACAAAGTATCACCCTTCTGACACATAAGTGTGTTTTAAATCAGAGAAGCTCACCTAAGCTGCAGTATACAGAACTTTTATTGGGGTTTAATTATCTAGACATGGATTTCACTACATAGACATGACTGATTGAATCAATGACCACAGGATTGAATTCATTCTCCATTCTTGCTCCCTAAATTGGCTGACATCACACAGCAGGATTTTCTGTTATGACCAGCCCACACCATGATTCACTCTGTTAAAATAAATTATCCGGTTTGGTTGGCAGCCTGTCATGAGTAACAGACACTGTAGTCACCCGGGAAATTCCAAGCCCTTGGAAGCTACTCCCCAGAAACTGGAGACAAAATTAATTCTTTTAATAAAGTTAATTCTTCATGTCGCAGTGATGAAGAAGGTAATTTCTCAAGCTTTTAATAATATATTGATGGATTTTTTTATTCAGGCTTATGTATCAGTCAGGGTTCAGTTTAGAAAACAGAAACCACATTAGGTATTTTAAGGAAAAAGAGATGTAATATCATTATTAGGTGTAATAGTTCAGTCTTGGAACACATACAGTGAGACATCTCCTTAGAAACAAGGATAGTGAGACTTTACCTTGCTTGCTCTGGACATGTCATCGTCAGGTGGGACCAATCCTTGGTAGAATGTCAGTAAAAAAAAAGCGGGGGGGGATAGATTGGCACAGTAACTGTAACAGTGGGCTCAACCATAGCAGTAATCATAATGGTGTAGGAGCAGGCAATTTTTCCTTCTGTTACTCATAAGGTCACCATGAGTCAACCCCAGCTAAAAGGCACCTGGTAAGGGGAACAACACAAGCAACATAAGTACTCTCAAGTTGAGAGGGTTGAAGAACCAAGTTCTAAGAATGATTCACCAGAATGGCTATTTGTGACTATCATTATTAAAGTTATGATAGTCTCAATGCTGGGAACCTGAAAAACACAATATTCTCAAAGTCCCATTCTAAAAGTTAGAGAGACAAGTTTTCTACGTGACACCCAAGATTGATGAAGAATGAGCCCTGTTAATTCCTGGACCTTCCTAACCATCTAGAAGCCAGATGAACTGAGAACTGAGACCCAATCGAAAGATCAATGAATAGCAACACATTCAAAATGCTCATCTGTATCAGTATCAGTATTTTAATCAAGGAAACTCTTCAGTACCAAGTCACAAAAATGCCTTTCTTTAAATAAAAATATAGTCAATTTGATGAAAATAGTAGTAACATGAAATATTCAAAGAACACAATGTCCACTCAACTGCAATAGTTTAAGATGTCTTTTGCACTTGCTATTATTAGCTTTGGGCAGTCTCTAGAATTTTCACTGGAAGTCTTAACTTCATATTTTAATCACATGTCACACTGACTGAGAATCTTTGAGGATGCTGGAGAGTTGTTCTTTTAAATGTTAAAATTTATACATATGCATATATTATTATGACTCATGAATTACATGTTTTTATTGTCTCATTTAGAGTTGATGTGAATCTCTTATGTTTTCTCTTCACATAAAATATTAACATCTTTACCATATTAGGAAATCAACCACTTTTGTTTCATTAATAATTTATTTGTTTTCTAAAAAGTTAGTATTCTGTAGGTTTTAGATTAGTTTCTTACAAATTTATAATGTAAATACTCACAGATTCATTTCTGATTATTGGGCATGACTGCCTTACATGTTACATTTTAAGAAGCTCTTTTGGTCTAGGCATTGTAAATTGGAGAAATTTGGGGTTCTACTACATATGCACATATTAAAACACAACTACTTCCCAAATTAAGTATCAACGCATGCTGTAATATTTGAATAATTTTGCATATTTTTCTTTTGAAATGATTAGTTGAATTGAGTAAATTATGTTTATCATTGGTTTTCATATTTTCAGAAATTGTCATACAATCGGACGAAATCATATAGAATGAAACAAAATATAACCTTCATATAATTTTAAAATGTAATAAAATTTGAATATTAATTGCACAAAAGCACTCTGTTGAGTTCATTTCATAAGCTGTATTTGGCACCAGGATTTGGCACCAAGGCATATGGAGTGTATCTGAGGAAACCTGGATTTGGTTTCTAACTGCTGAAGAGTGTTGTATAATCTACATTGCATCTTTATCATGACACCTTTTAGGTGTCACAAGAAATTAAGAACAATGAACCAAAAAATCACAAAACCTAATTTTTCTCCTATTTTCCACCCGTAAAGTCCCTGTTCTGGCAATATTGTATGGCTTGCCATTAATGGGTCTGCAATGATAGTAACAAATGGCATTGTGTGGGTGGACTTTTCTCCTTGCCATACATCCTGCTGCTCATGGTGACCACGTCTTTCTCTACCATGTCTTTCTTTGTTTACCCTGTGCCTGTGGGTAGTTAGTCAAGTTTTATAGTCCATCTTTTCCTATTCTCATTATACCTTTTTCCCCAAGACAGGCACATGCATGCAGTCCCATGTAAACTGGACCACCAATACCTGTGTGCATTTCCTTGTCTCCCATTAACTATTACTCAGATAATGGACCTGGATCTGTACCCTGATAAATGCTTACAACCAGTGCACCCAGAAAAATAAACTTGCACCAGAAGGCAACTCAGCCATATTACTGAACGTGCTACTTATTTAGCTGACCTTTTCTTTTTTCTAGTCTGCCATCTTGGCTCCCGATATTTTCTTTATTCTAGAAAGGCTTTCTGATAAAGTAGCTCTTAAATTTCGACATAAGCTCCGTATCCCGTCTCAAACCAATGAAACGAGTTTTAAATCAATTGTTTTGAGTAAAACCATTAACTAACAAAGTTTGATATTGCTTAGATCCTCATCTCCAATCCCACTTCTTTCTTTAATTGGTGGAGAATTTTTAAGTTGTTCCATTTTTAAAGTAATATGGTGTCTGCCTTTCCAATTTAGCAATTTTTCTATTGCCCTTTCTATCATCATAGTGTCAGGAGGCGCATTAGTTAAGAATCACAGCATGTGTCTTTCGGCTGCCTGGAAATCCTCTTTAGAGAAATGTTTGTCTGTCGCTTTCACCCATCACATAATTGGATTATTTATCCTTTTCTTGTTGATATTTTGTAATACCTTATAGATTATGGAGATCAGATGTCGGTTTGACATATAGTTGCTAAATATTTTTTCCTTTTCTGTAGGTGGTCATTTAATTCTTTTGATGAAGTCTTTGGATGAGAAAAAGTGTTTTATTCTTAGCAGTTCCCATTTATCTCTTTTCTGTTGACTGTGCTTTGTCAGATTTTGTAGTCTGTCTATATTGTGTATTAAAACTTCCATTGATAATCCTATTTTATTTTGGATGAGCTCATGATCATTAGCTATTAAAGAAATTCAGATCAAAACTATAATGAGATACCATCTCACCCCAGTAAGGTTGGCCATGATCCAAAAAACACAAACCCACAAATGCTGGAGAGGCTGTGGAGAAATTGGAACTCTCCTACACTACTGGTGAGATTGCAAAATGGCACAGTCTCTTTGGGAAACAATCTGGCACTTCCTTAAACAGCTGTAAATAGATACACCATTTGATCCTGTAATTTCACTGCTTGTAATTTATCCTTCAGAAACAAAGGTGGTCACATGAACAGACACATGTACACAAGTGTTGCAGCACAGTCCACAAGAGCAAAAAGTTGGAATCAATCCCGATGCCCATCAACAGATGAGTGGATAAGCAAACTATGGTACATAGACTCAATGGAACACTATGCTATGATAAAAAACAATGACAATTTTAGAAAACATCTCATAACATGGTCTCATTTGGGAGATCAGGCTGAGTGAAATCAAATCAGTGTCCAAGGGGCAAATTTTGTATGAGAACTGTGTCATAAGGATTTAATAAGAGAATTATCCACAGAAGAAAATGACTGTGTTGGCTACATGGTGGGGGGGGTGAGGGGGCTGAGGGTTTATCATAGATGAGATAATTGATAGATGTTAGAAATTTTATTCTTTTACTGTAATTAATAATTTTTTCTTTTTTAAAAAAAGAGTTACAGCCAGTTACAATCCACTAGTCACTCTTTGGAAACCCTATAGAACAATTGAATGCTGTCCTGTAGGATTGATCATCTGAACCCAAGTTTGGTTTTGGTTTTCTGTCATCCTTAACTATGTCGCCATGAGTCGGATCCGACTCGACGGCACTTGGCTTGGCTTGGCAACTATGTCCAACAATGAAATTAGTAACCCAAGGCTTACGTATTTCCTCATCTTCTTCATAGTATGCATCTCATTAGTCATCAAATCTTATGACTGTTTTCTCCTAAAATACTTCTCCAATCCAGCCCCATCTCCTTGATGTTCCATTGCCTCAGTCCATAAATTCACACTGTCTCTTGCCTTTCTTATTGCAATATTATTTTAATCTATCTTCTGGATACCAACTCTTTGTCCAATGTGTTTTCCTTCACACTGAAGCCAAAGTAGTTTTCTAAGTAAAGTATTCTTATCTCAGAAAGCTATATTTTGATATCTCTTCCTCTCATTGCTTTAAAATAATGGCTAGACACATCAGCATAGTACTGAAAGCTTTCCATACTAACTCTACTTAGGTTTGCAGCCTCAATTCTTGTGGGCTTCATTCAGAAGCTCCATCCTTCTGTGTGCCATGTTTGCTGTTCTTCAAAGTGGCTTGTAATCTTATGTTTGCTCCTTCT
Organism: Heterohyrax brucei; assembly: GCA_028571685.1. Lineage (NCBI taxonomy): Eukaryota > Metazoa > Chordata > Mammalia > Hyracoidea > Procaviidae > Heterohyrax > Heterohyrax brucei. Next base: position 82,683,302 of record CM053148.1, on the reverse strand, counting down.
TCTCATGTTCCTTCTGCGTGAAACACCATTTCACTGTCTCTGCCCATTGGTGTCTCATTCAGACCTCAAGGTAAGATCCAGAAAGAGTCTTTTCTTTTACTCCTGATCATCACCCTTCCTCTGAGTTTCTGTAGTACATTATTTCCATCTCTACTTTTTAATCAATATGCCTCTGATAACCTAAAACACAAACTCACTGCTGTCTACCTGATTTCAACTCATAAGCATTGTATAAGACAGAGTAAAATTGACCCATTGAGTTACTGGGTTTCCAAGTCCATAAACTTTATGAAAACAGATGACCATATCTTTCTTCAGTGACATTGCTGGTGGATTGGAATGACTGAACTTTTTGTTAGCATCTGAATGCTTAACCATTGTGCCACCAGGACTCCTGCCTCAGATAGCAAGAGATAAATACTGTTTATCACAGGAAAACTTAACTGATTTTTTTCTCTCACTTAATTAAAGCAATGGGTTCTTCTTCCATGATGAATAAGGATGGCTCTCCAAAATGTGGAATCCAATCATCCTTAAAGGATGAAAGTTTGACCAGCTTTTGTTAAGTTCAAATTTGATCTCTGTTCTATGGAGGGAATGTGTGTGCTCACTGGCCACAAAGCACTTTACTTGAACTGCAAAGCTGAGTTGAGTAGAAAGCTGAAAGGAGTGAGAGGAGTGTGGATGAAGGAACTTGAAGGCAAGTTTCCTGAAGCAAGAACAGGCTGATGGGTGCCTGTCTTGGAAAACGTTTTAAAAGTGGGATTACTTCCCAAGATGTCCCTGGGTAAGTGAACTGAAGAAATATCCACCCCCAGTGACACATTTTGTGTACGCTACTCCTTGGGTGAATGAGCTGTTTTACTGAACGATCTCATACTAACCCCCAACAGATGGTCCACTCTCCATACATCCCGTCACCATGGAAATCCCAGCCAGGACCTTTCCATGTGTAGGATATTTCATGCTATCCAATAACAGGAAACCCTGGTGGCATAATGGTTAAAGGCTATGGCCACTAACCTAAAGGCTGGTAGTTCAAATCCACCAGTTGTTCCTTGGAAATTCTATTGGGCAGTTCTACTCTGTTCTACAGGGCCACCATGAGTCAGAATTGACTCGATGGCACTGGGTTGGGTTTGGTATACCCCATAACAATGCCATCCAGCAGAAACTCAGAATGACTTTAGGCTGTGAAATCCCTGACCCACGTCAGGATAACGGCATCTCACATACCTGTACTTGGTAAAAGGTGAACCCTGATGGAGTGTCTTGAAGCAAACAGCAAGAAATTAACATGTTGTTTACGTCTGCATTGTAGTCTGTTGTTTGCATACATTGTTTATCTTTGAACAATGAACAACATCCCTGTCCAGGGAAAGTGCATTACTTTCAAAAAATGTCCAGTAAAAGACGTATTGTATGAAAGGCTGCTGTCTCATGAAGGTTTCCCTTAGCCATAATCTCCTGTTTTAAGAAAAAAACCATATTCTGTGTCAGCGTTTACACTAGAAACCACCCCACAACCAGCAAACTCTGTCTTGTACCCTACACCAAAACTGTCCTCTCCAAGTGAGAGTATTATGTCTGCTGGATTCAGAGAACAGAAAAGACATGTTCTCCAATTGTCTCTTTCAGCAACCTAGCATATCTGAGTGTTTGTTTGTATTACTCTACAGTTTCCATGTTTAAAAAAAAAAAAGAAAGAAACTTTCTATTTTCTTTTTCCCCTTTGGTCTTCCTTTGAAGGTATTCCAGCCCCAGAGAATGCCGTGTGTGTTAACAAGGAAAAGCCTAAATTAAAGGAAGCTAGTGGTTTGGCAGTTGGGAATAGTTTAGAAATAGCTTTGCTAAAATATCCTTTCACTGTCGTGTTTTAACTTGTTTTAATAGTACTGAATATGTTTCTTTATTAGCTAAGGAGAAGCCTGTGAATATTTACCTGTCTGTTAGGTGTGTCTATTATAGGGAACACAGAGGTAGGATTATTCTTCCATTCAGGGTGCAGTCCACTTGCTGAGTAGGAGTTAGTCGCAAAATGATCTTGGCTCCCTTCAGTATAAAGTCACTCGTGGGTAGCAGGGAGGGGGGATCCTATTTCCTTACCTACAGAATCAGTATTTCATTTCAGTGGTCATCGCAAGTTCACGTCCACACCCACGGGCTTGTACTCAGTTTCTGCTTTCTCCATCCAGGCTTCTGGCAAGCATGTGGCTCCTTTTTGTTTTCTGTATGGGCCGTCTGAAGACATGCTGATTTTGTTTTGGGGATGGACAGAGTTCATATGGAAACTTGGGCTCTTTATCAGTTGGGTTTTAATTCTTTGGAGCTTCGGTTTCCTCAAGCATCATGTGGAGATGATTGGGTAGCCTTCACAGTTTTATGATTGTGGGGACGGAAATCAAGGTCACATTTGAAAAAGAGGCAGTATAGAGCCTGGTTTAATTTCAACTCATTTAAGAACAGCCTATTCATTTTGAAATACCTGAGTTTTTGTTTTTGTTTCTTTCTCACAGAGATTTAAAGATTTCACCACCTTACATCTTGTATTAGTTTTATGACATGAAGAATTTTTTAAATTATTCTATTGATCACCATTTTCATTTTGTGTATTTTACTTTCTTCTCTTTCAATGGTTATTACTCACAGATTTCTCTCTGTGATCTAGTTTTGTTCATGAACCAATTACTCTCTTTGTTTCAATTAATTCCTTCTGTTCCTCTGGAAGTTTCTCTGAGTCTTATGTGATTTCCATTTTCTACAATGTTGCTTTTGCTTCTTCCTTCTTATGATTGTGATTTTATTAGGCGTGGCTCCTTGTCTTCCCAGGATCCATCCCACCACTGTGCAGTAGCTGGGTGGTTTCTGCGTTTAATAGGCACTGTTCCCGGATTCAACAATAGAACCCGAGTGGTCTCAAAAATCTCATAAATTCTTAGCCTCCTTGAGATAACTGATTGAAGGCCAGACATATATTCTAAGTTACTTCGATAAGATTAAAGCCAAATTGAGGAAAGCAAAACTCTTTCTTCTTCTGTTTTGGGTTTACAAATGTCATTTATGTCACTACCTTAGGTCTTTTGCTACCTTGAGAAAATCTATGCTGAGACCAAATTCAAAGTGACAAGGAAAGCAACAGTTTGCAAGCAAGAAAGAGTTTTGATGGAGCCCTGCTTAAAGCATAACCTGAGTGTTCAAGTTAAATGACAGAATATATTTTCTTTATGGGATGAATTACCTTGTTTTTTTGTTTTTTTTTTTAACATAAAAACTGCAATGCTTTTACTGATTTACTTAAAACAGATACTTGTAGCACTCCTATCAAAGGTCCACAGTCTTAATTTGGTATGATTTGTGCCTGTTTCAGGCATCCAACTTTCTGGTGGTTAAGATTGGTATTGTCTAGTTCTCATGCTTCCAATCTACTGGTACCCCAACCCTGTAAGAAAGCCTGACCTGAAACACATCCCGTCACCGCCTTCAAGACAGCAACTACTCCTCAGCTCACCTCCAACCTCTTCATGTTGCTGTGTTTTGTTTCCAGAGATACACTGTTTTCCAACACAGTGAACACCTCCGGTTTTCCCTAGAGTTGTTATTGCCATCTTTCCTTATTAAAATGCAAACTTTTCAAATCCATAGATTTTTCTCTTTTGTTTCACTCACGTAGTAACAGTACCTGAAATATAGGAAACCTTCAACAACCATCTGTTAAATGAATGACTATGTTTCTGGTTTTGTTTTGTGTTGTGTTCTATAAAGATAGGAATATATTATGCGCTCTTTGTTCTGAATGTTGGGTTTGGTTTATGCACTGAAGATCACGATATCCTCACACACTGTAGACTGAAAAATCATTGTTCTTTTCACAGCTATACAGTAGTATATAGTGAAGAGGCACCATAATTTTCTCAGTCTCTGCCCCACTGGTGGGCATTCAAGTTGTTTTAATTGCTTTTTCTTTTGTCCCCAATAAGCATTTTTTCTTTTATATCATTAAGTACTGGTACCATTATATTCAAAGCACCCCAACACTACAATTGTCAAGAGAATAATGTCATTTTTTTTTTATAGGTAGGAAAAGGATTGAAAATTTGATCTCATTTTCCCTTTGACTACATGTGGAATTGTGTATGTTTTTCTGAATTTTAAATCTTTGTCCTGTCATTTATTATGGAATAGTAGACATCTTTTGCCTATTTTTTTTTTAAACTCATTTTTGTCTCTCTTGGTGATTGATCACATAGTGGTGACACTGATTACATATTGGTGATATTGATCTTTGTGACTTGTTAAAAACTTTTCTTCAGTCTATTATTCTCTTTTGGCATGTGTTAATTAATAAATATTTGTGTGCTGTCATTTTCAAGGACCACTGGTGGCACACAGTTAAGCCTTTGGATGTTAACCAAAAGGTCAGCAGTTCAAATCCACCAGCAGCTCCTTGGAAACTTATAGAGCAGTTCTACTCTGTCCTTACATTGCTATGTATCAGAATCGTCTCTAGGGCAACGGATTTAGTTTTGTAAAACTTTGAATTTATTGCTAGAGTTTATTTGGTGTAACTGGTCATTTTCTTCCCACATTATGCTAGGGTAATTGTATTCAAAAGTCCCTTCAAATAAAAAGGGATAAAACTGTTATCATTAAAGTAATTTATAGACAATATATTTACCGAGAGTATGAGTGCAGTAATAATCGCAGAATCAGCCATCCTTGTGATACTTTGCTGTTGCTTACATGAAAGCTCTCTTTTTAGACATTTAAATACAAACTACTAAAGTGCTGTAAAACTTGCTCGCTTTTTTTACCTCAAATATCTTTAGATATTTTAAAAGAACATTTAAAGTCCTCAGCCTTCTTAGGCTTAGGTGAAACTATAATTTGTCTAACACTTGCAGAAGATGGGCTGAACAACCTTGAAATTTCAGTAGTTTAACAAAATAGAAGATTAGTTCTTGCTAATGCAACATTCCAACAGAAATCTGGTAGTTGGGGCTTGGCAACTTTCCAGTTGGAGATTTAAAGTTTGAGTCTCCTTTCTCCCTTTGGCTTGGCCCCATCTTAAGTCTCTGTAGTCTTTCTTTACAATAGCAGAATAGCTAGCACAGATGTGGGATTGCCTGGAAGTACTTAAGCGCTTCAAAGCAGAATATTTCATTGCTGTCCCTTCCATTGACTGTTAATCAGTCATGTGAGCCCATTGAAGATAGCAAGGGTGGTTGATGAACATGCATTCTTAAAACAAAAATGAAGATCAGAATTAATACAAATAGTTGATTTGCTAAATGTTTGAGGATGCTCTATGAAATGAAATTCAAAGTTATTCAGTACGCTAGTCTGGGCCAGTGTCACGATGTTTGGCAGGTTGGTTGTTTTTATTTTGTTGGTTGGTTTGTTGTTTGCATGGTGCTCACACGGACATCCAGTTCAAAAAGTGTTTTACTTTATCTAGTGATTTTGATTGAGATTTGAATCAAGTTCAACAGAACCTGACATCAGAGGTAGTGCCCCAGGAGCACACAGCTTATGACCATTGAAAATCAGCAGTAGAAAAAAAAATATCATTTACAATAAAGCATAAATTAATATTCAAGGGCTATTATAAATGTTTACATATAATCAAACAGTTTAAGTATAGTAAGTATATCTCTGTGTCCATATCTGTATCTAACTAAATATTGAATAATGGTTAATAAAGCAATCATATCCATTGATTTTAATCCCTGGTCACTCTCATACAAATTGTCGGGTGGAATTGACCTGGTTCCCATTCTCTGCAGACTTCTTCAATCACAACTGAACTATCACACTTCTATCCATAGCTTTGGTCTTCCTGATGCTAATGACAAGTGCTGTGGTCACCCAGGAAGAAGAGGAGCATGTCACTCGTAGCCTAACTTGCTACTGTATTCAAATACATGTACCACTACACATGTCTAGAAATGAAATATCAACCTCACACCTAACTTCTGGTTTCCCGTCTTCTGTTGTGCATTTTGCAACCAAGTCTCTATTTATAAGCTGACTACTTTCTTTGGTATTCTAGACATGGGATACTGTCTTACTCTCCCTAGCTTTCCTGCTGGTACAAACACCCTAAACTTAATCTCTGTCTGGTGCCTGGGACCATGTTACCATGTGATTATCACCTTTGGAATGGTCTACCTATGTGAAGACCCAATTTACAGATTTCGTGTCATCAGAGTAACCTCTACTAAAATGAACCTGACTCATTCCTACTCATGTTAGCATGCATCAGCATGATGAAACTTCCAGTCAACGTCTGAATAAAGCCCTGGTGCTTTAGGTCCTGTCCAAATTCATGAGCTAGTCAAATTCTAAACTCTCATAATGTTTAATTTCTCTCTTACTGCCAGGGCCAAGCCTAGGACTGAACTAAGCTGCAAATAAAAATGATGTCTATATGTGTATGTATGCATATTGTTTTGTCTGTGCTTACAGTATTTGATAATAAAGCAAAACCACTATGATAGGGACACTGATTTAGCTGCTGTTGTTCACTTAGCTCCATTTATTTTCATTGCCTATTCACTGGAAACAGCTTAACGCTCTTGGGTAATTTTTAAATTAAATTATATTTTATTGGCCACAATCACTGATATCCTCCCTTGTTTATTTGTGTTATTAAACTCCGAGCTTCAAAGAACACTGGCTATATTAATTCCAGTTTGAACATGCAGACAGGGCCACCCATACAATCGTTTGTTGCCTCAGTCTTATTAGTTTGCTACTGTGTAGAGCTGTGCCAAACTCTGCGGAGTCCATACTAAAATGTTTGCATAACATCATGTGGACTTGACCTTGGAAAGCACACCAGGGTCAAAGAGACCAAGGTACCTTATTGGTAGGGTGTCTTGTAGCTCATTGGAGCTCTGTGAAATGGGGATCCGGCAATGTCACATCTGTTGCCCATGGTGACTAGACTGACCAAACAGTTCAGAGCTGGTATGGTTCCTTTTTAGCTTTTACTCTGGGATGCTAGAACAGTAAACATTAAGCTTTTGAAAGTTTTACAATTGCTTTATTAAAGATTTTTTGCTAAAGCTTAGGATAGACATATCAGTTTTTGTTCTGTTGTTCAATATATAATATTTGACTATTAAGTTTGGGAACTTCATTGCTCTAAGTGCTGTGTATCTCACTGCTGTATATCACTACAGTCACCTTTAAAGCATTCCTCTTAGGAAACTATGCACTGATGCCGGTGCCTAGTTCACCCTTCAGAGCAAGTTTGTAACTTTTTCTGGAATGAGTATTGCACACAGTGGCAAGGTGGCAAGTTGAGGAACTCAATTGTATAGTTGTCTGTGAGAGAGTCTTTAGGCAGCAAATAAATAACTGCATTGGAACACCCTCCCTACTCACCTGATCTGGCTCCCAATGACTTTTTTCTTTACCTAAACTTAAAGGAAATATTGAAAGGAAGACCTTTTGATGGCATTTAGGTCATCAAGGGGAATGCGATGACAGCTCTGATGGCCATTCCAGGTAAAGAGTCCAAAATTGCTTTGAAAGATGGACTAGACACTGGTGTTGGTGCATAGCTACCCACAGGGGGCACTTCAAAGGTGACCATAATGATATTCAATAATGAAGTATGTAGCACTTTTTCTAGGATGAGTTAGCAAACTTAATTGTCAGACCTCATATTTATTCTTTGTAAATAAATACACCCTTTTTAAACTCTATGCTTGTGTATTTCACTGATTACAAAAAACTAAATTTCTGTGTTTCCCACACTCAGACACTACAATAAATGGACATGATCTCTTCTCTTTTCATGCTTTCCACCCTACTCCTACCAAGTGAATTCCCTTCATATCTGCTGTTTCTCACTTATTTCTCCCACCCCTGTTCATCCATGCTGCCTATTGAGCGGGCTTAGAGTGAATAACATTTAATGAAGGGAATCCCCCCACAAAAAGGATCACAGCCTTCAGTGTGGATTACATGTCAATATCAAGGAAACAAAATCCTCACAACTTGACCAACAAGCAACATCACAAGCAGAGAAAAGACTGAGATTGCCAAGAATTTCATTTTGCTTGGATCTACAGTGAACAATCATGAAAGCAGTAGTCAAAAAAATCCAACAGTGTATTGCATTGGTAAAATCTGCTGCAAATGACCTCCTTCATGTGTTGAAAAGCAAAAGATGTCACTTGGAAGACTAAGATGCCCCTGACCCAAGCCATAGTATTTTCAGTCACGCCATATGCATGTGAAATCTGGGCAGGGAAAAAGGAAGACGGAAGAGAAATTGATGTTTCTGAACTGTGGTGCTGGAGGAGACTGCTGAATATACCATGGACTGCCAAAGGAACAAACAGATCTGTCTTGGAAGAAGTACGAGAATGCTCCTTAGAAGCAAGGATGGTAAGACTGTATCTTATATATTTTGGACATATTGTCAGCAAGAATCAGTCCCTGAAGAACAACATTGTATTTGGTAGAGAAGAGAGTCAGTGAAAAGAGGAAGCCCCCCAACCAGACGGGCTGGCACGGCCGCTGCAGCGGGGTATTCGAGTGTAGCAACAATGGGAAGCTTGCTGCAGGACGGGGCGGTGCTGCTGCTCCACCCAGGGTTGCTGTGAGTCAAAAGTCTCAACTACCACACCACAAAAAATAAAGACCCATGTAAACACCTAAAAAGTCATGTACAAACCCACAATTCGAAGACAATTAGTTTTAAGAGGTTGGCTTGTTTCCCTTTCATCATGGTGCGGCTACAGTTGGTCTTAGGTTTTGCACTTGTTGCTGGTCTTCCTGCAACAGATGCTTCTATTTACCCGCGGTATCTATTTCAGGGTATGCCAACGGCTTCTCCGCTGATATGCCGAGCTGTTTGTACTCCCTTCCCTAATAGCCTGGCTTTGTTCTACCATTGTTGCTGCCACCATAGGCATAATGGAATCTCAGACTACTAGAAACGAGTTAATATTTGGTTATTATGTTTAATAATTAAGGCATGGAATTTCAGGGAAGAAATACAGTGAATTCTCTTCAGTAATACCAGAGTACGATTCTACCTTATGAACTCCCCTTCGTTCACATAATGAAAGCTATAACAAGACCTGTCAGTTTCCCAAGTCTCTTTCTCATGTACATGTGCACACATGCACGCACACACACACACACACGCACACTCATTGCATCTGACAAAAAAGACTTTACAAGTTAACAACAAATTTTATAAACAAAGTAACAAATGCCAGTATACTGATATGAAGGAAGTTAAAATGGTACTTATCATTTCCATAAAGCAGTTCCAGTCTCAGAGTTTTGTTCCTTCTTTCTGTATCTGGCCAAGAACGCTGACACTGTGCAATGAAGAGCTGAATTGAATGGAAATATAATAGAGGTCTGGGTGGGATCAGCAAGCTACTGGGTCTAAAAGTGGCCCAGAAGAACTAAAGTATGTGGGTAAATTCAGATTCACAACACGGAGTAAATATTCAGTTAAGAGAGCCCTGGTGGTACAGTGGTTAAGGAACAGGCTGTTAACCAAAATGCTGGCTATTTGAATACATCAGCCCCTCCTTAGAAACACTACAAGGCAGTTCTATTCTGTCCTATACTATTCTGTCCTATATTGTTGCTGTGAGTTACAATTGACTTGATGGCAATGGGTTATTCACTTTAGAAACATTTATTGAACAATGAATATGTATCAGATACCTAGGAATACAAAAATAAACTCAATCTATGAGTCCCATAAGTCCACACAAGATGGAAGAGTCAGAAATTCAAGCTCACTTGGGATAATTATTAATTTTTGAAATGCATTAGGTGCCTGTCTACAAGAGACTATGAAAATATACAAAACAAGTAAAACAAAAGAACTTTAGCCTCAGTAGTGAAATAAATGCACTTTAATATTTTAATATTAGAATCTGGGAATGTCTTACAGCTTCATTCTGAGTCTAATTTAGTAATTAGAACTTTGGTGACCAAAGTATCAAAAACAAGAGCATTTCAAGGGACAATTACTACTGAAGAAGTATGACAATCAACTCAAATGCCACTGGAGCAATGGAGTCTAAGAATGTGACAAAGCCTGGGGAAAGACAAAGTGGAAAGGAAATCACTCTTTTATACAGAGAGGACAAAACAATTCTTTGCCACAAAGGGGGTCAGCAGACACTGCTCATAAAGTGAAATCAACAACACAGAGGCACAGAACGGTAGATCTGCTGTTGACAGCCCAGAATTAGTTTCATTTGATTTCCATCCCTAGACTTAAGAGAATCTGATGAATTACAAGTCACGAGTCACTGATGGAAACCCTGATGACATAGTGCTTAGTGCCATGGCGCTAATCTAAAGACTGGCAGTTCGAATCCACTGGGCACTCTTTGGAAACTTTACAGGGCACTTCTACTCCATGAGTCAGAATTGACTCCGTGGCAGTGGGTTTGGTTTTTGGTTTAAGCCAATGATAGCAATAGATCAGGAGGACGATACCTGAAAGAAACTTGAAGAATTGTTATTTTACAAATAATCCATCAGTATATAAAGGTTTCACCATCATTACAATCAAGAAGGTAAGTGATCTCCGTGTTGACCACTGTCTCAACAAGGCCTGATTTCTAGTGCTGGTGTGCACAGAACCTGTCTGAGCAGCTGGTGCTTATTGCCGACACCAAGCTCCCAGTGAAGTCATCCACAGATGTGACCGGGTTGAACTAGTTTTCATACTATTTTAAGCATTGTGATCACTTCAGTCAATTGTAGCCCACAATTAATAATAAAACTTGGTCATTGACATCATTATTGGTAACATTTTGTATTTATTAATGGTAGAGTTGTCACTGAGTAGATTTTGACTCACAGTGATCCTATAGGATGCAGTGTAACTGCCCTATAGGGTTCCCAAGGAGTGCCTGGTGGATTTGAACTGCAAGCCTTTTGGTTTGCAGCCATAGCTCTTAACCACTACGACACCAGGGTTTCCACTGGTAGAATACAGAATAGAAAATGTAAACATACCCCCAGGTAGAGATTATGCATGTAGTTAGAGGTGAGAGAATTATATTCATAATTCACTCAATCATATACTCTCTCTATATAAATATATGTAGAAGAATGTGTTTACCTACCCTGCTTTTCTTTCAATTATATCAAATATCATCTAATAATTTGACAAGTTAAGAAAAAACACCACTAGTAGTCTTTGAACACAGACAATTACACAATGTCTTACCTTTTCACCCAATGTGATAAGTACAACTTAGACTAGTTCCTGCGTGAAAAGCTGGTCTACAGTGATAAGAAATAGAACTGTTAATTCTTTACAGGTTGCGTACCTCAAGAGTAAATTGCCAAAATGTGTTTTTACCTCTTAAAAGTCCTACGAAATTATGGTTTATCCATTAAAGTTCTTTCAAAAAGCAGGATGTTGACCAGTACAGTCCCAAGGCTTTTATAGTCTGTTATTAATATCCACAGATGTTGTTCTAAGTAACCTTTACTGTAACAATAGACTTTATAAATAGTAACATCTCTTATAGATAATTCACAATGTCCTTTGCTATACCAAAAACTAAAATTTATCTGCGTTTCCTATATTAAGATGCAGTTTTTATTCAGAGACTAAATTGAGTATCTGTGTAAAAAAAAATAATACTGTTACAAAACTTATTTTCCCTCTTTTATCTGCATTTCTTTTTTAAGTATAAGATACAAAAACCAGCTTTAATAATAAACCGACAAGAAAACATAATATTTTCTAATCTGTTTCATAATATTCAGAGGATTTCTTGCGACTAGCCTTTGTCCAAAATTGACCTTGATGTCTTTTTAACAAACAGTAGCATCTATAGCCATTCAGGAGTAAACAAGGAGAGTTTATCTAAGACACCATGTCTCCAGCTACAATTCTATCTCCTTCAAAGAGGAAAAAGTTTCTTCCTGAATTTGAAAGATTCATTTTGCTTAGCAATTCTTGGAGTTTTGAATAGACAGTTTGAGATCCTGTATCATGACATAAGAATAGAACTATGTCACGTATAAAAACAACTCAAGGGATGACAGTCTCCGAATAATGTTTTGGAAACTTGTTTTCTAATTAAGACCTGAGTTATTTTTATAACTTCCTCTGGGAATTGCTCAGGACAGCACACCGTTCAAAAGGAAGACCAACTAGTCAAGATACAGAAATGATTTTTGAGTTTACTCCTATGAAAAGATCTTTCCAGTATCATTATTTTCAATAACAAATTGTTGCTTTAAAAGAAGTATGAGGTCATATTAAATAACAGAAAATTGTTCTATAGAGATTCCACCATATGCTAACATGGTTTTGAAGAAATATTTTCTATAGTGTAATATTTAAATTTGCATTCTACATTGTATGAGCAGGATTGCTCTACTGAGAAAGAAAAACTAAAAAGAAAATGAAGGCTTCTTAATTAGAAAATAACAACTCTGGTGACCAGCATTTCACATTCATAAGCCCTTTTCAAATACAAGTCAATCACATCTGATGTAGATAAGATGGATTCTGCAGACAAGACCACACAGACCCTCCCTGACAAAGCGGGGTTGAGTGCCTATGCCTTTTCCATTTCTTACGTGCCAGTTTCAGCATTTTCTATCCTTCCTCTTTTAAGAGCTGAATGCAGGTAGGGAGCGAGCACAGACTCATGGAAAGCTTCAGACAGACCACGCTCTTGTCTTTAACTCTTCAGTAAGAAATAAAACGTGAGTGTTCTTCTGTGATTGATCCAAGACCAAAACAGGAAGGAGCATATTGTTTCAAACAACAATTAGAATGGAAATAGATTTCTCTCTTACTTCCTGAATTTTCTCAAATCCTTTTTATTTTTAAACGCCTAAGCTATTTCCTTTCCCAAATTAGAAACTAAAAATTTATTTTTATTTCTGTTCAGCTAAAATTAAATCAGTAGAAGGGTCAAGTTACCTATGACAAATTTTCCTTTCTTTCTTTCTTTTTAGCTCTAAATTACCATGTTCACTTAATTTTCAGTGAAGGTAGAGGGCATTAAATTAAATTATCAGTATTTTCACCAGTAGAGAACATTAGCATGCTTATAAAAAAAATATTAGTAGTATTTGAAAGTAGGTGACAAACATAAATGCAAAGTCACAAAAGCCATTAACAAATAAAGAATTAAAAATGATACAAATGACATGCAAGCGGTTGAATGAGAAGTAACAAAGCCAGCATTCCAAAGCAAATATTTCTCTTTGGCAGTCTTAGTACTTCTGTTCAGAAGAGATTAGAACACTTAACCACAGTAAGAAGGGAGAAATGGTTGCCATACTACCAGATGGAAGTGCTGCTGGAGTTTTTTCTGTTAAAAAATGCCCTGGGGTCTGCTAACTGTTTCTGTTGTCATTATTGCTGCACTGCAAGACCTGCAAGGAACTGCTAAGAGCTGCTGAGCCCCACAACGCTGTATTAAAAAATACATATTAACACTACTACAAATAAAGATCAGATATTGAACTTAGAGTGCTCCATTTGTTGACTTGCCAATCTCCTCCTTCTGAATGCAGAAATCAGTCAGTGTCTTTTAGGAAACTGCTGGGGAGTACGTGCTCAGGAGTCACCAATCACCCCTTCACCACACACCCCCAAATGCCATGATTTTATTTATAATGAGAGGCTGGAATGATCCAAGAATTTGGATTGGTCCCAACACCTAATGAGCTTGGCCTGGATTTTGGACAAGAAAAGAACTTTGAAAAGTGCAGCTGAAAGTCATTTTGGCTTCTCCCTAGAAATGAGGCCAGGATTAGGTTGTATAATAGAAATAAAATGAAACAAACAAAGCATGAATTCTAAATACTCAATTTGCTATTTATCCATAAATATTTCCCAGATGCTTTATGGAATGAAGAGAACAACGACCTCACAGCTGGAATATAGGGCCATATTGGAGGGTGGAGAGGCAAGACAGGGAAGGTATGTGTCGCCAAGGCTGTTTAACTAAGACTGTTGAGAGAATAGCAGTGAGATTATGTTCAGTGGTAACATTTGGAATGGAAAATGGTTTGGAAGAGAAATTCAGTTTGTTCCATTTAACCTTAGTGAACCCAAGGTGAAATACTCTATCAGCAGGTATGTTAGATATCTAGTGCTGCTCTAACAGAAACAGCACAAGTGGATGACATTAACAAAGGGAAATGTATTCTCTCATGTCTAGGAGGCTACAACCCCAAATTCAGGAAGCTGGCTTGAGGGGGGTGCTTTCTAGCAGTCTGCTTTTGAAACTCAGCCATTGAAAATCCGATGGAGCACAGTTCTATGTTGACACACACGGGGTCGCCCTGAGGGGAGATCAACTTGATGGCACCTGTTGTTACCATCATCGGGAGCCACTAAGTTGGTTATGACTCATAGGAACCCTATTAACTGGCCCATATGATTTCCAAGGAGCGCGTTGGAGACTGTCAACCTTTTGGTCAGCAGCTGTAGCTCTCAACCACGGCGCCGCAATGACACAGGGTTAAGCTGATACTCTCCTTGCCTGGATCTCTCGGGCACTTCAGATCTTTGCTCAACTAAACTTCTCCGTGAGCCAAGCCAAGTGCCGTGGAGTCGGAGCCGACTCATGGTGACCCTAGGAGGGTTTCTCTAATTCTTCATCTAAAATTACAGCTTTGTCCCTACCGTTGACACTCCCCATTCTATTCCTTTTCCCTGATTTTACTTTTACAAACATAGAACATATTCTACTTCTTTAGAAAACTGATTTTAAGTTTTATAAAAGTGAGAGGTTTCATCTGCTTTTCCTATGACTCTATTCCAAAGTCTTAAACAAGTTCTGGCATACAGAAAGTGGTCAATAAATAGTTCTAGAATAAATAAATGAACACATGTATTAATACACAGAAACAGGAAAATTGAAGACCAAAGAGAAAAAATACTTCTTAAACCATATTTACAAGTGTATTTGAAGCCTCATACATTTAACAGTAAACACACACATTTTCTAGAAACTGCTTTATAATTGTTACATCTAACTCATCAGGCATACTGTAATGGCTTTTTTCTCTATAGTTGTCCTTGTACATACCCTGATTTAACTTACATGTCCTCCAGAAGAACAATATGACTATGTATTTTTTGCAAAAACAATGCTTTTTTTTACCTTATTCACTTGATGACCAGCTAGTTAATGAAGAGGATTGATACTAAAATTGATGACTTTTTAATATAGTCTAACCTTGGATCCACAACTGAGACAATTATCAAATGTCCAAATATCAGAAAATAACCCCATAAAAGTAATTGCCTGAATATAAAGAAAAGTTTCTTTTGGCAGTGACAACAGTTGGCTCCAGACACATTTAGGTCTTTCTTTTTCTTTCTCCTCCTCCTCCTCCTCTTCTGCCCCGTCTTTTTTCTCTTCTTCTTCCTCATCTTCTTCTTCTTTTTTTTGCCATCATCAAAATATCCTGGAGAGCTACAGCTGCTAAGCAAAAGGTTGGTAGTTCAAATCAACCAGGCGCTCTTTGGAAACTATATGCGGGAAGCTCTACTCTGTGCAGTACGGTTGCTATGTGCATCTAGATTTGCCATATGATGCATTTGGGGGCCAACGGAATATGAACGGCAATGATGGTCACTTTCTGGAGCATGACCATACATGGAAGAAAGCACCTGCCATCTGCTCCCCTTTTCTTCCTTCCACAGGAGGTAATGATGAACCAGCAGTTGGTGTGTGCCCCAATCTCGACATTGCCAATGAAGAGAAAAGCCTAGCTGTTGGAGAGCAGAAAGGTAGAGGAACCTGACCACTGACACCAGTAGACACCCTTTGAGTCCTGGAAAACATACAATTATTTTAAAGAAAGCCACACTTCTATTTTATCTGTGACCATACTCTGTCAGTGTGTCGCACTGTGGTGGTTTGCATGTTTCTATGACACTGGAAGCTATGGTACTGGTGTTTCAAACGCAAGAAAGTCACCACGGTGCACGGGGCTTAGAGAAGCTTCAAGACTAGCACAGACTAGGAAGAAAGTCATCAAGAATATTGTGTCATCAGCTGGGAGATGAGCCGATAGTTAAGAAGACATTCCAAATACACAGCAGCTGGTACACTGAAGCACGCCACTGATCAAGAAAACAGTACAGGATCCAGCAATATTTTGTTCTGTCGTACACAGGCTCATGACAAGTCACAGTGAATTCAATGACAACAACAACCATCTTTTCTAAAGCAGTATTATGTAGTTTCACACAACAACAAAAACTCAGCTGAAATAGTCCAGCCTTGGACCAAAATCACGACTGAGGGCTCCGGTTCTCGTTCTGGTAACACCAAGACGACCCTGCTCAAGCAGACTGCTGGGGAAACCATTTCACCATGAACTGATAGCTGGGCCAGTCAATTATGGATACCATGTGCCAACTGGTGGGCCTTCTGCTCTTACGTGTTTTATAAATGAGATTTCTGCCACTCATCTGTCATTTTGCTGTACCGTGGGGCATTTCGTGTTGTGATGGTGGAAATTGTCCACAAGTATTTCAGGGTCACCCTTAATGGACAGGTTTCAGTGAAGTTTCCAGACTAAGAGAGACGAGAAGAAGAGTTAGCAGCAAAGAGGAAAACCCACTGTGAGAAAGCATGACACAGCAGCTGCAACAGCAGGCTAAAGCTCAGTGATAATCGTGAGGGCAGGGCAGTGTTCTTTTCTGTCATACATGGCATCACTGAGTTGGAACCAGCTGAACAAATGTCACTTGACAGTAAACTAGATTTAACTAAATAAGATTGTACTTCAAGGTATTAAAGAAATCTTTGCGCACAATCCTTAGTCTCCCTTAGCAAAGTATGACATAGGATTTATGGTGTAGTAGGAAGAACCTAGGCAGTCTGGATGCAAAGGGGCTTGACTGCTTAGCCAAAGGTTGATGGTTCAAGCCCACTCAGTGGCTCCAATGGTAGAAAAACTTGGCAGGCTGCTCCCATGAATGTTGCAGTCTAGAAAATTCTAGAGGGAAATTGTACTTTGTTACATGGGTTTGAGATGAGATGGAAATTGACTTGACAGTACCTAAAAATAACAACAAGAGGAAGAGCGCCATGGTACTAATGTGTATTGTCTTTGATACTACCTATAACTCACTCGTTAACCCAGCGCTCTCACTTGCAGTTCTGCGAACTAGGGCAAGTGGTTTCATCTTTTCACATACAATTTTTAACTTTTCTTCACCTTTAAATGCAGATAATAAGATCAATATTCTATGTTTGTTTTATGGATTAAATGAAATAATAGAATACTCTTCATAGTATCTAGTAAAGTAAGTGTCCAATGAATGGAGACTACAATTATTACTATAATTTTCTATTGTAGTGTGAGAAACTTCAGGTAGCTAAGGTTGGAAAGAGATACAGATGACATGTTTCGACAGCACAAATATGTTACTAACTTCTACTGAATTACCAAATTTCCTGCCAGTAGAATGATTTCTTTAAGAATGTAAACTTTGGCCATGATTCGATCTGCTTAATCTTGTAGGCACCAGAAATTAAATTTCAAATAAAGCTTTCTTCTCCTTGTAGAATCCCTAATTTTCTCCAAGCACTCTGGATGCATGATCTAGAAGAATTATCTTTTAAATTTTATTAAATTACTCCACTTAACTCAGGCAGGAAAGTCCACCTTCTATAGTGAATGATATATGTAGGACCTGGTTCATTTGGAAGTTTTCTTTTCAAGGTATCACTAAACTAGTTCTCTAGTATGTTTGAGAGTCCTCTGTGAATTATATAAAACATCCTTTGATGATTTGTGGTTGGGGGTGGGGGAATGGAAAGACCCTTAACACTTCATTCAAGTATAGGGCACAGGTTTCAGAGTTCTGGCTAAATGCCAAATTAAATAATGGCATTTTTCTCTACATACTCACCCTTCATTCACTACAGAGCACAAAAGAGACTTCAGTTCACTCTCTCACAAGGTTCCAGGAAGCAATTATACATCTGGAGTGAGGGCAGAGGTAGAAACTACATTCATAATCCCAAGAGTCCACACCATGATGAGGAAGTATACCAAAAAGGAGAGGAGTGAATTTCATTCAGAATGTCACACACTGAATTGTGTTCCCCACAAAATGTGTGTAGCCATTTGGCTAGGCTGTGATTTCTGATATTGTGAGATGCTCTGCCATGTTGTAAATCCTGCCTCTGTGATGTTAACAGTGGAGGATGGGCAGTAGTCAAGTTGGTTGGGCAGGACTCAGTGTGTAAGATCGTGTTGTGTCCTGAAGCAATCTTTTGGGATACGAAGAAAAAGGAAATAAGCAGGGATTTTAGTACCTTACCTTACACGAGAAGGAAGCAATGACGGAGCAGAGTATGTCCTCAAGAAAGGATTCAGGTCCCTGCACACCAGAAACTTCCAGTGTAGGGGAAGACTGATCACCAGGACCTCCCTCCAGAGCCAACAGAGAAAGACTTCCCCTGGTGCTGACACCCTGAATTTGGACTTGTAGCTTACTGGACTGCAACAAAAGAAAATTTCTTTTCTCAAAGCTGTTTACTTCTGGTATTTCTGTTACAGCAGCAGCAGATGATTAAGACAGAATCTCAACCATATAGCCCAAGAACTGGAGTTCACCAGTATGAAATGAAAGGAATCTATAACACAAGACATTTCCAGAAGAGAGGCTTATATCGTGGAAAGGTGTTAAGGACTCTTAGAGGGTTTTTCTGTTAGCTAAAGGGAAAGATTTGCCCTGAGTAATGAGTGCATGACCAAAATTTAATAAAGAGGATGAAACCATTTTACCAGGAATGATTCAGGAGTACAGAGCCTGAGGTACTCAAGTAGTTATAATATATAGCAACCTAAAATGACCACTCTTCCCGACACAGGTCTTTGTCACATGCTGTATTTCTGACAAGAACAGTTTCTGACAAGATCTCTAATGGTGCCTTTTCTGTGACATTTATTCAATTTGGTATTTATTAAACACTATTCTATTTCTCAATGATTACAATGGATTCTGGGAACACCCCACCCCCCGCCCCCCCAAATGAAATCATGTCCTTCCTAAAAAAGGAAGAATGGTGGAAGAAAGAAAAGAAAGGCCTCTGACTGCTGCAAAAGCAAGTTGTGCTCACTTTCTCCTTCAACAAATTCTTATCTAGAGTTTTAAGGGTCAATAATCTGAATCAATCAGTCAACAGACAAAACCACTCAGGGTCTATTCTATAAAGGTACTATGTAAAATGTTGGCTAAAACACTGGATTTCTTTGAAGTTCATATCACAAGCTTTTCTATGTGGAAGCTCACTTGAACCTTTTCTATGTACAGGTATACTATCTTAAACTGCACTTGAATCATCAAGGCATTTCATATATTTTATTCAGCTGGAATAAAATTTGAGAAAGAAAAAGTGGTGGTCCAGTTAATTCTGACTCGCAGCAACCCTGTACGACCAACTAGGACTGCTCCATAGGGTTTTCAAGCAGTAGCTAGCAGGATCAAACTAGTGACCTTTGGGTTAGAACCCAAATGCTTAACCACTACACCACTAGACCCCCAGAACAAAACAATGGCTTCTGTAAAGACGAAAGGACAGTGGATCCTAATCCTTCATGTTCCTTTAAACTCCAAAATGTGCTTAAAAGTCGAAATAAAATTAAAACCAATTTTTTTGTTAGTGTTTTCCATTTGAAACAGCAAATAACAAGAATAGAACACCTAAGTCCTGTTCTGGAAACATAACATCAGCAGATACATGTAGAAGCCTGGTCATCAGCTCCATTTTAAACCCCCCAAGTGATTCTAGCGGGCACCCTGGTATCTTGGGTTGAGAACTTGTGCTCCAAAGAATGCAGTATATTTGAAATATTCAGACAGAGGCCAAGATCCTGTTCCCTAAACCTAATTAATTGGTATGAAATGCTGAGGGATTCATGCAGCGTGAACAAGGGTCTCTCCCACAAGATCCTGGTGACAGTTGCTAATAAACTCTTTGAAGTTAAGTCCCTGTGAAAGAGCCATGCAAAAATCCTTTTTGTAACTGGAAATGAATCAGACAAGTCTCTCAGCTACTCCCGAACCCAATTCCAGTAAATCTCCTGTGATTTGGCTCTCTCTCCCCGACTCCTGTTGCGATTTCATTCTCTTTCAGTCTTATCCAAATTACCACTCTTGAAGTGTTGTGCTTAGCAAATAGCTTTTTGAGCGTTATTATCAGTTCTTGTCAAAACAGCATTTTGAAGTCTGGAAAAATATCATTTTAATAATAAATATCCCTCTAGTAATTCAATTACTTTGGGATTTTTGTCCCATGTGTGAAAAGAGTCTTTGGCTCCAAGTGTAAACAGACTTCTAGAGTAGGATAACTTCTTTTCTTTCTCCTTTTTTTGGGGGGGAGGAATGAGCATTTTACTGTAGAGTTCAAAAACAAGTTCAGTAGATTAGAATCCCAGATTTAAAAAGAACATGGTTGTGACTCCCTGTTTTTATTATTGAAGGGTGAAATTCAGTCTTTGTGTTTCTTTTTAGAAGGCTGTCTCCTAGCAAATGCAGCTATGAGCTGTGGACCAGCCACTCGCTTATTTCATAAACACTACAACATAGATAAATGATCTGTTAAGGCTTTGTTTCTCCCTGTATTGCTAAAATGCTTCAAACTGGAGGCAGTGGTTAAGGTATTTTATCCCAATATCTGGAAGTAATGATCTCAACACCCTCAATGTTTGCTTGTAAGTCGCCTGCTAACCAAAAGACCAGTTCACATCCCCAGCCTTGCCTTGGAAACCTGTAGGGCAGTTCTGCTCTCTTACTAGGTACCTATGAGTTGGAATTGACTCGATGGCAACGTGTTTGCTTTGATTTGGTTTTACATCTTCCTGTTTCTGCCTTCATTCATTTAACTAATGCTTTATAGGCACTCTTACGTGTCAGGCATCAAGGATACAGGGGGAAAAAGGCACTATGGGAATAGGATCAAGAGAGAAAGAAAAAAAAGTGAGGAAGAAATTAGGAGGAAGATCCCTGTCTTCATAAAACTGACATTTCTATGAAACAGAATGAAAATTTACATGATAAGTTTTGGGGATCAAATGATAAGTGAGAAAAGAAAGTGGAGAAGGGTGTCGAGAAATGTTAGGAGTACACAAAACAACAAATTCTGGAGAGGCTGTGGAGAGATGGACCTCTCTTGCACTGCTGGTGGGGTTACAAAATGGTACAACCTCTTTGGAAAGCAACTTCATGCTTCCTTGAATAGCTTCAAATAGAAACACCATAAGACCAAGTAAGCCCACTGCTTGAAATATATGCTACAGAAATAAAGGCAGTCGCATGAACAGATGCATGCATATGAATATTTGTTGCAGCACAGTCCACAAAAGCAAAAAGACAGAGTCACTTTAGGTGCCCATCAACAACTGAAAGTATAAACACACTATGGTATACATACACAATGGAACACTATGAAATGATAAAGAACAATAATGATTTCAGGAAGCAGCTCATAATCTGGTTTTGACTAGAAGACACTATGTGAGTGAAATTAGCTGCAAAAGGGCAAGAACTGTATGAGGTCTCTGCAATAATGGCTTAAAAATGGACTTAATTACAGCAGAAAAGACTCTTTGATGGCAACAAGGGTGGAGAGGGAGGGAGAAGAATACTCACAGATTAGACAGTCGATAGGAATTTGGTTAGGCAAAGTGACAGCACGCAGTAGAGAGCAGATCAGCATAACTGGGCTACACTATAAACTGAAAAGTTTTCTAAACTCAACCCAATATTTCAAACAATAGAGTATCAAGAATGGGGGTCTGGGGACCACATTTTCAGGAGACATCGAAGTCAATGGGCATAGCTAGTCTTTAGCTTAGAGAGTCTTCTGCAGTCCATATTGGTGAGTGGCATCTGGGGTCTTAAAAGCTAGCAAGCTGCCATCTGAGGTACACCAAATTGTCCCCAGCCCTCTGGAATAGATGACAACAAAGAACATCAAAGACACAAGGAAAAATGAGCCCAGGAGACACAAGGGCCCGTATGAATGGCAGGCTGCTTCAGCATGAGACCAGAAGAACCGGATGGTTCCTGGCCACTACCAAAGGCAGCTGTGATGTGGGACACAACATAGAGTCCCTGAGGCAACACAACAGAAAGAGGTGCACAGTTCAAGAACTCTTCTAAAAGACCAGAACTGATGGTCCGACAACCTACAAATTCCCCTGGGAGCATGACCCCTAGACTCGCTACCGGCCCTGACCTGAAACCAGTACTCACATCAACTCTACAGACAAAAATGGACTGGACTAGGGGACACAGTGTGAGCATACAGTTTTATACATTTATAGGAGTTTTTCCTACTGGTTTCTTTCTAGATGTGAGAGAAGAAGATGAGAGGAGGGGGCAGGTGCTCATTAAGAGGATACGAGAAGCATAGAATGAAAATTAGGAGTGTGCTGTTTCAGGGGAAGGAGAGTAGATGAAGCAGCAGATATGTGGGCATGGGGAACTGATTTGGACTGTGTACTTTCACTTAATTTAAAAAAAAGGGTTAGGGGTACATGTGAGGTTTTAACTTCCAATAGCCTCATTCAACAGATGAGATTTCAGCTTTGAAGGGTGGACTGGGCACCGGCACCAGTGCTTAACTTCCCAACGGGAGCACTTTGAAGGCAGCCACAGTGATATTCAGCAGTGAGGGATGCATCAGTTAGAAGAATTAACTTTATGGACTTAATTGTTAGACCTGTAGATACTTCCTTCAAGGAAATTCTTGTTTATATATAAACTCCGAAAATAGCTCAAATCATAAATGTTCAACTGGAAACATTTTCTAAAGTTGGCATACCAAAGTTGTCAATAACCAAAAATCAAAACTCAACTGTTTTGAGAGTCACCAAAGCCTCCCTTGCCCCACCCGTCACTATGCCCCCCCCCACCCGCTGCCTGGATATAAACACTGTTCTGGCTTTTAATAATATATGTTAGTATTGGGTGTTTTAATGCTTGATGCAAATGAAATCATACCAGTCCAATCTAGAAATCTGGGCTCAAATAGTGTCTGTGACATGTACCCTTGTTACTGTATGGAGTAATCACTGTATGTAACCGATATTTATTGTTTTGTATCCTGGCCCCTAGGGTCGCCATGAGTTGGATCCGACTCAATGGCACTTGGCTTGGCATCCAGAAAATGGCTAAACTCAGTTACTATTTCTAGTAATTAATCACAATTTTCTTTTGGATTATCTAAGTAAAACTTAAGGCACCTTGGAACAATGACTATTATTATTATAATACACGCTTTTCATTGACCATTTTTACAGATTTTGTTTCCTCTGTTCCTCACCTTCCACTGGACCTTCAACACAATCCTGAAAACAAGTGGTGACAGCAGACAACAGTAGCTCATTCCTAATTTGGAAAAAGTAAATATGTCACTAGAAAGTAGGACATTTGTGTTTACTTACTTTTAAATACCCTGTTTCAGATTTAAGATGTTACTGTATACTCAAATTTATTAAATAATACTAGTGTAACATGAATTTTAAGGAGCCTGAATAGTGCAAGGGAAACCCTGGTTGCACAGTGGTTAAGAGCTGTGGCTGATAACCAAAAGGTTGGCAGTTCAAATCCAACAGGCACTCCTTGGAAATTCTATGGGACAGCTGTACTCTGTCCTAGAGGGTCACTATGAATCAGAATGAAATTGATGCCAATGGGATAGAATTTTAGGGATGGGGGTGATAGTGGCTTGTGATCAGTTGCTCACCTAAAGGTTGATGATTAGAACCCACTTTGCAGACGCACAGAACAAAGGCCTGGTGAACCAGTTCCTTAAAGATGACAGCCAAGAGAACCCCATAGGGCCATCCTAAACTATACAGGGTTTGTCATGAGTCAGGGGCCAAATCAACAGCCACTAAGAAGAGCAAATGAAGGTTTTCATTAAATGAGATAAAATTTTATCTAATGGTTTTTCTCCTTCTAATGAACTGACCTAATCTTTCTTTGTATTCTCTTAATGCAGCAAATTGTAATCATTGATGTTCAAATGTTAGACTACACTTGCTTTCTTCAGATAAACACTACTTGATGCTGAAAGTTGCTGTTGATTTTTACATTGCTACATTTGGTGTGCCTATGTCCTGTTCAGGATTTGTGGGTGGTAGGGTCACTATGAGTCAGAATTTCCTTGACAGCAGTGGGTTTGTAAGAGATGAATGGGCTGTAATTTTCCTTTCTTATGATGTCCTTGTTTGGTTCAGAGATGGACAAGGCCTCATAAGACAGAATGGGATGCATTTTTTTTTTTTTTTACTGTTTTTCTGTTCTCTAGAAGGCATCAGTTTGTGTAAACAGTTGACGTGTTTTGTCTTAATTGCTTGATAGAATTCACCAACCTAGTCAACTGAGTCTGTGATTATCTTTGTGAAAAAGTTTTTAATTAAAGACTCAAGTTCTTTAATAGATACAGAACTATTCAGATTTTAACTATTCTTGCCTCAGTTTTGAGAAACTGTGTTTCTAAGAAAGCTGTTTATTTTATCTAAATTTGCAAATTTTTTGGTATAAATTTCTTCAAAATGTCCTCTTATTATTTTGCTAATATCTCTACAGCACCACCCACCCACTGCCATCAAGTTGGGTCCAACTCATAGTGATCCTATAGGACAGAGTAGAACTTCCCCACAGAGTTTCCAAGGAGCACCTGGCAGATTTGAACTGCCAATCTTTTGGTTAGCAGACATAGCACTTAACTCAGGGTTTCCAATATCTGTACAACAATTAATAATATGTCTTTCATTCTTAATCTTGGAAATATGTCTTGTCTGTCTACTTGTGTCTCTATTTCTCTCTTCTTAATTTTGATCACTTTTGCAAAAGGATGATTCTACCTCTGGGTCTACTATTTACCAGCTGCATAAGTCGAATGCAAGAGAACTCTTTAAAATGTTTAAAAGCAAAGATGTCACTGTAAGGACTAAGATGAACTTGACCCAAGCCATGGTGTTTTCAATTGCTTCATATGCATATGAAAGCTGGACAGTGAGTAAGAATTGACATCTTTCCAATTCGTGGTTAATGAAGAATATTGTATATACCATGAACTGTCAGAAAACGAATACACTTCGAAGAAATACAACCAGAATGCTCCTTACAAGCCAGGATGGCAGGAGTTTGTTTCACATACTTTGTACATGCCATGAGTAGGAGCTTGTCCCTGGAACAGGACATGATGCCTGGTAAGGTAGAAGGTCAATGAGAAAGAGGAAAGCCCTCAGTGGGATGGACTGACACAGTGGCTGTAACCATGGGCTTCAGCACAGCAGTGGCTGCGAGGATGGTGGAGGGCTGGGCACTGTGCTGTTCTGTGTGTACACAGGGTCGTTACGAGTCAGAGCCAAGGCCCAGCACCTGAAAACAATAGATATACTCTCAGAAGGTATTTGGGTAAGTGGAAGAAAAGGATTGAAATTTATTTTGCAAACTATGACTATATTAAGTAATCATTTTTTAAGGAAAAGGATTTAGAAGAAGTGCCAGCTATGCAAGGATTGTAAAACACTTCCATTTTTTAACTGTTAGCAAGAAGAAGAGTATTCTTTACATAAGAATTTGAATTTCTTTTTGACTTTAAAATTAAGACATCATAGAGATGCTTATTAATTAAATCAGCAGACATGTATCATCAACTGTGGCAAAAAAACTCAGTCCTCAAGTATCCTCACTCCTGTAGAATCCTGACAGTCTTTTTTACTGCAGAAGGCAGTGTAACAGATTTTTTTTTTTCATTTCAGTATTCACTGCAACCATGTCCAGAAACACGAACACAGCTCGAGTAAACCAAGGAAACCCTACTCTACAAACACGAAGATGAGGAGAGGGGAGTCTACTGGTAAACCAGTGTCTGAGTCATCCCACCTTTATGCTTAAACATGTCAAAAGCTTATTCACACACACTACAGAATATATGACCAGTTCTCCTCAAAACTAATAAGAAAAGTTCGAGAAACCATCACAGACAAGCCAAGCCAAGTGCCGTTGAGTCTAAAAAACAGGATGACTAAATATGCTATCCTGGATGGGATCCTAGAACAGAACGTGACTTAGGTAAGAAGGGAAGAAATTTGCATCAAGTATATACCATAGGTAACAAGTGTATCAACAATGGTCCACTGAGACAAGTGTGCCATACTAATGTAAGATATTAATAAAAGGGAAAACCGGGTATGAGCAGATCAGAATTCTGTACTATCTCACAACCTTTCTATAAATCTGAAGAGATTCTTGCTGGTGTCGTGGTTAAGTGCTACATCTGCTAACCGAAAGGTCTGCACTTCAAATCCACCAAGTGCTCCTTGGGAAATCCCTGGAGCAGTTCTACTCTGACCTATAAGGTCATTATAAGTCACAACCTACCTGAAGACAGTACATTTGGTTTTGATTTTAAAGAGATTCTAATATAGAAATTGTATTTAAAAACTCTTTACAAAGTTTGAAAATGTTACACTGAATGAAGAAGTCAATCATAAAAGGACAAACACTGAATGATCTCACCCAAATGAAATATCTAGTATTGGCAATGCATAAAGAGCAGTGTTTATTAGCGGTTACCAGGGCGGGTGGGTAGGGGAAAGCAAGAGTCAGTGTTTGGGAAGCACTGAGTTTCTGTTTACGGTGCTGGGAAAGCTGGCAAGGACCATTGGTGATGGCTGAACATGATTAATGTACCTGACGTCAATAAACCGTACACATGAAAAGCATTAAATAGGTGAATGCTTTGTTATATATATATTTACAACAAAAAATAAATTTTGAAAGTGTATGCACTGAGACTAAGTGCATACTAAGTTAAGCTGAAACCAGAGCTTTGAGACCAGAGTAAGCAAAGACTCCACAGTGGGTACAGTCTGTGATGCAATAGATCTGCCAGTGAGTTCCTACAACCTCAGAGTTTCTATCTTTCTTGAGGGATCCGTAACAGGGAAGAATGCTTTATGGAGTTTATGGTAAGTCTCAATAAAAGAATCAAGTTACAGATTCCTAGCAATCTGTAGCGAGGCCATCTGATGCAGAAAACTGTATATAATTTGTAAGCTGTTCTTGGTGTTACCTGGACAAGCTGAGACAAACTAAGTATCATGAGTTATCAAGGGACCATGTAATCAGAGATATTGAACCTGAAATTAATTCTATCAGACTAACCAAGGAGCCAAGGAGACCTTGCAGCTATCTATCAGGAGACAGAAGTGGTCAGGTGAGAGAGGGGGTAGATGGGGCAAAAATAAACTAAATGAGTAGACAGTCCAGTACTCACCACCTTGGTCATTTACTCACCTCCTCCTCAACTCATACGTGGTTCTCTGTTACAATAGGCTAAGAGGGCAAAAGGAAGAACAGTGTTGGCTCATGAGTGATTTGCCTAAGGAGGTCACTTGGAGCTTTCAGCAGCCCTGAAAGATGGTGGTGTGACCAAACACTCCCTAAAGGTATCACTTGGGGTAGAATATTTGGCTGCCCACTTTGTGCAGAAAGAGAAGTAGTCTGTATTTAAGAAGATACGTGGAGTTTCTCTTCCAGCTAAGAAATAGAAATTGTTCCATTCCCATCCTAACATGCGAGTACACACACTGTATAATAAGCATGGATAATTTAAAAACTTTATGATTGTCTAGAGGAAAAAAAAACAGAAACTCACTGCCATTGAGTTGATTCTGAGTCTTAGTGACCTTAAAGAACAGGGTAGAACTGTCTTATAGGATTTCAAAGGAGCACCTGCTGGATTTAAACTGCCAACATTTTGATTAGCAGCCATAGCTCCGAACCACTGCACCATCAGAGGCATGTGTTTGTCTGTTTATACCTTAATATGCTCCAATATGGAATTACTATGAAATATGAAATAATGTTCGTATTTGTCTCTTTCTATAGGTTTCAACCCAACCATCCCCGAAATACCAAGATAAAAGCAACTTTGTATAGGGTAGAGGTAAACGTAAGAAATGAGATGTAAGAATGCCATTTTGTGCAAGGGAGAAAAGCTCCAACGTCACCCTTAAGCTGCAGCATTCATGGTGAGTTTATTAAATGAATCAGATGGACATGGCAAAGTGTAGACAGACAAAGAGATACAAGAAGGGAAGTAGCTTATTTTTCCAACAGGCAGTTGCAAAGTTCTGTTTACTGAAGTAACCATCACAGAAACATCATTTAAACTTGTATAACTCTGTGCTGTGGCTGAAAGGAAAAGCTTGGTGGAGATGCAAGTAACAGTTGTGTATCTCAGAATCTAAATTTTGAATGTCTTCATACAACAAAATAAGAAAAAACCCAAACCCACTGCCATCAAGTAGAGTTGACTCATAGAGACCCTAGAAGAACTGGGAATTATTAAGAATTAGAATAAAGGACCTAATACCAAGAGATTTCCCAAAAAATAAAAGAGGAGGGAGGGAGAGAGGGAGAGAGCAGGCGGGGAAGGAGGGAAGAGCAAAGATGGAAAAAGGAGGAAGAAGAAGGAAAGAGGTACAGGGAGGGGAGGAGGAAGAAGAAGGGAGGAGGGAGCAAAGGATACAGAGAGGGAAAAGAAGTTTAAATGTGTGTTAGTTATGCACATAGGCTAGGTCTGGTAAAGACACAAAACTAAACAATTAAAATCAAACAATCCAGACAATACTAGAGCAGAGCCATTTCTTTTCGCAGACAACTCGAACATTTCTACATGGAGGAACACCTGAATATTAATTACATCTTTTGCTTCAGTCAGCAACTATTTTGCTATTAAATCTGCCTAAGCTAAATATTTACAAAAATAAGCTTTTTTGTACTTTCCACATAACTTCAAATAATAGGAAATTTAATGATCAATGTAGTGAAAATTCTGACATTTCTGGAAACAGACAAACAGACAAGAAAGAGCTGGTTCATAGCTGATTCCAACTCATGCTGACTCCACGTGCTTCAGAGTAGAACCGTGCTTCTCGGGGGTTTCGAGGCTGTGGGCTTTTGGAGGAAACCCTGGTGATGAAGTGCTCTACGTCTGCTAACCAAAAATTCAGCAATTCAAATCTGCCAGATGCTCCTTGGAAACTACGGAGCAGTTCTATTGTCTTAAAGGGTTACTATGAGTTTACATTGACTCATCTGCAATGGGTTTGGGTTTGGTTTGAGGTCTTTTCGAAGACTGTCAAGTCTTTATTCCAAGGCACCTCTGGGGGTTTGCACCTCCAACCTCTTGTTGTCATCCAGGGAGTCTTTGGATACAGACAGCCACTCCCACTTTGCATTCTCACAACAGAGTCAGACAAAGTCCTTTGTGGTTGAACCACTCATTACACCAAGGGAAAGCAATAGACATTATAAAAGGAAAGAGAAGTTCTAATCTTATAAAATACACACTGAAAAATGAATAAATGTGCACACTTTGGACAGAGAACCTGGGTTAGTTATTTTAACAACAATGACAAAATGAATATAAACAGCTGTTCTTTATACAGCTGTTCTTTGCATAGCTCTTGAAGGTAAAGACAAAGAAGGCAAAAATTTAAAAAATAAAAGAAGTATTCCCAAGACACCAACTGTGGGAATAACTCATTGCCCCCAGGGCTGGGAGAACAGAACACTGGAGAATATGGAAACTTCAAAGCTTGGGGAAAGGGCTCCAGAGAGCAGGAACTCAGACACCTGAGGAAGAGGCGCTGCTTATTTCCTGCGGATGCTTCTGAGAGGAAACCACGAGGCCCTCCTATAAGTGTTAGGAAAACCGCAAATGCTGCTGTTGGAATAAGTGCCAGCGGCAGGGTGAGGAAGCGGGCCCAGGTGGTGCCAACAAGTGAAGGCTCTACCCAGTGGCACCTCAGAAGACATGGATGGTGATCAGCCTTTGAGAGATCACTGCCATGAGTCATAATGGACTAAACAATGAACTGACAGCAATAAAGGAGAGCTATTTGTTTTTTAACAACACATCCATTTTCATCTATAATCCTATTGAATCAACTACTTCTATTTTTCATTGTCCCTCCATACATATGTTTTCTAGAAAAATATCATCGATTTTGTAAATAACAGTCTGACCATTCTAACTCATGAATAAAACATGTTGCTCTTGATGCATGGACTGTTAATCAATAAAAAACCATTGCCACTGAGTCAACTGCAACTCATGCAGGCTGTGTGTGGTGGAGGACATCTGCTCCATAGAGTTTCCCAGAAGCAGGTGGTGGATTCAGACTGATGATCTTTTGATTAGCAGTTGTAACACTTAACCGCTATGCCCCCAGAGTTTCCTTAGGCCAGCACAAATATACCAGAATGAAACACTGTCCAGTCCTGTGCCATCTTCTGAGAGTTTCTACATTTGAGCCCACCTCTTTACTCACTGTGTCAGCCCATGTCACTGAGGGCCTCCCTAACCTTGGTCACTCTACCACTTCATCAACCACGATGTCCTTTTCTAACGATTGCTTTTTCCTGATGACGTATACAAAGTGAGCCAAAGACTCGCCATCCTTGCTTCTAAGGAGCGTTCTGGTTGTGTTTCCTTTAAGACTGATTTGTTTCTTCTTCTGGAAGTCCATACCCTAGGGAACAGTCTTTACCAACACCACAGTTGGAAGGCTTCCATTCTTCTGCCTTCCTTTGACACTGCCGAGCTTTCACATGCCTGTGAGAAAACTGAAAAGTATACAGGTTGAGCCAGGTACCCTTACATCTCAAAGTGACATATTTGCTTTGAAAGCAGTATTTAAAGAGGTCTTGAGCAGCTGATTTGCCTAATGTAATGTACTAACATATCATTTGATTTCCTGTGGCTTCCCTAGGAAACACTGAAAAAAAAAAAATCCACTGCTGTCAAGTTGATTGTGACTCATAGCGAGCCAAACTTAATTCTGAGCAGCAGGGTGGCAACGATGCAGGAATTAGTGCCTCCTCTGCTTTGTTTTCTTGTTTGTTTTGTGTTGTATTTCACTTCCCCAAGTATCTTTGGCTCTTACTGGGAAACACAAAGCTGTGAATTCTCCCATCTGGAGGGAGTCCAGGTGCAATGAAGACAAATACGTTCAAAAATGTCACTTTTATGATGTTTCCTGTCTCTTCCTACTAAGTTTGAGTCAGCTGTAGGCAATCTCCCAAAATTTGGTTCCAATATTCTGATACCTTATTTATTTATTTTAACTAAATTTTATTGTAGTTTAAGTATATGTATACGGTCTATATCAATTTGCCATATAACATCTGGAACTCATACCACTGTTCTACTCTAATTCCTTTCCCTTCCCTTCCCTACTCTCCCGTGACAGCACATGGCCCCAGACGTTCTCATGGCAATTTGATCAAGACCTGTCACCACTCCCACCATCTTCTCGCCTCCAACAATGAGCTTTCTGGACAGCCTCAGTGTATCTATTTAAGTCCAGACTTTGTTCTGCACCAGGATCACTGCTTGTGGTATACCCTCCAGCTCAGTCTTTGTCTGGGGACTGGTGTGGATGCTGGATGCGGTTTGGAGTTAGAGAATCTCCCAGCTGCCCATGCTCCCAGCGGCCCTCCGGGATGAAGCACCATCAGCTGTGGTCATTTGGTGGAGTTCTAGTTCTGTACACTTATGTTTCTGCTGCTACGTCAGGGACTCGATGTTGTGCGCCCCATTCTGGTAGTCTTTGGTGGTGGCCAGGCACCATCTGGTTCTACTGGTCCCATGTTAGTCTCTGGATTATGTGGCACCTTCCATCATCTGGGCTCACGTTTTCTTCCTGTTGTTAATGTTCTCCATGTAGCTCTGGTCCAGGTGGATTAGGACCAAATGGTGCTACTTAGATGGCAGCTTGTTAGCTTTTAAGACCCTGAATGCCACTTGCCCAAGTGGTATGCATAACCTTTTTGTGCTCCCGCTTCCGGCAGTCATTGGTGGTGGTCAGGCACCAACTGGTTCTTCAGGTTCCATGTTGAGGCAGACTCTGGTTCATATGGCTCCTTCCACCTGGTCACTCCATATTTTCTTCCTGTCTGTGATGTCCACTGTTAACCTCTGGTCCAGGTGTGTTGTGACCGACCAATTGATGCCTCTTAGATGGCAGTTTGCTAGCTTTTAAGATCCCCGATGCTCTTAAAACTAGCAAGCTGCCATCTGAAGTAACCACACGTCCCAACTCATCTGGAAAAAATGATCACCAATAACAACATAAATAAGAGGGAAAAAAGCCCAGGAGACGGAAGGACCCATATAAATGGGAGATTGTACCTGACTGTCACCAAAAACAGCCATGATGAGGGACACAATGTAGAGTCTGAGGCAACATGATAAAAAGAGGTGTGCAGCCCAAGAACTCTACTAAAAGACCTGAACTGATGATCCCACAGCCTGGAGGATCCTCTGGGAACATGGCCCCTAGACCTGCTGCTGTCCCTGACTGAAAACCAATAATGAATCAACTCTTCAGACAAGAATGGACTGGACTCAGGGACACAATGTGACCATATGGTGTGTGTACTTTACGGTTCTATGCATTGGCATGTGGCTGTCCTACTTGCCTCTTTCTAGATGGGAGAGAAGAGGATGGGGTGGGGGAACAGATGCTTGTTAAGAGGATATTAGATTTATAGAGTGAAAAGGAAGAGTGTGCTGCCACTGGGTAGGGAGAGCAGAGAGAGGTGAAGACAGGTGGGCATGCAAAATCCATTTGAATTGTATACTTTCAGTTAATCACACACAAAAAAAGAATTACTGTTGGAAACTTAAAAAAGAAAAAGATCCCAAATACCACTCACCCAAGTGGTATGCAGAATGTTTTCTTAAGAGAAAAAGCAAAATGGAAAAAAGAAATAGAACTTGGACATGACAATTAGTCTAGATATCCCCTGGGAGCATAGTCCCCTGATCCCAAACTCTGTTATTCTGTCCTTTCAAAGAGGTAGGCCGCATTTGGGGAACAGTTTACTTCTGGAACTAAACAGTGATGGGTGCCTCCTTCCTGTTACATTTTATCATATCCTATACTCGACGGCACTTGGCTGGCTATACCCAACCCTAGCCGTAACTTCTATCTAATTTACAGAAATCCCTCTCCTTCCCGCCCCACTCTTGTAACCATCAATAATTTATTTCTTATGTGCTAAAGCACTGTGTTGCACCTTGATACGAATGGTCTGATATGATATTTGTCCTTCTGCATCTAGCTAATTTCACTCAGCATGATGGCCTCCAGATGGTCCCATGTCGTCAGATGTTTCTCTAAGTCGTCGTTGTTTCTTATCACTTTGTCGTGTTCCATTGTTTGTACATACCATAGTTGGTTTAACTATTCAGCTGTTAAAAAGAAAAAGTTCCTATACTTTAAATATAACATCTATAATCAAATGTCAAGACTTTTGCAATTTTTGTAGATTAATTGGAAGATTTCTCTCTTCTCTCATTTTTTGTTTTTGTTTTTTGCTCCATTCTTTTGTCCAGTTCATGAATTTCACAGAGCAGAATAAACTAAATACATTTTTGTCACACTCGTTTTATTGCTCTTTTCTTGATTATTGGAAACTAAAAGTGGATACATGACACATCAGATTGAGAAAGAGACTTCCAATGAATATAAAAATGTTCTGTTCATGAGTACACAACAGTGTGCCTTGTCATGAAAACTGATAAAATCTCCAATAGAGGACTATGGAATAAAAAGGAAGTGTGGCCTTAGGGGATCTTGTCTTGGGCTGTCACCATGCGGTAGGGCAAATGACAAATACACTATATAACAATATAGAATATGTGGTTATATCCCACAATACATCTCACAGTATATCCCACATATCCAGGTGGTGTACTTACCAAATTTACTGAAGAATTAAGGCATATTAAGAAGTTGAAAACTTATTTCAGGGCTGCAAAGGCCATGTTGACCTGTCCCTCTCTTCCACAGGGCTGCATAGTCTATGAGGGCAGTGAAGGTGCTTATTTTACTCATTGACAATCTCTGACATCTACCCAGTGACTAGCATAGAGGAAAGATTGAAATATTAGTTATGCAAATCAATCAAACGAGTAAACACACAGGGAGGTAATACAAGTTGGCGCACTAAGGAAAACTCTTATGTATTGGAAAATAGCATGCAAATGACCAAAATGCATAGCCTCAGAAGATAGAGGCCTTTAGAAAGACGTGCCAAGATTAGGTGCAGTGGGGAAGCCTAGTCGGAGGACTATTTGGATGAGGAATGAAAACTACTGATGGGAATGACAAGTGACTGGGCTTCACATGCTGACAAGTTCGGCCGTTCTCGTCTGCCACGTGCTTCTTGGAAACTCTATGGAACAGTTTTATTCTGTCCCATATGGTCACTATGTGTCACAATTGACTCTATGGAAGTCAGTATGAGTGGTTTTTTTTGGTCTCATCAGAAAAACATTTGCACTGAGAAACTGGTGGACTTCTAGTTAGTGCCCCTGAAAGAACTCAAGAGCATGAACCAGGTTCCATAACTCAGAAAGCATGGAGAGATTCCAGAAACCACTCTGTTTTTTTTTTTTTTTTTTTTTTTTTTGTCAGAGGCTTTATTCCTGTCTGTTTCTCACTGAGGTTAACTTTAAATTACAACCATTGAAACAACCATTTCTCCCATGGAGCAAAAAGACAAGAAAGTGAAGCAGCATTTGCCACTCAACAGCCAATCTTTACTGGAAAACAGAGGTGCAGGAGTAGGTGAAACAAGTGCAAACAAGAGCTAGGCTGAGCCTCTGGGGCTATGGAAGGGTGAACTGCCCCCCGCCAGGGCACCGGGCTTGCAGGTTAGACGTGAGCTGGGATTTAAGCACACAGGGTTCCAGAAGAGATGTTACCATTGCATGTGTATCAGTAGCTGTGCTTCTATGGCATGTTTTAGTCGATGAATGAACTCTATGCATAGTGTTTTTCTCTAAACCTTGTAACTGCATAGGGTATGAATCATTTTCACTCTTGTACAGGAGCCCAGTGATGCAATGGTGCCTGCTAACAGAAAGACTGATGGTTCGAACTCTGCTAAAGCCTCTCTGGGAGAAAGCCTTAGCAATCTGCTGCTGTAAAGCTGAGATTTTGCCAAGTTCCTTAAAGTTAGGTGGCTGATCTATATACCACATGGAGTGAGCTGTTGAGCAATGCCAAGCTCTGGGCATCTCCCATGACCCCTTGCAGTCTCTAAGTCCAGAAAAGAAATACGAGGAGGTCACTAGAATCCAGGATGCAGTAAGACTCAGAAGTCTGGGCAACCTTTTCCTCATTTGAAGAGAGTTGTTAAGCTTATAAGACAGAAGAGCCCTGTGGGCATTATATTTTTAATTTGAAGTTACAATACACCCCAGTCAGCCTACGGTGCTGTCTAGGAGTTCTGTAGTATAACCCTGAGCATCTGAAAGTGGGCCAGGAGGAAATGGCTAAGTTGGGCTCTAGCCCCTTACTCAGCTCCACCCTGAGGAGTACTGCTAATACTTGGGGTTTTTGTATTAGAGAAAGGAACATGTTTTAGCATCACTGACCTAATTTAGTAATAAAAAGCAATGACTGCTTACATGCAACAACTCTGATGTGTCCCAAGGGAATTGTGCTGAGTGAAAAGCCAGTCTCAAAATGTTACAAATTGTGTGATTTCATTTGTAAAGTATTTTTTTACATGAAAAAATTGTAGAAATGGAGAACAGATTATTGCGTATCAGAGGTTAAGGAGGGGGTAGGAACTATATTGAGCAATGGTTAAGCACTTGACTGCTAACCAAAAGGTTGTCGGTTCAAACCTACCAACCGTTCTGTAAGGATTACAGCCTTGGAAACCCTGTGGGGGCAGCTCTGCTCTGTTATCTGTGGTCATTGTGAGATGGGATTGAATCAGCCACAACAATGCTTTTATTAAAAAATGGTAGCAGGTAACCTTGAGATGGGACTGTTCAGTCTTGACCGCGGCAGTGGTCATAGGAATCTATAATCCTGAAGTGATATTATATTAGCTAATTACAGTCAAATGAGTGCATGCAAAACACCTGAGATCTGAACAAGGTTCATGCATTATATAACTGCCCGTTTGCTGGTTGGGATATTGTTCTACACTCTCATGAGATATTAACACTGGATAAAACAGGTTGGAGGGCATAACGTTCTCTCTATACAATCTCAGGAAACCCTAGCGGCGGTGTGGTAAAGAGCTGAGACTGCTAACTGAAAGGTGGGCAGTTCCAATCCACCAGGTGCTCCTTGGAAACTCTATGAGGCAGTTCTACTTTATCCTATAGGATCACTATGAGTCAGAATTGATTCGATGGCAGTGGGTTTGGGTTTGGATTATAGCCACTCAAAACCTCTCTCTTTTCATTTGTATTAAAAATTTCTTTTATTTCTAGAAAGTATTTCAGGGACGGGAGATGGAAACCTAGAGTAGAGCCAACAGGAAGAGGAGGTGGGACCAGATGCTGATCAGGGATCAGGGTGGAGACCAAGATTGCTGGAGGGAAGCCCTGGCTCCAGCTCAGGTCAGTCTCAGATCAGAGTGTTACAGGACAGTGGCTGGGTTAGGCCCAGCTGCTACTTGGTGACCCAGAGACCCAGGAGGTATGAAATCTATTGGAGAAGGTGGGACAATACCAGGGTAAGCCAGGTTTGCGGACCTGTCTGCCCTAGCTCGGAAGGTCTGTGACTAGGGACCCCGAAAGCTCCAGCATTTCCTGGGAAATTCAGCAGTGGCCAAACCAGAGGATGGGCTTTGAAGACATGTCAGAACAAAGATGATGTCCAGCATTAAGATGCCAAAGAGGGTGGGCACGAAGACCACCAGGTAGGAGCTGACTGTGGCAGGTGGCAGGGTCACTTGTATTTCTGCAACGTGGGAGGAGAAAAGGTCCTCTTGGAAAGGAGAGTCAGCCAGATGACTGTCGGGCCAGATTGTCACCACCAGGGTCTGCAGGGCAATAGACTTACTCATAATTGCATATTCATCTCAAAACAATAAAAAAAAAATCATTAGCTTGCAGAAAAGTAGGGTTCTGTCTTCAGGTCTTTGAGACAAATTCATCTAGTTTGGAGGACAAAGATCCTTGAGTCAGTAGAATACACCAAGATCAAGAATCACTGACTGTTAAACACAGAATAGAAAAAAACGTCTGAACATAGTAAGATAATAGCAATCTTTATGAAGTTTCCTGTCTGACTTAGTTTGCTGTCAAATACCAGCCTACAGGTTGGTGGCTGAAGCCTAGCCAGTGGCCCTGTAGAAGAGAAGGACCGACAGCCAGCTTCCATGGGTGCAGCCAGGAAAGCCCTAGGTGTTAGTTCCACTCTGTCACACACAGGGAGGGTAGCTGTGAGCCAGAATCAACTTCATAGCACAACAACAGCAGCAACTATTTTTATGAGAATAATAGCTTCTATTTACTAAGGGCTGACTGGGACTAGGCAAAATGTTATGCACATTGGGGGTCCCATCTTAATTGTTCACCCCAAAAATTTTCCAAGACAGTACTATTAAACACTGTGCCATCGAGCCGGACTATTAATCAGCATTATTCTATTTTTACAGATTAGGAAAGAGAGCTTTATGAAATGAAGTGTTTTTCCCCAAATCAAAATATCATCCACATTTAGGTTCATCGAATTCCACACTCCAGATTCTTTCTGTTTAACTAAAAAGTTGGCTAGTTGCCTAAACGCAAGGTAAAAGAAAGTAGGCTAAAAAAGAGGTCCCTGAACACAGACACAGATGCAAGTTTATTGATTGGAAAGTTTTGCTCACAAAAGCTTTGGTGTGCAACCTAAAAATACAGACGTAATCCTAGATGTCAGCAAGTAGCAAATTCATATCAGAATTGTTATCTGTTTCTATACAGTATTTTGTGTTAACAAAGATACTATTATCCTGTTGTCAGTAGGTCTCATCAGAAGTTTAATTCTAGACACCATATATGAAAATGACTTTTGCAAGTAATAATATGACAGATAAACATGTCAGGGCTGATCTTGTTGAAGGCAGGGTCTCTTTTTGTTTCCCAAACCCCACCTTCTAACATATATGAGGTTTCAAAAGTGTTTCTTACAGGATAATCAGCAGTGCTTAGTACTGTAAATCTGGTTTCAGCAAAAATTTTTTCTGTAAAGGGACAAATTGTAAATATTTTTAGATTGTAGGTTTATACCATCTATGCAGTATCTCCTCAACTCTGAGGTTCACGGAGGAGAGCCAGCAGAGATCACTGCAAAGAAATGACACTACACTGATTCTCTCAAAATGTTATTAACAAAAGTAGGCAACAGGCCAGCCTTGGCCCATGGGCAATATCTTACTGACACCTAGTTAAAAAACACAAACCAAACCCACTGTCATCAAGTCGATTCTCATAGCGACTCTATAGGGCAGAGTAAAAACTGCCTGCCCAGTAGAGCCTCCAAAGAGTGCCTGACGGATCTGAACTGCTGACCTTTTGGTTAGCAACTGCAACACTTAACCACTGCGCCATCAAGAAAGCATGAATTAGAGATTTTTTTTTTTTTTTTTAATCCGGATGATGATTTCCTCACGTTATTCTGAATGGGATGAAATGGAAACTGTGTTGCTCATAGTTCAGAAGACAAGGCAGGGAGGTTCAGTAAAAGTTTTGGAAGGATAGGCATTTGTATCATTTGCAATAAAAATATTTTACGAATATGAAATACATCAGCAATAATGAGATTATTCACCAATGGTATGAACTGTTTCAAGAGAAAAGGATCTTCTCCTCACTTGGCTGATTCAGACATGAAAATGACTGTCCATCCAGAGAGAAGGTTGTGCATCGTGCTAAGTGAGATGCCTGCCAACCACCGGGGCCTGCCTGGGGCCTGAGATGCTGTGTGTTTAATAAGCTCCCAAGTAACGCAGATCACCTTGGTCTGAGATTACCAAGGTTCCAGGATGGTAGCACCAGCTCTTATTTCGTGAGATTTTAAAATAATTATCACAATTGGAGGACTGATTTGCAAATTAGAGACAAGCCTTGCTCAGAGTTAGGGTCAAGAAAAATCTTGTTAGTTTTGTTTTTTATTTCATGGAATTATTTTGTTATTTGACAGTTTCTTTCTAATTTAATATGATTTTAAGTAACTGGAAGCCAGGCACTTGTCCACATCATCTTTTATATTCATCTCAGTCTGGCATTTTGTGGATGGACAGAAAAGTTTACACAGTTCCTAAACAGCAGAGCCAAGACTTGTTTCAGAGCCCGGCACTGCCGTAAACACTTTTCTTGCTGACTCTCCTGGTTAACAAAAATCATCATAACAGAGCCAGAGCAGAGACATAAAGGTGCTCTCTGTGGCCTAAAAAGTCATGAGTTTACATGGAATAACCCAGCTCACCCAAGTGTATGTTCTGTTTATGTCAACTCTGATAACAATGCAAGAGAAATATCCTTGCCAGCTGTACTGGGAAACTTCTGGGAAACTTGGTGCTATTTCTCTGATTAGGAAGCACCAAATGAGCAGAGAAGAGAAGCGAGAGGAGGAGAGAGAGGAGGGCTCCAGGAGGGAAGAGCCAGAGCTCCAGGGTAGAGAGCCAGCAAGGCCCAGCAGGCCCAGCCCGAGGCCCGTGGAGCGGCAGGCCTGGCGCAGGCTGCTCGCGGCCTCCAGGCCACCGGAAAACAGCAGCGCTTTTTTCCACAAGAAGAAAGGGCCAGTGTTTGTGAGGCAAGCACTTTACCACATGCTCTTTTTGGTACAGAGAGCAGGAGTGAGGGGAAAAAAAAAATAGCCAGACGCATAGATTTTTCCTTATTTCTTCAGCATTTTCCCTGACTCTGAATAGGTCTTAAAAATGAAAAACGACAGGTAGAAAATCACATTTTTAAAATGAAAACATTTTTACCCCCAAAGTGTATAGATCCCACAGTTATCTTGGAGGAGAATAACAATGGGATTAAAGGCATTTTTTTTCCCATGAAAAATCCCCCAACCCCATTGCTGTGGGGTTATTTCCAGCTCCTAGAGAACCTATAGGATGAAACAGAGCACCCTGTATGGTTTCCAAAGAGAACCTGATAGATCTGAACTCCTGACCTTTTGGTTACAGCTACTGACCTTTTGGTTAACCACTATAATACCAGGGTTTCTGAGAAATCGTCTAGAAGATATTAAGAGAAACCATGATGAATAGAGGGAGTGACTGACAAGAGCAAAAATAAAAATATGTATTTACATATAGGTGTGTGTGTATATATATATGCATAAAGCACCCTTTTGCCCTTATGATTATTTATTTGACTCTCTGCCTATGAGGTTTTGTTGCTACTGTTTTCGTTGTACCAGTTCAGCTGAGCAACTACCCATTTAAGATTATAAATTTAGTCTTAGTTTTTGACGTATTCCTTATTGTAGACTGTCCACAAGATCAAATGTGTTCTGCAAGACAATATTCCAGAGGCTGCCAGGGCAAAATTTCAGCAAATGGTGCTTCTGATTCTCAGCTACAACCAGCCTTTGGGAAAAGGCAGGGCAAAGGGCCTTTGAACCAGAACAATTCAGGAACAAAAATTTCTGAGCACTGTGATGAGTAGATGTAAATTTAACCCACCCCAAATCCTCCCCAACTACTATTGTGCAAAACATAATTAATATTTAAATGATAAAATCCCCATTGCCATTGAGTTGGATCTGACTCATAGCAACCCTATAGGTCAGAGTAGAACTACCCCATAGTTCCCAAGGAGTGCCTGCTGGATTTGAACTGCTGACCTTTTGGTTAGCAGACATAGCTCTTAACCCACTGCACCACCAGGGTTTCCATGTAAATGGTAGGCAATACAGTTCGATTTTTCCTTAGTAATTCACCAGGGCTTTAAAAGTATTCCATCATTGTAAGCCTGAAGTATCATCATTGGTACCCATGGAACAACTTCAACTGGTTCCCGAACATCTAGACAAGTAGGTATTTACCCTCTGCTGTCAGTTTTAGGGTCATGTCAACAACACTTTTTGTGGTATTATAGATAATGTTTATATATGAAAATCTGAACTTTATCAAGTCAAAACAGAGTTTTCCATACACGTTATGGAATGTTCTTCTCTTTTAGCATATGTACCAACAAGATTGTACTTTCCAGCACAAATTTACCCAAATGTATGAGAAGCTTTTCTAACAGAACCACAAAGATATCTGAGCAAACATAACCTGTTGTTGCCAGCTGACTCTTGAGGAAGTAACTGATTGGAACAAGAGCCTGCATTCTAAGGAAGGCTCATGAAGCCACTTCCAATGGTGAGACAGCCCTGCCCCAAGGTCAGCATCACTCCCCTTTCCCATGGCCAACAAACGAAACTTAAACTGAACAAAACCACAGCTTTCACACCCTGGCTCTGAAGACTTGGGAAACATCACCATAGGCCACTGTCTGTATCTGTACTAATTTTAACCACCAATCATATCATCAAGTGAATTTGACTGTGTCTGCTTAGTTTTATGGGACATCAGGAAAATATCTTATGGTGTTAGCTTGAATCAAATCATATTGGTGACATCAATCATTTTAGGCCTAAAAAGACTGCTAAATATGTTAGTCTATACAACTACGTATCTTAATAACCTTTTATAGCTTGCAAACTTCCAGCACCTTTTCCATTTAGGGTGAATTCATTTACTCAGAATCATTTTCTTGCCTGTATCTGCTTTCAACTTGACTGATGGAGTAGCAGCGGCTTTGTGTTTCTGAAGAATGGAACCTTGAGTCATAGAAATCTCTCCATGAGACACAATAATAAAGAAAACGTAGTTCACAAAGAACACAAGAAAAAAAGCAAAACATTGCCTTGGGGTCAAAACTGACTCAGTGGTGGACATACTGCACCACCAGGAACTCTATTAAAAAACAAAAAACAAACAAGAAAAGCCAAACTAGCTGCCATCAGCTGGATTCCTACTCCTAACAACCTC
This sequence comes from Heterohyrax brucei, assembly GCA_028571685.1. Taxonomy (NCBI): domain Eukaryota; kingdom Metazoa; phylum Chordata; class Mammalia; order Hyracoidea; family Procaviidae; genus Heterohyrax; species Heterohyrax brucei. The sequence goes on along the minus strand of CM053148.1, from coordinate 82,641,406 downwards.
ATGAGACAGAGCAGAAATGCCCAATAGGGTTTCCAAGGAGGTAGATTTTAGCTGCTGCTCTTTGGTTAGCATGTGTTGTTCTCAGCCACCACGCTCCTCAGGGACTTTAAATCAGAAATAAAACCAAACCCACTGCCATTGAATCAATTCGGACTCATAGTGACCCTAGAGGACAGAGTAGAACTGGCCCAAAAAGTTTCCAAGGAGCACTTGGCAGACTCCTGCTGCCTCAATCTTACTGTACGATCGAAGCCCCAGTGGCAAAGTGATTAAAGCACTCAGTTGCTGACCGAAAACCAGCAGCAGTCTCCAGGAGAAAGATGTGGCAGTCTGCTTCCTTCAAGAATTACAACCTTAGAAACCCTATGAGGTTGCTGGAGTTGGAACCAACCCAATGGCAATGGTTGTCTGCTGGAATGTCAACAGTGGAAATAATGCCAGAAAACTGAAGTTGGGTCATTAGCGGAGAAAACGGTCTCATTTAAATTGTGATCAAAAGACCATAGAAGTGTGCTACTGCCGTCTCAGAGCTGGTAGGATGCCCTAGGGATGGGATCATTTGAAAATGCCTGTCTTTTCTTAGGTAAATGTGGCAAACTCATCCCCCATTATGATTTCTGTGTATATATATGTACACATATATATGCTTATTTATATATATGGTTGCTGAATATAATGATAGCTGAGAATTCCTAGAAATCTCTGAGTATATTTTGGTTGTGTAGTCTATTGGGCAAGCTATAATTTTTCCTATAGGGTCCTGGTGACATAAAGCACTTGACTGCTAACCAAAAGTTTGGTGACTAGAACTCACCTTGCACTTTTGCAAGAGGAAGACCTGACAAACTGCTTCCACAATGATTACAGACAAAAAAAAATCGGTGGGGCAGTTCTGCTCTGACGCATGGTGTCATGGATTGAATTGTGTCCTGCCACCAACACTGTGTGTAACAATTCAGCTAGACTATGATTCTTAGCACTGTGTGATATTCCTATATGTTATAAACCCTGTCTCTGTGATGTTACGAGGGAGGATAGCAGTAGCTGTTTTGGTAAGATCCAAATTCACTGCAATTGACACAATCTGGTTCATAGTGACTCTATAGATCAGAGCAGAACTGAACCGTAGTTTGCAGAGTGCCTGGTGGATTTGAACCACCAACCTCTTGGCTAGCAGACATAGCCTTTAGCCACTATGCCACCAGGGTTTCTCCAAAGGTGAGGCTCAATCTATAAGAATGTATTGTGTCTTGAGGCAATTTTCTGAGATATAAAGGAAAGGGAAACAGTAGAGAGTTGGTGCTTTCACGCCGTCAAGAAGCCATGCTGGGAGCAGAGAGACTCCTTTGGACCCGTGGTCCCTGCACCACAGAAGCTCCCAGTCCAGGGGAAGGTAGACGACAAAGACCTTCCTCCAGAGTGAACAAATAAAGCCTTCCCCTTGAGTTGATGTGCTGCATTGAAGCTTTTAGCCTACATTTCTGTGAGAAAATAAATGTTTGATAAAGTCATCCACTTGTGGTATTTCTGTTACAGCAACACTAGGTGACCAAGACACATGGGGGTCACAATGAGTCAAAAATCGATTAGACAGAATTTAACAACAATATAGTCTCTTTTAGTAGTCTGTGTCCTCCAAGGGCCATCTGTGGTGCTTTCAAACACATTTTAGAGTATTTAAAAAAAAATTATCTTTGAGGTGATTCTACTTCAGAATGACCCTGAGGTACAGAGTAGAACTGCCCCGTGGGACTTCCAAGGAGAAGCTGGTAAATTTGAACTGCAGTCCTTTGGGTTAGAGGTCTCTCATGGATTGAATTATGTTTCCTCAAAAAACGTGTATCTCAATTTGGCTGAGCCATGATTCCCAGCATTGTGTGGTTGTTCTCCATTCTGTGGTTGTGATTTTATATTAAAGAAGGTGATATGGCTTGCACCACCGTTTGTCTTGTAAGAGGTAAAAGGAAAGGGAAGCAAGCAGAGAGAGCAGGACCTCCTAACACCAAAAAGGAGCGGTGCCAGGAGTAGAGCACATCCTTTCGGACCCAGGGTCCCTGTATGGAGATGCTGTTAATCTAGGGGAAGATTGACAAGAAGAACCTTTCTCCAGAGTCAACAGACAAAGGAAGAATTCCCCTGCAGTGGAAGACCTGGATTTGGACTTCCAGCCTTCTAGATCATGAGAGAATAAATGCCTCATTGATAAAGCCACCCACTTGTGGTATTTCTGTTATAGCAGCACTAGATGACCAAGACACAGTCAAAGACTTGACCCCATGCCGCTGGGGCTCTATGCTTTACAGCAGAAATTCATGGTGCAATTACTATGTGTTTAAGCAAAATAAAAGCCGTATTTCAGTGTCTCCAGTTATTATGTCTTCTTTCCTCCCAGACAGTATAATAATATTTGGCAAGCTAAACAAAACAAACTCACTGATCAACAGACAGCGCCCAGCTTCCCAAGTTGTTGGGCACCCCTGTATTCTGACGACCATCAGCTACCTCACTGGGCAGCCTGGCTTCCCAGCTTCTGCTGACCCAGATCTCCAAATGCTAAAGCATCAAAGACTATCTAGTAGATAACTCAGTCTTACAGTCATGTTATATTTTTAGAAGTGGTTACAGATCACCACCTGTCCTTGGATAACTAAACAAACTCCCATTTGAATCCAGCTATTATCAAAGCAGCCTCATTATCCTACTGTTTCATAGATTTCAGTTCACTCCGCATTGTAACCTTGCTGAAACACTTCAGAAACTCTAGTCCTCTGGTGAATTCAATGACCGACGTTTATCTGCCATCACTGAAATCTAAGCTTGTGTGTCATTTCAAGTGGATTCTATTTAAAGGGTAGAGACTGTAGGGAATAACAGATCTGTTAGCAACAACAACTGTGAATCCTCTGTGTGCAGACGGATTAGATTGAAGAGGGCAATCACGTGAGGGTCATCTCATGCACAGCCAAACAAGCCAAGTTCAAGGCCAGAAGGAAAAAAAACTAATCCTTCATCTTTGCTTGATGAGCTTTATGAATATAATATTTTTTTAATGAACACTTGGAACAAATCCATCTCAGAGGGTTGCCCAAGAGAACTCCTCAAACAAATCAACTAAATTAATAACAAAAAGAAAAAGCATGGCCTTCGTAATTAATAGTCAAAATAACTCGTCTTTCTACACTCTAATGCTTCCATGTATCAAAGCACTGTTGTTTGTGTCTTTCTGAGTTTGGTTTCTGAGTTTTCAGAAAGTACATATTCTGAGGCTTTGTCAACAGTCACATTTTCAGAAAATGTAATCTTTTTAACTGTTCTTGCTAGATATCCAAACACATAAAATTATTACTCATTTCTGAGGTAAGAACACCTTAATGTTTAACCAGGGAACTCTTAAAAAGTGTAACTGATGAAAAAAATATGGATTTGTTTTAGTAAATGGATTTTTTTATTCAATCTACTTTTCCTTGAATCCTTGGCCTGACAGCATTCTTTTAGAACTACTTAGCCCAGCTGTGCAGTGGGTGAACCAAAGGGCAGCTTCAGCTAATAGGAAAAATCCATTTTGTGTACACTAAGGTGTTAGACTTCTTAATATGCCTAATTCAGAAAAACAAGAACTCACGCAGAGGAAGAAAACTCAAGTGATACTATATTACACAGCTGTTGTCAACAAGCCTAAATAAGAGGTATCAGGGTGTGTTAGAAAGACCTAGAAGGAGCACCAGGAGAACCTAGTTCTAATCTTGGTTGGTTGACTTTGGTCAAGCCCATTGACCTTAACAGACCCCGGATTCTCATCTATAAAATGAGGAGTGTAGTATTTGTCTTGCCTACTCTACAAAGTTATTATGAGGACAAAAGAAGAAAACAGATGTAGTAGCTCCCCAGAGAAATATATAAAGTACCACAGATATTAGCTCTGATTCTCTTCAGCCTTTCCGTGAGGCAAACCTTCTTCAAACCTCATGTTGTTATCCTTAAAAAGAGTAATTCCGGTCTTTGAGGCCTGAGGTAACAGAAAAGCCAGGAACAGTTAGATGTTTCAGTAATTCAAGGGAAATGCCTCACTTTCTCTTCTCTTAATTTGAAGACTACTCGCTGTTAATCCTTGGACACATCTGTGTACTTGAATGTCTGCATACACACACTGCTGTCCCCACATTCACTGCCCTGCCGGTCCCCTCTTGCTCTCACATAACCGGATTTATCCTTCTTGCCTCCATTTTAATGTTCTTTCTTCCATCAACATCTCCCAGCTCAAGTACCCATTCTAATTCTTAAACAAAAATTACTTGATTGTATAGGGTTCCTCTGTTTACATGGCTGCTTCTTCTTCATTCTGCATATCACAAATAAGGGAAACATATGCCGACTCGACGGCACTTGGCTTTGGCTTGGCATGTATATATAAATATGAAATTTACCTCCATTAATCATTCCATAAATTATATTGAGGGTCACAATTATTTAAGAAAAAAAAAGTTGGAAAAACCACTTTGTTGACTGGAATGTGCCTGATTGTCTAAGCACAGCGATTTAATTAAAAATATTACTGCTGACCACTGCTGGTTAATTTGTCTGAGACACCCTGACCCGATTTTTGCACAGTCTGTCAGCAAGGATTAAATCAAGCAACTGTTGTCTAGAACAAAGGAGAACGAGGTAAAACCAAAGACATAATGGAAAGATTAGTCCAGAGAATTAACTGACTACATAAACCACAGCCTCCACCAGCCAGAAGAAGTAGATGGTACCGGGCTCCCAGCCTGGCTGCTCCCGTAGGTGTCACGGTACAGCATCCAGGGCAAAGCAGGAGAAAAAAGTAGGACAAAATTCAAATTTATGATAAAAGATCAGACTTACCAGTTAGAAAGAGACTGGACAGGCCCCAGAGATTGTGCCCCTGGGCAGGCCAATAACTCAGAATTGAAGCCACTCCCTGAGCTCACCTTTCAGCCAAACCGTAGACAAGCCTTGAAAACAAACAGTAACACACGTGAGGAACATGCTTCCTAGTTCAGTCAAGAACATGAGATTGAAAGAGCAGCATTTGCCCAAAAGCAAAGACACGAAGCCAGGATGGAACAGCAGAACTGGACAAATGGATGGAGGGGAGCTCTGGTAAAAAAGGACAGGGGCAGAGTGCTGACACATTGAAGGACTGTCAGCAATGTCACCAAACAATTTATGTATACCTTTTTGAGTGCAAAACTCATTTACACTGTAAAATTTACCTGCAACACAATAAAATTAGAAAAACAAATCAAGTGATTAGCTGCTGTCTAAGACACTAAGTAGTAATGCCAGCATTAAAAGGTCAGTAGAGAGAAAGTAACGGAAAATAATATGATCTCAGAAGGAGCAATGTGACACAATTTGCCTTTCTTTAGTCGATTTCTATATCATATGACATAGGCACATACAAAAAAATAAATTGAGAGTTCCTTTTTTTTTTTTAAGTATGGTGTCCTAGATGTCTAGAGCTACTGTAACAGAAATACTACAAGTGGATGGTTCTGGCAAAGAGGAATTTATTTTCTCACAGTCTCAGTCTGGTAGGCTACAAGTTTAAATGCAGGGCATCAGCTCCAGAATAAGGTTTTCTGTCTCTGTTGGTAGTGGAAGAGGATCCTTGTCATCAATCTTCATCTGATCTAAGAGCTTCTCAGTGCAGGAACTTCTGGTCCAAAGGATGCACTCTGTTCCTGGTGCAGCGTGGTGGTACTGTGTCCCCTACTCTGCTCACTCCTCTTTCCTTTTATCTCTTGTAGGATAAAAAGTGGTACAGGCCACACCCCAGGAAACTCTCCTTCCGTTTTATCAGGGATATGACTTGGGTAAGGGTGTTGTAGCCCGCCCTAATCCTCCTTAACATGATTCTAATCTTGACTCATCAACCGCAGGCAGAGACTAGTTCTTACATATTGAAAAATTACATCAATCGCAAAACAGAGGACAACTTTATACCAGGAATCAAGATCTAAATCAAGTTGACACATATTTGGAGGGTGCTTTTCAATCCATGACAAAGAGAAATGATATCCGGATTTCAATATGTGTACTAAAAACATTTGCTTCTTTGAAATTAGAAATGTCTTAATGGTTTTGGCATTAAATGTGTTCTCACAGTCTTTCTAAAGGCTTGGTGGTACAGTGGTTAAGCACAGAAAGCTCTATGATTTGAATCACTGGTTACTTAATGGCAGAAACATGTGGCAATCTGCTACTGTCAAGATTACAGCCTTGGAAAGAGTATGTGGCTGTTGTGCCTTGTTCTATTGGGTCACTTTGAGTAGAAACCAACTTGACAACAATGGACAATGGTTTTCTATGCCACAAATTTAGTAAATATTTCAGAAAAAATGGTCCAGCAAAACTACCTATGTTTTGCCTTATGCAAGTTCTGACAATTAAGTCCGAGGACTTAGCCATTCGAAGTGCTATAGACCTCACTGCTGAATATCCCTACAGCCACCTTCCAAGTCCTCCCCTTGGGAAGCTATGCAATGACACCAGTGCTGAGTCCACTCTTCAAAGCAATTTTACAACTTTTTCTGGAATGGCTTTTGTGCATGTGTGGCATGGTGGCAAGTTCACAAACTTAACTGTGTAATTGTCTGTGAGGGAATTTTTAGCCAGTAAACAAGTAGCTGTATTGTAACAGCCTCCCCACTCATCTGATCTGGCCTCCAATGATTTTTTATTTACTCAGAGATAAAGAAAATATTTTAAGGAAGACATTTGGATGATATTCAGCACATTAAGGGTAGTATCACAATAGCTCTGATGCCATTCCAGAAAAAGAGTTCCAAAACTGCTTTGAACAGTAGACTAGGCACTTTTGTCATTGCATAGCTTCCCAAGGGGAGTAACTGTAAGGTGACTGTAGTGATATTCAGCAACGAGGTATGCAGTACTTTTTCTAGGATGAGTTTGCAAACTTAATTGGCAGTCCTAATACACACATATATATGGGATCCTGGTGGGGCGATGGTTAAGAGCTTGGCTGCTAACCCAGTGGTGGATTAGCAGTTCAAATCTACCAGCCACTCCTTGGAAAACCCTGTGGGCAGTTCTACCACATCCTGGAGGGTCACTATGAGTCAGAACTGACTCAACAGCACACAACAACACACATTCACATACCTCAATCCAACATGATCTGACACAACGTATTCAACATCTCAGTATCTCCTCTAACAGAAGCTTCTGAAGGTCAAGAGCTCTTCTCTGCCTGGTTATCTCTAAAGGCAGGTGACCACTTTTCCCTCCTCCATATCTTACCCTACTAGTATTTCCTTTTCTTTTTGCACATCTTTGTTTCTCTCTTCTGTTTTTTTTCTTTTTACACTCTTTACATACTCTGGCCTCTAGGGTTGCCATGAGTTGGATCCAACTCGACAGAACTGGGTTTTTTTTGGGGGGGTGGGTAGTTTCATCTACATACTCAATTCACTCTTCAACTGAAAACAGACTTCATGAACCCACCTCCAACCAAACTCCCCACACTACTCTCTCCTCCTGTTCACTGCCAAAGTCCCAGAAAGAGAGCAAGATGCTCCTCAAATACACCTCCACATTCTGTCTCCAGTTTACTTCTCAAGCCCCTCACACTGCTTCTCAAATCAGGAGCTGCAGACTCCCTGCAGGTAACCAATGACTAAGTCAGGATAGCTCAGAGGAGAGCCTAGAAATTTGCATTGTTAATAAGACCTCCAGGATTCTTATGATGACTGCACTTTAAGAAATGGAATGCAAATTTAATCCTGATGTCCCAACTCATACTGCATCCCTCTTGTCACTAATCACCAAATCCTGGCCAAGTCCAAGACTTCATCTCTTTCTCCTCTACAGCCATTTCTTCAAGGTCCCAACTTCCTAGTTTTCACACTCCCCTCCTCCTCTCCTAGAGATTAGACAGACTCACTTCATCTCCTGCTCAAGTGTTGCTGCTCACAAAAGGCCCAAACTTCTGTCTTTCATTTTCATATGTACAACTTGGCACATTTTTCTTTAATGGTCCATTTTCTTATTATTCTAAGGGTCCTGGGTGGTATAAATGGTTTGTGTTTACCTGTTAACCTAAATGCTGGAAATCAGAACCCATGCAGTGACATCATGGAAGAAAGTCCTGGCAATCTTGATTCCATAATGATTAAAGCCAAGAAAATTCTCTGAAGAAGCTCTACTTTGGATCAACATAACCATACATGGGATCAACGTAACCAGAATCAGCTTTACAGCACCGGGTTTGGCTTTTGTTTGTTTATTTTCTTGCTATTGCTTCAACAACTATCCCATACAGATGATTCTTAAAGTGACCTGTGTAGGATCAGTCCCTAAAGAAGGACATCATGCTGGGTAAAGTAGGAGAAGCTGCCCTCAAGGAGACAAACTGTGACAGTGGCTGCAGTAGTGGGCTCAAGCAATGCCAAGAGTGTGAGGGTTGCTGCGAGTCTGAACCAACTCGATGGCACCTGACAAACACAATAGCACATGTAAGTCTAGTCTGCACTTCAGATTTTTCATTTCCAGTCTCCTGCTAGAATTTTCCCCAAGATGGCTTGCAGATTAGTTATTCAACAAATACTAAAAAACAAAACAAATGCACTGCCATCAAGTGAATTCCAACTCACAGTGACCGTATACAACGGGTTGCAAAATCAAGCACAAAACACAGCACTAACCCTTAAAACTGTCAACCCAAGAGGGCCCCAAAGAAATTTATCATCATCTTCTTCTCCATCTCCACTGGAAGTCATGCTTTCTTTTCAAAACCTTGTTGACCTTTCTTAGTTCACATTTCCTTCTCTGAATTTATCTTTGCCCATTCCTACTTGCTTGGTTTCCAGATGGGAGAGCCTCCAGTGGTGTCTTGCTAAATATTTAGCAACAGTTCTCAAGAAAAAAAAAGTCCTAATACACAGTGATTTGAATATACTCATGATGGCTAAATCAAGCAACAATTTCATGTCCCTGAACCAGAAGTTAGGAAAAAAAGAAGAAAAACAAAACAAACACCTGTTGTCATTGAGTCAATTCCAAGTCACAGCAATCCTATAAGACAGAGTAGAACTATCCTACAGAATTTCCAAGGAACACCTGACAGATTTGAACTGTCAACTCTTTGTTTAACAGCCATAGCACTTTTCCCGAAGTTAGGACAACATGTGTAAAACCTGCTCTTAAGAGAGGCTAGACCATACCATGGGAATAGTTTCATTCTTCCTATATTTGTATCCCATGTTCAGTCATTTACTAAGTTCCATACATTTTCCATTTGGGTTATGCTTATGACCTCTGTGATACCCTTTCTATTTTCACGGTTGTGACCCTCATGTAGGCATGTGGTCTCTTTTCCAGGTGACACTGATTTACTTACCCCTCACTCAGTTCCAATCCATCCTGTACAACAGAAGACAACGCTGCCTAGTCCAGCAGCCTCCTCACAGTTGTTGCTATGCCTCAGCTCATTGTCGTGGCCACTATGTCAATCCATTCCTTTGGGGGTCTTCCACTTTTTCATTGACCCTCTATTTTACCAAGTATAATGTCCTTCTCCAGGCACTGGTCCATCTTCATAACATGTCCAAAATACATGAAACAAAGGCTTCCCATCTTTGTTTCCAAGAATCATTCTGACTGTATGTCTTCCAAGACAAATTTGTTTGTTTTTCTGGCACTCCATGAGATAGTCAATGTTATTAATTGACACCATAATTCAAAGTTATCAATTCTTCTTGAGTCTTCCTTATTCATCATCCAGTTTTCCCATGCATATAAGGTAATTAAAAAGACCATGACACGGGTCAGGTGCACCTCAGTGCTTAAAGTGATAGCTTTTCTTTTTGCCATTTTAAAGAGATCATTTGCAGTAGATTTGCTCAATGCAATGCATTGTTTGATTTCTTGGCTGCTTCGATGGTTGTTAATTGTAGATCCAAGTAAATCCTTGACAACTTCACTCTTAAATATGTTCTCTGTTTATCATGATGCTGCTGCAGCAGCACTAAGAATGAAAATATTGCATATAAAAATGATATCAAAAGCAGATTGAGCCCAACAATAAAAAATAAGTGACTTTCAGCTGTCTTAAAATTGTAATTGAAAAGCATAATATATTGCAATGCTTTCTTTTTGCCTTTAGACATGTTTTAAATTGGAAATAAAGGATGCTCAGTTCTTTGCACCTTTCTGTATTTTTGTGTCCAGCCCTCACGCTTTATCTACTGCACTAGCAGAGGCCAGGCCAGGACCGTCACAAGAACCTCTAACTTGCCCAATTTCTATTCCATGCTGTGGCCAGAGAGGCTGTAGATTATGACAACAAGCACTTCTTCATTTCAAGCAACTGGTACTGTATTGTTGTCTCCTCATATTTATTTCTTAAGGGCTACATTACAGGTAGGTTTTGCTTTCCCATTTTATAGACAAGAGGAAGGAGGCTCAGGGAGGTAATTCGTGCAGTCACAAATAGCAAATAGAAACCATCTCAATACTCTCTCCTTTGAAAATATGTTTAGCAATCCTCTACTTCCTACTAGACAGAGTATCCAAAATTATCCCAAGATGATGAATCCCCATACTACTTTTCAACTGGAGTTCCCGCTATCACCACTACAGCAAGCGCTGTGCTAATCACTGGGACCACAGCCGGGAGACCCTCAGGCAAACTCATCATCATCCTCTTCTTCATCTCTCCCAGAAGGTTCTTTTCTTTTAACCTTGTTTACCTTTCTCAATTCAAATTTTCCTCCTCTGTATTTTTCTTTATGAACTCTTGGCACTTTCGTTGCCCTACTTGCTCAGTTTCCAAACATAACAACCATCCAGTGATGTGCTGGTAAGTGTTTAACATTGAATTTTGTATACTCCATGTAAACACGATCCTGATCTGTAGGCAACTACCAATTAGCCTTCGTTTATGCCAGTCATCCACTCTCATGCCCTTTCCATTTTGACTTAAATGAGCACAGAGCTACCTTATCCATGAAGCATCCATGATTCCCTCATAAAACACTTTTTTCTCCTTTTTTCTAAACTCCCACAACCTTACAACACTGTAATATTTGTGCCTCTCTGATGAGGCTTACATAATTTCACTTTGCATTATAATTTTTATAAGTAATCTATCTCAATATCAATATCTGGTTATAGGGCTCTGCAGTGCCAGAATCCTTGTATGAAGTATATTGGTTTTGTGTGCGTGATAAATTGTCACAAGATTTGCGACTTAAAAGACATCCACTTGTGTCCATTTCCGTGGTTTGAAAATCAGCAGTCAGGAAACCAAATGATGTATTTCATTCATTAGGCAACTCTGCTGCAAAAGATCTCTTTAAAGGGTTAAAAAGCAAAGCTGTCACTTTGAGGAATAAGAAGCATCTGTCCCAAGCTGTGGTATTTTCCACTGCCTGAGATGCATGCAAGACCTGGACAATGAATAAAGATCAAGGAAGAATTGATGCCTTTGAATTATGGTGTTGGTGAAGACTTTGAACATGCCGTAGAATGCCAGAAGAACAAATAGACCCTGGAAGAAGCATAGCCAGGCTGCTCCTTAGAAGTAGGAGGGCAAGACTTCATCTCTTGTACTTTGGACACATTATGTCCAGGGACTAGAATCACATCATACTTGGTAAAGCAGAAGGTCAGTGAAAAAGAAGAAGACCCTCAGGAAGATGGAGTGACACAGTGGCTGCCCCAGTGGTCTCAAGCACAGCAAGAATTGTGAGGGTTGCACATGACCTAGGGGTGTTTCCTTCTGCTACGCCTGGGGTCAATGTGAGTCAGAACGGACTCAATGGCACCTAACAACATGACAATAAAGCTTCCTCAAGGTAGATATTTTTCAAAGGATGAGGTAGTTCAAGACTATATCCCAGGGCAGTTTCATGTCAATATAATATTAGATCAGGAGTTTTGGAGTTGACTAAAAAATAAACTTCCTGTCCATAACAGCAAAAGATAGAATCAAGCTAGATGCCTACCAGCAGATGAATGGATAAACAAACTATGGTACATATACTCAATGGGACACTAGCCAGCCGAGTGCCATCTAGTTATGCAATGATAAAGAACAATGACAATTTTAGAAAACATCTCCCAACCTGGTTTCAGTTGGAAGACGTTATGCTGAGTGAAATCAGTCAGTAGCAAAACAACAAATATTATGTGAGACCCCTATTACAAAGACTTGAAAATAGACTCATGTATGGAAGTGAAGACTCTTTGATGGCTAAGATGGTGCGCAGGGAGGGAGAGGTTTGGTCATAGATTTGATAGTTGGTAGAAATTTGGTTAGGTGAAAGTAGTGACAGCTCATAGTAGAAAGTAGATCAACTTCACAGGACTTTACCAATCATTAATCTCAACTTAATATTGCAAGGATAGAGTAGCAGCGTATGGGTCTGTGAGCCATGCTTCCAGGGCACATTGAGATCAACTGTCATAACTAGACTATTGCTAAGAGCGTCTTTAACGCCCCATATTGGTGAGTGGCTTCTGGGGTCTTATAAGCTAGCAAGCTGCCATCTGAGATATACCAAATTGTCCCAACTCATACGGAACAGACAATCACCAAGAACAAAAAAGACACAAGGAAAAAAAGAGCCCAGGAGACAGAAGGACCCATGTAATGGGACTCTATCAACATGTGACCAGAGGAACCAGATGGTGCCCAGCCACCACCCAAAGCAGCCGTGACAGGGCACACAATGTTAAGTCCCTGTGGCAACATGAGAAAAAGAGGGATGCAGCTCAGAACTCTGCTAAAAGACCAGAGTGATGGTCCAACAGCCTGGGGGATCCTCTGGGAGTATGTCCCTTACACCTGCTGCTGCCCCTGATGAGAAAACACTACTGAGGTCAACTCTTTGGACAACAATAGAGTGGACTTGGGGATACAACGTGACCATATGATGTGTGTACTTTATGGCTCTATGTATTTATAGGATGTTGTCCTACTGGTGTCTTTCTAGATGAGAGAAAAGAGAGTGGATAGGAGGGAACTGAAGCTTGTGAAGAAGGTGTGATGAGTATAGAATGAAAAGGAGGAGTGTGTTGTCACAGGGTAAGGAGAACAGAAGGAGCTGTAGACAGGCATGTAAAGTTGATTTGCATTTTATACTTTCATTTAATCACAATAAAAAAATTAATTTAATAATTTATGTATTTTACTATAGATTCATTTTTTAAAGCAAAAGAATAAATATAAGTAAATAAACACCCTCTAATGACATAACTGTTTATGAGAGACCTAAAAATGCTCACTTAAGCCTGTATATTATGCACTCATTTTCCTCTAGGAGTTATTGGTTTGCACAGAAGGACCCAAGATGTCTTCTGTCCACAGTGATAGTAGAAGGTGGTCTACTGGGTGCTATATCATGTTGAATCTGAATTTGGACTGTGCTCATTTTGTCACGAAGCCACAGTTTCAAAGAATTTTTGCTAAATCAGTTCAATTGTCTTTGTGTGTCCAAATCTCAGTCTGCTGTAGAAAAGTGTTTCTTAGCATGTTGGATCTGTCATAAGGGTACAGATTCACAAGGATTCTGGCATCAAGAGAAATAATTAATGGGTAAATGGATTACTTACTGATTGATTCCATTAAATAATAGCTTTTATGACTTGAACACTGACATCAACAAGTAACAAGAGTAATACAAACAAAAAACAAGAGCTACAAAGGAAGATATCTATGAAAATTATGGGAAATCTAATTATATTTCAAGGATGAAAGAAGTCTATAAAATCTGATCATCAATAAGAAGGCAGAATATGGGAAACGCTTGTTAGTTTCAAACCATAGCAGGCACTGATGTGTACATTTAAATTCCCGTCACCCCAAAAGAATCTTAGTAAAAAGAATCTGGGCTAGTAACAACTTGACATTGGCCCTCACTCAGTTCTTATGGCAACTGGCTTTGTGATTCCAGCCAAGGAATGTATAAATTCCTCAGTACTTCTCAACTGGAAGAGTGTCACCATTTCTTTTTCTTACTGTAAGTCTCTTTTAGAGGCAAGAAAACAATTGAGTTAAAATTATTCTTTGAATGAAGTCATATTAGCCTGTAGTGGGCTTTAATTTATAATTGGGACTTTTTTATACACTAAAAATAGTAGTTGTAGTTGTGTCAACTCCCATTAAATTTTATCATTGGACGTGTTGACAAACTGAACAAGCACGACATAAGCATTAGCTTAGTTATCTCTCAGGGATTTTCTCAATTAGAGAAAATTCCAGACTTACTAAAACATTGTTTGTGTCTACATGGCAAGACTGTCTGTACCCTAGCCAGCTCTCTTTAATGAGTTCATTATATCATGATCTTTCTAGATATGATTCATAGCATGGTACATTTTTTATACATTTTTATGCAATAAATCTTTGAATATCCTATATACTATTAACCATTATAAAGAAGTTATGTATTGTGACTTTTAGTTAAGTGTCATTATTCTTACTGTATTTTATGTTACCCCTTTTTAAAGAAAGTCTACAGTGTCTTTAAAATCAATTGAAATGTTTAAACATATCAGGACTTGAAGACTTGTCTTCACTTTGTAGTATTTTCAGAAATAAAGTTTCTATTTTTCTTTTATTCAAATCATACAATATTCTATTGAAAATTTCCTTCTTTGGAAAAGGTCATTAGCCTACTTGTCTCCATTCACTCATTTTATGCCCCACCCCCACGCCATGGGTTTTGTTACTGCAGAAACCTCTCATATTGAAAATTCTAACATCAAAAAGAAATGCCACTATTTAATTAAATGTTTATCTGTTTCATTAAAGGCTTACCTGTTTCCCTTTATCCCCAAGACTTCTACAATATTATGTTGTTGTCTTGAAGGCTTCTAAATCATGAGACTAAATAAGTCTAGTGTAAAAAAAGTGGTCACTCAAGCAATCTATTAGTAGCAAATGAAGACAGTGTATTGGTCAGATCCCACTCGATGGCACTTGGCTTGGATTAGTAACTGAAATAATGGAAAGAACTTTTAAATCCAAAGAAATTAGAAATATAAATGAGCTCTGAATTTTGGACCACCAAAGATAAATAGAATTATAATTCCTTTGCTTTTTGCAATTGTTTGAAAGAGGACAATCTTCTTTCAATATTTTTTGAAAAGTGTAGTACAGTACACTGCTAGTGGAAAATGAAAAACTCATATATTCTTGACCTAACTATCCCACTCCTAGAAATCTATGCATGGAACATAACCAGTCCAGGATGCACATGTCTGTTTATTTCAGCAATTTTCACAGTGACAGAAGACTTGAAATGAAACTAGTATTTATCAGCACAGAAAGTGTGAAATGAAGTATGGTAGAAAATTCTGTGCAATAGTTTTTAGCCAATAGAATTAACTGTTACTGTTGCTAGGTGCCATCGAGTCAGTCCTGACCTATAGCAACCCTATGTACAACAGAATGGAACACTGCCCTCTCCTGCACCGTGTCCACTATCATTTTTATGCCTAAGACTTTCACTGCAGCCACTGTGTCAATCCATCTTGATGAGGGTCGTCCTCTCGTTCACTGACTCCCCTCATACCACTCCCCTCATCCTTCTCCAGGGACTGATCCCTCCCGATAACATATCCAAAGTATGTGAGATGTAGTCTCTCCATCTTTGTTTCCAAAGAGCACTCTGGTTGTACTTCTCCCAGAACAGATCTGCTTGTTCTTTTGTCAGTCCGTGATACATTCAGTATTATTATCCAACACCACAATTCAATGGCATCAATTCTTCTTCCATCTTCTTTATGCCTTGTCCAGCTTTCGCATGCATATGGTGCAAGTGAAAATACCATGGCTTGGGTCAGGTATACCTAAGCCTTCAAGGTGACATCTTTACTTTCCTATACTTTAATGAGATCCTTTGCAGCAGACTTTCCCGATGCAGTGTGTCTTTTGATTTCTTGACTGCTACTTCCATGGGCATTAATTGGGGAACCAAGTAAAATGAAATCCTTGACAACCTCAGTATTTTCTGTGTATCATGATGGTGCTTACTGGTCCAGACAATTAGAATGATGCAAGTATCTTGAAGTGATTTGTGTGCTATGCTGCTGATGGGGGAAAATGCAACAGAACATGTACAATGAGATACAATACTTAAAACAAACAATGGAAAAATTTTGTATGTGTGTGTGTGTTTGGAATAATAATACAACTCTGGAGAGAAAGTGAAGAGGATACAAACAAGGTTGCTAACTGGTGATAAAGAGGGATAATGTGGAGGTGTGTTGATGTGTAGAAAGAGAAGAAGAGTAGGTTACAAAAAGACTAAACTAAAATACAGGCCATGACCCATTTATGTAAAATTATGTGTGTGTATGAAGTGTACATATATGTGATACATATGCTATGAACTAAGAAAACTTTATTTGAAAAATAGAAATAGGTCTGTTTCTATTAATACATGGAAAAGGTACATAGTAATAAGAAATAAATATGTAGACTTTGATTTCATCTTAAAGCATCCAAGAGCCACTCCAACCCTGCATGGGATTTTATGAGCAAGTAGAACGTTGTATAAGCACAGTACGCGTGGCCTGTGAATGTAAGTAACCCATTAGAGTAGATAAGATTGTTTTGGAAGAGGAGTGATGGACATTAGCTTTATACATATTTCAATGTTCCTGTTACTTATTACATAAAGCATTCATAGGTTTATGAAATAAATAAAACATTTGAAATGGCTTACTTTTCTTAATTCAGTTAAGTTCTTTTGCATAGTATATTTAAATTTTTATTTTCATCATACACCATCCATAATTTATAGAACAAAAATTATAAATGAAGGAGTAGAATTACAATGACAAATGTTTTTCTTAGATATAAAAATCAGAGTGTATTTTAGCAAATGTTCTAGCAATGCATTACCCAGGATGTGAGATAAATAAGAGAAGAAGACTAATGTGAATAACAATAATAATAATAATCATGTGGTTTTAAAATACAAGAAAGGAGTTCTTAGATTCTGAGTTAGGAAACAGGCAGGGAAAAAGAGAAAAGCCAATACTTAGGTTTACAAGGGTTTAAAAAACAAACAAACAAAGCCTTGACAACAGACACTTGAATTCAGCCCCTACAAGCTTTTACCAACCTCCAGTTCAAACAAACAATGATCTGTGTCATGGATTGAAGTGTGTCCCATCCTCCAAAATATGTTCAGCTATGTGCCTGGGCCATGATTCCCTGTATTCTATGATTATCCTCAATTTTGTGATTTTTCCTATGCTGTATGTTAAAGGATTAGGGTGGGACTGTAAATCCCTTCATAAGATCACCTCTCCACTCCACTGTAAAGGGAGTTTCCCTGGAGTATGGCTGGCACCACTCTTAATCCTTTCATCCTACAAGAGATAAAAGGAAAGAGAAGCAAGCTGAGAATTGGGAACCTCACACCATCAAGAGAGCAGCACCAGGAGAAAAGTGCATCCTTCAGACCTGAGGTTCCTGAGCCAAGATGCTCCCTGGACAAAGACTGATGCAACACTGGACTTTTCTCCAGAGCTGACAAGGGAGAAAGCCTTTTCCTGGAGTGGATGTCCTGAATTTGGACTTGTAGCCTACTGGGCTGTGTAAGAATAAACTTTCCTTTGTTAAAGCCATCCACTCTGTGGTATTTCTGTTAGAACAGCTCTAGCTAACTAAAACAACCTGTACAGGAAGTCATGAAGAAAGACCCCTAAAAACTATCCCTTCACTCGTCATAGAGATGATAATTTTTTTTTTCATTTGTCACGTCATCCCCAAAATAAAAATTAAACTTACTTTGAAGTTGGTCATATTAAGCACATATTAAGCACATTGCATAGGACCCAGTGGAATTGCCCCCTTAGGGTTCCCAAGGCTCTAAACCTTTACAACACCAGACTGCCACAGCCTTTTCCTGTGGAGGGTCTGATGGGTTGGAACCACTGACCTTTCAGCTTACTACTGAGTGCGTTAACTGCTGCATCACCAGGACGCCTCGGTCTACCATATTAGCAACATTTAATTTCAATGGAATGTTTCTCATGGAAATATCTCCCACCTAGTTTGAAACTTGTTTAAGAAGGTAAAATAGCAGTCATTTACTTTTTCAACTTAAAGTAGCTGAAAGAGTGAGTACCTTCTCTGATGTACATGAGTTCCAGAATATAACCGGTCACCTAGATCCAACTTCTCTTGGAGTGAAAAGGTGAAAAGAGGCTAAAAAATAAAGTTAAAACATTATGTCAAAAAAGAAGATTCAGAAAGAAGAGGCAGAAGGCCAAAGTTCATCATTAAATTTTTCACATATATAATTAAAGTTGACTATAGAGTCAGTGATGACCTGAGCCAAGAACTTTTTTTGAGAGATAATAAAGAAGAGAAAAATTGGACAATTGGACAAGATGATTACAAAGAAATCTTACATTTTGACATAGTTAAAATCGAAATCATGTCTCCAAATCTACTTTTGCAGTCACGTTCTGTCTTCAATTTGGCTAGATGTAACAACAGATTTTTTGGAGGGTGTGTGACGCACCAGTTTCCTCATTTTGTAGATGATAACTTCTCTTCCAAATCAGCTAGATAATAACAGACCTACTTCTCGAATTTATAAATTGATTCTTATTACTACCTTCACTTGTTATGTGATTTCATTGTCTGTGTCTCTGCAAATCAGTATGAAGTAAGAGTTCATCTCTTCATTTTTTGAATGGGATACAATGAGTGAGCATCAGACAGATGCTTAGAACCATAATAATGTGTTCACAAGGTGGCTCTTTTATGTCCTTTTAATTTGACACTGAAATAAAATTTGATGACATATTTTTCCGTTTCTCTCTGCCCTTCAACCTCAAATACATTATCCAATAAAATTACTTTTTGTGTGTTTCTAAAAAGAAGTTGTCTAAATTGCCAATACTTTTGCAGAAGTTAGATCAGAGGTTAAATCAGAATCTAGGATTAACTTGTAGTGTTTTCTGGCACTTTAGTGGTGGAGTGCCTTTCTTGAAGCCAGAATAAGGCATGTTCTGATTCACACTCCACATACTGTGTAGCAACTACTGTTTTATTTCTGTGTCCCAAGTCCTAAAAGGTGGCAGGAGAACAGCTGAGCTGTTATTCCCGACATGAGTGGTTTTGACAATTATAGCATACAAGAAAGAAGTGGCCACAAGTCGAAAACACAAGCCAGTGTACTCTTTTCAACAGACTCGCAGTTTTAAAAAATTCACACATTAATAGGAAAGTGGATCCAAAGTTAACACTATTTTTATAGTTTGGTCTTGATATTGGCCTTTTCTAAAGGAAAGTTTTCTACCACTTAAAGTAGTTTATTAATTTATTTAGTTACTTCCCTAAGTAGGTTAAGAAGTTTCTGCTCAGTAAAGCAGACTGGTATCTATTCTATAGTGGTGACTATGTAGTTACAGTGTCTAAAATCAAATTTCAAAGACTACGTGGAGAAAAATCAGACTAAAGCTTATATTTAAAAAACAAAATTAAATAAAATTATATCAAATTTGGTTAGGGT
This sequence comes from Heterohyrax brucei, assembly GCA_028571685.1. Lineage (NCBI taxonomy): Eukaryota > Metazoa > Chordata > Mammalia > Hyracoidea > Procaviidae > Heterohyrax > Heterohyrax brucei. The sequence continues at coordinate 82,621,880 of CM053148.1, read as the reverse complement.
TAATTTTGATTTTTCAATTAAAAAAGCTAACATGTGGTTTTTACTTTATTGGTTAAAACTACTGTTGGCCTAGAAACAGGGAAATGCTAGTGAATTACAAAAATCATGTCTTGCTCTGTTGATTTAGCCTTGGCCTCACATCTATGGTTTGCATAAGCAGTTGAAAGAGGACACTTTTATTCCCCATAAATCTGAGGTCACTCTTTAGCCTAGCTAAATAAATTTAATGGTAAAACCTGCATTTAACTGTTAGTGCCTAAGTATACAGCAGAGTTTTCAATCAGCTAACACTAAATACTAGCTTCTCAAACAACTGGCCTTAAAATAATAGTTTGAAGCCAGAAAAAAAGAAAAACAATTTTTACTTAAGATCTTTTTTTAAAACAATTATTTTTTATTAATTGCAGTAAAAGAATAAAATTTCTAACATCTTTCAATTATCTCATCTATGATAAACCCTCAGCCCCCAACCCACCTAGGTAGCCAACACAGTCATTTTCTTTTGTGGATAATTCTCTTGTTACATCCTTATAACAGGGGTCTCAAACAAAATTTGTCCTTTTGACACTGATTGATTTCACTCAACATGATCTCTTCCAAATGAGACCATGTTGTGAGATGCTTTCCAAAACTGTCATTGTTTTTTATCATAGCATAGTGTTCCATCAAGTATATGTACCATAGTTTGCTTATCCATTCATCTGTTGATGGACATCAAGGTTGATTCCAACTTTTTGCTCTTGTGGACTGTGCTGCAACAAACGTTCATGTAAATGTGTCTGTTCATGTGACAACCTTTATTTCTGAAGGATAAATCCCAAGCAGTGAAATTACAGGATCAAACGGTATATCCATTTCCGACTTTTTAAGGAACTGGCAGATTGTTTTCCAAAGAGGTTATACCATTTTGCAATCCCACCAGCAACATAGGAGAGTTCCAGTTTCTTCACAGCCTCTCCAGCATTTGTTGTTTTGTGTTTTTTGGATCATGGGCAACCTTGTTGGGGTGGGATGGTATTTTATTGTAGTTTTGATTTGGATTTCTGTAGTAGCTAATGATCATGAGCAATTCTGCATGTGTCCTTTAGCTGCCTGGATACCCTCTTTAGAGAAATGTCTATCTCCTTCGTCCATTGCTTAATTGGATTATTTATCCTTTTCTTGTTGATATTTTGTAATACCTTATAGATTATGGAGATCAGACATGAGTCTGACATACAGTTGCCAAATATTTTTTTCCCATTCTGTAGGTGGCCTTTTAATTTTTTTGACGAAGTCTTTGGATAAGCAAAAATGTTTGATTCTTAGTAGTGCCCATTTATCTATGTTCTCTTTTGTTGACCGTGCTTTGTTTGTCAGATCTTGACATCTGTCTACATTGCATATTAAAACTTCCATTGTTGATCCTATTTTTTCTTGGATGAGCTTTATCATTTTAGATATTATATTTAGGTCTTTTATCAAGTTTAGTTGGTTTTTGTATAAGGTGTGAGATATGGATCTTGTTTCAGTTTTTTGCAGATGGGTATCTAATTTTGTCAGCACCATTTGTTAGAGACCATTCTCACCCCAGTTTAAAATCTTGGGTCCTTTGACAAATATTAACTGTTCATCAGAGGATGGTGGCATCTCTAGGATCTCAACTCTGCTCCATTGGTCTATGTCTCTTTTTGTGCCAATATCAGGCTGTTTTGACTACTGTGGCAGTGTGATATGTTCTAAGGTCAGGTAGTGAGAGGTCTCCCAGTATGTTCTTCTTCAGTAGTGCTTTACTTATCCGAGATATCTTCCCTTTCCAAACAAAGTTGATGATTTGTTTCTCCATCTCATTAAAAAATGTCACTGGAATTTGTATTGGGATTGCATTATATAAGTAGAATGCTTTAGGTAAAATAGACATTTTCACAATGTTGAGTCTTCCTATCCATGAGCAGGGTAGGTTTCTCCATATATGTAAGTCTCAGTTTCTTGTAGTAAGGTCTTGTAGTTCTCTTTGTAAAGATCTCTTATTTCTCTAGTTAGATTTATTCACAGGTATTTTATATTCTTGGGAGCTGTAGTAAATGGAATTGATTTGGCGATTTCTTCTTTAATCTCACTGTTGCCATAAAGGAATCCTACTGATTTACTTATGTTTATCTTGTGCCCCATTATTTCCTAAACTCCTCTGTTAGTTCCAATAATTTCCTCATGGATTCCTTTGGATTCTCTGTATAACCAATCATACCATCTGCAAATAGGGAGATTTTTACTTCTTCATTGCCAATACGGATGCACTTTATTTCTTTGTCTTGTCTAACTGCTCTGGCTAGAACTTCTAGCACAATGTTGAATAGAAGTGGTGAGAGTGGGCATCCTTGCCTAGTTCCCACTTTCAAAGAGAATTCTTTCAGTCTTTCACCATTCAGGATGATGAAGGCAATTGGCTTTGCATAGATGCTACTGATTGCGTTGAGGAATTTCCCCTCTATTCCTATTTTTCTGAGAGTTTTAAGGATGAATGGGTGTTGAACTTTGTCAAATGCCTTTTCTGCATCAATTGACAAAATCAGGTGATTCTTATCTTTTGTGTTATTAATGTGGTTGATTACATTAATTGTTTTTCTGATGTTTAACCAACCTTGCATCCCTGGAATGAAACCAACTTGATCATGATGAATTATTTTTTTTATATGTTGTTGAATTCTATTGGCTAGAATTTTGTTGAAGATTTTTGCATCTAGATTCAGGAGTGATATTGGCCTGTCATTTTCTTTTTTTGTAGGATCTTTCCCTGGCTTTTGGTATCAGGGTTATACTTGCTTCATCGAACAAATTTGTGAGTATTCCATCCCTTTCTACGATGTGAAATAGCCTCAAAAGTATCAGAGCTAACTCTTCCCTAAAAGTTTTGTAGAATTCTCTGGTGAAGCCACCTGGGCCAGAACTTTTTCTGGTTGGTAGATTTTTGAGGAATTTTTCAATCTCTTCCTTTGTGATGGATTTTTTAAGTTGATTTACTTCTCCTTGTGATAATAGTATTGAGTGATATGAATCTAGAAATTTGTCCATTTCCTCTAGGTTTTCAAACCTGTTAGCATACAGCCTTTCATAGTATTCTATTATGATATTTTTTATTTCAGCTGGGTCTGTTGTAACAACTCCCATTTTATTTCTTAGTCAGGTTGTTTGAATCTTCTGTTATTTTTCTTTTGTAAGTTTAGCCAGTGGTTTATCAATTTTGTTGATCTTTTCAAAGAACCAGCTTTTGGTTTTGCTAATTTTTTCGATTGTTTTTCTGTTCTCTAATTCGTTTAGTTCTGCTCTAATCCTTATATTCTGTTTTCTACTGGTGACTGATGCATTCTTCTGTTGCTCTATTTCTACTCATTCCATCAGTAAGGTTAATTCTCTAATTTGGGCCCTTTCTTCTTTCCTGACGTGTGCAGTTATAGAAATAAACTGACCTCTGAGCACTGCTTTTGCTGTATCCCATAGATTCTGGCAGGATGTGTTTTCATTCTCATTTGATTCCATAAATTTCTTTATTTTGTCCTTGATTTCTTCTATAACCCAAGGCTTTTTGAGCAAAGTGTTGTTCAGTTTCCATAGTTTGAATTTCTACCTATAAATTTTCTGTTACTGATTTCAACTTTTATAGTTCCTTTATCTGAAAAGATACTTTGTGGTAAATCAAAGGTTTGGATTTTATAGAGAATTGCTTTATGACCTAATACATGATCTATTCTGGACAATGTTGCATGTGCATTGGAGAAGAAGGCTTACTTATCCATTGATGGATTAAAAGATCTGTTTATGTCGACAAGGTCAAGTTGGTTGATTGCTGCAATAAGACCTACATCTTTACTGAGCTTTTTCTGGGTGATCTATCCATAACTGAAAGGGGAGTGTTGTGAAGTCTCCAACTATTATTGTGGCATGATCTTTCTCATTTTTCAGTGTTGCCAGTATTTGTTCAATGTATTTATGTGCTCTGGTACTGGGTGCATAAATATTTAATATTGTTAAGTCTCGCTTGAGTATTGAACCTTTCAGTGATAGTGACCACCCTTGTCCACAATAGTGGATTTTACAGTAAAATCTATTTTATCTGAGATTAATATTGCCACATCTGCTCTTCTTTGTATATTGTTAGCTTGGTATATATTATTCCATTCTTTAATTTTCAATTTGTTCATATCTTTAAGTCTAAGATGTGTTTCTTATACACAGCATATAGACAGGTCATGTCTTTTGATCCAAGATCTCACTCTCTGTCTCTTTGCTTAAGTGTTCAGTCCATTTACATTCAGTGTAATTATTGATATGTATGTGCTTAGTGCCATCATTTTGGTATAATTTTATGTTGTCATGTTTTCCATAGTGCTCTTAATGTACTGGTCTGGGTCATTCTTCTTTATGGGTTGTTGTTTCAGTGTTGGTTTTATGTTCATTGAGACTCCTGTATTGCATTTCTTATTTTGATACAATGCATTGTTAATTTGCTTTATGGCTACCTGTATTACCCCCTTAACATACTAAAATTAAACCCAATTTTAACTACTGCATGACTCTTAAACTTCCTCTGTGTCTGAAACAACTATAACTACTGTAATGTATCCCTCTTTTAATGTGATGGTATTATAGTTGTCATGATATGATCACAGATTCTCTCATTTTAATACTGTAGCTTTGATTAAGTTTTGTGACTTCCCTGATTAGAATTTTGTATGGTGTGTCCTGAATTGTCACCTTAAGTATAACGGTTCTGTTTTTCTCAGGGAAGAGCTTCTTTCAATATTTCATGTAATTTTGATTTGGCTTTTACAAAGTCTCTACACTTCTTTTTATCTTGAAAAGTCTTGATTTCACAATTATATTACATAGACAACTTTGCAGAATAAATAATTCTTGGAGGGAAGTTTTTCTCCTTCAGGACTTTGAATGTATCTGCCCGCTGTTTTCTAGCCAGCATTGTGTCTGCAGAGAAGTCAGACGAAAGCCTACAGGGTTTCCCTCAGAGTGTTAGCTTTGTTTGAGCCTTGCTGTGTTGAGAAGCATCTGTTTATGTTTCATCTTATTAAGCTTGATTATAATATGTCTTGGTGTCTTTCTTTTTGGGTCTAGCTTTTGTGGTATTTGATAAACATCTTGGATGCCTATGTTCCCTTTATTCATAAGCTCAGGAAAGTTTTCTGTCAGTATCTCTACAGCAATACTCTCTATATTGTCATTAATCCCCCCTTGTTCAGGAACTCCAATTAAACATAAATTATTCCTCTTAATGGAGTCCCACAGGTTTCTTTGTGCTTCTTCATTTTTCTTATTTCTTTTCTCTGATTTCTCCTCATAAATACTGGTGTCAGTTTCTCTGTCTTGAAGGTCACTGACTCTAACTTCTGTTTGTTCGATCTTACTCTTTTGGCTTTGGATTGAATTATCTAACTGTAATTTTGTTATTGATCTGATGTATTTCAGAACATTGATGTTCCATCACTTCAAATACCTTACTAAATTTTTCATTTTGTTCTACTGCATTTTGTTTAATCTATAAGAGGGTTCTGCATATAATTCTTTTGTACTCGACCTCTGATAGATTCAGAAAGGCTTCTTTATCTGGGAAATTTTTTGAATCTTTATTTTGGGAATTTTCTTGAGCATTTGAAGGCTGCTTCTTTGAATGATTAATTATGGTCTGCTGCCTGTGTGCCATCTAGACAGTGTTTGACTTCTCTGATATTGGATCTAAGAGAATTGTTGGTCACCAGCTGCCTCTAATACTCTAGTGATTTGCCCCAGGTGGACTCTCTGGGGTGGAAGTCTCTGCTTATTCAGCGGCAAAGAAGCCGCACTGCTTATGGAGAAGCTGGCGGCTGTCAGCCAACCCTACAATGCAGGTCAGAGAAGGGAGGGAGGAAAAGATGCCAGACCTCTCAACAGATGGATCTCGAGGCAAATACATAGGCCTCTCAGCCTTAAAAATAAACGTCACTTTTATGAGGAGAGCTGTCCAGTTATTGAACTAGGAGCTGTCCAATGTGGGAGCTGAAACAGGCAGTCAGGAGCAGCAGACTCTGCTGTCCAGCTGATGATGAAAGTATGTGACTGGCCATTAGCAGAAGCTGCAGTTCTCCAATACCATGAAACAGCAGAAACTGAGATCCAATGGCCACCGGCTCTTTTTTGAGAGGGGAAGATTAGTCTGATACTGGTTCCTAGTCAAATATGTTAGGTCCTAGGGCTCCCAAAATGTTCAGTGCTCCATACAACTATCATCCAGGCCTTAGTTCTGAGAGGGAAATGAGAAATGTTGTCTACTCCACCATCTTTTAACAATCCTTAAGATCTTTTAATCAATATCCAGTGATAATCTTGTTTGACAGAACCTACACTTTGATAGTTCCTTAACAATATGCTCCCTAGTCGGATCTGACTCGACAACATTTGGCTTGGCTCACCTCAAAAAACAGTACACTGATTACAGAAACATGTTAAATCTGTATAGGCCTAATGAGCTGATTAAGATAATTGAATCTTTGATTGATGCTTTATATTACGTATATATTTAGTGCACTACTACATCCAGAAGTCTCACCATCCTCCCTTCTAAGAAGTATTCTGGCTGTTTCTTCCAAGACAGACTTGTTTGCTCTTCTGGATGTTCATAGTATATTCAATTTATTTTGCTAAACACCAGAACTCAAGGACTTGCTTGGCAAGGTAAGGCATGAGCAAAAAACAGAAAAACCCTCAGTGAAATGGACTGACACAGTGGCTGCCACAGGAGTTTCAAACACAGCATGATTATGAGGAGGGCTCAAGATGGGGCAGATTTCTGTTCTATTGTACATGGGGTCACTGTAAGTTGGAACTGACTTGATGGTGCCATATTGTTTTCCAAAATGCCTAAAAGTTCTGATATCCCAACAGCCTTTCCAAAATGTTATTTCCTGTTTTATTTAATTCATGACAGTAACGCCTGGGTGAGATGGTATCTCATTGTGGTTTTTATTTGCATTTCTCTAATGGCTAGTGATAGAGAGAGAGCATTTCCTCATGCATAAGTTGATCACTTGAATGTCATCTTTGGTGAGGTGACTGTTCAATTCTTTTACTCATTTTTATTGGATTATTTGTCTTTTTGTTGTGAAGAGATTGGATTTTCTTATTGGTTTTAGAGATTAGAGCTTTGTCTGACTCATAAGACCCAAAAATGTTTTTACCAGTCTGTAGATTCTTTTCTTACTCTTTAAGTGAGATCTTTTAATGAAGCTAAGTGTTTAATTTTTAGAAGATTTCTATTATCTGGCTTATTTTCTGAAGTTTGTGTGTCGTCTATTGTTTTTATAGATTTTGTTTTTACTGATTATGTTTTTATTCTTTCTTTTATGAGTAGGTTTCTTAATTTTCTTTATGGCTACCTTGAAATTTACCTTTGTATTCCCAGGTTTGAATCAATCTATTATTACTCATTATTGCCTTGCTTTGTACTCCCTTAAACCATCCTTTACCTAAACACAGACAATATCAGAAAGATGTTTACCTGTGCTTCACTGACCATGCAAAGGCATTCAACTGTGTGGAGCATAACAAACTGCAGCTAACATTGCATAAAATGGGAATTCCAGAACACTTAATTATGCTCTTCAGGAATTTGTATATGAATCAAGAGACAGTCATGCAAGCAGAACAAGGGAACACTGAATAGCTTAAAGTCAAGAAAGGTGTGCACCAGGGTTACACACTTTCACCGTATCTTTTCAATCTGTATGCTATACAAATAATCCAAAAAGGTGAAGTATAGTAAGAAGAATGAGGTATCAAGTTTGAAGGACGGCTCATTGAAAACCTGCTTTACACAGACAACACCACCTTACCTGTTAGAAGTAAAGAAGATTTGAAACACTGATGAAGATAAAGACCACAGACTTCAGTAGGGATTGTGCCTCAAAATCAAGAAAACAGAAATCCTCACAACTGGACCAGTAAGCAACATTGTCATAAATGCAGAAAGGATTGAGGTTGTCAAGGATTTCATTTTACTTCAGCCTGCAATCAATGCCCTTGGAAGTAGCAGTCAAGGAATCAAAAGACATGTTGCATTGGGAAAATCTGCTGCAAAGGATCTCTTTAAAGTGTTGAAAAGTAAAGACAACACCTTGAAGACTAAAGTGTGCCTGACGCAAGATATGGTATTTTCAGTTGCATCATATGCATGCAAAACCTGGACAATGAACAAAGAATACAGAAGAAAAATTTATGCCTTTGAATTGTGGTGTTAAGGAAGACTGTTGAATGTCTTATGGACCGCCAAAAGAACAAATGGATCTGTTCTGGAAGAAGTACAACCAGAGTGCTTCTCAGAAACAAAGTTGGCAAGACTGTGTCCTACGTACTCTGGACATGTTGCCAGGAAGGATCAGTCCCTAGAGCAGGACATCATACTTGATACAGTGGAGCATCAGTGAAAAAGAGGAGTACTCTCAAAGAGATGGATTGACACAGTGGCTGCAACAATGGGCTTAAGCATAAAAATGATTGTGAACATGGTACAAGACCAGGCAATGTTTTGTTGTGTTGTGCATAGGGTCAGTATGAGTCAGAACCGACTCAACAGCACCTAACACCACCAACAACACACTTAAGCATTTATTCCCTCTTTTATTGTTCTGACATTGTTGTCTTTAATGATTATTAGGAGGGGAAGGGTGGAGATGGAAAAAAAACACTGAATAGACTCGGATGAAAGATAGAATAGTCCACAGTACTGGGGAAATCAACATAACTTGTATAAGGCAAGGTCACGGAAGCTCCACAGACAAGTTCAAATTCCACAAGGCACTGAATTTCTGGGCTGAGGGCTGTGGAGGCCATTGTCTCAGGGAATACCTAGCGTAGTTGATACAATATACTTTAAAAGATAATGTTCTACATTCTACTTTGGTGATTAACATCCAGGATCTTAAAAGCTTGTGAGCAAGTGTCAAGGATACTCTGCTGGTCTCATCCCTTAGTGAACAAGGAAGATTGTAAAAAACTAAAGATACAAGGGAAAGATTAGTCCAAAGCACTGATGGACCATGTCCACAATGTCTTCTATCAGACAGGCTTGATGATGCCAGCTACCATCACTGACTGCTTTAACATGGATCACGTCAGAGAGGCTCAGACAGAGCTAGAAAAAAATTCTAATGCAAACAAAAAGATTGGACTAACTAGCTTCACAGAGACTAGAGAAACCCAAGTATGGTTCTTGGACACCTTATCAGCTCAATAATGAAGTGATTCCTGAGGTCCATCCTGTAGCCTATAATTGGACAGCCTAATAAGACAAACCAAGCCTAAAGGGGAACACAAAACAAGTGCAGGGGCAAGAACTAGAAGACAGGAGGGGGAGGGAAACTGGTAACAGAGAACCCAAGTTCAAGAAGGGAGAAAGTTGACAGGTTGTAGGGTTGTTAACTAATGTCATAAAATAGTATGTGTCCCAGCTGTTTAATGAGAAATCAGTTTGTCCTGTAAACTGTCATCTAAAGTACAACTAAAAAGGAAGAGAACAAAAGTGTGTAAAACATATGTACCTGGAACTACAGAGTTCTACCCAGTACTGTCTCTCTAGGACTTCCTGTCCCAGTGCTGAACTGGCTCTTGATATATGTCTCTTGTCTTCTCTTGTCAATTCTTTGTCTTACTTAGAAAGTCATTGGTTTCCAGAAGAGCTGCCATTACCAACTTGTCATTAATTTTAGTCTTTAAAAATCTCTGGGGCTTTAATTGGTAGCCATTGATAAAATAATGTTTATTGGAAACCCACAACATGTCAAGCCTTGTTCAAGAGAGACTTATTATAATGGACAAAATGACAAACAAATAAGGAATGTATAAGGTTCTAATATACCATGGAGAATACCAGATGGGGACACCACAAATGAGAACTAACTCAGTGGCAACCAACAGCAAAACCAACAAAGAGAGAGAGAAACAACTCTTGAAAAATGCCAGGCTTCCAATGGGGTTAACGTTTTTGTTTGTTTGTTTGTTTTTCTTTGTTTGTTTCTTTGGTGGGGGGGGAGTTTGGTACACTCTTAGTCCTTTTCATTTTCTATCTAATACTTGAAAATTCAAATAATAGCCAAGAATAGCACAGATTGAAATTGGCTTCATAAAAATAGCAGTTAAAAAGAGCTTTTCTAGAGCATGCTGTTCTCAACTGAAATTGGTAAGTATAACCTGAATAGTTCTACCTAGAAATAAATAGGTAGGCATGCTTCTGTATCTTGGTAACAAATGCCTCCAGTTAAAATGACATGACACAAATTGTGCTTTCAGTTATTTCAGTGACAAAGTCTCCGTCTTGTAAAGATTTGCAATGGCATCTTCATACTGCCCTGGCATTGTTCCTCTAAATGTCCTTGGCTCTGAAATGTTTTACAATAAACTTCTATGCCAGTGCAGGCAGAATCTTGGCTTTCATGGGACCTGCCTGTGCCCACTGCCTATGCATTATAATAAGCGGAAACACAGGAACTTTTTTTTTATTAATAATTTAATATATATGTTATTTCACGTTAGCTCAACCTCAAATTCTTAATACATTTTTTCCCCTGTAAACTGCAGTTTGTTTAATCACTTTTTACACCTGGGAAGTTTCAATGTCTTTAAAGACATCAGTGAAAAAGGAAAAAAAAAAGAATAATAAAACTGTGTAAAACATTAAAGGCATTTCTTTTAAACAGTTAAGTTTTATAATACTTCTGTGCCTGTAATGTTTTGGGGAAAAAGAGTCTCTCTTCCAGTAACGTGTACCTATTAAATGATACTTTTATGTAAATAATGTCTTCCATGAAATGTTCCTTAGTCATGGTGGCAGTGTAAAAAGTTAAATGCTAAGTGACTAAACTGAGCATTTCACTTGTACTTCTTTTTTCCTCTGTAAATGCTTGATCTATTTAACCTTCTATACCAACAAGAAAATCCCTTTACTTGGAGGAACTCCTCAGTGTTTAATTTCTCTTTATATCAACTTATTTTATCTAAAAGTCAGTTAAATGCAAATTCACAAAATATGTACCAAGTTGTCATTTCTTCTAGCTGCCGTGGGGTTCCCCTGGCTCATGGGGACCTCATTCACTGTGAATGAAACATCATCCAGTCCTGCACCGTGGTCACAATCGTTGGTAAGTTGTACCGTTGCTATCCACAGGGTTTTTGCAGGCTGATTTTCAGAAATAAACCACCAGGCCTTTCTTTCTAGTCTGCTTTAGTCTAGAAGCTCGGTTGACCCCTGTTCAGCATCATAGCAGCCTGGTAGACTCCATGGACAGACAAGCCACGGTGGCACGTGAGGCACACTGAGTCACAACCAAACCCAAGACTCCGGCATGGAAGGCGAAAATTCTCCCACTGAGCAGTGAATGTCTCACACCACAGTTTGACAGCATATAAGGTGTAGCTCAATCATTAGACTCCTTTTCTGTCTCACTAGGTGAGTATGAATGAATGATAGGGGCTATTACACAGAAGATATCTGGGAATCACAGATGCGCAACATTCTGAAGAGCTGAAGCTGTCTAAAGCCTACCCAATATTCCTTTCCAGACAAGAGTGTGAACAAGCCTAAGGAGGTGACAGCGGTCCACAGTCCAAGGTGTGCACTAGACTATCCAGAGTGGTTCCTTAAAAAGGCACTATCTCCAAAGATACTATAAGTATTTTTAAGACATGATGTTTGAATTAAAATTAGATGTATATTAAAAACATGTTCTATTTGAGAAAAATGCTACTGACATGATGAAACTTATAGCATTAAAACTACTTTTTAATACAATTTTATGCAATTTTATTATTTAACAGGAAAATCTTACAGTAGGTACTGTGACTACATTTGTAAACTTGGTATCTGGGGCTGATTTTATCCCTCTGCTAGTTGATCAGGATTGTCTGCTGAGAAACTAGAAGATGCCTGTGATTCTGTGAATATGTAAGAAACAGAAAGCTCTGGGACAAAAAGAAAAAAGGTAAATTAATACAGACTGGAATGTAAATCCCTGAATCCACTCGGTACGTCTAATGCTATTATAAGGATGTGGAACAGGAAACATTGTAAAAATTCAAAAACATTGTAAAAATCCAAAAAACTATTGAATACTTGGAAATAAGGCAAAAGCTGAGTGATATAGTCTGTTAATATACCGGAGCATTGTTTGATAAGATCGCTAAATTTTTTAGAAAACTGTAACTGTATTTAGCTTTGCCATGAGCTAATCTATCGGAGACCAGGCACTGAAGCAGCACTGTCATCTGAAGATTTCTGCCCATCAGATAATATAATCACCAAGGCTGTTTTATTGCCCTTTAAGACCTCAAACAACTTGTATGTCTTACAGCAGTTGCATTCCAATATTGTTTTCTCAAAATGCCAGTAAATACCTAGTCCTTGAAATACTCTTCTCCTGCCTTTACCAACACAGTGGTTCTCTTATAATTTGGATGAAAATATTTTTAACACATCTATCCTTTAATTCTGTGAGAATCATGTTTTTAACTTTAAAAAAAATACATCAGCAATGTACATAATTTATAAAGAACATTAAAGATGAAAACGATGGTCCTTAAGGATCCTTTATTTTTTTATTATGATGATTGAATGAGAATGCATATTCCCATATAACTTTGCATGCCCACCTTTATGCAGCTCCCACTGTTCTTCCAGCCCAGTGACAGCACCCTCTTCCCCTGTGCTTCATACATGTCTTATCCTCCCAACAATCTCTTATCCCCCCTCTGCACCCACTCCCTCGCCTCCAGTAAAAGTGGTCAGGAGGATGACATCCTATAGGTGCATAGAACCATAAAGTGCACACATGATGTGGTCACTCTGTGTCGCCAAGCCCAATCCATTCCTGTCCGAAGAGTTGGCCTCCATTATGATTTATGGACAGAGGCATCATGAAGGCCAGAGGCCTTGCTCTCAGGGGAACCCTGAAGCCCCTGGATCACCAACTGTGGTCTTTTAGGGGAGATCTCAGGGTACACCTCTTTTTATTCTTGTGTTGCCAGTGAAACTCAACTTTGTGAGCTCTATCACAGCTGTCACTGGCGGTTGCAGGGCAACACTGGGTTCTTCCAGTCACAAGTCAATGTAGTTCCCCACTCACATGGGGCTCCCTATCTTCTGAGTTCTCTTTCCTCTGTGTCGTTTTGGTCCTTGGTGATTCTCTCTTCCTCCTGAGTTGGGACCATTTTGCTATACTCTCAGATGGCAGCTTGGCAGCTTTTATGACCCCAGATGCCACTCACCAATGTGAGGTGCAGAGGGCTCTCTTAGCAAAATGCTAGTTGTGCCAATTGGCCTCGATTTCCCATGAGAGCATGGTCCCTGGCCCCCTGCCCCCAGATGAGAGCAGTAATCACATTATGTTGAAGTCCAGTTTATATTGATCTTCTTTCTAACATGCAGTGTCACAGATTTCACCCAATCAAATTTCTATCAACTACCTAATCTAAACTGTGACCCCCTTGCTCTCCTTCCCTCGCCACCATTGCAGCCATCAAAGAGTCTTCTCTTCTATGCATAAATGTTTTTAACTTCTTACTGTAGGTGTCTCATACAATATTTGTCCTTTTGTCACTGACTACTTTCACTCAGCAAAACGTCCTCCACCTGAATCCATGTTATGAGAGGTGTCCTAAAGTCATCGTTGTTCTTTATCATTGCATGGTATACATACCATAGTTTACCTATCCATTCTTCTGTTGTTGGACATCTGGGTTGATTGCATCTTTTTACTACTGTGGGCTGTGCTGCAATAAACATTTGCGTGCATGTATCACTTGGTGTGAATGGCCTTGATTCTGCAGGTTATATTCTGAGCAATGGAATTACCAGGTCAAATGGTATATCTATTTCCAGCTGTTTAAGGAAGTGCCAGATTGCTTTCCAAAGAGGTTGCACCATTCTGCAATCCCACCAACAGCATAGGAGAGTTCCAATTTCTCCACAGCCTCTCCAGCACTTGTTGTTTTGTGCTTTTTGGATCATGGCCAATCTTGTTGGGGTGAGATGGCATCTCAGTGTAGTTTTGATTTCAATGTCCTTAATAACTAACAATCATGAACATGCTCTCCTGGATCTCCTCTTTGGAGAAGTATCTGTTCATCTTCTTTGCCCATTGCTTAATTGGATGATTTATCTTCTTCTTAGTGATATTTTGTAATACCTTATAGATTATGGAGATCAGATGTCAGTTTGACATAAAGTTGCCAAATATTTTTTCCCATTCTGTAGGTGGTCTTTTAATTCTATTAATAAAATTTTGGATGAGCAAAGTATTTGACTTTTAGTAGTTCCCATTTACTTACCTTCTGTTCTGTGGTTTGTGGTTTGTTTGACAGATTTTGAAGTCTGTCTACATTGTGCATTAGAATTTCCATTATTGTTCCTGCTTTTTCTTGGATGAGTTTTATTGTTTTAGATTTTTTATTTAGGTCTTTTATCCAGTTTGAGTTGGTTTTTTTTATAAGGTGTAAAACATGGGTCTTGTTTCAATTTATTGCAGATGGATATCCAATTTTGCCAGCACCATCTGTTGAAGAGATTGTTTTTACCGCAATTGAATGTTGAGGGCATTTGTTGAATATCAACTGTTCATAGGTAGATGGTGTCGTCTCTGGGTCTTAATTCCGTTCCACTGATCTATCTGCCTATTTTTGTACCAGTCCCAGGCTGTTTTGGCTACTGTGGCAGTGTAATAGGTTCTAAAGTCAGGTACTGAGAGGCCTCCCAGTGTGTTCTTCTTCTTCAGTAGTGCTTTACTTATCTGGAGCTTCTTCCCTTTCCAAACAAAGTTGGTGATCTGTTTTTCCATCTCATTAAAAAATGTCACTGGAATTTGTATTGGGATTGCATTATACAAGTAGATTGCTTTGGGTAAAGTAGACATTTTCACAATGTTAAGTCTTCTTATCCACGAGCAGGGTAGGTTTCTACATTTATGTAACTCTCTCTTAGTTTCTTATAGTAAGGACTTGTAGTTCTCTTTGTAAAGGTTTATTATTTCTCTTCTTAGATTTATTCCTAGGTACTTTATCTTCTTAGGGGCTATAGTAAGTGATACTGATTTGATGATTTCTTCATTAATAATCTCATTGTTGTTATAAAGGAATCCCACTGATTTACTTATGTTTATCTTGTATCCTGAGACTGCTGAACTCTTGTATCAGTTTGAGTAGTTTACTTACGGATTCATTAGGATTCTCTGCATATACAATCATATCATCTGCAGATAGGGATATTTTGACTTCTTTGCTGATGCAGATGTCATCTATTTCTTAGTCTTGTCTGATTGCTCTTGCTAGAACTTCTAGTACAGTGTTGAATAGGAGAGGTGAGAGTGAGCATCCCTGTCTAGTTCCTGTTCTTAAGGGAAATAGTTTCAGTCTCTCTTCCTTCAGGATGATGTAGGCAGTTGGCTTTGTAAAAATGGCCCTTACTGCATGGAGGAATTTGTCACCTATTTCAGTTTTGCTGGGAGTTTTTAGCATGAATAGGTGTTGGACTTTATCAAATACTTTTTCTGCATCAATTCACAAAATCAAGTAATTCTTGTCTTCTGTGTTATTTATGTGGTTGGTCCCATTAATGGTTTTTCTGATGTTGAACCAGTCTTGCATCCCTGGTATGAATCCAACTTGGTCATGATAGATTATTTTTTTGCTATGTTGTTGTATTCTATTGGGAAGAATTTTGTTGAAGATTTTTGCATCTAGATTCATGAGTGATATCAGTCTGTAGTTCTCCTTTTTGTTTGGGACTTTCCCTGGTTTTGGTATCAGAGTTATGCTGGCTTAGAATTAATTTGGGAGTATGAATTTGGGAGTATTCCATCTCTTTCTATACTGTGAAATATTCTCAGAAGTATTGGAGACAACTCTTCTCTAAAAGCTTGGTAGAATTCTGCAGTGAAGCCATCTGGGCCTCAACTGTTTGGTTGGTAGTTTTTTGATGACTGTTTCAGTCTCTTCTTTTGTGATGGGTTTATTAAGTTGTTCTGCTTCACCTTGTGATAATTTGGGTAGGTGATACGAATCAAGGAATCTATCCATTTCCTCTAGGTTTTCAAATTTGTTAGAGTACAGTCTTTCATAGTATTATGTTATGATATATTTGATTTCTATTGCATCTATTGTGACAATTCCCCTCTCATTTCTTATTTGCGTTGTTTGTTTCCTTTCCTGTTCTTCTGTAGTAAGTTTAGGCCATGGTTTGTCAATTTTGTTGATCTTTTCAAAAAACCAGCTTTTGGTCTTTTCAATTTTTTCAATTGTTCTTCTATTCTCTAATTCATTTAGTTCTGCTCTAATCTTTAGGATCTGTTTTCTTCTGGTGTCTGAGGGTTCCTCTGTTGTTCTCTCTCTACTTGTTCAAGCTATAGGGTTAGTTCTTCAGTTTGGTTTCTTTCTTCCTTCCAGATGTGTGCATTTGTGGAGATAAACTGACCTCTAAGCATGGCTTTGGCTGTATCCCATCGGTTCTGGTAGGAAGTGTTTTCATTCTTGTTGGAATCCATAAATTTCTTTATTTCATCCTTGATTTCTTCTGTAACCCACGACTTTTTGAGCAAGCTTTTGTTCAGTTTCCATGAGTTCCACTTTCTATCTATGTTTTTTCCACTATCGATTTTGACTTTCTTGGCTTTATGATTTGAGAAGATGCTTTGCATTAGTTCAATGGTACAGATTTTTTGAGAATCGCTGTATGTCCTAACACAGTCAATTCTGGAGAATGTTCCATGTGCACTGGAGAAGAAGGTGTAGTTGTCCACTGATGGACAGAAAGTTCTGCAGATGTTGATGAGGTCTAGTCAGTTAATTGTGGCAATAAGGTCTTCTGTGTCTTTATTGAGCTTTTTCTAGACAATCTGCCTCCAATTGAGAATGAAGTGTTGAAGTCTCCCACTATCACTATGGAGTGATCTTTCTCCTTTTTGAGTGTAGTCAGTGTTTCTTTGATGTATTTAGGTGCTCTAATATTAGGTGCCTGAATATTTAATATTGTTAAGTCCTGTTTGTGGATTGAGCCCTTCAGCAATAGTGACTATCCTTGTCCACGATGGTGAATTTTACATTAACATCGATTTTATCTGAGATTAGAATTGCCACACCTGCTCTTCTTTGTCTATTGTTAGCTTGACATATATTCTTCCATCCTTTAATTTTCAGTTTGTTCATATCTTTAAGTCTAAGATGAGTTTCTTGTAAGCAACATAAGGATGGGTCGTGTCTTTTGATCCAAGATGACACTCGATGTCACTTTACTGTAGCATTGAGTCCATTCACATTCAATGTGATTATTGATAAGTATGTGTTCAGTGCTGCCATTGTGATATGTTTATTTTGTGTTGATGTTTTCTGTTGTCCTTATTAATGTGTTCTGGACATTCGTCTTTGTGAGTTGATTTTTCACCTTTTTCAGGATTGGTTTTGTGGTTGTTGATTTGATATATTGCATCTTTATTTTGCTTTATGGTTGCCCCATGATCCTACTTAATAAACTATGTATAAATCCAATTTTAATTGTTATCAGTCTTCCTTGACTCTTCCCCCAGTCCTTAAGAATCTTAATGAACAATATACAATATGGACAGACTCAGCAAAATATGACCAAGGCAAGAGGGACATTGAAAAACAAAGAAAAACCACATTAATTATTATAGCAGAAACAATCCTGCAGCGATAGTATTAACAAACAATAATCTATAAAAAGATATGTGGTTAAATAAGTATTTCAAGAGGTGTAAGAGAACACATCCACTTTCAGGTATAGGTTTCGTGCAAGATGTTTCTAACTCCATGACTGTAGATTCTGCTTCTGTTTTAGTACAGACAAGAGAACACAGAAAGGCAACTTTTTAGAGGTAACTAAACACCTTGCAGGATTAAGTTTCTAGGCTTGAAGGCAAAGAATCACGGGATATCTACACCAATTGACACAACGTATTTCATAAAGACAAAGTTCTGCAACCTATGTTGGTGAGTAGTGTCTAGGTCTTGAAAGCTCGTGAGTGGCCATCTAAGATGTAACTATGGGTCTCTGACCATCTGGAGCAAAGGAGACTGGAAAAAAAAAATAGAAGGCACAGGGAACAATTCATCCAAAAGACTAACATACCATAGGGATCTCATGAACCTCAGCCCATACAACCCTGAGACCAGAAGAACTAGATGGTCCCCGGACATCACTACTGACTACTCTGAACAGAATCACAACAGAAGTTCTTAGAGCAGGAGAAAAATTATAGAACACAAAATCAAATTTGCAAAAAAAAAAAAATCAGATTGCAGGAACTGCCAAGGCTGTGGCCGTCAGTCATCCCTCTGACTTGGACATGAAGACATTCCTGGAGACCACCTTTCAGTCAAATCATAGGCAGACCCGCAAAGCAAACAGCAACACCTAAGAGGAACATGCTCCTTATAGTAATCAATTATTCAAGTTCAAAAAGGGCACCATTTTCTCGAAAGTAAAGATGAGAAGGCAGCAAGGGGTAGAAAATTAAGATGAAAGAAAATCGGGTACCTACAATCGAAATGGAGAGAGTGTTGACCCATTTGTGGGGAATGAAGCCAAGGCTAGGAAACACCGTCTGTACAAACTTTCACCTGGTGCACGATAAATATTAAATAAACAAATCTAAATGTACCATACACACAGTTATTCTAAAGATTCTAAATCTATTTAATTCTGTCTTATTAGAAAATTGGGAGAAAAGCATTTTAAGTTAATTTGTACCATAGTTTTCTTTTTTTTGCATGTCTTTCAGGTTTATTTTCAGTATCTATTTGTCTTTTTCATATTAAAAGTTAGACTTTGATTTACTAAGATTTTTAATCACTCATTTGATGTGTAGGTCACAGTCTTTTTGTTGTTGTTGTTAGGTGCTGTCAAGTAGTCTCTGATTCATAGCCACTCTGCGTACCACATAATGAAACACTGCCTAGTCTTGCCTGGCCTTGTGACTGTTACTGTGTTTGAGCCCACTGTGACTGTCACTGTGTTTGAGCGCATTGTCACACCCACTATGTCAACCCATTTCATAGACTGGTCCTTCCTGATAACATGTCCAAAGGATGAGAGATGTAATCTCACTATCCTTGCTTAGACATTCTGATTGTCTTTCTTCCATGATAAATAGGTTTGTTCTTCTGGTAATCCATGGTATCATCCATAGTCTTTACCATCACGTCTTCATCTATCTTTATTCAATATTCTGTGCAATTTTTACAAAGATTCTAAGTAGATATTTAATGGTGGCAACATCAAGGCCACACCAGTGGCCCTTGGAGCTACTTCCAAAACTAAAAAAGGGTCAAATTAAGTTGGTTACTTGAGGAAACACACGGTGTAAATGAATCTGTGTGTCAGCAAATGAGGTCCCTGGGTGACACAAAGAGTTTACGTTTAGCTGGTAACCAAAGGTTGGCAGTGCAGACACAGGGCTTCAGTAGAAGAAGGATCTGGAGATCTGCTCACATAAGCATTACAGCCAAGAAAACTCTACGGAGCATTGCCATGAACTGGAATCCTTATAGGATTGCCACAAATGGAAATTGAATCAGTGGCGACATTTTCTTTTTTAATTAGTGCAATGAACTCAGAAATCTTTTTAAAGTCACAAGAGAGGCAGCAGCTGTCTTAATCTATACAGCTGTTAGTAATGAATTGACTTTGTTCTTTTTGTTAATATAATAACCCAGTTAACAAATTGTCTAGTGCATCTGTAAATCCTTGGTTAGCATTTATTAACATCTCAGCAAGATGGACGTGACATAAAAGGAGAGGAAGCTGTATAAGGAGTGGATCTTGTCCAGGAGCTTAGACTCAGTCAGGAAAACAAGAAGGCTAAGTATGAAACCATATCACAGAGCAGAAGAGAATTACACGGTATACATTTTTAAATATGTCCTCATGCAAAGACCAGGTAAGAATAAAGAAGATTTTTGTAGCAAAGCCAAGTTTCAGTAAATCACTGAGCTAAGATCTGGAGATATTATTTGGGCATTAGAAAACATCAAAATTATAAAACCCCAAAATTCATGAAAAGAAGAAGAAGAAAATCAAACGTAAAATCATTTCAGTCTCATAATAATTTAGCAGCTGTCATTAGCCCTGTCTAAGATAACATGGGGTTTCACAGAATATTACACTTTGGTAACACTTCATCAAAATTTCATTTTCAGTAAATCCAATTTTCATGTTCTTAAAAGAGTTGCCCACAGTGCTAGGAAAACAAGACTCTGGCTTCTGGACGACGCTTGGTCTTGCTCCCAATTATTTTTAAAACTTGATCTTTCTTAAAAGAATAAGATTAACTGTCATGGTAAAAAACGAGTAGCTTGAATTTGAATTTATTGTATCTTTTTTTAAACTGGAATTCAGTGTATCCCACAACATTACTCAATTTTTAAGTTTAGTTTAAATTTGATACCTTGATAAGGATCTATATATTTCTTAAGTTTGCCTTTTTGTACATTTTATTATTATTGGTTTTGGGGAGTAACTGGCTGTACTATCTCAGCATACTCAACCATCGAGCCAGTTCTTACCCACTCGACACTCCTTGGAAACTCTACAGGTCAGTTCTACTCTGTCCCATAGGGTTACTAGAAGTCAGAATTGACTCAACAGCAACAGATTTGGTTTACAATGGAGTCAAAGTCAAAGAAAATTGATCATGTGCATATCTGTCTTATATATTAAGATGGTATGGTTTTCTGTCTGTCTATTTTAACCAAGGGTGGGGTGTCCCTTTAAAACAGATGCTGTTTTTTCCTATTTGGTGATTTTGATGCATTAAGAACATAATTGGATAAAATGAATGACTAATGATAAGTTCCAAGGTGAAGTGACAATGCCGTGATTAAGAGTTCAGCTGCTTACCAGAAGGTCAGCAGTCTGAGTCCACCAGCTGCTCCCCTTAAACCCCATGGCGCAGTTTCACTCTGTTCTACAGGGTGTCTGTGGGTCGCAACCAACTTGATGGCAATGACGACTTCAATCTCTACTCTAGGAATACTGGCAAATGCTATGAGCCAAGAAAATTATGTGAATGGGTAACTCAACACTGAGATTTTCAAGAAAAAATATTTGTGAGACTGTTTCTAAAAGCAAAGCCCAGAAGTCATTGAGCTTTTTCTTTTAATATTATACAATCCTTAATATAATAAAGAGGATTATTGGCATCTTCTTTGTGATGACTCAAGGCAATCCAAAAGCTCTTTATTCAGGAACAGTCCAACAACTCAATTATTGGGTAGGATGTTGGGTTGGCATTGCGAGCCCATGAGAGAGATGCTTTTTCATAATCATGAACTCAGATTAGAGACTATAGGTATATAGTGTGGGCACTGGAGAAGCTAGCAATCCCTGGAGTACAGATATTACTTTGAAATTCTCTGGGAATGGTATAAAGATTGTGGGAGGGGGATTTTACCTAAGCCACTCTATAAAGCTATGTATAATTTCCTGTGCATAATTTAGGATACAGAACAACACGAACAAATTAAACAATGGTTAATAAGGAAAAAAAAATGTAAGTGAATGACATGCCTAATTGCATTTGAGGATTTTCTTTACTTCAGATTACCCTGGTTGGGTACTATAGTTCCTCTAGACCATTATTGATTATCCTTGGATATAATTACCCTAGTCGCTGTCACATACGAGGGGCTTACTGAATGAGGAGGATCTCAAAATGCACCAGGGTTTGTCCTCACAAATGCGATGTAGAACCATGTGACAATGATGTTGTCATTGCTGCTGTGGCAGTGTGACTTGGAGGTATGTGGTCTCATTTTTGTTCCATTTTAGCTATGAATTTCTTTTTTTTCTCTTTTTGAGCCTGCACTCCAAGCAAGGGATCATTGAAAATAGTTTCATAACCTTTATATTGCTTGTGGAAATCCTGGTGATACAGTGGTTAACTGCTATAGCTGCTAATCAAAAGGTTGGCAGTTCAAATCCACCAGCCTCTCCCTGGAAATTCTATGAGACAGTTCTACTCTGTCCTATAGGGTTGTTATGAATTGGAGCTGATTCAATGGCAATGGATTTTTTGGTTTTGTACTGCTTGTATTTAAATTATTTAATTGCAAATGGGTGAGAATCTAGACACTAAACCCGAGTGAAGGATAAGAGTGTCACAGGTTGTTTAGATTTGAATACTGGTCCCACTCAGTTCTTGTGACTAACTCCAATCACTTAAATGTTGTTTGATTCTACTTCCACGTCTGTAAAACCATTGTGCTGGTAACAAATCGAGAAACTAAACCTGTGACTGTCAGATACCAACTCACAGTGACTCTCTAGGACAGAGTAGAACTGCCCCATAAAGTTTCCAAGGAGAGGCTGGTGGATTCCAATTGCTGACCTTTTGGTTAGCAGCTGAGCTCTTGATCAATGCACCACCAGGCTCATGATGATAATAAACCCAAACCAAACCCACTGCCGTTAAGTTGATTCCTAAGCATACCTACTCAATTTGGCTATTGGCAATTATCTAACTTCATAGACTTAACACAATTAGACTAGAGCTTGGCCTAAGCATCATTGCTGTTACCCTTTTCTTCTATTTTGTGTGACAGGACAACATGTAGCCATTGAAAGCTGAGTTTTAAATAAGCAACAGAAATTATAAAAGCTAAATTTATTAGAGAAGCTCATTGGGAATATGAGGTCTTGATTCTATTTTTTATTTCTCACTTGAACTTGAGACATGAATGTATGCATGTTTTGTAGTACACTGTTACATTTCTGGGGAGAAACTATTAGCTGCTACAGTTGTACTAAACCACTGCTGTCAAGTTAATTTTGATTCATGCCAAGCCAACCAAGTGCTGTGATTCATAGCAACCCAATAGGCCATACTACCAAAAAGAAACATTAATGATAAACTATGTCGTCGAGTCTATTCTGATTCATAGTGACCCCAAAGGGCAGAATAGAACTTCCTCATGCAGTTTCTAAGGAGCAACTGGTGGATTTCGACTGTCAACCTTTTGGTTAGCAGCTGCAGCACTTAACCCTTATGCCAACAGGGTTTCCACATATCATACTAGGACCCAGTAAAAACTTAGCAAATATTTCAGTCATCTGGTACTGCTCGAACAAAAATACCACAAGTGGATGGCTTTAACAAGGAAAAGTCTATTCTTACACAGTCTGGTATAAGTCCAAAATCAGAGTGCCCACTCAAGGGAAAGGCTTTTCTTCTTTGTCAGCTCTGGAAGAAGGTCCATGTGTTGCATCAGTCTTTGGTCAGGGTGCATCTCGGTGCAGGAATCTCAGGTTTGAAGAATGGTGCTTTCTTCTGTTGGTGCTGCTTTCTTGATGGAATGAGGTTCCTATTTTCTGTTTCCTTCCCTTTCTTTTTATCTCTTGTAGGATAAAAGGTGGTGCAAGCCATGCTCCAGGGAATCTCCCTTAGCAAGCATGTTAGCCACAGGTAGAGATTAGGATTTACAGCATAGGAAAATCCCAAAATATGGGAAGTGATGGCCCAGCCAAAAGGCTAAACACATTTTGGGGGTGGGACACAGTTCAATCCAGAAATTGACACAGATTTCGGAATCTAGCTGCTGTTATTGAATTTTTTAATTATTCCCCAATTGTAAACAAAGAAAGATAATAACAACAAAAGTTATAGAGTCCAGAAAAGACTGATGCTGTTCACTTGTTCCCCTAACTACTCTCTAAACATTTGTTACTTGACTAAATGGGAAATGCACTGAGGTGAAGGAAGCAGTGTTTGCTTTCTATCGGATGCATGTTTCTGTTGGTCTCCATTCCTCCCTCTCTGCTGGCTAGGTTGCAGGACTGAGATCATTTCTGCACCTCTGTGCTTTACTGGAGATTAAAGAAACCCTTTGGTAATGTATTTCTTGTTTATTTATTACCAGCTGTGGAATTTTCACATAGTATAGTTAATTCCTATCTGCTGTGTAGATTCCAACTGGTTAAGTGAGGCATGACAGAGCATAACAGTTAAGGGTGAGATTTAGGAGTCAAACCATCTGGGCACACCCACTACTTTGTTCATTCATTGGTTATGGGAGCTTAGGAAAGTTGTTCATCTCTGTGAGATTCTACTTGTGAAGATCAGAAACATTAATATGTACAGCAGTGATCCTGAGATGGCAACATATTTAATACGTGTAACAATGTTTAGCCATCGTGATTATTGGGAACACTGGTGAGACAGTGGGTAAGCACTTGACTGCTAACCAAAATATTGTATGAACCCACCAGCTGCTCTGCAGAAAAATAATATGTGGTAGTCTACTTCCATAAAGATTGTAGCCTTGAAAACTCTAGGGGGCACTTCTGTTCTGTCCTTCAGGGTTGCTATGAGGCTGTTTCAGTCAGCTAGGGCTGCTCTAACAGAAATACCACAGAGTGGAGGGCTTTACAAAAGCAAGGTTTATTCTGACATAGTCCAGTAGGCTACAAGTCCAAATTCAGAACGTCTGCTCCAGGGGAAGGCTTTCCACTTGTCGGCTCTGGAGGAAAGTCCAGTATCGCATCAGTCTTTGTTCAGGGAGCATCTTAGCTCAGGAACCTCAGGTCTGAAGGACATGTTCTTCTCCCAGTGCTGCTGTCTTGATGGTGTGAGGTTCCAAATTCTCGGCTTGTTTCTCTTTCTTTTTATCTCTTCTAGGATGAAAGGACTAAGGGCGTGGCAAGCCATACTCCAGGGGAACTCCATTTACAGTGGAGCAGGGAGGTGATGCTATGAAGGGATTTACAGCCCCACCCTAATCTTTAACATACAACACAAGAAAATCACAAAATTGAGGACAATCATAGAATACAGGGAATCACGGCCCAGGCAGATGGCTACACATATTTTTGTGAGGACACAATTCAATCCATGACAGAGGCTGAATGGAAACCCGGGTTGTGTAGTAGTTAAGTGCTACAGCTACTAACCAAAAGGTCGGCAGTTCAAATCCACCAGGTGCTCCTTGGTAACTCTATGGAGAGGTTCTACTCCATCCTATGGAGTCACTATGAATAAGAATTGACTGAACAGCAGTGGGTTTGGGGGATGATCCTGAATCAACTCAAAGGCAATGGGTTTACTTAGTTTCTCTTTTTCTTTTTCATCTTCTTTTTGTATTATTAAATTATTAATGTTTTAAAGGATCATTTTGGACACAGCAATGTAAGAAGACTCATCAGAATTTTAGACTTTTAATTCAAGGAATTCAGGTTAGCACCATTAATACTGATGAAGAGTGCTCAAAAGATGTTGCCTTCCCTTACTCTGCTCATGTTTTTGCCCTTGTTTTAGTCTTTTTTGTTGATTTGTTGGTTTTTGCTTTATTCAGAGATTTTCATGTTGGATGGTAAATTGATAGGCTGATCAAAGTTCAGACCACAGATGACTCCTGCTTTCTTTCACTTTTTAATAAGTAAAAGCCATGGCCAAGGTTGACATGAGGACTTCTGTCCACTAGCCAATGAGGCCCCAACCGCAGACCTCTTATTAGAGCTTGGGGAAATGGTGATTACTAGGGTCAGTGGCCAGATTTTGTTCAGGCCTACCCGCTGCATTTGTTTGGACACCATGAAATTACAGTGTGTATGTGTGATTTGAATTAGGGTAAAAATTAAACCTTGGGAACCATTCTTTAGAAAGTGCTGTGCTGGGAAAGAACATTGGAAAGTGCCCCTTTAACCAAGTCTGTAAAATCAGCTGAATCATAGGATTCTGTGTAAGTTTTCTGAACTTGAAATATTAATGCAGCGCCAAAAAATATTAGCAGACAATTGAGGACAGAGGCTGATCTTTATTATAATGAGGGGGTTTGGCTGCTGGAAAGAGAGTTAAAGGTCATCTGAATTCAACCCCGTCATTTCCAGTGTCTAACCATTTTAAATGCTTGTCTCCAAATGGAAAATAAATTCCCTCAATATGATTAGGAACATACTATGTCATGTCAACTTCTCCTGGTTGAAACACTTAGTTCTTTCTTTTGAACGAAATAAAACAAACAAAAAGCATCCTCAGTTGTCCAGGGGCTGTTTATTGCCCTCTGTGGTGCTGGGTGCCCAGATATCCACTTTTTTTTCCATCATCAACATGTGTGTAATTTCCAGGTCAGTGCATACATGGTAGCCACTTTCCACCAATCTGCACCTCTGTTCCTGAATGGGGGTTATTCCTGTATAAGCCTGCACCACTGAGTTCTATTCTGATTGGTATGTTATTATCTATAAAGAAACTACTCCAACCTTGGAAGTGAGCTCCAAGGTCAGAACTTTTGAAAACACAAA
Source organism: Heterohyrax brucei (assembly GCA_028571685.1). Taxonomy (NCBI): domain Eukaryota; kingdom Metazoa; phylum Chordata; class Mammalia; order Hyracoidea; family Procaviidae; genus Heterohyrax; species Heterohyrax brucei. The sequence continues at coordinate 82,595,566 of CM053148.1, read as the reverse complement.
AGATATAGAAAAATAAATAAACAAACGATAAAGCTCCAAGAAAAAAGTAGAAACAACAATGGAAGTTTTAATATACAATGTAGACAGACTTCAAAAGCTGACAAACGAAGCGTGATTAACAGAAGAGGAAATAGATAAATGGAAACTACTAAGAATCAAACACTTTTGCTCATCCAAAGAGTTTATCACAAGAGTTAAAAGACTACCTACAGAATGGGTAAAATATTTGGCAACTCTATATCAAATCGATGCCTGATCTCTATAATATACAAGATACTGCAAATATCAATAAGAAGAAGATAAATCATCCAATTAAGCGATGGGTAAAGGAGATGGACAGACATTTCTCTAAAATGAGGAGATCCAGGCAGCCAAAAAACACATTAGGACATGTTCACAATCTTTAGTTATTAAAGAATTTTCAAATCAAAACCACAATGAGATACCATCTCACCCCAACAAGGTTGGCCATGATCCAAAAAACCCAAAACAATAAATTCTGGAGAGGCTGTGGAGAAAGTGGAACTCTCCTACACTGTTGTTGGGGCTGCAAAATGGTCCAGCCTCTTTGGAAAGCAATCTGGCGCTTCCTTAAAAAAAATGGATATAAATATACCATTTGACCCAGTAATTCCACTACTTGGAATATATCCTACAGAATCAAGGCCATTCACACCAACGGATACATGCACAAGAATGTTTATCGCAGCACAGTCCTCGATAGCAAAAAAGGTGGAATCAACCCAGATGCCCAACAACAGAGGGATGGATAGGTAAACTGCGGTCTATATACTCAATGGAGCACTATGCAATGATAAAGAACAATGATGATTCCAGGAAACATCTCATAACCTGGTTTCAACTGTAAGACATTATGTTGAGTGAAGTAGTCAGAGACAAAAGGACAAATACTGTATGAGACCCCTACGATAAAAACTCAAAAGCAGACTTATGCTTAGAAGAAAAGACTGTTTGACGGTTGCAAGGGAGGAGAAGGAGGGAGGGGAAGGAAGAGAGTTTAGATTAGATAGTTGGTAGAAATTTGTTTCGGTGAAATCGGTGATAGCACACATTAGAACAATATTAAGTGGACTTCAACATAACTTGAACACTCCTTCCATCTTAATCCAATATTGCAAGGTCAGAGTAGCCGGGGCAGGGGGCAGGAGACCATGCTTTTAGGCAAAATCGAGGCCAATTGGCACAACTAGCGTATTGCTAAGAGGGCTCTCTGCACCTCATATTGGTGAGTGGCATCTGGGGTCTTAAAAGCTGCCTAGCTGCCATCTGAGGGCACAGCAAATGGTTCCAACTCAGCAGGAATGGATGCTCTCTGAGGACCAAAACGACATGGGGGAAAGACAACCTAGAAGACAGAGAGAACCACATGTGTGGGTGCCTACAGCAACTTGGGACCGGAAGAACCGGATGGTGCCGGGCCACCACCTGTGACAGCCGTGATGGAGCTCACAGAGTTGAGTCTCACTGGCAACACAAGAATGAAAAGGGGTGCAACTGAGATCTCCACTAAAAGACCACAATTGATGGTCCAGCGGCTTCAGAGTTCCCCTGGGAGCATGGCACCTGGCCCTGATGCTGCCCTTGCCCATAAATCATTACGAAGGTCCACTCTTCAAACATGAATGGATTGGACTTGGCAATGCAGAGAGACCACATATTGGATGCACTTTATGGTTCTATGCATCTATAGGATATCATCCTGTGGACCTCTGGCTGGAGCAAGGGGTGTGGGTGGGGAGGAGGGGAAAGGAAACTGCTGGGAAGATGAGACATGTATGGAGCAGAGAGGAATAATGTGCTGTCACCGGGCAGGAGAGCAGTGGAAGTGGCATATAGGTGGACATGCAAAGTTATATGAGAATGTACATTTTCACTCAATCGTAATAAAAAAGAAGTAAAAAAAAAAGAAAAAGAAATCAAGAGGTGAGCTATTCAAATTTTGCAACCTGTCACTCACCAAGATACTTATTTTATACTTATAAGCGTCTGAAACCAAGATCACTGCCGTCACATCAGTTCTGACTCACAGTAGCTTCATAGAGTTCCTATAGGATTTCCAAGGCTATAAATCTCTGCAGAAGCAGAGTCCCCCATCTTTGTGCTATGGAAATGTGGATGGTTTTGAACCACCAAACTTCTGGTTCAAAGTCAAGTACCCACTGCACTTCCAGAGCTCCTAGTTACGAGTGTATGCTATTCTAAATAATGACACAGGATCAGACACTATTTCATCTGTTATTTCTATTGTCACCATGGGTCGATGCTGATTTGACAGCAATTAACAGCCACCACAACACTCTAAATAAAACAGAAGCTCAGAAAATTTAGCGTAACTACAGAATGAAAGCAGTATAAAATTATACGTATACATATACTTGTATTTCTATGGGAACTCTGGTGGTATAGTGGTTAAATTCTACATCTGCTAACCAAAAGGGTAGCAGTTCAGATCTACAAGGAGCTTCTTAGGAACTCTGTGAGGCAATTCTACTCTGTCCTGTAGGGTCACTGTGAGTTGGAATGTACTCACTGGCAATGGGTTTGGTTTGGGCTATACATTTTTATATTTCCAAATAAGATTTAATGAAGTAGTCTGGTAGTTCCTTTCCTACTGAGTGATAGCTCCTTTACAAGTCATGTTTTTAAAATTTGGTGGAAGAACATGAATTACACTTTACTGAATAATTTCTTCATTAGTAATTTACTAAAAGATGAGATCACTGAGTTGGGACAGTCAAGGGAAAATCTATGTGACTGAAGATCTTTGCTGTAACTTCTCTCCTGGGAGGTTGTTCTATTGTCCAACGTATGAAGACTCCCAAGATTAAGAAGTCATAAAAGTTTTCTCCTATGCTGGTAGAAAGGAAAGAATTCTGACGTCTAGTGACTCTTGTCAGGGGGCAGGAGGAAAGAAACTTCCTAATTTGAGGGGGTTTTTAGTCAGGAAAGAAACAGTATCTTCATCTCAGGTGAGAATGGCCCTCTTGAGTCCAGATTAAATGTTAACTGTCTAAACCTCCTCATACACCTCACTTTATTCAATTTGTCTTATCATTTTTTTAACTTGATCTTCCCCTCCTGCCTTCTGCTTCTTTTTCTTTCTCCATCATTTCTTTTGATTTTCTTAACTATCAATCATTAAATTTCAGCAATGTTATTACGGGTTTTACATTTCACAATTATAATTTACCCAAGAGTCTTACATGTTAGTGCATGTAAGAGTCCATATAGTTGATATGGAGTCCCCAGGTGGTACAAACAGTTAAGTCCTTGACTACTAACTGAAAGATTGCCAGTAAACCCAGTCAGAGGTGCTTCAGAGAACAAACCTGGCAATCTGCTCGTGAAAGGTCACAGCCTTGAAAACTCTATGCAGCAGTTCTGCTCTGAACGCATAGGATTGCCACAAATCAGAACCAGTTCAGGAACAGCTAACAACAAGATAGTTCACAAGAAGAGCCCAGGTGGCATGAGTGGTTGGCTGTCAGCTGTTAACTTAAAGGTTGGAGGTTCGAATCCACCCAACAGCTCCATGGAAGAAAGGTCTTGTGATCTGCTCCCATAAAGATTAAAGCCAAGAACATCCTAAGGAGCAGTCCTACTCTGTAATGCCTAGGATTGCCATCACGAGTTAGTGGCCAACTCAGAGACAACTAACAATAACATTGCCACTGCTAAGAGGATGAATGTCAAAAACGGAAGAAAGCCGAGTTTGCAAGTTAGACTTAAAGCTTGGATTTAAATGCTGTTTCACATCTCAGTTTTTCTTTTAATTCTAAAATTAACTTCTATTCACTATTAATTTAAAACTTTTTTTCCTTCCATGTAGAGTTTTTAACCCAAGTTTCAGTTCGATTTCCTCTTGATATCTTCCTTTCTCTTCTCCTACTTAAAATCTTTCCTGTTTGGTGTGTTGCTTCATCTTACCCTTAACATCTGCCCTAACCTTCATATCAAGGGTTATGTACGTATTCAAAACCTGCATGTTTATTTCTCTAGTCCTCCTGTCTTCTACATCTTCATCTGTAATAGTTCAACAGCTGCAAGTGACCAAAATAATAATAATAAAACCAAACCTATTGCCACCTAGTCAATCCTGACTCACAGCAGCTCTACAGGACAGAGTAGAAGTGCCTTATAGAGTTTCCAAGATTCTAATATTTATGAAACAGGCTGTCCCATCATTCTCCCACAGAACAACTTGTAAGTTCAAACCTTGACATTTGGGTTAGCAGCTGAGAACTTTAATCACTGTGTCACCAGGACTGGGAGTGACTGAAGAGGAATGTAATCTGAATCAGCTCGCTTTATGAAAGGACTGTGGCATCTTTGTTGGCCTCAGGTGACCTTGTGCCGGTCCCCGGAGATTTTCGAACAGATCCTCCAACTATGAATCTTCTCCAAATGCCTGACAGTGTGGAGATGGCACATAAAATGTATTCTTAGAAATACTGGAGTGATTTACTGTACTTCTAGTTTTCTATGCATACTTTTTTCCTTTACTAGTTAGGGTCATAGATTTTATTACTAATGATGGTACTAGTAAAATTACAGAATATGAATCAAGTGCTTCCTGTGTTTCAATGTCATCAACTTTAGCTTTATTTAAGTGTCTCCTCTGACGCTCAAGCAAAGCTATGGGACATGTGTTCACTGTTCTCACTTCACTGATTAGGTAACTGAGGCACTGCCAATTCTGGCAACTTTTTCTGGGTCTTCTAGCCCACACGGAAACCCTGGTAGGCTGTAGCACTAGATTAAGTGCTGCATCAGCTAACCAAAAAGTTAGTAGTTCAAGTCTGCCAGTCACTCCTTGAAGGCCCTGTGGGGCAGTTCTACTCTGACCTATGTGGTAGCCATGAGTCAGAATCAACTCAACGGCAGTGGGTTGGGTTGGGTTTGGTAGAGTCCACAAAGAAGCCCTGGTGGTGCAGTGATTACGCACTCACCTGCCAACAGAAATATTGATGATTTTAACCCTCCAGCCTCTCCACATGGGAAAGATGTGGTAGTCTGCTTTCTTAAAGATGACAGCCTTAGATCCACTATGGCACCCATCTATTCTGTCCTGTAGGGTCACTACGAGTCAGAATCAACTTGGAGACAATGGCTTTTGGTATAGTTCATAAGAAGGTGAGTCTTGACTTCAATGTAAGCATTTGTCTTCCAAAAACCCACTTTCTGGTATCAAAAAAGGAAGGCAACTTAGTTTTTTTTTTTTTAACTGTTAATCTGTGTTAATGTGCTATCATGCAGTTTCACATATGAGAGAAGGGATGAGATCATCATGAACTTGACTGCCAACATCTTTTTATGCCAGCGGGCAGGCAACAAGGCAGAGGGGAGCTTTGGCATAGAGGCAGGAGAGCAGAGGCCGGATCTGTAGTGAATCCCCAGCCTGTGTGGCCACCATTTGCACCCTAGAAGAGCTACAGCTTCTCCATGGGGTAAAGGGCCCTCCTTTATATAACCACTAAGGGATTTAAAACAAACATATCCATTCTGGAAGAAGTATAACCAGAGTGCTCCTTGGATGCAAAGATGGCAAGACTGTGTCTTACATGCTTCAGACATGTTGTCAGGAGGGATCAGTCCCTGGAGAAGGACATCATTCTTGGTAGAGTGGAGGGTCAGTGAAAAAGAGAAAGATGAGATGGAATAACACAGTGGCCACAGCAATGGGCTTAAGCATAAAAATGATTGTGAACCTGGAGCAAGACCAGGCAGTGCTTCGTTCTGCTGTGCGTAGTGTCGCTGTAAGCTGGAACTGACTCGACGGCACATACCAACAACAACAAGGGATTTAAGGACGCTTGCAGACACATAAAACTGTATGGAACAGTTCTGCTGTGCCCTATAGGGCTGCTATGAGTCAAAATCAACTCGACAGCACTGGGTTTGTTTTTTTGTTTGTTTGTTTGGGGGCACATGTTGCAGAGTGCTGAGTGGCTAACTGGAAGGGCACTTGTTGGAACCCATCCAGTGTCTCCATGGGAGAAAGAACTGATGATTTGCTCCCATAAAGACTGCTGCCCAGAAAACACTGTGGGGCAGTTCTGTTTCTTCACACAGGGTCACTACCAGTCAAAACTGACTCATTGGCAATGACAATAACAATGGAATTCTTACCATGCTATTGACTAAATTCTGTTAGCTGTTATCTAGAGGAGCCCTGGTGGTACAGTGGTTAAGCACTCCACTGCTATCTGAAAGGTTGATGGTTTGAACCACAAGTCACTGTGAAAGAAAGCTATGAGAGTTCCGTGAAGATTTACAGTCTTGGAAAACCTATGGGACAGGTCTAATCTGTTCTCTAGATTCATTGTGAATCAGAATTGATTCAGTGGCAATGGAGTTGGTTTGCGTTTAATTATCTTGTCTAAAGAGCCATGGTGGTTCCACAGTTAAGTCTTCTGCTTGTGGTTCCACTTCATCCAGTGGTTCTGAAAAAGCAAGACCAAGAATATTGCTTTTGTAAAGATTTCAGCCCAGGAAACCCTATGGGACAGTTCTCAGTCACACTGTGCCACCGTAAGCCAAGGTCCACTCAATAGCACAAAACAACAACTACTTTACTTGCTTGCTATAAGCATTCTCTTATTTGTACTGCATGCTGACTGCAGATTGCATAGAGCCTTTCCTACACCTCGTTGGACTGCTTCAGGGGGAACGGTCAGTTCTTGCTTTGCCTTGTGCTTAGGCCCAGGTGTTCAATGCAGATGACCCACACTGGGTGACAACTGAGAGGAGGGTGGGTTTAGTAGCATCCTCATTAACCATTGTTTATATCAGGAACTTTATATGTATACCCAAAGCAATGACATCTCATATTATAGGTAAGCTACACATGATGCTTTTGAATTACAGTGTTAGCAAACAATACTGAATACACCATCAACTGCTGTAAGAACCAACAAATATGTCTTGGAAGAAGCATAGCCAGATTACTCCTTAGAGAGAATGGTGGCAAGACTTCATCTCACGTTCTTTGGACTTGTTATCAAGAGAAATTAGTCCTCAGAGAAGGACATCATGCCTGGTAAAATAGAGGGACAGGGAAAAAGAAGAAGACCCTCAACAAGATGAATCGACACAGTGGCTGCAACAAAGGGCTCAAGTGTAACAACAATTGTGAAGAGGATGCAAGCTCAGGAGCTTTTGATCTGTTGCACATAGGGTCATGGTGAGTTGGAACCACCTCAATGGTACCTAAAAACAACACACATGCCACTTGTCTCTGAACACAGGGGGCTGGTCCCTCCCGACCACACTCTCCTTGATATGAGTCAAGGCTGTCTGAGATCTAACAGACTCTCCTAGGCAACAACACTGCTAGACAGTGGGATTAGCATCTTTGTATCTATCCACAATGATCTGGATGTTTCTCATTAAGGCTGGGCAAGAGTGTGGGCATGTGAGTCTGTGAAGGACGGTTTTGTTTCCAGGGCTTTTCCTTCATAGGAAGCTATGCACCAACTACCAGGCCATGCTGGACTCTATGTCTCTGTCCATTTAGTTTAACAAGGCCTCATACTTAGCAAGTTACACTTGTCCTAAGGGCACTTTTGAAAAAGAGAAATTTCCTTTGCATTCTGATTTTGAATCTTTGTGTCTCCTACCTTCACTGAATTGTGCCAACATAGCTCTCGGAGCAAAGGAGTCCTAGATCAGCAGTTAATCTCCCAACCCCCCCCCCCCCCCGGCTTATTGGTGATGCAGGATTATTCGGGAGAAAGCGACATTTCTGCTGGTGATGTGATTAACCTAGTTTTAGACCATAACAATACTGTTTCTATTTTTTATGATTTTATGTGCTCTGAATCTCCTTTTGTATTTCATTCTCAGATGCTGCAGAGGGGAAGTCTGTCCCTTTTCCCTGACCACAGGGGGATCAATCCTCCACCAAGTTAGTAGTAAACAAAGACCTCTTCACTTCAGTTCACACACTGTAAGAGCGCTGACACAAACCCTCCTTCCTGGACTCCTCTTTCCCCTGACAGGTTGCTGAGAATCCCCCTCTGCTTTCTCATAAATTCACTTCTTGCTAGTACAGGTAATTTGGTTCTGAGGTCCTTTAAACTCTTGTACAACCAGAAATCCATCAGATCTTTGATTTCAAAACAGCCCCGGTGAGCTGTGGGCCAGTCAGATGGTGGGCAGTCACTGCCGTGGGAACTAGGATACTTCAGGGAAACAAGCCATCCAGCAAAATCAGTTCCAAGCCTCAAACTTCCCAGAGAGCACTTTGTAGGTTTGGAATTCCTCTTTGGAACATGACTGTGTGAGAACACAAAGGTAAGGTGACCTTTCTGAGTTTTAGTTTTAAGCATTGTCATGGATTGAAATGTGCCCTCCCCAAAATGTGTGTAGCCATCTAGCTGGGCCATCATTCCCAGTATTTTGTGACTTTCTTAAGCTATACATCCTAAACTCCACCTGTGGCTAATAGATAGGATGATTAAGTTAAAAGAGGATTATCGTGGGACTGTAAAACCTTTGCTAAGGGAGTTTCCCTAGAGTGGCTTTCACTATGTTTTATTGTTTCATCCTGCAGAAGATAAAATGGGAGGAACGCAAGCAGGGAACTGGGGACCTCACGCCATCAAGCAAGCAGCACCAGGGGAAGAGCGCATTCTTCAGACCTGAGGGTCCTGCGCCCTAGAATTTGCCAATTAATATGATTTATTGACAACGTCTGATATTATTGGAGTCAATACAGAGCAGAGTGGGGGAAATTCTTCATGCATGTTGACTGTGGCACCCAGAACTCCACAACGCATGCTATAATTATATCCTTCACACGGGAACACATTAATCAAACCCCATGTAAGTCGAAACTGACTTAGATAAAAACAGTGAGAAGCTCTGTTTACAAACCTAAATAATACAGTGAGGCGAGAGTGTAAGACAGCTCAACGTATTCTCAACTGACATGATCTGAAGCATTGTCTCCAATTATGCAGGGAAAATGTGAGTTTATTAATATGTGGCATGGAATTCATTAAGATGTGTGTAGTTCAAATTTGCATGTGTTGGAAGTACATTGAATGAATGGCAGCATCTACTCATTTTCCCACCTTTAGAAGAGAAGATTCTGAATCTGGTGATAATTGATCATTTTCATTTTGATTAAAACCAAGGTTTAGGTTTTAGAAGCCTGTCCAAGTCAGGATTTGTTGTCTAAAGACATTAGGAGATTGTGAGGTGTTAAACAAACGATACAGTTTTAGGCGATTTTAAAATGTTTTTCTTTCTGAAGAGGCCACCTACCTTCTATGTGTTAAGTTATGGTGTGTGTGTGTGTGTGTAAAACACTTCATGGATAAACCACTTGCAGTGGCTCTGCATTTTCTAAAATATAAGGTCAATGCTCCTGATCTTATTCAAGACCTGTCTTAATCTGACTCTTAATTTTCTTCTCCTTTCTGAACCCCAACCAAGAAACCTAGCTCTTCACATACACTCGTGTTCCCACCAAATGAATACGTACACAACCATCTTTCCAAATGCACTGTGCTTTTCCATTCCTTTATGCCTTTCATCCACTTTTTTATTTATTGAGTGCACTTTTGCAAGACACTAAGGTCGTCTAGATAAACAAAATGATTCTGATCCTTGTATTCATAGAGCCTACATTCTAGGAGAGAAGTTGACAATAAGCAACATATGGTATAAGTCTTCATGAAATCTAAAATTTCTTTCCTGGTGATAGGAGATGCCTTCCCTCTCTGCTCCAGTCTCTCTTTTGTGTTTCAAAAACATAAAAATCTATCTAATCTCATAGATGGAGTCTTGTCTCATTAATGTAACTGCCTCACTGACATCATAGAGTTTAAGATTTACAGCACAAAAGAGAATCATGTCAGATCACAAAGTGGTGGACAACCACACTGTACAAGGAATCGGGCCCTAGCAAAACTGATGCATATTTTGAGGGGACACGATTCAACCCATAACAATGCACATATACTTCATAATGAAATTTCTAATCAAACCACTGGAAATCTTTGAACTTGACCTCTTGTCACCTGCTTTGAGTGAACTTCAAATAAAAATAATTTATCAAAGATTGGCCTCACATGAAGAATGATTTCTTTCTTTTATTAATTTCTAATTAAATTCCATTGGGTTTGAATAACATCTTTTATTGATTCCAATTCTTTCGAATCTTACATTATGATCTAATGCATATGATCTATCTTTGAGCAAGTTCCGGGTACACTTGAGAAGAAAGTATATTCACCTGTTTCCAAGGGGAGTTTTCTATAGATGTCTTCTAGGGCTGGTTGGTTACTAGCGTTATTTAAGTCTTTCATTTGTTTGTTGTTCTTCGGCCTCACTACTATATCCTATTATTGAAACTGGGGTATTAGAGTCTCCAACCATTATTGGTGAATCAACTCTTTCTTTAGTTCTGATGGTTTTTGATTGCTACCTTGTGGAAGTCTTCCTCAGGGCGCAATTAAGTTCGTGAACTTGCCACTGTGCTCTTACACCAACTTGGTAACGTTTCAAAACCGTGGTATATCAGTGTCTCATCCTGCCTACTCACTTGACCTGGGCCTGAAAGACTTTTCCTTTACTCAGAGATTAAGAAAATATTGAAAGGAAGACACTATTTTTTTAAATGTGATTGAAAGTTTACAATCCAAAACAATTTGCCACATAAAACCCTGAGTACCCACCTCTGTGCAACTCTGTCTGCTCTGCTCTCCGCACCCTGTGACAGCATGCTCTTTCTTTTTACTCTTTAGTTGCAGTACCCCCTCAACTGATACTTACCCCCTCCTCTTGACCCTCTCCTCTATAACGAAGCCAGTAGGACAGCCTCATATATCTATTAAACCGTAAAGTACACACACCACATGCACCGCTCTGTGTCTCCACGTCCAGTCCATTCTTTGTCCACAGTGTTGGCTTCAGTACTGGTTTCAGCCCTGAGCCGGCAGCAAGTCTACGGGCCATGCTCTCAGGGGACTCTCCAGGTTGTCGGACCATCGGATCTGGTCTTTAATAGCATTCTTGATCTGCACACCTCTTTTTCTCATGCTACATCAGAGTCTTTATACTGTGGCCCCTATCAGGACTGTCTTTGGTGGTGGCTGGGCACCATCTAGATCTTCTCATGTGACACCGAGGTAGTCTCCAAATCATATGGGTCCTTCTGTCTCCTGGGCTCATTCTTCCTGGTGTTTTTAGAATCCCAGGAATAAGTCAAAGATTTTCAAAGCTTTCACGTGCATCTCATCCCAAGCCTTTGCTTTTACGTTCTTTGGTTAATGTATTATTTCCAAAATCTACAGTGGCAGGCAAATACTATGTTAAACAATTGCCTCTAAATGTTTTTGATATATGTCCAAAGGAAAATTTTTTCTCAGAGCAGGACCTCGAAAAATAGGTCAAATAATGATAGCCTTTAAAGTGATGTTATCCAAGGAAACACCAGATAGGTCAAATAATGCCAGTTTTCTGCAAATAATTTTGGTAGCTGCCAGGACACTGGTTTTCACCATGATTAAGGGTTATTGGATTTCAAGGCTTCTGCAGAACTGGATAAAGAGGTAAAGAGAACAGTGCAAGTTAAAGCACCACAAAGTGCACATTCTTACTGAGACTCGTCCACTTTTCTTGAATAAACATATACCTGATTGCTGCAAGATTTGGTTAATATCCAGAGCTCTGAAAGTGTTTGTTATGATCACTTTTTCTAGTTTTTTTCACTGCTCTCATGGCAGAGATAATTTTCGCAGCTTTTTGTCATTTCGTTGAGACCACTCGTTTGTTCTACATGTTACCGTAGAACTAAATATAATTAGCTTCAAAACTAATCAAAACTAAAAGAAATTGAGACAGAAGGTTTCTTCCGATCGGTTATTCTATATGCATATAGGGAAACCATCTGATTCTACCACACACAAAAAAAGAAAAACGAAGCTAATGATTCAAAGCAGACCAGTTATAATCAAACTTATAAAGAGGAGAGAGAACAGAAGGTTCTTCATTGGCTAATATGATTCAACATGATTCAACATGATTCAACCCTGCCCTCCTTGCTTTACTGAGACTACTCAACAGCCGATATACTAAGTGGTCTGTGGTCTGGCAGCTAAATATTTGGCCCTCTAGCCACCTGCGGCCATAAGACATTTTGAAATTTATATTAAGTAAGCTGTCTTGGTGATCTAGTGTTGCTGTAACAAAAACGTCACAAGTGGATGGTTTGAACAAAGAGAAGTTTATTCTCTCACCATTCAGTAGACTACAAGTCCAGATTCAGGGCATAGCATGCACAGGAAGGCTTTCCCTCTCTGTTAGCTCTGGAGGAATGTTGTTCTGATACATCAGTCTTCCTTTGGTCTGGGAGCATCTCAGCACAGGAACCTTAGGTCAAAAGTATGCACTCTGCTCCCAGCACTGCTTTCTTGGTGCTGTGAGGTCCACAGTTCTCTGCTTGCTTCCGTTTCCTTTCATCTCTTGTAGGATAAAAGGCAGTGAAAGCCACATTCCAGGGAAACTCCCTTGACATTGAAGCAGGGAGTTGACCTTATGAAGGGTATTTCAGTCCCACCCTAACCGTCTTTAACATAATCCAATCTTGCCCGATAAACCACAGGCAGAGATTAGGATATACAACGTATACAAAATCACAATCACAAAATAGAGGCCAAACACACAACACTGGGTAGAAATCATGCTACACAGATTTGTGGGGGACATCATTGAATCCATGACGTACGTCTAGAGTCTTTTTCATTAAATCTTGAAGAAATGGTTTTACTATTGACTGCATTTGAACAGGAAAGAAAAGTCTGTTAGCAACCTCAGGTGGAAAAAAAAAGTCACAGACAGGATTATTTTGGGGTCAGGCCATGTTCATGACTGTTAGTGTGTCAGAATCTATTGTTGTAGCTGTTATGTCAATTCATCTCATTGATGGTTTCCCTCATTTGTATTGATTCTCTACTTTAGGACATCCACCTATGACATTCTTTTCTAGCAATTATTTTTTCCTAATGACACATCCAAAGTAAGTAGCGTGAAGCCTCAGCATCCCAGCTTCTAAGGATTAATCTGGTTGAGTTTCTTCTAAGACTGTACATGGAGTGAATTATGCCCCCTAAAGAATGTGTATATCAATTTAGCTGGACCATGAGTTCAAGTATTCTGTAACCGTCCAACATTTGCCGAGCTTTTCCTATGGATAAATTCTATCACTATTATTTAATAAGATGGATTAACAACAGTTGTATCAGTGAGGTCTACAATAGTGTCTTCTTGAGATACAAAAGAGAGAAGCAAGTACAGAGTCATGGGGACCACTTGCCACCAAGAAAGCAATGCTAGGAGCATGGCACACTCTTTGGATCTGTGGTTCCTACACTGAGATGCTCCCAGTCAAGGTACAACTGGTGCATCACAGGGACCATCCTCCAGAGACAACAGAGAGAGAAAGTTTTCCCGTGGAGCAGACGCCCTGAATTTAGACTTCTAGCCTACTTGCCTATTGAAAGAGCAAACATTTCTTTGTTAAAGTCATCCACTTGAGGTGTCTCTGTTACAGCAGCACCAGATAACTAAAACAGACTGATCTGCCCTCTGGAAGTTCATAATATTCTCTGTATTCTGGTCACTAAAACCATTTGGATTCATAGATTTTCTTTCTATCATCTTTTTCACTGTCTAGATTTTACATGCCTTTGAGGCTATTGAAAAGACCATGGCTTGGGCCAGGAGCACCTTAGTCTTCAAAGTGGTATCTGCTTTTTAACACTCTAATCAGTTCTTTAGCAGCAAATTTACCCAGTGCAGTATATTGTTGGATTTCTCAATTGATGTTTTGGTAACATTTCTTATCTTTTCCTTCAATGTCTACCCTTTTCTTTCAATGTCTACATTTTTTCTTCAGTGTCTTTTCTCTAAATAGCCTGATGGTTTAGAATTAATTATTCAGCTACTGAGGTTACATTCTGAGATTTTGAACTCATGAAATGATGTATAAGCATATTACAGACTTTCTGTGTATTAGGTATAAATAAATATAATTTTTAAAATGTTGCTGTTGAGTTGATTTCAACTAATAGCACCTGTACAAGACAGGGTAGAACTGCCCTATAGAGTTTCCAAAGTGCAGCTGGTGGATTCAAACTGCTGACCCTTCAGTTAGCAGTCATAACATTTAACCACTACAGCACCAAGGTTTCCTGGGTTAGGTATAACCTACTGTTATGGAGTCAATTCTGACTCATAGCAACCCTATGGGTCAGAATAGAGCTGAACCAGAGAGTTTCCAAGAAGCACCTGGAGGATTTGAACTGCTGACCTCACCGGTAGCAGAAGTGGCACTTAATAACCATTACTCCAGCAGGGTTTCTGGTGTTAGGTATAGTGTCCATGAATTAGCTGATGGAGCTAAAGCAAGCTGCATCCCCTGCCTGCAAGTTTCTTGGTAGACATGGAAGTGAAGTTGTTGGTTTTGGCTGTATCATACCAACCTAACATCAGATCTTCCCAAGGGCTATGATTTCTGAAATTGCAGGCTGCAATTCTAGAAAGGCAAAGCTCGTATGCCCTCCAAGTAGATTCTGTGTGTTCCTACATTTTCAAGACCCATTTTAGTAATATATTTTTTCCTTTGAGGAACTGCCAAGAATTTAAGTGAAATGGAAAACAAACCCATTCTTAATCCTCAATGCCTTTTTGATAGAAAGGAAATATTTTCTGTAGATGTAAATGTTTTATTATCCTTCCAAAAGTGCCATCTAATCTCATATTTTGTGATTTTTAAATTAGGGTTATTCTACAGAATGGTAGAGCTAGGCTGCAAACTAAAAGTTAAGTGATTTGAAACTACCAGCCATTCCTTGGAAACCATATGGGGCCATCCTACTCTGTCCTATAGGGTTAGTATGAGTCAGAATTGACTCCACTGTGATGGGTTTTAGGTTTTTTGTTTGTTTTGTTTTGTTTTAAGGACAATATGGTATTGAATTCTTCCCTTCTCCTGACTAGACAACATGTCAGAATTTACAGACTTTCTCCCAGGAATCAGTAACTACCTAACTATGCTTTGACTGTCCCGAAAATAGAAATTTTCAGCCCCTATAACTAGAACATCGGTCATCCCTGCTGCACCAACATGGCCATTATGATCACTAATAAGCAAAAGAAAGCAATCTGTTCAACAATGATACCTAATTGGACACCATCAATTTCATTCATATTAGATTGCAAACTCTACACAGTTGTCTTAGTCATCTAGTGCTGCTATAACAGAAATACTACAAATGGAAGGCTTCAACAAAGAGAAATTTTATTTTGTCACAGTCCAGCAGACTAGAAGTCAAAATTCAGGGCATCAGCTCTAGGGAAAGACTCTCTCTCTCTTGGCTCTGGAGGAAGGTCCTTGTTATCACACTTCCCCTGGACTGGGAGCTTCTGAGACACAGGTACCCCAGGTCCAAAGGATGCGCTCTGCTTCCAGCATGGCTTTCTTGGTAATACATGGTATCCCAACTCTCTGCTGGCTTCCCTTTCTTTTATACCCCAAGAGACTACCTCAAGACACAATATAACCTTACCCATCAAGTACAACTGCCACCCACTGTTTCCCATTAACATGATAGAGACTGGTTTTGCAATATACAGGAACATCACACAACACCAGGAATCATGACCTAGACAAATGGGTACACACGTTTTTTGGATAACACAATTCAACCTGCGACAATAGTTAATGACTGTGTTCTCTTTCTCAGCACTGGATCCCCAAGTTTGAGAAAAACACCAGATGAATTTACAGAATTTACAGTAGTACACACTGAAGGAGTGAGTGTGTAACTGACTGCCATGCTCAGTCTGTTTCATTAATTTAACCATAATTTTTCTCTTATATGCAGAACCACATTTTCCAGCCTGACATTTTTGTTCATAATCAAAATACAGTGTATTTCTGTAAGATTTTGAAACTTACAAATACACTTAAATGCTGTATTTTCTGAACTGGGACTCTGAACAGAGCAAGGCTTTATTACACAGTTTAGCCAATAACCACGTTTACTCTGGGAGAGGCTGAGTTAGGTTTATCAAAGAGTCATTGGTGAGAAAATGTCAAAAGGGAAACTCAAGCTCAGAGCTTATAACTCCTGGGATCTATATTCCTTTGTGCTCATATATTAAAAATAGCACTTTTAAAAATTTGCAAAGCATCTTCCTTTTAATTACCTTATATGACCCTTTTATTTTTGCCACTTGCCCAGTTTTGAGATAAGCAAGGTTTTGATTATCTGAGGCAGTGTAGCAAATCACCTTCCAAAATTTAGTAACTTAGGACAACTATTTATTACAATGTGTTCCTGGTTCTGTGTGTTGACTGGGCTTGACTGAGTGTTTTTTACCAAAGTCTCTCATCAGTTTGTGGCCAGATGGTGACAAAGCCACCAGTCACTTGAGGGATCAGCTAGGCTAGACAGCCAGCAGAATTCCTTCATCTGCAAGTCTGACACCTCTGCTGGAATGGTTGAAAAAACAATGATCTCTCCACATGGCTAATTCAGGCTACCTCACAACTTGGGGTTTCATGGTACTTCAACTTCTTAAATAGTAGCTGGCTTCTTCCAGAGTATACATTTAGGGAGAGCAAGGAAGAAGCATGGCACATTGTATTGTGTACACAGGGCCAAACCTAACTCATTGTAGACAGAAAAATGCTAATACTGAAAGACCTTGTTCACTGGGGACTATTTATGAGGAAGACTAGCTATAATAGACCATGTACTAGAGCTGGGTAACCACCTTCCTATCTTATAAGCAAGGTATGACTTATTAATTAAATGACTTTGGGAAAGTTACTTAATTTATATTGTCTTTAATTTTATTACGTGTTGAAAATATAGCATTTACAATTTACAAAATCTATTGCCATAGAAACCCTGATGGTATAGTAGTTACGTTCTACTATAGCTGCTAACCAAAAGATCAGCAGTTCAAATCTGCCAAGCACTCCTTGGAAACTCTACGAGGCCATTCTGCTCTGTCCTACATGGTTGCTAGGAGTTGCAATCGACCTGATGGCAACATTTTAATTTTTTTTTAATTCACTGCTGTCGGGTCAGTTTTAACTCATAGCAACCCTGTAGGACAGAACAGAGCTGCCCTATAGGGCTTCCTATTAGGTTGTATTTTATATGAGATATCTAACATGAATAGACTTTGCAATATTAGCTTCTTATCTTTGATAACCAATAATTTTTCACAAAAGACATGTCTACATTCAGAGTTTATAAATTTCAGGCCAAATTACATCACATAAACATTATTACCCACTGCCACCACCATTGTGTTTCATGACTGTGTGTAGAAATAGCTTTAACATGCAAATCATTTCCCACAGCCACCTCTGACTATCCATCCTTTGCCTTCTCCAGACCAAACGTATCTCGTACCTTGCAAAAGTTGGATAAGGACTTGTCTTGACAACCTTTCTGCATGGACTCAACGCCTCACCTAAAACTATCCTCTTAAGAATTAATGCCTAGGCACATTTGGTGTCTGGAGTTTTAAAGTAGGTTAAGCTTCAGTACCTTAAGCAGAAGCTTTTACCTATTTATCAGCAAGCACAAACATAGGAGTTGGTTTTCACGCAATTGTTAAATTGTCATTAGGGCTCACTCTCACTTAAAAGAAAATAAGGACCCGAGGGACCTAGAAAATAGGACAGCTACAAGTGTGTTCATTTTGAGAGAGAAAGACAGAATGCTTAAGGAGAAATGAAATACATGAGTAGAGAGCTAAATTCTGAAGACAGTATTTCATTCAATTCAGACTAAGTGTGAAAAAGGACTCTTATCTCTTGAAACAATCCTTGATGCTAAATTTAATCATTGGCTTTCTTTCACATGTTACACTAAAAGAAGTACTTGAATCATAGATTTTCCTTTAAAACAACTATTGATGGGAATGACTCAAGATAGGGACAATAATGGTACAGAAATTGAAGAGTATCATCTTCAGAAAAATGTTCTGTAGTTAGAGAATGGGATGTGGTTTGGTCTTTGATGGGAACACTGATTGAACAATTGCTCTCAAAGGCCGGAAAACAAAGTATATGATTTCAAATGCAGGTTGAGTGATGGTTTTGGTGATGGAAAGAGCGGGAACTTCATCATGCTTTTATTTTCTCAGTGAAATGAAAAGCAAAGCCATCAGCTCAGAGAAGAAGGAGATGAAGTGTTGAGCTTGAGAAGGGAGGGGCAGATGTAAAACAGGGATGAGCACATGTTCTAAATGGAAACAAAGAGTCTTTTGAGGGATTGATACAAATGGTGGAAAAGAAAAAAAGTAATTCTTTTTCAACTCTGAAATTGCACTCTGTGTTGGCCTGGAATTGTTAATAGCCATTTTTTTCAAGCATTAAAAAAGAGTGCATGGAAATCAAGACAGTGAGAAAAAAACAGCCCAGATATGGAAAGATATTTGCAAAATTCTGAGGTCGCCATATGAGGACCTGAAAGTAGCCAAGCAGGAAGCTGAAACCACCCTTGGACTTTTCTATTACAGAAGCCAATAAACACCTTTGTTAATTATGCTTTTTTTTTTTATAGCTGAGGAGTTTGATAAACTGGGTGTCTTGGAGTTGGTTCCAACTGATAGCAAACTTACAGGCCAGAGTAGAACCCCCCAGAGGGTTTCCGACAAATGGCTGATGGATTTGAACAGTAGACCTTTTGGTTAACAGCCATAGCTCTAAATACTTACTACACTGCAAGGGCTCCTGAAGGGCTCAGTGTTCAGCTGTAAAGAGTCAAACCAACTAAGTGGTTACTATACCCTGAGCTGGTTGTGTAGTGCTTATGCGCTATGGCTGCTAACCTAAAAAGTCAGCAGTTCAAACTCCCCAGCTGCTCCTTGGAAACTCGATACGGTGATTCTACTCTGCAGGATCACTATGAGTCCGACTCAACTCCACAGCAGTGTGTTTGGGTTGGTATTATACCCTGGGCGTTATACCAGTGGCTTATATACACTGTGTTTGTCATCTAATGCTGTTTAACAGAGATATGAGTGGATGGCCTTAAAAAGAGAAATTTTATTTTGTCACTTACTCTCCGATAGGCTGATAGTCTGTATTCCAGGTGTCAGCTCCACACAAAGGCTATCTCTGCTGGCTCTGGAGGAAGGCGCTTGGTATCAGTCTTCCCCCGGACTGGGAACTTCTGGGCTGCAGGGACCCCGGTCCTTTCCAAAGGACACACTGCTCCTGGCTTGGTGGTATGAGGTCTCCAAATCTCTCTGCTAGCTTCTTTCTTTTATATCCTAAGAGACTGCCTCAATGCACACACAATGGTACACAGGGAGTCCTGCCCCACCAACACAACTAAGTGCCCATTCTCCCTCATTAACATCATAGAGGCAGAGCAGGAATCAAAGCCTAGCTAAATAATGCACAGGTTTTGAGGGATGGAGACAGAATGCAAACATGACATAAACTATCTTAATCAAATTTTCCAGTTCTTCAGTAAAACAGATATTATTACCCTGATTTGCACATGAGAAAATTGAGACTCAGCAGCCCAACATAAATAAGGTGGTGTGGAACTCACGTTTATATAAACTCAAACCTAAGGTAACCCTAAGACTCAGTTCACCTGGGTCTTTTCTAGTTCGTGCCTTTCATACCCAGATGTCACCTAATTAGCATAGCCTTTCACTTGCCAAACAGTGTATCTGGACAATAAATTATATGGTTACTCTTACAGGTTGGGAACCCTGGAAGTGTAGCAGTTAAGTGCTATGTCTGCTAACCAAAAGATTGGCAGTTCACATCTGTCAGGTGCTCCTTGGGAACTCTATGGAGCGAGTCTACTCTGTCCTATAGGGTCATGTCATAGATTGCATTGCATTCCCCAAAAAATGTATGTATTGATTTGACTTGGCTACGAGTCCCAGTATGGTGCAATTCCTCCCATGTGTTGTGAATCCTGCCTCTGTGATATTGACAATGGAGAATGGACTGCAGTTGTGTTGGTGAGGCAGGACTCAGGTTACCAGCTGTGGGATATAAGGGAGAGAAGCGAGCATAGAGAGTTGGGAGCCTCATGCCAGCAAGAAGGCAGCCCTGAGAGCAGAGCACACCCTTTGGACCCAAGGTTCCTGTGCCAAGATGTTCCCTTTGAATTTGGACTCAACCTACCAGACCATGATAACGCCTCTTATCGAATGGACTTGTAGCTCGTGAATGGATTTCTGACTTACTGGACTGTGACAATTCAGTATCTCTTCATGAAACCATCCACTCGTGTTATTTTCTGTTGGAGCAGTGCCAGGTGACTAAAACAGGTCGTTATGAGTCAGAATCAACTCAGTGACAATGGGTTTGTTTTTGTTTTTGCAGGTTAGTTTTCCCAGGAATCTAGCCTGCAAAAATGACCACATAACTTAGCCAGCAGTTAGTTTGCAGGAAATTTATCATAGGGGATGATGCTGTCTAGATCATTATCTGACAAGGAAGGAAAGAAAGCATAATTGGACAGAAGGGAGAAACAGAAACCTCAGTCAACTCCATTGGGAGTTTGGATTTGTTCCATTTGGAGCAAGGGAGCTGAGCCTTGTATTTCTGTAGCATCTCATCCATTGCATGAGATGTAGCTACAGAAAGGAGGGGCATGGTCTTGAGAATGGTGGAAAGCAATTTCTGGAGAGCGTTGACTGCTGAGAGCTTTTCTGATGGTAGCACAGTTAGTAGTTGAGGGAATATGTTCTTCTGTCCAATAGAAGGATCTGGACAGCATATCACAGTATCCACTACAGTTGTAAATTTTCATTATGCACAATGCATTGCCTCTGGACAATGTGAGGGTCAGTGAAAGATTAGTACTGTCTAAGAGTAGCTGATATAGATTAAGATATACTTGTATATAGGTAGATATTCTGATGGTGTAGTAGTTAAGTACAATCGGCAGCTAACTAAAAGGCTGCCAACACAAATCTACCAGGTGGTCCTTGGAAGCTCTATGGAACAATTCTACTCTGTCCTATATAGTCTGTATGAGTTGGAATTGACTCGATGGCAATGGGTTATATAAATATTCAATCCTCAGGAGTCTAACTGGTGCTGAATGTATAGAAAGATTAGATTAGGTTCTTGAGACGGTATGGCCAGAACTGGTTGCTGAAAACTCCAATTCATGGCCATCGCATGTGTGTTGGAGTAGAGCTGTGCTCCATAGGGTTTTTAGTGGCTGATTTTTCAGAAGCAGATGATCACCCAGCCTTTCTTTTGAAGCATCTCTGGGTGAATTCAAACCTTCAGTCTTTCAGTTGGCCATCAAGCATAATTACATGTTTGTGCCACCCAGGGATGATGCAAAGAGTTTGCACTTGACTACTCAACTGAAGGTTAGTGATTCAAACATACCCAGTGGCACCACAGAAAAAAGGTAATCTGCTTCCTTAAAGATTATAGCCAAGGAAATCATACAGAGCGATTCTACTTGTAACACATGTGATTGCCTTAGTCAAAATCAACTTGACAGCAAGGGAATATATATATGTGTGTGTGTATGTATGTATACACACACACGAGGTTGGACAGTTGTTTGCACACTCATCCTAGAAAAAGTGCTACATACCTCATTGCTGAATATCACTATGGTCACCTTTGAAGTACTCTCCTTGGGAACCTAGGCACTAATGCCAGTGCCTAGTCCATCCTTCAAAGTAAGTTTGGAACTCCTTTTCCGGAATGGCCATCAGAGCTGTCGTCGGATTTCTCTTGATGTCCTGAATGCCATTAAAATGTCTTCCTTTCAGTAATTTCTTTATCTTTGGGGGAAAAAAGTCATTGGGGGCCAAGTCAGGTGAGTAGGGAAGGTGTACCGAAACTGTTGTTTATCAGCTAAAAATTCCCTTATAGACAGCTATGCAGTGAAGCTTGTGAATTTGCCACCTTGCCACCCTGCCATTGTGAACAACGGCCATTCCAGAAAGGGTTCTAAAATTGCTTTGAAGGATGGACTGGGTGCTGGCATCAGTGCATAGCTTCTCAAGGTGAGTACTTCAAAGGTGACCATAATGATAGTCAGCAGTGAAGTGTGTTGCACTTAGAACAATTAAGTTCGTAAGCTTAATTGTTGGGTCGCATACAGTATGTTGTTTTGTGCAGTCAAGCTGCTTCTGACTCCTAGCAACCCTAGGTGAAACAGAACAAAATACTGCCTGGTTTGGTGCCATATCCACAATTGTTGCCGTGTTTGAGCACAATGGTGCAGCCACTGTGTCAATCCATCTCACTGAAGGTGTTTTCACTGACTGTCAAGCATGATGGCATTCTCTAAGAACATGTCCCTCCTAATAACATGTCCAAAATATGTGAGACGAAGTCTTACCAATACACTCACACATATCCAACAAGTGGCAGTTATATTATTAAAGGAACCTCATGAGGTAAGGTGGTGTAGGGAGTTGGGGTGAGTTGGGGATGTAATGATTGTTAAATGTGTGTGAAATCCACTGATTCCCATACTCATGCACTTTTAAGATTCTCATTCACTTTAGAAGGAGGTATGCAGCTTCTGTATTGTTGGAAAGCAAAGTCCATCCTTGGAGTAGTCCTAGAGAAGGGCTGTCTGGAAACTTCCAGAAAAAACTTCCTCTAGCCCAGTTTGCTCTAGCTACATCTGCCTTCTCACTGTGTGGTATTTCTCAAATCCACTAAAATGGTGTAGAAAAAAACACAGAATCTTAAAGTAAAAGAAAGCAAACCAAACCTACTGCCATTGCGTCAATTCTGACTCATAGCAACCCTATAGGACACAGCAAACTGCTCCACAGAGTTTCCAAGGAGTACCTGGTGGACTAGAACTGCCAACCTATTAGTTAGCAGATGTAGCACTTACCTGCTATGTCACCAGGGTTTCCAGGAGTAAAAGGTCCATGTTAATTGGCCATGGTTGCAGGCCAGGTCATCCTGTTCTTTCAGGGTCTGGAGACTTTGAGTATACATTCCCCTAACTAGATATTGGGAACTTTCAAAGGAAACAATTACAAGTTGAAGCTGGTCTGATAACGGTAGGTAGAAGATGAATCGCCTTGAAGGAGTGATGGAGAAAAAAATACAGTTGGTGGTTGATCCTCCCTTGCTCTGAGAGTATCTGAGGGTAGCTGGTTGTCCTATCCTCTCTGATAGTTCTCTCACGGTAATCAATACCATCAGGGTAGTGTGATTTTTGAAAGTAGGTAAAAGTTACAACTTGATAAGGCTTCAGTGACATTAACTCATGTACTGTATGAGGAATTTTGAGAGAAACACAATGTTCAGCTAGCAAAATGTTTAAATATTTATTTTGATCCTCATTAACTTTTGCTGTGATTTTGTCTGTTTTAATCCATGATTCCCCAGTTATTTCAATGGTTGCTTTGGGTAATAGGCATACCTGAGAATGTATCTGTGCATTTGGGAAAGGAAAATAAAGGATTCCTACTCCCTTTTTTTCCTTCCTTAGATCACAATTAATGAGTCATTTAGTGTAAATCAAATCAGTACAAAACTCCATATTAGCGCCGATTGACGGGAAATAGCCAAGATATCTTCAAAACTACCTTAAAAACAAATATGAAATAGATTCACATATTAGGAGAATTTTTAATGGTGTTGGCCCCTGGGAGAAAATAGACCAGTTCTTAAACTTCATGAACCTTGACCTTGGTTTATATAAAGACATTAAGAACTGATCCTGGTTATTAAGGAAATCTTGATGTAGACACATTCTTTCCTTATGGTAAGAAATAAAAAGGTTTTCTTTTACTCTAGGGAGAGGCTACTAAAGTTGAATATTCCTATGCCCCTTGAGGGGGAGAGAAGTTCATTTACAGACTCCAAAGGAAGTACATGCTCCACTCTGTAGTTTTTTCATATAAATGCCTGATATGTATGTGTAGGGGGGATTTGTGATATTTGAAAGAACAATAAAAAGCAAATCTGTTAAGAATGTGGACTGTTAAGAATTCTTTGTATAAAAGGAAGAATGAGAAAAGTTCCTAGGCTAGTTTCTAAAAACTTAGCGTGTAAATTATTAGATGGGTTATTTAAATTGTTTAAGGTAATTAAATTTTTATTTAAATGGTATTTAAATTATTGCTTAATATTGTAAAGGGTGGAAACGAGTCAGGTAATTATTTATTGTCACCTTTTTTGATCATTTATTATAAACCTGAATAATTGGTGTCATTACAAATAATGATTGTTGCCCTTACATGCCATCTAGTTGGTCCCAGCTCATGAAGACTCTGTGCGAAACGGAATGAAACACTAGCCGGTCCTGTACCGTTCCCACGATTGCTGCTGCGCTTGAGCCCATCGTTTGCAGCCATGTGTCATTCCGTCTTGTTGAGGGACTTCCTCTTTTTTTGTCAACCCTCTGCTTTACCAAGCACGGATATTCTGCTCCACAGACTGGTCGCTTCTCACAGTATGTCCAAAGGAAGTCAAACAATGGAATGAACTGAAGTGCCGATGAAATTTATTATCTTTAATTGAGGAACTTTAACTTTGTGATGTAGTAAAGTAAAAGAAAATTCTTTCAGTGGTTGCTTTGGGTAACAGGCATACTTGAGAATGTATCTATACATTTGGGAAAGGAAAATCAAAGATTCATGCTCTCCTTTTTTCCTTCCTTGGATCGCAATTTATGACTCACATAGTGTAAATAAAATCGGTACAAAACTCCCTATTAGCTCCATTTGATGGGAAATAACCAAGATATTTTCAAAACTACCTTAAAAACATGTTATTTCAGAATGTCTCTTTCTGGTTTCTTACTGTTATTACATACACAAATGTATGAAAAAAGTCAAGCAAATTAGAAGAATTCATAAATGTCATTTTTATTTTGCTATAAATAAATATGTAGTTTCCCGTAACACAAGTACAAATTTATTTGTTATTTAGATTGATTTATAGTGATATTAATCTGTATCAGATTATTTTTTAGGACTCAATGATATAAAATAACAGCTTACTTGACTACATTGTTTTTTTTTTTTTAATTCTGACACTGCTTTCTAGGGCTTTGGGTGGAAGAAGTGAGAGAGAGGGAGGAATGAAGGAAGGAAATGAAAGAGAAGTGATTAGGCAATAAACAATTGATACTTGTGTGATTTTTGCCAGATATGGTTTGCCACTTTAAAAATAAAATATCTTTCAGAGTTAGCAAGAATTAACCAGCTAGCATTACTGGAGACCTGGACTAGGTGGCATAAGTTCTCGATGATTCTCTTAAGATCAAAATTAATTCACTAATCAAAATTTATTTTGTTCTTTGGAAGCGGACTTCATCTGAACATACCAGCAATTAATTGGCTTCTTGTTTCAAAAGTGCTCTGGTGCTGTGTTATTACGGAGAATAAATGCAGCAAAGAAACACATTAATAGACAATAAAGTGGGCACTGAAAGAAAACTACAGATAACTGGCTGTGACAATTTTCAACTACTCAATATACCTTGCTTTTTTAAAAAATCCTATTGCTTTCTAGCTCACTCAAATGCAAAAAATATTTTTTAGAGTCAGAATTTCATTAAATGAATCTTAGTCTACTGTAAAGGATCATGGCTGATAGTCTTTCTGCTTCATTAAAATCAAAATAACCTAAGCAAAATTATGGAGCCCACAAGAAAAAAATAATTCAGTGTTCTGACATGAAAATGAACTTTGTGTTCCCACTAGGAAGAGAAATAACTGTCCATCTTCTAAAAGTAGAGACACTGGAAGCAGTAAGAACAGAATGACACGTTCATAGTCAACATTTTTTTCAGAAATACAAGTTAACAATGTTTTTCTAAAGTCATTTTATGCAAGTTTAATCTAGCTCCAGTTTTCTCGGTTTTATACTATATATGATTCTCATCTTCCTTACCAGACGCAAAAAGCAAAATCATTTCGTTATGAGATCACACGCCAAGAAAAGGAAGTAAACTCTCCCCTTCCTAATCTCGGTGTTATGAAGTTACCAATTACTGGAGGTTTCGTTTCTGTCATATATCTAAAATGTATACTTTTTCTTTCACAGAAGAAATCATTGTGGAACCGAGATAAGGTCCCTTGAACTGAGCTGGAATTCCATTGGCTGATTCTGTAATAATTATTTTGCATTTGACATTCCAATAAATATTTTTTCTGCCACAAGGTGGGTTATTTAGTAAGTAAATTAGCCTTTGTATGAAATGAAGGCATGGGGCACAGGGCATTTATGTTGTTTTCCAGACATTTTTTGCCGCAAGCTTGTATTTATTTTTATGAAGCAGAGAAACTCAGATACCTGGTGAGTGTCTAGGAGGAAAAAGAAAATCTACTCAAAAAGGAATAAAATAATAGCAAGAAAAAAGGACAAATGAAAACACAGAACTATGCAAAATACCCAGAATTCTTTTCCATTAAAAAGCTGATGTGTTCTTTTTAGTATGCTTGAGTTTAGAATTACAAATTGGAAAAGACAATTAGAAGAAAACAGCCTCTTTTTATTAAACTTTTGCCCTTGGAATTATGACAGAATTATTTCCTTTAAGAAAGACTTGGCCATGAAAATCTATTTAACATACACTGTAATGCACATAAAAATAAAGGACTTTATACTATTGTATTATTATTAATCAAATCTTAGCTTTGTGTCTTCACATATGGGTAAGAATATTAAAATGAAGAGGTTCATTTATCGTGTGCAGTAGTTTTAGTCTTACAGAATGCCAAATGCATCATACAAAATACTGAGAATCATCTGTAATTATAAAAAAATAAAATAAAAAGCGATATCATCAAGCAACAATAGCAGCTTCCTTTCTGTCACTTTTGTTTAAAACCTGTCTGAACAAACTTGTATGCTATTCTTTGCTGCAGTCCATTTGCAACTCTGCTCTATTATAAATCAAACCTTTTCCTGTAAAGAGATCAAAAGCTTTGTGCCCTTTCTAGCAAATGTAAATTTGATTACCTAATGCCAGAGGAGATGAGCAGGACAAGGAAATGGATATGCCAGGAAAAAGCACAACAGAACAGACTTTCCTTTCTTGACAGTGTGATTTGCATGGCTACATTTGCATTCCCAGTGTCTTTCTACAGAAGCTGTATCTCTTCAGGTGCAGACTCTGGAATCCCTGACAAGTGGCCAGCAAAACACAGTCTCAGAGTAGATGTTACATTTAGGCAAAGGGAAGAGGAAGAACAGATTTTTTCATTTTTTTTTCTGTTGACACCCTTTCCAACAGCTCTCTTGTTGCCTGAAAAAGTTTTTATACTAAAATCTAAGGCATTTCATTTTTAAAAGCATAGAAAAAAAGTGAAATAATGATCAAGTAGAGTGAATTTTCTATTTTTAAAATACAGAAAAAGAAACATGCTCAAATATTAAGGTACGCTTTAGAACATCCAAAGAAAAGTAGATTGTGGAGAAAAATTGGAAGTGCCGTCAAGAAAGAGGTCAGAAAACACTAAGAAACTTACTGATGGGATTCATATATTGAAATAATTAGACACAGAATATTTGTTTTAAGTTTAATAACTATAAGAAAGACATTTTCGTTACCAATCTCTGTCAAGAACATTTGAGAAAACAGCTTAATTTGAACTGTGAGTATTAGAAAAACACCCAGACATATGTACATAGGAATCAGAAACTTTGATGGCATTGTAGTTAAGCACTACAGTTGCTAACCCAGATGTTGGCAGTTTGAATCCACCTGCTGCTTCTTGGAAACCCTATGGGTTAATTCTACTCTGGTTATAGTCTCTGTGACTTAACATGGAAACCCCGGTGTCATAATGGTGAACTGCTATGGCTGCTAACCAAGAGGTCAGCAGTTCAAACCCACCAGGGGCTCCTTGGAAACTCTAAGGGGCAGTTCTATTCCTACCTAAGTCAGAACTGACCCCGTGGCACCTAACAACAACAACAAAAACACACGTTAACACGGACTTGATGCCAATGGGTTTGGTTTTTTGTGAGTTTATGTAGGAATAACGGTATCCATAATGGCTCTGGCTTTGCCATTCCCAAGAGTTGTTATGCAAACCAGGAGTAACTTGTACAGTCCTTCAAATTTCCCTGGTTGTGTAGTAAAGAAACAAACACTATCATATTCTAGCTTTTTTTCTTCTTTTTTTTTTTTTTTTTTTTGAGGGGGGACATTCATCTGGCCTTCCCTCTATGTTTCCAAATAATTCCAGGAAAGGATTAACTCCATAGTCCTGTTTTACTCACATCCTCCACACACCCAACAAATGCTTGTGTTCAGGACTAGCCCTTGACTGGTCCCTGGAAACTAAGCATCGAATTCTTGGATGTTTTGGTCTGATACTGAGTTTTCCTGCCTCGGACTTTGAGCTGTGCTCTCTGAGTCTGACATCCAGCTTACGCTAACAGTGTGATGCTGGGTGAAATCTTGCAATGTCATGGCCATCTGGCCCCTTAGTAGCTGGGCTCGGTCAGACAGGGGCTGCGCGCCTGGGTGACTGACTCCCAGGGGACCTCTTGGACACCAAGTCTCAGGCAAACTCCCCTGGTTGTTGGCACTTCACGTGTGCTGCCACTCATTCTTGCTGGAAAAAGTAAGTTTGTGCCAAGAGAATCTATTGGGAATCTTGCTCAGATTTTCTCTTGGACTTCATCTTCTATGTATCTTTCTGTTTCCTGCTTACAGCTTTTTTTCTGAGTACTACAGCTTCTAAGTCATCTGAGTCCTTCTAGTGAATGACTGAGACTGAGAGTGGTCTCAAGGAGAAGCCTTAACACAATGGCATTTGTGTTGCTTTTTTATTATCTTTGATCTCTGGGGGTCACCTAAAATCAGCCCTCTGCAAATTTGAGATGCTATTTTATACGATTTAGTGTGTGACTTACTTTATGACCAATTCATGGAGATCTTGCATCCATTCACAGAACATGAGTTGAAGTTGGACCCGACTGGACAGCAGTGGGATGAGTTGAAGAACCAAGAGCCAAAGATGTGAGCAGTCCCTATTTCTATTCTACCTAATACTCAACTTCCAGAACTTTTGGTTCTTGTCTCTGAGATCTTGGCATTCACGTGCTTGAAAGTATTTGGAATCAAGGGCCTAACGGTCTCAACAAACCCACAGAGAGAAGGATGGTGGTGGAGTGTCATTGTATTTGTCTGGATGGCTGATTTTAGTATCAAGAGGACTCTGAGCTGTAGCGCAGTGGAGACAAGAAGGCTTCTTGAGTCGGATGCGACTCAATGGCACTCGGCTGGCTTGGCTTCTCTTCATACTACTGATCATTGAAGAACTGTAGCATGCCAATAAAGACTGGACATCTGAGGATTAAGATTCCTTTGAGACCAAAGATTTATCCCAGAATTTTGGAATAAAGACCGTTGCCCAGCTGAAGAGTTTAAAGAAAGGAGGAGAATGTAGAATAAATAGTAGAGGAAGAAAGTTACAATGACGACCTTGTCCTAAATTTACAGAAAAGAAGACTGAAACAGCTATGCGTATCTCACGCCAATAAACGTAGCTCTTTTCCTTCTCCATTTTTACCTTATGGTGGTTAATGCCATAGTATGGATTCTAGAACTATATTGACATCACTCCAGAGACATTTAGGGGCTAATACAACTTATGTATCCTTTTTGTCTTTTGAGATTATGTGTTTCTCCCTCTGAAGGAAGGTAAGGGAACTTGATGCATTAATAAAAGGAATGGTTTATACTACTTATTCTGTTTCCCCCCCTCACAGATCTGTCTTCTGCCCTCCTCTGCTATACTGTGTGTCTCTGGAGACTGACAGCATTCTCTGGCTCCTTTGCAGATGATTTCTAGCAGATTCATCCAACCAGAGCAGCAGTGGGTGATTGAAATACAAATGACAGATGGGATTTTTTCCTTGTTCTTTCCATGCTCTGAGCTGTGTTTCTGGCAATGCTGAAGTTGCATTGTGTTTGTCTTCTATTGCTACCTAAAAAATTGCCACATACTTGATGGTTTCGAACTATACCCATTTGCTGGCTTCCAGCCTGTGGGTCAAAAGCCGAGTCACTGGTTGAGTTCTCTGCAAGGTCTTTTAAGGATGAAATCAAGGGGCTAGTGGGCTAACTTTTCATCTGGAAAGACTGGAAAGACTGCTTCCAAGATCATTGGTTGTTGGAAGAATTCATTTCCTTGCAATTGTAGGATTGAGGTCCTCATTTCCTTCTTGGCTCTTAGCTGGGGGCTAGTTCTCAAAAAGAGGCTACCCACATTCCTTTCCAAATGGCTCCCTCTATCTTTAAAGCCGGCCACAGAGAATCTCCCCAACATACAATCTCTCTCATACTTCGAGTTTTATTCTCCAAGTAGAGATCAGTAACATTTAAGGGTTCACCTAAACCCTGAAACCAAACCCAGTGCCATTGAGGCAATTCCAACTCATACCGACCCTACAGGACAGAGCAGAACTTACCCATAGAGTTTCCAAGGGGTGTCTGGCAGATTTGAACTGCTGACCTTTTGGTTAGCAGATGTAGCACTTACCTACTATGCCGCCAGGCTTTCCAAGGGTTCACCTAAGCTGGTTCAAATCACCAAAGATAATCAGCCTATTTTAAAGCTAACTGAGTTATAAACTGTATTACATCTGAAAATTTACTTAACAGCAGCACCAGAATTAATGTCTGAATCACTAGGAGAAGGTGTATATACGCCAGGGGATGGTAAACTTGGGCGTCATCTTAGAATTATGCCAACCACAGCCATCAAAACTGCAGATAACATTAACGGGCCCCTTGTCTTTGGCTAGGATTCCTAGACCGACGCCATGAGGTAAAGATTCACATGCACGTGACTTATTAGGGATGGTGCCTAGTAGAAGACTAAGACGGCATAATCAACAAGGCAAGAGAGCCAAATAAAGTATGATAGCACTGTTACAACACCGATAGAGGAAACTGACTTGTCGCCAGGAGGTTAGGTTATTGCTACCAAACCAAGGAAGAAGCAGATCTGGAACTCTAGAATGTGCTAGGGCACGTCTGGTCACTCTCAGGCCAATTGTAAATGTCAATGGTGTATTAGATTCCTCGGGCTGCTGGGTGACTTATAAATACAGAGATTTTCTTCTTTTCACAATTCTGGAAACTAGAAGTCAAACATGGAGGTCTTTCCAAGACTGGGCTCTGAGGGATGGTCTGTTACTCATGTCTTGTTTCTAGCTTCTGGTGGTAACCAGCAACCCTTGAATTTCAGATGAATTAATTCAATCTCTTCCTCATCATTACATGGCTCTCCTCCCTGTGAGTCTCTTTTCTTCTCTCTCTCTCTCTCTGTCTTTTTTTTCTTCTTCTTATAATGACACCAGTCAATGGATTGCCACTACCATCAAGTCAAGGCTGACTCATAGTGACCATAAAGTCATTGGATTAGGGCCCACTATAATTCAGTGTTCCAAACTGGTTTGACAGCAACAGATTTGTTTCAGTTACATTCCAGTATGAGCTCATCTGAACTAATTACATCTGTAAAGACTCTCTTTCCTGGAGAGTCCCTGATGCAGCACAATAAAAAGAGGTGAGCAGATCAACAACACTTTGAAAAGACCAAGCTTGATAGTCCGACAATCTGGAGGGTCTCCTGAGAACATGACCCCTAGACTTGTTGCTAGCCCAAAGCTGAAACTAGTACTGAGGTCAACACTTCAGACAAAGAATGGACTGGACTTGGGGACACAGAGTGATACAGGTGGTGTGTGTACTTAGAGTTTAACATATAAATATAAGGCTGTTGTACTAGTTTCTTTGTAGAGGAAAGAGGATAGGGTGAAGACAAGGAGACAGGGTGGTTGGTTGAGTGGATACTGGGAGTAAAGAGTTAAAAAGGAGAATGTGCTGTCACAGGGTGAGGAGAGCAGATAGAGCTGAAGAGAGGCAAGTCTTGGGGTTTCATACAGAAAAGTGACTTGGATTATAAACTTTCGCTTAACTACAATACATTGTTTTTTTTAAAGACCCTGTTTCATATTCTAAGGTCCTGAATAGACAAATACGGGGGAGGGGATACTATATAACTCAGTAGGCAATTACAGCGGTCGTGGCCTGACAGGGACACAGTAACCGGGGCTAAGCTCTTCGGGTACTGAATGTCAAGGTTATCCCACCAGCCAATAAACCTGTAGAACTGCTAGCTAAAGGTGAGTAGATTCTAGAATAAGAATATAGATTACGATTTATATTTTATTGATTATAATTTATAATTATAAAATTTTAATAATAACCTTGGGACCATCTCCAGGAGCAGGGGAGATAGCTTATTTAAATAAAGCTTTCTCGTCTTTTTTATCCAAGATATAATGACCAGCCATTATCTTGAAAAATCAGTAGCACGAAACTAATGTGGGAAATCAGCAGATCTGAGAAGCACAAGGAGTCATTTTCAGGAGATGCTCTCAGTATTCCACCCATAGCCTTTCAAATAGCTTTCCCAATTTTTAGAAGATTTGTCAGTGTACTTTCTGTCCTGACAGTAAGTTTCTGCGGAAGACAGTCTGTGTGCTCAGCTGCCAGGAGCGCTCGTGTCCATGGAGATCCAGAAGTGCTCAGGAGTCCCCCTTTACCCTGGAGTCCCCCTTTACCCTGGAGTCCCCCTTTACCCCGGAGTATCCCTTCCCCGACGGCTGACTGGTGTGGGAATATAAACACTCACTCCCTTGCTGTGACAGGGGCAGCACTGTGGTGTGACCTACAGCATCTTCTGAGCCACTCCACAAGATTAAGCCAAAGTTAGCCTTGTGGAACTTTGTCGATACCAGGCCTTGTTTGGTCCTCTTCCCTTGGCCATATGTGGCTTCCCCTTAATAATTAACAATTTATTATTAGCAATTATTAATTATCACTGATAATTAACTAATTATAAGTGTTGATATTAATAATTTCTGGCAGCCATAGCCTTTAGTTTAGTGGAATGCTTACTTTTTTCCATGATAGAATCATTACTTTCTACCCCAACACACACACACACACACAGACACACACAGACACAGACACACACAGACACACACACACAGACACACACACAGAGAGAGAGAGAGACAGACACACACAGACACACACACAGACACACACACACACCCACCCACACCATGAGGAATTAGAATGGTCTAGATGTACAAAAAATAAAAATTCAGAAATAAGAATCTTAAATTCTTCAAGGGGGCCAAGGAGTCTACTCCTACTTTTAACCCTTAGTTTTCAACCCCCTATATGGGGTTGACATATATATCACATTGCATTACATTAACATGATGTGACGTGACATGACGTGACGTGATGTGACACTACTTTGGACGTCTTATCAGGACGGATTAGTCCCTGAAGAAGGACACTGTGCTCGGCAGAGCGTCAGAAAAAGGGAGGAAGACCCTCAATAAGACGGGCTGGCACAGCGGCTGCAAGAGTGGGTTTAAGCATGGCAACAGTTGTGAGATGACACAGGACCTAAGAGTGTTTCATTCTGAATCGGAACCAACTAGACAGCGCCTAACAGTCACAACAACATACATGGAGTGAGAGCTCCCCTGGATATCGGAGCAGCGGCGCTGCTGATTTGGCCAAATGCAGTAACCACGAGGTTGCACAGAGGAGGAGAGGCGAGAGAGAGCGACGCTGTGTTGTTACTCACCGATCTGGGCCCATATTCCCACTGGGTCCAAAATGCAGCACAGAATGATACTGAACACATTAGCCTAAATAGCCACTCATCTGAGCTGTCGCACAACATGAAACATTTCTGCTGTATCATCTAAGTCAGAGGTCTGGCAAATAAACAGCCTATTAGAAAGACCCAGTCTTCCTTCCTGTTTTTGCAAATAAAGTTTTATTGGAAAACAGCCAGGATCATTCATTTACAACCTGTTTTGGCTCCTTTCAGGCTACAAGGGCAGAGTCGAGTGTTTGTAATAGAGACAGCATGGTCTACAGAGCCTAAAAATTGACTTTCTTATCGTTTACAGAAACCGTTGGCTTATCCACCCACCTCCAGTCTAGATAACAGAACCTATGCAGTTGTCTCATAAAACCAGAGATCTAAAAAGCAGTCCACGGCTCTGTAATTTTGCCTTTGACCTCAGTCCTATTATGCCTTATGTTGAAGGCCTTATTTCAGTGAAGTACTGAGAATCCCAGGCTGCAACAAGGAGCAGAGTGCTTTCCCTGCTCCGTTTTCTCTGGTTACCCGTTGACATTTCTGAATGTACTCGCTTTCCACCCCGACCTGGTGTTACTGGTAAACACCTTCTCCCTTCTACATCACCCTACTCTCCGACTCTAACATAACTTGCTGACTGCTTCTCTGGAATACAAACTCCTGTTAAAGTTTTGCATGCAGTACTTTGATTTTCTAAAGGGCAGTGTCTACTCCTGTAGGGAACTTTAAGTTCCTGGTGTTTCTTACTCTGCCTTGTTTTGCTACCAGTAACAACACCCCAAAGGATATCAGGGACAGCAAATCTGCATTGTCTAGAGATTACTACACATTTTATAAAAAGGACTTTGTTAGAGTGTAACTTGGTTTTTAGTACCTACAAGACAAGCGAATCCAGTTGAGGCATTTGCATGCAAATATATTTTCTGGTCACTACGTTGGCTATTCATGCAATTTCTTAAAATAGCTTTCCACTTTTTGAAGGCTTACTCAAGGGTAGAATCAATAGAAACCACAACTTGTTTGTTAGTTGTAAAGGCCTTGGCAATCTTAGTGATGGTTATAATTGACTCACTCATAAAGAACGTGTCCAGAGACAGAAGTTCAGCAGTCACTTACAGCTGGGGAAGGAACACAGATGGCTTCTGTGTTTACTTATATGCTTTAATATATATATTTTTTTAATCTGTGGTTTGAATAGCAATTTTATCACCATTATCATAAACTATTATCATCATCATAATCTTTCAGGAAAATAAATTTATTCCATTTCAGAACATGGAAGCTAATAGCAGTCAAAATCTTTGAGCCTCTCACTAAAAAGTATGTTGATCTACCCTAAAACCTACATTCATAATATCAAGGTTTATATAGATACTGATACTCACATTAATTTGAAATAGGTTTTACAAGGAAAAGAACTAAGTGCAGAACTGGTGCTCTGAATTGTATAAATGAAAAACCAAAACAATTTCACTTGGCATCTGTACTTGATATAGTTTGGGCTTCAAATATGAACAATTTCCATAAGCACTGCCTGGTTTTGCTTCTTCAAAATAAAAGAAAATACTAGCTTTACAAACTCCATAATTAGATTGCAAGACTCCTCAAATCAAACCCATGCTGTGTAATTGTGCTGCAGAAGCTGTTTGTACAGATATTGTCACTGAAATCTCCAAGCAGAGAGAAACTGAAGTGCTCTTTATGACACTTTTACAGCCAAGTTCATTTACAGGCCAATTCATTTACAGCCAAATATCATAATGTAGCCACAATCTGGCATAACAGCCAAATGAGAAAAATATTATACACAAGTTTCATTTTAAAACTGATTTAATACTTTAGATGCGATGAGCATGAAGACATTTAAGCTGCTAATTCATACCAAAAAAAAATCACTAAACATAAACACTTCCATAGAGACAGTGAATTAGTAGACTGTTTCTCATTCTGGCAAAATGATTAGAGTTTTTTGTTATATTAAAACTTTCAGTTGTAACAAGACATAAATTCCAAGCAAGTTTTGAATTCAATGTAAATATTGTTTGTGGTTAGAAATCATTTTACAGTCTTTGCTCTTCATGAAAGAAGAGTTCAGAGATTGGGGACTGGTGAACCACAGCAAATGAAAAGCATTTTTGTAAAAAGTGTATTTTTGCTGGATTTTTCTAAGGATTTGTAAAGAAAGATGTAAAATTAATGTCTTAATGTTAATATTTGACCATCTGCCTCTTTTTGATTATGTGAGTATATAAATTAGCTAATGTTTATATGGAATGAATTATACTTCAGATTCTTCATAAGCATCTTTTTTCATTGAGTTGATGTTTTATTCTTGTAAAATGAACTAATGTCCCCATTTTACTGATGAGAATCTTAAGGCTGAAGAAGTCTGAAGGACTTGGCCAAAGTCATCAAGAACCAATAGGGACAGACACAACGGTCAGACTTCAAATCTCACGCCCTTCCTCGTGAATTAGGGGATACATTAAGTATTTTTATTGAGCTGTTTAAATGTGAGCATTACACTCCTTAGCATATAATAATTTTAGATTCTGTTTCCACGTACTTGAAACCCAATTAGTGCATTTCCACTGCTAAAAACATAACGGTGAAGGAGAAACTTGAGATTTTCAGTTTCCTTTATAAGTGTGACCTAATTCCATTTTACAAACAATTTGAATTTACTAGCATGTTCTACACTCAGTAATTATGTTTTGGTACACAGCATTTTACCTGCAGTCTACCTTATATGAAAGGCACTTTCGTAAAAGGAAGTAGATTTTAATGAGTAAGCTACCAGAAATTTTCATCTCGCACTTGACAATGAATATTACTGTTCTTATAATTTGCACATCTCAGGCATCAGACATCCCTTTGTGGTTGTCATAATTGGTCTAATGAATTTCTAAAAATAAGTGAAAGTCTAATTTGATCCAGTTCCCGTGAACAATCTATTCATTCACATCCAAAGCACTGACCTGATTTGAAGACAAATCATATGAAAATGAAGTCATGGTTTTCTGTTAAGGGTGCTTCCTCAATGCGAGCTTGTGAATGGTCTGTTCTTTAAGGTTTGGTGTAGGGATTTCCAGACAAAGAAACACAAACTGATCTCATGACCCTAGGCACCAAAGACTTGTTTAAAATGATAGAAACTTAAGGAAGGAAATCTGAGTCATCATTCAGTCCAGTGTTTTCCACTTTGTGTGAGACTGTTCTCCTTGAGTCTGAATAACTTTGGGACACAGTTAGAGACTCTGCAAAGTGACAGAGCCGAACATTTGTAACAACTTTTCCAGCTATGCAAAAATCACTGCTTTTCAACTTCTAATACTTCCTACCACAGAGGTGGGGCATGAAACCAAATCTGTTGCCATTGAGTCAATTATGACTCATAGTGACTCTGTAAGACACAGTAGGACTGCCCCACAGCGTGAAGGATAATGCTAAACCATTACTAGTGTGGCCTCCACCATACAGACATGTTCAGGCCCATCTAGAGGCTGGAAAACTATGGAAGATGTTTAATCTTGCTCCAATTATTAGATAATCACTAAGCTAAGGGATTAGGAATTTAGTCACTGCACATGACAGTGACTACACACGTCACGGAATTAGTTCCAAAAGTCACTAAACAAACAGCAAAAATGACAATAGCAACAATAACGTATCACAGGAGGAAAGGAAATTTGATGTTCAGAGTTGCCAAATTGCATGATTAAAAATGCTAAGTTTCCAACTGAATATGGATATGGGTATGTCTACACATGTATATGCACACATACATGTATATGTAAAATACAAGTTTACAGTTTGTCTAGGAAATTCTTCATGCACACACATGTACACTAAAATTTAACAAAGTACAATTTCTTGGATAGAAAAAACCTGGATTGATCTGTATAACATGAATATCAGGTGAATTCCAACAATGATTACTGTTTCAGTGAGATTGCATATCATAACTATTTTAAATTAATTAAAAAATCTAGAAGAATCTAAAACACTAATATAATTAAAAAATATTTGAATGAAACTTAACCTACTCTACCCTACTTTGTAATTATCTATCTTCACTACTTTAAAACCAACATAGGTTGGAAATTCTTTGATATTTTTAATGTAATTTGTTCCTTATGTTTTGATTTTCTCCTTCCCTTCATTTTCTCTACTTGACTAACAAGTCCCAAGTATTTTCTCTAGCACCTTGCATGTAGAGGTTTTTTCCTGCATTTTCTTCTTTTCTGTTGAATTTCTTAATCTTTATTCTCATATTGGAAAAAAATCCTATTTTCACTTTGCATTTTCCTCTTTTTTTCCATCATTTATCTGCTCTGAGTTAGACAGCAGCTAACCATGAAAGCAACAACATTGTTTTAAGAAAGTAAGGTCAGGAAAAATCAGGAGACTGATTCATTCACAGAATTGTTTCCCAAAATGCAAGAGGTGGAGCAGCGTGCTGGTTGAAAGGATGGCTTTGTAGTCAGGTGGCCTGTGTTTGACTGTCAGCAATAGTACTTTCTTAATAGGTGACCTCCTGCATCGTTCTTAGCTGTCTGTGTCCCATTTCCCTCAGCTACAAAGAAACAGTAATGCCAGAGCTATATGGCAGATTTGTTCTGAGGATTAAGTCACTTGTTTCATGAAGAGTGCTAAGCAAAATACCTGGCTTTTATGAGTCACTCAATAAAGGTTAGTTCTTGTTTTAAGAATGGCGGAAGTGGTGGATCCCTGTTAGAATTTACGTCTTGCACACCGGAGATTCAAGTTCAATTTTAAGTCAATAGACCTTACAGACACTACCCCTGTCAGTGTGTTACTATGATGCTGAAGAGGTTCTAAAGTAACTTCCAGACTGAAACACACTAAGAAGGGCCAAGTCATTTACTTCTGAAAGTTAGCCAGTAAAATCTTTATGGATCATGATGGTCAGATCTGCAACCATTCATATGGACGGCACCGAACTGGGCAGCAGTTTCATTCCATGATTACATTATATATGGGGTCACTGTGAGTGTGTGCCTAATTAGACGGCAGCCAACCATGAAAGCAACAAGAAACTATCTGTTATTCTATTTATATTTCTTACAAAATTAACTAAGTCTTAATAAAATGGATTTATAGAGACATATTTCAAAAGACTGTGGAAAGCTTTGAATGTTCAATGAGTAGATCCAACAGGAAGTGTTTGAAGCTTGATGTATCTTAACCTAAACCAGACACTTAAAGTGATTCATATTGTGGGGAAATCTAGAGCTGAAGGGCCAAGCTTTGGAAAATGCACTAAAGTTACCTTGCTGCATCCTTTTGGGGGGCAATCACACTTGACTAGGTGCTGGAGCTTTATCTGAAGACAATGGATTATTCAACTTTCATTTATTTCCTGGGAGGAAATAAATGCAGCATTAACCAGTGAATACTTTGAAGTGAATGCTAGACTGCCAAGTGGCAGAACTAAAAGATCCTCTTCTCCTAAAGTCTGAGGACAGTGTGGACCATCTCTGAGGAGTAATGATGCCTCACACACATTCAGTGATGGTACATTTCCCCCTAAGTGTGTAAAAGCAGGCCAGAAACAAGTCAGGATACAGGAGCAGAGCAGATACTGATCTCCTTATCTTTATATTTCCTTATCTTGTATATATATATTTTAAAAAAAAAACTGAAGAAAAAACAAAAGTACAGATTTTATTTTGGAAAAAAACAGGCAGGAAGCAAACCAGGAAAGATGCCCATTGATCATTCTCTGCCTGAGGGATATTCCTTCCTTTATTCCCTATTTCCATGTTGAGCTTTTTTTTTTTCCATCAACTATAGAGTGTTTATCATAGTACCTACCTAGATATTTACATAGATGCATTTTCTAATCTATTATCCTATAGGAATGTAATCTGTTGAGATTAGAAACTATGTGCATCTTGTTCACTGTTTTATAACCTACACCTAATACAAGGCTTAGCATGTCACAGATTATCAAAAATATATTTTTATAGACTAGTCAATAGATCTAGAAAAAAATAAGTTAATTCATATGAGTACTTCTGTAAAAATACACACATTGATCAATCATGGAAACCAAACAAATAATATATGGATTAGCTTCATTAGTATGCATAATCCATATTCTAACTATAATAAGCAATTACTTTCATAGGGATGCTACACTTCAAAATTGTATCTGTCTCCCTATAAATTTCTAGCTGTAGTTTGATCAGACAGTTCTGATTCATATCAGAGGATTTGGTTTACAGAAATTATTGTATTTTGTGATTTTTAAGTATGTTAGTTATATCAGAGGAATGTAGCTACATATACATATACAAAGAAACCTGAGTTTTAACAAATTTACCCTCAATTAACATTAAAAAAAATTGAGAGCTAGGAATATGCTGGAGAAGGACAGCATGTGTGATGTCCCTAGAGAAGAATGTTATTCTTGGTAAGGTGGGTAGCATCTTAGGCTGGGTTCTCTAGAGAAGCAAAACCAGTGAAGCATATAAATGTATGTATAGAGAGATTTGTATCAAGGAAACAGCTCAAGAAATTGTAAAGACTGGAATGTTCCAATCCTACGGAACAGGATGAAGGGTTCTCCTGATTCAATTTACTGCAGGCACATGTGAATCCAAGATGAGCAGGATAGAGAACAGCGCCTTTGCTCACAGGCTGTGAAGATTAATGAATCCAAAAATCAATAGGTAAGCTGCTAGTTCAAGTCCCAGTAATCAGAGGTCACAGGAACATGAAACTGCTATAAGATCCAAAGCAGGTAAAAGCCGGAATGTCCACTTACATTCAGATACAGGCCATATACACTCTAGGAAACTACATTTCAACTGACTGACTGCTCATAGCAAATGTCATCATGGGAATGATAACGTATAAACACTGAGAATCATATCCCAGTCAAGCTGACACACAATCTTAATCATCCCAGTCCAATCTGTGTCATCTTGGCCCTTGTACACATCTCCCCAAACCGTAAATAATCTCTGAATAGAAATAATTACAAAGTCACACTTGCAACTAACATAATACAACCAACATGGG
Source organism: Heterohyrax brucei (assembly GCA_028571685.1). Taxonomy (NCBI): domain Eukaryota; kingdom Metazoa; phylum Chordata; class Mammalia; order Hyracoidea; family Procaviidae; genus Heterohyrax; species Heterohyrax brucei. The sequence goes on along the minus strand of CM053148.1, from coordinate 82,554,817 downwards.
TAGGACTGAAAATGCACTATGCCTGTTTACCTCTTTTATTTTATAAACAAAGAAAACAAAGATATCTGATGCACGAATACAAACCAGAAATATTCATAGCAATTACAATCTTCATTTCTGTAAATCTTCACATAGCTGTAACTGGTATTTAGAATTGCCTTCTTCCGCTATCCATTCTACATTCTCTTTGCCCTCAGCAAGTACCTCAGCTGGGTGTGATTCTTTGCTGGGTGGGATGACCCAAACTTTCATTCCAGAAGGTTCTAGGTCAGTAGTAGTCTTGCTGAAACAAGGTTGCTGTAGTTTTCCTTTGCCTTTAGTCAAAGGACCTGATGCCCTTTGGGAATCTCCTGCATTCCAGACATTTTCTCCTTTACCTGCATTATGTAATATCATTCCAATTTCCTCTTGGTAATAAGGATCAATCACACCAGCCAGTATGGTTAACGCCTTTCTTTGCCTATTGATCCAGACACATGAGGAACCCAAAGTGGCCAGGTGGCATTCTTTGTTTTCAGTTCAACAGAGTAAGTGATGTGCCTCTAAATGGGAGAATTCTTTCCTTTGAATTTTCTACTATAAATAGTAGAAAATAATAATATAATCATGTAAAATCATATAAATACATAATTATTGCTAATTTAGAAACCCTAGTGGCACAGTGGGTTAAATGCTATGTCTGCTAACTGGAAGGTCAACAGTCCAAGCCCCCCTGGTGCTCCTTGGAAACCCTGTGGGGCAGTTCTACTCTGACCTCCAGGGTTGCTATGAGTTAGACCTGACTCGTTGGCCTTGGGCTTATTGCTAATATACCCTGTTCAATTGATAGGAGGGTAGGAAGAATATTTCCAGAGCAGTGTGTGGTCAATGCAAATGCTGATGTAAAAAGGTATTTTTACACATATGTGAGTTCTCTTGAAATACCCACAAATTGTTACAAACCATAGTGTAAGCAAACAAATGCACATAAAGCTATTTGGCTGAGAGAGAAAGGTAGAACAGTTTGCCTTTTACTATATTTTCATTTATGAACTTTGAATTCCATCTTCAGGGCCAATATCCCCTTTTCATAAAATAGATTAAATTCTTAAAATGGTGCTGATGCTGCTGTTGTTGTAGGTGACACTCACTAGGTTCCAACTAGTAGAGACTGTGTGCACAGCAGAAAGAAACAGGTCATCATGGTCGCTTAGCAGATAAGAGCTCTGGCTGCTAACCAAAAGATTATATGTACACAATTTTCACTGAAGAGCTGTAAAATAATTAATTTAACAAGGCTTATTTGATAGGCCTTTGTATTTTCAAACACAACACTTGTAATTAAAAAAAAGTAAGAAACCCTGGTGGGATAATGGGTTAATTGCTACATCTGCTAACCAAAAGGTTGGCAGTTCAAATCCTCCAGGTACTGTTCAGAAACTCTATGGGGTAGTTCTATGCCAGCTCTAGGGCTGCTACGAGTTGGACCTGATTCAATGGCAGCATGTTTGGTTTCTTGGGTTTTTTGTTGTTGTTGTTGTTATTGTTAATAGTAAAGTAAAAAAGGTCTTGCAATAATATGCTAATAGGCTTTTCTGAGCTAACTTGTCTAATAGAATTAATGAAAACTCTGGTGACATAGTAGTTAAGTGCTGTATCTGCTAACTAAAAGGTGTACAGTTATCCCGCTACCTGCTGCATTGACAACTTGAAAACAACTTGAAGTTCTGAATTTTATGGTTTCTTTAACATTTTCTGACAATTTGATCTAATGTTTCTTTATATAAATAAATTAGTTTCTCCAAATATAATTTCTGTTTTGACCTACTTTCATTGAATATTTAAGCACTCTTAGAAAAGTATCTGGGAATTTTCATTTGCTAAATGGTTTGTGTTTTTTTGTTTTTTTTTTTTTAATGTTCTCTTGTTTTCATCCCTTCTTGATTTTGAAATCCCTGAGCTCTCTTAATTAACCTTGTTGACTAAATGTCATTATACATTCCAGAAATCATTATACTTTCCTTCCAGATTAAAACTTCTTATTCCTTAATATTGGCCAAGAAGTTACATGTAAAATAGGTTTCCTTGAAAATGAAAAGCCTCCAACAGTGAAGCAGATAAAAATAAGCCTACTGCTTACCATTGATATCTGTGATGGAAGGAAAAGGTCAGAGGAAATGGAAAACAAGAAACCAACCCATTTCTAGGCTGAAATTTATGTAAGATCGTGTCAGGTCTCTTGTACTCCTTTTAAGTGGAAAGTGTATTTTAGCCTCACACAATACTGAGTGGAAGGCCCAAAGAAAGTATAAATGTTCCTGCAAACAAATACAGACTTGTTATCTTTAAAATTTATCTGTGGTCTAGTGCTCTTTGTTCTCTGGTAGTCTTGAATCAAGTTAATGTTCTATAACAGAAGCTACTTGTTCAAAAAGAGACTGGTTGAGTTAATCCACTGACTTAACAGTGATTTAAATGAAGCCACTGAGTAACTGTTGTGGACTGAATTGGTTCTCCCAAAATATATGTTGACTTGGCTAGGCCATGATTCCCGATGTGGACAATTGTCCTCCATTTTACGATCTGAAGTGACTATCCTACAAGGTGTCAGTCCTAATCTCTGTGATGTTAATGAGGCAGGACACAGTCTACAGGATTAGATAGTATCTTTAATAAATCTCTTTTGAAATACAGAAAAGAGAAAGGAACAGAAGGAAAGAGATATCATACCACCAGGAAAGAAAAGCCAGGTGCAGAGTATATCCTTTAGACCCTGGGTCTCTGTACAGACAATGTCCTTGACCTGGAAAAAATTGATGATAAGAGCTTTTCCCCAGAGCCAACAGAGAGAGAGAGAGAGGCCTTCCCTGAAGCTGGCACTCTGACTTTGGATTCTAACCTCCTACATTATGAGAGAATAAATTCCTGTTTGTTAAAGCCAACCCCTTGTGATATATTTGTTATGGCAAAGAAGTAGTAACTAAGAGGATAACTAATACTAACTTACAGTGTGTGAAAGGCTAGATTAGCTAGGATAAGTTTGCCTTAATAAAATAATGATATTTAAATCAATATCCATGATGAATTACTACACGTGATCAATGCATCTGTACAAGTAATACTGACTGATTTGTTGTGGAGAAAGCCACACATTTATTAAGCTGTCAGTACATGTTTAAAAAATGACATATTCTTCAACTATGATGTATTACTTTTCCTGTTATTAAAGAAGAAAGCTTAATTTAACTTAGAGACATGCATTTAAAAAACTGCTTTAAGAATAGTTGCAATTTTTATAATGCTCAAATGCTAATATCAAAGTTAGCCCTTGAATGAATAAGTAAATAACTTGTGTGAAATTTTCAGCCAGTACTCTCAGATCTGTGGTTGTGTAAGTCATAAAAAAATACATCACAAAAGGTGCCTATTGCAATAGATCACAGAGAACTGTTAGTTCACACCATCTTTTTGTGTCTTGTAAGGAGATCACTGACACAGAGGGAAGGGATTTTTAGTGGGATATTTGGAATAAAAAACAAAGGAACAAAATACAAGTCTGCCAATGAAAATGGTGTCAGCAAAAAGTCAAATATAATTCAAGGCCAGGGCAGAGGTATGAATAAGCTGCCTCTAAATCTATTTAAAGGTCCCACTGTGAGTCTTTAGCTGCCTATTCCCAAATCAGCCAGGAAAGCAGAAACCAGTCAATATCAACAATCATTATTAAATACTTGGTTAAGTGGTTAAGTGCTGGTTTTCTGCTTTAGTTTTCATCTGCTAAAATGAAAAAACACACACACACACTTAGTGCAATCCTATGTGATTTTACAGTTCCTAAGCTGTGTCCATGGAAATCCCAGTGGTGCGGTGGTTAAGTGCTACATTTGTTAACAAAAAAGTCAGCAGTATGAATCTACCAAGCGCTCCTTGGAAAGTCTATGGAGCAGTTCTGCTCTGTGCTATAGGTCACTGTGAGTCAGAGCAGACTTGAAGGTCGTGGGTTTGTTTACCATTGTTTGTTTTAAGTTGTGTCCAATTCCAGAAGGGAAACAGAAATTTCTCTTTCCTAATGCATCTCATGTTGTTTTGACAACCCCTGCCTTTTTTCACATTTCCTCTCCATGTGGGTTTCTGCTCTGGTCTGTTTTATTGGATATGTACAAAGAGGAAAAGAGGAGAAGTTATGTAGCTTACCCTGAGATGGGATTTGAACCCAAGCAGTGTGATACTCCACATTCTTATCCTTCAAAGTCCATTCTTATTGCCTCTTTCCTCCCAAAAAAGCCTTCCCTGATTGTCTCAAGAATACTGCTCTCCTTTGTTTGTGCATATTGCATTATTTGTCCTTGGATGGTAGGAGTTGTGTATTTTTCCATTTTTATTCCTACCGTTACCCAGCCCAGTGCCTGGCTTATAGTATGTGCATTGCATTGTGGGCTCATTTTGTGGTCAGTTAAGAACATATTATCTAAAAATCATTGTTTGTACATATATGAATATGTATACATACACACACATATATGTTGTTGTTAGCTGCTGTGGAATGATTCTGACTAGAAACCCCGTTTGACAAAGTAGAACTACTTCATAGGGTGTTCCAGACTGTAAAGTTTAGAGGAACAGACTGGTAGGGCCTTGCTCCTATACAGTCAGTGGACAGCTAAGAAGTAGCAACTTTTTGGTTAATAGCCAGCCAAGCAGTTAGCTGTTGGATCATAGCACAGTAATCAAGAGTTTGGCTTCTCACCAAAAGGCTGGTGGATGGAATCCATGAAGTTCTCCTTAGAAACTGTACGAGACAGGTCTACTCAGTCCTACAGGGTCACTCTGAGTCAGAATCAACTCAGAGGTAATAGATTAGGTTAGAGTTTCACACACACACACACACACACACACACACACACACACACACACACACACACACACACACACACACACACACGTAAAACCCAAAGCCATCAAGTCAATTCCAAACCATAACAACCCTATAAAACCCCTCTGCCGTCAAGTTGGTTCCGACTCACAGTGACCCTATAGGACAGGGTAGAACTGCCCCATAGAGTTTCCAAGGAGTACCTGGAGGATTTTAACTGTTGACCCTTTGGTTAGCAGACATAGCACTTAACCCACTACGCCACCAGGGTTTCTAATGACACTATACCAGGGTAGAGCTGCTCCAGAGAGTTCCTGAGGAGCACCTGGCATATTTGAACTGCTGACTTTTTGTTTAGCAGCTGTAGCACTTAATCACTACATCATCGGGGTTTCACACACACACACACACACACACACACACACACACACACACACACACATACATGTGTGTATATATACACACATACATATGTACACATGTGTGTACGCACACACACATATATACACAGACATATGCGTATATATTCACATAATTCTAAAGAACAAATATATGCACATATTGAGAACTTACTATGTGCCAAAATCATGTCTTAATCCATACATCACATAAATATAATAATTCAGTTTATCTCCACAGTCACCCAGCAAGGTATATATACTGGGCCCAAACAGATCTAAGTTTGCACAATGAGTGAGGAGGGCCTGATTTCAAATCCAGTTCTAGTGACTCCAAAGTATTCATCTTAATCACAATAAGACAATTTTTATGCATAAATACCAAAATTCTGATATTATTTAAATAATAATAATAATAAAAAGTGAAGCAGTCAAGGATTTGAAAATTGTTAAGTAAATTACGATGTGTTTACATTTACAAGGAGCCATGATAGAGAAGTTCTGGGTAGGTGGTTAAGTGCTATGTCTGCTAACCAAAGGGTCAACAGTTAAAATCCTCCAGGTACTCCTTGGAAACTCTATGGGGCAGTTCTACCCTGTCCTATAGGGTCACTGTGAGTCGGAACCAACTTACTAGAACCATGATAGGGTAAGTTCTGGGCTTCTAGGTGAAAGGTCAGCAGTTGGAACTCACCAGTTGCTCTGCAGGAGAGAGCTGTGGTGCCAGCACTCTTCTGTAAAGATTTACAGCCTTAGAAATCCCATGGGGCAACTCTACCCTGCCCTGTAAGGGTGCTGAAGTGACTCAACAGCATTGGGATGAAACTTGTGTTTTACAATAGTTTCTAGTCATTAAACATGGTGTGCTGGAAAAATATGTGCCATTACAGAGAACATTTAAAATGTGTTACGTTAAAAAATAAAGTACATAAAGACTGTATGAATGTTACAGGAGTCTAGAAAGCAACTGAAAACAAATGTCAAATGTTGACATTGGCTAAAACCCGTTTATAAAAGTATAGGTATTCTAGTTTTTATGGTTCACTTTTTTTGTTACAAAACTCTCCTTTATTAACAATTACTGCCTTTCTATAAAGTTATAATTAAAAAAATAATGTTTTGTGGATATGCTATCTAAAAGTATAAGGACTGCCAATTAAGTTCACAAATTCACTCTCAAAAAAGTGCTACACATCTCATTGCTGAATGTCATTACAGTCACCTTTGAAAGACTTGCCTCGGGAAGCTATGCACTCATGCCAGCATCTAGTGCACCCTTCAAAGCAATTTTGGAACTCTTTTTCTGGAATGGCCATCAAAGCTGCTGTCACATTACTGTTGATGTCCTGAATATCATCCAAATGTCTTCCTTTGAATATTTCCTTTATCTTCTTGTGCATAGAAACATCACTGGTGCCAGATCAGATGAGTAGGGAGGATGTTCCAATACATTTATTTGTTTACTGGCTCAAAACTCCCTTGTAGACAACTGTACAATTAAGTTTGCAAGCCTGCTACTGTGTGCAATGGCCATTTTAGAAAGAGTTCCAAAATTGCTTTGAAGAGTGGACTAGGCACAGGCATCAGTGCCTAGCTTCCCAAGGGGAGTACTTTGAAGGTGACTGTAGTGATATTCAGCAGTGAGGGAAGTAGCACTTTGAAAATTAAGTTCATGGACTTAATTGTCAGACCATGTGTTACGAGGCTAAGAAGAAAAGGAGCTTTTTCCATGGAATTCTTTCTTGAGAAGTCATCTCAAAATGAAGTCATCTCTAGCATGAATTCTAAACCAAATTACTTCCAAATTATAAAATGACTAGGCATAAACACAGAAATACACACACACACACACACACACACACAGGAAGACAGAGGTCATAGTAGGACTGTCTACAATCCGTGGAACTAAGAAACATCCACAGCTGAGGACAAAGAAGAAATAGACACTCTGAGACCCTGACTGGAAACTTTAGCCTCTAGAACAAGAAGAAAAGATATTTCTGTTCTTTAAAGCCATTCGCTTTCAATATTTCTACAACAGCAGCACCTAAAAGTTGAGGCCCACACTTAACAGGTTGGTGTATTTGGGTGAACAATTTAAGACCAGTTGGTTACCCATTTTTTCCTACCTGTGTGATAGGAATAAAGGGATAATTAGAAAAAGTGCCTAGACTTTGTTTTGGATCTGTGTCTTTCCTTGCTGCTTCATCTTTCTGAGCTTGATGACACTTTCTTGGGAGGTTACCTACCAAGACAGCTGAAACACTTCTTATGCAATATTGGCTTTCAGTTAATTGACTTTTTATGGATCAAAAATGATCATAAATGGGAAAGGGTTTCATAACTGTGAAAAGGAAACTATAGTCTGTCTGACAATAGACACTGCCCTTTTGTTTTTAACTGTTGAGTCCATTCTGACTCATAGTGACTTCGTGTGTTACAGAGTAGAATTGCTCTATGGTTCTTTTCTTTTTTGGTTGTAATCTTAATGGAAGCGGATTATAGGAACTTTTCTTTGGTGGAAGCCTTGGGTGGGTTTGAACTATCAAGCATTAAGCTAGCATTTGAGCATAAACTGTGCCGCCGAGGGACCTTCAATAACATCCTCAACAAAATGAAAAAACAATCTCGGTGTCATCAAGTTGAATCCAACTCACAGTGGCCTATAGGAAAGAACAGAATTGCTCAAAAAGGTTTCTAAGAAGCAGCTGGTAGATTCAAATTGCTAACCTTTTGGTTAGCAGTTAAGTTCTCGACCATACACCACCAGGGCTCCAGTAGTGTCTTGGTGGATTTGAATTGCCAAACTTTTGATTAGCAGCTGTAGCACTCAACCACTGTGATACCAGCGTTTTCAAGTGGAATGGAAAGAAAGCCTTCTCCCGATTATACGTCCACCTTTAATCAGATTCAGCAAAACAGAAAATCTTGCTAGGAATCCTCTCTCCTTAAATGTCAGCACTGGAGTTTGCCATGCAGAGATGGATATTAACTTGCTGTTTTATATGAATATATCTTTTTCTCCAAAGGTTTTATTTTTTTTTCCAGTAACTGAAAGATTCTTGGAAGCAAAGAGAGAACAACTTATCCTATGATATAAGCGGTGTTCAGTCCACAAAAAGGGAACCTGACCAATATGTCAATGTTTTTGTTCTTCCACCAAAGACAGGAGAGTTAAACTAAGACAAGAAAAGCAAGTCAAGTAGAATAGAACGATACAAAGGGATTACATCCAGAGTTCCCAGAAGAAAGTAGTAAAAAGGAAGATTTAAAAGAAAAGCAAAGTAAGTGGAAGAGACAAAGAACTAAAAGTCTGGGAAGAGTCAGGAAATGAGTCAGAAATAAGAGACGTAGACACAGCGACAGCTGATAGAGAAATAATTGAGGGTAAAATAGTTATATATTAAACTATCTACATAAAAGTAAAATCCAAAAAGTAAATTTAAATGTCTCTCTTCCTGTTATGGGAGAAAAAGTTCAAAACATTATGTTTTCGTCCTAAGGGTATTGTGTTGTTATTCCCAGCAAAGCTTCAAGCATGCAAATTTTCTCTGCTCTTCTTCCAGTGTGAGTTCAGGTGTGTAGCCATCGGAAGGGTGCACCAAGCCCACAGCTGTCTTTGATAAGTTCCTGCACCCTGGGGACTATAGAGCCACTTGGAGCACAGAGAGAATAACTCCAAGACTACCTTGCAAAGAGGCCACTCTTCATCTATGTCAAAATTCAGGGCCTCAGCATGAGAGCTTCATAGTTGAGTATTGAAGGATCCTCCCAACCCATACCTGCAGAATGCTACCTATACTCATCAATGTCATTGTGGTTATTAGCTGTCCTCCAGTCAGCCACCAGTTATGATGGCCCCATGTCAATGAAAAGACAGATTCTGCGGTCCTGCTCCATCACTATATTGGTTGCATGTTGGACCAATGCAATCCACAGGATTTTCACTGGCTCATTTTCAGAAGTAGATCTCCAAACCCTTCTTCCTAGTTCTTCTTAGTCTGGAAGCTGTTTTGAAATCTGTTCAGCACTATAGCTGCATACCAGCCTTTAACAAGAGACACACAGTATCTATGCCTGAGGCACATCATCTGGGCATCAAACCTCAGTCTCGCATGGAAGGAGAGAATTCCACCACTGAATCACTGATGCATCTCTCGATTGGTTACTAGCAGATTGGTTTATATCAGATTCTTCCCCATGTATATAAAGTAGGTTTTCTTTACTAATTAGAGCAAGGCATTAAAACCAGGGAGAAAAGGACAAACTGAGAGATCTCAAAAGTCATCACTCCAATTTTGTCTTCTTTTATTTATTTCTTACATGGGGTTCAGAATGGGGTTCAGAATGAGAAAAAAAAGATATCCACTAAACTGTTACATGGGAAATAGGTAACAAATATCACTCACAGTTTCTCTCTGACCATCATCTTGTTTTCAGTAGTGAAGAGATGTTACTTCTTTAGAAGCCAAGAATATCGGGCCATACATTATTTTTTCTTATCTCATCTTCTTTTCTTTCTTCTTTCTCTAGCCAACAAAAGTTTTCCAATAATATAAATAAATATTAATAAACTATTTACAAGCACCAAGAAATGTGAATCTGTAAACTAGTTGTTACTTTCACACTGGAACTGCATTACTGCTCTTACACAATTAATCACATTAAAAAAATTTTAATGATAAACTAAAATAAGGCCTTTGAGGTAAAGATACCATGTCACAAGAGAGTAAATAACTAAGAGAGATGAGAGGCCCTGGTGATAGGGAAGAGTGCACCTGGAAGTTGATGATTGTCTAAGGTGTATCTATTGGTCACAGTCCATCCAGAGCAAAGGAGGATGAAAAAAAAAAAAAAAAAAAAAACACAAAGATACAAGGAAAAAATACTAGTTCAAAGAACTAACGGATAACACAAGCCACAACCTCAACCAGCCTGAACCCCAAAGAACTAGATGGCACCACACTACCACCATCCACCACTCCTAACAGGCCTCACAGTAGAGGGTTCCAGACAGAGTGGGAGAAAAAGTGTGGAATGAGACTCAAATTCACAAAAAAAAAAAAAAAAAAAAAAAAAGGAAGAGATTTACTGACCCTACAGAAACTGGAGACGTCCCGAGATCATGACCACTAGACAACCATGACCACCAGACACCCTGTGCTAAGTAAGAGCTGAAGCCACTCCCAAAGTGTACCTTTCAGTCTAAGCTTAGACAGACCAAAAGAAAAAACAAAAAGTAAAACACATGGGGTACGTGCTTCTTTGGTCAATCAATTGTAAAAGACCAAATAGGCAACACCTGTCCAAAAGCAAAGATGAGTGAGAATGAAGGGACAGGAAATGGACATAGGGAATTCAAGGTGAAAAGGGAAAGATCAGAGTGCTGACGCAATGTGAGGATTGCAACTCAGGTCACAAAATACTCTGGGTATCAGTTTTTGAAGGAGAAACTCTGGAACAGGTGGATGATAATAAAGAGGATCGGGAGTATGTGAAGTGGAGAGCAGCACTGAGCAGTCACACCATCTATGTGTCTTGTGAGGACACAGTTCTCTCTGACAAATGGCGAGTTAAGGGCAGAGGAGACTTTTGCAATCGCCCTGACCAGAGTTAAGTTAGTGGTGGTGAAGTCAATGAGTAATCACGAGATTTGAGAGACACATGTTGTTTCTTACAGTGGCCCTGTGTACAGCCGATGACTGTGGCCGTCCTCAAGTCTTATGCTCAAACCCATTTTTGCAGTCACTGTGTCAGTCTATTTCATTGAGCCATTTGCTGTTTTTTGACAACTCTCTACTAAGCATGATATCATTCTCTAAGGACACATCCTTCTCGATAAAATGGCCAAAGTACACAAGATAAAGTCTTGCTACCCTTGCTTCTTCTAAGACAGATTTGTTCATTCTTTGGGGAGTCCATGGCATTTGGAAAGGACCTGTGGCAGGTGAAACAGGCAGGACTCTGTGATGCATTTGATTTGAGTGATGAAATAAGAGCAAAGTATCAAGGAAGGCTCCTTGGGTACAAAATGCAGTGATACCAGACTCCTTTCTTGAAAGAGGGAACACTGAAGAAGGTTGGATTGGTCATCTTTCCAGCTGACAGTCATCAGAAGACCCTGAATGAATTCCCTAGTGATCCACCATAACACGTGAAAGAGAATGACCCAAATTATTGCACACACATATTTTTCCACATTTATCTATATTCATTGACTATTTATATATGATTTTACATTTCAGTTGTAATTTTGGTCAATCAGGAGTCATTGAGTAATTAGCATCACAGAAGTCTACGTTCACTTAAGTTTATTTAAGAAGCATGAAGACTATGTTTGCATTATTGAAGATTTCAACCAAAGTGGAACACACTTGCTTTCTGTTTACTAAGATCTGTTGTTTATTCAAAATCTTTACTGAACATCTACACATGTATGTTATCCAATCACCCACTGACAGGTTACAGAGAAAAATAAAAGGGCTTAAGGGCTTTGCTATTTATCTTTCTTATCTGAATTCTGAGAATCTTCAGATTTTTGTCTCACATGTAGTTTTTTAAAAAACATATACATATAAATAACACATTTGTTAATTCAATATATTTCATGAATACAGTTCAGTGCAATCAATTATATCTACCATGTTGCATAACCACCACTGACATCTTTTCCCCAATTTCCCATCCCCATAAACAAAAACTCAATGCTTTCTAAGTGATAACTTCCCCTAGCTCTTTCGGTCCCGTTCCTGATAACTCCTATTAAATTCTAATCTTTATGTATTTATTTACCTCTTCTGGGGGCTTCATGTTAGTGAAATCGTGCAACGTGTGTGCTTTCCTGATGGGCTCACTTCATTAAACGTAATGTTTTCAAGATTTATCCATGTTGTGGCGTGTTTCAGGACTTCATTTCTCTTTATTCCAGCGAATGTGTATTTTGATGCTGCTTGTCAGTTACCCCTTGGTCCTACTGTTGATCTGTTTTAACAGACCTGTTGGCAATTTCTCACTGTCACTGCTGCTCCCTTACACTCATGCTGTCTATAACAGTTCTAGCTTGCTATCACACTAACTTTGACTATCTCCACTCATCGTGTCACTTATTCTCCAGTTCAGCTTATTACTTGGTGCTGAGAAGGTATTCTGAACCTGAAACCTTCTTTGGGGCATTTCCTCTCCGGTCACACAATCTGTGTGAGTTTTGGGGAGGAATATGGCATGTACCACGACTGCCAGAGAACGGACAAATCTATCCTAGAAGCAGTACAACCAGAGTGTTCCTTGGAAACTAGGTTGATGAGACTTCCTTTCACATACTTTGAATATGCTGTCAGGAGGGAGGTACCAGTGCTTGGAGAAGAAGACGGTATTTGGTAGACAGTTGGCAAAAATAGAGGAGGACCCTCAACAAAATGGATTGAAAACATGGCTGCAACAATCAGCTCAGACATAGCAACCACTGTGAGAATGGATGGCACAGGACTGGTTTGTTCTGTCGAATGTAGGCTTCTATGAATCAAAACCAACTGGATGTCACCTTACAGCAAAAACATACCATCTGCAATGCCTGGTGTACCTATCTCTTATGGGATGAAGTTTATGGAGAACATGTGGTTTCAGGAGAAGATAATTAAAAGTTGGCTCCGGCATAAACTGTACTTACATGAAGCTTTCAATTGTTTCTTCCTATATGTACGATTTTTTTCTGTCTTCATTTACAGGCTTCTTAATTTTTTCTCAGGGAATTTTTAAAAATTCTTTCCTCTTTGTAGTCTGCCTTCAAAAGGACGCATTCACTTAATTATATCAGATAGATCAGTGTATGTCAAAAGGAACCTAAATTTTAGAAAATAACCATACCTGCCATGGGCCAAAAAAAAACTCCATTTAAAAAACTCAGTGGATGACTCTGTTGATATATGCTTACGAGATACTAGCATCTCTGAATCTAGTTCAACTCCATCAGTATCCACTGGTATTTCTTTCTGTCATTCTAGAATTCACAGTCTAGTTGCGGAAATGGAAGGTGATTGTTTCATAATTAGAATGCCATTTCTAAATAAATTCCTAGACAGTTCTATGTGGACTAGTGCATGGCATGAGAGCCATAAAACCTTGTTAAAATTTCAGAAAGAAGAGATAGTGGGATTCACTGGTGAAAGTTGCCTCACTGAGTCCTCAGTGGTCTCTCTGTCTCTGACCCTCCCACCTCTCGATTGTCTCATATATGAAAGGTTAACTGTTTTAAAACATTGCCACATCAAGTGATACATCACAAACACAAGGATGATAAAGATTTACATATTTACACAGATGAATCTTGCTGTTTCTTCTTATTTAGATTAACTTTGTTCAAGTAATTAATATTTAATTTTCTTCCTTCAGGACATTTTACTAGCAAAGAAAACATTAATTGAGGTTGACTGAGTCTACCGTCTAAGAAATTTGAACTCTTAGTGAATATTTAAACTAAGTGTACATATGCACAAACTTCAGATTCTGAAGTGTGTTTCAAGTATGAAATTCCCAAACTTTCTCGTATATGAAATGGCACTTCCTATGCCCCAGTGCTATAAAGTAAGTCTTGTTATGGTCTTACTATATGAAAAGCATTTAGCATATATTGTTAAGAAGAGGAAAATGCATAGCTGAGCTTTTTAATCCCTATGATTTACAGCCGTATTTCATGTTTCTCAGTGAACCCGTACAATGAAATTTTTAAGTGATGTCATTTGCTTATAAATCCAGCATGAAAAGTCAAAACCTTGGCTCTCAGCATTTTCTTTGCTTTCTTCATTTTGCGGTTGATTATGGCCCTATATAAATTCCCTGAAATGAGTCAGGATCCTTTCAAATAGTGTAGCCTTCCAGGCACTTCATATAGGTTGCAAAATATTTCTTTGCTCATTTTCACTGCCAATGTACTTTGTTATAAAAACAAAAAACAAAAAAAAAACCTGTTTTTTTTTTGGTAAGTAATAACATATTTGCTACAAAGGTTATATTGCGATTTCATCAGGTTCAATAAAGAAAGGTGAAGTTTCTCTTACCATTTTTACTATTTCTCTAGAGAATTACATGTAAAAGAATTGTGTAGAGGGTAAAATGTTTTAAGTAGTAACTGGATTTGCAGGTAGTTCCATAGACTCTCCAGCCAAAGCTTGGAATGGTTTCTCATTTTCATTCATCAACTTGGTCTACCAGGGTCCACCACAATGAAAATACAAAATAATAATAATAATAAAACCTCCCCACAAGCCAGCTTCATTCTTCTCGTCCTCTCTGAAACGGAGATTCCAAGTTGACACAGATGGTAGTAATAAGAAGGCGAGTCCTGAGAGCTGCCAACCACGTCATCCCGAACTCTTTCAACACACCTCATCTGAAACGATAACTATAATGTCTGTCCCATGTTGTACTCCACAGTAGTACCACACATCTTTTAAAAATATTAAGGAAACCATTCAGAGAGCATTATTGGAAAATAAGAGAGGGCAAATGTTCTGGTCAACCAAATAATGAGCTTTAATACTTCCCAGCAGCCACCTAAAATCCCAGCTGAACTCAGGACTTTAAGAGGTAAGAGGGAGGGAAAAGTTTTGAGCAGAGGAGCAGAGCAGGGCAGAATTTCTCTTGGCTAATAGAGTCCTTTAGGAGTTATCTGTTGGACCCCTTCTCTGCAGTATTTCAAAATGCGGAAATTCACTAGTTACTTTTGGACTGGCTCTGAATCATGGCACCTACAGAACAGTCCAGTCCTCTGCCATCGTCACGATGGTTGGTACATTTGATTCCATTGTTCCTGCTATTGTGTCAATCCAACACAGTGAAGGTTTCCTCCATTTGCATTGACCCTCTGCTTTACCAAACATGCTGCATTTCTCTCACTATTGATTTTTCCTGATGACATGTCCAAAGTAAGGGAACGGAATTTTTACCTTCCGCAAGTCTAAGGAGCGTTCCGGTTGTATTTTATCTAAGAATGACTTGTTTGTTCTTCCAGAACTATTGTTCACCAACACCACAAATCAAATGCATCAATTGGTGAGACGTCTCAGTACTACAGGTAAAAATCTCTTAGGAGATACATGCCAGGAACTCTGTATGGATTGTGCATCCAAGTTTTACACACCAAAAAAGGCCCAGTGAACCAAGTAAAATGCTATCCTACTTTATCTCACCTAGAATACAATCCATAAGAGTAAACAGTAGTTGTAATTTAACTGTCTTCACAGAAATTGGTTTGAGTATGAATTATTTCACGTAATTTTAATACTTTTTTGTTTTTGCCTGAGATATTATGTTAGTCTCTATCAAGTCCGTTTCAGCTCATGGTGATTCTCATTCACATAATGAACACTTTTCCTACAATGACTAGTGAGTTAAACATGACAACAGTTACATGGGACATGTATGAACAAGAGGAACACAGTCAGCAGGAGTATTACAGCCTAGCTTTTATGCACTGAAAAAAAAAGAAAAAGCTCTTCCAGATTCGAATCAATTTATTAATAATTGATATTTGAGTCAGATCATTACACTGGTTATGAATTTAATTAATAACACTTTGAATGAATCCATACTCTCTGTCCTGAAATTCAAAGTGTAAAGGATACTATAAAGCAATTTATTAGGTTCTAAAACAAATATTTTCACATCTTCTTCACCTGAAGACCATACTTGAGAGTATCCAAGTGTATTGGAAGGATATTTCAAAGAATTCAGTCTTATACAGGTCAGGATTTCATTTCACTGAACTAGGTGAAGGTCTAACGGACATGTATACCACATTTATCAATGACCCAAAATCACAAAGGATAAATTTCAGTTGGGTTACAAAACAGGAACATAACAATGTCTTGGCAAGCTAGAGCAATCAAATGATTCTGGAAAGAGGAAATTGCATCTGGAGACATCTGGATCCCCAAAATCAATTTTAAAACTGCTAGAGAAGGATCACTATTTGGTATTGACTTGATGGTAATGGGTTTGGGTTTTGGGGGTTAGAGATGGGTCAGAGCCCTGATAGCTCAATGGTTAAGTTCTAGGGCAGCTAACCAAATAATCGGCAGTTTGAATTCACCAACCACTCCTTGGAAACCTTATGAGGCAGCTCTCTACTGTTCTTTCAGGTTTCTCTGAGTCAGAATTGACTTGACAGGAGTGGTTTGGTATCCCCAGGTAGCCGAATCAGTTAAGCACTTGACTGCTAAGTGACGAGTTGACAGGTCTAACCCACCCAGAGGTACCTCAGCAGAAAGGCCCTGGCAATCTACTTCCAAAAGGGGCACGACCTTAAAAAGCTTACAGAGCAGTTACACTCTGCACATGCGTGGTGGTCATGAGGCAGAATCCAGTGGACAGCAGATAACTTGCTTTTTTTTTTTTTTTTTTTGGTTACATAGGGTTATAAAGGAGCAGCAAGATACATGAAAAAGGCTAGGAATTTATAGTTGACAGAAATTTTAATATAATTTAAATAATGCTTTCATGTATTGAATTGTGTCCCTCCAAAAACAGGTGTAGCCGTGTGACCATGATTCCCTGTATTCTATGACTATCGTCCATTTTGCGATTTCATTGTGCCATATGTTAAAGGATTAGAGTGGAACTGTAAAGGGAGTTTCCCTGGAGCGTGGCTTGCCCCACCCTTAATCCTTGCATCCTACAAGAGATAAAAGGAAAGAGACACAAGCCAAGAATTGGGAACCTCACACCATCAAGCAAGCAGCACCGGGAGAAGAACACGTCCTTCAGACCTGAGGTTCCTGGGCCAAGATGCTCTCTGGACAAAGACTGGTGCAATACCGGACTTTTCTCTAGAGCCAACAATGGAGAATGCCTTCCCGTGGAGCAGATACCCTGAATTTGGACTTGCAGCCTACTGGACTGTGTAAGAATAAACTTTCCTTTGTTAAAGCCATCCACCCTGTGGTATTTCTGCTAGAGCAGCACTACTGACTAAAACAAATGTGACATTACTTTTGCAAAAAAAAAAAACCCAATGGGAATAGAAGGTTCACTCTTTCTTCCCCTATAATGTTAGAAATATTACTTAGGGGTGCCATATGTCAAAGGAGATATTCGCCCTCTGAGTCATGTGTGAAAGAAAGAAATCAGATGAGTTAAAGAAAACTTTGGTGAAGAATACTGAATATAATCTGGACTGCCAGAAGAAGGAATAAATTTGTCTTGGAAGATGTACAGCCAGAATGCTCCTTAAAGCAAGGATAGCAAATCTTTACCTCAAGTACTTTGGACATGTTATTAGGAGAGACCAGTCCATGGAGAAAAACATCCTGCTTGGTAAAGCAGAGGGCAGTGGAAAAGAGGAAGACCTTCTATGAGATGGACTCATGCAATAGCTGCAACAATGGATTCGAGTAGAACAACAGTGGTGATGAGGGTGAAGGACCGGGCAGTGTTCCACTCTGTTGTGCATCAGGTCACTATGAGCTGGAGCTAACTAGACAGCACCTAACAACAACAAAGGAAACTCCATGCCAGGTGAAGAAGTGAGATCAAAGGATTGTATTCTCCTACTAGGCCATGACTCTGCTAGGTGAAGCTAAGCCAACGATCTCCTAACGCACTAAGAAATGTCATGTAAAAAGGTGTAATATGTGGTGTCTGTTGATCTGTCGGACCCACGGACTAAAGTTGTTCATAGAAATCTAATAATCAAAGAGTCTGAAAGATAGGAAACTGTGTGTGGACTGCCTCGGAAGACAGTAAGTTCCTAGTCACTGGAAGAGTTCAGAAGAGATCAAACAACCATTTTTTGTGCCCTCAGATGGCAGCTTGGCAGCTTTTAAGACCCCAGACGCCACTCACCAATGTGGGGTGCAGAGAGTCCTCTTAGCAAAACGCTAGTTGTGTCAATTGGCCTCGATTTCGCCTAAGAGAATGGTCCCCTGCCCCCTGCTCCAGCTACTCTGTCCTTGCACTGTTGGGTTAAGATGGCAGGAGTATTCAAGTTATGCTGAAGTCCATTTAATATTGTTCTTGTTTCTAATGTGTGCTATTACCGATTTCACCCAACCAAATTTCTACCAACTACCTAATCTAAACCCTATCTCCCTCGTCCTCCCTCCCTCCCCTCCCTTGCAGCCCTCAAAGAGTCTTTTCTTCTATACATAAGTCTGATTTTGAGATCTTATCGTAGGGGTCTCATACAATATTTGTCCTTTTGTCATTGACTACTTTCACTCAACCATGATGGAGCTCACTAAGTTGAGTCTCACTGGCAACACAAGAATAAAAAGGGGTGCACCCTGAGAGCTGCACTAAAAAACCACAATTGATGGTCCAGTGGCTTCGGCGTTCCCCTGGGAGCATGGCCTCCGGCCCTGATGCTGCCCTTGCCCATAAATCATAATGAAGGTCCACTCTTCAGACATGAATGGATTGGACTTGGTGATGCCGAATGACCGTATTGTATGCACTTTATGGTTCCATGCATTTATAGGATATCATCCTGCTGACCTCTGGCTGGAGGAAGGAGAGTGGGTGGAGAGGATGGGAAAGGAGGCTGTTGGGAGGATGAGACATGTATGGAGCAGAGAGGAATAGTGTGCTGTCACAGGGCAAGGAGAGCAGTGGAAGCTGCATAGAGGTGGGCATGTGAATTTATATGGGAATGTACATTTTCACTCAGTCATAATTAAAAAAAAAGATTTTCACAGAGGAAAAAAGAGATCAAATGACTCTTCAATGGGGGCTTTAACAATGTTATTTAAAACTGTCAAACAGCACAGCAAAATGTTTTAAAATCCCTTCTAACACTCAAAGTATGTAATCATAATAATGCCCACTTTTTTTTCATTTATCGGATCCGACTCGACGGCACTTGGCTTGGCTATTTCTTTTTTAAGAATGTGGAAATTGTAATCTAAACTACAGTGCCTAGGTTTGATTCATGCTGCCAGAATTTGCTAATCATGTGATGTTGGGCAAATTATTCAAGTTATTGATACCTTATTTCTTCTCCTGTAAAATAGGAATAAAAGAATATTGAAGGACTCACCTGAATTAATATACTAAAAGCACCTAGAGAAGTGAGTGTTACAATATAAACATTCACAGTCTACAAAACAATTATTTACATTTTGTAGAATTCTCTGAAAAAATACAGCTCTGTATCACTTCTGATCAAATTATGTCTCTGCAGAGCCTTAGTCTAGGAATGTAAATAACAGCCTTACAGATAAAACCCACTGTTGTTGAGTCAGTTCCAACTCACAGTGACCCTATAGGACAGAGGAGAACTGTCTAACAGTTTCCAAGAAGTGAGTGGTGAATTTGAACTGCCTCATTTGCCAAGGTGAGCAAATGGGATCACCAAGTGGATTGTATCATGACACCTCCAAAAATGTGTGGAGCGGTTTGGCTAGGCTGTGAATCCTGGTATTGTGTGATGTTCTTATATGTTGTAGACCCTACCTCTGTGATGTCAGTTAGGGATAATAGGCTGCAGCCAGGTTGCTTGGGCAGGACTCTGTGTAAGACTGTATTGTGCCTTGAGGCCATCTCTTGAGATATTAAGGAAATGGAAGCAAACAGACTTTGAGGGGACCTCAAACTACCAAGAAGCAGTGCCAGGAACAGAGCACACCCTTTAGAAAGGACCAGCAGTCCCTGCATCTCAGAAACTTCCAGTCCAGGGAAAGTATGACAAGGACTTTCATCCAAAGCCAAAAGAGAAAGCTTTCCCTTGGAGCTGATACCCTGAATTTGGACTTTTAGCCTATTGGGCTGTGACAGAATAAAGTTTATCTTTGTTAAAGCCATCTACTTGCCATGTTTCTGTTAGAGCAGCACTGGACATCTAAGACAATTACCAAAGGGTTGACCTGACTTAAGCTCTTTGTAGAGCTGCTAATACAGTTACTGGATCATAGTGAGTTTGACAAAATACTTATGATACAATAAATACATATTATTTAAAATGAAAAACCAATGCTACCATCACATTGATTTTGACCCATAGTAACCCCATTGCGTTTCTAAGGCTGCACATCTTTGGCTGGAGGGGACACTGGTGGTTTCAAACCACTGACCTGTCAGTGAGCAGTTGCTCACTTTCACTGCTGTGTCACTGGGGCTCTTGATAGTGAATACATGCATTAGTTAATTAATATTGAGTCTTTGTAGAAGACTTCATTTTTAGAAAGTTTTTCTTCTGTTAAAACTTGAGTAACACTGATCTTAGCTCCATGGCTTGTTTACCAGAAAAATCATCATACCATCTATTGACAATTGTCAGTAAATATAATAGATGTCATTACTACCTAAAATGTGTCATCAGATTCCATATTTACCTAAACAATGTTTAGATGCTACCCTGGAAGTGTGGTATTTTCCTGAATGAAAATAGTAAATAAATGCATGCTTTCTAGGGAGAATTGGAGAAGTTAATTGGGAAAGTGTGCCTATGAACACGTAAATTGTAGAAGACAGATCATCGTGTCAATTAGAATGTCCTAGGCCCAAAATACAGCTTTTCTTCAGACTTGTATAGAAAAGGTATAAATATAAAATCCCTTCATCTATGAGGTATAATATAAAATCCTTTCATCTGTGTTTTCGTATTCTTTAAAAATTGTCACTGTTTAGACCAACTTTATTAAATTAACAGGAACTGTCAGGTATTTTTAGTTGTTATACCAAACTTTGATTACATTTTTGCATGAAATTCCGTGTTTTTATTGCACAGGAATTGAACTTTGAAGGTCAAGAGACTTGAACCCCTAAAAGAAATAATATCCAATCAAAGACAGTGTTGTACTATCATTAGTGGAGACACAGAGAAGCAAAACTCTTTAGGGCAGAATGAGTTGCATTGTCTTCTGTGTTGCTGACATATGTGATTATATTTCCCCATGTATGTATTTTGTTACAGCTTATCCATTAATTAATCTTATTATCTACAGCTTCCCAATGCAGAAATGTTGTAGTTATTTGCATGATACTAGTGTATTCCACTAAACTTTGAAATATTCAAAGTCATACACACATATACACATACATGATGTGTATATATGGCATGATAAAAAGTCTATGTGTAATATATACTTGCTTTTTTCTGTCCTTAGATTTCAGCAATGTACACGGCATGATATATGTGCTCAGTACACCTCTCACAAAATGAATTGATGAATTTGAAAGTTTTTTTTCCCCTTATAAAGTATTTCAGTGGCCTTAAATTTTCAAGAATGTGTTGTTGCTCAATGGGAATTAATTCATTTATCTATTTGACAATATTCCTTTCATACTTATCCAGTGCTATGGAGAATGAAACACTGTATCCAGCACAGTCTATTCCCTCAAGCAACACATGAAGTTGAGTGAGAAAGACACCAACGACCAGCATCCAAAGTAAGAAGTACTAGAATGTGTTAGGTGGAACGTTTCAGAACGAGTTGATCTGTTTGAGTTTTAGACCAACTTTACATGCAATACATAAAAAAGAAAATTCTGCAGATTTAATCATAAAATGATATAGATCATCATCAGTATGAGCAAATCTTAGTTGGAAAAAAAATTCCACAGCAACTGTGACCCTTCACTTATGAATCCACTCATTAGCTCTCATGGCATCTGCTTAATTGAGAACACTGTTTTTCTCTGCAGGTCCACTGTTTAGAGTAACTAATGTGTAGACACAGCCTAAATTAAGAAAAAAAAGAGAATAGAAATAAACAAAATTGCTTTTCACCTGTTACGCGGAAGATTTCACAAATTATTTGTCTTTCTTTCACACTTAATCTGTATTATAGCCTTCCATTGCCTAGACAAATTAGTGTTCACACTCGTATGGCATTAATGCACAATGACTCTTCATTTTAATGATGTCGTCCTATAATTCTTTCTCCCAGGAGCCTTGTGCTCTTACCAAACTTCCTGCTTCTTCCGTTACAAATTTAGCATAATTGGGAAGCCTTTTTTATGGCACAGAAATCCAGTATCATAGTGATTAAGTGCTACATCTACTAACCCAAAAGTCAGCAGTTCAGATCCACCAGGAAGTCCTTGGAAACTCCATGGGACAGTTCTACTCAGTATCACAGTGTCTCTATAGTCAGAATAGGTGGTACGGCAGTGGGTCTGGTGTTGAATTTGTTATGTCACAGTAGCTAAGCATTAAGGCTGCTAACCAAAAGCTTGACCATTGGAACTCATCCAGTGGCACTGAATGAGACAGTTCTGGTGATCTGCTTCTGTAAACACTGGCACCTAGAAAACTCTCTGGGGCATTTCTACTCTGTCACATGGGTCCTTTAAGAGTCGGGACTTATTCAGTAGCCACTCAGCAGCAACAACGACATGCGTATTTCACCTTCTCAGCTTCATTCAAAAAAAGAAAAAGATCTGGCACACAAACTGTTTAAAACAATAGCAAAGAAAATTCAAGAGACTGCCAAACAGTGTAAACACCATGATGACGCAGTAGTTAAGCACTTGACTGCTAATGGAAAGTCTGGCAGTTCAAACCCAGCAGCTGCTCCATGTGAGCACTATGTGGCAATCTGTTTTGCTAAAGATTACACCCTTAGAAACCCTGTGAGGCATTTCTACTCTATCCTATAGGGTTGCTATGAGTCAGAATCAACTCAATGGCAACAGGTTTGGCTTTTTTGGCATATAATACTGAATCTCAAAAACCCCTATTTCTACCATGATGCTAGGCCCATTAGTTTTCAAAAGTCTGACTCCAGAGCTCTCATCCTCTAACTCATAAAAGTATTTGTGACCATATCAGTTTGTTCCTTCCCATTACATTTATAAACCACAGACTATTATTCTACCTGCCTACACCTATTACACAGCTGGTAAGAATGCACTGACTTCATCCTCTTTTGTAAATTTAACCTTGAAAAGCAAGGAACAATGGCATTCTAAAACACTCTGTCTCTTACAAGGCAAATTGGCATAACTAGCCTACTGCTAAGAGAGTTTTCTGTACTCCATATTGGCGAATGGCATCTGGGGTCTTAAAGGCTAGCAAACTGCCATCTGAGGTCTGCCAAACGATCCCAACTCAGCCAGATCAGATGATCACCAAGGACAACAAAGACCGAAGGGAAAAAGAACCCAGAAGGACTGTATCAACACGTGTTCAGAAGAACCAGACGGTGCCCAGCCACCAGCAGCGGCAGCCGTGATGGGACACACAATGTGGGGTCCCAGTGGTAACACAATAAAAGAGGCGTGCACCTCAAGAACTCCACTAAAAGACTGAAAGTAATGGTCCAATGGCCCAGGACTTCCACTATGAGCATGGCCCCTAGACCTGCTGCTGCTTTGATCTTCAGACAGGAGTAGATTGACTCTGGGACACCAAGTGACCGTATGGTGTATCCGTTTTATGGTTTTATGTATCTACAGGATGCCGTCCTACTGCCCTTTTACTAGAAGGGAGAGGAGAAGGTAGAGAGGAGGAGACAGGAGATTGTTAGCAGAATATGAAATGTAGAGAATGGCAAAGAAGAGTGTGCTGTCACTGGGCAAGGAGACCAGAGGGAACTGCAGACAGGTGGACATGCAAATGTAACTTGGATTGTATACTACTTTCACTCGATCACCAAAAAAAAAGTATCTTAATGGCTGAGGATGCCGTTCGGAAATAACTGTGTGCTTCAGGAGAAAAATGATGTTAAACTGTGAAATAGATATGGCTTTCTTCAGGATCAAGGAGAAACTTTTTTTTTCTTTCTTTATTTTATTTAATAAGACTGAGTGAAAATGTACATTCCCGTATAAATTTACATGCCCGAAACTTCTTTATGTGGCAGTTTACATGTTTGCTTTGGGTCATCGTGACTTTTCTTGAAACTTTCACAAGAAAACCAAATCTGCACTATTCCCTCTTACGGGCTTTCATGCTTTTCTCCTAATGCAGCTCTGTACCCAGGTTCCAGGGTTGAAGGAAAATAGTTGATGATTTTAGGACTTACAATTAGTAGGTTTTCCTCACTGCTTTGGGGAAAAAAAGAAAGAAAGAAAGAAAATCTCGTAAAAATAACTGATTCTAGCAGAAACCACCTGAAATTTTGAATGCAGTGAGAAAGCAAATGAATGCGCAGAGTAAACTCTGAAGGAGATTGTTTTACTAGGATAGTGTGTAGAGTGACAGGCAGGTTAGCTGCACACAATCAAAAACCCTGAGCCAGCAAAGTGTAACATACAGGGGAAAGTGGAGGGAGGGGTGTGTGTGTGTGTGTGTGTGTGTGTGTGTGTGTGTGTGTGTGTGTGTGTGTGTGTGTGTGTGTGTGAGACGCATACAACATGCACACGTGTGGATTTCAGTGTGAATTCGCTTGTGTTTTGACCTTTGGAAAGAGCCTGACTTGACTTTGTGTTATTAAAAGTCTTATTTTGAAAGTATGCTTTCAGACACAGGGAGCCCGAGACAATCCGTGGGCTAAAAGATTCCTTTGTGATGTCATGGTGGCTTAACTAGCCTTCCAAAGTGGCACAGTAATTTTACTTTCCGGAGATAGCATCGGGTCAACAGATGACTTATCTGTCGTCTGTTTGCTTTCTCAGGTCTCGGTTTCCTTTGATCTTGAATGAGCCCAAGAGAATTTGGAACAAGATGCCAACAGTCCCCTGTCTCCTCACCTTTCCGCAGTAATGGTCCTAACTGTTTTAATTAAAAGCCTAGGGACAGTTCTATGTTAACGTGAGGCAAAAGACACACAGACCTGCCACAGCAGAATGGGTTGGAGCCCAGGGTAGAAAGCAAGACAACATGATACAATGTTTGGCTCTATTTTCTTAGGAAAAAGGGATCAGGTCTTGCTTAACTCTAGTTTAAGTTACAGCACGTCCTTTCTTCTTTGTTTTTGGGTTGCTGCTTCTCCTTCTTCCAGGAATTCTGCCTGTACCCCTAAACAGTGCTGTCAGCTGTTGGCTTTTTCCCCTAGGGGAATTTTTCTTATAATCTTTCAGTCAAATTTGATAAATTAAGCATATGCTTTTGTCAAAACTATTTAAAATCTGGGTGGCAAACATAAATACCTTTCGTTCTTTGGGACAAATCAAGATACACATTGTTTGGGAAGGATGTTTCAGGAAGCCAGAAGTTCCATTATCACCCCCGTGGATCAGCAGCTCTCTGAGTAAGAGGTGGCAGCTACTGTTCTCATCGAGCCATTAAACAGCCTGTAATTGAAGCATCTTTCTCCAAATGCAAGACCTTATGTTTGGAGTAAGTTGTTTGACCAATAGACTTAGATTGTGAATGTAGGTATTTCGAATTTGCTTGCCTCTGCAGCATAAATACAAAATATTTCAATGTAGATGTGTAGAGGAATCTTTGTTTCTCAGCTACTAATTGGATCTAGGGTTTCTGTCTCACTTTCTAGAAACCCTGGTGGCGTACCAGATTAAGTGCTATGTCTGCTAACCAAGAGGTCAGTGGTCCAAATCCTTGGAAACTCTATGGGGCAGTTCTACTCTGACCTCAAGGGTCACTATGAGTTGGACCCAACATGTCAGCAGTGGGTTTCGGTTTGGTCTCACTTTCTTCCGAAATGTACTTAAGCAGAGAACTCAGACATTCTTTTCCTTCATGTACAACAATTCTCTTTTCCTGAATAGAAATTTGGCTGAAAAACATTGAATTTCAGGTTGCAAAATTAGCCAGGAGCAGAGAAGAAATGGGACAGAAAGTTAACACACCCATTTTTTTATGCACTGTGCAAAATGGGACATGCAGAGATGTGTCAGGACACCTCTGCTGGGTTGTAATACTCCCTCTGCTGATGTTTAAAGAGTTTAATTTCCACTTTTCTTTCTTGTTCTAGAGATTATCCACACATACGTGCGTCCCAAAGTTAATATGGAGCTAGTAATCAAGGAGTCAGGATACCCGAGTTCTAGTCACTTCTCTGTTCCTAATCTCTTTTGTAAACCTTTCTGCAACTTCTTTTTTCCTTATCTGTATTAGAAAATGTTGAAATAATTTCTAATATCTAGAAAAGTTATAAAATCCTGATGCCACATGTAACTAACAGATGATGGATAGCTCCCTTTTACACCCCAGCACTTTTATTTAATATAAAGGTTTTATCTCAATCACTATATCTCTCTACTCATG
The DNA here is from genome assembly GCA_028571685.1 of Heterohyrax brucei. Lineage (NCBI taxonomy): Eukaryota > Metazoa > Chordata > Mammalia > Hyracoidea > Procaviidae > Heterohyrax > Heterohyrax brucei. The sequence goes on along the minus strand of CM053148.1, from coordinate 82,528,461 downwards.
TTATCAGCATTGAAAGATAATATACGATCCACATACAATGATAGACTGTCCACATACAATGATAGACTGCCTACATACAATACATGAGCCACACATGTAACTTCGTAGGGCACTAGGAGATCAGCTTTTTAAAAGACATGATTAATAACCTATAAATAATGTAGACTTTAGCTTTGTTCTAGTGTATAGGTCTGCAGAGGGAGAATTTCCTTCTAATTCTTTTCTCTGTGGCCACTTCTCTTTTTCCTAAGACACTGTCCTGTACGAAGTAATCATCTGTTCAAGCTCTTGTTTATGTTCTACTCTCAGACTGCTCGCACTTTTTAAGAATAATTGGCTCTGGCTTGGAATCTTCCATACAAAGATGCTGTACAATTGGTACCACCCACCAAAACCCAGCCAGCCAGCTTACCCACTGGAATCATACCTGCAACATGGTGTAACCCGTACACAGGTGCCTTGAAGCCATACAATGTGCCCCCCATATCTTTATGTGCCCTCAAATGAATGGAGAAGTGGGACAATCTCCTCCTTTTTTTTCTTAAGCAGGGGAAGTATTTTGGCTAAGTAGACAAGTATAAGATTCCTGAAGAAAGGAGAGAAAAATAGGGTAAAAATGTATTTTTTCTTTTGTAAGATCAAATTTGTAAGACTGTAAACCAGCACTATAGTTAAGATAATGTTCGTTTATTACTGTTTAAAAATTTGTTTTTAGAGAACTGTCCTGAAGGTACGTTTATAGGCATTCACAGATGCCCAGCATACGTAAGCTCTGGCTGATGCTCCATTCAGCTGTTACATTCACTGGATTCAGTTAGGTTCTTCCCTCCTGTCCCCAACCTCAGTCTCTGCAACATTGCCCAGAAAAGAAGATGCGGCCTTTTTGTTTGTTTGTTTGCTTTTCTCTCTCTCTCTTGAAACATTCCTTTTGGGGAAGGATGAACTAGAAGAAATTCAGGGAAGCATCTCGAGAAGAAGTATGCATTTTCTAGATCATACCAAAGAGGGAGGTGCCCCACCTCAGAAGAGAAATTGATACAACAGGAGTATAAAACACTTGATTTTTAATAATTGTCCTGGAACACACTAGAATAATAGCAAGTATAGAAAGCTGTGTCTGCCAGTGTTTTTTTCAAGAGAGGCAGTGCTGGAAAACGGCACAAGGGGGTGTCTCTTGTCAAAACAGTTGACAAGTAAAAGCCTTTCTTAGAAAGGTAGGTCTGGATTGCTTTGTTTTGGTCACTGCGTGGTCTTAGACTGAGTTCTTTAGAGAAGCTAAACCAGTGAGGCAGATAGATGATTGATTCATTCACTCATTGATAGATAGATAGATGATAGATGGATAATAGATAGATGGTAGATAGATGATAGATAGATAGATATAGATGACAGATAGATAACATAGATACATAGATAACAGATAGAGAAAGACAGATGACAGATAGATAGACAGACAGACAGACAGACAGACAGAGATTTATTTAAATCAAAGAAATGGCTCACATGGCTGCAGAGTCTGCATAGTCCCAAGTCCATGGTCAGGCTAGCAGCTTCTCCTGACTCATGCAGGAACATGGGCTGATGAAACCAACATCAGCAGGTCAGACAGCAGGACCCTGGCTCACAGGCTGCAGAGGCCAACAAATCCCAAGCTTGGCAGACAAGCCACTAGCTAAGGTCACAAGAACCAGAGGTTAGATGAAGGGAAGCCAGCTGCAGGATTCAAAGTGACCAAAAGCCAACAAACTTTGCCAGAGAGTACACTTATAGTGAGTATAGGCCACACCCCCAAGGAAATACCCTTTCAGTTGATTAGCTGCTCTTAACAGATATCATCATAATTATATTACTACATAGCTATGAAATTACATCATAGTTGCCAAACCACTATGAACCATGGTCCAACCAATTTAACGCATAATCTTAACCACCGTAATGGCACCTGAGTTCATAGTCAGAGTTCTGCAGAGGAGAGTAGCCAACGGGTGTTCTTCACCTTCTTCATGCTTCTCAAACTGGGTACTTTGCCTTTCCTCCAAAGAAATGTGAAGCAAACAGAGAAGGCTGGTCAGAGAATCACTAACTATATCATCAGTCATCTCAGGACAAAACAGATCATCACTTGACCCTGTCTTTTGAGATTCAGCTACTGTGATTTAAATTTACTGACCGTCACCAAACCTGCTGGCAAAGCCAGGTAATCAAATTTGCCATCTTCCTGAGTGCATCCTTAAAATTCGCTTGGCTTTGGCTTTCAACTTATAAGATGACTGATGCATAGAGATGAGATAAATCTTTAAAATCACTGCATTGAACTCTGTTTTACATCCTGCTGTTTCATACATGGAAACACTAGAGTGTCGTCTCCTAAACAGATGCTGTCAGGATAGCGGGACTGAGTGAGCACAGTGTGTCTGTGTGTGTGTGTGATTGATTTTATAGTATAATTCAGAAGAAGTGTAACTAATAGATATTTTGCTAATTCTACAAGGAGGTTGTGTTGCAGATGTAAGCTAGCCAATAACTCAGTCCCTGTATTTCTTATCTAGTACAGTAGATTTAAAATTAAACAGTGATTTTTAAGTTGTTGTCTCTTACTAATTTTCTATCTATTGTTTTCTCAGAACATAAGAATGAATATTGAAGTCTCCAAGTATAATAGTATGTTTATCTATTTATTCTTTCAGTTCTGTCAGTTTGCCTCATGTATTGAAGCTCTATTATTTGACAGAGCAGTCCTGGTGGCACAGTGGTTAAGCTTTCTGCTGCTAACCAAAGGTCATCAGTACAAACCCACCGGTAGCTCCTCGGACACCCTATAGTAGCTCCATCCTATAGGGTCTTTTTGAGTTGAAATCAACTCCTCCGCAGTGGTGTTTTGGCACATTCACAATAAGATTATTATGGAGCCCTGGTAGTTGTCAAACTTTGGGCTGCTGATCCAAAAGTCAGCAGTTCAAATCCACCAGCTGCTCCCCTTGGAAACCTTGCGAGGCAGTTCTATATTGTCCTATAAAGGTCTCTGTAAGTCAGAATTGACTGGATGGCAAAGAGTTTGCTTCTTTTTTTTTTTTTTGGAGAGTCGATTTTTTTTGTTCTATAACATCCCTCTTTATCCCTGGTAAATTTCTAGCAGTAAAATCTACTTTGTCTGATATTAGTTTATTCTCCTCAGTTTTCTTTTTATTAGTGTTAGCATGATATATAATTTTCCATGATTTCACTTTTATCATGATAATTAAGTGATTTTCTCACAAGAAGAATATATTTGAGTTTCTTAATTTTCATCCATTCTGACAATCTCTGTACTTTAGTCAGTGTATTTAGACCATTTATAGTAATATAATTATGCTTGCCTTCTCACTATCTGTTTTGCTTTGTGTTTTCTCTTCTTTCCACTTTCCTTCTGCTTCTCTTTCTTTCCTTTGAGTTATTTAAACTTTTTTTTTTCAGTTTAACTGGTTTTAAGTTTTACAGCTGCTGCTTCTTCAATTTCCTGTTGTTGCTACGCGCTGTCCGATTCCGACTCCCAGCAACTCTACAGAACAGAGTAGAACTGCCTTGTAAAGCTTCCACTGAGCCTTTGGTGGACTCATACTGCCAACTCTTTGTTAGCAGCCTGAGTCCTTAAGCACTGCGCCACATTTAGCAGGATAATTGTCTGTGTTTAAAGTGAGAGGTTAGATGCCAGAGGTTTTCTTTTTACTCCTCACTGTTTGGGACTCACCCTAAGCTTTCATTGTCTCTCCATAACTTCTGCTTCGCTCCATGCAATGGCCCTCTTCCACTGGTAGACTGCTGTTGCCCTTTAAGTAGCTGGGAAGGGGCTTCCTGTCATCCAGTTTCAGCCTCTGTTTAGGCAGGCTCTGTGTGCCCAGCCTCATCTACCAGGAAAGAAGGAGTTTCCTCAGCAGCCTGACTTCCCCTCATTTTAGCAAAACTCTGCCACCTATCTACAGTTTGACATCTCTGCCCACACCCTCACTAAAAGCAAAGATCTCAGTGGGTCGGCATACAAGACCCTGGTCCAGAGATAGTTTCCTGCCTCTAGGCTAGACAAGAATGGTTTTTCTCCTGCCTGATTCCCAAACACAGTGGATCTTTGCTTGAACTTTTAAGGTGATAGATTGCTGTCTTTCTTGTAGGAGTTTTAGATTCTTGTTTTATAGCAAAAGAGTGTGAGGCAAACACATAGGGCTTTGTGATTTCCCCCAGAAGTCATAGACTATTTTGCACAGGACTATTCCAGTCAGAGATGCTGTTCCCCACATCTTCTCATCAGTTACTGGAGATGTCTATAAAATGAAAAGCCTGTGAGAGTGTCTGAGCCCCAGCTTCTCCAGTCTTACACAATAGCTCACATTGAGCTTCTCATGGTTTGCTAGAATTTTGGCTAGTTTGATTTGATTTGCTTTTATTGAAGCTCCATAGTGACCTCTTCTTTCTTCAATGCTTCCATCAGGGTGGGCAAGATTTGGATCCTCTCTCTCATTACAAATGCTTGTTTCCTGTTAGAATTCAGGTTACCCTGATGGTACAGCGGTTAAGTGCTATATCTGCTACCCAAAAGTTTGGCAGTTCAAACCCACCAGCTGCTTCTTGGAAATTCTGTGGGGCAGTTCTCCTCTGTCCTATGGAGTCGCTATAAATTACAATCAATTTGACAGCACTGGGTTTGGTTTGGTTTGGGCTGGTTGGATTGCAACCTCAGCTTTCAAATAGGCTTAAAAGAGATAAAAGTGTGTAATTCATTTGGTTTTACCTTATTGTTAGAACAGGAGCTATGTTTTATTGTTCTGGTTTTCCCCCTCTAGCTTTTTTCATCTTGTCCAAGAACAGACATCTCCATCTCTAGACCCTACTCTAGGTACACAAATTAAAGATTAATAAATTAATATGTAAATTCAATGAACTAGGAAAATGAGCTAGAACTTATTATGGTTCTGCTGATAATACCTTATTTTATAGAAGTCAAGTAACATTAGAAAAGTCAGATGCTAGGCATGATCGGATTTCTCAGTCAGTAGTCAAATAATTAGCTGGCTATTCAAAATATAGGAAAACAGCTGTTTATCATCAGTCATTAAATAAAGAAGAAATAGAGAAGTGATTCAAACCCAAAGACATGAACATTTCAGTTAAAAGCTTTCATAGAAAAACAGATTTCATCACAATGAGACATAAAGATCAAACATTTACCCCACATTCTCATGTACGCATCCTTGTTATGAGACTGCTGCTTATATTCTATGAGGTTTTTTCAGATTTTACAGTACTTTTGCCCTAACCTACTTTTAAGGGCCAAAGGTCGTTGACCATCTAGAATCCAAATGACAGTGACCTCAAAATACAAAGCGAGGGGACACCGGCAAAGACAAATATCATTGGAAGGTTTGTCATTCAACAGTCTGTCTCCATTGGCGTCAATACAGGCTGAGTTAAATTTCCCATGTCTTATTTGTGCCATAGACACTGCATATATAAAGGTATCAAACTATAAAATATCATAATTTTATTTATATTCACTGGACTGTAGTTAGGCAAGAAAAAAAAATTGGTCAAAGGGTTTTTATGAGCCATTTTAACAAGGTAGGCTGAAATAAAATGGTTTTATCCATTAAGGCTTAGTTCAACAGAAAATTAAATTAAATTAACTAGAACATCCTATTCCCAGTGAAATGCAGTCAATAGTGGTTTTATAATACTAGTAATAACTCAGAAATATTTATAAGGATTTCTTCTGAGAAGGCCACTTTTGTAACCTGTTAGTATTCCAAGATCCCTGTGAGGTAGGAAAATGTTTTACCATCACCACTTGATAAAAAAGGACAATGATCAGCGATGATCTTATTTTAGAATAAACCAAAGAATATTTTGTAATTGTTCTAAGATTTTAACATTTGGAATTTATATGTCAGTGTAGGTAATAAGCCACCTGAGTCATTTTTATAACTTTTAAAAAGTCTCCAAAATGCACAGAGCATTTATCCTATCAATATTAGAGACTAAGTCAGGAAAAAAAAAAAAAAAGAAAAAAACAAACCCACTGCCATCAAGTTGATTCTAACTCATAGAGACCTTATAGGTCAGAGTAGCACTGCCCCATAGAGCTTCCAAGGAGTGCCTGGTGGATTTGAACTGCCAACCTTTTGATTAGCAGATGGGATACTTAATCAACATACCATGAGGGTTTCCTGTTAGAGATTAGCTAACAAATAAAGATTAAAAAAAAAAAAAAAAAGATAAAATATAAAAGAGCCATTATATGGGAAACACAATGTGTAATTATGCACACTTAACCAAGGATTAACTCTTGCCTTAATCTTGCATAAACTTCATCTCAGAAAAGTTCATCTAATATCTAGCCCTCACCTTTCTTCTTCCAAGTGTGTCTTTACCTTCACTCTCAGGTGTCATGTGCTTCTGTGAACACACACTTGATACTTTGTTCACGAAACTGCCCAACTATTTTTTAATCCAGCCTAAATTTTTCACAAAATCCTGAACGGATGTCTTTGTTTTATTTATTTACTTTTCATTTTTATTATGTTTTGCTCAGTTTTAAACAGAACTGAACACAAGATCTTTTGGACAGCTACATTGCTTAATTCAAAATAGTGCTGAGATGAGAAGTAAACTTTCTGGATGCTTACCAACGTCTTTTTCATATTGGAACTCCCTGAATGGTCCGCAGTACTTGTATTTCCCATAAGTCTCCACACCTCCTTTTTTCTTTTTTTTTTCCAGAAAAGAGCAGAATGATAAATTCTAATTGTGATAAAGAAAGGAAATGCTGTTCCTGACCTTCCTACCCCTACAGCCTACTCAGCAAGTGAGTTTGTGTAAATGGTTCAGTGGTTCATAGCAATACCGTTTGGCTTAGGACAAAGGGTCTCCTCCCACATGTGGAGTTCTGGGAAATGCTGACCAAGAAAGGAAAGGGATCTTAAGTGTTCGAGGAAAAAAAAAAAAGCATTGTGCTCCCAAATTCTACCTTCAACTACATCACAGAAAGAGCCTTAAAGCTAGAAAGAGTTCTTCCCTCTCAAATACTTTGACACAAAGAGAAATCCCACAACATACATAAAAAATAATATTAACTTTTGCGGGAAGCGTTCCTGAAATAGGCAGAATTCTATTTCTAGATAGACTTAAATAATTGAGTCAATATCCAGCTGCTTAAAATTGTCTCTATCACTCATCTATCAGTCTGTCATATGGTGGCGACTTGTGCATTGCTCTGATGCTGGAAGCAATGTCACCATACTTAGTATATGAGTAAGGTCACTGTCAGGGTTCAACTGAGTCCCCCTGAAAATGTGTGTAGTAATTTGGCTGGGCCTGTGATTCCCAGTATTTTGTGATTGCCCTCCATTTTGTATTTTTCTGAGACTGTAAATCCTAATCTGTGCCTGTGGTTAATAGAATGGATTATGTTTGAGAGGATTAGGGACTATAATTGCCTTCTAAAGTCATCTCCTAGCTCTACTGTAAAGGGGGTTTCCCTGGAGAGTGGCTTGCACCATCTTTTATCCTATCATCTTGCAAGATATAGAAAGAAAAGTAAGCAAGCAGAGTGTTGGGAACCTCATACCATCAAGAAAGCAACACCAGGAGCACAGCGTGTCCTTCAGATGAGAGATTCCTGAGCCAACATGTTCCCTGACCAAGGACTGATGCAACACAAGGATCTTCCTCTAGAGCTTACAAAGAGGGAAAGGCTTTCCTTTGTAGCGGACTTCCTGAATTCAGACTTGTAGCCTACTAGACTGTGCAAGAATAAACTTTTCTTTGTTAAAGCCATCCACTTGTGGTATTTCTGTTAAAGCAGCACCAGATGACTAAACCAGTCACCCATGATGAATGGCTATGAAAGAAAGCTTCCAAACTAGCAGGAAGTAAAGCCTGATGATCTATTTGTGAAAATTAGCCAATGAAAACTTTATAGATCACAATGGAACACTGTCCAATCTAAGGCTGGAAAACTAGCATGCTTTCTAGATTGAACAGCCCTTACTATGGATGCAACAATAGACTCATACATAGCAGTAATCAACAAGACAGTTGTATGTGGGATCATCATGGCTCGCAGCCAACTCTGTGCCAACTAATAATAAGTGCTTAGTTTAAGAACTATAAACCTGAGTAGACCAATCCCAATTCTCTTTCCTCATGATAATGTTTTAAGGACAACCCTCTAGGTCTATGGCGAATCTGCCCACATCTTCTCCTTGAGCTCTCTTTGCTTCCTCTGTTTCTTGTAGCATTGGAGAGACTCCGTGATATGTGGTGGTTTGGGTGACAAGAAGCATACACTGTCTGTAGTACAGCTGTGGCTACAGGGTTTGGGACTTTGTTGGCTTTCCCAGTTAATGAACCATGACTGGCCTTTTTTTTTCTTTTTTTTGCTTACAATAATCTGAGTGGCATTCCTGTTCTTTCATTAACAGTGAATGGCTTGCTAATGTACTTTGCCTATAGCATGCTGTTCTTCTTCTATTTCGTCTGTAACAGCTCTTTTTCCACTTGCAGTGTAAAGACCATTTCAGACTTTTCACCACACTGGTACCAATTCTGGAAAGTGATGCATTTTTCAATGTTTTTCTTAAAGCTGATTTCCCAGAAATGAGCACAAATCTACCACATGACCAATGCAGAACACCGTGTAATGGCTCCCCCCCTGTTCTGAACACTTTTTCTACCAATAAAGGCCAAGCTGTAATTAGTTCTTCTGGCAACTCAACATCTAATTTGCTTGTATTGAATTTATGATGAGAGCCCTGGTGGTACGATACACAGATGCACAGCTGCTACTGGAAACTCAGCAGTTTGAATGTACGCGTTGCCCCTGGGACGAGGGGAGGAGACCTGGTGAGTGCTCTCACACTGGGTAGCTGTGAGCTGACATCAACTGAACGGCACACAACAACAAGCTTCCTGGGAAGTCCTAACAGACCATGGGAGTGATAAACACGAAGTCAGGGTATGAAATCCCTTAGATGCTTTCCTGTGAGGTCACCTCCGGACACAGGTCACTGATTCTCTCATAGCAGCCTGTTCTACACAGTAACATTTTCTCTTTCCAGATTCCAGCAATGTCTCCCTACCTTCTGGTTTGGGGTCTAGGCTTAATAACAGCTGCACTGCTGCTAGGCCTGGTTTCCCTCTGTCCGTCAAGGTTCTCCATCTATCATTCATACTTTTGTTTAACCTCTTTGTCGATAGAACTTGTTAGAATGTTTCTATTTTGGGTGTTATTTGTTCCTTGTTACAAGCATCTTGGACATGTTAAGAACAAATGTAAGCTCTTCAGCTGACATCTCTTCAAGACGGCAATGACCCTTGTGTCTGAAGATGAGGACGAAAATTGAATCTCATGCGAAATAAATTATTCAATCGAAATAGCTCTTGATGCATTACAGAGAGCATGAACTTTTAAAATATGACATGTTTCCATTCAAATTTTGACTTCACTTAATTAATTTTGTTACCTGGAGCCATGAATCTGTTTCCTCATTTGTATGATAGAGATTATATCATTTTACACAAACAGATAGCTGCCAAAGTCAGCATTAACTTATGGTGCTCTTATATACAACAAAAAGAAACCTTGCCTGGCCCATCACCGTCCTCACAATCATTGGCTTATTCAAATCCATCACTGAAGTAATTTTGCTAATCCAGTTCACTGAGGCTTTCCCTCACCCTCCCTGGCCTCTTGTTTCAACAAATATAATGGTGTTCACCAGCAATTCATCTTTCTTCATGAGGTGTCTATAACCAATGAATTAGATAACATTCTGTCATGATCCATAATGTTTTCGTTGGCTAATTTTCTGAGGAAGATCATTAGATATTTCTTCCTAGCTCATCTTTGTCTGAAAGTTCTTGTGTCACCTGTTCAGCAAGGGTAGTCTTGGTGGTATAGCTTCCAGAGTCATGATAACATGCAAGCCACCAAAGAATAACAAACTGACAGACCCATGGTTAATTTTATTAGTACTTTATTCATAGTATTTTAATCAAGTTATCCAGTCAGTTTCTAACATTTAGTCTGCATCAAAATACTTCTTTACAAAGAGAACTACAAGACCTTACTACAAGAAACTAAGAGAGACTTACATAAATGGAGAAACCTAGCCTGCTCACGGATAGGCAGACTCAACATTGTGAAAATATCTATTTTACCCAAAGCAATCTACTTATATAATGCAATCTCATTACAAATTCCAACAACATTTTTTAATGAGATGGACAAATACATCATCAACTTTGTTCAGAAAGGGAAGATACCTCAGATAAGTAAAGCCCTACTAAAGAAGAAGAACACACTGGGAGACTTCTCACTACCTGACTTTAGAACCTATCACACTGCCACAGTAGTCAAAACAGCCTGGTACTGGTACAAAAAGAGAAATAGACCAATGAAGCAGAGTTGAGACCCCAGAGATGCCTCCCCTCTCCTATGAACAATTGATATTTGACAAAGGTCCCAAAATTTTAAACTGGGGTAAGAACAGCCTCTTTAACAAATGGTGCTGGCAAAATTGGATATCCATCTGCAAAAAAAAAAATGAAATAAGACCCATATCTTACACTTTATACAAAAACCAACTCAAACCAGATAAAAAACCTAAATATAAAATCTAAAACAATAAAGCTGATCCAAGATAAAATAGGATCAACAATGGAAGTTTTAATACACAATGTAGACAGACTTCAAAATCTGACAAAAGAAGCACGATCAACAGAAGAGAAAATAGATAAATGGGAACTACTAAGAATCAAACACTTTTGTTCATCCAAAGACTTCATCAAAAGAACTAGAAGACCATCTACAGAATGGGAAAAAACATGTGGCAACTCTACATCAGACCGACATCTGATCTCCATAATCCACAAGGTATTATAAAATATCAACAAGAAAAGGATAAATAATCCAATTAAGTGATGGGTGAAGGAGACAGACATTTCTCTAAAGAAGACATCCAGGCAACCATAAGACACATGCAGAATTGCTCATGATCATTAGCTATAAAAGAAATTCAAATCAAAACTACAATGAGATACCATCTTACCCCAACAAGGTTGGCCATGATCCAAAAAACGCAAAACAGCAAATGCTGGAGAGGCTGTGGAGAAATTGGAACTCTCCTACACTGCTGGTGGGATTGAAAAATGGTACAACCTCTTTGGAAAACAATCTGGTGCTTCCTTAAAAAGCTGGAAATAGGTACACCATTTGATCCCGTAATTCCACTGCTTGGAATTTATCTTTCGGAAATAAAGGTTGTTACATGAACAGACACATGTACACTAATGTTTGTTGCAGCACAGTCCACAAGAGCAAAAAATTGGAATCAACCCCGATGCCTATCAACAGATGAATGGATAAACAAACTATGATACATATACTCAATGGAACACTATGCTATGATAAAAAACAATGACAATTTTATAAAACATCTCGTAACATAGTCTCACTTGGAGGACATCATGCTGAGTGAAATCAATCAGTGCCAAAAGGACAAATTTTGTATGAGACCCCAGGTATAAGGACTTAACAAGAAAATTATTCACAGAAGAAAATGACTGTGTTGACTACATGGGTGAGCGGGGGGCTGAGGGTTTATCATAAATGAGATAATTGATAGATGTTAGAAATCTTATTTTTTTACTGTAATTAATAAAAAAATAAAATTAAAAAATATTTCTCTGTCATTATTTCTACTAAAAGACAAGGACCTGGTGGCTGGGAGTGGTGGTAGCAGGTAACAAGATGAATATTATGGAAACAGAAGTTGAAGTGGACTGGCCCCAGAAGGTAAACTTCCAGAAAAAGTAGTCTATCACGGAATTATTTTGTATAATGATTTCATCCTTCTTCCATCCAGCAGAGAATAAATATTTTCTAACTTTTCAAACCCCAATATTTAACCTACAAATACTTAATGAGGTCTATGCCAAAATAAACATAAACCACACAAAACCATACCTATTGTCATCAAATCAATTCCAACTCATTAAAGTCCCTGTAAGACAGAATAGAATCACCTCTGTAGTTTCCTAGGAGCACCTGGTGGGATATGAACCACTAACCTTTAGGTTAGCAGGCAAATACTTAATCATGGCACCCCAGTGCCCCAAAACACATATAAGAATCACATTTTCTGTATCAAAAATACTGACTAGTGAAAATAGCATCAAAATTGCCTATTTTGAGTGTTTCTTTAGGATAAATAGCCCAGATTAATGCCAGACAAGAAAGGAAAAACCACTATTGAACAACTCGAATCCAGGGAATTTTCTAAATATACAAGACTTAATATGCTAAACTCTGGCAGGTACTTAAAGTACAGCTGGTGCCAGTAATGTTGAGATTAGTACCCCAAACGCAGGTCTCATTTTCGTTCTCTACCTAGCATATGCCACAGCCTAATGCCTCAATCTGTTGTGAAATCTCTGGTGAACAAAGAATGAATGGTGAAAGTTCTACCAATTCCCAACTTCTCTAAAAATCTGTTTAAAAACTTAATCCATTTATCTCTAAGACCATCTTTAAAATGACATCCACGACACCTCTGTCAATTTGAAGTACTTTGCTAGCTTGCAAGTAGCTGTGATGTTCAAAATTTTGCCACTGGTATTTCAAACAGCAACAATATAATCCCACTATCCCAAAGATTCGGTCATCCAGATGGAACACCAAATATCTGCATGTTACTAGGAAGGAAGAGGAGATCTAAAATAGTTAAACAAGATTGGGTGTTATAGCTCAGGAACTTATATGCAATGCACATTTCTGAAAGCCCTTTACATCAAAGGAAAGAATTACAGTTTTGTTGAGTGGTTAATAGCTTCTTTTAGGAGGTGTGTGTTTAAGGGTGGTATGCATGTGTGTGCACATTGGATATGAAAATTTTTAGATCTGCTACAGAGTAGTGAAAATAATCATGGGAATGGATTGTCTATTTTAGAAATTTCTTGAACAACAAGCTATAAGGTGTCGGTTTGACATTTTGAAAAAGTCACCTATAATTCTACCATCTGTAGACAACTACATTAGTGTTTCTTCTTATTTCCCATCCGAAGGCATTTCTATACATGTGAAAAGCATTTTTTTTTTCCACTCAGTTGAGAATTATGGAGTCCAGTGGGGTAAATATTCTTAAGTCTCTAAATATATGTAGCCAAATTGTCTTCTAATATCTTTGGAACAGTTTATGTCTCAAGCAGTAGAAGAGGGAGTGTTGAGTTCACACTTTGCTCATTTGTATGTTGTACCACTCTCTAATGGAAGCCCCTTTTCCTTGGGGCACAGGCAGAAAACTTGAAGGAAGGAACCCTATTTTGTTTAGAAATATCCTTATTTATAATGTTGGCCCAGTTATCCTTAACCCAGAATTTCCCCCTGAACTTAGTCTCCTACACAATCTGAGAATCAACAGGAAAATTAACACTGATTAGACTCAAAGGGAAAGAGACTTGGTGGTTAAACCACTGGAAAGATCAGAGATCTGAACCCACGAACAGCTCTGTAGGAGAAACATATGCCGTCTGCCTCCATTAGACTGAACCAAGACTCATTGTCACTGAGTCCATTCCACCTCATAGAGACCCTATAGGACAAAGCAGAACTGCACCACAGAGTTTCCAAGAAGCAGCTCATGGATTCAAACTGCCAAAGTTGGAAACTCTATGGCTCAGTTCAGCTCTGTCCCATAGGGTCCCTGTGAGTCTAAATTGATGCCACAGCAACAGGAGAGCCTATTACAGAAAGAGAGAGATGATTATGAATACGGTTTCCCCATCACTGCCATATGGAACAATAAAGCGTATTTAGACAGAACAGAGAGAATTGACTGGAAATGTTTGTAGGGTTTGAGTGAGTCAGTTCTAGCTGGAGGCCTATTTGTCTCCAGATCACTTGTGACTAAGAAAGAAGAGAATCTTGCCTCTAGGACATTGTTTCAAGTTTATTCAACATTCCATGCGAAAGCAGTAACCCACAGATGGTTTCTCTGTAGCTGCTCCTAAGTGAACAGTCCGTCCCAGCACTGTTCTCAGTCCTGGATCATCACCCACTTCTCACATCTCTGCCTGTCAGCCCTCAGGCAGGGGAGAGGGGCAGAACACAGATGAGAGTCAACTCATCTTTCACCCTTAGATAAGGCCACCTTCCAGGGACACATTCAAGTGCATCAGGCCATCTGAGAGGCACACTCTCTACTTTATGGAGGATCAACTCAAAACCATTCCTGGACAGTTTTAAGGCTACATTTTACAGACACTTTAGAATTTAGATTTTTTTTTTGCCTTTGTCCTTTAATCACGATTACAATAAAATTCTTTATTCAAAGCCCTGCAAATTCATAAGGCCAAATGCAAGTCTTCATCTCTACGAGCAGTCCAGTCTATAATGAATATCATTACAGCATTTACTATCTCTATTGTCATTTATTGCCTCTTATTGCTTCACTGTTGTTTTTCTTTTTGCAAACATGCCATGGGCTCAAAGAAGATTTTAAGTGTCTCAGGGTTAAGGCTGGATCTTTCATCTCAGTCTGTTTCCTTTGGTGTTCCATCACTGTACACATGGTCCTGGTGGTACAGTGGTTAAGGGGTTAGCTTCTAACCAAAAGATCAGGGGTTCAAACTCACCAGCTGTTCCTTGGAAACTCTATGGGTCAGTTCTACTCTGTCCTCTAGGGTTGCTATGAGTTGGAATTGGTTTGATGGCAATAGCTTTGTTTTGTTTTGTTTTATTACTATGTATTAATTCTCAAAATGCAGGGCAGACCAATGGTTTAGATTCCTAGAAAAGTAACTCAAGATGCTTATATTGAATGTTTATGGTCTGCTCAGGAAGGGATATGTCTTCCCATTGTTCCCATATGTACAGTATTTAAACCAGAAATAGTTTTCTCTGGAGAGAAAGAAAATGGTCCGGCTCAATGGCACTTGGCTTGGCCCTTTGAATCTTACTGCTAGTCATTCTTGACTAAAATTTTAATAATTCTAGGCAGGGCAAGTGAAGGAATTTAACAAATTAGCTAAAAGTAAAAGCAATGCCTTAAAAAAATGTGTGTTGAGCCCTTAAAATTTTTTGACGCCTTCCCCCACAAAAAAATGCAACCTTTATACATCCACATTATTTTTGATAAGTGCTGTCAATTTAGTCATGACTCTGGTGACCCCGTGTGCAACTGAAAGAAACATTGCCCAGTTCTGCACCATCCCCCCCAGTTCCTGCTGTGTTTGAGCTCCTTCTTGTGGCCACTGTGTCAGCCCACCTTGCTGAAGGTCTTCCTCTTTACTTTTGACCTTCTTTACCAAGTATGATGCTCTTCAGGGACCGTTCCCTCCTTATAGTATGTCTAAATTATATCAGACAAAGTCTCACCATCCTCGTTTCCAAGTTGCTCTTTGGCTGTACTTCTTACAGGACAGGTTTGTTGCTTCTTCTGGCAGTCCATGATATGTTCAATATTCTTTGCCAACACAGTAATTCCGAGGCATCAGCTCTTCTTTGGTCTTCCTTATTTATTGTACAGCTTCCACACACATACGAGGCAACTGAAAATGCCATGGCTTGGGTCATAATACCACAGTCCTCAAAGTGACAGCTTTGCTTATCAGCATTTCAAAAAAAACCTACTGACAAAAGGAAATAAAGTGAATTGTTCGAGGTAAAATTTACTCAGGTATTCTACTACAAGAAACAACATTTGGACAGTTTTTTAAATGTCTTTATAAATAGGATGTCCATACATCCAGTTTTTCCTAGAAGGTCCTGTCTTGTGCTTGAATTCTGAAAAATTATGAACAGCTATCCTCCTTTCCCACTCAACATGTTGCAAATTGGATAATAAATTTCATAGTCACCCTACAGAATAAATATCTTAGTTAAGAGCCTGTTTCAAAGAAAAGATACTCAAATTTACTCCATAAATAAGTGATCTTTCCAAGATTAGACAGAAGATTTTCTAGGTTTTTTAAAAATAGTCTATCATACTTGGGATATTTAAAATGCACTGCCTGCATTGGAGCCCTGGTAGTTCACTGGTTAAGAGCTTGACTACTAACCAAAAATTTGGAAGTTTGAATCCACCAACCACTCTTTGGAAACCCTGTGGGGCTGTTCTACCCAGTCCCATAAGTCACCACAAGCAGTAACTGACTCAAGTTACAAGGTTTTTGGTGGTTTCTGTTATCACACAGTAGATAATTATTTGTAGATATGTGTCAAACAGTAAAAGAAAGTATTTAAATCCATATATGCAGCTGTAGCTATGTGTGCTACTGTTTAAATTCTGAACAAGTTTACCATGTATAGACTTTCAAAATGAAGTTGAATGTTTTTAAGATTTTCACACATAGTAAACTAGAATGTGGTAACCTTTAAAGATTTTTTAAAAGAATATTTGAATTCATTCCTTGAATTAAAAACAGTTCTTTAAAGAGAACATTTTGATCTGAGTAAAGCTATTCAAGTTAAACAAAAATAAATGATTTCATTGCCGAATGATACAGCATGTGCAAGGTGACCTAAAGTCCTGCAAGATGACGAACTTCTCTGTGTGTTTAACAGAGGTACTAACAAGCCAGTCTTTCTTTGGGTCAAAGGTATAGATTCCAGAAATTATGCCCAAACCTATCACATACACCCAGAAGCACGGCCGTTTAAGAACACCCATCTCAATGTGCAAGTGCCTGCCCATCAGACTCTAGCTTTTGGGTTCCAAGTATGGTAGATGAATAATTAGTTCTTTGACCTATAAATGCCACTTGAAGCAAGTACCAGTTTTTGGAAACTGTCCTAGATACCAGCACACTCAGCAGCAGTTTATTAATTTACAGAGCAATCTGTTCCTGCTGTCTTATTGAAAAGAGAACATTAAAGGATAATTCATAAATATTTTAAAATCACTGATAATTCCATAAGTACACATGTAAGGGAAATATACACTCTTGAGTCCTTGGATGTGGTGGGGACACTTTCCAGGAAGCGTGCAGGAGTACACTGCCCATGCTTTGATTGATATTTGTCCTTATTATTTGTTGATGAAATTTTATGGCCCTGGCAGCCTTGAAAGACAAAGAACTTCAGAGCTAGGTGAGAGGTGAGAGCTGAGTGAGAGAAAAAAGGACACCCTTGTGTACTGTGAATGACGAGAGACCAAAGCCGGATGTCCATGTGACAAACAAGTCAACTTCTTGTGTTTCACTTTCATTTTTATTGTTGCTAATTTAGATCTCAAGGGTCATGGCCCTGGAGCTCACTGAGATGAGCCCTGGATGACTGCCACTATTATTTGGTACTGTCTTAACTGAATTCTTGGATGCCAGGCAGTGCAGTGATTAAGAGTTTGGCCACTAACCAAAAGACCAGCAATTTCAAATTCACCATTGCTTCTTGGTTACCCTACAGAGCAGTTCTACTCTGTCCTATAGGGTTATTATGACTTAAAATGGACTCAACAGCGATGAGTTTGTTTGTTTTTGGCATTTCAGAAAGGAATCAATATTCATTGTTCATTTCTTCTCTTCAATATTGTATCTGTCTCTTCCAAGTTACTTCTTTTTTTTCCTTCATATTTCATACAAGATGGTTGGTGATAGCTGATAGTTTCCATCTACTTAACAACAGAGTAGTGAAAAGTTAATTAAAGCCTCTAAACATGTAAGCAACAAGAACCCTAGTGTCATAATGGTTAAGTGCTATGTCTGTTAACCAAAACGTCAGCAGTTCAAATCCCACCAGACACTCTGACCTTTAGGGTCACTATGAGTTGTAATTGACTCAACAGCAGTGGCTTTGGCTTTCGGGCAAGTATGTAAGTTGTGGTTGTTCATTTTGAGATTAATCACAAAGTCATTTGGATGGGCTCTTCAGCTCAGCCAAGCAACTCTTGTTTTTTCTCAGCAGGCTGGTCAGATTCCTCAGAGAAAGATGCTCCAATCCCCTGCTCAGGGAGTAAAAGCGTGGGCGCACACCCTCAAATCACCCAGTGTGGAAGGAAGAAGGTGGAGGGAGTTCTCAGCCTCCTGTAGTGATTCCTCACTTCATCTCTTTGCTGTCAAGCTGCATCCCTTGACCTCAACTCTGTTTAACAACACACAGTCATATCATCTTCTTTTCTCCTGCTCCAGAGAACTGTTAGTCTTCTTTCAGGTTTGAGGTGAAGCTCGTGAACATGCAATGAAAAGCACATCAGTACCTGCAAAAGTCCTCTTCATTCCCTTCCCAGTCACTGTTGCTCAGATATTTGACAGAGCAAATAAATGCCATACAGCTATTGATGGTGCAGAAAATCCAGTAGGTTTAACTGGATGGGCTCAGAAAGTTCCTTCAAAAATGAGGACTAGATTAGTTCATTCAAATTTAACTGGTAACCACTTTAAAACCACTAGTCACACATGTTCAGGTGTGTGCACACACTTAACAAACATGCATATAGATACATACACACATACACATAGGCACAACTAAAATGTGAGACCAAAAAATACTTGATTCATTGAAAAAAATAAACTGAAAAAGGAACCAAAAGCCAGCATTAGAGGACAGGAATAAGACAAGCAAGCCCGTTATCACTACTTTTATTCAACATTATGCTGGAAGTTCTAGCCAGAGGAACTAGACAAGATAAAGAAATAAAAGGCATCCACATAGGCAAGGAAGAAATAAAAACATCTTTATTTGCAGATAATATAATCACGTACATGGGAAACCCTAAAGAATCTACAAAGGAGCTACTGGATCTAATAGATGAGTTCAGCAAAGTATCAGGATATAAGATAGACATGAATAAATAAGTTGGATTCCTCTATACCAACAAAGACAGCATCTAAGAAGAAATCACCAAATCAATACCATTCACAATTGCCACCAAGAAGATAAAATACTTAGGGATAAATCTAACTAGAGGTATAAAAGATCTGTACAAAGAAAATTGCAAAACTCTACTCCAAGAGACCAAAAGAGAATTCTGTAAGTGGAGAAACCTACCCTGTTCGTGAATAGAAAAACTAAACATCATGAAAATATCTATTCTTCCTAAAGCTATCTATAGATACAAGGCAATCCCAATACAAATTCCAATATCATTTTTTAATGAGATGGAGAAACGAATCACTAAATTCATATGGAAAGAAAAGAAGCTCCAGATAAGTAAAATATTACTGAAAAGAAGAACAAAGAGGGAGGTCTCACACTACCTGACTTAAGAATCTACTACACTGCACGGTAGTCAAAACAGCCTGTTACTTGTGCAAAAACAGATACATAGATCAATGGAACAGGATGCCAGCCAGCCAAGTGCCGTCGAGTCGCATCCGACTCATGGCGACCAGGATAGAAAACCCAAATATAACTCCATCCACCTATGAGCAGCTAATATTTGACAAAGCCCAAAGGCCAATGAACTGGCAGAAAATAAATCTCTTCAACAAATAGTGCTAGCAAAACTGGATATCCATCTACTAAAAAATGAAACAAGGTCCATATCTCTCACCGTACACAAAAGCTAAATCAAAATGGATCATAGACCTAAACATTAAACATAAAACAATGAGGATCCTGGAAGAAAAAAGTAGGGAGAACTTTGGGAGCCCTAATAAGCCAGCCAAGTCCCGCTGAGTCAGATCTAACTCACTAATAAGTGGCAAAAACAAACTACAAAGTATCTCAAACAATGCACAAACAACAGAAGAGGAAATAGACAAACGGGATCTTTTAAAAATCAAACATGCACATCTAAAGACTTCATCAAGAGAGTAAAAGGACTACCTACAGACTGGGAAAACATTTTTGCCAACCAAAAATCTGGTTGGTGTCTAATTGCCATAATCTGCAGAGTACTTCAAAACCTCAAGAAGAAAGAAACAAATAACCCAATCAAAAATGGGCAAAGAGCATGAACAGGCACTTCACCAAAAAAGACACCCAAGCAGCTAAAACATACATGAGAAAATGCTCATGATGATTAATCATCAGAGAAATCCAAATCGAAACTACAATGAAATGTCATCTCACCCTAAATTAAGCTGAAATTGATCCAAAAAACACAAAACTACAAATACACAAGAGGCTGTGGAGAGACTGGAACCCTTCTACACTGCTGGTGGGAATGCAAAATGGTACAACCACTCTGGAGAATGGTTTGGTGATTTTTTAAAAAGCTAGAGATAGAAACGCCACATGACCCAACAATCCCACTGCTTGGAATATAGCCTAGAGAAGAAAGGACTGTCATATGAACAAATACACGCACGCCGATGTCCAGTGCAGCACTGTGCACAATAGCAAAAAGGTAGAACCAGTCTAAGTGCCCTTCAGCAGCCGAATGGATAAACAAACTATGATATATTCATACAATAGAATATTATGAAATGATAAAAACAATGAAGATCTTCAGAAACAACTGACAATACAGAGTCATCTGGAAGACAATATGGTGAGTGAAATCAGAAGGACAACTACTGTAAGAAACCATTATTATGAGGTCTCAGGAAGCAGACTAAGCACAGTAGAAAATAATCTTTGTTGCTTACTAGGGAGGGAGAGGAGAGCGATGGACATTCAGAGATGAAATATTAGATAGGAACTGAGCTAAGTGAAGGAGGCGACAGCTCACACCAGAAGGGAGATCGACACTGCTGAACTGTACCAAATGCTAAAACATTTCCTATATGCAAGCTAACACTTTGAAGATCAGAGTAGCAGGATCAGGCGTCTGCGAACTGTGTTTTGGGGGACATCTAGGTTAACTGGTACAACTAAGCTTTTCCTTCTTAAGAAAATAATCTGTATCCCAACTAGATGAATGGCATCTGGGGTCTTAAAAGCTAACAAACTGCCATCTAAGGAGCATCAATTCATCTCACCCCAACTGGAACAGAAGAGCACAAAGGCCATCAAAGACAGGAGGACAATGTAAGCTCAGGAAACAGATGCGGAAAAATGATTCAGAATCTACATCAGCATGAGAGCAGAAGAACTGGAGGGTGCCCTGCCGCCCCCAGTGTCTGCTTTGTGAAGCAATGCAGTGTCAGACTCCCTGACATAGCAGGAGAAAAATAGGGAGGCAGGTCTAGAACTCTAGTAAAAGACCAGACTTGATAGTCCAATAACCTGGAGATTCCTCCGAGAACACAGCCCTGGTCTTGTTCCTGCCCTAGAGCTGAAACCAGCACCAAACACAACACTATACAAAATTGGGCCTGGCTGTAAGCCGTGAAGCTGTTGGAACAGCTACCATATAGTAATGAGATGGGATGGTGGAGAAGAGTGGCAAGCACTAGGTTGAAAGAATAAGGGAAGAACAGAGTGGAAATGAAGAATGTCCTGTCACAGGGTTGAGATACCAGATGGAGTTGCATAGAGGTGTGTGTATGGGCTTGAATATGGCAAATTGACTTTATTTGTTGACTTTATTTGTAAACTTTATTTGTAAACTTAACCACAATCAAATATTAAAAAAATAAAAACGGAAATTGAAACAGAAGAAAAACAGATAGCGCAAGTAGAAATTAAACACCAAGGTGGCAGAGTGATGCACATACATATCCATAATTATGTTAGACTAAATGTCCAACTCACAAGAAGATTACCAGCAAAAGAATACAAAAACAATGTCCACCCAACTATTACATGTTCTTGATTTTCATTTTCTGTTTTCTTTTTTTAATAAGAAACACATTTTAAGCAAAAAGAGATGTACAAGTCAAAAGTAAGAGTGAAAAACTACACACCATGAAAAATCTAAGAGCAAACAAACTAAGACGACTATGTATCAATATCAGTTATGAGTCGGATCCGACTCGATGGCACTTGGCTGGCTTGGCATCAATATCAGTTAAAGTAGTCTTCCAGAGTATTCTCAGAGATGAAAGATACATCTCATAATAACAACCAAATATTTCATTCATTATGAAGATACAACAATCACGTGTATTCACCTAATTTAAAGTTCCTCCAAAAGGAAACAGAAATTAGCAGAACTAAACAGAAAAATAAAGAATTCTACCATTAAGAGTCTGACATGAGTCGGGGTCAATTTAACATTAGCTGTCAATAACAATGCCTATGTGGGTCACAAGAAAAAATGAGTGATATATTCTTCCAACTTAAGAAGCTAGAGAGACAAGTATAAATTAAATTCAAAGTATATGAAAGATAATAATGAGTGGAACACAAAGAAAAGGAAACTGACAAATTATAGAGAACAACAACAAAGTCAACAATTTGATCAGAATTTTTTTCAAAAAAAAATGCAAGAAGAGACTGCTATAAAAAAAAGAGAGAGAGAGAGAAAGGGGAGAAAAAAAGCTAAAAATGGTATCTGGTCCTTATCTGGAACCTGTTTACAATAACATTTCTTTGGGACAATTATGGAGATTCAAAAACACACTGATTGGAAGTATTTTATGGAACCTCAAATTTTATTGAAAATGATTATTTTAATTTGATTGAGTTTGAGAACAACATGTGAATTATGTAACATCTTAGTTTCTTAAACATGAATACCAAAGTACGTCTTAATGTAATTGAGTGATGTCTGGGATTGATTGAGTTTGAGAACAATGTGTGAATTATGTAACATCATAAACATGAATACCAAAGTATGTCTTAATGTAATTGAGTGATACTCTGAGTTACAGGGAAATGTAGGAAACAAGATTTTAAGATAATAGTAATCATTGAAGACGGACTGTGGGATTTCCATGGCTAAGACTTAAAAACAGTCTTCTATCTCAAGTAACTTAACAAGCTCATTCTAAAAGTTAGACAGTTATCAAAGTCTCAGGATTAAGCAAGGCTCTTCTGAAGAAGAATGAGACAAGAGGATTTATTTTGTCATATACCAAGCTTATGATTAAGCATAGTAATTTGCTCATTCAGCAATTGCAGTGCTACGTTATGCATTCTCAAAGGCACTGAGGAGACAGCAATGGTAGTGTAGTGTTGATTGGGAGATAGACAAGTTCACGATCAGAACGGAACAGAGAAGCCAAGGTTAGATCCAAGAACATGTTGACACTTGGTATATGACTCACTGGGAAAGAAGTGATTCAACAGCAAATTGCACTGGGACAACTGATTAGCCACGTGAAAAGAAACAAAATTTGATCACTGTATCACTTGTACACACACACACACACATACACTACGTACACATTGAGCTCCTAATAGAAAATTAGACAAACACTAAAGGCAAATGTTAAATTTTAGAGGAAGATAAATTCAAGCTCATACTAGAAAGACATTTCTTAAAGTACAATAAAGTGCTAAGCATGTGAGTACATGAAAGTTAAACACTGTTCATCAGGCATGCTAAAAAAGCCAAACTTGTTGCTGTCAGGTTGATTCTAACTCATGGTTATCCCATGGGACAGAGTAGAACCACTCACAGTTTCCAGGGAGTGCCTGGTAGATTCAAACTGTCAGCTTTTTACGAAGCAGATGTAGCAGTTAACTTGTGCCAACAGGATTTCCAAGCATACCTAAGAGAAGGTTTGGGGGAAGCCGTGGTGCATGCAGTCAAGATAGGATTGGTTTTGAAAATCTCTAACTAATGTCTATGGATCAGTAGAAGAAAGAGAAATCATCCCTAGCAAGGGCAAAAATTGGCAGAAATGGGCATTTTGCTAAAAAGAAAGCATGAAATATAAAATATTATAGGAAAAGTTGACTGACATCTTGTGCCACTTGGTGGGCATGTAAGAGGGTATAGACACTTTGAAGAATGTGTTCACATATCTTGTGAATGTGAGAAAGTGCCTAGTGCAAAAATCCCGAAACCAAACCCATTGCCATCCAGGCCATTCCAATTTACAGAGACCCCACAGGATGGAGTAGAACTGCCCCATAGAGTTTCCAAGGAGAGCCTGGTGGATTTGAACTTCTGACTCTTTGGTTAGCAGCTGTAGCACTTAACCACTGTGGCACCAGTTTCCAAGCCTAGTGTACAACTCAGTATTTCCACTGTTAATGTATTTCCTAGCAAATCTCGTGCTCACAGTACACCAAGATCACTTTCATTTTCTCTAGCTGTACAACAAGGCACTCACTTTATTTCGTCCTTAATACTCTAAGTCAGGAATTCAAGCAGGGCTCAGCTTAGTGATTCTTCTGCTCCAAGTGGTAGAAATCTGAGAGCACCTCAGTACTGCTCTGTTTTTAGCTGGTCTCATAGCACATTTTTATGAAGGCTACACTCACACGTCTGGTGTCTTGATGGAGACAAACTAAAGGTTGGTCTCCAATGGGCTACCTTTCACTGCTGTGTGGCCTCAGAGCCTCCCAGGGAGGGCCCTGGAACAGGATAGGCAGGCTCCTTACTTGACAGCTCAGGTTTCCCAGATCCTAAGACAAAAGCTGCAAATCTCCCCTTGAAGCATTACTCTGGAACACAGACAACATCACCTTCTTCCTGTTCTCTTGGTCAAAGAAACAACAAAATTACCAAGAAGCCAAACCTGTTGCCATTAATTCTGACTCAAAGCAACCCTATAGGATAGAGGAGAACTGCCCCATAGCGTTTCCAGAGAGAAGCTGGTAGATTCAAATCACTGGACTTTTCAGTTGGCCATTGTAGCTCTTCAGCACTGTACCACCAGGGTTCTGTGAAGCATGGGCAAGCCAGCAACAACTCAGAAGAGGAGGAAATCGTCTGCATGTTATCACAGGTAGAGTGTCAGTGAACACCCAGCCATTCTGAAGCCTAAACTTGTTCATAGTAACATTCTTCATAACAAGAAAAACAAGACAACAATCCAAATGCCCATTCATGGAAGAAATATATCATAATCCATGTAATTAAACACTATATAGCCATGAAAATTCAATGAATGAACATTCTTAATGGTCAAAAAGATGAATTTCAGAAACATAATTTTGAATAAAATAATCAAGTTAGGAAACATTACCTAGGGTATGTTATAAAGAGTATGTTATTATATTTAAAAATCTCTAATAAATCCATATAACTTTTTTTCATAAAAGAGTATTATAAATAAGATTCAAGAAAATGGTTTTGCCTTTAGAGTGACATCAGGACAGGATAAAGCAGAACTATCCAGATAGAGTAACATTGTAATACTTTCAGAATATTCTCATTCTTCAGGTATATAGTAGATACAAAATTATTTTTATTATTATTATGCCTGTATATATTCAATATATTATTTTTCTTATGTTAAATTCAATGTTTGAAAAGAGATTTCATATTTCTGGAATTTGGAAATTACTTTTGTGGCAATCCTGACTTTAGAATTTGTCATCTGGATTCTGCCATGTCTAGAAATGCCCTTAACTTCTTGTGTGCAGTGTTGCATTTAAAAAGCCACATATTTTATTATATTAAGAACAAGTAGTTATAAAACACATGAATAGTTTATAGCTCGAGGGTTTTTCAGAATTGCTATAATATTTGACTATAGTACTAAAAGCAAACTTGGCTTCTAACCCCTCATGCGTGTCTGTGTGTGTGTGTGCGTGTTTCACTGTGTATAGGATTGTTACGAGTCAGAATCAACTCAAAAGCAACAACTGCAGCATACACGCACATGTATATACACAGAGGAATTCTTTCTTTAAACTTATATCAGTTACAGGAAACCCTGGTGGCGTAGTAGTTAAATGCTGCATAGTGGTTAAGTGCTGGCCAAAAGGTCAGCAGTTCGAATCTGCCAGGTGCTCCTTGGGAACTCCATGGAGGAATTCTACTCTGTCTGATAAGGTCACTATGAGTCAGAATTGACTCGACAGCCCTGGGTTTGGTTTTTGGCTTTGGATATTAGTTATGCACTTGACTTCTTAGGTAAGTGAATGTCAACCGATGGAGAAATATCCACAGCAGGAGGAAATCTGTGGAGAAGTTTTTTGTGTTTACCGTGACAGGCAGGCCAAGCCTTTGGACATCAATGATAAGTGTCTGGAAAGTTACAAAGAAAGTAAACACTGAACAACAATTCGCTAGATTGATCTACATCTCGTAACTTTTCTCATATTTTGTGCCCTTTTTTCCCAACCTCTTCTATTTCCTAGGAACATCCCTCAACTTTTTTTCAGTATATCAATTAATTCTGTTTTTCAGCCTTAGCAATTTATTCCTGATTTCTAAGACTTTTCTTTTTATGTCATCCATTTTGTGGTATTCTCTTTGTGTTACATGGCAATACTAATTTCTTCAGTGTCTTAGGTTTAGTAAATTACATTAAAGTTTATTGTGTTTACCCAAACCATCTCTGTGAAACTGTAGTCAGGTATTCTGTATCTCAACCTTGGTCTTTATTTTATGGTCTTCACACACATGATGATTTTTTGTTGAAGTTTCATTTTTATTTGCCCATATCTGGATAGATAACATTGTACAAGTTTTTCGGCCCAAGCCCCTCGATGAGCAGGAAAACACTGAGCGGCATAACCAAACCCATTGACCTTGAGTCAATTCTGACTTACAGTTACCCTTTAGAACTGAGTGTAACTTCTGAATTGAGTGTCCAAGGAGTGCCTGGTGAATCTGAACTGCCGACCCACTGGTTAGCAGCTGTAGCACTTAACCACTGCACCACCAAGTTTCCACCGAGCAGGATCCAAAAACCAAAGCCAAACCCACTGCTGTGAGTATAACTGCCCTGTAGTGTTTCCAAGGAGTGTCTGGTGGGTTTCAACTGCCAACTCTTAGGTTAGTAGCTGCAGCACTTAGCTGCTACACTGCCAGGGTTTCCACTGAGCAAGATACCACCCGCTAATTAGACAGCTTATGCTTTTGAAAGCCAGGTCTAAGGAGCCAGTCTAATGCCGTACACCATCCTAAGGCTGAAAGTAAAAGTGTATACCAGTGGTCCACTATCCATCCATCAGTTTGTTGTACTGTGATGATTTTTGTGTTGCTGTGGTGCTAGAAGCCACACCACTAGTATTTCAAATACAAATAGGTCCACCCATGATGGACACTTGTTTCAGCAAAACTTGTAGCCTGAGAAAGGCCAAGGATAAAAACCTACTGATGCATTTCCAAAAATTATCTGCTGAAAACCTTACATATCATCACACAATACTGTCTTACATAGTACTGGAAAATGAGCATCCTTGATTGAAAGCCACTCAAAATACAGGGTGACTTTGACCATGGACTCTCACACACCTGATTTCTAAGATGTTATGGGGACAGGCACTGTTTCATTCTCTTGCAGGTGAAGTCATCAGGAGCTGATGCAGATCTAATGACCGCCAGCAGCAACAAGATTGACGATGCCCACACCAGTGTCTCCCCAGTTCACTGGGGGACTTTTCTTGGAGATCCTTTTCTTTTTCCTTGAAGTTTAGGCTACTGTCATGATGATAAGAAGTCAGGTCTAGCACGTACTTATTCATTCTACAAATTCACCAGGCTGAGGAAGCCAAAACGGGCTGAAATACAGTCAATGCACTTCACAATCCCAGTGGAAAGAACTTCCTGTTTTTCAGTGCTCAAAAAGACATCCTCTGCCCCAGCCACGAACTTGAGAAGTGGCCTGAGAAGTGCACAATCAGCCCTTATTAATCTTCATGTTTTTAGGTAATTCGTTTATATTCCATCTTCCTAATAGGACTTTGAGATGTTCTGTCAAGGAGGGTCGCTCCAATAACGGCTCCCTCATCTCCAAAGCCTCCTCCTCCAACTCTGCTTCAACGTTTCACCATCTTGGCACATTTTTCTCCACCCACATGCTGTCGTTCCTTACCCAACTTCTACAATGTTTTTGAAATTCTCATGCTTTAATGATGTTCCTTCCTTTTCTCCTTGTCATCTGCATTTTTGTTTTAGAAGTCTCTATGACACGTAAGTGGGTGTCATGTTCTGTCCTGTTCAATGAGTATCGTGTATACATTTTTGGGATTACCACTACGAGAACGCTGGAGTCAAAATAATGGAATCGAGTGTTGAGGAGTTGCGGTACACATGGCCATGACCTTTGGGGAAAGAAAGGACTCAATGAATGTTAGGGCTCTGTATTCATTATCTACTTAAGAATTATTAGTTTTCAATTGTAAGAAATTCCATTGAAATGGAGAGAAAAGAATCAATTCTGTCTATCATTTTGGTTTCTTTGGACATATATTAAAAACAGAAAAAAATGAACATGCAGATTATAACATTTTAATTTCAGCAAAGTATTTTCTTGGCATTTAGTGGCCTTATAATGTCTCTCAGGGGATTCAAAAGCTCTGGCATAGACCATGTTGATGAGTTGTACTGTAAATATAAATAAATGAGAAACATAAGCTTTCCACTTTCTGTGACATACATGTGAAAATTTTAAGAGCTAATGTGTTTAGCACATGTATGTACTCAGGAAAACAGGAAGTATGGACAAACTATCCCAAAATAGTTCATGGTATAAGATTCACAAGTGCCGGGCTTCCCAAGTGAGAAACAGGCAGAGCACACATATTATTAAGGACTGCATTAAATCCACACACTTCGGTGTTTGCTTTGAAAACCTTCTTTAATCTCATATAATCAGACTGACACTGTAACCAAATGCTGATGCACATCATGCTTCTGAACATGTTTGTAATCCCATCTATGATGACCTAACTGAATAGGAGCAATATTAACAGCTATAGCTACACACACACACACACACACACACACACACACACACACACACACACCAAAGAATAGAGTTTTGCTTCAATGTCTTCCCACTGCAATTAGAACTATTCCTTGTTAAGGTATTATTCATGTGTATATATTTTTGGTAACATTTATATTCCTGTTAGGACAATGACACACAGAGTGATGTGTATTTTATAGAACCAGATGCTGCAAAGGCAAAATAAGTCCTACCACCAACCAGAAGTTGGAGGAGCATGAAGACTTCATATCAAACATGAACTTGGTGGTAATTAAGTAGATAGCCTTAACTTAAAACCACACTTGCATTTCAATGGCTTTATTTCCTAGTACAAAATAGAAGAGGCAGATGGATCCTGTCACATAAGAACAATGTCGCCCAGAATGGTCTTCCCTGGAAGATTAGTGATCTTAAATAAACTCAGTGTATACAACCAAATGGCACAGAATGTCCCGCCAGAAACAGCAAAACATCTATCTTGGAGAAATGAACTATACTAACTTTAGGAAACCTTCCAGGAAAATAATCAACTTAATTCTCTCAGCAGATGATACCCCTATTACAAGGAAGGATTTTCTCACCTGAAGGTCATAAGCTGTAGCTGAAGATGAATCAGGTTCTTTAATGCAGTCTTTATCCAGTCAGTTGTTTTTATGGAGAGAGAGAAATTAGACAATGGGAGCTTATGACTAAGCACGTGGTAAGTCCAGTCCACTTCAAGGCAGCAAGGTGAATTTAGCATCTTCTTTAAAACAAAGGATAAACTCTTGTAATCGCTGTTGACTTTCTGAAATAAGGACCAGTAACGCTGGTGGCATAGTGTGAAAGACCTATGGCTGCTAACCAAAAGGTTGGCAGTTCGTTTCCACCAGGTGCTCCTTGGAAACATTATGGGGGCAGTTCTACTCTGTCCTATAGGGTCCCTATGAATGAGAATTCACTCAATGGCAATTGGTGTCTGGTCTCCAGTGGTCAGTGGTGATTTAGTGGTAGAAGTCTTGTCTTTCACGTGGGCAAGCCAGGCGCCTCTTGAACAGTGTCACCACTCATTGGTCAATGGGGACCTGCATGTGGTTAGGATGAGAAATAGGTTTCAGAAGAGTTTCCAGACTAAAACAGATGTGGAAGAAAGGCCTGGTGATCTCCTGAAAATCAGCCAGTGAGAACCCTGTGGGATCACAATTGTTCCATCCACAGTTGATCGTGGGGATGGCGTAGAACTGGGTGGCCTTTTGTTGAGTTGTGCACGCTGTTGCCATGAGCCAGGAGAGAACAAGTTGGCCAGGCACAACAAATCTGCTCTGCCAAGATTCATCACAGACTTCAGACTGAATAGTGTCCTAGAGTCATGATGACCATAGGCTGTCATATTACGAGAAGCTTTTAAAAAATAGGGACACTTGAGGACAAGCTCAGATCTACAGAATCAGAATCTCCCATGTTTGGCAATATTTACATGTAGACCCATGTTTGAAAAATATTGTCTTTGAAGACATGAAAAGGAGTAACTTGCCCATTCCTCCCCTTCAGGATCTTCATAACAGAGGATGGCTGTGTAGGAGGGACATCAAGGGATCCTCAGTGTAATCACGAGGCACCGTGCATGTCCAGTACTGTCCTTCCCTGTCTTAATTTTACTCAGGACCACCCAAGCAACAGTCACAATGGTTGTGAAAGACAAAGCATTAGTGTAGGAGTCATTCCCAAAGGATAAAAGGAAAGGACCAATATACACAAAGAATGCATTCTGTGATATTTATTAAAGACTGTATGTATGATCATATAATGTATCTTACACTTAAATATATTTAAGGTATCTAATACTATCTGGAGCCCTGGTGTTGCAGTGATTAAGAGCTATGACTGCTAACCAAATGGTCGGCAGTTCGATTCCACCAACTTCTACTTTGTCTCATAGTGTTATAAGTAGGAATCTACTTGATGGAAATTTTTTAATACCATCTGTCTATCTATGGAAACTCTGGTGGTGTAATGGTTAAGTCCTACTGCTGCTAACCAAAAGGTCAGCAGTTTGAATCCTCCAGGCTCCTTGGACGCTCTGTGGGGCAGTTCTACTTTGGGCTGTAAGGTTGCTATGAGTCTGAAATAACCCAATGGTAGTGGATTTTGTTTATCTGTCTATACGTATAGATATGCAGTAAAACCTCTTATCACACTTACTAACCAAAAACCAAACCCAGTGCCATGGTGTTGATTCCAACTTATAGCCACCCTATAGGGAAAAGTAGAACTGCTCCATAGAATTTCCAGAAAGCACCTGGCAGGTTTGAACTGCCAAGCTTTTGGTTACACCATCAAGGTTTCCAGGCCTAACATAAGGCAGTGTCAGTGTTAATAAAGAGATGACATAGATTTGGGCGAGTCTTATGGATCCCTAGGGTATAGAAAGTGAAGAGGAGGATTTGCTACAGAATTCATGATTTTTTCTTTAGGGAGTAGATTGGAGATATAGTAACTAAGACAGTGAAGAAGAGGAGGGCGGACCAGCTGAAGGGTAAGCAGGATGAGATGCTTTAATCCACTGTTGGTGTTCCATCTCAAGGAGTCGCTTTTGACTCATAATGACCTCATGTTACAGAGTCAAAAAGCCCCATAGAGTAGTCTAAGCTGTAATCTTTATGGGATCAGTAAGACTCCAAGTTTTCAGCCTGAAGAGTGATCATTCAGCACACTCCTTGAAAAGAATGAACAGGTCTCAGTTAGCTTACGCTTGCTCACCAGCTGGTTCTGGGCATGAATTAAGGCTCTTCCAGCATTTGGTGAATGAATGAGAAGGGTCACTATGTGGACTCTGCTTGGAATGGCATGCTTCTGTACACATTCTATCACCTTCAACAGTTCCAAAACAAGTGACTTGTTTCTTTCCCTGACTGAAATAGTCAATTTAATGAGAAGTCACTTTAAAAAATACAGATTGGAATTTTATTTACTTGTTTGTTTGTTTGCAGTGTGGATATCACTGAAGAAGAGCAAAGGAATCTAAAAAGTCCTAGGTCCTTCCAGAGTGTCATAAGGGACACACATTATAAAGCACCATGATCTCCCAAGAGGAGGTGACAATGTCATAAGATCCTGATGTGTTCTCAGATGTTGCTCTATTTTTAACAAGTGGTGCCTAAGAAGAGGGCTAAGAGGAACTGTGATTCAGGTAGTATTCAGTACTTGGATTCTAAATTATCATTTCACTTAGTGTACCAATAATAATAATAACCCAGTGCCTAAACTTTTCCAAGACTCGTAGTTCTGGAAAGAAGCAGTCCTAAGATCTGCAAGTACTTGAGTTAACAGTTCTGCTTCACTGAGGAGAGAGAAAAAAAGGGAAAGGAAGGTAAAATCCATTGAGCAATTACTGTATATCAGATGCTCTGTGAGCCTCACAAACCGTGGTGGTGTAGCGGTTACATACTGTGGTCGCTAACCAGAAGGTTGGCATTCCAAATCCACCAGGCGCTCCTTGGAAACTCTCTGGGTCGGTGTTACCTGTCTAGAGGGTCACCATGAGTCAGAACCAACCCAGCATCAGTGGCTTTGCTTTGGTATGGGTCATGTAAGCTTCACAACTTGATCTCATGTCCTTTGGACATGTTAGCAGGGACCAGTCCCTGGAGAAGGATATTGTGCTTGGTGAAGTAGAAGGTCAGCAAAAAAGAGGAAGACCCTCAACAAGATGGACTGATATGGTGGTTACCACAATGAGCTCAAACATAACAAAGGTTGTGAGGATGCTGCAGGACTGGGTAGCGTTTTGTCCTGTTGTGTGTGCTTGCTGCAAGTTAGAACCAACTCGAGGGTACCTAATAGCAAGGTGCAAGCTGCTTTAATGTGTCTTCTCCCTCCATGTAAGCAGTATCACTGTGACGGGACAAAGAATAAGGGGAGGACCAACACAAGTACAGTGAAACCTGGGAGAGCTGGAACTAGACGGGGATGCTGTATTTCTGAGTCTCACAACTTTTCTGCCCTTGGCACAGTGTGGTCTTACCACTTCCCTATTATTTCCTATTTGTGAAAGATATTTGCGTTTTCCTTGTCTGACAGGTTTCTGCCTTACCATGTCCTAGTGCTCATAGGTTTTACTGTCTGTTTACCACTCATGGATCTTGGCTAGTACGTGACAAAAGATAAAACAGAGCAGGAACAATATCGTCGCTCTAATG
Source organism: Heterohyrax brucei (assembly GCA_028571685.1). NCBI lineage: Eukaryota > Metazoa > Chordata > Mammalia > Hyracoidea > Procaviidae > Heterohyrax > Heterohyrax brucei. The sequence continues at coordinate 82,495,651 of CM053148.1, read as the reverse complement.
TGCTACCAGCAAGTCAGTCGCTGGAACTCCAGACTTGTTCAAAAGCCTCCTTTCTGGCACAAGGGTAGGTTTACTCCTGTAAGCAAATGCAACTTCTGTGTTTCACCTCAAAGAAATGGGAAACACACTTCTACTTCTATCTACGTTTCTTCCTAGTTGGATCAAAATAAACAGATTTTGTGTTCTCTTAACTTCAGGTTTGATAACCAGAGGCACAGATGTAATGGTACACAAACATACTGGTTCAACCATGCTACCTGAACCTGTGTATCACATCCACAACAACTGTACGTAATTTGAATATTTTTACTCTTTCAGGATGTGATCCTTGACTTTGGACAGGTCAAGGTCAACTATTGAAGTCAAAATCTTCCTATTTACAATGTAGAGATTTCTATACCATAGTTCATAACAAACCAGAAAATCCAGCCACCAAGCCATTTGCAATCAAGTTGATTTGGACTCAACAACCCTATAGGATGGTCCCATAGGTTTTCAAGGGGAGGCTGGTGGATTTGAACTGCTGATGTTTTTTGATTAGCAAGTAAGAAATTAACCACTCTGCTACCATGTCTCCATATAGTTTACAAAATGAAACAAACAGAATCTGTTGCCTTGGAGTTGATTTCAACTCATAGCAACCCTAAGACAGAGTAGAACTGCCCCATAGGATTTCCATTATATGCAATGTTTTCCTTAATAATGAAGTTGGTATTATTATAAGCACTGACTGTATTGAAAAATTGCAGATTCATGTCAGATCACTTATAAAGGATTTGAAAAGCACACACAAGACCTGACAACTGAGTTCATGAATTCACTGTAGAAAAAGTGCTATATACCTCATTGCTGAACATCACTATGGTCACCTTCAGAGTCCTCCCCTTAGGAAGCTATGCACTGATGCCAGCACCTCATCCTCCCTTCAAAGCAATTTTGGAACTCTTTTTCTGGATTGGCCATCAGAGCTGTTGTCATATTACCCTTGATGTCCTAAATGTAATCATAATGTCTTCCTTTCAGTATCTCCTTTATCTTCAGGTAAAGAAAAGGTCATTGGGGGCCAGATCTGGTGATAAGGAGGGTGTTCCAATACAGCTGTTTGTTTACTGGCCAAAGTCTCCCTCACATACTACTATTCAGTTAAGCTCACGAACTTGCCACTGTCCCACCATGATCAGTGGCCATTCCAGAAAGAGTTCCGAAATTGCTTTGAAGGGTGAACTAGGTACTGGCATCGGTGCATAGCTCCCAGGGTGGGGGAGTGAGAGGGTACTTCAAAGGTGACCGTAGTGATATGTAGAGCAATGAGATCTGTAGCACTTTTTTAGGATGAGTTAGAGGACTTCATTTCAGTCTTCGTATGTGCGTAGGTTAAGTTCTCAACTACTAGGTGAAAACTGGGTGGTCTGAACCTACCCAGAGGCTAAACCCACCTAAAGGTACTTCTGAAAACAGGCCTGGTGATCCTTTTTCAAAAGGCCACAACCTTGAAAACCCTTCCAAGCACACATGGGGTCACAAGGAGTTGGAATCAATTTGATGTCAATTACCAACAGCAACAGATACATTAAATAAAGATTATTTACATTAAGACCAGCAATGCCAGATGGAGTAATATCATGATAGGTTTGTAATAGAAAATTCTTATTTGTAAAATTATTCTTCATCAACAGTAATTACCTGAAGAACTGAGGCAGGATCAACCTTACTGAAACAGTAGATACTTGTTCTTGTTCTGCCCATTTGCTAGTGGTAGTTCCCACAGATATTTTTGACCTGAGGCCTTCTCTCCTCTCTATTCCCTTCACGTATATAAAAATATTTCTATACCCTCAAGCTGCTCCTTGGAAACTCTAGGATGCCGTTCTGTTCTGACCTCTGGGGTCACTATGAGTAGGAATCTACCAGAGAGCAGTGGCTTTGGCATGCACATGAAATTCAGCACTACTTGGCGGTTCATCTTTCTTTATAAATACAAGTTAATTACCCAAGGACCCTTCTGTATCTGTACTACATTTGGAAGAAAATTTGTGAGCATGTACTAGAAATAAAGGGGAACTGATTTCAAGTCACCTGTAAAGAATCAAACTCAGAATGAAGTCATTTCCTGATAGCTTCTCTCATTTAAAATTTTATTCAGGGGAAGAAAACTATAAGGCATTTTTTTAAGGATATTTTTCATCCATTTACAGTTTGAAGTTGGCAAACAAGGACAGCAGGTAGATCCCAAATCAGAAAATCTGAACTGAGCTCTTCCTCCCAGATTAAGAGCTTAATATAAATAATCCTCACCTGTAGGTTGCTCTAAAGTCAGGACCTTTCTAAGCACTTCTGGTGTATCTTCCAAATGGCAATGTGCCATTAAAGCTTTCACATAACAAGAACACGCCAGGGATTAAAACTCTGATTCATTGCTAGAGTTTATAACTAGAATCTAGGAGTTGCCACTGACAACTGAGTCACTCAAGGCAGGTTATAGCTTCTGTCTTCTGGATGGTCTCTATAATCTTCATTCTTGTAGATAATAGGGATGTGGGTCTTGCATATATCAATGTAAATATGCACATATTTGTACTACATTATGTTACAGAGGTGTAATCCATGCTGAAGGCTGTAGTCTTGGGTCTTCATCAAGAAGAGCTTCAAATCCTCTGAGTTTTTCAAGCAAGGTGGTGTTATCTGCACATCACAGATGTTAACGAGTCTTCCTTGAATCCTCATGTCTCATTTTTCTTCATACAGTTCAGCTTCTTGGAGTATTTGCTCAACATATGGACTGAACAAATACAATGAAAGGATACAACCCAGACACACACACTTACTGATTTTAAACCACATATTACCCTCTTGTCTGTTAGAATGACTGCCTCTTGATCTATGTACAAGGTCCTCAGGAGCTCAGTCAGGTGTTGTGGAACCCCCATTCTTCACAGTGTTATCTATAATTTGTTATGACCCACACAGTCAAATGCCTTTGCATAGTCAATAAAACACAGGTAAGCATCTTTCTAGTATTCTCTGTCTTCAGCAGTGACAGCCAAGATCTGTCTGACGTCAGCAATGATGTCCCCCATTCTGGACAGCACAAGACCAGACAGTGTTTCCATCTGTTATACGTGATGTCACTTGGAGCTGACAGTAATTCAACAATGTCTAACAACAGCAAACATGTCTTTGAACTTATTCTTCATAATTACTGTCCTAGTTAGCTAGTGCTACTTTAATAGCAATACCCGAAGTGGATGGCTTTAAAAAGAGAAATTGTATTTTGTCACAATCCAGTAAGCTGAAAGTCCAAATTCAGGGCATGTCAGCTCCAGGAAAAGGCTTTCTCTGCTGGCTCTAGAGGAAGGTCCTTCTCATCAATATTCCCCTGGACTGGAAGCGTCTGATTCACAGAGATTCCAGGTCCTTTCCAAAGGACACATTCAACTCCAAGCACCTTTTTCTGGGTGTTAAGTGGTACCCAAATCTCTCCACTAACTTCCCTAGTTGATATCTCAAAAGATTGCCTCAAGGCACAGTACAATCTTACTCTCTGAGTCCTGCCCCACCAACATAACTGCCACGCATCCTCCTCGTAGAGGCGGGGTTTACAACATAAAGGAGCATCAGACAGTACTGATAATCACGGCTTAGTCAAATAACATGCTTTTCTGGGGGGACTACAATTCAATCAGTGACAATTACCTTGATGAGGAGGATAAGATGTTGCTCAGAAAGCTCAACATAGCTTTATCCACATCCAGTTTTCTGCTTTGCAGCTATACTGCTTCACGTCTCCAGGTATAGAGATGAAAGACTGGGAGAGATGTAGTCCTTATAAATAAGCGTAACAACTCATGGTGATCTCACGTGTGTGGAGAACTACCCCATAGGATTTTTCAAGACTGCGGTGTTTTAGAAGCAAATAATTAGGCCCATCTTGTGATGTACCTCTAGGTGGGTTTGAATTACCAACTTTGGATGAACAATGTGTACCACTGAGGAATCCTGCTGTGTATCCTTTTAGCCAGATATTACATACACATCATATCAAATAATACACTGTGTTAAAATAAAGGCGTATTAGGTATCACATATGTATAAATTAACTCATAATAACTTTAAGAAATAACTCTACTGCATATCCTTCAAATTAGAGAGCAATTATTGTGATTCTTTATGTCATATCCCAGTAGAAAATATACAGGAAGTCTAGGAATCTATCCTTTGTAACACAGGGGAACTAAGCAAGAAACACCTTTTTGTTCTTATGAAAGATTTAATGAGGGAAAAGCAGAAGATGGAAAGCCCTAACATGACCTTCAAACAAAAAAGTCCTTTGAAAATAATGAAGTAAGTAGTTTCCTTACTTCTCTTGGCAATGCCATCTCAGTCTCTAAGAATTTCCTTTTCACCCCTTGACCTTTCAAATGAGGTCATCACCAAAGGAAATGTCTTATTTCAAGAGGAACTACGGCCTTTTGACATCTGAGGGAGTTTCAGAGTATTAGGCTTTGTTAGATCCTGTTCTTGTGAAAGAAAAAAGTAAGCAAAAACTATTTGTCCATGAATTTTAAAGCACTTAGGTGTTTTGTTAATGTATAGTTGTCCTAACTCAATAGCAATGGACTTCTCAAAAGTCTTCCTTTTCAAAACATTAACTGAGTGCTTAGATCCTGAATTAGTACTTTAGTGACTGAGAACCATTAAGCTATTGATAGCCTCCATCTGTTCTGGAAACTTACGTAATAAACTACTCATATACAAATGCTGTTAATTATCTGAAAGTGTTTATTTTTCTGCAAGTTTCAACTAAAGTATTTTACACATATGCAAAGATTCATATAAAATTCTCTCTTTTTTTTTTTAATTTGGTGAAACTATGTAGCTAGGATATAGAAAAATGGAAGCAAACTGAAAAGCGGGGAACCTCATACCACCAGGAGGCAGTTTCAGCAGCAGAGAGTGTCCTTTGGAAAGGACTTGTGGTCCATTAACAGCATTTGTACTATTACTGCGTTTGCCAGCCAAGCTCCTTCAAGTCGTTATTGCGTTTAGGCAACTGTATAAATTCCATTCCCCTGTAGTGGTGAAGTGCTATGGCTGCTATCCGGAAGGTTGGCAGTTCAAATCCACCAGGAGCTCTTTGGAAACTCTATGGGGGCAGATCTACTCTGTCAATAGGGTCACTATGAGTTGGAATTGACTCTACAGCAGTGGCTTTGGTGTTTGTGTGTTTGTGTGTGTGTGTGAGTGTTTGTGAAATGATTGACTTAAACATGAGCAAGAAACAATCATGTTTAATGAAATTTCAGTGGAAAAATGCCCTACGCTAGAGGAAAAACTGCACAACATGAAACGCTCTTCACCATCAGTTGTCATGATGTCTGTGTACAAAGCCAGGCAGCTTTAGGTAGCGTTGTGCTGTCATAGCATCCAACATGTTACATGCCCAAAGTGATAAGAGAAAAGATAGAACTAGGTTCAGATGGGCCTGCTGGGCAGCAATTACCTCCCAACCCCTGGATTTCTGAGTATGTGCCCTAGATTGAACTGTGTCTCATGAAAAACGTGCATAGCAATTTGACTGGGCTGTGATTCCCAACATTGTGTGACTGCCCTCCATTTTGTGATTTGTTATTGCTGTGAATCCTAGTCTCTGCCGTGGTTCATAGAGTGGATTACATTAGGAGATATTAGCGTGGGACACTAACACCTTTCCTAAAGTCACCTCCCAGCTCCAAAGTGAGGGAGTGTGCCTGGAGTGTGGCTTGCATCGTCTTTTATTTTTTCATCCTACAAGAGATAAAAGGAAAGGGAAGCAAGCAGAGAGATGGAAACCTCATACCATCAAGAAAGCAAGGCCAGAAGTAGAACTCATCCTTCACAGCTGAGTTTCCTGCTGTCAGACGCTCCCTGGCCACAGATAGCCATCACAAGGACCTTCCTTCCAAGCTGCAAAGAAGGAAAGCCTTACCCTGGAGCAAATACCCTGAATTCAGATTTGTAGCCTGCTGGACTGTGTAAGAATAAACTTTCCTTTGTTAAATCCATCCACTCAAGGTATTTTCTGTCAGAGCAATACCAGATGACTAAGGCAGTATGCAAAATAAAAAAACTAAATGTCTCCTGGTTTGCCAAGCCAAGTGCCCTCCAGTCAGATCAGACTCTACTGGTTTAGACTTCCGTTAATTGCAACAAGCACATTTTAACTAATGTTTTAATAGTTACTAAACCATTAACGTTTGTGAGCTTAGTGCCCAAGGACATTTTTAAGCACTTGACTGTAGTGAGATGGATCACTTTGGTGTGGCCTCTCTAACCATGGTCTGGTAACTCCCACCCAGGTTACTGGGTGAGGCTGCACAGATAGGGTAATTGTAGCCCACGAAAGGTTGATTTTGCCATCTTGCTGTGCTTGAAATGAGTCACCCCCTAGACATGCTAAAGGGAAGATCAATTACCACCAAGGAAAGAGAGGTTAGCAAGAGAGACCTGTAGGAGACAGCTTAGTGGGCTTTGCAGCCCACAGAACAAGAAAGCTGAGTACTTCTGAGCAGAGACAGGGGGACAGGAAGAGAAGTGTACCTGTGAGCACAGCTGGGAAGAGGCTGGCATAGTGAATGAACTGTATCCTTGACGGCCCCTGAGCCTGAATTATAACCTGTGACTTCCCTAATAAATTCCATCACAGTGAGTGTGGTCTTTGGGTTCTGTGTGGTCACTGAAATGAATTATAAAACTCAACAGAGACTTAGAGAGCACCAAGGGAGGAATAGCTGGTGTCAGAGCTGGTGAAGATGGTAGAGAGAGGCGGGTCTGAGCCCCACCACGTAGGAGTCCGTCCTGGGCTGTGGAACTGGATTTTCCTTCCACTTTGCGAAGTTAGAGAAGGTCAGACATCGGCCCCACACAGTTATCACCTTTACATACATTAATTCATTTAGAAATGTAGGTACTGGTGGATGAGAACTGATTTTGTGACTACTAATCCATATCGTGACTATCATACAAGGTTCAACAAGTAAGTCAGAGAACTTAATTGTTCTAAGTTCTACAGACCTCTTTGCTGAATACCACTATGGTCACCTTCAAAGTCCTCCTCTTGGGATGCCATGCATCAAAGACAGCACCTATTCCACCCTTCAAAGCAATTTTGGAACTCTTTCTGGTACGCCCATTGCACATGGTGGTAAGTTCACAACTTAATTGTATTGTCTGTGAGGGAGTTTTTAGCCAAGAAACAGATAACTGTACTGGAACACTCTCCTTACTCACCAGATCTGGCACCCAATGACTTTTTCTTTACCCAGAGATAAAGGAAATATGGAAAGGAAGACATTTGGATGACAATCTGGACACCATGAGTTATATGAAGACAGCTATGGTGGCCATTTCAGAAAAGGAGTTCCAAAATTCCTTTGAAGGGTGGACTAGGAACTGGCATCAGTGCCTAGCTTCCCAAGGGGAGTACTGCGAAGGTGACCGTAGTGATATTCAGCAATGAGGTCTGTAGGACTTTTTCTAGGATGAGTGCACAAACTTAACTGGCAGTCCTCATGGGTACCAATGTTCCTGGAATCTTACTGAGAAGGTTCAAAACTTATTTTATTGTTCACTGAAATTGCCATATGTTGCCACAACAAACACCAATCTATAGTGAAATAAATGAAATTTGTACTCGGTTTTGATTATGAACTACAATAACCATCTTAGTAAGTCATCAGAAATATGCCTTCATGATTTCCTTAATAGTAGTCTTTCAAACTATTTTTTTGTAATTTATAAGAAAATTAAAAGAATTCTTGCAGGCATTTTATTTTCCAATATCTATTGAGTAATACCTAGGAGATTTTTCAAGACATACCAAATACTAGCAGCATATTTGCGAAAGCAAAATACTCAATAGCAACTTTCTTGCATGTTTATATGTGTATAAAACTTATAATGGGTTTTATGTTTAATTTTCCCCAGTATGTTCACCATTACAAAGATTATGTTGACTCATAATTACATAATGTTCTTTTTAATAGTGATATTCCCTTTAAAACAGGATTAGGGATAGCTAAACTGGGTAAACCTGAGTAGCTCAACTGAACAATTAAGTGGAAATCTTTGAAAAGTCATTGTTGTTATATTTCAATGAATAAACTGGCTCAATAAATGCATTTGCCTGCTATTAAACTTCCACATTTCTCTTTATTAATATTAGTGTAATTAAGACTAGATTACAGTTGAAATATGAGACATTTAGGTCAAAACTGTACTCTTAGTTACCTAACCAGCCTCTCTGTGCCTCTTACATGCCACTGGAAGCTGATAACCAGGAAATGCAGGCTTTAATCAGAGGGTGGGGGTGCCCAAAAGGTTTCATTTCATTATTTATTTTTTTGATTTTCATTGTCTTTGGCCACAATATCTCGGGCTGAGGAATAAAAAAAAAAAAAAAGATGAAATTTTTGAGATTTTTAAAGTTAGTTTAGTATTTGCACATTTTGGTTGATAACTGATAGTACTTATCTCCTAAAGATGATCAAAAGTTTTAAGGACCTGATGAATAGGACATCCTCACCCTGTCACAGCCACGTGTTGGCATACATTAGCCTCCTTTCCCTCACTTTGTGACTCAGGAGCCATGTTAGGTTAAACAGATCACATTTCCTGAAAGACAGCATTTGTGTGTTAAGATATAAACTTCAGCCTTGTATATGGACTAGAATTTTTAATTGTACTGCGATATAAGAAGCTGGTTGGATGCCCTTTGTCTCCCCAGCATATACGAATTTTGAAAGTGAAATCATTAATGTAAAAGAAAATCCGCAATAATCTGAGTGGAATTTGCAAACACTAGAGTTTTGCCAAGGTTCTGAGGAGATAAGTGAGTCATTACCCTTCTTGGACAAACAAAGAAAATAAGGCTTATATGGATAAAATTCATTTTTCCAAAATTACGTAACTAACAAGTCAAGATAGAGAATCTTTGCTTTTTCCACAAGGCTGTACTATTTTAAGTAAATGGTTTTAAACAAAAGTGATAAGTCTTATGAACATTCATAATAACAAAGAGCCAAAATCACACATGCACACGTGCACACACACACACACAGACACACACACACAAAAAACACAACATACACATACAACACACACAAACTCACCACACACAGAGTGAGTGGTTCTTGAGATTATCTTGGTCGGAAAAGATAGGGTCAAGACTAGTGAAGACTTATTTCCCTTCACTATTAGAGGCTGAATTAATTTTTGACACATTGTTTTTGTTGTTGTTAGGGGCCACTGAGTCAGTTCTGGGTCATAGCGACCCCACGAACAACAGAACAAAACACTGTGAATTCTTGCACCATGCCCACAATCGTTTTTATGCTTAAGTCTACTGTTGCCTCCACTGTGTCTTCCCCTTTTTTGCTGACCCTCCACTCTACCAAGCATGATGTCCTTCTCCAGGGACTGATCCTTCCTGACAACACGTCCAAAGCATGTAAGACACAGTCTTGCCTTCTTTACTTCCAAGGAGCACTCTGGTTGTACTTTTTCCAGAACAGATTTGTTTGTTCTTTTGACAGTCGATGTTACATTCAACATTTTTCTCCAACACCGCAATTCATAGACACCAATTGTTCTTCTGTCTTCTCTGTTCATTGTCCAGCTTTTGCATGAGTGTGATATAACTGAGAATACCATGGCTTGGGTCAGGTATACTTTAGTCTTCAAGGTGATATCTTTATTTTTGAATAAAGAGATCCTTTGCAGCAAGTTTTCCCAATACAATGTGTCTTTTGATTTCTTGACTGCTGTTTCCTTAGGCATTGATTGTGGACCCAAGTAAAATGAAATTCCTGACAACCTAAATCCTTTCTTGATTTATGACGATGTTCTTTACTGGTCCAGTTGACAGGATTTTTGTTTTCTTGATGTTGAGGTACAATCCATATCAAAGGCTATGGTCCTTAATCTTCATCAGTGTTTCAAATCTTCACTTTCAGCAAGTAAGGTGGTGTCATCTGCGTAATGCAGGTTGTTAATGAGTTGTCCTCCAATCCTGATGCCTCATTCTTCTTCATATAATCCATCTTCTCAGATTATTTGCTCAGCATACAGATTGAAGAAGTATGGTGAAAGGATACACCCCAATGCACACCTTTCCTGACTTCAAGCCATAAGTGACGCATTATACATTAATTGACATGTTCCTTTCTTTAATAACACTGTGACTATCTTACTCACTGGATTACCAGTGGGACAGTGGTTAAGAGATAAGGCAGCTAACCAAAAAGTCTACCAGGTGCCCCTTAGGAACACTATGGGGCAGCTCCGCTGTCTACGCTCATCTGCTATGAGTTGGAACTGATTAAATGGCAAAGATTAGGGATTTTTGTTTGTTTTGGTTTGGAATCTTTGCCATTATTAACTGTCTATAAGGTATATGTAAATCAATCCAATGGTTACTTTCAAAACTAACTCACACCAATGAAAGGATGTGGGAAGATGGATAAATATATTTTTAAATAGAGAGAGCAACCAATTTATTTTGACATAATCAGTGGTGAAATTAATGCCATCAAGCATTAGTGGAGGCTTTTAACTAGAATCATGTGCTACGTAAAGCTGTTGGACAGAGTTTAAAAGATCAGAATCTTGAAGGATGTGTATTAAAAAAAAAAAGGCAAATGCCCAATTGCCTTTGTAACGGGTTTTAAATTGAAGCAGCAATCCTTTTAAAGCATCACACAATAGGTAGAAGGAAAATGAAAGCTAATTAACCTACATTCTTTTTTGTTTTACAGCTTGTAGTAATCTTCCATGGAGTTTGTGACCAATGAATTATTAGACCTTGAGAAGAATTTGGAAAAGGCATAGAGTCAAGAGCCAAAGAAGCCGCATGACATCCCACTGGCCTGTCTGGGCATGTCTGAGCCAGGGTGCCGACTTTTGTCTAGAGCTAGAAATCAGTATAAAATCAGGTGCAGTAAATGCATCTCTACATTAAGAAGGAAGTGTGTAACTATGAATGTATGTGTGTGCACGTGTGTATATATATATGTATACACATATGTATATTCAATTATACATATATGTAACATATGCACTGTCATGGATGAAATAATTATGTCCCACCCCAAAATGTGTGTACTTGACTAGGGTATGTATGATTCCTAGCAATGTGCAACTGTCCATCATTTTGTCCTGATGTGATTTTCCAGTGTATTGTAAATCCTCTTACCATGATTTTGATGAGATGGGGTTAGCAGCAGCTAATAAGCAGGACTCAATCTACAATATTATTTTGTGTCAGAAGTCAATCCCTTTTGAGAAACAGAGAATCAAGCAGAAGACATGGGACTACATACTGCCAAGAAACAACAGCCAGGAGAAGAGTCAGTCATTTAGACCTGGGCTTCCTACATTGAGAAACTCCTCTACCAGGGAAGACCAATGACATTGACCTTGAGAACAACACAGAGAGAAAGCCTTCCCTCAGAGGTGACTCCTTGAATTAGGATTTCCAGCTTCCCAGCCTGTGGGGAAATAAATTTCTCATGGTTAAACCATCCACTTGTAGTATTTCTGTTACCGTGGTGTCAGATAAATAAGACATACACCTACTCCTCATTTATGGACGTCTCATTATCCACCATTTTGCATTTACAACAACAGTAAGAATTCTACCAGGTACCTACTTTGCTCATTAACCTGCTGGTTGACGGGGGTGTAGAACCACCAATGTGTCCTCTAGTCCAGCTACTGGACCCCATGTCCCCCTTGCATAATGCTGATTTTGAATAACGATCTGGTCTTTGGAACCCAGCAGTGTTGATAAGTGAGGGGTGGATATGATCATGCAATAACCATAAAATAGAATTGTGCAACCCTGAAAAGTCATGCATTTGAATAATACAAGTATAGAGTAGTAGTGGAGTAATTATAAATAGTTTCATGTATCAGTAACATCCTAAACCAAACCCACTGCTGTGAAGTCAGTTCTGACTCACAGTGACCCTACAGGACAGAAGAGAACTGCTCCACAGGATTTCCAAGGCTGTAAATCTTTACAGAAGGAGCCCGTCACATCTTTGTTGTACAGAGTTACTGATGGGTTCCAACTGCTGATGTTTTCCTTAGCGGTCAAGTTCTTTAATCACTGTACCACCAGGGTTCCTTCCAATTAATAATTATCAAAACCAAACCTGCTGCCGTCCAGTCAATTCCAGCTCATACCAATACTAGAGGACAGAGTAGAACTGCCATATGGAGTTTCCAAGAAGCACCTGGTAGATTTGAACTGTCTACCTTTTGGTTCACAATTGTAGCAATTAACCACTAGGCCACTAGGTTTTCAAATTAATAATGTATAGGTATAATTACATAATTTGCATGCTCATTGTATCATAAAAAGGTAAACATTACATAAGAATATTTAGGAGATATTATGTAATCTGTGGAATTATTTGTAGTTTTGTTTTTTCTTTTCTTTGTGCTTGATACTATCAGAATTTTACACATTTTTAAAATTATTTTCTATTTTACTAAAAATATTACTTTTCAATATCCACATCTGGAGACCATGGTTCATGTTTGCAAGGAGTTACAGGGATGATTATAGAGGAACAATATTTTAATGCAATCTACAATTGAGCTCTTAAAGTTCACTAACCGATAAATCAGAAAGCTGATTATTTTTGGGGGGGCTGCAAACTGTAGAAAGTCTCGGTCTCTTTTCCAATCATGCTTTTATTAAAACATCCTCTTTGATGTTCTCATTTAACATATCCAATTGCCTTTCAATAAAGCCATGTTTTCACTGACTATTTCCATGCGTTGGCACGTAATATTTGTAACTCTCCACCTCCAGCGGCCCTCCTGGTGCAGACTGACCAAAACAGGTGAGTTTCACTCACATGGTGGCTTCCACATCTTATTCTTATCTTACAATCTGTTAGAAAAATTCCCCTTAGCAGGGAATGATTGTGTGTGTTTCACTGAACACTGACCAACACCCTATTATTTTTTTATGATATTTTTAAACTATAAAATGAACAGTTAACTGAAGTGATTTTTTAAAGTACAGGTACTTTTTGACAAGGATAAACATCATACTGTTCAGATATTCTGCTAATATCATGCCAAATAAAGTCACAAAAGAGCCTCAAAGTAGTGACAACTTGAAATGTAATTCAAGGGTGTGTGTGTAGGAACTCTGCTGATACAGTGCTTAAGAGCTTAGCTGCTGTTTCAAAGTCTGAAGCCACCAGTGAATCTGTGGAAACCTTGCAGGGCAGTTCTACTCTGTACTGTAGGGTTGTGATGGGTCAGAATCAACACCATGGCAATAGGGATGCGTGTGTGAGAGACAGACAGAGAGTGAGAGAGACAAAGAGGGATGGGGGAGGGAAGCAGAGCAGCGAAGGGGGACAGAAAGAGATTAAGAAAAGGAATGGAAAGACAGGAGGTGAGAAGAGAGTAAGGAAAGAGAGGAGAGGAGAGGAGGAGAGGAAATGAGAGACAATGATGGGAGAAGAGTGGAGGGGAGGAGGGGAGATGGAGAGGGGAAATTTTGTGGTTTGCTCTGTAATCCAGCTGACCACCTACCCTAGGAATACATTATATTACAGATTGTTTTAGTCATCTGGTACTGTTCTAACAGAAATACCATAAGTGGATGGCTTCAACCAAGAAAAATTTACTCTTACACAGTCCAGTGGGCTACAAGTCCCAATTCAGGGTGTCCACTCCAGGAGAGGGAGTTCCTTCTTCGTCAGCTCTGGAGAAACATCCTTGTGTGACATCGGTCTTTGGCCAGGGAGTGTCTTGGCACAGGAACCTCAGGTCTGAAAGCTGCACTTGACTCTTGGCACTGTTTTCTTGAAGGTATGAGGTTCTCAGCTCCTTGCTTCCTTCCCTTGCATCTCTTGTAGGATGAAAGGATGAAAAGTGGTACAAGCCACACTCCAGGGAAAGTCCCTTTACACTGGAGCTGGGACACGACCTTAGGAAGGGTATTACAGTCCCACCCTAACCCTAACATAATCCACTCCATTAACCACTGGCAGAGATTAGGATGTATAGCACAAAATTTTGGGAATCATGGCCCATCCAAATTGCTACACACATGGGGGGGGACACAGTTCAACCTATGTCACAGAAGTTTAAAAACACAATACAGACAGCTAAAACATCCAGGGGAACATAATACCTAACATACTCTGACCCCACTTCTCTGTCCAATGGTCCCGAGTCCTTGGAGAGAACAACAAGGGAACGGGAACCTGCTCTTCAGGGTTGATTTCCGGTCATTGATGGGTAAAGGCAGTGGAGCAGTTGTCAAAGTTAAACTCTGGGAAAATCAGTTAAAAGGATCAGTACTTCTTATAGGAATAATGATGGTGGTCTTCTTTACCCTTTAAAATATCTGATTGTAGTAAGTGGTTTCCTTTCATTTGTCCTGCTGTCAGATAAGTTATAAATATGCATAAATGATTGATCCTGACTTGATAATACAAATATACATCAAAATATAAAAAATGTGTATACAACATAAAAAGAGAACAAACAAGTCTGTCTTGGAAGAAACACAAACAGAATGGTCCTTAGAAACAGGATGGGGAGATTATGTCTTACAGACTTTGGATATGTTATAGAGTTTAGTCCCTGGAGAAGGACATCATGCTTGGTGGAGGGGAGGGTCAGAGTTAAAGAGGAAGACTCCACAAGACAGGCTGACCCAGTGGCTGCAACAGTGGGCTCAAGCATCACAGTGGTTGTGGGCAGGGCACAGGACCAGGTGAAGTTTTTCTCCTTGGGAACCAACAAGAAGGCATCTAACAACGACAACAGAGTAACAGTTAATATTTATTTTACTGAATAAAGCTTGGCCTAGGACTGAAATTCAAAGACACAATGAGACTTTATTCAATCAACAAAAAAAATTATAGACAATGAATGTGTAATTAATGTCATCTTTGTACTGCTGTTTTAAAGCTCACATAAGTATAATTTATAAATACATTTATATACATATCATTACATACACCTAATCACATCATGACTGTTCATATGAAATACAAGTCAAGGTTCCATTTCAGTGAGAACACATGAGATGAAAATCAAAGCACATCAAATGCTAATGTGCTTTGAAATTTGAAACCGTGTAAACTAAAGCTTCACTAAGACTTGGCCCAAGGTTGTGCACTGGTTGAGAAAACAAAACACAGCTGGACTAGATCATTGATCATTATTTAAACCTGATTCTTAAAAATGTTCTATTAAGCAAAATTAAAAACAAAAAATGGAAAGGATTTTATTATTTTGAGAAAAACAAACATGTCAAACACTATTTGTACCTTAGTCAAACCTAAAAGACCCAAGTTCTCATCCATCTCACCTGTCTACTCAGAAATTCACTGTTTTGGAAATACTACACATAGTAAAAATACTGGTCAAAAAAATTAATCCATGTTTTAATTGTAAGATATACAATATTTTTATAAGGAATGGTAAAATAATATCCTTTGATAAAGAATTGTATCAATTTACAGATTGAAGAAAAATGCTTCCCATTATTTAAAGCACTAGTAAATAAAATGTAAAATTTGACAGTGGTTGACAGGAAACCAGAGGCAGAGTATCATAGTTTTGCTGTATCTCTAAATTCCTACTTATTAATCCATGTCATTGTCATAAATATATATGTATATATATTACACATATATATGTATATATATATATACACATATATATATGTATATATATATATATCTTCTGGCACTGCTCCAGCCACACCTCAACCAGCAAAACAAATACTTTGATTGACTGGAAACATAATTCAGTCAGTCAAGCTCAGAATGTTGCACTGATAAGATTTTGCAAGTTATCAGAAAGCGAGAGTAAGATAATGACATTAATATTGAACTGTTGGTCCCCAATGAAGATGATATGATTGCATCAACTTCTCTCTATAGCCTTGTTTTCAAAATACTTATTGACTGAGAGTGTTTCCTATAGATATCTAGGACTTTAAAAGAATATTTTTAACTTCTTTGGATTTGAATCCACGGTTTGAAGGCTTAAAGTCACAGTTTCGTGAGCCATCCCAGTTAGTCGGTCTAACAGTGTGCTTGGTGCTTCTGTTGTGCCTCCTTGTACAGTGGGTAGAGTATGCGGTCTTAAAAGCTTGCACTTTATGGTCCAAGACGCCATAACTAAGTAGCCTGATATCAGTAGGGTGGGCAAAAGCAGAGCCTAATTCATAGCGTTAAGTACTATGAGTTGTACCCTAAAGAATAGTGGTGTGTTCACATTTAGTCTTAAAAAAATCAGCCTCATTGGTTAAAATGTGGAGAAGACATTGGAGGGAGCAGGAATGTTAAGGGAGAAGCAGACTAGGAGATTCTCACATCAGTACAGGTGACAGAATCAATATAACTTGCATTTGGATGGTGGTAATAGAGAAAGGGAACCCTAGTGGCACAGCAATTAAGACCTGAGCTGCTAACCAAGAGGTCACCTATTGCTTCCTGAAAACCATATTGGACAGTTCTACTCTATCCTACAGGATCGTTGTAAGTGGGAACCAACTTGACGACAACAGGTTATGGGTTTATTAGAGAAGGAGAGCAATAAAATGGATTCGAGAGTAATTAACAGGCAAACACTTCAAATTTATGGATAGCAGTAATGCTTGGACACTCCGATTTTGGCCTGAACACGTGGATGGACAGTAGTGCTGTAGAGAGAGAGATAAAAAAGACACTGGAAGAGAGCCAGGTCTAAGGCAGAAGCCCATGAATATAGGTTTGGAAAGGCTGAGTTGAACAAATCTCTGGGACACAGAAGTGAGTGCAAGATGGCAGTTGGGTATATAGATCTGAAGCTCACACTTGAATAGTAATGATATTGATGGAGAAGTTATTGTTAGCAGGATGCTGAAGAAGATCACCTCTAATGGTTTCTGCTTTATCTAAGAGTCAAAGATAGCTTCATTGAGATGGTACAGAGTAAGACAGCATGAGAATTGTCTGGGGAGAGCAGGGTTAGGTTGGAAATAGTTATTGAACAGCATGAATGAACATATTGTCTAGATTAATAACTTCTTATGAGTAACTGGCAACTCTCCATTCAGAGAAAATCCATAAACCAAAATATCTTAGTGGAAATTGGCCTCCATCCCCAAGGAACACAGAGAGCTCACATTAATAACTAGTGCCCACTTGTGAGATTCCAGGAGACTCCCTTGACTGTGTAGTTAAAACAAACAAAAGCTCCTCTTTATTAGATGATGCGTAACTAACAGAACGTATTTTTTGTTTCAA
Source organism: Heterohyrax brucei (assembly GCA_028571685.1). NCBI lineage: Eukaryota > Metazoa > Chordata > Mammalia > Hyracoidea > Procaviidae > Heterohyrax > Heterohyrax brucei. The sequence continues at coordinate 82,478,339 of CM053148.1, read as the reverse complement.
ATAGGATTACACCTCATTTCCTCCCCTACTCCCCCAGAGATATATAATCATTGCCTTTAGGAATTGTGTTTGCCTTATAGTTCAACCAGTAAAGGAATCAGAGGCTGTCATTTCACTGGTGGGAATATTCACGAAGGAAAGTCAAGTTAGAGAATCCCTGCTCCACTCATCCCCAGAACAATTGTCCATCAAACAGCACAGAATTCAGAGTGGGGAAAGATACAGCACAGGGAGGAAAGAGGAAAAGAAAAAAGAAGTTTTTGTCAAATGGAATTTTCCAAGGCTTGCTGAAGAGCTCAGATTTAAAATTTTTGTGAGATGCACATGGAAAAACAGTACATACAAAAGCCACATCAGTAGTCAATGAAGCAGCCTCGGTGACTCCTTTTCTAGAAGGCCCAGGGGAAATGTAGGTTAGCTAGGCCTATGATGTCGATACCGTCTGCATCTCATTCCCTTTCAGAAATTTTCTAAGACTTCCATAAAAATTCCACACATTCTAAGCAGTAAGGGAAGGTACAGGCTGACAAGGAAAAAAAAGTTCTATCCTTTTGCTACCAGCCTCTGCTAGTTAGAGCTAGTAAGCAGTGATGCAGTAAGAAATGGATCATGTGGAGTTCTTTTACTTGCGAAGACTATGATGATTCTTTCCATCAATTTAGTGGTGGTAAACTAAGGGAAGGAAGAGGAACAGTGTGAGTTTTCTAGAGCTTCCATAACAATCCACCACATTGCAGGTCGCTTGAAAGAACAAAAATTTATTGTCTCCCCGTTCTGAAAGTTAGAAAATCTAAATTCAGGCGTATTCAGAACCATATTCCCTCTGCCCACTCTACGGGAAGAAGCCTACTTCTTCCAGCTTCTGGGAGTCACAGGCATCCACTGGTGTTCACTGGCTTACAGGTGCATCCCCACGTACAAGTTTTCCCTGTGTGACTCCACCTCCAGTTCTGTTCTCTTACTTTTAGAAGACATCACTTACTCGGAAGGGACTGGAACCCACCTTGCTCTGGGATGAGTTCCTTAACTTAACTGATAACAGCTTCAAAAATCAACTTCTTTCCAAACAAAGTCATATTCACAGATACAGGGGCTTTAACAAACCTTATTGAAGGACAAAATTAAGTCTATAACAACTTCTATGGAAATCAAAAGCCCTTTGTCACCCAGTCAATTCCAACATATAGTGACCCTATAGGACAGAACAGAACTGCCTCATAGGGCCTTCTAAGGCGTGCCTGGTGTATTTGAATCGCCAACACTTTTGTTATCAGCTGTAGTTCTTAACCACCACAGAAATAGGGTTGCCAGCCCCTTTGAGGAAATATTTTTATCACTATTAAAGGAGATAAAATCACTTCTGGATAAATGGCAAGACATTTTTTACTATTAATATTTTAAATATATCAGTTAGCTTCAGTCCACCAGGCGCTCCTTGAATACTCTGGGGGTCAATTCTACTCTGGCCCCTAGGGTCGCCATGAGTCGGATCCTACTCGACGGCACTTGGCTTGGCTGGCTCAGTTTAATCTACAAATAAAGCAGTCTAAATCAAAATAGCCTTTTTTGGTTTAATTTAATATATTTATTCTAAAACTCAGATGAACAAAAATAAAAAATCCATAAATAACGTCTTGTAAAAACTGAGAAAGAAAATGTATCCTAATGGGTAAATATTGATACTTCATTCTGCAAAAAAAAAAAAAAAAAAAAAAAAGTACATGGTTCAAGAAGAGGTAAGCAGCTTAATTAAGCAGAAAACAGAGTTTGAAGAAAACCCACAATATTTAGGGCCTTGACAAGTGAAAATAGTACCATCACAAACAAATAAGAAGCAGACAGGATCCCTGGTTGCATAGTGGTTAAGTGCTATGGCTACTAACCCTAAGGTTGGCAGTTTAAATCCGCAAGCAACTTCTTGGAAATCTTATGGGATAGTTCTACTCTGTCCTGCAGGGTCACCACGAGTAGGAATCTACTAGACGGAAAGAGATTTGGTTTATCAGTTTAGTTGTGTTCTTTAACAGACTACACAGGAGAGAAAATACAGATGGGAGGTAATTTGGATAGATTTTAAAAATCCAGAGCTGTGTGGAAAAGCTCAGACATATATGCATATTAAGTGGATAACACCCAGTCCCACCTTGGAATGTGGGTGATCTCCACAGTCTTCCGGTAATGCAACAGCACACAATCTGAGCTCAGCACACCTCTTCCGAGCCTCTCATTCCATGGCTTTAACCTACTATTTCTCCAAATCTGTTTATTATTCTAGAACACCCAACTCTGTTCTGGTGTTGCTTCGCTGACCATGGCTGATCTGGTTTGAACCAGTCTGAAACTCTGATTGCAGTCAAACAACTATTTATTCAGATGTATGACCCTAACATTTGTAGGGCTAAGGGCAAGAGTTCAACCAAAGGTCCACATGCCCTATGTCTAAATGTTTAAAACTTATACATCACCTTAAGTCCTGCTGAATAAAATATATCCTACAAAACATATTTTCACAATGACCATAGGGGCATGTGTATAAAGCTGTCATTTTTATACTACAAACATCTGCAAAATATTAAGGATGTCTGACTTTTGTTATTACTGCATACATCAAACATCTTGGAGTATGTACTGCTTTCTGGGTGCCATAGTTTTCCAATTAACATGTTTTTCTGATTAACAGGTCAAGTGCTTTTGCCATTTATGAAGAATTATATTATAGCTTATGGAAACTTATATTGTTTGAGCATTTTCCCAAACCAGCAGTAGTAAGCTTTTGAAATTATCAGGAAATGCACCAGCTGAATGTTCAATTATTAGATTTTTAATTTGTTTTTCTCGTTTTTATCTAAACATAAACAACGAATTTTTTTTACTGAAGCAGAAAAAACATGATGCCAACTAAGGCCAAAATCAAAGTAAGCAGCTACACAACATGTTGAAACTCTCACAGTTTATTAGGTTCTATATTTATCATGAGACACTTGCTTTGTTCTGGCCAAGTCACTGTACTGTACTGTACTGTACTGTGTGTCTCTTTTGACTTTTTGTCATCACCACTCAAATAAAGAGAGTAAAGTGACAAGCCCACAGCCTTGTTTACCGCAATCTTAGGGCCATACTTTGCCAAGGAATGTGAAAAATCTTCTGAGGATGCTTGGCTACAACAGGCAAAATCTGCCTAATAGAAGTAATTGGTGCATTTACAACTAGAGGCTGGCACCTTGGCTGCCAGTGCAAGAAAACTAAGAAGGGCTATACGAGGAAGTTTTATGAATACAAATCGTATAAACATTTTTGATAACCAATAGAACATGCTTCCACTGCTATTATAAAAAAAAAAAAAGGAAAAAAAAAACCCGCTGCCATCAAGTAGATTTTGACTCATGGTTACCCCATAGGACAGAGTAAAACTACTCCATAGTTTCCAGGGAGCACCTGGTAGAGTCGAACTGCCGACTCCTGATTAGCAGAAGCAGCTCTTAACCACTACGCCACCAGGGTTTCTCTGCTATCATAGGCGGATACAAATGTAGTGGTTTTCACGGATTCGACTGGCAACAGACACCAAGGCTAGAGTGAACTAGTATTTAGCGTTGAGGCTATTTTTTGTTTGCTCACTTGTTTTTTGTCAGTTACATTGTGTTTCACCCCTCCCAACAGATTTCCCATTTCAAGACCCAGTATTCCAGACAAGAGGTATACAGATGCATGAGCATGTAAAGTCGAAAATAAAAAAAAGCGCAGATTGTGGTGCAGCTGGGGATAATTAACAACAACAAAAAAGATTTTGCCAGAAATAAAAGGAAGTTGGATAGACAGATTTTTCTGTAGCCAGGCTTTGGAGGATCCATGGAAAGAGAAATATTTACAACCCAACTTCCCTTCTCTTCTTGTCCGTAGAATCTGACAAAAGAAACACTGCTGTATGAAACAAGATAGAATATGGTTGTGCTCGTAATTCAGCTGAGCTCATCTGAATGTAATAGGGTTGGTTCTTATATTTAAGAATCCCATTGATATAAAAATTCCACATAGCTGGTCAGGTCCCCAAGGCGCACAAACAGTTTGGGATTGATTGCTAACCTAAGGGCCATGGTTGAAACCCACCCAGCAGGGTCACAGACAAAAAGGCCTGTCTTTTCTGAAAAGCTTACAGCAAAGAAGACCCCACAGAGCAGTCCTACTCTGTAACACGCAGTGTTCCCATGAGTCATATTGACTAGCCAACAAGTAATAAGAACAACAACGTATATCCTTTCAGACCAATTCTGATCCTTAAATTTGTCCCTAAAAGTCATTCTGAATGAGTATATCATTTTTCACTGTTTATTTTCTGTAACCGACTGCTACCTTCTGGTAGTGTAGGATTATCTTTCCACAAATACTGATGACTTCATTTACCTTACCAGTACAACCGAATGTTGTGGATTATGAATTTACTGAGATAAAGACTCTTCTGTAAAATCGAACACCTTATCAAGAGTTCATGAGACTCAATAAATAGTGATCAGTATCTCCTGTACATCAAAAATGAAAACAAAGCCAAACACGTTGGTGTCAAGTTGATTCCCACTCATAGCAAACCTATAGGACAGAGTAGAACTGCTCCAAAGAGTTTCCAAGGAGGACTTGTTGGATCTGAGGTGTCAATTAGCACCTGTAGTGCTTAACCCCTATACCACCAGGGTTTTTTTGCTCCATGTCAGGTTTCTTGGGTATGTGAGGATGCAGTTATTGCTAAGGCGCAATTCTTAGTCTCAGATCGCTTGTAGTTTAGTTAACAAGACGCAAGTTGTGTTTGGCTTTGTTTTTCTTCATGAATAAAATATTCCACGACTTGAGAACGTTGCACTCTAGATGTTGTCTGGACTTTGTTTCTTTCATTCAATGAACTATTTTACCAATGGGTAGATGGAAAATACATCCAATTGTATAATTCCTTGTCTTGCCATTGAGACAGAGCGTAAACATTGAGGAAGTTAATCATAATGAGAAAAACTCATTGCACATGATTTTCTACATACAACCCTGAAGTTATTTATTTATTTATTTAAAGATTTAGGTAAGTTGAAGTTACACCTAACCTCTTCATTAACTACAGAAAATTCAGTTTGTTCTTGTGAGGTCAAATCAGGTTTATGCTGTCTTGAATGTTCTTTTTTATTTCATCCATTTGCTTCTCATTACATGGCCAATGCAAGTTTCCTCAAAGGGATACAATTACACTAACGGAATGATGTCTTTCTGAAGAGTGAGGTCTTTTCTTTAGAACTGGAACTGTGGCCTATGTGTTCAGATTTGAAAGTTCACAAAAGGTCATCCTTCCATGTTCCCTGGAGGTTAATGAATACCTTGTACTCTAAGCGTAAGGTAAGGAAATACAGGGCTTTGTGCAAACATTTCCTTTTTGAATTTTACTCCTTCTTGACTTCCCTCCTGTTCTGCTTACTGTTTTCTTTCTTCTGGCTACTCCTCCTCTTTCCCTTTGGATACATTCTTCCTGCTAATTTTTCATGTTGACACTAAGTGTAGGCTTGTTCTTTGCTTAACCTTCAGGATTCAGGAAAACAATAAACAAGAATTTATAAAACGTTTGTTTAGTGAATCTCTTAAACATGGCCTCGGGAAAATTAAACTTTGAACCCATTTGAGTGATTTAGTATAGAATCTGAGAATGATTCTGTGATTATGTATCTACAATCTTTTATAATATTGGAAGAAAAGATTTTAATGTCCAACATAATTTAACAAATTTCCAAGGCACTGTTTGTATAGAATACACTCGCTTAGAGTTCAATGAAATTAGGGTCTTAGAATTTATTGTTTTTGCTATTGGGTGCTATTGAGACTGTTCCTAGAGGTGTGAAACCATCAGTATTGCCACTCTTGCATTGATACTGGCAAGAGATTGTTACTTGAAAATACTAAATCAGGAAGCACATGTATCTCATTAATATTCCCTTAGAAACCTTAGCGGTGTAGTGATTAAATACTGTTGCTGCTAGCCAAAAGGTTGGCAGTTCAAATCCACCAGACATTCCTCAGAAACTTGATCGGGCAATTCTACTCTGACCTATAAGGTTGCTATGAGTCAGCACCAACTCAATGGTAGTTGATTAATTTACAGCAATAGCATTTCTCTTCAATGATTACTTAGTGCCTACTTTGTGAGAAGAAAGAGACCTTCATGGCATAGTGGTTAAGAGTTTGTCTGCTAACTAAAAGGTGGGCAGTTGAACCCATCATGTTCTCCCTAGAAGCCCTAAGGGGCCATTCTACTCTGTCCTGTAGGAACGCTATGATTGGAAATCTACTGAACAGCTACAAGTTTGATTTTGGTTGTTTGTTTTTTTGTGTGTGTAAAGGAACTTGGAAATTTCACGTCTACTTGACTCTTTGCTCTGTTTCAGAGAAAGTTCCAGGTTAACAACAAACGGTCTTACACATTCAGACTCTCGGATCTTGAAGTCAAACTATGAAGCAGGTAAACTTGCCTGTGATATTCCCTGTCTCAAAAGCTTACACACATTCTCTACTTAATGGCGTCTTCTACCTACTCAGCAGCTTAACAGGAAACTACTTCTCTGGCCCTTTCCAAACAAATCTTGTACTCAGGAAATGTCATCTGAAATCTTTCCATTTTCATTTGTGACTGATAATTCTACTTGCTTACTTCTTTCATACTTAATAAAACACAAATATCATTGTGTTTTCTGACCATCTCTGTATCAGTTTTGAACTAAATTGCTTTCTAGAATCTTTGTTTATTTTTTCTCTTATTTATGTCTTTCTCTACATTGTATCTAGAGACTTTCTGGAAACCAAATCCACCCCCAGCATCCTTCCTGTTCCCCTTTCATGCTCACATCATACACACATGTACACACACATGTACACACAGTATTCTTCAGAAAATAGCCTAAACTCTTTAAAATGTTCTAAATAGTCCTTAAAGAATATGAAGACCTTATTAAAATAGTTACCTCTGAAGTATGCTTTAGGCTCATTTTTAAATATTCCCTAAACTCATCTGTTGCCTTGATCCTGTGAAATATTTATAGCTTCTAAAACTTGATATATCTGCCTTCATCTATAAGCCTTTGCACAGGTTTCTTTTGCAGATATTGCTCTTCTTTGGAACTTGCTTAGTCTCTTTGCCTTTCCCATACTCTTTCTTCTTTCACGTACACTTCCTATCCCCTGCACCCACATCCACCCCATCGTTAAGTAAAAACAACTATTCCAAAAGATATTTTCTGGGCTCCTCTTCTTAATAGATAGGACGTGACTTTCTGTTTATTCCCGTAGAAGCTACAGACATCTCTACCATAAATACCAATACTACTGTTTGCATGTGTGATGTAAATAGCTAAGGAATAGTAGGCTGACGGATTCATCATCATTTGCAATGCCAATGTCTAGGGCATAGCAGGCAACACAGAGTTTTTTTAAATGGATAAATATACCAGTTCTCTTTTTATGCAGCGATATAGCACTGCAGATTGGCTGGCATATAACACAAAAGAAATTTTAATATCAAAAATAATATTATAGATAGGTCTCAGTGATGCTTACAACACAAAAGATTTTGAAATGAATGTTGTAGGAATGTGTGAACTACTGAATTGTTGCCTTACACAAAGTGTGCAGACTTTTTCCAGCTTTCCTAAAAGCTCACTTTTTTTAACACTTCTTTGAATTATCCCCTCTGACTGTAATACTTATTTATATACTAGTCCAGTAATTCCCCACTAGTGGAAACTTAGGGAATGTATAATAATTTTATGTGACTATTAACAAATAAATAAGACTGTAGGTATTACAGTTATTTATAGAGACCTAAATAATCATTGCTGAATTCTTCCCAGTTGTAACCTGACAGTAAACCTCAATAAAACCTGTGGCATTCAAGTCAATTTCCACTCGTAGCGACCCTATACGGCAGAGTAGAACTGCCACACAGGGTTTCCTGGTAGATTTGAACTGCTGACCTTTTGGTTAACAACCATAACTTGTAAGTACTATACCACCAGGGGCCACCAGGGCTAAGTGATCCTGATCAGTAGCAATACAGCAGGTCACTTTTTTATGATTGCTTTCAAATTCTTCCCATTTCATTTCATTAGTTTACCATTAGAAACAATTCATCAAAAACCAACAGCACTCACTGATAACTTGTTTTTTTAACCTGTCCATTCATAAATTGTAAAGAAAAGCATCTGCTGTGTAATGTCACACTAATGGCAAATATAGAACCATTAAGGTATTTCTGAAAACAGGGAAGTTCATTGTTTCTAAAGATAGTGTTTGTTGTTTCTAAAAACAATATACTCAGCATATTTCATGCTTAAAATGTTTTTTGAAATTTCTTTAAAGTTATTAAGATAATTGGAATTAGTGCACAGGAGAACATGAAATGAGAACATGGAAAAGTGGGTAGTGATGCTAAGCTGCCTTAGGAGAGGCTGGATCATGATTATCTGCAAACGACCTGAGAAGCAGAAGAGCTGCTCAGCTAGGAAGTGGAATGTTGGTAAGGAATTAAAGGACCTGGGGGTGGAAGAGGAAAGCATTTGAAACCAAAAGACCTGGCACAGTTATTGGCAAAGGCTGGATTAAGACATGTCTATTCCAGAAAAGATGGTGTCAGCCTTCATGCTGACTGACAGTGCATACAGGCATAGACATCAACAGAAAAATTGGGGACCAATGCCAAGGCTTACCAAATTGAATAATTCCACTTAAATTGTGCTATTAAATACACTTTAGACAAACAAGACAGAGTATTTCGTATTCAAAAAAATAGGTCTCACTTGATGCCATGTTTCCCTAAGACTGATTCATCTCTACAGAGAAGACTCAAATCAGATGACAGCCATGGCTCAAATCCTGCCAAAGCCCAGAGAAGTGAATGCGGAGTTAATCACTCTTGAACTGCAAGGAGGAATGAATGGAGTTATCAAACATCCGGGAGGCACCACTGAGACAGATGCAAAAAGACAGGATGCTCATAACTTTAACCATTCTCAACACGACTACATTTCTATTAAACTGTAAGAGGAAAACTGAACTTCACTAACTTGAACTTCCTTTCTTTTTCCTTAATTTCTTAGTAGAAAATCATTTTCAAAATATTATCTACAACTTGATCATAGGTGTTAGGGATTAATCAGACCAGGGACCAATGCAATTCAACTTGGAATGGCAGATGATCCTGTAGACAGGGCACAAGAGTTGGAAATGTCAAGGATGAGAAAGAGGTTTAGGAGTTGAGTGTGATCTAATTCTACTGAGAGATTATTGACACTTGCCTGGGGTGCTAGCAGTGGAGGCAATAAGGAGCGATTAGATTTTAGGTATGGGAAGTATTTTGGGAGTAGAACCTGAGGAACTGAACAGGTGCGGCTGTTGCTGACTGAAACAGGAAAGGCTTCATCTTTCACTTAGATTATTGTTGTGGCTTCTTAGTTGGTCTTTTGCTTCTACCCTATGACACCTACTGGTGGCACAGCCACTAGGGAGAACTTCTAAAAGTATAACTGAGATTGTGGCTTTCCTCTCTTATAAGCCCCAGAAGCTACCTTATAATGGCCTTCAACACGCAAAGTGATTTGCTCTTGAGCTAGAAGACCAAAAGGCATCATGAAGCATACAGCCAAAAAGTTAGGATGAGAGAAATGAGGGAACATAAGAGATTTTGTAACACGACAGCACCCAAAATAACTAGATTTTGATTACAATGCAAGGGGAACATTGTCCTCTGTTCACTTGAATTGCCTCTCTTTTCATGCTCAATCTATTTCCAACCATTCTCCTCTTCACTCACCCTTCTGCAAACACATTGGATTATGCACTATTCCTTCACCGTGCTGAGTTTATTTCCAGCCCAGGCCTTTGCACTTACTATTTCCCCTCACCTGGAAATGTTCTCCTCAAAATTAAACACATAGCCCTTTTCCTTCATTTCTTTCTAGGTTTGACTGAAATGCCCCCTTCTGAAAAAGGACTTCCCTGAAATAACTATTTAACTTTATTCCTAGCATTCTTTCTTCCCCTTCCTGGCTTTTATTTATTTTCCTTATAGCACCTATCACCTTCTAACATATTATATATTTTTATAAAATATAAAAATGTAATTTAACATGTGTCTTCCCTATCTCATAGGACATAAATTACATAAGGACAGGAATGCTTGTTGATTTTGTTCATTAGCATAATCTCAGTACCTAAAACAATGCCAGACGCAGGAGAGGTACAGGAAGGATATTTGTTAAAGGGATGAACGAACGTCAACAAAGTATAACTGTCATTGCTGTTTCCGTCACTATTGCCACCTACAAGGCAACAGCAACTCCTTTGATTTACCCAAAAAACTTCATCAAGATTGATGTCCTTTCCAGGGAAGTGCTCAAGGTCTCCAGATTGCCTGAGAAGGTCCTTTTCTTAACTTCTCTTCTTCCTTTCTTGCTTCTCCTCCTGCGTCTTCCTTCCCTCTCATTCTTCCCCTTCAGGAAATTCTTAACATAGCCTCTAATGAACGAAAGGACTCCCAAAACAAGTCAAACAAAACTTTCCAGGTAACTAGTGTTCCCCAAACCAAAAACCTAATCCACCGCTTTTGAGTTGACTCTGACTCATAGTAACTCTATAGGACAGACAGAACTGCGCTGTAGAGTTTCCAAGGAGTGCCTGATGGATACGAACTGCTGACCTCATGGTTAGCAGACATAGTACTTAACCATTACACCACCATGGTGTCATAGCACTTAACCACTATGCCACTAGGGTATCCTCCACTCTTATTCAAATTCCCTTGGGCTGCAGCATACTGTCTTCACACTATATTTTAGGGAATTCATCTCCTGTATAACAGTTTTGTCCTTCAAAGTATACTTAATTGGCCAGTATCCATAACTGTAACAGAGAAAGAAAAACAAAGGAAAGAAAAAGAAATGAACCAAACAATCAAAGAAACTTACTTGGCAGCTGAGTAGAAACTGGTCCACGGCATAAACATAACTTCTTTTGTTACGGAAAAAACAATTAGACTAGATACAGTACCGTAAAATCCTGCGATTGTGTTCCACTATATCTTGGATTTAGTTATTTCAACCTCTACATCATATTCCTGGTTGTTAAGGGTTGCATTATGTGCGTAGCAATTTGTCTGGACTATGACTCTCTGGTATTGTGTGGTTTTCTTGTTTGTTGTAAATCTTGCCTCTATGATGATAATGAGGGAAGATAGGCAGCAGTTGTGTTGGTGAAAACCCAACCAAACCTACTGTTGTCAAGCCAAGTCAACTGTGACTCAAAGTAACCCCTTAGCAGCCCCATAGAGTTTTCAAAGAATGCATGGGAGATTTGAACTGCCAGCATTTTGGTTAGCAGCTGTAGCACTTAAATGCTATGACATCAAGCTATCTTTATGTGGTATGAGTCAGGGCTCAGTCTACAAGATGCTGTGTCTTGAGGCAATCTTTCTGGAGACAAAAAGGAAATGGGCAGAGAAGGGGGGACCTCATAGCAACAGGGTAGAAGCACCAGGTGCCTTTGGATTCGGTGTCCCTGTGCCTGAGAAGTCCTCAGTCCAGGAGAAGATTGATGACTAGAACCTGCCTCCAGAGCCAACAGAGAAAGGCTTCCCAGGGAGCTGAAGCTCTGAATTTGGACTTTTGGTCTGTTTTTCTCTTTGTTAAAGCTATATACTTGTGGTATTCCTATTATAACAGTACTGGATGACTAAGACACTTGTCTGCTTTGTATCTTAATGTCTAATGAGGTGCTGCAGGGTAAAAGTTATTTCACCAAGTTGGAGTTAATTATGGATGGCCATTCCCCCATCCTGGTTCTACTCCGCAGTGAGCAGGCTCTGCACGCACATGACAGATTTACTGGGCCTGCTCTCAGTGTTAGAACCCCTGTCATCATGCCCTCTCAAGGTGGAAAGCATCAGAACAAAAGATCAGGGACACCCCAGCTTCTGAGAACTACGGAAGGAAACTAATCTACAGAGATGTATGTTCTCAAGGACTATGAACTGCTTCAAGAGAATCCATTATGTGGCTGACAAAGTTTAGGACTGAACTGTTTGCTGCAATTTCAACAGTTGTAAAGGAATGCCCCAGAGAGTAATATCAGTAATAATAATGACAACAAACAATATTATGAGAACAAAAGAACTGAACCCGTTGCCATCAAGCTGATTTCAACTCATAGTGACATGCTGTGTAATGGAGTAGAACTGTCCCACAGGATTTAATCTCCTATAATCTTTAAACAAGCAGATTATAGGTTTTTGTTCTGTCGTACCAGATGATGTGTTTGAACTCTCAACCTCTAGGTTAATAGTGTAGCGCAAAACTACTTGCAATACCTAGAAGCCTGGGAACAGTAAAAAATAAATAAATAAACAACACCCATATAAACAAATACATGAATAAGACCTTGCTGTCAAGTCAATTCTGAGCCACAGTAACACTATAGGACAGAGTAGAACTGCTCCATCCGGTTTTCAAGGAGCGCCTGGTGTTTTCAGACCTCAGATGTTTTGATTATTACCCTGAACTCTTAACCACTGCATTACCACATTTTCCATGAACAGTAATCAAACCAGACCCATTGTCTATGAGTCCATTCCAATTCATAATTACCCTATAGGACAGAGTGCAACTGCTGCACAGAATTTCCAAGGAGCACTTGGCAGATTGGAACTGCTGACCTCTTAGTTAGCAGCCAGGGCTTCTTACACAGTTAACAACCTATTGCCAGTGAGTCAATTCCAACTCACAGTAAGCCTAAAGGATGGAGTAGAACTGCCTCAAAGACTTTCCAAGGAGTGCCTGACACACTCAAAGTGCCGACATTTTGGTTAACAGACACAGCACTTAACCACTACACAATGTCACTAAATGAGTGCTTCCATGGGCCACTGTCCCAGGTGCTTTACTTGCAATAACAGATTAGAGGAACCATCCAAAAGAAGTAAATGTCATCAAATTTGAAGATCCCCTATGCTCACTAGCAGCAAAGGGACTCCCATTATTCTGCTTTCAACTTCTCCTAAGCAAACAAGGGAGGGTGATAAATCTGGAGAAAGATGAATCTTTTATGCGGTACCATACTCCAGGAACTGAAAACAGAAGACAGACGAAGATTAGGAGATAGAGGGAGCTACTGAGTATTCAGTCTACTTTTTACTATACATTAGGTGTTCCAGTAAGCAATTTTCAGGCATGGTTTTATTTAGTTTCTGTAGTGCTATGTGAAGTAGGCACATGGTTATTCCCTCTGTGATAAGAATGAAAAACCACAATAAAACCAAATACAGTGCCATCAAGTTGATTCTGACTCATAGTGACCCTATAGGACAGAGTAGAACTGCCCCATAGAGTTTCCAAGGAGCACCTGGCACGTCTGAACCGCCAACCTTTTGGTTAGTAGCTGTAGCACTTAACCACTATGACACCAGGGTTTCCAAGGAGGAAAAGGGGTAGTTAAGTATCTTAACCAAGCTCACAAAGCTTATAGTGAGATTGGTAGTCTAATCCTGGCAATGTGACTCTGAGCCTCTGGTCTTAACTCCTAGCATATACACTATAAGAACGTTTAACCTCTCTATTTGAAATATTTTTCTTCTTTATATGTGTCCGCACGTGCTGAGCAGTAAAACTTTACAATGAAAAGGAACTCGGTGGTTTTCCTGGGGGGCAGCCAAGAAGTCGGGCATCTGGGTAACTGCATTCCACGTCAACACTTGATCATAGGGAAGGGCCACAGAGTGAGATGAGCCAGATGATTGTGGCATAAAAGAAGACAAAAAAGTGGGTAATATCCTTAAAGGCCTATTTTAAGAGGAAAAGAGAGAGAAAAGTAAGGAAAGAAAGAGAAATATTGCCCGGACCCGACGTGCACACTCACTAACAGAAGAACAGTCTACACCTCATTTCTCATTCCTTTTCTTGAAAGAGCGATAATTTTGCTATCTCGTGGTACTATGAACATCTTACACTTGAAAATATTACTTTGATTAGCTTTGGGAAGATTACTGCCATGAGAATATGTCTAAAAGCAAACCTTCCCAGTTGCTATAGAGTTAACTCTATCTCACAGTAGATTTTTTTTCAGAAGCATGAGTGGATAACCACGCCTCTCTTCTGTGGCACCTTGGGTGGACTCTCGTCACTGTCTTTTGGTTAGTAGCTGAGAATCTTCACCCTGTGCACCACGTAAGGATTCCAGAATGTATCGGCATGACACTCACCTAATTCTGTCCTTGTATTCATGACGGGGCCTGTGTGATTCTATCTCCAAATCACCAGCTCAGAATGTAGGCAGATATTGTCTCATACACTCTCACGCTCACTGAAACTGAGCAGAGGACAGACAACAATGGATCCCAGCTCAAACACAGAGACGTTTCTTAAGGTCTTCATAAGTGAACTAGAACTTCTACTAGAACTCAGCCATGCTTCTAATAAATACTATTTGAGGATAAAAAGCATACATGTTTATTGGCACTTTTTCTTTATGTATAATTAGGAATAATTGAATTAGGTAGACACTCATTAAGCAAGTCATAAACTCAAATTATTTCCCATTAAACTATAGGTATGATGTTCTGTCCTCAAAACTAGGTATGATGCTGTCTTTGAATCCAATTCCTGGGACCAGTTTACTGTAGGAAATACAACAGAGTCATTTAGCACTTAAGTCATTTTCTCAAATGGCAACCTTTCTTGTATTAGATTCTATTTCACAACAAATTACTAGATTAAGGATACAATGTATAATACATGTATTTTCAGTCTATTTTTCCCAATGAAATCAAATAGCAATTTGTGCTGACTTAATCATGGCATTATATTTATGAATCATAACATAAAGAAGTGAATTTTTAGCTTTGCTGTTACGCAGTTGCTTGCTTTCCAGTGCAGAGTTATAGAGGAATTGTAAAGTAATTGAGGGTGTTACAGGGAACATTCAGGTGCAGCACTGGAATTTTAAACAGGTTTAAAGGCATTTTTTTATAAATAATATACTGTAATACACCTATTAAATTCCAAATAAACTTTAGGCTCTTTCATGGAAAATGACCAAGTTGCCACGATAAGGCAAAGCTCTGCTTTCTTTGGGGAATATTTTAGGGAAAAATTACTTATTTTCATGGAAAAAAAATATCTAAAGAGTAGTGTTGCTGTTCAAATTGTGTCATGTTTCTTTTTGTGGCTGTTTTGAAGTGAATGAACAGTTTTGTGTAAACACTATGCTCTGGCTTCTCCTGAATGGGAGAAAGAAGCAGTGTGCGAGGGGTGATGTATGTAGGCTACACATACAGGGATTTCGACATTTTTTCAAACGAGGTAGAGCTTTTAGGGCACATAAAGACTCCGGTTTAAACTTTCAGGACAAAATCCAAAAAGAAAGAAAGAAAGAGAGAGAGAGAGAGAGAAGGAGGAAGGGAAGGAGAGAGGGAAGCACAATAGAGAAAAGAAAGATAGAGAAAGAAAAAGAAAGAGAGAAAGAAGATAGAAAGGAATAATACTCTGTATTTTACTTTTATTGACGAGTATTTGGTTGCCAATGCTACCAACATTTTCATTTTATTATAGAGTCAAATTAGTTAAACACATGAAAGTCATCACTAGTAACCATGGAGAACAAAATGATTACCAAAGGGGACCTTCTCATAGACATTTTTTAGGTAAAAGAGGAGACAAACACTGAGCGTGTCACTTCGGCTCCCTGTGCAATGCCCTGGTATGCAGCATGCAAATAAAGTCTCTGGGTGGCACGGACTGTTGAGCACCAGGGTACCAGCCAAGAGATTGGTGGTTCAAGGCACCAGGAGAAGAAAAGGCTGGTGATCTACTGCTGGAAAGCCACAGTCATGAAAACCCTCCAGAGCAGTTCTACTCTATAAAACGTTAAGGTGACCATGAGCAACTAGCTTGGTTTTTAGCACATGCATGTTAGAAAATCCAACCCCCAAACATGATGTACATTTCAGAACACCTCTGTATCTAGACATCAATTAAACTGAACTATATATATATTTTATAGAGTCTCTCCCACTCCAGTTAGAAGGCACTCACAAAGCCAAGCTGGGAGTTTAATTCCCCTGTAGGCTTCCATCCAAATGTACTTATCTCTTCTCAGCTTTCTGGATCATTCCTTGGCCTTTTCTGACTTTATCTTAGGCTACATTAGTCTTCCGGCTCCGTGGCTTACAAGAATACTTCAGATACCGTCCAGGCACGTCAGGAACCTTTCAGCAGACTCTTGAAATCTACGTCTAAGTGTCCTCACGGCTGATTATCTTGAGCCTGCTATGTAAGAAGGTGCCATTGTAAGTGGCGCCATTCATCACCAGCTTCAGCCACTAGTGTCAGTGTCGTAGAGAGGCCCACTAGTGTGCAGGGCAGCCCACAAGGCTCAGCTAGGGGTCATTCCCAGGATATTAGACACTCTTAAGCCAGAGGGAATTTTGTGTGGAGCCTTTATACAAGTCTCAAGTGACAACCCAGGCATAACCCACAGCAAGGACTCCTAAGTCCATCCCACAGCAAAGCAGACCACCGAGTCCATCCCACTAACGGGTCTTCAGGCCAGGCATCACTTACAATGGGATGACACTTCCCAAATCATTCCCAACACCATTAAAAAGGGAAATAAGAAAACTTCATATTTCTCTCTACCAAATATACTGGGTGTCTGGCCACTCTGCTTGTCCTTTTTTATCTCTAGGCCAATGGGTCATTGCATAAAAGTTAGGGTGTGAGTGAGAATGTCCATTTCACACCAAATATCTGCAACTGACCAACAGCTAGAGGTGCCTCTTGACGTCTTGTTTAGCAGAACAGTGGTCATCTCTCACCACCTGTCAGTCCCAGAATGTCCTGTCACCTGCAGTTGGTGGGACCATGCCATAAACAGCTAGCGAGCCTGCAATATCGCTTCTGCCTGCTTGCTGCACAACACTTCAAGCTGTCCTGTTGCTGAGATAGACACTGTGTTGGCTGAAATCACTCAGCAACACATTGTGGCTAAAGAAAAGTATCTACACCACACAGACTAAAACTAAAGAGGCGAGAGGCATTCGTGAGAATCACCTTCACGTCAGCGACCTGTGTGCATGACCCACTGGCATACATGCTCCTCTGTGTGAGAAGACAGCATTTAACTTGTAACAAATATCAACAGCATAATTCGGTTAGATAGAGCAACAAGGAGACGTTTTCAAATGAATGCATTTTTAATTCCATGACAAATTGGGTTTTCTTAGTGCTGTTCCTACATGCCACTGAATCACTTCCAGCTCACAGTGACATCATGAACCAGTGAAGAAAACGCCCCCTGGTCCTGCAGCACCCTCCCAACTGTTGCTGTGGTTGAATCCACCATTGCAGCCACTGTGTCCCCCCATCTTGTAGAGGGGGCCCCTCTCTTTTGCTGACCATTTACGTCACCAAGCATGATGTCCCTCTCCAGGGACTGATCCCACCTGATAACATGTCCAAAATATGTGACATGAAGTCTTGCTATCCTTACATCTAAGGAGCATTCTTCTAGAAATCCATGTTATATTCAGTATTCTTCACCAACATCACAATTTGAAGGCATCAATTCTTTTACTATCTTCCTTACTCATTGTCCGGCTTTCACATGCATATAAGGACACTGAAAATATCATAGCTTGGGTCACACACATCATAGCCCTCTAAGTTTTATTACTAGAGACTGTTAACTAAATACAATGACAACAGCAAACATGTTGCCTTCAAGTCGTTTCCAACTCATAATGGTGGCCCCGTGTCCACCAGACCTTTCTTTTACCATACTGCTGAGTGGATTTGAACTGCCAACCTTCCAGCTAATTGTTGTTGTCAGGTGCCATGGAGTTAGTTTCAACTCATAGCAACCACATGTGTAACAGAATGAAACACTACCCAGTCTTGTGCCACTTTGATGAGCATTATACCGGAGACCACTGCTGCAGTCACTGCGTCAGTCTAGAAAGGAGACAAATTGCTATCCACGCTTTCTCTATACAAAGAAAGAGACTTCAGAGCCTCTCATCCCTCCAGTCTTTCAGGTAAAAGGCAGGCACTAGTCTATGTGTTCCCTGGACTCCAGGGCCCATGCCAGTCCTGACAGCACTCGGTCACCACAGTCTTCAGTGCACACATGGTCTTCATACTAGAACTGAGGTAGGGCGTGAGCCGCATCCCCTTGTTTCCACTTCTTACTGGACAGACAACTAGTCTCAGGGGAAGCAACCTTAACATACTCATTGTAAAACCAGAAAAGTTGGTCTAGGATCTCTGCACCAAATACATGCAAAAGTCTCAGCAACATCTCAGTTTGCTTGAGTGTAGAGATAATGACAAAGTCTATTTTAAAATCTCTGAGAGATATAGAGCAATTTATGTACCTATATTCACAGAGAGAGAAAAAAAGACAATTAGAGCTGGGTGGATATAGATATTCTATGCACTATTGTCAAGAAAGATATTTTTGTACTAATTACTGGAACATTCTACATTATTCACATAGTTTTGCTCATGCTTTATTTGCAAGAGAGCCCTCATGGTGCAGTGGTTAAGTGCTACAGCTGCAAGCCCAAAGGTCAGCAGCTCAATCCCACCAGGCACTCTTTGCTAACTCTATGGAGCAATTCTTTTCTGGACTATAGGATTGTTATGAGTCAGAATCAACTTGACAGTTTTTATTCATAATAGAGATAATACCTGGGAATTTAAAAAGTCCAACATTTTGAAATTGTAACCTCTTTTCTTCCCTTTCTGTCCAACCACCCTCAACCATACCCATCAATAAGGAAAAAAAAAAGACAGACATGAATTAGGAATAACCAGTAAGTGGAAAACAGATAGGTTCTTCCCCTCCGGATAAGAAGTCACTCTGAGTTAATCAAACACAAGCTATTACTAATGCCATCAAGAGAGATCTTGCCTTTGAAATATTAACTCTGATTTTCTGTGTTGCACTTCATGGCTACTCTTGTCTTCATTAGTGGATAAGCAGAGATCCATCGAAATAGAGAAACATGCAGGAGGTGACACACAGGACAACTGCTCCTGAAAGTTACCATCTTCCCTGAACATTTCCTGTGATCTCAGAGATCCTCAGCACAGCACAAAATGCTGAGAGGCCCATGGTGTCACTCTCTGTTTGTCTTTTTGTTTGCATTTTCCAGGCCATTTCATACAGCAACTATTCAAATGTTTTTTGGATGCCTCCATGAGCTACGATTTCCAAAAAGGTGGTTAAAATAGCAAGCTAAGCTGAGCAAGCAGCATTTTGGCCTTTTCATTTTATTGGGCACACTCTTTCTTCATTGCCCCTCCCCCATTTTATTCCTCTAACACAGGGACACAGCATTCCCTGGATGGGGACTAGGCTGCCTGGCCAATGGCCATTCTATTGCATGCCACACATCTGTGTCCTTGGAATCTGAGGCCTCGCCTTCATTTTAGGGTGCCAGCAATATTTCATCCAGAACTCCAGAAGATTGCTTTTTTGCTTTCTGCTTCTTTCCTCTTTTTCTCAATTCCTGAGAGAAACACAAGCTACACATATGTCTAACCATCCATAGCTGACGCTACTAGAGAAAACACCCGCAGGAGAAGATTCTGAAGGTCTTAGTTCATACTGTGGCTTCATCTCTGACTCACCGAGAATACAGAGAACTCACCAAAGTTAGTTTCTGCAGCCTCAAATATAAGATGAGGCATACTATAGGACTATGGGCCTGGTAGCACAGTGGGTAAGAACTATGGTTGCTAACTGAAAGGTTGGCCGTTCAAATCTACCGCTGCTCCTTGGAAACCAAATGGAGCCGACCTGCTCTGTCCTAGAGTGTCCCTGGGAGTTGGAACCAACTTGATCACCACCAGGTTTCGAAGTGTTATAGGGCTGAATGAGAGCAAATAGCTAACACATGGGGAGGAACTTTGTAAATTCTCTACTCTGAGATATGTTCTTGTTGTTGTTAGGTGCCATAGAGTCAGTTCCAACCCCTAGTGACTCCATGAACAACAGAACAAAACATGGCCCGGTCCTGGGCCACGTTCACAATCATTTTTATGCTTAAGTCCACTATTGCAGCCACTGTGCCAATCCTTCTCTTCGAGGGTCTTCTTCTTTTTCACTGACCTTCTACCAAGCACGATGCCCTTCTCCAGGAACTGATCCTTCCTGACAACATGTCCAAAGTATCTAAGACACAGTCTTGCCATCTTTGCTTCCAAGAAGCACTCTGGTTGTACTTCCTCCAGAACAGATCTGTTTGTTCTTTTGGCAGTCTATGGTGCATTTAACAATTTTCTCCAACATCACAATTCAAAGGCATCAATTCCTCTTCTGTTTTCCGTGTTCATTGTCCAGATTTCACATGCATATGACGCGATTGAAAAGACCATGGCTTGCGTCAGCCACATTTTAGTCTCCAAGGTGACATCTTTACTTTTGAATACTTTACAGAGGTCCTTGGCAGCAGATTTTCCCAGTGCAGTGCGTCTTTTGATTTCTTGATGGCTGCTTCCATGGGTATTGATTGTGGACCCAAGTAAAATGAAATTCTTGAAGACCTCAATCTTTCCTCCATTTGTGACAATGTTGCCTACCAGTCCAGCTGTGAGAATTTTTGTTTCCCTGATGCTGAAGTGCAACCCATACTGAAGGCTATGGTCCTTGATCCTCCTCAGTAACTGTCTCAAATCTTCTTCATTTCCAGCAAGTAAGGTGGTGTCCTCTGCACAATTCGGGTTGTTAATAAGTCATCCTCCAATCCTGATGCCTCATTCCTCTTTGTATAACCCGGCTTCTGGGATTATTTGCTTGACATACACATCAAAAAAGTAAAGTGAAAGGGTACAAGTCCGAAGCACACCTTTCCTGACTTTAAACCATGCAGTGTCCCCTTGTTCTATTCATATGACTGCCTCTTGATCAATATACAGGTTCCTTAAGAGGACAATCAGGTGGTACTGGAATTCCCATTCTCTTCAATGTTAGCTATAATTTAGTATGATCCACACGGTCAAATATTTTCACATAGTTAACAAAACACACGTAAACATCTTTCCGGTATTCTCTGCTTTAGTCAAGATCCATCTGACATTAGCAATGATATCCCTGGTTCCACATCCTCTTCTGAATCCAGCTTAAATTTCTGGTAGTTTTTTTATCAATATACTGTCACAGTCACTTTTGAATGATCTTGAGCAAAATTCTACTTGCGTGTGGTATCAACAACATGGTTTGGCAATTTTCACATTCAGTTGGATCGCCTTTCTTTGGAATGGGCATAAATATGGATCTCTTCAGTTGACCAGGTAGCTGTCCCCCAAATTTCTCAGCATAGACAGTAAGCACTTCCAGCACTGCATCTGTTTGTTGAGATATCTCTACTGATATTCCATTGATTCCTGGAGCCTTGTTTTTCACCTGTGCCTTCAATGCAGCTTCGACTTCTTCCTTCAGTGCCATTGGTTCCTGATCACATGCTCCCTCTTCAGATGGCTGAACATCGACCAGCTCTTTCTGGTATAATAACTCCATGCTTTCCTTCCATCTTGTTTTGATGCTCCCTGAGTGGTTTAAGAGTTTCCCCGTAGAATCCTTCACTATTGCAACTCGAGCCTTCAATTTTTTCTTCAGTTCTTTCAGCTTGAGAAATGCAGAATGTGTTCTTCTCTTCTGCTTTTCCATTTTCAGCTCTTTGCACATGTCATTATAATACTTTCTTTTGTCTTCTTGAGCTTCTCTTTGAAACCTTCGGTTTAGGTCTTTTACATTGCCATTCCTTACATTTGCTTTAGCTGCTGGACATTCAAGAGCAATTTTCAGAGTCTCTTCTGACATCCAATTTCTTTCTTTCCTGTCTTTTTAGTGACCTCTTGCTCTCTTCATGGGTGATGTCTTTAATGTCATTACACAACTCTCTGGTCTTTGGTCATTAGTGATTAACACATCAAATCTGCTCTTGAGATAGTCTTTAAACTCAGGAGAGATATACTCAAGGTCATACTTTAGGTCTCATGGACTTGTTCTAATTTTCTTCAGTTTCAATTTCAATTTGCATGTGAGCAATTGATAATTTGTGCCACAGTCAGCACCTGGTCTTGCTCTGAGGCCGATATAGAGCTTTCCCATTGTCTTTTTCCACAGATATACACAATTTGTTTCCTATGTATTCCATCTGGTGAGGTCCATGTGTACAGACACCATTTTTGTTGGTTAAAAAAGGTATTTGCAATGAAAAATCATCAGTCTTACAAAATTCCATCATGTGATCTCCAGGGTAATTTTTATCATCTAGGCCACATTTTCCAACTACTGATCCTTCTTTGTTTTCAACTTCTGCATTCCAGTCACCAGTATTTATCAACACATCCATGCATCCTGATTGCATGTTTGATCAATTTCAGAGTGTAGAAGCTGGTAAAAAAAATCTTCAACCTGTTCATCTTTGACCTTAGTGGTTGGTGCATAAATTTGAATAATAGTTGTATTAAGTGGCCTTCCTTGTAGACATATGGATGTTTTCCTATCACTGATAGCATTGTACTTCAGGACAATGAAATGTTCTTTTTGATGACGAACACAACATCATTCCTCAAAGTTTTCATACCCAGCACAGTAGACCATATGATTGTTGGATTCAAAAGGCCAAAACCAGTCCATTTCAGCTCATTAATGCGTAGGACGTCAATGCTTATGCGTTCCGTTTCACTTTTGGTAATCTCTAATTTTCCTAGATTCGTACTTCCTACATTCCATGTTGTAATTATTAGTGAAGGTTTGCAGCTGTTTCTTCTCATTTTGAGTCGTGCCTCAACGGCAAACCAAGATCCTGGAGGCATTACTCCATCCACATTGTTAAAATTGACTTTTCTTTGAGGAGGCAGCTCTTCCCCAGTAATCTTCCAAGTCCTTTTCAACCCGGGGGGGCTCAGCTTCCAGCACCATATCTGACAGTATTTGGCAGCTATTCATAAAGATTTCCCTGGCTAATTCCTTTTGGAAGTAGACTGCTGGGTCCTTCTTCCTAGTCTATTTTAGTCTGGAAGTTCAGCTGAAACTTGTCTACCACGGTTGACCTAAATACCAGTGGCATAGCTTCTGGCATCACAGCAACAAGCAAGCTTCCAATGACAGACAAGTGGGGACTGTTCATTCTGTCTTTACCCTCCTTACCTAATGCTGTTACCCTCTTTACCTGATGCTATTAGCCTCCTTACATAATGATATTACCCTCCTTTCCTGATGCTGTAGATAGATAGTGCACTAATATTGCTGTGGGAAACCCTGGTGACATAGTGCTTAAGTGCTACATCTGCTAACCAAAAGGTCAGCAGTTTGAATCCACCAAGTGCTCCTTGGAAACTATGGAGCAGTCCTACTCTGCCCAACAGGGTTCCTACGAGTCAGAATCAATTCGACAGCACTGAGTCTGGTTTGGTTTAATACGACTGTGAGGTCTGACGGCCTGTCACCGATGGGTGACTAAGAAGCAGGGAGCACGAACCCAAGGGAGCCAATTCACCATTCTAAGGCTACGTTCCAGCTCCTTTCCTCATCCCAGAGCCTCAGTTGTGTCACTGTCACGGGCTTTTCAAAAGACAAATGAAACAATGACGTTTCTTTGAAGATTTACCTCCAGAAGAAACAATAACAACAAAATTGTCATATCCAAAGCAGAACCCAGGCTTAATGTTTTAATCTATAAAGCAAACTTCCAGAATTTTTTACTCTTTAAGAGATAGTGATCTAGTGTACTTATCTCTTCAGGTTTGGAATTTAATAGCTTCTAATGTAGGCTCACAATTTAGAAACTAAGGTCCATGTGGAAAGATACTTTTTAAGACATGCCAGTAAGACTTTATACACAAAAGCAGTCCTGTCTCAAACTTCATTTCCATTAGTGCTTGTATCAGAATTACTGAAATGAACACTCTGTAATCTAGTATTTTAAAAGGTCATGCTGAAGGAGTAGAGAGGCTTAAACTAATGTTCCCTGCACTTATCCAGTGGGCCTTTACCCAATAGGATTTCCTATAATTCTATCTTAATCCATGTCTCTGGATGAACCAAAGAGACCACAACATAGAAAAGCCAGCCAAAGAGGCATTCTGCCAAAAGCCCTCTGTACCGTTCCAGGTAGACTTCAGCTTAATAATTGTACAGCCATCCAAATCAATCAAGAAAGCAAAAAACAGAAACGTATCTTAAGCTCTGCAAAAATCTATTTGTTTAACCATGTGCAAACATCACCCTGAAATGGGCAGTGGGTTAGCAGATGTTAATCATTTACTAGATCTATTCAATTCTTAAAATTCTGTTAAAAATAAATCATTTTGATTACTTTTTCTATACAAGCAATATTAATTGCCTTTGAGTTAGCAGCTGAGCTCATAACCACCGTGCCACCAGGGCCCCAACTGAGGATAAAAGATGACACAACACCACCTTGCTCTAAATATTTAAAAAACTGAAAGCACATCAAAAGGGCCAATGAGTGTTTCCTAATTATCTGCTTTTCATGGATTATTAATCACACCCTTCCCGACATTTTGGTTACCATTGAAAGGCTAGAAGAGAGCAAGTGGTGAGCATACAAGACATTGAGACAAAGTCAGCTTTAGGATACAAAGAAAAGAAATATATTGTTTATTTTGAGACCAGTATATGGTCAGTACTAAGTAAGAATTACCAGTTTCCATCAGGTGGATGTTTACCACAGTAAATATAAATCATAATCTGTATCACTTGGGAAAAGTTAAAGTTGAGCTTTCAGTTGTATAAAATTCAGTTTTATTGAATTTGGATTTTTTTTCCACTAAAATCATGATTTGGGCTCTAAGTATTACAGCTGAAAGCAATCAGACAGCACTAGATCTGTATCAACTAACAGGTGAAGAATAGAGTTGATCACAACTGGGAGCCTTGATGGTACAGTGGTTAAAGCTCCTAGCTGCTAATGAAATGTCCATAGGTCCAACCAACCAGTCTGCCAGGAGAACAATGAGGCAGTCTACTGCTAGAAGGATTACAGCCTTGGAAACAAGCTCGAAGGAGCAGTACTTCCCTGCCTATAGGGTTGCTGAGTCAGAACTGACTCAAAGGGAACAGGTTTGATTAGCTTATCTGGGTTATACAGGACTTGGAAAATGCAAACTGTATTTTAATTTGGAATGCAAGTTAGTAGGTCTACTTTAAATCTCCCTTAAAGACCTTAGGCTGTGAATACATGAAAGAGGAAGAAAACTTGAAATTCTAAATCTTACGTAGAAAATATTACTAAGACTGGAAAGGATCCTCTTTTCCCAATAGACCTGTCAGAGTCTGTGCAATCACCATAGTCCTCAGTTAAATATTTACAAGAAAAAAAAAGTTAAAATTTTGCACTTTGTATCTGGATTACATTCACAAGGATAGAGGTTAGTATTCCAACACGTTGTCCATGAGCGGTGAAAAATGTTTAACTGGCTTGGCCGCCAACTGAAAGATCAGTGGTTTGAGTCCACTCAGAGTTACTACAGAAGAAAGGTCTGCCAATCTACTGAAATTTCAGCCACTGGAAATTCTATGGGATGCAATTCTACTGTGACCCCCCTGAAGTCACCATAAGTCAGAAGCAACACAGAGACAGCTGATGTACCAATATTTCAAGCTCAAATGATGAGGAGACACAATTCAATCCATAGCACCTGATAACATCCCCTGCCAAGTGTGAAACCGAGCAACAGGTGCAAGAATTGCGTTCACTAAGATACTACTTCATTTCCCCTAGAATTTTGAAGCCATTTTGCAGCTCTTGTCAACATCTTTACTTTGTTGTGGTTGTTAATTGTTGTTAAGTTGATTGTGATTCATGGAGACCCCATGTGTACAGAGTAAATTGCTTCTTCAGTTTTAAATGCTGTGGCCTTTCCGAAGTGACAGTCAATCAAATCTTCCGAGGCACTTCTGGAGTGGGGTCTTTCATTCAACTCTCAACCTTTTGTCTAGTACCGGAGTGTTTAACAATGTGGGCCCCCCAGGGACTCCATCTTTACTTTGCTCCCTTTCAAATCTTTACAATGATAGACATTAAAATCTCTAGAGAAATCCTTAGTTCTTGGTCTTTTTCAGAAACATTAGTAGGTGAAGCTGTCTTCTAATGTAGTGACAAAAGTTAGTGAAAGTCTTTTCCTTAAATATATCTCTCAAGGTCATTAAAATTTGCACCTTCACGCAAAATATTTTTTTCTACACCTAGATGTGTACAGGATTCCTGGCAGTGTAGTGCTCAGGAGACAGGCTGCTAACAAAAAGGTTGATAGTTTGAATCCACCAGGTGCTCCTTGGAAACCTTACTGGGCATTCTACCCTGTCCTAAAGGGTCATTATAAGTCATAATTGACTCCATGGCAACAGATTTGGTTTTAAGGGGGAGAGTGTAGACTGGTTCCCTGGTCCCCTGGACATAATAGATGGCCTGTAACTACTGCTTGTCATAGTGCCTTGTATCATTTTCCTTATTGTCTCTCTCAGGACTTTTTGATATGTTGAATAGGAGAAAATAACACCCACTGCCTAATGAATTCAAAATATTTGTTGTTTTTAACCTTTGTCTTGGTGGTTTTTGGTAAGAGCACCGGGAGACACACAGAGACTACGTGTATTTTTTCTTGAATTAACAGTATCAACAATCAAAAAACCAAAGGAACGCTGAGTTTTAATCTGGACCAGGATGGAGATCTTGACTGCAGTCACTCTTACATGTCCTGAAGAATTGTTTGTCTTATTCTTGAGGGAAGAAAATCTTTCTCCTACTTTCTTAGTTGTCTTAGCTGATAAAAACACAGCTTGAATCTACCACGATGGTCTCCTGCTAGGAACATGATTTAGGGCCACTGGGTAGGCTTTTGGCTTTTTCTTTGCCTCTTTCCCAAATATAAAGGCAAACACGATACACACACATACTCCTAAAACTCAAAAATCCAAATCTGTTACCATCAAGTCAATCCTGACTCAGCCAGGAAAGACAGCGACCCTAGCAGGCAGAGTACGAACTGCCCCATAGTGTTTCCAAGGAACAGCTGCTGGATTGGAACTGCTGATCTTGTAGTTAGCAGTGTCACTCTTAGCCACTATACTATGAGGGCTCTTTACATCTTAGCCTGTGTTAGTCTACTGTCATCTATACTTAAACCTACAAAGATTCTTAGATCAATCCTAGTAATTAATCCACATTGATGGGACCCTAGGAGATGATTCAGTTTGGAAGGTCCATTAAAGATCTTCCCAATTAATTTCTTGTTTAAAACATTAGGGGAAAAACAACAACTACAGAACTTGGATAAAGACCCTGGCCCTGTGTCTTACAACTAAATGCTCTTTCAGTGACACTGTAAAACTTTCCTATGTTTCTGACTTTGAAACCTAAATATTTTTGCTTCTCTATTCAGTTGAGTACTCAACCCACCCACTGCCGTCAAGTCGTTTCTTACTCAAAGTGACCCTATAGGTCAGGGTAGAACCAGCCCACAGAGCTTCCAGTGAGTTCCTGGCAGATTTAAACTGCTGACTCTTTGGTTAGCAGATGTAGCCCTTAACCCACTAAGCCACCAGGGTTTCCCAACTGAATACAGAAATCCATATACTAGAATAAACTAAATCAAGAGACTGTGGAACACTATTCCTTATGATTCAAAGAGAGGAAAGCAAGCCTAATTCACCTTCAGCATGAGACACAAACAAGAAAGCTAGTAACTCAGTATCAGCCAAGAACTTGACATTAAAGATAAGCATACAGAGAGCCAACCAAATACACAGGGGGAAAAAAAATTAGGCTACCCTAAAGCAGGGACCATAGGGCCACTCTAAGCACATTTCTCATTATAGGTCAAATACAAATCCGCATGTATGAAAAGATGAGATCTGTACTTTTTCCAAGGCTTTCTGGCAAGAAGTTCTTGCTATTCAATAAACCTCATGACCTGAAATCATAGAAAGAGACAGGAACTTCTTCCCCTGGTCTTTCAAAACTATCCACTAATCTTTTAATTAAAAGTGAGTGATGGAGAGAGGCAGGTAAGCAGGAGAAGCTGAAGAACACACAACCTTATTTATTTGTACAACACTAATCTGCCTGAACATCTTGCAGAGAGATCTGTATTAATTACATGAATCTACTCCAGTCTACTAAGGCACAGGTTGCTGGCATCGTGGCTGGCACTAGTTTATGATGCTTCCACACACAAGTTAATAAAACATGTAGTTCAGAAAAGAACTTTCTAGGCAAGGTTTACATACTATATAGCATGCTAATCTCTCAGAAAAAGGTTTTATGCGAGTTTTAGAATTCAAATACTGCAAAAAATGAAATTTCCTGGAAGTCCGTGGAAAGTGTATTTAGCTTACTTTTACCTTGCAATTGAATAAATCGTCTTTTGTTTCAGTCACAAAAGCCCTCTGTTGGTACTAATATATAGAAACATCTAGTCACATCTGATGACAACATATATATTTTTTTAAACAACCAAAAAGGTAGTGGAAATGATAAATATCTCTCTTTAGTTAATGACACAGAAATTTCCATGAGGATTCACTGTATGGTAGGCAGTTAGCTAAGCTTTTTTCAAAAACAGAAAATAGATTATTGCAATGAGTTCTTGAATCTTTGAGGATAACAAACCTTAAAAAAGTAGCTCACATTTAAGCGGTTTCTAATTCTCTGAGTTTTAATACCTGAAGGAGACTATCAGTCATTCTTTCTCACCTTCTTTCTGTTCTCATGTGTGTCCCAGTCCAAATGAGATTTCAAGGTGTTTAATTTAGTTATAAGCCCCTTCACCCAATGTTTACGGCACGCCTACTTGCGGCAGGTGCCCTTCCACATGCTTTAGATACATCAGTGGACAAAACAAACAAGGATCTTTGCCTTCATCATGTTATACTCAGTTTTATCTCAGTTCCTGAAGATTTCCTTTCCTTTCATCATAATTCTGGCAAAAAATCTCCACTCTCCTTAATCCCAGTTCTATGCCTTCTTCACATCCTTGAGCTATACATACTGAAGTCTGTAACCGGGCTTACCTAATTTCACTGTAGGTTACTGGCCTACAGCAAGTGGACCGTTAGTGACCACTCAGGATTCTGAGTGACACTCGGCCTTGCCTAGATGACCATTTCAATCCTTTTCTTACCACCTCAAAGTATCTACCCCTCCTGCCTCATCCCCATTTCAGCTAATAACCTTGACTCCTATTTCACAAAGAAAACAGTAAAAATCATGATAATGATTACTTTGCTGTTGCAGTGGTGAGTTTTACGTATCAACTTGTGCAGACAATGGTGCCCAGTTTGGGGTGAAATACGAGTTTAGTTGCTATCATGGAATAGTTACATACGATTATAACAGTCGGTGACTTACCTTCAGCCAGTCAGTCGAAGGCCTTAGGACATCCTCCTGGAGTGTGTTCTGCCTTCAGACTGAAAGCAGACCTTTAGCCTGAGCTTTCTCACTCTTGCTCTTCTGCTTGTCTGGCCTGTAGAAATGGGGATGAAACTTGCAGAAGGCGCTAGCCTCTCCTGAGTCATGGATTTCATACTTGTCAGCCCCCATAGCCACACAAGCCAGTTCCTCAAAGTAGATCTCTCAGTCCACTTCTCTAGACAACCCTGACTACAAAAACCACTCCCCATCCTAACATTTGCTCTTCCTTCCTGCTGCTGTGAAGATTTTTTCCATGCTTCCATTAAAAAAAAAAAAAAGACACACTCTTCACTAGATGCTAATTCAATTCCTGTAAATATTAAAATAGGCTCATAGTGGACCTTACAGGTCAGAATGAAATTGCATCATAGAGTTTTCAAAGAGTGGATAGTGGATTCGAACAGTCTACTGAACTGCTGACCTTTTGGTTAGCAGCCAAATGCTTAATCACTATGCCACCAGGGCTCCAGTAAGAATAGCTTATAGTCTTAAAAAAAAAGTCTCTTTTGATCAAAGGTATCTGTTTTTTGTCCCATACATATCATTTTCTACACATCAAAGGTCCTCAAAACATGTCCAGCTCCTCTCCCACAGTCCTCTCCTTAACCTGGTCCTGTAGACCCATCACTCCTCCATGGAAGCTTGGGTTACTACTCTTTTCAGCTGTGGAAGTCAGGCCAATTTCCGGCCTTCCCATTTCGTGATCTCTCAGCAGCACTTCAACGAGCTAATCACTCACTTTCGTGAAGCACAATTTTCAGAATACCATTTCCTGTTCTCCAGAGATTCTGCTCAGCTCTCCTTGTTGGATGGTCCTCAGGTCTCCAGCCTCTGAACTTCAGAATTCCAGAGATCTCAGTCCAGTGATAGCTTCTCTTTTGAATGCACTTACTACTGCTTTACTGACAGAATCCTTTACTCATACCAGCTATATGCTAATGTTTCCCCAGTTGACATTTCTAAGCTGAACTTGTCTCTTGGACTCCAGAGTCATATATCCTCCTGCCTACTCTATGTATTCACTTAGCTATAATACAAAGTTTGCCTTTCCTGAAGTTAGGTGAGCTCAGATGATTGAGTGACAAACATGTAGGTACGTATAACATGTTTGAGGTTGATCATCCCTTCCAATACTGCTCCATTAAAAAGCACCTGTGTGGTATACTCCACTCCCTTTCCACCAACTGATTGGAGAAGATTCTAAAGTTCTCAGGAGGGCAGACGTTCCAGAGTGGAGAAGATGTGATTGTTGAATGATCAACTGGAAACATTCCCACCGATCTGAAACTTCACTGATGTGTTTTCCATAAACAACGAAGAAACATCCATATGTGAAGCCACTGAAATTGCAGGATTTGCCTGTTGCAGTAGTTGCAGTGGCTTTCTCATTAGAACTTGACACAGCGGTTAAGGGTTATGGCTACTAACCAAAGGACTGACAGCGTGAATCCTCCAGCCTTGCCTTGGAAACTCTACAGGGCAGTTTTACTGTGTTTTATGGGGTCACCATGAGTTGGAACTGACTCAACAACACCTAAAACAACAACCTTCCTCTGACCATTCTTTATTAACATCTATATCATTTAGTACATTCCAGCATACTCTGTTTATCTGCCATGTCCCCCTCCCCCAGCATGTCTCTCCTCTAGGGTAAGTATAAAAAAATACAGCCCAGAAGCCAAATCTATCCGGTTTCTTGTTTTCGTATATACATTCTTTACTACAGCTTTACCCACTCATTCATATATTGTTTATGGTCCCTTTGATAGTTCAATGGCCACAAAGAGACCACATGATTTGCAGGGCTTAAAATGTTTACAGTATGATATTTTACAAAAAAACATTTGCCAATCCATAAACTAGAACATAAACTAAAAGAATGCAAATACTTTCTCTCTTTAGTTCCCTGTTACATCCCTAGTATTAGAAAATGCCCAGCCTGTAATGAGTACTCATTAAATATCTGTTAAATGCATTAGCGAATAAATGAACAAATGAATGAAGTAACGTGTAAAACCCCTAAAGCCAAACCAGCTGCTGTTCAGTTGATTCTGACTCATAGCAGCCCTGTAGGGTCTGTAAATCTCTATAGAAACATATCCTTCTCTCATGGAGCCACGGTCGTTTCGAACAGGCACCTTTGGGTTGGCAGTTGATTACCTGCTGCACCTCCAAACCAGAAGGCTGAAAAATGTCTCCATAAAAAAACAATCACATTTTAAACCATGTGCTATGCCTGCTACCCAAAAGTTCGGCAGTTCAAATCCACCAAGCACTCCTTGGAAACTCTATAGGGCAGTTCTACCCAGTCCTATAGGGTCGCTATGAGTCAGAATCGATTCAGTGGCAATGGGTTTGGGTACTAATCACTGAAAACCTATGAATGTTATGTTTTTGTCTCAAAAAGAAAAATAAACAAGTCCTTGCAAATGTGTTTAAATTAAGCAATTGAAGTGGGAGGTTATCATGGATTATTCCTGTGCGTTCTAAATGCTATCACATAGATCCTTATAAGAGACAAATACAAGGATATTAGGTAGCAGAGACTAGGAAAAGGCAATATGACCATGGAAGCAGAGACTGGAATGATGCACCACAAGCCAAGAAATGCCTGCAGCCACCAGGAACTGGAAAAGGCAAGGAACAGATTGTCCTCTAGAGCCTCTTAGAGGGAACACAGTCTGGTCAGCCCCTTGACTTCCATTCAGTGACACCGGCTGTGGATTTTGGCCAACAAAACTGTTCAAGAATGAATTTTTAGCTGTTATGAGTCACCAAGCTTGTGCTAAATTGTTACAGAGGAGACCGAAAGCTAACACACAGTGGAAAGTCAATTAATACCAATTCTAGTTGCAAGACTGTAGTCAAAATGATTTTATCAATGCTGCCTTTTGCATCAGAATTGAATTTTACATAAGAAGTCCTCCAACTAAATATCATTATGGGTAAATCTCATAGGGAGAAAAAGAATTTTGGAATTCCTTCCCTAATCAAAATTTCTTAGCAGGTGTTTCATTATTCAGTTTCTTCATCCATGCATGAGATATATTTTGGGAGATTATTTTATATTAGCACATTATAAATTAGTTCCCAACAGAGAATCACTCAAGATATTAGATGAGAGCCAGAAAATATTCTGAAATTTTTAACATATTTTAAGAAATTTCAGGAACTATGTTACTTTGTAGTCATAAATTATTTAAAATTAAAAAAAAATCAACTGCTGTTAGAGGACAATAAATGTGACTGCAGTGAAGATATGTTATTGCTCACCCTAGCTTCACCCATTCTTGTCCAGAATAGTTTTGCTTCTTTGTTGATGGAACCTGCAGCGTACTAGAGCAGCTACTAAAGCCGGTGTTTGCTATACCTGCTTCCCTTGGACGGAAACGGTTTTCATGTGGCCCGGTAACACCCAGTAGAATCCGGGTGAGTCTCTAGGGGGACAGATAAGTGTGTGGAAAGGTTTATTAATATATCTAGTAAAATAAGTCCCAGAGAAGGAAACGTCCCTTTCTTTAGAGGTTGTCATTCTGATCATGTCTGCTTATAGAGGCTGGCCTTGCTGCAGCCGTTCTAAAATGTGGATATGCCAAGTAGAACACAGTGCAAAGACCCAAAGCACTTAGCATGTGGAGTCTACCACGGAGCTCTTAAACAAACCAGTGAAATCACCCTGCATCTGGACCCCGTGTTCTCTGAGCCAACAAATGGCCATTTGGGTTGGTTACTCAGTCACTTGAAGCTGAAAACCTCCCAGTTTAGTCAGTGACCATTATAATGTGTCATTTGTATTAATTGTTTCAGAGTAGTTTATTCATTCAATGTCAAAATGATAAAGACCTTAACCACACTGAACAATGAAGTAGGACTTCAGTCTTTAGAAAAATTACCTGAAATCAAAGCCAAGCCAAGTGCTGTCGAGTGAAATCAAAGATAGCAAATCAAAGATAACCAAATTGGCCGCTTGGCAGGTTGGGGATTGTTTTTCTGCAGAGGGAATCAATTAGCGTGAGCGTGATGGTAATTTCAGTCGATGCCTTTATGGGGTACTGCTGGTGTTCTCTAGACAATACACTGAAATGGATAAAGCCAAGTGCCGTCGAAATGGATAAGGGAGCAAAAGATTGTCTGCAAAGAGCAAATGTATCCTTACATGGTTTGGTTACTTTCATGCTCACAGCGAAGCAAAATTCTGTATTTCTTTTTTGTAACATTTCTCTGAAAATGAAAGACATCTTAATTTTCTCTTCATACATTTAATGAACTGGCAACCCCAAAGCTGTTATTATATTGACAGTATGTTTTATAATTGTCAGTATCTTTGAATCTATGAAATCCATGAACCCCATCCAAGACCACTGCTGTGCTGGCACTGTATCTCCTAAACTAACAAATAAAGGGCTTGTTTGGGATTGTCTCATAAGCAGATTTATAAACATGTGGACAGTCAATATTCCTGACTGATTCTTCAAATAAAGCTAACATCAACTGTATCTGCCTGTATCTTGTTCTCTGTAGAGTTATTTGTGTAATTTTCTTATATTATAGGCATACTAGGGTGCACAGAAGAGAATTAAGGATTTAACAGAGGATAACTTGTTATTAAGTTGGTGGTTTATCCTAAAAGATATTTATTTGCAATGTTTTGCAACACATAATAAAAGTCTAAAATCTGGCATTACTTTCTTGTATTTTGTATTCTTTCCAGAACTCGTTCTATGACAGAATCATCTAACCCTCTGATTTAGCCAATATTTCATTAGGTACTAGAAATATTTTGAATTTCCAGTCTAAATTTGTATTTCAGTCTCAATTTCACAAAATTAACTGAGCTACTTGATGGTTCTGAGTCTCTGTTTTTGCATATGTTTGGGGATAATTGTAATAACAATAGCTTAACTCAAAGAGTTGTTTTGGTGCTCAAGTGACAAAATTTGTGCAAATTCTTAATGCTTGAGGGCTTGCATATACTTTTAAAAATATTCCTTAGTTTATGACCATTGAAGTAATCATAATAATAATGGTGATAAGAGTTCACATCTTATGAGTAGTAATAAACTGAATAATTCAACTCTAGGTCCAGAAAGTAACATGACTAAATTGAGAAAGTAAAATTATTTATAAATATCTTCATGATCCTTTATAAACTAACCAGTTTTCCTTTTATAGCAAGAACAAAATACACCGCTAAGTAGACATTCTGGGGCCAAAGATTCAAGGGTAATTGGGAAAGGGCCCTCCCTTTGAGGAGATAATATTAGGGTGGGATAGACAGATACATATACAGACCCTTCATAGTAAGTGGAGAGTAGAAGTAAGAACCTTAACTAAGAGAATACAGACAGCAATTGCCTAGTCAAAGGTGAAAGATCCAGGCACAATTTCTTGGGGAAAGTTATATTTCCACAGTTCTCCATGCCTTGGACAAGATACAAGTCGCTCTTCCAAATTTTATATGCTCTTAGGTTGAACTTGATGCTACAGTAAAAAGAAATGTCCAAAGAACATGCTAGGTTAAATTCCAAAAATAGAAGGGCAAGTCATAGTCTCTATGTCCCTTTGTCACCAGGAAAACAACAACAAAAATCAAGCCTACTGCAGTGGAGTCTTCTCTGACTCATGGTGATCCCAGGTAATCAGGACAACAAACATTCATAAACACTCCTGTGGCTCCTCAAAATTATGTTCACTTTAAGAAAATGAGTACGTTTGTGTTCCAAAATAATGGTGTAAGAAGCTGTTTTCTATCCATGTTCTTAAAATGCCTAAGGCATCATCTCACATACTTTGGACATGTTCCCGGGAGATAGCAGGCCCTAGAGAAGGCCATCACGCTTGGTGAAGTAGAGAGTCAGCAGAAAAGAGGAAGCTCCTCCAAAAGGTGGATCAACACAGTGGCTATAAAAACACACTCAAGGATAACAGTGATTTTGGTCATGGTACAAAACCGTGCAGTGTTTTCCTTAATTGTAACTTACAGGGTCACCAAGAGTTAGAAATGGCTGGATGGCACCTAACAATAACATGTTAAAATAGTTACAAAGAAAATAGATCATCATCTTAGTTGTCTAGTGCTGCTGTAACAAAAATATCTCAAGTGGATGGCTTGAAGAGTGAGAAATTATTCTTTCAAGATGTAAGAGGCTAGAATTCCAAACTGAGAGTGCCAGCTCCAGGGGAAGGCTTTTTTTCACCTGTCAACTCTGGAAAGAGGTTCTTGTCATCAAACTTCCTCTGGTCTAGGAGGTTCTCCACTTGGGACACTCACGGTCTAAGGACAGGCTCTGCCCCCACCTTACTTTCTTGGTGGTATAAGGTCTCCAGGGCTGCCTGCTCACTTCTCTCTTTTATATCTCAAAAGAGATTGATTTATGACATAACCTAATCTTGTAGATTGTGTCCTTGTCATTAATAGAACTGCCACGAATCCTGCCTCTTTTGCGTTATGCCAAAGCCAAGTGCTGTAGAGGTAGAATTTACAACACATAGGAAAACTACATCAAATGACAAAGTAGTGAACAATCATAAACACTCAGAATTACCCCCTAGCCAAGGTGACACATGTTTTGAGGGCTTACAGCTAAATCCATGGCAATCATCAAATACGAGGTCTGACAAGTCCATGAACTTAATTGTTCTAAATGGTACACACTTCATTTCTGAATATCACTATGGTCACCTTTGAAGTACTCGCCTTGGGAAGCTATGTACCAATGCCAGCACCTAATGCACCCTTCAAAGCAATTTTGGGACTCTTTCTGGAATGGTGATTGTACACAATGGCATGGTGATAAGTCTACAAACTTAATTGTATAGATGTCTGGGAGGGAGATTTTAGTCATTAAACAAGTAACTGTATTAGAACCTCCTCTTCCTACTCACCTGATCTGGCCCCCAGTGACTTTTCTTTACCTGAAAATAAAGGAAATATTGAAAAGAAGACATTTTGATGACATTTGGGACATTAAAGGTAATAGGATGACAGATC
This sequence comes from Heterohyrax brucei, assembly GCA_028571685.1. Taxonomy (NCBI): domain Eukaryota; kingdom Metazoa; phylum Chordata; class Mammalia; order Hyracoidea; family Procaviidae; genus Heterohyrax; species Heterohyrax brucei. The sequence goes on along the minus strand of CM053148.1, from coordinate 82,441,842 downwards.
TGATGGCCATTCCAGAAAAGGAATTTCAAAATCACTTTGAAGGGTGAACTAGGCATTGGCATTGGTGCATAGCTTTCCAAGGGGAGGACTTTGAAGGTGACCATAGTGATATTCACAAATGAGTTGCGTAGCACCTTTTCTAAGATGCGTTTGCAAACCTAATTGTCAGTCCTTGTACGTGCCAGAAGAAGTAACATACCGAATGTTATCGGAAACCATCAGAAACATAGAAAAAAACGTAAGAAAGTATTCAAATAATTCATGGATGGGGAAGATTCCCTCACTTATAAAAGTTATGTTCTTATTAGGTGCCATCCTTTCAGTTCCACCTCATGGCAACCCCTCATATAACAGAACAAAACACTGCTTGGTCCCATGCTTAAGCCCATTGTTGAAACCACTGTATCAGTCTATCTCACTGAAGGTCTTCCTATTTTTCAACAACCCTTTACCTTACAAAGCACGATGACTTTCTCCAGGAAATGTCCTTTCTGACAAGACATCCTAAGCGCACGAAATGTAGTCTTGCATTCTTTCTCTCAATGAGCGTTCTGGCTATACTTCTTCTAAGACAGATTTGTTTGCTCTTCCAGCAGCCTGGTGGATTTGAACAGCCAACTTTCTGGTTAGCAGACGTAGCACTTAATGACTGGCAAAGTAATTCAATGTTCTTTGCCAACAACGTAAGTCAAAGGCATCAATTCTATTTAGGTTTTCTTTATTCATTGTCCAGCTTTCATGTGCAAATAAGGCAAATGAAAACACCATGAATTGGGTCAAGCCTGCCTTAGTTCTAAAAGTGATATCTTTTTTTTTTTTTTTTTTACTGTAGAGAGGTCTTTTGCAGCAGATTTGTCCAATGCAATGTGTCTTTTGATTTCTTGACTGCTGCTTCCAGGGAGGAAACCCTGGTGGCTTACTGGGTTAACTGCTACATCTGCTAAGCAGAGGTTGGCTGCTCAAATCCACCAGGCATTCCTTGGAAACTCTATGGGGCAGTTCTACCTTGACCTCTAGGGTCACTATGAGTTGGACCTGACTCGATGGTGGTGGGCTTTGTTGGGCTTCCGTGGGTGTTGATTATGGATCTAAGTAAAATGAAATCCTTGATAACTTCAGTCTTTTCTCTATTTATCTCAATGTTGCTTGTTGGTCCAAGTGTTAGGATTTCTGTTTTCTTTATGTTGAAAACATTGCTTCATGTTGAGGTCCATCTAGACTGGAAGGCCTCGGTCTTTGCTCATCACCAGTAAGTGCTTCCTGTCTCCTTCACTTTCAGCAAGCACAGTTATATTATCAGCATATCACAGATGGTTAACGAGTCTTGCGTCAGTCCTGATGCTCCGTAGTTCTTCCCTTCATCCATATTCTGGGATGACTTGCTCGGCATATAAATTGGTTAAGTATGGTGAAAGGATACAAGGCTGACACACATCTTTCTTAACTTTGAAGGGAATACTGAAACTCTGAGCTTCTGTTACTTCGCATTATTTCCTTCCTGGAAGCAGCAGTGGTGTGGGTATGTCTGACGGCTGTACTCTCTTACAGGGAAACAAACCCACTGCCAATTATTTGCTTGCAAATGAGACAGTACGTAGGGTACTTGATTCATGTTTAAAATTTTTTATAGCAGGAGTATATTTCCATACTTGTAGAAAATGTACATATTTGTGTATTCATTGAATCACATTTCTACATAGTGCAATTCGATTTATTTGACATGGGTAGAAAGCAGGGTGTTGGTGTCAACATAATATTCTAATAACTATAGTGTTGTCACATATTCTGCAAGCTGTCTGAAAAATTAGACCTCTAGTTAAAGGAATCTGATGACATGACTGGCATAACCAGCCTAGTTTCCTCATCTGCTGCGGCCAGACTGCACATAGATGTTTTAACTCTGGATCTTGTTCACACACAAGCTTGGGTTTGATGTCTTTTGTGTATTCGTGGAATATTTTTCTCTTGTCTCAGGCTCCTTTTCACTAAACTCAGTTTCATTGCTGTCCTGTCTAAACTCTATCTTGCAAGTGGTATCATCCTGCACCCACGTGTGAACTTTGATGGCTTCTCTGAGAGCTCATAATGAGATCCTCTGTTACAGACTGAGACTCAAAAAGTCCACAGCTGTCAAGCCAATGCCGACTCACAGCGACCCTACAGACAGAGTAGAACTGCTCCATTGTGCTTCCAAGAAGCACCTGGCAGATTTGAACTGCTGACCTTTTGGTTAGCAGATGTGTCACTTGACCACTACACCACCAAGGCTTCCTACACGCTGAGGACTGGATGGACACCATGCTTAGTGTCATTTTTAGAAAGTCCATATACAAATAGTGCACACTGAACCGTAAACTACGCCAAACAAAACTTAATCTGACATAGATAATAATTCATAGTCATAAAATATCTCATAATTTTGGTGGTAAAAGTCTTTTTGTTGCTGTTGCTGTTCAAAACTGTTGACTTCAGCATTAGGCTGAATCAGTTCGTATTGACTTACAGAGGAAAAAGCTTTTTGCAATAAATCTTTATAATTAAAATATTCACTTTTTGTCTATCTTGCACAGAAAAAAAAGAAGAAAAAGAAATTGTTTTTTGAGCCTTATCATTGCTTAAAGTTTAGATAAATGGGAATTGATTGTGGCTACTTATGCTCTCATGGACTAGGAACTGCCAGATCTCAGCACCGATGGTACTTTTGCAACTTCTAGTTTCATCTTTCATTCTGTCAGATGTGGCTGGATGGACACTATCCAAAACAAAATAAGGCAGAAACAATGAGCCTTAAAAAAATTCTATTCCTTCTCTAGACTTGAATCCCTAAGTACCAGTTAAGGAAAGTGTCTACTTTCTTCAAGGAAAGGAAGTTCATATTTCTTTTGAAACATCTCTGAAACCATGGTTACCAAATGCTTTCTATCTTCCCCCCCCCCACCTTCTAACAGTGATATCATCATCTAGATACACATACCTTATAAAATGAAATGTTTTATTGAGGAAATTTATGAGATGGGTTCTGGCTCCAATGACTTTTAAAAACCTGAAATTGAAGAATGTTATTAATAAATACAACTGAGGTGAACTTATAGGCTTTCCTGAGTGAAAGGAGAGAAAGAGAACAGAAAAATTCAGAAAAGTCAATAATCTTTTCATCATTGCTAAACTAAGAGAGCTTTCAATTCAGTTTGGATTGCTCGATCTTCTCCTGCAAACTGTCTATAAACATTCCCACATGGGTTACCACGTCTCCAAGATAATATTGTCATCCAGACACAGCACAAGAAATTACAACATACTCACACATACACACGTGTGCACTTTGGACAAGAAAAATGAAATAAAATAAACCAACTTATTTTCATTATTGGTCTTGCCAAAGTGGAACTTGAGAAGCAAAATTTTAAATAAAACAGCAACTATGCCAATAATGTGTTCCTTGTGTACTGGATTACGAAGTTGGGGCGTGCATATTTGAACGGAGGCCCTCAGTGGAAATAAATTCTGTTTTCACTTTCTTTCTTCTTACCTTTTGAGAAGCCTTGGCAAAAACACTTTCTAAACAGTTTAAGGTACACAAACATACCTTTTGTAAAGCAAAACATTATGGAAAAATATATGGACAATTTGATTATTGGAAACAACCCTATTAAATAGTTCCATTTTTTTATCCATGAAATTTAAACCTTATTTCAGTGGATTAGAAAAGACATCAAATGTGCTCATGATTTAGAAAGAGGCTTAAAAACTAAGAAAGTTTGAAGTCTTCAAAAAAATTGCATAGTGCAGCACAACCCTCTAGTGATTTAAAAAGAAAAAAAGTTTTCTTCATAATTTCTTTTTCTGTAGTCCAAAAATTTCTTACCCTTATCTACAAAGGCTATTGCAAACTGCCTATTTTACTGTTTCACATTTTAATGTACGGTTTCACCAAAAGGTTGGCAGTTTGAATCCATGGGCACTTTGGCAAGCTCTGTAGGGGAACCGTGTCTTGTCCTACAGGGTCGCTATCAGTTGGAATTGACTTGACGGCACTATTTTTCTCTTTTATTTAATAATAGGAATATTTTATTTAAAGATCAGCTTAAGCATTTCAATTTAGCTTTTTAGAGTAGCAATCTCAATATTATTTTTAAACCTAAAGAATGAAAGAGTATTTTGATGCAAAAATCACTTCTAATTGTCTGTAGAAACCCATGTTTTTCATCAAACCCCGGTGCAGGAAAAGTGTTTGTGTTATTTGAGAAAGTTGGTTTCTCTTATAAATTGATTTTGCAGGATTTGTAGATACAAGAATGCAGGAAAAGGAGTATTGCTTTCTGAATTTATATTTCAAAAAAGTTCTAAACAAAGGGATCAAGATTTCAATATATGTTATGTACTACACAGAGGTTTACACCTCGAATGAGTCTTGGTAATAGTGGCCATGGCTCCTATTTTATAAACTGTCTCTTGATTCAAAACTGGCTTTGTAGGATGTTGCCTGGAGTGTTACAACTCCCCTTCCACCCACCCACACAACTTTGGGTGGCCATCCATACAGTTATCTGGGTTTATTATTGTTTATGTTTTTAATTACATGTTGTGAGGAACCTTTTATTTTGCCAGGAAACCGAATCTGGATCTCATCTCCTCACACCTCTCTGAGATTTTTATTGGTCATTTTCCCCGCTTCTCTTATCTCTCCCTTGCCACTAAAGCAGGTTTATCCAATTATTAGCAACCAAGAAAAGATCTTAAAATTTTCTTTCTGCCTGTATACCTCGTTTGTTCCACAGACTTCCTCCTCTTGCATTTACCCATTTCTAACACGTTCCTGTACCTAACACCAAATGCGCTTCTCCTTTCAACAAAATACAGTCTTTCTTAGTAACTCACCCTGCTTCCAGAGCCCTGATGGCATAACCACTAACAGCTCGGTAGCAGACAGAGAGGTCGACAGTTCAAACCCACCAGCTGCTCCTTGGAAATCTCATGTAGCAGTTTCACTATATCCCAGGGTCGCTGTGAATCAGAATTAACTCGATGGCGAAGGGTTGATTTTTCTTGTTGTTTATTTTTTACCCTTCTTCAAGTGGCGTCAACTCTCATTTATAATTTCTTGACTCTCCAATCTGGAAATCCTGGTAGCTTAGTGGTTAGGTGCTATCTTCTAACCAAGAGGTTGTCAGTCTGAATCTGCCAGGAGCTCCTTGGAAACTTTCTGGAGTAGTTCTACTCTCTCCTATAGGGTTGCTATGAGTTGAAATCAACTCAACAGCAGTTTGTTTTTGGTTTTGACTCTCCAATCTATAATTCCGTTCAAAATAGCTCCTCTGAGATACAAATGTATATTGGCAATTAGCTAACAGATTAAAGCATCTGATCCCACTCACCTTTAAACTGGTACAACCTCTTCTTCTTCACCCTCTTAGTTACTATCCTTCTGATCTATTCCCAAAACAAAAATCACAAATTCTGTAGCAAATCCTCATCTTTATCTTCCATACATAGGGATCCATCTGACTCCTGAATCTAGATCATCTCTTTATTGTCAATGGCAATGCCTTATGCTAGGGTCGGAAACCCCAGTAGCCTCGTTGTTAAGTGCTGCCTCTGCTAACCAAAAGGTCAGCAGCCGAATCCACCAGGCGCTCTTTAGAAACTCTGTCAGGCAGTTCTACTCTGTCCTATAAGTTCACTCAGAGTTGGAATCAACTGGAAAGAGAGGGTTGGGGGGGTGCATTAGGCCCTAAGCTGTTGTGAACAATCAGTCAGCTTCCCATTCACCAGTGTTATCTCCCACAAACATAGCCTGTGTACACTGATAGCAGCGAAATCTGAAACTCATCTTATTCAGTGACTCATTTAATTTAAAATTCTTCAAAAACATTCTTACACAAAAACATGTTTTCTAATTCCGTCAAATGACCTCCATGAACCTTTGTAATTTCTCCCTGCCTTGGCAAATAATCTCCCTACTTATTTCCTAACCAAACCCGCGGGCGTCAAGTCAATTCTGACTCATAGTGACCCTACAGGACAGAATGGACCTGTCCTGAAGAGTTTCCAGGGAAGGTCTGTTGGACTTGAACTGCCAACCTTTTGGTTAGCAGCCATAGCACTTAACCATCAGGCCACCGGGGTTTCCTGTTTCCCACCAGTCACCCCCAATTCAGGCAGACAAGCCTCATGCAGTTCATCAAAAAAGGAAGTAAGTTCAAGAGCCCAAGAATTGACAGTCTTTCTTAATCAACCATCCTCCTATCTACTGCAGGGAGATTTGGAATTCAAGTTTGTGGAAAGGGGGGGTGGGGGGCAATGTCTGTACCATTCTATAATCTAGGATTTCCTTCTTCTTTCTCAACAACATCTATCCATTGTTGACCCCTCCATAATTTTCCTCTCTTGGTCTCATGAATCTATCTGTTTTACGTCATATTTTAATTATGATGTTAACACTAAATTAAAACTATTAGCTAGATTTGTTGAGCACATACAAAGCACCGAGAACGTGTCCAAACAATCTGTGCAGGGTATTCTATTGAATCTTCGCAATCACTATATGTTAAGGAATATCCTCATTTTACAGACTGGAAAACAGATACTCACAGAAGTATTGTACCAAAAAAAAAAAAAAAAAAAAAACTGAACCTGTCCAAGCCCACTGCCACCAAGTCCAGAGGAGAACTACCTCCTCGGGTTCCCAAGGAACAGCTCGTAGATTAGAACCGCAGACTTCCTGGTTATCAGCCATAAGCTCAAACCCACTGAGAGCCAGGGCTCCAACTATTAAACCAGATTTACTCAATCAGTACATGGTCAAGGTAGTATTTGATCCAAAAGCTCTCTGAATCAAAACCCATTTTTGCTTTTTGTTTCCCTCCTGTTATACATCTCAGGAAACCCTGGTGGCATTGTGGGTTAAGTACTCTATCTGCTAACCGAAAGGTTAGCAGTTCAAATCTTCCAGGCACTCCTTGGAAACTCTATGGTGCATTCATTCTACTCTGACCTTTAGGGTTGCTATGAGTCAGATCCAACTGGACCACAGTGGGTTTATTTATTTTTATTTTCATTACTGTTATTATTATTATACAGCTCTGCTTTTCCAAGCACTTGACTGCCAGGTTTCCTGTATCAGAGGGAAAGTAAATGGTTGTTGATAGTGAGAGGCTGTTGAATTTCCTTCTCTGGAATCTATTTGCGTTAATGTTTCATTCTTAAAATAGCACACTACCCTAGGTAAGGTAGCACCCCTCCCTCTCTGCGTTTTGTCACCAAGTGCATGTATAAACCAAGCCAAACCCAAACCTGTTGCTATCCAATCCATTCTAACTCACACTGATCCTGCAGAAGAGTCACAAACTGCCCTGTAGAGTACCCTAGGAGCATGTGGTGAATTCAAACTGCCAACCTTTTGGTTAGCAGCTATAGCTCTTAACCATTACACTACCAGGGTTTCCAAGTGTATGTGTACTTCCTGTGAAATCAATAATGTCCATCTGCCTATTTCCTGCCTGGGGCTTAAAAATTTTCCAAACCACCTTAAATGTTGAAGCTCACAGAGTTAGATGAGCTTGAAGAGAAGGGGGCTGGGGAAAAAGCCAAGCTATTCCACTTGGTGGTTTCTGTCTGACATCTAGTGGTTGTAATTGGAAACTAGAAGGAAATGACCAGAATTAGTGGTGTCAGAAGTAAACCCACTCATTGTGACCCTGTAAGACAGAGTAGAACTGCTCCATAGAGTTTCCAAAGAGCGCGCATAGGATTCAGATTACTGACAAGTCGGCAGTTCAAATCCACCAGGGGCTCCTTGAATACTCTAGGGGTCAGTTCTACCCTGGCTCCTAGGGTCGCCATGAGTCGGATCCGACTCAACAGCACTTGGCTTGGCTTGGCTCATTAGCAGTTGCAGCACTTAACTACTAAGCCACTATAGTGTCTATAGGGTCACTGGGAGTTCAAATGCACTTGACAGCAGTAGGTTTGGTTTTTTGATTTAAGGAAGGAAACCCAGATGTCCCAGTGGTTAAAAGCTTGGCTGCAAACCAACAGGTCAGTGATTCAAATCCACCACCTGCTCCTTGCAAACCCCATGAGGCAGTTCTCCTCTGTCCTACAGAGTCACTATGAGTCGAGGAGTTAGGGTTTGGATAGCCAGTAAACCTATGTAGGTCTAGAGTCTTCTTTCTAATAACAGAGAGTGATACAGAGATGTGACATCTCTCACTGTCATAAAGAAACCAAGAAGATCTTTCTTCATTTGTTCTGTTTGTTTGAACTACATGTCAGGGAATGAGAACCATGAGAATCTGGGTGTGTTCAGCCATCTGCGCTCACGGGCTGGTAGCACCCTCTCACTTGCCTGTAATCAATGCACGCTTTTGATAGCTCTGACGGGGCTAGTCTATGTCAGATACAAAATAAATGAACACTGTTAGCTGTCTTCCCTATACTCTCTTTCTGACAAACCAACATTCTGCACAGGTGCGTGCTACTACAGTGTACGGATCTGTTATTAACAGCTGTATGTACATATGGAAACTGCAGTGACATAGTGGGTAAGCTGCTGACCTTTCTGCCAGGCTCCTTAGAAATTCTATGGGACAGTTCTTTGTTCTGTAGGGTCCCTGTTACTCAGAACTGACTTGATGGCAGTGGGTTTGGGTTTCTTGATATATACACATGAGATCTGACAATTAAGTCAGAGAACTTAATTGTTTTAAGTGCTACATACCTCTTTGCTTGATATCACTACAGTCACCTTCAAAGTAGTCCCCTTGGGAAGCTATGTACCGATGACAGCACCTAGTCCACCCTTCAGAGCAATTTTAGAACTCTTTCTGGAATGGCCATTGTGCACAGTGGCAAGGTGGCAAGTTCCAGAACTCAACTGTATAGTTGTCTGTGAGGGAGTTTTTAGCCAGTAAACAAATAACTCTATTGGAACACCCTACCTACTCATCTGATCTGGCCCCAGTGACTTTTTTCTTTACCTGAAGATAAAAGAAATATTGAAAGGAAGACATTACGATGACATTCAGGACATCAAGGGTAATATGATGACAGCTCTGATGGCCATTCCAGAACAAGATCCAAACTGCTTTGAAGGGTGGATGAAGTGTGGGCATTGGTGTGTAGCTCCCCAGGGAGAGTCCTTCCAAGGTAACTGTAGTGATACTTAGCAATGAGGTGTGCAGCACTTTTTCTAGAAGGAGTTTGTGAGCTTAATTGACAGCCCTGGTCTGTACAGATGTGTATATGTTTTTGTTGTTAGGTGCTGTCAAGCCAGTCTGACTCATAACAACCCTATAGACATCAGAAGAAATACTGCCTGGTCCTGCGCCATACCCACAATTGTTGCTATGTTTGATTCCACTCTTACAGCCACTGTGTTATCCCATCTTGTTGAGAGTTTTCCGCTACTTCACTGACCCTCTACTTTATCAAGCATGATGTCCTTCTCCAGGGCCTGAGCCCTCTTGACCATCCATCCATCCATCCGTCCGTCCGTCCGTCCGTCCGTCCGTCCGTCCGTCCATCCATCTATCTATCATCTATCTATGCTGTGATCCTTCTAGAAAGATTACAAGATTAAGTCATTGTTAAGCTTTGGGTTTAGGTCCTTGAGGGTACAAGATCTAGAATCTGCTGGCCAGTAAGTTTTGATAAGCCTACACAACTGACGATGGAAAGTAGTACGTTATATCCCCCAAATTAGCAACAACAAAGCATATGGCATTGAAGAGATAAGGGATCAGAAAGAGACTATCCAGCGAACAAGGCAAGCATGGGTCTATTTGTGGTTAGCTGCCAATCTGTCGGGAACAATTTTACTTGAATTTTGTTCAGTACCGATGATCTGGTAAGTGTGCTTACTTAACTTATTGGTTAAGTCACCCCTGGAACTATTTAATATCATATGGAAACCTTGGTGGCATAGTGGTTAAGTGCTATGGCTGCTAACCAAAAGATCGGCAGTTCAAACCCATCAGGTGCTCCTTGGAAACTCTGTGGGGTAGTTCTTCTCTGACCCACAGGTCACTATGAATCGGCATCAACTCAGCAGCATTGGGGTAGGATTTTAATATCATATGGTGAAGTTTAGCAGAGTGTTTGGAATAAGGCATGTGATGAATTATGTCTTTTTTTTTTAATTTTATATAAACAGAAAAGCTAAGCCTCTGGTCCCATATTTTGATCTGAAAAAAAAAAAAGGAAATGAATCAAGAGAAAATAAAAAGTGATAATAAATATATCCCTCACACTTTGCCATCTCTATGCTAATTTGAAAAGTGATTGTGAACAGTTTATGGTAATCTATTTAAAATACGTACGCAATGAATTCTTAGAATGTATGTCATACACATGGGGCAGAAGTCTGTGAACCACGATGGCTACTAACAAATGCTACTTTTAAGTGGTTTATTGCTATTGAGTACACTTTGGGCCACAATATATATTAAGTTAAAGGATGTCTTCTGAACTGTAGGCATTGCTATACATCAGCACCTAGGACATCTTGAACTGCAATTACTTTCCGTATACATTTTTAATAGAAAAAAGTCAGCCAGTAAGTATTTAGATTGCAGTATCCATTATTCAAGGTCATTATGTTAGCAAACTGGAATTAACCTCTGGAATGAAGAGTAAGAAAAAAAAAGTCCCTGCAAGTACGTTCAAAGGGGACTTTGTTGCAGAGATGGGTTTCCCTATGATCTTTGAAGCCAGAGAAGGTGTTTGTTAGATCTAGGGGCCTGGTGATGAGAGAACTGCAGGAGAGATTGATGATGGGTCGGAAGCCCCACAGAGGTTGTTTTGTCCCTTGCTTTGGGAAGCTTGGTGATAATTACCCTCTTTTTCCAGCAGAGCCTTTGTTCCTAACCCAAGTGTCCTAGCTAAGAAGAGCCAAGAAGTAAGGACATTTTTAGCTACCTCCCAGATGGACTCTCCCTCTCTTTCTCCATGTTCTTTTTCCCCCAGATGTGCACACTGGTAGCGGGAGAAATTGTTTTCTGAGAATTAACTCAAGGTGTGCACGTGACAGGGAGAAAGAGGGAGGTAGGGCAGAGAGAGAGAGAAGAAAGGAGAGGTGTATGTGGAGGGGGATGTTACACGTAAGAGTCAGAAAGAGGGAGAAAGAGAGGCGTCTGTGTGTCTGTGTCAGTGAGAGAGAGAGAGAGAGGCATGTGTGGTGGAGAGAGACAGCGAGAGGGACACACAGAGGGAGAGAGAGGGCCCGGGAAAGCGACGTGGCGTGTGTGTCTACATGCATTTATAGACGTGTTTCCAGAGGGCCCTGTGTTCACCGTCTTACAATCAGTTCACAGCAAATGTCATCTTTGCCAGCTTGTTATTTATTGGAGTGAGACAGCTGACCAGCTTAAACTCTGACCTTCTAAAAGATTGGTATCTCTACCACTGATACTTAACAGACCTGAACTAAACAAAGTCTATTCGGTTGGAGTCATTTTAAATATTTGGTCACTTTTTAACTCCATGTAAACTTTCTGGTTAAACCTTATTTCAAATAGTGAAGGAATTATAGTCGGAGCATAATGCCTGCCCTGTGATAGTTTTTCCATAAATATTGTTGATTGATTATCCTAAAATGAGGAGTATGTTTGCAGTTAAGGAGCTAGCAGACTGAAGTATGCAACCCGCATTTAAACCGAACTGAATAGTAGTAGTAAAGTAGCATTTTGTTACTGGAACTGCTTATCTTTTTGTGGGCTTCTTCCTTTAAAAGTGTGCTGCTGTCTTCCCTCACCACCCCCCGAAATAACAAGGCACAGATTTATGAACATCTCATACCTGTCACCTAATGGGATGCAATCAGCATTTTGAACTTCCTGATTCATATATCACAAGCTATAGGACATTAATAAGACTAAATGTTTTGGACACACCTAGTACTTTATGTATTAAAATGTGTTCATAGCTTAATAACATGTAAAATGTCTCTTCATTGCTGGTTTCTTTTTGTATCTGTTCCCCTTTCTGTATTATACAACAAATGGAATTCTAATTTTTTATTATATTACATTGTTTTATATTATATACAAATGTTTGATAAAACCAAAACCAAACCACCGCTGCTGAGTTGGGTCTGACTCACAGTGAACCTGTAGGTCAGAGGAGAACTGCTCCACAGTTTCCAAGGAGTACCTGGAGGATTTGAACTGCCAACCTTCTGGTCAGCAAATGCAGCACTTAACCCGCTAGGCCGCTGGGGTTTCCCAAAATGCTTAATAGTTAACTTAAAATTTAAACACTTATGATTTTCAGCAACATTTCCATTTTGAATATACCAAGACTAAGTTTCAAAGAAATGCCCAAGATTTCGTAAATACACTGAACTTGCTCAATGATTTGGTTGCAACATGCCTGGACTGAGCTCGTATGTGTACTTGACACAGATCAAATGACTGTGGATAGATCAAGAAAGCCATTTAAAAAAGCTGATCGAATAAAAAGGAAATTTCTGTCCCTCAGTGTTTGTGAGCTCCAAAACACATTCTATGTATCTCTTATTATGAGAAGAAGAAGTATGTGAGTTTGTTACAACACCTGAAAGTGAGAGCACTGGTTTTATAAAAGCAACACGTTCTGGAAAATCTAGTTCGTAGAAGAAATCATTTTTATTCCTTTTCCCTCTAGCCCACTGAATTTAAATTTTTATCACAGAACATACTCCTCTTGCTGCTTGCATGGTTGACAATCAGTATATATGTTTCAGCATTAAAAACAAAATGTCCAACCCATAAAGCAGATATAGCACAGCCCAAGATTCGAACCCACTGATGGCTCCACGAGAGAAGAGCTGGCGATCAATACCCACAGATACAGCAGCCTGGGAAGTCCTATGCGGCAGTCCTGCTCTACCACGTAGAGTCGCTGTGAGTCAGAGCTGATGAGACAAGATGCAACAACAGCTGCCATAGCAACCCAAATTTCAAACACCTGTTTTTTTTAAATAAAGCCTCTTGACATACCTAAGTTTCTGGGTGTTGTAAACATAGAGGACTCGCCTTACTAACTGAAAGATTGGTGGTTCCAATCCACCTATTAGTGCCATGAAAGAAAGGCCTGGCAATCTACTTTTGTAACATTAAAAAGAAAAAATCCATCAAGTCAATTCCAACTCACAGTGACTCCATGTGACAGAACAGAACTGTCTAATGGGGGTTCCAAGGCTGTAGAATCCTTACAAAAGAAAACTGCCACATCTTTCTCCCGTGGAAAGGCTGATGGGTTTGAACTGCCTGTGTTTCTATTAGCGCCCAAGTGTTTAACCAGCTAGCACCCAAGTGTTTAACCAGGGCATCACAGCCACAGATATCCCCAGGGAGCATCATTCGACTTTGTCACACACGGGTTTCCGTGAGTCAGAATCAACACGACAACAGTCGGGTTCTGTTCATTTTTTTATCTTGACTCCCCTAACTTGAAACTGCCCCAAGCTTAGAAGCCCAGAGTGGAAGAAGAGAGTCCCAGGGCTTCTTACACTGACTTTCTCCTGCCCCTCACTTTCTGCGCTGCCCGGTAAGTCCCAGGAGAGTGGACAGTTTGTCACAACGAGCATCGCCTGATATACAAAAGTACCGTAGCAGCTTGGTGAACCTTGAAAGTGGACTTACGAGATGTTATTGGCAGTTCCTCAGAGATCTCTTCTGGGATGTCTCACCTGTTATTCTTTGAAGCAATCTGTTACGCAAGGAGCTGTGTCCCTCCAACATATGTATTGTGATCTGAATTCTACACTGGTGAATGCAACCTAATCTGGTGGTGCTAGGCTCTGCTGAGTTGGTTCCAACTCACACGCACGACACAACAGAAACGCTGCCCAGTCCCATGCCACTCTCACAGTGGCTGTTACCTTGGGGCCCACTGTTGCAGTCCATCTCTTTGAAGTTCTTTCTCTCTTTTGCTGAGCCTCTAATCTAATCTAATGTAATCACCTCCCATAATCCACACTAATATGATCAATCAATCTGCTGAGATCACACCAGTGTGCCCCCTGCCCCCTAAACTACTGACATCCAGTCAGTTCTGACTCAGAGCAACCTTAAGGGGAAGAGCAGAACTGTCCCATAGGGCTTCCAAGGAAGGCCTGATGGGTTTTAACTGCTGACCTTTTGGTTACCAACTTTGGTACTTAACCACACCACCACCACGGTTTCCTACCAGAGTATGGTGGCTCTTAAACCTAGGGACTTCTAAGCTATAAAAAGAGCACATTGGATACAGGGACGTCGAGACAACAGGGAAGAGGGTAAAGAGGGTAATACTGGAAAGCAGTGAGTCCGCAAGCCCAGGAACTATGAGCATGACCAGTTACTAGTTGCTGAAATAGACACGGACCTCTTTCTAGAGTTGCAGCCTGAATTTGGTCTTCTAGCTTTCTGAATCGCAAGAAAATTCATTTCTATTCTTTAAAGCCACTCCCTGTGGCATTCCTGTTACAGCAGCACTAAGAAACTAAGACACAATCCATTAGACTTCAGGTCCTCTCTCAGCCTTGTGGTTGGTATTTCTCCTTCTCATGGCCCTCTTGTGCAAGGTTCTGCTTCCCAAAACACTAAGCCAGCCCACTCTTAGATCTAGCCCCTGGAAAACGCAGGCTTTGGTTCCTCATTAGAAAATGAATAACTCATTGTATACTTGTTCAGTAAGCTACAGCCAGAACATCCTTCAATTCCTTAGACATGCTCCAGGAACTATTGCCAGTGTCTCTGGAAACCCAGGAAACAAAATTATATTGTCTTGTCTTTTGGAAATTTCCCTTCTTACTTCACTAAGCCAAAGGGAAAATTCCCTCTCCCGTTTCTGTCATGGAAGGTGACGGATGAGTGGAATTCCCTGCCCACTGACTGCTCCCTCAAAACAAATTCTTGCCCTCTCCTGTACCTTTTCTTATATGCTGGATAATACACTAACATCCACAGAACAGGTCTGAAAACATCTCTTGGCCAGCTAAGCCACTACCATCAAACTGATTCTCACTGACAGCAACCCTAGAGGTCAGCACGGAACTGTCCCATAGATTTTCCAAGGAGTGCCTGGTAGATTTGAACCACCAGCCCTTTGGTTAGCAAACATAGCACTTAACCGCTACACATCAGAGTTTCCTCTCTTGGCCAATTCTAAACAAATACTCTAGAAATTGCTTTTAGAAAGGTGGGAGTGAGATTCTGTGTGTGTTGGGGGGAAGTTTGGCAACTATCATTTTTTTTTCGTAAAAGAGGAATGTGGATAATGCATCTAAGGATGTATATGGAATATAGTTTAGAAACTTTGAAGCAATCTGTATTCATGATCCTAATCTACAAACATAAATCAATATGGATGCTCAGACTCTGTGTTCTCCCTGGGATAAACATACATGAGTCTGGGGATTTCACGTGTTCTCTCCACTTTCCTGGATTCTGCCTGCGCACAGCCACTTCTCGTGCACTGAGACAGAGTTACTCATGATTGAAAATCTTTCCAACCTGATCCTTGATAACGGCGTTTGCTTACTTTTAGCTTGGACACATCAAAGCCACAGGATACAGACCCTTGTTCTGTCTGCCCCATATGCTGAAGGATAATGTTCCACAGGCCAGTAACCTCTCCCTGAAGGTTGAGTTATGAGGAGGGGGCAGGGAAGCAGGAAAGAAACTAAAGATAAGTTGAACAGTGGAAAAAAAAAATACAGTGAATTCCATAAACCAGACAAGTGCCAGAGTGCCTGAGTTTCTTCTGAGGAATAACACTGGAGCAGCCAAAGAAGGGAATGTATTCACCTTATATGGAAAAATATCTCCACACTGTACTTGAGAGGTTAGTCAAATCTGAATACATTGCCAGCCTAAAACAAAACCTATTTTGTTATCAAGTAATTTGTCCTTCATATTCGATATCTTTAAAATACCACATACAAGTGGACAATACAGGCACTGGAAAAAGAAGGACACATTTTGCAGCTAAAATCTACCTTTCTTACCCCTACAGTGCTGCTTTACAAGAAGTTAGTTTTTCTTTCCAGATCTGCACCACTTGGTAACTGACTTACATCTGGGACAGTAAGCTTGTGATAAGGAAAGACGGACTGCTCTACATATGACTGTCTTTGAAAGTTCACATGACTTTCCACGCAAGTGAAGCAAAAAGTGGTAAGTTTGGGTATTTTCAAGCAGAAATGTTACCCTCACATGAGCAACTTTGACCCCGTCACTCACTAGTAGTTCCTCAAGCCTCACATCATCTTTCCCATTAGACGTTTAAGGTACGTCGACCAGTTTGAATTGCGCGTGATATGTCATTGCCAAAAAGAGCTTGTGATCACCTTACAGCCAGGTTTTTGTCGTATGCACACAGCCAACTATCGAAAGATGAATATTTCCCTATTCAAGATGTTTCATAATTACAGATCCCCAACTACACTAATGCTTTAAAAAATGCCTCAAATGATTTCCAGTATACTGTATTTTTTATTATGTGTTTTTTTTATTACATTTCTGCTTTTGATTCCTTGAAGGAAAATGTAAACCTAAGAACCTTCCAGCCAGCCAAGTGCAGAACCTTCAGATATTTAATTTGTCTATACTTAGCAATGTTACTGTAATTGCCATTGAGTCAATTGCAAGTCAGGGTGTCCCTGTGTGCACTGACTAGAACTGCTTTGTAGGGTTTTCAAGGCTTCGGTATCTTGGAAGCAGATCACCATCCTGTCTTCCGTGGTATCCTTTGGGAGGTTCAAACCACCAATCTTTCCACTAATAGATAAGTCATTACTAAATATTTTTCCCCATCTTTTGTTGTTGTTAGGTGCCATTGAGTCAGTCCAACTCAGAGGAGCCCTATGAACAACAGAATGAAACACTGCCTGGTCTCAATCCATGTTCACAATCATTTTTATGCTTAAGCCCATTGTTGCGGCCATTGTGTCAGTCCATCTCGTCAAGGGTCTTCCTCTTTTTCACTGACCGTCCACTCTACCAAGCATGATGTCCTTCTCCAGTGATTGATCTTTCCTGACAACACATCCAAAGTATGTAAGATGCAGGTTGCCATTTTTGCCTCCAAGAAGCACTGAGGTTGTACTTCTTCCAGAACAGATCTGTTTGTTCTTCTGGTGGTCCATGGTACACTCACCATCTTCTCCAATATCACAATGCAAAGGCATCAATTCTTCTTCTGTCTTCTTTGTTCATGGTCCATTCCCCATCTGTAGGCTCCTTTTTAAACTCTTTTGGGTAAAGTCTACTGAGGAGCATAAGTATTTAATTTTTAGGAGGTACCAGTTTTCTATCCTCTTTTTTTTTTGCATTTTGTGCATTCATGTTTAAACTTTTATTAATGTCTAAGATTATTGTTGTTGTTAGGTACTATCAAGTTGGCTCTGACTCATACCAGTGGCTCCATGGGAAAAAGATGTGTTTTCTATTGATTTACAGACTCAGAGACCCTGAAATGTTCCTGTGAGTCAGAATCAACTCAACAGCAGTGGGGTTGCTTTTGCTAGTTTTACACGTTACTTCCTTCATTTGTTTGTTTATTCACTAATGCATTTAGCAAATATTTCATGAGCACTCTCTATGGGCTGGTTCCATGCCATCTTCTGAATCTGGCTTGAACTTCTGGCAGTTCCCAGTCCATATACCACTACAGTCACTTTTGAATGATCTTTAGTAAAATTTTACTTGCACGTGATATTAATGATATCATTCACTAATTTATGCATTTGATTGGATCATCTCTTGGGAATAGACACAAGTATGACTCTCTTTCAGTCAGATGTCTGCATAGCTGTCCTTCAAATTTCTTAGCATAGATGAGCAAGCACTTCCCAGCACTACATCTGTTTATTGATGCATCTCAGCTGATACTTCATCAATTCCTCAAACCTTGTGTTTTGCCAATGCCTTCAACACAGCTTCCTAAAACTGGGATCACTGATTTTGTCCCAGTGTTCTCATCCAAGAACTTTACAGTTTTAGCTTTAATATTTAGGCTTTTGATCAGTTTGGAGTTTGTTTTTGTATATTGTATGAGTTATGGATCCTGTTTTATTTTTCTGCTAATGAATATCCAGTTTTTCTAGCACCCTTTGTTAAAAATATTGTTTCTTCTCCATTGATTGGATTTAGACCCTTTGTCTAAATCCAGCTGCCCATAAATGAACAGATTTACTTCTGTGTTCTCAAATCCAGAGAATAAAGATTCTCATTGCTATGCTGAATAAGAATGGCAATAGTGGACATCCTGTCTCATTCCTATTATTAAGGGGAATATTTTCATTCTTTTTCCTTTGAGAATAATGTTGTTTGTTGATTTTGCATAAGCAAATTCAAACCAAACCCTTTGATGTTGAGTTGATTGGAAATCATGGCATACATGCCTGTAATTACATCAAGCAATTTTCCTGCTGTTACTATTTTACTGAGAGCTTGTGTCAGGAAAGGGTGTTGGATTTTATAGAATGCCTTTTTCTACATTGATTGAGATGACTGTGTGTGTTTTTTCCTTGATTTTATGTATGCAGTGAATTGTGTTGACTGGTTTTCTAGTATTGAACCGTCTTTGCATTCCTGGTGCTATGTCTCTCCTCATCACAATGCGTTGTTATTATCTTTCTTATCTGCTGATGTGTTCCATTGGTTAGAATTTTGCTGAGAATTTTTCTGTCTTTATTCATGAAGGACATTGCTCTGTAATTTTCTTTTTTTAGTGGTTTCTCTCCTGGCTGTCATAACGGGGTTATACTGGCTTCATACAATGAATTAGGGAGTGTTCCTTTCCTTTCCCAAGTTCTGGAATAGTTTGGGAGGACTGGTGGCAGCTCTTCTCTGAACACTTAGTAGAATTCTTCAGTGAAGTAGTTGGGGCAGGGCCTTATCTCTGTTGGGAGTTTTTTTGTTTGTTTTTTCGCTGTCTTCTTTTGTTATGGGTCTATTTGTATTTTCTACTTTCTATCTTTTTCAGTCGTTACAGGAGGCAGCATGTGATCAAGAACCAATGGTATGAAAGAAATACCTCCAAGCTTCACCGAATACACTGGTGGAAATAAAAGGGTCCAGGAACTCACAGAATGCCAACTAAGATGTTTCAACAATCAGATGAAACACTGGAAGTACTTATTTGTCTATGCCAATAAATCTGGCAGTTGGCAACCTGGTCAATCAACTGGAAGAGATCCATTTTTCTACCAATTCCCAAGAAAGATAATCCAATCTCATTTAAAAAAAATCAAATAAAATCATTAACATCACATGCAAGTAAAATTTTACTGACAATCATTTAAAAGCAACTGCAGAAGTACATCAACAAAGAACTGCCCGAAATTCAAGATGGATTCAGAAGAGACAGTAGAAAAAATACTAGGAATATTACTGACTTTTAAAGAAACATAATCTATCTGTTGTTGAGCTCATACTACAGTAACTTAATATGTAAAAAAAAATCTGAAACGTGTGTTTACTTTTAAAAAAAACTGTTGTCCTAGCAAGAAATGGAATTTGAAAATTATAAAATGCATTTCTAAACTTAAAAGCTACATGTTTTCATCATACTCTAAATTAATGCATTTAGTGACAGTCATTATCAAAACTATTTGAAATAAAATGAAAAGGAGGTATTCACTGAAATTCTGTTGTTGACATTTTTCTCTTCTTTTAATAATTATATATGTGAAGTCTTTAAGGAATCTATCAGTGAGAGCTGTGAATATAGTTGGGATTCGGAAGAGAATATGGAAAGACGTATGCATAGAATAACCTTGTCACCCGCCTAACTTGATTTCATGGGTGGATTTCTGTCTCCCCAAATAATGTGTGTATCAATTTGTCTGGGCCATGATTTGCAATATTACACGATTGCCCTCCGTTTTGTCATTTGGTGAGATTTACCTATGTGTTGTAAATTCTAACACTATGATTTAAGAAGATGGATTAGTGGCAGGTGTATTGATGAGGTCTACAAAATTAGATAGTGTCTTAAGCCAATCTCTTTTGAGACATGAAAGAGAGAAATGAGCAAAGCGACATGAAGACTCTATGCCACCAAGACATCAGTAGCAGGAGCAAAGTGCATCTTTTGGACTTGATGTTCCTGAGATGAGACACACCCAGACCAAAGGAAGAGTGAAAACACGGACCTTCCTCCAGAGCTAACAGAGAAAGAGAGCCTGTCCCTGGAGCTGGCTCCCTGAATTGAGACTTCTAGCCTACTGTACCACAAGAAAATAAACTTCGTAAAAGCTATCCACTTGTGGTATTTCAGTTATAGTAGCACTAAGAGACTAATACACCTGAAATACTTGCTTTCATTGTGAAGGCTGTTTCCGAACTAGGAACATTTCAAAACTGCTCACGTTTCCTTTTCCTCCTTTCCAGTGCCCTGTAAGTCCTACTGGAAACTGATGTTCCAGTTTTTCTACACCTGCTGCAAAACAAAGAAGCCCACCTCAGTCTGTACCTGATTGAGCTGTGATTTTTTTACTGCCTTGTGGCTCTCTGAGACCAATGGAGGAGCTACCTGGCCTGCCACTTACCAGCCAACAGGCTGGACCCATGTACCTCAGTCACTGGAGCAGACGTCTCCTCCCAGACCAAAATCCCATGAGCAAAGCCAAGAGCTTAGAAGCAATCCATAATAGCACGTTCTGGAATTGGTTGTACTATTCTTCTTTTTCCCTTCTACCAGTGAAATTTCCCTTCTCAAATGCCATTTCTTTTAGCTAGTTTTCTAGGCATTTACACACACACACACATACTATAATTTATTGTATAATTACCGTCTTCAAGATAATTTAGGTGTTTTTCCCTATTCTACTGTATGTGAATAACACTTTGATGACCACAAATGTAATCTCATCTTTTGCATGTGCATAAGAATACTTATAGGATACAATTGTAGAATTATAAACTTGAGGATAAATAGCAAATGCACACTGATTTTAATGTGTGCTACCAAACTGTCCCTGACCCCCCAAAAAAATGTTTTTAATAATCTGCATTCTCACAATAACTTTAAAGAGTGTGCGTGTTTCTACATTCTGGACAGTGCTGGGCATAAGGCATCAGTCACTCATATTCACTTTTTTCATTCTGGGTCTGACAATTAGATCTGTGAACTTAATTGTTCGAAGTGTTACGTACCTCATTGCTGAATATCACTACGGTCACCTTTGAAGTACTCTCCCTTGGGAAGCTACAAACTGATGCCAGGGTCTAGTCCACCGTTCAGAGCAATTTTGGAGCTCTTTCTGGAGTGGCCATTGAGCACAGTGGCACAATAGCAGGTTTACAAGCTTAATTGTCTAGTTGTCTGCGAGGGAATTTTTAGCCAGTAAAAAAATACCTGTATTGGAACACCCTCTCTACTCACCTGATCTGGCCCCTGGTGACTTTTTTCTTTCCCTGAAGATAAAGGCAACAGCGAAAGGATGATATTCAGGACAATAAGGTTAATACAATAACAGCTCTAGAGGCCATTGCAGAAATAGAATTCCAAAATTGCTGTGAAGGGTGGACTGGGCACTGGTGTCAGTCCACAGCTTCCCAAGGGGAGTACTTCAAAGGTGATCACAGTGATACTCAGCAGTGAGACGTGTAGCACTTTTTCTAAGATGAGTTCGTGAACTTAATTGGCAGTCCTCTTATAATTTGTCCATGTTTGTTTTGAATTATTTAAAAGCATGTTGTTGTTAGGTGATGTTGAGTCATTCCAACTCATAGTGACCATGTAGAACAAAGTAGAAGTGCTCTATCGCGTTTCCTAGGCTATAAGTCTTCGGTGTTGTTGTTAGGCTCCATTGAGTCAATTCTGACTTACAGTGACTCTTTGCACAACAGGACAAAACACTGCCTGGTCCCGTGGCATCTTCAGAATTATTGCTATGCCTGAGTCCATTGTTGCAGCCACTGTGTCAGTCCATTTGTTGAAGGTCTTTCTCTTTTTTGCTGACTTTTTACTTTACCAGAAATCCTGGAGGCCTAATGGTCAAGCTCTACGGATGCTAACCAGAAGGCTGACAATTCAAATCTACCAGGTACTCCTTGGAAATGCTGTCAGGCAGTTCTACTCTGTCTGTAGGGTTGCTGTGAGTCAGAACTGACTCAACAACAGTGGGTTTTTGGTTTGATTTAATTTACCAAGCTATGAGTCAGAATCAGCTCAACAGTAGTGGGCTTGTTTTGGGGGGGAGGGGGGGTGGTTTTATATAATAATTAGTTTACTTGAAAGTAATGAGACTCCATGAGGACCAGAATACACTATTGAAAACAAATGGCAATAATAATGTTATCCATTTCCTGTTACTTGCTAGAATGGAAATAAGGGTCTTCAGGTGGCAAAAAAATCTAAATGCTCAACTCCTGAAAGGTTGGAGGTTCGAGTTCCCCCAGAGATACCTGAGAAGGAAAGCTTGTCAATTCAAAACATCTGCTGCTGAAAACTCAAAGACATAGGTCTACTCCAACAACACGGTATTCCCATCAGTTAGAGACAACTCAATTCAACAACAACTGGTTTGATTGTTAGACTACAGAAAAGCTTCTACTATCCAAATATTTTATTACTCTCTAAGTCTGTACTAGATTTCCACTTGTGTTAACTAATCTCTGTTCTCTTCTTAGCATATTTGCGTATTTGTTTTTCCTTTATTAAGTATAATTTTTTTCTGGGATTTCTACCAGTGGTTTACTAACAGAGTTAAAGAAACTTATTTTTTTAATTTTCTAAAATGTTTGCTATTATGAATACAAAGCTGTGTCACATTACTCTGAAATAATAATCACATTATTTTTTAATCCTTCAGTATCTTAAGGTCATGAGTGGATTTAAAAATGCTGAGACATCATCGGATTTCTGGAAGAAATCTTAATCGGTTATGATGCCATTAATATTAATCTGGAATATAAATCATGCTTAATTCTGTTAAGTTCAAAACTGTGAAGGGTCTGAAATGTTACCCTCATGCAAGGGAACATTCCAGCCTGGCAGTTTTAAATATGCATAATCTAAGCCCTCTGGATCAGAGAGAAGTTCATTTTCTCACAAAGAAGCTTGTGTTGGCTGCCTGTGCTGGTATGAGGCAAAATGGCAAGAGCCAGATGTCTCCGATACCTTCAGTGAGATTTCCACTACAGGGAAGAAAACTCAAAATTATAAAAATTGGCATTCGTGTAGGAGGTACAAACACATTTGTCAGTCTTAGAAGAAGTACAGCCAGAACACCCCTTGGAAGGAAGAGCAGGGAGACTTTGGCTTGCTGATTTTGGTCATCAGGAAAGATGAGTCACCAGAAAAGGACAGCATGTTGAATAAATAGAGGTTCATCGAATACAAGGGTGACCTTCCTCTACTGAGTTGGTAAAATAACCAAATCAATGGGCTCAAACATGCCAGTGATCAGGAAAGTGACGCTAGACTAGGCAATGTCTGTTCTGTTATAAGCAATGTCACCATGAGTTGAAGCCAACTAGACAGAAACCAAGAGCAACAGGACACGTGGCCAAATTCAGAGACAGAGGGACAGAAAGATGGAGAGATTTTGTTCTAGGATGTAAACAAGTTCTCTCTGTAGAGGAGAGGTAGTTCTCTGTTTCACCACCCTGGAGCTGAAGCAAATTGATTCAGAGTTAAATCTCTAACTATCTCAAGAGATTTTTATGTTTTATGGACCAGTTTTGCTTGTCATCTGATTATCCTCAACATAGTTGCCACTGCTTTTGCTCAGTAAGTTCTAACAATACAGAAATTTGAAATCTTTCATTAAGCATTGTATCCTAACAGACTCAAAAGATTTTTAAACTATTGAATGGTCACAGGCTCTTGTTAAACTGATGAAAACCATAAAATATGTCTCGAAAAAATACACCAAAAATGTTTCGTGTGATTTCAGGAGGTTCTTCAACTCCTGAAACACACATCAATTCAGATTTAAAAATTCCTACATTTTACTGCAGTCAAAGATCTAAAATTTCCTGTTTTCAAGTGTTTTTCTTTTGTCCTGTGGTCAAATAAACTACATGCTGGTTCATAGTATTTGGTCTTGTATGGATGGCCCTGAATAGCATGGCTTCATTTCAATTTTCCAGTTAATTTCCCTCCCAGAACTGTTTTTCTAGGCATTCCCACTTACTTAACTGCTTTTGTGTCTTAGCTCATCCTTTTTATTCTCTTCCACTCATACCTTCCTAAATCACATCCTAACTCTTATATGAGATCATCCCAATAAGGTCCAATTTCAATAGTACCTCAATTATCTTTAGCTTCTATTGAAATACATCTACATCCCTTTAATGAAATTTAATATATTGCCTTAGATCGTAGCTACTTTCATGCCTCTTGGGAACCCTAGTGGCATAGTGACTAAGTGCTATGGCTACTAACCAAAAAGATTAGCAATTCTAATCCACCAGGTGTTCCTTCGACGCTCTATAAGACAGTTCTACTCAGTCCTATAGGGTCGCTATGAGTCTGATTTGACAGCAGGGGATTTGCTTTGGTTTTGGTTATCAAGCCTGTCACCTCTAACACACTGCAATCTTCTCGAAGAACAAGACTTCTTTTAAATGAGATGGCATTTACTTAAAAGTTTAGAATGGCAAC
This sequence comes from Heterohyrax brucei, assembly GCA_028571685.1. NCBI lineage: Eukaryota > Metazoa > Chordata > Mammalia > Hyracoidea > Procaviidae > Heterohyrax > Heterohyrax brucei. The sequence continues at coordinate 82,417,260 of CM053148.1, read as the reverse complement.
TTGGTCATAGTCAGAGGTTGTTTTAGTTATCTCCTACTGTTAAAGAACTACCACAAGTGGATGGATTTAACAGACAGAAATATATTACATCACAATCTAGGAGGCTACAAGTCTGGATTCAGGGTGCTAGCTTCCAGGGAATGTTTTATTGCCAATTCTGGCTGAAAGTCCTTGTCATATTTTTCCTGTGGTCTAGGAGGTGGTGTAGTGGGTTAAGTGCTACATCTGCTAACCAAAAAGTTGGCAGTTCAAATCCACCAGGCATTCCTTGGAAACTCTATGGGGGCAGTTCTTCTCTGACCTACAGAGAACTACGAGTTAACTTGACTTGATGGTATTGGGTAGAGCTTCTTTTCTTGGTAACAGGAAGTACCCATCTTTCAGACCCCTTCCCCCTCTCCTATCTCTCGTAAGATAAAAGGTGAGGCAGCCACAAGCCAGGGAAACTCCCTTTACATTGGATCAGGACTGTGACCTGAGCAAAGGTTTTACATCTCACACTAATCATCTTTAACATAGCCTAACCTTACCACGTTGATGACAGAGATTAGGATTTACAACATGTAACTATATCGGATCCCAAAATGGTGGACAACCACACAGTACTAGGAAATACGGCCCATCCAGGTTGGCATACATTTCGGGGGGGGGGGGGAACAACTCAATCCATGACAGTGGCCAATCCAATTTTGTTAAGTTAGTATAGAAATTTTACGAAGCTGTGCCAAGCAAAAACCTTAGTAGTTTAGCAATTAAGTGCTATGGCTGCTAACCAATAGTTTGGTAGTTCAAATCTACCATGTGCTCCTTGTAAACTATGTGGCAGTTCTATCCTATGAATCAGAATTGGCTTAACGGCAATGAGTTGAGTTTGGTATTTTTATACCAAGTAAGTAGAACTCATTTTCTCTCTTTATTAGGTACATACTTTCTAAGAAGAAAGCAGAATAGTGGATTGATGTTAAAGGTATGCGTTAGGAGACACTGTGGAGGACAGACATTAATACTGAGATATATTTGGTAGATCTAGGGAAACAGGCGAACGTCAGAATAAGCAGGGTTGTGGACTAGTAGTATCTCTTTCCATTGGCAGTCAGTCTGCAACAATGGTTAGTGGTTTCCATCCAAATGCTGAGCTTGGAGTTTGGTGATGTATGACTTTCATTACTTGTTACATGAAGTTCTATCAGAGGATTGGCACTGCTGTCCAGCTAGTGGCCCATTAGTGACCAGTAGGGTGTGTCACAACATTGTGAATGCTCTGATTACTCCAGCTCATTCTTGTGCTTTATTTAAGACTTCTAGTATTTCCAATGAGTAACTCAAGTGTTTTGGATTTAAGGAACAAGCACCTTGAATTTAATACTTGTCCCTGTTTCCCCTCCACCCATCCTGTTGGTTTTCTGTTTTCTTTTTTTCTCTGCTTTATAACTTTCTGCTCTCTTTAAGGCACTTGACTCATTTAACTTCTAGCACTTGGTCACCATTGACCATTTTCTGTATAATTATATCCTCTTGCTTCATATTTCATCTTTAATCTTGTTCCTTTCTATCCCAGCTGATTCATATTATTTGTTCTTTATAACTTCCCCTTCCTAGTCTCAGTGCTGTTTTCATTGCCACCACGCCTTCTGGTATTTATTCAGTTTTGATTTCTTTAACTCCCCTTCTCATTCATTGTACCATTCTGTGTTGAGTGCCTAGTGTATGTCATGAATTTAGCTAAGTACTAAGGAAGCAGGATTAAAAAGCTGCAGTGCAGGTGACAGACTAATAGAGACTCTTTCCAGGTTCAAGTTAAGGGACAGGCTTTGGGAAAGTTGAGAAGCAGTAAGAGAAGATATTGAAAAAACAAACTGATCCAGAGAGTCAGAAAGTCACTTCCTGAGCAAGCACAGTGGCGTTTAAATGGAATATGTTCATAGTTCTGCCTTAGGAAGAAAAAAAAAAGATATAGAAAATGCTAACGACACACATGGGAAATAAATATATTCAAACTAACTATATACATCATTGACCGTATTAACCCACAGAGAAAAGCCAGAACAATGATTTCTTTGTGAAAATATAAGAGAAATTTTGTAGGACCACGGCATTAGATCAATTACACTAGCGGCTCAAATAAGCAGCTCCTCTGAATCCGCCTCTTCTTGTTACATCTCTGTAGGATCCTCTCATTCTGACTCCAGGCTTAGCCAAGAGACTTTCTTAAGTCAATGGGATGCTGGTAAATGTGATAAAAACCAAGTCTTGAGAAAGCACTTTGAAGCATCCCTTTCCCCTCTGAGACCCCTGCTATTACCATGAGATCATGCCCAGGCTAGCCTGCTGAAGGCTGAGAGGCCATGAAGAGGACAAGAAAGTCCTCCCGTACCAGCCAGTCCTCAGCCACTTGGCAGCTAATCTCAGATGCAAGAGAAAGCCCAGTAGAGACTTGCCAAGTAAGGCTTACCTTAGAAGAACCAATTAGCTAACCTTATGTTTTTGTGAAAAATGAGAAACGATTATTGTTGTAAGCCACTAAATTTTAGGTTGATTTGTAATAGCTGTGCCAAATGATGCAATGAACAAACAAAAAAAGTTGTAGCCATCTCTATACAAGTACCCCCACTCAATCAAATCTGTTTGTTCTTCATTGATAGAGACACCATTTCATATTTGTGTAGTGTCCAGCATTGTTTCATGAGCTCCACAAGGAACACTTGCCCTAGCTTTTCTTTGCCACATGGAGTGTTTTGTTTCAGCTCATGTGTTAAAAAGGGCTTCAACACTCACTAACAAGGTCTACTTACTAGACGTCTTTAACCAATTTTCTAAATCGTTAGAGAGATCAGATGAGAGCTTACGGTCAGCAGATCTTTTCTTTAGATTTTTAAACAATGTACAACACGTATTGTAATCACAAACTGGCAAGTGACTTCAGTTTATCATCATCTAACAACAATTTCAAATTATTTAAAATGAAAGCCAAAAGACCTATCTTGAAAGTCTTTTACAGGCTAAAGGACTTAGCTTGAAGACTTGAAGACTATATGGATTTCACCTCTGTTACGTGTGCTTCAGTTCAATCTTGGACTAGTCAAGCTATTTGATTGTCAGTGAGTTTCTGTCAATCTATCATTCCTATGGGTTTTTATTTGATTTCAAAAGACTACTTCAGATTACTTTGGTGGTATTTGGGTTCCTTTTTGAGATTTGATTGCATTGGACATAAAAAAAATATGTCCTAATAACACCTTAGTGATAGATTTCCTTGGGAGCTTGAGGGATGCCCCGAGACTTCAGGGCTTTCTTAGAATGGGAAGATTGTAAAGGACGCCTTCGGTGCTGTACCAGCAGAGACAGTACACTCAAGGATATGCACTGCAATTACACACAAATCCCAATAGTTCTTTGTCACAAAAATATTGCACACCTACTATTTAAATAGTCTTTGGCTAAAGGCATTAGAATGTTGAATGCACCATGGACTGCCAAAAGAACACACAGATCTGTTCTGGAAGAAGTCCAACCAGAATGCTCCTTGGAAACAAGGATGGTGAGACGGCATCTTACATACTTTGGAAGTGTTGTCAGGAAGGGTCAGTCCCTGGAGAAGGACATCAGGCTTGGTGGAATAGAGGGTCAATGAAAAAGAGGAAGACTCTGGGCAAGACGCATTGACCCAGTGGCCACAACAATGGGTTTAAGCAAAAAAAACAACTGTGGACACGGCACAAGACTGGGCAGTGTTTCATTCTGTTGGTCACAGGGTCACTATGAGTTGGAACTAACTCAGCGGTACCTAACAACAACAACAACAAAGGCATTAGCCATGACTAAGCCAAGAGCCATCAAGTCGGATCCGACTCATGGCGACCCTAGGGGCTAGAGTAGAACTGACCCCCAGGGTGTTCAAGGAGCGCCTGGTGGATTTGAACTGCTGACCTAGGGCAGTATCATACTAGAGTATTTCTCAGGGCCATTGAACACACAGTTTCTGTCTGTGAAATCTCTCTCTTTCTCTCTGTCTCTGTCTCTCTCCCTGTTTAACATACTATCTTCCTTTCTTGGGCTAAGATGAAGTAAAGAGGGAAGAGGTGGATTTCAATCAACAGACTTCAGTGATATCCTGATGCTGTCACATGTTTGACACCTCAGCAGTCACACATTGTCTGCCCTTATTGGTAACATTGCATTCAGGCAAACACTGAGTGAAATGGATTCATTCTGTGTGCCCTTCTCCAGGTTGACTTTGGAAGTCTCCCTGTCTTGTGCTGGAGATATTGAGCATTTAATTGAGAACACAGAAACCACTCAGATGAACTGGTTCAGGTGCTGTCTCATAGCAAGGATGCCCAAGATGCCACACAACCATGCTGGTGCCCCATTATGCCAGGCACGCGAGATGCAATCCCTTGGGAGTGTCATTTCTTAGCAAATTACCACTTCCTGTTTTTCAGGAAAAAAAAAAAATGGCATAAGAATTCAGATAAAAAAGACTCATAAGCTTCTTGGACATCAAAAAGCTCTTACAAAACAACATTTTAATGAATTAAGTGTAAATAAATCAGAAACATGTGGATTGAATTTCCCTTCAAATACCCATGGGTTTAAGAATTAAAAAAAAAAAAAAAAAATTCTTGGCAAAGGATAACGTGCATTTTATTGAGCTGAAATCTCTTGAAAAAAAAAAAAGCAGTCTTGAATTGACGGAAATTAAAAAAAAAAAATTGCTGCAGCCTTTATTCATTTTTTAACTCTCTTGAAGTCAGATTGAAGGTAGAATTGTGTTTCTTCTCAGGTGTCAGATTCATTTACCTTAGACCCTTTAACAAGAACAACAACACTTTGCATTAACATGAATTCTTCAGTAATGGGAGTCTTTCCAAGGAAAGAAGCTGCAGCTTAAGGAAGAATGAGATACTACAGTTCAAATAAAGTTCAGTAGAGCCGAGGTAAAGCAAACACAATGATAGAGCAGTTCACTAACAAAGAAGATTCTAAATCCAAAGAAGCAGGGGGCCTGGTTCTCGAACTACTGAACAAAACATTACAAAGCAGTCTTTCAAGGGCCAGAGTTCAGACCAAAAGCTGAAATAAAAGAAAAAAAAAAAAAACTGGGTATTGAGGGGGAAATGTTAACATAATAGGAAATATGCAACAGAAAGAAAGTATAAAAGACAAAGATTGAAAAAAACTTCAGTGGTTGTATAAGTGATCAAAATGCAGCACAGCTTGGAGGTCAAAAAGTGCCAGAGACAGGAAACACAGGACAAAGAGAAAGCATGCTGAACACAAATTTTAATACATGAGAATGTGAGTTGTTGGCTATGCCAACATCTAAGTAGAAATCATACTGCTGCATCCTACCTGTGAACTGCTGAGATTCACACACATACGAATGTATTCCAATTGGTTGTTACATTAATTATTTGCATAAAAACATTTTTGTAATATTCAAGATCTTGTTAGAATGAAGAATTTCAGTTGAGAGATTGATCCTGAGAGGCTGGTAATCCAAAGGAGTACAAAAATTGTCCAGCAGTGCCATTGATGTCACACGCAAGTAAGATTTTGATGAAGATGGTCAAGGGTGGTTGTGGTGATGTGTCCATGGGGAACGGTCAGGGGTGCAGGCCAGATTCAGAAGAGAGGCATGGAATGAGGGATGTCATTACTGATGTCAAATGGATCTTGGCTGAAAGCAGAGAATGCCAGAAAGATATTTACCTGTGTTTTATTGTCCATGCAAAGGCATTCATCAGTGAAGATCATAGAAAATTATGATTAACATTTTGAACAATGAGAATTCAAGAGCACCGAATTGTGCTCCTGAAGATCTGAACATAGACTGGTAGGCAGGCCGTCGAAGCACACAGGGGGATAATAAGTAGCTTAAAGTTAGAGTTTATCAGAGTTGTATCCTTTCATCATATTTATTCAGTCAGTACTCTGAGCAAGTAAACCAAGATATTGAACTACATTGGACCATATAAGAACATGGTGTCAGGATTGCAGGAAGACTTAATAACAGCCTGTGATATGCAAATGACACAGCTTTGTTTGCTGAAACTCAAGAGGACTTGAAGGATTTACTGATGAAGATCAAAGACCAACGTCTTCAGTATGGATTGTACAGCATCGTGGAGAAAACAAAAAACCCTCACAACAGGGCCAACAAGAAACATCATGATAAATGGAGAAAAGACTGAAGATCTCAAGAATTTCATTTTACTTGGATCTGCAATCAGCACCTATGGCAGCAGCAGCCAAGAAATCAAACAGTGCATTGTCCTGGGCAAATCTGCTGCAAAAGATCTCTTTAAAGTCTAAGCAAGCAAAGATATCACTTTGACAAATGCCTTTTCTGCATCAGTTGACAAAATCAAGTGACTTTTATCTTTTGTATTTTAATGTGGTTGATTATATTAACTGTTTTTCTGATGTTGAACTGACTCATGGTGACTCTAGGGTCTCGATTCGACGGCACTTGGCTGGCTTGGCAATGTTGAACCAGCCTAGTATATTTAACAAATGATGTTGCAAAGTTGAATATCCACCTGCAAAAAATTGAAACAAGATCCGTATCTCAAACCTTATAGAAAGACCAACTAAAATGGATAAAAGACCTAAGTATCAAATCTAAAAACGATGAAGATCATCCAAAATAAAATAGGATTAACAATGGAAGTTTTAATATACAATATAGACAGACTTCAAAATCTGGCAAAGCAAGATCAACAGAAGATAGATAAAAGGAAACTACTAAGAATCAAACACTTTTGCTCATCCAAAGACTTCATCAAAAGAACTAAAAGACCACCTACAGAATAGGAAAAAATACTTGGCAACTCTATGTCAGACCGACACCTGAGCTCCATAATCTATAAGATATTACAAAATATCAACAAGGAAAGCATAAATCATACAAATAAGCAATGGGTGAAGGAAATAGACATTTCTCTAAAGAGGGTATCCAGGCAGCTGAAAGACACATGCAGAATTGCTCATGATCATTAGCTATTAAAGAAATTCAAATCAAAACTACTATGAAATACCATCTTACACCAACAAGGTTGGCCATGATCCAAAAAACACAAAACAACAAATGCTGGAGAGGCTGTGGAGAAACTGGAACTCTCCTCCACTGCTGGTGGGATTGCAAAATGGTACAACCTCTTTGGAAAACAATCTGGCTCTTCCTTAAAAAGCTGAAGATAGATATACCATTTGATCCTGTAACTCCACGGCTTGGAACTTATCTTTCAGAAACAAAGGTTGTCCCACCTACAGACACATGTACATGAATGTTTGTTGCAGCACAGTCCACAAGGGCAAAAAGTTGGAATCAACCCTGATGCCCATCAACAGACAAATGGATAAGCAATCTATGGTACATATCTATGGAACACTATGCTATGATAAAAAAACAATGCCAATTTTAGAAAACATCTCACAACATGGTCTACTTTGGAAGAGATCATGCTGAGTGAAATCAATCAGTGTCAAAAGGACAGATTGTGTATGAGACCCCTGTTATAAGTATTTAACAAGGGAATTATCCACAGAAGAAAATGACTGTGTTGGCTATATGGGTGGGTGGAGAGGCTGAGAAAAAAAAAAAAGATATCACTTTGATGACTAAGGTGCACCTTACCGAGCCATGGTATTTTCCAGAGCCTTGTATGTACATGAAAGCTGGACAATGAATAAGGAAAATCAAAGAATGATTTATGCTTTTGAATTATGGTTCTGGTAAAGAATACTGAATATACCATGAACCGCCAGAAGGATGAACAAATAAGTCTTGAGAAAAGTACAGCCAGAATGATCCTTAGAAGTAAGGATGGTGATGCTTTGTCTCATGTGCTTGAGACATGTTATCAGAAGGAACTGGGCTCTAAAAAAGGACATCACACTTGACAAAGTACAGGGTCAGAAGAAGAGAGGAAGACCTTCAGAGAAATGGACTGACGCAATGGCTGTAACAGTTGTTGGAATGGTACAGCACTAGCCGTGTTTCCTTGTGTCGTACTTGGGGTTTCCCTGAACTGGAATCAACTCAAAGTGATCTAACAGCAAAGTAAGAGGGCTCGATTCCCAGGAAAGTCTGTAATTTGAAGAGAGACTAAAGATGCCACATAATGAAGAGAAAGTTGGTGATAGTACCACTTTTCCAGCTTACAGTAAAAGAAAACTTATCTTATTTTTTTTTCTTTTCTGTAGACTTTCTAGGTCAACTGAGCTAAATATTTAGTTTGCTTTTTGAAATACAGCTTTCAATAACTTGTATTAATATACTACTTTCTTTCATGAAGTGGAGTTGCTCTTACAATAGCTTTTATAAGTATATCCTCCCCATGGCATATGGTACCATGGCATTGTTACCTGTTGATGGCACCCAGTCACCAAGGTAGTTATTCAGATTATACAGAAGAAATTTATCAAGAAAATGATTCCTACAGAACAATATTTGTACAAACTTCAATATTAGTTAAAAGCCACATATGTATATTTTAGCAGAAAAAAGTATACTGTGGTATTGTACCTGCCATTATTAATGACTTGCCTACCAAAATGCACAATTCTAAAGAGGAAAATTGGTTATAAAAAGTAAAAATAGGCATAAATTTGGAGAATAGTGCACTATATTTTGTCATTAAACTTGATTAACTGAAAAAAAGAAAAATGACACAGCTTATATTAAAAATGACATCACACAGAATACAAACTCAGAAAACTTGAGTGCCCAAGACGCAGCTGATGATATTAAAGTGGCATGATGAATGGAGCTCAGAATTCTTTGAGTAATAATATAGTGTTTACGTAGAGACTTTACAAGGGAAACTAAGGCTGGGTAGTTGTCTGTTCTTTCTTTAATACGTATGTTAAAAAAGTAAAAGGTAATTTAAGAAAAAAAAAAAAAGCTACCTAGGAACCTTCCCAAAGACTGTTAGGTTTTATTAGCAGAGTCAGTTCAATCTTACTCATGTTAAAGTAACTTATTAAAGAGCTTCTATTCAGTGTTTTTATGGTATTTTGCTACAATCGATCCCTTTAACCAGTCTTTGCTAAATTGCCTTTCTCATCCTCTAATGGTGCAGGAACAGATTCAAAATGTTTGGCAACTTTCAATTACTGAAATACAGGCACTTTAAAGTTTAATCTAAAACTCAACATAAAAACCAATTTCTCTTAAACCATGCTGGATTTGAGTGAGACCCAGATGTTCAGAGTAGGTTGGGTCAAATGGAGGCAAGGTCTGTTTTAGCTATCTCTTCAAGCTCTCCTGGGATTAGCTCTTCCAGAGTACTGGAATGGGGAGAAACCTAAGCCAAAGGGATGAATCTCAACTCTCCGCTTTTGAAATCTCTCTTCTTATTTTTACGGCTTCTCTCTAACCCTGGTCTCTAACCCTGACTAACCCTTAAAGCCCCCAGGGTAGCAGTAAGTTGTCCAATTTGCATGCATTAGTGAAAGAGCCATGCTGGTAATAATTGGAGCTTTAGAACTAATATGTCCCCCTTCTAAAAGCTCCAGTGGAACACATATGTTGCTATGACTTTCACCTTGATGTCTTATGTAAACCTTAACCTCTTTGGGATCATGATTTTGCAGTAAATTTGATGTATGTTTATATTTGTTTATAAAAACTTACATGTGGATAGATTTAATAGTTTCTCTCTGCTTAAAATCTATTATGCTAAGATGTTTATCAACTGGTAAAAACTCAAGATAAAATTCTAAATTATTTAATAAGTCTGGCAACTCAGGAAGAGTCCAAACAGGATCTGTTCTTCTTCTTCTTTTTTTTTTTTAATTCCTCTTTCTGCTCTGTCCTCTTTAAAAATTAATAGGTTTTCTTTTTCTTTTTTTTTCCATTCCCATTCTTCCACTACCTAGTGACCATCAAAGATTGTTTCTCTGTATGTATAAGCCTTTCCATAGTTTTCATAGCAGTGGTCTCATACAACACTTGTCCTTCTGTGACTGATTCATATCACTTAGCATAAGGCACTCCACTTACCTCCATGTTATGAGATGATGTTCAGTTTTGCCAGCGTCATCTGCTAAAAAGACTGTCCTTTTCCCATTTGATAGACTTTGGGACTTCATCAAAGATCAGGAGAACACAAACCAAAAAAGACAAACTCGTTACCATAGAGTTGATTCTGACTCATAGCAATCCTATAGGACACAGTAGAACTGCCCCATAGAGTTTCCAAGGAGACCCCGATGGAATGAAACTCTCAACATTTGGTTTGCAGTCCTAGCACTTAACCACTATACCTCCGGGGTTTCTCAGGTGGCCATAATGGATTTACATCTGGGATCTCGATTCTGCCCCATTGGTCAAAGTATCTGTGATCATACTGTACCAGGCATCTTTGTTGCTAAGGTGTGTCTCTTATAAACTGTACAGTGTTGCTGCCGTTTCATAGTGCTTTTGTGTGTGTGTGTGTATGATGCTGCCATTTTCTTTGTTCTTCTTACTCTCTTGTGCTAAATTCATTTGTTTTGTGGATTTCTTTTTCATTTATTTTGCTTTTGTAGGCTTTTTTTAATGGAAACTTTGTTTTTCTTCTTTACTCTGATGAGTAGATTCATTAACTTCATGTGATTATCTTGAAATTTACCCTTGTCTTCCAAGGTTTTAACCAGTTTATTTTTACTTAGTAGTGCCTTGACTTTGATTCCTTTAGAAACTTCTATATCTACATCATTTACTCCCTCTTCTATTGTTCTGATGTTAATGTCATTTATAGATTAACCTCTCTGGTTCCCTATTGAAAATTCTTTGGCTTTGGACCATCCACGAGATTTCATTGAGATACCTAGTTTGGTGTCTGATTGGTACAGTTTGGGGTCCTAGATTCAGGCTGTGGTTTGGTATTGTTTGTTCTCAGTCCAAAGGATTCTGTAACTTTGGTTTGGTTTTTACATAGTCCCTTAATTTCTCCTTATCTGGAAATGTCCCAGTGGCATAGTGGTTAAGTGCTACGTGTGCTGACCAGAAGGTTGGCTATTCAGATCTGCCAAGCACTTCTTGGAAACCCTATGGGGCAATTCTTCTGTGTCCTTTGGGGTCTCTATGAGTTGGAATCAACTCAACAGCAGTTGAGTTTTGGGATTTTTTAGTGGGTATCTGAACAAGAGTTTTGCGGGATTTTTTTTTCTTTCAAAGTTTTATATATGTCATCTCATTGCCTTCTTGCCTGCATAGTTTCTGCCAAATATTCAGGAATTTGTCATATTTTTCTTCTCTGCATGCCATTTTGTTTTTCTCAAGCAGGATTTTTTCTTTGGTTTTAGTAAGTGGAATTATGATATGCTTTGGTGCTTTTCTTTTAGGGTCTACCCTATATGGGGTTCATTGACCTTTTTGGATAATCAGCTTTTCATCTTTCATGATATTAGGGAAGTTTTCTGTATACAATTCTTCAACGATACTCTCTATTTTCTGTTGTCTCCAGCTCAAATCATTCATAAATTTTTGGTTTTGATTATATTCCACTTAATTCTCAGAGTTTCTTTACTTTTCTTCATTCCTTTTTTCTGATTTTTCCTCAAACAATGTAACCAAGCATTCATCATCAGTTTTGCTGAAACTGCAGTCCATCCTTCCAAACCTGCTCCTCAGCTCTTTTGACACCATCCATTTCTGAAATCTTGTTTATCTTTGAATTTCTAATTATTGTTTTTATATGATTTCTAATTGTGAATCTGTTTTCCCATTTTGTTCCTGTATTATTGTCATGAATTCTCCCATGCATTTGTCTGCCTTTTCTATAAATTTGTCTGTTTTTTCCTCATTTTTGTCTGTTTTTCCTTCAACTCTTGGATAGCTCTAATGATTAGAAATTTGATTCACTATCAGGTAATTCTAGTGCCTTTTCTTCTACTAGACAGCCGTCTGGTCTTTTCTTTTGGACCTGTTTCTCTTGTGTGTTTTGACATTGTCTGCTGTCTTTGGGCCATTTAGCAGTTATTTTCTTTGTTTCTTAATTTTAGATGATGTTTTGTTCTGATTTTTTTGTTTTATTTGATTATGTCAGAGTGAGTAGGGTGTGCATTCTTTGTTGCTTGCTTGTCTGTAGTCATGATTTTTTTCACCTCCTTGTCCAACAGACAGGGCTGGCCACTAATTTATGGTGCAGCAGAACAGGTCCAGCTGTGATCTGTGTCCTGCTGGGAGCTCCTGAAGATGCACTCTCATGCTCCTTGGCTGTTGATCTTGATGCAGATGTGGCAAAATGGTGAAGCATACACTGAACCTCCCAGCTGGCTAAGCCACCACAATCAACAGAATGCACTGGAGGAAGAACAGTGGGGAGAAGGCAGAGTGGTGTTGGAAAAATGTGCCTTGCTTGCTGCTAGGTGCTTTGTCCTTGCTAAGACCTCTGTCAATCTTCTATCCCATGCTTCTTGTCTGCCCACCTCCCATAGGCATCCAAGGTGGTGTGTCCATGCTGGGTTGACTGGCGGGATCTCTCATAGCTCTTCTCACTTTCTGTTTTCTGTCAGTTTCTTATTCTATTTGGCTTCTGGCTGAGATCTTTATCTCTTCATTTGACATGTCACATTCCAGAGTGGATGTTTGTCTCTGTTTTACTTAGTTTGGGGGGTCTATGTTGTAAAGGTTGGCATCATGCTTCTGTCTATGGTGCTAAATTGTCTGGAACAGGATCAGTTCTTGAGTTCATTTCAGTTCTATTTAATGTACAACTTAATCAAATTGCAGGTGAAGGACCCTGTGTGTCATCTCAATGGTTTAAATAAATTGATCAACAGGTGCACGGTATGGATTGATTTGGGTTCTCTCCAAAAAAATTTGTTGAGGTCCTTAAACCCTGATACCTGTGAATATACTCTTTTTTGGAAATAGCGTCTTTGAAGGTGTTATTACTTTATATTAGCATATGTCCTAATCCAATCTGAGTAATATCCTTTTAAAAGAGAATAGACACAAAGAGGCAGACAGAAGGAGGACACATGAAGATGCATCTGCAAGCCAAACAATATCTGGGGCTGCCAAAAGTTGGGAGACAGAAAAGAATTTCCCTAGAGACTTGGAGGGGAACATGGCTTAAATGATATTTTGATTTGGACTTTTAGCCTCCGTAAGACTGAGACAATAAATTTATGTTCATATAAGCCCTTCAGTTTGTGGTATTTTGTAATGGCAGCCCTAGGAAACTCACCATGTGTGTGCATGCACATGAGTGTGTACATATAGAAGAGTATTATGTGCATATACTATGCATGTTTATGGATGCATGCATGTATATGTGTGCACAGTGGGGGAGAGAGTAATAAACCAAAGCAAAATGAATTTATCCTGTGTAGACATTTCATATTAGTAAAACTTTCACTATTCTCACTTACAATTCCCTTCAGAAAAAAATAGTTAAATCTGTATAATATACTGGGCAGGAAACCAAATCAGTTGTTGTATGCAAACTTCATGTTTTTAGTCACTCATCAGGGACAGCTCAGCTGCACAGTGCAGTTCATCTTGCTGCAGACTTGTTTAAGAAATTTATCCTTGGGAGCGCCCACTAATAACATGACTTGAAGTTCTTTGAGTTGCTTTTTCCCTTTTTTGGATGGTGTTTTGCCCAGCTGCCGATAATTAGAAAAGCAAAGCAATTCCCTCCATGGACAGAGGTCTCAGTAGAAAGCCAAGAAATCATAAAGCCAAAGAACACCATGAGTCTTTTTGTTTTAAACCAGGAGGCGCCCTGTACTGTATTCATCTTGCCTGCAAAACCACAGGAATGGATTGATATCACTAACTGCAAGAGACTTTTGTGTATAAAAGGAGAGAGGGGTGAAAATAGTGTGGATATATGATGTATAACCTTAAATTTAAAAAAAATAATAAGCCACATGCATTTGAATCACTGTATTATAAATGTATCAGCCATAGGACATGAATAAGTACCAAAACCAGAATTCCTTTCCAGAAGTGACCATTTTTTAAGCTCAAGATGCTCATTGATGAACTACAGAGATGAAAGTTTTACAAAGAGGACACCCACAGAAGAACTCAAAAGCAAAGTATAATTGTAGCTGTATGTAATCAAGTACCATTGAGTCAACTCCTGATTTGTAGAGACCCCACATGTGTTAGAATAAGACTGTGTTCCAGAGAGTTTTCACTATCTGATTTTTCAGAATTAGATTGCCAGAGCTTTCTTGAAAGGCTCCTCTGGGTAGACTCTAGCCTCCAACCTTCCAGTTAACTATGTGTAGTACCCAGGGACTCTAGTTCTATGTATGTCCCTTTAATTCACTCGTTAACTCATATTAAAATACATATATACGTTGTTGTTCGTGGTCTTCAAGTTGGCATCACCTAATAGTGACCTGATATGGTCCTGCACCATCTTCATGACAGTTGTTGAGTCCACTGCTTCCACTATTATGTGAATTCATCTCATTGAAGATTTTCATTGACCTTTCACTTTACCAAACATGATACCTTTACCTAGTGATTTGTCTTTCTAATGACATAACCCAAGTAAGCTGAAGTTTTGCCATCTTTGCATCTAAAGAGTACCCTGGTTGTGTTTTTTTCTGAAACTGATTTGCTCCTTTCTCTGGTAGTCTAAGGTATATTCAAAGTTCTTCACTAACACAACAATGCAAATGTATCATTTATTCCATCTTCCTTTTTCAGTGTCTTGCTTTTGCATCTATATGTATATGTATTTACTGAGTAGTTCTGTCTTTATAATTAATTGGTGCTCCTGTAACAAAACCAGCACAAGTGGATGGCTTTAACAAAAAGAAATTTCTCTTCTCACAGTCCAGTGGGCTAAAAGTCCAAATTCAAGACATGAGCTCCAGGAGAAAGCTTTGTCTCTCTGTTGGCTCTGGAGGAAGGTCCTGCTCAGCAACCTTCCACCAGAAAAGCTTTGGCCAAGTGCCGTTTAGATGATCAAAAAATAACTGTCATGAAGTTAATGACAGCTTAAAAAACTATTACAATGCACATAGAATTATATATTTTAAAATTATTTGGAACATAGGAAACGATTTCATTATTTTTCAGCCATGGTTCATTTTTAAGTATTTAAACAATCATTACAGTTGCTTCTAACTCATAGTGACCCTTTCTACAACAGGACAAAACACTGCCTGGTCCTGTACCAACATCATGATCATTGTTATGCCGGGACCCTTGTTGCAATCATTCTGTCAGTTGATCTGGTTGAGGGTCTTTCTCTTTTTTGCTGACTGTCTACTTTACCAAGCATTCAGTTGGATCACCTTTCTTGGAAACAGGAATGAATATGGAACCCTTCTAGTCAGTTGGCCAGCTGTCCTCCAAATTTCTTGGCATAAATAAGTGAGCACTGCCAGTGCTGCATCTGTTTGTTGAAATATTTCAATTGATATTTCATCATTTCCTGTGGCCTTTTTCTTTGGTACAGCTTTGACTTCTTCCTTCAGTGCTGTTTGTTCCTGATAGTATGCTACCATCTGAAATGGTTGAACGTCCACCAGTTCCTTTTGGTGTAACAACTCTGCATATTCCTTCCATCTTCTTTTGATGTTTCCTGAGTCATTTAATATTTTCCCTGTAGAATCCTTCACTATTGCAACTCAAGGCTCGAATTTTTTCTTTCAGCTTGAGTAATGTAGAACATGTTCTTCCCTTCTGGTTTTCTATTTCCAGCTCTTTGCACATGTCTTTGCAATGCTTACTTTGTCTTTTCAAGCTGCCCTTTGAAATCTTCTGTTCAGTTCTTTTAGTTCCTCATTCCTTCCTTTTGCTTTAGCTACTCAACTTTTGAGAGCAATTTTCAGTGTCTCTTTTGACATCCAATTTGGCATTTTCTTTCTTTCCTGTCTTTTTAATGACTTCTTTCTCTCTTTGTGGATGATGTCTTCGATGTCATGCTACAGTTCTCTGGTCTTTAGGCATGAGTGTTCAGTGCATTAAATCTGTTCATGAGATGGTCTCTGAACTCAGGTGGGATATACTCAAGGTCGTACTTTGGCTCTTGTGGACTTGTTCTAATTTTCTTCAGTTTCGATTTGAATTTGCGTAGGAGCAATTGATGATCGGTGCCTCAGTCAGAAGCTAGTCTTGTTCTGACTGCTGATATTGAGCTTTTCCACAGTCTCTTTCTACAGATGTGGTTGATTTGATTTCTGTGTATTCCATCTGGTGAGATCCATGTGTACAGTCACCATTTGTGTCGGTGAAAACAGATATTTGCGATGAAGTCATTGATCTTATTAAATTCTGTCATTCAATCTCCAGCATGATTTCTATCACCAAAGATGTATTTTCCAACAACTGATCCTTCTTGTTTCCAACTTTTGCATTCAACCACCAGAAATTATTAGTACAACCTGATTGCATGTTTGATCAGTTGTGGAGTATAAAAGCTGACAAATATATATATGTGTGTATATATATATTTATTATATATATACATTTATTGTGTAATTATTTTGTAATTAAAAATATTTAAAAACATTTTTTTAAATGTTCATTATGTGATTTTTGCTATTTGCTGTGGAGTTGATTTCAACTTGAAGCCAATCCACGTGACAGAGTAGAACTGGCACCTATGGTTTTTCAGACTGTAATCTTTAAGAAGCAGATTACCAATTCTTTTTTTCCCATAGAGTTTCTAGGTAGGTTTGAACTGCTGATCTTTGTTTTAGCACTTTCAACAGTCAAGCACTTAAAAATTGTGACATATACACATGTATATATGGAACTCTGGAAGCCCTGGTGGCATAATGGGTTAAGCACTATATCTGCTAACCAAAAGGTCAGCAGTTCAAATCCACCAGGCACTCCTTAGAAACTCTATGGTGCAGTTCTACTCTGACCTCTATTAATGCTATGAGTCAGACCCAGCTCAACAGCAGTGGGTTTTTTTTTCTTTTTTCTTTTTATCATGGTGCTCTGACGAGTGCTCAGCTGCTAACCAAAAGGTCAGCAGTTGGAATTCACCAGGGGCTCCTTGGAAACCCTATGGGGCAGTGGTATTCTGTTGTTCCTGTGAGTTGGAATTGACCTGGCACCAACAGTTTTGTGTTTATATACTGATAAACTTTTAAAGCATTTTGTTTAAATATTGGTGATGGGTAGTAGGGAAAAGGGACAAGAAATCAACATTTCTGGAACTTTCCTAATGTGATGAAGTTTGTAAAGGGAACCAGAATTTTATTTTAAACCCCTGTGGTCAGAGAAGACCTCATGATCTGATCTCCTATCAGATGTGGGTGTGCTAACGCCTAACAGACCACAGGAAGAGCGTTTGGATCATGCTAAGTCCACTGCTGCTGTAGTGTATGCTACTTAAGCCGAAATCAAACCTCATCCCTTTCTGAAGCAAGTATTGGAGCAAGATGAAAGACCTTATGTACCTACAAAGGTCTGGGGCAGGACAGTGTGACCCTAGAATCAGGTATTGTAAAAGAGGTCTTACACAGTAGAAATACTATAAATGAGGAGATTACATGTTTACAATAGCTCTTTGAGAGAAAGAAAGGATCCTCCTGCTGGCACTACATGAAACTGATTGTAATCGCTGTAATGAGGTCGTAGATAGACAATTTGTGAAAAGACAATTCTGTTACAGAACATTTAGGAGGATTTTTTTTTTCCCCCTGTGTGACAAAAAGGTCTTATAAAAGGAAAAATCAAATAATATAATGGAGGACTCCGGATAAAGGCTGTTTGATGAAAGAGAAGATGGGGATGAGGAAGAAAGTATCTCAAGGGAGACCCATGAAATCCAGCCAGTTTAATTTGCTGGAATAGCTTTCCCCATTTTGAAATAGAAAAAATTCAGAAAGGGTATGATTTAGTCTAGGGAAATCACACAAAATAAATACCTAAAATCTTTGAAAATTGCACTATCCCTATGCCACAATGAAAACCAAATATTGCCAGTGTGAAAATAAATTCACTTCGTGCACTGTTACTTTTCTTTTTCAAACTTGGCAAAACATGACAGTGCATTATTACCTCAAAAATATTTTGTGGGTTTCCAACGTTTTCTTTTTAAACTAATCTTAGTTGTGTTCAATGAATGTTACATAAGAAACAGGAAGACAGATACTTACTAGAGTAATCCAAAATTTCTTTTACATCCAGATTCTAAATTTTTGAACATTTGTATCATTTTTTCCTATTACGTAAGCAATTAACTTGCTACTTACTAGTCTTGACATGAATGCAAATTTAGTCTTAGTTACAATTATTAATTGAGCTACCTAGCCTGAGACATAGCAAAAAAAAAAAAAAAAAATTTTTTTTAAAGTCATAATGATAAAAAGAAAAGAGTAAAAGAGAGGGGGAATACAGAAATTAAATCAGATACAAAAAACATATTAAATTTTGATTTCATCTCCATTCCTCACCACCCCTCCACACACACAAAAAAATGCATAGTTATTGCCACTGACTCTGTTCCAACTTACAGCAACCCTATAGAACAGAGCAGAATAGCCTTGTAGTGCTTTAAAGCTGGTGGTTTGAGCCACTGACCTTTTGGTTAACAGCCAAGATCTTAGCCACCGTGCCATGAGGGACTGGCTGCTTCTATATACAATCTTGTCTACAGGAGCAATGCTAGTTTTCCAAAGCTACACCATGGTTGAATGGGGTCAGCAAGGAAGTTCTCCGGTCAATCTCAGTTTCTATTCAGTTAGCCAGCCTTTGACAGCTAACCCTTTGTATCTGCTTAGCTAAGAAAGCTCATTTACTTGACCGTCTTTCTAAATATCTTGGTTTGACTCAGCCTAGAATGTCATGACAACTTAGGTGCCTCAAGAAGTCATGTGAATGAGATAGAAGAGGTGAAAATAATTTTTTATGAAGTATCTGTCAGCCACAATGGTACCTGTTTTATACATCCATGATAAAGAGCTCAGCTGCTGATGAAAAGGGCAATAGTTCAAATCCACCAGCAACTCCCTGGGAATCCTATAGGATAGTTCCACTCTGTCCTATAGAGTTGCTATGAGTTCAAATTGACTCGATGGCAACAAAGTTTGTTTCATCTCATTTAGTCACAAAAATACTGTTCACCCACTGCCATTGAGTCAAGTCTGACTCATAGCAACTCTGGAGTTCAGAGTAGAACTACCCTATAGAATTTCCAAGGAGCGCCTGGTAGATTTGAACTGCAGACCTTTTGGTTAGCAGACAAGCTAAACATATTCTATATTGTTTAAACAGATAGTAGAAGAATGAGAATAATCCAAGTTTTCAAAGTCCAATCACAATCTCTGTGTATCTCGTTGGGTGTCTCTAACAGGGGAAAGAATATCAACTTTGCAAAGATGTAGGGAAGTTCCACTTGCTGTAGTGGTTAACAGCTCTGCTGCTAACCGAGAGGTTGGAAGTTTGAACTCACTACTGCTCTTTGGAAACCATATGGCGGATTTTTACTCTGTCCCATAGAGTTGCTAAAGTCAGAGTTAATCTGTGGTAATGGGACTGGTTTGGTTTGGGTTGGTTTACTCAAAACGTTCCACAAGGAATTTTAACAAGAGTCTCTGCATCGCATTGAAAACTATCACTTTATTTCTAATTTATGTAACAATTCTCTTTGGGAACCACGGTCATTTACCCTGCCCCTCCCTAGTACTCTCCCACAAGCCTGACACTCCAGGAACAGCTCCAGGGGCCAAAGCTGACAGTGTTCTCTTCATAGGAGCTTTCGTGCTACCTAACTGTGTGCTAGACAGCTCTGCTATAGGTCCTTACTGGGGAATTAAACCAAATCCATTGCCATCGAGTCATCCTGACTCATAGCAACCCTACAGGAGAGAACAAAGCTGGCCCATGAGGTTGCCAAGGAGTGGTGTTTGAATTTAAGCTGCCAACCTTTTGGTTAGCAGCCAAATGCTGAACCTCCTGGGCTCGTTTCTCAGTGTGTCTGACCATGGTGGCTTGTGTGTTACCATGAGGCTAGAAACTACATTACTAGTATCTCAAATACCAGCAGGGTTCATATATGGTGGACAGATTTTGGTGGCACTTCCACATAAAGACAGACTAGAAAGAAAGGACTAGAATTTTACTTCCAAAAATTAGCCAGTGAAAACCTTATGGTCACAACAGAATATTGTCCAATATTACACTGAAATTAGCACCCCTGGGTTGGAATACAGTAAAAACAAATAGTGGCTACAGCAATGAACTCAACATACCAACAATTATGAAGATGGCACAAGACTAGGCAATGTTGTACACGGCATCATCATCAGTCAGAGTCAACCCAAGGGCAGCTAACAGCTGCAACAAACAGTCTCCCCATCTGTCTTTCCCATGATAATGTTCCCCAGCTTGGGTGGTACACAGGGCCCAAAACATAAACATTCTATCCCTATGGGCCATGTCCCTGTGTCATTTATTCCAGTAATCAGATATTTTAGTAATAACTCCAGCACAGCCTCCTTCTCCATGTCAAGACTCTGGGGAAGCTTTATGCATCTTAGGTCAAGAATAGCCCACACTTCTCAGCTCCGAGTTTCATAGACCACACCTCCAGAGCAGAGGTGCTGAAGACTGCAGGATGTTCGGTGATGGGCAAAGAGTAGTAAACCCACATGTAGAGTACCTGCCTGGAGCTTCATTTGTGCTTCAGTGTAAATCACTGAAAATCTTATGTTAATGTTAAATCAAGTAGGACATAGCATGGAGCAGAAATACAAATCCCCATGTGTTTGGAATAATCATAATAATGGCTTACTTCACTGAGCATTTAGAATGCTCTAGTTACTATTCTAAGCACTTTAGGCTAATTATCATGAAAAGACTGAACCCAAGTCTAGAATTATAGAGTGCTTCCCCTTTCCCTGTACCTTACTACGTCAGTAGAGACTTGGAGAATAACAGAGAGAGTCGCTTTGTGATGCAAACAGTATATCTGCTCAGCTGCTTGCTAACTGAAAGGTTGGCTATTAGAGTCAGCCCAGAGGCACCTCTGTTTTCAAAAAAAATCAGCCGCTGAAAACCCAATGGAGTATGATTCTCCTCTGAAATACATCTAGTTGTCATATGTCAGAATCAACTCTATGGCAATGTTTTTCTCTCATAATAACAGGGTATTATAGCAGTGCTGGGAGGATGGTCTGCCTCTATGTCTCCTATCCAAGCTGTCTAATGCCTCGAACCCAGAAATTTCTCTGACAAGGAGACTGACAATTGGATTACCTTCTCTTTATCAGAGATGCCTTCCCTCTGTTCTGGATGCAGAGTGACTTTCTCTGTCTCTGGCTCATGTGTATGTACACACAATACCTGGCCAACCACCACCTCTGTATTCGTAAGTAGCTGGGAAGAATGGGTTCTCTCACACTAGGGCACATAAGAGAAAACATGCCAGAGTGTGAGAACCAGCTTTGTTGGCCATAGGCTGAAGGGAAACATGCTTGGTGAACAGAACACACGTGCCCTCATATGGTTCACCAGCTCATCATAGTTTGCATTTTTATGTAAGTTCACCACACGGAGCCACTATGAAATCTCTGTCTCCCCACTGCAGGGTGCAGAGCTCTGTTTGACCCTTCCAGCAGCAGGGGTCATGGCCTCATACCTAAGTCTCCTAATATATTCCTTTACTGCCACATTGGAGTTATCTCAGTAACCTCTATTTTCAAATTACCAGTCCCTCCATGGACAAGCCAAATGATCTGCAACTCTTAGATCTAATATAAAGCAACTCTAGGGAAACTCAAAGACAACAGAGGAGACCAAAGCAAGATGTTAGGGGACACTTTAGCATCTGACACCTAAAGGCCCAAACACATCACTCAATCAGCAAGGAATGCATGGACTTAACTGTTATCAGTTACAAATATGTAATACAAAATTTACCTGTTTTTCTTTGATGTGGTGAAATTAAATCAAATGACTAGGCAAGAGTGTCACGCTTTCTAGAATCTATACATTCTCAACTACACAGTTTTAGGTATTTATTTTTTGCCAGAAATAATTCATTTTTTAAATGCATCTCTTATGACTAAAACCAAAACAACTGTCACCATTGAGTCAGACTCATAGTGACCATATAGGACAAGGACAAGGGAGGACTGCCTCCTCAGGTTTCTAGGCAGCGGCTGGTGGATTCCAGCTCCTAATATCTTGGTTAGCAGCCATAGCTATTAACCACAGAGTCACTAGGGCTCTCGTGTCAGTAATAACAAATTTCTGATATATAAAAACTGTAATCTTGTAAGGTAGTTGCTGAAGAAAAAGTTTCCTGTCTTAGTCATTTGGTACTGCTCCAACAGAACTACTGAGAGTGGATGGCTTTAACAAAGAAAGGTTTCTTCTTACACAGTCCGGTAGGCTACGGGTATGAATTCAGGGTGTCCACACCAGGGGAAGATGTCCCCTCTGTGGCAGCTCTGTAGGAACGTCCTGGTGTTACATCAGTCTTTCTTTGAGTAGGGAGCATCTCAGTATAAGAATCTCAGGTCTGAAGGATACAGTCTGCTCTTGGCTCTGCTTTCTTGGTCATATGAGGTCCCCAACTGCCTGCTTGCTTCCCTTTCCTTTTATTTCTTGTAGGATAAAAAGTACACAAGCCACACTCCAGGGAAACTCCCTTTACAATGCAGCAGGGTGGTTACTATAGAAAGGGTGTAAATGCACCCCCCTAATCCTCTTTAACATAATCCATTCTACTAACCATGGACAGAGATTACTATTTGCAGCATAGGAAAATCACAAAATTGGCAGTCACACAACACTGGGAATAATGGCTCAGCCAAATTACTACACACATTTTGGGGGGCACATAATTCAATCTATGACAGTTGCCTTTTCAAGTTTGTAAGCCTTTTATTTCCTACAAGTTGAAATCTTAAAACTTTTAGACATTTTATTCAAATGAAAATCAGGTATGAATTCATTGTTCATAGATCTTTTTGGTAAGAAAGAGCTAAATCATTGGGCATCCTGTGTAGGCGGTTGTTTGGTTTGGATTAGGGTAGGGCAGGAAAGCATGCATTGTGTTTAATTCAACGTGAAATTCAATAGAGTCCTTATGTGGTGAAATTGAATGTACTGCTGCTAACCAAAAGATCAGAGGTTTGAGACCACCCAGGGTACTTAAGAAGAAAGTCTGATTATCTACTTTTGAAAAATCACCTTGAAAACTCTATGGAACATAAATCCGCTCTGATACCCTTTGAGTCTTCATGAGTTGGAATCTACTCGAAGGTGACTTTTTGATGAGATCAGTTTTGTTGGTAATAAATCGTATTATGCAACCTTGCAGATGCTCCATGAGAGCGATTCTTTGTAGGAGACAATGACCTAAAGTGAAGAAGACCACAGGTAATTTAGGCAGAGTTGGAGGACATCAGCTTAAACTGGAGGAGAACCTAGAAAAAGCAACTGTTTTTATTGATATCTTTGTTATACTTAAAGGAGAATCACTCAGAACACATGAGCATTTCCAACAATTCCTATTCACAGAAACCAGACCAGTCAGTGTCAAACTGATTCTAACTCATAGTGGCCCTGTGGAACAGAGTAGAAGTACCCCATAGGGTTTCCAAGGAGCAGCTGCATTTTGGTTTAACCACTGTGCCACCAACCCAAACCAAACTCACTGTTAGTGAGTCAATTCTGACTCACAGTGACTCTATAGGACAGAGTAGAACCACTCCACAGAATTTCCAAGGAACATCTGGTGGATTTGAACCGCCAGTGTCTTGGTCTTTCAACATAACACCTAACCTCCACACCACTAGGGTTTCTACTAGGCCACCAGGACCTCATAATTCGTATGTTTTCTGTAATTTCTATAGTAATTTTTACAGTTCTTGTGAAGGAAGTAAATATTCTAATTCACAGTCCTGGGATGGGGAGAATTGGAAGAAGAGCTTAGCCAAGTGCATGGAACAGAGAGGTGCTACTTTCCTCATTTAAGTGTTGGCAATTAAATCTAGATTCCAAAGCAAGATGCTCTGTGAGCTGGCCTGCCCCACACCAAAGCAGGGAGATTGCCTCTAAGCCGCGCGGTTTGCTAAGTCGGTTCAGGTTCACACTTTTTCCTAGCATAGTTATTAATGGCACCATTTTCATTCTCAAAAGTACATTGTTTTGTTTATAAGCTTTATAGTCCCTCAACCCATAGGAAACCTGAGAACAATTCTGGAACTGTAGTCTCTGAGACTGGTCATTGCAAACAGCCACTCAATCTGGAAATTGCCTGCAACAGGGTCCCCTTTGAGAAACAAACAACCCTACCTAATGCTTGGAGGGAAGGGACAATGTAGCGAGGAGTACTGTGGAGGGATACTAGCCTTAAGAGACCTGTGGCCTCACCAAGGTGAGATGGCACACGGAATTAGCCCAAGTAAAAGAGCACTAGGGGTCTGGCCTGGGTTATCCTGCAGTGGATGCCCTGGGGGACACTTTGAAATGGTTACATTCCTAAGTGGATGTTCAAAGTTTAACATAAGTTGGAAGTTAATAGCTCCATCATCTTATTTTGTATCAAAGACCCGGTCATACTCAGGTAATATCCGTTGCTTCAGAACAAGCCTACGAGACTAAAAGAACATGAAGTCAATATTATGGGCAAGTATATTTATTTGTCTTTATATTTTTAAAATAAAAAAAATATATTTGATATTTATTCATTTGTTCATTCACTTTAATAAGCATAAATTAAAAGCGAATCTGGAAACTATGCATATGGGTTTTATAGTCTAGTCCTAAATAAAATTACTTCCCTGAGCCTGTATACAGATATATTATGAAGAAGATAAGAAATAAAGTGTAGATACTGTTGTAGAACTCTTGGGATCTCACCAAGAATTACTGACAGTTTAATCAGTGCACCTATTTTGAGATCAAAGTGATCTTGGCGACCTAGCCAGCAGAAATATCCCCACTCTAACAGGAGAGGTGAAGGTTTTAGTCTGCTAGTTCTGCTCTAATAGGAATACTGTGAACGGATAGCTTTAACAAAGCAAAGTTTATTCTTATACAGTCCAGTAGGTTACGAGTCTGAACTCAAGGTGTCCACTCCAGGGGAAGGCTTTCCCTCTGTTCACTCTGGAGGAAAGTCTTTCTTTTACATCAGCCCTTGTTCAAGTAGCATCTTGGTGCAGGAACCTCAGGTCCGAAGGACGTGCTCTACTCCCAGTGCTGCTGTCTTGATGATGTGAGGTTCCCAATTCTCTCTGCCAGGTTTTTTTCTTTACAGCTCAAGAGACTGCCTCAAGGCACAAGACAAACTTACACATTGAATCTTGCCCTGCCAACACAACTTCTGTCCACTCACTGTCATTGACATCATAGAGGCAGGAATTTCAACCTGGAGGAACATCACACAATGCCAGGGATTATGGCACAGCCAAATGGTTACCGATTTTTTAGGGAACACATTCAATCTATGACAGCGAACATTTTGCAAGTTTGGATAGTATCAAAGGGAAATGACAGGCAATTCCTAGCCATATACTGTGCATCAGTCAAGGGTCTACAGAAACACAGGACCCACAGGGGATATTTGTCCAGGTTTGGGGTCAATCCTAGAAATTTTGATCTCTAACTCAACTTGAAAATGGGTGTGAGGCTATAGAGTAAGGCTTCAGTAACTGGGTGCAACAAGATTCCTTCTGAATAAAATCCGTGAATGAACTGAGGAATCACAGATAGCACTGAAATAATTATTTTCTGCCTATGAAGAAAGAACACAGAATCATTCAAAAGTAGACAGATAAATGCTGTACCATTCTGCTGAAGCCAAACACACCAAGAACCGTATAAGTTCCACAGATGAAGCAGGCATCAGGTAATGAAAGTATCCCACCTGGAATTGTTATTTTCCCTCAGTCAATTGAATATGCAAGCTCCCCTTCCCCGTCAAAAAGTCTACAGCAGCATAGGAAAACCTTGCAAAGTCTCTGAACCTTGAGGAGTCTACCAAGCACTTTGCAGATTAAGTGTTAGAGGCAGAGGCAGGGTGTCAGAAACCAGAAATGGGTACCTGAATTGGACATACAGTGACTCTGATACATACTAAACTTCAGGTTACCAACCAAAACCAAAATAAACAAACCCACAGCAGTCAAGTCAACTCTGCCTCATAGCAACCCTATAGGACAGAGCGGAACTACCCCACAGAGTTTCCAAGGAGGACCTGGTGGATTTGAACAACTAACCTTTTGGTTAGCAGCCATAACACTTACCCACAACACTACCAGGGTTTCTTCAGATTACTAATAGATTGGGTATTTTAAATCTGTCCAAACTGTGCAGAATCAACTTGATTTTTGATTATCCTAGAATATGGTTTTTAATGAGTTAACTTCTACTGACTGAGATCAAAGTGCTCAGAAAACAAAGTCTAGGTACTAGAACTGGTGAAAGAGATCTCATTCTGGTAAACTGAACGCTACTAGGGAGGGACTTGTAAGAAAATAACAATATTCTTTGAGTCAATTCAACTCGTAGAGATCCTGTAAGAGTAGGACTGCCTCCTAAGGGTTTCCTAGAACTGCCTGGAGGATTCCAACTGCCAGCCTTTTGGTTAGCAGAGGAAGCTGTTAACCATTACACCACTAGGGTTTCCTGTAAAGAAACAGGTCTCTAATTTAGGCTTTTGGTGGATACAGAAGTACATTTGCACCACATTGCATAGATAAATTAAAAAAGAAGACATGATGAAAAGCTAGTTTTAAGAGGCAAATGCTTGAAACTTATTTTGGATCTAGACTAGGTCAAAAGCACTAACATAACAACCCTATAGACAGAGCAGAACTGTCCCACAGAGTTTCCAAGATGTGCCTAGAGGATTTGAACTGCCAACTTTCTGTTTAGCAGCTGTAGCACTTAACCACTACACCACCAGAGTTTCTATCCATGAAAGTAACCTCTAATAATTTACTTTTAATTTTTCAGTAAATAAAAACATGTTTTGAGGCATAAAATTAACACCACTTCCAAATGTTCCCCATTAAACAAGAGAGATTACATCATAAACATTAAGCATATGAACAAAGGACTGAAGGTAAATTCAGGTTTCCCTTTAGAATTATTTGTTTGTTTGACCTTACTTGGCCAGACTTAGGATTTCTGCCATTCTCTTCAGGATCAGCTGCCTCTTGTTGAGTCACGGTGACTCAGCAATCCTATAGAACAGAGTAGAACTGCCCCATTGGGTTTCCAAGGAATGGCTGGAGGATTTGACATTTTGGTGAGCAGCCAAATGCTTCACCTTTGCTTAGTTAACTCTACTTAACTCTTCAAGGCTCAACCCACAGTCTCACTTGCTCAGGGACATCTTACCTATTTTGCACGTTCAGTGTTGCTCCATGAGTTTTCAACCCTATGCTTTTATTGGGCTCTTCCCACATTTTACTTGGTCATTTTTCTAGCTCAGGATTATTTTTGACTTTTCTTCTTACCTTCAATGACCTGCATGGTGCTGATATTCTATCAGTCATTGACACATACTTGGACGCTAAATTATTAGGTAAGCCAGCCAAGTGCCTTCAAGTAGGATCCGACTCATGGCAACCCTAGAGGCCAGAGTAAAACTGTCTCATTGAATATTCAATGAGTGCCTGGTAAAGTCATAAATAAAGGCTTTAAAAATCAAGGTTTGGTATTGAGTTAGCTCATTGATTCCTAGCTGAGAGGATGCCTTGTTCTTGGGAAAAGTGGGTGCTTGGTGGGAAGAGAAGTATATGACAAAGAACTAGATTTGGCCTTTGTTTTTAGTTCCTGAAATACTACACTTGGAATTTCCAAAGCAACAGAGATGACATTGTTGTCCAAGTGTTATTAAGTGTTGCCTGGTAACACCTGAAGTCGTGTCTACATCAGTGGGCATCAGTGGGGGCTACACAGACCACACCTGGGCAGCTAAAGTGAGGGAGGGGCATGACTTAATCAATCACGCATGACCATGTAATGATGTCTTGATTGTTACTGTGAAATGAAGCTAATAAAAGGCTTTGACTATGAAAGTTCTTGGGGATATCCTGGTTGGCAAGAACAGCCACTCTCAGAAGAACTGCACACATCTTTGAGGAAAATTCCTGCAGACAATGTAAGCCCTGCATTGGAACCTCTCCAGGGCCTCATGCCGTGGGACTCTTCTCTTATAACAAGTTGAAACTATAAGAATAGATATTCTCTGTAAATTCTGCATACCATTGCATGGAATTTTCAAATCCACAGAGGGTAATGAGAACTAGCAAAGGTTGGCATCTGCTTATTTGGCAGTCTGAAGGACTGTGTCTTTTTAAAGTGTGCTCTGGCAACAGAGTAGCTAAGATCAGCAGTTTGAAACCACTAGCCACTAGCTGGATACATCACAAGGCAGTTCTACTCTGTCCTATAAAGTCACAATGAATTGGAATTAACTTGGGTTTCGGTTTTGGTTTTGATTTCTGATCCAGCTCAAGGTGATTCAGGTCTGAGAAGGGGCTGCTGGTCTAAAGTGGAGGGAATAATGTGGGCCCCTGAGCTTGTAACTGATGCCTGCTGACCAGGCCCTGGGTGCCTAGGCATGAGACAGAGAAGGCTAGCTGTTCTGAAGCGGTGAAAGTTACATAGACCCCTTAGCTTACAGTCAGCACCCCCTGACCTAACCACAGCTTGGAACAGTTGGCAAAGAGGATGAAAAGTGGGAAGGTGAGAACTGGATTCATTACCACGCTGGACTTAGCTTCCTGAGCATCCTTTCCGTGCAGTTAGTACTGAAGGTGGAACTTGCCCACCACATGCTTTGCTTAGTGAAAGAGGTTATCAGAATCTCTTTATGTTGTTAAGGGCAATAGTGTTAGTTGTGATTCATGGCAATCCTATATACAACATTATGGAATACTGCCAAGACCTGTACCATCCTCACGACTGGTGTGCTTGAGTACTTTGTCGCAGCGACTGTGTCAGTCCTTCTTGTTGAACGTCTTCCTCACTGACCTTCTACTTTACCAAGAATGATATCCTCTCTAAGGACTGGTCCCTCCTGATAACATACTCAGAGTATGTAAGACAATGTCTTGCATCCTTGCTTTTAAGAAACATTCTTGTTGTAATTCTTCCAAACACATTTGCTGGTTCTTTTGGCAGTCCATGGTATATTCAACATTATTTGCCAACACCATAACTCAAAGTCATCAGTTCTTCTTTGTCTTCCATATTCATTGCCCAGATTTGCTATTCATACGAGGTGACTGAAAGCACCATGGCTTGACTCAGGCGCACCTTACACTTTGCTTTCTAACACTTGAAAGAAGTATTTTGCATCAGATTTGTCCAGTTTAACACCCATACATGGTTTGATTTCTTGACTGCTGCTTCCATGGGCATTGACTACAGATTCAGGTGAAGGGAAATCCTTGACAACTTTAATGTTTTCCATTTATCAGGATGTTGTTTGTTGGTCTAGTTGTGAGATTTTTTTGGGTTTTGTCATATTCAGGTGTAATCTACAATGAAGGCTGTAGTCTGATCTTCATTAGTAAAAGCTCAGTGTTCTCTTAACTTTCAGGAAGGACGGTTGAGTGCTCTACACACTGGAAGTTGTTAATGAGTCTTCCTCCAATCTTGATGTGAGGCCTCTTCTTCAGATAGTCTAGTTTCTTGGATTATGGCTCAGCATATGAGTAAGTATGCTGCAAGAATACAACCCTGAAGCACACATTTCCTGATTTCAAACCATTCAGTAGCTCCTCATTTTGTTACAGTGGCCACCTCTTGGACTATGTGTCCACGTTCCACGTGACCACTAGTAAGTGTTCTGAGATTCTCATTCTTCACAATGTCATTCATATTTGTTGTGACCCACACAATCGAATACCTTTGCATAGTCGATAAAACACAGATAAACATCCTTCTGGTGTACTTTGCTTCCATAAAAGGTCCATCTTGTATCAGCAATGATATCCTTAATTCCTTAGCTTCTTCTCAATCTATCTTGAATTTCTGACTGCTTCCTGTCAACACACTCCAGCAGCCATTTTTTTTAAATTATCTTCAGTATAATTTTACTTGCATGTGACATTAATGATATTGGTCAATAATTTCTGGATTCTGTTGGATCGCCTTTCTTTGCAATAGGCCTAATATGGACTTCTTCCAGTTGGTTGGCCAGGTAAATGTCTTCCAATTTTCTTGGCAAAGACGAGTGATCACTTCTTGTGTTGCATCAGCTCGTTGAAACATCCCAACTGGTATTCTGTGGATTACTGGGGCCCTGGTTTTGGCCAATGCTGTCAGTGCAGCTTGGATTCCTTTCTTCAGTTCTCTTGATTCTCGATCACATGCTACCTCCTGAAATGCTTGAACAGAGATCACTTCTTTTGGGCACAGTGATTCTATTTTTTTCATCTTCTTTTTATCCTTTCTTCATGGTCCAATATTTTACCCACAAATTCTTCAGTATTGCAACTGTAGTCTTGATTTTTTTCTTCAGTTCTTTCAGCTTGAGAAATGCTGAGTGTGTTCTCCTCTCTTGGTTTCCTTACTTCAATTTATGCACATTTTATTATAATGTTTAACTTCGTCTTCTAAAGCCACCTCTTGAAATCTTCCTTTCAATTCTTTAATTTCATCATTCTTCTGTTTCCTTTCACTACTCAAAGTTCAAGAGCAAGTTTCAGAGCATCTTCTGATATCCATTTTGATATAATGACCTTCTGCTTTCTTCATGCCTGTTGTCCTTGGTGTCATTCCACAACTCCTCTGGTCTTTGATCTTCAGTGTCAATGTGCCCAATCTGTTATTGAGGTACTCTCTAAATTCAGGTGGATTATACTCAAAGTTACACTTTGGCTCTCATTGTTGGCACAATTTATTTCCAACAGATCAGTCACTGATCTTGCAAAATTCTATCTTGTAATTTGTGGTGTCTTTTTTATTACCAAGGACATATTTTCCAACTCTTTCTTTGTTCTCAACTTTTGAATTTCAGCCATCAGTTTTATCAGTGCGTGTTATTGAATGTTTGATCAACTTCAGACTGCAGAAATTGGTCAAAAAATCAGTTTCTTCATCTTTGGCATTAGTGGTTGCTGTAAAAAATTGAATAATAGTCACCTTCGTTGTAGGTTTATGGGTATCATCTTATCACTGACACATTGCATTTCAGGATAGATCATGAAACGTGATGTCATCGCTCTTCAGTATGTCATTTCTGGCAGAGTAGATCATATGATTTTCTGATCATAATGGCCACCACCAGTCCAGTTCGGTTCACTAATGCCTTGGATATATTTCATAATTTTTTAAAAAATTATATATGCAATTCAATCTCTTTTACAAACTGTATTTCTCAAGTATATCCTAGAGTTTTGTTTCAAAATTTGGTGTTCATAACTCGTGGTTTGTTTTTATTTCACTGCAAAAAACCCCCGCACGTAGCTCTCTCCTGTACTACGCTGTTCTGCAACTTGCTCAAATTTCTCTTGAATAATTTACTCATGTTGGACTATGAAGCTTTCCATATATACAGTTAAATAAGTGCTAAATAAGGATACCACGTCTTGATCGTCACCTTTCTGCATTTACGTGGCTCTAAATGTTTCTGATTTAAGCTTTGGTAAAAAGATTTGCTAGAAGCTGAGTAAAGTAAGTCTGGTTTAACTGATAACTACTCATTGCATGAAAATCCTAAAATTTGTATATTCATTTTCTGACAGATGATCATTTCAGTTATTTTTAATTTTGTATTATACCAAAAAGTATTTCATTGAAAGCTGTTGTTTACAGCTTCTGATACACAAGTGTAATAGATTCACCAGCTGTGGATTCTCTTTCTCTCTCTCTAGATATATATACATGCAAAAGTATGCAATTTCTGGCTTCTAGGGCTTGTGTATCTTCCTCTATATTTGTATTGTTAAGCTACTTTCTATTTTGTTGATACAACTTTGTAAGGTTTCTTGGAGTTCCTGGGTGGTGCAAATGGCCAAAATGCTTAGCTGTTAAACTAAAAGGTTGAGGGTTTGAGTCCACCTGGAAGACTTTAGGTCTGCCATGAGTCAAAATCAACTCAATAGAAATGAGTTTAATGCATTTTAGATGCTTCTCAGAAGAAAATCCTGAGGATCTGCTTTTGTAAAACCAGCCATTGAAAACTCTCAATGCACAGTCCCACTACTACTCACATAGTATCACCATGAGTTGAAACTGAATCAACACCATTGGGTTTTTTGGGTTTTCTTTTTTTTGGGGGGAGGGGGTGTGTGTGGTCTCTGCTTATAACAGCTTTTTTAAAATTTGAGGAAATAGATTTCTTGTGTATATGTATGTGTATTTTAATTGAATTTTTCTCTTATTATTAGTGAACTGATTTTTCCCCCATGTGGCTATACTCTCTTCTAAGAAATGTCATTTTTGATGAAAATACAAATGATCAGATTATCAAGTCAGATTCACATGAATTCGCAACCTTGCTCTATGCTGTGCTTTCGTAGACAAACCAACAACTGACCAATCCGTTACTGTCAAGTTGGTTTCCAACTCATAGCAAAGAGTGGAATAGAACTGCCTTATGGAGTTTCCAAAGAGCACCTGGTGGATACCAACTGCCAATCTTTTGGTTAGCAGTCATGGTACTTAACCACTACACCAGTGGGGGCTCCTTACAGACGAGCACAAGAGCCTGAGTCAGCCCAAACTATTTGCATACAAGATGTGGCCTAGGATTCTGTGAAACTTCCCAGTTTTCTTCCCATTCTCACCTATGCCTGTCCCATGCTGATAAATGAATTTAAATAAGTACCAATATAAAATCTATGTTTTGTACGTAACTTTCATTGTTTTTAATTATCATGCATTTAAATTATTTTGTAACACAAAAATAGGCCATTATTATTAAAACTACAAACAGAAATGTTCAAAGTAAAAATGAAAAATCTCTCTAAACTTTCCATCAAAATGCCACTTCTATCGCACAAGCAATGAATTAATAGTTCGATATGTTTCCAGATTCTGTCAGTGCAAATATTTTGTTTTGATGACTGAATAAGAGCATACTGCTTTTTCAAAGTTTTTTTAGAAGTTGTTTTCATTATATACAGGTTTAAGAGGATTCCAAGGTAAATTAATGGTTTAGGTCCACATCAATTTTAAGAAAAAGAGTAATAAAAAAATATATAAAATGCACTGTTCCGTTGTTAATGAGGGCACTATGTCTTGATCATTACCTTTCTGCATATATATGCCTCCAAATGTCTCTAGTGTAACTAAACTACGGCCGCGAGCTGAATGGAGTAAGTTTGGCTTAAACAGTAATTGCTCTACATTCGCTTAAGCCAAATTTTTGATATTGTTCTTTGTATTAAGAGTCATGTTGTTATGGGAAAGCTTGTTTAAAT
Organism: Heterohyrax brucei; assembly: GCA_028571685.1. NCBI lineage: Eukaryota > Metazoa > Chordata > Mammalia > Hyracoidea > Procaviidae > Heterohyrax > Heterohyrax brucei. The sequence continues at coordinate 82,383,939 of CM053148.1, read as the reverse complement.
GGTCTGTTTTATATAACTTGACTACATTTCTTCTAAGGCCTTACTGAAGTTATTGTATAAATGTTAATTCAGACTGACTACACTTCTTGGCAAGAAGGGAACATAAAATAAGCAACAAATGCAAGGAGAAGGAAAGAATTTTGATAAGTTGACTTAACATTTAATAGAATCATCCTGAAGTTAATTAGTTCTCCTTAAATTCGGCTGGGTTTACTAGCTGCTGTCAGGCAGAGATTTTCTGGCCTCAAGAATCAGACGTTCTACAAGAGCCGACGATGATAAAATGGCTTTCAGTCCTGAAGGATTCCATACGTTACTTCTCTTGTGTGTGTATAGGCATAATACATTTAGAAATTAAATATGTTATGAAAATTATCCTACAGAATAAATATGCTGCCAGTGAAATGCACTAATAAGGAAATTTAAAGAACATTTTGCAATACGTGTTTTACTTTGCGGGGCTGATAAAATAGCCTTATGATGTTAAAGCACCAGTCATTGTGTGTTAAGTTTAAGATTTATAGCAATGCCACATGTGTTACCTTGAATATATGTTTTTTCTCAAAAGGCATATTAAGTTATATTTCCAAAAGCTTAATCCGATTAAAAACAACAAGACTGTAGTCTGGATTATTGTTTCTCTAAATCCTGCAGTCTCAAGCTCTGGTGATGTAGTGGTTAAAGAAGTCAATTGCTAAAGAAGAGGTCAACAGTTTGAACTCACCAACCACTCCTTGGAAACCCTACGGGGCAGTTCTACTCTGTCCTGTGGGGGTTGCCGTGAGTCAGAATTGACTCGATGGTAATTTTTTTTTAGAAATACTACAATTTGAGGAGATGTCAACAAGCTCTGAAGTTCTTAAGGAAAACAGAAAGATTGAAGAATTGGCAAGTAAATGAAACAGTCAAAGGCCACTGGTTTATCATTATGTTGGTTGTACTATAATTTATCCAAAAATACTCAAGTAATCTGTGTTGCAACTGGCACTTGTCAGCTATTGCATACTGGCATATTAAAATTATTTTATATGGGAAAACGCAACTTCATCTAATTTATGGCAGGTAGATTGAGGAAAGCTGCTCCTACCGGCAAAGATGCCTGCAGACCAAAAATTGCAAATTCATCAGGGAAAGGTGTCAAATTTGAAACTACTGTTACTAGAAATTATTATCAATATAAGTCAGAGTCAACGGCAATGGGCTTGTTTTTTGGGGGGAGGGTTATTGATAGCAAAAGAATCCCTCATGGTCCAGTGAAGAGTGAATGGTTCAAATCCTGTGGGGAGAAAGATGTAGCAGTCTGTTTCCATAAAGATTTACAGCCTTGGAAACCCTACGGGACAATTCTCTGTCCTAAAGGGCCTATGACTCAGAACTGACTGATGGTAGTGGATCTGTTTTATTGATTACAAAGATTATTGTTTTATCTTTTTTTTTTTATTTTGAATCAAACCAATGGATATGAAAGAATCTTGGTGGTACATTATGATTTGGTAAAAGAAAGGAATTTGAGATCAGAAGAAACAGTTTTGTTTCAAAGTCATGGTGCAAGTTCTGGTACATTGTTTTCTTGATTCACCTTACTGCTGATTGTTGGTATTAGCTGTGTTTTTGTGCAATGTCCATGAGCTAGAAATCATAGTGAAAAAAATGATAATTGCCCTTGAAGAGCTTCCAGATCTTCTAAATCAAGAAAACCCTTTTGTTACCACTAATTGAAACTAAAAGTTAGGTAGTCATAGACTTCAATATATCTCTCTGTAGAAATTCTTATTTTTTTTTAATGCCAGAAATATTTCCTTGGATTTGATGGATGTTTCTTTGTCTCAGGTTGATAGGAATTAGAAGACCGAAGGCCATGGTGAAAATTGATTCAGCATTTTGATTCACAGATGGGTTTGCTGGTGGTATGTAACCTTCACATCTAGGTCTTAGACATTTGGGGTAGCAAGTGCAACAAAAGCATTCTGGAGAACAGACAGAGAGTTGTGCCGGCCTGGATGCTGACTCTGAACGTAGACCTCACCTCTGGAAAGCCTTGCCCAACAGATTTCAGATTCCCATTTTAAAAGCATAAACAATCAATTCCTCTTCAGTCTTCCTTATTCATTGTCTATACATGTGAAGCGATTGAAAACAGCATGGCTTGGGCTAGGCACAGCTTAGTCTTCAAGGTGACCTCATTGCTTTGTTAAACACTTTTAAGAGGATTTTTGCAGCAAATTTGTCTAGGGTCACTGTGAGTCAGAATCAACTTGATGGCAGTGAGTTTCTTTCTTTTTTCTTTTTTTCGGACAATACAATGCAGGACATTCCTCTTCTGTCTTCTACTACTACTATTATTTATTTTTATTGTGCTTCAAGTGAAAGTTTACAATTGAAATCTTTTTCTAATACAAAAACTTACACACACATTGTTATGTGTCTCTGGCTGCTCTCCTCACACTGTGACAGCATACTCCTTTCCACCCTGTATTTTGTAAGTCCATTCAACCCGCTCCTGTCCCGCTCTATTTCCCCCTCTTGCCTCTAGACAGGACCTGCCCGGTTAGCTTCATGTGTCTACTGAGCCAAAAAGCACATTATTCATCAGTATAATTTTATGTCTTACAGACCAATACAACAGTGTTATTCATAGTTTTAAAATATTTTACTGCCATTTTTAAATGATAAAAAAGTTGTAGCTTGAGTTTTCCAAAAACCAAACCCTCTGCCACTGATTTGATTCCAACTCATAGACACACAAACCCTCTATAATGATGATATTTATTTCAGCTTACATGAGCATGGTCTTATCATAACTGTAGGGAAGCTTGTGTAGAATAAATCTGTTTGAAATGTGTCACATCAATTTTGCTGCCTTTGCTCATGGAAATAAAAGTAAATCTGACATTTGACATCTGGTTTATCCCTAAACTTGGAAACTGGATTTTCATATCAATTTTAGCTGATTTTAGTCCAAATACTTAAACCTGATTAGGCCAAATTTATAGGCTTGATTTAAGGGATCTTATAACCAGAGCTTTTAAATCCCAAATAAAAATACTGTACTTGTATTAGGCATCATTACAAAAATATTAATTATTTTCAGTGTACTACAGACCACATAGTATTGATTCATAGATTTTTATGGACACCCTTCAAATTCCCTTGTTGCAATGGATCTTATACTTAACTTGGAAAACCATCCAGAAACTTCATCTGGTCCAAACACATTCACCATCCTATTTCTGTCTGTCCTTGGTCCACAGCCTTACAAGTAAATACATTCAGTCACAAAGTAATTCAATAAGCTACTATTTATTTAAGTAAAAAATAAGACACCAGTGTAAGAGTTTAAAGCCCCATTACCAGTGAGTATATTCCTATTTGCGAAGAGTGTTTCTGACAGACTGTGTTGGCTTCCTTGCCTTCTTAGCGTTCCCAGCACTATTATTGTGAGGAAATAGAAACACATCCTTTAGCCTTATACCTACTGTTCCTCTTTCGAATGCACTGTCTTGCTTACTGTCTTTCAGGTTGTTGTCACCATCAAACCGCCTGGTCCTGTGCTGCCCTGCTGGTCACTGTTACCCTGGAGCCCACTGTTGCAGCCTCTGGGTCAGCGCATCTTCTTAAGGCTCTTCATCTTCTTCACAAGCCTCTACTTTACCAAGCAGGATGTCCTTCTGCAGGAACTGGGCCCTCTTGATAACACGACAAAGTATATGAGATACAGTCTTGATATTTGCACTTCTAAGCAATGCGATAGCTATACGTCTTTCGAGACAGATCTGTTGGCTCTTTTAGCCCTCCACGGTGTATTCCCCATTCTTTGCCAGCACCGTGATTCCAAGGCATAAATCCTTCTTCAGTCTTCCTTTACTCATTGCCCGGCTTTCGTATACATACGAGGCGATTGAAAACACAATGAATGGTATGGGTCAGACACAGCTTACTCTTCAAGGTGACCTTTGTTTCACTGGACACTTTTAAGAGGACTTCGCTGCAGATTTGCCTAATGCAATGCATCTTTTCATTTCTTGGTTGCTGCTTCCATAGACACTGATTGTGGATCCGGGTAAAATGAAATCTTTGACAACATCAATCATTTTTCCATTATATTGTTTCAAATTACATACCTCCATTGGCAGATATAGAGATAAACATATATGTATGTAGATATCAATAGAATACATATGAATGTGTGCATGTATACATATATATTCATGTATATATGGCATATATATGTATATATATACCTTGTCTCTATGCTCTCATTATCTGACATTTCATGTTTACAATTACAAAAATCTACTACCTGACTATTTGGCCTATTAATAGCATACTCCTGGCAGGAATGAACACCAAGTTGCAAGGGGAGAGTAGCATTTGCTGTGATAGTTAAGCCTATGTGTCAGCTTCACTAGTCCATGATTCTCAGCGGTTTGGCTGTTATGTAGTGATGTGATAAGGCAGTTTTGAAATGATATAGTCATCCTCCACCTTGTGATCTGATGTGGTTGCTCTCCATTTCCATCTAATTAGCAGGTCTTCGGAAACTATCCATGTTGAAAAGTGAGGACACACACATACACACACCCTTTATGAAAACTACTCTTCAGGCTGTGAACTTTGCCTAGTTGCCCACTGAGAAGTTCCTGTGTCTTGATTAAATCCATTTAACTAGAGTCATATTGCCCCAACATTTCTCGTTTCCCAGGGAAATAGCTGAATCTTATGTGTGGCCTAGGAGCCAGTGTGAGCTAAGAATCCTTTTAGAAGTTCACTTCCGTTTTTGGCAAAATCAGTTCCTTGCAGTCATTGGACTGAAGTTCTAACTTTCCTGTTGGCTGCCTACATTAATTTATGGGAAATGGAGCTGTTTGACAACACTGATTGTTTAAATAAGGAGCTTAACCAAAATACATTTTAAGCTTTTCAAAAATCATTTGCAGTACATCCGTTTTTATTATTATATTCTGTGTATATGTCTTATCTTTCCTATAAAAACTTATTTTTTTATGTATTTGATCTTTGAGTAGACCTTTTTTTCCTCATCGCTTGTACAGAAAATTTTAGTATTCTCTATACTTTTTCTTACCTTCTAATGACCTTTGGTAATTATTTTTGTGTTTTTATTTGGGTATCTTGAGTTTTCTAAGTACTCATAAAAATGTCTGAAAATATTATTTTCTATATTTAAATATCTTATTAATGAATGAATGTCCTTTGTCTTTAATTTTTGACCAGTTTTAATTAGAATGCCTTTATAATCACAATTAAATATGCTGAAAGCTGTTGACTTCATTGTTGTTCTTAGCTATATTAAAAAGGTCCTTTTTAGTCCTAGTTTTATTATTTTTTATTTGTCTTGTCTGTTTATCACCTTTTAAAATGATCACGTATGTTTTGTTTTTTGAATAATCCATGTGCTATAATATTAATTTCCCTATAGTTGACAACAAATTTTGAGGTATAATTTATACCCAATAAAATAGACATCTTTAAAACAAGGAAGACACGGTTTGACGCATTGTCACTTAGACAATGAATCTTTTCCTTTGGTCCCTATATTGTTACCTGCCCCGGCCCGCGGGGCATATCAGCTGGGGTGACTGGGGAGGAACCTGTGAAAGATAATGAGACAAGGACACGAAGAAATGGAGGCAAGACAAAGTTCTGATCAAGCCTCAAAGGTTTCATTTTTTGCAGCAGAATATATATACACAGCAGGAAGGGGAAGGATTAGGAATCGAGTGATATCTGGTGTCAGGCACTTGGAGTTTTATGATTTGTTAGGCAGGATGCCTGAACAGTGACGTGCAGGTGGTGACGTGCAGGTGGTTTCCACGCACGCGCGTTCTCAAGGACTTCCACGCATGCGCGTTTTTCAAGGACTTTCCAAACTTCCTGTTTTTCGGGGCCTGAAGTTTTTCAAGGCTCCAGACAGTTACCCTGTCCCAGGAAACTGCAGATCTACTGTAAGATTTCATATGAACAGAGTTGCCCTGCATGTATTCTTTTTGTAATGGTTTCTCTCGGTCAGCATAATGTTAATGAGATTGATTCACATCGTTGCATGTACAAATAATTCTTTGTTTTTTTTTCCCATTGTGGTGCACCATGCCATAATCAGCTTATTAACTACCCTATTGATAAAGATTTAGGTTATTTCTGGTTTGAGATCATTATACATAAAGCTGCTACAGTCTTGTACAAGTCTTTTTGTGGGCATACATTTTCATTCATCTAAAGTAAAAACATAAGAATGAAATTACTTGGTCATAAGATAGGTGTATATTTAACTTTACAAGAAGCAAATTTTTCTAAAGAAATTGTATCAATCACTTTTTTATTCCACTATCAATATATAAAAGTTCCAGTAGCTCTACATTCTTGCCAACATTTGGCATTGTCAATCTTTTAATTTTAGGCCTTCTAATTAACAAAGAATTGTAGTGCAGGCTTTTGTGTAAGCATTTTAGGAGAGAAGCTAACTTAGAGTTGATGATGTCAAGGAATAATTTCCACAGGAATTATCTAATATCTGAAAATATCTAACAGAAGACCTAAGATGGACATAAAATAGTCTGCTAACAGGTAATCTTTACCTAACCGTAGTGGATAAATTTTCCAATGTTGTATGAATTTTTTTTTTTTTTTGCTGTATTTTGGTTAGACAGTTGTCGATTGAGTACCACAGGTAAAGTACTTAACCCATTGTTTGAGTTATCTAACACTGTGTAACAGAAATACCACAACTGATGGGTTTAACACAGAGAAATTTATTCTCTCACTAAGAGGCGTACACCTCTAATCCCAGCTATTAACACTCTAGAGGTGGTATTCACCACAACAGGAACGTCAAATGACAAAATGGCAAGCAGTCACACAGTCACACTGCAAAATGGCAATCACACAACAATCACAACAATTACTATGAGTCAGAATTGACTTCACAGTGATGGATTTTTTGACTGAGAGGAACCCAACAAGGATGCAAGAAAAAAAACAAAAAAGCAAGGCATTTGTTATTTTTGGTGATGCAGGAGATAAGCATGAAGGTGGGGGAGGTGTATACAGCTTGACCAAGGTAAGTAATGTCATCAAGTACACGAAGTACACACACAGACACATGCACAAATGATATTTGGGGTAACTGCTAGATAATACATAATTTTACAGCAACAACCATCAAGAAGTTTACCTGTGATTACACGTGTTTGTATGTATGCAGGTATGTATATGTCTGTGCATATGTGTGCATTTTACATGTAACCCTCTTTGTCTTATGCAGAGAAAAGAAAACAAAAAGGGTTGACTATCATTTATTCAATAAAGACAGGGTATGCTTTAAATTTCACATAAGGATATTGTTTATGTCACTGTTAAGAATTATGAAAGTGTTCCAACTGATGAGATTCAAAACAATTTACGTGTCTTTTTCCTTTCCTGAATACAGTGAAACGCTTGGAGGGACAGAATAGCTGAGGCAGAGGTTTAGAGTCTGTGGTTTCAGGAGATATGTAGGCCAACTGGAATAACAAAGTTTATTAAAAAATGTTCTATATCCCACTTTTTGGTGAGTGGTGTCTGGGGTCTTAAAAGCTAGCAAGTGGCTATCTAAGTTGCATTGACTTGACCCAGCCTACCCAGAGCAAGGGACAAAGAAGCACACCAAAGACACAAGGAGAATACTAGCCCAAGAGACAGAAACATCCACAGAAGCTAGAGATTCCATCACCCTGAGACCAGAAGAACTAGGAGCTCAATACTGGATACTTTTTAGACATAATCAAACATCTCACAGCATTAGTTTTCTGGATTTAAAACTTTTAGTGCCATAGTTTCCTGGGATAACTTAGTCAGTTGGTACAATACATATAACAGTATTTACATTCTAAGTCTTAGTATAGTCAGAAATGCCTGGGGCCCTAAAAGCTTGTGAGTACCATCTAAAATACAACTACTGGTCATATCTCATGAGAAAAAGGGAAAGAAGGAAACCAAAGACTGAGGAAAAAAATAATAAACTATTCTATAGCATTAACAGTCTACATAAACCTCAGCTTCACTTCCCTGAGACCAAAAGAGCTAGATGGTGCCCGGCGACCACTAACTACTGTTCTGATCAGGTGTACAATAGATGCACCCTGACGGAGAGGGAAAGAAATGTGGAAGAGTGCTTAAATTCCTACTGGACCTGTTGAATCCAAAGGACTTTCTGAGATTATAGCTGTGAGATATTCCCTGAACTTTAAACCAAAGCCACCCTTGAGAGTATCTTTTAGCTAAATAACCGAACAACTTATTTAAAAAATAATAGCCACCAGTAAGTACAATGCACCTTTAAGAAATCATTTATATGAGACCAACAGGTCGATAACTACTCTGAAGAACTGATGAAAGGGAATGGGGACAGGAAAACCAAATTACTGGTGTTAGCATACTAAAATACTGTGAAAAATATACCTATTGTCTTTTAACAGTTTGTATAGTAGCAATTATTAAATGCAAACCTAATTTTCTGTATAAACTTCCCCTGAATTTTTTTTAAGCCACGCAGGAAAGAGAATAACACTAACCATAAGTGAACATGGTGGTAAATATTTTAATATTTTCTAGGTAACAACAATTTGGACAATAAAACAAAAACAAAAACAAAAAAAAACAAAAAAAACAAAACAAAAAAAACCCACCACTGCAGTCAAGTCAATTTCATAGTGACCCTACAGGACAGAGTAGAACTGGCCCACAAAGTTTCCAAGGAGCACCGGTAGATGTGAACTGCTGGCCTTTTGGTTAGCAGCTGTAGCACGTAAGCACTATACCACTAGGGTTTCCACTTTGGACAGTAGGCACGCAAGAATCACATAGTGGGATAGTCACATTGAGCATGGATGAAGTAATTAAAACATATACTATTGGTAACTGAATGAAACATACTTCTCTGAAAAAAAATCAGTATACAGATGATGAACTAAAACTGGCAAAGTGAAAGTTACAATACCTTTAAAAACTAGAAGTATGTCCTCTCACACTGATTGAAATCATGCAGTTATTTTGGGTTCCTGGATAGCCAAATAGATACAGAAGACACATACATGCACACACACATAAATGCGCATGTGCACACAGACATGTAGGCCGATGTTGACGTTTTCTGTATGATTTTATGAAAGAGAATCGTGTATGAGAATGGTGAAAGAGAAGAGTTTTACTTTGATTCTGAAATTTCTCAGGCAAGAAGGTAACTACTATTGGATTAAAAAGAGCTGGTAAGGAGGCTGTGATAAATACAGTATTTGCTGAGGGGATTATATTTGAAGGTAAACGAAACAAAATCATTTTCACTTTCGAAGTTAATGCTGATTAGATGTAAAGAGTTTTGCATTTCAGATACATGGCTTCAAATTATGCCACTACAGAAATTACGACTAGCTTGGCATCTGTTAATATTTTCTAAATAAAGAAAAAAAGATCAGTAAATGAAATTTTTTTTGAGAAAGACATCTCATATATCTATATTCCTTAAAAAATGATCCATATTTATCAGGGATTACTGTATTGTAAAATATCTATTTAATGCAACACTAGGTCAAAACTCCGAAATTAAGATGTGAATCAATCGGTTCTGGAGTATGGAGGAGTCTCAAACCAAAAAGTTGGTTTTACAAAAAAAAAATATTAACAAGAAAAGTCAAAGCCAAAGTATTGGCAAACAAGATAACACCTTTTATCAGAAAAGAATAAATACAAACGAACATAATGACACTGGATATGAAAACTTACTTGAAAAATAAAATAATTATTTTTAATCCATTGGCTGCCCTGTCCAGGTGAGTCAGATATAAACCAACGACACAGTTTTCTAAGACTCAAATATAATTTTTCAGCTGCCATGTATGTTTTAGATGTTGCTTAAATAGTTTCTGGTTTTGTTCATTCTGCTGGAGTTCTAGCATATTAGATACTGTAAGGGTAGCCTTTGCTAGCAGTATTTCTGGCTAAATTAGACTACCCGTTGCTGTCTAACAGGTTCTGACTCACAGCGACCCTATAGGAAAGGTAGGACTCCCCCAGAGTTTCCAAGGAGCACAGGGCAGAGTCAAACAGCCGACCTTTTGGTTAGCAGTGGGAGCGCTCAACCACTGCGCCACCTGAGTTTCCAAATTAGACTAGTAAATAATAAAAACACTATTCAACGTTGTATACATTCAAATTAAATTATTTGAGCTTCTTTAATCTGTAGATCAAAACTGAAGTTTTTCAGTCCTCAGTTCTTCAAATAATTCTCAGTTCCGTATTCTTTTTCCTCTCTTTTGGGACTCCAGTGACACAAATTCAGAGCTTTTGTCATTGCTGTGGTGGTCCCTGAGGCTCTATCTCCCGCCCCCCCATCAGGTTTCTCTATGTTTTTCAGACTGGATAATTTCTACTGAAATAACTTCAACACTCCTGAGTCTTCCTTTGGTGATGTCCATTATTCCATTCAACCTACCAAGGGAAATTTTTATTTTGATCATTATATTTTTCCTTTATAAAATTTTCACTTGCTTCTTTAAATATTCTTTTCTTTGGGTTGGTATTGTCTATCTTTGGGTTGGTATTGTCTATGTTTATACTTGTTTCAAGAGTGTTCACGACGCCTAGTTGGAGTATCCTTGTGACCGTTGTTTAAAATTATTTTTCAGGAATTCTAACATTTTTGTCATCTCGATGTCAAATTCTTCTGTCCATGTTTTCTCTTTTGCTTTGAGATTTTCTGAGTTCAGGGTATGTTAATCAACTTTGAGCCATATCTTTGACATTTTCAGTATTAAACTAAAGACTATGGTTCCTATTTAACTTTTTAAGGAGCTGGTCCACATGTTTGATTCAAAGGGAACATGCTGGCTCACTTACGGTGACTGTCGCCAGACATCAATCAAGTTTATAAACCCTTTGCAGTTCAAGTCACCTCTTCCGTACCATGGCAAGTTATAACATTTCTTTTAACTTCAACCTAATCTACCTGTATTACAATAATTATTAATTCAAATCAACATGTGGCTGAATCATTTCACAGCCAGCGGCAGAGGACGGTATCGACAGTCCTTTGTAATTGTTGGACAGGGAGAACCCTGTTGCTTAACGGTACTTGGGCCAACGGTACACTTGAGAAGATTCAAAAATCAGTATTTGAAACTTCTTACTTCTTCCTTTGATCACCATCTTCCTCCTTTGGTGGTGAATTCAGTTTACAAAATGGTTAAATGTACAGAAATTGATAGAGAGATGATACAACCCTAGACAAAATAAAAGATGGTTCTACAATTACCAATATTTGTCAGCCCAGTTACTTCAAGTATGATTTACATTGAAAACAATTATGCCATAGATGTTGGCATACCAATACTCTTAAATATTACTGAAGAATACGTGAATGAATATATTACTGAATCCATTTTATAGCAAACAAAGAAGACAATTCTGTTTATTGGGACCTACTAAATGAAAGTGTCCTCGATGTCATATATAACCCACATTTGAGGTGTTTGCTTATGGTAAAGAGCATATAACCAGATAAAACTTGATTTGACTATGTTCACACTTAATATGGAATATATATATGTGCCTACACACATACACAAAATAAACTCAGGTAAACATGTAACTTTGAGGACCATACTTCTAAGTTTGACTTTTGCATATCAACATTATAATAACAAGATAAAGTGTCAAACCATCTGATTTTTAACTATGAGGGTAAAAATTTAGTATTATAGGTACACTTCGGGATCATACTAGGAAAAAAGGTTGTCATATGGATTTATTTCTAATTTTTCTCCAAGCATACATTACAAACATAATTGCTATGTTCTAAACAATTATATTTAGAAGTGCAACATTTTTTAACGATGACAATGTGCCTACTATTTGTGCATTGTAATGAAAGCACCCTAAAATTAATAGTGTAACACAACCACCATTTTATTTGCTCCCGATGCTGTGGACAGAGCATTTGGGAAAGAATTGAATGGAATGTCTGCAGCCACAATGTAACGGTGTCATTTCCCGTTGGAAGGTCCAAGGAGTTCCTTCATCAATCTAGCATCCGGGTGTTCCTTCAGAAGCTCTCTTCCTCTCCGTGCTGGCAGACCTGGCTTCTTCACAGGATGGTAGAGCAGGTGCATTGGAGTTTTTACATGAGAGCTGGTTTCCAAGAAAAGCATACCATAAGAAGTGAGAGAGGAAAGGGCAAGACGATCAAGGTCTAAAATCAGGAGCTGCATGACATCATTCCTGCCACATTCTACTGGTCAGTGTCGGTCGTCTGGCCCACCTTCATTCAAGGACAGGGAAACAGGCCTCAGAATAAAGAATCAGCAGCCATCATTAGGCTACTATGATGCAAAAATCATTTTTCAGACATGAAGGTAAACATGTGAAGATGCAACCCAGATTCATAAACTAAAAGAAACAAAACAATAAGAAAAAGACTTTCAACATAAAGTTTCCATCTCAATTTTGAACTGCTTTAAAATTTTAGTTATGAAGAATACGAGTAATTCAGACAGCTTCAGCTGGTATTTAAATTGTTGTCAGCTGCCGTCAAGTTGTCCCAGACTCAGGATGAGCTCAGGCACAGCAGAGCAAATGATTGTGATCTGTGGGGTTTTTTATTGGCTGATTTGGGGAAGTAGATCAGCAAGTCTATCTTCTTAAGGCATCTTATACTGGCAGCTCTGCTGAACGCTGTTCAGTGTCACAGAAGTACATGGGCTTCTGACAAGAGTCCACCAGTGGTTAAGGAGCAGGTCCATCAGCACACTGAACATAGGAGCTGCAAACCCAGGTCTCTTGCATGGAAGGTAAGTATTCTATCACTGAACCACCTCCATCTTCTCTCTTGAAATACATGGCTGTGATTGTATAAACAAAAACAACAGCAAAAAGAAAACCCTCCAGGCCATCAAGTCAATGCCAACTCATAGCGATCCTATAGGGCAGAGTAGAAGTGTTCCACAGAGTTTCCAAGGAGCACCTGGAAGATTCAAACTGCCAACATTTTAGTTAGGAGATGTAACACTTATCTGCTATGCCCCTAGGGTTTTCATGTTGGTATATGTCTACCAAAATAACTTAAAAAGTGGTAATAGTGGAGAAGTACACTGAACTAACAAAAAAACAGAGAGACAGAGAGAAAAGCCTTAAAACATAATGCAATTTCTTGATGGTACCCATAATTCGCTCATGTATTCACTCATCTCATAAAAATTTCCTGAAGCTACAGTGTCAAAAGAATATGTGACCTAAAGCTAAATCCCTTGCTGTTGAGTGAGTTCCAACTCATAGCAACCCTATAGGACACAGTAGAACTGTCCCCCAGGCTTTCCAAGAACCACTTCACCACCAGGGATCCATGCAAAGCCAAGGAGCTATTACAATGAAGAGGCAGACAGTGTTTTATTTCCTGCATGAAACACAAAACTTGATGTTAGAAATTACTCCAAGTTGGAAGAGAAGTCCGCTGGAGTACTGGTAACGGAGAACAAGAATAGTCTCTGTAAAGGCTATCAATGAGTAATTTTACACAAAAAGATGAATATCATATTTAAAAAACCAATAAAGCTCGGATTTGTGGATGTATTCAGTTATTTAGTCAAATAAGCATAATTTAAGGTATTGCAATATCCCCAGTTTGTCCTAAATCTTTCAGGCCATTGCATAAACCATGTTGCAATAAAAACAGATGATGATGAGCACACAGGACAGTGACATCTGCCCTGAGGCTCCACATGAGAATGTCTTCTCAGGGCCTTCGTAGCTCCTCCTCCGTCCCAGAAAACACGAGCCTCTTCAAACAAAGCTGCAAAGCCAGTGGCTTGCTAGGCAGCTGGCAGCAGATCTGCATTTTTATGGGGGCTTGGATATCGGGGACAGCTTAGTGTTCACTTCGTAATGAACCCCTCAGAGCCAAGTTCAGAGCAGTGTGAATTATCAAGCCTGACAGCCTTCTGGCAAGCCTTTGAAGGCTCTCCGGCCAGGCTCCCTTCCCAGCTCAGCTGGGATCCATTAGGATAAATAATAGTTCTTGCAATTGCTCGTTTCTACCACGCTTTTAGGAAACCCTGGTGGCATAGTGGGTTAAGTGCTGCATCTGCTAACCAAAAGGCCAAAAGATCAGCAGTTCAAATCCACCAGGCCCTCCTTGGAAACTCTATGGGGCAGTTCTACTCTGACCTCTAGGGTCACTATGAGTCAGTCACGACTTGATGGCAGTGGGTTTTTTTGTGTTGTTTTGTTTAACCATGCTTTTTAAAAAAAGTATTCAGAGTACAGCACTGCAGTTTGCCGCTTTCCTGCACCTTGCTGTCTACTCAAAAGAGAAGACCATTGAATTCTACCTCTAGGACGGCAGAAGAACAAGACGGTGAAGAGGAAGGACCAAACCAGGGTAGTGTGAATGGTTAATGCGCTCAACTGCTAACCAAAAGGTTGGAGGTTTGAGTCCCCCCAGATGGGCCTCCAAAGAAGGGCCTGACTACTGATTTCCGAAAAATCAGCTGGTGAAAACTCTACGGGGCACAGATCTACTCTGACACGCGTAGGGTCACCCTGAGTAGGAAGTGACCGAAAGGCAACTGGTTAAACCGGAAAGCACCTAAGAAAAGACACTAACATTTTGAAGATTCTTTTCTCTCTAAATTCTTCTAAGATATTATATATATTAGTTAAATATATATATATATATTTTTAAAGATTTAATAATATTATCTACCACAAAAATCTGAATTCTCATTCCAAGAACAATAGTTTGAAAGTCTGGTTAAAACATAACACACTCACACATACACACACACACATACATACACACTCCACACACTCTCAAGGGCTTTCAGCTGCCCTCAGCAAAGAAAGAGACATAGTGGTAAATAATACAGATTTTTATTTTGAAAACAAAAATGGAACCCAAACTCTGGTTAATGGCGAAATAATGAATGGAATAAATTAGGTGGTAGTTAGCAGGTTGCCATCAAGTAATATTTTTCTGTAGCAAGAGAAAAGAAGCATCCACTGACACTTATTTTCTGGCTTCGCGTGAACTGTGTTTGGCTTTTATTGGATGCTGTTCTTTATGGGACTCACGAGTCAAGTCCTGCAACTGAAGTTCCACACTGGACACTTTCCCAGAAATCACTTTTTTAACTGTATTAATTGCTACGTGAATCATGTCGTGGCACCTTGTTTAGGGCGATGGAGACTGATGAGTCTGAGACAAACGTGTAACCACTTGTTTAAAAGAATTCTGTGTTAAAATCTCTCTCTCGGCTGTGCCAGTGTTCTCTGTTCTGCTTGGGGCTCCATTGCTTTGCCTTCCATCCTTGTGTTTTGTAGTTAACACAGATTTTGATGGGTTGTTTCTTTACTCATGTTCAAAAATAGTTATTTTGAAGAGTTTTCATAAAAACTCACTTAAGTGAACATATTCAAGATGTTCTTACCACATAGATTTTCCATCTTGAAGAATGTTGCCGACTTAATATGAAAGCCACAAATGTACGAAGGTTGTGAAGAAGTAATAATATTTATAATCATCTCAACAGGATGTCAGATGTCACTGGCTGGTGGCTCTTAAATTCAGCTAGAGAAGTTGTGATTGTTAGGTGCTATCGTTAGTTTCAACTCCCGGCAGCCCTGTGTACGACAGGATGACAAACCGCCGGTCCCGTGCCGCCCTCACAATCATCGCTACATCTGAACCCATTGTTGCAGCCGCTGGGTCGATCCATGTCACTGAGGGTCTTCTTTATCACCATCCCTCTACTTTACCAAGCATGACATCCTTCTCGGGGAGCTGGTCCTTCCTGATAACAGGCCCGAAGGACATGAGACAAAGTCTTGCCATCCTTGTTTCTAAGGAGCATCCTGGTTGTACTTCTTCAGAGACAGATTTGTTTATTCTTATGGCAGTGTGTGGTGTATTCAGTACTCTTTGTCCAAGGTTATAATTTGTCTTCATTCTTCCTTACTCACTGTCCAGGTTTCAAGTGCACATGAAGCTATTAAGGCGGTTGTATAGTGGTTAAGTGCTACATCTGCTAACCGTAAATGTGGCAGTTTGAATCCACCAGGTGCTCCTTGGAAACTACGGAGGCATTCTACTCTGTCCTATAGGGTCACTGTGAGCTGAAATCAGCTTGATGGTAGTGGGTTTGGTTTTAGTTTTTGAGCTGGCATGCTCTAATCTTCAAAGTGACATCTTTGCTTTTTTAGGACTTGAAAGAGCTCTTTTGCAGAAAATTTTTCCAATGTAATACATGGTTTGTTTTCTGACTGCTGCTTCCATGGGCGTTGACTGTGCATCCAGCAAAGTGAAATCCTTGACAACTGCGATCTTTTCTCCTTTTATCATGATGCTGCTTATTGGTCCAGTTGTGAGGATTTTTGTTTTCTTAATGTTGAGGCATAATGCATACTGAAGACTGTGGCCTTTGATCTTCATCAATAAGTGCTTCAAGCCCTCATCCCTTTCTATAAGCACAAAGTTGTGTCGTTTATGTATCACAGGTTGCCAATAAACTTGCCTCCAATCCTGATGCCTTATTCTTCTTCATATAGTCCAACTTCTCAGATTAGTTGTTCAGCATACAGATTGAATAAGTATAGTGAAAGGACCCAAACCTGACATACTCTTTCCTGACTTTAAAGAATGCAGTGTCCTCTTGTTCTGTTCAAATTCCTGCCCCTTGGTCTAACTACAAGTTCCTCGTAAACACGGTTAAGTGTTCTGGGATTTCCATCTTCACAAGGTTATACATAATTTGTTATGATTTACACAGTCGAATGCCTTTGCATAGTCACTAATATACAAGGAAACATCTGTCTGGTATTTTCTGTTTTCAGCAAAAATCCACCTGACATGAACAGTGATAATCCTCATCCACATTCTCTCTCAAATGAGGCTTGAGTTTTTCCAGTTCTGTTGATATATATTTGCAACCCGTTTTAGATTATCTTCAGCAAAATATTTATTGCATATGATACTAATAATATTGTTGAAATATTTTTCTTTGGAAAAGGAACTAACATGGATCTTTTCCAGTTGGTTGGAAGGGTAGCTGTCTTCAAAGTGTTCTTGGCATACATAGCTGAAGGCTTCCAGAGTTGCATCTGTTTGCTGTGACATCTCGATTGGTATTCCATCGGTTTGGGGAGTGTTGGTTTTCACCAGTGCCTTCAATAATGTTTGGGCTTCATCCTTCAGTACGTTTGGTTCTTGATGATATGCTACTTACTGCGATAACTGTCTATCAGCTATGTTTGGTATACTGAGTCTGTATTCCTTCCATATTCTTTTGATGCTGGCTTAATCATTCAATAGTGTGACCACAGAATCTTTCAGTATTGCAATTTGAGGCTTGAATGTTTTCTTTAAATCTTCCAGCTTGAGAAATGTCAAGTTTGTTCTTCTGTTTTGGTTCTCTACGTCTTCATACATTTCATTACAATACCTGACTTCACCTTCTTAAACGACCTTTTGAAATCTTCTGTTGTCTTTTACATCGTCATTTCTTCCATTCACTTTAGCTACTCAACATTCAAGAGGAAGTTTCAGAGTCTCTTATGACATCCATTTCATGTTTTTACAACTTCTGGTTTTCCTAGATTTATTCTTTGTACATATTATCTTCTGATTTTTAATGAATGTTTGCAGCTATTTCTTCCCACTTGCATCACGTCAGATTCTGAGTCATGCCACATCAGCAAACGAAGATTCTGAAAGTTCTACTCCATTCATGTCACTCGGTCAACTCTGCTTTGAGGAAACAGCTCTTTCTCAGTAGTATTTCCAGTGTCATCTAATCAGAGAGGACATCTTCCAGTACTATCAGACAACATTCTGCTGGAAAGCATAAGTTTTTCACTGCCCCCCCCTTTTTTTTTTTTTTGAAATGTAGATAGCCAGGTCCTTCTTTTTAGTCTCTCTTAGTCTGGTGGCTTTGCTGAAATCTGTCCATCATGGTTGACACTGATGATATTTGAAATGCTTGTGGTGTAGCTTCCTGTATAGCAGCAACATTCAAGTCACCACAGTACTACAAATGTGCATACCAGTGGGGGCTAGCTGGAGTGCCCAGTCAGTAACGCCAACTGCTAACTGCCAATGCAGTGAGGCTTGGACAAGCTCCTGGCTGTCCTAAAGATAACTGCTAAGCCTGCACAAGTTTTTTGTGCTCTCCAGGTAACCCCAATTTATAGAGCTATTGAAGCTGAGGATTGAGTTCTTGAGAATAATTAATAGGTGTTATTTTGGTGAGTACTGAAAGCTCACTAACCACTTGTAAAACACAGTGTAAAAGATGTTCAATAAATCACATGAGTAAATGATACACAGGGTATTGCACGGTTCTTCAGTGTAAAGAATCTGCAGTGTGATGTGTGTTGGTGTGTGTGTATGTGTGTAAACAGTCTAGTACTCAAATGTCTGAAGTACATAGTACATTATATATTGAAATTGTATCGAAGACTATTTTTCTCATTACTGACTTTAATTGAGAAGTCAATGAAAACTATAATGTTGAGAACAGAATAACAGAAGACATAAATTAAAAAAAAAAAATCTTGACTGCATTCTGTTCCACTTAGCAAGTATTAGTGCAATCTTGAGTGTGATTGCACTGTTCAAAACATGGGACCCAGAAACATTACAAAGGTTGTTTTAGTCAGAGGGTGTGAAGATTTTAGCAGAAAAATAACGATGAGTTAACAGCACAAGATAGTAACAGTAGGAGATGGTGAGAAGTCCAGCATAAGTGGTTCTAAATCTGAGAATCACCAGAAGATGGGAGAGCTGACTATGGACTGACATACACAGGCGGTTATTCGACAGGGAGTTTATGGGTTAAATTGTGTCCTCCAGCAAGATCCGAGAAAGTTCTAATCCTTGCTCCTGTAAATGTGACACCATTTAGAAATAAAGATCTTCAGATGCATTAAATGAGGACCTACCAGAAAAGGAGGGTCCTAACACTAAACATTTCTAGGTGATGTCTTCTAAAAAGTACAGAATAGACACAAAGAGACACCCACATGAGGAAGACAGATGCCAAGGACAGTCAAGTACTGCTCAGGAAGGACACGGAACTCCGAGCGTTCCGGGGCTACCAATAAGAAAGGATGCCCCCTACAGGCAATGCCCTGATTTGGACTTTTCACCTCCAAAGCCATAAGACAATAATTCCTCTTTTTGAAACCATCTACATCTGATGGGTTTTGTCATATTGGCACTAGGTGACCAAGACAGGACATTATGGGTCACGCTTGCCAGTGTCTAATCTTTGTATGTCCAGAGAGGGGAAGGGAAACCTGACAAATAAAGGGCTGAGAATCAGAACAGCATGAGCAAGGTCTACGAGGCGGGAAGGGAGACAAGATCCCACGGTGACTAGTTCACAGTGGGATGATCAGCTTCCAGTAACCAAGAAAAGACTCAGTTACTGTATTTTGTAGCAAATTTTACTAGTGAGAACATGATACTCAGCAATTATGTTAGCTTGTTTATCTATGCAACTTTTCCTGTATTTATTTCAATAAAAACAACTTATACAGTTAAGAATTGTTGCTTTAGTGATTCACTGTCTGTTTTGCACAGATTTCCTAAAGGCAAACACATGCAAAAATCCTGCATAGTACAAGGCAGAGGACCAGAGTTTTGCTTCAGAAGTGTTTATTGTCTTTTTTTCCTCATTTATTTTATTCTTTCAAGCATAACATTATTCAAACCTTAGCAATATTTTCCTTTCTTACCCATGTTGTTATCCATTTGTCTTAATTCTTTTGACCATTTTTGATTTATTCTCCCAGCTTTTCTTTTCATTTTACTCATCTTAGTGTTTAACTGTCAAATTCATACAGGTTCTTATATAGATGTAATAATCAGTTTGATATTTGCTTCAAATAGTTACTACAGATTATGAGCTTTACAGATTTGTTTTTTCATGTTATATGTTTCATGTTATATGACCTAGACAAATTAAGTCTAAAGAGATGAAGAATGATCTATCATACTAACACAAGAAAACAAAGTTGCCAAGTGCCATCGAGTCGGATTCGACTCATGGCGACCCTGGGTTAGCTATATTAACTTCAGACCAAACATGTTTCTGAACAAGAAAAATGAACAGGAAGGGAAATCACATAATAATAAAGATATCAGTCACCTGAGAAGGTATAACAACCCTGACCATACATGCATCTAACAAAAGTCAGCCAGCCAAGTGCTGTCAAGTCAGATCTGATCAGCAAACATTTAAGCATATACTTCACAAAAGAAAATACACACGTGGACAATAAACAAATGTAAAGATGTGAAATATCATCAGCCATCAAGAAAATTCAAATGAAGTATTCTTAGTTGTTGCTGTTGTTAGTTGTCAAGTCAATTCCGACTCATGGTGAGCACTTACATGCAGAATGGAACTGCTTTATAGCATACCCAAGGCTGTGACCCTTCAGAAGCATCACCAGGCACCTTTTGGATGGGTTTGAACTACTAACCTGTCAGCCAGTAGTGGATCCCTTAACTGTTTGTGACACCCAGGACCTCAAATGTCTACAAATACAAAGACAGACAACACAAAGTGTTGGAGAGAATGTGGAGCCCCAGAAATGCTCCTTCACGGCCAGTAGGAAGGTAAAGTGGGACACTTGTTGTGGACAAGAGATTGTGGGATCATCATACAGTTAGTGTTAAGGTCGTGCAGCTGATTAGACCCCAAGTGACCTGATTCGGGTTCCAGAGATTGACTAGCAAGTTCAGTTTCCCAACGGGTGACAAACAGGGATCCCCCTTCCTCAAACACACAAAGATGCATCCTTTTTAGTAGCAAATGATGAAAAAGCTTATTAAGGGAAAGTACATTCCAAAGAGGGAACAGGTCAATCTCCATGAGTGGAAAAAGACCCCACATAGATTTTGGGAGTGCTTTTTATAGGCAAAAGCAGGGGGTGATGTCATAGATGAAAGTGGGAGGTAGTAACTTGGCTTCCCATTGAATGCACAGGTGGCCACCTCACAACTACCAGGAGAAGCTGTTGCATCTGCATCACAACTGCCAGGATGAACCCATATCAGCATCATAAACTGCCAGGGGGTGCTGTTGATACGTGACAGATCAGGTTCCCCTGGCAACCTTATCAATACTGTGTGTATGTGTTCTATAATGCAAACCATGACCTTTGTTATCTCTAGAAAATGTTAGGTTCTGGAGTAAAATATGTTAGTATGTGGCAGCAGAGATAAGGTTCCCAGCTAACCTTGACAGTATTGCTATTGTTGTTGGTTGCTAGGGAATCAATTCCAACTCACAGCAACCCCATGTGACAGAGTAGACTTCCTCATAGAATTTTCTAGGCTGCTGTTTCCATGGAAGTAGATCTCCAGGTCTTTGTCCCATGAAGCCTCTGAGTGGGTGCAAACCACCAGCTTTTCAATTAGTAGGCAAATGCTTAGCCATTATATCACCAGGCCTCTTTCAATTAATCCTAGTGGATAATGACAAAGAAATGACATATAAATCTCAAAAATATTAAGTTGAGAAATAGAGTACATAATATATGAGTCCATTCATATGATAGCCTTCAAGAACAGAAGTCACATGAGTGGTTGCCTGGACTGGGGGATAAGGAGGGTTGGTTACCAAAGGGAAGTTTTGGGGAAGACGTGAAATGTCCTTTTTTTTACTGTAGTAGTTACACTGATATACATATTCACCACCACACTCTTAAGATGGTGCACTTTATTGCACTTAAGTTGTATTTCAATGAAGTTATTTAAAAAAAAAAAAAAACAGCAAAAATGAAATACCACATACATATCCAGTAGAATGAACACAATTTTTCAAAGACGAATTGTGTCAAATCTTGGCAAGGATGTGTACCATTTGAAATTTTATGTATTTCTCCTAGAAGAATAAAATAGTTCAGTCACTTTGCAAACCTGTTGGTAAGTTTTTCATAAAGTGAAAAATACACTTACCATATGACTCAGCAATGCCATTTTGAAGTATTTACGTAAGAGAAATGAAAATATTTCCACCAAAAAATCCTGTATGGGAAACTTTGTAGCATTGTTATTCCTCATAAGCCCAAATTAGAAGTAAACAAAATGTCTCTCAGCACCTGAAGAGAGGTGAACAAACTGTGCCACGTTCGAACAATGGAATGTTCCTCAGCAACGCAAAGAACGAACTACTGCTGCACGCAGAGTACAGGCGAATAAATCACCGACTATTAGGCAGAGGAAAAGGAGCCAAAGACACAAGGAGCCACACAAATGAAGAGATTCCGTTCATATAATAGTCTAGAATGGGGGGGGGGGGAGAGTCCCAAGTAATAAAAATCAAATCAAAATTGACTGGTCCAGAGCACTAGTCTTTTACTACAAAGGTATGAGGGAATGTTTCAGACTGACGGAAATGTCCCATATGGGTGCATGTATTTTATAAAACCCAAGTGTGCACTCAAGATAGAGCTATCTTATTGCATGTGAACTACGTCTCTATAAAGTCAGTTACAATCATTTAAAAAAAAGCAAAAAAACAAAAGGTGTCCCAGTAGGAAGGAGCCTCGGGTTGACTTTGTGCCTGATGACTTAGAGAAAACCAGCAACATGGAAATAGGAAGAATATGAAGTACTCATGCTGTCTGTGGTATACTGATGGTGTTAATAGTCCCAGTTAGTAGTCCTTCTGGCCAGACAAATCCCTGTGAGGTACAAGCAGTTAAGCACTTGACTGCTAGCGAGAAGGTGGACGGTTTGAATCTAGCCAGAGGCACCTAGGCAGACCAGAAGCCTTGACAACCTTACCATGCAGCTGTACTCTGCACATAAAGGGCCATCTACTCAACAGAAACCCACAAACTTACTTTAAAATGTTAGAATATCCCTAATTTAAAATCAACAATCTTCTCAATATACTGGAAAACACAAAACAGTGTGGAGGGTGGGGGACAGGAGGTGGGGATGAGGAGTAAAGGGATCGTGTTAACTTCTTTTATAACAGTTCAGATGCAAAACACAATAGCTGACACAATTAACAAAGGCTTAGGTGGAGGACTGTTAAAAGTGCAATGACTCAAAGGGGATCTATAAGGAGAAAAACAACATCAATATCAGGTGGATGACATGTCCCACGTTTTTGCCATCTCCCACCACACGGAACTATTAATGGATTACTGCAATTCTTCATGCACACATTAAGTTTTTGGTATTACTAGGACCCATTGCTGTCAAGTCGATTCTGACTCATAACTGCCCCGTAGGACAGAGTCACACTTCCCTACAGGGCTTCCAAGGATTTGAGCTGGTGGATTCCAACCAACTTTTTGGTTTGCAGCCATTGCTCTTAACTGGTCTGCTCCCAGGGCCACATTTTTATTATGAACCTGATTTAAATCTTTTAGAACTAGAAGGGAAGAGTTAAAGTTACAGCTTTCTGATTATAATATTGAACCAAAGTATTGTTATTCTTAACACATTGTAATTAACACACTGTCAATAATTTTTCTGTAGAAAATTGTGCTTTTGATAACTCAAATATTTGCTGCTGGTTTATTTAAATATTTTCTCTCTTGTTAACTTTGCAGTACCCGCTTTTAAAAGGTCCCATCCCCTCTAGAACTTTGAAACGATTGCTGTTTGAGTACTTCCCTGTGCCACTCAAACCTAGTTTCCCTACTTAGCCCACTCGTTCCCCAAAAACAGATATGGTGGGAAATGGTTGTTTCTTCTGGCTAAAATCAAACATAACATACAACAAATTACTCACTATCTACCTGAATAATCAAAGCAGGAACAACAAGACATGAAGGAGGAATTTCTGTTCACAGCACTTATGTTTGTAATAACAAATGCGCCTTGAATTCACACCTCCACACACCCTTTAATGCACATTTCCACTAAACTAATATAAACATTTTATATCAATTTTTGATACAAGTTTTGGTATAAAATTTGCAGTAATTCTTTATCTTTTTAAGTACTAACTATATACATAACAAATACTGCATAACATGGACTAGTAAACTTTTTCTGTAGACGACACAATGTTTTAGACTTGGCAGAATATATATAAACTCTGTCACACACTCTCCTTAAGTTTTTCTTTAACCTGTTATGGGGATTAAAAAAAAAATCAGTCCTTCAGCTATTAAATCTTTACAATGTTATTTCTATTTTGAGTAGAATGATTATCAACAATTCATGATCTATAAATATTTTAATTTCTAAAAGTTTTAAAAACTGTTTCCTTTAGCCTACATCTTTTCAGGGGCCCCTATCTCTGATTTCCTAATGAGCATGGAGTGAGTCCTACTTGAACATACACGGTATCCCCATGAGTCAAAATCAGCTGAGGTTATGCGTTTGTTCATTGTGTTGGTTATGTACTCACAGTAGTTCTGGAAACTTTCACTGCCAGGGCAGATAAATCTAAAATTGCAGTGCTTTGTAATTCAACAAGAGTGATGTTAAGTATAAAGGCCTAACATAGGTACCTTAGGTCATTAGGCTACATTGTATCCTCTGCCTCAATTACCACCCTCAGACTGGACTAGCAGGTCTACATTCCTCTCTCTGTCTCTGAGGATATAGAGTTGATCAAGACCTCAGAGAAAGATAATGAAATTTTGGGTAATTCACACTGTTTATTAGATGTAATGAAATCTTATGATGTAATGAAATCTTGTAGCTCCTGACTACTGTTCTGTGAGAAACCCCTACCCCTTTGAATCTGGCTATAAAAACTGCTGGAAATGTAACCCAAATGGGACAGCTTTTGGCTGGCTGCCTCACACACATTGCTAGCAAGTCTGCCAATAAACTATTCCTTGAACCCCACACTGTCTCTGAATTTTTGGCTACAGTGATAGGAAATGAATTTGCTCCAGTTCAGCAACAAGAATTTATGTTTTTCTTCCGTAAATTGGTATCAGAGATCGACAGTGCAGTTCTGATCCACACAGCCTCTCAGGGTCCTAGGCTAGAGGAAGTTCTACTACTTTCAACTTATATTTTATAAATCCTGAGAACATCTAGAGCCCTCACGTGGAAAACATAGTCCTCCTTGGACAGGAGGACTATGGACTATGGAAAGAGGTTCTTGTGAATCAGGGGTGCGAGCGGGACACCTCACTCTGCCTGCATTCTGTCAGACAAACTCAGTCATGTGACCACACCTAGCTTCATGGTCATCATACTATGCACTCAAAGGGAAGAAGAAGCCAGTCTGGTAACCAGACAAGCTAGTGTTTGACAAATGAGACTGCTGTGATAGAAATTCATTGTTAAGCCAAAATTGCTGCAATTCAACCATTCTTTTAAACAAAAGGTATCATTAGTAAAACTAAGTAGATAATTAAAGTTATCTTTTTCCAATTTGAAAATCTGGTAAAAGTACAAATAAGCTGCCAAAGCCAAGTGCCGTCGCGTCCCTACTCATGTTTAAATAATAGTACCTAACAGTTTGTAATTAATCAGCAATGCTTCAGGGAAGATACAAAAGAAACAAGAACTCAACAAAGAGATCACTTATCTGAAATATACATTTATAATGATAATTTCCATATTCAAGTGAAATGATTGCTATTCATGTTTGATGGGTAAGGTTTAACTCCTCTAAGACTGAGCACCTTTCCACTGATCTCAAAGCAAAGAAATTGCCTTATCATGAATTTCCATGTAATTAAATTTCCATAGTAATTGAAACAATCAGTGATGGTCACCAAGAGGCTTTAGAGAAACCCTGGTGACGTTTGAACCCATCAGGCACTCCTTGGAAATCCTACAGGGCAGTTCTTCTCTATCCTATAGGGTTGCTATGAATCTGAATTGACTTGACAGAAACACGTGTGGTTTGAGGTTTGGGTAGGGTTTGGGTCTTAGTGTTTATCATGACAGGGTACAGGCAGGCAAGATACAACTAGAAAGAAAGATTCTGTCATCTCACACAGCTATCAGAGAGAGCGTGTGCTTCCATAATCTCGTAGCTCAAGAGCCTAGCCCAAGGTAGGGGCTCTTCTCCCGCAAAATGATCTCATACCTTGCAGAGCTCATGCAGTTGTGGGATAAACACACCATGGTGAGAGCATCCCCCAGGAACACTGCACCTGAGAGCACGCTGCTGGCCAGCACCCTGATTTACATGACAACATTGTTTTTTATAACATATTCTCAATTTTTCACTGATACTGCAATGTAAAGCTCATTTCAGGATTTATACTTTTCCTGCTCAATTATCTCTACTTTCTTTCCTATTGTCTTCCTCTCTACATTTTAAATTTCATCTTCTATCAGATTGGGAGTTTTGGCAAGGGAGAATTCAACATAAAAATTGCTCTCTTCCAGTTGACTCTGACTAATGACAACCTCATGTGTATCAGAGCAAAGCTATGCTCCCAAGAGTTTTCAGTGGGTCTTAGTGTTTATGTGATTTTTCTAAAGAAGATCACGGAGTCTTTCTTCTGAAACATCTATGGATGCACTTGAACTGCCAACCTTTTGTTGAGCAATCGAATATGTTAACCGCTGGTATCACTCAGTGGCTCTGAATTAAATATTACTGTGCACTTTGTAGTCAATGCCAATGCATAGCAACTGTTTATGACAGACTAGAACTGCCTCCCAGGGTTTTCAAGGCCGTGACCTTTCAGAAGCAGATCACCAGGTCTGTCTTCTGAGGAGCCTCTGAGGGGATTCGAACCACCAACTTTTTGGGTGTCAGCCAAGTGCTTAATCACTGACCCACCAGGGATCATGAATGTAAACGAAGGGAAAAAAGGTAAAAAAACATCAAGCACATATAACATAAATTGCTATCAGTAAAAGGTTTCATTAGTTTTATTTGAGGATTAGACATTCCAATTGTTTTTCTCTACTCTATCAGTCAGAGCTGACTTGACAGCAGTGGGGTTTTTGTTTATTTGTTTATGTAAGCCAAATTAATTCATTGGCAATATTCAGTAGCACCTGTACTTAACCAGAATTGTAGAGATAAAACAGAGCTACAGATATGCCAGGCTATTTAATAAATTACTCCAAGTGTCCACATGTAAACCAAAAGTTGTTTTATAGGCAATTGCTGGATTAGCTATTCAAAAGAAGTAAATCCCTTCCACAGCTTTGATTTTCATGAACACACTTTTACAATACAGGCATTTCCACATTCTTTCATTCCACTTGGGAAGCATAAATAAACCGATTCATACACCAGGTACGGAATGATTAAGGATAATTTACCTGAATGTTACAAAAACACTATCACAACTTATGTTACGAAACAGTTGTAATTACAATAACCACACAGCAAGTTTGAAAAGTGAACCTTGAAACATTCCATGGAAATGCATTCAGACATGTGAATTGTTACATGAGGAAGACTCTCATTCTGCTTTTTGCTGTGGTTCTTCTGTTTCTTTCTCACTGCCTTTCTTTTGGCCCTGAGTGTATAGAACTTGGGGGCTGTTTTCCAGATAGTAGCATCTGATGTCTTGACCTACCTGTGATATTATGTTGCTCTTGGACTAGCTGGTTACCTCTCAACTCTTCTACCACACCACATTCTGTGACTAACCCTCAATTAAAATAATCTCAGAGTTTGACCTTTAATATTGGAGAACTAGCTTGAGACTGTTCTAAGATAAAAGGATTTCTTCTAACGTCAGGGTTGGGTGTTGTCTGAGGTGTCTGTGTCTTACCCAGCAGAAAGTGGAGACACCTATTATAAAAAAACTTGAGAGACAGATCATGGTCCTCTCCCACTGCGTATCCTCGTGTCACTGGGAAAGGCAAAATTTGTAATTACACTGAGCAGAACACGGCATAGAATGCAACCAGGGTTTCTAAAATAATTATTTTGTCATAAATAAAAAGAAAACCTTGATCACTGCAAAAACACATATTTCTAGATCCACACTAAAGAACAAATGATCTTTTTTATAAGCCCTCAGTGTAACATAGTTTGTTTTCATCTAGCTAGACATTCATAAACAGAGCTATGGTTCCTTCTCCCAAACACTGATATTCTCCATTCTAGAAATCTTGATTTTGTTTAAATTTAAAGGAGTGTTTTATGATTGTTATTATTCACAACAATTGGAAGGTTATTCATGTGAATTTTTATTTCACAAGAAAAAATGGATCTTGCCAAGCTTTGTCTAATCTGGGGAGAAGGAAAGGGGCAGGGAATTGAGGAGAAATGAAACTTGCTAGTTATCTTTCAGTTGGAGGACTTGTTGGTTTGTTTTTAAGTCAATGATCTCACATAAGTCTACCTGTCACTTTAATAAACCCAATACTTCATAGAAATCATGAAATATTGCTTTTAAGATAGTATTGATAGTAATGCTTCCTCATTGCTAAGCTTGGCTACACCCTATACTATATCCTGCTGTAAAATAATGACTGATAAGGAATGAATATCACAAGAATCCTTTATTGAAAGTACCTGAGTCAAAGATATAACAGACTTCTTCAATTTTATGAGCAAAAAAATCCTTAGGTATAAGATATAAAGTAAAATAGTAAGTTTATTTGAATTAATAAACAATTGCTATTGTAATCAATAAACCTCTTATGTAACTAAAAAGAAATATTAATAACCAAGAGCCAGAATATAAAATATGATTTAATTGCTGTAACATAATTGATAGCACATGCAAGTCTTCAATTAAAATAATCCACGGCTAACCTTGAATTAAAATAATCTCAGAGTTATATCTTTAATATTGGTTTTTGGAATATACCGAAAACCAAACCAAATCCACCGCCATCGAGCCAATTGCAACTATTAGCAATCCTATGGGATGGAGTACAGTTGCCCAGTAGAGTTTCCAAAGACCTCTTGGTGGGTTTGAACTGCCAACCTTTTGGTTAGCAGGTGTAGCACTTAACCACTACGCCACCAGGGTGTCCGAAGGGCTATAGAAACATGCTAATTTGTCCTTCTGAAAAGTATACTAAATTTCTATATAACATTCCTGTCTGCTCTCTTAGCTGTCAATTCTATAACTTTTTCCCTTTCTCCCTTTTGTCCCTTATACTTTCTCCTGTTTCAAAAAAAAAAAAAAAAAAATGACAATGTTGGTTTAATAAATAGCCTCATTTTACAGGCTACATTAAGCCACTAGCGATTTAAGATTTAGAGAGCCTCTTCACTTTCATACTAGACTGGTGCAATATAATGAAAGAATCTGGAGGCCTGTCCCTAACTAGTTTGTGATCTTGGTAAAGTCATCTCTTCCATCAAGCCTTGATTCCTTTGAAAACTGAAGAGGTTTCACTGACACTTTTTCCAAATTCCTCTCTTTAATAGAAATTTTTAATGACATGGACTTTAATCAGAATTAACAAATACTTACTGAATCAGTGAATGTCAAAGCAAAATAATCATTTGGATATTTACTAGTTAATGCAATCTTAAAAAACTCTAAAAAGGCACTGTGCATCTTAGGAGCTGATTGGATGATAGCCTCTACTGCAAATGATTTTCTTATTTAGATCATACTATTCACTGTTGCCAGTCTACTCATGCTGGAACTCTAACTGTATTTATACTCCTAACATATCAGGACCAATAACAGAAAAATAGTATTAAGTTGCTCAAGTACCCCATCTCCTGTAAGTTTTGCCAAAGAATCATTTTAAAAAGCAACTGACCCGCCCCCACCAATTTTTTTCCCCCCAAATATTTTTTTCACTTGGCTCACAGGTAACAGCCAGCCAGTGGAAATTTTTACAAAACTCTTGGCTTTCTGTACCAACCTAATAGGAGATGGATATTTCCCCACTACACATGAAACAAATGTTTCTCTTTGGATTGGTTTTCCTATTAAACAATTCTTTGCCATTGAAACCTATGTTTAGATTTGGGCTGCTGGGACATCACCAGCTGAAATAGATGCCTGCAAAAACATCTGTTTTATTTTGCCAGATTCAGGGGCACATTAGTTGTTCTTTCAATTTAGTAATAATCTTCATGTACTATTCTAAAATAATTGCTTTCTTGAAAGGTGGTACTTCTAAAGTTTAGTTTTTTTGGCTTGCAAAGTAGACTTCATTCTTAAGAAAATGACTTAAGCCATCTGAATTTCTTTTCTCTGAATACGAATGAATTTTTTCAGTACTTTTTGGTGACAGTTACACTGTGTGCTCTGCCCACAAAATGCAAGTCCAGCAAAATGCATAACTATGGCATAGTGGAAAAAAAATGAATTTTTTGAAAGTTCACACCTATATTTGCTTTGGGCTGTTGGTTTCTTTGAACTCAGTTCCCAGTGTGCAAACATGGCTACTTTTCCAAAGTCCATCCTAGCTCCAGATTCCTAGGACCCTATGACCCTGTTTATAAGCCTCACTAAAAACTGATTAATTGCAGGCATACTCTTGTCCCATGTCAACATCAATAAAGTTCAGCATTGGGGAAAAGCTAACAAGAGGCGAAATGTTTATGAAGGTGAAAACAGAGATGATACAAAAGAAAGCATAGCTTTAGTTCATTAAACAGAATTGGATTTCATCAGTCTTTCTTTCTACTACCTAATGCATCCAAAATTGGAATTCTGCTCTGCTCTCGATTCTCTCTTCCACTTATTCTTCATCTTTTCTCATATTCTGTAGATGTAGAGATAGAGTTAAACACCCGTTTAAGGGTCTAATTTCTTATTTGGTCTTCCCTAAGCCTCACTTCCACAACCTCCCTCTACCTCCCCAAAGACTCGGGTGTTTCTATATAGCTGTAAGACACACACTCCCTGGGGCTCCCCTAGTCACAAATGAAAACTAAAATGCCACGTGACAAAACTTACGGCTTTCAACATATGTATTTTCTGTTTCTATTGTATTAATAAACCCCATCAAGTAACAACAGCCCAGCCTCAAAATACTAAGCCTTTTAGGGTCTTAAGAGCTTGTGAGTAGCTGTCTAACCTACTCCAGTGGTCTCACCCCATTGGGAACAAGTGAGAAGGAAAGAAACTAAAGACATGAAAAGGAAAGGCTGGCCCAAAGGCACAGCAGACCACAACTACCAGACCGAGTCTAGCAGAGCTAAATGGTGTGTGGCTACCAGTAGCAACTGCTCTGACAGGGTTCACAGGGTCCCAGATAAAGCTGGAGAAATCATAGAACAAAATTCTAACTCAAAAAAAAAAAACGAGACTTACTGGTCTGATACTGGGGAAACCTTGAGAGTGGGGCATGCTACGGCAATCAGCAGAGTTTTCATCAGCTGATTGTCATACGTAGATCTTCCCAGTCCATGTTAGTGTGGAAACTCTGCTGACACTTAGCATCCCAGCAGCAGACATGGCTTCACTGACAGTGTTGGTGGCTGGGCACGCTGGGCACTTACTGGGAATAGAACCACATTCTCCCACAACGAAGGAGAGTGTTTTTTCAGGGCAACACCACTGCTGCTGATTTCCTCTTGTTGCTCTCTCATGCCATCCAGTAGGCTCCAACAGCAATCCTATGGGACGGAGTAGAACTGGTCCGTAGGGTCTCCAAGGAGTGGCTGGAGGATCTGAACTGTCAACCTTTTGGCTAATAGTCAGGGCTCTTAAGCACGACACCACCAGGGCTCCACATACTCTTGTTAGTCAGGTTTCAAACCAATGCTGGCCATTTGCTAGGAAGGTGAATTTAAACAAAATAGTTCAGCCTCTCATTATTTTCCTCAAATGTTAAAGTGTAAATAATAACCTGCTTGGTATTTTTTATGAGAAATAAATAAGATAAACTTTTAACATAGCCTGCAAGTTTAATCACCCCTTGATAACTTTTTGTGAAGATTCAACTAAGTAACTCATGTAATTAACAGTCCTCAATTCGTAAATAGCAGTAATTATTTTTAGCAAGTTACATAATGTTGACTTTAGAACTATTTTCCTGAAATGACACCAACCAAAAAAACTATTTCCAGATCTGAGCCTATAAAAGCTTATCTGGAGTAATCCTTTTACATTTGTTTGTTTCCTATTTCACTTCGGTTTTTAGGTATGCGTGTACTAAAGGGCCCTCACTGGGATTCACGTAGGTGGCCTGAGTGGGTGACTTGAGAAATTAGGGGTAATAGGTGTATGTACTCTCAGGAGGCCGGGCAGAGCACGGATGACACTGGCCCAGTGGCCTTGGACCCAGTAAGCACGGAAGCTTTAGATAAGGCACACACGCTGCTACACCCCAAAGAGTCAGGACCTGAGACCACTGTACGGCATCTTCTGTGCCAGCGTTGACAGTCATGTTATTTTATGCATTTTGGCTTGTTTGTCAGTAACTTTTGCAATACTTGCTTCTGGGGGACTCCTTACTGACTTCTACGTCTAGGGCTTTGGGACCTACTGTTATTGTTCGTAAACTGTCTTCCAGTTAGCTACCATCTGCTTCAACTCCAAGGCCTCTCTGCTGTAACTCAGCCAGACACTGCCCTGTCCTGTACCGCTCTCACAGTCTTCGGTCCATGTGTTCCCATTGTTGCAGCCACTGTGTGTAACCGTCGTAGCCATCCCATGAAAGGGCTCCCTCATTTTGGCTGGTCCCCCACTTTGCCAAACGTAAGGTCCTTTTGGAAACCCTAGTGACGTAGTGGGTTAAGTGCTACATCAGCTAACCGAAAGGTTGGCAGTTCAAATCCACCAGGTGTTCCTTGGAAACTCCACGGGGCGGTTCTACTCTGACCTCTAGGATCACTATGAGTCGGACATGACTCGACGGCAGTGGGTTTGGGGTTTTTCTCGTTACTGGTCTTTCCTGATGCCCAAAGTAAGTAAGATGAAGTCTCTCCATCCTCACTTCCAAGGCACATTCTAAATGTATTTCCTCCAAGGTGGATTTGTTTATTCTTCTGCCAGTCCCTTACAGAATACTCTAGTTCAATATTCATCACCAACACTCCAGTTCAAATTCATCATTTCTCTCCACACTCCTATTTCATTTTCCAGCTTTCACATGCATCTCAGACAACTGAAAAGATCACAGCTCGAGTTAGGTACCTTGTTCATCAAAATGTTGTCTTTGCTTTTCAGAACTTTAAAGAGGTCTTTTGCAGCTGATTTTTCCAATTAAAAAGTTATTCAATTTCTGGGTTATTGCTTCCACAGGCATTGACTGGGGTGTGCACGTGCACACACACACCCCCCAAAACAGAACAAACCCACTGCCATAGAACTGATTTCAACTTATAGCAACCCTATAAGATGGAGTTAAACTGCCCTGTAGTTTCCCCAAGACTGTAATTTTGTATGGAAGCAGACTTTATCTCCCTGAGGTGCGGAGGGGTTCCCGCTGCCAACCTTCTGGCAGCCCTAACCACTGATTCAAAATTAACTCTCATGGAAGCAGCTGTCGAGAAATCAAATGATGGGCTAAAAAGCAAAGATATCACTATGAGATGTGCCTGACCCAAGCCCTAGTGTTTTCAGTTTCCTCATAATAGAGAAGACTGAAAAAGAATCAGTGCCTTTGAGTTATGGAACTGGCAAAAAAATATTTATTAACTATATCATGGTGTGCCGGAAAAAATGAACAAATCTCTCCTGGAAGAAATACAGCCAGAATACTCCTTAGAAGCAAGGATGGCAAGACTTCATGTCACAGAATTTGGACGTGCTGCCAGGTAGCACGAGGCCCTGGAGAAGGACATTGTGTCTGGTAAAACACACAGTCAGTGAAGAAGAAGCCCCTCAACACAGTGGATTGACACAGTGACTGCAACAAGGGTCTCAAGCGTAAGAGTGATTGTGAGGGTGGCAGAGGGCCAGCGGTGCTCTGTTCTGTTGCACATAGGATCACTGTGAGTCAGAACTGATTTGACGGCACCTAAGAACAACTACAAGCTTTGTAGAAACAGACTGTCACGTATTTCTCCCCTGGAGCAACTATTGGATTCATACTGCCAGCTTTTCAATTAACAGACCTTTCGATTAGCAAATGACCACTTAACCACTGCACCACCAGACTCCTTTGGGCATATCCAAACCAAACCAGAAACTCAGTCCCGCAGAGTCAATTCTGCCTCACAGCAACCATGAAGGATAGAGTAGAACTGCTGCATTCGGTTTTCAAGGCTCTAATCTTTATGGAAGTAAACTGTTGTCTTTCTCCGATGGAAGTAACTAATGAGTTTGAACTGCTGAGTTTTCGGTCAGCAGCCAAGAGCTTAACCACTGTGCTACCGCACCTGCTTTTGTAGCATATAGGAAAAGGTTCTTTTTTTTTTTACAGTAAATGAATAGAATTTCTAATATCTATCAATTATCTCATCTATGATAAACCCTTACCCCCCACCCCTGCTCTTGTAGCCATTAAAGTTATTTTCTTCTGTAGATAATTCTAAGTCCTTATAACAGCAGTCTCATACAATATTTGTCCTTTTAACACTGGCTGATTTCACTCAGCATAATATCTTCCAATTGAAACCATGTTATGTTTTCTAAAATCTACATTTTTTTTTATAACAGCAGAGTGTTCCACTGAGTATATGTATCATAATTTGTTTATGTCATCTGTTGATGGGCATCTGGATTGATTCCATCTTTTAGCTGTTATGTACTGTGCTGCAATAAACATTCGTGTATGTGTGTCTGTTCATGTGACAGCTTTTGTTTCTGAAAGATAAATTCCAAGGTTCTTAATAACTGCCAGCTGATCTTGAAACAGCTTCTCAAACTGTTGACTAGTCTATGCTTTTAACAGCCAAGAACTCATTATTTTTAATTGAAAACAATTTATCTAGAAGAACAAAAGTGATACTTCACTTTTAAATAAAAACAACAAAAAACAGTAAGTCAATATTTCAGGATGTTTCACAGGACAAGAGATATGGAAATGCTACCAAGAAAGATGGCTGATAAAGCAAAAATCATTCATTTATGAAGTTAACACACCCAAATCAGTGTGCAATTTACTTGTAGGGAGGTGGGAAGTCTCATGTCTAAAGGTGACGTTAGAGTCTATGTGAAGAGTAGAACTAGAGGAACGGATTGGGTTTGCCACCACTGGAGTTCTTCTAAATAAAATGTTTTCAGATTAATTTTTATAAAAAGAATACTGTGATAAAAAAATGTAGATTTTAGAAAAGATCTCATAACATGGTTTCCATTGAAAGATTATTCTGAGTGAAATCAGTCAATGTCAAAAGGACAAATGTTATATGAGATCCCTGTTATAACGACTTAAAAATAGAATTATCTACAAAAGAAAATAACTTTAATGTAAGCTACAAGGGCAGGGGGTGAGGGTGTGTCACAGATGAGATAGTTGATAGACGTTAGAAATTTTATTCATTTACTAAAAAAAAGAACACTTTTCTATATGCCACAAAAGCTTATTGTAAAATGTCAGAAGATTCAAATGGAAGAAATACTTTGTTAGTAAAAAGGAACCAATACTTGCTCACTGCGGGAAATTGTCAGACAATCAAGATTGCAAAAGATGCTAAATTAAGAAACTGTGTGGAAAGTATGAGCTAGAGAGAGTTCAGTGTGTAGCTGTGTAAACTTTTGTTAACACCTCAGAAACACCAAAATGTTAGAGTACACAGCGTCCTTTAAAAGATTAAGCATGTGAGCGAGCATCCAGGAAGTTTTAAGATGTTGACCCTCAGCCATATTGACAGAAGTCAAATATGGAGACCAGGTTCTCTAAGAAAGGTTTTACACAAACAGGAGATCCATAAAATACTTAGGAATGTTATATCAGCAGAAATCATGTGAGCTTGAACTGAAAGGGATAGAACAGAAAATGAAAGAATGTTATTGGACACCCAAAATTCTACTGGCAGGATATGGGCTGATGAATGTACTCACTATAAGCACAATTTGTCATCTCATGAAAAAAGAAGGATGAGTCAGAGGTAGAAGCTGCAAGCTCCAAGGCCATGAGCATAGTGTGTTCTTGGGCCTTAAGACTGAATGAAGTTTGCTCTGCTGGATCCAAATCGACTTTCCATTTTTGAAATGGAACATGCTAATCCCACCATTGTGATTGGGGACCAGGTAATTCATTCTTTACTTTTACAAATCTACAGACAAAGAAGGATGGTACCCCAGCATAAATTATACCAGAGCCTACCTCATATCTAATTTAGATGATTTAGATGGCAAGGTTTGTAAATTTTGAGGGGAAAATATTTAGATATAAATTTTGACTTCGAGTTGACGCTAAAATAGATTTAGTGTTTTGTACATCTTGGATCAGGTTAATGAATTTTGCATATGGAATGAGGATGGATCTTTTGGGGCCAGAAGGCATAGAGTGGTAAGCAGCGTAACAACTCACCCACCCCCTGCTGCCTCCCTGCCAGAGATGCTCTTCTAATCCCTGGAACCTGTAAATGGCAGAAGTTTTTCGTATATGTGGTCAAAGTTGGTGTTCTTGATCTTAGCTGCCAACAAGTGGATTCTAACTCATGGTGATCCCACATGTACAGAGTAGAAGTGCACTCCATAGAGATTTCAAAACTGTGTCCTTTTGGAATCAAATCACAAGACTTACTTTCCAGTTGCCTTTGGATGAGTTCAAACAGCCAACTCTTTAGCTAGTAATTGAGGGCTTAACTATTTATCCTCCCTAAGGGCTCCTGGGATTAGAGCTAAAAATCTTGAGAAGGAAAGATTATCTTTGATTTTCTGGGCGGATCCAATCTAATCACATGAGTCCTCGTAAGCGGAGAACCTTTCCAAGCTGTGTTCAGACAACCAGACTCGTGGCACCTTGACAAAGAGTGGACATGCTGGTTCTGGCTATGAAGACAGAGATAGCAATCCAGGAGTCAAGGACTGTGCAATGCTTACAATAGGGGGAGAGGGCAAGTATTCTCCTCTAGAGCCTCCAGAAGGCACACAGTTCTTGATTCTTGCAGTAACTTGCAGAAATGTAAGAGAATAAATGTGTGCTGTTTTAAGTCACTGATTAATACATGACATAAGAATTGTTGTCCTGTGAAATCTTTGTTCCTATTATATACAAACACATACCCATGTTGCGTGGTATATCACGAGCCTGTGGTGCAATAGGTTTTCTTTCACATGTGGTCTTTCTGGTCCTGGATATATAATTCTCTCAAAATGATATGTGGGTCTACAATTTTTCAAGAGATTGGTCACTTAAGATCTGCATAAGTCGATGACGTGGTTTGGTCAATTTTCTTCAAGAAGGCATAAAAGAACTGTGAACAAGGGAGAATCTGTGTGTATGCGCTTGTATGTTTCCATCTATTTAGAACAAAATCACTAGGTTATGGAAAATATTGTGACATGATTAGGCAACTGACTTAAGGAACAGTAAACCAAAGAGAGAATGCATTTTTGAATGAAAAGCATAAACAATAGTATTCTCCTGGGATATGTGTTTCAGCCAGTTTTGTTCTCTGTCTTAATTAAATGTCCTTTGATTTCATTCAGAAACGCTAGTTACACAAGCTGATGCTTTGGCCAGATGTCAATTTATTATGAAATTTTCAATGAATAGAACATAAACAAAGACTCATATGAATCATTAACTATTTTTTGAAAAAAAACAGAGGGAATAAGATTCTTACCAGGGAACCTATTATTAAAAATGTATTTCTATTTTTGAAGTGAGTTTTTTAATAATTCACTCACATTGATGTTCTACTTTCTAAATGAATGTAGTGAACTATAGCAGCTGACATGGATTCAGCTATCTTCTAAATTCTATATTTTAATCAGGCTTCACTTTGCATGAATTATAACATTTGTTATCTGCATTCTATAGATGATACAATCTTGCTCAATGAAAGTGAGGAGCACTTGAACTTGCTGAAGATCGAAGACCACAGCCTTCAGTATGGATTCCACCTCAACACCAAGAAAATAAAAGTCCTCACAACTAGACCAGTATCAACAGAGAAAAGATGGAAGTTATCAAGGATTTCATTTTTTTGGATATACAGTTTACATCCATGGGAGCATCAGTCAAGAAATCAAATGACACATTAACACTGGGCAAATCTACTGCCAAAGACCTCGTTCAAGTGTTTAAAAAAAAAAAAAGAAAGAAAGAAAGAAAGCAAAGCTGTCACCATGAAGATTAAAGTGCATCTGATCCAAACCGTAGTGTTTTTAGTCACCTCATGCCAAGCCAAGCCAAGTGCCGTCGAGTTCATACGCATGTGAAAACTGAACAACGAATACGGAAGACTGAAGAAAAATTAATGCCTCTGAATCACAGTGTTTGCAAAGAATATGGGCTACCATGAAGGGCCAAAAGAATACACAAATCTGTCTCAGAAGAAGTGCAGTCAGTCTGTTCCTAGTAGCATACCTCAGACATACCTCAGACATATTACCAGGTGGGACTGGTCCCTGGAGAAGGGCATCATACTTGGCAGAGGGTCGGAGAGAAAGAGGAAGACGCTCAGCAGGGTGGACTAACCCAGGAGCTGCAACAATGGGCTGAAGCTGTACTATGACTACAGGGACAGTGCAGGATGGGGCAGTGTCTTATTCTGTTGTACAGAGTCACTATGAGTCAGAACAGACTTGACGGCACATAACAACAATAATAGCAATATAACACTTGTGTCTCAAGGATTATTTCTCGAGTTTGAATGAGATCACATTTTTTGACATTCTTGAAATCTATCGCCGTTGCACAATAATTGTGTTTTTCTCTTTAGAGTGCCCTGCAAATGTTGAGGATCTCTTGAGTCTTTGGAGAGAGCTAGATAGGCAAAATATCAATTGAGCTAAGTAGGGAAAGAGATTTGCCTCAGAGGCTCACTTACAAACAGACTGCTGTTACCAGGAAAGAAGCTGGTTTTGCCCTAGTTATCCCTTTCTGCCAGAGGTGATGGTGGCACAGCGTTTAATGCTCAGCTGCCCACCGAAAACTCAGTGGCTCAAACCCACCTGTCACTCTACAGGAGAAAGATATGACAATTTGCTTCTGTAAAGATTATAGCCTCGGAAAACCTGTGAGGACAGAACACTGGTGGCACAGTGCTTAAGTGCTACATCTGCTAACCAAAAAGTCAGCAGTTCAAATCCACCAGGTGCTCCTTGGAATCTCTGTTGGGCAGTTCTATTCTGTTCTATAGTGTACCTGTGAGTCAAAATCAACTCCGTGCCACTGTGTTTGTTTTTGTTTTGTATAGCAACCTGGTGGCAACATGGTTAAGTGCGACAGCTGCTAACTAAAAGGTTGGGAGTTCAAGACCACCAGGCACTCCTTGGCAACTCTATGGGGCAGTTTTTCTCTGTCCTATAGGGTCGCTATGAGTAGGAATCAACTTGACAGCACTGAACTTGATTTGGTTTGTTTTTGTAGGGCCACCGCAAGTTAGAACTGACTGAAGGGCAATGGGTTTGCTCTGGTTCTTTTGAAATCTGTCAGGTTTCCTGTGACAAACCGAGAATGCCATTGATGTTCAGAAAACAAGAACCATAGATTTTAACAGTAGTTAATCTGAACAAGGAAACCCTGGTGCCATAGTGGTTAAGTACAGTGGCAACTAACCCAAAAGTTGGCAGATCAGATCCACCAGCCACTCCTTGGAAACTCTGCAGGGCAGGTCTGTTCTGTCACATGGGGTCGCTAGGAGTTGCTATCAGCTCAACAGCGGTGAGTTCTTTTTAACATGAATAAAGCCACATATAAATACATTTATGATATTATGAACATATTTCATCCAAATTAAATTCTTTTCAACATACATCAGACTAAACTGAGGATCTTTGTTTTCCATAGTTGTATACATTATCCAATCTTCCACAATATCTGTGTGCATTATGCAAATGTGTGTGGTTGTGATTTAAAATTAAAGCATCATTTACAAAGTGACAGAGTAAATGGAAATCTATGCAAGTGTCTCTAACAAGTTTTGATGCTTTTGTTCTATTAATGCAAAAAATGTTATGAGTCAAGCATCTTTCTGACATTGTGTATGATTGTTTCCATCACAATCTGAATAGTTATAATAATCTTCATGTTACAGAGGGAAAATCTAACCTGTTAGCTGCTTGCCCCAAAATGAGACCCTC
This sequence comes from Heterohyrax brucei, assembly GCA_028571685.1. Classification (NCBI taxonomy): domain Eukaryota; kingdom Metazoa; phylum Chordata; class Mammalia; order Hyracoidea; family Procaviidae; genus Heterohyrax; species Heterohyrax brucei. Next base: position 82,343,913 of record CM053148.1, on the reverse strand, counting down.
AGAAGGCAGTGTGGTTGCAGCCTCCTGAATTCTAAGCTCATACATTTTTTTCACATTGTAGCTAATCATCGTGGAGATACCTTTATTTTTTTTTAAATAAAAAATGAAAGTATACATACTCTGTGCTTACAATATTGGGTTAAGATGGGAGGAGTACACAAGTTGTGTCAAAGTCCCATTAATATTGATCTTACTAACGTGTATGGTCACCAATTTCACCCAATCAAATTTCTAACAACTACCTAATCTAAACCCTCGCCCCTCACCCTCCAGTCCTCCCATCCTCCCCCCACCCCTTGTAGCCATCAAAGAGTCTTTTCTGTTATGTATGGGCATGCGTTTAAGTTTTTATCGTAGGGGTCTCATATGATAATTGTCCTGTTGCTGACTAGTTTCACTCAACATAATGTCCTCCAGTTGAGACCAAGTTGAGAGATGTTTCCTGCTATCGTCGTTGTTCTTTATCAGTGCATAGTACTCCATGGAGTACATATCCCAAGGTTTACCCACCCATTCTTCTGTTGTTGGGCATTTGGGTTCATTCCATCTTTTTGCTATCATGGACTGTGCTGCAGTGAACATTCGTGTGCATGTATCAGTTGGTGTGAATGGCCTTGATTCTGTAGGATATATTCCAAGCAGAGGAATTACTGGGTCAAATGGTATATCCATTATTTTAATGTAACACCAAATTGTTTTCCAAAGAGGTTGCACCATTCTACAATCTCACCAACAGTGTAGGAGAGTTCCAATCTCTCCACAGCCTCTTCCACATTTAGTGGTTTGTGTTTTTTGGATCATAGCCAATCTTGTTGGGGTGAGATGGTATCTCATTGTTGTTTTGATTTGAATTTCTTTAAATAATTAATGATCGTGAGCGTGTCCGCATGTGTGTTTTGGCTGCCTGGACCTCCTTTTTAGAGAAGTGTCTGTCCATCTCCTTTGCCCATCTTAAATGGATCATATATCTTTTTCTTATTGATATTTTGTAGTGCCTTATAGATTATGGTGTCGGTCTGACATAGAGTTGCCAAATATTTTTTCCCATTCTGCAGGTGGTCTTTTAATTCTTTTGATGCAGTCTTTGGATGAGCAGAAGTGTTTGATTCTTATTAATTCCCACTTATCTATTTTCTGATGAGTGTGTTTTGTTTGTCAGATTTTGAAGTCTGTCTATATTGTGTATTAAAACTTCCATTGTTGACCCTATTTATCTTGGATGAGCTTTATCATTTTAGCTTCTATATTTAGGTCTTTTATCCAATTTGAGTTGATTTATGTATAAGGTGCGAGATATGGGTCTTGCTTCAATTTTTTGCAGATGGATATCCAATTATGCCAGCACCATTTGTTAAAGAGACTGTTCTTATCCCAGTTTAAAATCTTAGGACTTTTGTTAAATGTCAGCTGTTCAAAGGAGGATGGTGGCATCTCTGGGGTCTCCGCTTTGTTCCATTGGTCTGTATGTCTCTTTTTGTACCAGTACCAAGCTGTTTTGACTACTGTGGTAGTGTAACAGGTTTTAAAGTCAGATAGTGAGAGTGTGTTCTTCTTTTTCAATAGGGCTTTACTTATCCAGGACTTCTTCCCTTTCCAAATAAAGCTGATAATTTGTGTCTCCATCTCATTAAAAAAAAGCCTCTGGAATTTATATTGGGATTGCATTATATAAGTAGATTGCTTTGGGCAAAATAGACATTTTCACAATATTGAGTCTTCCTATCCACGAGCAGGGCAGATTAGTCCCCTTCGGTAAGTCTCTCCTAGTTTCTTGTAGTAAGGACTTGTAGTTTTCTCTGTAAAGATCTCTTATTTCTCTAGTTAGATTTATTCCTAGGTATTTTATCTTCTTGGGGGCTATAGTAAATGGAATTAATTTGGTGATTTCTTCTTTAATAATTTCACTGTTGGCATAAAGGAATCCTATTGATTTAATTATGTTTATCTTGTATCCCAATACTTTGCTGAATTCTTCCATTAGCTCCAATAGTTTACTTATGGATTTCTTTGGATTCTCTGTATAAACAAACATATTATCTGCAAAGAGGGAAATCTTTACTTCTTCACTGCCAATACGGATGCCTTTTATTTCTTTGAGTTGTCTAATTTCTCTGGCTAGAACTTCTAGCACAATGTTGACTGGAAGTGCTGACAGTGGGCATCCTTATCTAGTTCCCATTCTCAAAGGGAATTTGCTCAGTTTTTCACCACTCAGGATGATGAAAGCAGTTGGCTTTGCATAGATGCTACTGATTATATTGAGGAATTCCCCCTTTATTCCTATTTTTCTGAGAGTTGTATGCATGATTGGATGTTAAACTTTGTCAAATGCCTTTTCTGCATCAATTGACAAAATCAGGTGATTTTTACCTTTTGTGTTATCAATGTGGTTGATTACATTAACTGTTTTTCTGATGTTGAACCAGCCTTGCATCTCTGGAATGAAACCAACTTGATCATGATGAATTTTTTTTTTTTATGCCCCTTTAATCTCATACGTTTTTTTACATATTGAATTTAGTGAACTCTGGAAATGTTTCCGAGGCAAGCTTCATCTGCAGTCTCTAATTGTGTCCTCCCTGGTTGATGGGTCTTTTATATTGCATGCAACATAATACTCTTCCAGATTAAAGCGATAAAGTGCATTCCAGAAAATGAAAGTCCAGATACAGTGAAACTGCTAAATCACAGCACCAGACATTTTGGGGCCAACAACTACAGACCCCAGACTCTACAATAATGGAAATTGTGAGATGATAACACTGCTACATAAACAGAGAGAATTATAGATTCTCAGAGTAAAAACAGAACTTTGGGTCATCCATTCCATCTTGCTTTAGTCTCTCGTTAAAGACTACCAGAGCCTGGATATTTACTTTTCAAATCTCTGACAAGGTTCTTTCCCTGGGGCTGTTTTGTGTGAGGAGGCACGATGTGAACATCTGGTCCTAAGACGAACATCGCGGCATGCTGTGGGACACATCTCTTGGCACCAAATAATTCATATCAGCTCCAGAGGAAACTTGGTTCAGGACTGTACTATTTAGAAAGATGATTTCCAATAACAACAAGGAAAAAAAATGTCCAGGGACATGCAACTATTATGTTTAAAGACAAAGCACTCCATATGCCTTACACTTAAATATGTTGTACCCTTAGCCTACAGTGGCTACATTTCAAGAAAATCCATGTTGATTAACATTATTACATAAAAGAAACACAAAACCTCCCTCAGAATAAATAATGATTTATCTAAATGGGAAGTAGTCTGTAAGCTGTGTGTGGGTGTGCGTGTAAATTATCTAACTGCCCTTTGTCCTTTTTTCATGGAAAATAAAATTAGAGATGTTATATTCTTTTATTTGATAGATGGCTTGTCATTTACTTCACTTATTCATGTGGCAATTATTTTCTGGGAATCTATTAAGGGCAAAGTAAAACTCGATGTGTTGTGACTAATAACTTACAGGTAAGGAATTACATAACAACCTACATATGAAAGACTATTTGATGTTTGGTGATCAGATTTCTGTGAAATAAATCTCTTCCATTTCATTGAGATAAGTGTACCCTTCAACTGAGGGGTTGATTCTTCTCAAATAAGTTAGCACTTGCTGGATTAAAGCCTACATGAATATGAGAAGAACTACATATTGCTATTTGACTTATAAAGATTGTTTAGATTAGAATAAATTCATTAGGTTATTTTATTATGCAAAGGAACAGAACGAGCCATTGCTTTTAAATAGATTTCTTCATCTCAAAGTCCAGAAGTCACCAAATACAGCTATAGCACTTAAGGTAAGCCAAAGTAAACATTTTTTTGTCATAGATACAAACAATACCAAATAAAAGATTCACTTAGAACTGGAAACCATCTGGATACTCAAAAGCATTAGGTGTTTAGGAACATATAAGTTAAAAAATAAAGAGAATCTAAGTCTGTCTGTACATTTGATGAATGAGAGAAAGAAGGGTGATGGAGACTACTGTCACTTCTGTAATGACCACGTAGTAAATGTCTGTGTCATGGCATTCGGTGGTTGATATCTGCCTTCTCTGGATGAATTCTCATTCTCTCCCCTCTCTCCTCCTTTTTTAATTGTGCTTTGGGTGAAAGTTTACAGATCAAGTTAGTTTCTCATACAAAAACTTATACACACACTGTTATGTGTCCCTAGCTGTTATCCCTATGACTGGAGATTGCCCCTTTCCACCCTGGATTTCCTGTGTTCTTTCGGCTAGCTCCTGTCCCTCTCTGTCCTTTCATCTCAACTCTGGACAGGAGCTGCCCCTTTAATCTCATCTATCCACCTAAACTAAGAGACACCCTCTTCACCAGTATCATTCATGTCTTATGGTCCAGGCTACTCTTTGTCTGAAGAGTTGGCTTCAAGAATGGTTCTAGTTCTGAGTTAACACAGAGTCTGGGGGCCACATTTCCTGGGGGTCTCTTTTTACTAGAATTTGAGTTCTGCACCCTATGCCTCCCTACATTTCCCCTGCTACCTGGGGACTCCGTGTTGTGCCCCCTGTCAGGGCAGTCATTGGTGGCAGCCAGACACCAGCTAGTTCTTCTGGTCACTCTCCCATTTTTAAGGAATGCTGCCTCAACCTCCCTTAGCCAACTCCTCCCCTCTAACCACGACTTTTGGAATCCTCAGGGTGTCTCTAGCATAACGGGGCCCGTGTGTCCTGTCTACCCAGTCTGCACACCCAGACAGACAGCTCTTTGAAAGCTTTTTTTGTGAGAACTAATTCTTCCTTTGAGGTTTTGGTGCTACAAAAAGGAAACTTGTGGGAAAAATTAGAAAACAATCATATAAAAAGAAAAGGGTCAATAAAGAGTTCACAGCAGGCAGGGACAGTGGCAGGCTTCCAGTTACCTCACCGGAGCTGTTATTTCATACCATACAAGAGCAGTACCATAGGCAACTCAGCAATAAATGATCTTTATATCCCAATCTACTTTTACAGGAGACTCGAGTCTGTTCACTAGAAGGGGCTTGGTGATTCTGACTAGCACTGCTTGAGCGTGTTTGACCAAGTCTCTTCTGTTTACCTGTTTTTAGGCATCTGTCTGCACATAACGCCGTCATTGCTGTGGGTTGCCTTTGAGTCAGTTCCAACTCGTGGAGCCCCCATAAGTATAGACTTCAGCTGCTCCACAGGGTTTTCAGGGATGAGACCTTTAAGAAGTAGATTTCTAGGCCTGTCTTCTTAGGCATCTCTGGATGGATTTGAACTGCCAACTTCTCTGTTAGTAGTTGGGTGTTTAACTGTTTGTGCCACCCAATCACTGTGCACACAAGGAATACTATTTTAGAAGGTCAGCCTGAACCTTACTTAGCTTGAATTTAGCTAGACTATGCTCTTTTCTCAGAAGATAAAATCAGAGTTGAAGTTTTGTTGTCTTTTCATTCTTTCTGTTTTGTTTTTATGTGTTTGTTTTATTTTCATCTGCTTCCCATGTAATGTGAACTCATCTCAGACCTAACTGATGCCAAGGTTGTAATTGCTGCAGGAGTCCTGGTACAAGGATTGACAGCTATGGCTGCAAACCAAAAGGCTGGCAGTGTCTACATGGAAACCCTATGGGGCAGTTCCACTGTGTCCTTTAGGGCCAAGGCACTGTGAGTCAGGATTGACTCAGGGTCAATGGGTTCTTGTCCAGGGGTATAAGGTGCTATGTGAGATGCTGTTCCAAGTCAGCTTGTGTACCTGAAAAGGGGTCATTTCAGACCAGAATGTGAATTTGGACTTGGGGTATTTGCTTGTACTGAGCTCTGTCTGCACTAAAGTGATTGGTCCAGGCCAAGGTTTGACCAGACTAGGGCTTCAGAATATTTGGCCACCAAAATGATACTTACATCACAGAAGACTAAAATAGAAGATATGACTAAGATATTAGAAGAGACAACATCAAATCCCAAAGGACTTTGTAGACTTTATGCTAGATTCACAAGGCAGATGGACAAAACCTGACGACTGGCCAGTTATTTCATATTTCTGTGCTATTTCCTCATCATGAAATGCAGATAACAAAAAACTCACCTCATTAGATTGCCATGAGTACTAAATGAGTTCATGTATGTAGACTGTTGAGAACAATATCAACCACGTGAAAAATGTTGGAAAGTTTGCTAAATATAACTTTCCTCATTATTAGCTTTATTACAGGCAAGTCTGGCTCCCCTACACACTACACTACAAACACAAAGGCCGTGCTAATGGGGAGTGAGGGCTCTGCTGTCATTGCTCATTACCATTACTTTTTGCCACCAAGCTGATTCTGACATATAGCAACCCAACAGGACAGAGCAGAACTGCCCCAGAAGGTTTCCAAGGAGCGGCTGGTGGATTCAAACTGCAGATCTTCTTGTTAGTGGTTGAACTCTTAACCTCTGCATCACCACAGCTCCCTGCTGGTGACAGTTGCTGTCAAGCTGACTCCATCTCATGGCAACCTTCCGTCCCATGGAATGCAGCACTGCCTCAGCTGGTGTCGCCCTCACAACTGTCAGTGTGTTCCAACCCACTGTTGTGGCTATCATGCCAGCCCACCTCATCAAGGATCTTCTGCACCCTTGCCAGCCTGGACATCCTCTGCCAGCACCTGTCTCCTGGTGGTGTGTCCCAAGGGAGGCAAACAGTACTTTGTTGTGCTCTGTAAGGTTTTTGTTGGCTAATTTTCAGAAGTAGAGTCGCAGGCTTTCCCTCTTGACTGTCTCCTTCTGGCAGAGGTGCTGAAATCTGTCCACCGCAGGTGTCCCTGCTGGTGCTTGAAGTACTGGTGAGACAGCTTCCAGGGTCATAGCAACACACAAGGCAACACAATGTGACAAAAATGGTGATTTGGTAATCAAATGACTACAACTGTTGTTATGCTATAGCTACTTAGCAAGAGGAAGACCCTCAGTGAGATGGATTGACACAGTGGCTGCCACGACGGACTTAAGCATAAAAAACGATTGTGGCTGTGGCGCAGGACTGGGCAGTGTTTCATTCTGTTGTGCATAGAGTAGCTGTGAGTCAGAACCGACTTGATGGCACCTAACAACAACACAACATTTAGCAACAATAAGGACTTCCCGGGTTGGGTGTAAAACAAAATAGGAATTGCAGAACAACTGTTTAACAGTGTTGTTGTGTTAGTTGCCATTGGACTGGTTCAAACTCACAGAGATTCCATGCATAGCAGAAGGAAACACTAGTCCTGCGCCATGGTCACAGTTGGTGCTTAGCCAGTCCTTACAACCACTGGGCCGATCCGTCTCGTAGAGGGTCTTCCTCTTTTCCAGTGTCCCTTATTTTAGCATGCATGATGTTCTTCTCCTAGTACTGATCCCTCCTGACAACAAGTCCAAAGCATGTGAGAGGAAGTCTCCCCATCCTTGCTTCTAAACAGTATCCTGGCTGCAAATTCTGTTCAACGATTGAATAGTTCTCATGAAAATATAAACAAAATATGTAGATTAATAGTTGATCTTTGTTAAAAATGAAATGTAATTGAGACAAAAGTTGATCAGTTGTTACCAGGGGACAGCAGAAAGGTAGAAATGGGACCTATTGCTTAAGGTTTCCTGAGTTGCTGTTCAGAGTAACAAAAAAACCTTGGAAGCAGGTCAAGGTGACGGTTTTACAATGTGGTGAGCGTAATTCATGTTGCTGAATTGTACTTTTAAAAGTGATAAAAATGGAAATTTCTCTGTGGATATTTTACAAGATAACATTACAAAATGAAATGGAATACAAACACCATAGGTTAAATTACTTCATATTGTGCAAACAAAATTCTAACAAATCTCACCAAAACATCTCAAAACAGAAGTTTAAATTGTTTTTTAATTCCTTGAATTTCTTTCTGCCCTTGGAAAACATTCCTTTTTGACGGTTCCAGAAGCCACAAGACAAACTGAATAGTTTCTATGCACCTGAATTTTTCTCTACTTAAAAAAGCTCTTGACTTCCAAGATTTTTCTTCTTCTATTTATTTATAGAACAGAGAACAGTTAACTCATAGGATTTTCTAGGCTGTGATCTTTACTTATTCAATCTACATGTTGAACAAATAAACAAGAAGCTGGACTATATGGAAAGAAGGTGGCATCAGGACTGTATTAAGACGCATTAACAACCTTTGATATGTACACGACATAACGCTGCCTGCTGAAGTGAAGAGGACTTGAAACACTGATGAAGATGCATTGCACCTCAGCATAAAGAGAACAAAACTCCTTATAACCAAAAAAACAAGTAACATGATAAACAGAGACAACATTGAACTTGTCAAGGATGTATTTTACTTGTATCCGTAAACAATGCCCACTGAAGCAGTGATCAAGAAGTCAGACTATGGATTGTACTGGGAAAATCTGCTGCAGAAGACCTCTTTAAAGTGTTAAAAAAAGCAAAGATGTTACTTTGAGGACTAAAGTGTGCCTGACCCAAACGATGGTATTTTCAATTATCTATAAGGTTGAATACGCATAGGAAAGCTGGATAATGAATTAATAAAGTAATGATGCATTTGAATTACAGTTCTGATGAAGAATATTGAATATACCATGGACTGCTGGAAGAATGAACAAATGTATCTTGGAAGAAGTACAGCCAGACCGCACCTTTGAAACAAGGATGGCAAGACATCATCTCACATAGTTTGGACGTGTTACCAGGAGGGATCATTCCATGGAGAAGGACATCATGCTGGGTAGAGCAGAGGGTCAATGAAAAAGAGGGAGACCCTCAAGGAGATGGAGTGGTCCAGTGGCTGCAACAATGGGCTCAAGCATAATGATTAGGAGGACAGCACAGCACTGGGTGGTGTTTCCTTCTCTTTAACACAAGGTCGTTATGAGTCAGAATGAACTTAATGACCCCTCCATGGGGTACCCAGGTCATTTCCCCACGGAGCTTCTGGTGGGCTCAACCCTCCAACCTCTGGGTTAGTAGGCAAATGCTTAATCACTGTGACACCAGGAATCCTAACCCATGTGTTAGGGGAAAACAATTCAACCCATAATAGTAACCTTATCCATATTTCTTTTCCTTTTCTTTCTTTCCTTTTTTTTTTCAAATTCCTTTGTCTGTCTGTCCCAGTCCCAAGCCTTCAAAAGCTCAAGAACTTCCTACATGATCAGTCTTCCTGTGTCAAACCCATTGATGAATTGATGAAAATAAAAGGGATTGAAGGAAAAATTCCCAGAAAGTCCTTTGTTGTTGTTGTTCTTTTTAGTGCAGTGGTTCTTTGTATTCCTTCCACCTTCTTTTGACGTTTCCTGCATTATTCACTGTTTTCCTCGTAGAACGCTTTAATGTTGTAACTCAAGATGTGAAACTTTTTCTTTAGTTCTTTCAGCTTGAGAAATGCAAAGTATGTCCATCCGTGTTGGTTTCCTGACTACAGGTCTTTACTCATGTCATTGTGACATGTGACTTTGGCTTCCTAGGCTACCCTTTGAAATCACGCTGTCTAGCCTGATTCAGGTGTCCTGGTGCTACAGTGGTTAAGAGAGTAACTGAAAACCAATAGCTTGCCAATCTGAACCTACTGACTGTTCCTTGGAAATGCTGTGGGGTAATTCTACTCTGTCTTATAGAGTCACTCTAAATCTAAGTCAACTTGACAGCAATAAGTTTCAATTTCATGTTTTCATTTTTATGTCCTATCCAGCTAAAATACACCAGCAAGTTAACTAAGCATGGAAGATTAAATCTTTGATTGTTGTCAAATTCAGAAAGAAAAGAGCATAATGCATTGACTAGTAAACAATGCCAGCAAAGTTGTAGATAGTGCAGATAGCTCTCACTAGAGAAAACATATTCTTCCCTGTGCCTCTCAACTGACCAAAAGATTGGCAATTTGAATCTGTCAGGTGCTCCTTGGAAACTCTACGGAGTGGTTCTACTCTGTCCTCTAGGGTTGCTATGAGTCAGAATCGACTCAACAGCAGCAGGTTTTGATTTTGGTACCTCTCTGAGTCACAGTCTGTCCTTTCTCATTTATTTTGTAAATAGCACTTCCATTTACTCATTGTGACATTAACCCTAAATTGTCTCTCCTGGTCCCCCCTTGTCCACCCAGCTTGGGTGGTGCTGATATCTCATTTCCACTCCATGTTGGCAGTCATGACTGAAAAATAGCTAAAGAGATACCTATGTCACCAAGAAAGGACACACTGGGCTCCTATAGGCTTTTTTTTAGAGCTATCCAAAAGGGCAGGTTTGTTTTTCCTTGGTACTCTTATGCTGGCAACATGGGAGCCAGAAACTGGTCATGGTCATTTTTGTCACCGTGTGGTGAAGTCCTGTCTGAGGAAAAACACACACATACACACACACACACACACACACACATACACACAGAGAATAGGAATAAGAGCCAGAACATGTAGTACTGGGCCCTGACACCACAAAAGTCAACCCAATAACAAGACATCTCAATTGAGGCAGTCACTATAATCCTTTGCTTTTAAAATTATTGTTTATAAGTATTGGTTTGACAGATTTAAAAGAATTTCTTCTCTAAACAAGTGTCCTGGCTGATAAGGTCACCTTCTATTTTCATCACTAATTTCAATCTAATTTCACTGAGGTCAAGATTTCATCTTTGCTGAATGTCAAGAGGGCTTGAAGGACTTAATGATGAAGATCAGAAACCACAACCTTCAACATAGATTACACCTCAAAGTGAGGAAATCAGAAACCCTCACAACTGGACCAATGAGCAATACCCTGATAAATGGAGAGAAGATAGAAGTTATCCAGGACTTCGTTTCACTGGGATCCACAACCAACATCAATGGAAACAGCAGTCAAGAAATCAACCAACACATTAGACTAGGCAAATCTGCTGTGAAAGACCTCTTTAAAGTGTCAAAAAAGCAAAGATGTCAACTGGAAGACTAAGGTGCACCTGATCCAAGCCACAGAGTTTGGGTTCACTTCATATGCCTTCAACGGTTGGGCAATGAATAAGGAAGCTTGAAGAATTGAGATCTTTTGTGGTGTTGGCAAAGAATCCTGAATATACCACGGCTTGCCAAAAAGAACAAATCTGTCTCGGAAGAAGCACAGCCAGAGTGTCCTTAGAAGCCAAGGCGGTAGGACTGCCACTCACATAATTCTGATCTGTCATCAAGCAACATAGAGGGTCATCAAAAAAGAGGAAGACCTTCCAGGAGACAGATTGACCTAGTGGATGCCCACAGTGGCCTCGAGCCTAACAGTGGTCACAAGAACGGCACTGTGCAGAGTTTTGTTCTGTTGTACGTGGGTCACTATCAGCTGGAACTGACTTGTCATCACCTTACAACAACAAAGGCTCCTGAGGCAGCTGGGAGTTGGATTTGACTTGTCAAGTAACAGCGGCAACAAAGGCCAAATTGGTGAACTACAATTTGAAATCCATAATATGCAGTACATTTGAGTCTCTTATACTTAAAAGTTCAATAAATCATACTAACAACAGGAAATGTATTTTAAATAATTTGAAGGATTTTGCTCTTTTGAGTCCTTGAGAGTGGGCAGTATCATTCTACGTCATAGGTTCTTAATATTCTGCTGAATGTCCCAGAGCACTGTTGGTTTTCAGAACAGACTGTTCTTTTCCTCCAGGTAATTATATTCGAAGTGATTTAGGGCACTATGCAGATGGAAACCATCCTTTCCTGATAATTATTTCCCTAGAAATCACTTTATAAGTTTTTTTCCTTTGTTTTCTTTTTTGAATTTGTAAGGAAATGGATACCCTGTGATTTTTTTATGTTCCAACAAAAAAAAAACACTATATTATTTTGAAACATTTTGAAATTGGCAATACAAAAATTAACTATGCCAGACAACTTTTTGCTTGAATTATTAAATATGCATGCTTTCATGGAAACTTGATCCATATGTTTCTCATTCATTTACAATGAAGTGACAAAATGTTGTTTTGCAAGAGTTTGATATTCATTAGTTTCAAAACATGTTTAAATAATTCCTTTTTATCTACAGAAAGCTGAGGGAGAAACACATCCCAACCAATCCAATCTGAGATTCTGCTCTTATTTTATTTGTGCATTCAGGTGTCACGTGGCCAGCAAATTAAGCAAAACTTGTTAACTACTTCACAGTTACATTGATAAGAATCACGGTAGATAAAGAAATAATCAAAAGATCACTGTATACATTATGCGTTATATATGGTATCAAACTACATAATGTCAAAGAGAGAGGGGAAAAGAAAGGGCAATCCCAACCGGCCCATTAGCCCCAACTGCAATTTTCCCAAGTAACTCTGCACCATGAAGCTCTGGGGTTGTATCAGCCTCATATTTTAAAATACTGAGTAGACTGTCTTTTGACTTATACAATAGAGTACAAGTACTAGGACCCTGAGAAAGTGTTCAACCAGCCCACAGCCCATCTCCGATTGGCATCCCTGTTCCCCTCCTCCCACTCCAGTCTATAACCCATCTAGTCCTCATCCCCACACAGTACTAGTGTCTGATCAGATCTCATGTTGTGTTCAAACTGCTGAAGGTGTATATTGTCTCACTTAACACAACTCTCTTTTCTGCCATTTAGATGTGAAAATTCAGAACACAATGGCAAGATGGTACATCCTAGGGTGGTCAGCTAAAAATAGTAATGGTACTTAATACTACATTTATTGAGAAAGCATCTGCACCACTGGAAATCTTCTGTATTCTTCATAATTCCTCTTGAGCTATAAAAAATATGGAGTTCTGGTGGTAGAGTGGTTAAGCATCTGGCTGCTAACCAAAAGATCAGCAGTTCACTCCCAGCAGCAACTTCTTGAAAACACCTTGGGGGCAGTTCTGTTCTGTCCTTCAGGGTCCCTGTGAGTCAGAATTCACTCAACAGCAGCTGGGTTTATCAGTGTCAGACTTTGTGTGACTTCAAGAAATGAAGAAATATCTTGCTAAGCACAGCTTATGGAGAAAAGGACTCAGGCTGGATCACCTCTCCCAGAAGTCCCTGGTCAATCATATTATGTGACGGTGAAAGCAAAAAAAAAAAAAGAAAGAAAAAAGAAAAGAAAAACAAAGCCAGTGAAAAACACAAATACAATAATTATAAACAGGTTCAACTGCATCCATAGTTGTGATAAAAGTGAATTAATTAATCATAGTAGTATATGAAAAAAGAGTTTTAATATCAAATATACAATGTAATAAACACTGTACAAAACTTTTGAGTAATACATTACTTTAGAGTGTAATAAGTGCTCTGATTTTTGTAGGATGTATTTATTATGTTTTTGTACTGTCTTTGTATTTGAATTTTTCACAAGTTTGTGGGTTGACTGTGTATGAATCTAGGCTGGCCTTATGTACAAGAGATACAATCTTGTAGAACAGAGATCCCTTGGTGTCCCTCGAATGTCTAAGGATCAGGATTCCTTCAGTTTGATTAGCTATCATTCTCTTAGCATGTGATCTTTGTTCAGATTGTCAGGAGGAAAAAACAAAAATGGAATGTCCGGAGCTATCCTCAGGGTCAAGACACTTAAGCTTCACAAATTGTTTCTGGTTATATACCATCAGCCAGAATTTAGTCATCCAAGAGAGGCTAGGCACTACAGGCTTAACTTGGGAGGACCCACACCCTGTTTAACACTTTGGGAAGGGGGAGTGTCTGCTACTCAAGTGTAAAAAAGGAGAATGAAGATCGCAAGACCATAGCAGGCTCTTCTGTGCAATGATTAATATTGTGTTTCTAAAGGGATGACTGATAGGCTGCTGTGGTGGTTCAAGGTCTTTTTAAAACTTTTTTTTTTATTCCCTTGTGGAGCAGGTAAGTTTATACTGCTGGGTCAGTTATTTTAGTAAAACAATTGGACAGGACAACTTTATGCTTAATGTGCAGTTTAGCCATCCCTCCCCAAAAGCAATAAGCTTTAACTTTTTAATAAAAGAACATATATCTGAATAGCCCTTGAAGAGCTTGAGGAATAGCTGTGATTTTTTTCTAACAGTTGAAGAGCTTGAGGGATAGGTGTGGTTATTTCTACCAGTATTTTTCATGAACTAGAAGAAAGGGATCACATACCAAGCTATATGAGAAAGAGTGGGAGTAAAGCCTCTGTTGCCATCAACTTGACGCTGACGCACATCGAACCTGCTGGTGGGCAGAAGCAAAGGGCTTGCCTGCTAACCAAGTGGTGGGCAGCTTGAACCCACCAGACACTCCTCAGAAGAAAAATGTGGCCATCTGCTTACATAAAGATCAAAGCCTGGGGCAGTTCTACTGTCTTCTATAGGATAGCTCTGAGCTGTTACAGGACCAATGTAGGTAGGTATAGTCATTCTCTTAAGCAAATCACCTTGTTTTAAATGAAAGCAGTTTTTCTGATAGAAATGGATGAAAAGAAATGAAAATAGAAAGACCAAATAATACTCTTAGGAAGACGGATACTGAAAACATCAAGAGCAGATCCCCTCAGTTACATTATTACACTGTGAAAGATAGCAACAATGTTATACTGATAAACTGATAATCACCTTCTAAAAGCATCTTGGCTGGGCAGGTGGTGTAGTTCGTTCCACTATTGCCATAATCTAAAAATCTATCACTTTTTTTTTTTTTTTGCTCATGGATGATCATAGCAGTGACTTGGGTCTAACACAGGGGATCTTTTTTTTCCCCCCCCCCCCACATATTTTGCTCCTCTAACCCTGGTGGTGCAGTGGTTCAGTGCTACGGCTGCTACCCACAAGGTCAGCAGCTCCAATCTGCCAGGCGCTCCTTGGGAAGTCTATGGAGCAGTTCTACTCTGCCCTCTAGGGTCACTCTAAGTCGGAATGCACTCGATGGCAGTGGATTTGCTTTCAGTAATATTTATTACTTATAAGTAACAGGCACAGTTGCAAATTCCTTTAAGTCTTTGTATCTGTAGCTTGATGGTAAGATCTGACTAGCTTCTGAAGGCAGTGAGAGGAATACTGAACATTTTAAATATATTTTTGAAGTTCAGTTACTTACAGCCATTTTCTGTCCTCAAGAAAAATATCTCAAGCAGAAAGTCCACACAAGATACCAAAAAGTACTGATGAATTTGAAAGCAGCCAACTTCTGCAACTTCTTGTTAAATTTTGTGAGGTGAAGTTGGCCCCACACAGATATTTTCCAAGGATGAGGAGTTGACTGATCGGAGGCACAACGGCATTTTACTAATGAAAAGCTCAACAGACTCAAGTGACTGGAAGACACACAATGTGGGTTCGTGTGTTATTATCTGTTAATGATCAAAGGGCTGCAATTAGACGGTTCATGTGACTTTCCCAGTTGAGGGAGTAAACAGTTTTCTTAACTTGCATTTGTTCCACTGTTGCGGTGATTGAATTTAGAGAACTTTCTGCTAATAAAAACAGAGAGAAAAAAAAGCATCATAAGAAGATGTAATTTTTTAAATAAAGTAGAATGCTAAAGGTTCTAAATACCAACAGTTGTGTTAATACAGCATAGCATTACTTTCCAAACATCCTATGAAATGAAAATGAGAAGATACATAGAGAGATACATGCACACGCACATAAATGTATACATACACAGTTTTTACCAGATATGTTACTGTAGGTATAAGTTAGAACATCTTCTCAGTTATCAACACTACAGAGTCTTTCACAGCCACTTGAAGACATTGATGCAGAACTGTTGTGACAGCTTTGGAAGACGCATGCCAATGTGTAAGAATGCAGAACATCAGTATTACAGAAGGACAGAGAGGACAAGATGTGCTCAATGTTGGAAAACTGAGGACAACTTCAGGCGCATTTTAAATGTGAACTCTAAATGCCAAAACGTGTTTCTACCTGCTCCTCTCAACAGAACATAAACACAAGCTTTTTCTTTATTTTAGACAGTGTGGAGATAGTTGTTCACTGCCATTAAGTCAGCACCCAGCTGACAGTGATGCTGTTGACAATGGAATGAAATACCACGTGTTGCTGTGCCATCCCCATGATAGGCTGGGCATCACTTCATTTGATCCATAGAGTTTTCTTTTGCTAATTTTCAGGAGTGACCACCAGGCCTTTATTCCTGGTCTGCCTTTGTCTGCAAGCTCTGCTAAAGCCTATCCAGCACCACAGAAATACACAAGCCTACTGTGACAGACTTGAACCCAGTGCTGTCATATAGAAGGAAAAAATTCTGCCACTGAATCACCACATCATCTCCAACTCACGATGATACCATGTATATAGTCTAGAATTTTTCCGCAGGGTTTTAAAGGCTGTGATCTTTCAGAAGCGGATACCCAGATACCTGTCTTTTAGGGTGTCTCTGGGTGAATTTAAACCACCCACCTTTTAGCTGGTGTGTTGAGTGCCTAAACATTTGCATCTCTCAGGGACTTCATGAATAATAATGTCCTTCCTTTTTTCCTGATAAACGAACACTGGTTCTATCATTAATGATCCATCTACAGCCCCACATAGTTTCTGAGGCTGAAATCTTGGACAACTGAGTGTTCTTTAGAAGCAAGGGTGGAAAGACTATGTCTTACATACTTCGGGCATGTTATCAGGAGAGATCAACCCCGGGAGAAGGACATCGTGCTAGGTAAAGCCGAGGGTCTGCAAGCAAAGAAGGGATGGATAGAAGCAGTGGCTACAGCAATGGGCTTAAGCATAAAAATTAAAGTGAGAAGGGCACAAGACGGGGCAGGATTTCGTTCTATTGTACACAGAGTTGCTATGAGTCAGAACTGACTCAGTGGCACCTAATGACAACAGTCTTTGTGGAAATTTGTGGAAGACAGTAGTCTTTCTCCCACGGAGTGGCTGGTGGGTTCGCAGCCACTGACATTTTGGTGGGCAGGAGGCTGCTTTCAACACTGTGCCATCGAGCGCCTAAAGCATAGTAATTATCCTTAAGCAACTTACATGTAAATCAAAAAGAACTCTTTGCTGTGAATGTGATTCAACACATAGCAACCCTATAAGACAGAATAGAACTGCCCCATAGGGTTTTCAAGGAGTGCCTGGTGGATTCCAGCTGCAGACCTTTCAGTACTAGCAGCCACAGCACTTAACTACTATGCCACCAGGGTAGCCAACTTTGCTTACAGAACAATGAAACAAGGATGCACAACGTGAAACACAATCTTCCTTTCCAGAACACGCCGATCGTCATGGAGGGTAACTAACTTGGCATGACTACCAGCAGCCCCCTCCACAGCTTCAGAGAAGACAAGTTAAATACAATGATATATAAAGTGCGCAATTCAGTCCAGACATTCAGATAGCGAAGACAAAAACAAGATCACGGATTTAACTGGCCAGCACTATAAATCCACAGGAGAAGTTAGCAGTGCCAAGTGAGTTTCAAAGCCAGGATGCTTACGAAATGCAGTGGGTTCAATGGTTCTTCAAGTGTTTTCAGCGAGTTTATCACTGACGCTCGTTACTCTGATACGCAGAATGGGAGGGGGCTCTTGGCCTCTCTGTCTGGAGCCGGTTCAAAAGTGTGGAGGAGTGTGGTCTAGAAGTTACTGCAGATGGAACATTTTAACGGTCTTTGTCTCAAAGCAGAGCAGGGCGAGGAAGATAAGGCGACTTTATTTCCATTTCAGAATTAACATTCTCAGATTGCAAGTGTTCTGGATATATTGATTACCTGTGTTAAGACGAAATGCGGAAAAAGGAAACAAGGAACAATTGCAAACGAACTCTGGCTCTAGGCACTAAGAAGAATTAAAGAGGCACACTTCAGGGAGTAAATTCTCAGAGACTAAGCCCTAAAGGGGAAACCTTGATGGTGCAGTGGTTAAGAGTTTGGCAGCTGACCTGAAGGTCAGCAGTTCGAATCCCCCAGCCTCTTCTTGGAAGCCTTATGGGGCAGCCCTACTGCATCCTAGAGGGTCACTATGAGTCGGAATTGACCACAGTGGGTTAGGGTTGGTGTCAAAATATTTGCTAAAATTTGCTTTTGAGTTGTTAAACACACGAGTTCTTTGATATATGTCCAATACACATACATATTTGGAAATACTAGTGGTACAGTGGGTAAGAGCTGTAGCTGCTAACCCAAAGGTCAGCAGTTTGAATCCACCAGCCAAACCTTGGAAACAATATGGGGCAGTTCTGTTTTGTCCTATAGGGTATCTATGTGTCAGGACTCACTCCAGGCTATGGTTTGGGGTTTTGTTTTGTTTTGTTTGGAAGCCCTAAGGGAGAGAAAGTGTTTCCTTTTGAGCTATTAATACACATGACTATTCTAATATAATTTATCATGTTTTGATTGTTTAAGTTTAATGTACCACTTAGTGAATTTATGTTTTTTTAAAAAAATTGAGAAACATAGAACTGCCACAGCTTACTCTGGCATGGGTCTTTGTTTCCACAGGTTTTTGTTTCCCAAATATGTACCTTCAAACCTAGTTTTCAAACTAATTTAACGTTGACAGTCTGATTTATGTAATAAAGTTACTGTGTTTCTTACGCTTATGTCTCATTTAAAATGAGATTCAAATTCTTAAATCTTTGACTTTATCCTCAGTAACAAGCACACACAAAAACCTTCCAGAAGCCAAAAATAATTGGGCAAATTTATTTCTGAAAAGCTGCAGAAACATTAGTCTTGATAACAGGGTGTATGCTTCAACCAAAGTGGTTTAGCACTCAGGGAAAAATACGCGATTCCTGAAATCTGGATTTAGGATTCTAAAATTAACTTCATTCCTTTAAAATGCAGGGTTGGAACTGCTGCTGTAGTGCTAACGTGACTTAAGAAAAAAAAGGAAGAAACAGAGGTCAGTGAATACGGCAAGGAGCTAACCTGGATTTCAGAAAATGGTGTGTATCTTTGGCTTCATCATGATAACCCTTTTAATCAGGATTCAAATTTTCAAAGTTTCAATTGATCAAAAAAAACAAGACATTGAACCTCAGTGACTTCATAAAGGATAGAAACAAAAACATTTTAAAAAGCACTAGATTTAGGTCATTGATATATCATTAATCTATTGGTGAACATCAGCTAATAAACACGTGTCCATATAAATTGTCATGAAATCTTTTTTTTTTTTTTTGGACAAGAATATTTGATTTTGGTCATTGATATCTCATTAATCTATTATTGTTGGGCATCAGCTAATAAACATGTGTCCATATAAAGTGTCATGAAATCTCTTTTTTCGGGGAGAGGGACCAAGAATATTTGATTCTTTAAAAGAAAATCTGTAGTTTAAAACATTGGTCTTAGAAAACTTCTTGCATATTGATGTGTATTCTTGGTGCTATGACAATACTACCAGGTATGCTTCTAAAAATCCTTGATGCCTGTGTAAACTCTGTGTGCTCTACGAAACCCTCAACGCAGGAAATATTCCACAGGTAAATGGAATGATAAATACGGTAAACACTCCTGAATCCCAAGCATAGTGGGTTAAGTACTGTGTCTGCTAACCATAAGATTGGCAGTTCAAACCCACCAGGCACTCCTTGGAAACTCTAAGAGGCAGTTCTACTCTGACCTTTAGGGTCGCTGTGAGTCAGACAGCAGTGGGTTTAGTCTTTTTGGTCTATCCCAATTCTAAGAGATGAAATAGTGACATTAGCCAAGGAATGTAATCCACTTTAAGGTTCACGGTGCCTTGGTATGATAATCGTTTCCTTGGGTGTAACTCTCAGCTTCATCCTGTTAGCGACTGCCTCTGTGGATGTTACATGGCTTTATTGTCTTGATTGTCCCCTCTCAGAATGGTTGTACGAATGGATGAGTCCTCCTTTAAGTGTCGTTAGAATGCTGGTCTTCCTAAACCCTGCCTGAGCCCTGTTCTACGTTTGAGATCTCCTGCTTCTGCTTCATACTCATCTAGGCAGCAACCTTCTAGATACTTCTTTTTTGTTTGTTCTTTTAATAAATACTGATTCAAAATTGCTAAACTTAACAGGATATTTAAAAACTCATTGCTGTCAAGTCAGTTTCAACTTGCAGTGGCCTTATAAGAACAAAGTTGAACTGTCCTGTAGGGTTTCCAAGGAGTGGCTGGTAGACTCTAACTCTTGATGATTTTTAGCAGCTGAGCTCTTAACCACTGCGCCATCAGTGCTCTAGAGAAATGGAATGATGGGGCTGGGGAAGATTTCTTTGAGATACAATAAACAAACCAGTTGCCAACAAGCTGATCTCAGCTCATGACAGAATTATTTAAATAATAATAATAAAAAGTAATTTAATGAAAACAAGACAGTCTTTATCATCAGTTTGGTGCTGTGAAAATTTATGGCCACTCTAAATATTCCACTATCCTGGGTTTCTCAGACCCACAGGGAGGATCACGCTGTAACCAAATTCCATGATAACCACGCAAGGTGCGTCTATAGAGATGACCACTACCCACTGGCTAGAGAGAAGGAAAATGTTAACTTTCTCTGAGCTGTGTCTTTCATGTATGGAAGAGAACAAAAACCACTAAGATCAAAATTCCCCTGCAAATTTGTTTTCCTTTGGGGGTATGGAAATGGTGTCGCCCATCATTTTTAATTTTGTAAATGTCACCCATATTGGCTCCCTTTGGTGGTCCAATCTTATTCCACCAAAACAAATAAGCAAGCACCAAAATTAAGCTAACTAAAACACAAGTGCTCTTAGAGGAGTCTGCCTCACTGAACAGGTTTTTAGCAGGGAAGAATCTAGGACTGGTCTCACTGCAGAAACACACTCAGATGTTTGGATGCATATCTCAAATGTAGCCAAGTATCTGGCTACAAGTGAACAAGATAAATGGGAACAAGCTTTTATCGTTGAATATAGAAAATTAACATACAATTTTAATAAAGAATGGAAATCAGAAAGCTTTTATTACCACGCACTCTGCTCAGGAGTCATCGTAGAGGTCTCTGTGTGCTCAGCTAGAACCAGGGTGCAGCCCCCTGCATTCTTCAGAGTTAGCCTCTGCTGTGAATGGACTGTCATGTTCCTCAGGAGGACGAGCTTGCATGCACTATGGACAGCCCACGCCGGTCCACATATGAGACAATGCCTAAAACCTGCTGCTGTCAAGTCGAGTCCGGCTCATGGAGACCCTACGGGTCAGAACAGAACTGTCCCATAGAGTTTCCAAGGAGGGCCCGGGGGATTTGAACTGCCGACCTTTTGATTAGCAGACATAGCACTTCACCCACTATGCCACTAGAGTTTCCAATACAGTGCCTTGAGGCAGCTTTTTCAAGGAGATAGTTAATGCTCGTGTAGGAGCAAACTGATAGAACTCCAGTAGATTTCTACCATTCAAGAAACGTTCAAATCCCTCACAGCTCGAATGGTGAAAGAAGTCAGTCCACTTCCTTGGCCACATCTTCTGTGGTGGTGCAGTGGTTAGGAGCTCAGGCTGCTGCTAATCAAAAGGGAGGTGCTTTGAAGTCACCAGTTGCTCTACAGGATAAAGATGTGGCAGTCTGCTTCTACCGAGTTTACAGCCTTGGAAACTGTGTGACAGTTACACTCTGTCTTAGAGGGTCACTGTGAATTATGATCGATACCAGAGCAATAGGTGGTGGTGACGATGGTGAACATCAATACACATGGGTCCCTATAGAGGTAGAAATGGTGAAAATGTGTGAACTTGAAGAGAAAGGAAGATACGACTGAATTATTATAACACGATGTAATGGCTACTGTACATGTCTTTTCTTCTAATCTCTACCAAGATATCTAACCTCAAATTGTAGGCATTTAAATTTTCTGTAATATAGTTGACTTTGTGGCCAAATCTTTTCAGGCAAAGAGTTTTAGAGAGGACACAAAAAGCACAAACTATAAAAGAAGACAACAACAGACATAAAACAAAAAGATTTCTGCTCTTGGAAATACGCCATTACGAACTTAAGTGACAAAGCATAGCCTGGGATAAGATATTCTCAATAAATACATTTGCTAAAGCACTCATATCTAAAATACATAATGAACTCATATGAATCAATAATAAGAAAACAAACTTGTTTTAAAAATGAACAAAAGATTTTGAAAGATAATTCGCAAAAGATACAAGGATAAACAAGCACGTGAAAAGAGGCTTAATATTTTTACTCATTAGAGAAACACAAATCAAACTCTAGATGAGACAACAATACAAATATATTAAGTTGGCTAAAATTAAAAAGACAGACAATACCAAGTGTTAGCAAGAATGTGAAGCAGCTACATTTCATGTATAGTGCTATTTAAAATATAAAATAATGCCTTTTTAAAAAAAATTTTGTTAGTTTTCTTTAAATTAAATATACACTTATAAGAAAGTCAGTCTGAGTTTTACATAAGAATTGGTTGTAAGGAATTCAGCTAAAAGATGCCTTTGTCTTGGAATGAAGAAGTAACAATGAAATGTAAATAAGAGATTAATTGGAAATATTTTTGAGGTAAATACAACAGATTCGCTATTTGCTTAGAAATTTACACACTTTTGTGTAAATTCTTCAGCGTGTACTTTTGCCAAATCACGATGTAAGAAAAATAGTTGTATTTCTCGAGCTGTAACTAACTTGCTTGTGATCTTTACTAGGTTATCCAACTCTCTGGCTGTGAGTTTGTTCTTTAGTAAGAAGAACATTTTAGTATTTTGTCTTTCTCACAGAGGAGTCGTGAAAAGAAAATCATGAAATTTGTAAAACACTCATCAAATGCAACTTTTTACACTCACCTAACTATGAACTTCATCACTTTTTATTTATCCCATAATTACAGAGGTCATAGGAGCTAAAGAGGTCAGACTTGCTCTCTGTTATTTGCTATCATCAGCTGCTAGGTGACTGGCATTATGGTATTTTCACCCAAATAAAGCACACCCTCTGCATTGGTTTGCCACCCACTCTGTCCCCTGAGAGGTGTTTTCGTAAGCCTCATGGTGGCCATTTATTTATTTATTTATTTTGCATGTTGTCATTGGAACAGATTCAAAGGCTACAGGTTTCTAGAACTGGGTAAAATAAAATAGCATATCACACTTACTGAAATACTTTGAAGGAGGAAGAAGCCTCTGGCAGCAAATGTAGAAAGGGAGTGTTATTTGCATACAAATACAGTGCATGCACTAAATAGTTCAATCTGTGCAAGTCAAATCTGATCATGAAAATGTTTGGTGACTTTGTTTCGGTCATCCTGAGAAAACACTCCAGCATAGGCTACAATTGCCAAAATTATAGAAAATTTGTTTTGTTTAAGTCTTTCAGGCTTTTTTAATTTTTATCCTTAAATCTTGACATTTTTGTTATGTAAATATCGGCTTTGGAAACAAAAGGTAATAATCATTAAAACACTAGCTTCAAGTTTTGTTATTTATACAATGTTAAAAAAAAGTATAGAAACAAAATTGAACTCAAGAGCTGCTAGATGGCGTTTTTTGGAAATCAGGCTTCATTATTTCTCCATATGCTGCACAGAAAAAAATTGGCACATTCGTGAAAACCACTGGGAGAGGGTCATTCAATTTGCAGAAATGCTGAACCAGATTTTGTTATTTGCCAGTTGTATTAAGTCACAATTAGTAAAAATAACAATAGATGTGTTACAATGTTTCATTATATTCAATGGCCTGCACATGTAAAAATAACAAAAGCTATGACTGTATTATGTCAGATGGTTCTTAGTGGAGATCTCAGGGTGCACCCCTATGTATTCTTGTGAGGTTATGGACATCTGCACGAAGGTGGAGAGTATTACTTCTTCCCAAACTTGGATTTATAAAACCACTAAGATTTTGCAGTTTATTTTTTATTCCAGCGAGATGCAGCCTATTGTGACTAATAAACTAAATATGTTTTCCTTGACCAAAATGGTAACATGAAAACCTCCATGGATATGTAATGGCTCAAAACATAGTCCATCTCTTAAAAGTAAATTACTGAAAACATTGTCTTTATTTGAGAAGTGAAGCAAAATTTCCAGCTCAAGCCTACAGCCACGGTGTCAATGAACGTTTTTGCTCAGAGTGGGTCTCGGAGTTGAGAAGCTGCATGCAGTCCCTCAGCCAATTGTCACTCTCCAGCTTCTGTCTCATTCTCCATGCCAGGAATGTGCTCCCTGCATACATCCTTTTTCTCTAAATGGACTCTGCATTTCTTGTTTTGACAACTATTAGAAAACAAACAAAACCGCTGCTTTTCTGAACCTATCACTGTTAAATCTGCTTGAATCTTTCCCATGGTTTATATGGTTGGCACATTATTTTCCAACAATTTCTAAGTTAAAAAAAGGGGGGACTTGTATGTTCCCACAGAATGAACTGAAGTAATATAATACCTATTTTGTCTACCAACCTGAGTGATAATACTCTGAATATTTAAATCATACAAGGAAATTACTTAGCTTATTTGGGCTCACTTTTAAAAATGCTCGGTAGATTTTACATTTTGAGTTTTTTTTTTTTTTTTTAAATTATCATCCTTCCGTACATTATCTTCTGCTACTGTGTGTTTTAACTTTCTACCAAAAGTCGGTGGTCTAAGAGAGCACAAATTTCGTTTCTCATAGTCCAGGATGCCAGAAGGGTTCAAGGTGGCCCTCAGAGAAGATTCTGTCCCTCTGAAGGCTCCTTAGGGGAAGATCCGTGTGTCTTTCTGGTTCTGGAGCCTCGACATTCCTCATTGTCTTGGCTCTCCTCTGTGGCATTTATCTTTCCCCACTTCAGCTTGCAGGCCTCTGTACTTAATCTACTTTGTTTGTAATTCAGAAGAGAATTGGCTTAAGGAACATCTGCAAAGCAAGGAATCACTTTTACATGGCCTTTTCAGCCGTCATCTTTTAAACCCCACTGTGATTGAATTCATTCTGACTCACAGCAACTAAGCAGAATAGGGCAAAACTGCTCCCTAGGGTTTACCAGGCTATAATCCTTTCTTTTTTTTTTTTTAATATTTTCTTGTGCTTTAAGTAAAAGTTTACAATCCGAGAGAGTTTGCATATAAAATGCCACACCCACACTGCTATGCAACTCTAGCTACCCTGTGACAGAGCACTGCTTTCTACCCTGCACTTCCTGTATCCATTCCACTAGCTCCTGTCCCCCTCCACCCTCTCATCTCACCGCTAGATAAGAGCTGCTCAGGTACCCGCATGTTTATATTTAAGCCAAGAGGAGGCACATACTTTATCAGCTTCCAAATCAAAACCAAACCCACTGCCATTGAGTCAATTCCAACACATAGAGACCCCACAGACAGAGTAGAACTGCCTCATAGAGTTTCTAAGGAGCAGCTGGCAGAAGCGAACTGCTACACTTCCAGTTAACGGCCCTAGCACTTAACCACTGTGCCACCAATGTTGCCAGCGTCACTTTAGGTCTTACAGTCCAGTCCAGTCTTTCAGCTGTGAGTTAACACAGAGTCTGGAGGCCACATCCTCAGAGGACACTCCAGTCTGCCAGACTCTCAAGTCTGATCTTTCAGTGGAGAGGAGTGGGTCCTTTGGACAAGGGTGCCTGTACTAAGAACCTTCTAGACCCAGAAGAAAGAGTTGTAATACTGAAGGTGGTACAAGACGGCCAGAAACAGAGACAAATAGGGCAGAGCTGAATTTCAGAAAAACAACGGCAGCCATGTGCACAGTGGTGGGCTTGCTGGTTTATAGAAAGACCTGGCAGATGTGTGTCTCTGAGCAGAAAGGCTGTGCAAAGCAGAGGCTTCAGCGCCCTCAGTGCAGGAGTCTCACACCTCCCACCCTATGAGTCACAGCAGGAGCCTCGTGGGCCCTTGGGCAGCAGCAGGCTTCGGTAGCAAAGCCACTGCTGTTAGCTGACTCCAACTCATAGCAGCCCTAGAAGGCAGAGTAGAACTGCCCCATAAACAGCAACCCTAGAAGGCAGAGTAGAACTGCCCCATAGGGTCTCCAAGGAGAGCCGTAGCTCTCAATCACTGTGCCACGGTGTTTCCGAGTATCAGAGCAGAGGGGTCTGCATGACTTAGTCACGCAGGATTTCAGTTCCTTAATGTCTTCACCATCTGCCGTTTCCTCAGAACTCAAGTCCTTGATTATAGACACAACTGTGACTGTAGACAAGGAAGGAAGGAGGATGTCTTGGGAAAAAAAAGAAAAATAGGTTCAAACCTAGAAGTGCTGTGTATCAATTCTACCTATGATCCATTAGTCAGAACTCATCCTTATGCTGACAATTAGTGCAAGAGCCTTTGAAATCCAGGTTGACCGTATGCTCAGGCAGAGGAGAAAATCGATGCTGGTAAACACTGGCAATCCCTGATTCCATAAAAGATTCAAATAAATGGAACAGCATCCCATGCTCATGGATCAAGAGTCTTAATGTTGTTGTTTTTGTTGCTGCTGCTGTGGTTGTTGTTGCTGTGGTTGTTGTTAAGTGCCGTGAAGCTGACTCCAACTCATAGCAAGCCCAGGTATGATAGAACGAAACCTTGCCTGTTCCTATGCCATCCTCGCAATTGTTGCTAAGCTTCAGCTTGTTGTTGCAACCACTGCATAAATCCCCCTCCTTGAGGGTCTTCTTTTGTTTGGCAGACCCTCTGCTTTACCAAGCATTAGGACCTTCTCCACGGACTGGTCCCTGCTGTGATCATATTCAGAGGACACGCCTACGGAGTGTTCTGCTTGTACTTCCAAGTCAAATTCATTCATTTTTCTGGCAGGCCATGGGTTATTGAGTATTCTTTTCCAACACCTTAATACTAATGTACTATTTTTTTGGTTAGTCTTCCTTATTTGTTGTCCAGCTTTCGCATGCATATGAGGAGACTAAAAATGTCAGGGATTGGGTCAGGCACATCTTAGGTGACATCTTTGATTTTTAACACTTTAAAGAGGTTTTTTTAAAAACAAACTTCTCAAGAGATTTTTTTAAATTGTGCTTTAGGTAAAAGCTTATAGCACAAAGTAATTTATCAATCAAAAGTTTATACACAAATTGTTTTGTGACATTGATTGCAATCCCTACAGTGCATCCCACTTGTCCTCGTTTGTTTGATTGAACTAACAAGCCTGTTCCGCTTGTGTTAGTGACTCTTTTTAAAAAAAAAAAAAAAAAAAAAAAAAAAAAAAACTTGTCTAACCTTTGGCTGAAAGGCAGACTTCAGGAAAGACTTTAGTTCTGAGTTAGCAGGGTATCCAGTGGCCAGAGGTCTTTTGCAGCAGATTCACCCAATGCAGTAAATACACCCTTGAATTTTTTGACTGCTGCTTCCAAAGGCAGTGATTGCTGATCTAAGTAAAATGAAATCTTTGACAGCTTCAGTATTTTCCCTGTGTATCATGCTATTGCTTATTGGTCTACTGGTGATGATTTTGGTTTAATTCATCTTGTAGATAATTCATACAGAAGGCTGAAATATTATTGAGATGGTGATAATACATAAATCTATCTACAGACTCAACCTAATTTCTATTAGAATCTCAGCTTGCATCTTTCCAGAAACTGAAGAGCTGGTTATAAAATTTGTATGAAAGCTCAAGGTCCCAAAATAGCCAAGACAGCCTTCAAAAAGAAAAAAAGTTGCATTATTCATACTTCTTGACTCAAATCATACTATAAAACTATAGTAATCAAGACATTATGATACCACTGCAAGGACAGATATATAAGTCAATGGAAATGAAGCAAGAGTCCAGGAATAAATTTTCACATTTCCAGCCAACTGATTTTTACAAGATTGACAAAACAACTAAATGGAGAAAGAGTAGTCTTCCGACAAATAGCGCTGGGACAATTGAACAGCGACGTACAAAAGAATGAAGCTGAACAACTTCCTCACATCACGCACAAAAAAATAACTCAAAATGGAAAAAAAAAGATCTGAACGTAAGAGTTTCTTCTAAAGCTCTCAGAGGAAAGTATAGCGGTAAATCTTTGCACTAGGCAATGGCTTATTAGATGCTACATCCAAAGTCTAAGCAAAAATTTTTAAAAGAATTGAATTGTACTTAATTCAAATTAAAAACTTTGTGCTTCAAATGGCATATCAAGAAAGTGAAAGGACAATCTAAACAATGCAAGAAAATATTTGGCAAACAGGTAGCCGATACGATACAAGTGTCAAGACTATATAAGTAACACAACTTAGTAATAGACAATCCAATTTAAAACTGAGCAAAGGTTTTGAATAGACATTTCTCCAATGAGAATACACACTTGTCCAAAGGGCACGTTAGAAGTATTTAAATGTCTTTAACCACTTGGCACAGCCAAAGTGAGACCTCTCTGAGCTACTACTTTACACCCACAAGGATGACTGTAATAAAAAAAAAAAAAGACAGAAAAGACCAAGTACTATGAAGAACAGGGTGAAATCAGAACAATCATAAACTTCCGGTGAAAATGTGAAAAGCTGCGATTGTGGCTCCTCAGAATGTTAAACTTAAAAGAGTTACCATATGATCTGGAGACGGATCCAAGAGAAATGAAAAAAAATTTCAGGCAATATCTTCTAGATGAATGTTCATAGCAGTATTAATCATTAAAATAAATGAAAGTAAACCCAACATCACCAACTTCAGACAGGGTAAACAAAATAAAATATTATTCATCAACAAAAAGTAATGAGGTACTGATACAGGCTACTACACGGAAGCACCTCACAAATATTCTGCTAAGCAAAAGAAGTTAACCCCAAAAGAGTCTACTCATCTGCAGTGTCTAGAACAGGTAGAGGCAGAAATTAAATGGATGGTTACGTGGGGTTAGGAATGCTGGTGTTGAGAGGGAAGTAGGGAGTCAGTGCTCATGAGGATAGGAGTTCACACACGGATGATGAAAATTTTTTAAACTTACGTGTTATAGATTCATATCAAAGGAGAACTTCATGGTATAATTGATCCGTGAAATACTCTTCTACTTGGTAACAATACGGTAGTCCTCGTGAGTAAAGAAGGCTAGTTCTGCCATTCAGGAAAGCCCAGTTCACCGAAGAGTAAGGATTGTAATCCCTTGTTGTGTGTTAGCAGGTCAGCAAAAATGTTTGTTTAGTATCATATAGCTTTGTTTTAGCTGCATCATTCTCATTTATGAAATGTCGGGGGTTTTCCCCCTCTACTGCAGAGGAAATAAATGTCCTGATCGTTATAGAAAATACGGCATTGGAAGAAAACTATAAAGGAGAAAAATGGCGTCTCATGGGTTGAATTATCTTTCCCAAAAAATCTGTGTAGCAACTTAGCTAGGCAAGATTCTTGTCCATATCTGGCATTCTTCCATGCTGCAAATCCTGCCTTTATGATGTGAACAAGGGTGGATGCTCAGCAGTTGTGTTTGTGGGGCAGGACTCAGGATGTGAGATTGTCTTGTGCCTCGAGACAGTCTCTTGAGATGTTAGGGAGCAGCAGAGAGATTCGGGGACCTCATACATCAAGAAGCAGTGTCAGGAGCTGAGCATGTCCTTTGGGAAGGACTGGGATCCCTGTATCTCAGAAGCTTCCAGTTCAGGGGAAGACTGACAGCAAGGACCTTTCTCCCCAGGCAGCAGAAAAAGTCTTCCCCTGCAGCTCACACCCTGAATTTAGACTTTTAAACTAGTGGACTGTGACAAAATACACTGTCTTTTTCAAAGCCATCCACTTGCAGTATTTCTGTTAGAGTAGCACCCAACATTCAGAGTTAATTTCTACTCATTCTTTTTGACTTTCTATCTTATTATGTATATAAACTATTATATATTAACTTTGATATTTACAAACCCTCCTTAAACTAGATAAATGATCTTTGACCAATTATTTTAAAAATCTTAAAACAAGATACCAATAAGAAAATAAAATCACCCTAAATTCACTATCCAAAGGTAAATGCTAGCAACCAGAACCCCAAAACTGAACTGATTGCCGTTGAGTGATTTGAACTCATAATGATACTCTAGGACAGAGTAGAACATCTCCTTAGGTTTTCCTGTCATCTTTATGGAAGCAGACTGCCATAACTTTCTCTGGTGGAAGAGGCAATGGGGTGTTGACCTCTGGGGTTGAGGTCAAGGACTCAATCACTGCACCACCTGGGCTATTTACACTATTGACAGTCTACCATATAAATGAAGGATGACTACATTCACAGGACCATTTATCTTAAGTCCTTGCAGTGGAACTTCCTCCCTCATTCATTTCTTTACTCTAAACTTTCCTCTCGGTCAACATTACAGTACAGGCTGGTGCCCTCAGGAACGCTCTTCTCTTCACCCTTTATCACACCCCCTGCAACTGTTCCTGCTTAAGTTCCCCGTACACTTCCTTGACTGCTGTTTCTTTCTGGGAACTACTTGCTCTGACCTCCTTTTCTCCTCTTTTTAACTTAGTATGCCTAAACTAGAGACCTGGTAGCACAGCAGGTGACTATCTGGCTGCTAACCAAAGGGCTGAATCTACCAGCTGCACCTGGGAAATTTATTGGGCAATTCTACTCTGTTCTACAAAGTCTCTACGAATCAGAATTGACTCAGCAGGAACAAGTGTACAACTAAATGTCTTATATTCTCTTCTTTCTTAATTTTTCTGGTCACCTGACTTGCTCAACACTGGGATTTCTCTCTACAACCACAGTCTTCCTGATTCTTTAATGGAATGGCATCATGTTGGCCTCCACTGAATTGAGACCCTAAGTCGACATTGCGGCTCTGCCCTGTGAGTCAGGCTTTGCGGCTAAGTTAGTTATGATGAGAGAACTGTGAATGGTTTCTTTGCTTTAAAACTGTTTTTTCTGTTTTTAAATATATTAAAAGAGACTTTGATTTTAAATTAAATACAAGTAGTATTTAGAATTCATCTTGGATAAAATTTATTTCTATGTCTGCCTTAAATCTTATGTTCTTTTAATGAACTACCACTCTGGGATCAAACTGTCAACAGCAACTTGAAAAGCTAGGTGGGAAACTGAGTGGGGTGTGAATTTACGTTAATGAGGGAAGAACAATTTTGAATAAAGTGAAAATGGCTGTACAACTTGGAGAATGTAATCTGTGTCACTAAATTATATATGTAGAAATTGTTGAAGTGGTGTATGTTTTGCTGTGTCTGTTTTCAACAATAATAAAGAAAACTGGCCATTATCAATATTTGTGATTCTGTGAAAAACATGCATTTCAAATTTTGAAAACACCCATCTGAGTTAATGTTTCAAATAGAGCAGGATAAAATGCTATTTGAAGAACATCAGTAACACTTTCTTCTGTAAAATTATTAAAGTCAACTCAATTTTTCTGTTTTATGAATAATACATTTCCATCTAGCTGTCTTATAATAAGGAATAAATATGTTTTGTTATTTGCTCTGCATTATAAATGTAATGATAACTACATGGGCTTATTACACCTGTATTTAAATGCCTAAAATTGTTTTCCATTGCATTCTCTTAATTAAGATAAGACAGCTAATGTGATATATAAAACATCCATAGAAGTGGTTAAGATTAAGAAATTAATGGCATCCCTCACCTGTCTCTCAAGAGCTATACGACCTTGAGCTTCTTTGTATTTCTGACAGGGCTTCCCAAACCCACTGCCATTGAGTTGAGTCCCACTCATGGCAACCCTAGAGGTCAGAATAGATCTGCCCCATAGAGTTTCCAAGGAGCACGTGGTGGATTTGAACTGCTGACCTTTTGGTTAGCAGATGTAGCACTTAACCCACTAAACCACCAAAGTTGCCTCTGACTGGGTTTAGTAGAGGCAATATGACATTCTTGTGAGGGCTGAGAGAGTTAGCACACAGGTAGTCACCTTGACATATCCAAGCTGCAAGTAATCCCACTCAGCACCATGGGTTTTTTTTCATTCATATGTGTTCACATTAGTCATACATGCTACATACTACACTGCAACATGTAATCTGCTGATGTTATCATTCTCATTGCAACCCCCAAAGACAAATAGAGATCAGATTTATAAAGATACTGATTTTAAAAAAGGGAATAATAATGGAAAAAAAATTAAAAATGAGGTATTTGACCTGGATTGGGACTAACTAACAAGGGAGTTATCAGAACTGAATTCAGTTGTGCTAAATTAAGGATGTACAGGAAGAGGAAACTCTGGTGGTTTCATGGCTAAGTCCTACCTCTCCTAACCAAAAGGTGGGCAGTTCAAATCCACCAGGTGCTCCTTGGAGACTCCCGAGGGCAGTTTTACTCTGTCCTATAGGTTCACTATGAGTCAGAACTGACTTGGCAGCAGTAGGTTTCATTTGGTTTGGATAGAAAGAACAGTTTATTGCCTGCTACAGAAACACAATAAAGAGCAACCATCATTAAAGAGTTGTTTGAGAGTTCAGAGATGGGTTTAAAGATTATCGTAATTGACATAATTTGGATTTAGAACTCTTTGTTCTAATTTGAATATTTCTAATTTTGAAATTTTCTAGATTTGAAAAATTTCTAATTTTCAAAACACAAAAATATAATGATTTTTTAAGGTTTATAACAAAGACTGAAATTGCACATGTGATATGTTGGTGGAATATATACGTATGCATACACACACACACAAATACACACACCTACCTTGGGGGAATATATGTATACATACATACCTTTACATATTGTAATTTGAATACTCTTCCCTAAGGCCTTTAGATTTCAAACAGCATAAATTTAATAAAACTAGTAATTTAAATCTAGAATTTTAATTCCTTAAGAGATACCTTTCTTGATTACATGAAATCAATTTAAGAGCTTTTACAAGAGAACATTTTCTTGAATGCAGACTCAGCGTTTAAAGAACATAAAAGACAAACTCAAAATATTTTATTCTCTTGTACTTTTATATACGCAGAAAACTGTGAAAAATGTAATGTCAATATTTCCCTTTTTTGGAGGCCCTGTATGACACAAATGGTTAATTAAACCCTTCACTACTAGCCAGAAGGTTGGGGATTCAAATTCATGCAAAGTGCCTGAGAAGACAGACCTGGCCAGCTTCGGAAAGATCACAGCTTCAAAAACCCTATGGACCAGGTCTATTCTGTATACATGAGGTCGACATGAGTCAGCAATCAACAACAACAATTTCCATTTTTTAATAATGTATCCTCTTTTCTTTTTCTTTTTCTTTTTTTACTGAGAATATACACAGCAAGACAGATACCAGTTCAACAATTTCTAGATGCAATTCACTGACACTGATTGCAGGCTGTATACACTGATTGCAGATGTATAACCATTCTCAGCCTCCTATTTCAAGTTTATCTCTCCCATTAACACAAACTCACTTTTCTCTAAGTTTCTTAACTAACCTTTCAAGTGACTGTTGTCTTCTCATCTTAGAAAAGCAGAATGTTTAAGACAGACACTGTTTACTGCGGAAGCTAATCTACTGTTTGGTTTCACGAAGACTTCAGAAGATATTTTCCTTTTAAGGTTTAAGATTTAAGGAGTATCTCAGGGGCAATAGTTCTGTCATAGATATAGTTACAACAATGACCAAAAAAGAAAAAAAAAAAAGAGTAACTGCTAAGGTTGCTTATGTACAAGGAGACACCTCATAGGATTTGGTTCCTTGGTTTGGAGGTTTATGGTCATAGTTTCATACAGCATCCTAGTTAACTGGCGTAAGAAAGTGTCTTGCACTTCTAGTCTACCTATGAGTTCACTGTGTAGAGCCTAGAATCTTAAAAGCTCGCAAGTGGCCCCCCAAAGTATAACAGT
Organism: Heterohyrax brucei; assembly: GCA_028571685.1. NCBI lineage: Eukaryota > Metazoa > Chordata > Mammalia > Hyracoidea > Procaviidae > Heterohyrax > Heterohyrax brucei. The sequence goes on along the minus strand of CM053148.1, from coordinate 82,310,321 downwards.
TTGTCTGTATTCACCTGGCACAACACAGGAAGAAGTAAAGTAAGGAACAGAAGGAATAAATAGAATGTGCAGCTGTCTCCATAAACTTGCCTGCTTTTCCAGAGACCAGAAGAACTGGATGATGCCTGGCTATCATTACTGAATTCTTCAATCAAAGATTGTATAGAAGAATCCTGATCAAAAGGGGGGAAATGTAGAACTGAAGCTCAAATTCTCATGGAATCCAGATCTTCTCGCATCAGGAGTTTAGATGAACCCCTGAAGCAATTTCCTTCTTAAATTACTATTATTATTATTTTACGGTGAGCTAAATTAAAGCATTATGATATTGATTCGGTAATCTAAAAAATTCTAATTATTTTGGTAATCTCATTCATGTAAAGATGATTTAATGAATCCACTGAAGAATTGCACCTATGAAATAATACCTTTTGTCCAGAGCTAGAAAGAAAAAATGTTCCAAAGAACAAAACAGATTGGTTAGCCTATAAGCAGGATTTCAGACAGAGACAAAAGTCTACTTATCTTGTATTAAACCCAAAGAAAGTAAAAGGGTGAAAGCAAGGATCTACACAGCTGTGAAAATCATAGTAATTGCAGGACTCGTCAGAAAAAACAAACTCCAAGTTCTGAATGACAAAAATTAGCTGTCAGTTGGGACATTAAATAACAAAGATTCATGATACCTAAACTATAGCTGACTTCTATCTTGCAGAAACATAACCCTGTAACTCATTCTACACTTACACTATTTAATATCAGATATCAAAATGTAGCCAAAATGGAATTTGAGAGAACGTTATATAAATATTATTTCTTATTTCAAATCCCTCAAAATCCCTAGGTTCCCTATCAGTAAAGACTAAATGTTTAGGATAAGGTTTGAATACATGCAAAATACAGTCACTGTAACAATAGCCATTCTTAATTTTCCCTTTTTTTAAGGCACCCACGACATTTGTACAGAGCTAAAACAGGACCCTGTAAATAATCCAACAAACTCCAAGGAGTAGAAGGCTGTGTATGGAATTCAAGATGTTAATATTTCCTTTCTGACCAAATTAACTCCACATGTTTTCTACTGCAACTAATCTCTTTCCTGTGGAATTAGGCATGGTCTGACTCAGGCTTTACTTTTTGAACAGGACAATTTTCTCCAGAATAGTCCTCATTTTTCACAGCCTCAGGCTCCCAGCCTGCTAGCCTGGTGCTGTGTACTCAGAGAGGTCCTGGTTGTTTGTAGCGAAGGTGTAGAATCATGAAATACAATGACAATAACTTTAGTTTGCAGGCTGAGGAGCCTTGAACTGTCATCTTGCCATGGAATGAATTATGTCCCCTAAAAAATGCGTGTAGCAATTTAGCTGGGCGAAGATTCCCAGTATTGTGTGAGTGGCCTCCATTCTGTGATTTTCCTATGTGGTAAATCCTAATTTTTGTCGGGGGTCACAAGACGAAAAGAGTCACTAACAAGTCTTGGGGTTGGCAATAAACGTTATTTAATCAAATCACACTTTACAACTAAGCAGTGGGGCAGGGAGGTGCTATCACCAGGACTTAAAGTACTCTTATTTACATTACTTAAGAGCTCTTAACTACATTTACATTAGTTGGGAACCCTCACTTACACGAGTTAAGACCCGGGCAGGTTCCACATCTCACAGGGACTGTAGCGGTCTAGTCAGAATGCTAGTGTGCCAACACACACACTGCCCTAAAAGTGGGGTTCACTCTAAGAAATTTAAGGATTGTCTCTGTTCTCACCATTCTGACGTCAGGAGAATTAGAAGTAGAATTTTACAATGACAGGAGACGTCTCCAAGTTGAAGCAGGCAGGAACAACATACCAGTCTCAGACACTAGCAGAAGACTTGTCATGGTCACTGGAAGCAGGTCATTTAGATGTGGATGGAGAAGCATCGAGTGTCCGCCAGTAGGGACAGTATAGGAGACTTAGGCAGCAACAGGAAAACAAACAGTCACAGCCACTCAAACCAACCTATGATGGCAAGTGGATGAGGTCCCAGGATCAGGTCACAGCACAGCAAACCAGGGGACACAGGCTCTCAGGAGGAGGCAGGGCCCAGGCCCTTGAAGATGAGGCACAGTAACAGACTGTGGGCACAGAGTCCAGACAGGACTGAGTCCTCAGGCCTTCGAAGATGAGGCAAATGAGGTCAAGGCCGCAGATCATGGGTACAGACTCCCAGATGGGACTGCTGTGCCCCAAGTCCAGAGTGCTGAGTTTTTAATACAAGTTGTTTGCTTAGTTCTGGTTATTATTGGTCAGTCCCCAAATCTTATCTTCTCATACCTCAAGTTGTTGACTTTTTTCTGATTGGTTAGTTTCTTTATCGTCTCTCTGACCATCCGTGGCCACATCTTTCGGGCAGTTGTTTTTCTCACTTTAACTTCTTCACCATGACTTTGTATTTTTTCACTTTTACTTCTTCACCAGGAGTTCGTATTTTCTTACTATCTTACTTAGCCCAAGCACAGCCATTTGGTGTTTAATGGTTCAGCCAATTCACAGTTTAGCCAATTTTAACCTAGTCTGGTTTATGACAAGACTCTACTTTACTATACATTCTATATGTATATACACACACATACACATACACATATATATCCTCACTTCAGTTTACTAGTGCAAGATCAGATCGTGTTAAAGAGAACTAGGGTGGGGCTGTAGCACTGTCACTGAGGTCACATCCCCAGCCCAGGTTAAAGGGATATAAGAGATAAAAAGAAAGAGAAGCAAGCAGAGAGTTGGGAACCTCAGTCCTCTGGGAGGACAGCACCAGGAGCAGAGAGTCTCCTTTGGACCTGGGGCTCCTGAGCTGGGATGTTCCAGGACCAAGGGATGATTGATGACAGGGGTCATCCCCCAGAGCCAGTGGAGACAAGGGGTCTTCCCCTGGAGCTAAAGCTCTGGATTTGGACTTGCAGCCTACTAGATGTTTAGACAATGAATTTCTCTTTGTTGGGGGCTTCTGCTTGAAGTATTTTCTGTTTTAGCAGTACTAGATGACTAAGACACATCTCATAAATGACAGGCTTCAGATGACATGTGTCTAGGGAGAAATAATTTCTTAGGTGTCTACAGAATTTTCAAGTTGGTAAAGTGCTCCCTACAGTTACCGGTGAAAAATAACAAGAATATGATTTCCATTCATTGAAAATATGCTAAATGCCAGACTTTTACTGCTACTGGTGATTTTTCTAATGCTAACAAAGATCTAGAATCCACGATTGTCAAGTCTTTTCCAACTGTAGCAACCCTGGTTGCATAGTGGTTAAGAGCTTAGCTCAAATCCACTGGGCACTCCTTGGAAACCTGATGGGACAGTTCTACTCTGTCCTGTATGAACTGCTATGAGCACCCTATATAGTACAGAGAAAAACAGCTTCCTAGGGTTTCCAAGGATGTAATCTTTACGGAAGCAGGCTGCCTGCCACATCTCTCTCCTGCTGAGTGGAGAGACTAGCGAGTTCAAACAACCGACCTTTCACTTAGTAGCTGAGTGTTTAACCACTGACCCACCAGAGCACCTTACTGACAAAAATAAGGTGGATATTCTAAGCCCTGTTTTGAACAACATGCCTCAGTAAGTAACAGAGCTGGGATTCCAACTCTCTCCTTCTATCTCTAAAGCCAATGGCTCTGAAAGGCAGAGCAGCCATCAGACCATGGCAGAGACAGGGTAAAGTGGCTGTCATGGCTTCAATGTGTAAGAGGTGGCATCTAAACCACACCTGGCTACAGTAAGGCTCCCTAGTCTGTAATCATTTTACTCTAGCACCTATCTCTGAAGATTTAGTTGATACCCATCCCATGCCTCTACAGAGTCTCCATTGGTGGTGACAAAGAGGGACAGAAGAAGGAGCAAAAGAGGGCCAGGAAAAGCCACAGCACAAACACTTGAAGGGAGACATACATAGGCTAGTGGTTTTGTGTCCATAACATCTGGTAGAGTGCCTTAGTCATACCAAAAAAAAAAAAAAAATTACCATTGCATCGGACTCATAGCTACCCTATAGACAGAATAGAACTGTTCCATATGGTTTCCAAGGAGAGGTTGGTGGATTTGAATGGCCAACCTTTTGGTTAACAGCCAAAGCTCTTAACTTACGTGCCACCTGGCTCATGAGTACAGAACAGAGCTGCTCCTATGTGTTTTCAGTGACTCTGATCTTTCAGAAGCAGATTTCCAGCCCTGTCTTCCAAGGTACTTCTGGTGAAATCAAACCACCAACCTTTTGGAGAGCAGCCAAGGGATTAACTACTTGTACCACCCGAGGATACCTGAACATGGTGATAGCAGACACTTAATATTTAACAAATGAATGAATAAATAAAAATGAGGGAAATAAAAATAACATAAAAATTATCACTATTATTTAAATTTGCTTCTCAATTTTCACAGTGGTCTTTCTCAGTGTATCTAAATCCAGTTCTCTGAGTTGATATCCATTCAAGAGCATTGTTTTTGGTTGATTCTGACTCATGGTGACCCTATGGGATCAAGAAGAACTGCCTCACACAGGGTTTGTTTCCAAGGCTACAAAGCTTGACAAGAGCCGACTGCTACACCTTTCTCCCACCCAGAGGTAAATGGGATCAAACCACAGGCCACCTGCTGAGCAGACGAGTGGTAAACCGCTGCCCCTCCAGGTCTCCTGGGTTTGGTTTAGAAGAGTTCCTTCCTCCCTGTGTGAACAATTTCTCTAAGCATGGATCTTGCCACATTTCATTCAACTACAAATAATTGACTAGAAAACAAAAGGAGCAGTTTTCTAAATACAACAGGGCACCCAATGTTGTTCCACCTAAAATACAGGCATAAGTTGGGGCGGGGGGAGACTAACACTAAAAAATACTGTGTGTACAATTAATATTTTATTAATTTTCTCCTATTCTAAAATGTGTCCCATAATGCCATAGTGACCTTACAGGACAGGGTAGAACGGCCCCGTAGAGTTTCTGAGGAATGTCTAGAGGATTTGAATCAAAAAGTTGGCAGCTGAGCTCTTAACCACTGCACTACCAGTTTAAAGAAGTCCAGGTTGGTGTAAAGCACACACTCATAAAGAAAACCAAACTTGTTGCCACTGAGTTGATTCTGACTCACAGCAACCCTACGAGACAGAGAAGAACGGCCCCACAGTGTTTCCCAGGAGTTCCTGGAGGATTCAAACTGCTGACCTTTTGGTTAGCAGCCATAGCACTTAACCACTACATCGCCAGGGTTTCCAAAAAATATGCACATTATATCTTTAATAGATACTTTATCAATAATTTTTTCTTAGTTAAATCTCCACACTCATTCCCTCACAATTAAGATTCTTCAATTTAGTCACTTTCCCCTCTTTAGATTAATGTTTTAGATGGATTTGTTCATTTTTTTCTCAAAATATTCATATTTATCTATAAGCTCTTCAAGCCCTCGAACTGCTTCTCAAATCTTCTGTGAATGCCCTTCTGTCTACTTTCATTCTTTCAGTAATGAGATTCACAGTTTTGAAAAGGGAACCTAGTCGGTACTGAAGCAAACCTAAATACAGAGATCTCCGTTGCTTTGTTTCATTATCCAATGACATTAAAACAATACCTCTCACTTGAAACGAGCATCATTGAACTTGGCAATGCCTAGACAATTTTATTTTCATTTCCTGTTGCTGGAGGACCTCTTAGGGTATAACCATATTTTAGGTTCATCCCTTAGTTCAAGTGGCTTCCTCTTCTCGAGTGCTATCAATACAATCACTCTGAAGTCAGGCTAATGGATGAGTTCACTGAAAATACAATTCCTTCTCCCCTTCTACAGGCCAAAATACACTTCAAGATCATCAGCTTGAAACTCCAGACCTCGAGTTGCTTCAGGGAAGGAAAGATGAATGTGCCCTCGAGTGCAAGTCACTCAGAGATATGGTAAATCACCTTGTCCAGTCACTGCCAAGCGGTACCGTGGAAAAGTTCCAGAAGCATCTGAGCTGCGGGAGCTAATTTGTCTCCCGTGGGTTTCTTCTCAGTGACTTGGCTGTGGGCCTACTGATGGGGAAAGGAAATTGTTTTTTTTACCTTCTCTCAAAATTGTATACCATCTGCTCTTTCAAAATCTTGTTTTCTTTCCATCCAGTTGTTATCAAAATTACTAACAAAAGCCAGATGATTCCGTTGCTTTTCTTTGAAAGCCTGTGCTTAACTTACAATGCTGAAAAAATGTCATCAATTGCTATGACTATATTACACAGGCAATCTACAAAAGATCAGTTCTTGAGGTAAACCGTTTTTTGAAGAATTGTCAGTAATCAACCATATTCCATGGCAGAACAACTCTTCAAAAAAACATGGCTAGTTAGCTAGTTGCTGTCTGATTCATGGAGACTCGTGTACAACAGAACAAAACATTGTCTGGTCCTTTGCCATCTTTAGCATTATCGTTATGCTAGAGTCCATTGTTTCAGAAAATGTGTACTTTTGTTAACAATAAATTGGTTAACAAACCCATGACGTGTCAGCACTCTCCCCTCCCAGCCCCTGGGTTCACTGTTACCAGCTTTCCCACCTCCTCCTGCCTCCCGCCTCCCATCGTTGCCTCAAGGTTGGCATGCCCCTGTAGTGTGCTGCTGTTTTATGGTCCTGTCTAACCACCGGACAAAAGGGGAACCTCAGGAGGGACTTCATTACTGAGCTAAAGGGCTGTTCAGGGATCATACTTCTGCAGTTTTCCCGTCTGTCAAGACAGTCAGTTTAGGCTTTTTTTTGTGAGTTAGAATTTTGTTCCACATTTTTCTCTAGCTCTGTTGGGTTCCCTCTGCTGTGGCCACTGCTGGAACATTCAGTGTGGTGGCGGATCACCTGCTGGACTCCTTCTGGCAGAGGCGGCGGTAGTTGTGGTCCATTGGCCCCTTGGACTAATCTTTTCCTTGTGTCTTTAGTTTTTTTACCTCTCCCTTGCTCTCAAAGGGGACAGACCAGTAAAATATCTCAGATGGCCACTCATAAGCTTTCGAGAACCTAAGACATTACTCACCAAAGTAGAATGTAGAACATTTTCTTTATAAACAACGTTATGCCAGTTGAGTTACACATGCATTCCCTGAGACCGTGGTCACCACAGTCTCATTTTTACAGTTTTGCAGAAAAGATCTTCATTAAGCATTTTTTTAGAACAATATCTTTTTACTTAAAAAGGTAGATAATATAGTGCAAGCAGTGCTACTCTGTCCTGTAGGGTCCCTGTGAGTCAATGTTGACTCGAAGGCCCTGGGATGGGTTTAAAGTTGAGATGCCCAATCACTTATTTCTTCATCTGACTTCTATATTTAGAGAAGGGAAAATACATACAAGGACTGCCAATTAAACTTGCTAACTCATCCTAGAAAAAGTGCTACATGCCTTATTGCTGAATATCACTACAGTCACCTTTTAAGTATGTACCTTGGGAAGCTAGGCACCAGTGACAGCACCTAGTCCACCCTTCAAAGCAATTTTGGAACTTATTCTAGTTTGGCCAGCAGAGCTGTTGCTGTATTACCCTTGGTGCCCTGAATGTCATCCAGATGTCTTCCTTTCAATATTGCCTTTATCTTTGCTAAAGAAAAAAGTCAGTGGGGGCCAGATCAAGTAAGTAGGGAAGGTATTCCAATACAGTTATTTGTTTACTGGCTAAGCACTCCCTCACAGACAGCTATATAATGAAGTTCATGAACTTACCACCATGTCACTGTGTGCAATGACCTTCCCAGAAAGAGTTCCAAAATTGCTTTGAAGGGTGGACTAGGTGCTGGCATCAGTGCACAGCTTCCAAAAGGGAGAACTTCAAAGGTGACCATAGTGATATTTAGCAAAGAGGTATGTAGCACTTAGAAAATTTAGGTTCGTGGACTTAATTGTCAGACCTTACATGTGTATTATATTATTATTATTATTTTAAAGCAGAGACATTTGAAATACTTTACGATGGCCCAAACTCTCCAAATCTATTTATAAGTTAGGCCTTGCCAGAGGTATGGAGCAAATAAAGCTGTCTTTTTAGCCTTCGTACAACTGACATCACAAATTGAATCAGATACTAACCAGACAGCTCACCAAAGATTCCAAATATTAGGTCTTCACCTGGATTCCAAACCCTTTGCCCCACTTGTCCTTATCCAATATATACCTAATGAGTCATTTATCCCACATTACTAGGGTGATTTTGGGGGAGCCAGTGTTCTGGCTCAACACGTTAGTGATCGCAAAGGCAAAGGGATGTCAACTCTTTAAATGCAAATATACAGGGAGAGACAGAGATAATCATCGAGACAGCGATGAAGACAGAGACAGAGATGGAGATACACCGGGTCTCACAATGAAGTCTGTGAACCTCATTATTCTAGGTGCTACATATTCATTGCTGAATATCACTGCGGTCATCTTCTAAGTCCTCCCCTTGGGAAGCTGTGTGCCAATGTCAGCATCTAGTGAACCCTTCAAAGCAGTTTTGGAACTCTTTCTGCAATGGCCATTGCACAGTGGCAAGTTCACAAACTTAATAGCATGGTGGTCTGTGATGGAGTTTTTTGCCAATGAACAACTAACTGCGTTGGAACACCTTCTCTCCTCACCTGATCTGGCCCCCACTGGCTTTTTTCTTTATCTGAAGACAAAGGAAATATTGAAAGTAAGGCATTTGGATGACATTCAGGACATCAAGGATAATACGATGACAGCTCTGATGGCCATTTCAAAAAAAGAGTTCCAAAACTTCTTTGAGGGCAGGCTAGATGGTGGCAACAGTGCATAGCTTCCCAGGAGAAGTACTGCAAAGGTGATTGTAGTGATTTTCAGCAATGAGGTATGAAGCACTTTTTCTAGGATAAGTTTGAGAACTTAACCGGCAGTTCTGGCACAAACTCTCAGCTGCTGAGAAGGAGAGGAAATTTTGAGGGGCATCCTGATACCTTAGCGGAGCACTGTTTAAGAGCTTGGTTGCTAACCAAACGGTTGCAATTCAAGCCCACCAGGTCCTCTTTGGAAACCCTAAGGAGCAGCTCTCTGTCCTGTGAGGCCCTTGTGAATTCAAATTAAGTCCATGGCAACGGGTTCTCAATACCCTGGAATTTCTATAACCTAACTATCCCGCTGTGGAAAAAGACGAACGTGTTTATCAGGCACGTGACAAGGAAAATAAACAACTTTGCTTTAATACGTCATTTCCTCTGCTCTACTTGGGCCCCCAGAAAATATGATCTAGTCCAAGACCAGCTTGTTTACTCTTGGCACTTCAAGGAGCTTCAGAGATTTAAAGCCTGAAATGTCCTCCCCAAGGACAAAGCTATTGTCACTCTACAAGGTCATCTACTTGAAAGTGGAAATGAATCGACAGAACACTATCACATTGTAATTCTAGAAGGTTGGGGTAGAATCTGACTGGTAATTATCTAGAATTCCAGGAGATCAGGAACAAAAAGAGACAGCAGGCAAGCAAGCAGACATCTTGATTCTGTTATCAGCCCCTAGGGTCGCCATGAGTCGGATCCGACTCGACGGCACTTGGCTTGGCTGGCTTGGCGGGAAAGGGTCCCACGTGGCTCATGGTGACAGTGACCCATATGTGCTGTGTTCTGTGGCACCCAGACATGAATACAGCTGGTCTACAGTCATCTTCTAAGCAAGCAGAAGTAAAGTTCTGGGAAAGCACTTGAATAATTTCCATAGTGACCATACATTGTGCACCACCAATAGTTGCTGAGAAAACTTTAAGTGTGCATATGTAAAGAACAGGACTGATACACGGCTTTAACACGAACTAAACGATGCTAGCATGCTCTTCCTGGGCAACAGTAACCTCCTAAGCAATGTTCTTTTGCTTATTTTGGCTTTGGCTGAAAGAAAGCTCAGAGGAAAATCTGTAGAACTAATTTTAGTTACCATACAAGAGCTCACTGTGTCAATGATTTCTGATATGTTTTTTGAATCTGAACTATATTTTCCATGGTCCTGAAATCTTCGATTCGCTTTTTTCTATTTTATTGATTGCAATCTTATATACTGATTCAATTTCTTTGTAGAATAAAGACAAAAACATTCAAATATGTATCTGTCAGTAAAAATATAAACAATAACAAAATTCTCACTGCTCGTTTCCTTCTTTGTACTGACTCAGAGAGAGGCTAAACCAAGAAGACTTGATTGAAATTAGGAATGTTTGCGTAACAATAAAATTTGTTTACTGCATCTCATTTTGTTTTAACTATGGAGAGAAACATCCCAAAGTAGCTTTGTGATTAAGATCTAAACAAATTAAAGCACTAGTTAGAAGTGGCTTTTATTCTCTCCCTTGATTATTCATTCGCAAGTGAAGTTTCCATAGTGACTAGTTCTAGTGATGATAACTTCACACAAGCAGGAGACAAATTGCTGAGGTTAGAGAGCCAGCCTTTGATATTTCACATGCAGTCACTGACTAGCCTTGGGATACAGAAGTTTCTTATTCATTAATACAACACATGTGCTGTTGCTGGGTGCCCTTGAGCCAGTTCCAACTCATAGCTACAGTAATGTGCAACAAAAGGGCATGATGGTCAATTCTGCAGCGTCCTCACGTCTGCTGCTATGTTTGAGCTCGTTATTGCAGCCACTGTAACAATCTGTCTCATTGAAAGACTTCTCTGACCCTTTGCTTTAAGGACTGGTGCCACATGACATGTCCAGTGTTCATGAGGTTGAGTCTCATAATCCTTGATTCTAAGGAGCTTTCTCACTGATACATTCTTCTGGCAGTCAATGGTATAATCAATATTTTTCACCAACCTCATAATTCAAATGCATAATTCTTCTTTAATCTTCCTTACTCATTTTCCAACTTTCACATGGAAATGCAGTGATTGAAAATGCCATGGCTTGAGTTGAGTACACTCCAAGTGACATCTTGGCTTTTTTCTTTAACACTTTGAGGAAATCTTTTGTGGAAGATTTACCCAATGCAACAGTAGTTTCTTGAACTGCCACGTCTGTGGGCCTTGATTGTGGATCCAAATAAAAGGAAATTCTTGACAACTTCAGTATTTTCTCCATTTATCATGATGTTGCCCATTTTCCAGTTATGATGGATTTTTGTTTTCTCTATATTGAGGCATAATCCATACTGAGGGCTGTGGGTCTTTCAGCTTCATCAGTGATTCAAGACCTCTTCTCTTTCAGCAAGCAAATTTGTGTCGTCTACATATCACAGGTTGTTAATGTCTCTTCTTCTAATCTTGATGTCATGCTGTTCTTTATATAGTCCACTTTCTTGGATTATTTGCTCAGCATACAGATTAAGAATGGTGAAATGATATGCAGCTTTCCTGATTTAAACCCTGCAGTGTCCCTTTGTCCTGCTGAATGGCTGCCCCTTGTTCTAAGCAGGTTTTTACAAGTATGTGTTCTCGGATTCTCATTGTTCACAATTTTATTTATAATTTGTTTTGACCCACACAGTCCAATGCCTTTGCATAGTCAATAAATCACAGGTAATGATCTCTGCTATTCTCTGCTTTTTGGTCAAGATCCATCTGATATCAGCAATGATATCCCTCATTCCATGTCCAGCTTGAATTTCCAGAAGTAGCCTGACAACACCCTACCATACCCATTTTTGAATTATCTTCAGCAAAAGTTTACTTGTGTGTGTTATTAATATCTTTCAAGAATTCACTCATTCCAGTGGATTATCTTTCTTGGGCATGGGTAGACATAAGGCTCTTTTCCAGGTAATGAGCAGGTAACTGTCTTCCAAATTTCTTGGCATAGACGAGTAAGCACTTCCAGAGCTGTATAAGTTTTTGAAATGGGCCAACTGGTATTCCATCATTTCAGGAGGCTTATTTTTTGCCGGTTATTTGGGTGTAGTTTGGACTTTGTCGGTCAGCACCATTAGCTCTTGATCACACACTGCCTCCTAAAATTGTTGAACACTGACCAATTTTTTTTGACATGGTGACTCTTCCTCCCACCTTCTTTTGATGTTTCCTATATCATTCAGTATTTTGTCTACAGGATCCTTCAATATTCCAACTCAAGCCTTGACATTTTTCTTCAGTTCTTTCAACTTGAGAAATGCTAAGTGTGTTCTTCCCTTCTGATTTTCTAATTCCAAGTCTTAGTACATTTCATTACAACATTTTACTTTGTCTCCTCAAACCACTCTTCTAAATCTGTACAGGTCTTTTACTTCATCATTTCTTCCAGTTCCTTTAGATACTTGATGCTCCAAATCAAATTTAAGAGTCTCCTCTAAAATCTGTTTTTGTCTTTTTTTATTTCTGGCATTTTCTTTCTTCATGCATGATGTCATTCCAATACTTGTCTGGTCCCCGCCAGCCAAGTGCCGTCAAGTCGGATGCGACTCATGATCATTAATATGCAGTACATCAAATCTATTCAGGAGGTGGTCTCTAAATTCAGTTGGGATATACACAAGGTCATATTTTGGCTCTAGTGGACTTGTTCTAAATTTGTTTAGTTTCAACTTGAACTTGCAGATGAGAAATTGATGGCCTGTTCTTCAGTTGGCCCCTGATCTTGCTCAGACTGATGATACTGAGCTTCTCTATCGGCTTCTTCCACAGATGTAGTTGATTTGATTCCTGTGTATTCCTTCGTGAGGTTCACATGTATAGTTGCTGTTTATACTGATGGGGAACAAAAGGTATTTCCAATGAATAAGTCCTCAGTCTTACCAAAATCTGTCATATGATTACTAGCATTGTTTCTATTGCCAAAGCCAAATTTCCCAACTGCTGATCTTTCTTTGTTTCCAACTTTTAAATTTCCCTAACTATTAATTACACATCTGTCTTTATTGCATGTTTGCTCAAATTTAGAGTAGAAGTGGTAAAAACCTTTAATTTCCTCATCTTTGGCTTTGTTGATAGGTACCAAAATTTGAATAATAGACATATTAACTGGTTTTCATGGTAGGTGTATGGATTACACACTTTTACTGACAGTGTTATATTTCAGGATATACTTGAAACATTTTTTTGTTGATGAATGTGAAGGCTTTCTTCATTCTGAACACAGTAAACCAGATGACTGTCTGATTTAGTATGGCAATGCCAGTCCATTTTGGCTCACTAACACCAGAATATTGATCTTCAAGTATTAGTTTCACTTTTGACATCTCCAATTTTTCCTGATTCATACTTTATACATTTCATGTTTCAGTTACTAATGCAGATTTGTAGCTGTTTATTCTCATTTTGAGTCCTACCATGTCAGCAAATGAAAGTCTTGAAAGCTTGACTCCATCCACATCCCCAAGGTTGTCTCTATTTTTAAGGGGTAGCTCTTCCCCAGTTGTATTTTGAGTGCCTTCCAACCTGAAAGATTCTTTTTCCAGCACTGTATCAGACAATGTTCTGAAGCTATCCATAAGGCTTTTTCTGTTTTTTTTTTTTTTTTTTCTTTTTGAAGTAGATTGCCAAGTCTTTCTTCTCAGTTTGTCTTAGTCTGACATTTCCAATGAAACCTGTCCACCACGGGTGACCATGCTGGTAGGCAAAATGCTGTATAAATAGAATACAATATAATATATAATATAATACAATATTATATGTGTAATATAATGCAATATAACAATTTATATACTATATTTTTATAAATATAGCTATACACAATTTAATTTATATATAATATAGATTTTATTGATATATACTTTACTATATATTAAAATACATACATTTCAATAGGAAGCCCATATTCTGTTTCTTCTCCACAAATGTCCCGGTCATGCTTCTTTGGGACTTTTTATTCCCTACCTCCCTTCCTCCCTCTTTCATCTCACCCCAAGTCTTATATAAATAAACATGATGCTGGGGGAGAAAGAGAAAAATTTGTTATTCACAGGATATTTTTCTTGGACTATGCCTTCATGACTGTCACCAGACCAAAATATTTTATGTCCAAGAACAGCCAAATAGCTTCCCAAGCCAAGAGAGCTGATACTGAGACACACCAGATAACGCTGGCTAGTCAAGAATGAGTCCAACCCAAGCCCATGTTCTTGGTCCAGTGTAGAGGGCATGGTGACGCTCTAAGAGCTGGCTTTAGCAGTGGGCATACTTCTGTTTGAGTCTCTACTCTGTCACCTCTTCACCAGGACAACTTGGACAAAACCCTTCATCTTACAGATACTCAATTTCCTCATCTTTAAAATGAGTAGGGTACCCTAAGGCCTTGTGGAAAGGAGAAATTTAGCTTGCATTAGGTACATAGTACGTGCTCAGTGAAAGGCTTAATTAAAATAAGCCCCAAACATCTGAACAATCTGTCATCATCAACATAACTGACTTGGAATTATGCTACCACTGAGTCAATAAATACCAGCACTATAGTAACTACTCAAGATAAAGAAATTCATGATTTCTACCCTCGACTACCAAGAGTTGACATAGACATAACCTACAAATAACTTGCTACAATATTTCGTTTTAGAAGTCCAGGATAGATTTTGATGATATTATGAATGTTTTATACAGCCATGGTGGCACAGTATTTAAATACTTAGTTTGCTAACCAAAAGGTTGGCAGTTCAAATCCACCAGCCACTCCTTGTAAATTTTAAGGGACAGTTCTGCTGTGTCCTATAGGTTTGCTTTTGTCTAGAATTGACTCAAGAGCAACAGGTTTGGTTATCCTTTTTATGTTTTTGGCTAATGATCATTTTTCAGCCTGGAAACTATGAAAGCTTAAACTCTATGTTCCTTCCTCCACAGTCGTTAAGCAGGACATGAAAAAGAACAAAACAAGGCAGGAGTGGAAGAATCACTGTGTTAGTTGCTGCATTCTCCAACTAGTAGCCTTGGCTGGACCCTGAACCCGGGCTTGGGCTGTTAGTTGCAAAGACCTCCTGCGCAGACCAGCAGGCTCAAGTATGCTTGCTTTGTATCAGAGAGCAACGACACTAGAGTTCCTTCTTCATCCAGACACAGCGTGAAATCAGAGAAAGGGAATGAGAATTCCAGAGGGAGCTGGGCTCTGCTTACCTGTTTTGAAGCATGATCAGAAAAGAGACAGGACACTAAGACAGCACAGAACCTGAATCCTTTACTTTGAAACTATACTCAATAACTGTACAAAAAAAAAACAAAACCTGTTGCCTTCAAGTCAATTCCAGCTTATAGTGACCCCATAGGATGGAGTAGAACCACCCATAGAGTTTCCAAGGCTAAAATCTTTATAAAAGCCGACTCACACAGCTTTCTCTGGTGAAACCTCTGACCTTTCAGTCAAAAGGAAAAAGCTTCACCACTAAGGATTCTTTCATTGACTGTACAAACAGTGCATACTACTAATATTATACAAGCTGTATTTCCAGATTTGAATAATCATATTACTCTCTTCCCTTTATTTGGAAGAGAAGAAGATTGATGGGAAAAGCTGAATGCAAGTAGAACTTGGCTTAGACGAAGTGGCTAAAAATCTCTCCCGGAGAAGATTCCATGTGGGCATAATTCACTCTCCTCCTCCAATGCAGTTTTCAAGTGCTATTAAGAAGATGCCTGCAAAAGTAGAAGCCTTTTATGGGAGTTCAATTGTAAAACAGCACTTCATTCTCCAAGGAAATGATGACTAAAACTAGACTTCACATTTCTTATCGTTCAATGCATGTTAATGTTCTTGACCTTGGGGGAGAGAATACAAGATAGTACCTGGGACAGGGCAGGAACCGATATAAATAACGCGGCACAAATGCTAAGTGCTGGCCTCCTCGCCAGGAGGTTGGGGGGGTTGATCACACCCAGAGGTGCTGCGGGAGATAGGCCTGGCAATCTGAATCTGAAAGGGTACAACTTCAAAAACACTCAACTGGATGGCAGCTAACAGTCATCACTACAAAGTTACAACCTTCTTAACAGAACTGAAAACTATGACTGTTAGAAATTATAAGAATACTGAGTTTTAGGGTTAGAGATTGTGAAAAACATGTCAGAAGATAAGTCATCAAATATTTTGTTTTAAAAAAAGAAGCCCATACCTCTTCCCGTGGAGTCATTTCTGACTCTCAGCAATCCTATACAACAGATCAGAATTGCCCCACAGGATTCAGGAACACGGAACGATGCATTTGCTGTGTGTACTTTATGGTTATACATACACACACACATATATAAACATACATATATAAATATATATTTTTAATAAACACATAAACATATATTTATATGTAATATAAGTATATTACATATAAATAAATATACATTATATGTAATATAAATATATAATTTAAAATAGAATATAGACTATATATTTATATAAACACATAAACACATATATCATGTATATGCATATATATATACATATATATGTATATATTCATATGTGTGTGTATACATATATGTACATGTACACATACATACATAGATACATACATACATGGTAGTCCCTACTGGTTTCTTTCTAGGTGGGATAGGAGATGGGGGAGAGGGATGGACAAGTTTTGGTTGAGTGGATACTGGAAGTAAGGAATAAAAAAGAGTGTGCTGTCACCGGGTGAGGAGAGCAGACAGAGTTGCAGGGGCAGGTATAGAAAACTGACTTGGATTGTAAACTTTCACTGAAACAAAATTAAAAAGACTACAAGTTTAAAAAAAAGAGAGAGAGATTTGAAGGAGCAACTGGTGGATTTGAATTGCCAGCCTTCTGGTGGGTAACCAAGCTCTTTAACCACTACACCACCAGGGCTTCTCTAAAACAAAGGAACATGGTATGATACTACCGAAACAGGAAATAGTATCTGTTTCATACATTTTCCTGGCCAAGATGATGAAAAACAGTACGTTCCAGCAGCAGAAGAAAACCAAGAAACTAGACTTAAAAACAAACAAAAACCAGTTGCCATCCAATCAATTCTACCTCAAGGCAATGCCGTATGATGCAAACTAGGACTGCTCCATAGGGTTTTCTGGTCTGTAATCTTTAATGGGGAAACCCAAGTGATATGTTGTTTAAGTGCTGTGGCTGTTAAACCAAAAAGTGGGCAGTGCAAATCTACCAGGCACTCTTTGGAAACTCTACAGGGCAGTTCTGTCTTTACAGTCACTCTGAGTCAGAATTGACTTTGATGGAAGTCAGTTGGGTTTTTTCCATCTTCAATGGAAGTAGATCACCAGTCCTTTCTTCTGTGGTTCCCCTGGTTAGGTGCAAATCACCAATCTTTAGGTTAGTGGCAGATCACAAACATGCCACCTGAGAACTTCTAGAAACCCTGGTGGTGTAGTGGTTTACTGTTATATCTGCTAACCCAAATGGTCAGCAGTTCAAATCCATCAGGCTCTCCTTGGAAACTCTATAGGGCAGTTCTACTCTGACGGATAGTGTTTCTACGAGTCAGAATCGACTCGATGGCAGTGGGTTTGGTTTGGTTTGGTTTGGTTTGGGGTATTCCAGGAACCACTTAACTATTTAAATATTTGTTTGTTTGTTTGCTTGCTTGCTCTATTATCAGAGGTCATGAACTGAAAACAGATGAGAAATACAAATGCCTCCCACCCTCTGTAGACTGGGCCTCCTTTCTCCATCCAGCCCTCACAGTTACATTGTAAGGGACCAGTTTACGGGCTTCCCTCTTTGCCATCGGGTCCCCTTTTCCCTGTCTCACTGAGACCTCCATCGCTTGCTCTGTTTCCAAGCTGCAGAAAATCCAGCGATGGCAAGCGCTTGTCAGCCGTTACCCCCAGTTTCTCAGTTCTCACCACCCACCATTTCCTGGGGTCAACTACCTCCAGGCCCAGCCTTCATTGGGCCTCCCCTGTGGGACTGGAGTGCTCTGGTCTGGGATAGCCTGTATGCTCTAAACCAACAGCCAACATGCAACATTATATCTCCCAGAGCTAGACTCTATGGGTCCCATATCCAGCAGGTGGGCAGATGAATGCATCCCCTCATCGTCCCTTCCAGAGACCCCTTTGCAGATTTTGTACTTCTCTGTCTTCACAGTTTCAAGCTCTGCTGGACCACAGGGCCCTGTTCCGTTTAGTCACTCACTAGGGCATAGAGGGAGATCCACTGAGTCACCTGTCCACTTGAGACTACTCATACCAGAGACCAGCAAGCAAAGAAACAAAAAGGGAATTACTCAATTGTGATTACCATATAGAGACAGAGTCATTCTTACATAAATGATGCGTCCTTTTAGACACTAAATGGTTCAGATGGATGGCTAGATAAACAAATAAATAACATAGTAACACTGAGATCCTATTATACAGATTATACATCATTGTGGATTGAATTGTGTCCTCCAAAAATATGTGTATCAATTTGGCTAGGCCATCAGTCCCAGTATTGTGTGACTGCCCGACATTTCGTCACTGGACGCAATTTTCCTGTCTGTAGTAAATCCTATCTCTACAAGGTCAATGAGGCAACATTAGCAGCAGTTATATTAATGAGGCCGAATTCAATCCACAAGATTAGAGTTTGTCTTGAGACTCTTTTGAGGTTTGATTTTTCACAAGTAGATCTCCAGGCCTCTCTTCTGACATGCTCCTGGGTAGATGCAAACGTCCAACCTCTGTTTTGTTAGCAGCCAACTGCATTAACCATATTCACCGTCCCGAGGTCCCATTATTTTTACTACCATCTGTCTAATTAAGGTAACCATGGCCAGCACTGTGGGTGAGTGTCCTGCCCAACGTCCACCTCCATTTTCCTTTTGTACTCACAAAGTTCTACTTTTGTGTGACATGACAGCATACTCAGTTGAAAGTACCCAGTTTTGCAGAATTCTATGCCACTCTGATGGCGCATCTCATACTTTTGACCAAAGACACTTAAGAGGAAGTCACTGAGAGGGGCCGACTCACCCCGTAGGGCCCCCTCTGCTCTCACTCTTTTGTCCCTTCCTCTTCTGCTGGAACATAGTCACAGTACGCTGAGTTAGAGAAGCCTGAGATTAAAGGCTGTTAAAGATGACTGAGAGGTTTGATTCCCAGCAAACTCACTTTATATGGTGCCCCCACCCATCTGTCAGTGGAAGCTTCCAGGTTGCTATGACATCGAGCAAGTTTCAGTGTAGTTTCCAGAGTGCGATGGACTAGGAAGAAAGGCTTAACAATCCATACTAGAAATCAACCAAAGAAAACTCTTTGGATTATAGTGGTCAAATCCACAACCAATCACGGACATGGTGCAGGACCTGCAGTTGTTTCCTTAGGTTGTGTGTGGAGTCACCACAGTCCGGTGGCTTGGCCTCAGGTGGCCAGTTACAACTACCACAAGGACGGACGAGCAGAAACTGGAAAGATGAAGAGCAGCTGCCCACATCAGCCGGCCAGCACGCTAGCCCTGCGTGCCCCACCTCTGCGACTATTTTGTGCGTGGAAAAAAATGAAATCCTTTCCAAATGTGTCCCTTTCCAGTTCCATGTCAAATGCAATCCTAAAAGAAAATTTAATATTAGCTTGTTTAGAATAATTTCTTCTTTTCATGATTTATCAATGTTTGTTTGCTAAGTACCATCACGTCTTTTCCAACTCATAGCAGACCTACGCACAACAGAAGGGAACACTGCTTGGTCCTGAGTCGTCTTGGTGACAGTTGCTGTTTTTGAGCCCATCGCTGTAGCTGCCACATCAGTGCATCTCATCGAGGGTCTTCTTCTTGTTCACTGGAGAGCACGAAGTCCTTCTCTAGGGACTGGTCCCTCCCAGTAATGTCCGAAGTACAGAAGATGACGTTTCACTATCCATGCTTCTAAGAAGCATTCTGGCTGTACTTCTTCCAAAACAGATTTGTTTGTTCTTCTGGCAGACCACGGATATTGAAGAATATTCAATATTCTTTGCCAATATCACAACTCAAAGGCATCAGTTCTTCTTCAATAGCCTTTATATAAAACCTTGAAAAATAATAAAAACTTCTCATAATTTTCTCTAATTCAATCTTTCAACATTTAAATTTTGTAGATATTATAACAGTCCCAGTAGACCTAGTTCAAGCTGAAACAAATTATCCTACTTTAAAACTCCAATTTGAAAAGAGATTGTGTGTTAGTAAATATGAAATGATGGATATAAATTTACAAAGAACTTCTGCTTTTCTAACTGAATTTATTAACATTGGCGGTAGTACCCGATGATGTTTACTGCTGGGAGGTGGAGTGGAAGGGAGGAGATCACATAAACTTATTCATGGACTCAGTGATCACTGAGTGATGACTGAGACATCGTCAGGAAGCTGAGTGATGGCAAAACAATTCAATGACACACCACCAAGACAGGGAGAGTGTCATTTTTCGTCTTAAAACTCTTCACAAGGGCTGGCTGTTGGGACTCAAATACTGAAAAGTAGGCCAAAAGCTAGCTAAGAAGTGCTAGCAACAGAACAGTAACATGATGCTCTTACTACCTTTTATGCATTCAGGACAAAAGCAAAATAGAAATGAGAAAGAATGTTTTGCTCTAGCTATTCACCCATAACATTTCCACAATATTGCAGGTAATTAATACTAAAAACAAAACAAAAAACAAACCCATTGTTGTTGAGTTGATTCTGACTCATAGCAACCCTACAGGAGAGAGCAGAACTGCCTCACAAAGTTTCCAAGGAGTGCCTGGTGGATTTGAACTGCTAATCTTTTGGTTAGCAGCCGTAGCACTTATCCACTCTGCCAGCAGGATTTCCATGGCATATTATGCATATTATTTTGAGCTTATTTTAAATAATTTCCATTCATTCGCAGTCCTTTGGTAGAGTAGCTATGATTCACCTTCTGTGGCATGCATTTAGTCATACACAAAAGAATCCTCCCACTGTTTTCTTAGAATTTGAAATCAGCTTTGCTTCCAGATACTGGACTGAGACTGATGGAACTAAAAGTCAAGATTCTGACATCCTCAAGGGGCCAAACTAAGTAAAGGGAGGCCCATGCAGGAATGTGTGTCAGCTCATCTTAGCTATCCGGGTGGAGCAGCACTTACCAAAGCTCTTCAGTGAGTTCCATGAGCATTACAGTCAAGCGATCAAGGGAAGAAAGTCAGGCAAATCAGTAGTACTGAAATAATGCCCACTTTGCAATGAAGACCCCAAGGCTCTGACATCAGATGAACTAAAGTATACGGTGCTGTCCACGACAGAAATGACAAGAGGACCTGTGTGAACACTGCCAGCAGCTTTTGGAAAATAGTAGCAAAAGGAACATCGAAAAGCACTTATGTTGAGAAAACCAGCCCATCTGAATCCGCAAACAAGAGCCAGATTTTCCTCTTGCCTTAGTGGATTTAAGAATTTATTCCTGAAGGCAACTTTAGAAGCCATTGTCTTTGAAAAAAATCCTATCTTCAGCTCAGTCTGTTCCACCCAGGGCAGGTCCACCACAATCACTGTGACATGGGTACTGATGCATGACACACAAGGCAGATGAATCATCAAATACACTTATCACAAGTGCGTTTTACCAGAGTTTCTAAGGCAGTGACATAGATTGTTATACTTGGAAATATGTCAAACAAAAATTAAGAGAAGGGGATTTCCACTTCTCTCTTGGCTAACCAGTAAGTCCAACTCATCAAAACATACTATGCCTCAAGTATTCCAGTGAATCCAATTTTACCTGTATCCAAGTATTTTTTAACAATAATCAAGAAAAGTCAACACACACACATTTAAATTTGAAATTACAAACTCACAAAATCTTTCAAGAATAGAAGTCACTTTCCACCCTCAGAAACATCTGATAATTAGTTACCAATGGGATACTCCATTATCCTCAAAGACTTAAGTGTGTATTTTCTATAAGAAAAAGAGAGAGAGGAAAAGGAGGAGAGAAGAAGCATGAGAGGAGACAGGCAGGAAAAAAGGAAGGAGGAAAGGAAGGCGATAGAGAGGAGAGAGAGAAGAAGTAAAGAAGGGAAGAAGGGAGGCAGGGAGGCAGGGAGGAGGGGAGGAGACTGTCCTGGTGGTTGTGACTTCCGGTAAAGCCTGCTCTGACTCCAGACTATCAAAGGAGGCCCACAATGACATCAAGGCAGGAAGAACTGAAACGCTGCGTCATCCTACCCCATACCCACGATTGGTTGTGATCAAACCACAGTGATCCAGAAGGTTTTCATTGGTTGATTTTCAGAAGTAGACTGTGTGGCCTGTCTTCCTCGTCCATCTCAGTCCGGAAATTTAGCTGAAATCTGTTCAACATCATAGAAACTCGCCAGCTGCCACCAACAGACAGGTGGCAGCTTGGCCTCATGAGCACTGGGTGAGAACAGAACTCAGTTCTATCACCTGAAAGGTGAGAATTCTACTGCTGAACTGTCATTGCTTCTGCTGCTTTAGTAGTTTTTTTTTTTTTAATTATGTTATGTATACATTTAACAAAGCATGTAACAAAGCATTTGCCATTTTAACATTTTTGTCTGTACAATTCAGGGATGTCAATTAAAGTTATTACTTTTGTTGTTACTGTTTTACCTTGGTTAAAAGAAAAATTAAGAACCGTGAGAAGAATCTTATCTATGCAATGCTGTGTAATTTAACAGATTATAAAGAGAGTGGAAATGTAATTTTATAGCAAATATCACAATCCCCTCCGTATTTTATAATGATAATTTAAGGTTGTAATTTAAAAAAAAATCCTGGAGGCATTGTGGTTAGGTGCTATAGCTGCTAACCCAAAGGTCAGCAGTTCAAATCCACCAGGCGTTCACTGGAAACCCTATGGGGCTGTCTTACACGGTTGCTATGAGCCAGATGAGTCAGAACTGACTTGAACGTTGGGTCTTTTTTTTTTTTTTACACTTATGTTGTTATTGGAACAGGCTGAGTGTAAAGTTGAGGATGAAAGATAAGAACATTCATCTCCAAGTGGCATGTAACAGACAGATTTATAGCAAAACACATGTATTTTCTTCCATCTATTTCAAAAGATAGTGTTATGACTAATAATAAGCAAATGTAATTTCTTTGTTGAATGATCCTTCATGAAAACATATTTTGTCTTTACTCATCAGCTTATGCAATTTGATTTTTCCTTCTTGTGAATGTAGCAATTTCCTTATTTTATTAACTCTTTTAGAAATTTCTTCCTATGATAATACAAACTCTAATTTCAGTACTTTTGTTGTAAATTCCCTTTGTCTCTGAAACATGTGTTCTCAGTTCTGAGTGAATGCATGTGAACATTTCTGAGGGCTCATCATCGCAAATAAGCCAAGACAACCAAGTGCCGTTGAGTCGGATCTGACATGTATTTAATTACATATGCAGGAAGAGACAACTAGAAATCAATGTGCAAGATAACCCATTATATCTAGACATTCATAGCAAAAGAGGAGACTGAAAATATTTGCCATTTTTCTCTGCCTTTAAACTATAATGAGCAAGAAAATATGTCATTTGAAAAGTGAATGCTTCCTTTCTCCCGATTCTGATCAAGAAAGGTTGAACAAGTAATGTCCGACTGAGCCAAAACTTTAATTCAAAGAAAACGTAGTAATCCACTCATTGAGAGTGCCATAAGAACTACGAAATTTACACAAAAATTTCCAATTCTCTTGGCTAGACATGATGTTATTGTCACTTGCTGTTAGTTCCAACTCAAGACGATTAAACCATTATGTATATTCACTTCAGTGGGCAGCAAAGTGTATTTACTTAGTGCTCTGGTAGCTTGACAAATATAATCTGTGTAGTCTAATTAATGTATTGAACTTTCTAAATAGCACCTCATAGGCAAGACTTTTCTACCGATATAAAATATTGATGTGTGAGAGGATGTAGGCAAGTCATGAGCTCAGGAGTCAGATATTCCCCAGTTACCCAGACCTCCACCACAAAGATGATGGAGACGCTAGACTAACTCTCAAGCTACCATTCACTCTCTGGTCTGTTGTAATTTCAGCAAATTGAGGACATTCCATCTTCTTCCAGCAGAGTTCTTTTCCAACCCTAAGAGCTAGTCTAGAGCCCTGGTGGCACAGTGGTTAAGAGCGCAGCTGCTAACCAAAAGGTTGTCTGTTCATATCTACCAGCTGCTCCTGGCAAAGCCTATGAGGTCACTCTACTCTGACCAACAGGATTGTGATGAGTTGGAACTTGCTGTATAGCAACAGGCTTTAGCCTAAGTCCTAATAAATCCAGTAACTTAACTCCTGTAAAAAAAATAGAGTACATTAGCTGAAATGCTACTTCAAATATACATTTTAAAAAAAAAAAAGTAGTTTATCAAAACTAAGTAGGAATTAGGTCAGGAATGAAACAACAAACTTATACCAAGAAATCTATCAGTCAACTTGATGAGGTTTATTGACAAAAGGTTTTTCAATTTATCTCAATAATCTCAAAATATATTTCAAGTTTTAACTCTCTTGTTCTGATTAAAACACTCTAATAGATATTTTCACATGTATAAGTCAAGAATATCTGAGAAAGAATACTGTCCTTCAGGTGAATACAGAATGTGCATCTCAAGCCAATGGCTAAATACGAGACATTTTTACCAAACTGAAACATAAATAATAACCTCACTCTTTCTTTTATTATTACCACATTTTGATTCCTTTTGTTGGGTTGGTTCTGACTCATAGGACCCTAATATAACCAAACAGAAAGCTTACCCCTCCACTGCTGGTGTGCTTGAGACCCTTGGTGCAGCCGCTGTGCCGCTCCATCTCACAGAGGGTCTTTCTCTTTTTTTCTGATCTTCTGCTTGACCAAGTATGATGATGCCCTTCTCCAGGCATGTCCAAGGTACAGGAGATGAAGTTTCACCATCCTGGCTTCCAAGGAGCACTTTGGGTGTATTTCTTCCAAGACATACTTGTTCATTCTTCTGGTAGTCCATATTTAAAAAAAGAAAATTACTACCATCAAGTAAATTCTGACTCACAGCCATCCTATAGGTTAGAGTAGAACTGCCCTATAGAGTATCCAAGGAGCCTGTTGTGGATTTGAACTGCTGACCTTTTGGTTAGCAGATGTAGTACTTAACCACTACACCACCAGGCTTTCCTGGTAGTCCATTGTATATTCAATATTCTTTCACCAGCACCATAATTCAAAGGCATAAAAAAAAATCCCCTCTGTGTGTCTCTGTCTCTCTTCTCTTTTTATAAAAAATATCACTCATATTGAATTATACCAGTATGAATTCAAGTTAACTGAAAGCATCTTCAATGGTCTTATTTTTAAGCAATATTGTATCTACAGATACCATGGGTTAGAACGGCAACCTATCTATCTCTTTGAACAAAATTCGATCCATAACACAATGGTGTGCCTTTTTCGTGTAAAACTTGGAAAAAAGAAAAAAAAAAGAGCAATTGACAGTGTTTCTGAACAGATATGCTGAAATAACACTCTCACACAGAGCTACTGGGGGAGAAAGCCAGTGCAATACTTACAGAAAGAAATTTGAAAATTCACCTCAATCGCTTACAAAAGAGTTAACGAGGGGTTCAACGTTTGTTAACTCTCCCGGCTGTCTGTGAGAGCAAATACTGTTGTTCAACCTTGTCCGCGGTAGTCGTGAATCTCTGAGCCCAATGCCTGGTGTGTAATAGGGAATTAATAAAGAGTGTGTTGACGGGAGGAGTCCGGGCAGCATGGTAGTTAAGCAGTAGACTGCTAAGGAAAAAGTCAGCAGCTCAAACCCCCCGGTTGCTTGATCCACTGGAGAAAGGTGTGACAGTCTGCATGACAGCCTTGGAGACGCTAAGGGACAGTTCTTCTTCAAGGCAGTAGGTGTTGCTTTTTGTTGACTTGAACTCAATTGATCCTATTGTGCTCTCTGAAGAGCAAGAAAAAAAAAGGCAATCAATTATCCTTCTTTCACAAAAATGGTCTTGCAAGTACATAAGGGCAACTTTCACAAAGCCCTAAGAATCTTCTTTTCCTGGCAGGATACTCCCTCCATGGTCCCCAACTCTATGCCATTTGATGACTCAGTCTAGATGTCCTTCCATGAGCCAGGCCCATGCCTGGGGTGAAACAGCAAGGTGCTGCTACCATTTCCCATACCCCTCAGTCTCATACTTCAATCAATGACGCTTAAGATTTCATGGGTTTTATGATACCATTTTAAGTCGTTGTTGTTAGGTGCCATAGAGTCAGTCCTGACTCATGGCGACCCTATAAATCAGAGTAGAACTTCCCCCCCCATGAGTTTCCAAGGAGTATCTAGTGAATTTGAACTGCTAACCTCTTGGTTAGCAGGCACAGCACTTAACCACTGCACCACCAAGGTTAGTAGGAAATGCAATGTTTATATGATGCATGTGTTAATGACTAAACTACTTGCATTATGCTTGCACGTGATCACATCTTGAAAACAAAATGCTACAATTAAAATAATTGTGTCATGCTGACGGCATTACGATTTTTTAAAAAATAATTTTGTTGTCATGTTGAAACATTATCATTAAAGCTGCACAAATGCTTTATCTCGGGGAACTTCTACACAGCATTGATTCATATTCAACTTGCAATCGACTGAAAGCCATTGGTCTTTTTCACATAAACTGGCCCTAAGCTAGATCTTGCCTAATCCTCAGTTTATGTAATCTTTTTTAACCTAGTCTAGGGTTTCCCCTTGAAATTAAAATCAATGTTGATATATCCAGTTGTGTTTCAGTTCAGGAATATCCTTTGAAATGCTGGTTCTTCTTTACTGCTACGGAATTAGCCTCCATCCCAATGTGGGGCCTCATAAAGACATTGTGAGTCATTCATTTAAAAAGTCACAACAAAGAAAATATTGAATTAGATCGGCCCAAGTATACACCATTAGGTGGGGCCAAGTATACATCATCTGAGTATGCCTTTCTGGAAGATAATATTTATGTTTTCATCTCTCTGTCCTTGGGAAACTTATTTAATCTGTCTATGAATTACTGTTTGATCCACAAATGCTACATTAGATTGTTTACTTAAATAACTTTGCAGAAATCAGCATACTCAGTCATAGTTACTCTATTATGAATGAAGTAATACTTTTAGAAATGGTAATAGTAAGATGGCCCGGTTTGATTCAGTTCAACAGAAGAGTTATGCATATACTCAGCAACAGTTCTCCAGGCAGAGTTCTCAAGAGAACTTAGACTTTTTCTTTTTTTCTTTCTTAAACACAGGTGCAGTACCTCAGCCTCAGAACACTTTGACCTAGTAGATTCAGGATAGGGCCAAGGAATATGCATTTGTAGCCAAGGAACTTTTTATCACCGAGCTTTGTCTTACATAACCGGCCCTCTAAACATACTTCTGAAAAACACCAACAGTTAGATATTAGAGAGAAAAATAAATGTACTAATTTCAACCCAGATGAATGTGAGGCAGGCACATAAGAAATGCATTGCCAACAATATTTACAGGGTACTTACTGTATCCCATACATATTGCACACAATAAAATGAAAAAACAAATGATTCTAGAGAGAACACATACTTTAGCAATCTACAGTAAGAGAACTCATGAGCAGAATCAATAAGACATGACAGCAAATTTAAAAGTAAAATGATTTTCACATAAACTTTGGTCCAACAAACATTTATTGAATGTAATCATAGAATATAATAAGTTACAGACAACAGTAATCTAAGTACATTTTAAAAACATATGCTACAATAGGGAATTTAAATGTTATAAAAATTTTTGACCATCTCTTGGGCATGTGGTCTATATTTTCTGCATGTGTAGCTATGTCAACAACTAGCATGTCCATACATTTTTGTAAGAATTATGAACAGGTTAAGTAATGGTTTGGTAGTCCAGAGAGATCCTCTGGTACGTGTCAGTTTTTTTCAATACTTAGGAAAAAACTACATAATGCACATATTTCTGTGCAGTATTGGTTTTCAATGCCACTTTTGTTCCCATGCTTTGTGTTTATTCAATTTTGTCTTATTAATCCTTATGTAGTGAATATTCATTCTTACAATACTCCTCAAGTGTACTCAAGTATTAAATTCTTCCACAGTGCCAATCTGAACCCATAAGTTCCTGACGTGAAGCCCTTCATATTCTCCCCATGACTCAGGATAAATTCCAAATTCACAGCATGGCCTATAAAGACGTTGAGGCCTGAATGTTGCTTTCTTCCAGACACATCTCTCAGCGGCTTTGCCAGCAATCTTCCAGCTCCATCACAGTAAACTTCAGAAGCTCATCGCAAGCTTGTTGGGTACCAGACTCTGTCCTCCATACTTTACACAGCAATCACCTTTAACTCTCACCCCAGGCTCGGAGCGTGTGGAAACTGGAGGTTCAGTGCCAGAATTCTCACATTCCACACTGCAGACCTGGCTGCCCTTCCTGGCCAATGCTCCTCATGTGCACATATCACCCATCAGCCAACGGAGGTCTGAATGTTGGTGTGGTGCCAAACACATTTCAACGGAGCTTCCAGACTAGGACTAACTAGAAAGAAAGGGTCTGAGGCTCTACTTCCAAAAACTCAGCCAAAAAAATTCTATCGGTAAACATCAGTCTGATTCTCCCCAGTCATGGTGTTGTTGGTTCAGGATCACGCAACATTTTCTTCTGATATGCCTATAGCCTCCAAGAGTCAAGTGCCGACTGCATTCAGCAAACAGCAACAAATTATTAGATTCCCTGTTGTTTTCAAAAACTGAGCCCTTAAAGAGTGAAGTAACCTCTCCTGTGTCATACAATGTCCTATCAGGTGGGAAATGATTCAGTCCTGACACGAGCCCAGAACGATCTCATCCAAGATGAAAGCGCCCTTCACAATGGAAGTGCGAATTCCATGATCTGTTGCACAAACCCACTGTGACTCAGAGGGTTCTCGTTGGCTGATTTGCAGATCACCAGCTGCCCTCCTAGTCCATCTTAGTTGAAAAGCTTTCACTGAAACCTGTTCAGTGTCACAGACACACACAAACCCCCGTTGAAAAACAATCCATGGCTGAGCCTGAGGGGCGTTGGTGGGAAATCAAATGGAGTCTCCCACATGGATGATGAGATTCTACCAACTGAACCACCATTGCTCTCATGACCATATTAAATGAATGAACCAAACACTCGTTGTCAGTGTGTCGATTCCGTGCCATGGAGACCCCCTGTGGTATACAGCAGAAATGCTCGGTAGGGTTTTATTGTCTGTAATCTTTACAGAAGCATGCAGCGAGGCTTTCTTCTGGTCAACACTGCAGGGGAGGGGGCACTCAAGCCACCAACCTTTAGATTAGCAGCTGATCATCACAAACTGTTTGTACCACCCAGTAATCATATTGACCTTATAAGACAGAATGCAACTACTTCAAAAGGTTCTGAGAAACCTGCACGACAGATAGAGAAGATCAAGGAAGAACTGATACCTTTAAATTGTGGTGTTGGCACAGAATACTGAATAACGCCATGGACTTCCAAAAGAACCAACACATCTGTTTTGGAAGAAGCGCAGTCAGAATGCTCTTTCGAAATGAGGATGGAGAGACTATGTCTTAGGCTGGGTTTTTTGGTAAGTAAAACAAATTAACATGTATAATATGTACAGGAAAAGATTTATATAAAGGAAACAGGTCACATAATTGTAGAAGATGAAATGCCCCAAGTCCTGAATTGGATAACAAGCATCACATAGCCACGGAACCCGGCAAACCCAAGGTCAGCAGGTCAGGGGTTAGAGGTGTTGCTCACAGGCTGTGTAAATCAGGGGATACCAAGTTGGCAGGTGAGACTGTAAAGTTTTTTCTGGCTTACAAAGTTGCAGGGATTGGTGACCCCAGAATCAGCAGGAGGAAATAGAACTCTCACTCCTGTAAGAGTTGGTGAGTCCAACAGCTGCTAGCTCAGGCCTCAGGAACCAGACATAAAAACAGAAGAGGCAGGAACTGCTGGCCAGCATGAGCAGATGCAAGTGGGGGTGGAAGGCAGAGAGATGAGAGCTGAGGATCAGGAAGCCATCACAGGTGCCACTCCTGCCACTTGATACAGTTGCCAAACACGGAGAATCATTGTTCAGCAAAGTTGATAGAGTCTTAACCATTACAGACTATGTCTCTCATACTCTGGACATGTTGTCAGGAAGGCTCAGTTCCCAGAGAAGGGCATCATGCTTGTATAAAGCTGAAGATCAGCAAAAAAAAAAGAGGAAGACCTTCAGTGAGACGGAATAACACAGTGGCTACAACAATGGGCTTAAGCATAACAATTGTGAGGATGGTGCTGGGCTGAGCAGTGTCTCTTGTGTTGTCCACAGGGTCACTATGAGTCAGATCTGACTCAGGGGTCCCTAACAACAACAACATAGGGTTTTCAAGGTTATAATCTTTGTGAAGAAGACTACCACTTTTTTCTCCCACAGAGTGGTTGATGTGTTCAAAACACTAAACTTTTGTTTTATGACTCACCACTTAACCACTATGCCACTAGATCTCCTTATAAACATCTTAGGCTCTTTAAACAGCCTCCAGTGTGGTGGCACAGTTACGAGCTCGGTTGCCAAAAAAAGTGTTCAATGGTTTTAAATGACCATCTGCTCCTTGGAAACCCCACAGAGCAGTTCTGCTCTGTCCTGTACAGTTGCTATGAGCTGGTACTGACTCAACAGCAATGCTTTTTTTGTTTGTTTGTTTGTCTTACATTGGTAGGCAAATTGGGACATTATTCCCAAATCTACTTCTCCAGTACACACAAAAGATGCTGATGAGTCAGGTAGTGCTTGTGTACCACTTCAGATCACTATAGTCTGAGCATTCATTGTTTCCAAGAAGTGTCACAGCCACCAATGTGTCAACTCTGATCAGCTTCCTGATAGCTTTGTCAAAAACATTTTACTTCCTGCCCTTCAACTTCCGTGTTGATAAGAGTCTCCAGAACCTAACTCAATACCCCCAACCTATGGAAGATAGAAAAGAGTGAGTAAATTCTTATGCATAAGTGTGAAAAATACATATTTCTCCACAAAACAGGCAAAATTGAAACCTCAGTTTGACAAAAATGAAAAAATAGTTTAACAGCAATTTTTGATGAGAACGTGAAGTAATAAGAACTCTCGTCTACTGCTAAGAAGAGTATAAATCATTAAAGCTATTTCAAAACTCACTGACATTGCTAAATGGAGACAATTCTATGCTGTGATAGAGGTTTCACTCCTATGTCCTAGGACATATCCTAAAGAAAGCAAGTATAATGTGAGAGGCAAACATGAGAAAATTGATAAATGTTCTATTTTATAAAATCCACTAACAGGAGATATTGTAGTGGGTCTCAGCAGTAGATGTTGATGCTGTTGTTGTTAGTTGCCACTGATTTGGTTCCAATTCATATGGACCTGACATACAGCATTATCGAATCCTGCGCCATTTTTATTATTGCTGCTAGATTTATGGTCCTTTTTGTGCAAACTCTGTCAGTCCAGCTCACTGAACATATCCTTCATTTTTTATGAC
Source organism: Heterohyrax brucei (assembly GCA_028571685.1). Taxonomy (NCBI): domain Eukaryota; kingdom Metazoa; phylum Chordata; class Mammalia; order Hyracoidea; family Procaviidae; genus Heterohyrax; species Heterohyrax brucei. Next base: position 82,278,944 of record CM053148.1, on the reverse strand, counting down.
ACTCAACTTTATTATAATGCCCTTTTGTTGCTGTTTTTTTCCGAAGGTATGCCCAAAATAATTCAGCCAGAGTCTTGCCGTTTTCACTCCTAAGAAGCATTCCGCTTTGTTACTTGGTTCTTTTGGCATTCCACAGCACAGTCAATATTCTTTGCCAATGCCATACCTTGAACGCATCAGTTCTTCTGTCTTCCTTTTTCATTTCTGGCTTTCACAGTCCATGATGTGACTGAAAAGGCATGGCTGGAGTCATGCATATCTTAGTCACCGAAGCGGTATCTTTGCTTTTTCACACTTTAAAGAAGTCCCCTACAGCAGATCCACCCAGGGCAGTATGTTGTTGACTCCTTGACTGCTGCTTCTGTAAACACTGACTGTTGAGTCATGTAGAATGAATTCCTTGATGACTTCAACTTGTTTTTCATTTATCATGATGTTGTTTATCAGTCCAGTTATGATAAACAGCTAATTATAGGATGTATTAATTATGGTATGATAATACCACAAAATACCATGAAGCACTGGAAGTGAATGAATTAAAATAATAAATGTTGAAACAAAGCAGCAAATCACAGAATATACTGAAAGCTTCCATTTATGTGAAGGTGACAGGACAAAAATCAAACCAACACACTTATGACAAAATTCCATACTGGTGTACATGGAGGCAGGACAGTGATTTCAGATGGGAGAAGCACCCAGTGGGTTCAAAGTTCTAGGAGGATCTGTTTTTTTTTTTAAGAAAGGGACTGAGTATACAGGTAAACATTTTATTGTTCTTTATTCTATTCATTTACACAGTTATTCATTTGCACATATAATATTTGAGGATAAAACTATAAATACTTAATAGGTCTACAAATTACAGTACCATCTTTAACTGCGATAGCAATTAAAATCTGAATGCTTCCAGATAGATGCATCTTTACCTAAATATACCTCAGCCAAGAACTTCTCGAAGAACCTCTTTATTCCAACAAGGACAGTAGAGCACTGTCCTCTTTCAAGAGAAGCAGAAGCATGATGTTACATCCACTGAAGGTAGAATGAAGCACCCCACATTACTGATGTGGTTCTGTTTTGAACTCTAAGCTTGAGCTTCTGCAGACTTTGGGTAATTTTACAAATTTCAGACTGTGTTTCAAACTAGGTTTGAACTTAAATTATAAGAGAGAATAAAATCACTTATTTTTGATCCTTAAAAAGGCAATTCCCTATTTTTTAATTTAAAAAAAATGAGAATCAAGTTCTGGTTGATGACTCAGGTAGAGTTTTGAAAGAATGAACATTAGTAAAGATGAAAACTCTGAGCACCTGAGGCTCTGTGCAAGCAACTCAAAGTTACAAATCAATCACTTGCATGCTAACCACCCCAGCATATGAGGGAAAATTAGGTTAATTTAGTTATTCATTAATCAATAAGTTGAAAGAGACATCATTTACTTTCACTTTTGATAACATTATGAGCCACCTTTTCTTCAAATATCTACTATTGATATTTCAAAGCATGTCTTCACTTCTAAATTCATTTTCCTCTCTATTTAGTGCCATTTGGAGAAAGTTGCCAGTACATTCAGAACAATGCAACAGATCTTGGTTACGTACTGCTTTGTTGATATAACTAATACAGTATTAAAAGGTCAAAGTTGGTCCAAAGCATTACTGTTGTTCTGGTTTGTTTTTAATTCTTGTGCTAAGTATTGAACTTTCTGTTACGTTAACCTTTCCTCTGTAGTGAGACACTCATCAAAAACATGAACACTGGTACCAGGTACTCTGGGTTTAAATCTTAGTCTTACAGCTTACTGGCTGTGGGAGCTTGGGAGAATTATATAACCCTTCTATGTCTCAACTATTCCATAAAATACAGATAAAAATAGTACCTACCTCATCTGGTTATTGTTAGGATCAAAGAAATTAATGCAAGTGAAGTTATTCAAAAACAACCTGACACACAGTAAGTTCTAGATGCTGTCAACTGATATTATTTTTCTTATTATTTACTGTTTGTATTATTGTTACATGTAAAATTTTTTAGACATAACACTTGACCCTTTAGAACAAACACCCACATGATAGAACGAGGTACTGGCACGTAACAGAATCAACAAAGATTTCTCTTAAGCAGTGGATAACAGGAAACACATCTCTTTGGCCCTCCTGAAAGACAAAATGACTTAGAACAGGTCCAAGGACTCTCAGCTCATACGAACACCACTTGACGCACTGTGGCTGAGATGCTTCCAGTTACCGCATTGTGTCATTCAACTCGCAGGGCCAAAGGCTTGTGGGACAACAAGTTTGTACAGACAACAAATAAGTAACACCAATCTAATTAAAAAATTATGCTTGAAAGAAAAATAAAACATGTTACATAAGTTGTGCAAAGGCCTTCCAGACATCACTCAAAGGTCTTGCTTCACTCTTGGAGCCTCTGAGGGCAAAAGCACCGGGAGAGAATGTTCCAGTAATCACTGAAGGACATCCAGATCATTTTCTCACTGCTGCTTGTCCTCCTACTATGCCACGAGCAGGAATACAGAGTGGTAAAGGGGAGTTTGCCTTTTCCCATAACCCCTGGCTCTAAAAGTCAGTACAGTCACGTGTCACATGAAGTCCATTCAGGCAAAGTCCAACCACATACCCGTTCGTGGTCCCAACCCCATCTAAAAAATTGTACATGTAACAAAAGTTTTACATGTAACAGTGTGTTATAAGCACTGTGAACAACAACGGCTGGTGATAACAAACAGGTGCTGGTCTGTGACAAACACCCGGCCAGAGCTGTCATCAGTACTGTTTTATAATCTTGAAGTGTTTTAGCGCCTCTCAAAATGTTCTTTTTTATGCATAGAAAGGTATACTACATACTAAGATTTAACTAACTGACATTAGATATAAACCATACCCAACTGTTCCCAGTTAGGTACAAATCTGACTTAAAGACAGATTTCAGAACAGAATTCATTCATTATCCAGGCACTACTTGTATATAACCTGGTGTTGCACAGTTCCAACCACGTAACATTTTGTTTTACAAAACACACCATGGATGTTGAGCAATGCATGACTGCTACACTAAAAGATGATGTCTCACACACACACACGCGCGCGCACATCCACTAGCCTTGATCTCACCCACCCTTCTCTGTTAGAGTATTTATGAAGCTGAGGTTGAATTCACAAGCTCCACACTGACACCCAATGAGAAGACCTGTGAGCAGTACACGTTCAAAGGACCCCAGGAGGAGTTCTCAACAGCCATTGGTAGTCCTCTTCTCTTCACCAATCACTACCATTTTTACATTATTAGTAATAGCTCCTTATACTCTCTAGTTACGTAACACTACCAATCATGTTGAACCATATTCAAAGGCTGACACCTTTTAAAATATCCAGAATGTCAAAATTTTTTAACGTAAATTTCTTAATTTGGTTTTATCTGTGATTCTCCCATACATATTCCTGAAAATGGTCTTCCCCTAGGATAATACATGTATTTAATTAACAGCTATTACTGGTGATTTAAAGAGTACTGGCAGAAACCCTGGGGGCAGAGCGGTTAAGAGCTACAGCTGCTAACCAAAAGGTAGGCAGTTTGAATCTACCAGGAATCCTTAGAAGTTCTCTGTCCTATTGGGTTGTTATGAGTTGGAATCAACTTGGCAGCGGTGGGTTTAGCTATTTATTTACTTGGTTTGGTGGTCCAGTAATATAGGGCTCAGTTACTAACCAAAAAGTCAGCTCTAGGAGCCCAACAGTCATTCTACAGGAGAAAGAGGTGGGAGTCTGCTTTCTTAAAGAGGACAGCCTGGGAGACCCCATGAGGCAATTCTGCTCTGTCCCATAGAGTCACTGTAAATCCAAATAGACTCAATAGCAATGGGTTTGAGTTTTGGGGTTTTTTAGTACTTTTACTGGTGACTGACTTCATAGTAAATTTTAATTTAAAAAGAAATAGATGAAGCACTGGACATTTTAACCAAAAAGAGAGGTGGAAAGAAAGGAAGGGAAGAAAGAAGAAGGAAACAGAGAGGGAGAAAGAGAAAGAAAAAAAAAAGAAGGAAGGAAGGATGGATACATGTATTTAATTTAAAATAATACATAAATAAATTTAGAGGAGTATATATGATTTTGTATAGGAAGCACAGGTACGCATACATAAAGTTTTACGGGCAGAGAGTAATCTGTCAACAGCAGTACTAGCTTGCTATGTATCGGATGAGACCACTAAAAGCTTTACATAATACTTTTCACTAAAGTTAAAACCATAATAAAAAAAAATCTCTCTTGGAGAAACTTTAGTAATCCTATTAAGTAAATAAGTAAATAAATAGCTCAACTTGTTGCAGAAAGGACTACAGCTTGGTTGACAGCCACAGCACAGAGTGAGAAGCCGACAGTGGTGAAGGGGACTGCCTCATGGAAAGGAACTAATTTGACACGCACTTCTTTTCAAAATCACTGCAGGGAAGAGCGGAAATGCTGGTGATGTAGCGGTGAAAAGCTGCGGCTGCTCACTGCTCACTGCTCACTGCTCACTGCTCACTGCTCACTGCTCACTGCTCACTGCTCACTGCTTACTGAAAGGTCAGCAGTTCAAACGCAGTAGGAACTCCGCAGAAGCTCTGCAGGGCAGTTTGACTCTGTCCCATAGGGTTGGTAGAAGTTGGAATCAACTTGGTGCCGATGTTTTTTATTTTTAAAGGAACCAGCAGTCATCGGAGGAAAAGGGAGAACAGTTATTGTTTGTATAAAATGTCTCTCCCAAACCCAAAGCAGCTGAATGGACAATTTCTTTAGAAAAACTCAGTTCTGCTTCTTCAGAATTATTTCTGATGTTCACAATTTCATCGGTAAGCCTCTCTCTACACATCAGTTTTTACTCCACAATTTGAAAGTGAAGCTGGGTAACTATGTACGCATATCTGTGAAAGTCTGTATGTGAGTGTAATTGTGTGCGTATGTGTGAATATGCACAGAAACACCAAACAGCTAACACTACTGGGCTCTGCCAGCTTACACACAAGCCTGCAGAACAAAAGCAAAGAAAAACCTCCAACTACGGCTCTCAACGAAGTGCTGCCATTATTTTTATTTATTTTGTCTTTGTAGATTAAAACCAACTCTGCCCGTGTAAAATGAATTTTCATGTGCAAAAAACATTAAAGCCTGAAAAAGAAGTAACAGATATATAAGCATTTCTTTTGTCACCATTGGCCTTATAAAAAGTAAAGTATAAATAATATGTCAGTTGCTAAAAACATTTCTGCTGCCTTGCCAAGAAAAGTTTAGGAAGATGTCATATATGCACTTGAACTGTTTGTTCTTGAACTGTCTTTAAGAATGTAAGCCTGACCATGTCTTGAACTGTCTGTAAGAATGTAAGCCTGACCATATGTCCCGACTTCAAGCACTGAGGACTCTGTTCAATGCCTTGTAATGAAAACATGTAAAACTGTGGACTATTATCACAGATGTCTCCAAAAATGACACATTCTATGCGTCCTTCAGCGAGCCTCAGTATCTGAGGCAGAACACAGCTAGGAATGGGCAGGAGTTTTTCACTAATGTAATAGATTTCTTTAACACTTAATAAGTCATAGTGTTTCATCAAAGCTGTCCAAGCATTCATCTCGGCAGTATCGTTTGTTTTGGCATAGTGGTTAAGTGTGGTATCTGCTAACCAAGAGGTTGGCAGTTCAAATCCACCAGGTGCTCCTCAGGAACTCTATGGGGGCAGTTCTATTCTGTCTTATAGGGTCGCTATGAGTCAGAATCAAATCCACGGAAGTGGGTCTGGTTTGTTCCTGGTTTTAAGGCAGTACTCCACTAAATAACTACTTAATCAAAACTAAAATGTCTAGTAGTTAAGTTGTAGAATGAAGCAATTTGAGGATGCCAGAGATACAGGGTTGTCATGAGCTGGAATAGACTCAGTAGGTTTAGTTTTTTGGTTTGATAGACATAGAGGTAAATATTAAAATCTTCCATTTTAATAAGTACAAATTTAGTTGTTTTTCTTACAGCCAATTATTTTTCAGTCACAGAGGCATGTTTTCAGTCATGGTGACGCCACTTGTTTTCCTGGTACTTTTAGAAGGACATCCACAAACTGAGCATTTTTAAACCAAAGGAAAGAATACTGATTGTTTGGCCACTTGAATATAAGTTGACCTGGCTGAGATTTTAAAACTTTCAGTACTCTATAAGGGTGCTTTCTGATCTCTTTCTGATACCATTTAACACTAGTACAAGATAAGTGTGAAAAACAGACCCACTTAGAAAATTCAGAGGGCTATCAAGATAAAATGACATACTACATGGGGTACATCTGCAAAAGACCTTTCTAAAGTTTAGAAAAGCAAGGATGTCACTCTAAGAAGTAAGGTGCTCCTGACTCAAGCTATGGTGTTTTCAGTCGCCTCATGTACGTGCAAAAATTGGACAATAAGTTGGAAAGACCAAAGAAAACTTGATGCCTTTGAATTACGGTGCTGGCAAAGGATACTGACAACATCATGGACTGCCAGAAAAGTGAACAAATCTGTCTTGGAAGAAGTACAACTAGAATGCTTCTGAGAAGCAAGGATGGCAAGACTTCTCATGTACTTTGGACATCTTATCAGGAAGGACCAGTTCCCGGAGAAAGACATCATACTTAATAAAGTGGAGGGTCAGCAAAAAAGAGCAGGACCCTCAGTGAGAGGGGCTGACTCAGTGGCTGCTACAGTGGACTCAAGCCTGATGAGGACTGTGAGGTGGCTGCAGGATCGTTCAGTGTTCTGTTCTGTCATCCACAGGGGCACAATGAGTTGGATCCCAACAATGGAAGAAGAAGAATGGAAAGATGTCCTTGGAAATAACATGTTCAACTATAATATTAAATGGGCAGAAGAAATGTAAAATCACCATTGGCTGCGACACTAGCAAACCCAATCCCAGACCCACCCCGGAGGCACTCATCATGCCATCTGTGTAAAGAACTCAACCTCCTAGTTCCATGTTATTCAGAAATGTTAAAAATTAACGGAAAGTGTATGACTCAACCTTCTCCAGTAACAATAATCAGTACAAAAAATGACCTAGGTTTTATGTTAGATGCATAATTCCCAGAAGTGACATGCCTGCAAACGGTAACTTTTTCAGTTAAATAATATCTTTGAATCGTGATATTTAAGGGACTCAATAAGTGTGGAAAGGAAAAACATGTAAGTCTGTAAAATATTAACTGCTGTGTTGGACTAGGAAGGACAGTTTTAAACAGTGTTTGAAAACGCTTCATTAACTTGTTAAATTTTCTATCAAGTCTAATTGAGTAAGTAGTTTCAACCTTGATCACATTCTGGGAATTCATATTATACATATTCAAGATACAATCTCTTTTCTTCTAATGAGCAACACACTGACCTTTAAACAGAGGAAACATAATAGAGACACAAGTCCACTTAACAAATAGAGGATTTATAGTTACCAATTTCTTTTCATAAACCACTTCCTTATTTCAGTTGTTAACTGCTTTCTTTTTCCATTTGTTGTGATATCTCTCCTTTCATACTTTGTTTTATTAAGATAGCTATAAGGAAAATGTAATGGTCACAGCCTTTTGAAAATTTGTGTTCCAACACATATGTATTCACTAAGTCAGTTACAAGATAATTTGATGTGAAACGGGTCATTGTCTAACTCAAATATGTAGCAAGGATGGCTCATTCAGCTGACTTTAAAAAAGAAAAAAACAATAATAGTTCTTGAACCAAACATTTTACATGTATTACCCATTTAGGGAGCACCAGTGACATAGTGATGGAAACCCTGATGGAGGAGTGGTTAAATACTACGTCTGCTAATCAAAAGTTCAGCAGTTTGAATCCATCAGGCACTCCTTGCTAACTCCATGGGCCAGTTGTACTCTGACCCATAGGGTCACTATAAGTCAGAATCGACTCGACAGCAATGGCTTTGGATTTTCTGGCTTTTGGTAACGCATTGGTAAGAATCAAGGCTGCTAAACCCTATAGCTACATACTGCTGCTGTTCTGTTACTCTCAAGTTGGTCATGGGAAACCTGAAGCTTAGGAGACCATTTAACTTAACGAGGCCTCACAGCTAGCAAGAGATCAAACCAGGAACCTATGCCAGGCAGGCAGACTTCAGAGCGTCAGACTTTAAAGCACCATGCAATGCCAAGATATGGCCTTATGCTACAACAGTGTTGATTATCATTAAGTGAAAATTGGATGTAACAAAACTGCTAAGTGCATATGTATGTGTGCATTCATTTGTGTGTACATGTAGATGATTAGATGATAGGTAGGCAGGCAGGCAGGCAGATAGACAGACAGACAGATGATAAAAACTGATGGCTGTCGATTCCAGAACCATGTTGTTGTTGTTGTTAGATGCTTTGGAGTTGGTTCCAGCTCACAGCAAACCTAGGTACAAGAGATCAAAATATTGCCTGGTCCTGTGTCATCCTCACAATAATTGTTATGCTTGAGCCCATTGTTGCAGCCACTGTGTCAGTCGAGCTTGCTAAGTATCTTCCACTTTTTTGCTGACCCTCAGCTTTAACAAGTATGACATCTTTCTTCAAGGAAAGATCATTCTATGTCCAAAGTATGTTAGATGTAGTCTTAAAATGCTTGCTCCTAAGGAGCATCCTGGTTGCACTCCTTCCAGGACAGACTTGTTCGTTCTTCTGACAGTTCCTGGCATATTCAATATTCTTCTCCAACACCAGAATTCATAGAAATCAATTCTTTGGTCTTCCTTAGTCATCACCCAGCTTTTGCATGCATAGGAAGTGACTGAAAATACCACGGTTTGGATCAGGTGCACCTTAGTCTTCAAGGTGACATCTTTGCTTTAAAATTAACCCTTAAAAGAGGTCTTTTACAGCAGATTTGCCCAATCCAATGAGACCTTTGATTTCGTGACTGCTGGTTTCATGAATGTTGGCTGTGGATTCAAGTAAAACGAAGTCCTTGATAAATTCAGTCTTTTTGCCATTCATTACAATATTGCTTATTAGTCCAGTTATGAGGATTTTTGTTTATTTCATGTTGAGGTATAATCCATATTGAAGGCTGTGGTCTTTGATCTTCATAAGTAAGCACTTCAAGTCCTCTTCACTGTCAGCAAGCAAGTCATCTGCATAATTCAGGTTGTGAATGAGCCTTCCTCCAATTCTGATTGAATAGATATGCTGAAAGGATACAATGATGATACATGTTTGAAAACCAAAAGAGATTTGTAAGCTTTCTTTTTCTCCTTTCTTATTTTAAACCACTCAATATCCCTTGTTCTGTCTGAACAACTGTCTCTTGGTCCATGTACGGGTTCCTCATGAGCACAATTAAGTGCCCTGAAATTCCTATTCTTCTCAATGTGGTACAGATGCCTTTGCATCATCAAGAAAACACAGATAAACATCTTTCTGGTATTCTCTATTTCAGCTAGGATCTATCAGACATCAGCAGTGATATCCTGGTTCCACATCTTGTTCTGAATAAGGCTTGAATTTCTGGCAGTTCCCTATTGACATACTGCTGCAGCTACTTTTCAATGATCTTGACTTTGATGTGATGTTAGTAATACTGTTCATTAATTTTCATAGCTGGTTGGATGATCTTTCCTGGGAGTCTGACATAAATATGGATCTCTTTCAGTCAGCTGACAAGGTAGCTCTCTTCCAAATTTCTTGGCATAAATGAGTGAGTACCACGAGCACTGCATCTGTGTGTTGAAATATCCCCTTTGCTAGTCCATCAATACCCGAAGCCTTGTTTTCCATCAGTGCCTTCAGCACGGCTTAGACTTCTTTCCTTAGGTACCTTTGGTTCCTAACTGTATGCAGTCTCTTGAAGTAGTTGAACATCGGCCAGTTCTTTTTGGTATATTCCTCCATCTTCTTTTATTGTGTCTTACATTGTTTAATATTTTCCACATAGAATCCTTCAATATTAAAACTTGAAGCTTGAACTTTGTCTTCAGTTCTTTAGCTTGAAAAGTGCTGAATGTATTCTTCCCTTTTCAGTCTCTAGGTATTTACACACATCATTATAATAATTTTGTCTTCTCAAGCCACTCTTTGAAATCTCTGTTCAGCTCTTTTACTTCATCATTTCTTTCTCTTTAGCTGCTTTCATTTGATAGCATCTTTCAGAGTCTCTTGTGAATGTGCATTTTGGTCTTTTCTTTCCTGGCTGGCTAATTATTTTTTTAATATATGATGTTTTCGATATCATTCCACAACTCATCTGGTCTTGGATCATTAGTGTCCAATGTCAAATTTGTTCTTCAGATGGTCTCTAAATTCAAGTTGGGATATATTCCAGGTTGTACTTGGGCTGTCATGAACTTTTTTCTAATTTTCTTTGGTTTTAACTTGAATTTGCATATGAGCAAATTTCAGATTGCAGAAGTTGGTAAAAGTCTTCAATTTCTTCATTTTCAGTCTCAGTGGTAGTGTGTAAATTTGAAAAACAGACATAGTAATTGGTCTTCCTTGTAGGCATATGGATATCATACCTCAGAATAGATCTTGAAATGTTGTTTCTAAGGATGAATGTAACACCATTCTTCTTCAAGTTATCATTCCCAGTATAGTAGACCATGTGATCCTACAATTGAAAATGGGCAGTGCTAGTCCATCTCAGCTCACTAATAAGTAGATAGATCTTTATAAGTTTCATTTCATTTTTGAGGATTTTCAAGTTTCCTAGGTTCATATATTCCAGGTTTTCATTATTAATGAATGTTTTTCTCATTTTGAGTCATGACACATCAGCCAGCAAAGGTAATGAAAGCTTGAATCCATCCTTGTCTTTCAGATCAACTCCACTTTGAGGAGGTAACTTTTCCCCAGCTGTCTTTTGAGTGCCTGTTGACCCAAAGGGCTCATCTTCTGGCGCTATATCGGATGATAGTTCGCTGCTATTTGTAAGGTTTTCACTGGTTACTTCTTTTCAGAAGTAGACTACTAGCTCCTTCTTCCTATTTTGTCTTAGTCTGGAAGCTCCGTTGAAGCCTGTCTGTGATGGGTGACCCTGCTGCTATTCGTATACTGGTGGCTTAGCTTCCAGAATCACAGCAACATGCAAGCCCCCATAGTACAATAAACTGACAGATACATGGGATACACAGCATGTTGATGCCTTAAATTGAATTGATCTCTACCCACCTGAATTTATAAGATATATTTAACCCTCCTAAATTCAACATGGCAAATTCTGCTGGCATAGTGGTTAAGCACTATGTCTGCTAACCAAAAGGTCAGCAGTTCAAATCTGCTAGGTGTTCCTTGGAAACTCTGTGGAGCAGTCCTACTCTGTCCTACAGTGTTGCTATGAGTCAGAATCAATGCTACAATAGTGGGTTTGAGTTTGGGTGGTTTCAGTTCAACAAATTATGGATATTTTCAAGAAAAATCAACTTGGGTTCAGTACAATTTGGATCACCTGAAAATCAGTTCAAACTTTCAAAAACATTTAGTTACAACCATCAACAAGTCATTTCACTATTAATAACATATTTAAATGGCAAAAAATTTCCACCATTAGTAACTTTTTTAAATGGCAAAAAAATCATTGAATTTCCACCATTAATAACATATTTAAATGGCAAAGCTACTAGTTACCAGATAAAATTCCTGACAGTCCCAATTCAGAATTAATCTCTAAGATCCCAACCATTTCATGTTGCAAAGTGCCTTTTGACTGAAATGCTTATCACATATCCTGATCATTCTCAAAGTTATTAGTTACGTGTGTTCAATTTTTCTTCCATTTTAAGCTGTATTTTCCTAAATGAAAATTAGTCCAGAAATACTATCATTAACGTCAAGAAAAAATTAGCGTGCCCTTTTTCCCCTATACCCTCTGACAGATTCTCACTGCAAATAAGCTTGAGAGAGTAGAAGTACTCCATGTCATGTGGGAAAATACCACAGGTAAGTTAGCTACTCCTATTTTGAGTCACAAAATGGGCATACAGTGGCTTTCTTGTTCTATTCCAAACGAATAATGGAAGATGATGATAAGAAGAAAATGGATGAGACTGAGACTCTGGGGGACAATTATGCAGTCTACTAAGAGTTAAAGAGGAATGGTGGAAACAAACAAACAAAAAAGCACCTTGGTGCAGATGCTGGGAGAAAGCTCTGACAAGGAAGGAACTGTGGCCAACGTGGTAGGCTGCGCTCACACCATAAATCCAAGAGTCCTTCAAGAGGGTATGTGCTCCTAGATGCCAAAGAATGCATTAAGAAATCTTGGCTTTAATTGGGGTCTCTGTAAATGTCACCACATTTATCACTCCCTTTAGACACCACACTACTTGAAACCATAGCAAAGGATCTATCTCCTTATAGTTTGTGTTTGTGGTCCAGACCTTCCCCCAAAGTGCTTCCTTAGTGTTGAGCTATTCTCTATTCTACTCTATCTTATCAATGTGGCTTTGTAAATGTCCCTCTCAAAACTGCCAAATTAAATGCAATTAATTCATGATTTATGAAAAATGGAAAGCCACTGGTTGATGGATGATTCTATCATTAAAGAGTTATTTGAGTCGTAGGGCAGCGTGGAGAATGAAATTTGGCAGAGAGACAGTATAAAAAATTAGCTACCTTGAAAAAAAGTTGATATTCTATTAGAAACATGGCAAAATAAATAAATGAAGGCTTACTGATAAAAGCCCAGTGGGAGTGAGGGGTAGAATGCATAAGCATTTGCCAGTTTCTCAGGAAATTTCCCATGGCATGAGAGTTGGGAGTTAAATGCTTTCTACACCATTTATTTCAATTTCAGTAGATTATTGTTGTGGTTCCTAGATAACTATGTTAGTAAAATTTAACAGTTCCCATTGGGTGTTTAAGTCATTCCTTAGGTTATTAAAATTTAAAAGAATCAACACAAGTCATCATTACATCTTAACTCTTAGTTAACAGACTGAATTTAATTTACACCTACTTGCTGGTTTCAGTTCTACCCTGGCCCCTAGGGTCACCATGAGTCAGATCCCACTCGCTAGCACTTGGCTGGCTGGCTTGCTGGTTTCCAGGCTTGGTAGAGGAGACCAACTAAGGAAATGTGTGTGGTTCATTCTGAATATGAAAATCAAAGGTAAAATCTCTTTTGATTATCTGTGATTATTTCTTGTTCTTCTTTTAGGAATCACTTGAAGTATGCATGAACTGAATTAATTATCTTGAAATTTTCCAAGTAAATTTTCAAGCACATTGAATCTTTCTCAGAGCCTATCATTCACTGATAAAACAGATACACAACTTATTAAGGATAATAAAATATTACAATAACCTGAGTTATTTGTTTGATGCAAGACTACCAAAATGGCAATAATCAGATCAAAATTATTTAAGATTGTTTATAATCAAGAACCACTATCCTCTGTCAATTTGCCCTACTGTGGTGGCTTGCATGTTGCTATGATGCCAGAAGCTATGTTATCAGTATTACAAATGCACTCGTGGTGGACAGTTTTCAACAACTCTTCCAGACTAACATGGTCTAGGAAGAAAGGCATGGTGATCTGTTTCCAAAAATTAGCCTATGAAGACCTAGGAATCATAATCGAGTATTGTCTACTACGGTGCTGGAAGACGAGCTTCCCAGTTGGAAGGTACTACACAATAATCACAACAGACTGAAACATGTCACTGATCCTGAAAACAGCACAGGATCAGATGACACTTTGTTTTACACCAAACACTGTCATGAGGTTGGAACCAACTCAGCAGCACTGACAACATGTTTAAGTAACAAGTCATGTGGTACCGTCTATAAGAGCACTAGAATTTCAAAGAAGAAACAAGAACCAAGATGAGATACGGAAGCCTTATCACATCACCCGCTTGCAGGTGGTGAGTTAAATCACAGAGTGACTCATGCAACTCTAACTCAAGAGACAAGAAACGATTAAGAGGGCAACATGTTCATTGACAAACTTATGTGTACTGAACACAATCACAAAGCCAGGCTAGGGGACTCACTGGTACATGTCCATTCTAAATTTGGTTTTTTCTTTGTTTCATAAGGAAAACCATAGACTGTTTTTATGGTGCTTGGCAAGGTGTCCGCCAAGTGCCAAGTGTAGCCACTCAATAAATATTTGTTGAATGAAATGAGTTTATGCCATCCAATAGTACACACAATGGGTATATTGCATGCAGACTTCCTGTAGTAATTTGTCTCTTCTGAGTAAAGTCTCTCCATGCAAAAGCCAGCTTTGTCTCAGTTAATCTGCGAAGAAGTGGCCTAAACAAGCTATAAATCTTCCCCTGCATGGGATTTTCTTCATCTAGCAGAGGATAATATAATCAACATGATTGAGAACAGCTTCTTCCACTGTATGTTTTGGTTCTAGCACCATCCAAAAAAATATGAGATACACAGTCAAATTTTAATTTTAAGTAGGAAGTTTTTTAATAAAGGCATACTTCATGTAGTCCTGCAAGAGCTATGCAGTTCTTGTGGTATCTACTAAAAAATATTTAGTTGTTCATCAGAAATTTGAATTTCCTCTATTTTTACTTGCTAAACATGGCAGCCCATAGAAGCAGCAGTCGAGAAATCAAAATATGCATTGCTTTTGGAAAATCTGCTGCCAAGGACCTCCTTCAAGTATGGAAAAGTGAAGATGTCACCATCAAGACTAATGTGTATCTGACTCAAACCATAGTATTTTCAATTGCATCATGTGCATGAGAAAGCTGCACAATGAACAAAGAAGATGAAAGAAGAATGGATGACTTTGAATTGCGGTGCTGGAGCAGAATGTTGAATGCATCATGGACCACAAAAAGAACAAACAGATTTGTTCTGGAAGAAGTACAACCAGAGTGTTCCTTAGAAGCAAAGACGGCAAGACTGCATCTTACATACTTCGGACATGTTGTCAGGAAGGATCAGTCCTTGGAGAAGGACATCATGCTTGGTAGAGTGGAGGGTCAGCAAAAAAGAGGAAGACCCTTGATGAGATGGATCGACCCAGTTGCCATAACAGTGTGCTAAAGCGTAAAAACGATTGTGGACGTGGCACGAGACCGGGCAGTGTTTTGTTCTGTAGTTCATAGAGTCTCTCTGAGTCAGAACTGACTCGCCGGCACCTATCAACAACAACAAATGTGGCAGCACTGTTCAGTTCAGTGTTCAGGTCATATTCGTAAACATTCACCGAGACTGAGAAACCAGGATACATTTAATGTCTTTGTATTGTGATAAAACAAATCTATCAGGTGGAGTATCACATTTCATTTCACAGCTCCCTCCCTGGAAACCTGGTTTAAACAGGTTAAATTTTACAACAGTAATGCCAATCTGCAGAAAGTTGTTTTCATTTTAAAAGCCTGGGAAGTTTTCCATTAATGTCAAGTCACCTTTGGGTGTATCGGAGAAGACAAAGGAACGGCACCTCCAACTTGTCTAGGACACATCAACTCTTCCTCTCAAGATCAGACTGCAAAAGAGGGGAGAGGCATGGATACTCCATGTGTGTGAGGGACGAGAAACAGGGGTGGGGTGCAATGAAAACAACGTGTCATAGGATTAATCCAACAGACTCAGGATGTGGTGATGTTTTCCAAGATGTTAGAACGTTCTTGATTGCAGCTAGTGGCAAGGAAATCACTCGTGAGCAGTTTTCCTGGCCCATTTCATAAGATATTTTTGAAAGACAGTGTACCGCCAGAAAATGATTACTCACATACCATCAGTAGAGTTTTATTTGAGGTAAGGGTGCTTCACAGGCTCATTTTTAACTTCCAATCTTTAAGCTCTTCAAATACATTATTAAAGTTTTTATGCAGTTGAGGCCCTCCTTATCATAAAAGTGGATTTATTTTTTCCCTGTTTGGAACTGTGTCTTTGAACTTCCCTTGCATGTACTGTTCTAAACTCATTGCCTCTATTCTTTAAAGTCTAGAGTAAATTCTTGAAACAATATGTGCATTTATTATGCATACTTTCACTCTGTGACTTATGATTTTCCTTTTATTCATGGCGGACCGTACTCTTCATTTTCCTGGAAGAGAAGATAATACAAAAGACAAAAACCACAGCAATAGAAAGCTTCAAGTCGCCCTGGGTGCCTCCCCAACTTGTTCCGCCCTAATTACAGATCCAGCGTAAAATAATCACTTTCTGCAGTGTTTTCATTTGGCCAAGTGTTGGGCTGTGGACACCCTGACACACTCCAGGGCGGATTTTGAGTCTTGTCCCCTCCTCCCTTTAGCACGCTCAGCAGATGTGCCACGGTTGCTATTATATAACAATCGTCAAGGCTACGTTTGGTCTCCAATTATGAAAAACACAGGCGTAGTTCTAACAGATTTGATTTTCAGTAACAATGAGAAAGTTAAAATGCCAGCAGTGTATTTCCGTATCTTATGTCCAGAGGGTACAATTGTTCAGCAGGGCTAAGTTAGTGTTATACAACTCCAGACAAGCCAAACAAACATCAAAACTTACTAGCAGTCGAGGGTCGTGGGTGGTGCCAACGGTTAACACCACTTGGCTGCTGACCACAAGGCTGGAGGTTCAAGTCTACCCATGGGCATCTCAGAAAAAAGAAGATTTTTCAGATATACCTCTGAAAAAACAGCCATTGAAAACCCTATGGAGCACAGGTCTATTCTGACAGACATGAATTGGACTGACAAACCAAGAATTGGACTGACAAACCAAGAACTGGACTGACTTAACAGTAGCTGGGAACTGGTGGCCCCCTGTGAGCTAACCAGATGGTGGAACCACCCCTTGGTAAAAGCACTGCACCCACCCTGTCCCCCAAATAAACTCAGTGATATGCACAATACAATGAATCTCACGGTATGTAAATCAACACAGAGTACACCTATACGTTGTTCTTTCAGCAAATATTTACTAAGTACCTACTGGGGGTCAGACTCATTTGTAGACACTTATGATTCATCAGTGAACAAAGCAGCACTTCAGTTTTACCAAATATATGTACATAGTAACATGGTGGGACCGTGGCAAAGAGCTCGGCTGCCAACTAGTTGAAATCTACCTACGGCTCTTTGAACATCCTATGAGGCAGGTCTAGTCTGTCCTGTAGGTGGGTGTCAGTTGGAACTGACAGCAACAGATCTGGTTTGGGGTTATACACACATACATGTACTTGTAAGAAGTCAGGAGAAGCATGGCTGACTTATCTCTACCTACTATCAACTTCTTTACATCAGAAACATCACACTTATATCTAGTGAGTGAATTCCAACTCGTGAAGAATCCATACGTTCAGAGGAGAAGTGGATTCCCATTGGGTCTTCGATGGCTGTGATCTGACAGAAGGTGATGATCAGGTCTCCTTTTCCATGACACCCCTGGGTGGACTGCTGACCTTTTGGGTCAATAGCAGATGGTGGTATCAAAAATGTTGGTGTCCATGTTCTTAGGTGAAATCAAGGCCAGTTGGCACAACTAGCATTTTGCTAAGAGATCTCTCTGCATCCCACACTGGTGAGTGGCGTCTAGGGTCTTAAAAGCTGACAAGCTGCCATCCGAGGGCACGGCCAATGGTCCCAACTCAACCGGAATGGATGCTTACCGAGGACCAAAATGACATGGGGTAAAGACAACCCAGAAGATAGGGAGACCCACATGAGTGGGCACTTATATCGACTTGGGACCAGAAGAACCAGAGGGTGCCCAGCCACCACCAGTGATAGCCACGATGGAGCTCACTAAGTTGAGTCTCACTGGCAACACAAGAATAAAAAGGGGTGCACCCTGAGATCTCCACTAAAAGACCTCAACTGATGGTCCAGCGGTTTCCGGGTTCCCCTGGGAGCATGGCCCCTGGCCCTGATGCTGCCCTTGCCCATAAATCATAATGAAGATCCACTCTTTGGACACAAATGGATTGGACTTGGCAATGCCGAGTGACCACATACTGTACGTACTTTATGGTTCTATGCATCTACAGTATATCAGCCTGCTGACCTCTGGTTGGAGGAAGGAGAGTGGTTGGAGAAGAGGGGAAAGGAGACTGTTGGGAGGATGAGACATGTACAGAGCAGAGAGGAATAGTAATGTAAATTTATATGGAAATGTACATTTTCACTCAGTCATATCAAATAAAAAAGGTCTTTTGCAAAAAAAATAAAGAACATAATTTAAGTTCAGCATAGTGATTTAGTAGTCAAGTTCTCAAAAATACTGTCAAAACAATTAAAAAATAAAAGTATGCTGTAGCCGCCAATTACAGAAAATAAAGGGATAGAGGAATGTGTTAAACATTCAAAAAAAAAAAGTGTTGGTGTCAACCAGTGTGATAATTCATGGTGTCACTGCCCTGTGGACCTCATCCTATACCAGACCATACAGAATCCTTAGTGATACTACCAACTTTAATCACTGAACAATATGGAACATTTAGCTGTAAATTCCTTAGATGTAATATTTCTTACATTTTATAGCTACAAACAACAAAATTGATTAGTTAAATTTTTCTATACTGAATTACATTACTAGTTACACTATTATTTGTAACTGAGCAAAAGCCTGTTTTGGTTTTTCTCCTTTTCCTTCAATTACTACTTCATTCTCAAGAAAGTTATTGATATTCAAGGTCCTACAACTAAGTCCACAAACTTAATTGTTCTAAGTGCTGTTTCCCTCACTGCTGAATATCCTTGTGGTCACCTTTGTCGTACTCCCCTTGGGAAGCTATGCCCCGATGCCAGCACCTAGTCTACCCTGCAAAGCAATTTGGGAACTTTTTCAAAGCAAAGCACCCATTGATATAGTGGCAAGTTCATGCACTTAATTATATAGTTGTCTGTGAAGGAGTCTTTAGCAGTAAACAACTAACTGTATTGGAACACCCTCCCTACTCACTCTATCTGGCCCCCAGTGAGGTTTTTCTTTACCTGAAGATGAAGGAAACATTGAAAGGAAGACATTTGGCTGACGTTCAGGACATCCAGTGGAATATGACAACTGCTCTGATGGCCATTCCAGTAAAAGAGTCCAAAATTTCTTTGAAGGATAGACTAGGTGTTGGTGTCCGTTCATAGCTTCCCAAGGAGAGAACTTCAGAGCCGACCACAGAGAGATTCTAGCATGAGCTCACGAACTTAAACGGCAGTCCTTGTGGCCTCACAAGAACTAATTACAGCCCTGTAGCTAAAACACCAGAAAATTTGAGAAAATCAGTAACCATAAAAACACTACCGGTGACTGAAACTCCAGCATATGGTAACACACGCCGACAAGACCACGTGAACCGAGGCATTGGTGTAGCTGGGTTATAACGACGGCTCTGACTGGAGCACATTAGAAGGTTCAACACAGTTTTTAGACTAGTAGGTACATTGATACGTGTCAGCTAGGTTAAATGGAAAATAGTTTTGCTGTGACTAATGTGGATATTTCCATAAAACATAATAAATCTCAGCTAAAACAGAGCATAAATATTTTATAAAGTTCTTTTGATGTTCCCCCCACTGACCATGTCACAGAGCTGTGGTCCCCATTTCCCACGCACCTTATCAGTGACCCCACTGTCAGTGCTATCAGTATTTGAACCACCCAAGGACCTCCAACCCCAGGGGGCTGAGTCTTTTCATCTCCATCACAAAGAACAGTGCCTGAAACAAAGGAAAGATGCTATGTGTATTTGTTGAGGAATCTGCCTATCCATAAATAATATCACAATGCAATATCATCATAAGAATACAATGTAATTTCAATCATCTACGAATTTTTCTCCTCTCAATTATCTTACTTTTGTTTTTACTTAAATACTAGGACTAATGAGACCTGAGTGAGTCACTTCTTCTCTCTGGGACTCAGGTCTCTTATCTGTACTAAGCTGATCACTAAAACGACCTCTATAACTGGATGTTTTGAAATTCTAATGCCCATAGTTCTGATACACTGATAGTGTGTATTAATACATTCCTGAATTAATATATACGTGAGTCCCTTCTGTTCTCAGGAAGAGCAGACAACAGAGTAGACGTACATCAGGGTGAAGACAAATGGGGGCGAGGAACCAGAGCTGCTTAGCTGGGCTACCAGGAGGCAGGAGGATGCCTTTCATGAAGCAAGCTAGCAGCAGGGCTCACTCGTAATCTCTATTTCTGGCCAGACAACTCAGTACAAACGCATCACCTTTCATGAGCAAAGGGCAGTGCAATGTTAGACGTAGGGAAAATAACAGAAAATGGCAAGGGAACAGATAAATTGAGGGTGCTAGCCATCTGCAGAGCATATTTGTACCTGGGAGACAGGGAATATTTTGCAGACTTAAACATGTTTTCGGACACAGCAGCAGAATTCATCTAAAATGAAAAGCATTGTGGCGGCTGGTTCCATATAACAAGTGTAATATGGCTGGGCAGGCTGCCTACAGTAACAGCGGTCGTCTGATCAGGTTACCATAAATTTTATTAAACAAAAGGTTCTGTCTAACATATGCCTTCACCGGTCCTGCTATGGAAGGAGCCAGTTTCAAAAACAAAGACGTTGTTTGTTATCATTTGGGATTTCACTGTTTCTGCATACGATACAAGCTCTTCTTAAAATTTTACAGGCTTTTGCAACACCGTGAAGTGTGGGGAGCTGAGGTTTAAGAGAATTCACTTCCAAGGAGCTCAGGTCAATAGAGACAACTTCCCCAAAAGACAAACAGGCTGGTGTGTATAACAAAGAAGATTTCCTAAGTAAAAGCAACAGAGAAAAACTGCTGTAAAATAGGACTGAAACTGTGCCTTTTATTAAGCCGAAATGCACTAAAAAACTGTTTAGAGTCTATACAGAACTTCCCCGCTAAACGGCAGGCTTGCATTCAAATTATACTCACATGTAAGGAAGTAATTCTGTCACAGTCATTAAGCTAAGATGCTGCTTGTATACACAGAACATTTATTAGGAATGCAAATAATATACTGATCTAAAAACAAACATGCACTTTCAGTCCTACAGAATCAACATCAAGGAACTCTGCTAAGGAGCGTGAAGAAGGAAGTCATCTGAACTTCAGAGGCTTTGGAACGGCATAAAAATCAGCACTGCACGTTAGTAGTCTCATTGTTCACTTACTAGACAGCCTTGAGAGCCTAATAATTAACCACAGAGACTATTTATAGAACTTTTAAAACCTGACCATTCCTGAGGGCTCTGGGCTGTTTATCGTACCCGCTCTCAAAGTTGACAGGGTCACGGAGAATTCCCGTGTGAAGAGTGACTAAAACCTCAAGGTCCAAATGCTCTGGGTCATCGTGAGGGTACAGGGGCATAAGAAAGTCAGCGATAAAGAACAGTCTGCACCTTTTACCTTCCCAAGATCCTCTAAGGCATCTCTTTGAAGGCTTTGTTGATTAGGTGCCATTTCTTCCCTCTTGCATTAACACAACGGCACAATTAGCTCAACTGCCTCTCTTAGGGCCAAGTTGCGTCCTTGTTTGAAAAGAAACCAGACTCTCCCAAATTGTTAACATGCACTTACTAAGCCACGGCCAGCTTGCACATAAACTCACTCACCAAGTTTATTGGGATGCTTTGCTCCATGTAAAACCCCTCCATCCTCACCTGCAACTACTGACTTCAACACCCACGTGTTTTCATTGTGTAACGACGAACATCTGTGACAGCAGCTACGCCAAAATAAATAAAATTAAGCAGATGATTCTGTGGGGTTATGCTAAACATTTTTTTAAAACAAGTTCAGGTTTCTTTCTAAGGGAATACAAAATGTCTCCATATGCTGGTTCTTGGGTTTTTGTTTTGTTTTTTCAATTGCGTGTATGAGACAAAAAATGCCAACAGAAAGATATGGAGAGAGATCATAATTACAGAGTTGCTGAAAGTTTGATAACAGAGCTTTAGAAGTGATATTTTTCTTAATTAAGGGGTATTTGCAATACAAACCAGAAAGCTGTCTTTTCCTTTAATGAGTTTCAATACACAAGTACATCCTCTAAAGTATTTTTGCGTCACTTAAACTGAAAGCCAGTCTGTTTAGTGCAGAACCTGCTGAAAGAGCTTTGGTCTTCACTGTTATCAGTATTGCTCCTGGCTTGTTCCTTCCCGATGACTCTCGTCTAGCTTTACAAGCACAAAGTACAACCAGACACCTCACTGGAGTTGATTCCATGCTTTGGAGGTTCAGATTCATGGTCTCACGGGACCCCAGTTAATCAGCCTAATACCACGTTCAGTGCCTATGTTCTACCTCCTAGTTCACTGCATACTGCCTAGTCTTAAACTCTTACACAGGGCCATCCAAGACACAAAAATTGGTATCTATTCACCTGGAGGAATAGAAGAAGGAGAGCCAGGAATAGGAGGAGGACGTGGAATGTGTAACTACTTGCCTCCATGAACAACTGTCTCCTTTGCCATGAGACCAGAAGAACTAGATGGTGCCCAGCTACCATTCATGAACATTTCGAGTAAAGAGTTTACAGAAGAACTTTGATCAAAAAGGGGAAAAATGGAGAACAATATTTCATATTCTCTAGACTTTCTGGAGGTGTGGGGCCCAGTGAACTCCTGAAACTGCTGCACTGAGAAAATTTTTAAAGTTTAAACCAGAAATATCCCCTGAAGTCTTCTTAAAACCAAATGATGGTTTGGCTTATCTAGTAAAAAATATCTGCCTTGAGCATTATGCTCTTTATAGGATTATTTCTATAGGTTCAAAGTGGCCAACATCAACTCTAATGATTAGATAAGAATCTCAGAGGGCAGCAAATTTATGTTAATGATGAAGGGACAACGCAGAAAAAGAGGGTGAGTGTGGTTGTACCACTCAAAGGTTGTAATCAGTGTCACTGAATCATATATACGGAAATGGTTGAATTGGAGTGTATTTGCTGTGTGTATTTTTAACAAAAACAAAATGAAGTTAAAAGAAAAAAGAAAAAACCTGCACAAACACCCTAAGAAAGTACAACAAAAAATGGACTCTGCCCATTGTATTACAGACCTGACAGAGTCAAGACAAATGTTGACCAGCCTATGACTCTTAACAATCATTTTGGCTGATAAGGTTCATTTTTTTCAAGATGTATTTTTTTATTTTTATTATTTTTGCTTTTTTTCCTCTTCTACCAGATCCGTTCAACTCTTCTGGCTTCTATATTGATTCTGTTGTGTATTTTAATTCTACTTTTTTTTAAACTATGACACAGTAGCACTAGTGTTTTTCTCAATCAATATTTATTTAGATTAGTGGTTTTCAATTGAGACAAGTTTGCCCCAGGAGACATCTGGCAATGTCTGCTGACATTTTTGGTTCTCACACCTAGGGTGTGGTGGGCTTCTATGGCATTTAGTGGGTAAAGGTCAAGAATACAATGAACAGAATAGCTCCCCACAACCAAGAATTATCTGTCCAAAAGGTCAACAGTGCCAGTGCTAAGGAACTCTATGCCTTAGTCTCCTAGAGCTTGCACAACAAAGTATGGTAAAGTGAATAACAGTTCTGGAGGCCAGAAAATCTAAATCAATGTGTTGGCTGAACCTCAATCATTCCAAAGTCCATAAGGGAAGATTTTGTTTTCCTTGTCTCTCCCAGCTTCTAATAAATCCAAACCCATTGCCTTCAAGTCGATTCTGACTCCTAGTGACACTATAGGACACAGTAGAGTTCCCACATGGTTTCTAAGGAGTGGCCAGTGGATTCGAACTACTGACATTTTGGTTTACAGCCAAGCTCTTAGCACACTCTGCCACCAGGACTCCTGCTAATAGCACTTGGCACTCTTTGACTTACAGATGTGTCTTCATATGCTCATCTGTCCTCTGTCTCTTCTCATTTTCTAGAAGGACACCACTCAGATAGAATTAAAACCCACCATACTCCAGCAGGATCTTGTGGTAAGTGACAACATCTTGAAACACTGTTTTTCTAAACAAGGCCATGTTTACAAGTCCTGGTAGTTAAGACATCACTCCATCTTTGTAGGGGATGCAACCCAGTAAACAGAAACCTAACTTAAATTTGCCCACACTCACCACTTCCTTAGCAATTCATATTTCATTCTTTTCACACCATGCAAATTGCGTCTTCTTTTCTAGTAGGGTTAAGTGAATTTGTCTCAGTTTTCAAGAAGTGATTCATCTTTTTACTACAATGCCCACACACTCTCCTTTCATGAAGTGTGTTTTTCTTTACTAAGGGTCTACATTGAACAGACTCTGTTTCCTTTCTGTAATGCTTCATTTTGTAGAGATTGTTTCTGAGTTTCTCCATGGCTGTGGACAAATAAGTGGGCAGTCTACTTCTCACTCATGTGAAAGCAACCTGCCTCTTTAGCATTGGATATTTTGAAGGTCTACCTTTTGGCCTGTTGTGCCCCTATGTGATATCTCAGGGTGGATTTTCCATTATTTCTCCTGCCTGGTATGAGGGGGCCTCGTGGCGCAGTTGCTAAGTGTTTGGTTGCTAGCCAGGTCAGCCATTGGAACCCACCAGCTGTTCCATGATAGAAGGATGTGGCAGTCTGCTTCCATAAAGCTTTACAGCACTGGAAATCTCACAGAAGAACAGTTCTACCTTCCTATAGGGTACCTATGAATCGGAATCGACTCAACGACCACAGGTTTGGTTTTTTGGCTTTCCGGATTCATTGAATTTTTCAGTCTGTAGATGGGTCTATTTCATTACTGCTGGAAAACTCTCAGGTATTATCTCTTCTCATCTTGCCACCATTTCTGTTGCACCCACCTCTCATTCTAGAGGAAACTTTGGTGATGTAGTGGTTAGGAGCCACAGCTGCCAACCAAAAGGTCAGCAGCTCTAATTGGCCAGGCGTTCCTTGGAAATCCTATGAGGAAGTTCTACTCTTCCTGATAAGGTCACCATGAGTTGGAATTGACTCAACAGCCATGGGTTTGTTCTATTTTTTCTCACTATAGATAAATCTAATAAGATATATATCAGGACTTACTAACATCTCCCGTAACTCTTCATTTCTCTTCCTATTTTCCTTTTTCTTGGCTCCATGTACACCATTTGGGTAATTCCTTCTGACCTAGATCCTAAGTTAAAATTGCTTCTTTAAATATACTATCATAGTGTTCAAACTGACAACAGGGATTTCACTACTGTTTATTTGATTTTTTGTTACAAGAAACTCAATTTGATTCTCATTTTTCCTATCTACATACCATATTTTACAGTGCCACTTCCTTCAGATTTCAAAACTGGTCTTGTATTTGATTAAATGAAAAAAGAATAGTTATTTCTTAAATTTGTATCTACAAACCCCTACACTTGAACTCTCCGCAGGTCTCTTCCTGCCATTTGCTTTGTTGCCCCCACTGCTGTCACTCACCCAGGGCATTCTGTTTGATTGTGCACTTGGCCATTCTGGCAGCCTGCACTCATTGAAAATGATGGGTAGCACGCTTTGAGGATTAGACAAAGTTGCTTTTCAGAAGCTTTTCAGTCTGGGAATTATTAGATCCAAGTCATCAGTTTCAGAATGCTGAAAAAACAAAAGTATTGCCGTCAAGTCAATTTCAACTCATCGTCAGCCTACAGGACAGAAGAGAACTGCCCCATAGGTTTTCCAAAGAGTGGAAGGTAGACTCAACCTACTGAGCTTTTGGTTAGCAGCTAAGCTGCCCAGCTGCTCACCACTGCACTGAGAGGACTCCTTGAGGATACCAGGGGCACTCAACGCAGGCTGGGCAGCAAACCCACAAGGACTATTTTTGCCTTTCTTTGTGTGCTACTTTCAGTTCAGAACCAAGAGAAACTTCCTTGAAATCCATACAGGCTGGAAGACTTGTGGATGTAGTTCAAGTCCCCTTTACTCTGAGTGTGTAACTCTTTGAGAACTCAGATTAATGACAAGTTCTTCAATACATTTCTCGTCTTGATAGGTTCAAGGCCTTGACTTCAATCCCCTTCCTTATTCAATTAAATTGATGTCCATATGAATATATGACTAATATATTGGCATGGCTAAAACATAAATTAATTTCTCATTAAGGAGAAGTTTGCTTTAAATGTGATAATAATATATATCATACAGTGCTCGCAGTGGATATTTGCTACACACCGGGCCCTTTTTCTAAGCATTTTGTGTGTGTTATCTCATTTAATCACCAAGCCCTAGAAGGCATTTATAATGCACATTTATAATGCACATGTCACAGAAGATATGGAAGCACAGACAGGTTAAATGACATTCCTCAGTTCATACAACCAATAAGTGCTAAAGCCAGGATTTGTCCCAAGACTCTGACTCTTGAGCCCATGCTCTTGAGCCCATGTCTTCATTTTCACAAGTCAGCTGATACAGAAACAATTTTAATAACTTCTGGAAATATAATAGTCCATACAATCCATAGCAATAACTTTTGATATTCCTGATAAGCCTGATAAATATAAACTCATATTTCAATTTGTTCTAAAAGAATACTTTGGGACAAAACAAAAATGTATAATTCTACTAATTTTTTTAATAAATCTTCAGGGGCTTCATATAAACAGCAAAATATACAATAAGATCACTAAAGAAACAGAAGTTAAATCTTATAACTTTAATCATTTAAATTACAGTTCATCTAGAATAATGTTTCATGATTGATCAACAGAGGCCTTTTTCCAGAAGATTGGGATTTACCTATAACATGAAGGACTTCAACGCTATCAGAGAAACTATAGCAAGCAGAGTCAAATCTCACCACATAAGAGAGAATTTCTGAGTCATCAGTTTAAGAAAATGACAGTGAGATAAAGGAAAGATGGATGGGCTGTTACTAATTCTGCCCAGGAAAAGACAAGGTGCTACGTATTACGGGAAAGTGAGCTGCAACAATGGTTTTCCTTTGTATTTTTAACCATAAAAATCTTCAGAGGATTCCAATCAGCTAAAAATCATGTCCATGTGGAGTGAGACCATGACTTTACCCCCCAAGAATTTGGCATCCATTAAAAAGTGTTCAGCATTTTAAAGGATAAACAAAGTAGAAAAGTTCAATTCAGTTTTCCAAGTATTTGCCCAAGTCTTCAAACACCAAGATATTTGAATTAGTTCCTACCATTTGGCTG
The DNA here is from genome assembly GCA_028571685.1 of Heterohyrax brucei. Lineage (NCBI taxonomy): Eukaryota > Metazoa > Chordata > Mammalia > Hyracoidea > Procaviidae > Heterohyrax > Heterohyrax brucei. The sequence goes on along the minus strand of CM053148.1, from coordinate 82,251,887 downwards.
GTCAGACAATTGGAGTTATTCTAAAAACAATTGTCGTCAACAGACTGATTAATTTCCTAGGAATTGGTCCACAGTTTACTTTCCATTCTTGAAACACATTAATAAAGTTGAGTGAGGGAAACTGGATAAAAATCATGGTGATTGGATTAATAGTAATCTCTGTTCCCTGAAACTTTAGGAGAGCAAACAATGCAGAAAGATGTACTGTATAACTCTTTTCCAATTTGAAATAAAACTAGCTGTGAATTTTGTACCTTACCTTAACTATCTGTGGTCACAGCAATCTCAGAGTCTCTGACGGCTACGTTTGTTTTGCCTTCAGTCACTGAACTCTCTCCTGACTTCATCGGCTTCTACACAGCATGGTTATTTCAGAATCCAAGTCAGCACTGGTGTGTGAATAACAACACAAAGCCAAGCACCTAGGATACAAAATCGTTTTGTTAAAGACCATTACCTAGACAGTCAGGTTTAATTTAGGAAATACAATGTCCAATGTTACTGCTTCTTTAGAGCAAAAAAGAAAAGAAAGCTATGAAGCTGATTAAAAAAAAAAAGAAGAAGAAGAAGAAGATATAACTTGAAGATACAGTCACCTGAGTTGATGATTTAAACAACCACAAAAAATGGATTGAATGTACTTATTGCTTTTGAACTGTGTATAGCTTCTGGGTTTTTGGTCCTTAAAAGCAAAGATGGCAAGACTACATCTTACATACTTTGAACATGCTATCAGGAAAAAGTCCCTGGAGGACATCATGCTTGGTAAAGCAAAGAGTCAGCAAAAAGGAGGAAGAACCTCAAAGAGATAGATTGACACAGTGGCTGCAACAATGGACTCAAGCATAGCAAGAAATGTGAGGTTGACAAAGGACCAGCCAGTGTTTCCTTCCATTGTCTTTGGGGTTGCTGTGAGTCAGAACCAACTCAATGGCACCTAACAGCAACAACATTTTTATTTGTCTTACAAAATGCTAAATCAGGCTACTCCTAGTGATAAAGTTTTGGGGTTTATTACTCTCTCACTTCTCAGAGATTTTCACTTGTCTCCGGGCTCATCATTGGCTTCAAATAAGAAGAGATCATTGCCTCTCTTATTGATCCACTACTGCAAATGAACGCACGATCACAAGTGGTGAGTGTCTGCCTTCTGGGACATACATGACAAGACAGAGATCCTCATGAAGGGATGGTGACAGCACATCGCTGTCTTTGCTACAATTTGTAAACGGTCTTTGATAGAGGAAAAACTAGGTCCACAAATTAAATGATAGTAGTTTGACAATAGACAAAATGTGAAGATTTAGGTGTAAATAACCATCAAGATATGAGGAAGGACAAAGAGTATGCTTACAAGTCTATGATTTTATATAATTTCTAATAAATTCAGAGAAACATACCAAGAGATGAAAGTGTCTACAGCATCAAGCAACAGTAATAGAAGAACAAAACAAGGACACTGGCAATCACATTAATTGTACATAAAAGGTCAGACAGTTAAGTTTGTAAACTCATCCTGGAAAAAGTGCTACACATCTCATTACTGAATATCACTGCAGTCACCTTTGGGAAACTACGTACCAACACCAGTGCCTAGTCTAGCCTTCAAAGAAATCTTGGTACTCTTTTTACGGAATGGCCATCAGATCTGTCATTGTATTATACTTGGTGTCCTGAATGTCATCAAAATGTCTTCCTTTCAATATTTCCTTTCACTTCGGGTAAAGAAAAAAAGGCATTGGAGGCCAGATCAGGTGATTAGGTAGGGTGTTCCCATACAGTCACTTGTTTACTGGCTAAAACCTCCCTCGCAGACAGTGCTCCATGAGCTGGTACGCTGCCATGATGCAAGAGCCATGAGTTGTTGGTGAAAAGTTCAGGCAGTTTTCATCTAACTTTTTCATGCAGCCCTTAGAGCACTTCCAAAAATAAGTTCAGTTAATCGTTTGTCCAGTTGGTACAGATTCATAATGAACAACCCCTCTGATATCAAAAAAGGTTAGCAAAATTGCTTTGGCTCTTTATTTGGACTGACGGAACAGTTTGAGTAGTGAATTGGCTGACTTCCCTTGCGCCCTTTGAAGCTTTGTTTTAGATCATGTTGGTACACTCATGTTTCATCACTGGTGGCAACACAACCCAAAACATCATCTTGACACTACGAAAGCTCTCAGCAAACTATGACTCTCCTTTGCTTCTGTTCATCAGTGAGATCCTTCATGACCATTTTTGTACACACCTTTCTCATGCCAAGATTTTCAGTTAAGATTTTCCTGTCACGCTATCCATGCTTATTTGGTCTTGCTATGCTTCTCACAGTCAGCTAGCAATTGTAATGAGCAATTCCATGAATTTTTGCAGTCTTTTCATCAGTTCTGCTTATTACTGGCAACGCTGACTTCTCTTCATCAGTGATGCTTTCTCTCCCCTCAGAAAAACATTTAACTGTTTGTACACTGCCGTTTTCTTCATGGTGTCATCCCCATAAACTTGGACTAAAATGTCCCTGATTTCACTTCCACTCTTGCCAAGTTTAACAAGAAACGTAATGTTTGTTCATTGCTCTAATTCAAGCATGAATATTCTTGCAACAGCACACAAAAACACACAATAATTAACATCACTCAGCAAGACACTGCCACATATCAACATGAACACAGCTGTGAGACACTGATACGCCAAGGTTATGAAACCTTACTGAGTTGTTCATACAGTGCTACCTACGAAAGCACAGTGTGGCAAGTTCACAAACGTACTTATCAGACCTCATATAAAGGAAGCCAATATAAATCTTCAAATTGCACATTGTTTGATGGATAGTTCCCATGCAACGAAGTTGTGATCAAATCCAATCCATGTTCTGTTTCTCAACTGCAGGTTCTTGCACACTGTACATCTATAAAATTAGTAAAAGAAATATCAAAACAAACCCATCACCAAGAAGTTGATCTTGTCTCATAGCAACCCTACAGAACAGAGTAGAATTACCCTATAGGGTTTCCAAAAACCTCCTCATGGACTCAAACTGCTAGCCTTTTGGTTAATAGCCCAGGACTTAACCATTGCACCACCAGGGCTCCAGTAGAAATATAGCCACCTAGAAATACAACTAATGTCTTTCTGGAGCCCTGGTTGTGCAGTGATTAAGCACTGAGCTGCTAACCAATAGGCTGACTGTTTGGATCCACCAGCTACTCTACGGAAGAATGATGTGGCAGTCAGTTTCCATGAGGATATAGCCTTGGAAACCCTATGTGGCACTTTTACTCTGTCGTACAGCATTGCTGAGTCAGAATCGGCTCAGTGGCAGTAGGTCTCGTTTTCATTTTATCTTGAATCACTTTATGTATTGGTCTTTATTTTTTTTCCATTTATAGCCTTCCTTTAGGATGTGATTTCCATGAGACCAACCATCATACTTGTCCTATTCACCACTGAGTCTATCCCTTCCTCCTATAGCAGTATATAACAAAGATTAAGCATTCAATGAAGGCTTTATAATAAGGATTTGAATGCAAACATTATCCTTTACTTTTTCCTTAATTAGGAAATATGTAGAAAATCTCAAAATATTAGCACAAATGCAATGCACTGATTTAATTCTTATGACAAATACCTTTCAATATAATTCTGTTTTGAAACAACTTATGTAAATAAGACATTAAACTTGAAATGTTTGCTCAGCAGTAAATTTAATTCTTTCACCTGACACTTGGAAGAAAATGTAGGCAGCTGATTTTTTTGTGATAAGAAAACAGAAATATTGCATTTAATTCATGGAAAATTTTTGTTTTTTTTACAAATCTAGCACCTTCTCCAGGAAGCACACATCTTTACTTTAATGTGTCTCTTGCTGTGAAGTCAATTCTGACTCATAGCAACCCTATAGACAAAGTGGGACTACTTAAGATTTCCAATGAGGGACTGATGGATTTGAACTGCTGGCCTGCTGATGACATGACTGATTTGACAGCAATAAAAAGTTAGTAAAAGACAAACCTCAAACATAAGAAGCAAATTATTTTAAATAAATCACATATTCAGAACATAAGAGAATTCATTTCAGCAAGTTCACTGGGTAATTAAATTATGTTCTGTTAGTTTAGACAAAAAAATGTTTACTTATGCCCTGCTCTTATAATCTCTTAATCAATAATTAATTTATGTACAAAAGGGAAACTCAACAAATGATTAAACTGAATAGTGCAATGGATGAATCTGACTTCAGGGAAAAATGAATGTGGAGAATTAAACTCTATCATTAAGAAAATTTTCTTCTATTACCTTTCACACTAAAAATATGCCAATGACTAAAACTATTTCTCTCCCAGAATCCAGTTTTAAAAAGACAGTGTCCTCTTGAACTCACGCCCACCTCTTCATCATGCTCCTAAGGAAAACCTTCAAACATCCCATAACAACGTTTAGAACCAAAACATAAAAGAAAACGGTGATTTGACTATACTATTTCACTTAACATTTTAACATACTGAAGGGAAGAAACCTTGGTAGTGTAGTGGTTAAGTGCTGCTACAGGTGCCAACTAGGAGGTGGGCAGTTTGAATCTACCAGGCACTCCCTGGAAACTCTGTGGGGCAGTTCTACTGTTCTATAGGGTCCCTACAAGTCAGAAGTGACTCCAGAGCAATGAGTTTGGTCTTTGTTTTTCTTTTGTGAGGGACAATAACAGACTCTAGACATCTAAAATGTTTAACCCACAATGCTAGGCATGCAATAAAAGCTTACTAAACACATAAAGAATAATTTAGAAGAAGAAAATCAGTTAAAAAAAGGGGGGGGGGATAATCCAGACAGTCAATTAGCAATCAAAGATTTCAAAGTAATGATGGTCAATATGTTAAAAGAAGTTAAAATATATGAACAAAAAGGATAAAATTGAGTATTTCAACAGAGAATTAGAATTTTTATAAATCAAACACTCCAGAATTGAAAAGTAAATATCCAAACTCAAGCACTCATTGGCTATAGTGCTGGTTATAACAATAGGCAACACTAGTGAGAGAAAAGGCTAAAACATAATAACTTTAAAAAAGGAACTTAGCAAATAGAAGAGTGTAAAGACATACGGGACATATGCAAGGGTTTAAAAGATGTAAAATTGGGGTTCTACAATGACAAGAATTAAAGTAACTGGATTGAAGCCATATTTTAACAAAAAAAAGGCTAATTTTTAAAAATATGACAAAAACATAACAGATATCAACCCACAACAGAGTAAATGCAAGAAAAATCATACTGCCATATATCATAGTCAAATTAATGAAATGAAAAAAAAATCAACATTAGAGATAAAAATCTTGTAATAAGCCAGAGGGGAAAAATTCCATTATTACCTTCAAAGGAGTACCAAGAAGACATTACATTGTAGCACCAAAAGGACCTTCCAACTGGGAACTATATGCTTATTGAAATTATGTTTAAAAATGAAGCTGAAATAAAGACTTTCTCAGAAAAAAATAATAATAAGAGCTGATCTGCACTTCAAAAATTGCCAAAGGCAGCCTTTCAGGGTGATGATTACAGACGAAAGCAAGCGGCTTCAGGAAGGAATGAAGAGCATTGAAACTAGGTACGTGGGTGGATAGAAATACTGAATAATAAACCTATCGTTTTAGATTTATAATGTATGTAAAATTAATATACAAAATAAAAAACAGTAGCACAAAGAGAAAGGAGTGCAAATGCAGTTAACCAACCACAGGGTTCCTATGTTGGAAGTAGTAAGGGTCCTAATTGTGGTAAATTAAAGATATGTATAGCATCCCTAGAGTAAGCCCTAAAAGTATAATGTCAAAAATAAATTGTAAACAATGGGGGGAGGGGAGCAATTAGTAAAGTAGAAAAAAATAAATAATATAAAATAATAATTAAAAAATTGGGACAGCAAAGATAATGAAACAATGAATAGAAGGAAACTTTGGGGAAAAATCATAATATAGTAGACTTATGCTTAAATATATCAGTAATTTCATAATTATATCATTGTGTAGTTGACACAGTGATGGACAGCCTGATCAATAGATGAAACAGAGACGGTTGAGAAACAAGACCAAACATCTATAGTCAACTGACTTTCAGCAAAGGCATGAAGAAAATTAGTATTATTTTCTTTTTATTATGACTGAGTGAAAATGTACATTCCCGTATAAACTTACATACCCACCTATATGCAGCTTCCACTGCTCTCCCTGTCCGGTGACAGCACACTATTCTTCTCTGCTCCATACATGTCTTATCCTCCCAACAGTCTCCTTTCCCCTCCTCTCCACCCACTCTCCTTCCTCCAGCCAGAGGTCAACAGGATGATATCCTATAGATGTATAGAATGATAAAGTACATCCAATATATGGTCACTCTGCATCATCATTTCAAAACTGACTATACCAGCTCAATTAGATAAGCCCATTAAAATTTAAAACAACAACAAAAAAAACGCTTTAATTTCTACACCACATCCTGTAATTAATGTGGACACAAATTAACTCAAGATGCATTGTATATACAAATGTAAAAGCCAAAATCAACTTCTGGAAGAAACTAAGAAGTTGTCCACTAATTTGGAATGGACAAAGATTTCTACAGGGAATGAAAAAAGCAACAGCTTAAAAATAAAAAAAAAAATCATAAATGATTCTTATTATAATTAAGAATATCTGTTCATTAAAAGACATCATTAAAGAAGTAAACATGAAAGCCAAAGACTGAGAGAAAATATTTATAAAATAGGCACTCATCAAAGAAATACTATCTGGAACACATGGAGAAGTCTTGTAAGATCAGTAAGAAACAGATCCCCAAAATCTAGTTAAAAATTGGAAGGATACTAAAGAAATACTTTACAAAATCAGATATCATGCTACCAAGAAACATATAAAATGGTGATCAACATCTTTAGTCAACATAAAAAGGCAAAATAAACTCACAATGAGATTTTAAAATACACCTACAAGAAAAGCTAAATAAAACTAGATATTCCAAGAGTCAGCAGTGATGTTAACCAACTAGAAGACTTTCATTGTTGGTGGGAAAGCAGGTTGCTACTTTCACTCTGGAAAAGTTGGCCAGTATTTTCTAAGTCCCAGCAATGTCACTCTCAGGTATGCCTCTAATCACAGTGAGTGCTTATATCCACCAAAAGATGAGGTCTTACAAGTCCCTGAACTTAATTGTTCTAAGTGCTACATACCTCATTGCTAAAGATCACTATGGTCGCCTTTGAAGTACTCCTCTTGGGAAGCTATTCACCAATGCCAATGCGTAGTCCACCCTTCAAAGCAATTTTGGAACTCTTTCTGGAATGGCCGTATTCCACAGTGGCACACTGGCCAGTTTGCAAACTTAATTGTATAGTTATCTGTAAGGGCATCTTTAGCCAGTAAACGAATAACTATATCGTGACACCTTCCCTTACTCACCTGATCTGGCCTCCAACGACTTTTTTCTTTAGCTTAAGATAAAAGAAATATTGAAAGGAAGACATTTGGATGACATTCAGGACATCAAGGGTAATATGATAACAGGTCTGATGGCTACTCCAGAAAAAAGAGTTCCAAAATTGCTTTGAAGGGTGGACTAGACACTGGTGTTGGTGCATAGCCTCCCAAGGGGAGGACTTCGAAGGAGAGCATAGTGATATTCAGCAACGAGGAATGTACCACTTTTTCAAGGATGAATTCTCAAACTTAAGTGTCAGTCCTTGTACGCATACAAGAACGTTCATAGCAGCTTTATTCACTACAGACAAAACTAGAAATATCCCAGATATCCACAAATAATCAAATCAGTAAATATATGATGGTGTCCATTGACAGTGTACACTAAGTTTTAAAGAGCAAATGAAAAAGAATGGACTCCTGATGTACACAATCACTGTCTCCATCCAGTTGACTCCAATTCATAGTGACCCCATATGTGTCAGAGTAAAACTGTGCTCCATAAGGTTTTCAGTGACTGACTGATCACCAGGCCTTGTTGATGCCTGGTGCCACTGAGGCATCTTCGACTGGACATAAACCAACCAAACTTTTCAAAAGAGATTGTAGCAGTCTACCCTGTCACCAGCCTTACCACACCCAGGGACCAGTGTACACAACAGCATGGCTTACTCTGACAGGCATCACAGCAAGCCAAGTTAGAAGACACGAAACAGTACATGACTCCATCTATATGAACTTTAACAACGGGCAGAAACTAACCTGTGGCAACAGAAATCAATATGGTACCTAACCTAGAGACTAGTACGGAGTAAGAGACACTCAGGGGCTTTCTGGGGTGCTAGAAATGTTCTATATTTTAATCTGGGTGCTCTGTACACGGGTGTATAAAACCAAAAAAACAAACCCACAACCATCAAGTCATGTCTGACTCACAGCAATCCTAGGGGTCAGAGTATAACTGTCCCACAGAGTTTCCAAGAAGCACCCTGGTGGACTGAACTGCTGACCTTTGGGTTAGCAGATGTAGCACTTAACCCTCTACACCACCAGGGTTTCCACATGGGTGTATACATATATAAAAATTAGCCAAACAGTTCAATAAGTATTTATGCATATAAACGTATATGATCTGTATGAAAAGTTGTGTGCTGCAACAACAACAAAGAATAGCCACTGAAGCCACTTGCGTACAGTCAAATGCCTTGTGGGATTTGGTTCCTTTGTTTGGAAATTGACAGTCATGGTTTCAAGGGACATCCTAGATAACTGACCCAATAACATGCTTAGTGCTTCTGTTCTACCTCCTAGTTTGTTGCAAAGTGCCTGGGGTCTTAAGAACTTGCAGATGGCCATCTGAGGCACAGAAATTGGTCTTTATTCATCTGAAACAGCAAAGGAAGGGAAATCAGGAGTAGGAGGAAGACCTGAAAAGTGTGGTTAATTGCCTCAAGGAAGTTTCAAGATGCATTTACACAAAAGAATACATGCTATGTGATTCTTGCGTGTGAATTTTTAGAACAGATAAAACAAATATGTGGTGAACATATTTAGTTTACTGATGGCCCCTGGAGATGCTGACAATGAAGAATGACTGAGAAAGGACACAAGGGAATTTCTTTTCTTTTCTTTTTTTTTTTTATGACTGAGTGAAAATGTCCATTCCCCTATAAATTTGCATGCCCACCCATGTGCAGCTCCCACTGCTCTCCCTGCCCGGTGACAGCACACTCTTCCTCTCCGCTCCATACATGTCTCATCCTCCTAACAAACTCCTGTTCCCTCCTCTCCACCCTCTCCCCTGCCTCCACTAAGAGGTCAACAGGACAACATCCTAGAGGCGCGTAGAACCATAAAGTGCACACATGTTATGGTCACTCTGTGTCACCAGTCCAATCCATTCCTCTCCAAGAGTTGACTTCCATTATGATTTACGTACAGGAGCAGCATCAAAGTCAGGGGTCCTGCTCCCAGAGGAACCCTGAGGCCCCTGGACCATCAGCTGCAGTCTTTTAGTGTTGTGTTGCCAGTGAGACAACTTTGTGAGCCCCATCACGGCTATCACTAGTGATGGCTGGGCTCCATCCGGTTCTTCGGTCACATGTCCATGTAGCCACTCACTCACGACGGTCTCTCTGTCCTCTGGGTTCTCTTTCCTTCGTGTCATTTTGGTCCTTGGTGATCATCCATTCCTGCTGAATTGGGACCATTTGGTGTACCTCAGATGGCAGCTTGATAGCTTTTAAGACCCCAGACGCCACTCACCAATGTGGGGTGCAGAATGCTAGTTGCAAAATGCTAGTTGTCCCGATTGGTCTCAATTTCCCAAGAGCATGGTCCACAAGACAATTTCTGTATGGCATTAATTTTCTGAACATGTAAAGGGTTTGAGTTATTCTGATTTACCAATTTTCAAAACTCATAGACTAGCACACTTAACCCACTGTTTATGAGTCAATTCTGACTCATAACAACCCTACTGGACAGAGTAGATTTACTCCATAGAGTTTCCAAGAAGCACATGGTAGTTTTGAATTGCTGGCCTCCTGGGCAGCCCCCATAGCATTTAACCACTATGCCACCGAGGTTTCTAGTACACTTAACGTTTTTGTAATTTGCTGTATGCCTATTTTAAACTCCCTCTCAATTTAAAAAAAGAAATACAAAAATATTGGAGGGAAATATGATAGATCATGCCATCTGGACATTCTGAGAAAGAACATCATCATTTAGATTTGAAGTACAGTCATCTCCACACTTTGAATTCACTAATATCTTTTCTCAAAGGCAATAGTTGTAATGTCTTGTTTTGCTATAATCTGATTCTACAGCAAGTCTTCAGATAGCACAAACTTGAAATACAAAACAATAGAAAAGTTCACTCACACTTTATAGGAAACGTGCTAGAGAGAACTCTCACTAGCAATTTATTTCAGTTAAAATATAATTGTAAACATGTTCATCTATGACTCCATTTTTATAAATGTTCATTGACATGCTGATATATGTGAACCTATAATTATGCTTGCTGTAACTATAAATTAAAGACACAGATTCCAGGTTGATTTTAGAATTTTGTATGATAAAAGCAATGTGGAAAATACATGATTAAATAAAACGCAGGACAAATTCATTTTATTAAGCATATCTCATTCCAGATGCCATGAGTTTCAATGACACATATAGACAGTTGTTGTGATTGTTTGTTGTGTGCTGTCAAGTTGATTTCAACTCATAGTCTCCTTAAAAGACAGAGTAGAACTGCCCTGTGTGGTTACATAGGTTATTAACTTTACAAGAGCAGATCGCCAAGACTTTTCTTCTGTAGAACTTCTAATGAGTTTGAACCATGAAACTTTAAGTTATCAGCTGAGACCCTAACCATTGCTCCACCAGGTATATATATATATAATGGATATATTATATGTATATAATATATCTATTATATATACACACACACACATATATAGTATATATGCACATATACACATACACATGAGTCAGATCCGACTCGACGGCACTTGGCTTGGCTGCTTTGCATATAATATATACAGTAAATAAGAAAATTACCATGTATGTAATAATCACATAAGCAAGTAAGAAAAAAATCTGCTTTTTTTTGATAAATAAATGTTTATAGTACCTGTCATATATTGGTTCCAATCAAGACATTCAACAGACTTTCACTGAGGGCTTACTATGTGCCAGAAACCCTGGTGGCATAGGAATCAAGTGCTACGTCTGCTAACCGAAAGGCCTGCAGTTTGAATCTGCCAGGCACTCCTGGGAAACTCTATAGAGCAGTTCTACTCTGTCTTATAAGGTCACCATGAGTCAGAATCAACTTGATGGCAGCGGCTTTGGTTTGAGGTTGGTTTTATGTGCCATGGCACACAGTAGGTGCCAAGTACAATGGAGACTGTTTTAGTCAGCTAGGCTGCTCTAACAGAAATACCAGAGTGGATGGCTTTAACAAAGAAAGATTTATTCTTACACAGTCCAGTAGGTTGCAAGTCCATATTCAGGGTGTCCGCTCCAGGGAAAGACTTTCCCCTTGACGGCTCTGGAGGAAAGTCCGGTATTGCCTCAGTCATTGTCCAGGGAGTGTCCTAACGCAAGAACCTCTGGTCTGAACGACGCGCTCTGCTCCCGGTGCTGCTTGCTTGATGGTAGCGAGGTTCTCAAATTGTCCTTGGCTCTTTTTCCTTTTATTCCTTGCAAGCTAAAAGCATTAAGGGTGGGGCAAGCCATACTCCAGGGAAACTTCCCCCATAGCAGGAATTCACAGCCCCACCCTAATCCTTTAACATACAGGTTAGCAAAACCACACAATGGAGGACATTTCCAAGATACTGGGAACCATATCCCAGCCACATGGCTGCACACATTTTTGGGGGGACACAATTCAAACCATGACAGAGACTAAACTTACAAAGGATGTATAGTGGCAAGACAGACACACAGATAATCACAATTTAATGTTGAAATTCAGTCAAAAACATCCACGCTTATGGAGAATGTTACGCTAGTCTGTATGACATAATTTCAACCTAAGCAATTGTGAACTGGTTAAGGCCACAGGAATGAAACCTATATTGACTTTGAAAACAAAACTCATTGCTAATTTCTACAAAATCTCCATACCAAACCTACTGCCCACTGAGTCAATCCTATCAAATGGATGATTCTGACTCATAGGAACCCCCAGGATGGAGCAGAACTGCCCCACAGAGTTTCCAAGGAGCACCTGGGGAATTTGAATTGCGTACCTGTTGGTTAGCAGCCATGGCACTTAATCATTATGCTACCAAGGTTTCCAATTTTGACAAATCCTGTAATTTAGGTCTGTTATGAAAAAAAACGTGAAATGTTCAATATGTTAGGTTTGTCACAAACACTTCACTGCAGTCTCCATCAGTTTTTATTTATGTGTATATTTGTCCATGATTGACACAAAATGATTCAGCCAATGAAACATAAAAAGAAATAATACTGCTATGTCAAAGGTTTTCTACTCTTGAATTTTCCAAATAACTGCATGATATGACATCAGGCTCCAAGGGCCTCACTGCCGAATGTCTGTAGGCACAACCAGCGACCCGCACTTAAGTGAGGGCTTGACAGCTCTCTGATAGGCGTACTCTCAGACAGAAGCCAGATACCTCCTGTCTGCTTTACTTCACGCTGATCACTCTCTTTTCAGGCTAGATAACATCCTTGGCAACTATAAACGGATCATATATTACATAATAATTATCCTCAAAGACAACAGAGAAAGATAGCCATTTAGTTCACTTACTCCATGAAGTTGAAAATCCAAAACTTAAGTAGTATCTATTCAACCAAGAAATCCATTAGGACAAGAATTTTGAACATTCACGTAAGAAATCTGGCATAGAGTCAAACACAATTTATCTAAAACTGGCTTTGTAATGTAGTACTAAACAAGTTTAAGGTCAGAAGCTATATAAATAGTATATTCACAAGCTGTATTAGGCAGATGCACTCTGGGTGAAGTCAAAATATACGGTATGCTCAAAGTGCTTCTATTGTGCTGCTGTTTTTGTTCCTGGGATTACAATGGAATATTTTATTGCAATACATAATTTTATGGTAAAGATATCAAGAAAATATTTATGGATAACCCCTCTACTAGGTAAGGAATTTGCCAAAATCGATCTTTGAAAAAGAAAGATGCCTGGAACCAAAGAAGTAATTTTAACAGCAGATGCTTGAGGTTTTGTGAGCTGCCTATTTGGGGATTATTTTGAGATAGCAAGAGTGATGTGTCTCCTGATTTTATTATAACTCCCAGCTTTCTAATTTCACATTCTTTCTAACTGTAAAAGGTGTCTCAGACATTGATCACTAATCAGTCACACAATGATCAATACTGTTTATAGAAGCATAGTTGATCCTTTTCATTTTCAGATGCCTTCAATCTTCACTCCATTAGCCCATTTTTCAGGGCATTCATATCCACAATAATACAGGTACAGTGAGAAGATCCCACAGCAAAAATCGCCAGTGTGATCTCCTTGACAGATTATCTGAGGGCACCAAAAATGTCTCATTCAACTTCTAGTCAGCCAGCCTAATTAATCGAGGACTTATGACTTAATACCTTTGTTGACTCAAGGTATTGATAACTATTGGTAGCTGACATGTGAACGTAACAACTGGAAACAAAGAAAGATCAGTAGTTGGAAAACTACTTGATGATAGCAATAATGCCAGTAATCATGTGATAGAATTTTGCAAGACCAATGACTTATTCATTGTAGATACCATTTTTTTCCAACAACATAATTGACAACTATACAAGGGAACCTCACTAAATGGACTACACAGGAATCAACTACATCTGAAGAAAGAAGCAACAGAGAAGCTCAATGTCATGAAAACTAAACCTGAATACACCCCACTTGCATTTAGAGACTACCTCAAGTGCAGATTTGTTACAGTAAACATAAACAATCGAAAACCAGAAGACTTGTGGGAAGACATCAAGGACGTATCACAGTAAGAAAGCAAAAAACCATTAAAAAGATACGAATGAAGGAAACGATAAACTTGGCAATCAGAAGAGACTTTCTCTTACACACCCAGAAACCCCCCCCAAAAAACCCACTGCAGTTGAGTTGATTCCGACTCAGAAACCCTATAGCAACCCAGCTCTGATGGTGTACTGGTTAAGTGCTATGTCTGCTAACCAAAAAGTCAGCAGTTTGAATCTGCCAGGTGCTCCTTGGAAACTATGTGGGGCAGTTCTACTTCATCCTATACTGTTGCTATGAGTCTCCTACACACAGAGTAGCTAAAAGAAAGGAGTCCCTGGCTGATGCAAATAGTTAAGCCCTCAATTCCTAGTCAAAGGTTTGAACCCACTCAGGAGGGTCTAGGAAGGCTGGCATGCCAATGTGCTTCCCAAAACTCCCAGCCTGGAAAACCCAAGGAGCATAGTTCTACTCTGACACTCATGGGTCGCCATGAGTCCAAACAACTTGAAGACAACAACAGTTAAAGCAAATGGGGTTCTAATACCTTCCAGGCAGTTAAGCCCACAGATGGCAATTTAGACTCAAGTTATCCTATAGTTCAGTAGCTACTGACGCCTTTGTCAACTCCATTTTTGAAGCATGTTCCTGTTCTAGCCTCCAGAACATCACTTTTTTATTCATTTCTTCTGTTTTTTCCATTCATTTTTCTTTCTTTGTCAACTTGCCCTCCTCTCTAAGCCTTTACAAATCAGTTTTTCAAGAAACTAGTCATTGTCTTTTTCTCTAAAATCTCATCTGAAGCATTCTTAACCTCTTCTGTGTTCTTAATTGCCATCGCCACTCTTTGGATATCTCTTCTGAGTCCCAGATCTCTCTATATAATTGCCTGCTACACATCCTCCTAAAAGCATAGTGTTTAAGGACTACAGTTGCTAACCAGAAGATCAGCAGTTCAAATTCACCAGGCACTCCTTGGAAACTCTATGGGCAGTTCTACTCTGTCCTATAGGGTCACTATGAGTCGGGATCAGCGAAACCCAAGTGAGTTGGTTGTTGGTTACACATCTTCCTTGTGTATCAGAAAGGTTCCTAGAACTCATTGTATTCAAAATTTAACTCATTCTTATGCTGGTAATTTCCATGGAGTCAGCTCTACCCATGTCAACCCCTAAACAGCAGAACAGAACACTGCCTGATCCTGCACCATCTTCATAATCACTGATGTGCTCGAGTCCACTGTTGAGGCCACTGCATGTTTTGGGTGCCTCAAACTTAGGGGGCTCATAGGGTTTTCACTGGCTAATTTTTGAAGATCATCAGGCCATATCTCCTGGGTTCCCTTAGAGTGGAAGCTGTAACTTTTTACCATAGGGTAGTCTGCTGTTATTTGAAATGCCAGTAGCATAGCTTCGGTATCATAGCAACACGCAAACCACCGCAACAGACAAACTGACAGACACATAGTGGGAACTTATTGCAGGTGCTCCTAAATCTGCTGCCCATCATTGCCTGTCTCTAGAAAACAACATCACAATTCACCCAATTATTCATGCATTCTCGTACATCATTTTTGTTTTTAGAATTTACTTTTTAAAAAGACGACTTGCCTCTAGTCTTTTGTTTAAAAAAACATCTCTTTGATGCACAGGTAATTAATTACCGTCACCCCATAACTATTGGTAGGACAACAGCAATTATAAGATGCACTGCAATTTCAGCAATGTTTAAAACTGATGACAGAGTAATATATACTTTAGAATCAAGCAATCTGGTAAATATTTAAGTGACTATTTGATGAGTGCTCACCTCTACTGCTAGATCTTAACATCCGTGGAGGCAACTTTCATGTGTATGTTAGACTCTTCATTTCATTCCCACACACAGGACATCAGCTCAAAACCTCAATCTTCCTCCTCCAAGATACCACATTACAGTCTGTATCTTGTCACTTTCCTTCCAGGACAACCTCTTATTCTGGAGTTTCTGACTCTGCAGCTGCCTGGCCACTAGGTACAAGAAACCAGCTACCACCCCTGAGGGCTTATTGCAAGACAGAAGAATTGAAGGAAAGTTTCTTCAACTGTGCTATACCTTTGTATGCAAAGGAGTTGTCTGAAGCCCTTTTTGCAAACAGCAGATGAAGTCCTTCCAAAAATTTCACAATGTTTTCACCTCTCCTACTGTCAGTGCAAGGGTGGAGGGGTTCAGTGGGAGAACTCTCTTTCCTTGTGGGAAACCTTGGCTCAGTTACCAGCCAACGTGCCTCATATGCAGCCACCATCCATCTGTAGAAGCTTGCATATTGTTGAGGTGCTGAACAAGTTTCCATGGAGCTCACAAACTGGAAGGAATGGCCTGGCAATCTCCTTCAGAAAATCAGGCAGTGAAAATCCTAGAGATCACAGCTCTCCAACCAACCACCAGTCATGGGGATGGTCCGTGCACAGTAGCCCCTTGCGCAGGGGGCCAACTCTATAGTAGCTAACAGCAACGACTGTGGCCTCAAAAATTAACCCATACTTTCCACTCAGCGTGGCCACTTTCGTTGCTGCCTGTACCCCTGCTCCTCCGTCCTCAATCTTTCTTCAGGTGCGTCTGCCTCAGAATTGCTTGCTAATCTACCAGTGTTTTTTTCACTGTTTGCACAGCCCCCGGTACACCCATCCACAGCAGAACAAGAAACCAGACTCCACAGATAGGGCACGACCTAATGATGACCGTTGGGTAGACAGATGATAGAAATAAGACTTTTCAAAACTCTGTTTCTGAAAGGAAGCGGGAGGCCATGTTTAGACAAGGAGCCAATCGGAGGCACCGAAGTGGCAGATTGACAAGGAGCCAATGGGAGGTGGAAGCAGCAGGCGGGGCTAGCAAGCCAAGGAGCCGACGGGAGGCGTGGAAGAGGCTGATGCTCAGACCAGGAGCCAATGGGAGACACAGAAGAGGCGCACTCTGCTCCAGGCGAGCTGCTCAGCCGGAGACAGCAAGAGCCTGCTGCAGAAGAGAGGGCTGTCACAGCTGGAGACCCATAAAGGATGCGGTCAATACTAAGAAAAAGGTACAATTTGAAGAAACTTAGCTTCTGGAAAGCCAAGGGATTCTGAGCACAGGGCCTCTAGCTCTGAATACAGTTACTGGTACGTAGTGGACACTTAGCATCTGTTGAATAAATAACATTCTGGAATTCAGTGATTCAACATGATGAGATTTCGATATTCAGAAGAAAAATAAATGAATAAGATCTGTCTTGTGTTAAAACCAGTACATTTTTCCCCCTCATTTAATCTTCAGGCCACCTATATGTTCACATCCTTATTTTTCAAACATCTCTGAATGAACTCAGAGAAATCAAATAAATCCTGAAGGCCACCCTGCTGGTAAGGGACAGAATTAAGGTTAGAATTCATGTTTATTTGATTCCAAAATCCCTCCCTATATTTATAATTAAAAAAAAGTAAAAAACCAAACCCTGTTCAGTCCTGTCCCAACACACAGCAGCCGCGTGAGAACTGTCCCATAGAGTTTCCAAGGAGCTCCTGGTGCTAACCATTTGGTTAGCAGTCATAGCACTAGGCTATGCCACTAGGCTGCCAAGGTTTCCACCTTTATAACGCAAGGTGCTATTTAAGGAAAATGGTATGTATAATACAACTTAAAAGATTCCCTATAAAAAATTACTATGATAAATGATACCAAAAGCTTAAAATACTACCAAAGCAAATCCACTGCCACAGAGTCGATTCTGACTCATAGCAAGCCCACAAGACAGAGTAGAACTACTACGTAGAGTTTCCAAGGAGTGCCTGGGGGATGTGAACTGCTAACCTTTTGGTTGCCTAACCCTAATCACCATGGCACCAGGGTTTCTGAGCATCTGTTCTGTAGCAACATGCTGGTCTGTGGAATCCTTTATTCTGTGACAACACAAAACAAGCAAGGGCACCACCGCACAGACTCTCACTGGATGTGTCTGTGGACCTGTGCCCTCCTTCTATGCCAGTGGAGATGTTCCGAGATTATTTATGGCTCTCATTCTACACATGATGAAAATTATACTCAGTGAGGGTAAAGCTACTATAACACTTTACCAAAAATTGTGAGTCAAAGCAATGGAAATTTATTGTCTCATGGATCTGGAAGCTACAAGTCTAAAGTCAAGTGTCAGCAGGGCTGTCCCCTGTGAGATCTGAGGGACCATCTTCTCTCTGAGCTTCAGGTGGCTCCAGGCATTCCTCAGCTTTGGCTGGCTGTCCACCAGTCTCTGCCTTCCTCTATACAGGGCCTGTGCTGCTAAGTGTCTCTCTGTGTCACCTCCTTTTCCATCTCTTATAAGGGCACCTGTTCCTAAACATGCCACTGCTCACACTGAAACTTCACACTCATAGAAAGGACCCTTCCACAACTGTGAAAGAAAAATGTCTCAATCCACTCAACAAGAATCAAACATTTTCAAAAATTCACAGTGATGGGGAAATAAACTAAATAAATGTGTATGAGTGATAAACTACATCCTATTTCCAAATGTAGAGAGAAAAAAACATTCCTCAATTTTGATTAAGCTTCACTGTTGCCCAGATGTGTATATTCCTTTGTTGTGGACTCAAATTTGACCATTATCCAAGTCTTACTGTCTTTTCTTATAGCTGGTTTATTTCCAAACCACATGAAAATTACCTTGTTCCAATGCTATATCTTGTTACAAAGTATAACTTTTTTATAATTATACAAAAGGATGAAACATTACCCCAACCTATCAAGTTGATACAACATAAGAATTACCGCTTCTACAGAATTGTGCTTAACAATCATTATTTTATTTTTATTGATGTATCAGACTGAAAATTAATTAAGTTTTCATAATGTATTACTCTCTGACTCATATACAATATTTTCAAGGAGTTAATAAAAATTCAACAACAACTTAGGGATGATGTCATGAATTGAATTGTGTCCCCCCAAAAATGAGTGTAGCAGTTTCACTGGGGTATGATTCCAAGTATTGTTGGGTTGTCATCCATTTTGTGATTTTCCTGTGTTGTAAATCTTAGTCTCTGTATGCAAGTAACAGGACAAGATTGTATTATGTTAAAGAGAATTAGGGTGGGACAATAACACTTACTAAGGCCATCCTACTGTGGCCACCTCTCTAATCCAACATAAGGGGAGTTTCCCTGCGGTGTGATCTGCACCACCTTTTATACTATACAAGAGATAAAAGGGGCAGGAAGCAAGCAGAGTTGGAGATTTGATACCATCAAGAAAACAGCACCAGAATCAGAGTGCATCCTTTGGGACCTGAGGTTCCTCTGCTGAGATGTTTCCAGACCAAGGGAAGACTGATCCTGCGCAAGAACTATCTTAGTTGACAGACAGGGAAAGCCTTCCTTGGGAGCTGGTGCCCTGAGTTCAGACTTAGAGCCTAGTGGACCCCTGAGAGAATAAACATCTCTGTGTTACGCCCATTTGCTTGTGGTATTTCTGTTATAGCAGCACTAGATAACTAAGATAGATGATTGTGGATTAATAAAGATATTACCTTTAGTCTGACTCCGTAATATACAAAATTTTGAGATGTATGTTACCTAAAGACAGCAACGTTCCTACAATACATCTTTGCATATTATGTCTAAGGTACATTCCTGGATCCTACAGGGAAAAATAACATATATCCCCTGTCCTTAAGGCATTCAGTTAGGTAAACAGTCTCTGTTAGAGATCCGACTAGTAAGTAAATCTCTCCATTCAACAAATCTCTAAATGCACTTTTCTCCCCACTGCAACCAGAGAAAGTCATATCAAAAACAATGTGCAGACAGACGTCATTTGTGTTTTTCTCCCCTTTTATACGTGGAAGGGAGCCCTGGTGGTGTAGTGGTTAAATGCTATGTCTGCTAAGCAAAAGGTGGGCAGTTCAAACCTGCTGCGTGCTCCTTGGAAACTGTGGGGCAGCTCTACTCTGTCTTACATGGTCTCTATGAGTTGGCATCGACTGGATGGCAGTGGGTTTGGGTTTGGTTTGCGGTGTATGTGGGAGGAGCCCTGACGGCACAGTGATTAAGGCCCCATCAACAGTGAGAATCTACCAGTTACCCCCTTGGAAGCCCCATGGAACAGTTCTACTGCATTCTACAGGGTTGCTATGGCAATGGATTTTTTCAGTCTATGTGGAAGAGTCTTATACGTGGAAGGGTCCGGTAAGGCTTCATTGAATAATGATGACTTGAACCAATGGAGAGAAGGTTAGGACGGTCATTCTACTGGCAAGTATGGAATACAGAAAGCGGAGAAAGCAGGTGATGCACGCAGTGGGTGACCAGTTTTGCTTAAATGGAGTGGTGTCAGGGCAAAGGGGCATGAGAGATGGCAGGTGAGTCAGGGCCAAACGGCAGAGGGCCACAGATACTGCACTCTGGCGGGGACTGCTGCACAGAGTCTTCAAGGGGCAGCTGGTGGATCCAAACTGCTGACTTTTTTGTTTAGCACGGAGCTCGTAACCACTGTACCGCTAGGGCTCCTTTCATGTTTAGGATGTCATTTTCCTTATAATTTGAGTAACATGTATTATAAGTGGGCAAGGAGTAAAGCCTGCTTGCTTGAGTTCTAGTGTATTCTAGCTTTCACTCTGGGCAAACTTTGCCTTTCTTTGCCTTAGTCGTCTCATCTTGAAAATGGCACAATAAACAGATCATATCATTACAGAGGCACTCTGAAGACTAAGTGTACTACTATAGAAAAGTGTTATAGGTAACGACTCATCCCAGAAAAGGGCCCAAACCTTCAGAGGAAGACAGGGGCAGAATTTGTTGACAGTTACTAAGAAATGCCTCAGTCTATGCAACTGAAATGATACATTTTCAATGTGTACAATAAGGATGAAAAAAATGAACCAAATAAATTTTTATGAATGGCAAACTGCTATCTGTTCCCAAGAGTAGACAGAAAAATTCAGCAAATTTTACTAAAGGAAATGTTTATTACCATGCCACAGAACACAGGTGTTTAAAAGTTTAGACAAAGCTAAATGTGGTTTGTCTTTACAGACTATTATAGTTTTGAGAAATCTGGCATAAGAAATTTAAAAAAAAAAATTTAACTTTGCTTCTGAAACAAAAACCAAACCCATTGCCTTCAAGTTGATTCTAACTCATAGCAACCCAATACTCAGACAGTGTTTTATAAAATTACAGGATTTAAAAACACATGTATTTATTTTACTATTATTTAGTTACTGACTCTAGCTTTTTTCTGTTGTTCTTTAAGTGAAAGTTTACAATTCCAGTCAGTTGCTTGTATTGAAATGTATACACCCATTGTTATAGGACTCTAGCTGCTCTCCCTGCAATATGACAGCACCCTCCTTCTCTCTACCCTCCCTGTCCCCTGTACCCTCCCTGCCCCCTGTTCATTCAAACAACTCCTGTCCCCATCTGCCTTTTCATCTCACCATCTGACAGGAGCTAGCCATTTAATCTCATGTACCTACTTGAGCACACTCTTCACCAGTATCACTTGATGTCTTATAGTCTA
Organism: Heterohyrax brucei; assembly: GCA_028571685.1. Classification (NCBI taxonomy): domain Eukaryota; kingdom Metazoa; phylum Chordata; class Mammalia; order Hyracoidea; family Procaviidae; genus Heterohyrax; species Heterohyrax brucei. The sequence goes on along the minus strand of CM053148.1, from coordinate 82,230,406 downwards.
GTCTTCAGGGATAATATTAGTTCTGGGCTAACAGAGAGTCCTGGGTCCCTGTCTTCCAGGGTCCCTCCAGTCTCAATCAGACCATCAAGTTTGCTCTTCTTACTGGCATTTGAGTTCTGCACCCCACTTCCCTCCTGCTCTATCAGGGACCCTCTGTTGTATTCTCTGTCAAGGTGGTAGCTGGCGCCATCTACTTCTTCCAGTCTCAGGTGGTTGTAGCCTCTGGTTTATGTGGCCCTTTCTCTCTCTTGGGCTCATATTTTCCTTATATCTTTGATGCTCTTCATTCTTCTTTGCTCCAGGTAGGGTGGGACAAATTGATTCATCTTAGATGGCTGCTTGCTAGCTCTGAAGACCCCAGACACTATTCACCAAAGTGGGATGCAGAATATTTTCTTAACAAACTTTGTTATGCCAATGGATCTACAAGTTCCCTGAAACCATATTCCCCAGACTCCTGCCCCTGCTACCATATCCCTCAAAGTATTTGGTTATATTAAGAAACTTCTTAGCTTTTGGGTTAGTCCATATGTGCTGACTTCCCGTGTATTGCATGCTGTCTACCATCTACTTAGCAAATACTCCTTTCCCTCCCTTACCACCCTTATGACCATCAAAGAAGGTTTTGTGCTGTGTTTAAACCTTGTTATGAAACCGTGATGGTGTAATGGGTTAAGTGCTACATCTGCTAACCAGAAGGTCAGCAGTTCAAATCTGCCAGGGCGCTCTTTGGAAACTCTATGGGGGCAGTTCTACTCTGACCTACAGGGTTGCTACGAGTTAGATGTGACTTGACAGCAGTGGGTTCAGTTTTTTAAGTCTTCATGAGTTCTTATAACAGTGGTTTCATATAATATTTGTCCTTCTGAGATGAATCCAGTATTTTCTTTTTTAAGAGCACTTATTATTAATACTCTATGATACAGGTTTGAATTACCATTTTGGAAAATAAGAAGTCCTTTTTTTTTTTGGAAAATACACTGATCACTTGTCATGTACAAAGACTACCAGGTGTACCCCTGAAGCATCAATTACTACAAATAAGCCATTCCCTTAGAGTGTGACTATTACATTCATACTACATGCGAATGTACTCTGCCAAGATTAGTCTTGTTGTCAATATGTAAATTTAAAAAAACAGTCACTATCTAGTTGACTGTCCCTCCCAACAACTCTCTGTAGTCAGAGAAGAATTGTGCTCTATGTCGCTTTTAATGTCTGCTTTGGGGGGAAGTAAATCACATGACTTTTCCTTTGTGGCAACTCTGAGTGTACTCAAACTGCCAACCTTCTAACTAGCAGCAAAATGCATTAAAAGATATCTAAGGCTCAGACAAGTGAGACCTACTAAGGTGGCCTATGGTTACTATCCAAAGGTAAGTTATACTTCTGTATACAACACTGAAGACATCCACTTGATCACTGGCTTCTAGGACCCATTAGATTTAGAGCTAAAGTATTTCATGTTGGAAATGTGCAGAAGAGATGAATTTCCATATCTTAAAGTTCCTTGACAAATTCCTTTGGTTTGGAATCTCCTAAAAGTAAATCATTTTATGGGTAATTGGAGTCACTAAATAACTACAACAACAAAACTTCCTCTTTTTGTTGAATTAAAAGGGGATGACATCTCCTTATCAGCTCTTTCTAAGCCAAGTTTCTTCTTCTTACCCTACCCAACTTCCCTGCCCTTTCACCTCTGCTGTTTTCTTCTTCAAAGCAGGAAATTTCTCTAACAAAGGCAGGAACTATTTAGAAAGCAGACAGATTGACCAAGAAGCTGAGAGTTTGTAAAACACCTTCTCATATGTGCTGGCTTTCGGGCTTGGTTTTCCACCCCGACCTTGCAGAAAGTGAACGTTCCTCTTAAGTATCTCCATTTCTGGCTTTTTGATGAAAGATAAACAGGGTTCTGGACCCAAAGGTGAGATAACACTGCTGGTTGTAAACAAGTGAACATAGTCTTCTTCACTGAGATCCCACAGATTCCTCAGGCATGCTGTGATAAAGCTTGAAAGACATTCAGTAAGCAGGGAAAGACAACCCAATGCCAGACTCGTATGTAGTTATGACCTTTTAACCTTACACACAGGCAGTCTAGGAGGCAAGGAAGAAAAAGCTCTTGGCAAATGACCTATAATAATTATTTAGAGTATGTCTAATCTTGGATGTGTTTTTTGCTCTATTTATTTACTTGGCAAGACTCTGGATTCCATAAAGACAGAAGTCAGCCAGCCTGCCAGCACATTTGACTTGATAGATTGTCTGTCTACTGTACCACGCTCTGAGCGTCAGCATCTTTTATGAAGTTGGGCAACAGATAAAAAGGTCTAGATTTAGCAGTCATTGTCGCAGTGGAATGTGAAAAGCGGTACCAGCCTCTAAGGATATAAATAGAAAAGGAATCTGAAGCCAGACAACCAAGGGTGAAGGTTGTCTAAACTGCAGCCCTGGCACAGTTCTGTTGCAGCTACTTATACCATAGAAGAAATCTCTTGGAAACAAGTCAAGGTGAAGTCACAGCTCTTGAAGCAATTGTTTGTACCTTATCAAAAATTAGTTTTCCTTCTCCTTCTACCAGACACCAGCCGACTGGTATTTAAGAAAAGTTCACTGCAGCAAAGAGCTCCTGCTAACTAAGTCTGGGCTTCTCCTGGTAGCTTGTAACTGTAGAAATATCAAGCACAAAACAATGGTATTTTGGCAGGGCATACATTTGTTTGGATCTTCCAAGTATTTCTCTTTCCTTGGTTTCCACTTCTTGTAACTCTGCAAGAGATTTGATTGAAAGTGCCAAAATTTTTGCTTCTGCTATTACAATCCTTTTTTCACCTACAGATTTAATTAGCTCGGTTACTATGATTCGGCATCGACTCCATGGGAGTGGGTTTGGTCTTGATGTAATGTAACTGTCATCTTTGTGATATGCCAGTGAGTTGGTCAGAGTCATAGCAATCTTGGGTACAACAGAATGGCACAATGCTCCGTCCCATGCCATCCTCGCAATCACTGCTATGTGGGAGCCCGTTGTCAATCCATTTCACCGAAGGCCTCTTCTTCTGTTTCACTGATGCTCTACTTTACAAGCATGATGTCTTTCTCCAGAGACTAGGCCCTCCTGATAAAAACCTACCGCCATCAAGTCGACTCCAACTCATAGCAAACTTATATGACACAGTAGAACTGCTCCATAGAGTTTGCAAGGAGCACCTGGTGGATTTGAACTGCTGACCTTTTGGTTAGCAGATGTAGCACTTACCCCACTATGCCAGCAAGGACACCCCCTCCTGATACCATGTCCAAAATACATGAGATGAAGTGCCACCATCTTCCCTTCCAGGTAACATCCTGGCTGTATACCTTCCAAGACATGATAAAAGTAGAAAAAAATAAATCTATTCTACTATATAACACACAAGTGTGGGCTCAAAGTCAACCAAAGATCTAAATGTGAAAGGTAAAACAATGGATTTCATAGAGAAAAATTAAAAGGTTATCTTTGTGGCAGGATCTTGGAAAGGCATCTTAAAAATATCTAAAATTACCAACAGACAGAAAAAATTTATGATAATTTTTACTACATCAAAATAAGTAGTGCTAGTGAATGAGCTGGAAACCCTAGTGTGCTATCACTGCTCACCAAGAGGCTGGCAGTTCAAATCTACCATCTGCTCCTTGGAAACTCTGTGGGGTGGTTCTACTCTGTCCTATAGGATTGTTATGGGTCGACACTGACTTGAAAGCAGTGGGTTTGTTTAGTTTTGGTTTATTGAGTGAATCAGCATAGACAAAGTTAACAGACAGATGGCAAAATGCCCAGAGACATTGAAAATTTCTAAGATAAAGATTATGTTATTCTATTAACCAAAAAGAAACTTAAGATGACCCAGAAAAGGAAGCAAATTCATGACCAGCCTATAGTTAGAGGAAGAAACCTGAAGAGCTAACAAGTTCATAAAGAGACACTCAAAAGCGTTGGTAATGAAAACAAATATAAATTAAAACAAAGATTAACTTTGTACTTCTTAGACTAAGATTGGATAATGCCATGCACTGGTGGAAACCCAGAGCCCTGCTAGCATAGTGGTTAAGACCTCAGCTGCTAAGTGAAAGATAAGCAGTTCAAATCCACCAGGCTATCCTTGGAAACCCTAGGGGACAGTTCTCCCCTGTCCAGTAGGATCACTAGGAGTTAGAATCCAGTGGATGGCACTGAATTTGAACAGTAGAAATTCAGGGATATAGGTGCCTTCATGCAAGGACGGTGAGACTGTCTTACATAATTTGGACATGTTGTCAGGATGGTGTAGTTCCTGGAGAAGGACATCCTGCTCGGTATGGGAGACGGTCAGGGAAAGAGAAGAACACCCTCCATGAGATGGACTGACACAGTGGCTACAACAAGAGCTCAAATATGGCAGTAGTTGTGCAGGTGGCCCAGCAAGGTTTCATTCCGTAGAACATAAGTTCTCTATGAGTCAGAACCTATTTAACCACCCCTAACCACAACAACCCTACTGAACAAAAACCGCCACACTGAGTGAGAAAACTGTGAACACGGAGACTGCTCCCGAAAGAGATGAGCCTCATACATTAAAATTGTGATCAGTTTATATAGAGTACATGGAGGATTTCTCAAAAGGGAAATTTAAAATGATTGGCTATCATTGACTTAATCAGCAGAAGACAGGCTATCTAAAAGTGCTGATTGAGTTTGGATTGGTTTATTAAGTTTGCATGACTATATTCTATTGACCATTTCTGTCTTATCTAATTATTTGTATCATGGATTGAAGTGTCCCCCCAAAAATATGTGTAGCCATGTGCTTGGGCCATGATTCCCAATATTTTGTGACTGTCCTCAATTTTGTGATTTTTCTGTGCTGTATGTTAAAGGATTAGAGTGGGACTGTCAAACCCTTCGTAGGATTACCTCCCTGATCCACTGTAAAGGAAGTTTCCCTGGAGTGTGCCTTGCCCTACCCTTAATCTTTCCTCCTACAAAAGATAAAAGGAAAGGGAAACAGGCAGAGAATTAGGAAAATCACATCATCAAGCAAGCAGCACCAGGAGAAGTGCATGTCCTTCAGACCTGGGTTTCCTGTGCCAAGGTGCTCCCTGGACAAAGACTGATGTAATACTGGACTTTCCTCCAGAACCAACAAGGGGGAAAGCCTTCCCCTGGAGTGGACATCCTGAATGTGGACTTGTAGCCTACCAGACTGTGTAAGAATAAAATTTCCTTTGCTAAAGCCATCCACCCTGTGGTATTTTCTTTTAGAGAAGTACTAGCTAACTAAAACAATTTGTAACTGTGTAGTTTCTTAATTTGCTATGTTAAAATTCTTAATATAATTTTTTTAGAACTACCTTTATCACAAGTTTTTGGTTTATTGCGGGGGTTAAATCTTTATCAGAGTTTCTGGGAAGGGCTAAGCCTTTATTACAAGATTCTCAGAAGGTTTAAGCCTGGGATCAAGCAGATGTCTTTAGTGGATGTTCTTGGTTTCTGTCGTTTCAAAGTAGTCTAGATGCCGCATATGGAAATTAAATATGCATGCTGATAAAACAAGAAACATTTTTCCAAATCATTTATACGAGAAAGATGTATTAAACGCGTCCGTCCGGGTAGCAGTCGGGAGTAGAGGAGAAAGAGGCCATCGCAGTGCCACCACCAGCAAGTCAATTTCAGCTCCCAGCAACCCTGGAGGGCACAACAGAACTGCCCCACAGAGTTTCCAAGGAAGGCCTGGTGGGTTTGAATTGCTGCCCTTTAGTTAGCAGACGAAGCACTTAACCACTATGCTACCAGGGTTTTCAAAGGACAAAGACTTAGGACACTAAATCAGTCAAAGAAATAACTTGTAAAATGTACGAGAAGAAGGGAAATTGGAAGGATGTCATTCGTTCAGGCAGAGTGAATAGACACATTTTCCCTTCCCTTTCAGTGTGCCATTTTGGTATATTAGGGAGTACTCTGTGTACTTATTACACAAGCTGAAATTGTAACAACTTGTCTTGGACACACAGCCACTTTCTTAATCATTTGATCCTTGTGTGTCTTATCTGCACATATCCAGCCGCAAGCATCCACCATAGATGTCAGAAAGCAAGTGAGACAAATAGTTGCCTTTGTAGAGTGAAGCCCAATTGTATTAAAGCCAAACCATATTAAAGCCAAACTATATTAAAAATCTAAAGTTCTATAAACAGAAGGATATGCAAAGCCTACAGCAGTAGACATATACACACTTTTCAGAACCAGCAACCCTAGCAGCTTCAAAAGTATTCGTCTAGTTTTAAGAACCAAAATCTGTTTTTCTTTGTACTCTTCTCTCTCTATAATACACAACAGATGACGAACATTGGGATTTTACCATAGATTCCAGTGGTTCGTTCTGCGAGCTTATATCTACATAAACATAACACACATCTAGCAGAGATCATTGCTCAGCGGGTGAACATTTTCTGAAAGTATACATAACTGTCATCGTACTGTTGGACCATTTCATAACCTGCTACTGTCACTTATCTTTTAAAACTATATTAAAGGCAGGGAGACACCTCTCTAAAGAGACACAACTGTCCTGTGAACACTGTGATCAGTTTATGTAGGATTTAAGTAGCTAGCACATTGTCCAAAACTGCAAGTGTTCAATGATAGTAAAATATAAATCTCTCTTCATCAACCAGTTTTTCTCTTACTCTTTAATTCAGTTAGTGTTATTAGTTTTGGGGAGATAATCTCCAGAAGGATTTTTGCATATATGATCCCTTTTTTATACCTAATAGCTGCCAAACTGTTTAAAATTAGGTCGCTGACCATCAGCATTCTTAATTAAACTGATTTGCTTTTTATTTTCTTCCTTTAGTGTCTCTTTTCAAGTTAATTTACTAATATACATAGAATGACATAATGTATTATTTACTAATTAATTTACCAATTAGTAATTAAGAATTAAAATTACTAATTAGTAACTAATTCATTTACTAATGATTTGCACATGCATGCTGTTGTTAGGTGCCATTGAGCTGGTTCTGATTCGTAGCAACCCTATGAACAACAGAACAAAACACTGTCCAGTCTTGTGCCGTGCCCACAGTTGTTTTTATGATTAACGCCACTGTTGTAGCCACTGTGTTGCTTCATCTCATCAAGGGTTTCCCTCTTTTTTGCTGACCCTCCACTGTCCCAAGCATGATGTCCTTCTCCAGGGACTGATCTTTCCTGGCAACATGTCCAAACTATGTAAGACACAGTGTTGCCATTTTTTGCTTCCAAGGAGCACGCTGGTTGGACTTCTTCCAGAACAGCCCTGTTTGTTCTGTCAGCGGTCCATCATACATTCAACATTCTTCTCCAACACCACAATTCTAAGGCATCAGTTCTTCTTCTGTCCTCACAGCCCAGCTTTCACACGCATATGATGTGATTGAAAATATCATGGCTTGGGTCAGGCACGTTTTAGTCTTCAAGGAGACATCCTTACTTTTGACTACTACATATGCACAATTTACTAATATACATAGAAAGACAGCATTGAATTTACTTTTGTTTTATCATTTGTTCTAAGCTTTCTAAGCCTCAGCTTTCTTCTACAAACAATTCAATTTGGAGACAAGCTCTATGATATGTAGAGAAGGCTCCTGTGTGACCTACTTGGCCAGTACCACCAGTGCCAGCGCCGGTTGCCCTTGAGTTGATTACAATCCATGAGCAGCTCTCCTTTGCTGCTTCCTGGTTGGAACTGGTTCTTGCCTTCCTAAGCTCCTGTCAGGGCCTGTAAGGCCGCTGTTGCTCTTACCTGCCATTGGGTTGGCCCCTGCCTCATGGAGATCCCTTGCACAATGGAGCCAAATGTTTGCCCTGTCATACACCATCCCTATGGCTGGTTGCTGGTTGGGCTATTTTAACCCACAGAGTTTTCACTGGGTGATTTTTAGAAGTAGATCTCCAGGCCTTTCTTCCCAGTCCATCTTAACTGAGAAGCTCTGTTGAATCCTGTTGGACATCACAGTACCACATAAGCTTCTCCCGACAGATGAACAGTGGCTCTGCCTGAAGCACTCCACCCAGAAACAGTACCACGGAGAAGGCGAGGGGCTACCCCTGAAACACTGATGGCCTGGCAGCAAGCTTTCATAACTTAGGTTCTCCTTTTACTCTCTTCTTGGCACTTATGTAGACTACTGCCTGGATTTCTGTGTCCCATGTCTCTTTCTCCAATAACTGAATAACCTGACCAGGTTGGTTACCTCTTACTTCTGTTCTTGTCCATCTTCTATCTTTAATGGAGTCTGTTTACCTCTTTTGGTTTTTGTTGGACCTATTTCTCTGCCTATACAACATTTAGGGTTTTTTTTAAGTTCCAAGTTTGACTTGCCGCCATGGTTTGAATGAATAATTTTTTCAGTAACTGCTAAGTGCAATTCATCACTCACTTGGTTTTCCTGCCCTCCAACTTAGGGTTTTGCACAAGAGTTTTTTTTTTTTTTTTCAGTTAGGCTTCATGGTTGGAAATACTTTTACGTTTGCCTCAGACCTTTATCGTCCCTCCCATTTCCCCATTCTGTCCCCCAACACTGATCCCTCCATTAGCACTGACAATGTAATTTCTCTTGAAGTCTATTTCAGTGACTTCATTTCCTCCTAAATCCTACTCACGCCGTGTGACATCTCAACTCTGTCTACTCTAATGCCCAGATTTGTGTAAAAAATATCCTGGAATGAATGACAGATAAAGCTCCCCAAACCAAATACCAGCCCCACTGCTGTTGAGTTAATTCAGATTTATGGCAACTCCATGCTTTTCAAAGAACTGAGACCATAGGGTTTACGTTTTGTTATCATCTTTACAACTATAATCTTTAAGGGGTCCATGACTGGCACACAAGGTGATGTGCACTTGACTACAACCCAGAAGGTCAGATGTTAGAGTTCACCTGGAAGTTCCTAGTAGAACTGATGCCGAAAGGTCATAGCCTTGAAAAATCTAGGAGCACAGTTCTACTCTGTACATTCATGAGTCTGAACTGACTCAAAGGTGACACATAACAACCAGTCTTTATGGAAGAAGATTGCCAGCTTTTTCTTCTGTGGTTCTACTGGCTGGATTTCAACCACCAACTTTCAGGTTAGTCACTGGACACAAACAAGCCGCTTGCATCATGCTTTCTATTTTTCCATAAGGAGTCAAACTCTATATGAGAAACTAATTTTAGCTGTAACCTTTCACTTAAGACACAATAATTTTTTTAAAAAATAAGTCAAATTTCAAAACTTAATTCCCTATAAGATCAAAATGACACCTTTTTTCTTCCATGAAATAAGAAGACAAAGATGAAAATGAAGATGCAAAATGATTAAGTAAAATTACAATCCAGTCCCTATCTTCAATTAGCTGATACAAGAGGATGCATTAATTTTAAACTACTAATAAAATAAAATAAAGCCAAAGCCACTGCTATCATGCTGATTCTGAGTCACAGCAGCCCCATGGGTCAGAGTAGGACCACCCCATAGAGTTTCCAAGGAGCGTCTGGTAGATTTGAACTGACTACCTTGGCCCCTAGGGTCACCATGAGTCAGATCCGACTCAACGGCACTTGGCTTGCCATCTTACAGTCAGCAGACATAGCACTTAACCATGACATGACCAGACATCATCCAGTGATTTACACGGAGAATAAGACTGTTTACAACATATAGGCCTAGTCATAATTTGCCTTAAAAAAGCTGGATTTTGTTGTTCTGTTTTACCAGAACATCATCATGCAGGAAAGCCAAATATTTTTCTTCTCAAGGAAACACAATTTTTCCACATCACAAAACGTCTTAGATCATTAGAGTATAAAATTTCCAAGTAACTGATTTGATTTCATATCACATTAAAATATTCAGTAGAGGAAATAATTTCATCATAACTACATGGTCAGCTTTTTTGTATGAAACTTAAAACGATTTGTCAGCTATAAAAAGATAGCAAATAAAAATGCTGAACCAATTAATCATTTGAATGACTTGATCAGATCTTGCACTTGTTTCAATCTGTTAAATATACTTGAAGGTATATATGTGAGAAGCAATGGAAGTCGTCAAGGATTCAATTCTACTTGAATCAATGTTCAAGTTCCACGGAATTAGCAGTCATAATTTAAATGACATATTAAGTCGGGCACATCTTCTGCAAAAGATTTCTTTAAAGTTCTAAAAAGCAAAGATATCATTTAGGTGTCCCTGCCCCAAGTCATGGTCTTTTCAATTGCCTCACACGCATGTGAAAATCTAGACAATGAATAAGAAGACAGAGAGAGAACCGATGCATTTATTTGAATTATGGTGTTGGTGAGGAACACTGACTATTCCGTAGACTGTCAGAACAAGGAACAAATGAGTCTTAGAAGAAGTAAAATTGAAACACTCCTTAGGAGCAAGGATGGTGACACTGAGTCATGCTTCCTTCAGACACACAGTCAGAAAGAAACAATCCCTAGAAAGGGCATCACATTTGGTAGAAGGTCACAGAAAATGAAGGAGCTCTCAATGAGATGAACTGACCAACAGTCACAATAGTGACAGCAGACATGTCAAAGACATGAAGGCGACACAGGATCCTATGAGTTGAAGTCAACTCAATGTCGCCTAACAACGTACACACATTTGTTTTGATCCATATGTTTTAATGCACATTCCCGGCCATAAAAATATTATACAGTCTGTCATGGATTGAATTATGTGCCCGCCAAAATATGTGTAACCATGTGGCTGGGCCATGACTCCAAATGTTTTATGATTTTCCTCTATTTGGTGATTGTCCTATGCTGTATGTTAAAGGATTAGGGTGGGACTGTAAATCCCTTCATCAGATCACCTCCCTGCTCCACTGTAAAGGGAGTTTCTCTGGAGTATGGCTTGTCCCACCCTTAATCCTTTCATCCTACATGAGGTAAAAGGAAAGGGAAACAAGCAGAGAATTGGGAACCTTACACCATCAAGGAAGCAACACCGGGAAAAGAGCACACCTTCGGACCTGAGGTTCCTGTGCCAAGATGCTCCCTGAACAAAGACCAATGCAACACAAGGACTTTCCTCTAGAGCCAACAAGGGAGAAAGCCTTACCCTGGAGCAGCCATCCTGAATTTGGACTTGTCGCCTACCAGACTATGGAAGAATAAACCTTCCTTTGTTAAAGCCATCCACTCGTGGTATTTCTGTTAGAACAGCACTAGCTGACTAAAACACAGTTTGACCTGAAAAATAGAGAAATGTAGATACTGATTCTCTACTTCTCCTGATCTGATTCTTAGAGTCTTTAAAAAAAAAATATATATATATATATGTATATATAATGAATTTCCTATGAGACTAAGAAAGACGCTTCTGAACCCTCTGTTAGCCTAATGAATTGTGGCTGTTCTAAGATTGTAGGCCAGTTCTAAGAGTGGAAACTTAGTCATAGCAATATAATAGCAAACACTCCTGGAAGATTCGTTCTGGACCAGTCACATTGGTGAGGTTGTGTATGAAAGGTTGTCACATTAAACAGCAAAGTGAAAAGGTTTGATTGGCCTAGGCACTGATTGTTTCAGGAACTGATTCAGTTACTGAATTACTATGTTCATTCAACACAGAATTGGAAGCCACTTCAAACAACAGGATCGATACCAGATTTTATACACACACATATATAATTTATATTCTACCATGCCTTTAAGATGCTTCCGAATACCAGACAGTTTGTTATTCTAAGGTAGTGTTTGTTTTTGCTTTGCAGACACAGCCTGACTTTCAGAACAGCAACTGTGAGACTTGGAAGTCTCCTGACCACTAAAGCTCCTTTTGCCGTGTGCTCTTGCCAGCAGCTGGCAGTCACATCATTCTGAACTGATATTCAAAACATTTATCAGCTTGGGGCCCAGAGTCATTAACTATAAGAAATCAGTTTACTCATGTTGCTTTTCTCTAGAAGAATCCAAAGAATACCTCATATGGTGACTCAACAGGAAATTAAAAGAATTCCAAATCACATTCATGTTTTTGATATTTGTAAGTGCTTACTTATGTTATTTCTCAGGTATGTTTGCTTATTCTGAATTTACCACAGATGATAAGAAACCAAATAGCCTACATTTACTCTACCAGTCCATACCAGTATATTGCCACAAAATAATTTGCCTCTATTAACTTGATTGCTAGCAACTGCTATAGATACAGGAACTCTGGTAGCTCAGTGGTTAAGTGTTTGGCTGCTAACTGAGAAGTCAGTGGTTCAAACCTACCAGCCACTCCATAGGAGAAAGATGTGTTGGTCTGCTTCTCTAAAGCTTACAGTTTTAGAAATCCTGTGGAGAATCTACTCAATGGCCATGAAGAGGTGTGTGTGTGTGTGTGTCTCCACTTATTTGTTGTTGTTGTTGGGTGCTGTCAAGTCAGTCCCAACTCACAGTGACCCTCTGTTTTAGTCAGCTAGTGCTGCTCTAACAGAAATATCACAGAGTAGACGGCTTTAACAAAGGAAGGTTTATTCTTACACAGTCCGGTAGGCTCCAAGTCCAAATTCAGGATGTCTGCTACAGGGGAAGGTTTTCTCCCTTGTTGGCTCTGGAGGAAAGTCTGGTATTGCATCAGTCTTTGTCCAGGGTGCATCTTGGTGCAAGAACCTCAGGTCTGAAGGATGTCCTCTTCTCCCGGTGCTGCTTTCTTCATGGTGTGAGGTTTCCAATTCTCTGCCTGCTTCCCTTTCCTTTTATCTCTTGCAGGATGAAAGGATTAAGGGTGGAGCAAGCCATACTCCAGAGAAACTCCCTTTACAGTGGAGCAGGGAGGTGATCTTATACAGGGATTTACAGTCCCACCCTAATCCTTTAACATACAGCATAGGATAACTACAAAATGTAGGTCAGTCACAAGATACTGGGAATCATGACCAAGCCACATGGCTACACCTATTTTTGGGGGGGCGGGGGACACACCTGAATCCATGATACCCTTTATGAAACAGAACTAAACACTGCCTGATCCCATGCCAGCCCCACAGCTGTTGCTGTGCTTGAGTCCATTGTTACAACCACAGTGTCAATCCATCTCGTTGAGGGTCTCCCTCTTTCTCTCCATCCTTCTACATGACTTAGCACGATGTCCTCCTTCAAGGACTGATCTCTCTGGATAACATGCCCAAAGTATGTAACACAGTCTCACCATCCTTACTTCTAAGGAGCACTCCTGTTGTAACTCTTTCAAGATAAATTCGTTCATTCTTGTAAACAGTCCACTGTACATTCAACATTCTTCACTAACACTACAATTTGAAGGTGTCAATTCTTCTTCGGTATCCCTTCTTCATTGTCCAGCTTCTGCATGCACAGGATGCAATTAAAAACACCACGGCTAGGCTCAGACACAGCTTAATGATCAAGGTGATAGCTTTGCTTTTGAACACTTTAAAGAGGTCTTTTGCGGCCGATTTGCCCTGTGCAATGCGTCTTTTGAGCTCTTGACTGCTGCTCCCATGGGTGTTGACTGTGGAGGCAAATAGATGAAATCCTTAACAACTTCAATTACTTCTCCATTTATGTTGTGGTGTTGCTTATCAGTCCAGTTGTGAGGATTTTGTTTTCTTTGTGTTGAGATGTAATCCGTACTGAAGGCTAGGCTCTTTGATCTTCCTCAGTAATTTCTCTTAGTCTTCTTCACTTTTCAGCAAGCAAGGCTGTGTCACTTGCAAAGCAAAGGTTGTGAACGAGTCTTCTTCCAATCCTGATGTCTGTTCTTCTTCACATAGCCCAGCTTCTCAGCTTATTGGCATACCGTTCCTGACTAAACCACTCCACTTTCCCTTGTCCTGTGTGAACAACTGCCTACTGATGTATGCACAGGTTCCTCATGAACACGCTGAAGTGTGCTTGAGTTCCCATTCTTTTCAGTGTAGTCCACAGTTGGCTATGATCCTCGCAGTAAATAAAATACAAGTAAACATCTTCCTGATAGTCTACTTTCAGCCAGGATCCATCATCCATCATCAGCAACGATATTCCTGGCTCCACATTCTCTTCTGAATTCAGCTTGAATTTCTGGCAGTTCCTGATGGCTTTGAAAGACAGTTAGCAAAATTTTATTTGCACGTGATATTAAAGATATTGTTCAGTAATTTCCAGTCAGTTGGATCGCCTTTCTTGGGAACAGCATAAAATTGGATGTCTTCCACTCAGTTGACCAGGTAGCTGTCTTCCAAATTTCTTGTCATAGATAAGCACACACTTCCAGCACTGCATCTATTTGTTGAAGCATTTCAGTTCATAGTCCATCAATTCCTGGAAGCTTGTTTTTTGGCCCACGCCTTCAGTGTAGCTTGGACTTCTTTCAATACCATCAGTTCCTGATCATAGGCTACTTTCTGAAATGGTTGAATATACTAGATGGATATTGATGGCCAGATTTGGGCCTAGATTTAACTTAAATTGCATAAAGCTTTAGAACATGTTTCACCATTTTTTTTTTTTTTGATCTAACTATTGTGGCATTCTCTAAGTTTAATAGCTTCCCATGGCCCATAGTTTCACCGGCATTAATTTCATCTTCCCAGTGTGACGAAGGTTTTGTGAGATCCATTGTTCTACATACTGATGGAATCCAGATAGTCACAGAAGGTTTCCTAGTCCAAAACAGACATCCCATATACTTGCACTTAGATCTCATGAAAACTTGTCTCCACTTAACCAATGAGGAAATTGAGAGTGGTTGGCTTATTTGTAAGGGTCACAGAGCTACTAAGTTAGAGCACCGGAATATGAATCTACCACTTTGATTTTATCCCCTGTGCACCTGGCATCACCCTGCACTGCTGCTCTCTTCCTTGTGACTCACATGCACTTTAGCCATAAAATCTAGCACTGTGCCTTCCATACAATTCACACCGTTTTAGGAGTAAAGGGGACTGTTTTAATTATCTAATGTTGCTATAAACACACACATACACAACTAGATGGCTTTAGGGAACAGAAATTTATTTTTTCCCAATCCTGGAGGTTAAACAACCATGTCAAAATCTCAGCCATGTGAATTCCTTCTGTCAGCCTCTATCTTAGTTTCTGGTGTCTGCTGATGAATCTTGGTGTTCCTTTGTTTGTAGACAGGTTCTTACATTTGTATTCACCCTGAGTATGAGTTGCTGCCTATTGTAATTCTAAAAGTTTGGGACTTCACAAACTTAACAGAAGAAAATCTCTGATTCTAAATATGGTCATATTTATAGGTACAGGAGTTAGAATTTCCATGTTTCTTTTTGAGGGACCCAATTCAATTTATAACAGGTACAGTAAGATAGTCTGTTTCTTCTTGTAAAATAGTATTCCACATTTTGAAAATGAGAAGACACAGTGAAATTGTGGCTTGTCTAAAATTGGCATGTGATGGAATTTTGCTATATCACTGTCTTCCATTTTTAAGCCATGTTAGGAAAAAAAAAAAAGATGTCATCGTGAAGACGAAGGTGCACCTGATCCAAGCCACAGAATTTCAATCCCCTCATACACAAGTGAAACCTGAACAATTAATAAGGAAGACCAAAAAAGAATGGATGTATTGTGGTATTGGTGAAAAATATTGCACATACCATGGCCTACCAGAAGAACAAACAAATCTGTCACGGAAGAAGTACAGCCTGAGAGCTCCTTAGAAGCAAGGATGGTGAGATTTCACCTTACATACTTTGGACATGTTATCAGGAAGGCTCAATCCTCGGAGGAGAACTTCCTATGTCAATATGGGAAAGGATCAGCAGAAAAGAGGAATGGCCTCAGAAAAAGGGACCAACACAGTGGCTGCAACAACAGACTCAAACACAGCACCCACTGCGAAGATGTCAAAGGACCAGGCAGTGTCTCCTTCTGCTGTACATAGAGTCATTAGGAGTCAGAATCAACTCAACGGCACCTAACAACAAAACCCATGCTACGTATCATATTGAGTCTGAATTTCTTCCAGGTAAGGCTCATCAGCAACAGGATAGATGCTTGGCCATCCTCAATAAATAAATCCATAAAATTTCTCCAAATAAAATCTTGTTTCAAAAAGTAAAAGTTATCCAGGGTACTTCAAGTTCTTGTCAGTGCCAGGCAGTAAACAGGAAAATACAAAGCCAAAAGACACACCAGTGAGTCAAGCTCACGCTACCAGGACAACAACAACAAAAAGTTATTGAAAAAAGGATCTCGATTTTGAATTTTTTGTGGCAGGAGTTATGGTTATAAACCCAAATTTGTCAAATAAGGAGGTGACAAGCTCATCTCCAACAGCCAAATGAAACTGCTTTGTCACCAAGTATTTCTCTTAGTTTCTTCCATGCCTGATAAAGCCGCCTCAGACAATAGTAATCCTAAAAATAGAGCACAGATATTTTGGAGAAGAAATAGGAAGTCAGAGTGTCATTCATCTTTTATGACAATTAACATCCTGGCTGCTCCTCCTGCTAATTTTTATTAACAACAGAATATGAATAGACTGTCTGCATGACTCTGAAGAAACTTGGAACCTAGGTCAGTAATGAAAATATAAAGAAAAACAAACCTGGGAATCACTAGAAGTAGGGAATTGAATCATTTAAAATAATATTTCAGCTGAAAATTTGGATTGGGTCTTAGATACCTCGTGCTGCTGTAACAAAAATAGCACAAGTGAGTGGCTTGGAATGAAATAAATGCATTTCCTCACAGTGCAGGAGTCTCAGTGTTCAAATTCATGCTACGTGTTGTAGGGGAAGGCTCTCCATCTGTCAGCAACTGGGAAAAATATTTGCTATTTTTAATTTCTGCAGACACTTGTTGATGCGTATCTGTAAACACCCTTCGCCGTTTTCTTATTTTTCATTTACTCCTCCTCAGATTTTTGCCTAGCACCAGGCTAAGGAAGTTGCCAACAACTTGAAAATTGCCACATCTACCAAATTACACTGAGTCCTATCTTACTTTTTCTCCCCAGTTTATGGCATGTTGCCTGTCATGGATTGCATTGTGTTCCTCCTCCAACAACAAATCATGAGTCAACTCAGGCCATTTATTCCCAGTATGGTGCAGTTGTCCTCTATTTTTTGATTTTCTTAGGTGTCCTAAATCATAACTTCTGCTTACAGCTAAAAGAGGATTAAATGGGATGTAACCCCCTGGCCCAGGTCACACCTATGATTCAGCGTAAAAGGAGTTTCCCAGGGGTTGACCTGCATCACCTTTCATCTTACAGGAGATGAAAGAAAAGGGAAGAGAGCAGAGAGTGGGGAATCTCATACCACTGAGCAGACAGTGGGGAATCTCATACCACTGAGCAGACAGTGGGGAATAGCATGCTATCAGGAAGCAAGCCCTGGGATCGTAACGAGTCCTTTGGACCCAGGGTTCCTATGCAGAGAAGCTGCTAGTCAGCAGGAAGATTGATGAAAAGGCTTACAGAGAGAGAACACCTTCTCCTGGGGCAAATACTCTGAATTTGGCCTTTCAGCCTACCTTACTATGAGGAAATAAATTTCTCTCTGTTAAAGCTATCCATTTCTGGTATTTCTGTTATAGCCACATTAGATAGCTAAGCCATTTCCATTTCTTGAAATCTCAACAGATTCTGGAAATGTTCCTACATCATCTAGTGGTATCAGTATTGTACACCAACCCTTTGGATCCACAACACAGAGCCCTAATGAAAGCACATGTGTGTACTGGAAACAATACATTGCATAATCCTTTTGCTACACGGTTCTGGATTTGATTTGAATTGGATAAGGGAGGAATCTTTTGAGTGAGCGAGTCCATGGGTGAAGCAAATGATTAACATACTCAGCTACTAACTGAAAGTTTGGATATTCAAGCCCAGCCAGAGGTGCCTTGGGAAGAAAGATCTTGTGATCTGCCTCTGAAAAGGTAGAAGAAATGCCATGGAGCATATTTGAGCTTTGACATCTGTGCAGTCACTATGGGTCAAAAGTGACTTACACCTACACTTTTGGAAGGTTCAGTGGAAAGGTGGGATGACACGGTTTAAAAAGGGACACAGAAGTGGAGGTTGAGCTCCAGTTTCAGATCATCAGCCCCCTGTTCCCACCAGCCAACAATAGCCCAAAGCCAACCACCAGTCTCTCATTACAATCCCTCCAAAGTGGTAGCTTCCATGGACTTCTCCATATGCTTTTATCTAAAATTCCATTCCAAGTGGGCAGACACACACATGTTCTGGGACTTTTCTATAACCCTAACCCACCCATTCATAACAGGCTGTAAGAGTAATTCTCAGAATCTCAGTTTCCTCTTCCAGACCTTCACTTCCTCAGATCCTTCTACATGTTTGTAAGTTTTCATTTCTATAATAAATCCCTTGTGTACACAATACCATCATCTATTCTTATTTCTTGGCTGAACTCTGAGTGATACACCAAAAAGAACAACCTACAGCCATCAAGTCAATTCCAACTCAGAGCTACCCTATTAGACACAGTAGAACTACTCCATAGAGTTTCCAAGTAGCACCAGGAGGTTCTGTACTGCCGACCTTTAGGTTAGCAGCCATACTCTTAACCAGCATATAACCAGGGTTTCTGATGGACACAGACCCACTTAAAAATTCCGTGATTATTCTTAGAAAAAAGAACCCCGTTTTCACATTTCATGACTAAATCCTCTCACTACTTCCTCTCAGTGGTGTTCAGAATGAAAGGCAAAGGACTGACTTGAGAATATCTGCACACTTTAAAAATCTTTGGAAATAAAGCCTACCACAAGGCCGCACTCACGATGAGTGCCCCTGGACTGCAGAGAGTCTCAGTACTGGTTACACAGTTAACCCTGAATAGAAACACTACCTCGGGCTCAGTTTGCCGGGACGCCCACTGCAGAGGGCCTGCCTTTCTTAGCATTCTGTGGGTGAGATGGTACAACAGACAATGGAGAACTCAACTTCTTTGTACACAAATTTCCAACCAGTCCTCCGTCTTCATCACCCTTTCTGACTTGGGCCTGATAAAGATATGGTGTCTCCATGTCCCGCCCTCTGTGGGGTGGACTGTGTTACTTTCTGTGACATCCCTTTGTGTGAAGGTCACAGTCTTGTTTCTAGACTTCCAGTGGTAGATTTTCTCCTATTCTTTGTGACAACAACCTTGTTTGCTTTGTTTTTGTTTTTGATTGCTTGTTTGTTTTGAATGCCTTCTTTGGAGGCCAGGAGGAAGAGGAAAAATGTGAAGATACCCTATTTAATCAGCAATGCTAAGTTGATATACAAAAGCCATTTTTAATTCTTGTGTGGTTAAATAGCAAAAATTGCCATTCTTTATCAAAATCTTGGTTATAAAAATAGACTACTTGAGATGTTACATGACTTTAATGAGTTTCTTAAACAAATTAAGTTTATGTAAATTAATATTCCGATCCTACCTGTTATGAAATTCAGTGTTCATGACAGTTGCAGAGAAAGTAATGTACTTTTTAAAACCTAAAAGCCAAACCCACTGTCATCAAGTCATTCATGAATAATACTGTTTCCAGAGAGTGGCTGATGGATTCGAACTGGCAACTCTTTGGGTAGCAGCCCTAGCTCTTGACCACTGTGCCACCAGGCATATGCCAGTTTCCCCAATTTACAAAGGAGAAAACTAACAAGTCAGGACTCAGCTTCACTCTTTCTTCCACATATTCTAAATTCTCTAGCACTTCTTCACTTTTTCTTAATAACATATAAGGATCCCTTTTCTCTCTCAAAATTTTCATTAATAATTTTGAACTCTTTTGATTATAAATAAGCACATTTATGAAAAAAACTGTATTACTTTAAAATGTACAAAGTAAAATAAGTTTGACAACTCTAAGGTTAAGAAGAAGCCCTGATGGCTTAGTAATTAAAAGCCTGGCTGCCAACCAGAAGGACAATGGTTCAAATCCACTCTCAGCTCACTGGAAACACTGTGGGACAGTTCCACTCTGTCATACGTGGTCGCTATAAGTCAGGAGGGTAAGAGTTTTTATGTTTTATTATTTTTTTTAAAGAAGTTTTATAATTAAAGTAAACCCAACGACACCGAGTGCCACTGAATTGATTTTGACTCACAGCGACCCTATAGGTCAGAGTAGAACTTCCCCACAGAGTTTCCAAGGAGCAGCTGGTGGATTTGAATTGCTGACTTTTTGGTTAGCAGACGTAGCACCTAACCAGTACCCCACCGGGGTTTTCGTAATTAAAGTAAGAATTGTGAATTATATAGGTGCCCTGGTGGCCAGTGGCTAGGTACTCAGTCACTAACTGAAACATCAGCAGTTCAAACTTACCAGCCGCTTCACCAGAGAAAGCCGCATCAGTCTGCTCCCGCACACATTGCTTCTGGGGAAACTCTACAGGCCAGCTCTACTCTTCCCTTCAGGACTGCTAAGAGGTGACACGTCTTGAGGGCAACACGTTCTTGGCAATGTGAATTATAAACTGTTCTGTAAAAAAACAACTTTCTATAAAAATTTCAGGGTTTTTTCTTATTATTTTTCATTTCATGTTTGGGCTTTACTAGTCAGTTTTACTGACATAAGAAGATAAATCTTTCATAAACTTAGATAGTGCATAGTAGCCTAGTTTATTAAAAATACCTATGAGAAGAATCAACTTCTTCATGGAAAGCCCTCTAACTCTGATGCACCAGTCGCCTGCAACTTCCCACTGCTTATATTTCAAGGTCTCCCAGCTCCTCCTTGCCTGCAACCCAATCACCTTCCTAGAAGTGGTCCTACCTCCCACAGCCCTAACATCCTCCCTTTCGGCTTCTACCCCTTTGCCCACTGGTTTCAAATACAGTAGTATGAATCCAACATGGAAATATATGCCAACCAATGACCTCCTATGTAAAATTCTGAAGGTCCTATAGTTTGCAATATAGGGACTTTCTGAGTATGTGTTGTCCCTAATTTATATCTCAAATTATAGATTATTACTGATATTAAACACATAGTCAATACTGCATTTCAGGATCTAGTCTTGCTTACTTCTCACTAACTACCTATATTCCACTCTGCTCCTCTGGCCATAAAGAACACACTGTTATGGATTAAATTGTGCTCCCCAAAGAGATATGTTGAAATCCTACCTAGCTTCTATACCTATGAATGTTGCCTTATTTGGAATAAAGTCTGTCTTTGAAAACGTCATCATTTAGGTTTACATGAAGCCGTATTGTCATGGGGTGAATCCTAATCCCTTCTGAGTGGTGCCATCTAAAAGCAGAGAATGGACAAAGGTGTGTGATGCTGTGTGATGATGTGTCCAGGAACCAAGGAACATCAAGGATTGCCGGGTGCCAACAGAGGCTAGGAGAAATGCATGGAACAATTCCTTTATCAGACCTCAGAAAGAATTAGCAGGGCCAGCACACTGATTCCAACTTCTAGCCTCCAGAAATATGAGACAGTATGTTTGTTACTTAAAATGACCCACTCGATGGTATTTTGTTATAGCGGTCTAAGAAACATGTTCTCCTTTCCTCCAAGCTTAACACATACTCTTTTCTGCCTGGAGTACACTACCCCTACATTGTACCATTCTTACTTATCCTTAAGAGCTCCACTTAGGTTATTACAATTTTGAAAAGATTCTATGGTCTCTCAAGACTGAGTCTTGATTCCACTCCATTTTCTATCCTGTGTTTGCGTGAACTCTCTAAATAGATGGCCTTCTCTTTTCCTGAACACCCTCGTGTTTACTTACTTCTAGCGGACTTAGCAATTTTTTGTTTGTTTTGTACTTAGAATATGTTTCAGAGACAGGCATACATAAACCTCCACATTTGTTGTATTCATTGTTCTGTGGGATCAAGTGTCTGGCACACGAAGGCACATGCAAAGTATTTGCTAAGTAAATGAATCAGCGCATCAGGCAAGTCTGCTGAAGGGTCTCTTTAAAGGTGTCACTTTAAGGACTATGGGGAGTCTGACTCAAGCCATGGTCTTTTCAGTTGCCTCAAAAGCATGAGAAAGTTTGACAATGAATAAAGAAGGCTGAAGAACTGATTGCTCTGAATTATGGCGTTGGCAAAGAATATTGATTATACAATGGACTTCCAGAAAAAACAAACACATTGGTCTTAGAAGAAGGGCAGGCAGAATGCTCATTAGAAGCAAGAATGGCCAGGCTTCATCCCACCGACTTTGGACATGTTGTCAGGAGCATGCTGGGTAGAGCAGAGGATCAGCAAAAAAGAAGAAGACCCTCAACAGGATGAAATGACACAGTGACCACCAGAAAGGGCTCCCACATAACAAAGGTCATGAAGATGGCTCTGGGCCAGGCAGGATTTCATTGTGTTATCCATAGGGCACTATAAGTAGGAATCAACTGGATGTCAATTAACAGCGACAAATGAGTCATTTAAAAAAGCACTGAATTAATAAGAAATTCACTAATTTATTAATTTCTATGGTGGCAATTTCTGAATTGCCTTGAAAGCATACTTTACCAGTTTATCTCTCACACTGGAAACCTAGAAGGCAAGCACTATACCTAGCTGATTATTTTATCTTTAATATCAATAGTAACTCATACCCACAGATGCTGTGATCTTGTCAGGGTAACAGTTCATGATTCCTTAAATCGTTCATTTTTTTCACCTTTTCATCTTGCTACTTTGTTTTCTTTTTTTCTTCCACTGTTCATTGATTTCCATTCTGCATCATTTGGAACCAGGCCCATCTCTTCGGTAAAGTCTATATTCAATAATCCAGGCTGCAGGAACTTCCTCTGCTCAGTTCTTCTTTGCCCCACATACGACACTCAACGCTACTGTGCTTTTCAACACTTTTGTGAAGCCATCCTCTTGTATTTCATCAACATGTACAGGAGCACATCTTTTATTGCCCTAATTATATTGCAAATTATTTAAGAGAAGAGATATATCACATGACTATCGGAAGTATGAAGGTGACAGCCTTGCTTACCAGGAGTGAAGACAACTGGAAACAGTGACCGATGAAGGTCAAAGTCTCATCTTCAGTACGGATTTTGCCTTCATTTGAAGAAAACGAAAATCCTCACACCTGGACCAATAAACAGCACCATTATTAATGGTGAAACGATTGAAGTTGCTAGTGATTTCATTTTGCTTGGATCAGTCATGCAAGGAAGGAGCAGTCAAGACATCAAACGATGTAGTACATTGTGCATATCTGCTGCAAAAGACTTCTTTAATGTTTTAAAAACAGAAGCAAAGATGTCACTTTGATAGCTAAGGTAAGCTGGACCCAAGCCATGGTCTTTTAAATTACCTCATGTGTATGTGAAAGCTAGACAACTGAAAAAGAAGACAGAAGAAGAATTAATAGGTTTGAACTGCGATGGTGAAGAAGATTACAGAATATTCTATGAGCTGCCAAAGAACAAATAAATCAACCTTAAAACAAATAGAACCAGAAAGTTACTTGGAAACGATGATGGCAAGACTTCAGCACACTTCCTTCAGTACGTCATCAGGACAGAGCAATCGCTAGCAGAGAATACTTGTCTAGTCATGCAGAAGTTCTGCAGAAAAGACAGGCAACCCCCCAGAAGATGAATGGACACAATGTGGATCACAGTCAACTCAAACATAGATTATGAGACTGGCCCTGAACTGGGCAGCATTTCATCCTGTTTTACATTCGTAGGACTCACATGAACAACTAACAACCACCACCGTTTTACACCCTAACAATGCCTAGATTAGTGCAATGTATTTTATGGACATCTTTGTTGAATAAATGAATGAATCATACACTGAGTGATGCTCTTGTATTCAAACTTTTAGAAATGCAATTACATTATTTGACCTTGGCAAAATATCTGGGAGAAAACTACATAACTTTGGAAACCATGCCTTTGAAGAAATGATTACTTTATCTTTGGTGACCTGTAAGAATGAACTCAGTTATCAAGTTGGCTACGACAGCTTTTAGGATGTGACCTATGCACTGGAGGAATCTGTCTTAACATTCACTGGGCTTGTCACTTTGGTATTTAATATGCAGCAAACAGGAAAGGAGCCAGTCTAATGCTTGCAGTGAGTTCTGGGCATGCTTCAATGTTCTCTGGGTTATATCCAAGCAGCACAACCTCATAGCTAGATCCTCAAATCAGAACACCAGAATTCTATTTCTCTGTCCAACATTTTAGTACAATCAAATGGAATGAAACATTGAAATATGAAATGTAATATTTCAGCTAAATCGATGTTCAAGTTGGCAATTTATTACAGGCAACCCGTTCAGAATTGAGGAATTTGCTATTGTCTAGACCATGATTCAGACAGAGAGCCACAGATCTGAATGTAGAGGCTCTTCTGTTGTTACATAACTTGAATAAAATTCTCCCCAAATCACTGTGGAAAAATACTAGAATAATGAAGTTGTACAAAAGTTGGAATTCCTGTCAAATTGAAAGTTCTATAATAACGCTTTGCAACAGGTGGCCAAATTTGAACCATATTTGATACTAAAAATCCAGTCTTGCTATGTACAGGAAACTGTCAAAAAGACAAAGCCACCATTTGTTAATTATTTGTCAAGTTTGGTTTGTTCCATTAAGTAAACCCACAATATCTAAACCAAGTCAAGAAGTCAACACAGTAGCCACTGAAAAATTCTGATTTTCAAACTCAAAAAGGAAATTTTAGTCTAAAAGCAGGCAATTAAAAATGTAAATTGAAAATTTCACTCTGCACAAATGATATACTAAAATTTTCATCTCTTTTATTAGTTAAGTAATCACTGTGTCACAATAACAGTAACAACAAGACTTACCCTGTGCAGCACATGCAGTACGCTTTATTCCTAATAAATTAGAAATTACCTTTTCTACATAATTAATGGATAGATGTGGAGCTGAGCCCTGCTGGCACAGTACTTCAAGAAATCAGCTGCTAACCAAAAGGTCGACAGTCCGCATCCATCAACTGCTCTGTAGAAACCCTGTGGAGCATTTCTACTTTGTCCTATAGAGTTGCTAGGAGTCAGAATCAGCTCAACAGCAGCAGGTTTGGATTTTGTGTTTGTTTTAACAGATATATTCACATCATTTGCAACAGTAAAAAGTAAAAAGAGTCCTGTAATTCACAAGACCTTGCTTACCAAAATGAAGATCCAATTGGCCATGACGTTGTCCAGTGGAGTGGCAGGGCAGCAGTGCTCTCCTTGAAGCATCAAGGAAGTTATCCCAGTGATAATTTGGCCAAGGAAATAGGCTCCTATTGCATTATCAGTGAAGTAAAAACAGAAGCTATATATGTCATTTACTATTTTTTAAGACTGAAATTGAATGGGAGATTGAAAGACATGACCTCAAATTTTATGATTCTATGAGAATCTGGAAACCCTGGTGGTGTAGTGCTTAAATGCTACAGCTGCCAACCAAAAGGTTGGCAGTTGAACTGCATGAGGTGCTCCTTTATACTCTATGGGTCAGTTCTACTCTGTCCTATAGGGTCGCTATGAGTCAGAATTGACTCAAAAGCAATGAGTTTGGTGTTTTGGTTTATGACAATCTAGTAGCCTTAGAGCTGAACATAGATCATAACCTACTGTCATTGAGTCTGTTCCAACATGTGACAACCCTGTAAGACAGCACAGAATTTTCCCACAGAGTTCTCAAGCTTGTAATCTTTATGAAAGCAGACCACCACATCTTTCTCTCATAGAGCAGCTGATGGGTTTGAAGTGCTGACCCTTCAATGGCAACTGACCGTTTACCTACTGCACTACCAGGGGGCCTTAACATAGATTGGAGAGAGAGAGAACAAAGCTCTTTCCTTAATGCTAAATATATTTGTTTGATTAAAAAAAAAAAGTCCAGAAAAATAAAACATCTTTTTTGAACTTGTTTTTTATGTTTTTTCAGTCTTTGAACAGTTAGTACAGAATCACCTTCCAAGGAATTAATTCTTAAAGATTTTTAAAAACTAAAGGAAAGGAATAAATGACCATCTAATATGAAACACTCTCTAATGTGTAGTGTGCAAATTGATTTCAAATCTCTTAAATAGGGAAATTTGTCTCAAAATCGTAACACACCTCTAAATACACCTGCTGTTTGGAGACTGGCAAATATGAACCGTGAGTTCCAGTAACAAGAACTTATTTCCTTCAAGAGGAACACAGTTGGTTGTGAAGACTTTGGGTCCATTTTAAAACTAGGGGGAAAAGGTGCACCCATGTCAAATGCACGGATGGGATTAAATTCTGCAACCTTAGTATCATAAAGAAAAGAAAATACTAAACTGTCTTACATTTTTGGCCATATGCCACTGGCAAAAGTGCATTGGGATAATTATTAAATTACTTGAAGATATTCATTCCAAATTTAAATTATGTTAAACACAATGTCTTTTCCATTAAAAAAAAAATCTCAAGGAGGAACAAAGAGATTTGGAAAGTGATGTCTGAGGATTGACTTTTACAAATTACATAATCTTGGGCAAATCACCAGTTCCTCTTTAGGTAATTTTTCCTGTGATACAGAATTGCTAAGACTGTCATGTACACTTTGATGTCTGTATAACTCTTTTGTGAATGATCAAGACACACAAAAATGTTAATCAGAAAATGAGTCAGGAAAAACTATCCACCAAAATCTTCCTCTTCACTTCTCCTAACCACTGTAGCTGATTACTTTACTAAGCCAATGGTTTAGTAAAGTTTTGGCCTCCGTTCCCAAACTCCCTTTGAAGCTAGTCTAGCTTTGAGACTAGTTCATGTCAGTGTGATAAGAAATGATTTTCAATCCTCTCCGACCAATGCTAATAAGAAGTGCTACACACCTTCTATGTTCTCTGTCTTGGTCTACGAGCTAGAAGAGAGAATGGTGGCCCCACAGAGCTGCAGAATTATAAAATGGGAGAAGCTTGGGTCCCTGAATCAGAGTATGAAAAAGAAAAACCCAAATCCATTGAGGTTGAATCAGTTCTAACTCTTGGTGACCCTACATAAAGAGCTGCCCACGAATTGGGAATGCTCACTTATTCTGGTACTGTGGGCGTGAAAAAGAGTTTTATGTGTTCAGTTATTACATATTTTATATGTGTATTTTATAATAACTTAACATGTCCTCACTAATGGGAAATCTGACACCTTGAAGTACTCCTGTTTAGAAAACAAAAACCAGCTAAAATACAGAAGCCTACCAAGTGTACAGTGAGAAAAGAGATGAATAGGTGATGTAGTCTTGGAAGTTGGAGATCATTGTTACGCAGTGGTAAAATATATAGGTAAGCTGTTGCCTGCAACATGTTGTTAGAAGGTAGAACAAATAAAACTGTTTTTTAAAAAAAACATCGCCATTGTGTAGATTCTAATTCATAGCAACCCTACAGCACAGAGCAGTATGACAAGGCTGTAATCTTGAAGGGGGCAGACTGCTACATCCTTCTTCTGAGTGGCTGGTGGGATCACATTTTGATTAGCAATAGAGCACTTAAGCACTGCACCACCAAAGCTTCCTAGATAGTACTCTAGTTTTAAGGAAACTATTGAAAGAACTTGAGTGTCAGTGTGGTGGGTGTTTAACAGCTCGGCTGCTAATTGGAAGGTGAGCTGTGAATCCACCAGCACCTCCTCGGAAAGACTTATCGGGAAGCTCTGCTCTATCCTGGAGGGTCACCAGGAGTCAGAATCAACTCCATGGAAACACAGTTTCTGGTTTTTTTTTTTTTAATTTTGGAAAAGTACTCAAAGATCAAGATTACATCACACATGACTGACCAACAAGCAGAGATCAGTGGTCTTGCAGGGCTAGAGAAGCCAGCAGCTCTTACAGCCCAGTCAGCCTTTGTTCTCCTAAGATCATTAAGACTTTTCAGTTAAGAAAGGAGCTCAGACCTATTACAAAAGTTAGATTAAAAGCATTGCTTTCCCACCCAAGATGGTTTTATGATGAACCCCCAAAAAGTTTAAAGAAGCAGACACAAAGCAAGAAAGCAAAACGTGAAGGCAGTCTTCAGAACTCTGTCTAAACTGTTTGATTACAGGTATACGAAACTACTAGACACAAATATTTCTACAGACCACCAAGATGCTAGCAGAGCTGTACTGCCAGTTTCAACCTTGAGAGCCTAGGACAAGTAAGCAAACCTTGGCATTTGGGCCCCCAAGCATGTATGGACAAGAAGTCATCTATGAGAATTTGCCAGTTCTCAAAAGAGTCAGAGTACCCACAACCCACTTCAAATGATGTCATAGAAGGAAATGGATGAGGTTAGAAACTCCAGAAGTGAAACCAGGGTCATGGAGAACAATAGACAAGGGAGCCCTTCTTTGGGAGTAAATATTAAGGCATAATCCATCATCCACTACAGAGAATTTATGATGCCCGCACAGCAGACTAGCACCAAGGAGCGGTGCTTGCTATGGAAAAAAAAAAAAGAATATTTCAGCCTTATTTCGCTATATATTTGGCATGAGGGAAGGCAGAGGCAAACAGCTTTTTTTTTTTTATTAGCAGATTGTTGAACTGTTAGAAACCATATCTGCACAGTGCAAAAAAAGGCTGTCCATCACCCCAAAATACTGGATTTTGAGCTGCATGCACTGACTTGCTCAGAATTTGGGCTGTTTCTCATTGGAAGGAAAGAGGTGTGTTCTTTGGGTGGGAAGAAAAGTGTTAATTTCCACACAAAGAAATAAGAGTAAATTTGGTGGTCAGAGGAATAACTGTTTCTCCCCTTCTTCACTATGCCCAGAAGCAGTTGCCAGGTTGAAGGGCAAATGTACTTGCTCAGCTCACAAGCAGATGCAGTCACATGATTTGTTCTCCACAGAGTACCACCAGCAGATACAATAAGAGCCGCTTCCAGGTGAACATTTTTCAGAAGTTCATTTGCTTTACATACATTCGATTTCATCTTGTAGAAATGGAATGCCAATATAATGAAAAATATAGCCACAAGTTGGAAAGAACCTGGGATGCTGAGTCGCCTTGTGCAAGAGAGACTTCTTGAATTGTTATGTAAGCTAGAAATAAACTTTGATCACCTTTGAGTTACATACAACATTTTGAGATCTGTTTCTTCCAGTGTTTCTTCCAGTAGGAACCGTGGTAGCATAGTGGCTAAGACCTACGACTGCTGACCAAAAGGTCGACAGTTTAAATCCACCAGGCGCCCCTTGGAAACTCTATGGGTTAGTTCTGCTCTGTCCTCCGGGGTTGCCAGGAGTCAGAACTAATTCAGCTGCAATGGGTTTGGTGTTTTTGGTTTCTGTTTCTTACTGTGGTTAATATTATCATCTAAATTAAAGTTACCTGCCTTCGGAATTTTGTTTACTCAGGAAAAGAACAATTTTAATGAAGCCTTTTATAAAAGTTTTCCTATAAAGAAGGAAACATGGGTGCTCGTGTTCTTGTTGTTGGTTGTCAGTTTCAACTCGTTGTGAACCAATGAGTGCAGAGCAGAATTGCTCCACAGGGTTCTCAAGACTGCACTCTTTTGCAAACACAGTGCCAGGCTTTTCTCCTGAGGCGCCTCAGGGTTGGTCTGAATTGCAGTCTGTCAGTTGCAACAGCCATGAACTTCATGTGGTGGGGTGTCTGTGTGTGTGTGTGTGTGTGTGTGTGTGTGTGTGTGTGTGTGTGTGTGTGTGTGTGTGTGTGTGTGTGTGTGTGTGTGTGTGTGTGTGTGTGTGTGTAGTACAAACTAGTTTACAGAGAATAATGCATATTTGGGGCACTTTTGCTTTTAACAGGGAAGGAGAATCCCTTACATACGTAACCGGACTGACTGCGTTATATAATATGAACAGACTTAGGTTCTGCAAAGTTAGTGTCTTTGATTTTTATATTGTTATTTATTCTGAATATGAAACTAATAAAGAGAATGATTGCAGATATAAAGAGACAACATTATATAAGAAATGCAACTTTATGTACTATCTTGGTTACTTAAAACTGTTTCCTCTTTCTATTGTTTTCAATGCTATTTTGAACATTTCCCCTTCTTGATCAATATCCAATATAAGTAGAGTGCCAGAGTAATTATATCATTTACAGCCTAAAACCAAATTTTATTTCCATTTCATCATTCATTCTATAGAAACTCTGATATTGATATAATCTCCATGTCATTAAATGCAGTTACAGAAAATATTTACAAACTCAGGGCTCATAAAAGCAAGTTAACTTGGGAATAGTTAGTTTATTACACGAGCTAGAGTTTAAAATGTGATGACATATCCAACGTACTTCTTTTTATGTTACCAGCAAAATGCATTGTATTTTTAAATATAAACCAGCAAACCATATGACATTTAGAGGTATGTTTTTAAGAATATTATTTTTTATTCCCAGATATTTGTTTTCACCCTAACAAATTTCGGAGAACTAGCTGTTTATCCTGCCCCAAATAACCTGCAGACATTACTTTCCAAAGTAAGAGTTACTTCAACAGTTTAGAAGCATTTTTATCTAAGTATTTTAAAATATGTGAAATGTTGTTGTACTTTTTTAGGATGGAGGCCTTTTTTCAGTTAGCAGTGATATTTAAAAAAACAAAGCATAAAAGAACTCTAAAACTAGAAAAAGATGTTACAGATAAATGATTTTTTTTAATTCTTTAAGATTCATATACACTCACTCTTAGACCAAAAACAAACCCATCACTATCAAGTTAGTTCCATCTTGTAGCAACTCTTACACCAAGAGCACTTCTAAATGTGACTTAAGTTGTAATAAAATGTCATATAAATAAGTTACCTTTATGAGGGATGAATGTACTTTTTTAAAGTACGACTACTATGTCTTTCTTGCAAAAACATCACTACCCTTGTTTTCCTTGAAACAGAAAGAAAACTTGACCATGACTGTGTAGCTAACTTACTGATAACAATACAGTTCATGCTCTAAGAGGCCTTGTGATTGACACCTCGGTCAGTGACAAATTGTATCATTATGTCACTCAAGCCCTATGAAAACACTTGATCATTTTATACTACCATGAGACAACACAGGGCATGGTCACCTAGAGAAAAAGAGCACAAAATTCCTCTCTCTCAACCATGCTTCTGCATAAGAAACTTATTTGTATGCATATGATGTAAAATTTGCTAAACAAACTTGTCTTCTACTATCTTCTATAAAGGAAAATAGAAAAGCATAAAGAAAGTCCTAAAAAACAAATCTTTGGGCATAGAGTCAATTCCAACTCATAGTGACCCTTCCATAGAGCTGCCCCATTGGGTCTCTGAGGAGGGTCTGGGGGATTTGAGCTGCTGGCGGTGTTGATGAGCAGCTGAACTGCTGTGCGGCTGGGCTCCTCAGACCATCCTGACTGGCTGAAATACCTGAATTTTGCCTATATATCATTTTTAAAATGATTATGAAATACTTGAAGATTTTCTGTTCTAATTAAATTTGTTTAGTCTTTGAAAAAAAATTGAACAGATGCTAAGTAAATGCTGTGGGGGTGGGATAGGGGGGTGAGACAAAAAGACTATGAGTGATGCCTGAGGCCTTGAAAACCAAGAGAAGCAGAGGAGCTTCTGCAGAGAGGAGCAGAGTCAGGGACCAGAAGACCTAGCTTCCGCCCTGACACTGACTTCACGACTGGGCAATGGCTCTCGGACTGGGCTTTTCTCCCAACAGCTTGGTAGAGAGATCAAAAAGCTGAAAACTACATTTCCCTAGGCCCTTGCCTCTTTTCTCTGGCTATAAGATTTTACTAAGCGTGATCTGGGAAGCAGGGATAAGAAGTAGCCTGCCTTCCTGGGGCAGTCAGTGACAGCAGCTGGGTTCTTACAGAAGAAAACATGTCAGTGTTCTAATTCCATGTTCTACTCATGAGTCACCAGTTCTGTGCAGTAGCAAAAGCAGATTCCTGAAAAATAATACAGCCTTCTGCTCCTCCAGCATTTCTATAATTTTTAAAGAACCTAATTCCCTGGTAAAGCAGTTAAGAGGTTGGCTGCTAACCTAAAGACCGGTGGTTTGAATCCAACAGAGCCTTCTTGGAAACCCTGCACTGCAGTTCTCTGTCTCATAGGTTCCCTATAAGTAGGAATCCACTTGAAAGCAATGGGTTTCGTATATGGGTTTTTATTCTCTTTGAAATACCCAGAGTGGTTCCCTTTTCTTGCACTGAACTCTGAATGACTCTCTGACACATGAGAGATTAGAAAACTCTCTGAGTCTTCTTGATAAAGTGAAAAAAATAGTACTTCAACTGAGAAACATGAGATCCAGATTTATAGCTAGATTTATACTTTCTTAAAAACTAAAGAGGAAGGAAATTAAAATTCCTACAGATCTTTCAAAAGACAAAACATTAAGAAAACAGCAAAGAAAAGAAACATTAAAAAGGACAGAATGCAAGTATATATGCTAATAAAATAAAATTGAAAAAATGGTCTCATTTCTCTTGTTAAAAGAAAAAAAAACTTGTTAAAAGAAAAATTAACTTCAAAGTAGAATTAAATAGTGGCACAATCCTAAAAGAATTAAGATAATGACAGGGTTTTCCAAACACATAAAAGACGTCTCCAAGAATCTGGAATTCAGAATGTAAGACAATGCACATAAAAATAGAAGTTAGAGAAAAAAATATCCTAGATGTTATGGATTGAACTGTGTCTCCCAAAATATGTATCAGAATTTCAAGCTGTATATCTGTGGATGTCATGTGATTTCCTTACATCTAAAGTAATGAATAAGGAAGACAGAAGACAAATTGATGCCTTTCAATTGTGGTGTTGGAGGAGAATATTGAATGTACCATGGACTGCCAAAAGAACAAACGGATCTGTCCTGGAAGAAGTACAACCACAGTGCTCCTTAGAGGCAAGGATGGTGAGACTACATCTTACACACTTTGAACATGTCATCGGAAAAGATCTGTCCTTGGAGAAGAACATCATGCTTGGTAAAGCAGAGGGAGAGATTGACACAGTGCCTGCAACAGTGTGCTCCAGTACAGCAATTATGGGCATAGCACAGGCTGGGCAGTGTTTGTTCTGTTGTACGTGGGTAACTGTGAGTCAGAACAGACTCCATGGCACCTAATGACAACAAAGGAATGTCATATAATCACATTCCACCATATAGAGTGATACAATCAATCAACAATATACTGATGGAGGGTGGATTCGAAACCTAATCACTCTGAGTCATAAAGAGCAGCACAGATGCAGACACAAGCATGTATTCGCAGCAGAAGACAGATATCACTGAGTGACCCAAAAGCCAGTGTTGGCGCCACCTACAGGAAAGGAATAGACATAGTTGAGATTTTAATCTGGACTTGAAAACTCCAGTCCTATGGGAAAATAAATTTCTGTTTAGTAAGATCTCTCAGGAATGGTATTTGTGTTGTAGCAGCACTAGGAAGCTCAGATATGGGGTAAAGAGTATCTTCAGCAACTGATGTTGACACAGCTGATAGCCACATGCCTGTGAATTAAGTTGAACCTCTACTTCACACTACATTCAGATAGTAACTCAAAATGGATCAGATGACCAAATATAAAATGATAAAAAACTTAGATAAAACATTGAAATAAAAAATCGTTACACTGGGTTAGGGAAAGTTTTCTTAGCAAAACAAAAACAAACAAACAAAAAAAGGTACATTGGACTTCAATACAACTGAAAACATTTTTGTTTCAAAGAAGACCTATCTGGAAGGTAAAGGGACAACCCACACAATTAGAGGAAATATTTCCTAAATATACATCTGATAAGTGACTTATCAAAATTATCTGTTGAAGAAATAAAATGAAAACCCAAGTTGCACAACAAGGGAAGTATTTAATATTGCATTCATTCATGTATTGATTAATTCACTAAATACACGTTAAATTCCTATAATGCACTATTATTTTAGGTCAAAGGCATTATATAGCAATGAATAAAACACAGAGCCCCTGCCCTGTGGGAGACCTGGAATATTGTTGCCTAGGAAATACCACAACATGTTTTTAACAAGAAAAAACAAAAAAGGGATGAAAATGATCATTTTATTTCTGTAGCATAAGAAACAAAATAAAGACACTGAGCGCAGATGCAGCCTGATGCTGATATAAAGGAAAGGAGGCCCCAACAAACCTACATTTATAAAGAGCAACCATTGGTCAATGGCACCCAATGACACCACCCATGTGGTTGCAGGCTGTCTAGAACAGAACGACTTCCTATGCATTCACTGTTCATTCTTCATACACACCTGATCACTGACACCAGCAGGCTGCCTACAACTGAGAATTCAACAATAAACAAATAGCTTTGGATTCTGCCCTCATAAACTTCTGGAAAAAGACACTATTTTTTTTTCAATTACTGTACCTTAACCAAGCATAAAAATATTGAGTTATAATTTTAATCAAAATGTTTACTTTGAGATAATTTTAAATTCACATGCAGTTCTAAGAGATAATACATAGATTCAATGTACCTTTTATCCAGTTTCTCTCAATCATAACATCTTGCAAAAATCATAGCACAATATCATAACCAGGATATTGGTATTGACACAGTCAATATAAAAAGTACTCTCTTCACCATGATGATTTCTCATATTGCCCCTCTATAAACAAAGTATTTCCCTCTCTCATCCTCTACCTCCCAGCAACCACTAATCCATTCTCCATTCCTTACAATTTCATCATTTAAAATAAAAAGCTGCATAATTGAAATGGTACAATATATAGCCATTTGGGTCTGGCTTTTTACACTCTGTATAATTCTCTGCCCCCATATGTCATACTGTGGAGACCTGTGTGTTGGTGTGATGCCGGAAGTTATGCTACCAGTATTCACATACCAGCAGGGTCACCCATGGCAGACAGATCTCAGCTGAGCTTCCAGACTAAGACAGCCTAGAAAGAAGGACTTAGCAGTCTACTTCTGAAAAGAATTAGTCAGCAAAAACCTTAAGAATATCAGCAGAACCTTGTCTGATACAGTGCCGGAAGACGAGGCACTCCAAAGACTACTGCGGAGCAGCTGCCTCCCCAAAGTAGAGTCAACTTTAATGAAATAGATGGAGTCAAGCTCTCAAGACCTTCATTTGCTGATGTGGCAGAACTCAAAACGAGAAAGAACAGCTATAAACGTCCATTAATAATCTGAACGTGGAATGCACAAAATATGAATCTAAGAAAAGAGCAAAACAGAATGGAACACATAAACACCAATATTCTTGGCATTAGTGAGCTGAAATGGATTGGTATTAGCCATTTTGAATCCACCAATCACAAGAGCTACTCTGCTGGGAATGAAAACTTGAAGGGGAATGATGTCGTGTTCATCGTCAAAAAGAACATTTCAAGATCTGTCCTGAAGTACAATGCCGTCAGTGGTAGGACAGTATCCACACACCTACATGAAAGATCAGTTCATGTGACTGTTACTCAAATTTACTCACCAACCACTAAGGCCAAAGATGACAAAGTTGAAGGTTTTTATCAACTTCCACAGTTACCTACAATAATTCTCTGGCAGTCCACTTAAGCACTGTCAAGAGTTGTCATTTCTTATTTAAGTATTCCGTGATACGGACACATCACAATTTGGGTAACCCATTTGCCTCTTAAAGGACAGCTGGAATGATCACAATTTGGGAGTATTATGAGGAAAGCCACTTGCTTTAGTCAGCCAACGCTAACAGCGATACCACCAGTGGATGGCTTTAACAAAGCAAGGTTTATTCTTACACAATCCAGTAGTCTGCAAGTCCATATTCAGGGTGTCTACTCCAGGGGAAGGCTTTCCCCCTTGTCGGCTCTGCAGAAAAGTCTGGTGTTGCATCAGTCTTTGTCCAGGGAGCATCTTGGCGCAGGAACCTCAGGTCTGAAGGACGCACTCTTCTCCTGGTGCTGCTTTCTCAATGGTGTAAGGTTCCCGATTCCATCTGCCAGATTTTTTCCTTTACAGCTCAGGAGACTGACTGAAGGCACAAAACAAACTTACACACTCCCTCTTGCTGCCCATCCACCCTCATTAACATCACAGAGGCAAGAACTCCAGCATGGAGGAACGTCACAGAATACCAGGAATGACAGCACAGCAAAATTGTTGCAGATTTCAGGGGGAACACAGTCAATCCATGACACTACTGCAAACATTTATGCCAATACCAAATTAACTGCAACGGTAGACTCATGTGTAGTTGCTGAGGCTACCTACTTTGTGTCGTCTTCAGCTTAGGATGGTGTCAAGATTTTCTTTGCTTTTTTCTTTTTTTTTAACTTTAGCCCTGCTGATAGTTGTATGGTGCTATCCCACTGTGGTTTTCATCTGCATTTTCCTACATGATTAATGACATTGCACACAGTTTTATATATTATTTGCAGAGAAATATGTTTGTATACTCTTTCCACTTTCTAACAATTTTACTTTTTTATCACTGACGTTTAAGAGTTCTTTCTACACTCTTGTGAGATACATGGTTTGCAAATATTTCACCCAGTGTGCAGCCTGCTTCTTTCCCCCTCCCCCTTATCAAGGTGGTTAGCAGAGAAAAATTTTAATTAATCTAAACTGATCAATTTTTCTTTTTAGGATTTGTGCTTTTTCTGGTACATCTAGAAACTCTTTGCCTAGCCCTTGATCCCGAAGATTTTAAGCTATTTCTTCCCCTAAAGTTTAATAGGTTTGCATTTTTTACACTTAAGTCCATCATATACTTAAATGCTTTTTTTTAAGGTGGAGGCTCATTTTTTGCCCATAGATGTTAAATGGCATATGTTTGTGTCTATATCACAAAAGATATTGTTCTGTAGTTAGCCTTTGGTGTTGTCTTTGTTAGGGGATTTTTGTTATTGTTTTTTGTTTTTTAATTTGTTGTTAGTTTGGTATCAGGGAAATACTAGTTTTCTCAGGTGAGTTAGAAAACGTTCCCTCTTCCTCTATTTTCTGGAGAGATTATGTAGAACATGGTGTCAAATCTTTAAATATTCAGTACAATTCCCCAGTGAAACCATCGGGACCTGAAGAATTATTTTATTAGAAGTTGAGTTACAAATTTAACTTAGTTACAAATTCAATTTCTTTAATAGTTATAGGTCTACCTAAATTATCTGTTTTATATGGGATGAACTCTGACAGTTTGTGCTATTTGAGAAATTTGTTTAGTTAGAGGGCTACTCAAATTGTCTGCTTTATATGGGATGAACTGTGACAGTTTGTGTTGTTCGAGAAATTGGTCAATTTAACCAAGTTGCCAAATTTATGTATGCAGAATTATTTGTTGTATTTACTTATTATTACTCTAGTGTCTACAGTCTATATATTTATTATTTCATTCTTGATGTTGACAATTAGTTTCTTTGTGAGTCTGGCTAAATATTGGACAACTGTCTTGTTTTTTCCATAGAACTAGCCATTTGTTATCTTCATTTTCTCTTTATTTCTACCTTTGTAATTTTATTGATTTCTAGTCTATATTATGTTCTTTATTATGTTTTTCTTCTACTTGATTTAGATTTACCTTGCCTTTATTTGGGGGGCCCTTATGGTGAGAGTTTAGTTTATTGATCTGAATATCTTTTCGACAGCACTTGGCTTGGCTGGCTTTGTCTTTTCTAATGTATATATTTGTATACAGAAATCCTGGTAGTGTAGTGGTTCAGTGCTACAGCTGCTAAGCAAAAGTTCAGCAGTTCAAATCTTCCAGGCACTCCTTGGAAACTCTATGGGGTAATTCTACTCTGTTCCACAGGGTCACTATGAGTTGGAATCAACAGCAGTGGGTGTTTCATTTTGTTTTAGGTATATAAATTTCTCCTTCCTCACAAATTTAACCGTTTCCCTCCACTGATGATATGTTGTTATTGACATGCTTCATTGTCGGATGCACCACTTATGAGATGAATTCTTTCAAATATGTTTAGGTTTGCTTTATGGTTCAGGAGATGATCTATCTTTATAGATGTCCGTGAATATTTGAAAAGAATGCATATTCTGCTTTCATAGAGTCTTCTGCAAATGCTTATTAAGTATTCATAGATGATAGTGTTGAGTTTTTCCATATCCTTGTTGATTTTGTCTAGTTGTCTGTCACCTGACGGGAGATGGGTGCCGAAGTCTCTAGTTATGAATTTGTCTATTTCTCCCTTCAGTTTTATCAGCTTTCTTTTCATGTATTTTGAAGCTCTGTTGTTTGATGTATACATATTCAGGAATACTATATCTTCTTCATACAGCA
Source organism: Heterohyrax brucei (assembly GCA_028571685.1). Classification (NCBI taxonomy): domain Eukaryota; kingdom Metazoa; phylum Chordata; class Mammalia; order Hyracoidea; family Procaviidae; genus Heterohyrax; species Heterohyrax brucei. The sequence goes on along the minus strand of CM053148.1, from coordinate 82,192,253 downwards.
ACTCTTTTATCATTATGTAATGTCCTTCACTAGCTCTGGCAATTTCCTTTGTTCTGAAGTCTATTTTATGTAATACTAATACAATTGCTTCTGCTTTCAATTAGTGTTTCCATAACATATATTTTCACATCTTTTTACTTTCCATTTATCGACATGCCTAAGTGGTGCAAACAGCTAACATGTTCAAGCTGCTAACAAAAAGGGTGGAGATCTGAATCTATCAGAGGTGTTTTACAGGAAGGTCTAGCAATCTACTTTCAAAAACTCAGTCACTGAACCGTTACAGAGCACAGTTCTCTTTTGGCATGCATGGGGTCACCATGAATCAAAATTGACCTGATGACAACTTATTTTTATATCATGATATTTGGAGAGAGTTTTTTGTAGAGAGAATATAACTGGATCATGATTTTCAATCCATCTTCTAAATCTATCTTTTAATAAGCATATTCAGATCATTTCTACCTAATACATTTATTGATACATTGGAAATTAATTCTGCCATCTATTTTTGTTTTGGTTTGGTTTCTGTCTGCTCTCTCAGTTTCTGGTTTCTCTGCTTTTTTTTTCTCCCTGCCTTCCTATAGTTTGTCACCTTGAAGACTAAAGTGCTCTTGACCCAAGTCATGGTATTTCCCATAGTATCATGCATGTGTACAGAGAAGACAGAAGAATTGATGCCTTTGAATTGCAGTGTTGGAGAAGAATGTTGAATGTACCATGGACCACCAAAATAACAACCAGATTTGTTCTCGAAGAAGTACAGACTGTCCAATGGAAGCAAAGATGGTAAGATTGTGTCATACATACTTTGGATATGTCGTCAAGAAGGATTAGTCCCTGGAAAAGGGCACCATGCTTGGTGGAGTGGACAGTCAGTGAAAAAGAGGAAGACCCTCAACAAAATGGATTGACATAGTGGCCACAACAATGAGCTTAAGCATAAAAATGATTGTGGGCATGGCACAGGCCCAGGCAAGTGTTTCATTCTGTTGTTCATAGAACTGCTACGAGTTAGAACTGACTTGACAGCACCTGACAACAACACCAACACAGTTTACATGGTAGAACAGTGGTTAAGAGCTCATCTGCTAACCAAAATTTCAGCAGTTCAAATTCATCAGCCACTCCTTAGCAATGACATAGGGCAGTTCTGCTCTGTCCTATACGGTTGCTGTAAGTTGAGATCATTTGATGGCAACAGGTTTCACAGGTTGCATTAACACATTTGAGAATTTCATTTTCATTTCTCTATCATGATACTTGGTGTGAAAATTCTGATTATTCTCTAGGCCTCTTCTGAGTCTACCTCAGAAGGGAGAAGGTGGAGAGGGGGTTCCTCTTTACTGCCTGGTGGGGTAAACTTCAGGGCTCTCTAAGTGACCTCTGCTAGTATCATGAGAGAAGAGCGACCTTTTACTGCTTGGTGGGGATTAAAGTTCTGGTTTCCTTAACAGTCTTCTCTGACACCACCCATGCAGGGACTTCAGATGGGTCTTTACAGCATGATAGGATAGAAGTCTATATTCCTCACAGTCTTTGCTGGCTAGAGTAAAACAGGCTTTGCATTGTCTTTGCTTACTTGCTTGTTTCTCTAATGCTTGGCTGAAACAGAGCAGTTATTATCTGAAAGTTTTCTTTCTAGTCTGCCCTTGTTCTGATCCTTTGACTACAGAGCACTGGTGTTTTTCCTTCTTCTTCTTCACTTACTGGTGACTAGGTTGCTAAGATCTTTAGCTCCAAGTCTGGAATATACAAAGATAAAGGAAAACCCAGGGAACTTGACACTTTGTGATTTTTTGAACTCCCAAGTTTCTTAGCTATTCTTCCTTCTCTCCACCACTGAGAGTCTTCTTACACTTGGTTTATATATAGTTTTCAGTTGTATTCAACAGGAGACAGGAAACCACATCTCTTCCATCTTTCTGGAAGCACAAGTGCCCTTGAAATACACTGACTTTTAGAAGTCAGTTAGAAGTACATATATGATGACTTAAAGGCCTTGAGAAAAGGAAATGACCCACAGAATAGGATGATTTAACTGAGGCAAAAAGTACCAAAACACAGAAAAGACAAAGGCTTACTAAATCAACACAAGCACATGGATAGGTAACAGAGAATGGCATGGCTTCTAATGGCCGTGATACTGGAGCCCAGGAAAAGCAAACCCACTTGAGCAATCTTCCTTCCCAAATCCTACAGTGAGCAAGTTCAATCAAACCTCCAGAGGACACCTGCTTAATACTGGCTTGTAACACAAGTGAGACTTCATACCACTTCATTTGGTTGAACTGTTGTTTTTTTGTTTGGTTGGTTTTGGTTTTGTTTTTATCTGTTTCATAAGTTGCTCTCTTTATTTCTGAATGTTCAAGTAAAAAGAATCAATTCCTAGTATTTTGCAAATACGAAGCCAAAGTCAGTTTAGAAACCTTACAGAGATGGTAAATGAAATTTGAGTATGAGTAAAATAATCACTGTGTTACAATTCATTAAAAATATTTAATAGTTGCTATTCATCATGGATTGAACTGTCCCTCCAAAATATCTCTCAACTTGGCTAGGCCATGATTCTCGGTATTATGGGATTGTCCACAATTTTGTCTTCTGATGAGATTTTCGTAAGCACTATAAATCCTATCACTAAAATGTTAATAGAAAAGTAAAGATGTTACCTTGAAGACTAAAGTGTGCCTAACCTAAGCCATGGTACTTTCAATCACATCGTATGCATGTGTAGGCTGGACAATGAACACAGAAGGCAGGAGAAGAATTTGTGGTGCTGGAGAAGAATGTTGAATGTACCAACGACCATCAAAAGAACAAACATATCTGCTCTAGAAGAAGTGAGAGAGGAAGGAAAAGCTTTTAAGAAGATACCACTTAAATTCCAGAAGGCCTGGGTGCAGGGCTTGTGAGCCTGTGTATGTGTGATTGTAAACAGCTGAAAACAGCTGGAATGCATGACATCAGACCCTTGAAAATGATGGGTCTGACCTGCTGAATGTGACCTCTGCACCCATACCCAGGCCTACATACTTTCCTCCTGAAGAGGTGAATTCGCCTGAGGAAGTAACCTTTGTTAGATAAGAGCGCACCAGTTTACTTTGTGAGGAACTTTCCAAACCCTGTTTGAATCAATGCCTGCTTTCTGCCTGATGCCTAAATTAGGGTTCGGGCATCAGATACCAGCTTCCCTCCTCCCCACTCCATAGAGATCCTGAGATAAGCTCAGTTTCTAAGGAGAAGATAAAAGCCCAGCTGCCTGTCTGCAGCACCAGCCCAGGGCGCTCCCTCCTCCCCTTCCCCACAGAAATCCTTGATAAGCACAGTTTCTAAAGAAAGGGTAACTTCTTCCCATGTAACTTAATACTAACTGCTTATCTAGTGCCTCTTTAAGTATACTGGGCCAATAGGAATACAATGTGAAAATCTGCATATTGGTAACTGCCAATTAAGAGAATATGTGGAAATTCCTTTGTCTGCTTTCTTGGAAAAACATATACATAGATATGTCTGGTAATGGAATGGGGTGTGTGGCTATTTTTCAGACTTGAGTCCATCTACTGCACCACTAGCTAATAAACAGCCTCTTCCTCTACAAACAAGATGGTATTTGAGGGTGCTTTCTGTTCCATGGACCAAACTTATCTTTTTCCTGCTACAGAAGTATAACCAGAGTGCTTCCTGGAAGCAAAGACGGCAAGACTGTGTCTTACATACTGTGGACATGTTGTCAGGAGGGATCAGCCCTTGGAGGAGGACAACATGTTGGGTAGAGTGGAGGGTCGGTGACAAACAGAGAGATCCTTGATGAGATGGACTGACACAGTGGCCACAACAACGGGTTTAAGCATAAAAACGATTGTGGATGTGGTGCAAGACCGGGCAGTGCTTCGTTCTGTTGTGCATAGGATCACTATGAGCTGGAATTGACTCAACGGCACCTAACAACAACAACGTGTTAATGAGATGGGATTAGAGGATTCATGTCAATGAGAAGGACTCAATCTACAAAATCACTTTGTGCCTTAAGTCAATCTCTTTTGAGACACATAAGAAAGAGGCAAATGCAGAGACAGTAAGAGCCGGGAGGTGAGCCACGGCCTTTGCTCTCGGAGCCGCCGCGCTGAGAAGATCCTCTGCCTGGGAAGACTGACGACAAGCCTCTTCTCCCAGAGCAGACAAACACAGAAAGCCTTCCCCTACAGCTGGCCCCCAAATTCAAACTTTCAACCTCACAGATAGTAAGGGAATAAATTTCTCCTTCTCAAACCATCCATTTAGACTTCTGTTATAGCACAACTGGTTAACTAAGACAGTATGTGTCATGGACTGAATTGTGTGTTCCTCAAAAATATGTGTAATCATTCGGCTAGGCCAAGATTCCCTGTATTCTGTGACTGCTCTCCATTTTGTGATTTTCTGACACTATAAATCCTAATCTCTGACTGTGGTTAACAGAGTGGATTATGCCAGAGAGGATTACAGTGGGACTGTAAATCGCTTTATAAGAGCACCTCCCTGTTCCACCGTGAAGGGAGTTTCTCTGGAAGGTAGTTTGCGCCACCTTTTATTCTTTTATCCTATGAGAGATAAAAGGAAAGGAAAGCAAGCAGCAAAGTTGGGAACCTCATACCATCCAGAAAGCAGCCCTGGGGGAAGAGCGCATCCTTCAGACCTGAGGTTCCTGCACCAAGATGCTCCCTGAATGGAGACTGATGCGACACATGGACTTTCCTCCCGAGCAGATATCCTGAATTTGCACTTGTAGCCTACCAGATTACGTAAGAATAAACCTTTTTCTTTTTAAAGCCATTCACCTTGTGGTATTCCTGTTACAGCAACACTAGCTGACTAAAGCAGTAAGTAGTAAGGTAATGTAAAGCCTTGGTCGCCATGAGTCGGATCCGACTCGACGGCACTTGGCTTGGCTTGGCTCTTGTTCTGAGGAACAGATTTAACAAAATGATGACTTGTTTCCACACGATAATCTAAACATAAAAAATTGGAGCCTTCCCCACTGTCTTGGTCATCGAGTGATGCTAAAACAGAAACACCACTAATGACTGGCTTTAACAACGAGAAATTTACTTTTTCACAGAAAAGCAGGCTACAACTCCAAAGTCAGGGTATCACCCCCCGATAGTCTTTCTATACTGGCTCTGGAGGAAAGTCTTTGTCAATCTTCCCCTGGACTGAGAGCTTCTGAGGCACAGGGACCCCAGGACCTTTGCCAGTGACATGTTCTGCTCCAGGCCCTGCTTCTTGGTGGTATGAGGTCCCCAGCTCTTTGCTAAGCACTTGGCTGGCTTCCTGTCCCAGGAGATTGCCTCGTGGAACAATGCCGTCTTAGAGGTTCAGTCCTGGCCTATGAACACAGCTGCTGCCCATCCTCCGCCATTCACATGACAGAGGCACAATTGACATCACCCAGGAGGGCAGCACGCCCCATCCAATTAGCTATACGCATTTTGGGGGGAACACAATTCAATCCATGGCATCTACTCTCATCAGAAGGTAGAGAATATGTGTATTTTGTTGTTGTTTGCTTGTTTAAAGTAAAACCATCAAGAATGTGTCAATCTAGATCTTCACTTCTGAAGAATTGTGAAACCTTACCTTATTGACAAAGTATTTTCAGTAATTAGCAATGACTGTGTTGGCATTTTCAGAGTATCTTTTTTATGTACTTAACACTGGTTCGAGGTAAGAGTTTGTCAAACCAAAAACATAAGGTCATTTTTTTTTTTTCAGGCTTGTGTCCAATAAATGTCATCAGCATTTCAAAATGATGAAGAAGGTCCCTGAGCAGAGAAAATGAGATGCCACTTTGACTTTTCCAAATCACAGAGATTTGAAGAAGGGGCCCTGTAGCACACACCCAAAGAAAGAGCCAGTGTTCCTGACACAGGGGCCAGCACGACAGTGCCAGATTCTGTACCAGAAAGGCCAAAAAGCAAAGAGTTTACAGTACCAAAATGGGTCAAGTCAAATGGCTACAAACACTTTCATTTATTATCTTTATTGATCATGTTTTTGTTTAGTCAGCTAGTGCTGCTCTAACGGACATACCCCATGTGTATGGCTTTTGAAAAAGAAAAGTTTATTGTTACACAGTCTGGCAGCCTATAAACCTGAATTCAGGACATCTGCACCAGGGGAAAGTCTTTCCCTGTTTGTTGGCTCTGGAGAAAAGTCCTTGTGTGGCATCAGTCTTTGGTCAGAGTGCATCTTGACACAGGAACCTCAGATATGAAGGACACACTCTGCTCCTGGTGTTGCTTTCTTGATGATGGTATGAGGTTCCCAATTCTCTGTGGGAATCCTTTTCCTTTTATCCCTTATAGGACAAAAGACAGTACAAGCCACACTCCAGGGAAACTCCCTTTACGGTGGAACAGTGAGGTGACCTTAGGCAGGGATTTGTAGTCCCATCCTAATCCTCTTTAACATATAGCATAGGAAAATACAAAATGGAGGGCAATCACACAATACTGGTAATCATAACCCAGCCAAACCTCTATACATATTTTTGGGTGGACACAAGTCAATCCATGACACCGTCTGATGACCCAACCAGAGATAAAAACCCACAGTTAGTCTGTCCCTTGAATAATATTATGTGGCTTTAAAACCACCACCAGAAAGAGAGGAAATCCATTTTAAATTTCCATTACTGTATTGCTCAACTTTAGTCTATTAGTCAATATTTGTCATTTTAAAATACCAGTGTGAGGTACTGGTAGGGACACTGAACTAAGTAAGAATCAAGAGGTCTGAATCTGGACCCGTTGGTCATGGTGGTGTTACCGTCGAGTCTGTCGAATTCTTAATGGGCTAGACAGAAAGATACAGCTACAGACAGAGATATAGAACTAAACCTTTCAGATTAAATGGTGACATCATACTGCTTTCCCCACTAAGTACTTCAGCATGTATTTTTCATAAACAGGGATATTGCCATTTATAATCAATTTATAATCATAATCAATATAATCAATTTATAATCATGGCTTTTAAGCTTGTTTGGTTCTTCTCTTTCCTATAAATCATTTGGTTGACTTTTTTTATATCCATAAGTAGCAATGCATAAATGGCTAATTGTTATGTCATCTTTCTAGAGTTGTTTGGTAAAACAAGAGTCTAGACATTTCTCTGATGTATTTAAATGTGATTAGCATTTACAGTCAATTGGCCTTAAGTAAAGCTAATTGCCGGGGCTAATCGAGTTGGGCCCCTCCAATCAGTTGAAGGCCTTAGGAGGCAAACCTGAGGTCTCCCACGGGAGAATTCTGCCTCCTGACTCTATGTGGTCATTTAACCAGAATTCGTCTCTCTTTTGCACGGCTTGACTGATGCATTATGGAAACAAGACTAGCTGAATTTTCAGCTTGTTAACTCACTGACAGATTCTGCTCTTACCAACCTCCACGATGTCATGAACCAGTTTCACCAAATTAGTCTCTCTCTAGACAATACAGGCAGATGCAGATACAGATATTGGCAGCTTACTGGGCCTGTTGGCCCATGTAAACCTGCCGCACCAGTATTCTGAATGCAGTTCAGGCAAAATAGGAAAGAATAGTATCTAAAAACCATAACAGTTGTGATGGGGGATTAGGAAAATGGATTTGTTAAAAAATTCAAGCAGAGATAAACATGTGGTTTTCTCCATTTAGAAGTCTGTGAAAAGCTGTGTATATTGTCTGCTTTGAGGTGAAATAATGGTCAAATGTACTTTCACGTTGTACACAAATAACTTGATAAGTTTTTTTTTTCTCGTATTGCCTTCTGGTTACTCATGTCCACGTTGTGATCTTCACTGAAAAACAACAAGAAAATCCAGCAGAAGATTGTTTTGACAAAACATACTGGACTGATAAAGGCTAATTAGTATACTTGAGTCCCAGCCTCAGGATATTTTCTTCAAATGTTTTCATTTTTATTTGTAAATTAAAATGTACCTCTGTTTTATTTTGAAACAGATGCTTCTTCTGGAGAAAAACTCTAACACCATGCCAAGGGCTAAGTTCTACATAAATGATTTAAATAGTGCTGACCAAGAATCTTTGCTGTTTTTCCCATAGAACTATAAAGTCTAGGAAACATAATTCAGAGAGGTGTCCAGTCTAAAAGAGACATGTTAGAGTATTAAGCTGGATTGAATTTGGAAAGTACCTTTATATTTTCTACTTAGAATTTTTGATACTATATCAAAGCAAAACACTTATGACACTAAATCCCCTTCTTTCATCCCACACGGTTCTGTTAAACCCCTACAAGTGTTTGTAGATCAGCTGTACTCACGTTGGCCCATGTGTTCAATGAGAAGATGAAAATTCTTGAGTCACCTAAATGAGTTGGATCCAACTCAATGGCACTTGGCAGCTTGGCAATTGGGATGTTACAGAATTTTTCAGAGATATAGTTATGGTTCAGAAACAGAAGAGCATCTTCAAAGAGAGAACATCTATCCTTTTCTGAAAAAAATAAATTGACCTCCCTATCAGAATGGGAAACCTTGGTGGCATAGTGGTTAACTGCTATATCTGCTAACCAGAAGGCTGGCAGTTCAAATCCACCAGGTGCTCAGTGGAAACTACAAAGCAGTTCTATCCGCTATGTGCTACATGGTCGCTGTGAGTTGGACTCCATTTGATGGCAGTGGGTTTGGTTTTGGGCTTGTTAGAATAGGTAGTTTACTGCAGTAACTATTAGTCTGCTAGATGTTAGAGAATATGTCAAAAAAAATCAATGTGGATGGTTCCTAGCCAGCCAAAGCCAAGTGCCGTACAACTTTAATGCCTAGGAAGTCAGCAATATTGTCAGTGCTGTACTGGCCAAAGTAGTTCATCCCTCTCCCGAACAATTTGCTCATCAGCTACAGGTGAATGCCTGAAATTCTGCTAATGGAGACATTACTTTCAATACTTGTAAAAGACAATGTTTTTACACTACTAAAACTAAAAGCCATAGAACAGACATACACCAAATGTGTTTCAAACAACATTTGAACATGGGGAAGAGATGGAAAAGCTCATCGGCTGAAGGAAAAACTAAACTTTTAAGGTGATTTCATGGAGCTTCTGCCTTTACATTACAGAGTTGTTATTGTCAACCTACCACAACACAAAGCACATAAAATGAAGAGGACAGTATATAGAACAGCTCTACTCATTTTATCGGCTTTATGCAAATTTCCTTTCTCCTTCCGCATACCCCATCGCCCTCCACACAGTCGTTGGTTTCCAACTGCTGATCCTTCTCTTAGCAGTTGATTGCCATGACCACTGCAGCAAACTTCCTAAAATTGGCCACTAAGCCATTGCTATTGAGTTGATGCAAACCCACAGAAACCCTACAGGGCAGAATGGAAGTGCCCCATATGGTTTCCAATAAGCAGCTGGTAGAACCAAACTGCTGACCTTTTGGTTAGCAGTCAAATTCTTTATCCACTTCACCACCAGTGCTTCAGATTAGGGCATTAATAATACAAATACAATTTATCTTATGTTGCCAGTATGTTACGAAAACAATAAATTACTACTTTCTATATAATGTGCCACCTTTATTCAAAAAAAAAAATCCTGTTAGCCATCAAGTCAGTACTTGCTAGATGAAGCGATCCACCAGGAGGTGGTAGCTTTTTGTCTAATCTGAACTCCTCTCCTACCTCTTCCCTCTGGCATGGGGACAGAGCCATGATAAGTGTTAAGAAGCAGAGAGATTAGCAGAAGCAATCCCCCTCTCGTGTGACAGGCTGACCAAGAGGTCCCAAATTCATTGTCCAGTCTGCAATTGTCACTCTTTTATTGGAATCCCTGGGTAGTGGAAAGAGTTAATGTGCTTGTCTACCAATCAAAAGGTTGGAGATCCAAGCCCACCCAGAAACCACTCAGAAGAAAGACTTGGCAATCTACTTCTGAAAAAAAGCAGCCATTGAAAACGCTATGGTCCACAATTCTAGTCTGACAGGCATGGTGTTGCCTGGAGCCAGAATTACCTACAAGCCAACTGTCATGGATTGATTTATGCCCCTACAAAAAATGGGTATATGAATTTGGCTGGACCATGATTCCCAGTATTGTATGACTGTCTACCATTTTGTCATTTAATGAGATCTTCCTATGCGTTGTAAATCTTAACACAATGATTTAATAAAATGGATTAGCAGCATTTATATTGTTAAGATCTACAATACAACTAATAGTCTACAATATGACTATTAATAAAATTGACACACTAACCACTAAGGCCAAAGATGAAGAGATTGAAGATTTTTACCAGCTACTGCAGGCTAAAATTATTCGAACATGCAATCAGGATACACTGCTAATTACTGGTGACTGGAATGAAAGTTTGAAACAAAGAAGAAGGATGAGTAGTTGGAAAATACAGCCTTGGTGATAGAAATAATGCCAGAGAATGTGTGGCAGAAATTTGCAAGACTAACGACTTCTTCATGGCAAATACCTTCTTTAACCAACACAAGAGCAAAATGTGCACGTGGACCTCACCAGATGGAATACACAGGAACCAAATCAACTACATTTGTGGAAACAGATGATGGAAAAGCTCCACATCAACAGTCAGAACAAGATCAAGTGCAGACTATGGCACAGATCATCAATTGCTCAAGTGTAAATTCCAACTGAAACTGAAGAAAATTAGAACAAGTCCACAAGATCCGAAGTATGACACTGAGGGTATCCCTCCTGAGTTTAAGGACCATCTGAAGAACAGATCTGATGTGTTGCTCACTAATGACCAAAGACCAGATGAACTGTGGAATGACGTCAAAGACACCGTCCATGAAGAGAGCAAAAGTCATCAAAAAGACAGGAAAGAAAGAAAAGACCAAATTAGATGTCAGAAAAGACTCTGAAACTTGCTCTTGAATGTCAAGCAGCTAAAGCAAAAGGAAGGAATAGTGAAGTGAAAGACTTAAACAGAAGGTTTCAGCCCAGGGCCCTGATGCTGCCCTTGCTCATAAATCATAATGAAGGTCCATTCTTCGGACAGGAATGGCTTGGACTTAGCGATGCAGAGCGACCATATACTGGATGCACTTTATAGTTCTATGCATCTATAGGATATCATCCTGCTGACCTCTGACTGGAGTCAGGGGAGTGGGTGGAGAGGAGGGCAAAGGAGACTGTTGGGAGGATGAGACATGTATGGAGCAGAGAGGAACAGTGTGCTGTCACCGGACAGGGAGAGCAGTGGAAGCTGCATATAGGTGGACATGTAAATTTATATGGGAATGTACATTTTAACTCAGTCATAATAAAAAAAAGAAAAGAAGAAGATTTCAAAGGGCAGCTTGAGAAGACAAAATAAAGTCTTAGAATAACATGTACAAAGAGCTGGATGGAAACAGAAAACCAGAAAGGAAGAACACATTCTGTATTTCTCAAGCTGAAAGAACTGAAGAAAAAATTCAAGCCTCAAATTGCAATAGTGAAGGATTCTACAAGGAAATTATTAAAATACTTAGGGAACATCAAAAAAAGATGCAAGGGATACAGAGATTCATTATGCGAGAAAGAATTGGTCGATATTCAGCCATTTGAAGAGGCAGCATATGATCAGGAACCAGCGGTACTGATGGAAGAAGTCAGAGCTGCACAGGAGGCACTGGCAAAAAACAAGTCTCCGCGAACTGATGGAAAATCAACTGGGATGTCTCAAGAAAGAGAGGCAGTGCTGACGTGCTCACTCATCTATGACAAGAAATGTGGGGGACAGCTAGCTGGCCAACAGACTAGAAGAGATCCATATTTATGCCCATTCCAAGGAAAGATGATCCAACCGAATGTGGAAATTACTGAACAACATCGTTAATATCACATGCAAGTAAAATTCGGCTCAAGATCATTCAAAAGCGACTGTAACAGTACATTGACAAGGAACCACCAGAAATTCAAGCTGGATTCAGAAGAGTACGTGGAACCAGCGATATCATTGCTGATGTCAGGTGGATCTTGGCTGAAAGCAGAGAATACCAGAAAGGTGTTTACTTGTGTTTCATTGACTGTGCAAAAGCATTCAACTGTGTGGATCATAATAAATCATGGCTAACATTGAAAAGAATGAGAATTCCAGAGTATATGGATCAAGAAGCAGTCATGAGAACAGAACAAGAGGACACTGCATGGTTTAAAGTCAGGAAAAGTGGGCATCAGAGTTGTATCTTTTAACTACAGTTTTTCAATCTATATGCTGAGCAAATAATCCAAGAAGCTGGATTATACAAAGAAGAAAGAGGCATCAGGATTGGAGGACAACTCATTGACAACCTGCATTACCCAGAAGACATGACCTTACTCGCTGGAAATAAAGAAGATTTGAAACACATACTGGTGAAGATCAAGGACCAAAGCCTTCAGTATGGATTGTACTTCAACATCATGAAAACAAAAGTCCTCACAACTGGACCAGTAAGCAACATTGTCATAGATGGAGAAAGGATTGAGGTTGTGAAGAATTTCATTTTACTTGGATCCACAATCAATGCCCATGGAAGCAGCAGTCAAGAAATCAAAAGACACATTTCAACGGGAAAATCTGCTGCAAAGGATCTCTTTAAAGTATTGAAAAGTAAAGATGTCACGCTGAAGACTACAGTGTGCCTGACCCAAGCCATAGTATTTTCAATAGCATCTTACATATGTGAAAGTTGGACAATGAACAAAGACAACAGAAGAAGAATTGACACTTTTGTACTGTGGTGTTGGAGAAGAATGTTGAATGTACCATGGACCGCCAAAAAAACCAACAGATCTGTTCTGGAAGTATAACCAGAGTGCTCCTTGGAAGCAAAGATCACAAGACTGTGTCTTACATACTTTGGACATGTTGTCAGGTAAGATCAGTCCCTGGAGAAAGAAATCATGCTTGACAGAGTGGAGGGTCAGCAAAAAGAGGCAGCCCCTCAATGAGATGCACTGACGCAGTGGCTACAGCAATGGGCTTAAGCATGAAAACAACTGTTCACACAGCACAAGATTGGGCAGCACTTCATTCTGTGGCGCCTACATTTGCGGAGTTGGAACCCACCCAATGGCACCCAACAACAAGAACATTCGATAATGGATTAAGCTAACCACTTTTGAGATACAAAAGAGACACGTGAGCAAAGCGACATGGGGATCTTCTTCCACCAAGCAAGTAGTGCCGAGAGCAGAGGTGTCCTTTGGACCTGAAGTTTCTGTGCAAGATGTTCCCAGACTAAGGTAAGATGGATGCATCACAAGGATCTTCCTCCAGAGCCAACAAGACAGAAAGACTTCCTCTAGAGCTGGCACCCTGAATTCAGACTTCTAGCTTACCGGGCTGTAAGAGAATATAGTTCTCTTTGTTCAAGTCATCCACCTGTGGTATTTCTGTTAGAGTAGCACTAGCGGAACAACATTCCTAGCTTTTGCCTTGCTTTTGTCTTTCTTCTTGCTCTACGCAAATCACGGAAACTGATGCACAGTTAAGAGGTTAGAAACTGCCCACTCCATCTCTCTGCCCTTGGAGTGGTCACAGGTCAGGGAGGTAACTGCTGACCTGTGGGAGGGAAAATGTCTAGGGGACAGCCATGCAACAGCTGGGCACCTGGCAGGTCCTGGTCACCACCTTGGCTGAAGCTAATCTTGTCTCAGAAGCCTTGGGTATTGGCACCCGCAGGTTCTCATGCACCCAGGGAAATGCTCAGCCCTGAAGGACGCTGCCTCATCACCCTCCAAAATTAGGGACAATCAAGGGTGTTTTTTCAGCTCTCAAAGATTTAACTCTCCTATAGGGTTTTGGAAACCTTGTCAGTGTAGCACTTAAGTGCTAAGTCTGTTAACAGCAAAATCAGCAGTTCGAATCCTCCAGGTCCTCTTTGGAAACTCTGTGGGATAGTTCTACTCTGTCCTATAGGGTCACCATGAGTTGGAATCGACTAGGTAGCAGTGGGTTTGTTTTGTTTTGTTTTGTCTTCAGGTTGGCTGTGAGTCAGAATTGACTCAACTGCAACAAATTTCGGTTTTGGTTTTATAGTCTCTGAAAGGGCCCAGAGAGTAGAGTGGCTCAAGCAGCAGGCTGCTAATGAAAAGGTCATGGTTCTGATCCATCAGCAGAGTCAGCTGGAAAAAGCTGTGGTGATCTGCTTCTGTAAGAATTGACAGCTTTGGAAATCCTACAGGGCGGTTCTACTGTATCCTACAGGTTGGCTTTGAGGCAGAATGACTCTGTGACAACAAGTTTCTAGTCCCTAGGTGCAAATGGTTAACCAGCTCGCCTACTACTAAAGGTTGGAGATTCAAGTCCCCCCAGAGGTGTCTCAGAAGAAAGTCCTGGTGATTTACTTTTGAGAAATCATCCACTTTAAACTGTATAGATCACGGTACTACCCTGACCCACACACAGGGATGTCACGAGTTGGAATTGACTCCAGGGCGGCGGGTTTGGTTTTAATGACTTTAAGTCTGTTCCAGCCACGGCACTCTCTCTCAGTGGCATCACTGGGGCTGCTGTCACCCAGCGAAGCAGATCACAGTGTCCCCCCTCCCAGGGACCTCTGTCATTCCAGCCCACACAGAATCCTTAGTAACGTCTTTTGTCGATCTTCTTGCACGGCATTCCTTCTTTTCCTTTAATTACTTCTTCATTCTCAAAAAAGTTTTTGTATTTGGCGAACACTTTCTTCTCAAATACTAATTACCACAATATTGTAGTTAAAACACCGGAAAATTGGACCAAATCACCACTATAAAAACAGGCAGCAACAAAAACGACAGTGCTTGGTTGTGGCACTGTGCAGAGGCACCTATGTGATTACAGGCATCATTGTGACAGCATAGTAATGACAACTCTGACCAGGAGGCATCAGAAAGTCCAAAAGCTAAACTAGCGTAGGAGGACCACCAATCAAGTTCACAAACGCGTCCTAGAAAAAGCGCTATGGTGCTAAATATCACTAAGGTCACCTTCAAAGTCCTCCCCTTGGGGAGCTATGCACTAATGAAAGTGCCTAGTCCACCCTTGAAAACAATTTGGGAACTTTTTTTCTGGAATGGCCATCAGAGCTATTGTCATATTACCCTTGATGTCCTGGGTGTCATCCAAAGGTCTTTCTTTCAATATTTCTTTTATCTTCGGGTAAAGAAAAAAGTCACTGGGGGCCAGATCAGGTGAGTAGGGAGGGCGTTCCAGCACTACTTTTGTTTATTGGCTGAAAACTCCCTCACAGACTACAACGATATAATTAAGTTCATGAACTTGCCACCCTGCCACCCTGCACAACGGCCATTCCAGAAGGAGTTCCAAAACTGCTCTGAAGGGTGGACTAGACACTGGCATCAGTGCATAGCTACCCAAAGGGAGGACTTTGACGGTGACTGTAGTGATACTCAGCAATGAGGTATAGAGCACTTGCAACAATTAAGTACAACAATTAAGTTCACTGACTTGTCAGACCTCACAGAACTTCAGCCTTGTGAGTAGATTGATACTTGTAAAATGAGCTTATGAAACATGTTTTTGCTGTTCAAATTAACTACAGGAATATTTTTATTAAAGAGAATAAATCTCTGTTGCAACACTGCACACACAAAAAAATTATAGACCATCATTTTGGTGTCACTCACTCTGACAGTGTCCCCCAGTACAGTCCACACACCCTATACCCTCTATCATATTTTCATAAAACATCCACTAAGGAAAGAAAACAGAACCCACCTGCAGCTGCTGGAGGTGGGATAGGCTTTTTCAGAGTTCTGCTAATTGTAATGCATACTTTCTGAGGCTACCTGATACTGTGTGACTGCGTTTAACTGTTTTTTTTTTTTTTTTTTTTTTTTTTTGTGGTGGTATCTGATTCCAAAACCTTAATGCTTTAACACTTTCAGATAAATTCAAGTAAAGCATTGTCTGATTGTGCTGAAATAACACACATGTATTACAGGTTACGTAAATTTTATATATTGACACTTTAAAGGTACATGTTCTTCCCACTATCCTATGTTGCTATCTTTTCCATGACTGTATAAGTCCTTCTATGATTTCATGTGCTAAACAGGATACAATTTTTAGGGGAGAATATCTCGTGTCAATGTACTTTTCATCTTTGAATGGAAATGCAGACAAAATGATATATTAAAATGATACCTGATGAGCAGAACTTTTCTAAATTTGAATATTGGAATAGTTACTGTGACTTTTAAAGAAGTGCAAGTCTTTGATACGTTATCAGAAGGTGTTATTAACTGACACTCTAATTGTCAAGTCAAATCCAACTCATGGCCTTGCTGGAGCAGAACTCTGCTCCCTGGGGTTTTCAGTGGCTGCTTTTTCAGAAGAAGATCATCAGGTCTTTCTTCTGGGTTGTCTCTGGGTTGGTTTAATCCTTCAGCATTTCAGTTAACAGTCAAGCACGGAACCACGTACAGCGCTCAGGGGTCCCAACAGTCAGAGTGACAGCGTAACGTTTTCCTCCATTCTGCAGTCTGGACACTGAATTTTGGTTCCGTTTTGGTCACCTTCTCAATGGGTAGGGAGTTGCTTTTCCCAATTCCTTTGCTCCTCAGCCCTAACTGTGGCTCTCTCCCCACGCCAAAGGGAACAGGTAGGAGGTGAGTTTGGATGAGACAAGTACCTTCTAGTAGGTACTATTTGAGCCAGCAAGTTTTAGGTGCCTCTGTGAACACTGAATTAGTCTGGCAGAGAGTGAAGTGCTTTCACTTGAAATTAATCTTTGATATTAACACCCAAAAGCACCCCAAGCGTTCTCAGTTCCCCTTGCCCCAACCACCTTTGTTGCTAGCCACACGGGAGAGAACTAATATGTGTAAGTTCAAATCCATCAGTTCGTATCTGGGAGGTGGGGGGAGAAGGAATGTATTTTGAAAGATGCATTTAGGCTTGTTGATATATGATTTATAGTGGCAAGAATGTCATCTTTTCGGGAAGATTTCTTGTTGTAAGGTGCCATGTTGAGTCATACCAACACAAAGGAACACAGTGTAACTGCCTCTTAGGGTTGTCTTCATTGTAATCTTTACAGAAGCAGATTGCCAGTTCTTTCTCCCTTGAAGTTGCTGGGTGGATCTGAACTGGGGACCTTTTAATAGCAGCTCAGGGCTTCACTGTTGTACCACCAGGCCTCTAGGTAAGATGGAGCTAGAGTGTTAATATGTGACACCTGTGTATGAGACAGAGGGAAGTGACAGTTTTGTTTGTAACCTAAGATCATATTTATATACAGTCAAGCCCTATTTTGCAGGCTTGGAACCCCAGTGGTTAAGTGCTGCATCTGCTAGCCAAGAGGTTGGCAGTTCGAATCCTCCAGTTGCTCCTTGGAAACTTGATGGAGCAGTTCTACTCTGTCCTACAGGGTCGCTATGAATCGGAATACACTAGACAGTAGTTGGTTTGGGTTGGTGTGTGGTCAGTGAGATGTGTATAGGGGTGAAGAGAATTTTCAGATATTAGGATGTGTTCTACACAGTCCTATTTATTTGACTTGTTTTATGTTGTGATAGTTTCATGACAGTAACTCAGTGCAGCAGAAGCTCCATTATGAATCACGACAAACCTTAGTCCTTATTAAGTAGAATTTCAACTTTAGCCAATGGGTAGACTTGCCAGTCTGTCAAGTGAGTAGTAAGTGCTTAACCATTCACGTGGCCAAGACACCAGTAACTTACTAAACACGTTTGCAACTGTGAAGCTCAACCTTCGGATTCTCATTTTTCTTTCTCTGCTTACATGAGTCCCGCAAAGCTCAGCAATAAGTTTTCCATGGTAAATATCTGGCTACATTGCATGTCACATCACCTCAACGTTTGTAGATGGGTAGCGTCTTGGCAACGGCCCTCATTGCATTGCTCTAGATTTGCTTTCCGAAACTGAGTTACAGATCAGTGACTTCCAAAAAGTAATTCTGCCATCGTATGTTCTGTTAAAAAAACAAAGCAGCAGCAGCAGCAGCACCTGGCTTCTGCGAAATCGCGAGTTGCTTCTTGCCAGTTTGGAAGTGGTAACCCCGGAAACAGAACTCTAGACTCATCAGCGATGCCCCCCCCCCTTCTTTCCTCTTGCTTTGTGCAAACCTGGAAGCTGGTGACTGCATCTGGACCTGTTTCCGAGTAAGGACACTGGCCTCCGGAGTTTTACTAAGATTTATAAAGCCAAATGACAAAATTTTAACTGAAACCACATGTTACTCTGTTGAGATTTTTATTTTAAACACTATTTTCTTTTAATTTAAGCTGTATCTATACAACTGAATTAATTATTGTCGGTATCTGGAACTGGAAAAGATCATATATTGGACTACAATTCTAAAAAAAGAATAATAACAACAGTTAAACAAACTTACTTTTTAAATAACTTATTTTGCTCTTTTGGAGCCAGAAAGGCTGTGATGTTTTTTGAGCTTGAAATATTAATAAAAGCAAAAAGTTTAAGCTTCTATAAAATTACCATTTGAAGGATTAAAAATAAAGTTCAAATAAAAAGACAAATGACTCTGCTAATTATTGTTTCTCCCCTCTTACACAGGAAAGGGCTAGGAACTGACATTTAGTTTTAAGATTATTTATATCTTTTCCCTAGAAAGAACAGAAAATGGAAAGCTATAAGTTAGTCTCTACTTCTGAGTCTTCTTTCCCTTGATAGTAAGGCTACTGAACTCTTATCCTGCTCTGTCTGCACATTTATTGTCAAAAAGAGAATACAGGTTACTTTACATAGGACTGAACTTGAAAAGCAAGTAGCTGTAACTTTGAAAGTTTATGGAAGTGTTCCATTAGGAAATGTATGTATATTTTAGGGTGAAGAATAGCCAGAATTTTCATCACAATCTCAAAGTGGCTTCTGCTTACCCAAAAGGATAAAAATCACCTAGAAATAAACTTCTCCAGCTTAATTTTTACAGCTCTAATTGAAGCAGTCAAACCCCAAAGGTTTAGACGGTGCACGACTGCCCTCTTGTGTCCAGCAAAACTCCCGTCCAGTTCCCACCAGGAGACCTGGTGGGAAAGAACAGCTCAGCACTGGAGGAAACGCTCTGAGGAAGGTCTTTGGACAGGTTCCAAAGTTCTTTGTAGCCATCTGCTTGATACTGGCGACACTGGTCTACGAATTCCATCTAAACTTTTCATTCAGAAAAAAACTGTTCCAAGTCAGAGCAGGAAATGAATGAAATGGTTTAATTTCATCCCAGACAGAACGTATCCTCTCAGTGTCCTCAGTGACCCAGAATCTAGCCTATAGTGTTCTCCAGAGACTTTTTGGAAGAGAACACAAAAGGGGAGTGAACTTTAAGTTGTGGGTTCCTAAGACATCTCTGGATTCCTACTTTTAAGAGTCTGAATAAAATGTAGACTCCAAAACCAGCCAAAGTCTTTACTGTCAAGGCAGTGACGACTCATTGCAACCCTACAGGACAGAGTAGAACTGCCCTATAGAGTTTCCATGGAGCAGCTGGTGGATTTGAATTGCTGACCTTTTGGTTAGCCGCAGTAGCACTTAACTATCACACTACCAGAAACTGAAATGTAGACTAGGCATGACTAAAGATTGCCCTCAATAATTTCTCTCTGAAATAACTTCTTCATATCTGGAGAAGAAATTAGAAGTGGGAGGAATCCATAAGAAAGGAAATCTAGATCATACCTTTTCTATACTAAAGGCAAAGAGATGCTATTTTCTCCTTTTCAAACCTTGAATCGTTAAGATTTTCTCTATATTTAGGTCTCTGTATATTAACCCAACCTGAGTCAATTTGAAACTCTCTAAATTTAGGCATTCTTATCTTTATAGAAGAATAAAAACTGACAAAGCACAAGCAGAAGCAAAAAAAAAAAAAAAATCCGTGTTTCTTAACATTGAACTAAAAGAATTTTTTAGCTTTGTAATTTCTAGTTAGATAGCAAAACTGTATGTGTTGGTTTTACTACTGTACCAAAATGTCCATGGAGTGAATCAGCTTCTTCCATAGTCTCTAAATTTAAGAAACAGAAGATGAATCACAGAAGAGGAGAGCAAATCTAAAAGTGCCAATGATGATCCAGCAATTCAGGATGAAAGCAAGGACCTGGATGTACTTTTGAGTCTTACGAACTTGCAAACATCATGAGATGATCATGGCAGAGAACCGGCAACCACTCGTGCACAGTAAGTGTGGTCTGTAGCTTCATGGAGAGACAAGTTTTAACTTTCTCATGACTCTGACTACAGAATTATCTCAGGAACACTTGTACGTCAAGGCAGTGATGATGAAGCGTAATTTCTGGTCAGCTTAAGTTTGTGTCTCTGAGGGAATTCAAGGTAGTCCTTTGACTGGAAAAGGACCTAGGCAGGCTGGTTTTGAAACTGATTTTGAAAAACAAAGACTGATGGAGTGGCTTGGGAGGGAGGGTGCCACTCCACGCTACTTCCAACAGATGACAAACTAAAGAGGAACAAGTTGGCCTCATGATACAGCACTACTGTCAAAAGAATAAGAGGAAACTATTAGTATAAAAATAAGCACAAATAAAATGATCCATATTATAGTTTTACCTGGGAGGAAAACAAGTGAGTTTAATTCAAAGGATTCAATTAAGCATTACTCAAATTTTCTGGGTCAATTCACCCTCATCTTAGCCTTTGATCATACATTTGGCCACTCATATATTGTAAATGATAGGACTTGTCAAGGCACCTAAGAGGTATATGCCTCCAATAAGAGCCTAGTTAAAATAAAATTGGCAGAGATTCCGGGTTCATTTCTGAACCAAGCCAGAATCGCCTGTGAACTAATGTTTCTGAGGTCAGTGCCATTTCCCTGAGTGGAATCTCTTGCTGGAGGCAGGCAAGCTCTCCGATCTGGCAGAGCTCTTGTTGGCACACTGCTTCGTTCTGGGTTTGCCCATCTGATATGACCGTCCCAGAGGAAGAGCTGCAGGAACTGATAGAAGGTTGGAGGGCCGTGTTTCCTTCAATTTCATGCTTCTTGACCAATTAAAACAAAGCACAGAAGCGGAAAAATCAGCATTCACATAACAAAAGGGTCCAGGCATGAAAATCTTTCATTTCGGACAGTGGAAATTTGAATTTGCTGTATCTTCCCCCAAAATTTGCTTAGAAATAATGAAACAGAACTGGAAAAGTCTTCCAAAGAACCCAGGACCTGTTTTATGTGTCCCCTGCTGTGCTGGCCACACCAGACTGGAAGAGGAGATGTTCCTCCTGGCAGTCATTCCAGTTCTTTCTCTCCTGTGAGGGACACCCTCTCTGGCCTTCTTCCTGGTGACCCGATTAAGCAGGTGCGGCTTCCTATCTTCTCCCACTGACATGGTCTGGATTTTGACTTGAAAACTCTCTCCAATGCCCACAAGGCAACACAGTTGGACCTCTGAAATCCTTCTGCTGATGTAGCCATCATGGGTTCTTCAGCTGCTGTTGGCTCTACTCTGTTTGTGGAAGATCAATACTTCTTTCCTCCATGGGTAATGTCTCAGTCATCTAGAGCTGCTGTAACAGAAATACCATGAATGGATGGCTTTAAAAAGAGAAATTTGATTCTGCTGAACAGTCCAAGTAGGCTACAAGTCCAAAATCTGGGCATCAACTCCAGGGGAAGGCTTTCTCTGTTGGATCTGAAAGAAGGCCACTGTAGTCAATCTCCCCCTGGATGGGGAGCTTCTGAAGTGGGGGAACCATGGCTTCTTTCCAAAGGATAGGCTCTGTTTAGCTCCCAGCACTGCTTCTTGGTGGTATGAGGTCCCCAATCTCTGCTTGCTTCTCTTTTCTTTATACCCCAAGAGATTGCCTCAAGGTCCAGTGTAATCTTGCACACTGAGTCCTACCACCAACAGGACTACCACCCACCCTCCTTTACTAACATCACACAGGCAGGGTTTGCAGCCTGAAGGAATATCACACAATACCAGGAATCACAGCCTAGGGAAACCGCTCCACACAGTTCTGGGGGGACACAATTGAATCCACAATAGCTACTATACTCTCTTGTCTCAGATCCCCAAACACTACTTTTGCAGAGAACTTTTCTCCAAGATCTGTGGATGATTTTCCCTAGGCTTTGATCAGACTGCACTGTCCAGCAAGCAGAGCATTGCAAATAAAGAGCCCACCGCTGCTGCTGTCCTTTTGTTAGCTGGCTTGACCCCAGGCCCAAGGAAACAAGATGCCACTCTTTAGGGCACCCTTCCCAGGATCCCTTGGGGTGTACAGTAATATTCCATTGTGATTTGTAAGATTGTCACTACCTGATTGTTGGAATCGTATCGCCTGGCCATTCTTCCTAGTCTATCTTAATCTGAAAGCTTGCTGAGATGTGTTCACCATCATAGCAACACCCGGTCCTCCAAGAACAGAGGAGAGAGGCTGCGCATGAAGCACTGATCTGGAATTGAACCAGGTGTCCTGCCCAGAAGGCGAGAATTCTACCAGTGAATCACCGGTGTCCCCCTGTGCATCCCTCTACCCCAACATTATCTAGTGGCCAGGATCAAATCTAGGCAGTCTGGTTCCTTCCTGTCTCCCAGTAAGCTTCTTAAACATCAAGAGCAAATTTGAGAGTATGAAATAACTTTTGACCCCACTTTGTGTGGGAGAATCTTTTCTGTGTTCCAGATCACAATGGCAACCCCAGTGTTCTCTGCACTGTGCCTCCAGGAGTCTTAGTAGTTTTTCATGTCACCCTTAGTGACTTTTATTCTTATGCTGAAGTCAGTAAAGCAGACACACAGAACCAGTCTGCCCCCAGGGGATATTGGCTCCACTTAAAATGTGTCATGTGTTATATGTAGGAGTGGTGAAAAAGTGTACTTTTCCCTTGAGACCAGGTATGTTTTGGAAATCAAAATTCCAAAATGTCTAAATAATTTAGAAAACATATCCAGCCCCAAGAGTTTTGAGCAAATGTTAGATAATACAGTTCACTTCTGGAAGGCTAAATGCACCCAAAGCCCAATTATTAGACCTGCCAATCCATGAGCAGCCATAGGATTGGCATGATGCCCTTATTTAGGGAGAAGAGTGCGTACTAGGTAGGCGGTCTCGGAAGAAATAGAAGCAACAAGAGATAGGTAGATAGACAGATACACAGGTGGGTAGGCAGACACACATACATGGATACACAAAGATATGCAGGCAGAGACAGAGATTTACTTTAAGGAACTGGCTTACCTAACTGTGGGACTGGCCAGTCTACAATTTACTAGAGGCGGCCTGAAAACTGTGCCAGCATTTCCGTATTAGAGTTTTGCGGCAGAATTCTCCCTCTGGAAATCTCAGTTTTTTTCCCTTTAAGGCCTTCAGCTGATAGAATGAAGCCTCCTCTCATTACGGAGGGTAGTCTGCTTTACATATGGTAACTGATTATAAATATTAGTTACATGTAAACACCTTCATAAACCCCTTTGCCACCAAGTTTCCTCTGACTCATAGTGACCCTATCAGATGGAGTAGAGCTGCTCCATGGGGTTTCCAAGGAGCGGTTGGTGGATTTCAACAGCCAGCCGTTTGGTTAGCAGGCTTTGCTCTTAGCCACTTGGCTACCAAAGTTTCGAGCACCTTTGTGTTACTTTTTTTAGGTGCCACTGAGTCACTGCTAACTCAAAGCAACTCAGTGTACAGCAGAAGAAAACACAGCCCAACCCGCACCATCTTCACAATTGTTACTGTGTTTGAACTCGTCGTTGCAACCACTGTGTTACTCCATTGTGTTGAGGGCCTTCCCCTTTTTCACTCACCTTCTACCAAGCATGAGATCCTTCTCCAGGAACTGATCTCCCCGGAAAACATGTCTAAATTATGTAAGGTACAGCCTTGCCATCCTTGCTTCCAAGGAGGACTCTGGTTGTATTGCTTCCAAGACATTTATTTGACCCTTTGGCAGGCCGTGGTACATTCAATATTCTTTACCAACACTACAGTTCTAAAAACAACCATTCATCTGTCTCCTTTATTCATTTTCCAGCTCAGGTGTGCCTACGAGGTGATTAAAAATACCACAGCTTGGGTAAAGTGCACCGTCATCCTCAAGCCTACACCTTTGTTTTTCAGCACTTGAAAGAGATGTCTCACAGCAGATTTACCCAGTGCAATGCATCTTTTGATTTTGTGACCACTGCTTCCACGGGTGCTGACTGTGGATCCAAGTAAAATAAAATCTTTGTTAACCTCCATCTTTTCCCATTTATCACAGAATTACTTACTGGTCCAGGTGAGAATTTTCGTTTTCTTGATGTTGAAGTGTAATCCGCACTGAAGGCTGTGGCCCTTGATCTGCCTCAGAAAGCGCTTTAAGTGTTCTTCACTTTCAACAAGCGAGGCTGTGCCGTCTGCACAATACACGTTGTTAGTGAGTCTTCCTCCAGTCCTAGCCAACCCGCCACCCCAAAAACAAACCATTGTCATCTAGTCGATTCTGGCTCATTGCAACACTATAGATGGAGTGAAACAGCCCAACAGAGTTTACAAGGAGCACCTGGCCAGTTTGAACTGCTGATCTTTTGGGTTAGCAGCTGTAGCACCTAACCACTGGGGTTTCCTAACCAAAAAAAATCAAACCCACTGCCATCGAGTTGGGTCTGACTCACAGCAACCCTAGAGGTCAGAGTAGAACTGCCCCCTAGAGTTTCCAAGGAGCACCTGGTGGATTTGAACTGCCAACCCTTTGGTTAGCAGATGTTAGCACTTAACTCACTATGTCACCAGGGTTTCCTAGCAACATCTAAATCAGTGTTTGACCAAACAAGTGGACACCAGAGCCTAGTCAGGTGATTTTGAAACTAACCATTACAGGTGGGTGGGACTAGTGATGATAAGGGAAGTGAGGCCACTAAAAGGAAAGGACCGAGCCAGGTGGACTTCCGGGGAGGAACACTGGCCACAACAGAATACTGCACAGACATTTGTCTCTAGAACATCATGCAAAAGTCAGCTGCTTTTCTCCTAGGCCCTTCTGGAACTCTAACTAGGTGACGCCATGTTTCTGCACATTGATCTTAGTGCTATCTCTTCAACAGTAAGAGGAAAAGGGTAGGAGTGGGGGATTTCACTGCTGTTAAAGTCTTCATATACAAGCTTTATCTTGTTTATATTTGTTTTCCTCAATAAATTCCAAGTACAGTGTTTGAGAAACACCAGGAACTCCTTTCGAGTTGGCAGATACAGTTTGTCATACAAATCTCTTAAATATTTTTTACAATACTGTAGCTCTAGCAATCTTAAAAACATCAACTAAACTAATGATAGAAAACCTGATGGTGTAATGTAACACCCCGATATGAATTTGCATTTTTTTAACCAAATGTATTTTTTTCTTTCCTATGTCAATATGTATTGTGTATATACTTATCCCATACTGTACATCCCTTAAGTGCTATATTGAATAACTGACTTCTTTCTATTAGATCAACATTTGAAATGTAAAAGGAGACTGAGCTTCAAAGCACTAAACATGCCAGTCTTCTAAATAATATGCATCATGGATTGACTCTTAGTTGTACTTGGAATGTATAAGTATTCTGATACTATTCCAAATTTACCAAAACACCAAGCACATATTGCCAGCAAACATTTTAACAAATTCATGCACTTTATGCCCTATTTCTCAAACATTTTCCAATAGCTGGTTTTAGTGGGAAGCTTCATATCAGACATGAATAATTCTCTTAAAAAATTAAAAATATATATATATACCATTACTTAGAGCCATATAATACAACCATTTACTAATAACTTGGGACACCGTTTTTAAATTATATTTGGAGAAAAGAAGTTTTCAACTGCAATTTAATTGGGGACATGGAATTACTACAAATCCCTAATCATTTTATGTCAACTTTTTCCCAGATACCTGTTTTCAGTCATCTAGTGCTGCTCTAACAAATACCACAAAGTGGATGACTTTAGCAAAGAAAAGGTTACTCTTACACAGGCTAGTAGGTTACAAGTCCGAATTCAAGGTCTCCACTCTAGGGGAGGAAATCCTGGTGGTGTAGTGGGCTAAGTGCCATATCTGCTAACCAAAAGGTTGGAAGTTCAAATCTGTCAGGTGCTCCTTAGAAACTCTACTCTGACCTGTATGGTCACTGTGAGTCAGACTCAACTCAGCAGCAGTGGGTTTTGGGTTTGGCTCTAGGCGAAGGCTTTCCCTCTGTTGGTTTTGGAGGAAAGACCTTGTGTTTTATCAGTCTTTGTTCAGGGAGCATCTTGGTACAGGAACCTCAGGTCTGAAGGATGTGCTCTTCTGCCAGTGCTGCTTTCTTGATGGTATGAGGTTCCCAACTCTCTGCTTGCATCCCTTTCCTTTAGTCTCTTGTAGGATGAAAAGACAAAAGGTGGTGCAAGCCATACTCCAGGGAAACTCCCTTTACCATGGAGCAGGTAGGTAATCCTGTGAAGTGATTTATAGTTCCACCCTAATCCTCTAACATACACCATAGTAAAATTACAAAATGTAGCAGTCATAAAATATTGGAAATTATGGCCCAGCCACAAGGCTACACACATTTTTGGGGGGACACAGTTCAATCCACGACATATAGTAAATAGGGTTTTGATTTTATCACATTCCTAGGAATCCAGTGTGGCTGACAATTGAGCAGAATCTTGGGTTATGCTCATTTTAAGCTAGAAAGGGGATGCCTGTCCAGAGATCTAACAGAGAGCAGACTTTGTCATGCGGCCTCTAACTGTTCACACCTTGAAGCTCACTGAGAAAGATCTCAGATACTCCGGTGGTGCTTCTCTTTTGCCGTGAAAGATTTGTATGGGGAGAAGGCAGAAGCCACAAATTTGACATGCTGGTCAAAATACACGGTGTCCTAGCCAAGAGACGCGACAGCAAAAGCCTGCAGCTGCTTCCAATGAGTCCCGGTGGTGGGGAGTGTCTTTCTGAAAGGGTCACTCACAGAACAAAGCCACAAGAGTTCTTCTTCCTCCCAGTGCGAATCTGTCTGTAGGTCAAAACTCATCAGAGACTTTTAACTGGCCTTAGTTATAATAGATCTTTAGTCAAACATCAAAGTTCAGTCAGTAATCCCTTGCATAAAGGGAATATGATCAGTGACGTAGGAGAGTTGGCTAATGAAAGCTTTGCCTTTGGGGCCTATTGTCCTCAGATAATTCTTTTGCTTTTTCATTCTCTTATCTGTTTAAAAAATTCAGCAACTCTGTGCCTGCAAAATTTGGGGGAATCTCTATGCTACCTTGAAACTCGGATTTTTTTTCCATAATAAAACTTAACCAATTCCACCTCCACTGCACTAAAATTTAGTAAGCTTTGAAAATCCAATTCTGAGTCTTCACTAGCAATAGTTTTGCTTTTCAAAAGAAAATTCAGAAAATATTTAAACAAGCATGGGCTACACATTGTTTTTTACTCACAATTTATTTTGATAGAAAAACATAATGTCTTCCTAAAATATCAAGTAATATTTTATGAATAAAAGAATCCCAATCTTTTGACATACTTTTTTGAGCCTTTAAAATCATTGTCTCCCAACACTGAACTTGTCATATTAAGATGAAAACGTTGGCACCACCAGAGTATTTGAAAACTAGCATCAAAATGAAATTCAAGACTGGACCAGTAGCACCTACATCTTGCTCATGACAGATCCAGGGACCCATTTCAAATTCAAACTATATCATCTAGTGTCAATGAATTTGTTGTTGGTGTGGGCCATTGAGTCAGTTCCAACCCATTGCAACCCTAGAGGACAGAGAAGAACTGCCCCACGGGATGTCCGAGAAGTGACTGGTGGATTCAAACCATTGACCTTTTGGTTAGCTGCCAAGCTCTTAAACATTATGTGCCCAGGGCTCCATGGATTAGGATCATACACCTCCTCTCACCGCTGTGAGTAATGACCTCCCCACAGAATTGCATGAAATCAACAAACACTGGCATAAAGAGACCCAAGAGCTGAAGGTGATAGGTCACATGACCTTACTTCTACTTTCTCTTTGTGGAGCACGGCACATGTGGGGACAACTGGAGGCTGTAGTACAAAGCTTGGCACTTCTTTGGTCTTTCAAGTTTCGGTGGGATTTCTGCAGAAGAAAGTCAAAGCAGACCCAGTGAGGTGGGTGTGGGCTGGAAGCAGGGGATAGCATGTCAGTGTGGGAGAAGATAAACAGGGATAAAACAACGGAAATGTAGCAAGTTTAGTCCATTTTATTTGTTCTTATTATAACTTTAGAAAATCGTCTGCTCGGTTGACTTTGGATCTACAATTTTTTGTCTCAGCAGAAACCAGAAAGTGGGTGACAATGAGACCATTTGCACCCCAGGAAAAGGTTTTTTTTTGTTGTTGTTGTTTGTTGTTTTTCCTTAATGTATAGCAATTTGAAGCCCTAAGAGGTCATTGTTTCTCCATCCTTGGATCAGTACGTGCAAGCTATGGAGACAGAATTACTGCAAGAACTTCAAATCCAGCACATTTCACCAGCTTAATTCATTGAAAATGTTAGAAAAACATACCTTCCTTTTCCTCCTCATACTTGTTCTGAACTGACCTGAATTTTCCCTCCAAGGGAACAATTCAAGAAGATCCTTGTTGCCAACTTTTCATGGCGAAATTTCTCAAGTATGACCTGCCCACCAAGACCTAGGCTAGTGTAGTTAAGAGGAAAGTTGATTCAGACTTGGGATGGTTTCTGTTTTTCCATTTATTTGTTTGCACAGTTGAGGACATGGGAGATAGTCTAAGAGTGCCTGCTTTCTATGGAGTTGCCTGGTCAGCTGTGACTTTGTCCCTTTAAGACAAAAATGCTGACGGCTCAAGTGGGGAGTCAAAGGAAATACGTGAACTGGTGTTCAAGGCTGTGATTTCATATGACTGTTATAATGACTACTTATGCTAAGATAAAGACCCAAGCTGATGAACAACTTAATGATCTCCAGTAACTAGGTGAAGCTGTTTTATTAAAGATGGTACCCTGCTGTTCTCTGCCTTTTCTGAAGACTTTAAAATAGATAGGCTCAAACTCTACCCCAGTGGGAATGATGTAATTTAGATAATCAGGATTTCCCAATGACATAGATGGTTACAAAAGGAAAAGACCTCTAAAAAGGATTGCGAAAGGTTTCCTTCAAGGAAGAACACGTTCGCAGTCTCACTTAGAGAAAGGAAACGTACGTGATGTATGGGGTCTCCCACACTAGTAGCCATCATGCTTCATAGAATGCCCCCAAAACCTACTGTCATTGACTAGATTTCAATTCGGAGTGACCCTGTAGGATAGATTAGAATGGCTGCATAAAGTTCCTGAGGTTGAGTCGGATCAGACTACCATGTCTTTGTCCTGCACTTCATAGAACACATCATTTAAAGGCTAATGACACTAAGACTGACCTCTTTTGCAGTAAAGCCAGTAAGCTCTTCTTCCAGTTGCTCCTACAGAAAAAGATTCTGAATTTCCCATGTTTACTTCAAAGCCAAGGAGCAAGACAGTAGGTATTCAATGTTTGTTAAAGAAGGATGTGTTATGATTTCCAAACCACTCACAGGTTAAGCCATTCACCATGGGTGGGTTAACACTTACTCTGAAATCATGGCAGAACCCAGGCTCTTGCAATCAGATGCGATATGAAAGCATATTCTTCTCTGTTCTCCCTTCTCATCCACAGCTAGCTGTGTGCAAGTGCTACCAGTCAGGTAAGAACAAAGAAACTCTCCAAGAACTCTTATAGGAGCCCCTGAGTGACCAGGAAAGGTATCTGTCGTCGCCATTGTGTCCCTTACTGGATAGATAGCCATTATTGCCCCCTTTTGTGGACAGAGAGCTGAGTGCAATTAAAAGTCTCTCATGAGTTCCCAGCATTCCCAACTCATTTCATCCCACGTGGCCTGAGTGAAGCTGCACTTTTAGAGAGATACTCAAGAGAAACAGTGTAGACGTTGAGTCGAGACTAGGGCTGGTGGTGTGCACTGAGCTCCTCGCTTCACGTCCTCTAATGCTTTGCCATGGAACTTAAAAGATTTCTAAAGACAATAAAACTAAAAGAGATCTTGGCCAGAAGAGGAAGAAAAGTAGTCTTCAATATTAAAACCTTTTTTAAAAAAGGATGAAGAAATTATGTTAAATGGCAGTTAGAGTGCCGTGAGGAAACGAGGCCAAGCCTGGGAAGCTGATCATGCTGTAGGGGTGAATTGCATAGTACAGGAGGCTAAGGTGGGGCTTTGGGGCCAGAACACAGCCATCAATTCATTTGTGCCTAGAGGATGTCCCTAGAGTGAAGGTCACGAGGTCAAGATCTTTGGGAAGCCACCAAAGCCTTTCTTCCAGCCTCCAGTGGTTCTTGCCTCACAGTCTAGACAATTCTCAGGGTATCTAAGAATCATTACAGTGACCTAGGAGTGCACAAACAGATATTTGATTTACTCAATGGCTCTCACAAATCTAACGCGACTCTTCAGCTTGGGTGGTAAGAAACGTAGGCAATAGGGCAATGAGGTATTGTCTTAGTTATCTAGTGCTGCTATAACAGATATACCATAAGTGGATGGCATTCACACAGAGAAATTTATTCTCTCACGATGAAGCTGGCTTAAAGTCCAAATTCAGGGCATCAGCTTCAGGGGAGGGCTTTCTCTGTTGGCTCTGGAGGAAAGTACTTGTCATCAATTTTCCCCTAGACTGGGAGCATCTAGGTGAGGGGCCCTGGGTCCAAAGGATATACTCTAGTCCCCACCCTGTTTTTCTTCATGGTGGTGTGAGGTCCCAAATGTCTGCTTGTTTCCCTTTCCTTTATATCCCAAGAAATTGCCACAAGGCACAATGCAGCGTTATCAATTGAGTCCTGCCACACTAACACAACCACTGCGCCCGTCTTTCCACATTAACATCATAGAGGTGGGTTTTATAACATATAGGGTATCACACAATACTGGGAATCAAGACCTAGCCAAATGGCTACACACATCTGCGGGGGGACACAATTCAATCCATGACAAGTATTATTCACAGTTACTTGTTATGACGTAATTACAATTCAGTAGGTGAATTCTTAGTCATAACTGCTCAAATGCCACTGGACTAAGCCTACAAATCAATCTGCAGAACGCATAATGACTTATTACATGAACTATACCTTTACTTCATATGTATATCTTTATGAAGTTGATCATGTGTGGCCCTTCTCTTTCTTCCTCTCTGTTTCATTCTCTGCTTCCCCACCCTCCCACTAAATTATGAGTCTGCTGGTACAGCAGGAATTGTATCATCTATCTTGGAAACACTACTAGTGTAGTGGTTAAGAACTACCAATGCTAACAAAAAGGTCAGCAGTCTGAATCCACCAGGTACTCCTTGGAAACCCTATGAGGCAGTCCTATTCTGTTCCATAGGGCTGTTATATTGGAATCCACTCAAGGACAAACAGGTTTGGGCTCTTCTTTGGTGCTGGAGTCCCAGGGTGATGCAAAGAGTTAGGCACTCAATTACCAAACAAAAGGTTAGCAGTTTGAACCTACCCAGAGGCACCTCAGAAGAAAGGCCTGCCAAGCTGCTTCCAAAAGGCCACAGCCTTGAAAACCCTATGGAGCAGTTCTACTCTGCTCAGATGGGGCTGCCATGAGTCAGAACCAACTAAATGACAACCGGTTTGTTTATTTTGTTTCATCTTAGTGCTACACTGCAGTTATGCCATAAACACATGTTGATCTGAAAACCATCCCATGTGCAGTCAGTCTAAGGACAGGGAGAGAGAGGGAGGGAGGCAGTGGAGGTACATAGCTCCTCATCTGCAAATTGGACATACCATCTGTCTCATGGAACTTTAACTAATTTTAAAATTATGCCATACATGTCTTAAACATATTATGCCCTCAGGTAAGTAGTGATTGACTTACAGCTGTTATTTTTCAGTTATGATAGTGTTTTCATTGTCTTTTAACATTGATATTATTTTCATAATAATTATTTTCATAACAGCAGTTGAGCACCAAGGTGGCCCTGGGGTGAGTTTCAACTTCTGGGGATTTGAACTGATTATTTTTATCCCTCAGAATCTTCAGGACGCTGGGAAAGCCTTTGTCACTCTCCATCATTCCAGCATCCCACACCTGATCTTCTCTAAGTGTCTTCTTGTTTGCGCTCTGTATGCCTTTTACGTTCCATAATTTTTTTCAAGTTTGCTCAAGGAAACGTCTCCCATTCTAATGACCTCAGTATTAAATTTCTGAATCCAGTTTTAAAATGAAGTTGGTTTTCATAACAGAAGAAAGATGGTATCTGCAGATAAAGCTGATGTTGTGGCCCCTCTGAGTTTGAAAGGCCAATTGGCAGAAATTTTTTTCAATATGGCAATGCCACAAAAGCATGGTATCTGGGGACAACTGACTGTAGCACAGTTTGGGACTGGGAAATCCACTGATTTCATAAAGCAGATGGGTTTAGCTCTCGGATGTTCCTCCATGTAATTAGTAATAAGCCCTGGTCCAGATAATGAGAGGCACCACGAAACAGAAGAAAATAATCTCCAATCTGTGATGCATGACTGTTTTGGAAAATCATCACTGCCTTTTCAGATTTTCCCATTATTAAGGAAAGTAAAGTATCAGCCTAACATTTGGATTGTTTTAGGGAAGGAAAACATGGAACGCGACCAAGTACCTGGAAACTGGCATTTATTCTTCCACATATTGTAAGAGATACTGCAAGATTCCATTTTGAACAGGTTGACTTTCACATTCTATTAAATAACCAAATAGAAGGAAATTGGATACTATAACTTCTGCCCAGGAAATAAGTCATAACTTAAATATAGATTTTGGAGTTACCAACTTTTAGATAGTATTTGATGCTGTCAGATCAGATGAAATTGCTTAGAGAAAGAGCACAGATGTATAGATGTTATGTTATTACCTTTATTCTTAGGGGAAGGTCACTGGGAAACAAAGATACATAATCAGGTCAAGTAAATGGTGATGAGATTCAGCATCAAAGGGAAATGAACAGCTTACGGCAACCATAGAATAATCTTACTCTTAGCTGGGATGCAGACACCCCAACTCAAGGCAAGCCCACACACAACAAACTCAGACGGTCATGATCCATAAAGTTTTGTCAGCTGACTTTCAGAAACAGATCACCAGGCTTTTCTTTCTAGTCTCTCTTAAAATGGAAATGGCTGAAATCTCTTCAGCATCATAGCAATTTCCACTGACAAATGGGTGGTGGTTGCACAATATGGAGATGTGGTCTTGCCCACCACTCCTCTGTCGGTTTGTCCTACTGTGGTGGCTTGTGTGTTACCATGATGCTGAAAGCTATGTCACTGGCATTTCAAATAGCAGTAGGGTCTACAGTGGACAGGTTTCAGCAGAGCCTCCAGACTAAGAGACACAGGGAAGAGAGGTCTCACAAGCTGCTTTTGACAGTAGGCTAACCAAAACTCCATGATCACAGCAGAAGGATGCCCCCATGCAGCGCTGGAAGAAGAGCTCTCTAGGTTGGAAAGCATTAAAAATATATAGTGACCAAAACAATGGATACAAGCCCACCACTTGGACCTCAAGGAGATCCAAGCAATGTTTTGTTCCGCTGTCTGTAGGGTCAGCACGAGTCCGATCCAACTGAACACCAACCAGCGACAACACAGGACAAGCCAATCAGAACTTCTCTCCGCAGGTTCTTTCTTGGGGTGCATCCACCCTCCTGACAAACTACATCTTACCCACTCTTCCCTGTATGCTGCTCATTACTGAAATCCTTCAGTGGCTGGTGGCCTCACGACTGGAAATCCAATGGATCGCGGCAGAATATCAGGCAACAGAGAGCTGGAAGATGAGCACTGTGGGTTGGAAGGTGTCCCAGACATACAGCGGCCACAGCAACGGACCCAAACATACCAATGACCATGAAGATGGTACAGAACTGGGTAGCTTTTCATTCTGTTGTGCATGGGGGTCACCACGACTTAGGCAACTCAACAGCAACTAACAATAGCAAAAGACCTGACTGTGCCTCTCTCTAACAGAATACTTTTTTTTCCACATTCTTTACACTTTTAGACCTCAGCCTCATTTGTAAAATGTGGGTGAATTAATTAGAAGGCTAATTCCTTCTTTAATTGTCTTCAAGCTTAGAAAATGCATCACCAAAAGCTAAACATCTCTCATAACTCCATTCTTTGAGGTGTTAACCGATCACTTTCACGTTCCTTTAATACAGACATGTTGTGGTTGAAGCGGTTTACTGACTCACAACTAAAGGGTAATATGGTTTTACTGGATTGCCATTCTCACTCCATTTTTTCAGTTTTAATCAGAGTCAAAGAAGGGTAGTTTCCTCAGCTATGCTTATTCTGCTTGGGAATGTCAGCTGACATTGAAGATCATCTGAAGGTTTGCACATGCACGTTTCTGACAGCAAACGGTGGCTCTCTGCTGAGATGTCTTCGGTGCAGCCAACTGGGATACCTCCATGGGGCTTCTGCACATCCTCACAAAGTGGGAGCTGAGTTTCAGGGGCAAGGGATCTGAGAAAGACGTTGATATAGAAACAGAGGAAGATTCAAGAGGATGGGAAATACACTCCACATCTTGTTCTCATCAAACCAGGTCCCACCTGGTCAATTGTGACTCACAGCAGCTCGCTGACACACAGTAGAACGGCCACACACGGTCCCTGAGTCTGTCATCTCTATGGAAGACGACTGCCATGTCTTTCTCCTACTGAGCGCCTGAGTGGGTTTGGACTGTCAAACTTTCAATTAGCTGCTGAGCATTTAATCACTGCACCACCAGGGCACCTACAGGAGACTTGATCAGGAGAAACAGATTTCTGTAAGAACATACAGGAAATACACCTGCTGTCGGCACGGTTTCAGAAAGGCACTTTGTTGTTCCTGCTGTTCCTGGGGAGTCAGATTTTATCAGGAAGAAGGGAAATGATGATATGAAGAAGAAAGAGTTAAAGTAATTAACAGTTAATTCTATAGATACCTAAACCTTGATTAAGGCCGGTTACCCATTCCTTCAAATGGCTAGCCTTCAGTCCTTCTTTGCCTGAATACTTGTACCAGGGAGTTATTTCCATGAGAAGGCTACATGTAGAAGAGCAGCTTCAGTTTACACGTACAGTTTCCCTTGTGGCATCAGGGACTTGTCCTAACTTCAAGTTTCGTCAATTATTCTCCTCCTTCTCCTTCCTCTTCCTTCTCTTTTGTAAAATGATTTTGTATTATCAGCCTCAAGATAATAGCTATACTTCACAGTAAGTTACTCTCCAGACCCATAGTATTTTTTTTACTTTATATTTGATCCAAAGGTACAATGTATAGCACCAGTGATAGTTGAAGTGCAATAAAAATCTACATAAAGAATTTTCTAGATAGTAAGAACTATGGATTATATTGTGTCCCCTCCCCCACCCACCAAATGTGCATCAAATCTGTTAGGATGTAATTCTTGGTACAGGGTGATTGTCCAGCATTTTGTCATTTGACATGATTTTTCTGTGTGTTGTTAATCCTATCTCTCTGATGTTAATGAGGCAGGGCTAGAGACCATTATGTTAATAAGCCAGGACTCAACTGACTAGATTAACTCATAACTTAAGTAGATCTCTTTTGAGACATGAAAGAGAGAAGAGAACAGAGACAGCGGGCTGTCCCACCACCAACAATGAAGATCTAGAAGGCTAATGCATGCTTTGGGCCCGGAGTTCCTTTGAGAAATAGGTTCCAGATGAGGTAAAGACTGATGACAAGGACCTTCACCCCAGAGCTGACAGAGGGAGAAGGCCTTCCCTTGGAGATGGCACCAGAATTTGGGCTTCTGGCCTTCTAGACCAGGAGAAAATAAATTTCTCTTTGTTAAAGCCACCTACTTGTGGTATTCCTGTTATAGCAAACCCTTTTGTCATCGAGTTGATTCCAACTCATAGCAACTCTATAAGGCAGAGTAGATCTGCCCCTACAGACTTCCCAAGAAGTGCCTGGTGGATTTGAACTGCTGACATTTTGGTTAACACTGCAACATTTAACTACTACACCACCAGGGTTTCCATTCTGTTAGATGTGTACAACTAATGGTTAAAAGAGAGTTACGAGGGAAAGACAGCATCAGAAGCACATGTTCTCCTTTTCCTTCTTTGGCACGGAAAAGGGAGCAGCTGGACAGAGGGAGGAGCAGAAGGGAAACCCAGTTCAGTGTAGATGGGCTCAAGGTCATTCCTGGGCACAGGTGGTGCTTTCTGATGCACTTTCGGAGGTCTTAATATAGGCACGTCCAGAATGACTATACAGATAACCCTAAGGCACTGCTGGATCCCCACAGAATGAGTGGTATGATAAACTCAACAAAACAGAGAAAGTAAGAGAGGCAGACGTCTGATGGAGTCTGCCTGAGAAATCCAGACTATGCAAAAACTTAGTCACCAGTGACAAATGGCGGAGACCATGGATTCCACTGTAAGGGCATCTTGAACACGTGGTGGACAGCTTCAGTCCTTCTTCACTAGACACTGGTTCAGAGAGAGGAGCAGACAAGTCCCTTCTTCACCAGAGACCAGCAGGATTCAGAGGAAACTTTGGAGATTATGAAAACCTACCACCCAAATTCCCCTCCTGCATACACATGGCTGGCTGCTGACAAAATGGATGGCAGTTCAAATCCACCAGTGTTCCTTGGAAACCATACAGGCAGCTCTCCTCTGTCCTATAGGGCTGCTATAAGTGGGGATCGACTCGGCAGTAATGGGTTATGTACACATGAAGATCCCCGGTGGTTCCATGGTTAGAAGGTCAGCTGCTAACCAAAAGGTCAGACGTTCACATCCACCAGCTGCTCCTTGGAAACCCTACAGCACAATTCTAGAGGGTTGTTATGAATTGGAATTGACTCAAGAGCAAAGGGTTTATATAGACACAAGGTGAAAGAGGAGAAGTGAAGAAGTACTTGCCCAAATAAGGTTGATGTATCCAAAAAGTCCTCTACGAACTAAATGGGACTGTGATACCACAGACTGGCCAACCACAATTGATGTTTCCACAACTACTTGTCAGTTGGCATTTCCATGGAAGAGAAAATCAGCTGTGGTAAATTAAGAAAAACAAGGTTTTACCCATCTGAGTCAACATGCCAGTTTCTCCAAATACAAAGCCTCCCATTTATCATAAAATCTTAGAAAAGATGTGTCTGAAAGAAAACAATTTATTTAGCTCATCAAAGCAAAGGAAATATTTTCCACTCCCCAAACTGAGGCCCAAGTAGTTCAGATGACCTGCTGATATCATAACAGAATGGGAAGGCAGAAGAGGAACCCTCGTTCAGGAGCCGTGACATTCACTTCAGAGTTTCTCCTCCAATGCTATGCTTCCCACGTGCGATCATGTCTGTCGTCTTCCTTTCAAGTGAAGGTCAAGGTAGGAAAAGGGGCAGCTAGATGAAAGGTGTGAGAGTTTTCAGCAGGAACAGTGCACGACTATCTAAACAAACCCCACCAATCTAAGGTTACGTTGTACTTGGGAGACCTAAACACACCGAGGAGTGTCTGCGTAAGGCAGCTAGCTGCTGGATGGCACTGAAATACTTGACATCACCCCCAAACTGGTAGAAAAGAAGAAAAATGACGACAGTTACAAATTTGATATGTTCTTTTTACAATAGTCAGTTATGTGTTTTTGCTTTTTGAGTTGTATTTCAGAGTCATATAGCATTTCTTAATACTGGGGACATTTAGTTTTCTAAGTCTAACCATTTCGGTAGGGCACGACATTTATACTACGATTTCAAAAAAGTATTGAATGGTGTATACTCTTCAAAGGCATTTTATACAGCCTGTATTTTTTTTAAACATAATTAGAAGTTGGAATTAAAGGAATATTTTAAAAAAATACTTGTAAATAATTAAGTTCCTCTATCTAACTGTGGAGAAGTTTGTATATTAACTTAAAAAGTCTGAAACAGTGTAGCTTAAGAGTATGGAATCTCATTTGTTTGTATGCCCAAATAAATATCTTCCCGGTGAAGTCAGTGCCATTTGTAGGGTTAGGGATTTATTTGCATGTACAAATATGGGTTTCAAGTACCCAATACAACTAAATTACATAAACACATATGCTAATATAATATATTATAGTTCTCATTTCCTTTTTTAGGTAAAATATCAAGAACAAATGAGCTCATTATTTCCAAACTAAGCAATTCTTCCACTTCAAAGTATCTTATTTTAAAATACTTGGCCCCTCAGTCTTTACAGCTTACTTAAACTAGGAAACCAGTAAACAAAGGAGCAAAGTCTTGAAAAAATACATGAGAATGCAAATGTCACACAAAATGTTCACTTGGATTTCAGGGTAGGCACTACGGAGTTGATTTGTTACAGTTTTCAAGAACAATTTTCAATCCCTTCTAAGAAAGTCGCACGTTCTTGTTGTTGGCAGATGCTATCCAGTCAGTTCCCACTGATGGCAATCCTGTGCACCCCAACCTGCCCTATCCACACCACAGTTTCTGTGCTGGAGCCTATTTTTGCAGCCACTGTGTGAATCCATCTCCCTGAGGGTCTTCTTCCTTTTTGCTGACCCTCTACTTTACCGAGCACAATGTCCTTCTCCAGGGATTTGTCTCTCCTAATAACATGGCCAAAGTATGCGAGATGAGGTATGGTCATCCTCCCCTCCAAGGAGCACTCTGTACTTCTCCCAAGACAGATTTGTTCATTCTTCTGGCAATCTATGATATATTCAATATTCTTCGTCAACACTATAATTCAATGGCTTCAATTCTTCTTGGATCTTCCTTATTCATGGTCTAGCTTTCACATACATACGAAGTAATTGAGAATACCATGGCTTGGGACAGTAGCATCTTAGTCCTCAAAGAGGCATCTTTGCTTTCTAATTAGGAGGTCTTTTGCAGCAGATTTGCCCAATGCAAAGTAGCTTTTGATTTTTTGACTGCTGCTTCCATGACTGTTGATGGCAAGACCAGAGTAAATTAAATCATTGACGATACATAAGGTTACCATGAGTCAGAGCCCACTTGGTGGCAGCTAGGAATCTATGACAAATTTAGTACCAAACTGTGTCATTGTTGCTGTCAGGTGCTTTTGAGTTGGTTCCATCTCCTAGCTACCCTGTGAGCAACAGAATGAAACACTGCTCAGTCCTGCACCATGCCCACAATCGTTTTTATGCTTAAGCCCATTGTTGCGACCCCTATGTCAACCCGTCTCCCTGAGGATCTTCCTATTTTTTGCTGACTGTCTACTTTACCAAGCATGATGTCCTTTTCCAGGGATTGATCCCTCCTGACAACATATCCAAAGCATGGAAGATGCAGTCTCACCATCCTTGCTTCCAAGGAGCACTCAGTTGTACCTCTTCCAGGACAGATCTGTTTGTTCTTTTGGCGGTCCATGATACATTCAATATTCTTCTCCAACATCACAATTCAAAGGCAACAATCCTTCTTCTGTCTTTCTTACCCATTGTCCAGATTTTATATGCATGTGATGTGTTTAAAAATACCATGGCTTGGGTCAGGCATACCTTAGTCTTCAAGGTGACATTTTTACTCTTCAACACTTCAAAGTTGCAGACTTTCCCACTGTCTTTTGACATCTTGGCTGCTGCTTCCATGGGCTTTGATTGTAGAGCCAAGTAAAAAGAAATCTTTGACAATCTCAATCTGTTATCCACTGATCATAAGGAAATCCTTGATAACCTCAATCTTTTATCCACTGATCATGATGTTGCTTACTGGTCAAGTTGTGAGAACTTTTGTGTTTTCCAATCCTTTGGGAAAACTCGTTATCAGAACAAAGCATCATATGGTCCTATGTCATCCTCGAGATAGCCAAGGGTTTGAGTCCGTTTTCTGGCTATGGTGACCATCTATCTCACTGAGAGTCTCTCTCCCTCTCCCTGGCCCTCTGCTTTACCCAACATGATGTCCTCTTTCAATGACTGAGCCCTACCAATGATGTGTCCAAAGGAAGAAGGCAGGATAAAGTTCTGCTGTGATCCCTGCAGTTTTCACCAGCTAATTTTCAGAACTCCCTTACCAGGCATTTCTTTCCAGTGAATCTTAGTCTGAAGACACTGTTCACCTGCTGGCAAGCCCGCTGGTGTCTGAAACATTTGCGATTTGGCTTCCGGCACCATAGCAACATGTAAGCCAGCACAGTAAAATAAAAACTGACAGTGGTAAGGAGCTTTATCTGAGTGTGATGTTACAGTAACTCTCTTAGTTCTTAGACTACAATCCTACAGGACTTCCTGTCTTTATTAGTCCTAAATGCTTGAAGAGTCAGTAAAAAAGGAAAGAAAAAAAACAAAGAAACCCATCGCTATGGAGTTGATTCTAATTCACAGCAACCCTTATGTTAGTAATTCTTATTTTCTCTTGACAGATGTGGCATTTTAGACAGTAGCCCTAACTAACACTCAGAAGAAGGAAACTGGTTCTACATTCCAGTGCCTGAGAGACAAAACAGAAATGTGAGTAAATCAAAAGTTTAGAAAATTACATTTCCTCAATAGCAATTTCTCCCTGTTAATGATCATTTCAAAATTGTCACTGTACACTAAAATTGAAGTTT
This sequence comes from Heterohyrax brucei, assembly GCA_028571685.1. Lineage (NCBI taxonomy): Eukaryota > Metazoa > Chordata > Mammalia > Hyracoidea > Procaviidae > Heterohyrax > Heterohyrax brucei. Next base: position 82,151,702 of record CM053148.1, on the reverse strand, counting down.
TAAAGTGCCTTTAAAGCAATGTGGTCATTGTGTAAGTGCTTAAACCTAATGATTTTAACAAGAACTTCAGAACGATTGGTAAACTTATTTCTATCATTTTTTTTACTTTTGTCTAATAGCAATTTCTGAGCTAAGAAACTTCTCTCAAAGTTCTCATGCAACAATGTGTAACTTTTTTGAACAAATGTATTCAGAATTCCTAAAAACAAGCAGTTAAGGGATTTACTAAGGCTCATGACCTATTGGGTAGAACCCTTGGTAGTATAGAGATTAAGGGCTACCACTGTTAACAAAAAGACTGGCAGTTTGAATCCACCATGTGTTCCCTGAGAACTGCATGGGACAGTTCTACTCTGCTAAATACAGTCACTCTGAGTAGGAATCCACTTGACAGCTGTGAGCCTTCTTTTTTTTTTTTTTTCTGTAGGTTTTACTTAGGCCCAAAGCATAATTTTCTTCAATATTTTTCTTATTCTTTGAGACTAGCAGGAATAAGTATGCATATTTGTACAAATTCATATGTATTTCTATAATCTGATTAAATTGTTGCCATTCTCTACAAAATTCTAAATATTCTAATCAGCATATCAGGTTCATTCAACAAGCAATTCATAAACCTAAATGAGATAGCACTGTGTGCTGGCTGAAGACAGAGGGGTTGGAGGTGATAGGATCTGCTTTAAGTAAATTGAAACCTGGTTGTGAAGAAATACACACCAAAAGATCTATTACTTGTAAAACCTTACACTGTACATCTTAACAAATGGAAAGACGAGATGAGATACAAATGCATTCCCCTTGAAAAGATGGAATCAAAGATTATTGCAAGGCAGAGAAAATGGACCGATGTTATAGGTGGAAGAGATGGCATCAGCAAAGGTTTAGAGATGAAGGTTAGGATACCGGGATGAAGTCGGAAGCAGGCAAAAGCTGCAAGAAGCTTTGCATGGAAGGAAGAGAAATTGAAGACATTTAATGCAGAAGAAAAATAGAAGCATGCCTACTCACTATCACACTGAGGGCCTTCGTGCAAGACAGGCCTGTGATTGACCACTGTTTTAGTTAGCTAGGGCTGCTCTAACAGAAATATCACAGAGTGGATGGCTTTAACAAAGGCAGGCTTATTCTTACACAGTCTGGTAGGCTGCAAGTCCATATTCAGCGTGTCCGCTCCAGGGGAAGGCTTTCCCCTTGTCAGCTCTAGAGGGAAGTTGGGTATTGCATCAGTCTGTGTCCAGGGAGCATCTTGGTGCAGGAACCTCAGGTCTGAAGGACACGCTTTTCTCCTGGTGCTGCTTGCTTGATGGTACAAGGTTCCCAATTCTCAGCCTGCTTCTCTTTCCTTTTATCTCTTGCAGGCTGAAAGCATTAAGGGTGGGGCAAGCCACACTCCAGGGAAACTCCCTTTACAGCAGAGGATGGAAGTAACCCTATGCAGGAATTTGCAGTCCCACCCTAGTCCTTTAACATACAGTTTAGGGAAACCACAAAATGGAGGACAGTCACAAGATACTGGGAATCATGTCCCAGCCACATGGCTACACATATTTTGGGGGGGACACAATTCAACCCATGACAACCACCTTCTGGGACCACAAAACTGCGGTAACCTAGTCCTGCAGGTCATTGCTCTTTTCACATAATCTCCTTTCTTCCTCATCCATATTCTACCCAAAATCTCTGTGGGTACCCACTTTATCTTCACCCTAGAGCTGCAGTCATAGAACTAAACAGCAAGCCGTGTATCATCTAACGTTCTTCTTATTGAAACATTAAGATATGACCCTGATATGTCCCTATCCTGATTTATAAATGTATGTTGCCCCAATTATAGTAGTGGCCTTTGTATTCTGGAGAATTTCAAAGTTCAATGGCCATGAAAGAGGTACTTTCTAGCTCCACTGCAAAGGAGGCCAGGTCTGAAAATAAAAAGAACACACTGAGAGTCAGGGAAAGTCTAGAAGACAAATGTTTTGGCCCAAACCCAGTTTCCCATCCAAAGAGTTCTCAAGTGGCCAGCAGTGCCATCTCCAAGGGCTATTATGGCCACATTTAATTTCTGGCCAAAGTCCCAAAATTTCTGCTTTTCCTTGACTTCCCTACTGGTGCACAGTAATGGAAATTCATGCATGAAAGGATCCTTAGACTAAGTGTGTACAACTATGGGTCACTTCTATTCACTCACTGAAGGACAGGTTCATTTCTAACTGTCGTGCATTCATTTCATCCAGTAAAAGAAGTAGGAAACATAAAAGATCTATTAGACCATCTTGTCAATCCTTTGTTTGGGTCCCCTAAATAGCCCAAGATGCTGTCAACTGAAACTCTCCATGCTAGGGCATCTCCAAGGAAAAAGGCAGGGAATGCCTCCGGAATTGACACAGATGCCCAGCCAGCCAGCCAGCCAGTCATAACAAGATTCTATAATTCACATTGCAAATTTACTTTTTATTACAAAGGTGTTTCCCCTAAAGTTAATAAACACAGTGACAATGAGTTCAGGGAAAAAGAAAAAAAAATATTTTGACACATTCATATGCAACGATTCCTTTCATCTTCTGTGGACAACCTGGAAAAGGCCTCTGGTCGGGTTCCCTCACTCTGCATGCGTGTGTGTGTGAGTGCGTGCGTGCACATATACACCTGCTTGCCTGGACTGGAGAAAAATCTCCGTATCATCAATATCATACAATCCGGCTGTACTGTGCTAATGAGGCTTAATGGTTTTAACATATATCTCTGTGGCTGGCCTACTTGAGACCTGTTTCTTCATGGATAAAGGTAAAAAGAGACATTTGTGTCTGTGGTGGTGCTATATATTAGGATTGCTTGAGAGGTAACAGGACACGTCAACCTGTTCATTATCAGACTCATACACAGAATGCTGTGAACATTCGCTCAAGTTCTTCTGCTTTTCTGATCAATCAGTAGATTTTTCCTTCTGTAATAGAATGAAACTGATTATGCAGGACACGGACTAGCCTCAGGCTGGTGTGCAGCAGCCTGGAGATGTGGTGGAACAGTCACACACATGTTCCCTATACTTCCAGGTTGGTGGGCATTCCAAAGGTAGGACTCCACCAGAAAGCTGTTCCTTCTCTTTGGCCTGATGGAGCCTGTTCACCAGCGTGCATGCTCATTAACACTTCAGTGTTCTGATTCTGGAAAATGCTAAAACTATCAAGGCACCAAGTGACCCTACAAGACTGCACCGAAGTGCCCAACAAGATATTTGGTAGATCTGAACTGCTGACCTTTTGCTTCACAGACATAGCTCTTAACCACTGTGCCAGCAGGGCTCTGGAGATTTTCTAGTGAATCTGAAATATGTATGCATTTATCCCAGTGTATCGAGATTTCCTGTCTTAATTAATGACTGAGCAATCCAAAATGTTCTCATCTCTAGTACTTAACACTTTGATTCACGGAGAGCCATCTATCTACTCAGCACTGTTAGACCTACAGTAGGTTCTCAATGTTGGCTGCATGCTAGTGTCACCCAGAGAGGTTTCAGCAAATACTTCCACCTGAGGCCCCATTTCCAGAAATCCTGATTTCATTGACCCAGAATGGAACCAGGATTTGGTATATTTTTTAAGCACTCCCAATATATCCCAATAGGCAGCCAATGTAGAGAACTAACCCTCCTCACCACCAAAGGAAAAAAATAAATTGCCATTGAGTAAATTCCAACTCATGAGCAACCCTGTAGAACAGAGTAGAATTGCCAGCTAGCCACAACAGCTCCTAAGTTAACAAGCTGAATCTTAAATGAATCACAGACATTTTGATATATTATAATAGCATGCAACCCTTAGTAGCAGATTTTCAGTTCTTTTAGAAGAATTATCCTTTTGGTCTCCCAGGAATTCTATTTGCTTCCTCTTCTGCATGTCTCAGGGATCAGGAGCTACCTGGCATAAATAGTCCATCTGTGAGACCAAAACCAAACCCACTTCTGTTGAGTCAGATCCAAGTGACCCTAGAGGTCACAGTAGAACTGCCCCATAGAGTTTCCAAGGAGCGCATGGCGGATTTGAACTGCCAACCTTTTGGTTAGCAGATGTAGTACTTAACCACTATGCCACCAGGGTTTCCATCTGTGAGACAGCTTGGTTAAATGGTTAAGTGTACAGTTTCTATATGCAAGATACTTGGGTTCAAATCTTTTGCTGTTGTTTATTGTTGTTCAGTTGCCTCCGATTCATGGCAACGCCATATACAACAGAAGGAAAGACTGCTCAGTCCTACATCACCTGCATAATCATTGATATGTTTAAATCTATTGTTGTGTGTTTTGAGTGCCTTCCAAACTGGTGACTCATCTGCCACTACTGTATTGAATAACAGTCTATTGTGATCTGTAGTTTTTAATTGGCTAATCTTGGGAAGTAGCTCACCAGGCATTTCTTCCTACTCTGTCTTAATCTGGAAGCTCCACTGAAATCTACCCATCATAGGTGACCCTTCAGGTATTTGACACATTGGTGGTATAGCTGGCAGCACCACAGCAACACGCAAGCCACCACAGCACAACTGACAGATGAGTGAGTGGTGGCCGCTGGTTAAGGGTATGACCCAAGTCATGTTACTTCACACCTCTGTCCCTCAACTTTCCTCTCTGCAAATTGGTGCTAATACCTTCTGTTGAAAAGATCAAATGCCTCAATCCGCATGAAGCATTTATATCTGTGCCTAATTCCCACAAAGCACAACACAACTATGGGTTATTATTATCCCTAAGTTGCCAGTAAACCAAAAATAAGGATGTATTAGAATTCAAACCTGAAATGGTTAATGCAAGAACAAGGTTGTAAGCATGCAAAATGTTGCCAGGTAAATTAGTTTTTCATTCAAAAATTTATGTACGAATGGTTTTGTGACATTGGTCTCAATCCTGCAGTTTGTCAGCGTGGTCCCCCTTTCCCTTCCCACCCTGGCTTCCACATATCCATTCACCCAAGTGGCCTGTCCCTTCTTGTCCTCTCATCTTTGCTCCTGGGCAGGTGTGGCCATTTCAGTGTCCTACACTGGAACTAAGAGCATATCTCTCATTTGTGTTACTCGTTTTATAGATCTGTCTAATCTGCGGCTGAAAGGTAGACTTCAAGAGTAGCTTCGTTTCTGACTTAGGAGGGTTTCTTGGGTCCATGGTCCTGGGAGTCCCTCTAATCTGTGTCAGACCAGTAAGTCTGGTCTTTATTTGTGAATCTGAATTTTGTTCTACATTTTTTTCCTGCTCTGTCTGGGACCCTCTACTTGGTCCCTGTCAGAACAACCAGTGGTGGTAGACCAGGTACCAGCCAGTTCTTCTGGGCTTTTTCTGGTGAAGGCTGTGGTTCATGTAGTCTGTTTGGCTATTGGGGCTGATATTTTCTTTGTGTCCTTAGCTGTCTTTATTCTCATTTGCTCTGAGCATGATGCGACCAATCGGTGTGCTTCAGACGGCTGCTCATAACCTTTTAAGACCCCAAACTCTGCTTAGCAAAGCAGGCTACAGCACGTTTTCTTTATGAACTCTGTTCTGCCAACTGACCTAGATGTCCCCCACAGTTCTCGGTTCCCAGCCCTCAGCCCTAGCAAACTGACCCCTCAAGGTGCTTGGATGTATCTAGGAACCTTCTATGACTTTGCCTTGTTCAAGTTGTGCTGTCTTCCTCTATATTCTGTCTCTCCCGTCACAAAGTTAACTTGCAATTCTTAAAATTCAACACAGAGCCCAGTCCTAGGGACAAATATCTTTCATCAAAAATGCTGTGTGCTTTTTACTGGAATTTTGCAAATATGGGGCCAGATATAATTGTATGTTTACTGACAACATTGTTGCAATACCATGAAAACTATATTTTGCTAAACAGCACTGAATTCTCAGATACTTTGTGTATTTCTATAGCAGTTATGGTGATATGTGGCATGTAAACATTACATAAACCTGAAATTTAAGTTTCCATTTGTACAATAATACAAATAACATGATATCATTCAAAGTGTGCTGGTTTAAAAAAAAAAAACATGAAAAAGACTTGTGTGTAAGCAGAAGCTTTACTTAAGAAGTTACCTCATTGTTTCACACAACATCATTTGGAAATTATTTTGGTGCATACCATCAATATAGCTTAGACTTTTTATCCCACTAACTCTAAATTAGTGTTTTGCTTGCAATCCTCCAGGCATGTTTTCTCCAGAGGGATCAGACTAAATATTTCAAACATGCGTAGACACAGCAGAAAATCTTCCTGCTCTTTGAAGACACGGCTGCCCCTCCTACGAGTAGTTGAAAGTGAAGGTGAAATTCCATGACTGAACGTTCACTTAATTCATTTCCTGCCTAGAGAACAGTAGCTCATGGTGTTGAAACTTCATCTCCTCCCAAAGCGTGTGCTTCTTCCAGAGCACCTTCTCACAAGGACTGCAAACTTTGTCTGTAAAGGACCAGACATAAACACTTTACGCTTTGGGGACCAGGTAGCCTCTGTCACAACTAGTGGAGACCACCCTTGCAGCCTGAAAGCAGCTAAGGCCAACATGAAAACAAATGAGTACAGCTAGGTTGCAATAAACCATTCTTTACCAGAACAGAAGACAGCCCAAATCCGGCCTGCAAGGAGTAGTTTGCCAGTCCTTGATCTATAGATCTGGCTTACACCATTTATCCTATTATATTCCATGGGTCTCTTTGGTTTGCTTTCTCCAAACCAAATCTACTCTGAAGAGGCAGCAATTAAACCAGAAAATGAAACCCACTGCCACTGAGTCAATTCCGACTCGTAGTGATCCTAAAGAACACAGCAGAACTGCCCCATAGGGTTTCCGAAGCTGTAGTATTTATAAAAGCAAATTGCCACATCTTCTTTTTGCAGAGTAGAGGGGAGGTTTGCACTTCCAGCCCTTTGGCTAGCAGCTAAGTACTTTAACCACTGCACCACCAGGACTCAGAGTTAACAGCACTAGATTTTGATTCCTATTCTGTCCTTGCTAGTTGTGCAACCTAATGACTGACCTCTCTGTTTTCTGTTTCCGTGTTTGCAAAGTGATTGTCTGTAATAAATCAAGTAATGCACAGAAAATTCCTCATCTAATAACGCTTGGCACACTGATCACTAGAGGTTGTGCTAACTACAATCGTACTTTGGGATCCTCTTACTCTGTCTACTTTTTAAATCTTCTTAAGTAGAATCAGGAAGGCACAACAGTTAAGAGCTTGTCTGCTAACCAAAAAAGTTAGCAGTTTTAATCCATCATCTGCTCCTTGCAAATTCAGTAGGGCAGTGCTTCTCCAGCCTAAAGGGTTGCTATGAGTCAGAATCAACTTCACAGCAATGGGTTTGGTTTGGTTTTTTGGTTAGTACTTATCTAACATATGTGTTCAATGTGTTCTGTCAGAATCCCTGCATTAGAAAACTATTTTCTAATGGAGAAAACAGAGGAATTGCTTAATTAATACTTGTCCACTGTATTTATGTGTAATTGAATAAGTACATGTGTGCAATGATGATGTTAAAATCACACAGAGTAGTACAACTGGTCAGTGTCTATTTTTCCTTCTGTAAAGCCAACGTCCAAGGTTCAAGAAAGAAACAACACACACAGGCATTGGGTGGAACAATGTTTCACTCACATAGAGAAGAGACAGAGCAAGTTCAGCTTCAGTAGCAGATGCCAGTCCTCCATGGCCAGTAGGTCACTATTGGCAGCCAACACAGGGCTAGTGTCCTTCACATGACCCCCTTATGTTGCCCTTGGGAGACCGCATTCTCTCTCCACCAAGAAGGAATAAATAAATAGGGTTGGCCAGGTATCATATGACACATGAGAGGAGAAGAGAGAGAAAGTTTGCATGGCACCTAGATCAAAGAATGAGATTCACTAGTAAGGAGAAAAAAGTAAGGTTGAGAGAAGGGTTCAGTTCCCAGCGACTGTGATCAAGAAATATTCTGGGCCCTGGACATTGGATTCGGCAGCCCAGGTGAGGCTCAGGGGCTGTGGCACACCCATCACCAACATGTTCACGTGCTGGTGACCAAAGCCTTCTATCCTGAGTGACTGGACTCAGCTTTTACTCTGTACATTTCAATCATGCCCTTGATTCTTGCCTATCGGCACCTACGTGTCATGAGGAAAGAGGAAAGAAGAAAACTTTCTCATCAAAGCCTTTTTTTAAATTTTAGTTTCATCTTTACCTGTCTTTAGTCTAACACATCACTCTTTCCAGTGCTTTCCAGCCTCTTGCTCTTCTTGCTGCTTCCCCTCTTCACCAGCACTGTGTACATGTATTGGAACCACAGTGGAGGAAGCTAGGAGGGGACTCTGAGAAAGGGTCACATTCCTCCATGGTGATTTTGAACACTGAGATCCCAAACAGTGAGAAGTGGTAGGTTAGAAGTACCCAGTGGGCAAGATATCCTTCTATAACATTATAATTATTTGTTCCATGTGACTGAGTAATTCTGATTCCTATTGACCCACTTCATCAAAGAACAGAACACGGCACCACCCTCACAGTGTTGCTATGTGTGAGCCCATTTTTGCAGCCATTGTATAAACTGAAACTCATTGCTGTTGATACAGAGACCCCACAGCACAAAGTAGAACTATGCCATAGCATTTCCAGGGAGCAGTTGGGAGATTTAAACTACCAACTTTTTGTTTAGTATCCGAACTCTTAACCACTGTGAAAGCTAAAAAAAAAAAAAAGGTAAAAAAGCACAAGATACCCAAGAATTGTCCCTAAATTTGCCTTTTAAAATTTTTCCAATTCTGTGTTATAAAGATGTTCCCATACGTGTACGACTGCTTGTAGCCCAGGAGATAAAAACAAAAATCAACAGAGATTTTATTTTACAGCTATGTTTTAAAATACTAGATCCTAGAATAGCTTGGAAAACAGAATATTTTATCACAGATAGAAGACTCCCCTCACATTACATGATTCATACTGTGGAAAATATAATTGATCTAAAACAAAATAGCAGTTGTTTTCTAATGATAAAAACCTAATATATACAGAGCATTTATAATGTGCCAGAGCTATTCAAAGAACCTTAACTATATCATTTCATTTTTTTCTTGGTGGCAATTCCTGTAAATTATTTACTATCCTTATTTTCAACTTACAAATGAGAAACTTCAGCATAGGAAAGGAAGTCAAATAACTCATCCAAGTTAGCTCGGCTCAGAAAAGGCAAAGCTTGGCCACAACTCAGAGTCTCTCTCTAGATCTCACTCTTAACTAAGCATTGTTTAAAAACTAATGTGCAAAAAGTCATAAAATACACTAAACATTTAGTATAAGAAGAGGCTCAAAGTGCTGTGAAATGGAAGAGCTGAACTCGTCAGATGATACACGTTTCTAAGTGCCATCAATATGTTACCTGAAAGCTTTCAGTCTGCAGCTGGATGACAGTCACAGCCCCATCCTTTGCTCCTTGTCTTTAGTCTGTGGCTCTCCAGTCCATTTTGCTCACTCCTGCAGCTGAGCTTTCCAGAACCACTCACTGACCCTAACAGATCCTGTCCTTTTCACTGTCCTTTCAGTGCTCACACACCCTTCAGCATAGAGCCCACACAGCTTCAGAAAGCATGCAGTCCTTTCATCCACCTTGCTCACCCCTGCAGCCTGCGTCAATCCACAGTTCTCATTACCCCTCAGTAGTGATCCGATAGCAGTTCCTCGGAGAAACACAATGTCCTTTTCTGTATTGTACATATTTAACACCTAAATGTCTTTTGAAGCTCAATCCAGGGACAGTTCCACTGGGAAGAGTTTCCTGGAAATCCACTCACCACCAATCTTATGCCTGGTCTACCCACACTCTCAGTAACCATCCTCTATCAAAGGACATACTTTAATGGACCCCTAGTGCCATAGTGGAAACCCAGGTGGTTTAGTGGTTAAGAGCTAAGTCTGCTAACTAAAAGGTCAGCAGTTGAGATCCACCAGGCGCTCCTTGGAAACTCTATGGGGCAGCTCTGCTCTGCCCCATAGGGTCACTATTAGTTGGAATTGGCTCAATGGCAGTGAGTAGTGGCATAGTGGTTAAAAAATTGGCTGCTAACCTAAAGGTCAACAGTTTTACTCCACCAGCTGCTACTTTCAATCCTATGAATCAGTTTTAGTCTGTCCCGTAGGGAGTCTATGAGTGGAAATGAGTTTGTATTTTTTCCCCCAGGGGTCAGAGTCCCATGGTGGTGCAGCAGTTAATATGCTCAGCTGCTCACTTAAAGGTCCCTGGTTCGAGTCCACCCAAAGTCACCTTGGAAGGACACCTTGTGATCTGCTTCTGAAAGTCCACCACTGTAAAGTGTAGGGAGCACTGTTCCACTCTGGCACATGTGAGATCACCAGGAGTTGGAACTGACTTGGAACTGGTTTGGGTTGAATGTCAGTTCACATGACTATTTCTTCTTCTTTATAAAGCCTTGCAATGACAAGCCCTGTTTATCTGTCTATTCCCCACACCCTGTGGTGGGCTGCCTGGCACTGTCAAATGCTTAGTGCACGTTCACAGAATGAGGCTCTCCATACATTTAAGCACATGATAACAGCCCTTAATTAATTTCCTAGGAGATAACAGCTTTCAATCAAAAATTTAGATAGATGCTCTTGGAGACAATGACCACTCAAGTAAAAGCATTAACAGAGAACTTCCAGGAAAGTCTCCCTGGAATGACTGAAATACTAAAGGATTAGGACATGATATTTTTAAAACTACATACAGAGGGGCAAGGTTTTAAAATAGAATCTAAGTACTACCTTTAAAATACTTTTCAAAAACATCACAGTCAAATTTAGTCAGGAACAGCCAATTAAGAAAGACTGAAAGAAACAACAAATAGAAAAAGACTGAAAGAAACAACAAATAGAACAAGGAAACACTGACAGGCAGTGATCTCGGTCTTTAGGAACCTTGCTCTGACATTTCAGGGCTGTTCTGTGATGTCACAGCAAGAACCTGGAACCAATCTGGATCTCAAGTTGTTGGCTATGGTAGGTCAAAGCCTTTAAAACAGTATTTCTGGTTTAGTCTATGCTCCAGTGGACAGCGGACAAATTAGTGAATTCATTAGAAAAGACTCCTGTCCTGAGCAGCACCTTCCTAATAAAAGAATCTCAACTATACTCATGAGATTCTCTTGCTGGGATTTCTCTCAGTCCATCAACAACCCATGCTGCTTAAGTTACTAGGTCACAGAAATGCAAAATGGTTTTAATCAGCCCTCTAAACAAAAATAGCCAGTTACAATTAATAGGAAAAATAACAGAGTTTAGTAAGATGGCTGGAGCAAATAAATAAACAAGTATTTGAAGAGGAAAGAAGTCCTAGTCACAGTAGCCACAAAGATTATAAAATACTAAAGATTAAAAAATTTTAAATGAGAAGCTGCTAAACTTTGCTTAATGGCCAAATAAGATCAGAAGATTCGTGTTGTGAATTACCTACAAAGAACTTGGCTACTAGCCGACAGGTAAGTAGTACAACTCATCCAGCCATTCCTTGGAAACCCCACAAGGCAATTCTACTTTGTCCTATGGGGTCACTGTGTGTTGGAATTGACTCAGTGCCAATTTTTTAAAAATATATGTATATTAACAGAATCCCAAAGAAAATCCTAATGAAATTTCCTTTAACTTAACAGCAGTATTGAAAGTACTTATAAGAAAAAAAAAATTAAAAAAGAAGGTACTCAATGAAGGATTGATAGTCATTCATAAGAAAGAATATGTGTATCTGTGTATTTACGAATATAGATATATGTGCTTATATATGCGTATATCTACACATATACCCTCATATATACAAAGGTACAATGTTTAAAGAGGGTTGCTATGAGTCGAAATTGACTCAATGGCAGTGGGTTGGGGTTGGGTATTTTGGCATAGGAGACAAAAAACTGGACAAAATATACAAGTATAATGCTCTCCTCTTGAACCTATAGGACACAGTAGAACTGTCCCATAAGGGTTTCCAAGGGACAGCTAGTAGATTCAAAACTTTGGACCTTTTGGTTAACAGCCACTCACTGTACCACCAGGCCTCCAGCTATATTATTATTGAACTAACATTTCAGAATATATTTATTGAAATGGGAAAATAATGAATAAAAATGAAGGCTCTCCAACAGTATGTCAACTGTTCTTATTTAGACATGCACATTTGCAAACAGGAAACCTTGGTGGCATAGTGGTTAAGTGCTTTGTCTGCTAACCAAAAGGTCAGCAGTTCGAATCCACCAGGAGCTCCTCAGAAACTCTATGGGGTGGTTCTAGTGTCGCTATGAGTCAGAATCAACTTGACGTCAGTGGTTTTGGTATATGCAAACAGTAAACCTTGGTGACACAACTGCTATAGCTGCTAACTAAAAGGTTAGCAGTTCAAATCCACCAGCCACTCTCAGGAAACTCTATGAGTCAGAATCGATTTGATGATAGTGGGTTTGTTTTGTTTTTTTGCCTATATGCAAATCATTATATACATGTACAAATAATTTATGCATGTTTGACTGCACAGCATAGTAATAGAGGCCATCTTTGCATTCTGGAAATGTGCTGCTCCTTCTTTCTATAAGTTGTGCACTTGCTGTATAATGAACATGTGTTAATTTTGTCATCAGAAATAAATTCGTTTCAGTTTCGTGCAAGTCCATCTACAATTTCAGGCATTTCTTCAATCTCTGTCCTGTGGCTAATCTGAAAGTAATGAAGGATGTTTGCAAAGGCAGATTGAGATCAGAACTGCACACACAAAAGTAGGAAAAGGTGGAAATAATATCAACTTAAAGGCATTTGTGGGAAAGCAATACATGATTGCATGAAACATGCCTTCAAAGGTAATCAGGTAATTATTAGCCTAAAACAGCAAAAGGTCATGGTCGCATAGTTTCAGAGATAAAGCTTGAAAGACCCATTCAATGGACACGAACACAGGAAGTTCCAGAGTTCACACGCAAGTCCCTGGTTCTGATAATGAAAAGGTCGTCTTCTGATTGTTTAAACTCATGTTCTTCTTTGCTATTGTCTTCTATCCAAGAGGGTCAAAAAGAAAAGTCAGTTAAAGCCTTCCAAAGGCAGGTAGAAAAGGCAAGGGGGGAATAAAGAGATAGGAAATTGACATTGCCTAACTCTGATTAGCAAAAATGTTCACTTTTCAGAATCAGGGAAAGGAAAGGTAGAATCACGAGACTGTGAGGCTGGGCAGGAGGATGCTGTCGAGGGCCACCTTGGCTGACACCTCTGGTTGATGGAAGACAGTAATGCCAAGAACAAATATTAACATGAACATTAAAAATTTTAAAAATCTATTTTATCTGAGATTAGTATTGCCACACCTGCTCTTCTTTGTATATTGTTAGCTTGGTATGTATCATTCCATCCTTTAATTTTCAACTTTTTCATATCTTTAAGTCTAAGCTGTGTTTCTTGTAAGCAACTTATAGGCAGGTCGTGTCTTTCAATCCTGGATGTCACTCACTGTCTCTTAACTGGAGCATTCAGTCCATTTACATTCAGTGTAATTATTGATAGGTATGTGCTCAGTGCCATCATTTTGATGTAAGTACTTTTATGTTGATGTTTTCTATATTGCTCTCAGTGTTCTGTTCTGGGCCACTCGTCTTTATGGGTTGTTGTTTCAGTGTTGGTTTTGTGTTCGTTGAGACTCCTGTATTACATTTCTTATTGTGACACAGTGCATTGTTAATTTGCTTTAAGGCTACATCTATTATCCCCCTTAACATACTAAGATTAAACCCAATTTTAACTACTACATAACTCTTAAACTTCCTCTGAATGTTAAATGACTATAACTACTGTAATGTATCTCTCTTTTAATGTGATGCTGTTACAGTTGCCATGATACGATCACAGATTCCTCATTTTAATATTATAGCTTTGATTAAGTTTTGTGACTTTCCTAACTGATTCGAATTTTGGATAATGTGTCCTGAATTGTCACCTTAAATACACATTTAATGGTTTTGTTTTTCTAAGGGAAGAGCTTCTTTCAATGTTTCATGTAATTTTGGATTAGTTTTTACAAAGTCTCTAAGTCTCTCTTTATCTTCAAAAGTCTTAATTTCACCATTATATTTGATAGACAATTTTGCAGGATAAATAATTCTTGGGTGGAAATTTTTCTCCTTCATGGCTTCGAATGTGTCTGCCCACTGTTTTCTAGCCAGTATCATTTCTGCAGAGAAGTCAGATGAAAGCCTACAGGGTTTCCCTCAGAGGGTTAGCTTTGCTTTGGAACAAAATTCTCAGAGCTGGCTGAGATAGATGTCAGGAAAGAGAATTGTAGAGATTAAAGAGGAGCTTTGGAAGAGAAGACACTGAGAAAGAAAGGAAGACAGTAAATATAAATGAAAATAGATGAAGAGTGAAGGTCATGTAAGAGAAACAGCACACATAGAGAGGTCAATCAAGAATAGCTTCATGACAGTCCCTGGAAGACATCAGAAACCCAAGAAAAAGGCATATATATACAAATTTTTGTGTGTGTATGTGTAATATACAAATATAGATATATATGTGTGTGCCTGGGCATGTGTGCATGCATGTGTATGTATACATATAGATATATATATACTACATGTATAGTGTGTCTAAGTACATGTAATTTTATATATATAAAATTAAGCAAAGTTTAGTAGTTTAACATTTAAAAATTTTTAATCTTTGGTATTTTACAGTCTTTGTTGCTATTGTGACTAAGACTTTTTTTGTTCAGCTCAAGTGTTTATTTGCCCGAGCCATCTTACTAAATTCTATTTTTTTTCCATTAAGTGTATTGAGCTAGTTTTGTATATATAATAAAATGCCCCACTTAATACATACATACATACATATATATTTTTTAAGTGGGGTATTACCCAGGACTGGGTGTTGGTAAGTTAAAACCAAAAACCAAACCCACTGCTATCAATTCTGACTCATAGCGACTGTACAGGTCACAGTAGAACTGCCCCATAGAGTTTCCAAGGAGTACCTGGAGATTTGAACTGCTGACCTTCTGCTTAGCAGCCCTAGCACTTACCCACTAGCCACCAGGGTTTCCATTGGTGAGTTAGGGGTGACAAAATACAGAGGAGGTTTTATTGCAT
Source organism: Heterohyrax brucei (assembly GCA_028571685.1). Taxonomy (NCBI): domain Eukaryota; kingdom Metazoa; phylum Chordata; class Mammalia; order Hyracoidea; family Procaviidae; genus Heterohyrax; species Heterohyrax brucei. The sequence continues at coordinate 82,136,603 of CM053148.1, read as the reverse complement.
AAGAAGCATGTGTTTGGGAAGCAAAGAAAGCTGTGTTTAAAAACTGAGCTGGGTGACCAGGAACCCGTAACCTCTGGGAGCCTCAGATTCCTCTTGATGTAAATTAGAGAGGACTATATTCACCAAGGAGCTCTTGTGACACAGCGATTAAACACTCAGCAGCTAACCAAAAGGTCAGTGGTTTGGACCCAGCCAGCAGCTCCCTGGAAGAAAGTAAGTGGCCATATGCTTCCATAAAGAGGACAGCCAAGGCAACCCACTGAGACAGACTTACTCTTTTATAGGGTGGTGATGAGTTGGAATCAGCTGGCTAGCACACAGCAACTGTGATGTCAATACTCCATTCCAGGTCCCTGCAGGGTACAAATGGTCTGTGCCCACCTACTAACTGAAAGCCTTGTTGTGCACCGCCCCCCGACAGTAGGGCTGCAGAACAGCCTGGCGATCAGCTTCCATGAGGTACGAGCACCAAGGAAACCTAATGGACCCACTCTAATCAGTAACATGAGGTGTTTTCCAAGAGTTGGAATTTGGTTTAGGTTTTGGTTCACACATATCACACATTTGTTTCGAAAAAATTAATGGAATGAAAATATATAAAATCCAAAATATGCTGTGGGACATACAGTTTGTATGTCATTCAATAAGCATCGCTTCCTTCCACGGACACGAGTACTTTTATAATCTCCAAATTACAGAAGCAAAACAATCCGGATTATAACCTTCAGTGCTTGTTCATTCATCCATTCAACAGATACTTACTAAGTAGCTTCTGTGTGGCAATGTACGGTCATTTGTACAAACCAATCCACAGATCCTACACAGCCTTCTGGCCCAAAAAGGTTGACAACGACCAAACGTTGACAGCTGCTGACAAGTCAGGCTCCAGCTCATGTGACCTCACGCATACCTGCACCGTCTTAGTGATTGCTGGTATGTATGAGTTCATTGTGACGCTACTGTATACTGCCTTCCAGCCTAGCAGACTCACCTCTCAGTACTACGCTGGGTAATGTTCTGTTGTGACCTGAGAGTTTTCACTGCTTACTTTTTGACAGTAGGTTACTAAGTCTTTCTTCGTAGTCGGTCTTAGTCTAGAAGTGCCAATGAAACCTGTCTGCCATGAGTGACCCTGCTGGCATTTGAAATGCTGGTGGCATCACTTCCAGCAGAGCAACACTCAAGCCACCACAGTATGACAAACCAATAGGTGGGGAAAGAAACAAAAAAAAGGGACAAAAATATCATAGGGAGATGAATATGCAATTCAGAGAAATAAAATGTGGTTGTTCTACAGAGATTGGGTGGCTGATTCAGACTGGATCGTCAAAAGGCCTCTCGAAAGAGATGTAGGCAGACAGAATGAGCCAGATATGTGAAGAGCAAGAGGAAGGGTATCCCAAGAAAGCCCCACAGTCAGACCAAAGGCCTTAGGAAAGAGACAAAGCCAGCATGTCCAAGAAACTCAGAGAACTGAGCTGAGAGTTTCCAGGCTGGACAAGGCGAAGCAATACCAGTGGAAAAAGTCGGAGAGGCCACCACCGCACAGGGCTTAATAAGTCAGATGAAGAAGTGTGGGTCTCACCCCATGGGAAACAGCACAGATTGTATTGCTTGAAGGAAGCAAGTAAAATGATCTGATTTGCAATTTTAAAAGACCACTCAGGCTACGAGCTGGAAGATTAGACTATGAAAGGGCAGAAACAGCAGACAAATCGAGAGACCACTGCAGTCTAGCTGGGAGAAACGGGAGATCTCAGTTCCTTCCCCAAAGGATGGTGAGAGGAGGGATGCAGAGTAGCACAGCCTCACAGAACCTGCCACCCAGTTGTTTTGGCAGGCAAAGAACACTATCGGGGTGACACAAGGGTTGCTGTCGAGTGCCTCTGCCAGTTCACGAGTCACTATTCTTCCATGTTGTCCACTGGCACCACAGTTCCAACACATATGTTCGGGCTTCCTTTTTCACTCGCCAGCTTTCATGTTCATACGAGGCTATCTGAAGGACCATGGCCCGGGTCAGATGCAGCTCAGCCACGTTGGTTTAGATGCAAAATTGTACATACGTTGTTTTAAATATTTTCCATTCCCCCCTCTTGTATTTGTCTGTTTTTTCTTTTTTTTTTTGGTCATCCTACTATTCATTCCACATCAGCTGTCCTCTTCCAGAAGGTAATTCTCACTGAAGCTCAGTAGCCAGCCACTCAGTATTTATCCCATTACCTTGTCTGCATCTACATGATCCCACATAGACACATAGAGAATTTATGGACACAGAAATAATACAAGATTTACTTCTGCCCTTACATTGTCTGATGTAGATGGATGGTTCTTGTCTAGAGGTGACATGACAAGGCAGAAAGGGACAGAAACTGGTTGAGTGGACACAGGAAATCTGGAGTGGAAAGGGGGACTCTGCTGTCACATTATATGGAGAACAACTAGTATCACATAACAATGTGTGTATAAATTTTTGTATGAGAAACTAACTTGACCTATAAACTTGCACCTAAAGCAGGAAGGAAGGGAGGGAGGACAGAAAGAGGAAGACAGAGAGAGAGAAGAAGAAGAAAAAGAGAGAGAAAGAGAAAGCAAGCAGCCTTACAACCTGAACAAAGGCACAGAGGTCTGGGTCTGATACGCAGGACTGATCTGGACAAAGAGACCAGGACAGGCTGGCTACGAAACTTTTGACAACTTTCCTTCATTATCATGGTTTCATATACCAATAAACATCCAGAAAAGTAAACAAGGCGCCCATGTTACGATGCACTGGACAAAATCTTTTTCTTTTTTTTTTTTTCCAAATTACGAATCTTTCTATCGTTTCAATACTTTTTCAATTTGTAATGAGCATTTCCTTTCAAGACACTTGTGGACTAAATAACATCTGCGAACTTCAGCTGGAAAGGAAAATTGCTGATGGTCAAATGGAAACAAATACTGTTGAATATCAATCTAAAACCTCTGGAATCCAGGAGAAAGGCAATTACGACTTGTATTAATCATTATCCTTTGAGTTGCTATGCCAAAAATGTATCTGTTTTATTTTCCAGAATGATATCGTGTCTCTCAACCATAGTACCTGTATGTTCTTCCTCCAAATCTATGAAAAGTTATGATGCAAGCATGGCTGCATGTCTTCCCTGAATCTTTGGATTTCAGCAATTAAATCTTAAGAAACAGCAATCTGGGAGAACTCAACAAAATTCTACCACATAGAGACAGAAATTCAGACACTTGTCACCATTGTTCACTGTAGCACTAGTCAGAGTAGCCAAAAGGTGTAAAGAACTTAAATGCCTATCAGTGGATGACATACACACAATGGAAAACTACTCAGCCGGTAAGAAAAATGAAGTCTTGATACACAGTGCAATATGGATGGAGTCTGAAGAGTCATTAAGCTAAGTGAAATAAGTCAATCATGAAAGAATCAATGCTGTTTGACCTTACTAGTGTAAAAAAATAAGAACGGGCAAATACATAGAAGCCACAGTTTATTAGTAGTTACCAGGCAGGAGGGAGTGGGTAAGAGGCCTTATGCAATACTGAGTGTCTGCTTACAGTGATGGGAAAGTCTCACTGATTAAGGGCAGGATAACACAGCCCATTATTGTAATTGCTGTCAATTAATTGTCTATGGCTGTAAAAAGTTGATTTGGCCAAACTCATGTTGTACTTATATACAACCAAATAACATATTTGGTTAATTGGTTTGGATGGAGGTTTGGAGTCATGTTCCATAGGACTGCCCAGTTAACTGATCTCATAATGCATCCAGTGATTCTGTTCTACCTTCTAGTTTATTGTGTACTGACCAGAATCTTTATACCTTGCAAGTGTCCACTGCAATCACAACAATTGGTCTCTATTTGCCTGGAGCAGCAGAGAAAGGAGAATTAGGAATAGAAGAAAGAAAGGATGTCTGGAAAATTGCCTCCATGAAAAGACACCTCCTTTGCTATGAGACCACAAGAACTGAATGCTGTTTGACTGCCATTAATAAACTTTTTTGATCAGAGATTCTATAGAGGAATTCTGATCAAAGGGGTAAATGTGGATGATAAATTTAAACTTTCATGGATTCCACACTTTCTGGAGCCATGGAGGCTAGATGAATCCCTGAAACTGTTGCCCTGAGATATTCCATAAATCTTAAACCTTAAACCAAAAATACCCCTGAAGTTTACAAAAGAAACCAAACAATTGTTTAGCTTAACTAAATTGTTTAGCTCAGCTAAAGAGTCATGTCTGATTCATAGCAACCCTACAGGTCAGGGTGGAACTGCCCCATAGAGTTTCCAAGGCTTAACTAGAGGAGAATATCTGCCTTGAGCATTGTGTTCTCTGAACATCTATACAGGATCAAATTAACAACAGAAAGTAGTAAGACTGGGTGGGAAATTTAGTAAACAGCAAGTTTATGTTAAAAAGGAAACAACAACACAGAAATTATGATTGCATAATTCATAAAGAATGGACTTGATGCCACTGAACTGGATACGTAAAACTGTTGAATTGATGTGTGCAGACAGATCAAGTCGTTGATTTGGCCAAAGTTGTGTGATAGAAATACTTACAGCCAGCAAAACAAGAGCAGCTGCTGAGGCTACTTATCTACAATGAAAAACCCCATGGGATTTGGTTCCTTGGTTTGGGTGGAGGTTGAGAGTCATGTTCATGGGGTGTCCCAGTTAATAAATCTAATAATGATAGACCTAATAAGTTAATAGATCTAATAATAATGTTATTGAATATTCTCAAAAACAACAAAAATGAAATAAATTCTACATATTTTTAAGTTTGTTTTACACAGTGTTGAGGCAAGACTACTGAAATTCAAGAGAACACAAGATAAACTTTTCTGACTCAGATATTTTGAACTTCTTGATCAATTTTCAGCTTGTCTCCTCAAAAATATGAGATCTGGAAGCTTCTCTGCTTTTTTTTTATTGTGCTTTAAGTGAGTATTTACAATTCAAGTCAGTTTCTCATACAAAAACTTAAATACCCATCGTTACTTGACTTTAGTGGCTGCCCTGTGGCATGACAGTACACTCACTCCTCCTCTCTACCCTGTATTTCCCATGGCCATTCAGCCAGCTGCTGTCCTTTTCTGCTCTTTCATCTCACCTCTCAACAACAGCTGCCCACTTAGCTTCACGTATCTACTTGAACCGAGAAGCACACTCTTCACCAGTGTCATTTTATGTCTTATACTGCAGTCTAATCTTTCCTATGACAAGTATTATTACACGTAAAAGAAGCAGTGAACATATTTTCATATGTACCATAATTCCATAGTTGAAACAAAGTCATTTAATAATTGCAATCTAATTTTAGACAAGCTCTGTTTTCCAGAAAATGCAATTTAGTGATAGGCAGAAAAATGAGTTCAAGGATAAGTCTTAGAATATTACATTTGACTAGACCAGTTATAAAATCTTCAGAGACTAAACAGAACCAGGCTCCATACAAGCCCCCTATTCAAACTTTAGATGAGTTTTAGATTGATAGATGACATAATCATAGGCCTCATTTAAAAAGAGTAATAGCTTAGTGAAAACCACGTGTATTCTGGCCTTGGCCTTTGCATTGTGCTAATTTAATCTCACCAGCTAATTGATGGTGCTGACACTTTGGCCAACCTGTGCTCAAAAAGCAGGTGACGTACGTATGATCTAAATGCATCACATCAAGATGACGACTTGAGTTTCATTCAGAGAGGCTTTGATAATTTAATATTATCCATCATTCCAGAGTCACATAAAAATGGGCAGTAGACTCCTGAAAAATATTTTTCAAATGGATAAGGGAAAATATTCAGATTTGATGATTTGTTAAGTGGTTTTATTTCCATTTCTCAGCCCCCTATCATTACCAGGCTAACATCTAGGCTTTGAGGACATCAAGATGGATAAGATATAGTCACTCTTTCCCAGAAGTTAGTTGAACTCTGAGCTCTGACATCCAGAAAAAGCAGCCATCATTCAACTGTTTTCACATAGTCTTGAGAGAGGCCAGATGGGATTAAACAAATTGTCTGACTTACAAAATATGAATTGGGAGATGTAGGACCAATTTTGAGGTAATGTAGCCAAGTTTAATGTGCTGCATGCCGTCTTCTTTTTACACTTATCCAAATTATGGCCTCTCTTTATGAGACCATCCCCAAATGACTGCTCTCAACCTTAACAATGACTTCTAGTGCCCTTTACACATTCAAGGTTGATTGACCCATTCATATATGTGTGTATGTATGTCCGTATGGGTGTGCTACATGTGCATACATGTCTATGAATCTGATTCTTTATGATGCTTATCATAGAACTACTCAGAGTGTTAAAAATTCTTCTGCCTAGGTGTTTGGTGTATTTGCGGACAAACGGTTCGATTGACTAGTTTTTGCACTAAGTTTGCAAGTTATTTTGGCAAATACGCATAGCCCAGGGAGTTATCTTAGCTGTCTATTAAAATTTCCTTTTTAAAAAGATTTCTACATCCAGTTTACATTCTCTTTCAGAGGAGATACTACCAAAACTGTATTTTATGAGCCAGACCCAAACCACACCCACAGCTGTAGAGCAGATTCCTACTCACAGAAACCCCGCAGGACGGAAGAAAACTGTCCCACGGGGTTTCCAAGACTGTAGATCTTTACAAAAGCTGACTGCCACAACTTTCTCCCAAGGAGCAGTTCGTGAATTTGAACTGCCGACCTAAAGCTATGAGCCAAAAGTCATATAATTACCCTAAACAGTGTCAATAAATATTAATTTCTAGGAGCTATTTTAATTTGATGGATTCCTTGCGCACCACAAATGGTTAAGTGCTTAACTATTAGTTGAAAGGTTGATGATTCAAATCCACCCTGAGGCTCCTCAGAAGACATGGATGGCAATCTGCCTTCTAAAGGTCAAAACTCTGAAAACCCTGCAGAGCAGTTATGGTTTACCTCACATTCTCTTACACTAATTATTTCTTGATGTGTTACAGCAGCTTTTTCAAAGTAATGACCTCATTTAATACTTACAATAACTGTATCATGGTAAACTCAAATTAGGTATAATTTTCCTGTTTTAAAAGACAAAGAAATTAAGGATTGGAAAATGTAAATAGCATGTCCAAAATCACAAAAAAATCATTTAAAAAACAAGCAGAAGTTTTCTTTTAGGTTTTCTCACTGTGACTCAGAGGTTCTGTATCATAAAAATTAAAAGGAATGGGTGAAAGCAAGGACAGAACTGGACTGCAAGCCATCTTATGGTTCTTTGCAACAGTTTAATCCCCACCAGGGGTTGGGCCATGATTCCCTGTATTATGTGCTGTTCCTCTATGTTGTAAATCCTGCCTCCATGACGTTAACAAGGAAGGACAATCAGCAGTGGTATGAGACTCCTGGTGTAAGACTGTATTGTGCCTTGAGGCAATCTCTTGGGATATAAAGGAAAGGGAAGCAAGCAGAGAGTTAGGGACCTCCCAGCACTAGGAAGCAGTGCCAGGAAGCAGAGTGCATCCTTTGGAAAGGACCCAGGGTCTCTGTGCCTCAGAAGCTTCCAGTTCAGGGGAAAGTTAGTGTAATCACAAGGATTTTCCTCCAGAGCCAACAGAGAAAGTCTTTCCCTGGAGCTGATGCCCTGAATTTGGACTTTTAGTTTAGCGGACAGTGACAATATAAATTCTCTTTTTTTTTTCCCCCCAATATAAATTCTCTTTGTTGAAGCCAGCCACTAGTGGTGTTTCTGTTATAGCAGCACTAGATGACTAAGACAGTTTCTTCACTTGCAAAATGGGACAATAAGAACAACTTCCTTTGAAGATGTTACGTAAATTATATGAGACAACACCCAGAGACTGACTTGTAACCAGCACTCCGTAATCAACAGATTTTATAATTACACACCAAGCCAGCCTCAAATGAGTCTCAGAGCTTTGTAAACACGTTTTGTCCCTAAATTCACCTTATTCACTTGGAGCAAAATACATTTTGTTGTTTCAGAAATTAAATCCACCAACCAAATTATAATAAAAATAATATCAACATACATATTTAAAAAGGAAGACCTTGAAAAAAATTAAAAACATTCAACACTTTTATAATCCATGCTTTGTTAAATTAATGTGCTGCATTGCTTGTTAAGTCTTTTCCTATATCCTTATTTTTTAAGTGAATCTTTTTATTAGTTTTACAATTAAATTTTATTAGAATAAAAGTAAGTTCTTTCATATTATTAACAACTGATAGAAAGTGTCTGCAGTTCCAAGGCAGAATGCTTTGTGGAGTTAATTCTTAAGAAGACACTGGAATTCATATCACTGGACCTTGTCATATCATGTGATGACATTTATTGGGCAAATCACTCTATTCAATTATTTAATATCCTGCTGCTTGGTTTTATAAACCCCGGTAGCACAATAGTTAAGTGCTACAGCTGTTAACCAAAAGATCAGCAGTTCAAATCCACCAGAAGCTCCTTGGAAACACTGTGGGCAGTTCTACTCTGTCCTCTAGGGACATTGTGAGTCAGAGGGTTTGGCTGGGCTGTACTAGCTCTCTCTGTAGTTTGTATATATTTCCTATCCCCCTAGACTCAGGCACCAAATAACTAACACTAAGGATCCTATTTCCTTAGCACCTCCCATAGTTCCTGGCACACCAACATGAGTTACTCCATAAACATGAGTGAAATGATATTATATCGGATAATCAACATACAGTGTAATGTAAACATCAGGCAGCATATAAAGAAAAGTTAAAAAGTCACTAATTTCCAATTAATGCATGTACAGTTATGACTGATTTCCACTTAAAATTCAGAAAGTCAATGTTCCTTTGACTCTTTGTAATGTAGAGCAGCAATCAAAAAAAGGAATTCTGCTAGTATGTCTAAAATAGGTATAAAATAACCTGACATTGGCTGATAGCTTACAGCATTCTTGAAAATTGCCACAGGTTTCCAAAAGTAGATCCGAGAGAATCTCAATGTAGGCAAAAGAGAAAACTGATATTGTAGAGGCACGAATTCTTAGGAAAAACAAAAATGTAGAATTAAGTTGTTACTTAGTAAGAAATTTCAAGCCTGTTTTCACCAAGGCTGTGATCAGTGGTGTCCCATGCCACAGAAGACGTGCATAGAAAGACCTAAAGAAAATCATGCAAGATGGAAAGGGATACTCATTTGATATTCTTTTAACCCACTTCTGTTGTTGTCTAATTTATAGTCACAAACAATAGAACACAAAATGAACAAATGTTTTTATTTTGATGGCACTGTCAAAGAAAGGACTAAAATGCTGCTCCTTAAAATCAGATGCTACTCAAACATTGATTTTACCATTCAAGTGACAAATTTTGATTATTTTTTAGCCATTCTCATGGAAAGCTCTCTCAATAATATGAAATAGTCATTAAAAGGACCATTTATGCTGTCTTTCAAGATTACATATTAGACGGAAATTATCCTTTTATTGATGATTTGACAATTTTATCACGAGCATCAACTCTCATACTTTGTCTTTATTTTAAATCCCTACTCTTCCACTTTGGGATTTGTCTCTACTTATTTTTATGATCTTCCTCTAGAATGTTGTTTTATTTTTACTTTTCAGGTTTTTACCTGCTATTGACTGAGAAAAACATTCTTGAGATTCTTACAATTCTGAGTCAAGCAAAAGTAGGTATGCTTTGAACAAATGCTTCAAAGAGTCTCCCAAAGAGTAAATGATTGAATCAAATGAGAATTTGTGCCACTGAGCTGTGGAAGACTAGGGAGGTGAAAATTTGAAGAAGGAAATAATGTATTACTTGCTATAGGGCAGTTTTTCCCATTCAGTGCCTAAGTATAGGTCCTGACTAGGCAGCTGAGTAAACCAGTGTTAGGTTTCAGAGGAGACCTTGGCTGGAGATCCAAGCATGGACTCATTGACAGAAGACCTGAAGCTACGGGACTAGGTGACGTCATTGGGATGACGATGATATTTTAAAAAAGAAAATAAAAAGCTCTGAGTCTTGTAGCACTCCCACACTGAGTGGTCAAGCAGTGGAATGCAATCCAGAAACAAAACCAAAACCGAAGTGAGATTTAAGCAATCAGCCAGGGAAACGAGGCTCCAGAACCCGGGTGTGGGAGCGGGGTGCTTCCAAAGCAGGGAAGAGTCAACTGTGACACACGGTGAAGAGCAAGAATTGACAGCTGGATTTGACCACATGAAGGTCATTGGGGCCTTGGTAAGAGCAGTTTGGGTAGAGGTTAGGGGAGAAAACCTTGCCTGGAGTAGATACAAGAGAAAAGGAAAAAAGAAGTAGACTCGGTGAGTACCCGTAGCTATGAGAAGTTTTGCCGTTAAAAAAAAAAAAAAAAAGAGGCAAAGAAATGGGTCAGTGAGTGTACAGGCTAATAAAACCAAGGGTAGATGATTTTTAAAATGAGCGATATTCCAAGATGATGCCTATATACTGCAGAAAATGACCCATTAGACAGGGAATATTGATGATGCAGAAAAGGAAAGCGTTTTTTGTTTGTTTGTTGTTGTTTTTAATCAAGGGATGGCAGTGGTGAAGAAAGGTGTGAAGAATGACATCTGAATGGACACTGGAGCCTTCACCAACACACTGGGAGATCCAGAGTTTGTCATAAAGAAAGATCACAAATTCACTGTAGAATATGTTAAGTCACAATTTTTGATTCATCAAAGAGACGGGAAGTAGGCATCTTAGAAGGTCAGACTGAAAGACAAAAATCTTAATTCATGCGGCGATAATACAAGCCAAGGGTGTAAGCAGGATCTCCAAGACCCTGCTGATCATTTGAGACTAAAGGATGCCCTTTGCCCATGTATTTGTCACCCTAATTTGTGGAAGCAGAAATTGTGTTATAAAGCCAAGTGCCAAGTGCCATCGAGTCGGATCCGACTCATCTAGTTTTTATGCAGTGTACAAGTTTTTCTCATATCTTTTAAATTTTACAAGTGTCGACATTAACCTTATTTTATAGATAAGAAAACCGAGGTTCATGGATACTTCCCCAGAGCTATATGAAGTCCAAACTGATAAAGATAAAATTAAAGCCAGGTCCGCCTATACCTAATATATATGCTTACCTTCTTCCATGTGAGCTGGTTTTTGTTCTCTGCTAGGATAATTAGTAATGAAAATAGATCAAACAAAACTTGCTGCCATTAAGTGAATTTCAACTTGGGACGACCCCATTTGTCACAGAAGAGAGCTGATCTCTAGGGTTTTCTTGGTCATCATCTTTACGGAAGCAAACTGTCAGGTCTTACTTCCTTGATAATGGTGGGTGGACCTGAACCACCGATCGTTGGGTTAGTAGTCCAGCACAAACTGTTTGGGCCACCTAGGAACCATCTGAATATTATAGTTCATTCCAAAATGATCTTACCAATACTTTCTCCTCTATTCCTGTAGTTCCCAACCATTCTTGTGGGTAAGAATTCCTTCCAGAGCATTAGACTGTGCAGATAAATCTGTATAATACATAAGGTGCCTAGTTCTTAAGCATCCCTATGTGATTCTGATGTAGGTGAAGTGTGGATTACTGTGTGAAAGACCTACCCCACTCTGGTTTTAGCATGATAGGCACATTAGTCTTCTAAAAAACCAAAACCTATTGCCATCAAGTTGATTCCAACTCACAGCAACTCTATAGGACATAGCAGAACTGCCCCATAGAGTTTCCAAGAAATGCCTGGTGCATCAAAACTTCTGAGCTTTTCATTAGCAGCTGTAGCACTTAACCACTAGGCCGCCAGGGCAACTTGATGGATGCAAATGTATTGGAGGAAATATCTGCTTTCTATAAATTGAAATCAAATCAAGACAAGATTTCCCTATGAATTATCTCTTACGCTTTATTGTTACAAGGATACAATTACATCTGGTAAAATTATTAGAAGGTCTCATTCTAACTCAACTGATTATCACAGTGTCATCGATACAGAACCAAAATAAGAGACATGAGGTTAGCCAGGACAAAATCAGTAACAGAAACTCCTATAGGTACAATCAAAATGCAGAAGCACAGGTTAGCACAGTGGTTTTACAGAAAAGAGCGCAAGCTTTCCTGCTTCCTTGACAGCGGAGGAGGCTGCGGTGTTAACTTCTCAGGCCTCTGCACCCTCAGTTGAGAACCAGAATAAACCCTGCAGTGGCTCAATGGGCCAGGATACACTGCTTCTTCACAAAAGCAAGTGGTAGCCATGAAAGAAAGGTTTTAAACTGATGTGTGAATTACCTTGAGTTGAATGCCTGGGAGAGATTAATTATTTTCTTTTGAATAAAATGAGAACTCCATGCTAATGACAGGAATTTCCTGAGGTTTGCACAATGTGGGTGTTTTGGATCCTGGAACTAATCCCAAACTGGGAGAGCTTAATTATTCTTTCATTTGAACTGGGCATTTGATTAAGGACAGAGCCCTGGTGGCCGGGCACAGTCACAGCTGCTAACCAAAAGATCAGCAGTTTGATTCTACCAGCTGCTGCTCGCAAACCGCCCTATGGGGTCTCTGGGAGTCAGCATCTGGATGGGTTTTGCTCACAGCTTGTGGAACGGTGGCATGAACACCAAGAAATACCCCAAAGCAAGCCACATCTCAAGCAACAGAGCACCACTCTCCCAGACATATCTCCCTATTATAATAGCTTTAAACTGACCAAGGACGAAGGTCAACAGCCTATAGTCCAAATTAAAGATCCAGAAGACTTGGTATAAGCCAATATTAAGGGATTCCAGACATTGTGATCCCTTTTTCTGCTTTGGTGACTCTCAAAACTAGGCGTCCTTTGTTTCTCGGAGGCCCGCTGACTCAGTGCTTAAGCATTTGGCTACTCTCCAACAGGTCAGCAGTTCAAATCCCACGGAAACCTGGGAAACCCTCTGGGACAGCTCTACTCTGCCACGTAGGGTCTGCCTCAGTCAGGATTGCCTCAACAGCGGCAGTTTGGGTTCAGGTTCTCAGCTCTTTGTAGTCACAACACTCAGTCACCCATCTTGCACTCAGTTGCCAAGATTAATAAAAAGTTCCTTTTACATTTCAAATACTAAGTTTTATTGACATAATTTCAGAATTATTCCTAACTTGTTGGGCACAGAGGCCCAGTAAGCTAAAGAGGAACATTACGTAGTTATTTGACAAAGGTCTTGTTTGGCTGTTTTATGGGATACAGGAGAAAACTTGTCTGAAAATTAGAAAAGATGAGGAGTAACGGAAGAAATTCTCTTCAAGAGCACAGTGCCACAGCTCTTTACAGAGCACCACATGCTCTTGTCTTATGTCTCTTTCTCCCTCTCCTCTTCTCAGAAATGGGAGAGAAGGGACGATGGACTACATGGCCTTCAGGAAGAGCTCAGAGTTAGCAATGGGGATGTGTCAGTAACCCTTGTTTACAAAGCAGCTTGGAGTGGAAATGTGTTTTCCCACTCATGATCCTAATTGTGTACATCCAACATGTAGGCACCTGGGTGGCATCTGACATCAAAGAGAAATCCTCATTCTCTAGAAAGGCAGGAAACTGTGATGGTATAGTGGTTAAGTGCTGCATCTGCTAACCAAAAGGTTGGCAGTTCGAATCCACCACTGGAAACTCTATGGGACAGTTCTACTCTGACCTGAATCAACTTGATGGCAGTGACCTTGGTTAGAAAGCCAGCCCTGGGTAAGCTGACAGCTTGAGGCAAATTAACACCCAGGCACACTCTCCACTGGATTTCATTTTTGTTTCCTTCCAGATAAATTCCACACAGAAAGTTATTTATAAAAAATCAAAATAATTCAGGAATTCCACATACCAAGTGACATATCACAATAATTGAAGGGAACAGGCATGGAGTTTTGTTAGTTACTTGGAGCAGCTAAAACAAGTTACAGCAAACTCAGTAGCTTAAAACACAAGAACGCATTGTGTCACAGTTCTGCAAGCTGTAAGTCTGAGATCAGGGTGCCAGCAGGGACAAAGGTCTCCCTGCAGGCTCCAGGGGAGAACGTGGCTAGTACGTCTCCCAGTTCCTGGCAGCTGCTGGCATTTTTCCCTTAGTTATGGCAGCTTCTCTCTTCACTCTCTTCACATCATCTTCTTCTTTATGTGTCTCTGATAGGGACACTTGTCATCAGATTTAGGGTCACCCAGATAATCCCAGAAAATTCTTAATTGTATTACGTGTGCAAAGACTGTTTTCCAAATAAAGTCACATTTCACAGGTCCAGAAGACGTGGTCCTATATTTCTGAGGGCCGCTATTCGACACGTTACAAGGTTTATACTTCAATTTAGAAAATCATTTATTACTAAGAGGAATGAGTTTGGCTATAAATAAATTATCAGTTATTCTATATTCTTCAAATATGCAAATAGGTGAGAAGAGAATGATTGGTAGAATTAATATTCCTTACTAGAATTATGTTGGAACGACACCATAACACTGCTTGCATTCCCCAGGAACGTTGTACTGGGCGTGTTCCTGTCCCCCTGTTTTGGTTATCCAGAGCTGCTCTAACAGAATTACCACAAGCAGATGGCTTTAACAAGGGAAAGTTTATCCTTATGTAATCCACTAGGTTACAAGCTTGAATTCAGTGTGTCTGCTCCAGGGAAAGGACTTGATCTCTGTCAGCTCTGGAGGAAAGTCCTTGTGTAACACCACAAGGTCAGGGAGCATCTTGGCGCAGGAACCTCAGATCTGAAGGATACTGGCTTCTCCCAGTATTGCTTTCTTGGTTTTTTCAAATGTTCTTCTATTCTCTAATTCATTTAGTTCTGTTCTAATCTTTATGATCTGTTTTCTTCTGGTGACTGAGGGGTCCCTCTGTTGTTCTCTCTCTATTTGTTCAAGCTGTAGGGTCAGTTCTTGGATTTGGTTTCTTTCTTCCTTCCAGATGTGTGCATTTATGGAGACAAACTGAGCTCTGAGTACTGCTTTGACTGTATCCCATAGGTTCTGGTAAGAAGTGTTTTCATTCTTATTGGAATCCATAAATTTCTTTATTTCATCCTTGATTTCTTCTATAACCCATGGTTTTTTGAGCAAGGTGTTGTTCAGTTTCCATGAGTACCACTTTCTATCTATGTTTTTTCTGCTATTGATTTCAAATTTTATGGCTTTATGATTTGAGACAATGCTTGGCATTAATTCAACAGTATGGATTTTGTTGAGAATTGCTTTGTGTCCTAACACGTGCTCTATTCCGGAGAATGTTCCATGTGGACTGGAGAAGAAGGTGTAGTTGTCTGCTGATGGACAGAAAGTTCTGTATATGTGGATGAGGTCTAGTTAGTTAATTGTGGCAATAAGGTCGTCTGTGTCTTTACTGAGCTTTTTTCTTGACGATCTGTCCAATATTGAGAGTGGAGTATTCAAGCCTCCTGCTATTATTATGGAGTGATCTGTCTCCTTTTTGAGTGTAGACAGTGTTTCTTTGACATATTTAGGTGCTGTAATATTAGATGCATAAATATTTAATATTGTTAAGTCCTGCTTGTGTACTGAAACTTTCAGCAATAAATAGTGTCCATCCTTCCTTCAATTTTCAGATTGCTCCTGTCTTTAAGTCTAAAAGTGAGTTTCTTGTAGGCAGCATATAGATGGGTCATGTCTTTTGATCCAAGATGTCACTCGATGTCTCTTTACTGTAGCATTCAGTCCATTCACATTCAATGTGATTACTGATAAGTTATGTGTTCAGTGCTGCCATTGTAATATGTTTATTTTTCTGTTGATGTTTTCTCTGTTGTTCTTATTAATCTGTTCTGTGACCTTCTTCTTTGTGGGTTGATTTTTTACTTTTTTCAGGGTTGGTTTTGTGGTTATTGAGACTCCTGTATTACATTTCTTGATACGGTGTGTTGCTTTTTTATTGCACTTCACGGCTGCCCCTATGATCCCACTTAATAAAATATATATAAGCCCAATTTTGATTGCTACCAGTCTTTTCAACTTCCTCTCCATCTGGAAGGACTATAACAACTGCAGTAAATCCCTATTTTTGATACGATAATATCATAGTTCATATGATATGATCACTAGATCATTTCTTTCACTATTATAGCTTTGATTGTATTTGGAGCCTTCCCTAACCAAGTAGGATTCTGGATAATGTGTCCTTCTAAAATATAAAGTTAATGGTTTTCTTCTTCCAAGCCGAGAGATTCTTTCAGTATTTCTTGTAGCTTTGGTTTGGCTTTTACAAAGTCTCTGAGTTTCTGTTTATCTGCAAATGTCTTAATTTCATTTTCATATTTGAAAGATAGTTTTGCAGGATATATAATTCTTGGTTGGAAGTTCTTCTCCTTCAAGGCTTTGAATGTGTCATGCCACTGTTCCTGTGCCAGCATCATTTCTGCACAGAAAGCCAATGAAAGCCTACAGCATTTCCCTCTGAATGTTAGCTTTGCTTTGAGTCTTGCTGCCTTTAAGAGTTTCTGCTTATGTTTCATTTTGTTGACCTTGATTATAATATGTCTTGGAGTCTTTCCATTGAGATCTATATGGAGTGGTATTTGATACATATCTTGGATATCTATATTCTCTTCTTTCATAATTTCTGGGCAGTTTTCTGTCAGCAGCTCAGCCACAATACTCTCTGTGTTCTCAGTGCCTTGCCCTGTTCAGGAACTCCAATTAATCGTAGATTGTACTTCTTAATAGAGTCCCACACACTTCTTAATGCTTCTTCTTTTTTCTGATTTCTCCTCATAGATGCTGGAATCAGTACCTGTGTCTTCCAAATCAGAAATTCTCTTTTCTATGTGTCCCATTCTGTTTTCTTGGCTTTGAATTGAAGTTTCTATGTCTTTGATTTTGTTCTTGTTCTATTGGATTTCCAAGTACTGATGTTCATCAGATCAAACAGCTTGCTTATTTTGTTTTGCTCTGCTGTATTTTGTATAAGGTCTAGGAGGGCTCTATATATAATCCTTTTGTATTCACCTTCTGATAGTTTCAGAAAAGCTTCCCTGTCTAGGAAGTTCTGAGGTAGTTTCTTTTGGGGGTCTTCTGATGCCATGGGTGATTTCCGGGTTACCGTCTTCTCCAATGTTTGTTGCTTTTGGGGCTTCATGTGGGTCAATAGAGGCTGGGAGAGATGCTGTGAAGACGGACCACAGTTGTTTCTCTAAGCTGTCTTAAAATGAGAAGTAAAAAGCATTTGACAACTTCAAAGTCAGTCAGGTTTTCAGGTGTATATATCCCTCTTCCCAGCTGGCAAAGTAAGCACCACTATTTTGAACCCCAGATGTTATAAACTAGCTCAAAATACAGAAAAGCTACTGGCCTGCTGGCCTCTGCTGTCGGACCCCAGCTGTAGGTGATACTGTGTAGAATTCTGCTTTTCTGCTGGAAAAACAGTTTCTTCTTTGTAGGCACTGCCTCCCAGCCCAGGAACTAGGTCCATCTGAGGCTTCCGTATGGATGACTCTGCCTCTAGCAAAACAAGATAGCATCCCGCACAAGATCACCAGCTGGCTGGGACCAGGCTACCAGTGGAAAGAGAGGCCAAGACTGCTGAAATGCCCAGAGTCCACAGCCTCCACCACTGGGCCCCAGCCCCAGGCTACACTGTGCAAAACACCACCTCCTTGCTGGAAAAGCACTCTCCTCCTAGCAAGTGCCACCTCCCAGCCTAGGAACCAAGTCTGGCTGCAGCCTCTGCCTGGGTTTCTCCATTTCCTAGTGAATCAAGATGGCATCCCGCACAAGTGCATCTGTACGACTACCACATGGTGGAGACAGAAAGATAGGCCAGAGGAGCTGAAGTGTATACAGTCCAAAGCCAGGGTCTCAGAACCTGGTAATTACACTTGCTAGTCCCACCAGCAGTGAATCCGAGGCCAGCAGCTAGTCAAGTCCCAGCTCTGCCCACCAGCCAAGACAGAGGGAAAAAAAATCAAAATGGTAAGTTACCTTCGGTCTGTGAAAGCCTCTCCTCACCAAGAGTGGGTCAGCAAAAGAGAGGAAGTTTCGTGTTCAGTGGTATGAAGTCCAAATTAACAGCCCTATGCCACATCCCAGGGCTCACTAGGTATCCAAAAGGCTCCACTGAATTATCATTTCAGGTCTTGGTTTCCAGAAGGATTTAGGGAGATGTGCATTTAGTCCACCATCTTGACTCCATCCTCCCCCCATGCTGCTTTCTTGATGGTGTGAGGTTTCCAACTCTCTGCTTCCTTCCATTTCCCTTTATCCCTTGTAGGACAAAAGGATAAAAGGTGGTGCAGGCCACACTAGAGGAAAACTCTAATGGAGCAGGGACGTGACCTTAGGAAAGAATTTACAGTCCCACCCTAGTCCTCTCTAACATAATCCTACTCTGTTAGCCACAAGCAGAAATTAGGATTACAGCATCGGAAAATCACAAAATAGAGGGCAGTCACAGAATACAGGGAATCCTGGCACAGCCAAATTACCACACCAATTTTGGAGGGGACTCAATTCAATCATGACACCCCCTAAAAAGAGCTACTGAAATAACAAGACATTCTCCTCAACAGAATTTTCAGGAATGAATCCTGTGCACTGCCAAATGGAGTTTAGCAATGACTATTTATTACTTATAGCTATTTTAGAGCGCTAGTGATGCAGAAGTTAAGAGTTTGGCTGCTAACCAAAAGGTCAGCAGTTCAAAGCCAGCAGCCACTCCTTGGAAACTGTATGGGGCAGTTCTACTTCATCTTGTAGTCTGAATGGCTTGGAATGTACTCCATGGTAGTGGGTGTTATTATTATTTAATGTGCTGTGGCATGCTAAGTGTCCCACACTACGTTTTCTGCTTTAATTCCCACAACAACACTGTATGGCAGCTTATGAGACTTCACTGGATGATGCTAATCCTTCTTCGCTACCACTTCATCTCTTCTTTTTTAACAAAATCATTCCCTACCCCTACCCCTACCCAAGTATTCACTGTCTATCAAAGAACTTCCCTGGGTCAGAGATGCTAATACCATTTCCCTTTCTAGTGAGTGAGTCATTATTGAAAATGTTACACAACCATGGCCAATAACTCACGAAGGAGAGTTGGGTAAGGGTGTTGTGGATAAGGTGTCCTCACTCATAAAAAGTTCTGCTATGATTCTGACTCACAGAGACCCTATAAGACAGGGTAGTACTGCCACTAAAGAGTTTCCTAAGCTGTTCAACTTTACACGAGCAGATCCCTGAATCTTTTCTCTTACCTGGTACTTAGTGAGATCAAATTGAGGCCTCTGAGTCAGCAGCTGGGCTCCCTAATGGTTAATCTACCAGGGTCCCCACCCATAAAAACAGAAAACCAGAATAAGATCTCCACTTCACTGTCTGAACATTCTCACTTCTTCATGTAATCTAAAGGGAACTAACCCTATGAGGCAAAAAGGTAGAGATACTTGAGGCCATCCTCAAGAAAGAAAAAAGGTTTTATTTAAAAATAATAATAATTTGCCAAATTCATATGGGAATGTACATTTTCACTCAATCATCGTCATCATCATAATAATAATTTGCCCTTTGTTTCACAACTTGAAAGACAGAGCTAGAAGTCACTTCTAGGTATCTAACTCCTGCTTGACTGACTCACAATATGCCTTGGGTATCATAATGCCATCTTTTGTGATTGATCTTCCACGTAAGTTTCCCAAAAGCCTCAGAGAGGAATTTGAAAGGAGCATTTTTTAAAGAGAATGTACTAGCTAGTAACTGTAGAGGTCAGGAAGCAGGAAACTCTATAAAGAAATATAAAGTTGGCCATGAGGACAAGCAAACCCACTGCCATCCACTCAATTTTCTGGAATAAGTCCACTTATTTTCTTGACAATAGCTTCCTAACAGAAGGTCTACTGCAGCTAAAGACTGCTGCAGCTACAGACCACAGCTGTGGACCACTGCAGCTGTGAGCTACTTCAGACAATGTTGTTGTTGTTGTGAAGTGCCATCAAGTTTTCCCATGTCTCAGCACACGTCCCACAGAAGGAAACCGTGGATAGCTGTCCATCATTCTCATAAATATTCTTACACCTGAGCTGCTTGTTGTAGCCTCTGTATCTCATTAAGGGTCCGCCTCTTTTTTGCTGACCCTCTGCTCCACCAAACGTGACCCCTTCTCCAGGGACTGGTCTCTCCTGATAACATGACTAAAGCATGTAAGGTGAAATCTTGTTTCATTGTCACTTCTAAGGTATACCCTGGTTGTACTTCCAAGACAGATCTGTTCACTCTAAAACATGGTTCAGGTTATAAAATCAAAGGTGTAGACCCAAGATTTGATACTTCGATATTTTATTTGAAAGATTGATAGCAATTGTCATTGATTTCATTTACTTTCATTTATTCACTCTCATTTTCCATTGGAAATAACACTTAGAAAACTGTCAAAGTAGGGAAGAAAAGGCAGGTGGGTGGGTGGGGGGACAGGAAGGAAGATTAGGGGCACGGTTAGATCCACCAAGAAATGAACAACATGATCTACTGAGTAAAAGCAATAGGATTTTATTGAACACAACTTTTTAAGTGTAGCTATTTTCTTATCAATATTGTGTATAACTAGCCTGGGTTCAGAATTTGTATTATTATTTTTTGTGTGTGTATGTGGAAATTATCTAGTTGATACTAGTTATTTCATTTAAAAGAAAAGAAAAAAAAAAAAACCTTTCTATTCCCAGTATTTCTTCGTCCTCTTTAAAAATATATTATTGTTTCTTTTAACAAGAACTTCTCTACGATTATGAAAGTTAAAACAAAAATTATAAGACTTTAAGCACTGCCATTGTTGAGTGATTTTTGTTTATTGCTCCATGAGAGAATTTAAGCTGCTAGTTATTAAAGGGAAAACAACAATTTAACTGCAATGATTTACTTCTGACATACTGGAGCACAGACACAGACGACCCTGAGCTGGCATTCAATCAGCGTGTATGCAAGAACGAGATGGTATCTTAGAAGATTGTTCAGTTTGCTTGAGAAGATGTTACAGGGCACACGCTCTCTGTGCAATGATTTCTTTCCTCTCTCAGTCAAAATTGAAGCACTCTGAAAATTAATAGCTCTGGAGCACACAGTCCAATAAAACCATCCCAGGCAATTTGGTTTTCTGTGGGGTCCTCTGCCAAGCCAAAAAAATGTCATCGATGAAGCACACTGAGTAGCGACATGTTTTGTTTCGTACCTCTGTGGCTGACATTAGTCCTCAATGACATTCTCCAAAATTATTTCTCCAGAATTAAGTAATCTAAATCAACAAAAACTGGATTGAAAGTTGACCATGACATCATCCATTTCTCTAATGTTATAGATAATTACTTCTTGACATTACTTATTTAACAGAACATACTAGTGAATTTTTGGAAGCTTAGCTGAGGTATGAAATGCAGTGTATACTCCTACTTGCAAGTATGATTGCAGTCAGATTAAGGGAAGCCTGGCCAAGATTCTGAATTCAGAAATAAAGAAAAGGAAGCTAGTATTAATACTGAAATATGTATCTGAATTGTTTTAAACAATGAAAAATGGCAATATCGTTAGATGCAAAGACTTCTATTTCAATTTGCCTGTGTTTGAAAACATGAAAAAGAAAATAAGCCCCAAGTGACTTTTAAATCAAGAAACTCATACCTACAGAGTGGTATACATTTCTAAATGTCTCAAACTTAACTGTTTGTGTAATCAAGAGGCAGAAGAAAAATCTAAATCAACTCAGATTCAAGATTAAAAATATGATTTTATGCTGTTGGATTTGTGGGATGGGTGGAGGGAGGGATGAGTAGATGGATGGTGGAGAGATAGACATGAGAGAGACAATAGGCTATGAGAGAGACAGTAGACCATATTAAACCAAAACTCAGTGAATATCACAAACACAGTCTTGTAGACCAGTAAATTACATGCGAAGTCCCACAATTAAGTCTATGAACTTAATTGTTCTAAGTGCTACATACCTCATTGCTGTGTATCACTACTGTCACCATTGAAGTACTCCCCTTGGGAAGCTACACACTGATGCCATCACTTAGTTCACCATTCAAAGCAATTTTGGAACTCTTTCTGGAATGGCCACTGTATATGGTGGCATGGTGGCACAGTGGCGAGTTCACAAACTTAGTTGTATAGTCGGTGGGGTAATTTTTAACCAGTAAACAAACAGCTGTATTGGAACACCCACCCTACTCACCTGGTCTGGCCTCCACTGACTTTTTTCTTTACCCAAAGATATGGGAAATATTGAAAGGGAGACATTCTGATGACATTCAGGACATCAAGGGTAACAGCATGACAGCTCGGATGGCCATTCCAGAAAAAGCGTTCCAAAATTGCATTGAAGGGCGGACTAGGCACTGGCATCAGTGCGTATCTTCCCAAAGGGAGTACTTAGAAGGTGACTGTAGTATATTCAGCAACGAGATATGCAGAACTTTTTCTAGGAGGCGTTCCCAAACTTTATCGTTAGAACTTATATCACTTCAAATAGAAACCCGAGTTTATCTGAAAAACTGAAAGATGTATTTTCTCTGTAGTTGTTGTTAGGTGTCATTGACTCAGTTTTCACCTCTAGTGACCCCATGGAAACCCTGGTCACATAGTGGTTAAGTGCTGTGACTGCTAACCAAAAGGTCAGTATTTCGAATCCACCAGGTACACCTTCGAAACTGTGAGCAGTTCTATTGTGTCTTGTATGTTAACTAGGAATCAGAACTGACTTGACAGCAATAGGTAGTGACCCTATGTGATGAAGTACAAATGTCCCATAGAATTTTCTAGACTTTGATATTTTTGAGTCAGAATCCATTTGATGATTCTTTTTTTTTTTAATTTCTGTGGGAGCAAACAACCAGGTCTTTCTGCAGCTGAGTTGTTGGTAAGTGGGTTCTAACCACCAACCTGTAAGTTAGTAGCTAAGTGCTTGAGTGTTATACCATCAGAGCTCCTTTATCTGCTCTAGAGTCCCCAAATTAATGGTCTACCTCATTACTACTTCTTCTAGCACATGTTTGCACAGAATTTAGGTCACATTACTGTTCAGACCACCTAAATGGCACATAGCAAAAGGATGAAAATAGGGCCCCAGAAAGACACAGAAAAGCCCTGACCCATGAGTAGGTGGTGACAGGCACAGAAAACTTTGAAAATTTTTTTTAAGAACACAAAAGTTTTGGAAACAAATTTATCTTTCTTTTTAAACAGCAAGAGAAAAGAAGTATCTATGTTCTGTTCTTTTTCATTCAAAATGTATTTTTTTTTTACATTCTGTAATAACTTTGGTATAAAAATTATCTTAGATAAATTAAAGTGAATGTAAATGGCATTTAAGAAGCAAGTCTTTTATTCAAAAAATGAGTAACAGAAGGAACAGGTGCTCATTTCTTGTACGGCATTCTGGTTTCTTTGGTTATGGTTATTTCCCCAGGAGAAATATTAAAACAACAACAACAACACTAAATTCAGAAAATAATGGTAAGAAAGCTAGATTCAATAAATAGATTATATATTAAGAATCCACTGAGTACTAGACTATGAGTGTGTGGCCACATGTAACTGGGACAATTAAATCTGAAAGGAAAGGAGAGGAAGCTTAGTTTTAAAATATTCTCCAAGTTATGAGAAAAGTGACCATTAGTTCATGATGAAAGGAAAGAAGAATCTCAGCAGATCATCAAAGACAAATCTGGTTTATTTGTTTGTTTGTTGTTTGAATATTTCAACATGAGGAAATTCACTCTTAGGTTGTCCTATAAAGGTCACTGTATTAGTGTTATTTGATTTATTTATTTATCTTTGCCTGTGACAAATTACTACAAACAGTGATTGAAAACCCACAAGTCTATTAGCTTGAACATCTAGAGATCACAGGTCCAAAATGGGTTTCACTGGGTCAAAATCAAGATTTCAGCAAAGTAGCATCCTTCTATAAGGGGAAAAGTTTCCTCTACCTTTTCTAGCTCTTAAAAAGAAATACACCAAATCTGCTGCCATTGAGTGGCTTCCTCCTCATAGAAACCATATAGTGCAACCCTGTAATAACTAGTAAGTGAAGACAAATACAGGAGAACCTTGTACTGAAAAAAAGTAGATCCGGCCACAGTAAGACCAGCTGGCAGCTACAGAACCACCAGTATTCAGATTGAACACTGAATGAAAATCCCCAGGGAAGTAGTAATGCTCCTCTGCACATGACATCTAAGGTGAAACAGGAGGTTTGACATAATCTGGTAGGAGAATTATCTTAGATACTTTAGAAAACAAGCAAACAAACAAAAAAAAACACTGCCTTCGAGTCAATTCTGACTCATAGTGACCCCACAAAACAGAGTAGAATTGTCCCAATAGATAAACTGGAGTGAACTTAAATGAAATGGTATCTTAAATGCCCACTCTGGAATTTAAAAGCAGACTCAGTCAAAAGCTACATGGTTTTAGGAAGTAATTTTCACTATGATTGAGAGGAATCTTGAAGGATTCTCCGACCTCAGCATCTGAAAATTATGAATTTTATTTGAAGATAAATCATATTCATATTCAAATAATCCAAGAAGCTGAATTATATGAAGAAGAGTAAGTCGTCAGGATTGGAGGAACATTCATTAACAAACTGTGTTTCACAGATGACACAACCTTGCTTACTGTAAGTGAAGAGGATTTGAAATACTTACTGATGAAGTGTTGCCGTATAGATTGCACTCAACATCAAGAAAACAAAAATCCTGACAACTTAGACAAGTAAGCAACATCCTGGTAAACGGAGAAAGGATTGAGGTTGTCAGAGATTTCATTTTACTTGGACCCACAATCAAGGACCATGGAAGCAGCAGTCAAGAAATCAAAAGATACATTGCACTGGAAAAAATCTACTGCAAAGGATCTCTTGATAGTGTTGTAAATTAAAGATGTCACTTTGAACACTAAGGTGCACCTCACCGAGGCCATGAAATTTTCAGTCATATCATATGTGTGTGAAACCTGGACAATGAATAAGAATAACAGTAGAAGAATTAACATCTTTGAATTGTGGTGCTAGAGAAGAATATTGACGTACCATAGACAGCCAAAAGAACAAACAGATCTGTTCTGGAAGAAGTACAACCAGAGTGCTCCTTGAAGCAAGTCTCGCGAGACTCTGTCTTACACAGTTTGGGCATGTTGTCAGGAAGGATCATTCGCTGGAGATAGACATCATGCTTGGTAGAGTGGGGCGAAAAAGAGGACGACCCTCGATGAGACGGACTGACACAGTGGCTACAACAATGGACTGAAGCATGAAAAGCATCACGGACGTGGTGCCGGACCGGGCAGGGTTTCGTTCGGTTGGCCCAGGGTTGCTGTGAGTTATAACTGACTTGACGGCACCTAACAGCAACAACATGGCACACACCCACACACAGAAACTCTCCAGAATAAGTAAAAGTAGAGTTTTTAATGACTCCCACGATCAGAGCAGACACCGAAGGGACTTCTGCTCCGATGAAAAGCTGTGACAGTTCTGTCAAGTATCTTTAGAGATGACAACAGTCTATGCAGAGAAAGCACTCATGCAACCCTGAACGCAGCAGAAGGGTAGCTTAACTACACCGAGGTGAACCAGTTGGGGAGAGGTTGTTCACTTTATAAATTACATATCGTTGCACAATAAACCTCTCCCCCCACACACACCCAAATTAGCAGTTTAAATCAACAAACATGCATCCTCTGATAGTGCCTGTGTGTCAGGAATCTGGAAGTGACTTAGCCAGGTTGTCTCCAGAACTCTGCCATCAAGGTGTTGGCTGAAGCTGGAGTTTCAGAAGTCCCTGAGTGACACCAACAGACTGTTTGACTACTAGCTGAAAGGTTTGCAGTTATAACACACCCAGAAGTGCCTTGAAAGATAAGCCTGGAGATCTGCTTCTGAAAGGTCACAGCCTTGAAGACCCAACGGAGTAGTGCCACCCTTTACTCATGGTATCGCCATGAGCTGGAATCAACTTCACGGCCACTAACAACCAGTTGTCTCAGTGCCCAACTGAAGAAGGAGGCTCTGCCAGGCTCACTGAAGTGGTTGATGGGAAATGTCAGAGGGTCTGCCTTTTAGCCACTAGTGGGCTTCTCTATAGGGTGCCTCATGACACAGCAGCTACCTTCCTCCAAAGTGACAAAGCCAAGAGCTTGCAAACGAACTTCCAAAATGGAAGCCAGTTTTTCTTTTTTCTTTTTTTGCTCAGTTGTGCTTTATGTGAAACTTTACAGACTCAGTTAATTTCTCATACAAAATTTATACAGTGTTATATGACATGAGCGGCAATCCCCTTAATGTGACAGCATACTCCCCCTTGCCACCCCAGTTTCTTGTGTCCATTCAACCAGCTGACTTTCCTGCCTTCTTGTCATGCCTCTGGACAGAAGCTGCTCGTGTGGTCTTGGGTATCTCACTGAGCTAAGAAGCACACACTTCATGAATATTATTTTATGTTTCACTTTCCAGTTTAATCTTCATCTGAAGAGTGGACTTCAGGAATGATTTTAGCTCTGGATTAATTTAGCCCCCATGGACCACAGCTTCGGGGGTTCCTCGAGTCCCAGTTAGGCCGCGAAGTGTGGTCTTCTTGCTATAAATTGGAGGTCGCTCTGTACTTTTCTCCTGATGTCACCGATGGGAGCCGGGCACCATCCAGCTCTGGTCTCAGGCTGATGAAGTGTCTGGTTCAGGCGGACCTGTTGTCTCTTAGGCTAATATTTTCCTACATCTTTGGTGTTCTTCCTTCTCCTTTGCTCCGAATGGGTCAGTATCAACTGATGCATCTTAGATGGCTCTTCACAAGCTTTTAAGACCCAAGGCAGCCATAGCTCTTTAAATCTAGTATCAGAAGTGACATCCCATCATTTCTGCTATATCTTATTCATTAGGAGTGAGGGGATCAATTCCAGCCTCCACTCAAGATGTAAAGATTAGACAGAAGCGTGACTACTAGCAGGGGTGGAAGACTGGCAGGGATCTTCCGTGCTGCCTACCACTGAAACCGAATCCCTTTGCTGTGAAGCTGATTCCTACTCCAGCCATTCTATAGAACAGCAGAGAACTACACAGAATTTTCAAAAAGCAGCTAGTGGATTTGAACTGGTGACCCTTCGGTTAGCAGCTGAGCTCTTTACCACACCACTGTCAACCACAGTCCCTCTGAAAATCTCTCCTCCTAAGTTCACTTTTCTGGGAAAGTGACCGTGCTTACCAATTGGTATTTCATCATACCAAAGCTAATTTTTTAAAGATCAATATTTGTGTCCATATTGCGATACTTGGAATTCCCTGATTCTTTATGGGATGGCCAAGTTCATTAGTATACAGGCTCAGTAGAGTTTGAGTAAGTGCTGGTGAGAATCAGCTATCAGTTGCCATGGAGCTGATTCCAGCTCCTGGTGACCTCACAAATGTCAGAGTAAAACTATACCCCTAGAGAGTATCTGGTGGCTGATTTTTTTGTAAGTAGATAGCCTGGCCTTTCTTCTGCAGTATCTCTGAGTGGATTTGAAACTTCAAATTTAGAATTGGTTCCCAAACACTTTAACCACGTGTCTCACTCAGGATCTCCAAACTGGTGAGTGCATACATACTGTTATGCTGTTGGGTCTTCCTGGTGGCTCTAATCCATTAGCTGCTTTGTCAGCCTCTTCCTTGCCCTTTAGTGGCATAGTAGTTAAGTGCTACATCTGCTAAACAAAAGGTCAGCAGTTTGAATCTGCCAGAAGCTCCCTGGAAACCCTGTGGTAGAGTTCTACTCTGTCCTGTAGTGTCTCTACGAGTCAGTATCAACTCGATGGCAGCAGGTTCGGTTTGTAGGTTTTCCTTGCTCCTTGGCAAGCTGTCATGGGCCTCTCTGATTCTCTGTCCTCCTGTTGTAGAGCCAGTTCACATGCTCACATGGCCAAAGGGAGAAGCCAGCCGGCTATGCCCTCAGTCTTCTGAATGAAGGAGAACGCAGAGCACAGCTTCTCCAGAGCCAGCCAGCCAGGCTCCAGCAAATCAGCCAGCAACATCTGAGAGCTTCCAGAGCTGGCTTGATGATCTGTGCTCCGGAGTCGGGCACCGTCAAGCCTCATCCCAAGCCTACAGGGCCACTCCTTCTATAATATGCAGCTCCTACTGTCCATTTTTGGTCCTTTTCCAATACTTTTGCACTTTCAGGGCTGGCTGGTTATAAGAGAAAGCAATACACTTTGTTATATTCCATTTTTTTTCTAACAGCTATAATTCCATACATTTTCCAAACCAGAAGGTCCTTATTAAAAACACTCCAGCACGATTCTAGATTTTATAGCACTCAGGTCCACACTACTGAATGGGAACACATGGAGAGAACATCAGTTTGTCAGATATTAGAGACCCCATGTGCTAGAGTGAAATACAGTCGCATCTTCCGAATCATTTCTAGTATCAATATTTCTAATATTTGCCAAGATGTGATGTCTCACAAAGAGCTAATGACTCTTTTTCTAAGCTCTTCAAGGTTGCAAGCAAGCAGTTTTTAAGAAAATCAAGTTTTACTTGACTCCTTATGTAAGCTCCGGAAGCCGTGGTGGTATAGTGGTTAGGTACAATGTCTGCTAACCAAAAGGTCAGGAAACTCTATGGGACAGTTCTATCCTGTCCTGTAGGGTCACTACAAGTCAGAATTGACAGCAGTAGGTTTGATTTTTGGTTTGGGACAAGGTGATTATGCAATACAACAACACTGGGACAAAATGATTATGCAATATAATAATAATATTAATGTTGACACACTGTTATTATAAGGATCACCTGAGACCTGTCTCCAGCCCTGCCTGTACTTCCACCTCTTCATCCTTGAATTCATGCTGATACTACTCTGCTCTCAGAGGGACTGTGAGAAGCAAACTGTCACCTGATCTCCATAATCTACAAAATTCTGCAGAATATCCACCTAATTAAGTCATGGGCAAAGGAGATGGACAGACACTTCACCAGAGAGGACATCCAGGCAGGCAAAAGACACATAACAAAGTGCTCACAATCATTAGCTATCAAAGCAAACCAAATCAAAACTATAGTGAGATACTATTTCACCCCAACCAGGTTGGCCATGATCCAAAACACGCAAAACAACAGATGCTGGAAAGGTTATGGAGAGACCAGAACTCTACTATACTGCTGGTGGGATTGCAATTTGCTATAATCTCTATGGAAAGCAATCTGGCACTTCCTTAAAAAGCTGGAAATAGATATACCACTTGATCCAGTAATCCCACTGCTTGGAATTTATCCTTCAGAAACAAAGGCTGTTACATGAACAGATACACATACATGAATGTTTATTGCAGCACAGTCCACAACAGCTAAAAGATGGAATCAACCCAGGTGCCCATCGATAGATAAACAAACTATGGTACATATAGTCAATGAAACACTATGCAGTGATAAAAAAAAAAAAAAAAAAAAGATGATTTTAGAAAACATCTCATAACCTGGTTTCAACTGGAAGATATTATGCTGAGTGAAATCTGTCAGTATCAGAAAGACAAATACTGTGAGATCGCTGTTATAAAGACTTAAAAATAGAATTATCTACACAAGAATAAAACTTTGATGGCTACTAGGGCGGAGGGGGTGAGGGTCTATCATGGATGAAACAGTTGATAGATGTTAGAAATTTTATTCACTTACTATAATAAATAAACTTACAAAATGTTTTTCCTGTTGGGAAGATTTTTTTTAAAAAAAAATCTTTGTTGTTGTGTGCCGTAGAGTCAACTCTGCCTCTTGGAAACCCTTGAGGGCGGGGTAGACCTGCCCCTAGGGTCCCAGAGGCTGTCATCTTTACAAGAGCAGATCGTCAAGTCTTTTTTCCCAAGGAACTACCGGCTGGATTTGAACCACTGTCGGCAGCTGAGAACTGAACCCCTGCACCACCAGGGGTCTGAACATCAGTCCATTTGTCCGAACCCGGACCTGAACCCTGGACCCGCAGATTCCCCCTCGGATGCTCACTGATGGAGCTCCATGGGTTGCAGTTCCAGGCACCTTTTGGAAAGCATGGAGGGGACATGTTCAGGTCTTTGTATGTTCTCTTCAGACTGTCATCCTGAAATAATGTGATGACTCAGAATGTGAATATAGTCCTTTTGGTGGGGGGTTGGGGGTGGGGAGCACTTCTATTTATTGTTCAGGGAAAGATTTGGTCTCAAATCCTATCTGTTGCTTAAGTGCCCCCGCCTCCCCAGCAGGAAAACAAAATTTCATTCCTGCCTCCAGTATGATATGATGTCACCTTTGTGAAAGATATCGAATGCCTGCCTCTTCTTTCCACGAAGTCATTTATCCTTTGTATTCTCCCTTCTCTTGGAATTGGCTGATGCTAGCAGTGTCTTCAGTCACAGTGGAGCACAGAGAAAACTTTTCCATCAGTTAAATACGCGGGACGCTTTCCACACACACACCACTATCCTCCATCGAGTGATGGCTTTGTGTAAAAAGAGAAGTCATTTCAGGGAGGGGAGCGGAAGTGCCAAAGAGAAAACGTCAGACACGCCCTCAGGGCCCGAGATTAGGGCCTCGGGCTGGAACACACGAGGCTTGTGTGAAGGACAACGTGCTTGCTCAGCCCTGCGCTCCTCTGGCCTCCCTGCCGCGCAGTCCCCCGGATTTCTCAGAGGAACGCCCACTGCAGCCACTTCCCCTCCACCTACTTCCCCTCTGCCTGCTGCAATCTGCTTTCCATTTCCTACAAGGAGCCCGATTCAGGCCTGTAAAGGTCACGAACAACTTTTTTATTGCCGTATCAAGTGACCTCCTGTTTTGATCCGACAGGACTCCGTCAGTGTAATTGACACTTTTTCTCAACAGTCTTTTTTTCTAGGCTTTTATGGCATAAAGTCTCTCTCCCTATGGGCTCCCACCCCGCCCCTACTCTCCTCTCTCCCTTTCTCTTCTTCTCTCTCCTCCCCCCACCTCTCCCCGCCTCACCTTTTCCCATCTTCTTCTCTCCTCTGTCTCCCACCCTCCCTCTTAACCTCTGTATCTGCCTCTCTTCCTCTCTCCTCTCTTCGGGTCTCACGCTCTCCTTTCCTCCCTCCCATCCTTTCTGTCTCCCTCCCTTCCACTCTACCTCCCCCGCCCCCTCTCATTCCCAGTTATTTTTCCTAGGTTTCTTCTCAGGAAGGAGCTGTGTGTATTACTCAGCTCTAAACGTCTACCCCACCACTTGCCTGCTATCTGTGAGTCAGGACGGGTGGCTTTCAGGCGACTGTGGCACTGGCCTCGATGCCCTCAGTGTTCCAAAGACCAGCAGGGTCAGCCATGGCTGCGGAAGTCTCAGCAGACCTTCCAGACCAAGAGGGACTAGGAAGAAAGGTCTAGAGAAGGGCACCTGAAAAGTACCAACGAAAACCTGACAGGTCACAATAGATGTCTGGCTGACCAGGGCTGGGTAAGAAGCCCCCCGGCCCCCGCCCCCAGTTGGAAAGGGACCCCAAATACACAGTGAACACAGCAACGGACTGGAATGACCATGAAGATGACACAGGTCCGGGAAACATTCTTTCCATTGTCCATGGGGCCACCATGAGTTTGATTTGACTGGACAACAAACAACAACCAAAAGCCTGTCACTCGGATCTTTTCTCCCTGTGTGTCCTGCCTTGGAACGCCTCTATTCACCTTACCTTACCTAAACCCTTCAATATCAGCTCAGGGCTGCTCACTGCCAGCTTCCGTATACGGTGCTCTCATGTCCTCACAGATGTTCTCCATGCCTGGCCCAGCTTCCTCTTCCATCCTCAGATCCTGCAGCCAGTCCGTTCTGACCCTTGCCTGCTGGTCCCAGCATCCTGGTCTACCTGCAGTTCCCAGTAGTAGCAGAAACCCACGGCAGGATTCAGGATCTTTCCCACCACATGGCTTTTGTGCGTTTACCTCCCTCCACCTGCAAGGACCTTCCTTATCCTGTGTGATTCTGTAACATCTTCTTTCAAGACTCAGTTCAAATTCCTTAATATGTATTTCTCACCTTCCAGTGTTAAGGCTGCTCAGAGTCAGAATCATCTTGACAGCAGTGGGTTGGGTTGGATTGAGTTTGGGTTTATGTTAAGGCAAACACTCCTCTTTCCTCTGTTTTAATCCCTAACTTTGGAGGATCAACCTCTCTTCTTAGCTTGGGGACACTTTACAGACAGCCACTGTGTGTCCACTGCCTCTGCATACAATGCCCAGCCCAATTTCTGACCCATTATAACAGACAAAACCTTTTTATTCATTGAAAGAATGACTGAAGCAACAAGCCAGTAGCCCAGACCATGATTCCATCAGTTTTCTAGTCTCACGTGTGTTGTTTCCTTATCATGTCCACTTCTACTGGTCTTAAATCCAATACTCTGAAACCTTCAAACAGCACCTCTCTTCATAGTGGGGGGAGGGGAACTTCCAACTTAAAGTTTATTCTCTGAGAGCTTTCCCACTAAGTCAGAGGTTTTCTGGCCTGATCAGCAAGACTTCATTAATTCCGAGCTCATTTCTCCAACCACTCAGTAATAATCAACCCATACAGGCACAGACCTTTTGACTAACTGTCTAGCTAAAACCCATTGTATAGCGTCAAGTCCAACTCTTAATGATCCTGTAAAGCAGAGTAAAACTGCCCTGTTAAGTTTTCGAAGGAGCAGCTGGTGGATTTGAAAAGATGACCTTTAGGTTAACAGCTGAGTTCATAACCACTGAACCTCCATGACTCCCTGCCTAACTAAAAATAAACCTAACTGTCTGGTTAAATAATAAATGCCTAAACTGGGGCTGGAATTTGGGGCCAGTGGGCAGAGAACCTGAAGCTAAATATTTGCACTTCTTAGGAAGCATCCTACAAGGTCTTTATCAGAATTCTTGTCTCACGCCAATTGCTTCATTAAGCTTTCCCTAAGGTTTCACTTTGCAGATGACACGTAACAGATTGGGGTCTGTTATTGCAGCTGTTTTGAATTGTGCTTTTGCCCACCTCAAACTCCCCCGACTGGAAAGCTAGCTGGGTCACAGTCATATCTTTTCATTCCATTTAGGAAAACACCTTGCCCAGACTAAGCATTTATAGCTATCTGGATGAAATGAGGAAACTCTGCTGGCACAGTAGGTAAGAGCTATGGCGGCTAATCAAAAGGTCAGCAGTTTGAATCTACCAGGCACTCCTTGGGAACTCTATGGGGGCAGTTCTAATCTGTCCTATAGGGTCACTGTGAGTCAGAATTGACTCTACTGCAACAGGTTTGGATCAACTGAGGCACCAAGGGCTGAGGCCCAAGCTATTTGGAGATTGGGAGTGTTGGGGTTCGGATTTCAAGACACGACCCAGAATTTCTTTAAGCCAGCCAAGTGCCGTCGAGTCAGATCCGACTCATGGCGACCCTAGGGGCCAGGGTAGAACTGACCCCCAGAGTATTCTTTAAAGGTAAAATTTTATTAAAAATATGCCCAATAGGAAAAAGAGTGGTGCACCAGGGACGCACCCCAAACTACACAGAGCAGGGGGTGACCCAGAGCTTCCTCAGCACCCAGTATTTAAGTCGTGAGATTACAAAGCAGGGAGGGGGAACTGACCTTTACATTGATTGGTTAAGGTCACCTGGAATTCCTGTTAGTTATAAAATGTGGTCAAGGTCTAGGGGTCACTTGCAAGGCTGTCCCCAGGCATTGTCTTGTGACAGATGTTTTGTAAGACAAAGGTAGATTACTGTATGGTATTTTCTGCTATTAAGTTGTTTCCTGGGGCTTTCTTTAATACCTTGAATTTTTACTGCACCCTTCCTCAAAATGGAGTCACTTATGCCTCATTTCAACATGAGGAGAGACTGAACACAGAGAGCTATGCAGCAATCCTTACCCTGGTTACCGTCAAGGTGATTTCAACTCATGGTGATCTCACATGTATCAGAGTAGAACTCTACTCCACAGGATTTTCGATGGCTGACTTTTTCAGAAATAGATGGCTGGGCCTTTCAGCCCATATATTTGGGGGTACACTTCCAGACTTTCAGTTAGCAGTAAAACCTGGCAACCATTTGTATTACCCAGTAAAGCCCAAACAACAGATAGTGTACCCCACAAAGCCTTGCTCTTCTCAAGAAAGGAGAAGTCAGCTTCTGGGATGTTCTCTGTGTCTACTGTCCTTTGCAGAAATCCTGCTCCACCATCTACTTCCCGAGGGAAGAATCAGATGAAACTCCTGCCTGTCTGCCAAGCAACCCCAAACCCACTTATGTGACTCAACTACCGAACAGCCACCCAAATTCAAGGGTCTGGGGTCATTTGCCATTATGCTTCCTGTGAGACCATGTCTGCTCAATAACAATGCAAGAGAATAATAAGGCTCCCAGTCACACAGAAAGCTGGTTCAGCCTGTGCTCCAAGTTGCTGATAACGACCAGACTAAACAAATCATTAGAAATATGTCCCCATCACTAATTTGGACTTTAAAATACTCAAGAGTAACATGGGAACTGAGTTGCACCTCAAGGAGGACCAGGACAACTAGAATCAAATTGCTTGGCTGGAATGGACTTTTGAAAAGTTTCAGATTCTTTCTACACGTCAGCACAGATGGAATTAGAGACCAACAGAGATTTGGTCCCTTCTGGAGAGTCTCTTAACTGTCATTTAATTATTTGGGGAGGTAAATGAGATGAAGACGATGTGCCAATACGTATTACATACTATCATCTGCATATTTATGAACATGTTTCAGAAACCAAAGATAAGAGGCAATTGTGAACATTTTACAACACTTTCCACTTGAGAAGTAAGGGAAAACAGATATTCACTGCCAAAAAAACTAAAATAAGAAAATTTACTCTTTCTCTTTTTAAATATCTTTTAAAAAATTCTTGAAATGCAGAGAATATTTTCTAAATCTGAAAAACAGTAACTTGTAGTTTAATCTATCCATTAAGGAACCATGTATTTCCAATTCTCCTAGAAAATAAAAAGCCAGGAAGCCAAACCCACTGCCATCAAGCCAATTCTGACTCATGGTGACCCTATCACTCACTCACTGCCAGTGAGTCAATTCTGACTCATAGCGACCCTAGGTGACAGAGCAGAGCTGCTCCATAGAGCTTCCAAGGAGGACCTGGTACATTTGAACTGCTGACCTTTTGGTTAGCAGCCGTAGCACTTAACCACTATACCCCCAGGGTTTCCAGATGGCAGAGAGGAAAATTAAATCTAAAACTTAACAAAATTTGGGTGGTATTGTCACATTCAAAGAGAGCTGAATAGTGGAAATGTTTTATTACCTATATTTCACTGCAATAAATTTTTATTTGAAAAAGAAATAGGAAATGACTTTTTTTGTCATAAAGAATAGTTTGCTTTGAGGTTTTCACTTTTGCCCTTTGTACAACCTGTACAAAGTGTTTTTCCTAATGTCATTTTTCCTGGCTGAAAAGCAGATTAACAAGAATAGAATTTAAAAAAACAAAAAAAGAAAGAAAGAAAAGAAGTGGGGGGAGTTGCAGAGTTGTTATGTCACAAGTGATTTCAAATGGAGGAAATGTACCAATTCCATATTTCATCCTGAAAAAAGAATGGAAAGTTCAAGCTCATTCTCATTCAGTTTCCCTTTGTGCCAGTTACCAGGGATTTCTGGGTTTGATTAACCTGGCTAACATCCAACCAACTAATTGTTCCTTTTCAGAAAAAGAACGGCTGTTCCAACAGGAAATGAAGCGGGGTGAACTCTTGCTCTGTTGCCCCTTTGGGTCTCGTGATTCCTTGCCATGTTAATGAACTGGGCTGCCGAGTCTCTCCTCTGAGGAGCGTTTGGTGTAACCGTCTTTCGGGCTGACCAGTACGCATAGCTTCTCCTCATTTTACTACATTTAAACATGTCCATCTCTAGTCTAATAACACCAGTTGCCATTCAACCGATGACAACTCATGGAGACCTCATGTGTACCGTAGAACTGTGCTCTGTAAGGTTTCCAAGGGCTGCCCTGTCAGAAGGAGATCACCAGGTCTTTCTTTCACGGAATCTCTGATAGGACTTGAACTTTCAATGGTTTCATTTAGCAGCCAAGCATGGGAGCTGTTGGCACCAGCCAGGAACTCATTCAGTTTAATATATTTTTAAGATACTTCAGAGGGAGTTTTGTCTGTTACTGAATCCTAGAAGGTGAGTTCTGTCCAAACGCGCAGACCTGCCAGTAAACTGGATACCAGTCTTCAAGACAGTGACAGTCACTTTATAATACTGTGAAGAGCAAGGAGCCAGGAGGGATCCGACTCCCTGTTCCATGGGAAAGCAGAGTTTATAAGTGATTTGGGCAGCAAGATAGCCGCCATGCAAGTGTACTGAGGGAATGTTCTAGAAGGCAGCATGGTAACATGAGATGATGGGGTTCTTGCCAGGTCTTCCATTTTGGAATATAGTCTGTGCGATGATTTTTCTCCTGATTCATTCAACATGCTGCTGCATCCCGTGTCAAGGTCAGTTAGCAGTCACAGCTGGCCCTTCTATGTGTGTTGCGAGGGGCAAAGCTGGCTTGAGCTACCTGAAGGACTCATAGAAATTCACCGGAACTCATAGGGTCAGGTTACATGTCTGGTTTGCATACTTTCATTTTTCACTTTGATAATCCCTCTTTCATGTCAGGCTTTCTGTCTAGAGAAATGAATTTGAGACTTATCCACAACTAAGTCAAGATAAAGGTATGCAGCAGGATCAAGTGATCCCTAAAGACTTGTCAGAAAAGAGGACTATGGGTGAAATGCTGATAAGTACCAACACTGACCTCTTTAAAATGTCTAAAAGCAGAAATGTCACTTTGGGGACTAAGGTACATCTGAATCAAGCTATTTTTCAAATACCTCATATACATGTGAAAGCTAGACAATAAATAAGGAAGACTGAAGAAGAGGTGATGCTTTCGAACCATGAAGTTGATGAAGAATACAAAATATACTGCAAACTGCCAGAAAAATTAACAAATCTTAGAAGAAGTACAACCAGAATGTTCTTCAGAAGCACAAGTAACAAGACTTTGTCTCATGCACTTTGGATATATTGTCCAGAGGTACTAGTCCTTGGAGAAGGCCATCATGCTCAGAAAAGTGGAAGGTCAGTGAACAACGGGAAGACTCTCAACAACAAGGAATGACACAGTGGCTGCAACAACGGGCTCAAGCACAATGATTGTGGAGTTCGATCAGGACCAGACAGTGTTTCGTTTTGTTGTCTATAGCGTTGTTATTAGTTGGAACCAACTCAACAGCAACAAAAACAACCAACATTTCAGGAATGGACAGGTGAAGAAGAGCTGCAAAGAACACTGAGGAGTGTCCCGGGCAACAGAGAAATGACATGTGAAATTTAAGCTAGAGGAGTCAGTGTAAACAACACCAAATGTCACAAAAAAAGGTCAGCTGAGAAGAGGAAAAAAAACATTCCGTTGGCTCTAACACCTAGGACAGAACAGGTGAGCGCTGCTGGAGAAACTTCAGCACAGCAGCGAGGTGTGAGGTTGAAGCATGATGACCACTGCTGGCAACAGAAAAGAAGGAAGACACACACCTAGCCAGTAGCTCCACGGGGAAACCGTATCTAGGAAGTTTTATTGATTTATTTATTTTAAGATGAGAAAAAAGTTAACTTTAGCAAGACTGAAGCTAAGATTAATGGAAACCAAGAAGTGGAAAATACACGAAAAAAGTGAGGGATTATCGAACAAATTCCCCAAGCTGATGTAGGGAAATGCAAGGCAGAGCACAGAGGGTGGTTTTAATTTGGATGGTCAGTGACCACCTCTTCGTGAAGATACTTAACAAAAGACAAGTGCACATGAATCTGGAGAAAAAGAGCTGGGAATACAAAAACATTCACTTCTGAGAGTCTTTATTTTCTGGAGGCAGCAGAAAGAAAGACAGCTAGAGAGAAGGAGTGGCAAAAGCTTGACACAACTACGGAAAACATAGCAGAAGGAAAGCAGCAGAACACGGAAGAGGTTGTTTTGAGCTCAGGCCTCATGACACCAGAAGATCCTGAGCACTGTGAAGAGATGGATCTCAAGAGGTGCGAACCGCAGACTGCCCAGGAGCCAGCTGGAGGACTTGTCAGGGTAGCACCTGAAGGTAAGAGGCGGCAAGTACTATGGGTGAAAGAAACTATCTAGGAATGGCAGAGTCTAAGGCTTTCTGGAAAGGGCCTCCTTTCTTATGTCTTTCCTTTGGCCACAGCTCTGGGAGGCTCTTTATCCAGAACCAGGGTTTGCATTGGTGTCATGGTGAAGAACAAGCAGGAAGTTCTTGCTTCCATGAAATGTGTCTTCAAATACAATATGAAAGGCATCTGAGCTGTCCTGGTCCCGCCGCAGAGCTGAGTCTATCACAAAGCAAAAGAGTTTTCAGACATTTTCCAAAGCAGATACAAGGTCTGAAAGTTAAGTTCATGAATTCATCCAAGAAAAAGTGCCACACAGCTCCTTGCTGAATATCACTACTGCTCCCTTTGAAGTACTCGTCTTGGGAAGCTATGCACCAAGGTCAGCACCTAGTCTACCCTTCAAAGCAATTTTAGAACTCTTTCTGGAATGGCCATCAAAACTGTTGGCAGATTACCCTGATGTCCTAAATGTCATTAAAATGTCTTCCTTTCAATATTTTCTTGATCTCTGGGTAAAGAAAAAAGTAACTGGGGGCCAGATCAGTTGAGTAGGGAGGGTGTTCCAATACAGTTATTTGTTTACTGGCTAAAAACTCCTTTCACAGACAACTAGACAATGAAGTTCATGAACTTGCCATCTTGCCACCATTCACAATGGCCATTCCAGAAAGAGTTCCAAAATTGCTTTGAATGGGAGACTACACACTGGTCTTGGTGCATAGCTTCCCAAGGGGTACTTCCAAGGTGACTGTAGCGATGGATATTCCGCAGTGAGGTATGTAGCACTTAAAACAATTAAGTTCACAGACTGAACTGCCAGACCTCATAAATGCTCATACACAGTGCTCTGTGTGTCAAGATTCTTTTAAGCACATTGCAAATATCAACCCTTTTAATCCTCACAGCATGTCTATAAGGCAGGCACTGAGCCCATTTTACAGACGAGGAAGATGGAGCCTAAAGAAGTTGCCTGTGTCTCTAGTCTCACAGAAGACTCTAGCATGATACAAAGCAAAGGAGGGATTCAAACCCCAGAAGTTGTACTCCAGAGTCCAGATACCTAACCACCAAGCCCAGGCCTCTTTTTAGAGGCCAGTAGTTAAGAAAGCATAGAGTTCTACAAGGAACTTTTATGGACAATCCAATACATTTCTATCACAGCACAAATATTTAAGTGGGTTAGTAGTGCTGGCCACAAACAATTTCAATGTTACTGTGTTCTTTGAAAGTTATACCTTGGAGAGTTGGACACTATAAAGTTGGCCATTTGTTACATCAGAGAATGTTTTCTGCTTCACCCTGAGATAGCCTCCAAGACAGCCATGGGCCTCCTGGATGTCAGCACTGTCTCAGCGTCTTTTGTTTCCCAAGCAGGTGCCTATACATTTGGTCACGGTGATCTGCATATGTCAGGAGCCTTCTAGAATGAACAAAAGGTAACTTGCTCCTAGCCAATACTCCATTTGGCAAGACCATGCACACATCCAGCCTGCTTGGAAACATCCATCTCCTGATTTTCCTGATGCTCAGCCAACTATACACCTATATATACATATTGATAGTAATAAATCTCATTTTCCACTGTCATATATGTATATATGTATATATAGGTAAGCCTGTAATTGATTGCCCTCTGTTTCAAATTCAAACACACTTTTTAGCAAATAACTTATCATCTTCACCTTAGATGACTGTTAGACTTTTACAGGATTAGGTAGATAGATGGATAGATAAACACTGCAAACAAATGCCAAGTCAGTTTTGACTCATAGCAACCTTAGAGGATAAAGTAGAACTGCCCTCTATAGGGAGTGTAAGGAGTACCTGGTGGATTTGAACTGGTGATCTTTTGGTTAGCGACCACAGAAATGGTTCTGCAATTTTGGAAGTTTTCTAGTTTTTACCACTTGAGCCAAATGCCAATCACCTTTTTTTTTTTTTTTTTTTTTTTAAGAGCAAACCACTTTGATCAAAAGACAGATTGCAAGGCTACAATCTTTGGATCTGAAGAGAAAAGGGAAGGCTAATGCATGAACTTGCTGGCTCCTTTCTTCTTCTGACAGGAGGTAGCTTTTGACCAAGAGTTACAGAAAGACACCAAACCAACCATGCCCACTGCCATCAAGTCAATTCCAATTCATAGCGACCGTGCAGAGTTTCCAAGGAGCATCTGATGGATCTGAACTGCCAACCTTTAGCTTAACAGCTGTAGTGCTTAATCACTATGCACGAGTTCAAAAAATGCTAGTGGTGTCGCCTAGCAGCCAAAGGGTAAGAAATGGTAAGTTTTTAGCATAAATCAAGGATTGCAAGGCTGCCAAAGGGAGAATGAACACAGAAGTTGAATGATGGAGCAAATGAAATGTAATTAAGGTGACATTTTGACTCGGCATATAACTGAGACAGTATTTCCCACTAAGATAAAGCAGTCCGGTGCTGCAATGGTTCTGTACCAGAAGCTAACTGGAAGATCTGTGGTGCAGACTTGCCCAGCAGCTCTATAGGAGAAAAGACCTGGGATCTGCTCCTGGAAGAACTCCACACTAAGAAACCCAGGGAGGCAGCTCTGCTCTGCCAGGCTCACTGTGAGTCAGAACCAACTCAACAGCGCACAGCAACGAGATGACAGATGAAAAACACAAAGGAGTCACTAAAAAATTCTAACTGGAACTTGAAGAGCAAAAAGTACAGCCTCAGGCACAAAAGCCAAGTGTTATCCCCGCAGAAGGGACTCTAACCTGTCACGTAGCAAAAGTAGTTCTAACAGTGCTCGCTTTTGTTCCCTATCTGTGATTTCCGCCGTTCGTGGCCTTATTCAGGAAAGCTCCCCAACATCAGTGCATACCAAACCTGCTGCAACTGAGTCGATTCTGACTCGTGGAAACCCTGTAGAACACAGTAGAACTGCTTCACAGGGTTTCCAAGGAGCAGCTGGTGGATTAGAACCGTTGACCTCTTGGTTTGCAGCTGAGTGTCTAATCACTGTGACAATCAGGGCTCCCACCACAACAGACGTCAAAATTAGTAGCAATCAACGACTTACTTGGGTGTAGCAATTTACTTCTCTGCACAGCCATTCATTCAAAAATCCTTGGTGGAACATCTACGATGTGCCTTGGCACAGTGTCGGGTGACGGAGTAGCACAATTCTCACTCCGAGTTTTCTATTCTTATGAGGAAGACAGTTCAAAACATGTCTTTTCAAGTGGGCTCTGCATTACGAAAGGCTATCTGCAAATTTCTATGGTGGCAAATGCTAAGAGAGGTCTTAGGGCCGTAGACTCTATGTGCTGATAAAAGATGATTTAAAAAAAGTTAGTATGCTATAAAGTCCTACCCCAACCTAATTTTAGCAGTGAATTCAGCCTTAATGTATTCTAATTCTGTGGCTATCTATTGTACTAAACATAATTCTCAAGCCTGATTGCATGTTAGAAACACTCGGAGAACTTTTAAAACATACCAGTGCCTAGTTCCAACCTCACACTTGCTCTGATTTAAGTGATTTAGAGGGTGTCCCGGGGCCTTGGTGGCACAGTGAAGAGTTCAGCTGCTAACTGAAGGGTAGGTGGTTCGAATCCATCAGCAGCTGCTCCTTGGAAAGCCTACGAGGGAAATTCCAGTCTGTCCTGTAGAGTCGCTATGAGTCAGAGTTGACTTGATGTCAACGGGTTTGGGTTGGTCGGTCGGTCGGTCGGTCGGTCAGTAGGTCTGTCTGTTTAGCGAGAAGCCCCCTCAGGTAATTTTAGTGGTCCCCAGCCACTTTAAATCATGAGCTCCTTGAGGACAGAGATGCCTTTTGTCCCTTAGTTCATGCCCAGCAGTTTGGCATGGCAACCTGCCCAGACTTGGTGTGCAATGAATATTTATAAATTTGGCTGAATTGTTTTGAAATGCCATGGAGATGCATTACACACCATTTCAAGAAAGAAAATCTAATGATTGTACTACCTCTTTTCACTTCTACTCTAGAAACTTCAATGTAATGAAGACATCTGTATACCAATCTCATAAACTCTATCTGCTTCCTTGGTGGCAAGAAAGGTTATGAGCTCATCATCGCACGTCTATGAGGAGTTTGGGTTAAAACAAGGGCAAATCCCAGCAGTCTCTCTGGTTCACTAAATTGCCATTGCTCACACCAACCACCCCTAAAGCTCTCTCTTCCCTTCCCAAGCAGAGAGGATTCTGCTGACCAGCCATGGGCCAAGTTTACCAAATATCGACCTGCAGGAAATACAACTGAGTCTGCCACTCGATCACGAGTTTCTGTCACCCAGTCTAATCAGCACTTTGCAATGGCCCCAAAGACAAAACGCAGTCAGCTGAGCAGGACAGGTAGCTGAACCGAGCAGCCTACCCAGATGTCCTGGCCTGAAGACACCCTCTCAGGCTTCCCCCAGAAACACAAATTCCCCCCATGGAAACCAAACTTGGAGACATTTTATTTTAGGTCCAATGATTCTCAAAAGGCTTTCCCTGATTTCTTCTGGGTTCCTGGTGTTGGAGATGAGCAGCTTTTTCCAAGGCTGCTTATCAGCTTTAACCATCATTTAAGCTGAGCTCAGACAGTGATCTCTTTGAAAACGCTCCAAGGAGTTTTCCATGGAGGACTTACGTCTGTCGAACTGTCTGCTCAGCCAGACTTCATAAACCCTTTGTCTCTCTAGGCATGGGGCGGCGGGGGGGGGGGGGGGGGGGAACTGTACTACTACTATTATGAAATTCAGTGAGTATTATTCTACTTTTCATCTTAACGCAGCTGCATTCTTCTCTCACCACATTAAATTATACATCTCTGTCTTAAGGCTCTTTTAAAGATGATTTATATCCTAAATACAAAAAAAAAAAAAAAATCAATCAATCAATTCCAAGCCTGTTCCCATCAAGTCAATAGTGACTCCTAGCGATGGAGCAGAGCCGTCCTATAGGGGTCCCAAGGCGGCAATCTTCACGGGTGCAGACAGCCACACCCTTCTCCTGCACAGTGGCTGGTGAGCCTGAACAGTTGAACTTTGAGTGCTTTAACCACTGTGCCACCAAGGCTCATTCTGTCCTAAAGAGCCAAATACAAATTCACCCTTATTTTTTTAACAGTTTGATATGTGGTTAAATGAAGAAAAACATTTAAAAAACGTGTTTTACTGTGAAAAATTACTTTCTGATTTATCCATAAATTGGGATTTCAAACTTCTTTGCATTGTTTATCAGTTCTTTAGGATTCGTAGCAACCCTATAGGACAGAATAAGCCAGCCTCATAGGG
Organism: Heterohyrax brucei; assembly: GCA_028571685.1. NCBI lineage: Eukaryota > Metazoa > Chordata > Mammalia > Hyracoidea > Procaviidae > Heterohyrax > Heterohyrax brucei. The sequence continues at coordinate 82,093,234 of CM053148.1, read as the reverse complement.
TTTTCCAAGGAGCACCTGGTGGATTCGAACTGCCAGCCTCTTTGGTTGGCAGCCATAGCTCACCCTAGCTCTTAAGCCCTGAGCCAGCAGGACTCCTGGGCACATCCAATCCTTCATTATTTAATAGATGTGGAAGTGGAGATGTAACTTCAGACTGACAATATTGATCACTATTAAGGCTGACAGTCCGTGGGTGGTACAGTCCGTTTGTGCTTGACTAATAACTAAAACATTGGCAGTTTGAACCCACCCACTAGCACCAAGGAAGAAAGGTCTGATTATCCACTTCCATAATATTACAGCCATTGAAAATTCTATTGTCTCAGTCACTCAGTGCTGGTCTAACAGAAATACCACAAGAAAAGCAGACTAGAATTCGAAATTCAGGGTGTCAGCTCCAGAGGAAAACTTTTCTCTGTTGGCTCTGGAGGATGGTCCTTGTTCAATCTTCCTCTGGACTGGGAGCTTCTGAGGCGCAGGGACCCTGGTCCCAAAGATGCCTTCAGCTCCCGACACTGCTTCTTTCTAAACTGTATGAGGTCCTCCACTCTCTGCTTGCTTCCCTTTCCTTATATTCCAAGAGTCTATCTCAAGGCACAACAAAGTCTTACACACTGAGTCCTGCCCCGTCAACACAACTGCTGCCCATCCCCTCTCATTAACACCATTGAGGCAGGAGTTATAACATACAGCAACATCACACAATACCAGACATCACAACCTAGCCAAATAGCTGCCCACATTTTGCGGGTACACAGTTCAATCCATGATGTCTATGGAGCGCAGTTCTAACCTACATGAGGACACCATGAGTCAGAGTAGAATCATTGGCAAGATTGAAATAGAACTCTGTACTCTAAATATTTGTATCCTTTCTTGCTTGCCTACCCAATTGGTGTAGTGGTTAAGTGTTACGGTTGCCAACCAGAAAGTTGGCAGTTCAAATCTGCCAGGCGCTCCTTGAAAACTCTAAGGGGCAGTTCTACTCTGTCTATAGGGCCGCTATGAGTTGGAACTGACTCTATGGCAGTGGGTTTGGTTGGGTTTGCTGTGTTAGTAGGAGTTCATTGCAGAACACGGAAACTACTCTAGGTGTTTTAAACAGTCAGATTCAAAATAGGGAATTAGACTCTTCCCACTGGAAGAGCTCCAGAGACAGTTTGTGGACTGGGCCACCCAGAATAACTTCTAAGACAATCAAAACAGGCCACAGAGGTTGGAGGGAAGGAAGATGCCCCATTGACACCGTTCAGGGCTCTCTCCACATCCAAGAACCAGAGAATCAATGCCAGGAACTAGGAGGACGAATCAAGAAACCACGGCCTCTGTCCCTGCTTCCTGGAATGCTGATACAAGAAAGCCTCCTGTGCCCATGGCCTGGCTGGAGGAGGACCTCACCTGCACATCCGCCTTCCAAGTCTCATAGGAGTTGGTTTGGTGGATCTTCATTGCAATCAAACTCCAGGTGCAAGAATGTCTGGGAAATGTCCCTAGTAGATTCCCAACCTTTTCAACCAGAAGAAGGGTAAGAGGTAGGAGTACATGACATCCTTCTACACAACACAGCCTAGGAGCTCACTAGTCATTGCTTCACTGACACAATCAAATTTGATGTCGGCAGCAGACAACAACAAAGAAAAACTCAAACCCGGTGCTGCCAAGTCAGTGCTGACACACAGCAACTGTCGGACAGGGCAGAGCTGTGCCCCCACTGTTTCCAAGGCTGTGAGTCTTTACAGAAGCCTACTGTTGTATCTTTCTCTCACAGCACGGCCAGTAGGTTCAAATCCCTGACTTTTGGGCAAGCTTCCAAGTGATTTAACCACTGGGACACCAGGGCCATGTAAATAGGTAGGCAGTTATGAACTCTGAGGAACAGGAGTTCCCTGTTTCATCACACACAGAGGCACATTAAGGACGCATCCTGCACTAGTTCAATCCCAGATGCCATGAAATTTAGACTGGTATTTCAAGTTCAAATATTGGCAAAAGTCGCAATTCATATGTCTTCAAGAACACAGCTAAAGATGACTCTAGAATAGCATTATCGAGTGTCTAACTACTTAATTTTTCTACTACAGTGTGAACTTCCAAAACCAAGCCAGCAGTTGGTGCTTCCAGCTCATATGGACCCTCTGGGACAGAGTAGAACTGCCCCATAAGATTCCCAACTACAGGCTGGTGGATTCCACGACTGCTGAGCTTTTTGTTAGCAGTGCGACTCTTAACCACTGAGCCATCAGGGCTCCCAGTAGGACTTAGATGTCTAATTTTTGCCTTTAATCTGCATAAATTCAGTTTCAGAAGCTTTAGCATCCTGCAGGGCAACTAGAAATTCACATTCAGTTAAGAACCCAATATGAAGCTGTCTTTTAACATGTCCATTCTTTTGAAGGTATTTCACTCATCGTAAGAATAACTGATACCTCAAAGCAATTAAAATAATTTATGATGTGGCTTGGTGGTTTCATTTCTATCTTTTCAGGAAGTCAAGAGACCACAACACAAGTCTGAAAAGAATCAGCCTCTGCTTTTGATTAAACATGTATTGCCTGAAGCTATGGCAAGTGAGAAAGTCTACTGCTAATACGCATGAGCGGTACATTTTCTAAACCCTTTAAATAATGAAAACTATGAAGAGAGTGGCAAAGGATAAAAGAAATGAAATGCAAATGCTTAATTCTGAAATGCAATCTGTAAGGCTTTTCATTCATATTCACTTGACTTGTCATAGATACCCTGTGCCCCTGGGAAATAAAACATAAATGGTAAAGTAAATTTATAAAAGTCCATTTCAGGAAAACCTGGTGGCAAAATGCACTCAGTTGCTAATCAGAAAGTCAGTCAGTGGTTTACAGAAGAAAAACGTAGCTGTCTCCTTCCATAAACAGTTCAACCCTGGAAGCTCTGTAGGGCATTTTATACACTATCATGTAGGGTCGCGATGAGGTAGCCTCCACTTGACAGCCACAGCTTTGGCTTGTTGTTGTGATTTTTGTTTTTCTTTTGTTATTGTTGTTGTTTTCTTTGTATCACCAGTAGGAAATAGTAGGTAACTCCTACTATGGAACGAAATATAGGAAATGGTAGGTAAACTTCCTATCATCAGTAGGAAATAGTAGGTATACTCCAACAGGGTAACTGAGAAAAGTTAAATAACTAGAATATATATATATAAGTGTTGAGTCAATTTTGACTCATAGCAACTCTATAGGATACAGTAGAACTGCACCCATAGCTTTTCCACAGAGTGGCTGGAGGATTCAAACTGCCAGCCTTCTGGTTAACAGCCACACCACTTAAAAACTGTGCCATCAGGGCTCCTAAGCTAAATAAAGGCACTATTTATAAACTTTGAACAGGATTAAGAAAAAAAAAAATCCAAAAGGAATGCTGAAACATCCCCCAAGAGAGAAAAAGGAGGAGCTGGCCTTAAGTGGAAGGAAAGGGGGAGCAGTGTTCAGAGCCCAGCAAGGAGGACAGCCCGCCCCAAGACTGGTGGCCTGCAGTAAGCAGTGTTACCCTGCAGCCCACAGGAAGCGAGCCAGGGAGTCAGCATCCTACCCTCCCCCATCTTCCATCTTCCATATTTAGATCTTCCACTGGAATACCCCACTGGGGACACTCAGTCAGGAGACAGAGGGTAAAAGAATGTAGTAGACATCACCCATGGATGTCACAGGAGGAGGAATGAAGAGAATGGTAGCTTCAGTCTAAGATTTTATTGTCCCAAATGTACAGATATTATCAAGAACACAGCCTTCCGCTATGTGAAAGCAGACAGACTAAAATAACATGGCTGTCACTTTGCCCCAAACACAACCTGCCTGAGCCCCACATACATACTTCCAGACTGATAGCCTGGCAATGAGATAAAAGCATATGTCAACTGAAGCAAGAGGAAGTGTACAGAAGTGTGCGGTAGGCTCCAGTATCCCTAGGATGTGCTCCCCCACTGCTGGCGAGCAAGACCTGGATTATCATAAACTTTGATAACTGATCAGCAACTTACCACTGGAGTGGACTCCATGACTTCCTGTGTGTGGTCTTACTTTTAGCTGTGGATTTCTTTTTTTTTTAATTATAGCTTATATTGATGGTAGATGTACTATGTAATCTACATACCTTCTACAATTACCTTTATCAGAATCACACTAAGTGAGATTCAGTTTAAAATAAACATCTCACTCAGCTGCCACACACACCACGTTCTTCACTTTGTCTGCTGTGTCATTAAGTCATCAAGTCAGCTCCCACTCGTGCGGACCCCACGTACAGAAGGCGACATTGCCCTGTCCCTGCACCATCTTCAGGGTCATTGCTGTGTTCAAGTCCCTGTGTGGCCGTTGTGTCAACCCATCTCAGTGAGGGTTTCCTTCGCCTCTGCTGGTCCGCCACGTGACCAAACACAGTGTCCTACGCCAAAGCGTTTCTCCCTCCTGACGACACACCTAAAGTAAGCACGTGAAGACTCAGGCGACATCCTGTGATCAATGGAGTTGTCACTGGTTAATCTTTGGATATAGCTTACCAGGCTTTCTTCCTAGTCTGCAAACTCTGCTAAGATCTGTCCACTGTGGGTCACTTTGCTAGTATTTGAAATAAAAGTGACATAGTTTCCAGCATCACGGCAACATTCAAGACACTACAGCATGACCAACTGACAGACAGATGGTGGCTTGAGGTGGTTAGATTGAATAAGGTCACAGTTATATTACTGGCTTCCCCATCCACCTTATGGGAATGATGTCTGAATTTAACAGAAGAGGCTAAGCTTCATCAAAAAATTTTTATCTCGTGTTTACCCTTTCCACAGAATCCAGGCCATCAAACCAGTCTTCCGTGCAGGAGTACTGTCCCCTCACCCCTTCGTTTCATCCCCTGAGCATTAACTGAGCACTCATCCTGTGTCAGGTGGTGCTAGGGGTTGGGACCCAAAAATGAAACTGTAACAAATCTTACTTACAGAGGAGCTCAAACACGGATGAGCACACATACAAAAACATATGTCCTTTAAGTCAACACCGGATGGCCCTCTGAGATTTCTTTCTTCCTCATCTCCCCTCCACTCCCCTCTGCACACATACTGAGGGAAGTGAAGAGACCTCAAGCTTTTCCTGAATGCAGCATCACGCACTAGTTAAGGACTCCTTTTTTCGTAACTGACGAAAGCCCACATCAAACTAAAAGTATTGACTTTAAAAAGAATTCATTGCTCATGTTGCTGGGAACATAGTTGTTATCTGCCATCAGAAGGGCCCCAACACTTGGTGACCCTGCACAGGATGGAATGAAACACCAGCTGGTCATACTGGTGTAACATCAAAGATGGGAGAAAGAAATGACAGGAAGTGAGATTCCCTTGACTACCCATCTTCCAGTTCTGCTGGCCTTTGGTGTCTTCCTAAAGCAGCTCCTCTCATCCAGCAGGAAACATATCCACCAGGAACTCAGTTCTGCCCTCTCCCAAATGAAAGACCAGCGTTCTTCCTCCTTCTCAAAGTTATTCTGGTTGGCCCTGTTTAGGCCACAGAACTACCCCTGGACTATTATTCTTTCTTCTGGCAAGGTCTTGGTGACATCTGGACAGAGAGCCGACGAGGTGGGAGGGGGTGAAGAGCAGGGTGAGATGGGATTGTGAAGGTCCGTGACTAGAACGAAGAAGAAAGATGTTGTCAGAATACAGTCTCCTAGAATCACTGAAAACCATTAGGGCAACATAAGTGTTTGGTTAAGTGAAACATTATACGTTAGTCCATTATGAGTTCTATTGTGTCCATTACAGAGAAGTCTGGAAAGTGACAGGAAAGAGACTGAAAACCTATTTCAGGGATACTAGGCCTGCTTGTGTCTTCTGTTTCCATTCTTGTTAAAAACCACTTCTGTACGGAGGGCTATGTGTTTTCACTCTGGCCTGCTTCCACTACAGTCTGGCATGTCAATGAGGCTTGTCTCAGATATTTTGTAAACCAGAGGCCCTGCTCTCTTTTTATCCCCCAGGCTTTCTGAACTGAGTAATTTAGAATGATTTCAGGTTTATTTCTCTGGTTAGAAGCTCTGTATAGTATGTTAAAGGAACCCCATTTGGATACTTCCCTGCAGGCCCTAGGTTCTTTGCTGCTGATGTAAGGAAGAGGAAGTCGGAGGGGAAAGGTGACCAGAGAGAAAGACTAGCGGGTGATGGAGAAGCTCTGTCCCATTTCCCATCAGTCTGAGGCTGTCACATTTCACCTCACCAGTTTAGTTCCCTGCTTGCTTCTGGTATGAGGTCTGACAGTTAAGTCTCCAAACTCATCCCATAAAAAATGCTACAGACCTCACTGCTGAATATCACTACAGTCAACTTCAAAGTACACCCTTTGGGAACCTGTGTACCCATGCCAGCACCTAGTCCGCTCTTCAAAGTGATTTTGGAACTCTTCTTCTGGAATGTCCATCAGAGCTGTTATCGTACGAGTTCTGACAATTAAGTTCAAAAGCTCATCCTAGAAAAAGTGCTTGGAAGGTGCTGGCATGGGTACACAGCTTCCCAAAGGGTATACTTCGAAAGGGACTGTAGTGATGTTCAGCAGGGAGATCTATAGCTTTTTTCTAGGATGAACTCACAAATTAATTGTCAGTCCTTATGACTACAGCTCTGAGGGACATTACCAAAAAAGAGTTCTAAAAGCGCTTCGAAGGGTAGACTAGGCACTGGCATCAGTGCATAGCTTCCCAAGGGGAGTCCTTCAAAGGTGACAGTAGTGATATTCAGCAATGAGGAATGTAGCACCTTTTCTAGAATGAGTTTGTGAACTTGATTGTCAGACTCGTACATACATCTACTGCTACAACAAGTGACGTTTGAGAAACACAGACATTCTCATGATTTCCTTGGCCACATTTGAGCACAACCTAGCTCACTAATAAACAATCCCACCTCTCTCTCTCCATCACTGCATAGCTCACACAGAGGATGAAGCAAAATCAAAACATGCCTAGAACCACGACCTGAAGACTCCTGCTTTAGTCCTCACCTAAGTGTCTTTAGTGCTATTTTGCTCCTTAAGAATAGGAACTATTGGGCCTGGCAAACCTGGATAAGCCGAGGGATTAACATACTCAGCTGCTAACCGCTAGTGTCAAGGTTTCAGGCCACACAGAGAAGGGTCGGACGAAGGGCTTGTTGATGTACTTCTAAAAAATATCAGCCTTGAAAACCCTGAGGAACACAATTCTACTCTGCCAGACATGGGGGTCACCATAGTCAGGGTCCACGCTATGGCAGCTGGTTGGCCACATCGAGACTGAAGAGAAGGAAGAGAGCCTGAGGGTGAAGGGGAACACAGCCTTTCTCTCCCACGTTTCTGGATTCTGCTCATCGTCTTCTCTCTCCCAGGCTCTGGACTGTATAATCAGTTTGTAACGCTAGTATTTCCCACTCTCTGGTTCAGAACATTCACTTCTTGACCTCTGATCTCTTGTACTGCGCCCTCCCAGAGCCAGGCAGACAGAAACAACTGCACAACCTGTGACACAGATTGCAACGCTTGGGAAGAGATCCAGTGTTCAGCGAAGCTGTCAAGGTCCATGCAGCTCTGATACGAGTTCTGTTCCAGTACAGCCGTAATCTTGGGAATCCCCTTAAATTTACTCTAATTTTTTTTGCCTTGCAAAGGCCTTGGTCACTATCAAACGCACTATATGACGAACATGAAGAGAAAGACACTGGGCACAAAGGCAGGAGTAATTCACAAGAGGGAAATGTCATTGTTGTCACAGCACAAGGGAGGTCATCCTGGTACCTGGGCTGCATGAGTCAGGGAGTTCAAAGGGGCCACCACAAATCCTTGACTGATAGCTTCCCCTTAGTCAGAGTCATGGCCAAAGGCAGAAAGCAAAGCATAGGAGATGTGTCAGAAATAAGTCAGAAATGGAAAAAAATTAAAAAAAAAAAGAAAAAAAAAAAAACCACTGAACTTGAAAGCCAAGGATGGAAGCAGGAACACAGGTCACAGCTGGGAGAAATGAAGCGGAACGTGGAAAGGATGAGCAGCCAAGGAACAAGAGCAGAGGCACAAAGCATGGAATGCTGTGAGTCAGCCACCTTCGGGGTTACAAGCAAGGACAACCTTCCACGTGAGAGTCACCCTTTCAAGATTCTTGGCCACCATCGGCTGATGCCCTTGTGTCTTCAGTGAGCAGTGACCCAAGTTGGCTTAAATGTCTCCCACCCGACACATGGGAGTGTTGTGGCCACACAGCCCTGGGGGAAGTAACTTTAAAAGAATTCAAATCCCACCGGAAAGGAAAGTGATTTTTCCCAAATGGTGATGCAGCTGTTAGCTCTTGTCTCCTAATCAAAATGTTGGTGCTTCGAACCTGCCTAGCGGTTCCATAGTAGAAAGACCTGATAATCTGCTCCCATAAAGACCACAGCCAAGACAACATAAGAGGGCAGTTCTACTCTGTCATATGGGCTGACTATGAGTCAGAATCTACTTTAAGGCATCTAACAACAACAAATCATGTAATGAAGAAGTAAGTTGAGAAGTCAGATGAGTCCTGATGGCTGTGAGGACAGGGCTTGCAGGTTGAGGAAGTCACCTGCAAGTTAAGACACTGAAGCTTCTTCGAGGGACAGAACAACAAACTATAAGAAAAAGGTATGCCTAACAGATTGGCTACTGTACTTCAACATTCTGTTTGCTTTATATTTTAAATGTCTAATTTCATTGTTGCACCAGTATATTTCAAAGTCACATCACCTGGCCATGTTCATGCAATCTTATGAAATGCTGTGACAGTTCAAAATTAAAAGTCAGTGAAGAAATGAATGCTTTTTCCAAAATTTCCCATACCGTACCCCCTAAGTTATTCACATTTACATATTAATAGGCACGCGCGCACGTGTGTTCCAAAAAGCTTGAAAATCTAGATCAACAGCAATTTACCATATTTCTTTACTTAAAAACTGCTGTCATTTTAATCTCCAAGAAAACAATCTATTAGCACTCTTCTCCTGAATCATTTGATTGATCCTGCACTCTTTGTTCTGGAAGCATCTCTTAAAATCTCTCCTGGAGCTAATGTTAACTAGGTGAGTTCCAGGGATTCCGTTGAGCTTACTGGTTTGTCAGTGTGACTGATTTGGTTCACCGAATGAGATAGTTTGCAGTAGTATATCTCTGTGGAGGCATCTTCCAAACAGCTGAATTCTTGGCATTGTTCCTAAGATGTTTCATGCACAATACACTACATGGCTTCTGGAGAGAACAATGGCCTGCTTTTAGGATTCCAAAGCCATGGTGGAATCAAAAGTTCAATCCAAGATTTTGAATGACAAAGTAGCAGGAACAGGATCACTGTTTCAGGTCCATCTAGGTCAATTGGCATAACTAAGTTTTTTAAGAAAAAGTTCCATGTCGCACTTTGGTGGGTGGTGTTTGGGGTCTTAAAAGCTAGCAAGTGGCCATCTAAGTAGCATCAATTGGTCGCAATCCACCTGGAGCAAAGGAGAATGAAGGACATCAAAGACACGAGGAAAATACAATCACAGCAGACAGAAAGTGCTATATGATCCAGAGACTACATCTACATAAGACCAGAAGAACTAGATGGTGCCCAGCCACTAACCACACAGGGAACACAACAGAAAATCCTTGATGCAGAGGAAGAAAAATGGATGTGCGGAGCTAGAACTCTATTAAAAAGACCAGAAATGATGGTCCAACTGACTGGAGAGTCCCCTGAAGACATGTCTCCCGGAGTCCCTGTCAGCCCAGAGTTGAAACCCATACTGAAGTCAACTCTCTAGACAAAGATGGGACTGCACTATGAGACATAGTGGTGCTGACAGAGTGTGTGCTTCACTGCTTAAACATATACATGAGGCTGCCTGAGCAGCTCCTGTCCAAAGGTGAGATAGAGTGCAGAGGGGCACAGGAGCTGGTTGGATGGATACAGGAAGTACAGGCTGCAAAGGAGGAGTGTGCTGTCACAGGGTAGAGGAAACAGCTAGAGTTGTACAGTGGTCTCTGCAGGGGTGGAGGTTATATGACAAATTGACTTCAATTGTAAACTTTCACTGAAAGCACAACATGTATTTTTGTTTTTAAACTTCACCAGTTCAAATACACTAAGCGCTTCTCAGAAATTTGGGGGGCAGTTCTATCCTGTCCTTTGGGTTTGCTATAAGTTGGAATTGACTCAGTGGTAGTGAGCTTATCCTAAGCGGTGGTCCAGTAGTATACATCTCACTTTTCATGTGGGAGACCTGGGTTTAACTCTTGGCCAAAGCATGTTACCTCTTGTCTGTCAGTGGAAATTTGTAAGTTGTGATGCCAAATGAATTTCAGCAGAGCTTTCTGATGAAGATGTGCCAGAAAGAAAGACTGGTGACCTACTTGTGAAAACCCTGCAATTGCAGTGACCTGATCCCTAATCAGTCACAGGGGTGGAAGAAGGCCAGAGAGCGACACATCATTCAGTGGGGCCTGAGGTCACCATGAGTCAGGCACAGACTCTGTGACGACTGACAACAACAACAACAGATTTATAAAACGGGTATAGTAATCCCTGTCCTATCTCTCCAGTGAGACAGGACCTCAAAGTACCCTGTAAACTGCTTAACTCTGTGTAAATAACTATTGGGAATCGGCCAGTATATTTCAGTGTAAACCACGGAGCGTTGGTGGCAGAGTGGTTAAGAGTTTGCCGACTCATCAAAAGGTCAGCAGTTTGAATGCAGCGGCAGCTCTTTGGAAACCCTATGGGAGAGTTTTCCTCTGTCCTGTAGGGTCTCTGTGAGTTGGAATCTGCTTGACAGCAACACGTTTGTTTATTTTTGTGTTTTGTTTCTTTCTAAAGTTATGCATTCACTGCCTCTCATAAACATTTTCTGTAACTGATTAACTCCGTCTGTGAGCTCTAATTTCCTCTGTACCACATCCCTCTATAAAACTGTGACTAGGAAACGAAGGAGAAGGACTGAATACCATGTCTGTGGCACAAAACAGAGACATGTAATTTACCTAAGCACAGATCCTGGGCATGGTGATGTCATTCTGCAAATTAAAAGCCTGTCATTGACATCGACAATCAAACACATGAAATCTTGTATCCCTTCCTCAGTTCTCCATCCAATCAGCATCTCCATCAGCAATTCCCATATTCCAAATTCAGCTCATTGATTCCTTAAACCTGAACATAATTTAATTGATCTATTATTCAGACATTGTTAAAAACATCTCTGCCTAAACACTAAAAACTGATGCTTAGACGGCAGCCCTGTTCACCAAGCTCTTTTACCTAATTTTGAAAAACACGAGTGACAGCCTGCTAGTTTTGTTCTGGACTGTGTGCCCATTCACAGGCTTCAGGAAAGGAAAAGCATCAACAATTACATCAGGCATTTAAAACAAACTGAGGACTACCTCAAAACATGGCTTGAACCTTCTAATTGACCGAAAGAGGAACCATTTTCCCAACAGTGACTAAGTAACTAGAAAACAAGCTTAAATCAGAGCTTTGTCTATATGGGTTCTGAGACAGAGAGAGTAAAACAAAACCAGAATCTCCAAATATTTTGCAAACACATCCTAGTCCAAGCACTTGATTTATGGACCATTATAAACAAGTGGGCTAAGCCACAGATCGCTGGAGTATCTTCAGAAGACTGATTCAAATAGCAGAAAGAAAACGAATCAGCAACAGATGCAGGGCTGAGAATTCTGTCTCTCTGGCCTTGAGTACAGCACGTTCTCTTTGTGCCTGCTTCTCCCGAACGCAGGCAGCGTCTGTGTCTGCAGAGATCCTATGAAAAGAATCATCAGCACAAACGAGCTTCAGATGGTATCAGTAACTCTGATTTTAACGGAAGTTAGAAAGACAAGAACACATGGTCAGAAAAAATATGCACATATTTATATGCATATATGTGTATGCTAATTTTTTTTCTTTTATACTGATACCATTTTCCTTCAGACAGCAAGATGCTACTCAAAAAAAGGGCAAAGCAATGGTCTGCCAGCAACCTATGTGAGTGGCTCTCAGGTGGTCTTTCATGGGCAAAGTTTCCAAAGCGAATTCATCTTTGTTTCAAACTACTTGTTTCTATTGGGTTGAGGGGCATTTTCTAGATGGACTCTGAAGAGGTTATTGCTTCACCGTATCTGAACTTCTACCTTGTCTCAGTTCAGCCAGTTCAAACCAGCTGCCCTTCGTCAGTTGCTACTTACGGCAACTCCACAGGTGTCAGAGTACAACTGTGCTCCACAGTGTTTGCAACAGCTGGTTTTTTGGAAGTAGGTTACCAGGCCTCTCCTCCGAGGTACCTCTGGGTGAGCTCTAAGGTTTAGTTACCAGCAGAGCATGTTTTCTTGTGTACTGTTCGGGGACTCCTTTCCAAGTCCCAAAACCCAACAACAGGGACACTGTAGCACAGAGCAGAACTGCCCCACAGAGTTTCCAAGGAGCACCTGGTGGATTTAAACTGCTCACCTTTGGTTTAGCAGCCCTAACACTTAACCACTACATTACCAGGGTTTCTTTTCCAAGTCCAGTAGCTTATAAGAAACAGTATAAGCATTTTGCAAAACCCCCCATCAACTCCAATTCACAGAGACACAGAATATACAGTAGGGATAAATGTTTGTTGAATGAAGGATGTATAAATATTTGAATTAGTATATTAAATAACTAATAGTTATCCTATTGAAATAACTAATAGTCACCCTATTAGACAGAATAGAACTGCCCCACAAGAGTTTCCAAATAGTCGCTGGTAGATTTGAACTGCTGACTTTTTAGTTAGCAGCCAAACTCTTAACCACTAAGCAACCCTAAGACTCCAAGACTGTTGCAGGTTGAGCCAAAAATAATAATCCCACTAAATGTGTTTGTCTCCTCCATTAAAATAAAAACAAAACGAAATACCAGGATTGAATATGGAGTTATTTCTATTTAGTGTTTTTTCTCATTTTGGTTTCTAATCCACAAATTCTACAAATAAGACTTAAATGTATACTGGGCCTTGGTCCTACAACCCAAAACTGAGGTATGAGAGATACAGCTTCTGTATTCACAGAATCTGTGGTCCAGCTAATAAAATGTCCAAGTAAAAAAACATATCCAATCAACCAGTGTTAACACTGATGCACTGACCACTCTTACTAATTTATTTAACATAAGATCCTTTGTCTGAAAAGCTGTTTCCAAGTCATTGGTGGCACAATGGTTAAGCACTTAACTGGAAATCTAAAGGTCAACCTTTCAAGCCCACCAGCAGCTCCTCAAAAGGCATGATCTGGCACTTTGCACACTTCAAGATAACAGCCTTGATAATCCTATGTGGCAGTTCTGTCTGCTGTACAAAGTGACTATGAATGTCATGGATTGACTTCCATTTCTCCCCCCAAAAGGTGTGTATTGTTTTGGCTGGACCACGATTTCTGGTATTGTGTGATTATCCACCATTTTGCCACGTGATGTGACTGTCCTATGTCCTACTCATCCTGCCTCTGTGAGATTCAGGAGGGGAAGAGACAGCAGTTGTGTTGGTGAGGCAGGACTCAATCTACAAGATGGGATTGTGTCTTAAGGCAATCTCTTTCGAGACATAAAAGTGAGAAGCACTTTTATGGGTGGGAGTTCTGATACTGCCAAGAAAGCAGTGCTGGGAGCAGAGTGTGTCCGTTGACCCCGGGTAGCTGTGCAGAGAGGCATCTAGTCCACGGGAGAATTGACTGACAGAGGAAGAACGCCTTCCCCTGGAATTGATGCTCTACATGTGCAGTCTTAGCCTGCTTGTGGTGTAATAGGTTAAGTGCTACGTCTGCTAACCAAAAGGTCAGCAGTTCAAATCCACCGGGCACTCCTTCGAAACTCTATGGGGCAGTTCTACTCTGACCTCTAGGGTCACTATGAGTCAGACCCAGCTTGACAGCAGTTTTTTTTTGTTGTTGTTTTTTTAACTGTGAGGAATTAAACTTCTCTTAGTTAAAGCCATCCACTTGGGGTACTTCTGGTGTAGCTGCACTAGATGACTAGGACAGTGAGTTATTTGATATACTTGTTCAAACATTCATACATTCTGCATTCAACAGACATTCATTCCTACTCTATGCCAGACAGCACCCTGAAATAGATGTAAAGAAGAATAAAATATCGTATCTCTGGAAAAGTTCAAAGTCAGCCAAGATAGATATGGAGACACACACTAACACAACGCAGTAAGTGCCAGGCACGTAATAGGTGTTGAAAACAGCAGTGTTTGTTCTCTCTATAACAAAAGGGAGGCCAAAAGTTGATACAACAACAGAAAGGCTGAGTAATTCTGCGTGGTAAAGCTGGAAAAGTTTTCACGGAGGAAGTGGCATTTGATTTGGGTTTTGAGGGATGAATAGACGTCTCCCAGATGGCAAAAGGCAGGCTATCCTGGGAGGAGGCAAGATCAGTTGCAAATGCAAAGAGACTCCATGAAAAATGTATAGAAAAATCACTCATGTCCTATCTCCAATTCTCCTGATGTGAAATTCTAGTACAGAAGGATCTCCTCTGTGCACGGCACCCTCGGGAGAGCATTGGATTCCAGGCACAGGAACTGAAGTTTCCTCCTGCTGTAGATAATTAAAGAAATAGGAAATGAGAAGCAGCAGAAAGGAAAGAGCAATAAATCATAAGGCAGAGAAAAAAGGAAAGGTGCTGGCAAGGAAACTGTAGGAGAGGGAAAAGGGCTTGAGGTAAGTGACCCCAAACTTTGTAGCCAAGCCTTTTGTTTTGTGGGTGGAGACACACCTGAGGGCATGGCTGTTGGTTGCTAGTAGCCCTCTAATGGGTGCTGAGTCCTGAGGAGGCTAGGAATGCAGAGAACTGCTCTGTGGTGTTTTCAAGACTGTGACCTTTCAGAAGCAGATGGCCAGGCCTGTCTTGTACAGATACCTGGAGACGTTCGAACTGCCAACGTCTCTGTTAGCACCGCAGTGCTTAATCTTTCGGGCCACCCACTGACACTGAGTTGAGAGAAGCTTTTTTGCAGTTTTCATGTTCAGCATTAGTGCCACTCAGGTCTGCATTGGAAAATCAAAGCCAAACCCATTGCTAGTGAGTCAATTCCAACTCACAGCAATCCTACAGGACAGACTAGCCCTGCCCCATAGGTTTCCAAGGAGCTCCTGGCAGGTTTGAACTGCTTACCTTCTGGTTAGCAGTCACAGCACTTAACCACACCGCCACCAGAATTTCACTGCATTGAAAAGGAGGTTGAAAAATCCAAAGTACCCCCAGCTGGTTTTCCAGCCCAAGCATCCATGTTGGCGCCAGTAGAAACACAGTGAAACTACAGTGCTAAGGAACAATCTCAAGTCATAAAATCAGAAGAATGGCTTTAAATATTCAGATGGCAAATGCAGAACATCTTCTGTACTGTGTATTGATAGCATCAAACAAAAAAAATAAAAAATAAAAAATCTAAACCATTGCCATCAGGTTGGTTCAAATTCATAGAGACCCTATAGGACAGACTAGAAATGTCCCATAGGGTTTCCAAGGTTATAAATCTGTACCTAAGCAGACTATGACATCTTTCTCCTGAAGACTGGCTGATGGGTTCAAATTACTGATCTCATAGCTAGCAGTTGAGCTCTTCACTGTCCCACCAGGGTTCCAAAATAAATTAAGAAGAATTATATTTAAAATATGGGAAAGGATGTAATCAAAGTTTCTTGTAATCAGAGGATGTCAAATCAATACTTACACATTCTACGTTGTTATTATTATCTGGAGCCCTGGTGAGGCAGTGGTTAAGAACACGGCTGCTAAGTGAGAGGGCAGCACTTTGAATCTACCACTGCTCCCTACCACTACTCTCTCCAACAGAGTTGCTAGGAGTCTAAATCCATTCAATGGCAATTTTGTTTTGTTTACTTATCTTGACTGTTGAGGGTTGTACTTTTTTTCTATTTTTAGTTTCCCTAGAAATGTCGTAAAAATTTCACCTTTTATTTAGAGCATGTGCATTCAGAAAACCTGGTTTCCCATGTGTCTGAATACAAATAACCCATGGCCTAACTGCAGGAGTGTGAATTCTTCAACTGGAAATGTAACTCAGTTTTGTGACTCCTTGTCACTACACACATTACCTCTCAGACAAATGGAAACTAGGCAATTCTGCCTGCCAAAAATGCAAGATCTTGCCCCTAAACCCAGTAGGAGGTGAACGTAAGAAACAGACAGAAGGCAGTTGTCATCTAGCACTGCACACTAATCACGTGGAAACCCTACACAGCAGTGATATCCCAGTTCCAAAGAAGCTCAAAGGCCCACAAAAGCCATCGACACCGTGATGACATCATCGTCTCAAAATTTCTCACTGTGTTTCCATAACCATTAGATGCTATGATCTTTAAAACACTTCTCCGTGCTTTGTGTTGCTGATGAGTCCTCAGGTGGCACACGCTGTTAATGTGCTCCTCTGCAAACCAGATGGTTAGAAGTTCAAGTTTACCAGAGTAAGCTTGGAAGAAAGGCCGGGCACTCAGTTTCCAAAAAGTCAGCTGCTGAAAACCCCATGGAGCACAATTCTCTGACACACGTGGGTCGCCAAGAGTTGGAATCAATTCAAAGGCAACTGGCTGGTTGTTAAAGGCACCAACCATGGAACTATGGTAGCTTATTTTAAAAGTCCCTCTTATTAAAAGAAAATTGAATGTAATGGTTTCTTTGTCTACTAGTAATAGTAATTACTAGTAAATTACTCTGTTTACTAGTAATTACTTTGTAAACAACCAGACTGCTCCTTGGAAGCAAAGATGACGAGACTGCATCTCACATACTTTGGACATGTTGTCAGGAGTAATCATTCCTGCAGAAGGACATCATGCTTGGTAGAGTGGAGGATCAGTAAAAAAGAGGAAGATCCTCTACGAGATGGATTGACATAGTGGCTGAAACAATGGGCTTAAGCATGGAAACAACCGCAGGCACGCCGCAGGACTGGGTAGTCTTTCATTCTGTTGTGCAAAGGGTCACTATGAGTTGGAACCAACTCAATAGCACCTTACAACAACAATAATGGTAATTATCATTAATACTATTGGCTGATTTATAAAGCTGCCCATTTGAAAAAATATGTTTATGTGTTTAGACCCTACCAGAACCTATGGGATACAGCAAAGGCAGTACACAGAGGTCAATTTATTTCTATAAATATACACATCTGGAAGGAAGAAAGGACCGAAACCAAAGAATTAACCTACAAGTGGCACAAGTAGAAAGAGAGCAACAGAGGAGCTGCTCAGGCAACAGAAGAAAACAGATCATAGAGATTAGAGTAAAACTAAATGAATCAGAGAATAGAAGAACAATTTTAAAAAATTAACAAAACCAAAAGGTAGTTCTTTGAAAAGATTAACCAGATTGATAAACCATTGTTTAAACTTACAAAAGAAAAACAGGAGAGGAAACAAATAATCCAGATAAGGAGACGGGAGATGTCACAACAGATCCAAGTGAAACCACAGGTGTCATAACAGAATATGTTGAAAGACTGTACTCTAACAGATTTGAAAACCTAGAGGGAATGGAAAACTATCTAGATTCATATTACTTACCAAAATTATCACAAGAAGTAGAACAACTTAATAAGCCCATCACAAAGGAGGACATTGAAAATGTCATAAAAAAACTACTAACCAAAAACAATCCTGGCCCAGATGGCTTTACCGGTGAATTCTACCAAACTTTTAGAGAGGAGTTACCTCCAATACTACTGAGACTGCTTCACAGCATAGAAAAGGATGGAATACTCCTAAATTCATTCTATGAAGCCAGCATAACCCTGATACCAAGGCCAGCAAAAGATGCCACAAAAAAGAAAGTTACAAACGAGTATCAGTCATGAACCTAGATGCAAAAATCTTCAACAAAATCCTTGCCAATAGAATTTGACAATATACCAAAAAAACAATTTGTCATCATCAAGTTGGAGTTATATCAGGGATGCAAGGCTGGTTCAACGTCAGAAAAACAATGAATATGATCAACCCATAAATTGCACAACGGATAAGAATCACCTGGTTTTGTCAGTTGATGCAGAAAAGGCAGTTGACAGTTGGCAGATGACAGAGTCTAACATCAACTCATAACAAAAAACTCTCAGCAAAATAGAAATACGTTTGTGTGTTTATTGTATGTGTCCATCAGCAAGGTTCCCAGAAAGAAACAGTATCAGTCTTAGACTGGATAATTTCAAGCAATACAATAAAACAGTTATTTCTAAAGATAAGCCCCAAACCAAAAAACAGATAATGCAGCACTCCAGGAGTAAGGACCCCACCATGCCTAGATGCAAAGAGAAAAAGCATAGGCAGAGGGTCCAGGGATGGGAAAAGGGTGACTGCATGGAGAAGGCCATCTGACTAGAGCTGTAGTTTCAGTAGAATGTGGTAGTCCAAACCATAGCAGCCTGTTTAGGTAGAAAGCCAGGGGAATAAATGTCACTCTCTAGATCCCTCCGCTTGTCCTTCAATGCCTGTCACTGTCAAATGCCACCGTAAGCAAGAGAACAAGAAAACTTTCTCTATAACCTATTTTGGTCAGCCTCAAGGGTAAAGAAGAATGGATGTGAACCAAGTAAAGAGTAGATATTCAGCACAAAACTCCAAGAGGGTGGAGACCACATATGTTTTATTGGCTATGGACCCTGGAAATCGGTCAGTATCTAGTACCGGTTGCCATTAAGTTAATTCCAACTCATGGCGAGCCCATCAAAAATTGATCGACTAAAGTCAGCCACTGCCATCAATTCTAACTCATAGTGACCCTATAGGACAGAGTAGAACTGCCCAACAGAGTTTCCAAGGAACACTTGGTGGATCTGAACTGCCGACTTTTCAGTTAGTGGACAAAGCACATAACCACCACGCCACCAGCAGATTATACCATAATGTTCTGATGATAAGTGGTTCATTTGATAAACGTTTCTGACTTGACGGCACTTGGCTTTGGCTTATCAAGCAGTTACTGTGCGCTGAACGCTGTGTTAATAACACATGAAGGTAGAGACGTGTATAGTATATTGTCTTCCCCTAGGGAGCTCAACCACATAAAAATTAGGTAGTGGAGGACCAGGTGAGTACGGTACAAACAGAGATTGGTACGAGGGAGGCAGGTCATCAGAGCTGGGTATTCCTTGCATCAGAATCAAGTCCTAATCTTAGGAACCAGGGCTTAGTTTCTGAATTCCAGGTTCTGGGAAGACTGGCAAGGGCAGGAATCTATCCTTGTCTCAGAAACATTCCTGGAGAGTGAACCAGTCATAAGGATCAGAAAAACAACAGCAACTCAATTATCAGAACTGAAATGATGACAATGATTTGACTACTGTGTTCACAGATCATCTCACTGAGACAGCTCAACAGGGCTGGAAAGAAAGCACGGTGGATCTTACTCACTTTTTCAGACAAGGAAATGTAAGCAAGGATAACGTGGTGAAAGGTAACTGCCGACCTTTTCATTAGTAGCCTGATTTCTTAACCACTTCACCACCAAACCAAACCAAACTCACTGCCGTCGAGTCGATTCCGACTCATAGCGACTCGGTAGGACAGCGTAGAACGGCTCCGCAGAGTTGGTAAGGAGCACCTGGTAGCTCTGGACCGCTGACCTGTGTTGACTGGTATGGTTGGCCACCACAGCACTCACCTGCTACACCACCAGGGTTTCCTGCTTCACCTCACAGGAGACAAAAAGAGAGAGAAACGAGTGGGGTCGTGGTAGGGGTGGGAGACCTCATTACCACCCAACAAGAAGATGAGCCAGGAGCATAGTGTGTCCTTTAGACCTGGAGTTCTTTTGCTGAGAAGCTTCTAAACCAGGGAAGATGCATGACAACGACTGGAGACAACAGAGACAGAAAACCTTCCACTGGAGCTGGTGGACTTCCCTCCTGAACCACGAGAGAATAAAGTTCTGTTTGCAAAGGCCACCTACTTTGGTACTTCTGTTGTAGCAGTGCTCGATGACACCCTAATCTGTCACTCAGAAAAAGTCCTGGAGCATGCACTGCTACTCCTGTAACGCTGGAATGAAAAAGCTGCACCAATTCACTTCAGGGAAACCAGGACTGAACAGAGTTGTGCAGTAAGGTCATTCATACGACAAATCATCCACTCAACATAAAACTCTCCGACATATGAAACTGTCCCCCATTTCCTCCGCTTGTTTTTCTACTACACATACAGACATATCCACCATTTTCCCATCGACTGTAACTGTGTACCGAGATTTGATCTGTGGGTGAGAACTTATGTATTATTTTATATTTATATAGGGAAAGCATGGGGCAGAGTGGTTAAGTGTTATGACTGCTAACCTAAAGGTCAGCAGTTCAAATACACCAGATGCTCTGTAGAAACTCTACAGGGCAATTCTACTGTGTCCTACAGGGTCGCTTTGAGTCAGAACCGACTGGACAGCAGTGGTTTTGTGTGTGTGAAGGTAAGCATCCGTGAGCACACATTTTCACTTTCATGGTTTCCCAGGAAATAGAAACTCCTGACTGAGAGAATGATCTCATAATGTAGACGTAGCAAAAACAACCACAGGTAAGAGTTCAACTTAGTAGCTGGGAAAATTCGTTGCTGTTGAGTCTATTCTGACTCATAGGAACCCTGCAGAACAGAGTAGAACTGCTCCACAGAGTTTCTGACAAGCTCCTGGAAGATTTGAACGGCTGACCTTTTGGGTGGCAACCACAGCACGTAACCACTAGGCCACTAGGGTTTCCATCTACTCAGGAAAGCCAAGTAATAGGAGCAGATGATGAAATGTGTGGTGCTAGCCTCGGCAGCCTGGCATTCAACATGAAGAATTACCAAGGAAAGCAGAGCTCTTCAAGAGAACACTAGCACATATTCGTGACACCTTTTTCTTACTTTTTTGCAGCTAACAGATACAGTTTTCCAGATCGTAAAAACGTTGCACATAAACTTTTGGGGACAAAAATGAATGAAAGAGGGCCCTGTTGAAGGACTACTACTACCTGAATCAATTTCTCTCATGTTTCCTCTTTCTTTTCTCTTGTTTGTTGTTACTGTTATCTGTTGTGGACTAGGCCCTGGTTCACGGCTACCCCAGGAACAACTGAACGAAGTGTTGCCCGCTGTTACACCATCCCCTAGTTATGTTGTGTATCAGACAGTTGTGATCTGTAGAGTTTTCACTGGCTGATTTTCAGAATTAGAGCACCAGCTCTTTTTTCCTAGTCTTAGTCCAGAAGCTTTGCTGAAACTCATTCGGTGTCATAGGAACACACAGTCCCTCAATGAGGGACAAGCAGTGTCTCTACATAATATGCTTTCACCGAGATCCAGACCTAGAAGTCTTGCTTGGAAGATGAGAATTCCACCACAGAAGCTGCATGGCCAGCTCCTTGTTTATTATCAACGTCATCAGGTGCCCCGAGATCAATTTCAACTCATAGCAACCCCATGTGACAAAGTGGAACCACCTCATAAGATTTTGTAGGCTGTGATCTTCACAGGGAAACCCTGGTGGTACAGTGGTTAATTGCTACATCTGCTAACTAAAAGGTCAGCAGTTCAAATCCACCAGGCACTCCTAGGAAACTCTATGGGGCAGCTCTACTTTGTCCCATGGGGTTACTATGAGTCAGAATCAAATTGACAGCAATGGTTTGTCTGTCTATTTTTGGCTTAACCTTTATAGGAACGGATGGACAGGTCTTTCTCCCATGGAGCTGCTGGGTGAGTTTGAACTGCTGACCTTTCAGTTAGCAGTGAAGCTGTCAACCACTGCACCACCAGGACTCTTTCTTGCTTAAATGCTTTTAAATAATTATCAAGGGCATAGGTTAAAGGATTATAAAGTTAAAAACACAGAGAAGTCATCTAGAAGTTTTTTTAGTTTAAAAATACTCCTTTTCTGAAGAAGCCTTCATTCAAAGTCAATCCAAGTCCAACTTGTGGCTTTTTCTTGATTGAAGCCCTTCTGGGAGGCTCAGAAGCTGCCTCCTGGAGCCTGTGCTCCCCGTTGCCCCCCGACCTGCCACGGTTCCTCAAAGGAGTCTGTGTAAGTCCCTACGTCTAGTCTAGTCTAGCATAGCCTGTCCAACTTCTGCAGTGGAAAAATGAGGCAGAGAAAGGCACATTTATGGGCCCACAGCACACCAACAACCCTTGCCCTGCTTTCTCATCCTCTGCATAGATTAATTCGCATCCCAGGTCTGCAGAATGATCTCCTCCGACAAGAAAACGACACCTAACAGCTGAAGGCTGCCTGCCTTTCCCTTCCTCTCCAGAAATGAAAACACCTGGCAGTAAAACGTAACCCCCTTTGAACCTGTCCTATAATCGCAGACGATTTCACCAAGGCCTGCTTACTGACTTATCGGTTTTCTGTGCACGGTGACGCGGCAGTTAAACGGCTCAGATTACCATTTTGTAAGGAATTCTCCCATGTGCGTCAAATACAGGCTATCCGTTTTCCAAACCTGCCTTGGTGCCTTAGTGACTAAGTCTCTGAGCACTTACGTTGCAGTCGTTCTTTGTGTTATAAAAGTAATTAATCCCGAAGAAGAGGTGAACAACTTCATAGAGTTTCTATAAAATGCACAGCCTAAAAAGTCATTGGAAACAGCTTGCATGCTGAGTCTTACCTGGCATTACCTAAGGACCAAGAGCACTGCACAAAAACACGGAACACAGAGCTTACGGCAATGGTGGAACTTGGAAAAATAAAAGGATTGGGAGCAAAAATATGATACTGGTGGGCAAAAAAAAGATTACTTTTGCAAAAGAAGAAAAAAAGGAAAAGGAAGACACATGAGTCTGGCATATTGGGCTTTTTCAGCCATATGGCTTCATTTAGCAGATTTAGGGCAGTCTTGACTTTCTCCATTATTAGCACTTATGTGTCAGCAGGCCCAGCTGGGTCTTCCTCTCTCACAGGCCTGATGCTGGGGCAACCCTTAGCACCCAAACCACACAGAAACCAGTCTCTCCTTGCGATGTCACTCATTGAATGACTTAATAAAGGTCCTTCACCGGCTAAAAGGAAAAACAAAAGAACTTGCTTTTTTCCTTTAAATGTAAAGCCACATAAGATTTATAGAAAATATTGATGTCTGCATCATTCAGAATGGGAAATGAAGCACTGGGAGGCTTTGGGCCCAACAGCTGCCTGCATCTATACACCGTCACCATCCCCATGCCTGGAAGCCTGAGTATGTAGCCAGGTGTCCAAGAACAGTTTGGACCAGAAGGCTAATGCTTAGAAGATGCTGAATCCTGAATGAGCTTCCAATCCTTGGCCTTTGTGGTCATCAAATGGTCCCCAAACCAAATAGACTCCAGGGAATGCGTGTTATTCCAGTCAAAGCACAGCGGTAAATGGGAGGCTGCAGCATCAAGAAACCAAGCAACCAGAGGCCGTCCAGTCAAGTGTGACTCGTGGGTACCCATGAGCCAATGGCTGGGACCTTTCAGAAGTGGATTGCCAGGTCTTTTTTCCAAGGTGCCTCTCAGTGGATTCAACCTACCAGCCTTAGTCCCTGAGCCTTCACCTGTCGGTGCTGAGTCATAAAGGACAACCACAACAGCCCTAATAGCAGCAACAGTGATAAAACCTGTTGCTCTTGAGTTGGTTCTCACTCATGGCAAACCCACATGTGGCACTATAGAGCCGTGGTCCATAGAATTTTCAATGGCTGGTTTATATAAAGCAGACCTCCAGGCCTTTCTTTTGAGGAACTTCTAGGTGTGAACTTGAACCTTCAGCCTTGTGTTCAGCAGCTGGGTGAGTTAATCGCTTGCACCACTTCAGACTCCAATAGTAGTTATAGTCATTGCTGTTGGGTCAATTTCAACTCATAGCGACCCTATAGGGCAGAGAACTGCCCCATGGGGTTTCCAAGGACCAGTTGGTGGATGAGAACTGCCAACCTTTTGATTAGCAGCCAAGCTCTTAACCACTTAGCCAAAAAGTCACCACTCAGCCAAAAAGTTGACTCCTACCCCTAGTGGCCCCATGTATTGTGAAGCAGGCCTGCACGTAGGCTTTAGGGCTATGTCCTTTCAGAAGCAAATCACTGGGTCCTCCTTCAGAACCACCAGGTAGGTCTGAACCACAAGTCTTTCAGTTAGCAGCCACTAGGGCTCCTTCATCAGGGAAGGCTGCGTCCTAACCCTAACCATTTCTGAGTCACAGGGAATGGCATAGGCACAGTGATAAGCAAGATGAACAGAGAAAAAGAGACGCCTTGTCACGAGGAGATCAACAAGGAACTTGGGGACACTATTAAGAGACAGACTTTCTCCCCCAAAAACCCACAGAGAGAAACTTCTCCTGGACCCAGTACCCTGAATTCATACTTCCAACTACCTAAACTGTGAAAATAAATTTTTGCATTTTCATCACGATTTATACAAGAAAAACTTTAGAACATAAATTCAAAGTCACTGAACTTAATTTAAATATATATATATATCAATAACAACAATGACAGCAAAGAATAAGGTTCTTATATCATGTGACCTCTAATGCATGAAGCTTGTTATATGCCATAAAATATAGCAATGTTTTTGGAAGCCTCCAGAAGGGGAATGCAGAAATTCAGTGAAGGCTGTAGAGGTCACAGAGTCCCTGGGTAGTAGAAATGGATTAGGTGCTGGGCTGCTAACTAAATGGTTGGAGATTTGAGTCACCCAATGGTGTCTCAGAAGAAATGACTGGCAACCCATTTCCCAAAAATCAGCCACAGCAAACCCTAAGGAGCAGACTTCTACTCTGACACCTGTGGGGTCTCCATGAATTGGAATTGATTCAACAAGTGGTTAGTGAGGGAAGGAAAGACTGACACATGTTCAAGCACAAAAGGAAGTTGGGAACAGGGATTGTTGTATGAAAGTGCAAGTCCAGTACAGAGGACCCCCTCCTTGGCATTCTCCAAAGTCAGGCCTTCATTGGTCTTGGGCAGTCCAGGAGACTTCAGTATCACTTAGATTTCTTCTTCACAGGAATGTGATATTGACTCATTTTTCTCAATGGTAAGCCAACTTGGATAGCTTGCTTTCTCAAATTTCAAGGCGTTTGTTTTTGTTTTTAATCTAGATGTGTTTCTGTGGAGCCCTGATGACACAGCAGCTGAAAGTTCAACTGTTTATATGAATTATTTTCATTTGTAAGGGATTGACTGATACGGATATATAAATATATATATATTTTTAAAAGCTGTGAATTGATACCAACTTATAGCAACCTTATAGGCCAGAGAAGAACTGCTTCAAAAGGTTTCATAGGCTGTAATCTTTGTGGGAACAGACTGCCACATCTTTCTCCTGTGGAGAGGCCAGTAGATTTGAACTGCCGACTTCTGGGTAGGCAGCTGAGCTCTTCATCACTGCACCATTAGGGTGCCAGGGATGCCACAGTCGTGTAACTTATGAACATGCAACATTCTGATCCTTATACTATAGACCATTTATTTGTGAAAACAGCAGTGCGGTGCGCGATAAGAGTCAACATCCCGTCTCACATACAGCCCTTCTTATGTCCCCTGGTGAGTGCGTTAGCTCACGGCAAGGCACCCGAGGTACAGGCAAAGTCTGGGTAGAGACCTTACGCTCACTGAACAGCTCTTCCACTTCCTCACAAAGCCTTGGAGAATTTGGGGGCAAAATAAGGACAATTAATTTCATGGTGCATGTTCAATGGGGCCATGCATGCAAAAGACCTCTGTAATTCAAGTCTGCCACAGAGTTGTGAAATTCATGTTTTCATACTGAAAAACTATGTCATTTTTACTCCAAAAACAAAGATGTTGCTAAAATTTCCCCAAACGATAAATTTATGGGTCAAAGTTGCTTGCTTACATTTTCTCACTTATCTTTTTGCTACTACCTTTAATTTTTAATGTTTGATAGACAGCTTTGGCTGAGAGCTTCTCTTTCAAAAATTGACTATCTTTGAGCGGTTAGTTGATAACACATTGTTTTGAGGCATAACCTCATTCATTGTTAAATTTTATTTTCATGAAACTTGTTTTTAAAACTTCTATATCAAATGTGATTGTCCCTTAATTTACAATACTATTAACTATAAGCAAAAAAAATTTTTTTGATCTCTTATTCCAGGGTTAATTAATCATTTTTGGTCCTAAAGACCTAAGATATAGGGTGGCAGAAAGGAATATTTATGTATAAAATAACAAAAGGAGAAAGTGGAAGAATAAAAGCTTAGAATAAATAAGAATATGTAATGAAAATGGTGGTAAGAGTTGTACACCCTGTCCATCAGTTCATAGTATTGTGGTGGCCTACCTGTGGCTGTGATGTTGGAAGCTATGCCACCTTTATTTCAAATACCAACAGGGTCAGCCATGGTTGACAGGTTTTAACAGAACTTCCAGACTAAGACAAACTGGGGAAAAAGACCTAGAGATCTATTTATAAAAATTAGCCAGTGAAAACCTTATGAATCACAATAGAATTGTCTGATGGAGTGCAGGAAGATGAATGCCCTAGGCTGAAAGTTTTCAAAATACACAGTGGGTGACACAACGGACTACACTCGCCAACAATGCTGAAAATGGTACAGGACAGGGCAGCACTGTGCTCCTTTGTACATGGAGTTGCTATGGATGAAGCCAACTCAACAGCAGCTAAAGGGAATAACAATGAAGTGACATGAAGAAAAGTGACTTGAAAGGATGCATAAGTCCCGTATACAATAAAGCACAGCTCAGCACTCAGCGGGACCCCGCCCTCAGAGAAGAAAATATCATCACAGGACCTAGGCAAGACATCACATACAAAGTTCAAACAAACACTTTAACCTAGCCAAAAAACAAAACCAAAGTCACGCTGATATAAGGAATCCATTTTTCAACTGAAAGCAGAAGGCCTGAAGAGTCGTCTTTGAACTTCAAGTTAGCATGGCTTGAAGCTGGGATGAGCCCCTAGCCCTGTTCGACAGTGTAGAGTTTGGTAATTATCTCAGAACTTCTCCAATCACAATCCAGATCATTCCTAACTGATTCTTAGGACATGATGTAGCAGAATTAAAGAGTTACTTACACTTCATGCTATTAGCATTGGGTTTTCTTAGCCTATTACTGACCTTATAATCTTAAATGAACATTTACTAGAGCTGGTTTAATAGGAAACATCCTGCCTTAGTAGGCAAAATACCCAATAAACTGCTCTGTGTTGGTCAAATTCTAGAAAATTGAATGTTCTGTAAGTTTCATGCCAAAACTTCATAAATAAGCTCAAAATTGACTGATTCATTTATAAAGGATAAAACAAATTGGAGGCACATTAGGACTTAGGAAGGGGGTTCTGAACTCTGGTAGCAATCGCCCAGGAAGTGGAAAAAAGAACTGATTTCTTGACCCCAGACCATTTATATCACATAGTGGGAGTCAAACTCATTGTGATTGAAAGCTTTTCAATGATTGCCATAGGCAGCCATGTAGAAACCCTCTGGCCTCATCGATGTGCTTAGGAGAAAGTAGGGGGAGTGGTAGACAGGAATTCTCCTTCTGGTGGGAATTCTAACTCAAATTACAGCAGATGTGGCACTGGAAAAATGAATCAGCTTCTCTATGCTTCATTTTCCTTTTCTTTGAAATGGAAAACACCTATCTTCTCTTGGGGGGTTCCATGGAGTTGTTTGACTATCAATTAATGAATGCACCTGCAAAGTGGTGAGCATGAAATTAGACAGATTCCCTCTTGCTCTTGGACAATTCCTTCCTCACTCTGCCACTGACCTAAGACTTCCCTAACGAACTCATTTCCGCTCTCCGTTTTACCCAGTACTGCTCTCTTGTAAAAGCAAAAGAGAGGTTACAAAGCTCTTGGTTGTTGTTAGCTGCCATTGAATTGACTCTCATTCATGATGACATTATGTACAACAGAACAAAACATGGCCCCATCACGTGCCATCCTTGGGAGCTTGGTATGTCTGAGCCCATTTGGGGGGCTATTGTGTAGCATTTTCCAACTTAGGGGCTTCACCTTCTAGCACTCTACGGAACAGTCATTTGTTGTAACCCATATGACTTTCAGGGGCTGTCACAAGCAGATTGCCAGGTCCCACTTCCTAGTCTGCCCTGGTCTGGAAGCTCCATTGAAACCAGCCCACCACTGGTGACCCTGCTGCCTCCAGCTTCATACCTGCATGCAAGTCACCATGTATGACAAACAGAAAGACAGGTGGTGCCATCAATTTCTAGAGATATTATAAAATAAACATCCGCAAATGTCTTCATTCCACGGTCAAGTTTTCATGCATTTTATTAGCAAGTATCTGGAAATGTTTTGAAATTCCTGCCGTATTTCAGTGGAACATTTACTAAAGGTCCGGCCTCTTATAAAAACAGGCCGATCACAACTGAGTTGATTCTTTTACATAAAGGTCCATGCTATAAACCTGACATTTTTTAATTCCTTATCTTCAAAATTTTTTCCCTTCCTTTACTCTTGTCAGTTTAACAAAGAATCCATTGGGGTGCCAAACAGCTGAAGGAGAACTGAAAATTAATCCAAATTATCAAGATAAATGCTACTAGTCACATGATTGTACAATGTCCTAAAACACAGTTTGATAAAAAATAAAAATAAAAACTGTGTAGTTAAGGGTGAGAAATGTGTACATATGCAGGTATAGGCATAAATAATTGATAACTCTTTCCATGCCAGAATAGTCCAAACCCAGAGTCACTATATCTCTTGCACATCCAAAGTCAGCCACTGACACAGCCACCGTTTTGAATTATTTCTCTCTCCACTACTGACAGTCTCAGGAGATGCTCTTCAAACAACCAAACCACACAGTAGCACGTAACGTGCCACATCAGCCATATTTCTGTTACCATTTCCCGTGACTGAAAGCAGATGCTACGTGCTCATGAGTTTTTAGGGCTCGAATGGAGGTGTCCAGCAGCACAGCCTGTTCTTCTGACACAGTCAGGAAAGGTCTTTCTGATTCTGTGTTAGCCTCCATATGTCCATATATGTGGGCGCAAAACAACGGGCAAGAAGTTGATGCTGACTGCTAACATTGTGCCATGTTAGACTCTCTCACCTTCATAACGTATATAAATTTTAAGTTTTATCGGTGTCTGTACACCAACCACCAAGCTTAATTTTATACTAATCAGAATAATGAAAACAATAGAGGCATAAACCAAAATAAACCAAACATTCTGCCATAGAGGTGAGTCCAGCTCACAGTGGCCCTATGCAACAGAGTAGAACTACCCCGTAGGGTTTTCAAGACATGGTTGATAGGTTGAAACTGCGTGCCTTTTGGTTAGCAGCTGAACTCTTAACCATGGTACCTCCAGGTCTCCAATACAGGCATGCCTCAGGGACTTTGTGAGTTCAGTTCCAGCCCAGAGCCATAAAGCAAATATCGCAATAAAGTGAGTCACACGAAATTTGGGACTTCCTAATACATACAAAAGTTATAGCTATACTCAGCTGTAGTCTGTTAAGTGTACAATAGTATTACATTTAGAAAGAAATGTACCTGCGTTAATTTAAAAAATACTTTATTGCTTAAAAATGCTAGCTATGATCTGAGCCTTCAGCGCGTCAGCACCTTCTTGCTGATGGAGGATCCTCCTCCCTGTTGATGGCTGCTGACTGATCGGGGCAGTGGTTGCCGAAGGCTGGGCTGGGCTGGCTGTGGCAACTTCTTAAAAGAAGACAGGACGTCTGCGCCATCAGGTGACTCTTCTGTCACAAAAGCTTTCTCTGCAGGGTGCAATGCTGCTTGCTAGCATTTTGCCCACAGAACTTCTTTCAAAATTGGACTCAGTCCTCTCAAACCCTGCTGCTGCTTTATCACCTAAGTTTAATGTGATATTCTAAATCCTTTATTGTCATTTCGACAGTATTCCCAGCATCTCCACCAGGAGGAGTTTCCATCTCCAGAAAGCACTTTCCTTGCTCATCCACAAGAAGTTAACTCCTCGCCTCTTCAAACATCATGAGACTGCAGCTTCAGTCAGACCTTCAGGCTCCTCTCCTAAGCCTAGGCCTCTGGCTGTTTCCAGCGCACCTTCAGTCACTTCCTCCACTGCAGTCTTGAACCTCTCCGTGTCATCCACGAATACTGTAGTCAATTTCTTCTAAATTCCTGTTGCTGCGATACCTGGACCTCCTACCATGAATCATGGATGTTTTTTAATGGCATTTAGAATGGTGAATCATTTCCAGAAGGTTTTCAATTTACTTTGTCCAGATCCATCAGAGGAACAACTCACTACCTACTGCACCTATCGCTGTAGGGAATGCACTTCTTAAATAATAGGACCTAAAAGCTGAAATGATTCCTTGATCCAAGGGCTACATATGAATGTGGCAGCAGGCATGAAGACGGTGCTAATCTCCTTGTACTTCTCCATCAAGACTCCTGGGTAACCACAGGCATTATCAATGAGAAGGCACATTTTAAAATAAATCTTTTTTCTAGTAGTAAGACTCAACAGTGGGATTAAAATACTGTGTAAATCCTGTTGTAAATAGACGTGCTGTCATCCGGGCTTTGTGGTTCCAGTTGTGGAGCACAAGAAGAACAGATACAGCACATTCTTCTGGGTGCCAGGATTTTCAGAATGGTAAATGAGGTCCGCTTTCACTCAAGGTCACTAGCTGCATTAGCCCCTAACAAGAGGCTCAGCCTGGCCTTTGAAGATTCAGAGTCAGGTACTGACTTCTCCTCTCTAGCTTTGCAAGTCCTAGATGATATCTTCTTCCAATAAAAGGCTGTGTCAATGACACTGAAAATCCATTGTTTAGTGTGTCCGCCTTCATCAGCATCTGAGCTGGGTCTTCTGGATAGCTCGCTGCAGCTTCTTCATCATCACTTGCTGCACTTTGATGTACGGAGACTGCTTCTCTCCTGAAACCTCATGTACCAACCTCTGCCAGCTTCAACATTTTCATGTGCAGCTTCCACACCTCTGTCAGCCTTCCTAGAACTGATGAGAGTTAGGGTCTTGCTCTAGCTGAGGTTTTGGCTTAAGACAATGTTGTGACTGGTTTGATGTTCTATCCAGACTCGATATCAGGAATAAGGCTGGTTCACTTTCACATCATTCGTGGGGTCACTGGAGCCACACTTTAATGTCCTTGAAGAACTTTTCCTTTGCATTCATAACTCGGTTAACTGGTACAAAAGGCTTAGCTTTCACACTGTTGGCTTTCAACATGCCTTCCTTCCTAAGCTTAATCATTTCTAGCTGTTGATGGAAAGTGAGTGACGAGTGCCTCTCCCTTTCACGTGAACACTTAGAGGCTACTGTAGGGTGATTCGTTGCCCTAATTTCAGTATGATCCTGTCTCAGGGAATCAGGAGCCCAAGGAGATGGAAAGAGACAGGGCAGATTGAGGAGCAGCCAGCCAGGGGAGCAGTCAGGACACACACAACATTTATCCATGACGTTCACTACTTATTATGGACTCAGTTCATGGCACCCTAAAACAATGACATCTGAGATCATTGATCACAGATCACCATAACAGATACAGTAATAATGAAAAGCCTGAAATATTGTGAGAATCAACAAAATATGACACAGAGACACGAAAAGAACACGTTATTGGAAAAATGGCACTAATAGACTAGCTTAATACAAGGTCACCACAAACTTTCAATTTGTAAAAAAC
The DNA here is from genome assembly GCA_028571685.1 of Heterohyrax brucei. Lineage (NCBI taxonomy): Eukaryota > Metazoa > Chordata > Mammalia > Hyracoidea > Procaviidae > Heterohyrax > Heterohyrax brucei. Next base: position 82,061,558 of record CM053148.1, on the reverse strand, counting down.
ACAGTATCTGCAAAGCATAGTCAAAGAAATCACCAAGGGGGCATTTCAGGAAGGAGCAGGGAGCAGGAAAGAAATCAGAAAGATGAACATCTGTCTAACAAAAAATCACCAAATGTTTCGAATACTTTGCCTTTTTCTCCACCACCTCTCTCTAGGTCATTAAATTTTTTACCCACTTACAATTTTCTTTCCCCAATCTGCAATTTCCAGTCTCTTAGACCCACTAATGGGGTTAGCATCCTCGAGCGCCACTAAGGGCTGTGGGAAGTTCTCTGCTCTCCTCAGCTGGAATGAGTTGCCAGTCAGTTTGAATCCCGTAGCACTTTATATCTGTCTTCTAGCAGCCTCACGTTTTAGTGACTTTGTGTGCGTGTGTGTGTGCATGCGTGTGTTTGTGTGTATACATGTGGCCGTGACTGGCTCTACAGAAACAGAAACATGGTTATGTAAGTTAAAAGCCAGAGCCAAAAAGCCAAGTGCCGTCGAGTCAGATCCAACTCATGGCGACCAACACAGCCAACTATTGTCCCCAAACCGTACCTCTTCATATTGACAGTAACAGTTTGAGCCAAAAAGTCCCCCATTTACAAATAACAAAAGTGGAAGTAGCCCTAGATTTGATTTCCTGGTTGGTGTGGCCATTCTCCTTTCTACTCGGTGAGACTCTTTGTCACATGTGGACCTTAGTATACTGGATTAGAGAAGTATGTAATCTAAACATCTGGATTCCAAATACAGCTTGATAGCTATTGCCGCAAAAGCTGATACAAACTCCATGTTGATGTAATTAAATGTGACTGGAAAAAAAAATACGTTTCTCACATTTTTCTTATATATATGGTTGTGTATATTGGATTATATATTTGGCATTCAATTCAGTATAGGCACAGAAATTTGATAAAAGATCTTCTACAGCTGTGTCTGTTAACCAGCATTGTGCTGCTTCCTGGAAGCGAGAGGCAACGAGCCGTCCTGGGCTGCCGGCCACACCTTGCCGTGGCCAGGGAGTATCTATTACAGAAATACATGCAATCAAGTGTCAGGATGTCTAGCCTGTGCTTCATGATGATGAAAATATATTTTGAATTAAAAGTGTCCAGAATTCACTGAAATTAAGGTTTTAAATCCAACTTTTTTGAAATCACAAGAACATGAAACAGGTGGTTACTTGTAACACTCTCTCATGGCTCTCGGACACAACAAGCTTCAAAGCACGTGGCCCTGGTGGAGTCAGGATGAGGACACAACTCACTAGCTTCACAGATGGGTAAGCTAATGAAACCCCACAAGGGAGGAATTGAGAAAGAAACACGCTTTCATTCTTTCACTTTCACTCGTGTCCTACTTTTGGCTCTTGCGCACTGAAAAAAAAAACTATCCATGTCCATGTTGCCATGACTTTTCCCTTTCAAGTTCCTTGAATATATGAGCTACAGAAAAGAGACTAAGTCCATGAAACTGCAGCGCAAAATTACTTTCCTGTATTTCTTCTTGTATAGCTATCACAAAGGGAGAAGATGCACTTTTCTTCTCTTTTACTCAGTCACATGCCATGGGAAGATAACTGAGTTCATCTGTATTTCCTCACCCTCGTTCCAAATCAAGTAAATGCTAAACCAGAAATGATACCCTGTTACTCACTTAGATTGTCCAGTCCATCCTATAAGGAGACGGATGGGTACATTGTCTTATGTCTGGTTTCCGGGATACAGATGCTGAGATTTGTGTCCAGGATGTTTTACTGCCACATGCTCTCAGGAACAGCACATGTAAAGGAACGAGGGAAGCAAGCACAGGCAGGCTGAAGTGCAGCTATACCAGCCACAGGGAGTCCCAGATCCAGGAGACCCCTTCAGAGGTGTCTCAACCTCAGGGAACCCCAAACCAAGCAGTCACTAAATACTGCAAGAGGGCGAAACCTTAGAGAGATACCACCCTTCAATCAAAGGAAACGGCCAGGAAGAGATGCAATTGTAGGGCAACAGCCAATACATTCAGGGCCTGGAGAGGGAGGACCTTGGTTTTGGAAGAGAGATCTGGGTGTCGCCCAGTGACCCTCACTACAGGTCACCTCTTAGGTGTCTGGATCTACTCACAGTTCACAGTACATTCTCCCCTCTAAGAGCATCCTCTTCAGGTTCTGTTTGGGGTCATTTCCTGGTAAAACTTACAAGACAAGGGTCGGTGACATGCACCCCAGTCTTCACTTCATCTCCCCACCAGGTTCCAGGTGACAGTCATCAGTCGCCTCCTTTACTACACCTCCTAGGTCCTGACCCTCCTGGCTTACACATCTGATTGGCTAGTTTGCTTACCGCTTGCTGTGTTCCACCTCTTTCCCCACAGGGATCTGACCCTCGGTCGCTGGGCCATTCTTGGACCAAGACGGCTGCCCTTATCCCTTACCTTCCCATCACGGTTGAGCAAGAGAGTGCCAAGAAACATACAAGTGGATCAGCAAAGCCAAACAGATTTTCTGGGCCCGCAATGCGTGAGAGTCCCCTCTCCTTACTGTGAGGCTCACCGCCCCGCCGGGGACCTTCTTTCCTTCATGCTCACCTCCGTCACCCACGTTGCTAAAAGTGACCAGACAGGAAAAGAGCTTAAAGTCCAACTGACCTTTCATTGCGTCTTTTGGTGAAAGCATTCTACTTCTCCAGACACACAGAACCTAAAATGACAAGGAAAGGAAGCTGAAATTCCCCCAAATAGTTCATGGAGGTGATAATAAGCTGGGCCTGGTTTCCAGGCCCCAGGATGTCACCTATTAGGAAAACAGCAATCATGTATAGTCACTGATTTAGGGTATTTAACACATCTGGAAAGACAGTGCTGCATCCTTGCAAAGTATTAACAGCAAGTCGGCATGTTATTGTACCCTAAAAACCCTGCCCTGTTCATCTTTCAAGTCAGTATGGTATATAATCAAACAACAACAAAAATAAAAATTGCCCTCAAACAGAGACTAAGTCATATGACCCTACATGTGTCAAAGTAGGAGTGGCCCCCCCACACAGGTTTTTCAATGGCTGATTTTTCAGAAATAGACCACCAGGTCTTTCTTTCCAGATGACTGTGTGGGTGGACTTGAACTGCAATTTATCAGTTAGCAGTTGAGCGTATTAACCATTCACATCCTACAGTGTGTGTTACCAAACCAAAAAAACAAGCACCCACTGCTGTTGAGTCGATTCTGACTCACAACAATCCTATAGACAGCACAGAACTGCCCCATGGATTCTCCAAGGAGCACCTTGTGGAGTCGAACTGTCAACCTTCTAGTGAACAGCTGTAGCACTTAACCACTACGCCAGTTTGGAATCGGACCAATAAAACCCGTGGTCATGTGTCTACTAGCCCATTATTTTGGTTGTTGTAAGTTGTAGGTATCAGGCAGGATCACGTGTTGGTGAATTGAACATTCTGTAAGTCCTCACAGTGATGCCGGAGGAGGCATTCAGGCAAACCCCACACTCAGAGTACGTGTGACTCCTGGCCAAGATCTACGTCTATTTACTTACAGATCCACATAGCTATGCAGAACTTCCTAACAATAGGTTGTGCAACTGGTGATTTCTGAAGGAGATACAGTATTTGCCTGCCCTTCTGGAAGAAGGGCAGGACAGGTAGGACAACTTCCACTCCAGCGTTTCCAATCTGTCCCCTCCCAGGCAGCAGCCACATGGTCTCACAGCAAGTGTAGTACTACACACACCCTTTGCACAAAGTTTCTAAAGATCCACCTTTTGAAACATAATTCTCCATGGGTCTTTGAATTCCTACATGTCTGTAATTTATTGTGGATTATCTTTTCAAAGATGTTTGTATAGTCAACAGCCTTGGGAGACTGCCTCTCTTCAAAGACAAGTGCATGCTCGCTTGCTGTCTGGGTTAGCAAAGATAACGTTTCTCTCCAGGGCAAAGGGCAAGCCAGCTTACCTTCCACTGTCAAGTAATTCAGCTCCTTAACGTCAGAGTTCCTTTCCTCTAATGCAGCCCACAATCTGTGCAACTACAGTGATGGTGAAGAATACTGAACGTACCCTGGACTTCCACAAGACACACAAATCTGTCTTAGGAGAAGTACAGCCAGAATGCTTCTCAGAAGCAAGGATGACAAGACAGCTAAAAGCCTTCCCCTGGAGCCGGCACCCAGAATTTGAACCTCGGGCTTACCAGATTGTAACAGAATAAACCCCTCTTTGTTGAAGTCATCCATTTTTGGTACTTCTTTTATAGAAACCAAACAAACCCAAACCATTGCCCTTCGGATTGATTCTGACTCATAGTCAGTCTATAAGGACAAAGTAGAACTGCACCCAGAGGGTTTCCCAAAAGCAGCTAGTGGATTGGAACTGCCGTCCTTTAGGTTGGCAGCCAAACTCTTAACCACTACGCTATCAGGGCATCTCTGTTTCAACAACACAGGATAACTAAGATAAATACACACATACACACACACAAACAAACAGGTCTGACAATTAAGCATGTTAACTGATCCTGGAAAAAGTGCTACATACCTTATTGCTGACTATCACTATGGTCACATTTAAAGTACTCCCCTTGGCAAGCTATGCACCAATGCCAGCGCCTGGTCAGCCCTTCAAAGCAATTTTGAAACTCTTTTTCTGGAACGGCCATCAGAGCTGCCAGCACATTACCTTAATTTTCTGAAGGTCATCCAAATGTCTTCCTTTCAATATTTCCTTGATCTTGAGGTAAAGAAAAAAGCCATTGGGGGCCGGATCAGGTGAGCAGGGAGGGTGTTCCAATACAGTTATTTGTTTACTGGCTAAAAACTCCCTCAGAGATTATACAATGAAGTTCATGAACTTGCCACGGTGCCACCATGGGCAATGACCATTCCAGAAAGAGTTCCAAAATTTCTTTGAAGGGTGGACTAGGCACTGACGTTGGTACATATCTTCTCAAGAGGAATACTTTGAAGGAGACCATAGTGATATTCAGCACTGAAGTACGTAGCACTTGGAACAACTAAGTTCACAGACTTAATTGTTGGACCTCGTATGTACAATACAGATGAATAAGGCAGACTCTTGGTCTCAAGAAATTCATATTCAAGGTCTATTTGGGTAGTGCCCTCTTGTTCCTTATTTATAAATCTTTGAAAAAATTAGGCGTATCTGTTACTCAAACTCAGTGGATTTTATCCACCAATTTAATTCCAGTACAATGTTTGAGTTTTCCACTTTCTTCACACCCTCCAGAACACTCATTATTTTATGTTTTCTGATAAGAGCCCTTCTAATGGGTGAGGCATAATATCTCATTGTGGTTTGATTTGCATTTCTCTGATGACTCATGTTACGAGCATCTTTTCATGTGCCTACTGGTCATTTGTATACTTTCTTCAAAGAGGTATGCATTTAGGTCCTTGGCCCATTTTTAAATTGAGAGATTTGACTTTTGGTTACTAAAGCCAGACCTTTTTTTAAAGGCCTCCATATTGTTTCTCTTTGCCCTGATCCTCAATCCTCATAACCTTCCCCTGTAAATTCGTTCTCTAAAGAGTCTCTTAACTACTCCTGTGGTTTTCCAGAAGACTCCCAATGCTGAAAGATAAAAGGACTATAAGGCTTCAGGTGATATTTCCCAGTGTCTTCTTTGGACCACAGGATCGAGAGTCATGAGTATCTCTGTCCACAACTCAGTAGAATGTATCAGATTATCTTGGTGGGGTGGGGTTGAGGGTGCTGAATGTCATTTTAAACCCCCAGGGGGAACAGTTATGCACTCTCAATACTGACATCTGCAGGCTGGACACCTCCCAAGTATATCCAAGTATTCTGAAGACAACAACCTTCAAACTTCAAAGGAATGTACTAAAGATTCTTTGTTTCCTCATAAGAACTAGTCTGTAGCAGTACTGCATTTTAAGATCAAGCGAGCTAATGGGGCCACATGGAATTGAAATCACTCCATCTTAAGGGGTTATTGACTCTGGTTTCTGACATTAGAAACCTGAAGCCAAAATTTATATGCTGCTTAAAGATAGATTTTTAACTTCTAGGAATTGAATGTTTTCATAGCAGCAAACACAGCTGGAAGTCTGTGGAGTTTTAATAGATTTGCTGGCCTGGGAAGTGGCTATGCATGACTGCCTTAAACACTGCAGAACAGGAGACGACTATTAGTGATTCTGCAGAATTTGGTCAAAGTTGAATAATCTGAGTAAAGTTTGCATTAGAGTAACATCCAGAATTAACAAGTTATAAGCAATACCTTACACTGAACAGTACTAAATATTACATACAGTATTATAAAATTTGAAAGTATATAAATATATACCTTAAGTTACAAAACCATGCATATATAATAAACAAATAGTATTTATTCTATAAGTAAGAAAATTTCTAAATAACTTCAGAACATTTTTCTTCAGTAACAAGCCATTATTTTCTTTAAAAGATAATTTTTTACTATCAGAAGTTACATTGATTTCCTGGGTCACTTCCATACTACCAACAAACAGTTCTTCTGAGTGAACACTGTATGTGATAACTGAGAGCACTGCCTCTTTCTGAATAATCCATAAGTTAGGTGATCAAACACGGTGGTGGCAATCTCCAAATGCAATCATTTCATTGTTTTTAGTTGTCATGAAGTCAACTGAGACAAACCGTGGCTCCCTGTGTGTCAGCAGAACTGCTCCATAGAGGTTTCAAGTCTGTGACCTTTTGGAAGCAGACTGCCAAACCTGTCTTCTGAGGTGCTTCTGAGTGGATTCCAATGGCCAACCTTTCGGCTAGTGGTCAAGCTCTCAGCCATTTGTACTACCCAGGGACTCTCCCTGGATATTCTTTCATTAGAAGCTGTCTATTGAAAAAAAAAACAACAAACAAACAACACTGCAGTTGAGTAGATTCTGACTCGTAACAACCCTACAGGACAGAGTAGAACTGCTCCATAGAGTTTCCAAGGAGTGCATGGCAGATTCAAACACCAGCATTTTGGTTAGCAGATGCAGCACTTAACCTTATGCCACCAGAGTTTCCAAGCTGGCTATCACTTTGGAGTAAAGGCTATATATTCTTGCTTAATGCTGAGAAAAGGAAACCAATTCCTTCATCTCCTTCCATGTGGTAGGGAATTATATCTCCTGATATAAACTCTATGTATGACTTTTGGCCATGCATCCCATCAAAGGAGTATATGGCATCCACTTATTTTATTTCTCTTTTTCTTTTCTTTTTATTATAATTGAGTGAAAATGTACATTCCCATATAAATTTGCATGCCCACCTATATGTGGTTCCCACTGCTCTCCCCACCCAGTCACAGCACACTCTTTCTCTCTGCTCCATACATGTCTTACCCTCCCAACACTCTCCTATCCCTCCTCTCCACCCACTCCCTTGCCTCCAGTAATAGGTGAGCAGGATGACATCTTATGGATGCACAGAGCCATAAAGTGCACACATGATATGGTCACTCTGTGTCTCCAAGACCAATCCATTCCTGTCTGAAGAGTTGACCTCCATTATGATTTATGGACAGGGGCAGCATTAAGTCCAGGGGCCATGCTCCCAGGGGAACCCTGAGGCCCGTGGACCATCAGTTGCGGCCTTTTAGTAGAGATCTCAGGGGTCATACACTTCTTGTCTGATACCCAAAACCTCCATTGAAATTTTGAGCTAGTGTGGGGGTCTATTAAGACCTAAATCAGTAAATGCATTGCTGACCATGTTCATTCCAGATATCTCAAAAATCCCTAAAGGGAGGAGATATTGAAAACCCGTAACTTCATTCTCTCAAAAGCATATATCCTTGTAGTTAACTACAATCAGTATAGCCTAAGAAGTGATGCCAACTGTCACACATTTAAGTTTTCCACATTGATATAAATAAAATTTTGTTCTTCCCAGAAGATATTGAAACAACTAATAATTGCAAGAGTACAGAAAACCAAAATATAAGGTTCACAATATTGAAATAAACACTGGATTTGGGGATTTTAATTTTGATGCATTCTTTTCTTGTTCATCAAAGAGTTATTAATTATTTACTCATGTCTAGATCCCTAATTAAATACTGGCGATCTGAAGAATGAACATAACACTGTCATTGTCACATGTAAAATCACACTGCATGACAGAGGAAAAAACATTAACAAATAATTATAACATGGTATGTATCACTTATTCCAAAATAATAATGGCTGTTTTGCATAAAACATAAGAGATTTTGAACATTGTTCTTGAGCATAGAGTTGCCAAAGCAAATGGAAGACATGATGAAGTAAAAGAGCTGAATAGAATGTCTCAAAGGGCAGCTCGAGAAGACAGAGTATTATAATGACAAGCGCAAAGACCTGGGGTTAGAAAATGAAAAGAAAGAACACCTCCAACATTTCTCAACCTATAAGAATGGAAGAAAGTAATTAAAGCCTTGGGTTGCAATTTTGAAAGAGTCTAGGAGCAAAACTTTGAATAGTACAGGAAGCATCCAAAGAAGATGGAAGGGATACACGGTCAACATTTAACCATTTCCAGTGGAAATGGCAATGAAGGAAGAAGTACAAGTTACACCGAAGGCATCAGAAAAAACAAAGTTCCAGGCATTGGCTGAACACCGATCGAGGTGTCTCCACAAACAGGTGCTGTGCTGAAGGTGCTCACTCATCCATAGGAAGAAACGGGGAAGAGGGAACTGGCCAGGTGACTGGAAGAGATCCATATTTGTACCTATTCCAAGGGAAGATGATCCAACCAAATGTGGAGATTATCAAACAATGTCATTAGAATCACAAGTCAAGTTTTGCTGACAACAATCCAAAAATGGTTGCAGCGGTACATTGACAGGGAACTGACAGAAACTCAAGATAGATTTAGAAGAAAATGTACAACAAAGGATGGCACGGCTGATGTCAGATACATCTTGGTTGAAAGCAGAGACTACCTGAAAGATGTTTTCCTGTTTTATTGGCTGTTGCACAAATTATAGATAACACTGTGAAGAATACGAATTTCAGAACACTTAACTGTGTCCATGAGGAACCAGTGCAAGAGACAGTCATTTGAAAGAGCAAGGAGATGTTACGTGGCTTAAAGACAGGAAAAGCACGCATCAATGTTCCGTCTTTTCACCTTATTTAAACTACATGCTGAACAACAATCTGAGAAGCTGAGCAATATTAAGGAGAACATGGCATCAGGATCACTGGAAGACTAATTAACAACCTACAATATCCAGATAACGAAACCTTAACTTGCTGAAAGTGAAGAGGACTGGAAGGCCTTAATGATGAAGACCAGAGACCACAGCCCTCAGCATGGATTATGCCTCAATATAAAGAGAACAAAAAAATCCTCACAACTGGGCCAACAAGTAACACCATAATAAACAGAGAAAAGATTGAAACCAATGATTTTATTTTGCTTGGATCCACAATCAATACCCAAGGAAGCAGTGGTCAATAAATCAAATGATGCATTGCACTGGGCAACTGGCTGCAAAAGACTTCTTGAAATTATTGGAAAGCAAGATGTCATTTTGCAGATTAAGGTGAGCCTAACCCAAGCTTTGATGTTTTCAATCACCTCATATGCATGCAAAAGGTAGACTTGGAGTAAGTAAAATGGGAGAAAAATTGATGCATTTGAATGATAGCATTGGCAAAGCATACTGAATATACTAGGAACTGTCGGAAGCACAAAGAAGTCTGTCTTGGAAGAAGTACAACAAGACGGCTCCTTGGAAGTGAGGATGGCAAGACTTGGTCTCACAGACTTTGGACACATTAACAGGAGGGACCGGTCTATGGAGAGCGATGTCATGTTTGGTAAAGTAGGCGGTCTGTGAAAAACAGGGAGACCCTCCGTGAGATGGACTGACAAGTAGCGGTGACAGTTGTGAGGGTCGCACAAGATCAGGCAGTATTTCGTTCCGTTGTACATGTTGTCACTATGCATCAGAACCAACTCCAAGGCACCTAACAACCACCACCACCACCACCACATTTTTGCATAAAGTCTTGGAGTTGGTACAAAGGTAACACTGAGCTTATTCTTAAGGAATATGGTCAGGTTAGAGGTGCAAAGCAGTGAATATTCATATTAGGGAAGTGCCATGCAAATATTACAGGACACTTTGACAGAACAGGATATACTGGGTACTGGCTGGAACTACAACATGGAATTGACCAAGGATAGTGTCAGGAAATGAGGCTGGAAAGATAGTCTGTAGCATTTTTGTGAAAGACTAAGAGACTATGGAAGAGACAAAATAAGAGCATTTTTCAAGAGACTGTTTTCCTAACCATTCCATTAAAATTTCTCAAAAGACAAAGTGAACAATAGAACATGTTCCACCAAAATAGGAAATATTTGTTGAAAAACAAAACAACTTTATAACCAACAAAACATATGACCACATGTGCCCATGTGAACCTTAAAATTTCATCTTACATAATCAGAAACACTGCTTTTGAAGTCTCAAGCAGCTCTAACAGCTCATAATTAAAAAGAAACTCTACAGAAAGAAGAAAACTAGGTCAGCAATGCAGGACACTAATCACGAAATTCTATTCAGTCTAATTACAAGTTCTGAAGACTAATTCTTCCAATATTCAGAATTAAATGATTGGCTTCTTTCTAATGTTAGTGAAAAGGAGAAGAGAAACAAATTCAAATCTTGGGAGTTCAAAATGACATGTAAATATTGAACCCTTTCCCCAGCCAGGTGCCTATGCTCTGTCATTATCCTGATAGAGCACTTTGGTTTGGACAGTCATAGAAGTTTTAGGAAAAAAAATACTTCAATTATAAAGCAGTTAATCAGGGTATGCTTTGCCCACTCCCCTGACCCATCAAACCTGGAAGTTCTCTTCTACTGCAAAAGCAAGTTCTCTGAAAACACTCTGCCAGGAGACTCAAGTGTTTAAAAATATATACATTTTCAAAAAGAAATGTTATGGGAGTAAAGAAAAACATAAGATTTTAGTAAAGAGAGATTATCTTTACTTCATCTTCCAAAATAGGTTATCATCCGGACTTGTTTTGATGACTACGTGCCTACCACTTTTAAGGACCTTCATTACTACTATCATGTGGTATGCTTAGCCCGATCCAATACGATGTTTGAACATTCTGAACACTGTGTTCAAATATGAAAAAAATGTACTGCAACATAGCATGAAAAATTAAATGAAAGTATGTTCTTGGAAACAGTGACAAGAGGTCTCAGCTTCTACTGGTGCTATTGATAGGTGCTGTCAAGTTGTTCCAACTCATAACAACTGTATGTGTGACAGAATGAAACACAGTCCAGTCCCATGTGATCCTCACAATCTTTGCTATAGTTGAGGCCACTGTTGCAACCATTGTGTTGATCCATCTCACTGAGGGTCTTCCTCTCTTTCACTGACCCTCTACCAATCATGATGTCCTGCTCTAGAGACTGGTCCCTCCTGATAACATTACGACACTGCAAAGCTTGCACTAAAAGACTAAATACAAACCAGAAATAGACCATCCCTACCAAGACCAAAACCTATCTTCAAATCAAGTCAATGGCAATCAGGATTAAGGTTGTCTTCACGTACTTTAACTCTGCCAAAATGAAAAAAGTACATACTTCCTAGGAGAAGAGATCATTAGCTTGAACGTGAAATGACCTATACAGTTTTTCATATATGTAGTGGTGTAGAGGTTAAGTACTACAGCTGCTAACCAAAAGGTCAACAGTTTGAATCCACCACGCATTGCTTGAAAACTCTATGGGGTGGTTCCACTCTGTCTTATAGGGTCACTATGAATCAGAATCTAATCAACAGCAGTGAGTGTGGTTTGTTTTTATGTTTGGCATTTAATCAGAAATCACCAATCAAGGAAACATGCCCAAATAACTGATACAAGAGGAAAAAAACAAATCAATTGTGATCTAGCTATCAATTATTCACATAGGTTTTATAATAATTATGAGTAATGATGCATCTGAATTAGTTCTAACTCATAGTGACCCTACAGGACAGAGGAGGACTTCTCCATCGGATTTCCAAGGTTGTAATCTGCAGAAGCAGACTTTCACATTCTTCTCCGACGAATATAACAAATAAGATGGACAATCTCATTAAAGGAAAAAAACCTCATAATCTATAACAAAGAATGAAATGGAATTCTAGGTCTTAAAACTACAGTTACTGAAAATAAGGTATAAATAGTAGGTTTAACATCAGAGGGATCTGATAATCTAGAGAATAAAACCAAAACTCATTGCCATCAAGTCAATTTGGATGCACACTGACCCCACAGAACAAAGTAGAACTGCCCCATAGGCTTTCCAAGGTGTGGCTGGTAGATTTGAACTGCCATCCTTTTGGCTAGCAGTAGAGTTCTTAACCACTGCACTGCTGGGGCTTTCAGGTAGAGTATAGGCAAAGACAAAAAGGAAGCAGAAACTAATCCATGGTGTTAGGACAGGATAATGGCTCTCTTTGGGATCGAGGCTCAGTACGACCAACACAGAGTATGAGGGAGCTTCTAGCATGCTGTAAACTTCAATTATTGAACATCGAGAGGAACTGTAAGAGGACATTTACTTTGTGAAAATGTATAAAGTTGTACAATGAAAAATGTCTACAGTTAATAATTTGTGCACTTGGACTTAGGTATGTTAAACTTTGGTACGATTATATATCAAAAAATTTGGCTTTTGGTCTCGGAATGAAATCCTCTCAACCACAGTAAGCTACCTTTCCATGATGACAGAGCAGGCTTTCTGCTGCTGGAAACAGACCTCCTGTCAGTACAATCACACGTGCCACTGCAGTCTAGTAACACAGCGCCCTAAGAATAGCTGTGGGTGTGTAACCTTCAGTCATGAGTTGGTTTGAGTCAGCATATCCAAGAAGCTATCAGGTCAGATTCTCCCCCTGGACCTCAAATATTCTCTTGAGACTTGGTGTACTTTCTGGTTATTCTCCAAATAGATACTCTTTGTGTACCATCTTCTGAGGGTCATTTTGCCATACAGAAGTGTGACTTTAGGAAATAGTCTTGTATACGCTGTTAGCCATGATCACACTTAATGCCTGAGAATCTGAGACCACGGTATTATTTTTTTTTTGTTTTTTTTTTTTCCATTTGTAGAGAAGGTTGTCTTATGGTGTTTTGCTTAGCAGAATACACCAGGTTTAAAATACCATTCACTAGACAGGGGGGAATCAGCAAACAAACTCCTATGGGACAAATTCAGCCCATGCCTGTTTTTGTAAGGCCTCCAAGCAAAAAATGATTTGTACCTTTTGAAAGAGTCATAAAAATGCACAGAATTTATATGACCTGCAAAGCCCAAAACACTTGCTATCAGGACTTCATAGGAGAAGTTGACCAATGCATTAGCTCTTAGATCACCTGCCTCTAATATACAAGATCTAACAATTAAGTTTGCAAACTTGCCATCACGCTCTTATGTTGGCAGCACTGTACAAACAACTTGGTAGGGTTTCATAACCTTTGTGTACTAGTGTCTCACAGTTGTCTTCCTGTTGACACGTGGCAGTGTCTTGCTGAGTGGCATTCATTATTATTGTTGTGTGTTTTTGTGTGCCATCAAGAGAACGTCAGAGCTTGAATTAGAGCAATGAACAAACATTAAATTTCTTGTACAACTTGGCAAGAGTGGAAGTGAAATCAGGGACACATTAGTCCAAGTTTATGGGGATAACGCCATGAAGAAAACAGCAGTGGTATAGATGGATTAAATGTTTTTCTGAGCGGAGAAAAAGTGTCACTGATGAATAGAGGTCAGGATGGCCACTAATGAGCAGAACTGATGAAAACATTGCAAAAAAAGGAAAAACATTATAAAATCATTAGCTGACTGTGAGAAGCACAGCAGAATAAGTAAACATCGACAGACAAACAGTTCGGAAAATCTTAACTGAAAATCTGGGCACGAGAAAGGTGTGTACTAAAATGGTCCTGAAGGAGCTCACCGATGAACAAAAGCAAAGGGGAGTCGAAGTTTGCCAAAACGTTTTGGAGGGACAAGACGATGTTCGGGGCCATGTTATCACTGGGGATGAAACATGGGTGTATCGCTGCGACCCTGAAACAAAGCATCAAAGTGCACAATGGAAGTCAGCCAATTCTCCATGATCAAAAAAGTTCCATCAGTCCAAGTCAGGAGTTAAAATGATGTTGCTAAGCTTTTTTGATACCAGGGGGATTGTTCATTATGAATCTGTACCACCTGGACAAAGAGTTAACCAAGGTTACTATCTGAAAGTGCTGAAAATGCTGTGTGAAAAGGTTAGATGGAAACAACCTCAACTTTTCACCACCAACTCACAGCCGTTGCATCACGACAATGCACCAGCTCACACAACACTGTCTTTGAGGGAGTTTTTAACCAGTAAATAAATAACTGTATTGGAACACCCTCCCTACTCACCTGATCTGACCCCCAGTGACTTTTATCTTGACCCAAAGATAAAGGAAATATTGAAAGGAAGACATTTTGCTGACATTTAGGACATTGAGGGTAATACAATGACAGTTCTATGGCCATTCCAGAAAGAATTCCAAAATGGCTTTGAAGAGTGGACTAGGCGTTGGTGTTGGTGTATAGCTTCCCAAGGGGAGTACGCTGAAGGTAACCATAGTGATACTCAGCAATGAGGTATGTAGTACATTTTCTAGGATGAATTCACGCACTTAACTGTCAGGGCTCATTTGTAACAAAATGGCTTGAAGCTACTTGAATCCTTCTATAACCAACCTCCAGCTAAACAATTTCCTTCTAGTCTATACACACGAGAAAGAGTAATTAGAAAGACACTAGAAGAGGTATGTTCCCAGTAATGCCTGATAAAATAATAAAGGCTTCTAGAATGATAAGGGACAATGGTGTTACGTCTTGATTGATGCGGATGATCACAGGCTTCATGAGCCCATAGTAGGAAAGTAGAACCAGTGTGACAGACTAATTGCAGAAACGCCCCCAAGTCTCCATCTCTTTCCCTATTTTCCTTTGCAACATGACTGCAGCTCCTTCCTTCAACCCTATCTCCTTATGCCTTGAATCTGGACTGATCTTGTAACTTGCACTAGTTTCAAGTCTAGATGTCAAAGTCTTGTTTTATTCTATTTTCTCTCTTCCTTCTTTACGTTTGCAATTGAGATAGTTCTGCTAAAGGATGAGAGATGATGTGGAGCAGAGCCTGCTTAACTCAGCATCGGACTTACCAGCTAAGTGCATGCATTAGCAGAACCACACAGCCAACATATAGACTCATGAGATATAATAAATGACTTCTATTCTAGGTGCTAATATTGTACATTACTATGAGAATAAACAACTGATACACACTAATGGAGACATGTGCTTGGTTTTGTTTTCTTGTCATTTCCCTCTCCTGTTATCTGTGCCTGAACACCTCTCTTAGGATTCTCTAAAGAAAGAGAACCAGTGACATCCGTATCTATTCAATTCACATGCTGAGGAAACAATCCAAGAAGCTAGACTACATACAGAAGAATATAGCATCAGCATGAAGGATGACTCACTAACAGCCTGAAATATACAGATGATACAGCCTGGCTTGTTGAAAGCTAAGGGGACTTGAAACACTAACTGACAAAGATCCAGCACTACAGCCTTCACTCTGGATTGCACATCAACATCAAGATAACAAAAATCCTCACAACTGGGCCGATACGCAACACCATGACACATGGAGAAAGGACTGAAGCTGTCAAGGATTTCGTTTTACTCGGATCCACAATCAACCCCCGTGAAAGGAGCAGTGAAGTAATCAAAGGAAGTATTGCATTGACAAATCTGTCACCAAAGACCTTTTTAAAATGTTGAAAAGCAGAGATGTCATCTTAAGAACTAAGGTGCTAACTCACAGTGACCCCATGTGCAACACAGCAAAGCAGTGTCCAGTCTTCACAATCACTGTTACGCTTGAGCCCACTATTGTAGCCACTACATCAGTCCATCTCTTTGAAGATCTTCGTTTTCACTGGCCCTCTATTTTAAAAAGCATGCTGTCCTCCCCCAAGGACTGGTAACTCCTGATAACATGTCCCAAAAAATTAAAAAACCTGTTGCTGTCAAGTCAATTTCATCTCATAGCTCGCCTGTAGGACAGTGTAAAAGTGCCCTGTAGGGTTTCCAAGGAGCACCGGGTGAATACGAACTGCCAACCTCTAAGTTAACAGCTGTAGCTCTTCACCACCACATCACTAGAATTTCCAATACATCCAAAGTGCGTAAGAAACAAAGCCTTGCCATCCTCACTTCTAAGGGGCATTGTGATTGATTGCACTTCTTGCAAGACAGATTTGTTCAGTACTCTGGCACTCCCCGGCCTACTCACCAAAACTCAAAGGCATCCATTCTTCTTTGGTGTTTCTCACGCATTGTCCAGCTTCCACGTGCATGCAAGACAGTTGAAAGCACCATGACTTACATCAGGCTCACTTTGCTCCTCAAAGCAGCACGTGGCCCCAATGGTTAAACATCCAACTACTGGCCAAAAGATTGTCATTTGAACCCATCCAAAGGCTCCTCAGAAGATAATACTGGCTGTCTGCTTTGGAAAGGTTACATCCTGAAAAAACTATAGAGCAGTTTTTCTCTGCACACATGGTGTCCCCATGACTTGGAATCAAATCAACTGCAACTAACAACTTAAGGAGTAGTAAAAAGTTTAGTCTATTCAGATTTTTCATGTTGACTTTTTACAAACAAAGAAATTCCACATGAAGGATTTCTGCTGAATATACATCACATAAGCAGTTTGTTCTATACTGTAAAAAAAACACTTAGACTAAATGTATTTCTTCATGATCAAAACACAAATGGAGTTTTTAGTTACATTTGTTCATTTAAATAACTAAACATAAGTCATGTCTAACTTCAACTCATCTTTTTTCTCATCATTTTCTGGGCAGCTAAATTATCTGCATGAGTGTATTTACTCATACAAAATAAATAAGTGTAAGGCTTTACAGCTAAACAGGTAACAACTGTCAGGCAATCCTCTAATAAAAATTCTAACACTTCATTTGGAAAGGGAGAACCTTGACACCTAGAAGTAATGCACATTGCATCGGGCAAATCTGCTGCAAAAGATGCCATTAAAGTGTCAAAAAGCAAAGATGTCACCTTGAAGACTAAGGTGTGCCTGACCCAAGCCACAGTATTTTCAATCACATCATATACATGCAAAAGCTGGGCAATGAATAAGGAATGCCTTTGGATGGTGGTTTTGGAGAGAAATATTGAATATAACATGGACTGCCAAAACAAACACATTGGTCTTGTAGGAAGTTCAACGGAATGCCCCTTCAAAGTAAAGATGCTAACAGTACGTCTTACATGGTTTTGAACATTTTTTCAAGGGGGACTGTCCCTGAAGAAGGACATCATGTTTGGTAAAGTAGAGGGTCATCAAAAAAGGAGAAGACACTCAAGGAGATGGGCTGGCACAGGGCCACAACACTGAGTTCTCACATACTTACTGTGAGTATGGCACAGGACTGGGTAGTGTTTCATCTGTGGTACACTGGGTCACTAAGAGACAGAATCAATTGGATAGCACCTAACAACAACAACAGAAATAATCAGAATGTCTATTTTTATTTTCTATTTAAGATGCCATACTACCACAGTTTATTACTGGAAAAGTTGTTTGGAAAGTGCTCTGATCACATTTCTTGGCAGGGTGTGGAGTCCTCCATAACCAGACCTGGTCTTTATACAAGTCAAGAGTGACCAGCACAAGATACCAGAGACGGCATCCTGATCTTCTTTTAGAAAAAAGAAAGAAAAGAGAAGAATTAAACAAAATGCCCTTTTAGAGAAACAAAACAACCTCTGTCTTTTCATCCTTCTAATTTTATGACAACCTAAGATTGTTAGCCACCACCAATCTGTGAATTTGTCCTTTGGTGGCTTTTGGCTTGCTGTGATGCTAGAGGCTATGCCATTGATAACTCCAACGCCAGCAGTGTCACCCATGAAAGACAGGTTTCAGTGGAAGTTCCAAATTAAGACAGACTAGAAATAAATTCTTAGTGATAGATTTCTAAAAACTTAGCCCTAGAAAACCTATGGACCCACAACCGCCTGATGCCACTGTAAATGAGAAGTTCTTGAATTAAGGACCAACTTGGTCACCACCAATAACAACAGTGTTAAAGGGAGAAATTTCAGGCAGTTTCCTTTTTGTCATAGAATGTGGAATAGGCATTCAGAAAACTATCTCTATGCCATGTTAGTCATAACTCATGTGTCCATGGTTTAAGGTAGAATTGTCCTACTGTGCTGAGCTGCTAGGGAGAAGGAGAGAAACAGCAAGCTAAGGATGACAGAGATGGACTCAGTCAGCTACAGGGCAGGCCTCAGCAAGATATCTAAGGGTCTCAGTGTCACCACCTGTTACAGAAGAAAGCAGACTCACATCTTGATTTCTGCTGGTGTTAAATGCCAGGGCAATATGGTCTAGGGAGTGGGTGGGGTCACAAGCCTGTTTTCCTTGACTTTCAAGCCTTATTCTTTCCTCTTACAGTCCCCTTTTTCTCAGGAGGTGGGAGCCAGCAAAAGCCATACATCTAGGCTACCAGACCTCAGCTTCCTGTTGGGTTGAACCATTGTAAAACACCTTCTGGAGAACTGATTGTGGAAAAGAGCAAGGGCTGGGTAATGTCCCTTCTTCTCTTGGCAACAGACAGGGGTAGCATCTTTACCAAGCTCTCCTTCAGCCAGAACTGCACTGCCATGATTACAGTTGTTGCTTGACAATCCCATTCCTGGAGTCTGGTAAGTACATCTCCTCCACTACTGTGTCCATCCCAGGCCCTCTAGCCTTTGGCTTTCTCTAATAAATTGGTTGGCTCCCCCTCTGGAACTTAGTTTTTCAACACCCGTATGGAAACACTGGCAGGGGAGTGGTTAAGTGCTATTGCCGCTAACCAAAAGATTGACAATTTGAGTCTCCCAGATGCTCCCTAGAAACTCTATGGGGCACTTCTACCCTATCTTATAGGGTTGCTATGAGTTGGAATTGACTCAGTGGCAGTGGGTTTGGTTTGTATTCATCATCTGTGTGGGAAACCCTAGTGGTGTAGTGGTTAAGTGCTCTGGCTGCTAACCAAAAGGTTGGCAGTTGGAATCTACCAGGAGCTCCTGGAAACTCTATGATACTGTCTTGCTCTGTCCTATAAGGCTGCTGTGAGTCAGAATCAACTCAGTGGCAACAGGTTTGGTTTGGTTTGGCTCTTGGTTTTGTTTTGTTTTGTTTTGCTTTGTCATCTCAGTAATCAGTTTGATAGATTTTTATTGTTTTTATTCTTTAGAAGGGTTTTCATTTTCCTGACTAATAAAGTCTGAATTTATAGATTTCCTGAATTTTATAAGCAGAGTTCATAACCCCTGTTGGAGTGGGTCGGCTCTTTCCCGAGTGGTGCATTAAGGACCAGGGTCTATAAATATAGGATACATTTCTGTCCTCACTGGGAAAGAGATTGCAAGAGCAGTGTAAGGATCCCAGAGAAAGGGGCTGGGAATCAGAGCAGAGCCACACCCTCAAGCAGGCACAAGGAAAAAGCACTCACTCAGCAAGGCTCAAGCCCATACACCCAGCAGGTATTGTCAAGAAAGTGATGATGGAAAAAGATTGTGGCTCAGGAAAAAATGTTGATTCGTTCTAGACACATGACGTATTTTATTTAAGGAAGTAAATCCTAGGCCAGTCCCTGTCACTGGCGGAAAAAAAGGGGCTTTCAAGTCTTCCCAGTTTGGTAAAAACTGGTTCAGGGCCTAGTGAAGTTGATTTCACCAAATTCAAGATTCAGAATCTACCTTTGAGTGTAGCTAGGATAAGCAGCTTTTGAAAGATTTGAGAAAAATAAAGGTACTGCTACTGACCTAAACAAAACATGTTTCCCAGGTTTTGCTAATATCTGTTATCCTTCTAATGGATGAACAGAGACAGACATGTAGAGTGAGGAGACAGATGAAGGGTGTGCAGCCTACAGGCATCTATTGCTCAGGAGAAGCCCAGTAACCATCAGGACAAGAGATAAGCTGGGGCAGAGAAAGTCCTATGTCTTAGTTATTTATGCTGCTGTAACAAAAATACCACAGTGGATGACTTCAGCAAACAGGAGTTTTTTCTCTCCCAGTATAGAAGATAAGAAGTCTGAACTCAGGGCACCTGTCCAGCAGAAGGTTATACCTCCCTGTCAGCTCTGGAGGAATGTCCTTGTCATCAGTCTTCCCCTACTTAGTCTTTGAGCTTGTCAGCACATGAACACCAGATCAAAAGGCCACACTTCATCACCAGTGCTACTACCTTGGTGTTACAAGGCCTCCCTCCTTTCTGCTCCATTCTCTCGTTTATACCTCAAATGAGAATGACTCAAAGTCCAGTCTAAACCTGTAGACTGTCTCCTGCTGTGTTAACATAGCTGCCTCTAATCCTTTTTCATTAACATCATAACCCATAAAAGCAAACTCATTGCCATCCCGCGGGTTCTGATCCACCCATAGTGATGCTATAGGATAGAGCAGAACTGCCCCACAGGGCTTAACAGGAGCAGCAGGTGGATTTGAGCTTCCTACCTTTTGGTTAGCAGACGAGCTAATCTTACAAACACAGCAGGTATGGTTAGGATTTACAACATTTAGGATAATGATATCAGATCACAAAATGTTGGACAATCACATGATACTGAGAATCACAGCCTAGCCAAGCTGAAGGACATTTTGGAAGGACCAATTCAATCCAGAGCACCCAGAGGGTCGCATCATAAGAGAGGGAGCACTAGTGAAGCGTCCTCACTTAGTCGAGTCCTCAAGGCTGACTCAGAACCCAACTCTTTAATGTGGTCTCCCTTGATGTCCAGATTCAAGACAACTTAGGCTTTCCATTCGCAGAACCCCAATACTTCCTTCTACTCCTAGTCTTACAAATATTAAAAAAAGAAAGAAAGAAACCTGAAACCGTTTGCTGTCAAGTCTATTCCAACTCATAGCAGCCCTATAGGACAGAATAGAACTGCCTCGTAGGGTTTCCAGTGAGCAGCTGGGGGATTCAAACTGCAGACCTTTTGGTTAGCAGCTGAGCGAGTCTTACAAATATAGGAGGTATGAATCTTAGTCTACAAACCTAGGTATTCAAGAAGTCAGCATGTTTTTTAAAAACCTGCCAAGCCAACCAAGTGCCGTTGAGTCAGATCCGACTCATGGCAATCCTAGGGGCCAGGGTAGAACTGACCCCCAGAGTATTCAAGGAGCACCTTGTTGATTTGAAAAACTTAGATACAATTTAATCTCAGAGCCCCTTAATCCACAGAGATGAAAAAGAAAGCCAATTTCAAACAGTTCTGGAGCTACTACCATTCCAGGGCAACTCCAGAATCCAGGATGCCAACAGAGGCCCTAAAAAGGGGGAAAACGCTCTAACCATCTGTTCCTTGTGGCCATAACTGAGCTTCTGTGGTTTCTTTCTAGCAGTGGATTAGTGCTTCTGTGACTCCAGGCCATAGTTGAGTATAGAAAACTTTTGCGAAAGCGGGTCCAGCCTCCAGGGGATGCCACCTAGGGACCATGCCAACCAGAAGGGCTGGGATCCACATTCTCTAGCAACCACCACCTCCCGCTTCCTTTCAATTCCTGACCATTCTCCATGTCTGGACCTCACCCATTCTCAAACATGTACTTTCCTCTATCACCTCATCCTTCTCACCTCTGGATGCCTTACATCATCTCTTAGGTGGACTTTGGCTTCTGCAAAAGACAGGAAAGACAGACAGTTTGAAGGCAACTCTTGCTTATGGCCCTCTTACCTATGTCTCCCCGGGTTACCCATTTGAAAGGAAGAGAGGAAAAAGAGATTTAGTACTTAGCTTGTAAAATCTACTATAGCTTTTTAGTCTAGAGCAGTCCCGACCCTCCATCTGAGGTGTCATTTTCTGAGGTTTCAGTTACCTCAGTCAACCACAATCTGAAACCACTGAATGAAGAATGGCACGAAGAAATCCAGCACCATCCTGTCCAGGGACCAAATTCACAAAACCTCACGGCTTTGTTATAATTGTTTTATTTTATTATTAGTTATTGTTGTCAATCTCTTGCTGTACCTCATATATAAATTAAACTTTAACCTAGATATGTATGTATTAGGCAAAACATATTGTTGTTAGCTGTCATCTAGTCAGTTCTGACTCATAGCGCCTCTATGTACAACAGAACAGAACACTGCCTAGTCCTGCACCAACGATTAATTAATTAATCATTTTATGCTTAAGCCTACCGTAGCAGCCACTGTCAGTTCATCTCTCTGAGGGTCTTCCTCTTTTTTGCTGACCCTCTACTTTACCAAGCATGATGTCCTTCTCCAGGAATTGATCGGTAAAGGACAAACTACAGTGTGGACCAAAGTGTCTGCACAGTCAGGCATCCACAGGTGTCTGGAACGCATCCAATATGGGTAAGGGGCAGACTACTGCACTCTAATCCTAAGAAAATAGTCTCATGTGACATAAAATTTTACTCCCCATCCAGAGTCCATCCTGAACAGCACAGAACAGGGCCTCAATCCTGAAATGAATCCAGCATTCAAAGGTTAGGTAGACCTATTCTGATTTCTGCAAGTAATAGGCAGGTAAGTCAGGGTGTGAAGCAAATTTTCTGTCTCCCTGGGCTCAGTATCTCCCCTTGCAGAATTTCCTTCCTGGCCACACTGCCTACATTCCAACTAAAGGACTCATTTATTCATTAAGTCGACAAATATTTTTCTAAGTTTCATGTGCCAGGCACTGTTCTAAGCACCAAGAATAAAGCAATGATGAAAACATACAAAAATCCCTACTTTCTCAGAGCTTACATGCTACTGAGGGTTATAAACCACAATCAAAAAAATAACATAAAACAGAAATATATATAGCATGTCAGATAGGCATAAGAACTTAGGATACAAACCCATCAGAAATCTCCTCTATGTTAGCTGTCAAACATGAGAGTTGAGGGTGAAATTTTAAACTGGGTGGCCAGAAGAGGCCTTAGTTATAGGCAACTTTTTTCCAGATCCCAGATAGGTCTTTGATAGTTTTAGATAATTACATTTGTTAGGAACTGGAAGTAGAAGGTTAAAGGTGAGTAGTTCTGAGGCCTAAAGCTAGCTAGGTATTGAGACAACTCTAACAGGTGGGCTGGTCTCCCACCTGACTACAGCTCTATGATTAATTCTTCGTCACTGAGTGAAGACTTTCTCCAATTTTTTATACTCAGAGATCAAAGGTTGTGCTTGCTGGGGGTTGAGAGAAACTGGTTGGGCGTGATGGGCCCATCCATCCCTCACTCAGATATCAGTTTGGGAACTCAGTCTCTAACTCTCCCCATCCTTGGTATTGGTTTTCTGGAGCAAGCAGAGGACAAAGTGCACAGTGAGCAGAGACACCCACAGCTACACTTTCTGATTCTTTTCTAGTTTTCTAAGATTTCCCACTGGTTTTCTTTGTGGGGGCCATCCGTCAGCAAATTTCAGGCCTAAAGTCAACATTCTCCCTCTAAAATTATGAAGAACTCTCTTGAACCACACAAATGAGGTCTGGTCTTCCCTGAGACAGTATATGCCCACATGTGTCCCAGACCCTAACGATGGATCACTGTACTTGGAGGCTCCCAATCTAGGCAGCTTTTGTAACTGACAATGGAGAAGTTTTCCCAGGAACACTGCAAAGCAGCAGTCTGGTGTTTTAAGAGCTGTGATAATCCTCATTTGTTCCAGCAGAAAAGGCCTCAGAGGGCCACCAAAGGGAACTCTCTGTTTCCCACCCTCTGGCTTAAGGAGATGAGTCACCAATTCTGCTTCCTTCTCCTCACCTATCAGCTTCAATTATCAGGTGATACTCAGTCACCTGCAACTTGTGGCGGCCCCATCTCCATCAGAGTAGAACAGTGTTCTGTGAGGTTTGCAATGGCTGATTTCTCAGAAATAGATCATCAGACCTTTCTTCCTCACACCTCTAAACTTGAGGTTAGTAACTGTCTTAGGCTGGGTTTTCTAGGGAAGCAAAACCAGTAACACGTGTAGGTACAAGGAAAGATTTATAATATATATATATAGACAGATAGATAGATACAAATATAGGAAACAGCTCACGTAATCACAGAAGCTGAATGTCCCAAGCTCTGGCACAAGCCTCACGTGTCCACGGAAGCTGAGGAACCCAAGGTCAGCAAGTCAGAGACCAGAGTTGCAGATCACCGGTTGTGTAGGTCAGTGGATCCCAAGCTGGTGGTGAGACGAAGTGACAGAGGCTGGAGGGCGGTGGATCCCAAGCTGGTGGCAAGATGAAGTGACAGAGGCTGGTGAACCCAGGATCAGCAGGTCAGGGAGCAGGACTGGGCAGAGGCTGGCGAGCGCAGGATTGGCAGGTCGGGGAGCAGGACTCTCAAGTACCGACTGTAAGGACTGATGAGCCCAACAGCTGCTAGCTCAAGTCCTGGAACCAGATGCTGGAACAAGAGAGCAGGAGCTCCTGGCCACGTGAGCGATCAGCAGCCGTAGTCCAGTGTCACGAGATGAGAGCTGAGGGGCAGGGAGCCACCACAAACCCCGCCCTGCCACTTAATACAGCAGCCAAATAGGTAGTAGTCAAGTTGACATAATCCTGACCACCACAGTAACCAAGCTTCAATTTAAAAAAACAACTAAACTCATTGCTGTCAAGTTGATGCCAACCAATAATGACCCTGAAGAAAGAGCAGAACTGACCCATAGAGTTTCCATGGAAACGCTCATAGAGTTGAATTGCCATCTATCAAGCTCTTAATCACTGTGCCACCGTGGCTCCAAGCTTCAGTATAATAAAAAACACCAAACCTATTATTATTATTCAGTTGATTTTGACTCATAGCTACCCTGTAGGACAAAGTGTGGCTGCCCCATACAGTTTCCAAGTGGTGCCTGGTAGATTTAAACTGCAGACCTATTGGTTAGCAGCCATAGCTCTTAACCACTGTGCCACCAAGCTTCAACAGTATTTAATAAAGGACTCTACAGCATAAAAATGTGTGTTTTTGTCTTTACCACTAGACTGTACACTCCTCAACAGCAGAAACCAACATCTATACCATCTCTGTAGCAGCAATACCACTTATCATAGCTCCTCACACTCTGTAGAAGTTCAGTAAATAGTTGTTTCAGGAAAAGTTGGGCCAGCCCTCTACTGAGCCACTGGGTGCAAAAGGCTGGCCTAAGTTAACCCTAGGAACTAGCTTATGCATGCAGGTGTCTCTGATTTAATTTTGCATACCTTCCCTGAAAAATGACTTACCAAGCAGAACTTCACACATTGCGGTTATAGGAATGCATTTTTTCTTTGGCTCCCATTCACATGGTTTCAAATAGCACATCGTTTTGCAAGAAACTTTATTTTCATTTCAAATGGCAAACCATCTGAATCAAACCAGACGCAAGTATTCATGGTGCCCTGCTTGCTCCTTGTTGGCTTGTGTCACTTGGGAAACTGAATTTTCACATGATTTTAAATGAACCCCCATCCTGGACTTACCTTTCCTCTGACAGGCTTTTGGGACCCTCCAGTGGCAGCTATCTGGCAGAAAAATCAAATCATCTTCAAGAACATTTACCTTTTGTTCCTCAAAAAATAATTATTTTATCCAACAATTATAAGTGTACGAGTATATGCATTATTTTTAATGGGTTATTTGCATTTTCCATGTCTTTATAAAGCTGATCTTTGAACATCTGAAAATGACCACATCAGCAAATTAAGCACTGCAACACTGTATGTAGTACACACTGTCAATGATGAGATAGATGTTCCAAAAAAACAAAAAAGCAGATGACCCTAAGTGTGGTTCTAGTAACTCAAATGTGTCATAAGTCAGGGACTACTTGTATATCTTTAAAGGGCCCTGATACAGACAGACAGACACACACACACACATACACACAGAACATTCTTTAGTTCACTGTAGTTCATGTGGACCTACAATAACAGGCACGTTTGGGAATTTTATATCTGCTTTAGCATTAGCAAAAGCGTGAAGATAAACTTTTCCATTACCACACACACTACTATTAGTGTAGGCTTCCAATGTGGTTGGCATATGAGGGATGAGTAATACTCATTCCAGCTTCAATTTGAAGACTAAACTAAGCCTGAGTATTGCCTTTTTTTCCCCCCTTTATTTTTGCAGGATTCTCACAGCTCTGAAAAGCAGATTATTTGCAATTATAGTATGTCTTCCTTAATCATTCCTATTTTGCATTCAAACTCTATCTCAACAAAATCATCTCTGCCATAAATGACCAAGTGATGAGTATTCAGAAGCCAGACAGGTGAGGAATAATGCCACTTCTCACCCAGACTCCAAAGAGAATGACTCCATTATGGTCAGGACTGCCAGATTCATTTTAGAGGTACCCACATTTCAAATACATCTCTCTGTGTACAAACAGAAGATAGGAACATCTCTTACAACACCCTCCCCAAAAAAAACAAAACCCACTTCTGTCTAGTCGATTCTGACTCATAGCAACCCTACAGGACAGAGTAGATATGCTCTACCTATAGGGTTTCCAAGGAGCACCTGGTAAATTTGAACTGCCAACCTTTTGTTTAGCAGCATAGCTCTTAACCACTATGTCATCAGGGTTTCCTCATGACACTCACTTAGAGGAAATTATGAAAAATATGGGTGCAATAATGAAAAAGATAATACACATTAAAATACAGACACCTATGAGAAGTCAGCATTTTTTGTTGAGTTTTGGGATGGGCAATCACTTGGAAAAGAAAATTGAAATGAAGTCCCTTTGTTCTCTGCTTTTCTGTACCATTTTATTTCGGGGAAAAGGAAAGACAGGCTTAGGCTGGCTGGGCAGCTCTTGGAAGACAATTAGGTGACCTCACTATTTCCCACTGATGGCTCTGCTTGAGGGTTCAGGATACAGACTTACACTACAAAACAATGATCACATCAACTGAATGTCTTCAGTGATATTATCAACCAGTCTTTTCCAGGAGCTAGTCATCTTCCTAGGAGCTCTGGCAGTGGGTAAGAGCTCAGCTGCTAATGAAAAGGTCAGCAGCAGCTAGACAAAAGAATAAGGAAGACTGAGGAACTGATGCTTTTGAACTGTGGTGCTGGTGAAGGATATTAAATATACTATGGACTGACAGAAGAACAAACCCTGATGGCATAGTGGGTTAAGTGTTACATCTGCTAACCAAAAGGTCAGCAGTTCAAATCCTCCAGGTGCTCCTTGGAAATTCTACAGGGCAGTTCTACTCTGACCTCTAGGGTCGCTATGAGTCAGACCGGACTCAATGGCAGTGGGTGTTTTGGGAAACAGAAGAACAAACAAATCTGTCTTGGAAGAAGGATAACCAGAATGTTCCCTAGAGGAAAAGATAGTGAGACTACTTCTTATATAGTTTGGACATGTTATCAGGAAGAACCAGTCCCTGGAGAATGACATCATGTTTGGTAAAATAGAGAGTCAGTGAGAAAGAAGAAGACCCTCTAGGAGATGGACTGAAACTGTGGCTGCAACAGTGGGCTGAGGCATGACAATTTGTGAGCATGATGCACAACTGGGCAGTGTTTTGTTCTGTATGAGTTGTTATGAGTTGGAACTGATTTAGAGTTGCCATAACTAACAACTGACTCAACAGCACTGAACAACAACAACAATGCCTGTGGCAGAGCCCTGATAGTACACTAATTAAGAGATAGAAAACTAACCAAAAGGTCAGCAGTTCAAATCCACCAGCTGCTTCTTGAAAACCCTATGGGATAGTTCTATTCTGTCTTATTAGGATTGCAATGAGTCAGATTCTACTCAAACACCATGAGTCTGGTTTTTGATATGCCTGAGGTTATAAGCCCATTTGGGAATAGGTAGCCTTTGTACCTTAATGAGAAAGAATTTGTGTGGGGGGTGTGCCTTAAATCAATCTCTTCTGATATATAAGAGAAAAAATAAACAAACCAAAGAAACAGAGAGTGGGGAAGAGTGATGCTAAGCCACATGAAGTTCTGCCATGGAGCAGAAGCTCAAAAAGACAAGCACCTTCCTCCAAAGCAGACAAAGCCTTTACCTAAAGGCGACATGATAAATTTGGACTTCTAGCTTCTTAAACTGTGAGAAAATAAATTTCTGTTAAAGTAAGCCTGCCGTGAGCCAGCCTCGACAACTTTTTGGGGGCCCCATGGAGGGAGGGAAACGGCGTCGGAGAGGAAATGAATTGAGAGAGATAGGAAAGAGTTTTGGAGAAAAAATGGCAGTCTGAAAAGATCTGTCTTTATTTTTATAGTTGGAGTGACGTGATTTTCACCCTGCCCACTGACCACACAGGCTACTGGCTAACTTGAGGTGACATGATTTTCACCCTGCCCCCTGACCACACAAGCTATTGGCTAACTTGAAGTGACGTGATTTTCACCCTGTCCCCTGACCATATAAGCTATTAGCTAACTTGAAACCGAAATCTTGTGGTCTTTTTCTTGTTAATTGTCAAGGCCTTCTAGATTAATGGCCTGAGGCAAGTGTGTTGTGGTGATAATTAATAGTGAAAACAAAGTTATGCCCTGAGCTCAATCAGCCCTACCAATACCTCAAGGTTAAAAGGTACAGGAGGAGGGGTCTAAAGGTTATAATCTCTATTTGTTCCTACTGTGCTCTTTATTTTATCTCTTCCTGTGGGGACAGTAAACACCTACCGTCCCCTACCCTATGCCTTTCTTAAACTGTTCTAAGAAGGGTAATTCTTTTCACATGGGGGGATGTGCAGTTGAGGGAAGCCAGCGAGGCTGGGCAGGCCTTGGCATTCCTGGGCTGGGCGTTCCCAGGCTGGGCATTCCCGGACTCAGCATTTGTCCTTGTGCTGGGAGATGAGGGGTATTTTTGAGGAGAGTTTAATTAGGATGAAAAATATACAGCCAGAAATATGTCAGGGGTGAGATGCGTCCGCCCGCCATCACATAGGCTTGTGGCTTTGCTCACAGACGTCTTTGTGGGTGATAGGCTTTGGCATAAGCCACTTGTGGCATATCTGTTATAGAAGTACCAGCTAAGACACCATCTCTTTCTTGGCCACCTCAGATATCTGCACATTTCCTGGACCATTGTAAACCGAAGACGCTTAGCTTCTCATATTTCAGTCATTGATTAGAATAGTGGATTATGCTTTAAGGAGATGAAAAGGCAAGTCTTTATAATTTATTTAAGAAAAAGGAAATGTTGTTGTTAGGTGCTGTTGAGTCAGTTCTGTTTCATAGTGACCCTGCACAACAGAACGAAACACTTCCAAGTCTTGCACCATGTCCACAATCATTTTTACGCCTAAGCCCACTGTTGCGGCCACTGTATCAATCTGTTTCATCAAGGGTCTTCCTCTTTCACTGACCCTCCATTATATAAAGCATGATTTCCTTCTCGGGGCACTGATCCTTCCTGATAACATGTCCAAAGTATATAGACTGCAGTCTTATCTTCTTTGCTTCCAAGAAGCACTCCGGTTGTATTTCTTCTAGAACAGATCTGTTTGTGCTCTTGGCAGTCCATGGTACACTCAATATGCTTCTCCAACACCATAATTCAAAGGCACCAATTCTTCTTCTGTCTTCCTTGTCCATTGTCCAGCTTTCACATGCATATGATGCAGTTGAAAATACCATGACTTAGGTAAGGTGTACTTTAGTCTTTAAGGCTACATCTTTACTTTTCAATACTTTAAAGAGGTCCTTTGGAGGAGATTCTCCCAATGCAATGCATCTTTTGATTTCTTGACTGCTGCTTTCATGAGTGTTGATAGTGGACCCAAGTAAAATGAAATCCTTGGCAACCTCAATCCTTTCTCCATTTATAATGATGTTGCTTACTGGTCCAGCTGTGAAGATTTTTGTTTTGCTGATGTTGAGGTACAATCTATACTGTAAAAAGAGGAGATAGTCTCCAAAAAATGAAAATGAAATCCAATAAAACCTTCCTACTCACTGTGGCCCCAGGACCAGCTGCATCTGCACCACGCAGGCCCCATCCAGTGGCCCCACACAGGATCTACTAGATAACAATCTATTTTCCACCAACATACTGAGGCAATTTACATGCACAATCAAAGTGGAGAAACAAGTGGAATGGACAATTAATGTTCAACTGTGTCTCAGAAGGTGAGAGAAGAGAGTAAAATACAATCAATAGACATTGAGGAAATACTATTTCAGGAGAATGAATCTTCAGAGTGGTGGCACAAATGGGTCAGCCTGTTCAGCTGTTAACAGAAAGGTTGGAAACTCGAATCAACCCAGAGGCTCCTCAGAAGAAAGGCCTGGTGGTCTACTTCTGAAAAATCATCCATTCAAAATCCTGGAGCATAGTTCTAGTCTGACACATGATGGGGTCAGCACGAGTATGTTCAACTCTGTGGCTACTGGTTTGGGGGGTTTTGGTTGAAGGCTACAGAAGGAGCAGAGAAGAGGGTCACCACAAGTCAGGGGCCAGCTCGACGGCAGCTCACAACAACAGGCAGAAAATAAATGTCTTCTCCACGTAAGAATAAGAGTAGACCTAAAGACTGTGCAGGTACCTGAAATGATCAAAAGAGAGGGATCAAGAGGAGACCCAGAACCACCATGAGAAGAAGGATCAAGAGCAGACCCAGAACCACCATTGGAAAAAAAAACTGAAAAAACAAAACAAACAAATCCACTGCCATCAAGTCAACTGCAACTGACAGCAACCCACAGGGCAGACTAGAACTGCTCCATAGAGTTTCCAAGGAGCACCTGGTGGAATCCAACTGCCAGCCTTTTCGTTATCACACACAGCACTGAACCACTATGCCACCAGGGCAGGTTCTAAGAATCAAACATGCAATGAAGAAAAGAGGGAGTGTTGTGGATGTACCAGGGGAACGGACATATGTCTGGGACTGAGAACACCTGAAGCATCAGGAAAGAATTAAAGATAGGGCAAGACCCTTCGTCACCACTGTCTACCATGGAGACCATTCACTAATCCCTATCAAGTACATTCTGTTCTATTAACTGTTTTCTGCAAGTATTCAACAGAGAGTTCTTACAGAAGGGGAAGCCCCAAACGGTCCAGTAGCTTTTCGCACTCCAGGTGCTCCAGGTCACTGATCAGGGTAGATTTTCTCCCTCCAAAAGACACAGACCTGACTCCCATTGGACCTGGTCACTTGCTGAGCAGTGAGCAGTTGCTCAACATGCACAAGAAGATGAGCGACATGAAATAAGTGAGCAATGATTGGCCCCAGCAGAGATTTTCAACTGAAAGTGAAAATGTCAAGAGTCAGTTCCAGATGGCAAAAGTCACAGAGAAGAATCTTCTCCTTCAGAGGTTCCATTTAGAGACATCCCTGAGAAAGAGAACACTGGAATTAAAGACCCAAAGACTGAAACTGGGCAAGTGGATTGTTGATGAGCTGAAACCGGTCAACTGTAACAGCCATATTTTTTCTAAGCAAGTCTACCTTCCTGCTAGTGACACAGTTCTAGCCACTATAATGTGTAGTCTGCACTGATTTCAATTTAGGTCTACAGCTTCTTTATCTACTTCCTTTCTCACTGGTAGCTATCACATGACCCAAATCAATAAAATACCACAATGAAAGAAAATCTGAATCTTTGCCTGGAAATAATCCCCAAACCTCATGCTTCCCACAAATGCTTAATTGGCACATTTAATCAATAAGAACAAAGCAAAATGTCATATGAAAACCTTTACTAAACCTTGGGGAAGAAAAGTCAAATAATCAACCCATTTTTAATTTCTCACTTTTCAGCTCCATACCAATTATTCACAGGAGAGGAAAATTTAAACTCTGATAGAAAATCCATGGCAGAAAAAAACATATCTGTTTTATGGATTAGAGTCATTTCTAAAAACAGTTGGCTGCAATTATTGCACATGAGTTTATTCAGGGTTCCTAGTTATGGGAATAAGCATGTGGGGTGGCCAAAAAAGAGAAAAAGTAAAAGCAAACATCTGTTCAACTGCTAAGGTAATCAGTCTCAATAGCCTCACTCTGAGAGAAAATGAGATTGACATATCAATGCTTAATAACTATAACATGAACCGTTAAACTGTAAACATCAGAAAAGTCCTCTGGATATGCTCTCTTTCACTCACCCCCGCCCCCACATGTACAGCCCAGAGGCCTCTAGGTTGTTTTGGGGCAGGGGTGGGTGTTGCTTTTTTTTTTAAACACAGGAAACACGTGTGGGACAAATGTAGAGCAGGAAGAATCAGCGCATGCTCCTGAGTCAGCTAAACTGGAGATAAATCAGGACCGAAGGTCAACGATCCCCTTTCCTCTTTCTTCCTCTCTGTTTGTCCTTTCCCAAGACCCAATTCAAAAGCAGCAGCTTGTCCTTCCTCTGAATTCCTATTTGCTTCACTGTCTGGGCCAATAACTGGCCTCTCTTGGTGGAGATTTTGGGCTTCATAGACTTAGGACAGGCTCACTTTCCCTGCAGATGAACAAACAGTATCTAATGGCAATGCCTCAGAGAAGTGCTGCGTGTGAGGGAAGCGATGGATCTCCTGAATCTATGAAGCTAGTCTATTTTGATGCATACACATGTATGTTTGGGAGAAAAGAAGGTGAGTTTCTTCAGACACTGGGCCTGAAGTGTTGACACTAAAGCTAGACTACTTGCTGTATATGCTAGGGAGAGTAGAGGGTTGGCAAAAAAGAGGAAGACCTTCAACAAGATGGACTGACACAGTGGCTGCAACAACGGCCTTAATCATAAAAATGCTTGTGGGTACGATGCGGGACCAGCCAGTGTTCTGTCCTGCTGTCCACAGGGTCAATATGAGTGAGAACGGACTCAACAGCACCTAACCACACATTTGTTGTATACTTTTGTTAGTGTTTGAAACAGTTTAATTCAAAGAACAAGAGAGATGGGCAGATGAAATGATGTGTCCTAAATAGAACAAGAACAGTTGAAATGGTCCACGAGTACCATCCATGTCCTGTCTTCAGGCAGTGAGTCTTGTAGCTGTTTATACGTCAGAGAATTTTGTCCCTAACAACTACCAGGACATTGATTTACTAAGGGCAGTCTCAGAATGCTGTCAGTTCTTTGCAAAGCTTTTATTATCAAGAGTTTAACCACCCCTCAGGCCAGTTCCCCACTGTTGAGAATCTATCTCCAGGGAAACCTAGAATTATTCACAATATTGAAGACGTTTATCTCAGAAAGGCAGATGAACGCAGTATGTGTCATAAAACAAGCTTCCAGGACCTTATCTTGGCTGAAAGCTCTTACACAGCTGTGTGTTCGTGACTTAACCCCACTACACTCCACGCTCTCTGGACAACTGGGGAAAAGGATGTTGAGAGAAGCTGGTAGATGTGCTTTTCACATGAACATAGTCACAGGGTTGTACATAGAGATTTCCCTCCAAATGGAACCTTCAGAGCAGTCCAGAACACCACCTTTCCTTTGATTATAATAGGTTGGATACCCCCATGGCTGGGCCACTTCTCTCTCAATCTCTCTCTCGCCCCAGCTCCCCCTCCTCCCTCTCTCTGTCTTTCCTTTCTTCTTTCCTCTCTCTTCTCCTCTTTTTTTCCCTCCTCCTTCTCTGTCCTTCTCTCTAGATGTCTGTCTGTTTCTGTTTAACTCTATGTCTCTCTTGTGTCTCTGCCTCCTCTTTTATTTCTCTTTTTCACTATCTCCTCCATTCCTCTGCAGTAAAATTGTGTACTTAACACTTTTGTGAATGCTAGAAATAGAGTTACATTTCTGTGATATTACTGGCATTACTTCATTCCAACAATTAGTCATTCCTTCTCCCCAAAAGTGATGAAAATCAGAATGGCTCATGAGCTTCCGTTAAAACAGCTGTATGAAACACCCTTGTAGATGCAACTGTCGTTATCAAAATAAAAGGATTTAAAAATCATAAATAGGTACACCCTTAATTAAATCTAAGATGTCCAAGAGTCATACAAGACTTTCCTTATATTTGACAGAATTAAACTTTAGTCATCCTGAGCACACTGCATGTTGGAAGTAACAGGCTCGCTTTCCCTGCAGATGAACAAGCAGCATCTAACAGCAATGCCTCAGGGATGCACTGCGGGTGAGGGAAGCTGTGGACCTCCTGAGTCTGTGAAGCCAGGATTCTAACACATGGGGGAAATGACCGGGGTGAAAAAAAAAGAAGGGAGGAGGAATCTGAAGCAAGGTAATCTGAAGAGTCGGGTCAAGAGAAAAGGGCATTTCAATGGTGCAAAAGAAAAAAATCAGTAATGTTAACAGAGACTATGGTCAACATGAAACAGAGAACTGCATTCTGAGAGATAAAAGAAATTTTAGAAGGTGCCTAATTCAATCCTTTCGCTGTACGAGTAACAAAACTGAGGCAGAAAAACACAATGATCTACCCGAAATCATTCACTTGCAAGTATGGTCACAGACAGAGCCCGAGGGAACCACTGCCAGCTCGGTTCTCTCCATTCACAAACCAAGAAAATTCTCCAGAAAAAAGACTCAAGTGCAGATGGAATCATTAGTGAAACGTAATGGTTACTGAGAGCCCTGGTAGTACAGTGGTTAGGAGCTCAGCTGCTAACCAAAAGGCTGACAGTTCAAATCCACAAGCCACTCCTTGGAAACTCTCTGGGGCAGTTCCACTCTGAGCTACAGGGTGGACCAATTCAAAGTTACCTAACAGTAACAACAACAGTTACTGGGTTTTTGTTTATTAAAGCTGCATCTTTGTCTTTATACCCAATTAAAATTATCAAAATAGATAAATTAATTCAGGGCATGTATTATTAACTCTCTTATTTACAAAAAGCTCCTACAACATACGTTTCCGTATCATATAACGAGGACTGCCAACTAAGCTCATGAACTCATCCTAGGAAAAAGTGCAGCTCACATCACTGCTGAATATCACTACAGTCACCTACAAAAGAATCCCCTTAAGAAGTTATGGACCCATGCCAGAGCCCAGTCCACTCCTCAAAGCAACTTGGGAACTCTTTTTCTGGAATGGCCATCAGAGCTGTCATCCTATTATTCTTGATGTCCTGAATATCATCAAAATATCTTCCTCAATATTTTCTTTATCTTCTTGGAAAGAAAAAAGTCACTGTGGACAAGATCAGGTGAATAGCAAGGGTGTTGCAACACAGTTATTTGTTTACTGGCTAAAACCTCCATCACAGACAACTATACAATTAAGTTCGCTAACTTGCCACTATGCCACTGTGTGCAATGGCCATTCCAGATAGAGTTCCAAAACTGCTTTGAAGGGTGGACTAGGCACTGGAATTGGTGTATAGCTTCCCAAGGGTAGTATTTTGAAGGTGACAGTAGTGATATTTAGCAATAAGTTATATAGAACTTAGAATAATTAAGTTTGCAGACTTAATTATCAGACCTCTTATAACATCTGAATTAAATACCCTCTTTTATCATCCACTGGAAATTGAGATGGTTGAAATAAAACTTACGCTTGGTTAAGATGGCATCACCAAGATGAGAGATCCTAACTCTGGCTTCTTCCTAACAACATTCAAATCAAAATTGCCTTTCCTCCCAGTTTCTCCCCTTGATTCATCGTGACTTGGCACAGTAGAAATGTGCAAAGTCTCTTCTCACTCCCAAGAATGTCTTTGAGCAGAGAACATAGTGTATCTTACAAACTGTCACACGGACAAAATCCTGACAGGCAACCATGTGGTCTCAACATTTGCTGTTGTTCTTTTCCTCTCTTTGCTGGGGCCAAGCCCAAACTTTACAATCTGCCGGGGGATATTTAGAGTTCACAAATTTGCTCCACCGACATTCTGCTGTCAAGAAGCGTCCTTGGAGACACAGTTCTAAAGTTCTCACATGACCAAATTTCTCAGGCTGCAAGTATGCAGGCAACTATGTAACGAGGCAACAGAAAAAAAGATGCGAAGAAGTGTTATGGTTGTCCTTCAGCATTGTTCAGTCACTTCCAACTCATCATGACCCCAAGTTCAATAACAGAAAAAAACACTTCACAGGCCTGCGCCATGCCCACAACCATTGACACGCTTGAGCATCTTGTCGCAGCCACTGCGTCAATCCATCTCGTTGAGGATCTTTCCAATGACCCTGTATTTTGCCAAGTATATTCTCCAGGGACTGATCCTTCCCGACATCATGTTTAAAGTACAAAGATGACATTACACCATCCTTCTTTCTAAGGAACATTCTGACGGTTCTTCTATAACAGATTTGTTTGTTCTTCTGGCACTCCCTGCTATATTCAACATTCTTTGCCAACACCATAATTTAAAGGCATCAGTTTTTCTACAGTCTTATTGTCCAGCTTTTGCATGCATGTGAGATGACTGAAAATATGACGGCTCAAGTCAGGCACATTTTAGTCTGCAAGGTGATATTTTTGCTTATTCACACTTGAAGAGAATTTTTTTGGCAAGACCTGCCAGGGCTTCTTTGACTGCTGCTTCCATGGGCACTGATTGTGGATCCAAATAAAAGAATACATTTGACAACTTCAAAATTTTCCCTTGTTATCTTGATGCTCCTTACTGGTCTAGTTGTTAGGATTTGGGGTTTCTTTATGCTGATATTCCACACTGAAGACTAGTCTTTGATCTTCATCAATAAATACTTCAAGTCCTCTTCCTTTTCAGCAAACAAAGTTGTGACAGCTGCAAATCACAGGTTGTTAATGAGTCATCCTCCAATGCTGATGCCACATTCTTCCTCACAAATCTCCACATTTTGGATTTTTTACTCAGCACATAGACTAAGTATACTAAATACTGACAGGCCTTCCCTGATGTTACGCCAAGCAGTATTCCCCTGCCTGTTCGCGAAACAGTCTCTTGGTATATGGACAGTTTCCTCATGACACAATTTAGTGCTCTTAGATTTTCTTTCTTCAAAATGTTAGCCATAATTTGTTATGATTCACCCACTGAATGTTTTTGTATAGTCAATAAAATACAAGTAAACATCTTTCCTGTATTCTCTGGTTTCAGCTAAGACTCATCTAATGTCAACAAGTAACTTCATTGTCCACATCCTCTCCTGAATCTGGTTTGAATTTCTAGCTTTTTCCTGTCTATGTACTGCTACAACTGTGGTTTTTGTTTGTTTGTTTGTTTTAATGCTCTTAGGCAAAATTCTACCTGCATGTGACATTACCACATCACCCAGTAATTTGTGTATACTGTTTCCACACCTTTCTTTGGAATGCACACATACAAAGATCTTACCCAGTGGGTTGCCCAAGTAGGTGTCTTCCAAATTTCTTGGTATAGATGAATGATCATTCCAGCATTGCTTCCATTTGCCGAAACATTTCTACTGGTATTCAGTTCCTGGAAACTTATTTTTCACTAGTGCCATCAGTGAAGCTTGAACTTCTTCCTTCAGTACCATTTGTTCTTGATCACGTGCTACCTCCTGAAATGGCTGAAAACTGAGTGGTTCATTTTGCTAGTGATTCTGTGTATTCCTTCCTGTGTTGCTCAATATTATCCCCACAGAAATCTTCAGTGCTGCTATTTGAGG
The DNA here is from genome assembly GCA_028571685.1 of Heterohyrax brucei. NCBI lineage: Eukaryota > Metazoa > Chordata > Mammalia > Hyracoidea > Procaviidae > Heterohyrax > Heterohyrax brucei. The sequence continues at coordinate 82,023,977 of CM053148.1, read as the reverse complement.
CTTGAATTTTTTCTTCAGCACTTTCAGCTTGATAAACGTTGAGTATGTTCCTTTGTTTTAGTTTTCTATCTATCATAGATTGAAATGTGTCTCCCCCAAAATGTATCTATTTGTCTGGGCCATGTTTCACAGTAAGGTTTGAATGTCCAATATTTTATCTTTTGATGAGATATTCCTGTGTGTTGTAAACTCTATCACTATGATTTAATAAGATGGATTGGTGACAGCTATACTGATCTACAAAACTGAACAATGTTTTAAAGCAATCTTTTTTAAGATACAAAAGAAAGGAAGGAGCAGAGAGATACAGGTATCTTGTACAACCAAGAAAGCAGTGTCAGGAGCAGACTGTGTCTTTTGGATCTGAGGTTCTTGTGCTGAGATACTCTGTGACCAAGGGAAGACTGATGATAAAAATATTCCTCCAGAGCTAACACAGAGAGAAAACCCTCCCCTAGAACTGACACTTGGAATTCAAACTTGCAGCCTGGTAGACTACGAGACAATAAACTTCTTTTTGTTAAAACCATCCCCCTGTGCTATTCCTGTTATAAGGAAGACATTATCTCTAGGCTTTTGCACACTTCATTATAATACTTTGTCTTCTCTAGCTGCCCCTTGACATCCTCAATTCAACTCTTTCACATATTTGATTTCATCCTTTTACTTTAGCTACTCAACACTCAACAGCAAGTTTCAGAGTCTCTTCTGACATCCATTTTAGTTTGTTGTTTGTTTGTTTGTTTGTTTGCCTGTCTTTACAAGGACATTTTGCTTTCTTCATGTTTGATATCATTAATGTCATTCTACAAGGCCTATGGAATGTCATTAGTATTCAATGGGTCTCGCTTCTTCAGATGGTATCCATATTCAGTCATGAGATATTCCAGGTCCTCCATGTGTCTGCTAATTTGTTGTACTGTAGGGGCATGCATGTTGTTGGAGTGATGGAAGCTTTGCCACTGGTATTCAAATACCAGCAGGGTCACCCCCGGCAGACAGGTTTCAGCTGAGCTTCCAGACTAAGGTAGACTAAGAAGAAGGACTCAGCAGTCTACCACTGAAAAGAATTAGCCGGTAAAAATCTTATGAGTAGCAGTGAAGCACCGCCTGAGATAGTGTGGGAGGATAAGCCCCCCAGATTGTATGGCACTGAAAGACGACTGGAAAAGAGCTGCCTCTTCAAAGTAGAGTTCACTTTAATGACATGGATGGAGTCAAGTATTCCAGACCTTCATCTGACGATGCAGCAAGACTTAAAATGAAAAGAAGTAGCTGCAAACATCCATAAACACTCGAAATGTGGAAAGTACAAAATATGACTCTAGGAAAACTGGAAATCACCAAAAATGAAATGGAATGCATAAATGTTGGTATTTTAGGCATTAGTGAGCTGAAATGAACTAGTATTGGCCATTCTGAATTGGACAATCATATGGTCTACTATGCTGGGAAGGACAAATTAAAGAGGAATGGCATTGCATTTACTGTCAAAAAAAACATTCAAGATCTATCCTGAAGTACAATGCTGTCAGTGATAGGATAATATCCATATGCCTACAAGGACGATCCCTTAACATAACTATTGTTCAAATTTACACACGATTTAATAAGATGGATTGGTGACAGCTATACTGATCTACAAAACTGAACAGTGTTTTAAAGCAATCTTTTTTAAGATACAAAAGAAAGGAAGGAGCAGAGAGATACAGGTATCTTGTACAACCAAGAAAGCAGTGTCAGGAGCCAAAGATGAAGAAACTGAAAACTTTTACAAGCTTCTGCAGTCTAAATTGATTGAACATGAAATCAAGATGCACTGGTAATTACTAGTGATTGGAATGCAAAAGTTGGAAACAAACAAGAAGATTCCGTGATTGGAAAATACATTCTTGGTGATAAAAGTGATGCAAAATCATATGATAGAATTTTGCAAGACCAATAACTTCTTCATTCCGAATTCTTTTTTCATTAATATAAATGGTGTCTAGACACATGGACTTCACCAGATGGAATGCACAGGAATCAAACTGACTGCACCTGTGGAAACAGATGGTGGAAAAGCTAAATATCACCTGTCAGATGAAGGCCAGACACTGGTAGTAGAGCAGACCATCAACTGCTCATAGGCAAGTTCCATTTGAAACTGAAGGAAATCAGAAAAAGGCCACAAAACCCAAAGTATGACCTTGAATATATCCCACCTAGGTTTAGAGACCATCTCAAGAACAGATTTGATGCACTGAACACCAATGACCGAAGACCAAACAAGTTGTGGAATAACATCAAGGCCATCATACATGAAGAAACTAAGAGGTGAAAAGACCAAACTGGATGTCAGAATAGACTCTGAAACTTGTTCTCGAATACAGAGTGGCTAAAGCAAAAGGAAGAAATGAGGAGGTAAAAGAACTAAACAGGTTATTTCAAAATGCGCCCCACGAAGACAGTGTAAACTACTATAATGACATGCGCAAAGAGCTGGACATAAAAAATACAAAGAGAAAGAATACTTTGGGCATTTCTCAAACTGAAAGAAATGAAGAAAAATTTCAAACGTTGAGTTGTCAGTAGTGAGGGAATCTAGAAAGAAAACATTAAACAACTCAGGAAGTATAAAAGAAGATGGAAAGAATACACAGTCACTACACCAAATAGAATTGGTCAACATTCAACCATTTCAAGAGGTAACATATGATCAGGAATCAATGATACTGAAACAAGTTGAAAGTGCATTGAAGGCACAGACGGACAACAAAGCTCAAAGAAATGACAGAAAATCGACTGAGATGTTTCAACACATGTGCATAGCACTGGAATTGCTCACTCATCTACACCAGAAAATTTGGAAGACAGCTACCCAGCCAGCTGACTGGAAGAGATCCATATTTATACCTATTCCTAAGAAAGGCTATCCAACCAAATGCAGAGATTATCAAACAATATCATCATTATCACACACAAGTAAAATCTTGCTAAAGATCATTCAGAAGAGCCTGCAGCATATTGACAGGGAGCTGCCAGAAATTCAGGACAAATTCAGACGAGGACATGGAATCAGGAACGTCATTGCTGATGTCAGATGGATCTCAGCTGAAAGCAAAGAATTACCAGAAAGATATTCATGTTTACTCATGTTTTATTAATCATGCAAAGGCATTCAATTGTGTGGATCATAACAAATTGCAGATAACACTGAGGAGACCAGGAATTCTAGAACACTTAATTGCGCTCATGAGGAATCTGTACATGGATAAAGAGGCAGTTGTTAGAACAGAACAAGGGGACGCAGCATGAATTAATGTTAAGAAAAGTGTGAGTCAGAGTTGGAGCCTTTCACTGTATCTATTCAGTCCGTATGCTGAGCAAATAATTATGGGAGCTAAACTATATGAAGAGAAACAAGGCTTCAGGATTGGAGGAAGACTCATAAACATCCTGTATTCTGCAGATGAAACAACCTTGCTTGTCGCAAGTGAATGGGACCTGAGGTACTTACTGATGAAGATCAAAGACCATAGCCTTCCGTCCGTACACCTTAACATCAAGAAAGCAAAAATCCTCACAGTGGAACCAATAAGCAACATCATGATAAATGGCAGAAACACTGGAGTTGTCAGGGGGACTTCATTTTACTTAGATCCACAATCAACAGCCATGGAAGCAGCAGTCGAGAGATCAAAACACGTATTGCATTGGGAACATCAGCTGCCAAAGATTTTACTAAAGTGTTGAAAAACAAAGATATCACCTTAAAGACTAAGGTGTGCCTGACCCAAGCTCTGATGTTTTCAGTTGCATCATATGCATGCAAAAGCTGGACTGTGAATAAGGAAGACAGAAGAAGAATTGACACCTCTGAATTGTCATGTTGGTGAAGAATATTGAATATACCATGGACTGCCCAAAGGACAAACAGGATCTGTCTTGGAAAAACTACAACCAGAGTGTTCCTAAGAAGCAAGGATGGTGAGATTATGTCTCAAATACTTTGGACATGTTGTCAGGATGGATCGATTCCCGGAGAATAACATTGTCATGGATTGAATTGTGTTCCCCCAAATACAGGCATAGCCATGTGACCATGATTCCCTGTATTCTAAGACTGTCCTCCATTTTGTGATTTTGCTGTGCTATGTGTTAAAGGATTAGGGTGGAACTGCTAATCACTTTATAAGATCACCTCTCTGTTCCACTGTAAAGAGAGTTGCCCTGGAGTATGGCTTGCCCCATCCTTAATCCTATCATCCTACAAGAAATAAATGGAAAGGGATGCAGGCAGAGAATTGGGAACCTCATATCATCAAGAAAGCAGCACCAGAAGAAGAGCTTGTCCTTGAGACCTGAGGTTCCTGCGCCAAGATGCTCCCTGGACAAAGACTGATGTAATACTGGACTTTCCTCCAGAGCTGACAAGGGGGAAAGCCTTCCCCTGGAGCAGACATCCTAAATTTGGACTTGTAACCTACCAGACTGTGTAAGCATAAACCTTCCTTTGTTAAAGCCATCCACTCTGTGGTATTTCTGTTACAGCAGCACCAGCTGATTAAAACAAATCTCATGCTTGGTAAAACAGAGGGTCAACAACAACAAAAAAGAAGGACCCTCAATAGGATGGATTTACACAGCGGCTGCAACAATGGGCTCAAGCATAACAATTGTGTACACAGTGCAGGACCAGCTATAGTTTCATTCTGTTGTACATAGGGTTACTGTGAGTTGCAATCAACTCGAAGGCACCTAACAACAACATGGTCAGAGTCATACTCTGCCTCTTATGGACTTGTTTTAATTTTCTTCAACTTCAGCATCAACTTGTATGTGAGCAATTGATGGTCTGTTCCATTGATGCTTCACTTTGCTCTGACAGATAAGATTGAGCTTGTCCATGGTCTCTTTCGACAAATGTAACTGATTTGCTTCCTGCGGATCGTATCTGGTGAGCTCCACACGTATCATAGCCATTTATGTTGTTGGGAAAAGGTATTTCCAATCAGTAAGTCATTAGTCTTGCAAAATTCTATGCAATCTATGGCATTGTTTCTGTCACCAAGGCCATGTTTCCAGCTATTGAGTCTTTGTTTTCAGCTTTTGCATTCCAGTCACCAGTAATTAGTAATGCATCTTGATTGTATGTTCAATCAATTTCAGATTGCAGAAGCTGGTAAAAATAGCCAATTTCTTCATCTTTTACCTTAGTGGTTGGTGCATGGATCTGAACAATATCATACTAACTGGTCTTCTTTATAGACATGTGGACACTAACCTATCACTAAGTCCCTTGTACTCCAGGATAGATCTTGAAATTTTCTTTTTGATAGGGACTTTACAGTGTCTTTCTTCTTTAATTTGTCATTCCTCACATAGTAGACCACTTAATTATCTGATGCAAAATGGCCAATACCAGTCTATTTCAGCTCACTAATGCCCAAGGTATCAATTTTCAAGTATTAAATTTCATTTTTAACAAGTTTCAATTTTTCTTCATACGCCATACATTGCAATTTTTAATGGAGGTTTGCAACTGGTGCTTCTCAGTTATACCATGTCAGCAAATGAAGGTCCCAAAAGCTTAACTCCAACCACATCATTAAGGTTTATTTTATTTTAAGGAGGCAGCTCTTCCCCAGTCTTCTGTTGTGTGCCTTCTGACCTGGGGGGCTCACTTTCTGCCACTACATCGGACAGTGTCCCGCTGCTAGTCAGGAGGTTCTCGCTGGCCAGATGTTTTAGTCCGGAAGCTCTCTGAACTCAATCCACCATGTGCGTCCCTATTGATACTTGAACTGCCGATGGCACAGCTTCCAGCAGCAAAGCAGCACACAAGCCGTGACAATACAACAAACTGCCATATGATCCATTCGTCTAATATCATTCTTTGTAAAAAAAGAAGAAGAAGAAGAAGAATTGTGAATAAGTTTGTACCTTATGCATGGAAATGCCCTTTCTTTCTCCTGACTGATGCTCTCTCCCATGTCTGTCCTATGGTGCCAGTGGCCAAGCTGGGCCAAGCTGGGAAATAACTGCCCACACCCGCCAGCTCACCCACCCTTTCACAGTGCCTTCCCAAAAGGGCAGCAGATCTCCTTGTTAGAAGAAAGGCATTTCATCTGAACCAAAAATGCAAGTGGCTTACAGCCAGACCTAAGATGCTCACTTTTTGAGGGGCCTTTTACATTTCAGAAGCTTTCTCTATAAGCAAATAAAGTGTAGTTTAAGGGTAGAACTAGGATGCTGGAGATCACAGGACTGGGATCATTAACCATCCCGTTCACCCAGTCTGCTCCTTTATCTCAGGTGTAGACAACTACTGGCTTAGAGAAAGAGACGTAATGGCAAAAAATGGCCCCATGCTCCACATCCACACAGAGGCAAACTCATTCACCTACTAATTTTCCTGCCCTCCAAGATCTGAGGAAAATGTGACAGAACTGGTTGTCATAGTAACTGACTGATTCTCCAGATTTTCTCAGGAGACATAAGCTTGGACTATCAGAGTCATTATTTCTTTCTTTGACGTTTAGAGGAAGAACGTTCCCTCCCACCAGCCTACACAGCCTCCTACACAGCCTGGTACTAGTGCACGGCTTCCAGCACGTGGGTGAAAGGTGGCTGGCTGGGGAAGGATGAAGAGTCATGCGCTGTGTCCTCCCACGCTGCACTGTGGTTAGCTTCCAGAGCCCAGGCCAATGGTAGGAGGTGCGACTTCATCAAAGCATGGCAGTCACAGATTGCAAGCTCCCAAGAGGGCATGCGCAGGTTCTGCAGCATCAAGAGCTCAGCTTACCACATAGGTGCTGAATTAGTGAATAATGGAAAGAACCAGGTCATTGATGAGTAATCAAATGCAGAAATACCCTAGCCTCAGAGACACAGTGGGCTGAATACCTTGAAAGGTATTTCTGTTATGCCTGGGCAAGATATTTGGCACACTAACTCAACACATCTGCTTGTTGATGTGCTTTTTGGAAGCAAGATTCTGGAAAATGCTGAGCATGAGAAATATTAAGAATTATGTTCTTTTGCTGTGATAATCCCCTCTGTGATTTCACCATTAACCAAAGCCAATAAATAGAAACCTTCTAATTGATTCGTTATTCCAACTGTTGAAATTATAAGCAGGCTCCAGCTGAACAGCTTCCTTCTATCACCATTTTGGACAAGCAGAACATTCTTTAGAAGCGTATGGGGGTGTGGGTGTGGGCCTTCAGTGCGGGGTGTGGGGAAGGCTCATGCAAGGCTTGGAAAAAGTAATGCTTTGAAACTCAAAAGGCAAACGGCACCTATTTCAGCAAATTGGAAATTGATGGTGTATAACCCTGAAGCGCTTAGCAGTAGCTATTATTTCCATGAAAGCTATTATTAATGGTAATATTTTTTCTAGTAAACATTCAGTTGCCATAGCAATAGGAGTGACACCATATGGATACCAGTTCTCCTGGCTTGGCCAGAGAAATGGATGACATTTTAAATGAATTTTAGGAAATGGAAAAAGCCTTGGCCCCTCCCCCCAATTTTTTAAATACTAATTTTTTACAGGAGGCAAAGGGAAAAGAGAAGGGTGATAAAGCAGAAACTGAAGGATGTTACAGCTGCTAAGTGAAAGGTCAGCAACTGGAACCCATCAGGCATTTCCTTGGAAACTCCATGGGGCAGTTCTACTCTGTCCTAACAGGGTCACTGTAAGTCAGAATTGACTCAGTGGCAACTGCTTTGTTTGTCTGGTTTGGTTTTTTGCATCTCTGCTGCCTCCCCTACAAGTTCAGAAGTGTCTTTCCTCCAGCTAAGCCAAATCTTCCAGCTGTATTCTGGGTGCCATTCCATACCTCCTCAGGTATTCATTTAGAAGGTCAAGTATTGCTTCCAAATCCTCTAGCTTCAGTCTCAGTGAGCTAAGTGTACATTTTGTTATATCAGTTTTGCAGCTAAATAAATTGAGGCCCATAGAGGTTTAGTGATTCTGCTGCAGATGTGGAAGGTTTAGCTACCACTGGAATCCTGGCTTTCATGACTGCTCTAAGCCGAACAGGCTTGATTCTTCTCTCTGCCTTGATGATCGCACATAGAGTTTGATTGGAAAGTTACACTCTGTAATTTCACAGTGATTACATGCTCCTGAAGATCATCTGGTAAGTTCTGAAACCAAAGATAATCATTGTTATATGACCATAACCCTTTTACTTACACTGTATTGTCCAACAAGAACTTAACTCAGCTAGGGTTACACCTCAGAGTCTCAGTGACTGTCCCCAGGTTCTGGTCTTCTTTACTGGAACATCGATTCCAGAGGGCTGTCTGGAGGGGAATTAGCATTCTCTGACCTCTGGCATAAACTCTGTTCTTTCCACTAAAGTATATATTCCAAGAAAACTGTCATGTGTGCCCTTCTAAAATACGGCATGCTAAGATGAAGCAGAATAGGAATCTCACCGAGAAAGACCTCCAAAGGCGGACCATTCTATCCAGAGCCTCTGAAATGTGCTCTAATACCTGGACATCCCAAAGGTCTTCCTTTCCTTTTAGAAACTCTTTGATCTCCTGGTATATTAGTTACCCATGGCTGCCATAACACGTATCCCATACTGGATGGATTAAAATAAAATTGTGCTGGAGCCACTCACAGCTCTGGGGCTAGAAGTCCAAATTCAGGGTGTAGGCACTGTTGATTTCCCCTGAAGACTCTCAGGGATAACCTGTCCTACACCTATCTCCTTGTTTCTGGTGACGGCTAGCAATTCCTGGTGTTCTTGGTTTGTGATAGGTCACTGCAATTTCTACCTTCTTCTTTATATGGCTTTCTCCCTGTATGTCTGTATTTCTTCTCTTCTTCTTATATGGTCACCAGTCGTATTAGATTTGAGCCTACCCCAATGACCTCATCTAAACTGATTACACCTGCAAAACCTCTTTTTCCAAATAAGATCTCATCCACAAGCACCAGGGTTTAGGACTTCAGTGTATCTTTGTGGGAGACACAGTTAACCCTTAACACTGGGCTGTGTTGTCTCTGGGAACATCTTCAGGTTCAAGGGTCCCCAACTGTAGGTGAGCAACGGAGCTATCTTAATCACTATAATGGCAAAGTCACAATTTTGACTTTCTTTGGCAGACAAAAATAAATACATAAACAAAAAAGTGAGAGAGAGAGAGAGAGAGAGAGATGACTTTATCTTTCTGATTCTATTTCTGAATTTAGGGCAAGACTCTGGGGAAACTCCTCCCTTGTCCATTTTGGCTTTGCATACACACTGCTGTGGAGCCAACTCTAACTCCTAGCTATCCTAAAGGACACAACAGAACCGCTCCATAGGATTTCCATGGAGTGCCTGGTAGATTTGAACTGCTGTCCCTTTGGTGAGCAGCCATAGCTCTTAACCACTGCACCACCAGGGTTTGCATTAAAAAAAAAAAATTAAGCTCAATCACTAAGCAAGCATCCCAGAAGTGGAACACATCACCACCATAAAAGAATGTTTTTGAGAAACATCTGGTAAAGAAAGGGACACTACTCAGAAGAGATTAGGACCCTATTGCCCCAAACAAGGTCACATTCGCAGGCACGGGAGTTAGGATTCCAGCCTATCTTCTAAGGGACACACAGTTCAGTTCCTAACATTCTTCTTGGTTTGGATTGCCCAGACCAGTGGGGAATTGCCTGCGTGAACTGTCCCAGCATCTCTGAGAACAAGCCCACACGACTGCCTACTGCCCTCCAGTTGTCACCTCCAGCTGTACTGTTCCTGCGCATCCACCACCACGACTACTGCCTTGCTCCACCATCTCTAGGGAATGGCTCTTCTTCTTCAACAGGTCTCTCCTCCAAAGTCCCCCAACATCAAGTCTCTCTCAGGAGATTAACCTCTAGAGATTCTTGGCATTAGGATTCACTGAGACCTTGGCCCAGAGACTTGGTGGATCTGGAAAGAGATTAGACTGTCCTCCCTCTGAGAGAGGATAATATCTTTGTATTTAATTACTTAATTTGTTTTACCATATTCTTCTCTCTTTCCCCCAATCATTCAAGTAACAGTGATAGCTTTCTTTATGCAATCCTGGACAGACATCATTTGGAACAAAGAAGCTACTTGAAGTTCAGGGTCTTCTTTCCATTGCCATTGAGTCGATTCTGACTCATAGCAACCCTATAGGACAGAGTAGAACTGGTCCAAAGAGTTTCCAAAGAGCAGCAGGTGGATTCAAACTGCCAACCTTTAGGTTAGCAGTCAAGCTCTTTGCCTTTGTGCCAACCAGGTCTCCAAAGCTCTAGATAGAGTTTGTGTATCTACAGCGGAAGCAAAAATCTTACAAGCAAAGATGTACATAAGCACATTCTGGAATCAAAATGACTTCCAGAAGATAGGAAAGGAATTGGAAGAAAAGGAATCTTGAATTAGCAAAATTTAAAACAAAGTAGATAAATTTACATGCAGAATGATTACGTTAACTTAAATTGGAAAATCAAGTGTTTCTTAATAGAAAGGAAGTTGTTCCATTTATTTAAGCATGAATGTAGAGAAATTGTTTCAAAAATGATACTTCTGCAAATGAGAATCTTTAACTATTAAACTGCAACCCCCTAAACCATTTCTGGAAACCCTGGTGGCACAGTGATTAAGTGCTACAACTGCTAAGCAGAAGATTAGCGGTCCAAATCCACCAGGTGCTTCTTCAGAACTCCGTATTCCACAGGCCGCTAAGAGTCAGAGCCCACGTGACGGTAACGGGCAAACTACCTTCACGATGCACAGAAGCCTGCAAACTTCCCCGAAGGTTCTCCCACTACTGTTTCAACCAATCATATTTCCTACTCCGTGGAGAAGCAAACTTGATTCCACAAATGTTTGTTTGTTTTTCCGCTCCAAAATTAGTATCTCAGCATAAGACTTCTTAGTTTACAAAATGTCTTCTTGTAAATTACCTCAGTAATTAGTTCTGTTTTACCAGCAAGAATCCAGCAAAAGAAAGGTGAATGAACTTGCTCTCCGTTAGTAAGTGCCAGTTCCAGGATGAGTCAGCCATGATTCTGGGCTTTCCGGCCCAGCCGCCTGGCTCAGTAGTTCACACTGTCCTTTGGTTGGTGCTGCTGCTGTTGCTAGTGGCTGTCACCGTGATCCCATGTGCCCCAAACAGAACTGCACCACAGGGATTTTAGGGCTGTTGGCATACTGGTGAAGAGCTACAGCTGCTGACCAAACTGTCAGTACCGCAAATCCACCAGGCTCGCCTTGAAACCACATGGGGCAGTTCTACCACATCCTAGAAGGCTGCCACAGTCAGAATACACTCAAGGGCCATGGGCTTGGGGTCTAGAACCCAGCAGTGTTGCTGTCAGTCAAAGTCAACTCAGCAGCAGCGGATTGGGTGTGTTTTCCTTCTGTGGTTTCTTTTTTGGGGGGAGACCTGGTGGCACTGTCGTTAAGAGCTAAGCTACCAAGTCAAAGGTCAGCAGTTAGCATTCTATCATCTCCTCCTACTCTGTCCTGTAGGATTACTATGAGTTGGAATCAACTCAGTGGCAATGGTTTTTTTTTTTTTTTTTTTCTTATTTTTTTGGTAACCCTTCTTCAGAAGCACCCCCTAGGTGGATTTAAACCACCACCTTTTCTGCTAGCAGTTGACTGCCTATCTATTTGCATCGCTCAGGGATGTGCCTTAGGCCACTTGTAGATGTCTCCTGATACACAAGGACTGCCAGGTAGGTTTGCAAACTCATCCTAGAAAAACTGCTACAGACTCCATTGCTGAATATCACTATAGTCATGTTCGAAGTATTCCCCTTGGGAAGCTGTGCACTGATGCCAGCACCCAATCCTTCCTTCAAAGCAATCTTGGAACTCTTTTTGTGGAACAGCCATCAAAGCCATCATAGTATTACCCTTGATGTTCTGAATGTCACCCAAATGTCTTCCTTTCAATATTTCCTTTATCTTTAGATAAAGACGAAAGTCAGTGGAGGCCAGAACAAGTGAGTAGTGAGGGTGCTCCAATACAGTTATTTGCTTACTGGCTAAAAACTCTCACAGACAACTATACAATTAAGTTCACAAACTTGCCACCTTGCCACTGTGCACAATAACCATTCGAAATAGAGTTCCCAAATTGCTTTGAAGGGTGGACTAGGCACTGGCATCAGTGCACAGCTTCCCAAGGGGAGTACTTCAAAGGGAATTGTAGTGATATTCAGCATTGAGGTATGTAGTACATAGAACAATTAAGTTCATGGGCTTAACTGTCAGACCTCACACTCTGTTGGGTGGGTAACAGAGCAATAGTGTAAGAGGCCCAGGAGGAAGTTACATCTTTGGGTTGTTATGGGTATGCCGTTGCTGGCTTCTGAACAATCCATTTTCTTCCACATCAGCATGACTTTCCCTTGTCAGCTCCCAGCTTTGCTGCCCTTGGCATTCTCATCTCATTCCTACCTTGGGTCCCTGGAGTAAGCTCCACTATGTACAGGAAATCTATGTCCTGGAGTGGAAACTGGTTTGTCTTGGAAATCGCATACTGACTGTGCAGGCTGCTCTCACCTCTTCCTTTAAAGGTCAAGTGCATAATGGAATCACTAAAAACTCAAGCTCAAATGGGAACAGTGTGTTCAGCTTCATATTCCATTCTACTAAATACAGTAAATACCTATCGTTCCTCTTCCTGTCCACACCCTTCCTGAAGACCTATAAAAAGGGAGGGACATCTGGGGTTTTCCCTGTTTTTTTTTAACTTAAGTGTCTAAAGTTTTCTATTATTTCAACTGGGAGTAGCTTATTAATAAGCAATTAAAATTCTGAAATTATCACTATGGCACAGATATTTCCATACCTTTTCTGGTAAGTGGAAATAATTTTCCAAATGTACCAAGGGAAGGCAGGAACATCCTTACCTATCAGTCTCCCAGCACTGGAACAACCAGTTCATCATCACTCATAAATTTAATAGAAAAAAGTTTATTCCATATACTTGGAAGCCTCTTAATATTAGCTGTAAATAGGAAAATTCTGGAGTACAGTGCCATTGGTGTTACGTTTTTCAATTGTGTATTGTTCCAGTTCCTTCCCTGTTGTCTATTTATGAACAAGAAAAAGACAGAACCAAACTCTTGCCATCGAGTCAACCCTAACTCATAGCAACCCTATAGACAGACCAAAACTTCCCCACAGAGCTTCCAAGGAGTGGCTAGTGGATTCGAATGGTCAACTTTGTGGTTAGCAGCCAAAATGTTAACCACTGTGCCACCAGGGCTTTATGAAGAAGAAAATTTAAGTGAATTATGTTAACAAGCTAATACAAAAGCAAATTCTCTCAATAAATTCTCAGTGAGCTGGGTAGAGAGATTAGAGAGGAGGGGCAGGGAATATGGCAGATAGAAATCCCATAATTCTCATCTGTCTCAGCACGTAAGTGAAATTACCACAGCTATAGATACGGTTCCTTTTTGGCTCTGAAGACTAGGCATAAAATTTCTAAATCTATAGTTTTTCTCCTACAATTATGGAAATATAGTACAGATTATAATTTCTATTGGAATTCTTTCAGTTTTATAAGACTGTATTTACCATTCTCTCAGCAATCTGGGGAAATCCTGGTGAAGCAGTGATTAACATCTATAGCTGTTTACCAAAAGTTCAGCAGTTCAAATCCACTGAGTGCTCCTTAAAGCCTGTGTGGGGCAGTTCTACTGTGTCTTATAGAGCTGCTATGAGTCAGAGAAGATTCTAGAGCAGTAGATTTGTTTTTTTAGGTTTAGGCAATCTGAGGGAGTCATGGCGGTTCAGTAGTAGAATTCTTCCCTTCCATATGGAGACTTGGGTTTGATTCTCTACCAAAGCAACTCATGCATTGCCTTTTGGTGGCAGTTTTCATGTTGTTCTGATGCTTAACAGGTTTCAGTCGAGCTTCTAGATGACGAAGAAGGGTCTGACTATGTATCTCTAAAAATCAGCCACTGAAACCGTTATATAACATCATATACACACCAGTTGCCTTATAGAACCCGTGGCAGCTCATGGTGATCTCATGTATATCAAACAGTGCTCCACCACATCTTCAGTGGCTGATTTTTGGATGTAGATCACTAGATCTCTCTTCTGAGGTACCTCTGTGTGGTTTCAAACCTCCAACCTTTCAGTTAGTAGCCAAGCACTTAACCATTTCGATCACTCAGAAACAAAAAGCTTATGAATCAGCTCAAAGACTCAATAAGAAAAGTTCTGATAGAGGAATTTAGCAAATCGTCAGAGTACAAGGGCAATAAACAAAAATCATCTGGGTTACCACACACCAGCAGTAAGAAATCTGAAAGGGAAATTGGAGAAACAATTCGATTTACAATGGCATCTACAAGAATGAAATACCTAAGCATAAGTCTAACAAGGACATAAATGACTTATAACATGAAAACTATAAAATACTGCTGAAGGAGATTAAGCAGGACTAAAAGTAAACCTTTTCCCACAATCACCCTGAAGTCACCTTGAAGACTAAAGAGTGCCTGACCCAAGCCACAGTATTCTCAGTTGCATCATGTGCATGCAAAAGCTGGACAATGAACAAAGAAGACATAATAAGAATTAATGCCTCTGAATTACGTTATTGGAGAAGAACATTGACTGTACCACATACTTCCAAAAGAACAAACAGATCTGTTCTGAAAGAAGTGCAACCAGAGTGCTCCTTAGAAGCAAAGATGGCAAGACTGCATGTTACATACTTTGGACATGTTGTCAGGAAGGATCATCCCTGGAGAAGGACATCATGCTTGGTAGAGTGGAGGGTTAGAGAAAAAGGGAAAGACCTTCGACAGGATGGATTGACACAGTGGCTTCAACAATGGGCTTAAGCATGAAAACAATTGTGGACAAGACACAAGATACGGCAGTGTTTTGTTCTGTTGTGCATAAGGTTGCTATGAGTTGGAACCAACTCGATGGCACCTAAGAACAATGACAAAAGTAAATGGAAAGATATCCCATTTTCAGGGATTGGCAGAGTTAATGGTGTTAAGATATCAATACTACCCAAATAGATCTACAGATACAACTCAATCCCAATCAAAATTCCAATAGCCTTCTTTACAGAATAGAAAAATCAGTCCTCAGCTTCACGTGAAATGGCAAAAACCCCAAACAGCTAACAAAATTTTGAAAGAGAACCAAGTAGAAGGGCTTATACTTCCTGGTTTTAACACAGACTGTGCAGCAACAGTAATCAAACAGCCTGGAACTGGCATACCAACAGACATATAGACCAAAGAAATAGAATTGAGGGTCCACAAATAAACCCATATATTCAGAGCCAACTGATTTTTGACAAAGGTGTTAAGTCCATTCAATGGGGAAGGAAATGTCTCTTCAATAAATGATACAGGGAAAATTGGATTTCCACATGCAGAAAAAGCAAACAAGATCATGCCTCACAAAAATGAATTCTAAGTAGATTAAGGATCTAAATGTGGAAACTAAAACCATAAAATTCTTAGACCAAGAAGGGGCAACAGTATCAGGCCTAGCTTTCAAAAATTGCTTATCTAACATAATAACAAAATTATAAACAACAACAACAACAAAATGAATAAGTGGAACCTCATAAAAATTAAAAAAACAAAAGACTTCCACTCATCAAAAGACTTTAACATGTAAGGAAAAAGACAAGCTACCAAGCGGAAGATTATCTTATAATCAACAAGAATCTAATAACTTAAATATATATAACACTTTGACAAATGGACAAGAATAACAAAAATAACCCAATCATAAAGTAGGCAAAGAACTTGAAGAGATGTTTCAGCAAAAAGGGCATTCAGATAGATGCTAATCACATGAAAACATGCTCAGCATCATTAGCCCTTACAGAGACGCAAATCAAAACCACAATGAGATACTATTTCACTCCCACTAGGATGGCTAAGACAAAAAGAAAAAAAACAAAACAGAAAATAACAGATACTAGCCAGGATGTGGCGAAACTGGTGACAGGAACGCAAATGGTAAAACCATTGTGAAAACAGGTCAGGAATGCAAAATGCTAAAACCACTGTAAACACCAGTGTGGTAGTTCCTCAAAAAGCTAAAAATAAAACAACCACATAAGCCAGTAGTTCGACACGTAGGTATATACTCAAAAGACTTGAAAGCACACACTCAAAAACAGACTTGTACACCAATGTTTGTTGTGGTCCTATTAATAACAGCCAAAAGGTAGAAAGAACCTAAATGCCCATCAGCAAGTAAATAACCAAACAGACCAAACCAAACCCAGTGTTGTCAAGTCGATTCTGACTCATAGCGATCCTATAGGGCAAAGCAGAACCACTCCATAGTTTCCAAAGAGTGCCTGGTAGATTTGAACCGCTGACCTTTTCGTTAGCAGACACAGCACTTAACTACCATGCTGCCAGAGTTTCCAGCAGGTAAACAGATAAACAAATTGTAGTCCACACCTACAAGGCACCGCTACCCAGCCAGTAGGAGAAATGAAGTGTTGATACATGTGTGCTACAGTATGGTGGGGGCCTGACGACACTGAGCTAAGGACAATAAGCCAATCGCAAAAGGACTGATACTGCATGAACTCACTTATATCAAAAGACCAGAAAAGGCAAATGTACAGAGACCAAGATTTATTACTGGCTAACAAGGACAGGTGTGAGGGGCTGACGATAATGAAAAAATCATATTAAGAGTAGGATTGTACAGTTGATTATTGTAACTGCCATCAGTAAAAAGCCAAATTGGCAAAAGTTGTATGACAGATACATTTACAACAAGGAAACAAAAGAAAAAGGAAGAGTAATTGCTAACAGTACTTATATCCAACAACACACCTCATTGTTCCCAGGTTTAGAAGTATAGTGTCTGGTGTCAAGAGGCATCCAAAGTTAACTGGCCTACTAATGCTTTTAGTGCTTCTGTTGGCAACCCTGGTGACATGGTGGTTAAGTGTAATGACTGCTAATCAAAAGGTCATCAGTTCAAATCCACCAGGCACTCCTTGAAAATTCTATGGGGCAGTTCTACTTTGTTATCAGGGTCACTATGAATCAGAATCAACTCAATGGCAGTAGGTTTGGTTTTTGTTTGGGGTTCTACCTCCTAGTTTACTGAGTAGTGCCTTGGGTCTTAAAAGCTTGCAAGCAGCCATCCAATGCTCAACAGTTGGTTTCTATTCACCTGGGGCAACAGGGGAAGAAGAAGAATCAGAAATAGGAGAAGATATGGAATGTGTACCTAATCGCCTCCATGAATAACTGCCTTCTTTGCCTTAGGACCAAAAGAATGGGCTGGTGCCTGTATAACATTGCTGAACATTTTGATCAAAGATTCCATAGAAGAATCCCGATCAAGTGTGGGGAAAATAGAGCAGAACATCAAGTGATTGTGGACTCCAGACTTCCTGGAGCCATGGAGGTGGGTGAACCTCTGAAACTCTAAGCCAAACATATTCCCTGAAGTCATCTTAAAACAAAATGATAGTTTAGCTTAGCCAACAAAAAAAGGTCTGTCTTAAGCATTATGCTCTTTTAATAACTACCCACTATGGCAATTCAAAAGATTAGGTAGGAACCTAAGAAGGCAGTGATTTGATGTTAATAAGGCAAGAACAACTCAGAAAAGGAGAGTGAAAAGCAGGGTCAGATAGTATGCTGTCGTTAGCTGCCTTCAAGTCAGCCTGGATTCATGGTGCCCGGTGCCCGGTGCCCTGTGCCCAACGGCATGAAACTCTGCCTGGTCCCGCACCGTATTCATGATCAGTGGGAAGCAAATGTTGTAATCCACAAGGATTTCTTCCTCTACATTTTGTTTATTTTGTTGTTACTGTTGTTGTTGGGAATATTCACAGAGAAACATCTATCAAGTCAACAGTCTCTGAATCTCATGTCTTCTAACTGAAGAAATCTTTACTAATTTAGACAAAACAGAAAAATAAAAACAAAATTGCTAAATAGGAGATATTTGGGGGCTACTGAAAAATGTTTTAATGGGTAACTTTAAAAAATAGAATATGATATTTAAAGCATTAGGTAAATAATGTAAAAGTTAATGCTTTAATTAATATCATTTCAGCATTAGCCTCTTTGTTTTGCCTAAAACCTACTGCTGTTGAGTAGATTCTGATTCATAGTGACTCTATAGACAAAGTAGGACTGTCCCATAGAATTTTCAAGAAATGCTTGGTGGATTTGAACTGCCGACTTTTTTTAATTAGCAGCTATAGCACAATTGTCTTTCCTAAAGATGTGGGTAATTACTAAGCAAAGTAAAAATCAGCAACAATAGTTATATTTATTATAATCACATTGCGTTCTTATTGTACCATTTTCACCTAAAACTGCCATATGTCTTCTTCTCTCCACTTCCCGCCTGTATTAGCTAACCTTGGAAACTCTGCTGGCATAGTGGTTAAGAAGCCCAGCTGCTAACCAAAACTCTGGCTGTTTAAACCAGCCAGGCATTCTTGGAAACCCTAGGGGGCAGTTCTACTCTGCCATATAGGGTCACTACAAGCCAGAATCAGCTGACAGCAACAGTATGCCTTTCCTATGACTATTATTCTTCTTTTTATTTACTTTATGATTTAGAATCTTTAAGAATTGATTAATTAGAAAGATATGATCATCTATCTAACAAATTTCCTTGTAATATTAAGTTCAATAACAAATACAAATTACTACTCTTCTAAAAATTGGAATAATCAGCATACCAGAAAACAGGCATTATTGCCTATGGACTCAGCCTGTCACCTGGTTTGTGCTGCCATTTCTAGCAGTTCACAGAGATAAACTTTCCTTTAAACAATTTAGTAACGCCATCAATGGCTTTCTTGTATTATCCTCTACCCAATCATAATAGCACCTACATGGCATTAAGCTTCAGAATGATGAAACTGGTTAAATCTCAAGCTGAGGATTCAGCAAGAATGGGAGCTCTAAGGTCTGAATCAACTCTTTTCATTCGTTCTGTTTTCAGTACAGGCATGTAGTGTGTGGTATATACAATCAGGTGAACGTGATGAAATGCATAAAACTTCACAAGTAAGAACGAGGCCCATTAGTCAAATTGAGCTTTTCAATGGTAATGGCATTACATCACGAGTCATTTAGAGGAAAGGGTAGAGTTTCCTCTTGAGTTCATTACAGAACTAAACATCAAGAAGGTAGAGTTTACAAAAAATTCCTCTCAGGTGGAAGCTTTTTTCCCATGAGAAAGTACACCTTCTAGTTAAAAAACAAACAGTATTCTACTTCTTCATGAATAAACCGCTGGAAAAGTCTGAGCCTATTAGTAAAACTTCTAAAACTCCCAATGCTAAAACAAAGAGGCAGTACAAATGCAGGCTGCATAAAAATATAACAAAGAGTGATGATTTTAGTTAAGGAGATACCCAAATTCTCTGCCATCAAGTCGATGCCGACTCATAGCAACCCTATAGGACAGAGTAGAACTGCCCCATAGAGTTTCCAAAGAGCACCTGGAGGATTCAAACTGGCAACATTTGGTTATCAGATGTAGTATTCAACTGCTACGCCACCAGGGTTTTTATTTAAGGAGATGGTACATTTTTTAACCCGAGCGTAGACATTTCTAGCAACATAGAAGTCTACACATAAAAAGACTGGTTGAAAATCTCGGAGTACCTAAAATTGATAGCTTGTCTCACATCCTTATCCAATGATATACCTACTCAATACCTAAAAACTCTAAAAGTTATGTACATGATAACAGATTCAGACCAACTGAGCATTAAAACTCACTATCACTTCTACGACAGCAAAGTTCTACTGAAAAAATTGAGCCTTTCATACACTGATTAACTACTTTTCAATAGAGGGCATAATACAAAAATGCTGCTGGGTACCAGTCATGGTCCAACCAATGTTTTTCTGCCTCAGCATTCTCACAGAGAGGAGAGGACAGGAGACTGTTAAGAGGATACAACATGTATAGAACAAAAAGGAGGAGTGCGCTGTCACCGGGCAAGGACAGAAGAAGGAGCTGCAGATAGTCAGGCATGTCAATTTAAACTGGATTGTACATTTTCACTCAATCACAATTAAAAAAAAATGTAGAGGTTTGCACAATGTTATCTATTTCACAAGGTTATTGTGAGAATAAATGGTGTGTGACAAACTGTTAGAAATCTGCAATATGTCAGTGTCTTGTAATTAATTGTTGCAGAAATTCTAGAGTGTTTAGCCTACAGAATACCCAAGTTGAATAGGATAGACATCTTCATATATTTGAAGGGTTGACACACTGAAGACAGGATTAGAACTACTCAGTGTTAATTCCTACACACACACTCACACACACACACAATAGTAAGAGAGGAAAGAAAGAAAAGGCACAAAGGGAAGAATGGAGCATGACCTGGACAATCTCTATACCTGGACACAATAAAGCAATTTAATCAAACAGATTATCTGCAGGGCCTACGTTTCATCAAACTAATACAATTCATGATGTTGTGGTCTTTACATTTAGGTGTGCGTAGATAAAAGTTAGTTTCAAAAATAATTGTTTGAATTCAGTAACTATCCAAGTAATTTACCACAATTACTAAGAATAAAAACAGTAGTCATGTGATTAGATTATGGCTAGTCTAGTCCTCAATATTGTTGTTGTGTGTCCATGAGTCATCTCAACTTTCCTCAAACCTCTGTATCATTACTTTTCCGGAAACACCTGGGTGTGCTACGGATACACCATAAAGAAGAAGGAATGTTCTAAAAACTTTGGCAACATTCAGTTTTCTTCCAGGGAAGTCAGGAACCACCACTTGGACCAAGTTCTTCCTCATCAAATTCAAAGCACACTCAATATTAAATCAAACAAACAAAGTATTATTTAATACAATTTGTAAGTGCTTTCTTGGTGCCTGCATTTTGCTAGGAGTTGGAGCTATAAAAATTAAACATCGCCAACACTGTGATTCTATGATGCCATAAAGCCTTTATCAATCTCCCCTGTCCCCCCCCAAAATGCATATTTACACATATCTACTACCCACCTTGAACGATGAACAAAGAAGGCAGAAGAAGAATTGATGCCTTTGAATTGTGCTGTTGGAGAAGAATGTTGCAGGTACCATGGACCACCAAAAGAATGAACAGATCTGTTCTGGAAGAAGTCCAACCACAGTGCTCCTTGGAAGCAAAGATGGCGAGACTGCATCTTACATACTTTAGACATATTGTCAGGAAGGGTCAGTCCCTGGAGAAGGACATCAGGCTTTGTAGAGTGGAAGGTCAGCAAAAAAGAGGAAGACCCTCGATGAGACGGATTGATGTGGTGACCACAACAAGGGGCTCAAGCATAAAAATGATTACGGACATGGCGCAAGACCAGGCAGTGCTTCGTTCTGCTGTTCATAGGGTCGCTATGAGTTGGAACCAACTCAGTGGAGACTAACAACAACAACAACAGTACCCACCACCCACTCATTGTCACTGAGTCAATTCTGACTCATAGTGACCCCAAAAGAGAGTAGAACTGATATGGATTCTGGGGTACACTTCGTGGTATCACACTGTTGACTTCTATGGTGAGCAGACATAGCACTTAACCACTACACCACCAGGGTTTCCTTAGTCTCACATAAATCCAAATACTTTACTATTAAGAAGTTTCTCCATTAAAATAAACCTTGGTTCTGAAAGTTCCTTATTTAATAGAGTGTCATATTGACTTATCTGCAACTCATCTGTTGGTTTGTTGTACTGGGGTGGTTCGTGGCTGTTGTGATGCTAGAAGCTAAGCCACTGGTGTTTCAAATATCAGCAAGAAAAAGTTTGCTCAAGATAATTCTAAAGCATTTGCAGAAGTACATCAATGGAGAACTGCCAGAAATTCAAGCCAGATTCAGAAAAGGATACGGAAAAAGGGATGTTATTGCCAATGTCAAATGGATCTTGGCTAAAAACAGAAAATACCAGAAAAATGTTTACCTGTGTTTTATTGACTATGCAAAGGCATTCAATCATAACATGATTATGATTATGATTACATGTGGATCATAACAAATTATGGATAACTTTTCAAAGAGTAAGTATTCTAAAACCCTGACTGTGCTCAGGAAGAACCTGTACATAGGCCAGGGGGCAGCTGTTCGAACAGAAGGGGATACTATGTGGTTTAATGCCAGAAAAGGTGTGTTTCAGGGTTGTATCCTTTCACTGTACTTACTCAACCTGCACACTGAGCAAATAATCCAAGAAGCTGGACCATATGAAGAACAGGGCATCAGGACTGGAGGACGACTCATTAATGATCTGCAACATGCCGATGACACAGCCTTGCTTTCAGAAAGCGAAGAGGACGTGAAGCTCAAAGACCAAAGCCTTCTGTGTGGATTACAGTTCAGTGTAAAGAAAATAAAAATCTTCACAACTGGACCAAGAAACAACATCATAAAAAACAGAGACAAGATGGAAATTGTCCAGGACTTCATTTTACTTGGATCCACAAATAACCACCATGGAAGCAGCAGTCAAGAAGTCAAAGGGCACATTACACTGGACAAATCTGCTACAAAAGACCTCTTTAAAGTGTTGAAAAGGGAGGACGTCACAATGAAGACTAAGGTGTGCCTGACCCAATGGTATCTGGGAAGAAGCACATGCAGAGTGTCAGCTGGAAGCAAAGACAGCAAGACTTGGTTTCTCGTACTTTGGACATGTCATGTGGAGGGATCAGTTCCTGCAGAAGAACAACACGCTTGATGAAGTAGAGGGGTCAACAGAAAAGATGACCTTTGATGACATGAGCTGACACCATGGTTGCAACAAGGGGCTCCAACACAGCAAGACCTGTGGGCCTGGCACAGGAGTGTGCTGTATTTTGTTCCGCTGCAGGGCTGCAGGGTAGCTTATGACTTGGACCCAACTCAGTGACACCTAAAAACAATGATTGGTCAACTTGAGTCTAGAGCAAGTCATGGTTCTATAGAATATACTGAGTGTGAAAGCACTGATAGCTAGTCCACTGATGAAAAGTAACTTCAAGTGCAATTTCTCAAAATAACACTTAGTTATAAATAGATCAAAAGTCAATTTTAGGCAAATACAGCAACCTAATTCAGCTGTAGCTTCCCTAAAAAGCTGAGCATCATTAGTTGGCATTTTAGGTTTTTAGTTTTTGTATTAGTGAAACATCTTACTGGAAATGGAAATTGCAGCGAAACCCAAAGTCCTCGAAATAGTCAAGAAATTAGTCCTATTATAAAAACAACAATGCTTCATTCCTAATTTTTTCTTTTCTTTTTAGCCACTAGTGCCCACTAAAATAATCATCCAGATTATAAATCACTCCAACAGAAAGCAAAAGCTCAGGAAATCAAACATATTTAACCAGCTGGGAACCATAGTCAAAACAGCTGAATAAAGTCATAATGTTGCCCTCACAGTATGTTAACAATTATTCATATTTTATTATTAAATTCAAAAATATTTAACCAGTCACAACGGAAGAGAGCCAAGCTGAAGGCAGACATGTAAAATGTCACCTCTTCCCTGGGAGCTCCAAAGGGCTGTGGAAACACAGAAATGTTTGAACTCAGCTCCAGCAATGCAGCAGGAAACAGCAACTTAGGTACACTTCCTCTCTCTCCTTGCTCCTCTCTCTCCTTCCTCTCTTTTTCATGGGACCCCTAATGATGCAGTGGTTGACAGCTTTGGCTGCTTCCCAAAGGGTGGCAATCCGAATCTACCAGCTGCTCCTTGGAAATTTGATGGGGCAGTTCTACTCTGTCCTATAAGGTCACCGGGAGTCAGGATTCGCTCAGTGGCAATGAGTTTGGTTTTGGTAGCTCCCTAAAGATAAAGGAATGCAAACAGTAGACACATTTTGGCTATCAACCCAAAGACGGGAGATTTGAGTCTACCCAGAAGTGCCTAGGAGGAAAGTCCTGGTCAGGAAAGTTCTGGTCATCAAATCCTGAAAACCCAGCTCCTTAAGAGCACAGCTCTAGTTGGCCCATGTGGGGCCGGGGCGGGGGGTGGGGGTGGAGAGTGGTTCTCCAAGGGTGCAAGTCACCTCCGTGGTGTGTGGTGCTAGTAAAAACCCACAACCCACTGTCACTGAGTCAACATGTGCACGTGTGTCTGTGTGTCTTTGTGTCTGCATGTATGTGCACTCTCAAAGTGATTCTCAAGCACACCAGAGTGCAGAAACCAGCATTCTGGAGCAGCTGGCTCCATTTCTGCCTTTCTTGAGCTAGACCTTCCTAAGATGCACAGAGGGAAGGTTTTCTCCACCTTTTCTCAGTGAGCCCTCCACCCCTCATTTGCTATTATTAAGCACTTGGCTCAGATTTCTAAATGCAGATCCAAAACAGGCTTAGCCTGAGTTTAAATACGCCAAGTATCTTTAATTTCCCATAGGAAAATAAAGATTTAATCAAGAAAACAGTATGAAGTCTGACAATTAAGTCCACAAACTTAATTGTTCTAAGTGCTACATACCTCACTGCTGAATATCACCATGGTCACCTTCCAAATACTCCCGTGGGGAAGCTATGTACCAGTGCCAGCACCCAGTCCACCCTTCAAAGCAATTTTGGAACTCTTTCTGGAATGGCCATTGTACACAATGGCACGGTGGCAAGTTTGTGAACTTAACTGTATAGTTGTCAGTGAGGGAGTTTTTAGCCAGTAAACAAATACTGTATTGGAACACCCTCCCTACTCATCTGTTCTGGCCCCCAATGACTTTTTTCTTTACCTGAAGACAGAGGAAATATTGAAAGGAAGACATTTGGATGACATTCAGGACATCAGGTGTAATACAACAACAGCTCTGATGGTCATTTCAGAAAAAGAGTTCCCAAATTGCTTTGAAGGGTGGACTGGGTGCCAGCACTGGTGCACGGCTTCCCAAGGGGTGGACTTCAAAGGTGACCGTAGTGGATACTCACCAGTGAGTTGTGTACCACTTTTTCTAGGATGAGTTCACAAACTTAACTGGCCATGCTGCTATATTCTTTACACTGGATTTTCAAAGGGGTTTTCTAGTTATTTCATTAGAACAACTTTATAACCACAAAAGCCATTTATTAAATATATATTTTTAATCTAGCATCGTCAATCCAATGAGTGTAGGACACGCTAGAAAACTGGTATATTAATGAACGCCGAGTGGCTTGCTTAAGCCGGCAGTGATGCATATCTGACTGGAAGTATCATTTCTATCATACCTAGAATGTGACCAGCATCACGGATGTGTGACCTCTACAGTCACACAGGGACTAGCTCTCAGAATGGTGCTGCCCTTGATACAATGCCCTGCTGTCGCTGTCTTGAAATTGTTAATAGTATTATCTCTGGCCATGTATTTTGCGAGTTTCGCCTGAGGAGAAAACAGAGCACGTGAATGAGCAGATGAGACCCATGGGGAGCGGTCAGCTCATGCATGACCTTGGGCTTGAACCACGCTGACAGCCTGGAGTCGTTGGCCTGGCTATACACTGCAAACACTGGCCCCTGGTGGCACTGTTGTTACCTGTTTGGCTGTGAAACAAAAGGTCATCAGTTCGAACTTGCCAAGCTGCTCTTTGGAAATCCTATGGAGCAGTTCTACTGTGTCCCATAGGGTCGCTAGGAGTCCAGCAGTGGGTTTGGTTTGGGGTTTGGGTCAGTCTTGGGTGAGTTGGGATCCCCAAGGGAATGTCAAAGGGGTTACCAGGCCAACACTTGGGCCCAGACTGGCATGTCAATGGCCAGCAGCACTGCCGGCAGGAGCAACAGGAGGGTACGGGCAGTGCCGATGCCCCAGGAGAGAGGAGGTTACAGGGGGCAGCTGTGGGGTCCTCTGTGGGAGGTCGGCTTGTTCAGCCATCCCGGCACCCGCCTCTGCAGCGTCTGCATCAATGCTCACTCCGGCCTCACAACAAAAAGCCCACCAACACTGAGTCGATTCTGACTTATAGTGACCCTATAGAACAGACTAGAACTGCTCCATAGAGTTTCCAAGGAGTGCCTGGTGGATTCAAACTGCAGAACTCTTGGTGAGCAGCCATAGCACTTAACCGCTACTCCACCAGGGTTTCCACAATAAAAACCAAACCAAACCCACTGCCGTCGAGTTGGACTCTGACTTATATTAAAATGTTTCTCTGTCAAGATAGTTTGAAAAGGCTGCTCTTTAAATATTACCCATTGCCATTAAGTTGATGGCTACTCATAGAGACCCTACAGGACACAGAATTGACCTGCAGGATTTCCAAGGAGCAACTGGTGGATTCAAACTGCCAAAATTTTGCTTAGCAGCTGAGTTCTTAACCACTGAGCCACCAAGGCTTTGACTATTAATCCCTAGTAATTGTCTATGGGCTTCCGCAAGTAAGCCCTGAAGTTTTGAGTAAGTTTTATGTAAGGAAGATACTGATGGATCACTTTGGGAACTTTGTTGAGATGCAAGATGTGACTCAGGAGGTCTGCAGCAGGATTCAGGTATCTGCATTTTTAACAAACTCTCAGCAGGATGCTGGAGCTGCTGATCCAAAGACCACACCTTGTACAACAAGCTGGCAGAGCACCACTCCTTACAGCCTCACAGGGGTGATAGTCTGCTGGTACTCTTTATAGGCCCATGGTAGCTGTTCCAACACTCCCATCCATCAGAGCTGATAAAGTCACCAGACAAGGTCCCAACCCTCTCCAGCAGTCCAGCTCCTTCTCAGACATCCCCGAGATCCAACACCACGTGTCTGATGCCACCAGCAGGCCTGCGGGCAGCGTCAGAGCTGCAGCCAGCATTCCATTCATTCAGAAATGTCAATGGTAGCTTGTCTAGTTATTAAAGGCTTTACATGTCACTCTGCAGAAGAACATGACAGCTACAAGCCTCTCAGAACGTTCATGTTGAATGACCAAGATCCCTTCCTGCTCACCTTCACCTCCTCATTTTCCACACTCACCCATCCCAGGTCTAGTTTTGGGAAACACTGATCTGAATCTCACTCTTTGTCAAATGAGAAAACTGGGAATCAGAGAACTGAGGTGATTCACTCCAGGTAACAGAAAGAGGTAGAAAAGGTAGAAAGAGGTCAAACAGGACCAGACATGAGTTCTTCTACAAAATCATGACTAATTCAGTTCCCTAACACAGGATTCTTTAGTTCAATGATCTTAATGTGGCAACCGCTTATAAAGCTGACACAATGACTCAGCTAAACCTTGAATTAATTTTAAAGAGGAATAACTGTTTCTTTCACTTCAAGCCCCTGCCTTGAAATATACTTTTTATCAGGGTTATGCAGATTATATAGGAAATCCTACTGTATCTAAAACTTTAGCTCATACTGTCCAAAATTCCTCCCTGGAGATGCATAAAATTGAGCTACAGTGACTTGTTGAATGTCCAAACAAAGCCCAGACCTTTTCTCTCTCACTGGAGTTCCCATTCATTAAACCACAGTCACACACCTTTGGTCTTTTAAAGGAAGTGGTTACGTGAATCACCAGGTTAGTATAACCCAAACTGCATGTAGCCAGGCTCCCAGCCACAAGCATCCTTAAGGACAAGGTATGAACAACCGCTTCCTGAGAAAGGAGAGGGAGACTGCAGGTGTATGTATTCCAGTCTTGGGCAAACCGCCTCTCCAGAAATACAAAGATGTGTCATTCCATCTTGCTTTTCAAAAGGGGACTGACACATTAAGAAATCTCTGAGTGGTGCAAGGAAAGCCTGGTGGCAGACAGGTTAAGTGCTATGGCTGCTAAACAAAAGATCAGCAGTTCAAATCCACCGGCTGCTTCTTGGAAACTCTATGGAGCAGTTCTACTCTGTCCTATAGGGTCACTGTGAGTCAGAATCGACTCGACAGCAGTGGGTTTGGGTTTGGGCTTGGTTTGGGTGATACAAACAGTCAACCACTGAAAGATTTGTGGTTGGACCCTACCCAAAGGCACTTCGAAAGAAAGGCCTGGCATTGTGCTTCTGAAAACCCTATGGAGCACAGTTCTACCCTGCACTACATCTCAATGAGTCCAAACCAACTGATGACAACTGGTTGATTTTGGAGGAAGTAAGAGTTTTTGTCATGGATGGCACCATGTCCCCAAAGACATGGTTAGCAATGTGGCTAGGCCATGATTGCTGGTATTAAGTGACAGTTTTTACTTGATGTAAATCCTGCCTCTGTGATGTTAATGAGTGAGGCTGGGCAGAGGCTGTGTTGGTGGGGCTGGACTCCACGTGTGGGATAGTCCTGGGCCTTGAAGCTATCTCCTGGAGTATAAAGGACAGGGAAGCAAACAGAGATCTGGGGTTGTCATACCACCAAGAAGCAATATTCAGAGCAGAGCATGTTCTTTGGACTCGGGGTCCTTGCGCCTCTGAAGCTCCCAGTCCAGAGGAAGATTGAAGACAAAGACCTTCCTCCAGAGCCAACAGAGAAAGCCTTCTCCTGGAGTTGCTGCCCTGAATTTGGACTCGTGGCCTACTGGACTGTGACACAATATGACTTCTCTTATTAAAACCATCTACTTGTGGTATTAGAGCAGTGCTAGACAATTAAGACAGCTCTCTAAGTTACAGTGAGGATCCCTGGGTAGGGCAGATGGTTTGAGTTCTACTACTAACACAAAGCTTGGCCGTTCAAACCAGGGGAGCGGTGACACAAAAGAAAGCCCTACCAATTTGCTTCCCTACAGGTAGCAACTGAGAAAACGCCACAGACCAGTTCTACCCTGTAACACAGGGCTTCCTGTGAGCAGGCATCCACTCTACAGCAATACATTTGTTTATTTGTCTGTTTCTAGTGTGAGGTTCAGTGACAAACAGAAGCAGATGCAGAGATACTGTTAGATGGCCATAAAGTCATTCGCCACATGCTTTCAGAGAAAATTCCTTGCGGGCTGCAGTCAGACTCAGCTGGACAGCTGCACCTGCAGCTGTAGGCCCTCTTGGCACCCAACCGTCCAGCATGGCTATGGGGCCTATCTGTTACAGGTCTAAGGGCTCTCTTGTGACAAATGTGGGACTTTGTTCCCTGCCTCCCACCTAATACAGACCATGAAGACACAGCGCTTACTGTTGTGTGTTACCAGATACAGTTACTAGCAGACGGGATGAGGGAGCTGTCTGTGATTCAGTTTAAGGACAAAAAAGTTGCTACCACCTCAGCACTGAAAAGCTCTGCAGAGGAAATCAACCCCACAGACTGCAATGCTCATTTCCCTAGTCCAGCTCTAAAAGGAACTGCCCTCGATAAATCATCTTCCTAATGGAAATGACAGGATTATTCTCCCAGGAGGGGTGGGCTGTGGAGGACATCACAAACCACACGTTCCCCTTAAGGTGACAGGAAGGAAGTTGGCTGGGAGGATCTGAGGGTTTCTAGGGGTGTGTTCCGCCTAGCTCCCTTGGGGTTGTTCTAATGCCTCTTATGATTCTTTTTCACCTATAAAAGGCAGAACCTTTTCCAGGCATTCCATGGTAGTGCGCATGCTGTATTTTCCTTTCAACTAGTTATATGGTGAATGGCAAGGGAAAATAAAAACAAAACACCAAACGCACCACTGTTGAGTCGTTTCTAACCCATGGCGATCCCACAGGACAGAGTAGAACTGCTCCTTAGAGTTTCCAAGGAGCACAAGGAGGAACTGAACTGCTGGCCTTTTGGTTAGTAGATGTAGCACTTAACCACGATGCCAGCAGGGTTTCCTACAAGGAAACAAGCCATCGTATAGTTTAAGTAAAAAGGAAAGTTGTGAAGCAGTGTAAGATTTGAGTGGATCCCAACTCATGGCAATCCCCTGTGTTTCAAAGCAGAACTGAGCTTCATGTGGGTTTTCGGTGGCTAGGTTTTGGGGTGGTAGAACCTCAGGGCTTTCTTCTGAGGCATCTCTGGGTAGATTCAAGCAGTCAACCTTTCAGTTAGTAGAGAGCATGTAACCATTTGCACTACCCAAGAAGCGCATTAGAATATAAGACTTTAAAAAAATTTTTTTTTGCTTGTACTTTAAGAGACAGTTTACAACCCAAGTCAATCTATCATACAAAAACTTGTACCTGCTATGCAACTCTAGCTGCTCTCCCCATCCTGATAGTACACTCCTACTTTCCACTCTATATTTCCCATGGGAATACAATACTTTTTAAAAACCAATCTAATAAACTTAAATGCATTGGCAAACACAGGGTAACAGTGGTAGCTTTGGGATGAGACTGTGCATGACTTTCTTCCTTTCTACGTGCTTCTCTTAATTTTTAAAATTTGTAGACTTCTACAGGCATGTCTTTGGATGGGACAAATGGTCAAGCACTCAATTCCTAGCTGAACATTTGGTGGTTCAAACCCACCCAGAGATTCCCTAGAAGACAGGCCTGATGATCTTCCAAAAGATCACAGCCTTGAAAACTATATGGTGCCACTCTGCCCTGCCCACACAGAGTAACCATATGTTGAAACCAACTCAACAGCCAAGAACATATAACTTCTTGATAAGGTATTTATTATTCAAGATCATTTATTCTATAACATATGTAACCTAAAATAAGTATTTAGGTGCATCCTAACAGTGACTGCACTTTTTAAGGCAGAGCAGAAAGATACAGATAACACAGCAGAGTCTTCACACCAGAACTCATACTTCATCCTCCTGTTCTTCATTATCTGTGTTACTTCTGTCATGAATTTGTCACGGCTTTGTACATGACATTTGGTAAAGGAAGTTCATTCTTTTCTAAATGAATTTGTTAGAACTCAAGGTTCCTTTTCTAGTCACAAGGTTAGGAAATGCCACTCCCCATCACACTCAGTGGTCGGGTTTTCTGATTTCTGAGAAATTGTTGCCCAGGTCACTAGGGCAACTTTGGGAAAGTTTCCAGAACAGAAGAATCTTAGTGAAATGAGTGGAGATGGTCTGAGTGGTGAAAGGATTTTCCTTTGGGTAAAACAAGGTAGATGTCAGGTCACAGTTTAGTAACTTCCAGCTAGGCACAGGGACAAATCCTCTGAAACTTTTTCTCAAGATTAAAATTCTCATTTGCTGCATTTTGGGCATGATGACCAGCTTATTTGGCTCAAAACCCATCATTTTGAGCTCTTTATTTTTTTAACTAAAGCATCCTACTACTGATTATATTTTTTAAGGTAGAGCAGGAAGACACAGATAACACAGTAATAGTATTTTTGGATACTGGAAATAGTTTTTTGGACATTCACAATTAATCACATTCACATTTTTCACCGATGTTAGAAAAGAGAAAAAAAAAAAATCATGGTGTAGCATACTCTTTTTGCATTTTGAAGTCTTTTCCCCTGCCACGATATATTTTATGTGGCACTTGAACACGGAGGTTCTCAAACTGTGGTCCAAGGAACACTAGGGGTCCTCAAGACTTAGAAAAACCAAAACCAAACTCACTGCTGTTGAGTCAATTCTGATTCATAGCAACCCTGTAGGCTGCCCTGTAGAGTTTCCAAGGAGCACCTGATTATTAAATATAAACTACCAACCTTTTGGTTAGCAGCCATATCATTTATCTACTACACCTCCAGGGTTCCACAAATGTCACCCTTTGCCACCTTCAAATTGTCGTGATGCCAGACTGTCTTCAAATGTTTCAACCAAAACAACAAACTGGCACAGACTGAACACAGAAGCTGGCAAGAGAATCTGTCTTGGTGTTAAATGACATTAAAAAGACTTGTAAAAATGTAAAACAATCAGCTACTTACTCCACTTAGTCACTGTATTTTCTTCACTTTGAAAAACATAACTATCTTCAGAGAAATACATCTTTAATCTAAAATTGTTTATCATTGTTTTCACTGTTTGTTCTGCTTATTATGGGCATTTTTAAACGTATTAATTAACAACTATGTTTTAAATTTCTTAACTTCACTTTCTAATACATTAACAATCCATAAACATAACCAACACAAATAAAAGCTTTCTGGGATCATAGGTAAGAATGTAAAGGGATCCTGAAGCCAAGTATGGGCACTGCTGAAACAGAGAAATCCCTGTGACTAGGGACTCGGGTGGAATCTCTGGGGAGGAACAATACTGACAGTGTATTTCTGCATGATTCTCAGAGACATTTCTGCAAATCTTTCAGGTTTTAAATAGTATCTGAGGGGCAGTCTCAACCAGTGTGTAAGGATACACCCCCCTGCAGCCCTGTCAGGGTCACAAACCGAAAAGGAGCAGTGAACTTTCTTTCAGGAGTGATCAACGTACATGGAATTAGGGAAGACACAGTACTGAATTCACATAAATGAAGCAAATAAACACATACACACACCATGTGAGAGTTTAACTGCTATTCACTGGTATTCTTCTGTATTATATTTGACAAACGTCTCACTGCCCTCAGTCACTAAACAGGCGCCAGCCCAGCCTCCCTAATGAGTTCAGTACAGGCACTGTTTGGGGTCACTTGTCGCAGAGCCAGGTTCCACATTCCCACCATTGTCATCTACTTCTGCCTTCCTTGGTGTTCTCCTAGTCCAAAACATCCCCCTATTCTTTACTTAGGAGCCCCGGTAGCACAATGGTTAAATACTCAGCTGCTAACCCAAAGGTCAGTGGTTGGAATCCACCTAGTGGCTCTGTGAGAGAAAGACTTGATGATCAAGTCTCATGAAGGTCACAGCCAAGTAAACCTTATGGGACAGTGCTACTCTATCATATGGAGTCCCCATGAGTCCAAATTGACTGAATGTCACCCAGCAATAACAGCCTTCAGTGCACTGCTGAAAGCAATAAAACAAATCACAGCTATTGAGTTGATAGGACTCATAGCAACCTTACGGCATAGAGTGGAACTGTCCCAGAGAGTTCTCAAGGAGCACCCGGTGGACTTGAACTGCTGGATTAGCAGCCATAGCACTCGGCCACTACACCACCAGGGTTTCCTCTAGGTCAAGTTAAACTTTACCTCCTCATCCCAGAATTATTTTGTGAAACCCCATGATGTAAGCTGATGGCAAAATCATGGCCCTAATTTGACCCACGGCACCGGGTCTGTTCCCTTTGCCACGTCTCTGTGCAGTTCTCCTACCAAGGGGGGACCTCTATTTTCCTGTTGCTTGAACCCTGGCAAGGCTCATGATTTCCTTTGTCCAACACAATTCACAATAGCCAAAAGGTGACAATGGTCTAAATGCCCATCAACAATGGACTGGATAAGCAAAAAGCGGTACCTGCGCACAGTAGAATATTACTCGGCCGTGAAGAGAAATGAATTCCTCAGACATGCTAAGAGAGCAACGAACCTTGAGCACACTACGCTGAGGGAAGTCAATCAGTCACAAAAGGACAAACAGTATATGCGTCCCACTTACATAAAATATTCAGAACAGGTAAGTGTGTAGAGATCAGTCTAGTGCTAGTTACGTGGGGCAGGGGACAGGAGAGAGGAAAGGGGACTCACTGCTCAGGGGACACTGAGCCTTTGTAGCTTCTGTAACATGCTTGGGGAAACTAGGGACTAGATCAGGGGACAGCTGAACAACATGATGAGGACAGGTGATGTCACTGCACTGTGCAGGTGAAGGCTGTTGCGATGGCAAATGTTTTCTTCCCTGTGTATTCATCACAATAAAAAAAAGGTGAAATGCATGGTGCACCAGTTCTAAGCCTAGAACTCAAGTGGCAAGCTTTCCCCCTCTCTCTTCCCTTCTCCCTAGCATTTCCTTCTTCTTTCCCCCTCCTCCTCCCTTTCCCCACTTTCTCCTTCCCTCCCTCTCTCCTTTCCTCCCTCTCTCCCTCTTTCCCTCCTTTTTCCTTTCCTCCTCCTTCCCTTCCTCTTTCCTTCCCTCCCTCCCTTTCTTTCTTTCCCTTCTTCCCTCCTTTTCTCCCTCTCTCCTCCCTGTCTCCTTCCCTACCTCCAACCCTTTCTCCCTCCCTCTCCCCTTCCCTCTCTCCTCCCTCTCTGCTTTCCTCCCTGTCTTCTCCAGCAGAACAATCTCAGGAGGCCTGCTGGAGGATGTGAGACCACATGGGGCCCAGTCCTGTCATCCCAAATGATCTCATCCTAGACCAACCAACCCAAGCTGGTCTACCATTTGACCAGAGACTCACAAACAAGGCACCACCAAGAGCCCGCGAGCCTGGCCCAGATGGAAAGATCCACTCAGGCAAACCATAAATTCATGAGGAATAATATTTTTTTCTGCTTTAAGCCATACAGTTTAGAGGTGATCTTTTAAGGGCATTACTGTGACTGTAGTTACCCAGGGGCTGAGGTGACTCCAGCTCACTGTGACCAGATACATGTGCATCAGAGTCAGCTGAGTCTGCCCCTCCTCTCCCTCTCCCTTCCACTCTCCCTCTCTCTGCCTTCTACCAGATACTAAATCCACTGCCTTCTAGTCAATCCCAACTCACAGTGACCCTATAGGACAGAGTAGAAGTCCCCCACAGTTTCCAAGAGTGCCTGATTTGTTCAGGAAACTGGCAAGTCTAACTTTTGAGGCCCTATTTCTTTCTCACGGTCTCACGAAGCCCCAGTTCTGATGAACACAGAGAACGTAGAATACATGACCGCAGCTTGATCAGCCAGAAGAATGTGCTCTCTGCTTGACAGCGCCCACATTTCCATCCTTGAAATTCTAGAGCAGGATAATCTGTTCCTGCCATTATTTCTGTTATTACTATTGCATTGAAAACTATTCAAATGGAAAATGAGTCACTTTGCCTGAAAAGAGATTGGGCTCTGCTCTATGGTGGCCTTGAGATGGCGCCTCCGAACCCTGGTCATTTCTCACCACGCATTCCCTGAAAGCTTGGGCAGTGAGTAGCCCTAAACAGAGGTAAAGAGTCTGCCCTGGAAACCCTCACACCTTCCTTTCTGTCCGTCTTTACTTCTGTATGGCCACAGTTCTCCCTAGTCCCCTCAGAAACTAGTGTCCTAATCCTGCTTTGTGAATAAAGGAAGTCCCACAAAATGATAAACTCTCTTCCTTCAGAATTCTCATGTCCCACAAGTGACTTCCCTTCTTCCCAGACTGAGTCATCACCAAAGTGCCTCTTATGACACCTTAGTACCTGGTGGAAACTCTGGTGGCATGGTGGTTACATGCTATGACTGCTACCCAGAAAGAACACTGATTCGACTCCACCAGGCATGCCTTGGACACTGTGGGGCACTTCTACCCCTTCCTGCAGGGTCGCTACGAGTTGGAATCGACACAGCAGCAGTGGGTTTAATGTCCAGTAAAAGAATTTTATGCAAGTAATGAACACAAATGACTCCAATCACTTAATAAATTAACATGAACAAGCATTTTCATGAAGAGAAAATGTATGAATGAAATTAAGCCAACAGAGATAACATTATTTGAGGCAGCTGCTGCTGACTGTTCACCAAATTATCACGGTTGGTTTGTTCCAAACTAGTCATCTAAAGGTTGATAGTTCAAATCTACCCAGCGGTGTCACAGAAGAAAGGTCTGACAATCCATGTCCATAAAAATGAGAAAGAAAGATAATGCTATCAAGCAGTTCTAATCTGTACGTAACACACAGGATTGCACTCAGTTGGAATTGACTTTATGGCAAATGGTCTTTCTGTCGTTCCTCTTCTTCCTGTGCACACTGACTGTATTTCTCATTCCTGTTTGCAGTTAAGGGACAGTGTGTGACTCAGTGTTGGCCACGGGATTGTGAGAAAAGACGTGTGCCCCGTCCAGGCCCAGCCCATGGAAACTCCTTAAACACACTTTTTAATGCTTTCTATCCTGCTAGCTGGGGACAAGGAAGGCTGTCTCCAGGGTGACGCTGGAAACCATCCAGTTCTCTGAATGACAAGGTGAAGGAAGGCTGCCTTGCTAACCTGTTAGTTTCACTGAGAGCAACACACAAACTTTCACTGCACTTAAATTATAAAAATCCTAGGGCTAGTTTTTTGCAGCAGATAAAGTTACCCTCAAGAATACACTCTCCTTCATTCATAATGTGATTTGCCCTTTTCATGGTACTTTTAATCCATTTATTCATAAACAGAGCTCACCAACCCTTTTCTGTATAGGGCCAAAGAGCAGATAGTTTAGGCTTTGAGGGCTTTATGGGCTCTGACATAACCATCCATCTCATTCATTGTAGCAAAGAGGACTTACACACATTACGTAAACCAATGAACATAGCTGTGTTCCAATAAAACTTTATTTACACACAGAGGAGGTGGGCCAGATTGAGCCGATGTGTGTATTTGCCAACCCCTTAGAAAAATGGCAACAACAACAACAAAATCCACTACTGTGGAGTCGATTGTGGAGTGGATTCCAACTCACAGCTACCCTATAGAAAAGAGCAGAACTCCCTCCTAGGGATTCCAAAGAGTGCCTAGTGGATTTGAACTGCTGACATTTTGGTCAGCAGCAATTGCTTTTTACCACTATACTATCAGGGTTTCCATGGGCAGATAATAAACCAGAAAACAAAACCCACTGCCACTGAGTCGATTCCAACTCACAGCAACTCTATAGGACAGAGTAGAACTGATTCATAGAGTTTCCAAGGAGTGCCTGCCAGATTTGATTTGCTGACTTTTTTGTTAGCAGTAACCACTATGCCACCAGGGTTTCCTTGATAATAGGTAAACAAAAGCAAAGCAAGAGTCTCACCCCTCAGGAAACTGTAAACTTACCTTTAAACTGCAAAACGATGTGCTAGAGGCATTAATGAAAGTTGGAGACCCTGGTGGCATAGCGGTTAAGTCCTACAGCTGCCAACCAAGAGGTCAGTTTGTAGTTCAAGTCCGCCGAGCACAACTTGGAAACTCTATGCAACAGTTCTACACTGTCACATAGGGTTGCTGAGAGTCAGAACTGACTGGACAGCAATGGGTTTGGGGTTTTTCAGTGCACAATATAGTGTGGGAAACAGCAACAAGTGAGAACAGACTCTCGGGGAAGCATTCTACAGAGAAGACATCTCAGCTGGGCCAAGAATGTGACTGAAGAGTAAAGGGCAAAGTAATCCAGTTTTCACTCCAGAAAAATCACTGACAGAGATATGGAAAGGTTGAAAATTTGATAAAAGGAAAAAATAACTGGAAGCTTTGGAAACTGTCCAGGCAACAGAGAAAAATGACCTCACTCAAGACAGTGGAAATTGAATTGAGGATAGAAGTATAGATCATGATCTACTTAAGACACAGAAGGCAAGTTGATTGAGGAGCTAATGGAAAACAGAGCAGAGTAAGACCCAACCGAAGGTATCTGGACTGACAAAAAGGTTTTGTCACAAACCAAGCACACAAGGAGTCAAGGTATGGCATGAGACAGGGCTAGACATAAGAAACTACTCCATTGGAAACACTTTCCCACATCCATGTAGAGAGCTACACAAAAGAGCAAAGTAACCCAACAGCAGGGATTAAGCCAAAGACACACAGTAACAAATCGTGAGCACATACAATGGTGGTAAATGAATGAAATCAGAGTGCAATGGGAGTAGAAATTTGAAGAAATAGCAAAAAGGCAACACCACCTACATAAAAAAGAGGGTGAGTGGGGAACTACTGAAAAGACTGATGGGAAACAAGCGTTAGAGAGGGAATTGAAAACACCAGGAAAGCAATGGGAGAGAAGCATGTTCCACAAAAGGTGAGCATCCTCCCTAGATGTGGAAATTTGAAGTTCGTTAGTAAGCTTCACCAGAAGAGTTTCAGTGCAGAGGGATAAAAGTTCTACTTAGAAACCAAACCCACTGCCATCGAGTCAATTCCATCTCATAAGCAGCCCTATAGGACAGAGTAGAACTACCCCAAAGAGTTTCCAAGCAGCACCTGGCAGATTCAAACTGCTAACCTTTTGGTTAGTAGCCATAGCACTTAACCACTATACCACCAGGGTTTCCCTTCTACTTAGAGTAAGTGATATATTTATTACAGTCATTGGGTTGGTTCCAATTCATAGTGGCCTACATACAACAGTGCAATTTTGGAACTCTTTCTGAATGGCCATTGTGCAAGGTGGCATTGTGGTCAACTCACATACTTAATAGTATAGTTGTCTGTGAGGGAGTCTCTAGCCAGTAACAAATAAGTATATTGCAACACCCTTCCTATTCACCTGATCTGGCCCCCAATGACTTTTTTCTTTACCTGAAGATAAAGGAAACACTAAAAGGAAGAGATTTTGATGACATTCAGAACATCAAGGGTGTTTGATGAAAGCACTGATGGCCATTCCAGAAAAAGAGTCCCAAAACTGCTTTAAAGTGGGGACTAGGTTCTGGCATCAGTGCTTAGCTTCACAAGGGGAGTACTCTGAAGGTGACCATAGTGATATTCAGCAGAGGTATGCAGCATTTTTTCTAGAATGAGTTCATGAACTGAATTGGCAGTCCTCTCATGTGAGGCACAATCTCATCATTCTTGTTTCTAAGGAGAATTCTGGCTGTACTTCTTCCAAGACAGATGTGTTTATTTATCTGGCAGTCTGTAGCATATCCAATATTCTATAGTGATAAGAATTGAGGAAAATGTGTGTAGATAATTATCTTGAAAAACTTAGTCATGAAAAGAAGGGTAAGAGAACTGGAGAGAATCCAGCATGAATAGAGATTCATATAATAGTGGATAGACTTAAAATGTTGAGGGAAAGATTACGACAGAAAATTGAAAAGGGAGAAGTATTATTCCATGAAGCAAAATCTGTAAGGCAATAAGATGGGAGAGAACAAAGAAAAGAAATGGCAAATTTACAGGGGTGAACGGAAGCCATAACCCTCCACAACAAATGTGTTGGCATGAAGGCTGAGAGTTTATGTTCTGTCTTGTCTACCAGTTGAGATTATCTGCATAAACAAACAAACACAAAAATATATCTGTCAAGTTGATTTTGACTCGTAAAGACTCTAAAGGATAGAGAACTTCTCTGTAGGTTTCCAAGAAGTGGCTGGTGGATTTGAACTACCAACCTTCTGGTTAGCAGCCATCAGTCTTGTGTGCCACCAGGGTTCCCTGATCCACACAGAGGGGTGTAAGGTCGTGGAGTAATTAGAGAAGGACTTCACTGTCTCCAGCAATTTTATACTAAGCTGATCTCTATTTCCTATCTGGAAACCCTGGTTGCACAGTAGTTACGTGCTACAGTTGCTACAGTTAAGCACTACAGAAAGTCGGCAGTTCAAACTTGCCACATGCTCCTTAGAAACTCTATGGGGCAGTTCTGTCTGTAGGGTCTCTATGCATCGGAATCAGCTCAGTGGGAGTGGGTTTGGTTTTTTGGTTTATTTCCTGTCTGCAAGATAACAGGTCAGCATGGAATCAACTCTGACTCATAAGGACCCTACAGAAAAGAACATGACCACTGCGTGCTGCGTGGAGTTTTCAAGGAGCAGCTAGTGGACTGGAACAGTCATCTTTCGTTCACTGGAAAAGGTAGTAGACTCTTTCTGTTGAGGCTGAAATCCTGGTGGTGAACTGATTGGAGTTATGGCTGCTAACCAAAAGGTTGAGTGTTTGAATC
Source organism: Heterohyrax brucei (assembly GCA_028571685.1). Lineage (NCBI taxonomy): Eukaryota > Metazoa > Chordata > Mammalia > Hyracoidea > Procaviidae > Heterohyrax > Heterohyrax brucei. Next base: position 81,984,557 of record CM053148.1, on the reverse strand, counting down.
CATCAGGAGCTCCTTGGAAACCCTATGGAGTAGTTCTCCTCTGTCCTATAGGGTCACTATGAGTTGGAAGTGACTCAAGGGCAATGAGTTTTGGTTTTTTATTGAGGTTGGAGTTGCATATAGCTATAGACACAGGGGGAACTGTTGACAGCCATATTTTGGGACAGTCCACCACAATTCAGGTCTTTCCCAGAAGACAAATCTTCTCATGCTACCCCAAGACTGCTAAGACCTCTTTGCATTCTGGATCACCAAACGGTATTCGGTGCTTGTGGGAGACTCCTCCACTCAGAGGCAAGAGGAAAGGAGCACTGATACACAGCGGAGTGTGTACAGAGAACGTGGCACAGCACAGCAAAGGCAAGATCGCTGGGGGTGACCTCAAAATAGCCCACTGGGAAAGGTGGGGTGAAGCCAGAATGAGTAACAAAGACCGTGAGGTGATGAAACACCTCATAGACTTCTACACTTATCCCACCTGATGCTATAAATCATCTCTGAAGGGGAGACATACTGGAGGAAAGCCTTTCTTTCTTATTCTTTCTAATTATATCACTAGGCCTTGGGCCTGATCCAAGAGAGTGACAGTTTCTGGTAGAGATATTTTCTGCTAGTTCTTACTTGAAAATGAGTAATTGAAAAAAACTAAAGAAATGACATTCAGCACCAGGTATTCAAAGAGGTCACCACATAAGCTGTGAGGTCATAGTCTCAGGTGCGGGCTGTGCCTCCAGCATCTGCAATTTGCAGTCACTCAGGATGTATAATTATACAAGCTTCCACCCCACTGGATCAAGACATTCACAATTTTATAAAAGCAAATAAATAGACTTCATTTGATAGATGTCCTAAGGAAACAATGTGGCAAGCAGAGTTTTCATATTTTAGTAGACTAGTCATTTCCTAAATGTAAACGAGAACAAGCACATGAAGCCTGCCTCTCATCAAGTTTCAGGCAAAGGGGGTTTTAAGGCAAACCTTCTAAGACTGGCGAGTGGGGAGGAGGGTCAAGAGAAAAGGGGGCAGACGGGGGCGGTATTTGTGAGTCAAAACCACGGAACAGCTTCCATTTTCTTCCTTCTTCCACTATGGGAAGACAGGCAGACACAGAGCCGTGCTGACAAAAGGAAGACCAGACTCAGAGGACCATCCGAGGAAAACCACTGGGAATTTGCAGTGTTTCTTAACAGTGTCTTGCTGCGCATCCTGTTCTTCCCCGGACCAGTGGAAAACCATTCCTGATGTCACGAGGTTTAACTAGATTTTTCCCAGTCCAAGTAAGAAGAATGAAAAGGTAGAGAAGAGAAATAAAGGAAAGAGAAATAAAAGAAATAAAAAGACTACTCCTCCATTACTTTTACTTTTTTCCCTCTTGTACTCATTTTGTAGAGATCTATTTTCAATCTTTTTTTAAATAATTTGTTCAAAAAATGTGGCCAGAGTTTCTGACCAAGAACCAGTCTGGTAGTTCATTCATAAGTCAAACCTTGTAGAGAGCCAGTTCAGGTGTGGGACCACACCCAGCATCACCGAGTAGGAATCCCAGCAGTGCTGCCAGTGGGATGGAGCTGAAAACAGTTTAAAAAATTTGTGCTGCAATTTTTTTTGTTCTTGGGTCATAGTCCATGACAGATATGCAAACTACTGTTTCCAACCCACTGGAATCATTTTTTCATTTTATACATCTGCAAACAATTTACATGACACCAAAGTCCTGCCCGCAAAGTGATATGTATTCAAAGATACCTGACATCTACCTCTATTTTGATCAACCTCCAAGGAATTTTTTTTTATTTAACTTATTATTGATCCTTTAATTAGTGTTTATTTTAACATAAGCAGACACAACAATGTATGAAGCAGCTGCATCCCCAAATTTACTATATAAGCTGTAATATAAAATGTACACTGGATTCCACCTCACTTTTTAACTTAACGATATATTCAGGTGATCTTTCCAAACTAATGTATGGAGATATTATGCATAATTTTTCTAAGGGGGACCAATATATAGATGCTTTTATATAGTTCCACTAACTCCATTTTTTCTTCTTATTCATTGATTTTCTCTACGAGCATCACAAAAACAATATACACAATTTATAGAGGTACTGCTTTTGAATGTCTGACTACAAGCAGTATCAAAATTAGGTAGTCTAGTCTTCTGCCTCCTTCTCCCTCATTATTTTTTGCTTCCAACTGATAACAAGAGAAAGATTTTTTAAAAAACCAGGGGTGTCCAGTCAATTCCGACTCGTAGGGACCCTGTAGAAAACAGCACAACTGCCCCGCTGGGTTTCCAAAGGCCATAACCTTGACGAAAGCAGGCTGCCACATCATCCTCCTGCAGAGCTGCTGGTGGGTTTGAACGCAGCACAGAGTTTTGAACGGCATTCTCTGGTGGTTGTACCCAGCACGCAGGCAACAGCCAGCAGACTCTTTGAAGTTTTTGACAATCAGCTGGGCCTATGGGACATCTAACATCCCCTTACTAAAATAAGATGGCTAACCAAGCCATGAATAGACCCTCACCCAACTACAAGAGAGTTGGTGCAAAATAGTGACTCTGAGTACAGCCATCATTTTACTCAGTTCCGGGCTTGCTACAAACACGGACAAATGAGCAACTGTGGCCCCAAAGTTCTCCGCCATAAACTACGACTGCAAGAATTCTGGCCTGGAAAAGGTTGTGAGTAGGTGTTACAAATCACTACCGCCTTCATTTAGATTTCAGTAAAACATCAACAGAACAATGACTACTAAATTCAGATTGTACAGTAGTTTCCTCCTGGCGAACCCTTTTTACCCACTGCCATTGAGTCATTCTTATAGTGATCCTATAAACAGAGCAGAACTGCTTCACAGAGTTTCTAAGGTGCACCTAGCAGATTTGAACCACTGACTTTTTGGTTATCAGCCATAGGGTAAATCAAAAAATCATTGTCATAGATTTTGTTTGTTTGGTTTGTTGGTTGGTTGGTTGGTTCTTGTTTTTTCTTTTTTTCCCCGTATACCCGTATAGGCCTATTAAGTCAAAGAGAGAGAGAAAAAAAAATTGCTTAGTTAGACTAGTTTGGAGTTGAAGGCTGTCCCAGTGTCATAACAGAAATATAAATTCTAAGAAAGCATGTAAAAACAGAAGAAGGATATTAGACCTGGAGAAGATAGCAAGGTCAAGAAATGGACATTCAATCTGAACATTAGAGAAGCCCATGAAAACAAATAAGAATACATGCACCCCAACTATGTGTACAAGACAAAAGGGGCACACCAGCCCTGAGGCAAGGACAAGAAGACAGAAGAGATCAAAAAAGCTGGAAAAATGTATGAAAATGGGGAGAGTGTTGACATGTTGCAGGGTTGGCAACCAGTGTCAGAAAACAGTACGTGCATTAATTGTTAAACGAGAAACTACTTTGCCCCATAAACTTTTATCTAGAGCACAGTGAAAACAAAAGAAACAAGCATGGTGAGTGTTGGAGGGCAGGCAGGACGGAAGTAAGGACAGATGCCCACGCAGCAGCGATGAAGAGATCAACGACGTGCTGCACTGGGCAAATCTGCTGCAAAAGACCCTTTTAAAATCTCAAAAAGCAAAGACGTCACTTTGAGGACCCAGGTGTGCCTGACCCTAGCCATCCTTTTCAGTCACCTCATGCCAAGTCAAAGTCACCTCATATGCATGAAAAAAAAAACCCAAAGATCAAAGGAGAGCAGATGACCTCAAATTTGGGGATTGGCAAAGACTATTGACTATGGATTTCCAGAAGAATGAACAAATCTCTTGGAGGATGCATAGCCAGAATTCTCCTTGGCAGTGAGGATAACAAGACTTAAACTTGCTTCCTTGGACATATACCTGGAGAAGGACATCTTGCTTGTAGAGAGTCAATAAGGAAGACAGAGACTCTGAATGACATGAATTGACACAGTGTCTGTCTGCAACAACGAGCTTAAACATAGGAACAATTATGCGGAGGGTTCAGGACCAAGGCAACATCTTTTTCTGCTGCACATAAGGTTGTTATGAGTTATAAACGACTCAACTGCACCTAATAACAATAAAAGACCCTGGTGTTAAAAAGGGAAATTCTAGTTTTTGATTTCCTAAGAGAATCAGACTCGACGGCACTTGGCCAAGAGAATCAGTTGCACTTGCTAAAAGTTTCCAAGGTGTAGACAAAGAAAGGATTTGCTGGTGAGAAATAAATGAAAGCCCTTGGAGTGGTTAAGATTAGAAAGGGTAAGTTTGGAGTTGCAAAAGACTCATTGTCCATCAAGCCAAAATACGACTACTGATCCGGAAAGAGCTAGAAGCCAAATTTCAATCACTTGCTAATTGCTATTTCCTTTTCTCTTACTTAACCTGCTTAGTTGAATGGATTTGTTAAAAAAGAGAATCCCTCAAATGAAACACAAATTGCCTTGTAACTATAGACTATTTTATCAAGCTGAGATCCGCATGTTATGGACTGTGCCACCAATCGTAATAACTAATAACTGAGAAGGGAGGTAAAGGAAAATGAGAGCTTGAATTTATAATGTGCGCTAGATGACTAGAATTTTAAAAGAACTTTGACATCCTGGGAAAGAGTAGTAGAGGAAAAAGGGTCAAAATTTCACAGAAAATCACTTTCAACAGAAATACCATTTTAGGTTGCTCATCTTCTAAATAAATAGCAAAGATGTCACTTTGATGACTAAAGTATATCTGATAAGGTCTTCATCTATCAAAGTGAATTATTTATCCACTGACCTATAATATATGTACTACTGGAGAAAAACGTGAAGGATACTTATCTTAGTCATGGAGTAGTATTGCTGTAATAGAAATATTCAAGTGGGTGGCTTTAACAAACTGTGTCCCCCACAAATATGTGCAGGGTAGAATATGATTCCTGGTATTGTGCGATGTTCTTCTGCATTGCCAATTCTGTTTCTGTGATGTTAATGAGAGAGGATCGGCAGTAGTTGTGTGGATACAGCAAAATTCTTTATTTGGGTTGCATTGTGCCTTGAGGCAATCTCTTGAGACACAGAGGAAAGAAACTAGCAGAGAGATCTGGAGACCTCACACCACCCAGAAGCAGTGCTGGGAGCAGAGTGCATCCTTTGGAAAGGACTTAGAGTCCCTGTGTATCAGCAGCTCCCGGTCCAGGGGAAGACTGATGACAGGGACCTTTCTGCAAAGTCAACAGAAAAAGCCTTCCCTTGGAGTTGACACCCTAAATTTGGACTTTTAGTCTACTAGACTGTGACAAAATAAAATTTCTCTTTTTAAAGCTGTCTACTTGTGGCACTTCTGTTATAGCAGCATTAGATAAATAAGACACCTTAGGAGGCCAGAAGTCTAAATTCAGGGTGCTGGCTTTAGGGGAAGGCTTTCTCTCTGTGTCAGCTCAAAAAGAAGGTCTTGTCTCTTTAAACACCTGCTCCTGGGTGATCTTCATGTGGTTTAGCATCTCTCTTCCCATATCTCTGCCCTGTTTGCTTGTTTAATCTCCTTTCTATCTCAAAAGAGACTGATTCAAAATACACTCTACACTAATCCTGCCCCATTAGTACAGGAAAGACAACCCATTTCTGAACAGGGTTAAAATCACAGGCATACAGGTTAAAGATTCACATCACACATTGGGGAGGGATATAATTCAACCCATAACAGCACTTAAATGTATTAATAACAGAATGGCGATTAAACATTCTGTTAAAATGACGGTTGTAAAAAACCTTATTTTTATTGGCAACCTTATTTAAAACAAAATGAAACACTGCCTGGTCCTGTACTATCTTCCCACCACTGGTTTGTCTGAGTGTATGGCTTCGGCCACTGTGTCAGTCCATCTCACCAACAGCTTCCTTCACTTTCACCAACCCTACTTTACCAAACACAATGTCCTTTTCTGGCTATTAGTCTCTCCCAGGGACATGTCTAAAGTGAGTCAAAGTCTTACCAGCCTTGCTTTGAAGGAACATTCTATCTGAATTTCTTCCAAGACTGAAGATATTTCAGCCTGCAAGTCAGCCTTGATATGACACAATGCTTGGCCAGGGGCCACATCGTAAAATACAACACATCAGTGCCGAAGGGCTACAGAGCTTAAGGTTAAATTCCTACAGGACCATAGGGAGCTTCTGATGGTGTTAGAAGCTGTCCAGCGAGGACGTCTACATGGTAGGGAAGAGGAGCTGTTCTTTGCCTGTACAAATGATGTACAGCTCAATGTAAGGTGGCAAAACAGGGTGACTAAGTGCACGAAATGATAACAGCTGTATACCGAACACCGCGCTAAGAATCTTATGCACATTATTCTTTTAACTTTTTTACACTACTGAGTAGATATTTTAGACACTCTACACTTATAGGTAGATTAAAAGTGTGTCTATCAGGTTAGCACCTGTAAGTTAAATAAATCCTTGATTTAGTAGGATGCACATACTTGACAGGGGCAACAACAAGGAAACCTCTCCATTTTTCACAGTAAGTTATAAATGGAGACATTCTTAGCTTAAGGAATGAGCTTTTTTTTTTTTTTTAAGTCCACAGCAAGCCCAAGCTTCATGCAGCTTCATTTACTAACTCCCCTGCATTTATTAACCAAGACCAGCTAAGGAAAAAAGATGGCAGCTTTCGATCAGAGAGTTTGAGTTGTGTCCAGCGAGGTGATGGCCATGAGCCTCCCATTGACAAGATCGCTACATATTCAGGAGCTGAAATCTTCTTACCCTTTGTAGCGTCTCTTCGCTGAGAGGCTCATGAAAGGACTCGGAAGCTGTCCCACAGCTAGACGCGAAAGGCAAAGAGCTAACCGATACCACTCTCCTCATTTTACAAAGGAAGAAATCAGTGCTTAGGAAGAAAATATTCAGCAACAGCTGTTATAGCTAGTGAGTAAAAGATCAGCATTTAAATGCAGAAATAACTCCAATCCTGTGTACACAGCCACAACACCATGCTGTCTCCCAAAATTCACTCATCAGCACAAGATGACAGTAGTATATGAAGGAAACTTTTGCATTCTGAATTTTAGTTGGATTTTTTAACTGAAAAAATAATACAAGCTTATTTTAACAAGTCAGACAACACTGAATCATATATACAAAATTATAATATTATCTACTTCCACCTTCTACACTAAAACCTCACTTCCCTGAAGTAACCAAAGTCAGCAATTTGGACCTTAACTTTCCACATGTTTACGAATGCTCATAAAAATATATTCAAACAAATAAAACACAGAGAAGTTCTTACTTCTATCTTTTATAGTAAAAGAACAGTACTCTTTATACTGGATACCCTTTAAGGTATTTTTGAGGTATATAATATTCCATATATAATACATGTAAGTTCATACATATAAGCATACTACACATATATAAGTACATATAGGTGTGTGTTACATATATGTTCAATTATTTCATCAAGTAGCATATGATGAAGCAGTGATGATACTGAAAGAAGATGTCTAAGTTACACTGAAGGCACTGGTATAAAACAGGCTCTAAAAATACCAGCTGAGATGTTTCAACAAACAGATGCAGCACTAGAAACGCTGACTCATCTACACCATGAAATTTAGAAGATAGCTTATCTAGACAACTGAACGGAAGAAGTCTATATTTATATCTATTCCCAAGAAAGGTGATCCAACATGATTGGAAATTATAGAAAATATTGTTACTATCACATGCAAGTAAAATTTTGCTGAAGATTATTCAAAAGCAGCTACGGCAGTATATCAACATGGAACTGTCAGAAATTCAAGTCAGACTCAGAAAAGGACAGGGAACCAGGGATATCATTGTGGATGTCAGAAGGAAGGATCCTGGCTGAAAACAGAAAATACCAGAAAAGTGTTTACCTATGTTTTATTCACTACACAAAGGCATTTGACTATGTAGCTCACAGCAAATTATGGATAACACTGGAGAAAATGAGAATTCCAGAACTTTTCACTGTGTTCTTGAGTAACCTGTACATGGATCAAGAGGCAGTTCTTCAAACAGAACTAAGCTGAGCAAATAATGCAGGAAACTGAACTATATGAAGAAGAACAGCACATCAGGTTTGGAGGAAGACCCATCACCAACCTGCGTCATGCAGGCGACAACCTCCCTTGTTGAAAGTGAAGAGATCTTGAAGCACTTACTAATGAGGATCAAAGACCACAGCCTTCAGGGTGGATTACACCTCAACACCAAGAAAACAAAAATTCGCACAACTGGACCAGTAAGCAACACAGAGATAAACAGAGAGGAGAATGAAGTTCTCAAAGATTTCATTTTACTTGAATCCACAATCAACACTTACGGAAGCAGGAGTCAAGAAATCAAAAGACACATTGCATTGGACAAATCTGCTGCAAAAGATCTGTTTAAATTGTTGAAGCAAAGATGTCACCAGGAAGATTAAGGTGTGCCTGACCCAAGCCACGGTGTTTTCAACCCTGTACTATGCATTCAAAAACTGGACAATGAATAAGGAAGACAAAAGAAGAACAGACACCTTTAAACTGGGGTGATGTTAAAGAATGTTGAATATACCATGGACTGCCAGAAGAACAAACAAATCTGTCTTGGAAGAAGTACAAGCAGAATGTTTCCTGGAAGCAAGGATGGCAAGACTACGTCTCACCCGCTTCAGACATATCATCCGGAGGGACTATTCCTTGGCAAAGGACATCATGCTTGGTACAGCAGGGGGTTAGCAAAAAAAAAGGAAGACCCTCACTGAGAGGGACTGACACAGTGGCTGCAACAGTGGACTCCAGCAAAGCAATGATTAGGAAGACCGCACAGGATGGGGCAGTGTGTCATTTCACTGTATGTAGGGTCGCTATGAGTCAGAACTGACTACACAGCACACAACAAAATGACAACACACAACAACAGCACACAATAAGACAAAAACAGGGATTTACATGGTACACTATGAGTTGGTTCTTTCCCACATTGCCTGAGAAGTTAAGTACAATATTTTAAAATATGCCCATGAACTCTTTGATGTGACTTCCTTGAAAATGATGCACCTGCTTCCCCTATCCTTGAGTATAGATTGCATGTAGTCTCATTCCTAATTAACGTTGTTGTTAGCTGCCATCAAGTCAGTTCTGACTTATAGCAACCCTACACACAACAGAACTGAACACTGCCTGGTCCTACACCATGCCTACAGTCATTTTTGTGCTTAAATCCAACTTTGTGGCCACTGTGTCAATCCATCTCATTGAGGGTCTTCTTCCTTGTCACTAACCATCTACTCTACCAAGCATGATGTCCTTCTCCAGAGACTGATCTCTCCTGGCAACATGTCGAAAGTATGTGAGACACAGTCTTGTCATCTTTGCTTACAAGGAGCACTCTGGTTGTACTCTTCCTGAATAGATGTGCTTGCCCTTTTGGCAGTCCACGGTACATTCAATATTCTTCTCCAACACCACAATTCAAAGGCATCAATTTTTCTTGTCTTCCTTATTCATTCTTCAGCTTTTGCATTCATCCTAATTAATAGCATGTGGCAAAAGTGACATTACATAATTTTCCAATGCTAACTTAGAAAAAGATGATTCAACTTCTGCCTAACTCTCTCTTGCTCTTTCTTGCTCTCTCTCTGTGTTCAGTCTTTGAGTTCAAGCACCAAACTGTGAGAAAGCCAAGTACCAAATGGAAAAGCCATCTCCAGGTGTTCTGAACATCGATCCATGTTTATCAGCCAGACATGAGAGTGAACAGACCATGAGATGATTGCTTCACTAGCCTTTGAACTAACCCAATGATGCCCAGTTGAGCAAAAACATTTTGTTCCTACAAGCCCTCACTAAATTACAGAAACTTAAGAAAACAAAATAATGTCTTTATTTTTAAGCTGCTAGGTTTTGAAATGATTTGTTTAATAGCAATTAAATCTTGAAACATAAGCACACCAAGAGACCCCTATTTATTACCATAAGAGTATGCTGTAGGAGTCTCTGAAACCTGCTGACTTTCAAATCGTGTTCAGGTACGTGTGTGCTGAAGACTACTAAAGAGGGCTTCCCACCAATCCTAAGAAAGGACAGAAAGAGTATTACCAAGAATATCATCATAAGCTATAGGGAGCACTTAACAGGCAGAAACTAATGACCTAACTTGGAATTTGACCAATACTATAGACTTGATACTTCTAACAATGTCATGGGGACTATTAATGACCAGACTAGGTCAGGACTGGCTGTTCAAGCATCTGTATGTGAAATGTAACACCACTGAAAATGAATGGGCCAAGAGTTTTGAACAAGAAAGTTCAGCCTTGAATTTATTTTGGCCAGAACGCTTTTCAACAGAAGCGTAAATCAAATTTTTAAAATTGGCTCTTAAAAGACACGCATAGCTGCAGGTCACTCACAAGTGGTTCATCGAAGGTTCATTCTTCAGTTCGCAGTAACAAGGTGGAATCTGTGGCTTGGGAAAAGCAATGTCTACATTTTTTCATCTGGCTATCAGGATGAATGACTCCAGTGACTGGGGTAATTTTTTCATGAAGAAAGAGATGATTCCAAAAGAGAGAGAGACCATAAAAAAATATAAGATTTCAGTTTGATGTGATGGTGTGCATACCACACATCTGAGCAGTAGGGTAATAGTTATGTAGGTGGTTAGGCGTGAGTGAGCATAAATCTTGGAACTAGAGGCCAAACCTGAAGTAGAATGGAGTAACAAATCTCTAGCTTATCTCTTCACAGAATATTTTGTCTTTCCCAAACACCTGTGTCTAGTGATGTTGACTTGTTTTTGTTTCCACAAGTTGCCCGTCTCTCACAAACTCCCTAACGTTGTCAGTCTAGCACCTTTTCCTGCAATGTTCTCAGTGCAGATTTAGGAACGGAAAATATCTGCCATCAAAAGGACCTGGATTCAGAGGTCACTTCTGTCCCTCACTAAGTGCAAACTTCAGCCTTTGTTATTTATGACCATCAATTCCAAGACCTGAGAATGAGGATAAAATAGCCACCCAGGGAAGGGTTGTGAGGGTCAAAGAAGATGATATTCATGGCACATTTGCCACAGTACATAGGACACCATGGAGGCCCAAGCTCAGTCAGTGGTAGCCGCCCTCATCTCCCTCACTTCCGCCTCCTCCTGGATGACTTATGTTTATCCTTCAGAGTCCTGATCACAAACTCCATTGAGTCCTTTTCAAGGTCCATAAGCAAACCTTAGTCTCTTTCTCCAGGCTGTGGCAGCACTTAGTAGCATTTCAGTGTCTTAGTATGTGTTTTAGTCAGCTAGTGCTGTTCTAACAGGAATACCACAGAGCAGAGGGCTTTAACAAAGGAGGGTTTATTCTTATAGTCCAGCAGGCGGTAAGTCCAAATTCAGGATGTCTGCTCTAGCGGAAGGCTTTCCCCCTTCTCAGCTCTGGAGGAAAGTCCTTCTGTTGCATCAGTCTTTGTTCAGGGAGCATCTTAGCGCAGTAACCTCAGGTTTGGAGGATGTGTTCTTCTCCCAGTCCTGCTTTCTAACGGTGTGAGGTTCCCAATTCTCTGCTTGCTTCCCTTTCCTTTTATCTCTTGTAGGATAAAAGGTGGTACAAGCCACACTCCAGGGAAACTCCAATGGATCAGGGAGGTGACCTTGGGAAGGGATTTACAGTTCCATCTTAATCCTCTCTAACATAATCCACTCTGTTAACGACAGACAGAGATTAGGATTCACTACATAAGAAAATCACAAAATGGAAGGTAATCCCAGAATACAGGGAATCCTGGCCCAGGCAAATTACTACACACATTTCTTGGGGAACAGAATTGAATTCATGACAGCATGGTCACGTGTCTATCAACTCTGTCTAGATTGGGGACCTTATGAACTCCTTGTGTGCTGTGTTCCTTCATGATGATGATCTAAGAAAAACAGCTGTAATAAAGTCACCCATAAATATGCCATTTATAAAAATTAGTGTGTGAGATGTAAGAGAGCAGAAATGGGGATTACTCAATACTTGGAAATGTTTTAGTCTAAACTGTGGAGGCTGTCTCTCCTTCCCCCATCTGGCTCCCTCTTGCCCAATGCCACACCTCATTGATTTGATTTATGGAGGCTCCTTCTTCCTCTTTATGGCCTTGCCTCTCATGTTCTTTCAAAAGAAAGTTTCTTTTTGTAAAATTACACCCTTATTAGTGACATACAACCATGGGACAGCTATAAAGTGCTTTTAAAACATGTAAATCAACATACTGCACCATGCCCAAAGGGACAGTACTAAATTGCAAAGGATGAAAAATCTACTGCTGTTCAAGTTTCCCCTTAGTAATATGTTTTACCCCAGGGAAGGTGTAATACTTGCAGAGATTAAAATTTGATCCTTTTACTTCAATCTAGTTACTCTTAAACTTTGCTAAATTTCTTGAAACAATAACTGACAATTACAGCTAACATTTATTGAGTATTTAATGTAGTACAAATGCCACTTGAAGAGCCTTTTATGCATCATCTTTTTAGTCTCATAACTTTATGAGATAGACATCCTTATATCAGTTTCACAGCAGAAGAATTTCAGCAAACATTAGACTCATTTCGAGCTTTACAGCCTCATTAGAACTTCACAGTTTATGTTTTTACCACAGTTTATGTATTTACCAGAATTAGCAACCACCTAAAAGATATGATATTTTCATTATTGCAAATACAAAACACTTCATCTAGCATTTTTGGTCAGTCTATCAAAGGACAGGGTTAATACTTTGCTATTACTGTGAATACCCATCTAGTCAGTTTCTACTGATGGCAACCTGGTGTGTGCAGAGCAGAACTGTACTCCAGAAGAATTTCAAGGCTATGACCTCTGAGAAGCAAATTGCCAGACTTATTTTCCAAAGTGCCTCTGGGTGCCCCACCCAGGGACTCCTATGTTAACACTTCACTGACTGTCATCAATAAGGTTAAAATTGTTTGATCTTTTCTCATCTTACCAGGCCTGAAGTGAATGAGAGATATACATTTTATTTACAAAACTGGAAGTAGAAAATGGGAAGTCAGGAAATGCTTAGGTACGGATGCTTCTTGTTACAGGCACTGAAGGGGAGAGAGACCAGGGCAGTCACAGGGCGACATGAGCACATGAAACTCCCTGAACAGAAGGATTGTTCAAAGAGAAACAGAGGAAATCCAGGTGCTTGTATTTATTTACTTTTATCAAATCGACAGGGGTCTAAAACTTACAGTAGACAATTGCTGCATTTACTCTACTATCTTTGGGAACCACTGTAGCATAATGATGAAGAGCTATGGCTGCTAACCAAACGGTCAGCAGTTGAAATCTACCAGGTGCTCCCTGGAAACTCTATGTGGCAATTCTACTCTGTCCAATAGGGTTGCTATGAGTCAGAATCCACTTGATGGCAACGGGTTCAGTTTTTGATTTGCATACTGATGGGGTGTCCCTGGGTGGCACAAGAGGCTTGCACTCAACTGTTAGTTTACAGGTTGATGGTTAAAACCCAGTCAATAGTTCCATGAAAGAAAGTCCTGGTGATCTGCTTCCAGCAAGACAACCACCAAGACACCTTATGGAGCAGTTGTACTCTGTGATGCATGGGATCGGTATGAGTTGGACTTGACTAGGCAGCCTTGGATTAATACATTGATGGTGAAAAATTGAATGGTGTGATTAACGCTGTAGACAGGGCAGGATTTAGAGTCATAGTTCCTGTATTCCAACATTACAGCTTAACAGTGAGGCTCTCCGATTCAGTAAATATATAATTTTTGAAATCATATAATTCTAAATTCAAATATAGCCTCTGATATTTGCAAGATATAACAAAATTTATATTTATTTAAGTCTATTTTCCATACATTTAAATGAAGAGTAGTAACATATTTCTGAAATATAATTTTGAGAATGAGAGACAAATATTACAAAAATATATGCACATAGCCAGCCAAGCCAATAGCAGGCATACAAGAAAACTATTAATATTACTGAGAGTCATTTAAATACAAAAAATCAACAAGCCTAAATATCAGCTTTGAAATGATTAACACAACCGATTAGCCCCTAAAAATATAATTAAAAAAAAGAACAAAATAGAGGGAGAGAAGCAGAAAGAAAACATCAATTGCTAATATCAGCAGTGAATGAAGGAATATCATTACAGATCCCACGTATGTCAACATGCTAGTAAGAAAATACTTGGAACAAATTTATGCCAGAATATCTGACAACAGTGATAAAATGGACAAATTCCTTTAAAAAGCACAACTCACCAAAACTAATACAAAAGGAAAAACTCTGAATAGCACTAGAGAAATTAAAGTAATACTTAAGATCTCACAAAGAAACTTCAAATGCAGATGGCTTCTCCAGTTAATTCTACCAAACATTTAAAACCAAAAATACCAAACCCAGTGCCGTTGTGTTGATTCTGACGCTCATGGTAACCCTATAGGGCAGAGCAGAACTGCTCGACAGAGTTTCCACAGAGTGTCTGGCAAATTTGAACTCATGATCTTTAGGTTAGCAGACAGAGCAGTTATCCACTATGCCACCAGGGGTACCATCAAACATTTAACATCAGTCTTAAATAAATGCTTTTAGAAGACAGAAGATGAGGAAATACTTCCGCACCAATGTTATAAGGTCAGCATGACTGTCCTACAAAAATCCATGAAGATATTACAAGAAAAAAAGATTACAGATCAAAATCCTTCATGACATAGATGTAAATATTTTTATCAAAATATTAGTATATCAGTGGATCAATATAAAAGATAACCTTCTTGACCAGGTATTACATTTGTAAATATGTCATACAGTTGATTAACAGAATAAACCAACAACCAAACGATGTCATTGAGTCCATTTGGATTCACAGAGACCCTATAGGACAGAGAAGAATGGCCCCATATGGTTTTCAGTGAGCAGCTGGTGGATTTCAACTTCTGACCTTTTGGTTGGCAGCCAAATCCTTAACTACTGGGCTACAAGGCTGATTGAAGAATGAAGGAGAATAATTATACTGTTGTTGTTAAGTGTCATCCAGTTGATTCTGACTCAAAGCAATCCTGTGTATAACAGAAAGCAACATAATCTCATTCTATCCATCCCCACATCTGTTGCTATGCTTGAGCTCGCTGTTGCAGGCACTGTGTCAACCCTTGGCTAGGCTCTTCCTCTTTTTTGGTGATCCTGTGCTTTACCAAGCATGATGTCTTTCTCCAGAAGCTGGTCCCTCCTCATAAGATGTTCAAAGGATGTGAGACGAAGCTGCACCATCATTGTTTCTAATGAGTATTCTGGCTGCACTTCTTCTAAGACAGATTGGGTTGTTCTTCTGGAAATCCATGGTATAACCAATATTCTTCACCAATACCGTCATTCAAAGCCATCATATCTTCTTTGGTCTTCCTCGCACCTTGTCCAGATCTCATGCACATACGAAGCTATTAGAAACATCATGGCTTGGGTCTGGCACTCTTCAGCCATCAGAATGACACCTTTGCTCTTAACACTTTACAGAGATCCCTTGCAGAAGACTGGCCTGATGCAGTGCATCAACTGATTTCTTGATTACTGCTTGATTACCAGGTAAGGACCTGGTCCAGATCTGAGAGGGGACCCGAAAGCCACAAAGTTAAAGAGGGAGTAAACGCAGAAGTTCCAGATGTGTGCCAGAGCAAGACTCAGGTAATCAGGCAGAACACTGCTCCTGCCTCTCGTGTTTGGCGGAGGTTGTACACCTGGATTGTCCAGGTCACAGGAAAGCCAGTGTTTTTCCAGTGATGAGTCTGCAGTCGCTATAAGAAGTATTATTTAAAAAGACTGAAAACAAACTAATAACAATGTTTATCACAATATATAAAAGTAGAGAAATAAAGAACAAACAGATCTGTTCTGGAAGAAATACAACCAGAGTGCTCTCTGGAAGCAAAGATGGTGGGACTGCATCTTACATGCTTTGGACCTGTTATCAAGAGGGATCAGTCCCTGGAGAAGGACATCATGCTTGGTAGAGGGGAGGGTCAGAGAACAAGAGGAAGACCCTCAATGACATGGACTGACACAGTGGCTGCAACAATGGGCTTAAGCATTAAGACAATTGCGAGCACGGCACAGGACCAAGCAGTGCATAGGGTTGCTGTGAGTTGGACCCAACTCAATGGCACCTAACAAGAACAACAACAGGGGAACAAAAATTACATTTTCACTTTTTTCTCTGTATAATTTCATGGTATGAAAGATAGTGGAATTAGAAGTAATTTTTACTTGCTTTACTGCCTAGTTTTTCATATTTTTAAAATACAGTAATTTCATTAGTAGTATCATTTCCAGCAACCACAAAACAAGTCATACCCAAAGATAAAAATGAGAAGGGCAATACGAGTGTGCCATCTCCATGATCCCACTGTTTCCGCATATGATGGTAGTTTTTCTGACTGTAAGCACTATTTGGACCATCAAACTTCCCTACCTTACGCAGTTCACATTCACATTTTATTCAAGCACCTGCCTTTGCTTTGATCTATGATGGTCTTTATCAGTTTCCACTTCTTATATATTCTAAGAGGTACACATTTGGGAGACATCAGTTAGAGAAATAAGTCAGTCTCTACAGGAATTGAAATCAGAATCTGGAAGAACTGGAAAGTTGCACCATCTCATATGACAAGAAATTCACTCAAGAAAAAATACTGAAACTCATCCCAAAATGTTGCAAGCCATGCCTTTGGCAGTAATCTTTCTTGTTCTGTGTAGACACTGGATTATCTGGAGCCCTTTTGGGTGGGTCAGAATATGTGGCAATGTTTAGCTAAGTCAGGTCGATATGACCCTCTATGCTCTCAATTTTTTTTGGAAGCTTGCTAGCATAAAGTATCTGAGAATGTTTTGTAGAAAGCCAGATAAGTGGTTGTAAACAAGAGGAGAAATAATTAATGTTCTCAGAACCAAAACTAGACTAATAAAGTTGGAGAAAGTTTTTTACCACTCCAGACATTTGCAAAAGGAAAGCATGGCAATGTAGATTTATGACAATTTTATGAAATAACTGGAACACTTCACATGACATTATTATTTGGGATTAGTATATTATTTACATAAGATTATTACACTATTTCTAATATAATCTCTTCATATCATATATCAGTTAGTTGATCTTTTTCCTTAAATGAACATGAATTCCCACAAGCACCTACAGCATTACTGGTAATCAACTACTCAAAAAAAAAAAAAAGAAATCATTGATTTTGTATCATATCCACAAAATTTAGTTGTGAATACTGTTGCAGAAATAGGCAAGCTGAAACATATAGAATAGTGTAAGCTTTTTCCAGAAGAATCATAAAAAACTAGAGTCAGCTTCTCAATGCAATGTCTAGTTAACTTTTAAAGGTAGGATTGAACATGGGAAAGATAACTGGGATGATGTAAATACAACTCCAAGACATAGTCTAGAAACCTTTTCATAACTTAAAGGGAAATGATTCTTTTGTATAAGATCATGGGCACTGAAGCAAAACCAGTATAAATTCAAAGTCTGGCTTCATTTACTGGATGTGTATCTATGAATATATTCTGAGCCTCAGTTTACTTATCTGTAAGCTGGGACTTATAAGAATACTTAGCTTATAGAATTGGTATGCATATTAAACAAAACACATGAAATCAGTGACAAGCATCTAGCTTTTAATTATTATTATTTTCACATAAACCAAAACCAAACCTACTGCTCTCAAGTTGATTCCAACTCACAGTGACCCTATAGACAGGGTAGAACTGCCCTATAGAGTATCCAAGGAGTGCTTGGCAGATTTAAACTGCCAACCTTCTAGTTAGCAGCTGTAGCAGTTAAGCACTAGCCACCAGGGTTTCCCTATTTTTACATAAGCATACTAAATGTGACAAAACTTGTGAAAGCCGGAAGTTGATGAGACTGCTTTGTTTCTCCAGGTCTTGTAAGCGTTTTGCTATTTACTGGGTACCGTCCTACCACTTTTCTATTACTCATGTTAGTGGAAAATACTTGCACTGTCCTTCTCTGACAGGTTTCCAACTTATACAGGTTCCAGCTTTCATAGGTTTTACTTAGTAATCTATATCACAGCAATTTAAAATAAAAAGTCTAGACGGAACATTGCTTGTACTGCTCTGATAATGTTCTTCATTAAGCCTGCATTTAATTACACATACTTCTCCCAAGGGCAAAAACCTAACATATTATTGTTTCTTTTAACTTTCCTTTTGTTTATCCTACTCCCAGCAACACAACCTTATTCTTTTCCCTAAAGATGATCAGACTGTGGTAGGATAAACCAGATGATGTATTCTGTTGCTTCTAAGACATCAGCATACAGAAACACTTGTCCTGGTTATGCTAAAGCTTCCAGGACCAAAATGGAACCTGTACGAGTTCATGAGCAAGAACAGTTGATGTCACCAAGACAGCAGAATAAGAAATTCTAGCCACCTGTCCTCCCAAAGAAACACTAAGAAACAATCATAACTGTCAGATGTAACTTTGTCAGAACTCTAATCAGCAATGAAAGTGTCACA
Organism: Heterohyrax brucei; assembly: GCA_028571685.1. Classification (NCBI taxonomy): domain Eukaryota; kingdom Metazoa; phylum Chordata; class Mammalia; order Hyracoidea; family Procaviidae; genus Heterohyrax; species Heterohyrax brucei. Next base: position 81,966,025 of record CM053148.1, on the reverse strand, counting down.
TCAACCAAGTAAATATTGAATACAGAAAAAGACAACATCAACAAAATGGCAGAAAACTTCCGTGGCTTTTGTCAATGAATTGCATCCCTCCTCGGCTCAGTTTGAACTGGCAAACCACATTTTCACCTTGAGATCAGAGTCTTGTGTTCCACAGGTAGTAATAAATAACTTACTGTGTGTGTCTATTCAAATCTGCTGATTGCTACCTGAAGGACTGGAACAAATTGTACATACCTCTTTTGTTCTTCTTGGAAGCACAAGGCAGACCTGTAGCCACTCTGAGCAAGAGATGAACACGTCCTGCAACACGGAGGCAATCTGTAAAGAGGTATTTCTTGTCTTTACAAGAATAACTTGAAAAAGTAGCTAAGTCAATATACTAGCACAGTTTTCAACAATAAAAAAGAACTTTCAAATCTTGAAGGGAGAACTGCCTGTTTCCGAAGTCACCACATTATATTATTTAAATGTCCTGTTTTCAACAAAGAAATCACAAGATGTAAGAAAAACTGGAAGAAGGACCCACTCAAATAAAAGAGACAGATACTGTCTCCGAGAAAACCAAGATGTCATAGAAAAAAAAGAAAACTAAGATGTTTATTAGGTAAACAATGCAAAATAAAACCAAACCAAAGTAAGCCAGTTGCCATGGAGTTGGTTCCTTCTCATGGTGATCCCATATATGTAGATTTTGAAATAAGTGTCTTAAATACACTCAGCAAGCTAAAAGGGAAATATGAGGCAAGAGCTAAAGGCAATCAGGAAAACAATCTACGAGCAAAATGAGGAGATGAATAAAGAGACAGGGATTACACAAAACTTCTGGAGGTGAAAATATAATAACTGAAATAAAAACATTCACCCGAAGAGCTCAACAGAACAGTTAAGCTAACAAAAGAAAAGAAAAGAAAAAACAGTGAATTTGTAGACAAAATAATTGAAATGATGCAGTCTGAGGAATGCACAGGAAAAAAAATTTAAAAAATGAACACAGTGTAAGCCATTGGACATCATCAAACAGGCCAATACACCCAGAAGCAGAAGAAAGAGAAAAAGAATATTTAAATAAATAATATATGAAAGCTAAAAAACCAACCCCACTGCCATGAAGTTGATTCTGACTCAGAGTAACCCTATCTACAGAGTAGAACTGCCCCATAGAGTTTCCAAGGAGCACCTGGTGGATTCAAACTGCCAACCTTCTCTTAGCAGCCATAGCTCTTAACCACTCTGCCACCAGGGCTTCCCAAGCTTTCCAAATTTGGTGAAAGTCATGAATTCACACCTCCAAGAATTCAACAAACTCCAAGTAGGATAAACCTAAAGAGATCTACATGAAGCCACACTATATTCAAACTGTCACAAACCAGAGTTAGAGAGGGAATCTTGGAAGCCACAAGAGAGAAGCACATCTTCACATCACCTCATACAAGGGTTCTCAATAAGATTAACTAACAATTTCTCCTCAGAAACCACAGAGGCCAGAGGTAATGGTGACATATTTAAAGCATGCAAAGAAACAAATATTCCGTATTCAGCAAAGTTGTCCTTCAAAACTAAGGATGAAATTAAGGCATTTGCCAATAAACAAAAGCTGAGAGAACATCTTACCACCAGACTTACCCTACAATCACGATTTAATGCTAATAGGAGTCCCTCAGGTGGAAAAGAAGGGACACTAGAGAGTAACTTGAAACTGTTTAAAGGAATCGAGTGTCAGCCTTCTCTGTTTCTTTGAATAAAATCCCATCACAGGGGGGCTTCCCTATCAGAGCTGATCAAGGACCGTCCTTGGACACAGGATGTGTACATTACAGTTAAGGGGAAGCCCTTCTCTCCAGGAAGCACCACGTGGTAGACATTACCTGAGATGCTCCCTTTGGGCCATGTTCTACTCCTTGTACTGCTCTGCTTTCCCACAGTATCACTCTTCTAGAACATGCCTCATTTGGCAAATTTATGTATTTTTTTAATGTACTATTTCAGTGTTTCTTTTACTTGGACAGCAAAAGAATCTGTGAGATACTTTACTTCCTGTATGCTTTAGTAGGACATCCCTTCCCCTCAAAACAAAAGGAAATATTTTGAATTTATACTACTTTAAAGACTAAGGTACACCTAACCCAAGCCATGGTGTTTTCAATAACTTCACACGCATGTGTAAAAGTTGGACAACTAACAAGGAATATCAAAGAGTAGAGGCCTTTGAATCATGATTTAGGCAAAGAATAGCGACTACATCATTGACTGCCAAAAGAACGAATAAGTCTGTCATGGAAGAAGTGGGGCCAGAATGCTCCTTAGAAACCAGGATGGCAAGATACGTCTTGTAGACGTTAGATATATTATCAGGAAGGATCAGTCCTTGGAGGACAGAATGCTTGTTAAAATGTCAGCATAAAAGACCGTCAAGGAGATGGACTGAGACAGTGGCTGCAGCAGTGGGCTCAAGTGTAATAATAATTGTGAAGATGGCACAGCATCCAGCAGAATTTCCCTCTGTTGTACATAGGGTTGCTGCGAGTCAGAACCCACTCAACGACACCTAACAATGACATACTACTTTATCGACACTGGATTTCCCCAACTTCTTGTTCTTAGCATTAATTTATTACTTATTCCTCATTTTCCCCTCAACAGACTGATGTCTGGATTATGTGTTTATCATGGCTTAAAGCAATTTTATCCAAGTTACCAATAAGCCAAAAAAAAAAAAAAAACCCATTGCTGCTGAGTCATTTCCAACCCTATACAACAGAGTAGAACTGCCTCATACAGTTTCATAAAGGAACACCTGGTGGATTTGAACTGCCTGTCTTTTGGTTAGTAGTTGTAGCTCTTAACCATTAAACCCAAGTTTCTAACTTATCAGTAACCTAGCTTAAAATCTCATGGTCCTGTTCAATTCCAACATCAGTTTACTCCAAGGTCCGTGTCTCAGACATTGCTCACATGATTCCAAAGAGAACTCCCTTTCACAATATACTACCACTACTTGGCTGATATCATCTTATTTTCACTTCAGTCTTTCATAGGTCTTCTCTTCCTTTACTTCTCAAGGGGAATAAAATTAAAAACATTCCATATTTTATGTGAAAAATAACAACATAAAATCACCTTCCAAAAAATGTGTTTGCACAGTAGAGGAGAAGTTCAGCATAAATGGACTAAACCCAAAGCTTTAAAGTATTCTAAACAAAACTCAAAGCTTTGAGGGACAAAGTAGCAGGACTGGGGCTTGGGGACCATAGTTTCAGTGGAGATCTAGCTCAATTTGCATAACAAAGTTTCTTGATAAAATGTTCTGCATCCTATTTTGGTTGAGTGGCATCTGGGGTCTTAAAAGCTAGCAAGCAGCCATCTGAGAAACATCAATTGATGTCAACCTACCTGGAGCAAAAGAAAAAGAAACGCATCCAAGACACAAGTGTGAGCCCAGGAGACAGAAATGGCCACATAAAGCAGAGACTATATCAACATGAAACCAAAAGAACTAGCTGGTGCCCAGCTACCACCACTAACTGCCCTTACCGGGAGCTCAACAAAGAGGCCCTGACAGAGTGGGAAAAATGTCAGGTGTAATATTCAAACTTAAGTAAAAAGGCCAGACTTAATGGTCTGACAGACTGGAGGGCCCTTGGAAGACATGGCCCTCAATCTTTCTGTTAGCCCAGAAATGAAACCATTTCAGAAGCCCACTCCTCAGACAAAGACTTAAGTAGTATATAAGACATAAAAAGATATTGGGAAGAATGTGCTTCTTGGCTTGGGTAGACACAGGAGGCAAACTGGGCAGCTCCTGTCCAGCGGCAAGATGAGAAGACAGTGGGGGACTAGAACTTGCTGGATTGACATGAGGAATATCCTGTAGAGGGTGGAGAGGAGGAGTGTGCTGTCATATTGCTGGGAGAGCAGCCAGGTTCACATGGCAAAGTGTGGCTAAGTTTTTGTATGAGAAACTGACCGGAATTGTAAACTTTTGCTTAAAACACAATGAAAAAATAAAAATTAAAAAGAAAGAAATGTGTTTGGATTTGGGTTTTCCTATCAGAGTGTTAATATTTTAATGAGCATTCATAATCCAAACACAGAAAAATCTTCATTTCTCTGCTCTGACAACTTCTTAGTTCTTAAGTCTCATGGTCATTCTTAACTCTCCTTTCTTCCTCAATGCTTATACATAGGATTGTCAGATGAAACAAAGAATGATCAGCTAAATTTATGTTTCAATTAAACCATAACTGCATGTGCGTCCCTAATATTGAGTGGGACATATGTATACTAAAAATTATTGGCTGTATATCTGAAACTCAAAGGTAACTGGACCTCCTGCTTTGTTATTGCTAAATTGAGCAGCCTTACTCTTTACTTAATGCATCACCAAACCCTCCTGATCCTATTTCTGAATATTTTCTGTATTAGCCCATGTATCTCTTTCTCCAACACTATTTTTCAAAAAGGCACCACATTTATCACTAGTGTTCATTTTTTATTTTATGTTTCTATTAATTACAGTAAAAGAATAAAATTTATAACATTTATCAATTATCTCATCTGTGACAAAGCCTCACCCCCCCACCACCACCACCACCATGTGGCCAACACAGTCATTTTCGTCTGTGGATACTTCTCCTATTGAGTTCTTATAACAGGGGTCTCATACAAAATTTGTCCTTTTGACACTGACTGATTTCACTCAGCATGATCGCTTCCAAATGAGATCATGTTATGAGACGTTTTCTAAAATTGTCATTGTTTTTTATCATAGTATAGTGTTCCATTGAGTGTATGTACCAGTTTTTTTTACCCATTCATCTGTTGATGGGCACCTAGGTTGGTTTCATCTTTCAGCTATTGTGGACTGTGCTGAAACAAACATTCGTGTCCATGTGTCTGTTCATGTGACAACCTTTGTTTCTGATGCAAAAATTCCAGGCAGTGGAATTACTGGATCAAATGGGATATCTATTTCCAGATTTTTAAGGAAGTGTTATATTGCTTTCCAAAGAGGTTGTACCAATTTGCAATCCCGCCAGCACTGTAGGAGAGTTCTGATCTCTCCACAACCTTTCCAGCATTTTGTTGCTTTGTGTTTTTTGGATCATGGCCAACCTTGTTGGAGTGAGATGGTATCTCATTGTAGTTCTGATTTGGATTCCTCTGATAGCTAATGACTGTGAGCATTTTGTTATGTGTCTTTTGGCTGCCTGGATACCCTCTTTAGAGAAATGTCTGTCTATCTCTTTTGCCCATCGTTTAATTGGATTATTTATCCTTCTCTTGCTTATATTTTGTAATATCTTATAGATTACGGAGATCAGATGTCAGCCTGACATATAGTTGCCAAATATTCTTTTCCCATTCTGTAGGTGGTCTTTTAATTCTTTTGATGAAGTCTTTGGATGAGCAAATGTGTTTGACTCTTAGTAGCTCTTATGTATCTATCTTCTTTTGATCATGCTTTGTTTGTCACATTTTGAATCTATCTACACTGTGTATTAAAACTTCCATTGCTGATCCTATTTTATCTTGGATGAGCTTTACCATTTTAGATTTTATGTTCAGGTCTTTCATCCAATTTGAGTTGGTTTTTGTATAAGGTGTGAGATATGGATCTTGTTTCAATTTTTTGCAGATGGATATCCAGCTTTGCCAGCACTGTTTGTTAAAGAGACGGCTTTTACCCCAGTTTAAAATCTTAGGGCCTTTGTCAAATACTCAAATACTCAAATGTCAAATCTCACTGTTTATAGGAGGATGGTCGCATCTCTGACGTCTCAACTCTGCTCCATTGGCCTATATGTCTTTTTTTGTACCAGTACCAGGATGTTCTGACTACTGTGGCAGTATAATAAGTTCTAAAGTCAGGTAGTGAGAGACCTCCCAGTATGTTCTTCTTCAGTAGTGCTTTACTTATCCAAGGTTTCTTCCCTTTCCAAACAAAGTTGATGATTTGTTTCTCCAGCTTATTAAAACATGTCACTGGAATTTGTATTGGGATGGCATTATATAAGCAGATTGCTTTGGGCAAAACAGACATTTTCACAATGTTGAGTCTTCCTCTCCAAGAGCAGGGTAGATTACTCCATTTATGTAAGTCTCTCTTAGTTTCTTGTAGTAAGGTCTTGCAGTTCTCTTTGTAAAGATCTCTTATTTCTCTAGTTGGATTTATTTCTAGGTATTTTATCTTCTTGGCGGCTACAGTAAATAGAATTGATTTAGTGATTTCTTCTTTAGTAATCTCACTGTTGGTATAAAGCAATCCTACTGATTTATTTATGTTTATCTTATATCCCATTACTTTGCTAGACTCCTCTACTAGTTCCAATATGTATTCTTTAGGATTCTCTGCATATATAATCTCATCACCTGCAAATAGGGAGATTTTGACTTCTTCATTTTCGATATGGATGCCCTTTATTTCTTCGTCTTGTCTAACTGCTATGGCTAGAACTTCTAGCACAATGTTGAATAGAGGTGGTGAGAGTGGGCATCCTTGTCTAATTCCCATTCTCAAAGGGAATTCTTTCAGTCTTTCAGCATTCAGGACAATGAAGGCAGCTGGCTTTGAGTAGATGCTACTGATTGTGTTGAGGAATTTCCCTTCTATTCCTATTTTTCTGAGTGTTCTAAGTTTTAAGCTAGTGTTGTTGAAAAACCTCTTAGTTGGTTCCCAAACGCTGGTCTTCAGAATCCTCCACTCTTTTTTAAAGCCATAATGAGTCTTATAAATATACTCTGATCATATCACACTTCTCTACTTCTTCTATTTGGGTTTGAGATAGTCCAAACTCTCACATTTGGCTTTCACTGCTCTCTGTTGAGCTTATCTCTAAACAATCACAATCTTTCACTATCTTTATACTCCAGCTATTCTGGAAACTTTCAGTCTCTTAAAAAAGTTAAATGCTGGCCTTTGATTCTAGTATTCACTCGTGCTTTTTCTTCAAAGTACAGCATCCCCCAGCCTGTGACGTAAATCTGGCTAGTCCCTTCTGCTGGCCTTTAATCTGTTTGCCATCAGATTCATTCTCTACCCTGACCCTGCTCTGCTCCAGTTTGATTATCCCCTCCAGTGAATTTGTAAGAACATGGAACTGTTGATGCCTTCTTAGAGAATGGCACCTAGAAGAGGCTGGGTCTATCCCTCACCCAAATTCAAAAACTTAATTAAATGTAAGGTCATAAAAATTGTCAACAAGCTAGAAATGGGTAAAAGAGATTAACGGGTGTTCCTTCAATGGATTTACCTGATACTAGCTGGTTTTGATGGTCCTTCTGTTGTTGTTAATTAACATAGTTTGTTCCAGCTCACGACAACCTAGTGCATAATACAACAAAACCCTGTCTAGTCCTGTACCATCTTCATGGTGTGTTCTGTTTTCACTGGTAAATTTTCAAAAGTAGATTGCCAGACCTTTCTTCCTAGTCTGTCTTAGTCTGAAAATTCTGCTGAAACCATTCTACTACAAGTGACCCTCCTGGTATTTGAAATAGCAGGTATAGATAGCCTCCAGCATCAAAATAGCACACAAGCCACCACCAAATGACAAATGGACAGATGGATTGTTGATTGTTGTTCAAACAACTAACCAATTTTAAAACTGTATGGGTAGAAGTTGTGGAACATCGGTAATGATATAAATGATCCTTTTACAAATTAATGCAAATAATTTTACTAATAGAGATGTAACTTACTTCCACTCTGTTGCTACTGTTATTGTAAGACGCCAGCCAGTCAATTTCCCACTCAGAGTGATGCCACATGATGGAAGAAAACCACCCCAACAGGGTCTCCCGGAAACCTTGGTGGCATACTGGTTAATTGCTGCCTACAGCAGCTGTCCACAGGGTCAGCAGTTCAAATCTGGTAGGCACTACTTCGATACTCTGTGGGGCACTTCCATTCTGCCCTACAGGGTCGCTATGAGTTAAAATCAACTAGATGGCAATGGATATCTTTCTAAATGGGCACAGGGTTCTCTAGGCTGTAAGCTTACAGGAGCAGGTCGTCAGAACCTACAGAACCACTGGGCAGGTTCAAATCATCAACCTTTCTGACACTAGCTAAGCATTTAAGCGTTGCACCACAAGGGCTCTTTTTCCACTCAACAGAGGACCCCGAATGTCACATGATATTGTACACTACTGAAGCCCTACTGGTGCAGTGGTTAAATGTGTGGCTGCTAACCAAAAGGCCAGCATTCAAACCCACCAGCCACTCCTCAGAAGAAAGATGTGACTGTTTGCCCCTGTGAAGACTGCAACCTGGAAACTCTATGGGGCAATTGTACTGTGTCCTATAGGGTTGCTATGAATCAGAATCAACTTGGACACAGTGGGTGTTGTTTATGGCCCTGTTTTTATTAATTTGCAAACTTTCTGATAATAAATTCTGAGAGAGCTAAGCAAACATGTCACTTTATAAGTGGAACAGGAAAGCAAATGTAGGGATACAGAAAGTGTGGCTGTTTTTATTCACTTCAGCACATACATATAAGTTGATCTCCTTTATTAACACCAAGGGATTCACTCCGGCACGAGTCTTCACTGAGATATGCTGAAGAACATTCCTACCCTCAGCGAATGTAGAAAGTCCCAGTTTTGCTTCTCTTTAGGTCTTACTTTGGTTGCCCAATTTCAAAGCTCTCTTTAATATAGAGTAGCTTAGATCATGCCTAAAAACCTCAGCTGTCATTTGGACTGACAAAGCATAAAACAGACTTGGCAGAAACTCTTTCATATAAACAAGCACTTGTTAGATCACAGTTCCGAGTGTCTGAGGGCCCCTTAAGAAACCTGATAGTAAGCAAAGACTGAGATCCTGTTGCTGAAAGTGAACTTCATTCGTTTGTGATCAAAGTTTCTATGTGACTTGGCTTCACTAGTTTTTGCATTCCTTATGTAAATCAGTTAGGAGCTGCCGTGAGAAACAGGTGGGTAGAGAAGCTCCAGTTCAGAGAAGCAAACAATTCCTCCCCTCTGGAACAAATGTAAGAAGAAAGCTTCTGGAAAGTTACCGATTTCACCTTCTCCCAGACCCTCTTCCAACAAGAGGGTGCCCAGTCTGTTGTATTTTTCCACCTCAGTGCAGGAAGCCGTTCTGTGCTGGGCTCTGTGTGGTCAACCGGTTTAGGAAAAGAATGTGACCCGGAGGAGGCCTAGCAGGGGATGCACAGAGCTGTGCCATGATTTGCTTGCTGTATCCTGTTTGGCCTCCCTCTTTCAACCACAACCATTTTACCAAAATGGCAGTGTTCCATAGCTTCTGGTGCATCGTGCCAGGCAGTTTTGCCAAGTCCAACTGGCTTTGCTACAATGGCAAAACTCTAATGAACTAAAGAAATCCATAGGATGCAAAAAGAAGGTACCCTCCCTGTGTCCCGTACAAAACTAAAAACCCAGGGCTGTCCAGTGGATTCCGACGCATAGTGACCCTATAGGACAGAAGAGAACTGCCCCACAGAGTTTCCACAGAGCACCTGGCAAATGTGAACTGCTAACCTTTTGGTTAGCAGATGCAGCACTTAACCACTGTGCCACCAGGGTTGGTCCTGTAAAACCAGTGAAAAGGAAATGTTGTGGAAGCACCCCACAAGCTCTGTCTCCTCAACGACACTTCCTTCAGCTCAGCCATCAACAACTACCGTGCCCTCAAGACCTCAGAATAATCTGAGCAGCCAGCTGGACTCTGCAAAGAAGAATAGGGCTTCAGGATTAAAGGAAGAATCTTTAACAATCTGCAATCTGCTGATATTACAATCTTGTTTGGTGAAAATGAAGACAACTAAAAGCACTTATTAACAAAAGTAAGACTACAGCCTTCAGTATGGATCACACCTCAATATAAAGAAAACCAAAACACCTCACAACTTGACCAATAAACAACATCATGATAAACTGTGAAGAAATTGAAGTTATCGAGGATTTGATTCTACTTGGATCAATAGTTAATGTCCATGGAATCTAAAAAAAAACACAGTGCTATCAAGTCAATTCTGACTCTCTCTCTCTGTAGGACAGAGAGGAACATCCCCCCACCCCCCAAGTTTCCAAGGAGAGCCTTGTAGATTCAAACTGCTGACTTTTTGGTTAGCAGCCATAGCACTTGGCCAGTATGCCACTAGGGTCTCCCCAATAAAATCAGCAGACAGGAAACCAAAGGACTGCTTGCTCTGGGCCAACCTGCTGCTGCAAAAGAGCTCTCTGAAGTGTTAAAAAGTAAAGCTGTCGCTTTGAGGACTAACTCACCACTGACTCAAGCCATAGTATTTTTAATCACTTCATATGTATTAGAATAAGAAAGGATTAAAAAAAAAAAAAAAGGAAAAGTTGGAACATTTGAATTACAACATTGTCAAAGAACATCAAATATACTGCCAAAAGAATGAACAGATCTGTCTAGGAGAAAGTACAGAAAGAACACTGCTTAAAGTGAGTATGGCAAGACTTTTGCCCCTCTTTGGGCATGTTTATCAGGAAGAACCAATCCCTGGAGGAGACCATCATGTTTGGTAACGAGATGAATTATCACAGGGGCTGAAATTATAGGCTGAAATATAAGATTGTGAGCATGGTGTAGGACAAGACAATGTTTCATACTGTTATACATAAAATTTCTGTGAGTCGAAGCTGACTCAGTGACAACCAGCAACAATACTGCGTGTCATTTTGCTCTGTGCACACACTGCTTTTGTTGTTATTTCCAAGCTCGTATGTAGGCTTTCGGTCCTCAGATAGAAAATAAACAAAGTTAAGAAACTATTAGGCTGCTTCTTGTCTTCCTGGATCCTAGCATTTCCCATGATCAATACCCAGACACACATGAGTGCAGTAAGCATATTTTTTTCCATACCCTTAGCTCCCGTGTGGATAACGGTCTTTTCTCTGGACTCAGTGAATCTTATTATGTTAAATTGGAAGGTAGGCAAGGACAAATGTCTTGCTCCTCCATATCAAAAAAAAGTCCTCTGCTATTGCAGATAAAATTGAAAGATAAATCTCCACTCAGTGATCATAGCAAGCTCTGAAATACAATTAATAGGTTTATAGTAATATGGTGTGTATAAGTCTTCACTGTATTTCTAAAGGAAACACTAGTGCCTTAGTGGTTAAGAGCTATATCCACTAACCAAAAGATCATAGTTCAAATCTACCAGGCACTCCTTGGAAACTCTGTGAAGCAGTCTTGATCTATCTTATCTGGTTATTATGAGTTGGAGTAGACTCGTTGGTAACAGGTTTGATTTGGGTCATACTTCTAAAGACTAAAGAATATATTTCCAAAATCTGTAAACAATGATCTTGTTTCCATATTTTTCCTTATAATAGTATAATCAATGACATATTTTCCAAATTCAGTGAGGAATCACAACGGCTGAGCTTATCCCACCAGTCTGTTAGGAATTTGTTGCTAAGTGTAATAGGAATTGGAACAGTGAAGGACTGAGCTACTGGGTTTTCTGTTTGGGGACCATTCAGTTCATGTGGTTTAAACTGAGGTTGACATCTTAAATGAATTTATTAGCCTTGTTTCATTCCAGAACCAGACAGTAGTCCAGCTCACACACATGGACACCTTTGGGGTTATAAACTTAACCCAGAAGGGAGATATTAATAATATTTCTCCTTTTCAGATGGTGTGCTATCCAAGGCCCGCTCCTCGATTTGATGTCATGCTGTAACTTGAAATTGAAACTTCCCCTTAAGCCACCAGGGAATCAAGTGTGTTTTACCAATAAAACATCGTTCTGAAAATTGTACATTGTGGCCTTTCATGGTGAAACTTTTGACGGAAAAGAAAAAAATAGAACTGGCCCTCCAAGACTTTGCAGAGGCTCTGTCAGGGTACACCAGCCTTGAGGTATTTAATGTCAGAATAAAACCCCGTGCCCTATCCCCCACCCACACAAAGGACTAACAAAATCAAGTGAGCTAGATTATATAGCAGGGAGTGAGACAGAGTGGTTAAGGAGAAATAGTATGGTCACTAGTTTCCATTTAAAATACTTGGTTGATTCTAAGACACACAATGACATCTTCTAATCACAGCGGAAACCCTGGTAGTGTAGTGATGAAGTGCTATGCCTGCCAACCACAGGTCAGCAGTTCAAATCTGCCAGGTGCTCCTTGGAAAGCTTATGGGACAGTTCTACTCTGTGCTACTAGGTCGCCACAAGTTGGCATCAACTTGACGGCAGTCGGTTTGGGTTTGGTTTTCTAATCATAGCAGAAACCCTGGTGATGTAGTGGTTAAGTGCTGCAGCTGCTAACCAAAAAGTCAGCAGTTCAAATCCACCAGGCACTCCTTGGACACTCTATGAGGCAGTTCTCCTCTGTTCTACAGGATCGCGGTGAGTCAGAATGGACTCGACGGTGGTGGGTTGGGTTGTTGGTTCTAATCATAGCAGCTAAGCCGCTGTCAAAACACAGGCAGTAGCATAGTTGTCTGCATATATACAAACTTATTGGTTTTTTTCTAGTAACATAACCATCAACCAGCAAACCATTTATAGATGACTGAAAGGTGAAATATAAATCCCGACCATCTGAAAACTTTACAATGATACTGGCTCTCAAGATCATGAGAGAGCCATCAGCAAAGCTTACAGAACGGGTGTTAGTGGTTTGGTAGAATATTCCACACACAACAGAGCAACATTTTCTAGAAATGCTGTTATTGTCAACATTCCTGATGGCACAGAAGATGATGATGTTGGACAAACACAGCAGTGATTCTAAGTCGAATGCTACTTTTGAAGAGTTGACACATGAATGTGAAAGGATTTCAAGAATACCTCAACCTTTTTTTCCCACAATACTGTCATGAAGCGAATTGTGCCCCCCCCAAAAAATGTGTATCAGTTTGTCTGAGACATGATTCCTGTGTTGTATAACTTTTCCCAAGTGTTATAAAACCTGCCTCTATGAAGTTAACGAGGGAGAAGGGGTGGCGGTTTTGAGATTCAATCTACAAGCTCAGATTGTGTTTTGAGGCAATGTCTTGGGAGATAAAAGGGAAGAGAAACAAGCAGAGAGTCAGGGGCCTCACACCACCAAGAAAGAAGAACCAGGAGGGAATCACATCCTTTGGACTCTGGGTCCCTGCACCTGAGAAACTCCCAGTCCAGGGGAAGACTGATAACTGTCCTCCAGAACCAGCAGAGAAAGCCTTCCCTTTCCCAGGAGCTAATCTCCTTAATCTGGAATTTCAGTCTACTTTTCTGTGAGAAAATAAATTCCTCTTTGTTAGAGCCAGTCATTCTTTCCTATTTGTCTTCCACTCGCTTCCCTATGTCCAGTTCTCCTTCTTCGTCTTTACTGTTTGCATAGCTCTTCATGTCCAGGTATCAAATCCTCCTTTCTGCCAAACTATGAAAATAACAATAACTCAATCCTTGTCTCTATGGATTTACTTTACATTGAAATGATGATTTTGTTTCTTAATCTTATAAATGAGTGTTTTCCATGCCATTATTAAATCTTTGCAAAAAAAAATTGCTGTTGAGTCAATTCCAACTCATAGCAACCCTACAGGACAGAGTAGAACTACCCTAGAGTTTTCAAGAAGCACTTGGAAAATCCAGACTGCCAGCCCTTCAGTTAGCAGCCATAGCATGTAACCTCCACCCCACCAGGGGTTCTAATCTTTGCAAATACTTGTATAATTAATACCACATTAGAAGCATGGGCAATTATCTCATTTTGATGATTGGATTTTTCCAATTATATTTATTACTATAAATATGATACAATAAGTCTTTATAAATAAACTATATTTATACATACTTCCCTTCCATTTACAGTAAACTTTCAGAAGGAAGTTATTGGGTGGAACATTTCTAAAGCTCATGATACATGTTGCCAAAACACGTTTCAAACTCTTAACGATTGACATTTCCACTGACTTCCTGTGACAGTGTCTTTTTCTCTATATCCCTAATCATATTTTATATTTTCACCTTTTGCTTAATTGTTGCTAGTATAATAAGCAAAAGAAAAAAGGTACCACTTCATCTTAATTTTTGGATTACTAATTGATTATGCCCTTAAGTCTGTTAATCAACTTTATTTACTCTTTTTACCCATTTCTTCATTTCATTTGACTGTCTTAAGGGTTGGCATCAGTCCTTTGCTATTAAAGATTTAAACTTTTCCAAAAAGTAAGATTCTAAACACTGCATAGCATTTATTTTGAGTAAATATAAAAGATGACACATACACATTGCTAGCAGCAGTTAAAAATGGACTGGTACAGTGGCTGCAACAATGGGCTAAAGCATAATATCATTTGGGAGGATGGCGCAGCAGCAGACAAAGCTGCATTTCTGCTGTACATCGGGTCACTGTGAGTCGGAACTGACTACTTCATGGCTCTTAGAAACAACAACAGTTAATATAGTGGAACCGCCCAGGGTTTGAATATCGGTAAAAGGATCTTCCATTTTAGTTTTTCATTTCTACAAACTCCATGACTTTCCTACCCATCAAAGAAAAGAGCACTGCCTCCAGTTAATTCCAACTCACAGGGACCCTACAGGTCAGAGTAGAACTGCCCTATAGAGTTTCTCCAAGGAAAGCCTGATAGGTTTGAACTGCAGACAGTTTGGTTAGCAGTCTAGCCCTTAACCTCTACGACACCAGGGATTCCTTTCTATCCATAGACACATTAATTTTGCAAATCCATTTCCGGGTCTTTTCTGTTTCTTCTAATGCTTTATTGGGAATAGTCTTAGATGGCAGGGTTTTTTGTTGTTGCTGTTGTTTTGTTGCTCCTTTTAGCTTTATTATATTTTTAGGTGTTTCTCCTGCTTCTTGGAGGTTTCATTTAGATTCCCAAAGAGTAGAGCAAAATTACCAAATGTAAGTTTCTACAAACAAGGAATAGGGAAAGGTGACCTAAACCCAAAAGCTTAAAATATTGTTGGACTCTTAAATATTTCCCTTTGTAGGGTAAGATTAAAGTCACCTTATATTGATAATCTGATCAATTTCAGCTGGACAGTATAGGAAAAGACTCTGTGCTTCAGCGGAAAACTGGTCACTGTATAGAGCACACACTTGGGGTTTTCTGACTTGGATTCCAGGGAGGCTCTTCACCTCTCATTGCTATCGCTGTTTCCTACAGCGTTGTTGACAGTAAATAACTGGGAGCAAGTCTTTTCTTAGATTTGCAGACTTTGTCCTTTCGAGGGACAACTCTTGCCACATGTCCCATTGCCCTCAAGTAGATTCCAACTCACTGAAACCATATATAGGACAGAGTAGAACTGCCCCATAGGAATTCTAAGGAGCAGCTGGTAGATTTGAACTGCAAACCTTTTGGTTAGCAGCTGAGCTCTTAACCGCTGTTCCACCAGACACAGCTTTACTAATCCGTTTCAGTATTTCTGACCCTCACTATCCCTGCTTTCTTACTTCTTTGAACTAGTTACAATTTATGTACAATCCTTCACTTACAATGAGTTCAATACCATCTTTACCGCATGTCACGGGGTCGAAGTCACTGTGGTGCCAAGAGAAACAACTGCGCTCTCTGGGCATTTCCATCAAACTACGAGAGCCCAAGCGAGGGCCTCCTTATGCAAGTGGAAATCTAACTTATTAAAACCTTTTTTTAGATCTTCTTCTAGAAAACAGCAGCCTTCTGGCCTCCAGGAGTGACAAACTGAAGATTAACCCACACACCAGAGTCCACCTGCAGACTCAGGTAGCTGTTATCCTGAATTTCTTGCCCAACTCTGTCTTCCTTTTCTCCGTGCCTCTGTGAAACACTTCCCTAAGAAAATCACTTGCCACTAATTCTTGTCTCAGAGTCTACTTCTAAGCAATCTAAGACTTTCTTCTTAGTCCTTCTTTCTGACATCTGCCTGTGGGCACACAAACCCTTTTCTTCTTCTGTAATGACACACAGAATTCACGGATGTCCCTTACAGACACTTAGCACATAGCAATACTGTCTCAAAGGCACCCCATACAGTTTCCATCTTCCAAAAAATTGTTGTTGTTGTTTTTTTGTCCTCAGCTGGGAAAAGCATGTGTGCATCCGCGCATATCTAAAGCTGAAATGAAAAAAATTAGCTACAATCTTAAATTGTCTTAGAACATAAGCTATTTTTGATAAAAAGTGATCTCCTTTTCATAGGTCCCTCTTTATACTGGCCATGACTCTGCAGCCCCAGGGAAACTCTCTTTCTTACCCTTGTGTGGTTGGAATGAACTCCTTAAGGCCTTGCTACCACACTCAATTTTCAGTGCGGTATTTGCTTTCAGCAGCTGAGCTGGAGCCAATATTTTCAAAAAAGAAAAATACTTTCCCTGCTGGCTTAGGGATGAGGTGACGTTGTGTTTGTGGCAGGGCTCCCGTTCCCACCTGCCTGGGTCCAAAGTGAGGTGTGTATCTACCCAGCAGCAAGGTGGTGACTGAAATACGCAGGCTGGCCTGTTTGAACTCATTGGCTCAGCAAGCTCTGCTCACTCAGCTAGCCAGTCAACCGTCAAGGGGAGAGCTGAACGTGGTCTCAGAATTAAAGTATGCCGCAGCTGGAGCAGTCATGCAAGCTCCCTTGATCCAGTTTCTGACTTTTCTAGGAGAAATACTGAGGTTGCTCAAGGTTGCACAGAGTTTTGAATCCAGGTCTGAAATTAGAACTCAGGTCTCTAGACTTCCAGTCCACAGTGCTCATACAGGACTGGAGTTCTGTCTCTTTCTCGTAAAAGAGAGCTTTCCAAGCTTCTGTCCAGGACAGTGGTGGTGTTTGTCACTCCTTGCATGGGGAACAACAAGCAGTTACCTTCCAGATGAGTCATCAGCTGAACTTCCAGCCAGCAAATATAATGTCTTCAGTGGATGAAATTAGAAATGTCCGTGTCCTACCGTGTTGATCAATGAGCAACGCAGTGTACAGAACATTCAACAAGTAGGAGCGGATTGGAAGACTTTCCTCCCCAAAGTTATAAAACGGAAACTTCTTGCCCCTGAGGCTTTACAATTACATGGCCAAGGACACTCCTGAGCCTGTACCA
This sequence comes from Heterohyrax brucei, assembly GCA_028571685.1. Lineage (NCBI taxonomy): Eukaryota > Metazoa > Chordata > Mammalia > Hyracoidea > Procaviidae > Heterohyrax > Heterohyrax brucei. The sequence continues at coordinate 81,949,000 of CM053148.1, read as the reverse complement.
ATAATAAAGTTATACATTTTTTTCTTATGATTGAATATTTCAGTAAAAAAGTAAACTTGTAGACAGTAAAACACTTCAATGATTGTTCCAAGTTCTAGAGTTTTCTTGATTTTAAACAGTTGCTTTGAATAGTCATAATTATGTAATTATTACTAACAATTAGTAATAAAAATGACTAATAAGTATTTATTTTTTTTGTGAATGGATTCAGCCAAATGTGATATATGAGATTTCAATTTCAGCAGTTCTTTAATTCAACAGAAGTAGAGTTCAGGAATAGAAATTCTGTACTACTTCTAATGAATATTATTACAGATTCAGCTGTGTTCCTGATGTGCTGAAGTCCTAACCCCCTGTGAATGTGAGCCTGTTTAGAAATTGGATTTTTCTTTTTTTATGTTAATGAGGTCATATTGGAATAAGCTGGATCCTAAATCGAATTCCTTCTGAGCAGTGCTTTATTAAAAGCTCAAAATAGACACAGAGATACACGTAGTGGTAAGAGATCCCATGGAAATTCATCTACAAGCCAAGAATGGTCAAGGACCAGCCAAGGCCACTGACAAGTATGGACTTTTTCCTAGAGTTGATATCTTGATTGGGACTTCTAGCTTCCAAAACTCTGAGATGAAAAATTCCTGTTCTTTAAAGCCAACACTAGGAGACTTAGAGAATCCCTAGGCCATGTAAATGGTTAACACACTCTGCTGCCAGCCAAAAGCCTAGAGGTAACAATCCAACCACAGGTACCTCTGAAACAAAGGCCTGGTGACTTCCAAAAAAATCAGCCTCTCAGAAAATAAAGACATAGAAGTTGAAATCAATGGCAGAAAAAACATAGATACAAATTGGAAGCCATGGAAACTGAATGACACCTTGCTCAAAAAGCCATGAATTATAGAATAAATCAAGGCTGAAATGAAGAAATGTATGGATTCAAATGAGGATGAAAACTCATCCTACCAGAACTGTGGCATACGGCCAAGCAGTCCTCAGAGGTCAATCTGTCTCTATAAATGAGCACATCTAGAAGGAAAAAAATGAACCAACCTAAGAATTAACCCTACAGCTTGAATAAGTAGAGGGTAACAGAAGAAGCCCTGAAACATCAGAAGAAAACATAATAAAGATTACAGCAGAACTAAATGAATTAGAGAACAGAAGAACAATTTAAAAAAATGGTAAGACCAAATCTGTTTTTTTCTAAAATTGACAAACTGTTGGCTAAACTTACAAACAAAAACAAGAGAGGAAACAAATAACCCAAATAAGAAATGAGATGGGAAATGTCACAACACACTAAACTGAAATCAAAAGTATCATTACAGAATACTACGAAAATCTGTACTCTTTTAACAAATTTGAAAACCTACAGGGCACTGTTCTACTTTGACACATATGGAGTCACCATGAGTTGGAGTCAACATAATAGCAGTTGGTTAGGAAACTAAGACATTAATAAACCCCAAACCAAACCTGTGTCCATTGAGTCAATGCCGACTCCCAGTGATCCTGTAGAGCACAGTAGAACTGCCCTGTAAGGTTTTCAAGGAGTGCCTGGTGGATTTGAACTGCTGACTTTTTAGTTAGTGGCCAAAGCTCTTAACCACTATGTCACTAGAGTTTCCAAGACATTAATGGAAGTTATCATTTATAGAGCACCTACTAGGTGATAAGCATTACTGCCAATTTTCATACAAAGCAACAGCATGAGCATCTCTCTCCCCAGATTTCATACAACAAAATAAAAGCTATGAAAGGTTTCATGACTTAAGAATATGTGGTAGAGAATATTCCCAGGATTTAAACCCAGGTCTGTCTGCTGGCAAAGCCTGTACTCTCCAGGCCATTTCACCTTCCCCAAATCCTCACACCTCTCTGTTCCTGCTAGCTTTGCCATGACCTTCCTAAAATGGCTTTGTTCACTCTCCGGCTCTGGTAGCCCAGTGGAAGTGTCAGAGTGGAAGTCTTTTTTGACTCAATGGTAACATACTGTACCATAAACTGCTGTATCTTACCATGAATCGGTCTTGCACAGATCTGTGCTTGTAACTGCTTTAAACGGAGATTGTCCTAACTCTATACTGACCCTGGATTTTTCCTTAAATTTTGCTGGTCCCTAATTTTAGGCATGAGCCATATAGGAATGGCCTGTAGGTTGACGCACTCAAGTTGACAGAATGCGGGCCTAACTGCCAGCACCCCTGCCTTCACCCGCCCTTGCTCACAGCCCCGTGGGGCCTCTGCAGAGCAAAGGCAGGCCTGCCACTTGGGAAGCACAAGCTTTGCAAAGGGACTGCATGGCACTATTGGGAGGTTCTTCCACACCCAAGACTTCACTGGGATCAATTGCACACAGATATTGGTGCTGAGTTCCAAACCCAGTGGAAGCAGAAGAAGGCCAGATGGTCCCACTGCAGAGAGCTTTCATTCTGGGGAACTCTCTTTGAAGTCCAGGAGGAGGATGTCTGCAGTAGACACAAAGCACAGAGTGTAGCTGAGAATGGTGTTCACGTGTCACTCCTAAACACTTTCAACTCAGCTATTTTTAAGTGAAACATTTTCAAATATATCGAAGACACGTGCTCCCATTAAGAACAAGGGCCATGGCAAGTTGTTTTTTTGTTTGTTTTCTTTTCTTCCTTTTTCTTTTTTTTTTAACTAAGCCAATTTTTAGCCCTTTAAAGACAATTGAACACATCTGGAAACTTTTGTTCTATTATGAAAACCACATTTTGCCATCCTCATGGATAAGCCAATCCAAATTTCACCACATTTAAAGGCTTGGCTTGAATGCTTTAATATTATATACACGTATATAAATACATAGCCTGTATATGTATACCAGGATGAGTAACTTATGTACATATGTGTTTTTATATATGTATGTACATGAGTCAATATAAATGTCAATGTTCTCCCCAAGGCCAGTTATGAATGGAAAGTTTCATACACTTATTAATAAATATCCTAACTAAGATGTTTCTATTTAAATACCATCATTAGCAACAATATAATTACTGTAATCATGTTACATTAAAGGTATTTACAACATTTTGGACAGAGAAAATCGGCATCTTCACCTATTATTGATTTTTAAAGTATAACCAATCACCTTTTGCCAACTTGCTAAAGCAAAGTATCTATGAAAACACATACACTCACACAATGTGCTTCAGGATAAGAACAAAAAATCGAAATGACTAGGTGAAATAGGCCAAAGGTTAAAAAAGAAAAATCTAGAATATAAACTTGGAGTTGTAAAAGACACACAAGTAATCATCTTGAGATTCAAGGTTCAAACCCCAGATATCAGAAATCCATTTTTACCAGGCCTTTAAGAATGAGAAAAACTGTACATAAATAAAGAGTATAATAGAGTGCTGTCTGCTGTTGATGATATCACAAACAGAGACCTAGACTGAGGAAACCATGGCACATGCATGGAACAGTGAACAAATCTTTCTGACTAGAATTCAGTTTCTTAGAAATGTACTTCAATAAGTCAGTTGGGGGGCAAATCATGGAGGCTTTTAAAAATCTGGAGGTATTCATATTGGCTTTGTCAACTTCTGATAGAATGGTGCTTAAGGAAAATCTCTGCAGGCAGAGGAAAAGATATGAGCTAGGAGGTTTTCTGATACTCAGATTGGGTTCACCCTGGTGGCACAGTGGTTAAGTGCTACAACTGCTAGCCAGAAGGTTGAGAGTTCAAATCTAACAGGTGCTCCTTGGAAACTCCATGGGACAGTTCTACCCTGTCTATAGGGTCACTATGAGTAGGAACTGACTCGACAGCACTGGGGTGGGGAACATGTGCAGATGTGGGACTCTACTTGTTTCCTTCACTGTATTCATCACGCTTGAATTTCCATCTCCAACACCCACTTTTACCATTACTGTCTGTCTTGGTCATCTAGTGCTACTATAACAGAAATGCCACAAGTGGATGTATTTAGTAAAGAGAAGTTTGTTCTCTCACAGTTCAATAGGCTAGAAGTCCAAATTCTGGTACCAGCTCCAAGGGGAAGGTTTGATGTCTGTGTTGGCTCTGGAGGAAGGTCCTTGTGATGCAGAAGGCTCTTCTTGGCCTGTGAGCATCTTAGGACAGAAACTTCAGGCCCATAGGATATGCCCAACACTGCTTTTTTGGTAGTATGAAGTCCCATGTCTCTCTGCTTGCTTCTCTTTCTCATTTTCTCAAAAGTGATTGGCTTAAAACACTATCTAATCCTGTAGATCTCATCAATGTAACTACTGCTAATTCATCTCATTAATCATAGCATTAGGATTAACAACACACAGGGAAATCACATCAGATGACAAAGTGGTAGACAATTATACAATACTAGGAATTTTGACCTAGTCCAATTGACAGAAATTTGAGGGGACACAATTCAATTCAGTCTGTAAAGTTCATGGAGGCAAGAAATAGATCTCATTTATCTACAGAATCTAACTTACGTATCTACAGAATCTAACATATTGCCTAGTTCATAGTAGCTACCCCATACGTGTGGCTGTTACTGTCGAGTGGCATCACATCTGTTCTGACTCACAGCAGTCCTGCGTACAACAGAACACAGCACTGCCTGATCCTGTACCATTCCCATAAACATTATGCTTGGGTTTATCGTTGTAGCTACTGTGTCAAGCCATCTCACTGTGAGTTTTCCTCCTTTTTTTTGCTGACCCTCTGCTAACCATGACATCTTTCTCCAGGGATTGATCCCTCCCAATAACATATTCGGAGTATGTGAGATGAAGTGTCATCACCTTGGCTTCTAATGAGCATTCTAGACATACTTTTTTTGACACAGATTTGTTAGTTCTTCTGGCAATCCATGGTATATTCAACCTTCTTTTCCAATACCCATAATTCAGAGGTGTCAATTCTTCTCCCACCTTCCTTAGTCATTGTCCAGCTCTCACATGAAAACAAGGTGACTGAAAATACCACAGCTTTGGTCGGATGCCCTGGGTCTTCAAAGTGACAGCTCTGAATAAGTGAGTGAATAAATGAATACAACTATTACTTAATACAGACATGTGAGTTAACGAACACTTGAGCTGTTATAATTTTAAAACATTGAAAATTGAGCTAAAACCAAAAAACCTATTGCCATCAACTCAATTCTACCTCATAGCATGATATTATACGGAAGAAGGCAGAAGGGAGAGAGGCAAAGATAGCAAAAGTTCGCAACTGTACCAAAAACACCTTGCCACAGAGTCATTTCTAACCCATACCAACTCTAGAGGACAAGTAGAACTGCCTCACTAGGTTTCCAAGGAGTGACTTGTGGATAAGTACTGCCGACCTTTCAGTTAGCAGCTGTATCATTCAACCGCTACATTACCAGGTCCTCTGTATTTGGGCAGAACTTGATAACTTATACAGTGTTTTCACAAACAGCTTTAAGATTCTGAGCTACCTTGCCCCAGTTTTGAATATCAAATACACAAAATATGTTGATGACATTAACAACCAAGAGTTGCAGCTCTGGTTTAAGTAATATGTGCCATTATGTTCATATGAAATTCTAAAAGGAAAATTTTGTGTGTTTGTGTGTGTGTGTGAGGGAGTGAGTGAAAGAGAGAGAGAGAATGACAAATTTTATCTCCACTGGGACACTATTGCCACAGTAGCATCCTAGGATGTGTGTGGGAAAGAGGGAGACACAGGTTCACAGGTCATTACTAAGTTTAGGGTCCCTGGACTGAGAAGCTCCTGTATTACAGGAAAACTAATAACAAGGACCTTCCCTGAAAACTCACAGAGAAAGACTTCTAGAGCTGGCATCCTGAATTTGGACTTCTAGCCTCCTACACTGTGAGAGAATGAATTTCTCAGCCATCATTAATGGTATTAGTAGTATTTCTGTTATAGCAGCACCAGATAACTAAGACAGAATTTGGTATTAGGAGCCTAGAGTGCTGCTCCAACAGATACTACCACATGCAAGTATTTTTAGAATTACATAATGGGTAGAAGCTAGAAGAGTTTTAGCCTGGATTGCCTTGAAGAAACCGCTGGTGGAATTATAGACATCAAAGACAATTCTAGTGAAGACTCAGAAGGAAATGAGAAAAGTGTAATATCAAGATGTGGTGCAGAAGCAGCAACAGTGAAACAGCAGCAGCAGAACCAGGAGACCAGTGAAGGAGCCAACCCATGGAGCAAAAGAGCTGAGTGTCTTCAGGCCAAGGTTTACTGACAGAGAGGAGTGCCTCTAGGCACTCTACTTATCAGTAGAGCGAAACAGCTTTGGGAACACTTGCCTGAGCAGGACAGATGCAAGGCTGACCACAGAAGACTTAGGAGCCAAAGAAACAGAAGGCAAAGGACAAAGATCACTAGAAGCAGAGCTGCCTCAGTCTCAGAGGTAGGGCCACAGCCTCTGGGGTCTCAGAGAGTGGACCTATGGCCTGATGAGTCAAAGGGTGGGGCCACCATCTCCCAGATTTCAAAAATTCAAGTCTTCACCAACTCAGTTCCAGATTATGAGACTGACATTGACAAATGCCAGAAGAATGAGGCCTGGGCCACTGTCCAGAGCTGAGGCAGAAGAATGGTGCCAGTCAGAGCTGAGGGGGTACGGTCACTACTCTGACGGACTAGGAAAATAAACCCCCCCAAAGCAAACCTGTTGTTGTTGATTCTGACTCATAGCAACCCTGTGAGAGAGCACAGAACTGCCCCATAGCATTGGTTCCCGAACAGTGGCTGGCAGATTAGAACCACCGACCTTTTTTGTTAGCAGCTGAGCTCTTAAACCCTGTGTCTCACAGGGCCACCCAAATCCGAGCGAGTCAAGTTGCTGCTCCTGTAGGCCTAGAAGGAGGAGCGGAAGCCATGGGCTAGGACTCCTCCACCAGAATCCAGAGAATATGGTCACACCCAGAGTCTGGAGAGCAGGGCTATTGCTCAAGTGGTTTCAGAGAACAGAGGATTATTTTGAAGTTGTGAAAGCTCATGTAATGTGTTCTACTGACTTGGTGTCTGTTATCCTTTCTTTCCCCTCAGTTTCTCCCATTTATACTGGCAATGTTGACTTCTGCCTTTCCACTATTGTACTTCAGAAGCAGACAACTTACATAGATTTCACAGAGGAAGAGGAATTTTGCCCCAGGGTGGAATTTGGACTTGGTGGTGATTTAAGACTTTTGGGATGATACGATGGGGTGAATGTGTTTTACATGTTGCAAAGACATGAATTTGGGGGGAGGGCAAGGGTAGAATATTAGAAACTGAATTGTATCTTCTCACAATATGTGTCATCTTGGCTAGACCATGATTCCCAGTATGGTGTGGCTGTCCATCATTTTGTGATCTGATTATCCTATGTGTTCAAAATCCTAACCTTTAAATATTAATGAGGCAGGATTAGAGGTAGTTATGTCAATGACTCGATAGCACAGGGCTTAGTTTTAGTTGGCTACATTAGTGGACAGTACACAATATATAGGATTAAGTTGTATCTTGAGTCATCTCTTTTGAGATATAAAAGAGAGAACTGAGCAGAGAAGAAAGGAATCTCATACCAACAAGCAAAAGACCCAGGAGCACAGTACATCCTGTGCTGAGAAGCTCCTAGACCAGGGGAAGATTGATAACAGAGACCATCCCCCAGAGCCAGCAGAAAGAGAAAGCCTTCCTATGGAGCTTGTATCCTAAATTAAGACTTCTCGCCTCCTGAACAATCAGAAAATAAATTTCTGTTTGTTAAAAGCCATCTACTTGTGATATTTTCTGTTATGTTGTTGCCACTGTTAGGTGCTATCAAGTCAGTTCTGACTCATAGTGACCCTATTAATAACAGAACGAAGCACTGCCTGGTCTTGTGCCATGCCCATATTTGTTTTCATGCATAAACCCATCATTTCAGCCACTGTGTCAATCCATCTTTTCAAAGATCTACCATTTTTTGGTTTTGTTGTTATTGTGCTGTTAACAGTGGCACTAAATACATAGGATAACATCCAAGAATGAAATCCACAGTGATGGTGTACACAATTTTCTAACCAAGTCAGATAACTGACTCAGAAAAGATGAATCATGTACAGTTTACTAAATTGCAACTACACAGGACAACTATTCCTACTTATGAGCCTGTACATCCTTTAAATTATACTCACACTCTTGAAATCTATTTTTTAAGGTTTTTTCCTATTACAGTGTTTCTATTTTTTTTGTCACCTTTAAACTAAAGAGCACATTTTTGGTCAGGATTATTGCTTATATTGCTTTCCTAGTTCTCACACACAAAAGGAAAAAAAAAAAACTATATTGAAATCTGTCCATCAACTATTTTGCAATTTAACAAAATTTTGAAATGAAAAACTTTCCAGAAATTTTCAGAGTGAAAAATGTAATTAAATAGCTTAAGCCAAAATCATGATTTCAATTTGTCTCCCCTGTCTTCTAGAGCTTTGAGTCTATTAAGAAAAACATGACAGACAATTTGTAAAACCAAATGACATATTTTTTGAAATAAAATGTCCTAGATGAATTAGATTACAGTGACATTTCACTGAAGCATGAACTCCTAGAATATGGATTTCAATAGATGACATCTGATTTAAATTCCATCCAAGAAGTTTGTTATCAGAAATAACACAAGAGCCTCCACCCGTCCCTGCTTCACCTAGGGAACTAGCTAATACAGCAGCCTCTGAAGACCGCACAAACTAGGACTCTCCTTAGAGTTTCAAAAACACCTTTTGACAGTCTGAGTGATTTTTCAATATCACAAGCATTGCTTTTTCAGTGAGGTATTTTCCTTTTTGATTCAGAATTCCAATGCAGAACACAAGGTAATAAAAAACCCTTCTCTAACCCTGGAGGATTTTTCAAAAAAGGCCAGTTTAGAATCCTCTTGTTCCTCTCAGGGACAGATCTTCTCAAATGTAAAATGGGCATGACCTCGCCTGTTGAGATCTCAGGCTGATAAAGAAGCTGGCTCCCCTTCCTCCTTTAAAGATGACTGTGCTAACTGTCTCTCATTCCTACCAGCAGTGCAACTGCACTCAATAGTCCATGACACAGAAGGGTGCAAGAAGACTCTGTAAGGGAGCAGGGAATGAAAACCACATTCTTCAATGTTTCACTAGGGTTCTCTCCACAACAGTGAGATTAGAACGCATGACTAGCAAAGGAGAGCACTGAATCTTAAGGCTGGGGGACCATGAACACTACCGGGTCTGCCCAAGAATATCAGTAGAAGAACAAGAGTGAAATGAGCTTTAAAACTTTGCTTATTATGATAAATCTGAAACTCACAGCTGCTAAGTCAGTTCCACATCATCACGACCCTGTGGGTCAGAGCAGAACTGCCCCCATGAGTGTCTAAGGTGTGCCTGGTGGATTAGAACTGCTGATCTTTTAGAGTAAGAGCTGTAGCACATAACCACTATGACACCAGGGTTTCCATTATAATAAATGCCACCTGCAATTGCACACCCGCAAAATGTTGTAGAGTATTTATTTTCCCTTGTGGTTATTTCCTGGGTTGCTATGAGTCAGAACTGACTTTGTAGAAATGAGCTTGGGTTTTTTTTGTTGTTGTTTTTTGGTTCTTTTTTTTTTATGTTTTGTTGTTGCTGTTGTTTTGTAGCTATTTCAAAACTAGGAGGACTTTTAGTTGATTACCTGCTGGAATTTGGTACTTGCTATGGATTGCACTGTGTCCCCTAGAAATGTGTATCAGGCTAGGCCATCACTGCCAGTGATGCGTGATTGTCCACCATTTGGCTACCTCATGTTATTTTTCTGTGCGTTATAAATCCTACCTTTATGATCTTAATGAGGCAGGATTAATGGCAGTTATGTTGATGAGGTGAGACTCAATCTACAAGATTAGGTTGTATTTTAAGTCAATCTATTTTAAGATACAGAAGAGAGAAGAGAGCTGAGAAGCTCCTTAACCATGGAAAACTGACGACAAGGGTCTTTCCCAAGAGCTGACAGACAGAGAGACCACTCCCTGGAGATGGTATCCTGAATTTGAATCTCTAGCCTCCTAGACTGTGAAATAATACATTTATCTTTGTTAAAGCCATATACTTGTAGTGTTTCTGTTCTAGCAGACCTAGATAACGAAGATGTTCTGAAAGCCTCAGAGTAAAGTCATTTGCGTTATAACTCATTTGGAATGGAAACTTACATGTGTATGCTTTCTGTAATGCTGAGATCTCCTGGGTCCTAAAGGGAAAGGATTACTCATTGTTTATGCTTGTAATGTCCAGTATTCTCTAGGAATGAAAGTGATGATTTTCTGACAGAGGCCCCCAAATCACACAAGGTACAAGGTGACCCATTGTGGTATAAGAGCTCATTAGTTATGCTGATTTTTATAATGGAGACCAGTCCAAAATATGTACTGAAACACTGAAGACCAATCGATTTAATCACATGTAATTACTTTATAAGGAGCCTTGATGTCACAGTGATTAAGGACTGCCACTGGAGGAGAGGTCAGCACTTAGAGCACACCAGTCCCTCTGTCAGAGAAAGATATAGCAGTTGGCCTCTGTAAAGGTGATAGCTTTGAAAAACCTATTGGCAGTTCTTCCTGTCCTATTGGGTCACTATGAGTGGGAATTGACACGACAAAAACAGGTTTAGTGTTTCTTGAAGTTATAACAAGAACAGAGCCCCACATCTTAGCAAATGTGACACACGATATTGACCCCCACAAAAAGTAGTGGCAATTTTAATCAGCATGACAAGATGTCTTGCAACTGGAGTAACAACATAAAATTATTTGAAATACGAATTTATATCCACTAGTGCTAGAGATAAACTTTGTCCTGATGGGGAAAGAACAATGTGAAGCTAGAGGTGAAGCCAAGAAGAATGGTAGTAATTCAAAATGAGTTTATACGTAGTTTATTAAGGTGAATCATAGGGGCAGCTGCAAGCACAATAAAGATCCAACATATCAAATCAAGAAAGGTAATACAGGAGTCTCAACAACCACAAAACCAATCATGAAAAAGGATAAAAAAATCAACTCACAAAGAAGAACATCCCAGAACAGATTAATAAGAACAACATAGAAAACATCAACACAAAAATAAACATATCACAATGACAGAACTAAACACATACCTATCAATAATCACACTGAATGTGAATGGACTGAATGCTCCAGTAAAGAGATATCGAGTGACTTCTTGGATCAAAAGACATGACCCATCCACATGGTGCCCACAAGAAACTCACCTTAGACTTAAAGATACGAACAAACTGAAAATTAAAGGATGCAAGAATATATATCAAGCTAACAACAGACAAAGAAAAGCAGCTGTGGAAATTTTAATCTCAGGTAAAATAGATTTTAATGTAAAATCCACCATCATGGACAAGGATGGCTACTATTGCTGAAAGATTCAGTACACAAGCAGGACTTAACAGTATTAAATATTTATGCACCTAATATTAGAGCACCTAAATACATTAAAGAAACACTGAATGCTCTCAAATAGATCACCCCACAATTATAGTGAGAGACTTCAACACTCCACTCTCAGTACTGGACAGATCATCTAGAAAAAAGCTCAGTAAAGACACAGAACACCTTGTCTCCACAATTAACCAACTAGACCTCATTGACATATACAGAACTTTCTATCCATTAGCAGATAACTACACCTTCTCCAGTGCACATGGAACAGTCTCCAGAAGAGACCGTGTGTTAGGACACAAAGCAGTTCTCAACAAAATCCATACCACTGAATTAATGCAAAGCATCTTCTCAGATCATAAAATCATAAAAGTAATTTAAAAGTAATTAAAAATTTGGTAATTAAAAAGACAGAAAAGATCAAAATGATATTAGAAGAGACTGAAACTTGCTCTTGAACTTAGAGCCTCTAAAGCGAACAACGGAGTAAAAGAGCAGAACTTAAGATTGCAAAGGGAAATCAAGAAGACAAAATAAAGTATTATAATGAAACATTCTAAGATCTAGAAATAGACACCAAAAGATAAGAGCACACCCTACATTTCTGAAGCTGAAAGAACTGAAGAAAAAAAGATGAGTTGCAATACCAAAGGAAGGCAAAATATTGAACAAGCCAAGAAGCTTCAGAAGAAGATGAGAGGAGTACACAATCACTGCACCAAAGAGAACTGGTCAACATCCAGCCACTTCAGGAGGCAGCACATGATCAAGCACTGACAGTCCTGAAGGAAGAAGTCTAAGTTGCACTGAAAGCAACAGCAAAAAATAAGGCTTCAGCAATTAACGGAATAACAGTTCAGATATTTCAGCTAATGGATGCAAACCTAGGATTCACTCATTTATGCCAAGACATTTGGAAAACAACTACCTGGCCACCTTACCAGGAAAGATCCGCATCACCCATTCCAAAGAAAGGTAATCCAACAAAATGTCGAAATTATCTAACAATGTCATTAATACCGCATGCAAATAAAATTTTGCTGAAGACCACTCAAAAGGGGCTGCAGCAATACATCCACAGAGAACCACCAGGTATTCGAGCTGGATTCAGAAGAGGACATGGAAAAATAGAGACATTGCTGATGGAAACCAGACAATACCCCAGAAAGATGTTTATCTATGTTTTACTGGCAATGCAAATGTATTTGACTATGTGCAACATAACAAATTATGAATAACAGTGTGAAGAATGAGAATTCCAGAATATTTAATTGTGCTCATGCAGAACTTCTACAAAGACCAAGAAGCAGCTGTCAAAAAAAAAAAGGATACAACATGATTTAAAATCAAGAAAGGTGTGTGCCAGTGTTGTACCCTGTCACCATACTTAAACTCCTTCTGTATGCTGAGCCAGTAATCTGAGAATCAAACCCAAGGCGATCGAGTCAATTTCAACTCATAGTGGCAACAGCTGCCCTATTTGAAGAATGAGCTACCGGGACCGAGGGGAGGCTCATTAACAACTTGCATTACACAGGTACCACAGCTTTGTTTGGTGAATGTGAGAGGACTTGAAGAACTTTAACTGATGAAGACTATAGCCTTTAGCGTGGATTACACTCAACATAAAGAAAACAAAGACCCTCCTAGCTGTGCCAGTCACATCACGATAGAGAAAAGACTGAAATCGTGCAGGATTCCCTTTCACTTATTTCCACAGCTGATGCCCATGGAAGCAGCAGTCAAGAAATCAAACGACAGACTGAAGTCAGAAAATCTGCTGCAGAAAGCCCGTTTCATGTGTTTAAAATCAAAGATGTCATTTTGCGGACTAAGCTGTGTCTGACCAAAGTCATGGTATTTTCAGTCACCTCATATGTATGTGAAAGCTGGACAATGAATAAGCAAGACCGAGGAAGAATTGATGCCTTCGAATTATGGTGTAGCAGAAGAATATTGAATGTTCCGCAGACTTTTAGAAGAAAAACACAAACCTGTGTTGGGAGAAGTAAAACCAGAACACTCCTTAGAAGGGAGGATGGTAAGACTTGGGGTTAGGTAGTTTGGACATGTTATTAAGAGACACCTGTCCCTGAAGAAGGACATCACACTGGGCACAGTAAAGGATCAGTGAAAAGAGAGGAAGACCCTCAACAAGTTGGCCTGACGCAGTGGTGGCGATAATGGACTCAAACAAGGATGACAGAAGTCACCACAGTCATGAACACATTTTAAAATATTGCTAGTTTTATCTCACTCTTTTTAAGTTTCAAGTTTGTGATAGTTTGCAAACATTATAAATACAGTAAGATACAAGTTCACTCATGAAGAAGCGAACACACATCGTGCTCTTTTCTTCCCTAACAGGTTTCATTAGTGGTTTGACATCAACTGAACCTCCTAAGGGCTGAGACTTGCCCCCAGTTCTTCATCCGCAGTTGTCATCTGTATGAGGATTGGTGACATCCAATAATGCTGTTTTCTTTCACATAAAGGGGATAAAGATAACAGGGCTCTTTACTTGATTATTAGAATTGGGAAGAAGTCACTCTGTGTGAAAACTTACTACTGTATAATAGTAAATTATTAGATTTGTAAGGAGTATTAAAGGTTTTTAAATTCTAAATTTCCTTCCTGCCAAATTATCCCTAAAATATCCCTGATAAATGGCCATGCAATTTTTGCATAAAAAAATCTCCTATATTGTGACATTAATCTCTTCCATTGTGGGACAGCCTAAAACTATCAGGAAATTCTTCTTAAAACAAGGTGAGTACTATATTCTTGGAATCTACTTTTGTTTTCTCAGTCATGTCGGTATTTGCCAGACTGAACATTACCAGTCCCTCCTACGTTGTTGCTGGGTGACATCGAGTCAGTCCCGACTCATAGCGACCCCATGTACAACAGACCCAAACACTGCCCAGTCCCACACCATGCCCACGATCATTTGATGCTTAACCCCATTGTTGCAGCCCACGTGCCAATCCAGCTCATCGAGGGTCTTCCTCTTTTTCGCTGACCATCTGCTTCGCTAAGCAGCTCCTCCTCCGGTTTGTTGTTTACTTCCTTTGCTTTTCCAGCTTTTCCCCATTGGGTAGATTCCAGTTTGCCCCTCTCTGACCCCAACAACACAAAATGCCCTTCAGGAAAGGATCTTACCCGAGTCAGGGGTGGTAAGGTTACCACTGCTGCTCTGTGCTGTCAATCCATCTCACTGAGAGCTCCCCTCATATCCAGTGGCCCTCTACTCTACCAAACACAATGTCCTCTCCTGGAGACTGGTCTTTCCTGATAGACATGTCCAAACTAAGCACATAGAAAAATATCACACAGAGAATTAAAGGCAGGACAGAGAATTTCATCAGAGTGATACCACAGGGAGCGATTTCATGGCTAATTTGGGTTGAGTTGTCCGGAATAGACTGGCTTAGGGAGGTTGCACTCATGCTGTGATCTCAGAGAAGAACCCGCCCAGCAGGGGCCAGGCCCGTGAGGAACAGGAGGCAGGCCAGCTGGGCTAGTGTGTAAGGTGAAACAGAGGAGAGTATAAGCTGAGGCTGGAAAAGCAGCCAGAGACCGGACACCGAGGGACATTGCACGATATGCTGAGAAAATGTGACTTCCTGCTGGTTTTAAACTGAAACCCCTGTTGCTGGTGGTGTTAACTGCTATCAAATTGACTTCAACTCATGACAACATAAAACTGCTTCGTAGGCTTTTCGAGGCTGTGACCTTTCAGAACCAGATCACCAGGTCCATCTTCCACAGTGTTTCTGGGTTGAAAGCACCAATCTTTCAGCTTGTAGTACAGCACTTAACCATTTCCACCATCCAGAGACTTCTGAAGGTCCTTCAAACCCAAACCATGCCCACACCATCAAGTCAATTTTGACTCATAGTAACCCTATAGGACAGAGTAGAACTGCCCCATAAAATTTCCAAGGAATGCTCAGTGGATTTAAACTGCCAACCTTTTGGTTGACAGCTGTAGCTCTTAACCCCTAAGCCACTAGGGATTACAGAAGGCCCTTGCCAAAGCCAAGTGCCATGAAGGCCCTTAAGATTACAAATAATACAGAACTCTCATTGACTTACTTTCACTTCCCAGAGAACTTGTCTACTGGGTGCCATTCAGCCAACCATCAGTGAGGTCTAAACTACTCCACCCCTATTACAATACTATAGGCACTCTCTCTTTCTACAAAGTTCTCCAACACCGCCTCATACGGGGAGGCAAAGGGTATTTCTTCACAATCCGAAGGCTCTCTTCTTATCAGCCTAGCCATCCACTGCATGGCTCTCCTTTGCTCAACACCTGGACAAAATAAAAATTGCTGAACACCATGAATGAAAACTGTAAGCTGTCCCTGGAAACAACCAAATTAGAATGCCTCACCAACATCCAACCCTCTGGTATTTGTAATTTCAGAGCATCTTAAAGTGAAAACAGTAACAGGAAGAGGAGAATCAACAGGTATCAGAATTTGGGTAGGAAATTAAATTTTATAGCATGAGTCATGCAATAAGCACACAAAAATTAGCTTTGCTTCAAATATTGCTCAAGAATTTGAATCCCTCATAAGTCAATCTCTCTCTAATACTTTCTTTTTAAAAAATAAAATGTTCACAATTTGATGACCTGCAACCCTACATCCACAAAAACAAAAATGCTTTTTCCTTGAGTTTCTCACAGAAGGAATGTGTTGGCCCTTTTTCTTAGAATTACTGGGCACTTATTGATGGATTAATGATTTATATGTTGATTCATAATTTGTAGTTTGCTTTTTAACTTCTAAATCATTCTCCCACAAATAAAAAGCTTTGTCAAAATTGCACATGGAATCTTATTTGGAACGGATTAATAAACCAAGGCTAGATCCACTGGTTAGATACTAAAGGACTATGGGTAAGCCTTGTTTTAACTGTATATTTTGGACGAAGTGTTCCCTTGGTAGTCATTTTCTGGAAAAACTAGTTTTTAATCTATCAGTGAGTCTATAAAACTATAACAAAAATAAAACTCAGTTTTGCATTTGAAAGAAAACACCATCCTCAAGTGAGTACCTTTTTTGCTTTTCGGCCACACCCTGGGTGACACATCCTTTTCAAGAGTAGTGGAAAAGTGAAAAATGAAACTTCAGTTCCTAAATCTTCTAAGCCTGTTTATTTATAATAATAAACTATCTTTCTTCTGAAGTTTTCTAAGTATACTGATTCTAGATATAAAGAGTTTATGATGATTAGAGATACCTCATGGAACTATTTCTTAAGAGAAGTCATTTTCTGGCTATATATCTTTAAGATGACATACACACACCATTAGGTGTCTGTCTTAGTCATCTGGTACTGCTCAAACAGAAATACCACAGTGGATGGCTTTCACAAGAAAAGTTTATTCTTGCACAGGCTAGTAGGCTGCAGTCTGAATTCCAGGTGCCAGCTCTGGAGGACAGCACTTTCTGTCAGCTCTGGAGGAAGGTCCTGGTGCTGCATCAGTCTTTGTTTGATAGAAGAACATCGTGGGGTAAGAGCCTCCAGATTCCTATGCTCTTGGGGTTGCTTTCTTGATGGCATGAGGTCCTCAACTCTCTGCTGGTTTCCTTTTCTTTTTATCTCTTGCAGGATGAAAGGCTAAAAGGTGGTTTAAGCCACACTCCAGGGAAACTCCCTTAGTTCAACAGAATCCAAACTGTTAACTACAGACAGAGATTAGGATTTACAGCACAGGAAAATCACAAAGGGAAGGACAATCACAAAATACTGGGACTCAACGGCCCAGTCAAATAACTATACATATTTCGGGGGATACACAATTTAATCCATGACAGTTGTACAATGACATTGAAATAATAAATAGAATCCAAAGCAAATTTACTGCTGTTTTGCAAACTCAACTTACTTTCACCATATTGCATGATACTATAACACATGGCATTTTGGGAAACATAAATTTTTCCACCCACTGGTTCTCCTCTCAAAGACACTAAAATAAACTCGGGAGACTGCTCTTACTCTTTGCTACCCAGTGCTTATCATTATAAACTTGCGTTTCATCCCAGTCTCCTTACTGTGACTTCTCACAGTTCTTAAAATATTCTATGGATAGACTATATCTTCATTGCAAAAGAGGTGAATGGAAGAACTATTTTTAAAGTGCTTTCCTTTCTTCTCCATTGTCAACAATTATTAATGTTCCTGTTAAGATAATATGGTTTTAATTTTGGTTTGGGTTGCTAAGGATGGAGCATAACACACAGAGGAGAACATCACTAAGGAACTACTGTTCCCACAAGCCTTAATCTTGGATCAACATCAGCTGACTCACTAAATCTAAGGAAATGTCTCTTCAAATTCTAATGCCAACTTGCACTGCCAAGCCACTGCCAGCACAGTTGCAGACACACAAGCAAGGGAAAACCAGCAGTCTGAGCTCAGAGAAGCTACCGTCACATCGGCAAAACAATTTTAATGTACGTTTTGTTCCCTGCGTTAAACTAAAGTTTGGGGTGCTTTCTTCACAAGGAAACAACAAAAAACTCATTCATTTGGGGCTTTGGTAAGGCCACAAGTACTTTTCACAGGGAAAAGAAAGTTCCATTAGAGTTTCATTCAGGATTTTATAGACACTGTATGCTGAGATCAACTAGAGAACTTCTGAATACCACTGTGAAGTAGCTTACCCACGGAGGCGCCCTATCATCCGTAAAATCTTCTATTTGACCTCACTCTAAACCCACTGCTTCTCTCCGTTAGACATCAGACGCCACGTTCTTTCACTCCTCTCTACAACACAGGGTAAGAGACCCTGTGTCTACTTCTGTATAACAGAAGTAGACTCTGTTTGCTCCCAACCTATAAAGAGAAGACTAACCTAGCAAGAGGAGAAGGGCAGCCGGGGTCTCTAGGAAGTGAGAGTGCTCGCACAAGGAGAACTTAACTGTCCTAAGTGCCACACACCTCAGTGCTGCATATCACTATGCTCACCATCAAAGTCCTCTGCTTGGGAAGTTATGCACCAACACTAGCACCTAGTCCACCCTTCAAAGCAGTTTCAGAATGGCCATTGCACACGGTGGCATGGTGGCAAGTCCGTGAGCTTAATTGTCTAGTTGTCTGTGCGAGGGTTTTCAGCCAGTAAACAAATAAATGTATTGTAACACCCTCCCTACTCACCCCATCTGCCCCCAAAGGTAAAGGAAACATTGAAAGGAAGACCTCTGGATGACATTCAGGACATCAAGGTAAAACGACAACAGCTCTGATGGCCATTCCAGAAAAAGAGTCCCAAAATTGCTTCGAAGGGTGGACTAGGTGCTGGCATCAGTGCATAGGTAACTACAAGCAGGAGAATATCCGCTGAACCTAGCTCTTAAAAGCAAAGATGACAAAAAGGCATTTTAAGATAAAAACTGGCAGAATTTGTCAGCAGCAGAACTGCACTAAAACCATCGCTGAGGGCTATGATTCGGGCTGAAGAAGAGTGGCTTCAGATGGAAACTGGAATCCACAGGAGGAACTGCGCCCCATTGGGAGTGTAGGTAAGTGGGTACACAGAGCATTTTTGCTATTTTTCTTGATACTTCCTTAAGAGACAACTTTTGTTTACGGCAAAAATAATAGTATTAAAAAGTAAACATTACAAAGTTTGTATAAGTGAAAAGAAAAGAAACCACAAAAGATGACTCAAAAGATAGGTGGAGTAAGAAACAAAATTATACTACTGGGAGGGAGGCTGTTACACTAACACACACTAACACGTGGTAAGCACCAACTAAGAACTGTGAAATAGCGTAACACTGATTCTACTGATACTTTGATACGTTTTAGGCCAAGAGTAACCACTAAGAAAATCAATTAACAGAAGCATACCTATGAAGGCAATAAAGCAAATTAATTGAATCCTGAAAAATTACTTGGATAATTCACTATTAAGAAAACAGCAAGGCAAGCCACAGAGTGGGGGCAAATATTTGCAAGCAAGCATTTGCAATACAGATATTCAGACAAAGGGCTTACATCATAGTACATAAAGAACACTTTCAACTCAGTAAGAAGATAATCCAATAAAATAAAAGGACAAAAACTTTATATAAGCAAAAGGAGCAAATCAAATGGCCGACAAGCACATAAAAAGATACACAACATCATTACTCCTCAGAGAAATGAAATATCACTACTAACTCACTGGACTGGCTAAAATTTAAAAGATGACAACTCCAAGTGTAGTCAAGGATGCAGAACTACTGGAAGTCCCATGCATTGCTACTAAAACTGCAAAACTATATATTCACTGTGACAGTTTAGTAAGATAAACATACAACTATCATTAAAAAAAAAAAATCAGATGCCATTCAGTCAACTCTGATTCACAGTGACCCTACAGGACAAAGTATGAACAAAACCAGTAGGACTTCCAAGAAGTGATGGGTGGATTTGAACTGCCCGTCTCTTGGTTAGCAGTCAAGCTCTTAACCACTGAACCACCAGGGTGCAGCACCTATCACGTGACCCAGCGATTCCTAATATAGCCACAGAAAACAAACATCCACAGAAACAGCTGTGCATGACTATTCATAGCAGCTGTGTTCACAATAAATAAACTGCAGACAACTCAGACAAAACACAGAGAGGTGAATGGGTAAGAGAATTGTGGTACATTTACCCAATAGGATACAACTCAGCAATAAACCCAACTATCAGTACAGGCAACAGCATGACTCAGAAACATGCTGAGCAAAGGAAATCCAGCACAAGAGTACACACTGTGGGATCTCATTTAGACAAAGTCACAGAACAGCCAAAATGAATCTCTAAGGACAGAAATCAGACCATTGGTTCCTGGAGCTGTGGGCATGGGTGACCAATGACCAAGAGACATGAGGGAAATTTCCAGGTCACAGACATGTTACAGGTTTTCATTTGGATGGTGGTTACAGAAATGCATACACTTTAAAAATTCCAGCTGTATTCGTTTAAGTATGCAGATTTATAGCATGTAAATTATACTGTGATAAAGTCAATTTTAAAGAACATAAAAATGTGCCCTGAGCTAAACATTTATAGTGTCAGCTCTTATCCATGCTCCAACACCCACTGCATAATTTTAACCCTTTTAATTTCCAGTGTCCTGATTTACAAAATGAAACAGTAAAAACTAATGAATGAATGATTTTCAGCCCCCTTCCAGTTGAGCAAACCCTGGTGGTGCAGTGTTTGACTGCTATGTCTGCTAACCAAAAGGTTGGCAGTTTGAATCAACCAGGTGCTCCTTTGCACACTCTATGGGGGCAGCTCTGCTTTGTTTTATGGGGTCACTATGAGTCAGAATCAACTCAGCAGCACTGGGCTTGGTTTGGGTTTTCCAGCGGAACAGTAACATAAGTGTCACCCACAAATTTTCTGCAGCTCGTGTTAACTAGCTGCATAAGTCCCACTGAGCTGGTCCTAACTCGTAGAAACCCCATGCATGAGTACAGCAGAACAAGACACTACCAGGTCCTGGGCCATGCTCATATTATCGCTATGTGTGAGCTCATTGTTGCAGTCCAGCCACCAATCGTAGGCAACCAGCCCACTGCTGTCCAGTCTACTCCAACCCATAGGACCATAAGAACAAAGGAAAACTGCTCCACAGAGTTTCCAAGAAGCACCTGGCAGATTCAAACTGCCAACCTTTTGGTGAGCAGATGTAGCATTAACCACCACGCCATGTGTTACTCACAGGGCAACCCCGCTGGCACCATGGTTAAGCGCTACATCTGCTCACCAAAGGATCAGCAATTGGAATCCACCAGGCCCTCCTTGGAAATTCTGTGGGCAGTTCTACTCTGTCCTATACGGTTGCTATGAGTCGGAATCAACTTAATGGCAAGGGGTGTTTTGGGGGGTGTTTCATTCATTAAGCATCAGAAAGAAATAGATTCTAAAACATTGGTTAAACCAGGGATTCTCAGGGCTGCCCATTCATAAGAATCATTTGTCCTCTACCCAACAGATCTACTGAGTGGGGATCCACAGAAAGGAGACCTGGTGTGTGTATCTATCTGTATCTATCTCATCTGTATCTATTTATCTGTTTCTATATCTAATCTATAGCTATACACAGATATGTACACGCATACATATATATATATATGTACATATAGATGGAAACCTTGGTTGCATAGTGGTTAAGTGCTACAGCTGCTAACCCAAAGTTTGGCAGTTCACGTCTGCCAGGCATTCCCTGGAAACTACGGGGCAATTCTACTCTAGTCCTGTATGGTTGTTATTAGTTGGCATCAACTCGACAGCAGTGAGTGTGATTTTGGGGAGGTTCATCATATAATGGTTAAAAGTCCTAACTGCTATCCAAAGGGTCACCAGGCACTTCTAGGAAACTGTATGGGGCGGTTCTACTCTGTCCTGTAGGGTCACTATAAGTGAGAACTGAATTGACTACAGTGGCTTAGTTTGGGTTTGATATACTCATATATACATTTTAAGCACAGCCCTCCCTCACTCCACCCCACACATAAAAAGAATTCCCAGATCAGGCAGCTCTGAGACCACCAGCCTGATATAAGAAGCCATTGGCAGGTGACTTCTTAGAGATATGTGACATATTTATTGGGCTTGGCTTGTCTCTTTCTCTAAAGTCTCCTTGGTAATCAGAGGACTAGGTAGGTGGCAAGCGATAGCCAGACCACCAGATTCCGAGGCCCAGAGTTAAGTCACTGCAATGCTGTGATGAGTTATAAGTAAGAGCACCTTGACCCCTGATTGCCAGGTAATGGCCTCTGGGTTGAGCACCTAGTTCATGCTGGGCCCTGCAAAATCACAGCACTTCTCATGCAAATCAACCAGAAGGTGCCTTCCCAAAGCCGGGGTCCCAGCATCAGCCCGGCACTGGTGGGCACTGGACCCGCCTCCAGTGGCCAGGCATTAGAGCTGTGGAGAGCCGTGAGGCCATGCTGGGTGGATGACCATTCCACAGGACAGCACACTGAAAACATCACTAGTGAAACCTTCCTTCTTGCAGCCTTAAAGACAGACTCCTCCAGGAATAAGTTTGGCTGTCACCTCTCATTCAAGGAGCACGTAATAATCTCATTTTCCTCTTGTCAAAGAAAGAGACATTTATCTTTCCAAAAGTCCTCAATCTAACAGCATCCAGGGTTCCTTGGGGGTCTGAAGGCCTACAGAGAGCCAATAAACCAGATCGGGGACAAAGGACAAACTGGATATGCTAGTCCAGTGGGGATCCGTGCAGTGTAGTCTCTTCAAAATTCAAAATTACACCTGTCAGATTACCAGCAACTACAGAAACAGAAGTTACTAGAAAGTAATGATTTTCTCCAAAGAAAATAAATGCCCTCCTCCGACCAAAGGGTCCACAGTGGTGCAGTGGCTTAGTGTCTGGCTGCTAAGCAAAAGGTCTTGGTTGGAACCTAGCAGCCACAGTGCACGAGAAAGATGTGGCGGTCTGCTTCCATTAGTGTGACCTTATAACCTCACGAGGCAGTTCTAGGATGTCCTGTAGGATCACTGTGGGTCAGAACTGATTCAATGGAGCAATGGATACTCAGACCAGTTTCACTGGAGTGAGAGCACAGAGCGAGATTTAAAGACTGTGCAATGGACTCGGGGAAATACTGATCACAGTCCAAGCTGTCCATCTTCCTGCTTGATGGATGATCTGTTTTCAGAGGAGTCAGCTGGTCCAGCCCCAGGAAAGCTTCAAAAGCATCATACCAGGAGACACAGACAGAGTCCAAAATATTATCTGTGGAATCAAGTGAGGTTCTTCTTTCTTTTTTTCCCTTCATTATTATTATCAAAGTTCTGGAAATTCTTCATCAAATGTGTTAGCAATATTTTAACAATATCTAAACCTGCTTAGTTTTTCCTACTTATGCAATGCTGGTTGGTCAGTCATAATTCTCTAAATGAATAATTTCCAAACCCAGCCGACAGACAGATCTTTTTTTGAAAAAAATACATATTCCAGGCCCCACCCTCATTTAGAAATCTGGAATGAGACACAGGAACACTTGTTGCAAAAACTCTCTTACCTGACAGAATAATGACCAGCATTTGATTTATTCAAAGTTCCAGAAAGCAAGGTGTCAGAAACACACACACACACACACATGCATTGCCATTGAGTCGATTCTGACTTATAGTGACCTTGTAGGTCACAGTAGCATTGCCCCATAGAATTTCCAAGGAACATCTGGTGGATTCAAACTAATCTTTTGGTTAGCAGCTGTAGCACTTAACCACTATACCACCAGGTTTTCCATATATATATAAATATTGATATATGTCTATAAACAGACATATAGAGATAGACAGATAAATAGATATATATGAATAAACCACTACACCATCAGGTTTTCCATATATAGATAGATAGTTATAAGTATCTATCTATATATATAAATACATATATATGGAAAACCTGATGGTGTAGCAGTTAAGTGCTACAGCTTATAAATATATGTATAATATATATAAATATATAACATTTATTTATATATATGGAATCATTCATCTATTTTTTTAATTTAATAAATGGCATACACAAGTGTATAAGGCAGAACACTATATGTGAACCTAAAACATATAAATGTAACCATTTGGCTGAGTTTTGGCATAAAGAACTTTTTCTTTCATACAGATTACGTAACACAGCCATCTTTCTTGTTTCAAGGCAGGATGTACAGATTCCAATTTTATTTTCTTTGAAATATAGGTAAGACTTGAAGATACTTGTACAGAAACCTGAGCATAGACTCTTCTTAGATAGTTACATTTCTTTTTCAAACATTTATAGTTGTCCATATACAAAAAAAAAAAACAAACATTATCACTCTTTTCCTCACCTCTTACTATTTTACATTATTGAGATTGTGTCACTCACGGGCTAGGAACCAAGACATCTGCATATCCATCGACAAGCATCCCCTGAAATGCATAGCGAGAACTAGCAGACCATAGCCCCCAGGGCGGAAGCCATCCGCTGGCTGTGGTCATCAGCCAGTTATGTTTTACTGAAGGAGAAAGCCAGCTAACGAGAGGATGGGTTGCATAAAGACTCGTGGATAGAATCTCTACCACATTTCTTCTTGGCATAACACCCAGATGATAAGGATAATTACCTAAACTTGGGAAATAGGACCCTAGACCAGAGCTTCTCAAAGCTTGAATGTGTGTAGGACTCTCCTGAATGTCTTGTTACAATGTAGACTCTAGGGTGAAGCCCAAAAATACCTGTTTCAAGTAAACTTCCCATTTGTTAGCAATCTGAGTGCCACCAGTTCCCACTGAGTCGCCCCTGACTCAAGAGGACCTCACCTGTGTCAGAGTAGACCTGCACTCGACAGGGTTTTCAATGGCTGACTTTTTGGAAAGAAACCATCAGGCCCCTCTGGGTAGACTGAAACTTCCAATGTGTTGGTTAACTGATGACCACAGTAACTGTATGTACCACTCAGAGTCTCCAGCAATCTAAGTTAAGGGAGCTTCAGAGGACTCTCTGCAATCTTAAGCAGAGTTAACCTGGTTAACTAGGGTTAACCTGATGCAGTCAATGTATGTTGTTGTTAGATGCCATCGAATCAGTTCCACCTCACAGCGACCCTGTGCACAACAGAACAAAACACTGCCCAGTTCTGCACCATGCCCACCGTGATTTTTATGCTTAAGCCCATGGCTGCAGCCACTGTATCAATCCATCTCATCAAGGGTCTCCCTCTTTTTCACTCACCCTGCACTCTACCAAGCATGATGTCCTTCTCCAGGGAATGATCCTTTCTGACAACATGTCCAAAGCATGTAAGATATGGTCTCGTCACCTTTGCTTTCAAGGAGCACTCTGGTTGTACTTCTTCCAGAAGAGATCTGTTGGTCTTTTGGTGGTCTGTAATACATTGAATATTCTTCTGCAACATCACAATTCAAAGGCATCAATTCTTCATTCTTCCTTACTCATTGTCCAGTTTTCACATGTATATGATGCAATCAAAAATACATACCATGACTTGGTCAGGTACACCTTAGTCTTCAAGGTGACATCTTTACTTTTGCAGCAGATTTCCCCAAAGCAATGCATCTTTTGATTTATTGACTGCTGCTTCCATGGGCATTGATTGTGGATCCAAGCAAAATGAAATCCTTGACAACCTCAATCCTTTCTCCATTTATCATGATGTTGCTTACAGAAGCAGTTGTTAAGATTTTTCTTCTCTTGATCTTGAAGTGCAATTCACAGTGAATAGCAAAGAAAGATTCAGTTGTGGTTGCAGAATTGTAATTCAAAGTACAGTCTCTTGTATTATAAGTTTTTTAATTAAATAACATTATCTTTTTTAACAAAAGAACTTATTAACCAACCTTAGTCAGTTATACTATAAGGTCTTTTCATTTCTCCCAACTATTATCTGAACTAAACTGTCGAGTGGAAAGAAGTTTTAAAGAGAATGAGCACATGTGTTTTCATTTTCTGTTGATTTCAATGTTTCTCTCTATCTCTCTCCCTCTCTCTGTCAGTCCCCAAAGCGAAATAGAAATTAAACTCTTTGCTCTCACACCTTTTGCTTCGCAGGAAGAGTTTTGTTTTTGGAAAACTTCATCAGGATACCTTCTTCTAACTTTCCCAATACTTGTTGTACAATTTGGATTCAGTCAATGACGGCTAAAACAAGTGACCTCCTGGCACCAAGTACCTCCTGGATGAGTCATCCCAGGATAGACAGCAGTGGAGTTTGACAGTAGTACTTGAAAATAGTAGGAGCCATTCTAGCAGGCTTTCTGTTGCTGCAGGTGGAATATTACAATTGTTGACATGTTTCAAAATCAATTTTTAGCCTGAGTCCCATTTCCCCTGACAGTGGCTCCTACCTTGATTGCCACTTGATTTCTGGCCATCTACAACAATGAAGCCCAGCAACCGAAGTCTAATCATGAGATACGCACACGCTGGCTGGGATTTGGGGATGAGTGTGAAGTATACGAAGTGTACGCTTCAAGTGGCCTGAGATGAAGCAGGTCTGACACCACGCACAGAGACAGAGGTTGGGTCTCTGCAGAGATGAGGAGGGCAGCTCTTGATTTCCAAAGACCTCACCGTCTGCACTGTACATGAATTTGGAGCACAGCAAGTACAGCTGGGTTATCCCCACAGCCCAGGACTCCTCATCTGTCAAGACCATCATGTTCTATTTAATATCTGTATTAGAAGCTTTAACTTTTTACTTAGGTGGAAGGTGTTACTCCAAAAGCAGACACAGCAATTTTCATCTCTTTACCTTCAAAACCACGAACAGCCTTGTAAGGAACAGAAGAGGAGACTAAACAGAAATGACGCCCAATGGAGTGTGATGAGCTAAGTCTCATGTAATAGGTAAGCCCATGTTGCCAGCCAAGTCTTAAATAGCAACTACTGAGACCTTTGTGGGTTTTAATTGTTTTCTTTTGTGTTTTTGTTTGTTTGTTTTTGAAAGAAGAAGGTCATACTTGCAATGGACCCTGATGCTATTCAGCAAACCCAAACCCAGGGCTTTCAAACTGATGACAACTCATAGTGACCCTATAGGACAGAGTAGAACTGCCCCATAGAGTTTACAAGGAGCACTTGCTGGATTTGAACTGCCAACCCTTTTAGTTAGCAGACATAGCATTCAGCCAGGGTTTCCGATGCAACCAAGCCCAGCTTACAAAATTTCTCTTCACATAGAAATTACTATGTGAAGCAGAAATAGGTCACACTTCATAATTATACTTACAAACAAATGAAACAGGCAATACTTTAATATGACATCTTCCCATATGTAACGAAAGTTCATTTGCAATAGCTTGACCATGTAATTACCAAGAACAAGGTTCTAATTTTAAGAGGCCAAAGATACCTTTAAGATAGAATGGAAACACTGGGACATTTTCCCAGGACACGAAAAGCTACATCCTGCTTATAATTTCAAGGACTTCAAAGAGAGCCTAGGGACCTCCTCCCTCCACACGCTACCAGCTTGCACGTTCTCATTCTAACACAGCAGTATAAAAATTCTCTGAGCCTTCTAAGAGAAAGAAGTATGCCCTTAAACACCGCTCTGGTCTGGGTAACCGGGCCAGCAGCGCCAGCCCCTCTCAGAAGACTCTGTCTGCTGCCAGGCCCCTGGCTCCAGGAAAACCTTGGGCCGGTAGCAGGAACCACCTACTGGGAAGTTCTGATAGCCACCAGCTTCCTGTGCTGGGGTCAATGGAACAGGTTTCAGTTATCAAAGATGCTTCATTTGGTGCCAGTGACTGTGCCGTTTAATTGTTCTGTGTTTCCACGTTCGGGAACTCCTCCTCGGTGACTGACACTGTGGCGTCACTGCCATGCTGAATCATGCAAATGAGAATGTCATATCCTCTGACTCAGAAGGCTTTATTTCATTGAATATTGTTTTAAGAACAGCAAATACAGAGTTGGTCTTTGCTTAGATCTGACCTTCAAAACGAATCACTTTCCTTTTTCTCACAAGGACCCAGCTGGCGCGCAGGGAGACTGGGCTGTGCATAAGAAGGATGCAAGGAGGTGGCCTTGAGCAGGTCCCTTGTTTGCTGGGAGGGATGTGCCCCTCCCTGCCGAGAGGCTGTGATCCACGGGCTGCGCCGTATTTGGCGCCAGCAGCCAACAGCACGCTTCCATTTATGTACATTTCACCCTATTTTCCCCAAAGAAAGGGCGAGTCAGGATATGCCTGCATAAAAGGCAGACTGAAATAGCCTCCTTTAAGTAGTTAAGTAGCTATTAAGCTATTCGGTTTAGACCATTCTGGGTTCCAGAATCTATTCGACATGGGTCAGGCAGGGTCCTCCTAGGGCGACTACCTTGTTAGCTGTTAGGTGCCCTCTAATCGGTTCTGACTCACAGTGACCGTGTGTACAACAGAACAAAACACTGCCCAGTCTCTGCCATCCTCGTCATCGCTCATTGCATCTGAGCCCATCGTTGCAGGCACTGTGTCAATCCGTCTTGTTGAGGGTCTTCCTCTTTTTCACTGACCTACTGAGCATGATGGATGTCCTTCTCCAGGGACTGGTGCCTCCTGATAACATGTCCAAAGTATATGAGACCAAGTCTTGTCATCCTTGCTTCTAAAAACATTCAAGCTGTATTCTTCTAAAACAGATTTGTTCATTCTTTTGGCAGTCCCACAGTGTATTCAAGATTCGTAGTCAGCACAACAATTCAAAGTCATCAACTCATCTTTAGTTTTCCTTGTTCACTGTCCAGCGTTTACATGTGGCATGAGGGGGCTGATAACATCATGGCCTGGGTCAGATGTACCTTCGTCCTTAAAGTGACGTCTTTGTTTTTTAACACATTAAAGAGATCTGTTGCAGCAGATTTGTCCAGTGCAGCATGTATACCAAAATAAAAACACCAAATCTCCTGCCGCTGATTCCAACTCACAGTGACCTATAGGACAGAGTAGAATTGCCCCGTAGATTTTCCAAGGAGCTCCTGGTGGATCTGAACTTCTGACCTTCTGGTTAGCAGCCGTTGCACTTAACCACTATGCCAACCAGGGTTTCCATGCAGTACGTATAGGAGTTAATAAGACAGAACAGGATTTGTATCCTAAGAGGGTAGTTGTGTGATTTACCAGCTTTGTGAATTTATGTGATTTACTCAACCCCTTTGAGCTTCAGCTGACCCATCTATAAAACAAGTTGTGGGTGATATCTGTCTCTGTCTCATAGAGTTGTTGCAAAGATGAAATTAATGTCAAGTTCTTCAATCCGTGCCCGTATGCGTGAAGCCCTGTCAGAGAGTTAGCCGTGCAATTCCACTGGTAACGACTGAAGCGTTTCCTTAACTTGAGTCACAGCGGGAAGAAACAGGGGTTGTTTGAGGTTATAAGACAAAAGATGCCACAGGGCAGCCTTTGGAGTCTGGTAGCTCATCACGCCAGGAAATGCGGCGGCACTGCAAAATCAGCCCAGCTGAAACACCTTCTCTTAGCTGCGTGATCTCTAGGCTCAATGTTTTCATCTATTAAGTAATAATTAATTAATAGATTCATCTTTATGAGATTTTAATGGCCCTTAAACAAAGAAGGTAAAGCACTTAGCTCAGGAAGATTGAGTGTGCAATTCATTGTTATTATTATTATTCCTAAAAACTAACACAAGTATAAGTATAGCCAAACTGCGGAGCACAGGCAGCCGGCAGCCATTCACTGCCATAACACGGGCATCGCACTTCCTAGGTGTCTCAGGTACCGAATGCTGCGATAACAGAAAGACCATGAGTTAAACAGAAATGTGTCTTTTCACAGTTCACAAGGCTGGAGTCCTGAATTCAGGGCACGGGCTTAAGGGGAAACCCCTCTCTGTCTCTCGCTCTCTGTCCGCTCTGAGGGAAGATCTTTGTCTCTTTTGGCTTCTGTTCCTCTGTTCCTTGGCGACCACCACTGGCATCTGTCTTTCCTCATGGGGCTGGCTTGCTTCTCTGTCTGTTTATATCTCAAACATGGTTTAGTTTGGGGGACATGAAAATTAGATTAATGGAAACAGAGCAACCAAAATGGGAATAATGAAAGTGTTAATATACAAAAAACTTAACCAATATCACTGAACCATGTGTATGGAAATTCCTGTGTATATTTTCAACCAAAATATAGTTTCATGTATACATACATATATGTGCATATATATGTGTATGCATGTATATATGTGCATATATATATTTCTGCACATGTCCATCCCATATGTATGTATACATATATGCATATGTATATACACACACACACACACACGTATATATAAATACACACACACACACACACACACACACGGAAACCCTGGTGGCATAATGGTTTAAGTGCTACATCTGCTAACCAAAGGTCAGCAGTTCAAATCTGACTGGCACTCCTTGGAAACTCTATG
Organism: Heterohyrax brucei; assembly: GCA_028571685.1. Lineage (NCBI taxonomy): Eukaryota > Metazoa > Chordata > Mammalia > Hyracoidea > Procaviidae > Heterohyrax > Heterohyrax brucei. The sequence continues at coordinate 81,918,668 of CM053148.1, read as the reverse complement.
GGGCAGTTCTACTCTGATCTCTAGGGTCACTGAGTCAGAATTGACAGTACTAGGGTTTGTGGATATATATATTGCAAATGGTTAGGTTTTTGTCCCCTGGTGATGGAGTATTTAAGACCTTGGCTGCTAACCAGATGGTCAGTGATTCCAGTCCACCAGGTGCTCCTTAGAAACCTATGCAGCAGTCCTCCTCTGTCCTGTAGGGTCACTGTGAGTTGGAATTGACAACTGACAACAGCAAGGGGTTTGGTTTTGGGTGTTTCACATTAATATGACCTAATTAATATAACAAAGAAAACCCTATTCTCAAATGGAATTACATATACAAGGCATAGGATTCCAACACATATTTGGGGGGAACATATTTTAACCCATAATTCTAGGTAGCAGTCATTTTTCTAATCACTTCATTTAAGAAAAAAAAAGATCCTCATTTATTCTTCATAATAACTCCAAGAGATACATATCATTTCTTTGCCCCAATTTAAATGCAGCTAAAGAGACCACATCCTGATCAAGTGGCCGACCTAGTGACAAAATCAAAGCTGTCAAATAGATCTTTTTGCAGTGATGGAACTCTTCTGTCTGTGCCACCCAATGGTGGTAACCACCAATCATGTGTGGTCAGCAAGCCCTTGAAATGTGGTGACCCTGCCTGACCAGCTGAATTTTTTATTTGATTTTATGCAGTTTAAATTTAAATAGCCACATGTGACTAATGCTTATCAGAGGAGACAATGCAGCCTGGGCCACTGTGTTGTATCACTTTGCCAAAGGGCAAGTTCCCGTAAAAAAAAAAAAAAAAAAAAGGTGGAAATCTGTGGCCACCCAGTCCTTCTTCCCCTGGTGTCTCCACTAGCTGCATTTCCCTCATTCAAAACCTTTATTACTGCTTTCTTCGAAACAATAGCCTTTTTTAGTACTCAAATTATTCTCAGCAGAAGGAAACTCTGATTCCAAAATTTAAAAAAATACCTATTGTCATCAAGTCGATCCCAGCTCCTGGCAACCCTGTATGTTACTGAGGTCCAGAGTGTATTCCTGGCCATAATCTCCATGGAAGCAGATTTCCTTAAAGCTGAGCTTTTCTCCACGGCATCGCTTTCAGTTAATATTTGAGGGCAGACCATTTGGGCCTCCCAGGAACCCGCCTCCCAGATGCCCCACTAATAATGACTGATTGTTTGACCTTTTACTGCTTGTTCTGAGAAGCACTCCTCACCATACTTGTTCAACAACCAAACCAACAACCAGTTGCTCTTGAGCTGATTCTAACTCTTGGTGACCTTAGGATGTGCTCAGTGCAGACAATTATTCTTTAACTGTGGGTCATACGTTGACCGTTTCTACACACGTCCATCCCGTATCTCTCTGGATAAAGAAGTAGTTTCATTTTGTCCCCTTTTGCAGAAGTAGCAACTTTTGTATTGGCATCTGAGCTTTAAAACCGAAACCAACCCAAATCTGTCACCAATGAGTCAAGTCTGACTCATAGCAACCCTGTAGAACAGAGTAGAACTGCCTCATAGGGTTTCCATGGAGCACCCGGTGGATTTGAACTGCCAGTCTTTTGGTTAGCAGGCAAATGGTCAGCCACTGTGCCACCAGGGCCCCATCTGAGATTTGAGAGGGGCCCAATCAGACAGAGACGCCATGACACTTTCTATCCGACATCATCAAACATCTTTTCCTTGAGATATCAAACTGTCTTCTTACTTTTGCCTGTAGTTCATCAAGTTAACTTCCCTGAGCACACCTGCTGGATTGCAAAGGACCACTCGCCACTTCCTCACCCTCCACTCACCCAGTCCCCACCATCTATCACTTCCCCATGTTCGGAGACACTCCGGAAAAAAAGATCAGAAAAAGGGGCATACATTTTTTCTACTGAGTTCAATCTGTGTTGCAATGGGGGAAAAGCATTTCATTTAAATAACAACATACACATGTCCCTCCTGTTCTCATTTTGCATCATTATTTTATTCTACTATCTGTGTTGTGAACCCCTGTGCAAACCAGCAAGCACTATCCCACTTGTAAGCAAGGCAGAGAGGATGACAGTCATTTTTACCTAAGTCTCTACTACCACGGCACTTATAATTAGCATGGTCCAAACTGTCCAAACTGCATTCCCAGCATCACTACCAGGATAACTTTGCTTGGGAACCACAAGATGAAAGCCCCACAGATAAACTTGAACCCTAAGCAAACTTTAGAAACATGGTAACAATGGCTATCCAAGAACTTTTGAAAGCAAAGCAGAAGTATCTCCAGGATGTGAAATCAGTTAGCAGCAAAAGGACAAATACTGTATGAGACCCCTGCTATAAGGACTTAAAAATAGACTTACGTACAGAAGAAAAGACTCTAACAGCTACAAGGGAGGGGAGGGAGTTAGAGGGTTGGTCGTAGATTAAACAGCTGATAGAAATTTGGTCAGCTGAAAGCAGTGACAGCACACAATAGAAATTAGATCAGCTTAACTGGACTTCACCATAAATCAAAAACTCTTTAATCTCAATCCAATACTGCAAGGATAGAGTAGCAGGGGTGGGGTCTGGGGACCATGCTTTCAGGGGACAGTGAGGCCAATTGGCATAACTAGCCTACTGCTAAGAGACTTTTTTGCACCCCATGTTTGTGAATGGTGTCTGGGGTCTAGAAAGCTAGCAAGCTGCCATCTGAGGTATACCAATTAGTCCCAGCTCATCCAGAACAGATGATCACTGAGAACAACAAAGACAAAAGGGAAACAGAGCCCAGGAGACAGGAGGACACATGTGAATGGGAGAATATATCAACATGTGACCAGAAGAATCAGATGGTGCCCAGCCACCACCAAAGACAGCCGTGATGGGGCACACAATGTTGAGTCCCTGGAGAAACACAAGAAAAAGAAGAGTGCAGCTCAAGAACTCTACCAAAAACAAAAACCCACAACTGATGGTCCGATGCCCTGCAGGTCCCCTGGGAGCATGGCCCTGAGACCTGCTGCTGCCCTGACCAGAAAGCACTACCAAGGTCAACACTTTGGACAAAACTGGACTGGACTCGGGGACACAATGTGACCATGTGGTTTGTGTACTTTGTGATCCTATGCATTTATAGGATGCTGTCCTACTGTTTTTTTAATAGATGGGAGAGGAGTGGGGAGAGGAGGGGACAAGAGATTGTTGGAAGAATATGACAAGTATAGAATGAAAAGGAAGAATGTGCTGTCACCAGGCAAGGAGAGCAGGAGAAGGTACAGAAAGGTAGGCGTGCAAAATTGATTTGGATTGTATACTTCCACATAATCACAATTAAAAAAAAAAAAAGAAAAAAGAAATATCTCCAGGCTGTTCAGATAGAGTTGTGCTCAGAGTTGATCGCCAAAAAACTCCAGTAACAATCTCCTGTTAAGTCACTTCCTCTCTTTGTTCTCAGACTGACTTCCAAGCAGAATATTCATACCTTTTTCTGTACAAAAATGACTCAACTTTGCCACAGTTTGGTGGACAAACTGCATATGTGTGTTGTGGGTTTATCTGACTCATTTTTTTATTTTTTCTAAAGCGAGTATGGTGATTTTGAGATTTTCTCTTGTTTTCTTTGGATCCTTTTTTCTCTCCACCTTCATTCCCATTAATGTGTTCATAGGTTACCTTCTGTGGAGTTATTTTAAGACCCAATAATAAAAGGGATTGACAGATAACTTCTGACACTCATTTTTTTGTGCGTTAATGTAAAAGAGGGCCGTGGCCTAAGTATTTACTGAGAAGAAAAATAATAATTACAGTGCTCAGTCTGTTATTCTCTAGAAACCTCAAAGCTTACATCCTAAGCTCATAAATGTTCAAGGCTGAAAAGCCCCACTGCTGAATAGGTTTGGCTGATTGAGTAGGAGTGGCCTTTCAACCTCATCACAGAATTTTCCCAGAAAGCCAAGCTAGGTGAATGCATCAACCATGAGTTTGGTATTACGAAAAAGTGAGACTTCAGTTTTATGCCCAAATCTGAATTTTGAAGCTTAGCGGGCAAGAGTTTCCACTCAACTACCACTGCTCTCTGATGTAAGCACAATGGTTTCTAATCACTGAGAGTGAAAAAAAATCCTCTCTGTTCTTGCTGCTAGTTTGATTTATATCAACAGAATCTGTTCCAGTTTTAACACAACTCCTTGGCTAGGAGAGAAACTGAATTAATTCACAGCTATGCAGCTAAATAGATTAAAATATGTGCATGTTTAATATTCATCTCTACAAGACACATCTTACAAGTAGCCACAAACTTTGGTGTCATATCCAGATGTGCTTTATTCATTTTCATATTCCTAATCCCTGGACTTTTCATATATTAAAAAGGAGGCACCCAACCAAGCAGAAGAGAAGATGAATAAGATAAAACCCTTGCCCAGAGAAGACCTCAATCTACTTACAACGGTATGAACATTAGTATTTAAAAGTAAAGGCTAAGTGTCATGACTCTTGTGTTCCACCCCATTAATTTCAACTCCCAGTGGTCCCATATGGTAAGCGCAGGTTACTAGTTCTTACCCCTCTTGGAACTGCTATGGGGCCCAAACTTCTGACCTTTCAGTTAGTGACTGCGTGCTTAGCTCTTGTACCACTAGGCCCCTTTAAGTGCAATGGTAGGGATGTGAACAGAGGGTATCAGGGGAGCCTGGAGGGCAGTCATCTAACCCAACAAGCTTCCTAGAGGTGCTGAAGGCTGACTTGCCGATTCTGAGGCTGAGGAGAAGGTAGCCATGGGAAGACGAGTGGGGAAGGAGAGCACAGGACAAGAAGGAGGAGCTTTCTCCCTGCACAGGGAAAACGACAAGGGGTCTCACATTGCCACAACAAAACCCGGTGAAGAAGAGGCTGAGGAGACTTTAGTCTACAGAAATCAGCAGGACCCAGATCTAGGAGGTGTTGTTTACAGCAGGTGATGAGAAGCACTTCAGCATTTTAAGTAAAGAAGACAAAATGCCCAATTTCTCTTTTAATTTTCAGGGCATATCAGTTACTATCATGGACTGAATTGTGTCCATCCCGACTTGGCTAAGCCATGATTTCCAGTTGTCCTGCATTTTGTGATATGACGCGACTATCCTACATGTTGTCCATCTTAACTTCTACGATGTCAGTGGGGCACGATTAGGCAGTAAGGTTAATGAGGCCAATCTACAGGATTAGGTTTGTGTCTCGTTTGAGATATAAAAGAGAGAAGCAAGCAGAGAGGAGGGAGACCTCCTACCACCAAGAAGGGAGAACCAGGAAGGGAGTGTACTCTTGGACCCAGGGTCCCTACACTGAGAAACTCCTGGACTAGGGGAAGATTGAAAACAAGGACTTTCCCCAAGATCCCACAGAAAGAGAAAGCCTTCCCCTGGGGCTAGCAATTTCAGTTAGGATTTCTAGCTTCCTAAACTGTGAGAGTAAACCCTGGTGCCATAGTGGTTAAGTGTTATGGCTACTAACCCAATGGTCAGCAGTTCAAATCCACCAAGCATTCCTTGGAAGCTCTGTGGGGGTGCTCCGCTTTGTCCTACAGGATCCCTGTCAGTCAAAATCAACTTACCAGAAATCAGTCTTTTTTTTGTAAACTGTGAGAGAATAAAGCCACCTATTTGTGGTGTCTCTGTTACAGCCACACCAGACAACAGCCTCAGTCTAGCCACACTGGATAACTAAGACTGTTATCTAGTGTGGTTATCAGTTTGTGAGACTGCTAGTTTGTCCCACATAATAAGCCACTCTCAAACTTCAAGTTTAAAAGAATGATTGTTTTATTTAGCTCATGATCCCGGTGGCAGTTTTTCCAGGCAAACCAACTCTGTTGATTCTACTCAACTCTCTTACGTATTTGGGGTCAGCTAACAAGTTGCCTGGTGGCTAGATGACAGAGGGTGTCCTCACTCACATGATGATTGGAGGCTACCTGTCAGAGCTCCTTGGTTTTCCGCCATGTGGTCTTGCAGACACATGACTCATCTGGGTTCACGCTCATGGAGATCTCATGTGCTGCCTCGGCCACCCGCTCCTCACAAGAGCATGACAAGAAAAGCTGCCCGTCCATCAGAGTCCTGTGCTCACGACATGTGCAGCCCCACCACTGCCACATTCCATTTGTCAGAGCGAGTCACAAGGTTGGCCTACATTCAGTTGAGGGGGAGGGAAATCATATTCATTTTTGGAGCGAAACTGCCTAGTTTTATCTATCTACCACAGAGTTATTGTTGTTAGGTCCCACTGAGTCATTTCCAACTCATAGAGACCCTATTCACACAACAAAATGAAACGTCGCCCATCTGGCACCACCCTGGTGACCACTGTGATGCCTGAGTACCTTGTTGCAGTCACGGTGCCCATCCACCTCATCATGGATCCGACTCTTTCTTGCTGACTCTCTACTTTACCAAGCATAACAATCCCTCTCCAGGGACTGGCACTTCCTGATAACATGTTCAAAGTTTGTGAGATGAAGGCTCACCATCTGCCATTTCTAAAGAGCGTTCTAGCTGTACTTCTTCCACGACAGATTGGTTCATTCTTATGGCCGTGCCTGGTGTACTCAATATGCTCCGGTAATACCATAATTCAATGGTCTTAATTCTTTCTTGATATTCATTATTCACTGTGCAGGTTTTGTGTGCATACAGGGCTATTAAAATTGCCAAGGTTTGGATCTGGCATACTTTAATCCTCAAAGTGACATCTTTCTTTTTAGTACTTGAAAGAGGTCTTTCACAACAGATTTGTCCGCTGTTTGATATCGGAACTGCTGCACCCATGGACATTAATTATGCACCCAAGTAAAATGAAATCCTTGACAACTTGGATGCTTTCTCCTTTTATCATGAGATTGCTTATTGGTCCAGTTGTGAAGATTTTTGTTTTCTGTAGGTTGAAATGCAATCCATACTCAAGGTTGTGGTCTTTGATCTTTATCAGTAAGTGTTTCAAGTCCTCTTTACTTTCAGCAAGCAAAGTTATGTCATCTGCATACCACAGGGTGTTAACAAAACTTTTTCCAATCCTGATGCCTCTGTCTTCTTCATATTGTCCAGTTTCTCAGAGTGTATGCTCAGCATACAGACTGAACAATTATGGTGAGAGGATACAACTCTGACGCACTCCTTTCCTAACTTTAAACCACCACATCCAAATGCTCTTTTCAAACAACTGCCTCTTGGTCCATGTACAACTTCCTCATGTGCACAATTAAATGCTCTGGAATTCCCATTCCTCACTAAGTTATCCATAATTTGTGATGGTACACATAGCTGAATGCCTTTGAAGAGTCATTAAAGTATGGGTATTGTTTGTTTGCTTTTTGTTTTGTTAATCTCAACAATATGCAGCCTAAGGTCCATTTTTTATGCAAGAACAAAGACATACATTAAGAAAGTGGGAGGGATCATAAAAAAAAATGTGGGTTAATTCAATTTAGCAAATACTAATTCAACACTCTCAATTCAAGTGCAAAATAATTACTTCAGGGACCTTCAAGGAACTAACAATTTTTTGAGTTCAGGAAACAAGGTATGTGACAGATTTTCCCACAAAGCCAACCCCCTGACTTTGGACTCTCAAACTCCAGAATTGTGGGACATAAATTTATGTTTTATAAGCAACTCAGTTCGTGATATTTTATAACAACCTCTCTAAGATGTTGTAACAAATTACACCCACTTTCACTCCAAACTGATGGTACCAACATCTGTGCTTTTCAATGTCTAAGCTTTCCTTTTTCCATGACCTCAGGGGGAAGTACACAGCTTCTGTTTCAGAGCGATCAAGGTAGAACAAGTCTAGGTAGAGTGAGTCAGGCTGGAATGTGGTGCTCCGAGCTAAAGAGAGCGACCCAGTCCCTAGGGCAGCATCCCTGAGTTAGAGAGAAAGCAAGGATGGTGGGTTTCTCAAGGAATAGGAAGCTTCCTTGCCATCCATGCTCAAAGGATAACAGAGCCCCTGAGGAGGGAGTATATGGAGGCTTGAGGCCTGACCACCTAGAAGTCCTTTTACTCAGAGCACAGAACCATTACCCCTTCCCAGTGGAAGAGGCGGCCTCGACAATGACCATCTCAGAGGAGGTGATGACAGACTAAAGGCCAGAACACTTGCTCCCATCTTCTAGGTTGCAAAAAAAAAAAAAAAAAAAAAAACACCCACTGATTGCGTAAACACACTCAGGTAGGGTGGACATCTATCAAAACACAAAAAAGTTTTAATACTAGTACAAACCCTGCTGGAAAGAAATTTACTGATTTCTTTCACCAATAAAAATAAAAACGTAGAAGAAAATTCTAACTCATTACAAAAGACCAGACTTGCTAGCCTGACAGAGACCAGAGAAACCCTGAGAACATGGTCCTTGGACACCATTTTAGCTCAGTAACGAAGTCATTCCTGAAGTTCATGGTTCAGCCAAAGATTAGACAGGCCCATAAAACAAGACAAGACTTCAGGGGCATACCAACCCAGGGGCAAGGACTAGAAGTCAGGAGGGGACAGGAAAGCTGGCAATAGGAAACAAAAGGTCAACCGAAGGGAGAGTGTTGACATGTCTCGGGGTTGGTATCCAATGTCACCAAACAATATGTGTACTAATTGTTTAATGAGAACCTGACTTGTTCTGTAAGTCTTCATCTAAAGTATAATAATAATAATAATAAAGAATATAGTGGGATTTTTTTTAACATACAAGTGAATCAAAGATTTCCAGATTACACAACTTCTTCAACTTTTATTCCTCTTTCTCTCTTCCTACAACCCAGGCAGCTGGAACCAGGCCATACACGAATCCAAAAACAAACTAAGTCATACTCAGAGCATCTGCTCTCTTTATATCCCCACAGTTTTGTTACCAGGCCAAGCTTGTCTTCCCAGATCTCTGTTCCTCAGGATGAATTCTCTCTGAAGATTAAACAGCATCTCCCACAAACAGACCTCTGCTGCATCTTCCACACCAGGTGGCCAAATCTGCCCACAGATTTCTGAATACCAGAGGTATTCAGTACAGTGGACACAAGTTCACAAGTTAGAACTCAAAAGAAATATGATCTTAAAGAAGGAAAGTCCCCTGAAACAGCAGCCAACAGGTCATGTTCAAGAGCAGTATTAGGATCAGATAAATGCTGAAGCAACCCCCAAATCTAAGTGGATAAAGACATCAAGAGCATCACAATCAAATGAGACCAACAGGGGGCTCTGCTCCACATAGTCATTCAGAGATCCAGTCTCCCGTCAGCTTGTGACAGCACCTCCTTCTCAGATTTCATCCTGCACTAAGCTGCTGGACAGAACCCCTGGACTCCTGGTTTCACAGGCAGGCTGTGCAGTACAGTGCAGCACTCACTTCACAATTCCATTGGGAATAACTCCTGTGCGTGACCCTACTTATTTCCTCACTGCAAAGACAGCTAGATACATGTGCCACAAATCTGTGGAAACTGGGTTGGTAAATCTATAGCTGTTCTCAAGTCTCAAGAGATATTTCTCTGCCTGCTTATTTACGGTCCTTCATTCTGCCATACTGGATGAATTAATAATGAATGGTGAAATCACAGAAAAATCAAACGAGTTGACACGTGGCGATTCTGACACAAAGTGACCACACAGGACAGAGTAGAATTGTCTCATAGTTCTCAGTGATCCCCTGGAGGATTCAAACTGCCAATTATTTGGTTAGCGCTGTAGCTCGTAAACACAATACCACCAAGATTTCCAAAATAACAGAGGGAAGTATATTACAACAAACTTCCAGAATCTTCTTTCCCATTGCCATTAAGTTGATTCCGAATTACAGTGACCGTATAGGCCAACGTAGAACTGCCTCACAGAGTTTCCAAGGAGCGCCTGCTGGTGATGCCAATCTTTTGTTTAGAAGCCGTAGCACTTAACCACTATGCCACCTGAGTTTCCCTTAATTCTTTAGGGAAAGTTAAATCATAAAAATATTTAAGTGGATCAACTCCTTATTTTAATGATTCTTTAACAGTGAATCCATAATTTTTTCTGGTGGTTATAATAACCAGACTGTATAAAATACTTACCATCTAAGTTTTTGCTCCTAAGAGGCCAACAATGCCTTGCTCCGTGTTTTCACTAATGTGATGAGAGATTTGTGTCTGAGTTTGGAAGCCTCTCTAGTTTTAGGTCTCTGCTCTGAACCCTAGAGTTCTGGCTGTAGGAAGCCAAACTGCAGCTCTGAAGTTTCCTTAGAGAATCCTCAGAGTGGGATTGAATGTACAGCGATGTAGTGCGGATGTCACACAAAGGATACTGTTGAGTCACGTTCTTCTCCCCTTCCTCTGGAAGTCTGAGAAGTGAGTCTCCCAGGCCAGGCAAGTTCTCACCTGGAAGCCTCAGACGGCACACAAGACATGTTTTCCTGCTGAACTTCCTTTCCAATACTCCATGTAGTCCTCTTACTAATCGCATGTATCCACATGTTCACACCAGGAATGTAGTGGTTTAGAAAGGGTCATAGTCAATACTCTCTTAATACTCCGTGGATACTAACCTCATGCATCCACACATTCACACTAGGAAATTAGTGGTTTAGGAAAGATCATAGTTAATATTTCTCTTACTACTCCATGGATCTAGTCTGCCTTCAGTCACACTCCAATTGCTGTTAGCAGCCTTCTTTTTGGCTCTGATTCATGGTGACCCCAGGAAAACTGAAGACACATTGCCACATCTGTGCTGTTTCCACACGTGCTGGTGTGTCTGAGCTCACTGCTGTTGCAGGTGACTATTCGGAGTGCCTTCGAACCCAGTGAGATCATCTTCCAGCACTCTACTGGATGATACGCTGTTGTGCTCCATAGGAATTGTATTGACTAATCTTCAGAAGTACAGAGCCAGGCCTTTCTTCCTAGTCTGTCTGACTCTGGATCAGTGAAACACGTCTACCATGGTTGACTGCTGGTATTTGAAATGTGGGTGACATAGCCTCCAGCATCATAGCAACATATAAGCCACAACAGTACAACAAACCAACAGGTGGGTTGTGGGAATGCCTTCCACTCTAAATATATATTCTCTTTGTCAAACATTTTGTCATGATTTTCATTCAAGATCCTGTTCATAACCCAAAATTTTCAGGGGAAAAAAAAATTCAAAGAGGAAAGGCTCAACATTTCTCACTTGTGATCCTCTGAATTTTTGCATTAGACAAAAATGCCCTGAGCTGCTTCTTTAAAATGCAGATTCATTATAGACCTGCAAGTCCAGACCCCATAAAGGACAGACTTGGGGTTGAAAATTTTGAAAAAAATTCCCCAAGTAATTCTAATCCACATAAATGCTGAAAATCACTAAACTAGAGGATGACTGTATATTGTAAGAAGGCTGTGAGAGTATCCTGATTTTAAAAAAAGGTATCTCAAGAAAAAACATTCAACGTGCATTCACAGTAATTTGTCATCCATATGATACCTCATGGGCAGTGAGGATTACAAAGCACCCTGAGTGCTGTGGGGAATGTTGCGTGTAAGCACTCTTCCCCAGAAAAGCCTGATATCTTGGCAGCTACCCAATGAACACTGAGCTGGGAGGTTCATTTCAACATAGTCTAAAAACATCATGCCCTCACCCTACTTCCCTCATATAAGACTAGAGGGGAAGAAAGGAGGGCACGAGGAGGCAGCCACCTCCTCCTCAACACCTCCCTGAAGAAGAAGAGCATTCAGTTTTTCCCTTTTCACCTAAAAGACTTGACCCAAGAGATTCTTACGGTTTGAGGGTGTTCCATTTATTTATTGTTGGGCAACAAGCTCTCCCAGAACTTAGTGGCTTAGAAGAACAGTACATCACTTGCCACAGTCTATCAGCTGACTGAGTTCAGCTGGATAGTCTTATTCATTACTTCTTCACACAGTTCTGGTCAGGTCCAAGCCAAACCCATTGCCATCAAGACTGACTCATAATAGTTCTATGTTGTTGTTAGGGGCCATCAAGTGGGGAGTTCAGCTGAAGTTACCAGTCACAGCATCTGTATTTGGCCTGTTAATAGACTTCTCAGAGCCTCATGTTGGCGAGGATGGTTTCTGAGAACGACTGGTCCAAGTGCCAAGAACTCCAGGCCAAATCTACAAGAGGCTTCATGAACTAACCTCAGAAGTCCCAAAACATCCCTTCCGGTTTGTTCTGGTTGTGGAGCAGTTCACTCAGACCATCTAATATCCAGAAAAGGGGACATAGGCTCCTATTCTTGAGGACAGTGTACTAAAGTCACACTGAAGAAGAGCACAAGGAAGGGGAGGTACTACGGCAGCCACTTGGGGGAAACTACAGCAGCCCTCTTTGGAACGTAATCTTCCTCAGATGATGGATCTGAAAGGTGACAGAGATGGCTTCTAGCACAGAGTTGCAAGGGACTGGGATGAAGAGTCGCAGTGTGATACAGCAGTATGGAGACCCCACCCAGCCCACGCTGGCACCGAGAAACCTAGAAGGGAATGCAGAAGTTGCCTGTATTCGTCTCCTAGCTCCTAACTACTGGGAGCTCAGAGCTGTTTGGGGGAAGGAGATATAATGACGCATAGATGAGTCCTTGGAATACAAATGGGGGTGGAATGCACAGGAGTGGATGAGGACCCTAGGAAGAGAACAGGGAGTCATACACCGAGGCATCGAGGAAAAGAAGGTTGAGTAGAAGAGGGCATTGAAGATAAAAAGGGAATCTTAGGGGATGATTTCATTTAAGGGATGACAGAACAAAAAGAAGTAAATGACACATACTGACGATGGGTGTAGAGCGGCAGGAAAGAGGTCAGAAGCGAGTCAGAAACGATCTAATGAGAAAGGAGGCGGAAGGCCAAGGGTGTCCAAAATCCAACCAAGAACTGGCCTTAGTTGGAACTGTAATTTTTATGTGGATCAAGAAAATTCTATTTAGGAGGAGTGTTAAGGTTACATTTCTGTCCTACAAATAAGTATAAATTGAGTCAGCTAAAGTACATACTTTTCTGCCCTCATGAAAGCTTTGCCAGCTTTCAAATGCCACTACTTCTAAAACTCAATAAACATCTACTTCTCTCCCCTCCCCGGATTCCATTCAACTATGAATAAAGAATGTACCAGTTTAACATCACTGTATTTTTCAACTTTAAGAGGAATCTACTTGAAAAAAGTGATTTTGAAGGGAGAAAAAAAATATATTAATAAGTGTTCAGTTAAAAAATAAAACACAAAAATGTATTCTGCTTACGCTGAATTAAATTAAGTTTCTCAGGGAAATAAACGAAATAGTAGTTGACTAAAAATAGGCACTTGGAACACAACAGAAATCTCATATCTGCCTTTGGTATACAGTTGATATGAAATAGCCATTCCTCTTGAATAAATGATAGTCTATGGATTTTTTTAACTGCCAGTTGTAATCTAAGCCTAACCAGAATTAATATCTATCAGGATAATAGACTTCATTTTTGTCTGTGCAGTATAATTACTAAATTGATACAGCATCCTGCAAAGATTATTATTGTAAAGGTCAGACCATGCTCTTTCAAAACATATAATTTTCCTTGGAATCTCTCTGAATGTCAATCACTTCTGGAGATCACTGCTAATGTCATTATAGTGAAGCAGAAAATGAGGTACGCTGTGTTATTAGCGTGCCACTATTTTGTGAAAGAGCGAAACCTAACGGGAACCTAAAGAAAAGGAATGGGTGGGAACACGGAGAAAAACACATCAAAACTGTGAAAATCAAGTAAGACAACTTGTTCAGATTCCAGCAGCCTGTAACATACCACGTTATACCTGTCACATAAATTTTCCTTTAGCTTGGTGTAGAAAGTTAAATTACTACATTTCTGTGATTTAAAATCTTCGAATTTGATTTGAACAGTTATGTTTTTCAGATTGCGTCCTTACATTTTTTCCTATGAAGGTAAAGCTTTTTTGTGTTTGAGGGATTACTCAAACCCTATTTTTAGATCCCTAAGCTCTTCAAGTGGAAAGAGTGTTTACCAAGTTTATTAAAACACAAAAACATAAGGTAACTACCATAGGTGTTGGAGGTCACTATCAATGCAAAGTGCGTGCACCCCTTCCAATCAGAACGTTGATTTTATTCAGGCATTCTTCTAGTCCTCTTCTCCACCCAGGAACTCCTGATTAGCCTAAGCCAATCCAGAGCTATGGTGTTGCACAGGAAACCAATAATGGTCCAAACATGAACCTATGAATTAAATTGCTCTGATCAGATTGGAGAGAGGAACTTCGACTGCATGGCAGGAGAATTTGCATCTTTCTGTCTCACTGGACATGAACGAAACAGCACGAACCCCTAGATGACTTCCAGAGGCACTTTCTTCCCATGAGAAGAACAATCTTAGGGTCAACAATGGCAAAGCAGAGATGTGTACAGAACAAGAATCCTTGATGACACCACTGAGAAGCTATTCATTCTATACCTAGAACCCATGTAGCCCTGGGGACTACCAGAAGTGGGAAAAAAACAATGTCCCTATTATATGAGTCCATTAAAGTGTGGGTTTGCTGCTAGTTACAGCCATAGGCATGTCAAGTGATGAGGTAATTTACCTAAACTCTTAAAAGTAACACTGTGTACTTATTTTATTCCATCCTCACAACTTTGGGTGGCATCTTTGGAGACATTTGAGAGTATGCAAGTACAATACGGACAAATTATGTGGCCACATTTGTTGGGTCGGCCCCAACTCATGGTGAACCCACGCGCAACAGAATGAAATGCTGTCCAGTCCTGTACCAGCTCCTGGAGAGACTGCAGTTCACACTATAGTCATCTGCAGGGTTTCCAGGGGCTGACTTTCTGAAATAGGTCACCAAGGGACCTAGTCTTAGACTGAAAGCTCAGTTGAAACTTATCCAGTGTCACAGCAACACATAAGCCTTCCCTGACAGACAGATGGTGGCTGCATTGGCCAGGCATGACCCAAGTCTCCTGCATGCTGAGCCAATAATCCCAGAAGCTGGACCACCTGAAGAATGCCGTGTCAGGATTACAAGGAAATTCATTAACAATCTGCAGTATACAGATGACGCAGCCTTGCTTGGTGAAAATGAAGAGAACTTAAAACATTTGTTGATGAAGATCAAAGACCACAGCCTTCAGTATGGATTATGCCTCAGCATAAAGAAAACAAAAGTCTTCACAGCTGGTCCAATAAGCAACATCATGATAAATGGAGAAAAGATTGAAGTTGACAAGGATTTCATTTTACTTGGATCCACAATCAATGCCCATGGGAGCAGTAATCAAGAAATCAAAGAACGTATTGCATTGGGCAAATCTGCTGCCAAAGACCTCTTTAAAGTGCTAAAAAGCAAAGATGTCATATTCAGGACTAAGGTGTACTTGAACGAAACCATGATATTTTCAATTACTTCATAGGTATGTCAAAGCCAGACAATGAGTACAGAAGGCTGAAGAACAACTGATGCCTTTGAATTATGATGTTGATGAAGAATACTGAACATGCCATGACAGAAGAACAATCAAACCTGTCTTAGAAGAAGTACAGTCATAAAGCTCCTAGAAACAAGCATAGTAATACTTAGTCTCACATACTTAGCCATGTTATCAGAAGGGACCATTCCCTGGTAAAGACATCAAGTTTCATAAAGCAGAGGCTCACTGAAAGAGGCTGACCCTCAGTGGAATGACTGACACAGCAGCTGCACACAATAGGCTCAAACATGACAGCAATTATCAGGATGGCACAGGTCCAGACAGCATTTTTTTCTGTTGTACCCAGGGTTGCTGTGAGTCAGAGTCAACTCAGCAACACCTAGCAACAACAACTCCTGCAGGGGAGGTGAGAGACCTCCTAGTGAACCTGCAGCGCCTCCCTGTACCCAACACAGTCTAGCCAAATTATGACTAGAAGTTCCCAGCTGAAAAAACACCAATAATACATGACGATACTTTAAGATACTCCATTTCCTTATGGCTCTGACCACAAATTTTAGTCTGATCATCAAGGAGATTCAACATTCATAGGCATTCCAGATTCTTCCTCTTTGCTACACTTCTCTAACTCAAGGTCTTCAACTCAAGTTTGACTCATAGTGACCCTACAGGACAGAGCAGAACTGCCCCATAGGGTTTCCAAGGAGTGGCAGGTACATTTGAACTGCCTATCTTTTGGTTAGCAGCCAAGGGATTTTGGTGGAGTCACAGCTCCACCAGGGCTGCTACCCAAGTCATCCTAATTATCTGTCCCCTGAATCACTGTAGTTACATACTAAGTATGATCGTTAAGGGTGTGCATCACCTTGGCTGGGCTACACTTCTCTCAGTGGTTTGGCAGTTACGGTGCAGTTTGGAAGCTGTGTAATGATGTAATCAGCTCTATAATAAGATCTGATCCAATGTGATCACCTCCATGATGGATGTGCTGTGAGCAGCCAATCAGTTGAAAGGGAATTTCCTTTGGAGTCTGACCTGCATCCAATACAAGTGGACCTTCTAGCAAGATTCACAGGCTTTTCCTTGCTGTAGACCCTGCAGCTGGTTCCTGTTCTCCTTACATCTGGATCTTGGGACTTAAGTTAGCAAGCTACCTGCCCAATCTCAGATTCACCAGGTCCTGAAACTGCATGAGACAGGAGAAGCTTCTAGCCAAACCAACAGACTTGGGATGTTTCAGCCTCTACAACCACATAAGCTTTTTCATTGATATAAATATACATATACAAATGTATGCTTCACTGGTTTGGCTTCTCTAGAGAACCCAGTATGACACTAGATGATTTCCCTGCTTCCACTGCTGCTGTCTAAATCTGTACCTCCCACAGTGGCCAGAGTGATGCTTAACATCTTCCAGTGCCTTCTAAAACAAACCCAAATCTTTTACCCTGGTTTGCAAGGTCGGACATAACCTGTCCACTGCCTACCCCTTTGATCCTCATTCACTAGACTCCAACAATGTCAGAACTCTGCACTCTCCCTCAAACACAATACATTTCCTTCCACATTAAAGGTCCTTTCCTTAGTTGGTCACTCCGCCTAGAAAGCTCAACCTCCTAACCTTTTCATGGCTAATGTCTTTCTCATCTTCTGATCTAACTTCAAGTGCAATGTCCTCAAAAGCGTACCCCTTCAGTCACCCAAGCTGATACAGCTCCTTAATCAACCGCCTTGCCCTTCTATATAACTTTCTTCCAACTGACAGTTCCATTGTTTATTTATTATTTGAATTGTCCAAATGAATGAATAAATGAAAGCATCCCTGCTTCTGTAGATATCTCAGGACTGATAAACACACTGTTGTGATTAGCTCAGTCAGAACATAAAAAGTTTGGAAATCATAACTGTGACTCAGGCTAGGTCTAAGCCATGCACTAGCATCAGAATCAGACATCCCCAAAAAACTGGGCGAGCCCAAGCGATCCTGAAAACTATGTCTAGTTTTATGAATGGTAAGAAAGAAAGATCCTAACTAATTTGTCCCTTTCAGTCTTTGGTTTTAAGTCAGAAAGACCCTGAGCTAGGAGAGATCTACACACTGAGCAGAACTGAAACTGTGTTTGCCAGCTGAGATGGTTGTTGGCTGACGGTATTGAAAAGGCATTAACAACAACAACAAAAAAAAGGTGTATCAATCTGTCTTAGTCTCCTAGTGTTGCCATAACAGAAATACTGCTAAGTGTTTTAAGGAACAGAACTAGAATTTTCTCACAGTCAGGAGGCTAGAAGTCTGGATTCAGGGCACCAGCTTTGCAGGAAGGCTCTCCCTTTGTCTACCCTAGGGAAAAATCCTTCTCTGAGCTTCCACAGTATGGGCACTGCTCAGTTCCTTGGAGATCTCCATGTAGTGTCTCTTTCCCCCAATTGTGCTCGCTCACCTCTGTGTCTAAGCTGGTCTTTTTAAATCTCTAGACTGGTCAGGTTTCAGGCATACCCTATACTGATCCGGTCTCATAAACATAACAACAACAACAAAATCCTGTTCTCAAATAAGATTACATCTACAGGCAGGGAAGCAACACATATTTTGGGGGGACACAAATTCAATCACTAAAAATCACCAAGTGAACACAAAGAAGAACAGCCATGAAGATGAGATGAAATTCTTACAAAAAACCAGTGGGTTGGTGTCTAAGAACACTGCAGTGATCTCACCATCTTCATGTTACTGGACAATCAAAACATGACCTCGAAAAGTTAGAGAACTGAGTAAATCGTGTTATCATGACTAATGTCCTACCAGGCCATGAGCTTACTGATTTTAAGAAGACCCAGATGCTTTGTGCACACTCTGCGAAGCGTTTATGTTCACTAACTGCTCTGGGGTCATCATGACCATTTTCCTTCTCTGCTTAGTTGCTCCCATTGGACAGCAAAGAGACTGAAGACTAGCCTTGGACAAATGAGGATTATTATAGTGGTGGAATACACAGAAAAGTTAGAGATCAATGACAATATTTTATTTCCATCAGCAACCCCAAATGAGCAGATGTTTTCTCAAGGAGAATCTTCCAGGACCACGGTCCAGCTATTGAAAGGGAACAATAACACACATTTTTAACGTACTACTCTTAAACTCCTTTTTCCTAGAATCCAGGGCTGCTCAAACCAAAATCTGGCTACAGGCTCAGACTTGCTGGAATAAGCAAATGAAAACTGCTTGCGGTTCATAGTTTTAGTATCAAGTGTTCAATTTTTGAAAATTGGCTCTGCATATTAGGTTAATGCAACAGGTTGGCTGTTCTTTGCAACAGGGTTACTGTAGGTTTCTGAAAACGCGAGTGTGGCAGTCTGTAACTCCTATGCCAAGGACATGAAATGCTGACTAGCAAAACCAATTTCCAAATGCTTATTTGAATATCAACTTTGTCCAGGAATGATCAAGACATGTGCTCACTGAAAACATTCTTTTACTCTCATCATTCATTTCACACTGCATAAATATCCATCCTTAGAGTTTAGCGAACTCAACTGGAAGCTAATTCACTTTGAATTCGTGCTTTTGCCAACTATTACGCATGTTCCCCAAGCACATTGTGTGCCTAATACACCTTTAGAAACAATTCTTCTTGTATTCAAATATTATGACCAAATGTTCCAGTGTTGGTGACTGTCCAGGTTCTTGGCCTTCCTCGATTCGTCACTCCCATTTTTCACTAATTTCAACGAGTACAATAGGTTTTTCATTGGGAATTTGACAAATAAGCAAAAAGAGAGAAAGAACAGGAAAACTATGTGGTTGGCTGCACAAGACAACTGCATGTAACCACGCTAGTGTTGCAGTACATAAAAAAAAAGTTATAAATAAAAGTGAATATGACTCTAAATAGTTTCAAAAATAACTTTTCAAGGAGGGTAGGGAACATGTGTTCTTTCCCAAATCCATTTCAATTCAGTCAAAAATGCTTTGAGGGCAGGAAGCACCTCAGACCAGGGAAGAGAGGAGTGGAGATTTTAAATCACACAGATCAGAATGGTAGCCTAGATGCTAACCCCCCTAGTACCTCTGCCAGGTTACTTATTCTCTCGAGGCCTTAAGTCCCCAAGGTAAGAAAAGGATAATAATAGCTTCTTCAGAGAATTGTAGCATGAGTTAGAGATCCATGCAATGGAGTCATAGTAAATCCTCAATAATTATTAAAAACCCATTGCCGTCAAGTTGATTCCAATCTGTACTATATGAAGAAGAATACCACATCAGGATTCATGGAAGACCTATTAACAACCTGTGTTGTGCAGACGACACAACCTTCCTTGCTGAAAATGAAAAGGACTTGAAGCATTTACCGATGCAGAACAAAGACCTCAGCCTTAACTGTGGATTGCACCTCAATATAAACAAAACAAAACTGGGCCAGTAAGCAATATTATCATAAACGTAGAAAAGACTGAAGTTGTCACAGACTGCATTTTACTTAGATCCACAGACAACACTCATGGCAGCAATGATTAGAGAATCAGATGACACATTGTATTAGGCAGACCTGCTGCAAAAGATCTCTTTAAAGTCTTCAAAAGCAAAGATGTCACCTTGAAGACTAAAGAGCATCTGATTCCAAGGTTTGGTGCTTCCAGCTGCCACATAAGTGTGTGAAAGCTAGACAATGAATAAGCTGACCAAAGAAGAAATGATGCCTTTGAATTGTGGTACTGATGAAGAATATTGAATACACTATGGACTACCAAAAGAATAAATAAATCTATCTTGGAAGAGGTACAACCAGAATGCTCCTGAGAAGAAAGGATATCGAATCTTTGTCTCACATACTTTGGACATGTCATCAGGAGGGATTGCTCCCTGGGGAAGGACATCACGCTCAGTGAAGCAGAGTCAGTGAAACAGAGAAAGACCTTCGATGACAAGGTTTGTCACAGTGGCTGCGGTAGTGGGCTCAGTTGTAACAGTGACTGTGACGATCGCACCTAGCCAGGCAATGTTTCATTCTATTGTACATACAGTCACTGAGAGCCAGAACCAACTCGACAGCACCTACCAACAACATGTGTGTGTGTGTGTGTGTGTTAGCATATTACATAACCTGTTTGAAAGAAACATTGACTGAAATTTCTGATTTTAAATGATCAATTTCTTTTCCCTGCTTAAGGAGCCTAGAAATAAGAATGGAAAAAAGTGGCTAAACAGCTGAGAATTGGAAACAAAACCAAAGGAAAGGTCAAAGACTTAGCTATATATAAGTTGGAAGGTCAGTTTTTGAATAATAGGAAGTTAGCTGTTCACAGGAATCCATAGGTGGTACAAACCATTAAGTGTTCAGCTACTAACCAAAAGGTTGGTAGTTCAAGTCCACATAGAGGCACCTCAGAAGAAAGCCTGGACAATTTACTTCCAAAAGACCACAGGCAATGGAGCACAGTTCTACCCTGAAACATACAGGATTGCTATGAATTGGTACCAATTCAGTGGCAACTGGTGACTGGAACAGAGGCAGCAGCTCTGTTGTATCTAAATGATGTCAGAGAGATTTCAAAGACCACATGAACAAGTTTGAGACCTAATGTTTTGACTTTATGTCAAAGGAGGAAAATCTCCATTTAGCAATCTGACCAGAAAACACAACCCTGTTGACCGTCGCAGGCTACAAAATCACCAGGAGAAACTATAACTGGAGAGAAAAGACAAAATACTTGTTGGAAGTACAAACACTTGAGATGTGTCTTTTCTAAATTTGGAGGGTTATCCTTTTTCTGTGGACAAAACATACTAGAGCTTTTTTATTCATTTGTATCACAACTCATACACACTTCAGACATAACAGCCAAAAGGCAGTGAGCAATGACAACATTTAAGGCTACTAACCAGGAAAAATTACTTGAAACTACCATAAAAATTACAACAACACTTTTTCTTAACTATAAGTGACACTGTCTTAGACGAAGTTTCCCAGATAGAACAAAACAGTTCTTTCTCCTGCGGGCTATTGCATTGTGACACAGATATTGGGTGGGAGGCAGGCAGACAGGTAAACAAAACAAAGGAGGATGAAGTCAACTGTTAAAATACTAATAATAAATGAGGACTATGCATTGAACTTTATAATTTTCTGTTCAATAGTTAATTAAAAAAATAATAAGTCTCAAATTACTTAAGTTACGTCCAGAATATAAAAATAGGTGGTCTGTGACTCATTGTGTAAGTTAGTTTTGACATAAGTCGAGTATTTCATAGTTTTTAGTTTTCATTAATATTGCCTGATGTTACTGATAGCTCCATAAACCTGATATTTATCTGTCTTTAAGGCTTGAAAGCATCTTCTATAAACTTACAGACATATTTTAACACACACATACCTACCTAAAAATTACACAAACCATAAACATTTACTCCAATGATGAAAAAGAGTTGGCCAACACTGGCATTTTGTCAGACGTGATAAGAATCCCACTTGCGAAGTTCTGAATCATGTCAATTACCCTAGGAATGATGGCTTTTCTAGTCAGTGAGACCTGTCTATATGGTCCTTCTCTTTTTTCTTTCCTATATGTTTCTGAGTAATATCTTTCTCTTCATCCCAAATCTCTCCATCCTTGTTAGCAAAGTGATCAATGCCCAGTTTCTTATTTTCAACCAATTGAAGCACTTGATTCAATTTAAAAAACTTTCAGCTAATCTTTTCACTGTAAAAAATTTTGACAACTTGTCTCTTTCCTCTTTCTCTTTATTTCTTCAGCATTTCTTCCCTGTGCTGTATGGTGGTATTTTGAACAGTCAGTAGTAGAACTGATCATCTTCAGGTGACCATCTGAGAATGATATCTGAAACAAAGTTACATCCAATGCCATCAGGTCATTTCCTACTCAGAACTACTCACAGAACAAAGAGAACTGTGTCCCATGGGGTTTCCAAGGAGCAGCTGGTGGATTCGAACTGCTAATGCTTAGCCATTGCACCACTAGGACTTCTCTGCAAATGAGGACTTCAGCAAATTGTGGGCTGCAGCACTGTAGGTAGCAGATTTAACTAACAAAAAGTTACACACAAAAAACTGAGAACACAGACAGTCACAAGTGCATGCATGGAAATTCAAATACACTGTAAGTCCGGGACTACCGCTAGTCCATGATCATGGTCTGAAACAGCTACTGGTACTGGAAGTAACCTATTTAACACTTTGATCATCAACAGGACAGGGAAGATCATGAAAGCATTTCTAGACAAATTCATCTTACATTTGAATTCCTCTTATAAAGTCTCTACCAAATAGGGAAACCCTAGTAGCATTGTGGTTAAGTGCTACGTCTGCTAACCAAAAGGTGAGGAGTTCAAATCCACCAGGCACTCCTTGGAAACTCTATGGGGCAGTTCTCCTCTAACCCGCAGGGTTTCTATGAGTTGGAATTGGCTCGGCGGCAGTGGTTTTAGCTTTTTTTGGCTACCAAATAGATACTTTATTGTTGTTGTTGTGTGTCACTGAATCAACTCCAATTCATAGCGACCCAAAGCACACAGTAGAACTGTCCCATGGGGTTTACTAATCTGTAACCCTTGCAGGAGCACACTGCCAAGTCCTTTCTCGCCAAGACAACCACCAAACTTTTGGTTAGCAGCTGAGGGTTTACCCATTGCTCCACTGGGGCTCCTTAAACGGAACCAAAAAAATTGCCACCAAGTCCACTGCAACTCATAGTGATCCTAAAGGGCAGAGTAGGACTGCCCCCATAGAGTTTCCAAGGAGCACCTGGTGAATCTGAACTGCCAATTTTGGGGTTAGCAGCCACAGCACTTAACCAGGACACTATCAGGGTTCCTCCTTAAACAGATACCTATCAAAAACCAAACCCACTGCCATCCAGTCAATTCCAACCCTGTTAAAAGGCTTCCAATAATCTTTTAATCGTTGGACAGTTCTAAAGGTTGCAAACCTTTCCTTAAGAAAAACACTCGTAGACATAGGTCTCTGTCATTCATTGTTCCTAATTTTGCCTCCTGGATAACCCAAAATAAATAAAACAATTACTTTTCTATGGGAAAAGCACTCCCATAATGGCACCAGATATGTTGTTTGTCCAAGTTCACTGTGTACATTTTTCTTCATATTATGAAGTTTCAAGTCCCTTCTTTAGCCTGTATGCTCTCCTCTGAAAACCTTTTAACTTTGTCAGTATGGTCCTCTGGGCAATTTTCTCTCGGTAAAGTTTTACTACCATTAAAGAAAAAAAATATTTTTAGTTGGTTCAGCAAGATTCTCTTCTCAGTGTCCTCGTCCCTACAGTCTCTGAGATTTTACCATTTAATATACAGTACATACAGTAGCAGGATTGGAAGCCCAGCTGCCTATGGTGGTGAGGCATTGGTCACAAGGTAGTGACATGGGCCAGGTATTGACACACTAACCATCAGAGTATTATTTACTTTTATAATAGATATTTTTCTTAAACAACTTGGAACTCATTGCTTTTCAGTCACATGCTAACAAGTCTGTTGCCTCATGTCCTGTACCTCCTTGGTCAGGAGGACAGTGTCTTCTTGCCCCATTCTTTGACAAGATGTGCAGGTCCTCCTTATCCTGGACTTAAAAATCTCCAAGAAAGTTGAAGGGCTGCTTGTCCAGAGGTGACAAGGCAAGTTACT
This sequence comes from Heterohyrax brucei, assembly GCA_028571685.1. Lineage (NCBI taxonomy): Eukaryota > Metazoa > Chordata > Mammalia > Hyracoidea > Procaviidae > Heterohyrax > Heterohyrax brucei. The sequence continues at coordinate 81,894,625 of CM053148.1, read as the reverse complement.
GGGATGAGATCTCTTCTTGAGGAAAGTTCTTTCTGAGTTCCCTCCACTTTATTTTCAGACTCTGATGGTAACCACACACTTGTATTTTCCTTCCACGTTGAGGGTCTCTCATTCATTCCACTGGCTCAGCACTGTCCAGCAGAGCTCTCTCTGCAGATAGAGTGCACTCTATATCTGCACTGTCCAATACAGAAGCCACAAGCCAAACCATGAAATCTGGTTGGTGTGATTGAAAATCCGAGCTTTTTACATTTTATTTCATTTTACTTAACTACATTTATGATGAAATAACCACGAATGGTTAATGAGAACCATCTTGGACAGGAAAATCTTGCCATCAACTTCATTCTGACTCATATTGACTCTACAGGACGGAGTAGAACTGTCCCATAGGGCTTCCAAGGAGTGGATTTGAACTGCCAGCCTCCGGTTAGCAGGCTGAGCTCTGTGCTACTATGGATAAAGGAAAAAGAGGGGAAAACTGAGTACTGAGTATAGATACAGAACTAGAAAAGTGTGCCTTGTTTACCGCTCTCTCTCTACATCCTGTCAACCAGATATTCATTTGTACAAACAAGTATCTTTGAAATGTGAGCTCTGTCAGCCCCAGACACTTGGGTCAGCCTGTCAGGTCCCTTTCTGACACAGGAGAGATCAAAAGCCTGGACCCTTATGCTTACAGCTACTACATTTCTCAGTAACTGTCCATCTCCCTGGATCCCAAAACAGCAGGGCAGAGGCCCTCAGAAGATAGCGCTGAGTGCCAACATTTTTGCAGTTGTAATACTTCTCATTCCTATAGGACAGACTAGATCTGCTCTACAGGGCCTCAAAGGAGAAACTTGTGGATCCAAGCTGCTAACTACACTTTGAAGATGTAAACTGTGCCTAAGGGGTTTCACAGTGGGGAGTAGTGGAGAGAAATTAGCCCTCAATGCATGAAGAGAAAAGAAGAATACACAAAGAACCATCACATTTAAAGACAGCCCTGCCACATGGAGCCCTGGTGTCACAGTGATAAAGACCTCTGCCACTGACCCAAAGGTTGGTGGTTCAAATCCACCAGTCACTTTTCGGAAACGATGAGGAAGTTCTCCTCTGTCCTATAGGGTTGCTGTGAGTCAGAACCAGCTTCATAGAAACAAGTTTGGCTGGGTTGGGTTGGTTTACTGGCTACATACATATTTTTGATAAGGATGCTTGTAGAGAGAAATCATTTTTTACTAAAGACAAATAGAGCATGTAAGATGATAAGTGGCAGCTGACACTCAACACTTTGAAGTGATGGGTACTGGTGAGGATTTGGGAAACCCTGGTAACACAGTGGTTGGCTGCTACCCACCAGGTAGGTGCTTCTTTGAAACTCTGAGGCAGTTCTACTCTGTCCTGTAGGGTTGCCACAAGTCAGAATCAACTCGATGGCATTGGGTTTTTCATTTCATGGACTCATCATGTTTGTATCAAGAGGCAGGAGCTCTACAACCAGCCATAGACTGCAGAGTGGTAATGTGAGTTCAGTGTTCCCAGATCTCCTAGTTTTCTGAGAGACGCCAGAAATCTGGATTTCTTTGTGAAAATGTCCAATTTCAAAATGTTGGCTCAAAAAAGTTTTAAACATTGTAGAAGCCAAATGAAACACTGGTAAGGGCCAAATCCAGCCTGTGGGCCATGGTTTGGGACTTTCTGTAGTGCAGCACACAGACAAAAGGGGATTTGTGGCATTATATGGACTCCGAGTACCACATCACACGCCCCTTGGGAAAGAACAGCCTTTGCTTCTCGCTCAGCCTGAAGCGATAACTCTAATGTGAATGAAAAGTCAGCATCTTTCATGAGCTCTTCTGTGAGTCCTTCTGTTGTCTGTCTTTCCTTTTTGTTTCCTTCCTCTCTGTCCTTCTCCTTCTCTTCACTGCTCTTGATGACCTTAAGACAACATAAGCCTCAGCTAGGACAGTCAGCCACTAGTGTGATCATTTCCTTTAATGTGAAGTTCATTTCAAATGACCATTTTGGAGGGGAATAAACTGTACAAATCAAGTATCTAATTATTATTTTGAGGATTTGGAATTGGCTTCAAGACAGCTAGCACTTCCATAAGTTTCACTAGGAGAAGAAGAGCCCATCAGAGGCGCATTTAGTGAGACATGCTAAAGAGAGACAAATCGAAATAGACAGCACTAATACATACACTCATATACCTGCATGAGTGCATATATTATATAATCATGTATTAAACCCCATGTTCTTTGAGAGGAACATCTACACACTTGATTGTAAAATAAAAAAAGCCTACTGAAAAATAAAATGTGTAGACCTTAACATTGGAATTAGAAGATTCATGATACTTGCCAGTACTTGTCAAACCTTTCAGGAGGTTCTTTGCTGCTTGCTTCTTTCATTTGTTTGAGTATCAGAAAATCTTTTTCCCAGATGGAAGCTTCGTGCCTTTTCCTAAGCCACAAGTCTTTTGACTTGTTTGCAAAAGATTTGTGGTCTTTGTGAAGCCATTGTTATTTCTCTTTGGGTACAGATGAAAATAAATACATACACATTTATACATATATACACACACATTGTATAAATTGTGTCATGTGTTTCTGAGTATCTCACTTGCTCTTACTCATCAGAAATAAATCACTACTCAGGCTCATACTTTAAAGGAACTGTAAACAGCAGATTTCATCAGATCCCATATTTCTCTTCCTTCTCCACTTCCAACTAACTCAAATACCCACTTCACCTGCACTACCTGCTATCCACAAAACATACTGCCATTTTGTCTTGTGAAACAGGGATATTAGAGGATACTGAAAGTGTGATTTTTCCTTCTCTGCCTTTTAAAAAAAATCTTGTTTGTGTAAAATAATGGACTCCCTGGGTGGTACAAAGAGCCAAGAGCACAACAACTAGCCAAAAAGCAGGTAATTCAAACCCATCCAGAGGCACCTTGGAAGACAGGCTTGGTGATCCACTTCCTAAAAGTCTCAGCATTGAAAACTCTGCAGAGCAGTTCAACTTTGCGGACTAGGGTCACTGTGAGCCAGAACTGATTCAACGGCAGCTAACAACAACACATAAGACAAGAGAAAAGGTAGTCACTCCTGTAGGACTCTAAACCCAAACCCAAATCCAACCCAATGCCATTGAGTAGATTCTGACTCATAGCGAACCTATAGGACAGTGCAGAACTGCCCCATAGAGCTTCCAAGGAGCATGGGATGGATTTGATCTGCTGACCTTTTGGTTAGCAGCTGTAGCACTTAACCACTACATCACCAAGGTTTCTAGCTGACTACAATTTCAGGTCTTCCAATACTACATCTGTAGTAAGTTCTAACAATGCCATTTATTATAATCATAATAGTAAATAATGGCTTGTTATAATAATAATAAAGATTATCATCATCATCATTTCAGGCCTAAATGCTCAAAAAGGAAAACAAACTAGGACTTCAGACGATAAAAGCCCTGGTAGAGTAGTGGTTAAGTGCTACGGCTGCTAACCAGAAGGTCAGCAGTTCAAATCCAACAGGCACCCCTTGGAAACTCTATGGGAGAAGTGCCACTCTGTCCACTAGGGTCACCGCGAGTCAGAATCAACTCAACAGCAGTGGGTTGGGGTTTTATGGTTTTGATGATAATAGGTCCCTGGGTGACACAGCAGTTCACATCAAACTACTGACCTTGACGTTGGTAGTTCAAATATACCAGCAGCATTCTGAAAGAAAGTTCTGCCAATCTGCCTCTGTAAAAGACTACAACCAAGAAACTCTATGAAGTCGTTCTGCTCTGTAACACACTGGGTCGCCACCAAAAGTTGAAAATGACTCATCGGCAATGGATTTTTTAGAACGTAACAGCACTTATTTGTGGTTCAGCTGCAAGCCAAAAGGTTGGCAGTTCAAACCCATCAGCCACTCCTTAGATACCCTATCAGGCAGTTCTCATCTGCCCTACAGGGTGTCTATGAGCTGCAACTGACTCAATGGCAATAGGTTTAGTTTAATTGGTTTTTTTTTCTAATTAATAAGTGTACGAAGCCCCGGTTGTGGCATGGCTAAGCACTTGGTTATTTACCAAAGGGTCAGTGGGTCAAACCCAATAGCACTTCCGTGGGAGAAAAGATCTGGATACCTACTCTGTCACTTAGGGTCCCTAAGAAAACAAAAATCCTCAAAACTGCACTGATAAGTAACACCATAATAAATGGAGAAAAGATTCAAGTTGTCAAGGACTTCATTTTATTGGGTTCCATAATCAACACCCATGGAAGCAGCAGTCAGGAAATCAAAGAAAGGACATATCGCACTGGGCAAACCTGTCGCAAAAGACCTCTTTATAGTATTAAAAAGCAAAGATGTCACTCTGAGGACTAAGGTGTGCCTGACCCAAGGCTTAATATGAACAATTGCCTCATATGCATATAAAAGTTAGAGAATGAGTACAGAAGATGGGAAAAGAATTGATGCCTTCGAGCTATGGTGTTGGTGGAGAAGACTGGATACACCACAGAATAAATACAGCCAGAGTGTTCCTTGGAAACAAGGATGGTGACACTTTATCTCATGTACTTTGGACATGATCTCAGGAGGGACCAGTCCCTAGAGAAGGACATCACGCTTGGTAAAGATCAGTGAAAAAAGAAGACACTTGATGAGATGGATTGACACAGTGGCTGCAGCGACGGGCTCAAGTACAGCAATGAGTCTCAGGATAACAGTGTTTCCTTCTGTGGTACCCAGGGCCACTAGGAGTCAGAAGGGACTTGATGGCACCTAACAACAACAAAAACATGAGTCAGAGTCAAGTTGACAGCACATACTCAGCTCGATGGCACACAACCACAGTAACAAACAGGGGGTTTCTAATACTCCAGAGGGGTAGGTTCTGTTCAGAAGTTTACTCTGGTTTAAAAATTAACATTTATTTACAAGAGTTTAATATGTACAAGTCTAATTTCTTAAACTTGTAAACTGACTATACAAAGCTTATTAATTCCAACTTCAGAAAAATGTTAATAGTTACTTTTGATTAATTTATGGACACATTAGAAAAAACTTAGCTACTTAAGTTCCTTCAAACATTTTAAATTGCAATGATCAATCTGGGTACTCAACTGTACAATTAAAAAAAAAATCCTAGGACTTAAGTAAATCTTCTAAACTGGAACAAATTAAACTTACAAATATAGAGGAAATTAAGTTGTCTGAAACTCCTAATATTATTCACTAAATTCAGTATTTGACCCTGAAATCATAGGTCTACATTGACAAAGCAGGCAGCTGTAAAACACTTAGCAGAGAGTGCTTAAGAAAGTACCTTTCATGGGGAGGGTGAAGGCAGGGCAAGGTTGGCAAACAAGTATAGAATGCACAGTGTTATTTTTGTAAAAATACGGTAAACTGGAATCCCTCTTCAACATTTTTTAACAGCTTATGGCAGGTCCCAGGACCAATAACTAACAATCTGTATCTTTTCTTGAAAACCCATGGTTAGATTGTGCTTCTGCATACACTGAAGTTAGGCCTGGCCATGTGACATCTTTGGACGAGTGAAATACAAGCAGAAGTGACATGATTCTCTCTAATCAGAAACTTTCAAGAGATAGTGCTATGGTTTCTTCCCAACGCCACGGTTATGCTCCGTCTGGCAATGTTTCCATCCATGTGATTCCAGGACGACAACAATATGGGGAGGTTCTCCTGTCCATGCTCGATGAATGCAGAACAAAAGTAGAAAATAATCATGGACATTTCCAGGATTCAGGGCCTAGTTGTTATCACAGCCTAACCAAGGGTACCCTGACTGATGCACAGAACACATTTTCTTAACTATTACAAATACTCATAATACCAGTGCACACAGAGTATTCTCAAATGTAATACATATTTAATACTGTGGATTTGACCCTATTAAACATTTCTATTTGTTACTAAATTTTTCTGAGACTTAAAGATACTTACCTGCGGTGCAAGGAATCATCTCAGAGAGTTTTCAGGTTATCTTCCAAAAGAAGATGTCTCCTCTATTGATTGAGATTACTTAATTTAAGACAGTAAAAAGGAAGTAAAGCCTAGAGAGAGAAACTTTTTCTTATGAACCTAAATGCCAGGCTAAGCCCCTTTATGTAGCTACTACATTGCAGGCTTGAAAATTCAAGACAAGGTTGAGTACAGAGCCCATGACTGTAGCTTTCAGTTCTATCTTTAACTAACCTTCAAATCATACTACGTGTTAGATTCCTAGTGCCATAACAGAAATGCCACCGTGTGGGATCTAAAGAACAGAAGTTTGTTTTTTCACGATCCCAGAGGCCAGAAGTTCAAACCAGGGTCTCAGTCCTGTTGGTCTCTTCCTTGTTGGTCATCTCAGACAGTCTGTGTTTTGTTGGCAGCAGACAGTTCTCACATGTCATCTGTCATTCCCCTCTGTGTGTATCTCTGTGGCTAAGTTGCTCTTTTAGTAACTCAGAAGCGATTAGATTTAGAACCCACATTACTTGGGTAGGGAAACTATGGTGGCTTAGTGGTTGACTGCTACAGCTGCTAACCCAAAGGTTAGCAGTTCAAGTCCACCAGGCGCTCCTCAGAAACTCTATTTCACAGTTCAACTCTGTCCTATAGAGTCACCATGAGTCAGAAGCAACTCAGTGGCAATGGGTTTGGTTTGATTTTCTATTTGCATATAATTTAATTAACATTACAAATAAAAGCCCTATCTCCAGACCGGATTACATCTACAGGGGCTAGGATTCCAACACATATTTTGGGGAGACACAACTTAATATATGGCACATTAGTTAGGGTCTGTAATTCCTACACAGTGGCTTAACACTTGCTTATGTCTATGTAGTATAAACACATTCTATTTTGACTTCTCTTCACAGCCTTTCTATTTGGGTGGCCAGAAATTAAGTATGTTTTAGAATGACGTAAATGAAGCATTTTGGGTGGCACTAGACCGTGACAGACTTACATCACAATTTCTGAGGACTGCGCTATGGTGAACGGTATGTGTTTGTAAAGCATCTTCCAATTTGCCAAGTTTAGTGGTGTTCCTTTCTGACCTTGGTCCATGAGACCTGTGGTCCTTCAGGGTATCCGGGTGCCCAATGGCTGTATTCTCTTTGCTTCCCTATTGCTCCCCAGTGCCCTGCACTTTTGAGTTTGTTCTCATTTGTCTGGGCTTAAAAAGGAAGCACCCTGTAAACTTTTTTTTAACTCTGCCACCTATGTTCTTTTGTTTTTTATTGTGATTAAGTGAAACTATACAACCCAGATTAATTATGGATGGCCACCTATCTGCAGCTCCTTCTGCTCTCCTTGCCTGGCAACAGCACACTCCTCCTTTTCATTCTATACTTGTTGTATCCTCCCAACAATCTCCTGTCCCCTCCTCTCTACCCTCTTCTTTCTCATCTAGAAAGAGATCAGTAGGACAGCATCCTATAAATGCATAGAACCACAAAGTACACAAATCATGTGGTCACATTGTGTCTGCAAGTAAAGTCCATTTTTGTCCCAAGAGTTGACCTCAGTAGTGTTTTCTGGACAGGGGCAGCAGCAGGTCTCTGGGCCATGCTCCCAGGGGATCCCCCAGCCATCAGACCATTAGTTGTGGTCTTTTAGTAGAGTTCTTGAGCTGCACACCTCTTTTTCTTGTATTGCCACTGGGACTCAACATTACATGCCCCATCACAGCTGTCTTTGGTGATGGCCAGGCACCTTCCAGTTCTTCTGGTCAAATGTTGATACAGTCTCCCATTCACATGGACCCTTCTGTCTCCTGAGCTCTTTCTTCCTTGTGTGTTTGTTGTTCTCACTGATCATCTGGATGAGTTGGGACGATTTGATGTACCTCAGATGGCAGTCTGCTAGTTTTTAAGACCCCAGATGCCACTCAGCAATATAGGGTGCAGAAAACTCTCTTAGCAATAAGCTAATTATGCTGGATGGCCTCAATGTCTCCCAAAAGCATATATGACTTTGGTAGGACTACTACAGAAGGTATTTAAAGGTCTTTAAAGCAATTATTTGTTGAAAATGTTTTTCTTGGGAATTTAAGAAAAGGAGTTAAGCTTGCCAGTACATGTCTTTGGAGAATCTGACATGGAAACAAGCAAGAAAGGATTCTCTTCTAGAGACAGTGCCCTCTGCCAGTGAGTCAGTACACTAGGTAAACTGACTTCAAGATGATTTTGTGGACTGAACTATTGTTTCACACTGTGTTAAATACACACACGAAATGATAAGCTCTACTAAACGAAAAAGTTAAAAATCTGATCTCTACTTAATCATTCAGAACAGTAGAGGACAGATTGTCCTATAGAATTACAATATGTTTGTCTAGATTGGGAAAGAGAAACTAAAAGGGAGCCCTGGTGGTGTAGCGGTAAGAGTTTGGCAGCTAACCAGAAGGCCAACAGTTCAAATCCACCAGCCACTCCTTGGAAACCCCATGGGACAGTTCTAGTCTGTCCTATAGGGTCACCACGAGTTGGAATCAACTTAATGGCACCTAACAACACAGCAGAAGGCAGGAACAAAGAGATGAAGCCAACCTAAATAAATAAATGTACAGTTTTGCTTGAACTTGGAGCATACCATATCTGTACACATTCCACTGGTAAAAAAGAAACCACATGACCAAGCTCAGCAGCAATGGAACAGGGAAGTAGACACCTCATGAGCAGGGATACTGAGGAGGAGGGTGTTTCCTGAGTAGTAACACAACTTCTCATATGACTGTCCAAGTCTCATCCAGGAAAGAAAAGGACTCCAAGGACGTGAGGAAAGAAGTGGGAAAAAAGCAAAGGACACTGAAAAATAATACATGGAGTAAATGGCAGTTGGAATATTCTAAGGAAATTGAGGGGGATGAAAACACGCTATGACATGGATTTTTGCCTAAATTTAGCATAGCTGAGTTCAGCAACATTAAACCTTTTTCTACTATTAGGAGCAAATAAAACAATACAAATAATATTACACCCCCATCTTCTTCCCCTAAAGAGGATGGAAATAAAAAAGAAAAATTGGAGCAAAAATTGCTCCAAAATAAAGTCAAATGTACCAAGTGAAATAAGCTCCAGAATCACCTCAGTTAACCTTATTCTAGTGATGTGAGTTTCACATTCTCCTGAGGAACTTGTTAAAAAATATAAAGGGTTTGGCCCTCCCACAGTAATACGGGATGTGACTCCAGACCTGAACTGTCAGCATCCTCACTAGCGACCCCATCATCTGCCAACGCTTGAAAGCCCCTAGTTTCAGACAGCTGTGTTTAGAAACCAAAGCAAGGGGCTGCAAGAGGAGCTGCCTGTCCCCTGCCTCTTCTCTCTCTTTCTGACTTGCTGCCCCAATGGAGATGGGAGGATGACACCATGATGGCCTCTGTACCCACAAAACAAAGTGAATGAATTGAGGTTTCTGGAGGATTGAATTATTGGCTCTCAGTTCTTCTCATTTCCATGGCTCCACACCTATACCTTTTGACTGTGCAATTCTTTCTACTAAATTTCCACACCCTGTTGAGGTCGAATATGGCCTTGTGACCTGTTTTGACCAATGAAATACAGGTATACAAGAAGTGTGCTGGCTCTGAGCTTAAGTCATGTTCCTGCTTGTTCTCTTGAATTTCTACCATTGCCTTGAGAACAGCTTTCCCCTGGTAGCTCCTGCCTCTCCAGACTATGCCGCAGAACTAGTGCATGTCTACACGTCTAGTGAAGGGTTTGATGGTACAGTGGTTAAAGCATATGGCTGCTAGCCAAAAGGTCAGCAGTTTGAACCCACCACCTACTTCACAGAAGGAAGATGTGTCAGTCTGCTCCCATAAAGACTGAGAGCCTTGGAAACCCTATGAGAAAGTTCTACTCTGCCCCACAGGGTCCTATAGAATTGACTTGAGGGCATGCAACAACAGCGGGCCTAACGCTAAGCAAATCCCAAGTCCCTCTGGACCCAACTTGAAGGATTTAGCCATGTCAAGTTAGACAGACCAAGTAACACCTGAAATCCCTATGTATGCATGAGGAATCCACTGCTATTTGGAGCCACTAAGTGCTGGAGTGGTTTGTTCCTCAGCAGAAGCTAACTGATGCAGAGATGAAGAGGTCCTCTTGAAGAGTCTCTGTTCCTCTTCCCAAACCTAACATCACATGGGTAGCAGCACCTCTTGTTCCCTTTGCTGAAACAAAACTCAGACTTTCTGCAAGATCACTTATTAGGTTTTTAACACTAAGGAACATTTTCCTCTGAATTGATACAATGCTATTTATGTGACTATAATACCTGATGAAGCCAGCACACAAATATAAATAAGGGAAATAAGAGAGAAAGCAGAATATTTAGGTCATACAACAGCTCTACTTCTTCTTTTTTTTTTTTTTTCAAAACAGAAACAGATTTTTGTCAAGAATCCAGCAATTCTGGTGGAAATAGTCAGCAATGGAAGCATGTTTTCCATTAACTGAAATACTGTGTTAACCTCCATCAGAAATACACTTTCTTAAACTGAATGCAGAATTGGTAGTTTCAAGAAACAGTGCCCACAGTCTAAGTGTTCAAAGGGCCTGATGCAAATGAGCTCATTGTATGTGATTAAAATACTCTTAGCTTAATTTTGTGAAAAGGAGACAAAAACCTAAAGCAGCATTTCCTCACCTACCCAACCAAGCACTTCAAACATTGCTAATGTCTCTTAAGCCCCCGAGTGAAGGTTCCTTTCTCACTGCTACATAGTCTCTTGAGATCTTCTGAATCTAACTTATATTCAGCAAAGCCACTCATAAAAACTCTTTATATATTTAAAAACAAGCTCTCATAAACAGCCTCTATTGTCCTCAGGCCACCATTTGTCACACCGTAGTGGCTTGTGTATGACTGTGATGCTGGGAACCATGCTACCACTATTACACAAAGTCACCCGCTGCTGGTGGACAGCTCTCAGCACGGCTCCCAGACTCAGAAAGATTAGGAAGAAAAGCCTTGATAATGTACTTCGAGAAATTAGGCAGTGGAATCCTTATGCATCACAACAGAATATTGCCTGCCACAGTGCTGGAAGACAAGCCTTCTAACTTGGGAGGCACTACAACAGCAAGAACAATGGACTCCAGCCTACCAGTGACCATGACATTGACATTGCGCCAGGCAGCATTATGTTCTGTTTGGTACAAGGTTGCCACGAGCTGGAGCTGACTCAACAGCAACTTACGACGACAACAATGACCCCCAGACTCCCGCCAGCAGCTACTACATGACGGGTACCTTTCTCCTAAGCTAGCAAGTCCAAGAAGTGGCACTGAAGTTCTACCTGCTAGCAGATTACATGACAACTGGTAGCTGCTGTCAGAACCACACTCTGGCTGCCACTCTGCAGGTTTCTGGCTAGAGGAACCACCTCTTATGCATTATATGAAGCAAGACTGAGTCTTCACGGAGGGACTTGGGTTGCAGACCCTGCAGCCAGCTCTGGGTCTTGTCATTGATTCCTGTTTTTCTCTTGTGCTTCGTCTTCGCCCTATGAGAGACGTATCAAGGCCCCTGGGTGATGTAAAGCTTGACGGCTAAGCTGAAGAATCCCTCGTGAGCCAGCGGTGAAGAAGTCAACTGCTAACAAAAGATCAGCAGTTTGAATCCACCAGCTGCTCCCCAGAAAACCTGTGGGGCAGTTCTATTCTGCCCTACAGGGTTACTATGGGTCAGAGTCAACTCAACAGCAGTGCGTTTAATGGGCTAACCTAAAGGCCAGCATTTCAAGCTCACCTAGTGGTAAGATAGAAGAAAAGCCTTGATAATCTGTTTCCATGAAGACTAAAGCCAAGAAAACCCTGTGGAGCAGTTCTAGCCTGTGCACATGTAGTCTCCATGAGAATCAACTTGACAGCAACAACAACAACACAGACCAGGATGCGGGAACTATGATTCACATCCTGGAAGGAAGGTGAGACCAGGAAGTGGAGTCAGAGACATAAAAGGCTGGAGGAGGAAGGGTAAGGAGCCAACGAGCTCCTGTCTGAGAGCTCAAGGTAAACAATGGACCCCAATGTGGAGAGATAAGTTTCAGGTAAACTCCACTACTTATTCCTCCATCACAGGCCAACTCTTCCTCTGACAGCTGAAAAACAGATACCTGTGACCCTGGAGATGAACAAGGATCAACACTGCTTTCATTCCATATGAAATCAACAATTAACGACACGAATTGAAATTATTTCCCACCCAGGAAAGCGGTGGCAATAAAATAACCCAGCTGCACTGAGAGTGAAGGTTGGGGCCTCATTAACTACTGTTTACAGTGTCTTCAGAAGACTTAGAGCTCTTAATGATATTTCCCAAAAGGCTGAGTATAGTATAGGAATGCCAGGGACAGCGTCATTCCATAAATCTCATTTATTTCCCGAGTCACTAGGACACTTGGCTTCTTCGATTACAGTTGACGGTTGCTTCCACAATTGTAAACATAATCCTCTGAATCATTTCCACTCTTTGGAAATGTTAGTTTTAATGTGACACATAAATTCTTTCAGGGTACTAATATTCCTAATTTAATCTACAAAATCTTTAAGCCAGTACATGGTCTTTTCTCTCATTTTTGTTGGCAAGCAGAAAATTGACAAAGTCTGTGTCCGATTCATTCTACAGTGGACCATAACAATTCTAGGCCTATCAATCATATGATCAGTCACATCTGTTTTCAAAGTAGACATTGTTTTTCAATCAGCAGAGCATGAACATGGTAGAGTAGGCCTTCTTCCCAAGACAAGCTCCATGCAAGAAGCACAAATTGAAGTTGTTGCCATTCTCTTCGCAGTTACAGGTTTTACACATGTCTCTGAGGCTCTTGCCCACTCTGAAACATCTTTTTAAAATCATTTAAAACTTCCTTTATGGAGTCCTGTCTTCCACAAAGAAAACCTGGTGATGTAGTGGTTAAGAGCTATAACTGCCAACCTAAAGGTTGACAGTTTGAATCCACCAGGCACTCCTTGGAAACTCTGTGGGACAGTTCTACTCTGTCCTATGGGACCATGATGAGTTAAAATTGACTTGACAGCAATAGGTTTGGTTTTGGTTTGGTCTTCCACAGAATCCCTTTCTCTGTCTCTCTCCAACCTTTTGCCTCAGCCGAATGAAGAGTTGCCTCACAGAACAATCTATGTTGTTGTTATTATGTGTCAGTGAGTCAATTTTGACTCATAGTGACTCCATGTGACTCAGGAGAACTGCCGCTATAGTTTTCTTGCTGTAATCTTCACAGAAACAGATGACTGGGTCTTTCTCCTACAGAGCCCATGGATGGCTTTGAACCACCAACCTTTTGGTTGGCAATCAAGTGTTTAACCATTGGGCTTCTACATGCCATGTGGTTGCTAAAAACACACTGGAAATGCAAAAGGATGGAAAGCTATGTTTGCCCTAACATTTTCCAAGGAGAGGATACATGTGTTTAAAAGAAAGTCATGTCAAACAGGCTTCTCGGGTGAATCCTAAAACGGAAAACAGGTGCTTGCTCAACCTCTGCCTTAGGAGTATGCTAGGCTCTTGTTTGGTGGGTAAAGACATGGAAATTTGGGGCCAGAGCTGAGTTGCCTTAACGACAGAGGAGAGGGCTCTGCCTCCAGGGAGTCCTCCTCCTCTGCTTTTCCCAAGCAGTGTCCAATCTGTCCTCCAAACTAAATGTGGGGCAAAATACCTAAAGACAAAATCCAAACCAAACCCACTGCCATAAAGTCAGTTCTGACTCCTATCAACCCTACAGGGCAGAGCAGAACTGCCCAACAGCACTTCTAAGGCTGTAATCTTTACAGAAGTCACTGTCACAGCGCTCTCCTACAGAGTAGCTAGGGGCTTCAAACCGTCAACTGCTTGGTTAGCAGGGCAGCACTGAACCACGGTGCGACCAAACACTCTCCTTTCGAGCTGTTTGATCCCAGCTTTCCTATTTTTCTGTCTGTGAGCCAGGAGTAAACAATAAAAAAAGAGTCTACAAAAGAAAAAAGAGATGTTTTGTGCTTGCCCAATTATTTAAGAGAGATCTTCAATAACTATTTTCACCAATCAGAAATGCCTCTAACACAATTTCTCTTGCACTACTGGACATTGATTTGAATCTACTTTCTCACCCCAAAAGGGAACTTCATTGGTACCCTCAGCAACACTTCTAACTCCAACACTTAGCACAAATGCAAATGGCTTGAAAAGGGCATGGAAAAGCTAGAGAAGTCAGTTGTGACACTCTTGCATTATAATTGATAATGTCTTCCAAGCATAGATGAGAAAATGCTCATTAGATAATTCAGGTAACTCAGGCGGCAGCCCTGGCCAAGGGCCTCAGGTACAGAAGATTTGGCAGTGACTAACTCATTCAGGGGAACCTGGTGGCCTAGTGGTTGAGTGATATGGCTGCTAATCAAATGATTGGCAGTTTGAATTCACCAGGCACTCACTGGAAACTCTATGGGGCAGTTCTCCTCTGCTCTGCGGGGTCACTCACTCAGAGGAAGATGAAGACAATGATTCTTCCACATAGAGGACATCAGCCCAACTTAACCAAGGCAAAGTCACAGAAGCTTCCAAGGCACATCTAAACACCCTCAGGGACTGAGAGTAACTAGGGCTGAGGGGTGTGGACTTTGGTTCCAGGGTCATCTAGGTCAACTGTCATAATCCAGTTCATTAAGAAACTGTTCTACATCTGATTTCGATGAGTAGCATCCGGGGCCTCAAAAGCTTGCAAGTGGCCACCTAAGATGCATCTACTGGTCTCATCTGGTCCAGATCCAAGAAGAATAAAGAAAATCAAAGACACTAGGAAATATGGACCCCAAAGACTAACGGACCACTAGTACCACAGTCTCCGTCAGCCTGAGCCAAGAACTAGATAGGACCACCACCAATCACGGTGACAGGGATCACAATAAAGGGTCCCAGACAGAGCAGGAGAAAAATGTAGAATAAAATTTAAATTCACCAAAGAAAGACTAAATTTGCTGGTTAGACTAAAGACTGTAAGAAGCCAAGACCATGGCTCCAGGACATCTTTTTAATTCAGAACTAAAGCCATTCCCAAAGTTTGCCCTTTAGCCAAATATTAGACAGGTCTTGAAAACAAACACCACACTGAGGAACAGGCTTCTCAGCTGAATTACACGTAGGAGGTAAAAAGGGCAACACCTGCCCAAAGGCAATGTCAAGAAGGCAGGAAGGGGCAGAAAAACTGACAGAAACTAGGAACTCGATTATGCAAATAGAAAATATTGACACATCTCAGGGATTGCAACCATATCATAAAACAAACTGAGAATAAATTGTTGAATGAGAAATGTAAAAGAAAATGTAGAACAAAATCCACACTGAAACAGATTTACTGGTCTGAAAGAGACTGGAGAGACCCCTGAAACTATTGCTCTTCCATCACCTTCTAACTTGAAACTGAAAACATTCCCAGAGGCTACCTTTCAGCCAAATAATAGATCCACTTACTACTGCTGAGTCTATCCCAACTCACAGCAACCCTATATGGTGGGGTAGAACTGCCCCATAGAGAATCCAAGGAGCACTTGGATGATTTGAATTGCTGACCCTTTGGTTAGCAACCACAGCACTTAAACACTGTGCCACTAGGATTTTCAAAATAATAGACAGGACTATAAAATAGTAACCCCCATGAAAAAGGTGTTATTTAGAATAATCTGTGAACTTAATTGTTCTACGTCCTACATAACTCATTGCTGAACATCAACACTACAGTCACCGTCGAAGTATTCCGCTTGGGCAACTATCCACCGACACCAGTGCCTAGTCCACCTTTCAAAGCAACTTTGGAACTCCTTCTGGAATGGCCCTTGTGCATGGTGGCACAGTGGCCAGTTTGTGAACTTAATTTTATTAGTTGTCTGTGAGGGAGTTTGTTTTAGTCACAGGTTGTGGTGCTGTAACAGAAGTCACACAGAGTAGGTGGCTTTAACAAAGGAAAATTTATTCTTACACAGTCCAGTGGGCTCTAAGTCTGAATTCAAGATACCCGCTCCAGGGGAAGTCCTTCCCTCTGTTGGCTCTGGAGGGAAGTCCTTGTGTTGTATCTGCCCGTGGTCAGGGAGCATCTTGGCACAGGAACCTCAGGTCTGAAGGACATGCTCTACTCCCAGTGCTGTTTTCTTGGTGTTGTGAGGCTTCCCATTCTCTGCCTGCTTGCCTCTCTTTTTATCTTTCATAAGCAGAAAGGAAAAAAGGTGGTACAAGCCACACTCCAGGGAAACTCCCTTAGCAAAAGTGTTGCAGTTTCTCCCCAATCCTCTTAACATTCTTATCCCACCACCCACAAGCAGAGATTAGGTTGTGTAGCATGGGAAAAATCACAAAATATTGGGAATAACGGCCCAGCCAAATGGCTAAACACATTTTAGGGGGACATAGTTCAATCTACGACAGAGTTCTCAGCCAGTAAACAAACGACTGTATTGGAACACCCTCCCTACTCACCTGATCTGGCCCACAGTGACTTTTTTTACCCAAAGACAAAGGAAATGTTGAAAGGAATGCAATTTGACGACATTCAGGACATCAAGGGTTTAAAACAACGACAGCTCTGATGGTCAATCCAGAAAAGGAGTTCCAAAATTGCTTCGGAGGGTGGAATAGGCTCTGATATTCAGCAATGAGGTGGGCAGCACTTTTACTGGGGTAAGTTTGTAAACTTAATTGGCAATCCTCATCTGAGACCAAAAGGGCAACATTTCCAAAACCAAATAAAGCAAGGCAGAGAGGGACAAGGCCGTCTGAGGGAAGAAATAGGAAGTGTGCTGACACACAGCAGTACTGCAAAGAAGAGCACAGAGCAATTTGTGTACGTGTTATTGATAGGGGAATCCCTGATGGTGTAGTGGTTAGTGTTACAGCTGCTCACCAAAAGGCTTGTAGTTCAAATCCACCAGGAGATCCTCGGAAACTCTACGAGACAGTTCTACTCTGTCCTATAGGGTCTCTATGAGTCAGTCAACTTAATGGCAGTGTGTTGGGTTGGGTTGGGTTTTCTCGATAGGTGAAACCCTGATGGTGCAGTGGTTAGTGCTATAGCGGCTCACCAAAAGGCTTGCAGTTCAAATCCACCAGGAGCTGTTGAATGCCTGAGAAAGGACAATGGTTAGATCCACAACCAGCCAGGAAGATGGCATGGGACTGGGCAGCACTTTACTCCATCTTGCCTGGGTCACAAGTCAAGGGTTTATTTAGTACCTGCTGTCAGTCAGAGAAAACCCTGGTGGTGTAGTAGTTAAGAGCTGCGTCTGCTAACCAGATAACTGGCAGTTCAAATCCACCAGGCACTCCTTGGAAACTCTATATAGCAGTCCTATGGTGTCTGTACGGTCACTATGAGTCAGAATTGACTCAATAGCATTGGATTTTGTTTTCTGTTTTTTTACTGTAAGTCGGAATCAACTAGACAGCAACAAACTTTGGTTTCTGGTAAACAGCAACAAGGAACTCTGCTGGTGCAGAGATTAAAAGCTTAGATGCTAACCAAAGGTCAGCAGCTCAAATCCACCAGGTGCTGTTTGAAAATCCTATGGGGCAGTTCTACTCTGGCCTACACGGTCACCATGAATTGGAATTGACTGGATGGCAACAAGTTTTTAACAACAACAATGGCAGAATAGTCAAGCCAAGCCAAGTGCCGTCGAGTCGGATCCGACTCATGGCAGAATAAAGTACTTAAAATATTACTAAGTACATCTTAAGCTCTTTCTGGACAAGGCCTCAAGACTCTAGGCAATGATGGTGCCTTTGAAAGGAGATCAGTGTAATTGACTCCAATCTCAGGATTAATTTGGAATTCCTTGATGACTGACTTTCAAACTGATAAGCTGAATTTTCAAGGAGGCTAGAAACAGCACAATACCATGTCTTGTCTTCTTTAAAGAGTGTGACCAAGGTTGAGAGCTTATCTTAGTTCCTGTATTCTTAGAGTAAGTGTTTTTAACCTGGAGTTGGAGAGAGTTTTCCTTTCTCACAGAGAGGAGAATAAAAAAATAATCCAGAAGGTTCCATCTCTGTTAGCTCATCTGAGGGGACCTGAGCTGCTAAGGGAAGCTTCCCATTTGAGAGTCTGAAGCATGTTTTGGGTTTTGTTTTATTTTTTCTAAAGTAGTCCCTCCTACAGTCCTAGACTACCTCCTGGAATTCCTACCAACACGGGAACAGAATGTCAGACAGCACCGCACCTGCTGAGGGAACCACAGTGACAGCGTGTGAGCCTCTGGTCTCAGGACCAAAAGCGTAGCAGCAGGTAAAGGTGGGGGTCAAGGAGCAGAACCCAAAACAAGCTGAAGGCGAGGACAGTGGACATCCCTGGGCCCCAAGCCCCACGTCAACCACTAGCTTCCTTCCACCACCCTGCTGATCAATCACAAGGCCAGGTGCTGGGGGTGGGGGTGGGGAGCCTCAACCAGCCACTAGTCTTTGGCTCCCAAAAGCAGGAGCACCAGCCTGGAGGAGCTGAACAGCAACCACAGGTAAACCAGAAACCCCCACAGTGGCAACATCCTCTTCTCCTTTATTATTATTTTACTGTACTTTTGATAAAGATTTACACAGCAGAGGCTCTCATTAAACAGTTAACACACATAATGCATTCTGACCCAGGCTGCCAATCCCACAACCTGGTAACACTCTTCCTTCTCCAGCCTGGGCTCCCCATTACCAGTTTTCCTGGCCTCTCTTGCCTACTCATCACTGCCCCTGGGCTGCTGTGCCCCTTTAGTCTCATTTTGATTTGTGGGTCTCTCCACTCTTTGGATGAAGAGTGAACCTCATGGGTAACTCCCTCTTTTTATAAATTTCACCAAAGACTGTAGTAAAAAGGAGAAAGAAAAATATATATGAAGAGAGCGATCCTCATTACCACTGTTGTCATGACAGAAAGAGCACAAGTAAGTGCATGGCTTGAAAGAACCAAAACTGACTTTCTCACTGTTTAAAAACAAACAAACAAACAAAACCACTGCTGTCTAATAGATTCTGACTGATAGGAAACCCTGGTGGCATTGCGGTTAACTGCTACACCTGGTAACGAAAACGCTGGCAGTTCAAATCCACCAGGTGCTCCTTGCAACCTCTATGGGACAATTCTACTTTGTCCTAGACAGTCACTCCGATTCTCACCATTTAGGAGACTAGAAATCCAAATTCAGGCACGCCGCAAGGGGCAGTTTGCGGAAAGTCTTGGCATTGCAGGCCTGTAGCAGCATCTGTCTCCACAGTCTGTTATCTTTTCCCCCTTGTGTTTCTGTGTCTCTTCTGCTCTTTTAATAACTCAGAAGTGATTAGGTTTAAAACCCACTCGCATTGGCACGACATCTTTACCACAACAAAGGAAATTCCTATTTCTAAATAGGGCCATGTTTACAGGTCCAGGGACTAAGATTTCAACACATTTCGGGAGGTGGGGGAGTAGGAGGTGAAAATTCAACCCATAACCCAAACCAACCAAACTTACTCACTGCTGCTGACTTGATTCCAACTCATAGAGACTCCATAGGACAGAATAGAACTGCTCCATAGTTTCCAAAGAATGCCTGGTAGATTCAAACTTCCATCCTTTCCGTTAGGCTGTAGCACTCAGCCACAACATCAAATACATAACAGGAACAGAAAACTTAAGGCCCCACTGCCACTCAACATTAGACAAAATCCATACAAAAAAACCTACTGTTATCAAGTCAATTCTAACTCATAGCTGGACAGAATGGAATTGCCCCATACAGTTTCCAATGAGCATCTAGTGGATTTGAATTGCTGACTTTCTGATTAGCAACTGAAGCTCTTAATTACTGCACCACTGAGGCTCTTCGGTAAGGGCGGTAGCTGTGAACTGACCCAAATTGGTTGGATAATTTACCCTGGTATTCTTCTGTTGTTGTTGGTTGTCATCGAGTCAGTTCCAACTCACGGAAATCCCTATGTGTGCAGAACAGAACTGTTCCCAGGTTTTTTTCAAGAATGTGAAATGAAGATCTGCTTCCAAAGCCATGGTATTTTCAACTGCCTCAAATGCACAGACAATGAATAAAGAAGACTGAGGAAGAATTTATGCCTTTGAATTATGGTGCTGGTGACAAATACTGAATACATCATGGACTGCTAAAAAAGAACAAACAAATCTATCTTGGAGGAAGTACAGCCAGAGTGTCCCTTACAAGCAAGAAAATGCCATGGCTTTGGAAGCAGATCACTAGGCCCACCTTTCGAGGCAACTCTGGGTGTATTCTAACCACCAGCCTTGGAATAGAACCACCGTAGAACCTGGTAAGTCAGCACTCAATTGAAATGCTTTTCACTGACCCCCAAAGATGGCTAAGCTAGGACAACCACAACTGCACTGCCAGTTTTTAACGAAACCCAATCTCAACCCAAATTCCTTCACACACTGACAGACTCTTGTTAGAAAATACTCATTAGCAAGTAAGCATAAACAAATTTATACAATCTATTCTAAAAAGAAAAAGAAAAGAAAACCTGTTGCCACTAAGTTGATTCTGACTCATAGTGACCCTATAGGACAGAGTAGAACTGCCCCATAGAATTTCCAAGGTGCACCTGGCAGATTTGAACTGCTGAGCCTTTTGTTAGCAGACATAGCTTTTAACCACTATGCCCCTTCTATACACTAAACAAGAGTCCTTTTAGGAGGTGCAGGTAAGAAAAGGAGTCCCTGGGTGGTGAAAATAGTTGAACACTTAACTACAATCTAAAAGGTCAGTAGTTCGAACCCTCCAGGGGTTGTTAGAAGATAGGTTTGGAGATCTGCTGCCAGAAAGTCAGAGCCTTGAAAACCCTATGAAACAGCTCACCTCTGAACACAGGGGGTCGCTGTGAGCGACAGCAAGAGACAAGCAAGATGCCCCAGGTGAGAGTTTGTGTCAAGTTGGCATTCTGTAACCAGAAACCCTCCTAAGCCATGGCCCAGTCCTGGTCCACCTTCACAACTGTTGCTATCTTTGATCCTGTTGGTGCAGCCACTTTACCAGCTCATCTTGTCAAGGGTCTTGTTCCTTTTCACTCACCCTCTACTTTGCCAAGCCTGCTGTCCTTCTCTAGGAATGGGTCCCCCCTGATAGCAGGCCCAACGTAAATAAGACAAAGTCTCACCATTCTTGCTACGAAGAGGCACACTCGCTATACTTCGCCCAAGATAGATTTGTTCATTCTTTTTAGCAGTCCATGGTCTATTCAATGTTCGTCACCAACACCATAACTCAAAGGCATCAATTCTTCCTCAGTTTTCTTTATTCATTGTCTTTCTTATTCATTGTCTATGTATATGAGGCAATTGAAAATATCATGGCTTGCATCAGGCATACTTTAGTCCTCAAAGCAACATCTTTGCTTTTCAACACTTTAAAAGAGGCCTTCTGCACCAGATCTGCCCAATGTAATATGTCATTTCACTTCTTGACTTCTGCTTCCATGGATATGGATTGTGGATTCAGGTAAAATGAAATCCTTGACAACTTCAATAAAGATAACAGTGCAGAAAACACTGTGGAAGTCCTACAGTGTCACATAGGGTTGTCATGAGTTGAAACCGACTCAGAAGTACCTGAAAACAATGACATAGATACATAAAGAGAGGGAGATTTTAAGGACTTGGCTCCAGCAGTCATGGGACTATCAAGTTTAAATCGTTAAGTCAATTGATACACTGCAAACTCTAGCTGTTTTCAGTCGGAAATCTGTAGAAGACATGCTGGAAACTTCCTCAGGATATCTATGTTACAGTCTCGAGGCAGATACCTCCCTTTGGGAAAACTCAGTTTTTGCTCTCAAAGTTTTCAATTGATTGGATGACATCCACCTACATTATCATGGAGGGTAATCCACTTTAAATTAACTGATTATAAATGTTATTTGCATCCAAATACCTTCATTGCAATGTCTAGACTTCATCACACCATTCATAAAGTTAAAGTCTTACAGGCTGCAGTAAAGTACTTTAAAGTCAAAGACTGAGACTGCAATACCTATTCTATACACAGTCTGAGTGCGACACCATCAAGAATGTACTGCAGCAGGAATTAGAACTTCTGGGTTCTGAATCCAGGGCCACCACTTTGGACACTCATTTTCCTTGTCCAGAAAATAAAGGGAGTGACTTAGAGCACATCTCTTCGGTTTGTTCTACAGAAATTTAGGGTTTTGTAGAGGAGCTCTAGAAATTCTGCAAACATGAGATTTATATTGTAAGTAGTTTAACTAGTTGTAGTGTGTTAGAAAAAAGACAGAAGAGGAAGAAATGGAGGAAAGAGGGAGAGAGGGAAGGAGGGAGGCAGGGAGGCTGGAAGCAAGGAAGGGAGGAAGGAAGGAAGCTAAGAGCTTGCAAGTATGCACACACCCAACCAAATTCAACTCAGTAGACATTGGTGATACCAGACTAACTTGTTTGTATCCAGACTGTAGAATAAATGTTCTCTAACCATATTTATAAATGATACATAAATATATAATAAACATGTGATCAATTAGGAAAGTTGGAGCACAATACTTCTTTTCCTTTTTTTGGTATTGGCATGTGCATGTTAATGCCCACGGAGTGCGTGAGGAAGATGTGACTGCGGGATGCATGTAACACACTCAGCTAAATGCCAGGAAAGGGTAAGGATGGCTGTTCTCATCACAGCATCATTGTTAGTTATGCAACAGACAGTGAATGACTAACAGTATGCCCCGGATTTTTATCTTAATGATAGAGTTACTACTAGTCTTGGGAGCCCTTTAAGCTAACATTTCTTCCCCAGGTAAGATGAATAAAATCCTCTAATGCTGGAAATGGGCATGAGTCTCCGGATAAAAACAAAGTTTAAAAAAATTTGTGAACGGATGTGATAAATTGATGAGGCTCAAGGTGAGTTCCTAAAATGTTCTATTTTCACAAGCTGGTTCTTCACTTAGGACTGATTCCATTCACCGCTGCAAGGAAGAGGAAAGTAAGCTCTCACAATCTCAGAAAATCCGACTGGAAGATGATAAAGTATGATGATACATTGGCCAAGTCTTCATAGGGCTTTCCACGGTAAAATTTTGCCAAATTATTCTGACTCTTAACATGTTCCACGTAAATCTGAAACTAAACTGGACAAATACATAACACAGATGCTCAGATCTTTTTCAACAGTAACTGAAAGTAAATTTATCAGAAACTATTATGCAAATAATATTTAAATGTAGTAGTAAGAACACATTAACATTTATATTCATATACTGCTTTTACGTAGGTAGCAGAGAAAGCTTGAGATCTCAAGCTCTTGACGTCACAGCAGGTCAACTTGATGAGCGGTCATGAGGATAGGGTTTGTTTTTGTTAATAATACCCTGCACACAGTGAGTTCCCAATAAATATTTACTGGAAGAATGAATGAATGAATGAGTGAGGGAATGAGGTAATGAATGAGTTAGCAGGCTGATATAAAAATACACTTAGCAACACTATCAGAGCTCCAAGAAGAATCCAGATAAGTGCCTTACATATACTTGAAAACTTGGTTCTAAGACTATGCTATCGTTTTGTCACAACTAAAAGAGAAGGCAGATGTTGTAGCTGACTCTGAGTTGTTTATTTTTGTACGATATATTTACAGAAATGAACACAGCGGAAATGTGTCACTGTCAAATACAAGCAGAGACACAATAGGAGAGAAAAGAGCTGACCGCTCAGGCTCCAGCTCAGGGCTCACATCTCGCCATGCCCATCTGTTTACACGCTGTCTGTATGTTTTGGGGCTGCAAGGACAGAGCTGAATAGTTTCAGCAGAAACAACAGGGCAGGCAAAGCCAAAAATGTTTACTATCTGGCCTTTTACAGAGAAAGTTTGGTATACATCAATTTTAAGACACTATTAATCAAACTGGAAACTCTGGTGGTATAGTGGTTGACTGCTATGTCTGCTGGCCAAAAGATCAGCAGTTGGAATCCACCAGGCCCTCCTTGGAAACTCTATGGGGTAGTTCTACTGTGTCCTATAGGATTGCTGTGAGTCAGAACTGACTGGCCAGAATTGACTGGCTGGTTTTTATCGGTTGAATTAACAAAAACTACAATAATGGCTATAGGAAACGAAAAAACTCCAAACCAGATCTGTGGCCATCAAGTCAATTCCAACTCAGCAACCCTATAGGGCAGAGTAGAACTGCTCCAGCAAGTTTCCGAGGGCACCTGGTGGATTTGAACTGCCAACCTTCTGGTTAGCAGCCTAACTCTTAACCACTGCTATGTCGCCAGCATTGGCAGGAATATCAAAATTGTGACAGATTTTTCCCTAGTGGCTCTTGATAAGGGCCTGGCTGAACAACAACTTGATGTTGCCCTTGTTAGTCATACAGTTGATGAAGCAGCCCAGTCTACCCTGACTTCTGACCTTCAGAGCGAATAAATTTTGTTGTTCTCAGTTCCTAATTTTGTGGTTATTTGTCATGGCAACAGTAGAAACCCCAAACAACACACTTGTTACCAGTTACTGAGTCAAGAAACAGAGCTTTGCTGGTCCCTTTAGGTGATGCACCCCAAACACAAACATCTCTCTCCCGCAAAGAAACCACTGTCTTCCTTTACAGTAATCACTCCCTTACGTTTTAAAGGATTATCACTAAAATGATAATGCAGCCCCAGGCACTATATACAGCTTTATTAGCTGCCATTGGTTTGGCCCAACTCACGGAGACCCCAGGCACAACTGAACAAAATGCCACCTGGTCCTGTGCCATCTCCATGCAGGTTGGACGGTTGTAATCCATAGGGATATCCTTGGCTGGCTTTCAGAAACAGATCTCCAAATCTTTCCTCCTAGTCTGGAAGTGCCACTGAAATCTGTTCAGCATCAGAGCAACACGCTGACTCTCACTGACAGCTGAGTGGTGGCTGACCATGAGGTGTGGGGAATCAAACTCCGGTCTCCTGCATGGAAGGCGAGAATTCTACCACGGAGCCATCACTGTCTCATTACCTGTAGTTTAGTCATACTTGTTAAAAAACAAGAAAAAAAAAGCAGTACATCTGAGAAGTCACATTCCCTCTCTAGTGTCCCCTTCCATTCTCCGCTCTCCCTACAGTCTGTCTACAGAAGACCACAGGCTGTTCTCTCAGTCTGGGTTTTGTTGATTGTATCTTTATGGTAAAAAAAAAAAAAAAAAAACCACTGCTGTTGAGTACAGCTGAGTCAGTCGCAAATTATAGTGACCCTACACCCGACAACAGCAATGCCTTCGAGTCAGAGTAGAACTGTCCCATCGAGTTTCCAAGGAGTGCCTGGTGGATTTGAACTGCCAACCTTTTGGTGAGCAGACCTAGCACTTAACCTCTGCATCTCCAGGGTCCCTATACAGCAGGGCTGAGCTGCCCCAGAGGATTTCCAAGGGGCACCTGGTGGATCCAACCACCAACCTTTTGGTTAGCAGCTGTACTACTTAACCACAAAATCGCCAGGTGTTTTTACAGCGTGTTTCAGGAAGTTCCTTTACCCTCTCTCATTCTTGCGAATTGGCAGCTGGGTCCAGACCCTTGTTAATCTCAGATTTGATCCCTTTGGCAAGACTATCTGTAGGGATGCATTCTTTCATCAGAAGGCTCAGAATGTGTGGTTTTCTATTTGGGGACATGAGCAGCAGCTCTGTACTCAGGTCTTCATTTCAGCACGGACTGCCAAATGTTGATTGTAATTTTATCCATTTTTGTATTTGCTCATGAGAACACTCTCTATAAAGAGACATATCTCATCTACTGTTTGTTAAACAAACAGTTTCCAGTTCATATGGGCTAAATAAATGCTTCCTTTTTTTTTAACCAATTTTCGAGATAACGAATTGACGTCCTATCATCTTCCAAGGAGGGCCAATTAATTTTTTAATATGCTTTATGAACTCAAGAAGTTAAATGTATTTGGTTGAGTTCACTCCATGAAACTGAAGTTCAAGCTGTCTCATCTTGTGCTAGTGAGAGTGTCTGTAAACTGGCTCCTAAAGCTTTTTCTCACGACCTCAGTGGTCCCTGGCAGCTGGCTCTGGGTTCATCTTGCCCATAACCTGCCCCAGATCCTGGAATCAGCCATTTCTCCAAGAAGCTGGTTTCCTTTAATGAAAGATGGTGTTTCAATAGCACAGCCTGGGTATGGGATCAGTAATATTGCTAAAAGTGGAACAAGTTCAATTGGCAACACGCAGCTGGTAATGTTGCTATGAGTCCACAGAGGATAAAATGTCAACAACAGTGTTAGAACATAGTTTGGACTCAACATGCAAAAAACAGAAAAGAAAAGAAAATGTATTTTACTGTTTGGAAAACAAGCTGAATACCTGGAAAGACAACACTGAAGACAGCTGAGTTTCTGTTTTTGTTTTCCTAATGATTTTGTTGAACATTTCATAACCCATGAAAAATAAGCATGTATTTTCAGTATTGAGGTTGAAACTAGATGAAATAACTAGTCATTGACACGCTTCAAATCTCAATTTTTATCACACAGGAATGGAAGACACTGATAAACCTTAGTCCTGATTTAACTACGGGAAAAAAATTTTTTTTAGTCTTCTTTCAGTCTTCCCAGATTATCTAATTCAGAAATGTGAAGGGGCAGACGATTAGGTTCATGAACTCATCCTAGAAAAAATGCTAAATACCTCATTACTGAATATCACTACAGTCACCTTCCAAGCACTCCCCTTGGGAAACTATCCTCCAGCACCAGTGCCCAGCTCATCCTTCAAAGCAATTTTGGGACTCTTTTTCTGGAATAGCGATCAGAGCTGTCATAGTATTACCCTTGAGATCCTGAATGTCATCAAAATGCCTTCCTTTCAATATTTCCTTTATCTCCAGGTAAAGAAAAAAGTCATTGGGGGCCAGACCAGGTAAGCAGGGAGAGTGTTCTAGAATAGTTATTTGTTTACTGGCTAAAAACTCCCTCACAGACAACTACACAAGTTCACAAACTTGCCACCATGCCACCTTGCACAATGGCCATTCCAGAAAGCGTTCCAAAATTTCTTTGAAGGGTAGACCAGGCACTGGCTTCGATGTACAGCTTCTCAAGTGTCACTTCAAAAATGACAGTAGTGATATTCAGCTATGAGGAATGTAGCACCTAGAACAATTAAGTTCATGAGCTGAACTGTCAGACCTCATGCAGTATGGTCTTTAAGTAGGTATGTTTAAGAGTAAAAATTTAGACTCGGTAGTTAAAAATCACTTTTAACTAAACTACGGTTGAAGCTGTAGTCAACACACAGACAGAGACAGAGAGAGATAGTTGTCACTGAGTCAGTTCTGACTCCTGGTCCCCCCACATGTGTCAGTGCAACTGCTCCATAGGGTTTTCAAGGCTGTGACCTTTCAGAAGCACACTGCCGGTGCTGTCTTTCCAGGTGCCATTGGGTAGGTTAAAACAGTCCAACTTTTATCACTCATGTTATTTACAGAATCAGCTGGTACCAAAGATTCCTTTCAATCCAACACTTTATGATTTCATGTGTACTAAAAACTCATTTCATTTCAGCAAACATTTGCTGAGAAATCACTCCAAGTACTTACAAGCTACCAGTGGAAGAGAAGAAAAGAAAAGGGATGGAAATGGGAAATAAGGCAACGTGAGTGTCCTCAAGAAATTTAACCATCATGTACAAGGAATAAACTAATAATCAAAATTAAAAGTAGAGATCTACACAGTGATTTAAAACACTATTCTAGAGATAAGGGTACATAATATACAGTTTACTATAGGGAAAGCCAAAAATCCACTGCTGTCAAATCCATTCCAACTCATAGTGGACAACCCTAGAGGACAGAGTAGAACTTTCTCATAGAGTTTCCAAGGAGCACCTGGAGGATTTGAACTGTTGACCTTTTGCTTAGCAGACGTAGCACTTATTTACTATGCCTTGAGGGTTTCCTTTACTGCTGGGACACCAAATTTGCATCTAGAAGCATTTTAGAA
The DNA here is from genome assembly GCA_028571685.1 of Heterohyrax brucei. Taxonomy (NCBI): domain Eukaryota; kingdom Metazoa; phylum Chordata; class Mammalia; order Hyracoidea; family Procaviidae; genus Heterohyrax; species Heterohyrax brucei. The sequence goes on along the minus strand of CM053148.1, from coordinate 81,866,643 downwards.
GTAACCAGAGAAGTCTAAAAGGAGATAAATCAAGACATTAATAATTTTTTTAATTTATTTTAAATGCTTTTATGTTGGTGCTATTGTTGTGACTGACTTGATTTCAACTCATGGGACCTCATTTGTCCAGAGTAAAATGAGTCTAGAGACTTTTCACAGCTGTGACCTCTCAGAAGCAGACACCTGGGGCTTTTGAGGGCCTCTTGTGGTTCTGAACTACCAATCTTTTGGTTCATAGACCAGTGCTCAACCATCTGCACTACCCAGGAAGTCTTTTCATGTTGTGGACCCAATGCTGTCGAGTTGATTCCAACTCATAGTGACCCTAAAAGACAGAGAAAAGCTGCCCCATAGAATTTCCAAGGAGCGCATGGTAGATTTGAATTATTGACCTTTTTGTTAGCAGCTGTAGCACTTAGCCACTATGGTACCAGGGTTACTTTCATGTTGTGTTGTTGTTGTTAGGTGTGGTCAAGTCAGTTCTGACTCATAGCCACCCTAGGCACAACAGAACGAAACACTGCCCAGTCTTATACCATGTCCATAATCATTTTTATGCCTAAGCCCATCGTTGCAGCCACTGTGTAAATCCATCTCGTTAGAGGTCTTACTCTTTTTCGCTGACCTTCCACTGTACCAAGCATGATGTCCTTCTCCAGGGGCTGATCCCTCTTGACACACGTCTAAAGCATCTAAGATGAAATCTCGCCACCTTTGTTTTGAAGGTGCACTCTGGTTGGACTTCTTCCAGAGCAGATCTGCTTGTCCTTCCGGTGGCCCACAGTACATTCAATATTCTTCTCCAACCCCACAATTCAAAACCATCAATTCTTCTTCCATCTTCTTGTTCATTGTCCAGCTTTTGCATACATATGATGCGACTGAAAACACCATGGCATGGGTCAGGCACATGCTAGTCTTCAAGATGACATCTTACTTTTCAGTACTTTAAAGAGGTCCTTTGCAACAGATTTTCCCAATGCAATGTGTCTTTTGATTTCTTGACTGCTACTTCCATGGGCATAGTAGTCCTTTGATACAATTTTGTAATATTTCAAAATGTAGAACATGTTCCACTCAAAACATTGTAGAAACATGTTTAAAGTAGTATCATGCATAATAGCTAAAAGTTAGAAAGAACCCAAATGTCCATCAGCTGATAAATGGCTAATAAGAATGTGGTATACACATACACACACAGTGAAATAGTATTTGGTCATAAATTGAAACGAAGTACCCACACATGCTATGACATAGAGGAACCTTGAAAATGCTATGCTAAGTCAAAGGACTGAGCCAAAAAGAGGCTACTTTTTGTATACTTCACTTATATGAAATGCCCAGACCAACCAGCCAACCCACTGCTGTGTACTCTGACTCATAGCAACCACACAGAACAGAGAAGAAATGTCCCATAGGGTTTCCAAGGAGCACCTGGTATATCTGAACCGCTGACCTTTTGATTCCCAGCCATAGCTATTAACCACTAGGCCATCAGGGTTTCCATGAAACATCCAGGATAAACAAATCCATAGAGGTATGAAGTAGACTAGTATTTTGCCAGAGGCTGGGATCTGGGTAGAAGAGAGCGTGGTTGCTAAAAGTTTGGGGCTTTATTTTGGGGGTGGTGAAAATGTTCTGGAATTAGGTAGCAGTGTACAACTTTGTGAAAATATTAAAAACCACAGAATTGTACTTTAAAAGGGTAAATTGTATGGTAGTTTATTTAATCTCTTGGAAACCCTATGGAGCAGTTCTACTCTGTCCTGTAGGGTCACTATAAGTCAGAATCATCTCAACAGCAGTGGGCTTTGGTTTATCTAAAAAGAAATGAAAAAAAAAATGTATAACGTAGACAGTTGCACAGTTCATTCAACCAATACTTAATTTTTATAGAAATATATACCAGTGAGAAAGTAGGTGGAGCCAGTAAAGTTTCCACAGAGGAGGTAGCATCTATGATGTTAGGTGTAAAACATGTCAGCATCTGCCTAAATGTTAGCAAGTACAATTAAGCTAATGTGATCACAGCAGCAAGAACTTGGCCACCACAATTTGTAATCTTTTTAACCTCCGAAGGCTTCACTTGTAAGCCAGTGGACGTTGATCAGCCCCTAAGAAGGTACAGAATTTTACAGAACTGTTGTACCTGTATTTCTTTCCTAATATCTCCCTGTGACCTCTCGAACACTTTCACTGATACAGCAGCAAACGTTAAAGCGATGCCCAGGAGGCACGCCACCGCCTGCCAAGGGTAAGTACCCTTTTGTCTTTGAGGGAATCACGTCACCCTCTTTTCACAGAACGTGCAGAAAAGCATGCCTTCTTTCTTACCGTGCTCAACACAGTGGCCTCCTGCAGGCTGGTTAGCACAATTGAACTTGCCATGAGCAAGGCAGGGACACGTTTGCAATCCAGCCTTCTGAGGAGGCACGTTGATTCACTATCTTTCATGCTCTGTCAAGGAGAATGATGAAATACTCTAATCTTGTGTTTCTTAAGCAGAGTTTAGCTGAATTAAAATTCAACCTGGATGTCCCACTTCTTTATTCATACAGAAAACCCTGGTGGCTTAGTGGTTAAGAGCTATGGCTGCTAACCAAAAGGTCAGCAGTCCAAAGGCACCAGGTGCTCCTTAGAAACTCTGTGGGGCAGTTCTATTCTGTCCTATAGAGTCACTGTGAATCAGAACCAATCAACTCAACAGCAGCAAGTTTCATTCAGTTCTTTTTTTTTTTCATTTATATAATCAAAGGAGAATTCTTTTATTCAACAAATGTTCAGATTTTGCAGCTATTTAAAGGTTCACTTACAAACACAGGGGTAGTGTGTGCCGTCAACAGAACACTGAATCCTTACCAAGTCCATCTGCCTGGCTATTACGACGTAATTGCAGACATGATTTCCAAGGCGTGTTCCCAATGGTAGGGAGTCTCTTTGGAATCAGAGAACTGGCCACCAGTTTCCAGGCAATTCCATCCCTCAAGAGCATGCACCATACAACTCATTTTCTGTTTGTACCTCCATTGTTTTAATGGGTAATGTACCTCCCACTTGCTCTGAAATGTAGATTGCCTGACATACAGAATTTTCTCCGGCTGAATGTCTAGGATGATCTTGCGGATCTGTGTGTTACCATCCTTTTTAACTCCCACGTACACCCCCTTTGAACATCTCAAGTATTATGAGAAAACCAACAAAGAAACTCGAGCAGCAGAGCTTTTTAAGAAATCATCAGTACTGTAATTTCTTCTGCTTAAAATTCCTCAAAGCCTCCCTCCATCATTTCTGGCTACAGTCTCAAATTCTTTCAGGTTGATACAATGGTTAACAAGCTTGGCTGCTAACCAAAAAGTTGGAAGTCTGAATCTTCCCAGAGCTACCTTTCACAAAATTCTCATGATGTACTTCTGGAAAAATTAGCCACTGAAAATTCTTTGGAGCACAGTTCATCCTTATATACCTGTGGGTTTGCCATGAGTCAGAACAAATTCAATGGCAACTGGTTTTACAGTACACAAAAAAAACCAGAAGGACAAAGCCACTGCTTTCAAGTCAATTCTGATTCACAGCGACCCCATAGCTCAGAGTAGACCTGAAGGAACCCTGGCAGATTTGAATCGCCAACCTTCTGGTTGACAGTTCAACCAACACGCAGCCAGGGTTTCCACTGCAACGGGCTTGATCTGGCCTCTGTCTTGATTTTCTTTCTTCTCTTGTCACTTTACATCCTTTACAACGTAGTTATACTTGCATTTCCCAAATGTTTAATCTCGCTTTTCTTTTTCTTGTCTTTTCTTTTTTCCCATGTTCTCTTCCCTCAACCTGGGACATCTATCTCTCCCCTGTGATTTTTCATCTTTGCATCAGCCTGCCTACCTGACTCAACCACACAGGTAGGGGGAGAAATTTGAACAATGTCTTTTAAAGAAGAAGGAAATACACAGAGCAAAATCAATGTTTTCCACTCCATCTTCCACTGACTGTGTGAGCAAAAACATTTTTATATTGGTTAGATGCATAACAAATAGGCCAATTATTATTTTTAAAAACTTGCACTGAACACTAAATATCCCAATCAAATCCCACCAGGAAAGTAGAGCACGGAAACCTAGAGTAAAACTTAGCAGAGCTTATATTATTCCATTGTTTTGCTGTATTCTTTATAAAATGACCCAAATATAAGCATGCAAATGAATTTTTCATTTCTGAAGTGCTCACCCCACCACATTATATACATATTCTAATTCATATTACCATTGCTGAAAACGTTATTGAAATTCACTTGTGAAAGGACCTTCTGTGTCAATCCCTAAGCCTCAGAAGAAAATCCATACTACTGTTCCTAAATTTCACATTTAATAAAATACTTCATCACTCATTGTCATCACTCATTCTATTCACCAGAATTGACCAAAAATGAGTTCTGGCCATTTCCAAATTTCGACCTTACCCTGAAATGATTGAGGACATTCTAGTAATGTTGACAAGTGTTTGATCAATGGTGGAGAAGCTGGAAAAACTATGAAAGACAGATTGGTTATTAAAAGAAAAAAATTCAAGGAAGAGTGTTTTAAGGAAAATCATGGTCATTACTTTACGGTCAGACTGTTGGTATAAATGTCTTTGTGTCCATATGGGAAGTGATATTAACAAGGATTAGAGAACAGAATAGACAAAATATCTGCTGCCCCCATTCTAACACCAATCAGCAATTCTTCCTTGGCTCCCTTCCTACAGGGTTTCCCCGAAAAGAGGGTATGCTCTTCACTCATCAACATCAGGCTTGATTGTGTGACTTGCTGTGGCCTATGAAATGTGAATGGAAGTGACATGGGCTACCTGTGAACAAAACTGGAAGATCCATTCCATGTCTACCTTTGTTCCCACTGCTACTTGGAAGTGACAAGGGCATGGTGCACAGCTGTAGCCAGGCCACTGCCAATGTGTTACAAAAACGAGGAGCATGATTGTGCTATCTTAAGCCTCTGAGGCTTTCAAATTGCTTGTTACTGCATTGTAACTTAGCCTTAACTGACTGATACAGATAGCACTTCGGGGATAAAAAAGAGCTCAAGCAGATGGATCATTTGAAAGCTAAAGCAATTTCACTGTAATTTCCAATTTTCAGGATTTATCATTCTTCTTAGTGTTCTCACCAAGCAATTTATCTGTATATGGCAGAAACTGCAATACTACTCACACTGAAAAAAACTGGAAGCTAAAATTAGACAACATGTCAGAATTGTAATAAAGTGACAGCTCGGGAGACAGACAGTAACAACGAACCCCAAGGACCAGTGATGCAGTCGTGGTACGAAGCATCTGCCACCTGAATGGGAGACAAAGCCAAATAGACCCTAAAAGCCTTGGAACAGCATTCTTACTCGGACACCAGAAATTTCATTTTGAAACTGCGTTGCTGAAAGCTGAAAGAAAATTATGAAGTCTAAGTCACTGACTGTTTGCCCTGGAAAATCCTAAAACTTAGGAAAATGAGCAGATATGATGATGGTGGAGAAAAGACTGCAGACGACGCTGCAGCCATCTGCACCAAGGAGAAGCACACCCTACACACCACAGTCACCCCAGGGCGGATCGGAAGGCAGCCCACCAGCCAGAGCTGACAGTCCAGTGGAGCCGTATGCTGTTCAGATTTTTATTGTTTTGGAAGAAAGTTTAGTATGAAACTCAACAAAAATAACACATGTCTTTATTTATTTGTTTGTTTGTTTATTGTGATTGAGTGAAAGTGTACAATCCAGTTTAAATTTGCATGCCTGCTATGTGTAGCTCCTACTGCTCTGCTTGCCTGGTGACAGCACACTCCTCCTTTCTGTTCTGTACATGTCATATCCTCTTAAAAATCTCCTGTCTCCTCTTCTCCACCCTCTCCTGTCCATAAATCATTACTGAGGTCAATGCCTCAGACAGGAATAGATTGGACTCGGTGACACACAGTGACCGTAACGTGTGTGCACTTTGTGTTTCTATGCATCTACAGGATATCGTCCTACATGCTTCTAAAAAAAAAAATTAAAAAGTGCCCTAGACATTGGAGGTCTGAGAAAGGGAAAAGTAAGACTGCAGATGCTAGACTTTAGTCCAGGTTAAGGCTCCATCAAATTTAAGAGAATTGTTTCTCCAAACAGATATAATCAATAAGTGGGTGGAAAGCCATGGGCTGGCATGTAACTTTCATGTTGAATGTATTTTTTTTTATGGTGCCTGAATCTTTTTTATTTATTTAATTTTATTTAACATGACTGAGTGAAAATGTACATTCCCGTATAAATTTACATGCTAGTTGTGCCAATTGGCATCAATTTCGCCTAAGAACATGGTCCCCTGCCCCCTGCCCCAGCTACTCTATCCTTGCAATATTGGGTTAAGATGGAAGGAGTACTCAAGTTATGCTGAAGTCCACTTAATGTTGTTCTTGTTTCTAATGTGTGCTATCACCGCTTTCTCCCAACCAGATTTCTAGCAACTATCTAAACTAAACCCTCCCCGCCTCACCCTACCTCCCTCCCCTCCCTTGCAGCTGTCAAAGAGTCTTTTCTTCTATACACAAGTCTGTTTATGAGATCTTATCGTAGAGGTCTCATACAGTATTTGTCCTTTTGTCGCTGACTACTTTCACGCAACATAATGTCTTCCAGTTGAAACCAGGTTAGGAGATGTTTCCTGGAATCATCGTTATTCTTTATCATTGCGTAGTGCTCCACTGAACATATGTACCATAGTTTACCTATCCATTCCTCTGTTGTTGGGACATGTTGAATGTATTTAAGGAAGATGTTTGCAAGTACCAACACGTCTTCCCTCTTCTCAACTTCAAGATCATTAACGTTATGCAGTAACAGATGGTTCAGATAGGAATTTGTCATGTCCAGTGAAAAGACTAAAAACACTCCATCTGCATGCCAAGTATCCTCACTGAGACTGACTGCACTGCATTTCACAGTTCAATCACACAAATGTCAAACATGGTTTCTGTATTACTTAGACTTCTTCAGTACAGTTTTACAGGTCGTAATCAGTTTTCTTTTTCCAAAAACTCATAAATACAAAATAAGTCAACAACTGACCCTAAAGATGGGAAAGAAGTTATGCCAACACCTCCTAGCCACTGAAGGTGTGCTGTTGTTGCTGTAGGGCTGTTGGGACAATTTCTGACTCATGGTGACCCCATACGACAGAGCACATCTGCTAGACAAGACCTGCCAGTTAAGTTCACGAACTCATCCTAGAAAAAGTGCTACCGACCTCACTGCCGACTATCACCATGGTCACCTTTGAAGTCCTCCCCTTGGGAAGCTAGGCACCAACACCAGTGCCTAGCTCATCCTTCAAAGCCATTTGAGAACTCTTTCTGGAATGGGCATCAGAGCTGTCATCGTATTCCCCTTGATGTTCTGAATGTCATCCAAATGTCTTCCTTTCACTATTTCCTTTCTCTTCGGGTAATGAAAAAGTCACCAGGGGCCAGAACAGGTGAGTAGGGAGGGTGTTCACTTGTTTACTGGCTAAAAACTCCCTCACAGACAACTACATAGCTTAAGTTCATGAACTTGGCACCATGCCACCATGTGCAAGGGCCATTCTATAGCTCTTGAACACCATGCCACCAGGGCTCCCACAGGGATGTTAGAGGATGTGTATTTATTGATTGTGATGGTTGCACTTTGGAAACTAGCTATGCTGCACTTCTCAGCCGACTCCCTGGAGTGAGCGTGTGGTGGGTGTTGAGAATCCAAGAGAAGGCCCCACCGGAAGAGCGTGGTTCCGTGATTTGGCCATTCCAGAAAGAGTTCCAAAATTGCTTTGAAGGGTTTGAAGGGTAGACTAGGCTCTGGCATCAGTACATACCTTCCCAAGGGGAGTCCTTCACAGGTGACAGCAGTGATATTCAGCAGTGAGGTAGGTAGCACTTACAACAACTAAATTCACAGACTTGATTGTCAGACCTTGTCGTTCTACTCTGTCACACATGGTTCATCACAAGTCATTTCCAACTCATGGTAACCCATGTATGTCAGAGTGGTACTATGTTCCATAGAGTTCACCTTGGCTAATCTCCAGAAGTAGATCACCAAACCTTTCCCCCTACTCTGTCTTCATCCGACGACTCTACTGAAACGTGTCCACTGTGGATGACTCTACCTGAAATACTGGTGGGTACAGCTTCCAGCATCAGAGCCAGATGCAAGCCACCACCGTAGGACAGGCAGACACATACACCTTTTCAAACGTAGTCTTTACAATGGCACTTCAGGATATGTGTTACTGACACGTTACAGAAAAAGCAACCTCATTTCTTACCAAGGGGTGAAGACAGTCCAGATGCATGTCACTGGACTTTTCATCCAATGCTCTGTTCATGTGTCTAAGATAGCAGACAGTATTCCCTATAGAAACTCCCACTATGCCCAACACCTTGGGCTTCTCATCCACTCTGTCATTCAATGGAATAGGAAACATTGTTTTATGAAAGCACATTCATCCCATGTAAAATTCATCGAATGCTCTGATTCAGAGTTAGTTACAGAAAAAAAAAAATCACTGTAATAACATCATAGCTACAGAGGTGTTACACTGCATCCATCGTTCTCTAGGCATTTCTGGACATCATTCTCCTAGGTCAGGATGCCAGTGCTTGGCACTAGTTTCACGAGTGGGTTTCCCATTCACTGGATCACAGCACATGTTAATTTGATACCACATACATGGGAAAAAGTACCTTGCTCCATGTCATCTTAAAATAAAACACAGCCCAAAGTATTGCATGGGATTTTAAGGAACAATAGAAAGACTTTCTCAGCATGCATGCAACACCTTGGAGGTCAAGTTCAATTGAATTTTTTTGTGCTTGAAAATGAGCTATGTCAGCTGAATCTTCCAAGACCAATGGAGAGAAGCCAGGTGTACATCAAAATGCTGACTTTCTATAAGATTAGCTCAGAGAGGGGTTTAATTCAGACCACAGAGAAAAGTCCTTCCCTTCCCAGTTTGGTTCTTTTGCAGTCCTCCAAATTCACTGCTCTTGCAGTTAAACCACTTTATACTCAAGAGGCAGTTTCTACGTACCCTGAGACTTCAAATAAAACACACAGCTGCTCCACATTCTGCTTTACTTGTGACCTGATGGAAATTTATACTGGATCTGGGACACCAGCTGGTTAAGACCCAAGTGATGGGGGTGGTAGCTCTGACTGCTTGGCTTGGTAATTTTGCTAGATTGTTGTTTTTTTTTTTTTTACTGTGATGTTCAGCACATTCTAGAAGGTTTTGGCGAATAGTTCTTCCCCTCTTCCTAGGGCTATGAAGTGCAGGTAGCCTTGTAAAGGACACAGTGGGAAAACAGTACCTGAAAGGTAAAATTCTAACAGGTAAGTGAACTTTCTCATGATCTCCAGGAGACCTGTTGGCCCTGTGTTACATGAAAATTACCCCTAAATAACTTAAAGCCAATTGTTGAAAATACAAGATTTACTTTAAAGAAAAGTCAGTGACCTGGTGTGCAAGTTATGCACTAAAAATGCTGACTATGAACATTACAAAGATGGTCCCAGTCGTGCGTGAAGTGGGAATGCGTGACGAGAGAAAGCACTCGCATCTCTGTAGCTTGGCACACGTCCTGCCAGCCTCAGCCAGCTTTGACACCTGTAACGCTCCCTTCAGGGGACTGCCGCACCCCTCTCCCCCGCTGCTGTCCTGTGTGCGTTCTGCTCTCCTCCGAGGCATCTCTGGCCAAAAGTCTAACAAAATTGCTCAAGTGCGGGGAACCAGAATCTGTTCCTCTCTAAGCAGCTGAGCGTGGCCTTTATTTCTTTGGCCTGGTCCCCACTTGACCTTTCCCTGTTATCATTCAGGTTCCAAGGAGTTGATTTTCAATGATGGTGACCCCGTGTGACAGAGCAGAGCGGCTCCCACAGGATTTTCTAGCTTGTAAGCTTTATGGAAAACGGTGGCAGCACAGTGGTTAAGTGATACGGCTGCTCAGCAGAAGGCCAGCCTGTCAAATCCACCAGGCGCAGTTCTACTCTGTCCTCTTGGGTCACTCTGAGTCAGAATCAACTCGATAGCACTGGGTTTCGTTTGATTTAGTTAACCTTTATCAGAGCCCACACCGCTATTGTACTGATGGACCAAGAATTAAAATATTAACAAATACCTTTTAACCTTTCTTTCAACCCATTCACTTCCATAAACTAACACATGTGTTGTGATGATCTGCTTCTTGAAAGGTCACAGTCTCGGTATCTCTGTAGAGCAGAGCTCTTCTCTGCACACGTGGTGTCGTCCTGAGTCAGGATCTGTTAGACGATGACAAACTACAGCAGCGGCACTTTTGAAGTTCCTGAGTGATGCAAACAGGCCATCCTTGGAAATCCATGCCTGTAGTCTGCTGGGCTTGTGGGCTTTTCCAGCAAAGGCCACCTTTCACTGTGCAAACCTTCCTTAAGTCTGAATAAATCAGGGCACAAAATAGGACAATTACCCTGGGACACTGGCGGCTCAGTGATTAAGCAGCTCCAACCCACCAGAGGACCATGAAAGGGAGATGTGACAGTCTGCTTTCATACAGGTTTACAGCCTTGGAAACTCTACAGGCCGCTCTATAGTGTTGCTACATGTCAGGATCAACTCAATAGTAATCGAGTCTTCAGAAATAAAGTCAGTCTTTCTGTGGAGTTCTCAGGGTGCAGGGTGCACCCCTCTTTATTTTCATGTTGCCAGTGAGACTCAACTTTGTGAGCCCCATCATGGCTATCACTGGTGGTGGCCGGGCACCATCTGGTTCTTCTGGTCACATGTCGATGTAGTCACCCACTCACGTGGGTCTCTCTGTCTTCTGGGCTCTCTTTCCCCCATGTCATTTTGGTTCTTCATGATTGTCTGTTCCTGCTGAGCATGGCCCCTGGTCCTGATGTTGCTACTATCAATAAATCATTATTGAGGTCACCTCTTTGGACAGGATGGATCGGACTCAGTGACACAGAGTGACTATCGTGTGTGCACTTTATGGTTCTATGCATTTATAGGACGTTGTTCTTCTGGCCTCTTACTGAAGGAGGGGGAGAGGGTAGAGAGCAGGGGACAGGAGATTGTTAGGAGAATATGACACGTATAGAATGGATAGGAGGAGCGTGCTGTCACTGGGCAGGGAGAGTAGTGAGAGCTGCACATTGGCGGGCATGCAAATTTATACTGGATTGTACACTTCCACTCAATTACAATAAAAAAAAAGTCAGTTTCCTACGTGTAGTACATGCCCTCCCCTCAGTTAAACATTTTACCAAGTAAGATGAAACTGACATGTGCAGCCTTCTGAAAGATCTGTCGAAAATCAAAATTTCACTTCCACTGGTTCCTCTTATTACAAATGCTCCCTCACCCCCGTCAGAGATGGTCTTTTGCCCTGTGTTATCACTCTTCTGCTGTCAACAACGATAGCGGATCTTAGAATTCCCACCAGGTTGTGTTCCTACATCGTAATCCCTAAGGGTTTGGGTCAAGGCAGAGTAACCAGTAAGCACTGTATGCATGAGCTGAAAGTAAGTCAAGGACACACGGGCTTAATTGTGTTTACTTACTCACCTGTAGGCACAATTTCACGTGGGTTTCACTATGCACTACAGATCATAAGTAAGCACGAATAAGCCTGTGAATACCTTGTTGTCTTAGTCATCTAGTGCTGCTATGACAGAAATATCACAAGCAGATGGCTTTAACAAAAAGAAATCTATTCTGTCACAGTCCAGTAGGTTACAAGTCCAAACTCAAGGCATCTGCTCCATGAGAAGTCTTTCTCTGCTGGCTCTGGAGGAAGGTCCTTGTGATTGATCTTCCCCTGGACTGGGAATTTCTGGAGCACAGGAACCCTGAGTCCAGAGGACATACGTGGCTCCCAGCACTGCTTCTTTCCTGATGGTTTGAGGTCCCCAGCTCTCTACTTGCTTCTCTTTCCTTTATATCCCAAGAGATTGCCTAAAGCACAATATAATCTTACAGATTGAGTCCTACTCCACCAACACAGCCACCACCCATCCTCCCTCATTCACATCATAGAGGTAGGATTTACAAAACGGAAGAACATCACACAATACCGGGAATCATGGCCTAGAGAAATGGCTACACACATTTTTGAAGGGACACAGTTCAATCCATGACACTTGCTTATTAGGTAATCTGTCCTTGTTTGGATCATCATCTCAGTGCAGGATTAAAATCCCAAGCATATGAAGGGAAATGGCAAATAAGATTTCATATGGCTACAGGTTAGGCACTAACAGCAATTCTACATCCACCCTTATAGAAGAATACTTAATGCCACTTGCCAACATTGGTTACAATGGAGGAAAATGGTCTAGGAATCCTTTGGGGAAAGTTTTAGCAATAAAAGGAAGTCTTCTCATGAGAAAAAAAAAGATGATAAAATAAATCCTGGAAACTTGTCCTTCTTCCTACAAACCTGTCTCCTCCATGCACCCCTGGAGATCCGTGAGCAAATCCGGCAGCTAGATCTCAGGAAGACATAACTGACCTCAAAGGTGTCTAAAGAGGTTAACTAAAATCCTTATGGGAATGGAAATATTTGTCAAAAACAAGAGAATTAAAAAAAAAAAAAAGAAAAGAGGTTTAGAAGAGTTGAATGAAGTTGCTGAAATCATGAAAGGTTTGGATAACCAATGCCATCAAGTTGATGCTGACCCATAGTAACTCTGTAGGACAGAGAAGAACTGCCTCATAGAGTTTCCGAAGAGTGCCTGGTGGATTTGAACTGCCAACCTTCTGGTGAGCAGACGTAGTGCTTACCCACTACACCACCAGAGCTTGCAAAGTTTAGATAACTATACTTATTTACCAAATCTCTTCAACTCTCTCTAACTTATAGAACCAATTTTTAAATACAAGTAGGTTTAGAAACAATTTCAGGGAAAGTCTTGAATGATTGCGCCATAATGCAGGATGGCACTTTGGGGTGTACCTCTCTAGTCTCTTGAGGTTGCGTTATAAAGGACAATGGTGCCATTTAATAAAACGTCCCTTGGTGCTGCTTGATAATGAATTTTCCTGTACCCTCAACTATATGCAGTAAACATAAAACTCATGAGGGCCCCTTACCTGTCCCATCTTTTTGCCTAATTTAAATTAAAAAAAAGATTCTAGCGTTTCCTAGTTTGTTGCCTCCTTTCCTGCTCTTCAAGGGGGCTTTGACCTTTGCCAGGCTGATCCTTTCGCGTTTTTATAGCGAGAATTACAAGGGGGCAGGGAAGCAGAGAACAGGAAGCTAGAAGGCTGGGGATAGGTGAGCAGCTCTTCCCAGCTGAAGTGTATTTGCCAAGTTCCAGGTACACCTGCACAGAACGTGGGCAGTGGGTCAGAGAGGACCCAAACCCACTGCCATTGAGTCGATGCCCACACACACAGCAACCCTATACACAGAGTAGAACTGCTCCATACAGTTTCCAAAGAGCGCCTAGTGGATTTGAACTGCTGATTCTCTGGTTAGCAGCCATAGCACTTAACTATTATGCCACCAGGGTTTCTCAGAGAGGAAAAGGGAAACCAATTGTAAAAAGCATACAGGATTTCAGTTATTTTGAAACTAAGTCTGGTCTCAGCATCGTATTCTTTTGACCACTCTACCACCACAGGCCTAACCACACCAGTCAAGGCTTCCCATGTGGCCTCATCCAATGACACCCACTGAGACTGCTGGCTAAAACACCTAGAATTCCTATGTCATACTCCTGCGCAGCTACACGACCCTCTTCGCTATAAAGTGGTTAAATGAAACTCCTTGGAGGACCTCGTAAGTTAGCTAATTGGAGTGCACATAAGAATCTGTCCAGCAGATGCCTTTCACTAAGTTAATTATCAGTCAAGCCAACATGGCGTGGTTAGAAGCAGAGGCTACAATTTCACTCACTTGGATTTGGTAAAATAATGAATTAAACTGCTGGGCTGCTTGGCATTCTGCTGGGAATATGCTTTAGAAACAGAAAAACTAGCTGTGAGTGGTCAGATTTGGTACTTGGAAGTTATATAAAGGAACTAACATGCCCACACAGAGACTTGACCTCCCTTTGGTTTGAAAATGGTGTTTGTGATTAGTAACTGTGCAGATAATAGAACCTACATCCTCTTTTTTCAAATAAAGATAGTTTCTCTGTATGCATGTGGGCCATAAATCATCTAAAAACATTTTTTTTCAATATAACACAGGTGCTAAGACAGCATTTCAATGCTGACTCACTTCTGGAAAAACGGAACACATTTCATGCATCCAAGGATCACATCACTTTAGCAACAGCTAGTGCTGGGAAATGGGGAAGATAGAGTGGGAACAGGCCGGGGGTGGGGAGATGTAAGTAAAATCAGCCCTAGGACAGTGAGTCCGTCCAACATAATGAAAATGAAGCGAGGGATCAGTCTTCCGTTTCCTCAACTGAGAAAGACTCAACCAGCCTGCCTTGATGAGTAGGTTTCATGTAATACACACTTCCTGCTTTTTAAGAAGCCAAAAAACACAATCCTGAATTACGACTCCATCCAAATGCCAAGTGCTTCGTTAAAATGGCTTTACGTTACAGAGCCAGTGAGGAAATTGTCCTTTTTTTAAACTATATGGTTTATGATTCCCATGTTCCGTGATAAGATTTGAGAGCCTTTCCTCCTTCTGGGGGCTCTTACAACCTGAAAACTACTTGGCTGTAGGGTCTTACCTTTTTCTTTTTTCTTCACTTCTTCTACACTCAGTGAATTCTAAACCCTGATTTTTAATATTAATTATTAAATATTAAATATACTAATATTTTTAATATTCAACCATTTAAATAATTCATCCAAAAATTCTAGGTATGCTTCCTAAATGCATACTTTCCTCTGACAACCTCCTCTTTGCCTTCCCGAACACTATGTCCTCTTGAAGGTTTTGGAAGAGGAGGAAGAAGCTCTCGTGCTGTGTGTGATTTAGGGAGGTCCCTGGGTGGTCCTAGAGTGCCAATCGAAGGAATGGTCCTTGAAATCTACCCCGAGAGATCTGAGAAGATAGCCCAGGTCATCTACTTCCAAAAAGTCACATCCTAAAGCAGTTCTACTCTGCACATATGGGGTCACCATGAATCAGCATTGATTCAACAACAACCAAAAACAATAACAAATGTGACTTTGAGGGGTTTAGCTTTACGCTAAATGAATATTGAATATGAATATTGATACTCTGGAATGAATGTTGATGTGAATATTGATACTCTTTAATGAGTAAAAATAGTTGCTAGACAAATGGTACACCACGGTTCAGCTTAGTAAAAAATATCTGCATGTAAATAAGGGCAAAGAGACAAGGCAAAGCTGGGATTTTTCTGGTATTTTCCATTGCAATGAATGGCATGACCAGATGTTCAGCTTCCAGTCCAGAAGACCAGGATACATCCTCAACACCTCGCTCTTCCTCAGCTGACATACCCAGCACATCATGAAGTCCTCCTGTCAAGCGTACCTCCTCGACATCTCCCAGATGCATCCACTTCTCTCCATTACGTATGTCACCACCCATTCTCAAAGGGTAGGCAATGGTAGTGAACCGTCTCCTGCACCCCATCCACTCCTTTCCCCTCACAGCATATCATGTCTCTGCCCAGCTTAAAATCCTTCACTGACTTCCAGAGGCATTTACCATACAGATGGTTTTCATGTGGCCTACAAAGCTCAGCATATTGTGGCTTTTGCCCACATATTCAGCCTCATCTCTCATAACTTCCTCACTTACCAGTCGTGCCTTGCCACAATGATCAACATTTAGTTCCCCAGGAAAGCCCAGGATCCCCACTACCTCAAGGCCTGTGCACACACACATACAAGTCTCCTTGCCCATATGTATTCTTTTTCTAGACTCTTCCCTCCTGCTTTGGAAACCCTGGCAGTGTAGTAGGTTAAGTGCTACATCTGCTAACTGAAAAGTCAATAGTTCAAATTTGCCAGAAGCTCCTTGGAAACTCTATGGGGAAGTTCTAGTTTGACAACTAGGGTCACCATGAGTCAGACCCGACTCATCGACAGTGGGTTTCATTTCATTTTTGTTATTTTTTTCTCCCTCCTGCTTTACTTACTTAAGCCTCATTCCTCCTTTAGTCCTAAATTTGACATCCATTTCTTCAGGGACCCTCTCCTGCTGCCCCCAGACCCTGTTTATGCTCTCCTAACACCCTGGACTTTTCCTTCTTCATCTGTAATTATCTACTTGTGTGTTCTTGTTGTTCACATCGCTCTGTAGACCATAAGCTCTATGAAGATGTCACATTAAAAAACAACAAAAACTGAAGCCCACTGGCATGAAATTGATTCCAATTCATAGTAACTACATTGGGTTTCCAAGGCTGTAAATCTCCTCTGGAGCTGCTAGTGGTTTCAAACTACCAATATTTCGGTTAGCAGTCAAGTGCTTTAACCATTGCACCACCTCACACACCAAAAAGAAAAAAAAATTGTCATCAAGTCAATTCTGACTCACAATGACTCTGTGGAACAGACTGAAGCTATCTCATAGAGTTGACAAGGAGCACCTGTCAGATTTGAACTGCCAGCCTTTTGGTTAGCAGCTGTAGGACTTACTCACTATCCACAAGGTCATACAGTAGGGTTTAAGAAAACTATTTTAAAAATAAGTTGCCTCAGATATCTTACACATGATTTAAGCTGCGTTATCTATTTATGCCCATTCACAGCTAAGAAAACTACAGCTTAATACAATACCAACCCTGTTGTGTCAAATCAATTCTGACTCATAGAAACTCTATAGGACAGAGTAAAATTGCCCCATAGGGTTTCCAAGGAGTGGCTGGTGGATCAAACCACTGATCTTTTAGCTGGCAGCCAGGCTCTTACCCACTATGCCAGTAGCACTCCCTGTTAAATAACTTGTTCAGCTACTAAAGAACACATTGGAATTGATTCCTAGGTCTGTCGACTTGAGTTGACACTCCCGACCACCACCCTCAACTGTACCACAGAACAACAGGTACCATTCATCAAGATGTGTAGCTGCTACAGGAGACTTTTCCTCGCTCTCAAAATTTTCTTTTGTATCATTGTTCTGAAAGTTTTTCAACAAAATAGCTTTCAAACAAGCGATGAGCAAATTTTTCTAAGCTTAACATTATCTGAGATTAATTTATTATTTGATTTCTTAGGATCCTTTCCTAATTTGCTCATTTGGCTTCCCCCTCATACCATTTTGGAAACCCTGGTTGCATAGCGCTATGTTCAACTGGATTGATGATGAGATGAAAGGGAAGAAGAAAATCCTGACAATTCTTACACAGTCTGTCACTGCAAACTTAGGCACGAACCAGGATATCCTCTAGCCTTTGCCTTTATCCCAAATAAATCTGCTGATGACCTTCACAGCCAGATCCCCAAACAGGCAAGTCTAGGGACCCCAGTTCTGGCCACTTGGCAATACTAGTCTTCCCAATTCAGTCTTAGCTAGCTTTGGATTCTCAGATGCTTGCCTCGTCTCACGGATCTTTAGCCCTCTTGAGATTCCCTGGGTGATACAGTTAATGTGCCTGGCTGTTAGCTAGAAGGTTGGAGGGTGACCCCCACCCAGAAATGGGAAAGACTTGGTGATCTATTTCGAAAACATCAGCCACTGAAAACCGTCTGAAGCAGAGTTCTACTCTGATGAAGCATGAGTTGAAATCAGTTGGACATCAGTTGGTTTTGTCCTTCTCTACTTTCCCTCCCATTTCCCACCAATGCCTTGCACTTGTGACCATTGTGCTTTTGTACCTCTACTTTCACCTCTGAGATGCACCCTTGGTCATTCTCTTGCTCTCTCTGCTTGTTTTTGACCTGGGTAACTATCCTGCCCAACCCAACTCCAAGTTATACCATTTGGCCACTCTACTCCCTGGAAACCCTGGTGACATAGTGAATAAGTGCTACATTTGCTAACCTAAAGGTCAGCAGTTCAAATCTTCCAAGTGCTCCTTGGAAACTCTATGGAGCAGTTCTACTCTGCCCTATAGGGTCACTGTGAGTTGGCATCAACTTGATGGGCAGTGAGTTAGTCCCTGGACAAAGGAGTGGATAGTTTGCCATGTATGAGGATCTATCCCTGTGATGGGATGTGAAGGATTGCCAGAAACTTTTCAGCTACTCACACAAATACCCTGGAAACATCTCTGAAAATGCAAAGCCTATCAAAACGAAATGGCTAAATTACTTCATTGCATGAGGCTCGTCATCACAGAAGAGACAGCCATGCAGAAATGCAGAGGTCTGAAGAGGAGCTACAGTGGCTACATGCCGAGAAGCTGACTGCAGCCAAGAGTGTTGTCCCAGATAGGACAGCACTGACCCAGAGCTCAAAGAGCACCACTTACAAACTTAATCCTCTCAGTACCTCTTGAGCCCTAAAGTTGTCTGGGAAAAGTATTACATGAGCTATCCATGTCAACGAGCCCTATTAACCAAAACGTAAGCAGGTCAAATCCAACAGTCACTCCTGGGAAATTCTATGGGGCAGTTTTACTCGGTCCCATGTGGTCACTTTGCATTGATCGACTCAGTGGCAAAAGGTTTTCTATGGGATCCATGTCAAAAGCGGTATCATTTCAGAATTGTAGGGGTTTTTTTGTACTTCGTTTCTTGCTTTTTTTTTTTAATTGTATTTCAGATGAAGGTTTACAGAACATTAAATAGCACATATATTGCTTTAAGACATTAGTTAACAAAACCATGACACATGAGTGCTCTCCCTTCATCACTCTGGGTTCCCTATGACCAGCTTTCCTGTCTCCTCCCACCTTCTAGTCCTTGCTGCTGGGCAGGTGTGCCCCTTTAGTCCCATTTTGCTCTGTGAGCTGTCTAATCTTTGGCTAAACAGTGAACTTCCAGAGTGACTTCATTACTGAGCTAAAAGAGTGTTCATGGGCCATACTCTCACAGTCAGAATTACAGTCTTGATGATATTTGATGCTCTTGATCTGGACAGCCACTAGCCAAATGTGGCCATTGAGCTCTTGAGTGTGGCTGGTCAGAAGTGACATGTGTTTTCCGTGTAAAATAAAAAACCAGAAAACCAAACCCACTGTGTCAATTTCAACTCATAACAACCCTAGAGGACAGAGTAGATTCACCTTGAAGGGTTTCCAAGGAGCACCTAATGGATTCCAACTGCCAACCTTTTGTCTAGCAGCCAGAGCTCTGAACCCCTGTGCCACCTGGGATACAAGTGTAAAAGGGACACTGGATACTGAAGACACAGTATGACAAAAATAATGTGACATTCCTTGTTGATCTTTTATTGTCTACCTGCAGAAATATTTTGAAGTAGTGGGTCAAATAAAATATATAGATAACATTAATTTCATTACTTCTTTCAATGTGGCTAACAGAGAACTAACCATGTTATGACCTACATTGTATCTGCATAACAGTACTGACCTACAACAAAACAGCCAAAATCATGAGAATCTATAGTTTCATAAAAAAGCTAACACCTGTAGACTGCTTACTCTAAACCATGCACCGGCTCAAGAAGTTAACGTCTATTCAGTCAATTAACCTTCATAGGAACCCTCTGAGATAGGTACTATTCTTCCATTTTACAGATAACAAGACTGAGGGAGAAAGTTAAGTAACTTGCCCAAGTTCACACCAGATTTGAGCCAGATGTGACCCAGCCAATTTAGTTATATTCTTCAATATTACACCTATTCCCACTCAAAACAAATGTCTACATGATGCAATCAGCAAACCCTTGAAATAAAAATTACTTACTGGTAGAAAACATGATTTTTGCCTTCACCAAAATTCTCTAAAGATGTGAACAGACATGCCATATATAAACATTAAATATATATGTATTTATTATGTATTATATATCATATATATTTATATATGATAGATAATATTATATGTCTCTCCACTGGCTTCTTTCTCTTATAGCTCAAAACAGATCAGCTTGTCAACCTCATCAGTTTAACTGCTGCTAATCTATCTTATTAAATCATACTGATAGAATTGAGAACACACAGGAAATTCTCATCAAATGACAAATGGATGGACAAGCACATAATACAGTGAATCATGGCCCAGTCAAATTGCTACACACATTCTTTGTGGGACACAATTCAGTCCATGGCAGGCAGCTGTTTTGTTAGGTTCCACTGAGTCTGTCCCAACTCAGAGCAAGCTGAGGTACAGCCAAAGGAAACTCTGCCGGGTCCTGCACCATGCCCACGACTGCTGTCGTCCTTACGCCCCTTGTTGCAGCAGTGGGTCAGTCCGTCTCACTGAGGGTCTTCCTCTTTTTCTCTGACCCTTTACCTCACTGAGCATAATGTTCTTTTGCAGGGACGGAGTCCTGATAGATACCTGCAGTCATTTCTTGTCCTTCTGAGTCACGCCACATCAGCAAATGAAAGTCTCAAAGGCTTCACTCCATCCATGCCACCGAGGTCGGCTTAGAGGAAGCGATTCTTCCCCAGTGTTCTTTAAGGTGCCTTTCAACCTCAGAGGCCATTTTCTGACACTGTCTCAGACACTACTCCACTCTTTGCGAGCCCTTTCCCAGCTAATTCTTTTCAGAAGTAGACTGCCAGGTCCTCCTCCTAGTCTGCCTTAGTCTGATAGCTCAGCTGAAACCTGGCCGCCACGGGCGACCCTGATGGTATCTGAATACAAGTGGCATAGTTGCCAGCATCCCAGCAACACACAAGCCCCCACAGTATGACAAACTGACAGACATCTGAGGGCACGACAGACCTGGGAGCCCAGCTGCCACCGATGGTGACTTTATTTATAACGGAAAGGAATATTGCACACTCCTGTATCATTTTCATGACGGTGGGTACGTTTGAGTCCATTGTTTCAGCCACTTTATCGTGCCTTCCAACCTAAGGGGCTCATCTTCCAGCACCATATCAAACAACAATCTTCTGTAATCCATAAGACTGCCATTGCTAAATTTTCCCAAGATTATCAGGCCTTTCATCTGGGTCAGTCCCATCCTGGAAGCTCTCCTGAAACCTTCCCAACATGGGTGACCCCTACTGGTATTTGAAATACCAGTGACACAGCTTCAAACAACATAAAACCAAAAGCCAAACTCCCAGCCATTGAGTTGATTCTGGCACACAGCAACCCTACAGGACAGAGTAGAAGTGCCCCTGTAGGGTTTCCAAGGAGCAGCTGGTAGATTCAAACTGCCAGCCTTTTCAATAGCAAACTGAACTCTTCACCACTAAGCCATGAGCGATTCTCAAGTATTATACCAAGAAAAAAAAAACAAAAAAACAGACCAGTTGCCATCAAGTCAATTCCAACTCAGAGACAGGCAACAGAACAAAATAGAACTGCCGCATCATGTTTCTGAAGAGTAGCTGGTGGATTCTAACTGCCAACCTTTTGGTTAGCAGCCTGAGTTCTTAACCACCGAGACACAAGGGCTGCTCAAGCATCATAGCCGAGAGTTCATACCCTCGCTCTTGGACTCATAGTAGCAAGACCATGGCCATGCTGATGTCTCAGGGCCTATTTCTTCATCTGTAATATGGAGACAATCATACCCATCTCACAGGCTAATGAAATTATGGAGTGAAGTCATCTCTGTAAAGTGCTTAGCACACTATCTGGCACACAGTAAGCACCAAAAATGATTTATAAAAATTAGATGATCATCAAGCTTCTTTCTGGCTCCCACAGTGTACAGCTATAGGCAGCCAACAGAGAGCCTCACCATGCTGGGCTTTCTTCCTGACCCAAGTCTGTTCCTTATTAACATGCGACAGCTCTGTGGTAAGAAAAGTTAGTCAATAACTGAGGGCATCAAAAAACAAACCACCTGATGCCAGGGCCCCAGTGACAATTCTAAGCCTTAAAGCTGACTCCTCTTTCAGATGGAAGAAATGAGTTTGACCCCTGACCAAAAGTCAGGGAGAGATCAGAATTTCTGAGTCCCCTCTCCACACTTGCTGGCTCTCCTATTAACAAAGTGTGAAGGTCATTAATGCTCTGATTCTTCCTCTCTAATTCTGGTTTTCTCCAATTAGAGTTATAAAACAGAACCCTCTGCTCAAAGCTCCAGATTAAATGTTGGATAAGACTCTATATTCTGAAGAAGCTAGAGGCTTCTTTTAAACATGTCTTTGAAAAAGAAAAAGAAAGCTCTGTTTATAAGCTTTATATACTATTGGTGTACATATGCATACACACACACACACTCTGCCTATTAGACATTTTATAGCTTTGCACATAATGAAGGCAACACTCCAAACTCCAGCTAGATATTCATATAATTGCATTACAAGTGCTTGCACGAGCCATAAGGAAAGTTAAGGGGAAAGCTTGCTTACTTTCCATTAACTCCAGAATAGAGGGAGTCCTGTTGGCCCTTCTATTTATTTAACTATCATTTTAAAACCAGATGCCACATTTGGGTCCTTTTATAGTCCCTGTTTGCAACAGGCAGAATCCATAAGAGGGGAAAAAAGGTATTTAATGAAAAATTATAGTTGTTCCAAAAGTACTGCACAAAATAATCTATTTTTATTTTATCTCTGTATTAGCTTTCTGGCATTCCACAAATTAGCTTATTGCCTCACGTATCAACTCTTTTGAAGTCTAATTTCTTTGAGGTCATTTTTACGTCAATGTTTTTCTGTATGTAAGGAGAGTACTAATTGGCACTCCTAATGGTTTCATCACGATCCATTAATCAATAGGTATTGCAAACACAAAGAAAGGCTGAGGAACTGATTAAATGAGACAAAAGAGGCATGGTGAACGCTGGTGGCATAGCGGTCAGTGCTACAGCCACTGACCGAAAGGTCGGCAGTTCAAATGCACCAGGCATTCCTTCAAAACTCTGCAGCAGAGATCTATTCTGTGTATAGAGTGTCTACGAGTTGGAATTAACCTGACAGCAATGAGTTTGGTTGGGGTTTTGGTTTAAAAAGGCATGAGAAACCAATGCAATATAGGATGCTGGACTGGATCTCATTACAGAGGGGGGATACGCCCAAATGGATGTTGTCAGGATAACCGAGAGGCCGGAACGTGGATTTGATGCTGTATACCAACACTGAATCTCTTGTCCTTCCTGGAGCTGTATAAGTGTCTGCCCTTTGTTCTTAGAAAATATACACAGAAATATTAGATGGTAAATGAGCATGATGCATGCAGGCTACTCTGGAATATTTAAAAATAAAAAATTAGATGATAGCCAGAGAGAGAGAGACAGGTAGATAGGTAGAAGAGAGACAGACAAACATAAACAGGGGGCAGATAAATGTAAGGTAAGTAGTAGGTAGGTAAGTAGACAGTGGATTAGACAGACAGACAGATGATAGGTAGTAGGTAGGTAAGTAGATGACAGATTAGACAGACAGATAGATAGACAGGAAGAGAGATAGATAAAATCATACAACCACAGTGGCTGACTCTTGGTGGAGGGTATACTGGAATTTTCTGTATTGCTCTCATAACTTTTGTATATGTTTGAAATTACTACAGAATAAAGTAGTTGGGACAAAAATAAGACAGAGAGACAGTTACTGGGTTCCTTCAAGCCTGCTGAGCACGTGCCCAGGAGCTGCGTGGTGAACCGCACTGAGCTGAGCTGCCCCCTGAATGTGAACGTCCCTTCTGGCACACATCTCGGGTTCGGTGCCTGCCCTCCCCTAAAGCAGACCCTGAGACAAGCACTCACGGGCAGGCAGTGAAACAGTGAAGGGATAAGCCGGAACAAAGTGCCTTAAGGAGACGGGTCCTGTGTCATCGCCAGAACCACGGATGAGCCTGAGGCCATCGTGGAGCTACTGTGTTGACCCATCTCACTGACTCTAGTCACCATCCTTAGTGACCCTCTACAGCAAATGATGCACTTTTCTAGTGACTGGTGTGTCCCAACGATGTGACCCGGGTAAGAGAGGAGAAGTCTGAAGACAGCACAGCACCAGGCGATGTTTCGTCCCGTTACCCACGAGCTTGCCAGGAGTCACAGGCCCCTCCATAGCAGCTAACAGCAGTGAGACAGGTCACTGTGTAAGCAACGGAGATTCCAGCCCTGTGGGGGCCTAGAATGAACCGCATGGCAAGAATCTCACAAAGTACTTGGCATCGCCCCACATAGCCCTACCCACTCTGCTGTCCCTACCCGGGCACCACTTGCTTCCAAGGGATTCCAGGTAAGAATCTAGGGTTAAAAGAAACAAACAAAAACCAAACCCATTGCCACTGAGTCCATTTCAACTCACAGTGACCCTACAGGACAGAGTAGGACTGCCCCCACAGAGTTTCCAAGGAGTGCCTGGTAGACTTGAACTGTTGACCTTTTGGTGAGCAGCAGTAGCACTAACCACCGTGCAACCAGGGTTCAGGTTTCACCAGTTCTCAAACTGGACCCTGGAAGTCCTGTCATCCCGTGAGTCCCCCTCCCCTTCCAACTCCACCCGCAGTCAGAGGCAACTCCTCAGTCCCTGACTCTCTAAAACAGTGCTCCTCCCGACGTCCAGACTGTAAGTCATTGAGCTCACATGAAAGCTTGGTGTTAAAGCACACGGATGATCTCACATGTTCCTACTGTTGTTGTTGTACCAATCTCTGGAAGGTGAGGCAGGTTGAGGTTCAAGTCCACCCAACGGCAGCTCAGAAGAAGGATCTGGCATTCTGCATTGAAAAAATTCTGCCGTGGAAGCCCTATGGATCGCAGGTCTCTGGCACACATGGCGTCACTGTGAGTCCAAGTCAACTAACACGTTTTTTAGGAGATAGCCAAGACTTTTGTGTTGTGTCAGTAGTTGCTAGATGTGACTTCCAGCAGACTGCAAATATGGAACATCTAAAATAAACCTACTGCTCTGTTTTTTTAAAAGAATACTTGTAGTGGAACTGAATTCCAAAGGAATTTGATATTCACTCTTATTCATTTGAAAATATAAACACACATGTTTGTCTTTGTTTTATAATGTTCTTTCTTGAACTCCTATTTCCATTCCAGCTCCCGGAGGAATTTCATCCTAGTGCAGTGCATAATACGTGAAAGAATTGTGTTAAAAGAGACTATCACGATTCATTATAATATATACAAAATATATAAACTGAGTTTTTTTTTAATTTCCTGTCACCATACGAATTCCAATATTCTTTAAAAAAATATTTTCTTCTGAAGAATTATCATACTACTTCTCATTAGGTACACAATCTGTAGAGATGATATGAACATATTTTAAATGTTAATAAATAAACAAGATTCAAATTCATCTCTTAATGAAATGGATAGGTATTTTGTTTTTCCTAATTAGCCCATCTCTCCATGGGTGAAGAACACTTCCTGTTAAAATGAAACGGAGATCCACAAGGTCGGTTTTCCTTTGTTAAATAAATAAGTGCTGGAAGAACTTGCCCCAAAAGGGGGAAAAACAGTCAGAAATGGGTGGGATTTTGTTACAGCAGTGCACTTCCAGTCCTTGAATTTTTTTTAATTCCTTGAATTTTTGAGAATTACATTGTAAAAGTAACAGTAGTCTGCTGTCAAAAAGCACTTTAGTGAGCCTGAGTAGGTCTCCAGTTGCATTTACAGTAAAGACTTAGAAACTGTCTTGAGTTGTACAAGGATGTGCTCCCTGTCACTAACACACTCTCGCCTTCTCAGCATCAGTATGTTACAGAGTCCCTTTATGTGGCCCTTGGCGGGGTACGTGTACCATCAGCAAGAATAAACCAAAAGAGGAAGACTAGAAAACCCCCACTCTTGACAAGTGGAGTTCCACTCACGGCAACCCTATAGGACAGAGAAGAACTGCCCCACTGGGTCTCTGAGGAGCGCCTGGTGGATTCAAACTTCGGTTAGCAGCCCTAGCTCTTAATTGCTATGGCACCCGGACAAGATTAAGGGTGGAATAAAGGGAAATCAGAGATCCTGGGTGGTGCAGGGAGTTCACGTGTGCAGCTGCGAACCCAGAGGCTGCAGGTCTGAGTCCAGCCAGAAATGCCTTGGAAGAAACCCTGGCACCCCACTTTCAAAACAGCATCCTCTGAAAATCCTGTGGAGCGCAGTTCTACTGGGACACGTACGGCATCCTTGGATGGAAGGGATTCCGTGGCAACTGCTCTTTCAGAGGAAAAACTGGGAAAGGACAAGTGCAAAAAGGAAAGCCAGGAGAAAACCTGCTGACGACAAGGGGACCGGTCTGAGGAGAATTTAAGAATGGGGAACCTGATGCGCTGACGTTATTTACATGTCTGTATGCCCCCTGGGTATGTCCAAACTCCCCTGTTTACAGCTCACTGGCTCCGCAGTCATTTTTACGGTCCCGAGTCCTTCATAGATGGATGTATCGCAACAAATTTAACAACCAAGCTGCTGAAGCTCAAAAAAACAGAGAAGGAACTCTGGGGTTTGCTGCAGCGCCCTCGGGCTAAGTTGATAAAACCCGAAAGCCACAGCATGTTCTCCAACATGGGGAAAAAACACAGGAGCTAAGGCTGACCAGGAATGAAAAAAAAATGTGTGAGTAACATTTCAAAACTGTACCTGGTTATATAAAAAAGAAGAGAAAACTCCAAACTTACTGCCATCAAATCCACTCCAACTCACAGTGCCTCCACAAGACAGAGTAGAACTGCTCCCTAGGGTATCCAAGATGTGGCTGGTGGATTCAAACTGACCACCTCTGGGTTAGCAGCTGGTCTCATAACCACTGCATTAGCCACCCACCGCCAGTCAGCTGGGTCCGAGTCCTAGCAACCCTACAGGTCAGAGTAGAACTGCCCCACTGCATCACCAGGGATCCTTAAAACTCACACCCAAACCCAATCAAACCCATGGCTGTCGAGGTGATGCAGACTCACACTGACCCTACAGGACGAGCAGAAATGCCCCATCGAGTTTCCAAGGAGCACCTGGAGGATTTGAACTGCCAGACGTTTGGTTAGCAGACACAGCACTTAACCGCTATGCCACCAGGAAGACTCCCCCGTCCCCCATAAAAGCCAAGAGATGTATCAAATGGGCTTCTCCTGCTCAAGTGGTTATGCTTTTCTAGAAACATGGAAGCAAGCATTCTAAGGATATATACCTTCAGTGGGAAAATATTCTTTCTTTATTTTTACTAAATTCACAATGTAGGTCAGGCAAAAGTAACAGTGAA
Source organism: Heterohyrax brucei (assembly GCA_028571685.1). Classification (NCBI taxonomy): domain Eukaryota; kingdom Metazoa; phylum Chordata; class Mammalia; order Hyracoidea; family Procaviidae; genus Heterohyrax; species Heterohyrax brucei. The sequence goes on along the minus strand of CM053148.1, from coordinate 81,839,473 downwards.
AGACCACTGGGGAAGGTGCTGGGGGAGGTGGAACAGCGCCAGTTTGAAAAAAAACAGGGATCCAATCCAGATTCATGGGCCAGCTTGAATTCTGTTGAACCTAATGGTTTTTGAAAAATATCTGTGAGAACTGTTTTCCATGCCAAGCTCTGGAGTAAAACCACAAGGACGAATTGATCTGTTGTATTTTATAAAATCCAAATCCTCCCTTTAATTTTTTTCTTCCCCCTCACAACTGAACTAGGCCATGAGGGAAGGATCCACGCAGGGCATTTTCACCTTCTCAAGCTGCCAGGCCCACATATTTCTTTTTTTTTCCCCCCCTAGAGAGGGTCAAACAGCGCCCACCTCCCAGCCCCCAGGGAGCTCTGATTTCCAGAGAAAGCTTATTTGTGTTACGTCCACTCTGAGACCTTGCCTGAAAAATATCGAGGAGTGTCCAGCACTTTGGAACTGAGTGTCTACTCATTCAGTCTCAGTTAAGTGAGAAAGAACAAATGAGAAAAAGCAAACCATGCCCAAAGGCTTGTAGCTTGTTAACGCTTTCTGCAAAGTTTCTTAACCATTTAGAAATATTCTCAGCGTCTCTCTCTGCTGCTTCCCAAGAATATATCAACAGGCCACCAGGACCAGGTGAGAGAGCCTGGTCCCTTCTGAGCATGGCTGCAGATGCCAGTGGCTGCTTTCCCCGAAAAAAAACCACTGCAATCAAGTTGACTCTGACTCACTGCAATCCTACAGGACAGAGTAGAACCTCCCTACATGGTTTCGAAGGAGCACCTGGTGAAATCTGAACAGCAGACCTCTTGGTCCTCAGCGGTCACATTTAACCACTGCAGGGTTTCCAGAGGCTGCGTAAGGCCCCGGATTCCTCCTACAGCACCTTACATGAATTTGACATTCCCACCCCGGAGAGCTGGGCCCCAGAATGGGATGACTGTGTGTGTGTGTGTCTGGGTATGTTTCTTTTTTCCCTCCTTCACTTCCTCCCTCCCTTCCTTACTTTTCTTTTTTTTTTTTCCTGTCTCTCTCATTTTGCTTATGTAGAAGTTTACAGCCCAAGTTAGTTTCTTATACAAAAACATATACGCACATTTTTCTCTGACCCTAGTTGCTCTCCCTACAATGTGATGACCACACACGCCTCCTCTCCACACTGAATTTCCCGTACCATTCACCCACCTCCTACTATGAGGATTTTTGACAGGACCAAATGACAAGGCCAAGCCAGTGGTCCTGGAGAAGTTGTGAATGGAGTTTGCAGGTGAAAGGTCTTCCAAATACACAAGCAACTCCACACTGTTTGTGAAATCCTCCAGCAGGGCCTGGAAGGAACATCCGCGTTCTTACAGACAACGGAGAAACAGTGAAAGTGCAGGCTCAGGCCAAGCTGGGGGTGATCCCTGCCCACTTCACATGCTCTCTCTGCGGCACTGAGGCAGGCAACTGCTCTGGGCTAAGGGACCTCCTTTGTAAAAACAGGGATGAGAAATATCCCTTCTCAAAGCTTTTGCAGGAACCAAATGAGACCATGTATGAAATCTGGTAGAAAGGACAAGCAAGAGTAGTGGAGTGTCAGAGAACCCAAGCGCTTTACCATTTTTCCTATGGCAATTCTCAAAGAGAAGTAAGTTTTGGACAGTCTTCAAGTTGAGGTCTTCAGTGCAGAGAGTCATCTGTTGTCACAGAGTCAACTGTGCATCACAGCCACCCTACGGGATAGAGCAGAAATGCCCCACAGGGTTTCCAAGGAGCTGCTGGTGGATTCCTACAGCTGACTTTTCGGTTCACAGCCAGTCTTTTCACCACTGTGACACCAGGACTCCAGGGGGAGGACAGAGTGTGTGGCACGGGACGTATCTCCCTTTGTGCAGCTTTCTAACAGAGGAGTAATTGGGAAATAAGTCAAAAAGAAAAAGGCAGGTAGTAAACAAATTTTCCTAGTCATGCACCCAAAGCAAGGCTGAGAAACATACTGACATCTGAGAGGAAAAGGGCTTCTGAAAATAGGTACTGAAGGAAGAAGTTCAAGCCACACAGCAAGAAGTGGCGATGAACACGGCTGCAGGAATCGACAAAACACCACTTAGGATGTTTCCACAAACAGATGCAACACTGGGAAGTGCTCACTCCTCTATGTCAAGAAATGAGGAAGACCACTACCCGGCCAGCCAGCTGGATGCGATCCATACTTGTGATCCTTTCAAAGAAAGGTGATCTAACAGAATGCAGAACGTACAGAAGAACATCATTCATGTCCCTCATGAGTGAAATTTGGCTTAAGCTGTCTCAAAAGCAGTTGCCACAAGACACGGACAGGGAAGCACCACCAATTTAAGCTGAATTTAGAAAAGGTTGTGGAACGAGGGACATCACTGCTGGTGTTGAATGGATCCGGCTGAGAGGAGAAAATATCCATGTTTTATTGACCACGCAAGCAAAGGCATCCAGCCGTGTGGATCCTGACAAATTACAGATAACACCGCTGAGAATGGGGATTCCAGAACACTCTACTGTTCTCAGGAGGAAACTGTGCGTAGATCAAGAGGCAGCTGTTTGCACAAAACAAGGGGACACTGTGTGGTTTAAAGTCAGGAAAGGTGTGTGCCAGCGTTGTATCCTTCCCTCACACCTATTCACTCTGAATTCTGAGCAAACAGTCTAAAAGCTGGACTATGGCAAGAAGCATGAAGTGTCAGGACTAGAAGGCAAGTCCCTTCACAACCTTGCAGATGACACAACCTCGCTTGCACAAAGTGATGAGGACTTGAAGCACTTACTAATGAAGGTCACACATGTGATCAACAGGAGTCAGAGTCAACCAGACAGCAACTTTCTTTTACAGTCACAACGCCCTGTCTATTTTATGATGCCATTTGCCATAAAAAGACTTTGAAGCTTACAGAGAATTGAGTAACCCAAGGTTGCAGAGATACGTGATGGAGCCAGAATCTATAAATACTCACTCCCTGAAAAAATGTCCTGCTCTGTATTATAATTACACTTCTTCATATACAGAATCTGGTCTCAGAATCGACTACCGGATGAAGACATTAATACTTGACAGTGAAAATATTTCCGAAATAAGATGCAACTGTTTCTTCTTTTTGTCCTGAAAGGTCCCCTAAATCTGAGTTGTGATGATGATGAGGAAACAAGATCTCTGCCAAAAAGTAACTGACAAGCCTGGCTTGTGGGTGGGCAGTCCCTGGAGGCAGCAGCCAGCCCCTGGCACAGGCATAGTGCGCCTCTGGACTGTACAGCCTATGGCTTCAGGAAGAGGTTTCTCAAGGGCTCACAGCCCAGACAGAGGTGATGACGTCTAGGGAGGTCTGTCCAGAGTACATGAGTGTAAGGTGTCCCTGATGTTGACACGGAAGGTCACAAAAACACTGCTCAAATCTGAGACAAAATATTTGTTCTCATTAAGCACCCAGATTCTCCCACCCTCTGGTTTGTCAATGTGGCCTAGATCAAAAACGTCAGCCCTGAGCTTTCCGCCACCTTTGAGGTGAGTGTCTGCACAACAGACATTTTAACCCTGCCTGCTGCCCAGCAGTGTGACACGAGAGGACGAGCCCCCTACGCTGGAAGACACTCGGAACTCACAGGGGTAATGACAGTGGACTCAAGCACAACAACGACGGTGACGATGGCACGAGATCAGCCAGTGTTTCGTCCTGGAGTACCCAGGGTCACCCAGCACGGTGACAGACTACACAGCAACTAACGACACAACCGCTCCTCCACCTCCGGGTTTTTCCCACTCAGGTTTTCTTCCCAGTCTGAACTTTTAGCAACCTTTCTGCTGTTCTTTGCACCAAAACAGGTATGTTTCTTTTCACTTAGAAATATGTCAAGATTCATGAATATTAAACCTTACCCTCATCCAGCCTGAGAGTTCCTGTTTCCCCGCATATATGAAGTAGAGGAGCTGGAGGGATTTCAAAGAGGCAACCCAGATGAAATGAAAAAGGACGACTGAAGGGGAATGGGCACATCTGAATTGTATTGGAGAGGAATGCATATAAGGTCTGAAAATAAAGTCTGTGAACTTAATTGTTCTAAGTGTTACAGACGTTATTGTTGAAAATCACTATGGTCACCTTCGAAGTCCTCCCCTTAGGAAACTAGTCACCGACACCAGTGCCCAGTCCACCCTTCAAAGCAATTTGGGACCTCTTTCTCAATGCCCATTGCACATGGTGGCACGGGGACAAGCTTGCAAACTAATTACAGAGTTGTCTGTGAGTTTTGCCAGTAAACAAATAACTGTATTGGAACACCCTCCCTACTCTCCTGATCTGGCTCCCAAGGACTTTTTCTCTCCGTAAAGATAAAGGAAATATTGAAAAGAAGACATCTGGATGGCATCCAGGACGTCAAGGCTACCACAATGACAACTCTGATGGCCATTCTAGGCAAAGAGTTCCAAAATTGCTTTGAAAGGTGGACTAGGCACTGGCATCAGTGCATAGCTCCCAAGGGGAGTACTTCAATGGTGATGGCAGTGATATTCAGCAATGAGGTGTGTAGCACTTCTTCCTAGGATTCATTCGCAAACTTAATTGTCAGTCCTCGTATACCGTGGATGGCCAGAAGAGTGAACAAAGCAGTCTTAGAAGAAACACAACCAGAATGCTCCTCAGAAGCAAAACTAGCAGCAGTTGAGTTCACTTAATTTGGACATGTCATCAGGAGGGACATGGCTAGGAAAGGACATCATGTTTGGTCACGTAGAGGATCAGCAAAGATGAGGAAATCCCTCAATCCTCATGACAAGGGACTCACACATACCAACCATCAAGAGGTGGTATAGAGATGGTTGACATTTCTCTCTGCTATACTAAGGTTGCCATGAATTGGTGCCAACTCTGCAGCAACCAGCACCAACAACAAACTCAAAGAGAGATGAGAATCCCATCAAATACCAAACCATTATGAAAGAAATCTATCATAGTTTTTTTGTCCTCAGTGGAGTTTTATCTGTTTATTCTCCCCACCCCCCCACCCAAGCATTGGGGGCAAGGCCAGATAAAACAAAACTTTAAACACCAAACTTTTTTCTTTGGAAGTGTTGAAATCCTGGCCTACTTGTGTTAAAATTGTTTCTTAAATCTTAATTAGTTCAAAGAATGATCAGGAAAAAAAACACAAAAATGAGGGAACTACTGGATGGTTCCTGGGCCTTTTTGGAAACGTGTGCCAACTTCAGAATGAAAGCTTATAAGGAACATACAGTTCTCTTGAGCCTTCTCAACAGCTGTGGAGAATCGGGTCCTTCTTGAACTATTTCACTCATCTCTCATGTCAGCTAAACAGGCTACACTGACTGAGCTCAGCGTCATTTCCCAAGCTGGGTTGGCCTGAGCTTCCAGAAGCTTCCATGAACAACTGGAGGTCAGCCAGTAAAATACACCCTGAACTCAACAAGGCTGAGGGAGAAACATACCGTAAAGTATCCTTTTCAGAGATAAACACAGTAAAGGATATGTTGGGAAAAAATACACAAAAAGTGAACCACAATATTAAGACTCAGAACTGTCAGAGGGTTCAGGGCTGTTTTCTTCAGATGACATTCAGAATCATCATTGTCGGTAGAGGGCTCAGAATACCAATGATCTGCCAGTAAATGTGGGTCTCTTTTGATGCCTTAATTCCTTTTGTCACCTTCCATTTCTGTGTCAGTTATTGAGGTAGCCGTGGCCATGCCTAAAACTTTCTTTTTCAAAAAGCTATTAGTTTAGCGGGTGGTCTGTATGATTTCCACATTTCAGCAATAAGACAACATTTCTATTTTAAAATCTGACTCCTTTGCAGTGAAGTTTGTTGCCAGGTCTCGCAAAAAGACAGCTGAAGTCTATTAACTATGTTGATCACGATTATTTGGTGAAGGTGTTGGCAAACTCTGGATGAGTGGGGTGCCACAATGCTGACGTATTTTTCAGACAACAGAAGAATGAAAAAAAATAGTAAAACCACTGCCATCAAGTCAACTCTGACTCACAGGGACCCTACAGACAGAGTGGAACTGCCCCACAGGGTTTCCAAGAAGGATCTTGTAGATTCGAACCGCTGACCTTTTGGTTAGCAAATGGAGCTCTTAACCACTGTGCCACCAGGGATAAATGAGAAAGAGAGAGAAACCGGTGTGGATGCAGACATGGAAACGGGACCCCATTCAGCACCCTCTTTCTATAACTCATCAGAGAGTCATTTGTGCAAACAAGGGTCTGTTTAAAATGTAAGCTCGACCTGTCAGCCTCGGATATTTGGGTCAGCCTTGCGTGTCTCTTTCTGACACAACAGAGGCTAGAATCCTTCTCCTTATGCTAACAGCTGCTACCTCTCTCAGTCACTGTCCACCCTCCTGGAGCCCCAAATGGGAAAGCCTAGATCCTCAGAAAATCATTTCGAGATAGCCCTGAGTGCCAACATTTTTTGCAGTAGTAATATTTCTAGTTGGCCAACCAACTGGAAGACAGACATATGTATGCCTAGTCCCAGGAAAGGTGAGCCACTTGAGCATGGAAATTACTGAACAATATTATTAATATCACCCACAAGTAAAATTGTGCTGAAGATCACTCAAAAGCAGCTGTAGCAATATATCCATGGGGAACTGTCAGGAAGTCAAACCAGATTCAGAACAGGACATGGCACAAGGGATATCATTGCTGATGCCAATGGATCTTCCCTAAAAGCAGAGGATACCAGAAAGATGTTTACCTATGTTTTATTGACTATGCAAAGAGATTCTACTCTGTGGGTCATAACAAGTTACGGATAGTACTGCAGAGAGTGGGAATGCCACGATACTGAACTGTGCTCACGAGGAATACGGACAGGGATCCAGAGGCGGTTGCTCACACAGAACAAAGTGACACTGTATGTCAGAAAGTCACCATGATGAGTCAGGGTTGTACTCTTTCACCATACATTTTCAATCTATGTGCTGAGCAAACAACTGTAGAAGCTGGGCAACAAGAAGAAGACATTAGGACCAGAGGAAGACTCATTAACAACTTGGGTTATGCAGATGGCACAACTTTGCTTGCTGCAAGGGAAGAGGACTTTGAAACACTTGCTGATGAAGATCAAAGACCACAGCCTTCAGTATGGATTACACCTCAACCTCAAGGAAACAAAAATCCTCACAACTGGACCAGTAAGCAATACCATGATAAACATAGAAAAGACTGAAGTTATTGAGGATTTCATTTCACTGGGTTCCACAATAAACACCCATGGAAGCAGCAGTCAAGAAATCAAAAGATGAAGTGCATTAAGAAAATATGCTGCAAAACACCTCTTTACAGTGTTGAAACGAAAAGATGTCTCCTTGAAGAACATGGTGTGTGTCTTAGGCTAGGTTTTCTAGGGAAGCAAAACCAGTAACATGTGTATGTATAAAGAAAGATTTATGTGTATAAAGTACAACGAAAGATATATATATGTGTGTGTCTATACATACATATAAATGTATATGTATACATGTATATATATAGGAAACAGATCATGCAATTGCAAAAGCTGAACATCCTAAGTCCTGGCACAAGCCTCACATGGCCAAGGGAGCTAGTGAACCCAAGGTCAGCAGGTCAGAGACCAGAGTTCTAGATCACCGATTGTGTAGGTTGGTGGATCCCAAGCTGGTGGCAAGATGGAGCTGCAGAGGCTGGTGAACCCAGGATCGGCGGGTCAGAGAACAGGACTCTCAAGCGCCAGCTGTAAGGGTTGATGAATCCATCAGCTGCTAGTTCAAGTCCAGGAACCAGACGCCTGAAGCAAGCAGGAACTGCTGGATACATGAGCAGACCGGCAGTAGGTGATGGAAGGCAGAGAGATGAGAGCTGAGGGGTGGGAAGCCACCACAGGTCCCGCCCTGCCACTTGATACAGCAGCAAAACATGGAGTAGCCAAGTTGACATAATCCACATAATCCATGACCACCACAGTGTGCCTGACCCAAGCCATGGCATTTTCAATCATATCCTATGAATGCAAAAACTGGACAATGACTAAGAAGACAGCAGAACTGATGCCTCTGAAGTGTAAAGTTGAAGAAGAATACTGACTGTACCACGGAATGCCAAAAGCCCAAACAGATCTGTCTTGGATAAATACAACCGGAGTACTATTTAGAGGCAAAGACGGTGAGACTAGGTCTTAAACACTTTGGACATGTTGTCAAAAGCAACTGGTCCCTGCAGAAGGACATCATGCTTGGGAAAGTAGGGGATCAGCAAAGAAGAGGGAGACCCTCAACGGGATGACTGACACTGTGGCCACAACAGGGAGCTCAAACAAAACAACCACCGTGGCGGTGGCCCAGGCCCACGCTGGGCTTCTTCTCTGTTGTATGTAGGGTCACCGCGAGTCGGACCTAACTCGACAGCACCTAATCCCAACATTCCTCAACCCTACAGACTGAACTATATTCATTCACTAGCTACAATGGCTCTTGGGTTTCCAATGGGGACAAAACAGGGACGATGTTCCAGTATGCTTACATTCTAGTAATTTTAATGCATTTTGCTTTCAATTCTCTTTTTCTGCTAATTCTGTGACAATCCTGAGATCATTAGCTACATCCTGGCATACACCTACATTTGGCCATGTGGGAAAAGAAACGAATGCTACCTGTTCCTGCGGTTAAGTGTGTACTTTTTGTTGGCAGCTGACACGTCCTCGCCAATGCACACAGCCCTCGGTGTAACAGTACAACACAGTTGCTGTGTCCTGCAACATGTTCACAAGCTTTAGCTTGCTTGAGTCCAGTTCAAAACAAAATCTGTTGTGATGCACAGACTTTTCATTGGCTAATTTTTTAAAGGCTATCACCAGGCCTTTCTTCCATGCCCATTTTATTCTGGAAGCCCCCTTGGAACCTGGGTGCCATGGGTGATGCTGCTGCTATTTGAAATACCAGTAGCGTAACTTCCAGCACCAAGGAAACCATCGCTGTATCACTAACTGACGGATAGGTAGTAGAATGTGTACCCACAGAAAGACAAGAAGAACTTGAGCTAGGTATTCACAGACACCTTTGCAGAGAAATCAGTGAAAGCAGCCAAGTTCATTGACACGCATGTTTCTGACTGCATTTTGATGACCCCAAATGTTCCTTCTTCTTAATTTTCTATTGCTAAACCAAGTGTTTTCCTGTTTGGCTTGAATTAAAAAAAAACAGGATTCTCTTTTTGTTTGTCTTTTCCACTGAGAATATGGGACTGGCCACTCAGTTATTACTGTAAGGATTAGTGTGGACATTATGAGTACAACTAATTAAAGGAAACGTTTCCTGAAATTAGTATATTTTTGTTAAATTTTATTAGAAGGAACTGTTGTTATTAAGTGCCATCAAGTAGATTTCCACACACAGAGACCTTATTGTACACAAAAGAAGGGAACACGGCCCAGTTTTGCATCATCCTCACAATCATTTTGTTTAAAAACATTGTTGGAGCTGCTGTGTCAATCCATCTTGTTGAGGGCCTTCCTCTTTTTCAGTGATCCTCTACTTTACCAAGCATGATGTTCTTCTCCAGGAACTAATCCCTCCTGATAACGCGTCCAAAGTACGTGAGACGCAGTCTTACCATTCTTACTTCAAGAATCACTCTGGTCATACTTCTTCCATGAGAGATCTGTTTGTTCTTTTGGCCCGTCCATGATGTTAGTCAATATTTTTCTCCGACACCACAATTCAAAGACTTCATTTCTTCCCTCTGTTTTAACCACACAACAGTCAAGAGCAACTTTCAGAGTCTCTTCTGACATCCACTTTGCTCTTTTCTTTCCTTCCTAGCTTTTTAATGACCTCCTGCTTTCTTCATATATGACATTCTTGATGCCATTCCACAACTCATCTGGTCTTTAGTCATTAGTGTTCAACGCATCAGATCTGTTCTTGAGATGGTCTCCAAACTCAGGTGGGATATACTCAAGGTTCTCTACTTTGGCTCTGTGGACTTATTCTAATTTTCTTCAGTTTCGACTTGAACTTGTGTATGAACAATTGAAGGTTTGTTCTGCAGTCTCCCTGGCCTTGTTCTGATTTATGATACTGAGATTTTCCATCATCTCTTCCCATGGATGTAGTCAATTTGACTCACGCATGTTCCATCTGGCAAGGTCCACATGTATATTTGCCATTTACGTTATTTTAAAAAAAAGTATTTGCAGTAAAGATGACACTGATCCTGTAAGATTTTATCATGCCATTTCTGACGTCATTTCTATCACCAAGGCCATATTATCCAACTATCTATCTGTCTTTTTTGCTTCCAGCCTTTACATCTCGGTCACCAGTAATTACCAGCGCACCCTGGTTGCGTGTTCCACCTATTTCGAACTGCAGAAGTTGGTAAAAAAAATCTTCATCTTCTTCTTTTTTGGCCTTAGCAGTTAGTAGGCAAATTTGAGTAACAGTCATACTAACTGGCCTTCTTTGTAGGCATGTGGATATTATCCCATCACTGACAGCATTGTACTTCAGGACAGATCTTCAAATGTTCTTTTCGATGCTGAATGCAATACCGTTCCTCTTCAAGTTGTTATTTCCAGCCTAGTAGATGAGATGAGTGTCCAGTTCAAAATACTGGTCCATTTCAGCTCACTAACGCCTAGAATATCCATCTTTATGCATTCCATTTCACTTTTGACAGTTTCCAAATTCCTAGATTCATACTTCGTACTTTCCATATTCTAATTATTAATAGATGTTTTTCAGCTGTTTATTCTCATTTTGAGGCACACCATATCAGCAAATGAAGATCCCAAAGGCTTTAATCCAGCCACATCATTAAGGTCGACTCAACTTTGAAGAGGCAGCTCCTCCCCCGTCATCTTCCGAGTGCCTTCCAACCTGGGAGGTTCATTTTCCGGCACTATATCTGACAGTGTTCTGCTGCCATTCATAAGGCTTTCCCCAGCTAATTCTTCTCAGAAGTAGACTGCCAGGTCTTTCTTCCTAGTCTGTCTTAGTCCGGAAGCTCAGCTGAAACCTGTCCATCGTGAGTGACCTTGCTATTATCGGAATACCAGTGGCATCGCTTCCAGCATCACAGCAACACGCAAAACCTCAAGGAATGACAAACTGACAAACAGGTCAGGTTTGCAAGGAACCAAAGGTAAAAGACTACAGATAAAAATAGATTGCTTGAAACAGAGAAAAAAAAGGAGTTTTTAACAAATATTACTGAGGTCTGAATAAACTGAGAGTAACTGTCTCCAGAGTATTCTTTTCTTCATTTTATCAGCTGGAAGAAAACTGTCTAAGATAGTAAAAGCAGCTCTAAGTGTAAAATTATCAATCTGTAACTCTCTAGAGCAGGACACTGGCTAAAGAACTTTCTGTGATGATAGAAATGTTCTGTATCTTACTAGCCACATGTAGCTATTTAAATTTAAATTTAATGAATTTAAATCACCTCATATTGCATGCAAAAGTTGGATGATGAATAAGGGAGGCAACAGAAGACTAGATGCCTTAGAATTGTGGTGTTGGAGGAGAATATTCAATATTCCATGGACTACCAAAAGAATAAACAAATCCACCTACAAAGAAGTGTCATTAGAATGCTTTTGAGAAGCAAGGATGTCAAGACTGCATCTCACATACTTCAGACATGTTATCAGGAGGGACCAGTCCCTGAAGAAGGATATCACCTTGGTAAAGTAGAGGTACAGAGAAAAAGAGAAAGACCCTCAAAGAGCTAAACTGACACAGTGGCTGTAACAAGGGACTCAAACAGTACAACAATTGTGAAGATGGCGCAGGACCAGACTGTGTTCCATTCTGTGTACACAGAGTCACTATGAGTTGGGACTGACCTGAATCATGCCACCTAACAAACAACAAAATTAACCATTTAGTTTCTCAGTCATACTAGTGACTCAGTTGCTACATACGGTTAAAACAAATGAACAAACAAATCTGTTGCCATCAAGTCAACTCTAATTCATAGGACTCGACAGGACAGAACAGAACTGTCCCACGGGGTTTCTGTGGAGCACCTGGTTGGTCCCAACTACCAACTTCTGGTTAGGAACCTGAGCAATTAACTAGCGCACCCACCACCTAGCTATAACAGATGCCTAGTGGCTACCACGTTGAACAGCAAGTTCTAGGACCTAAAAAACAGTGTTTAGTTTGCAGTGAAAACATAGAGTCAAGTTTTCCAAATGTGGGTGGACACAGAAACCATATCAAAAGAACCTCTATAGAGTGTGAGGGGAAAGATCCATTTTGTATCATCTGAAAGACTCATTCCATCTTTCCATTAACTTTCAACCAATTAAAAAATAAATATATTCAACCAATAGCTAAAACAAGTGAATGGCACTTTTCATTCCAACAGTCATCTTGGGGACATTCTCCAGAGAATTCCCTTGATGTGTATTGTACACAACCTGTCTCTAGAAAGCACACTTCACATGAACGTTTTTCATGTAAGTTCACTCTTCTGGGCCTTTGAGTATGTTTATAATGGAAACTCCCCCTGTATAAAGCCTATCTATTTCTTAGCAATCACACTTTCCAAGACTGTTTCATAAAGCAGACTTATCTATTTACTTTAGTCTATTTCTGCACCCCAGACCATGCAGTAAGATTTCCAAAGTGGAAAGAAAGATGAAAATATACAAAGTGCTTTCTTGTACAGGTAAGCCTCTGGAATGTCTTTGCTTCCCTGGGATTGCTGACATAAAGCAGAAATTCAAATGACCCTGGGTCAAAACGTGACGGCCAACCACAGCTTTCTGATGACTTTCTGTTCCGTTGCTATCTTCATCCAAACAGAGATGACAGGATCTATTTGTAAATTTATCCATATAAAGTATAGCAAATACAGTTGGTGGGGATTTTTTGGGTGAGAAAAGGTATTCTTAAAAAATCTCAGATTCATGCCAAAGGATTTCATACTTGTAATTTTGTTATAAGCTTAGAATTAAAGAGAGGCCAACATCCATCCATCTCTATCTGCCCAACAAAGCTTACTGAAGTAAATTCCTGCAAATGGTTTCCTTTGTTCCCCTAGAGTCTGCTCCAGTCTAGACAGGTGGGAAAGGAGCTGGATTGCTGGTCAGTTCCCCTCAAGGGTATCTTTACAGCAAGCAAAACACATCCAGAGCCAATCTGGGCCTCAGTGTGCCATGAACTAACCCACAGCATTCCACTTTTTTCCTGATTTCTACAGGTGGGTTTACCCCTCATTATCATCTGTATCTGAATCACCTTCAACCATGAGATTAGACATTGGCAAGTGACCACATTTGGAATTAAACATCCACGTGATTGTATTCATGATAAACATAGCATAAAACACATTACCTTCTTCAGCATTGTTGAATTCACTTAAGAAACCCTGGTGACACAGTGGTTAAATGACAACTGAAGGACGGAGTCCATCAGCAGTCTGATTCCGTAAAGATTTATAGTTTTGAAAACCTTATAGGCACTTCTACTCTGCCCTTTAGGATTATTATGGGTTGGAACTGACCTGATGGCAGTGAGTTTGGGTTTTTTGTTGTTGTTCATTTTTTAATGCACTTGGTTATATACAAGGCAGTATCCTGGTGGTGCAGTGGTTAAGTGCTACAGTTGCTAATCAAAAGGTCAGCAGTTCAAATCTACCAGGCGCTCCTTGGAACTCTATAGGGCAGTTCTACTCTCTCCTATTGGGTTGCTGGGAGTCAGAATGGGAGTCAACAGCCATGGGTATTTTGGTTTGATTCATAAATATGTACTACACATGTCTACACAAATACTTGACTCTGATGTAATTACTAGCTTGTTTGTTTAGGCTGTGGATAGTTTAGCTACAAGATAACTAAAGAGCATTCATTCATTACACTCTTATTTAATGGAATCAGCGCAGACCTCAGTACAAACGCAAATCTAAACCTTTGCTCTCAAGGTTGGGCAACTGAAACCAGATGGGTCCTATGGGGAGAAACAAGAATAAAAGGAGATCTCCCCAACATTACGAGCAGTCTCCACTGTTGAGCTGCTGACAAGTCAGTTTGCTACCTTCTGCCCCTCAGGCCAGTATTTTACCTCCAAAAATGATGGCCCATGCTTGGGACCTCCATGGAAAGTAATAGCATTGAAGGAACAGAAGGGAAGAGGGCAAATGTGGATAAAACATTAGAACCTAACACAGAGAGAGTCTTCCGAAAAGGAATACACTGGCAGGCTGGGTCCAGAACAGGTGTCAGCAAACCAGGACCCAGGACAAATCTGTCTGCCTGTTTTTGTAAATAAAGTTTTCTCGACACACAGCCACATCTGGCCATTTACATATTGTCTAAGGATGTCTTGAGGCTACAAGGACAAAACAGTCATAGACCATGTGGTTCCATAACATGATAATATTTACTGTCTGCCCCGCGTGGAAAAAGTTGGCTGATGTATGAATTGGTTTCATATTTTGCTAATAACAGCAGTTACCGGAGTTCCTTGAAGCAACTTGGTTTTTTCTGGTTAGAGAATGAATAGGAAGAGATCGGTTTTTCCTACGTGTCCATTAAAAAACTAAAGCAACCTCCATCAAGTTCCTTCCAACTGGTGGCAATCCCAAGTGCACTACAGAGGAACTGTGCCTCCCAGGGTTTTCAGTGGCTGATTTCTCAAAAGTAGATCACCAGATCTTTCTTCTAAGCTCCCTCGAGGTGGACTCAAATCTCCCATCTCTTAGTGAACAGCCAAGTACCTTAGCGATTTGCACCACCCAAAGGACACTTAGGGGCTAAAAGGGCAAAACGATTAATTGCAAAAGAGATCATGGGGTCAAAAAGCTGAAAATATTTCTGAGCTCTGCATGTGCAGAAAAGTTTGCTCACCCCTGAGTTGCTGTCTGTGCTGACACACTGACTGATTCATGGTGGCCCACTAGGCCAGAGCACACTACACCTAGGTTGTCATCTTTACAGCAGCAATGGCTCAGTCTTCTCTCAGACAGAGCAGCAGTGGGTTCTAACTGCCAGCCTTCTGGTTTGCAGGCAAGTGTTTAACAACTGGGTAACCAGGGATCCTTTCACCCCTAAATTAGAATATTACATTCTGTTGGAAACAGTAGTTATGGACATTCCTTGAAACAGCTATTGTTTTTTCTGATTACAAAATGACCAGGGGCCATCTAAGATACATTTAGTTGGTCCCATCCTATTTGGAGGAAAGGAGAATGCAGGAAACCAAAGACACAAGGAAAATACTAGCCCAGAGGATGAATGGACCACAAGAACTGCAACCTCAAAAAAAAAAAAAAAAAAAGCCTGAGCCCAGAGGTACTAGATGGTGCCCAGCTATCACCACCAATTGCTTTGCCAGAGATCACAAGAAAGGGTCCAAGCCAGAAGGAGAGAAAAGTAGAGAA
This sequence comes from Heterohyrax brucei, assembly GCA_028571685.1. Classification (NCBI taxonomy): domain Eukaryota; kingdom Metazoa; phylum Chordata; class Mammalia; order Hyracoidea; family Procaviidae; genus Heterohyrax; species Heterohyrax brucei. The sequence goes on along the minus strand of CM053148.1, from coordinate 81,824,093 downwards.
CAGAACTCAAATTCACAAAAAAAGACCAGACTTCCCAGTCTGACAAATGCTAGAAGAACCCCATAGACTACACCAGCTCCCTAAAACAGTGAACTCCAAATAGAAGTCTCCCTTGAAGTCCACCTTTCAGTCAAAGATTAGACAGCTAGCACATGTGAGGAACGTGTTTCTTAGTTCAGTGGAGCCCAGGAGACCACACAGGCAACACCTACCCTGAAGCAAAGATGAGAAGGCAGGAAGGGGCAGGGCAGACAGATAGACATGGCGAACCCAGGGTGGAGTGAGAAAGGCAGAGTGCTGGCGCCTTATGGGGATGGCCACCAACGTCACAAAACAATTTGCATGTCAGCTTTCTAGTAAGAAAATAACTTGTGCTGTAAACTTGCACTTGAAACATTATAAAATTCAAAAAAGAACTGAAATGAACAGGGATAGGACTGTGAATCCTTCCTCTCTGTGCCCTCCAGAACAGGATTTGTGCCTCAGCCCTGACGGTAGCCCTCAGCTAGTCCCCTCCCTTTGTGGTCATACCTGTGGAGAATAACTATCCCCTTATTAACGTTTGGTAAATGGATCTTTAGGAAGCTGAAAGAGGACTGGGAAGCTGTCCGAGTATGATTTTAAACCACGGCTAAATCTAACATGGGGATTCTTCAAGTGACAGAAGCTAGAGTGACCATCAATCCCCCGCGAGCTTCTCGAGCAGATGCTGCCACTGGGTGCTGTGTAGCAAAGCCAAGGAAGGAACTCGAAAACAGCTCTAATGGCTTTTCCAAGTTTTCACCCTAAACAATCATTTTTTTTTTACAAGATTCCAGTAACTGACCCACTAGGAAAAAGGGAAAAAAAAAAAGCTGCAGTGGGACAATGACGTAGTGGTTTTGCTGTGAAACAGCTGTGTGTGAAGCCACACTGCCATCTGCGGTATTTCTGTGTTTCCATAAACATGACCCTTCTACTGGAGGACGAGAACAGTAAGAGAAAGTATCTGACCACATTGTCTCGTTGGTGTGGGTCCTCCTTCCTCCCCACCGCCACGCCATCACGGTGACAGGTCTCCTCTTTCCTGACAATCTCTCCCATACAAGTAGGGAACTCAGATGCTGAACGACAGCGGTGACTGTTCAGAAAGGCAGTGACAGCACCTCTGCTCTTGCTCAGACAGCACGTTTCTCCAGCTTCGAGCTCACGGCCCTAGGGGGACCTGGCAACACCAGGATGAAGCCCCAAGTCTCACTAAAAAAAGGGCAAGTGGGTAGGTTAAAGAATCTGAGAGAACAGGAAGTTACATAAAGCACCTGCTTCAAATGAACAGAATACAAGGGATGGATCTCAAATGAGTGGAATCTAAGTATCAAACCATGAGGATACAAGGAAAGGAGGGAGGGAGGGAAAGAGGGTAAGAAAGAAAGAGAAAAGAGAGAAGGAAGCCCTGACTTGCTATGCCTAACTAGCTGCTCAGTCTCTGATGGTTACAATTAAAAATTTTTAAAAACCCTGTAGCTGTCAAGTCAATTCTGACTCAGAGAAACATCACATGCTACAGCATAGAATTTCTCTGTAGGGTTTTCTTGGCTGTAAAATTTCTGGAAGCAGATCACCAGACCTTTCTTCTGTGGTGTCACGGAGTGGGTTCAAACCACTAACCTTTCAGATTAATAGTCAAATGAAATCATTTATGCCACCCAGGGACATAAAAGTAACTGCATAATATTTACACCACCAGGGACATAAAAGTAGCTGTGTAATATTTACACCAACAGGGACCTAAAGCAACTGTGTGATAGTTCACTGTTTAGCATCTTAACTATCAAACGAATAAAACACTTTGGCATTTATTCCATACACCATTATTTCTTCTGAATAAATGGAACAACCCCAGCTGGTAAACTTGTTGCCATCTAGTCAATTTGGACTCATCATGACCCTCTAGTACACAGTAGAATTGTCCCAGAGAGTTTCCAAGCAGCACTTGGTGGATACCAACTGCCAACCCTTTGGTTAGCAGCCGTAGGACTTAACCACTATACCACCAGTATCTCCAAAGGCAACCAGAGCTCCACCTGTTATAACCCCTCCTGTGTGCCAGTCTTGCACGAGGTATTTTACACACACTATCTTATTGGATGGAAACCCTGGTGGCATAGTGGTTAAGTGCTACAGCTGCTAACTAAGAGACTGGTAGTTCAAATCCACCAGGCACTCCTTGGAAACTCTATGGAGCACTTCTACTCTGACCCACAGGGTCGCTGTTAGTCGAAAGCAACTTGATGGCAGTGGGTTGTTTATTTTTTTTATCTTATTTGATAAACACTTTTGAAAATCTTCAACCATGCGTATGTACTTACAGAGCATTCTTGATAAGTAAGCAGTTATAAAATCCGTAAATCTCATAAAACCATATTTTATTACCATTTTTGTTTTGCGCTTTAAAAAAAAAAAAAATCTCATGAGCCGCAAATCAAACCAAGTCAGTTTTGAACTGAGCATTTTTATGTTGTTTGTATCTTCCCATTTTTTGCAGCAGCTTACATATTCTGGCGCGGGGACATTCTACATCAACATAGACACTGCAAGGATTTTTTTCAGTGATCATTTTGAAAGACAAAATGCATGAGTTACACACCACGCAGCTTTCAAACACTCATTGAAAGGAGCCACTGTTAACAGAAATGTATTCATCATTTACAGAGGGAATGCAAGCAAAGAATAATTGTCCCGTGTAAACAGAATTCCAATTACTGCCGCAAATGCAAAACACATGTGATTGTAGGTGTGGGTGTATGCACTTTGTGATGCAACACTGCCATCTGGTGGTGAGTGGGTAGTATCACACATTGAGTCTGGGGGCGGGGATCAAGGTTAACTTAGCCTGACAAGCGGGTCCAAACCCCGGTGGCCTAAGTGATTGAATTGCTATGGCTTCTATCAGAAGATCGGAAATCCAGATTGTCCAGGTGCTCCTTGGAAACACTATGGGTGACCCCTACAGGGTCACTACGAATCAGAATCTACCCATCGCAGTAGTTTTGGATATTTTATTTCCTTTTTTTCTCTTTCATTTTATACCAAAAAAAATCAAACCCACTGCCATCGAGTCAGTTTTGACTTACAGTGACCCTACAGGACAGCGCAGAACGACCTCATAAAGTTTCCAAGGAGTGGCTAGTGGATTTGAACTGCCAAACTTCTGGTAAGCAGCAACACCACTTAACCACTGTGTCACCCGGGTCCCCTTCCCTGAAAGACCTGCTGGTATAATGGTTAAGAGCTATGGCTACTAACAAGAGTTCGGCAGTTTGACTCCCCCAGGAGCCCCTGGAAATCCTATAGGGCAGTTCTATTTGAACCTATAGGGTCACTATGAGTCAGAATTGACTCAATAGCAAGAGATTTGGGTTTTCTGTGTGTTTAATTTCCAGTTAAGAAGCGCTGGGGGCACAATGGTCAGGCACCTGGCTACTCACCTAAGTTCTGCGGTTCAGCCCGCTGGTATTCTGAGGGACAAAGGTCAGGCCATCCACTTCCGTAAAGATGACTGCGTTGGTAAAGAGTCCAGGACAGAATGAGATAAAAATATAGAACAAAATTCAAAGTTATGAAAAAAGACCAGACTTCCTGATCTGACAGAGACTGAAGTAACCCAACAGACTATGGCCCCTGGACACTCGGCTAACTCAGACCTGAAGCCGCTCCCCAAGCCCACCTTTCACCCACAAATAGACCCAGGGAATAACACACATGAGGACCGTGCCTCTTAGTTCAGTCAAGCACGCAAGACTAAATGGGCAACACCTGCCCAAAATCAGGGACAAGAAGTCAGGAAGGGACAGAAAAACTGGACAAATGGACAAGGGGGAACCCAGGGTGAAAAGGCAAAGGAGGAGAGTGCTGACACATTGCTCAGATTGTAACCAATGTCACCAAACAATTTGTGTATAAATTTTTGAATGAGAAATTAATGTCAGCTTTCACCTAAAGCACAGTAAAGTAACATAAAATAAAACAGAGGAAAGCATGGGAAACTCTTTGGGGCTGTATGGGGCTACTGCAGTCTGTCCTAGAGGGTAGCCATAAGTCAGAATTAACTGGACAGCAGGGCACTTGATTTAATCTCTAAAAAAGAAGAAGCACCCTCCAGGCAGTTCCTTCATAGCAACCCCACTCACACAACATAAAACTGCACTGCACAAGATTCTCAACGCTGTGACCTTTCAGAAACAGACCACCCAGGCCTTCTTTCCAACACACCTCTGAGCAGATTCAAACCACCAACCTTTCTGGTTAGTAATTGAGTGCTTAACCATGTGTACCACCCAGTGAGCGCTATACCAAAACACCCAGCCCAAATCCATTGCTCCTGAGTGGATTCTGACTCACAGGGACCCTGCAGAACAAAGCAGAACTGCCCCATTGGGTTTCCAAGGAGAGGCTGGTGGATTTGAACTGCTGATAGCAGATGAGCTCTTAACCTCTGCACCACCAGGGCCCCTCTAAGACACCGTAAATCTGATTTGCCCACGTAGACACTGTAGAATATGCTTGTTATTTAAATTTACGGACGACTTAGGAGGGCCTCATTGCCTTAGAGCCCACCGAGAAAGATGGGACCCTGCCCTGGCCCCCCTTTTAAAGAACCCAGCTCTGCTGTCTGTGCCCATCCCCCAAGCCCAGGGACTGCACCCCAAGCCTTCCCTTACTTCCTCCTTCCCCAGCAGCACGGCAAGTCTACGCAGCTGCAGGTCAACTTCCCTGAGCCCTCCTGAGCGCACCCTCTTCTTGTTTGGCCTCAAGTTGTAATGAATAATAACCTCTGCCGCTTCCCAGATATCATTTGCATTTAAGCAGCCTCCTGAACCCTCCTGACCCACCTCTTCCCAGCAATAATAATGAAAGTGAACGTGAACATACAAAACCAGTCCCCCTGGGGTAAGTTTCCTTACTCCTTCAAATCACTCGGGAATCTCTTGGAAGCAGGCGAGCGCCTTTTCCAAATCTTAGGCCTCTGCTGCCCCCTGCAGGACGGTTGTCATAATAGCATGTCCCACCGCAGCTGTTCCGTTCACAGAAACTCCGCGCCAAGAAACACGCCTGGCTGAATCCTGAAACCGAGCCAGTGAAGAAGGGGGTGGAAATCCTGCGGGCGTAGTGGGTACCACCTACGGCTGCTAACCCAAGGGTCGGAAGTTCGATTCCACCAGGCGCTCCTTGGAAACCCTACGGGGCAGTTCTACTCTGTTCTGTGGGGCCATTGTGAGTTGGAACCCCCTCAAAGGCAATGGGTTGAAGAAGTGAGTGGCTGTCGTTTTTGTATTTGGCATTTCACAAATCTTACGACACATTTTATTTGCTACTCTAGCAAATAAAACAGTAACAAAAAGAGCTAACACTGTATATATAAAACGTTAATATATGATACACGCTGTGTGATAAAAACAAATGTGGGCACTGTGCAGGACTGGGCAGTGTTTCATTCTTGTGTTTATAGGGTCGCTGTAACTCAGAATTGACTCAACAGCACCTCACAACTGCAACAATGAAAACACATAAATGATGCAAGATTAACCTAACCATGTGAGTATAAAGAGATTTTATGTACATACTGTATTAAGCATATAATGTGTGTGTGCGCATGTCAGCATGCCTGTGTGTGAGCATATGTGTGTATTTATGAGCATGCATGCCTGTCTGAGTGTGTGTGCTTGTGTGAGCAAGTGTGTGCATGTGTGTGCACACATGTGCATGTGTGTGCATCTTAACACGTGTCTATGTGTGAGCATATGTGAGCATGTGAGCATGTGTATGAGCATGTGTGCTTGTGTGTTTGTAGATGTGTGAGCATGTGCATGTGTCTGTGCACACGTGTGCACATGAGTGTGCCTGTGTGTGAGCATGAGAGTATGTGCATCTACTGCTGTTGTTGAGTGTGTGGCTGTGCTACTTCCTGGTGACCTTTACATGAGGCAGACGCAATGGTCACCCAGCCCCGCTCCAGACTGAGGACCCTGTGGAATGCCTGAGTCCATTGGTTTGGCTCTGTTGTCAATCCACTTCATTGAGGGCTTCTCTCACTTTTACGAAACCTCTGCTTTAGCAAACACGTCCCTTTCTAGCGATTGGTCTTTCCTGACAACATAACCAAAGGAGGTGAGTCAAAGATCTGCCATTCTTGCTGCTAAGGAACATTCCAACTGTGTGGCTTCTAGGAATGATTTGTTTGCTCTTCCAGGACTCCACAGGATATTCAGCATTCTTCCCCAACAGCACACTTGGAATTATTTTTCCCTTCTTTAATTTTATTGTTTTTAGGCAGAAGCTGAGAGCTCAAGTCAGTGTCTCATTCAAAAATTCATACACATGTCATTTTGGGACATTGGTTGCAACCCCACAAGATGACAGCATGCTCCCCGCTTCCACCCAAGTTCCCTGTGTCCATTAGTCCAGGTCCCGTCCCCTCTTTCTGCCTTCTTGCTTCACTTTAGAGCAGGTGTATCCCATTGGGTCTCGTATGGTTAACTGAACTAGAGGCGTGGTCCTCACGTGTGTGGCAGCTTGTAGGGGGGCCTGTCTGGTATTCGGCTGGGAACTCTGGTGCTCTAGTGGTTAAGAGTTTGCTTCTCCAAAGCACAGCTATTCAGATCCACCAGGCACTCCTTGGAAACGCGGTGGGGCAGTTCTACTCCATCCTATAGGGTCTCCAGGAGTCAGAATCAACTGGATGGCAGTGGGTGCAATCTTTGGTTGAAAAGTGGGTTTGGGGAGCAGTTTCAGTTCTGAGTTCATGAAGTATCTGGGACTTCTATGCACCAGTTCTTTGTGTCTTCCTTTTTCCTTGTCCAGCTTTCATATGCAGATAAGATAGTTGAAAACACTGTGGCTTCAGTCTGGCACCCCTTAGTCACCAAAGTAAAATCTTTGATTTTTAGAACCTTCAAAAGGTCTTCTGAAGCTGAAGTGACCAACATAATGTCATCTGATTTCCTGACCACAGCTTCCAGGGACCATCCTAAAATAACAACGACTGATACGCCATACCCCCGTTGCCATCAGGTTGATTTTGAGCCATGACAAGCCCCTGTGTTACAGAGCAGAACTGCTCCACTGGGTTTTCTTGGTCGAAATCTTTACCAAAGCAGGTCACTTTGCCTTTCTTCTAAGGTGCCACAGGTGGGCTGGAAACAAACTCAACTTTCAGTTAGCAGTTGAGCGTAAACTGTTCGTATCACTACCAGAGACCTAAGTGCCGCACAGAGAATCACAACAGCGGTGTAACACAAAGTGACGGGGAGGCTATTTTCTATGGGGCGATCCGAGAAGATACTAAGTAAGCTACCCGCTGCCCTTAAATCTACCTGCATGAAGGCTGGCAGTTCTGGCGGTGTAGTTAAGAGTTCAGCTGCTGGCTAAAAGGTTAACAATTTGAATCTACCAGTTGCTCACTGGAAACCCTATAGAGAAGCTCTACTCCGTCCTACAGGGTTGCAATGAGTCAGAATTGACTGGACAGCAATGGACTGGGTTTTTGTGTAGGTTTTTTATCTCAAGATTGGAGTCCCAGTGGCACAGTGGTGAAGAGCTCAGCTGCTAAACAAAAGGTTGGTGGTTGGAATCTACCAGCTGCTCCTTAGAAACCCTACAGGGCAGTTCTACTCTGCCCTAGAAGGTAACTGTGAGTCAGAATCAACTTGAGGACAATGGGCTTATACGAAGGTTTGTGGAGAGAACATTCCAGAAAGATGTCAGAGGTGGTACAAAACCCTGGGAGGGGATGCAGCATGTATGCTTGGAGAGGGTCATCAAGGCCTACTGTCTGGAGAGAAGACAGGGAGGAGGAGCACGGAGGAAAGTTGGACAGGGAGCCAGCTGGGCAAGTCACGGCTGTGGGTGTTGATGTCACAGCAGGGGGAAGAGGGGCTATGGAAAGTGTACTAAACAGAGCAGCCCAGATGCTCTATGGAGACAGGATTCTAGGGGATGGAGTATGGAAGCAGAGAGTACCCAGTTGAGGGTCATTTCAGTCAGATGGCAATGCCTGTAACAAGTAGTCATAGGGACAGGTCAGTCTGGAGGGACCCAAAGCATGTAGCAGGGAACTGAGGGATCGCAGGAGTTCTGGATCGTGTCCCCCAATATACATGTCAGAACCCCGAGGCCTATTCCCATGGATCCAATCAATCTCATAGGGGAACAGGATTTTCTTTGTTATATTAATAAAGTTGTATCAGTGAAGGGGAATCCCTGGTACCACAGTGGTTAAGGGCTATGGCTGCTAACCAAGAGGTCAGCACAAAGAGGTCAGCAGTTCAAATCTACCAGGTGCTCCTTGGAAACTCTCTGGGCCAGTTCTACTCTGTCTAATAGGGTTGCTATGAGTTGAAATTGACTCAACAGCAATGAGCTTGATTTCTTGGGTTTATCAGTCAAGGCTACGTCCTAAAGCGAATCCCTTGTAAGTTATAAAAAGGGCAAATCAGACACACACACAGGTGCCACATGATGACTGCCTACAAGCCAGGAAACCACAGCATGCCATGGCTACTGGCAAGGAAGGAATCAACACACCTGAGACTCAATTTGGGTTTTTATCCTCCCGATAAAGTGGCTTTAAAGCCACTCAATTTTGGTGTTTCTGTTACAGCAACACTAGGAAATTAAGATGCTAGTATGTTGCTGTCCATCACAGTCATGCAAGCTGAGCCCCTAGGTTGGAATGTTAGTGGAAAAAGGTCACCTAGATGGCTAAACTATAATCCATTCCCTGTCTTATCACTGCCCAGCTGGATCAACAGACGTGCATTCCTTTCTCTGTCTCTGGGGTAGTAATTCAAAACCTTCAGGGACGTAATGATATTTTGCATAATTTACATTGTTCAATAAGATGTAAAAGAATCTTGTGACTCCCTGTTCTATCCTGTGACAAGGTTTGACATCTTCCAGATGCAAATCCCTTTGTAACCACTGGAATTGTAACCCAAGTGGGACAGTCTTGGAGAAACTGTCCTTGCTGTTCCCCAAATTCACATGCTTCTCTGTTAATGAAGCATTGCTTGAACCTTCCCCATCTCTGAGTCTGGCTGCAGTAACAGGCGGAACAAACTTGCTTTTGGTTGGGCAACAGGAAGGCACAACACACAGGCCACAACAGTGGGCTCAGAGGTACTAACAACCTTGACGATGGTGCGAGACCAGGCCATGTTTGAGTCTGTTGTTCCACTCCATGAACCAGAGCTGAGTCAACAGTAACCCACATAACAACATGCTCTGTTCTGAACTACCACGAGCAAAAGTTTTGTTCAAAACAAAAACTAAAAAAACTGCAGTTCACGGTCAACTGGAAAATAATACGTTTAACTGAAAACAAAACTCTTCATAAGTCCAAAAGCCATTGGTTGACGCTATCCTCTTGTTTATGACATGACGGTTTCCCACTTGAGTTCTGGAAATCTCAGAAATTCACTTATTTCAGTGAAACCTGAAAACCAGTTTCTAATCTACATTTTATCAGTATCCGCTTGCCAGGAAGCAGGCTGACTGGCTGGCCCCATGGTTTTTTTTTAAAAAAAAAAGTTCATTCTTGCAGGGCTGTACAGATAGAAAATCTAAATACCTGGGAAGTAGCATCATCAGTCTTGTTTTCTGGACCATCCTAACAACCAGACAGTGAATCAGCTGATCTTCACAGTAGTAAAAAGAGCAAATAAACAGCTGGGATTTCAACAACACTTCAGTGGGACTTGGATCTATAACACTGTAAAGCCCTTTAGGTGATGTTGTAACTTCAGTTTGTAAGACTGGGTTCCAATCATACCCTAGAGACATAGAAATGCCTCAGAGTAATCTTAAGTCTTCTTCCAAAGTCATATTTTGAGAGTTACTATTTTTGCAATATAGATACACGTTTCTTTTTCCTTTCCCTAACAAAAAGAAATGGAGCTTTTTCAAGAAAGCCAAAGATACAAAGGAAAGATTAATTCAGGGAACACATGGACCACAACTAACACAGCTCCCACTAGACTGTGTCTAGCACAACTAGATGGTACCAGGCCACCACTACCCACCTGAAAGTAGAAAGCACTGTAAAGTATAAGACATGGTTCCCATTGTCCATGAGTGGTGGCAGTTGACATGGATGGCCACTAACCACGTGGTTACAGGTTCAAGTCCACTGAGAAGCACCTCAACAAGAAGGTAGCCAAGCCAAGTGCCGTCACGTTTTGACATGCATGGGGTCGCTGTAAGTCAGAATCCACTCAACAGTCACCGTTTTATTGTTGTTGCTACAATACCAAGTTTGCAGCCAAGAGTATCCCACGGTCATCATACAGTGGACAGCAGCAGAGACAAGGAGACGTGGGGCAGGCATTTGTGGCCGTCCCGTGTGCCAAGTGATGCCTCCTTCTCCACTTGTGACTGGCATTTGCATGGCTCCACCGCAAGCCTGCTGCCACAGCAACCACTGCAGAATTCGGCACTCATGGTTCTTTAGGACTTAGCGGTAAAAGGCGCTACTCAAACCCACTGCCATCGACTCAATTCTGACTCATAGCAAGACCCTAGGGGACACAGCAGACCTGCCACATGGGGTGTCCAAGGAGCAGCTGGTGGATTAGAACTGCGAACATTTTGATTAGCAGCTATAGCATTTAACCACACACACACACACACACACACACACACACACACACACACACACACACACACACACACACCAGGATTTCCAAAAGGTGCTAGGACCTTGCTTTGTGGCTTCCAGAATCTCTAGTGTCTCCAGTTAGTCCTTCCCTATGTCTGGCCACAACAGACAGTTCTCTCTATCTCACAGGAGTGGAAGGGTTCACATTCTCAGCATCACTGGAGAAAGGGTATAACTGGTAGGCTTCTGTGCCCTAAAGGAAAAATAGTGTCTGGTAACTCACAAACATGTTCTCAGGAGGGACAAGACCCATGAGAAGGACATCATGCTTGGTAAGGTAGAGGGTAGGCAAAAATGAAGACCCCCAGTGAGATGGCCTGACGCAGTGGGTGCAACAATGGGAGCAAACACAGCCACCACTGTGACAGAGGCACAGGACTGAGCAGTGTTTTATTCTGTTGTACACACGGTCGCTGTGAGCAGATATGAATTCAATGGTATCTAGCAACAGCAGCAATTCATGAATCCTCTATTAGCCCTAAAGGAGGTGATATGATTCTCAGAAGTAGCTCCATCTCTGGAAGTAACTACTCACCCGTCTCAGCAGTGCTAACTAGGTCACATGAAAAGAAGCATCTGACATAAAACAAGGCTACTCTGGAATTTACTCTGCTAAGTTTTATAAAATGTTTTTCTATAACCTACCTCTGGCTTGTCTAGACAGAGATTCAGTCCTTTTACACACACACACACACACCATTCCCTGCTGTCTTTCCTTTGGGGATAGGCTTCTATCTAAAAGGGCAGAGGTTACTAAATATATTCTGGTATGTCTCTATGCAGCTCCAAAATAAAATAGTGCTTTCTTTATACCATGTTTTACACTGACAATCATATTCTTCAGAAGCAAGACAACAAGCCTCTTGGATTTTGATCTGGAATTTTCTCAGATGGCCCAGTACGTGTTTGGAGTAGAGCCCTGTTCCATTTCATTTCTATGAATCCCACAGCAGCCCAGTGGAGAGTTCTAACAAAAGCCCTCAGTGGAGCTCCCCTCGGTGCCAGGGTCAGAGGGGCCCACAGCCCCAGTCACACAAGTTGGACACACAACCTTATAAACCCGTGGCTTCACGGTGCCTGCCTCTCAAATGCAGAAGTTATTTCCTGGAGTGAGTAAGTGGATGGAAATTCATTAGGTACCAGCAGCCTGTGAGTGCCTCCAGTGGCGAACAATAGAAGCATCTCAGGAAATTCTGGCGAGCCAATCAGAAGGGGGATCTGTTCCTGAGCTTGGCCAGGCCCACCTCATGCCTTGTAAATGTCAGCATGTGTATGTGTGAGCATCTGACATTACTCAGCAGCACGTACTGAAGGCCAAGGCCTTGGCAGAACTGGGGCTGATTAGAATGCCTAAAAATACTGCTTGTTATCAGAATCCATTCTGATGACTCTCAGCACATGGGCAAAATGCTAGAGCAGGAGGGTCATTCAGAAATGGAAATTCCAAGAGGCTTTCCAAAAACCCCAATGACACAGCCTCATTGTGTAAGAAGCAACCCTTCAGTTTAAATTCTTGCTGTTTGTCTAGTTTTTCATCTTAACAAGATTTTCCCTGTAAGCCATGTTAAGATGAGGCTCTCATTTAAGTCCATTTATAAAATGCAACCAAACATTATTCAACAAAGAGTTATGGAAAAACTATTATACACAAGGCATTTTACTGGCCCCCATAGGGAACAGAAGGTCAAACCAGTAACACTTCTTACCTTTAGTGGGTCTGCAGTGTGGAAAGATGAGGCAAACCAGGATCCGTGCTTTAGAAGAGGCACAAACCAAAACCTAGGGGAGAAGAAACAAGGGGTTAACTTTAATGGCCAAGATTGGCAAAGGCCCCTCGGAGACGATGGCATTGGGATCAGGTGCTTTAAGAGTATGCAGTTTGCCGAGCCAAGAAGAGGAGGTGGTCTGGGCAGGGGGAGCAGCATAAACACACACAGAGATGGAGCAAGACATTCAAACCCAAGTCCGAGATCTTCAAAGGCCTTCATTATCACCAGCGATAGGGCTCTCCTGAGCTGTGAAGGATAGGACACACTTTACACAAGCAGGGAAACATCATGTCTGCAAAAACAAAGTCACAGGAGCCTTACTCCACATTTCTGTAGTGATACATTCAAGAATTGTCCTTCTTTGTTTTTACATGCCAGTGCACACAAGCACCTTCTAGGCACTCCGTGTCATCTCATGCTTTCTTTCCAACAACCCAAATCTTCTTGATACTGGCTTATAGCTGAGGTACCACCTACTCATAAGAGCCTTAGAAAATGCTGTAACTCATGTTTTCAACCATGTACCCACCCTAAAGCTGGGGGAACTAAATCCAAATGGTGTCATATCTGTAGCAGTAAGACATCTGGGTGGCTTGCTTGGGGATCACCTTCATTTTTACCTCTAAAGTGAATCATAAAGAAACATTATCTAGTACCTTTGAGGAGTGTTAGGACACTACCAGATAAAGCCAGCCAGGTGGCTGGAGCTTAGTCATTCAACAAGCAATTGCTCAGTACCCCGTGTGTCTAGGTGTCAGCTGAGGCAAAGGGTACCTGAGAGAGAGATGATAAGGCTGAAATAAGAGTAACGTCCATTCCAGGTGCAGACAGGAGTGGCCAATCCATGAACGGACTGGTGGAGGAGAAAGCGAAAGATAAAAAGAAAACAAAGGTTCTATTCTAGCCCCAAAAGCATATTGAGCCCAATATTAAGATACATGTGCAGGCCCATTTCCCACATTTCTAAGGCCTGAACTGTAGCACGTGAAGTCAAGGGACTTCCGATCATTGGTACAGCTTTTGTGATTGTTCTCCATAATTCCTGAGGAGTCAAAGAAAATCCAGGCATCTGCCTAATTACCAGTGCCTCTAGGATCAACTCCACAGCAATCAATCGTTTTGTGTTTTGTTTTCTTTTTATTAGATATATTGGAAATGACGGTGGCATAGCGATTAAGGGCTCTGACAGCTAACCAAAAGGTCAGTGGTTCAAATCCACAAGGCACTCCTATGGGGGCAGTTCCACTCTGTTCTATAGGGTCCTTGTGAGTCAGAATTGACTCTAGGGCAGTAGGTTTCGTTTCGGTTTGGGTATTGGCCAAGTGCCGTCAAGTCGGATCCGACTCATGGATACACCCTATTATTCCAAGCCACAGGTAAATTGTTCATGCACCGCCCCATTCACCCACCCTGTGGCCACATAGCACAGCCAAGCTGACCCCGGCTAACAGCACCAGCTGGTGGTTCAATTCACCGTATAGTTTAACTTCCCATCTCTTCCACACTACACTTTCTAATAAATGTAGGCAGCTGTGATTGTGCCATTTTCCACCATAGGACCCTATCTGTGTCACAGCAGAGGTGTGCTCCAGAAAGATGCCAGAAGACACAGTCCCTAGACTCTCTGTTAACCCAGAACTAAAACCACGCCCGAAGCCAACTCTTCAGACAACGATTAGACTGGACTATAAAATATAAAACCATTCTCATGAAGCGTCTGCTTCTTAGTTCAAGCAGATACCCGAGCCTAACTGGGCAGCTCCAGTCTGGAGCAGGATGAGAAGACAGAAAGGGACACGAGCTGCCTGAATGGACACAGGAAATCTGAGATGGAAAGAGGGAGCACACTGTCACATCATAGGGGTTACAGTCAGGGTCACATAACACCATGTTTATACATTTTTGTATGAGAAACTAATTTGAGATGCAAACTTTCACCTAAAGCACAAGAAGTAAAAAAAATAATATTCTCAGTACCATATCCAACAGTCCAATATGTATGTCAAAATCATATTTTTCATTTTTTAGCTCATGTTTGTCTTACAAAACCCTTTAAATGTGTCTCATTTCATTGCCTTCCTCCAACAACTTTCTGAGTCACACGTCACTGGACTCAATTTAAAGAGACAGCTTCTTATACCAGAAAATTGATGAGGCTGTTATAGGCCTTACCCTGTTACAGACCCCAAATACCAGACTGTTGCTCTCAAGTCGATTCCAACTCATAGCGACCTTACAGGACAGTGTAGAACCATCCCGTAGGGTTTTCAAGGCTGTAAAACAGGCTGCTACATCTTTCAATAAATGGCTGGTGGATTCCAACACTCAGCCCTTCAGTTAGCAGCCAAGCTCTTTAACCAATGCACTATGGGGCTCCTACTCATACCTACCTGTAAAGAAGAAACAAGAATTTTCACATTTTGAAATGAACTTAACAGACTAAGAAACTAAACCTGCCAGCAGCAGAAAACGTCGAAACTCCTCAGGAGTGTCTTTCGGAATCTAGATAAAATTGTAATTCAAATATATTTTCCTTAAGGATGAATGTGTAATAAAAGAAACAAATACATGTAATTAAGGCTATTTTTAACTTATCTTAAATTAAGCATTTCAGAATTGTTTTGTGCTGTCATTCATTGCACAGTGCTTCAGTTTCATCATCTTTTGAGTGGGACAGCCTGGGAAGTTAGTATTACTTTGAGTACAAGCAGACATGTTTCTATTCTTGTATTCATTTATTCAGTGAATGTTTATTAAATATTTCCTATACTAACGGTGTTTTACTCTGTAGCACTGTTGTTGCTGGGTGTCATCGAGTCCATCCTGACTTACAGAGACCTTAAGCACAACAGAAGGAAACCCTGCCTGGTCCCGCTCCACCCTCACAATCGTTGTGATACTTGAGCCCACTGTTGCAGCCACTGTGTCAATCCGCCTAGTTTAGGGATTTCTATCTAATTAGGAAATACCACCTATTTTCAACATGAGTGTCACAGGAGTAGTTCAAAGTAAATGTTATAGGATTTGAGATAATCAAGTTATGCTTAACTTGTTGGGGTAGATGATGGAAAAAGTCAGATTCTTTTCAAGAATTTATAACAATGCTTCTGAATATGAGAGCAGAATGGGGAAGGGTAAAATAGAAACTGATTTCGGCTCATTTTCTCAGAGAAATTTGTCACGGATTTCCTCATTCCTACCCAGCTGTTTCCGTGAGTCAGAATCTAGTGACTGCAACCAACAACGACCTCATTCTTTCTAGTTGGTGAAGAGTATCGATGGCTGTGGCAGCACAGCCTCCAGATGGCCGTCCAGCCAAATGCAGCTGCTTGAGTGACCCCAGAGAAACTGTGACCTCAGTGACCTGCAGAGAAAACATCCTGGTAACTCATAAACTTGTGAGACATATTATTGCTCTTGAAAGACACCAAGTTTCAGAAGAGTTTCAAATAATTAATGTAATAAGACTATTTCCTAGGTATTATACATGCTTTCTGTGGACTTCTAGAAGAATGAACAAATCATTTTTAGAAGAAATACAACCAAAATGCCCCATAGATGCAAAGATGGCAAGACTTCAGCTTGCTTACTTTGGACACAGAATCAGGAGAGACCAATTGCTGAAAAAAAGCATCATGTTTGTTAAAGTACAGGGTCACTGAAAATGAGGGAAACCCTTACCGAGCTGGATTAATACGACAGTCATATCCATGGTCTCAAATAGACTAACGAGCATAAAGATAGCATGGGGCACAGCCAATGTTTCGTTCTTATATACATAAGGCCACAACGACTTGACTGCAACTAACAGCACACAGCTTTCAAGACCCAATTCTTGTCTTTTTTTAATTTGTTGATACCACGTGTTTTCATTAATAGAAGTATGCTGAATCATTGAATGTTGCTGAACTGTTGACAGGTAATATAGATGTTTCTTTTCTTGGCCCCTCTCTCAAGCCTAATGGAAACCCTTGTGGCGTGGTAGTTAACAACTACATCTGCTAACCAAAAGTTCAGTGGTTTGAAACTACCAGGTGCTCCTTGGAAACTCTATGGGGCAGTTCTACTCTGACCTACAGGGTTGCTATAAGTCAGAATCAACTCAACGGCAGTAGGTTTTTTGACTCCCAAGCCTACTCTTAAGAGTCCAGAGGGACATACATTTTTCCATTTCTATCTAATTCCCATTTTCTGGAGGGCCACCTGGAGGCTGTGCTGCCACAGCCATTGATACTCTTCACCAACTAGAAAGAATGGGGTTGTTGTTGGTTGCAGTCACTAGATTCCGACTCACAGAAACAGCTAGGTAGGAATGAGGAAATCTGAGGCACATTTCTCTAAGGAAATGAGCTGAAATCAGTTTCTATTTTACCCTTTCCCATTCTGCTCTCATGTTCATAATTCAAATTCCCATTTTCTACCTATAGAGCCCCCCTGAGACCACTGGGACATACATGTCCCCCAAAAAATTTTTCAAATTTTTTTCTACCAAAACTGTACACAGCCCATACAACAATTTGTAGAAACAGTAATTTATGGTATACATTCTTCCCCCTTCCCCAGTTTCCAGTGTGGCAGCACACGTTCTCAAGTGACAAACCAGGTCCCCAAAGAACCAGAGAGCAAGAAAATGTTGGTGGGCCAGATTATAGGCCACAAGTCTTGAAAAGGGTAGGATCAGGAGAAAGGATCAAGTTTCTCAGGTCCCTGAAGGCAATGGTTCCAAGTCAAAAAACCAAATCTGTTGCCATCAACTCAATTCTACCTCATAGCAACCCCACAGGACAGAACAGAATTTCCCTATAGTTTCCAAGAAGCACCTGGTGAATTTCAGCTGCCAACCTTTTGGTTAGCAGCCATCACACCTAATCACTGTATTACCAGATTTTCCAGGCAATGGTCAGTGATGGGAAGATTGGCCAGGGTAAGAATATGGCCAAGAAGAAATTCTAGAGAAGACTGGTTTAAAAGGGGCATTCAAGGGAAGCAGAGAGCATTTGTTCAGAAACTGTTCCTGAGCACAACAGAGAAACTGAAATGACACAGGATGTCTACAGAAGAAGCATAACCCATATAACTGAGTATTGTGGAGGAACTTCCCCTATTCAGTCAGTTTCTCAGTCAACCAAGCAAAAATCTGAATTGTTTCCAGTTACGGTTTTGCTTTTTTTTTTTCTTAATGAAAACTGTTTTGAGATTCATTTTAAATATGTATCCCTAGTTACTTATTTTTAATTTAGGGGCAGCAGAAGTATAGTAGATTGCTTTTATCTCAGTGTTATTGAAGGGGTGGATATTGAAACTAAATATGGCATTAGGATGATAGGAAGGTAAGTTCACCTAGAATGTGATCTTAAGCCAAAGATGAAGGCACTAACCATTCAGACAGGCTGACTACCTCCTCCCTGATATAAAAAAGGTGACAGACTAAAAAGAAGGCCAAGGAAACAATAGTAAGAAGAAATACAAGAAGCCTCAGTGAAGAATGAGGTGCACTATGTGATCAATTTCAGGGAACATAAAGGTCCCTGGGTAGGGAGCAAAAGGAGAAAGTCCATACTTAGATTCAAGGTCTAGCACAGAGGAGTAGCAGCTGAGCTGAGAAATGAATAAAAGTGGAAAGGAGACTGGAAAAGACATAAGGGATGTTGGCAACAACACCAACTCATTTACTGTGGAGAACCAGTGAGGTTGGCAGTAGACAAGGAAAACAAATCCATGTGGCAGTGAGGAGCGCAGGCACAAGCACAAGAAACAACTGTGAAGGTAGGAGAAAACTCATTCAGGAAGTAGAAGTGAGAAGAGAAAAAGACTAATAGAAGTGTCAAGCATGATAATTACAAGTCAAACCTCTTCCCTAAACATTGCCTAAAAATAACTTCCAGGTACTGGGGAGAGCTGGTGAGTAACCTGGAGTTGAAGGTTTGTACATCCAAATACACTTTCTGGATCCAGAAAGTACTCCATCCTGAAACTCTCGCCAAGTCACGGAAGCACGCTCTTCTGGTGGGGCCTTCTCTCAGATTGTCAACACCCGCCACACTCTCACTCCAGGGATTCAGCTGAGAAGTGCAGCATAGCTAGTTTCCAAGGTGCAACTGTCACAATCAATAAATACACATCCTCTAATGTCCCTGTGGGAGCCCTGGCAGCATGGTGTTCAAGAGCTATGAATACTAACCAAAAGGTAGCCACTCATTGGAAATCATATGGAGCAGCTCTACTGTGTCCTCTAGGGTTGCTGTGAGGTGGAATACACTTGATGACAATGATGTTCAAGTTTAATGTCCCTTTGAGGTCCAAAGGCCTAGGAACAGAGCTGGCTTCACGGGCATGTGACCTTTACAATCACATAGGACACTCCGCTCACGATAACCTTGCACCTGTGTTAACACTCTGCCGTTGACATCTTGAAGATCTCAATCATTTTGTTAACAAGGGCCTAGCATTTGCCTCTTGTACCAGGTCTCAGGAATTATGTATGCTGGTCCTGCCCGGTATCTGTGTCCCTCACTGAGACTGAACAAGAACTGAGATAACAAATGACAGCTTCTCTTCAGACACACAGATACCACACAAAATCAATGCAATCTTACAACCAATGCAGCAATATCAAGAACTCAAGGCGTTCTTACCACCCTCATCTGGACTAAGAAGGTGATGAGACAGAGAAGAAATTGCAGTAACAGTTCTCCACTTATTTCCATGGCACAAACAATGATGGAGAAGAAAAGTGAACAGACATGAATTTCTCAAAGGACTCTAAAGCTTCAGTGAAACCAAAAAACCCAAACCTGTTGCCACTGAGTAGATTCTGACTCACAGAGACCCTACATGACAGAATAGAATTGCCTTATAGAGTTTCCAAGGAGTGCCTGGTGGATTTGAACTGCTTAGCTTTCGGCTAGCGGCCATAGCACCCAACCACTCACCACTGTTAGGGTTTCCATTTAGGCTCTGCATTATATTTCTAGAGTAGTTATAAGAAATACCAAGGCTATGAAATTCAAGGCTCTCCTTACCCTTTAGAATTGGAGGGCTTTTTCCACAAAAGGCCAAAGAGTAGATATTTTAGGTGGTACATGCATCCAATGTGAGAGTTGCCATAGTAACATGAAAGCAACTTTGGACTTGAAAAAGCCAATGGGCATGTCTGTGTTGCAATGAAATGTTCCTTACAAAAATCAGCAGTACCCAGCGTTTGGTACCCCTGGTTCACAGTTCATCACCCCCTACTCTAGAGGAATGTGTTGTCTCAATGAATCCAAGATTACCATGGCAATCAGGTTACCTGAAGTTTATCCTTTTGATTACTTGTCATACTACCCAGACTGACTCTTAAACTCACTTGGTCCTGAGTTTCCATCTGTTCTACAAAGATTTCCTTCAATGCGTTATTAGATATTTGGGGAGGGTACGTTGTTGTTGTTGTTGGGTACCACCACTTTCTTTTCCCATGGACCCTGTGTGACAGAGAAGAACTGCCCCATAGGGTTTTCCTGGCTGTAATCTTTACAGAAGCAGATCACCATGTCTCCATCCTCCGTAAACCCTCTGGATGCATTTGAACTGCCAATCTTTGGGTTAGCAGCCAAGTACTTAACCATTTGCACCACCATTTGCACAGCAAGACTTAAAGCAAAATCATATAGGCTGACTTGAGGAGGTAGACTGGCCCCTCTAAATTTGGTCCTCCCAATTATCAATTGCACTGATCTGTTTCTTAATGTAAGTGGAAGGAATAGAAGAGGCATAGAGCAGGTTGAAGAAAGGAAAGAGTCAAGGACATGAAAATGGGCAAGAACCACAGAGGAGAGAAGATGCAGACCTTAAAACAGGGCAACAAGTTGGAAAGATGAAGATAGAAAGGAAAAAACGTTTGAAGCCAAACCACGGAGAAGTCAACCCAATGAGATCACTCGACTGAGGTAGGAAAAGAAACATGATAGACCTCCAAATATGGTTCCAGTTTCTGCGCCCTAGAAATAACATCTCTGCCACTGGGTACTCCTTATATTCCCAGAGAATTTGATCCTCACTTTGGGGTAGAACTGAATATCTTATCTTGCCCTGAGAAAAGATGTTACCTGGAGATTGCAGACAATGTGCGGGAAGTCACGCAAGAAGGGAAGACTGTCTCCCATGCCTCATTCCTAGAGATGCTGTCCCCAGAACGTTATGGTTCCCAGCCTTTACTCTGATTGGCCCTGACTAGCCACATCACTCTAGCTATTCCTATCACACTTATAAGTCTTTGCACAAGAAGACAAAGAATATGCCATAGATATTTTGAAAAGGTCTAAACATTTTCTGCTTGATGTATGAAGGTAATCTAAATCACAGTCAATACTAAAAATAAATAAGGCTGAGTTTTACCTTTATATCCAGCCCACTGCAGGAAGTAATTCCTCTGTCTCACATTGTTATGATCGAAAGGGACCTCACAAATCATCAAGTGAGGAAAAAAATCAGCTCTGGAGAGGGCACACATTTTGTCTAAGGCTCCATAACTCATTACAATTGGAAGCAGGGCAGAGAACAAGAGAAATATTAAACTATCTACATAGCTACAGAGAGGCACTGCATGGATTTCAGCTAGGAGGGGACCAGGAAGTTCAGAAACAGGATACTCAGAGAGAAAGGCAAGTGCAATGTGACCCTTCCTGCCTCGGGGTTAGGTCATCTGACTGGTGAAGCTAGAGCTTCTGCAAACACAGCTGCTTCAGTCTCTTTCCACCTCTGGCACCCTGCTGTAAAGAATAATAGATTCTGTTACTAACTAGCATGTGATATTGGATAAATCACTTCAGAGCCTCAGCTTCTTCATCAGAAAAAAATTAAGCTAGACAACCCAAGCCTAAATGACTCAGGAACAGTAAGGTTTGAAGGACAGTGGTGTTCAGAGGGAGAACCATACAGTAATAAAGGAGGATGAATTGAAGAGTTCTTCCACGTTCTTTTCAGGGGATGAACTGAGAGAAAGCTAAGCCGATGTGGTTGGTGCTCCATTCATGCCCTCTTGGCTCCCTCACACATACAGCCTTTGTTTGCTGCCGTAACAAAAAATCCACCTCCTCAACACCACACCGCTTCTTAGTTTCTTAAGTTCTTTTTCTTCCATATGGTATTTGCTCACTTCCCTATTGGAAATTTCAGGAATCACCTGCCACGTAAACTACGTCCAGTCAAATCCTCTTCTTGGAGTTGGCTTCTAGAAGATACAACTAAGACGGCCAATCAGAAACATCCAGCAGGTGGTCCAAGATGCAAGCCTAGGAATTTTATCAGAAGGAGAAAACATGCAGTTACCAGTTGTCATATATGCCTATTTGCTGTTTGCAACAGAAAAGTGGAAGTATGTTTAACTCTAAATATAAAAATTGAAATCTAAGCAAAGGAGAATTAAAAAAAAAAAAAGGAAAATATTAGACCACATGAACTGCAGCCTCCACCTGCCAAAGCACAGAATAACTAGATGGTGCCCAGCTTCCGCTACCAACCAAACTCCTTGAAGAACTTACATTCTGGGGCTGAGGACTGGGAACCACCATCTTGGAAAACAGATAGGTCAACTGTTATAAAATAGTTCTTAAAGAAAACACATTCTACTTTGGTGAATAGCCTCTGGGGTATTAAAAGCTTGTGAGTGGCCATCTAAGATACATCTTTTGGTCCCATCAAATTCAGAGCACAAGGGAATGAGGAAACCAAAGACACAAGGCAAGTATTAGTCCAAAGGACTAATGGATCTCATGAACCACAGCCTCCACCAACCTGAGCCCAGAAGAACTAGATGTTGCCTGGCTACCACCACCTACTGCTCTGACAGGCATCACAATAGAGGGACCTGGACAGAGTGGGAGAAAAATATGGAACAAAATTCAAATTTACCAAAAAAGAAAAAGATCAGACTTTCTGGTCTGATCGAGGCAGAACAATCTCTGAGACTACGGCCCCCAGACATCTGCTAACTCAGAACTGAAGCCACTCCTCAAATCCACCTTTCAGCTAAAGATTAGTCAGAACTACAAAACAAACAATAGCATACATGAGGAACATGCTTCTTAGTTCAACCAAATGTATGAGACCAAATGGGCAAAATCAGTCCAAAAGCAAAGACGAGAAGGCAGGAGGGGACAGGAAAACCAGACAAAGCGACACAGAGAACCCAAGGAGAAAAGGGAAAGAGGGAGAGCAGTGAGACGCTGCAGGGACTGTAACAATGTCACAGAACAATTTATGCAGAAATTTTTGAATAAGAAACTTTTTTGTACTGTAAACTTTCACCTTAAGTGAAACTGATTTAAAAAATAAAATTAAAAGCTAAGAGTAAATGGTTAAGTGGTATGGTGGCTAATGAAAAGGCTGGCAATTTGAATCCACCTGGTGCTCCTTGGAAACTCTAAAGGGCAGTTCTACTCTGTCCTATAGGGTCACTATGAGTTGGAATCAACAGCAGCGGATTTTGTTAAGAGCAAGACGAAACTTGAACAGAAAATACTTCTGCGGAGGCTCAACAGTAGCAGAAGAAGGTAACAGGAAAGTCCTTCATAAAGAATAAGGAATGTAGGAGACCAGAGAGACATGCAATGAACCCTGGTTTACCTAAAACACACCTATCTCCTACCAGGATATGCACAAACGACACCTCAAGTTCCATTAAAAAGCAGAAAATGTTTCCTCTCATCAGTCTGCTACTTGGACTCTGTATGGACGTCCAGAAGAAAGCAGAGAGAATGGCTGGTTCCCCACCTAGTCTTGACCCCTCCTAGAAGAACTCACAGATGTGGACAGATGTGGACAGATGCTTCCTCTTATACAACTTGAGGTTGTGCCTGTGAAGGCAGAGAGGAACACAGGCTCTACTTTAACAAGGAAGGCTGTTTCTGAGTGGTAATCCAGTCCTTCTACCCCATTCTCCGAAGTGCTTTAGCAAAGTCTGTGCATGCAAAGACAGCTATGCTATTTCTAATTATGCCCAGGATTATCACAGGTTTTTAGATATTGTTAACTGTGGCAGACACTAAGTTGGTTCCCTTGATCTTCCTGGTACTCATGGTATCATGAATTGCTCAGGGTATTCACTTCCTCAAGTGAGGGCGGGACTTTTGACTTCTAACCAATAGAATATGGCAACAACGAAGGGACACTGGTGACTGCATTACCTAAGACTGTTAACACTCAACTCTCTAGCAACTCCCTCTCTGCCTTTGAGAAAGAAGTCACTATGTTGGAAACAGCCATGTGGCAAGGAATGGAGGATGGCCTTCAGTCAACAGCCAGCAGAAACCTGAGGTCTTGAATCCAACAGGCCATAAATAACTATATTCTACCACTTAAGTTTGGAAGTTGATCCTTTCCCAGTCACGCCTCAGATGGGACTGCAGTCTTGGCCCAGATCTTGATGACAGCCTTGCAGAGCAAAGGACCCAGCTAAGCTGTTCCCAGACTCCTGGCCCAAGGAAGCTATGAGATAAGAAATGTGTATTGTTTAAAGCCACTAAGTTTGTGGTCATATTGGTACACAGCAAGACATAACTAGTATTCTAACTACAAAGGGGTCCCAGGGTGGCACAGAGGGTGAAGTGTTTGGTGATAACCTCAGTTCGAATAGCATGGACACCTGTTAACCCTTGGTGATACTTTTACTGTGACATGCCTTGAGGGGATGGTGTTAGAGACTGGGGAAAGCCAACGGCCACACAGCAATTCTTCCTACCTAAATGACCTATTTGAGACCACCCAAAGAATGAGGGTCACTCCTGCACAGGCACAAAATACTGGGGAAGGAAGGAGGTCTGGTTACTGGTCCACAAAGTGCAGGCAGCAGTCAGCCATTCCGACAGCATGCATTCTGTTCACATTGACCTTGTCACTCTCAAAAGGGTGGGAGGATTTCTAAGCACTACTAAGAGGAAAAACCATGTCTTCTCTTTTCTTCCAAAGCTTCTCTGTTCTGTTGCACAAATATTACACTGGTATGTGGTTTCACTAGCTTGTAATGTTTGGAATTCATCTTTCAACTCAGTAATGTTTGGGATTTATCTTTCAACTCAGTAACATGCCAAAGGCCTCCCAGTGCGCTCTCTCCCCAAAATGGAAGCCAACAGTCTTCTAGAAACTTCAGGAAGGAAAATGAAGCTAAATTTAACTCCTAATGACACTGTTGTTGTTAGCTGCACAACAGAAGGAAATGCTGCCTGGTGTTGTGCCATGCCCAGGATAAGCTGAGGGTTGGCCAGTTGTGATATGCAGGGTTTTCAATGGCTGAGTTTCAAAAGTAGATCACCAGGCCTTTCTTCCTAGTCTGTCTTAGTCTGCAAGTTCTGTTGAAACCTGTTTTGCATCATGCCTACTGGTTTAGTTGTGCTGCTCTAACAGAAATACCTCCAAGTGGATGGCTTTAACAAAGGGAAGTTTATTGTTACACAGTCTGGTAGGATACAAGTGCAAATTCAGGAGGTCTGCTTCAGGGGAAGGGCTTTCCTCTGTCAGCTCTGGAGGAAAGTCCTGGTGTTGTATCAGTCTTGATTCTGGGAGCATGTTGGTCCAGGGTGTCTGAAGGACGCACTCTATTCCCAGAGCTCCTTTCTTGATGGTAAGGTTCCCAATTCTCTGCTTGCTTGTCTTTGTTTTTATCTCCCATAGATTGAAAGGATAAAGAGTGGTGTCAGCCTCACTCCAGGGAAAGTCTGTTAGCAGGAGTATTGCAGTACCACTCTAATCCTCTTTTAACATAATCATCCTATCAGCCACAGGCAGAGAGTAAAATGTATAACACAGGAAAATCACAAAATATTGAGAATGACGGCCTAGCCAAATGGCTACTCACATTTTTGGGGGGCACACAGTTCAATCTATGGCACCTACCCCTTGCTGTAGAGTCAATTCTGACCTATTACAACCCTATAGAACAGAGTAGAACTACTCAATAGACTTTCCAAAGAGCACCTGGTGG
The DNA here is from genome assembly GCA_028571685.1 of Heterohyrax brucei. Lineage (NCBI taxonomy): Eukaryota > Metazoa > Chordata > Mammalia > Hyracoidea > Procaviidae > Heterohyrax > Heterohyrax brucei. The sequence goes on along the minus strand of CM053148.1, from coordinate 81,798,673 downwards.
ATTTGAACTGTCAACCTTTTGGTAAATGTTCTGCATCATAGCAACACATAAACCTCCACTGGGAGATGGACACGAGGTTCACTGGTCAAGAATAAAACCTTGATCTCCCACACAGAAGGCAAGGATGCTGCCACTGAACCACCACTGCTTCTGTGTAGCCACTGTTGCTGTAGGCCATCGAGTCCACTCTCAGTCATAGGAACCCTACAGGACAGAGCACAACTGCCCCATATGGTTTCCAACACTTGAATCATTACAGAAACAGATTTTCATGTCTTTCTCCTGGGAAGCAGCTGGTGATCTCCAAAGAGGCCAACTTTTTGGTTACCAGCCCAGTGCTTAACCGCTGTACCACCAAGCCTCCTTTGTATATATACAAGGAGACCCAGATTTGGACTCCTTTCTCTCTTCTATTCCAAATGGAAAATTCTAGCATATTATTAAAATGAGTTTGTGGGTTCCCTTGAAGATGATGCAAAATAATTGTAGATTTTTTTAATCCCTGAAAATTTAAACTTCTCCCAACAGAACAGATCCTCATTCTCTTCCACTTGGTCAAAATGATTCAAACAGAGGACTCATGAATTGCAACATTTTTCCACAAAAATTCATAAAGTGGAAGCTTTCTTGTCCTGGGTAGAATAAGGCTGCACATAGAAAGTATAATAAATGTTACTGAAATTATCTCACTTAAATTTAACTGTTCAGTTTCAAGGACAAACATTCAGAGATTTTCTCCTCTAATGTTTTCCTATTTTGAACCATTTCTTAAAAGGCTGCCTTTGTGAGTGAAGGCTCTGCTTCTGAGGGTCTCATTATGACTATACATTCTCAGCCTTTACACTAAAGGGTTGCATCATGATTAAATCTGGAGGCATCACACTTATCATTCAGCACCTGCGATACCATGAGATGGTGAAACTAGTCTAACTGTTGAAGTCAAATGTAGGGCACTATTGGTTAGTGACTTTCATTGGCCGTCCCCACTCTGACTCATGCTGACCTTACATATAACTCAACAAAATGTTGCCTGGTCTCATGGCATCTTCATGATGGTCAGCATGTTTGAGTCCATGGTCTTGTGTCATCTTCATGGTGGTAAGCATGTTTGAGTCCATTGTTGCAGCTATTGTGTCACCTCTATCTCGCTGAAAGTTTCTCTCATTTTTCATTGACCCTCTACTCTACCAAACGTAACGTCGTTTCTGGAGATTGGTCTTTCCAATTGGTGTGTCCAAAGTAAGCCATCCAAGTCTCGTCCTCCTCACATGTGAAGGGCCTCTTGGTTGAATTTCTTCTAAGATTGATTTATTTGTTTTAGAACTATTCGATATTCTTTGCACAATTCAAATGCAACAATTCTCCTCTTTTTTTCATTATCCTGCTTTTGCATGGATATGAGGTGACTGAAGAGTCCAGGGCCTGGATCAGATGCCCTTTAGTCAACAAAGTGACATCTTTGCTCTTTAACCCTTTAAATAGGTCTTTTGCAGCACATTTACCTGACACAATACATTGCTTGAAGTCTTGACTGCTGCTTCCATGGACATTAATTGCTGATCCAAGTAGAATGAAATTATTGAGAACTTCAGTTTTTCTTTATCATAACATTGTTTAGGCTTTTTTGACATTGGAGAAAGCTTGTACTTTCAAGCTGAATCTTTCAGTTCACAGAAGATTCCACGTGGAGGTAGAAGGATGGTTGCTCCACCCTTGTATCCTCACAGACCTTCACTCATATCCCAACTGCTCAACAGGCCATTGTTCTCATACTGATAAGGAAAAATCCCTTTCCTTTGGGACTTTCTCTCTTCTCTGCATCCCATGCTCACTGTCTTAGGCTGTGTTCCCCAGAGAAGCAAAAACAGTGAAGCACAAAATTTGTACTCTAGATTTCACAGATGAAGAGGAATTGGTGGATTTGGGACTTGGAATTAACATCCTTCCTATGATATAAATGCATTCTGCATGTTGCAAGGATGTACTGGAGGGGGCAAAAGGTACAATGACATCAATTGGATTATGTCCCCAGAAAAATGTATCTCTTTGGTTAGGCCATGATTCCTGGTATTCTGTGATTTTCCTCTATGTTTTACATTCTACCTCTATGACGTTAATTAGGGAGGATAGGTGGGAGTTGTGTAATGAGACAAGATTCAGTGTATAAGATCCTGCTGTGTCTTGAGACATTCTTTTGGGACACAAAAGAAAGAAGTGAGCAGAGACAGAAAAGCACTTCATAATACTAGGAAAGAAGCACTGGGAGCACAGCACATCCTCTGGACTCAAGAATCCCTGTGCCTGAGAAGTTCCTTGACCAGGGGAAGATTGGCAAGAAAACTCTTCTTCCAGCACCAGCAGGGACAGAAAGGTTCCCCTGTTGCTGACGCCCAGAATTTGAACTTCTAGCCTACACTGGTGTAAGGAAATAAATTTCTCTTTGTGAAAGACATCCACTTGTGCTATTTTCTATTGCAGCAGCACGAGCTAACTAAGACAATCACCCACTTCACTTGGGCACTTTACTCTCTTTCTTCTGGGTTCTTCCTATATTTCCTGACACATTCAATTTCACCTATTTCCACCCACTCCAGCAAGAGATTGGGAGAAGAGGTTTCCCAATTCCTAAGTCTAGTCTCTCTAAGACATTGAGAACGTTCTGAATACCAAAACTGAGGTCCTCCTTAAGATATCTCCTGAGTATTATTATTCTGTGTGTCTCTGTCCCCTCCTCCTCCTACAGCTGCTACCGTATGCTGCCCCCTTTCACTTCTCTGCCTCTAAAAATAACCAAGCATAGAGATGAACTAGAAAAGTGAGGGGAAAAAAAGCCCACACTCAACACACTAGAACTCATAGACCACCGACTACATGACAGACACCATGATAAGTACTTTATTAAAAGTATCTTGATTTTCCTCACAAATAACCCTATTATTCCTATTTTATACACAAGGACATTGAGGCACAGAGGCCACACAAATAGTAAATGGCACTTCAAGATTGGAACCCCAGTCTGGGTTACCAATGTGTTCTGTGAACAAGATATCTGACTGCCAAGTAAAGTCACGGGGCATATAACGGGATTCAATCTGTAAGATCCTGCTGTGTCTTGAAGCAGTCTTCTGGGACACAAAAGAAAGGTGTCGGTTCAGGCAGCATCCAACCATATACACATCCGTAACCCCATAACATGTGTCACGGATTGAATTGTGTACTCCCACAAATATGTGTGGCCATTTGGCTATGCCATGATTCCTGGTATTGCGTGAGGTGGATGGGAAGCAGTTGGGTTGGCGGGGCTGGACTCAATGTGTGAGACTGTTTTGTGCCTTGAGGCACTCTCTTGAGCTGTAAAGAAGAGGAGCTAGCAGACAGATTTGGGGACCTCATAGCACCAAGAAACAGTGCCAGGAGCTGAGTACATTCTTTGGAAAAGACAGCAATCCTTGCCCTTCAGAAGCTTACAATCCAGGAGAAGATTGACAACATGGACCTTTCTCCAGAGCCAGTGGAGAAAGCTTTCCCCTGAATTTGAACTTCTAGCTTACAGGACTGTGACAAAATTTCTTGTTTTAAAGCCATCCATTAGTAATATTTCTGTCAAAGCAGCACTACATGACTAAGACAACATTATAATAAAATCCAGAAATCCCAATCAGAATTAGAAAAATAGTGCTTGTTTGTTATTATTAGCCATTGTGTATACCTTGAATTTGAAATATCATAGGCTTTATCGGGGTTAGTTCATTACTAAGAGTTGTACATAATTCGGACATTCGTAACACAGGGACTGCCAGTATATAATATGGTGTTCTCGCAATGTTTCAATCACACAGCGTCCTATTTCACACAATGCATCATTCACGCTAAGTGGCATATGACTGTTCTGTGCCACAACGCTAGAACTTACATTCTTTAGACAGATTCCCCAGAGAGAGTTGATTTGAAAGTGGGAAGTCAGATTTTTTTATTACTGGAGGGCAGATATTCTCAACTCCCAGGACACACCTGACCGTGTTTTTGTTGACACAACTGGGTGTCACTACTGGCATCCCATAGCTAGAAGGCAAGGATGCTGCTGAATATCCTACGGTACACAAGGAGTCCCCTACGACAAAGAATTACCCAGTCAGGCGATCCTGGGAAACTCTGGGGGAAAGTTCTGCTCCGTCCTATAGGGTCACTATGAGTCGGAACTGACTCAATAGCACTGGGCTTAGTGTGTGAAGAACATCAAAGTGAAGACACCGCTAAAGGTTTAGTCCGGTTGCTACATTTAACACTCTACAACCCATTCTTCTTCACAGATTTTCAGTCTCTATTTTATAGTCATCTTTTATATTAATCTGTCACAGCAAGGCACGCAAGTTCTTTAAGAAAGCAGGAAGATTGTGGGTACCAGACAAACTGACTTTGAAGGAATCCCCAAGGTGGAGCACCCTGCTTGGAACAAAATGCCCTGGGTGCACTATGTGGGGAACAGCGACCCCATAAGCCAACTGTCTGTCCTATAAACACATCACCTTCAGGACAGACACTTCCCAGAATCTTGTTCAAAAAAAGCCATTGGAGGTGGGGAGAGTGGTTACCCTGGAACATGCCATTGCAGTGAGAAATCTTGAAAAGGAAAAAAAAAATCTGTAACCTGATGCCAGCCTAAATGGATCCTCACTAACCGTAAGTCGAGTCTGGAGAAAAGTGAAATAATTTCCATTACACTCCTGCAGCGTTCTCAGGGGTTTGCAGGAAAGGAAGGAGACATGTGGTGAGAATGCATTAGGGTCTGGTTCCTGAAGCAAAAGCCTAATTAATTAGTCAGAAGATCAATTCAGTGGGCTTCCGTAATAAGACGCATGTCCCAACCAAGTGTAGACGAGCTAGTGTTAAAAGTTCAAGAATGAGAGACATTCAAGTAGCTGCCACGGAAAGCATCTTTGTTTGCATTGCAGGACTGACACGTAAGCTTTGAAAGCATGTTATCAAGTGACGGAAATATTTTAATTGGCTTTTGAAATATTCTTATAGGGGCAAAAAGCATTTGTTTACAACATTGCCTGTCCAGCTTCTGATTCTGGCACCTCGTTACACTGCCTTGGCACCCTAAGAGTTATTAATCATTATGTTAGTTTCTTTAAAAAGCATTCCAGGTCCTACTCAATTCTAGGTAAGGTTTATTTATGCCTTCGAATATTGTTAACTGCTTCATATCAGAAGAAAATGTGGAGTGAGTGATAATTATCATCCTATTTAGAACCCTAGGGTTGCCAGGTGTCACATCCGACTTGACGGCACTTGGCTTTTGGCATTTAAACTCCTTTTAAATTACGAGTTGGGGGCAGATTTTGCTCATATAATTCTTTAAGCCTGGCATGTCCCTTTCCCTGCCTCCTAAACTTCTCCTGATCAGTCAGAGGCTAACCCAAATACCACCAGCCCCATGAAACTGTCCTGATTGCCTAGACAGCATTGAACAACTATCCCTTTTTCTTCCTGTCTACATTGCTTGTATCTTCACTAAGCACTTATTACAACCATCTGACTTTGCTGTGACTGTCGTTGCATGCCACTGAGTTGATTCCAACTCTAAGTGACCCAACATGACAAAGCAGAACTGCCCCAGGTGGATGTTCTAGGATGTAATGTCTACGGAGTACATCACCACATCTTCTCTCCTACAGAGCTGCTGAGGAAGTTCACACCACCCAGTTTTCAGTAAGCACCCAAGTGTTCACCCATTGGACCACCAAGCTCATATCACATTACATTATAGCGGAGACACCACCAACGGGAGGATCAACAGCTTACTCATTTTGCCTCTCAGAAAACTGACCAGCTATCAGGAATTAGTAAGCATCCAATAATGTTTGATTACGAGGCATGTCACCATGTAGCATTTATCAGACAGCAGTGGTTTTTCAGTTTGTTCTCTTGCTTTCTTTGGAATGGCTGACTCATTTTAATAACGGTAAGACCTGATCCTCAATCAGTTAGGACAAACAGTTCCAGTGCCTTTCCTCCCCCAGCTTGAGTTCCAAAAGGTGGGTACCAGAAGATGAGCAAAGCCTCTTCTCAAGCACATAATGTTTCAGATTGGGCCCCTGCCAGGTACTGCAGACCAAGTCGGGGGAAAATTATCCTGGATATTTCACCCAACTTCAGGTGTTGTAAGAAAGATAGCTAGCAATTCAGTCAAGTTTCTCCATAGACACTTGGCTTCAAAGCTTGCCCACACTTCCCCTCCCTTCTTTATTACCAACCAATGACATGTTGGAGGCAAGGTGGCACATGGTTAAGTACTCAGCTGCAAAACTAAAAGGTCATCAGCTTGACTCTACCAGCCACTCCTTGGAAAGCCTGTAGGGCAATTCTACTCTGTCCTACAGGGTTGCTGTGAGTTGGAATCAACCCAACGGCAATGAGCTTGAGTTTGGAGTGACATGTAAAGGAGCACTGGTTGCATGGTGGTTAAAGTACTCTGCTGCTAACCAAAAGGCTGGAGTTTGAACCCATCAGCCACTCTGCGAGAGAACAGACCAGACCATCTGCTCCTGTAAGGATTGTAGCCTAGGAAGCCCTATGGGTTTCTCCTCTGTTGTATATGGTGTCTATGAATCAGAATCTGCTTGATGGCATACTACAGCAACAGGAGGTAAAGGCACCCAGGACAGCACAAACTGTTAATACACTTGGCTGCTAACCAAAAGGCTAAAGATTCAAGTCCCTCCTGAGGCACCTTGGAAGAAAGACCTGGTGATCGACTTCTGAAAATCAACCACTGAAAACCCTACAGAGCATAGATCTACTCTGACACACATGGATCACCATAAGTCAACTCAGTGGAAACTGATTTTAATGACAAATAAACACCTAATGGAAACCCTGGTGACACAGTGGTTATGTCCTGTGGCTGCTAACCAAAAAGTCAGCAATTGGAATCCACCCGCCACTCCCTAGAAACTCTATGTGGCAGTTCTACTCTGCCCTATAGGGGCTATAGGAGTTGGAATCGACTCAACAGCAACAAGTTTTTTAAACATCTAATATGAACTAGGCATCTGTAGCAACTACAACTTCAGAGTTCAATCTGACTATGGAACTGATGTCACATATTCCAACTCATAGTGACCTTATGAGACAGTGGAACTGCCTCATAGAGTTTCCTATACGGTTTGAAGAAAGCTAGCACTGTTTTAGTAGAAGGTTCTGCCATTTAATATCTAAAAACCTAAAAAATTGCAAGGCTCATTTTAACAGAAAATATCCACCCAGAATATGCCCTCGATAAGCAAGGAGAGTTTGTTTTCGGGGAAAATAGGGACTGTTCTAGTACCTGAATTTCAGTTGTTTGCAACGCAACAGAGATCAAATACATGATGCATGGTGGGTATCTGAGAGGAGCCCTGGTGGTGCACTGGTTAAGAGCTCAGCTGCTACCCAAAAGACTGGCAGTTCAAAACCACCCGCTCCTCTCTGAAAACCCTATGGGCCAGTCTACTCTATCCCATAGGGTCACTACAAGCTGGAATTCACTCAAGGGCACTCATGCTGCCATAACATAGATGCTATAAGTAGGTGACTTCAACAAATAAAAATATTTTTTCTTACAGTTGAGGAGGCTAGGAGGCCACATTCAGGGTGCTATCTTGAGGGAAAGGCTGTCTCTCCCTGTCAGTTTTGAAGGAAGCTCATTGTTTCTTCAGCCTCTGCTTCCTAGTCCCTTGGAGACTTCCAGGTACCTTGGCATTTATCTTACCCCACCTCTCTCTCTGCTCACTTGTTTAATCTTTTTATGTCTCAAAACAGATTAACTAAAGATACACCCTACAGTGATACTGCTTCCTTAATGAAACAAAGACTACCGATTCCCAAATGGAATTATATAACAGGCATAGCGGTTACATTTAATACATCTTCTTTTTGGTGGTGGGTTTGGGATCATAATTCAATCCATAACAGCTGGTGAGAATAACGCAAAGATAAATCCAGAGGCCAAGATCATTGCTGGGGAAATCCTGACAACCATGTGACACTCTCTCACATTCTGCTCTTGCCTTTTCACTGCATCTCCTTCAAAGTCCAAGTTCCACCAATGGAGTCTATTTTGTTTCCTGCTATGTCTGCCAACCAAAAGGTCAGCAGTTCAAATCCACCAGGTGCTCCTTGGAAACTGTATGGAGCAGTTCTACTCTGTCCTATAGCGTCACTATGGGTTGGAATCAACTTCACAGCAGTAAATTTGGTTTGGTTTGGGATTATCACCAGATACCTGATTAACTGTCCTGAAGTAGAAAACTTCCCCAGGCTACAATCTGTTGCTAGGATTCTGCTTGTAAATGTCAAGAATGGTACAGGTCTTTCAGAGTGGAATTGTTTCTGCAAAGAAAAAACAGGGCACAATTTATGAGTGGACTAGAAGTTTTTCTTGCTATTTACATTCTTAAAACCTCCAGTCTGGCTAGAAAGCCAGAGAATTAAAGTTTACTTCACCATTTGACAACTTGTATACATGTGGGCCAGTGTCAGACTCACTTTTCTTCAGTTCAAAATAAGTGGGTGAGGTTATTCCCAAGATCCACTCCAAATACAGAAGAACATGACTTGCTTGATGAGTCCTGGTGGCACAGTGGTTAAGCAACTAGCTGCTAACTGATAGGTCAGTGGTTTCAAGCCACTTGCTACTCTATAAGAGAAATGTGTGGCAATTTGCTTCTGTAAGATTTACAGCCTTTGCAACCCTGTGGAGCAGTTCTTCTCTGTCCTATAGCGTCACTATGAGTTGAAATTGACTCAACGACAGTACATTTTATGACTTGCTTGGTTGTCAAATTCAGGTAGCTTCAGGATGTTCTGGAATATTCCATCAGGATACTGTAGACTTAAGATTACCTACTAAATACTGTTGTCAATATTAAGATCTGTCTATACACAATAACCATCCAGACTTCTTATGAATTGTTGTTAGTTATTTCTTCCCTCCAGTGACTTGGTGATGACCTCATATGGACATGTCAAAGGTCACTAAAAGCAGAAGTGGTTCCCTGCTTCGAGTCTATTTTTTAAGACACAAAGATTATCTCCTTTGAGAAGCTCTCACAACTGAGCTAAGAATAGGGAAAGGATGAAGGACTGTAGATATTCGACACATTATTGGATGCATTTTTCACTAAAATTTGTTGCTATGGCTGTCTCAAAGTGTTAGGTCTATGTTTTTGACTGAAAGTCACAGAATATATAGTTTGAACTAGTTGAGACAATAAGAAGCCCTGTAATAGGGCAATCCAAGGTTGGCTACGCCAGTGGTACACAATGTCATCAATACTCTTGTCGCCTGCTACACCGGTTTTGTCATGGTCAGTATGTCAGCAAGGCTTCCTCTGTAACCAAAATATGGCAACAGCAGTTTCAGCTATTACCTCCAGACACAAGAAAATCCAGTGAAAAACAGAGGATCATCTTCTCATTTCATATTTGTTTTTAGCAAGGAAATTTCCAGAAGCTTCCCAACTGACTTTATCCTCAGATCCTACTTGGCTATATTTAGTTATGTGCAAAACCATAACCAAATTCCTTGCGTTCAAGTCAGTGCTGACTCATGGCGACCCCCTGTGCTGCAGAGTAGATCTGCTCCGTAGGGTTATCCTGACTGTGATCTGAAGGGAAGCAGATCATCAGGCATTTTTTCTGTGACACCACCACATAGGGACTAACTACCAGCCTTTAAGTTAGCAGTCATGTAGAAACCAGCTGCATCATCACCCAAGGACCTTAGTTACATGCCTACTGCAAAACCAATTTCGGCAAAGGAAATGAGTTTACCACGATTGTCTTAATCCAATCGTAATTCACTGCCAGGGGTCTACAAGGGTTGTTTCCCACACTGAGCTCGTGAGCTCATGGGAATTGAACACCAGGACAAATCAAGCCTTTCCTACAGGTGAAAGGGACAGGATGACCTTAGGGTAGACAAACAGTCCTGTCTGTCAGCACAAAATAAGACATTTGGTATTAGCGTCTAAACCATTCTAGACCTCCCAAGGATGAATGACAAAGTCACCACCAAACAACGTTTGAATTCGAAGAGATTTTTGAAAGCCTAGTCAGTGAATTCATTTATTTATTCAATCCACTTAGTGAGGACTTTGTATCTACGAGAGGCCATTAAAATTTCAAAGGAACTTTCACGAGTCTAGATAAAATCTTTCCTCGTGAACAAGACTTCCAAGACCCCACGAAAACTTTTATGTTAAAAAATAAATTTTGAAGTTTGAAGGCATTCTTACTAGTACCGACAAAATGCTCTAAATTTTTAGGTTTCAAGTCATTTTCTTAAATGTCAAGATGTCTAAGTGTGGAACAAACTTGCTGAAACTGACACAACCAATGCAAGATGTGATGAATTTCATCTGTTTTGTCAAACGTCTCAGTGTCTTTTCCTGGCTGAGTTTTCAGCGGCGTCTCTCTCCACTTCTGCACTTTCTCTCATTTTCATCACTGAGCCTTTTCTTCCTGCTCTCTCTCTTTTTCCAGCCCATCACCAAGTGTCACAAAGATCTGGCAGCTCTGTCTTGTCAGCTTCGCTCCCATTCTCCACCTATCTCTGTCCCGTAACTGGCTCTCCTCTGGCAAGTAATGCAAATGATGTCAGACTTGAGGAAAGCTTTATAAAAAACATTTTAATGTACATTATCTATACACAGTATTTCACTCAATGTGTCTCTCAGATGTATGTAAGTTGGGCACTTGTAGACCCCAATTTACATATGTGAGTTACAGCTAAGCACACTTTTGACCATCTGTTGTGTGTGTTTTTGTTTGGTTGGTTTGGGTTTTTTGTGGGCTTTGTTTGTCTGCTTTTGGTATATCTAACTGTTAATCAAAAACCTTGGTAGCATAGTAGTTAAGTGCTACAGCTGCTCACCAAAAGGTCAGCAGTTCAAATTTGCCAGGCATTCCTTGGAAACTCTATGGAGTAATTCTACCCTGTTCTATAGGGTGGCTATGAGTCACAATCAACTGCACAGCAGTGGGTTTAGTTTTGCTTTAATTGTTAATCACATGTACTGCATATAATGCCGCAGACTGCAGTTTGCTGATGGTATCATACACAGAGGTTCCCTGGAAGACATTCAGTGTTGTGATTCACTGTTCAAAACACTGCTGTATAGCAGGCAATAATGAAAACTTTCAAAAAATAATAATAATAACAAAAAGGAGGTATTTGGCTTACATTACTGAATTTCTACAAAGTCACTGGAACAGGGCCCCATCATAAATCAGGGACTACCCATACTCAATAAGAATTCCTTGACTGAAATTTTTTAACCATTACCTCTTATGTCTCTACTAACTAAAAAAACAAAAAAGTTGCCATGGAGTCAATTCTGACTCATAAGCAGACCAGAACTGCCCCATAGGATTTCCAAGGAGTACTTGGTAGAGTCAAACTGCTGAATTTTTGGTAATAAGTAATAAGTGTAACATATATGACAAGAAAATTTTCAGTATGCTTAATATATAAAGAATCATGACAAAAACGTTTAACTTAAAAAGATTTCAAAGGCTCAGAGGGATAAATAGGGCATACGGTGTTTGGGGGGTAACAAAAACGGTCTAACATTACAGTAGTAATGGTATATAGAAAGCATATTTAGGGAATATGTTACGTCACTCATTTTAAGAGAGTATATACTATGTCCTATGTGAATTATGTCTCAACAGAGCTATTATTTTAAAAAAGAAAATCCAATCTCCCTATAAATTAAAAAATATAAATTTATAGTTGACCAAGATGTAAAATACTTCTTTAGGTGCTGGCAAAAAATGTAAAAGAGTGAACACTTTTATCTAGACAGTCCTGACAATAGATGAAATTGGTACTTTAATGGAACACCATTTAGTAGTATGTACTAAACCCAAACCAAACCCACTGCTGCGAAATCGATGCCCACTCATAGTGACCCTATAGACAGAGCAGAACTGGCCCGTGAAGTTTCCAAGGAACACCTGGTTGATTTGAACAGCTGACCTTCTCATTAGCAGGTGTAGCACTTAACCAGTATGCTACCAGGGTTTCATAGTATGTACTGCAATGTTAAAATTAGACATGCTCTTTGACACAATAATTTTACATCTGGCATTTACCCAGCTATCCCGCTGGAGAACACAAGGCTTGCAGAGCACATTCAGATTGTTCTAGTTGTTCCATCCGAAGGCCAGTAAGCCACTGGACATGTAAACAACCTCAGCTGAGACAAGAACCACCCTGCTGAGCCCAGCCAAAATTGCCTACTTAAGATTCCTCTAACTTTTAAGATATTTGTTTATGCTTCTTGATGACACTGTCTTTGTGGTATCATATTTGTGTGTGTCTGCCTTTCTACCTTTAAAAGATGAACTTGTTGACAGGAACTTTGCTTTGTGTTTGGTTCCCAATTCTTAGTCCAGTGATTAGATGTTTGTTAAATGTCTTACATAAAAGACTGAATGACCATATCAGGACCAGGAGACTTGATTTCTGAATCTAGCTTCAGCAATTAAGTGAATCATGGTCTCCACATTTCAGTCTTCTCATCTGTGAAATGGGTACAATATCATTTTGTCTCTTCACAAGGCTACTATAAGGACCAAATGAAGCAATGTTTTTGACAGTGTTTTGTAAAGCATAAAAGTATTACTATCAATTACAGTTATCCATGAGTCAAGTCAATTATTATCATTAAAAAATGATCTGACACACCATTATAGGGTGATAATCCTACAGAAATACAGATGTTCTCTGCAATCAGATATAATAATACCTGGATATCGGAAAAACTAATGACACTCTTAAAATAAATATTCAAAACAGTCCCATAAGACTTTGAGTAACTGATAAGAGAAGGTTGAATGACTAAAGGAAAATACATATAAAATTAAAATATATTAGATTTTACTCCAGCAGTCAATAAAAGTTTGAATAATTAACAGAAAAGCATATAAAATCAAAATATACTGTTTCCTCAGTTTAGGTGTCTTTTGTTTAGGTATTCAATGAATTTAAGATGGGAAACCATATAAAATAAGGGGAAAAAATTCTCTCCCAGAAGGAATTTGAAAAACCCAGTGACCTCATCTTTTAAAAATGGTTGTTGTAAGGTAATCAAAAAGAGCTGATCTTCAGAGGATAGCAAATGGGCGTCTGAATCTGTATACACATGGGGAGAACGGAGTTACTACCGCAAAGGGTCAGCATTTCTGATCTTGCTACAAGAAGTCAAGACTTCTTTCTGTTAGAAGGGAGCTCAATGACCCCAACACAGGACTCCACACGAGGCCATGGACAACTCCTACAGGTCAAGGTCTAACCCTAAGCCACTTTGGGGAGAGGAATGAACATCAGTCCAAACAGAGAGGTAGCAGACAAGGAGTGGCTCTTTATAACTTCTCTTCAAAATTCAAGAAAAAAAAATCCTCTAATTATTATGAAACAAACAAACAAAAAGTCTCTTCTGGAAAATGAACTATAAAACTGGTAAGAGCTCTTGGTAATGGAACATACTGACCAAAAATTATAAGGAAAAAGAGCTTTCAGTCAAAACAAGTTTATTGCAGTAAGCAAAAGAAGCTAACAAGTTACATCTCTGCCACCACAAATATAAACAAGACTGTGTTAGCTTCCATGTGAAAGAGACCCATGAAATAAAGGGTCTCTTTAGAAGGCTCTCAAGTTCTTCCTGGTCCTATTCATAAAAGAGATGAAGGCTTTTGGTGTGGAACTTTGCTGAATATTCCAGAATTTAAATTCTCTCTGAATAAAGGTCACTGAAAACAAGGGAACCCCTTAATGAGGCTGGCTGACACTACAGCCAGAGCCATGAGCTCAAACATAACAATCATCAGAAAGCTGGCACAGGACCAGGCAGCGTTGTGTTCTGTTATACATCAGGTCATCGTGAGTCGGAACCAATTCAACAATACTCACGGCCACAATAACAAAGAGAATCCAACTAACTAACAACCACAGGAATTGCTGATTTCACATTTTACAGAAGTAATCCAAAGAGAAATTTGAAAGGGGAGTATGTTTGAAAATTGAAGAGCATGGGTAAATGAGATAGAACAGACAGACAAAAATCAAAGAGACGCCATCATAGGTTTTAGAATTTCAGAGATCTCAGTAACACAGACGAGTCCCACAAATAAAATAACACAGAATCTCTCAAGACCAAGATTGCTACAAGGAATATATGATAGTGGAAAGGATGAAGAAATGGGATAAAATCACAGGGTATTGGTTACAGGCTGATCATTATAACATCAATGCCATAATGATGACTTACCAGTTTAGAAAGAAGAAAAATACATAAAGTGGAAAGAGAAGAAAATGTGCCCATGCGTTTCCAGAATGCCCTCATCAGGAGCAGAGGCAGAAAGGGAAGGGGTGAGAACAAACTGGGATCTGGCAGCTGTGTGAGGCAGATGCTGAGACCGGCATGCTCACAATACCCCTGCAACAGTTACCATTGCTCCCATTTTACAAATACAGGTAACAATTTAATGACTGCTTCTGGGATGCCCAGAACCGTGGCTAAAGACTCACAGATTATCTTATTTAATTCTCATGGCAACTCTATCCAATTTTATCCCACTTTACAGAAATGGAAACTGAGGCTAAAAAAATGTTCAAGTCATTTCACAATGAATATGTGTGCATAAGCAGAGGGCTGGTATTTCAAGAACCCTGGAGACCCTCATAGTACATACACTTTCCACTACACTAAATACAAAAATTCCCAGAGGAACAACTGTAGAAAACACACAGGTGGGGAAACTGACCAAGGCAGGATCAAGCCATCAGAGGCAGGGTTCGTTGTTTTGAAGCCCCATCTGGAGCTCCTCCCAGGTCCAGACATGGCCAGAATGACATACACAAGACCAGGTAACTCCCTTTGTCTGAGTCCATCCTCATCAAAACAAAGCCTTCTGACACCGACTGATTTCCAGAACAAGTTACCCATCCCAGAAAAGTGAGGTGCTTCAAATGAAGTTACTAAAGAAGTCTCCCAAGAATTATTTTCCCTGATGAATTAATCAAAGGGTCAGTTAGCATAGGGAATGTCTTAGTCATCTTGTGCTACTGTAACAAATACCACAAGTAGATGGCTTTAGCAAAGACAAGTTTATTCCGTCACAGTCCAGTAGGCTAGAAGTTCGAATTCAAAGTACCAGCTCCAGGAGAATGCATCCTCTGTGGGCTCTGGAGGAAAGTCTGTGAGTTGCATCAGTCTCTCTTTAGTCTGAAAGCATCTCAGCACAGGAACTTCAGGGCCAAAGGATGTGCTTTGCTCTCAGCGATGCTTTCTGGGTGATAGGACGGCCCCAACTCGCCACTTGCTTCCCTTTCCTTTTACCTCTTGTAGGATAAAAGGTGGTACAAGCCACACTCAAGGGAAACTCCCTTTACAATCGAGCAAGGAGAGGACCTTAGGAAGGCTGTTACCATCCCACCGTAATCTTCTTTAACATAATTCCGTCTATTTAACCACAGACAGAGATGGAGATTTACGGTGTAGAAAAGCTGTAGCTGGAGGACCATCACACCACACTGGGAATCACGGCCCAGCCAAATGGTTACACACATTTCAGGAAAACACTGTTCAGTCCATGGCAAGGAGTAACACCCAATCACGTCAGCTAGCTGGTGTCACCATGCCCACACCAGAGCCCTCGCTGTACAGCAGGTCACCACACTGTCTACTCCTGGAGCTTTGGGCAGGTGAACACAGACCTAATTCCTGACACCAGACACGACTTTCATTCTCTGCTTGGACAGGAGCAGAAGCCACAGAATGAGCACATTTGAACAACAACCAGCAAAATGGCAACTTTATTTTTCTTAAGACTCATCAGTTGACAGGAGACGTCCACTGACAGTCTAGAGCAGAGGGGTACTCACAGAAGTGGGGTATGAGGTCATAGACCTGTCACAAGAAATAGAAGACCCTGCAATAAGTCCGTCAATGTTCACTCCATAACCATACACAACTATCAGATGTTCAGCTGTGTTTGTCCTCTTGAAGGACACAACCAAGAAGGGGAGGTAGATATTGGAGAAGTGACTACAGGTATGACAAATGCCATGCACAGCAAGAGCTATAGAGCATGGGATCTGTCATGGATTGCACTGTGTCCCCCAAAAAATGTATTTGTTGATTTGACTTGGCTGTGAGTCCCAGTAAGGTACCATTCCTCCCATGGGTTGTGAATCCTGCCTCTGGGGCAATGATGATAGAGAATGGGCAGTAGGTGTGCTGGCGAGGCAACCCTCGAGCGACCAGCCGTGGGACATAAGGGAGAGAATGGAGCAGAGGATGTTGGGAACTTCACACCATCAAGAAAGCAGCACCAGGAGAAGAGCACATCCTTCACACCTGAGGTTCCTGCACCAAGACGCTCCCTGGACAAAGACTGATACAATACCAGACTTCCCTCCAGAGTCAACAAGGGGGAAAGCCCTTGCCTGGAGCGGACATCCTGAATTTGGACTTGTAACCTACGGGACTGTGTAAAAATAAACCTTCTTCTGTTACAGCCATCCATGCTGGTTTTTCTGTTAGAGCAGCCCTAGCGGACTAAAACAGGGTCCTAGTATAGATCAAAGTCAGGGGCCTGTAGGTAGGGGAAGGAGGTGTATGGAACCTATAAAGACTTTCCTAAGGACATAATGTTTAAGATGACACCTACGGTCATAGTGTGTGTGCGTGTGTGTGTTTGTGCACACATGGGCCAGGTGAGTGGTTGACAGTAGGGGAAAAACATTCTTGGAATGAAAGCTAGATGCCATGGAGTCAGTTCCTGCCCATGACCGCCTCATGGGTGTTGGAGTAGAACTGCTCCAGAGCTTCTAAGGGCTGTGTCCTTCCAGAAGCTGTCGACACTTGGCCTTTCTTCCCAGCAGCTCAAGGAGATTGGAACCCCCAAACATTCAGTTAATGGCTGAGCACTTACCCATGTGCATCATTCGGGGGCTCCCACTTTGGGATACGGGTAAGCATAGGAAATAAATCACAGGCGACCCTCAAGGACTGAAAGAGAAAAACTCATGTCACTGGAGTAGAAGGAACAACAGGAGAAGGTGCGGGGCTGCAGCTGGCGAGCCACATAAGGTCAGCCTGATGTTATTCCTCCACTTCGGGAGCTTGCTGAACAGGTCCACTCCTGGATCAGCTCTCAGTGATCCAGCAAAACCCAGCTTACGAGCCTGCAAGACAGAAGGCCAGGCCAAACCACTTGTCTTAGTCATCTGGTTCTGCTTTAAGAGGAATACCACAAGGGGATGGCTGTAAAAAGAGGAATTATCTTCTGTCACAACCCAGCAGCATCCATGTCCAAATTCAGGGCATCATCAGCTCCGGTGGAAGGTTTTCTCTGTTGACTCTGGAGAAAAGTCCTTTTGGTCAATCTTCTCCCAGATTAGGAGCTTCTAAAGGGCAGGGGCCCGGAGGGTAAAGGACACACTCTGCTCCCGGCACTGCTTCTGCGTGGTATGAGAAACCAAATACTCACTGCTGTCAACTTGATTCTGACTCATAGCGACCCTACAGGACAGAGTGGAATTGCTCTATAGAGTTTCCAAGGAGCGCCCGAAGGACTTGAATGGCTGAGCTTCGGGCTAGCAGATGTAGCACTTAACCCCTCCACCACCAGGGTTCCCTCTTGGTGGTATGAGGCTCCCAAATCCCTCTGCTTGCTGCACTTTCCTTGACAGCTCAAGATATTGCCTCAACACACAATCCAATCTTACACATTAAGTCCTGCCCACCAACACAACTGCTGCACGTTTTTCCTCATTAACATCTTAGAGGCAGGGTTTACAAAGTATGGGAACATTACACAATACTAGGAGTCACGGATGAGCCAAATGAGTACAAACGTTTTGGACAGACACAGCTCAATCCATGACACCATGACACTTACCAAAGCCTCAACACTTACCTGACACTTACCCTGTCAGCCTCATATGAGACAGCCCCTCAGCCTATTATTCCCACAGACAATATTATGTACTGCCAAATGAAGAGGACAGCATGCTTGTAATTTCTAGTTTTAAATTTTCTTTTGTGATTAATCACAGTTTATCAGCATATAAATGAAAGGATTCTTTGTGCTGATCTGTGAAAGACGATCAACTCATTTTGATGGTAATCTAAATAATGACTAGTTGCTGAAATTTTCCACACTGGCCAAACAGGCACCTCCTTCCATCAAAAATCACTTTGTAAGCCATCAGTAAAAAGTTCTTTGCGTCCGAAACTCCATCAGTAAGATCTGTATTGATATCCAGAGCTTTGTCTACCTTGCAATTTCTGTGCTCTTATGTCAAGACCTTAAAAAAACAGTAATACATAACATAGTTCAAGTAATTCCAAATATGTTTATGTGAAGTCCTCAGAAGAATTTTAACGTATCAGTTTGTGAGACCAAAACCCAAGTTTATAAAAATCCTAAACTCAAGATTTTTCATGCTTCTTCTCCAAAAGCATCTGAACACATTATGAAAAGCAAGTTGCCATGTCTAATGAAAATTTCCATTTTCACAGACAATCCAGAAACAGATGCAACCCCAAAACCTAAGTTTAGAATTTTGCTACATCCTACGAAATATCCAGCTCTAAACACTGAAAAACGGAGTTCAACATCAGTATCTAATATCCAACCCTGAATGTATATAGGTAAACAATCCAGAGTTTTTGCTGTGGAATGACTCACATCCTCCAAAACTATGTGTTGGAATTCTAACCTGAGGGGGAAGCAAACTCATCAAGATAGAACATGGGCGCCCCTGTGTGGTCTGCAAGTTCACTACAGTTTGCGTTCTGCCCTAAGACCCTAGGCCTGGAGCCACTATTGTCCACCACCACTACAAAATCTCTGACTTCCCCTTGTGGGGTGCAGAAGTCTGCTTTGGTCTCCAGGCACCACCGCTTTGTATATGTTTCCCGATATATTCCTTTGCCGCCACAGTGGAGTTTCCTGACTCTGTCTTTGGTTTCTTGGCATTCTCCACTTTCAGAGGCATATTTCAAGTTTCATTGGCCCACGTCTTAACAAATCCTTATCACTGTTCAGGAAGCGCCAGTGGTGCAGTGGTTAAACACTCAGCTGCTAACCCGAAGGTTGGCGGTCTGAACCCATCAGCTGCTCCTTGGTAGACAGATGTAGCAATCTGCTTCTACAAGGACTGCAGCCTTGGAACCCTATGGGGCAGTTCTGCTGTGTCCTACGGGCTTGCCGTGAGTCAGAATCAACTTGACAGCAACAGAGATGTCAATAAAGCCCAGTGTGAGGTGCGTCCTAAATGGACTCACTCCGGAGTTAAAAGGAGCGGCACAGACACAGAGCCAAGAAGCACAAACGGGGAGGCTGAGGGAGACAGGGAAGCCTGGTGGTGTAATATTTAAGTGCCATGTCTGCTAACAGAAAGGTCAGCAGTTCAAATCCACTAGGCACTTCTTGGAAACTCTATGGAGCAGTTCTACTCTGCCTATAGGGTCACTGTGAGTTGGAATTGACTCAGCAGCAGGGGGTTTGGTTTGGGGGGTTGTTTTGGCTGAGAGAGGAATTGATTCAATGGCAGTGGGTTTGGATTTTTTTTTTTGGCTGGGGGAGACAGATGCTGCATGAAGATCACCAAGGCAAGGAAGGGAAGAAGACTGGAGATACAGAAACTGAAAGAGACAGGGATCTTCACCGAGGGCTGACAAAGATGGGACCTTGCCCTGGAGCTGGCTCCCTGAAACTAGATTTTCAGGCTCCTGAACTATGAGAAGACAAACTGCTGCCCTTTAAAGCCACCCAGTTGTGGTGTTACGGCAGCTCTGGGGAAGAAAGCCCTGGTGGTGCAGTGGTTAAGCACTTGGCTGCTACACGAAAGGCTGGCAGTTCAAACCCACCAGCAGCTCCAAATGGGTAAAGACCTAGCACTTTTCTCCCACAAGATTACAGCCTATGAAACCTCAGGGGGCATTTCTACTCTGTCCTCAAGGGTCACTGTGAGTCAGAATTGAAACCCAGCACCTAACAAAAAAGCCACTCATTTGTGGTATGTGTTACAGTGGCTGTAAGAAAGGAAGACCACTTTCTAACGGAATTTTCTAATTCTCACTGGATGTGTGCAAAAGTACAGAGAAAGGCAGAAGGATGAAATGTCAAGACTGTTGAGGAAAATAAGTAGCCTCGGTAGAAGCCCCTCAGGAGAAGCAGGACTCAAGTCTGTGATTCCAAAGAATATTCCTCAGGGTAAGTTCTCACTTCTGAAAGGAACTAGGTCATGCCGGCCTTTGCCAATTTTCACCTGAGTCTGATGAAGGACAAATAAGATATAAAACTGTAATTCATGTGTACTAACATGTAATAAACAGCAAAACCTCAGCTTGAGATGACCTCATGTGATAATGGCCAGCTTTTAATTCTAAAAGAATATTCAATGCCAGGAGATCAGAAAGGCTTCTGAAGAAAACAGGGCAAGTTTGCCAGATAAAATACAAGACGCCTGTTGAATTTGAATTTCAGATAAAAATGGAATACTTTTTTTTATACAAGTATGTCCCATGTAGTGTTTGCAATAGGGGTAAATTGTTCACTTATTTTTTTTATTCTTTATTTTCTTTCTAAGAGTGTGTTTGTGCAGACTGGACTGTGATATATGAGAAAGGTAAACTGGTCTTCACATGAAGGAGAGATACGGACACTCAGCTGCATGCGGGGAAGCTGGGAGCTAGCTGGGGCAGGAAAAGAAACTGGCCACTTGGCAGAGGGCCAGGAGTGCGGGAGAGGGGGCATGTACAGAATGTTATTCTCCGTTCCTTAAGTACAAAATCCTCCTCCTTAGCCCTACAATTGTGGTGGAAAAATCGACAATGCTCTCTAATGCTTTACAGGGATTGCAGGAGTGGTTTGAGTAGATTAAAGCTTGGCACAAACAGTCACCATGCAGATTAAATGAATAATTGGTTCAACAATTACTACAGAAAAATTAGAGAATACCTTATAAGCTTCAGCAAGGCCATCTGTGTTTATTTCAGTGCCTAGATAGGAAGGTCTGCAAGAACCCTTGAGATCAACGTACATCAAAGGAGACAGACCCTGCCCAGGTCTAGTAAATGACAGTTCCAAGGAAACTTGAAAAAGGGGATTTGTACCCAGCCAGAGGAGTATAACTAAGTCACTCACAGACAGAGCTTCAGGAGTATCCCATTAAAGAAGACTACAGGAACACCTATGTAGAGGTATCACGATTAGTATCTTAGTTTGGGTGTTGCTATGATGCTTGAAGCTATGCTGCCCATATTTCAAATACCAGCAGGGTCACCCACAGTGGACAGGTCTCAGCAGAGCTTCCAGACTAAGAGACACTAGGAAGAAAGGCCCGAGGATCTACTTCCGAAAAATTAGTCAACGAAAACCTTGTGAATCACAACCGAGTATTGGCCTCCTTGACGGTTTTGGGCCTGCCATCAGGAGCGATCAGTTCCTAGAGGAGGACAACGTGTTTAGTGAAGAAGAGGGTCACTGAGGATGAGAGAGACCCTTGGGGAGACGAGAAGGCACCAGGACATGCCAGGGATCATGCAGATGATGCAGGACTAGACAACGTTAAATTGTGTTCCACATAAGGCCACTATGAGGAGCTGGAGTCCGTGACAGCTGTCCATCCGTCTATCCATCCATCCGTCCATCCGTCCATCCATCAGTCCATCTGTCCATCCATCCATCCATCCATTCGTCTATCATCCATCTGTCCATCTCTATATTACTGCTCAACATTTTGTCTGAAAATAAGACTAAAGGGACACACCCACCCAGGGCAAGGACCAGAATGCAGAAGGGGACAGGAAAGCTGGTAACATAAAACCCATGGTAGAGAAGGGGAAGTGCTGATACGTCACAGGGTTGCTAACTAACATCATAAAACAATCAGCACACTCTTTTATGAAGAGCTAGTGTGTTCCATGAACCCTCACTTGAAGCACAATGGACAAAAAAGAAAAAACATTTTTCTAGCATGTGTGAAAACACCAACATAGCACTCATTCCTCTTGCTCACTGCTTTGTGAGTTAGTTTCATTTCTGTGCGATTCCTTTTTTTGTTATTTTTTTAATCACAACTTAACAAAACTGGCCATTTGACAAGTACTCTGTGGCTGATCGCTTTACAGTATGATGCATTTACAAAAATGAAATAAGCTTTGATAACTGGAAGCAATGAACTACACCCTGAAACATCTCTGCAGTCTTTTTAGATGCCAACTCTTAGGACACAAACTTGGAAATGTGATTCCATTTTGATGATAAACACCTGTGATGAAACCCAAGAACATTTTTCCAAACCACTCCCCAGCAGAGAGTTTACTTTGGTTTGGGAGATGTTTTTTGGTCACAGAAATTTTTTTGTACTCTTCAGAGAGAATTTAAGTCAGGGAGTACATGCTTGTCAAGTTTCTCTCTGGTTCTGAGATTAAGGTATTTTGCTTGTCTGTTGTTTGGGACATTGTGTGACTGTCCAGAGTACAACCATTTCCACCTGTCCCTTCACCAGGGACCACAGAGCACTGGATTATTCCATGGCTGGTGTGCAGATTGTTGGATAGAACATTGCCAGGCACATATGTAGTGGGTAATCAATAAACATTCATTGAATGAATAAATATTTCTGTATCTTCTCTCTAGGAAGAATGGCAAGTGGAGGATGAATTCTAAAACTATCACAGAAATAATCTAAATGAGGGTGCATACACATGCATTCTAAATATATTTTGCTTTTTCTGAGTAACATTTGAGAAAGACGGTGAAAGAAGGTCCTCTGTCTGCAGAGTTTTGACCTAGAAAATGATAACTGCAACTATGTGGCTTCCAGAAAGCATGCAGACTAACTGTTCTCAGCCCTGGCTGCATCAGAAAATAAATCTCAGATGATTTTTCAAAATGTCAACTCTCAAACCATAGGTGTTACATCAAAATCTCTGCACAGGACCAGGCATTAGAACTTTTGAAGAGAATTTCATCCGGCAAGCGAGGTTGACGGTGGCTGATACAGACTCTGCTTTGGCCCCCTGCTCATAGAGCTTGTATATAGTTCCATTGTGGACAAATAGCAGATAAAAACCCACTCTGAATTTCCAAGACAGGGGGACACCGTCCCTCCATGACTCGGGACCACACGAGATAGTCACAGAAATGAATACAACTGGAAAATGAAACAGACCAAAGGGAAACTGAGTATTCTGCGTTTCCTCTTCCAGTGAACTGCCTCTTGTGTTATTCCACGGCCACAGTCTTACAAATGTTAGTGTGTGAAAGGGGTGAACAGGGCCTTTTTGTGTATCTGGGTATGTGCTTTAGGCGAACATTTACGGCTCAAACTAATTTCTCATTCAAAAACGCACACACACATTGTTTTGTGATACTGGTTGCCATCTCGACAATGTGACACCCTGGGTTCCCTGTGTGCATTTGTCCAGGTCTTGTCACTTCCTGCCTTCTTGTCTTGCTTCTGGAAAGGAGTCGCCTACTTGGTCTCACACACTCGACTGAACTAAGAGCCACATTCATCCCTCACGTGTGTTACTGTCTGTTCTTCACGCCGGTCTCATTTTTAACCCAAAGATGGACTTTGGGTGTGGTTTCAGTTCTGAGTCACAGAGTGGCCAGGGACCACAGTCTCAAGGGGTTCCTCCAGTCTTTGTCAGCACAGTAAGTCTAATCTTTTTTTGTAAATTTGAATTCCGTTCTGCATTTCTCCCCTGCTCTGTCCAGGACACTGTTGTGATCCCTGTCACAACAGTCGCTGGTGGGTCCAGGCACATGAAGTCCAGCGGTTAAGTCTGCGAACTTAGCTGTTCTAAGTGCGACACGTCTCATTGCTGAGTATCACTACCATCACCTTCAAAGTACATCCCTTGGGAAGCTAGGCACCAACACCAGCGCCCTGGTCCACCCCTCAAAGCAATTTTGGATCTCTTTCTGGAATGGCCACTGCCCACAGTGGCACAGTGGCAAGTTTGCAAACTTAATTGTATAATTGAACACCCTCCCTACTCACCTGATCTGGCCACCAACGACTTTTTCTTTACCTGAAGATAAAGGAAATATTGAAAGGATGACATTTGGATGACATTCAGGACATCAAGGTTAATACGATGACAGCTCTGATGCCCATTCTAAAAAAAGAGTTCCAAAATTGCTTTGAAGGGTGGACTAGGCGCTGGCACTGGTGCATAGCTTCCCAAGGGGAGGACTTAGAAGGTAACCATAGTGATATTCAGCAGTGAGGTATGAAGTACTTTTTCCTAGGAGGAGTTCATGGACTTGCAGCCCTTAGAGCCCTACAAAGAAATGTCTATTAGAAATCCACCATGGGTCTATCAGTTTGTCATGCTGCGGTAGCTTGTGCATTGCTGTGATACTCGAAGCTACACGACGGATAAACTGAAGTAAACTAGCAGGCTCACTCATGCTGAACAGGTTTTAGCTCATGTCATGGACTGAAGTGTGACTCTCCCCAAAATGTGTGTAGCCATTTGGCTGGGCCATAATGCCCATCATGGTGGGGTTGTTCTCCACTTTGTGATTTTCCTACACTGTAAATCCTGATCCCTGCCTGTGGTTAACAGCGCAAGACTGGATTATGTTAAAGAGGATTGGGGGGGGATGTAACACCCTTCCTCAGGGAGCTCCCCTGGAGTGTGGCTTGCACCATCTTTTATCCTAGAAGAGATAAAAGGACAGGAGAGCAAGAAGAGAGTTTGGACCTCACACCATCAAGAAAGCAGGGCTGGCAGCATAGTGTCTTTTGGACTTGGGGTCCCTGCACCTCAGAAATGCCCCATCCAGGAGACACTGACAATAAGGACCTTCCCCCAGAGCCAACAAAGAAAGCCTTCTCTTGAGGCTGACACTCTAAATACGGACTTAGAGCCTACTTCACTCTGAGGAAATAAATATCTGTTGAAATCATTGGTTTGTGGTATTTCTGTCACAGAAGCACTAGAGGACTAAGATGGTGAGCTTCCAGACTAAGAGCAGAAAGAAAGGCTTGGTGATCATCTTGCAAAAACCAGCCAGTGAAAACCGTGTGGATCACAACAGAATAACATTGGACTTAGTGCTGGCAGACGAGCCCTCCAGGTTATGAGATGCCCAAAATACGCAGAGGTCACAACAGTGGACTTCAGCCCACCAAAGGTCCTGAAGATGGCACAGAATTTGCAACACTTTGTTCTATGGCCTGCGGGGTCACCCTGAGTCACCACTGACTGGACAGCACTGAGAACAACTACAAACAGAATTCGTTTCAGGCAGGGTCAGAGTTGAGCATCACTTCCCTAGTGTGTTCTGCTTCTGGATTTACTGGTACTTGGTAGCTTCAATCAGAAGTAGGAGGACTAATCACATTCCCTGTACTCAAGGAAGCTGAAAAGAAACAGTAACAACAACGAAAACCAAACCTGTTGCTGCTGAGTGAATTCCAACTCACAGTGACCCTGTAAGACAGTGCAGAACTGCTCCACAGGGTTTCAAAGGAGCAGGTGACAGATTCGAACTCAGCCTTTTGGTTAACAGCTGGCAGCTTAATCACTGTGCCACCAGGGCTCTGCAACAATAATAAACAACAGCAACAACAACAACAACAAAAAACTGTTGTCATGTGGTTGATTCCAAATCGTAGCAACTCTGCATGACAGAGTAGAACTCCCCTCTAGAGTTTCCAAGAAGCAGACAGTGATCTGATCTGTCTACGTTCTGGTTAGCAGACGAGCTCTTCATCACTGAGCCACTAGGGCTCCATAAACAGGAGGGATGAGACACAACAGGAAAAGTCCACAATCCAATTGCTCTGCTCCTAGTGTCACAAAAAGCAAGTCCTACAGGTTCTGTTAAGAAAAGCGGGCTTCCTGGTTGGATACTTGGGGGTAATAAGAGAAACGGGAAATCCACAGAAACCTCCAAACCGCAACATGGTCCCACTCTGCAACAACTGTCGGTTGAAACTGTGTCCCAAAAGTGACGTAACAATGCTCTCTGTCCAGGGCCACACATCAATAGTTCCCGTCCAGGGTGACAGCAATGCTCCCGTCCAGGGTGACACAGCAATGATCCCTGTGCAGGCTTCTACCTTCTCAGCAGTGGCTGCTACTCTGAGAGGCAAAATCAGCTTCTGTCCGTTCTGCGCCTTTCTGGAATGGCCAACACAGCTGTCACTGTATTACCCCTAATGTCCTGAATGTTGTCAAGATGTCTTCCTTTCAACATCTCTTTATCTTCAGGTAAAGAACGAAGCCATTGGGGGTCAGATCAGGTGAGTAGGGAAGGTGTTGCATATACAGTTATTCGTTTAATGGCTAAAATTCCCTCATAGACAAAGTTAGCAGACTTAATTGTCAGACCTCGTAAGTTTATTCCTTTTTATTAATACTATAACTGACTCATTTAAGGAAAACAGAAACCTGCCTTATCAAGAGGAGGTCTCTGAGCACTCACGTTCTGGAAAAGCCATTCGTCTCAAGATTGATGCTCCCCAGTGACCCAATGGAGCCTTAGTGGCACAGTGGTTAGGCGCACGACCGCTAACCAGAAGGTCGGCGGCTCAATCTCGCTTGCTGCTCTGCAGCAGACAGATGTGGCCATCTGCTTCTGTGAATATTTACAGCCTTGAAAACCCAGCGGGGCAGCTCTTCTCGGTCCCGCAGCGTCACTAGGAATAAGAAGACTCGCTGGCGGTGGGTTAATGGGTCAAGACTGCCATCTAGTGGCGGCTACCCCTGAATTGCAAGTACACGGTATCTCAGCTTTAATAAAGAGGGTGCAAAGCGGGTGCCGGGCTGCTTACCAAAAGGTGCAGATTTGAGTCCACCCAGACGTGCCCTGGAAGAAAGCCCCGGCTACAGGCTTCTGGGAAAGCAGCCGCTGAAGACGTGATGGGGCACGGCTGTGGTCTGACACACGCTGTGAAGTCAATGTGACATCAGCTAGTTCCCGGGGGACAGGGTGGACAATTCCAACAAGTCATCTGCCTAAAGCCAAACGCACTGTGTGTAAAGGGATTTTGTCACTCCCCAAGTGTGTCCCAAAGAGCTCCAGCATAAATTATTATTACTAAATTGAACTTACAGAGAAAGTTATCTTCTTGCGTCTGACACATAAGTTTATTTATTGAGCTCAGGGGTCATAATGATGGATGTGGTGGAGCCCTGGTGTTTTAGGGGTCAAAAGCGTGGCTGCTAACCAAAAGGCTGGCAGTTTAAACCACCAGCTGTTTCCTGGATACCCTGTGGAGACAATTCTACTCTGTCCTGGAGTGTCTTTTGGGACTCCAAGGCAATGGGTTTGTTTCTTTGTTGAGATGAGAATGTTCGTGATAAGATAGTTAGTACCCACCGAAAGTGAAATGATTAGTGATGAAACCTTAGTTCACTCTTCCTCCTCCTTAACATCCCCTCAGGAAACAAAAATAGCATGTTTGGAAACAATCCAAATTCCTAAAGTTGTCTCCCCCCGCCCCCGTTGTTGTTTTTCTTAAAAGGTGTATATATAAACTCATTCGTCTAGAATGTAACAGAATTCAGTCTAACCCACAATTTCCAAAGGCACTTCAGATATCAAAATTTTCATTTCATTTTCTTACTAAAAGTACTGCAGCTGCAGGATCAGCAAATTACTAAGCTCCCCTCTAACACAGGAGGTGAAGCAACCCGAGTTTTGCCTAAATATGGAAATGTACAACGGCGAAAGCTCAAATGTCAGGTCCGGCTGGGACAACACAGAGAAATCCACTAGGAATGCTCACCGAGTGCCCAGCGTGTGAGCATCTGGAAGATACCCTAATGCTGAAAATAACCATGTCAATGCAATCAAACGAAGACATTAATAAAACCTGTCCTTCTGGTCAGCAAGTCGCCTTGCAAGTGAATATTTGGGAAGTGGGGGAGGAAGGCACAAAGCAGCAGAGGCACCAAACTCCCTTCAGGAGACGAGGAAGGCACGCATACACCCACTAAGTCACAGGTTTGCTCTTGCTGAAAAATTCCAGAAGATGGCTGTTTTGAGTCATTCACTGCAGCGCTGACAAGTAACTACTAAAGAACAATGGGACTGGCCACTGTGACCCTGTGTTTGATGTCTGACTTGGGGAAGGCTAATTCCCCCCCTCAGCCCCCGAATGTGAGGTCCTTGTGTAATACAAGACCTAAGCCAGACATGCCGATTCTGTGTTCTGCTCACAAGACAGTTCCACACTATGCACTGACGGGCTTATGGAGCCCAGGAAGAGCTCACACAGGCGTGCCACTGAAGGCCACATCTGGTTCTGGGGCCATTTGATGAGTCAAAGGGTTAGGTTCTGCCATTTATCTTAATACACACATCCCCACCTAACACTGCCTAACATGTACAATTATCCTATAAAGTCAGATCGGTATTGGGGCAAGAAAAAAGGGAGGACAACACTGTCTGAGTGGAAATCGTTCCAAGATTTTATCTTCACAGGGTTTTCAAAGTGTTTGAGAGACACAGAGAAAACAGACAAGCAGGAGAGTTGCCCTGATAACGATGACTGTCATTTATAAATCCAAGAAAAAATAGTGTTGATTTTTCTCCCTTAAGAGATGAGGTATCTGAAGCTAAGACGGGATTTCAAGAATTTGTCCCAAGGTACCTACAAGCTGGTAATTTCCTTCTGATTCCCAGACCAGTGCTGCTGCTCCCTGGTTGAGACTAAGACACCAACCACCTTATTAGGGCCGGGAAGCCCTGGTGGGGTGGCGAGAAACTGCTACGGCTGCCAACCAGAAGGCAGGCACTTCAAATCCACCAGGCGCTCCTTAGAAACTCCATGGGGGTTATTCTACTCTATCATTTAGGGTTGCTCTGAGTCCGAATCAACTTGATGGCAGTGTCTCTTCTTTTTTCTTTCCTTTTCTGCTCAGGGCAAACATGACAATTACTGCATACACAAAACCAACCATTTTATTTGCTTATGTCCCTCTTTCTGTTTATCAGCAATAAAATTTGGAACTTTAGAGGCTTAGGGGAATGAAAACAAACAACTCGTTTTTTCCTCTATAGCCTCATTCTGGAAATCCTGGCAACTTAGTGGTTAGGTACTACAGCTGCTTACAAAAAAGTGAGCAGTTCAAATCCACCAAGTGCTCCTTGGAAACTCCATGGGGCAGTTCTACTCTGTCTTCAGGGTCTCTATGAGTTAGACAGCGTTGGCCCTTCCCTGGAAGGCAGCATTAACAGGAGAGGCAGCAGGACTGAGAACCTGGGTTCCCAGACCCAGACCCAGACCTTCTTGGCTCAGAGCAGGGTGGGTTTTATCCCTTTTCTGCATTAATCTTACCACATCTTATACTCGAAAAACTTTTCAAACAAAAGGTGCAGCGTTTTCAGCAAAAACACAAATTTCAAAGCCATTGCAATGAGTTAAGTTTCTTTATGAAAAATGATCCTTCCAAATTCATTATGTAAAATGATCGTTTCAACCTGCCTGCAGTATTCTGTCCATCAAATCAGAGCTCAATCCCTGAAACTGTAGAATGCCCTGAGAGATTTTCAAAAAAGTATTTTCTGTGAATAAAAAGCCAAACCAGTGACTTTGGAGTCAGCTCTGACACATGGGGACCACACGTGGGTCAGTGGAGAACTGTGCTGCGCAGTGTTTTCCATGGCTCACGCCCAGACGCAGATCACCAGGCCTTTCTTGTAAGGTGCTTATGGGTGGACTAAGCATCTAATTTTTCAGTCAGCATTTGAATATGTTACCACTTGCATAAACATTCTTCTCTCTCTCTCTCTCTCTCTCTCTCTCTCTCTCTCTCTCTCTCTCTCTCTCTCTCTCTCTCTCTCTCTCTCTCTCTCTCTCTCTCTCTCAGTATTTTTATCCATCTCCATCTCTTTACGCAGAACTCTCCTTATCGCTTAGTTCTGATCAGCCCTAAAGTTTGGCGTGCCCCCATTTGGACTCTTCTTTTGAGGGTTTCCAGCCACACTTCATTTTTCTGGGGTTCAGTGATGAGAAGACTCGCTTTCTGCAAGTAGTTCCAGACCCATTTTCTAGTTCTCCAAGTCATAATATTTTCCAAGAACACTTGAGTCCAGCAGTATACACTCTGGAACTCACATTACAGCTTTGTCCATTCTGTTCCACGTGCACAGCGCCACAGTTGGTGCATAAAAGTCATTTCCAAGACACTGGTCCAGACGTACACTTGGTTGGGAGTCAAAACACTGTCACCGTACCCAAGGTATCTTCCTCTTCATTCCAAAGCAGTCAAGCTCCCATCAACACTAGACTTATTGTTCTCACAGTTACACAGGTGAGAAATTTTCAAGCTGCATAACCCTGGATGACTCAGTATTGTGACAGAAAAATAAGCCCAACCACTAAAATGTCCAGTTCAAAAAAACCCTTCAAGTTACCTTTTTCTGAATATAGTGCAGGATTGGGGTACTTCTAACGACTGGAAAAAGCCAAATAATACCCGTCTTTTTCTGCTAAGCGAAAGGTCGGCAGTTCAAATCCACCAGGTATTTCTTGTAAACTCTACGGGGTGGAGTTCTACTCTGACCTCTAGGGTCGCAATGAGTCTGAATCGATGGCAGTGGGTTTTTAGGGAAAAGTGGCTCTTTTTCAAAATACAGAGTGATAACATCAATGACTAGGTACATACTATTTTAGGAAAGGCCAATTTTCCACAATTTCAAGACACGCACGTTATTCTGTAACAACCTCACTCTTCAGAAGTAGTAAAAAGACAGGTGTAGTAAATGGTCTCCTAAACAAAACGAGGTGGTGACTGCCTATCGGCCCTACGCTGACCAAAGGAGCTTTCTGTTCATCTGGCACAGCCCTCCTCCCTCATGAGGATGAGAGCCCCGAACGAGATATCTGGAGGCAATGGTTGTTCAGTGGCAGAACTTTCATCTTTCTTGCAGAAGATTAGGGTGTGATTCCAGCCAACGCCCTTCACGCACACAGTCACCACCCATCTGTCATGGCAACTGGCCGTGTTGCTAGGATACTGAACCGGTCTCAGCAGCACTTCTTTACTAAGACAGACTGTCAGAAAGCAGTCAGTCAAAAGCACCATAGATCGCAACAGTCCAATCGGCAACCAGTCTTAGGAACAACGCAGACCCAGGCAGTGTGTGATTCCTTATGGGCTGTAGGGGGCGCGGCCTTGAGGCCCAGGCAATGAGACGGTGGCCAACAACAGTGGGAATGCTAGCCATGAAGGACATCCAGACCGATGTCACTGTGTGGGACAAGAGTAGCAGGATAGAGCAGACACAACAAAAAAGGAAAGGACTATGCTGAAGAGGGAAAAGAACACCAGCTTCAGACGCAGGCCTCCTGCCAGCCCTGACAACGTGTTCTGAACACATGTTGTTGTTGTTGCTATTGTCAGTTGCCATCAAGTCAGTTCTGACTCCTGTCAACCCCAGGCACAACAGAACCAAACCCTGCCTGGTCCTGTGCCATGCCCACTGTTGCAGCCGCTCTGTCCCTTCATCTTGTGGAGGGTCTTCCTCTTTCCCACTGAACCTCCACTTTACCGAGCACACTGTCCTTCTCCAAGGACTAATCCCTCCTGATGGCATGTCCGAAGTCTGTGAGATGTAGTCTCTCCATCTTTGCCTCTACGGAGCATTCTATCTGTACTTCTTCTCCAAGACAGATGCCATTCATCCTTTTGGCAGTCCAAGGCAAACTGAGTATTCCTCACCAACACCGTAATTCAAAGGCATCCATTCTTCCACCTTCCTTATTGTTTATCATTTTCACATGCAGATGCTGTGATTGAAAATATCATGGTTTGGGTCAGGTGCACCTAGTCTTCAAGGTGAAATCTTTGCTTTTCAACACTGTAAAGAGGTCTTTTGCAGCACATTTGCCCATTGCAATGTATCTTTTGATTTCTTAATTGCTGCTTCCATGGGTGTTGATTATGGATCCAAGTAAAAAGAAATCCTTGACAACCTCAGTCTTTTATACATCTATCATCATGTTGCTGGAAGGTTCACTTGTGAGGGTTTTTGTTTTCTTGGTATTGAGGTGTAATCCACGCTGAAGGCTGTGGTCTTTGATCTTCATCAGTGTTTCACATTGGCTTTAAACATACGCTGATTAACTGCACAGAGGGTAAAGGCACTAAACAGGAAATGTCACGGTTAAGAAAAAAATCAAATCTCAAGTCTACCGATTTTCATCTACTCCCCCTGCTTTCGCCTGCTGGAAGACAGCTGCTACCAGAAAAGCTGTCACTGCAAAGCTGCTTCTGCAGGACTTTGGGCACCTTAATTAAAGCTACCAGGACATAAACCTGAAACTGTCCATGTTAGCACAGGTTTTCTCTCTTGAGAAGCATTGCTCTGGGCCATGGAGCTCATCCCCATAATTAAAGCAAGATAGTCCTGGTATATGAAGAGGCAGACCCCTAGAAGAGAAAGTTCAAAATAGACACAGACGTTTACAGGGGTTTACCTACAATGATAGTATCCCAGCAAACCTCTACTCAGTGCCTGGCTTTGGGACAAATAGATAACCCATTAAGACAAGCCAAGTGCCGTCAAGTCGGATCCGTCATGAGATAACCCATTAGAAGAATAAAATAATACTGGCTCCACAGTTCACATCTTTTGCCCAGTAAAATTACATGTGGATCAAAGATTTATAAATGAAAAATGAAACTATAAATATTCTAGGGGAAAAACATGCAACTTCTTTACAACATTGGAGTTTACAAAGAAATCCCTGTATAGTGGGGAACCAGGAATGCTTTTTTGAATTGTAAGTAAAAATCCATACACGTAAAAGAAAATATCGATCATTTGATGACATAAAACTTCACCCATGGACAGAAATATCAAGCCAAGCCAAGTGCCGTCGAGTCAGATCTGACTCATGGTGACCAAATCAAAAAAGAAATGCGTAAAAAAACTTTTTGTGAAGTTCCCTTGTATGCTCTGCCACGAGTACTTTCCAATAGACCGCAAGTGTTTATGCAACCCAAACCTGAGCCTCCTGTGAGTTTCTCAGGTGAAATCCCACCGCAGAGCAGGCCTGCACTGCACACTCTGTGACACTCACCTGAAACTTTGCCAGCCATCAATCCACAGACGCCATGGACGGAGTAAAACCTTCCCACAGGGTCTCCAAGTAGCAGCTGGTCGACTGGAACTGCTGGCCTTTGGCTTAGCAGCTGAGCTTGTACCCACTGTATGCAACGGGGTCTAGCATGACAGGCCAGGTAAAACCCTGTACTTATAAGAACCTGAGACACTGCTGAGCCTCGGGGCTCTCTGGCCAGAGGCTCCCAGTCTTGCTGCTGATGAACATCACCTAGGGATGCAAGGCCGTCTTCCTGCTTTCCCTTTTTCCCTGGTCCTACTGCCTTTTTCTCCTCTAGAACGCCCCACCACACACACATAAACACACACACACATGCACGCACTCATGTGCCCACATGCACACACAGACACACACACGCTCATGCGCACACACACATGCATGCGCACTTATGCACACAACCCCTGCCTGGTGTTTGGGCACCCTGTTGCTTCCAGAAACTGGCTCCCACCTGAAACAACTGTCAACACACGAGCCCTAATAAACACCTTGTTTTGCAAAACTGCCTTCTATGTGTCGATATCTTTTTCGTTGATCAGCCCCCATGAAATCCCTGTAACTCTCCACCAGGCTGCACTATTAACTGAGGGGCTCCAAAATGTGGGCAGCAGGTATGTTCCTGGGGAAAAGTGACAACCAAAAGTTGTCTTAGTGGTAGTTGTAATGCGTAGCAGACAGTCTGGCAATATGTGAAAAAAACAGCTGAAAGCCAAGTCATTTCAAACAACCTTGTGGAATGAGACGGCACTAATTAGGTTCGTCTCTGAAGCAGAAATGCTCCCCTCTTGTGAGTCGGCACTAGGTCCACAGCCTCTGGAATCCAGAGGCCTCGACACAATGCCTTAATTTTCTACAGAGTACATCCAACCCCCAGCATTGCCTATGATACTCTGATCCAGTTTAAGCTTAAAAAGTACAAGATGAGACATCAACATTTTATAATTTTGAGATTCAAAATAAAGACAAGAGCAGTCAAATTTTTTTTTCTTTTTTACAACAGAGTAATTTTACCACCAACTAATTCTAGTAATCAGTTTGAGTGTGTCATGTAACTAAACTCCGAAATCATGCTTAGAGCACAGTGACCTCCCCAGATGACAAACCTTGTGGTGAACAGACACAGCACTGGGCAAGCTGATGGGTCACAAACCAGAAATCCCAGTTTGATCAAGAGAACACTGAGCAATCTGGAGCTGGAAAGACATGGAAAGAATGAACCTGCCTCCATTCTCAGCTGTAACCAGACACCATGGTTTGTCCTTGCCTGCTGAACAAGGAGGAACAAGAAAAGCAGCATTCACTAAGTGCCTGTTATGCCACAGTCTCTTTTCTAGATACTTCACAGATTATATTTAATTCACTTCTCAAAACCACCTGAGAATTTGTTCAACCTGGGTTGTCATTAAATACACAGAGTCTCAGGCCTTGCCCCTGGAACTTCTGGTTTGATTGGGCTCAGCAGGGACCCAGGAATCTGCATTATTAACTAAAAACCAAAAATCAAATCTACTGCCATTGAGTCAATTCTGACTCACAGCGACCCTATAGGACAGAGTAGAACTGCCTCATAGAGTTTCCAAGGAGTGCCTTGTGGACTTGAACTGCTGGCCTTTTGGTTCACAGATGTAACTCTTAACGATTACACCACCAGGGTTTTCACTGGGCTTGGTTGGGACACAGGAATCTGTATTGTTAACTACAGTTACTCTTTATTGCAATGCTGTTAACTGACTTTCATTGTTCTTGTCCTGTGGATGAGAAAACTGATACAATGGAATACAAATACTCTGGGGGTCAGTTCTACCCTGGCCCCTAGGGTCGCCATGAGTGGGATCTGAGTCGACGACATTTGGCTTTGGCTAAGGACACCACAATTAACAAGGTAGAGCTAGTTATTCAATCCCAAATAAGTTGGTGCCAAGAGCCACACTGTTGTCACTAGGCTATGCCATACCCTACTAAAATCCCATTTTCTCTCTGTGCCTTAAATAATGGCTTCAGTGACCTGCCCATAGCAGCTCTGGCTCCCCATGGCCATTCTTCCTTCATACTGCTCCCACCCCATAACACTTAGCAGTCCACAGCTTCCTAAATTATATCACCAAAAGCCAAACCCACTGCCATCAAGTTGATTCCAACTCATAGCAACTCTACAGACAGAGTAGAACTGCCCCACAGTTTCCAACAAGCAGCTGGTGGATTCAAACTGCTGATCTTTTGGTTACCAGCTGCAGCACGTAGCCTCTATGCCACCAGGTTTCCTGAATTATATTAGTGGTTATGATATGAGAAAATGTTGCTTAGTAGCTCCAACGAAATAACAAAGCTAATGGGTGCCATATCCTAGGTCCTACTCGCCTCTAGCCACACCATCACGAAAGAGCAAAACCAGTTGCCATCGTCTCTGAAACTTGGTGACCCCGTTTGTGTCAGAGTAGAACTGTCTCCATAGAGTTTTCCATGGCTGATTTTTCACAGGTAGATGGCAAGTTCTTTCTTCCAAGGCAGCTTGGGTGGCTTTGAACCTTCAGCCTTTCAGTTAGCAGTGGAGCATGTGGAGACTGCATGAAGGGAGCAGAGCTGGCCAGTCCTGAAATGTTTGGTGGTCACACTTTGCCATTTCAGTCCAGCACAACTCTTCAGCCACGTGAAATCTGCTCTCTGAGTCAGAATCAAACAGACAGCAATGGGTGTGAGTTGTTGTTTTTGCTGTTGTTATTATCTCCTACGCTGCATCCCTAAACAAAATATGAGAGTTCCCAAACCTTCTAGCTTTACAATATCTCCCAGACATCTATTCAAAGTGTCTGCTTCCTTAGCTCGGAAAATCATGTCTTTCCAGGTGTGACATGCCTTAAAAAGGGGAGAGCCATGAAAAACGATGTCACACTGACAGAAGCAAAGCCCTTGAGAGGCTGTGCAAGCCCTCAGCCAGGACATAGTGTTTCTGCCTGCTCTGAGTTTTCAGCAGTGGTGACAGCTCTTGCCCTTTGTTTGTTTTGGGGGGTACACCCACCACCCTGTGCTGTGGCGTAGTGTTTGTTTTCCAAAAATCCAGGAACATGAGTCAGCTGTGAAGCTATTATCTACAAATTTGGTAAAGTTCTGTATTCATGGAATCCAAGTGTGTTTTCCAAGAATGACATCCCCAGTGCCTCTTCAGTGTCTGTCCTGATGGGTACATGATGCTTCTGGAGGGAAATATTAGGGTAGATAAAGAATTATGGGTTCTTGGTTAATCAGAATCAATGCAGCATGCCAGGGCCTAATACAGCCACTTGTCTGCTTCATGTAAGATGCCATACACCTTATGTGACGTGACTGTCATTTAGGAATAGCCTTTAACTCAATAAACTTGATAGAAAATCCTTGTAGGAGCTCTAACTGGTACTTACAGCTGTGACTGCTGCAAAATCTCATGGGGAGCCAGGGCCAAATGGAGCTCTCCTCTTTTCAGTCTACTCTCCACTTAAGCTAGTTTACTGAGCTCCAGGGCTCTAAATATCGTCTACATCTCACAATTTTCCTAAGTATTATCTCCAATCATGACCTCTCCCTGAACTCCTACAATCTCCAACTTCTTCCTGGATAGCTGTCCTTGAATGTCAGATAGCACCTCAAAATCAGCATAACAAAAGAGGACTTGAAATTCAATGCCTGCCCAAACCTGCCTAGCATTCTCTGTCTTACCAAAGGACATCAGTCACCACCCACTAAATTATGCAAGCCAAACTCAGGAATCACCCTTCTATCCTCTTCCTCATCCACCACAACCCATCAGTCTGAGAGTCCTGTGATGCCCACCACCAAAACAATGTCCCAGATTAGTTCCCTGAGAAACGCCCCCTGGAATGGAGATTTGCTGCTAAGAGAAACACAGGACTAGAAAGAAGATTTGAGAGAACCACAGTGTCATGGACTGAATTGTGTCCCCCCAAAAATATGTGTAGCCATGTGGCTGGGCCAGGACTCCCAATATTTTATGATTGTCTTCCATTTTGTTATTTTCCTATGTTGTATATTAAAGGATTAGAGTAGCACTGTAAATCCCTTTATAAGATCCTCTCCCTGCTCCACTGTAAAGGGAGTTTCCCTGGAGTATGGCTTGTCTCACCCTTAATCCTTTCATCCTACAAGAGGTAAAAGGAAAGGGAAGCGAGCAGAGAACTGGGAACCTCACACCATCAAGAAGCAGCACCGGGAGAAGAGCACATCCTTCAGATCGGAGGTTCCTGCACCAAGACACTTCCTTGACAAAGACTGATTCTATACAAGACTTTCCTCCAGAGCCGACAAGGGGAAAAGCCTTCCCCTGGAGCAGATATCCTGAATTTGGACTTGTAGCCTACCAGACTGTGTAAGAGTCAACTTTTGTTAAAGACACCCATGTTGTGGTACTTCTGTGGGAGCAGCAATAGCTGACTAAAACACAGAGTGCATTAGAGTAAAATGTCTCAGGAGAATACAGCTTCCCTTAGAAGGAAGACTGCTCCAAGCTGAGGAAAGAGTTGACATACGAGGAGATGATAAGAGCAGAGAAGTCCAAGGGCTCACACATCAAGTGGCAGAATATGAAGGCATCTGCATGGACAGGGAGGAAACCCTGGTGGCATAGTGATTAATTGCTTACGGCTACTAACCAAAAGTTTAGCAGTTCAAATCCACCGGGTGCTTCCTGGAAACTCTCTGAGCCAGTTCTACTCTGTCTTATATTGTCACTTTGAATCAGAATCAACTTAATAGCAGTGGGTTGGGTTGGGTTGGGTTGGGTTGGGTTTTGGCATGGACAGGGACAAGGACAGACAGCTCAACAAAAAGCCCCTGTATAGGTACAGTTCCTGAACCTAGGAGACATGTAGGAACCAAGTCTGCTCCCACAGACTACCAGATGGCCATTGCAATGCCCAGTCCACCAGCTCTGATCAAGAGCCCTCCCAGTTGTCCTTGCTGTCAGAGGCAAGGGAGGACGTCCCATCAACAACTGCCGGTACTTAGCCTGGTAACAAAGTAGGTGTGATGCTTGTATTTGTTTGACCCCAATCCAACTCAACCTTGTTCTTGACCACCTGTCCTTCCTTAGGTAATGTTTCAAAACACCTGAAAGCCCAAGTTAAAGAGGGCACCTAGTAACATGGGAAGGAAAGGGCGACTGGGGACTCCAAACATAACTAATACATGACACCCCACGAGTCAGGAAAATTGGAAAAACATGTTCTACAACTCTAATAGGCAACTCTTTCAGTATGGAGCCGTGATAGTTCAGTGGTGTCATGGATTGACCTGGGACCCCCCAAAAATGTGCGTAGTAACTTGACTAGGCCATGATCCCTGGTATTGTGTGATGCTCCTCCATGCTGTACATCCTGCCTCTATGACGTTAATGAGGCAGGATGGGCAGCAGTTGTGTTGGTGGGGCAGGACTCAACCTATAAGATTGTACTGTGCCTTGGGACAGTCTCTTGGGATATAAAGGAAAGGGACACAGCAGAGATCTGGGGACATCATACTACCCAGAAGCAGTGCAAACAGCAGATCACATCCTTTGAGGAGGACCCGAGGTCCCTGTGCTTCAGAAGCTCCCCGTCCAGTGCAGACTGACCACAGGGACCTTCTTCCAAAGCCAACGGAAAAAGACTTCCCCTGGATCTATGCCCTGAATTTGGACTTGAGGCCTACTGGCCTGTGACAGAGTAAAATTTCTCTTTCTAAAGCCATCTACTCATATATAGTATTTCTGTTACAGCAGCACTAGGTAACACAGACCAAGTGGTTTCAACTTTTGGCTGCTAGTCAAAAGGTTGGTGACTGAATTCACCAGCCATTCCTTGGAAACCCTCTGTGGCAGCCTGCTATGAGCTGGAATCAACTCAGCAGCAACAGGTTTGGGTTTTTTGGTTTTCAGTATGAACTACATCTATATGTGAAGAAAAGGAAAAGCCTCACAACTGGACCAATAAACACCATCATGATAAATGAGAAAAACCTGAAGTTGTCAACACTTTTATTCTATTTGGATCAATAATTAATGTCTTTGGAAACAGCAGCCAAGACATTAAATGATGCATTTAACTGGGAAATTCTGCTGTAAAATATCTCTTTAACATTTTTTAAAAAGAAGTTATTTTGATGACTAAAGAGCACCTGACCCAAGCCATGGTCTTTTAAATCTCTTCATATCCATGTGAAAGCTGGACAATGAATAAGGAAGACAGAAGAAGAGTTGATGTGCTCAAATTATGCTGTTGGACACTCTCAAGGGGCATCACGGCCAACTGGCATAACTAGCCTATTGCTAAGGGAGTCTTCTGCACCCCATACTGGTGACTGGCATCTGAGATCTTAAAAGCTAGCAAGCTGCCATCTGAGGTACACCAAATGGTCCCAACTCAGCAGGAACAGATGATCACCAAGGACAAAAACAACATGGGGAAAAGGGAACCCAGAAAACAGAAAGACTCACATAAACGGGTTACTACATCAACATGTGACCAGAAGAACCAGATGGTGTCCAGCCACCACCAGTGACAGCCGTGATGGGACTCCCAAAGTTGAGTCCCAGTGGCAATATGAAACTAAAATGGGGTACACCCTGAGAACTCCACAAAAAGACCACAGCTGATGGTCCAAAGGCCTGGGGGTTCCTCTGGGACCATGGGCCCTAGACCTGAGGCTGCCCCTGTTCATAAAGCATTACTGAGGTCAACTCCTAGGACAGGAATGGATTGGACTCGGTGACACAGACTGACCATACTCTGTTGGCACTTGATGGTTCTATGCATCTATAGGATGTCGTCATACTGGCTTCTTACCAGAGGGAAGTGGAAAGGGTGGAGAAGAGGGGACAGGAGATAATTAAGAAGATATGACTTGTATAGAACAGAAATGAGGAGTGTGTTGTCACCAGGCAAGGAGAACAGTCGGAGCTACATGTAGGCAGGCATGCAAATTCAAACTGGATTGCACATTGTCACTCAACCACAATAAATAAATAAATGAAATCGTGGTGTTGGTGAAGAACATTGACTATACAATGAACTACCAAGAGAACAAACAAATAAATCTTAAAACATATACAAACAGGACACTCCTTAGAAGTGAGAAGAAGACACTTAAGCTCACTTACTTAGGATGTATCGTCAGAAAAAGACCAATTGCTAGAACAGGATTTCATGTTTGGTAAAACAGAGGGTCAGTAAAACTGAAAGACCCCCTCAGTCAGGTACACCAACACAATAGCCAAAACAATGAACTCACTCATACATACGAATGCTCATGAAGACATCACAGGACACTCTATTCTGTTGTACATAAGGTTGCCTAAGTTGGAGCTGATGCAACAACAACGGCTAATATCAACAATTTTTCTTTGGTGACTCAGAAGTTCTTCAAGGCCAGGCAGGGCTGAGATCACCTTCCTACCCACCAGTCCTTGTTACAGATACCAATGCAGAAGGAGATCAGCTGGTCTCCTATGACCTTGTTGACAAGCTTTGGAACTTACTTTTATCACCAAATGATATTTTTAATCATTTTTTCCTTGTCTCAGAAGATAAATTTTTAATTATCCATACTCTGGATAAAAGATAGTTCAGGGTTTTGTTTTGTTTCATTACATTTATGCCAAGAAGGGAGATTCTGCTTTTCTACCTTCTACACATTTTCCGTGGATTAAGGGTTTGGCAGTTCAAATCCGCCAGGTGCTCCCTGGAAACCCTAGAGGGCAGTTTTACTCTGATCTCTAGGGTTGCCATGAATCGGACCTGAGTCGACAGCAATTGGTTGGTTTGGGATACATTTTCTAAAATAAGGGAAAAAAATGCATTGCTGTCAAGTTAATCATAACTCATACTGACCCTACAAGACAAACTAGCACTGTCCTGTAGAGTTTCCAGTAACTGGTAGATTCAAACTGTCAACTTTTTGGTTAGCAGCTGAGCTCTGCATGAATATACAATGGCAGGGAATATATCAAAACTCTGGATTCCAAAACACCCAGTCTATGAAAAGGCTTTAATGACAAAAGGTCATAAATCAGAATCTAATTTTTCGGCATCAAGCATGAGAGTGTTAATTTCAAAATTACCCTTATTGCTATTTCTA
The DNA here is from genome assembly GCA_028571685.1 of Heterohyrax brucei. Lineage (NCBI taxonomy): Eukaryota > Metazoa > Chordata > Mammalia > Hyracoidea > Procaviidae > Heterohyrax > Heterohyrax brucei. The sequence goes on along the minus strand of CM053148.1, from coordinate 81,757,404 downwards.
CTCTGTACATTCTAAAAAGAAGCCACAGAACCTGGGAGAAGGCAAAAAAAAATTTCTTAATTCTTTTGTGCTTAGAAGGATTATGAGAATCTGACATAAAGCCAGAAGGTAAGGCACTAGCATACAGAACTGGAATTGTGTCATGATACTCCTAGTCCCATCAGCGTAAAATGACATTTCATTCAATTATCCAGGAATCTATCTATTTTTTTCCAAGAAGCTCTCCGTGGTATACATAGAAGAGAACACACTAAATAATTAACATCAAATGATTTTCTGCCTATGGCCCCAGATTTAATAAGGCAGAGACAGTTGCATAAATCATTCCTTCAGTTTCTTCAGGAATCAAAACAGCAGGAGTCATTTTTGGCTGGCTAACCCAAAACCCATTCCATACCTTCGGCCTTCTCAAGATTTCCTCCTTTAAATGTCTATACTCACGTTTCCAGCCTCCCAGGTAGCTAGAGGTGGCCATGGGACACAATGACAACCAACGAGATTAGGTCTAGGGTCGGAGTATGTCTTGGAAAGATTTGTTTTTTGCTACAAAGAAAAATTGACAGAGGAGAGCTATGTAGACTCTCTTGTTTTTGTTCCTACATTATAAGTAGACAATGAAAATAACTAGAGAAGTCACTTTGCAATTACGCAGACTGAGTCATTAATCCATACCAGCAAACAACTACTTCTGGATAACTTGTTTTCAATAAAAGATAAAATCTATTTGTTTAAACATCTTTACTCTAGTATTCAGTTAAACAAGTTGCTGTTGAGCTATTCTGACTCACGTCCCTGAGTGGTACAGTAAAGCCTTGGGCTACTAACCAAGAGATTGGCAGTTCAAACCCAGCCAAAGGCAACTGGAAGGAACCATCTAGCAATTTGCTTCCAAAAGCTCACAGCCATGAAAACTCATTGGAGTGCAGTTCTACTCTGAAGCACAAGGGGTCAGTATTCAGTTACTTGTAGCTGTTACATCTAGACATACGATGTAACTCAAATTTATTTTTCTGTCGAGTGTGAGGCTCATTTCTTCCCACATGCATTTTGGGTCATTCCAGAACCATTTGTTGCTTAGAATCCCCCTTGGATTGATTTGGTGTCTCTGCTGAAGAATTCAAAGACTATATAAATTGGGGTCCATTTCTGATTTGTTCTGTTCTATGGGTTTATTTCTCAAACCTTACTGCAGTGCCACTTATTTCTTATTTAATGTAACTTTAGAGGGAGTCTTGAATTCAAGTAGTGAAAGTAATCCAACTTTGTTCTTTTTTGAGATTGCCTCAGATATTCTAAATCTTTTACATTGTCATATATATTTTAAAATCAATTTGTCAAATTCTGCACAGACACACACAAGTCCACTGGGTTTAAACTGGGGACTACATAGAATGAATAGATCAATTTAGGTAAAACTGACATCTCAACAATACTGAATCTTCCAATCCATGAACATGGTATATCTTTCCCTTTTATTTAGGTCATTTCATTTCTCTCTGTTTTTCAGGTACAGTGTAGAGATCTTATAAATTGATTTCTAAATATGTTGTAACTTCTGATGCTATTATAATTGAAATTTTCTTCTATTTCATTTTCTAATTGTTGTTAGTGTACAAAATAGAATCTGTTAGTATACAAAATAGAATTAGACTTTTGTTTTGTTTTTTGATATTAACCTTGTATCCTGTGACCTTGTTAATTCATTTATTAGTTCTGATGGTTATTTTATACACCACTTAGGATTCTCTATGTAAATAATCAAGTCTGCAAATAGAGATAACTGTTCCTCTTCTGATCTTTAAGCTAAAGGCATTTTAATGGATACAAATTTAGTTGTTTTAATAAAAAGGTTGGCGTCATTAATGTCCATAAAATAACTCACTTTCAAGAAAAACAAATTCAAACTGTCATGGCATTCAGCATATTTTTGCTTAGTCTTTTCCTAGTTTGTACTTTATGTGTGATAATAAAGCAAAGCAAGATTCTCTTCTAGAGAAAGGATACCTAAGTTGTAATTTCAAGAGATAAGATGGATTGTTGAAAGTAGTTTGAACTGTCAAGGAAGAAAACTGCTTAGAGAATAAGAAATCTGAGCTAGATGTTGAAGAAAGAGAAGCATTCCAATTAATGGTAGTAAAAAACTAGAGGTATAGAGCAAACAAAGGTACAGGACGGGATGAACACAACACACTTCCAAGGCTGAGGCAGAGACCAAAGTAAATCATTATGAGGAATACCGGAGCCAAGTGACAGAGGAACTCAAAAGACAGGCTACAAAGTTTGAATTTCACCTGCTACTTACTGACAGGTTTTTAATGAGAAAAGTATGAGAAGAAGAAATCTTCCAATCAGAGTACAACCAAAGAAAATCTGAGCTCTGAGAAGAGACAAGGAGTATAAATGCTACTACTACTGTCAGTCTGCATAGGATTGAACACAAAGCTTCCTGAATTCCCGTGTTTTTTTGTAAAAGCAAAATCAATAGTTCACAGTCCCAAAGATATAACTTATAACCTTATTTAAAACACAACAGCTGAAAGTCCTCAGGACAGATACTATAAAGATAACTCAGTGTAAGGTTGATACACAGTTAATGTACTGGAATGAGGAGGAATCTTCTGCTCTGTGGGTGGGACTGTTCAGAGAAGAAAAAAAATCTTATACTGTAATCTCCTTTCAATGCTTTGATATATTACAGTGCAAACACATTAAAAAGCTATGAATTACAAAGCAAAATTCATAAGGAGTCAGACCTACCTTGAGGGACTTCCGAAGAGGGATTAGTTCTCGAAATACAGAAAGAAATGTCAGGGATGAACAGCACTTGATCCAAAGCTTGTAGGATTTCAATACCCAGATATAAATTTTCTTTGTGTTCTCTCATTACCGTGCTCTCCCACGTAGTTTCTTGATATACAACAAAGCTGTACCAGTCTAAACAGCTGAAGCCACTGCAGCTATCGTTCATAGCCCAGCACTAACTGCCTTGTCCTGCCAGAAATGTAGCCCTCTCCATTCAACAGTATCCACGTTTCTGGTTCTTGGGGACACTTCCTCTGGAGACAGACCAGTCCAAGCAGCTGTCATTCCTCTTTGATTCAGGCAGCATTCAGCCAAGAAAACAGAAGCCACTCAATGTATTGTGAACAAGAATTGATTTAAAAGAGGAGTTTAGACATTTATAAAGCTGCTAAAGAGAATAGAGCAGCAACAGTGAGGAAGTCTCTGTTTACATGCAATAAATCAGACAGGGTTGGAGTTCCACAAAATTGGTACTGGCACTAGAACCTGCAGAACCCCACTTCTGCCATCTGCTTGTGTCTATCCACCTGCCTGACGCTGCAATAGATGACCAATGACTTCTTTTTTTCTGCCTTCCCAAATACACACACATTCCTCACAGTGGGGAAAACTAAACTGGAAACTTCTAAGGAGTCAACTAGCGAATCATGTCCATCACAGTAGCCCTACAACGCAGGGTGTTGCTTTAAGAGGTGTAGCTATTGTGAAGATCAGTTGACAATGAGTACACCTTGCTTTCCACAGCCAACACCACTCCCAAGACCTCTCGGTTCCCTCCAGTACAGTCTTCTGGTTGTGGTGACCTCCTCACAGAGACCCAGTTCAGAGTTTCCTTTCCCATTCTGTCCTGCTGTGCCTTCTTCTAATTACATCTGTGCCCCCCAGAAACTGGTGTACCCCACACCTCATCTTTAAAGAGCCACTTTTTCCACAGTTTGACAGTTAGTGGGTATTATGAATTGAATTGTGTCCCCCCAAAATGTGTCTCAACTCGGCTAAGCCATGACTCCTATTAAGCAACTGTCTGTCGTTTTTCTCACCTGCTGTGATTTTCTGAGGTGTTATAAATCCCACCTCTATGATGTCAGTGAGGTAGTGTTAGTGGCTGTTACGTTAATGTTGTAGGACTCAGTCTACAGGATTGGTGGCTGTGCTGTCACTCATTCTTCTGGAGGTGTTTGAGTGGAGAGACACAGGGACCTCACACGGGTCTGACGATTATGTCTATGAACTTAATTGTTCTAAGTGCTACATACCACATTGCTGAAAGTCACTAGTCACCTCTGAAGGACTTCCCTTTGGAAGCTACGCACCGATGCCAGGAACTAGGCCACCCTTCAAGCAATTTTGGAACTCTTTCTGGAATGGTCATTGCTCACGGCAGCACAGTGGCAAGCTGGAGAACTAAATTGTACAGTTGTCTATGAGGATGTTTTTATCGAGTAAACCAATAACTGTATTGGAATACCCTCCCTACTCACCTGATCTGGCCCACAGTGACTTTTTTCTTTACCTGAAGATAGAAGAAATATTGACAGGAGGACATTTTGATGGCATCCAGGACATCAAGAGTAATATGATGACAGTTCTGATGGCCATTCCAGAAAGAGTTCCCAAATTGCTTTGAAGGTGGACTAGGCCCTGGCATTGGTGCACTGCTTCCCAAGAGGAGCAGTTCGAAGGTGACTGTAGTGATATTCAGCAATGAGGTGTGTAGCACTTTTTCTAGGAGGAGTTCAGAAACTTCACTGGCAGACCTCGTACTACCAAGAAGCAAGATCCAGGAGAGCAGTGACTCCTTTGGACCTGGGGTCTCATGCTGGAGAAGCTCCCCAACCAGGAAAGGTTGAAGACAAAAAGCCAACAGAAACACAAAACCTTCCCCTGGAGCTGATGCTCTAAATCTGAACTTGTAGCCTACGAGGCTGTCAGACAAGAAATTTCTCTTGGTTAAAGCCACCTACTCGTGGTGCTTCGGTTCCAGCAGCACTAGATGGCTAAGACAGGGGGTTACTGTGGTGGAGGAAGAGTGTGGAGAGACTTGAATTATCCAACCCAAGCCAGTAGCTTGGAGTTGATTCCGACTCATAGTGACACTACAGGATGGAGTAGAACTGCCCCAAATGGCTTCCAAGGAAGAGCTGGTGGACTTGAACTGCTAGCCTTTTGGTTAGCCACCATGCTTTTACCCATTGCACTAATAGGTCCCCACTGTCACATCACCCAAGACTGCACACCTCCCTCAGCTTCCTAGGGCTGTGGTGCCATCATCCATGATCATAGACAGGGTGGCTCAAAACAACAAAAATGTATTTGCTCACAGTTCTGGAGACCAGAAGTCTGAATCTAAGGCACTGGGCACTAGGAAACAACGACTCATGATCTAGTCAGAGGTCGTGGCGTCATTTTTCAAGTATGTAAACATCTGAACCTATAAACTGATAACATAATGGCATCTCCAGATTATTTCCCACTGATGTAAGATTTTAGAAGATGCAATTCTATTTATGATCATTCCTACTCTAAATTCAAAAGTTACCTAAATGAGGATCCACTCCTCACCACCCTGGATAGGTAAAGCTCTCTATATAAACCACTGACTTAGCTCCAGCCCTGATCACTGCCACTCAGAGGAAAAGACCTGTTGTTTGCACATCCTACTTGGATCTTGCCGGGTGACTCATACAGAGTCAGTAATTAGGGGTCATTTCTTAAAGCCAAAAGTAATACAACTCCAAAGGTATGTTCTTACCAGTTTACATGCTGCTATTTGGTAAGCTGCACTTCAGCTACATAAATCCTGGTGGCATGATGGTTTAAGTACTATAGCCAGTACCCAAAAGGTCAGCAGTTCGAATCCACCAGGCTCTCCTTGGCAACTCTATGGGGCAGTTCCACTTGTCCTGTAGGGGCACTGTGAGTCAGAATCGACTTGACAGCAATGGAGTTTGGTTTGGGGTTTTATTTGGTTACATTCAAGTATAACCTCTTTATTTTTGTTCAGTTTTCAGTGTTCCTCTGTCTCTGTCCCTCCTCTCCACTTCAAAGCCTAAGAGCAATGGGTCACCATGCTCATCAGTCATCAGTGTTTCAGTCACTCTCGTTTACTGAATAAGTAAGGACACTGGGAGTTCTGGAAGCTCAGTGAGTCACTTGAGAAAACACCAACAAATAGTAGGGTAGCAAAAAGCCTCACGTAAACTAGATGGGTTTTGTTGGGGACACATGACACCATCAGGAAACAAAAAGTCTTTGTCCTACAGAGTCAAAGTGTGCCACCCAAACTAAAGATGACCATACTTTTTAACAAGCGAGGACAAAAAAAGTCATTTAAAATGTGTGCCATTCCTGTGTTTCTAAATGATAAGGATTTTTGTATGCTTAAACTATGAAGACTTTTAACTTTTTGATTTAAGACTAGGGGTGAGTCATATAACCGAGAAATTCAACTAACACAAATAAGTAAAAAAAAAAAAAAATTTGGATAATTTTTTTGGCTGAATGAATTTCCAGTTAGTGGAGAATTTATGCCCCGAAGTCCTGTTCATTAGCTTAAAAGAAATCAAGCCAGGTCCCAGCCTTAACAGGCATGTCACGCATAAGATACATGTTTTTTTCATCAGTTATATCTTGTTTTCATCTTGTTTTAAAACGCCTCATGCATGTCATTCTGACTTTGGATTTATTGCAAGAGATACAGACTTAACAGCAGAATGTGAAAAGCTACACTGGCAGTATACTGTCACAGACACTAACACTGTGGGTCCTTTCCCAAAGAATCCGGAAAAATTTTTTGGCAAGTTACCTGTTTTTCATAAAAAGTTTTAAAAAGCCAAACTCATTGCCATCGAGTGGATACTGACTCAAAGCAGCCCTACAGGTCAGAGTGGATTTCCCCACAGGGTTTCCAAGGAGCGCCTGATGAATTTTGATTGCCAGCCTTTCGGTTAGCAGTGGTAACACTCAACCACTACACCATCAGGTTTTCCTCGTACAAGCTAAATGTACAAACAGAAAAAAAGCAAGTCCACATTTCATCACAGTGTCCAAGTGCTTTAAAGCATGAAGCTCTGATTCACTATATTTCTGGAATCTATTTTTCTAATGTTTACAAAGTAGGGATTTTTTTTTTTTTTTTTTTTGTAAAACAAACGAACAAAAAATGTAGGGAATCTAAAATATCTTGAATGTGGAGAGTCAGAAGCAAGTCTATGTGTTTGTTTCCCAGGCTGCACTTCAGCTACATAAATCAGAAACTGAATTTCAAAAGCAGCTCACAAGCTGTGATGGAACCCTCACCCCTACCCACCAGTGTGTTCCCTCTGTCAAGGTTTCTACGAACCAAAGTTTCTCATTCCTTATAGTTAAAGGCAGTAACTCTTCGAGAAGTCATTAGCACAGTATACAGTACACATGGAGACCCTAGGGGTCACAGCAGAACTGCCCTGTAGAGTTTCCAAGGAATATCTGGTGGATTTGAACTGCTTACCTTTTGGTTAGCAGACGTGGCACTTAACCCACTACACCACTAGGGTTTCCAGATATATGGGACAGATGGCACACTATCTGAAATGCAGCTTTGGTCTGACTTGAGCCTCATTCAATTGCCCTCTTTCTTTCTTTAACGATCCCCCTGTACTGCTCTCATGTCCATTACAGACACCTTCCCCAGCCTGTGCTCACAGAAGAAGAAGCCTTAAGCTTTGAAATCAGGGGTACCTGCTCTGAATCTCTGCTGCCCCAGGGAATACAAAATGTGTGATTCTGAAGGCAGTGTTGGTTCAGGGGTAAGATTCTTGCCTTTCCAGTGGGCGATCTGGGTTCAATTCCTGACCAATGTACTTCAAGCACAGTTAACACAGAAGAGGCTTGTGTGTTGCTGGCACGCTAACTGGGCTTCAGCAGAGCTTACAGACTAGAAACACGTGAAGACCTACCTGTAAAGATCAGCCAGTGGATCACAACGGCCCCAGCCCACTGTGCATGGGGTGGCCATGAGGTGGGGGTAACTCTAAGCCAATTAACAACAGCAACAATCAGACAAGACGTTCCATGTCTCTGAGTCTCAGTTTCATAAAATGGATAATAACATCAACTGGATAGCATTCTTGACATGATTAGGAGTTGGTATTGACTCAACAGCACTGGGTTTGGTTGGCTTGGGTTATATGAAAGAAACTAATTCATAATAAAAACCAAACCCAGTAGATACCCTATAAACACCAGGTTCTTTTTTCTGATTTGGGGAATTTGGGCAGAACAACAGCAGTGATTGCGTAAGCTCACGCCACTTGATCTTTGTAATCCTAATCTTCACCATCTAAATGAAAATTCAAGGGCAACATACCCAAAACACCAGGCTACAATGTTTGTCTGAAAAATCACCAGAATCCTGTGCCAACTTTCCACGGTCTCCGAAGACCCACAAATACACTCTACAGGAGAATTTCCACCGCCCCTCCCCCAGCTAGCTTCTAAGGAAAAGATTAGCAATCCTGGCATTTGTGTGTTGCTCAAATATACAAGTGGCTTCATCTTCAAAAGAATTTCAGTATAATCTGATGTATTCAAATTAAAGCACAATTTGGAATTTGTTATAGGTCAGAAAGTCTTTCTAAACCTTGTCCTATCTCAATTTACTGACCGGAACATTCATTAGTCATTTATTGAGCTACAAAAGCATTCCAGTTATGTTAACCATCTGGCTTTTGGGGAGCTGGATTTGGAAGTTTCCTGTAGTTCTGCCTCTAGGATAGCTAAGCAAGGGAGAAAACCCAGCATTAGAGTAACTGAATAAGGGCACAAGAGCCAGCTACCACAGACAAGAGTTAGCATTACATTTCTGCAGACCGTCAAGCATCTGCTCCCTTTTTATGGACACGCTCTGCAGCTTTAGAGTTCTAATCATCGATTTACCACACTCTGTCAAGTCATTTTCCTATCGACATTGCATGGGAGTCTATGGGTTTAGAAGTCCTTGCGGAGGTATCTCCTATACCATCTGGGACAAAAAAAAAAGAGAATTTTTTTTTTCAGTTCCTTAGCAGTCACAAATTAACCTAATCTGTCCAGATTAAGCAGAAAATAAGGTAAAATTCTTTTAACCAAGTGTAGTACCTGTATGTTAACTCCTATTGACGAGACTAAGATACATACCAGTTAAAGCCCAAGTCATATATGAAACAGTAATTTGCTTTAAAAATGCTGGAATTCTCGGCCTACATTCCAAAAAGAAATCATAAGGGGCCACTTATAGCAAGAAATTTTATAGAACACTTGTGGAATAAGATATGTGTGGAATTGCTCTAGTTTATTTCCTTAAAAAGAGCCATGTCATAAAAGCAGTTAAAACTCACTTTTATACATCTATATAAAGGTCTCTGGGCCCTCTTAATTATTGGATGGCTAAGACAGTTGCTCCATCAAAGAGCTGAGAAGCTGTAGCTGTGGTCTTCTTTACCCCAACTGCTGCTGAGACACCTAGCCAAACCCAAACCCGTTGCCTCAGGGTGGGTTCTGATTCACAGCGACTCTACAAGACTTCAAGGGGCAGCTGGTGGATTCAAACCACTAACCTTTGGTTAGTAACTGAGCTCTTAACCATTGTTTCACCAGGGGTCCCTTCGATAGCCAAGCTGTAACCAGAAAACCCTGTCATAGCTTTGCACTGCCATCACTACAAAGCCAGACACAGAAACAGAAAGCTACTGGGCTTTCTTCAGACTGCTGGCGATCTGAGCAGATGCTGGGTTAGCTCCCTAAAAACAGTCTTAACATCTCCTCTCAAGTCGGAGGGTTTTATAGGAAGAAGGAGGAAGGGTTACAGAAATAAAAAGGGGTGTTACTCAGGTACAGGGGGGTGGGGGGCAGGGAGTCACTAGTCACAAGGTGAGTTGTCCAGGAACTGCAATGTTATCTAGGCAGTGGTCTCAGGTCCCTGGGCAAGGCCTGAGCCAGAGTCACGGGGTGATGAGGGAGGGGGCAGGGTTTTTAGAGGAACTGTGATCTTATCTGGGTGGTCTAGAGTCACAAGGTGGGTGAGGTCACCATCTCAAGCCAGAGGATTCAGGTCTCCAGGTGAGTTTCTAGTCCACCCGAGAGATCAGGCAAGGATTTTTAATCAACATTTTACAATTATTAGCCCTTTCAAAGGTACTGTAATTAACATCTATGAAACTTGGTATCATAATGACCTCAAATACTTTAGGGATATGTCTTACAGTCTGGATTTAAAAAAAACACCAAACTCATTGCTGTCAGGGTGATTTCAATCCACAGAGATGCTGTTGAGCAGAGTAGAACCACCCTATTGAGTTTTCAAGGAGCAGCTGGTGGATTCAAACTGCCGGTATTTCAGTTAGTAACCATAGCACTTACTGAAAACACCAGCAGGGTGTCCACAGAGGGGACCAAACCAAAACCACACACATTGACGTCAAGTCGATCCCGACTCAGAGCGACCGTATAGGACAGAGTAGAACTACCCCATAGGGTTTCCAAGGAGTGCCTGGTGGATTAGAACCGCCAACCTCGTGGTCAGCAGCTGTAGCTCTTACCACTGCACCACCAGGGTTTCTGGACAGGTCTGAAACACAGCTTTCCACCTGGCATGGCAGCAGCTCACCCCCAAAACAACATCTACTCTGCCCTTCCCTCTGCCTTCCCAGGCGTTTGCGTACACAGGCTGACAACTCTGACATGTTTGCAGGACAAACAGTACTTTAAATTGAGGGTTTAAATCTGTGTGAGCTTTTTCATGGAGTTGGAATGTTGGCATGGCTGAGAAAAGAAATGAACTGAGACAAAAAAAAAAGGGTGGTCCCTCCAGGAGGCGAGAGACGGCTGTAGCAGCCAAATCCAAGAGGACAGCCGGGGCTAATTCCGTGAGGCCATGGCCCAAGGCCTTTGCTTGTCTTGGCCCTCAAGCCTTTCACTGCACACAGGGTGGGCCTTGTGAAACCACCAAGTTGACAACTTTAGATCCAAAGGCTTCTGACCATTTGATATCAGATGGTTTTGTCTTATGTGTGTATATGAGAGACTTCAGCAGAAAAGCTCAATGCGCCCTGGGAGGATTTTATTTCCAAGGCTGTAGTAATACTTATCGGACTGAACGGATCATTGACTGTTGAATCCAAGCAGAGAGACTGGAGTCTCAGAGAGAAAAACAATTAAATACGACTCATTGATTTGGAGATGACAGAGTGCTGTAATTGACTTTGGCTGATACTGTTTTTTAAAAGCCGCTGTGGGACTCTGGTCCCACAACAGCATCTCAGACACAATGAAACACAAGGCTGGGTTACAAACTCGCCCACTGAGTGGGGTTACCATTCTACTGCGGGGCGTTTTCCAACTCAGTAAGGGCAGTGAATCCCATGGACATGTACAACGAGCTCTCTCTCAGTACCTTGTCTGCATCAGACTCCACAAAGGACAAAAAACGAATCCATCGCCATCAAGTCGATTCTGACAACCCCATAAATTACAGAGTAGACCTGGGGTGACCCAGAGCTTTTCCTAAATTGATCTCCAGGTATTTTCTCCTCATCTTCATCTGAAGTACTGATGAAACCTGTTCACCAACAGCACTGCACACGAGGTACCCTGGCTAGGAACTGAACCCAGACCTCCACATGGAAAGCAAGGACTCTACCAATGAACCACCAGGCATCACACATTGTGTGTTGTAGTCAGCTAGCACTGCTTTAACAGAAACACAAGTGAACGGCTTTCAAAATAGAAATTTTATTTTGTCACAGTCCAGTAGGCTAAACATACAAATGCTGGGTGTCAGCCCCAGGGAAAGAATTTCTCTGCCAGATCGGGAGGAAGGTCCTGTTGTCATCCTCCTCCTGGACTGGGAGCCTCTGAAGCTCAGGGATGCCTGTCCTTTCTAAAGGATGCAAGAACTCACTCAACTTCCAGCACAGCTTCTTGGTGGGATGAGGCCCCCTAGATCTCTCGGCTAGCTTCTTTCCTCCGTAACTCAAGAGACTGCCTTAAGGCACAAAACAGCTTTACACATTGAGTCCTGCCCCTCCAACCCAAGTGCTGCTCACCCTCCCTCATTAACATCGCAGAGGCAGGCCTTCCAGGAGAAACATCACAAATACCAGGAGTCTGTGGCCTAGTTAAATTGCTATACACATTTTTTTAGGAGAACACAATTCAATCCATGACACTGTGATTAAACTGTGTCCCCCCAAAATGTGTGCTGTAACTTGTAACCTCTGTATCTGTGCTTATAATCCATCTGGGAATGGGTTGTCTTTGTTATGTTAATGAGGTAGGATTAGTACAAGGTGTGTCTTGAATCAACCTCTTCTGGGATATCAAAGCCATCAAGCAAGCCATCAGAACGGAGATGAGAGTAGAGAGATGCCTACCGACACGGAGATCACCTAGGAAAAGAAGAGACAAAGACCTAGCTCCAGCTCTGACACAGAAGTCCTTTCCCTCCAGTCAGCACTCTGAATTCGAGCGTCTAGCCTCCTAAACTGACAAAATAAATCAGTTTGTTAAAGCTATTCTCTTGCGGTAAACTCTGGTGGTAGTGGGCTAAGTGCTAGTCTGCTAATCAAAAGGTGGGCAGTACAAATCCGCCACGTGCTCACCGGAAACTATGGGGTAGTTCTACTCAATCTTATAGGATTGCTGTGAGTCAGACCGACTCAGTAGCAGTAGGTTCTGGTTTTCTTCGGTATTCTCTTGTGGTGCTTCTATTATGGCAGCATTAGATAACTTAGACACTGCTGAAACTGAATGCCACAGTCAAGGTTTTTAAAAGTGACCACATCCGTCATGTATCTCCCTTAGCACCGCAGGTTATCTGCGTACCAAGCAGATTCCTGGGTGTTCCCTTCTCCCAGATGTGCTTATCAGATGGGGGGATGGCGGGGAGGCTCATTCTGCATGTTTAACAAGTTCCCCAGATTAATTTTATGAGTCATGTTTGAGACATATTCTAGACTGATGATTCTCCAACTTAGTTGCCTATTTGAAACACCCAGTCAATTTCAAAATGCTGACAGCCTGGTCCACAGTAGACTAGTTAAATCAATGCTCTGGGGAGGAGAGGAACTCCTGACATCACTGTATATTTTAAAACACCCTCAGGTGATTGTCACGCTCAGCCCAGTTGAGAACCGCAGGTCTAGATGGTAACCATGATCCAAATCCATTGCCGTGGAGTTGATTCTACCCATAGCAACCCTGTAGGGCAGAGCAGAACTGCCATCAAGGCTGTAAATCTTTACGGAAGCACATTGCCACAACTTTCTCCCAAGTAGCAGCTTGGTGAGTTTAAACCACTGACCTTTCTACTCAAATGCTTTAACCACTGTACCATCAAGTCTCCTTCTAGACAGTAAGCCCTACAGAAATTCTCAAGAGGGAGAAATCACTTGCAGCTGGGGTGATCTGCATCTACCTTTGATTTCCTCTCACGTCTTGCAAAAGACATTATGTTCTCTTTGAAAAGGATCTGTATACGGGTTTATTGTTGCTAATAAAGTGGCATATTTATACAGCAGCCATCCAAGAAATGGTGTATTTTTATAGGTACCACTTAATCTCATTTATCCCTAGTTTTCTCTCATAACGTAATGACAAGAAAAATTAGTGACCATCCCAATTACAGACCAAGCAGGAGCTCAGCACTTTGCTAAAGCACTGATGACTGAAATGTAATCAGTCCAATTCTGAAACTTATTACATTTTCAGTCAGCATGACAGACTATTTTTCTTTGGCTTTCTTTCTCTTGGTTGTAAAGGAAGAGTGGCCTAAAGGGTCAGTAAACCAAAACTGTTGCTGTTGAGTTGATTCCCACTTACAGTGAGTGACCCTATAGGACAGAGTAGAGCTGCTCCATGGAGTTTCCATGGAACAGCAGGTGGATGAGAACTGCTGACCTTCTGCTAGCAGCTGAGCTCTTAACCACTGTACCACCAGGGCTCCAAAGAGTCAATATCCTTACTGACTGTTGTGGAGTCAATTCTGACTCTTAGCAACCCCATAGGGTTTCCAAGGAGCAGCCGGTGGATTCCAACTGCTGTTTCTTGGTTAGCAAGTCAGGTCTTCCCCACTGCACCACCAGGGCTCCAAAGGATCAATAACCAAGCCCACTGCTGCTGAGTCAATTCCGACTCATAGTGACTCGACAGAGTAGAACTGCCCCACAGAGCTTCCAAGGAGAGTCTGCTGGATTTGAGCTGCTGACCTTTTGGTTAGCAGCCATAGCTCTTAACCACTACACCACCAGATTTCCAAAGGGTCAACAGTACTCCTAGCTTCTCATTTCTATTGTCTCTGCAAGTCTCTGCACAGAATACATTAAGGTGCTCGCTCAGATGGGGCTTCTTCCCAGCCCCATTTGCTCAGAACTTGCCCCATGTTAGCAGCGAAAATCCTGCATCACAGTAAACCCCTCAGTCCTGGGCAAACCTGGACGGGCCCTACCAACAGTGGAGGCAAACAGCTCTTTGAGGATCCTTGTGGAAACAGGAACATGAGGTCAATGAGTAAGGAGAGAGACCAGGTAACAAGAAGCAGGGAATGAGGTAGCACTATCCACCAAGGGCAGCCAACTTGGCTACAGGATTTGAGTCCAGGAACAGGTAGGTCACAGGATCTAAGACAGTGGTTCTCAGTATTTAGTGTGTGTTACCATGTGAATCACCTAGAAGGCTTGTTGCAACACAAAAGTCAGGAGAGACACTTGCACCCCAATGTTTATTGCAGCACTGTTGACAATAACCAAAAATTGGAGACAATCTAAATGCCTGTAGACAGATGAATGAATAAGCCAAATGTGGCACACACATACAATGAAATACTATTCAGGAGTGAAGAGAAATGGAGTCTCAATATACCCTACCACACAGATGGATGTGGGAAACATTGCCCTGAGAGCAGTCAGTCAGTCACAAAAACACTAAGGGAGTATTATTTCACTTCTGTGAAATACCTACAACAGGCAAATGTACAGTGTTGTCTTCATCTGGTGCTGTTAGAACAGAAATGCCACAGTGGACGGCTTTAAAAAGAGAAATTTTATTCTGTCACAGTCCAGTAGAGACAGGCTTTCTCTGTTGGCTCTGGAGGAAGATGCTTTTCATCAATCTTTCCCTGGACTGGGAGCCTTTGAGGCACAGAGACCCTGGATCATTTCCAAAGGATGTACTCTGCTCCCAGCGCTACTTCTTGGTGGTATGAGGTTCTCATCCCCTTGCTGGCTTCCCTTTCTTTTATATCCCAAGACATTGCCTCAAAGCACACTACGATCTTAAACACTGAGTCCTGCCCCACCAACACAACTGACACCCCTCCTTCCTCATTAACAACATAGAGACAGCATTTACAACATGAAGGAACATTGCACAATATGTGGAATCATGGCCCACCAAACTGCTACACACATTTTGGGGGGACGTAATTCAATCCATGACATATAGAGATCACAGCTAGTGGTTACTGAAGGGCAGCAAGAAGGAGGGTGGGTGTCATGGATTGATTTTTGTGTTCCCCAAAAGATATGTGTAGAAATTTGCCTAAGCCAGGACTCCCGGTACTGTGTGATGTCCTGCCACGTTGTAAATCTTGCCCTATGAGGTTAATAAGGGTGGAGGGGAAGCAGTTGGGTTGGTGGGGCAGGACTCATTATGTAAGACTGTTTTGTGCCTTGAGGCAGTCTCTTGAGTTATAAAAGAGAAAAGCTAGCAGAGAGATTTGGGGGCCTCATACCACCAAGAAGCAGTGTCAGGCACTGAGCACACCCTTTGGAAAGGACTGGAGTCCCTGTGCCTCAGAAGCTCTCAGTCCAGGGGAAGATTGCCTACAAGGGCCTTCTTCGACAGCCAGCAGAGAAAGCCTTCCCCTGGAGCTGACATGCTGAATTTGGACTTTAAGCCTACCAGACTGTGACAAAATAAAATTTCTCTTTTTAAAGCCATCCACTTGTGGTATTTCTCTTAGAGTAGCACTAGGGGACTAACACAGAGGACAGGGGCTCAGTGTTCAGGAAACACCAAGTTTCTGTTAGGGACGATGATATAATTCAGGAACAGATAAGGGTGATGTTTGAATAACATGATAAACATAAAGTCACTAAACTAAACATGAAGATTGCTGAAATATCAAATGTTCTGTTACATCTACACTGACTACAGCTGGAAAAGAGAAAGAAAACAATAACTGCCGGGTCTCACCCCCAGGGTTCCCCAGTCAGTAGGTCTAGAGTGAGGACCGGCATTCCCACGATATTCCCACACAGAGCTGATGCTGTTGGTCCCAGAGTGAGATCTACCGATGTGGCTTCCAGGCAGGCTTCCAGCTGAGCCTAGAGAAAGAGCAGAGTGCAGCTGTGGTCTTGGCACCAGACAGCCAACGTTTTCATTAGGTGCCATCGAGTCAGTTCTAACTCATGGAGACCCCAGGTACAACAGAACAAAACACTGCCCAGTCCTCCGCTCTCACCACGATCTTTGCTTAGGTGTAAGCCCATCGTTGCAGCCACTGTGTCAATCCATCTTGTCCAGGATCTTCCTCTTTTTCACTGACTCTCTAATGTCCTTCTCCAGGGACTGGATCTATTGATAGCATGTCGAAAGTATGTGAGACAAAGTCTCACCTTCTTTGCTTCTAAGGAGCACTCTGGCTGTTCTTCTTCCAAGACAGATTTACTTGTTCATCTGACACTTTGTGGTGTATTCAGTATTCTTCACCAACATCACTATTCAACTGCATCATTTCTTCTTTGGTCATCCTTGACAGCTAGAAGCAGACCCTTTTAGAAGGAAATGAGGGCTGAGGACCAAAGACAGATCGCCAAGCCCTAAGAAAATCTGAGCTAACAGATACAGGCTAGAAGGAACTGGAGTACCATGCAGGTCATGAGAACAGGGCCGCTGTCACAAACGAGAAAGACCAAGACGTTTCTGCTGTATGTAGACTCAAAAGGGGCTCCTGGTCTTACATACAAGGCACAATTCAGTACTAGAGAAATAATGCAAGGGTTCAGACTTGATGACCCATCACTAGCACCACTGAATTAGTAATTCTTAAAGTCCTCCACTACCACTCTGACATTGTGGTACTTCGGTAGCTGGCATGCTGCTATGCTGTTGGAAGCCGTGCCACCAGGACAGTTTATTTCCTAGCAGAGCCACCCATGGTGGACAGGTTTTAGCAGAGCTTCCAGACTAAGACAGACTTAGAGGAAAGCCCTGGAACGTCAGCCAATGAAAACCTACAGATCACAACCGTAGAAGCAGCAATGAACTCAAACATGACCATGTCCATAATGATGCTACCGGACTGAGGAAGGTCTCCATGAATCAAGAGCCAACTGGGTCACAAGTGACAACAACAAAATCCCCCTGAAAAGGAGAAAAGTAGGGCTTAGTACTGAAAGTTCTGGTCTTGGCCCCCTTCATCCCAGAATACCAGGTCACCCTAAAGTGATGACAGCTGACTAAAGCTTAGATACGTCTGTGTCCCCTGGTCAGGTGGCTCCAGTTAAAAGACAGGAAGACATAACTGGGAAGAGCCAGGACAGTCATTTCAGCCCTGTGGCCTGAAGAGAGGAAGAAAGGGCATCTAGAAACAGGCTCTATGAATGTTTAACTCCATTTGCTTTAAGGGGTCAAAAAACATTAGATGATTCCACAAATGTAATTTGTCTAAACTCATGAAAGTGAAGACATTCAACACAAACAGAGCATACTTGGACACCTGGTAGATGGAAATCATCATCCTACCTTTTAACAATTATCACACACACTCTGGACCCTGTTATCAATACGGAGAGTCCCCAACCAACGAGGAGCCCTTCAAACAGCTCTATACTAAGTCAGTTCTCATGTGAGTTGGATACTTCTTTTAGTTGGGGCTGTTAATTTTCTTTCTTTTTTTTTTTTTCTTATTTTTTATTTACTTTTATTTTTATTTAACATAACTGAGTGAAAATGTACATTCACATGTAAATTTACATGCCCCCCTATATGCAGCTTCCACTGCTCTCCCTGTCCGGTGACTGCACACTATTCCTCTCTGCTCCATACATGTCTCATCCTCCCAACAGCCTCCTTTCCCCTCCTTTCCATCCACAGCCCTTCCTCCAGCCAGAGGTCAGCAAGATGATATCCTATAGATGTATAGAACCATAAAGTGCTTCCAATATATGGTCACTCTGCCTTGCCAAGTCCAATCCATTCCTGTCCAAAGAGTGAACCTTTGTTATAATTTATGGGAGAGGGCAGCATCAGGGAAGGGGGCCATGCTCTCAGAGTAACCCCAAAACCGCTGGATCATCAATGGAGGTCTTTTAGTGGAGATCTCATGATGCACCTCTTTTTATTCTTGTGTTGCCAGTGAGGCTCCTCTCTGTGAGCTCCGTCGTGGCTATCACTGGTGGTGGCCGGGCACCATCCGGTTCTTCCGGTCCCAAGTCAATGTAGGCACCCACTCTTGTGGGTCTCTCTGTCTTCTCGGTTGTCTTTACCGCATGCCATTTTGGCCCTCGGTGAGCATCTGTTTCTGCTGAGTTGGGACCATTTGCTGTGTCCTCGGATGGCAGCTTGGCAGCTTGGCAGCTTTTAAGACCCCAGATGCCACTCACCAATGTGGGGTGCAGAGAGCCCTCTTAGCAAAATGCTAGTTGTGTCAATTGGCCTGGAATTCGCCTAAGAGCATGGTCCCCCGCCCCCTGCCCCAGCAACTCTATCCTTGCAATATTTAGTTAAGATGGAAGGAGTACTCAAGTTATGCTGAAGTCCACTTAATGTTGTTCTTGTTCCTAATGTGTGCTGTCACCGCTTTCTCCCAACTAGATTGCTAGTAACTATCTAAACTAAACCCTCCCCCCTCGCCCTCCCTCCCTCCCCTCCCTTGCAGCTGTCAAAGAGTCTTTTCTTCTATACACAAGTCTGTTTTTGAGATCTTATCGTAGAGGTCTCATACAGTATTTGTCCTTTTGTCACTGACTACTTTCACTCAACATAATGTCTTCCAGTTGAAACCAGGTTAGGAGATGTTTCCTGGAATCATCGTTATTCTTTATCATTGCGTAGTGCTCCATTGAGTATATGTACCACAGTTTACCTATCCATTCTTCTATTGTTGGGCATCTGGGTTGATTCCATCTTTTTGCTATTGTGGACTGTGCTGCGATAAACAGTCTGGTGCATGTGTCCGTTGGTGTGAAAGGTCTTGAATCTGTAGGATATATTCCAAGTAGTGGAATTACTGGGTCAAATGGTATATCAATATCCATTTTTTTAAGGAAGTGCCAGATTGCCTTCCAAAGAGGCTGGACCATTTTGCAAGCCCACCAACAGTGTAGGAGGGTTCCACTTTCTCCACAGCCTCTCCAGCATTTGTTGTTTTGTGTTTTCTGGATCATGGCCAATCTTGTTGGGGTGAGATGGTATCTCATTGTTGTCTTGATTTGAATTAATTTAATAACTAAAGATCGAGAACATGTCCGCATGTGTTTTTTGGCTGCCTGGATCTCCTCTTTAGTGAAGTATCTGTCCATCTCCTTTGCCCATTGCTTAATTGGATGGTTTATCTTCTTCTTATTGATATTTTGTAGTATCCTATAGATTATGGAGATCAGGCGTCGGTCTGACATAGAGTTGCCAAATATTTTTTCCCATTCTGTGGGTGTTCTTTTAATTCTATTAATAAAGTCTTTGGATGAGCAAAAGTGTTTGATTCTTAATAGTTCCCATTTATCTATTTTCTCTTCTGTTGATTGAGGTTTCTTTGACAGATTTTGGAGTCTGTCCTCATTGTGTATTAAAACTTCCATTGTTGTTCCTACCTTTTCTTGGATGAGCTTTAGCGTTTTAGGTTTGATATTTAGGTCTTTTATCCAGTTGGAGTTGGTTTTTGTATAAGGTGTAAGATATGGATCTTGATTCAGTTTATTGCAGATGGATAACCAATTTTGCCAGCACCATTTGTTGAAGATACTGTTTTTACCCCAGTTTAATGTCTTAGGGCCTTTGTCGAATATCAACTGTTCATAGGCAGATAGTGTCATCTCTGGGGTCTCAATTCTGTTCCATTGATCGATCTGTCTGTTTTTGTACCAGTACCAGGCTGTGTTAATTTTCATTATGATTGCCTTTTATCATTAGCATCTTTATAAATCTGATCTTTGAACATGTGCAGGTGCATATCTGTAAATTCATGCCAAGCCAAGCCAAGTGAATTCATAAGCAGCTTAATAAATTCTATTTAACCTATTGCCATCGAGTCAGGTCCAACTCACGGTGACCCTGGAGTTGAGAACAGAACTGCGCCATAGAGTTTCCAAGGAGCAAAGCTCTATTTAAAAGCAGAAAAAAATATATTTATAGGTGGAGCAAGGTTGCATTTATTAGTAAACTGCTAATGGGAATTTGCTAACTAAACTGTTTCTTTTAAACGATATTCTACATACATATTTATGGAGACCTTCCAGACTTCAAAAGCACAATTACCATAATGAAGTCTTCTGATTATCAATTTTCAGAATAAACTCAATATACCAGGGCCCAGACAACGGGCATTTCGCCCAGGAGTCACTCCACTTTATCAGGACTGGACTCAGTATCCTTCCTTGGAAGGAGCACAGAATCTCACTTTGTAGGACAAATATTGTTGAGCCAGGACAAAGAGGCACAGTCACGTTTCAGGATGTGGTTTCAGCCAAAGGTGATACAATCACAAGGCCAGGCTGAGAGAGGAAATGGCAATCAGGAGTTGTTTTGAGTGCACTCCCGTTACCTGGAGGAAATCTTCCTGTTCTTTTCCCTGCTCCAGGCTTCCAGAGTTTCAGTTACCATCAAGGCAAATCACTAGTAATAAGAGCCAGAAGCAAAAGCATTGGAACACATAAGCTCTTTTGAGCATAAGCAGTAAAATAACCAATGAGTCATTGACTCAAAGGCAAATTTCATAACACCAAAGAACTTTGATTATGAGCTCGATTGAGAAGACTATTCTGAACACTGTTCAGAGTTAAAAGTCTTTCAAAACATTATGTTTGACCAAAGAACAATTAACTTTCCTACACTCACAGTCCAGGTGACAAATGTTCACGCTCGGGGTCTTTGCCTGGCCCACTTATTCACCCTTAGAAGATCTAACACATAGATGGTGCCAAGGGTACAACCAAATACACTGACTACAATTGTTCATTCATCGATTCATATGTTTAAGCAACACGTATCAACCAAGTACCTATTCTCACGGAACTCAGATCCAGATTCAGTTTACATTTGTTGAGTAATAAGCACACGCTTGGTTTTAAGTTAAGTCCTTTAACTTGTGTAGGTACTTAATCAGCAGGGAGTCCTTGGAAATGCTGTGGGGCAATTCTGCTGTGTCCTATAGAGTCCCTGCGAGTCAGAATTGATTCAACAGGTTTGGTTTGAGGGTTTCTGTTTTGTTTGTTAGATGTTCGTGTGCTAGATGTTGACCTAGTTACTTTAGTATGTTGTCTCATAGGAACTTCATAAACAACTTGCATCAGAAGCATTAAGCCCACTGCTATCGAGTTAATTCCGACTCACAGTGAGCCTATAGACAGAGCTGAACTGCTCCATACAGTTTCCAAAGAGTACCTGGAAGACTTGAACGGCAGACCTTCTGGTTAGCAGCTATAGCACTTAACCACTACACTACCAGGGTTTCCATGGGAAATACTAACATTTTTCTTTACACACAGGAAATTGTGGAAGGTTAAGGACTTGTCCAAAGTCACCCAATGAGCCAAGATTTATAATTTGTCCACTGGCCCTAAGTGTTCTGGCGCTTTCCAATAGCTAATATTTTCTCTTCCACTCATGTCTTAACTTCCCTGCCACATGAAGAAGAGTGTGTGATCAGGAAGAAAACAAAGCTACTTCTACTTTAATCAGGAAGAAATGAAACTACTTAGAGTTGGCTTTGTCCCTAGGCTGACAGGTTATCTTACACCAGCTCCTGCCAACCACAAGCTCTGGAGACATGACATATAACCTTTTCCATCTCTGGAACATCGTGCCCCAAGAGGCTGCTACTAACAAGTCTATAGCAAAGATACACAAACAGATGGATGCAATAAATTCCAGCTGTGGCAGTTAAACGTGTTTCACTTTAGGGTCTTTTACATGACTCTTGGAACCTATTTAAAATACATCCACTTTAACTGAAAAGACACCATTTCCCCATCAAAGAAATGGAAATTAAATTCTACCTCTTTTTCTTCACATTATTATTTGGAAATGTCTAAAGGAATTGTCGTGGATTGAATTGTGTCCCCCCAAAAACATATATAGCTATGAGGCTGGGCCAGAATTTCCAGTATTTTGTGATTGTCCTCCAGTTTGTGATTTTGCTATGCTGTATGTTAAAGGATTAGAGTGGGGCTGTAAATCCCTTCATAGGATCACCTCCCTGCTCCACTGTAAAATGAGTTTCCCTGGAGTGTGACTTTGCACCACCCTTAAGCCTTTCATTCTACAAGAGATGAAAGGAAATGGAAGCAAGCAGAGAGTTGGGAACCTCACACCATCAAGAAAGCAGCACCGGGAGAAGAGGGCATCCTTCAGATCTAAGGTTCCTGTGCCAAGATGCTTCCTAGACAAAGACTGATGCAATCCCAGACTTTCCTCCAGAGCTGACAAGGGAGAAAGCATCTCCCCTTAAGTGGACATCCTGAATTTGGACTTGTAGCCTACTGGACTGTGTAAGAATAAACTGTCCTTTGTTAAAGTCATCTACTGTGTGGTATTTCTGTTACAGCAGCACTAGCTGACCAAAACAGTAGTGAACCTTTTTATTAACCTAAAAAATAACCGAAATTTGTACAAAGACGTTATTCTAGTCATCTAGAGTCGCTATTACAGAAACACCACAAGTGAATGGCTTTAACAAAGAGATATTGTTGTCTTACAGTCTAGGAGGCTATAAGGCCAAATTCAGGGTGCCAGCTCTAAGGGAAGGATTTTTCTCACTGTTCAGATCTGGGGGAAGGTCCTTGTCAGCAATCTTCCCTCGTTGAGGGGCTTCTCAGCATAGCAGTGTGTATAGTTGCTGTTTATGTTGGTGAAAAAGGTATTTGTAATGAAGTCCTTGGTCTTTGAAAATTTTATCACGGGATCTTCTGTGCCATTTCTGTTACCAAGCTAGTATTTTCCTGCTACCAATCCTTTTTCTTTGTTTCCAACTTCTATATTTCAGTCTCCAGTAATTATCAATGCACCCTGACTGCATGTTTCATCTATTTCCGACTACAGAAGTTGGTAAAATATCTTCGACTTCTTCATCTTAGGCATTAGCAGTCAGTGGGTAAATCTGAATAGTAGTCATATTGACTGGCCTATCACTGACAGCATTCTACTTCAGGATGGATCTTGAAATGTTCTTTCGGGCAATGAATGCAACACCATTCCTCTTCAACTGTCATTCCCAGCACAGTAGATCATATGATTGTCTGATTCCAAATAGGCAACACCAGTCCATGTCAGCTGATTAATGCCTAATATATCACTGTAATAAGATCCATTTCATTTTTGGTGACTTCCACTTTTCCTAGATTCGTATTCTGTACACTCCACATTCTGATTATTAATAGAAAAAAAAACTGCTGTCAACTTGAACTCATAGTGACCCTACAGAACAAAATAGAACTGTTTCATAGAGTTTTCAAGGAGCACCTGGCAGATTCAAATTGCTGACCTCATAGTTAGCAGATGTAGCCACTAAACCACTATGCCACAGGGGTCTCTATTAATAGATAATACACCTGTAAATAGGACCTTGTATGGAAAGAAGGGTTTGTATGGTGTGCTAATTAGGCCATATTTGAGTAGGGTGGTTCTAAACACAGTCACTTCTAAGTTATAAAAAGAGCAGAGGAGACACAGAGACACACACAGCAAAAGACGGACAGATACCATGTAAGGCCAGTCAGAAGCCAAGGAAAGGCTTCCCGGTGGCTTACAGCATTCACCTGCTAACAATAAGGCTGGTAGTTGGAACCTACCAGCTGTTCCTCTGGAGAAAGGACCTGGAATCTGCTCCCACTAAGCTTACAGCCCAAGAAACTCTACGGGGCAGTTCTATTCTGTCCTATCAGATCACTATGAGTCAGAATCAACTGGATAGCATACAACAATAATAATAACCACCAATAAGGAAGGAATCAACATGACTGGCCTTCTGGTTCACTCTTCCAGCCTCCAGAACTGTGAGAAAATTGAAGTCTGTTCTTTGAAGCCATCACTGTGTGTTACTTGTATCAGAGCTGCACCGGCAAACTCCGGTAGGGACTTAAGGATTCCCTGAGCTGAATGTTGAAAGCTCTGTGAAGAACATTGCATTCACAAATATCTTAGATGATACATGAGGAACAAAAGAGCACTTTCCTTCCTGGGAAGGTCTCCTGAGGAGAACGGCAGCAAGAGACCTGTGCCCTACAAAACGCCAGGCTTTCCTTCCCTGTGGTTCCCTGAGAAGTCTCTTAGTGTACACATTCAATTTTCAACAGAGGATTTTCCCAACACAGGAAGTTAAAGAACATGAAAAGAAAAAAAAAGGAAATCAGGATACAAACATAAAAAAAAAGTGAAATGGAATGTCTTCTAACATCAAAAGTAAGTTCTGTATTTCTCCACTCAACTATCAATATTGGCTCCTGCTACACGGGTCTGCAAACTGCAGTTCTCATCTTTCCTAAGTTCCATGGCAGAAATATGAAAAACTTTTTTTTCAATTTTTATTGTGATTAAGTGCAAGTGTACAAACCAAGCCAATTTGCCGTAGAAAACCCCCAACACAGGCCTCTATGCTATTCTGTTTGCTGTCCTCACCCTGTGACAGCACACTCTTCTTTTCCGCCCTGTACTTCCAGTATCCACTCAACCAGGACTTGTCCCCTTCCCCCACTGTCCCCTCTGAAGAGGACTAAACTGGACAGCCTCATGTATCTGTCAAGCCAAGAAGTACATCACCAAGTGCATCGCTCTGCGTCTCACTGTCCAGTCCCGTCTTTGTCTGCAGTGCTGGCTTCAGCAGCGTCTTCAGCTCCCGGCTAGCAGTGATTCCAGGGGCCGTGTTCTCAAGGGACCCTCTAGGATGTCGGACCGTCAAGTCTGGTCTTTTAATAGACTTCTAGATCTGCATTCCCCATTCACTCATGCTTCATCAGGGACTCTACATTGCATTCCCTGTCAGGGTAGTCTCGGGTAGTGGCTGGATACCATTTAGGTCTTCTGGTTTCATGCTGATGTAATCTGCCAGTCATATGGACCCTTCTATCTCTGGGCTCACACTTTCCTCATGTCTTTGATATTCTTGGTTTTTATCTGCTCCAGGTGGGCTGGGACCAATTGATGTTCCTTAGACGCCAGATGGCTGATTTTAAGACCCCAGGTGCCATTCACCAATATGGAATGCAGAACAATTTTCAGAAAAAAAAAAATTGATGTCCTCTGAAACCGCGGTCCCCAGACCCCTGTCCCTACTACTCTGTCCTTTGAAATGTTGGGTTGTGTTTAGAAAATTTTTTAGCTTATGGTACAATCCAGTTGTGCTGATCTCCCTTCTGCTGATTCCTATCTACTATCTAATTGCAACTAACCCTTTCCTACCCTCCTCACCCTTGTGGCCATCAAAGATTATTTTCTTCTGTGTGTAAATCTTTTCTTAAGTGCTTATAGTAGTGGTCTCATACAACATTTGTCCTTTCGCAGCTGATTGATTTCACTCAGCATAATGTCTTCCAGATGATTCCAGGTTATGAGACGTTCCCTAAAATCATCATGGTTCTCTATCATTGCATAGTGTTCCATTGTGTAAATGTACCACAGTAAAAACTGTTTTTATCTGGTTTGGCATCATAGATTCTAACATATTTTTCAGAACTAAGTCATGTGCAGAAAGGGAATTTCAATCATTTGTATTCATTTCTAAACCTTCCCCTTGCCCCTTTTCCTACACAGTCTGAAGAGGCAAATGACACAGACCTTTATTCCTATTTTATTATAATTGTATTTACAAAAAAAAATACTTTCTATAGGTGTACCAGTGACAGGCACATGGAGGGAGTAGGGGAGCTTATGTTGTTTATTAGCTTCCTGTTTGTTTTTCGCTTAAAAATGTAAGAAAG
This sequence comes from Heterohyrax brucei, assembly GCA_028571685.1. Lineage (NCBI taxonomy): Eukaryota > Metazoa > Chordata > Mammalia > Hyracoidea > Procaviidae > Heterohyrax > Heterohyrax brucei. Next base: position 81,731,458 of record CM053148.1, on the reverse strand, counting down.
TAGTAGTTAGATGGTGTTGTGGATTGATTTGTGTCCCCCACAAAATGTGTGTCCCCTTGTCTAGACCATGATTTCAGTACTGCATGAATGCCCACCATTTCATCATTGGATGTGATCTCATGTGCAGTAAATCCTCACTCTATGATGTTAATGAGGCAGGATTTGAGGTAATCATACCATGGAGCAGGATTCAATCTACAAGATTAAATTACTTTTAAATCAATTTAAAATATAAAACAGAGAAGCAAGCACAGAAATGGGGGACTTCAGTCCACTAAGAAAGAAGAGCCAGGAGTAGAGAGTGTCCTTTGGACCCAGGATCCCTACACTGAGAAGCCCCTATAACAGGGGAACGCTGATGACAAGGACCTTCCCCTAGAGCCAACAGAGAAAGAGAGAAAGAGACTTCCCCTGGAGCTGCTACCCTAATTTCAGACATATACCCTCCTAAACTGTGAGAAAACAATCTCTGTTTGTGAAAGTCATCCACTTGTGATATTTCTATTACAGCAGCACTAGATAACTAAGACACATAGGTACTAAGTACCCTGCACAATTATTTATGGACCATCATAAACTGGCAGCAAGAGGCTCAAACCCAAGAAAAATACTCTCCCTAAACACCCTAAGGTACAAGGCAGAACGCTTCCGATTGCCTGCACTCCTGCTCACATGCTTTGCCCACTGTTTGTAAAGACACAGTTTCATGGAAGGTTATGAGCTCAGGCTTTGAAATGGACAGGAAAGGTCTGCCTTCTGACTCTGATTTTCTTGCTATGTGATTGAGGTAGATCACTAAACTTCATTTCTGCCTGTTTCTTCCTCTGTAAAATGGGTATAGTAATAGTAACTATGTCTCATGTGGATGTGCAAGCTGTACAGTGAGCAAGGAAGACCACTAAAGAATGGATGTTTTTGAACTACAGTGTTGGTGAAAGAACGAACCAGTCTGTTTCAGAAGCAGTAAAACCAGAATGCCCCTCATAAGCAAGGATGGTGAGACTTCATCTTACATACTCTGGACAAATTTTCAGAAGGGAGCAGTCTCTAGAGAAAAGCATCACGCTTGGTAAAGTAGAGAGACCATCAGTGCAAAAGAAGAAGACCCTCAGGAAGACGGACTGACACAGTGGCTGTAGCAGTAGGCTCAAACACAGAAACAACCGTGAGGGTGGTACAGAGCATGGCTGTACACAGGCTTGCTACAAGTCAGAAGCAACTCAACAGCACCTAACAACAACGACAACCCAAGAAAGAACTAACTCAGCATGCCTGTGTTACTCAAACTTTGCACCTTCCCAAAAAGGACCTGTTTTCATGGCTGGCCCTGGGCCAGCTCCTGGGAAGTGAGCTCTTGGAATGTTCAAAAATTAAGAGTGTTTTGTACATCCAGGGCCTTGAACCACGCTGTATGAGACTGTCCTGATGGTTTTTGCAAACAGTCTAATTTATGGTAAACACCTGCTCACTTCGTGGGGATCCAGACCTTAAGTGACTGAGGTCACATGCAGGTAGCATGAGTCTACATGACTGACTCAACAAAAACCGTGGACCTCTAAGATCAGGCAGGCTTCCTTGGTAGACAACACTTCACACATGTTGTCACAACTCATTGCTGAAGGAGTTAAGTCCATCCTATTGAACTCTGCTGTGAAAGGCTTGCTGGAAGCTTACACCTGGTTTCCTTTGGACTTACTCTCATGCACCTTTTCCCTTTGCTAATTTTGCTTTGTTTCTGTTTGCTACAATAAACTATAACCATGTTACTTCTGAGTTTTATGAGTCCTTCCTCAACGGCACTTAGCTGGCTAGCAAATTACAAAACTTGGGCATGGTCTTGGGCCCCTGATGCACTAATTCAAAGAACTATTATGAAGATTTAATGAAATAATGTATGTCAAGCACTTGACACAACATCTAGCCCAGCGTGTTCTATGGAAGTTACACACATTATTGTGTATTATATTATCAACTCATATAAAATTAGACCTTATTATATGTAACATGGCACAGTGGTTAAGTGCTATGGCTGCTAGCCAACCAAAAGGTCAGCAGTCTGAATCCATGAGGCACTCCTTGGAAACCCCACAGGGTGGTTCTACTCTGTCCAGTAGGGTCGCTATGAGTCGGAATCCACTCAGCTGCAACAGGTTTAGTTTTGGCTGCTTTGGGTATATAACATATAACAACACAGGTGCAGTCTTTACAGTTTCAAGTAAACAAGGCACTTCTTACTCATTATTTCTTTTTTATTGCCCTGGTTCTTTATTGATTTAGCTAATGTCTACTGAACATATGAGTCATAAAATAGTAACTTCTAAGACTATTTAAAGATGCTAGGAAATAATTGGGTGATGTTCTGATAAATTTTTATTCACCCCATTGGTGAAGAGGAGACCTTCTGTCCAAAATAGTACTAAGTGGCCAAACACACAACACTGGACATTGGACAGATGAGACAGATGCACTTTATTAGTCACATACTCACCATCCAGGGAAAGAGGACCCTACAAATCATTCAGGACAACATGGAGGTTGCATTTAGAATAGAATGAACCAGCAGAGGCTATGGAAGGCAGGCTTTGCAGTAACAAGAGGGCAGAGTGACCCTCAGTTCCCATGGAGAACGTGACTGCCGTGTTTGAATAATTTTATGGCTGGCAGGGAAATGGAATCTGTTACATTGAGGGCCAGCTTAAGTGCAGCTGATCCAGCTGATGGAGGAATTAGCCAGGTGAGGAGCCTCTCCTATGGCCTGGAGGCATATCTGGCAAAAGCAGGGAACTCATAATGAAGACTTTGGGGCCCTAGGAGGTTAAAATATGCCAAGAGAACGTATGAAATTTTATTTGTTACTATACAGATGCTTGTTGGCAGCTGGCCTGGTAGTGTTTCATGGACCCTCCTTCTGCTCCTTGTTGATGCACTACAGAGGATGGAATAAGAAGACATTGAGAAAATATTCACTCATTCAGCAGACACTGTTGATTATCTATCCAAAGCCGTTACCTCTTGGCTAAGAGAAAGCCAGGTTTCATTTTCAGCAATGATGTGTCCAATCCCAGAAGACAAATCATGATTGGTCTGAGTAGGTGCTGGGAGCTCCATTCCCTTCCACTAGTGGTTTGCTGACCAGGTTATGACTGATGAGACGCAGGTGGAATATCTCAGAAGGCTGCTGATGTTTACAGATGGGCACACAGATAGATACCGGGATCATCCGTTTGCCCCCTTGCTTCTCACCTTTAGAAAATGCACCTGTGAAGACTTGATGCTTGGAGCTGGTGGTTCCATTCCACATCCAGGAAAGGACATACCCTCAACACACTGGAGAAGGAAGAATGGAAAGATACAGAGTACATGGAAGCTTGATAGAATCACTGAGCTACTCAAATAACCCTGGAGCCATTTCTCTCCAGACTTTTGTTGTTGTTTTTAGGTGCTGCTATGTAGGCTCCAACTGACAGTGACCCTATGGACAACAGAATGAAACACAGACTGGTCCTGCACCTTGTCACAACAGTAGGTGTATCTGAGCCCACTGTTGCAGCGACTACGCCAATCCAACTCATTCAGTGTCTTCCACTTTTCCACTCGCCCTCTACATAACCAAGCATGATGTCCTTCTCCAGGGATTGGTCCCTCCTGATAACATGTCCAAAGTAAGCCATCGTATCTAAGAAGCATTCTGGCTCCTTATTCTTCCTCCAAAACAGATTTGTTCATTCTTCTGTCAGTTCACAGTCAGTCAGTATTCTTTTGAGTAATAAAATTTAATGTCCATTTTGTTTAGTCACTGTTTGCTGATTCTTCTCTTACTTATGACTAGGAGTATCCTGATATACTAATTTCAATATGTACGCTGTAAACACAAGATATCGACAAGCCCTTATCTGGGAATTCCAAAAAGGCAGCACTTGTACAACTACAATTTAAGGATGTTCTTCCAAAACAGAGAGACTAATAATCACAAGCTTCAAAGAGGACCCTTGTCATGGATTGAACTGTGTTTCCCAAGATTATGTGTCAACTTGCTGAGGCCATGATCCCCAGTATTGTGTGGCTGTCCTCCATATTGTGATTTTCCTATGTGTTATAAGTCATAATTTCTGCCTGTGGTTAAAAAGGATTAAGGTGGGATATAACAGTCTTGCTCAGGTCCCACTCCTGATTCAATGTAAAGAGAATTTCTCTGGGGTATGGGCTGCCCCACCTTTTATCTTACAGGAGGCAAAAGGACAGGGAAGCAAGCACAGAGTTGTGGACCACACAGCACCAAGAAAGCAGTGCTGGGACCCAAGTACATTCTGTGGACCCGGGGTTCCTGTGTGGAGACGCTCCTAGCTCAGGGTGACAGTAACAACAAGGACTTCCTTCCAGAGACAAAACAGACCAACAGCCTTTCCCTGAAGCTAACACGCTGAGTTTGCACTTGAAACATACTAACCTGAGAAAATTAATTTCTCCTTGTTAAAGTCATCCATGTGTGGTATTTCTGTTATAACAGTACTAGATGACTCGGTTAGGAAAAGAAAACTCAACTAGTCTAGAGGTTCAGAGTCTCCTTGCAGGTTAAAGGATTTCTTGGTCTCAGCATGGAATCTATCTGCAGGTAAGTGGCAGTTCTATGGATGTGAACTCAAGGGAATGAATTTTATATTTATGTCGTGGACACTAATACTCATGGTTGAGAAATGAGTAACAACCTTTATTTTACATGCCATTACCCTTTGCCAGTTTCTCCGACAGACTCTCTGCTGCATGTGTGCACATGCGCGCACACACACAGACACACACACACACACACACACACGCACATACACAATGTAAAATTTGGGACCGGGGGAGCCATATAGTGTGAAATGATGTTTCAGAGTACGTGAATTTTTTAATCCTTAAAATTAAACATAAAATGTATATCCACATGAGTTATTAGAAGTTACTATAAATGTAAAGAACCAAACTCACTGGCTTTCAGTCAATTCTGACTCCTAGTGACACCACAGGACAGAGTAAAACTAACTGCCTCATAGTGTTTCCAAGGAGTGGCTGATGGATTCAAGCTGCCAGTCTTTTCATTAGCAGCCAAACAATGCCCAGCTGCTACACCATTAGGGTTCTATAAGGTATTATAGGTGTGAATATTTTTAAAGTTTTAAATATGTAGTTTATGCATTATGTTAGACCTACTTCCAAAAATATGAGACTAAGTAAACATGACCAAAAAAATTATGTGTATGTATATGTATATGTATATGTATATGTATATGTATGTATATATGTGTATGCACATGTGTATGTGTGTTATGTGTATGTATGTGTGTATATGCATATACATATGCACATGCATGCAGGAAACCCTGGTGGCATAGTGGGCTTGTGTATATGTATACGTATATGTATGTATATGTACAGGTATGTATACATATGTATGTGAATATATATGCATACATCTATGTATATGTATGTAAGCATATGTATACGTATGTGTGTGTGTATGTAAGTATACGCATACGCACATGCATGGAGGAAACCCTGGTGGCATAGTGGGTTAAGTGCTACATCTGCTAACCAAAAGGTCGGCAGTTTAAATCCACCACATGCTCCTTGGAAACTCTATAGGGCACTTCTACTCTGACCTCTAGGGTTACTATGAGTCACTTATACGTATGGAAACATTGGTTCTGCAGTGGTTAAGAGCTACAGCTGCCCACCAAAAGGCCAGCATCTTGACTCCACCAGGCCCCCCTGGAAGCTGTATGGGGCAGTTGTACTCGGTGCTGTAGGGCCACTACGAACTGGAACTGACCTGACAGCATTGGGGCTGGGGTTTTTCTGGTATACACATGAACCATGAGGCCATAGTGGCACAAACAGCTCAGCCCTCAACTACTAAGTGAAAGGACCAAGCGTCTGCTTCCGGAACCCCATGGTTGCTCTGTAACATGGCAGTGTTGTTACGAGTGGAAATCAACTCACCGGCAACTAGTTTGGGTTTTTTGGCACACATACACATACACACGAATATACATGAACAAATATCAGAGTATCTGTATTTGCAAATGTAGTTGGTTTTGCACTTTTAATGGTTTGAGTTCCTCATGAGTGTTTTCTTCAGGATCAGTGTCAAAATTCTGAACCACCTCAACAATGGCTTCTTAGTATTCGTTCTTTGTAAGTGGAGTTTTCTCTTTAGCTACTCACCTCCTTTCTTTCCACTCCTAATACCAGCCTAACCCTTCATATTTTTCTCTCTGCCCACATAGCCCTATATGGAAATACATATGGAAATACATCTACATATGTAAGCATTATTTTTTTATTTTAGAAAAAGAAATTTTACCATTCCTATGGAAACCCTGGTGGTGTAGTGGTTGACAGCTACCGCTGCTAACCAAAAGGTCAGCAGTTTGAATCCACCAGGCTCTCACTGGAAACCCTATGGGGCAGTTCTGTCCTAGAGTGTCACTATGAGTCAGAATCAACAGCAATGGGTTCGAGACTTTTGTTTGTCTGCTTGTTTTTGGTACTATTTCTATGTCTTGCCATTCTCACTTAAAAATACTTTGTGCAAATCACTACAAGTCAACAGCAATAATTTGTTATCTTTATGAGATTTCTGCCACTCCAAAAATGTTTCATAGTCCTACATACTAATGACTTTCTTTCTGTGGGACAGAGTCCAAGGATTGACATTGCTGGGCCAAAAGGTACATACATATTTTTTAATTTAATAGCTGCTGGCAGATGGTTTTCCCAAAATCTATAACACCTTGTATTTTTGCTAGACCAGAGAGCAAGCCTTCCCCTAAATCACCAACAGCAATAGGTACCACAGCTCTTTTTTAATTGCTGTGAATCTAATTGCTATAAAATGCCATTTTATTTTCACTTCAATTTGCATTCTCTTTTCTAATTGTAAATTTGATCATTTTTTCATGTATTTTTGACCATTTAGATACACTACTCTTTGTTCAATTTTCAATTGGTTTGTTGGAAAAAAGATAAGAGGGTCACTTTTGGCTGATGATGTTATTGTATACCTAGAAAATTCTAGATATTCTAGTTATATTCTAATTCTCACTAGATGACCAGTTGGATCTATTCTGTCAATTAGATATCAGTACAAATAATTACCAACACTTAGTTCTGGAGTCAGTGTCTTTAGATCTATTTAGGGTGTCTTTGCCATATCAAAATTTCTTAGCTTTCATGAATTCAAATATGTCTACCTTTTCTTTTATAGCATATGAATTTCTGGTCTTGGAAAAGATGGTCTCAGTACATTGACTTTAAACATGTAGTTTTCTAGCTTGTCTTACAAAACTTTTCACATTTATGTTGACCATATAAGCCTTCCAGTCATCTGGAATTTAGAAGAAGAATAACCCAGGGATTCCCTTATCTTTTCTTCAGATACAATCAATTATACAAGCACTGTTTATTAAGTAACTGATTTGTTTTCCACTCAAATGAACTACCACCCTGAAAAGATATTAAACTAGTATGTAAACTGGACTCAACTTATGAATCCTCTCTGCTCCACAATGATTTAGATACAATGGTTCTATTCATAATATCTGGTATCCCCAGAAAACCAAACCCACTGCTGTTGAGTCAATTCCAACTCATAGCAACCCTATAGAACCACCCCACAGTTTCCAAGGAGCATCTGGTGGATTTAAACTGCCAACCTGTGGCTAGCAACTGTAGCTGTGAACCACTATCCACCAGTATTTCCATACCTGGTACAGAGGGGTGGATTCATCGGTAAGCAAGTTACTCCCAGGCTTATGGCAAGCAAGGTAAGCACAGACTTAATTATGTTTACTTACTAATCTGCAGTGCACAATTTCACATGTGATTCCCCAAAGAGGCTCACCCTGCTTGATGATGAGTGATTCATCCCTGCTGGTATAGCAAAACCTCTCAGTATTATCCTCTTGTACATTCTTTTTAGCTATTCAAGGGTATTTATTATTCAACATGAACCTTAACTTTCTTTGACCAATTACCTCCCCCCAAAATGCTGATTTTCATTTTAGTGCATTAAACTTATACATCCATTAGGATTATATATTTAATGTTTGTGATATCAAACACTCCCATCCAATATGGTGCCTGCCCATTTGTCCAAATCTTATTTGTTTCAGTAAAATTTCATTATTTTACTTATGTATGCTCTGTCTTTCTTATTCAAGTTATCCCAAAGAATTTTATATTTTCTCAGTGATTGTAGACAGAAAACTTTTCCTATTTTTATGTCTAAGTATTTCACTAAAGCAAAGAAAAAGGATTCGTTTTTATACATTTATCTTATGCCTGTCACCTTACCAATTTCGTCTTTATAAATCTAGTGATAGCTCATATATCTTAAGTTTTCTAGGCATGCAATAATATCATCAATAAAAAGAGATATTTTATCTTTTTTCCAAAGTTGATACCAGTTATTCTATTTTGTTATAGCACTCACTGGCACCCCAAAGATAATGTTAAATAGTAACTGTCACAATGGGAATCCCTATCTAACCAAAGAAAACCAGTTGCCATCCAGTCCATTTTGGCTCATGGCAGCCCCATGTGTTTCACAGTGGAACTGCACTCCATAGGGTTTCCAGTGGCTGTGCTCTTTTAGAAATGGAGCCAGTCCCTTCTTCCAAGTTGCCTCTGGATGGATTTGAACCATCAACCTTTCGATTAGCTGCTGAAGGCTTAACTGCTAGCATCACCCAGGGACTTGCACTCCTACCCAGTAACTAATTTAATTAACATAGTTTCCAGTTGTTTAATAAAAATTTTAAATATTGCCTGAATGGCTTTAGACTTTCCTAAGGGATTGGCATGAGCTGGAACAATCTCCAAGACAGGTAACTGCATCATTATCTTCTATTTTACTTAGTAATTTTATTAGACATGACACGGTTTATGCAGAGCTTCCAGGTTAAAACAAGTTGGGAACAAAGTCTTTGTGATCTATTTCTGATAAACTGACCACTGGAAACCTTACATAGCACACTCCTACTCTGACCCACATGAGGTCACCATAAGTCAGAACCTCCTAGATGGCAACCAGTAATCCTGGTGCTGGCAAAGACGAGCTGAAACTCAGCTGTGAATTCATCTGTCCTAATAGGGCATTGGCGCTCCGGTGGCACAGCGGTTAAGCGCTATGGCTGCTAACTAAAAGATTAGCAGTTTGATTACACCAGACTCCTCTTGGAAGTTCTACGGGGAAGTTAAGTTCTACTCTGTCCTACAGAGTCTCTATGAGTCGGAATTGACCGCATGGCAATGAGTTTCTGGTTTTAATAAGGGATTAGAGCCCTGGGGGCACAGTGGTTAAGAGCTGGGCTGCTTGTCAAAAGGTCAGCAGTTCGAATCTACCAGCCACTCCTCAGACACTCTATGGGGCAGTTCTCCTCTATTCTATTGGGTCTCTCTCTGAGTTGGAATTAGCTCAATGGCAAATGGTTCACTGAGAGTTTAATACGGTGCTGCCATGACTGGAAGCAACTCAACAGGCAATGGGTTTGGTTTGAGTTTCACACCAGGTTGCAGTGATTCAAAGCAACTCAACAGCAACAGGTTTGTTAGTGACTCGCTTGATCTTAATTTGATAAGCATCTCACCTGTAAGTCTACAATTTATTCTTAGTTTGGTTTTGGTAACTTACAGAATTATTCTTTTCTAGGTGTTCAAATTTATCATAGAATTGCATGTAATTTTTTTCTCTATGTGACTGTGTTTCTTTTCTGATTCTTATTTTGACCTTTCCCCTTAACTAGTGCTGTCAAGTGGTTCTCTAGTTTACAGACATTAAAAAATGACTTTTCTCCTAGTTTTTGTTAGATCTAATTAATCAATTTCAGATTGTGTTTCTGAGACCTAGTCTCTTTTGTTTTAACTTTTCTAATTTTTAAAACAAGTCCTTATTCCATCTATTTGGTTTTCTTTAATAATGACTTGAAAAGCTAAATATTTTCCTCTGAGTGAAGTTTTGATGGCTGCCACATGAAAACCTTCTTTTACTATTTTCAATATAGTTCATAATTTCCCTTTTGTTTATTTGATATAAGGGCTATCTAGTAGTATGTCTATTCATTTACAAAAAAAAGAAAAGAAAAGAAAGAAAGAAAATCAGATGCCATCAAGTCTATTTAGACTCAAGGAAACCTCCTAAGTTTCAAAGTAGAAACTTACAGGGTTTCTACTCTAGGGGACTTTCAATGGAAGCTGACCACCAGGTCCTTCTTCCAAGGCACATCTGCACTGATTCAAACTGCCAGTTTTTTTGGTTACTAGCCAAGCACTTAACAATTAGTACTGCCAAGGGCCTCCACTAATTTCTAAGGAGCTTAAAAATCAGGGCCAACATTTTTATTTTTTAACTGTGATTCAGTGAAAATTTACAATCTAAGTCATTTTGCCATATAAAACCCTGGGCACCCACCTCTATGAAACTCTCTCTGCTCTCCTCGCCCTATGACAGCATACTCTTCCTTTCCACGCTTTACTTTCTGGATCCACTCAATGAACACCTGTACCCTTCTCTCTGCCCACTTCTCTCCTCTTGTCATGAATTGACTTGTATCCCCCACAAAATATGTGTAGTAACGAGGCTGGGCAAGGATTCCCTGTATTCTGTGGTTGCCCTAATTTTGTGATATTCTGATGCTGTAAATCCTAATCTCTGCCTGTGGTTAACAGAGTGGATTATGTTGGAGAGGACTAGGGGGGGACTGTAACACCCTTCCTAAAATCACCTCTCTGTTCCAATGTAGAGAAGGTCTCTCTGGAATGTGGCTAGCCCCACCTTTTATCCTAGAAGAGATAAAAGGGAAGCAAGCAGAGAGTTGGGGACCGACATCATTAAGAAGGCAGCACCAGGAGCACAGCACATCCTTCACACCTGGGGTTCCTGGGCCAAGATGCTCCCTGACCAAAGACTGATGCAACACATTGTGTTAGCCGACTTTTTATCATTTTTCTTTAGTTTTATTGAATTTGAGCCACAAAATTTGTACTTAATAAAATTCTTGAGATTCTCGAAGTACAAGACCTATTTTATAAATACTTTATGAACATGTGAGGGACCCTGGTGGCACAGTGACTAAGTGTTGGGCTGCTAACCAAAACGTCGGCCATTGGAACCCACCAGCTGCTCTGTAGGAGAGCTATGACAGTCTGCTTCCATAAAGGTGACAGGAAATTACAGGGCAGTTCTGCTCCGCCCTATAGGATCACTATGAGTTGGAATCAACTCTATGGCAGGTGACAGGTATAATCCCTGGCCTTTTTTTCCATAAACAGATCAGTCCAATTCTGGAAGAAACAAAAATTTATTTTTTAAAGTGTTTTGCTTCCATTTTCACAGATTTTGTTTCATGCCATGAACAGCTATAAAGATTGGGGCAAACAGAATTATAAATGTAATACACTTTTCATAAAACATTTTTCTTTTATTACTAATATACTTTTTCAGAACATTTGGCACCCTGGAGACACAGGGGGAAAGCGTTTGTCTGCTAACCAAAAGGTCAGCAGTTCAAACCCACTAGCTGTTCCTTGGAAACCCTATGGGCCAGTTGCACTATGTCTATAGGGTTGCTATGAGTCAGAATTGACTTGATGGCAGTGGCTTTCAGTTTGGTGGCTCAATGCATTTAGATTTAGATTTGAGCAGGTCTTTTAGTGTGGAAACCCTGGTGGCATAGCGGTAAAGTATTACAACTGGTAGCCAGCAGCTCATTGTCAATTTAAATCCATCAGGCACTCCTTGGAAACCCTATGGGGCAGTTCTACTGTCTGTAACATCACTGTGAGTCAGAATCAACTCAGCGACAGTGAGTTTGGCTTTGGTTTTTATTAGTATTGCCATTTGATAAATGAAACAAACTGTACTCATGTCAGAAGACAGGTTATTGTGGGTCTTATCAAGAATGGCCAGCCCAGTAATTCCACTCATGGTTCTATGCACAAAAGACTGGAAAGCAGACACAAGAATCTCATAAACCGTTTTCAGCTGGAAGACATTATGGCGAGTGAAATCAGTCATTAGCAGAAGGACAAACATTTGTATGAGACCCCTGCTTTAAGGACTTAAAAATAGATTTACTCTTTGATGGCTCTTTGATGGCTACAAGGGTGGTGAGGGGGAGTGTAGGTTTATCACAGATTAGATAGTTGATAGAGATTAGAAATTTAGTTCATTTATTATATCCTAGTGGTGGGGGCCAGCAGGAAAGTATCTAACTACAAACTTATTCAAAGTGGAGAGACCTTAAAAGAATGCTAAACCTGTATTTGCACTGTACAAATTTCTGTTACATTTTAAATTGTGTCTTTGGAAATGAAATAACTCTTTGTAGTTACAGTTCCCACTAACCTTGTTATATATGATACACCTGCTTATATTTTTGAAAAGATATATATAGTATAGTTATGTATTCATTTTATCAAAAAGAAAAAAAAGACATATACACTAATATTCACTGCAGTACAGTTCACAACAGCCAAAAGGTGGAAACAAATGTCCACCAACAGATGAACAGATAAAGGTGGTCCATACATACAACGGAATTGTACTCAGCCGGCAGGAGAAATGAACTCTTCCATACTTGATACATGGATATCTAAAGACGACATTACACTGAGCAAAATAAACCAATCACAAAAGGACAAACGTTGCATGACTTCGCTTATATATATAAAAAAAGAATCGTTCAAGAATATCTTCCTTTTGGGAAGAGGGTTCTAAGAGCTACTCTCCATTCCAGATATAAGCCTCCTTCCATGCAAGGCTTCATAATGGTTAACAAGCAAGCATTTATGTCACAAAGCTACATATGTTCTAAAGACGGTGTCTTGAGTGTCAGACCTTTATGCAAACACTGCCCACACTGCGTCAGGTGTTGCAGTAGGTCGTGACTTTTAGACAGCTAACAGATCTCGTTTTACAGGTCATGCTGACCCATCTCAGCCTGTAATCCTGCCATAAAGGCCTTCCTTCATTGGTCTTATCTTTATACGATTAGATCAAAACACAGCTGCAAAATCCCAACACACATTCCCATTTTGTTGCTTGGTTCTTTTTTCTTTGTTTTTGGCATTTGTCTCACATCTGTTCAATCTTTCATTTTAACCATTATCACTGCTTTAATGAGTTTTCCTTTTTTTTTTTGGTAAACAGAAAATAGCTATGTTTTAGCCATATTAAAACACAATGAGTTGAAACTGACAACAGCACCTAACAACAGCCACATTGTCCAATGCTTCACTGACACTCACGTTTGCTGGACGCTTGTTCCTCATACCTAGAGGCTCCTGACATGCTCTTCAGTATTAAGGTTCCCGGATTTTACCAGCATTTGATGATATGTAAGCCTAGGTAGGTGTCTTTTCTCATCGGTATTGCCTGTAACTTGGACATCTCTTCCAACCTACAGACAGGGACCTTTCTTCATTTCAAAGCAATATTTTCCAATGTATGTTTAATCACGGCCTCTTCTCCACCTGTTGTCATTGTTTTGAATTTTGTTAGTTTGTTTTCCTTTAGAAATTCTTATTTCCATAGTAGAGATTCTCCGAGCTTAGGCTTTAGTCAGCTGGTACTGCTCTAACAGAAATACCAGAGTGGATGGTTTCATGAAGAGAATCTTCATCGTTACAGCCTGGTAAACCACAAATCTATTTCAAGATTTATAGGTCCATTTGGTAAAAGAAATAATCACAGTCCGATAGGCTGAGTCCGAGTTCAAAGAGAGCGTCTCAGCACAGGAACCCCAGGTCCCAAGGTCGTGCTCTGCTTTCGGTGCTGCCTTCTTGATGGTATGTGTTTCCCAGCTTCCTCTTGTTCCCTTTTCTCCCTTCCATCCCACAGGCTGGTAGCTTGAGGGCCACCTCACCAACACAACTGCTGCCCATTCTCCCTCATCAACACAACAGAGGCAGGATTCACAACACTTAGGAAACTGACTCAGCACTGGGAATCATGGCCCAGCCAAATCGATACACACATTTTGGGGGGGACACAATGGTCACAGGAAGGAGAAGCAACCACAATCCCTTTAGCCTGAGTGTGGAAGCCTCAGCTCTGAGACCACACAGAGTTATAATGCTCTTTACTCTCCCGATAATATCCCAGGCTAAGGTGAGGGAAGGCTCCACCCATCTATTCAGCAGTGTCCTGCTGGCCTCAGGGGACTCTGACCAGTAAGCTCAAAATCTTCCCTTGTAGCAAACCCCTACTTCAGATTTCTGAATGCCAACACTCCCCAGGATCTGCTATCTTTCAGTCTCCATCCTGCCAACTCTATTATAGTTCTCAGAGTCCTTGGTCAACTCACCAAAGAGAACCAACTGGATCAATTCTCTTTGCCTTCCCTGCTCCCACCCAGCTCCCACCTACATCTGTTTAGCTCAGGGAAAAACACTAGCTTGAAAGCACACAGAAAAGGAAAGAAATTCAGGTCATCATGTTTCCCAAAGCCCTGCTGTTATCGATTTTCTGTACAGTATTTGGTTTTTATAATAAATAAACGGACTGTCTGATATTTATTTTTTAATATCATTTCTTGAAACAAGGTAGACCGAAGTTTCACTTGTTTTATTCTCCTTTGGAGCTCTAGTACCACGGTGGTTAAGACCTGAACTCCAAGCCCTATGAGGCAGTTCCACTCTGTCCTACAGGGTCTCATTATGAGTTAGAATCAATTGAACAGCAAAATATTTAATTTAATTTTGATACGGGAGTTTGGGAAAAAGACAAGTGGTTCTGCGTATTTGGAGGATCCCAGACACCAATAAGAATCTGACCAAAGCTAGACATACTTCCCTGGGAGTAAAAATGCCCTGATACATATACAAGGTCCAACGATTAAGTTGGTGAACTTAAGTGTTCTAAGTGCTACATACCTCAATGTTGAATACCACTACAGTTGCCTTCAAAGTACGCCCCTTGAGAAGCCATGGACTGATGCTAGTGGCTAGTCCACCCTTCACAGCAATTTTAGAACTCTTTCTGGAACTGCCATTACACATGGTGACACGGTGGCAAATTCATGAACTTCACTGTATGGTTTTTCTTAAGGGAATTTTTAGCTAGTAAACAAATAACTGTCTTGGAATACCCTCCCTACTCACCTGATCTGGCCCCCCAAGACTTTTTTCTTTACCCCAAGATATAGGAAATATTGAAAGGAAGACATTTTGATGACATTCAGGACATCAAGGGTAATGCAATGAAAGCCCTGACGGCCATTCCAGGGAAACAGTACCAAAATGGCTTTGCAAGATGGACTAGGCGCTGGCATTGGCACATAGCTCCCCAAGGGGAGTACTTTGAAGATGACCATAGTGATATTCAGCACTGAGGTATGTAGCACTTTTCTAGGATGAGTTCATGAGCTTAACTGGCAGTCTTTGTGTATGCAGAGGGTTTCTACATCTCTGGAAGTCCATACGCTCCAGGTTAAGAGCCCTTCAAAGAGGGAGAGTTGTGTCATTCCCATGTTTTTCAGAGTGAGAATAGCAAGGTCATTGCAAGAGCGCTTAATCCTTGACCTCACTGAAAACTTGCTTTTCTGTCCCCATCAACAGTCCTGATCTTGCTACTAGCTGCAGAAGGGACTGCAGACTAATCTGTGGTGGCAGAAGAGTCAGTGATGCCATGTTTGATGAAATGAGGATACACACATATATCAAAATAGAATATCTAATGAAGTGCAGTCTTGTCATAAACTTAAGTTAAAAATTAGCTAAACTATTAAAACACAAAGTGGCTGTGCTTAAGCTAAGTAAGATGACAAGGAAATGCAACGTCATGGTAAAGAAGTAAAACAGAAAACAACAACTGTCAGATGGATACGACAGCAGATGGTCAGAGAGATGATAAACAACCAATCAGAAAGAAGTCAACAACTTGAGGTACCAGAAGATGAGACTTACGGGCTAGACGATAGTCACCAGAAACAAGTGAAAAACTCATACAAAAATCCAGCCCTCGGGATTTGGGGTGTACTGTCCCCTCCTGGGGTCTGTGGCCACCAATCAGCTGCCCCATCCTTGAAGACCTGGTTCAAGTGACTGTGACTTTTGATGCCTGAGTCTCCTGTGCTGTTCCTGTTGGATCCACCTCTGAGAGGCCTCATTATCACAAAATCCCACACCAGACTCTCCTGACATCTCAATGGCCTAGTTCCAGTGGCTGTGACCTCTTTTCATTGGTGCCTGAGCCTCCCGTGTTGTCCCTGGTAGCTCCACCTCTGAGACGCCTTGTCCCCATGCTGCTCCAGACTCTCTTGAAGTCTGAACACTAAGAGCATAGCCAGTCTCTAAATTCATTAGAGTGAAACTCACTGGTAGGGAAATATAAGTCATAATGTTGAGATTGATGCTGCAGTCCCTATGGGACCTGGTATGAGCCTGTAGGGGTCTTAACTTCATGTAAATGGGAGTTCTTAACTAATGTGAACATAGATAAGAGTTCTAAGTAAGAGTGTTTTTGTGTCCTGGTGTTAGCACCTTCTCCCCTCCCCCTCTTAATTGTAAGTGTGTGGTTTGAGTAAATAAAACTTATTACTAACCCCAAGCTTTGTCGTTATATATTTTCCTCTTGCAGCCCCCAATACTTTCTGGGTACTCATGACACTTGAAGTTACCTCCCGCTCCTTAAATGTGGAGGCAAGAGCCAAAACCAAAGGCCTTCTATAATAAAACACTCATCATCAATGACTAGAAACGCTGGTGGCTTACTGGTTAAGGGCTACAGCTGCTTACCAAAGGGCTGGCAGTTTGAATCCACCAGGCACTTGTCTGAAACCTTATGGGGCAGTTCTACTCCATTCTATAGGGTCACTATTTGAGTCTGAATCTATCCAACAGCAAGGGTATATAGTTAATGACTAAAGAAAATTTCTACATGTTGGCATATTAGGAACTCTAACCAGGAAATTCACTCACTTCCTCCTATTTCTGACTCTCTCTCTTCCTCTATTGTTCCAGATGAACAAAGACCAACAGTTGTGCCCTAAGATCCCATGTACAATAGGAGTTAGAACAGAATCTCTAAATATGTTTTTCAGTCAATTAACTAGGATGTCCCATGAAACCATGACTCTAACTCTCCAAACTAAATCCCATGAGGTGTTTGATTGTATAGAAGTGGCCTTAGAAGCTCCTTTTTTGTCATCATTATAAATTTATGTCACACAACTTCCCCAAATTCAACTTTTTATAGGTGTATCACTTACTAACAGCAGTGACATGGGCTGTGCAATCCTGCCCCGAAGCAATACGATTTTTCATCACCGTTAATTCCCTTTCCCCCTCTCTCCTACCCATGGTAACCGCTGATAAACCTTGGTCTCCATATACTAACCTTTGGCTGACTTTTTCTATGTGGTCATACAGTACTTGTCCTGTCGTGAGTGACGTATTTTGTTCAGCATAATTAATATCTTCAAGCTCCATTCATGTTGTAGCATGGATCAAGACATCCTTTCTCTTTTCATCTGAGTAGTATTCCATTGGATGTACAGACCACATTTAGTTTGTCCATTCATTGGTTGACAGGCATTTAGGTCGTCTCTGCCCTTGGGCTATCGCAAACAGAGCCACCGTGAACAGTGGTGCCCAAGTATCTGAGTCTCTCCTTTCAAGTCTCTTGGGTCTACACCTACAAGAGGAATTGCTGGATCATACAGTTGTCCTGTTTTTAGTTTTTAAGGAACTGCCTCATTGTTTCCCACAATGGGTGTACCTTTTTGAATTCCCACCACAATGGATAAGGGTTACAATGTTCCCACGTCCTCCCAAATGCCTGTATTGTCTATTTTGTTGTTGTTGCTTTATCTTAGCCACCATAGTGGGAGTGAAATGGTATCTCGTTGTGGTTTTCATTTGCCATTTCTCTGATGGCTAATGATGCTGACCATCTTTTCACGTGTTTGGTGATCATTTGACTATCCTCTTTGGTGAAATGTCTATTTAAGTCCTTTTGCTCATTTTATGACTGGGCCATGTGTCTTTCTGTTGTCAAAGTTTTATTTATCTACATATTGATTACTAAATTCTTATCAAATACATGGATATTCTCCACATCCGTAGTTTGCCTTTTCACTTTTTTGGTAGTCTTTTGATGAGCAAACGTGTTTTTAGTTTTCATCAGGTCCTACTGTTTCATTTTGTCTTTTGCTGTTTGTACACTAGCTATTATATTAGATAATCCACAGTTAAAAGCTGGACCTTACAATATTACCCATGTATTTCCCTCTAAGAATTTTATGGTTTTGTTTTTTCACATTCAGCTCCTTAATCCATTTGGAATTCATTTTTGTGTATGATGTGAAACATGGATCCTGTTTCATTTTTCAGCATGTGGAAATCCAATTTTCTTCACACCATTGACTGAAGAGACTATTGTTTCTCCATCGAATGCACTTATCGCCCTTGTTCAAGAAAAAAAGTTGACAATAGATGTGTGACTTTACTTCCAGGCTCTCAATTGTGTCTACTGTTATACCAGGCTGTTTTGATTACTGTAGCTATGTAACATGTTTTAAAATCAGGACATATGTGTCCTTCTACATTGTTCTTCTACTCCAGCATTGCTTTAGCTACTTGGGGCCTCTTGCCATTCCATATAAAGTTGAAGATTAATTTTTCATCTCTGTAAAGAAGTCTGATAAAATTATAATTGAGACTGCGCTGACTCTATAGGCAATATTCACTGCCCAGATTTTCATATGCATATGAGACAACTGTAAACACCAGGACTCTGTGGCACAGCTTCCCACATCACAGCAACACACAAGCTCCCACAGTAGGACAAACTGATAGGTGGAGGGGAGGCAAGGTTAGGGTATGTTAAAGAGAACTGGGGTAGCACACCTTCTGCTTTAAGCACATCATGGCCCTAATCTGATGTCAGGGAAGTTTCCCTACAGGGTAGCTTTACAAGAGATAATAGGAGAGAGAAGCAAGCAAGGAGGGAGACCTTATGCCACCAAGAAAGAAGGACTGAGTTCTGAGTGTATCCTTTGGACCTACGGTCTCTGTACTGAGAAGCTCCTGACAAGGGGAAGATGGATGACAAGGATCTTCCCCTAGATTGACAGAGAGAAAAGGCCTTCTCCTGGAGCCAGGACCTTGAATTTGGACTTCTACACTCTTAGACTGTGAGAGGGTTGGTTTTTCTTTCTTAAAGCCATGTACTTGTGGTATTTCTGTTACAGCAGCACTAGATAACTAGATAAGTGACCTTATAGGACAGAGCAGAACTGCCCCACAGAGTTTCCAAGGAACAGCGGGTAGATTCAAACTGCCAGCTTTCTGCCTAGTAGCTGAGCTCCTAACCACCGCACCACCAGGGCTCCACTATAACACGACTTTAACTGTCTTTCCTTCCTTCACATATACACACATTTGGATTTGTGCCTCTTGCCGTCCTTGCTGTTCCAGTAGTTTGGGGGAAAATGCAAATTACATGGTGTCAGAATAATCCAAAAAGAAAGACCTGGTGGCAAGGACAGCATGCTTTTTAAGGGCCACTAGGTAACAAGAAATGACTACTCACAGGTGACACTCCCACTGGAGAAGCAGTGACAATACTGAAATAAGACTCACTCAGCTGCTGTTGCGAGCTGCCCCAGCCTCTGACCAACGATGATCTTATGAATAACAGATTCAAATGTCGCCCAGTCCCATGCCATCATCATGGTCACTGGTGTGTCTGAGTCCCTTGTGGTGGCTTTTGTCAATCCATATCATGGAGGGCTTCCCTTTTTTTCACATCTTCTACTTAACCAGAAACCCTAGTGGCTACAGCAGCTAACCAAAAGATGGGCAGTTCAAGTCCCCCAGGCGCTCCTCGGAAACTCTGTGGGGGCAATCCTACTTTGTCCTAGAGGGTCACTATGAGCCGGAATTGACTCATTGGCTGTAGCTTTGCTTTGTTGGGGGGGTCCACTTAACCAATCATGACACTGTTTTCTGGGAAATGGTCTTTCCTAATGACAAGTCCAAACTAAGTGACCTCAAGTCTCAACATCCTTGCTTCTAAAGATCTTCTGGTTGTATTTCTTCTAACAGTGACTTGCTCTTCTGGCAGTCCACAGGAGAGTCAACACTCTCTCTCCCCCAACTCCACGGTTTGGAGGGCATCAGTTTTCTTCCGTCTTCCTTTCTCATGATCCAGCTTCTGCACATACATGTGAGGCTACTCAAAAGATGATGGCTTCGGTCAGGCACAGTTCAGTCGGACGGGTCAAACCTTTCAAAACGTGCATTGTGAGCCTGCCTACTAAGTTATAATTATATGGTGCTAAGGGATTTTACGTTCACAGTAAAAATTTCATTAATTAATTAAACAGGGGACATTAGTCTAGGTGATCTCTACCACCTCCTACAGTTATGAAACTTTTTCCACTTAAGTCTTAAAATTCTGTTATTACCATATCAAATAATGCTTTATGCAAATGATAGAGTCTTTGGAAATCGTAACTAGGCTTTCGACATACCTTTATCTCCCACAGAATCTATCAAAGTGTCAAACACAAAACAGACAGAAGCAGATGTATTGGCTGAATGTTCAGCATTTCAGTCTCTGGATTTTTCCATTTTTATTCAATTATTTCAGTAATTGACAAGACCCACTAGCACCAAAGCTGATATTCCTGGCAGCTGGAAGTGTGCTGCTTCTTACTAGCATCTCACTTACTCCTTGAAATACAAACCATTCACTTAGCTCTCCATTCACTGGGCAGTGGTAACTCTGTCTACTTCATAGGCCTTTGCTGAGTTATTCTACCTAGTCACAATTATTAATTTTTGTTAATGGATTATTTTGGCTGTCAAACTTGGCCCAGGCAAAAATCTAGGGAGTAATAATTGGCTATAAGGAATTAAGGACACAGAATAAGTTGGTCATTAATTCTGTGGGCATGTCAAAGCTCATATCTGAAAAGGGCAGGCAAAATAAGCAAAACAGGTAAATGTTATGGTGGCTCACTTTTATTGCTGTTCACATAGAAACTTTAATGAATTTCTCATGATCCAACTAAAATAGCATCTTAGACTCCATACAATAGAGCAAATAATCTTTATTAGTTTCTGAGCAACTCTCACATGCAGAATCTATGCTATTTAAAGAGGATCACATGTGATTTAGGACCTCTGAGTACTGAGACACTACAGAAGTGTTTCATTTTGCCATGTCAGGCATCGGGAAGAGAGTCTGTAATGACAGGTCTCTCCAATTACGGTGTCAGTCACACGGCAAGGAGCTACTGAACTTAAAGAAGTCATTGGCCTCCTTGTGCACCAACAAACGAGGAACAAGAACCTCAAAATTCACAACAGCAGCATCAATCGGATGACATGAAGACATTTTATAAATCTGTCCTCCTCGAAAGACACCTTATAAGAATCTAATTTTATTTCTAGAGTGTTTTCTTTTTAGCAGCAGAGAAAATTTTACATTTCCATTACCAAGCAAATCTGTTAGAACAATTAAGTTTATTACAAATAAACCCAGAGGAAAAAAGGTCACTAATATTTTTCTAAAGTCACAGAATAAGATCAATAAAATTATGGACAGTGACTAATGATAAAAGTGTTGATGTGCGCATTATCAGACTTGAGGAGTGAATTTAATTTCTATAACAGACATTCTAATAAATATACTTTAACTAATAAGTAATACAATAAGGCAAGTCACAGTGTTTTCAATGCCATCATACGCATGCAAAAGCTGGGCAATGGATAAGGAAGACCAAAGAACTGACACCTTTGAATTATGGTATTGGTGAAGAATACTGAAGATATCATGGACTTCCAGAAGAATGAACAAATCTATCTTGGAAGAAGTATAGCCAGAATGTTCCTTAGAAGCAAAGAAGATAAGACTACGTCTCACCATGTGGGACGTGTTATCAGAGGGATCAGTCCCTGGAAATGGACATCATTCTTGGTAAACTAGAGGGTCAGTAAAAAAGAGGAAGACCCCAAAGCAGATGGAATGACGCATGGCTGCAACAACGGGCTCAAGCATAAGGACTGGGAGGACGGGGCAGGCACAGGCCATCTAGTTCTGACGCACATGAGGTCAGTGTGGGTTGGGACTGCCTCAACAGCACCTAACAATAATAGCTGTTGTTGTTGTTGTTAGGTGCCAATGAGTCGGTTCCAACCCATAGCAACCCTACGAACAACAGAACAAAATACTGCCCCGTCTTGCGTCTTGATTTATGATTTATGATTTAGGGCCACTGTTGCGGCCACCATGTCAATCCATCTCCTTGAGGATCTTCCTCTTTTTCACTGACCCTTCACTCTTCCAAGCATGATGCCCTTCTCCAGGGACTGATCCCCCCTGACAACATGTCCAAAGTATGTAAGACACATACCTTGCCGGTTGTACTTTTTCTAGAAAAGACCTGTTTGTTCTTCTGGTGGCCTATTCAACATTCTTCTCCAGCATCACAATTCACAGGCATCAATTCTTCTGTCTTTGTTGTTTGTCCAGCTTTCACATGCGTGTGACGAAACTGAAAATACCATAGCTCAGATCAGGCATGCTTATGGTCTTCAGTGCAATTTCATATAGGCAAACACCCAGGTCTGGGTTCACAGCCACATTTGTTGGTTTTTGTTTCTGCAGTTGATATGTTACTTAGAGACGGAGAACTTCTCCATGGGGTTTTCTGGGCTGTAAGCTTTATGAAAGCAGTCTGCCAGTCCCTTCTACTGCAGGGCCACTGGGATAAGAACCACCAACCTCTTGGTTAGCAGCCAAGTGCAAACCATTTGTTCCACCCAGGGACTTTCATGGTCACATTTAAAGTTGAAAGTCTCGAGTTGAGAAGTAAATGGTCCTTAAAACTATGAAGTCTAGTCTCTTGATATTACAGAAAAGCTCTTTTCCAGTCTTCGCAAACAGACTTTGAAAGAAACTAGATACGGGTAAATGCACCTCAATTCTGTGACAGCTATTTCTTTTCTTTACAGGTCATATAATTTTTTCATCTTGCAAAGTCATTTTTGTTTGGTTGAAAGATATTTAACAAAACAGTTGCCATTTCAACCATTTTTCACACATACAATTCAGTGACATTAATTACTTTCACCGTGTTCTGTGGCCATCACCACAATCTGGTTCCAAATGTCTTCATCACCCGTAATGGAAACTCTGTCCCCCTTAAACAACACCTCCCATCTCCCCCTTCCACCCACCCCTGCAGGTGCTAATAAACGTTAGTCTCTATGCATTGGCCTATTCTGGATATCTCACAGGAGTGGGATCATACAGTATTTGTTCTGGCCGTTTTCATTCACCACAACATTTTCAAGGTTCATCTGTGTGTGTTGTAGCACGTATCAGGACTTCCTTTCTCGTTACAACCAAATTAAACCCACTGCTGCTGAGTCAATTCCAACTCATAATGACCCTGTAGGGCAGAGTGTAACTGTCCCGCAGGGTTTCCAAGGAGCTACTGGTGGGTTCCAGCTGCCAACTGCTTTTGGTGAGCAGCTGGGCTCCTCGTCACGGGGCCACCAGGGCTCCATTTGTCTTTTATTCTTTTTCTTTTTTAAATTTTTATTGTGAATTAAGAACAATTTTACAGTCTATATCATGTTGCCATAAAACACCCACAACTTTCACCACTATTCTGGTCTAGCTGTCCCTTCCTCCCTCTCTCCCCTCCACATGACAACAGGCCTCCCCTTTATTTCTGAACTTCCTGTGACCTTTAGCTAAAGGTCTGGTCCTCGTCACCCAATCAACTCAGCTCCAGCAAAGTGATGACTATTTCTTCATTAAACTGTTAGTTGTTACTTGTAGCTGTTAGCTGCTAGATTCAATTATAATTTCTAGTTAGGACTCAATTAAAAATGCAATGCTTATAATGTTGCTGTTACTAATCTAGCCAAGCCCATAATAATTATTAATAAAACAGTAAAAATAAAATTGAGAGTTGGTGATAGTTATGAGGAACCCAAGGGGTGTAGTGGTTAAGAGTTTGGCTGCTAATCAGAAGTTCAGCAGTTCAAATCCACAAGCCACTCCTCAGAAATCCTAGGGGGCAGTTCTACTCTGTCCTACAGGGTCGCTACAAGTTGGAATCAACCTGAATGTGAGGGGTTTGGTTTGGGGTTTGTTTTAGTCACCTAGTGCTGCACTAACAGAAATGCCACAAGTGGATAGCTTTAGCAAAGACAAGTTTATTTTTACATGTCCAGTACGCTACAAGTCTGAATTCAGGGTATCCATTCCACATGAGCTGGACCCGACTCGACAGCAGTGGTTTCGGTTCCAGGGGAAGGCTTTCCCTCAGTCAGCCCTGAAACAAAGTCTTTCTGTTGTATTAGTCTTTGGTCAGGGAGGCATCTTGGTGCAGAAACCTCAGGTCTGAAGGACACACTGTACTCCAGGTGCTGCTTTCTTCATGGTATGAGGTTCTCCACTGTCTGCTTACGTCCCTTTCGTTTGATCTCTTGTAGGATGAAAGGATAGAAGGTGGTACAAGCCATACTCCAGGGAATCCCCTTCACAATGGAGCAGGGAGGTAACCTTAGGAAGGGATTTACAGTCCCACCCTAATCCTCTTTAACATACAGCACAGAAAAATCACAAAATATTGGGAATCATGGCCCACCCAAATGTCTCTATACATTTTGGGGGGGGGGGTCACAGTCCAATCCATGACAATTTGGAATACTTATGAAGTACTTACAGTATGCCAGAACTTTTAACTATGAGTATTTTATTTAATACGCAGAGCTATCCCATGAGGTGGCTGCTATCAGGATCTTCATCATGCAGACAAAAAATGATGGTTTGAAGAGGTTAAGTCACACAGACAAAGACCAGATGACAAAGGGCCTCATCAACCATAGAATCTGCAGCTCCATCTCTAACACTCGAATGGTATTTCTCTGTCTTTTCGAAACCAGAGGCTGAAAAAGCATCTATGTGAGGGGTACTCAAAATCAAGGGGACCTGAAAGATGTTGCTTCAGATCACCCCTATCACGCAGGGAAAGACACGACCTCCCCATTCCACAAGCCCCAGGGTACGGATGCTGTGGTGGGGCCCTCTGCAGGCTCCACTGTAGAGTCAGTGAACTATAGGCAAGGAAGGACTCCTTTTGTCTTGATAAAACCAGTGATAAAAGAATCAAACAGGAGGCCAGGGAGGACGGAGAATTAGCTTGTGTTTCAGCATTACTCTTCTACGTTACTGGCCAGATGGCAACTAATACCACTTTGTTTTCCTTGATGGTTGATGATAGCCTGGGGGATTGTGAAGCAGTCCTCCCCTAGTCAGCCTCCACCAAGTGGACTTGTACTCCATCTACTGCCCCATACCCTCAATGGCCCACATTGTTCCCCACATCTGCACGTGGACTTTCCCTTCAAATACGCAGACTGTACCTAACCAATGAGGGCAGGCTTTTGAGGATAAGCATATACTGTAACCACAAGTTGGAATCCATGCCTCCTGTCTACAAATTCAATATTGAGACACGAGGTGAGGTGAATAAATGAGGATATTGATTGAGTGCCGACACACAAGAGGCAAGGGGGAATCAGTTCCTCCAAAGCCTGCCTGCATGCCTAGGCTAAGCCTGGAGGTTATACAGGTTGATGGGACAGGGTGGAGATGCTGGTTAATGCTTTTCCCGGTCCACACAAGTCATTCTCTTGATGTTTTAACAATATTCTTTGTGGGGGTCTGTATGGCTCCAACAAGTCAGGGCTTAACAGTCATCCAAACTACCTGGTGATTTGGTTCAGTGGTCTTAGACAATAACTGAAAGTGGATAAACAGAATAATTAACCAATGCTCCAAACGGGAAAGAATAGCCATGTGATTTATGACCAGTAAAAGGTAAACTCTTACAGATGGGGGAGAAGCAAGTTCTCAAGACTCAATGTTCATAACATGGTTAACTACTGTCTGTAGCAAGACAGAATCATGCTAGCCAAGGGCCTCCCTTTCAATACTTCCCTGTCCCTTTGCAATGCTGGCCTGCAAATAAAATCTTTGATCTCACCCCAAAAGCTCCTATCTCAGTGAAGTGGCTTTTTGTGGCAGATAACCAGCTTCCTGGGCTTTCCTGGTAACATTTTCTTTAAAGCACTACACCCCTAAAGACCCCTTTCCATCATCTCTCTGTCAGCCTGTTATACTGTGGTGGCTTGTATGTTGCTGTGACACTGGAAGCTATCTTGATGGTATTTTGAATACCAACAGGGTCACCCACAGTGGACAGGTTTGAGTACAGCTTGCAGAATAACACAGACTAGGAAGAAAGGCCTGCTTACCTATTGCCCAACCATAGCCAAAGGAAACCCTATGGGGCCCAACAGAACACAGCCCGGTGGAGCCCTGGAGCATCGGCTCCCTGTGTTGGAAGGCAATCCAGATACACAACACAGGCAGCAATGCACTCGAACACAGCTGTGATCACGAAAAGCACAGGGACAGGCCATGTTTCCTTCCGCCATACACAAAGTCACTCGCTGAGTCATCTGGTGCAGCTACAACCATGTCATGGACTGAACTGTGTTCCTCCCAAACGTCTGCAGCCTTTTGGCTAGGTCCAGATTCCCAGTGTTGTGACATTCCTTTATGCTGTAAATCCTGCCTCTGTGATGTTAATGAGGAAGGATGGGCAGACATTGCGTTGGTGGGGCAGGACTCAATGGGTGGGATTTTATTGTGCCTTGAGACCATCTCTTGAGATATAAAGGAAAGAAGCCAGCAGAGAGATTTGGGGACCTCATACCACCAAGGAGGGCCAGGAGCAGAGTGTGTTCTTTAGAAAGAACCTAGGGTCCCCGTACCTCACAAACTCCCAGTCCAGGGGAAGACTGACGACAAGGACCTTCCTCCAGAGACAACACAGAAAGCATTCCTCTGGAGCTGACACCCTACATTTGGACTTGCAGCCTACTGCACTGTGAGAAAATAAATTTCTCTTTTTAAAACCATTCACTTACGGTATCTCTGTTATAGCAGCACTAGATGACTAAGACAAACAGAAAGACCACAAACACATGGCTTGAACAAAGAAAAAGTTATTCACTCACAGTCTAGGAAGCTAGATGTCTGAATTCAGGGTCCCAGCTCCACGGGATGGCTTTCTCTCTTGTTTGCTCACCAGAAAGCTCCTTGTCATGAATGTTCCCTTGGATCTAGGAGTTTCTCAGCACTGGGACCCTGAGTCCAAAGGACATGCTGTTCTCCTGGCTCTTCTTTCTTGGTGGTATGAGGTCCCTCCCTTCACCCCCTGATTCTCTCTTTTATATCTCAAAAGACACTGACTCAACAGACAGCCTAATCTTGTAGACTGAGTCCTGCTCATTCACACAACTGTCTCTAATCCCATCTCATGAATATCATAGAGACTAGCATTTACAATATGCAGGAAAATCACATCAGATCACAAAATGATGGGTAACCATACAATACTGGAGATTGTGGCATAGCCAAGATGGCACATATTTTCTAGGGGACACAATTCAGTCCATAACCGTCACCATGGGTTGCAGCTGCTTTAATGCCACTAACAACAACTGGGACATTTTTTAACTATTTTTTTCCCTAATCGCCCTCTCCCCATGGCATTTTAATACAGTTTATGTAGCATATGTATGCCAAGCCAAGTGCCGTCGAGTCAGATACAACTCGACAGAATATGTATGTGTATAGTCTTGCTTTATACAGAATAAGAGGAATGTTTTTTTTCTCCATCAGTAAATGTAAAGTGAATAAATACACCAGTTAAAAGAAAAGATTGTCAGACTGCATAACATATTTTGCAAATCTGGTCACACCAATTTTTCCATATCTCACTTGCTCTTCTTAGCATGCGGCATGAGTACTCCTCTGCCACAAGGTAGTCTGTTTTCTGCTCTTGAATCTCGGTGGGCCTGTAACTACTAAGGAAGCAGTAAGGCATGACTTCCAAAGCTGTGTCATACACAGCTTCCTTCTGGTCCTCTTAAGAGACTCTCTCTTAGAACCTAGCCACAGTGCTGTCAGTAAAGCTAAATTGCCCCTTGAAAAGTCACACACTGTATTCCAGTCACAGTGCTAACAGGGATCCCCACTGACAATCAGCAACAAGGTCCAGGCACGTGAGTGAACGAACTTCTCGTTGATTCCAACACCTAGTCCTCAAGTCACCCCAGATGATACTAGGTGGAGAAGACAGAGATAAGACATCCCTGCTGAGCCTTGCATAAACTTCAGACTTAGGGGCCAAAAAATCACTGGCATTGTCCAGGACCACTAAATTCTGGGATGATCAAAACCAAGGTATATTAAAATAAAACAACTATATGCTACTTATTAGTAAACACACATAAACTAAGAATAATATGAAAAGATTGAAAGGAAAACAACAGAGAATAGCTAAGACATGAAAACAAAATCTAGTATAGCAATATTAGTATCATGCAAAATAGACTTTAAGTTAAGAAGCATTATTCACAATAAAGGAGACTTTAAGGTAAGAAATTCTACTCGGAATAAAGAGTATGTATTCACAATAAAGTAGACTTTAAGGTAAGACACTATTGACAATAAAGAGTGTTTATTGTTAGTTACAATGTCACAATGAAAAAAGACTCACTTCACTAGGAAGACAAACTACTCTAAAACTGGTAACCTAACAACAAAGGCACAAAATCTATAACACAAAAGTGGAAAAATATGACACGAAAAAAAACAACAAATCCACAAAAAGAGTGGAAGGTCTTAACACACCTCTCCCTATAATTAATAGCAGATTAAAAAAAAAATCAGCAAGGGTATATATAGATAATCCAAACAACATGAGAATAGTTTTTGAAAAGACTAGTACTACAAAAAGAAAGAGAATAAATGCCCTAAAACGAAAAACCAAACCCACTGCCTTCGAGTCAATTTTTAATCACAGTAACAGGACAGAATAGAACTGCCCCATGGAGTTTCCAAGGAGCGCTTGGTGGATTTGAACTGCTGACTCTTTCGTTAGCAGCTGTAACAATTAACGACTATGCCATCAGAGTTTCCAGAATTATTTGAGAAAGTATCAGCATTAAGATGCAAGGTAGTGGTGAGAGAAGAACAAAGTGAGAACACAATCACTTATCTGGTTAACAGGAAATGTAGGCACTGAAAAACTTAAGAATATAATAGGAGCAAGTAAGTATGATTTAAGCGGTTTAAGTTAGGAGTGACCATTATAAGAATAAAAAGTACCACATATCAATTTTAAATCCAGAGATTTTACAGCCAAAGGACACAGACGGCACACTCTGTTTCCATAAAGATTTACAGCCCTGGAAACCTTATGGGGCAGCTGTCTGTCCTATAGTGTCAACGTGGGTCAGAACTGACTTGATGGCAGTGGGTTTGGATGGTGAAGAACGTATCAGAAAATGTCAGTTACAAAGACTGACTGAGTTGGGTGTGTGAGTCAAATGCCAGGTCAGTTAGAGAAAATGTAAAAGAATAAGAAGCTAAGAAAAGCTCATTCTTGTCAGTAATTTCCTGTCAGAGCATTGGGAAGTACACTACCACCTAGGCCAACTGGACCAAGACATTTAGACCCTTGCCTGTGCTTAATAGATAGCAAGTTGCAATTTCACTTTGCATATCATCTGCTCAGTAGCTATCTGTGCTTCCATGTATCAATTTAGATCATTTTGTCAACTTAGCCATTTTGATCCTTTTGTCAGTTATCAATGAGTTCTTTCATGGTTTGCCACTCTTCTCCAGATACTAAACATTTCCCAAGTTGACTTTGTTTATGAACATCTGACATAAGGCAATGGGTGTCCTAGGACAACTGGGTCAAGTGGCATCACTTAGCTCATAAAGACAATGTTCTGCATCCTATGTTCCTGAGTAGCATCTGGTGTCTCAAAAGTGTTCCAGTGATCTCAAGACACAACTCTTGGTCCCTTTCCATCTGGAGAGTGAAGGAAACCAAAGATTCAAGGAAAAACAATTAATCTATAGGACTAACAGCCCACACAAATCATGGTCTCATCTATCCTGAAACTAGAAGAACTAGATGGTACCCTGCAGCCACTATTGAATACACATTGAAGGTCCAGGATAGAATGGAAGAAAAATGTAGAACTGCCGTAAGATACTCTTTTAACCTAGAATTAAAGTCATTCCCAAAGCGTCACCTTTCAGCCCAACAACAGATCAGTCTACAAAATAAGCAATAACACCAAGCGATGTGCTCCTTTCAATAATCAGCCATACATGACCAAATGGTCAACACCTACACAAACACAAAGATGAGAAGGCAATGAGGGTGCAGGGAAACTGGAGGGATCGACATGGGAAGGGAGAGTGGGAAGGGGAGTGTGTTGACACATTACGGAATTGTAATCAACCTCACAGAACAATTTGTGTGCAAACTGTTGATGGGAATCTAATTTGCCATGCAAACCTCCACCTGAAACACAACCAAATATTCAAAAATAAGTAAAAGCCTCCTGAGGGTCACAGAAAAGAAACAAAGAAGCAAGGCATCAAAAGTTCTGTGGCTGACTTCCCACCTTCCACATTGGAGGCGTCTTGCTCAATTTCCAGCCAAATTCACTGAAAGCACAGCCACCACCCAGCCGTCAGTGGAGGCTTGTGAGTCACTATGATGCTGAATGGGTTTCTGTGGGGCATCCAGACAAAGACAAGGTAGGAAGAAAAGCCTGGCACTCTACTTCCAAAATTAGCCAATGGAAACCTTGCAGACCACAACATTCCAAGCCTCAGTTGCAGTCACCACAAGTCAAGAACCAACTCAACACCAGTTAACAACAAGAACACGAGCACAGGAGATTCCCAGAGAGTAGAGACCCTACTGAACAGGGCAAAAGTCAGACCAGGCATTTGTTTTCTTAATTTTGATCAAGAAGATAAAAATGCACTTTATCACTCATCTCTCCAAAGATACAGAGACTCACCTTTTCAGGAGGTTGACTTGAAATGTAATAGAACGTGTATTAGGAACAAGAGAGATGAACCCCTGAACAGGCTGGAAAACACCCCAAGGATAAATGCCTAAGCTGACAGACAGCAAAGGGCTGGGGGAGACAAAGAATAAGAGTGTGAGTGTGAAACCCACAGTGGAGCTGGTGTTCAAACTCCTGTCCAAGCTTCACGTCAAGCAGGCAGCAGCACCAACAAGTTAGTGTTACATGATGGGAAAACAGAGAGCCCCCAGGAGCCAGTTCAAGGAGGTATTTTACTTCCTTTGCTTGGCTTTTCAATTAATAATTTTGACTATTTTATGTACTTCCTCTCCTTGGGGAAATACTCTGAGTCTCACCTGATTTTTTTTTTTAAGCTATTTCATGGTGTGCAAAATACTTTTGATACATGTGAATTTATAAAAGATTCTTAGCCTCGAGAGAAAACAAATACATTTGAGAAAATGAGAGCAAGTCCAAATCATTAAGTACATTTTTTGCAATCCCTCAAGTGTAGAAGGAATGTAGGTGGAGTGGAACAAACTTGGGTCAGAACCTGGAGAAACTGCTAAGATGTCAAATCGATTGCCTGTGAAGAGCTGTTTGGTTTTTTGCTGTTGTTGGATTTTTGTTTTTTTTTTTTTTTTTGTCCTCTGTTGCCTTTAAAACCAAAAAACCCACTGCCATCGAGTCAATTCAGACTCATAGTGACCCTATATAGGAAAGAGTAGAGCCACCCCATAGAGTTTCCAAGGAGAGCCCGGTAGATTTGAACTGCCAACCTTTTGGTTAGCAGCTGTAGCACTAACCACTATGTATAGTGGTTTCCCATAGCATTACAGTAAGAGTATAGCATAGGGTTTCCCACAGCAGGGCTTCCCATAGCATTATAGTAAGAGTCAAAAGAAAGATGTGCTTCATAAAACATGAACTGAAAAAAGCAAACCAACAATTCTGTGGGCAAACGAGTTACATTCTACTAAGAAGATATTCTGCCACCTAGTCCTCTTTTTAACATTTTTGAAAAGTCAACTTCTGGGTAGTTTAAAATACACTTGGTTACACAGAGTTTCCATGGTACCGTGCCCAGATTAGCTCCGATGGCAGAGGAATGTGGTATGGACCGCACTGCTGCAGCCTGCTGAGTCAAGGTCACCTTGTGTCTGACAATAGTTCAGCCTGGAGCATCAGACTACCCCTTAGGAGGCCGAGGTTGGCTCCTCGGTTCTCCTCCATGCTAGCTTAGCACCGCAGGAGGAAGCCCACAGCCAGAGAATCTGCCTAGGAGACCCAGGGGTGCCTAGCAAAGGATCCTTACACCTTTGATTCTCAGACTACTACCAAAACGTATGTCCCTCTTGGACACTTAATAATTTAGGGCTATGACCATTCATTTAGTCTTCAGGGTAAATAAGGACCCAGTGTTTTCCTTCTTTTAAGAAAAAAAAATCTTCAGGAGTTATTATTCTAATTATGAAAATATTTTTTGTTCATTGCAGGACACTGGAAGCCTGAACTATACGGGCTCGCAGTCTTTCTTGAGAACAAGCTTGGAGATGGTGGAAGAGCTTAGAGAGAGCCTTACAAAGCAGAGACCTGGGAAGTGAGGGGATGGGTTCCAACAGTGACCATGATTGATTGGTTGAACTTAACCAAGTGAAATAACTTCTGTGAGCCTTAGTTTCCACATCTGGAGAGTAGTTGCCTCTTCCATTGCTGACTCATTTTTGACAGAAACCCTGGTGGCATACTGGTTGAGCACTATACCTGCTAACCAAAAGGTCAGTAGTTCAAATCCATCAGGTGCTCCTTGGAAACTATGGGGCAGTTCCACTCTGTCCTATAGAGTTACTAGGAGTCAGAATCAACTTGATGGCAATGTTTATATATATTTGTTTATTAAATAATCATTCACTATAAGCCTACCTTTTGACTCAAAAAAAAAAAAAAAAATGAAATCACTGCCCTGGCATCAATCCCAATTCATGGCTACCCTATGTGTGGCAGAGCAGAACTGCTCCACAGAGTTTTGCCTGTAATTGTGTTTGCTGGGGTTTTTTAATTGTGCTTTAAGTAAAACTTTACAGCTCCAGTTAATTTCTCATACAAGAATTCATACCTGTGACCCAACTTGTTGTTACTGTTACGTGCAACCCAGTTGGTTTTGGCTCACAGCAATGGTACACACACCAGAACCAAACACTGCCCGGTCCTGCGCCATGCCCACAATCATTTTTTTGCCTAAGTCCATCTTTGCAGCCACTGTATCAATCTATGTTGTTGACAGTGTTCCCCTTTTCACTGACCCTCTACTCTACCAAGCATGATATCCTTCTCCAGGAACTGATCCCCTCCTTACAACATGTCCAAAGTACATAAGACACAGTCTTGTTATCCTTGCTTCCAAGGAGCATTCTGGTTGCACTTCTTCCAGAACAGATCTGTTTGTTCTTTTGGTGGGCCATGGTACATTCAGTATTCTTCTCCAGCACCACAGTTCAAAGGTATCAATTCTTCTTTTGTCTTCCTTACACACGGTCCGGCTCTTGCGTGCATATGGCGTGAATGGAAATACCATGGCTTGGATCAGGTGCACCTTAATTTTTAAAGTGACATCTTTACTTTTCAATCTTTAAAGAAGTCCTTTGAAAAGGACCCGAGTTGATCTCCCTATAATGTGACACCATACACCTCCTCTTCACCCAGGATTTCCTGTCACCAAACTCAATGGCAGCAGGTTTGGTTTGTGGTTTGTGGTGTTAGTTTTATCTAGTGTTATTACAACAGTACCACAAATGGGTGGCATTACCAAACAGAAATTTATTCTTCTCAAAGTTTAGGAGGACAGAAGTCCAGTTTCAGAGTGCTGGTTCTACGAGAAAGCTTTCTTTCTCTGTTTACTCTGGGGGCAAGTCCTTGTCTCTTCAGCTTCTGTTTCCTGGTTCCTTGAAGATGTCCATGTGTCTTGACATCTCTCTTTCCCCATCTCTGCTCTGCTTATTTATTTAATCTCTCTTACATCTCAGAAGAGACTGACTCAAGATACACCCTACACTAATCCTACCTCACTGACATAGCAAAAACAACCCATTCCTAAACTGGATCATAAACAACTCACAAAAACCCTTTAAGACAGAAGAGAACTGCCCCATTGGGCTTCCCAGGAGGGGCTGGTGGATTCAGACTGCTGACCTTTGGGTTAGAAGTTGAGCTCCTAACCACTGCACCACCAGGGATCCTCCACCAACAGAGAGGTTACAATTTACAATGAATATTTTTGGGGAATGTACTTTAATCTACAAGACATTACGTCTTGTACCAAGACTTACACCTCAACCCAAAAGTATTTCTTATAGGGACCAATACCATGTACTTTTGGAGTAAATTATAAGGATCTGGTTTTAATCTATAACTGCCATATCACTAGAAATGGAAACTCTAGTGGCACAGTGGTTAAGTGCTAAGGCTGCTAACCAAAATATTGGCAGTTCGAATCCAACAGGCACTCCTTGGAAACTCCATGAGGCTGTCCTGCTATCTCTTTTAAATACGACGGAATTATAAGTAGAGATAAGAAGCTCTGATGGGACACCAGTTAAGCATTCTATCACCCAGTTAAAAGACCTACCATCTGTTCCCACAAAGATTACAGCCAAGAAAACCCTATGAGGCAGAAACAACTTGACAACATCCAACAACAGTATGTAGAAATATAAGTACCAGTTGTTTGTAGAAACAATGAATGTTCTCACAGCAAAGCAAGCAAGCTTCTCTTTAGAGGAATTCATGTTCATAAAAT
Organism: Heterohyrax brucei; assembly: GCA_028571685.1. Lineage (NCBI taxonomy): Eukaryota > Metazoa > Chordata > Mammalia > Hyracoidea > Procaviidae > Heterohyrax > Heterohyrax brucei. The sequence continues at coordinate 81,696,681 of CM053148.1, read as the reverse complement.
GAAGAAAGCCACAGAATTTCTAACCTCTGACTTCTTCAAGGTACTTGGCCATTGTCATGGAGTGCACTGTGTCCCCCTAAAAATCTGTGTATCAATTTCGCCGGGACATGATTCCCAAGGTGGACTCATTTTTCCCATGTGTTGTGAATCCTGCCTCTATCATGTTGGGAGGCAGAATGGGCAGCAGTTGTGTTGGTGAGGAGGGACTCAAGATACAGCTTACAGGATATGGGGGACGGAAGTGAGCAGAGAGAGCTGGGAGCCTCATAACCACTGAGAGAGAAGCACCGAGAGCACAGCGTGTCCTTTGGAGCCGAGGTTCCTGCACCAGGATGCTCTCGTTGAATCTGGACTCTTAGCCTATCTGACTGTGATAATTTCTCATATTGAATGGCTTTGTAGTTTACGAATGGATTTGTGGCCTTCTAGACTGTGACAATAAAATTTCTCTTCTGGAAGCCATCCACTTGTGTTGTTTCTCTTAGAGCAGCACCAGGTGACTGAGACAGCGGGGTTATTTTGTTTCCATCACCAAGAGTGAGTTCTGCAGGTTCCAGGAAAGAAGAAGACCCTGGGTTCTTTCACCAAACCCTAACTCTCCTTGCTCCTACCCTGTCTAGCCTGACTGATGCTCACAGGCATCCTACTTTAGATCTTTTCACTTCTTTTCAGCATCTCCCGCATCAGCTCGTTAACTGCCCGCCGGTGCACATTGACCACCACACCCCGAGACGGCTCTCTAGTCGCTCTGCCAGGGTGGTGAGCAATTCTCACCCTGCGCTCTGGCCAACAAAAACGCCATGCCATTTTACAAGCAACAGAAGTCCCAGAAGGCCACAAGGTTCCATGGCATGATATATGCAGAAGAATAATAAAATGTTTTATGGTTCCAGGAAAGCCAAGCAGTTCCAGGATTGCTCCACGGCAGGTAACACTGTGTGTCCTCATTCACCCTCACTCCTGGGCAACTTGAACCTAGCCAACTCAGGCTTGACCTAAGGGGCCCGAAAACATAAAAGCAGTCCTGGATCTGGGAGGACCACATTCACAGGCTCTTGTTTAACTGCATTTATATCTGATTGGTGTCTTATCTCGGGTATCAGCGCAATTATTTATTTGAAGCATAAAAGCTAAGTTAGTTTAATAAATAGTATATTTTATATCCTTGAAAAACTAAGAAATCTGCATTCCACTGATGACTGGGAAAGAACCAGGGCATTTTCATTGTTCCTTGAAAAGCTGTTCCCTGCTCCCTGATGGTTTCCCTATTGCAATGATAAATGCTCACTGGGTTATTATTATTGAAAACCTTGGTGGCACAGTGGTTAAGTGTTACGTCTGCTAACCAAAATATGGGCAGTTCGAATCTACCAGGTGCTCCTTGGAAACTCTATGGGGCAATTCTACTCTGTCCTATAGGTTCACTATGATTTAGAATCATCTTGATGGCAGTGGGTTTGATTCTGTTTTGGGGTTATTATCAGGAATTAGAGAAATCTTTTCAAAAGTCACTATTTTATTACAGATCATTCATATCTATTCTAAAGGCGAGATGGTGGGCATGGAAGCCCCTACAAAAGAAAGCAAAGAACTAGGGCAACCTAGGTAAGTTAAGGAGAAATCCCTCTACTAAGAATGATATGTAACGCTAATTAACATAGTGAAATTTTAAAATTCAAGTTCAAATAAACCAAAACAAAACCCATGGCCATGGAGTTGCTTCTGACTCATAACAGCCCCATAAGACACAGTAGAACTGTTCCATAGGGTTTTTAAAGAGTGAATTCAAACTGCCCATCTTTTGTTTAAGAGCCAAGCTCTTAACCACTATGCCACCAGGGCTCCACAGTTTGAATAAACTTCCTTAACATATGGATTTGTTTCTACCGAGGTTCAAACCATGATGTGTTTTATGGTCTAAATGACAGACACATGGCCATTCCTAAAATGATACTGAGGAAACCTGGAGGCATAGTGGTTAAGTGGTACAGTTGCTAACCAAGTGGTCAGCAATTTGATCTACCAGGTACTCCTTGGAAACTCTATGGGGCAGTTCTACTCTGTCCTATAAGGTCACTATGAGTCAGAATCCACTAGATGGCAACAGGTAAAATGATATTATATATAAATTATAATATATATATTATAAAGATAGAATGACTGTCTCTTTGACTTTTACCAAATATGCATCAAACATAAGATATAGGTAGATATTTCATATATACATGTATATACATAGCTAATACATACATAAATTGGTTTTTGCCTACTAGACCTTAAGTAACTCCCACCCAAAATATAATTGCTTTCAGATTCTATTTAGCCAAGCCAAGTGCCGTCGAGTCAGATCTGACTCATGGCAGATTCTATCTAGTTTTTAAAATTTCTTGATCTTACAAATTAATTAATTAATTAATCTGGTTCAGGAAATTAAACTGGCTAGATGCCTTCATGAAACATGAAGTGGATTTTAAAAGAAATTCATGTTTCTTTAGGAAGAAAAAGACATGAAGTCTGTAGAGTTTATGTGTGAAGACACAAAAACCCAAATGATTTGAAAAATACACCCTATTGTCTGCAGGCAAAAAGGCATCTGTATCCCCCCCCCCCCCAGTGTCAAATACACGGTATTAGCTGCATGTACATTCCATGTACCTACCTGGGCTCTAAGCAGCTCTGACCTACTCATCTGTTGGATAGCATCCCATCCAGACACATTTGTGTTAGTGAATTTGCAATTGTCAGGTTTTTTCCTAACAGCTTTAGTTGGGTGAGTCCATCCAAACAAAGCCTCCTCTGGCTAATTCAAGGCCCCTACTGTGGATATTCCTATAGGAGGGAGGAAGATATTTTTTAATTTTAAAAGAAGCATTAAAAATAAATAAAGGTTTTTTGGGTAATAATATTTTGGTCCACATTTTTAGTATTTTTTATTTTAAAAGAAACATAAAAAAAATAAAGTTTTTTTTTAATATCCTCATATTTATAGACCAACTTTCTTTCCATGGAGATAAAACATCAAAATAGGTGCAGAAATCACTTTCATCCACCACCAACATCCCTACCTTGTCACATCCAAAAATGCCATCCTTGGGCTGCCAACAGCATTTCCCACAATGCTTTAGGCTTCCACACAGATCTTTTTCAGAGTTTGACTTAACACAGCATGAGCTGAGATGGTGCAGAGCAGATTCAATGAAAAGTGACTATAAGAGAGATTAGTTTTTAAATGTATAAAACATAAAAACAAACTCATTAACTCAACTGTACTAGCATATTAATGAGCAAATCATATATGAATTTGTATAACCTGCATTGTATTAGGAAGCCCTGGTGGTATAATGGTTAAGTGCTACATCTGCTAATCCAAAGGTCAGCAGTTCAAATCTGCCAGGTTCTCCTTGGAAAATGTGGAGCAGTTCTACTCTATCCTATAGGGTCACTATGAGCTGACTTCAACTCGATTGCACTTGGTTTGGTTATCTGGTACATTATATTAATTACCACCACCCATGTATATACTGGTTTGTCATACTGCAGTGGCTTGCAGTATTTCAAACACCATCAAAGTCACCCATAGTAGACTGCTTTGGGAAGAGCTTCCACAGTAAGACTAGGAAGAAAGGTCTGGCAATTTACATCCAAATCCTATGGATACAGAATATTGTCTGAGAGTTCTACTCACTTACTTTGAACAAGTCATCAAGAGGGTCTGGATACTGAAGAAGGACTTCATGTTCAGTTAAGTACAGAGTCAGTGGAGGTGATGGAACCCCTCAGTAAGATGGACCAACACAACAGCTGTAACAACGGACTCAAACATACCAACAATCTCAAAGACACATCAGGGCAATGTTCCCTTCTGTTATCCAGGGGTTGACACGATTCAACAGTGACCAGCAATGCCAACAACACATTAATTACATCACTACCTACAATTTATTTGCTTAGGGCACCCTATCCACTAGAAATATGGTATGACCCATCCATGTCATTTAAATGTTTTAGATGGCATAGTGGTTAAGGGCAACATCTGATAACCAAAACGTCAGCAGTTTAAATCTGCCAGGCACTCCCTGGAAACTCATGAAGCAGTTCTACTCTGACCTATAGGGTCTCTATCAGTCAGAACCGACTCAATGTCAGTGACTGGTCTTGGCTTCAGTCATCTCATTAAAGAAGTAAAATAAAATTGAAATTAAACATCGTCATTTATTCAATATATTCAATATATCATTTCAATATGTGATCAATATTTTAAAAATTACTGAGATATTTTACTTTCTTCTTTTCAAAACCCATGGCACATTTCACATTTGTAGCACATCGTAGTTCACACGAGCTCCGCTTCCAGTGCTCAGCAGCCCCAGATGAACTGGACAATGTAGATCCTGAGGGTAAATGCAAAACCGAGCCCACTGCATCAAGTGGATTCAACTCCATTCTGATTCACAGTAACCCTAAAGGATAGAGTAGAACTGCCCCGTGGAGTTTCCGAGGCTGTAATGTTTGCAGAAGTAGATGCCACATCTTTCTCCCAGAGGGGCTTTCTCCCACAGAGTAGCTTTCTCCCACCAACCTCTCCGTTAGCAGCTGAGCACTTAACCACTGCACCACCAGGCTTCCTTTTGTAGAGGGCTGTGGATATCAGAGAACCAAACACACACTACATGACCACTACTACAGGATGTATCAGTACATGTTAAAAAGAACACAACCAAACCCATAGCTGTTGAGTTCATTCCAACTCACAGCAACACTACATGGCAGAGAAGAAGTTACCCACACAGTAGCACAGGCCCCTGAAGGAGTGCCTGGTGGACCTGAAGTGCCGACCTTTTGGTTAGCAGATGTAGCTCTTAGCCACTATGCTACCAGACTTCCCTACTCCGTGCACATTAGAAGTTTAAATTATCTGGTGGGTTGGTTGGTTCATTGGTTTGTTGCTTCAGAGGTTTAAGAACAAGTGCCTAAGGTTTACCTTTCTTTTAGGTTGGTATTTGGACCATAGGTGGGAAAGCGGAGGGCCAACAAAAATGAGGGGTGCACTCAGTGGAACAGACAGACTCAACAACAGCGACAACAGGCTCCAAAGTACCCACGAGCATGAGGCTTGTACAGGACTGGGCAGTGTTTCATTCTGCTAAATGTGAGGTCACCATGGCTCTCAGTTGTCCCAAAGGTAACCAACGACAACGCTGCATAGCTGATGTGACGGCCAACCAAGAATGCCGCAGTGAGGAAAACAAGGAATGACTGATGCATCTGCTGCCCAAGGCTGCTGTGACAAACCACCACAAATCTGGTGGCTTAAAATATCACAGATTTCATACCTTGAGATTGAGAAGTTGAGTAGTGTATCACATTTTTTTCTTGAAGCTATAGGGGAAAAATCTGCTTCCATGCCTTTTACAGCTCCGATGCGCCGCCCACGTTCCTGCCCACGGCCCCTTCCTCTGTCTTCCAAGCCAGCGGCTAGCACCTTCAAATCTTCGTCTCACTGACGTCAGCTTCCATCATCCCCTCCTTTTCTGACTCTTTCTCTCCAACTCCCATTTATAACGATCTCGTGATTAGACTGCACCCACCCGAATCATCCAGGATAATCTCCCCCACCTCAAAATCTTTCATGTAATCACGTCTGCAGTGTCCCTTCTGCCATATAAGGTAATCTTTTCCCATGCTCTGGGGACAAGAGAGATGAACACAGTTAGGGAGCCACTGGAAACCCTGGCATCATAATGGTTAAGTGCTACCAACCAAAAAGCTGGCAGTTCAGATCTGCCAGAGGCCCCTTGGAAACTCTATGGGGCAGTTCTAGTCTGTCCTATAGAGTCACTATGAGTTGGAATCAACTTGATAGCAGTGGGATGGGTTTTAGGGACCGTTATTTTGCCAGTCACCATCAAGCATGTTTCAACTTCAGTCTACAGGCAAAATTCTGTCTCAACACATCTAGTTATGACATAGATCAACATGTGACAAAAACTAGCTAAGTCTTAGATGAATCTTGATTTGTTTCAAGCAATATTTCGTACAAATAAAAACGCAGCAGAATAAACACATCATCACCTTGACATGTGTTTTTAATAAGTAGCAATGAACAATTTCTAGAAGTAACTTTGAATTGACACAATGATCCCAATGATACATTCAAACATACAAACAGTCATAAAGATGGCTAAGGGCTAACAAACATTTCCGCCTTCTATACCTAAGGTTACCATTAAGTTAGAGTCCATTCAGTGACAACTAACAACAACAGAAGTGATTTCAGTATCTGCTCTGATGATTTAGGGAAAGTCAAGGTGCTCCGTACCTAGGTCAAAACGAGACAGACAGACTCGCCAAGTGGTTGCTATTAAGCAAATTCTGACCAAATTTGGTCAGAATTTAAAAAGCCACATACTCACTCCCAAGCAATTAGTGCCACTCTGAGCACAGGGCAGTCATAAATGATACTTTCTCACAGGAATGTGACCAAACCTTTGACAGGAGTCCTACTCTTTGCTAAATTTATATTCTGAAGTAGAAGATATTTTAAATCAAATGAACAAATATGTCATGAGAATATTATGAGAAGGGCACTGTACCTGGCTCTGAAGAGTCCGTAACATAAACCACACCTTCCATTTTCTTAAGAATACCAACTGATTTTAAATTTTCCTTTTGTGAGCAAATTAGTAGAGACAAAAATGGCAATTTGAATTGCAAACTGTTTCTTGATCCCACTGGAAAAATGCCCTATACATGCTGTCTCTTCAACTTCACCTTATTCTGACATGATTTATACATTGGAGTCCTCGGGTCAGGCAAATAGCTAAGAGCTTGGTTACTAACAGTAAGATTAGCAGTTTGAAACTATCCAGGAAGCTCGGAAGAAAGCGCTAATCATCTGCTTCCGAAAGATGGCAGCCACTGAAACCCTCTGAAGGACTCCTGGAAGCCCTGTGAAGGACTCCTAGAAGGACTGCTGGAAGGCATATGAAAGACTCCTAGAAGCCCTAAGAAGGACTCCTAGAAGCCCTAAGGAGGACTGCTAGAAGCCCTAAGAAGGATTCCTGGAAGCCCTAAGAAGGACTCCTGGAAGCCCTATGAAGGACTCCTGGAAGGACTCCTGGAAGCCCTATGAAGGACTCCTAGAAGGGCTCCTGGAAGGACTCTTGGAAGCTTTGAAGGACACCCGGAAGCCCTGTGAAGGACTCCCAGAAGCCCTATGAAAGAATCCAGAAAGCCCTATGAAGGACTCCTGGAAGCCCTATGAAAGACTCCTGGGAGCCCTACAAAGGACTCCTGGAAGCCCCACAGAGGACTTCTGGAAGCTCTAAGAAGTTCTACTTTAAACCACGTGGAGTTGCAGTGAGTCAGAATCAATTCCATGGCAACAGGTGTGGCTTTGGTTTACATAGACACTAAAAGGGAGTGTTGAGTCAGTATTTCAGATTTGAAAATCTGTGTTTCTGCTTGGACCACTCTCCCGCTGCCTTACTGGCATGTACCCAGGCTCTAAGTCCCTTACCCTTTGGTGACGTGTGGGATCCAGGCAGAGAACAGCCTCAGGGTGATGGATCTGCTCTGTAAGTCTTGGGTCGGGCCACCCTTCAGTCACACTCTAGCAATCATGGAGGCTTCTTCTAGGTACACCCAGGCTGGGGACAAAGAGGAAACGTGATTATTGCTGAGAGCTCATTTCCCAGGGTCTCAGTGTGCAACTGAGAACCCCCACTCACCCTTAGATAGTTACAAACTCCAGAACTGTGACAATCAAGCTGTGACTGACTGTTGGGAGCAGTCAGAGGTCAATATAACAATTGCCTTTGCTCCAGTTCTTTCTCAGAGTCTCAACCAACTTGTGACTGGATGTTATGAACCAGTTTACATTCCTTTCCAAGTGATTTTTCAGGGTCCATGCCTGTGCAGAAAAGGGACATCTGACCACTGTATGACCTTTCTGGGGCAGCACTAGTGAGGAATCCTCCCTCTTGGGACAATTGTGACTACACAGACAAAAAATCACATAAAAACCAGCATCAGTCCAGCCCAAATTTAATCATAGATGACCTTAAGGGAGACCTTGGTGATATAACGATTAAGTGCCAACCAAAAGGTTGGCAGTTGGAGTCCACTGGGCACTCCTTGGAAACTATAGGGCAGTTCTACTCTGTCCTATAGGGTCGCTATGAGTCAGGATCAACTCAACAAGTTACAGGTTTGGTTTTTGTTTTATGCCCTTAAGACCTCCTCTAACATAAATAGATCTAACTGCCCCTTTGGGGTGCATACAAATCCTGGCTACTCTACCCATTTTTGAGATCGTTCCTCTGCAGGCTAAGTCTCTGCTGTCTCCTTTCTTGGACCAGAATAAAGGTCTCTGCACTGACTGTGCTGACCTTCTTTGTTCTTAACGGAGTTTGGAAAGACCCATTGAGTCTGGTGACGGAACACTCACAGGCATTGCTTAACCAAAATTTAGAGCCCCTGGGTGGTGAGAACGGTAACAACTTTGACCGCTAACCAAAAGGTTGGAGGGTGAATCCACCCAGAGATGCCTCAAAGCTAAGGTCTGGTGATCTGCTTCTGAAAGGTGGAGCCTTAAAAACCTTACGGAGCACAGTTCTACCCTGCAACACGTGGGGTCACCATGAGCGACACATTCGACAGGAACTGGTTCAAGACTCCTCAGAGGGTGCAAACAACTGGTGGCTCACATCCCTCCAGAGGTGCTAAAGAAGAGAGACCTGGCAATATTAGCTACTGAAAACCCCAGGGAGCCACTCAGACAGTCAATAAGGTTGCCACAGTCAGGAATCAACTTGACAGACAACAGGTGATGTTTCATCAGACAAAACGAAGATTCTATTCCTAAACTAGCATGGTGCTGAAAAAGAATAGGGGTGAAGAGTCGCCAGGATAATCATTTTCATGACGACTCAGTTTCTGAAAGGCATCGAATGACCTTCACAGTCTGTCTGGATGAGCAGGTATCATCTCTTTTACCCCAGGAATTCCCTGGAAAGGTTGTTGCACAGTCATTGTTCTAGTGCTTCGTTCTGGATAAACAGAATGTAATTCTGACTCCTACAGTAAAGCATGATGTAATGCCATGGTGAAGGTACCATTAAAATGCAAATGTTAAGCCTTCCAGTAATTTCTAGAAATTGAAATGGAATCTGTTTGGCAATAACATGACATTTTGACACCAACGGAAATATTTTCTGAAGTTATGTAAGCCATAAAAATAAATGTTTTATAACATGTATCCAGAAGGGCAGATGACTAGGGAAAATAATCATAATTAACAAAATTTCGTAGGTTGAGGGCAGCCAAAGATAACTTTTAGACCAGCTGCAGGTGATGAGGTCATTTCTGGTCCCAGTTCCTGAGAGCTGACCACCTGTAGAGATTTTTTTTTAAGTATTTAAAAGGAATCATTTTTCCATATGGACAGGCTGAGGAAGTCTTCCTCTCATATGTGAACTTCCCATTGCCCCAAAGTGATGGAACTTGGTGTATACATCAGCTTGTCAAGCAGACAATCCTATGATGTGAGAGTAAATGTATAAACCCTACCAGTACCAGCTAGAAAAAAAGACTCTTTCTGAATGTACTGTGGTACTCATGTTTTGTTTCCAACATAGGATGTGTCTGATAAAACCAAAACTTAAGAAGAGGGTTATGAAATTATCTAGCAAATAAAGAAACATCTTGACCACTCAACTAGCTTGCAAACCCTATAGAGCACAGTTCTACTCTGTAACACCAAAGGTCGCCGTGAGTCAGAATCAACGCAATGGCAACTGGTTACTCGTTCCTGAGGTTTTCTAAGTCAAAACAATGATGATGTCATGGATTGAATTGTGTCTCCCCAAAAATATGCGTACCATGTGGCTGGGCCATGATTCCCTGTATCTTGTGACTGTTCTCCATTTTGTGGTTTTCCTATGCTGTACGTTAAAGGATTAGGGTGGGAGTGTAAATTCCTTTATAAGATCACCTCCCTGCTCCACTGCACAGGGAGTTTCCCTGGAGTGTGGCTTGCCCTACCCTTAATCCTTTCATCCTGCAAGAGAAAAAAGGGAAGAGAAGCAAGCAGAGATTTGGGAACCCTGTACCATCAAGAAAGCAGCACTGGGAGAAGAGGGTGTCCTTCAGACCTGAGGTTCCTGTGCCAAGATGCTCCCTGGAAAAGACTGATGTAACACCGGACTTTCCTCCAGAGCCAACAAGAGGGAAAGCCTTCCCCTGGAGTGGACACCCTGAATATGGGCATATAGCCTACCGGACTGCGTAGGAATAAACCTTCCTTTGTTAAAGCCATCCACTCTGTGGTATTTCTGTTAAAGCAGCCCTAGGTGGCTAAAACAGATGGTAATAGTCACATTAGCAAAGACATGCTTATCTATCCATTCTACTCTTAGAAATATAATTTTAATACTGAAATCTTGAAAATTATATTTCTAAATATGTCTTACTTTCCTGGGGCTGTTTTAATAGACAGGGTAGCTTTAAAGAACAGAAATGTTTCCCACACTGTTCCGAAAGCGAAAGATCAAATCAGAGTCTCAGCCTTGGTGAATCTGTCTTCTACTTTCTGGTGTTTAGAGGCAATGTTTGGGGGTGCTTTACTTGCAGACAATCCTCCATATCTATCTTCCCCCTTGTGCGTGTGTGTGTGCGTGTGTGTGTGTGAGTGCTTCTTTTTATATAACTCAGATTCATTAGGTTTATTGTCCGCCCTATACAGTGTCAACTCAAATGACTGAATACATTACATCATAGAAGGTGATTATACTATGTTAAATTACATGTGGAAAGTGATTACATTACATTATATCCACAGAAATAAGCATGAGAATTCCAATACATATTTTGGGAGAATATCATTCAGTCCATAATACCAACCAAATAAGCAGGAAAAAAAACCTTTTTTAGTGTTTTGCAATGCTTTAACGATCAACCTTGAAGGGTGAGGTTTTATGGAAACAAAAGACATTTTGAAAGAATTATTTGGTTCAAAAGGTTTAGGACCATTCTTGAAGGTAGACTGTAAACGATCTACCTTAGATTTCTACATTATAGCTTCATCATCTTCCCAACAACTAAACTACTGTGGAACTAACTGGATTTCCCTTACATCAAGAGGAGACTTTGAATCCAGTCACATCTGGTACCACTCCTAGAGAGACAGAACAGAGCCAGCTGCAACTATGGTTTGCATTATTCTACAAGTCATGTGTCAGGGACTTGGATTGTACTGACAGGAAACAAACCAAAAAAAACCCACAATACCAATGCCGTTGAGTCAACTCTAACTCATTATGACTCTACAGGACAGAGTAGAAGTGCCCCATAGAGTTTCCAAAGAGTAGTTGATAGATTCAAACTGCCAGCATCTTGGTCAGCAGCTGTCACAGTCGTCTAGTGTGTTGTAACACAAATACCACAAGTGGATGGCTTTAAAAAACAGAAATTTATTTTCTTACAGAAAAGGAAGTGAAAGTCCAAATTCAGGATACTGGCTCCAAGGGAAGGCTTTCTCTGTTGGCTCTGGAGAAAGGTCTTTGACATCAATCATCCCCTGGACTGGGAGCTTCTGAGGTGTAGAGACACTGAGTCCTTTTGAAAAGACCCACTCTGCTCCGAACACTGCTTCCTGGTGGTATGAGGTCCCCAATTTTCTGCTTGCTTCCTTTTCCTTTATATCCCAGGAGACTGCACGGAGGCACAACATAGTCTCACACATGGAGTGCTGCCCCACCAACACAACCACCACCCGTCCTACCTCATTAACACCATAGAGGCAGAAATTACAACACACACAATACTGGGAATCAGGGCCCAGTCAAATGGTTCCACACATTTTGGGGGGACACAATTCAATCCATGACAACAGCAGACATCTTAACCAATACCCAACCATGGCTTCATCACAATGGCAAGAACCAGCTAAACGTTTCTTAGCAAAGGGATGGAGGGGTGCTATCAGTTCCCGCCACCATCTGTCATTTGGTCATACTGTGGTCACTCGCATGTTGCTATGAGGCTAGAAGCTGTGTCACCAGTATTTCAAATACCAACAGGGTCAACAAAGGTGGGCAGGTTCCAGCCGAGTTTCCAGATCAAGACAGTCTAGGAAGAAAGACCTGTGATCTACTTCTAAAAATCAGCCAATGAAAACCTTATGAGTCACAACAGAATACTGTCCAATTCGCTTGCTTTGGACACGTCGTGGTCATTGTGTTTGGTAAAGTGGAGGTTCGTTGAGAACAAAGGAGACCCTCGGTGAGATGGATTGACACGGTAGCTGCAACAAAGCACTTGAACATGAGGATGGCACAGAACCAGGCAATGTTTTCTTCCATTGTACATAAGGGCACCATAAATCAGAGTCAACTTGAACACAGATTTCCATCTCTACCATTGATCGTGATGAGAGAAGCTCAGCCCAAAGCTTTTCAGGAGTAGAAATATCCCTCGTGGCACACTATTTTCACACTGAATTGCCTCTGTGAAAAATTATCCCTAGGGAAAGGGAATAAAAATGTCTGGCTGAGCACATGTTCTCACCACTGTACCACAAACCCCTCCAAAACAGATAAATAAATACCCCACTGCTGTCACGCTGAGTCAAACTCCTAGCGACCCTGTAAGACAGGGTAGAACTGCCCCCACAGAGCTTCCAAGGACAGCCTGATGGATTTGAACCGCTGATCTTTGGGCTAGTAGCTGTAGCTGTAGCTAAATAATAATAAATCTGAAATCAGAAGGCTTGACCACAACAGATTAGAAAAAAATGGGGACTCCTTACGTACTAGTGAGGGTTCCATTGCACACGACGGAATCCACTAGGGTTAATTAAAGCCAAAAGGGATTTATTACAGGATACCCCAGGGGCATTCCCAACCACTGCCAGGTCTAAAGAAGCTCAGCTGTAAGCTGAACATTCAGGAAATATTCCTAAGGCCTGTAATGAGGATATATGAAAAGGCCACATTGCAGCACTGAGATTCTGGCCCTGCTACAGGCAGAAAGCAATGAAGTCATTAATCAGTCATGCAAGCTGCTTGCTGTCCAGACTCCAGCCACCTACGAGACGGTGTTCATTTCTCGAGGTTGCCATTAACAAAATTCCACAAGGTAGGCAGCTGTAAACAATGAAAATGTATTGTCTTGCATTAAATTATGTCCCCCCAGTAATGTGAGTAGCCGTTTGACTAGGTCATGAGTCCTGGTATCATGTGATGTTTCCAAGACAGGGACCTGAAGGATCAGTCTAACCACACCTTGGAACATTCCAGACTGTTAAGAAATTTGCTTTACCACCCACACTCAGAGACGAACTGCTTAAATTATCCCCCAAGTTGTTTTTCAGAGAAGCCAATTTAGACCCAATTCAAAGGCATGTGCAGATGAGACAGAAGTGTCCACTGCGTGTCCTTCCAATGGGACACCAAGAGCTACAACCAGTCCTTGGGAATCGAACCAAGGAAGTAAGAAACTGTGCAGGCCCAACACCCCATAAGTCTTGCTACCAGTCCCAGACCCACCGCAGAAGTTATTTTGAATTAGGCTTGTGTATGCAGCTCATTACCCTAGTCCTACCCTGAGATTCTTCCCATCTACAATCCTTCATAAGCTTCACCAAAGCCTTTATTTATGGAGATGAGGATAAGTTTCACCTGTGCTTTCCTCATCCCTGCTTGCAAGCTTCTTTCTAACAAACCTTTGCTGGTTGAGTTGATTCTGCCTCATAGTGGCCCTACAGGACAGAGTAGAACTGCCCCACAGAGCTTCCAAGGAGTTCCTGGTGGATTTGAACTGCCGACCTTTTGGTTAGCAGATGTAGCACTTAACCACTATGTTACCAGGGTTTCCTTTGGCTTTGGCTAGCATGGAAAGCTGTAGCTTCTCTCCTGGAGATTCTTATTTAGCAGGGAACAAAAGCACTGTGGGTCAGAAAGCCTGAGGCTGTCCCTAGTAACATTCCTGCACATTGTAAATCTGCCTCTATGGTGACAATAAGGTACAATAGGTGGTAGTTGGGTTGGTGGGACAGGACGCAATGTTCCCTGAGGCAATCTCTTGGGCTATAAAAGAAAGTAAAGCAAGAAGAAAGTTGGGGACCTCATAGCACCAACAAGTAGTACCAGCAGCAGAATGTATCCTTTGGACCACAAGTCCCCATGCCCTAGAAGGTTCTAGTTTAGGGAAGATGGTGACCTTCCTTTGGAGCCAATGAAGAAAGCCTTCTCCTAGAGCTGATGCTTTGAATTGGACGTTTAGCCTACTTTTCTGAGAAAATAAATTTTGGTTTGTCAAACTCACCTACTTGTTGTCTATCTGTTACAGCAGCACTAGATGACTAAGACACCGAGTTCAAGATCAGGGTGTTGGCCAGGCTGATTCCTTCTGAGACTCTGAGAGAGAATCTGTTACTCAGAAATAGCATCTTTGACTCTACCAAAGGACCACACTTGATGACCCATCAGTCCAGAAGTTCCCCTGGGGACATGGCCCCCAGACTCTCTTATTAACCCCAAACTACATCCAGCACCCAAAGACTGACCTGGACTATATAAGACACAGAGCGATGCTTGCAACCACCATCCTTTTAGGCTTAAATACCTACACAGGGCTCTCTGAGATGGTCATCGCTGGAGGAGAGATGATAGGGGCAAGTGGGGACAGGACTTGGTTGAACAGACGCCAAGAAGTTCAGGGTGGAAGGTGGAGTACACTGCCATGGGGGAGGCAGTTGGCATTCTTAGTGTTATATGGCAAACTGATTTCGATTGTAAACTTTTACTCGAAACACAATTACACATTACAAGAGAAAAATAAAAAAGGAACAGCATCTTTGCAGATGTAATTTAGCTAAGATTCTTGGGTAGGGTGAGTCCTAATCCAATATAATCAGAGTCCTTCTAAAAACAGAAGAGATGCAGAGACACACCTAGAGAGGAAAACACCAGGGGAAGCTGTACAAAGTGGTCTGCAGGCTCGGTGAAGGCAGAGGCAAGGAATGGGGGGACCCTGCAGTGTACAAAAACCACAAGCCAGGGAACAACTGGGGCTAACAGAAGCAGGAAGCAGCCTGGGAAAACCCTCCAGTGGAGGATTGGGAGGAAGCACTGTCCTGCCTGCCACTGAATTTCAGACTCCTCATCTCCACAGCCCTGTGAGAATACATGTCTGTTGTCCTAAGCCTTCCAGTTCACGGTCCTCTGTGACAACATGTCTAGAAAACGCATACAGAAAGACAACACACCAAATCCATGAGGAAAGTCACTTTCTCATGCACATTACAAAACAGAAGTAGCAATAAGAAAAAAACTTTGATATGTCGTTTTATATATATATGTACACATATATGTATAAAACGACATTTCAAAGTCTATATATGTATGTAAACACTGGTAGTGTAATGGTTAAGTGTTATGGCTGTTAACCGGCAGGTTGAGAGCACAAATCCCCCCAGAGCTCCTTGGAAACTCTATAGTAAACAGTTCTACTCTGTCTAAAGAGTCGCTATGAGTCTGAATCTACTGGACGGTAGTGGGTTTGGTTTGTTTTATATATATATATATATATCTAAAGAGAGAGAGAGACTTGATAGCAGTGTGTTTGGTTTTTTGGGTGTGGGTGTGTGTATGTGTGTGTGTGCGTGTGTGTGTATGTATATATATCCCATTGCTGTCAACCTGATTCTGATTCATAGTGACCCTACAGGACAGAATACAACTGCCTCAGAGATTCCAAGGAGTGCCTGGTGTATTCAAACTGTCCATCTTCTGGATAGCAGCTACAGCTCTTAAGCACTGAGCAACCAGGATTTCCTGAAGTGTCATTAAAAACCTATTGCTCACACCAACGGACACATGCACCAGAATGTTTACCGCAGCACAGTCCACGATAGCAAAAAGATGGAATCAACCCAGATGCCCAACAATAGAAGAAAGGATAGGTAAACTATGTATGGTACATATACTCAATGGAGCACTAAGCAATGATAAAGAATAATGATGATTCCAGGAAACATCTCCTAACCTGGTTTCAACTGGAAGACATTATGTTGAGTGAAAGTAGTCAGCGACAAAGGGACAAATACTGTAGACACCTCTATGATAAGACCTCAAAAACAGACTTGTGTATAGAAGAAAAGACTCTTTGACAGCTGCAAGGGAGGGGAGAAAGGGAGGGTGGGGGGGAGGGTTTAGTTTAGATAGTTACTAGAAATCTATTTGGGAGAAAGCAGTGATAGCACACATTAGAAACAAGAACAACATTAAGTGGACTTCAGCATAACTTGAGCACTCCTTCCATCTTGACTCAATACTGCAAGGATAGAGTAGCTAGGGCAGGGGGTCGGGGACCATGCTCTTAGGCGAATTCCAGGCCAATTGACACAACTAGCATTTTGCTAAGAGGGCTCTCTACACCCCACATTGGTGAGTGGTGTCTGGGGTCTTAAAAGCTGCCAAGCTGCCATCCGAGGACACAGCAAATCGTCCCAACTCAGCAGGAATGGATGCTCACCGAGGACCAAAATGACATGCAGTAAAGACAACCGAGAAGACAGAGAGAGCCACAAGAGTGGGTGCCTACATCGACTTGGGACCGGAAGAACCGGATGGTGCCCGGCCACCACCAGTGATAGCCATGATGGAGCTCACAGAGAGGAGTCTCACTGGCAACACAAGAATAAAAAGGGGTGCATCATGAGATCTCCACTAAAAGACCTCAATTGATGGTCCCACGGTTTTGGGGTTCCTCTGAGAGCATGGCCCCCTTCCCTGATGCTGCCCTTTCCCATAAATTATAACAAAGGTCCACTCTTTGGACAGGAATGGATTGGACTTGGCAATGCAGAGTGACCATATATTGGAAGCACTTTATGGTTCTATACATCTATAGGATATCATCTTGCTGACCTCTGGCTGGAGGAAGGGGAGTGGACAGAGAGGAGGGGAAAGGAGGCTGCTGGGAGGATGAGACAGGTATGGAGCAGAGAGGAATAGTGTGCAGTCACCGGACAGGGAGAGCAGTGGAAGCTGCATATAGGTGGGCATGTAAATTTATACGTGAATGTACATTTGCACTCAGTTATGTTAAATAAAAATAAAAAATAAAAATAAAAAAAAAACCCATTGCTTTCAGTACAGACAGAGTAGCAGGGGTGGGGGTCCGGGAATCATGCTCTCAGGGGACATCGAGGCCAACTGGCATAACTAGCCTATTGCTAAGAGAGTCTTCTCCACCCCATATTGGTGAGTAGCATTTGTGGCCTTAAAAGCTAGCAAGCTGCCACCTGAGGTACACCAAATGGTCCCAACTCTACTGGAACAGATGCTCACCAAAGACCAAAACGACATGGGGGAAAGAGAACCCAGAAGACAGAAAGACCCACGTGAATGGGTGGCTACATCAACATGCGACCAGAAGAACCAGATGGTTCCCGGCCATCTCCAGTGACAGCCGTGATGGGGCTTGCAAAGTTGAGTCCCTATGGCAATACAAAAATAAGAAGGGGTGCCCCCTGGGAACCCCACTAAAAGACCACAGTTGATGGTCCGAAGGCCTGGGGGTTTCCCTGGGAGCACGGCCCCTAGACCTGATGCTGCCCCTGATCATAAATCATTACAGAGGTCAACTCTTCAGACAGGAATGGATTGGACTCCGTGACACAGAGTGACCATATCATGTGTGTACTTAATGGTTCTATGCATCTACAGGATGTTGTCCTACCAGCCTCATACTAGAGAAGAGTGCAGAGGGTGGAGAAGAGGGGTCAGGAGACTGTTAAGCAGATATAATATGTGTAGAACAGAAAGGAGGAGTGTCCTGTTACCATGCATGGAAAGCAGAAGGAGCTGTATATAGGCGGGCATGCAAATTTAAACCGGATTGTACACTGTAACTCACAATAAATAAACACCATTGCCTTCAAGTCAACTCAGACTCAAAGCGACCCTATAGGCCAGACTAGATGTGCCCCACAGAGCTTCCAGCTAGCACCTGGTGGATTCCAACTGTCGACCATTTGGTTAGCAGCCACAGCTCTTAACCACGAGGCCACCAACAAAAAATACCTATTGGAAGCATCCCATCCCCAGTCAAAAACAACTGAGTACGTCATTCTCTAGAGGTGCTAATCCATAATAAATACAAATATTCTGGAGAAGAATCAGAGGTCAATGGCTGCAGATCATACAGCTAACTGGCTAGTTAAAACGCTAAGAGCATCACCTACTGACAAGCTGTGAGCGCGAGTGACACCCGAGGCGACGCTGCGTCCCCGCGTCCCTGGCGCCCCGCCTCCACCCGAGCCTGCGCCACTGCGCCTGCGCATCCCTGACGCATGCGCAACCCCAAAGCTTGCGCACCCCCGACGCATGCGTGTGGGACGAAGAGAAGGAAGATGGAGGCGCCGAGGCACCCCACGCCTTTGCACGGGCACGTGGGCCGAGGGGCCTTCAGCGACGTGTACGAGCCCGCGGAGGACACGTTCCTGCTGCTGGACGCGCTCGAAGCGGCGGCGGACGAGTTCGCGGGGTGCGAGGAGGGTGAGGGGCCCGCGGGGAAGGATCTGGGCAGAGTCCCCCCACACCCCGGCAAGGCGGCGGCTCAGGGGCGTGTGGCCGTCCCCAGCCCGCAATCTGCCGGCTTGCCGATTGAATGACACCCCGGCGTCGTAGATGAGGCTTTTCCTGCAGATGCACTATGCCGGGATACGTCTCCTTTGGCCGAGGTGTTGCTCGGGTATTCTCAGCTCTATGCTTGGTTGCCACTCCGCGGTGCACCGTCGTTTCAATTCACATGCCAGCCTGGAGAGTGCATGCTCTGAAGGGCAACAGGATAGGACAGGCTTAAACGCAAAATCGCCCCCCAAATAATATTTCTTACACATTTTTAATTAAATACTAAAAGTCACATGGCTCTATTTAATTTATCCAGTAGTACACAAAAAGTAGCGAAAAGACAGGAAAATAAAACATGTTACGAGCTTTATTAGAGTGAGGAGTATTTTTATATCCAGTCAACCGCATGCTCTGCCCTGTAAAAGTCTGCACGGTAAGGTAGCCTAGTGTAATGGATGATTATTCATGTCATTTTCTTGTAAAATATATGAATAGTTACCTGTAGCTGTTAGGAAACCCTGGTGGTATGGTGCGTAAGTGCTATGGCTGCTAACCAGTTCAGATCCACTAGATGCTCCTTGGAAACTGAATGGGGCGGGCCCCTGTCCTATAGGGTTGCTATGAGTTGGAATCAGTTTGATAGCAGTGAGCTTGGTTTTGGTTTCGTAGCTGTTGTGTACCTTCAGCTGGTTCCGACTGACAGCGACCCTGTAGGACAAAGAACTAACCCATAGCACTCGCAAGAAGCAGCTGTTGTGTTTGAACTTCTGACCTTATTGGACAGCATCCTATAGAATCTGCCTTAGAGATTTGCTGGTGTTAGATGCCAGTGAACTGGTTTCTGACTCACAGTGACCCCTCTTAGTAGCAGAAGCAAGCGCTGACCTAAACCGAAAAACACCATGGCCTGTAGTTGATTCCAACTCAACCACTGCCCTAGAGCCTTATAAATAGTAAAATTGACTAGTTGACATGCTTGCTCTAAGTTTTGAGTTAGTGAGAGTTTCTTTTAATTGTAATTTTTTTAAGGAAAAAATTTGGATGCTCTGATTTGTTTAAAGGCCTAAACTTGGACTGGGTTTTCTCAAGATGAAATAAACAGTTGTGTGGTTACAGAAATCTGTGTTGTGTTCATTTATCCATTTTCAGCTATCTAATTTTTCTACATGAAAAATGCCCCGACTTTTGTTAAACTAGTTTTTCATCATAAAAGATGGAACACTGGCTTTACTGGAATACAGAGGGGCACTGCACTGTGTTACAACTTGACGTTTAGTCTCAGGGTACCACGGGAAGATTCACATGCCTGAATTGCCTTACAAAGTATGCTGTGAAAGAAGCTGATTTGTCACAAAGTCTTGAATGTTTCTAGCCTTGGAATTCAGATTATTAACGAGACTGTGATACCCATGCTGTCAAGGCAGTTGTGACTCATAGTGTCCCTATAGAAATGCCTCATCGTATTTCCAAAGGAGCACCTGGTGGACTAAGACTGCTGAGGTTTTGGTAAGGCCATGATAGTTCTTTTCAAGTGGAAGCCACTTGATGAGATTCCTAGATCATACTGCAGCTTGATAAAAGCTTTTCAGATACATGAACTGTTTCAAAAAGTCAGAAGCAGTTTCTGTTGTTGAGTAGCTGTGTAGTGAGTTAGATGTAGGGAGGACAAACCCATTGCCATCCAGTTGATTCCAACTCAGAGACCACATAGCAACCCCTAAATTCCATGAAAATTAACTGTGTCATGACGATTACTGGGGCTTTTGATGCATGCTTGAAATTGTAACAAGGAAGTAAATTTAGCTGAAGAATCAAGTATGATGAAATGAAGATTCTGTTAAAGCCAAGTGAAACCAGAGTGCTCCTTAGAAGCCAAGAAGGCAAAACTTGTGTTTCACCTGCTTTGGACATGTCAGGAAGGATCAGTTCCTGGAGAAGGACATAATGCTTAGTAGAGTGGAAGGTCAGCAAAAAAGAGGGCCTTTGATGAGATGGATTGCCACAGTGGCTGCAACGAGGATATGATGCAGGACCAGGCTGTGTTTCATTCTGCTGTGCACAGCGTCACTATGAGAACTGACTACGGCGCCTGACAACAACAAGGTCAAATATTTCGATGCTTTTCCAGTTGAAATCCAAATACAGATTTCCTTTGCTGTTCTAAATCTATTACTGGTCAAACAGGAGACTTTTCCTCACTCCAGAATATGCTGATACATTTGCACAAGTTACATACTTAAAGCATGATAGAGAAAGCATCTCTGATAAATAAGTTTTGTAATAATGCTAATCGTATCATTTTAGGAAATACCTAAGTGAGCTCCCTTAAGCATCCCCTAAGGGATGCTATCTTTCATATTATTTCAAACTGAAATTGTTCTGTGTAATGTTTCGTGGCAATTAATGGAAGTGGCTTAGTGCAATACATTGTGTGGATTTTTGAGTAATAGATGGTGAAACTGGAGCACAAAAAGGTTGTAATAAATTTAATTAGACATTTGTTTTGTAGTTCCATGTATTTGAAGGTGAGTAGTGATACTGGAGAATTAAACATTAAAATTAGTGAAGGAATTAGTTTCCGCAAAGTGTGTTTTGATCCTGCCAGACTAATTTTTACTTTATTTCTTTCTAGAGTGGAAATATGCCTTGAAGTAGGGTCAGGTTCTGGTGTGGTGTCTGCATTCCTGGCCTCAATTATAGGCCCTCAGGCATTGTACATGTAAGTATATCACAGTCATCTAAATCTCCCACTGATCAGACTCACTACTGATGTGTCTGAGTGAAATTATTGTAAGTAGATAATATGTATCAACTATTTTATTTAAATATAGTGAGGACCCATATCACAAATTATACTTTTTAGAAACTACAACTGCATGTATGAAACTGCTGTGTCATACTACATAATTATAGAACAGCATGACTGTAGGTCATCTTAAAGTTGAATTTGGTTTTAGATAAATAATTTCATTATCAGAAAAAAATGGAACATTACTGAAATTACAGAGGAAGTTTGGGAATGTAGAAAATTTGAGAAAGAAAATAAAAATCACCTGTAAATTTGACCACATGTGGTCAAAGTGTGTTTTCTTAGTCTTTTTGTTTTGCATTTTCCACTTTATTCATTAGTGTAGCATGAGCATTTTCCCATCAAAGATTCTTTTTAAATTTCATTTTTAATGACTGCTTAGTGTTGTTTGATTAGATGTGTCATAACTTAATAATTTCCTCAGATGTATATGTTTATGTGTGTATTCTACTCTTAAACATTCTATCAACTAACAGTCTTTTTCACCTATATAAGAAATATTTGTTCTTTTTTCTTCCCTGTTATTATTCTAATTTTTTTCTAAATCTGCTCTACTTAGAAGGAATGAAATAGTCCTTGAATTTTTTTTAGTAATAGATTTGCCTCGTGGACACAGGAGATTTTTTTCCTTCTCTGTTGACAGGTGCACTGATATTAACCCTCAGGCAGCAGCTTGCACCCTGGAGACGGCACGCTGTAACAAAGTTCACATTCAGCCCATAATTACAGATTTGGTGAGCTGGTAATCCTCGTCTAATTATAATAAATCGCCTTGTTGAGGAAATTTGATTAATTGATTAATTGTTAACACACTTGACAGTATAGCCCATACAAAATAAATTCTTGCTGATAAAACTGTAAAAGAAGAAAATCTCAAACTCCGTAAGGAGTGAAAGGAAGTTTTATTGAGGAATCAAACACCTCAAGCAGGGCAGCACTAAGAAGTACAAAGGGCTCCAAGTTGGAGCAGAGAGAGGGGCTGTCTATACAGAGAATAAGGGAAAGACAGGGGGTTAATGATTGATTATAGGGAATGCCAACTTCAACTCGAAGTCCTTGGGAATGTAAAGGCCAGTTGGATAGGAGGGAGTCAGCTGCCACCTTGGTGAGCGGCGCTCATAGTTCAGTTACACATGCTTGCAGTCATGAACGTGTTTTTCCCAGGAACAAATTGTTTTTATTTTAATGCATTCTTCCTGTGACCAAGTGGCTGACATACGCACCTTCTGCTTCTTGAGAATACCTGCGGAACCCGTCCTTCCTCCGTCATCTGACACAGGGGCCTCCAGTTTGAAACTTTTCCCTTTACCTAAAGTGCCTCTCCTACAGTTCATAGGAGAGTTATTGTGACTTGCATCCAGCCAGGTATCTTTAGTCAGAAGTAACAGAGAGCTCAGTTCAGACCAAATTAAATAAATAGACAGTTTATTGGGTTTCTGTCACTCGACATTCCGAGAGTCACAGCCTCAGGCACAGCTGGCTTCGAGCACTCAAATGGTATTACAGGTTTTCTTAGCTGTGTGGCGTCTGGTGGGTCTTGGGCTTCTGTCTCCACATCTTCTTTCTCAGCAGTCCCCATCACCACCTCACCCTGCCCCTTGCTACTCAGTTACTCTAGCAAAAGTCTCAGAGTGACTGTGGCTTGGCTCAACGTGGGTCGTGGACGTGTTTCTCAGTCCTCCACTGTGGCCGGCGGGGTGGAATATGGAGATGATTGCTTCTGCTTGCAACTGGGTTGGGTTCCTGTTGCTGTCAAATTGATTCTGACTCATAGCCACCCCACAGGACTGAGCATCACTGCCCCATACGGTTACCAAGGAGCACCTGGCAGTCTTTAGACTGGGTTACCAGCCATAGCTGTTAATTATTAAGGCACCTGTGTCTGCGGGCTGCCTCCTCCTCATTCAGCTTTTGGAAAGGAACCCAGAGTATGTGGGTTGTTGGGGAGCAGGAGACAGGAACTCAGAGTGTGTGGGTCATTGGGGAACAGGAAAAGGGAGACCAAAATGTGTGGGTCACTGGGGAACAGAATTTGCTAAGCCTTTTTTGCTCATTCTGAGAGTTTATAATTTATAAACTCTAATAATATTTATAAAAAATTTATTAAAATATTTAAACAAATTATAAAATGTATCATCTTTGTCTAGATGAAAATGTAAAAATATTTGTCTGCATTTCTGCATACAGGTGTAAGCTGTCTAACATTTTTCTAAAAACATGGGCAAGTATTTAAAAATTTGTACACATGTACATATATATTCATTTTATTCAGCATCTGGCTTAAAATTCTGACTATGATGATGAATTACATTTAGGTCAAAGGCTTGCTACCGAGGCTGAAGGACAAAGTCGACCTTCTGGTGTTTAATCCCCCCTACGTAGTGACTCCACCTGAAGAGGTAAGGCAGACAACAATCTCATCATAAATATTTCTGGCTATTTTGTTTCTAAAATCAAATGACCTTCATGTGGCATCAGTCATGCCCTAGCTGCCGCTAACACAAACTGTTCCCAGTTTACTCTTGATTACAGTTGGGAAACTCTGGTGGAACAGTGGGTTAAGTGCTACATCTGCTCACCAAAAGGTTGGCTCACCAAAAGTTCAGATCTGCCAGGTGCTCCTTGGAAACTCTCTGGGGCAGTTCTCCTGTGACCTCTAAGTCTGCCATGGGTCGGACCTGACTTGACAGCATTGGATTTGGTTTTGGGGATCAGTAATTGGGTGCTATTGGTAGACAAAGGAGTAAACCTAAAACAGTAGAAATACAAACTGTGACCCATATGTATTCTTAGAAATCCTGTCCAGATCAGGATATTGGTATTTACATTCTCACACACATCTTTTATCATGATTGACACATTTGCAAAACCTATGGCCTTCAGCAAGCTTAAGTTCACATTGGAATTCTTTCTGAAAGTCTCCCATTTCAACTTTAAACAGATTTCTTCCTTTCGTAGACATTACTGCAAAGGGGGAAGAAAGAACCAATTCTCATTTCCAGTAAAGAAAGTAAATAATCTTGAAATACATGATTAATGAAGTAAACTGTATCGACCATTTTCCTATTGGAAGGGAGAATGGCCAAGGCAGACAAAGTGTCACAGTAGATTAAGACTAGCTTTCTTGTTGATTATTGTGCCTGTTTTATTCTTTGATGGTCATGTTTTGGCAAGACTGATAAGTGTGGCCTTCCCTGCCACTGTGATGGGAAAGGTCACACGGCCACTGTGAGACTCTTGGTGACCAAAGTGGCAAGCTGTTGTCTGGTGCATGTGTGAAGTCACTGTCGGGTCAGAAACCACTGTCTGGAGGTGGACAGCAGCTGAGGGAAGCATGGCTGGATAAACGTCTCTGGGAAAGCATTATGGGAGTATACACCAGGAGTAATACAAATTCCTCCCTTAGTGATCTCAGAAACACTGGTGTCATAGTGGTCAGGTGCCACGGCTGCTAAGCAGAAGGTGCTAGGCCTTCACTGGAAACTCTTTGGCAGTTCTCCTTTGTCTGTAGGGTTGCGATAAGCCAGAACTTACTCAACGGTGGTAGGTTTGGCTTTGGTTTTCAGTAATCTCAGTCCTTGAGAGCTAATGGAAGAAAATCTTTCTACAATAAAATAAAAACAAATTCACAGAAATACACTGGTGCTTCATTACTTACGATGACAGTTAACATGAGCCTTTATGTGTAAAAGCAGAGAAGCAGTCAGCAAATCATATCATACCATGTTTACAAACTGGAAAGACCAGTGAATGGAAAGAGGAGATTTGGGAGCACAGAGATTCAAGGGCCTTCCTTTCTCCTCCCTTCTGGCACCAGGCCTCGTGCTTCTCCTGAGCCTTGTGCTGCTGGGAACTGTAGTGACTGAACATGTGATTCCAGCAGGGAGCTAGTGTCATGAGATTAGCTGGAGATCAGTGTTCAAATGCAACACAATAGCGATTTCCTAGAGTTTAAAAACATGCTTCACAAAATAAAGCATCAGGAAATCAGGATAATGGACTACATCTACAACAGCCTCCTGCAGGGGGAATCCAGTGCAACTAGATGATGCCCAGCAGCTACCACTGACTGCTGTGACAGGGGTCGCAACAGAGGGTCCCAGACAGAGCTAGAGAAAAATACAGAACAAATTTCTAACTCCAAGAGAGAAACCAGACTTGCTGGCCTGACAGAGACTGCAGAAACCCCAAGAGTATGGCTTCCAGATGCCCTTTCAGCTCAGTAATGAGGACACTACCAAGGTTCACCCTCCAGCCAAGGATTGGACGGGCCCGTAAAACGAGGCTAAAGGGGCACACCAGCCAAGAGGCAAGAACTAGAAGGCAGGAGGGGACCAGAAAGCTGGTAATAGGGAACCCAGCGTAAGAGAAGAGAGTGTTGGACCTGTTGTGGGATTGTTAACCAGTGTCATAAAATATGTGTACTGACTGTTAAGTGAGAAACTAGTTTGTTCTGTAAACTTTCATCTAAAGTACAATTTAAAAACTAAAAAAATCAAGAAATGGATTTAAAGAGAATGTACTCAAACTGTCAAGATGTGAGTCACAGGCCTGGAAACTAAATGAAGCACTGTTTCAGCACACAGAGCGGGAATAAAGAGAAGGAAACTAGGGACACAGGTTAAGAAAGAGTCTGGAGGATTGATCAGGAGACAGTCTATGGAGAGTGAAGTCTGTGCAGATGAAAGGATGTTCAGACTCAATAGTTTATGCACACTACCACACAAGGTGGTGTAGGTTTGTGCCTGGGAGCAGGGAGTCGTCAGGAGGAAGCATAGCGGGGGAGCTGGGGAGCAGTGGGCAGAAGACCACCAGGTGACTGCTGCTGCAGAATGGGGATGGAGTTGAGTGACCTTCGTCACAAAGACAGCAGCCTCCTTCTGCGGCCTACACAGATAGGGTTAGTACTGGGTGCTCTTCTGGAGGGTGCCAGCCGATCATGGCTTAGGAGTCCTTCGGGGACCTAAACTGGGGCCAGCACACAGGGCTCCTAGTCCCGGTTAGAGCACAGCAAGGGGACACAGGCTTGGCGAAGACTGTCATCCTGTGCCCTCTGTCAGCGGACCATCTTACCCTATGAAACAGCCAGAGAATGGGCCACACCAAAATAAGAGACTAGCTACGAAAGAGGGTAACACCATCAGGTAAGGAGGGAGTGAGCAGCTCCCACTTGTCCATCAGTGGAGGCTTGTTTGTTGCTGTGGTGCAGGAAGCTGTGCCACTAGTATTTAGTTACCAGCAGGGTCAACCATGATAAATAAGTTTCAGCTGAGCTTCCAGACTAAGACAGACTAGGAAGAAGGACCCAGAAGTCTACTTCTGAAAGGAATTAGCCAGGGAAAACCTTATGAATGGCAGCCGAACATTGTCAGATATGGTGCCAGAAAGCGAGCCCCCCAGGTTGGAAGGCACTCGGAAGATGACTGGGGAAGAGCTGCCGTCTCAAAGTAGAGTCGACCTTAATGTGGATGGAGTAAGGCCTCCGGATCTTTGTTTGCTGATGCGGCACGACTCAAAATGAGAAGAAACAGCTGCAAATATCCTCTAATAATTAGAACATGGAATGTTTGAAGTATGAATCTAGGAAAACTGGAAATTGTCAGAAATGGAATGGAATTCATAAACATTGACATCCTAGGCATTAGTGAACTGAAATGGACTGGTTTTGGCCATTTTGAATCCAACAATCATATGGTCTACTGTGCTGGGAACAAAAACTTGAAGAAGAATGATGTTGCGTTCATCATCAAGAAGAACATTTCAAGGTCTGTCCCAAAGTACAGTGTTGTCAGTGGTAGGATAATACCCATATGCCTACAAGGATGGCAAGTTGATATGACTGTTATTCAAGTTTACACACCAACCCATTAAGACCAAAGATGAAGAGGTTTTTTACCAGCTTCTGCAGTCTGAAATTGATCAAACATGCAGTCAGGATGCATTGATAATTACTGGTGACTGGAATGCAAAAGTTGGAGACAAAGAAGGATCAGTAGTTGGAAAATACAGCCTTGGTGATAGAAATAATGCCAGAGATCACATGAGAGAATTTTGCAAGACTGACAACTTTTTTATTGCAAATACCTTTTTAACCAACACAAATGGCAGTTGTACATATGGACCTCATTAGATGGCATACATAGGAACTGAATTGACTACATCTGTAGAAAGAGACAATGGAAAAGCTTCCTATCAGCAGTCCAAATAAGACCAGGTGCTGACTGTGGCACAGATCATCAATTGCTCATATGCAAATTCAAACTGAAACTGAAAAAAATTAGAATAAGTCCACAAGAGCAAAAGTATGACCTTGACTATATCCCCTCTTGAGTTTAAAGACCATCTCAAGAACA
Organism: Heterohyrax brucei; assembly: GCA_028571685.1. Lineage (NCBI taxonomy): Eukaryota > Metazoa > Chordata > Mammalia > Hyracoidea > Procaviidae > Heterohyrax > Heterohyrax brucei. Next base: position 81,668,881 of record CM053148.1, on the reverse strand, counting down.
GATTTGATGTGTTGATCACTAATGACTGAAGACTAGACAAATTGTGGAATGACATCAAAGACATCATCCATGAAGAGAGCAAGAGGTCATTAAAAAGACAGGAAAGAAAGAAAAGACCAAATTAGATGTCAGAGGGGACTCTGAAACTTGCTTTTGTACGTTAAGCAGCTAAAGCAAAAGGAAGGAATGGCGAAATAAAAGACCTAAACAGAAGTTTTCAGATAGAAGCTCAAGAAGACAAAAGAAAGTATTTTTATGACCTGTGTAAACAGCTGGAAATGGAAAACCAGAAGGGAAGAACACATTCTGCATTTCTCAAGCTGAAAGAACTGAAGAAAAAATTCAAGCCTTGAGTTGCAATAGTGAAGGATTCTGCAGGGAAATTATTAAACAACTCAGAGAGCATCGAAATAAGATGGAAGGAATACACAGTCATTATACTAGTAAGAACTAGTCAATGTTCAGCCATTTGAAGAGGGAGCATAGGATCAGGAACCAATGGTACTGAAGGAAGAAGTCAAAGCTGCATTGAAGGCATTGGCAAAAAACAAGGCTCCTGGAATTGATGAAATATCAATTGAGACATTTCAACAAACAGATACAATGCTGAAAGTGCTCACTCGTCTATGCCAAGAAATTTGGAGGACAGCTACGTGGCCAGCTGGCTGGAAGAGATCCATATTTTTGCCCATTCCAAAGAAAGGTGATCCAACCAAATATGGAAATTACCAAACAATATCATTGCTATCACATGCAAGTAAAATTCTGCTCAAGATCATTCAAAACAACTACAACAGTATATTGACAGGCAACTCCCAGAAATGCAAGCTGGATTCAGAAGAGGATGTGGAACCAGGGATATCATTGCTGATGTTAGATGGATCTTGGCTGAAAGCAAAGAATCTCAGAAAGATGTTTACTTGTGTTTCATTGACTATGCAAAAGCATTCGACTGTGTGGATCATACTAAAATATGGCTGATGCTGCAGAGAATGGGAATTCCAGAGCACCTAATTGTGCTCTTAAGGAATCTGTGTATAGCTCAAGAGGCACTACATGGTTTAAAGCCTGGAAAGGTGTGCGTCAGGGTTGTATCTTTTCACCGTACCTTTTTAATCTATATTTGGAGCAAATAATCCGAGAAACTGGATTATACAAAGAAGAACGAGGCATCAGGATTGGAGAAAGACTCATTAACAACCTGTGTTATGCAGACGATGCCACCGTACTTGCTGCAAATGAAGATTTGAGGTATTTACTGATGAAGATAAAGGACCACAGCCTTCAGTATGGATTGCACTTCAGCATCAGGAAAACAAAAATCCTCACAACTGGACCGGTAAGCAACACTGTCATAAATGGAGAAAGGATTGAGGTTGTCAAGGATTTCATTTTATTTTGGGTCCACAATCAATGCCCTTGAAAGCAGCAATCAAGAAATCAAAAGATGCGTTGCACTGGAAAAATCTGCTGCAAAGGACCTCTTCAGAGTATTCAAAAGTAAAGATGTCACCTTGAAGATTAAAACGCACCCGACCCAAGCCATAGTATTTTCAGTCACATCATATGCATGCGAAAGCTGGACTGTGAACAAAGAAGACAGAAGAAGAATTGATGCCTTTTAATTGTGGTGCTGGAGAAGAATGTTGAATGTACGATGGACCGCCGAAAGAACTAACAGATACAGCCAGAGTGCTCCTTGGAAGCAAAGATGGCAGGACTGCATTTTACCTACTTTGGACATGTTGTCAGGAAAGATTAGTCCCTGGAGAAGGACATCATGCTCAGTAAAGTGGAAGGTCAGTGAAAAAGAGGAGGACTGTCGATGAGGTGGACCAAAACAGTGGCCACAGTAATGGGCTTAAGCATAAAAACAACTGTGGACATGGCGCAAGACCGCGTAGTATTTTGTTCTGTTGTTCATAGGGTTGCTATGAGTCGGAAGTGACTTGACAGCCCCTCATAACAACAACACCACGACAAGAAAGGGGAAACAGGAGACCCAGGAAAAGAGGGAGTTCAACTCAAAGAAAAGCAAAGAGAAACCTCAGGAGGCTAGGAAAGGAACATCTCAGGAGGGAAGTCTTGAAGGAAAATACAAGGACTGATAAGTTCCCAGTATGACCCATTTCATGCAAAATTCTATTGATAAAGTTATCATAGGTATGAGAATAATCAGAAATAGGTACAAAGGAAACTAAGCAAATAGACACAGTGAATAGCAGTGGAACTTGACCGCCATAAAACATTATGTACTAGGGAAGGAAGTCCGTGAGAACTGTACCCACTCACACAAAGAGTTCCCCATAAGGTGTCCCTAAGTGAGAAAAGGCAAGATGCAGGTAAAACTGAAGAGTGTAATCTCATCTTTGTAAAACATTAATGGAAAAAAAGGTGTGCAGGCGCCTGTGCGTGCCATGGGAGTGAGAACAGGGAGGGATGGGAAGACACTTAGAGAGTAAAAATGCAGTTTTTAGTATCTTGTGTATGAACATATTTATAGTTATATAGGTATAAAGAAATTTTTTAGTGGGAAAACATGACATGTTAAGTGAATGAAAGCAGAAGGCATGATTGTGTGTGTGTATATATGTGCATAGATATATATAAAGTGGGTAACGGCCATAGGAGCAAATGGAAAATAATTATGTTAGGGTTAAAGTAACCTGTGAACAGTTTATTCAGACAGCCCTGACTTTTAGAATATTGCATAATAGCAAAGATTTCTAATACTGTATAAACGCATGGATTTTTTTTCTAGAATATAATTAGCTCGTTTCAAGAAAATTTGCTTCACTGTATCCTTATGACTCATAGCGGCTCTGTAGGAGAAAGTAGAGCTGCCCTGTAGGATTTCCAAGGAGCGCCTGGCAGATTCAAACCACCGACCTTTTGGTTAGCCGCAGCACTTAACCATTACACCACCAGGCTTTCTATATAGGTTCCTAAAAAGAGGTTTCTGTGACTTATGTGTGAAATAATGTAGAAGAGAGCCTTATACTCTTTACTGTGTATTGGGCTGTAGGGTTACTGTGAGTCAGAATCAACTTGACAGCAACAGATTTGGGTTTTGGTTTTATGTGTATGGCACTCGTCTCCAAAATCTAAATGTACTTCATTTATTCATAACTGGGGGTGAAAAATAACTTTTTAATATGACTTCTTCAGTTTTAAAGGTAAGAGAGAAAACAGTGACAGAGATAATTTACTTGCCTGAGGTCACAGTGGTCAGAAACCATGCTGGGCTTCTAACTGCTCCCATGTCTCATCACCAGCCTTATCATCATGGGTGGGTATGATGGTCGGAAAGGTTCTGTTTATGATTCTAAACGTAACTTGACTTCAGTCAAAAGAAAACCTTCTTTGTAACTGGTGACAGGTGGGGAGTCACGGGCTAGAAGCCGCCTGGGCCGGTGGCAGAAATGGGCGGGAAGTCATGGACAGATTCTTGCCGCTGGCCACAGACCTGCTGTCGCCAGGAGGGTTCTTCTACCTTGTCACCATTAAAGAAAACAAGCCAGGTAATGCAGACCCATTGGTCTTTTTGCATTTATTGTGCCAAAACCAAAGGTCAGCAGTTGAGAAACTCCTTTATAAACTAACTTGGGCTGATGACTTCACTACTGGCCGCTGATAGCAGATGTCACATTCGTGTTGAGAGAGATTTTCAAGGTGTGTATCTCTGGTTTTAAAAAGTGTTGTATTCCCTCTGCCTTGTTTCTTTGGTTTTTGGCAGTTTTCTCTCTAGTTATAAACTCATCTTCAAATACAAAATCTCTGATTTCTTCTAAACACCTCCCCGTTGGTGTTGTGGATTTCCCCCTACCCTCTGGTCTCTGTGCCCTGGACAGTTCTGCTGTATTTTCTCTGGTTCATCTTGAAGTTTCATCATGAAAGCTGCCTCATCACATGGATTTCTGTATCTTGATTTGCATATTGCTCCCATAACCTTTCTCGCTGCCTTCTGGGTATCTCGTTTGACTTTTATCTCACGCCTCATATCCTCAGGCCCTCAGATCACATTGTGAATACCAGCTTTATTATTTTTGGCAACTCCATTTTCTTAGCTCAGTCTGACTACTTTTATTATTATTATTACTTGTCTTATTTTCTTATTATTATTATAACAGGATTGTTTTTTTAATACTCCTGAAATAAGCTGTTTCATTTGCTGTCCCTGTGTGACAAAGGTAGCTGAGTTCACCCACCCCTTCCCTGACCTTCACCCCCAAAATCAACATGAGAGGACTGAGACTGGGGTGAGTGAATCATTTACTGTGGTGACAAGTGTCACATGGTGTTGTTGCTGATCTAGAACAGGCAGAGCAGCCCGTTCGCTCTGATTAGAACCCTCTGCAACTCCTTGAGGATACACAGTGCTCCTGTCTGTCTGAAGCCCAAGTTCATTTAGTAGAAATGTTCTTGCTATACGTGGTTTTGCTAGATAAGGATCGTTTGTCAGAAGTCTGTGTTTCTCATTGTTGTGAGTGGTTTGATCATACACACTTCACCAAATGATTTCGTGGGATTTTACAATGTTTTTTCATTTATATTTTAGAAGAAATTTTGAAAACAATGAAGACCAGAGGTCTGCAGGGCACCACAGCTCTCTGCAGGCAGGCAGGCCAAGAAGGCCTTTCAGTCCTCAAGTTCACCAAATCCTGACACACAGCACGTGCCTGAAGTTGCTGTGTGCCTTCAGCCTGGACTAGCACTGAAATCATTCCTTGCTTTATCAGAAAATGCCACAAGTTTGTCACGTAGAAAAAGGCCAGAAGATATGTTCGCTTTCACCCAGAAATCAGGCCTGTGGAACTCTTTGTATGTGTAAATGTCAGGTATACAACTTGTTTTTTTGTGTATAAAAGTTTTATAGGTGTGTATGAAAGGACAGTCATTTCAGCGTTCTTTCTGATAGCAGGTGAGTCACTTACTGTGTCCTTCAGTAAGGTGACTGACTAGCTACAAATGCCTGAGTGCCATACATCCATGTCACTGGACAGTGAATCACAGTGAATCTGTGAGTGCTGAGCCAGGGGGTCCCTGCTGTGCTACATGGTTAAGGATTTGGGGATTGCTCAAGGAAGTGACAGGACCACAAGAAGCTGCAACACACAGCTTTTTATTGGGTGGCACTTGGACAGGGTTGTGTGACGAGAAAGGCCCTCCCAGCGACAGCTCTGAAGTGCCACACCAAAGAGGAATAGGGCAAGGAGCCTCCTGGCACAGAAGGTGAAGCTGGGGAGGGGTGTCGCAGATTGAACTGTGCCTCACCAAAACGTGATGGAACCGTCGGTTGGGGCTTCAGCATCCTGTTGGCTGCACAAGAGAAAAGGTTACCCTATGGCTTGGAAACCCTGGTGGCATAGTGGTTAAGCATTAAGGCAGCTAGCCTAAAAGGTCAGCAGTTCGAATCCACCAGGAGTTTTTGGAAATTCTCTGGGGTTCTGCTCTCTCCTATAGGGTTGCTATGAGTTGGATTGGCTCGACAGCACTGGGTTTCGTATGGGGTCTGTATGGCTAGGAAACCCTATGGGGCACTTCTGTTCTGCCTTATCTGATTGTCGTGTGTTGGAATTGACTGGACAGCTCTGCCCTCCCTCCACAATCACCTGTGGATGTAATCCTGTTTGGAAATAAGGTTTTCTTTGTTGTGTCAATGAGGTCTGTCAGTGCAGGGTGTCTCCTAAGCCTCAACACCCCTGACTGAGACAGCAGCACAGACAGGACACCAGCAGATACAGAGGGACAGACACTGTCCCAAGACAATGCAGGTAGGTGAGTCTGCAATCCTAGAAGCTCCAAGGATGGCTGGCTACCAGGAGGTGAAATTGACTTGACTGCCAAGAGTTTGGTTAGGTTTGGTTTAGAAGCTGACATAGACTAGAAAAGACTTCCTCCTAGAGCCATGCTCTGAAATGGGACTTGTAGCTCCTAAACTGTGAGAAAATAAATTCTGTTCTTTAAAGCCATCAGTGGTATTTGGATAAATCTCTACCAAGACTGATCAAGAAAAAAAAAAGAAATAAGGTATAAGTAAGCAATACTAGGCAAGAAAAGGTCACAATTACAAACACAGTGTAAGGAAAACAAGCAAATGTCACCTAACTTTATGCCAGTGTGGAAACCCTGGTGGCAGAGTGGCTAAGTGCTGTGTCTGCTAACCAAAGTTCCCCAGTTCACATCCACCAGGTGCTCCTTGGAAACCACATGGGACAGTTCTACTCTGTCCTATGGGGTCCCTAATAAATATGAAAAGAGATGAATGGGTAATTTTCTAAGAAAACTTACGAACACTAACTTACGGAGAAGTAGAACCCCTAAATGAATCTATAGCCATTAAAGAAACTGGATTAGCTACGAGTATCTGCCCACACCACCTCCCACCAAGTAAAAAAATTACCAGACCCAGGTAATATTACAGCTGCCACCAACATTCAGGGACCCCAGCTCGTTTATGACACCGCTGTGTCAGTGATCCTAAACAAGGACAAAGTAAACCATAGGCTGATCGTACTTGTGAACGAAACACATACACATTTCATCTAACCAGCTTCAGTTGTGAGCCGAGATGTGTGTACCATTGTAAAATCAGGTGTTCTAAAAATCCACAAATACATCATTGGTGAGCGAGAGCCCTGTTCTCCGACCTGTCGATCTTTGGTTCCCCCTCACTGTGGCTGCATGAATCAGGAGAAGCCTCTATCCTGACACACAGAATGGGGACATTCCAGCCTCTACAGCTGTGTTTTACACTGTTGTGTTGTGTTGTACGTAGGGTTGCTTTGAGTCTAGCCGACTTGATGGCACCAAACAGTGACAATACCCTTGACTAGTTTTGCTTCTTTGGAGGACTCCCGTCCACCATGAACTTAATAATACATGAACAAGCTCTCCCCAATCACTTACCATCCTGTTTTCCCTGTGGATCCGTGTTTTTATTCCACTTACCTCACAGAATTTTATACTCCTGAACTACTTTGTGCTTAAAATATTTTATGTATCACCCTATATCTCTGTAACAAAACAAATATGAAAAAATCCCTGTGACCAAAGACTAATAAATTTTTTTAAATTATTAAAGCACAACTGATCAAAATGTTAAAATTCCTACAGGTAATAAAATATTTAAAATGTCACTAATGTGTGCAAATGAGAAACACTGTAAAATATTGAAAATCTTACTGGAAATTCAACTCCTGTGAACTACTTGGGACTAATTCATAGTTTTTGTTGTTTATACATCCATGGGTGAATATTACTTGTAACTAGAATGATATAGCAGTGGACATAAATGCTATTTTTTTCTATTTGTAGATGAAATCACTACTGACTGGTGACAATTGGCTGCCAAAATAACTGTCAACCTTTGTTCTGGGTTCTGTAGAACATCTTTGTAAGGGGACTGCCCAAGGCCTGAGAATTTGTTCAAGGCCATTTTGTTAGGCATCTAGTATTGCCATAACAGAATTACCACAAGTGGATGGCTTTAACAAAGAGAAGTTTATTCTCTCAGTCTAGTAGGCTAGAAGTGTAAATTCAGGGCGCTGGCTCCAGGAGGTGGCGTTCTGCCTCTGTTGGCTCTGGAAAGAAGTTCCTTGTCACTAGTCTTCTGTCAGCCTGGGAGCTTCTCAGCACAGGAATCTTAGGTCTAAGTGACTTACTCTGCTCCCAGTGCTGCCTTCTTGGTGATATAAGGTCTCGATCTCTATGTCTGCTTCCCTTTTTTCTCTCTTGAGAGATAAAAAGTGGTACAGGCTGTGTCCTGGGGAGACTCCCTTTACAATGGATCAGGGATGTGACTTTATTAAGATTGTTACCCAAAAAACTAAACTCACTGTTGTCACCTCCATTCTGAATCATAAAGACCCTAAATGACAGAGCAAAACTGCCCCACAGCGTTCCCAAGGAGCACCTGGTGGATTTAAATGGCTGGCCTTCTCATTAGCGGCTGTAGTTCTTCACCACCACACACCACCAGGGTTTCTGGTCCCACCATAATCCACAAGCAGAAGAACAGTTATCCAAAATCTTCCTGTACTGCCCCTCGAGGAATACTTTCACAAAATACCACTTAACAATTTCCTAGCCTTCCCCTGAATTCCCAGAATGGTCTTCAGTATATAAATATAGATGGACAACAAAATACAGATGTCAGTGTGTCTATCAATAATCCCAATGTTTTAGTCAGCTAGGGCTGCTCTAACAGAAATACCAGAGTGGATGGCTTTAACAAAGGGAGGTTTATTCTTACACAGTCTGGTAGGCTGCAAGTCCATATTCAGGGTGTCCGCTCCAGGGGAACGCTTTCCCCTTGTTGGCTCTGGAGCAGTCTGGTATTGCATCAGTCTTTGTCCAGGGAGCATCTTGGCGCCGGAACCTCAGGTCTAAAGGACGTGCTCTTCTCCCGGTGCTGCTTTCTTGATGGTATGAGGTTCCCAATTCTCTGCTTGCTTCTCTGACCTTTTATCTCTCATAGGATGAAAGGATTAAGGGTGGGGCAAGCCACACTCCAGGGACATTCCCTTTACAGTGGAGCAGGGAGGTGATCTTATGAAGGGATTTACAGCTCCACCCTAACCCTTTAACATACAGCATAGGAAAACCACAAAATGCAGGACAGTCACAAGATACTGGGAATTATGGCCCAGCCACATGGCTACACATACTTTTGGGGGGACACAATTTGATCCATGACACTCATATCACAGAATATGAGATTCCCTCCAAGAACTAAAATGACCCAAAGCACAGTAATGTCTAACAACCTGTAACTATTATTTTGGGGTTGTGCTGATTAAGGTTGTGTGTCAGCTTGGCTGGGCCCTGATCTCAGTGGTTTCGCAGTTTTACACAATGATGTGATTTAGTAGTTATATAATAATGCAGTCATCACCTATGGTGTGACCTTATGTGATCGATCAAACAGCTGTGAGGGGAGTTTCCTTAGGTGTACAACCTATATCCAATATGTGTATTTGGATGTTCCGGCACAGCTCACTGGCTTGCTCTGGCTCCCGCACCCAGCACATGATCATTTAACCTCTGGTTCTTGAGTCTTGAGCCACCTTCCTCCCATCTCACCTACCGAACTTGGAATTTGTCAGCCTCTGCAGCCTGTAAGCCAGCATCCTGCCATCTTACCTGCCAATCTTAGGTTCATCAGCCCCTGCTGATGTCCGTTTGAGTCAGGAGAAGCCTCCAGCCTGACCCCTGACTTGGGACTTGCCAGCCTCTACAACCAAGTGAGCCATTTCCTTGAGATAATTCTGTCCCTCTCCATATATATCTGTGTGTATGTATGTGTGTATTCATACATATGTGTCAGTGGTTTTGCTTCTCGAGAAAACGCAACCTAAGACAGGGACCATTATTAGAACACTCATTTCTTTTCCATTATACAAATTTAATGGGTAGAAATCTAAGTAGCAAATGAAACCGCCAGGTAAAAATGAATGTTAATTTTTGAATTTCTGAAAAATCCCCCTACATGTGATCAATGTCTAGCTTATCTGGACATGCCTTACGCTGCATGACTCAGAAAATAATAAATAATGAGCTAGGATCCCACAATTCTTAAGAGCAAATGACCCTCTGGACCTAGGTAAAATATTTGGAGCAGAGTCCAAGAATCCAGACTGACTCTTCCCAGATTCTCATAAACCTTTTTGTATGTATGTGAATGGCTGGCTTGTGCCCTTCCAAAAGGCATGCCTCTGGAGCACCTGAACTGCATCAAGTGTGGTTAAAGAAATAAATTTAAACTTTCATTTCATTTTAATTACTTTAAAAACAGACACTGCATTCAGTTACTGGAAAACTTCTCAGTGTGCTTGGAAAAACCTGAGAATGTGAACCTACTTTGTCAACTGTCTAGTTTCTAAACTCTAAATACATATCAAGTATTTCTGATGAAAATTTTGTATTTGAATTGAGATGTGCTAGACACTCTTGGGGCAGTTCTACTCTGCCCTGTAGGGTCACCATGAGTTAGAACTGAACCAACCACCAGCAGTGGAGTTTTTTGGGGGGTGAGTATAACATACATACCAGATTTAACAAACTTAATATGAAAAAATAAACTGCTGCTACTGAGCCAATTTCAACTCCCAGTGCACCAGCCAGACAGCAGAGAACGGCCCCACGCAGCTTCCGAGGCGCGAACGGTGGACTTTCTGGTTGGCAGCTGTAGCTGTCCAACCACTCTGCCACCAGGGTTTCCAGTGGGAAAAAAAGAAATGTAAAATACTTAATATTTGTTTATATTGGCTATATATTGAAATGGTAATGTTTTTGGTATACTGAAATAATATCTCTTATTAAAATAAACTTCACCTATTTCTTCTGACATTTTTAATGAAGCCATTATTAGCAAAATTTAAATGAACATTCTTTCTACTGAATGGTCCTGGGTGAGTCCATACTTGCAGTGTGATAACTGACTTTCGTGGGTGGCCTTTCTAGCCACAGTCTTCTAACTACTACTCGGGTGACTGTTTGACAGGATAACTATGACCTACCATGAAGACTGGTCAGTTTTGCACTGAGAGAGAGCTGATTCCAGGGCCGAGAGGAGGAGTCCACCAACATCAGGGAAGGAGAGAGCAGACAAGACCCGAGGGCCAAGACCAGGCAGGGAGGATTTGGTGCAGTGCATCTCCTGGCCCTCTGACAGAGGAAGCCAAGTGCCTGTGGGCAGGGACCTCAGGGAAAAAGCCTTCTGATCACACAGTTTTTTGTTTTTTTTTTTTTGTACAGAAGCTCGTAGAATACTAGAAATACTGCTTCTGGATGGCTGAATTCTTGTAAGAAATAAAGCTGTTTCTTTCAAAAATGATGTAACGAATAAAATATAAGATACAAAATTGGCCTCATCAGACGACTGTCATCATTATAACTAGGGAGTTTCAACTAGAGTCTGACACTTAAGAAGAAATAAACAACAACAAAAACGCAATTCCAAAAACACTTGCAGCAGCAATTAACATGAAAAAATATTCAGGGATACATCTTTTTTTAAATATACTAATCTTTGCAGAGAAATTTATAAACCTTTATTGAATAGACGGACTAATATGGGAACCAGCGCCATACAGATGTTGGTTCTTCCACTGCAGTATAAAGAGAGTGGAATTCCAATTATAACCCTTCTTTTGGTGGAACTTAAGATGATCCTCACATTAATACGGAAGAGGAAGGTCAAGAATGATGAAGACGATTTTCAAAAACAAGACCAGAGGTCTATCATCCACTTACCCCTCACCATTAATTAGCTAGCTATTTTTGAAGAAGACAAAATGTGTGCACAGCTAGCACAGACAGACTCAAGGAACAGAAGACAAAGCCCCCAAATCAGTGTGCACATACAAAGGGATTTGGTGACAGAAGAGAAGACAGACTACCGAGTCCGTGAGGGAGACCTGAATTACTGACGAAATGACTCTGTGAGAACCTGCTAGCAACATAAGATTTCTACCTCACAGCAGTCACAAAAAATTAGTTTGAAGGGAAATTAGGCATATTTTGAAATTTAAAACTTTTAGAACAACATACAACAGGTTTTTATTTCAACCTCGGGGGAAGGACAGACTTTTAAATATAACAAAGCTCAAGCACAAGGGAAAAGAATGATCCATTTGACTGCATTTCAGTGAAATAATCTATACAATTGAAGATAACCACGGACTGTGCTCAGGCCAAGCCACCTTCTAAAGACTTAGCGGCATCTTTCTAAGAGGTAAGGTGTTATGATGAGGAAGACAAGTCCACAGAAAAAACAAGCAACACCCAAAAAACTAGTGCCATCGAGCTGATTCCAACTGATAGCAACCCTACAGGACACAGCAGAACTGTCCCCACAGTTTACAAGGAGTGCCTGGCAGACTTGAATTGCCTACCCTTTGGTTAGCACTTAACCACTGCACATGCAGACTTTCCAAAACAGGCACAGGTTTCAGAAAATAAATTCACAAACGAATGCCCACTTTGCAGCCTGAAATGAAACCAAGATTCCTGGCAGTCGGGGAAATGTGGATTAAAACCAGCAGCTACACCTCAATAGCCGTCTGCCTGGCAAATGGGCAGTCTGATGAAACCAAGGCCATGAGAGCCAAAGGTGGGACACTGCGCAGGACAGCAATCAGACAACATGGGAAGCCACTGGGCGTGCACAGCCTGCAGCCAGAAATCCCACTTGGAGGCATAAACTCACCGCATCTCGCACACTGGCACAAGAGAATATGATGACACACGTGCTCCTCGGGGCACTGCTCCCACTGGCAGAGAACAGGGAGAATAGCACGGGGGATCGAGCCTGTGGACCAAGCAGCAGTCCACTGAGAAGAAGCCAGGCGTTACAAGAGATGACACCCAAGACGCTAAGATGACTATAAACTTTACAACAGTCCACTGTCTGTATTTTTAGGAACATAAACATGGGTAAAATATCAAAAACCTATTACCGTCGAGTTGATGCTGACTCCTAGCAACCCAACAGGACAGAGCAGAGATGCCCCACGGGGTTTCCACAGAGCAGCCAGTGGACCCCCAATGCTGAGCTTCTGGTTAGCAGCCAGGCTCCTAACCACTGCGACGCCAGAGCCCCCATATCACAAACAGGAACTCCAGAATAACGGGTTGGCTCCGGGGAGGGAAGAAGAGCAAGGTCTGGGAGGAGAACAAGAGGGCAGTACTTTATTTCTTTACAAATCAGAGATGCTAGGACAGCGAAGAAGCTTGTGAAAGGTACAAGGGCATTTATGTTTTTTTTTTCAGTGTGTTTGAAAGATTCTGTAATTAAAAGGCATTTTATGGACACATACAGTATAACAATAACACCAGTTATTCACACAGCACAAAACTTACCGAGAAATAACATGATTTTTTTTTTTAAGTCACAGAAACTTAGGTACATACATTAGAGCACATAATAAATAGGAGTCAAGAATAAACCTGAGGGTTTGCAGTTTACACTAGGGCTGTAAATTAATAATTGGCTACTGGTTTTTGAATTTCATGCCATTTCAAAATGTCCTTTATGCACAAATTTCAAGGCATGCTACCCTTTTTTGTTTGGGTTCTCTACACTGCATAAACAAAAGTGTGAACGGATGTGGTAAGTGGAACTTCAGGCTTGTTCTGAAAAGCTTTTTCTGTAGCATGCAGACATGTGCACTTACCAGTGTGAAAGAAACGTGTCAAGAGTTCTAAGCATGAAGAACAGACACGTGGCTTAATCACAGTGCCGTCAGCAAGGACCTGATGTCCTGACACTTCTGTGAAAACAATGAGCATCCTTCTTTTCCTTTTCCACTCAGAGACCGGATCAGAAGCCAACAAGTACCAGTATCGCAAAAGTTCAAAGCAAAGCCTTCTCATAAACCCACTGCTAACAAAAACGCAAATTTTCACAAAGGAGTAACAAAGTCATCTAGGACGACGACAAAGGAGTAACAAAATCCTCTAGGACGACTACACTGGAAGGTGACACAGAAACATGAGGAATGACTTCAAGACGAGGGTTGAGAAGAGGTAGTAGGGTGCCGCCCTCTATACTTCCCTTGCCGACTCCATAGCCTCGCGGCTGGAAGGTAATAAACGTGACACAGAAGCCTGGAGACAGACCAACGGACTAGGCTGGCGTCCGTGAGACTCACGCTGCCCTGGCCCTCCCAGCTGGGATGCCGCGGCCACCTCCACACTAGCTCAATAACAGCCATCTGACCCAGTTGACGGTAAGCAGTCATTTTATTTAACATGAGGTGCTTTTTGCCAATAAAACATTTGCACAGACGTGATCAGATGATCTCAAGCAACCTAGCTATTACACATGCTAACATTTCCCATGAAATGGAAGACTGCAATCAGAATATTCCACATTTTGCAATTTCCACATTTCTGTAGCTAGGGCACAATTATTAAAGGGGACAACACTGTAGCAAAAGACAGGTTTCCGCCCACTCTGCTTCAGCCTGTGACACTACTTTGTATTAAGGACAAAAATGCTTCACTTATCTTCCTGACTTGCATGAGTCCCTTACTGAGTGTAACTCTGGCCAGTGGTGACAGCTGTCTTCTACTCACAAAGTGGAAGGCTTTCCCTAGGACCTTTCCCATTTGTTTGCCACCAGATCGTACAATCCAGAAACACTCGCCTGTTCCCCTCTCTCCAGAGGGGTGACCGCCTACCTCTCTGCCTCGTGAAGGAACTAATCTAATCCCTGCTGCTCTCCAAGTCTCATCCTCTGGAGACTCATTCAAGCTGTGTAATAAATTCATTGAAAGTCTGCCATTTGGATTTCACAGATATATGCACATTTCTTCCACAATCAAAGTGTCAGTGCCATGAATGTGATTTTCTAAAATTTCATAATCCGTGATGAATGGAGACGCTCTTCTGTCCATTCATACTCTCTTACAGGATTTCAGAGCATGCTGCCAACAGCTTAAGAGAAGCTGTATTAAGTAGCTCGGTCCTTTTAATAATTAAAAAAATCTACAAAGATCAGAATATTTCTAAGTATTTCTGTTCTCAGACTAGTAAGTAACCAGCCAGTTGTTGATCACCTCTGTCAGTTTTGCCTCAGCTGGAGTGGTGCACGCCGAGATCAACAAGCCAGACCCACCTCTCGGGCTAAGAGAGTGGTTCTAATGCCTGCACAGATTCCAGTTCTGTCATTTAGGGTTTCTTTCATATTTATTTTAAAATTTACAATAGATTAAACTATTAATATAAATATTTTCTCTCAAATATGTTATATCCTTTTGTAAAAGAAAGGTTTCCAAACATGTATAAAGCCATCTAAAGCTCAGTCCACCTGCTCCGAGGCTCATTACAGTGACCAAAATCAAGCTCCAGAGACTCCTCTTTCAGAATGACGCTCACTGCATTCGTCCTGCTGACACCGCACCCCATCCAAGAGGATGATCCGAACCCAGAGTCTTCCATGAAATTCACTTCAGGGGTCACTCAATGATGAAGGGACCTCAGAAGAAGGTCTCCCGACAGAGTGGGCACGTGGACTTGTTGCTCGATGTGAACCATTTGTACTGAAAAGAGAAACGGGTTCAAGTTAAAGGACTTCTTAAAGGTGGCATCTTAACGACACACATCTAAACCAAAACAAAAAACCACCATTGCCACTGAATCAATCCTGACTCATAGTGACCTTTCAAGGAGAGAGAACTGCCCCTGCTGGGCTTCCAGGGAGCAGCTGGTGGATTCAAGCTACTGACCTTCTGGTTAGCAGCTGAGCTCTTAACCGGTAGGCCACAAGGGCCCTACATAGCTGAAGTAGCCTTAAAATGACCCAGTGAGAAAGTGAACATGCTACATGCTTGCCCTCTCCATCGACCTCATCCCCCAAACCAAGAGAACTCAATGGTCTTCCACAGGCTACGTGAGGAAGGGCTCCACCTGGGCTCACACACAACCACCAAGAGACGGAAGGAAGGCCGCCTGGACGTAGCTGACCCGAGGGCCAAGTCTCCTTCCAATATGATGTCCGAAAAAATCCTGGGCTCTGAAACACAGAGCACCGCCACTAAACAGGTGTCAGAGTCTGCATCCTTCCTCTCTGCATGAGGAATTAAGCCATCTTCTAATTCCCTGGGTTGACACAAGGATTAAATGGAACATGTATGTGTTCTCGTTTATATAGACACCCAAACATCTATGTATGTAAAGATGTACAAATATACATATACAGCACTGTTGGCAGCTGCTACCCAGCCAGCTCCGCCTCCCTGCACTCCCGTGCACAGCGCAGTGTCGCTGGTCCTGCACTATCCCCGTGACCAACTGTACATCAGACCAAGACGACCCACTAAGCTCTCACGGACACATTTTCAGAAGCAGAGGCCAGACCTGTCTGCCCAGGCTGCCTCAGTCTGGAAGCTCTGCTCAAACCTGTTCAGCATCAGTGATACACAGGCTTTCAGTGACACTCGATGGGTGGCTGTGTGTGACATGCGTGACATGCATGACATGCACTGGGTCGACTACATGGAGAGCAGGGATTTTACCATGGTACCATCAGTGCCTTGGAAAACATACAAACACATATGTGTGTGTGCCTGCATGTGTGTGAAATGAGCATGGTGTCTGGTCTGCCTGTTAGTCTGTTCCCTCTCTCCCTTCATAACTCCAAGTTTCTACCAGACCTTAAAGGGTAAGCTGCCCTTCCAAGTTCCAAGTGTCCACACTCCTGCTTCCAGTCCCAATTCTTTGAGACTCCCAACCTGCTCCCAATGTCACAAGACTACTTCTGTCTTGAGTGCCAAGAGTGACACTAGACACATCCACTTATCCAAGTGCTTTGATGCTACCAGTCTCTGTAATGTGCTGATTATCTTTAATCAGTTTGGAAAAATCATTTTTCAGTGTCTCCTATTAACCTACTACAGTTAAGAATCCAACACATGCATTTTTTTTTCCAGTTAGGTATCACATATATATAATACATATATCCAGTATTACAAATGCATATAAAATGGCACAAAAGTTTATTTCTCTTCAGACTTACCAAACAGGCTGAATGGAACTTTTTCTTACAGGTTCGACAGGCTTTTTTGGGAAGAGAGTAGTTGAACCCATGAATGACTGAGAAACAGATCATACAGTCTTCAACGCCCTCAAAACGCTTATCGACATTATTTTTCCATAACGCTAAGCCTTCCATAATACTTCCATTCTGTTAACACAGAGGAAAAAAAGTCATTTGAAATAACCACTGGCCATCAGTGTTACCTATATTCAATTGCAGCATCTGCCAAGCAGAATCATAATTGTGAGAAGCTAATTTTTACAACAACCTCCCATTCTGAGGAAGCAGATGTCATTTTTCTGCATTAGAAACAGAGAAAAGACACAATATAAAGGCTTGTGCACCAATACTTTGTCTTTTAGCTTAGCTTGTATGACAACACCTTCTAACAATTAAGTTACTTAGATTAGCTCTCCTCAGCTTTACCTGACAGTGAAGAACTTATCTGACCTTCCCAACTGCTGGTTTATTCCAGCTTTACAGGACAGAAGCCCTGGTGATATAGTGGTTACTGCTACCTCTGCTAAGCACAAGGTCGGCAGTTCCAATCTGCCAGGTGCTCCGTGGAAACTCTATGGTGCAGTTCTACTCTGTCCTATAGGGTCGCTGTCAGTCACAACCAACTTGTAGCAGTGGGTTTGGTTTGGTTTTACAGCAACACTGGTGGACACGTTTGTTTTAATAAACTGTAATCACCAAGGAATGTCTTACTGTAAGACACCACAACATGCATGCACAAATGGAGAAGACATATCATCTGCTCATAGGGCACGTGCTTTGTCTTGGAAAGTACTGCTATTTCTCTAACCACAGGAGATGAAATGTAAAAGCACAGTTCAAAAGTATTCATCCCCCAATACTTCACAGAAAAGCCACTCTCAAACAACTTCCTATAGGAGGAGGCCCAGTGGCACCACGGTTAAGCCCTCAGCAGTCCACCAAAGGTCAGCAGTTTGAACCCACCAGTGGCTCTGTGGCCGAAAGAGACCCAGTGACCTGCTCCTATAAAGACGATGGCCTCAAGAACCCTGGAGGCCAGGGCCAGGCAGTCACACTGAGTCCCTGTGAGTTGGAATCAATTTAACAGCACCCAACAGCAGCACATGGGAGGGGCTGGGGGAAATGCACCCGGCAGGGAGGGAGCGGCTGGGGGACATGCACCCTGCGGGGGAAGGAGGGGCTGGAGGAAACACTCCAGGTGGGGGAGGGAGGAGCCGGGGGAAACCCACCTGGTGGGTGAGGTAGGTGCTCAGCTGCAGCATCCAGTTGCGCCACTGCTGCACGGCCACCCCGACCCGCTTCCCGCTCTCCACCGTGATGGACCCCAGCGGGTAGTTGGAGGGCAGCTGTATTATGAGCTCAATGATGATGTCCTCGATGGCATAAGTGGCCATCACTTCGCGAGTGGCAGCGCGAGCTTTAACCTGCAGCAGGTGAGAGGTAGTTGTTTCCCCTAGATCTCTTCCTTTCAAAAACATTTTGCTACCGAGAGGCTGACAGTTAGCAGCCAGCACGTTCACTCGTGAAAAAAAGAAGACAGACATAGTCATTTACTTAAGATACTTAACAAATGGCTTTAAACTTCTGGTGTATTTCATAGTGATTTCAGGACACTGCAAGCGTGCCGCAGTTCAAACACCACCTATCGTCTCTGACAAACATCGCCTCTCACTTCCCCATGGCCAGGCTGGAAAGCTCAGCATCACCTATGTCCCCACTTCTGCCACAGCCAGGATACAGCTAGCTGGAAGTCTGCCTGGGTCGCTACCACAGAATCCCTCTCCCCTACACCCTCTCGCACTGCCCCCGGCCCTCCCCACTGTCCCTACAGTCTGCACCCAGAGTCTTCCCAAACTCGTCATCTGGATCCAAGCTCTGTGCCACCAGCCCGTGTCACAGGCCGCCACCAGGGAACGCTCACGAATCCTAACTCTGACTGCACCACTGACAGAGTGAAGAGCCCTCAGTGGAACAGGACCTTTCTTAAAACAGTCTGCTCGCCTGACTCTTCCCCTTCAGGAATCCCACGCCATGGGAACACTGGGCTAGTTACCAGGTCTTTGGCAATCGCAGAAGTCACATTCTCATCTCTGCATTTTGTGGGTTTTGCCATACCACTTTCCCCATGTTATGTGTTTCTCCCCTAACAAAATCCTGCTCACCTTGAAGTCCTCTTCCTTCATGACGTCTCACCCCACCGCCTCGGTCAGATGTAACCCTTTCCCGCTCTGATCCCACAGCGCTCTCTCTCAATGGGACACTTGCCAGTTTCGCATGCAAAACAACATCCACACAGGTCTTTGCCTTCTATTAAGAGTTTAGGTTCTTACAGGACAGGAGTTCAACCTTCCTAAACTCTTCTTTTCCCAGGCAACTGGCACACAGTCCCTGGCATCTACTAACTAGCCCACTATAAAAATTATACAAACTTAGGAATGGTTGAAAACTATCTAGGAGTAAATAAATCCGTAAATTTACACCACTTCAATCCACGCTTTACATCATTTTGAGATTTAACATGCAAAATTCAGAAGGCACGTTTCCTGCAAACTCTGAACCAAGGGCTATAATTTTGTGATGATAATCGCGTCATGGAGAGACATAACAAATATACAGATAGCTTTTACAAAGAAAGTTGAGCAAAAAAAGTTGAGCAAAAAAAAAGAAAATCGAACAAACCCTGACCGTCATGCCGTTAAACAGCGGAGCACTGGTCTGCACAGAAGAGATTTCTTGGAAAGAAAGCACGCTGCTGACATATTTGCTGGTGAACCTGTCCACGATGCTGAAGAGCCGCTTCTCGCTGCTGTTCCACCACAGCCTCACCATTGCTGGCAGGTCCTTGAGCGTCATGTGGTAGACAGAGCATGCCAGGTGCGGGATCTGGTATGCGAGAGCCGCCGTTTCTGCAGAGAAAACAAACTCTCAGCAGCGTCTCTTTCTCACACAGACTAACCCGGTAACAGAATTTCCTTAGGAAATCATCTTCAAGTCTTCAACAAGAGTGGCACAGCTCAGGAAACAAAGACACCACAGAAACCAGACCTCTGGGAGGGCAAGCGTCCTGCCACAGTATCAAAGTGAACCCTAAGAATGGCTGACAGCATACAGCGCAATTTCCCAGTGACAGAGAAGAGTGTCTCAGTGGCATTCTGTACGTCACATGAAGGACCACAGATCAAATGAAGCACGCAACACATTCTCTCCATGAGAAATTATGGAAAGGAGTCTCGCTTCCTGTTCCCTTCTGCAGAGCTCGATTTCAACTCACAGCGACACTAGAGGTCACGGCACAACTGCGCCACGGAGTTTACAAGGAGCACCTGGGGGATCTGAACGGCCAACCTTCTGGTTAGCAACCACCAGGATTTCCTCAAGCTGCCACTCACCTCAATGCTCGCACGCAGCAACCCCCACCCTGAGACTGTCCACGAATTTTACAAAGTCCCATTCTTCGTCAATAATGTCAAACTCTGTAGGGTTCTGTACCTTTCACCTGCTGGATGCACGTGTATCTGAGCCTGCAGCTAAAAGGTGACTCCATAAGGGAGGAAGTGCCTTTACCTATTTTGTTCACCTAAGTATAGACACTTTACTTACAGGCCTATGCAACATTACCATGTAACAAATCATACTTGTTTAGAGGTGAACAGCTACAGCACCGATCATCAAAAACTTAGGAAACCCACCACAGCCTTACCTGTAAGAGCCACTTACGTGGTCTACTTAAAGAAATGCTGCCGCTAAGACATTAAACTGGGGTAAAAACAAATGGTGCTGGCAAAACTGGATATCCACCTGCAATAAACTGAAACAAGATCCATATCTTACACCTTTTACAAAAACCAACTCCAACTGGATAAAAGACCTAAATATCAAACCTAAAACAATAAAGTTCATCCAAGAAAATGAAGGAACAACAATGGAAGTTTTAATACACAACACAGACAGACTTTAAAATCTGTCAAACAAACCACAGTCGACAGAAGAGAAAATAGATAAATGGGAACTATTAAGAATCAAACACTTTTTGCTCATCCAAAGACTTTACTAATAGAATTAAAAGGCCACCTACAGAATGGGAAAAAATATTTGGCAACTCTGTGTCAGACCGACATCTGATCTCCATAATCTATAGGATACTACAAAATATCAATAAGAAGAATCTAAATCATCCAATTAAGCGACAGACAAAGGAGATAGACAGACATTTCTCTAAAGAGGAGATCCAGGCAGCCAAAAAACACCATGTTGACGATCTTTAGTTTTTACAGAAATTCAAATCAAGATGACAATGAGATATCATCTCACCCCCAACAAGGTTGGCCATGATCCAAAAATCACAGAACAACAAATGCTGGAGAGGCTGTGGAGAAAGTGGAACCCTCCTACACTGTTGGTGGGGTTGCAAAATGGTCCAGCCTCTTTGGAAAGCAATCTGGCACTTCCTTAAAAAAATGGATGTAGATATACCATTTGACCCAGTAATTCCACTACTTGGAATATATCCTACAGAATCAAGGCCTTTCACACCAACGGACACATGCACAAGAATGTTTATCACAGCACAGCCCACAATAGCAAAAAGATGGAATCAACCCAGATGCCCAACAACAGAGGAATGGATAGGTAAACTACGGTACATATACTCAATGGAGCACTATGCAGTGATAAAGAATAATGATGATTCCAGGAAACATCTCATAATCTGGTTTCAACTGGAAGACATTATGTTGAGTGTAAGTAGTCTGTGACAAAAGGACAAATATTGTATGAGACGCCTATGATAAGATCTCAAAAACAGACTTATGTACAGAAGAAAAGACTCTCTGATGGCTGCACGGGAGGGGAGAGAGGGAGGGCGACATGTGGAGGGTTTAGATTAGATAGTTGGTAGAAATTTGGTTGGGTGAAACCGGTGATAGCACACATGAGAGACAAGAACAATATTAAGTGGACTTCAGCATAACTTGAATACTCCTTCCATCTTAACCCAATATTGCAAGGACAGAGTAGCTGGGGCAGTGGGCAGGAGACCACACTCTTAGGTGAAATCGAGGCCAAATGGCACAACTAACGTTTTGCTCAGAGGGCTCTCTGCACCCCACATCGCTTAGTGGCATCTTGGGTCTTAAAAGCTGCCAAGCAGCCATCTGAGGGCACAGCAAATGGTCCCAACTCAGCAGGAACACATGATCACAGAGGACCAAAATGACAGGGGGGAAATACAACCCAGAAGATAGACACCCACAAGAGGGGATGCCTACAGACTTGGAACCGAAGAACGGGATGGTGCCCGGCCACCACCAGTGACAGCTGCGATGGAGCTCACTGAGTTGAGTTCACTGGCAACACAAGAATAAAAAGGGGTGCACCCTGAGATCTCCACTAAAAGACCACAGCTGATGGTCCAGCAGCTTCAGGGTTCCCCTGGGAGCATGGCCCCTGGCCCTGATGCTGCCCTTACCCATAAGTCATAACGAAGGTCCACTCTTCTGACACGAATGGATTGGACTTGGCGATGCGTAGTGACCATATATTGGATGCACTTTATGGTTTTATGCATCTATAGGATATCATCCTGCTGACCTCTGACTGAGGAAGGAGAGTCGGTGGACAGGAGGGGAAAGGAGACTGTTGGGAGGATGAGACATATATGGAGCAGAGAGGAATAGTGTGCTGTCACCAGGCACGGAGAGCAGTGGAAGCTGCATACAGGTGGGCATGTAAATTTATACGGGAATGTACATTTTCACTCAGTCATAATAAAAAATAAGAAAAAAAAAAGAAATGCTGCAAAGTCTTTCCTGTTAACCTCACAGCACCTCAGAGGCAGGACTCACACCTTGGATTCTTCTCCATAGCCCCAGGGCCCCACCTAATATCCCCTCATTTCACACCTGAACCAAGTCTCCCAGAAAGACATGAACACATCTCACTGACCTCTGATACTCAGCCGGAGCTCCTCGGTAAAGAAGGTTTTCGGGTCCTTATTGGAGAATTCAGGAACTGACTCTCCAAAGGTTGGGTTTTCTGGCATCAGCCTGAAGAGGTGATAGAGCAATTTATTCAAACTCTTTGTCTTCCGAAGGTACATGGAATAGAGAGCTCGTAGCTGGTGGAGAGCAAAGAATTTGTAAGTCAATGAAGCAGTAAGCAAACACACAGGAAGCAGAACAGGTTATACAAGAACACGGAATAAAGAAGACGCAGTCACTGGAATTACATGGAAGTCCTACAAAACACATGCCACATTCTCATTCTGCAAACATGTCCCTGGATACCACTGTGCCCTGCCCTAAGCAACTGGTATTTTCATTATTCCCGCATTCTTAGACACCTACTTCAAAAGTCTTTCTAATACAATTCTCCCTGTTGATAAGCACCTCTCGACTGACCAGGAGTCTCAGCTCCAGCTGAGAAAATCTAACCACCGTTCCCCAGGGCAGAGTTGCCCACTCGCTGGAGTCTTCCACACATTCCTTTCATGCTAAAATCCTTGACCTTTCAAATTCCTGCATAAAACAAATCCCATTTTCATGATGGACCCCAGCCCACATCAAACAATGCAGCATCCCTTCAGGACACGAAGCACAAACAAGTGGTCCAAAATGTCTTGGGAGCTTCTCGCCAACCACACAGCCATGGAGTCAGCTCTGACCCCAGCAGCCCCATAGCACAGAGCTGAACCTGGTTTCCTGGCCCGCAGGTTCCATGTCGCCATCTTTACGGAAGCAGATGGCCGCGTCTTTAACCAAAGAGTGGCTGGTGGTAGTGAGCCACGAACCTTGCAGTTAGAGGCCAGCCACTTTCACCACTGTGCCACCAGGGCCCCTGGGGACTTCTCAGTGTCTTACAGATCAAGAAATTTCACTAAAAATATGGACTGTTTTCTCTCTTCAAAATGGAAAAAGCTGGCACCACCAGGTGCAGCATGGCAGGGTGTGAGACTCTCACTTTAGGACACCTTCTTGTTCTTCAGTAACTCTGAGTTTGTGTTTGTCCTCATTCACTTTATGGCTACCTGCCCTTCGTCCCTGCTCAGCCACACTGTAAATCCCAGAGGGTCAGGCTCTTTTGTATCTCCTTGGAGAACAAAGACACCATTTCCTGAACACATTACAAAGCTCAAACACAAAGATTAACACACAGGATTTAGAACTCATTTTTACTTTGTTGTTGATCAAAGTACACTTACTATGGGGAAGTTGAGGGGACACTGCTTTTGCTGAGTACCCAAACGCAATGTCACCAATAAAGAGAAAACAGTGACGTCACTTCTTGGGTAGTCAGTCGTCACACCAAAAATACTTATTCAAAACTTAATCATGAGGAAGCAATGACATAACTCCAACTATACCACACACTGCAAAACAGCTGAGCTGCTCGGTGGCAACAGAGAACATAAAACACATATCAAGGAACTGTAAGCTAAAAAGACATAACAAACCAATGTACACACAGTCCTTGACTGAATCCTAAATAGAGGAAGGAAAGAAAACAATGGAGACATTACTGAGACAACTGAAGAAATTTCAATACAAAAGAGGAAATATTCTTTCATAAAAATGAAAGTGTGACAGCTACGTTACACTTACATAGAAACATGTCCATGCTCTTCTTTGGAAATCTAAATGTAAATACTTTCAGTAAACGTCATGATGCCTGTGACTTACTTTCCTGCAGCTAAGCAGGAAAAAAAGGGCATGCAGAGAAAACATGTACAAGGCAGCAACACGCAACCAACGGGTGAATCCTGGAGAAGGGCATATGGGTTACTCTTCCAACCTCTCTCCACATTTGAACAGTTCAAGACAGAAAGCTGGAATTTAACAGCATACAGTGCACATGCATGGACATTAACAGATCATACAGATAACCCAGCAATTCTACTCCTAGACTCAGAAACCCCAAAGAAGGGAAAATATATGTCCCCATAAAAACTGGGACATAAATGCTCAGGGCAGTTGTATCACGACAGCAGAGTAAGTGGGACCAGTCCAAGTGGCCAGCAATCAATGAAGACACAGCTGAACCATGGTCTACCTGTTCGATGAAATCTTATCCGGCCATAAAAAAGAATGAAGTACTGCTGCATGATGGGACATCAATGACCCTAGGAAATGCTGAGCTAATGAATGCAGCCACAGCGAAACGGCCAGTGTGCAGAGGGCCTACAATGGGCAAACGCAGAGAGGCTGCAGACAGCCTAGTGCGTACCAGGGGCCTGGGTCTGGGACAAGCAGGCAGCGGGTGCTACACAGTGTGTGTTTCCTTTAGAGAAGCTGCGAAGGTTCCTCATCAGACAGTGATGATGGACACAGGACCCCACGAGCACACTACAAACACCGCCCCCTCCACGTCAGGTTGGTCAACTTTATGGAATGTAAGACATATTGCTAGGCTGTAAAACACACACATGCCTGTATTCAACGGACTCACTGGGGTGGTTTTGTTTTTTTCTTATTCTAAAATTAATATACATATTTTTAGGGGACACTGGTGGAAGCCCTACAGTGTGTCAGCACACTTGCCCTTTCCATCTGGGTACGCTATGTCCGTTTGAACAGTTCTTGTCCCTTCCTGCCTCCTCATCCTGCTTTTGGATGGGAGCTGCGTATTTGCTCTCACGTATCCTAACTGAACTAAGAAGCATATTCCTCAAGCTGCTGTTTGGTTTACAGGCCAGTCTGATCTTTGCCTGAAAAGTAGGCTTCAGGAATGGTTTCAGTTCTGGGTTGGCAGAATGTCTGAGGGCCACAGTTCTGCGGATTTCTTCAGTCTCTTCAGACCAGTTAAGTCTGGTCCTTTTATACGAATCTGAACTCTACATTTCTGTCCTGCTCTGCTGCGGACTCTCTGTTGTGATACCTAGCTGGCTGGTCACTGGCGATAGTGGGGTACCATCTTCACTTGGAGTGTTTTTGAGATGTAAGAAAAACACCCATAAGGATCGATTAAAGTTTTAACTTTCTTTCCAGCTTGTTTCAGAACTGAGCTGATTTGTGTTACTTCCCAGGTGACTGTGGCCTACCTATCCACAGCGTGGCTCACACTCAAGGCCCAGTAAATGCCATCATAAGACTTCACAGCCCTGCCCGCAAGCCCAGCTTAATCAAAAAGATGATGCAAGGCTATTTTTCTAATTTCTGAATACAATAAGAACAAAAGCCTCAATCCGCTGCAATTTCTAAAAGATATTTTAAGAAAATAATGTGAAAGCCCAACAAGCTCTTGAAATACATGATCTGCAAAAGAGAACCCACGTGAAGCCACAAAAGCACATGACAGGCCTGAACAGAAATTAAGCTAATGTGTTTAACAAGATCAGGCTGCCTCTGTGACTGTATACTACCCTTAGACACACAAAGGGGAAGAAGCACAGCCCGATGCATCTGCATCAAGATATGGATTAAGAGCGCCAACCGAAAAAATTCTGAGGAAAGGAAAAAACTACACCAGACAAAAAAATGTCAGGAGTATTTAATCACACTTTAAACGTAAAGTGATAAACTTAGTCTTTTCTTCATTGACTTATCAACCAAAACGAGTACGTTATCAGGATGATTGGCTCATGGTGTGATTGAGAGTCTTCAAATCAGACCTAAAAGTGAAAAACAGAACCACTGGAGAAAATCTTCCCAGCTCCCTTCCTGGCCACCGAGGTCTTTTTTCCCCACACATGAGACAACAGAGACATCTAGAGGCTGCGGCAACCGTCTGAGCAACAAAACTGATCTGCGATAGAGAATTCTCACCATTCAGAGGTAATGGTTTGAATTACACAGATGATTCTTCAAAGATCTCTCTCTGAGCACTGATTTTCCAATAAGGTCAATTTCCAATGAAATTATCAAATGAACTATCCACAAGAGGGTGAGAAGTGGACCAAAGAAAATAAAAGCAAAATTCAATTTTCTGAAATGACTACAATCAGGCATTGCTGCTGAGTTGATGCCAGCTCCCAACCCACCAAAAGAAAGAAAAGAAAGAGTTTGGGAACAAGAATAGAGAAACACAAAGAGCACAAACAATGTCATGTATTTACTTACCTGAGATGAAGCCGCTTTGAAGAAAGTAAGTATTAATTTCCACATGAGGAGGTATCCCAGAACGTAACAGAAGTCCTCACTCAACGGCTTGATAGTGACTATCTGCCCAACAGAAACACACCCCAAAACATTTTCTAGTAGGTCCTCCTGTGTGCCGAGAAGAGACATCAGCACCGCTGGTGGAGACCTAAAAATCCAGCGATAAATCAAAACACCAGAATTTCCTTCGCAACTTGACCCATTACAAATTACCAATATTTATAAACTTGAAGCATTTTAGAAAAATCTTTCTCTATTTTCCAAAACCTTTTCTAAGTCTCCCTCTACAGATCCCATTTCATCTCCTAATTTTACACAATAACAACTGTTGAACGGAAGATAAAGCTGTAAAAACACAGACCCCACCGGTTAGCATTCGAAGGAAAGACACCTTTATAGAAAGCATCTAGTTCCACACGCTGTTTTAGAGACTAAAATTAAAAAACAAGAAACGTACACCGAGAGATACGAAATGACTAGCTCACAGCCCCTCAGCTGGGAACTACTGCTGCCAGGCACCACCGAGCTGACGTGAGCTCACGGCAACCACATGCGTGCAGAGCACAGCTGCTCCCGGGCTCATCGGGGCAGGGACCTTTCTGAAGCAGGATGCCAGGCCTGTCTTCCAAGGCACTGCTGGGGGGCTTCAAATGGCCAAGGTCTCAGTAAGGAGCTGGGTACTCAGCTACTGGTATCATCCAGGACTCCACAAGGAACGATGTGTGGCTGCTGTGTGCCCATGAGTCAGTTCCCCACGACGACCCCAGAGAAGAGAGCAGAACTAGCCCACGGGGCTTCCCAGGCTGTAGCCTTCCCAGCAAAGGAGCCCGGTGACACAGTGGTTACATGCTTGGTTGCTAACAGAGAGCTGAGCAGGTCAAATGCACCAGATGCAGGAGAGAAGATGTGGCAGTCTGCTCCCAGAAAAGACTGCAGCCTCAGCACGGCCATAAAGGACAGAGCAGAACGGCTCCTGAGGGGTTCCAAGGCTACGATCCTACAGACGCCAACTGCGCTTTTATTCTGTGGACACGCTGCTGGGTTCCAACTACTGCCCTTTGCTCAGCTGCGGAACACTTAGCCACTGCGTCACCAGGCCTCCGTGTGCAGTTACCAACCCAAACCAGACCCTAACCACTGAGCAGACTCTTACAGTGACTGTGTAACAAGCCTACAGGACACTGGAAGAGCCCTACAGAGCTTCCAGGGAGCAGCTTCGGGGTTTCCCACTGCTGCCCTTTTGTTCAGCTGCCAAGCCACCAGGGCTTAGTAATGATGCACTGTCACCCAAAAATCAGAGAGGAATTCCTGTGACAGCCCAACACTCCCATGTCTAATTCCCACCACTGCCTCCAGCGTTTCTCTCATCAGCCCTTCACCTACCCTGTGTGGGTGCCACCTAAAGCCACTTCCCAGGAAGAGCACATGGCCACACTGGGCCCTCCAGTCTAGTGAGTGGCTGGAACTGTGCTATGTGGTACTGAAACCCACATGGAGTGACAATGCAAAATCAAGGTGGACGTTTCCTGTACTTTTTGCAAATGGCCTGACATACGTAACACAGAGTAAGGAAGAAAGGAAACGATTCTGGCACTGGGCACCCACGTGTGCAACATGCATGGCTCAAACCATTTCCAGATGTGTGCTGCGGCCTCACTCCCCTGTCCTCCCATGTCACAGCTAAACTGTATCATTATGTTCGTATTCTTTCATGTCCTGCTTACGTGTTAAAAAAATTGTCTGACAGTGTTACTTTTGATCAATACTGTGTAATAAAGGCATGAGCCTCAATCAGGAAGTCATGGATCAAGTTTGGCAATCTGGTAACTGGAAGACAATCAAAACTGTGCACTGGTTTCTGTTAGTTCGAAGCGTCAAGACTTGTGATGGCTAGAACTGTGTGTCAACTTGGCGGGCCATAATCCTCAGTGTAATCTATCAGCTTAAAGGGAGTCTTCTTGGAGGTATGGGTTGCATCCCTGTATCAACAGATGGTCTGGCTTTTGGCTTGCTCTGGATCCCACAGCTGCCGTCTATTCATCTGACCTCTTGGGACTTGAGCAAACACCCTATCTGCAGATCTTGGGATTCACTGATCTTTGCAGCCTGAGAGCAGAAGTTGTATTCTTTGGCCTGCTGATCTTGGATTCACCAACCCTGCACTGTGTGAATCGAAAGCATTCTCCATCCTGATTCACAAACTTGGGATGTTATAGTCTCTAGGATCTCATGAGCTGCTTCCTTGATAGAACTCTGTCTCTCTCCATACATATGCTTTACAGCTTCTGCTCTCTGGAAAACCCAGCCTAAGACAAAGACCTACATTAAGTGAAGTTTCCAGGTGATCACAAACAGGAGTCAGCAACCCATTTTTTTAAAAAAAAACCTGGTACAGCACACTTTAACAAAATGTGGAGGGAGGGGGGTCTGCCCAGTGCTGAAGACAGACATACACTGCTGCTATGAAGGAAATTCCACAAACAGGGGGCTCTGAAAAACGACATGTAATTTCTCACAGGTTAGGAGACTAAAAGTCCTAATTCAAGGTGCCAGCTCTAGGGGAGCCTTTCTCTCTCTGTTGGCCCTAAGGGAAGGTCCTCAGTCTTGGGCTCCTGGGTGATCGCCACATGCCCTGGTATCTCCCTTTCCCATCTCTGCTTGCCAAGTCTGCTGCTCTTCTCTCTTGTAAGAGACCAGCTCAAGACAATGACTCATTTTCATATGGGATTACAATCACGGGCAGAGAGGTAAAGATATACAACATATTTAGAGGGACACAAGTCAGCCCCTAACAAAAGGTAGTAATGTTTGTATTAGATTATGACACTACATTATAAATCCATAAGGAAAAAAGGCTTGTTTGCTAAGCACTGTACTGCTGGCTCAGCACTGACACCTTACAAAAACTAGGGGTTCAATACGTATTGGACGCGATGCAATCTTCCCATAGCTGCCATGTGGCCAATGGAAGGCTTACTACAAGCAGCAAACCAAAACTGTGATTCAGGACCAGTTAAGAGGAACAAACAACTTTTCTGGGTGAATTTTAGATCCCATTTATATCTTACACATAATTTTAAACAGATCTATCTGCTGAATAAATAGACAATAGGAGCCCCAGTGCTGGAGCAGTTAAGAGCTCAGTTGCTAACCGAAAGGTTGGCAGTTCAAATCTACCAGCAGGTCTTTGAAAGCTCTACGTATGGGGCAGTTCTACCTGTCCTGTAGGGTCACTATGAGTTGGAATCAACTTAGCAGCACAGGTTTTCCAGTTCAGTCCCCTCCCATGGGAAAAAGTTCCAGGACCCCCAGGGATGCCTGAAACCATAGACAGTACCAAACCTACATGTATACACCATATTTTAACCTATACATATACACCTATGATCAAGTTTAATTTATGAACTAGGCACAGTAAGAGATTAAAAATAATAACACAACAATTAGATCCACATAGTGTAATGTAAGTCATGTGAACAGGGTCCCTTGCAGGACAGGGTGGGAAGGCAAGAGATGCCATTGACACACTGCTCATGTGACATTTTCAGACTACAGCTGACCGCAGGTAACTGACCCTACAGAGAAGGAGGTACAGTGCATACTGTGAATTCAGACCTTCTCTGCGGCCTGGGTCTTCCAAGTCATTGTAAATGAAGTGAATTCTAAGAACTTAAAAAAGACTTACAGGGCTGGCTCTTCTTCCTCATCTCCATATGATTTCAGATTATCCTGGTCATACTGGGGTAATTCAGGCATCAATCTGGAAAAGAGAGCATTCTAGTCAAACGTTTTATATTAAATTACCCACCGTTAAGTCATGAGTGCAAAGGCCAATTTATTTAGTACTGGCTACAACTGTCAGCATGTTTTTGTGAAATAACCAGCAGGTCGCCAAGCCACGTGCCGTCGAGTCGGATCGCAGGTCAGGACTACCTAAATGTAAATTTTATAAGGCAACAGTGACCTCAAAGATCCGACAACCTGGCCTGTCTGTTATTGAAGCAGGAGGCCTAACTGACTTTTCTTTCTTTCACTTTGAGTTTGTAATGACTCAGCGTTACGGTGCAACACACATTCTGTTTTTCGTAGGGCTGCACGGCGTGTTCAGCTGGGAGAACTCTTACTTGTAGAGCATGTGATAAGCGGCAATCTGCACTGGCCTCGCGCGGAACAGGAGTAACGGGGCCAAGGTATTTAGCAATGTCTGAAGATGTTCCGGAAAGTTTGTTTTTTGGCCAGCAACAGATCTTGCAGGGAGTTTGTGAGTCAGCAGCTGATCCTTCGAGATGTACGTCAGTGTCTCACACATGGGCCTCAGCACAGCATTCTTGAAGGATGTTTCAGATGAATCGTTGCTTTCTGGTGATGATAAATAGTTAACACGTCCAAAAGAAAGTAATATAGCTTGATGCACAGTAAACCAAACGTCATTACAACAACATACAATAAAATTTAAAGAAAGACACATGTAACACAGCTGTCCTAAACAGACTCGAAGGGAACTAAATTTCTATCTCAACCCTTAAAGAGAAAGCAAATGTTCAAAAGAGAGGCTGGAGTTACACATAAGCTACCCAGCCTCTCTGCATCGCTATTATTTGAGCTGCAGTGTTCAGTGCCCATCTGTAAAGCACAGCCACATGACGCGCTGTAGCACCCAGCTCTCTCCCCAGCTTCTCCCTCTGCCCTTCAGCACTGGCTGACTTTATTGTCCAAAGTTACGGTTGTGAATGTTTCAGCAAGTCTGCTCCACTTGCCTGTAACAGTCATCAGAAGTGGCAAAAGCAAACCGTGGATGCCTTGGGAGAAGAATTCTTTCCATTCGCTGATGAGATTGGCGGGAAGGGTGCCAATGGTGTCCGGAGGGGGTGAGTCAAAAAACACACTGAGATCGCAGGCCAAGCCGCAGCTGACGCAGGCAAAGAGCTGGACCAGCGGGTCAGAGTATGACGCCTGGCTCTCGCTAGTCGTCTGAAGAAAGAGCACACAGCCAAGGTCAGCTACTCTCCTGCCACAGCGCTGCAAGCCAAGGTGATCAAGAGAGGTCCCTTTCTCTTTAGTTTTAAAATAAGAAGCAGTTGAAGTACTCTGTCTTGGGAGATTTTTAAAGGTGTCAAATCAGTATAACATCTTTCAAAATTAAACACTAAGAATTAGAATCATTAGTGAGCAAGTTATTCTAAATATTCTTTTTACTTCTAAAATTATGATAGAAAATATGATGGGGTATGATTTATATGTCAGCTACAATAAATACACATGCTTCATTCCCTCAGTAATTCTCCATGTTGGGTATTATCATATTTATACTAAAATTTAGCAAAACCGAGGTTCAAACAAGTTAAGTTTAGAACCCTAAGATCAGGGCTTGTCGGAGCACAGCAGAGAACGGCACTGGTTCCGACTCAGGCTGACACACTGCCCCAGGATCCACGGATACTACCCATCTAACTGCCCAGACCACAAAAGGAAGGCAAATCACCCTGAAGAGGCTCATCATTAACGCAGTACTCTGGCAACAAGAAGACAGTACCTCTGAGGAGTAACTCCATTAGAACTCAAAACAATTTTGTTTTTGAAAACCT
Source organism: Heterohyrax brucei (assembly GCA_028571685.1). Taxonomy (NCBI): domain Eukaryota; kingdom Metazoa; phylum Chordata; class Mammalia; order Hyracoidea; family Procaviidae; genus Heterohyrax; species Heterohyrax brucei. The sequence continues at coordinate 81,636,661 of CM053148.1, read as the reverse complement.
GTCAGGAAACAGTAAGATACAACCTAAAGGTCTGTGCTGTAAACATCATATTCAAATAAGCTAAAGAAAAGACCATTTTCACAGTGGTTTGGAGCTCTCTATGGTCACTGAATGACTCTCCCCAGTCATGATCCTGCCTGTTTCACAGCTGTCCAGGTGCTGTGGTGGAGAACATCAGCAAGGTCCGGGCAGTGTTTCCGCAGGGTCTAGTTACAACCAACATGTCAAGACCAGGATGACAACAGCAGCTCCAGCACCCACACACGCACAAAGCCCCAACCAAAGCGATGATGCATCAAGTTCATTACCTCCAGCCAAGCCAACATGGAGCACAGGATGAAGTCCCACTCACTTTCCGTCAAGGGAGACGACTGATACTTCAGGAACAGGGAGAGAAACCGGATTATTTCTATATTTATACCCAGTGTCTCTGGCCTTGCTTCTGACAGATTACTGTAATTGAGGACAAAAAAAAAAGAGCATTCTCAGAAAATGACAAAGGAACTACCCTATGACCCAGTGATCCCACTTGCAGGCATGTGTACACCCTAAGCAAAAAATCAAACCCACTGCTATTCATTTGATTTTTGACTCACAGCGACCCTACAGAACACAGCGGAACTGCCCCACAGGGTTTCCAAGGAGCAGTTGGTGGACTCAAACTGCTGACCCAGCAGCTCTTCACCACCGTACCACCAGGGTTTACAGCAGACACCCTAGAGACTGAAAATAATAACAGTGGGGACATACACACATCTCTGTGCGCTGCTGCACACAGAAATGAGCAAAGCGCCCATCAGCGGATGAATGGGTACACAGATGCAGTACATACACACAGAGGGAGACCAGGCCACCACAGAGAAGAGTAGTAACACGGGCGGTCTGCGATGGGCCACATTCTAAGGGACTCAGGAATGTGAGGACAAACGCTGCAGGGTGCTGCTTTCATAAGGAGACAGCAGACACTTTAGAGACACTGATACTCATTGATGTGACCAGGGAGAAGCGGGGTGGAAGGGGTGGGGTGGGGAAAGGTGTTTTAGACCACAGAGACTGGGCTTTGTGATGGGTGCAGTGAGCACAGCACAAAGAAAGTCAGAACGAGTGTCTGAGCACAGATGGATACGTACAGCAGACTGGTCTATGGGTGGGTACAGATGTCTATGTACTCATGTGAGGGCAGACAGAAGTACTGGAAACCAAAAAAAACTCAAACCCATTGCCACCTAGATAATTCTGACACATAATGACCATATAAGACAGAGTGCAGCTGCCCCATAGGGTTTCTAAGGAGTGGCTGGTGGATTTGAACCGCTGACCTATCGGTTAGCAGATCTCAACCACAGTGTCACCAGGGCTCCAAAGTATCTATAACCCCCCCCAAAACAAACCCAGTGCCAAGGAGTCAATTCCAACTCACAGTGACCCTAAAGGACAGAGTAGAACTGCCCCAGAGTCTCCAAAGAATACCTCAAGGATTTCAACCACCAACCTTTTGGTGAGCAAATGTAGTGTACTTAACACACTACACCACCAGGGTTTCTGAAGGATCTATACATCTGTGTAAAGATCACTGTGTAAGTCAAGGCACATACAATCACCGAGGACACAAACACAGACCTCCTTAGACATAGCCAAAGACTTTCCAACATTGGTTTTCTGGGTGTGAAGGCAAAGGACCATAGTCTCACGGGACAAATCAGCCAAGTGGTATAACAAAGTTCACAAAAATCATGTTCGGCATCCCAGTAAAGTAGTATCTGCAGTCTTAACAGCTTACCAACAGGCACCTAAACCACAAATACAGGTCTCTCTACCCACCAGGAGCAAAACAGTAAGAAGGTAACCAAAAGCTCAGAGAAGAAACCATTCTATGCCAGCCACAAGCTAACCTACCCTCAGATCAGAAGAACTAGATAATGCTCCGCACCACCACTGGCAGTTCTGACCAGGGTCACAAACGTTGGTCCTGAACAGAAAAGGAGTAAAATACGGAGCAGAACTCAAACTCATATTTTTAAAAACCAGATAAACTGGCAGAGTCCTCAGGAACAGAGAACTCCCTGAGGCTATCTGTCTGAAACACTGTTTAAACCTAGAACCCAGCCTATCCCTAGATTATCTTTTAGAGAAACAGTAGCAAACTCAACAAAGAACACTACTTGTGAGGCCAATGTCCTGCTTAAAAACAACTGCTATGAGGCCAAAAGGTCAACAACTACTCAAACACAAAGATGGGAAGAAAAGCAGATAGGGAAACCAGGAGGTAGGGAAACTGTCTCTCCCCTCCCCATCTCTCCCGTCCCCCGTCTCTCCCCCCGTCCCCGTCTCTCCCCCATCCCCCTCTCTCCCGTGTCCCCGTCTCTCTCCCTCCGTCTCTCCCCGTCCCATCTCTCCCCTCCGTCTCTCCCGTGTCCCTGTCTCTCCCCTCCCCCGTCTCTCCCTTGTCCCTGTGTCTCCCCGTCCCCCCAACCCCCTCTCTCCCGTGTCCCTGTCTCTCCCCGTCCCAGTCCCTCCCCGTCCGGGTCTCTCCCCCATCCCCTTCTCTCCCCTGTCCTGTCTCTCCTCCTTGCCTGTGTCTTCTTCTCAACACTGGGTTTTCCCCTGGACTAGATGTCTCTAGTATTCAGTCCTCTACTTCACTTGGGTCAGTGGCTCCTTACTGCCTACTGGAGAGGGAACCAGCTGAACACAGGGGAACTTGGACACATTGTGATAAACGTAATCAATGTCAGTGAACACTTTGTGTGGAAACCGGCCAACGGAACGCAACCCACCATGTAAGCATTCATCAAAAACTCAATAAAATATTATTTAAAAACAAAACAAACATGCATTAAAAAGCTACAGACGTTCAATTAGAAAATGTAGTATTTTTTCAGTCTTACACAGGTACAAATGACTGACTTAAATGTCTGCTGTTGTCATGTAGTACATATAAGATACACACGTTGGGTCTACACCATATAACCCAAAAAGAAAAAAAGGTACTGTAAAGCATTACCTACCAACTGAAGAGAAAAATATCTTCATAATTTTTCTTCCAGGATATTATTACTTCTAAAATACCATGCATCAACTCTTCATTGTCCATGCTTCTGGCTTGCAGAGAAGAATTGAAAATGGCAAAATATCCAAAACCTCCTGAAGTGAAATTCAAAGTAAAAATTACAAATTTAAATTAAAAAAAAAAAAAAAACAAAAAACCCAGAGGCGGAGTCAAGCTGGCAGGCTAAGCCCACGTCTCCTTATATCCCTCTGGAAACAAAGACCTGAACTAACAATCAGAGCCTTCTGATCACCTAATCAGCCTCTGGACACGGCACAGAGCTGTTAATTGGGACTTCATACCACTCAGGGAAAAACTCCCGCTCCTGGCTAGCCCCGGCTCTCACAGACTGAAGGTAAATGCGCCACTGTGACTTATTTTTCCTCTGTCTCGGCCTGCAGGCGGAGCTGGGTCTTGCCTGGCGGCTGGACTCAAGACGCGCTGCTGGGGGGACAGGCGGGCAAAATTCCCATATTTTGAGAGCCAGGCTTGGACTCTGTTAATCTAGCCACGTTGAGCCTGTCGTTTTATATCTGCCTCAGCGGCGTTTGTACGGAGTTTCGAGGTCAGTGTGCGGGACGCCATGTTGGATACAGAGATTCTGGCGGGACCTCGTTCTTAGCCTGGGAGCCAGCGCCTGCAAACAGGACAGCACTTCTCTGACACACAAGCAGTAATTTACCTAGTGCCACCTGCTTTGGGGGTCCTGCAACAGAATCAGAGGAATCACTACCTCCCGGCACCTTTGGCCCTTCTGTCTGCTGCCTGTGTGGAGGGCGTCGTCTTGGATATGATGGCCGCAGCTCGACCTAATTCTTAGCTTGGGAGCCAGAGCCAGCCCACAAGAGAGCGCTTTTCTATCACAAAAGCAGTACTCCACAGTGTCCTCTAAGGCTAGGCCCTGTCAGCAGAGGTCAACAGGGCAGTAGCATTGCTGTATTCTGAACTAGTTTCTATCATCTGGGGTTGGATATAGTGGCGCTTACTTTGCCAGTTGAGAAGAGGGACCTCTACACCTGAAAACCTAACTGACTTGGTAAGTGGTCAGATATCTTTTGCTTTACATTTTAAGACAGCCTAGAGAAACATCTGCAGTCCATCCTCACAGTACCAATTCTAATCTCACACAAAATCAATTTTAATGTCAAATCCACCATCGTGGACAAAGACAGACACTATTTATTGCTGAAAGGTTCAGTACACAAGCAAGACTTAACTATATTAAATATTTATGCCTACAGAATGGAAAAAAAAATATTTGGAAACTCTATGTCAGACCGATGTCTGATTTCCATAATCTGTAAGATACTACAAAATATCAACAACAAGAAGATAAACCATCCAATTAAGCGACAGGCAAAGGAGATAGACAGACATTTTACTAAAGAGGAGATCCAGGCAGCCAAAAAGCACATGCACACATGTTCACAATCTTTAGTTATTAAAGAAATTCAAATCAAGACAACAATGAGATACCATCTCACCCCAACAAGGTTGGCCATGATCCAAAAACCACAAAACAACAAATGCTGGAGAGGCTGTGGAGAAAGTGGAACCCTCCTACACTGTTGGCGGGGTTGCAAAATGGTCCAGCCTCTTTGGAAAGCAATCTGGCGCTTCCTTAAGAAAATGGATATTGATATACCATTTGACCCAGTAATTCCACTACTTGGAATATATCCTACAGAATCAAGGCCTTTCACACCAACAGACACATGCACCAGAATGTTTACCACAGCACAGTCCACGACAGCAAAAAGATGGAATCAATCCAGATGCCCAACAACAGAAGAATGGATAGGTAAACTATGGTATATATACTCAATGGAGCACTATGCAATGATAAAGAACAACTATGACTTCAGGAAACATCTCACGACCTGGTTTCAACTGGAAGACATTATGTTGAGTGAAAGTAGTCAGTGACAAAAGGACAAATATTGTATGAGACCTCTACGATAAGATCTCAAAAACAGACGTGTGTATAGAAGAAAAGACTCTTTGACAGCTGCAAGGCAGGGGGGGCTTAGATAGATAGTTGCTAGGTATCTGGTTGGGTGAAATCGGTGATAGCACACATTAGAAACAAGAACAATATTAAGTGGACTTAAACATGAGTACTCCTTCCATCTTAACCCAATATTGCAAGGATAGAGTAGCTGGGGCAGGGGGCGGGGGACCATGCTCTTAGGCGAAAGCGAGGCCAATTGGCACAACTAACATTTTGCTAAGAGGGCTCTCTGCACCCCATGTTGGTGCGTGGCGTCTGGGGTCTTAAAAGCTGCCAAGCTGCCATCCGAGGACACAGCAAATGGTCCCAACTCAGCAGGAACGGATGCTCACCGAGGACCAAAATGACATGAGGGAAAGACAACCCAGAAGACAAAGAGACCCACATCAGTGGGTGCTTACATCAACTTGGGACCAGAAGAACCAGATGGTGCCCGGCCACCACCAGTGGTATCTGCGGTGGACCTCACTAAGTTGAGTCTCACTGGCAACACAAGAATAAAAAAGGGTGCATCCTGAGATCCCCACTAAAAGACCTCAATTGATGGTCCAGTGGTTTGGGGGTTCCCCTGGGAGCATGGCCCCTCACCCTGATGCTGCCCTTGACCATAAATCATAACCAAGGTCCACGCTTCGGACAGGAATGGATTGGACTTGGCAATGCAGTGACCATATATTGGATGCACTTTATGGTTCTATACATCTATAGGATGTCATCCTGCTGACCTCTGGCTGGAGGAAGGAAAGTGGGTGGAGAGGAGGGAAAAAAGAGACTGTTGGGAGAACGAGACATGTATGGAGCATAGAGAAATAGTGTGCTGTCACCGGGCAGGGAGAGCAGTGGAAGCTGCATACAGGTGGGTATGTAAACTTATATGGGACTGTACACTTTCACTCAGTTATATTAAATAAAAAATTTAAAAAAAAACCTACACATTGCCCCTAGAAGAAGGAAACCCTTGTAATTTGAGAAGTGCTCAAGTTAAGAATTTTCAAAAGGGATTATACACGACTCCATCAATGAGCTCGTACACGGCACAGGGCAGACTCTATCAGCACAGCCAGTACCTGGCACAGTACAGGCTGTTTTCTGCATTCTTTCTATATTATTTTCTAATAAATGGTATTATTGCCCTTTACATTACCCATGCTGTTTATGCCCTAGTTTAAAAGTATAAGACTTATTCAGCAGACTCATCTCTCAAATAAAAACAAATCACCAGACCTGAAGAATGCAAAGTTAGAGACATAGAATACAACACACCTTTCCATAACTCAACGTTCATTTTACACGCACTTAACAGTGGCCAGAGTGCTCTTAATGGGTCTCCACTCTACATTTCCCAGCTCCTTCTCACCCTTCGCTTCTCAGCTTCCCACCACCTCCTCCCACAGCATTCCCACGAGCGTCTGAGGTAGTCCTCTCCCAACTCTGCTATTCGCATGCAGTCCCTGCTCACTGCCTTTACAAGACCAACTACAACTTGTAATCATGTTTGTTTACTTATTTACTATTACCCGCTCAATGAGACGAGGGTGGGAACCTTGTCTGTCTAATCCACCACTGTATAACCCTAGCACAATGCCTGCGAGACAGAAAGAAATCTGTTGACTGGCTAAACGTAGAACAAATGACCTAATCAATGCATACCAGATATCCTACAAGATGCTGGCAAGAGAAAGATGAGCAAAATCCAGTCTCTGACCTGGAAGGGACTCCTCCAATCGTGTGGACAACTTAAATCAGAATACACAATGGATAAAGACACGGCACCTCAAACAGGAAGCAACTCCCTCCATCTAGATGAGTCAGGAACAACTTTCTGAAGTTGGCTGAATCTAGATTTACAGTTTGCAAGACTAGGAAAGGGGTACGTCAGGGAGTGCCAAGGCACAGGTTTGTACAAAGGTATACAGCGTATTCCAAAATCAGGGCAGTTTACCGAGTCCTGGGATGGTGCCAACATTTAGGCACTCAACTACCAGCTGCAAGGCTGGTAGCTAGCACTCACCCAGGGATGCCTAGAAACATAGGCCTGTGATCTGCTTCTGAAAGGTCACAGGGAGAAGTTCCACTTTGTACACGTGGGGTCAACATGAGTCAGAAATGACTCAACAGCAAATGGAAACAACCAAAACATCTGCCACAAAAATCATGACGAGTTAGTACAGCTGGGCTCAGGGTAGAAGAGGCAGGAATCAAAGTACAGAGACTGGCTGCATTCAAGATGGGGGAGGCCTTACTAAATGCCAAAGAACTTGGGGTGTGAGGCTGCAGGCCAGTAAAGAAAGGAAGTAAAGAATTTTTAAAAGAACAATCCTCATGGCAAAACTGAAGAGCCTCAAGCACAATCAGAAACCACTGCGTTTTCACTCACAACTCCAAGTATTTGTTCAGCTGACTGCTTCCTCCCTCTGGCTAACAGGACCAAGTTGTATTTTAAATTTCAAAAGCCCGCTGTCCCTTTGCCTCTTCCTCCCACTGGGCTCTGGCAGCTGTGACAGCTGGCCTGTGTGGACAGCACCCTGTGGAGCTGGGCATGCCTGACAGCCCACCCTGGAGAGATCAACCATGCTCCCACAACACCCTTAGCACAACCCAGCTTCCATCCCCAGACGGTGAAGCACAACCTGAGCCCCCAGTCTAACCCTGCGAGGAAAGTCAAGGGTGAAACTGAATGCCCAAAGGGGTACAGATCCCTGGCCAAGCTGGCAGTGTCTTTTTTTATGTTAATGGACAGATAGCTCTTCTACTAGGAAGTCCAACAATAAAGTACGGGAACTTAGTTGTTCTAAGTGCTCCTTAATGCTAAACAATCACTCCAGTTCCCTTCGAAGTCCCCTCCTTGGGAAGCTGTGCACTGACACCAACACCTAGTCGAACCCTCAAAGCAATTTTGGAACTCTTTCTGGAATGGCCATTGTGCACAGTGGCACACTGACAAGTTTGAAAACTTAACTGTATAGTTGTCTGTGAGGGAGTTTTTAGCCAGAAAACAAATAAGTGTATTGGAACACCCTCCCTACTCACCTGATCTGGCCCTCAGTGACTCTGTTCTTTACCTGAAGAGAAAGGAAATAGCGAAAGGAAGATAGTTCGATGATATTTAGGTCATTGAGGGTAATAGGATGACAGCTCTGACAGCCATTCCAGAAAAAGATTTCCAAAATGGCTCCGAAGGGTAGACTAGGTGCCGGCATTGGTACATAGCTTTCCAAGGGGAGTACTTCAAAGGTGCTCATCGTGATATTCAGCAACGGGATATAGAGCACTTTTTCTAGGACAAGTTCATGAACTTAATTGTCAGACTTAATCACATATGAAAGTTTCACAAGCCATCTTTAAACCCACAAGCCACCATCACTTTCAATGGCTGAACCTGTTTCACAGGGGAAGGGAAGCTTCCCAAGCCTCTCTGCACATCTGCAGCCATCCTTCCGTCCTCTTTCTTGTCTCATAGGAAAGACCGTCCCAGATTCAAGGTCACTTCTAACTGTGCTCGGGTCCCATCCTATTTGGCCTCCCCCGTCTTTTCTCAACAGGCGCTTCCTTCCCTAGGCATTTCCAGTCTCTCCTCTATCTCTGTCTTTGTCTCTCCTCTATCCCTGTCTCTCTTCCTCGCCTGTGTCTTCCTCTCAACACTGGATTTTCCCTGGACTAGGTGTCTCTAGTACTCATTCTTCTACTTCACTTGGGTCAATGGCTCCCTACTGCCTACAGCTTCAAGTCCAAAATCCTTAACCTACAAAACTAAGCCTTCATGGATCTAGTCTCTACCATTTTCCTAGAACTCACCTTCTGGTGCACCCAAACACCCTCTGCCCCCAACTCTGCACCTTCAATGTCAGCCAAATGCAACTTTGTGTACCTCGGATGTTTTTAGATATCCGGAATGCCCCTCCCCATCTCTGTCTACAGGGAAAACTACTGATCCCTCGAGACCCGGCTGGCGTTCTTCGTGACTGTCTCCTGACACACAAAGTGCAGGAGAAAACAACTTCCTTTCTGCTGCTCCCACACATATTTCTGCCCCATTGGCTACCCCATGATGTAACTCCACTCCTGTCTTCTCTCCCTGAGCAAGACAGGCACTGAGATGCTGCAGGTTCTCAGTGGGATTAGACGGTGACCGGCAAATGAACTGAGACAGTGCCCAGTGCGCAGAGAAGTTTCCCACACAACAAAAGCCGCTTCCTCTTTGGCCTTCACGTGCTCAGTTACTGGTCAGGACTCCCTGACTAGGGAGAAACAAGGCTGGGCTGAAAAGGCCTGACGTGGAAGAGAAACAATCAGAGGGCACATGTGGGTACACATCTTCCCACAACGCTGCAGTGTTTCTGCACTGCTCAAATGCTGACCATCACTCTCCAGTGACACTCATTCTAATGACTGCCAACTTGTTCAAGTGTCACCAAAAAACCACACCCACTGCTGTGGAGTCAACTCTAACTCGTGGTAATCCTATAAGACAGAGTGGGACTGCCTACAGCATTTCCAAGGAGTGATAGATCTTAACTGCTGACCTTTTGGTTAGCAGACATAACACTTAACCACTATACCACCCAGGTTTCCAGCTCAAGTACAAGCTAAGAAAAACAATCACCTGTAATTAAATCTCTCTTAGATTTGGCTTTAGATATTAAGAAACATCTCTTTCACCTCAAGCAATACTAAACAAGTGAAGTCTTTACGATGGAGCACTAACCATCGATGTAGTAGAGATCATCCTTAGGCCAGGCCAACAGGGCAGGTATGCATTCAGCAATGAACTTCTTCTTTTCCTCTTTTAACAAAAATGGACAGAGACTTTGGATGGTATGCAAATTACCTTCTGTTAGTGGGAAAAAACTGTATAAAGAAAACATATGAATTATATTTAAATATGCAGATATTGCAAAAAATTCCCCTCAGACAGACACTCAAAAAGACTAACAATTATATAAGATAAACATAGAAAATAAAAGAAAAAAGAAACTATGACAAGGCTGGTCCTGAATGATGAACTTGAGGGTGACCTTCAGTCCCTTTTCCTTTCCTGTGGGCATCTAACTCTTTAAATAAGCATGTATAACATTTCCCTGTGTATAATTGTTTTTTATTTTTAATTCTAATAATAATCAGTTTTAAATCTAATAATAATCAATATTTGATTATGCTCTTTAAGATTCCATTTAAAAAAAATGAGCAGTGGCCTTTATAGGGGCTGATATTGACACACGTGTAGATTTCTGTCGTCTGTGTTATGGGTCGGTTCACAGGGACCCCAGGTGACAAAGAAGAAGTACCCTGTGGGTTCCCTAGGCTGTCATCTTTACGGGGGGCAGATCAACAGGTCTTTTTCCTACATGGCCACAGAGGGAGTGTGAACCACTGACCTTTCTGTCAGCAGGCGAGCCTTTCACTCCTGCGCCACCAGCAGGGTGTGGACAGCCGGGTCTCACTTACACAAACTGGATCACCCTAAACATATGGTTGGTCCTATTGCATGCCACTTAATAAAAACATACTTTAGAGGTCTTTCCAAGTCAGGTCATGTGGCTCTGTCTAATTCTACTGTAAAGCTACTAACGAGGTAGGGAAACTACACACCAATTTGTATAACAAATATATGATAATCTAACTATTTCCCTATTAGGGAATGTGTAGGTTTTTTCCCAATTTTTGCTTTTATCAATACTGCTGCAATAAACGTCCTTGACGGGTATTACCCAGCACTTGTGCAACTATCTCTTTGGGTCGGATTCCTGGACGTAGAGCTACAAAACCCTAGGATTTGAGGGCACTAAGAACGCACTGAGTAGGAGTCCCAGGGTGGCGCAAATGGTGAAGCGCTTGAATACTGGCTGATAGGCCAATAGTTCAAACATACCCAGGGGTGTCTATGAAGACAGGCCCAGCCACCAGCCTCTGAAAGTTCCCAGCCTGGAGGACTTCTCTACAGTACACAGTCACGATGGGTCGGAATTAACTCACTGACAGCTACCAACAACATGGTTTGGTAACTTCACACTGCTTTCCCAAACGCTGCTGGCGAACCTTTCTCCTTCCTGGGTGTGTGGTGGATAGAAGACACTTCTGTTCATTTGTATACCTGTTATTACCGGCAGGAGCCGGGTGGTGCAGTGGTCATCACTGAACTGCTAACCAAATGTTGGCAGCTGGAATCCACCAGCTGCTCCCTGGAAACACCATCACGTAATTCTACTCCATCCTATCACGTTGCTAAGTCTGAATCAACAGCAATAGGGTCATCTATAAATTCTCTGTTCACATCACTGACATATTTTTCAATTTGGATGTTTCAGCACATTTACAGACAGTGACTCTGTGTTCATTTGAAAATGTTTCCCCCCATGTTGTCACCTGTCTCTTCAACTTTTGCTTACTGAGTTTCCATCCTAAAGTGGTTTTTATTTTGATAAAGACAAACGTCTATCTTTTCCTTCATGGGTTCTGGATTCTGCACTGTGCCTCAAGGTCCTCCTTTTTTATTTTCCTACAACACTTGCACAGATTTGGGCTTGACATTTAGCACTTTATGTGGACTTTAACTTTATATGTAACATAAGAGGGAAGTGACTCTCCCTTACACTGCCATTTAAAATAAATACAAGATTCTTCCTTTTTCAGATAGTAGACAGAAATTTAGTTGGGTGAAATCTGCGACAGCACACATTAGAAAGATTAATATTAACTGGACTTCAACGTAACATGACTACTCCTCCCATCTTATCCCAGCATTGCAAGGACAATATTTGGGAGGGGGCCGGGGACCATGCTCTCAGGGGAAATCAAGGCCAACTGGTAAAACCAGTGTTTTGCTAAGAGAGCCCACTGTACCCCACATTGGTGAGTGGCGTCTGGGGTCTTAAAAGCTGCCAAGCTGCCATCAGTACAGCAAATGGTCCCAACTCAGCTGGAACGGATGATCACCGAGGACCAAAATGACCCGGGGGAAAGAGAACCCAGGAGACAGAGGGACCCACATGAGTGGGTGACTACATCGACTTGTGACCAGAAGAACCGGATGGTGCCCAGCCACCACCAGTGATAGCCGCAATGGAGCACACAAAGTTGAGGCTCACTGGTAACACAAGAATACAGAGGGGTGTACCCTGAGATTTCCACTAAAAAACTACAATTGATGGTCCAGGGGCCGTGGAGTTCCCCTGAGAGCATGGCCCCTGGCCCTGCCCCTATCCATAAATCATAATGGAAGTCAACTCTTCAGACAGGAATGGATTCGACTTGGTGACACAGAATAACCATATCATATGTGTACTTTATGGTTCTATGCATCTATAGGATGTCATCCTCCTAACCTCTTACTGGAGGAAGGGGACTTGAGTGGAGAGGAGATAGGAGATTGTTAGGAGAATAAGACATGTATGGAGCAGACAGGAAGAGTGTGCTTGTCACCAGGCAGGGAGAGCAGTGGAAGCCGCATATAGTTGGGCATGCAAATTTATATGGCAATGTACATTTTCATTCAATCATAATAAAAAAAGTCTTCCCTTTTTTCCTCATTTCCTTAAATTCCCCATTTTCTAAATCACCTACTCTTAGTAGGGTTTAGTCAGAAGTTACCCCAAAGTGACCAATTAAACAGAATTGCAAAGTCAAAGCATTTTCAATAAGAATACCTGTCTTCTGAATTCCTATACTGATGCTTTATGTCCTCAGATGTAATCTTTCCAGAAAATACCAACTTAACGATAACAAGAGACCAAAGGGTGCCACTCTGTTTTGATCTGGAAATGAAAAAGAAATTACTTTCTGTTTTGCAGACTGAACTCAGAGACACAGTGTGATCATATGGTGTGTGTACTTATGGTTCTATACAGTTAAAGGAGGCTGTTCTATTGGTTTCTTTTTAGACCAGAGAGAACACGGTGGAGAGGAGAAGACAGGTGCTCATTAAGAGGATATTAGAAATGTGAGTGAAAAGGAGGAATGTGTTGTCACTGGGTGAGGAGAGCAGATGGAGATGCAGATAGGCAGGCACACAAAGTTAATCTGGATTGCAGACTTTCACTTGATCACAATACAAAAAATTTACTGTTTCTGAAAGTGCTCTTATTAAGATTTTTTAACATCTGAATTCCTTTTATAGAATTAAGTCTCCAACAGAGAGGTCAGCTCACCAAGACTATCTGTGCCAAAGCACATGCCATGACCCAAAGGGCTGGGAGTTTGGGCTTTTAATATTCCTCCTTGGACCCAACTCTCCCTCTAAGGCAATTCCACAACCCTCAAGTCCTAAAGAGGAGATGACCTTAAAAAAGACCTCCGACTACAGCCGGGAAAAGGACAAATTGCACAGGACAAGCGGCTGGCTGAAGCAGAAGGAGCAGAGAGGTACTGATGTCCACCGGGAAAGCTGTGAGCATCAGCCACCCGGAAGCGGAGGGGGTGGAAGGCCTGTTCGGCCCAGGTCCTCCACTAGCTACTGCAAAGCACGGTGAAAACACCACAGGCCAGAGAAAACCTCTTCCCTAAAGGCAACACAGTCCTACCCAGATGCTAACCGCTGGGGAGAAAGGCTATTGATCTGGCCCGGAAGTTCGGCTAGTGAAGACCCTGTGTGCCATACCAGTCTGCTCCTACTGGGCACGGGGTCGTTGTTAGCTTGGGGCTGGCCAGAGGGCAGCAAACTGTAACAATCACCCAAAAGGAGCAAATTAAAACCAAACCCAAACAAGGTAACTGCTACAAACTCCGAAGGACTGCATCTTTGTACCTCTCCCACACCCAAGGAACGCGTGCTAACTTACGACATTAGGAGACACCCCTGGTGGCGCAATGGTCAAGTGGTCAGCTGCCAATCAAAAGGTCAGCAGTCTAAATGCACCAGCCACTCCTTGAAACCCCATGGGACAGTTCTACTCCATCCTGGGGGGTCGCTGTAAGTCAGCATCGAAAGGATGGTAACAGTGTGGGGTTTCTGGTGTTAGCATAACATGCAAGTGTGAATCTGAGTGCTGGAGGAGGAAGGGGTTACAGATACGAAATTTAAACAACTTCCACAATAGCTGCTTCTTCTATCCTCCTCCACCCCATGAATGAATTTGTGTGTAAGCCATAAATTATGCAGGACATCTGGAAATAACACAGATAAACTGCAATGTATCTGTATTTACAATACATTCGCCATGAGTCGGATCCAACTCGACGGCACTTGGCTTGGCTTAAATATACTAACAATACACAAAGTGTATTTTATAAGTGTAAATTAAATCACATTTACATTACCATGAGTTTGTAATACATTAATTGATACTACACATTTATAATACATAAGAACCATGGAGGTACTAGGTACCTCCTTGTATATTTCTAATACACAATCTGAAATGTACATTTATAATATGTATAAAGTGTACATGTATTGTCAATTTATAATAAGCACATTTGTATACTGAAATGAGAAAGGCAAAGTCCAAACAACCTCCGTGAAGTGTAAACTACATACTCAGCATCTGCAAAGTGTTTACTGAGAAGAAACAAAGATGAATTCAGACCCACTCTGAGTCACGAAAAGCATGTGAAGGGGGCCTCTGTCTTACAAAACCCAAAGCCACAAGCAAGCAAAATAGTCACAGTGAACAAAAAATGCACGAGTCTTACCTGCGAAATATCAGCTTCAGAAGGCCAGAGGTGTCCCCAAGTGCACACAAGTGATCGTAGGTGATGTTCCTTCTCTGAAGCACTTCACCAAAGTCCGTCAGCACGGCCGGCGGGCTGTCCAGCTCGTCACGCCACTGCAGGGAATAGAGCAGCTCTGCAACTAACACAACGACAGCGCCAGGTTTGCAGGGTGCTTCGCGGACAGGCCTGCAGCACGCGCCCTCCGCTGCCTCACTTCCCCTGCTCCTCCCCGTCTGCCACCTGCCAGGCTACCAGCTCAGGACACCCACGGCCTGAGCTCCACATCTGTCTTGGGTGTTCAAAGGTAACAAACACTGAGACCACCTGCCTGATACAAGACACCATCCTCTCCTCAGTGTCACCTGTCTCTTAGGCATCTCCAGCTGCTCTAACATAAAGACCACATGCAAATGCTTTAACAAAAAGCAGTGGATTCTCTCACAGTCCAGGCGGCTACAAGTCCCAAATCCGGGTGCCAGCTCCAGGGGTAGGCTTTCTCGCTAGGTCCCTGTCTTCAGTATTCCCTTCACCTGGGAACATCTAAGCACAGGAACCTCAGGTCCAAAGGACATGCTCTGCTCCTGGCACTGCTTTCTGGGTGGTATAGGGTCCCCATGTGTAAGATGGTATCCAATCTTGTCAACCTTATCAACGCAACTATGGCTAACACATCTTATTACATCACAGTGACAGGATCCACACGCACGCTGCGGAGCTCCTTGACCAATGAAGGTTGAGGACAAAAACCTTCATCAACAGCTGATGGGGAGAAAAATCCTTTCCCTGAAGCTGATCTGAATTGGCACTTGTAGTCTACTAGACCGTGAGAGAATCACCTTCTCTTTGGTAAAACCATCCGCCTGTGGTACTTCTGTTAGATCAGCACCAGATAACTGTCTCCTTCTCGCTAGTTACGAATGAGATCGGAACTTAAGCCACTGGAGACGTTGGAAAAAGTCAAATTATTGCTCCTGCTGCCATTAGGAAGAGTCTGCATGTAGGGTACTCAACTGAGAGACCTGAGACCTGGGATGAGCAGCTCATGTCAGCACGGCAGAAAGAGCTGACAGTGTGACACAGGAAAATGACACGCGTCCTGGAGCGGCCACCCGGGCTCAGATCTGCATCCTGTTGTGAGCGGTACACAGCCACCAACAGAACCCTAAACCACCCCACAGGACTGCAGTGAGACTGCATGACAAAAGACCTACCTCATAACCTGACATATAAAACTAAAAAACCCACAGTCGTCAGGTCAATTCTGACTCACAGTGACACTGATGACAGAGTAGAACTGCCCCCCAGTTTCCAAGGAGGGCCTGGAGGAACTGAACAGCTGACCTTTTCAGTGAGCAGCTAGCTACCACACCTCACCACTATGTCTGTGGGGTTTCCAACCTGATACACGGTAGGTTGCTAAGGCATCAACAGTCACATGTTCCTCTGACTAAGTTATATACAGGTTCTGATGTCATCAGACTGGAGACATGGTTCAAAATCAACTTGTCCCCTGTAATAAGCCAAGTACCTCTGACCAAGTCACGATAAGAAACACAGTAATATCTGACTTAAAGGACTGAGGAGAAGATTAAATTATGCTGCCTGTCTGCACAAAGTAGCACAGTCAGTGAAAACAAATGATCACATTGACTCTGATTTCCGTTTGTGTTTGCAGAGATTCTCCCTGAACTCATCCCACCCCTGACAGGATGTGGACCTGGCAGGCCAGAGAGCTACTGTAGTTTTCAGCCTTCTTTTTGAGGACACCTAGCGGTAACTGTTACAGCTGAGGGCTCAGAAACAAAAGCTGACAGGTTTATGCAATACCTCTACTTTTCATGGGATTCTGCCTCCTACAATTCTGAGCCATTTCCTGGACGCGGACAATCACGGCAATTCCGTGTGTGGCAGAGGAGAACTGAGCACTACAGGGGTTACAAATGACATTCTTGCAGAAGCTCATCCCTTGGCCTCCCCTCCAAGGTTCCCCTGGGTGGACTTAAACCACCAACCTTTGGGTTAGCAGCCAAGCCTGCACCACAAGCAGCAAATCTTCATAGGATTCCAACACATGAACCTCTCATTTACCAGGAAAAAAATCACAGCCCTGTAAACACAAAGCTTCAGTGGCTCCAAAGAAACCAGTGAAAACTCAGAATGCCTGATCAAATACCGGTGTCCCATTTCATCTCCGTCTCAGGATACATCCCACAGGCCCTGCACAGACTGACATCGTTCCCGTCTGGGTAACCAGTCTTCTGCCCAGCTATGTCCCATCACTAACAAGGTTACACGATTCCTACATGTTTTCATCCAACATGCAGTTTAGCACCCTGTAAGGGAGTGTGAAACCTCAGTGGTACAGTGGTTAAACACTACGTCTGCTGACCAAAAGGTCGGCAGATCAAATCTGCCAGGAGCTCCCTGGAAATTCTACAGAGCAGTTCTACTCTGACCCCTAGGGTCATTATGAGTTAAACCCAACTCAAAGGCAATGGATTTGATTGGTATGGTTTTGATAAGGGACTGCAAATACCCCATCTCTAGAATGGTCAACAGGAAGCTAAATATTCTTGAAGGTTTAAATTGCAGTGAGAACAAAGTCCCTTCGAAATTATATTCATTCACACCACCACTTGCTACCTGAATACCTACATGTACTTACTTGTTCTCACAAGCTCGTTGTTTTCTAGGATGACGTCCTTCTGCAGGGCAACCACCATCATCCTGCTCAGTAAAGCTGACGCACACAGATGGCTGGGAAGCGCCATTATCTCTTCTTCCCGAAATTCTGTTGGGAAACACTCATGATTCAAACTCAGTCTTCCTTCTAAAAGAGGCTTGTACAACCACTGTAAAAAGAAAACACCAAGTTGCATACATAATCATTAGATATTCTAAATGATTATGTACCTAACTACTCAAATGGGGAACAAAAATGATGCTAATGAACTACCTACTTTATTAGGAAAAGTCAGAGACACCTGGCTGTTTGGTCTCTACTACAGGGAAATTATCCACATGTGTACTTGTTTAAGCCTCCTAAAGAAGGGCAGTCTTGTTTCCTCTAAGCGGGTCCTGCCAGCAGTCCTGGAGCCTTGTAAAGAGCCAACACTGAACGTACGAGCAGTCAGAGGACACAAAGGCAGGTGCGACACTCCTTTCATGTACTCTTCTAAGGTAGTCTTTGGGCTTGCCTGAAATCCTGCCTTCAGGATGAGCCACATCGTCACCCATCCCAAACCCACCTGCATGGGAAGGGCCTGTCGCATCTGCTGCCACTCGCTGTCGTTGGGCATGGCACCTGCAATGCAGACCCCCAGGAGAGCAGGGTCTTCACTCTCGAGCAGCTGACTCAGGAAATCCTCCACAGCAGACAAGAGCATCTGCAAACTAGGGACAACAGGAAGAACTGTCTGGTTACACTGTGACTCACGGGAGCACGCACATACACAAGAGCAACCCTATGGCAGGGAAAAGCCTACTGAACAAGGGGACACACACAGAAGGGACCCTCTATGCTGGACACACGCACACCAGATCAAGGACTCCAACACTCACGATCAGAAATTGAGTGCTGTTTCTCCGTCACAATGAAAGAGGCCTGGTCGGTTTCAGACCAGTTACTCCTACACTGTAGCTACCTTTAGATATTCTAAATGACTATGTACCTAACTACTCAAATGGGGAACAAAAATGATGCTAATGAACTACCTACTTTATTAGGAAAAGTCAGAGACACCTGGCTGTTTGGTCTCTACTACAGGGAAATTACTCTAAGAAAACAGCAGCTTTTGAGGATCAAAAACAGATGAGAACCCAACTACAACTGCCTCTGGGTACACTGTTTCAGATTTTCCTCCGATAGGTATTTACGTAAAAAGAAGTTAAATAAATTTGCAGTTCAACTTGACAGAAGATCCCTAACCGGTACGCAACCAACAAGTGTGGTAGCTGGTGAGAGTTGACAATCCACAATGTCTTGCAAATCATGCCACTGTGTCCCTGACCCTGTAAAATCAGGAGTCCAGCAGGAAATGTCTTAGCAAAACCTTCCATGAAGTGGCAGTTGACATGGATGACCACTACAATGGAATTATTTTGGAAACATGTGGTGGTGTGGCACTTCTCTTGAATTTTTGTAGATTTCTCACACAACAAGCCACCTTTTCAGAGGCACTCACACAAATTATAGAATCTTATTCATGCACCATCTCCCCAAAAACCCCAACCTACTACTATTAGAATGATTTCAACAAATAGCGAGTCCATAGGACAGTGCAGAACCACCCTACAGGGTTTCCCAGGAGCACCCGGTGGATTTGGCCGATCTTTTGGTTACCAGCCGTAGCTCATAACCACTTGGCCACCAGCAACTGAATGCAAAAAGAAGTTACCTTTTGACACCCAAAGATGAAGCCTGAACCTGGTTCTTCAGCCAAACAGCCAACGAACGTAGGAAGGCACTCTGTTTACACGGATCGTCAACTTGATGGACCAAGAAACTGACACCAGACAGCCAGGCATTTTTCAATTTACAGAGAATGACGTCTAAAAGCAAGATGTCAACAGGAATTGTAATCCCAATGAATTAATTAGTGCATCTCACTGAAGATGTGAGATTTTTAAGATTTCATTTAAAAAAGAAAACACGCCATTGCCAAAACTCTGCCATAAACATGCAATACCACACGCTAGCTCATGCCACAGAAATGTACGACTGCTAAGATTTTAAGTTAACTGTTTCCAGCTCTGATCTTATTTACAAAACTGATCGCTCAGAGGTGAAACAACTGTATCTTTTCCAAATAGTATTAAAGAAGGGATTAAGGAGAGTTTTCTATTGACACTAATATTTTATTTTTTTCATAGATGAGGAGCTCTCAGTGTGCAGTGGCCAAAAGTTCAGCTGCTAACCAGAAGGTCAGTGATTCAAACCTGCCAGCTGCTCTGCGGGAGAAAGAGGCGGCAGTCGGCTGACATAGATTACAGGTCTGGCAATGCCATGAGGCAGTTCTGGTAACCCTGGTGGCACAGCAGTTTAAAAGTGCTACAACTTCTAACCCAAAGGTCAGCAGTTCAAATCCACCAGGTGCTCCCTGGTAACTCCATGGGGCAGCTCTACTCTGTCATCCACTGTGTCCTATAGGGTCACTAGGACTTGGTATCAGCTCAGTGGCAACAGGTTTGGTTTGGTTATTTTTTTACGAGGCAATTCTACCCTGTGCTGTGTGGTCATGATTAAGTCAAAAATGACTTACTGCAGCCAATTTTCATTTATTCTTGTCTTCATACGCTAATTCATTTATTTAGGAAACCAAAAACGCACCAAAACCACTGCTGTTGAGTCAGTTCTGACCCGGTTTCCAAGGAGCACCTGGTAGACTTGAACTGCTAATCTTTCAGTTAGCACCCACATCAGTTACTCACACAACACACTACCAGAGTTTCCAGGACAAGAACAGAGTCCTCAAGAAGGCAACATTATCTTGATTCAAGACAGAATCTTTTTCACTACAAGACAAAGAGATAGTACTGTTCCCCTTTTATAATTGAAGACACTACGGCACTATGCCACTTGTCAGAACCAGTGAGCAGGGAGCTAAGATCTCTGCTCTTCCATTACGGTCCCTTCCAAAAGCATTCCCTTGACAGCAAGTACGAACTTTAGGCATAACACCTCCACGCAGCTTCCATTTGGTTTCTAAAGCTGAAAGTGGATGGGGTCTGTAACTCTTTACTGAATGTGCTTTCAGCGTCCGCCCAAACAGTGACTCCAGGGTCCTGCCTGTACACCTAGCACACACCAGGAAGGTTAGAGCCAGGATGCCGAGCATCTCCACAGCACGCTTGTACCTGGTAAGTGGGTTTTTTCTTTGCTCTGGGCACACAACTGAAAGAGAGTTAATAACAAATCCTCAGAGGACGGCAGTAGCAAAGATCCTTTGGCTGAGCTGAAATGACTGTAGGCCACACTGCAGACATGTGACAGGGGTGAATTGTTATTCTCAGCTTCTGACAACATCTCTGTTTTGGACAAAGTTTCACGAAGTTTAACAGTAATTCTTTCAATGTATGCTTCTCCAATCAGGTAATCTAGAGATAAAAAGTTGAGAGACCAAAAATGATCAACTTCATTTTATTATATTACTTTGTGGCAAAAAATATTAAGTAACAAAACATTAGCCATCTCAGTCATCTTCATTAAACATGTTCATCATGTTATGTTGTTCAGCCACTGCTATGACTTTTCCCGTCACCCTTAGGAAACTCCCAGTGTCCTTAGGTGCTGTGTCCTCCTTTCACCCTCCCTCCTGCTTGCCCAGGTAACCACTCATCAGCTTTGATCTCCATACACCTGCCTCATCTACATTTTTCATACAATTGGGATCATACAGTATCTGCTCTTTAATGACTGTCTTCTTTCATTCAGTATGATGTGTTCGAGTTAACAGTGTATTTTTATGAATATCTTAAATGGGTTAATAATGGCCTGGCTTTTTCCTTGTTTTCTTAAGTGCTTCTATGTTGCAAACAAAAGAAAATCATAGGCACAAATCCATTTGTTCTCTCACACATAAAAGCCCTCAGGTAAATAAGCAGTTTTAAATTAAGTAAAAAAAAGCAGCGATACTTTACAAAATGAGGACATGGATGGCTACTAAATTCAAACCCTTTTATTAGGCTACAAATCCACAAGTGCATTGTTCCAAAGATCAATAAACATTTAGTGTGTTTACAAAGTGAAGACAACTGAATCAACTAAGTCACGTCATTCTCAGCCAAAAGCCTGAGAACTAACCATGGCATCCCCCTGCAAAACGGGAAAAGGTTACCCCAACTAGATACCAAAAGCCAAGGTTCCGCCTACCATTGTCAGTGTGCTGGGATAATACCAAGCTCAGCAGGGTCCATCTCTCTGAGAGGCATGCTTCTGAAGACGCTGGGGATGCCAAGGCCATATTACAGAGGTCATCTGTCAAGTTCACCAATTTCTCTCCAAGGAGATCTCCTTTTAGCCAAAGAGTTACCAAAGCATGCTTATCTGAACTAGAACATGCCTAAAACCATGAAAATTAAAGCAAAATCAGAAACAGGACAGAAAATCATTTGCCCAGGATACTACTGTATTACTTCTCTCTTCAGCGTGCTGGCCCCGACACTGCCAGCCACAACTCCTCCTCTCCCACCCCCCGTTACAGGAAGCCTGGTATCTGCCCGGTTCCTGGCTTATTGTTGTTAGGTGTCTTAAGAGCTGACTCTGACTCACAGTCCACCCCGTATAACAAAGTAGAACTGCCTCCTAGGGTCCTTCTGGGCTCTCATCTTGATAGGCACAGATCAACAGGTCTTTCTCCCACAGAGCTGCTGGATGGGTTCACGCTGCCCACCTTTCGGCTAGCACTCACATGCTTACTGGCCTTGCTGTTGTCCACTTCCAAGCTTGGCTGTGATTTTGGACATGGCCTTCACTACACATACATCTCTTCTTCTTGTCCAAGCCCCATCCAGACTTTGAGAATACATACAAAGCTCACCTCTTAGTGAAGCATTCCCCATCTGCTTTAGTCCACATTCACCCCTGCTTTCCTTTTAGTACAGCCTGTACTGGACTGCACTATTATTTAAAAAGTGTTTCATCTGTGTACTTCTTATTATCCCAAGGAGACTGCAAACTCCTTGAAGAGCAGGTCTGCCTGAAACTGTGACAGATACGTTTCAAGGAATAATGAACGGATGGTCTCTGAAGACTGACTAATGCTCTATAAATATTGAACTTCTGTTCACTCTTGTTGCTAAAATTAAAGAACAGTTCATTTATACTAATGTCATTTACAGTAATGGTAAGTTAATCCCAGGTGAACAATGGGACTTATAATTTCCCCAAATTCTCTGAAATAAAGTGACTGTGCCAGGCAGCTGATGGCAACCGATTTATTTTCACGGGGTGGGGAAGCAGTGAAAAAAACAAGCTGTAAATCCACCCCAAAAGCATACTGATCCTTGTTCCCAGAGCTGCTTCTGCTGTAAGGGATGACAAGAAAGGAATTTGCAACTTGGTTCATCTCAAAGCAATCTGGAAAAAAAAGAAATCCAAGTGCGGATTGGGAAGTAATTAAAAAACCGCTTATCTTTTTAATAAGAAAAAAAAAAAAGGTAGGTAACCAGAGCTTCTGTCTCAGCCGAAGTCTGCTTCCCCATTTGGACAGATTTCATAACCAACCTGGGAAGGAAAATTAACCTAGAGAAAGTCTCTGAGGTCCTTCTCCAGTTCTAAAACTTAAGTCTATCTTTCTTTCTTTCTTTCCAAAGATGGTGACTTTAGGACACTGCATAAACACCAGAAAAACGACTTTATAGTTTAGAAGGGTTTACTAGTGGCTTCCTCTAAGAGTTCAGTAAATGGGAATCAATCCTGATAGAGGAAATAAATTACTGAATTAAATGTCTCTCAGGTCAGCAGACAGGATGGCTAACTTCTCACTGTTACTAACATGTCTAAGGAACAGAATCTGTTCAAGGGACAGAGAAGGTACTCACTTCCAGGCAGTGGAGGACCCCAATGAGCTGACACACACTAACTGGGAAGACAACATTCTTCCAAGCAGTAACTAGGCCAGCTAGCAGGCACACTGCACAGCTGGAAATGGGAACATCAGCCTACTTTTATAAAATTAATTGCCCTTGCTCCAATTCCCAGCTTACTAGCAGCCTTCTCGTGCTTGCCTCAGGGGAGGAAAGGCACTAGATTCTAACACCAATGCCAAATGTGTGCCTGATAATTACATCTCTCATGGAAAAATACTAAGCTCAAGCTGTGTATTCTTTTGTAAAAACAAATTTGTGAATGAAAAAAGTCTCCGTGTAAACAGAAGAGTAATTTTTTTTTTAAAATGCTAAAGAGAAGAAACGAAAAACTGAAAAACCTGACACGCTGGTCAACACCACTCACATAGCTGAAAAGAGCTGGTTACACCATTTACACCTTTACTAGGGAAGAGTACAAAGGCATGTTTTAAAACTTCTAAATTCTTCACGATTCTGGATTTCTTTTTACTGGTTTTATTAAGAATGTTCTTATATAGCCAAGTGGCCATCATACAAAGGCTGAAAGACTGTAACAGGTCTGCCTAACCCTGCAGAGTTAACTCTCTGCCTCCCGTTGATTCCGACCCTGCCCATGGCTTTTTCAAGGAGCTGCTGGTGGATGTGAACTGTGGGCCTTTAGTCACCTCTGAACCACTACGCCACGCAGGCTCTGTTCCACAGTAGGCTGAGCTTAACTTCCTGACACTCTCTAGTCAGTTAACTTCCACAAAAAAAAAAACTAGGATAAAAGTTGAAAGCTGTGGCCTTACTTTAAAATAAAACACTTCACTTGGCCCATGTTGTCTGCTAGGAAAGGAGCAGCTCACTTCCCAGAGCCTGTGTATTCTTCCTCAATAACCCTAACCAGAAAAAAACAAAACAGAGACAGGCAAGTACCCAATGTCTTCCCAAGTTATAGGAAGGAAATCACAACCATAAGGAGTTCTTTATTACAAACACCTGACCACATACTAGGGTGTGAACATTACTGTCATTTTACATATACAAACAAAATTTCTAAGATACCTTTTCAATCACCTGAAGAAGTGAATCCCATTTCAGCTCCACCTGAAAGATGAGAAAGAGTAAGAGGCAATCTCCCAAACAGAATAGCAAAACTTTGATAATGTAACTGCTGTGACCTTGTTAGCCAATAGGACACTAAGACTTCCTAGCTAGGGCCATTTACAAAGCATCAAGTGAAATGACTCACGCTTTTATTACCTTGACACCCAGCCACTCCGGGACTTCCCAAATGATGAGAATGCACTGACTGCCTTTAAATCGGGTCTTAGTCAAGGAACAACCTAAACAGTAACTGTTCAGGGAGAACCCAGTTTGCTCTATGAGTACTTCATCATAAGAACAACAATAAAAATATCAACAAGACCACAATCCAAAAATGACCACCACGAAAATCTCATTCTACTTATCTCTTATTAGAATAGTGTTGCTCATGCAATGACGCGAGCTGACAAGGATATGCCACAGTGATACCTCAGTTAAATCATCCAGGACATCTTTTCTGTCCGCGTCACTGTCACAGCAGCAGAGAGCACTGTACAAAATGTCCACCAGGAAGCCAGTATTCTTCTGATGGTCCTCGTTCAGCCAGCTGAGGAGCTTCTGGTATACAAAATGCACGGCGGGATTCTTCTGCACCAGCTTAGCCACTTCCAGAGATGGGCCTTTACTGTCGCTCTGCTTCTCGTCATCCAGCAGCACCTTAAACAGCTGGCTGGACGAGAAGGTGCTCAGCAGAGAGGAGAGAAACTTCAGGTGCTGCTCTGACATCTGTTCGTTGACATAATTAAAACTCATCTTTGCCAGCCTACAGACTAAGTCTTCGAGAGGTTTCTTCCTCAGGGGAGACACAAGCTCAAAAGGATTCTGAGGGGGCAGGTCCTCGGAGCCTTCACCATTCTCTCCTTCGGAAGACAGGCCTTTCTCCTTCTCTGTGTCACTTCCAGGTATCTCATCAGCAAACCTCACCTTACCACCCTTCTTCTTGCTCGCCTTGAATGCACTCTTGGGCTTCTGCAGGACCTGCAGCAGGCTCGACACCCCCACCACAGCCTGATCGCCAGCTTCGGGGTCACTCATTTTCCCCACGCAGACCTCGGACAGTCTCTCCCAGAAGCTGAACAGCACCTTGTGCAGGCAGTCGGCTGGCCTGTCGCCCCCTTCCATGTCTGCCTTGCTTTCCCAAGAACTTAATGTGTCGGCTAAGTGGTTAAACACCTGCCCGTTCTGCAATCTTGGCTCTTTGAGAACTGCATCAATGAAAGGGATCAGCTGAAAGAGAAGATGTAAGACACAAAAACTCTGTTTTTTGAGAAAAAAAAAATTTAAACAAGATATTTGAGAAACACTAAAATTTCCTATTATTTAATAACTAAAATATATGTGTTTCATCCTAGGACTCTACAGTTATCACGAACATCTCGCTATCATCTAAAGACCATGATGATTTATTTCACTGTGTTCTATCTAAATGACTTCTTTTATTGATATGTGACCAAGATTCTTGACCATTAACAAATAATCCAGTGTCTCTGCATCTTCAGTGCTTATACTAAGTTTGTGCTGTCTTCTCTGCCACCTGCCACTGTCACTCAGCTTCAATGACAGTGCAGGTGCGGCAGAGAAGAACCCTGCTCCCTAGGGCATACAAAGGTGGGGCTTTCAGAAGCAGATCACCAGGCCAGTCTTCTGAGGTGCCAGGGGCGGGCGGGGGGGCTGGAACTTCCAACAAGAGCCATAACAATCTGTGAGATCTAAGACAGGACTGAAGTCAATATGAGGCACACTGAAGGACCCCGGAACTCAGAGCCCTTTCTCCTCAATTACGAGCATAAGAAAAGCTAACCAGCCGGGACGCTGACTGGAATCTGAGCTTCCATAACCTCATTAATTAATTTCCTACCATAATGGACCAGCAGTGGTTAAGTGATGCAGTGGTTAAGAGCTTGACTGCTAACCAAAAGGTCAGCAGTTTGAATCCACTGGGCGCTCCTTAAAAACCCTATGGGGGCACTTCTACTCTGCCTTGGAAGATAGCTTTTTACTCAAAATTGACTGAACAGCAACAGGCTCAGTTTACAATGGACCATACACCAGAACCGGGTTACCACAGATTCTAAAACTAAACCCAACTATTCGCAAAAGGGTTACTATACTGGAATAGTTAAGGATAAGATATTTATTAAATAATATAAATTTAAAAAGATGGCAAATTACATTTTCCAAAGTGTTTCATATTGTATCTCTTTAAAATGATCAGTTTTTACATCCAGAAACTGATTGGTCCTTAGGGATGGTGCCATGCTAGCAACTGGCTGCACAGAATGTTAATTTACCTGGCCAGAGACACGTATGACTCGATTTCTGAATCATAAATGGGAAATGGAAAACCCTAGTGGCATACTGGGTTAAGCGCTACATCTGCTCATCAAAGGGTCAGCAGTTCAAATCCACCAGGTGCTCCCTGGAAACTCAATGGGACAGTTCTACCAGTTCTACTCTGACCTGTAGGGTCACTATGAGTCGGACCCGACTCAATGGCAGTGGGTTTTTTTTTAATGGTAAATTTGAAACCTTCCCCAGGAATGCGAATGAATGAAGCCAGCAAGAAGACACAACAGGCTGGTGTTTCAGCAGCCACAGGACAAAGGTGCTGGTGACCTCTACGCTGTAAATACCTGATCATTGATGAGCATCTTCTCCATCTCTTCCTCACCTAAGTTCTGCTGCATTATGAAGCGTAGGCACTCGAAGAAAGCAGCCACTACAGCCGAGCACTCAGAGAAACTGGCTTTGGTCTTCTCCGTTGATAGCCTAAGAAATGAGAAGTAACTGTGGCTTCCTCTTCCAGAACTAGCAACTCAAATCACCAAAGTTCAGTCACCAAAAGGTCATTATGCCCAGACTACCTACAGCTTAATAAAAAAAAAATCAACTAAAAATGAGTAATAACCCTAACTGGATTAGAGTACATACTAGCACAACTGTGAAAAAATAAACCTCTTTTCAAAAATGTTTTAGCAAAGTGAAATGCATCTCCTATCCACCTACGCAGAAGCTTGAAAGAGAGAATAAAGCCAAATACAGTGTAGTTAAAAATAAATCATTATAAAACCATGTATCTTTTATTAAGTTCAATAAACTAGTTAGCAAATTTAACCCAATCCAAAAATTTCACCAACTCATTTTCTGTGTTTGGGCATCTACATATATCAAAATACAAAACAAAATGACTCATTTGAAAAGCAGCCTATTTCTATTTACGGGTCTTACTCCAAATAAAGACTTCCTGCTAAGCCTCAACCCAAAAAGAATTAAAATTGTAATTCCCTGCAATTTTTTGCAGTGTTCACTGACTAGCAAGACAATCTGGGGGAAGTTAAATAAAGATAATTGTGTATAGGTCATCCTACTATTTATGGCAACAACAAAATCCCTTTTGCTACAAAAACCAAGGACTGAACTTCCCTACCCTGCAACAAGAGATGTGAGGAAGTTTTTGAAGAAATCCAGCTTTGGATCCGTGATGGACTGGGGAAGCTTGCTGACGAAGGGCAGAAGGTATGGATAAATTACAGTAGCCAGGCCCCGGCCGCCTTCCCGGACCACGGCCCACAGCTTGGGAAACACACTTTTTTTTGCATTGACATGAGTCCAACAGTCCTAACCAGACAAAAGAGGATGAAAGGAATGAGAAATCATAAAACGTACTTTTCCAAAGTAAGAGAAAAAAAATATGTGGGCTCTCAAAAATAAATTCTTCTTACCTTAAGTCTTACATAATCTCTTAGCACCATTAAAAACTAAAACTCTGAGATTATATGAAATACATTATATATAGTATCCACGTATTCTACATGTTTATGGGACAACACTGAACAGAAATCATTCTCTGATTTAAAAAGATTCCTATAAAACCTGCTTCCTGAAAGTGACTTGAATCTTAAATACATGATTTAGATAGCCTAACTGCAGTGGGCTACACACGGTTTAAAGAACAACTCTCACTAGCTAAAAAGAAAAGACGAAAGAAATGCTTCAAGCCATTTTATATGCACTTTAAGATTTAAACCAAGTTTTAAATTAAATATTTTATTTCCAAGACAGCATTTGTCCAGTAAGCATTATACACGACAATCTGGTGAGCCCACTCTTACATGGTATCTGGGCTCCTAAAATTCATCTAAGTACGTATTTCCACGTGTACTAACGGTGCCTCTCTCTTACCTACCTCGATAGTTGTAAGTGTATACAGGACAGCTTCCCAGAGAGCTGGGCAGACGACTGGGTCGCTGTCATCAATGCTAAGCAGAACAGATGGGCTCACTTTGGAGGCTTCATCTTTAATCAACTGTGGAATTTTCTGGCACAAAGCAGAAACTAACTCAAAATAAGCTGAGCGGATCTAAAAGAAGTGGAAAGCAGGATTACAATAAAACCTAGTAAAGTCATAATTCTCTACCTAAGTTTGTCAGTTTGTTGTACTGTGGGGGTTGTGTCTTGCTGCGATGCTGGAAACTAAGCCATTTCAAATATCATTAGGTTCACCCCAGGTAGGCAGGTTTCAGTACAACTTTCAGACTACAACAGGTCAGGATGAAGGACCTAGTGATCTCCTTTTAAAAATTAGCCAGTGAAAACCTTACGGATGGCAACAGAATATTATCTGATACAGTGTTAGAAAAGGAGCCCCATTTAGGTTGGGGCCCTGATGGCGCAATGTTAAGAGCTCAGCTGATAATCAAAAGGTCACCAGTTCGAATCCACCAGTTGCTCCTCCTCAGAGCCCTCCGGGGCAGCTCTACAGTTCCACAGGGTCACTACGAGTCAGAATCAACTCAGTGGTAATGAATGGTTTGAGTTTTAGGCTGGAAGGCACCACACAACAGGCACAATAACGGATTCAAACACACCAAGGATCATGAAGATGGGTGGAACCAGGCAACATTTCACTGTCACACGCAGTCACCATGAAGCAGAACCAACTGGACAAAAACTCACAACAAGGCTACAATAAGTATTTCATGTATAGTGATGGCAAGAAGATTAGAAATTAATGTTCTGACAAAATCACAACATGAAGTCAACAAAAATGTTACAAATCTTAAAAGAGTATCAAAATGGCTAAAAAGACACTGAAATTACCAGGCTAATAGTAAAGTAGAAAGGATCGATTCAGCTTTCTGTACCTTTAGCTGCAGCAAACACAAAACCTCTCTACAGAGATAGAAGTCTTAACTTAGGTCTCAAATTATTCCTATCAGTACAGTAGGCCAGTACAAAGTCAAATATAACCACAAGCATAAAAAATAAGACATCACAAGACCAGCAAAAACAAAAGACAACAGAGAGATCTAAGACTTTAAAGTTTGTAACTCCCAGTTATAAAATCCCTCATGGTGCTTTTTATAGGTAGAGAAGTTAATTTACAGAAATCTAGAGTAAAGAATCCTAGAAAAGCATTTTCTTGGGTCTGAAAAAGAACCACACACAATTCTAAACCGAAAATAAAAAAGCAAAATTCAACAGCTTAGAAACAGATGATGAGTGACTCACTAGAGCAAGAGACAGAGCAGAAGAAATGATCTTCAAAGCTATATGAAGAGACAAAAGGATGAAAACCACCAAAGCAGCACAGGAGACACAGAGGACTGAGAGAGAAGGTCCAACACACACATAATCAGAATCCCAGAAGAAGCACAGGTATAGGGCAAAAAAAAAAAAATACCTGCAGAGATAGTAGCTAAAAATCCTGTATAGCCAATTCAATACTACAATCACATAGTAGCTAAAAATCCTGTATAGCCAATTCAATACTACAATCACCAGATTGTAGTGTAACTGCAAAACACAAAAGATAAAGAGAAAATCTTTGTGTAGCCAGAGGAAACAGACAAATTACCACCAAAGGAGACAAGGTAAGACTGACTGCTGACTTTCACACCAACACTGGGGGTAACAACAGTGGAAACTCCTCAAGAGACTGAAAGAATGTAACTGTCAACATGTTATCCTGCCAGCCAAGCCAAGCCAACTGAAAAACCTTTCAAAAATGTGCATAAAAGTAAAATACCTCCTGATTGTGGGGAAAAAAAGAGATCAGCACAAAGAAAATTCAAAAGGACAACCTCCATACAAAAGGAAAATGATCCCAGATGAACATAAGAAATGAAGAAGACAGATCAAACATAATACATAGGTGACTCTAAATGAAGACTGCTTTATGAGGCTAAAAAATATATACATATATAAACATGTAACTTCACAATATATTTTATTCATGCATATCTTGTATACAAAAAAAAAACCACTGCCGTTCAGTTGATTCTCATAGTGACCCCAGAGGACAGAGCAGAACTTCTGTGTAGGGTTTCCAAAGAGTACCTGGTAGATTCAAACAGCCTACGTCTTGGTTAGCAGCCATAGACTTAACCACTATGCCACCAGGGTTTCCATGTTTTACATAGGATATTAAAAAAAAAAAACCATCCAGTTTCATTTGGAAAATCAAACATATTGCATGACTCAGTATGTCTCTTCACTGCTAGGCAGGAAAACCACCTAATCAGATAAACAGATTAAAAAAAAAAACAACTTTTTCAGCATTCATTCATGATAGAAATGTTTAGTAATTCTACCCTCAGAATGTCAAAATTCTCATAGAAACATCAGAAAAAAACAAAGAAGAATTTTCCACACTCATTCATGATAGAAACTTAGTAATTCTATTCTGAGAATAATACCACCCTTTTGAACGAGATGAAATCTACAGCCAACATAGTACTTAACACTGACAGTCTAGAGCTACTGCCCTTAAAGTCAGGGACAAGAAGAGGACCACTAGTCACTGCTGCTACTCGACAAGGTACTGTGGCTATTTTTAGATGCCACCCTACAGGACAGAGCAGAACTGTCACACAGGGCTTCCAGGGAGCAGCTGGTAGACCTGAGCTGCTGACCTGGGACTTGGCAGCAAGCTCTTACCCTCCGCACCACCAGGGCTCCAACAAGGTGGCGGAGCAGTAAAAAAGAAAACGGAAAAAACAACCTGGCATTGAATTAATTCCAAACAACCCCACAGGACAGAGCAGAACCACCCCACAGGGTTTACAAGGAGCAACTAGTGGATTTGAACTGCAGATCTTTTGGGAAGCAGTTGAGCTCTTGACCAACGCACTAACAAGACTCCCTTGAGTATATAAACAAAGCAAAAAGAAAAGGAAAATGAGAGAGAGACACAGAGAGAGAGATTGAAGAACTGGAAAGGAACTCATAACAATACCTGTAATTATACTAACACGCTAGAAGAATATTCAGAAAGATTTAAAGAGAAATCATCAGAAACAATAAAGAGTTTGGAAGAGCTGCTACATATAAGATTAACACACAAAAGGACAGCATTCCTATACATCGTAGGAACAAAAGAGAAAATGTAATCATAAAAGCCCATTTCACAGTACAACAAAAGCTATGAAGACATGTTCATGGTGGAGAATACCATAAAACATTAGAATGCAGAGCCTAAAACAGCCAAAGTCATTTTCAGAAAGAAGAACAAAGTTGGAGGATTTCAACACGTAACTATGGAAAAACAATCAGCAAGATCATGAGTGCTGGTATGAGTATGGACATAGATACCAACAGAGCAACAGCCCCAAATTAAAACCTCACATCTGCGGTCAGCTGAAGGAGCGCTGGCAGAACAGCAGTTAGGCACTCAGCTGCAAACCGAAAGGCTGGGGGTTTGAAACCCGCCAGCAGCCCTGCAGCAGAAAGACCTGTTGATCGGCTTTCTTTGCGGTTAGAGTGAAGAGAACCTCCCAGGGCGGCTCTCCTCTGTCACACACAGGCAACACTGCTGCTGGATCGACTCGATGACATCTAGGAATAACAAAGCCGGGCGACGGCAGGGCCACAAATTAACAGAGAAAAAACTGTTAACCAGGAGATGTTTGGGAAAAGGGCTCATAACACATGAAGAAAAACGTGGGCAGGTCTCAGTACTATAAACAAGGGTGGACTACCGGTAAAGACATCATAAAATTAATCAATGAAACATACAAGAATAGCTTGATGGTTTTAGGATGGGAAAGGCTTTCACAACGAAAAACACAGCAGTGACTTCGACACATCAACAGTAAAATTTCCAACAGAGGACACATGACAAGTGATAGCATGGGAGGTTATCTGCAATGCCCAGGATAAATAAAAGACTAACAGACAAAAGAACTCCTGCAATACGGGGGAAAAAAAAAACAAAGGATAAACCTATGAACAAGTAGTTTACAAAGGTAACACAAAAAGCTACACCTTACAAACAGATGCTAAAAATCATCAGCAGAGTGACTGAAATTCAAGAGATAGCATCTGAATTCCCTGTACTCTGATAAAAGCTAAGAAGTCAATGATGTCTGGTGCCAGCTAGAATACAAGGATACACACGATTCCTCACAAGCTGCCAGCCAAGTCTGAGGAATCCAGCCATTCTGAAGAGCCAGCTGACATGACTTCAGAAAATTAAGAATACACACACATCTCAGCAATTCTGCCCCTGGGTACATGGGCCAAAGGGATCACGGATCCAAGGAAGATACTTAAGGGCAGGAAGCTGGAGGTGACCAGGGTGTCTATCACTAGGGCAATGGTCAGGTACAATGGAGAGGGTGTATCTGGACACTACCCAGCAGGCAGGAACAAGGGACACATGGCCAACATGATCCAACTTTTATCAAGTGCTAAATAAACAGAAATTAATGAATGTTTTATTACATACTACCACTTAAGGGAATTACAACATGTGCAAGCACACACAAAAACAGAAACAAAAAGATATACGTTAAACACCTTATACTGGCAAGCTGGTGGGTGGTGTGGAAAACAGAGAGGAAAACATATAAAAGAGAATAAATACGTTAAGAAAAAAGTGCATCACACAAAACGATCATTTGCAGAGGCCACAGAGGGAGGACAATGAACCTGGAATGCAAATAAATGCATTGCCGTTGAGTCGGTTCTGACTCACAGTGATCCTGGGAAACAGCAGAACTGCCTGCACAGTTTCCAAGGAGCACCTGGTGGATTCAAATTGCCAATCTTTCGGTCAGCAGCTGTAGCTCTTAACCACTATGCCATCACAGTTTCTGCGGTCCAAAGAGCTAGCTAACAGATATATGAAAATAGAGTATTCTAGTAGGAGAAATCCTTCATTCTTGAATGATCCATCACAAAGATAAGTCTGCAGAATTTCAAACACAATGTTACACAAACAAAACAAGAAGAAAAAAAATCAGAGAAATGTCTTAAAATAAAGATGAAGATACCTGAGGTATACTGTGTTTTCCATACTTCCAAAACTTATTGTGTGATAAAAGACACTTAAATTTCTCCTCCAGAGAATCACGTTCATTATCAGGCAAGAGGCAAAGCAATTTCTTTAAGGCCAACAAGGAACAGGTTATAACTCGGTAGAATTTAGCTTCTCTTTCTTCCTCTGGAACAGTTCTGGATGTTAAAGAAAAAATAAAAGCAAAAAAGAAAATACACACAGGATTAAGAACAAGCCAAACTATGTATCTGACACTCTCTTTTAAAAATCTTATTAAAAATGTACCACAGTTACTTTCACATGACTAACCAAATACAATCTTCTAACACGACACGGCTATATTTCTATGTTCTATCCCCGCTACATCAGATGCCCTCAGAAGGCAGTTTCGACCACATATTTCACTGCTAATACAAGATGCAAAACAAACTACAAGCACCTCTTTCTGAAAGAACTAAATGTCTATGGATAGCTCCCTGACAATTTAAGTTAAATGACAGAACAATTTGCAAGTAAAAACCCTCAAAACAGCAGCTGCACGTACCATTGTATCAAATATTTCCATCTCTACATTTAAAATCTGTTCTTTAAAAAAAATTTTTAAAAGTCACCCTGAAGTTAACCATCTGATGATCTGTGCATGAAATCAACACTCACAGGACTTACATGGAAATATACAACTTACTGGGGGTCACTGAGCGTGTCAGGGGTTTCCTTTAGGAGATGATCATGAAGCACCTGGAGAGGGGAGAGAACCGCCAAAGATGAACAGGGAGCGTACAGTAGGTCAAAGCCATTCAAAATCCCCATAAGCCTCATCATTTTTGTGCTCTGACCAACAAAACAGTTCCAGAAGGACCATTAAGTAGTCAACTAAAAGGGTATTTTACCTGTGTTTCTGCCCATCAATCATCCGGGAGCCTTCATGGCATAGTCATTAAAAGCTAGGGCTGCTAAACAAAGAGTGGGCCACTGGATTCCACCAACTGCTCTTTGGATGCCTGGAACCAACTCCACGAGGGGGTTGATCTCAGTGGGTTATCAGTCTCCTGGGCTGACGGCTGTTGGAGAAAGGAGGACAGGGCACTGCCTCCCCACACCTTCAATTTCCATAGGGAAGAATGTCTCCTAGACGCTCCTGGACTCCTGGCTTCTTGCTCCCCCCTATCTCTCGCCAACACAGAAGACCCACTTAGTGACTCTGGGAGAGAAATCAGGTCCTGGTTTTCCTTTTCCTTCATCTTCCAGCCACCCTCCCCACAGAGAGCAACTCACTGTGCTCTGCTCCAGCACCGAGCAAGGCCAAGTTTCCCGATGTTTCATAGCTCTGTCCACTCGCCGGGGGCAGGGCTACACAGTCGCCCCGTTCCCATGTCAACTCCAGAGCTGTAACTGTCACTAACATTTCCTGAGCTTTGCCACGTGCCAGGCACTGCTGAGCACATTCCACCCACAAACTAATTAATCTTAAGAACAACTTTAGGAAGCACAATTCCCATTTTATTGAAGAGGAAACGGTACACACAAAGTTTCAGCAACTTGTCCATGGTCACATGCCTAAGAGATGACACGATGAGACTGGAACCCAACAGTGTGGTCCCAAGTCTACATTTTTACAGCTGGTATGACAGTATGATGTTTTTAAGCACTGATACTTTGATCTTCATGTGCCTGACTCCTTACTCATCGATTGGCTTTAAATTGGGAAAAGTTCAAGCCCACTCAGTGTAACAAACCATAACACAGACAACTAAGAAGAAAACACAACCCAAAGAATAACACACACAATCAGTGACTCATCCATAACCAAGTCAAGAACTAAAGGCAAAGATGAAACAGAAAGATGTGTGAACAGCTAGATTATCTCCAAATCTATTTTCTAACACTCTTACTGACCAGTCTCGTGACTTCATGCTCATAATCTCTCTCACCAGGCATTTTAAATAAACCAGACTCCCAATGTGAAGATGGATTAGAGAACTCCTTGGAGCATACAATTAAAACTCCCTTCTCCCCAGACACAAACAAGCTAGGCATACCTGAGGAAGGAAGAATGGTAGAACCAAGAACCTTAAATGCAGAACCAGAATGCGTGAGGGGAAGGGGGAAACAGGAAAGTGTTGGATGGGATCAGGTAAAAAAAAAAGAGCCCAGTGGCACAGTGGTTAAAAGCTCAGCTGCTAACCAAAAGGTTGGCAGTTTGAATCTACCAACCACTCCTTGGGAAACCTGCAGGGTAGTTCTGTTCCGTCCACACGGATGTGGAAGAAATGGAGAACTGGGGTGTGTAGGGGGGAGGAGTACGGAGGAGGGTGAGAGCACTGCAGGCCAAGACATGGAATCTGGATTTGCCAGAGTCATACAGGAGTCAGAGGAGGATTGAGTGGCTGAAAGGGGGAGGAAACAGAGCATGTGGGGTGGGGGGCGGGGGGACAGGGTACCATGGAAACAGAAATCCGGGGTTCTACTACAGAAGGAAATCAAGGCAGGCACGAACTGTTCACACCCTTGATGCCCGTCTTGTTCCCAGTCCACCTCCTGTTCCTCCTGGGCACCATGCGGACACGCTCCAGTTAATGGACTGGGAGCAGAAAACTAGGCAAGAGATCAGGAAGGACACTATCAGCCCCAGACACACGGAGAACAGCACAACCTTAGAGCAGACAGCCATCCAGCAAATGTGCTGGCCAAGTGTGGGAAAGCTTTCCTATCTCTTCACAGGAGTGTCCATCTGAATGATCTTTAGCAAGGCTAAATTATCAGTATCCCTAATAATTCCCACTATACCTACTTACACTAATTATCACTCCCGTTAAAGGTATGAAGAGAACAATTCAAGAATGTTTAATGAGGGAGTGTTTATAATAAAATAGTGAGAAAAAAACAGGTATATTCATGTACAAGCAGTTCAACTACTATACATACACACTATCCTGTACATTTAACATAAGAGAGCAAAGAGAATGAGGTAAGGCTATAGGCATTCCTACAGGGAGAAGGTATGTTTAAATGTGTTTTGAGATGTATTTTTCTACTAGATTATGTATTACCAAGCACAGGCCTCAATTTTCACATAATATGATTAATTAGGATTCAGAAATTAAAAATGGAAAACATCAGTATTGCAGAAACACCTGGTCCACAGCATTAATTTTGGTGAAAATCAAAAATGGTTAGTTCTGTTACATACCAGAAAGCCAACCCTTCCATTATCAAAAATAGTTCATGTAGCTCTTCCCTTACAAATGAGCTGCCACTGTAATCAGCCTTTATAGGCCTTGGCCAGCCAAAAGCCAAGTCACTTCGAAAAAGCAGAGACAGAGGGGGAGAGACACAGAAGGCATCCAAGAACTCACACTTGCAATCTCGTCCTTACAAAACGCTATGGCTTCAGGTTGCTTGCTTGGAGGGAAAGCAGCTTCAAAGGCATCTTTTGCGGCACAGGCAGCTGGTGTGTAGGTGTCACACTGAGCCATCAGCCAATAACCCATCAGACTTTTTAAGTAGGGGGCCAAGTGTTTCTTTACTTTGAGGATGAGTTTCTCAAAAGCCTGTTGGGTGGCTTCACGAACCCGGCGGTCATGATCCTATTGAAAACACACAATGGTAGGTCACACTAGCCCAAAAGGACAAACGAGACCTTTCTGGATGTGCTATTATGACCCATTACTAAGACTTCACCTATATACACAGCTAAATTCAGTTTTTCAAAACAGCAACAGTTAGGTTTTTATATCAGAAATTATGTCAACGTTTCTCAGCCCCTGTTAACATTGATAGGACTGCATCAGATTTCAGGCTGGGCCCTGAATGAATAACTGGTTCTCACTCCCAAGGGAATAAAGCAATCAGGGAAACATATTGCGACTGGAAAGCACCTAGTAATTCTCAAGTAAACACCCGATTTCTAAAAATGCAAACTCTCTCTACCTCCTCCATCCAACCCAACAGGATCCAATCTACATAACAACACTGATGTAACATTTCCTCTCTCTCTCTAAAAACCAGTCACTTCAGTCTCAGGGTCGCCATGAGTCGGAGCCCTGAGTCGGATCCCACAGCACTTGGCTGGCTTGGCTCAGTCTCAGAGTCCTCAGGATTTCAACCAAAAAGATACATAATAGAAATAAGCCAACCAAGTTGTAATACTTACAAGTGAAATTTTACAGAAGATTCTTGGCCAGTAGGGGAGAACTCCTTTTACAACTTCTGTGTCTCTCTCTGCACACATTGTTCCAAATTCTTGCATAGCCTAAGGGAAAATTATTAACACTGTCAGGGACTTAGAATGTATTTGTCACTGGTAACACTTATTCTGTTCTGGAAGGTGGAAAACAAGTTACTTCTGTGTGTGCTACGGAAACAACCTGAAGACTGCCCTCCCTGGCTGCCCTAGAGGAAACTTTTGCTTGGATATATTGAAAAAAAAAAATCATCCATACAAAATCCATTTAAACTTACAAGGTCAAAATGACATTCCCTATTAGGACAAACCTTTTAGTCAAAATTCCACAGGGATTCAAAAAAGTACAGCCACAAAACTAATTTATACCCCAGAAGGTCAGTAACAATCACACTTCAGTCGATTCCTCAGAAACAAGTACAACTGTAAAAGAACTTATTAGTGATACATTATTCCTAATTTTTCTTCACATAAAAGACATCAATGACTTTTTTCCTTTTAACAAAAGGATTTCTCTGATCATCTTTTTGTGAAAATAACACTTGCTTTTAATTTTGTCGTGACATCTTTCTTGGACAGTTTCCGCAGCACCATTCGGAAATCGGAATCGACGAGGTTGTCTATCTCTTCAGCCCCCTGAATGGCAGGAACGTAGCTCAGGTCACTCGGAGACGTTCCAAAACCGATAAATCCAGGCACTGTGCCCTGCTCCTTGGCAAGAAGTTCTGCAGCTCGGCCACTGTTGGAAGGCTGATAAGGAGAGAGAAAGAGGACTTCAGGAGAAGTCCAAGACTGAAGTTCTTTAGCGTAATTCCCTGACTATTCTCATGGCTGCAACAAGTTTTTAGGTTATGAATTCTTTTTTTTCCTAGCCTAAGACTTCATCTGCTGCAATGCTGTCTGAAGATTACGTGTGTTTCTATCAACAATCTATCAACAATGATCTTATACAAGTCATTTCCTTGTTTTCTAAACATCAGAACAATGTTTCGTCCATCTTCTTTTACAGCACAATGTGGCTCATGGTATCAATTTAATAAGCCATGATCAGCATTTTAAAGAAACAGAATTAAATTTTAAAAATCTGAGTGTATCACATATGCTAAATATACTGTTACAAGATTTTTTTTAAGTAGGTATATACATACATGTACAGTGCGACGACATAAATTAACTTAAAAAATGAATTTTTTTCATTCACTCATATCTTGTTAATTGCTATAAGGACGATTCTAACTCATGGCAATGCCATGGGTACAGAGTAGAATTGTTCCACAGGGTTTTCAAGACAATGACTTTTGAGAAGCAGGTTTCCAATCTTTTAACTAGTAGTTGAGAGCTTAACTATTTGTGTCATCCAAGGACTCCTGTTTATCGTGTGTGTGAATGTGTGTATACATGTGCGTGTATAAAATCACCACTGTGGGCTAAGTCCAAGAACAGCTGCTTCCAGACTGGGAGTTCCCTGACAGCAGACACATTTTACTCTTCCACACACCGAAAGTGATGCCCAACCTGCAGGGGCTACCAAGATTATAAATTACAGCATTATGGACACAAAACTCAGCATGACAGTGAGGATACAAGATACAATCCTTTGTTTTAAACCACAGGCAATGGTTTCCTTGACCCATGCACAATACAGCAGCCTGCTAGTATGAAAAATGAGAAGCTTCGCTATGAAAGAGAAATATCTGAGTTTTTGAAAGAAATTTATTCACTGTCACCTAAGGAAGACACCTTATGAACACCGAGATGCCGCTGTTGTTGCTGTTACCCTCCGCCACTGAGTCAATTGTGACTCACAGTGACCCTGTAGGACAGAGCAGAACTGTCTCACTGGGTTTTCAAGACTGCAAATTTTTACGAGAACAGACTGTCACATATTTCTCTGGCAGAGTGCTGTTGAGTGTCCAAACCAATGACTTTCTTCTGACTGGCTGCTAAGTGCTTTAAACACAGTTCCAGCAGGACTCCTGCTGTTGTTAGGTAGGGTCAAGCCAATTTCAACTCATAACAACCCCAAGTGACAGAACAGAACTGCTCCCTAAGGGTGTTGAAGCTGTAATCTGCCTGGGAGCAGACTGCCAGGTCTTTCTCCTGAGCAGCCAATGGGTGGCTTCTAACTGTCAACCTTCTGCTACAGAAGCACAAATAAATAAAACAAACACTGGGAAACAGTCTAGATCAAAGCAGCCCAAGGCTAAACAAAAGAAGTGGTCACTGACTGCATCTCAAACGTTTTCAAACACTCCATTTTTTAAAAAGTTACAGAGGACTTTATGGAGATAGCTGCAGAAGAATACAAGTGAACAGTAATATGCCATACTGTCTCATAAAGAAGCACAACTAGAGTGCTCCTTGGAACCAAGGACAGCGAGACTGCATCTCACGCACCTTGTACCTGATTATCACGAGGGATCAATCCCTGGAGACGCACACCATGCTTGGTAAAGCAGATGGTCAATGAAAAAGAAGAAGACTTTACCAGCTGGATTGTAAAAGTGACTGCAACAATGGGCTTAAGCACAAAAATGATGGTGGCTGTGGTGCAGGACCAGGCAGGGTTTGGTTCTGGTGTACACAGGGTCACTGTGAGTTGGAACTGACTCAGAAGCACCTAAACCAGGTTGACTTCACATTATAATCAATCACTCATGGTTATGCAGATGACTGCTACTGTGTGTAGAAGATGCATGTGGAAGTTCTGAGGACTCAGGTGTCATGATGTCCACAACTAACTCATGTGCTTCAGCAAACTACACACATTTAGAGACAACATAACCGAAAAATACAAATCTACTGCCATCAAGTCGATTTCGACTCAGAGCGGTCCTACAGGACAGAGTGGAACTGCTCCATAGAGTTCCCAAGGAGTACCTGGCAAATTCGAACCGCTGATCTTTTGGTTAGCAGAGGAGGCACTTAACCACTATGCCACCAAGGTTTCTGAAAGATGACACAAATATGGTTAAATACTAACAAAGAGAAAGCAAACACGGCCAAATATTAATAATTGGTAAATATAGGTAAAGAAAAGTTATTCCACTAATATTCCTGCTGTATTTCCTTCGCTTTTTTCTTTCTTTTTTTCCAGAAATAAAACATTAAAGAAACGACATAACAAAAAATATGAAATAAGAATGGAAATAAAGCACACAGCATTCTACTGGCATTTGTTACTGTTACTACTGCTGACATTACTATTTTATCTTCCAAAGACTAAATGGCAGGATCTAAAACAATGTGGTACTGAAATTACAAGAACTGAATCAGAAACTACAAGAAAGGATTTTCGTAACATTTGACATTGTTAGAAAAGAACCAAGTACCCAAAAAAATACCATCATAATAACATCCTTATTTGTGTAGGTTCAATCCATTTGAGGTTCTTTTAAACTGGTATTTACTGAGTTCCCAGTAAAGGCCAGACTCCTATTCTATTCTGCCAGGATAGAAACACCTGTCTTCAAAGTACCTGGGGAGTCTTGGTGGTACAGTGGTCAGAGTGCTCAGCTGCTAACACCAAGGCTGGTGATGCCTAACCCACCAGTCATTCTGCAGGAGAAAGAAAAGCTGGGCTGCTTCCATATAAACTGAAAACCTATGGTGAAGGTCAACACTGTCCTATAGGTCCACTATGAGTCAGAATTCACCGGGCAGTAGGGGGTTTGCTTCTTGGTCATACTACTTGCATGGCACCATGAAGGCTAAGGTGCATCTGACCCAACCCATGGTATTTTCAATTGTCCATGCCTGCCCCTAGGGTCGCCAAAAATCAGATCTGACTTGACGGCACTTGGCTGGCATGCCTATGAAAGTTACACGATGAAGAAGAAGAGCTGACATATCTGAACTGTGGTGTTGGAGAACACTAAATATGCCATGCGCCGCCAAGAGAATGAATAAATCCTTCTAGGAAGTACAACCAGAGTGCTCTTCAGAAGCAAGGATTGCGAGACTACTTCTTACACACTGGGGACATGTTATCAGAGGGATCAGTCCCTGGAGAAGGACACCACACTTGGCAGAGTCGAGGGTCAGTGAGAAAGAGGAAGACCCTCAGTAAGATGGACTGACACAATGGCTGCACTGTGAGCTGAGGCATAAAAACACTTGTGGACATGGTGCAGGATCGGACAGTGCTTCCTTCTGTTGGGCACAGGAACCAACTGAAAGGCAACTAACAACACTTACATCAGAGCGAAGCAAGACAGTATACTACATGACACGTTAGCAGTCACAACTACAACAGTGAAAAACAAAGCAGGAAGGGCGGGTTGCAATTTAAAGCAGAGTGATGAGAAATAGTCTCACTCAGGTACCTAGAATAAAAGTTGGAGTCATCTGAGAGAACAGCGCTAGGACTCTGCTTCCATACAGACTGAAAACCTATGGGGAAAGTCAACGCTGTCCTATGGGTTCACTATGAGTCAGAATTCACTGGACAGCAGTGGGTTTGGTTCTTGATCATACTACTTGCATGGCACCTTCCAGGTTAAGGACTCTGGGAGGGTGCCAGGCAAAGTTTAGGTTCGGTGAGGTCAGTGTGGCCGGAAAGAGGGAGCGAGGCGGGAGGTGAAGACGGAGAGCAGCGAAGGGCCACCTCATACCTTGCATAGCATCCTAAGGGCGCTGTCCTTCACCCCGAGGAACGCGGGCAGCCATCGCACGTTCTGAGTAAAGCAGCGACACGATCCGAGTACTTGTACACAAGCTCACTTCACCTCCCTCTCACCTACCTGTCTTTCCTGGCTCCTCGGCCTTCCCCACCCCCACGCAGGCCAGATAACCTTCCAGGTTAAGACGACACTGAACCGCTTCTTAAAGAAAACTGCTCATGGCATTCTCCATCCACTCCCCAGTGTGCCCAGAGATAACACAAGCGCCAGGACGCACACGCAGCACGGAGGTCACACCCGAAACGCAAAGACACGCTTCCCCACGATCCCGCAGGACAGAGCCGGAGGCTGCGAGGCCAGGTCGTCCCGACGAGCCGTCCCGGTGGCGGGGCCGCCCCAGAACTCACCCTGAGGTTCCCCTTGGTCCGCTGTTTGTTCTTCCCGCCCATGGTCGCGGTCTCAGGCACAGCTTCACCCCCACCCCCGCAGTCCCCGGGTTGATGCGGCGGGGACACAACTTCCGGTCTCTCCTCCGAACCGGAAGAGGGCCCGAGAAACAACTTCCCTGAGCCCGCCCTTTCCGCCGCCTACCCCGTCGTCCAGCTCCCTACTTCCGTGCCCACCTGCCGGCATGACTTAGCCAACCGCTGATGATTACGTCATAATAAGGGCAACGCCCCCTTGAGTGACATTAGTCATGTCCAATAGAAACCCAAGCGTCGGACGCGGGGCATCCTAATCAGGGTGCCTCGCTGTTCCGAAGTTGGATTTGTTCCTTGCATAGTGGTCCAACAGGTGTTGCGCGGGAGCTTCCAATGAGAAGAATCCTTTCTCTCCCACCCTGTCCTTATCTAGCTGAGATTTTCTCTGTAGCGCCACTTCCAACTGAAATTGTTTATTCCCTTTCTTGAGCGTCTCTGTTTTCTGAAGGCTTCCCGGCGCTTCGTCCAAACTGTTCGTAATTGCTGATTATTGGAGGAATAACAAGCGCCTGCTGTAAGCTGTGCAGGGCTCCAGAGACACAGTGATAAACGAGATGAAAGTGGGCTCTGCAGGCAGGGGGCTCAACCTGGACGGACAGTTACAGGAATACAATACAAAGAGAAGGGCAAAAGTGGGTTGAACCTTAACAATTTGGGATGCATCCAATGCAGAGTTCAGTGACTAAAAGCGTGAAGAGTTAGCTAGATTGAAGAGTAGTCCATTAGAATATATATGTTGTTGGCTGGCATTGTGCTTTAAGTGAAGGAACAATCCAAATCCATTTGCATGTGGAACCCTGCACCCATACCAGTATGCAACTCTTAATTGCTGTTGCTCCATCTCTCAACCCCCCTGTAATTGCACACTCCTATCCCGTGGTATGGTAGGTTAAGTGCTACCACTGCTAAGCAAAAGGTCGGCAGTTCAAATCCACCAGGCGCTCCTTGAATACTCTAGGGGCCAGTTCTACTCTGGCCCCTAGGGTCGCCATGAGTTGGATCTGACTCGACGGCACTGGGCTGGGCATCCATCCTGTACTTCCAGCATCCATTCGACTCCTGTCCCCCTCCACCTTCTCATCTTGCCTCTGGACAAGAGCTGCTCAGGCAGCTTCGTGTATATATTGAAGACACAAAGCATATTTGAAGAGTAGTCCATTTAAGGAATGAATAACAGCTCAGGAAAATAGGAAAGTCGGAGGCTTTTGTGGCTGCAGGACATTAAATGATCGATGCTAAATTTAGGGAGTGTAAGATCAGAGATTTCCTTTTTTAGGAGATCACTAGAATACCGTGCAGTGCTGAAAAGCAAGCAGGTAGCTGGCTATTGTGTGGAAAATGAGGCAGAACACAGAGGTGTCACTAGTGGACAAAGATATTTAAGACATCAGAGGAGGAAGGCCGTACTTTCAAACAACTGCACTCAGGCACCCTACATTTTCTGATTATCCCACCATACTATCCAGTTTCTTCAGGAATTGGGTTGGGTTGGGTAGTCAGTCAATCAGCACATATCAGAAACTTGAGAGCTAGCCCTTTTAAAGATAATTGCTATGAACTATAAAAGGTTTACCTACTTTTTCTAAAATAATTTGAGACACTTGACAGAAACAGGTTAGGAAAAAAGGGACTAAACAAAGTTAAGATTATAGGGCTAGGTTTCGAGTTACCCATGGTGGACCCATTTCAGTGGAGTTTCCAAACTAAT
Organism: Heterohyrax brucei; assembly: GCA_028571685.1. Taxonomy (NCBI): domain Eukaryota; kingdom Metazoa; phylum Chordata; class Mammalia; order Hyracoidea; family Procaviidae; genus Heterohyrax; species Heterohyrax brucei. The sequence continues at coordinate 81,592,021 of CM053148.1, read as the reverse complement.
ACAAACGAGGTAAAAAACCATGTTGATCTATTTCCAAAAATAGTCTTGGAAGGAAAGCCTCTCAGGGAGAAAGGAACTCAAAATATGACTGCGGGATCAACATTATAGCCACAGTGTACTCAGACATACCATGATCATGAAGATGGCACAGGGCTAGACAACACTTCATTGTTATACACAAGGTTGCAGTGGGCTGGAGCCAGCTCTGCAGCAGTTAACAACAGTAACAGCTTTTAGGGGCTGGGAGTCATTTAGTGCAATTAGGTGCTATGTTTTTCCTGACAGCTGAGAGCAAAATTGTTGGCTTGGTACTCATTATCTCAGTTATCTAGTGCTGCTATCACAGAAATAACAAGTGGATTGCTTTAACAAAGAGAAACTTATTCCCTGACAGTTTAGTAGGCTAGAAGTCCAAATTTGGGGTGACAGCTCTAGCAGAAGGCTTTCTCTGTGTTGGTCCTGGAGGGAAGTTCCTTATCACCAATCTTCCCTGGTCCAGGAGCTAAGGACCCCAGGCCCAAAGCTTGCGCTATTCTCCTGGCTGTTCCTTGGTGCCATGGGTTCCCTGTCTCTCTGCTCACTTCTCTCTTTTATGTCTCAAAAGAGATTGGCTTAAATGAAAGCAAGACAGTGAGTAAGGAAGACCAAACAAGAACTGACGCCACTGAATTGTGCTGGAGAATACTGAATATACCACAGACTGCCTAAAAACCAACAAATCTTCTTGGAAGAAGCACTACCAGAATGCTCCTTTAGAAGCAAAGATGGCACAACTGTGTCTTAAATACTTTGGACATAGTATCCAGGAGGGATCGATCTCCAGAGAAGGACCTCATGCTTGGCAAAATACAGGGTCAGTGAAAAAGAGGAAGACCCTCCATGAGATGGATTGACACACTGGCTGCAACGATGTGCTCAAGAGTAACAGTGATTGTGATTGTGACACAGGACCAGGCAATGCTTCATTCTGTTGTACACAGGGGTGCTGTGAGTCGGAGCTAAACAGCAACAACAGTTTGCCTGTAAACCTTCATCTAAGGTACAGATTTTTTTTTAAAGTTTTTTTAAAAACTGCAGCATGAGACCAGAAGAACTAGATGGTGCCTGGCCACCACTACTGACAGGGAACACAATGTAAAGTCCCTGGCGTAGCACAAAGAAAGAGGTGTGCAGACAAACCAGACCTGGTGGTCTGAGAACCTGGAGGGCCCCCTGAGAACATGGCCCCTGGACTCACTGCTAGCCCAGAGATGAAACAAGTACCGAAGCCAAAGCTTTACACAAAGATTGGACTGGACTATGGGAAACAGAGTGATGCAGGTAGTATGTGTACTTTATGGTTTACTATATATATGATATGTTCCAACTGGTTCCTCTCTAGAGGGAAAACGAGAAGGTGGAGAGGAGGGGACAAGTGTGGGTTGAATGGAGACTGGGAGTACAGTGGAAAGGAAGAGTGCTGTAACAGTGAGGAGAGCAAATGAGTTGCATAAAGGCGGGTGCTCACGGTTTTATAGGGCAAATTGACATGAACTGTAAAATTTCACTGAACCATAGTGACAAAAAGCACACAAAAAAATCACAGCAAGACAATATTTAAAATACCATTACAGGTGTCTTAGGACTGTTGCTCATTTTTCTTCTCAGGTCTATTCTGAGCATTATTAGAAAAAAACTTTTAAATACATCAGTGGGGGATCTGTGTTTCAGTGCCACGTGAAGCATACACAATTTTTCATACACTCTTCAGGATAAAGGCAAACCTGGTGGCTTAGTGGTTAAGAGTTCAGTTGCTAACCAAAAGGTCAGCAGTTCAAATCCGCTCCTTGGAAACCTTATGGGGCAATTTTACTCTTGCCTATAGGGTCCCTATGAGTTGGAATGGACTTGATGGTAACAGGTTTGGATTTCTTTTTGGTTTCAGGATAAAAGATACAAGTTTAGGTTCAAACAAAGCCAAAACCAAAGCCACTGCCATCAATTCCACCTCATAGCAACCCCATAGAGTTTTAAGTATACAAATCTCTAAGGAAGAAGATTGCCACATCTTTTGCAGTGGTAGTTTTGAGCTGCTGACCTTTCAGTTTGCAGCCAGTCACTTTAACACTGCACTACGACAGCATTTTAGGTTCCAAAGTTAGCATTTATTTAGAATGAGAGGAAAAAAACACAAAAGACAGGAAATTTTCAAAAAGCCAAAAAAAAACTTCCCAAGCATCACAAAATCTAGAAAACCAACATATTTTATTAACTTACTGCTAACATGATTCTACTATAATGTTTCCTACATGTTTTGCCTGCATGCACTTAGTAGTTCACATGACAATAGCTTTGGGATGTTTGCCATATGGAGAATGGAAAGTCATTCACACTTTCCTCTGCATGACCTTCACTGGTAAAAAAACTGATGATTTAATAAGCAAGTTTAGAAAAAAATCAGCTCCACCCCTCCTGATTAGCAAAGGTGAGGGAACATTGGCTCATCGCCAAAACTGAGGACAATTTCCCTCATGTTGCCATCACATACAGGCTAAACCTTCGCATACAGGCCCAAGTGTTTCAGGTCATTTGAAGTGTTCTTATGTGGGGACTCATCTTATGGAAACATTGTAAGTTTTATAATTGTCAATGTCTTTACACGTGAAGGATTTAAGTCTTTTTCTAATATGTTTCTAGGACACACACTTCTCATTAACTGGATTCCAAACAATCCAGGAATTGGTTCTTCTTAGGCACCATTTAATCTCTTCACCACAAATAGCTACTTTTCATTAGAATTTTCTTTCCCATAATGTCAGTGGATTTCAGCTCCTTTTTTTCCAGTTTGAAAAAAAAAAAGACTTGGTACATTTATATCAACTTTCTCTCAGCTCTTTAACAAGTAAAATTACAAATGATTCATTTATGTCTGAATTGGGATTCTGTTTCTCTTTAATTGAAAAAAAACAACCTGTTGCTGTCAAGTTGATTGCCACTGACAACAACCCTATAAAACCCAAGCCCACTGCCATCAAATTGATTCCATCTCATAGTGACCCTTTAGGACAGAGTAGAACTGCCCCAGCGAGTTTCCAAGGAATGCCTGGTGGCTTTGAACCACTGATCTTTGGGTTAGCAGCCTTAGTACTTAAGGACTATACCACCAGGGTTTCCTTTTCATTGAATTACTACAAAAATATCATTCCCACTTGTAGCAAAAATGGGTATCAAAATTGACCATGGATACAGTGTATCAAAATTGGCCATGGACATGGTGATGCATGTGCTGGGTGTACTTTATGGTTTAATATATACAGGAGGCTGCCCTACTGGTTTCTTTCTAGAGGGGAAAGGGGAGAGTGGAAAGGAGGGGGACAAGTGTTGCTTGAGTGGACACTGAAAGTACAGAGTTGGGGGGGGACTGTGCTGTCTCATAGGATGAGAGGAGCAGATGGAGCTGCAGAGAGGCAGGTGTTTGGGGTTTTCCCAGTTAAAAAAGAAAGATTTCCTATATTGCAAATTTAATCACCAAAAAAAAAAGCCTATCCATGACCCCTCCAGAATCACAGAACTCACCAAGAAGTGTGTTGTAGGGGAAAAACACAGAGCTGTATCATTTCTGCAAAATTTACAAAAACACAACTCCCCCCACCCCATAACTTGGTCTTAGGTGAGGATGTCCACTGTGCTATTAAAAAGAAGGCACGTGTCTGTCTATCTGGGTCTGGAACTTAGGGATCACTCTAGATCAGACAGAAATAATCTAGCAGACAGTGACAAGGTCTGACAATGAAGTCCACAAACTGAACTGTTCTATGTGCTACATCCCTGATTGCTTCATATCTCTATGGTCACCTCCAAAGAACCCCCATTGGGAAGCTGTGCAGCAATGCCAGCAACTAGTCCACCCTTCAGAGCAATTTTGGAACTCTTTCTGGAATGGCTATTGTGCACAGTGTTGAGAGAGAAAACCCTGAAAAGTTACCTTCTAATCTGAAATGCCAGAAGTTGTCACAGAAACCCAAGGACACTTGGACACTCCCCCACAGAACTTCCTGTGGTAACCTAAGTCTTAGGAATTTGTAGAAAAAAACAGAAAAGAAGAACTTCATTTCCTGCAACTGAGAATAATGCTTACTTTTGCTTCGGTAAACCTGCTCATGCCAATAACAAAGTAATGTGGAAATTCCTTTGTCTGCTTTTGGTATAGAGTCTATAAAAAGACAGAGACAAAGCAGACCGAGGGGGCGCCCATTTTGGACACTAGTCCACCGCAACTCCGCTGGCTGAAATAAAGCCCCTTTCTCTTATAACCACCAGTGTTTGGGTGATTCTTATTCTCTGGGCCTTGCTTGTCTTTTCTTGCAACAGTGGCCCAGTGGCAAGTTCACAAACTTAATTGTCTCATTGTCTATGAGGGAGTTTCTAGCCAGTAAACAACTGTTATGGAACAACCCCCCCACTCACCTGATCTGGCCTCGGTGACATTTTTCTTTACCTGAAAGTAAAGGAAATCTTGAAGACATCTGGATGAAATTCAGGACATCAAGGGTATACAATGACAGCTCTGATGGCCATTCCAGAAAAAGGGTTCCAAAACCACTTTAAAGGATGGATTAGGCACTGGTGTTGGTGCATAGCTTCCCAAGGGGAGTATTTCAAAGGTAACTGTAGTGATATTCAGCAACAAGGTAGGTAGCACTTTTTCTAGAATAAGTTTGCAGACTTAACTGGCAGTCCTTGCATGTGTGGGTAACAATGGAGCCCACTTTTTCCCTGAGTTGCCACTGAGTCAGCTCCAACGAATGGTGACTCCTTGTGTCTCTGAGTACAACTGCACTCGATAAAGTTTCTGGCAGCTGGTTTTTCAGAAGCAGCTTGCCAGACCTCTCATACATGGTACCTCTATGTGAAATCCAACCTGCAACCTCTTGTTTAACAGCCAAGTGTATTAACCATTTGTACTACCCAGGGGCTCAACTGAGACTCCAGAAGCCTGTGTAATTGGCAGGATCTGAAAACCCTTTCTATACAGGGCCACAGAGTCATCATTGTCAGCTTTTCAGGCTATGTGGTCTCTGGGGAGACTACTCAGCTCTGCAGCTTTAGTGTGAAAGCAGCCATATAAAGTCAACACATGGCTGGGATGGACTGGAGGGAGCGGCTGTTGTTTGCTGACCACTGGATTGCCCCATCCGACCTTTCATTCTCACTTAGGCTGAAGGCCCAGTATGGACAGACGGGGGTCTTTGCTGCACATTTGCAGAGATGCAGAGTAAGGAAGGCGATACCAACTTGGAGCTGAACCATCTGCAACAGCAGCAGTGGCCAGGAAAGAGACAGACAATGGCTTCTAGACTCATCCCTCTTGCAGCTACAAAGTGAAATTTCAGGGGCTCATATTTCATTGGCTACAGCTAGTGCAATGGCTCTCCCTAACAGCAATTAGGCCAGGAAAGGTCACAGAACAAACAAAATTACCCTGTGAGTGGCGGAGACCGGCTGTCAAAATGATTCCACTGTCTTGTATTTGGTACTCTTTACCATGTCACCATGGTGTCCTAACAATAAGAAATGGGTGTCCATTTGACCATCCCTTCATCGTGGATCAATGGCTTGCCTTGGCCAAAAGAACACAGCAGAAATGATGACATGCCACTTGAGACTGAGTTTTGGAAGGTGTGGTAGGCTCTGCCACCGCATTTAAAATCTCAACCTCTGTTGGGTGACCCAGCTGACTGATGTGCAGAAGGAGGAATCGTTGTGAGGACTGGAATCATGCTGTCCCTGCCACCAGCCTAGAGCACCAGAGTCAGCAAAGCCACCTAGTGGACCAACAGCTAAGATGACCCATGAGTGAGTTCCTGTCCCCTCAATCAAGTGTCACCCTTTTGGGAACATCTAACGCTGGTCACAGCCTGAGGGGCAGCAATCGGTACATGGAACATTCCCAGAACCGATGTACAGAGATCTTCCAAAACCAAGTTGTAGTTTTTGTACTTCTGACTCCAGGCCAAGTGGCTAAAAATAAAAGTTATCTTTCTAGGATGAAAAGCTTGTAAAAACCCAACTTGCTGAGGATGGGTTCTCTAAGTGATCCATTTTTACTGGGCCGTAAAGAATGGGCAACCCTACCCTAGCCTCAGCCTGCTGTGTGGCAAGGCTGGGAGCTTGTGGAGCCCAGGTCCACAACAACAGAAACTGACTACAAACACCGTTAAACACAAATGTCACCCATGGGAACATAAAGTGGCTGGAAGCAGATGCCAGCTAGAGGTTTGGAAAAAAAGTCAGTTTGCAACCAGCTTTCACTTTGGCAATCCTAGTTGGATACTGGATGAGGGCTACGGCTGCTAACTGAAAAGTCATTGGTTCACATCCACCATGTGCTCCTTGGAAACTCTATGGGGCCATTCTATTCTAACTTACAAGGTCACTATGAGTCAGAAATGACTCCATGGCCACAGGTTTGGTTTTTCAGCTTTTAACAGGCACAGAAATTTAAACCAAACTTGTCTTATTTCCTAAGACATCTAGAGACAGACAAGGGCTGTCACGGGGTCAACAGCTCAACAATGTTGGGGGCTGGTGCCACAGTGACTCTCTCAGCCCTTCTTCCTTCCCTTCTGGTAGAAAGGACTGTTGTGACTCCAGCCAGGACTTTAGTGTTTATGGCAGAAATGGGAACTGGTGGCCTGCCTGTATCTGTCTTTTTAACCAGGAAAGCAAAAGCTTTCCCAGAATTCCCCTAGCCAAAGCTGTGTTGAGAAGACCCTAAACTGTAACTAATACTGAAGGGGACACCTTCGGCTTTCCGGCCCTTGGGTGGGGTCGGAAGCTCGGCTTGCACAGTGGTTAAGCGCTGCTTCTGGTAGCCAAAAGGTCTGCAGTTCAAATTGACCAGTCGCTCCTTAGAAAACTCTATGGGGCAGTTCTCCTCTGACCTATAGGGTCGCCATGAGTCAGAATCAACTCGACAACAGTTGGTTTGGTTTGGTTTTGGGTTTTCAGTGGAGACAGGTGAAAGAGAATGGGGGACAAGGTAGACCACCACCACCATCATCCTCAGAATTCTCCTTTATATTACTGAGTTCTTTACACGTTAGAAAATGTTTATCAGCATTTTAAGATGACAATTTGAAAAACTCAGTTTCCATCTTCACTATTATGCGTTCATTTTCCATATTTTTAACAGATGCATTTCAGCGATCACCTTTCTCCTGTTGTTTGTTTGTTTTTCCCCTTCTCCCTAACTTTCTACGATAGGTCTACAACAAAATGACTTCACCTTTCATGTAAGAGTAGGGCAAGTCAAAAGGCCAACAGTGACAAAATACTTGCAAGGACTCCTCTGCTCAGTCACTGTCCTTCCACACCAAAGAGCATCTGGAAAACATCCCCGCAGCCTCGGGCATTTAGAAACTGATACAGCTGACCGAAGTCCATGTGGTTTCCTCTGGCTCCATTAGCGCTGAACGCCTTCTCTTCAAAAATGGAAAACTTCCTTTGTCTTTCGAGCTCCTCGCTCATGCCATCAAAAGGAATGTCTTCTCGATGACGAATTAAAATTCTCTTCCAGTTTAATTTTCTGAGTCTGAAAAGAATCATTTGGAGCAACATCTTAGAAACATACAAACTGTAGAATCTGAAAACTACCTGAGGGACACCTCCCAAACTCATTTAGGGAATCAGGAGAGAAATGGGAAGACTAGCGTAAATCCAAAAGCTCTTAGAAAGCCTCTGGTTTTACAGTGAATCCAGCTTATAGCATCTCTAAGGTGAAGAATGGGACTCATGGAAACAGACCAGAGTAGAGACAACATCCTATCAGCAGTTCAATTCATCCAACGTACATTTACAGAATGTTTCCTATGTATACAGTGTCAGGTAAAGGGAACAAGGCTGATTATGTGTATTCTACCTTATCAACTGACTTGATATTGTAATTCCTGAAATATACAACCCCCAAGATACACTTATTTCTAGATGTCTACTAATCTGTTGGAGAACCTGGTAGTATAGTGGTTAAAGGTCAGCAGTTTGAAAAGTCAGCAGTTCGAAAGGTCAGTGGTTCGAACTTTCCAGGTGCTCCCTAGAAAGCAGCACCTTGGAAACTCCATAGAGCAGTTCTACTGTGTCCTACAGGGTCACTATGAGTCGGAATCAACTCGACAGCCATGCACTTACTAATGTAATGGGCAATAGTGAAGATCTGGGCAGTTTGAATCCACCAGCGGTTCCCTGGAAATCCTATGGGGTAGTTCCACACCATCCCATAGGGTTGCCGTGAGTTGGAATCAACTTGAAGGCATATAACAACTATGCTATTTAGTACTACAATTCATTTGCCTGTATATAGAGTACATGCAAGCCCACCTTGACCAGAATTCTTCACAGGCGCTTTGTGGGCCTTCCACACAAACAACACCAGGCTTCCCTGGCATGCTGAAACCAGACAGGGAGAGCTCCTTGGCCCATTCTAGAATATTCTTCCTTTTGTATTTGTTGTAGATGTGATGGCTGTAGATCCAGAGCCGTGTCAGAGTGAGATCTTGAGGCTGGACCAGACTTCCTGTGGTGGTGGGGTTCGGAGCATCTCTGCTGATATAGCTAGAGGCGTGCTCTCTAACCCAGGCCGCGGCGTTCAGTATACAGACGTCTCCGCAACAGTTCTTCTGCAGGTATTCCTGCAGGCCTGTGTTAAGCTGCGTCTGCCGGGATCTGCTTAATAACACTGATCTGGGGGAAAAGATCACGGAAAAGAGGAAATCAGTTTTCTTGGAGCGAAAAACAAATATGAGAATCACTCTTAGCCTCGGGTTGATTTTGAGCTCAAACCTTGGCCAGAGTTTCTGTACCATACCTGACTGTAATTTCAGGCAGAACTTCAGGGTATTTGAAAGGAAGAATACAGGCCAGTGAAAACATCCCCTGGTAAGAAAGGAGAAAAATGCTCTAGGTCTGTCCTCAGTTGGGACATGTTTCTGTTCTTCCAGGGACAATAATGGATTACCATTGCCTCCTCAGACATGTCCAGGTGGATATTAATGGTGAAGTAAATTTTGGAAGATCGCCCTTCCGTGCTCTGCTTTTCAACACAGTCCTTCAGTTCGGCCAAAGCCAGCTGGTCATTGACGACAAACTCCTTCTGAGTGGGAAACATACTGGCCAGCAGTTCTAACTCTGAGAGCTGGGCCTCTGCCTGCTCGAGCTCCGTCATTTCCGGATACCTGTGAGTTTCTAAGAAGGAGACAATGAGACAGACAATTTACACATACCATGTCAGGAAAAAAGAATTATACTAACACTGCCATCGAGTGGATTCTAACCAAACAAGCCTGCAGGACAGAACAGAGCTGCCCCCACAGCGCTTCCAGAGGGCACCATGGAGATCTGCATGCAGACCTTTGGGTTAGCAGCTGGAGCACTCACCCACCACGCCACCAGGGTTTCCAGGTATCATCGAGGGGAACTCAAGTGGTCAACAAGGGAACGCACTAAAAACATATTTAATTCCTTCACAAAATGTAAGACTTCATCAGATTCTCTTTCCCGATTACTTTACTTTTGGTTGTAACATGCCATGGGCCAAAATGGGAAAATACAAGGCTAGCTATAACTCTCTAGCAATATACCAAAAGCTAAACCCATTGCCGTTGAGTCAATTCTGACTCACAGCGACCCTACAGACAGAACTGCCCCATGAAAGTTTCCAAAGAGCACCTGGCGGATTGGAACTGCTGACCTCCCGTTGAGAGCAGCGGGTAGCACTTAACTACCAGACCATCAGGGTTTCCTCTAGCAATAAAGAGGCATCAAATTCCTGCCTAGCAAGACAGTTCACCTGGCTTCTCAAACTACCACAATCTGCGATTTTACTGAAGTAAACTAATTCAGCAATCAAACAGCTGTATCACTCACTACTGCAGATGGAGAGGGGGATAGGACTGGTTACCTCAGAAATCTAGACTAAATGGAAAAGACAGTTCACCAATGCGGATGGTTAGATTTCTTAACAAAAAATTAATTTAAAAAAAACCCTGAAAAATGTAAAGAAGAGAAAATAATCATCCCACAGTCTAAGTAACCCTTGTTAGCATTAAATGAAGAGTCTATGGTTAGAAGATAAAAGTGATAGGACGTAAAAAATGGAGATATTGTCTTGTGCTTCTTCCATCACCTACCTACGTGCCACCCCCAAGGGAATGACTATTATTAATAGTTTTTGATGTTCCCTAACATTGTAAGAACTATAAAAACTGTTGCTGTTGAGTTGATTCTGACTCATAGTGACCCTAGACAACAGAGTAGAATGGCCCCATAGGGTTTCCAGGGAGCAACTGGTGGATTTGAACTGCTGAATTTTGGGGTAGCTGTTGAGCTTGAAACCACTGTGTCACCAGGGCTTCTTAAGTATTTTATGTATATAAAAATTTACACAGGTATAATGCATGTATCTGTATATCTGTGCACAGAAAGTCATGTCAGCCTGTGTATTTATTTTTTAAATCAATCCAAAGAGGATCATACTAACACATATAATTTTTCTTATTGGGTTCCACTCCCCTGAAAAAGCTATTTTGTCAGTCGTCTCATTATCTGCATACAGTGATCTATATCCTTCTTCCTAACAGCTGCCTGTTACACTGAATTGTGTAAATATGCCAAAATTTACTGAATTCCTTACCCATCAGTGGGCACCTTGGTTGTTCCCACATTTTTGCCATGACAAAAAACACTACAGTAGAAGTCATTAAACATATACAGTGTGGTGGACTGTGAACACTGTATATGCAAGGATGAACCCACAGAGGCAGCTTTGTTAAAGTGTATGACAATGTAAACTTTGATAGGTAACACCCAACTGCCTCCTAGAAAGCTGCCATACAGAATTCAATTAGGTCTATGCAGTCCTTTTATGAATCTCTGTTCATGAGTTTTGGGTTTTATGTCTTGGTTACAAAAAATTGCCTACTGCAACATTATTTAGAAACTTTTCCATTTATAATATGGAATATCTATATTTTCAGTTACTTACATCTAAATATTTGACCCATCTGTAATTTACTTTGGTTTAAAAGGTGAGAGAAAGCACTAACTTTACTTTTGCCAGTTGGCTAGCCATTTGTACCAACACAGTTCATTTTCAAAACCACTCAAAATGCATCCTTCAACATATATTATGTACCTACATGTGTACTGGGGTCTATTCTAGAGTTTGTCCTGTTTCACCGTCTTGTCATGTCAAGTCCCCAATGCTCAACTGTGTAAATCACTACCACTCTGTGATGAGCTGGTAAGTCACTCCTCTTCTACTCTCTCTACTGACATTACTCTTCTTTTCCAGAATTTTCCCAGTTATTCTTACCCACTTATTTTTCCATATAAATATTAGAACCATTTTGTCAAGTTCCAGAAAAGAAATTGGGGGATTGTGCTGAAATTAACAATGAAGGTAGGAAAAAAAGTGACACAATTACAACATAGAATTTTCCCTTTGGCACAATTTGTTTTTTAAAACAAGTTTATTGAGGTATACTGTATATCCTATGAAATTCATTCATTTTAAAGTATACAATTCAGTGATTTCTAATATACTTACAGAATCATGCAGCCATCACAAAAGTACTTGGGTGGGACAAATGGTTTCTACCTGACCACTAACCCAAAGGCTGGCAGTTTGAACTCACCCAGCAGTACCACACAAGAAAGGCCTAGCTATCTACTGTAAGATTAGAGCCAAGACACAGCCAAGTTTACCCAGAAAATGTTCTGCATCCCACTTTGGGGAGTGGTGTCTGGAGTCTTAAAAGCCAGTAAGTGGCCATCTAAGAAGCATCAATTGGTCTCAACCCACTTGGAGCAAAAGACATAAGGAAAATACGAACCCAAGAGATGGAAATGGCTACATAATCCAGAGTACATCAGCAAGAGACCAGAAGAACTACATGGTGCCTGGTGATCACCAATGACTGCCCAGACAGGGAACTCAACAGAGTCTTTCAGCAGGAGAATTGTGGGGTATACAACTCAAACTCTAGTGAAAAAGCTAAATCTGATGATCTGACAGACTGCAGAGTCCCTGGAGGATATGGTCCCCAGACCCTCTGTTAGCTCAGACCTGAAACCATTGCCAAACCCAACTCCTCAAAGACTGAACTTGTCCGTAAGACATAAGATGATGCTGGTCAAAGATGTGGTTCTTGGTTTAAGCAAATACATGAGGTGAACTGGGAAGCTCCTGTCCAGAGGCAAGATGAGAGCTCAGAGAGGGGACAGGACACGGGAAATACAGGGCAGAAAGGTGGCATGTGCTGTCACAGTATGGGGCGAGCAACAAGGATCACATAACAATTTGTGTGTAAGCTTTTGTAGGAGAAACTGACATGAATTGAAAGTTTTCACTTAAAACACATGAAAAAATAAAAGATTCCAGCCAAGAAAACTCAATGAAGAGCTCTACTCTATAACATATCAAGTTGCCTTAAGTTAGAAATGACTCTGTGGCAATGAGTTTTTGATCACTCCAAAATGAAACCATGCATCAGTCCGTCTGCAGTCATGTCCCACTCCAACCCTCAGTCCCAGGCAGCCATCAGTTCACTGCTGTCATTATAGCTGTGCCTTTTAAAAACAATTTTAATTTCACAGAAATGGAATTCTCTCACATGTGGTCTTTGTGTCTGGCTTCTTTCACTTAGCACCACATTTTCTCTATCCATTCTCAGTGGAGATTTGGAAATTGTTTTCCTCATATAAAGTACTTAAGAGTCTCTGAGTGGTGCAAATGGTTAAGATCTCAACAACTAGCTGAAAGGTCAGTGGTTGGAACACACCCAAAGGCAACTTGGAAGACAGGTCTGGTGATCTGCTTCTGGAAGGTCACAGCCTTGAAAAATCTAGGTAGCTCTACTCTGCTTATACAGGGTGACCCCAAGCCAAAAACTAAACTCAGTGCTATGGAGTTCATTCTGATAGCAACCATATAGGAGAGAATGGAACTGCACCAGAGTTGCCCAGGAGCTCCTGGCAGATTCAAAGTGCCGACACAGCACTTAACCACTATGCTTGAAGTCCTCATCTTCCTTGTTCCCATCACTCCACATGCTCCTGGCTTTCCCTTCTGTTTGGTCACTACTAGGGATTCCCTGGTGGCTCCTACTGCAGAATGGGATGTTGAAGACGTTACCACCCCATAGGATCTGGTCTGCACTCCTTTGTCTTCTCTATTTTCTCATGGTGCCAAACACCATTAAATATTAAGTGTTCAGAATTTTCCCACCTGTATCTGATGCCCAGATTCTTGGGTCCCTAATGTGCAAACTCAATTGCATCTATGTATTTCCACTGGATGGCATCTCAGATAAACCTGTCTAACTGCTACTACCATTACTGCTCCCTACGGCTGTCCAGTAGATTCTGACTCACGGGGAATTACTGATGCACTTTAGGTGACACTTGACACAGTCTATACAGAAATTGTTTTGTATCACTGGGTGCAATCTCCACAATGTGTCAACACTCTGCCATTGCCATCTGTTCAGTTTTTCTTGTCTCTTCTTGTGACTGTTTTTGAGCAGGTGTTACGTACTTGGTCTCACATACTTCACCGAATTAAGAAGCACATTTCTCACGGATGTTACTGTTAGTTTTACGGGCCTGTCAACTCTCTGGCTAAAGGATGCACTTTGGGTTGCTGTTTCAACATAAACATTAACTTCTCTGCAGTAAATGCCCAGGTAGAAAATTGTTGGTTTACATGCTAGTTACATGTTCAACTTACTGTCAAATTGTTTTCCAGAGGGGCTATACCATTTTGCCTCTATACCAGCAATGTTTCTCTGCACCCTGGAAATAATGTGGTATTGTCATTATTTTTAATTTTGTCCATTTGACAGAGATGTACTCATGTCTCACTGTGGTTGAGATTTTGCAAACATCTCCTCCCAGTCAGTAGCTTGTCTTTTGTTTTTTCCTGTTCTTAGCAGGATTTTCATGGCGGGGGTGGGGGGACCTTAAAATTTGGTCAATTCTAAGTTACTGATTTTTCTTTTATTTTTTTGTGACTGAGTGAAAGTTTATCAATTTTTCTGTTTATGGCTCATGCTCTTAGTGTCCAAGCTAATGGTTCTTTGCTTACTCTCCTACCCCATTTTTTTTTCCCCAGAAGTTATATGGTCTCTTCCCAAAGACAACTCTTCACACAAAGACTGGGCTCGACTGTATCACATAAAATGATACTGGTCAAGACCTCTGGCTGGAGTAAGGGGAGTGGGTGGAGAGGAGGGGAAAGGAGACTGTTGGGAGGATGAGACATGTATGGAGCAGAGAGGAATAGTGTGCTGTCACTGGGCAGGGAGAGCAGTGGAAGCTGCATATAGGTAGACATGTAAATTTATATGGGAATGTACATTTTCACTCAGTCATAATAAAATAAATATATACATATATAAAAAGTGTGCTTTGGGCTTAAGTAGATCTATGAGGCTAACTGGCAGCTCCTGTGCAGAGGTGAGATGAGAGGGCAAAGGGGGACAGGAGCTGGTTGAATGGACTCAGGAAACACAGGGTGGAAAGGAACAGTGTGCTGTCACGGTGTGAGCAGAGCAGCCAGAGTTGCACAGCAATCCCTGTAAGTTTTTGTATGACAAATTGATTTGGATTGTAAACTTTCACTTAAATCACAATAAAATACATACAAAAAAAGTTTTATGGTCTTACATTTTGAATTTGCGTCCATGATCTACTAGGAGCTAATTTTTGTATAAGTGTGACTTAAATCAATGTCTTTTGAGATATTAAAGAGAACTAGCAGAGATACGGGGGCCTCACACTAACACGAAAGCAGTGTTGGGAGCAGAGTGCAGATTCAGATTGATTTTTTTTCTTACGGGTTTGCAAGTATTCCAGCACTATTTGTTAAAAGGCTATCTTTTGTCCACTAAGTTGCTTTTGCACATCTGTCAAAGATCACTCAGGTATATTTGTGTAGATCAATTTCCGGGTTCTCTGCTGGTATTTGTTCTTCTTTACATCTTTGGTAGAATTTTCCATGGGAACCATCTGGGCCTGGAGTTTGTTTTTTGGGAGGTTCTTAATTATGAATTTAATAATTATAGGGCTACTCTTTTTAAAAATATCTATAAATATGTTTATGAGTAAATAATATTTATTTTTTAAATGGCCTGCTTTGTTTTCCCAATGTGTTATGAGCCAGAAAGGGAATTCGCTGAGATCTGACAGCTTTTTAGACAGAGAATTGTAGTTAACACATTTTTGTATTATTAGTATAGTAATTGCGCCAGTGGATGAATGTAAGATTTCTAGGACTAAACTGAGTTTTGCCTTTTTTTTTTTAAATTGTGCTTCAGGTGAAAGTTTATATAGCTCAAGTGAATTTCTCATACAAAAATTTATACATATATTGTTATGTGACACTAGTTGCTATTCCTATAATTGACAGCACATTCTCCCTTTGTACCCCAGATTTCCTGTGTCCATTCAACCAGCTCCTGTCCCTTTCTGCCCTTTCATCTCAGCTGCAGACAGGAGCTGACTGTTCAGTCTTGGGTGCTGTAAGAAGCACACTCTTCGTGAGTGGTGTTTCATGTCCCTTCCTCACCACCCCAGCTGTCCACGCCAAATGAACTGGTCTGTCATTTGGACTATTTCTCTTATGCTGTCTACTCTCTTCATCCTTTAAACATGCTGTTGTCTGTTTTTTTTTCCTCCTGGATGTTGGTCAGCAAAACCCTATAGCCTGTAACAACTTCTTTTCTAAACCTATGCAGGTTAGCTCGCCTCTGCTTTCTCAACCAGTCATCCCATTGAAATAGTTTAAATACTGAGTGTCATGGATTGAATTGTGCTCTCCCCCACCCCCGCCAAATGTGTGTCAACTTGGCTAGGCCATGATGCCCAGTATTATGTGGTTATTCACCCTTTTGTCATCTGAGATGATTTTCCTACATGTTATAAATCCTACCTCGATGACAGTAATAAGGCAGGACCCAATCTACAGTATTAGGTTATGACTTAAATCTATTTCTTTTGAGATATTAAAGAGAACTAGCAGAGAGACGGGGGCCTCACACCAACACGAAAGCAGTGTTGGTAGCAGCGTGCAGACTCTGGTCACACACTGCCGGGGGGTAACTCCTGCTCTACCACTTACCAGCTTAGGACCTCAGGCAAGCTGCTTAATATTTCTGTCCCTCAGTCTCTCCAATTCCAAAATGGGAATGCCAGGATTGCTGTGGGGATTCAACGAGAAATGTGTGGAAAGTGCTTACATAGTACTGGGCTCACAGTAAGTATTACACTACATGCTCGCCATTATTATTTTCACTGCAGTGTGGATTAAAATCAGGAAAGATGTATATCAGGGTTTTATCCTTTCACCATATTTATTGAGTCCGTATACTGAGCAAATAATCCAAGAAGCTGAACTATGTGAAGAGGAACTTGCCATCAGATTGACAGAAGACTCATGAACAACCTGTGCTATGCAGATATATATGCAAGCTTGTTTGCTGAACACAAAGAGGATCTGAAGCATTTGCTGATAAAGACCAAAGACCACAACCTGCACTATGGATTACAACTGGTTTGGTGTTTGGTTTTGGTATGATACTGAAAGCCACTGTGGGGATTTGACCTACTTAATGAAGAGGTCCACTTCTTGCTGCTGTGGGGTGTAGGGGAACCAGGACAAAAGGAGGGACACCAGACAGATGTTGCAATAACCTGGGGAGAGATGATGGTGGCTTGAAGTAGGGTTGTAGTGGCTGAGGCAGTGAGCAACGCTCAGGTTCTGGGTACCCAAGGAAAGCAGAGCCAACAAGATTTACTGAAGAATTAGGCCAGATTTGTAAAAATGGCTCTAAGGCTTTCAGCAAATAGAAGAGTGGCTTTGGTATGACAATTAAGTTCATGCACTCATCCTAGAAAAAGGTGCTGCATACCTCAGTACTGAATATCACTATGGTCACCTTCAAAGTACTACCCTTGGGAAGGTATGCACTGATGCCAGCACCTAGTATACCCTTCAAAGCCATCGTAGAACTCTTCTTCTGGAATGGCCATCAGAGCTGTCACAGCATCACCCTTAATGTCCTGAATGTCATCAAAATGTCTTCCTTTCAACATTTCCTTAATCTTCAGGTAAAAAACAAAGTCATTGGGGGCCAGATCAGGTGAGCAGGGAGGGTGTTTCCATACAGTTATTTTTTCACTGGCTAAAAACTCACTCACAAACAACTATACAATTAAGTTGGTGAACTTGCCACTACTGTGCCACCACTGGGCCACCGTGTACAGTGGTCATTCCCGAAACAATTCCCAAGTTGCTTTGAAGGGGGGACTAGGAGCTGGCACTGGTGCATTACCTTCCCAAGGAAGTACTTCTAAGGTGACTGTAGTGATATTCGGTAGTGAGGTACCTAACGTTTAGAACAATTAAGTTCATCCACTTAACTGTCAGATCTCTAGTTAGATGCGAAAGACGGTAGAATCTGAAGCTTTGTTTTAGACATAATTAGGAATGAAATAGATCTTCATTAGTAAGCGCTGACACCGTCAAGCAGAGATATACAGTAAGCCTGGATATACAATTCTAAAGGTTAAAGAGACACGCATCTCCAGATGTCATTTTAGCCGTCACCAGGGAGGAAGTTGTGGCGAGAGGACGCTATTGATTTGGAGATCGCGATGAAGAGACTCGTGAGCAGGCAGTTATGGAACACTGTCGCAAATAAATCATTTATTTACCAAATTATTATCGTAGATGAAATTCCAGCCCCTAAAAAAAAGACAACATAATTTTCTGACTCAAGATATTGAGGAATTGTTCTCTTACAGCCTAGAATAAAAAGTAAGCTTCCCAACAGGAATTATTGTTATTATTGCCTTGCACAATTTTTTTTTCTGTATTTTAAAGCAACCTTCCAGCAACCCGTCTGCACTCCAGAATTCAGAGCATCCTTGGCGCACCACTGCAGTCCAGCTAGTATGCCGTCGCCCCTAGCAACGGATAGCGCTCTGGGAGGGAGGAGTCCCAAACTATGGGCGGGACAGGAAACGCAGAAACTTGCTCTGACCAATGAGCGGCCGCGTACCGGTGGGTAGAGCGGTGCCAGCTGGTACACAGTTCCCTGACGGTGGGACGGGCCGGACCGGCGTAGTCTACAGTCCTGCTCCGCGAAACGGAATAAAGAACTCACCTCCGGTCATGGCAGCCTCATGCCGTATCTGCAGGGGGTTTTGACTGCACAGTTTTTTTGGAAGGCAGCCTCAGAGTTCCAGGACACTGCGACCCGATGCCTGCAAACTGCCTCTGTGAGAGGCCTCACGGAAGTGAGACAGCGCACTCTGGTGTTGCGCATGCGCGCTCGCGGGGTTTTGGGGGTGGGGAGGAACCGTCGTTCCCGGAAGTCCGAGCCGTGCGGGCTCAAGGGCATCACGTGCGCCATCTGGCCCGTTCTCATCTGCTGTTTTTTCACTTACTTGTGGCTGTCCAGACATTATCGATTTCCCAGCTGCTTTTACTGCCTGGGAGAGGTGCAGCCAGGGTTTTTCCTGGGACAAGGAGTGACCTATTAAGGTTTCACAGACTTAAACAAATGTAGGAATTATAATGGGGTCTTGTTAAGAGTGCAAATAACGGAGGAAGCGGTGGGTTCCAAACGGCGCGTTGGTAATAGCCTCCCGGCCCATGCTGCTAGACCCCCCAATGACACTGAGCAGTAACGCATTGACAGACTTGAGCGGGGCTGATGATGCCCCTAATGGCATTAGGTGGTCTTGCCCAGTAACCAAAAGGGGGACGTAGGACAGGGTTTGTGGCACTCCGCATTCGCAGACGGATCCCAGATAAAAAGCAGTTAGAAGAGGGTTCAAACCACAGTGAATTAGAAGTCTTTTCACCTCCACCCAAGTGCATATATCTTCATGTCATGTGTTCATTTTGTTACTAGGTGCCGTCGAGTCGGTTCCAACTCATAGCGACCCTATGTTTCTTAACACTGACAACTCGTTGCTAGTGTAACCCGACCCTAGGAATGAAATCTTCGTTGGAAAATACTGCCCTAAACTAGCACAAACAAGATTTAGCCTGGTGGTGGTGTGGTTAAGTGCTAAAGCTGCTAGCTAGCTGCTAGCTAAAAAGCCGGCAGTTCGAAACCACCAGGCGCACCTTGAAAATTCTTTGGGCACTTCCTTGTTCTTTGGGGTCGCTGTGAGTCAGAATTGATTCTACACATACGAATTTGGTGGGGTGGGTTTTTTTTTTTTTTGCATGCCTCGGAAGGGCCAGCTGTAACCACTGACAGCAGCAGTGTTCCGAGTGTTCTAAGCAGCAGGTGAAAGGAAAGAAAAGACCCTGTTCGGAAGAGAGATTTGACTCAGAAATTCTTCGCAAAATCCTACAATATGTAGGACAGCTCTCTGGCAGCAGAGAATTACCTGGTCCAAAATAACGGGTAATGTTGAGGCTAAGCAACCCTAGCCGAGAGTTTCTCACATTTTACTAAGCCTGCTTCTTCATGGACATGATCCGTCCATCAATCCATCTGTTTTGGATGCTTTTGAAAGTAAACTGGAAACATCAGGACATGTGTCACTAAGTACTTCACCATGCCTGTCAATAGAGTTCAGCGTTTTTAGCTACTTCTTTAAAGGTAATGTTTGTTGAGTTGGTTGTGGCTATAGTGACTGTACCAAAGAAGGAAACACTACCTGGTCATGGGCCATCCTCACAGTCCTTGCTCTTCTTTTTGGCTCACCCTCTGTTTTAGTCAGCTAGTGCTGCTCTAACAGAAGTACCGTGGCCTGGATGGCTGTAACAAAGAAAAGTTTATTCTTACACAGTCCAGTAGGATACAAGTCCGATATTCAGGGTGTCCACTCCAGGGGAAGGCTTTCCCCTTGTCGGCTCTGGAGGAAAGTCCGGTATTGCATCTTGGCGCAGGAACCTCAGGTCTGAAGGACGTGCTCTTCTCCTGGTGCTGGTGTCTTGATGGTGTGAGGTTCCCAATTCTCTCCTTGCTTCCCATCTATCTGTTGTAGGATAAAAGGATTAAGAGTGGTGCAAGCCATACTCCAGGGAAACTACCTTTACAGTGGAGCAGGACAGTGATCCCATAAAAGGATTTACAGCCCCACCCTAATCCTTTAACATGCAGCATAGGAAAATCACAAAGTGGAGGACAGTCACCTAATATAGGGAATCCTGGCTCAGCCACATGGCTACACATATTTTTGGAGGGACACAATTCAATCCCTGACAGCCTTTATCAAGTATGATGCCCTTCTTCAGAGACTGTTCTGTGCTGATAACATGACCAAAGTATGTGAGCCAAAACCTCGCTGCCTTCCAGGTAACACTTGGGCTATACTACTTTCAAGACAGACTTGTTTGTTCTGGCAGTCCATGGTATATTTAATATTCCCGGACACCATAATTCAAAGTGTCAGTTCTTCAGTCTTGCTCTAGATTGCTCAGCTTTCACATGCTTGTGAAGTGCTTGAATATATCTTGGCTTTCTTTAAAAGGGCTTGTAGCCAATTGGCCTGGTGCCCAATATATCATCTGATTTCTTGACTGCCGCTTCTGTAGGGGCTGACTGTGGATCTCAGTAAAATTAAATCTTTGACAACTTCAATCTTTAATCCGTTTATCATGATGCTGCTTGTTATTCTAGTTGTGAGGATTTTTTTTTTCTTTATGATGAGAGGTAATCCATACCAAAGGCTGTAGTATTTGATCTTCATCAGTAAATCTTCAAGTCTTAATTTGCTTTCAGCAAGCAAGGTTGTATCTTCTTCATATCAAAGGTTGTTACTGAGTTATCCTCCAATCCTGATGTTGTATATAGTCCAGCTTCTCTGATTATGTGTTCAGCATACAGATTGAATAGTTAGGTTGAGAGGGTACAACCCTGATGCACACCTTTCCTGACTTTAAACCCCACAGTATTCCATTCTGTTGAAACAACTGCATCTTGGTCTGTGTAGAGGTTCCATGTGAGCACAATTAAATGTTCTGGAATTCCTATTCCTTGAAATGTTATCCATAGTTGGTTATGATCCACACAGGTGAATAATTTTTCATAATCAATAAAACACAGATAAACATCTTTCTAGTATTCTCAGCCAAGAGCCCATCTGATTTCAGCAATGATATCCTTTGTTCCACACTCTCTGGAATCTGGCTTCAATTTCTGGCAGTTCCCCTTTGATGTATTAACGCAACCACTTTTGAGTGATCTTCAGTAAAATTTTACTTGTATGTGATGTTAATGATACCGTTTGGTCAGTATTGCATTCGGTTGTGTCACCTTTCTTTGGAATGTGCACAGATATGCCAGTTAGTTGGCCAGGTGGCTGTCTTCCAGTTTTCTTGGTACGGACTTGTAAAGCCCTTCCAGTGCTGCACCTGTTGGTTTTAACATGTTGATTGGTATCCCATCAATTCCTGGAGCCTTGTTTCTTGCCAGTGCCTTGAATGCAGCTTGGATGGCTTCTTTCAGTACCATCGGTTCTTGGTCATATTCTCCCTCCTGAAGCAGTTGAATGTTGTCAAATTCTTTTTGGTATAGGGACTCCATGTATTTTTTCCACCTTTTTGGTGCTTCCTGCATCATTCTATATCATCCCCCTCAGTGTACATTTGCTGGGTCTGCTAAGTTACACTTGTATAATTCAAACATTGTGAAGATAAAGAACAGTACCATAACCCCAGAAAGTTCCTTCATGCTCCTCACCAATCAGTTCCCACACCTCAAGAGACAACCAGTATTCTGATTTTTTTCCACAGTAGTTTCACTTCTTGAAGAAATCCGTATGAATGCAACCACACAGTACTGTTTTGTGTAAGCCTTGTTTCACTCAGTGTGTTGTAAAGATTCGCCCACATTATGCTATCAGTAGTTACTTTTTATTGCTTAATAGTATTACATTGAATGAACACACCAGTTTTTCCTTCTTTTTTGGAAATCTGTTTCCACTTTGTTTTCTCTGTGTAGATAAATCTGCTATGAACTTTTTTTACATTTAATTTGTAATGACTATCTTTTTTAAAGCCTATATTCCAGTTACTGAAGATAAAGTCACAAATAAAATATCTATTGGTGCACTTCATGTGGGCAACACGTGTGTATTCATGGTGAGGCAGAAGAGCACGTACACAGGCCAATATGGAAGGAAAATACCTGGTGGTGATAACTGCTTGTCAGAGAAACAAGGTGATACCAATATTCTCTGATGGCTGTCAACCCACCAAACCCACTGCTGTTGAGTCGATCCAACTCACACTAGAACTGTTCCACAGAGTTTCCAGGGAGAGCCTGGTGAATTCCAAATGCTGACCTTTTGGTTAGCAGTCCTAGCATTATACCAAAAGGGTTTCCTCTGATAGATCAAGGGGAAGGTTATTTCAGGCAGGGAAACTTAGTGGTCCAATACCTTTAGGCTGTGTTTTAGGATAAAAAGTAGCCCACTGCCATTAAGTCGGGTCCAACTCATAGCAACCCTAGAAGTCAGAGTAGAACTGCCCCATAGAATTTCCAAGGACTGCCTGGCGGATTTGAACTGCCGCCCTTGTGGTTAGCAGATGTAGCACTTAACCCACTATGCCACCAGGGTTTCCATGTTTTAGCACAGGAAACAACAAAAAATAGCAGTGTGGTTGAAGATTAGCAATCTTAAAAACAGTTATGTCTCAGTAGCTGTAACCAAGAGAAGTTTATCCCCAGATTTAGCTAAACATTTATTTTGTCCAGTAAATCTCTACCTACTTCTGATTAATAGCAAAGTACCTTTTCATGTATTTTATGAACAACTACTCTTTTATGGTGAATTATTTACATCCCTTGCTTTTTTTTTCTATTGGCGCTGGCTTGTTTTTTTATTTTACCCCTTAGTGAATTTGGTGAATTCCATTTCTTGTATTAAATTCCAGGAGAGCGAAACCAAAGGGTTGGAAGAAGTGGCCACTGAACATATTAGAACGAATAAATAGTAAAGGTTTGACAGTGTTCCACAGTTCTCCTGAGTGGCTTCTTTCAGCTGTGTTAAATCTCACTCTCACTGGTTTATCTTTTTATTGTGACGTACTACAGTAAAGGTACCCACTGCTATCGAGTCGTGTCCGAGTCATAACGACCCTATAGGTCAGAGTAGAACTGCTCCATAAAGTTTTCAAGGAATGCCTGACGGATTCGAACTGCTGACCTTTTGGGTTAACCCACTACTCCAAGTACCTGCAGTAAGGTTATTTCAGGACACACCACGCACTTAGTTTTAGAAGATTATAGGACAGAATTAGGGAAACTGCGTGAAATTTAAAATTGTTTCCCTCTGACGGAGACTGCACAGCTCACATGTTTAAGAGAGGTAACTCGGAAGGCACACTGAAGCAGGAGGCCCCGAACCGACGGTCCCCACCGGGAAACCAGATGGGGACCTTGGTTACGTCATCGGAGCACCCGGCAGGCGTTCCGGTCCCCGGACTTCCGGCGCAGGTGTGCGCTAGCGCCCTTCACAGGCTTCCGCCCGGGGAACCCAGGGCGGAAGCCACGTCCCATAATGCCGCGTCCCGGAAGTTGTTGTTTTCTTGGCGTCTCGGGGACTTGGGGTTCTGTCAGTCTCTTATCATCACGAGGAGGAAGAGGGAACAGCCTGCCCAGCCCACAGGCCCTCTAGGGGATGCAATTATGGACGTTGTTGCCGTGGGTGAGTTCTGGCCCCACAGACGCGCAGTCACCGCTCGCGTGACTGCCTGCGCTCCCAGCGACGCGAGTTTTCTGCCTCTATCTCGCTGTTTCCGAGGGCCTGTCTTCCTTAAACCCCGTACCGATCCTGTGGTGCTACCTTCTTATTGGCTGTGTGCCCTGTCAGTTCCAGGGGCTGACCCGTGGGTCGCTGGTGCTGGCTACTCTTGGGACCTCTTGGACCCCGAGGTTTTCCTGTGGGTGCAGAGCAGTTGGAAAGGAAGGGCTGGTGTGGCGGGTGCTGCGCGAGTGGGCGGGTGGCGTTCTCTGGGAGCACGCAAAGGTTGTGGCTGGGCTTGCACCCACGTCCACGCTGTGATAAATAGGAAAACTAGGATCTGTCACCTGCCCGACTGGATGCGTGTAGGGTAGGGAAGTATCCGGTCACCCCAAACTTGAAAGCTACGTTTAAGATCCTCTGACGAAGTTTCCCACACGCTCACACTTTGAATGGAGTGGAACAGGCAGGGGAAGATGATAAATATGAAAACTGGCCAGACTAGCTTTGATTTATATTTGGTGTGACGTGATTCCTACAGAGTAATTTGTCCCAGAATCTAATTCCCACCCAAAGACACTCCTGAAAATTTAATATATGTGTATGTTTTATGACACTCACATTACTCTCTTCTTAGACTTGTTAAATGCCTTTTGTAGTTGTCAGGATTTTCCCAAAGCTCTTTCCACAGCATTGACGTGATTACACTCTGTCTTTTGCCTCCAGCCATCACAATTCATCTTTCAAGTTTTCCTTTGGAGTCTGGGTTTCCGCAGTCCTCAGAGCAGATTTGCTAGTGCTGTCTTCACTCCTCCGGATCTCTTCACTCTCCACGTTTTTCTTTTTCACCAGAACTTGTTTGCTTCATTCTTATGTACCCATCTCTGCACGTTAAAATCATCTTTCATGGCTCAGGTACCATTCTCTTTTTCCATTTCAATGCGAGATGTATTTCTTGAGAGCTGTGTGCTAACCCACTGATGGTTGCTGTAGGCAATTCAGAAGAAATGCTTAAAACCATTTCTTTCTCCTAGAACTTTGGATTCTGAGTAGAGAATTAAGATTAGGTCCAGATGAAAGTTTCAAGAAGCAGTTAGCTGTATTATCTAATTAGTGGACAAGATAAATACTGCACAGGGTAAGTGATAGGGAGGTTCAGCATAGAGATTTATTTAGGGTAGAAAAGCTGGCTGGGGTTTTGTGGAGTTGAAGAGCTTGGAGAACTGATAAGATTTTGAAAGATGGAGTAAACGTTCCCACAAGAAAGTAAACACATAGAGGTGAGGGCAAGGTGTTTTGGAGTGGAGGATTCCTAAGAGTCTGGCTTGACTTTAATGAAAAGAGTCTTGGAACCTAAAGATCTGTGTATTGGTTCTGTCTCTGCTACCCTGTCATCTTGCAGCTTTGTTTCTGAGTCTCCTCATTTAGAGAAGCACCTAGTTTGAAGTGTGGTTATGAAAATCAAATGAGATAATGTTTGTTAAAGGGCTTTGAAGACCCCCAAAATCAAACCTGTTGTCATCGAGTTGATCGACACTCTCAGCAGCCCTAGAGGACAAAGAACTGCCCTGTAGCGCTTCTAAGCAGCTGCTAATAGATTTGAACTTTGGGGTAGCAACCATCTCATTTAACCACTGTGCCACCCAGCTGCCTCCTGAAGACGCAAAGACTGTAGAATTACAATTTTATATTGAAACAGTGGGTGTTTTACACTGAATAATTTTCAGATAGATACACACACATGCACACACAACCCCGAAACTTAGTGGTTCTTGGCTAAGGAGTAATGAGAGTCAGGATTACCAGTGTTGGGACCAAATTGTAAAGGTCCATGAGTGCAAAGCCCAGGAGATTGGCCAGACGAACTGTTAACATGCTTAGAATCCAGTCAGTCATGTGCTGAAAATGACATTCCTGGAAGATGCATTTGGTACTGAAATGTAGCACAGGTTACAGGGAATTGGATTGGAGGTAAGAACTTGAATGTCATTTTTTTCTGTAGGATCTGCAGTTCTGGATAAGATAATTGCATGAAATACCATTTTGGGGATGAGGAATAGTACATGAAGTGTACACTGTTTAATATGCATTGGTATACTTCATGTTCCTTAGTTTGTTCATGTATTTTGTACACATTTTAGATTATCCTTGGAAGACTTTATTTATTTTCAATTTTATTTTTTTACCATGACTTGATGTGGCACTTGTTTTTTATACAAGCTTTTATGAACTGTCCTCCCTTTAATTACGTTGGCCTGTCAAACACTAAAAAGACGAATACATCTAAGACTCTGAACCAGAGCAGTGATGACACCTACATGACAGCATTAAGTGGGCACTGTTTCAGCATGTAATGTCCTGGGCCGCACTTCCCACTTACGGAATCAGAAGTTTCGTAAGCATCACATGTAAAGTAACTGTTAGGGATGTAGTCATTCCAGTGATGTTGACACTTGTGAAATTGTTTTTTTTTGGTACATGTAAAATGCATCTTTTCAAAACCAGTAGTATCGCATAGACTTAGGTAGATTTGTACGTCTGTTTAGTGCTTTTCGTATTCCGGACTTTAAACTGTTGATTAGAGAGCTAAAAACGTGCTGTGCAGCTTGGGGTTTGCCGTCGCCTCCCAGACTGGTTTTGGCAATAACAAAATAATGTAAATGGTTGAGAAGGCACTTCTAATCAGTTCCCCGCTAGCTAATAAAATGCCTTGACTTGGAGTTGGTTCCAGTTTATAGTCACCCTGTAGGACAGAGGAGACCTCCTACATAGCGGTTTCCAAGGACCCACTGGATTCTGACTGCTGAGATTGTGATTAGCAGCTGAGCTCCTAACTGCTGGGCCACTAAGAAATCTGGTGTGGAGAATGTAGAACAGTGTAGCCCTTTTTGTATTTGGCTTTGAAATTATTTAGTCAATTTTGTAACTCCTTTCAGAATTATTTTTAATTTTCAGTAGTCTGCCGCAGACTGCCCAGCTGAGAAAGGTAGCTTTAAAGAAAAGGAAATGAGGCAGAGGTTTAAAGGTACCACTAATATTCGACCTTTGTTTAATGAGGACTTGGATTTCTGATAGTGTCTAGTACTGATGTGAAAGAAGAGCTCTGCTTTAGCTTCACCTTGTCATTTATTTAAGATCTCTCAGCCTTCCTAAGAATCAGCTTCTCCAGCTGTGGAAAATGGGCAGTGCTGTCTGTTCTATTGTCATGAGTTCTTAATGAAAATGAAGCGATACGTGTATGTGGACTTTATAAAGTTTGAAGTCTGATAGGTGTAAAATACTGTCTTACGTGGTTTAGTTATGTTACTGTCTTTTAGAAAAATACAAAACATACTCCTCCCCCCCAGTCAAACTGACTTTATCTTGTTTTCTAGGTTATTTTGTGTCGTTAAGTCATCCATAAAGTGCCAACATGGGAAAGAAGCGGACAAAGGGAAAAACTGTTCCCATCGATGATTCTTCTGAATCTTTAGGTATATTTCACAAATTGAATCTGTAATGTTTGTTTCCCAGTAGATCTGTGCTTGTTAAATATATATGAAAACGCAGTCCAAGTGGACATTATTCTTATATAATGTGCATTTTAATATTTACCTACTTACCTGTCATTTAACAGTCTGTTGTAGTTTTTTTATTGGCATAGTATTCCATTGATGTAGAGGGCCATGAGTGTGTATGTCCTAATTTATGTAGCTACCCCCTGCTGTTGTAAATTCAGGTCACTAACAGCAGCAGCAGTGCGATCAAATGCCCATTTCCGTAAACTCTTACCGGTGCTAGTTAGTGTCACTTGTAAAAATATTTGCTGATTTGTTACTTGGAAGGTAGGATCTCCTTTTTTAAGCTTGTGTTTTGGCCGCTCTTGAGCTTTAGCATTTTTTCACGCTTTCTCATTTGCATTCATATTCTGATGAACTATGTGTTCTCTGGATTAAAGCCAGTCATGTCCCATCTCCTTTCTAATCTTCCTGGAGCTCTGAAAACCTCAAAGCCTGTGAGTAGAACTCACGAAGCCTTTGGCTTGCTCTGGCAGGTCCAAGTGTTCGTCTTCTGCACATCGTGTGGCTCTGCCCCACCTTGTGACTAGTCATTCTGGGGCACAGCAGATACTTTACTCCCTCTGTGCCTCTGCTCCTGGGGGTTGCCTTGTCAAACTGCCCTGCATTCCCTGAGGCTGTGGTTTGGAGCTTTGGAAACAGAAAGACCCGAGTCCACATTCTAACACAGCCCCTCAGTAGTTAGCATCTGTGACATAAATCTCAGTTTTCTCCACTGTCACAGGGGATAGATAGTAAGTCCCTTTGCCCTAGGGTGGTTGTGATGATTAAACAAGAGAAAGTATGCAGCCATCTGGGGACCTGGTGGCGTAGTAGGTATGTGCTGTGCTTCTAACCTAAAGGTAAACAGTTCTGCCCTGTCTTACGGAGTCACTATGAGTTGGAATTCATTCAACAGCAGTGGGTTTTATACACTCATTTAGTGTGGTGCCAGGCTTCTTTTGTGCTTGATACCTGAAATTTCTCTCTTCCTGTCTTACAAGATGGTCGAGATGTTACTGGCCCTGTGAAACTTCTGTAGCTTTTTCTTTTGCTGCTTGCTGTAGCATGTATGGGCAGTTTTTACACAGTTGTGTCTTGATCTGCCTCCTACCAGACTGAGCTGCTCCAGGAGAAGGGCTGTGACTTGGTCACTCTGAGGCCCCCTGGCAGCTGCCGCACTGCGGGTCCCCAGTAGGCATATCAGTGGCTGCATAAAGGATTCTCTGCTAACGTTTTAGGGTAAAAGGCATTACTTTAAAGGAAATAGCTAAATGAATTGATTTTTATGAGGAGTTATACTGAGGACTCAAAAACAGTAAAATTGCAAGTTTGTGTAAAATTCATATCTCACATAATCTGTTGATTTAAACTCTTGAACAAAAATAAGTATTCTGATTATTCATGGTTGTTTATAGAGTAAATGGGTTTCTAAAATTTGGATGAGGAGAAAGTTCTGAGACTAAGAAGCAATTTTTGGTCTCCTGCACTTTTCTATCTGTTTTAATAGAACCTGTGTGCAGACACATTAGAAAAGGATTGGAGCAAACAAATCTAAAAAAGGCTCTAGTGAACGTGGAATGGAATATTTGCCAAGACTGTAAGAACGACAATAAAGTCAAAGATAAATCTGAAGAGGAAACAGAAGAAAGCCCTTCGGTTTGGCTGTGTCTGAAATGTGGTCATCAGGTATGCTTCAGTTTGGATCAGTATGGGGTTTCAGAAACTGTGAACTTCCTGTAACTCCCCCAGTCACATCACTGGTTGTGCTTGTCTACAGCTGGGAAAACCCTGCGGAGCAGCTCTTCTCTGTGACACAGGCCGCCCGGGGTTGGGATCTACACAGTAGTGATGTTTTATGAGCATGAGTAACTTGGATGGCAGCTGGCAGAGGTTGTTTTCTCTGGGGAACAGATTCTGAGGTACCATGCCAGCTAAAGAGTGAGGGAGACAGGATACAGTGGACAGAGACATTGGACTGAGAGGCAGTTGCTGCAGACCCCAGCCAGTCCCACAGTGAGCTCTGGCCCTTTAGAGATGCATCCCGCTTCAGGGCAGAGGGCCAGGCCTTTGTACCCACTCGTTGACTGGCCGTTGGATGTGGGCTGCCCTTTAATTGAGTGTAATCCTGCGGACTGACTGGCCTGTGAGCTGTCGACTGGCATCCTTCCTGGCAGCCAGGAGAATTAGTGCCTCCAGGGGCATCTGGGTGGCACACCATAGCTTCTGCTACACCATCCTACAGGTATGGCCGTGGCACTAAAGGTCAGGGTCTCCTGGTCACCCTTAGTGGTTGCAGGGCAGGTAGATATGTTGAGAAACTCGATTATGAGGCAGAGCTTCAGGATGAGGCCAGCAACCTTTTTTGTTGGTGTTCATTTAAAGTATATTTTTAGCTTCAGTGGAAGCAGGACGAGTTCCTGCATTGCGGTCCAGGGAGGTTGGTCGCCTGGTTCAGACAGAGACATGGTGAAGATGTGTTACTTAGCAGTAATCCGACCAGCTAGAAGGGGAACACCCATCTGTATTCTTTTATAATCGAGCCTATACCACTTCTAGGTGAAAAGCTTCCTTTTTGTTACTCAGTGATGTTTGTTCACCATTGTTCCTTGGCTGGATCTGCTGGTAATAGACAGGTTAATAAAACATACCATGCACCTTCGGGTTTACAGTCTAGGGGGAGAGAGAAATGTTCGTTATGTCAGTAACCCAAATGAGACTAACCACCGCTGAATCAATTTCAGCTCAGAGCAACCTTACAGGTCAGAGTTGAACTGCTCCATAGAGTTTTCAGGGAGCACCTGGCAGATTTGAACTGCCGACCTTTTTGTTAGCAGATGTAGCGCTTAACCACTGTGCCACCACGGTTTCCGATAATGTCAGTACAGTGTAGAAAAGGAGGAGTGCCACTAGGAATTTATACCATGTTTTTTAGGATTTTGTCTACAGAAGGCGTAAAAGACTTCCCTCTTTGGGAAGATAAGCATAACCTTTTGGGACACTTTGGTTTTTATGCAAAATCCTGAAGAAAGTGTGGGATTTGACCAGGTGGCAGGAACAGTGAAGGATTCCAGGATGGATGGAATAATGTGAACAGAATTGTAGAGTGGGGAAAGCACCGTGTGCTGTTAGATGGTGTGTGAGTAGGAGAGTGTGGGAGTTAGCCCTGGGGTCAAGTCAGGGTCAGAGAGAACTGGGCTTCTTCTCTGGAACAATTGATATATTTTTAATTGAGTGTATGAACAATTTTGTTTTAGGTGCACTGAACTAAAAAAAATAGGTACATAGAGGAGGCAGACATGAAGAGAACAGATTGGAGGCCTTTGTGCAGTCTGCACCTGACCTCGTGAGTGAGTTAGCATAGTTTAATTGGAACTAGAAAGGACAAGTTGAGGAAATGGGTACTTTTCAGTCCATGTTTTTCTAAATGCCTTTTGCCCTAAATGTTCTGCATTGTATATAGACCCATTGCCCTCGAGTCAATTCCCTGTCATAGAGACCCTGTAGGACAGAGTGGAGCTGCCCTTAGAGTTTCCAAGGAATGTCGGATGGATTTGAACTGCTGACCTTTGATTAGCAACTGTAGCACCTTTTTTTTCTTTTTTTAAAGCTGTGCTTAAGTGAATGTATACAATCCAAATTAGTTTTGGCGTGCCCCCCAT
The DNA here is from genome assembly GCA_028571685.1 of Heterohyrax brucei. Classification (NCBI taxonomy): domain Eukaryota; kingdom Metazoa; phylum Chordata; class Mammalia; order Hyracoidea; family Procaviidae; genus Heterohyrax; species Heterohyrax brucei. The sequence goes on along the minus strand of CM053148.1, from coordinate 81,561,078 downwards.
CTGCAACTCCCTCTGCTCTCCCTACTAGTGACAGCACGCACCTCCTTTTCACTCTATATATGTAGTATCCACGTAGCAAGCATCTGTCCCTGCCCCCACCTTCATCTCTCCCATCTAGAAAGAGACCAGCAGGACAGCCTCTTGTAAATGCATAGAACCATAAAGTACGCATACCGTATGGTCACACTGTGTCCCCAAGTCCAGTCCCTCCTTGTCTGAAGAGATGACTCAGTACTGGCTTCTGGTCAGGGAAAGCAGCAGGTCTAGGGGTCATGTTCCAGGGGACCCTCCAGGCTGTTGGGCCATTAATTTAGGTCTTTTAGTACAGTTCTTGGGCTGCATACCACTTTTTCTTGTATTGCCTCATGGACTCTGCATTGTGTCCCCATCACAGCTGTCTTTGGTGGTGGCTAGGCACCACCTGGTTCTTCTGGTCTCATGTTGGTATAGTTTCCATTTCTATGGGTCCTTTTGTCTCCTGGGCTCTTTTTTCCTCTTATGTGTGTTGCTCTCGGTGATCATCTGTTCCGGATGAGTTGGGACCATTTGGTATACCTCAGATGGCAGCTTGCTAGCGTTTAAGACCCCAGGTGCCACTCACCAGTCTGGGGTGCATAAGGACTCTCCTAGCAACAGACTGGTTATGCCAGTTGGCCTCAGTGTCACCTCTACACATGGTCCCCAGACCCCCATCCCTTCTGTTCTATCCTTTGAAATACTGGATGGAGTTTAGAAAACCTTTCAGTGACTGTGAAGTCCAGCTAAGTTGATCTGCTGTGCACTGTGTGCTGTGCTGTCGCCTTTTTCATCTAACCAAAATTCAGTCCACTGATCTATGCCTAACCCTCTCCTTCTCTCCCCACCCCTGTAGCTGTTAAAGAGTCTTTTCTTCTGTGCATAAGTCTGTTTTTAAGTCCTTTTAACCAGGGTCTCATGAAATATTTTTCGTTTGGCTGCTGACTGACTTCACTCAGCATAATGTCTTCCAGGTAAAATCTGATTATCAGATGCTTCTTGTGTTCCATTGAGTATATGTACCCTAGTTTGTGTATCCATTCATCTGTCAGTGGGCATCTAGGTTGATTCCATCTCTTTGCTGTTGTGGACTGTACTGCAGTAAACATTCGTGTGCATGGGTCTGTTTATGTGACAGCCTTTATTTCTGTAGCATATATTCTGAGCAGTGGGATTACTGGGTCAAATGGTATTTCCATTTCTAGCTTTTTAAGGAAGTGCCAAATTGCTTTCCAAAGAGACTATACCATTTTGCAGTCCTGCCAGCAGCGTGGCAGAGTTCCAGTCTCTCTGCAGCCTCTCGAGCAGTTTTTGTTTTGTGTGTTGTTTGGATTATGGCCAACCTTGTTGGGGTGAGATGGTATCTCATTGTAGTTTTGATTTGGATTTCTCTGATAGCTAATGATCATCAGCATTTCCTCATATGTCTTTTGGCTGTCTGGGTGTCTTCCTTGGTAAAGTGTGTGCTTATCTCCTTTGCCCATTGCTTAGTTGGGTTATTTACCTTTGTCTTGTTGATATTTTGCAGAACCTTGTAAATTATGGAGATCAGAGGCTGGCCTAACATATAGTTGTCAAATATTTTTCCCGTTATGTAAGTGGTCTTTTAACTGTCTTGAAAGGCTTTGGATGAGCAGAAGTGTCAGATTCTTAGTAGTTCCCATGTATTTTCTCTTCTGTTGATCATGCTTTGCCTTTTAGGTTTTGAAGTCTGTCTAAGCTGTGTATTAACACTTCCCTATTTTTTGTTGCATGATCTTTATCATTTGATATTTAGATCTTTGATCTATTTTAGTTAGTTTTTGTGTAAGGTGTGAGTTATGGGTCCTGTTTCAGTTTTTTGCAGATGGAGATCCAATTTTGCCAACACCATTTGTTGAAGAGACTATTTTTACCCTACTTACAACCTTTGGGCCTTTGTTGAATATCAACTGTTCATAAGAGGATGGTGGCATCTCTAGGGTATCAGGTCTGTTCCATTGGTCTGCATGTCTCTTTTTGTACCAGAACCAGCCTGTTTTGACTACCGTGGCGGTGTCACAGGTTCTAAGGTCGGGAGGTAGAGCCTCCCTCTTTGTTGCTGTTCTTCCACAGTGCTTTACTGATAGGGGTTTCTTACCTTTCCAAACAAAAGTTGGTAATTAGTTTCTCTATCTCATTAAAAAGTGACACTGGAATTTGTATTGCATTGCATTGTATATGTAGATCGCTTTGAGTAAAATAGACATTTTCACAGAGTTAAGTTCTCCTATCCATGAGCGGAGTAGGTTTCCCACTTATGTAAGTCTCTTGGTTTCTTGCAGTAAGATCTTGTAATTATCTCTGTATAGGTCTCCTGTTCCTCTGGTTAGATTTATTCCTAGCTGTTTTATCTTCTTGGGAGCTATAGTAAATGGTGTTGATTTGGTGATTTCCTCTTTGATGTTCTCTTTGTTGGTGTAAACGAATCCTACCAATTTACTTATGTTGATTTTATATCCTGGTACTTTGCTGAACTCTTCTGTTGGTTCCAGTAGTTTACTTATGGATTCTTTAGGTTCACTGTGTATGCGATCACATCATCTGCAGATAGGGAGATTTTTACTTCGTCTTTGACAGTGAGGATGCCTTTTATAACTTTGTCTCGTCTAATTGGTCTGGCTAGAACCAACAGAAGAATGTTGACTAGAAGTGGTGCCAGTGGACTTTCGTGTCTAGTTCTTGTGGTCAGCGGGAATTGTTTCAGTCTCTCTCCATTCAGGATGGTGGTGGATGGTTGGCCTTGTGGAGAAGCCCTTTATTGCACTGAGGAATTTCACCTTCATTCGTACTTGACTGAGGTTTTTAACATAAGTCGGTGTTGGATTTTGTCGGATGACTTTTGTGCATCAGTTGACAAAATCAAGCAATTCTTATCCTTTGAGGTTTTTATGTGGTTGATCACATTGTATTTTCTGATGTTGAACCAGCCTTGCATCCCTGGTATGAATCCAACTTGGTCATGATAAATTATTTTTTGGATATATTGTTGAATTCTGTTGGCTAGGATTTTGTTGAAGATTTTTGCATCTAGGTTTGTGATTGATATTGGTCTGTAACTTTCTTTTTCAGTGGGAACTTTCCCTGGCTTTGGTATAGGGGTATGCTGGCTTCATAGAATGAATTTGGGAGTATTCTGTCCTTTACTATGCTTTGAAATTGCCTCAGTATTATTGGAATTAACTCCTCTCTAAAAGCTTTGTAGAATTCTCTGGTGAAGCCATCTGGGCCAGGACTTTTTTTGGTTGATAATTTTTTTACTACTTTTTCAATCTCTTCTTTTGTGATGGGTTAATTAAGTTGTTCTGCTTCTCCTTGTGATAGTTTTTATAGGTGATGTGAATCTAGAAATTTGTCCATTTCCTCTAGGTTTTCAGATCTGTTAGAGTACAGTCGAACAGTAGTTAGAGTAGTATTCTGTTATGATACCTGTAATTTCAGCTGGGTCTGTTATGACATCTCTCATGTGATTTCTTATTCGAGTTGTTTCCTCGACTGTTTTTCTTTTGTAAGTTTAGCCAGGGGCTTATCCATTTTATCGATCTTTTCAAAGAACTGCAGCTGTAGCACATTTTAACAAAAGTCCATACTTTCGTTGACAGCTTGTTTTCAGGTTTTTTACTTTGTATGTTGTATTTTCCAAAGTGTATGATGGCAGAATTACTGGTGCCGCTGCCGTGTTCGTCCTGGCCGGTGAATTCTCCCCTCCTGTCTTGACCTGCTGTGACTGAGCTCTGGTTGTGGTTCTCCAGGGCTGTGGCAGGAATTCGCAAGAGCAGCATGCCCTGAAGCACTATATGACCCCCAGGTCGGAGCCCCACTGCCTGGTTCTGAATCTGGACAACTGGAGCGTGTGGTGAGTGTCAGCTCTGTGCGCATTGACTGGAGATTCCCTGAAATGATGGAGAATGGAGATGCTTGAAAGTGTTTTAAGAAACAAAAAGTTAAATTTTGTAATATTTGCTTACGTACTTTATATTCAGAAGGCTAGAGAGTGTGGTGCTATGTGAAGCTTTTGCTTAGTGTGGCAAACAGAAAAATTGTAGCCCATGGAAAACGTGGGAATTTTGTTCACCGTTTGATTTTGTCTTTCTTGTGGTCTTAGGAAGCCTGTAGCAGGCTACTTTTTTTGTGTTAAAAATTGGGACACTAAGAACAAATTTCACAAACTGAATATATTATAGTAAAATGTTGGAGGTGAATTTGCATGATAGTATTCCTCAGTCTTGGGTGTTGTATTTCCTTATTTTTAACATTAAAACAAGTGTTCACAACTTTCAAACACTTGTGTTTTCATGGCAGAGTTCTTTGTCGTTGTAAGAGTTGTTGATTTTTTGGGTGTTTTAGATTATGTATATGTGTTTTGAAATACATGTGGAAAAAACTACTGACTGCAGTGTGATAACCATTCCCGTATAGTATTTCTTTGGAATTTTTTCATCGTTATCTCTAGCCAGAGTTCTGGCTAATCTTTATAAATCAGTGTTAATGTGGATAATCTTTTAAGAAAACAATTTCCATTTACATAAAGCAATTTTATTTTTGATGAATAGCATAGTTGATGGATAGACATTTGGTTGTCCAGGAATTATTTTTGGCTGTCTGTCATGTTTCTTCTTGGTGACCTTTTGGGAGGCAGGTGTTACATGTGTGATGATGAGGTCCAGTACTGCCGTTCACACCGGTTGGGGCAGGTGGTCGATTACATCAGAAAACAAGCTGGTGTGGCATCTGCACAGTCAGGTAAGGTCATCTTCTCTCAGTGTGTATTGTATTGGTGACTTAACATATGTGCTGACATTGAGATTTATTATACCACTCAAGCATTCTCATATAAAAACCCATTGCTGTCCAGTGGATTTCAACTCAGAGAGACCCTATAGGACAGAGTAGGACTGCCCTGTGGGGTTTCCAAGGAGCAGCTGGTGGACTTGAACTTCTGACTTTTGGGGTAACAGCCAAGCTGTTAATCACCACACTGCCAAGGCTCCCACATTTACTTAGAGCTGGATAAAATTAGTTATAGTTGGCTTCAGAATACAAAACTACTCTTGTTTAAGAATGTGAAGCAGTGGAAATATATATGCCATTCCAAGACGCTTGATTTTGAAGGTATCTGAGAAAATGAGGAACAGTCAGGACTCAGGTAACAGGTTGTACCTTCTGTCTCCCCACCCTGGGCTGGGGCTTAATAGCCCTTAGGCTGAATTCACTGTATGACATTTTGTAATAGCCAGATAATCAGTCCATTTGTTGCAATGATATAAAAGTAAGGTACTTCCACGTGCCTGATACGCCTCAGGTTTTGGTCATGAATAATTGAGCGAATTGGGTTGACTTACAGCATCTGCTTTGAGCGTGTTTAGATTTTTACTGGGAAGGGGGCTAGGCTAGGCTGGTTGCAGAGGCACTTAGGCAGAGTCAGAATTGTTCCACACTTCTGGTCCTGCAGGCTGTTGTGACTTGCAGAATTCTCTTAAAAAAAATGACACCCACATTCTGCAAATGAAGACTGTTTTCTACTTTCATTTTTCAAGGTAAGATAAGCTTATTAGTAAAGAATGTTTGTACAGTAGGAAAAGGAGATCTATACCAAAGCATATGTAGTACTGTTTGGCTTCGTTTGTCCCACTAGTGCTTGTATCAGTTTTAAATATTTTTGTGTTTTGGTTTCTTTCTCTCTGGGTGGTCATTCACCAGTATTAGTCGGCATTTAAAAACAAGTGTGGCAGATAATGACATCAGCTGACGTAAGAGACGTCCCAGTGCTCTGTCGCAGTGATAGCATCATATTTGGTGTAACTGTATTTTATGTTTTACTCAATCTTTTCCTCCTCCCCTTTTTTTAAGCAGCGAAAGATAATGGAAACATTGAACTTGAAAATAAAAAATTAGAAAAAGAAAGTAAAAATGAACAAGAGAGAGAAAAAAAGGAAAACATGGCTAAAGAAAATCTTTCCATGAATTCTACTTCCCAAATCACCGTGAAAGGACTCAGTAATCTGGGGAACACCTGTTTCTTCAATGCTGTCATGCAGGTGCCGATGTTATCTGTGTTCTTTTATAAGAAACCTCATAGCCTGTTCTTCGTATTGTATGTTTTGTTGTTATTGTTTTTCATTGTGATAAAGTGGAAGTATACAATCCAAATCGGGTTTGCATGCTGTGTTTTATTATTTATAGTACTGAGTGTGTGGTGTTTTTAAAGTAATTTTATTGTGCTTTGAGTGCAAGTGTACAGTGCAAGTTAGTTTCTCATTTAAAAATTTATTACCCGGATTGTGACATTGGTTGCAGTCTGTGGGATATGATACCACTCTCCCCTTTCTACCCTGGGTTTCCTGTGTCCATTGGTCTGGCTCCTGTCCGTCCCTGCCCTCTCGTCTTGCGTTTGGGGTGGAGCTGCCCGTGTGGTTTCACATACTCAGTTGAACTAAGAAGCATGTCCCTCACTTGTGCTCTTGTTCATTTTATAGGCCTGTCTAATCTGAGGCTGAGAAGTGAACTTTGGGAGTAGCTTTAGTTGTGAGTTCACAGGGTGTCTGGCGGCCCTAATTTCAGAGTTCCTCCTGTCTCTGGTCTTTTTTTGTGAATTCAAATTTTTTCTCCCCTTTTTCTCTTGCTCTGTCTGGTCTCCACTGTGACGCCCGTCAGCGTGATCAGTAATCATAGGCAGGCACTATCTAGTTCTTCTGGGGAGTTTTTTCTATTCTGTTTCTGTGTTTTTAGAGAAATCTCAAGTGTTTCATTTTGCATTGGAATAAAACACTCCTGAGCACTGGGATACAGTGGGCTTCGGAACAAACGGGGCCCCATCCTGTATATGACTTGTCCCTGGGTGAGGAAGCCAGGGGTCACCTGGAAGAGAAGCCAATTTCTAGTTCCAGGTGGCGGTCATGAGTTGATAGCCGTCAGACTGGGTGGTTGGAGACTGTGCCCACGAGGGGAGGTGAAGAAGGTGTGGAGAGCAGAGCATGCTGGGACTCTTCATTTCCCGAGTGTTAGGGATAACAGAGATGGGAGTGTGGGTAGTGGTCTTCTGTTCTGATAGACTAGACACTTAAGAAGTGTTTGGATCAATTAATTACCCTTTAAAGTGATTTTCTGTTTCATTCATCATTCCAGAATTTGTCACAAACTCCAGTACTTAGAGAACTACTGAAAGAAGTGAAAATGTCTGGAACAATCGTGAAAATTGAGCCCCCTGATTTGGCGCTCACAGTATGTATTTGAGAATGTTCTCTTACGGTCAGTCATTTTCTTCTTTCTGAATGTCCAAGTTCTCAATTATTTGAAAGAACTGACATTCATTTCTGCCATTTTTATTTGCTTTTATTTTGTTTTAGGCTACCAAGTTAAATGGGTTCAGGCTCGTAGAAGTTATAAAGGACTTCTGAAATTTCATTTACTGTTTGAGGGCCATATTCTTCCATGTTCTAGTGTGTGGCTTCGTTCTTAGGAGCATTGCTGATATTCGTGAAGCCCTACATCCGCATTCCACCACCGGTCTGCCAGTTTGTCGTACAGTGGTAGTGTGCAAGTTTCTACGACGCCAGAAGCATGCGACTGGTATTTCAAATACCGCCGGGTCACCCATGGTGGACAGGTTTCAGTGAGGCTTCCAGAGTGAGGAGAAGGGCATGGTAGCTTGCTGAAAAAAAGAAAACAGCCAGTGAAAACCTTATGAAGAGCAGCAGAACATAGTCTGACAGAATGGTGGAAAAGGAGCACCTCAAGTTGGAAGACACTGAAAAGACAACTGGGGAAGAGTTCCCTCCTCAAAGTAGACATTAATGATGCGGATGCAGTCAGGCTTTGGGGACCTTCATTGGCTGATGTGACGTGACTCAAAATAAGAAGAAACAGCTGCAAACATCTGTTAATAATGGGAACTTGGAATGTACGTAGTTTGAATAAAAATGGAAAGTTGTCAGCAATGAAATGGAGTGCTCGAGTGTTGCTATTCTAGGCAATAAGGAGTTGAAATGGTGTGGCATTGGCCATTTTGAATTGCACAATTGTATGGTTTAGTATCCTGGTAACAGCTTGAAGAGGAATGGTATTGCATGCATTGTCTAGAGAAACATTTCAAGGTCTATCTGGAAGGACAACACTGTCAATGATAGGATAGTAGCCATATGCCTACCATAAAGACCAGTTACTACAACTGTTCAAATTTGTACAGCAACCACTGATGCCACAGATGAAGAAATTGAAGACTTTTATCACCTTCAACAGTCTGACATTGATCAAAGGTGCAATCAGAATACCTTGATAGTTACTGGTGGTTGGAATGCAAAAGTTGGGAACAAAGAAGGATCAGTAGTTGGGAAAACAACACCTTGGTGATTGCAGTGATACTAGAATCCATTCATGCCAGAGATGACATGATAGAATTCTGCAAGACAAATGATAGCTCTTTTCACCAATGTTGTTGATGACTATGTATGTGGACCTTGCTGTATGTGATACATAAGAATCAGGCGCTGTCTGTGGGCAGAAACTATGAAGAAGCTCCGTATTGTTACTCAGAACAAGGCCAGTGGCAGACTGCAGAACAGACCATCAGTTGCTCATATGCAAGTTCAAGCTGAAACTGAAGAAAATTAGAACAAGTCCGGGAGTGCCAAAATGTGACGTTGAATATATCCCATCTGAATTTAGAGGCCCATCTCAGAAATCTATTTGACTGACTTAACACTAATGACCAAAGGCTAGATGACTTATGGGATGGTATCAAGGACATCATACAGGAAAAAAGCAAAAGGTTATTAAAAAGACAAGGGAGGCACTGGGTGCAGGTGAAAACCAGCAACATCAAAGACATGAGAAAAATGTGAGCCCAGGCGACAGAAGGGTCCATGTGGTGGGGATGCTACATCAGCCTGAGCCCAGGGGAACTAGATGGTGCCGAACCACAACCAGAGACTGCTCTGACAGGGAACACAGTGCAGTCTCTCTGACAAAACATGAGGAAAAGGGAGTGCAGCCCTCAAATCCAGTGTCCTGGAGGGGCCCCTGACAACGTGGTCCCTGGATTGGCTGCTAGCCCAGAGCTGAAACCACTACTGAGGCCAGCTCTTGGACTGTGGGCCATAGAGTGATGCAGGTCATGCGAGTGCCCCTTGGCTTAGTGCACACATGAGGCTGTCCCACTGGCTCCTCTTTAGAGGGGGAAGGAGAGAGTGGAGAGGCGGGGACAAGTGTTGGCTGAGTAGCTACTGGAAGTACAGGGTGGGAAGGAAGAGTGCTGCCACAGGATGAGGAGACCAGATAGAGCTGCATAGAAGCCTGAATTCAGGGTTCTATATGGCAGATTGATTTGGGTTGCAAACTTCCACGTATTTAATCACAATTTAAAACAAAAGACAAGGGAGAAAGAAAAGTCAAAAGCGGATATCGGAAAGTAAAACTTGCTCTTGAACGTGGAGTAGCTAAAATGAATAAAAAAATAATGAAATAAAGGAGGTAAACAGAAGATTTCAAAGACTGGCTTATGAAAACAGGGTGAAGTATCATAACGCAGTGTCTAGAGACCTGGCCTTGGAAAACCAAAAGAGGAAGAACATGGCATTTCTTGAACTGCAAGAACTAAGGAGAAAAAAAATCCATTCATTGAGTTGCAGCATTGAAGGATTCTGGGCGAAATACTGAATGATGGAGGGAGTATCAAAAGAAGATCGAAGGCATACGCAGAGTACTGTTCTAGAAATACTTGGTTGTGTTCAGCCATTTCAGAAATTAGGATACAATCAAGAACTGGTGGTATTAAAGGAAGAACTCTAACCTGCACAGCAGTGGCAAAAAACAGGGCTCGAGGACGAATGGAGTGCCCCGTCGAGGTGTTTCATCAGACAGAGGCTGCTGGGAGTGCTCATTGTTTTGCCAAGAAATTTGGAAGACAGTTACCTGGCCAGCTGACTGGAAGACATCCATGTTTATGCCCATTCCGGGGCTGATCCAGCAAAATGTAGAAATTACGGAACAATATCGTTAATGTCACACACCGGTAAAATTGTGCTGGAGATTGTTCGAAAACAGTTACAGCAGTAGATTGACAAGGAGCTGTCAGAAGTTGAAGCCAGATTCAGAAGAGAATATGGAATGAGGGATATCATTGCTAAGGGCAGATGGGTCGTGAGTGAAAGCAGAGAATACCAGAAAGGTGTTAACCTGTATGTTATTGGCCATGCAGAGACATTCGACTCTGTGGACCTTAACGGAATACGGATAGCATGATGTAGAGCAGGAATTGTAGAACACTTAATTGTGCTCGTGCAGAACCTATGAATAGATCAAGAGGCAGGTATATGAACAGAATGGGGGGATTAAAATCAGGAAAGGTGTGCATCAGCGTAGTGTCGTTTCACCGTACTTAATCTGTATGCTGAGCAGATGATTCAAGAAGCTAGACCATATGGATAAGAATCACATCAAGATTGGAGGAAGACTCATTAACAATCGGATGTACAGGTGACGCAGCCTTGCTTGCTGAAAGTGAAGAGACTGAAACACCTGCTGATGAAGACCAAAGAGCACAGCCTTCTGTATGGGTTACACCTCACCATAAAGGAACAAGACTCCTTAACAACTGGACCAGTAAGGAACATCATGATTGAACAGAGAAGATATATATGTGTATATTTTTTATTGTGATTAAATCAAAGTATACAGTCCCAATTAAACTTGCGTGCCTTCCTTATCTGCAGCTCCCTCTGCTCTCCTTGGTAGGTGACAGCATATTCCTCTTTTCATTCTATGTATGTCACATCCTCTTAGCAATCTTCTGTCCTCTCCTCTCCACCCTCCTTTCCAGTAAGAGGCAAGTAGGACAGCATCCTGTAGATGCATAGACCCAAAACTATACACATCATATGGTCACATTGTGTCCCTGAGTCCAGTCCATTCCTGTCTGAAGAGTTATTGAGTTAACCTCAGTAATGTTTTCTGGTCAGGGGCAGCAGCAGGTGTAGGGGCCATGCTCCCAGGGGAACCCCTAGGCCGCCAGACTAGCAGTTGGTAGTCTTTTAGTGGAGTTCTTGAAGTGTACCCCTTCTTTTTCTCATGTTGCTGCTGAGACTCAACTTTGTGTGCCCCATCACAGCTGTCTTTGGTGGTGGCCGGCCACCATCTGGTTCTTCTGGTCATATGCTGATACAGTCACCCATTCACATGGGTCCTTCTGTCTCCTGGGCTCTTTTTTCCTCATGTCTTTGTTGTTCCTGGTGATCCTTGGAACAGAAAATACTGATGTTAGCAAGGATTCCATTTTGCTGGGATCCACCATCAGTGCCCATGGAGGCAGCAGTCAGGAAATCAGACGATGTGTTGCATTGGGCAAATCTGCTGCAAAAGACGGGAGTAAAGACTACCAAAGAGGAAATGATGCCTTTTAAATGGTGATGGTGGTGAGGATGCACCGTGGACTGCCTGAAGGAGGCACAAATCTGCCTTACAAGAAGCCCAGCCGGAATGCTCTGTAGAAGCGAGAGTGGGGAAACCTTGTCTCATGTACTTTGAACACGCTATGCAGAGACACCAGTCTCGTGAGCAGGAGAACATCACGCTTGGTGCCATAGAGGGCCAGCAGTGAAGAGGAAGGCCCTTAGTGAGATGGATTGACACAGTGGCTGCCACGGTGGTCTTGAGCTAACAAGGATTGTAAGGGTGGCACAGGACCAAGTAGGGTTTTTTTTCTCTTGCACATAGGCCTGTTGGGAGTGGGGACCAACTCAATGGCACTGAACAACAGTCCAGCATTATTACATTTAACTTGATGGTAACTCATCTGTTGCCAAGTAAGGTTTACCTTACTTGTTTTTATTATTATCATTTTTCTTTGTTTTTTCTGGTCTTATATGGCATTAAATCCTTGATAATATAAAACTGAAAAGAAAAAAGTAAATACCAAAATCCGTTGTCACTGAATCAGTTCTGACGCAGGATGACTATGTCTTAGAGACAGAATGGCTCCATGGGCTTTTCTTGGTTGTAATCATCACAGGAGCAGATTGCCATTCCTTTTCTGTGGCGGCTCTGTTGGTTGGGGTCAGACCACCAACCTTGATGTTGGCAGTTGAGTGCCAACTTCACCAGTAACCCACCAGACCAAATCCACGGCTGTCTAGTTGACCCTGACTCATAGTGACCCAGCAAAATACAGTAGAACTGTGCATGAGATTCTGAGGAGCTCCCGGTGGGTTTGAGCTGCCAGCTTTTTGGTTAGCAGCTGTAGCTCTTACCCTCTACACCACCAAGGTTTCCATACCCTGAGGCCGGAAATGGTGCTCTGATGGTCCAGTGGCTAAGCATTCAGCTGCTAACTGAAAGAAAGGTTGGTGCTCTGAACTCAGCATCCGTTTCACAGGAGAAAGACATGGCAGTCCGCTTCTGTATAGATGAACTCCATAGGAACCTGATGGGCCTATTCTACCCTGTCCTGAGGGGTCTCTCTGAATTGGAATTGACTCAGTGGGAAGGGTTTGGTTTTGGGTAGCAGCAGTAAGTGTATCTTGTAATGTGCAGTTTATACTTTTAAATGGGGCAGCTCTGTGAACAGTGTTGGCAGTGTGTGTTAACTGATTACGTTTTTGTAAACCAACATTGACTAAGGAAAATAATTTTATTTTCATGCTCAGGAACCCTTAGAAATAAACCTGGAGCCTCCAGGACCTCTGACTTTGGCCATGAGCCAGTTTCTCAATGAGATGCAAGAGACCAAAAGAGGAGTCGTGACACCTAAAGAACTCTTTACTCAGGTCTGTAAAAAGTGAGTATCCACTCTCTTTGTGTTTTCAGTGCATCACTTAAGATACTGAGAATAGAATCAGTGACATGAGAGCCAACCCAGCACCCGAGGATAAGTCAATGTTGCTGCTAGGGTTCCCTTTCACAGGACAGTCACAGGGGTGACTGTGAGACCTCTGAAGGAAATGGGCAACAACACTGGTGAGGAGAAGGCCAGGAAAGTCACACACACCAAGGAACTTGTTCCCATCGCAGCAGTGCACCGGCTGGTTTCCTCCGGAGCAGCGAGGGCTGTCCTCTGGGAGTGTCGTTGGGAAGCCTTCCCCCATCCACCTTAGAGCCCTGATCTTAGCGCCGTCAGACTTCTTTTCGTTTCCCAAACTCAGAGAACCTTTAAAAGGAACACAGTTTAAATTCCTCGATGATGCCAGAACTGCTATTTTGATGTGTAGATTGAAGAGTGCAGAATTCTCTGGAGGGAAAGCTTAGAAAGATGAAGTGTAGACCTACGTGAGGAGTATGTTGAGAAGCAGTAACTTCATATTTTGATATTTTTGTTTAATAAAGGTTGTTGTGATTCTGTGGCAATGTTTTTGACTTACTCTCTGACATGGAGTGAATTTGTCCCCCCAAATTACGTATCAGTGTTGGATGGGTCATGATTCCCAGTGTTGTGTGATTGTGTACCATATTGTCATCAGATGTCCTTTCCCTCTGCTGCAAATCTCGTCACTGTGATGAAAGGAGCTAGATTAGGGGCAGTTACACAGTTGAGGTCTCTGAGATTAGAGGGTGTCTTAAGTCAGTCTCTTGAGATACAGGAGAGAAGCCAGCATAGAGACAGAGGCATCTCATACACCAGGAAGGGAACACCAGGAACAGGTGTGGAGAAGCTGCTAGTGCAGGGGAAGACGGATGACAGGGACCTTCCTCCAGAGCTGACAGAGAGAGAAAGAGAGACATCGCTTAGAGCTGAAGCCCTGTATTTGGACTTATAGTGTACTAGACTGTGAGACAATATATTTCTCTTTGTTATAGCTGTCCACTTGTGGTATTTCTGTTACAGCAGTACTAAGGAACCAAGATAGAATTTGGTTCTGTGAGTGGGGTGCTTCTCTAATAGATATCTAAAATGTGCAAGTGGTTTTGAAACTGAATTAATAGTGAACTCAGAAGAAAGTGAAGAGAACTGTTAACACCCGCAGTGGCACAGATGCTGAAAAGTAGAAGCAGAAACAGGAGACCAGTACCAGACATCACTGGAGCTGACCCTCAGAGTGAGAGAGCTGAGCACCTGTTTGCAGGAGGCTTCCTGGCGGAGTGGAATACCCCAGAGCCCTTACTGGTGGAGCTAGGCCTGCTGATCTGTTCTTGCTGAAGTTTACTAGCAGAGTTGGGTGCTTCCTGGTGATTGTTGGTGGAGCTACAGAGCTTTGGAACACTTGCCACAGCAGGGCAGACTTGCGTAGGAGGCCCAAGGAACCAGGAAGCAGAAATGGAAGAGACAAGGAACACAGGAAGCTGAGCTGCCTCTGTCTTCGAAGGTACGACCATGGCTTCTGGGAGTTCCAAGAGTGGAGCTGTGGCGTTTGGTGTTTCTAAGAGTGCAGTTGCCACTCAGATGGACTAAGAGAAGGGTGCACCTAAAGATGAGGGAGCCAAGTTGCTGTTCCAGTGGGCCTGGAAAGTGAAGCTGAAGACCTGGGTTGAGGGGCCTCCACTATGAATCCAGACAGTGTGGCCAGCACTAGAGTCTGTCAGGCAAGGCTATGCATTGTGCAAATGGTCTCAGAAAACAGTTATTTTCCTGCCTTGAGGGCTGAGATAATGTGTTCTGGTGACTTGCTGGGTACGTGTTATACCGTCTTTCCATGCAGTTTCCCCTGTTGATGATGGAAATGTTTAGCTGGCACCTACCGGTTGCACCACTGTACCTTGGGATGCAGATAACTTATAGTCTGGATTTCACAGAGAAACTTTTTGGATTGTGGAGTTGTTTTTAAGATTTGCTATGATGTGATGGAGTGAATATGCTGTACATGTGGCAAGAAGATGAATTTCTAGGGATGCCAAAGAATGTGATGTCATGGATTCTATGGTGTCCTCCCAAAATACATGTCAGGTTGGCTAGGTCCCGATCCCCAGTACTGTGTGGCTGTCCGCCATTTTGTCATCTGATGAAATCTCCCTGTGCGTTGCAAATCTTGTTACCAGGATGTAATAACGTGGATTAGTGGCAGTTAGATTGATGAGGTCTACAAGATTAGATAGTGTTTTAAGCCAGTCTCTTGAGATACAAGAGGGGGAAGCAACCAGAGACAAGGGTTCTCATACCACCAGGAAAGCAGCACCAGGAGCAGAGTGTGTTCTTTGGACTTGAAGTTCCTGCACAGAGAAGGCTAGGCAAAGGGAAGATTGATGGCAAAGACCTTCCCCGAGAGCCAGCAGAGAAAGCCCTCCCCAGGAGCTGATGGTCTGACCTTGGACTTGTAACTATAAGAAAGTCAGTTTCTCTTTGCTAAAGCCATCCATTTGCGGTATTTCTGTTATAGCAGCACTGGAATAACCAAGACACCCTCATATATATTTAAGCATGGTTTGTTTCAGCTGGAATAAGAATACATATTTTAAGCAAGAATTAAATCCGCTAGGGTTTTTATTGGACCAAAACAGAAATTTTGAGAAAGTAGAGACACTAAGATACATGAGCCTAAGATTTCGTACATGCAGCTTCCTATCTTACTAGACGTCTAACTCTTCTCCCCGCAGAGCAGTGCGGTTCAAAGGCTATCAGCAGCAGGACAGCCAGGAGCTGCTTCGCTATCTGCTGGATGGGATGAGGGCAGAAGAACACCAGGTGAGCCAGTTGGGGTGCCCTAGTTCAGAGGCTCACCTTCGCCACTGTGTCTGTGATTGGGTGTTACGTTATGAGGGTTATTAAAGCAGTGGAAGCTAGTGATTAGGATCATTGTGCTTTTTAGCATTTTTTCCTCTGCTGGGCACGTCAGCCAGTATGGCAGAGCCATTAAAGTGAATCAGGAGAATTAGAAATGACCCTCCTTTGTGTGCTGCTCTGGATTCTGTGACATCTGGTGCTCTGGTGTCCAGCCAGGCTTTGGTGTGGCCACCACTGGCAGAAGCGCTGCCAGCGAGTGGAGGAAGACGTGGCTCCAGACTGCTCGTCCCCTCCGGAGAGCCACTGTGCAGCTCTGAGGACAGGAGTCGGGGAATATCTGTTACATTTAAAATGTCTGTTGACTGCCAAGATAGAAAACTGTGTCTGGGGACATAAATATAATGTAACAGCAATCGTGATGGCGACCATGAGGACCATTCATTTGCCATCACTGCTTGGCGTTGTGTGTGCATTGCCGTACTCTGTCCTCACAGCCATTCTGCGGAGCAGCTGCTGCTTCCTAGATTGTGCAGTGAGGCTGTGACAGGCCCAGTGCCTGGTCCGGGGATGCCCTGTGGTCATAGAGCTGGGCCGTGCGCTTAGCAGTCTGTGCCTGTAGTTCCCACTTCGGCACTCAGCTTCTGACATGAGATATTTCCTAGTCTTTCCAGAGGAGGTGGGGTGTTCTAAAAAGCTTTGGTTTGGGTAAGTTAAGAACTTGGAATGAAAACAGTGCCTTTATTCAGTAGTTTGTAATTGTTTTGTAAGCACAATTAAAAAGTTCTTGTACGTTAGATGAAAGTTTGCAGGATAGATTAGTTTCCAGTTTAACAACAAATGCATGTATTGTGTTTTGGCACTGGTTGCCAACCCCATGACATGCCAGCACTTCCCTTCTGAGCTGGAGTCCCGTTAGCAGCTCTCCTGCCTCCTCATGCCTTCTCGCCCTTGCCCCTAGGCTGGTTTGCCTGTTGAATATAAATGCAGCTTTTCTCATCTTTTCACAGTAATTTTGGAAGTCTGATTTTAGAACTTGTCGTTTTTATTTCAATATGTGTCTGGAGCTACATCCTGATCACTTTGTCTTGACTGTTTTTTTCCTAATTCAAAAGAAAATAGTGTATCTGTTTTATTGTTTCTAGAGAGTCACTAAAGGAATTCTTAAAGCATTTGGTAATTCTACTGAAAAATTGGATGAAGAATTGAGAAATAAAGTTAAAGGTAATGTCTGACTTTTTGAACTGAAACACTCAAGTTGAATTCCTGTGTATTTTAGGTCAGGATTGCTGGCAGTGTATTTCAGATCTACAGTTACTGACATCCTGCCTTTCTTTATCACTGTGTTATTTTGGGGGGGCAGTCATTCCAGCCTTCCAACACTGAATAGTTGTAGTGTATTACTTTTTGTGCAATATTATAATGAAATCTGTAAGACAGAGCTAAGGTGGCATCTCGGTTTTATTTTTCAGAAGCACAGTTACGATTAGTGATGAGAGAATTATACTTACTGTTGGGAATACGTGGTGCGGCTGTGGCTGTTATGACTCACGGAGCCGGCTCAGTACCTGTGGCTGTGCTCAGGTGTAGCTGCTGGGCACTTTGAACCTTCTGTGACGAGGGAGATGTCCCTCCTCTGTGCTGTCTAGCCCAGCAGCTGCTCACCACAGGTACCTGCCAGGCACTCGAAATGTGACAGGTGCCACTCATGGAGTCCACTTTTGTGTAACTAGTTAGGTTTCAATGGCCACACCTGTTGACTGGGCACTGTGTTAGACAGCACAGATTAGAGTCAGCCCCCGGCCAGCCGCCTTTTCCTCTTGGTCCCCTTGAGGACTGTCTCCCATAAGAGAGCTGTCACACTGTCTGTCCTAAGCATGTATTAGTACATGAATGCACACTGGTCATTTCAGTCAGGCTGGTGCATTTCCTGGAAGGAGAAGATTGGGTACCCCACAGTCAGTTCTGTGACTTCTGTCAGGCTGGTACATTTCCTGGAAGGAGAAGATTGGGTACCCCACAGTCAGTTCTATGACATCTGTCAGGCTGGTGCATTTCCTGGAAGGTGAAGATTGGGTACCTCACAGTCAGTTCTATCACTTCATGTTAAACTTGTCGATCCTCTTTTCAGGGAGATGTGAAAACTAAAAAGGAGGATTTTGTGTGGGACAGTTTCTGGAAGTTTTACTTAAATAAAAAGTTCAGTCTTGGCCTTCAGAGAGGAGGGTGCTTGCATTCTCTGAACAGCTGCTGCTGTGTGTCTTAGAACTGGATGGAGGATGTTGATGATGGAAAAAAGCCAGGTCTGCTAGCCTGGTCGGCTCTGCCCATTGCACAGCAGAAATGTTGCTATATAGGCATATCCACTGACTTGGGGTTTATTTTCTGCTGCCTAGATCTTGGTAGAGCCCTGGGTGAGAGCTAAGGCTGCTAACCAGAAGTTCTGCAGTTCTCATCCAGGAGCCATTTCTTGGGAACCCCATGGAGCGGTCGTGCTTTGCCTTGTTGGGTCACTCGGAGTCAGAATCTGCTCGATGGCAAAGGGTAGATGCTGGATACAAACCTTTTTCCACTTACTAACAAAAGGCCGCTGTGTTACAAATGCTGTTAGACTCAAAGGTGGAGTCGCTGTTGCCAGCTGCCTGCCTGTAACTGAGAGATGAAATCCAGACAGGGGCAGGGTTAAAAACACGAGCTAGAAAATTAAACATGAAAGTTGAAACTTTAGGTAAGTCATTCTAACTCACTGTACTCATTTAAGTATGTGAAAGTAGTTGATTCTCTTTTTTCCTTCATAGATTATGAAAAGAGAAAGGCTATCCCCAGCTTTGTGGACCGCATCTTTGGAGGAGAACTGACCAGCACAATCATGTGTGATGAGTGCAGGACTGTAAGTTGCTGTGGCTGTGACTGCATGGACTGATTAGTAGTTAGAGAATACAGGTCATCAGCGTTTTCTTTGAAAACCAGAAGTCTTTATCATCCTGAGATAGTCTTCATTGAACTGTCCAAATACACGTGGTTCTTTGCTGGGAGTAGTAGCACTTTTTAAGTCTTGGAGACGTCCATTTAACACTCTAGTTTACTTTGTTTTAACTCAGTGTCCTGGGTGCTGGTGTCATTTAAAATTTTCATTTTCTTAAGGCTTTGTTTTAAAACTGAGATCAGGAGGCTCTTACTATGTAATGTTTAAAGTCAGTCTTTTCCTTCCTCTTACATTTTCTTTTTTGGTTCATTAAGGTCTCCTTAGTTCATGAATCTTTCCTGGATTTGTCTCTCCCAGTTTTAGATGACCAGGTAAGACTTTGGAGTTGATTTTCTTTAAGTAGATTATTTTTCCTCTGTGAGGTTGTATGGAGGTGGGGGAAGCCATGGCAACTTTTCTAAGTTTGTACGTTTCTAGCCCAGGGAGAAATTGTTCTTAGTATACTTGAGCTACAATAACTTTTAAGATTTGAGAATGAGGTAAGTACTTTTTTTTTTTTTGGAAAGAGGTTCATATCTCTAGAACTTTTTTTAAGTTTATTGCTTTAAATACTGGAGAGTATTTTCCTCATATTAAAATTGAGTGATTTTTATTATTTAAGACTGGCTGCAACTCCCTTCTGCTCCTGAGTCCGTAGATGTTAAGTAGAGAGTATCTCATTTTTAAGGCATAATAATTTGGTTTATTTTGAGTAATAAGCCACTGCTGTCCAGTTGATTCTAACTCATAGTGACTCTGTACGACAGAGTAGAACTGCTCCATCGAGTTTCCAAGGAGCTCCTGGTGGATTTGAACTGCCAGCCTTTTGATTAGAAGCTATAGCACTTAACCACTAGGCCACCAGGGTAATAGTAGTCAAAAAGAAGACACATGACTTCCTTGGATAAATATCATCCAACTTCGTATCATTTAGGGGTCTCTCAGCCTAACAGGATCAAAGTCTCAGGAAACTTGATTTTCTCTTTCTTGGAAACTGTTGTGTATGTGCAAAGAAAGGAAAGAATACGAGGGACTAGCTGTGACGTGTGAATCACTGTTAGAAAAAAATGCACTTAGAAATGGACTTGTTTCCTGCAAAATAAGCACATGGCCCTGAAGACTTAATGCTTCCTGTCATATTGGCAGGTGAAGTTGCCCTTTGTTTTTGGCTGTTTTTTTGTTTGATTTGCTTGTTTTCTTAGTCGGTGAGTGTGTGAGAGGAATGGGTTTGTCCTGGATCTGTTTTCAGATAGTGTGGAAAACAGGTCTAGTATCAAACCCAACACAGTCCAACCCACTGCTGTCAAGTCAGTGCCAACTCCTAGTATGAAATAGGAGGAGCAGATAAGCTAGGTTCCATGAATTCTCACTGCACTCGACAGTCGTCGTGAAATTTTATTTTTGACTCATGTTCTCGTGTTTTAAGAGTGGCAAGAAAAGTATAAATGATAAAAATCTAAAAAAGACTATGGAGAAGGAAGATAAAGACAGTGAGGACGAAAAAGATGATGACAGTTACCTGAAGGAGCGGAATGATATTTCTTCAGGAACAAGTAAACACTTGCAGAAAAAAGCCAAGAAGCAAGCCAAAAAGCAGGCCAAGGTGGGTGACTGGGAAGACAGGTTGGTTTGACTTTTGTGATTTTGTATCTTGAACTGTCCTTTTTCCTACTCTGTTTTTAACTGAACTGCATCAGAAGCTGTGTCCCATGAGCCCCCTTCAGCCTTCTGGTGTCACGCTTGAGCCTTCCAGGGACTGTTTTCAGTTGCGTGCACACATGTTAACCCTTCTGGGTCTCTAAACACTGTCACAGCAGAAATCTGGGGGAAAAGCCACTTGGTTCTACTTGAAATTACGCTGCAAGCGACCATGCGGGCAATTGGAGGGGGCACATCCTTCTAAGTTCTCGGTACATGGGGTTTCCTTGTCTCTTGCCTCAGCTTTGGTCGCATGTGGTCACTTGGTTCTTGGATTGTTTTCTCTCTGCCTCTACCCAGACTTGTCTCAAGCTTGTACGTCATTGATTTTTCCATTCTTTATCTCTGAGTGATGTGGATTTATCACTTCCTATTGTGTGTATAGTCAGAGCCAGCATGGGCTTTACTGTCTGGTTGCTTGGTTTTTCAGTCTTAGTTTTTGGCTTAGACTTCTGTTTCTTAGAGGAGAGGCCATTTTGCCTGCCCTGGTGTGACATTTTTTAATGATTGGTCCTGTTTTTTTTCCTTTGAGTTAAATAATTTTCCTCCATAATTTATTTAATTCACATAATAGTGAAGAAACTTTTTTTTTTTATTGTGATTGAGTGAAAGTAGTATGCAATCCAAGTTAAATTTGCATGCCTGCCTATCTGCAGTTCCTTCTGGTCTCCCTACCAGGTGACAGCACACTCTTCTTTTCCATTCTATACATGTCATATCCTGTTAAGGATCTCCTATCCCCTCCCCACTATACTCTCCTCTGCCTTCTGGTAAGAGGCCAGTAGGACAGCATCCTGTAGATACATAGAACCATGAAGTGGACACACCATATGTTCACCTTGTGTCCCCAAGTCCAATCCATTCCTGTCCGAACAGTTGACCTCAATAATGATTTATGAACAGGGGCAGCATCAGGTCTGGGGCCCATGCTTCCAGGGCAACCCCCAGGCCTTGAGACCATCAACTGTGGTCTTTTTAGTGGAGTTCTCAGGGTGCACCCCTTTTTATTCTCACGTTGCCACTGGGACTCAACTTTGTGAGCCCCATCATGGCTGTCACTGGTGGTGGCTGGGCACCATCTGGTTCTTCTGTTCACATGTTGATGTAGTCACTTGTAATAGTTAAGGAACTTTTTGAAGATCAAAATTCTGAGAGTAGACTCTCCCTTCCTCAGTTTTGACTGATAAGCAGCAGAACCTGATACGGGCACTCGTTGGTGTATGTGCATGCTCTCTATTTTTAAAAAAAGTATTTTGTACTCTTTGTGCAGAATCAACGAAGGCAACAGAAAATCCAAGGAAAAGTTCTCCTTTTAAGTGACATTTATGCCATCAACAACCCTGAGAGTAATGAGTGTGATGCTGACGTGTCACTTCAGGGGGAAGTGGATGTCAAATCCAGCTACGTCTCACAAGAGGACGTCACTGGTGAAGAGAATGGTGTCAGTCAGAAGGATTCGAATGGCCAAGAGAAAGGGCTGGCAGATGTCACTGACCGTCAGGAATCCACAGAGGGAAAGGATGTTGGAACTGTTCATGTGGACAACGACCTGGAGGTCTTGGCGTCTTCCCCTGGCATCCGCCTGAAGGAAGACAGCGATGGAGAAGTGGACATCTCCAGTGGGCTTCAGAGCCTCAGCTTGAAGGCTGCCCTTCAGCCCGAGGAGATAGACATAGAGATTCTGAATGACAGTCACAGTGCTGGGACGAAGGTCTACGAGGTGGTAAATGAAGACCCCGAAACTGCTTTCTGCACTCTGGCCAACAGGGAAGCTTTCAACACCTACGAGTGTTCAGTCGAGCACTGTCTGTATCAGTTCACCCGCAATGAGAAGCTTCGAGACGCAAACAAACTGCTCTGTGAAGTGTGCTCACGGAGACAGTATAATGGACCAAAGGCCAGTATGAAAGGTACTTGGAGCGTCTCACTGTAAGCGAAAGCAGCCTGCAGAGTACACTGCGCATTGCGTAGGTGTATTCTCTTAGTATCAGTGTTGGGGCGGCTTCAGTATGCGCCCTCTGCTTTGTAAATGCTTGGTGGGAGGATGGACAAAGCAGAGCTTGGTGCTAATGGCTGGTGGCTTGTGCCTCCAGCAATAGTGACAGTGGACTCCTTTGCCATCCCAGCCCCACTTCCCGGGGGTAATTCACCCCGTTGGGTGCTGCCACACCCACAGAATTTGTCCTCATCTCTGGGACTGGGCTGTTCTCTGTTGGCTTTCATGACACCTTGTCTCCCTGGCTCCCAGGAAGCCACTGATTCTTCAGGGTGATAATGTGACGTGTCCTGTGTGAACTATCAGGAGGACAGTGCTTTCTCATCATCTCCCTCAAGTATGAAACAAAAAACAACTTACTGCCTTCCCCCAGTGTTTTTTGAGTTTGGATGGTAGGATTGTAGGGGGAACACATAGGTGCTTAAGGACTCAACAGAATCACTGCGGGGTGTTCATTTGAGCTTTTTATTTACATCCACGTGGATACGCGAAGTCAGTTGTGTTACCTTCAAAGCAGTTGTCTGCTTTAGAGCAGGGGTCTGGGCACCACAGCCCATGGGCCGAGTCCTGTAGGGTCTGTGCACTAAAGGTGATTTTCTGTGTGGGCATTTGCAGTTGATTTGATGACAGAGAGCACTGACTTTGAAGGTCAGTCGGTAAAAGAATCCCCTTTGCTCACTCGGTAGCAAGCCTCCAATAAAAATTATATTCAGTTATTCTCTTGAATTTCTTCGATTTAACAACTCATGGAAAATTTTGTTTTCTGTTACTTAGCCTTTTACAGAGAAAGTCTCCTGTCCTTGATTTCAAGGTCTAAAATGACTTGATAGCACAGCTAAATGTTAGAGGGTAAACAGGGTCTTCATGCTGCTAACATGTCTGTTTCTGTAGGTGAGAAGAAACACATTTACACCAACGCCAAGAAGCAGATGCTCGTTTCTCTCGCCCCTCCTGTGCTGACCCTTCACTTAAAGAGATTTCAGCAGGTACCCCCCGCGTGTCTCTGTCACTCCAAGCTGGCTGTGTGAATGTGTGTTTCGGTTTGTTCATGCTCCGGTAACAGAAATATTACACGAGGGTCACCTTAAAGAACAACTGAGTTTTCTCCCAGTTCTGGAGCTGAAAGCCCAGGTCAGCCTTGGCTGTGTCACTCTGCCCCGGGCCCCCCGGGGCTCTCAGCATTCCTCAGTATCTGTCCTCTCAAGTGGCTGCTCCCCTGTGGCCCCTGTGCTCTTTCTCTCAGTTGAAGGTGACTGGGTACAGGATGCAGCCTGTGTTGGCAGGGCCGCATCACTAGACCAGAGGAAGCCTGGTTCCCAGGTGGGGTAACCCATAGGAACGTCAACTGTAGCACCTGTTCTCAGGGTACCCAGTCAACCTATCATAATACCTAATGGGGTACTTGTTAACACCTCAACGTAAAACTGCGTCTTTGGTTTGCGGTTATTAATGCTTGTAGCCAGGATGCAGGAAAAGTGGAAAATATGAGTCAGAAAGTGATGAAGATACAAGTCGGAGTAGAAACGTGGCTTAGGCGCAGTCCTCAGTTTTGCTAGCTCTCATGAGGATCTTTTTAGTAATATTAGCATATTAATTGAAACATTTGTTTTAGGTTTGGAAAAAAAGACCAGCTCTCTAGCTGTATCTTAACCTGTGGAAGATATGAGTTACTTACTCTTAGACCTTTGTGGTGCTTTTCTTAACTATAAAGTTGTGCTGTCAGCAGTACAACTTTGGACATCAGTTCCAAATGCTGTTAACTTGACCTTCAGTGTCTTCAGATGGGTTTCCTCCCTGTGGTCACTGTGGATGTGGCTAGCTGGGTCTGTCTCAGCAAATCCCTGACCCCAGGTGGAGAACGAGGTGGAAACGGTGTGCCTCGAGGGTAATAGACCATCACTGCCGAGCTGTGCCCGCCCAGAGTGGCTGGCCTGCCGGCGTCTCTGGACAGGGATGCCCCTTCTGCGGGAGCAGCCTTCGCAGTAGGCCAGGGGGTGTGGTGTGCCCCTGCATTTCATGGAAGAGCAAACCAGCTCGGCATCAGGTTGTGTTAGGAAGGCCTGTCTCCTACAGGCAGAAGTGGGCTGAGTGTGGCATTCCTGAGAGGTGGAAGTGGGCTGAGTGTGGCATTCTGTGTGGCAGGGGGAGGGACTGTTGTTCACCTACTGTGCATGGCTTTCTCAGGACTGTTTCATCTTCCTCTACCCCTCCCTCTTTTTTTTAGGCTGGTTTTAACCTCCGCAAAGTTAACAAACATATAAAATTTCCAGAGATCTTAGATTTGGCTCCATTTTGTACCCTCAAGTGTAAGGTAGGTGAAAACAGTCTTTATTTGGAATACCCTGTCACAATCTCTTTAAAGGGGGATCCTGACTTTTGGGCTCTTCCAGCAGCGGCTAACCGGAAGGTGGCAGAGTGGAGTGGACCTCTTGACCTTTTGTCTTCTTCCTCTCAAGGTTCATGATAGGTAGTTTTGAAAATGAGGGTATTGTGTCAGTTCCCCAAATGTGTTTGAACCCTAATCATCAGGGCAGGTGTTGTCTTGGGAGCTGAGAGGCATAGACCTGAAGGGCAGTCAAAACCTGGGGCTTGTTTCCCTTTAGTAGGGAAGCGCTAAGGCTGGCACCCACAACACAGGGAGAGCACCTGGTCTACCACATTGGTGGTTCAGGGTGGACAGTGGTGTAGACCATCCCTCAACACTGCAAGGAGTTGTGATGAACTGTCCAGGCAGAAGGGGCAGGAGCAAAGGCGTGGCAGTGTCATGGAGCAGGATGTGGGCTAGACTCAGTACCTGATGTGGTCACTGAGACCATACGAGGAGGACAGGGCCTCTCATGAGTGGCGGTGAAAGTAGTGTGAAGTTGATCACTGCAGCCCTGAAGTCTCTGGGGAAGATGATGGGACTTGAGGTGTCTGCATCTCAAGTCCCTCGGTGAACTTGGGTACCGTACAGTCGAAAGGCCATGAACCCCATCCAGCTGGGCTTTCTCTAGAAGACAGAATACAGTCACTGCATGACAGCAGCTCTGGCTCTGTGGAGCCGAGAACACTTGTCCTTTCCCCAGTCCCCAGGCATGTGGGGCCTCAGAAGAGGAAGCAGCCTCAATTCCAGACATCTGTAGGGGACGTGAACGTCGGGACAGGGTGAATGTACTCTTCGATGCTGGAAAGTACAAGGGGTGCTTTTCATACCGCCTAACTCCTGTCCTGTCAGAGGCATACAGGGTTGGGGCAGGGACCAGGTGAAGGTGTTTCGCAGTTTTCTGATCACAGACTTGCTCAAGGATGACGGCAGTTCCCTTTGTTGAGCATCTGGGTCAAGAAACAGGTCATGAACAGCGTCAGCTTTATGTTCTCCCAGAAGAGAAATGGTAGTGGCAACAGCCAGTAAAACCCTACATGAGACACTAGGAAGCTGGAAAAAGAAAAACTACAGTCAAGATCAGAGGCACATTATTTCTGTATTTTCAGAGTTAATAGTTTAAAATCATCTTGCCAGCAAAACCTGTGTAATTAGGATTGTAACTAGTATTTCTGAATTCTCTGCATTTTTAAAGAATGTTGCTGAAGAAAACACCCGGGTACTCTACTCTCTGTATGGGGTCGTTGAACACAGTGGCACTATGAGGTCTGGGCATTACACTGCCTACGCCAAGGCTCGGGCTGCCAACAGCCATCTGTCCAATCTTGTTCTCCATGGCGATATTCCACAAGGTAAAGACTTTTTGGGAAAACTTCAGCTTGATGACAAACCCACAGACACACTGGTCATCTTCCTGTCTGTATCTCACTTCACTTTTTCCCTCGACAGACGCAGAAGCAGAGTCCACCAAAGGGCAGTGGTTCCACATCAGCGACACACACGTGCAAGCTGTGCCTGCAGCTAAAGTGTTGAGCTCTCAAGCCTACCTCCTGTTCTATGAGAGAATAGTCTGACGGTTTCAAAAAGTCTTCCTCCAGGGACATGTTTATGGCTTTTGTAATGGCTGTAAGAGTAATAAAGGCTCATGGTAAATCATGTTTGCTGAAGACCAAGTACTCGCAGGGGAAATCACGTTTCTTGGAACAGCGTGCGGAGAAGGCCCCATAACTGACAATGGTTTTGTATTGTTGTAGTGGTTTTTACCTGTCTGCAGTCTCTTGAAGAGAAATTCTGAATTCTTTAAACCTTTGTGTTTATAACAGGTTGGTGGTGGGCCAAACCCATCAATAAACTAACTCACCCTAGAAGCTTGTTCTGATTACTTAAAAAGTTGTATAGACTTACTCTACTAGGTTACTATTAAAAGAAGTCTCCAACCAGCCAATGAAATGTCACTGCAGGCGTGTGGCAGTCCTCACAAGCAAGGACATCTGGCTTGGTGGGCCCTGCGCAGTGTGCAGGCCCAGCTCTGCACTTCCTGTGTGGTGGCACAGCACCCAGGTGGACAATCCTAGCTAACCTGCTTCAGTCCTGGGACTAACTGGGACCCAAGGCCCCTCCATGCCAGCCCAGACCTCACAGACACCTGCGCCTCTAACTTCTGATGAGGCTGTTAGCATTTCTTTGCTCTCCTGCTGCTTGCTGAGACAGTCCTGAGAGTGATCATCCTGACACCAATCAAAGACTAGTCATCCGTGTTTGCACCCGAAATACCTTTGAAAGAATATGAAATTTCAGTGTTATTTGGGAATCTTACATAATCAGCACAATTCCCTGTTTACAATTGTTTTTGCCTTTTCAGCAATCTTTAAATAGCCTGTAACTTCTCAAACCAACTTGCTGAACTTGACATGTCATCAGGAAATGTATTCACAGTTCTATCACAAACATCTCCTTTGTGACTTTCCTATCAATCCAGCAATTTTCCCTTGGCCCGGAACTATGTATGTGTCTGCCATTCAGCAAGTCAGTCACTGATGCTGCTGTCTTAACAAGTCCCCTTGGTACTTCCACAGTGAACCAGAAATACGATAGCTACTTCCAGACCTATAGTCAATCTAGAGTAAGTATTTCGAGTGAGAAAGTCTCTGGAAACCTAATCCAGGGATCAGCGCACTTGTTATTCAACACTTAATTTCATGTTCTCCAACTATCCCTAGATCTAGGGACAAACACTTTCATGAAACATAAAATTTTCATTTACATCCAAAAAAACCAATCACCAAGGAGTCTTTTATAGTAACAACACAATTTATTGTATTATCCAGCCCAGGACAATAACACAAAACACTTTAATTTAAGGAGAGAAAAAAACCTTGGGGAATCCTACACTACTACAACAAACCTAACTGTTACCTAGAGTGAAAATAAACTACTCAGTCGTTCTGGTCATCGTCCCAGTCCTTCTTTCCACTAGGAGGCTTGGGCCCACCAGCTGGCTTTGCCATGATGATCTACAAAACAAACAAATGAAGTATGGTTATTACACCTGATTTGCCTGACTGAAGATGAAGCCATCATTCCAGTATCAGTAACCAGTTACATGCCACACACATAACACTGTAGCAGACAGTCTGTTAGATTTCCTGTTAGAAATGAACCTGCAAACTTGGAGCACCACTAAGCTTCCTACTCCCTGGACTCCAACGGCAGTGAAATCCACAAGCAACAGCAGAGCTCGTTCCAAGACCCGTGGTTTCAGCAGCTCAATGACACCGGATGGGAAGGTCTGCGTGTGTCCCTCCCATGCATCCGTGCAGCACCTGATCTGCTAGTTACAGTGAGGGGCGTCGGGCCCTTTGTACCCCAGTTTCCTTGTGCCTTAGGAGCTCTAGGTCCACCAGCCAGCTCTGCCATTGTAAGCTACAGCAGGTGACAGATCAATATGCATGCGTCAATGAAGTCCAACGGTGTCACTTCTCTACCACTCAAGTGGCACGAAGTTGTCACAAACAGAAGTCCACCTTTCAGTTCTGTGGTAACTTAGGTTATTGAACCAGCGCTCACCCCGCATTTTCCAGCTAGTCATTTAGCGTTTTCAAAGGATTTATGTTTAAGTTGTGATAGTGCTTCAGGCTCAACTTTGGTGGGAAGTGAACCACCTTTACCTGGAACTCCTCTGACCCTCCAGCATCTACCCCCTAAACTGGGACTGTAATAGCCTCTGCTTCCCAGAAGGCCATGGGCACGGGCTCTCATACCACGTGACAAGGACGTGTTTCACCGAAACCAACTGTAAAGGCCTTCAGGACCCAGCCTCCTCTAGTCTTCTCTACGCCTTTTCAGACACTTCTAGAATGCAGCGGCAACTAACACAGCTACAACCTCAAACCATCAATTCTGTAACATTTTACTCAGAATAAATTCAGACAGAATCAAAGGCAGTAAGTCTAGTTTTAGAACAAATTTATCTTCACTTAAAATAAAAACAGCAGTCCTCCAGCTTTAGTAGGTATCATCACCTTGAGGTGTCTGCAAACAGGCGGCCAGTCCCCTTCCAGCCCCAAAGTTTCTGCCTCCCTGGGTCTAGGGTGGGGCTGAGACTGCCAAGTTCTCAGGTCACAGAGATGCTGATGAATGACTTGAGAACACTGAAAACCAATGACAGAGACAGTGGAAAAATGTCTACTCCAGCCTCTGCAACAGTATTCAACCTTCAGGTTTGCTCTCTAAGTCTTCAGAATGTATCTACTGCACAGAATTAGTAAGGCCAGTTTTGAAGTAAAAAAAAATTGATTACAGTAATAAAGAGGTTAACAGATGGCTTCTTTAGGTACACACTGTGCATACACTGCGAAGACCAGGTGTACATATCAGTAACTATCCCCTGCTACAGAAATACAAGTGTGCCACTTGAAACTGAAATTCAGATGTGCCTTTGTGACTAGGGCCTATGGTTTCTGTCTTGCTTACACAAAGCTGGCATCCAGGAACTTTCCCCATTACAGACCCTGCACCATCAGAATTCCTGCTCACCTCAGGCGTCAGCTTATGGAGCTTGTCTTGTTCCATCTTGGTCCCCTTTCTATTCTTAGCTAGCATTTCCTTCGACTTCTATTTTCTTAACTCCAAAAACATACTACCAAAAATTTTTCACCTTTAAAATTATAGAACATCTTTTCTATTCTGAGAAAGTCTTTATTCAGCATCCCTCTAGCATATGACCTCCAGTTATGAAGTGTTAGTCACAGAGATGCCCCAATTCATCAGTGGTAGTGCACATGGCTTTCACTGCCAAGGGATCAACAGGACTCTGGTTCTGTTTCGGTCACTTCTAGGTATGGAGAAACTCTTCCTTACAGAGCTGAAACATGCTGTTCTCAACCACTGACAGAGCCCACTTAGAATCTAACATCCTGACCACCTAGGGCTAGCTGCTCCCAAGAGTTAGTTATTTAAGTAATTCTTGCTTACTTTCTAGTAATTCACAGTTTAATCATTACTTAGAGATTTTTGTGGAGCAATGAAACCTCACTGTCCCCCTTTGCCACATTTGCTCCTGAAATGCTGATACAAATGAACCCCTCTAAGATCCTTCAGCACTGCAAGCCGTGTCACAGCAGCAGAACTCTGAGATGCCAGTGTCCCCTCCCCAAAGACCAGAGGCTTTGTTTCCTAGAGCTGGAAGTCTGCAATGTCTGTTTCTGGCTTTACAGCACTTACATCCTCCCTGTTAGCATTCAGCTTGTTCCTGACACCTACACAAAGTGTTCAGAGGCTAAGCACAATAGGAAACTGGATCTGAGATTTGTTAAACCCATTGCAATTAATGGTATCGAAAGGCTTCCTAGACTGCAAAGACACTCATCTTCAAAACATGTGCAATACAATTCAAAGCTGTAATTCTAGGAAGCCCTCTGCTCCTCAGTCGGTTCCAACTCATAACCACCTTATAAGCACAGAGAACTGCCCTAGTGTTTCCAAGGAGTGCCTGGTGGATTCACACTGCCAAACTTTTTGTTAGCAGATGCAGCACTTAAGCCACTATGCCATCACACATTTTTGTGGGGTTTTTTGGTAGCACTTTAACAACTCTGAAATACTGGCAAGGAATACTCCTTTAAATGGAATTAGAACTCTGCTGTCTTCTAGTTCAAGGAAACACAAACACCCTGAAAACTGGCATCTTCAAGTATCAGCAGTCCATCTGCCACTTACCTGATCGACTCTGAGTACAGTGACAGCAGCATTGGTGGCCAGCTTGATGGCCCAGTACTTCCCCAAGTAGGTGTCCAGAATACCAGCTTCCAACATGTCCTTAACAGCAGGGACTTCAGCCTGGCAACAAAGAACCACTTTCACTCCTCTCTCAAGTGCTCTTACATGCAACTGCTTACATTCAGTAAAAACTATGTGGCTCCTTTGACGGCACCAGCCAAGTTAACCCAGCCTCCGAACCCTATGCGCTACTCCCCAAACAGAAAGAGAACTCCTTTTTTTAGCAGGTAACTAGTCAAGCATCAATCATTTACTCACATATCTATCAACAGTTTCTCACTGACTTTTTTTTTTTTACTAAAATACTGCCTTTTTTTTCAGACTGCACTTCACAAAACAACTGAGGTTCACAGATTTTTCAAATACCTCAATATCTAATCCAACATTTTTATTTCCTTCTTGATGTACTGCATAAAGTTTAGAGATGACTTCATTGGCCTTAACTCCCGAGTTCTCTGCCAGAGCCCGGGGAATAGCTTCAAATGCCTCAGCAAACTTCTTGATAGCATACTGTTCAAGTCCAGGACACGACTGAAACAGAATCGTGTACTTCATTAGATTTTACTCAAACCACCAGAAAAAAGTGAACGGTCTCAGAGAAAGCTGTAGTACTACCTCTCCATATGACGTGATCTGTTTGGCCAACTCAATTTCTGTTGCTCCCCCTCCAGGCACGAGACGTTTGTCCTGTGATACAGAGCAGCACAGTCACTAAGAGGCAGTGGGCTCATTCTCCCAGCTTCCACTGCTCTAGCAGACTGGATGTTTCTGATTAGGCACTGTCACTTGTAACTCTACAGATTTACGAAGGCAGGGTGATCTGTCCAGATGACCTCACTGTACAGTGTCCTGCAGGTGAGCAGGGGGCCCAGAGAAGAGGAAGAGTAGCACTAGCCCTCATCCATGTCTCCACACACACAGCATCCAACCTAGGACATCCGCAAGTGAACGAGCCTTGTAGCTGAAAACCACCTTGGGGTATGCCTGAGACCCTTGCTTTCTTGGAGGAGCTCAGGGCATTCAGAAGGCTGCCACCAGGGGAGACAACAAGAAAAGCACTGCCAATACTCACCCTGGTGAGGACTTTGAATGTGTTCACCCCATCATCGACTGCCCGCTCTATGTCATCCATGAGATTGTCAGTAGAGCCTCGGAGGACTAGGGTGGAGATGGCACCGTCTTCCTTTTCTGTCAATAAATTTCTCTCATTAATCTCACCTGGGGGTTAAGGAGAAGCACACACACACCTCCCAGTCACACATGCACACATCTTACCGTCATTACGTACCATGCTTAAAGACAACCACCTGGGTGTCCCCAACTTCTGAGAGGTAAACACTGTGACAGTGGCCCATTTCTTCGAGAACAGGTGGAGTCTAAGGAGAAAAAAGGTCCATGATAATAACTGAAGTATGTTCAGCTGCCTTTTAATGTTTTCCAAACTACGTACCAATCTGGGAAGAGCTGCTGCACCAACAGTTTTACACAGTCTTCTGAGATCCCATTTTGAGTTCAGTCTTGGGAAAAACAAAACAAAACAAATTTTAATTCTACCAGAGAGCATAGTGAAATGCAGCGATTACGCAAGAAACCACACTGATCCCAAGCCACGTGCTCAAACCCAGTAGTTACAGCCCAAGACATGACGTGTGGACAGCACTGTGGTCGAAGGGGAGAGGCTGGCTCCTGGGCCCAGGAGGGAGCCAGGCTGGCCAGCAGTACTACCACTGAGGCTGCGTTGTTGGCTTTCATGATGCTTTCCTAGAACTTGGACAGCTGAGGTCACCTTAGGGTGCCAAGAATTTCTGGTTCTGAAACATCAAGGAAGCTCTCCTAGAACTCAAGCGTCTAAAATGTCTGCTCCACGTGGTGCCGTCACGTGTGTGGAGGTGAACTGCTCCTCACACTCCAGGGGGTGCCAGGGACAGCAGAGGAGACATAACAGGTAGGCGAGTTGCTCAGGGACGGGGTGGAGGCAGGAACAGCAGACAAGTGGTCTAGCTGTGTACCTGACCCCACCATCAAGCACCAGGACTTGATCTGGTCTCTTCAGTAAGCTCCTTCTTTTGCTTGGAATGCCGTTCCCTCTGTAACTGACTTCGCCTGTTGATTCTTCGACTCTCAGCTTAAATCTAAGCTTCCTCTGGGTGTTTCCTGCTTCCCCTAGATGAGGTAAAGCCTCCTGCTGCCTGCTCTGACACCATCCACTTTTCCTTTCCTAAAAACCTTTACAGTGGACTGAACACCTGGTACACACCCCGATGACTGCTTCTACCACAGGCTAACAGAATGCAGCTGTCACTCACCTCACCAACATGATGTTGTATTTGTTTGCGTAATGAAGAGCCATGTCCGCCACTTTGCCACCTGTCACCACTACGTTTGCACCGCTGTCAGCAATAGCTTTGACTTGTGACTCCATGAGCTTTTCTTCTCCCTTACTAAAATTCATCAGCTCTTCAGCAGTCTTGATCAGGACTGTGCCCTAGTAAAACAAGCAAGCACTCTCAAACTGTTCCAGACTCCACTGCTCAAATCATAGGTAACATTTTATTAAGAAAATAACTTTAAAGTCACAAAAGATATGAAAAATAGTTTTTGATGCGATACAAAATCTACATAACATCAACCACTCAGCTTTCTACCAGATCTTCGCTGGAGAAGCCCTGTTGTGGTACCGCAGGCAGATGGCTAGGGCTTCTCTTGCGAGAAAGGTCAATTAGTGTCGGCAAAACAAGATCATTCTCCAACTTTAAAGTATGTGGACTAAATGCCGAACACCTCTCTCTCCTTCATTCAAGAAAAACTTAAGCCAACAACTTGCACTTCTAGAACTTCAGGAAAGAAGTCAAAAGTGCCCTGTAACTACGAATTTCAAACTTTCTAACATCAATTTTAAAGTACTTGTGACATTTCATTAGCTGTTTTTGTTTCAGACTGTCCAAAGCGTTTTTTTCACAAGTACTTTTCCTGAAGAGCGAGTCTGTGCATTGCCTCTTGCACCAAGACAGCCTTTCACAGCTGCCTTAACGGACAGACTCTAGTCAGTCAAGGTCTGTACGTAGGTATAGAAACAATATTACCACTGTATTTTTTCAAGCTTAGTATTTTTGTGAACTCAGAAATTCAAAAACTATAAACCAGACTTTAAAAAGACATGACGTGAAAATTTGCAGTAATTAATGCAGTACTCACTGAAAAAGAGCAAATTCTCCCTCCAAACTTCTGAATCATAAAACATTATTCTGGAAACGATGATCTCAAATTTTGCCTTTCAAGTCCACATACCTTAGTTTCTGTTATGGTGCCATCAAAAGGACACGAGTATACTGCTATTTTTGCATCTTTGACAGACGTCACATCTCCCTCGGTTTCCTTCTTAAACACCATGCCGTGCAACACCGACGAGGAAGAGACACCAGAGCCCTATGGTGGGGAACACCAAAACATCACACAGCAAGCTGAGAGAAGGACACCAGGGCTACGTCACTGATTCTGCACACACCACAGCAGTGACTCTGGGGACAAAGCACAGCACTTGTATTCCACTTGTGGCAGGAACCACCGTGGGATAGACTACTGCCAATGTTATGCTGATAAGAACCGGAGGTCAAGGATAGCAGTTCTAAGCTGTATGTTCCCTGATTGAGCAACTACCCACTTGGTCCCAATGCACCAGGCACGACAGCAGATGGGTTTGTGTGCGGGTATACATAACTTAGACCAAATACACACACATGCAGGTATACATACTCATCACGTGTGCCTGATACAGCCCAAAGCCAATCATAGTAACAGAACACCAATGTGTGAACATTCTACTGAAATATTTTACCATCAAACATGTAGTTTTATGAGAAATACATCCTGATCTCAACACTAACATCCAAGTGTGAATTTTATCACAAAGCAAAAGGATAATCTTCATCCTATTCAAAACTATCTTCTATATGAGGAATTAAAAAAAAAAACAAAAAAACAGTGTTTTATTTAAGCATCGTTTTAGCCTGCAAGCTGTTACGGGAATATGGTGATTTCACAATGTCATGGTAATGTGTCAGAATATTCCTTTAAACTCAAAAGGTAATGATGTTACCACCCAGAAATACCAAAACATTATAAAATGACATACGTTTCAAACACAGTACTTTCCAAGTGCCCACAACATATTATTCATGTCAGGTAGTACAAATATTCTTTTGCCAAGAACAAGGACGTATCTGGATTATGTCACATACCCTCTCAACTTACCAGAATTTTACAAACTCTGATGTTATCAACATTGAAATGGCCAGAGTCAGGAAAAATAGACACTGTTAAGAAAAAGAAACACATCAACAGGGATTCTAGGCTGAGAAAAAACACAAGACATTTTTACCGGAGACCTCTGCACTCACTGCTGCACTCACCGCATGCCTGCGCTATCAGCTTGGCCAGGAAGCCTTCGTTCCCATACTGCTTGCTCATGATGGAGGTGCGCAGAAGGGAGGCCACTTCATCAGCATCTCTAAGGTTCTTTGCCGAGCAACATACCAGGTCAGGAAGGATCTCGTGGGCTTTTCTACAGCCTATTTCATAACCTTCTATGACCTGA
Source organism: Heterohyrax brucei (assembly GCA_028571685.1). Lineage (NCBI taxonomy): Eukaryota > Metazoa > Chordata > Mammalia > Hyracoidea > Procaviidae > Heterohyrax > Heterohyrax brucei. The sequence continues at coordinate 81,526,009 of CM053148.1, read as the reverse complement.
AACGTGAAGAGCAAGAACACAGCTAGAAGAACTGCTCTGCTTCCAAAGAAGCGGGTATTTGCACCGTAGTAACAGTAAAGCATGCCTCAGCCCCGAAAACCATATGTAGCAGAAACTACAAGCTCAAGCATGAAGGATCTAGTGACGGTTCGAACTTGCGTCTTCAAACTCCAATGCTCACTAGCTACGTGCTCTTGCGCAAGATTTTTTTTCCTTAAGACTTCTGTCTCATCTTCCTCATGTTAACAAAAAACAGGATTTACTTTAACAGGCCTCGCTCACAGGGCTCTTGAAAGGATAAAATGAAATAATGTCAAACACACATGCTGCCAGGCCTGGTAACAGTAAATGCAATCAATCTTAGCAGTTACCATAACAATTTTTATTTAAAGGAAAGCAGTTACCTACACGCAACAGCAGTTCCAGAGAAACCCTCACCTCAGACACAGAAAGCCCAAGTCTCAGCAGCTCCTCAGCCAACTCCAGGAGTGCACCGGCGAAAACCAGCACGAAGTTGGTGCCGTCCCCAACCTCCTGCTCCTGCATGTGCGAGGCCATCACAATCATCTTGGCAGCGGGATGCTGGACCTGGTGGGAAGAGGCAGAGTTTACGTATCAAGTGGAAACCCTCTGTCCTTACAGCAGTACAAACCCATGCCCATTTTCTCTTAAACGAAGACCAGATTTTCTTGACGGCCAATTAACTGTTGGATCCCCTGCCACACGCTCCTACTTTCCTGTGTGGTCCAACAGAAAACTGCCCTTCTCTCTGGGTCTTGCCAGGCAAGAGCAATCACCATGAACAAGAGTCACCTCAGAGGTGACAGTCTTCTGATGGTCGGTCATCTTTCACACAACACAAGAAACGTCAACCACTAAACATGGGCATTAAAAAAAGAGCTTTGGCAGAGCAAAGACAAACAGCACTTTCTTTAATGTGAGTCTCAATTTTTATCTGAACGAATCTATGTTCTTGTTCTAAGTGACATACTAACAAGCAAAAAAAAGTAGACAACTTTTTTAAAACAAAAACCTAAAAGTCAACACTGTGGTTCTCCACATGACGCCAGCACTACCTTCACATCACGGTGTGCGGCATCAACGGTCACTGCATCCTGTCAAAAAGGTACCCGGATTTGTCAGGATCTTTCAGAATATGTCGCTATTTAAGAGGTTAGAGAAATGCTACTAATGTGCTTAGAATTTCACTTAAAATACCGGATGAACTTCTGATGGTTTAAGGGCTACGCTTACAAAACTCCCTGAGGATGGACACACAGTCCTCCAGTCACAAACCAACTAAGTATGGCTGTATTAGGTCGCCAACTTGCCTGCCACTGCGGATGGCAGAATCCATTCTACAGACTACAACCCCAAAACTGAAGCACAGGAAAACAGAATTCCATCAACTCTCATATTTTCACAAAGCCAAACGGTAGTTTCATTTTAAAAGCGGCTATTCTAGGGACCAATTACCCACATCAGTGTCAAACCATACAACACAACAACAATCCATTAGATCTGATTGTTAACACACATACTTTCATCACAACCATCCCCTTCATGTATCAGCACCAAGGTTTTTTTTGAGTATCTAATGTGTTGACAGCACTTGGCTAATGTGTTGAACCCAAAGAGATCTTTTCATGACTAAGAAAATTTGGATAAATCTGTAAGCTATAAAAAAATTACTAGACAGTAAAGCCTGCAATAGCCAGCACCTGTCAAAGGTGGAAACTCAAGGGAGACTGAGAAGCAAGACAGGCAGTCCCGGCTCACGCAGGTTTCACTGTGGTCCCCGTGACCTTACCTGAGAGACACCGCTTCATTGGCATAGAAACACACTGACCGCTTGGTGTTACCAAACTAGGACTCAGCTGCCCTGACACTTACTTCTAGCTCCCTTAGGATGGCCGCTGCGTCATTCGTCACGAACAGCTTCTCCAGGTGGTTGATTACCATCTTGTTCATGCCTCAAGAGTTACAACAAAAGCCCATTACTGTGCAATGCCGACCCCAAATACCTAAGAAAACCTCAAGAACTGACTAAAACTGGGGGAATGACAGATGTGACCCCATTTTTACTGCCTGTACTGTTTTAGAAAACAACTGTTTTCTCCCTCATGACATTACCAAGTCCCAGAGGGCAGGACTCTGCCTTAACTGATGTAGCCTCTGCCTGCATCAGGCTTGGCATGAAGGTGCTCAATAAACAGGAATTGTAGAAAAGCACAAACCACCAACATATCTACTTGAAAGTATGTCTTTTCTATAAGCCTTTTATCAACTACATTCTGTGGTAGTAGAGACAAAATGGATAAACTTTTCTTGTTTAAAGTGTGTCACTTTAGTTAAACACTGGGGTTGTCACAATGAACATCAGGCAGTAAGTGCTCAGTTATGAAAAGGCTCCATTCTTCTATCCCTTCAACAGGACCCCATCCCTTCAATGGGACCCCAGTGCATTTAGAGATTACCATTTGGTCCATATGCTGTACGTGTGGTTTGGGCGAGCTCCTTGCAAGCCTGAATGTTCCTGTAAACAGCCTCTTCTAATCCTGAAAAATGCTGTAAAATAAACACTTCTGATTAGACAAGGCAGTGACTGAAACACAAGAATTTTCAAAAAACAATAGATGTCTGCATATTCTGCTTATAATAGAAAGGTAGTATAGCTTAGGAATTTGGCACCTGCAGTTCAGAGCTGACTGCATTGTTACAAATCTCAATTTTCCAGCTAATGAAGTACACGCCCTTATGCGATTTACCTGACCTTGTCTGCCATGTGTAAAATGAGGGGAATAGCATCCAAGCCAACTTAAGTACATAAAGCACAGGGCGTGGTAGTCACAACTATACAAACCACCCCACTGCCATCCCGTCGATTCTGATTCATAGCTAGCAACCCTACAAAACACAGAACCACTCCAGTTTCCAAAAAGTGTCTCAAGGACCTGAACTGCCGACCTTTTGGTTAGCAGACATGGCAATTCACCACTATGCTATTCAGTTAGTAGCAAAGCACTTAACCACTGTGCTACCACGGCTCCCAAGACCCCCTGCCTACCAAGACCCCCAAAACCCCCTGCCATCGAGTTGATTCTGACTCCCAGAGACCCTGCAAGACAGAGCAGACCAGCCCCACAGTCTCTAAGGACAGCGGCTGCTGGATTCCCCCTGCCAGCCTTCGGGTCAGCAGCTGCAGCACTTCACTGCTACGTCACCAGGATCACAGCTCCTCTAGACTCTTGTCTCACGATACGCACTTCTTTTGGTAAGCTTCTGTCCCAGCATCCTCCTCACACTTCTTTTAGCAGAGAAAATGAACTTCATCCTTACCTGGACCCTTTTCCACTCGATCCTGGCTGGTCCATTCTGTCAAATCGGCACTCAGTTAAGTGTTCTTCACCTAACAGCTATTTATTTACACACAGTGCTTCCTTTTTGGGGAGGCAATTTACTTCTTTAGGCTTCCTGTCATTTCCTACGAATGTACTATTTGTTTTCTGCACACCCATCCTTGACACGCTTTCTTGTTTGTTTAATCCTTGTTTCTTCCTCAGAAGAATATAAAGCCTGGGAGAGCCGAGACCTCTGTCACTGCAGTCCCTGAGTCCCCATGTACTAAATAAGTAGCTCGCTGACAGCAATCCACAAAAAACTACCAGCACCTGAATAACTTTAAAACAATAATTTGTGATACACAACAATCTTCCAAATCTGTATTAACGTAAGTTTGCAACCTAATGGGGGGGGTGCAGCCACTGCCTATCTCAGCAAAGCCGTTTCCCCAACATTCCCCTTACACACTGACATTACTATGAACAAATTGTCTCCCACGTGCATCCCGAAACTAGTAACCTAGTTTTCTGAAACTGACTGCCCCAAACCTACTGCCCATAAAAAACTCAAATTTAACCACATCGATCTATTTCTTTAATAACACACAGAAACTGTGGAGAAGATGTTATCACAACACCTTATTCGAATGTTCAAGACTGGACCACAAAGCCAGATGGTTTTATTTGGTGCAGAATATCCTTTATCTTATAGATCACACAGGTTAAGTCTGATGGCTAGAACTCACAGGTATCTTCTTCTGGTCCAGCCTCAATTTTAGACAAGAAATGCCACTCCTGGACGGCTCAGTTCGACAGCAACCGTTAAGTAAAACAGCTGCTAAGCAAAACCAGCTGTTCGAATCCACCATACGCTCGGTGGAAACTCTAAGAGCCAGTTCTATGGTATCCTACGAAGCAGCTGTGAGTCTTTCCTTAGTTTACAGAAAGTAGGACCAGACCTCACTTGGGTCACACGAATTGTCGCCCCCTTCAAAAGCCTGGTTCTGCGAACGAACAACGAAACGGGGAGTCCTCCATTTCTCCCCTGGAAGGAGTCAGCCCAAGCTGCTCCTTGTTCCTGTGCAGTCCTCGTGGCATCTCCATCCTCTGGCCGAATTTCCCATTCAAGAGCTGTGCGTGAATCGGCTTCACAGACCCTGAAGAGTTCTCACTCTCCCAACGCCCCGCAAAGGTGGACAATCTACGCGGCCCCATTTCAAGAAAGAGGCAAAACGCTCACAAGGGGCTTTGCACAGCCCAGCCAGGAAGGGAGCGCAAGTCCCGGCCCTGACCCTCACCCGCCGCCGCCTGGGCTCCCCGGACCACCTGGCCTTTCACTGGTCCGGACGAAACCTAAATACCCGTGGGCGACTGCGCCCAGGCCCAGACATCCCCTTCTGGAACCTTCGCCTTCCCCGCCCGCCGCGTCCGGCCCGTTGGGAAGCCCGTCTCCTCCGCAGCCGTCGCCGCTCGCCCACGCTGACTCGCCCACCGGACCCCCTTCCTCCGTCTCTTACTTTTGCTCCTTCTTTGAGCATCTGGGCAAAGCCCGGAGCTTTGGGGACGTGAAGCGCCATGGCCGGTCCTCAGATATCGGCCTCACGCCTGCTCGGCAGCTCCAGAGGAAACGAGGGACGCGCACAGCCTTCTGGGAGCGCGGCGCGCCACCGCCTCGCGCTCCCATTCGCTCCAGCTTGGCACGCCCCTTCCTTCCGGCACGGTCTCCAGCAGCCAGTGAGGAATCCTCGCGAGGGCAGGGCAGCTCCCGCAGCCAGAACAGAGCAGGCGATTTGCGATCAAGTCGATAGATCGTGCCGGTGGCAGGCCGCGCCATCCGGCTAACGCATGCGCAAGAAGCGTAGGCCGCTGTGGTCAGAGGCTATGAGGTCGTCATCGGAGTGGCCCGGGAACAGCTTCCTAGGCTTCATTTCCCAAATGTAGCCACTGGTATCACGGCAGGTGTGCCTTTTCTTTCCAAGCAGAGCACTGGTCCTCATTTTTAAAGAAGTATATATGTATATATATATGTGTATACACATAGTTGAACGTCAGCTGTTCTGGGTCTTACAGGAAGTGCTGGGGATATTAAGGGGAAGACTAAAACCGTTAATGAAGATAGCTGCATATTGATGCATGTGTCCCAGGCTCTGTTATTTGGTTTACGTACAGTAATTAACGGCAAATCTTAATGAGTTAACTATTATCTCCATTTTATAGGCAGGGAACCTGATACATATAGTAAATAATTTCCCCCAAGACCACAAGCTCCTAAATGTTAAAGCCCAGATTCATACCCAGATGAAAGTAAAAACAAGATACGCATTCTTAACAAGTGTCCGGAGCCCCTGGGGTTCAGTGGTTAGTTCAGGCTACTAACCAAAATGTTGGCCGTTGGAATACACCAGCCACTCCTCGGAAACCCTATGAGGCACTTCTACAGGGTCACTACGAGTCGAAATTGACTCCACAGTCATGGGTTTAACCAGTGTCTGAATTTTTTATACTTCTTCCAGGGAATATAAATCCTTTTTGCTATTACTGGATCTGCAGGTCTTGCTTGGCATGTCACCGAGGCACGAGTTCAGTGAAAGGGAAAGAAGAAAAACTTTTTGGTTGGCCAAGCGAAGGAGCACACCAAGACCTGCGTTGCCGAGATGTCTTGTCCATTGACAGTCACTTCAAAAAAGTAAAATAAAAAAAACACTGCTGTCGAGTCTATCCTGACTCCCAGCCACCCATACTGGACAGGGTAGAACTGTCTCGATAGAATTTCCAAGAAGGGCCCGGTGCCTCCGAAACTTGACTTCCTAGGCTGGCAGCTCTAGCTCTAACCACTACGTCACCAGGTCCCTTGGCTGGCACAGGCTTTAAGCACAGAGAGGCCACGGCGCAGGGCATGGTCAGGGGCGTGGTGTATCAGGATTGGTGGACAGCTCCGGGCTTGATGTGTACGTCATCGGGTCTGCGCAGTCGCACTGGGGTCATGTTGGAGCTCAGACTCATGACAGGCCCCAGCTCAATAAAATGCAGCAGTGTTGGTCCTGCACCATCTTTAGGATGGTGGGTATGTTTGTCTCTTGAAGCCATTGCTAGGGGCTAGAGTGTATTGTAAATGTTGTCAGACTCAGGAACCCTTGTAGCAAGACCATTTAAGTGCTCGACTGCTGTCTCAGGAGCCACAAGGATCAAAAGACCTGACAATCTGCTCCTGTTAAATTACAGCTAAGAATACCCAATAGGGAAGTTACGCTATGAGTTAAAATTGACTCAGTAGCACAATAACCAGTCTAGGGAGTTCACTTTCCAGCATTATACTCCAAACCATACCCACTGCCATCAAGTCAATGCCGAGTCACAGTGATCCTATATTAGAGGGTAGAACCACCCCACAGACTTTCCAAGGAGTGTCTGGTAGATTTGAACTGGCAACATTTTAGTTAGCAGACGTAGCACTTAAGCACTGTGCCACCAGGGTTTCCTCCAGCATTATGTTGGACAATCATCTGTTATGATCCATAATTGTTCCATTGATAATTTTCAGATTATGGGGCTTTTCTTGGAAACCCTGGTGGCAGAGTGGCTAAGTGCTAAGGCTGCTAACCAAGAGGCTGGCAGTTCAAATTCACCAGGTGCTCCTAAGAAACTCTGGGACATTTTTTACTCTGCCCTGTAGGGTCGCTATGAGGCAGTGGGTTGGGTTTGGTTGGTTAGGCCTTTCTTCCTGTGCATTCTTTCTTTACTCTTTTGGTGAATTCTTTGGATGCACATAAATGTTTAGTTCTTAGCCAAGTGCCAAGTGCCATCGAGTAGTTCTTAGGAGATCTTAATTATCTAGTTTATCTTCTGGAATTTGTTAGTTGTAGTTTGTATCCTGTTAATGTTGTGTATTAGGATTTCTAAGTTTCATCCTATCAATTTTCTATAACCTTTATAATAGTTTTTGGTTTTATAGTTAGGCCTCTGATCTGTTTTGAATTAGTTTTTGTGTACAGTGTAAAGTAGGGTCCTGTTTCTTTCCTTTCTGTTTTTGGCAGGTATAATTTGTTTTGCCAGTATAATTTCTACTGCGTTTTCACTATTTGGTGTACTTTAGGCTCTTGTCACAGATCAGGTGACTTGTAGGTGGGTGGATTTCCATCCAAGCTCTCACTTCTGTTCCGTTGGTCAACGTATCTGTCACTGTGCCATCACCAGGCTGTTTTGACCTTTTCCCACTTGAAACCACACAGTATCCCCTTGTTCTGTTAGAATGATTGCCCCTTCATCTATGTACAGGTTCCCCGTGAGCACAATTAAGTGTTCTGGAATTCCTATTCTTTGCAATGTTATCCATAATTTGTTATGATTCACGCAGTTGAATGCCTTTATATAATTAATAAAACACAAGAAAACATTTTTCTGGTGTTCTCTGCTTTCAGCTAGGATCCATCTGACATCAGCAGTGATACCTCTATTTCTACATCCTCTTCTGAATTGGGCTTGAATTTCTGGAAGTTTCCAGTTGAGATGCTGCTACAGCCACGTCTGAACAACTGTTGACTGGTAATGTCTGCACTGAAAAAATTCAGGCTGAAAATTGGTGTCCTCGTCATCTAGTGCTGCTTTAACATAAGACCACAAGTGGGTAGGTTTAAAAGAGAAATTTTATTTTGTCACAGTCCAGTAAACTAAAAGCCCACATTCAGAGTGTCAGCTCCAGGGAAAGGCTTTCTTTTCTGGCTCTGGAAGAAGGTCCTTGTAACCCATCTTTTTCTAGACCGGAAGCTTTGGAGGTGCTGGGGTCCCAGTCCTTTCCAAAGAATGTGCTCAGCTTCTGGCACAGCTTCTTGGTGGTATGAGGACCTCTAACCTGTTAGCTTCTGTCCTTTATAGCTCAAGAGACTGCCTCAAGGCACAAAGTCTTAGACACATTGAGTCCTGTCCTACCAACACAGTTGCTGCCCATCCACTTTTATTAACATCATAGAGGCAGGATTTACAAACTAGGGGAACATAACACAAAACCAGAAAGGCCTAGCCAATCAGCCACAGAGTTTTGGGGGGACACCATTCAATTAATGACAATTGATATGGTAATCTTTTGTGCTGTAGTTTTTGTGTCCTGCATCCCCATTAATTTATATTTTGAAGTGAATCTAGAAGTTTCCAGAGGGCATTCAAGGTCTTTTTGAAGGTACTTTCAGTGGACATACAATAGCTGTCATTTGAGGGCATGGCCCTGTTCCTTTCTGTGCCTTAACCTACTAAAGAGAACATTTGTACCCTGGTTTCAACTTTCAACCATCCTATATACAACCTATATTGAAAACCTAATTGCAAAAATTGTTTAAGAGAAATCCCTTGAATGGCTGCAGTACGTTCTCATTTATCTAAAACACTTGCCTTTTGATCAAGACAGCTGATCAGAGTTCTAGTTATTTGGAGAACTGAGTTAGAGAAATTGTATTTTGGTGTCATGCTATTATAATAAAAGATATGAAAAGGACCAGCCAAATGTAATGAGCTGTTATTTCTTTCTAGAGCTGTTGCATTGTAGGTCTTGGTCATTTCATGTTTACATGACTAGTGGGGAAAATTGGTCTAATTCTTCAACCAGTATGTTTTTATTTCATGGTCTCTATGACTCATGCAGTCTTTTTTGCTTCTCTCTTTAATTGCTGTGAACTTTGAGCCAATTATGTAGTACAGCTCCCCAAGCATGGAGGCCAGTGATAAAACATTTCTGCACTCTAGTCTTACCACTTGACTTTATTCTTCTGCTTGTTCTTTCTATTTTGCAAAGGCTATATCAAAATTTAAAAAAACAAAAAAAAATCCTACTGACTTTTTTAAACAATATTTTTTTGAAGTTTTTGGTGGAAGTTTACACAGCATATAAAGTTCCTGTTTGAAAATTTCGACACACATTGTTCAGTGACATTAGTGAGCATTTATCACCATCTGTCAATGTTGTCTTTTTTTGACTAATTTTTCTGTGTACAGTGTAGTACCATTGATTATATTCCTCAAACTGTACAGCCATTCTCATCCTCCTTTTCCAAATCTTTCCTCTCCCATGAATGTAAACTCACTGTCCCCTAAGGCTTCTATCTAATCTTTCAAGGTGCAGTTGTCAGTTTAATCCTATATCAAAACAAAAAAACCCACTGCCGACAAGTTGGGTGTGACTCCTAATGACCCTATGTATAGGTAGTTCTTCAAAGACCACAGTGTGCAAGGCAGGTCTTTTTTACTAGGTAAGCTGAACTATTGTTTGGTTTTAGGAAGACTTCTCAGGAGATATTTTTGGTTTCAAGTTGAAAGATTATCTCAAGGAAGTAGATTGCTATCTTAGTTACCTGGTGCTGCTATAATAGGAATACCACAAATGAGTGGCTTTAACAAACAGAAGTCTCTTTTCCCACAGTGTAGGAGGTTAGAAGTGTGAACTCAGAGTATGGGCCCTTAGACGAAGGCCTTCTCTTCCTGTCTGCTCTGGAAGACGGGCCTTGTCTCTTCAGCGTCTGCTTCCTAGTTCCTTGAAGATCTCCGTGTGTCTTGGCCTCTGTCTTACCGTGTGTCTCCTCTACTTGCTTGTTTCATCTTGTATTGAAACGGCTTGACTGAAAATATGCCCTACACTAATCCTGCCTCACTAATGCGACAAAGACAACCCATTCCCAAACAGAATAATAATAGCTACAGCCACAACCCTTTGAAAAACCAAACCTATTGTCACAGAGTTGATTTCGACTCGAGTAGAACTGCCCCACTGAGTTTCCAAGGAGTGCTTTGCAGATTAGAACTGCTGACTTTTGGGTTAGCAGCTGTAGCTCTTAACTACCACTGTATCAGTAAGTTTTCCATCACAGTCGTAAGGTTAGAATTTATAACTCATAATTCAGGGGCACATGATTAAGCACACAACAATTGTGAGGCCTTTTTTTCCCGAGGCGCCTCTGAGCAGACTACAACTACCAACCCTCAGTTAGCAGCCAAGTGCATTAGCGGCTGGCCTCATCCAGGGGCCTTGTTTCTAATAAACCACCTTAAAGTCTTGATAGGATGAGACGGGGCGTGACTTTTTTTTTGAAAAACCTGTAGATTTGCAGATGACTTAGGAATAATGAAAGGAGTCAAAACCCTCCCTCCAGAGCACTTTGCTCATTGGTTTTTACTGACATAGGAAGAAGAATTGACAATCTGTTGCTTGAACTTGAAACAACCCTACTAGAAGTAGCACAATGTCAGAGGAAGAAACAAGCTTGGGACTTTTTTACCTGACAGTATATAGAGATGCTATTGAAAATAAGAAGAGAGAACTACAGAATCATGGCAGACTTTTTCCCCTTCAGGTCCACACGCTAATTAATTTTTTTAAGATTGTCCCTGATTTCTTTTCGGTACTCAGTCTGTGAGCCAGCACTTATTTTTGTGGTCGGATTAACGAGGATGCTAGATGGTTCAAATGCTGATAGGTTGTTGTCATTCTCACTTGTCCTATTCTTAATATTTTGGCTATTTTTGTTAAATGATTTCCACTAGGATTTTCATTAGTGTTGGTCATTTGTCTCATTAGGGAAATAACATTAAGAAAGTGTCTTAGTCATCTAGTGTTGCTCTAACAGAAATACCACAAAAGGAGAAATTTATTTGTCACAGTCCAGTAGGCTGTAAGTGCAAATTTAGGGCATCAGTTCCAAGGGAAGGCTTTCCCTCTGGGCTCTGGAGGAAGGTCCTTGTTGTCAGTCTTCCCCTGGACTAGGAGCTTCTGAAGTATAGGGACCATGGGTCCTTCCCAAAAGATGGGCAGTGCTCCTGGCTAACACTGCTTCTTTGCTGGTAGTATGAGGTCCCCAACTCTGTGCTTGCTTCCCTTTCCTTTATATCCCAAGAGATTGTCTCAAGACACAGTTATAATATTATAGATTGAGTTCTGCCTCACCAACACAACTACTGTCCACCCTCCCTTATTAATGTCAAAGAGGCAGGGTTTACAGCGTAGAGGAATCCCGGGAATCATTGCTTGGGCTGATTGATACACAGAGTTTTGGCAGGACACAATTCCATTCATGACAGTTGGTCGTTAGTCTCATTAGGAGTATAACACTAAGAAAGGATGGATGTGTCTGTTTATATAAAAATCTAGAGCAATTATGTTTTCTCATTGCTATTTGATTTAGCTTCTTTCCTGCTGCTTAACAGATACTTCTGTGGCTTTTCTGCCCAATCGCACCACCCCAGTGACCGTTAGAGCACGTCAGGAATCCTGATGGGGACAAGGAAGGGAACAGCTACCCTTCCAAAGGATGTTTTATCCTTCTACATCATCATGCAGTGATTAACACTTTTTATGGCAGTAAAAATGTACATGAAACATTTGCCAGTTCAACAGTTTTTCCGTGTAGAATTCAGCGATGCTGAGTACGTCCATCATACTGTGTAACTGTTAGCACCGTTTTATGGCCGATTGTTCCACCACCATTGACATCAACTCACTTTCCCCATCTTTCCCAGCCCTGGTTTTTATACAGATCAATTTTGGTTTTTATGCATTTGACTATTTCATCTAAGTGGGATCATACAAGAGTTGTCCTTTCGTGACTGACGTATTTTGCTCAGCATAGCGTTTTCAAGGTGCATTCATGTTGTTGCGTGTATAGGGACTTCACTTCTCTTTATGGCTAAATAATATTCCATTGCACCATGCAGTGATTTTTGACCACTTAGGAGACGATAGTCTACCAACAGTTGAAAATGAACTTTCTTTCTAAGGTGAGTAAGAAAATTAATTAGGAATTGAAAGTGGGACATGAGTCCTACAAAGCAATATGTTTAGAAAATGTAATAGAACACAGTCATTAGTCTCCAGATGGCTCTGAAACCTCACCCAGAAATTAAAGAGGAAAAAAAAAGTTAGCAAGAAAAAAGGCGGGTCTCCAGGTTCACATGCTTTTTTCTCATTTGATACATGGAATAACTTGTAGGCCCTTATCCAGGGTCTCTTTGACTGAGAATTGTTATAAAATAATGCTACTGATTCAACAAGCTTTATAGTCTAGCTTCTCACACAGTGTATAGGCTGAATTGTGTACCCTCAAACATATGCCAACTTGGCAAGGCCATGGTTCCCAGTATTGTGTGGTTGTCCACTATTTTGTGATTTGATGGGCTTTTCCTACATTTGTAAATCCTACTTCTGTGATGTTAATAACTCTTGTTTGCTCCCTGTAAGAGACAACCCAGTGGGTAGTTACTGTTGGCCAAAGAGGCCAGGTGATTCAAATCTTTGTACCTCCAGAAGTCACATTGTTTGTGGTGGTCTACCTTAACTGTATGTGCACCTTCTGCCAGACCCTTCTTATAAGATTATCAGCTGTTACCCTGTTTTCATTGAAATAAAACTCATTCCCTTACAGTTAATTCTGACACACAGTGACCCTAAAGGACAGAGCAGAACTGCCTCATAGGATTTTCAAGGTGGTACTCTTTGTGATTGCAGACTGTTACATCTTTGTCCCTCAGAGTGGCTGGTGGGTTGGAACTGCACTTTAATTTAGTTGACCTTGATGCTGATGGTGAAACTTCTGACTATTGGTGAGCAGTGGAGCACTGAACCACTATGTCAGCAGGGATTCTTCACTGAAAGCAAACCAACAAAAAGAACCCTAAACCTGTTGCCGTGGATTCAGACTCACAGCAACGGGGTAGGACAGAGTAGAACTGCCGCATCGAGTTTCCGAGGAGCTCTTGGCAGATTTGAACCAGAAACCTTTTGGTTAGCAGCCAGAGCACTTAACCACTGCGCCACCAGCGTTTTCTCATTGACAACAGAGTCAGGAAAAAGTAGAAAGCAGAAGAGAGAAACAGACTTTGGAAGTCTCCTAGCCAACCACTGCTGTTAGCAGTCTCTGGCAGTCCCTGGGAGCACGGGGGCTTGTTTGCTAAGGTGCTGATTGAAACTCTGGGACACCAGTGCTTTCCCTTAATACAAAGCCAATTCAGAGCCAAGTCATTTAAGACCTTTTGAAAAGTGACTCTAAAATAGCATGTGATAGCCTGAGGAGAAAATAAACCATGATTTAGTGAACTAAATGATCTACCCGGTGAGGACTGCTTTATATGGTGTGCCTACAGAAAGGGAAGGCACAGAGGCGTGGACAGAAGAAATCTTTGATGCGCCCACGTGGGTTCCAACATGAAGTGGACTTCCCAGCGCTCTTAGCTCTTGGGCCAGGAAGTGTTGGCCCCCTGACCATTGGAGAATGGGTGGAAGGGTTCCCACCAAGCCTGGGAAGCAGAAACTTCCCATATTCTTTGATACCACAGTGGGAATGAAGGACTCTTTACAGCATTTCAGGGAGCCCCAGTTGCACAGCAGTTAAGAACTATAGCTGCTAACCAGAAGGTCCGCAGTTTGAATCTGCAGCTGCTCCTTGGAAACCCGATGGCTGGCGACCCTCTGTTGCTAGGGTTGCCATGAGTTGGAATCAACTTGATGGCAATGGGTTTTGTGCATATGCCATTTCATGGTGATCACTAGAATTTAGGATCACTCCTTCAGGCGCATTTTCCATAGGCTGTTTACCCTTTAATTTCAGACGGCACAAAGCAAGGATGGTGACCAGTGCCGCCTGTGACTTCACTTTAATTTAGTTGACCTTGATGCTGATGGTGAAACTGATAATAATGGCATGAAAGATAACCTAGGAAGACGTGCCCCACGATAATAAAGATTTGGTGACCAAGAGATCGACAGGTGACTTCTGTCCTCTTCTAGGGCCCAATCTCCCTTGCCTAATCTTGTGGTGATGACCCTGAATTTCACGTGAATGTGTACTTTGGAACCTCACGGTGATGATGATGTCACCTCCAGCGGAAGGTTCACTCTGTGCCGTTCGTTGGGCTGAGCATGTCACATGTGTTCTTTTATCTACTCTTCACAACCCTGGGTTAAAACCCTCTAGTGACTCCAAGAACTTGGTGATCTACTTTGGAAAAGCAGTCAATGGACACCTGGTAGATCACCAAATTCTGATCAGCAGCTGATGACAGGGACAGCCCAAGACGAGGTAGCATTTCCTTTCATTGTGCATGGCATTGCCTTGAGTCAGATGTCCAACTCAGGGGTAGCAGACAACCGCGACTTCCTTTTGTGCTTCAAATAGAATTCAGACTCCATACCAAGACCTCTGAGGCCAGAACGATCTAGCACCTGCCTGCCTCAAGCTTTTCCACTTCTCTGTCGCAGCCACACTGGCCTTCTCTTCGTCCCAGAGTCCTGGCCAAGATCATTCCTACCTTGGGGCTTTTGCACCAGCTGTTTGTCACACCTGGACTGCTCTGCTCCCAGATCTTTGCTTGGATGGTACTGTGGACTGAGCTGTGTTGCCCCAAAGCACATGCTGTGAACCCTAACCTGCATGTCTGTGATGGACCTCTTGTAGTGCAGTGGTTAAGAACTCAGGTGCTAGGAAAAAGGTTGGTAGTTTGGAGTTCCACCAGGTGCTCCTTGGAACCCCTATGGAACACTTCTAGTCTGTCACATAAGGTCCCTGTGGTTCAGAATTGGCTCGGACAGAGTTTTTTTTTCCCTACATATGGTTATAACCCCATTCAGGAATGAGTTGTCTTTGTTAGGTTAATGAGGCAGGATTAGCATAGGGTATGCCTTCAGTCAATCTCTTTTGAGATACAAAAAAAAAAAAAAAAAATCCCCCAACAAGAAAACCAAACCTGTTGCTATCAAGTGGATTCCAACTCACAGGCAGCCTGCAGGTCAGAGCAGAACTGCCCCATAGTGTTTCCAAGGAGTGCCTGGCAGATTTCAACTGCTGGCCTTTTGGTTAGCAGCTGTGACACTTTACTGTGCCACCAGCGTTTCCACCTAAACTACAAAGCAAGGACACAGAGATGGGAAAAGATAGACACAAGGCCACATCGAGATCTCCAAGGACCCAGGAAACAGGCTGCGCAGACAAGGACCTTCCTCCAGAGCTGACGCAGAGAAACTTCCCCTGGAGCTGACACCCCGAACTTGAAGTTCTAGCTTCCTAAACTGTGAGAAAATAAATGTCTGTTTGTTAAAGCCACCCATTTGTGATATTTCTGTGACAGCTGCAGTAGATGACCGAGACGAAGGGCTGCTTCTTGTCATTCCAGATTCAAATCTTACACCTACTCACAGCTCCCCAGAGAGGGTTCCTTTGACAACTCAGTCTAAAGGACTTCCTTGGTATCTCTGTCATGTTGTTTTACTTCATCACAACACCTCAAAAAATTCATAACAACCCTATAGGACAAAGTAGAATTGTCCCATAGAGTTTCCAAGAAGTGGCTGGTGGACTTGAACTGACAACCTTTTCCCTTATCAGCTGAGCTCTTTAACTGCTGAATCACCATGGTTCCCAATAGTCTTTAAAATTTTTCATACTAATTAATACATGTCTGCATTTCTCTGTCTCCACCAATTGGATTGTAATCACTCAGAGTTTGAACTAACTGTGCCCTTTGTTCTTCTGTCCTTGGCTCTCAGAAGGGTGCCTGGCACAGAAACCCAAACCCAAACCAGATGGGTGGCTCTCGAGTCATCCTGAGTCATGACTATTCCATTTGAGTCAGAGTAGAACTACACTCCATAATAATTTTTCTAAAAATTTAATATATTGCACTTTCAGTGAAAGTTAACAGGATAAGGTAGTTTCTCATTTGAGATTTATACACAAATTTTTTTTGTGACATTGGTGACAAACCCTGCAATGTACCCAACCAGTTTTCCTGTCCCTTCCTGCCATCTCAGCTTTGCTTTTAGGCAGATATTGCCCGTTGGGTCTTGTATAATTGATTGAATTAAGAAGTGTGTTCCTGAAGTGTGTTTTTGTTTGCTTTATAAACTAAAACCAAACCAAACCTGCTACTGTTGAGTGAGTTCTGACTGTTAGGCAACCCTGTGGGACAGAGTGGAACTGTCTCATAGAGATTCTTGGAGCATGTGGTGAGTTCAACCTGCTCAACTTCCAGTTAGCAGCTACAGCTCTTAACCACCACACCGCCAGCATTTCTTGTATATTAATACACAGCCTGTTCTCAATATGGAAGCCCTGATGGCTTGGTGGGTTAAGTACTATGTCTGCTAACCAGAAGGTCAGCAGGTGGAGTCTTCCAGGATCTCCTTAGAAGTCTATGGGGAAGTTCTACTCCAACCTATGGGGTTGCTATGAGTCAGAATTAACTCGATGGCATTGAGTTTGGTTTGGTTTTGGGTTACACGGTTGGGTTTCTGGGCAAAATCCATTTTCTTTCTAATATTTTATTGTGTTTGAAGTGAAAGTTTACAGTCCAGGTTAAAATTTATCAGTCAAAAGCTTGCATACACATGCTGCTATGTAACCCTAATTACTCCCTCCAACCCTGTGACAGCACAGTCCCCCTTTCCACCTTGTATTTCCTGTGTCTGTTCAGCCAGCTCCTGTTCCCCTCCACCCTCTCGGCTGGTCTCTGCTGCCCCGTTAGTCTGTTAGTCTCGTGTATCTACTTGAGCCAAGAAGCACGCTCTTCACTAGTATCATTTTACATCTTACCATCCAGCCCCATCTTTGTCTAAAGAGTTGGCTTAGGGAATGGGTTCAGTGCTGCAAAGCCCATTTTCTTAACTACCACATTAAAAACCACTGATTAAGAGATCTCTGTATATTACACCTGGAATCGTGTGAAGGTTATAACCAAAAGCTAAACTTGGGGGCCCACGAGGGTAACTTTGGTTGCATTTTAATCTACCTACCAAGTTAATGGAGTGGGTAAGAAATTCCATATTGAATAGTGGCCACATTTCTCAAATGTGGTGAATTTCAAGACTGTACACCCATGAGGGATCAGAGTGGCAAACATATTTCACTTATGTTCTAATAACTCTGACTAAGGGAGACATTTTATTTTGTCATTAGTTTAGCTGTGAAAAATGAAGCTTAAATAGACTTTCAGTTTAAGCTCCTGCTGTCAATATTCTTGATTAACAGAGCCCTGGTGGTACAATGGTTAAGAACTAGGCTACCAACTGAAAGGTCAGCAGTTAGAATCCATCAGCCACTTCCTGGAAACCCCACGGGGGCAGCTCTACTCTGTCCTGAAGGGCTGCTATGAGTCAGAAGTGACTCCATGGCAACAGATTAACCAGTGAAGACCTTTTGACACAGGCATAAGAAAAAAATGAATAAACGCCACCACCTTTGGGGATGCCCTGGTGGTGTAGTGATTAGTGCTACGGCTGCTAACTAAAAAGCTGGTGGTTCAAATCCACCTGGCGCTTCTTGGAAATTCTGTGGGGCAGTTCTCCTCTGTTCTACGGTAGTGCTATGAATCAGAATCGACTGAACTGCAGTGGGTTTGGGGGGTTGGGTTGTCACTTTGTGGCTGTGTTCTTCTGCAAGTGTATTTTTAAAATTCCTCATCGATATTTGGCAAAGAGCATGCGAGTCTTCAGGCTTGCCTTATGTTTTTACCACACTTTGAAGAATTTAAAAAAAACAAAGGAAAATAAACCTCACCATCACTGAGTCAGTTTTGACTCCTTGCAACCCAGCAGGACAGAGCAGAACTGCTCTATTGAGTTCCCCAAGCTGCCATCTCTACGGAAGCAGGTGACCACAGCGTTCTCCCGTGGAGTGGTGGGGGTCTCAGACAGCCGAACCTTTCCATTAGCAGCTGAGCTCTTTGACTGCTGTACCACCAGGGCCCCTTGTGCCAAAAAAAGCCAACCGTAATTAATTTGTGGGTTCTTTCAAGCTCCCCCCTCCCCCTCCCGGCACTCATAAACTCTCCTTAGGTTCCTTCACATCCTGCAAAATTTAGCTTTATTCCAGAGGTCAAAAGGGATGCAACTGACTTTGTTTTAAATTGTGCTGCAAATAGTAGAAGTGTTAATGGGAAATACATTCCATAACATGAATGCTATGTTTCTTGAGGTTATTGAAGCCCTGTTATTAACACAGCAGACAGTCCTAGACTTCAAGTGACTGATTGATGGGTTTTGGTGACACGGGGAAGCCTCTGTGTGTGTGTGTGTGTGTGTGTGTATGTGTCTTGACGAAGGCAGGGAATGTCTCCCTTTTATGGTCTTGATTTCTCTGAACCTATGATGAGAATGCCCCTTTGTTCTTTAGTTCCCAGATGTGGAGATGTGACTGTCCCCAGTGAGTTAGTTTCCCTGTCTGCAGTGGAGAGATGTAGCAAGTTGCTGCTGCCGGGAATGTTTGGCAGGGGTCTACCAGAGGGAGCACTCGTCCCCAAATCAAGAAGCTGGGAAAACACTCTTTATCCTGCTTGGGGAAAGGAGAATGGGCTCCTGAGAGCCCCCATGGGGTCTTCACATTTGTGCTTCCCCATTACAAATACACTGTATATCACTGTTGGGCAGAGCGGTGGTGGTGTTATTGGTAATCTATCTCAAATACATTAGGGGTTCATGTGTATTTGTATACAGTACAACCTGCGAAAAATGGAACCCTGTATCGGATGGAAATTTGGCAGAGAAGGAAAACTCAGTACTAGAAAAGAGTGCAGAAAAGTGACAAGGCTGCATCCTGTCATAGGTGAAAATCTTTCGAGAGCTGGAGAACCAAGGCAGTCCCACTGAATTCTGGCTTTCACACCCAAAACACCCACTGCTGTTGTGTGGATTCTGACCCACAGGGACCCTGCAGGACAGAGCCGAACTGCTCCAGAGAGTCTCCAGAGAGCACCTGGCGGATTCACACTGTCGACCTTTAGGTAGCACTTGTAGCGCTCGACCACCTCACCACCAGGGTTTCCGAGTTGCTGTTGTTAGGTGCCCTCCAGCCAGGTCTGACTCACAGTGACCCTCTGCTCAGCAGGACCAATGTCCTGCGCCACGCCCACAGTTGTTTTTAGGCTTGAGCCCATCACTGCGGCCAGTGTGTCAGGCCATTTTGTTGTTGGTCTTCCTCTTTTCTGCTGACCCTCCCCTCTACCAAGCATGATGTCCTTCTCCAGGGACTGATCCCTCCTGACAACAGGTCCACAGTATGTGAGATGCAGTCTTGCCATCTTGGCTTCCAAGGAACACTCTGGCTGCCCTGCTTCCAGGAAAGATGTGTGTTCTTTTGGTGGTCTATTCAGTATTCTTTGCTAGCACTACAATTTAAAGGCATCAATTCCCCTTCCTTATTTATTGTCCAGCTTTTTGAATGCAGAGTTTCATAGGTCTCCCTTATTTGTACATGGGCCAGGAACAAATAAGAAAGTGGTTGTAAACAACCAACACATAACCTGCATTTGGAAAAACAGTGCTTTTCTAAGTTAACCAAAAAACAAACCCCAATGCCATCAAGTCAGTTCTGACTCAGTGACCCTACAGGACAGAGTAGAACTGCCCCACAGTTTCCGAGGAGCACCTGGCAGATTTGAACTGGCGATCCGGTGAGCAGCTGGAGCATGTAACCACTACACCACCAAGGTTTTCTAAGTTAGAGACTACTTATAATTACCTCTTTGACACCACTGAGTTGGCAGCTGGAGAAATTCGCCTGGCCCTGTTTCTCAACCCCACCTGCAGCCTGGGCTGAGAAACATGAGTATTAGCCTCACAAACAAAACCTTTAGAAATAATTAAGGAAGGTCTCTGAGTTTTCCTCTGTGCCTTTTGTCTTTACAGGACGTTTATAAAAAAGGTTTGTGTTGGCTGTCCAAAGGATGAAAGAAAGGGAGGGAGAAAGGAAAGGAGGGGAGGAGAGAGGGAGGGAGGGAGGGAGGGAAGGGCGGGAAGGGCGGGAAGGGCGGAGGGAGGGACGGGTTGAAATGATCTAATAGTAGTTTCTACATTATCTGTTCTTGTCCCTTGTCTTTATTTTCGTTATTGAATCCACGGGGAAAGCAGTAAACGTTGTAATGTGAAATGTAACTCATTTGTTCCTTATTCCCCCACCCCCCGCCTTCCGATTTTTATTTTGCAATACTACGCAATGGCCTGCAGAGGGCGCACGTTCCTTAGTTTTGCATCTCTCCAACACTCCCTGACCGAAAGTTGTTCTAACAGTTTACGCAGTGAAAAGGGGTGAGAAAACCAGCCCAACTTCTGTTTCTATACACCTTTATTACCAAGACAACCCCCAAACAAAGAAAAAACTCATCAAAACCACCGCCGAAGAGTCGATTTTGACTTGTAGCCAGAAACCCTATGGGACAGAGCAGAACTGCCTCGTGGGGTTTCCAGGAGCCCTGGTGGGCTGCTACTGCTGACCTTTTGGAGAGCAGACTTAGCGCTTAGCCACTATACACCAGGGTTTCCAAGGTTACACTATAGAATATTAAGAGACACGAGGAATGCAGTTGCTTTTGGCTTCCCCTCCCCTCACCCTCCATAGAAAAATCAATTTGGGTGGTTTCTTTAGGTGAAACAAATACCCTGAAGTCCCCATCCACTTTCGAGAACTGATGGTTTTTTCCACTTCCTACATTCCTAAGACTTAGCTTTTTTACCTCTGTATTTCTCTTTGTATTTTTTCCTTTGTGAAAAAATAAATATTTTGCTGAGTTTTTGATGAAAGTTTACACAGCAAATTAAAACCAAAGAAAACCTCATTGCCATCGAGTCAATTTCGATTCATACTACCCCATGAGGAAAACGGCCCCATAGACTTTCCAGGGAGTTCCCGGTGGGTTCGAACTGCAGACTTCTTGGTTAGTAGCCGCAGCTCTTAACCACTATGCCACCAGGGCTTTCGCACAGAAAATTCAGTTCTCGTTTAACAATTTCTGTACCTATTGATCAGTGACATTAATTACATTTTCCATATTATGTCAGTGCTCTCCTTATTTCCGTTCTCTTCTGCTCCCATTAACCCAGCTTCCCTGCCTTTCTGACTGTCTCATGTGTGTTTTAGGGTAAATATTGACTGTTTCATCTCATAGAGATGATTTTTTTTTTCAAGGAGCACAGAACTCATAGCTGATAATATTTTATGATCCAATATGTTATTTGTCTGAAAGATGACCTCTGGGAGTAGTTTCTGTTCAAAGTTTAAAGGGTATCTCAGGGAACTATCCCTTGCTAGTCCCAACCAGTCCAGTAAGTCTGGCCTTTAAAAAAATTTAAACAAAGGAATTAGAGTTTTGTTCTACAGTTTTCTACCGTTCTATCTGGAACCATCTATTATGTCCCTGATCGGACAGATTGGTGGTGGTTGTTGGGTACCATCTCGTTCTTCTGGTCTCTGGATAGATGAGGCTTTGGTTGGTGTGGGCAGTTAGTCTGGTACACTAGATTCTTTTTTGAGCTTGGTTTTGTTCATTCTCTTATTTCTTTTCCTGCAAATGAGTAAAAACCAATAGTTGTATTGAGAAGGCTACTTGCATGCTGTTAAGATCCTAGATGCGACTTACCATACTAGGATAAAGAACATAAATTTTATAGGCTGTGTGGTGCCAGTTGACCAAGATATCCCATAAGACTCTGACCCTAAGCCTTCAAACCCAGTGAACCAATCCTGTGAAATGTTTGTTTCTATCTGGGAGGTAACTGTGACTGTGTCCCCTAAATGTGCTTTATTGTGTGTATGAACGTGTGTGCAACACATCCAAACATGTATGTACTGTGCCTGTATACACATCTATATGGCAACATGCATGCATACACATATACCTTGCGGTACACATATATGACTTAGGTCTACCTGTGTAACCACAGGCTTTTTTTTTTTTATTATGATTGAGTGAAAATGTACGTTCCCATGTAAATTTGCGTGCCCGCCTATGTGCAGCTCTCATGGCTCTCCCTGCCTGGTGACAGCACACTTTTCCTATCCATTCTATACATGTTGTATCATTCTAACAGCCTCCTATCCCCTCCTCTCCACTTTCTCCCCCGCCTCCAGTAAGAGGGCAGCAGGGCGACATCCTATAGATGCGTAGAACCATAAAGTGCACACACGATATGGTCACTCTGTATCGCCAAGTCCAATCCATTCCTGTCGGAAGAGTTGACCTGCATTATGATTTATGGACAGGGGCAGCAGCATCAGGGCCAGGGTCCATGCTCCCAGGGGAACCCTGAAGCCCCTGGACCATCAATTGTGGTCTTTTATTGGAGATCTCAGGGTGCACCCCTATTTATTCTCTTGTTGCCAGTGAAACTCAACTTTGTGAGCTCCATCATGGCTATCATGATGGTGGTGGTGGCTGGGCACCATCCAGTTCTACTGGTCATGAGTTGACCTTGTATGTTTCTTATTATCATGATTGGTGAAGTTGTTCACACCCACCTTCAGTATTACCTTTCCTATCACCCAAAATATCAAGTATCTCCTGTTTAGAGGCTGTTTCCCCTCCCATGCTTTGTAACCACCGAAGAACTCTGCTTTTTGTATGTGTACTCCTTTTCGTTTTTTTTATAAAAGTGGTATCATTCAATATTTGTCCTTTAGCGGTTGACTTATTTCACTGTGCATAGAGCCCTCCAAGTTCTCCAAGTTATGATTCACAGACCTGTCCGTATTTTTCATAACTGTATAGTGCTCCATCATACACGTGCACCACATTTTGTCCATTCATCCTTTGATGGCGCTTAGGTGGTTTCTGTCTTTTTGCCGTCATGAATAATGCTGCAACGAACACAAGTGTGCTTGTGTCTCTTTATGTCACTACTATTAGATCTCCAGGATATATACATGGGAGTGAGATAGCTGGATCATAATGTAATTCTACTTCTAGCTTTCTAAGGAAGCCTCAAACTATTTTCCTTAGTAGTGATGCCATTCTGTAATCACACCAGCAATGGATCAAAGTTCCAATCCCCCCACTTCCTAGCCAGTGTTTGTTATTTTCGGACCAGTACTGTTTTTGCAGGAATGAGATGATATGATTTACATCTCTCTGATGGAAACAGAGGATGGTGGCTTAGTGGATAAGTGCTATGGCTACTGGTTGAAATGTCAACAGTTCAAATCTGCCAGGTGCTCTTTGGAAATTCTATGGGGTAGTTCTACTCTGGCCTACAGTGTCACTGTGAGTCAGAATTCACTCGACAGCACTGGTTTTTTTTTTTTTTTTTTGGCTTTAGTGGAAATCCTGGTGTTGTAGTAGTTAAGTTCTATGTCTGCTAACCAGACACTCCTTGGAAACTCTATGGGGCAGTTCTACTCTGTCTTATGATATTGCTGTGAGTTGGAATCGACCTGATGGCAGTTGGTTTGGTTTTGTTTTTTAATGGCTAATGGGAAACCCTGGTGGTGTAGTGGTTAAGTGCTACTTCTGCTTACCGAAACGTCGGCAGTGATCAAAAGCATCTTTTCGTGTGTTTGTCTCCTACTTGAATATCTTCTTTGCTATGTGTGTTCATGTCCTTTTCTCACTTTAAAGATTGGATTGTTAGTCCTTTTGTTAAGCGTTTCAAGTTTATTTTAGAGATTAAATCTTTACCATATATATATATATATATGCATATTGTTTCTAAAGATATTTTTCCCCAATCTGTAGGTTCTCTTTTTATTCTTTGCGTAAAACCTTTTGATGAGCTTAAGGATTTGATTTTTAGGAGATCATAGTTACCTAATTTGCCTTCTATCACTCACATATTTGAAGTTGTGTTTGGTATTCTGCTACTAAAGAAAATTAAGTCCCGGAGTTTTCTCCTTGTATTATTTTCTAGGAACTTTATGCCTTTAGCTTTAAATTTTAGGTCTTTGATTAATTTTGAGTCAGTTTTTGTGTATAGTGTTGGGTATGGATCCTGTCTCATTTTTCTGCAAATAAATATCCCATTTTGCCGGCACCATTTGTTAGACTTTTTCCCCCGGTGAATAGATTTTGACGTCTTGTTGGAAATCAGATGCTCATAAAGCCAAAAACCTGTTGTCTTCATGTTGATCCTGACTCATAGCAACATGATAGCACAGAGTAGAACTGCCCCAAGGGGTTTCCATGGAGCAGCTGGTGGATTCAAACTGCCCACCTTTTGGTCAGCAGCTGAGCTCTTAACCTCTGTACCACCAGGACTGCTCAGCTGCCCATAGATGGATGGATTTACTCTGGCTTCTCAGGTCTGTTGCATGGGTCTGTGTGTCTCCACTGGACCAGCACTAGGTTGCTTTGATTAATGTGGCTGTGTGGCATGGTACCACAGATCAGTCAGAGAGTACCAGGAAGCCCGCGTGCACTGTGAGGCATAGCATGTTGTTGTTGTTAGGTGCTGTAGAGTCGATTTTGATTCATAGCGACCCTATGCACAACAGAACAAAGCCCTGCTCAGTCCTGCACTGTGCCCACAGTGGTGTCTATGCTGTGATGCCTGTCACTGCAGCCACTGTGTCAATCCATCTCACTGATGGTCTTCCTCTCTTCTGCTGACCCTCCACTCTACCAAACATGATGTCCTGCTCAGGGGCCTGATCCCTCCTGATGACATGTCCAAAATATGTAAGATGCAGTCTTGCCATCTTTGCTTCCAAGGACCGCTCTGGTCATACCGCTTGCAGAACAGATCTGTTTGTTCTTTTGTTAGTCCAAGGTGCATTCTCTGTTCTTCTCCAGCACTGCATTTCAGAGCATCAGTTCTTCCGTCCTCTTTACTCACTGTCCAGCTTTTGTGTGGGCCTGATGCAGTTGAAAATGTCATGGCTTGGGTCAGTCGAATGTTAGTCTTCAAGGATGCATACCATGCCTCTTAATCTGCCTAGATTACTGCCATAGTCCCACCTCATCTGCATGATAACTGCTTGTGGTAACTACTTTTATAATCACCTGAATTTTAAAGGTAGGGAAACTGAGGACAGGAAGTGTTCAGTGAGTGGTTTGACATGATCCAGGTGAAACACAACAGCCATTAGATTTTAAATTGGACCTAAGTGACTCCAAATGCCAGCTTCTTTGGCTTTACACGGGGCGTCTCCCATACCAGTTGCTGTCATGTCAGTTCCGACTCATGGTGACCTGATGTGTGTTGGAGCAGAACTGCACTCCACGGTGTTCTCAGTGGCTGATGTTTTTGGAAGTAGATCACCAAGCCTTTCTTCCAAGTTCCCTCTGGGTAGACTTGAACTGCCAGCCTTTCAGTTAGAAGTCCAGTGGTTAACCATTTGATGAGCTACTAGGACTCCAGCATCTCTAAAGTAGTGTGTATGTTAGCTGCAAGTTGAGATTGTTGGTAAAGCACAGGACTCTAGAGGTGGAAGAGACCCTAGACCACTTCTCATGGGGTCTTCTGTAAGACAAACAAGAGCAAAGGTAAAACCAGAGCCCAAGGGAGGCAAAATGGCTTTTCTCCATTGAACATCCAGGACCAGCGAGAACCCAGGCCTTGGCTCTTTTTCCTGACTAGAAATGTTTCCACATTTAAACTCCAGTTTACAAAACCATTAACAACCGTCTCTAAAGAGGAGACAAGCTGTTTCAAATTCTTCTTGGGGCAAAAAAGAAGGGACATCAAAAGGTTTCTTTGGGGTCATCTGCTCATGGTGACTTTGACTTGAACTTGGTCTTTATTTAGCATTTCAATTTTATGCTCTGCAACCAGTCTGGCTGTGTTGGAGGTCCATCCAAAGGTCAGCAAGCTGGCCACTTGCTCAGAGCCAAAGTCTATTACTGTGCCTGTGGAAATCCCCAGCTCACCTCTGGGTGGGTCGTCCAGCCTCTGCCCGGGGGCTGTGAGCTCTGGAGGCTGTGCACTGCCACCGAGTTGCCCAACAGCACTTCATTCTGCAAGGACCTGGGTTAGAGCAGGACAGATGGCTCTGTGACATTCTCAACCTCCTCCTGCTCTCTCATTTAGGCAGTGCCTCAGGATTGGACTTCACTTTCTCACCAGGGGTTCAGCTTAGAGGAGAAAGACTATTCTAGAATTAGTTTACCTTGCTAGTTTTTGCTTCTCTGATTTGTGTGCACATCTCTGTACTGCTGCTGGCTGTCTCTGAGGACTATCACAGGGCCTTTATGTATGAATGATAGCCTTGTGGCTCATGTCAACAGCTGTAGATGTTCTTATTTTAACCTTGAATATAAAAAACCCAACCTAACCCATTGCCATCTAGCTGATTCTGACTCACAGCGACCCTGTAGTACACAGTAGAACTGCTCAGGGGAGCACTTGGCAGATCTGAGCTGTCAACCTTTTGGTTAGCAGACATAGCACTTAATCACACAGCAAGCTTTTTGCATGGAACTATCTGTCTAAGTGTCCCTCTAACTGTACTGAATGTGTAGCAAGAGAAATGATATTGTTTGGAGTAAAACTGCCCTGTCCTTAACTCACTAATGGGATAAACCGTGGTGTCACAGTACTGTGTCTGCTAACCAAAAGGTCGGCAGTGTGAATCTGCCAGGCAGTCCGTGGGAACTCTGTAGGGCAGTTCTGCTCTGTCCTGTAGGGTCGCTGTGAGTTGGAACTGACTTGATGCCAGTGGGCTTGGTTCTTTTAATGGGGAAAAAAAGACCAAGGTGTGAGTTCCTGCTCTGCCACTCAGCAGATAGTGAGCTCAGTGTGCCATCTGAGTGCGTTTCAGGTCCCTTACTGGTAACAGGAGAATGGTGATGCCTACCTTCTTCACGGAGTTATCATCAGGACCAAACCCATTGCTGTTAATTACAACTCATGGGGACCCTATAGGACATAGTAGAAGTGCCCCCTAGGGTTTCCAAGGAGCTTCAGGTGGATTCAAACTGCTGACCTTCTCTGGTAAGTGGCTGCAGCACTTAACCACTGGACAACCAGGCAGATGACCAGAAGGTCAGTGGTTGGAGACTACCAGGTGCTCCATGGGACTACAGTGTGGCAGGTGCCTTCTGTAAAGTTTAAATCCTTAGCACTCTGACCTAGAGAGTCACTCTGAGTCAGAGTCAACTCTGTGGCAATGGGTGGAGTTCAGAATTTGCAAGCGTCAGGAGCCCTGGTGGCATAATAGTAAAGACCAAAAGGTTGACAGCTCAAAGCCACCAGCCCCTCCTTGAAAACCCTACAGTGGCAGTTCTACTCTGTCCTGTCACTATCAGTTGGAATCAACTCAGTGGTAACAGGTTTGGTTTTTTCTTTGATGCTGATGTTGCTGGCTGTCTGGGAACTACACTTGGGGAACCATGGCTAGAGACAAGCTCCTCAGTGTGTCTCAGCTGATTGGCAGGCTGCTTTGCTGGGTCTGTCAAACAAGGCAGGTCTCTAATTGTTGAATGGGCATGAGGAGGTGGAGGAGTCTGGTGCCAGGCCAAAATTCTATGTATGCTCCCTCAGGCCGGACTACAGGCCTCCTGGGAGACAGGTAGCCAGCTATTTGCATGCCACTTCGTGGAGGGAGGTGCAGTCAAGCCCTAGGTGTGTCTGCGTTCTAACCAGGTGCCTCGGTTCTAGGGCCTTCTTACCTGGGCCTTGGATGAGGTTATCCCCAGGTGCCTCCAATGAGACCTCCCTGTCAGGGGCCTTGCGTGAGGCACTCTTCTCCCTGGTCCTGGTACCTTTCCTTTGCTAGTCCTTTCCTCTCTTTCTGTGCTGGTCCATGGGTCGCTGAATGTCAGGGGCCTTTTGTTCTGGGCTTTGTTCTGGCTCTCTGTTGTGTGTTAGCTGATTCTCGTCTGTTGTCATTCTTTGTGTAAAAATGAAACAGGGGAGCTGGTGTCCCTCTTTTTTGCCTCTTTCTTACATCATCATGATAAGTAAGTAAAGGTTTGATTGGTATTCTCTGTTGGGCTCCTTGTTCTAATTGACTGCCTTGACACCCGATGACTCAATATCTGATATTATTTCCCTTTATCTGCAAGCTTCCTTTGTCCCCTGTGCTGTGAATACAAAGATGTCTGGAATGACCAACAACAGCTGGATTCTCGGCTTGGCTGTAAGTGGGCGTTATCTGAGGCTCTGGGTAAAGCCAGGCTTCTAATTCAGCACATCTGAAGTCAGGCGTGAGGTTCTCATTTCTCAAAAGGGTTGGGACAATGTCGATTCCACTGGCCTTGGGCTCCATTTTGAGTAGCAGGACTAGTGTTTTCTAAATAGGATTATAAGGAACGCACACAAGACAATCAGAGAAATACCACTTTGTGGTACCAGCTCTCTGTAAGGTAAATCAGAAGGTGATTTTAGAACTGTGGTGTTCAACCCTGCTCACCTAGCAGGTTACCGTTTTTTGAATGGAAAGTGTTTTGGGGATGAAGTATTTATACTGAGACCCTGTTGCTTTCGAAGTCAATTCTGACTCATAGCGACTCTACAGACAAAGTAGAACTACCTACTCCACAGGGTTTCCAGTTTGCAGCTGGTGAATTCAAACTGCCGACCTTTTGGTTAACATTTTGCTCCTTATAGTGAGAAGTATACCGAAATAAACCAAACCTGCTACCGTAGAGTCAATTCGGACACATAGAGCCACTATAGGTCAGAGTAGAATTGCCTTGTAGAGTTTCCAAGGACCACCTGGCAGATTCAGTCTGCAGACGTTTTGGTTAGCTGATGTAGCACTTAACCACTATACCACCAAAGTTTCTTATACTGAATTTGGGGTTCAACATATCACAATTCCAGCCTAGTAATTCTGAGCTGTGGAATCTGAAAGAACTTCCTGTCTACCACCCAGAACTAAACCACTGCCATTAAGTCATTTCCAACTTGTCATGACCCTAGAGGGTTTCCAAGCTGCAAATCCCTATGGTGACTGCCATGTCTTTCTTCCATGGGGCCCCTAGTAGTTTCGAACTGCCAGCGTTTGGGTTAGCAGTGGATTGCTTTAACAGTGGTGCCAGCAGGGCTCCTTTATGTGTTAAAAAGTTGGGATTAAAACAGGTAGTATAATTTGCCAACAAGTTGACAACACTCAGAGATTTGCTGTCAGGTTTTAAACAAGAAGGTAGAGGTGAAAACACCATTTAGTCCTTTGTACATTCAAAATATTTACCAAGTGTCTCCTCTAGGCCAAGCACTGTTGTAGGTGCTGGGGAATAAAGTCGGTGAATAACACAGACAGAGTCTGTCTTAGTCATGTAGCGCTGCTATAACAAGTGGATGGTTTCAAAAAAGAGAACTTTATTTCCTCACAGTAAAGCAACCTAAAAATCCAAATTCAAGGTGTCAGCTCTGGAGGAAGGCTTTCTGTGTCCATTGGCCTGTTCATCAATCTTCCCCTGGAGTAGGAACTTTGCTTCACCGGAACCTCAGGTCCAAAGGACGCACTCTGCTCCCAGCGCTGCTTTTTTGGTGGCACAAACTCCCCAGCTCTCTGCTTGCCCTTTCCTTTTCTTTGATGTCTTCAGAGATAAAGGTGGTGCTGGCCCCATCCCAGGGAAACTCCCTTTACACTGGCTCAGGGATGTGACCGGAGTAAGGGCATTATGTCCCACTCTCATCCTCTTCAACCACTGACAGAAATTATGACTCATAACACACAGGAAAAATCACAAAATGGGGACAACCACACCATACTGGAAATCATGGCCTAAACAAGTTGACACGTATTTCTGAGGGACACAGTTCAATCCATGACACAGTTCCTGGCCTCCAAGAGTTTTGAGTCTAGTGAAAAGATAAGCAACAGATAGATAAGTATAATAAAGTAGGGCATTGTGATAAAGGAAGCCCAGGGTGTTGTGAGAGCTTGTAGTAGACAAGCTGGGTTCATTTAAAAAGCAGACCACCTTAATCCAAAAGTTGAAAGAGGGTGGCTTGAGCTGGTATCTGAAAAAAAAGGTCCAGACAGAGGGACAGGGTGCTCAAAGGCCTAATAAGGACAGAGCATAGCAGCCAGACAGACTGCTAGAGCATGACGGGATTGTAGGCAGTGAGGGAGATGGCTCCTTATGACTCTGGAGAGGTACTTGTTTTGAGAGCACACATGTGGTCATCCAAAAAACAAAAAACAAAAACCCATTGCTGTCAAGTTGACTCTGACTCATTCTGACCTTACAGGACAGAGCACAACTGTCCCATTGGTTTCCAAGGAGTGCCCAGTGGATTGGAACCACTGTCTCCTTGGTCAGCAGCCATAGCTCTCAACCACTGTGCCAGCAGGGTTTGGTTGATGGTGACAGAAACTGAATTCAGAAGAGCATAAGGAAAAAGAAAGTTGTTGGCCGAGGAAACTGGGAAGCCCATGTGTGGAGCTGGCCTCAGAGGACGATGCCGTGGCATCCTCAGGTCTGTCTCTCTGCACACTGTTCTCCTCTACTTCTGTCTCTGCACTAATTCCAGTGCTCCCTTCCTTCAGAAGTGTGTTTTCTTCCTGTGGCTGGGAAACACTGGGGTGTGGCTAGACACAGCTCTAGGCTTACAGCATCCTGGTTTAGTTACCATGGGGGAACAGGAGGTTTCCTTTCTTCCAGGAAGTGTTTAAAGAATCAGATTAGGATGCTGATTGGTCTAGCTGGCAGCACGCACCATCCTAAGCCAATTGCTGTGAGTGGGAGGCAGGAAAGCACTATGATTGGCTGCCCCATGAAACTCACCAGGAGAATAAAGGAATATTCCTTTAAAAGGGTGGCTGTTCTTGTTGGTTGCCATCAGAGTGGCTCTGACTTACAGCAACCACCAGTGACAGAGTAGAACTGCCCCATGAGGCGCTCTGGGCTGGAATCTGGGTGGAAGGAGATGGCGAGACCTTTTTTCCAGAGCTGCGGGGTGGGTGAGAGCTGACAACCTGTTGGTTAGCAGTGGAGTGCTTCATCGTTGTACCACAGAGCTCCACAGGGGCCTTTTGCCAGAAAAAGGGCAAACTGGTGCTGGCAGAAAGAAACAAAAAAATAGTCCCTACAAGTGTGGAGTGACAGGAGCTTGGGGCGAATCTCTGTGCCACGGCACACACTTGGTCTTCTGTTAGTTTGCTTGTTTGTTACATATTTTTAACTCAAAGAATTCTTTGACTTGATCTTTTCCCTGGGTTCGTCTCAGAGGGTGAGTTTGGTTTGTTAAGATGTGTTGGGACAGAACTGTCAGAGACAGATGCTTGGACTGTGCCTAAGCAAAGTGAGAAAAGAAGAGAAACAGAGAAGAAAACCCAAACCAAACCCCTTGTCATCAAGTTGATTCTGATTCATAGCGACCCTAGTGAAAAAAGGAGAGCGTTTTCATAAATCAAAAAATGTCACCACTGAACATGAAATATAAGGAGGTAGAACAAAGTTAAAATGCATTTTCAGTTTTATCACCATCACCGCGGTTACTCTCAGGTCGGTCTTGGGATGCATGCAACTATTTGTGGTGTGGTGACAACTTCAGTTCTTAGGCTGGAAGACAGATTGATTAGCTGTTTGTTTAGGTCACAGCCTTCCTTCTGGCTCTTTCTGAAATTCATCATGTCTCTTGTAGGCATGATGGTCAAATAACTTGATATGTGGCTACCACAGCAGTTGATATCACTTTAGTTAGGCAGAGGAGTGATATTCCAACTTAATTAAAATATGCAAGAATATAATTTATATAATGTGTACCACAAGCCAAAAGGAGGTATCCATTGATATGATAGTAGTGGTGTTAATAAGAGTCTTGTCCCCCCCCCCTCAGGTTTTTGCCTCAATTAAGAGAAACTGTTGAACACCTAAGATTGGCACAAACATATGAGAATGCAAAATTGCAGGTTCTGTGAATTGTTATATGAATAACCTGAGGGGAATCATAGGAAAAATGAATCCCTGTGTGATACAAATGGCTAAAAGACTTGGCTACAAACTTACCAGAAGTTCAGAAGTTGGAGGAACCCAGAGGTGCCTTGGAATAAAGCCTGGTGATGGATTTCCTACATCAGTCACTGAAAGCTCTACAGAGCCTAGTTCTACTCTGATACGCATGAGGTCGCCATAAGTTGGAACCAACTTGATGGCAACTACTTACTGGTCATAGTGGAAAGCATCTGGGTGGAGTATTACCTGGGCCTGCGCTGTCCAATGTGGTAACTGTATACATTTACATAAATTAAAGTATTTCAGTTCCTAGCCTCGCCAACTCCATTTCAAATGGTCAACAGGCACTTATGGCTGGTGGCTGCCCTGGTGGACAGCACGTATATAAAACAATGGCCATCATCCCAGGATGGGTGGACAGTGCTGATCCTGGCAGCATCCTGGGTGAAGGCCTCTTCCCTCTAGGATGATATCAGACAAATAAAAACTTGAAGAAAGCTTTTCTTCCTGCCTCATGCCCCACAGTAAGTCCCACCCTGATAACGCACACTAAATCCATCCACTTCTCTCTGTGGTGCTCCTGGAAGCCAAGCCATTCTTAGCTTCCATTGGAACCGATGCAGAAACTTCCTGAGTCGTTTCCCCCTTTATTCCCCTTCTTCCTTATTTATTTGCATTCTCCATGGAGCTGCCAGAGTGAATTTTTAAAAACATACATCAGGTCTGAATTTTCTCAGAACAGCTGAAAAAGGAAAGCAAAGGAAGATCATGGAACAACTTTATAGCATGTTTGCACCACTGTACACTGTTCTTCTAAATAATTCATGTTTGATCTTCAGGAGAAGGGCAGTGGTGGTTCAGGGTAGAACTTAGCCCACCCATGCAGGAGACCTGGATTTCATCCCTGGCCAACGTGAGGCATCTGCAGTCACAACCTGTGTGTCTGTGGAGACTTGAGTGTTTCCTGTAGTGTTAGTCAGGTTTCAGTGGAGCTTCCAGACTGGGACGCACCAGGAAGAAAGGTCAGGTGATCTGCTTCTGAAATTCCACTGTTGAAAACTCTGCCATGCATGGGGTCTGCATGAGCTGGGGGCTGACTTGATGCCAACTAACAGTAAAAATAGTCTTCACAAAAACACCTGACAGAGGTGTCATATAAGGTCTAATAAGTAAGTTCACGAGCCTGCCACCGTGCACTTATGTTGGCAGTGCTGTCCAAACAACTCGGTAATGTTTCATAACCTTGGTGTATCAGAGTCTCCCAGCTGTGTTCATGTGGACACAGGATGGTGTCTTGCTGAGTGGCGTTCATTATCGTTGTTGTCTGTTTTTGTGTGCCATCATGAGAATGTCAGAGCTTGAATTAAAGCAACGAACAAATAATTAAATTTCTCATTAAACTTGGCAAGAGTGGAAGAGAAGTCAGGGAGCTATTAGTCCAAGTTGATGGAGATAATGCCACCAAGAAAACAGCAGTGTACAAATGTCTTAAACATTTTTCTGAGGGGAGACAGCATCACTGATGAAGGGAGGTCAGGACAGCCAGTAATGAGCAGAACTGATGAGGACACTGCCCCCAAAATGAAAAAGTAAAATCATTGCCTGGCTTTGAGAATCACAGCAGGCCAGGTAAATACTGGTAGAGAAACAGTGAGGAAAATCTTCACTGAAAATCTTGGCAGGAGAAAGGCATGTGCAGAAATGGTCCCGAAGGAGCTCGCTGATGAACAACAGCAAAGGAGAGTTGAAGTTTGCAGACTATTTGGAGAGATAAGATGATGTTTGGGGCCATATTGTCACTGGTGATGAAACACAGGTGTTCCAACACGACCCTGAAACAAAGCGTCAAAGTGCACAGTGGAAGTCAGCCATTCTCCACGACCAAAAGGGTTCTGTCAGTCCAAATCAAGAGTAAAAACGATGTTGCTATACTTTTTTTGATATCGGAGGGATTGTTCATTATGAGTTTGTACCCACTGGATAAACAGTTAACTAGGGTTACTATTTGGAAGTCTGAAAAGGCTGCGTGGAAAAGTTAGATGAAGACTGTCTGAACTTTTTGCCAACGACTCATGGCTCTTGGATCACGACAGTGCACCAGCTCACACGGCACGGTCTGTGAGGGAGTTTTTAGCCAGTCAACAAATAACTGAATTGGAACACCCTCCCTACTCACCTGATCTGGCCCCCAGTGACTTCTTCTTTTACCTGAAGATAAAGGAAATCTTGAAAGGCAGACATTCTGATGACATTCAGGACATCAAAGGGAAGACTACGGCAGCTGACGGCAGCTCTGAAGGCCATCCTAGTAGAAAAGTTCCCAAATGGCTCTGAAGGGCGGATGAGGCACTGGCATCAGTGCAGAGCTTCCCAAGGGGAGGACTTGGAAGGTGACCATAGTGATATTCAGCAATGAGGTATGTAGCACTTTTTCTAGGATGAGTTCGCAAATGTAATTGGCAGTCCTCGCATATAAACACACACGGTTCACTTGATCACCTTTCACCATGCTCTAACTCCCTGACATTTCACTTCCTTCCTGCTTCTTCTTCTTCTTCTTTTTTTAAGTGTTTTGTTGTGCTCTAAGTGAAAGTTTACAACCCAAGTCAGTTTGTCATACCCAAACTTACACTGCTATGTAACTCTAGCCCCTGTCCCCACCCTGTGACAGCATACTTCTCCTTTCCACTCTATATTTCCCGTGTCCATTCAGTGAGCTCTTTTCCCCATCTGCTGTACCATCTCACCTCTGGACAGGAGCTGCCTGGCTAACCGCAGGTATCTATTTCAGCCAAGAAGCACACTCTTCACCAGTATCATTTGATGTCTTATGGTCTGGTCCACCTTTGTCTAGAGTTGGCTCCTGGAATGGTTTTAGGTCTAGGCTAACAGAGAGCCCAGGGAGCGATGTCCGTCAGGGACCCTCTGGTCTTTCTAATAGAGGTGAAGCTCTGCACTGCACTTCCCTCCCACTTTATCAAGGGTTCTTTGCTGTGTTCCCTGTCAAGGCAGTCATTGGTGGTCGTTGGGTACCGTCTAGTTCTTCTGGTCTCATGTTGATGTAGTCTCTGGCTTCTATGGCCCTTTCTGTCTGTTGGGCTCATACTGTCCTTATGTCTTCCATTCTCCTCTGCTCCAGGTGGGTTGGGACCAGTTGATGTTTCTTAAGTTTCTTAGGTGGCGGCTTACTAGATTTTAAGACCCCAAATACCACTCACCAAGGTCACAAAAGGACAAACGTTATATGAGACCACTATTATAAGGACCCAAGAAAAGGTTTAAAAACTGAAGAAAACATTCTTTGATGGTTACAACTATGGGGAAGAAGAGGGTTATTCACTCACCTCTTCTGTTTTGTTGCTGTGTTCATTCTGTATTAGGAGGCTGTATACTGAGTGGGGCATCCCTGTGCTAGGAGGCTGTATACCAAGTTGTAGCACAAATAAGTTTTACCAACTGCTCCTTGGAAGCCCTATGGGGCAGTTCTCTTCTGCCCTATAGGGTTGCCCTGAGTTGGAATCTGCTTGATAGCCATGGGGTTATGGAGGTCTGTGAGAGTCCCTGGGTGGTACAAATGGTCAATGAGCTCAGCTGTTAGCTACAAGGCTGGGGGTTCAGGTCCATCTAGAGGAAGAAAGGTCTGGGGGTAACTTCTGAAAAATCAGCCACTGAGAACCCCGTGTGGCACAGTTCCCCTCTTGACACACTTGGGGTCACCACGTGTGAGAGCTGATTTGATATCTGGCATGGAGATGTGAAA
Source organism: Heterohyrax brucei (assembly GCA_028571685.1). NCBI lineage: Eukaryota > Metazoa > Chordata > Mammalia > Hyracoidea > Procaviidae > Heterohyrax > Heterohyrax brucei. The sequence continues at coordinate 81,490,333 of CM053148.1, read as the reverse complement.
TCTTGGTAGTTTCTGACTTTGTCGAATTCCTTCCGTTAAGTGATTTTCAAATCCCTATCTCCCCCAAATTCGTTAATGTAAAATTCAGTTTATGTATTGTCAGTGGCTGCTTTCCTGTGACAGGGTCATGCCTGTGACACGTTCATTGCTTTCACCATGGCTCTTCTCTGAGGAGGCTGGAGACATTGTCACCACTCTGGCCACAGAGAGGTCTAGGGTACGGGAGGAGCTTGATCTGGTGGGCTCAGAACTCTGAGCCTAGGACTCAACCACACCATTAGTCTGACCTTGCCAGGTGGAGGTTAGATGTTGCCTTTTATCTGTTTGTTGCTTGGGTCAGTCTTTGATCCTAAACAGCCCCACCCTTCTTTCTCTTGAATGGCTCATTTCCTGCTTGCTCCTGGTTAACTGCTCCTCGTTAACATTTTTTGGAAACTTCTATTCAACCAGAACTCCTGCCACGGTGCTTAAGTTTCTTCCTCTGATGCTGATCACCCGGCAAACCCATCTCAGCCTTGTGTTGCAGAAAGGCCTTGCTTCTCAGAGAGTGGTCCCTGGACCAGCATCATCAGCACCACCTCAGATGGTCCTTTTAACAAAGTAGACATCTTCTGTTCTCTCAAGGGGGCCTCTGGTCCCATTTCAGAACGGTTCCCCAGTAGCCCCTCATCAAGAGCTGTCCTTTACATTCTCCCTGCTGCTGCCCCAGCAGAAAGACGAAAAGCAAACAAATCATCCAGTCCTTTTAAACGTTGTGACCGCTTCTTATGCCGTCGAGCCCGTGCTAAGTGTCTGGTGCTCACAGCAGTGGTTATTTCTCCAGTTGCGCAGCGGACCTAACAATAATCCAGTCCTCCACTGGGCAGCCAGCCTCGCTGTTTTCCAGCCCTGCACCCAGCAGGCTTACCCACATACTGTGAATTTGAGAACCTCCTTTGCAGAAGCAGGGGAAGCTTGTGTGAATGAGAAATGTCCCACGTGGAAATCTGACACTGGCCTGAGCCAGGAGTATTTGGAATCAGACACAGGAAAAGGCTGGATCTTCACTGACCTGCCTGAACCACAGAATGTGTGTGGGGTTGGCTCTGGTTACAGCACTCCAGGAAGCGTCACCCCGAAAGTACGCCTGCTATGAACCAGAGCACGTCCTCCTGCTAATCCGCACTAACCGAGGTGGACGTGCTCTTTCTGCATGCACCATCTCTTCTCAGCAGTATCCTTCCTGTGATCTTTCTTGCCCTGGTGACTCAGTGGCAGGATGCCCTGGGGGAAGAAGGGCTTGTGAGCTTAGTTTTGCCCCCGACCACGGATCTTTCATAGCTACTGGGGAGTAACCAGCTCTCCTCAGGCAAACTCTGAGCACCATCAAAGGTCATCCACAGGGGCTAGAGAGCCAGGTACTATCTCCCACTGAGAACCTAACTATCCTAAAGACAAAGGAAGGAATTCCCTTTGTCCTTAGGAAATCACTAGCCATCTGATTTGCACTCAGGAAAGGCTGGCTGTTCAAATCCACCCAGAGGTTCCTTGGAAGAAAGTCTTGGCAATCTACTTCCAAAACATCACAGCCATTAACAGCCCTATGAAGTGCGGTTCTACTCTGAAACACACCGAGTCGCCATGACTCTGAAATCCACTCAGTAGTAACTGGTTTGGATTGGCTTTTATGCAGTCCTAGCTTTCCGTTGTTGTTAGGTGCTGCTGAGTTGGTTTCAACTCATAGCAACCCCATGAGGTCCAACAATTAAGTCCGTGAACTTAATTGTTCTAAGTGCCTAATACCTCAGTGCTGTATATCGCCATGGTCGCCTTCAAAATCCTCCCCTTGGGGAGCTATGCACTTGATGCCAGCACCTAGTGCACCCTTCAAAGCAATTTGGGAACTCTTTCTGGAACGGCCATTACACCCAGTGGCATGATGGCAGGTTCTCAAACTTAATTGTGTAGTTGTCTGTGAAGGGAGTTTTTAGCCAGGAAACAAATAACTGTATTGGAACACCCTTCCTACTCACCTGATCTGGCCCCCAATGACTTTTCTATACCTGAAGGTAAAGGAAATATTGAAAGGAAGACGTTTTGGTGACATTCAGGATGTGAAGGGTGACAGCTCTGATGGACACATTCCAGAAGAAGAGTTCCAAAACTGCTGTGAAGGGTGGGCTAGGAGCTGCTCTCAGCACGTAGCTTTGCAAGGGATGTACTTGGAAGGTGGTGGTAGTGACATTCAGCTGTGAGGTAGGTACTGCTTTTTCTAGGATAAGTTCAAGAACTCAATTGTCAGTCGTCGTGTGGACAGCTGAAGGCCGCCTGGCCCGGTCCTGCCCATCCTCATAGTTGCTGTGACGCTGGAGCCCCTCGCTGCAGCCACTGTGTCAGTCCTTCGCATTGAGGGTCTTCCTCTTTTTTCCTGACTGTCTGCTTTACCAAGCACGATATTCTTCTCCAGGGACTGATCCTTCCTGATAATAGGACCAAAGTATGTGAGACAAAGTCCTGTCTTTCTTGTTTCTAAGGAGCATTCTGGCTGTACTTCTTCCCAGACAGACTTGACCATACTTCTGGTAGTCTGTGATATGTTCAGTATTTTTAATCAACACCGTAATTCAGAGCTGTCGGTTCTTCTTTGGTCTTCCTTGTTTATTGTTCAGCTTTTGCGTGCATGTGAGGTGATTGAAAATATTATGGCTTGGTTGGGTGCACCTTAGTTTTCAAGGTGACGTCTTTGCTTCTCAATACTTTAAAGAGGGCTTTTGCAACAGATTTGTCTGGTGAAATGTATCTTTTGATTTCTCCACTGCTGCTTCCGTAGGTGGTGGTTGTGGATCCAAGTAAAACGAAATCTTTGACAGCTCCACCTTTTCTCCATTTATTGTGATTTTGATTATAGTCGTAGCTTAAACACAACCACAATAAAAAACCCAAACACACTGCCATCCAGTTGATTTCAACTCATAGCAACCCTCTAGGACAGAGTAGAACTGCTCCATAAGGTTTCCAAAGAGTGCTTGACGGATTCAAACTGCTGACCTTTTGGTCAGCAGCTGTAGCTCCTGACTACTGCACCACCAGGGTTCCCAGCCACAGCTTAGTCAACTGAGAAGCCAAACTTGTTGCTGTTGGGTTGATTCATCTCATGGTGACCTCCTGTGTGACAGAGTAGAACTGCTCCGTAGGGTTTCCTTGGCTGTAATCTTTGTGGAAGCAGATGGCCAGGGCTTTCTTCTGCAGTGCCATTGGGCAGTCATAGACTTCCAACCTTCAGGAGTTGTGAGTAAAGTGTTGGCACCACCCAGGAACCTTCCTGGCATCATAATTACAGCTATTGCTGCTCAGATGTTAGATCTTTCTGGATCTTTCGCTTTCTGTCTCCACGGCTCCACTTCTGAAAGCCGAGGTGCCCCAGCGGGCTTTCTGTTGAAGGAAGGCCCTTCTCCCTGCCCTTTCCCAGGTCTCCGGCAGGTCAGCAGAACTTCCCTCCTTGCCTCCCCATGCCATGCTGATGACTGACAGTCCACAGGTCAGATATCACCTGCTTTCCTCGCTGCATGTGCTTCCCTGAGCTCACACGGGAAGCAGAAGAATGAGGGCTTCCACCCTGAGGAGCAGGCTCCTGTATGGTTGTTGAGTTATGCCTGGGCACTGCCCCTCCCGGTAAACTGTGACTGATGAGCCAGAGGATGTTAAAGGTCTGTGGGGTCTTTGAGCACACTATTTGTAAGGAGGAGAAGAGGGTCAGGGAAAGGTGAGTCCAGGCAGTGGGCACTAAACCACATGGTGTGCTCACGGGACAGCTTATAACAGGTTCCATTGCATAAGTAATCGTGTCATGGTTCTCCTCCTAGGCGTTCAGTGTGGAAGGGGCCAGAGTGGCAAAGGACAGGACAGTGACATCTAAGAGCATTTTAAATCACGTACACACGCTATATGGAGCCTTGGTGGTGCAGTGGTTAGCAATTTAAATCTAGCCAACTGCTTCTTGCTTGGAAACCCTACGGGGCAGTGGGTGTTGGTTTTTTGTTTGTTTGTTTTTGTTACCCACACCACACAGAGCCCTGGTGACACTGTGTTTAAATGTTGGGCTGCTAACCAGAAAGTCAGCACTTGGCCACTACCAGCTCCTCCTTGGAACTCTGTGGGGCAGTTCTACGCTGTACTGCCGGGTCACAATAAGTCAGAATTGATTGGACGGCAGGGAGTTCAGATTTGGTTTTATCCACACCTCGTAGGAGAACCTGGGTAGTGCAAATGGTTAAACGCTCGGCTACTAACCCAAAAGTTGGCAGTATAGCGCTTCTGAAATGTGGCTGCCTTGGAAACCCCGTGGGGCACCATTCTGTTGTGACATACATGGAGTTGCCACGAGTCAGCATCCCCTCCATGGTAACTGTTCTCTTTCACCCCTTGCTGCATACCCAGTCCAAGGGCAGTCTTCTGCACAGTTACTCTGTGGCTGGAATGCACACAGCCCTCCACTCTGACTCTGTAAGAAGCAGAGACGGAAGAGGACTGCACTGTAGAGCAGAACAGAAAAAATCCTTCTCCCTGAACACAGTGCAGAGCCCTGGTGGTGCGTCAGTTAAGAGCTGGGCTGCTAAGTGAGAAGTCACCCGTTGGAATCCACACCCACTCCTTGGAAACCCTATGGAGCCCATTGGCTCTGTCCTGTGAGACTACTAAGAGTTGGAATCGACTCAGTGGCAACAGGTTAGTGTGCCCACGTTACCTGGGACTCTTCTCAAAACCCATGTGAACGAAAGTGTCCTTCCTTATCTTTGCCCTTGTTCACATAACCAGGCTCGGACGTACACGCATGGGCCTACTTGTGACCGTGTGGATATTTTCTACATATGAATCACATTATGCCTCCTGTCATCCCTCCAGTTTTTCTTACTCCCCAGCCCTTAGTGGTAATCCCTCCAGGTTCACTGCAAGGGCTCTCCCGTGATTTGTTCTCTTCAAAGGTTGTGAGTAGTCTGAAACGGAAACACTGTTGGAATCAGTGGTTCCCACTCAGTTGACAGGGAGTCGCTTTGGTTCTGTTTTCCTTGGATGTGCTATGAGCCAGTAGCTCATCCTGAACGTGCATCCAGTGTACTGCGCTTACTGTGTGTAGTGTAGACTTGTGAACGTGCATCCAGTGTACTACGCTTACTGTGTGTAGTGTAGACTTGTGGGAAGGGGTCAGGGTGGTGCAGTGGTTAAGTGCTCAGCTGCTAGTCAATAGGTTGATAGTTTGTATCCATGTGGAGCTCTGCGGGAGAAAAGACCTGATGTCATTGAATTGATGGTATACCCTCAAAACTAAAATGGGTGTAGTGGTTTGGCTTGGCTGGGATTCCTAGTACTGTGTGATGTTCCTACTTGCTGTAAAACCTGCCTTTGTGTTGTTAATGTGGGAGGATGGGTGGCAGTTGGGTTTGTGGGCAGGACTCTATGTCTAAGATTGTATTGTATCTTGAGGCAGTCTCTTGTGTTGTAAAGGAAAGGGAAGCAAGCAAAGAGCTGGGGACCTCCTGCCACCATGAAGCAGTGCAGGGAGTTGGGTGTGTTCTTTGGAAAGGACCCAGGCTCTCTGTACCTCAGAAGCTCCTGGTCAAGGGGAGGATTGACTACAAGGACTTAACTCCAGACCACAGCAAAAGACCTTGCCTGGAGCTGCTGCCCTGAATTTGGAATTGTTAGCTGACAATACTGTGAGAAAACATTTCTCTGCTGTGGTCTTTCTGTCATGAGAGCACTAGGTGGCTAACACACTTGGCAGTCCGCTCCAGTAGAAATTACAGCCCAGGAAATGCTGTGGGGGAAGTTCTACTCTGTCATGTGGAGTCACTGTAAGTTGGAATCTACTGTATAGCACACAGCCACATGGACTTCCAGCAGGGAGATTTGGGGTCACAGGTGTGCAGAATTAGAACTTGAACTTGATGCTGTCACGAAGACCCCACCCAGTGCAATCGAGTGGGATCCAAGAAGACTAGTACTGCCTAAAAGTATGTTTTCCCTGACACTCTGCCAACAGAAGGCGTCACCTGTTTTTAGAAGGTAATCAGTTCAGTGAAGGACGAAGTGACAGTATATTGTTTATGGTATTTGCATTTCCTTGGCCATTAGTAAATTTGATTAGATTTTTACTTTTCTTCAAACCTTCTGATGCTTATAACATTTAATTTTTTTTTTTTCCTCTCTCATTACATCGTGAAACAACCACACTTTTTACCTTAAACACAAAATTACTAGCTTTTCCTTTATAGATAAAACACACATCCATTATCTGGAACACATAGTCACATTTCTTTATCACTGTTCTGCCACTCAGATACAAATTTAAGTAAAATCATTAACTTCTTTATGAGGAGAACTGGGATACAGGTAATTGAGAACTGTCTGCGATACACAGGCATTTAGGCTGCCCACAAAACTCTTGAAGCACATGTAACACAACCCACAGGCACACACATGCCTTTAACAGACTCACAAAGTGCCGAAAAGGGGCATATCCACGCATGATCTCAAGTTATGGCCACAGGAGAACATATAAAAATAGAAGAATACACAAGTTACAGCCACGCCTAGTAACAAACATTTGTGTAGCTTACCTGGCTTAGAAATGGAAACCCTGGTGGTTTAGTGGTTAAGAGCTAGCAGGTGCTCCTTGAAAAATTTATGGGGCGGTTCTTCTCTGTTCCGTATGGTCACTATGAGTTGGAATCCACTTGATGGCACTGGGTTTGGCTGTCTTTTCACTTACAAATGGACCAAATTCTGAAAGACTTAAAATGATTCAACTCCTGCCAGCATCTGTCAGAGGAGACCCGCTAGTGCACTGGATAAGAGCTTCACTGCCAACCACAAGCAGCCGATCTGTGGAAATTCTGTGGGCCCTTCTACGCTGTCCTGGAGGGTCCCGAAGAGTTGAAATGGAGTCAAGGGCAATGAGTATTGTACAGTAGAAGTAGAAAAATATTTTGCATTCATACAAAAAGAGGTTTTATTTCCTTGTTTGTTTTTATCATGGGAACACAGACACACAGGTAATTTGTAACTTCAGATCTATAACCTCAGGACAGGTTAAAAAAAAGAGAGAGAGAAGAAAATACACAGAACGTAAAGTCTTCTTGGTCCAGGTAACAAAGAATCGTTCTTTTTTTGAATGGTTGGCTGGCTTGACTATGAAACATTTTGTAAGCTGGAATATTAAACATGAAAACATTCGAAGAAAAAAAGACTGATGAGACTGCCTAGCCACGTCTTTCCCAGCCAGTAGGGATCTCCACACTCACCTGAGACAAATCAGACCACCCTCACTACCTGGGGAAGATCTTCACAGCATGGGCTGTTGCCAGCACTAAGTGGTCAGACCATAAAACAGTATCTGGAGTCACAGCTGACCCCAGTGGAGGACACAAACCAGAGCCAAATTTGGCCAGGAACCAGGAAAAGATGCAAACACACACAGTGTCCATGACACACACACGCGTGCGTGCACACACCTGCCAAAAAATACCAAAATGGAAACAGAGTTGGGAGGGAGAAAAACAAACAACAATAAAAGAATGAAAACCCTGAGTCAAGAAAGATAAACTATTGCAATTTGGGCTTTAATCCAGAATCCACAAAAAGATGTCTCTGGGCTTAAATAGCCCATAGGTATGCCTCTTGGGCAATGCAGTTACATTGAGTGGAGAGATGGGTCTGCCTGGGTATTTTGGTGAGATCTCGAATACTATTAGATTTTCAAAAAGTAAAAACAATAACAGCAACAAAACCTAATTCCAGATAAACATACAGTGAACACGTGTCCAAGATGGAATGTGAGAAACAGCAGAGCGGTTCATAGGAAGAATCTCACATCTGCGAAACCCAGCCAAACCAGATGCTGCTGAGTGGATTCTACCTCATGGGGACCTGCTACGTTTCAAAGGAGAACCGTGTTCTGCGGGGTTTTCAGGCTGGGACCTTTTGGAAGCAAATTTCAAGAGTTTGTTCTTAGGTACCGCTGGGTGGATTCAAACTGCTGGCCTTTCAGTTATTGCTAGCACTTAACCCTTTGTGCCACCCAGAGATTACATGTCATACATATACCAAAAACCAAACCAAACCTGTAGACTTTAAGTTGATTCTGACTCCCAGAGACCTATAGGACAGAGGAGAGCTGTCCTATAGGGTTTTCAAGGAACAGCAGCTGATAGATTCGAACTGCCAAACTTTTGGTTAGCAGTCCAGCTCTTAACCACTGTGCCACTGAAGCTATATCATATATATAAAACCAAATAAAGAAATCAATAACCAAACGTGTTGCCAGTTAGTCAATTCTGACTTGTAGCAACCCTATAGGGCAGAGTAGAACTGTCCCAAAGGGCTTTAAGGAGTGGCTGGTAGATTCCAACTGCTAACTTTTTGCTTAACAACCTGAGCTCTTAACCACTGCCCCACCAGGGCTCCATGGGCACACTAGGGGGGAAAAGGGGAAGCCAAGTAGAAAAGAAAAAACTACATCTAAAAAAAATTGGCAAGGTGTGATCACCTCTATACATTTACGCACAAGTAGTGCCTGGTGGCTTTGCAATGCTGACCCTTTGGTTAGTAGCCAAACTCTTAACCGCTATGCCAACAGGGTTTCCATACACACATGGTCAGTGGAAAAAAGAATGCTGCAATAAGAAACCAAAGTAAACACAAACCTGGTTAATTTCTGAAAGGGCAAAGAACTCGTAACTTTTTGGGTTATCTTCAGTACCAGAGAGGAATAATTTGCCTCTCTATAACAAAATTTGTTTGAGACTTATCAATTTTCTTTAAATGAAACTCTAACTTAGAGACCCTCGGCCCTAATTAATGGTGAAGAGTAAATCAAACCAGATTGCATTTATCTAGAACATCAGATGATTCCTAGGCCAGCTTGTTAGACAATGTTCTAGTGTGGCATAAAGAGCAAACAATTGCTCTCTCTCTTTTTTTAGCTTCATCTTCCGGCTTTGGAAACCCTGGTGGTTTGGTGGTTAACTCCTGTGGCTGCTAACCAAAAGGTCAGGGGTTCTAATCCACTAGGCGTTCCTTGGAAACTATGGGCCAGTTCTGCTGCATCCTGTAGGGCCACTATGAGTTGGAACTGACTCAATGGCAATGGCTTGGCTTTGGTTTGGATTCAAGCTTTGCCTTTTTTTCAAGTTTCCAAGCTGTAATTGAAATGCTTTATTGCACTTTTATTTTTAATCAATGCTTCCTTAATGTTTTAGCTTTGTATACCAAAACCCAAACCCACTACTGTGGATTCTGACTCCTATCAACAATACAGGACAGAGTAGAGCTGCCCTACAGGGTTTCCAGGGAGCCCCTGGTGGATCTGAACTGGTGACCTTTTGATTCACTGTAGCATTTAACCCCTTCATCACCAGTGTGTCCGTTGTGCTTCGCATAGCCCCGTGTTATACTGTCTGGTGCACGTGGGCTCTGGAACCCTGGTGGTACAATAGTTAGTGGAAAAATTAGTGGTTCTGCAGACTCTACAGGAGAAAGACCAGGTGATCTGCTTTGTAGAGATTACAGCCTTGAAAACCTATAGAGCATTGCCACTCTGTCACGAGGTCACCACAAGGGGCTGAAATGCACTCAACAACAGAGCATGCTGGCTTATGACTATTTTCTCTTTGTCAAGTTTATCTTTTATCAAGACATCTGAAACCCTAGTGCATAGTGGTTAAGCACTATGGCTGCTAACCAAAAGGTTGGCAGTTCAAATCTACCAGGTGCCCTTTGGGAACTCTTCAGGACGGTTCTGCTCTGAGTCAGAATCTATTTGATGGTACTTTTTTTATGTCCCCAATTGTTACACCATGGCCCTTGTTGTGCCGTTTGCTGCTGTTAACTTTGGTGGATGACACCACCACCCCTCATGCTTTCTGTCTGTTAACTCACCCCATTACTTTTAGCTTTTCTTAGTTTTAATTGCCTCTCATGAGTGCTTTGAAGAATTGAGCCTTGTAGGGAATCACAATAACTTTTCTTTTATGCAGAACTTATTTTTCTCCTAGAGTTAATAATTGTCTCTTTTCTCATGTGCATGGATCTCTGTGGAACTCATTTATTACTTGGCTTCAAACACTTGACCAGTTGTCCAAGTTGCCTCTTGATATATTCAACCAGGAGTTGTATTTTTTCAGTTGGATCACCTTCAAGAAATTCTGCCTAGAGCTTTCTTTCCGCTTCAGGCTGGACTCATACATATCTCTTTTCCTGAGTTCTTCTTTCACTACCATTCTGGGGATCTCATTACAGCAGGGATTGACAAGGTATGGACCACAGGCCAATTCTGGCCTGGTGTCTGTTTTTCTAAATAAAGTTTTATTGGGTCACAGGTATGTCCATTCCTTCAGGTGTCTATGGCTACATTCATGCTACAATGAAAAGTGGGGTTAAGTCTAAAATATCTACTCTCTGACCTTTTACAGAAAATGTTCGCCCATCTCTGCTTTACTCTTTTCTTGGTTGATTCTTCTACTTGAAGAATTCTTCCTATTGCTTTTTCTTGGTTTATACTCTTATTTGGGTAGAGAAAATCCGTCAGTCAGTCAGTCAGTCACTTCTTAAGAGATAATGAATGTCTTTGAAGTCTTTATTTCCACCCTAAGGCTTGGTTAATGGTGTGGATAACTGTAGAATTTTAGATCAGGAACATGTATTTTCTTACTCTGAAGACACATTTGTAGTATCTTCCAGCTTCCAATACATTGAGAAGTCCAAAGCTATTCTAGTCTCTAGTCCTTTGTATGTGACATCCTTTCTCTCTCTCTCTGTCTCTCTCTGAAGTTAGTAGGATCTCTTTTATCAGCTTCAGTGCTCTGAAGTTGCCTAATGATGTATCTTGATGTGAGTCAATTTTCATTTTTTTCTGTGGAGAATTTGATAGATTCTTATAGTTATCTTCTGTTTGGGGAAATAATGTTGAATTTTGATCATGGTGATTTTGTTTCTGATTTTTCTGCTTTTAAGACTCCTGTAATCATAAATTGGTAGGACCAGTTATCTACTTTCATAACCTCCTCATTGCCTCACCCCAATTTTCCATCTCCGAGAGTTGAGGATCTTTTTTTTTTTTTAACCATTGTTTCTATCGGGAGTTTTCATTTCTGCTTTTGTGTCCTTAATTTTCAAGAATTTCTTTCAGTTATCCGAATATTCCATTTGGGGGTCATCCTAGACTTTCCCCAACAACCATCTGATGGTTTGTCACACTCTGGTGTCTTGGCTGTTGATGTGATGCTGTCAGCTGTACCACTGGCATTTCAAATATCGGCAGGGTCACCAGTGGTGGACAGGTTTCAACACAGCTGCTGGACTAAGTCAGACTAGGAAGAAGGGCCAGGGGATGATCTTCTGAAAATCAGCTAGGGAAAACCTTATGGATTGCAATGGAATATTGTCCCATATGGTGGCAGAAGATAAGCACCCCCTATGTTCAAAGACACTCAAAACACACAGTGACTGCAACAGTGGAGTCTAGTAGATCACCAACTGTGAAGCTGGTGGCAACGTTCTGTCCTGTGGTGTATGAGGTTGCAGTGAGTCAGAGCCCATTCAATGGCTGCGAATGGCAGCTCTGTCTGTTCATGAATGCTGTGTCTTTCCCATCTACCCACACATGCAGAGATATACATGTATGTAATTTGGTGGTTGTTGTTCCTTACCGTCTCTATTTCTTTCAAGTTTTTGTCGGGGAGGTCTCTCATCTTCCATGTAGAACTTTTTCCTTAGGTGTCTGGTAATCTAGAACCTTTGTGGTGCAGTGGTTAGGTGCTCAGCTGCAAACCAAAAGGCTGGCAGTGCAAACCCAGCAGCTGCTTCTTGGAAACCCTTTGGGGCCATTCGACTCTGTCCTACAGGGTCGCTGTGGTTTGGAATCAATTCAGCAGCAACAAGTTTGGTTTGAGTTTGGTCTAGTAGTCCTTGGTTGTCTACTCTTGTTTCAGAATGAAGAGCTAGAATGCTGAAACTGAGTGACACTGATAGACTTAAGGAGTTGAGGGTGATCTGGCCACTCCATTTGTAGGAAGCTCCTCGTCTCCTGTAACTGTATCTTTAGATCTATCTTTTCGGGTTTGTCAGGTTCCTCTGAGAGGACCCTTCCAATCCCCTGCCTTCACAATCAACATTGCAGAAGGGCTTCCCAGGCAATCTTGTGGAATCTGAGAAGGCAAGGAAGACCATGTACAGATCACATATGTATCACTGCACCCCTGTCATCCAGGCTGGTGTCCCCATACCCCTCCCTTCTTTTACTTCTCCAGAGAATGAAGCACTGTTCTTCTCCTGGGGTGAGGGACCAGCTGTGAACAACAAGGTGGCAGTTCAAATCAGCCAGCCACTCCTTGGAAACCCAGTGGGGCAGTTCTACTTTGTGCTAGCGTGTCGCTGTGGTTTGGAATCAACTCAACAGCAAGGGGTTTGATCTGGAGTGTGTTTTGTAGAAGAGAGTTTTTTTTGTATGAGACTGATGTTGACAACCAACATTCGACAGATTTTCACTGTCTCTACCAGGTGGCACAGCATTTAAGAGCTCAGATAGCTAACCATAAGGTTAGTAGTTTGAATCCGTTGGCCACTCTTTGCAAACTCTGTAGGGTACTTCTACTCTGTCCTCTAGGGTTGCTTGAGGTTTCTACTGGGATGAGGAAGGGATTTAAGGGCCTCGCTGTATTTTAAGCAGATTGCAACCAGTCCTTTTCATTTGATTTAGTTTCTCACCTCACACTCACTTCCTAAGGCACCCAGGGAGACCAGTTCTTAAGTTTTTGGATCACTGTGTGATGTAAATTACATTGCTTTGTGACCTTCTCCATTTGAGGGTTTACACCATTGGATGTGCTAAGCCATCTGTTACTCTTTCATCTGCTCTCCAAATGCAACTTTTGTGTGGTTTCCTCCCCAATTCTCTGTGTCCTTAAGGTTCTATGACCTTTATTACCCAGTCTTTTGGTGTGATTTTTGGGAGAGATTAGCATCAGAGGCAACCCTTACTCTTTCTTGAGAGCAATCTTTCTGTACCAGTTGTAATTAGCAGATAGCTAGGCTTTGCTTCTTTTTTTTTTTAACCCAATCTGACAGCCTCTGCTTTGTGGTTTAATGGTGCACTTTAAACTTTATTCCTTCTGTCTGATTATATATACTTGCTACCATGGAGTCAATTCTGACTCATAGCTACCCTATAGGAGAGAGTAGAAATGCCCATAGAGTTTCTAAGGAACACCTGGTAGATTATGAAATGCTGACCTTTTTGTTAGTAGCTGTAATGCTTAACCACTATGCCACCAGAGTTTCCTCTGATATTATATAGATGAGTATATGTATATAGTATATACTTGTATACTTATATATACAAATATATATAATATACTATGTACTCATATACAGTTATTTTCTCATTTTCCTTTCCTTTGGTAGATGTGACCAAGCTGTTGTTCATTCCTTTTCCCTTGCTAAACCCCAAACCTGCTACCGTCAAGTCAGTTCTGACTCATAGTGACCCCAAGACTGAGCAGAACTACCCCACTGCCTTTCCTTAAGGAGGGTACCTAGCTCACAACCACTATGCCACCAAGGTTTTCCCTTGCTATGTGCTATACTTTTCCAATCTACCTTCCTTTTCCTGGGCCCTCTTAATTACACAGGATACCAATTATTGTCCTTATCAATCTGCCCTTTGTACTTATCTCTGCTTCCTTCTTATCTTGATTAGCTGACTCCTTCAGCAGACTTTTCCTGGTCTTTCTTCTTCCTACCAAATAAGACCTTTGGAACTTCTACACTGTGCACTCCCTGACCTCTGAGCCAGCTCGCAAATTCTACAACTGGGTGAAAAACAGTTGAGTACCTTTAATTCTGCGTTTCTATTAGAATTTCCCCTTGGGGTGATTCTTGGGGCCCTGGCGGTACAGTGGTTAAGCATTTTGCTGCTAACCAAAAGGTCAACAGTTTGAATATGGGGCAGTTCTACTCTGTTCTGTAGGGTTGCTATGAGTTGAAATGGACTTGATAGCAATGGATTTTCTTTCTTTTCTCTTTTTGCTATGTTTCTTAAGAAGCCTTGGTGGCACAGTAGTTGAGTGCTTAGCTGCTAACCATAGAGTTGGAGATTCAAACCCACCAGCTGCTCTGTGGGAGAAAGATGTGACAGTCACTTCATAAAGTTTCACCCCCTTGGAAAGCCTTATAAGGCAGTTCTCCTCTGTTTTACAGTGTTACTGTGAGTCAGAATTGACTCTACAGCAGTGGGTTATGGGTTATATGTTTCTTATCTTTCAGGAATTCCTCTTTGAGAACAATCTAGAGGAGATAATGTGCAGAAACTTGGAGATCTGGAGCCAGGCTGCCTGTGTTTGAATTCTGACCGTGGTTCTGTGACACTGGATCAGTTCCTTAATCCCTTTGTGCCTCAGTTTGCTCCTTGGTAAGTGGGGTTAATATTAGTACCATTCTCACAGAGATTTTACAAGGGCTAAATTAGTTACTGAATGAAAAAGATTCGCATCTCATTCGTAGTTTCAATAGCTCTATGTTAGTTTATTAACCCTTTTATACACATTCCTAGGTATTATATTGCTATTTATATACACACCTACCTTCAAATATATAATATATATATTCATACACACATATATATGTCTAATATTTATTGTTCATTTCTGTTTCTTCTTTTTCATCCTTTGTTATGGAATTTAAGTTAAGGTGTGTCCTGGCAGTGGGTAGGATATAGGATTCACAGACTGTAGTCCATTTCTCTCAAGATTCTTGACTGAAAATTTTATAACTTTATAAGGCAACTTTATGCTGATTTATAAAGGAAACCTGATAATTTATGAGTACTATCTATTTATATTTTTGCTTTGGGATTTAAGATACTTATTGCAGTAGATATTCCAGGCCACTATTGTATGTCTCAACATGGTCCCACTGCCCTCCAGTTCATCTCTTGGAATGGCAGTTGAAGAACTGTAATTGTTAGCTACAGAGTACTTCCAGACCTGAGTGTGACATCTTTCATTGCTCGCCCCTGGCCATTCTCTCTGTCCTCCATCTCTGTCTCTCTTGGCTTGTGCTGAACGTACATTTGATTGCTTTCCCTGTCTGCTCATCCTCCTTCTTTGTGTGCCATTTGTCTTTGTCTACTCACTATGGTTTAGTTGTTGGGTTCCAAAGGCTGACAGCCAAACCTCACAGGACGGCCAAAGAAATCCAGACAGGTACCCAATCCATGGCTGAGATGCTTGTGTTAAGAATCCCCTGTCCTTGTCTCAGGCCTCCCTATCCGCAGGTTCATTGAGGGATTAGCTCATCTCTTGATGTGCCAGAGAAAATCCAGTTGCCGTTGAGTTGATTCCACTCATAGTGACCCCAAAGGAATTCCAGGCCAGACTGCAAGGATGGACTATTCCACAAGAGACATAGGCAGAATGGATTTGGAGCAAGCAAGGATCTTTGGGAACCCACACCTGGTACCTTGTAGTTCTGGGTAGGGAGACGGGATGGGAACCTCTTCAGGGTATTGTTGTTGACTGAAGGATCACATATTAAGAGATAGAAAGGCCCCTATTGACTAATCAGAAAACAAGACTAGTCTAAGCAC
Organism: Heterohyrax brucei; assembly: GCA_028571685.1. Classification (NCBI taxonomy): domain Eukaryota; kingdom Metazoa; phylum Chordata; class Mammalia; order Hyracoidea; family Procaviidae; genus Heterohyrax; species Heterohyrax brucei. The sequence continues at coordinate 81,474,714 of CM053148.1, read as the reverse complement.
TGTGGATTCCCATTGGCCTTAATTAATTCAATCAGAAGACAGAGAATTTTATCAGTGAACTCTAAGATTCTCTGCCATTGTTAGTTGCCATCAATTAGCTCTGATGCGTGACAACCCCCATGAATAACAGAATGAGATATCCCCTGGACCTGTGCCATCTTCACAATCATTGGAATTGGTGTCAGTTTGGTTAGGCCGTGGTTCCCAGTATTGTGTGGCTGTACTCTATTTTGTGATTGTAATTTCATGTTAAAGAAGATTAGGGTGGGATTGTAATTTCCTTAGTCAGGTTTCAACCCAGATCCAAAGTAAAGGATCTTGCCCTGGAGTGCCTGAACCGTGTTTTATCTTAAAACCCCACTGTTATTGAGTTGGGTCCAACTCACAGCGACCCTAGAGGTCAGAGTAGAACTGCCAAGGAGTGCTTGGTGCATTTGAACTCCTGACCTTTTGGTTAGCAGACATAGCACTCAACACACTATGCTGCCAGGATTTCCTTACAAGAGATAAAAGAAATGAGAAGCAAGCAGAGAATGGGGGACCTCATACCACCAAGAAAGCAGCAGATTGTGTCCTTTGAACCCAGGGTCCTTGTGCCTGAGAAACTCCTTGACCAAGGAAAGATTGATAAGAAAGTCCTTCCTCCAGAGCCAACAGACAGAGAAAGCCGTACTCTGGAGCTGACCCCCTGAATTTGGACTTGTAGGCTCGTAGACTGTAAGAAAATAAACTTTGTTGAAGCCAGCTGTTTGGGGTGTTTCTGTTACAGCAACACTAGATGATTAAGGCAATATGTGTGAATCCATCACTGCAGCCACTGTGAAAACTTTGAGTGCTCTCCAGCCTAGAGGACTTGTCTTCTAGCCCTATATCAGATAATATTTTGTTGTGATCCATAGATTTTCCTTTTAACAATTTTATTGTGATGTGAATCTAGATAACAAAGCATGTACCATCTCAACTCACTGCTGTCAATTCTGACTCATAGCAACCCTATAGGGCAGAGTAGAACTGCCCTATAGAGTTTCCAAGGAAGTACCTGGAGGATTCGAACTGCTGACGTTTCGGGTAGCTGAGGTGGCACTTAACCACTACACCACCAGGGTTTCCATACCATCTCAACAGTTTCCACAGGTAGCGTTCACCGACGTTGATTACACTCTTTAAGCTGCAGCTATCCTCACCAAATCATTCCACCATCATTAACGTAACCTCAGTGACCCCTAAACAGATACTCCTGCTTTCCCCTCCCTCCCAACCCTGGAGCCACTAATCATCTAACATTTCTATATATTTGCTTATTTCACGCAATGAGATCGTATAGTGTCATGGATTGAATTGTGTCCCCCCAAAAATGTATGTGTTGATTTGACTTGGCTAGGAGTCCCAATGTGGTGCCCTTACTCTCGTGTGTTGTGAATCCTTCCTCTGTGATACTGATGATGGAGAATGGGCTGCAATTGTTTCAGTGAGGCAGGACTCAAGCTACAAGCTTGTGGGTTATAAGGGAGAGAAGTGAGCCGAGGAAGCTGGGAACCTCGCAGCACCCAGAAAGCATGACTGGGAGCGGAGCACATCCTATTGGACCTGACGTTCCTGTGCCGAGGCGCTCTCAGTGGATTTGGACTCAGCCTACTGGGCTGTGATAAAGTTTCTTGCTGAATGGACTTACAATTTATAAGTGGATTTGCAGCTTACCAGACTGTGTCAAATAAAATTTCTCCTCATAAAGCCTTCCACTTGTGGTATTTTTTTGCTGAAACAGGACCAGGCGACTAAGACATGTATTAATTGTCCTTTTTTTAAATTTTTTAAAAATTTATTTTATTTTTATTTAACATAAGTGAGTGAAAATGTACATTCACGTATAAATTTACATGCCCACCTATATGCAGCTTCCACTGCTCTCCCTGTCCGGTGACTGCACACTATTCCTCTCTGCTCCATACATGTCTCATCCTCCCAACAACCTCCTTTTCCCTCCTCTCCATCCACTCCCCTTCCTCCAGCCAGAGGTCAGCAAGATGATATCCTGTAGATGTACAGAACCACAAAGTGCTTCCAATATATGGTCACTCTGCATTGCCACGTCCAATCAATTCCTGTCCAAAGAGTGGACCTTTGTTATAATTTATGGGAAAGGGCAGCATCAGGGCAGGGGGCCATGCTCTCAGAGGAACCCCAAAACCGCTGGACCATCAATTGAGGTCTTTTAGTGGAGATCTCATGATGCACCCCTTTTTATTCTTGTGTTGCCAGTGAGACTCCTCTCTGTGAGCTGCATCGTGGCTATCACTGGTGGTGGCCGGGCACCATCCGGTTCTTCCGGTCCCAAGTCGATGTAGGCACCCACTCCTGTGGGTCTCTCTGTCTTCTCGGTTGTCTTTACCGCATGTCATTTTGGTCCTCGGTGAGCATCTGTTCCTGCTGAGTTGGGCCAATTTGCTGTGTCCTTGGATGGCAGCTTGGCAGCTTTTAAGACCCCAGACGCCACTCACCAATGTGGGGTGCAGAGAGCTCTCTTAGCAAAATGCTAGTTGTGCCAATTGGCCTGGAATTCTCCTAAGAACATGGTCCCCCGCCCCCTGCCCCAGCTACTCTATCTTTGCAGTATTGAGTCAAGATGGAAGGGGTACTCAAGTTATGCTGAAGTCCACTTAATGTTGTTCTTGTTTCTAATGTGTGCTATCACCGCTTTCTCCCAACTAGATTTCTAGTAACTATCTAACCTAAACCCTCTCCCTTCACCCTCCCTCCCTCCCCTCCCTTGCAGCTGTCAAAGAGTCTTTTCTTCTATACACAAGTCTGTTTTTGAGGTCTTATCGTAGAAGTATTTGTCCCTTTGTCGCTGACTACTTTCACTCAACATAATGTCTTCCAGTTGAACCCAGGTTAGGAGATGTTTCCTGGAATCATCGTTATTCTTTATCATTGCGTAGTGCTCCATTGAGTATATGTACCATAGCTTACCTATCCATTCTTCTATTGTTGGGCATCTGGGTTGATTCCATCTTTTTGCTATCATGGACTGTGCTGCGATAAACATTCTGGTGCATGTGTCCGTTGGTGTGAAAGGCCTTGAATCTGTAGGATATATTCCAAGTAGTGGAATTACTGGGTCAAATGGTATATCAATATCCATTTTTTTAAGGAAGCGCCAGTTGCCATTTTGCAACCCCACCAACAGTGTAGGAGGGTTCCACTTTCTCCACAGCCTCTACAGCATTTGTTGTTTTGTGTTTTCTGGATCATGGCCAATCTTGTTGGGATGAGATGGTATCTCATTGTTGTCTTGATTTGAATTTCTTTAATAACTAAAGATCGTGAACATGTCCGCATGAGTTTTTTGGCTGCCTGGATCTCCTCTTTAGTGAAGTGTCTGTCCATCTCCTTTGCCCATCGCTTAATTGGATGGTTTATCTTCTTCTTATTGATATTTTGTAGTATCTTATAGATGATGGAGATCAGGCGTCGGTCTGACATAGAGTTGCCAAATATTTTTTCCCATTCTGTGGGTGTTCTTTTAATTCTATTAATAAAGTCTTTGGATGAGCAAAAGTGTTTGATTCTTAATAGTTCCCGTTTATCTACTTTCTCTTCAGTTGATTGAGGTTTCTTTGACAGATTTTGGAGTCTGTCCTCGTGTATTAAAACTTTCATTGTTGCTCCTACCTTTTCTTGGATGAGCTTTATCGTTTTAGGTTTGATATTTAGGTCTTTTATCCAGTTGGAGTTGGTTTTTGTATAAGGTGTAAGATATGGATCTTGATTCAATTTATTGCGGATGGATAACCAATTTTGCCAGCACCATTTGTTGAAGATACTGTTTTCACCCCAGTTTAATGTCTTAGGGCCTTTGTCGAATATCAACTGTTCATAGGCAGATGGTGTCATCTCTGGGGTCTCAATTCTGTTCCATTGATCTATCTGTCTGTTCTTGTATCAGTACCAGGCTGTTTTGACCACTGTGGCAGTGTAGTATGTTCTAAGGTCGGGTAATGAGAGGCCTCCCAGTGTGTTCTTCTTCTTTAGTAGTACCTTACTTATCCGGGGCTTCTTCCCTTTCCAGACAAAATTGGTGATTTGTTTCTCCATCTCATTAAAAAAAGATGCTGGAACTTGTATTGGGATTGCATTATATAAATAAATTGCTTTGGGTAAAATAGACATTTTCACAATGTTAAGTCTTCCTATCCATGAGCAGGGTAGGTTTTTCCATTTATCTAAGTCTCTTTTAGTTTCTTGTAGTAAGGGCTTGTAGTTCTCTTTGTAAAGGTCTGTTGTTTCTCTGGTTAGATTAATTCCTAGGTACTGTATCTTCTTAGGGGCCGCTGTAAATGGTATTGATTTGATAATTTCCTCCTTAACAGTCTCGTTGTTGGTATAAAGGAATCCTACTGATTTACTTATGTTTATCTTGTATCCTGAGACTTTGCTGAAGTCTTCTATCAGTTTGAGTAGCATACTTATAGATTCCTTGGGGTTCTCTGCATATACAATCATATCATCTGCAAACAGGGAGATTTTAACTTCCTCTTTGCTGATGTAGATGCCCTTTATTTCTTTGTCTTGTCTAATTGCTCTGGCTAGAAGGAGAGGTGAGAGTGGCCATCCTTGTCTAGTTCCTGATCTCAAGGGAAAGTCTTTCAGTCTCTCTCCATTCAGGATGATGTGGGCAACTGGCTTTGTATAAATGGCCCTTATTGTATTGAGGAATTTGCCGTCTATGCCCATTTTGCTAAGAGTTTTTAGCATGAATGGGTGTTGGACTTTATCAAATGCCTTTTCGGCATCAATGGACAAAATCAGGTGATCCTTGTCTTTTGTGTTATTTCTGTGGTTTATCACATTAATTGTTTTTCTGATGTTGAACCAGCCTTGCATCCCTGGTATGAATCCCACTTGGTCATGATGGATTATTTTCTTGATATGTTGTTGTATTCTGTTGGCAAGAATTTTGTTGAAGATTTTTGCATCTAGGTTCATGAGTGATATCGGTCTGTAGTTCTCTGTCTTTGTTGGATCTTTCCCTGGCTTAGGTATCAGGGTTATGCTGGCTTCATAGAATGAGTTTGGGAGTACTCCATCCCTTTCTATACTGTGAAATAGTCTCAGTAGTATTGGGGATAACTCTTCTCTAAATGATTGGTAGAATTCTGCCATGAAGCCATCTGGGCCCGGACTTTTTTTGGTTGGCAGTGTTTTGATGACCTTTTCAATCCCTTCCTTTGTGATGGGTTTATTAAGTTGTTCTGCCTCATGTTGTGATAATTTGGGTAGGTGGTATGAGTCAAGGAATTGGTCCATTTCCCCTAGGTTTTCAAATTTGTTAGAGTACAGTCTTCCATAGTATTCTGTTATGATATTTTTGATTTCTGTCACATCTGTGGTGACAACTCCCCTCTCATTTCTAATTTGGGTTATTTGTTTCCTTTCCTGCTTTTCTTTAGTAAGTTTAGCCAGTGGTTTCTCAATTTTGTTGATCTTTTCAAAAAACCAGCTTTTGGTCTTTTCAATTTTTTCAATTGTTTTTCTATCCTCTAATTCATTTAGCTCTGCTCTAATCTTTATGATCTCCTTTCTTCTGGTGCCCGAGGGGTTCCTCTGTTGTTCTCTTTCTACTTGTTCAAGCTGTAGAGTTAGTTCCTTGATTTGGTTTCTTTCTTCCTTCCAGATGTGTGCATTTATGGAGATAAACAGACCTCTGAGCACTGCTTTGGCTGTATCCCATAGGTTCTGGTAGGAAGTGTTTTCGTTCTCATTGGAGTCCATGAATTTCTTTAATTCATCCTTGATTTCCTCTATAACCCATGTTTTTTTGAGCAAGATGTTGTTCAGTTTCCAGGAGTTTCACTTTCTATCTATGTTTTTTCTGCTATTGATTTCAACTTTTATGGCTTTATGATCTGAGAAGATGCTTTGCAGTAATTCAATGGTCTGGATTTTGTTGAGCATTGCATTATGGCCTATCACATGGTCAATTCTGGAGAATGTTCCATGTGCATTGGAGAAGAAGGTGTAGTTGTCTGCTAATGGGTGGAAAGTTCTGTATATATCAATGAGGTTTAGTCGTTTAATTGTGTCAGTGAGGTCTTCTGTATCTTTACTGAGCTTTTTTCTAGATGATCTGTCTAGTAATGAGAGTGGAGTGTTAAAGTCTCCCACTATTATTGTGGAGTCATCTAACTCTCTTGTGAGCGTAGTCAGTGTTTCTTCGACATATTTAGGTGCTCTGGCATTAGGTGCATAAATATTTAATATAGTTAAGTCTTGCTTGTGTACTAAAACTTTCAGCAATAAATAGTGACCATTTTTGTCCACGATGGTGGATTTGACGTTAAAATTGATTTTGTCTGAGATTAGAATTGCCACCCCTGCTCTTCTTTGTTCATTGTTAGCTTGATATATATTCTTCCATCCTTTAATTTTCAGTTTGTTCCTGTCTTTAGGTCTCAAGTGAGTTTCTTGTAGACAACATATGGATGGGTCGTGTCTTTTGATCCAAGATGACACTCGGTGTCTCTTTACTGGAGCATTCAGTCCATTCACATTCAATGTAATTATTGATAGGTATGTGTTCACTGCTGCCATTGTGATATGTTTATTGTTATGTTGATGTTTTCTCTGTTGTTCTTATTAGTCTGTTCTGGGACACTCTTTTTTGTGAGTTGATTTTTCACCTTTTTCAGAGCTGGTTTTATAGTTGTTGAGACTCGTGTGTTACATTTCTTGAAATGGTATGATACATCTTTGTTGTGCTTTACAGCTGCCCCTATGAACCCTCTTAATAAACTATTTATAAACCCAATTTTAATTACTACCAGTCTTGTCATCTTCCTCTCCATCTGGAAGGACTATAACGACTGTAGTACATCCCTCCTTTTATTATGATGACGCCATAGTTTTCATGATGATCACTGGATTGCTTCTTTCCATATCAAAGCTGTGATTTACTTTGGAGCCTTCCCTAAATGAGTAAAGTATTGAGTAGTGTGTAGTTCTAACGTATAAAGTTAGTGGTTTTGTTCTTCTAAGCCAAAGCCAAGAACTTCTTTCAGTATTTCTTGTAGTTTGGGTTTGGTTTTTACAAAGTCTCTGAGTTTCTGTTTATCTGGAAATGTCTTAATTTCATTTTCGTATTTGAAAGACAGTTTTGCGGGATATATAATTCTTGGTTGGAAGTTCTTCTCCTTCAAGACTTTGAGTGTGTCATGCCACTGTCTCCGTGCCAGCATGGTTTCTGCTGAGAAATCTGATGAGACCCTACAGGGTTTCCCTCTGAATGTTAGCTTTGCCTTGAGTCTTGCTGCCTTTAAGAGTTGCTGCTTATGTTTCATTTTGTTAAGCTTGATTATAATATGTCTTGGAGTCTTTCTTTTGAGATGTATATTGGGTGGCGTACGATATGCATCTGAGATGTCTATATTCTCTTCCTTCATGATTTCTGGGAAGTTTTCTTTCAGCAGCTCAGCAACAATACTCTCTGTGTTCTCAGATGTCTCACCCTGTTCAGGGACTCCAATTAATCGAAGGTTGTTCCTCTTAATAGAGTCCCACATGCTTCTTAATGTTTCTTCATTTTTCTTGTTTCTTTTTTCTGATTTCTGCTTATAGATGCTGGCCTCAGTAGCTATGTCTTCCAAGTCAGAAATTCTTTTTTCCATTTGTTCCATTCTGTTTTCTTGGCTTTGCATGGAAGTTTCTATGTCTTTGATTTTCTTCTTGATCTGTTGGATTTCAGAGTACTGGTGTTCCATCAGATCGAACAACTTGCTTAATTTTTCACTTTGTTCTGCTGCATTTTGTATAAGGTCTAGAAGGGCTCTGTATATAATCAATTTGTATTCACTTCCTGATGCTTTCATAAAAGTTTCTTCATCTGGAAAACTCCTTCGTTGCTTTGTTTGGGAACCTTCTGAAGCCATGAGTGATTGCTTGTATGCCACAATTGTCTGTTGCTTTTTGGGTCCCATGTGAGTGTATAGAGGCTGGAAGAGGTACTGTGAGGATGGATTGCAAATGTTTCTCTAGGCTGTCTTCAAATGTAAAGCAAAATGTATCTGACCAGTTCACAAGTCAGTTAGGTTTTTAGGTGTAGAGGTCCCTCTTCTCATCTGACAAAGTAAGTGCCACTATATCCAACCCCAGATGATAACAAACTCTTTCAGAATACAGCAATGCTACTGCCCTGTTGGCCTCTGCTGACAGGGCCTCGCCCTAGCCAACACTGCGTGGAGTACTGGTTTTGTGATAGAAAAGCGCTCTCCTGTGGGCAGGCTCTGGCTCCCAAGCTAAGAATTAGGTCCAGCTGCGGCCACTGTACCCAAGATGGCGTCCTCCACACAGGCAGCAGACAGAGGGGCTAAAGGTGCCCAGAGGCAGCGATTCCTCTGCTTCTGTTGCAGGGCTCCCAACGTAGGCAGCACTGTGCAAAATCGCTACTTTTCTGTCGGAGAAGCGCTGTCCCGTTTGCAGGCACTGGCTCCCAGGCTAAGAACGAGGTCCCGCTAAAATCTCGGTACCAACATGGCGTCCCGCACACTGACCACAGAGTTCCGCACAAACCCCACTGAGGCAGCTACAAAACGAAAGGCTCAAAGTGTCTAGATTAACAGAGTCCCGAGCCTGGCTCTCAGAATATGGGAATTTCGCCTGCCTATTCCCCCAGCAGTGCGTCCGAGTCCAGCCGCCGGGCAAGGCCCAGCTCCGCCTGCTGGCCGAGACAGAGGATAAAAAGTCAAACTGGTGCATTTACCTTCCGTCCGTGAGAGCCGGGGCTAGCCAGGAGCGGGAGTCAGCGAGAGAGAGGTTTTTTGTTGAGTGGTATGAAGTCCCAATTAACAGGTCTGTGCCGTTTCTTGAGGCCGATTAGGTGATCAGAAGGCTCTGTTTCATTGTCAGTTCAGGTCTTGGTTTCCAGAGGGATAGAAGGAGACGTGGGCTTAGTCCGCCAGCTTGACTCCGCCCCCCGTAATTGTCCTTTTATGACTGGCAATTTTATATCACTTTGCAGGGTGCTTTTCCAGGTCCCCCCAAGCTGTGGCATGCACCAGGCTTCATTACTTTTCACGACTGAGTAGTATTCTATTGTGTGTGTAGACCACATCTGGTTTACTCCTTCTCTTTATGGCCATTCCAGTTGTTTTCGTCATTTGACTATTGTGGATAGCAACATAATAATGTTGATAGAGGTCTGTGTTTGTGTTCCCGCCTTCACTTCTACTGGGCACGTACCCAGGCTTCGTGTTGTTGGGTCATGATCTCTAGGTTTCCACTGACTCATTTTTCAGAAGCAGATCTATGGGCTTTTCTTCCTAGTCTGTTTTTGTCTGCGAGCTGCTCTGAAACCTGACCACCCTGGGTGAACCTGCCGGTAACTGAAACACCCAGGACACAGCTTCCAGCACCTCAACAACATGCAAACCACCACAGTCTGGCAAACTCATGGATTCTTAAAAACCTTTCATTTCCATATTACTTCCCCATTAGCTACTGGATCTGTGCGGTGTTACAGTGGTCTGGTTTGCACTGAAGAAGGGCGTTTGGCAATGAGGAATGAACTGGATTGAGGTCCTTTTCCATCACGACATTTCTGCACAAACCTGGGGGACCTTTTTATTGACTAACGTTATTATGTTGTTCCGTACTGTGGAGTCTATTCCACCTCATAGAGACTGTATAGAACCAAGTAGAACTTTCTATAGGGTTCTGGCTGCTGGACATGTGGCTGCTGGATTTGAAGGGCTTTTGGTTAGCAGTCTGAGCTCTTAACCACTGTGCAATCAGGGTTCCCCTGGCTTACATTTAAAAACAAACAAACAAAAAAAAAAACCCGTTGCCATCAAGTAGATTAAGACTCACAGCAACCCTCTAGACAGAGGAGGGCTGTACCGTACAGTTCCCAAGGAGTGCCCAGTAGAGTTGAACTGCCAACCTTTTGATTAGCAGCTGAAGCGTTGAACCCCTGTACCACCAGGGTTTCCTAGCTTATATTAGGATTTTAATTTTGCAATTAATAAAAAAAAAGGGTTTTGTTCATTAATAAAACAAACAGATTTCATTGTCATAAAAAAAATATCAGATGCAGACTATGGAGAGAAAAGTGAGCAACGGTGACAGTAGGAATACAAAATGACCTCCCGGAGCCTGTCCGCTGCAGCTCAGGCTCTGGCTCAGCAGGAGTGTCCACAGTCTATCCCCCTGAGCTCGTAGGTTTGACTCGAAACACCTGGGCTTCCCTTGGTGGACAGTGGAGACAGAAAAAGGTTAGGGAGGAGTGTCTGAGAGTCCTGGGAGGCCAAAAGCCTCTCTCTGTAGGAGACTTGGCCTTTGACCTTTGAACTCAGGCCCTCAAGAACTCCTGACCGTTTTCTTGACTCTTTGATCCTCAGCTGATGCAAGCTTTTTATTTATGTCTGCCCACTGGACAGCAGTGTGGCTCGGCTGTTGCCACATCTATAAAAGGCAGTACCGAGCACTTCCTTTGATGTGTCCTACCCCTGCTGTGGCCCGGCCATTCCTGGGTGACTTGGTCTTCTCCATGTAGGGCTCTGGATCCCACTCCTAAAAGCTCTAAATTGGGTACCAGGGCCCAAAATAGCCCCAAAGGTATCCTGTTTAGCTTGTCATTTAAATAGCTAAGCCCCTGCCATGACCATGTCAAATGCTCTCACCTTTCATTTAGCTAAGCAGTTCTTTTTCCGAATTTGGCTCCTTTGTGACCATGGTATCTCTTTTTCTTCATACATTACAATTCTGTATCTATAAACAGCATCGATGGAAGGAGACAACAAAATCAACAGTCCTTTTCATAGATGACCTTAGTTGGAACTGTAAAACTTCCCACAACCTTATCAATAAGAGCTTCCCAGATCTCTTCTGTGAGTGGGCAGGAGAGCAGAGTGGTTATTGTTGTGGCCTAGCCAGCCAGCCAGCCTGGGTGTAAGTTCTGACCCCAGCAAGGAGCAGATGTTTGACTATGGGCCAATTACTTCTTTGCCTGTGTAAAAAAAAACAAAATGATCACAGGCAGGGGGTAGTTCAGTGGCAGAATCCTCCCTTTTCGTGCAGGAGACCAGGGTTTAGTTCCTGGCCAGTGCACCTGAGCTACAGCCACTACCTGTCTGTCAGTGTGCTGCTATGTTAAATGGGTTTCAGCTAAGCTTCCAGAGTAGACGGAATAGGAAGAAAGCCCTGATCTACTCTCAAAGATTGGCCAAGGAAAATGGTATGGATCTGCTCTGTGACCCATCACAAGGAGGGCATGGGACTGGGCGACATTGTGTTTCATTGTGCACGGGGTCGCCCTGAGTCATGGGGCCGACTCAGTGGCAGTAGACAAAGCAGGGATCATAATTCTAATCTCAGAGAAAGAACCAGTGGCCTAATCTGCAGAGCCTCTTGTTCTGATTTCAGTGACGTGGGAATGCAGGGCCCCTTGTTCAGATTTCAAGATGGCAATCCCTAAACCAAACCCATTGCTCTCAAGTTGACTTCAACTCAGAGCGACCCTGTAAGACAGAGTACAACTGCCCCGTAGGGTTTCCAAGGAGCCGCTGATGGATGCAAGCTGCTGACCTTTTGGTTAGTGGCTGAGCTCTTAACCACTGCACCACCAGGCCTTCAGGCTGGTAAGGGCAGAGTATTCAGCCAAGTGCCAGAAAGGGGTGTGGCCCGGTGCCGAGGCCATGCCGCTGACTCTGCTCATAGACTGTTGTTAGAGTTAAGAGAGTTATCACACTTAAAGCTCTGAAAGCAGTGCCTGGCACATGTGCAATCTATAGAAACATAGATGAATCCAAAAATGTGACAGGAAATCTGAGAACCAGAGAAATTTTCCCTAGCTCAGGACAACCCAGCCATCAAACACTGTCTCTGTTGCCTGGTGCCCCAAAGACTTTATTTCCCTCCCCTCAGCTACTTTCTTAATGAAACTCATTCATTCATTCATTCAGCATTGGTGTATGTTTCTCTATGTTCCATGCACAGCAGTGCACAGTGACAATATGTGCCTAAGAGTTTTGCTTATTTGATTTCTGTTTATTTCTAGAAGACGAACTTGTTAGCTACCATCAAGTCAGTTCTGATTCATGGCGACCTTGTGTACAACAGAAGAAAATAGTGCCCTGGTCTGTGACTGTCGGTATGTGCGTAAAAGACTTCACAGATAACACACTGCTTGAATCCACTCGCTTTCATGTGGAGATTGATCCAGCTCCACCTTCCCACTTCTCAGTCATTTTTGACACCAGCCACTGGTACAGCACCTTTCTTTCCTGATCCTAGCCACCTGGAGTGAAGGCTGATTTTGCAAGTTAAAAGGACAGTGTCCTTTGAGACTATCAAATTGGCAGATGCCAGCTGCAGGTTTGAGAGTCCGCATAGTACCCTTACTCTCACTTGCTGGCTTTTCTTCCTCATTTAGGTTCCATGGTTTGCTGGAATGACTCACAGAACTCATGGGTAGTGCTATATTTATGATTATAGATTTATTATTGCAAAAGGGTACTAATTAACATTGTCATAAGGGAGAGGTGGACGGGTGAGGCCTGAGAGGACCCCCAGTGTGGAGCTTCCTTGTGCCCAAGGACAGGTGATCCTTTCAGATACGTGGATGTTGCTCACCAACCGGGACACTCCCCAAGCCTTCATGTTCTAGGCTTTTATCAAGCAGTCCTGTATGACAGGTGAAATCATGCCTCCCTAATATCCCTCTCCAGGTGAGTGTTTTATGATCTGTCCAGCCTCCATTTCCAAGTACAAATTCTCAGGTGTGGCCTGCAAGTCCTAGATCAAGACCACCCCCATTATCCCAAGGGTTATTTCTTAGGAACCAGGGAGAAAGACCACCTTTGGGTGAAGCTCAATTCCTTACACATTGTATTTGGGTCTATTGTGGTAGTGACTGTGTCAGTCTATCTCACTGACAATTTTCATTGGCTCTCTACATTACCAAACATGGAATCTTTGTCTAGTGATTGGTCTTCCCGGATGATGTGTCCAAGGTAGGTGAGTCCAAGTCACTCCCACAGAAGACAAACTATTGTTGCTGGTTGGTGTTGATTCCACATCACTAGCCCTCTAGATACACTAACTTTGTCATCAAACACTCCATGGAGCTATTTTATGAGTCATGAGAACCCTAAAGAGTCATGTAAATGACACTGGGGTTTTGCCAAGAAAATATGAAAAAAACTTATAAACAAAAATTATTTTTAAAAGTTAAATGTAGGTATAATGATGGATGAGCTTTCCCATGCGTAAATCAAGAGGATGATTTAGATGATCTAAAATAAACCTAGTCTAACATTAGTTGTAATAGATGACCTAAATTTTCTTTCTCACTGCCCATGTGGACACAGCTGGAAAAACGTGGTTAAAATTACTGTATGTTTTGTTCTTAATGTATCCTTAGATAAGTTATTAAAAACATCTCAAATCAATTGCAGATAAAATTTTCTTAAAATCTTTGTTTAAAAAAACTGATAAAGAATACAAAATACTGTTCTGTCTATAGTCTGATTAATCTTCATGTACTTTTTCTGGGTAAAAAGGGAACGTCATTCGTGTTCACTGTGAATTTCAGAATCTAATTTGGGAAGGAGAATTCTAATACTATGCTAATTAGGTTCCACAGAGAGTTCTTTAAAAATCTGAATGTATGAATAATTTTCCATTCAGAGTATGAATTAGCTATAGTTGGTCCAGGGGGCTTTTTAAAGCAATAAACTTTTTTTTTTTCTTTGTAAGGACTGAGGGCTGTTTTCCTAATAGATAAATATCCATTTTCATAGGACTCAGACCACAAAAGATCTCAAAGACTCGTCCAGTTTGCAATCTTTGGATGCGTTTGGAGACCTGTGAAACATTGCTTTGATTTTTATAATGGTCATGTTTACTGTCAGTAAGATTATTTGCTAGCTGATAAATTACAAATGCTCTCATCTCAAGCACAAAACTATTTCTGAGCTCCACCCTCAACTATTGATATATTTCTTTTGTTTTGATATATTCTCCTATCTCAGAAGGAGATAATCACTTGTCCTTCACTGGGATTTTTTTCTGTTCCAGGAAAATGTCTACTTCTATCTGTGGCTTCTTCTAGGAAATCTCCATTCTCCTTTCACCAGAGCAGTGACGGGAAGCTGTCCCCTCACTGAGGGACATAGCAATGCTATTTCTGTGTCTTGTTGGAGAACCAAGGCAGCCATTCATTTGTGGTTAATACTGTAACTCTTAAAATGGATTTTTAAGAAGCAGATGGAAATATCTGTGAGTCCGTTTTGGTTCCAGTGCTGTCACTCCTCAGGCAGACACAGAACTGTCAGCAGAACGCTGCCTGCCTTGGACGGCTCCTGTGAATCGAAAGTAGCTGAGCTTAAAAAGGGAAATGGACAGGTGTCTTATTAGGCCTTAGCTAGTTGTCACTTTTGTATCTGCACCAGTAATTGACACTCCACTTTTAAACCAGGATGGTGCATTTGCATACTTTCAGGAAGAAGTCCTGATGGGTGGTTCTAACCCACTATTTTAGGATGTGATGGCTTAATTTGAGAAGTGTTTTGATGAACAAAACATGATCTCTTCCTTGTCACTGTTTTGGAGGTGCTCGGGTTTCACAGGGTATTCAGGGACTGAATGGATTTTACCAAATATGTGATGACTCAGTGAATCTGGCAGTGAAACGGGGAGGGGGGGTGTGGGGAGGTGGGGGTGTGGGAAGGTGGGGGTATGGGGAGGGGGGCATGGGGAGGTTGGGGGCATGGGAAGGGGCCGTGGGGGGGTGTGGGTAACTGGCTTCCACAGGAAAGAGGAAATGGACTATCTCCCTTTGATTCTTTTCCCAAGAATTGCTATAGAACCTATTTCTGGTTTATTACAAACCAGTTGATTCTTTGCTCTATCAAAACCAGGGGAAGGTGTTCTGTGGATAATTAACTTTTCATTTGGGGGCCAGCTTCACCTCCTAACGTCTTGGAAGAAGTGCATCCAGAATGTTCCTTGGAAGCCAGATTGGTGAGACTGCGGTTCACATACTTTGGACGTGTTATGAGGAGGGATCAGTTCCTGGAGAAAGCCATCATGCTTGGTAAAGTAGAGGGTCAGCTAAAGAGAGGAAGACCTTGAACAAGATGGGTTGATACAGCGGCTGCAAAACACACACACACGGTGGACTCAGGTGTAACAATGGTTGTGAGCATGGTGCAGGACCAGGCAGTGTTTAGTTCTGTTGTACACAGGGCTGCTATGAGTTAGAACTGACTTGACGGCCCCTGACCAGCACCAGCACCACCTCCTGAAATGAAAGGATTTACAGTTGTAAGGAAGGTCAGAGAGTGTCAGTTTTAAACGCCTCCCTGCCAGATGAGAAAACAAAGTCAGAGAAGTCAAGTCATAATCTCAGTGTGGCTGAACTAGTGAGAGGTGGGACCAAGACCAAAATTTAAAAAAAAAATTAAAGTTAAAACAGTCCGTGTGATGCTATTTTATGTCTTACATCTTTGTGGTCATTGGACTTTTTTCCACTAACAGGCCAGTGACTACAGCATACCCCATGCCTGCTATACCTCTGTCATTGTTTTTCTCTTGACCTTCGTATTAGAAAAGATAGACTATGTATCTAAGCTAATAACCAAATGACAAAGTTGGAGGTAGTGATCCAGTAATGGAATGTCACCACTGTCCACAGTGACATGCTTCTGTGCCTGCAGCTTCTCTTTTGAATGATTGCTGTGAATCTCCGTGCTGAACCCCAAACACCAAACCAGTTGCTGTCCAATTGATTCTGACGCATGGCAACCCCATGCATTACCAGGTAGAAATGCTCTGTAGGGGTTCTGAGCCCAGGACCCTTGGGAAGCAGATTGCCAGACCTCTTTTCCGAGGTGCCTCTGGGTGGGTTTGAAAGCAGTGAAGCGCATAATCATTTGTGCTACCTGGTGCCTTCTACTTTGAGATGTTATGTGGCACCTAAAAAGTGACTGAACCCCTTTGAACACCTTCTGTTGTCACCCCACTGCCAACTTTGGGTTCTAACTCAGTATTTCTTTACACCTCCTGAATATCTGACTGCAAAAGCATTGCCGAGTAGTGTAGACTTTGCTGAGTGTTTCATAGGGAGATAGAAGGGACTCTGTTGTCACTTACCACATAGAAAGCCTTAGACCCCCTTAGGGCATCCCTATCGTTTCTTTCCTTGGTATCTGTCTGAGTCAGCTAGTGGTGCTTTAACAAAAAATACCACAAGTGGTTGGCTTTGAAAAGAGAAGTTTTATTTTGTCACAGTCCAGTAGGCTAAAAGTCCAGATGCAGGGTGTCAGCTGCAGGGGAAGGCTTTCTCTACTGGCTCTGGAGGAAGATGCTTGTTGCCCATCTTCCCCTGGACTGGAAGTTTCTGAGGAGCAGGGACCCAGTCCTTTCCCAGGGATGCACACAGTTTCTGGCACTGCTTCTTGGTGGTATGAGATCTTCCAGTCTCTCTGACAGATTTTCTCCTTTATATCTCAAAAGACTGGCTGGAGGCTAGGAATAGTCTTACACACGAGGTCCTGCTTCACCAAACCAACTGCTGCCCTTCCTCCCTCATTAACATCGTACAAGCAGGATTTACAGCCTGGAAGAACATCACACAATACCAGGAATCATGGCCTCACTGAATTGCTGCACAGATTTCTTTGGAAACACAATTCAGTCCGTGACAGCATCCCATTTCCTCGTCCCCATTCTTTGCTTCCTTTTCATCACACAGCTATGAAGATCTTTATCTTCTGGAGCCACTCAGCTCAGGTTCCAAGATCGCATATCCCACAACAAGACAACATCCTCTGTGAGACAAGAAGTACTTTTATGTTTCTCCTGCCTTTGCGGGCAGGGTGTCTTGATTCATGTGGTCATTCACAGGGCTTTGGGGATACTGTTCTTCACAGAAGCAAAGTAGAAGGCTAACTGGCCTCCAGGTCTAAACCCATTGCTGTTAAGTTGATTCTCACTCATATCAAAACTGTAGGACAGAGCAGAACGGACCCATAGAGTTTCCAAGCAGCGTCTGGTAGATTCAAATTGCTGACCTTTGGGTTAGCAGCTGTAGTATTTAATGTCTACACCATTAGAATTTTAGCATCCAGGCCTGAAAGAAGATATAATGAGAGTTACTGGCAAAGGAAATAAGCAACTGTCGTGGATTGAATTGTGTCCCCCTAAGGTTGTGTAGTAATTTGCCTGGGCCAGTGATGCCCAGTATTGTGTGATTGCTGTCTGTTTTGTGATTTTCTGATGCTGTAAATCGTAATCTCTGCTTATTGTTAATAGACTAGATTATGTTAGACAATGCTGGTAGTGTGGTGGTTGATGTTACGGCTGCTAACCAAATGATTGCCAGACACTCCTTGGAAACTCTATGGGGCAGTTCTACTCTGTCTGTAGGATCACTGTGAGTCAGAATTGACTCGACAGCAGTGAGTGGGTTTGGGATTATGTTAAAGAGGACTAGAACATCTTTCTTAAAGTCACCTCCCTGTGCCAATGTAAAAAGAGGTTCCCTGCAGTGTGGCTTGCACCACCTTTTATCCTACAAGAGATGAAAGGGAAAGGAAACAAGCAGAGAGTTGGGAGCCTCATACTATCAAGAAAGCAGCACTGAGAGCAGAGTGTATCCTTGATACCTGAGGTTCCTGCGCCGAGATGAGCCCTGACCAAAGACTGATGCAACACAAGAACCTTCCTTCAGAACTGACAAAGAAGGAAAGCCTTCCCCCTGGAGTGACACCCTGAATTTGGACTTGAACTTAGTGAACTATAGAAGAGTAAGCTTTTCTTGTTAAAGTCATCCACTCATGATGTTTCTGTTAGAGCAATACCAGGTGACCAAAGCAGTAACTTTAAGTTTTCTTCTTGTGTTGCTGGTTTTTGTGGGTGTTTTCCCTACTAGGCACTTGTATCCCAGGTTCAGTTGAGTTCCAGAAATATTCACTAGGCCCTTGCTCTGATTCAGGCACCGAGCATGTGTCTTTGCTGTAGGAGTCTAGTGGTGGCTAGCCCTGTAAAGAGATGAAGCCACGCTATGGGCTATGAAGTGCTTTAGCAAGAGAACATACAAACAGCTTTGGGAGTAACAAAGGCTGGAATGACTACAGAGAAGGTGACTGCAGAGATGCCCAGTGTCTGCCAAGGCACACAGTTGACACTGAGCCCCTAGTGTCCGAGGGGCTGAGATGTTCATTGTAGTCCTACCATGTAGAGGGTGGAACATGGAATGAGCAGACGAGACAAATCACGGTGGCCTTTGGATGTCAAATGAAGGAACTTTCCCTTCTAGGCAAGAGTGAGTCAACAGTGGATTTTGAAATACTTTTATTTCTGTCTGAGTTTTACATTCATATATGTGAAGGAGTCTCATTGTTCTGCAAGGCTGCCAGTGACACACCGTGGCCAAGCTGAGTCCTTTTCCTTCTCGTCTTCTCCGTGCCAGAGCTAACTGCTCTCCAGATGACTATGCTGGGCTCTGACTCTGGCTCCTGTAAGATGTGTCTGCATTACTTTTTCTTGACTTTCCACTACAGAGGAGGTGGACAGAGTTCCCTTTCTTCAGCCCACACTGGTACTGAGAGCACACTCCCCATGCCCCATCTGACTGAAACAAGTTGTGAAATTTGGAAATGTGGTAAGTTTGAACTCAAAGATGGCTCCGCAGAGTGACAACAGAAGCCACCCAAAGGATTTAGTCACTTTAGAGTTGGGACACTGGTCTTGAATTGTGTCTCTGAGACCAGTGATGTGGGAAGCTGCAGCAGTCATCAAAATGAGAATGTGCTGGTATGGAAACATTTTGTTGTTAACGGTGGTGGTGTTCCATTCATCAACTAATCAACTCAACTTTCCCGTTAGATTACCAGCATAATTTTAGTTAGATAAACATTTGGTGTCTATGTTACTGCTGTTGTTGCTGGCTGCCCTGCATTTGGTCCCAGACTTGTGGCAACTCCCTATGCAATGGACTTGGACAGTTGTGATCCACTGGCTTTACACTGACTTCCTTTGGGAACACCACTGAAACGTACTCAGCATCATGGCCACATGCCAGCTTCTTTTGACTCTGGTGACTGCACATGGTGTACACTGGATGGAACCCTAACTTGAATCTCCCACGTAAAGACAAGAATTCTATCACTGAGCCACCTGTAAGTGCTATTCCTACGTGAAAGATAAGAATTCTACCACCAAGCCACCTGTAAATGCTATTGAGAGCAGAAACACATCATCAGCTATGATGACTTACTTTCCGACAGACTTTCAGCCGTGCCTTCTGAATTAGTATTTTTGTTTGCTTTTTTTTATCCTATGTATTTATTATCAGTTCATTGCTAAATGTCTGCCCTTGTTACGGTTGTCTAAATCTGTTTTCATTATATTCAAGTAGCCTGGCGATCTGACTCGATGGTACTTGGCTTGGGTGGCCCATTTCTTGTTCCTAAGGGAGTCATTCTGTGACTTTCTGATCTGTATCCTTAGGGACTGGATGTCCTCTACTGTTGTGAGGTGCCACTGAATGGTGCTGACTCAGAATGACCCTGTGTACAACAGAACAAAACACTGCCTGGTCCTGCACCATCCTCACAATTCATGCTGTTTGAGCCCGTTGTTGCAGCCACTGTGTCAATCCATTCTGTCCAGGGTCCTCCTCTTTTTGGCATTGACCCTCTGCTTTACCAGGCATGATGTCTTCTCCAGGGACTGTTCTCTCCTGATAACATGTCCAAAGTAGGTAAGACCAAGTCTCACTAGCCTCACTTCCAAGGAACACTCCTGCTGTACTTCTTCCAAGAAAGATTTATTTGGTCTTCTGGGAGTCCATGGTATACTCAGTGTTTTTCAACAACACCGTAGATCCAAGGCTTCTATTCTTTGGTCTTGCCTAATGGTTGTCCAGCTTTCACATGCACATGAGGCAATTGAAAATATCATCATGGCTTGGGTCAGTTGCACCTTTAGTCCTCAAAGTGACACCTTTGCCTTTTAACACTTTAAAGAGGTCTTTTGCAACAGATTTGCCCAGTGCAATGTGTTGTTTGACTTCTTGACTGTTGCTTGCATAGGTGTTGATTGTGATTCCAAATACAATGAAATCTTTGACAACTTGAATATGTTTTTGTTTATCGTGATGTTGCATATTGGTCCAGTTGTCAGAATTTTTGTTTTCATTATGTTGAGGTGTAATTCACACTGAAGGCTGTGGTCTTTGATCTTCATCAGTACGTTGCCTCAAGTCCTCTTCACTTTGAGCAAACAAGATTGTGTTATCTGCGTAACACAGTAGTTAATGAGTCTTCCTCAATCCTGATGCCTGCTTCTTCTTCATATAGTCCATCTTCTCAGATTATTTGTTCACTATACAGATTGAATAAATCTGGTGAAAGGATACATCCCGGATGCACACCTTTCTTGACTTTAAACCATGCAGTGTCCCCTTGTTCCATCTGAAACATTGCTTCTTGATATATGTACAGCTTCTGCTTAAGCACAAGTAAGTGTTCTGGAATTTCCATTCTCTGCAATTTATCCATAATTCGCTATGACCCACACAGTAGAATGCTTTTGCATAGTCAATAAAACACAGGTCAACGTCTTTCTGGTATCCTCTGTCTCAGCCAAGATCCGTGTGACATCAGCAATGATATCTCTGTTCCATGTCCTCTTTTGAATCTGGCTTGAATTTCTGGCAGTTCCCTGTTGATGTACAGGAACATCCATTATTGAATTATCTTCAGCAAAATTTTACTTGTGTGTGAGCTTTGCTTGATATCAATGATATCATTAGATAATTTCTGCATTCTGTTGGATCACCTTTCTTTAGAATGGGCACAAATATGGATCTCCTCTGTTCGGTTAGCCAGGTAGCTGTCTTCTAAATATCTCGCATACAGAGTAAGTGCTTCCATTGTTGCATCCACTTGTTGACACATCTCAACTGGCATTCCATCAATCCTGGAGCCTTGTTTTGCCCTGATGCCTTCAGCACAGCTTGGACCTCTTCCTCTCATACCATCAATTTTTGATTGTGAAATTGTTGGATGTCGATCAATTGTTTTTGGTACAATGGCTGTGTATTATTTCCATCTACTTTTTATGCTTATTGTGTCATTTGTTACTTTCCCCGTAGAATTCTTCAGTACTGCAACTTGAAGCTTGATTTTTTTCAGTTCTTTCAGCCTGAGAAATACTGAGCATGCTCTTCCTTTTTGGCTTTTTAACTCCAAGTCTTTGTACATTTGGTTGTAATACTTTGTCTTCTCAAACTACCATCTGAAATTTTCTGTTTAGCTCTTTTATTTAATCATTTCTTCCACTTGCTTTAGCTGATGTATGTTCAAGAGCAAGTTTCAGGTCTCTCTGACATCTATTTTGTTCTTTTCTTTCTTTCCTGTGTTTTTAACGACCTCTTGTTTTCTTCATGTGTAGTATCCTTAATGTTACCCAACAACTTGTAAGGTCTTCTTTGGTCATTTGGGTTCAAAGCATCAAATGTATTCTTGAGATGGTCTCCAAATTCAGGTGGGATATACTCAAGTTACATTTTGACTCTTGTGGACTTCTTTTTATTTTTCTTCAGCTTCACCTTTACCTTGTATATGAGGCAACTGATGGCTTTTTCCTCAATGAGTTGCTGGCTTTGTTTAGACTAATGATACTGAGTTGTTGCATCATCCTGTCCACATACATCTTCAGTTTGATTCTCGTGCCTTTCATCTGGTGAAGTCTGTGAATATAGTCTCAATTTTCACGGATTGCCAGCTAAGTTCGCAAACTCATCCTAGAAAAAGTGCTACATACCTCATTGCTGAATGTCACTACCATCACTTTCAAAGTACTCTCTTTGAGAAGATATGCACCAATGCCAGTGCCTAGTCCAGTCCACCCTTCAAAGCAACTTTGGAACTCTTTCTGGAATGGCCATCAGAGCTGTTGTCATATTATCCGTGGTGTTCTGAATATCATCAAAATGTCTTCCTTTCAATATTTCATTTATCTTAGGGTCAAGAAAAAAGTTATTGGGGGCAGATTAGTAGGGAGTGTGTTCCAATACAGTTGTTTGTTTACTGGCTAAAAACTCCCTCGCAGACAACTATACAATTAAGTTTGCGAACACAGGGCCTTGCCACTCTGTGCAACAGCCATTCCAGAAAAAGCTCCAAAATTGCTTTGAAGGACGGACTAGGCTCTGGCATTGGTGCATAGGTTCCCAAGGGGAATACTTAGAAGGTTACCATAGTGATGTTCAGTCATGATGTAGCACTTGGAATGATTACATTCTCAGACTTAATTGTCAGGCCTTGTATATTGTTGAAAAAAGGTATTTTCAGTGAAGAAGTTGTCGGTCTTAACAAAATCCTGTGATCTGATTACTAGCATCATTTCTGTCACCAAGGCTGTTTTCCCAGTACAGATTCTTCTTTGTTTCCATCTTTTGAGTTCTAATCACCAGTAATTACCAAAACATTTTACTTACATGTTTGATCAATTTCTTTTTTTATTTTTTATTTAACATGACTGAGTGAAAATGTACATTGCCGTATAAATTTACATGCCCACCTATATGCAGCTTCCACTACTCTCCCTGTCCAGTGACAGCACACTGTTCCTCTCTGCTCCATACATGTCTCATCCTCGCAACAGCCTCCTTTCCCCTCCTTTCAACCTACTCTTCTTCCTCCAGCCAGAGGTCAGCAGGATGATATACTATAGATGTATAGAACCATAAAGTGTATCCAATATATGGTCACTCTGCATTGCCAAGTCCAATCCATTCCTGTCCAAAGAGTGGACCTTCATTATGACTTATGGATAAGGGCAGCATCAGGGCCAGGGGCCATGCTCTCAGGGGAACCCCAAAACCGCTGGACCATCAGTTGAGGTCTTTTAGTAGAGATCTCAGGATGCACCCCTTTTCATTCTTGTGTTGCCAGTGAGACTCCTCTCTGTGAGCTCCATTGTGGCTATCACTGGTGGTGGCCGGGCACCATTAATCAATTTCAAATGACAAATAGGTGAAACTCTGGAATCTCCTTTAACTATTTTTATGAATGATTCTTTTATTCCTCTTGCATTGGATCTTCAGTTTCCTGTATCCAAGCTTCTTCTTCTTTTTTTTTTTTTTTTTTTGCTCCAGTAGCCTTTTGATTCTTCTTTAAGTTTATGATCCTGTAACTTGATTGATAGTTTGACCCGGTAAGGAATTCTAGGTTGGGAATGTATAGATATGTATACATTAGACTGCAAAAGACTAGCACCTTCTCCTCTGATTTCCACTGCTGTTGCCCAGAACTCTGAAATGTTTCTGATTCCCGATTCTTTTGTGAGATCTTACTTTTTGCCTGTCAGAAAATCCCTCGTTTTGGAATTTACAGTGATGCTCCTGGATATAGAGTTTAGCCATTCTCCTGGACATTCAGAAGGCACTTTCAATTTGGAAACTCATGACCTTTTGTTCTCCAACATGTTCTTGAGTCTTTTCTCTGATTTTTCTGTATAAATGTTCTCTCTTCTCCCTTTCTGAAATTCCTGTTATTCAGTGGCTAAACTTTGGGGTTGGTCTCTTCATTTTCACATCATTTTATCTGTCACTTCCCATTTCTTGTTATTTGGTGGTTGAAGTTCTTGGAATGTCTGGACTTCTAACTTCCCTATCTTTTTGCCTTCTGTTTTTCTGTTTTTCTACCTTATTGCTGTACTTTCTGGGAAGTTTTCTTACCTTCACCTCCCATCTCTGCTTTTGGGGTTCCCATGTTTACATGTCCAACAGCCCTTCTTTGTGCTATGAATATTCCTTGCTGTATATGTGTAGCATCTTCCTGTGTCTCTCTGCGACCTTTTAATGCCATTGTTTTAGACGTTTTCTTCTCTTTATGAGGTCTCCATTTGTGCCATGTTAGTTTTTGTTTTTGTGTTCTTTGTTTCTCGTATCAGAGACCTTACTTAAATGTCTAGCTGTCTTTGGCTGGTTGCTTGTATATATAAGAGTGACAGAGAGTGACTCAAAACTGCTTGGAAATATGAATGGGGCATGCCAACTGTGAGCTTCACCATTGGCCAGCCAATAGTGATGACGTCCAGTGTCTGTGTTCTCAAGTCTTTCCTCTCCAGGGAGCCCTGGTGGCTTAGTGGTTAAAGAGCTCAGCTGCTAACAAAAAGAGTGGCAGTTTGAATCCACCCACATCCCTTTGGGAACCCCGTAAGGCCATTCTACTGTGTCCTGTAAGGTTGCTATGAGCTGAAATCAACTCCATGGCAATGAGTTTTGTTTTCCTCTCCAGAGAAGACTCTTTCAGTCTGCTGGAGTCTGAAGGCTTGGCTGCAAACATTTTGGAGCCAAGCCAAGTGCCATCGAGTCAGATCCGAAGCCAAGTAGAAAAACAGGAATGAGAATGAGGATCCTGGTATGTGTATTATACTTATGTTCACTCAATTCCTCTTTTCAGTAATGCTCTGTCTACCTCAACTGTGTCTTGAGTCTCCAAATCCAGAGTCCCTCGCTTTTAGATGCTACACACCAATTTTACGCCGAGGTAGGAGAGCATGATCTCTTGATAGACCAGAGTAAAGGAAGAGATCTGATGATCTGCAACTTCTTTTGTTCCACTATTTTTTATGGCAAATTTCAAACACACAGAAATGTTGAAAGAATTTTGCAGTAATACCGGTATACTCAAAATCTAGATCCTGTTGTTAGTATCTTACTATCCCTGGTCTATCACATATCATCCATCTATCTATTCTTCTACACACTCATCAGTCCGTCCTATTTCCTGATACATGTCAAAGTAAATTGCAGATTCCAGGACACTTCCCCTTAAATACTTAGGCATGCATAGCATTAATTCAAGTTCAGTATTTACTTAAGACTTTGCTTTTGATACTAAGAGATTTACATGCAGCAAAAGCACAGATCTCAAGTGTATGTTCTCTGAATCACATAGACCTCTGTAACTCAAATCCCTGTCTGCCATGACATGGAACATTAGATAGCACTGAGATGGTGCTGTCATGGCCTTTCCTTGTCACTCTCCACCTAACACCTCCAGAGGTGGTCATTTCTGATTGTTTTCTACCATAAATTTTGTTTTGTCTGTTCTAGAATTTCATGTAAGTGAAATCATACGGTATGTGCTCTTTTGTGGGAAGTCTGTTACTCAGAAAATACTCTTGAGATTAATACTTAGTTCCTTTTTATTGACGAGTGGTTTTCTGCAGTGAGAACATAACAGCTTATTTATCCATTCTCCTGTTGATAACACCTTGGATGTTCCCAGTTTTTGTTTCTTACCAAGAAAGCTGCTGTGAACATGGTAGTTTGTAGATGTCTTTTTTGAAGCTATATTTTGCTGCTTTGGGGTGAAAACCTCAAAGTAGAGTTGCTGGATCACTGGGCAGGTATATGTTTAGTTTTTTAAAAATACTGCCAAGTATTTTCCCAAAGAGCTGTATTGTTTGACATTTCCCCTGACAACATATGAGGGTTCCAGGGGTTGGACAACCTCACCCAGTTACTGTTGATGTCAGTGTTCTTGTTTTAGTCATTCTGGTGTGTGTATGTGGTATCTCATCATTGTCTGCATTTGAGTGAATCCTTCTAATCTTAGCTTCCCAGTTGCCTTCTGTTTGAGGGGTACTCGATGATGCCAATTTCTGAGATTTTGCGGAGGCAGTGAAGTTTGTACTGGAATTTGTTTTGGTTCCAGAGTTCCCCATTTCCAGTTCGATACAGCCCTCTCAGGTCTGCTACATTACTTCTTGCCGTTCTCCTACCTATTTCCAGCTTGCATAATTTTGTTACGGTTCTTTTGTTCCATTTCCCTATCCCTGTGGATTTAAAAAAGGAAAGGAAAACCAGAAAGTGAAAATAATGGTAACAAAACTTTTGCTGTGATTTTAATAACGTTTTGGATACAGAAAATGTTCAAACTGCAATGTTCACATGGAAGTTCAAGGATGTGAGTGTAGGTCTTGTAGCTCCAAGAATATTGCTTGTGATAAAAGCTATATGTAACTACAAATGCCCTATAGGACATGCTAATACCATGAGATAACTGGTGGCCCTGTATTCTTTCGTGGAAACTGTGTGCGTTAGCACAGTGGGCAGTGACGATAATACTGGGAGCCGTTTCTGCGTTGGGACCTCCAGCAACAACTTGGCTGTACTCAGTCCGAGACCCACTTGAATATATGTATACCAAATGGATCCCCAGTTCAATTTCCTCTGAAACACATCCCCTGGATTCCCACAGCTACTCATTACCACCGAGTGCAAGGGAAAGTTTATCAAAGAGGAAGTCATAATGGTAAGAAAGTGCAGTCTAAAGTGATTCAGTTAAAGTATTTCACCTTTGAAAATTTTACAAAGACATAGGACCATCTGAGACCACTGGGAGGGGAGGGCCCCACCTGGGAGGGCCCCATCCAGGCCTTAGAAGGAGTCTGTGGGGGGGAGCGTCCCTTAAAATCCACTTAATGGATGCTTTTCTTCAGGGTGTGATGATGACTCATAAAACCAAACTAAACCTGTGACCATTGAGCCAATTCTGACCCACAGTGACCCTGTAGAACAGAGTAGAACCACCACATTGCGTTTCCAGAGCTGTAGTCTTCACAGAAGCAGGCTGCCACATCTTTCTCCGTGGCGTGGCTTGTGGGTTTGAACAGACCTTTGGGTTAGTAGTGGGCACCTAACCACTGCACCACCAGGGCTCCTTTGGAGACTCATACCTCTCTTTTAAAAGAAGGGTAAATGATGGCAAATGTGTGAATAATGATCTAAAAGAGAGCCATGGCATAGGGGTTTAGGTGATAAAGCTTCAAGTAACTGCCCAGGTGTTGGGATCCATTTCTGAAGCAGAATTCACAGGACTTGGTTGCCAGTTTTTCATGAGGAGGGAAAAGCTGGTGAGAGACGGATCAGAGAGATGAGGAGCTTCTTCTATTTTCTCTTCTACTCTCTCTTCTTCAAACATGAAATGTTATAAGTCCCTTCCTTCCCAGAATCCTGTTCTGCTTTCGAAGATCATGTTTGGCTAATGTACCTGAACTCTTGTGTAAAGGAAAGGTAATAAGCAGGCTGTTAAAACTGAAAGTCTCTTTTAAGCTCTGAACTTTTGGACTCTTTGTTCTCCAGTCCAAAACCATATCTCTTTTTTTCCTGGGCCTCAATTTCCTCAAAAAAGGAGTTAGATTAACCTCCCTCTCACTCCGGTATTCTGTGTGTCTTTGATTGTGATTTATAGGAACTTAATATTTCTTGCACAAGAAGTAACCAATTGTTTTATCTATTGCATGAGGCCATAAGATTTGTATGTACAGGTATTAGATTGTTAAAACACACCTCTTTGTACTTCCCAAGACCTTGAATTTCTTCTTTCTGAAGTAATGACTTTTTGAGACTCCAGCTCTGGCCGTAGATAGGGAACTCTGGTGATGGTGCAGTGGTTAAGAGCTGGGACAGCTGACCAGAAGGTTTTCAGTTGGAATCCACCAGGCACTCGTTGGAAACTGTATGAGGCAGTTCTACTCTGTCCTATAGGGTCGCTGTGAGTCTGAATCAACTTGATGGCAACCAACTTGGTTTTGGAGTCTGGCAATAAGAAAAAGCATCTCCTACAAAAGCAATATTAGCCATATGTCTTGAACAGCATTTTAATTTGTACATGTAAGACATTTGTTTTGCAAACAAATTGACTCTGATACTTTATGAGCTCTGGAACTTTCAGCACATGACTGAAACTTTCTGAGTCTCAGTTTCTTTCTCTATAAAACAAGAATCATAGTAGCTGTCTTAAAGGGGTGTTTTGAATGTTAAATGACATCATGCATGTGAAAAGAGCTTAGCTGACTGTCTGGCATGTGGTATTTGCCTGTAAAGATCATTTCTCACCACAACCTTGAAACCAGAAATGTTTCATGAGACACTGACACACTTTACCTATGAATAGTTTTTAGCAGACACCCTTTCTCTATGTGTCTCTCTCTTTGCACACCTAGCATTAATTCATCAACTGGTGGAGCAGTTCTCTCCTTACCCAGCTTCATAGTAGGCCCATGACACAGACCTTGGCTAATCAAGTGTTCTACTCTTTGTTCCTACCACTTGTCCATCAGTTTGTCATACTGTGGTGGTTTGTGTCTTGCTGCAATGCTGGAAGCTATGCCACTGGTATTTCAAATACCAGCAGGCTCACTCATGGTGGACAGGTCTCAGCAGAGCTCCTAGGCTTAGGTCAATGCTAAGATGAAAGGCTGTGCGATCTACTTTTGACTATTAGCCAATGGAAACCATCTGGATCACAAGAAAATATTGTCTAGCTCACTTGCTGTGGGTTATCAATAGAAGAAACCACCTATATGCTGGGTGTAGTAACAGGCCCGTAAGGTTGTGGGAGACCAGCCCCGCTGAGGCAGGTTGGCACAGGAGCAGCTGTGATGCGCCTGAAGGTGCTGGCGGCTATGAGGGTGCTGCAGAGCGAGGTGATGTTTGGCTCTGTGGTACCTGATGTTTCCGTGAGCTGAAGCTGTCTCTGTGCTGGGTAACAACCACAACAACCCCTTGTCTACAGTGAGGAGTAGGGCACCCGCCGTTGTCTGGTGACTCTCCCACCTAGGAATTCTGAAGGAAAAAAGATGTTCTCTATCCACAGGGCATGTCTAGCTGGTCAGATGTCAGTTTAGGCTACCGAGGCCACCTATGGAAAGACACCATTTGAGAAGGAACTGACATACAGAAAAGGTGACATAGAGGTAGAGAAAGACTTGTTTCCATTTGACATCGTTTGTGCCTTTGGATTAAACTATTCCTGAAACTGGAAGATTCTTGGATTTCTTAGTTGTGTTAGCCAATAAGCACCCTTAGGGATTCAAGCTAGTGTTAAATGAGTTCTTGACTCTTGTAACTAAAAGAATCCTGGGTAGTTCACGAGCTGAGGCTTCTTCCCCTGCCTCTTCATTCACATGGTCTATGGGATGTTTTGACAGTGTTTGGTTCTTCTCTTGCAGCAGGAGGTTTTAAAGTAAAGGTACACACTGAAAAGGTAGGCAGTCAACATAGAATGGACCGTGTAGCTCTGTGTTTGGGATTTTTAGAGAGTTTTATCAGTTTTCTTAATAATCTCCTTAAAGGCATGACCTTAAAATTGAAGTTCTTTTTTGTTCTTTATTTTATTTTTGATGAAGGTGTACAGAGCACTGTAATTTTTCGTTAAACAATTAATACACATATTGTTTTGTTACATTAGTTGCCAACCCCATGATATGTCCCTACTCTTCCCTTCTAGGCCTTGGGCTCCCCATTACCAGCTTTTCTGTCTTCTCCCACCTTCTCATCCCTGCCACTAGGCTGGCCTGCCCATTTAGCCTCCTTTTGTTTTATGAACCTGTTTAATCTTTGGCTGAAGGGTGAATCCCAGAAGTGGCTTCAGTACTGAATTAAAAGAATGTTTGGGGGTCATGCTCTTGGGGTTTCTCCAATCTGTCAGGCCAGTAAGTCTGGTCATTTTGTGAGTTTGAACATTCTTCTGCCTTTGAAAACTGAAGTTCATTTGAGAAGTGTCTGCAATAAGACACAACAGAGTAGTGTCTGAAAGGCATTTGGGATACATCTGTTTAGGCCTTGCATGTGTTTGTAGGTTAAGGTGGTACACGGAAAAGCAATTCTGGTTGGAAAAAACACAGACAGCCAATGTGTACTGACACCAGCTGGTCAGCACTTCCCTCATAAAGCATGATTGCTGCGGGAAGGCTGGAGGGTGCCACAGGGCAACAGTTACACATGAGCTTCAAAGCAGGTCACAGAGCAAAGTCTCACAAGGCCTCAATCATCCTACTTATAGCAGTGTTGGGGTGACACGTCTTAACAACTCTGCCCTGTAGAATGTGTAGTATATGAAAATCATGGGCACCTATTTAGTGCCAGGAAAACTTCTTCTGTCTTGTTAGGTGAATGTGGTTACATCATATTTCAGATTTGTGCTTTATTTGTATTTAATTTGTAAATTGGATCTAGCAAGGGCTTTATAAATTTCTAAATTTTTGCTTTTGTAGGAGTTTTCTAAGGAATTTATGTGTCATTTCATGTTCTCATTTAAACCAAAAGCTGAGAGTAAGACTTATCCTTAAATACGTCATTCAGTTAAATCTTCAATACAGAGTGTTACCTGAGGGGATGGAAATAGCCTGATGTCAGAATTATAAAACTTGGGCCCTATCTGGCTTCTACCTGGCCTAGGCCCTGTCTGTCTGGTTGCTGTACTGTGGTTACTGGCTTCTTGTTGTGATGCTGGAAGCTGTGCCATTGAGACTTCAAATACCAGCGTGGCGGACAGGACTCAGGAGAGCTTCCAGGCCAAAACAGACTCAGGAGGAAGACCCAGTGATCTGCTTCTGAGAATTGTTGTTGGGCGCTGTCATGGGTTGAATTGTGTCCCCCACCAAAATGTCTGTGTTGATTTGATTTGGCCTTGAGTCCCAATATTGTGCCCTTCCTCTCATGTGTTGTGAATCCTGCCTCTTTGAGACTGATGATGGAGAATATGCAACAGTTGTGTTAGTGAGGCAGTACTCAAGCTACGAGCTTGTGGAATATAAGGGAGTGAAATGAGCAGGAGAAGTTGGGAACCTCGTACCACCAAGAGAGAAGCACTGAGAGCAGAGCACGTCCGTTGGACCCGAGGTTCCTGTGCTGTGATGCTCTCACTGGATTTGGACTCAGCTTACTGGACTATGATGTTTTCTCATATGGAATGGACTTGTAGCTTGATAATGGATTTGCAGCTTATCGGACTGTGACAATAAAAGCTTCTCTTCATGAAACCTTTCACTTGTGGTATTTTCTGTTAGAGCAGTACCAGGTGACTAAGGCAGGTGCTGTTGAGTCCAGTCCAACTCACAGCAACCCCACTGACCAAACAGAACTTCCCTGTAGGGTTGTCTTGGCAGTAGTCATTATGGAATCAGATTGCCAGGTTTTCCTCCTACGGAGCCTCTGAGTGGGTTCGAACCCACTGACCTTCTATGTACCAGCTGGGCGCTTCACCAGTGCACCACTGTGGATCACCATAGAACATTCTCCAACTCGCTTTCTTTGGATACATGATCAGGAGGGATCGGTTTCTGGATGCAGCCGTCATGTTGCTGTTAGCTGCTGTCAATTTGCAAAGTCTCCAAGCACAACAGGATAGGAAAGTTGTGCTCCTCGGGATTTCACTGGCCAGGTTTTCAGAAGTAGATCTCCAGGACTGTCTTCTTAGTCTGCTTGGTCCAGGAGCTCCGCTGAAGCCCACTCAGCATCGTGGCAATATGTCAGCTTCTACTGGCAGAGAGCTGGTGACTGTGACGGAGGAGCAGCAGCTAGGACTTGAACCCTGGTTTTCCACATGGGGGCAACAATTGTACCACTCAACTGCCACTGTTCCCAAAAAGTCAGTATTGGGAGGATATTTTTTTTTCTTATGAAAGAATAGTATATACTACCCATGAAGTTGTCCTGTTCCCTCAAAAAGACAAACTTGAATTTATCCAGGTGTCCAAGCCTCTAGATTCAGCCAGCAGGTTACTGGGAATAAACAGGACAGAGAAGCATGGCAAATGACATTATGGAATGACCACTAGCAAAATCCAGACTGGATGTGGCCTGAGTAGGAGGGTGTTTTCTGTGGTTGGTGGAAGGAACATGTGTGGCTTTCTCTGGCTGGGTCTCAGCTGAAAGCAGGGACAGAAATTAAGGAAGCTGTCAGATCTGAATCAAGCTCTGAAGTTTGGGGGCCTGTTGTTACGGGGTTGTCATTTCACTTCCAGGGCTGGGTGTTCAGGGTAAGAGTCAGAACTCTCTTTTTATAGACGGTCTGAGCATCGTCTGTTTGTTCCTTCATGCTGTCAGTAACTTAACCAAAGTCTCAACACCAGAGACAGACAGAGCCAGGACAGGAACCTGGTTTATATATGATGGGTTCATGAACACAGCACACTGCGCTGTCTCTTTCAGAGGGGATCACAGACCCGAGAAAGGGAAATCTCTGAGTAACTCCGTGACTCTTTGTTGGCACTGACTCGATGGCAAAGGGTGAGGTTTTGGTTTGTTGTGTTGGTGCTGTTGGTTACCAGTGAGCTGGCTTCAACTGACAGCGACCTCTACTAGCACATACCAGCCAACCAGCCAGCCAGCCAGCCAACCCGTCACCGCTGAGTCAGTTCCACCCATAGCAAGCCTATAGCACAGAGTAGAACTGTCTCATAGGGTTATGCCTAGTGGACAGGCATTAGTGTTTCTTTGTTAAATGTCTGGAACTGCAGGCCCACGCAGATCCTCTAAATCACTCTCCATGAGACAGCCTGAGAAAGGGAGCTTCTTAAAAGCATAATTGGACAAATTTGGGACCATTAGTTTGGAACGTATCAAATCTTTGAAATTGTCTTCAGAAATTGAGATCACGTAATTGTGATGGGGAGCCCTAGTGGTACAATACTTAAGACCTCAGCTGCTCATCCAAAAACTTGCAGCTGGTGCCAAGTGCCATCCAAGGGCACAGCAAATGGTCCCAATTCAGCAGGACTGGATGCTCACCGAGGACCAAAATGACATGGGGTAAAGACAACCCAGAAGATAGAGAGATCAACACGAGTGGGTGCCTATATTGACTTGGGATCAGAAGAACTGGATGCTGTCCAGCCACCACCAGTGATAGCCATGATGGAGCTCACTAAGTTGAGTCTCACTGGCAACACAAGAATAAAAAGCGATGCAACTGAGATCTTCACTAAAAGACCACAATTGATGGTCCAGTGGCTTTGGGGTTCCCCTGGGAGCATGACCCCTGGACCTGATGCTGCCCTTGCCCATAAATCGTAATGAAGGTCCCCTCTTTGGACACAAATGGATTGGACTTGGTGATGCAAAGTGACCATATATTGGATGCACTTTATGGTTCTATGCATCTATAGGGTATCATCCTGCTGACCTCTGGCTGGAGGAAGGAGAGTGGGTGGAGAGGAGGGGAAAGGAGGCTGTTGGGAGGATGAGACATATACGGAGCAGAGAGGAATAGTGTGCTGTCACTGGGCAGGGAGAGCAATGGAAGCTGCATATAGGTGGGCATGTAAATTTGTACAGGAATGTACATTTTCACTCAATAATAATAAAAAAAAACCTTTCAGCTGAAATCCACTAACCACTGCTTGTAAACTCTGTGGGGTAGTTCTACTTTGTCCTGGAGGGGTGCTGTGAGTCAGAACTGGCCCCACGACTGTGGGTTTGGTTTTCTAATTTTGACAGACATATGTCTCTTGAGCCACTGTGCAGATTATAAGTCATAACTGAGGAGGACTAAAGCTCATTATATGAAAAGCTTCTTGAACTTTCCATATAACAATAAAAACACATTTATTGCTGAAAAGAAGAAAATAAAAATTACATATGCTGCTACTACCCAGAGCCATACTCTTAATGTTTTGGTATACACACACACACGTCCTTTCTGAACTGAATTAATGTAATTCTATTGAATTCTTAAAATAGCATCTAGTTATTTGGGATTTCAGTTGTGGGAAGTGATTGCACTTGGGCTTTAGATTTTTTGCTGTCTTTGGCAGGGTTTGGATGAAAGGCCAAGAAATCTGTTCTTGTTCTTTTGGGAACCAAAGCATTGGTAAATATTCATTAGTATTTTGAATGCCTGAATTGATATTATCAAGCTTGGACAGAGCACATTTAGATGATCGAGATATATTCTTTTTGTTCCTTTCTTGCTGTTGTCAAGCAATCTGTTGATAAGATGTTTTCCCCTGTAGCTTAGCCACCCAGGTGTCCACTACACCACTGTCAATGTCCTCTTTGATGTTGTGAGGATGGACGCCATCACTATTGCGGCCCACCCCTTGGGCAGTCCCCGGGATATCTTTAGTGCTTCTGGAGAGTTCTCTGGCTATAAATCCACACCACATCTGTCAAATGCTGTGGATGATGTCGTGCGAGGTGATGTTTCTATTGTCTTTAATGTGTGACTGCCCCTTTCTACTCTGGGTGTTCACTTGAGCACTTTGATGATGGAGCAGAGGCAGAGAGGTCATTTTCACTGTCATGGAGACCCTTCCAGTCATGGACTGCCTTGGCAATGTTGATGCTGTCATTAGCTTTTCTGGGGCTGGACCCAGGGGATCAAATTGAGAGCCATTGCATCCTCTTCCCCACTGGCATACATCCAATGTGCAAGTTGGATCTCTTGGATGTGAACTTGAATATCATGATGGAGGCAACTGGTGTGAGACGGAGCTGGATACTGGACCAGCATCCCCTAAGCAAAATGCCAAGAGCCAAACATATTCTCCAAGAAGAAATTCAGTTAAATAATTTAATTAATTACAGAGCCCACCTTGGTAGTGGAAATAGCATGAACTAAAAATTAGAAACCCATACTTCATTGGATGGTCCAAAGGCCTGGGAGTTCCCCTGGGAGCAGGGCCTCTAGACCTGATGCCGCCCCGATCATAAATCATTACTGAGATCGCTCTTCAGACAGGAATAGATTGGGCTCAGGGACACAGTGATCACATCGTGTGTGCCCTTCATGGTTCAGTGCATCTATACGATGTTGTCCTACTGGCCTCTTACTAAAGGCCTCTCCTCTTACTAAAGGGGAGTGGAGAGAGTGGAGAGGAGGGGACAGGAGATTGTTAAGAGGATATGACATGTATAGAACGGAAAGGAAGAGTGTCTTGTCACTGGGCAAGGAGAGCAGAAGGAGCTGCAGACAGATGAGCATGCAAATTTAGATCATATACTTTCACTCAATCACAATAAAAAAAAAAGAGAGAGAAGAAAAAAAATTAGAAACCATGGATTCTACCTGGGTCCTTTACTCCACAATGATTGTGTAGCCTTGAGCCTTTTACTTAAATTTTTGAGCCTCAGTTTCCTCATCTGTCTGACAGAGATGACAACACTGACCGTAACTATTTTATAGGATTGTTAGGACGATGAAAATGAGATAATGGATAGGAAGTTCATCTGATAAGTTATATTATGTAAGAGGAAACCTTGGTGGTATAGTGGTTAAGTGCTATAGCTGCTAACCAAAAGGTCAGTAGTTCAAATCCACCGGGTGCTCCTTGGAAACTCTATGGGACAGTTCTCTATCTGTAGGGTATCTGTGAGTGGGAATTGACTCAACAGCCATGGGTTATGGAGTCCTTGGTGGTGCAAGCAGTTGACACGCTCAGCTGCTAGCTGAGAGGTTAGGGTCCAGGCCACCAGCAGGCCTGGTGGTGTACTTCTGAAAATGATCTGCTCAAAGCCTTATGGTATATAGCTCTACACACTTGGGATCACTGTGGTCAGAATCTACATGATGGCAACTTGTTTGAAAAAAGACCATGTTGTTATAGAAATAAATACGAAAGATAACATCAAAACAGTTATAAAAATTCCTGAAAAGACTGGCACTTGGCCATGTAGACATGTTTGTGAGCAAACGCTTGAATTGTCTGAGTCCATACAACTTGACTGCTGTGCAGATCAGAGCCAATGAACCTTCCACTTAACTGTTTAGGGAAACCCAAGTCCTATAGTTTGCTTAGTTATTTAATCTCACCGTCATCATACAGCTGTCTTAAATTCCTACAAACGTACAGGTTTCTGGCTGTTGCAAAGGTCGAACTGTTTTAACAAATCCACCCCTATTTGCCACTGACTCGTTTTGCAGCTGGGTGCATTTGCAGATGGGATCCAGTCACCAAGCCCAAGCACCAGCCCAACCTCAAACCTCACGTTCTTAATGGGGATCATCGCCACTGTCATCTGTGAGTCTGCCTGTGGCCTGTCCAAGTTGGCTGGGTCTCGCTGAGTGGACCAGAGCGGCCAGCATTTTTGCTGACTGGAGTCATACTGTCTTTGCCAGTTTGCTGGAATAGACACAGACACTGATTGGGTCACACTGAAGACATTCCTGTCTTGTGAAGCAAGCCTGTTTGTATTTTGGGTTTGCCAGGACTAATGAATTAAAACATTTGGACTCCCCACAAGATGCCTATGACAGGAGGAGGGTTTTCTTTTGCTCTTGCTTTTTCTAGAAGCATGACAACATCCCGGCTGTTGGACAGGCGAGGAAAGGAGAGAGGGCTTTGGGAAGGAAGTGGACAGGGAGGTCCCATGGGATGTTGGGGTCTGGGGGAGAGCAGGTAGCGGCGTGCTGCCCTGCCAGCTGTCGCCACAACTCAGATTGTCACTGGTGCTATGCAGCAGGTGCAGACTGCTCTCTTATTGAGTCTTGACTCCACAAAGGCAACGACTGGCCAAGGCAGCGGCTGGCCCTGGATTACACAAGTACAGACACTCCACTAAGTGAGGTAAGGCGACAGGTGCGGAAAGCCCGCCACACGTGCGGGGCACCAGCAACTTCTCCAAAGCTCTGCTGCAGCCCCAGGGCAGGCGCGCGCGGGCCAGTGTCCCCAGGCAGCGGGATGAGAAGGCGAGTTGGTTCAGGGGCCGTCGAGCGCACCCCGTGGGAAGCTCCGAAGTCCCTCGGCGCCGCAGGCATCCTTTGGGAGGAGCCCAGATGCTCTCGGCTGTGAGGTGGGAGCCGCTCCGAGGACCTGTGGTTGTCAATTCCATTTCCGTTAGCGGGAGATGGGGGCAGAGGTCTCTTCACGCACTCCCGAAGGCAAATTTCTACCTCGTGCGCTCTGTTTCTTGGTGCAGGAAAGCAGTGGGAGATTTAGCCCGAAGAACCAGACAGCTTTTCATCCTTAGATGTGACGAGATGGTTGGTTACTGTGCAGTGTGTGACAACGAGCCTTTGTCTTTTATTGACAACATGAGGGGGATTTTCGCTGTTTGTTTTGTGAAATTTCAGATGGTCCATTCTATTCCCAGGTGGCTGAGAAAATTTCTGACACAGAAGTGTGTGTCAGAGCAGAGAGAAAACAAATCTTCAGTCAAGTAAAGCGATTATGTGTTGCTCTGTCCTTAAAGCAATGCTTCCTGTTACCGTTTCTTTCTAACTTGGAATTTACACGACTAAGGCAGGGGAGTGCTTTCTTATTCATTGCTGTTTGTGATGTTAAATGAATGAACCAAATATAATCCTAAATGGCTGATAAACAGTTTGCTGATTTTTCTTCAAAGATGTAGATATTTCATGTTAAGTTTCTTCTGTTTCCATGTATTGGGTAGGTGACTCCATGCATATGTATACATAAGCGTGCATGTAAATATATACATTGATTTTATCTCTATAAATAATCACAAAAACAAAATTCAGTGTTCTGGGTACTATTTTTGGCTAGGAAAAGTTATGGGAAAGGATCAGCAACCCAGCTATGAGAAAATATTTTGCTACAGCATTTCCCAGAAACTATTGCAAAGGATGGCTAAAGGAATGATTTCTATTGTGGCATTTTGAAACAACTGTACTTTAAAATAGTGTTTGGACTTTTCAGTTTACTGTCTTATGAGAGACAGAAAGGAGAGGGTTTAGGAGACACATGACTAAAAATAGAAAAGTTAAATATATGTGTTCAAATAACAAGGACATAACGTATTTATAACACGATCTTTTTCTAGTACCTGTGAACCCGGAATGATCAAATACCTTGGTTCAATGTGTTTGGGTTGAATTCCTTCTTGTTAAACAACGATTCATGTGTTTTTGCCCACCCTATCCTGTTTTATCTGTAGGGTGATGGTTTTCGATTCATTCTAGCTTATTTTATTAATTCAATAATAATTTAACAGAGGGAGCAGAACATCCAGAGGATCCTTTCTATTTTATTCCCCCCCTTCACTTGTATCACTCAGCATGAAGCTGTCCAAACTTAGCTGATACCTGATAGATTTGTAAGTATCTTGAGTAAGACAGACAAAGTGCCTAGTAGTCACAATATGACTGTGGGATGTTTTTAAAATAGCCTTTGGTGTGCTTACAGGATTCCATGACTCTTGCCATTCCTAGATCAGTATTTCAGAGCCAATCTAAGCTTTTGATTATGAAAAGCCAGCCTAACCTGAAATCAGCTGCTACGCTGTTAAGACTGTAGCTTTTCTTTGTCTCCCTCAACTGAAAATAAAACACAGCGTAAGACCCTGAAGGGCTGGGGTGGAGCTGGTCATTGAGAGACTCGAGTGGCCAGCGACTCATGCCCATCTTGTATTCTCCATTCTGGACATATGCGGCCAAAGCAGCCGTGCTTTTTTTTCTCTTTCTTTTTCTTTATAAGTCAGACAAAATTTTACCTGAGCTGGGTGACAACTTGTAAGGTAGGGAAAAGAAGCTCAGAATTAGGAGATCTTTCCAATAAGAAAGCAGGGTTTGCTCACTTCTCCCTCTAATTTTTCAGGGCACTTGAGCACTCAGGGGGCTGACTGAGGTCAGATGACAGGGGCTCTCTCTTGTCCTCACAGCTGGAAGACCCAGGGGAAGGCCAAGGCTCCGGTGCCCACATGATCAGCACAGCCAGGGTACCTGCGGATAAGCCAGTACGCATCGCTTTCAGCCTCAATGACGCCTCAGGTAGGCTCTGCTCTGCCTGCTGCCTCTCCCCAACACTCACTGTCTGGTTTCACGAGGGCCACTCAACACTGCGTGCCTGCTGTGAGCTGGTGGGAAGGGAGCGTGGTTTCTGATGGTGCGTGTCAGAGTGCAGCTTCCCAAGAGAGCCGGCCAATGCTTTTCTTGCCTTAGCACAATTTTGCTTTTTCTTTCTCCATCTCCCCACTCCTCGTTTTAGCTTGAAGCTCTCAATCCACAGTTCTCTACTCATTTTGAACTGTGGCAAAGCATCACTGTTGAAACAGCATGAGGAAATGTTTATTAAGGGCTTGGCAGTCGGTTAGATGACAGAAAAATATCCCTGTCCCGCTTCCAGCACTGTTTGCTGAAGCCTGAGTTCCCAACACTGGTTTCTCTCGGCTGCGCCCACATTTCTGGCCAAATAACCAGGCTTCAGCTGAGTGATGAATGGGACAGGTGAGGCGGGCCACCCAAAATAGCCCTGTCTGAGGTGAGGCTGCTGTAAGCAGAGCTCTCCGTCACTGCTCCCCTCTGTGACCTGTTAACACACATATTGAGTTGCAGCGGCTTTGAAGAGGGGACCTCACAGTGATGGGAGTTCACAGCGTGACGAAGGGACGGCTCAGGTCACTCCCACGGTGCCGGCCATTTCTCTCTGTCTGATGTCCCTTGTTAAAATCACCTGCTTAAACAACATTACCATTTAAACCTTGGTTTTTTGGAGGACTGGTTTCATTTATCTGTTTGTCAGTTTGCCTGTCCTGCCTGTGTAGGGATGGTACTTTCAAACTTAATGACTGACAAGAGACAGATTCATCTCCAGTTACTATCAGGGGAAAGTACTGGGTTCTGTGGAGCCTTACAGGACACATGGCCGGTGCAGGGATGATGTGGGTGAGGCCCCCACCCTGGGGTCTCCCAGATGCTGTGGCTCCCCCATGGAGACAGTGTTCTAGTGTCTGGAGGATGGGAGCCCAGCTCCACCTGCTCTGTTCCTCCACCTTCCCTTCTGTGGCCTGCTGCCCTACTCAGTGCTGACACTGGTTTGGCCCTGAAAGCAGAGCTCCAGATTGATTCTGCTTTAAACTCCTGCTGAGATGATGCATTTCTAACTAGTTCCCCACCGGGAATTTGCTTTTCCACCTCCCAGGTATAATGAATCAGAATCTACATTTTAATAAGACCACCCCTTCTCCCAGGATTCTTATGTATCACTTCCTGGGAACTTGTTGAGAATGCAGATTCTCAGCAAGGGTTCAAGCCTTAAGATTTGAGGTTCTGCCCCAAAAAACAGTGTGAAGGGGAAACTCTCCCAATAGGTAAACCAAGCCACTCCAAAGCAGAAATGACAGTCCTTCTTAGATAACTTTCTTTTTTGCACTGGACATTTATGTAGATTATTACTGATCCTTATAACAACCCTGCAATGTAGGCATCAGCATTCCCATTTTACATAGATGGAGACTGAGGCCTGGGGACCACCCTGTTAGTAAGTGACAGACTTACAGTTTAAACTTAGATTCCTAGACTTGAAAGTCTGGACTATATGATTACACTTGGTTTCTCTGTATATGTTTTTTTTTTTTTTAATTTCAGCACAGAAAGCTTGTTTATTCCAAATATTATTGCATCTCAATTTTAGCGCAGACAAAGGTACTGCTGTCTTGCCTGCATCTTAACAGAATCTAATTTACACGTAGAAAGAGCCACAGAGAGGGAAAGCGGTTCCTAGGTTTCCATGAGAAGATCTTCCTTGGAATACAAGGTGTGCAACTTGTAATGTGCCTGCCACTCTCCATTTCTCTCGGCCCTTGACTAGGGACTCTGGTGTGTTTGTCATTCATCAATTTTGATCTAGTTGTTCTAGTCTTTCTCTCTAGTCCTTCAAATGTGCTAAGAACACCTACTTGAAAATACATACATTTTTCTTCCCCTATGGTATAATCATTTCAAAAAGGTGCTGTCATTTGTGCTAAGCCATTTTTCCTTTCTGGCCCCACACAAAGATGCCTTGTGAAGACACTGCCTCTAAAATTAGATACATTAATCTTATGATCAAGGCGACTCCATATTCTCTCACTGGCCAATCCATGGCAGGAGCCAGGATTCAAGACTTCTCAGCATTGCCTGATTGCAAGGACCACCTGGGCCCACTCATCAGAAATACTTATAACAAGGCCCCACTCCTGTATATTCTGATTCAGTAGATTCAGACAAGGACCCAGGAATCTGTGTTACTGATAAGCTGCCCCTTCAAGAATCTTATAATCAGGCAAGTTTACTAGTCACTTATGAGGCTATGAGCGTAGAGAAAGATGCTTTGCAGATATTTGGGGACACTCCCTCTGGATTCTTGAGTAAGGAACATGAGGAGTGTCACACACAGCAACACTTGTTATCGTGGACACAGTGCATGCCTTTGGAATGCTAGGGCATGTGGCCTGCAGGCCACATGTTTGGGAGGGAAACAAAGGAAAGTATCTGAGTGTTCCACGGCAAATGGGAAGATGACGGCAGACTGCTGGAAGAGTGATTCTCAGTTGGTGGGCTTTATTATTGATGAGTAAGTCAGGTCTACAGGAAAAGAAATAACTTGGCCTGTGAGTGTTGACCTGTCCATTTCTTAGGAAGCGAATACTGTAACTTTTCCCCTCCTGTTTTACCAGGACTGACCATTCTTTGTGCAGTGAGTGAGTCGCTCAACCTTACTGACCTTCACTTAAGATACATCTAGTAATAACTCATAGGGCGGTCATAAGACTTGGCAACACACAAGTAAGGAGCCTTGGGGTCACAGTGTTTAAGAGCTCAGCTGCTAACCAAAAGATCAGCAGTTCAAATCCACCAGCCACTCCTTAGAAACTCTGTGGGGCAGTTCTCCTCTGCCCACTGGAGTCGCTATGAGTTGGAACCAACTCGACAGTACCTAACAACAGCAACGATAACATAGGTAAAGCTTGTTAGCACAGTGCTTCACAGAAACTCAGCACTCAGGGGCGCGCTAGAATTATGATAATTGATTCTGGAATGGTAGGGAAAACGTAAACCACGAAGCAGTTGCGTGTCCTCCTTATAACTCACACGTTTACTTGATGTCAAGGTGGAGTTTATAGGAGAATAGACCTGCAATTACATAACCAGTTGCCGTTGAGTCATTTCTGACCCATGGTGGCCCCGTGTGTGCCAGAGTAGAGCAGCATTCCACAGGGTTTGGGAGCTCTGATGTTTCAGAGGTAGACTGCCAGATATCTCTGTGTGGACTCGAACCTCTGACCTCTTGTTTAACATTGGAGCACAATAACGGTTTACACGACCCACAGACTCCCACCATTATTTAGGGACAAGTCATTAGGGACTATCGGTTCCCCTGCTTTTTTTCCAATGATTGATTTCATTTGTATGTCCCCAGCATCCTGTCAGAACTGCAGAAGAGGAGTATAGCATAGTCTTTTCTGCAGGTTTTACTGGAAAGATTTGAGGAAGAGGAAAGTCTGTGGCATCCAGAGCTATTGGGAACAGCTTCTTGGAAGAAGCGATACTTGGGTTTTAAGGCTGTTAGAACATGGAAAGGCAGTATAGGAAAGGCATCCTTGGTACAAAAAAGGAGGTTATATATCTTTTTAACCATTCCTCTTCCTTTTCTTCCGACTCGACAGCACTTCGCTGGCTTCCTTTTCTTTTCCAAGCAGGAAACATGAGCAAAACCTGAGTAAGGAAGCTGCATGACATGTTCAGGAAACACTACAACTCCGGTCTACAAGAGTACTGAACGTGGATCAGTAGCACATCATTTGCTGAGTCCTGTTCCAGCAGGACATAGCACTAAGGAAGCCAGCTGTGGTATGTCAGTGTAGACAGCAGTAGACAGTTATTAGCAAGCCAGTCTTAAAAGTTCAACAGAAGAATGAGGACCAGATCAGAAAACATAGGGACTACAAAGTACTTTAGCAAGGGAGTAACATACCGACAGTGGTAAAGGTCCCACAAGCAGATGGCCTGGAATGTGGAGAGATGCCAGCATGGAAAAGGCTTTATGTAATGGCACAGAGAAAAGTGCTGAGAGCCTGGATTAGACAATGAAGAAAGACTACCAAATCCCAGAGACATGCTGAAGGAAGGACTGAGAGAACCTGGTGACAGATGGGTCCGTAGGAGATGGAGAGTCCATCATTGTTCATGGATAGCAGAATGAG
Organism: Heterohyrax brucei; assembly: GCA_028571685.1. Classification (NCBI taxonomy): domain Eukaryota; kingdom Metazoa; phylum Chordata; class Mammalia; order Hyracoidea; family Procaviidae; genus Heterohyrax; species Heterohyrax brucei. The sequence goes on along the minus strand of CM053148.1, from coordinate 81,431,990 downwards.
CTGTGAGCCCCAAATAGATCAGGGTCCTAGAGGAAGCACATTTTTGGAAAAAAGATAGCCCTTTAAAATACAGTCACCATTTTTAGCCTCTCATCCAAACCCTTCACTAGGTCATACTTGTTGTTAGTGGTTGCCAGTTTGGCACTGATTCATGGCCACCCCATGGACCACAGAACAAAGAGTTGCCCAGTCCTATGTCATTTTCATGATCATCTTCATGATCATCTTCGTGATCATCTTCATGACTGTTTGGTGTCCACTGTTGGGGCCACAGTGTATTTTCTGTGCCTTCTAACCTAGGAGCTTTATTGTCCAGCACTATAATGGACAAAGTTCTGTTGTAATTCATAAAGTTTCCGTTGGCTAATTTTTGCAAACAAAGGTGGCAAGACTGCATCTTACATACTTTGGACATGTTGCCATGAAGGACCAGTCCCTGGAGAAGGACATCATGCTTGGTAGAGTGGAGGGTCAGTGAAAAAGTGGAAGACCCTCAATGAGATGGACTGACACAGTGGCTGCAACAGTGGACTTAAGCTTAAAAAAATTGTGGACATGGCACCAGATGGAGCAGCATTTCATTCTATTGTGCATGGGGATTTCTGAATTGGAAGTACTTGATGGCACCTAACAGCAACAATAACAACACAAGTTTTGGAAGTAGAGCACCAATTGTTTCTTCCCAGTCTGACTTAGTAAGGAAGCTCCACTGAAACCTGTCCACCACAGGGACCCTGTTGGTGTTTGAAATACCGGGGGCATAGCTTCCCACATCACAGCAACATGCAGCATGCAGGCCACCACCGTGTGATAACCTGATAGGTGGGTGGTGGAAGGAACACTTAGCTAATCATAATTTCCAAAGGCAGCAATGCCTGACTTGAATAAACTAATGATTTAACTGATAATATTTCCAAAGTGGGAATTCCAAAGATTTAACTTCCTAAACTGGAACTTCCATGGCATTAGTTTTCCCGAGAGAAAATGTGCAGAAGAAAAGTACAAACCCCACCTCATGAGCTACTGGAGACCCACTGTCACTTTTCCAAAGAATTTAGAACTGGAGTGACGTGAATTTCTTGCTAATTGCTGGAGTTTTCTTGACCTTCCGCTGAGTGAAAACCTGATACGTACTCACGTAAATTTAGATCTTGACTCTGGGTTTCTTTTTTCCTTTTTGAAAAGTTCAGTTTTTATTTAGGAAGAGGCAATGGTGCTAGTGTCAGCCCAAGATGATGACTTTCAAAACTGCATTTTCAAAACAATTCTTTCAAGCTACTGGAATTTTTCATATCTGTTGTTGTTATTCGGTACTGTTAAGTCATTTCTGACTCCCAGTGACCCCATATACAACAGAACCAAACACTGCCCGGTCCTGTGCCATGCCCACAATCATTGTCAGGTTTGAGCCTGTTGTTAGAACCACTGTGTCAGTGCATTTTGTTGAGGTCTTTCTCTGTCCACTTGACCAGACACGATGTACTTCTCCAGGGGCACGTTTTCTGTCCCTCCTGAAGACATGTCCAAAGCACAGAAGATGCAATCTCACCATCCTTGCCTCTAAGGAGCGCTCTGGTGGTACTTCATCCAACACAGATCTGTTCGTTCTTTTGGAAGTCTGCGGTATACTCAGTATTCTTCTCTGTCACCACAATGCAAAGACATTGGCTCTTCTGCTGTCTTTCTTGTTCGTCGTCCAGCTTTTGCATATATATGATGCAACTGAAAATACTATAGCTTTGGTCATGTACACCTCAGTCTTCAAGGTGACATATTTGCTTTTCAACACTTTAAAGAGGTGTTTGGCAATGTGCTTTTTGATTTCTTGACTGCTGCTTCCATGGGTGTAAGTTCTCACAGTGGAGCATGTATTAAATCATGTGCCATTTAGTTAAGCTAGCTCTAGAACCCCTGCTGTTGGTGTCTCTTTTAAAGCAATATCATTGTGTTTTCAAACATTGTCTTGAAGGTGTTTTCTGTGACAGTGGGAATTATGTGGAATAGCGGAAATAGTCATCCCTGAATCTAACTAAACAATCTGGAAATGTCATTTTGTGTGCACATGCAAAACTGGCTCTTAGCAAAATTGTGTGACAGGTAAAGGTTTCCTTGTCGTTGTTCCCTTCTTTCCCTTTTTTTTTTTCTATTTTTGCTATTATTTCCCCCTTGCCACAAGTTGGAATCAGTTCAACAGCAATGGCTTTATAGAGCATGGCATTGAGGAAATATTAGACATTTAATTGTCAAATGGAAACCGTAGTGGTGTAGTGGTTAGGTGCTACATCTGCTAACCAAAGGGTCGGCAGTTGGAATCCACCTGACATTCCTTGAAAACTCCATGGAGCAGTTCTATTCTGTCTACAGTGTTGCTGTGAGTCAGAATCAACTTGACGACAGTGGAGTAATTGCCAAACACTTGGAATTGATACACTGATACAGTATCCTTAACCACCTTAGTACATTATACTCTGCCAAATAAAGATTCCTTGAGATACAAGGTTGGCAGTTCAAATCCACCAGGCACTCCTTGAATACTCTGGGGGTCAGTTCTACCCTGGCCCCTAGGATCGCCATGAGTTGGATCCAACTCAACGGTACTTGGCTTGGCTTGGCTTGGCGGAGATACAACTGAATTTATTCATTGGAATCTGTTGCTTACAGCTATAAAGACCAGAAAAGACGTGAAGGTTTATTGAGTACCTAGCTGCCTTTACCTGTATCATCTCATTAACACAGTACTGGCAAAACATTACAGGAATGTGTTGTTAAATCCATTCTACAGTTATGAGAATGATGGATCAGAGAGATTGAGTACATTTGCTTAAATCAAACAGTTAATGAATAAGTAGGAAGTGATTCAAAGCCAAGTGCTTGTGGGATGTTTTTATTCCATTGTTCATTCAGAGTTCATGCCCTTGTAACAAAAGAAAAACGTGAGTGTTTCTGACAGCAAATTGTTTCCCCAGCAGTCATCGGAGATGATGGAGGAATGTTAGTTGGGGTATGCTTTTGCACAGTGGGAAAAACGAAAAATAGATGCAATGTATTTGGTGAGGAGTCCCGGTGATGCAGTGGTTAAGCATTTGGCTGCTAACCAAAAGGATGGCAGTTTGAATCTAGCAGCCACTCCTTGGAAAACCTGTGGGGTTGTTCTGCCCTGTGCTGCAGAACTGCTGTCAGTCAGGATTGATTTGCTGGCAACACATTTTGTTTTCTTGGTATTTGGTGGAGTGCTGAGGAATAAATATACTACTAGCCAGCTCTTTTGGAAACTTGATCTGATGAGATGTTTCTGGAAGAGTGAATATGCTAGAAGTTAAATCATATGTTCTTCCATAAGGATGAATCAATAAGTTTCACACAGAAAACCAAACCCATTACCGCTGAGTTGGTTCTAACTCATAGGGACCCTATGGGACAGAGTAAAGCAGTGCCATAGAATTTCCAAGGAGCTCGTTATTTCCCATGTGCCAGACTTCTCTGCATTGTGTAGCCAGTCAGTGTTCTTGGCTGCTACCTGAAGGATTGGAGATTCAAGTCTGTCCAGAGGTGCCTTGAAAGAAAGCTTTGACAGTTGACATCTGAAAAACCAGCCACTAAAAACACTCTGGAGCACACTTTGACTCTGATACATATGAGGACAGCGTGAATCAGAGATGACTTCGCAGCAACTGGTAGGTATCAGGTTAAGTGGTAGACATCAACTTCCCCTTACTAATGACACGCCTATCTTGCAGAGAGGGAAACTGAGTCTCAAAGAGATGAGGCTCATTATTCCCAGTCACACAATTAAAAAGTGGCCGAGCTGGGATTCAAATGCAGTCTATCCATATTACTGAATGGCCTCCCAACCCCCTGTGTTCTGACCGGCTGAGAGCTTTCACAGGCCCACAGTTCCTAGGAATGTTTGAGCGCCAACCCTGGAACTGCAGCTACAGACCAAGCATACTTGCTTCTTAAGTGTAGGTGCTCTGTGGGACGCACCGTAGGTAAGACCCGTTGCACCATTTATGAGACCCGATGCAAAGTAACAGTGCAGGATCCCTTACTCAGAAACTGCTAAGAGTTTCAAGATGTAGACAGTAGAGCATTAGGCCGAGTGTGGGGCTCCATCACAGAGCACTGGTGGTGCATTGGTTAAGATCTTAGCTGCTAACAAAAAGGTTAATGAACACTTCTGCAAGTCTATGGGGGAAAGATGTGGCAGCCTGTTCCCGTAAAGATCCACAGCCTTGGAAATCCTGTAAGGCAGTTCTGCTCTGTCCTGTAGGGTCACCATGAGTCAGAATCTGCTTGATGGCAGCAGGTTTTTAAAAGCTCGACTGCTAACCAAAAGGTTCACAGTTCAAATTCACCCACTGCTCCTTGGAAAACCCTACTGGGCAGCTCTGCTATGCTCTACAGGGCTGCTCCTATGAGTCAGAATCGACTCGATGGCAATGGGTTCCTGAGTGAAGGGTTCTTTGTAAGTGGACAGGCCACTTGCTCATGAAGCTGGTACTGGTTGCTCCGAACGTAGATAGATGAAGTAAGTCCTGGGCAGGGCTGCCTCTTGCATTCCTGGTCGGGGAGTGGGATGGAGCTTGGGAATGCCTTTGTGAGCAGCTTCCTCCTCTGCTGAGGTCTTCTTCCCTGTATGGAAGCCAAAAATCTCTTTACTAGAGATTGTAAGTTTCCCAGCCCAAACTCTAGTTGTGTCTAGGATGGTGCACACAGTGGAAAGAGGAGATAGTTGATTTCAAAATCCAATGAAGTCATTGTCTGGAACCAAGTCAAACCTCTTGCTGTGGAGTCAGCTCTGGCTCACGGCACTCCATGTAATGGAGGGCACAACTGAACGCTGTAGGGTTTTCTTGGCTGTAAATCCTCGTAGAAGCCGATCCACCTGCCTTTGTTCAGTGGTTCAGCTGGGTGGCTTTGAACAACCAGCCTTTTGATTCATCTCCTAGAGGAAGGTGGCTCTCCAGTGCTGGTCAGCAGATGTGGTCTCTTCTGGATGACATTTCTGCATCTTAGCTATGAAACAAAAGGTATCAAGACATAGCCTTTTTTGTGTGTGTTTGCTTTTGTCTGTGAAGATAAATTTATCCAGTATGATAAATTATCCTCTATGCTAAGCTATTTTGGTGTTAAAATACTTCCTCTTAGGAAAGCGATAGAAATCCTGATGGCACAGTGGTTAAGTGCTATGGCTGCTAACCAAAAGGTTGGCAGTTCCAATCCATCAGACATTCCTTGGGAACTCTCTGGGACAGTTCTACTCTGTCCTATGGAATCTACTTGATAGCAATGGCTTTTGGGTACAAAAACAAGAATGATGGTCCATAATAGTTGTTTTAAAAATAATCTTCACTCATCAGATACGATGTTGGACAGTCTCAGACATGGTTCCTGGGACTTGGGGGGAAACTTCCACCAAAGGCAGGGATGCCATGGACGCGAGGTAAAGAAGGGCAGAGTGGTGTGACGGGCAGAGTTGACAGTCAGGAGACCAACAGCTACTAACGGCAGCTGGCTTCCTTCTGCCCTCGAGGCCCTGGTCCGCAGCTCTGCCCTGGGGGACTGGAGCAGATGGTTGCTTTGCCCCTTCCAGCTTTGGCGTTTTCTGACCACTCTCATCACATAGCTCTCAGTGCTGAACAGCAGTGAGCATTTGGCTCCGAGACCCGATTGCCCCACTGGCCTCATGGAGCAATGCAGCAGAGGCAGTTTAGGGAAACCTGACAAGAGACTAACCACAAAGCAACCCAACAGCTGCTCAGCAGACACTGAGACAAGCCCCTCCGAAAATGTACTATGGTATGTCATAATGATTGGGATGTGGATAAGAAAGCTCTATTTTAAGTACCATTGACTTAGTCACTCTGTGTTTGCAGATCAGGCAGTGAACATCTGCTTATTAAAGAAAAAAAAAAGACACGAAAAAAACTCCTCTTTATTCTTCCCTTTACATTTGATCCTTCAAAAAAATTCTTAGGAGATTCCATTTTCGCTTTGTCCATTAACTCCACGATGCCACTTTGAAAAGGAAACCCACGGATTATTTCTTTAATACATTAAAAGTATGACAAAATGATTTACCATTTCAGTATAGACGCCTAGTTCCTGCTTTGCACATAACAACAACACCAACAAGAAAACCCACTACCATTGAGTCGATTCCTACTCATAGTGGCCCAGTAGGACAGAGTAGAACTACTCCACAGAGTTTCCAAGAAGTGCCTGTGGATTTGAACTGCTTTTTGGTTAGCAGCCATAGCACTTAACTGCTATACCACCAAGGTTTGCTTCTACGTAACAGACACGCAATAAATATCTGATCAATAAATATATTTTAATACAAACAGACTTGCACTATAATATTTGTTACAATGTAAACATAGCTACCAACTGTTTTCCTTTTTTAGAAAGCTAAATTTCCCAGCCTCTCTCTTGCATCAAAGGAGCCGCAGTGGGATTGTGGTTAAAGCGCTCGGCTGTAAACCCAAAGTCGGCAGTTAGAACCTCTCACCTGCTCTGTCAGAGAACAAGCTGCTCTCCTGAAGGTCTGCAGCCTTGGAAAACCCTATGGGGCGGTTCTGTCCTGTCCTGCAGGGTCGCTCATGAGTTGGAACGGACCCACCGGCAGTGGGTTTTGGTTGGGGGTTTTCTCTGGCACAGCTAATGTACTTTGCTTTGTGCTTCTGGAATTGTCAAAACAAGCTTAACTGCTCTGAGGAACCCTGATCTGGTGTCACAGTGGGAAGGCTTTACAGTGACACTGGCCAAATGTTTGTGGGACAGCTGTGCTACGACTCAGCCCAAGCCTGCTTCCTCCTTCCTTTCGCCCAGTCCTGTGAGTCATCACTCTTCTTATAGAATGCTCACCTATTTTCAAAACCAGTCAACATGCCTCCCATCAACTCAAGCAGCTTCATAAGCAGCTTTGCCACCAGGATGCTAGCAAGACCAGGTGACTTCTGGTAGCAGATGCCTGTCCAGCCGGCAGAAGCGGGAGTCTCCTGGCCTCCGCCTTGAGCTCTCTCTGGTATGCAGCTATGTCCTGTCTGGGTGAAATCTGCTTCATCCATTCCTTTAAGAGAGGTCTGGAGTTGATTCAGCTTTTCTCCCCAAATCAGCATTAAATTTCTACATCCATCAATTAAACTTTTATTTTTAACTCAAGGAACACAGTCCTAAAGATTTTTTATCTGCAAAAAACATCAGTGTAGTCACATGTACATGCCTCTCCATGGCAATCTGCTTCTGAAGGTCTGAAGGTCCCCGGCCTTGGAAAGCCAATGGAGCAGTTCTACTCTGCACACGCGGGGTTGCCACACATCGGGGGAAACTTGACAGCAACGGGACGTGACAACTGTAAATAATGACTTGGGTTTCCATCGTGGCCTCATGAGTTCTGAGTCATGCCAGGTATTTGCTATTTACGTCAGACTTGCCAACACTGCAGTGAAACAAGTGGATAGTCTTTTCTTTCCCCTTTTCTAAGTCAGCAGGAAGGAGCGTGACTTCACAGGGAGCTAGGTGGATTAAATCTCAGGAAGCCTTGAGTTGCATTTCTGGCTGTCTTTGACAATTCTAGCATGGTGCAGTCACTCCAGTACTCTCCAGAAATGTTTTCTCCTTCCAGAGTATTTGCTCACTTATGATGCCTCAGATTTGGGTGCTAATGTATCACATATTCTTATTAACTCACCCCAAATCATTCTGACCTTGAACCCAATGAACTAAAATAATCGTGATGTCTGAGCTATTGAAACTGTGCTAAAGTAGGTGTAAAACAACCTAAAAGGGGATCCAGTTTTAGAAAGCAAGGGTTTCTATAATTATGACTACCTCCAGAAGATCGGTGTCACCCAGGGAATATTTCTGTCTTCTGTCCAGTTCTTTGTAAATAACTTTGTAGATTTTAAAAACCACAGCAGTTGGTAGAATTCATCACCTCTGACAAGAAGCCCTGGTAGCAGAGTGGTTAGGTGCTGGGCTGCTAACCCAAAAGGTAGAAGTTCAAACCCACCAGGCTCTCTACAGGAGAAAGATATGGCCATCAGCTTCAGACTAGGGAACCGTGGGGGGCAGTTGTACTCTATCATGTGGGGGCCCTGTTGGTTGTCATCAAATGATGACTGACAGCCACGACAGTCTGGACAGGATGACAGCATAAAAAGGACTCTGGCGTTACATATCCACGTTTGCTCTGAAGGCCGTCTTGTAGCCTGTGACGGGGGCCTTGCAGAATGCTCCTCAGATTCTTCTTGTTCTGTGACACTGAATTGAGGGTGTCTGTGAACATGTCATAGCACTGGGTCAAGTCCACAGGGATTCAGATTTGGTGGTATGTTGTCATTTTCTTGCGCTACTTTTAAAAGAGAACATTATTATGCTCTTGTTTGCATGAAACATCAATTAGTTTTTACAAATATTATGGCAGTGAGAACTTGAAAACCGTGATTTTTTTTCCTTTCTTCATTAAAATCTATTTGCTTTTTGTTATTTTTTTGGCTATGTTCTGTCTTACTGTCGTGCACTGGAGTTGTCAGTAAGAAGGGAATGGAAAGGGGTGGACATGGAACGTCCCAGAACTAGAACTGGCCTGGAGACACAGAAGTTCCTAGGACAAGGGTGGCTGGTAGCCAGGCTGGCCCAGCAGCACATTCTAGAAGACATATAGGAATGACTTGGATATTTTAGGCCAAGCTTCTGTCAGGTTTCCTCTCATGGATCTGAGAGCTTCCTTCAAACCCAGCAGCACCCTTCTGTTGCCAGGAGGCCTTTCGTGTGGCGAGGACAGCGTGGCAGTGGGTCCTGTGGAGGCCGGGAGGGCTGCCTGGTGCTACATGCACTGTTGTCGGCTACTCTCCGCAAATGACAAGGAGGCTCCGGTCAACTGCCTGTTTGTGGTGGTTTAGGGGGACAGCAGAGAAGCACGCCATCGAAGCTTGCCGTATTCAGAGCATTCAGAGTGGAACTGACACTTACGTTTTCAGTAACTGGATGTGCTGTCGCCGTGATTGTCCTGGTGGCCTCATCAGCACCTCCTTAGAGCACTTTTCTGAATGTCACATTTTCGTGGCTTTGGCCAGCCCAGGAATGCTGACATACAAGCAGTACCATTTCCTGGAGAGCTCCCAGACACTACTGACATCACTTGCAAAATTTGGGGCAGGTCGACTAAGCTCACCATGTTTCTGTTTATACCAGAAATGAATAACATTCTTGAGAACTGTATTCTGACAGTTTTCAGCTGAAAGCGCTAAATGACTGAGGCAGTATGGGCTGAGGGTTTAATTATGTGAGTCAAGGATGGTCACAGAGGGACATCTGTCTTGAGAGAAAGGTCTATCTGGTGAGCCAATCCAAGTGCCATCGAGTCGGATCTGACTCATGGCAACCCTCGTGAATAGTTACTTTATTTTCATTTTAGATGATACACCTCCTGAAGATGACCTTCCTCTGCTCTTTCCAGAACTAGACCAGCAGCTACAGGTAAGGATTTCTCTGAAGTCTCCTTTTTCTCTCCTCAATTTCGCAAAGCAAAATCACCCAAGGGGTGATTAACCTACAAGACCGGGAGGCTTCTAATCAGCCAGGTTTGTATGTCCAGAGCTCCGAAGTCCCTGAGTAATGCCAAAGGTTGCTGCCAACCAAAAGATTGGTGGTTCAAGTTTACCCAGAGGAGCCTCAGAAGAAAGATCTCGTGATCCACTTCTGAAGAGCGGTTCCCCAAAAACCCTAGAGGGCACCACCATCCTGCTCTGACACATGCAGAGTTGCCAGGAGTTGGAGTCGACTTGATGGCAACTGTTCAGTTGATTTAAAGTCAAATTGAGGTCCTCATGGGATATTCCAGGATGTAAACAATTTATAGTGTAAACTGAAGATTTCTGGAGCCTGGGAGAAGGGCTCGTCACTGTCCTCCTTTGTTATGGATGTCTCTGGGTGGGCTGCACTTTGGTTCCAATTTGGGTTGGCAATTTTGCAGTAACTCTGAGGAGGGAACTTGTCATGATTTCCAGGACTTCTGGATAATCTTAACTTTTCTCCACTCCCGTCTCCTCACTAATTGTCTCACAACTTTTACTTGAATATAATTATTTATAGTTAAACCTTCTGAAACCTGGTTTGATACATGAGAAAATACTTTATGTACATAGCTTATGGATGATCAAAAGATAACCTATGTTTAGTGTTCAGAATTATTCAAAAGGAGTTAATGTATGACATTTTAATTTTCTTTAGATAATATATGATGGTTATAGACAATGATGGCTTTGGGAAGAGGTTGTGCCTAAAATACCTGGCTACTGGCCTTCAGTCAGCTGTTCACTTGAGTATTTAACCATGGTCACATTTAGGTGAGTCCAATAGGGGTCTTTAAACCCATGTACATTTTGATTGGTCACCACTTTTCTCACCAGAAGATAATGGCTTTGAAAGTCTTCAGAAGGGCTTGGAATCTCCAGTTTCCAACAGGCAGTGATATTCTCTGTTATTTCACATCTAACAGCTTTTCCTATTTGTGAGCATACTTGGTGTCCAGAAGGCTCTTGAGTTTGGAATCCCTACTATTGAGACAGTCCTTGACAGAGCTGCGAAGAACCAAGAACAAGTGCTTATGCAACCCAAGATGGAATCGTTTTGGTTGACTCCAGCTCTTATTTTAGTGCCCAGGGCATTCAGTAGACAATGCCAAGCAAATAGGTTGGGTTCAGACAGCTACTGCCCCATTGGGATGTCCTCCAAACATCAAGCCAGCAAAACTCAGGCTACCTGGCCAGCCTCTTAGCCTCTGATTAGTCCTCACTCACACCTCTGTGGCAGCCTCTGGTCTCATTATAGCCCTCTAAAAAGTAGGCTGTCTACAGAGTCATGTAGATGTCACTGAAGATTGGGAGGCAGACTCTTTGGGTGTCATGAACAGTTAACTTGCTTAGCTGCTAATTGAAAGGTTGAAGGACTGAGTCCATCCAGTGGGGCCTCAGGAAAAAGCACTGGTGATCTACTTCTGAAAGATTAGCCATGGAGTACCTATGGAGCATAGTTTTACTCTGACACATATGGGGTACCATGAACTGGGGTCACCTTGATTATGACTACTACTTGATAATGACTTGTATCCCCTACACCCCTCTTCACTCCTTGGAGAAACAGTTCATCTCTCACTCTTTTTTTCCCTCTGCTATGCTCACTAATCACACAGTGTTCCTTGCTTACATTCTAACCTCATTAATGTGTGTGTGTGTGTGTGTGTGTGTGTGTGTGTGCGCGCGCGCGCACGCATGCTGCTGGTAGAGCTTGGGGACTGCAAAATTTAAACAGCCTTGTTTCCTCAGTCCCAGATTCTGCCCCTTTATTATACTGTTGACTGAAAGCTATTTCATTATCATGAAAGGTAGCAGCAAATAAGGAATAAATGCATCTTGAGACTCCAGCAGTAAAATGATATTCAGGTTCTAGTTCCCTTGTCAATGTGGAGATCCTTCATTCTGCCTCTTTGGATTGACGAAAACATTTCTTCCTTTGAGAGTGTTAAATGAGTTTCCAGGCTCATGGATCATCTTCCTCTGGGTTCATAGCACCCCTGGCAATTATCTAGGTAATTTTTTCTGGGGAAGCATCACAATAGCCACATGAGTGTTATGGCTCCAATTCCACTTGACATGTGTTAGACCTTGCATCTACTTAGTTATCTGAATCCAGTGAAACTATTTTATCTCCACTGATCCTTAACAAGTTAGGCTGTTGAGAAACTGATTGGTGGATTTTGATTCTCCCCCTGCCCCCATTAAGATAGGGTATTGCTTTGTCTCTCATGAGCAGAACGAATGTTGCCAACATCATAACTAAAAGAGTTTAATTACGCACTTGTTTGTTGGATGATGGGCATAACAGGATTTCTTGCAAGCATTTGCCTGTTGCCAAGCCATTGGGTTAGGGTTACCTCTGCCTGGGGTTGTTTTCTGGTACCTGCATTCTACACTCTGGGGCACTAGGGACTGCAACAAGAAAGTTGTGAGAACTGAGAGGAGAAACCAAACACAGAAAGCCACATCTGAGTGCAGAGCCTTGTGTCCTGCTTTGCAAGCATAAGCATGTAAATTAAAGCCATTCTGCAGCAGCAAGTCTCTGTGTTGACAGCAGTGAAAATGCCTTATGGACGCAGGAAGCAGTCTGTTCCGTGGAGCAGGCCGGCTCTACTGCCAGCGTCATGCTCTGGCAACACGCAGTAGTGGCTCCTGGAACTTCCTCCACCGTAATAACCATCTACAGAGAACATGAAAGTTAGGTTACGAAGGCATGGGACGTGCCTGTGGATGTCACTTTTGCTTGCGGATTCTTCGTTCTTTCTTAAAAATTGTGTAGTGAAAAAGAGGTGCTACTGGGTGACTATCACGTGCCCTAGTCTCTGCACACCCTGACATTCAGACCCAGCTGACACATATTGGGAAACCTGCTAGTGCGGTGGTTAAGTGTTACATCTGCTCGCTGAAAGGTCGGCCGTTTGAATCTGCCAGGCACTCCTTAGAAACTCTATGAAGCAGCTCAACTCTGTCCTATAGGGCTGCTGTGAGTCGGACTTGACTCAACGGCAGTGGGTTTTTTGGATTTAATGCATTTGGGAAAACCCTGATAGTGTAGTGGTTAAGTACTACAATTGTTAACCAGAAGATTGGCCGTTCAAACCCGTCAGGTGCTCCTTCGAAACTCAGTGGGGCAGTTCTGATCCGTCTATAGGGTCACGATGAGTTGAAATTGACTCAACAGTAGTGGGTTTGGATTTTCTGAATGCATTCTGAGTACTTACTGGGCAGTGAGTATTTTCCCACAAATGGTCTCATCAGATCCTCACAACAACTATGTAAGCTATCTACTATGTCTCCACTCTACAGATAGGAAACCAGAGGTCACATTTGGAGCTCAACAAATTGTCATTTCAGAGTAAGAATTCAGGCACTATTTCTGATCCCAAATCTAGAGAATTCACTTTCCCTCACATCTTCTGTGGCACTGATGGGCAACATAAATTACTTTGCTAAGTGAAGACTTTTTCTTCTTCTTCCTGACTTGCAAGGTTACCATAACACAGTTATAAAACCTTGTAAAATCTATTCTGGCATTCTGATACCCACGGCACATTCTTCCATGTATTTGTGGATTATGAAATGCAGCTATAAAAGATCTATTTGGTAGATACTCTATCACCAATTTGGCCCCCGAGATTTTTCCACTGCTTTGCCAAGAATGTGGGCATGTTTGAGCCTGTAATTCATGATGCTTCTATTTTCATAGAAGCCATAAAAAGCCTTGTGCAAGAATAGCAGTGACAAACACTTCCCTTGATGTCTCTATTAATGCTTAATGTTGGGCAAGAGAGCTGGCGGTAAGATAGGCGTTAAAGTGAACATCTCTTTAGAACGTTTAGAACGTTCATTTGTGGGCCATGGACCTTGGGCCTCAACCCAAGGGCAGGTGCAAGGTTGATTGTATCTTTCTCAGATTCCTTTTCTGGGACCAAACCTCTTAATCCTCAGGGTAGTGTTTGGATGGAGCTAATTTAGATCACACAGTCAGAAGGAAGGAGGCCCAATTCTATTTCTACTTCTAAGAATGGATGAAAACTCATTTGTTTTCTTCAAGCCTCAGTTCCCCTTGGAGATAATGGCTGACCTCTGTCTCCAGAGTCAACAGCAGAATCCTTTAACAGGCCTGGGGCTTAGGCTAGAATCAAGCTTGTCTGATCACGTAACTATGTGGTTATATTTTAGGGGCTGTGATCTTACCTGTAGACAATTCAAAGGTGCACTGTAGTACTGCTGTAGTCACACTGGAGTCAGAAGTACGTTTTTATAGTCAGGTAGATCCTGGTGGTGCAGTAGGTAAGAGTTCACTGCTAACCAGTCAATGGTTCAAATCCACCAGCTGCTCCTTGAAAACCCCATGGGACAGTTCTACTCTGTCCTCCAGGGTTGCTATGAGTCAGAGTCTACTCCACAGCAGTGAGCTTTTGATTTAGAGTACCTAATTACATGTAGGTTGTAATAAGCTTCCTAGAAGAAATGACAGTGAATGAAATCTGAGCACAGGCATTAGACGAGCCTAGATTTGAAATTCTCCATGACCAATTTTGTGACCTTGGCCATAACATTTACTCTCTCTGTTGTTATTAGCTGATGTTGAGTTGGCCCCAGCTCATGGTGACCATTATGGACTGAACTGTGTCCCACAAAAGTCTATATTGTAAATCCTGACCTCTATGCCTGTGCTTATAATCCCATTTGGGAATGGGTTATCTTTGTTATGGTAATGAGACAGGATTAGTGTAAACCAAATCATAACCCAGTGCTGCTGAATCAAGTCCGACTCACAACAACCCTGTAGGACAGCATAGAATGCCTCCATGGAGTTTCCTAGGAGCGCCTGGTGATTTGAACTGCCAACCTTTTGGTTAGCAGACATAGCACTTAATCACTATGGCAGCAGGGTTTCCAAACTAGTGTAGGGTGTGTTTTAAATCAATGTCTTTTGAGATATACGAGATACTAAGCAAGCAATTGAGAGAAGCAGAGGTGGAAGACGAGAGACACCAAGCAACATGAAGATCTCCCAGGAACAGAATCTCAAGGAGGCAAAGAAGTTCTTCCCCACCTTATGGAGAAAGAAAGCCTTTTTCCTAAAGCTGTGCTATGAATTTGGAGTTCTAACCTCCTCAAGTGTGAAAAAATAAGTTTCTCTTTGTTAAAGCCACCCATATGTGGCTATGACAGTGACCTTCTGTATAACAGAATGAAGGGTTGCCTGGTCCTGTGTCATGTCCATGATCTTTGATGTGTTTGAGCCCATGGTTGAAGCTTTTGCATCAGTCCTTCCCACTGAGGGCTTCCCATTCCCAAAGTACCATTCTAAAAGAAGGGCTGTGGGAATCAAGGTGACAGTGAGTAGATCCAGCAGCAAATAAAAAAACTAAACCAGTTGCCATCAGGTGGATTCCAGTCATGGCACCCCCTTGCGTGCAGAGTAGAACCAGATGTCACATGGTTTTCAGGCCTGGGACTGTTAAGACGTAGAACACTAGACCCTTCTTCCAAGATACCCGTGGGTGGGTTCAGACCGCCAACCTCTCCGTTAGTAATTGAGCGCTTCACTGATTGTGCCCCTGGGGACACTGGATCTAGAACAGTGCTTGACAAGACCATTGCTCACTTAAATGTTAACTTCCTTCCACAGTGGCATTGTTTATTAAAAGATATCTTTAATAATTAGCAGTTTGCCTTTGCACATTTAAAATGAAACAGCAACGCTTCGGAGTTTTAGTTTCAGGAAACAGGTCTAGATACCCTCCTCTTTTTGTAAAGCCAAACTGCTTGGAAAAGCATATGGTCTCTTTTTTTCCCCCCTAACCAAACTGAGCAATGGTTTTGATGCCTCCGAAGTCCTTCCATCTAAGCTGAGATGACAGTGACAGATGTTTTTGTGGTACACACTGAACTTTCCCAGACAGGGTCTGGTAAGTCCAGAAACAGATGTCACCTCCACAAATAAACACTTTCGCGGCTTCAGTTGTGGTCACCGCAGCTTGTTACCCGAGAGCCTCGCCAGACACTTCTTTTACGTCCCGCCTCAGGGTCTCATCTGCTGTCTGGTGGACAGTGAAGAAGAAGCCTTAGCATGCAGGGATTCTGCTCCTCAAATCCGTGACATCTGGGAACGCACCAGCCGCATCCCAAACACTGAAAACGTCTTCCATTTTCTCTCTCTCTCACACATTTTGAAAAATTTCCTACAATCCTTTTTGGCTATTGCGACTCTACAGAAAACCTGCGTTTATATATGTAACTCGGGGTTTCATGATTGGACAGTTCATTCATGACGGTATACATTGTCAGGAAAGTTTCAGAGAAACTTGAGTTACCTTTTCCTTTTATATTGCTTAAGTCAGTAAAAAAACGAAAACGAAACAACCCCTGCCCCCGCAACGCAAACCAGTTATTGTTCAGTCCAGCTGATGGCAAGCTCATGACTTTGAGAGAGGAACCGTGCTCCAGAGGGTTTTGCTTCATAGGGTTTTCAACGGGTTGTTATCTTTCAAAAGTTCTGAAGTACCACAAGATGGCTTCAAACCTCCAGCCATATACTTTGTAACCAAGTGCTCGACTGTTTATATCACCCAGGGACTTCAGAAACCAAAAACCCACTGCCATCGAGTGGGGTCAGACTCTCAGTGACCCGAGAGGTCAGAGTAGAACAGCCCCATAAAGTTTCCAAGTAGCTCCTGGTGGATTTGAACTGCTGACTTTTTCGTTAGCAGACATAGCATGTAACCCACTACACCACCAGAGTTTCCAGGGGCTTATCTTAAGTTGACAGAAATAACTTACACATACTTTACTCCGCTATTGCATAATTCATAAAACCAAAAAAAATCCAAGCCCATTGCCTGCAAGTCAATTCCAGCTCAGTGACTGTACGGCAGAGTAGAACTACCCCAGAGAGTTTCCAAGGAGAGCCTGGTGGGTTTGAACCGCCGACCTTCTGGTTAACAGATGTAGCACATGACCACTATGGCACCAGGGTTTCTGTATGGGTGTGTCTGTGTGCCTGAGTGATGGGCAAGGCATGCTGTATAATTACTAACGCAGACACTGATGAAAATTGAGATGCTATAGAAATCTCACTTCTCCAAATGTGTAAAACGTATTTAAAATTTTAACATAAGAGAGTTTTGAATGCATCAGAATTAGTGTGGACTATGTTTTCCCTCTCGGGGTTTGTGAATCTTAAGACATTAAAGGCAATATAAATTTAAACCGAACTCTCCCAAACCTACCCTCCCTCGCTTAGTAAAGTAACACCAAGAATCAAGGAATAAATATAAAGCCTGGTCAGTGATGGTAGCATGTTTAGGTTTCCTAAATACATCCTCTGTATACGAAGCTGGGACAGGAGAATAGAATTCTTTCATTCTGGAAGCGGACTGAGTGGGTAGTGTTGCAAGAAGTGGAACAGAAAGGGAAAGACAGAAGCTGGCTATGCCCCTCGCTGAGGGGTGCCGAACTCAGTCCCTTCTGCCCTGGGGACACTTCCAGAGGAGGGAGTCCACGTGGGGAGGAGCTCTGTAGCGTGGTACAGGGCAGAAATGGGGAGGGGCGGCTCCATCTAGGACTCCCGGAACAGGAGCCTGTGGTTTCTCTCTTACTTCATCTTGGCCAGTCCCTCCCCGCACCCCCATTGGCTGGGATGCGTCTTCCCCATGGCTGGGACACGCCCGCGGCCGGCAGTGGCTTGCTGGCGCTACCTGTCTCCTGACGCCTCTGCAAGCTCTGTTCTTGAGTGGATGCAGGGGACAGAGCGGGGGTGGAAGAAAGAGGGTGAGGAGGAAGGCCCTCCACCCCGGGCTCTGACCTCACCGAGTCACGGACTGTGCCTTGGAAAGTGCGTCTCTAAGTCTACCTGAGGGACTGCTGGAAGAATGTCTTAATGTCACCTTTTAGAACCTGCTCCCAGTTGTTTAGAAGCCCGGACGCCATGCTAGTTCAGTTCGTGGGACAAGCTTCTGGGAAGAACCGGTTGCCCTGGGCAGATTCCAAGTCATGTCCATCCCAAGCGTATCAAAATAGAACTGGGTCCCATAGCGCTTTCAGTGGCTGATTTTGGGGACGTTGATCACTGGCCTTTCTTCTGAGGTACCCCTGGGTGGACTGGAACCTCCAACCGTTTGCCTAGCAGCCTAGCGCGTTAACCCTTTGTACCACTCAAGGGTCGCTCATTAAGAACATCTAACTTCTCACGTTCAGATGAAATATCTCAGGGTTCCTTTTCTTTGGGGTGCAGGATGTCATCTTGGTGGTGCCATGTTAGAACCCTTGGCTGTGAACCCAAAGGCCAGCAGTTTGAACCACAGTGGCTTTGTGGGAGCAAAGACCTGGGTCTCCATAAAGACCACGGCTGACATAAAGCCCACTGCCTAAGAAGCCCTATGGGGCTGTCCCACTGGGTCATAGAAGTCGCTGTGAGTCAAAATCCACTCAGTGGCATACAACCACAACAGCTAAGCAGGCAAACCAAAACAAACTGGTTGCTGTTGAGGTGATTCCAACCCATAGTGACCCTAGAGGATACAGTAGAATCGCTTCAGAGAGTTTGCAAGGGTTCAAACTGCCCACCTTTTGGTTAGCAGCTGTAGCTCTTAACCACTGTGCCACCAGGGTTTCCAGCTAAGGAAGGATGAGTGGACAGTGGGACTGTAGAGAAAGTGACAAGGAACTGTTTTCCTTCTGATGTAAAAAATAGTTGCTACTAATGGAAATTATGAGTACAAAAATCCCTCTGTCAAGAGCAGTCACAATCAAGGAATGAGATGTGAAATAGTGTTAACTTTCATCCCAAGACGATAATACCTGAGTTTCATTTGGTTAATGCCTTTTTTAGTTTTTAATTTGAGAATGTGTTAAACATAATCTCAGACCCATTTGCGGCTAATTAATTTGCAAGTGCCATTGTTTCAAATATTGCATTCCTTCGGCCTAATGGGAGCTCCATTTTTTAACTGGAAACTTATGCTTGAATTTTACAAATTTATTTCCTCAGGCACCAAAGTTTATTCATTGGACACCACTAAGCATATGTAATTTCTGTTCCTTTGAGGGGTAATCAGGAGAGAAACTGGAGTCACCCCCATTGAGGACCTTCAGATGGCACACATGGACACAGTAATGTCAGTACCAGCTGGTTTAGAGTCTGTGCCATCTCATGGAGACCCTATGAGGTTCAGAGTAGACCTGTACCCCATGGGGTGTTCATGACTGACCTTCCAGAAGCAAATCACCAGACCTTTCCTGTAAGGCATCTCTTTGTGAGTTTGATCATCTAACCTTTCCGTCCCAGCTGTGGCACTTAACCACCAAGTGACCAGGGTTTCCTCCTGTTAATAGTGCAATGCTGAACAACTCAGTCACACAGGGCCTCTGCTGAACTCACAAACACCTGTTAGCTCATTAGACAATGAGCGTGAGCCCTGTGTCATTCAGAACGACACATCCGATTCATCAGTAGCTCAGCTTTTCACTCATATTGAGTATAAAATAAAAATATCCTCACACTTTTATCCACCAGAATTCCTGGTGGGCTGAGAATTTATATATGTCTAAAACAAATTCTTTGATGAGTTTCTTGGGCCAGGGCGAATGCCCATGGAAGATGTCAATGACCTTCTAAGGATGATGGCTCCCAAGGACCAGAGGCCCTGTGGATTTGCTTTTTGACATGTGGGATTAGTGGTAAATGGCTCAGGGTTGTAAAAAAAAAAAAACAAAGCAAAACAATAAACCACACCTGCTGCCACTGAGTTGATTCTGACTCATAGAGACACTACAGGACAGAGTAGACCTGCTCCATGTGGTTTCCAAGGTGCACCTGGTAGATCTGAATTGCTAGGCCTTTGATTAGCAGCCATAGCACTTCACCACCACACCGCCAGGGTTATGAAGCATGAGACATGTGACCTTCTTGCAAGAGAAGTTTAGGAGGCAAAAGGAGAGTGAAGCTGAGTGTGGATGGATGGTGGCTCAGTTAGCACCCTGGTAACAGAAGCAGAAGGACCTGGAAAGATGTAGCGAGATATATTAGAATGCCGTATCACTTGCTTCTGCCACCTCTCACGTGAAAGGAAATCTCTGCTGCTCTTTCATGCCTCCATGCTGACTGGGGAATCATGGAAAGGGACTGAGTTACATGGTAAACCAAAACACCCATTGTCACTGCGTCAATTTGAACTCATAGTGACCCTGTATGACACAGCAGAACTTGCCCCACAGAGTAAGGAATGCCTGCTAGACTTGAATGGCCAGCCTTTTGGCTAGCAGCCATAATACCTAAGCACTGCACCACGAGGGTTTCTGAGTTACAGGTTAAAATGAGGTGAAGATGAAGTTTTCACGAGCTAAGGCAAAAGTGACAGCAGACCCCGTTACCTTCTGAAATACCCAATCCTAAATACTTTCTGCTTCTTTTTTGTTAACCAGTGCTTTTTAACTATGGGACATACATTGAAAATACTATTATCGATCAGTAGCCTAATCATCCTGCAAAGAGCATGTGATGAGATACTGAGCATGTCCTGAAGTACAACCTGCCCCATACATAGCGGGCAGGATGGACATGCTTCCTAGGTTGCCATTAGTTGCTGTCACATCAGTGCTGACTTACGGCGCCCCATGTGTGCAGAGCAGAACTGTTCCATAGGGTTGTCGAGGCTCTGATCTTGCCAAAGCAGATGGCCAGGACACTCTTTGGAGGCGCCTTAGAAATGAATTTGAACTGCCAGCCTTTCTGTTAGCAGTATATTGCTTAACTGTTTGTGTCCCCAGAAATGCCTGTGCTACCTTTTTGTTGTGAGGTGCCATCAAGCTGATTTTGACTCCCAGCTCTCAGGCCCTGCACCATCCCTGCAACTGCGGCTCTGCCTGAGCCCACAGTGGCAGCCCCTATGCCAGTCCATCTATGCCCACAGTGGCAACCCCTATGCCAGTCCATCTGTGCCCATGGTGGCAGCCATTAAGCTACTAAGCCATCAATGCCCATGGTGGCAGCCTCCATACCAGTCCATCTATGCCCATGGTGGCAGCCTCTGTGCAAGTCCATCTATGCCCATGGTGGCAGCCCCCATGCCAGCCATCTATGCCCATGGTGGCAGCCTCCATACTAGTCCATCTATGCCCATGGTGGCAGCCCCTATGCCAGTCCATCTGTGACCATGGTGGCAGCCGCTAAGCCATCTATGCCCATGGTGGCAGCCTCCATACCAGTCCATCTATGCCCACGGTGGCAGCCTCTGTGCCAGTCCATCTATGCCCACAGTGGCAGTCCTTATGCCAGTCCATTGATGTCCATGGTGGCAACCCCTATGCCAGTCCATCTGTGCCCATGGTGGCAGCCACTAAGCCATCTATGCCCACGGTGACAGCCTCCATACCAGTCCATCTATGCCCACGGTGGCAGCCTCTATGCCAGTCCATCTGTGCTGCCTGTACATAATCATATTTTTATATTTTCCCAGAGTGAAGATGTGCCAATTTAAAAAGAGCAAACAAACAAATAAAACAATTTCCCACTTAATTTAAAAGGTGTTAGAGTGGCAAACTAAGGGGGGGGAAAAGAATTCTATCTTGTTAGGAAAAAAATGAGAAATGTGAATTTCAGTTTTTAATTATAGAAGTAAAGACATTTTTCTTTCCTCTTGGGACAGTTCCCCCCTGACCTGTAAGGTTGCTGTAAGTCAGAATCAACTCAAGGGCAGTGGGTTTGGCATCTTTTTAGCTCTTGCTTATATCCTCTGAGGCATGTGGTAGTGGTCGGAGAAATCCCAAACACAGGTGTCCTAGAACGTTTTGACTGGCTTAGAGGGACTCTGTTGAATTACTGGTTCGGATGTCTACATGTGGCAAGTTGTGGACTAAATGAACTCTTACTTGAACTGAGAATAGCACGTGGAGTTTTTATAAGGTCAGGAACTAGGCTATATAAAGGCATGGACCTTCTAGGATACAAATCCTTTAATAGGACAGAGAAGATCTAACAACAGCTTGACGAGGGTGCCCTGAGAACATAGCTTTCATTGCCCATAACCATGACATCTGGTCATGTGTCAGTGTAACAGGCAAACATGGATGAGGGCACAGGTAGTGACTTCTAGGACACAGACTAGAGGAGGAGCACAGGTTCTGAATTCCTTCAACAACAGTCTTATCCCGTGGGGTAAACTGTGTTGTAATACCTCAGTGCACTGCTTTTTAGCCTCCTTCTATGTAGAAAGGGATAATGTTTCTAGCAGGCTGAGCTTAAGATGTGAATGCGTTCAAGGTAAAGTAGGGAAGGATGGTCCGTGTCATCACTGTTGTGAGATTTCCCATGTATTTCACTCTTCACCCGTAGCAAGTAGGGTTTCAGCTGGGGTTTGGCCTTTTATAAACAAAACAAAACAAAACACTTGTTGCTGTTGAGTCAGTTTTGACTTGTGGTGGATGCTATAAGACAGAGTAGAGCCACCCCATTGGCCTTCCAAGGTTCTAAGTCTGTATAGAAGCAGACTGCCACATCTTTATCTCATGGAGTGGCTGGTGGATTCCAAGTGCAGATCTTTGAAGGAAAGTTCCAGCAGGATATGACGAAAGTCCCACATGCAGGTCAATTTTATCCAACTCCACCTGGCATGTCATTTCCTTTAGAAGATCTCTGCCAAGGGCCTCATGAGAGGTAGGAAAGGCTAGCCTATGTGTCAGTCTGACAATACACTTCATAAAGTTTTTATGATGTCTTTGGTGAATTGCTAAATGCAGTGCACAAAGAAACCCATGTTCTTGGGGATTGCAAAGAGAAGAAAGAGCCAATGATAAGAAATTCATTAGTTGTCCATTTACTAATATAAAACTGGGCAAGGATATGACCTAATTAAACTTATAGTTTATGTGCATAGACGTTTGTGAAGAAAGTTAGGTTAAAGAGTCCTTTTTATTCTTTTTTAGTTTTGCTGTAGGTGAAAGTTTACAATGTGAGTTAGTCTCTCATTCAAAAATTTATAGACAAATTGTTTTGTGATGCTGGTTGCAATCTTTGCATTATATCGGCACTTTAAGAGCCTTTTAACAATGAATTCATATTTCTCAGAGTTTTTATAAAGATTTTCTCTAAATAATTGGAAAAAAGTGATCAGGAAACTCTCTGAAAGACTAATAACCGGTGTCCCTAAAAGTGATGGTTTTAATAACATGTTGTTAACTAGAAGATGGGAGTCCCTGACCTACTGACTCAGCTATTAACCAAAGGTTGTAGGTTAAATTCACCCAGAGATGCCCCCCACCCTCCAAAGAGAAAGTCCTGATGATCTGCTTCTGAAAAACTAGCTGTTGAAAGTGCCATGGGCATGCTTGTACTCTGATGCATGCAAAGTCACCACAAGTTGGAATTGGACCAAGGACAATAGGTTTAACTAGGCATTAGAATTGCAAGGTCAGGGAAAACGAGTTCTTTTTAAAAATGTCTAGAAGTGGGACTTTTCACCATGTTCTGATCAGAAGATTTTGCCATTGCTGGTGTGTCTGTCTCATGGATGGAAGAAAAGGAAGGACACAGAGCTGTAGGGCCTTCTGCTCCACCTGTAGCAAGTAGGTTCTCTCTGGAGTTTGGCCTCTTATAATAATAAAAAAAAGAAACGTTGCTGTTGAGTCAATTCTAACTCATGGTGACTCTATAAGACACAGTAGAACTACCTCACAGGGCTTTCAAGGATATAAGTCTTTGTGGAAGCAGACTGCCACATCTTTCTATCACGGCGTAGCTGCTGGGTCCCAAGTACGGACCGAAGCACTTAACCATTGCACCACCACGATTCTTTGGTCATTCATCCTGATTTGTTCACCCTGCAAGGATTACTTCCTGCCTGGGATCACGTCTTCAGGTCGGGCATGTTACGTAGACAGACTTCTTTCTTGTAGGACTGTTCAGCTCTCAGCAGTTGAAGAGTCTTTCTAACAATGAATTCATATTTCTCATATTTTATATTTTCAGAGATAAGAGTATTCTCTGAGCTACAAGAACAGAAAACAAGGGGCAATTGACACAGACAACTGAAATATCTCCCCATAAACAGAATATCACCCCATTACTGCCCTTTTCTAAGACAGAAATTAAGATTTCTCATGAGAACTGAAGAGTCCTTAACAGACTTGCTCTGACGCATGGCAGATCACTGACCTTTACTGGTTTGGGGGTTCTGGGTTGGGCCTGAAAGTGCTCATGGATGGCACTGGAAGATGAACAGAGAGCTCCACCTGTCTATTTTCTGTCAGGTAGAGTCAGCTGAGGGAGTCCCTTGGCAGTGCAAATAGCTAAGGCCCCAGACTGCTGATAAGCCCTAAGGTCGGCTGCTTGAGCCCACCTAGAGATACCTGGGAAGAAAGGTCTGAGTGTTTACATCTGAAATATCAGTCCTTGAAAACCCTATGGAGCACATTTCTGCTCAGATGTACACATGGTCACTATGGGTTGGAATTACTTAAGGACAATTGCTACTGGTAGAAAAAAAAAAGCCAACCCATTGCTGCCTCCTTAGTTTGCACTCATAGTGACACTACGGGACACAGTAGAATTGCAAGGAGTGCCCAGTAGATTCTGATTGCCAACCTTTTGGTTAGCAGCTAAGCTCTTAAGCACTGTTCCACCAGGGCCCGATACTGGTAGTCAGCAAAACTCCATCAAATGTTGTTGTAAATATTGGCCTCATATAAAAAATCTCCCTTGAAAAGGACACATGCCTGAGTCAAGCCCTTTGCCACTGAGTCAATTTTGACTCATATCGACCCTACAGAAAGGGTATAACTGCCCCCAGAGTTTCCAAGGAGCACCTGGTGGGTTTGAACTGCCAGCCTTTTGGTTGGCAGTGGGAGCACTTAACCACCATGCCACCAGGGTTTCCCGAAAGACCACCCAAAATGCCACTGCCATCCGGTCGATGCCAACTCAGCGACCTGATACGGAGGGAGGCAAACGGTTGGTATTTATTGTAACACAAACCAGTGGACTGGTTTCTCCTTGTTCTTGTCTTTGAAGCCTCTGCCGCCTTGTCACGAGTCCCCAGAATCCATGCAGGTGTTCAAGCAGCATTGCCAAATTGCAGAAGAGTACCATGAGGTCAAGAAGGAGATTGCCCTGCTGGAGGAGAGGAAGTAAGTGCTCTTCCCGGAGACACTCCCCCACCCGCACTCCCCCTGGGTGCCCCACCCCCCCAAGCACCCCTCCCTCCACTGAGCGCCCCGCCCTCCCCCCAGCACCCTACCCCCTTGAATGCGCCGCCCTCCTCCCCAGCACCCCTCCCTCCCCCTTCATGCTCCCCTCCCCCTGAGCGTCCAGCCTCTCTCTCTAGTGCCCCACCCTCTGAGTGTCCCCGCACCCTGAGTGCCCTGTCCTTCTCCCAAGCACCCTATCCCCCTGAGTGCACGGCCCTCTCCCCCACCAAAGTCCCTCTAAGCACTCCGCCCTCCTCCCGAGTGTCCCACCCCCCCCCACCAGCACCTGCCCCCCCCCCCAGAGCTGTCTACAGCTGTTCAGCTGGGGGTGATCTAGAGGGAGTCATCCAGAAGGGTTGTGCTAGGTTTGGGAGTCATGAAGAGCCGGTGTTTCGTGGGTCCGGCGTGACCACGGGTGCTCCTTTTGACTGTAGAAATGGCAGACGTGTAGATTCAGTTTTACGCGATGGATCCGTGAAAGAGCGGTGTGACTACTTCTCTTGGAAAAGACTTTTTAAATAAGAAGTTTCAGTTCAGGGAATTCAAAATGCCCACTTAACCACCGAGAGCGACGCTAGGTTTCCTGTGAATGTGCCCTGGAGTCCCAGAGGACTTTGACATAGGGTGAAGTTTAACGAGTTAAGTGAAGGAGTTCCCAGGCTAGTGGAGAAGCCTCAGGAGAGCACTTTGGGGTGCGGTAATGCATTAGCTGACAAGCTGCATGGTGCATCCCTATCAAGTTTTCATCTTGAGAGCTGCTGCTGCTGGTTCAGTTCTGCTGTGGGGAATGACACCATGCTGTTCATTAAAGGGGGTACTGGTTAAATGCCTCGCATCTGCCAGGCCCTATGGGGCAGTTCTACTCTGTCCCATAGGGTCACTCTGAGTCAATCGACATGACAGCAGTGGGTTTGGTTTGGGGTTTAGTTCTTTAAAATGCTGTCATTTGCCTCAGAGTTGACTGATGGAGGTGAGGAGGGAAGCCTGCTAAAGGAGATGCTTTCATACAAGCTGGCACAAAGAGGCCAGACACCCTGCTTAACATAGACATTACTCATATGCCTACCCACGTTTCTGCAGAACCCGTCCTATCTTCTCCCTAGATCTGTTTAAACTGGCTTTTCTTGAAAGTTAGATATAAACTCTGTTTCGTATTTTCCGAAGTTGGCTGGATGTGGGACAAAGACATTTGTTTTTCTTTTTTTTTCCCTGAAATCTGTCAAGTTTCATTTTCTTTCTGTTTCCACTTCTACCGTTCGCATTTTGGGCCTTATTACTTCATGTTTTGGTTGATATAATATTCTGACTGGTCTCCCTTTGATACGTGAGTTTCTTGATATAAAATGACACTCAGTTCTTGGCCTGGATTTCAAGACCTATCCCAGCCTGAGGTGGTCCAGTGGTTAAGTGCTTGAGTGCTAACTGAAAAGGCCAGCCACTGCGTGGAGGGAAAGATGTGGGCGTCATGCTTCCGTAAAGACTGCTGTTGGTGGTGGATGCTGTCCAGTTGGTTCTGACTCACAGCGACCCTGTGTACGACAGACGGAAACAAGCCCAGTCCTGCACCACATCCACAGTCGTTTCTCATGTTTAAGCCCGTTGTTGCAGCCACTGGGTCGATCCATCTCATCAAGGGTCTTCCTCTTTTTTGCTGACCCTCCACTCTACCAAGCAGATGTCCTTCTCCAGGGATCCCCGATCCCTCCTGACAACATATCCAAAGTATGGAAGATGCAGTCTCAACATCTTTGCTTCCAAGGAGCACTCGGGTTGTACTTCTTCCGGGACAGATCTGTTTGTTCTTCTGATACCCATGATACACTCAGCATTCTTCTCTAACACCACAATTCAAAGGCATCACTTCTTCTGTCTTTGTTTTTCATTGTCCAGTCTTTGTATGCATATGACGTGATTGAAAGTACCACTGCTTGGGTCAAGCACACCTTAGTCTTCAAAGTGAAATCTTTACTTTTCAACTTTAAAGAGGTCCTTTGTAGCAGATTTTCCCAATGCAGTGTGTCTTTTGATTTCTTGACTGCTGCTTCCATGAGTGTTGACTGTGGAACCAAGTAAAATAAAATCCTTGACCACCTCAATCCTTTCTCTGTTTATCATGATGTTGCATACCGGTCCAGTTGTGAGGATTTTTATTTTCTTGATGTGGAGGTGCAGCCTTGGAAACCCTTTGGGCAGTTCTACTCTTTTCTGTAGGGTCCCTCGAAGTCAGAATCAACTCTATGGCAATGGTTTATAACAGTGTGGCCTTATTTGTCTGATATCTCATTCCTTGCCTTCAGTGCTAGTGACCTGTACTTTCCCCAGGACATGAGGAAGGCCCTCCATCCTCTGAGTCCCAACCCCCCTCCAATGCCCAGTCTTTCCTGCACACCTGTCCAGATGCTACCCGCCCTTAAGGAGACTTAGCTCAGTTCCCTGTCTCAGCCATCCCATAGTGATCACCTTTTCCCATGCTCAAAGGAGTATCGACGAGTATTCCTTTAAGGTTATCTCCTGTCTTTCTGACTATATGTACTTCTTACAGACATGGACATCTTTTAACATTACTTTGCATCTGAACCACCTGCCTTTGAACTGTTCATGGGATGGATGGTCAACATGATGGGTGTTGTTTAGAGTGGCTGGTTATACTGGAAAAAAAAAATCAAACTCATTGCCATTGAATTGTTTCCAACTATAGCAGCTCAATAGGACAGAATAGAACTGCCCTCTAAGTTTTCCAAGGAGCAGCTGGTGGATTTGAACTGCCAACCTTTTGGTCAGCCACTGAACTCTTAACCACAGAGCTACCAGAGTAATATGCTCAGTGTACACATTATTTTAATTGCAGCTGCGTGATCTGTGTTGAAAACAGAACCCATATCAGCAATAAAGTGCTACTGAGAGACACTTTTAAATTAGGATGTGTGGTTAGGTTGTATCTTCATATTAAGAAATAAATGAGGCTGGCCCTCTAAAAGCTTGTAGTTAGTGTTTATTGTTTCCAACGCTTCACTGTAGCAGAGATTCATCCTGCAACAATTTTTCTTAGTTTGTTTTTATCCAAGATAAATTGGGCTAAATGGATTTGACCCAAGAAATTAGCTGTTTTTTTTTAAGGATTCTAGGGAGAATTTTTTCCCCATCATTTCATAAAGTGTAACTGATTGTGCTGCATCTGGTGATCCATTAGCATAAACTGGACGCAAAGACAGATGCTAACTAAAGCACGATGCAAGACAGAGCAGTGTTCTGTGCTGTTGTGCGTAGGGTCGGTATGAGTCGGCACTGACTTGACGGCACCTGGCACCACCACCACGACAGCTAAGGTACTTGAAAAGTTCGTTTTCCTCCAGTGGAATCATCTGGACACAGCTTTAAGTCTGGACCAAACTGAAGTTCTCTCTTGTCTCCAGAGGGGGTCTCTCTGGATCGTGTTTGGGAGAACTTAGAGGCACCGAGACAAGAACTGAAACAGCTATTATTTTAACTTGGGTGTATTGAAACTATAAAGAAAGCAAAACTTTCTCTAGGGCTGTAAACTGCATGGAATGAGTCTGAAGAACCCCTTCTTGGTTGGTGATGGAGAGACAGCCTTTTCCTGCTTTTACTGAAGTTCTTTCTTCCCTCTGTAAAAAGAAAAAGAGACAACTTTATAGGAACGATTGACATTTTCCTGAGACGTCAGCCAGTGTTACAGATGCCCTGCTGTCATTTCTGCTAGTTCTCTCTAGGCCTCTCATATGTGAATTGCCATTTCTATGAAATTGCATACGCAGTAACACAGAATGTGTAGCATAATTTTTCAAAACATATTTTTTTACTGTAAGAATTTTGCCCTAGCTCCTAGGACTTTTTGTGTCTATAATGTAAAATTATAGAAGTTGCATATAGACATTTTTTGGCTTTTGAAATCTGTCACTAGATTAACAGAAAGGTTTTTGGTGGTTGTCATTAGGAATATTATTTAGTCTTTAAAAAATTTTTAATATTTTTATTGTGCTTTAGGTGAAAGGTTTACAGAGCAGATTAGTTTCTCATTAAACAATTAACACACATATTGTTTTATGACATCAGTTGCCAGCCCCACAACGTGTCAGCACTCTCCCCTTCTCTTCTTCTTGGCCTGCAGTTCCTCATTTCCCTGTGTCCTGTTTTCCTGTCTGTTCCTGCAAAACTGCTGCTGTCTCATCCTTGCCCCTAGGCTGATGTGCCCATTTAGTCTTGTCTCTGTGGTACAGCTACATGTCTTCTTGTTTGTTTTATAAGCCTGACTAAGTTGTTTAAAGTATATGATTAAACCACAGTTTGATCAGCTGTCAAGTTTGCTTTGCTCTGGATCATTTTACCTGTTTAAAGGAGAAACCACCTGCTCTGCTCCTTTTTAAAAGACTGTGCTGGGGGCTGTGGTGTTTAGAAGATTGACCTACAATGTCATACAAAGAGGCAAACTCTTAAAAAAGTCAGGTTGAAAACTGCTGCAGTGATTTTTTTTCTATTCAGTGGTTTTCAGTGTATTCACAGATGTGTGCAGTCAGTACCACAATTTCAAGAAATCTTCTTCACCCTAGAAAGAAAGCACATACCCTTTTGCTCTCACCTCTGTAATGCCCTCTTACCCCCAGTTCTGAGCAACCATTAATCTCCTTTGTCTCTGCAGATTTGCTGATTCTGGACCTTTCATAACAACAGAATCCTATCGTAATGTGGTCTCTGGGGACTGGCTCCTTTCTCTTGGCGTGATGTTTTCAGTGATGCGCCATACTGGAGCATGAATCAGCACTATACTTCCTTTTTATCACTGAATTTCCATTGTACAGATGTTCTACATTTTATTTTCCATTCATCAGTCAGTGGACATTTAGATTGCTTCCTCTTTGGGGCTATTATGAATAAATGCTGAAGTAAACGTTCCTGTAAATGTTTTTATATGGACATTCACTTCCAGTTCTCTTTAGATATATGCCTGTGGGTGGAATTGCTGGGTCTTAGGATAACTCTTTTGAAGACCCGCCGGCCACACCATGTCATCTTCTCACCAGCTCTAATTTCTCTGCATCCTCACCTATACCAGTCAACCTTTGTCATTTTTCAGCCACTGAAAACCGTACAAAGAACCATTCTACTCTTGACACACAGGGCATCTTTCTAAGGAGGAATCAACTCAGTGGCAACAGGTTAATTTTTTAAGTGGATGGGAAGTGGTATCACCTTGTGGTTCTGGTTTGCGTCTCTCTGATGGTCAAGGATGGTGAGCATCTTTTTCTGTGCTTATGGTCATTGGTGAGATGCCCTAGTTAGGTACCGTTAAGCACCAGGATGCTATTGAAACATCAGTGGTTCAACCCACAAGCAGCAGCTGCTCAGTGGGAAGCTACAGCAGTCTGCTCCTGGAGAGGTTACAGCCTTGCAAACCCTATGGGCACTTCTGTTCAGTCCTGTAGGGTCCCTGTGAGTTGGAATCGACTCAGCGGCAATTTGTGTGGTCATTTGTATATCTTCTCTGAAGAGACGTCTATTTGAATCTATTACTTATTTTTAAACTGGATTATTTATCTTTTTATTATTGCGCTGAAACAACGTTACATGTTTTTGGTGGGTTTCAGGCAAAACATTAAAGAGGGCTTTTACATGAAGATAACAGAACCATGAAGACCTGCATTCTCATGTCTCCCTGAAACATGTAATAGGGTGAAGGGGTGAGCAGCATCTCATCTCAGGGAACATATCAGGGGAGAGGACAGAGGAACGCGTGCAATTTGCCAGATTATGAGGTCCAGCAATTAAGTTCATGAACTTAATTGTTCTAAGTGCTGCATATCTCATTGCTGACTGTCACTAAGGCCACCTTCCAAGTACTCCTCTTGGGAAGCTATGCATCAACCCCAGCGCCTAGTCCAGTCTTCAAAGCAATTTTGAAACTCTTTCTGGAATGGCCATTGCGCATAGTTACAAGTTCATGAACTTAATTGTCTAGTTGTCTGTGAGGGAGTTTTTTGATGGAGGGTTGGGTTCATCTTCACATGAAAGTACATGAAATTTGTCAGGTTAGTCTGACATAGTCTAAAGCCAGCCCTGCTTTGATTTATTTTAAATCACGGCATCTGATTTTTCTGAAATTGCTAGTAATAGAAGAATCCTAGATTTAGACAGAAATCACCATTTCTTTAGGACACTTCCAAAGGCAGAAGTTCTTAAACTGTGTTCTTAGAAGCCTCCCCAAGGACAGCAGGGATGGAGACAGTGGCAGGCAGAGGACCGTGCCAGAATCAACTAGAGAAGAGCCAATTTTGTGTTTAATTGGCTGCATTTCTGTGTAAGACTGTCTTTGAGAAAGGATTCCATAGCTAGAAAACCAAACCTCACTTTTATGTTCCAAAGATATTTTTCTTAAATATTTACCCAACTGCCAGAAGTTGGGTCTCTAATGTCAAACAGAAATAGTAAACAGAGATCTTTGTCCCCAAGTGTCTGCAGGTTATGTAGTGATGTGGGAAAAAAATTCTCTCTTTCCCAAGGTGTCTGGCATGGCCTTGTATATAAGGAAGAGGGTTTAGGTTCATTGTCACGTGCAAGTCTATCATTAATGCCACTGTGACAATCCCTCTCACTAAGGGTCTAGCTTGCCCCCGTTATCCTTCTGCGTCACCAAACACAGTGTTCTTCTCCACCAGTTACTCCTCCTGATGACCTGCCCAAGGCAGGCCAGTGGCACTGTCTTCTGTGTTGAGCCATAAAATTTTCCTTGGCTGATTCTCAGGTGTAGATCATCAGGCCTTTCTCTCTTGTCTGATTAGTCTCCAAGTTCCGCTGAGATCTGTCCATCCACCAGGTGTGACCCTACTCACGCCTGAAGTATCACGGCGCAGCTCACAGCATCACGACAACACGCAAAACCTCCAATAAAGACTGGCTGAATGGATAATTCTCAAGAAAAAATAATATATATCAGATCATCCAAAAAACAGAAACAAAATCTGTTTGGCTATGGAAATATGTGGCCATCATAAACAATTCTTCTTAAAAAAATCTTCTATTTTGTATTTCACCACAGTTTATGAACTGTTCCCCCCACTAGTTTATCTCATTTGATCTTCCCAACAAGCCCAGTGATAGGTAGAGCAAATATCATTTATTCTCCCATTTTACAGATGAGAAAACAGGAACCTCTAGTGCCCATCTAACTACAAAAATCACACAGCTGATAGCCACCATCAGAAATGAGACCTAACCTTCTAATGCAAAGTTCAGGCTCTTTGCCTCAGCCTGGTTGAAGCAGTGTGTGTGATACTGTTGTTTAGGAAAATTCTTCATGTAGCTGTAGTAAAGAAATTGCTAAACAAAACCTTTATCATGCTTTGAAACAAGGCATGCTTTGAAATCCTCTGCACATCAAATCATCTCCTCCTGTCCCACTTTTTTTCTTTTCAAATTAACTGTGTCATAGAGATAATTCTGGTGGAATAGGTTTTGCTTTCACTTCCTGGTCTGGAGATTGGAAGTTCTAGAAATAACGGTGACTTCCCTCTTAGTTCCATATCTGACCTTGTGTAAAACTCCCAAGGTCATTTGTTAATTAATTTTCACTTGTGAGGATAATAAGTCATAAAATCACAGATTTAACAACTAAATGGAACCACAGAGAATCTCTAGTCCAATCTTCTTACATGAGAAAATCGATAATCACTTCTCCCTTACTGAAATGAAAATGACTCGAGTGACAGTTTAATAATTAGTTTCATGTGTTCAATAAGTAATTATACAAATGTTCAATGAAAATTGTCAAAATGTCTATTGCCCACTGCCCAGGACCTACTTATAAACACATTTGTGTTCCACCATTAACCAAAAAACCAAACCCACTGCCGTCGAGTTGATTCTCAGAGGGACCCTGCAGACAGAGTGGAACAGCCCCATAGCATTTCCAAGGAGCACCGGGGAGATCTGAACTGCTTAACCTGGTTAGCAGCGGTAGCATTTAACCGCTACGACGCCAGGGTTTCCAATATTCTACAATGAGCAATGTAGAATTAAACTCTCTGTGGTCTTACAAGAGGATGTGAGGAACCATTTAATACTGTAAATGGCTAGACTGTGATGGAGAGAGCAGCTGTCATTAGTCTTCCCATTTCAAAATAAGAAAACAGAAACTGAGTGTTCATGTAACTGAAAAAGACAGACAGCTGATCAGAAACAGCCAGAAACAGAACCTGTAGTCTCTCGTTTCTCGTGTCTGTCCAGGGCTTTGAGCCGCTTGGTCACTTGTTGGCGACTGTTGAGGGTAATGCAGGACAGGGCAGCATTTTGTCTGTAAGGTCACCGTGTATTTGGGTCTACTTCCCAGCAGTATCTCTGAGATTCTCCACACCGTAGAGGATGCCGGGGTCAAAAAGAGCCCAAAGAAGCTTTTCCAGTTCTACCAATTTTTCTGATTATTATCCATCCATCCTTGAATGGGCATTTTTTTTCTCTCCCCATTGCTTGTTGTCATTCAGTGGTCACCAAAAGAGGTGCAAAGGCAATTCAGGGTGTATAGGAACAAAATGCTACAGCCTCTAAGCCATGTTTCCTTTTATGCTGTTTTCTAGGGAAACATTTTTTTCTTTATTTCTATTTCATTGTGCTCTAACTGAAAGTTTACAATTCAATTTATCATACAAAAACTTACACACACATTGTTATGTGACCCTAGCTGCTGTCCTCACACTGTGACAACTCAGTCTTCCTTTCCACTGTGTCTTTCCCGTGTCCACTCAACCACCTCCTGTCCCCCTCCACCCTCTCATCTCCCCTCTGGACAGGAGCTGCCCACTGAGCCTCATGTGTCTCCTTGAGCTGAGAAGCACACTCTTCACCAATATCATCTTATGTTTGATAGTCCAGGACAATCTCGGTCTAAAGAGCTGGCTTTGGGAATGGTTTCTGTTCTGGCTGACAAACAGTGCTGGGGCCATGCCTTCTGGGGTCCCTTCAGTCTGCTGGACCATCAAGTCTAGTCTTTTTACTAAAGACTGAGTGCTGCGCTCTACTTTTCTCTCTCTGCGTTAGGGACACTTTGTTGTGTTAGTGGTAACTTATTTTGGGGGGTATAATTTTAAACTTACAGGAAAAAAAAAAAAAACATTGCCATCAAGTAGATTCCTCCTCACAGTGACCCTAAAGAACAGAGTAGAACTGCCATGTAGAGTTTCTAAGGAGTGCCTGGCAGATCTGAACTGCCAACTTTTTGGTTAGCAGATATAGCACTTAACCACAATGTCACCAGGGTTTCCAACGTACAGGAAAGTTGAAAAAATTCCCGTGTATCATTTACCTGGATTCACCAATTATTAGTATTTTTCCCATTGCTTTATCTACCTTTTCCTGACCTCACTTGCGTACTTGTATGGAATGTTCTCTCTCTATGTGTAGCCAAGCCCTGGTGGCACAATGGTTAAGACCTACAGCTGCTAACCAAAAGGCCAGCGGTTTGAATCTACCAAATACTCCTTGGAAACTCTGTGAGGACACTTCTAATCTGTTCTATAGGGTTGCTATGAGTCAGAATTAACTCAACAATAACAAATTTGTTTATATAGGCATATATAGAGAGAGAAGGAAACCCTGACGGTGTAGTGGATAAGTGCTACGTCTGCTAACCAAATGGTCAGCAGTTCAGTTCTACCAGGTGCTCCTTGGAAACTCTATGGGGCAGTTCTGCTCTGACCTATAGGGTCATTATGAGTCAGAATCAACTTGACAGCAGTGGGTTTGGTTGAAAGAGAGGGAGAAAGAGGCAGTCCCAAGGTCATGAACATCTGACTAACAGACAACCCATTCTTGCCCTTTAATGTTATATAAACTTGCCCTCACTTTGAAGTGACTGAACCAAACATTACTGGTGACAGAGTGTCGTCATCCCAATCCATTCTCTTACTGCACAGGTAGCTTCTAAATCATTGATGAGGCTCGGAGCCTTTTCTAGCACTAAAGTAAGGCTCGACAGAATGTGATGCGCCTGTTCCAACTTACTTGTAAGTGCGACTTAAAGGCTTAAAGTCACAGTTTGGAATGGATCTCATTCCTAACCCAGGGACTGCCTGCACACACACTGTCATTCCCCTCAACAGCCAAATCCGCTGCCGAGTCGATTCCTAGTGACCCAAGAAGTCAGAGCAGAACTGCCCCTGAGAGTTTCCCAGGAGCGTCTGGTGGCTTTGAGCTGCCCAGCTTTCGGTTAGCAGACGTAGCACGTGACCACTACCCTACCAGACCTTCCCTTCATGCCCCACTGCACTCAAATACTGCAGCAAATACGTTGGAAGAATAAGGACATTGTCTCTCCTAACCGCACCCACTAATTAAAATCCAGAAATTGAGCATGGATGCATGTCGCTGGCTGCCGTCTGTTGTCGCTCAGAGTCGCGGTGACTTTGAGACCGTACAGGTAACCGGAAGAAATCGTCGCGCCGGCCTTGCACCCTCTTCATGCTGGTCTGGACGTCCGACCCTGTTGTCACAGCGATGGTGAGGAGAGCACCGCGGTCTGATTCACAGTCTGTCTTCAGCTTGTACCTCTCTCCCAGGAATGTCCTCTCTCCCAGGAATGTCCTTCATAGCTTTTTTTTTTTCCTCCTCCAGTGCACGGTGACACATTGCATGTGATTGTCATTTCTCTTCAGTCTCTTGAAACCTAGCACATTCTTTTAAATCTGCAACAGCTCTTCCCTTTTTTCCCCGAGTGCACGCTAGTGGCTCTCCTCTGCCTGAAGGATCTGGTGTCCCTCATGAGTAAACCCCAGTCACGCGTCCGTGGTAGGAATACCGCGGAAACGGCCACTGTGTGGCCCTCCGTGCATGTGATGCCCACTTACCCCATTACTGTGATGTGTTTGGGTGATTGTTTGAGGAGGTTTACCAGGCTTCTCCACACTTTTCCCTTCACACCTAGTAAGTAATTTGTGGGGAGGTCCTTGGAGGCTATGAAAACATCCTTTTTCTTGTGGGACATTCACCCTGTAATTTTAGCATTCCATCTTTCCCTTTTAAGTATTGAAACTGGGTAGACCTTATAATGTGCAAAATATGTTAGTACAGTAGCATTTATGTATGATTTATGGATGCACATGGACACAGAAACATCTCAACTTCCATAGTGCTGCCAGATGGCTTTGAGCTGGCGGCATTTTGCTTGGTATCTGAGTGTCAATTGCTTATGCCAACCCAGGGACACTTTGCTGAACAGGGCTTCAACAGATCTGTAAGGACTGGGGAAAACAAACACACACACAAAACCTTATTGCTGTCGGCTTGATTCCGAGTCCGAGTGGGACTCCAGGACAGAGGAGAACTGCCTCATGGGAGTTCCAGGGAGTGGCAGATTGATTCAAACAAGGAAGTAGTTGGCACTCTTGTGTTGAAAGAAGTCTAGTATAAAGATCTTTTTAAAGATCAGAAGTAGGAAAACAGAAGATAACTGAATTTTGGAGAGTGAAGATTAGGTAAGTGGTGCATTAGTTCTCTTACTTAACAAGGCAATAGGCAGCACGTTAAATTGTAAAAATTATAAACAGATTCTGCTTTTTTCCTTAGTTTATGTGTTGTGTTCTTAAGACCATCTTTCTTTTTTGTTTTCCTTTCCTTCATTCCTTCCTTCCCTCTCTCCTCTCTCTCTCTCGCTCCCCCCCGCCCCGCCTCTCTTTCCTTTGTTTTGGACTGTTGAAGGAACTTTGGACTTTCTGCAGGGGAATATAGTGTTTTGTGTCCAGTAAGCTCAGCTAGTAAACAAAAGGTGGGCCATTCAAATCCACTAGCTGCGTCCTTAGGAACCCCATGGGGCAGTTCTACTGTGTCCTGTATGGTCCACTATGAGTTGAAATTGATTAGACAACAAGGAGGTTTTTAATTTTTAATTGGAGCTACTGGACTGAAATAAAGGGAACTAACCTTGTGAGAGCCCCTGGAGGTATAATGAATTAACACATTTTGTTGCTAACCAAAAGGTTGGCAGTTTCAACCTACCTAGAGGCACCTCGGAAGAGAGGCCTGGCAATCTACTTCCAAAAAAGAATTAGGCCGTCAACTTCCAAGGGGGGAGAAAGAATCAGTCATTGAAAACCCCGTGGAGAACATTCTGCTGTGGCACACAGGCATTGCCGTGAGTGAGAACTCACTCGGCAGCATCTAGTGGATACCTGTGAAGCTAGAAAAATAAGTTCGTATTGGCAGCAAGCAGAGGTGGTAGAAGTGGGAACATCTTATTGCCACTGTGCTATTACTGGTGTGGGAAACCCCAGTGCTGTGATGGTTAGTGCTATGGCTGTTAACCAAAAGGCCAGTAGTTCAGATCTGCCAGGTGCTCCTGGGAAACTCTACGGGTCCATTCTACTCCATCCTGTAGGGTCGCTATGAGTTGGAATTGACTCAACAGCAATGGGTTTGGTTTTTTGGTTTGGGTATTGCTGTGTGATTTACTATTTGGCACTAAATGTTGTACTTCTTCCTCCTGTGGCCCCTGAAACCTTCAGAAAGGAGCTCATTGCCAAATTGGACCAGGCAGAAAAGGAGAAAGTGGACGCGGCCCAGCTGGCCCAGGAATACAAGGCACTGATGGAGGAGAACCGGACGTTGAAGCTGGCTCAGTCGCAGTATGTGGAACAGCTGGAGAAGCTCCGAATACAGTATCAGAAGAGACAGGGCTCCTCATAACACGTCAGTTACTTGCCTGAGCTTTCCGGCCGACCGCCGGCTCTGCCCTGGCCGAGAAGGTTCTGTCTCAAAGGGATGAGGGTCAGGTCTATTGTAGCTTCTCTATATCACTCTCATGGCAAATGCCTAGAATGAGTTTAATGCTTGCCTGCTTCTAGCCTGAAAGAAAGCATCTTTAAGTAAGATAATTAAATGGAATCTACTCCGACAATGTTTTAAGAGATCAGAATTATTTTCCAAGGATATATATTTTTTCTTCTTTAGGAATCACATGATCAAACTGTCCATCAGGGTAGAAGATGATAAAAATAGGATATTAACTGCACCTACTAAGAATCCAGAGCCAAGTCGAGCCCCGAACCTAGCCAGTGAAATGTTCCCTGCAGCCCAGCATCTGTGTGTTTGAAAAATCCACGCCTTTGACAATTCAAAGGTACTCAGATCTAAGCCATCAGAAACATCTCCATATGCATGTTTATTCACCAGAACCAGATTTAATCCCTCAATGATTGATTGTACTCAAATACACGGTCGTCAAGTTCCCTCAAGATAATCTGAGCCAGAAAGCCGGTCGGTGCCTGCAGCACTTGGCCAGTGCTGACTTGCTGTTGTCACATAAAGCAGTTACGGCTGCAGTCCCTTGTCACTGCACCACCGCACACTCAGCACCTCTGCCTTTGCTTGCTCACAGAAGTTCTAGGGGCCCCGGGGAAAAGGGAGAGTGTGGCTCGGAAGTGACCTCAGTCAGCTCCCCTGAGAACCTGGTAACATTACAGGTCTCAGTTTGTTCTGATTTTTAGGAGGTGTTTTGAATCCATCTTAAATCATAGCAAGATGTGAGTAAATTGAGGATGAAAATGATTTTTCCCCTGTATTCTACCCAACTACTATTTTCCGAAATTGATCTCTTCATGCTATGTCCATTTCTATTCATGCAACATTTTTCATTAAACATGGATCAAAACTGGCATCTTCTAGTTTGTCTCTTTCTGAAGCCCCAGAAGCTAAAAGCTGGGATCCGTTAACTCTAGTCAGAAGTTGTTCTGAGACACACTGAAATGTCCCAAGAAAGGAGCCAAGTCCCCTTTCTTGGAAAGGTCTGTGGTTTCCCACACAATCAACTCAGACCTCATACTGAAAATGATGCTTTTGTGTCTTCAGATGTTTATCTAGATATCATAAACCAAAGGGAAAAACTTGATGAAAGCAATAAAATGACCTGGGATAGACCAGTGTTTCTCAACCGGGGTGATTTTTGTACTTTTGGCAATTTGGCGGTGTGTAGAGACAATTCCAGAAACCCTGGTGGCGTAGTGATTAAGTACTGTGGCTGTTCACTGAAAGCTCAGTGACTCCAATTGACCAAGTGTTCTTTGAAAACTCTACAGGAGAGTCTTACCCTGCCCTATAGGGTCACTATGCGTCAGAAGCGACTTGACGGCAGTGGATTTTTCATTTTATTTTAGTTTTAGTTTTTGATTTAGAGACAATTTTGTTTGTTACAAGCAAAGTTGATGAGGTATTATGCAGCATGGAGTGGATAAAGGTCAGAGATGCCATTAAGCATCTTGTAATATACAAAACAACCCCTACAGCAAAGAATTATCTGACCCTAAAGAGTGCTGAGATTGAGACATGCCTGGACTTCCACTTGTTCCTGGGCATTTGGACACACGGAGGCAACATGCGAGACTTGAAGTATGGCTCACTCTTCAAGGCCCTGAAGCATCTGACCCTTGTTTCCCTTGACTGTGATATGAAGCCTTCCCATAGATCTTACAGAATTCTCTCCAGTTTTGGAACATGTCAGGCCGTGAGTAGTAAGGCTGCTTAAACATTTGACCAAAGCTGAAATCCCCACTATCCTGGCAGAACCTTCTTTTTGAGTAACCTCAAGGCTTATAAACACTACAACAAAGGCGGGATTATTCACTAAATTTATGCAAATCGAGGGTTAATGGAATGGTAGGGAGACAACTTGAAGTTAGCAGACTTTCCAAGCAGGGACAAGGTTTCGATCTCTGTCCATATATTTAGATGGCCTTACCCACCGACGGCACTTGGCTTGGCTTGACCCACTGTTCCATCCATCTAGAGCATGCAAACCATCACAGCCCTCATAGAAAATGGGGACCAGAGAAACACAGTTCCAAAATCTCCTTGCTCCACCAAAAAGAAAATAATGTGGTTAAAATATCTGAACACCACTGGTTTATATTAAAGAGTCACTGAGTGAATAGTTTTCATACTTGTGCTAGTCTCAGCCTGAAATCTGGCTGTGTTTCCAAAAGACATATATTTGCAAGTCAAAAGCAAGTATATCCCTAAATGAGTGACATTCTAGCAATTTTTTAGTAATTGAAAACATGAAAATATCATCACTTTCATAGCATGCTTAGAGAAATGTAAAGACAAAATATCTTACATTTTCTGTACCTTTTCATTTATTTGACAAGCTTCTACCAATCTTATCTGTCACTGCATTTTATCCATATGGGGAGCCCTGGTGGTATTATCTGGTGGTGTAGGGATTAAGTGCTATGGCTGCTAACCAAAAGGTTGGTGGGTCAGATCAACCAGGTGCTCCATGAAAACTCCATCAGGCAGTTCTACTCAGACTCCAAGCTACTTGACAGGAGTGTGGGTGGTTTGGGTGATGTAATGGTTAAGAGCTTGGTTGTGAACCAGAAGGTAGGCAGTTTGAACCCACCAGCTGCTCCTGGGAAGTGTTATAGGGCAGTTCTACCCTGCTTTATATGGTCCCTATGAGTCTGAATTGACTGAATGGCAAGGAACATATAGAGAAGAAACCAACAACAGCAAAACAAAAACCTATTTGAGCTAGAATTAAAGGAAAGTGTAATCCATGTTATTCTCTGCAATTGCTTCTTTACTAAAGAATTTGATATTTTGAAAACTAACTCAAAATGGGTCAAAGACCTAAATATAAAGTCTAAAATGTTAAAGATCATGGGGGGAAAATAGCACAATACTAGAAGCCTTGATACATGGCATAAATGGAATATAACTCACTAATAATGCACAAACACCAGAAGAGAAAATAGACACCGGCAACACCTAAAAATCTAACATTTATGCTCATCGAAAGACTTCACCAAGAGAGAAAACGACAACCTCTAGAATGGGAAAACAATTTTGACTATGGCAAATCTGATCAGCATCTAATCTCTAAAGTCTACACGATACTGAAAACCCTCAACCAGAAAAAGACAAATAACCCAGTTTAAAAATGGGCAAAGGATATGATTAGGTACTTAAGAAGACATTCAGGTGGCTGACAGATACCTAAAGAAATGCTCATGATCATTAGAGAAATGCAAATCAAAACTACAAGATACTATCTCACCCTAACAAAGCTTGCATTAATCCAAAAACACAAAACAATAAATGTTGGAAAGGTTGTGGAGAGACTGGAACATACACACCCGTGTCCATTGAAGCACTGTTCACAATAATAAAAGATGGAAACAACCTA
Source organism: Heterohyrax brucei (assembly GCA_028571685.1). Taxonomy (NCBI): domain Eukaryota; kingdom Metazoa; phylum Chordata; class Mammalia; order Hyracoidea; family Procaviidae; genus Heterohyrax; species Heterohyrax brucei. Next base: position 81,391,037 of record CM053148.1, on the reverse strand, counting down.
GACATCTATCATTAGGTGAATGGATAAATTACAGTATGTTCACGTAATGGAATACTATGCAACAAAAAAGAACAAAAAAAATCTGTGAAATATAATGCTAGATTAAATTAGTTGCAAAAGGACAAATATTGTATGAGACCCCCATTATAAGAGTTCAAGAAAAGGTTTAAACATAGAAGAAAACAGTCTTTGGTGGTTATGAGGATGGCGATGGAAAGGGTTGTTTGCTGACTGGATAGTAGACAAGTATTACTTTAGGTGAAGGGAAATACAGTGCACCATACAGGAGAAGACAGCATAACTGGATGAAACTGTAAGCTAAGAAGTTTCCTAAATGCAAGCAAAAACTTCACGGGACAGAGTACTGGGGGTCCAGGATATGAGGACCATGATTTTAGGACATACCTAGGTCAACTATCACAACAAAGTTTATTAAGAAAGTGTTCTGTGTCCCACTTGGGTGAGTGGTGTCTAGGGTCTTAAAAGCTAGCAACTGACCATTTAAGAAGCATCAGTTAGTCCCAAACCATCTGAAGCAAAGGAGAATAAAAAACATCAAAGACGTAAGGAAAATAGGCATCCAAGGGACAGAAAAGGTCACAAAAGCTGGAGACTATGTTAGCAAGAGACTGGAGGAACTAGATGCTGCCCAGCTGCTGCTAGTGACTGTCCCAGCTCAACAGAGTCACCAGTGAAACAAACAAACAAACAAAAAAACACCACACTCATTGCTGTCATGACAATTCAGACTCATAGCAATCCTACGGGACAGAGTAGAGCTGACCCGTAGAATTTCCAAGAATCACCTGGTGAATCTGAACCACTCATCTTTTGGTTAGCAGCCATAGCACTTAACCACTACGTCACTAAGGTTTCCGTACTCACCATACCAAAAAGCAAACCCACTGCCATCAAGTTGATTCTGACTCACAGCGACCACGTAGGGCAGAGCTGCCCCACACAGTTGCCAAGGAAACTAGAGGATGCTAAATAGAAAAAGACACAGTCCACCCTCAATATACTTTCTAATTCAGTAACAGGAATAGCACAGGGACCCCGGTTCCTGCAAGACAAGAATAAATCTAAGTGCAATAAGATAGATACCGTTCACAGTAGGTTTTCAAAGAAGGAAGGGGTAACGAGCAGAGACACGCCCTGGAGAATCATAGGAGGAGAGCCCCCATTGGGGGTAGGAAGTAGTCTTCTCCTGCAAGTGTAGAGATAATGAGGTGGTGAGAAATGCAGTTGGAAAGTCCCACCAGGTCCTAGTTGTAGGGGGAGTTTGCACAAAGCAAATATTTTGAAAAGGGGAGTGAAGGGTCAGGGCTGGACTTGAAGATGATTAATCTTAGAACAGTAGCAATTGAAATAACAGATTCCCTGGGTGGCATAAATTGCTGAGTGCTTAACCGTTAACCAAAAGGAAACCCTGGTGGAGTAGTGGTTAAGTGCCGTATCTGTTAACCAAAAAACTGGCAGTTCAAGTCCACCAGGCGCTCCTTAGAAACTCTGTAAGGCAGTTACACTCGGTCCTACAGGACCACTATGAGTCAGAATTGACTCAAAGGCAGTGGGTTGAGTTAGCCTGGCTGTTTGAACCCATCCAGAGGCACCATCTTCTGAGATAGGCCTGATGATCTGCCTACGAAAGGTCACAGCCCTGAAAACTTTATGGAGCAGTTCTACTCGTGAAATCCCCACAGGCCAGAGAGCTAAGCACAGCAACAGATTAGTGGGGGTGGGACAGGCAGACCAGAAATAGAATTGGTGTGACTTGGAAGCAACTGCATATATGATTAAAGCAAGGAAGCTGAAGAGGGCTGCATCTCATGAGCCCCTCCTTGGGCTACATATTCTGTGTAGGCTGCATTATTTCATCCTTACAACCACCTGTAAGGTCACTCACTAGCGTTATTCCTGTTATCCAAACACGGAAATGAAGGTTTTGTAATTTGTACAGTGTCCCCCAGAGCTGGGATTCAAACATAACGTTTCTCTCCTTCATTCAACAAAGTCATTAACATTGCTTAGGGGACACTGAACTTCAGTTAAAAATGATAGCAACATTTGGAGATGAATAAGGATGTTGGTTGGACGACATGATGGACGTAATTAATGTGACTGGACTGAATTAATGTGATTGTTGCTGTTAGGTTGTTAGGTGCCGTCAAGTTGATTCAGACTCATAGCAACTCCATGCACAACAGAACAAAACACTACTCTGTCCTGTGCTGTGCCCACAATTTTTTCTATGCTTAAGCCCATTGTTGCAGCATCTGTGTCAATCCATCTTGTTGGGGGTCTTCTATTTTGCTGACCCTCCACTCTGTCAAGCATGATGTCATTCTCCAGGAATTGATCCCTCCTGACAACATGTCCGAAGTACGTAAGATGCAGTTTCGTCATCCTTGCTTCCAAGGAGCACTCTGGTTGTACTTCTTGCAGAACACATCTATTTGTTCTTCTGGCAGTCCATGGTACATTCAGTAATCTTCTCCAACACCACAATTCAAAGGCATCAGTTCTTATTCTGTCATCTTTATTCATTGTCCAGCTTTTGGTGGACAGTGACTTGTGCATATGAAGAATGCTCAGTGAGATGGATTGACACAGTGGCTGCAACAATGGGCTCAGGCACAGCACAGATTGTGGCAATGGTACAGGACCGGCAAGGTTCCATTCCGTTGGACTCAGAGTCACTGTGAGTTGGAACTAAACAGCACTTAACAAAAGCACCACACACCTACTCTCCCCACCCCTACATACAACAATTTTAAAATTGTTAGGCATTCTGAAAAGTTCCAGGAACACAATGTAAATAGTGGAAGAATGAGTCCTTAGTAAGGATGTAGATATTTACCTAAATATTCACGGAGTAATTCTAAAATATGCCAGACAATTCTTTCAAAATATGGAGCCTTGTTCCTCTCCCTTTGCATGTGAGTTGGACTTAAAAGGCTGTTTCTGAGAGTAGAGGAGAAATAATTATGACCTCCAAGACGAGACCACAGGAGACATGGAGACTACTTTCTCAACCAGTGTCTCTTGGATCACTCACATGAGGTTAAGCACCTGTCACATTGTGAAGAGACTGCTGTAGGCCAGTGGAAAGGCCTTTAGTCAGCAACCACACAAGTGAGCTTGGAAGTAGATGCTTCAACCCAGGCAAGACTTCAAATGACTGTAGTCCTAGCTGACATCTTGAGTACAAGCTCATGAGAAACCACAACCATCCAGCTAAGCTGCTCCTGATTTCAGATCCTCAGACTTTCAGATAATGTTTGTTGTTTCAAGCAACTAAGTTTGGCGATAATTCGTTATATGGCAATAGATAAAAGCACACTAAACAAGTGAGGTAAGTGTCAAAAAAGAGAAGAAACACAGTTTATGAATGTGCATAAAAAAAGGAATCCGACTAAGAAGAGTCTGGGATGGCTCCCATGATGTAGTGACTACTAAGATAAGGTCTGATGAATAGGTAAGGGCATGGTGATAAAGAAGGTGAGTGAAGGAAGAAGGTCTAGACAGAGGGAAGACATGTGCAAAGGCCCTGTGGCATGTACAAAGATTTGAAAGGCTAGTATAGATGAACATTAAGAGGAAGGGAGAGGGTGCCAGACAAAGCTTTACAAAAGGAAAGAACTTGAAGGACCCACTAAGAATTTTGACCTGAATCCTCAGAGTAACAGAAGCCATTGAACTGTAAGCACAGGCATAAGACAATCAGAATTGGTCCAAATGAGTTTCAAAAAGACAACTCAAAGGATACCTCCAGATGTCAATACTAGAAGACTGGAAGTATGGACAAGTCAAAAGAAAAAGGAGGTAAGTCAGGAGGAGCAGCAACAAGAGTGAATTTAACTATTTTAGCTCTTCAGTAGATTGTCTACCATCTGTCTATCCATCCTTTCAGAAAACGGAGTCCTTTGCCATTCAATTCTGACTTGTAGTACCTCCACAGGACAGAACAGAACTGTCCCATAGGCTCTCCAAGGTTGTAATCTTCATGAGGAAACCCTGGTGGCATAGTGGGTTAAGTTCTACGTCTGCTAACCAAAAGGTCAGCAGTTCAAATCTACCAGATGCTCCTTGGAAACTCTATGGGGCAGTTCTACTCTGACATCTAGGGTCACTATGAGTCAGGCCTGACTCAATGGCAGTGGGTGGGTGTTTAATCTTCCTGAAAGCAGGTGGCCACATCTTTCTCCCAGGAGTGGCTGATAAGTTCAAACTATTGATAGTTCAGTTAGCATTCAAGTGCTTAGCCAGTATACCCGCGGGTTTCACCTGTTCAGTCAACACTTATTTATTTTGTACTTAGTACGTCTTTCAGAAACCCTGGTAGTGTAGTGGTTAAGTGCTACAGCTGCTAACCAAAAGGTTGGAAGTTCAAATCCACTGGGTGCTCCTTGGAAACCCTATGGGGCAGTTCTACTCTGTCCTGCAGAGCCACTATGAGTGAAAATCAACTCAATGGCAATTTTTAAAAATTATTTTTTAAAAATTAAAATGTTTAATTATGTGGATATACTACATTTTGTTTATCCATTCATCAGCTGGTAGACTGTCTCTCTCTACGTATATATCTCTCTCCATCTGTCTCTCTATATCTATATCTTGATGGTGGTGGTTGGTTTTTGACATTCATCAGGTGGTAGACTGTCTATCTCTCTACATATATATCTCTATCTCTGTATCTATATACCTATATCTTGATGGCAGTGAGTTTGGTTTTTGGTTTTTATATCTATGTATGGAACCAGGTAGTCTGTCCTGCAGAATTTCCTAGACTTCTTGGCTCTAGGATGCTACTTACCCTGTTCCTCTGCCTCCTTTATTTCTGTAAATTGATAAGTAAATCTAGAGACTGGATCAACTTCAGATTACTTCCTGAGACTGTTATACAGGTGATGGCGTTATATAGGTGTATGTTCTGGAAGCTATTTGAATGACTGTGATATTAGAAGCCAGGAGTGAGGGAGATGTCACTAAGGTGACAGGGAGCAGAGGAGAGAAGAGCACATCTAAGGCAGAATGTTGGTGGCTTGTGTTTAGGGTCAGAAGGAAGGAACGTTGGCCTGGACCACCCCTGCAATCAGATTTTCCCATTTGTGTCCCTGAGACCTACCAGGCAGCTGGACAGCATTCACCTCTCTTCCCCCCTCCTCTGAAGTTCAAGTGTTTGGTACTGTTGAATGCAAGTGATAATGTTTTCTAATGAAAATGCAAAAATTCAATACTATTTTTGCTCAAATGGAGGCTTTCCCTTATCTCTGCAGAGATAGGAATGGTGATTGTGTTCTGATTGCTTACAAATAAAATATCTGGTTACCAACTTTAGGTCTGGTGACTTTGAAACATGAGATAAGCCTTAAAGACGATGTGAACTGCAGCTCTTTTCACACAAAGGATTCTTAATGTCCCCAAGTTTTATAGACTAGTGGTGACAGTGAATGTAGATGGAGGCTGCCTTTTATTCTCCCCAGACCACTTGACCGTGCTGCTGCTGCTGTTCACTGCTGCTGGTTCTGACTCATGGCCACCTCTTATGTGACAGAAAGAAACTTTGCCTGTCCCGTGCCATCTTCATGATCACTGGTATGCTTGAGTCAGTGGCAGCATCAGTCCATCGCATTGAGGGTTTCCTGGTTTTTCTGACCGTCTACTTTATCAGCTATGATATTCTTTTCTAGTGATTGGTCTTTCCTGGTGATGGGTACAAAGTAGGCAAGACAACTGCTGCCATCTTTGCTTCTTCTAAGGAGCACTCTGGTTGTATTTTTTCTAAGACTGATTTGGTCATACTTTGGGCAGTCTGTAGTATATTAAATATTCTTCACCAGAGCTACAATTCCAGTCCATGGTTCTTCTGTCTCCTTTTTCATTGTTCAGCTGTTGCATGCATACAAGGGAATTGAAAAGACCACGGCTTGGGTCTGGTGGACCTTAGTCACCAAAGTGACCCCTTTACTTTCTAGCACTTCATCAGGACTTTTTAGCACTTTTGCAGCAGATTTGCCCAATGTGGTAAATTGTTTGATCTCTCCACTGCTGATTCCATGGGTGTTGATTGTTGATCCAAGGGGAATGAAATCATTGGCAACTTGAACTTGTTTTCCATTTATGAAAATGTTGCATATCAGCCAAGCTGTGAAAATTTCTTCTATTTTCTTCACATTCGGACAGAATCCTGTTGAGGCTTTTATTTACTCTCTTAGGAGAAAAACATTCATTAAATTAAGTTTCCAAGTGAAATGTGTACAGTATATATAAGCCTATCCAACAGCCTAAGCAATTTAAAATAAGCAGCTTTGAAAAGAAAAGTCTTAAAACAGTATTTTTCACCTGCCTTTGTTAGTTTTTGAGTGTGATCATAAGCAAAGAAGGGAATGTAGACTGTGCCAAACACGACCACAGAATGCCAAGTGTGCCAAGGCAGCGATGAAATAACCCATGAAAGTGACAGACTTAACTTTTAGATTCCCTGAATTCCTTTCCAGTTCTAACATCTGCATTCTGCATTTTAATTAGCTAGGAATATTTTCTTCCATTTCTTTGAGGTGTAGGTGATATGAGGTCCCCAACTTGTTAAAAAATTGATTAGTTTATTACAGTAAATGAATACAATTTCTAACATCTATCGTCTATCTCATCTGTAATGAACTCTCACCCACCCACTATCCTTGTAGCCATCAAAGCTATTGTCTTCTGTAGCTAATTCTATTTTTAAGTCTTTATAACAGGGATCTCATATAATATTTGTCCTTGACACTGACTGATTTCACTCAGCATAATATCTTCCAACTGAAACCATGTTATGCGATGTTTTCTAAAATCTACATTGTTTTTTATTGTAGCATAGTGTTCCACTGAGTATATGTACCATAGTTTGTTTATGCATTCATCTGTTGGTGGGTGTCTGGGTTGATTCCTTCTTTTTGCTACTGTGGACTGTGCTGCAGTAAACGGTTGTGTACATGTGTCTGTTTGGTGACAACCTTTGTTTCTGAAGGATAAATTCCAAGCAGTGAAATTATAGGATCAAATGGTGTGTCTATTTCCAGCTTTTTAAGGAAGTGCCAGATTGCTATCCAAAGAGGTTGTACCAATTTGCAATCCCACCAGCAGTGTAGGAGAGTTCTGCTCTCTCCACAGCCTCTCCAGCATTTGTTGTTTTTGTGTTTCTTGGATCATGGCCAACTTTGTTGGGGTGAGATGATAACTAGTTGTAGTTTTGATTTGGATTCCTCTGATAGCTAATGATTGTGAGTGTATTCTCATGTGTCTTTTGGCTGCCTGGATGTCCTCTCTAGTGAAGTGTCTGACCATCTCCTTTGCCCATCACTTAATTGGGTTAAGAGGTTTGTAACTTTCTGCTTGCTTCCTTTCCTTTGTATCCCAAGAAATTGTCTCAAGGCACAATACTCTCTTAAGGACTAAGTCCTTTCCTACCAACACAACCAATGACCATGCACCCTCATTAACATCATAGAGGTGGGGTTTGCAGCACACGGGGAACATCACACAGTACTGGGAATCATGGCATAGTCCAATTGATATACACCTTTTGGAGAAACTCAATTCAATCCATACCACTAGATACGTCGGAGATGTCTCCACAGCGACTAACCAGAGCAACAGTAGAGGTTTCAGCAGCAGTGTTGAAATCGTAACCATTTCGTTTTGCTCTTCAAGACTTTGGTTTGTCCATTTTCAGCCCTGGTACATGAACCGTCCTCAGGAATCTCCAGGACAGAGTAAGGAGATAGGAGACTTTTACGAGTCTAGATCCTCGAGGCTATCAGAATGCCTGGGAAGTGATGGCCTGCATCACAAAAAGCTGAAAAGCAAGCTTTTCCCACAGAAATCTGACTTATTAAAACCTTTTATTGGCTGTTTTTGGTCGAAGGAGTTCAGGAGGGGCCATGTGAGCAGAAAGACTGACTCAGCCTGTGTGGAGAAGGAAGCAAGTTTTCCAATAACCAAGAGAAGAGGAATTTGCATTTGCAAACTGCTACACTGTTTTTTCTGTCACTGAACGTGTCTGGGCAGTGGCTGTTAGCTCAGGTCTGAGTCTTGAAAAATGAAAGATAAAGTGATAATAGGATCACAGATGATTATCTCTGAAGCATTCTTCCCCCAGCTCCTTAATTGCCTTCTCACTTCTCATAAGCAGAGTAAATGCTGAACAAGCTCTCTCTCCCCCCTCATTCCTGTAAATAAGGATATGACTCAGAAACCCTGCAGTATCCAAAATGCCATAGATACTGTGGTGATTTGATTATGTAAAAATAGTTGGAAAAAAGCAAGAAATCAGTCACGGGTAATTCTGCCCCCCTCTTTGAGTTTTATTTTTTCGTTTAAATTGTTACCGTGCCTAGTTTTAAGACTCTTGCAGACATCTGGTTGTCCAGTCCAATCTTGGTGATTTCCGAGAACTAAGCACACAGACAGAGTGGTCAGATCCCAGATCCCAGGCGAGAAGCAAGACTGAAGACTCATTGCAGAAGCAGTGGGAAATGCAGGCAAATGTCGCTCTGGTTGGACTTTCTCCTTCTACACAGAGAGATCGGCACTGAGGGGACTTGAATGCACAGAGCCCACCACCACCCGTGACGTCACAATGTTGAGGTTATGAATGATGCCATTCAGGGTGCTAACAGTAGAGGTCGGGAGTCCTGGGGGTGCAGCCGTTAACCACTCAGCTACTACTCTAAAGGGACTGCTCACACCAGGGCTTCCAACCAACTCATTTTGGTTCAACCTCCTGCCGGGAATTTGTATTTCCACCCCAAATCCACTGCCAGTCAAGTTGATTTCAACTCATAGCAGCCGTAGAGGACAGAGTAGAACTGCTCCATAGCATTTCCAAGGAGCACCTGGAGGATTTGAACTGCCAACCTTCTAGCAGACATAGCACTTAACCACTAAGCCACCAGGGTTTACCTTTCTACCTCAGATATACTGAATCAGAATCTACATCTTAATAAATTCCTCAGATGATTATTTTATTGTGTTTTAGGTGAGTGTATATAGTGCAAATTGGTTTCATGACGTTGATGTAAGTGTAATCCCTGAAGGTGTGTTAGCACCTTCCCACTCTCCCATTCCACCCCAGGATTCTCCCTGGCCATTCATCCAGTCTTCTTGTCCCTTTCTGCCTGCTCATCTCTGTTTTTAGGCAGATATTGACCGTTTGGTTTCGAATTCTTGACTGAACAAAGAAGCATGCTCATCACATGTGTTATCGCTTGTTTTCTAGACCAGTCAAACCTTTGGCTGGAAGGTAGACTACTGGAGTAGCTTCAGTTCTGAGTTAGCAGGAGGTCTGGGAGCTGTAGTCTTGGGGATTCTCCAGTCTCTGTCAGACCAGTCTGTCTGGCTTTTTTTTGTGTGTGAATTTGAATTTGGTTCTACATTTTTCTCCTGCTTGGTCTAGGACTATCTGTTCTGATCACTGTCAGAGCAGTTGGTGGTGGTAGCTGGGTACCATCTCATTCTTCTAGGTTCAGGCTGGTGGAGGCTCTGGTTTGTGTGGACTAATCTTTTCTGCGTGTTTTTTATTTTCTTTATTCTCCTTTGTACCAACCATGATGGGACCAATTTTCAGACAGCCATTCAAACGCTTTATAAGACCGCAGACACTACTCACCAAAACAGGATGAAGAATATTTTCTTGATGAGCTATGTTATGTTAGATGTCCTCTGAGACCATGGTCCTCAGCCCTCAGCTCCGTTAACTCCATCCCTCAGGGTGTTTGGATGTGTCTAGGAAGCTTCTGTGACTTTGCATTGATCAAGTTGTGCTGTTTTCACCTATATTGTGGATTATTTTTCCCTTTGTCAAAATTAACTTGTCTACCACCTATTAGTGATTTTCTCCCCTCTGCCCCCATAACCATCAAAGATGATTGTTTTGTGTGTAAACCTTTTCTTTGGTTTTTATAATAGTGGTCTCATAGAATATTTGTCCTTTTGTGATTGACTTCTTTCACTCTGCATAATGCCTTCCAGGTTTACCCATGTTGTGAAATGTTTCACAGATTCGTCATTGTTCTTACTCATTTCATAGTATTATAGTGTGTATATGTGCCATAATTTGTTCATACACTCATCTATTGACAGACTGGAAACCCTGGTGGCAAAGTGGTTACACACTAAGGCAGCTAATGAAAAGGTTGGCTGTTCAAATCTGCTGGGGACTCCTTGGGACCTCTATAGGGCAGTTCACTCTGTCCTCTAGGGTTGCTGTGAGTTAGAATTGATGATGTCAGTGGGTTTTTTGTTGATGGACAATTAAGTTGTTTCCATCTTATTGCTGTTGTGAATAATGCTGCATTAATTGTAGGTGTGCATGTTTATTTCTCTGATAGCTCTTATTTCTCTAAGATATAATCCTAAGAGTGGATAGCTGGATTGTACAGTATTTCTCTTTCTAGATTTTTAAGGATATGCCATATCATTTTCACTAGTGGCAGTATCACTTTACATTCCCACTAGCAGTGAATAAGAGTTTCAAGACTCCCCCACAACCTTTCCAACACTTGTTAGTCTCTGTTTTGTTTCTTTTTTTTTTTTAATTACTGCCAGTAATGCTGGGATGCCATAGTATCTCACTGTAGTTTTGATTTGCCCGTCTGTGATGGGTAAAGATCTTAAGCATTTTCTCAAGTGTCTGTTAGTAGTCTGAATGTTTTCCTTGGTGAACTGTCTGTTTACATCCTTGGAACATTTTTTCAGTTGGATCATTTGGTATTTTTGTTGTTGAAGTAAAGTATTCTATAGATTCTGGATATTAGATTTTGGTGGATATATTATAGCCCAGTCTGTGGATCCTCTTTTTACTCTTTTGGCAGATCTTTTGATGATTCAACAAATTTTGATTAGTGTGAGTACTTAATTTTTAGGAGCTCCCAGTTATCAAGCTTGCTTTCTGGTATTTTTACTTTGTTAATTATGGCTTGTGAATACATGAGTCAGAGTCTGCAGCACGGTTCCTATTTTCTTCCCTGATCTTTATTGTTTTAGGTTCTATGTTTAGGCCTCTAATCTCCTTTGAGCTAGTTTTCGTGTATAATGTGAGGTATGGTTCTCTTCTTCCCTCCTTCCCTCCCTCCCTTCCTTCTTTCTTTCCTCTCTTCCTTCTCTCTCTTTCTACAGGTGGACATCCAGTTTTGCCAGAACCATTTGTTAAAAAAAGATCCTTTTTCTCCATTTAATGGCTTTTGATTCATTGTCAAAGATCAGCTGATAATAGTTGGGTGGATTTACATCTGGGTTCTCGATTCTGTTCCGTTGGTCTATGTGTCTGTCGTTGTACCCATTCCAGGCTGTTCTGACGACCACGGTTGTAAGGTAGGTTCTGAGATCAGGTAGTGGGAGGCCGCCTACTTCATTCTTTTTCTTCAGTAATGCTTTGCTTAGCTGAGGGCTCTTTCCTCTGCATATAAATTTGGTGATTTGTTTTCTCATCTTGTTAAAGAATGCTTTTGCTATTTGGACTGGGATTGCATTATATCCTGCAGATCCAGTTAGGTAGGACTGACATTTTCTCAGGTGATTCTCATGGGGATTTTGTTCAAATGTAGATTGCGCTTCAGCGTATCTCAGGTGGAAATGCTTATTACTCAGCAGGGGATTAAACCAGAAAGAACCAATCCAAAGCCCTGGTTCAAACCTACACAGAGACTCCATGAAAGAATAACCTGAACGTCTGCTCCTGCAAAGATTATAGGTCTAGAAAACTCGCTGCGGGCAATTCTGTTCTGTCACATGGGAACCCTGTGAGTCAGAATCAACTCAACAGCACCTAATAATAATAGCAGTAGTGATAGTAACAGCACTAGCTTATGTGACACATACTGTATGGCATTAGTTGACATGTCTCTAGCTGATTGAGAAATGGGAACCAAGGAACCTCTTTGTTGTTAGCCAAGTGCTGAAACCTCCAAAGTAGGGATGTCTGACAGAACTGCATTTGAATTTGTGATTTAAGATTAAGACCCAGATAGGAATCTCCATTGCCCCTAAATTGCAGTCTTATTGGTTAGCTACCTTTGAGTCATTCCTATACATAGTGACCCTGTGTGACAGAACAGAACTGCCCCACAGGGTTTTCTGGGCTGTAATCTTCACAAGAGTAGATGCCCAGGATCTCCTGGCATGGAGCTACTGGGGAGCAGGGGTGAGAAGGGATTCAAGCAACCAGCCTTTTGGTCAGCAGTCAAGCACTTACCCGTTGTGTCCCTAGGGCTCCATTTCTAAAACTATGCTCTTTCAGTGCCAGCATTTGAAATATCAATAAGTACTTCTGAAAAAAAGAGATGAAAGTGAAGAAAGAAAATAACTTTTCACAATCAAATATGTTACAGGGCTATGGGGCTAAATAAAGAGGTGTACCGTGACACCCAAGGGACTGACATGAGTTGGAATGAATGTACTCAATGGTAACTGTGTGTGTGTGTGCGTGCGTGCGCATGCACTTTATTGTTAGGATTAGAGTCAGCTGTGGGGTGCAGAAGAACCCCAAATAACAATGGCTTAAGGAAGGTTGAATTTTCTTTCATCTCTCCTGTAAAACATCCCATATCATGGGATGATATACCAAAACCAAACCCACTGCTGTTGTGTCGATTTTGATTCATAGTGACCCTATCAGGCAGAGCAGAACTGCCCCATAGAGTTTCCAAGGAGCACCTGGTGGATTTGAACTGCCAACCTTTTGGTTAGCTGCTTCAGCACTTAACCACTCTGCCATCAGGGTTTCCTGGGATGATATAGACATGAAACTACGCAAAGGTTTAAATTTCTCTGCCATTATTCAGGTATATTCCTCATTCTCAGGGTCCAATAGGGTGGATCCATGTTCCATAAAGCAAGAAGAGGAAGGGACATAGAAGAGGAAGGGACAAAGGAATAGACCTGGATGTCACTTAAGGAAGCTTACTGGAAGCTGCCTCAAGATAATTTTGTTACTATCCTATTACCTGGAATTTAGTATGGAAGGAGAGAGCACATATGAGACAAAGTGTGTGGGAGGCTTTGCCTTAGGAGGAGAGCCCCAGCTCTTCAGAGGAGAGTAGGTCAGCTGGGATGGCATCGTTCAGGAGCTGATCAAGAATATTGTCACTTCAGCAGTTCAGGCTCTTCACTGGCCAAGGTGGGTTACAGTGACTTCCTCCATCTTGCGAGATGATAGTTCATGACAGACATAAATCATATCCAGATAACTTCATTGGTTATGCTTGCCTTGAACTTTTCAAATACAGATATCTCTACAAGTGAATAGATCTGTCACTTTGCTCAGTGATGCAGCTCTCTCTCTCTCTCTCTCTCTCTCTGTGTGTGTGTGTGTGTGTGTGTGTGTTTGTGTGTAAAGTATGGAAGTAAATTTGAAAACAAGGTTAGCTGTTCAAATCCATCAGGTGCTCCTTGGGAACTCTATGGGGCAGTTTTACTCTGTGCCATAGGGTCTCTATGAGTCGGATCAACTTGATGGCAGTGGATTTGATTTCAGTTTGGTTAAGCTATATTTTAGTGTGTGCTCAGGAAATAGCAATAGAGTAGTCAAATTACTTATTGCATTGGGAATATCTGCTGCAAAAGACCCCTTCAAAGACTTCAAAAGCAAAGATGTCACTTCAAGGAGTAAGGTGCACCTGACCCAAGTCATGGTGTTTTCAGTTGCCTCATATACACGTGAAAGCTGGACAATGTCGAAGGAAGACTGAAGAACTGATGCCTTTGAATTATGGTGTTGGTGAAGAATATTGAATATACCTTGGACCGTCAAAAGAATGAAACAGTCTGTCTTGGGGAAGAGGTACAGTTGAAACACTCCTTAGAGGCAAGGATGACAAGACTACATCTCACATACTTTGGGTGTGCTATCAGGAAGGATCATTCCCTGGAGAATGACATCATGCTTGGTAAAGTGGAGGGTCAACGAAATAGAGGAAGACCCTCAATGAGATGGGTTGGCACAGTGGCCACAGCAATGCTTCTAAACATATCGATGATTGTGAGGATGGCAGAGGACTGGGAAGGGTTTCATTGTGTTGTACATGAGTCACTATGAGTCAAAACCAACCCAGCTGCACCTAACACCACCACCGCCAACATTTAGGCAGAGTGCATCATGACAATTTTCTAAAAATAGTTTTATTATGAAATATTTAAAACATCCAAAAGAACATCTATTACAGATGTTGTTGTTGGGTGCTGTTAAGTTGATTTCAACTCATAGCTACCCCATGTGACAGAGTAGAACTGCCCCATAAGATTTCCTAGGCTGTGATCCTTATAGAAGGTCTTTTCTATCACGGAACTGCTGATAGGTTTGAGCAGACGACATTTTGGTGAGCAGCTGAGTACTTGCCCTTTGCACCCCAGAGCCCCTACTGTGTTATAGGTAGACATATGTAAAATTCAAATAAGAGGAAAATGGACATGTAAGCAGCTACTATCCAATGCCATTAAAGCGCCCTCCGTGTGTCCCTCCTACATTCCTTCAAGGTACTTGATATTTTGAGTTTTGTGTTTTGTCATTTCTTTTCTTTGTATTTTATGATCCTTTCTCTAAGGAATATAGATAACATAGTTTAGTTTTGCTTGTTCTTCAATTTTTATAAACAGATTCATTCTGAACATGTATCCTAATTTATCTCTTTTTTTACGTTGATAATAACTATGTCTTTTGTGTCCAGTTTTCTTTTTCTTTTTTTTTTTTAATTTCTACTGAAATAGTGCTTCTGTGACTCTCAGTGGACATGTGCAAGCATTTCCTTGGGAATGGACCCGGCGATGGAATGCCTGGACCGTAGGGAATGACCATATTCAAATTTACTACATGATGATCATTTCCAAGGAGATGATGCCAACATTGTGTAAGGATTCCCACTAGTCCACATCCTGACCTACACTTGATATTGACAGACTTCTTCATTTATGTATCTCATGGAAATAAAGTACCTCGTTGTAATGCTATCTTACATTGCCTAACGTAATGAAATTGGAGCACTTTAACATGCTCATCAAATGCTCACGTTTCATATTCTATCTACTCAAGTTCTGGATTCATTTGTCCTTTTTTTACCTTTTTTTCATTAAGTTTTTTAGAAAACAATTGTTTACACAATTGGGGTATAAATCTCACAGAATCCACTAGCCACTCCTTGGGAACACTGTGGGGCAGCTCTACTCTGGCCTACAGGGGCACAATGAGTCAGAGTCTGCTCACTGGCAATGGGTTTGGCTTTGGGTTTTTTTTTTAAATGTAATTTGGGTAGTAATCCTGTGTCAGAGGCCTGGTTTCATAGTGGTTAAGGATACTAATCCTGTGTCAGTGGCCTGTGGCATAGTGGTTAAGTGCTACGGCTCTTACCAAAAGTTTGGCAGTTTGTATTCACCAGCTGCTTCTCGGAAACTCTATGGGGCAGTTCTGTTCCATCCTACAGAGTTGCTATGAGTTGGAACCAACTCCACAACCCACCATAACAATAGCAAAAAATATTAACAATGGCTTGTTTTGTTTTCATTTTGTTAACACCGGGTGTCTCATGTGTCCTGCTCGATCAGACTGACTGTAGCACCCATGCAGTGGTTGATATCGCTGGGTGAAGTTCTCACTCCCAGCAGTTTTATAGATGCTTGGAATTTTAAGACACAATCTGTGTACAGTGCATATAGACAAGCAGACAGCTGCTTTTACAGACTCTGCCTAGTGCTCCAAATTTCTACTGCTTCACAAGTGGTACAGAGAGCTGTCTACCATCCATTTCCACTGTCTATCTGTAACTGAAGGTTCAGCTAGAACTGAAGGTAAATTCTCGCACCAACAGATCGCTGATTGCTTGCTTTGTTCCAGGCGTGGCGCTAGATGCCAGGACTGCAAAAAGGATTAAGGACAGATGGTTAATAAATTACCCAGGACTTTGGTTAAGAAGCTGCTGTGTTAAACAGTTTTACCTTAGAACTTCTTTACTTTTGATTCTCTTACTGGAGATGTGACTTTTTGTGAGGAACCAAGCTAGATGGTTGGGCAGAGGTGGGTGACTCCACATGTCCCCAAGCCCCAGTCTCCTCAACACCCTGCCCATCTCTCTGGGACACCCTTTATGATCCGGTTGAGCTAGAGCTTTCTGCCCAGACAAACATCTCATCTTTACACAGTCCAGCAGGCAGGGACTAGCCTTTCTCTGTACGCAGTGAAGAAGAAACACCAGGGCTGTTTCGCAAGGGTCTCCAATTGCTCAACTGCTTGCATGTCCTCAGACACGGTGTCAACATAGAATCTCTAACCAAGCTGAGGAAAAAAGTGAAAGCTAATGATGACTTATCAAAGCCTATGGGCTGGCCTGGGAAGTAGTGCAACACCTGCTGAGCACAGAAACTGGTGGCACAGTGGTTAAGTGCCACAGCTGCTAACCAAAAGGTTAACAGTTCATCTACCAGCTGCTCCGTGGAAACCTTACGGGGCAGTTCTACTCTGTCCTGTAGGGTCTCCATGAGTCAAACTCAATGCTGTGGCAGAGAAATTGGTTTGGTTTCCTACTTAGCATAGTATATTCAAACCCGTCTCCACTGAGTTGCTTCTGACTCATAGGGACCCTATAGAACACAGTAGAACTGCCCCATAGCTTTTCAAGGAATGGCTGGTGGATTTGAACTGCCAGCCTTTTGGTTAGCAGCCAAACTCTTAACCACTGTGCCACCAGGGCTTCGTATTATATGTTATCCACTACATGTTATATATTATCCATTACATGTTACATGTTATATGTTATCCACCATCAGAACGTCAGTTTCTTAGACTCTGCTGGCTTGTGTGTTGCTGTGACACTAGACCCTATACCATCAATATTTCAAATACCAGTAGAGGCACCCATGGTGGACCCCTTTCAGGGGAATCTTTCAGACTAAGACAGACTAGGAAGAAAGACCTGGTGAACTACTTCCCAAAATCAGCCAATGAAAACACTGTATATCACAACAGAACATTGTCTGACTTGCTTGCTTTGAACATATCATCAGGAAGGGTCCGTCACTGGAGGAAGACAGCATGTTGGATGGAGTAGAGGGCTGAGGGAGTGGGAATCCTCCCTGAGATGGATGGACATTGGAGCTACCGTGACGGACTTCAGCACATAGGTGATCATCAGGATGTGGCAGGACCAGGCAACGTTTCATTCTGTTGCGCAGAAGGCTGCCATGTGTTGGAGTTGACTTCATGGCAGCTAACAAGACCATTATATGGTGTTACATGCAATATGGTATAACCCCAAAGCCAAACCCACTGCTGCTGAGTCAATTCGGATGTATAGCAACTCTACAGGACAGAGTAGAACTGCTCCACAGGGTTACCAAGGAGTGCCTGGCAGACTCAAACTGTGGACTTTTTGGTTAGCAGACACAACACTTAACCACGAAGCCAGGGTTTCCATAATACAGTATACTACTCAAATACACTCCTATTGAGTCATCTCTGACTCATAGCAACCCTATAGCATACTACAGTACATGTAAAAACAAACAGTATAAATAGTTAATTAATCATACAGGAAAGAGGTATAAGTGCTTAAATAAATATTACCAAGCACCTACTACGTTCCTGGTGTAACAGATAATTTCTGTTAATCTTCCTAATAATTGTGCAAGGTAAGAATTGCTCTGTGTGTGTTGCTGCAGCTCCCATGCTTAAGTTCTTATCTAAGATCACTGAGCTAGCTGGTAGTTACTTTGCAATTCAAATCTGGTCTGACCCCGACGTATTGTTTTTTTAATACCACATCCACAGATACAGACTCAAGATGACCAACCATAATTGACTACATGCAGCTCCACTAGGGGAACAAAAAGCAAGTAACCCCTAATTCTGACTTGTGACCATCCAAGATGGGTTCACAGAGCATCATGAATTGAATTGTGACCCCCTGAAAATGTGGGTAGCAACTTGACTGGCCTGTGAATATCAGTACTGTATGATTGTCCTCAATTTTCAGATTTTCTTATGCTATAAATCCTAATATCTGCCTGTGATTAATAGATCCACCCACTGCCGCTGAGTCAGATCTGACTCATAACGACCCTATAGATGATTAATAGATAGGGTTGTGTTAAAGAGGATCAAAATGAGACTGCAATACACTTACTAATGGAGTTTCCCTGGAATGTGGTGTATGCCACCGTTTATCCTACAAGAGATAAAAGGAAAGGGAGCAAGCAAAGAGTTGGGGTCCTCATACCACCAAGAAGGCAGCACCAGGAACAGAGCACATTCTTTGGACCTGGAGCTTCCCACGCTGAAATGCTCCCAGACTCAGGAAAGATTGATGTAACACCAGGACCTTCCTCCTTGGCTGACAGAGACAGAAATCCTTCCTTGGGAGCTGATCCCCTGAATTTGGACTTGAAGCCTACTGGACTATAAGAGAAACAACTTCTCCTTACTGAGGTCACTCACTCATGGTGTTTCTGTTAGAGCAGTACCAGACGACGAACACAGCAGTTGATGTCTGAGTGGAGGTAGCCAATATCATCTGACATTCTAACCAGCTTAATGATGTATAGTGCATGTAAAGTACTCACAGGTAAAGGAAGCATTCAGTTAAAAAAAAAGAAAGAAAGAAGGGATATTGTATTTCTTTCAAAAAGTCTCATGTTAGGTTTCTGGAATCTTTTCCTAAATGTTCTGCATTGACCACACACATTTACACTCACACACCTGGTCCCATTCTCTATTTAGACACGCTCTAGCAACATTAGTCATATTCGTTAAATGCTCATTTTTTCTAATTTCCAACTACTCACACGGTTACACTTTGGTAACATTCCCATACAAATATGTTTTAAACTTCTTTACAATCCTCTAACCTGAATGGATGATTTATACATTTGGGTTGACTGAATTCCTCCTTCTTAGTTACTTTAGTAATGTTAAATGTTACTGACATTGCTGCAATGTGTTGTGGTCATAAAATCGTCAATTCTTTAATCATGTAAAACGAAAGTAAATTTTAAAAAAGGAGAGACTTGAAATGTTAGCAACATGTTGCCTGGAGAAAACTGAAAAAGTAGTCTATTCCTACAATTTGCTGGAACTCTAGCCTTCCATGTGGGAGACCCTGGTTCGATTCCCCGGGCCACTTCACGTTGAGCTACCACCCATCTGCCAGCTGAGGCTTGTGTGTTGCTGTGCTGTTGAACAGACTAGCAAGAAAGGTTTGGTGATCTACTTGCTAAGATCGGCCAGTGAAAGCCCTATGGATTAAAACAGCGATCTGCAACCCATCATGGGAATGGTGTAGAATCTGGTAGCTTCTCAGGCATTGCCAAAGGCAGCTAACAACAACATAATTTCAAAAATACAACTATTATGATAAAATATGAGAAACAAAGTGTTTTTCGATGTTTTATTTTCTCAAAAGACATTAACACAGTTTGAATTTAAAACACCAAAGAGTTTGTCTTGAATATGCCTTGTGAACTAAACTATTATTGCCATCTTCCTTAAACCCAAATCTGTCTTCTGAACCCTTTCTTTCCAGGAAAATGTCTTGGTTAATGCTTACTTGTTTTCTCTCATTAACTGATTTGTATGTCACCTAAGGTCTGCAGGTTTTTCTTGTATAATAAAAGCTGTTAAAAACTGCCCAGGGTATAGCAGCCATTACTGAACATTTTGATCAAAGATTCTACAGAAGAATTCTGATCAAAGCAGGGGAAAATGTGAAAGAGATTTCAAATTCTCTTGGGCTCTGGTCTTTTCAGAGCCTTGAAGTTTGGATGAACACTCGAAATTACTGCCCTGAAATAATCTTTAAAGAATCAATGGAAAATATCCCCTGAAGTCTGAAAAGCAAACAACAGTTTATCTTAACTAGTAAAAAATGTCTGCCTGGAGCATTATGCTCTTTTAGCAACCATTTCTATGGGATCAAGCTGACAACAGAAACTTGAAAGAGTAGATAGGAACCTTAGGGGGCAATGAGTTTATGTTAATGAGGAACAACTCAGAAAAGGAGAGTGAGAAAAGCTGTGTAACTTGAAGAATGTAACCAATGTCACTAAGCAGTACGTGTGGAAACTGATGAACTGCTTCATGTTTTGCTGTGTGTATTCTCTTCAAGCACAACAAAATAAATTAGGGTGGGGGGGAAAAGCCCAGCCCCCTGCTCCTCATTCAGTAGGCTAGGCAGCCATCTTTCACTGATTAATTTTCTGATACTGATTGTCTAGAAGTTATGTAGAGAAAGATGTGATTCTGACTTTGGAGAGAACATTTGCAAAATGGTTAACATATACAGTCTCAGATCTGTTCCTCAGCAAATAATATAAGTTGGGTGCTTATATTTATGAAGGGGTTAATTTAAAATAAATGAGGATAAAATCATGCCTTTCATACAATATGAAATGAACGTATGCCAAAGATTTTATTTAATTCATGAGTAAATAAGGAAACCAGTAGATGTTGAAACCAGATCAAAAGGGAACCTCACGTAAGAAACATGACATTGATGTACAGACAAACATGAAACTGGTTAACGTTCACGTGGGCACAATCTGAATTTGAGTGGACAAGAATTATTTGCATTATTATAAATTTTCTCCAAGTTGACTTCTGTATCTAAAGGGTTGTGAAATATACTAGTCAGAGAAAAAGGTACAAACTCAGGAGCAACTAGACAGGACACCCAGTAAATTTCAAAGCCTTCCACATTAAAACAAACTAAAAAACAGATGTTCTTTCTTCCCTCCTTATACGGTGCTTTTGGTGACTGACTTCTTTGTGATGATCAATAAATCAAGCTCTAGGAATTAGCGAATTAAACATGTTGTTCGATCAAAGAAATTCAAATATGGAATTAATACCTACTATTCATCTTGGATAATAAGCTATCAATCAAGGGTTCTTTTGAGGGTCTGCCATTAACTATAATTTCCCACAAAAAGTGAAATAGTGGTCCATTTTCTCGACATGGTCTGTGAAATATGAACATTCTTAATAATGTGGATCAACTATCTAGCAACCAACTACGTCCGTGTAACTCTCAGAACTACCTTCATAATAACAGAGATATTAACCATCATAAAAACAATGACAGCTTAGTCTTACTGAGACCGACAGTGGGTGGCACATCTAGCATAGGCAAAGGGCTGTGGCTGCCACCTTCTGTGATATAGGAACTCCCTGTCTTCATTAGAAACCCTGGTGGCCCAGTGGGTTAAGTGCTACATCTGCTAACCAAAAAGTCAGCAGTTCAAATCTGCCAGGTGCTCCTTAGAAACTCTGTAGGGCAGTTCTATCATAATCAGTATGGTCCCTGTGAGTCGGACCCAACTGGATGGCAACGGGTTTAGCTTTTGGTTTTGTCTTTAAGCTGAGCCCTTACTGAGGTAAGCTCCCCGATTCTGGCCAAGTTGAGGGAAACCAGAGAGCAGTCACAGTCGGCTGAAACTGGCGGGAACTAGATCTGGCCTGCCGGACATGCGCAGAACCATCCTTCCTCTGTCCGCCTGGTGGCCCGGAAGTCTTCTCCCATTGGACGGAAGCAAATGTTAGCAGCCCAAGGTAGGGGGATGCTACTCTTGAGGGCTCCAAGCCTAAAATCCGGTTTGAGAGACCACCCCCCCAAACCGCCCTAACTTTTTAGACTGAGCAAACACAGAAAGGTTATACTGCGGCGGGAATGCCATTTTTGGGAGAGACCAGTCAGCAAACGAGTCCTATCTGGAGGTGCTCCTGACCCCAGACCGGATTTATGTCACCACGCATACCCCTTGGGTTGTTGTTCTGGGAGCCAGCTTGGTGATGCAAGTTCCGGTGTGCTTCTGGGCTTGGCCAAGCCAATAAATAGTCACCCGTCTCTTGTCTCTGTAGAGATGCCTAGAAGGCGTAGAAAAACCTGATCATGTTTTTGATCCTTCAACTTGTGCAGACACTGAGCTAGGCATTTTATGTATAATTTTAAAACCACTTACAGTGGGCATAATTATGCCTATTTTAATAGGAGTTCATGCCTTCCTTACTCTAAATCCCTCTTTTTCAGAAAGGACAAATACCAACCAAACAAATTCCTTTGAATGTTCTGAATTACAGTATGCAAAAAGCTGAATGGTCCACCAAGCTTAACAGCAATCACCTTTTGACTGTGGTTCCCTCCCTAACTTGGCTTCTTTGCCCTCAGTTTGAAGTTATGCTAGCTTTATGTAACTGTCCATGGTTAATCTTCGCCCCGTGCTTTAGAAAACCTCTCAAGGTGTAAAAACCTCGATCACCCCTCCTTTCGTGAGTGGACAGGCTTGAAAAAGGCTAGAGCATTTTACTTTCATTGATTTACAGTCTGAAACTGTTGATTTCTTGCTATTCAGAGAAAAAATTGACATTGCAAAACCAACAGCCTTTGGGGAACTGAGATATTATCTGGACTACCCACATTGGAAAGCAAATTTAGGTTCTCTCTGTAGGGACTGCTTTGCACTTCTCTCTCAGTTTTCTTTTGTCTTCATTCTCTTTATCTCCTTTGCGTGCTTAAAGAATAATTTAGTTCTTGGCTACGCATAGAAATATGCTGAGTTTGACTTCTTTTTTCATCCATGCACCAGGGAATAAGTTTCACTCTATGTGGCATCTAATTTCATTTACAGATAACTCTTCTTGCCCTATAGTTACAGTTCCAAATTTTCAATGCTTTGGGTCTCATTGTCTCCCAGTTTGCTTCTGGCAAAAAGGAAAATAAAAAGCAATCACTGCAACAAGAGCATTTGTGAGTAGAGAATGGTTCCTCCAAGACTGTCTGTGGGTTTGCTCCATGCTGCTAGAGGGAAGGACAGGAAGGAGGAAGTAGTATGAATCATTATATCACCACACCCTCAGGAAAACCCCTAATGAATGGCCTTCCTCTTGTTCTGGGACTCTCGGGATCACAGAAGCTATGTCCCCAGAACAGATATTCAGGGGTTTTCTGTAGGAATATAGGAGTGATTTGATTTTAAAAGAGCAATAACAAGAGAAAGATGGCTAGGCACAAAAGTATCTTCAACCGAAGAAGAGAAGAATGGGTCATGAGCCAGACATTCATGATTTGGAAGTGAAATGCAGTTTCTGTTTCTCACATATCCACTGTGGTGCTGAGGTTGAGAACACTGTGGGTTCAGTGATAGAATTCTTGCCTTTTGTGCATGAGACCCGGGATTCCTAGTGTGGTTCCCAGCCCAAGGAGCTCAATCACAGCTACCACCTGCCTGTCAGTGCACTTCTGTTGTGTGTGGGGTCACTATGCATTGGGGCCTCCTGGATGGGCTCGTGGGCCTCCTGGATGGGCTCGTGGACCATCCATTCAAGCATATTGTAGCCCCAAGTGGCTAGGACAAATATAGCATTTGATGGCTGACCTGGAAACCAAACCCCCAGGAGTGAAAAATCATGGCTGTGACATGGTTTTAATCTGTTTCAATTTGTTCAGTCATGGCCCATCAAGGAAAACTGGAACAGTCTTGGATTTCACAATTGGCTGATCCAGAATGGGACAGATGACAAAGTATCCCTGGAATGTGAGACTTGGAAGAGGTGTGGTGAGTCCTTTCAGGATCCTGATGTGTGAGGCTGGATTCCTGGTAGGACTGAGGAGAGGGAAACACGTTGAAAGCAGAGTGGCAGGCTGCCCTCTTTGAGCGAGGCTGTTTCAATGGGGCCCCAAAGCCGGCAGATAAGAGAACTGCGTGTTGTGCGTGTTCCATCCATAATTGTCCCCATCTGGTTACTGTTCCAGTCACCTAACTTAAAAAACTTGTGGTCTATTCCAATTTCGGAAACCCTGGTGGTATAGTGGTTTAAATGCTACCTCTAATAATCAAAAGGTCGGCAGTTCAAATCCTCCAGATGTTCCTTGGAAACTCTAGGGGACAGTTCTACCCTGATCTCTAGGGTCTCCATGAGTCCGACCTGACTCGATGGCAGTGGGGTGGGGGGATTCCAATTTCAGAAACCTTGGTGGTGTAGGGGTTTAAGCACTACAGTTGCTAACCAAAAGATCGGCAGTTCAAATCCACTAGGTGCTCCTTCCAAACTCTAAGGAGCAGTTCTACTCTGTCTCATAGGGTTGCTATGGGTCAGAATTGACTTGATGGCAATGGGTTTTGTTTTTGGTATTCCAGTTTCACTTCCTTAGTCATGATTTGAATCAGGAAAAACTGGTTTGAAACTGTGGTCTGTGGGAAAGATAACAGAGGTCCAGCTGGTTACCAAGGGCAACATCTCCTACCCTTCATGGCGCTTCTGCAGCTTGTGCAAGACAACCTTCTGGCTGATTAACTGGCTAACAGGCATGGACTTCTCTGAAGACAAAGACATTTTCTGTGGTGAGGGGCCCTGGAAGGGGAAGCAGAAGGTGATTTCAGGTACCTGGTGGGCACTTCTTTGTCATTACCAACAGGGAAGGAGGAAGGATGCAGAGAAGAATGTAGGATGGTGGGAAGGAATATAATAAAAGGTGTTCTCAAATTTATACCACCTAAGGAGTGGGTGGTGGAAACTCTGGTGGCATAGTGATTAAGTGTTATGTCTACTAACCAAAAGGTTGGCAGTTCGAATCCTCCAGTCTCTCTTTGGAAACTCGATGGAGCAGTTCTGCTCTACCTACAGGGTTGCTCTTAGTCTGAATCAACTTGATAGCACTAAATTTTGTTTGGTCCTGTTTGGTTTAGGAAGTGGGTTGCTATGAGTCAGAATTGACTCATAGCTTTGGTTTGTTTTTTGGTTAGGAAGTTAAACCAGTCTTGTCAGTGAGAGTAGGAGAAGGGATGAAGATGTTTATCTAAGGTTGTGCTTTTATGTATCTCTTCTTTAGGAGGCTCTTTGTTCCATATGTAAGTTCCCTGGGTGTTACAGATGGTTTGTGTTAGATTGCTAGCTTGACTGCTAACCGAAAGGTTGTCGGTTATGGCACCACAAGAGTAAGGCCTGGTGATCTTTTTCCATAAAGATTGCAGCCAAGGAAACCCTACAGAGCTCTGTTCTACTTTGAAACACATGAGATTGTTGTCAAGTCAGAAATTACTCTAAGGCAGCGGGTTTGGTTTGTTTGGTTTGTATCAAGTGTAAAAGAACCTTAACATGTAGTGACATTGATTTGTTCTACTCATGCATAAGGATGCGTAGTGGTATTTCCTTCTGGAGGGAATCTTGGATTGACTTTGGCCTCAGTGTATCATGGTGATTTAGGAACTCGTTGACAGAGCCTCTAGTTTCATAATTTGTGCAGTGAGGGCAGAAGGAAAGTGGGGAAATAATCTTAAAGATTCTTTCAAAATGCAAACTTAAGATTCTTATATTAGTGTGTACAGTTTTTCCTCTGGATTAATTATGGTTTCAAGGAACTGAATCTTTGGAGATTTTGTGAGATCTTACTATAATCTTTTTGTTTGTTTTTAATGTCTGTCCAATGGCTTTTATGTAAAGAAAAATCTGTGTAAAATAACATGATCAATGACTGTGAGGAAGGAACTTGGAGAGTACATCATTGTAGATTTTTATTTATTTATTTATTTTCAGAGACAGAAGTTTTATGAGGAGGTGCAATACCAAGGGAGACTCAACAACAATGTAGACCATTCTCTATGGAGTTTTAAAAGACAACTTTTACATCATAGAAGGTTTCTTTGTTTCTTTTTTAAAAATATATAATTCACATACTATAAAACTTACCCTTAAAGTGTACAATTCAGCAATCTATATCATATTCACAGGGCTTTTGCAACCATCCAAAGAAAAAGTCAAAGCCATTGCCATTGAGTCAATTCTGACACATAGCAATGCTGTAGACCCTATAGCAACCCTATAGTACAGAATAGAATTGTCCCCTAGACTTTTCAAAGAGCACCTGGTGGATTTGAACTGCTGACCCATTGGTCCGCAGCTGTACCACGTAAACACCATGCCACCAGGGTTTCCCTGCCACTATCAGTACTAGCTAATTTGAGAACATTTTGATCACCCCCCAAATAAGCCCTGTACCAATTAGCAAGTTATCCAGTATCCTTAAAATCTGTGGCAACTACTAAGCCGCTTTTCTGTCTCTATGAATTTGCCTCTTCTGAATATTTCACATAAATGGAGTGATACAGTATATGGCCTCTTGTTTCGAGCTACTTTCATTTAACGTGATGTTTTAAAACTTCATCCATCTTGGGAAATCCTGGTGGCATAATGGGTAAGTGCTACGGCTGCTAACCAAAAGGCCAGTAGTTTGAATCCTCCAGATGCTCCTTGGAAACTCTGTGGAGCACTTCTACTCTGTCCTACAGGGTCGCTGTAAGTTGGTATTGACTTGAAGGCACTAGGTTCATCTGTGTGGTAGTATGTATCAGTACTTGAGCTATGTTCAACTTTTGTTGCTGGCTGTTGCTGAGTTAATTTTGACCCATAGCAACCCCATGTGATAGACTAGACAGGCTTCATAGGATTTTCGAGGCTGCAGTCTTTATGAGAGCAGACATCCAGATCTTTCTCCTGCAGAGCTTCTGGGTGTGTTCTAGCCACTGCCACCCAGTGCTGAAGCATTGTACCACCAAGACTCCTGTTGTATTAATTCTTCCTTGCCTTTTTATGGATGAATAATACTTCTTTGAATGGATATGCCTTAAGTTGTTTATCTGCTCATTAATTGATGGACAGTTGTGTTGTTTCTATATTTCGGCTACCATGAATAATGCAGGAAACCCTGATGGCATAGTGGCTGAGTGCTATGGCTGCTAATCCAAAGGTCAACAGTTCAAGTCCACCTGCTGCTCATTGGAAACTCCTTGGGGCAGTTCCATTCTGTCCTATAGGGTTGCTATGAGTTGGAATCAACTCAATGACAATGGGTTTGGGTTTTTTGCTTTTTTGTTTTGAATAATGTACTATGAATGTTTACAAGTTTTTGAATAGACATACCTTTTCAATCCTTTGGGGTATACTCTTAAGAGTAGGAGTTGGATATGTGAGGACTGACAATTAAGTTTGCAAACTCATTCTAGAAAATATGCTACATACTCCTTGCTGAATATCACTATGGTGACCTTTGAGGTGCTACTCTTGGGAAGCTATCACTGACACCAATGCCTAGTCCACCCCTTCAAAGCACTTTTGGAACTCTTCTTCTGGAATGGCCATCAGTGCTGTTGTTGTATCACACTTGATGTCTTGAATGTTAACCAAATGTCTACCTTTCAATATCTTATCTTCAGGTGAAGAAAAAAGTCATTGGGGGCTAGATCAGATGAGTAGGGAGGGTCTTCCAATATTGTGATTTGTTTACTGGCTAAAAACTCCCTCACAGATAACTATATAATTAAGTTCACAAACTTGCCACCTTACTGTCATGTGCAATTGCCATTCCAGAAAGAGTTCCAAAACTACTTTGAAGAGAGGGCTAGGCACTGGCATCAGTGTATAGCTTCACAAGGGCGTACTTCGAAGGTGATGGTAGTGATATTCAGCAATAAGATAGGTAGCACTTAGAACAACTAAGTTCATGAATTAATTGTCAGCCCTTGCTTGGCTGTATACCTAGGAATTGCTGTTTTACAAAGCAGCTGCACCA
This sequence comes from Heterohyrax brucei, assembly GCA_028571685.1. Lineage (NCBI taxonomy): Eukaryota > Metazoa > Chordata > Mammalia > Hyracoidea > Procaviidae > Heterohyrax > Heterohyrax brucei. The sequence continues at coordinate 81,363,456 of CM053148.1, read as the reverse complement.
TTTTCCATTTACATCTGCAATGTACAAGAACTCCAATTTGATAACATTCTTGCCAACACTTGTTATTATCTGACTTGAATTCTAACCATCTAATAAATGTGAAGTGATACCTCATAGAAGTTTTGCTTCGCAGTTCCTTAGTGACTCATGTAAGTGCTCTGCTTCTAACTGAAGGTTGGAGTTTGAATCCATCTAGATTGCCTACCCCATGACATGCCAACACTCTCCACTTCTCAACCTTGGGTTCCCCATGACCAACTATCCTGTCCCCTGCTGCCTTCTCATTCTGTCTCTGGGGTGGTATGCTGATTTAGTCTCATTTTGTTTCACGGGATGCTTAATCTTTGGCTAAAGGGTAAACTTCAGGAGTGACTTAATTACTGAGCTAAGGGTGTCCAAGGGCTGTACTCAGTAGACACATATTTTGATTACTGTTGTTTTGTAGTAAGTTTTGAAATCAGGAAGTGTGAGTCTTCTTACTTTGTTCTTCTTTTTAAGATTGTTTTGATAATTTTGGGTTCCTTGCATTTCCACATGAATTTTAGAATCAGCTTGTCAGTTTCTACAATGAAGTTAGCTGTGATTCTTACAAGAATTGTATTGAATCTGTAGATCATTTTGGGGATAGTACCATTGTAATATTTTAAGTTTCCTGATCCATAAATATGGAATATTTTCCCATTTCTTTAGCTCTTCAACTTCTTTTTTAAAAAATTTAATTGTATTATTATTCTCCTTCAATTTCTTTAACAGTGCTTTGTAGCCTTTCAGAGAATAAATGCTTGGAACCTCTTTATTTTAATTTATTCGTAGGTATTTTTATTCTTTTTAGTGCTATTGTAAATGGAATTGTTTTCTTAATCTCATTTTGAGATTGTTCATTGGAAGAATGTAGAAATGCAATTAATTTTTATATGTTGATCTTGTATCCCGGAACTTTGCTAAACTTCGTTATTCATTCTAATATTTTTTAAAAAAATCTAGAATTAAAAAAAATATTGTGATTAACTGAAAGTTTACAGTCCAAGTCTGTTTTCCATATAAAACCCCAAGCACCTGTCTCTATGCAGCGTTACCTGCCCTTCTTTCCCTGTGACATGGCATTCTTTGTTTCCACTCTTTACTTCCAGTATCCAGTCAACACTTGTCCCTTCCCCGCCACGCTCTCCTCTCTTCTCTAAAAAGAGACCACATGACAGCGTCATACATATATTACACCTAAAGTACACACACTACCTGCATCACTCTGTGTCCCCAAGTCCAGTCCACACAATTTTTAAATATACAAGATAATATAGTCAGCAAAAAGAGATATTTTTACATTTTCCCTTACAATCTAGATGACTTTTATTCTATTCAGGGACCATTAACTCGATTCTGATCGAGGTGACCCTGTGTATTAGAATTTCTAGTCCAATACTGAATGGAAGCGGTGAGAGCAGACATCCTTTTCCTTTCACTGATCTTAGGAGAAAAACATCAGTCTTTTACCATCAAGTAAGATATTAACTATGAGTTTTTTATAGGTGCCATTTATCATGTTGTGAAAGTTCCCTTGTACTCCTAGTTTATTGAATGTTTTTATCATGAAAGAGTATTGGATTTTTTCAAATGCCTTTTCTGCCTCTGTTGAGATGATCGTGTGGTTTGAGTCTTTTATTCTATTAATATGATACATTATGTGGTTTGAGTTTCGTATGTTGAACCAAGTTCGCATTTCATCATTTTATCAAGAAGTCCCACACAGTCATGGTATGTAATCCTTTTTGGTATTCCTAGGTTTGTTGGCTAGTAATTGGTTAAGGATTTTTCCATCTGTATTCATAAGAAATATTGGTAAGTAGTTTTTTTCCCCTTATGGTATCTTGGTCTGGTTTTGGTGTTGGGGGTAATATTGGCTTCAAAGAGTGGGTAGATAAGTGTTCCTTTTGTATGACTTTACAAATGATTGGTGTTAATTCTACATAAATACTGGGTAGAATTCATCAGTCAGGTCATTTGGATCTGGACTTTTGCTCAAGGAAAGTTCTTTGTTTACTAATTCAATCACTTGTTAAATTTCTATTCAGATTTTATATTTTTTCTTGATTTAGTTTTGATACTTGATTTCTTCATAGGACTTTGCCTTTCTCATCTAGGCCACCTAGTTTGTTGGCATACAACTGTTTATGGTATTCCCTTGTAGTTCTCTTTTGGTAAAGTCAGTAGTGTTCAGATTCTCCTTCATCTAAAGGATTGGCTGTTTCTATTTTTTGTTGTTGCTGTTTCTTTGTTTAGTGAGTTACCTGGCCTAATTCCGTAAAGTATGTATTCTTTGTGCAGCCGCTGGTGTCTCTGCTCGGTTATGAATTGAAACTGCTGACCTTTTGGTTAGCAGACATAGCACTTACGCACTACAGCACCAGGGTTTCCTTGTTTAGCTTAGTGATTAGGCAGTGGTTGGACACAGATTCCCATAAACGTTTTAAAAGAGTAAGCCCCAGTTCTTTAGGAGGGCCCCTGTGTGTGTTCTGGAGTTTGTGCTCATGCTCTGTCAGGCAGTTTACAACACTGTCTTTGCCTTCCTTCCCTATATATGCAGAGCCCAAAGGCCAGCCAGAGCTGAGACCGGAGCATCTTCTCAGGTGTGTCCTTGGCAAGTACAGAGCCCTGCACGTGGTAATGGACTTCTTGATTCCCAGGAATGTGCTGCTGATTTTGAAGGTCGCTTCCGTACACCTGATCCTCTGTTTTTCTTTTTAAGTTTTCCATCAGCTGCCTGTTAGTCCCAACTAGTAACGACACCTGACGCAATAATAATATTAAACAATTGCAGCTGATTTTCTTTTTTTTTTCTAAATGCCCTAGAGAGACGGCTGTTCACACAGACCAAGTGCTGAGTCAGGTCCAATAAAGGGAAACTGAGAATGGAGCTTTTCATCAAGCTGTCAGACAGGGAAAAACAGTAACAGCTATAGGTATTGGGGGAACTCCAAAGCCTTTCTACCTCCACCAGTGGCTGACAAACTGCTGTTTTGCACAGCCATTGTAGTTGTGAGCCTATTGATTTTCAATGCTAATGTTAACAGATTCTTTAAATTCTTTTATTTTTTTATTCTGAGGAGAAGGGGCTTAGAGCAAGTGAAAATACCATAAAGCTTCCTGTTCTTAGGAAGATTCAGCCGCCCTTCTTGAATAAACACTCTTTGGAATTTTGTGATCCTTTAATTAATTTCCAGAGTTCTAAAAAAGTGGATTTTGACAAATTTTTCCCAGTGCATTGGTGGAGAAGTGGATTTCTGGAGGTTGCTACTTTGCCACTTCAAAGGGGCCTTTCCTAGGAAGGGTGTGCTGTCACTGGGCAAGGATAGCAGAGAGAGCCGCAGAACATTTGAATTGTATTGTAAACTTTCATGCAATCACAATTAAAAAAGGGAGGGGGGCTCTTCCTTCTAAGACATTAAAGAATGATTTTTAAAAAGATAAAATGATCACTTTTCATACAAGTATAAAATCAATATGTGCCAGTGAGGGGACTGGCATAATGTTGTAAATAAATCAAAAGAGAATTCGAGGAACACACATACATATACATATGGGTGATGGAGTTTTACAAATACCTGCAAATGTGGCCCACATTTATAGCACGATAAAATGTACCCTATAAGGCACACTTTGTTTTTAATTTCTTTGGACTAGTACTACTTACACTGTTAGCAGTTTTCTTCAACGTATGGAGTTATAAAACAGCTCATAGACAATAAAAAGTTAGAGTTACATTAGAAATGTAGATAGATTAAAAATTTGTTGCTCTCGAGTCAGTTCTGACTTAAAATGATCCTGTTATGGACTGAACTGTGTTCCCTCAACATGTGCATCAATTTGGCAGGGCCGTGATTCCTGGCATTGGTGGTTGTCTGCCATGTTGTCAGCTGGAATTGACTGGAAGGCAACGGCTTTTGTTTATATGGTGTTAACGAGGCAGGGCTTGATCGACAGGGTTAGGTTGTATCTTGAGCCAATTTCATTTTTAAAAATTTTAGTATTTTATGTGCTCTAAGTGAAAGTTTACAATCCAAACCAATCTGGCAAATGAAACCCCATACACTCAACACAGTGCAATCCTAGCTGCTCTCTCCAGCCTGTGACAGAAGATTCCTCTTTTCCACGCTCTAGTTCCCATATCCACTTAATCAACTTTTGTCCTCCCTCCTCCACCCTCTTATCTCACCTCTGGATGAGAGTGGCTCAGACAGCCTCATTTATATACTTCAGTCAAGAAGCACACTCTTCGCTATTGTTACTCTGTATTTTATTGTTAAATCCAATCTTCCTCCACAGAGTTGGCTTTGGTACTCGTTTCAGCTGGGCTAACAATGAATATGAGGGTCATGTCTTCGGGGAACCCTACAGTCCACCAGGCCATCAAATCTGGTCTTTTAATAGGATTCTAGCTCTGCACCCCCATTCTCGTCTTGCTGTATTAGGTACTCAACATTGTGTTCCCTGTCATTGGTGGTGGCTGGGCGCCATCTAATTCTTATGGTCACATGCTGGTGTAGTTCCCAGATCATATGGCCCTTTCTATCTCCTGGGATTATAGTTTCGTCATGTATTCAATGTCTTTTGTTAGCCGCTGTTCCAGGTGGGTTGGAACCAATCGATCCTACTTAGATGGCAGCCTGCTAGCTTTTAAGAAGCTGGACACCACTTACCAAAGTAGGATAAAGAACATTTTCTTAAAAAAGAAAAAACTTACTTATGACAATTAACCTAGATGTCTGCTGCGGAGCGTCTGTTGGATTTGAACTGCCAACCTTTTGATTAGCAGCCGTGTCTCTTAACTGCTATGCCACCAGGGTTTCCAGTAAATGTGAGTTAGTTATGATCATCGTGTCTGTCAGAGCCTGTCTTAGAAATACACATGCATACCTCTGCGTTACCTGAAGGCCTGTGAGAAATGCAGGAGCTTAGCTCCACTCCAGACTGATCTAATCGACGATAGCTGCATTTAGGCACAACGTGATTCCTACACGCTTTAAGCTACAGCTGTGAAGTGAGCTGGCACAGATGAGCCCACTTGTTTCCGAGGCGCAGTGGTGGCTCAGTGGAGGGATTATTGCCTTTCACGCAGGGGGGACTTGGACTCGATTCCCACCAACGCACCTCACAGCAGTTGCTACCCACCCGTCTGTCAGCAGATGCCAGCCTCTTTCTGTGCTGCTGACTGGGTTGCAGCAGAGCTTTTCCCGGCTAAGACAGACTAGGAAGAAAAGCCTGGTGATCTACTTCTGGATCTCAGCCAATTGAAGCTCTGTTCCAATCCACAGCTGATCACAAGGAGATGCCACCACATCTGGTAGCACCGGCTTCAGCTGTGCGTAGGGACTCTGTAAGTCAGAAGGTGGCTTGACAGCAGCTACCACCACCACCACCAACTATGAGATAAAATAGGAACTTTCGTGTGTCTAAAGCAATAACATTAACTATCAAAGGGGTTCATTTTCATTAAGTCTGACTGTTAGAAACATACCTGGTAAAAAAACAAACCAAAACCAAAAAGCCGAACTCATTACCATCAAGCTGATTTTGACTCCTAGTGACCCTATAGGACAGAGCAGAACTGTCCCATAGAGTTTCTAAGGAACGCCTGTGTGGATTCGAACTGCCAGTTTTGGTTAGCTGATAGAGCTCTTAACCACTACACCACCAGGGTTTCCATATCTGGTAGCACAGTAAATATCACAGAAAATTGTACCTAAAATTCCTTAGTGACATTGCGTCCCCCTTGGCTTCGCTGGTCCAGGAAGCATCAGGGTGTTGTTCTGTGTTGGTGAGTATAGTCTTTGTAAATGGGTTATATCCATTCAGTCTCCCTATGATCCATGCAAAGTTTAAAATAACATTATAAGGAGACTCTATAGGTTAAGCACATTTTTCTGCTGTAGGCAGTAGGGTTGCCATGAGTTGGGCCAACCTGATAGTCCCTGACAACAGATGGATTAAATGTATTCTGGCTACATATTAGAACTTGTAAGATTTAAACAGGTCTTCACTCAACAATGGAAACCCTGGTGGTGTAGTGGTAAAGGTTGGCAGTTCAGATCTGCCAGGTGCTCCTTGGAAACTCTAAAGGGCAATTCTACTCTGTCTATAAGGTCACTATGGACTCTATGGCAGTGGTTTTTTTTTTTTTTTTTTTTTTTTTGCTCACTAGACAACAAGAGTAGTATTTGGTGACCCAATCTTCTACATCTTTCTGAAGGAAGGAGTTACATAAAAAGTTTAAATTCTGAAAAAGACAAATCCAACTTGCTCTTCAGTGGAGAAGAGCTAGTTAGCAAAATCTACAATACCCAACAGTCACAATTTTCCTTGTTTCAAGTCCCTGATAAGGCTGTAGATTTATTAGTCTCTAAGATGACGGAATCTCAAAAACATTCCTGAAAGTTCTCTCTTCTACAGTACTCTCACTAACATCTATCCATGTAATTAAATAATGTAACCTTTGTATATTAGGATATGCATTATGTAAAAGAGAAGTGAAAATGATAAATATGGAAAAAGAATGTGATACTAAGAAGTGCATTCTGCATTTGGTAGAGAAGCCATGAAGATTTCTGAGAAAAAGCTAAACGGATGAGCTCATAATTCAACGTTTTGAATTCCCCATTGCTGAAGTTTTATTGTTGGCAATTAATCTGAAGGGCAATCAGGCTTCTAGGAAGTAGTTTTGCAACTCTGGGTTTCTGCCTGATGCTTGGCATTAATGCAAGTGTTTAAAAAAATTAAGCCTGTCTCTAAAATGAAGAGTAATACCTTGCTGTTACAGGCCTCTGACATCACAGACCTTAATACTTTCCGAAAGCTCAGATTCACAGAGGATTAAGATTTTGAGAACCCAGTCAGGCAGAAAAAATAGGAGTTGTTCTCTCAGCTTCAAAAACTGACCCTGAAACTCTACAGCAGCATTGCTTTGTGGAACTTTCTGCAGCAATGACAACACTGTGTATCTGTGCTGTCCCAGATGGTAGCCACTAGTCACATCATTCTTGGTGAGGTGGATGGTGAGCACAAAAGAGGAAGACCTTTAACGAGATGGATTGACACAGAAGCTGCAACAACAGGCTTAAGCATCATAGTAGTCATGAGGATGGCGCATGAGCAGATAGTGTTTCGTTCTGTTGTCTGTAAGGTCACTGTGAGTCTACAACTAATAACAACAATCACGTGTGGCTGTGGAACCCTCGAAATGTGGATAAAGTAGCTGATACTTAATGTTATTAGATTTAAAGAGCTACATGTGGCTAGTAACTATAGTATTGGACAATGCAGCCCTAACTATTTTCTCTCCACTGGTAAAATAGAATTTGGAGCAATATTTCCAATTTTTAACATTATTTTTTTGTTATATGTATATTAAGGAAACCTTGGTGGCATTGTGGTTAAGTGCTATGGTTGCTAACCAAAAGGTAAGCAGTTCAAATCTACCAGGTGCTCCTTGGAAACTCTATGGGGTAGTTTTACTCTGTCCTATAGGGTCGCTATGAGTTGGAAATCTACTTGACGACAACAGGTTTTGTGTTTACGTATATTAAGTGAACACCTTTTGAGAACACATTTGCATAAGTTTATTGGCATTCTGCCAGGAGCCAGCCTCGGCAGAGTCTGGTGTCATGGAGGGATGGGTGGCATTGGCGAAGGAGGAAATGATGAGACTGAGACAACCAGGAATCTGGAGATCGGCAGTCTGTCAGGGACGGTCTGCCTTTCTTTATTTTTATATAATCAGTGACATGATTTCACCCTGGTCTTTGGCCACGTAAGCTGTTGGTTAGTAAGGAATTGATACCTCATGGTCTCTTTTCGTGTTAATCATTAGGGCCCTTTTTGTTGGCTAGCAAAGAACTGATACTTTGTGGTCTTTTTTCATGTTAATCATTAGGGCCTTTTAGGTAATGGCCCAAGACAAATATATTGTGAGTATAATCAACAGTGAAAATAAAGCTATACCTTGAGCTCAATCAACTCTATCTATGCCTCAAGGTCAAAGCTCATTATCTGGCTGTCTCTATTTGTTCCTCCTTTGCTCTTTTTTATCTCTTCCTGTGGGTACAGTAAGTGCCCACCGTCTCCCACTCTAGGCCTCTCTTAAACTGTTCTAAGAAGGGTATTTCTTTAGTATTTGTCTATTTGCCATACCAAATACAGTAAACTTGGAAGCCTATCTGTCTTCCTGATGTAGGGAGTGGAAAGTCTGTGTGGGAGGTCATCCCTGGGGAGCTTCCCAGGGCCTTCCTGTAATCTTGCATTTCACATGTGGAGGGGGAAGTGCAGTTGGGGGAAGCCAACAGAGCTGGGCTGGCCTCAGTATTCCCGGGCTGGGTGTGCTGTGTCAGAATTCATTAAGCCGAGGGGGTTGTAAAACCCTTCTTCTTTGATCCTTGTGCTGGGAGATAAGAGGGTATTTTTGAGGAAGGTTTGATTAGGTTGCAAAATATCATCAAGGAGAGTAGGGCCAGAAATATGACAGGGGCGAGATGCCTCCGCCCGCCATCACATAGGCATATAACTTTGCTCACAGTGGCCTCTGTGGGTGATGGGCCTCGGCAGTATTCTTTAGAGGTGTATTTTGGCAGTAATGATATGAACGTTTCTTTGTGGTTAGCTGCCCTCAAGTTGGCCCTTGACTCATGGTGGCCTCATTGGCACAACAGAACAAAGAAAACACTTCCTTTGCTATCCCCATCATTGGTTGCAGCTCGGACCATTGTGAGCTGTAGGACTTTCATTGGCTGCTTTTCAGAAATGGGTTGCCAGGTCCTTCTAGTCTGTGTCACTGTGTTAGTGCCATTAAAACCTGTTCAGCCTCACAGTAACACAGCCACCACTGAGAGTCAGGTGATCACTGCTTGAGGGGACCTGGCTGGGAAACGAACCCAAGTCCCCTGCAGGAAAGATGAGAATTATACCACTGAACCGCCACTGTCCCCATGAGATATAACATGGACATGAAGGCTGTCATGGTTGGAATTGTGTCCCCCCAAAAATGTGTGCAGCCATGTGGCTGGGATATGGTTCCCAGTATCTTGGAAATGTCCTCCATTGTGTGGTTTTGCTAACCTGTATGTTAAAGGATTAGGGTGGGGCTGTGAATTCCTGCTATGGGGGAAGTTTCCCTGGAGTATGGCTTGCCCCACCCTTAATGCTTTTAGCTTGCAAGGAATAAAAGGAAAAAGAACCAAGGACAATTTGAGAACCTCACTACCATCAAGTAAGCAGCACCGGGAGCAGAGCGCGTCGTTCAGACCAGAGGTTCTTGCGTTAGGACACTCCCTGGACAATGACTGATGCAATACCGGACTTTCCTCCAGAGCCGTCAAGGGGAAAGTCTTTCCCTGGAGCGGACACCCTGAATATGGACTTGCAACCTACCGGACTGTGTAAGAATAAATCTTTCTTTGTTAAAGCCATCCACTCTGTGGTATTTCTGTTAGAGCAGCCCTAGCTGACTAAAACAGAATTGGTACCATGGGAGTGGGGTGCTGCTCTAGCAAATACCTAAAATGTGGAAGCCACTTTGAAACTGCGAATGGATAGAAGATTCAGAAGGAACGAAGAAGGCGCAGATGGGGAGAAACAACAGAGGACCGGCAGCAGCGGCAGCGGCAGCAGCAGAACCAGAGGCAGCGCTGGAGCCGTGGAGCGAGAGAGGTCAGTGCCTGCGCAGAGTTTTCCTCGCGGAACGGGGTGCCTCTGGGCACTTGAATCGGTGAGCTGGCCTTGCTGACCCACGGAGTGAGAGAGTTGAGTGCCTTTGGGCAGGACGCTTTCCAGCAAGAGTGGGGTGCCTCTGGGCACTTAAACCAGTGGAGCTACAGAGCTTTGGAACACTTGCCCGGCAGGGCAGATGTGGGCCTGAGGCCCAGGCCATGCGGCCATAGGAAGCTGAAGCTGAAGAGGCAGATAGCGTGAGAAGCTGAGCTACCTCAGTCTCAAGAGGTATGGCCATGACCTCAGGGGTTTGAAAGGGTGGAACCATGGCGTGCTGTGTTCGTAAGGGTGGAATTGCCACTCAGTTGGGCTTAGGGTGCTCCTAAAGCCGATGGGACAGAGTTTCTGTCCAAGTGGGCCTTGAAGGCAAGGTTGTAGCATGGGGCTGGAGGTCTCCACTCAGAAACCTGAGAGTGTGGCCGATACCTAGAGTCTGGAGAGCATTGCTGTTGTGTAGAATGTCTCAGAAAATGTAAGAGTATTTCCAAAGCTTTGAGGGCTAATGTAATGTGTTCTGTTGACTTGCCTGTTGCCTGTTAATGCCTTCTAAGTTTCACAGATGTAGAAGAGTTTTTGTATTTTGGACTTGGAACTGATTTAAGACTTCTGTTATATGGATGGACATAATTTTGCTATGGTGAGATGAATGTGTTAAATGTTTTGTGATGTGATTTTTGGGTTGTCAAAGGGTGGGATGTCATGGTTGGAATTGTGTCCCCCCAAAAATGTGTGCAGCCATGTGGCTGGGATATGGTTCCCAGTATCTTGGAAATGTCCTCCATTGTGTGGTTTTGCTAACCTGTATGTTAAAGGATTAGGGTGGGGCTGTGAATTCCTGCTATGAGGGAAGTTTCCCTGGAGTATGGCTTGCCCCACCCTTAATGCTTTTAGCTTGCAAGGAATAAAAGGAAAAAGAACCAAGGACAATTTGAGAACCTCACTACCATCAAGCAAGCAGCACCGGGAGCAGAGCGCGTCGTTCAGACCAGAGGTTCTTGCGTTAGGACACTCCCTGGACAATGACTGATGCAATACCGGACTTTCCTCCAGAGCCGTCAAGGGGAAAGTCTTTCCCTGGAGCGGACACCCTGAATATGGACTTGCAACCTACCGGACTGTGTAAGAATAAATCTTTCTTTGTTAAAGCCATCCACTCTGTGGTATTTCTGTTAGAGCAGCCCTAGCTGACTAAAACAAAGGCCAAGATACCCTAACACTGGGATGTCTGTGGGAGGTTTGACTGAAAAGGATGGAGGGAAACACAGACACAGTGAGGAAGTCCTCACTGGTGCCATGGGTCTGACATCGTCTGTTTCCTACTTTTCTCAGTTTTGAATAATTTTGCCAAATCCTTTGATTTATTTGGAGGTAAAGAAACAGATTATGTATTTTGTCCCGTTCTGACTGGCATTTAAAATCTGTGGTGACACTAAATACGGAGACTCAGACTTTAAATGCATCGCTTGCCTTCCTGTGCCATACTGCCCATAAACCCTCAGATAATGAACCAGCGATTGTCAAGGACCCAGCAATTGTGGACAGACCAGCGATTGCGGGAGCCTCCACAGAAGGCTCCATGTGAGCTCTTCCCTTATTTTAAATGTAATACTGTTTTCTAAAACACCATTTTCTTTTCTCCTCTAGTCTTTTCTTCAGAATTGAAAGGTGACATGATAATTATGCTTTGTGTGTATAACCTGGAAACCCTGGTGGCATAGTGGTTAAGTGCTACGGCTGCTGAGCAGAAGGTTAGCTGTTCAAATCTGTGAGGTGCTCCTTGGAAACTCTATAGGGCACCTCTACTTTGTGTTTAGGGTCGCTGTGAGTCGGGATCTACTTGATGGCAGTGGGTTATATATAACACATTTTTCAATGGATTGGACTTCTCAGAAAGCCAAATGGAAAACTATAAATCACTTCTCAGATCTCCTTTTCCTGATGCTAGGTAGCATCTGTCTTACAGGTCTTGTTTCTAGGTATTAAAAAGTCCAATAATATCACATGTTCAACAATGTTCCCCACTTAAGCCTTCTCCCACTCTACGGTTGAGTCATCTACACCTGGAAGTGACACTGGGGAGGAGGTGTGTGTCAGCTGCCCTCCTCTGCCCCAGCCCTCCCCACCTTGGTATCTGATGCTTGCCTTGCCTCCAAGGCAACACACAGACATGCGGTGAGGATCCATGGGGGGGCCCTGGCTGACGGGCATTGTGGCAATTTGATGCTTAGAACTACCTGAGGGAAGGAGGAATATGGAGTCCCTGGGTGGTGATGAGGGTTAACCTCAGCTGCTAACCAAAAGGTAGGAGGTTCAAGTCCACCCAGAGAAGTCTTGAAGAAGGACCTAGGGATCTACTTCTGAACAAACCAGCCATTGACAACCCTACGGAGAACAGTTCTACTCTGACACACAAGGGGTAGGTCTAACTTGGTGGCAATAGGTTTCTGGATTTTTGAGGGGCAGGAGGGGTGGGCATCTGCCCAAATGTACACTTCATACTCAAATTTTCTTTCCTGGAGCGGTATGTGATGGTTCCCAGAGGGCCCTCTCGCCATCTCACTCTTTGGCTTTGAGCATCAAAAAGCTTCTCCTTACGAAGCAGCCTGCATGCCCGTGACTCTTATGAGCCCGCTTAGAAGCCCCTTATCTGATAGCGCATCTACCACAGCCTCTTCTCTGGAGATGGCTTTGTCCCCCAGTCAGACTCCTTCAATAGGGTCCTTCCAAGACTTTTTAGATGGCTACCTTCTACCACCCAAAACCCACTGCTGTTGAGTCGAGTCTGACTCATAGTGACCCTTAGACAGAGTAGAACTGCCCCATAGAGTTTTCAAGGAGTGTCTGGTAGGTTTGAACAGCTGACCCTTGGATTAGCAGCTGTAACATTTAGCCACTACGCCACCAGGGTTTCCCTGCCTTGCAAAATGCCCATTTAATCCATGGGACACTCAGCATTGGGCTCCAGAAGATCTTGAAGATGTAGGTCTGTCTCCTCTCAAGTGCTTCCTCTTCACTTTGCTTAGGTGGGAACTCACTAGATTTTGCTGGGTCAGAATCAGACGCTTGTCTTCGTGTCCCCAAAAGATGAAGGGACTTCAGTCCAGTTTTCCCAAGAATCCAGATCACCACCCCTCTATTCAGGGCCCTCATCCATCACTGGAGCCGAGGAATCACTCCAGCTTTAGTGACATTCAGCCAACTGGGGGTGGAAGACTGTGGGAGGGGTGGGAGAGGTAAGATGTCAAACTCCTCTCTGGCTGGACACTCTGAGGTGCAACTAATACACAGTTTTAGAGTGTGGGCCCTGGGTAGGCGCTCAATAAATGTTTGTCAGGTAGGGGGAAACAGCGTCAAGGTGTATTCCTAACCACATTTTGCAGGTAAGAAAACTAAGACTAAAGAGAAGTTGGCAGATGTTTTCTGTAACAGGCCAGGTGATAAATGTTTCACACTCTGTGGGCCATATGTTGAATTCACAACAATTCAACCCTGACTTTGTAGCAGGAAAACAGTCATAAACAATGCAGAAATGAGTGCTGCTGGGAGCCAAGGAAACTTGAAAGGCAGGCAAAACACAGAGTGGTTCATTGACTCAACTTAACTGTGCACCTAGAGCTTATTTGTGTATGGTTGCTCTTCTCTAGAAATCAAAGAAGTTTTATATATTTGGATGAGAGTATCTGATGGTGAATGGTCTCACATGCATGTGACAGCTGGGCAATGATAAAGGAAGGCGGAAGAATGAATTCATTGTAATCATAGCGTTGGCAAAGAACATTGACTATACTAGGGAAAGTCATGAGAACAAACAAGAAGAAATAAAATCAGGAAACTTCTTAGAAGAAAAGATGCTGAGACTTTGGATCACTCACTTTGTACACATCATCAGGAAGGACCAACCACTGGAAAAGGGCATCATCTTTGCCAAAGTAGAGGGTCAGCAAAATGCATGAAACCCTCCATGAGACGGACTGACACAATAGCCAACCCAACAGTCAAGCACACACACCAAAGATCTTGAAGATGGCCCAGGACTGTGCATTGTTTGGTTCTTTGAATAGCTTAAAGGGGACTGAGTGGTGTAAGCAGTTTATCATCATGGCTAACCCGAAAAGTTGACAGTTCAAATCCACCCAATGACTCTGCAAAAGAAAGACCTGGTGAATTTCTTTGACACAGATCACTGCCAAGAGCACCCTGTGGAACAATTCTGTTCTGTCACACATGGGCAGCCATGAGTCTGGGGCTAACGACAGCTAGTTTTACGTTCACACTTGAGGTTTTGATACAGTGAGGATGATGTCCCTAATGGAATCTCACACACATGTCTGGCTCAGGTTTGGGGTCTCTAAGTTTTCTCACTCAGATCCAAGGCTCTGCTTTGCTTGTGGTGGTTGCACTCATGTTCTGCTTTGCCTATAGTGCTCTGCCCCCAGACCACCCTGGCCACAGAGAAACGCCAAGTGTTCAGCTCAGTCGTCCCTCCGTGGAACCTTTCTTAACACTCCTCCATGGCGGAAGGCATCTTATCCTCACTCATGCTGTCATTGTCCCCAATATTATTATTATTCTGAACATTTTATTGTGCTTTAGGTGAAAATATACAGAGCGTATTTGTCTCCCATTCAGAAAATTTGTACTCCAGTTGTTTCAGGACACTGGTTGCCATCCCTGCAGTATGTCAGTACTCTCCTCCCTTCCCCGCTGGCTTCCCACTTCCATTCGCCTGGTCTGCCTGTCTCTCAGTGTCTCCCTTGACTGCTGTCAGGTGGTGCTGACGGCTGCATGTTGTAGATGGCTTTTCTCTTCACCAAAGCTAATGCACATTCACTGTCTGGTTAGTAGTTTCCACTCCCCACCCCAGCTCTCAAAGGTGGTTTCCTCCTGTATGTAAACCTTTCCTTGAGTTCTTATCATAGCGATTTTGGCACTGTTCATCCTCTGACCACACAAAATGACTCTAGTGTGCTTACTGGTGTCCATGACAGTCTTGGCCTCCCAGAAGATCATGTTTGTTTATAGTATTTCTATCCTCAGAGTCCTACTGATCAGGGTCCACACGAAGTTCAACATAGAAGCCAAACTAACACATTAAGGGAGACTTAAAAGAATGAACTAGTGAGTAAGTAAAGTACAGCAGAATTTGTAATTCCTTTGTCTCTGCCCTTAGGAATCCCTGGATAGCGCAAACAGTTAGCACGAATAGCTGCTAACTGAAAGGCTGAAGATTGGAGTCTACCGAGAGGTACTTGGAAGAAAGGCCAGGAGATGCATTTGTGAAAAATCATACTTTAAAAACCCTGTGGGGCACAGTTGTACTGTGTCACAGATGGAGTGGCCATGTTGGCTTTTGCTTTGTGGAAATTTTGTTGTAGTTGTTTTGTCTTTGTCTTTATGCCAGGTTTCCTCAAGAAACTGTATCTACAAAGATACCATGATTGTTGCCCGAACTGCCGTTGAGTGGACTCCAGCTCGTGGTGACCCCATGTGTGCTGAGTAGAGCGGTGCAACATAAGATTTTCAAGGGTGTGACTTGGAAAGAAGACCACCAGGCCTGCTTTCTGAGGCACCTCTGGATGGATTCAGACTATCAACTTTTCTGCTTATAGTCGCCTGCTTAACCATTTGTGTCACCCAGGGCAACCCACAAAGATACTAGGAAGTCAAATAAAAACCTATCTGACCTTGACGAGAAATGACATATTGTACATCCACTAGTCACAAAAGCCGTTCTCCCCTTGCCGGACACTTCACATTAGTATGCTGAATTCTCGTGACAGCAATTTGAGGTAGATACTATGAATATTTCTATTTCACAGATGAGGAAACTGAGGGTTAAGTAATTTGACCAAGCTCATGAAAGAAAGGATTAGGACCTGAACCCAGGTAGTCTGATGTACTCTGGATGTGGTATCAGGAAGGACCAGTTTCTGCAGAAAGACACCATGCTTGGTAAAGTACAGGGTCAGGAAAAGAAAAAAAAAGAAGAAGACCCTGAATGAGATGGATTGATACGGTGGTTGCAACCATGCACTCAAGCAGAGTGAAGACTGGAGACGGCTCATGACTGGGCAACATTTCATTCAATGGCCCATGGGGTCGCTATGAGTCAGAACCAACTTGACAGCACCTAACAAGAGTCTGGCTCCAGAGTTCATGTCACTATGTCAAATAACCTGGCAACACTAATGTAGGACACAGATGAAAGTTTTGGACCCCATGATTTCTTTAAAAAACAAAATGAAACTCCAACTATTTTTAAGTCAAGATACAGCAAACCTGTAAAAACTGCGCCAGGCAGAAACCTGTCAGAAAAGGCAAGCTCAAATTATTTTCAACCAAAAGAAGTGCTAGAAAAGTGATAACACTGCACCCTGCCAAAGGCATAAGCCTTGCAAGCCCCTGAGAAACAAGGCAGCCCTGACTAGTTCCAGCTCTCACTGGATGCACTGTAATTGTTCAGTGACTTCTCAGGCTTTTGTTAACACTGTGCCTTGGGAACATTAACTTCTTCACCAAGTGTTATGGGTTTATAGTCTGTTCCCCCTGCGATATGCGTCAACTTGGCCAGGCTGTAATTCCTAGGATGGGCTGATTGTCTGCCATTTTGTCATCTGGTGTGATTTTCCTGTGTGGTACATCTTACCTCCATGATGTTAACGAGGCAGGATTAGAGGCAGCCTACTAATGAGGCAGGACTCGGTCTACAGGATTATGGTGTATTTTGAGTCAATCTCTTTTGAGATATGAGAGAAGCCAGCAAAGAGAAGAGTGACTGCCTACCACCAAGAATGAAGAAACAGGAGAGGAGAGCATCATTTGGATCCGGGGTCCCTGCACTGAAGAGCTCCTAGACAAGTGAAGGCTGATGACAAGACCTTTCAGAGCCAACACAGAGGGAAACGTTCCCTGGGAGATGGCCACCTGAATATGGACTTCTAGCCTTCTAGAATGTGAGAGAATAAATTGCTGTTGGTTAAAGTCATCTGCTGGTGGCATTTCCGTTATAGCAGCCTTAGATAACTCAGATACCCAGTAAACACCTATTTCTATATTTAACTGATGGGTGTACAAGTCCTTCCCCAGAGTCTAATCTAAAACTCATGGGTGACTATTCAGAAAACTTGTCTTCATTTTCATTTTCTTATTCACAGTAAGAAAAGGGATAAATGCAATTACTTCCTCCTTGTCTTCCTGGAAACAAAAGTAGAGACTGGATTAGATTAGAAATGACTCAGTAATATATCCTTTTTTTTTTTTTTTTTTGGAACCGAAAAAGCTGCTCCCAACATTTTTGATACACTGATACAAAGTTCTCCTGGCCTTTGATCATTCATTCCCTTCATGCTGTCCCCCAAGTAGGAATCATGACACGCTGGAACTAAGTAAAGGGATCCACCCTGACATTCTGACTCCCACAGCGGCTCAACACTCAGACACGTGGGTGCAGACAACGTATGATTCCTGCATTACTAATATGATCCCATCTCTTATCTGAACTCCATCAGTGGAATTTCCTGGAGAAGAGATGTTAAACTCTTCGGAATCTCAGAGTAGGCGAAAGACTCTCAAGCCACAAGACTCATTGGCTGCACTCAAAGTGGGGACACGTCTTTCAGAACAGCACAAGTTTGTTACTCAGGTCTACTAATGAATATGCTAAAGAAAGACAAGCAATTTGAGCGCTTACTAAATATACCAAGCCTGCATGGGACTGAGATATGCCGGGCTGTGTGCAGCTGCACAAACAGACTATTTTGGTAGGAACCCTGAGTGTTTGGCATTTTGGCTTCCATGACCCACCTTACTATTTAGGGAGTGCTGGAGAATCATCCTGTCTGAAGTCCCTTCAAGAGAAAACAAATTTGTATATGTCTGGATGACCCTTGAGTAAAATTTACTGGTTATAAACATAATTTAATAATTTACAATGTCACCAAGATGACACAGCCAGAGAACCACAGTGAGAGCAGAAGAAAATGGCTCTAACTGGTAGAGTAGCAGGGATTTCGTTTTTCTTCTGCTAGCAGTTGCCCCAATGCAATGTAGTAAATTTCAGAAAATGGATGGTTGTTGAAATGAGATGACTTGTAAGGAACATTGTGGGCTATTCCCTTGGCGGGGAAAAAGAACGACCAAACCCAGTGCCGTTGAGTTGATTCCAACTCATAAAGACCCTAGAGAACAGAGTAGAACTGATCCATAGTGTTTTCAAGAAGTACTTGGCAGATTCAAACTGCCAACTTTTTGGTTAGCAGGCATAGCACTTAACCACTAACCCACCAGGATAAACATTTTGGTTTTTTCTTTGTGGACCTAAATTATCATGTCTAGGTTAATGCTTCAAACTCCGTCTTTATTTTGTTCAGAGTCCTGGCACACTGGTGTGGTTTACAGCCTGCCTCTTTTGTGGAAAAACAGAACCCTACTGGCACAGCTCTTAAGCACATGGCTGCTAACTGAACAGTTGGCAGTTTGAACCCACCAGCTGCTCCTTGGGAGAAAGACGTGGCAGTCTGTTTCTAGAAAGATTACAGCCTTGGAAATCCAGTGAGGCTATTCTACTCTTTCCTACAGAGTTGGTATGAGTCAGAATCCATTTAATGGCAACAGATTCCTCTGGAAAAAACGGGCTACCACAGTAAATCTAAAAGAACCAAACCTATTGCTGTAGAGTCAGTGGCAACTCATGGGGACCCTATGGGACAGGGTAGAACTGCCCCATAGGGTTTCCAGGGAGCACCTGGTAGATTCGAACTGCCAACTGCACCACCAGGGCTCCGCCACAGTAAGTACATGGTAGAAAGGTTTTAAAAGGATTGCGATATAAGTGCTTGGCATTTAATCAACGACTGGTAAATCTTGCTTAAAGCGTCTTAGTCATGCAGGGACTCATAGTAAGATTTTTACACTATTAAAAAGAAATTATCTGATAAAGTGTCCAGATGGTTTGAGCTCGTGGTTGAACAGTATTAGGCAACAGATTTATTGTTTTACAGTCTCCCTCATAAAAGATACATGAGTTGTTTACGAGTTACTCTGGCTCCTTCCTGTTAAGTGGCAGTTGTTGCTTTGCTCAGACAACTGGGAAGTCCCTTTTGATTTTAGCTGTGTCCTAGGGTCAACACTCCACCCTTCGATGATCCCTCTTCCAACTAAGGGAGAAATCTGGATCAGAAGAAGCACCCAGATGCTGGGATTTGCAAAAACCTCCTCAACTCAGTGCAACCCTTGTTGAAATTCCCTTTGTCATGATTCTTTAGTTAAAGAACTTGCTACCTGCCATAATACAGATCAAGTCTGACTTTGTAAGAAAAACACATTCTTTGATTCTGGAGGGACATATTTTTAGGGTCAGATGACATGAGAAAGGATCGCATGGTATCAGGACAGTTGACCTGAGTTGACCAGAGAGCCCAAGCCAAAAAAACAAAAACAAAAACCCATATTTGAAGAAAGAGCTTACACCAAACGGTAGAGCAGTGGAGACCTCGGTAGGATGCGACCCACCAGACATGGAGAAGAGTTCTAAGATAGAGCCCAACGCAGGGGATCACAGTTGTAATGTAATTGCTTATTTTAAACTCTGAAGGTTTTTGAGTGCTAATCTAAATCTTGTTGGGTAAAAATATTTTTCTATTGAGCATTTTAAAGACAGGCAAGCAAACTTCTTTTAGGTATGGGTTTTAAAAGGGTTTATAGAGCAGTGAAGGAATGCTGTTAACACCGTGGCCTGGAAAATAATCCATGAACAGTTTTTTAAAATACAGAATTTTTCAATGTTATCTGAATTTAACTGATATGGGAAATAAATTTAGATGAAGCTGAGGGAATGAATGAAGTTTTGATTAAGATTTTTTAGTCCTAAAAGATACTTTTTGGCAAAAAAATCCTCTTTAAAGTAAAATACAGTAAACAAATTTTAAGTGGGTTTTCTGTGTTTTACGAACAATGTGTTTTAATTTTAGATTATTTTTAAAAACACCTACTATAAAAGATGGGGCCCATAGGGTCGCCACGAGTCGGATCCAACTCGATGGCACTTGTTTTTGGCTGGCTACAAAAGATGGGGCTTTTATCACTTCCCACTCTTTTCCCTCACCTCTGCTATAGCAAACAAAAACCTAAGGACACAACCTGGTCTACTGCCTGCTTGTTTGTTTTTTTTGTAAATAGAGTTCTATTGCAACATGGTCCTGCCCATTTGTTTATGCACTGCTGATCCTTGTGTTGAGCTACAACAGTGGGTTCCAGTAGTTTGGACGGAGTCCCTGTGAAACACAAAGCCTAAAATATTCACTGCCTAACTCTTTTCAGAAAGTTTTCTTATCCCTGTATGTTTCAGTCAGCTAGGGCTACTATAACTGAAATACCACAGAGTGGATGGCTTTAACAAAGGAAGATTTATTCTCACACAGTCCGGTAGGCTACAAGTCCATATTCAGGGTGTCCACTCCTGGGGAAGGCTTTCCCCCATGTGGGCTCTGGAGGAAAGTCCTGTATTGCATCAGTCTTTGTCCAGGGAGCATCTTGGCGCAGGAACCTCAGGTCTGAAGGATGTGATCTTCTCCTGGTGCTGGTGTCTTGATGGTGTGAGGTTCCCAATTCTCTGCCTGCTTCTCTGTCCTTTTATCTCTCGTAGGATGAAAGGATTAACGGTGGGGCGAGCCACACTCCAGGGAAACTCCCTTTACAGTGGAGCAAGGAGGTGATCCTATGAAGGGATTTACAGTCTTACCCTAACCCTTTAACATACAGCCCAGGAAAATCACCAAATGGAGGACAGTCACAAGATACTGGGAATCATGGCTCAGCAAAGTGGCTACACTTATTTTTGGGGGACAGAATTCAATCCATGACACTGTGTTATGTTTTTAATTTTTATATTGCTATTGTTGCTTTTAGGTGCTGTCTTCATCATCTACCCACCCAGTGTCATCAAGTCAACTCCTGACTCATAGCAATCCTGTGGAACTGAGTACAACTGCTCCACAGAGTCTCCAAGGAGCACTGGGCAGATTGAAACTGCCGACCTTTTGGTTCACAGCCATAGCACTTAACTACTATGCCACCAGGGTTTCCTGTTGGTCATCTAGTGCTGTGATGGTAGAAATACTACAAGCCAATGGCTTTTTAAAAAGAAGAATTTTATTCATCATTCCAGTAGGCTAAAAGTCCAAATTTGGGACACGAGCTCCAGGGGAAGGCTTTCTCTGGCTCTTGAGGAAGGTCCTTATCTTCAGTCTTCTGCTGGTCTGAGAGCTTGTGAGTTGCAGGAATCTTGAGTCCAAAGGACTTGCTCTGTTCCTGGTGCCTCTTTCATGGACCTTCTTCTTGCTTCCTTTTCCTTTGTATCCCAGAAGAGTCCCACAAGGCACAATGCACTTACACAATGAGTCCCGCCCCACCAACACAGCCACTGCCCGCCTTCTGTCATTAACCCATGGAGACAGGATTTACAGCATAGGAACCTTACCCAATACCAGGAATCATGGACGAGCCGAGACGCGGCACACCCTTTTGGGGGGGGGACACAATTCAACCCGTGACAGGTGCAATCAAGTCAGTTCTGAATCATAGTGACCCTTTGTACAATAGAATGAAACCCTGCCTGGTCCAGCACTGTCCCCACAATTGTTGCTATATTTCAGACTATTGTGGCAGCCACTGTGTCAGTCCATCTGACTGCGGGTCTTCTTCTGTGTCACAACCCTCTACTTTACCAAGCATAGTGTCTTTCTCCAAGGACTTGTCCCTCCTGATAACACTTCCAGAGTATGTGAGACAAGGTGTTGTCATCCTTGCTTCTAAGGAGCATTCTGACTTTACTTCTTCCTAGACAGATTTGTTCATTGTTCGGGCAGTCTGTGGTATATTCAGTATTCTTTGCCAACACCAGAATTCAAGTACATCCATCAATTCTTCTTCAGTCTTCCTTATTCATTGTTCAGCTTCGCATGCATGTGAGACAGTTGATAATACCATGGCTTAGGTCATGTGGACTCTAGTTTTCGAAGTGACATCTTTGCTTTTCAACACTTTAAATGAGGTCTTTTACCCAATACAATGCGTCGTTTGATTTTTTAGATTGCTGCTTCCATGGATGTTTGTTGTTCATCCCCCTCAAAATGAAATCCTTGACAATTCCAGTGTTTCCTTTGTTTACCATGATATTGCTTATTGGTTCAGTTGTCAGGATTTTTAGTTTCTTTATGTTGAGATGTTCTCCATACTGAAGGCTTTAGTCTTTGATCTTCATCAGTAAATGCTTCAAGTCCTTTTCGCTTTCAGCAAGCACTATTGCAACATCTACACACCACAGGTTGTCAACGAGTCTTCCTCCTTCATACTTCTTGGAGTATTTGTCTGGCATAGAGGTTGAATACCTATTGTGAAAGGATACAACCCTGAAGCACACATTTTCTGATTTTAAACTGTGCAGAATCCCAAGATACCAAGATTTATGGCATCTATATTCTGTGTGAATACCACAATTTTGTTATCTTTTATATGTAAATGGATACATTACTCACCACCAGCCCTCTTTGCTTATGAGTTTGCTTCTTTTTGTGTTTCTTGGTCTCTGGTTATGAGTCTTTTATATTTGTGACTGTATGTCTGCTACAACTGTTTTTAGAAAAATCTTGGCTGGTTATTAACACTCTTTGCTTAATAACTGTGTAGACCAGAAATACTACAATGTGAGCTATAGATGTATTTGAAAATTCTCTAGTAACCACTTTAATAATAGCCAATAGTGAAACAAGAATAGATACATTTCAATAACACATTTTAGTTAGCCCAGTATATCCAAATATCATTTCAACTTGTAATCAACATAAAATGTTATCACTGAGATTTTTCATTCTGTTTTCATAGTACATCTTCAAAATCTGGGGTGTATTTTATACTTAGAGCATATCTCAGTTTGAATTAACCACATTTCAAATGTCACATGCAGCTAATAGATCTCACGTAGGACAAGACACGACAGACAATTCTCAATTATATTGAAATATTCAGTGTTGTGATGTAGAAGTCCGAGGTCTGTCTGACTTTTTTTCTTCCATGTAGATGATTAACTTTTTCTGACTCTCTGAATAATTGCTTCATCAAACTTAATCAGTCATGTATCAATGTAAAGAATTTCGTACTTAGTTTTCATATTTATTCTCTGTATAAATTGGTCTCTGACAACAGCAAAACCATCGCTACAACAAAAACTTCCAGCAATGAGTAGGTTTAGCAAACTTGTAAGATACAATGGAAAAAAAAAAAAACATTTCTATATGCTTTTTCCCCCAGGGGTGGGTGTGTGTGTGTGTGTGTGTGTGTGTGTGTGTGTGTGTGTATGTGTTTATTGGTAAGAACCTCAGATTTTGGTTGACAGATCAACACGGCTTCTTGAGGAATAGCCAAGTCAGCCAAGTGCGTCGATAGGAGTGAAATCAAATGCTGCGTCCTGCTGTTCTTTTCTACTGTGTTAAATAATCTTATGGTTCTTTTTAATTTTTACTTATTCAAGTTCTGACACTGAGGTTTGGGTCACGATGTTTGAGA
This sequence comes from Heterohyrax brucei, assembly GCA_028571685.1. Taxonomy (NCBI): domain Eukaryota; kingdom Metazoa; phylum Chordata; class Mammalia; order Hyracoidea; family Procaviidae; genus Heterohyrax; species Heterohyrax brucei. The sequence goes on along the minus strand of CM053148.1, from coordinate 81,340,143 downwards.
GCTTCTGGGAAATTTTTTCTTTTCAGTTTGAAAAATAGCTAACTTTTTTTGTTAGACATGTCTATGTTGCTTTTTGTTCTGTCAAGTTGACTGTGACTCTTAGTGACCCCATGTGTGCACAGTGGGACTGCTTGATAAGATTTTCAAGGCTGTGACCTTGCAGCAGCAGATTCCACAGTACCTCTGGGTGAGTTGGAACTGCCAGCGTTTTGGCTAACAGTCAAGTGCTTAACCATTTGACATATATATATGTGTGTATATATATACGTGTGTGTGCATATATGTACATATATACACATATATAAGCACTTGACTGTTAGCCAAAATGCTGACAGTTCCAACTCTATCTCTAAGTGCAAATGGTTAAGTATATATATATGTGTGTGCATACATATATACACACATATATATACTTAACCATTTGCGCTTAGAGATACACACTCATATATACACACGAACACCTACTGCTCACTTATTGACTATCTTGTCTAATATTTTCATTTACAGTAAAAAAAATCTACTGTGTATTTTATGTATTAATGATGTATGTCTGTAACAAGTGCTGAGATGTGAGCAAGAGTAATGGTGGCTCTAATGATTAAGGTCATATGTCAACTTGGCTGGGCTGTTACTCCTAGTGGTTTGACACTTACATAATGCTGAATGTGGCAGTTATGTAATGATGTAATTTGGTGGCAATATAATGCTATAGTTATCCTCCGTGTTGCGATGTGGTGTGGTTGTTGCATGAAAATTGGCATTATGCAAAAATGTAGGATGACCGTGTCCATAAGTGACATGTATGTGTGTGTGTGTGTGTGTGTGTGTGTGTGTGTGTGTGTGTGTTGATTCTGACTACAGGACAGAGTAGAACTGCCCCACATGGTTTCTAAGAGGTGGTTGGTGGATTCGAGCTGCTGATCTTTCGGTTAGCAGCTGAGCTCTTAACCACTGTGCCACCAAGACTCTCTCTCTCTTTCTCTCTCTGTGTGTATAAAATTGGAAACCCTGGTGGCATAGTGGTTAAGTGCTTTGTCTGCCAACCAAAAGACTGGCTGTTCAAATCCCCCAGGTGCTCCTTGGAAGCTGTGGAGGCAGTTCTACTCCATGCTATAGGGACACTATGAGCTGAAGTCGACTTGACGGCCATGGCTTTTTCATATATATATGATTACCACACTCTCCCAACTGCTCTCTTTCTATTATGTACAATTTCTCTGCAAGTGGCACCATCCACTCACCCAAAGCAGAAACCAGGACCCTTTTCCACTACTGCCTCTCCCTGATTCCCTAATTGCTGTCTGAGTTTGGGCATTTCTACCTCCTTAATATACCTGAAATGCATTCCCTTTTCTCTAGCCTGTCAGCACTGCTTTTGCTGAGATTCTTTGTATTTATGTATGTGTATGTATGTATTTCTCAACGTGTTCAATTTTGAGTGCAGCTGAGTTGAATCTCAGTGTGAACCAATTTCATCATCTGTCTTCCTTCATAGACAAGAATCAACATAAGTCCAATACCTAAAATATGGCTTTGAAGCAATATGTGGAATTATTTAGGAGGGATAAGACCAGAGACAGAGAAACCCTTTTATTAAAAATATCCCAGTTTCCTACTTCTCAGTCGTCTCTGAGACTAGCATGGTATTCTCCATCTACCCTTAGCCACTCAGAGCTGGGTCAGAGTTTATGAGTTAAAAGGACAATGCCCTTTAGATTGCCAAACAGACAGATACCAGCCACAAGCTCAAGAATCCACAGAACATCTTACTTCTGACCTGCTGGCCCGCAGACTTGGGGGTTTTCCAGTGCCCCATCAGAATGCCACCAAGAAGCTCTTCAACCTCCCATGGGCTACTTCATCTTCATCTGCTGGTTCCCACTACTCCTTTTGGTTCAGTAATTCACTGGAATGGCTCACAGAATTTGCAGGAAGTATTACACTTATGACTACAGATTTATTACAGCACCAAGATGCTGCTGTGTATCATCATAATTATCACATGTGGATGAGGTCCAAGAATATTTCCAATGCAGAACTTCCGTATTCCAAATGGAAGGCGTGCCACCTTCCATTCACCAACCAGGAAGCTCTCAGAGCCTTCATGCTCAGAACATTTATTGGCTTAAGTACATAGTCACAATGGAGACCTCACTGAATATACACGATAGGTTAAATTATGTCCCTGAGGTTAGTTGGTGTGTGGCCACCAGGTGGTTTTTCTGGTCTGGCCACTCCCACGTATTAGCAAAATCCTCAGGTGTGGTCTAGAGGATTTATGTTAGTTCTCAGGAGATTCCAAGGGTTATCTCTCAAGAACCAAAGACAAAGGTCATTTTTTTTTTTGGTGAGGTGATTTATTATCACACACTTCCAAATTCTTTCTTCCTATTATATACCATTTGTAGTGGTTAAGTGCTATGACCGCTAATAAAAGGTTGGCAGTTTGAATCCACCAGGCTCTCCTTGGAAACTCCATGGAACAGTTCTCCTCTGTCCTATAGGATCACTATGAGTTGAAAACAACTCAATGACAGTGGGTTATTATATACCATTTGTCTTCAAATGGCACCATCCACTCACTGAAGGCAAAAATCAGGGCACTTCTTCATCTCTGCCTCACCCTGTCTGCCTGCATTTTCTTTTCTGTAGCCTATCAGTATTATTTTTGTTTTTGCTCAGACTCCTTCTTGTCTGTCTCCAATACTATTTCAGTAGCTTTCTAAAGGGTGTTTCTGCTTTTGGTCTTACCTCCCTCTTAAACTATCTGTTGGAAACCCTGGTGATGTCATAAGTAAGCATGACCTCTGTAACCACAAGGTTGGCATTTCAAATCTACCAGGCATTTCAAATCCTTGAAAGCTCTGTGGGGCAGTTCTACTCTGTCCTATAGGTTCGCTATGAGTCAGCATTGACTCAGATGGCAGTGGAGATTTTTGGCTTTTCAAACTGTTCTACAAAATGTAGCCAAGCCATATTCCGAATTGTGAATATGACTTCCTCACTCCTCTTTTGAAAATCCTTCATAGATCCTCTGCAGCAGTAAAGACAAGGGATAAATTACCAGGCATGGTGTTGCTGATATTGTTTGGCAGATCTTGCCACTTTCTGATCCTTGTAGCCCATCCAGATGAACCAGTTTGTGTTTTCTCACCAAGACTTTATTCACTATGATACCTTTGCACAAGCCCCACTTTATGCGTGGAGTACACTCACCCTTGTCGTATCTCCTCTCCTGATCAAGGCTTACTTAAACATGTTGGAAAAAAGTTACTAAAAATGAAATCTACTCCCAACCCAGAAAACCACTGCGTCAAACAAGAAGAGAGAAAGAAGTTTTATTGCTCAGTAAGCATTAAACTAGCGTGTGATGCATGATAGGCAATCTGCTAAAGAAATCCATAAGTGGAAACCACCCATTCCAGTCAGCTTTAAGGTGAAATTGCCGATTTGCCAGTGTGACTGAAGTTACGACAATCTCCTTCCTAGCAAGAGGAAGGCAGGGGAGATCATCTGAAAATACACTGCCAAGAGGTCACTGCTGTATCTTTGAGAAGACCTCTTAGATTTCCAGGTACTTTTCTAAAAGACAAAGAATTTATAATTACAAATTATCTGAAGTGAATTCCGAAAGAACAGAGGACCCTCTTCCCTTATTCTCCAAGGAGAATTGAAATCTCTTATTTTCAATTTTTATTTTTCCTTACAAGAGGAACCTCCCCAAATGGGCTTTCTCACCTTCCCTATCACAGCCACCGATAGGCTCTCAAAAGATCCTGGGTGTGTACTGCAATTAAGTTCACAAACTCATCCTGCAAAAATTACTACATACCTTATTGCTGACTATCACTACGGTCACCCTTGAAGTACTTCCCCTGTGCCTAGTCCACCCTTCAAAGAAATTCTTTTTCTGGAATGGCCATGAGAACTTTCGTATTACCCTTAATGTCCTGAACGTCATCAAAATATCTTCCTTTCAATATTTCAAGAAAGTCATTGGAGCCCAGATCAGATGAATAGGGAGGGCATTCCAATGTAGTTATTTGTTTGCTGGCTAAAAATTCTGTCACAGGCAACGATACAATTAAGTTTGTGAACTTTCCACCTTGCCACTGTGTAATGGCCATTCCAGAAAGAGTTCCAAAATTGCTTTGAAAGGTAGACTAGGTACTCGTGTTAGTACATAGCTTCCCAAGGAGAGTACTTTAAAGGTGACCATAGTAATATTCAGCAATGAGGTGTGTAGCACTTAGAACAACTAAGTTTGTGAACTTAATTGTTGCCCACACATGTACTGACAAAAGAGTTTTAATTCTCCTGGAATCCAGACTTCTGGCTTTTCTGGAAGTTGGAGTGACCCACACAGGCCATGCCCTTAGGTGTTCTTCTGAACCACAAACCTCAGAAAAACTGGTTCCTAGAAGCTACCTTTGAGTTGAACAAGAGTCCAGATAAACAAAAGAGACAACTTTGGTTTTGAAGAATTTAGTCAGTTTCAGGAAATAGACTTCAAAGGCCAGCCTGTGTCTTAGGCTGTGTTCTCTAGAGAAGCAAAACTAGTGAGGCATGTGAGTGTGTGTGTGTGTGTGTGTGTGTGTGTGTGTGTGTGTGTGTGTGTAGGGAGAGACCACCTTAGCTCATGGAACTGGTTCACACAGTTGTGGAGGCTCTTAAGTCCCAAATCTGTGGGTCAAACTGAAAGCTGAAGGCTTCTCCAAGCTCATGTGGCTGCAAATGCCGTTGAACCCAGATCGACAGGTCAGGTAGCAAGCTTTGGTTCACATCCCAAGAGCAGGCAGTCAGAGAGCAACAATTTGGATGCAGGATTCAGACAGCCCTGCCAGAAGAACATCTGTTTGTATCGGATGCAGACCACACCCCCCAAGGACACCGACTGCCTTCTCAGTTAGTTGGCTGTCGCATCAGATCATAAAGTGGAGGAAGATTGCATAACATTTGCCAAACCACAAGGAATCATGGCCTAGCCAAGTTGACACCTGACCTTAATCATCATAGATGGGGAGCTATGTTTAGGATAAATTATTAATTATCTTAAGTTGTTCTTCAAGAAAATATTATATAAAAATCCTTCCTAACTACAAATTTGTTCATTGGTTCCAATACTTCACACCAAGGTGGACTGGACCTGGGGATGCAGAGTGATATACGTATCGTGTGTATCTATGGTTGAATGTTTATATGGGGCTGTCCTACTGGTTTCCTTTTAGAGGAGAGAAGAGAGGGTGGAGAGGAGAGGCAAATGCTGGTTGAGTGGATACTGTAAGAGTGGAAAAGAAGACCGTGTTGGCACAGAGTGAGGAGAGCAGATGGAGTTGTAGAGATGCATGTGCTTGGGATTTTATGTGGAAAATTGACTTGGACTGTAAACTTTCACTGAATCACAATAAAAAAAGTTGTTTATCAGTTCTGTTCCCACCATTTTTTCCCACAGCAATCCTGATAAGATTTTGTATAAGAAATCTGGAAGTTGTTCTCATCTTTAGACCATTTCTTGCACTCTCATTGAGATGTTGTTATCCCAGTGTGCAAATCATGCATTTATAAATTTCAATTGATTTCTATTATTGGCATAATATGGTTTTTATTTTAATAATTCTACCTGTTTCTTGTCTAAGCTCCCTTCAGGAAGGGACTTGCGTGTCTTCTTAATGGCTTCATACACATTTATCTTGGCACGTGATAAATACTCAATAATTGTAAAGTGAATGAATGTAATCTTTTCTGTATTAAGGGGAAAACACTCCAACTGGGAAAGCTAATAACAATTATAAGATGAGAGTAATAATAGCTGTCATTAGTTGTATTTTCTTGAGTATTTTCATTTAATTCCTATAGCAGTTAAGAAGTATCCTCAACTTATAGAAAAGTAAAATCAGGCTTTGAACTGTTATTAATTTGCCCAAAGTTGCCTAGTTAATAAGTGTGAAGAGCCAAGAGACAGGCATGTGACGGCCTGAGGTAAAAACTCGTCACTTTCCACCCTGCCACCAAAGCTGGAATTTGGGAGGACAGAGAAGGAGAACCTCAAGAGATGTTAAACGTGGTCATACCTTCTGTATTAGAAAAGCTACCTCTTAGAGTATAAAAGGTCCTTTGTGTTTTCAGGGAAACCCTGATGGCATAGTGCGTTAAGTGCTACCTCTGCTAACTACAGTGTCAGCAGTTCAAATCTGCCAGGTGCTCCTTGGAAACACTAGAGGGCAGTTCTACCTTGACCTACGGGGCAAGTTCTGTGTTGACCATGAGTTGGACCCAGCTCAACGGCAATGGATTTGTGTTGTCAGAGACCCTAGGAAACTGAGCAGGTGAAAGAAGACAGGACATGTGAAAGTATTTAAGAAACAGATCTGAGAAATTCTAGAATGTTTTATGAGATAGATTGCTGATGAATACTTAACACAGAAAGTAGCAATCAATGGGACAAACACTGGGAACAGTTCAGGCAAAGTGAATTCCCCCATCCTTTGACCCCAGATCTCCTAGACTGAGTGATCACAACAAGACAGCAGGCAAGAAAAAGTGCGTGCTTGTTGTTTCCAGAATTCCCTGGTTGTTATCATCAGACCAAAACCCATACAGGAAAACTAACAACTTTCGATTAACACTAACTTTGATACCAATAAGGACCAAGAAGAGGAAAATCTAGAACAGAAATCTCTTCCGTCTAGAAGAGGAGGTATCAGGTCTCAAATTAAAGTCAACTAAGACCTCCCCTCCCATAATCCTGACGATTTGCTCCTTCTCTATTATTATTGCATTTACTATGTTTTATAGTATAGTTATTCAATGTGTTCCTTCAACACACCCTGTATTTTTCCATAATCTTACCTGGGAAGTGAAGAAATGTATTTCCTAGAAACACGGGCATTTCCTCAGGATTTGGGGTTTCTGCTCTCTTGGTTCTTTGGTACCTGATTTGGTAGTGTGCTCCCCATCTGAGCCTGTACCTTTTTTGAGTATAGTCTCTCCTGTTGGCTCCCTGGTCAGTTCCTCCTCTGGATTTCTCATCAGTCACAGTTCATCTTTTTCTTTTTTCTGCAGGAGTAGCTAGCTGTAACACAGATGACTCATCCAGAATCTTTATTATCGTATTACGTTGGATAAAGACGGTCTTTTATAAACAAAAAATAGAGGCATTTGGAGTGGCTGGTGTAACAAATGGAGCCCTGGAGGAGCAGCAGTTAAGAGTTATATCTACTAACCAAAAAATGGGCAGTTTGAATCTGCCAGCTGCTCCTTGAAGATCTTATGGGGCAGTTCTACCCTGCCTATAGGGGTCACTGAGAGTCAGAATTGACTCAAAGGCAGTAGCTTTGTTTGTTTTTTGGTTTGATGTGACAAACAGATGACTTTACATGTATTTGGACAAGAAAAGGATGTAAATCAATAGAGGTCAACTTGGAGGAAAATTTTTCCAGGCATGCCACCATTCTTGGTTCCTGGACTTTTCCCATAAAAATTAGGATCAGTGACTTGAATATAAACATACAAGCTATGTTGACTGAATTTCCAGTACAGTTAAAGATGGAAGGTTGTAAATGATCTCACCAAGCTGAACAACTGGCTCTGAAATGGTGTTAAGCATACGGTAGTTTCTATTATCAGCTTTGGAAACCCTGGTGGCACAGTGGTTAAGTGCTCATCTGCTACCCAAAATGTCAGCAGTTCAAATCCACCAGGTGCTCCTTGGAAACTACGGGGCAGTTCTACTTTGACCTATAGAGTCATTATGAGGCAAGGTTGACTTCAGGACATCGGGTTTGTGTTTTTGGCTTTTCTTATCAGCTCCACAAGAGCAATTTGACAAGGATGAAGTATTATTAAGACACAAATCCTCTTTTGACAGCCACTTTTGTGAAAATGGAAACCCTGGTGGTGTAGTGGGTAAGTGCTATAGCTGCTAACCAAATGGTCCACAGTTCAAATCCACCAGGCACTCCTTGGAAACTGTGTGAGACAGTTCTGCTCTATCCTATGGGGTTGCTATGAGTCAGAATCAACTTGATGGCAATGGATTTGGTTTGGTTTGGCACCAATGAAATGGAGCAATCAGCAAGGCATTAATAAGAGAGATGAATTATTTATAGTTTTTTAGGTGACTGCTTGGTAATGAAGTCCCTGCATATCAGTGTATGTAATACATGATAGACTGCTGAAAAAATGCAAATATCTAACAAAGGTCTTAACAGCAAAAAAACAAGGAAACAAACACTCAAAAAACTAGTATTGTTTTCCAATTGTCTTCTCTGTTCCTCCTTATGAAGCAATGGAAAAGAACCTGGGAGATCCAGGTGGTTTTTAAAACAGCTTTTTTGTGGTGTCTTGTTGTTACTTCTTGAGTGGAGGGAAATGAAACTCCAACCAACAAATCTGGCTTCTCTGACGTTAGCTATGCTCACCCTTCATGGGGAGGGTGATTTTGAAACTACAGGCTTGAAAAGGCTTTGGGATTATTTTTAAATTGAGCTCTCTTCATGACCCCTACCATGCTGTGTGATACAGAGTTGGCTATACAGTTACTATAAAAGACAGAATTTCTGTTCTGATATCAGTCCTAACATCAAGGTTGTCCTGACAGACATTACATTTTTGTGATGAAGCTTAATAGAAGACCATTTAATATTTATCCCCTTTTGCAAGAGTGGCTTCTAATTCTCTTAAGGACTAGGTTCCGGGTTTGAAGTAGGGACACCCAAGGTGTGAGGTGGGGCAGGGGACAGGGAGTGTCTTAGTCATCTAGTGCTGCTTTAACAGAAATGTCATGAATGGATAGCTTTAAAAAAGGGAAATTTTAGCCTACTCCAGTAGGCTAAGGAAACCGTGGTGGCGTAGTAGGTTAAGTGCTACCTCTGCTCACCAAAAGATAAGCAGTTCAAATCCACCAGATGCTCCTCACAGTTCTACTCTGACCTCTAGGGTTGCCATGAGTCAGACTGCACTCAAAGGCAATGGGTTTTGTTTTTTTCCGATAGGCTAAAAGCCCAAAGTCAGGGTATCAGCTCTATGGGAAGGTTTTCTTTGCTGGATCTGAAGGACTGTCCTTGTCTTCAGTCTTCCAGTGGCCTACAAGCTTCTGTGGCTCAGGGACCCAAAGGTTGCACTGAACTTAGGGCACAGCTCCTTAGTTGTGTGAGGCCCTGAAGTCTCTTTGGTGGCTTCTCTCCTTTATATCCCAAGAGATCGCCTCAGGGTGCAACACAATCTTACCTGCTGAGTCCTGCCTGCCCACCGTAGCCCATCCACCCTCATTAACATCACAGAGGCAAAATTTGCGACCTGGAGGACCTCGCAGCAAATACCAGGAATCATGGCCTAGCTAAGTTGGTACGCAGATTTTGGGGGCAGCACAATTCGGTCCGTGAGAGGAAGTGACAGGGAATTTGCTTCTAAAATAATCAGTTTCAGGTGCTCCCTTATGTCTGCTTTTCCTGCCTTTTCACAGGTACAGGCCTCGTTTTTGTGATCACGTCGCCCATCTAGTTTCTCCTTCTCGGTTTTCAGATTAAATCACCTTTGTCACTCAGAGATGGGCAGAAGACGCAATTGTCTCAGAAAGACTCAGATATCTCCGTGAGTCTCTGAAACCCCTTAGCTTGCACTGTTGTGTCAATTTGTCATGGGTTAGCAAGCCTTGAACGTTTTTCAGAAGTCCAGACTATTACCTGGTTTATGCAACGAAGCTCTGACCGTCGTCTGGCCCAGCTGACGTACGGGCTCCAGGAGGCGCATTCCGCGGAAGCGTTTCTCACTCATGTGTCCACACTTGTGTGAAGCTCAAAGGCCACCGGATGAAATGAGAAGGAGCATCTTCTGCTGGTTCCCGGAGAACTCTGTAGAACAATGTCAACTTGCCTTTCTGATAGTTGGATATGTCTTTTGATAATTTCATATACAGTAGTTTGTTGGTTGGATGCTTAGAATCTATTTGGGAAGAAAGGGAAGCATGACTGTGGGCAAGACTGAGGGAAGCGTAAGGCATCTGGATTTTCTGTTTCTAAGAACTTTATGCCAATTTATGGTATTTAGACAGCTTTCAGAGTACCTACAGGTGTTTTAAGAACTCTTTAATCTGACTGGTGGCTTTAAAATTTTCAGGTTCCCTTTTGTAATACAAAACCCCCCAAAAATCCTCATTGCTGTTGAGTTGATTCTGACTCATAGCAACCCTATAGGACAGAGTAGAACTGCCTCACAGAGTTTCCAAGGAGTACCTGGTAGATGAAGAGCTATAGCTCTTAACTACTATGCCACTAGGGCTTCCAAAGGGACCAGGTTCCTGGTCTGCAGTGGGGACCCACCCTGCTTCAGTCTCATCTGTGTCAACTGACCTGAACTTGACTCAAACAGCTGTGATGAAGCTTCGACATTCACATAGGACTGTGTGATGACCAAGGCAGTGCTCTCACCAGCAACCAGGCAGTTAAGCCTCCAGCTGTGCCTCCCCTACACTGTCTCTGGATGGATAGCATTGGGGGAGTCACTTAGCTCAACCAGTGAGACCCTAGGGGTTGTCCAATCCACAGCTGATCATGGGGATGGCTCTGGAGAGGGCCAGCCAGCTCAGTGGCGGCTCACAACAGACTCAGCTATCTCAGCTGGACAACAAGCAGCCGACTTGTGTCGCCTCCATGCAAGGCCGCCCTCGTTAGACAATCCTGGTTTGGCTCTCGGGAGGAGCTCTGCTCCTTCTGCTCATTCTTTCCCAGACCTCAGAAACCCAGGGGATGAGTCATCTCTCAGACAGGTCTAGCCAAAGAGTAAATATGCTACTAATCTTTTGAAGAATAACTGCTTCCAGAGATAGTAAAAACCGTCTCTAATTGAGCTGGTCAGAGGATTTGCTGGCTTTTCTTAGGAGGCTCCAGCCCCAACAGCAAAGCCAAGGTCACCAAGGGGCTGGGCGGTTTTCCCACTGCTCTGCTTCCCAGCCCTGTCTGTCCCTCCTGGATCAGGTGCAGCATTCGAGGAACAAATGCCCTCTGCTCAGTCACGCCATCCTGCCACTCAGTTCATTAACTGGTTCCCGCCGTCTCACCCCTCTGGTCGTGGAAAGTCTGGGTTTGTCGACCCATAAGAGTAGCTGTGGATTTATCCAGGTGGTCAGGCCTTAGCTGGCTCTTGGGGACTTCTACAATTACTTGCATGTGTTTAAATGATCTGAAAAACACGCTAATGCTGAGTTTGAAGTGATTTGTAACTGCTCCCCGAGGCCACTGGCTTAATAGGAGAGTCATCAAACAGTCCGTAAATAAACAAATTAACTGCAAGAGGTGGGGCCATGAAGGCTGTTGCAACCTTGGGAGCCGAGAGCGGCACTTTCTGTCTTGTAACCAACAGGCCTTAGTTTGTGTATTTGTCCGCTGGAGTTGAAGCCGAGGCAGAAAGGATGAATGAGTATGCGTGGATTCCAAGAAGTGGGTTGTATAGAAGCAAGCAGACACGTACCTTGTGCCCCGTTCATTGAAGGCTGATCTAGGCCTAATTGCAGGACGGGTGACCTTTGGGATAACCGTGGCTCACCTTAGAGCAGCCCTGCCCCTAGAGGACAGAGCAGCCTTGTCTTTCACCCTTTTCGTCCGTCCACAGATGACGTGCAGCTCAATCAACTCAATCTAAACCTGTAGTCTTAGTTCCAGGGTGCTGCTGTGGCTTCAAAGATCAGAAATGTGTTTTCTTACTGGAAGTTCAAACCAGGTTCCAGCCATGTCAATTCTTTCCTTGTTGGTAGCCCTGTACGGTCCCTGGTTCTTAGAGATCTTCCCGGGGCATCTGTCTTTCCCTGTGCACGCCTGCTTTCGTGTCTGTTCTAGGAAACCCTGGTGGTGTAGTGGTTCAGAGCTGAGGCTGCTTACTAACAGGTTGGCAATTCGAATCCACCAGGCATGGCTTAGAAACTGTGGGACAGTTCTGTTCTGTCCTCTAGGGTTCCTGTGAGCTGGAGTTGACTCAGGGGCAACAGCTTTGATCTGTTTTGTTTGGGTGTCTGTCTTAGTCACCTAGTGCTGCTACAGCAGAAATACCACAAGTGGGTGACTTTAACAAAAAGAAACTATTCCGTCACAGTCTAGTAGCCAACAAGTCCAAATGCAGGGCAGCAGCTCAGGGGAAGCCTTTCTCTGTTGGCTCTGGAAGAAGCTTCAGGTTGTCAGTCTTCCCTTGGACTGGGAGCTTCTGAGGCGCAGAGACCCTGGGTCCAAAGGACGGACTCTGCTCCCAGCACTGCTTCTTTCCTGATGGCATGAGGTCCCCCCAACTCTCTGCTTCTTCTCTTCCCTTTATATCCCAGAGACGCCGCTAGGTACAATACTGTCTACAGATTGGTCTTGCCTCGCTAATGCAACCCTGCCCCGCCCTCCCTCATTAACATCATAGCAGGGTTTACAGTATATAGCAACATCACACAATACCAGGAATCATCACCTAGCCAGACTGCTGCATGCAGTTTTGGGAGGGATACAGTTCAGTCTGTGACAATGTCTAAATTGCTCTTTTTATAACTCAGAATTGATCGGGTTTAGAATCCTCCCTGCACTGATAGGATCTCATCAATCTAACAAGGAAAACCCTATTTCCAAACAGGATGAGAAACAGAGGTGTAGAGGCTAGGATTCTGATACCTCTTTCAGGGAGCCACAGTTCTACCCAGAACACCCCTTGGGCTCTGAGCTGCCTGAATGATGGGATGCCTGTAGAGATGGATGCTAATCCCAGGGCAGTTGTGTCATTCCTTTGTGCTGTCAGAAGTATTAGTCAGCTTTGCTGCAGTAACAATCGACCCCAAGTCTCAGCAGCGCCCACCAACAAACCTTCACTTCCCACTCTTCCTATGTGTTGGTGGTGGAGGGTCACCGGCTGCACCTCTGCTCTGCGCATCATCTTGTTCTAGAGACACCGCAGCGGCCCTTGTTTGGGAAATGCGATTTCTTCCCCATCAGGGAGGAAAAGCAGAGGACTGAATGAACAAGGTAACGCATCAGGGGACCTGCTTGGAACTGGTGCACTCTCACCTCCGCATACCTTCCATTGACTTAGACACATCACGTGGCCAGGCGTGATGCTGTGGCTGAGTAGACCCCACCTATAGAGAAACACTGAAAGCTAGCTGGCAACGGGCGGGGAGACACAGGCACCCTACAGGGAAGAGAGCCAACGGGGAGAACAACAGTGCAGCCCATCATGTCAGACTGACGCACCAGACGTGTCATTTCACGAGAAGGGCGAGGCATCTGGAGTGGAGCCTCTGGCCCATAAATCTGTCTCTCCTGTCCTTGAGTCCTATAAAGATAATGGGGAAGAAGGTCTGCTTGGTTCTTAAGTTTGGGGAGGGGGGTGGTGCCCATACCAAGCTTCCTTTTACAAAATGAGATCTGATTCTCTCATGCTGTCCTAGAGGTTGATGTATTCCTGCCTTCAGTATTCCTCCCCTATCTCCTTTTCTGCCGGTTGTTGTGATTTGTTGGACTTCCTTTTTTGATTGCACTGATGGCATTGGGGTTTGAAGACATCTGCTTTGCTCTCCTTTCAGCTGACTCTGAAAGGGTATTCTGGTAGCACAGAGACACTGGTTTGGTGCCTGGCCAGGAGACGTGGCAATTGCTGTCAGAGACCTGAGTGTCTTGCTTCCACCACAGCTTCAAGGACTGGATGTGAGAGACGATGAGCTGGGCGTAAAAATCAACACGTCTATTGCCCCGATTCCATGAGGGTGGTAGAAACGCGTATTCTTGCTGACTGTCTCGTATGAATTTATCTGGACAACCTTGCTGTTTTATCAATGAGCCTTTTTCATAGATCTTGCAGCTTAGATGATAAAAACTATTTTTTCTTGTTTCCAGTGAAATGCTAAAAGAATATGGGAACTTCTCACCTGTGAATGAATTCTTTTCATCATATCACAAAATAGGGGAAACATCTGATTTTAGTGTAGGATAATTAGAGAACTCCCTTCTCTTTCCAGAAATCAAAACAATGCCTAGTGTATACAGAAATCACCTTTTATTGTTATTATTATTTTAAATCAAGTAACATAAAAAAATGGCGTTCCTTGGAAACTCTATGGAGCAGTTCTACACTGGCCTCTAGGGTCGCTATGAGTTGGACCTGACTAGACGGCAGTGCGACGTAAAATCTGCTGTAATGAATTATTTTTATTGATTTATTTGCAAAACAGTAAATTTGTATTTCAATAAATGTCACTAAAAATACCTTGCCCTATCTACACGTGGAAACCCTGGTGGCTTGGTGGTTAGTGCTCCAACTGCTCACCCAAAGGTTGGCAGTTTGAATCCCCCAGGGGATTCACTATGGAGCAGTTCTCCTCTCTGTCCTATAGGGATGCTATGAGTTGACTCAGCAGCAGTGGGTTTGGTTTGGCTTTGGTTGTCTACATCCTCACTGGCATCCAAAGGGACAGTCTTTTAGCAGAAATGGAAATGTATGGCGACCTCTCCTGAAACACTTCTCTTCACTATCCCGTGTAGAAACTTGTCTGTGTTTGTGCCTGATTCTCTGGTGGAACTTGGTCTTTGAGAGAGTTTAGACGTCACCTTCTCCCCGTACTTACCACTTGGTTCCCATTTGTGGCGAAGCACACATGGCTGAACTGGGCTCCATGGGGTTTGCAGTGACTGATTTTTTAGAAGTAGATTGTTTATGTTGTTGTGTGCAGGCCAGTTGGTTCTCACTGATAGAGAGCCCATGTACAACAGAACAACAGTGCCCAGTTGTGTGCCATGTCCCCAGAACAAAACAGTGCCCCGTCATGTGTCATGTCCCCAATCGTTTTTGTGCATTAGCCCATTGTTGCAGCCACTGTGTCAGTCCATCTCGTTGAAAGTCTTCCTCTTTTTAGCTGACCGTCTACTTTTCCAAGCATGACGTCCTTCTCCAGGGACTGTCCCTTCTAATAACATGTGCAAAGTGTAAGAAATGAAGTCTTGTCATCCCCGCTTCCAAGGAATATTCTGGCTGTAGTTCTTCCAAGACAGTTTTGCTTGTTCTTCTGACAGTCCGTGGTATGTTCATCACTCTTTGCCAACAACTTAGTTCAAATACTTCAATTCTTCTTCTGTTTCCCTTAGTCACTGTGCAACGTTTGCATACATACGAGGTGGTAGAAAACACTGTGGGCTGATTTCATGAGGCATCCCTGTTTCATGGTGTCATGTTCTCTTTTTAACACTTTAAACAGAAATAGATGGCCAGGACTTTCTTCCAAGGCACGTTGGATCTGAAACTCCAACCTTCGGCTTAGAGCGGAATGTGTTGATTTACGTCACCCAGGATGCCCCACAGCGGCTGGCATTGGCATTGAATACAATGAATAAATAAGGAGTGAATGAAAGAAAAAAAAAATCTTGCTCAAGAAAAGAACCAAAAAACCAAACCCAACCCACTGCCATCGAGTTGATTCTGACTCACAGGGACCCCCCGGAGAGGAACACTGAATACAGACCAGTCAGTAAAGAGGGGAATGACTGCCCAGTCCTCCTGCTCTTCTTCTTGGTGTTTCTGCCCTCCTTGCCGAGCTGTCTCCCTGCGACGGGGACTGCTGCTTTGGGAGCGACCATCACCGCACTACTCTTTTTGAAGTCAAGTAGTGATAATAATCACTTTTTTTTTTTGCTTTGTCACGACTGAGGAGAGCTTGATATTTTCAAAAAATGCTTGACTAAAATACAGTGGGAAAAAATAGAAAAAGAAGTGAAAGTCAATCCCCATTGTCCATGCAAAAGTGGAAAAATAGCTGACAGTTTGCTACATGCCAAGAAGCCTTGTGTAAAAGACTGTACAGATTCAAGGAGAAGGACTTTGGGGACCAGTGACAGAGGCCTGGAGAAGGTCACTGCTTGCCCACTATTGCGTGGTTTGTCAGAGGGGACACTTGGAGAACAACAGTTGTTTGATTTCACAGCCTATGCTCTGAAAAACAGTTATTTCCATGTAAAATAATCGTAGTTCATGCAGCAAAGAGATTTGCTTGGTGTAGAGTTCCACTCTCTGAAGGTTCAGTGAGTTGCTCTGCGGACATCAGTGGGGTGATATTTTCAGTCACGTTACGTGGTTTTGTTGCTCGTGCCCCCAGCTTTGTTTCAGCATGAACCCTCTTCTAGTTCTCTGTAATTTCTTTCTAGTTCCCCACCAGAGTTTGCTCTTCCTTTTGATCTTGTTGTGTGTGTTGCTCTTCCTTTTGATCTTGTTGTTCATTGCCGTGGAGTGGGTGCCCAGCTCATGGTGACCCTGTGATCAGTTGAACGAAGGCTGTCCCTGTGATCGGATGCAGGTTGAATCATTGTGGCACAAAAGGCTTGCAATTGGTTGCTTTTCAGAAGTGGATCACCAGCCCTTTCTTCCTAGTCTCTCTGAGTCTGGAAGCTCCCCTGAAACCTGTTCATTATCACAGTGACATGCAAACCTTGCTGACGGATTGGAGGTGGCCACGCCTGAGGTGCATTGGCAGGGAGTCACACCTCGATCTCCCTCACCGAAGGAGAGAATTCTACCGTTGGACTGCCAGTGCCTCCGTCTCTACAACCTTTGCATTTCCAACAGCTGTGCTGGGCAGGTGGAATGTCACCTCTTCGTGCAGAGGAGAAGTTATTGATACCATGGAAACTCGAAGCTTGGCTGGTGGTACTTTTCCCAGTGCTCAATATTTTCCACTTTCTCAGTTTCTCTGTGAGTCATTTAGACTGGTTAGTGCCTCTGGTCTACCCCACCAAGCAAGAGAAGGACTCTCTTAGAGTTAGGGTTGTATGCTATGAACATACAATGGCCAATTCCACGTTCACAAGAAAGAAGGTTTTCAGAAAAAGAAACTGTGCTAATGTATATAACTATGATGTATTTGTTCTTCTCAGCTGATAGCTGCTGCCACAAAATGAAAACAAGCACTGTGCATTAAAACATGGCAGCATCTATCCCCAAAGCAAGAAAACCTTATTTTGAGGGTTGCAGCTATGCTAATTATGTCATGAAATTATGATATGTGGCTATCTTTCAAAATGAGCTGTCTTTTCTTAGACATTCAGAAGGCAAATACGTTCCCAAGATATCCACTGAGGTCTCTTTGTTAAGCTGGCACATTTGATGTCACTCTCAGGTAACTGACTGGTTCTCATTACGCAAACCACCGTCGTGCAAAGACTCTGGGGGTTTTATTCCACCACTAGTGTTCAGATGAGGTGCTGATCGTCTAGCTCACCCAGTCAGCTTAATCTTCCTTCCATGTAGTTGCTGTTGTTGTTAGGTGCCGTCGAGTCACTTTTGACTCGTAACCGTGCTGTGTGCGGTAGAACGAAACACGGCCTGGTCCTGCATACGCCCCCAGCCCCCGGCGTGGCAGAGCCACCGTTGTAGCTGTCGTGCCCCTCCATCCTGTTGAGGGTCTTCCTGGTTTTTGCTAACCCTCCACTCTGATACACGAGTTGGACCCGACTCGACGGCACTTGGCTTGGCCCCTCTAATCAAACATCATGTCCCTCTCCAGGTACGAATGCCTCCTGACAACATGTCCAAAGTACATAAGACGTAGTCTTTCCATCTTTGCTTCTAAGGAGCACTCTGGTTGTACTTCTTCCAAGACAGATCTGTTGGGTCTTTTGGTAGTCCGTAGTATATTCAATATTCTTCTCCAACACCACAGTTCAAAGGTACCTGCTCTTCTGTCTTCCTTAGTCATTGTTCAGCTTTCACATGCAAATGATGTGGTTGAAAATCCCACGGCTTGCGTCTTTTCCATGTATAGCCATATTTATTTCAAAATAAGTGTTAAATGCCCTCCACGTGCCAGACATGTTTCCCAGTGCTGAAGATTACCGGTGAACAAGCCCAATGCACACCCCACCCTTGGAAATTAACATTCTGTGTCAGGCATTATAAAAGGCACACGCTGAAAACATAGCCTGGCAGTCTTTGAGGGTGTCATTGTTGTTAGGTGCCCTCCAGTCGGTTCTGACTCACGGCAACCCATCACCGCACAACAAAACCCTGCTGGGTCCTGCACTATCCTCGCGATCACTGTCACACTGGAGCCCGCTGGGGCAGCTCCCGCATCCCTCCATCTCACTGCGGGTCTTTCTGTTTGTCTCTGACCCTCCACTCTACTGAGCATGATGTCCTTCTCCAGGGTCTGGTCCCTCCTGGCAACATGTCTAAGGTGTGTGAGCTGTAGTTTCACCATCCATGCTTCTAAGGAACAGCTTTAAGGGTGGATTCGTGTATTAAAAATTGTTTTCCAAAAGCCTCAGGCACTTGTCTAGCCGCCAGCTTACATTATGAATCCACTGCATTTCTTGACAAATAATTTCTTGGATGTTAGTCCTCCAGGCCCTATTCTATAAGCTATCCATCAAGTCAGGAGACAGGATAAACCTTAAGAACATTATGTTACTTATATTTTCAAATAATATGCTCACTACACTGTCAGATGAGGTGGATTTGTTCTAGAATTACAGGAATGGGCCTAATGACTAATCTGAAAATGAAAAAAAAAAAAAAATCTGTAGTGAAACACTATTGACTATCCAAAAATCTAGGAAGGGATTTGGAAGAAACACAAATTGAACGTGTTTTTAAAAAATATAACTGACATGATGTCAGATAATGTGTTTATTTTCTGTTTCCTGACTTGGTGGAACCCTGCATTTTATCTCAGTATCTACTGTCATAAGGAAGTAGCCACTTAGCCATTGAACTTCTTCAAGGATGTATTTCTGAGAGCTGAAATATTTTCTTTGTTTATCTCTATCTTATTCTTTCTATGTTGTGAAACATGGGCCAGGGTAGGGTGCTGTGAGCAATAAGGCTCAAGGACACATAGCATTTCTTTTAGAACATCGTTTACTTACTTGGATTAAAGTGATGGACACGTGGTTTAATGGAAAGAGACTGAAATCTCTCTCCTGGCTCTCCATCAGTCACTAAGGGCTTCCTGCCCCTGGCCAAACTGTCCCCTTGAGTGTTCTCCCCCATCAAAGTCCCTTCCAGCTCTCGCACTGTGTTGTCCTAGTCCACACGTGCCTCTTGAAATTGAAAGGGTGGAAGGTTCCCATTCCTCTCTAGTCTTTTGGTGGCTTTGCCTATATTTACTATCTCTTTAAAAGCTGGTAAATAGTCACCAATGGCAACAATTCTTTTCATGCATTATTAATGAAGGATTAGAAAGTCAAATGACTCTTTCTAGAATCAATTAGCAGTTGGATGGACGAAAGCCAGACATAGATTGTGGCTGGAGTAAGGACGACAGCCCATGACTTGTTACTTAGGAATCTGTGGCTCATGCTTCTTCTTCAGTATTTTAAATACTCAGATAAATGTCAGCACTTTCAAAAAGTATGGTCTAAAGACCTCATAATCACATGTGAGTCCTTGCAGTTTAATGGCTGAAATACACAAATCAATTTTATCAGAAGTGGAAGATGAGGAAGATGGAACTTCTGACATTTCAAGGATTTTACCACATCGTTCCCCTGACCACCTTCACGTGGGTGTCTCCTAGACTGAAAGCTACTCAACTAGGAGCCCCCCAAATAAATCTGTGGTCACAGTCAGTCCCCAAATCAGAGCATATTGCAGAGGGAGTTGTTTTGATGCAATATGTTGGAAAGTTTTGGCAGCCAAATGATTAAAATAGCAATGGTTTATTTACTCTCCTCAAGAGTGGTTGGGAAATACACTAGATTAAAATTCAGGCAATTGAGTCTGTGTCTCTGATCTGCCAGCTACTGGTTAAGTTGGCCTCTCCTTGCGCTCATCTTGGCAAGTGTCTCCACAGGCCTTCCACTAGAGAAACAGGAAATGAGGATGGCAGAACCAGGGCAAGCCCAGACCCCACATGCATCTCCTCTGTAATTTTGGATACTTCTGGAAACTGGACCATCAGCTCTAATTACCTCTGTCGAGAATCCTGTGGGCACCAGACCACATTTCTCAACAGCTTGCCAGGGAACCATGGCCCTAAAAACTGCTCAGACCTGCTCCACGGGGACTTTAATCCTCGCAGCTAAAGAGGGTGAACTCATTTTAGGCAGACGTTTCTGTAAACAACCGAAAGACCCACAATTACAAGCAGAAGGCTGATCCGCCTATGTTGCTGTTGCGAATTGTCTCACTTTCTCAACTCCATAGAGAAGGGATGGACTTTCACCTCGGGGCAAATCTTGAGCGGATAAATTTCTGTGAACTTCTCTCTCTCTCTGCCTACTCGGTATTAAACAAAACCACCAAAACTACAACCATGCCATCACAACAGAATCAAAGTCAGTGGTTCGAAGCCATTCCCAGGCTGTGTCTCAAAGTCATCAAGTTAGTGGGTTACAAATGAACCAAGTGCCAAGTTTTCATGTCGCAGTATGTATGAGTATCTTAGGACTGCTGGAATTCAAATTTTGTATTCATGAGAAGTGATTAGAGAAAGAGGAACTATATCAGGTGCTTTTATTTGATTAGAATAATTTAGAAAAACTGATGAAAAGAATGCACAGACTATGTGTATTCTTTAATTCATGTCAGCAAACTTTTTAAAAGAATCATCCTGTGTAGGCTGATTTGCTAACTAAAAGAGTTCTTTGTCTGGTTATAGGAGAAATAAATAATTATGTTGTAGGCTCATCAAAGGGCATTATCTTATGTAAGCTCAAATATTTGAAGAAATGATCTTGAGAGGGAAAAGAGACAACTGTCATCGTTACTTAGTGCTGCTAGCACAGAAATACCACCACTGGATGGCTTTCACCCACAGAAGTTCATTCTTTCACAGTCTAGGAGGTTGGCAGTCTGAATTGAGGGTATGAGCTCTATGGGAGGGCTTTCCCTGTCTATCGGTTCTGGCAGAATGTCCTTGTCATCAATTTTCCCTGGTCTAAGTGCTTCTCGGTGCAGAGCCCTCAGAACCCAAACTGTTTTCTTGGTGGTATGAGGTCCTTACATTTCTCTGACTGCTTCTATCTTTTATATCTAAAAATGGACTGACTTAAGACACAACCCAGTCTTGTAGATTCCTGCTTCTTTAATATAACTGCCCATAGTCCTGCCTCACATCAATCATCGAGGCAGGACTCATAAAACCCTCTGCTGTCGAGTCAGATCTGACTCATAGCGACCCTGGAGGTCAGAGTAAAACTGCCCTGTAGAGTTTCCAAAGAGCACCTGGAGGATTTGAACTGCCAAGCTTTTGGTTAATGGATGTAGCACTTAACCACTATGCCACCAAGGTTTCCAAAGGACTTATAACACAGGAAAATCACATCAGATGACAAAATGATTGACAGCCACACAATACTGGGAATCATAGCTTAGCAAAACTGACACACATTTTTCTGAGGGGTACAATTCAATCCATACCAACGTTGTTAAGGCAGCCTATAGGGCGATCATCACTTGAATCTGCACTTGTCAGACTAAGTGGTTATATAATGACATGTAGAGGGAATCATGGGAGGTGCGGGCAGCATGGACTTGGTCACATGCCAGAATGAAGTAACTGAAGTTGGCTGAAGTTATGACTTGCTCAAAGCTTCCTATGGTGGGCAGAATCTGAAAATCAGGATTTCTGATTTCCAGTCATTTGCTAGTTTCCCAGCCAACTACAGTTTCCCTTCTAAAAGGAAAATCCCCTGACTGGGCAGCTTTGCCCCATGCATGCAGGGAAGTTAATTTGAGGCTGGCCACTATCAAGGCTATGCTTCTACAGGGAAGGACTTGAATGTGCTTATGAGGACTACTTTTTCCATCAAGCAATAACACAGGACATTAGTCACATCTGCACTGTACATCTAGTATTTTCATTTGAAACTGAAAATACAAGATGACCCAAAAGGGAGCCATTTCTTCATCTGTCTTAAAAACGTACATATGAGGAGCTCTCGTACTTCAAATCCTTTTGATGGACAAGGTGGGAAGATGGAGGCAATGAACTTGCTTTCTACCTCTGGCAGCAAGGTGGAAAATTTTAATTGCCTCTGTCTCAGTGCCTTGGAACTGTACATTCTTTGTGTTCATTAAAAATTTTTTAAAAAGTCTCTCAGCAGTAAAGAGAAATGAGCTCTTGATACACACTGCCACACGGCTGAACCTGGAAAATATTATGGTCAATGAAATACATCAGTCACCAAAGGACAACTGTTGTGGGATTCCACTTGTATGGACTGTCTAGAACAGGCAAGTGTCTGGGGGTCCGTTTTTCTCAGCATTCAGCACAGTGGACAGGAAGAAGGGGAAAGGACACACAGTGCTCAGAGGACACGGAGTTTCTGGTAAGGACGATGAAAGGATTTGGGAATGGTTCTCAGTGATGGTGGGAAACCATGATGGGTGTAATTAATGTGACCGTGCCGTCAGTGTGGGGGTCACAGAAATGGGCAGTGTATTTTTACCACAATAAAAAAAGAGGCAACCAAGATGGGAAGGTGGCGAGTAGGGGACAGAAGGAGGTTGAATGAACATAGGAAGCACAGAGGGGAAAGGAGGACTGCTCTGTCCTGGGGACAGGAGAGCAGATGGAGTGATACAGGAGTCTCTGTCTGGGGTTTTATATGGCAAATTGACTATCTTTGTAAACTTGCACTTAATCACAGTAACATATTATAGTATAGGTGCATAAAATAAGTAATGCAACACAGCAACACAAAAAAGAATTAAGATTGCTACTATTTTGTGGAGTCCCAGTTAGCCTCCTCTCCTTGACTAGACAGGAATGATCCTTGTCCACATATAGGATATACAAATGCGACAATTAAGTCTGCGAACTTAATTGTTCTAAGTGTTACCTCCCTCATTGCTGACTATCACTATGGTCACCTTCAAAGTATTCCACTAGCAAAGTCACACACCGGTGCCACAGCCTAGTCTGCCCTGCAAAGCAATTTTGGAACTCTTTCTGGAATGGCCCTTGTGCAGGGTGGCACTGTGGTAAGTTTGCAAACTCAACTGTGTAGTTGTCTGTGAGGGAATTTTTAGCCAGTAAACAGATAACTGTATTGAAACACCTTCCCTATTCACCTGACCTAGCCTCCAATGACTTTTTTCTTTCTCTGAAGATAAAGGAAATATTGAAAGGAAGGCATCTGGATGACATTCAAGACATCAAGGGTAATATGCCAACAGTTCTAACAGCCATTCCAGAAAAGAGTTCCCAAATCACTTGGAAGGGTGGACTAGGCACTAGTGTCAGTGCCTAGCTTCCCAAGAGGAGGACTTTGAAGGTGACCGTGGTGATAGTCAGCAGTGAGGTATGGAGGGAGCACTTTTTCTAGGATGAGGTTGCGAACTTCATTGTCAAAGTTGTCGTCATGGAAAAGTGGGAAAACATTACTGAACGATTTTTTTGTCCTTAATAGAATTTTATTTCATTTGTCTTTCTGTAAGTAATGAAACACTTGATATTTGGAGTTGACTTCACTGTCAGATGTGGTGACGCTGCGTGGTGATTCACAGGAGGAAGGGCTCATTTCCCCATTTTTACTGTAGTTCCCAAAGTGCTTTTTTTTTCTATAATCTCATTTCTTCTTCCAAGAAGAAGATTGGCTAACCTCCTTGAAGAGTGACGGTACCAGGAGCAGCAAGCATTCAGATGTAGTGCTTAGTCACAATCGACACACGGCCCTTATTACAACATGGATTTCGTTCTGCGTGGAGAACTGTGGGTGAGGCTGGAGAAGACAGACACCCCTTTGTCCTTCTCCTGTTTCAGACTCCGATCATCTGGGGCCCAATCCAAGCCCTTGAAATTGTGTAATTTCTATTTGCCTTGCTTCTCTTCATGAAGAAGGCCAGATGCAGAGATTTTAGAGCTGTTCTTCCTTTTTAAGATGATCGTTTTTCTTTATTCTTAAAGTCAACTGTTCCAGCCTCCAAATTTTCCTTTTAATCGGTTCTTGGTCCAGTCAATTCCAAAGCTAAGAAATCAAAACTTGGTTTAAAAAATACAAATAACGTGCGTGTATGTACATAAAGGAAACCCTGGTGGTGTAGTGGTTAAGAGCTATGGCTCCTAACCAAAAGGTCAGCAATTCAAATTGGCCAGGGGCTCCTTGAAAACACTACAGAGTAGTTCTACTCTGTCCTATAGGGTCACTACAAGTTAGAATTGACTTGATGGCAGTGGATTTGGGTTTGAGTTGTATTTTTTTTTTAAAAAAAAAAGTCCCTGGGTGGTGCAAACAATCTGCCTTCTGCTGCTAATCTAAAGGTCGATGGTTGGAACTCCCCCGCCACTTCAGGGAAGAAAAAAACCTGGTGAACAACTTCCTCGAAGATCACAGGCAAGAAAACCCTACATAGAAGTTCTAATCCATAACACATGGGGTCACCCTGAATGGTGGTTAGTAACGATATTCATTTTTCTATAATTTTCGTACCACGAACTTAAAGATGCTTTGCTATCTTAATGTATTTGGTGTCTCCAATTACTGTTTGCCTTATTTCAAAATACAAAATTTACCAAGAAAATGTTACAGTGTCTTCCTGGAGCACTGAAATTCTGTCTAAGAATTTATTTGAAAATAATTTTTACTTTTTTTATAAGAGTTTGAAAACATCGCTGAAATGCAACTCTTATTAACATGGTATTTTCTTTTCGAGTCTTCCCGTGTGTTTTGAAAAGGCTTCTATAGTCGTACTGGTATGTAGCTTTGCCGTGTCTTTTCCACTTAGGAGTCCAGGTGGTGTGGTGATTTAGCTGCTAACCGAAAAGCAGCATTTGGAGTCCACAAGCTAACTCCTTGGAAACCCTACGGGGCAGTTTTACTCTGTCCTATACGGTCATTGTGAGTTGGAATTGACTCAACAACAAGGAAGTGTTTTTTTTTTTTTCACTTAATGTTACATGTATTTTCCATAGTATTTCTATACCTGTGGTAAGCAACACTAAACATCCTTCTTGCCAAAATAACGTTTTGAGTAGATTTATTTATTATTTTAAGATTAACATTGAAAATGAAAACACGGGTCTCCTATGCCTGGCTCCCAAGAGATAACCACTGCTAAGAGTCTCTGGTAGCCTTCCAGAAATGTCCAGGCATAGAAAATCCAGTCACTGTCAAGCTGATTCCAACACATGGCAGTCCCTTGTGTACATCAGAGTAGTACTGTGCCCCACAGGATTTTCAGTGACTGTGTTTTGAAGTAGAACAGCAGGGCTTTTTCTGAGGCACCTCTGGGTGAGCTCAAACCACCAGCTTTTCAGTTGGTAATTGAGTTCATAACCATTTGTACACCCAGAGATTCCAGACGTGTAAAAGTGTACCCTTGTGTAATATGGAAAACCATGGCAGTCAAGTGGTTAAGTGCTATGGCTGCTACTCAGAAGGTCCGCAGTTCGAATCTGCCAGGACCTCCTTGGAAGCTCTATGGGGCAGTTCTACTCTGTCCTATAGGGTCTGCTATGAGTTAGAGTCTACTCACTGGCAATGGGTTTGATTTGGGCTGGTAATGTTATACAATGCTTCCTTGACTATGTGTCAGCTGTCTCTGTGTGAGCACACACACATCAGTTGAGGAAATTGCTCACATTATTCTGTACCTTCCTTTCAATTTAACAACACAGCTTAGTGTATTTTTTTCCACATCAGTATATATAGATATGCCTGTCTTTAGTATCTCTGTAGCATTCTGTTGTATCACGGAGTACAATGTGATACAATAGTGTATCAGTCATAGCAATCTATTGTATCACGACCATCATGTAAGTCATTTATTCGTTCCCTCTTAATTACACAGTGGTGACAGGAGTGTGGCTGTGAACTCCTGCGATGCCCTGCTGTGGATTAGGCATCAGCCCCCCTCCGTGACGGTGTCTTCTGTGGGTCCTCCTTTAAGCTCCCGCTGTTCACCATCTTGCTCCTTCCTTGGGAGGCTGACCTGCTCGTGGACCACGTTAAGGTGCTCCCTTGCCGTTCCAGCTGGTAGTTGGGTTCAGCTAATGGAAAGCAACTGTAAGAAGCTGGGAGAAGGAAGTCAGGTGGAGGCTGAGGTGTTTATTCTTCAGGCTCTGATCCCTTCTGCTGCTCTCTGCAGGCGTTCCATCTTCAGACTGGTTGCCCCAAGCTCCAACCCTCCTGGCTCTGATGACTGCTCTCTTTCTTGCCCTTTCAGTCCCAGCATCCAGCACTCCTTCTCTAGTTTCCCATGCTTTGTACTATCTTTTGTAAGCATTCTATTAAACTCTGCTCAGAATACCCAATTTGAGGGGACTGTTGACTTCTTGCTGGGACTAAGACTGATATATCTTATTCCTAACAAAAAATAGCCCCAAACCAGGGTGTTAGGTTTGGAGATTGCAGCTTATAATAATAATAACAAAAATTCAGCCCTTACCATCCTTCCGCTGGTCACCCCCATCAACTTGCGGGCACAACCTGGACCGCACGTGAGACCCTTAGAAGTATGTATGCCTGTGTAGATTACGTTCTGGCTTGTGTGAATTCCACAGGGGAAGTTACTAGCAATGGAATTTTCTAGGTTAAAAGTTACACCCATTTCTGACTCTAAATTTACTAAATCACCATCGAGAAAGATCTCTCAACTTACATTCTCACTGTGCCTTTGCCAACTCTGAGTTTTTGCAAAGTTTGCAATTGTTTTGCCATTTTGATAGGTAGAAATCATACCTTATTTTTCTCTTTGGTGTGACCTTAAAAAATAATCATGACTGAGCGTAGACAGACGATAAAAATCCAGCTGGCTGATGTTACCCTTACTGCTGCTCATAGTGCCCTTATTAATTTTTTTGTTTACCTTTCAGGCCTCTATTTCTTAGTGCCATAATTTGTTTTCTGTCTTTCAGGCTACAACACTTCCAAGTTAAACCCATGGTCCTACAAGGCTGCCAGCCTATACCCACCAACCAGGTGGTAGATCAGGCAGCTCAGCGTTTCTAAGACAGGGCACTTGAGGATCAATGGACTGACAGACAGGCAGGACTGCAACCCCAAACAGCAGTAAGTAGCCAGAACCAGTTGACTTACCATCTTTCCTTCAAGATTTCAGGCCCATGTCTTTTCAGGGGAGAGTGACAGAGTTATCTAGGGAACCTGGTCACCATCCCCTGACGCTTGGTAGGGGTAATCACAGAGAAGGTAGCTTCTTCCTAACAGTTGTAATACAGACATAACAGTTCTCCTGGCTATTGGCCACACGTACAGGACGACCTAGAGGTGACCTAGCCCTTATTTCCTTCCTATCTCCATAACTTTATCATATTCTCTGGGAGGGGACCCATCTGCCGTTGCTGATGTATGGCCCTGAAGCCGGTACCAAGAACCAAGTCACTACCTCCTCTCCCACTTTTGACATGATGCATTGCTTTTGCCAGCAAAGGGACTCCCAGAATCTGTACAGGATCTTTTTCTCCACTCACAGAGACTGACCTGTTCGCTCTTCAGAATGTACTTTTGCTGAATAAAACTTTTCCACCATTTGTTTAAAACAAAAGCAAAAAACTATGGGTCTAGTTGGGCATATTTTCACACATATGTTGGATACTAACACATTCTTAGTCCATTTTTCTATTATGTTATTTTTTCCTCACTTGGAAGTGTATTTTCAAATGTGGAAATTATAGCTCTTTGTCATATGTATAGCAAACATTCCATTCCAATGTGTCACTCCCTATGGATGTTGAAAGGTTTTTATATAGGCAAATGTTTCTTTCATGGCTTCTGTATTTTTGGTTACATTAAGAAAGTCTTCCTCACTCTACCATAATAATTTTTAAAAATGCTCTGTCTTCCTCTAGTATTGACTTTTTTTTTTTTTTTAAATGTAAAGGTTTGATCCATCAGGAATTTATCTGAGGATGAAGGAGGTGAGTAGTCACATTTATTTTTCAGTTGTTGTCTTAGTCATTTAGTGCTACAATAACAGAAATACTACAAGTAGACAGCTTTAACAAGCCAGCCAAGTGCTGTCAAGTCAGGTCAAAGAGAAGTTTATTCTCTCATAGTCCAGTAGACTAGGCTAGAAGTCAGAATTCAGGGCACTGGTTCTGGGGAAAGGCTTCTACTCTCTGTCAACTCTGGAAGGAGGTCCTTGTCATCAGTCTTCCCTTGGTCTAGGAGCTTCTCTGTGAAGGCACCTTAGGTCCAAAAGATGTGCTCTGCTTTGTTGGTGGTACGAGGTCCCTGAGTCTTACTGTTTGCTTCTCTCTTTTGTATCTCAAAAGTGATTGGCTTACGACCTTGTCTAATCCTATAGATCACTAGGTTGTTGTTGTCAGGTACCATCTGGTCAGTTCTGACTCACAGTGACCCTATGAACAAGAGAACAAAACACTGCCTGGTCTTGCGCCAAGTCCACAGTTGTTTTTATGCTTAAGCTCATTGTCATGGACACTGTGTCAGTCCATCTTGTCAAGGGTCTTCCTCTTTTTCGCTGACCCTCCAGTCTTCCAAGCATGGTGTCTTTCTCCAGGGACTGAATCCTCCTGACAACACGTCCAAAATATGTAAGATGCAGTCTTGCCATCTTTGCTTCCCAGGACCACTCATGTCTGGTAAGATAACATCTAGGAAGGTCCTCTTGGTGATAAGGTAGGTGTCCTCCTGTGTTCTGCACAGGTTTCTTCACAGCTTCTACAACAGCACAAGGACACCAAGCACAAACCCTACCACAGAAAGGACACCTGTAAACTATAGTCTAGCCACACCACTGACTACTCCGGAAACATGTGAAAGTGGTTCCTCTTCATCTGCAGCTCATTGCTTGATCCTCTAACAGGGCCTTTGCAGAGAAAATATTTTCAATCTTGGTAAAGTCTAACTTTCCTTTTTTTCCTTTTTTGGACTGTGCTTTCAGTGTTAAGCCTAAGAGCTCTTTGCCAAGTCATTTTGAATTTTTTTTTTTAATGAGATGTGAAGTTAAGACAGAGGTTTATTTACTCTTTTATTTTGGGCCCATGGGTGTCCAGTCGCTCTAAGACCATTTGTTGAAAAATATCTTTCTTCCATTGAATTGTTTATGCACCTCTGTAAAAAATCAATTGAATATATTTGTCTAGGTCTATTTCTGGGCTATCTATCTTGTATCATTGATCCTTGTATCTGCTCTTCTGTCTATGCCACACAGTCTTGATTATTACAGTTATCTATGAAGTCTTTAAAAAAAGTAGATTGATTTCTCCAAACTTGGTAGGAACTGCTTTAGTCTTGCATATCAGTTTAGGGAGAATTGACCTCTTTACTTTCATGAATCTTCCATTCCATGAATATAGTATGTCTTTCTGTTTATTTAAATCTTCTTTTCTTTCTCTCATGAAAATTTTGTGGTTTTCAAGATAAATCTTGTATGTATTTTTTAAATTTACAGCTAAGCACTTACATTGTTTGAGTAATTGTAAATGATACTATATTTTTTGAATTTTTATTTCAATGTGTACAAGGTCCAATGATTAAGTCTGCAAACTTAATTGTTCTAAGTTCTACATACCTCACTGCTGAGAATCACTTAGGTCACTTTTAAAGTACTCCCCTTGGGAAGCTATGTGCCAATGTCAGCACCTAGTCTACCCTTCAAAGGAATTTTGGAACTCTTTCTGCAATGGCCATCATGCATGATGGCACAGTGGCAAGTTCATGAACTTAATTGCATAGTTGTCTGTGAGGGAGTTTTGAGCCAGTAAATAAACAACTGTATTGGAACACCCTCTCTGCTCACCTCATCTGGCCCCCAATGACTTTTTCTTTAACTAAAGATAAATACTGAAAGGAAAATATTTTGATGACATTTATCACATCAAGGTTAATACAATGACAACTTTGATGGCCATTCCAGAAAAAAAGTTCCAAAAGTGCTTTGAAGGGTGATCTAGGCACTGGTGTTGGTGCACAGCTTGCAGGGGGAGTACTTCAAAGGGGACCCCAGTGATATTCAGCAGTGAGGTATGAGGCACTTCCTCCAGCACGAGTTCACAAACTTCACTGTGAGACTGCATCTGTGTTCATTACTGGGCATATGAAAATAAATCACTTTTTAAAAATAATTATCTTGTGTGCTGTACCTTATCAAATCTCAAAAGAGTTTTTGTAGATATAGCCAAAAAAAGTCACTGCCTTTGAGTGGATTCCAGCTTCTAGCAACCCTGTAGGTCAGAGTAGACCTGTCCCATAGAGTTTCCAAGGAGTGCCTGGCAGCATTGAACTGCTGGCTTTTTGGTTAGCGGACATAGCACTTAACGACTACACCACCAGGGTTTTCACTTGCAGATATTGACAAGATTATTCTAAAATTTATTTGCAAGGCAAAAAAACAGAATAATTGAAACAATTAAGAAAAAAAAGCTTTATGAAATGAGGTATTTCTTCCTCCTCTTGTATTTTCTGGTAGACACGGTGTAGAATTCTTGTTGATTCTTCTTTAAACATCTAGTAAAATTCCATATTGAAACCATATGGGTCTGGAGATTTTTAATTATGAATTGAATTTCTTTAATAGTTACACAGTTGTTCATCTTATGTATTGTGAGTTTTAGAGTTTATGTTTTTCAAACATTTGGTCTGTTTTATCTAAGTTGTCTTCTTGATCTGTATAGAAGTGTCTATAGTATTCTTTTACTGTAGTTTTGATGTGCATAGGTTCTGTAGTGATGTCCCGTTTGATATCTAATATCCGTAATTTGTGTTTCATTTTTTCTTTTTCAATCTTGCCAGTTTTTTTTAAGTCTTTTCAAAGAACTGTCTCTTTTTTCATTGATTTTCTATATTTTTTTCATTTCCAACACTACTGATTTCTACTCATATTTCCTTTCCTCTGCTTACTTCAAGTTTATTTTACTCCACTTTTCTAGGTTGAATTTAGATGATGGATTAGAGATATTTCCTCTTTTCTAAAGTAGGCATTTAGCTAAAAATTCCCCTCTCAGCACTCTTAACTGTGTCTCACAAATTTTGTTACGTTCTGTTTTAATTCGCATTAAGCTCAGAGTATTTTTTCTTTCTTTTTTTTAAAAAAATTCCCGCGAGGCGTCCTTTGTGACATGATTGTTTCTTAGAAGTGTGTAGTTTGGTTTCTCAAGGTTTCGGTGATTTTCTTCTTGTCTCTGTGTTATCAATTTCTAGTTTGATTCCATTGTGGTCAAAGAACACACTAGATGTCTGTGAATGATTTCAATTTTTTTAAATTTTTGGTGTTTCCAGTGTTTGCCTATCTGGAAGAAATATTCACTGTTTACTGTCTAGAGAATGTACAACTATGAAAGCTGGCATGATTTATGTCAGTTGGATTGACTTCGGTCTTTTACTATGTGCAAACTTCTTTAAGTCAAGTTCAAAGACAGGCAGCCTTCCTTAAGGACATGCAGCACACTGTTGTAAGTTGTCTACCATGTTTGTAATCTGCCAGTTTTAGAATCAACAGTCATTGCTTATTTACAAAGGCAGGCTACCCCTCACCTGCAGCAGGCAGGCACAGGTTTTACTGCTGCTGAACAGACCATCTGCTCACCGTGTTTGTGGACTATTGCCAAAACAGGAGCTCCTGGTATGATTCACAGTCACTATCTCTCTAGGAAAAAGAGTGCAGTGGTTAAGGTATCTAGTGCTACTTTAACAGGAGTGCCACAAGTGGGTAGCTTTAAAAAGAGAAATTTTATTTTGTCACAGTCCAGTAGGCTAAAAGTCCAAATTCATATGAGAAATTATCACAGTCTGATAGGCTGAGTGCCCAAATTCAGTATAAGAGTATCCTGGTGAGGAACCTCAGGTCCAAGTGACACATTTGATCACAGTGTTGCTTTTTTGTTGGTATGTAGTTCCCAAATTTCAGTTTGCCTCCCTTTCTTTTATAATCCCATGAGGCCAGCCCAAGCCAAAAGACAATCCCACATATTAATTTCTGTCCTACCAACTCAAATGTAGCCCATCCATCCTCATTAACATCATAGAGACAGAAATCTAGCATGTAAGAGCATCACAAAATACCAAGAATCCAGTTCTAGAGAAACTGCTACACAGATTTTTAGGAAACACAATTCAGTCTACGACAAATAGATTGGAACAACCAGCTGCATGAGGGAGCATGCAATCACTTACTTCTCCTGTCCAGTCTAGCTCTGAAGGGCTGTTCAAAATGGATTTTCAACAAGACCTGTTATTTCAGCTGTGGCACCCCCAGCAGCATTTGCCTCAGAAACTGGACCAGATGCTAACATGTAGGGCTAACTGAATTTCATTTTGTGAGTTTGAATGAGACTCTTGTTTTCTTAAATCTGATTTTTCTTAGTTGGAAAATAGGTAACTCATGCTATACATTATAGTGTGTTGGTAGGATTGTGTACTAACAAGATTTATAAACAAAGTAGTCAATAATAATAATAATCACACTACTCTTTTGATTTGAGCTTTGATAATCTACCAGATTCAAAATATTCTCAATTATGACATGTTTAAAAAGAACTGGAATCTTAAGCAAAGAGGCATCGTATAACAACAGGATATCACTGAATCATGGATAATCTTGCCTAAGTATAGAGAATCTGTTTGCTTCTTGAATATAGTAAGTTGTTGTTAATTGTCTGTTGAAGATTTTCATTGTGGTAGGATAGAAACATAAAATTTGGGTTTCACTAACTTCTTCTTCCTCAACTGTACTATATTACTTTCATGGATTGAATTGTGTCCCCCCAAAAATATGTGTAGCCATTTGGCTGGGCCAGGGTTCCCAATATTTTGTGATTGTCCCCCATTTTGTGATTTTTCTTTGTTGTATGTTAAAGGATTAGGGTGAGACTATAAATCCCTTCATGGGATTGCCTCCCTGCTCCATTTTAAAGGGAGTTTTCCTAGAGTATGGCTTACCCCATCCTTAATTCTTTCATCCTACAAGAGATAAAAGGAAAGAGAAGCAAGCAGAGAATTGGGAACCTCACACCATCAAGAAATCAGGAGAAGAGCACGTCCTTCAGACCTGAGATTCCTGTGCCAAGATGCTGTCTGAACAAAGACTGATGCAATACATGCCTTTTCTCCAAAGCCTTCCCTTGGAGTGGACATCCTGAATTTGGACTTGTAGCCTACCAGACAATGTAAGAATAAACTTTCCTTTGCTAAAGCAATCCACCCTGTGGTATTTCTGCTACAGCAGCACTGGCTGACTAAAACAGAATTTGGTACCATGAGAGTAGGGTGCTGCTCCAGCAAATACCTAAAATGTGGGAGCCATTTTGAAATTGAATGGATAGAAGATTCAGAAGGAACCTGGGAGAACCATTAACACCGAAGAAGGTGCAGATGGTGAGAAGTGAGCAGCAGAGGACCAGCAGCAGCAGCAGTGGCAACAGCAGAACCAGAGGCAGCACTGGAGCTGATCCAGGGAGCAAGAGAGCTAAGTGTGTGTGCACAGAGTTTTCCTCCCGGAATGCGGTGCTTCTGAGCACTTGAATTGGTGGAGCTAGCCTTGCTGACCCACAGAGCAAAAGAGCTAAGTGCCTTTGTGTAGGATGCTTTCCAGCAAGAGTGGGGTGCCTCTGGGCACTTGAATGAGTGGAGCTACAGAGCTTTGGAACACTCGGCCCAGGAGGGCAGATGTGGGCCTGAGGCCCAGGCCATGCAGCTGTAGGAAGCAGAACCTGAAGAGACAAACAGCATGAGAAGCTAAGCTGCTTCGGTCTCAGAAGGTATGGCCATGACCTCAGGGATTTGAAAGGGTGGAACCAGGGTGTCCTGTGCTTGTAAGGGCGGAATTGCCACTCATTTGGGTTTAGGGTGCACCTAAAGCTGATGGGGCAGAGTTTCTGTCCAAGTGGGCCTTGAAGGCAGAGTTGCAGAACAGAGCTGGGAGTCTCCAATCAGAATCCAGAGAGTGCACCTGATATCTAGAGTTTGGAGGGCAGGGTCATTGTGTAACATGTCTCAGAAAATGTCAGAGTATTTTCAAAGCTTTGAGGGCTAATGTAATGAGTTCTGCTGACTTGCCTGTTGCCTGTTAATGCCTTCTTTCCCTGTAATTTCTCCCATTTGTAATGCAATGTCTAACTTGTGCTTGTTCTGCCATTGTACCTTTTGAAGCAGATAGCTTGTACCCTAGGTTTCATAGATGTAAAGAGATTTTTGAATTTTGGACTTGGAACTGATTTAACAGTTCTATCATATGGAATGGACATGATTTTGTTATGATGAGACGAATGTGTTACATGTTTCAGTGATGTGATTTTTGGGGTGCCAAAGAGTAGGATGTCATGAATTGAATTGTGTTCCCCTCCAAAATACGTGTAGCCGCGTGGCTGGCTGGGCCATGATTCCAAATATTTTCTGATTGCCCTCCGTTTTGTGATTTTCCTGTGCTGTGTGTTAAAGGATTAAGGTGGGACTGTAAATGCCTTCATAAGATCATCTCCCTGCTCCACTGTAAAGGGAGTTTTCCTGCAGTATGTCTTGCCCCACCCTTGATCTTTTCATCTTGCAAGAGATGAAAGGAAAGTAAGGAGAGAATTGGGAACCTCACATCATCAAGAAAGCAACACCGGGAAATGAGCATGTCCTTCAGACCTGAGGTTCCTGTGCCAAGATGCTGCCTGGACAATGACTGATGCAATACCAGACTTTCCTCCAGAGCTGACAAGGGGGAAAGCCTTCCCCAGGAGTGGGCATCCTGAGTTTGGACTTGTAGCCTACTGGACCGTGTAAGGATAAACCTTCCTTTGTTAAAGCCAACCACCCTGTGGTATTTCTGTTAGAGCTACACTAATTGACTAAAACAATTACCATCTTCCTGTCCCTTTCTTGTTGTGTAGGTGGTCTGTGAAGAATATCTTGGCCAGATTCTCTCCCTTCGTGTTGCATTCAGTATTAGATCAGACTGACTTAGGTATTTGAAAATTCTTCAAGGTACTCCTTCTGTTAAGAGGTATAGCTTCCTCTTCCTCTCCTTGAATCTGGTGAGATTTAGGTCTGCTTCAACCATCAGAGAGCCTCAGAAGTAATACCGTGTGACTTCAGAGGCAAGGTCATAAAGTGCTAGGCTGTCTTTGCCTTATTTGCTGCACTATTTGCTCTTGGAGTCTTGACCCATGTCATAAGTTGGATTAGCTTGAGGCAGCCATGCTATGAGGAAGCCCAAGTAACATCAAGAGGCCATATGTAAGCCCTATGGTCAACAACTGAGTTTTCAGGTCATCCTAGGTCAGAAATGTTAATTAAAAAGTCTCTCGATGATTCAAGCCTCAACTATGTTAGTCTCTCCAGCTCAGATCCCAGAGATCCTAGAACACAAAGTCATCTCTGCTAGTGCCTTCCTGAATTCTTGACGAAAAAAGTCACTGCTACTGAGACAATTCTGATCAGTAGTGACCCTATAGGACAGAGCAGAAATGCCTCATGGGTTTGCTAGGCTGTCATGTTTACAGACTGCCATGTCTTTCTCTGCTTGGCTGCTAACTGAAAGCTTAGTGGTTTGAACCCACCAACTGCTCTAAGGGAGAAAGAGGTGGCCCTCTGCTTCTGTAAATATGACAGTCTTAGAAACCCCTGGGGCCATTCAATCCTGTCCTGTAGGATCTCCGTGAGTCAGAACTGGTTCAGCGGCAATGAGTTTTTGGTTTTATGAGGTAGTCAGGGTTCCCTGGATGGTGCAGATTGTTGGTATGCTTACTTGCTAATCTAAAGTTTAGAGGTTCACCATAGTCTTGGAGGACTTCTAGGTTAACTGGCATAACAAACTTTACAGAGAAAATGTTCTACATCCCACTTTGGTGATTACTATCTGGGGTCTAAAAAGCCTGTGAATGGCCATCTAAGATACACTCATTGGTCCTATCCTACCCGGAGAAAAGGAGGATGAAGAAAACCAAAAACACAAGGAAAATACTAGCTCAAAGGACTAAAGGACCACGCGAATCAAAGACTTCACCAGCCTAAGACCAGAAGAACCAGATGGGTGTCTGGTTATCACCCACAACCTCCCTGACATGGATCACAAGATAGAGTCCTAGACAGAGCTGGAGAAAAATGTAGAACAGAATTCAAAGTCATGTGAAAAGACCAGACTTACTGGTGTAACAGAGACTGAAGGAGTCCCTGAAACTATGGCCTCTGAATGCTCTGTTAATTTGGAACTGAAACCATCCCTGAAGCCTACTTTTCAGACAAAGATTAGACAGACCTATTAAAAAAAAAAAAAACATGAAGAATGTGCTTCTGAATTCAATCAAACATAGAGACTAAGTGGGCAGCTCTTGCCCAAAAGCAGGAACTGGAAGAATGGACACAGGGAACCTGGGTAGGAAGTGGGGGTTGTCATCACATTGTGGGGTTGCAACCAGTGTCACAAAACAATATGTGTATAAATTTTTGAATGAGAAATCAGCTTCAGCTATAAAATTTCACAAAAAGTACAATTTGAAAAAGTATTAAAACAAAACAAAACAAAAAAATAAAGTTTAGCGGTTCAAGTTCTCCCAAGGCACCTTGAAAGATCTACTTCTGAAAAATCAGCCATCGAGAAGTCTTTGGAGCACAGGTCTACTCTGATACATGACAATGCCATGAATTGGAGTTGACTTGATGGCAGTTAATCAGATTGGAAGAGCTAGCCACAGTTATTTGTACCTAATTGTTGCTGTACAGTGCTACTCAGAGTCGTGAGATAATTCGAGACCATATGTTTTAATGACAAGTAAAAAACAATCCAAAGACTTTAGCAAGAAGGGGCATGAAGAGCCCTGGGTGACAGGAGACAAACCAAACCCATGGCCACTGAGTTCATTGAGACTCATGGTGACTTTGTACAGCACAAGGCAGAAACTGAGACTCCTGACTGAAGGCTGGAATGCTGAATTCTGCTGCAGTGAGCCAAGGGAAGTGGAAAAAAATTTATGTAATAGGAGGAACTGGAATTCCAGTGCAGTCTCCTGGCACTTCTAATTCCTGGAGGCTATGCTTACGTGATTTTGCCTGTTGCCTACCTCCAAACAGTCATCTCTTTTTAAAAAAATTGTAGCCAATTGTGCAATCTCTTGCTTTTTTTTTTTTTTTTTGGATTTCCTTAGCTTTATCATTGCAGGAAAAACTTATCCTTTGAGATTTCGTCTGGGACATGATTATTTACAGTAACTTCAGTTTAATGAACGACGGAGATATATTCTTGACTTGCTTTTTTTTTTCCTTCATGTTTTAAATGTAGTTGCTTTGTCATTGGCTGGCTTTCTCCAGGGTACCTTTAAATAATAATAATTTTTTTTAAACACTTGCAGCTTTACATCTTCCTCCCACACCTCTCCAGGGTATCTGTTTCTGTCCTCCAGTGCCTCTGCAAAAGAACGGAGAACCCAGCCTAAGACAGTACCCCTCCAAAGCAACTTGCTTGAAAAGTATGTTCTAAGATATGTCTTTTTTATTCACTATACATAGACTATTTGTATATCATTATATTTGTGCGTCTTAACTTTATGTCATAAGAAAATCTACTGCTTCTTGATCTCTTTCCCGGAGTCAGCTCTGCTCACAGGACTTGAATTTCTTGCTGCAATTCCTAGAACATCCTCCTGTTTAGTCTCTATGCCCCTGGACTGATTCGCCACCCGGGCTTTGAACACATGGAAGCCAGAGCAATCGTTTTCTGAGGGTAACATCTGATGGGAACTTCTTAGCGTCTTCCGTGGACATCAGCACTCTTGAGGTGGCATGATCTGGCCCCCGCTTGTCCCAATAACTCCTTCTATGCAGCCTCACCCACTAGTTCATGTTCTGGTCATACTTCAGAGCTACCTGAAGCCCTTTTTTCTTTCTCTTGCTTCTTTTGCCCTTTGCACCTTTATTCTCTATGTCTGGAAAGCTTATTATCGCCCTTACAGCTTGTTATAATTCCCACACTGTTAGAACCCAACCTAGATGCCACTTCTCCCTGGGCACTTTCTCTAATGCTCCCGAGACTGGGCTATGTGCTCTTTGATTGCTCCTGTTTGCTGTGCCCGTTAGTGGTGCCTAGTCATAGTGAATGTGTTTGATGGTGGCCCACCAGGTGGAGCCCTGGTGGTGTAGTGGTTAAGAGCTCGGCTGCTAACCAAAAGGTCAGCAGTTCAAATCTACCAGCCACACCTTGGTAATCCTATGGGGCAGTTCTACACTGTCCTATAGAGTTGCTGTGAGTCAGAATATACAATGCAAGTAGGGTGCTGGCACATTTCTCACATCACAATGAGTGACAATGAGTGACAGAGCTCTCCAGGGAGCTTCTTCTACAGGTGTTAAGATGATATGAGGTTGGTGTAGATTTGTAGCAGGCAGTCAAGTGAACTCCTGACCTTGCCGTGCCAAGGAGCGTGAACCCCAGTTTACCGTTGCGTTGACATCTCCCTGTCCTATGCAGGGGGGACAAAGCTTTGTGACAGTGAAAGGCAACGATGCCTACAGAGCACTTAGCTTAGTGATTGGTACATGGAAAAGAATCAGCAGACATTATATCTACTCTTGTTGCTAGTTGTAATTTATTTATCTTTGCAACATGTGGGCTGCTTTGCTGGGGTACTAAGTCTCACATCTAATCCTTAAAAACAGGAGGTGGTGTTAGTTGGGTGATAGAATTCTTGCTTCCATGATGGATGCTTGAGTTCAATTCCTGGTCAGTCCACCTTGTGTACAGCCATCACCCATCTGTCAGGGGAGGCTTGCATGTTGCTGTGATACTCAGTAGGTGTCAACAGCAAATCAAGAACCAAGCCCATTGCCATTGATTCTGACTCATCACAATCCTGTAGGACAGTATAGAACTGACCCATAGGATTTCCAAAGCTGTAAATTTTTACGGCAGCGGACTGCCCCATCTTTCTCCCCAGGAGCGGCTAGTGGATTTGAACAACTGATCTTCTGCTTAGCAGGCCAGCACATTAACCACTGTGCCACCAGGGCTCTAGTTTCAATAGAACTTCCAGATTAACATCAACTGGAAAGAACAGCCTGGTGACCTACTTCCAAAAACCAGCCAGTGAAGCCCAACCAGGGTGCTACAGTGGTCAGATCCACAGCTGACCATGGGAATGGCTAGTGCTGGGCAGCGTTTTCCTCTATCGTGTATGGGGTTGCCACACATCAGAGATCACCATTGGTGGGAGATGGACTTGATGGTAGCTAACTACAGCAAAAACAGGCTTTGCAAAAAACCTGGAAAATGAGATAACATCCTTCCCATTGCTTGAGGAATAAACTGGGATACAGAGAAGCTCAGGGGTTTGTTCTATAAAGTGAGGGTGGAGCTTGCATTTGAGCCATCCTAGGTGGAAACCCTGGTGGCACAGTGGTTAAGTGCTACATCTGCTAATCGAAAGGTCGGCAGTTCAAATCTCCCGGCTGCTCCTTGGAAACTCTATGGGGGCAGTTCTCTGTCCTATAGGGTCACAATGAGTTGGCATCAACTTGATGGCAGTGGGTAATTGGAAACCCTGGTGGCATTGGGGTTAAGGTCAGGAGTTAAAATTCTCCAGGTGCTCCTTGGAAGCTGTAGGGAGATGTTCTATTCCGGTCCTATAGGGTCACTATGAGTCAGAATAGACTCCACAGCAGTGGGTTATTTTGTTGTTGTTGTTGTTGTTTGGTGGCATAATACTTAAGACCTACAGCTTCCAAGTGTTCAAATCTCCCAGCTGCTCCTGAGAAACCCTATGGGGCAGTTCTACTCTGTCCTGTAAGGTCACTACAAGTCAAAATTGACTTGATGGCAGTGAGTTTGGTTTGGGTTTTTGGACTAAGGTTGAGGTCCTTTCCTTGTCATCTCATTGCTGCTCTCCTGCTGGCTCGGTCACCGCCAGAGGAAGTAAGGCCCCACAGAGCTTCGAATGGCGGCCTTACAGAAACATAATCTTTTGTTCATCTTGCACTGACCAGGTTTAGGATTTGGAAAACTTAATTAGTCAGCTGTGACTTTCATAGTACACGTGTGTATATGTACACATCTCCCCTGACCCCATACAGGCCAACAGATGAAAGCAAGTCTCCACATCTCAAGTTATGTTTTTCCTGGCACTGTATTAGAAAACTGGGAAATTGTTCATTCAATATTCTTTGACCATGAAATTTAAAACATCACTTATAAAAAGCAACCAAAATACAAACAACTACTTAACAGTAAACTGAATGATTTTTGATCTACGTGTTAAAAGCTCTCTGAGGTAAGACCCAGATCTGGAGACATAAATAATGTTTAAATGTCTGAAGCAGTTTTCAAAGTTTACTGTGTCCTAGAATTGCCCAGGGACTTTTGAGAAAACAGCAGCAACAAAGCAGTGTCTGGGATGCATTCCCAAGGACTCTGTTTTAACTGATCAGGAACTAGTTATGACTTGAAAGGTTTCCAGTGATTCTAACAGGTAGTCATATTTGAGAAGTGCCTGTCTGGAGGAGAAGCAGAAGAACCTGACCGAACAGGACAAGAGATATTGAGATACTTGAAGCATTGCTGTTGTTAGGGGTGGTCGAGTCAGTTCTGAGCCACGGCAGCCCTGTGTACAACAGAACCAAACACTGCCCCGTCCTGTGCCACGCCCATGATCGTTTTTATGCTTAAGCCCATCATTGCGGCCACTGTGTCAGTCCGTCTCTTCAAAGGTCTTCCTCTTTTTCACTGACCCTGCACTTTACCAAGCATGATGTCCTTCTCCAGGGACAGATCCCTCCTGACAACATAGCCAGGGTATGTAAATTGTAGTCTCACCATCCTTGCTTCCAAGGAGGACTCTGGTTGTACTTCTTCAAGGACAGATCTGTTCATTCTTTTGGTAGTCAGTGGTACTTTTTATATTCCTTTGCATTAAGTACTCAGGACAAAAAAAAAAAAAAATCAATGCTGTCATCTATCCAAAACCCGTTAAGGATTCATATTTTGATCTTGAAACTGCCTCAAATACTCCCTTATTCTTTCAGTGGGATTAGCTACAACTTACGGAGACCCCACATGTGTCCGAGTAGAGTAGTACTCTATAGAGCTTTTAATGGCTTTTTTCTTTTTAAACATAAAGTAGATTGCTAAGTCTCTCTTCCAAGTTGCCTCTGAGTGTAGTGGAACCCTCGGCTTTCAAACTGTACCACCCAGGGACTCCATTCTTCAGCACCACTTATTTCTGATGAGAACAGTCTGCTCAGAGTTTTTGTTTCCTCACCTTTCAAGGTCTGGTGACCTACTTCCAAAAAGTAGCCAGTGAAAACCCTATGTATCACCATGGTCCATTCTATAGCTGTCTTAATGCTGCTGTAACAGAAACACTGCAGGTAGATGGTATCTTGGTCGGCTGGTGCTGCCCCACCACAAATAACACCAATGGATGGCTCTAACAAACAGAAATTTATTTTCTTACAGAAAAGTAAGCTAAAAGTCCAAATTCAGGGCATCAGCTCCAGGAGAATTCTTTCTTGGTCAGCTCTGCAGGAAGGTCCTGTTGTCAATTGTTCTCTAGAATGGGAGTGTCTGAGGCACAAGGACCCTGGGTCTAAAGGACGTACTCTGCTCCAAGCACTACTTCTCAGAGGCTTGAGATCTCCAACTCTCTGCTTGCTTCCCTTTCCTTTATATCCCAAGAGATCACCTCAAGGCACAAAACAGTCTTACTCATGGAGTCCTGCCCCACCAACACAACTACCACCCATCCTCCCTCATTAACCTTCTAGAGGCAAGGTTTACAACGTGAAGGAACTTCACACCGTACCAGGAATGATGGCCTAGCCAAATTGCCACACACATTATTTGGGGGACACAAGTCAAGCCGTGACAGCGACTCACGGGGCTGCGGAGCATGGGGCAGCATTTGGTTCTGTTGTTCTCCAGGTGGTTGTGAGTCACGAGCCAGTTCTGCGGTGGTGGACACGGGTACACCACACACGTATCATGGCTCTGTACAAAGAGGGCACTCAGCCAATGCCTTAGTATTAGTGGGTCCTGATGTTGCAGAAACTGGAAACACAGGAGGGAGGAAGACAGATTAGTTCCCCACCCTCACAGATGTGGGACATGGTGAGGAGACAGAACCTGTCAGTAAGGAAGGAAGGAAGACTCTGCAGACAGAGAAGAGTGCTGTGAAGAAAACAGGGTGAGGTAAAAGTAATGAGAGACAGTTCTCGTGTGGGACTCAAGGTCACATGCTCGACTATGAAACCAAAAGTACCAAAGGTTGGTGGTTCTGACCCATCCAGAGGTGCCTCAGAGAAAAGGCATGGCAACCTGCTTCTGAAAGGTCACAGCCTTGGAAAAGCCACAGAGCACAGCTTCACTCTGTATCACATGAAAAGTAGTGGTGACCGGAGGACAACCAGTGTGGCTTTTAAGACAATTGGAACTGACTTTGAGGTGGGTGTCTGCTACTATGTACAAGTTTGTCTCGGTTGTCTAGTGCCACTGTAACAGAAATACTGCAAGCAGATGGCCTTAACAAACAAATTTATTCAGTCACACTCTAGAAGGACAGAATTCCTAATTCAAAGTGCCAGTTCCAGGGGAAAGTTTTATCTCTCTGTTGCTTCCAGGAGAGGGTCCTTGTCTGCAATCTTCCTCTGGTCTAGAAGCTTCTCAGTGCAGGGACCCTGGTTCCAAAGGACGCACACCCCTGGCCCTTCTTACTTGGTGGTAATGAGGACCCTTTTCTTTTTGTTCATCTGAGGGGCAACTCCATCCTTTGAGACCCTAGAAGTTGTGGCCCTACTCTTCGAGGGTGGGGCACTCCTGCATCCTGTGCTGCTTGTCTCTCCAGCATCTGCTTCCTCTTTCCTCAGCCACTCAGCCTCTTGGGTCTCACTCTTGCATCTCCGCTGCTGGTGCTAGTGTTCTGAAGCTCTTTAGGTCCGCTGATAAGCCACCGAAGGCACGTCACTGCAAGCTTAACTATAATCTTCAGCCTCCAAGTGTGGTTAGCAGGCCAGGAGCATGGACATCACCCAAGAGTTTGTAAGAACTGCGGAGTCGCAGGAAGCATCCCACACCTGTCTGAGAATGAGAATCTGCATTCTGACCAGTCTCCAGTGATTCATGGTCACAGAAATGTTGGAGAGACACTGAACTAGAGACAGTCCTGCTGCTACCAGACCAGTCACTTCTTCTACCCACCCCACACTGAGTACGTCCTTACAGAAATGATAAATATGTATTTTACATTTGGAGGTACTGTATTTTAATACAAGGACTGCCAAAGAAGTTCACAAAATCATCCTAGAGAAAGTGTTGCATGCCTCATTGCTGAAGATCACTGCAGTCACCTTTGAAGTGCTCCCCTTGGGAAGCTACGTGCCAAAGCCAGCACCTCGTCCACCCTTCAAAGCACTTTTGGATCTCTTTTTCTGGAATGGCCCTCAGAGCTGTCATCATATTACCCTTGAATGTCATCCAAATGTCTTCCTTTTACTATTTCCTTTATCTTTGGGTAAACAAAAAAGTCATTGGGTGGTAGATTAGGTAAGGAGGGAGGGTGTTCCAATACAGTTATTTGTTTACAGGCTAAAATCTCCAGCACAGACAACTATACAGTTAAGTGCATAAACTTGCCACCTTGCCACTGTGTGCAATGGCCATTCCTGAAAGAGTTCCAAAATTACTTTGAAAGGTAGACTTGGCACTCGCATCGATGTGTAGTTTCCTGAGGGGAGTACTTTGAAGGTGATCATAGTGATATTCAGCAGTGAGGAATGTAGCACTTAGAATAATTACATTCATGAAATTAATGGTCAGAACTCATATGACAACATCTGTACATTTATTGGCAGTGTATTCTCAGAAATCTCTTCTGTTAGATGTAGCAGTTTGTCACAAGGCTATTGGTATAATTGGGGGTTACACTACTGACCAAGGACTCAACATGAAAAGTTTCGTAGCTCTGACTAAAAATGCTATGAAAGAAAAAGCTGTAAGTAAAATGCCTATAAACCCTTTTATAATACAAAATTGAAGGCTTCAACTCCACTAAAATGAACAAAATGTACTGTAAAGTTAATTATATGAACTACTTCCAATTTCCTATTAAAATACATATGGTGTATATAAAATAAATAGGACTCCAATATAAATTTTTCTCTAAATTATATGGAAGTTACAAGCATCATTTAATTTACATTTCACTAAAGGATTGTGTTTGCATTTTGAACCTTCCAAGTCCAATTAGCTTTTTACTACCTTTTTTTCTGAGGAAAGTTGCTTGTAATAGGTCACATTCAGAGTCAGCCCAAATGCTTTAGACCTTTAAGTAACTACTACTTAAAAATTCTGAGGTATTATTTTAGTAAAAGTTTGTGGTATTTCTCTACTAAAAACATTTAGAAAACTAAAAACTACCTAACATTCCTCATAGTTTCCTCAGAAGCTTCGTGCCAGCCAAGCCAAGTGCCATCGAGTCAGAGCTTCATGTGGAGAAGGTGAAACAAAAGTCACTCAGCCAAAAGATGTACTGTCTTAATTACCTAGTGCTGCTATAACAGAAATACCACAATGGATGCCCTTAAAAACGAGTAATTTATACAGTCACAGCCTAGAAGGTTAGAA
Source organism: Heterohyrax brucei (assembly GCA_028571685.1). Lineage (NCBI taxonomy): Eukaryota > Metazoa > Chordata > Mammalia > Hyracoidea > Procaviidae > Heterohyrax > Heterohyrax brucei. The sequence continues at coordinate 81,295,689 of CM053148.1, read as the reverse complement.
GTCCACATTCAGGGTGACAGCTCCGGTGGAAGGTTTTCTCTCTCTGTCCGCTCTTGGGGAAAGTCCATATCGTCAGTCTTCCCCTGGCCTAGAAGCTTCTCAGCTCAGTGACCCCGGGTCCAAAGGACACACTTTCCTCCTGGTTTTTCACTCTTGGTGGCAGAAGACCCCCCCAATTTCTCTGCTTTTATTCTCTTATGTCTCAAAAAAGATTGAGTCAAGATACAACCTAATACTGTAGATTGAGTCCTGCCTCATCAGCATACTGCTTCTCATCCTGTCTCGTTAATGCCCCAGAGGTTAGGATTTACAAGAGGATGATCCCATCGGATGACAAAAATGGTAGACAACCACCTGATTCAGGCAGTCATGAACTAGCCAACTTGATGCACATTTCTGGGGGGACACCATTCAGTCCATGACACGTAGAAAGATACTCAAGTCCTTTGAAAGCCAGCTCAGCAGTCATCAGTTAAGAGGACAAACTTATCTCAAATTGCCAGGACTTTCCCTGTGTTAGCACTGAAAGCCCCAAATTCCAGGAACCCTCTCAGTCCCTGGAAAACCAGAAAGATTGGCCATTCAAAGCCATTAAAAAAAGGGGGGGGGGTGGAATTTCAACATAAGTACCACAGAATTGGGAGCATTTTGCTACTGTCAGTGAAAAACCCAGAAGATAGAGTTCCCGTATGGGCATTGTCATGCATTGAAAGGTGTTACCTCTAAAAATGTGTGTAGCAGTTTCTCTGGGCCATGATTCCAAGTGTTGTGTAACTGCCCCGCATTTTGTAATTTCCTTATGCTGTAAATGTTAATCTCTGCCCACGTTAGTAGATAGGATTTTGTTAAAAAAGATTAAAGTGGGACAGTAACACCCTTACTAAAGGAGTTTCCCTGGGGTGTGGCTTGCACCACCTTGTATCCTTTTATCTTACAAGAGTTAGAAAACAAGGGGAGTAAGCACAGAGTTGGGGACTTCATACCAACAAGAAGCAGTGCCAGGAGCTGAGTGCATCCTTTGGAAAGGATGCAGGATCTCTTTGCCTCAGAAACTCACAGTCCAGGGGAAGACTGACAAGGAGGACCTTCTTCCAGAGCCAACAGAGAAGGCTTTTCTCTGGAGCTGATGCCCTGAATTAGGATTTGTAGCCAACTGGACCATGATGAAATATATTTCTCTTTTAAAAGCCATTCACTCACAGTATTTCTGTTGGGAAAGTCCCAAATGACTAAGACAGCTGTCGATTTAATATCAGATGACTAGAACAGCTATTTAGTGAAAAGGAAAGGAAACCCCCATGCCTTTATTTCTGCCTTTCCTGATATTACAATGTAACCTGTTTGAGAGAGAAGAGAAGAAAGCAGAACAGTGGACATCACCATCATTTTCCAATGAGCTCCAAAATAGAGGTAAATGGGAAAAAAAAACATTAGAGATTCTATGTTTATTGATTTATTTTTGCTAAAAACATAAACTATAGACTAATCTTTACTGATATTGAATATACAGGTTGAGATCAATGCCTTCAGTGAGTCAGGAGGTCAGAAAATGAGTGATCTTTAACAAGGAAGAGTTCCTTGTTAAATGGTTCCTTCAGTCATTGGTTTATTTTTTACAAATTTGGGACCCAGAGTCAGTTCTGTGCTACAGGAAGCCACCTTCATGTTGAATTATAACTGCAGAACTGTCTCAGCTAGCTAGTGCTACTGTAACAGAAAGGCCACAAGTGGATGGACTTAAAGGATGGAAATTTATTTTTTCATAGGCCAAATTCTGGGCACTGGCTATAGGGGACCCCGAAGGCCCAGTGGTTAAGTGCCTAGCTGTACTGGTAGCTTGAATCCACTGCGCAATCTGAGGGAGAAAGATGCAGCTGTCCGTTTCTGTAAAGAGTACAGCTTTAGAAGCACTATGGGGCACTAGTACTCTTTCCTATAGGGGTGCTATGAGTTCAAGTAGACTCAGTGCCAGGATGTTTAAGGGGCTACAGTGGGAGGTTCTCTGTCAGCTCTCGGGGGACGATTGCAGCTCCAGCAATCCTTGGTTCCTTGGCTGTTTTCACACGGCAGCAGATTCCAACATTTGCACTTGCTTCGGAGTATAGGGCCAGACCTCTTGACTTAGATGTGATTAGGTTGAGGATACTTCCTATACTGACAGGGCCTTGTTAACACAACAAAGAATACTTGATCTCCAGACCAGATTGCATCCACAAATACTGGGGTTAGATGTGTTTTTGGAAGGACCATAATTCAATTCATAAGAAAGACTTTTGGATAGCAGAAGGTATAATACTTTGAGATGGAATGTAATTGTCAGCTTCTGTATTAACAAAACACCTTAAAACTTAGTGTCATCAGATGGTGACCTTTGTTCTTATGATACTGAGGGTTGGCTGAGTGGCTCTTCTGGTTTGGACTGGAGCAGCTGGGACTGAAGGTCAGGGTGTCTTTCCCTCACAAGGGTACAAGCTGGCAGGAAAGGTGGCTTAGGGGCAGCCTCAGCTAGAATCATTTGTCTCTGCTCCACATGGTATCTCATACCCTACAAAGCTACTTTGGGTCTCTTGACATTTAGTGGGAATGCTGGTAGCATAGTTGGTTAAGAACTATGGCTGCTAGTCAAAGGGTTGGGGCTCAAATCCACAGGGTGCTCTTGACAACCCTATGAGACAGTTCTACCTGGTTACTATGAGTTAGAATTGACTCTGTGGCAGTGAGTTCAATGGGCTTTTACATTTGGCCATCTCAGGGTTCCCAGTTGCAAAAAGAGACAGCAAGTCCAGTGCAGAAGCACTTCTACGTCTCGGTTGTATCATCATTGCTAATGTCTTACTGGTCCAAGCAAAGTCACCTGGCCAAGCCCAGATGCAAGGACTGTGAGAAATAGATTCTGTCTCTTGAAGGGCAGGGCTGCAAAGTCACATTGAAAGAGCAGGCAGAATTTTATGATTATTTTTTAAGAATTAAGTCTGGAACTACTAGAGCATTAAAATCTCTTATAGCACAGAATTCCTTGCTTAATTTCTAGCTAAGTATTTAAAAGATGCACTTAAAAATGGCATGCATAAAGTAAATGACCCAAATTTGTAGATTTTTTTTCCTGTGATGACAAGTGGTTGTCAGACTTATGCCATCTAGCAAGTATTTCGGTGGTATGAGGTCCCCAGCTCTCTTGCTTGCTTCCCTTTTGTTTATATCCCACTTGGCGGAAAGCGAAAGGGGGAGAGTGCTAACACAATGTGGGAGTTGCAACCAATGTCACAAAACAACTTATCTGTGCATTTTTTGATGAGAAACTAATTTGCTAACTTTCACCTCAAGCACAATTAAAATGAATAAATAGGTAAAAGCAAAAGGATTATATTGCCAGTCACTGAATAGATAAATCCGTAAACACACTTAATGTAGTCCGTTGAAGTAGGTGAGATGTCTTAACAACAACCAGGGAAGTGTCAAGAGTTCCTGGGTGGTGCATGTGGTTAAGTGCTCAGCTCCTAACCCAAAAGTAGGTGGTTCAAACCTCCCCAGAGATGTCACAGAGAGGCCTAGCAATCCATGCCTGAAAGGAGATAGCCTTGAAAATCCTAGAGAGTAGTTTACACACACGGGGTCCCCATAAGTGGAAGCCCACTCAGTGGCAATGGGCAAGAAAGTGTATGCTTTTCAGAATAAGCTTGTACAAAAAGTCTTTTGAATACAGTTTTTTATTTTTTTAAATATTTCCAATATACCCCATTGTCCCACTGCCCAAAAGTGTGTGTTGCCATTTAGCTGGGTCATGATTTCTGGTATTGTGTGATACTCCTATATACTGCAAACCCTGCCTCTGTGATGTTAAGAAGAGAGGATGGGTGGTGGTTCTGTGGCAGGGCAGGACTCAATGTGTAACATTGTTTTGTGCCTTGAGGTAGTCTCTTGGGATATAAACAAAAGGGAAGCAAGCAGGGAACTGGGGACCTCATACCACCAAGAAGCAGTGCTAGGAGCAGAGTGTGTCTTTGGAAAAGGACTCAGGGTCCCTGCGCCTCAGAAGCTCCCAGTCCAGGAGAAGATGGACAAGGACCTTCCTCCAGAGCCAACAGAGAAAGCCTTCCCCTGGATTTGGTGCTCTGAATTTGCACTCATAACATATTGGACTGTGACAGAACAAAATTTTTCTTTGTTGAAGCCATCCACTTGTATTTCTGTACAAACAGTACCCGATGACTAAGACCACCATCAGTCTATAAGGAACTGCGCTAATCTTTATATGATACCTTGGAGTGACGGCATGCGTGTTTGGATATTGTTTTTCTTTTTATTTATATTGTATTGTCTTCCAGTGTAGGGTTATACTTGCTGCTTATGTTTTAGACTAGTGCTAAGACTTCAATTTAGTCTTACTTTGGGCAAATCATTAGGAAGGACCCATCACTGCCATCACTGAAAAAGGACATCTTGTTTGATAGAGAACAAGGTCATGGAAAATGAGGAAGCCCCTTGATGAGATAGACTGACAGGATAGCCACGCTGATGGACTCAGACAGACCAAGCAGCGTGAAGACGGCGCAGGACTGGGCAACCTTTTTGTTCTTTTCTATACTAGGTTGCCATGTGTTGAAACTGACTCAACAGCAGCTAACACCTAGTAGGTGTTCAAATAAAAACACAGGGTGAAAAATGTCACCAGAATGTGCTGAACGTGTTCTGCGTCACTATGCGCAAGGAGTTAAGCACTAAATTATTAGCTGAAAAGTTGGTAGTTCAAAGCCACCCTGGGAAGACAGGCCTGGCATCCTGCTCCTGAACTGTCACAGTCTTAGTCTTAGTCATCTGGTACTGCTTTAACAGAAATACCACAAATGGATGGCTTTGAAAAGAGAAAGTTTATTTGTCACAGTCCAGTAAGCTGAAAGTCCAGATTCAGGGTGTCAGCTCCTGGGAAAGGCTTCTTTTGCTGGCTCCAGAGGAAGGTCCTTACCATCAGTCTTCCCCTGGACTGGAAGCTTCTGAGGTGCGGGGACCCTGGTCCTTTCCAAAGGACTCACTCAGCTTCCAGCTCAGCAGTCTGGACGCTCACCCGGCAGTAAGCGGGACACAAACTCGTTTGTTTTCTTTTCCTCAGGGTTCACTGTCCCTTGCTGCCTGAACTTGACATTTAAAAATCATTGTTCCACACTGTTTTTTTCCAGTTGATCCTGATGGAAGGATAAATCTTGTTCCTGCTACTTTCTCTTGTTCATGAGCAGAAATCAAGAAGCTTTTTTTGCAAACACTTTTTTTTCCCCTCCTGCTTTCTTTTTTCTTCTTTTTATTGGGCTTCAGATGAAGGTTTACAGAGCAAATTCATATCTCATTAAACAATTATTACACACACTGTTTTGTGGCATTCACTACTAACCCCATGATATGTCCATGCTCTCCCTGTCTCAACCTTTCAGTTCTTTTTAGTAAGTCTAAGTCTTTTTTTGGAGAGTTAGAATCTTGTTCTACGTTTTTCTGCAGCTCTGTCTGGGCCCCTGTGCCGTGATCACCGTCAGCGCAGTCCGCAGTGGGAGCCGGGCACCATCTGGCTGTGCTGGACTCGATCTGCTGGGGGCTGGGGCAGCTGTGCTCCGTTAGTCGTTCGGACTTGTCTTGCCCCTCTGTCTTTGGTTTTCTTCATACCTCCTTGTTCCTGAAGGGGTTCTCTCTGCTTTCTTTTAAAACAGTGTGGAAAATAAGCTTGTCCCATCCTTTTCCCATGGGTCCCGTGTCATAAAACTTCCATATTTCTATTTATGTATAAGTGGTTTACAGGTCACATCTGTGTGACTTTCTTCTTGGGGGAAACAAACATTGCTTACCTTACATTTTTGGTAATTCCTATCACTGAATTTTTTTTTGAATTGTGATTGAGTGCAAGTTCACAGTGCAATTCAAATTTGCATGCCCACCTATCTGCAGTTCCCTCTGCTCTCCTTGGTGACAGCACACTCTTCCTTTCCATTCCATACATGTCATATCTTCATAACAATCTCCTTGTCCCCTCCTCTCCACCCTCTCCAGTCCTTTCTAGTGAGAAGCCAGTAGGACAACATTCTATAGATGCCTAGAACCATAAAGCACACACACGACGTGGCACTCTGTGTCCTTGAGTCCAATCCATTCCTATCCAAAGCGTTGACCTCAGTAATGATCTGTGATCAGGGGCAGCATGAGGTCTTGGTGTCGTGCTTCAAGGGGAGCTCCCAGGCCTTCAGACCATCAGTTGTGGTCTTTTAGCTATCACTGAATTTGATTCGATACTGTTTTATGACACTGTCCTTTTAGCTTTCTTTCCTTTTAAATTCCTTTTCAGCTGTTGTCAATACAATCTGATCTGATCCGAGGACTGAATTTGCACTCATGGCTGCGAAACTTAGTGGCGAAGAACACAGATGTTAGTGGCAGTCAGAGCTGGGTCGGAGTCCTGGTTCAGCCACTGAATAACCATAGCATTCCTTGAACTCTTGCTACCTTTACACACACTGTGTGGAAGACATAGTGGACAATTTTATTTAATTCTCATGATAACTCTCTGCAGTTGGTATAATTATCATCGTAGATGACAATATGGACACCTGCACCAGAAGTCAGAATGCCTAGGGTGAATCCTGGCATTGCCTCTTACTAACTGTATCTTTTGGGCAAGTTTTTTTTTAACCTCCTTGTTTTAGTCAGTTAGTGCTTCTCTAACAGAAACACCACAGAGTCGATGGCCTTAACGAGCCAAGCCAAGCCAAGGGCCGTCGAGTATGAAAGGTTATTCTTACACAGTCCGGTAGGCTACAAGTCCAATTTCAGGATGTATGAGCTAGGTGGAAGGCTTTCCTACTTGTCGGCTCTGGAGGAAAGTTCTGTATTGCATCAGTTTTTGTCCAGGGAGCATCTTGGTGCAGGAAACTCAGGTGTGAAGGACATGCTTTTCTCCTGGTGCTGGTTGCTTGATGGTATGAGGGTCCCAAGTCTCTGCCTCCTTCCCTTTCCTTTTATCTCTTGCAGGATGAAAGGATTAAGGGTGGGGCAAGCCACACTCTAGGGAAACTCCCTTTACAGTGGAGCAGGGAGGTGATCGGCTGAAGGGATTTACAGTCCCACCCTAATCCTTTAACATACAGCACAGTGAATCACAAAGTAGAGGACAGTTGTAGAGTACAGGGAATCATGGTCACATCAAATGGCTACACCTATTTTGGGGGGGACATAATTCAATCCATGACATCACGAACACACTCTCCAAGCACTGAATTCATCTGCAAAATGGGAATAATAATACAAGGTCTGACAATCAAACTTTGTGAATTTAATTGTCATAAGTGCTACGTATCTCACTGCTGAATATCTCTGTGGTCGCCTTTGAAATACTCCCCTTGGGAAGCTATGCACTGATGTGAGCACCTAGTCTACCCTTCAAGGCAATTTTGCAACTTTTTCTGGAATGGCCTTTGCATACAATGGCATGGTGGCAAGCTCACAAACATAATTGTGTAGTTGTCTGTGAGGGAGCTTTGAGCCAGTAAACAAATAACTGTATTGGAACACCCTCCCTACTCATGTGATGTGGCTCCCTCCAATGACTTTTTTGTTTACCCAGAGATGAAGGAAATACTGATAGGAAGACATCTGATGACATTCAGGACACCAAGCGTAATATGACAACAGCTCTGATGGCCATTCCAGAAAAAGAGTTCCCCAAATGCTTTAAAGGAAGGACTAGGCTTTGGAATCAGTGCATAACTCCCCAGGGGGAGTCCTTCAAAGGTGACAGTAGTGATATTCAGCAATGAGGTATGGAGCACTTTTTCTAGGACTTAATTGGCAGTCCTTGTATCTGCCTGGGAAACCCTGGTGGTATAGCGGGTTAAGTGCTACCACTGCTAACCACAAAGTCCACAGTTCAAATCCACCAGGTGCTGCTTGAATACTCCGGGGGTCAGTTCTACCCTGGCCCCTAGGGTTGCCATGGGTCGGATCCGACTCGACGGCACTTGGCTGGTGGTATCTGCTTACAGGGAAGCTTTGAGGATCATAACAGGAAAAAATATATATATATATATATATATATATATATATGATGTGAGGATGCACAATGAAGGGTATACATCAAGTGCTGAATAAAAAGTGACTGGCTGCCTTATAAAAAGACTACTCAGTGAAAGGTTGGTGGTTTGAATCCTCCCAGAGGTGGCTTGGAAAGAAGTCTTGGTGGTCTGTATGCAAATGGTCATAGCCATTGAAAACCACAGGAGCAGGGTTCCCCTCTGGACCTGTGAGATCACCATGAGCTGGAATCAACTCCACGGCAGCTGGTTTGGTTTGCTTGTAAAACACTGAGAATAAGAGAACAGCAAATCTATAACATTAAGTTAGAGACATTTTGGAAACTTGATAAAGTGTCATGGATTGAATTATGTCCCTGTTCCCCCTCTACCTTCCAAACTCCCCACCTCCCACCCTCCCACCTCCCCACCCTCCCACCTCCCCACCCTCCCACCTCCCCACCCTCCATGCCCTTCCTGTCCCCTCCCCACCCTGAAAATCTGTGTAGCAATTTAAGTAGGCCGTGACTTCTGGTATTGAGTAATGTTCCTTTAGGCTACAAACCCTGCCTCTATGATGTTAATGAGAGTGGGTGGGAGGCAGTTGTGTTGGTGGGCCAGGACTCAGTGAGTGTGTAAGAGTGTGTTGTGCTTTGAGGCAGTCTCTTGAGATGTAAAGGAAAGAAGCTAATGGGGACAACTGGAGACCTCAAACCACCAAGAAGCAGTGCCCGAAGCAGAGTGCGTCCTTTGGAAAGAACCAGGGGTCCCTGTGCCTCAGAAGCTCCCAGTCCAGGGCAAGATTGAAGGCAAGGACCTTCTTCCTTCACAGCCAGCAGAGAAAGCCTTCCCCTGGAGCTAACACCCTGAATTTGGACTTTTAGCCTACTAGACTGTGGCAAAGTAGAATTTCTCTTTTTAAAACCATCCATTTGTGGTATTCCTGTTAAAGCAGACTAAGATAGTGTCCATGAGAATTACCTCCCATCCCTCCCAGGGAATAATTGGAATTGACCCAGGACACCAGCTGCTAAGCTTTGAAATCCAGGGGACCTTTGCCAGAAGCCACATCTCCAGAGGCTGCTCCCTGCTGGGGACTGACTACAGTGGGGATACTAAGGCAAATCTATTTACAGGAGCCAGGAGACTCCTTGGTTGGTCAGCGTTGGGTCAAGGACCCCAGATGGCTCTGCGGCACTTCCCTTTGCACGGTGATTCTAGGCTGCTCCCTTGCTTGCCTCTTTCCATTGCTTGGTGTTGGACTTGCATGACACCTGATGGCTCTTCTAGCCTTTCCTGAATCCCTCCCTATTCCTCTCACACAGGCATCCCTCCTAATCAGATCCTTGCAGATTTAATCCTTGGTGTCCATCAGCTCTTTCAAGGCCCAGAGGTGCCCGGTAGCCAGAGCCATGGTGAGGCATTCAGCTGCTATCCAAAGAGTTGGTAGTTTGAACCTGCCAATCACTGATCCAGAGAAAGACACAGCAGCCTGCTTCTCAAAAAATCAACTCCCACTTCCCCAAACTAAACCCATTGTCATCGAATGGATTCTGACTCATGGCAACCCTGTGGGAGAGCAGAACTGCCCCAGGAGGGTTTGCAAGGCTGTAATCTTTAAGGAAGCAGAGTGCCACATCTTTCTCCCAAGCAGCAGGTGGTGGGTTCGAATCTCTCACCTTTTGGTTACAGCTCAGTGCTTCCACGCTGCACCTTCAGGACTCTTTTCCATAAAGATTGCAGCCTTGGAACCCTGTGGGCCAATTCTGTCCTCAGGAAAAGAGCTTCCGCTAGAGCCTTGGGTGAGAACACGCTTTTGCTGACACCTTGAATTCAGTCTACTCAACTCCAGAACTATGAGGCAATAGATTTATATTCTTAGAAGCCACCTAAATTTGTGCATTTTGTTACAGCAGTCTGGTAAACAAATACAAGCTCAGTTTGCCATTGGTGCTTTTACAAGCCGTTTCTCACTAGACTGATAGAGATTGTCCTTGACCGTGGCTCAGTGTGTTTGCCCTTTGAAAATTCTCTTCTTACAAGCAGAAAACTTCTGAACGTGCCAAATGACCAGTCTCTATGGGACTGCAAGCACCAAGCAGAGTTAAGAAGGGCAAAGCCTCATCAGTCCGGAAGGAAAACTTCATGGCCAGAAGCGTTGGATTTACTTATTTTTTTGTCTGTAAAACAATGATAGAAAGCCTGTGATTGATGTGTTTCCTTTCTCTGCTATCCATATCAGGTGGTGCTGACAAACAGTTTTATGCTTCACTTACTATTGCTGAGGATGAAAAGCAAATTATAATACAGCTTGTTTTCAGAAATGCAAGCAGTACCTGCCGTTAAATCGGGATAGCCCTTTCTCTCCTTCATTGTTGATTCTAAGGGCTATAACACGTTTTCCCAGCAGTACACCTTTTGGAAATCTGATTTAGCCAACAGGCAATTTTCTACTTAAATACTAAATTGATTAAAGGTCAATTTAAATAGCTGCTTTAGAACTCTAAGCTTAATGTTAATTCTAAAGCCTCCTTTTATTTATGCAAAATCTTCGAATTGTTAGTAAAAAGAAGTATTTTCTTTTATTGAATGCAGTTTGGTCTCTCCTCATTCCTATGACTTCATTCCATAGGTGTAGGTTTAGCATGTATTTTGTTTCATTATTTTGGTAATGTAGATAGAGACAGTTCTTCTCTTTCAATTGATATCATTTGTTAATGAGGATGTTGTTGGTGCAGTGGTTAGGTGCTGTGGCTGCTTACCAAAAGGTTGGCAGTTCAAATTCTCCCAGCACTCCTTGGAAATTCTAAGGGGCAGTTCTACTCTGTCTTGTTGGGGTGCTATGACTTGGAATCAACTTGATGGCAGAGTTTTGTTTTTTTTTAATTAACTCATATACTGTTCTTTTTGTTAGATAGTCAGTTATCAAATGCACAATGAAAGAGAAAGACTTGGAATGACTAGAACAGTTCCATCTGACATCTTGTGCTCTCCCAGGGTTTTTACAGAGCTTAGATCCATGAAATGGTTTTGAAGGATTTTAACTTCCTCTCCATGTTCCCCGTTGGCAGCTGTCCCATCTTTCAAAAAGAGCCATTTCCTGGAACTTTATTAGAGTGTTTTTAAGGACTTGTCTGCAAATTTCCAATTTGTGACCTATTCATGTCTTATGGGAGATGGCAGTCCTGAAATCACTGATAACAGTATTCTCTGCAATGTCCAAATAAAATCTATTTGTCAGTCTTCTAGTACCCTCAGCAGAAACCCTGGTGGCCTAGTGGTTAAATACTACAGCTCCTCAACAAATGGTATGTAGCTTGAATCCACCAGGTGCTCCCTGGAACCTCTATGGGACAGTTCTACTCTTGTCAATTGGACTCAACCACACAGCAGTGGTGTCAGGAGCCAGCCCTGACACCTTTCAGGGTCCCGGATGGAGGGAGAGAGAGGCATCAGCGGGAAATAAATTGAGAGAGACAGGAAAGAGTTTTTTGGTTAAAGGCAGCCCGACCAAGAGAGAGAGCCGTCTTTATTATTTTTATAGATGAGGTGATGTCATTTTCACCCTATTTTCTTCATCATATAAACTGTTGGTTAACAAGAAACTGACCCATCACTATTGGCTAACAAGAAACTGACCCCTCGTGGTCTTCTTTTTCTAGTTAATTGTCAGGACCTTTTGGGATAATGGTCTGAGAGAGGTATTTATGGTGGGAGATGTCAGTGAACACAATTAATGGTTTTATTCATACCTCAAAGTGGAAGGTACAGAAGGGTAGGCTCCTCAAAGCTTCACCATTTGGCTGTCTCCATTTGTTTCTCTAAGTTTTTATTTATCTCTTCCTGTGCAGATAGTAAGTGTATGCCATCCCCTAATCCAACCCAGCTGCCCTAAGAAAGATGTTTCTTTAGTGATGATTCATTTGCCATACCAATTATAATGGACTTGGAAGTTTATCTGTCTTTCTGCTGTAGGGAGTGAGATGTTTGTATAGTTTTATGGCTGTGTGAATTGTCCTTGGGAGCCTCTCAGGGGTTTCTTTGTAAACCTGTGTCTGGAGAAAAGGAAGGGGGGAACGCAATTAGGGGGAAGTCAGCGAGGCTGGGCAGGTCTCAGTGCTTTCAGGCATGCTGTATTGAAATCCATTCCTCTGATCTCTATTTCCTAGAAGTTCCTGGTCAGATTTTCCCAATATAACTCCATTAAGCCGAGGGGGTAGTAAAGCCCCAAGGTCAGCTCTCCACACAGTGGGGTAGATGGTTTACTCTTAGCATGTGCTATTTGTTTGCAGGCTTCCTATGTCATACTTACAGATTGGTTATTTTCATAAAAATCCACTTACTCCCAGGCAACCTGGGACGCATAGGTGTGAGATTCTTGACACATGTGTTTAAACAGACTGATGGGGGGTATGTGTTAAAGCCTTGAGATTAAGACAGGACATAAGGAAAGACTGCGTTTGGCTTCACCTAACCAAGCCAAACCTCCAGAAGCTCAGTCAAGAATGGGGGTTTCTTCCTTTGAACTCAGAAGAGTGACTCGGGCAGCCAGGGCTGGCCAGCTCTTCAGGGAGGTCTTGGAGAACCCCAGCTTCTACCTAGTTTTCTGCTCTGTTTCCTTAGTGGGCGGTTTTCATCCTCCTAAATGCAGGAAAACAGCAGCTTGTCCAGTCCTTCTCAGAGAGGGCAGAGGGTAAAATTCCAGAGCAGCTGATTTGCCCTTTAGTTTGCGGGAAAGTGACGACGACAGCTTTCCTGGAAGTTCTATCATTTGCATATTTGCTTATAGCCAGTTGGCCAACAAGGTCACACAGCCAAGGGAACAGAGAGGTGTTTCCAAGAGGGGACATATTTCACATTTGGAGTCTCTGGGTGCTGCAAGTATTTAATGTGTTCAGCTGCTAACAGAGATGCTAGGGGTTCAGTCTATCCAGAGGTGCTTTGGAAGAAGCTCCTGGCCTCCAGCTTCTAAAGACCAGTCATTGGAAGCTCTGTGGGGCACCGTTCTACCTAGAAACACAAGGGGTCATTATGAGTCAAAGTCAATGCCATAGAAAAGAAAAATGAGGAACAGATCCTGGGTAGGCAGCTAGCAGTGTTTGCCACCAAAGGATTTAGGGAAAAGGAGGAATAACATACCTTGAAGGTGAGTCCTGAAGCCACTCACTATGAGTAGAAAGCCACTGATGATGCAGTAGGTGCCAGCCAGGCCAGGCCACGGGGGCTCTACTTGGTGGGTTCTGAACTTGCAGATCCAGTGTCAGCACAGTGGTGGTGATACATCCTTCAGGTACACACTCTGACCATCAGGTCCGGTCTTTTCAATAGGGTCCCAGATCCATACCCCATTTTTCTCCTACTACTTGAGGGTCACTTTGTTGTGTTCCCTGTCAGGACAGTCACTGGTGGCACTGGGCACCATCTAGTTCTTCTAGTCTCCTGCTGGTATAGCCTCTGGATTATACGGCTCTTTCTGTGTCCGGGGCTCATATTTTCGTTCTGCCTTTGACATCCTTCATTCTCCTTTGCTCTGGGTGGGCTGGGACCAACTGATGCTTCTTATGTGGGAGCTTTCTAGCATTTAAGACCCAGATGCCACTCACCAAAGTGGGATGCTTTTGTGCTGCTTCTGTAAGACACCACTGAGAAGGGGTTAGATTTAAGCGGGCAAGAGCTATGGCTGATAACCAAAAGGCTGGTGGTTTGAATCTACCAGCCGTTCCTCAGAAACTTTATGGGGCACTTCTATGCTGTCCTGTAGGGTCTCTCTGTGATGGGATCAGCTCCACAGCAAGGTTTTTGGTTTGTGTTCCGCTCAGGTGTGGCCTTATTAGCATGACAAAAACAAGAACTGCTGAACAGTGTCATGTTTATAAGTACTGGAGTTTTGGGGGGACATAGTTTGATCCATGACAGTACATAGCTCTTGTCTGACCCAATAGGTTTTATGTTTTAGTTTTTAAATCACTCTACTTCATTTACAAAGTACTTCCTGAATACAAGGACTGACAATTAAGTTGGTGAACTCATCCTAGAAAAAGTGCTACATACCTCACTGCTGAATATCACTATGGTCACCTTCGAAGTACTCCCCTTGGAAAGCTATGCACTGACACCAGTGCCTAGTCCACCCTTCAAAGCAATTTTGGAACTCTTTCTCTGGAATGGCCATCAGAGCTGTCATTGTATTACCTTGATGTCCTGAATGTTGCCAAACCAAAGCAAATTTGTTCTGCCTGCCACTGCAGCCACACCCAGAGATGGGGAAAGGTTCAAGCAGGCTTTATTAACAGAAAACCATGTCAATCTGAGGACACTGAGCACGGTTTCTCCAAGACAATTCTGCCTGGGTTCCAATTCCAGTGGCTTTTATAGCTGAATTACAAAGGGATTTGCATCTGGAAAACGTCAAACCTTGTCATAAGAAAGAACACGGAGTCACGAGATTCCATTATATCTTACTGAGCAATGTAAATTACCCACAATACCATTCTCTCTCTGGAGCTTTGAGATAATTGATTTTCTACCCTGGAAACAGTGAAAGGAATGCAAAAACAGGGAATGGAATGTGCTTTAGCAATCTAGGTGACCTTCATTGAGTCCCATTTCTAACACGAATATCATCAAAATGTATTCCTTTCAATAGATCCTTTATGTTTGGGCAAAGAAAAAAGTCATTGGGGACCAGATCAGATAAGTAGGAAGGATGTTCCAATACAATTATCTGTTTACTGGCTAAAAACTCCCTCAGATAACTATACAATTAAATTTGGGAACTTGTCACCTGTCACCTGTCACTGTGCACAATAGCCATTCCTGAAAGACTTACAAAATTGCCTTGAAGGATCAACTAGGCACGGGCATTGGTGCACAGCTTCCCAAGGGGAGTACTATGAAGGTGACTGTAGTGATATTCAGCAGTGAACTTCATTGTCGAATCTCATATGTTGAAAGGATACAATTCTGACACACCTTTCCTAATTTGAAAGGATGCAGAATTTCTTGTTCTGTTGGAACAAATGCCTTTTGGTCTGTGTACAGATTCCTTATAAGCACAATTAAGTTGTTCTGGACTCTCCACTCTTCCCTATGTTATCCATGATTTGTGATAATCTGTGCAGTTAAATGCCTTTGCATAGTCAATAAAACACAAGTAAGCATCTTTTTGGTAGTCTCTGCTTTCAGCCAAGATCCATTTGACATCAGCTATGATATCCTTCATTTCCCATCTTCTTCTGAATGTGACTTGAATTTCTGGCAGTTCTCTGTCAATGTACTGCTACAACTAGTTTTGATTTCTCTTCAGCGAAATTTTACTTGTGTGTGACATTAATGATACTGTTTCGTAATTCCTGCATTTTGTTGAATCACCATTTTGGGGAGTGGACACAAATATGGATCTCTTCCACTTAGTTCTCCAGGGTACTTGGCATAGACAAGTTATATCCATTTGTTGCTACTTCTTGATTAGTGCTATACCAATTCCTGGAGCTTTGTTTCTCACCAGTGCCTTCAGTGCCAGTCCTTACTTCAATACCATTGTAACTTATCATATGCCACCTCTTAAAATGGTTGTATGTGAGCCAATTTTTCAGTACAGTGACTCATTATTCCTTCCACCTTCTTTTGATGATGTTTGTATTGTTCAATACAATTGCTCATGGAATCCTTCACTATTTCAATCTGAGGCTGGACAAAATTTTTGTTGAGTCCTGTCACCTTGAGATATGTTGGGTGTGTTCTTGCCTTTTGTTTTGCTAATTCCAGGTCTTTACATATTTCATCAGAGCTGCTCTTTGAAACCTTCTGTTCAGCTCTTTTACTTCATCACTTACTCTGTTTGCTTTAGTTACTCTATTTTCAAGAGCAAGTTTCAGAGTCTCTTCTGACATCCATTTTGGTCTTTTTTTCCTATCTTTCTAATGACTTTTTGTTTTCTTCATGTAGGGTGTCCTTGATGTCATTCCATAAGTTGTCTGGTCTTTGGATATTAGTGTTCAATGCATTCAATCTATTCTTAAGATGGCCTCTAAATTCAGGTTCAACGTACTCAAGGTGATACTTTGGATCTCATAAACTTGTTTTAATTTTCTTCAGTTTCAACTTGAACTTGCATATGAGCAGTTAATGGAGTGCTTGACTGTCAGATACTGGCCTTGTTCTGACTAATATTGACCTTCTCCATCTCTTTCCAGAGATGTAGTCAATTTGATTCCTATGTATGCTATCCTTCAAGGTCCATGTGTATAACTGCCATTTATATTGTTGAAAATAGGTATTTGCAGTGAAGAGGTTATTGTTCTGGCAAAATTCTATCATACTATCTATCATCAAGGCTATATTTTCCAATTACTGATTTTTCTTCTTTGTGTCCAACTTTTACATTTCAATCACAGGTAATTATCAATGCATCTTGATTGTATGTTTTATCAGTTTCAGATTGTAGAAGTTGGTAAAAATATTTAATTTCTTCATCTTTGGCATACCGTGCCTGGTGCATAAATTTGAATAATAGTTGCATTAACTGATCTTCGCTGTAGGGGTATGGATATTATCCTATCACTGATGTTGCTGTACTTCAGGATAGATCTTTTTTTTGAGGATGGATGCAATGCCATTTGTTTTAGTCAGCTAGGCTGCTCTAACAGAAATACCACAGAGTGGATGGCTTTAACAAAGAAAGATTTATTCTTACACAGTCCGGTAGGTTGCAAGTCCATATTCAGGGTGTCCGCTCCACGGAAAGACTTTCCCCTTGTCGGCTCTGGAGGAAAGTCCGGTATTGCATCAGTCTTTGTCCAGGGAGCGTCCTCACGCAAGAACCTATGGGATGTCATGGTTGGAATTGTGTCCCCCCAAAAATGTGTGCAGCCACGTGGCTGGGATACGGTTCCCAGTATCTTGGGACTGTCCTCCATTGTGTGGTTTTGCTAACCTGTATGTTAAAGGATTAGGGTGGGGCTGTGAATTCCTGCTGTGGGGGGAGTTTCCCTGGAGTATGGCTTGCTCCACCCTTAATGCTTTTAGCTTGCAAGGAATAAAAGGAAAAAGAAACAAAGGACAACTTGAGAACCTCGCTACCATCAAGCAAGCAGCACCGGGAGCAGAGCGTGTCCTTCAGACCAGAGGTTCTTGCGTGAGGACGCTCCCTGGACAAAGACTGATGCAACACTGGACTTTCCTCCAGAGCCGACAAGGGGAAAGTCTTTCCCTGGAGCGGACACCCTGAATATGGACTTGCAACCTACTGGACTGTGTAAGAATAAATCTTTCTTTGTTAAAGCCATCCACTCTGTGGTATTTCTCTTAGAGCAGCCCTAGCTGACTAAAACACCATTCCTCTTCAAGTTGCCATTCCTGTCATAGTAGATCATAGGATTGTTCTATTCCTAATGGCCAATACCAGTATATTTCAGCCCACCAATGCCTAGGATATTGCTTTTTATGCATTCATTTCATTTTTGATAACTTCCAATTTTCCTAGACTCATACTTCACATATTTTGATTGCACTTACGATTTTGAGTACTGTCATGGATTGACTTAGGTCCCTTCTTCCCCAACAAATGTGTGTATCAATTTGGCTGGGTCATGATTCCCAATATTGTGTGGTTGTCCTCTGTTTTGTGATTATCATTTTATGTTAAAGAGGACTAGGGTGGGATTATAAGACCATTACTAAGGCCCCCTCCCTGATCCAACCAGAGGAGCTTCCCTGGGGTGAGGCCTCCACCACCTTTTGAATCTTACAAGAGGCAAAAGGAAAAGGAAGAAAGCAGAGAGCTGCGGACCTCACGCCACGAAGAAAGCAGTGGCAGCAGCCAAGCACATCCTTTAGACCTGAGGTTTCTGTGCTGAGAAGCTTCTAGACCAAGGGATCTTGGTCTAGAACTTGACTGGGACCTTTCTCCAGCGCTGACAGAGAGAGGAAAACCTTCCTCTGGAGCTGACATTCTGAATTTGGGCTTTTAGCCTCCTGGACTGAAAGAACACATTCCTCTTTGTTGAAGCCGTCCAATCATGATCATTCTGTTAGAGGAGCACAAGATAACTAAAACAACTTTGCGTTTATTGTCTCCATCTTTGTACCATGTGCTAACATCACTGGCTTTTTTAAGAAGGCAAGGACACTAACGATTTTGTGACTTTATCATGGGTTTGAAGAGCTTGTGACATGAAGCTTTGTGTAGTCTTCCATCATCTTTCTGACACCATCTCACCATCCCACTTGGGTGCGGAGCTATATCCCCTGAGGGTCTCACTTACTCAACCCCAAATATTCAACCTGGTGGTGCCATGATTAAGAACTTGGCTGCTAACCAAAAGTCAACAGTTTGAATCCATCGGCCACTGCTTGGAAACCTTATGGGGCAGTTCTGCTCTGTCCTCTATAGTTGCTATGAGTCAGAACTGACCCAACAATAAACAGTAAGAAAAGCACGGTTGTTCTATCTTGGCCATTCCTTCCACAGTTTGTCATGCCCGTGTACATTTTGTTGGTTGAATCAGTGAATGGCTATTTAAAGATGAAATGAGCTAAGCCAATGGAGATGAGGTCAGTGAAGTTCCAAAGAAGCTTGAAGGGTGTAATGACATGCAGGGGGCTGCAGATACCTGTGATATCTCTGTTGAGGGTGGTTCAACATGAAGAGTGCATAAGAATCCCTGTGGGTGGGTAATGCTTCCTAAGTTTAGGAAGGTGAAGAGGGTTACAATGAGCAGACGTTGAGGATTTTCTATAACATATATTACACATTTGGGGGTAGTTTAGTGGTAGAATTCTTCCCTTCTATGTGGGAGACTTGGGTTTAATTCCAGACCATGCACTTGAAGTGCAGTCATGTCCCATCTGTTGGTGGAAGCTTGTGTGTTTCTATGATATTAAACAAGTTTCTAGACTGAGGTAACAAGCCTGGCAATCTACTTCTGAAAATCAGTCAGTGAAAACCCCATAGATCACAATGGTTCTATCTGTAACCGGTCATGGGGAAGGTAATGGACTGAATGGGCCTGGGCAGCTAACAACAAGATATTATGCCTTATTGTCCAAGCGTTATGCCTGTTGTTCCCTATGACCATCAACATGCTGCCCATTTTGGCACAGGGTACATGACTCATCTGCCTGTGGTTTGTTGGGAGCCAGGCCAGGCAGCCTGTTACTTGAGATAAAAACAACAGTGTCACTTTTGCTGTGTTCTATTGGTTGTGAAGTCTCAGGACCAGCCCAGTTTTGGGGGGAGGGAACACTTCCCCTCTTGGTGGGGTAGAGTGACAAAAAGTTTGCAGTCACCTTTAGTCCACCACAGACTCATATGCATCTTGTGCAGGCTTAATTTCCTTTTTCCTGTTTGGACGCTGCATTGAACCACTTGAGTTGTCACTCAGTCAGGTATCTGAAAAGCACCTCTGTCACCAGTTTTTCCCCTGTCGCATGGAGTTCTTCTGTCCTGAGACCATCTTCTTCATTCTTCCAGCTTTTCTTGACCGCAGCCTTGGTGGACATCCCAAACAAGAGGCTATATCTCCTCCTCCTTCTTACCTTTCATTTCAGATACCACATAAACTCTTCAAAAAAAAAAAAAAAACTCGACAAAAAACCAAACCCCTTGCCGTTGAGTCAATTCCTACTCATAGTGAGCCTATCGGGCAGAACAGAATTGTCCCATACAGCTTCCAAGGAGCATTTCCTGGATTTGAAGTGCCAACCTTTTGGTTAACAGCTATAGCACTTAACTACTGTGACACCAAGGTTTCCAGATGGACACTTGTTAGGTGCTGTCGAGTTGGTCCTGACTCATAGCAACCCTATAAACAACAGAACAAAACACTTCCTGGTCTTGAGCCATGTCCACAATCGCTTTTATGCTTAAGCCCGTTGTTGTGGCCACTGTGTCAATCTATCTTGTTGAAGGTCTTCTTCTTTATCGCTGACCCCACTCTACCAAGCATGATGTCATTCTCCAAGGACTGATCCCTTCTGACAACATGTCCAAGATATGTAAGATGTAGTCTTGCCATCTTTGCTTCCAAGGAGCACTCTGGTTGTACTTCTTCCAGAACAGATCTGTTTGTTCTTTTGGTGGTCCACGGTACACTCTTCTCCAACACCTCAATTGAAAGGCATCAATTCTTCTTCTGTCTTCTTTGTTCATTGTCCAGCTTTTGCATGCATACAATGTGACTGAAAACAGTGTTTTAGTCAGCTAGGGCTGCTCTAACAGAAATACCACAGAGTGGATGGCTTTAACAAAGAAAGATTTATTCTTACACAGTCTGGTAGGTTGCAAGTCCATATTCAGGGTGTCTGCTCCAGGGGAAGGCTTTCCCCTTGTCGGCTCTGGAGGAAAAGTCTGGTATTGCATCAGTCTTTGTCCAGGGAGCGTCCTCACGCAAGAACCTCTGGTCTGAAGGACACGCTCTGCTCCCGGTGCTGCTTGCTTGATGGTAGTGAGGTTCTCAAATTGTCCTTTGTTTCTTTTTCCTTTTATTCCTTGCAAGCTAAAAGCATTAAGGGTGGGGCAAGCCATACTCCAGGGAAACTCTCCCTACAGCAGGAATTTACAGCCCCACCCCAATCCTTTAACATACAGGTTAGCAAAACCACACAATGGAGGACAGTCCCAAGATACTGGGAACTGTATCCCAGCCACGTGGCTGCACCCATTTTGGGGGGACACAATTCCAACCATGACAAACACTATGGCTTGGGTCAAGCGCATTTTAGTCTTCATGGTGACATCCTTACTTTTGAATACATTAAAGAGGTCCTTTGTAGCAGATAGACACTATGGTGTGAAAACCAATCATCCTAGCCAGGAAGTCCTCATTGTCTTCTAACATGAAATATGTTCATTTTCCTCAAAACCTTCCAGCTTGTGGATGCTGGTGGTATGGCTTCAGTTCCTATCACTTTTAAGGGAAGAGAGGTCAAATGGCTGTGTTTCAAATTTCAGATACCTGTGATTGTTTCAGACATCAAATAATTAGGTATCAGTTTGTATCTCATCATTTTCAGGCTGCAGAATATTACCATCATTATCTAGGGCAAGGAAACTCTGGTGACGTAGTGGTTAAGTGCTACGGCTGCTAACCAAAAGGTCAGCAGTTCAAATCCACCAGGCACTCCTTGGAAACTCTATGGGTCAGCGCTGCTCTCTCTCTATGGTCTCTATGACTCTCAATCGACTTGATGGCAGTGGGTTTGGTTTGGTTTATGTAGGGTGATGAAGAAAGCATTTCTTCTAAAGAAAGCTTCATAGATGTGGAAGGGAGGAAGAATGTCATTGACCCGGGGTGCATGCCCCCAAATGTCTGTTGGAATCCTCACCCCTATACTTGTGGACGTATTTCACCAGAGACTAGCCAAGAGCCAAAGCCACCGCCATTGAATTGATTCCAACTCAAAGTGACCCTCCAGGACAGGGTAGAACTGCCCCATAGTTTCCAAGGAGCACCTGCTGATTTGAACTGCCAACCAAGAGCTATGCCACCAGGGTTTCCAAGAGTCCAGTCCTTCCAGATAACCTAATGATGGGTATAAAGTCAGTGAAGTCTTGTTATTCTTGCTTCTAATGAGCATTCTGCCTGTACTTCCTCTAAGATTAATTTGTTTGTTCTTCTGGTGCTCCTTGCTGTATTCAACATTCTTCCTCAATACTGTAACTCAAATTTGTCAGTTCTTCTTTGATCTTCCTTTTGCCACTGTCCAGCTTTTATATGCATATGAGGCAACTGAAATTACAGTGGCCGGAATCAGATGACTTTAGTGATCAAAGTGACACCTTTGCTTTTTTTTAGCGATTTTAAAGAGGTCTTTTGCTACAGATCTGACCCAGGCAGTATGTCAAAATGGGAAAAACAGGGAGACCTTCAATGAGATGGCTTAACACAGTGGCTGCAACCATGGGCTCAGGTGTAGCAAGGACAGGAGGGATGATGGTGCAGCACTGGGCAATATTCCCTTCTGTTATAGATAAGGTCTCTGTGAGTCAGGGCATACTGGGTGGCACTTAATGACAATACCTTGTAGATGAGGCCCCGGATTGTGAAAATGGTCAAATGCTTGATTTCAAGCACTGGTGGTTTGTGCATATCCAGAGGCGTCTCAGAAGACAGGCCTAAGATCTGCTTCTGAAAAGCCCATGCAGCACTTATATTCTATGCACATGGAGTTGCCATGAGTCCATGCAGAAACCCACGAACAACGACACAGCTGTGGGTATTATCCCATTTAGAAATAGGGTTTTCTTTGCTGTGTTAGGAAACTGTAGTGTCGTAATGGTTAAGTGCTATATTTGCGAACCAAAAGGGTGGCAGTTTGAATCTGCCAATGCCAGGTGCTGCCTGGAAACTCCGTTGAGCAGTTCTACTGTGTCCTATAGGGACTCTATGGGTGAGTTGGAACAAACTCAGCAACAGCGGTTTGTGTGTGTGTGTTAATGAAGGCATATCAGTGTAGGGTGTGTTTTAATCATAATCACTTTTGAGATATGAAAACAGCAGGTTATACACAGAGACAAGCAACCACAAGGAGACAAGGAACACCAGGGCTTCAGAAACCACAGGAGATCTTCCCGCAGAGAGGAGAGAGAGAGAGCCTTCCCGTAGAGCTGGGATTTGAACTTCTAACCTCCAAAACTCTGAGGAAACAAGTCTGTTCTTTAAAACCACTCCCTGGTGGTATTTGTGTTTCAGCATCACTAGGAGAATGAGACAGGTTGGAAGGAGGAATAGACCTCAAAGCTTCACATCTGTAAGAACCTCGATTATCTGTTCTTGGAGTACCTTCAACTGTCTTCCCTCCTTTTTCACTGTCTCTGCATCCCCCTCAGGAGCTCAGATAGCCTGAAACCATTTGTATCCTATGTTTGAACTTCTGCATTTGCTTTTTCCTCTGTGCACTTCTGGGCTCCATCTTTCCCGATTAAGAAAGAACCAGTTCAAATACTTCCTCCTCCAGGAAGCCTTCCCTGGTTCTAAGTCATCTTGTGTGTTGTGATGCATCCCAAATGTTCCTAGGTCCCAGAGTCTGTGAGTAGGAAGGCAGCCACGTTAAAGAGAGCAAACACCTGAATTTATTCTCTTGGTAGCCTCTTTTGTTCCAGGGCTGCGTTTAAGGGTGGGTCCTTACACCCTGGGGCCACTACTATCCAGCCACCAATTTCTCTTCCTCTGTCTCGACCAGAACTCCAGAACCAACACAAATCAGCCCCTGCAGACAGGCCTCAGGGCTGGGGCCACTTTTCCAGTCAGCCCTGTTAAGCAGTTCCAGTGTATTGGCCTCTCTCCCTCAACTGCTAAGCTTTGCCATCAACGAGTCCCTGTCAGTAGAGACTTTGCCTGAACTCCAAACCCAAATCCACTGCTGTCCAGTCGATTCTGACTCATAGAAACCCAAGAGGACAGAGCAGAACTGTCCCATAGAACTTCCAAGGAGCACCTAGGGGATTTAAATAGCTCGTCTTTTGGTTAGCAGCTGAGCTACTGCAGCAGGGTTTCTGCAGGAACTCCAGAGATGCTAAACGGTTTGGAGACATAATTTTAAAAGGTGGGCTGTTGAGTAAACCCCGAAAAAGCATCAGAGAGTGAACAGGGTTTGGCATGAGCTGCTGAAACCTGTGAACGCTGAAACCTGGCTCCAAGTTTCCTGGCAGGGACAGTGGACACCTGTTAGGACAGAATAGGTCTGCCAGAAGCTTTCGGCAAAATCCTGAAGGCATTTCACATAGCCCAAAGGGGAAGCCCTCCTGACCTGCAGACCTGGGCGTCTGGCCACCCCAGAAAAGGCGGACAAGGAGCTCTGCCCCCAGGGCTTCCAGAAGCGTACCCTGCGGTGTCTGGGCTGGGATGCGGGGCAGGCTCTCCTTCTCCTTCCAGTTTTCCGGGATACCTGGGCAGGACGGCCGCGGTGGGAATGCAGTTCCCATCTGTGCAACGACTGGGCCTCTAGCGCCTGCTGGGTGGCCTTGGAGCCTCGGAGTGGACGGGGTGGGGCTTCGGGACGGGACGGGTGGGGCCTCGGGCGGGCGGCCGAGGCGGAGCCTCGGGACGGGAGGGGCGGAGCCACTGGGGTGGGCGGGGCGGGACCTCGGGGCGGGAGAGGCTGAGTCTTGGGGGGGAACGGGCGGAGCTTCGGGGCAGGCGGGGCGGAACCCCGGAGTAGGAGGGCCTCTAGCGCAGGTGGGTGGAGCCCTCGCGCGGCGGGCCGCCTACCGGGCTCAGGTGGGCGGGGCGTCGAGCGGCGGGCGTGGTTTGGGCGCCGCGGCGGAGGGAGCGGGCCGCGGCCGCAGGCCGAGCGTGAGTCATCTGACCGCTGCCCGCGCCGCCCGCTGGGCTCGCTCGCCGCCGTCCGTCGGGCCGCGCCGCGCCTCGGCTCTGGTGAGTGGCTCTCCCGGAAGGCTCGCGCGGCCGGAGCGGAGGGGCTGCCGGCGGGCAGCCCTGGCGAGGCGGCGAGGGGCGGCGAGGGGCGGCCCCGGGCGGCTTTCCGGGCGCGGGCGCTCGGCCGGGCCTGCGGGGGGCGGCTGCGGCCCCGGTTCCTGGAAGTGGCCGCGTCCGCCGGAAAGGGCGCCCGTCAGCGCCGCGGCTCCCTGCGCGGAGGCGCTGCTGTTTACGGGCCCGCGTGTACTTTACCCGGCGGGCGGGCTGGGGGCGGGGTGCGGACGCTTGTCCTGGGTCCCGGCCCGCCGTCCCCGGGTCCGAGTCCCGCTCGCCCGCCAGGGATCCCCTTTCTGGGGTCGGAGCACGGCCCGCCTCCCGGAGTTCCCTGCCTGGGGTCCGAGCCCAGCCTGCCTCCTGCCTCGTGGGGTCCCAGTTCCTCCTGGCCATCACCTCCCTGCCCTGGGGTCTCAGTCCCGCCCGGCCACCCCCCTCCCCCCCCAGCCTACCTCCTAACCCCGCTACCGCTGTGCTTCGGGTCCGAGTCGGACTCCCTGCTCCGGGTCTGCTGCCCGAGGTCCCAGCCTGAACCCCCCCCGAGTCCCCAGGGCTCTCCCGATCACCGGAGTCTGAGCCTGCCTCGCCTGCTGCTGCCGGCCGCATGGGGTCCGAACCCCAGTCGCCCGCCCCCCACCTGCCCGGGCCGGCGCCTCGCGCACCCAGCCGTCTGCCCGCCCGGGGTCCCAGCTCAGCCCGCCGGCTGCTGGCTGCATTGTCCTCAGGCCCGCACCCACCACCCTCCGCAGCCTTGGGCTCTGCTCTTTGTAGCCTGGGTGCCTATCGTCCTGTCATCACCTTAAAAAAGGCTAGGTTCGTGGCTGCAGCAAAAATGCCACCTTGGAGCATGGCAGGTAGTGAGGAATGGTTTGGGACTGGAGAGCCCGTGGCTCCTTTGTTGGCGTCTCGCCTGCGCGTTGTAGCGAAGACTCGCAGTGTGGGGCCAGTGGGCGTTGATGCTACACACACCAGGCTTCTGCGCGAAGCCCGCTTTCTCGTTCTTATCCGGCAGTTTCCTGTCATTGAGTAAAATTGTACAGTGCTTTTATGCAGGAGGAAGCCTTCGGCGGCGTGAAACTTGGGCTGACGCAAGGTAGGGTGTGCTAGTAATTGTGGAATCCGGCTACTGGGAAAAACAAACTACCCTGTCGTGTGTGTTTAAAGGAACAAAGACTTGCAGGGATGCTAATTGCTATTTTTTTTTTTGCAAATCAGTCTGTGTTGGGACTTTAAGCAGTGGAGTATGTCATGACTATGTCTTCTGTTCATTTACTTGAGCACACCATGCGCCCCAGAGGGTTGGCGTGTGAAGCGTTTTTTTAAAGCAGTTCAGAAAGAGAAAGGATGAAACTCTTTTAAGTGTTTAGCGACTAAACCCTTGAGCGCTTCACATGGCCAAGCAGAGAAATGGGAAGAAGTCAGCTTGCTTCCTCTAGGTCTTGGGCATTGGTGCAACAACTTGGGCTGGGCTGGGCGACTTGTCCCTTCTGCCTTTGGAGACCTGTGGAAGCCTGGGAGAGACGGCTGCAGGTGAGTCAGGCTGAGAGTGGGGTGTCCTTAGTGTAGTGGCAATGATTATTGTATAACCCCTGGCTGTGTCAGGTGGCTTACCGTTGTTCAATAGGTTGGTTGCATGACAAGGTCTGATGACTCGGTAAAAAAAAGTTGGGTTGCTGAGTCATTCACCCCAGCCTGAGAGGTAATGAGGAGCAGCTGGTGCAGACAGGGTCACCACATGCCACCACTTTAAAAGCGAGAAGCACTCAGAAGCCCAGCGGGGACCCAGCGGGTCTCTTTGTTTTGATTTAGGTAATCAAGTACTCAGCACACTCGCAGAAAGTCCCTAAGAAGCCTTGAGGGCTGAGGTTGTGTTTAAACCCTGAACAGGCTGGTGCCCTGCTGCCTGGTAATGCCTGGGTGCTGGATGCAGCTCGTGCTATCCAAGGGACTTGGAGTAGGAGTGACCCAGTGAACAGGACTGTCACAAAATGTTTGCTACTCTTATCGTAATTTCTGTGTTTTTCCCCTTCCCTCCTGCTTTTGGGGTTTTAGTGGCATGGTCTGCATTTCAGAAAAGGACTTAATTTGTTCTTCATAAAAAACCGTTTATGAGAACACAGAAGGGACCATTCTCTTGGTTTTCATGATCCATGGCTTTGCATGCCTTCATTAGTAGTCCCTGGTGGCAAAAACTTGAGGGTAAGGAGAACATGGGTAGAAATGACAGGTCTCACTGGGTCAAGTCTAAAAAGAGCTTGTTGAATTGATAGGCACACAGTATGAGATCTGACAGTTAAGTCCGTGAACTCATCCTAGAAAATGTGCTGCAGACCTCATTGCTGCACTTCACCACAGTCACCTTTGAAGTATTCCCCTTGGGAAGCTGTGAACCAATGCCAGTGCCTAGTCTACCCTTCAAAGCATTTTGGAACTCTGTCTGAAATGGCCATCAGAGTTGTGGGAGTATATTACCCTTGATGCCCTGAATGTCAACAAAATGTCTTCATTTCAGTATTTCTTTTATCTCTGGGTAAAGGGAAAAGTCATCAGAGGCCAGATCAGGTAAGTATGTGGGGTGTTCCAATAGAATTATATGTTCACTGGCTCAAAACTCCCTCACGGGCAACTATACAATGAAGTTTGCAAACTTGTTGCCTTGCCACCGTGGGCAATGGCCATTCCAGAAAGAGTTCCAGAATCGCTTTGAAGGGTGGACTAGGGACTAGCACCAGTGCATAGCTTCCTGAGGTGAGTACTTCAAAGGTGACCGTAGTGATATTTGGCAGTGAGGTATGTAGCACTTAGAACGGTAATGTTTGTGGACTTAATTGTCAGACCGTGTTTTTGTTGTTTATCTTGTATATAGTTCTGTTTTCTTTGTGCTTTTGAGATGAGAATCTTGAGTGTAAACTTCTGTCGACATTGTTGATAACTGGGATGGAAATGTACAAATTGCCTGTCGCATTTGATACATTTGATATTTTGAATTTAGTACAGATCAGGTAGTTAGGTTGTATGGTGCATACACCTAACGCCTTAAGTGTCTAACCAACTGGTTGCTGGCCATTTGTTTGCTACTCGTGGTGATCTCATATGTGTCGGAATAGAATGAAGCTCCGTAGGGCTTTTGATGGCTGATTTTTTTATTGGTAGGTAGCCAGGCCTTTCTTCCACAGCACCTCTGGGCAGACAAACCTCCAGCTTTCAATTAGCAGCTGACTGTATTAACCCTAAATGTAAAGAAGAAAAGTCACTGCTGTTGAATTGATTCAAACTCATAGCGCCCTGTAGGACAGAGTTCTACAGAGTTTGAACTGCCAGCGTTTTAGTTAGCAGACAAAGCATGTAACCACTACACCACCAGAGTGTAGTAATATATAAAAAGGTGCAGTGGGAACACCTGAAGATATGGTTTACATGGAGAGTACTATGTATATAACAAATTAAAAAAAGTTTACTTTGTAATCCTAGTCCTTAAAGCCTGAATATTTTTCCCCCAAGTTTACACTTCCTTAATGAGGATTAATAAAACTACAAACTCAGCACAACCCATTGGATGTGGCATTTCTCTCTCTCTCAGAATGGAATTTATTCAGCAGGGCAACCTCTGAGGCATGCTGGGGGCGGCGGTTAGTGTTTACTATTCTGTTAAACCTCGTGTGCCTGATGCCTTGCACACCCCTGTGCTGTGAGAAATAAGGCTCAGAGTAACAAGTGCAAACCCTTGCAAACGACTGTTTGTCAGATCGTCCCCCAACTCTCCTGTGCTCCTGAGACTCACGTGTTAGGAATGACTCTCTGCCTCCGGTTTTCCAACCACTGCTTGGCGTAGTAGGTTAAGTGCTACACCTGCTCACCCAAACGTCGGCAGTTCAAATCCGCCAGGTGTTCCTTGGAAACTCTACGGGGCAGTTCTGCTCTGACCTCTAGGGTCACTGTCAGTCGGACTTGACTCGACGGCAGTGGGTTTGGTGTTAATTTTTTGTATGCTCTGTTAGTGGAAGATTTCTTTTAACCCTAAAGCTGTATTTCGTGAAGGTTCTACCTAGTGGAAGGTTTTATTTTAGGTGGTGGGACAGATGAATGATGAAATGATTTCGATTTTTAAAAAATATGCCAAATAAGGAAACCCACTGACGCCTAAGGTGGCTTGAGTGCTGTTTGCTGGAATCCAGGGCCCTCTCAGAGAATACATGTTTCAGGAGTGTAGACAGGTAAAGAGACTCCACTGCCGTGAAGGCTGCGCTGCCGGCTTCCTTGGTGCCTTTGGGCGACTGAAGCCACCGGTGGGGCCACTGTAGAGGTAAGCAACGGGCAGAATAGGGAGACTCGGCAGCCGGATCGCCTAAGGACTGGTTTTGGCTCAGCTCCTTATGGTGTGTGCAGCCTCAGGCAAGTTATTTCTCCAGGTTGGAGCCTTAGTTTCTCAACTGTAAAAGGGTGATGCGAATAATAGACTCCACATCATAGGGATTGTTGTGACATTTAAATGTATTAATATACCCAAACGGCAAACCAAACCCATGGCTGATGAGTCGATTCTGACTCCTAGCAGCCCTATGGGACAGAGTGGAACTGCCCCATCGGGTTCCCAAGGAGCAGTTGATGCGTTCCAGTAGACCTTCTGGTTAGCCGCCGAGTGCTTAACCACCGCACCTGGAAACTTTCCAAAAGCAGAATGCCCCATCTTTCTCCTGCAGAGCAGTTGGATGGGGTCAACCCTCTGACCTTTTTTAGCTGGCACCCAAGCACTTCACCACTGTGCCTCCAGGGCTCCACTAATATAAGTTAAGTGGTTAGAACAGTGCCCCCCACATAATTAAACATCAGTAAATGTTAGTTGTTTGTGCTGGCTGTCGAGAGGCAGGGAAGTGCTGCAGCCACACTGTGCAGCCTCGCTGAGCCGAGGGGTAGCGTGTGGGAGGGAGGCGAGCATGTGGGCCAGTGGTAGCATCAAGAGTAGCAGCTCAAACGGGCAGCCTCTAGGAGCATGGAACAAAGGACGGAGCTTTTTGCTTCAAGGAATCTTAACAGTCTCAGCAAAGGTCAGAGTGCTCTTGAGGTGGTCACCCCCATTGAGTTGGAACTGGCTTTTGAAATGGAAAACACTTGTCATTCTTCATCCAGTGCGTTCACAGTCACAGCTGACAGCTATTGTGGTCCAGCAGGTTTAGTGAAAGTGGCCACTCCCTGCCGGCTTCTTGGGACAGGCACAGAATGGGAGTTTCTTGATTCTAATCCAGGCTCTTGGGAACATTTGGAATGTAAATTAACCTGTCTCTTAACTTCTAAGTATTGTATTTTCTTTAGATGACATACTTAAGCTAATATAGAAAATTTATCTGTGATGAACCGTAGGTGTGTTTATAGTATGGCATCTAAGCCTGTTCTTAGAGCTGCTGGTACTTCAGATTGTGACAGTCAGTTGACCATCTTTTGAACTGAAGAGAAGTCCATGATGCAGAGATCTGTGTCTTCTCTCTTTTATCTCCCAGGGCACACCGAATATGTCCTTGCCGGTTTTGGTCGATCAAGCATTGCTGGCTGCCCTGGATGGTACATGATATAGTCCATTCCGCTTCTGTAGGCTTGCAGCTTGGGAATTTCTTTTTTTTTTTTTTAATATGATTGAGTGAGAATGTACATTCCCATATAAATTTGCACACCCACCTATATGCAGCTCCCACTGCTGTCCCTGCCCGGTAACAGCACACTCTTCCTCTCTGTTCTGTACATGTCGTATCCTCCTGACAGTCTTGTGTTCTCCTCTCCACCCTCTCCCCCACCTCCAATACGAGGTCAGCAGGATGGCATCCTGTACATGTGCAGAACTGTAAACTGCACACACGATATGGTCACTCTGTGTTCCAGTGAAACTTGGGAATTTCTAACTGACTAAAGGAGACGAATTGATACGTTGTATCTCTTAGGCTGAGTGAGTCTGGAGTCAAAACTTGGTCATTTAGACTTCTACTTTCTGTTTTTGTCACTGGGTCATTTATTATTGAGGAAGCAGATGGATTTAAGTCATTTTATTTCGTCTCTTGCTATAGACAACTTGTGATTTATCTTTGCCCGTGACTGGTGTAAAGTTGAACTGAGCAATTATAATTTGGGTTGTCTAGATGTTCAACCTGTTACACAAGGAATACTTTTCCAGTAGTGTCATTCCTCATGTAGAACAGATCCTTTGTTTTATTTAGGATCAGAAACTGTTTAGAAAGTATTTAATAGGGTAACGGAAACAGCTGCAAAGCAAACGTGAGTAACAGGCATGGGAGTGGTCATGATCGCGGTGGCCGGTGACCAGCGTGGATGCACTGGACCGTGGGTGCCTGCCTGCTAAGGAGTCTTTGCTCAGTACTAGCACCGTTCAGACCGCGTTATCTTAACGCAGCTGGAACTGCAGATCAGGTCCTTTACAAAGTCAATTTCAATGATTTTCTTAATGCTTTGTTACAGTTCTTCGATGCCATTGACCAGGTTCTGACTCACAGGAACCCTGCGTCCTGCCTGGTCTGTACCACCCTCAAATTGTCATTATGCTTGAGTCCGTGGTTGCAGCCACTGTGTCAGCCCCTCTCATTGAGGGTCGTCCTCTTTTTTGCCCACCCTCTGGATTAGTTCTTCCTGCTAACGTGTCCGGAATGAGATGAAGTCTCACTGCCCTTGCTTCCGGTGAGCATTCTGGCTGTGTGTCTTCCAAGATAACAGCTTGCTTTCCATTTCTCTGGCCGTCCACGGTATATTCAGTTGTCTTTGCTGGCACCGCAGTTCAGACGCGTCGGTTCTTCTTCGGTCTTCTTTATTCGTTGTCCAGCTTTTGCATGCATGCCTTAGGACGCTCATTATTCAAAAGAAGATTTTTTCATAATAAAATAATTACCCCCAGTTTTTGTCTGGTAAATTTTCATTTTTTTATTTCTCATGTCTTAGATTGAATAGGTCATAATGGTCAGTTGCATTCCACTCCTCCGTTTGAGTGGCACTGCCCTAAAAAGGGTCCTATCGTGGAGTCATTGTTCCCGTTTCTGTGTGGCTGTGGCGCTGGCGCCGACCCACCTCGAAGGCTGTAGGTCAAACAGAGGAGTGATGGGAATGGGTTGAGGCCCCTTCTCTTCCTTCCTGGGCATCCTCAACATCCCCACCTCCTTACTGACTTGTCTGTCTCCAGGACTTGCAGGGGAGGTGATTTTGGCCCCAGGAGACCAACTCTTCAGAGCCCACTGAGTAAGGAGCTTCCGGCAGGCGACTTCCACCTCTCATTTCAGCCTCGTGGGTATCTTTATGTCCTTCCTGCTCTGCTCTTCTGAAGGGTGCCAGCGTCTTCTGCAGGGACTCTGCTAAAGCAGTGCAGTTACTCATCCATTAGTCTGTCATCAAATGTGCACCTATAAAAGATATATTAATGTGTAATTTATTAGGCAGTAATTTCAGAGTATGTGGTTTTTGGGTAAGACCAATAATTTTCTCTCTGTGTTTTTCACTTAAATATGATTTTTAAAAATGCAAAGTAGCTATCACATCTCGGCCGAGGACCCTCTTCGTTGAGCTGACGCTGAGGGTCCCTGTTCGTCTGTGTGGTGTGCCCAGCCTGGCTGGAGATTCTCCTTTAACTAGGATTCGTTACCTACTCACATGAGAAGTATGAAGAAAAAGCCATTGGCTCTTTTTTTTTTCAGTTTCTCACACATTAGTAGAAGGCTTTTGAAATACAGAAAAGTGGTTTGTCCAGCTAAATAGGGTTCTTTGCTTACAGGTGTGCAGTCCCAGCCCTTATCCAGAGAAATGGAAGGAAAGGCCAGCTGGGGATGAGCCTGTAGGTACTGTGTATCTTCCCTCCACCGATGCATCTTTGTGATCAAGAACTGTCAACAGTCTATCAGATTCTAGAGTAAATTTCTTTCTTTCTTTCTTTTTCAAGTGTCCTGGTTCTGAGGACTTGCCTGTTGCCCTGGCTTGGTTTGAGTCCTCCAGACCCTCGGCCGCCTGGGCCCCCTTCTCCTGTTTCCAGCTGACTGGCAGCTGTGCTGACCAGGGGCAGAGCAGCTCCCGTGCTGTTAGGCATGCTGCTCTGCCATCTCCTTCCAGGTGTCACTGTGGCTTTCTCTCTTTGTCATCTCTGGAGGAAGGTCCTTGTCATCAGTCTTTCCCTGGACTAGGATCTTCTCCGTGCAGGAACCTGGGTCCAGAGGACACGCTGTGCTCCCGGTGTTGCTGTCTTAGAGGTTATGAGGTCCCCATGTCTCTCTGTTTGCTTCTCTCTTTTTATCTCGAGAGAGATTAGCTTAAGACATAGCCAAATGGCCAGTAATCCTGTCTCATTAACATCACTGAGATAGAGTTTACAACACCTAGTAAAATCACATCAGATGACAAAATGATGACAATCACACAATACTAGAAATCATGGAGTAGCCAAGTTGACAGATATTTTGGGAGGGACACAATTCTGTCTGTGACATCATGCATGCTGTTGCTGTCCCTGAACACACACACACACACACACCCCATAATAACACATAAATCTTCAATACTTAGTACGTTTAGATAGTAGGCTTGCTGAATTCGTTTCAGCATGTGTGGTATACTTGTATATTAGATATTGGGAGTTGCATTTCATTTGTGAAATGGATATTTATTCCTTTGAAAATACCAGGGTCTATTCCAGATATTGAAAACCTGGTTGTGTAGTGGTTAATTGCTGTATCTGCTAATCAATAGGTAGGCAGTTCAAAGCCACTAAGTGCTCCTTGAAAACTGTAGGGCTGTTCTACTCTGACTTATAGGGTTGCTGGAAGTCAGAATCAGCTCCACAGCGGTGGGCTTGGCTTTTTATTCTAGACATGGACAGTACACAACTCTCCAGCAGTTATAATCTGATGGAGAAGGAACTGTTACTAGTACCCGTGTTGATTGCTGTAGCTTAAAAACCAGTGGTAGTCAAGTTGATTCTGCCTCACCCCCGTTCGCGTCAGAGTAGGAGTGTGATAGCAACACGGAAAGGGTTCCTTTGTGACCGTGGAGTATGAGAAGAGTAAATTGGGGGAGATCAGGAAAGCCTTAGGAACGTCAGTGATGGATGCGTAGTTAGGGGCGCACAGAGCTTGTTGATATTGACAGCTCTTTGGGCATGCTTAGCTGGGGGGAAGGGACTGGAAGCGAGAGATTTCTGTAGGGAGAGGTTGGGCAAGAAAGACTGTGTGTGTGTGTGTGTGTGTGTGTGTGACTGCTTGTGGAAAGGATCTGATTGGTGGGGAAAGGCTGAAGATGCAGGCCCTGTGGTAGTTTTGCCTTTGGCAGGTTCTTTTTATGGCCACAGGTTGGGTGCTGCTGAGTTTCTGGATGAAGAAAGATACTTTTTCCAGGTGTCCATCAGTGAGAAAAGCCTTTCTCAAAGCTTCATAATACGATGCTGTCCGGTCTTGCACCTCTCTGCTGACGTCTGACGTTATAAACCAACCCGTGCCTACATAGCCAATATCAAGGGAAGTTGGACTACCATGACTGGCTTAAGGTACCCTGGCAGCCCACTGGTGAAGAACTTGGCCCTAACCCAAAGATGGGCAGTTGGAATCCACTAGCCGCTCTTGGGGAACCCCGCTCGGGCAATTCTAGTCTGTCCTGGAGGATCACTGTGAGTTGGGATTGACTCCACAGCAGCGAGTTTGGTTTTGTTTTCAGTCTGCTGAAATTGATTGTGATTCATCTTGGCGTCTGCTTCCCAGAAGCACACAGCCCTGGGGAGAGGGCAGGCATGTGAGCACAGGGTTTGGTTAGAATGTGAGGCAGGGTGGTTGGTTGTTGGCAGGCAGTTGGCGGTGTCATCCCTGTCTGCTCCTGACTTCACCGCTGCTCCACACGTGGGTATTCACAGGCATGTACTTGTAAGTAGAAAAAGGAAATGAGGTCATCTCCAGACTTGGAATTTTAGGAAACATCAAAAAATGTTTTTATCCTGTAATGCCTACAATGATAAAGTGTTACTTTTAAAGTCGAGTAAATGTTTTATGTAAAAAAGCATTTGAAAATTCTTTTTACTACCAAAAAATTGTGTACAGAAGGACTCTGTTTCAGCACTGGTGCTCTGATGGTCTCTGTCACTGGTCTAAGACTCTCAGGGAAAAAGGACATGTGTCTTAGAACTGCTTCACCAGTGTCCCCACTCACTGCCTTTGGGCTCATTCTGACTCTTGGTGATGCCATGTGGGTCCCAATGGAACTGCTGCTCCTTGAGTTTTTGTGGCTGTGACATTTCAGAAGCAAATCACCACGAGTTTCTTCCATGATGCTTCTCGGGGTGGGTTCTGACCTTTCACCATTTAGTCAGTAGCCCAGCGTTTAACTGAAGACCCCTGTGTAACCGCTAGTTGTGTCTGCACGAAGGGGATGGGTTCTGAATCTGCAAAGCATGCCCTGCCTGTGATCTTTGGCCAGCACTGAGTATTACAGTAGACTGCCATCCAGTTGATTCTGACTCGTGGAGTCACTGGTGGATTCATAGAGCACCGGGTGGATTTGAGCTGCTTACCTGTTGGTGAGCAGCCATAGCACTTAACCATTATGCCACCACGGTTTCCGCTGAGTGTTAACCTGGCTCAGATTGCACAGGCCAGGATTCTTTGGAACATAAACTCTCGAATTAGGGATACAGGCAGGGACACCCCTTCCTCTAGACGCATCCGCATTTCAACCCTAGGAAGGAAAGCCGCCGTGTTAGTTAGCCAGATTCTCTGTTCTTAGATTTCAGGAATGATGCCACCCGAAGTTTTCTGCTGTGTTCTGTAGCGCCCCCTGACCCCCCTTGTGTGTTCTTGTGGTACCCGTGAACCATTCAGAGCGCTCTTACACTTTTCTGGTACTTTGATGTGCTTCATTCTTGCTACTTCTGTGAATGTCAAAGTCTAGTGTATGTGTGTTACATGAAAAACAAGGAAATACTTTAGATACATAAACATGGTAGTGTAAATCCACAAAACAGGAATTGATTGCTAGTGGCTTTTTCTGTGTGAGAGGAACTTAATAGACTGTATGCGGTCAGAGTAGGCTTCTGAAATGTTACTGCTTTTGGGGGGATGATAGAATTCAGAAAGGCTTATGATGCTGCTGAACTAAAGTCTGTCTCAGAATGAAACTGTATGCACCTGGTTGTTCCTCAGTAATGTTTGAATTCAGGTATTTCAGCCTTTTTCCACAGGCCCAAGTTATTACTTATTTGACAAAATCTTATGTACTGGGGAACTTGGAGCCTCCTTGACGGCACAGGGTAGAGGCTCAGTTGGTAACTAAGGTCAGCAGATTGAAATTGACCAGCGGCTCCTTGGGAACCCCGTGGGGCAGTTGTGCTCTGTCCTCTGGGTCTCTGTGAGTCGGGATCTGGTGGGTTTGGTTTTCGTTTTTTCGAAGCGTAGCTCTTGAGGGCTAGGTTGGAAAGAGAAGATTATCTGAACTCCTGAGTTGAGTATAAACAACCAAAATGAATTTTAAAATTGTAGTTTAGGGAACCGTACTGAGACAGGGTCTCACAGTAGCAGCTCTGTGGGGCTAGCAGATTTAGTTATGAAAGCGTGTAAACTCAGGATCGCCACTTGAACTAAAGAGTTGCAGATCAGTGATGCCTATGTTAATCTGATTGCTTGGCTTTGTAACTGCTGCTTTATTAAAATGATTTCTTAATGTTCCTTTGAACCCTTCCTTTTCCACTCCAGAGTTGTGTGTTTTCACAGTGCGCTGGAGCTCAGTGGGGTCTAAGGAATGACTGGGAATTTGAGGAGCATTTTTATTTGTTGTTGCTGCTCTATCTTGTTTTTTCAATTACTGATCATTCTGACCTTGAACTAGTTTTAGGACTTGGACCTCTTCCAGAATAAAAAAAAAATCCCCAAACAAAACAGAAACCTTGGCTCACTGTTACAGTATTTATAGATTGAAAACAATGTGGCGTACGAAGACCCTTCACTGTCTCAGTGTGAATTTCAGATCTCGGTGCTTCGCACTTCTGTAATAAAAGTAACATTTAGCAGACACCTGTTAGCGTTCTTTCCTTCTTGAATTTTCCATATGTGACTGTGTAGGAATACAGACTTTGATTTAATTTCAGCATAATTGTCAGGTTTCTTTTATTGATATGTAAAATAGCTTATATAATCCAAGAAGTGTTGATCAGAAACTGATAAACCAAATATTGAGTAAGGAACTTTTGCTGTTACTCAGATGGTTGTCATTCGTGTGTTTCTGTGTTGTCGTTTGTTCTTGTCACATGCAGGACACTTTGCTCTTCTGTGCTCTCTACTTTGGTTCCTTATTTTTTTCCTAGATCAGGATTCAATAGAGATCTCATTGCCTCTCAGTTTTTCTTTATTTTTTACTGTGTTTTCAGTGACAGCTTACCATTTGGGTCAGCTTCTCGTACAAAAACGTACACACACTTTGTAATGTGAACCTGGCTGCTCTCCCCACCCTGTGACAGCACACTCTTCCCCTCCACCCCGTATTTCCTGTGTCCATTCAACCAGCTCCTGTCACCCTCTGTCTTCTCGTCTTGCCTCCAGGCAAAAACTGCAGAGTTAGTCTTCTGTATCTGTTTAAGCTACCAAAAACACTCTTCAGCAGTATCGTTTTATGTCTTGAAAAGATCAGTTGGATCACTGTCTGAGTCCTTTCAGTTCTGGGGTAACAGGAAGTTAGGGATCATGTCTTACAGGAACCCTCCAGTCTGTTAGACCATCAAATCTGGTCTCTTTACCCGAGTTCAGTTTCTGTAACCCCACATTTCTCTTGCTCTGTTGGGCACTGTTGGCTGGGTTCCCTGTAAGGGCAGTCATTGGTAGCTGGGCACCATCTAGTTCTTCTAGTCTCCAGTCGACGTCATCTCTGGTTTATATGACCCTTTTTTTGTGTGTGTGTCTCTTGGGCTTGCATTTTCCTTCTGTCTTTGAAGTTCTTCATTTTCTTTTGTTCCAGGTGGGTTGAGACCAGTTGCTGTTTCTTAGGTGGCCACTTAGTAGCTTTTAAGACCCCAGATGCCACTCACCAAAATTGTTCCCTCCTTTTTTTAACCCCCTACCCTGATAGCATGTCACGTAGGTCATGCAGCGTTAATTGAAAGGTAATATTTGGACCTGGGGGCAGAGCTTTTTGACCTTAAGTTACTGAATCTCTTAGGCCTCCGGTTTCCTCAATGTAAGGTTAGACAAATTTGCCTTTTCAGTGAGAAATTCTTGAGCTCTGTGACATCAGCAATTTTCTTGGGCTGACTTGTGCAGTTTTTAATATTTTCCTTTTTGTCTTGTCGAGATCCTTATTGGGCTCACTGAATTTTTATTGTACATTGCCCAGACATCTGTTTACTTTGTCACATAATTCTCAGATGTATAGAACCTCTTAAATGCAGCTTTCTTTTGGTCACTTGCACAGTAATGACAACCCTAATAATGGCATTATGGCCCTGTGCCAAGCACAGTGCTGGGCAAGGCACTGTGCGGTTGGACCCTGAGGTGAGTCCGAGCGGATGTCCTGTTGTTGGGGAGCTCATTGTGGAGACAGTAGCTGACCGGCAGCAGCTCACCCAGTCGTTCAGATGGGGCCCCTCGTTTTATCCCAGTGCTCCTGGTTGTTCAAATATTATCCTGCTGGCAGTGTTGAAATTACCCAGAGCTTGATTTCATAATTCTGTGTATTTGTTTAGCATGTTGTATGTTTCAAAGGGCTTTTATGTGCAGGAACTTGGTGAGATAAGAAGACCAAACCCCAAACCAAACCCATAGCCATGGAGACAATTCTGACTCATAGCAACCCTGTAGGATGGAGAAGAACTGCCCCATCAAGTTTTCCAAGGCTCTAGGTCTTTATGACTGCCATGTCTTTCTTCCTAGGTACAAATGGCTGACCTTTAGGTTCAAGGCCAGGTGCTTATCCCCCACACCTCAGGGCTCCTTGTGAGTAAGGCAGGAGGTACTCAGGTTTCCCAGAGGCTGACCTGGTGACTTGATGGATCCTCCCTCCCCTCTTTTCCACGACAAACCGCCGTTTCATTGTAGATTTCTTTGAAAATTTATTCTTTAGTGATACTGCAGTGGTATCTGGGTCTACTATGCTGTAGAGTTGGTCATGAATTTTACATGTAGCAACAGACCCCTGCTTACTAAGGGCAGAGGGAGACACAAAGGAGGAAAACGCCATTGGCATTCCTCGGGGAACTTCAACACGACAGACATTAATAGGAAATGCATTTTTAAACAAGGCAATTTTGGGGGGTGGTAGATGTTTAATTTTGCTAGTATTTTCAGGTTGTAAAGAAATAGATATTGTAAAGAATTTGAAAATACAGAAACTTAACAAAGGAAGTAAAAATTGCCTGGAAGTAATCATTGTTAATATTTTGATATGTAACCTAACAGGGGTGGGTGTGGTGGTAGGAAGAACTAGGATTTCTAGACGTGTTAAATTCAAGATACTTGTTAGATGTATAAGTAATTGGAATTGAGTTCATAGGTGTGAAGTTCAAGGGAGAAGGCCGGTCTAGACCACACATAAACACAGGTACATGTGACAGTCCATGAGTGATCTTGTCCCAACAGTGGGCACACCTTAGGTCACCTGAGGGTCTGTACAGATGGAGAAGAGCAGAGATAGGAGGACAGATGCTCGGCACTCTGTCTGGCATTTAGGTGTTTGGTAGAGGAGAGGCAGCCAGCGAGGGAAATGGACAGGTGAGGTAGGTGGTCAGTCAGCTGACGGATGTCCTGGAAGCCAAGAGGCCAAGAGGAGGGAGGGTTTATTTCAGGGAGGGAACGATCTGCTTGTCTGATGCTGCTCAGCGGCTGTTCGAGAAGCTTGACAGGTTGCTGTCTGATAACGTGGACGCTGTTAGTGTTGTGACAGCCTCCGACTTCAGGAGGGGGTATGAGAGTTACTGCCTTCCGCTCAGAGCCGACTCCTGTGGAGCAGAGGCCAGGCAGACCGCGCTCTCCAAACTTGTTTCTCTGATTCTGACAGCAGTCGTCCCTCCCCCGGTGCTCTCTGCTTCTCTGCTCAGTTTCATAATTCACTGTACTGGGCTCACAACTCATGGACTGGGCTCACCGCAACGGTGTTTGCTAGGGAAGTAAGGGTTACAGTTCAGGGGCCACCTGGAAAGTGACAGGAGCAACTCAGGAGAGAGGAGACAATGTGTCAGTCAGGGTGGCTCCCAACCAAGACAGCCCTCAGTGCTGACTGTCCTACTTAGACAAGTGCGGTAGCTCTTTGGCTCTGCTGTGAGGTGCCAGGAGGCACCCCGCTCCCTCAGGGAACCCAGCTTTTGCTCCATGGGCTGGGAAGTCCACAGTAGCCATCTCGTGCCCGTCTCCTGGTTTTTGCCACTTGTACTGTCTTGCAATAAGTTGTCTGTCCTCCAGTGTTACAGCTTTCTGTGTTTCCTCAGTCTAGGAGATTCTTAGAGCAGGGACCCTGGATCCCAAAGGATGTGCTTCACTCCCAGCTTTCTTCTTCATGTCAGTGAGCTCCCCACCAACTTTTCTGTGGTCGGCCCCTTAAGCCTGGTAGGGCGGCCATGGCCATCTGGTTTGCATGGTCATCGACCAATCCTTGCAGCAGTTTTACACACCATTTTTGCATGCTGACCAATCTGTTGCCAGATTGTGGCCTAGCAAATCATTTTAGTGGAACTACAAACCAAGGACAAGACCGGCCATGTGTAAAGAAAAACCCTCTGCCCTGCAGGCACCCTCAGGAGGTGGTTTATGTTGAGTGGAGGGAGAAAGAGCTGATTTTAGTAGCCTCAGATGAGGCTGAGAAGAGACGAGAATGCAGATGGAAGCCTCACACATTCTTGGGGGATTCTGTCAGCAGAGCACTATACAGCAGGCAGAGGGCCAAGGGAGAGCCGAGGGACTTTATTTTAAGAAAGAGCTGTTACAGTAAGTTTGCGTGATACGAGAATGTGGATTCATTTTTTCCCCTAGATGTGTGTGTGCAGAAGCTTGTCCATTTTATTGGTCCTTTCCAAGAGTCAGCTCTTGGTTTAATTCATAAGTTCTACTAAAAGCACATGCAAGGCTTTGTCATGTGAGTGATTTTCTTGGTAGAAAGTCAGTAGATTTCATCAGATTCCGAAAACAGAGAAGCAGTGCTTTGGTTTGGAAATGCAACAGCTGTTTCTCCAGAGGCTTCCCTTAAAATTTTAAAGAACCTTTTCAAATTGGTATCTTTGTCAGTATAAAATGCTCAACAGTATGTATACCATTTCTCCTAGTCAAGAGGAAATCTTATTTTTATACCCGTCTTACCCCCCCATTTTGTCAAAATAATCTGAAATGTTAGTTCAAAATTATTTTCTTTCACCAGATGCCTTTCTATTTGAATAGTCTTTAAAAAGTTGCTTTAAGACTGATAGTAAGTTAGGAAACATTTAGACCTCACTAAGTTTTACCACTTTCTTTGTTTAGCATTTAAACATTTTTTCAAGTTTGTGTTTTTAACCAAAGTCATACAGGTCCTTGGCTTAAGGGGAAAAAAAAGAATGGAGAATTTTATCAAGAAAAACAACTTCATCTGATGTGCTCTACATCATCCTTGTTCCACTTCATAGATACATACACATGTTGACTACTCTTGGTTTTTGATGGTCTGTGTTTCTAAATAAGATATTTTTGCATGAATTCACCAGTCTAAGACTTTTATCTCCTGACTTCCTGTCATGATGTCTGATGTTTTGTTTGCTGACACCATCCCCTGCCTACCTTTATAATCACGTTATTGATTCTGTTTCTATTGCTGGTCATCACCGCAACTCCAGACATTTTGTGTGTGTGTGTGTGTTACTGACTTACCATGTTATAGGTCATAGAGAAGTACTGTCCTTCCTTTCAGTTCTCTCTGATTCCATCTCCCACCCAGCCTGTTGGTTTTCTTTTGTCAAGGTCAGTCGCCTTTAGGATCTGTTTCGTAACTGTAATTAAAGTCTTCCATTGTTTATCTTGAAAGTTGAGGGCAATTAACCTTACGTCTGTAACTGTGTCAGTGTTGGATCCTGAAGCTCAGTGGTATGCTATTAATTACACTGTCCTTCTTGGCTTGGCTTTGGCTTCCCGTGTGGTTGATGTCACCCTCTGACACTCAAAAAACATGTCTGGCATCACATTCAAACAATGCTGCTGTCGTTGAGTACTGTTAGTTGACTGGCCCTCATAGTTACTGCACAGACAAAGAAGACGTGTCCAAGTGAGATTTTCTGGATTGTAGTTTCTACAGAAGCAGATAGCTAGGTCTCTCTCCTGCAGAGTTGCTGGTGGGCTTAAACCACCAGCCTTTTGATTAGCAGCTGAGTGCTTAACCACTGTGCTACCAGGGCTAACAGTAGCTGACAGTGTGCATGCAGTGTGCGTCAGGCCCCATGCTGAGAACGTGATGCATTGCTTCGTTTGATCCTCCCTGCAACCGTGTGGAGTGTTCTTGTCGTGTTCCCCTCCCCCACCAAGAAAGAATGGTGGAGAGGTTGTTATAGGCAGACGTGCTAGACGTGCAAAGCTCACCTGGCAGGATAGACAAGTTGTGGTGTACCCATAAACTGGAATACTGTGGAACAGGTGCCTGGTAGATACGGCAACACAGATGAATCTTCAGGTCATGAAACAGGTTGAATGAAACCAGAAATGAGTGTATAATGTCTGATGCCATCTATATAAAAATCTTAGGAAGTACCCTCTCGTCTCTAGTGAGAAAAAGCTGTTGTTAGTTACTTGGAGTACAGAGACTACAGAGGAAAAAAGCCAGCCCAAACCTGTTGCTGTCAAGTTGATTTCTGACTCATAGCAAAGTATAGGACAGAGGAGGACTGCCCCCTAAGGTCTCTCGCTGGTGGATTCGAATGCTGACATTTTGGTTAGCACCTGTGTCTGTGGCATCAGGCTTTCCGGACTTCAGAGAGGTATGTGGAATTTTAAGGAATAATAGAAATTTCTAAATCTTGGTGGTAGTGGTTGTCGGTTTTACACACATTCACGGATATGAAAAGTTACAGAATTGTACAGTGTAAATAGATGCAGCTGATTATATACAAATTATGCCTCAAAGTCAATTTAAAAAGCATCATGACTGACAAATGCATGATTCAAATTATGTATAAAATAACCAAGCGTTTTTGATATGGAATAGTTCTGGTGGCTAGTTGATATTTTCGTAACTAGTCATATTCCCTGAGATCTAACAATCTGCAATCGTCAGGTAGCTGCCAAGTAAGTTAAGCAAATAAAATACCTAATTGTGTCTTGAATTCTTTGCGGTAAGCAGGTGTAACGGTACAATTCTTTATTGTTTCTCTTCTGAGGGTGGAAGTTCTGTGTTCCTTTTCTTTTTAGTTCTTCTAAGCTATTTTGAACTTAACTCCCGGGATTATCAACTTGGGTCTGTTCCTTTGAAGCTTAAAATCCTTTTGTTGGTGGGCCAGACCATGCCCTGAAACTGAGTGAAGTGAGATGATTCAGGGTGGTGAGAGTGGCATTAGGCAGAGGCAGGGAGAAGGGAAGGGCGGAAATTCTGAATGGCTCTGGAAGAGAAGAGTAAGGCCGGTTCTGAGGAACTGGACCAGGCCTGCAGATCCAGGAGAGCTGTGGTGGTGTAGTGATTAAGAGCTTGGCCGCTCACCCAAAGATCGGCAATTCGAATCCACTATCTGCCCCTAGGAGACCTATGAGGCAGTTCTGCTCTGTCCTGTAGGGTCTCTTTGAGTCAGAATGTACTTGATGACATTGGATTTGCTCTTTGGTACGGCAGTTCGTAGGTGCTGCTTTCATATGGAGGCCAAAACCGTGGCCAGTTTATACCTGCGTCCCATGTCTGCAGGTCATTGTCATCCAGCCACAAAGACCCTTCTGACTAACAGAATTATTTTGGAATAATTGGTCACATTAATTGAGTAGTATAGTTAAATGAGAACTGACCAGAAAGTGGTTTTTGTTTGAAGGCTTACTGCACAGACACGTTTCTGAATGTTTGCCTTCTTGCACAAGTTGAATGTAATGGTCTTCATGTGTCTTCCATGCCAAAGTATCGTTTTCATTCTGAACATCTCTTTGAAGTTTTGTTCTTCTTGAATTGAAGGACTGTCTTTTAAATGTATTTTTATTAGCATTTGCTGCAAATTTGCATAGCAGACTAGTTTCTTACTGAATAGCCAGTACACAGATTGTTTTGCGACATTGGTTGCCAACCTGGCTATGTGTCAACACTCTCCCCTTCTCCAGCCCACGTTCCCTGTTTCTGTTCGTCCCTGTTTTCTGTCCCTTCCCGCCTTCTTGCCTTTGCTGTTAGGCCAGTAGTCTCGTATACGTGGTTGAGCTGTGCAGCATGTCCCTGACGTGTGTCAATGTTGGCCCTGCAGACCTGTCTGACCTTTAACTGAAGGGTGAACTCCAGGAGTGACTTCAGTTCTGAGCCAAAAGAATGTTTGGGGGCCGTGCCCGTGGGGATCCTCCAGGCTCTGTTGGAGCAGCAAGCCATTTTTTGTGTGTGTGTGTGTGTGTGTCTGTGTGTGTGTGCATTCGAATTTTGTTTTGCATTTTTGTCCTACTCTGTCCAGGATCCTTCTTTGTGATCCCTTTGGGGGAGTGTCTTTTATCTGTGTCTTCATGACACTTAGTGTCTATGGGACAGTTCTGCTCTGACTGTAGGGTTGCTGTGAGTCAGAATCACCTTGGCGGGCTTGCTTTTTTGGTTTAGTTCACTTGTGGCTCTTACCCTGTCAGAGGGAGAAGGTAGGCAGATTCTGCTGGCACTGCTGACTTCATGGGGGAAGGCTCGGCGTGAATCCGGTTCGCACCCAGAAGTGGATCCACTGTTCCTGTTCCTATGACTGTTGTCCTTGTCGCCAGACAGCACTCTCCCTCATCTCATCCAAGCGGGGCCCGCTTGTCTCATCCCTGGCCCTGTGACCCAGGTCAGCACACGGGTGAGGAGGACTCTGTCCTTCTGATAAACTGCCTGCGCAGCCCTTCTCTGAATTAGCCACCCCAGGCCGAGTCAGAGTCTCCCAGTTAGAAGGACTCTGTCCTCCCGACTGCCAGGTAGGCAGACGCCAGCCCTGACTGTCTCACTGTCCCTCATGGGTCCATTAATTTTCTGGAATGGTTCATAGAATTCATGGAAAGTATGAGCACACTTACA
Source organism: Heterohyrax brucei (assembly GCA_028571685.1). NCBI lineage: Eukaryota > Metazoa > Chordata > Mammalia > Hyracoidea > Procaviidae > Heterohyrax > Heterohyrax brucei. The sequence goes on along the minus strand of CM053148.1, from coordinate 81,251,054 downwards.
GTTACTCATTTATTATAGCTAGAAAGGATACATGTGGAGATGAAGTTCAGCACACATGGGGCTTCTGTTGACTTTGGGGACATACCACCCTCCGCAGGGCAGATGGCCTCACCACTCTAGGAAACTCGGACTTCTGTGTTCAAAGCCTTTTCCTGGCTTCACTGCATCGTCCTGATGGGGCCTCCCTGCCTGGCCCCGATCGATCGACTCCTTGACTACAGATGATTGATGGCACCAGGCCTCTTGTCGTTCCTCAGGTTGGCTGTCGGGGTGGTCGTTGTGGCCCCCACTCATTTGCACACGTTTCTGGTGCTACCTGCCTGTTTTAGAAGAACAAGGTACCTTCACTGCTGGGAAATTCCAAGGGTCCTGTGTGAGGAATCCAAGATAAAGGCCAAATCATTTTCTTTGTGTCACATACAGTTAAGCAGTGACAGCAAGAGCCATCTTCCTTGTTCAGTGAAGATAAAGAATGTAGGGACAGTAACCTTTTTCTTTTAAGCAAATCAAAAGGTTCGGTGATTTTGTGTACCCTTTTGTGTTTAAGTTTAAAAAAAAAAAAAAATAGTCCTGGGGACTTGGTAAATGGAATTCCAGTTGTTTTTTTGCATGTGGAATATTGTTATGTGTATTTGGTCAGCTTTTGGAATTCAGCTGAGTGAACGTTGTAGACCAGGCTCTGTGATCAGGTATTTTACCCTAGGGTTGTTTCTGTGTAACTTGGCTTTAGAATATTAAAAGGTGCAAAGCCACAATGTCTTGCTCTAGCTTATCTTTTTGGAAACAAACATTTGCAGTAGAAACTGTGCTGAAACTTCAGTTGTGTGCATTGAGGAAAGAGCGGAAGTAGTTTCCAAACTGAGCTGCAGGAAGTGTAAAAATGCCTGTTCATCCTTTATCAGCATAACTGAATGAATCAGCAGTTAGTTAAGGTCAGGGAACCTTTATTTTGAATCCTAACAAGAATGCGTCTTTCCAGGAATACAGAAAAATGGATCTGTAACATAGGAATCTAAATTTGGTTGTTTATACATAACTTTCCAGGTTTGAGAAACGTGTAGAAGGTGACTGGCAACCATCAGGAGGACATGCACCATCAGTCAGCTGCAGTTAATGACACAGTTTCCTTGCTGGGTAAAACGGGTTGCTGGCTCTTCAGGTAAATGGTTTTCAGAATGAGGAAAAAGGATTTTCAGAACAACTTTCTGTGGTGCCTCTCACTGACAAGGCCTGGTGCTGAGGGGGCTTCGTTCTTGTCAGTCAGTTTTATTGGCCTTGTTTATTGGTGCCAACTCTCGACCTTCGGCCAGCTGTGTCATGGATTTCTTTCTTGCCTGTGGTGGGATGTGCAGCCTCTCTGTGGTCTCTGGAAGCTTCTAGAAGAACCATGCAGAGACCCTCCTGGAACACTTGGCTCACTGGTGGTGTTTGCACATGCAGTCGGTCCTGCATGTCTGTGGGGTCTGTGTCCACAGGCTCAGCCAGCTGCTGAGTGTTGGTCTGAGTGGTGTTCTCTCGGCGTCTAGTTTGTTCACGGCTTGGGTTGTGTGCCTCCTCTTTCGTATCATTCTTCCTAAACAGCACAGCATAACAACCATTTATGAAACACTTCCATTGTGTCAGGTGTGCTAAGTAACCTAGAGATGATTTCAACTATGCAGGGGAATATGCATAGGTTATATGCAAATAGTGCGTGATTTTATATAAGGTCCGTGAACATGCCTAGGTTTGGGTGTCTGTAGGGGTCCTAGAATTCATGCCCTCCAGATACTGAGTGATGTACATTGGAAGAGCCCACCGGGCTGCCTCTGGAACATCTAGATGATCTTGGATTTGGATTTGGATGGAAAATCCCTAATCTTCGACTCAGGTACCGGCAGAGGGCCAGGTGCTCTGTTACTTTACTGAGTTTACCCACAGCAGAGGGCAAGTCAGGTAAGGTCAAGTCATTCCAGGTGAGGCCTCAAAGGAGAGCAGCCAGCCATCCGGAGAAGAGAGTCCAGGTGACTGTGAATGCACAGTGGCCGCTAAAGACGAGGGAGCCTGGTCATGTGGGACCAGCAGGAAAGACGACGGTCTCGGAGAGCAGCAAGAAAGGGAGAGGACGGCGGGCAAAGGCTGGGTTAACGTGGAAAAGACGTATACCCGAAGACCTGGAATTGCTCATAAGAGGACTTGGAAGACGTTGCAGGGTTTTCAGCAAGGGGGGAGTTGCTTGGACATGGGGAGTCAGTTCGAGGGGCTCAGGAGGACATCAGGCTTTGGGGTGTGTATTTCTGGTGCCTGGGCTGTTGGCCACTGGACCTGGACTTGTCAGCGTGTGGGGTGAGGCTCTGCTCTTACATTGTCACACTAACTACATCTCGATTGGAATTAAAAAAAAAAAAGAAGAGTGGAGAAGATCAAAGTACTTTGCATGTAGTAAGGATAGAATAGACGTGAAGCATTGTTTTACTTTTTATTTTATATAGCTGCATCCTGTCTGGAATGTACAGAACGTGAGTCTAGGAAACCTGGAAATTGTCAAACGTGAAATGAAGCCTTTGAATACAGAAAGCACAGGCATTCACGAGCTGACATGGACTGCGCAGTGTGTTTCCGTGAGGCCGCCCCGTGGTCTACTTTGGGAGGGATAAACTGGAGAGGAGTGGCGTTGCTTTCGGACACCCAGGTGGCACAGTGGCTAAGTGCTACGGCTGCTCATCAGGAGGTCAGCAGTTCAGGCCTGCTGGGTGTTCCGTGGAAACTCTCGGGGGCAGCTCTGCTCTGCTGGTAGGCTTGATAGGGTCGTTGTGAGTTGGAATTGACTTGAGGCAGTGGGTTTGGTTTGGGCTTGGTGTTGCATTCATTGTCAAAAAGACTGTTTCAGGATCATTCACAGGCGAGTGCCGCAGTGCCTCCGTGGAGAACTGCTGGGAGTTCAGGCTGGCTTCAGAAGAGGACGTGTTCCAGGAGTGTCGTCGTTGATGTCAGGTGGAGCTTGGCTGAAAGCAGAGCGTGCCAGGAAGGTATTTCCCGGTGTTTTATTGACTGTATGAATCGTAACACATGACAGATAGCATTGCAGAGATCTGGAATTCCAGAGTACATAATTGTGTTCGTGAGGAACCTGTGTGTATACAGACCAGGAGGAATCAAGGAGGGCGTGCCTCAGGCTTGTGTCCTTTCACCAGATTTACTCTGAGGTGGACTGCAGGTAGAGGAATGTGACATCAAGGTTGAAGGAAGACTCACTAACAGTTTGTGACATGCAGATGGTGTGACCTTTCTGTGAAGGGTGAAGAGGGTGTGGGGCATTTAGTGATGAAGATCAAAGACCACAGCCTTCAGTGTGGATTCTATCTGGACGTAAAGACACCAAAGCCCTCACAACCGCACCAGTAAACAGCAACCTGATAAATGGAGAAAAGATTCACATCGTCAAGGACTTGGTTTTACTTGGATCTGCAATCAATACCCATGGCAACAGCAGCGGAGGAGTTGAATGAAGCATTCCATTAGGCATGTCTGCTCTAAAGGACCTCTCCAAACGGTTGACAAACAAATACGTCACTTTGAGGACTGAAGTGTGCCTGGCCGAAGCCTTGGTGTTTTCGATCTCCTCGTCTGCATGCAAGAGGAGGACAGTGAATAAAGAACACCAAACAAAAATTGATGTATTTGAGTTGTATTGCTGAAGAATATTGACTATACCATGGCCTGCCAGAAGAATGAACACATCTGTCTTTGAAGAAGTACAACTGGAATGTGCCTTAGAAGTGTAGGTGACGAGGCTAGACCTCAGGTCCTTTGGACATGTTATCAGGAGGGATTAGTCCCTGGAGAAAGACATTGTATGTGATAAAGTAGACAGTCAACCAAAGGCAAGAAAGCCTGCAGTGTGATGGATTGCACAGTGGCTGCAGTGACGGACTCAAGCCCAATAGTGGTTGTGAGGGTACCGCAGGGCTGGGCCATGTTTTGTGCTGTTGTACTGTAGGGGTCGCTGTGAGTCAGAACCACCTCAACGGCATCTAACAGCAACAGCATTAGGATTGCCGCTGACTGAAGTGGTGACTTTTGGAAGGATGTGGGGAGCCCAGGAGACGGGGACACGTAGAAAACAGAGGAACAGCTCTGAGAGCCTAACGTTCTCCATCATCAGTTTATAGCGACACCAGCTTGCACGTTTTCACGTTTCCTAGCTGTTCTGTATTCAGCAGAATGATGAGCCACAAAAGGGAGATGGATGTTGCTTTCGGCGTTTGCAGGGCAGATGCCGGGACAGAGGAATAAGGCTGAGGTCTAGAGAGCAGGGACAATTTGAGTCATGTGGTCAGCTCTGGAGTCCAATTTGGCTGGGAGGTCATTGTGTTCTGGGCAGGGTTTGCATCGTGTAAGGTTGGGTGGGGGGGTGCATCTTATAAGTTTTTGGGGAGCATGGAGAGTAGTGAAGAGACGTCACTTTCTTTGGGTGACAGGTCCTCCTTACTCTTCCTAACTCTAATTTCTTGTGTTGATAACTGAGCTGTCCGGACCATTTGCTAAAAGTTGACTCCTCTTTTTACAGTATAGCCCCCACACTGAGATAGTTCCTGTATTTTTAAAGCTACCAGTGATTTCCCCTGGTTTGCTGAGTCTCAGTAAATTGTAGGTTTTGCTCCCTAAACTTGGGTGAAGTTTAATCCCATAACAACAGAGAAATTTTGCTTTCATTTGTTATGTCTGAGGAACTGAACATTTCAGGTCTGTTGAGGGCTTTCAAAATAAACATATATGCAGAAGAGAATTTATAGATACATCTTCCGTGTCTGTAACTAAGATGACCTGTTTTTGAGGTGGAATCGACCTGTAACCTGGGCCTGGTCTGTTTGAATTTGAGTGGTTCTCATTTTTCCTTTTCCTTTTCTTTGGAGTACAGAGAACGTGAAAACAGACGACACTTGGCTGGCTTGGATCTTGGCTCACTCATGGAAAGTTTCAGGGTCTGCTGGGTTCTGGGTGGGGAGTAAGGTGTCAGAATTAAGCGACCACACAGGGTTGACAGCCCTCAGAGCTTGCGGGTGCCGTCAGTGTGATGGCCACAGTGGGGTGCACATCACCTGTAGGTGTTCATCCCAGGCTACTGGGAACAGGAAGGAATACAAGAACTGTCTTCTCACCTCCGTGTGTTTTATGTTGACAGTGATTGTCACTGATCCCAGCTCATGCTGACCCCAGGTGTTAGGGAGTAGAGCTGCTCCGTGGGGGTTTCCTAGAAGCAGTCTAAGTGGGTTGAGGCCTGTAACCTTCCAGTTAGTCGTCACACCCAAACCATTTGCACCTCCTAGGAACCCGTATGTTTTACAGCACCTGCGGTGTGTTAGAAGAATAATAGTATGTGTCTGAAATATGTGGATAAACATACATACTAATAACATGCCCACACATATAATGCATATGAAAATAGCACTCGGGGGCTGCATGATTGGCAAAAAACATATAAAGGCACATGTCATTTGCATAAAGAATTGCTGTGTCAGGGGTGCTCTGTTTTGCAAGTAAAAGAAAACCAGAAACCAAACCCATGCTTTTGCGTCCACTTATGGCGACCCTACAGGACAACAGAACTGGTGGCTTCAGACTGCCAGCCTTTTGGTTACTAGCCATAGCTCAAAGGCACTACACCATGAGGCCTTCCCGTTGCAAGGAAGTGGTGTACAAAAAGAATTTAGAGGCTGCTGCATGTTTCTATGTATTGTTAAAATGCACTTTTTTTGTAACTTTGTTGCATTTTAACATCCTAGTGCGAAGCCGGGCTTGTCAGCTGGAAAGTCCCCTTTACTCAGATCTATCTGGCCTGACAAACTGGAGTCGGGTTTTCTTTGTCGTGGAGGGACCTAGCCTTCTGTAGGTGGAAGTCCTGATGCCGTAGGGCTCTGCTGTCTGTCTGGGGCTGGGGAACGGGACCTGGAGAGCCGTAGGCGCCGTTCAGCCCCTGCGCAAAGTGTCACAGTCCCTGCCCTTCCCCCCCATCATGCCCATTGTCCATTTTACAGCCACAGGGTTGGGATGCCAGGCTCAGGTGTGGCCCAGGAATTTCCCGGCCCCACCCACTTGCTCCTGAAAGGTGATTTCCAGTGTGACGTGCCTCGCAGGTTCCAGAGATTTCTTGTCTCCTTCACTCCATGACCTTTTTTCCTAAACTTTAGCTTGAAAAATTGCTAAGGAAAACCTATTATCAATGAGGTATACTGAATAAAAGCTTCTAGGTAGTTCCTCTAGAAGCTTGCGTTGTGTTGCTTTCTTTTAGCTAGAGTTTCCCAGGGCTTCTGTGACAAAGTACCACACTGGGTGGCTTGACACGGCAGAAACTTCATCCTTCGCAGCCCTAAAGGATGTCGGGAAGTCTTGCCTCTTTGCAGTTTCTTCTGGTTTCCTGACGGCCCTTGGCGTGGCCTTGTTCATAGCACTGTTGCTGTCGTTTCTGCCTTCATTTTCACATGCCTGTCTTCTCTCCGTGTCTGTCTGCCCTAATTTCCCTCTCCATAAATCATGGTGTGGAAACCCTGGTGGCCTAGTGGTTAAGTGTTATGGTTGTGAACCAGAAGGTCGGCAGTTTGAATCCACCAGGCGTTCCTTGGAAACTCTCTGGGGCAGTACGGCACTGTCCTATAGAGTTTCTGTGAGTCAGAATCAACTTGAAGACCCTGGGTTTGGTTTGGGGTTTTGTATAATGACTCAGGGTGGTTTGGTGGTGCAGTGGTTCAGCACTTGACTGCTGACTGGAGGGTGGTGGTTTGATCCCTCCTGTCGGCTTCACAGGAGAAGTACTTGTATTCTGTCCTGAAGAGTACAGCCCAGAGAACTCCCGGGACCAGCTCCACTCTGTCATACTGGGCCACTGTGTCTGACTCAGCCACAGCACCTAACAACAACACTGTGATTAAACCACTGAACGTGGGGCCCACCTCCACCAACTCTAACCCCATTTTATCTGATCATATTTGCAAAGGCCCTGTTGTCAAATAAGGTGGGACTCACGAGTACTGGGAGGGAGCGAGGATGTCAGTGTGCCTTTTTGGGAGGTGTCTCGCTCGATGTGCCCCATCTTCCCGCCTGCGGCCTCCTGACCAGCTTTCCGCCCCGTCTCGGCAGGTCTGCGGCCGACGAGAAGCATGCGCTCCGCTCAACTGCCCGACACCGTCTGCCACGCAGGATGTCTGTGAGCGAGAAGCCGCTTTTTGCCTATGAGTCCTCGGTGCACAGCGCCAACGTCTTGCTTAGCCTCAATGACCAGCGAAAGAAGGACCTGCTGTGTGACGTCACCGTCCTCGTGGAGGGCCGGCGGTTCCGCGCCCACCGGGCCGTGCTGGCGGCCTGCAGCAGCTACTTCCACGCCAGGGTCGTGGGCCAGGCCGATGCTCAGCTGCAGGTCACCCTCCCGGAAGAGGTGAGAGCACGATGCTTCCAGAAGTGACAGCGGTGTCCCCTGGATTGGCCTGAATCCCGTATGCTTTAAATTAAGTACAGTTTAATGCTGGTGGCAGTGCTGTCAGCTGAGGAACAGCTCCCCAGCGTGGCAGTGGGGCCTGGCTTTTGCCTTTTCCGTAGAAATTAGGGCCTATTGCTGTCAGATCTGTCCAACTCACAGTGACCCCACAGGACAGAGTAGAATTGCCCTACAGGGTATCCAGGGAACGGCTGGTGGATTTGAACTGCCAGTGTTTTGGGTAGCAGCTGAACTCTCTAACTGCTACATCAGGTCGTCATGAATTTGGATGTTAGTCAGTAATACTCATTAAGCATTAACTGGCTGGTTTTTATGTTGTTCTGACCGCGTGCCCTAGATAGGGCATGCCCAGTAGGTGAAGGGCGCTGGCAGAGGCCCTGCTTGGGGGACGGTGTGCTGTGGGCCGTTCTGTCCCTGTGGAGCTTATCTTCTGGTGGCAGGCCGTTAACTAGGTTAAGAACCAGACTTGGTGCCTTCCAGTCAGTTCCTGCTCAGTGACCCTGAGAGGTTCCACGGAGGTCAGTGTCCAGTTACGTGTCCTCACCTGTGGAGGCTCAGGTGTGTGCTGCCTCAGTTGCGGTCCTGAACAGTCCAGCAGCCCAAGGACCCTGGGATGACTGCGTCACTTCTTCTCCCCGCCTTTCCTGTCCCTGACCCTTGGAAACCACTCTTCTGTCCTCTACTTCAGAGTTCTGTCCTTTCAAGGATGTTGTGTAGATGAAATCATGAAGTGTGTGACCTCTTGGGATTGGCATTGTGCCCACCCCGTCAATTCCAGAGGACTCACCCAAGTTACGTGGAGCAGCTGTTGCTCCGTGTGGCTGGCTGAGTACTACTACATGGTGTGCACATGCCTGTTTGCTGAGCGGCTCGGCTGGTGAAGAATGAGAGGGGTGTTTCAGGTTTTGGCCGTTAACACGTGCAGGTTTGTGTGTAAGCATAGTTTTCATTTCTCTGGGATTACAGTCCAGGAGAGCAGTTACTAGAGCAGCAGTAGTTACTCGTTAGTTTCATAAGAAACTACCGAACTGTGATTCATGTGGCTGTATCATTTTATGGAAACCCTGGTGGCATAGTGGTTAGGTGCTACAGCTGCTAACCAGAAGGTCGGCAGTTCGAATCCACCAGGCGCTCCTTGGAAACTCTGTGAGGCCATTCTACTCTGTCCTGTAGAGTCACTGTGACTCAGAATTGGATGTTTTTGGTTTCAGTATGTGAGAGCTATGGTCTCATTGTAGGCCTTGCATGACACGAGGAAAGCGTGATTTACGTGCAGTTAGGAGTGTATCTGTGAAGCGGAAGGTGTGTCACTGAGGAGTAGGGTGTGACATGCGTGCTATTCTAGACTTCCTTTTATAAATGGAAATGCCTGTTTTGTAATTATTGCAGGTAAGTCACTCCCCATTCCCTTCTCTGCTTACAGTGGAGTTCTCTCTTACATGGCTTTCAGATGATGTGTTATGTTGTTTATGTTTTGTGTGTTCACAGGTCACGGTGAGAGGCTTTGAGCCTTTGATTCAGTTTGCCTACACCGCCAAGCTGATTCTCAGCAAGGACAATGTGGATGAAGTGTACAAGTGTGTGGAGTTTCTAGGTGTGCATAATATTGAGGAGTCCTGCTTTCAGTTCCTCAAATTCAAGTTTTTGGATGCCCCCGCAGACCAGCAGGAGCGCCCCAGGAAGCAATGCTTTCCGTCCCACTGTCAGAAGGCAGACTTGCAGCTTTCAGTTGCAGACCAGAAGGAGCAAGAAGGTGACGACGCCGAGGAGCTGCTGGAAAGTGCACACGTCGAGGAGCTGCTGGAAAGTGCACACATTCAGACTCCTCACTGTAAACCCAGCAGGCCTCAGAGAGGGGCCAGAGCGTCTCCCCCGCCGCCCAGTGTCGCCAGCCAGGCAAGTGAATCTGCCTGCTCAGAGAAGGACACGGCTCTGACTTTGTCATCTCTGTGTCCCAAATACAGAAAATTCCAGAAGGCCTTTGGAACTGACAGAGTCCATTCTGTGGACTCCAGCCTCAGAGACGTTCCGGCCTGTCCCGTTCAGCCAAAGGAGACAGCGGAGATTGGGTGTCTCCGTGGCCCCCAGGAGGGGGCAGATCGTCAGGTCCTCCCGGAACATGAGGATGGTGAAACGCCTGCGGAAGGGGAGGAGGCACAGAAGAAAGACCCAGCCTCTGAGTGTCCCTCTGTGAAAGCCGAAGCGACTCCCTTCCCGCACACATCTTCCGCAGACCCTCACGGGCTCTACTCTCTGTCACTTTTACACACCTATGACCAGTATGGTGACTTGGGTTTTGCTGGTATGCAGAGCGCCGCAGTGGTGGCAGAAAAGCCTTTGTCGGGAGCAGAAAGCCCAGAGGAGCAGTCCTTTGGCGGGAGCCAGGATGGACATTTGAAGTCGGACGCTGGTCCCAGGGAGGACAGTAGCCTGGCCTCTGGAGATCGGAGCAGTGTGGAACGGGAGGTGGCTGAGCACCTGGCCAAGGGCTTCTGGAGTGACATCTGCAGCACAGACTCCCCTTGCCAAACACAGGTGTCACCTGTCGTGCCCAAAGATGTCCCAGAGCAGATCTACACACAGAAGCGCTTTGAGTGTCCCTGGTTGGGGATCAGGATCAGTGACAGTCCAGAGCCGGGCCAGAGGACTTTCACGACGCTGAGGTCTGTCAATTGCCCCTTCATAAGCACGCTGGGCACTGAGGGATGCTCCAGTAGCCTGGAGATCGGCAGCGAGGACTACGCCCCGGAAGGCCAGCAGGAGCCTTGTCCGTATGCCTGCGTGATTAACTTGAGAGACGACTCCGAGACGGACACTGAAGGGGACAGCGAGTCCTTCTCGGCCAGGGAACAGGAGTGTGAGGTGAGGAGACAATGAGTAGGTCGTTAACTGTTTGACCAGTGACTGCTGCAGCTGGGAGCCCTGGTGCTTGGTGGTTAAGAGCTTGACTGCTGACTGAAAGGTCAGCAGTTCGAATTCACCAGCTGCTCTTGGAAACTCCATGGGCAGTTCTGCTCTGTCCCGCATAGTCACTGTGAGTTGGAATTGATGGCAGTGGGTTTGGGATTGGGGTTTTTTTCCTGTGTGAGCTCCTGTTTGCACTCCTGGAGATGTGAACAGGCTCAGAGAAGGTAACTCTGAAACTATGCCATAAGGGACAGCGTGGTGACATGAGGCCTGAAGGACTTCCTTGCTCGTGTATTTAAGGTGAAATAATGAAGCCTGTTATTGTCGAGTCAGTTTCGACTTATAAAAACCAACAAGCAGAAAACCCACTGCGTCGAGTCAGGTCCAACTCCCAGTGACCCTGTAGGGCAGAGCAGAACTGCCCCATAGAGTTTCCAAGGAGAGCCTGGTGGGTTTGAACTGCTGACTGTTTGCTTAGCAGATGAAGCACTTAACCCACTACATCACCAGGGTTTCCAAACTCATAGCAACCCTATATATGTCTTCTGATAACTATGAAGTAGATTCATACATTAGCTGTTTAAAATAAATGAAACAAATGCCTTACCCTGGGGAAAAAGAAAAGCAGTTCTCTTCTGAGATCTGAGTCTTCTGGGTGACTGGTTTTGGGAACAGAGCTCCTGAAGTCAGGTTTTCTGGGACCTAGTTTTTGTGGCTGTTCATTTTTTGAATTTTCCCATGGGTGTTTCACCTGTCACTTTGGTGAATATCTTGATCATTGAGTGTGACGTAGCGCAGCTGGGTGCGACGTTGTGACCGCTGTCAGAGGCCGCCAAGCTGAGTCCTGATGACCACGTGTCACTGACTAGAGCCACACTGTGGGGTTCTTTTCACAAACACAGATCACCAGACCTTCTCTTCCTCAGTCCTGCTGGCAGTATTTTTCTCATTATTAGATGAAAATGCCTGTTTTGTGATTATCAGAGACAAGTACTCACCTCAGTCCCTTTTCTGCTTCTCTTGAATCCATTAGATAGCTTTCAAGTGATGTTTGTGTTCTTTTTATTTGTAATTTAAAAGGGACAGTGAACAGGTATGAGCCTTTGGCTCAGGTTGCCTGCCCAGCTAAACTGACGTGCGCCACGGTTTGAATCTCCAGCCCCAAGGCTGTAGATGACCAGAAACTGTCAGTGCCACCTTGGGACCTCAGTATGAGCTGCGGACTCTGTGTGCGCAAGTTTGTATTGCTGTTTGTAAGCTAATTACTGTCTATCACTTCAGAAATACGGGCCTGTTAGTTCAATTGATTAAATGTTAGATGACCAGCCAGTTGGTGGTTCAAAACCAGCAGAGGATGGAAGGCCTGACACTGTGCTGCCTGGAGGTCACAGGCTTGAGCCGCTCTGCTCTGCATGCTGGGGCGCCCTGAGTTGGAATCCAGTCACTGACAGTGAACAACAACAGACTTCTTTATTATCTTCTTGTGAATTTATAGTTGTTGGGTATCGCAGCTTTGAAAGAGACTGTTTTTTTCCCTTGGCTTTGGAAGGAGGCGATTGATGATGTAGAAGTGGTGTGCGCGCGTGAGATGTTGATGAGGCACACATGCAGTGTTTGGTATTATAAAAGAGGGTTGAAAATACAACATTTAAAAATTTTGAAAACATTTTGAGCAACCGATTTCTATATATGAACTTGAAAGGCACACAAAGCAGGTTGTCAGACTGACACGTTACGGTTGTATTTTTGATAAAACATAACTGAACGGTCTTCACTATTTTATTATTGAAAAAAGGCTTGTGATCTTTCTCCAAATTGAAGCATGTTGAAAATGACTTTAAAATAATTGTAGGTTTTTTTCTAAAGCCTTTCTTTTTCTGTGTTGGCAAGTGAAGTGTGCAGCTTTTAAATGTGTTCCATGAAGCTCTTGTTTTCCTGACAGAAAATAAATTTCTGAAATGCCTTAGAACTCACTAGCATAACATGAATATTAAATCGGTGTTGCACAGTAGTGTCATTCAAGAAATAAAGGAACCTTTTTTTTTTTTTGTTTTTGAACAAAAACATGTTAAAAGGACTTCAGAAAGGAGGCTTAAGGATATCTGGGAGGTATTAACATGCCCTAATTAGAGACCTCTTAATTTCCGTTTTTTCATGTTGGTAATCTTTAACTTCCTAAAACAAGAAATTCACTTCTCAACTTACCTTGGAACCCTCTATAGTATAGACTAGAAGTGTCAAATTCTTAGCTCTTTCTTAGGAGGGATTATACAGAAATAGAGCTCTATTTTTTTTCCCCCTTTAATTCTAAGTGAATTTTGGAAACCTGGATTGGCATTTTCATCCTCCTGGATTTAAGTACAGTGCTTTCCCCTTCCCTATAACCAAGTGTGTTTTCAGCAGGTCCCTCACATCTCTTTCGTGTCTCAGGTGAGACTGCCGTTTAATGAGCAGCGCATCATTGCCCTCTCTCGGAATGACTTTCAGTCGTTGTTGAAAATGCACAAGCTGACCCCAGAGCAGTTGGACTGCATCCACGACATTCGAAGACGAAGTAAGAACAGAATCGCCGCACAGCGCTGTCGCAAGAGGAAACTGGACTGCATCCAGAATCTGGAGTCTGAGATCGAGAAGCTGGTGAGTGGGCCAGGCTTCCGACGACTTCCCTTGCTCTCCTTTCGTCCCTGGTTCCTCTTCCCTCCCTCCGTCCCTCCTTCCTTCCCTCCCTCTTTTCCTTCCTCCCTTCTCTTTCTTTCTTCCTTTTTATCTGTAGAGGAAAAAACTTTTTAAATTCCTGCATCACAGACAGTATGCAGTTAAGATGTTAATTTTAAGATGTACTCGCAATGTTATAGAGAAAATAAATTATGGCATAAAACATGGCATTTCCGGAAAGGTTACAAAATAAATTAAAAAAAAATAGAAAATTTCACCAACTATTTGACTTCAATGAGTATTCTACCTTTTCTTCCTTGGAACGCCCGTGGGGAGTTCTGCCCTGTCCTTTGGGATCACTGAGAGTTGGAGGCAGCTGGGCAGCAGGCAGGTTGGGTTTTGGGGTGCAGTGCTGGGTAGCAGCTCTGGTGGTACGGTGGTTCAGTGCTCGGCTGCTAGCGTCAGGCTGGTGGTTGGACACGCCCGCTGCTCTGCAGGAGGAAGAGGTGGCTGTCTGCTTCCACGAGGATTCACAGCCGTGGCAACCCCGTGGGGTCGCTCTGTCCTGCCCATGCAGGGTCACTGTGAGTTCAAGGGAGTGCTCGGGCAGTGGGTTGGGTCTAGATTCATCTGGTTTACTACACCATCTGAGTTCTCACATGGCTCTTGCGTCTTCTCCGTCATCTAGTTGTAACTTACTGTAACAGCTGTCAGTAGCTGATTTGTCCCCTTTCCTATCTCAGGAAAACCAAACAAAGAAAACTTTGGCCTAAGTTGGGTTCACCAGTGACTTTATCTCAGACGTGAGTACTAAGCAGGTGTCTTTGAGGGCAGCAGCTGTCACCTTTAGCACTTCTCTGGTTTGTCGCTGAAAGGTCCACGTGTATTTCGTGATTCACATCAGACCCTGGTTGCCGGTGACGGGTGGTTGTACCGGGTTTCATAGTCTGGAGTGGAGGGGCCTGTCTGCCCTCTGGGTTTTCTGTCCCCTCTGCCCGTGCTTCCGCAGAGCAGGCGAGACGTGTAGTGATACACCAAGATGCCTACTTCACCTGTCTTGTTAGGTCGATTCCTACTCACGGGGACCTCCTGGGTTCACCAGTGACTTTATTTCAGATGTGAGTACTAAGCAGGTGTCTTTGAGGGCAGCAGACCTCATAGAACTCCCTTGGCTGTAATGTCCTTACTGCCCCGGTCTGGTCGCGATACAGGTGGTGAGCCCTGTAGTTCAGGAAGCTGTTGGCTGCTTGTTTTCCTGGAGTGAAATCTTACAACTCATTGCAGTCAGTCATTATAGACCATAGCACAACAGACTGTGTATAAAAAAAAAATGTGTTTTCATTACATAAATAATTCTACCACAGGATGTTTGCAAGGCGGGTCAGTGGATCAGTAGTTGAATCTTGTAGAAAAGCTGCTTCAGTGGTCTGAACGTGCTGGGAAAGTCCAAGGGAGCTGTGTCAGTCTGTATTAAATAATTAACTATTACAGAGCTCTTATCTTGGTGAGATTGCTTGCAAGGCCCCAGTTTATTCTTTTCTAGGAACAGGGAAAGGTGTGCTGGTGGCAGTGGTTGAGCTGCCAACCCAACAGTCAGCTGTTGGAACCCACTGGCTGCTCCTCGTGAGAGAGATGTGGCAGGCAGTTCCTGTTAGGATTGCAGCTTTGGGAATGCAGGGTCAGTTCTGCGCTGTTCGGGGGAGTTGTCGTGAGTTGGAATTGACTTGAGAGCAGTGGGTTTGGCAGCTCCTGATAACGGAGGATTGACCCAGGAGCTGGAAAACATGCCTGTCTGTGATCCTCTTGAGCCACAAAGGTGATGCTGGAATTCAGGGAAGCTTTTTAAAGAAAATTATTTTAATTACCAAGATAGCTTTCTTTCTCTTGGAAGGTTTCAGGTGTTGTTGATTATGTCAATTTATATGTAATAAGTGATCAGAAATCAGAATATTCAGAATAAGGGATCAGAAGTCAGGGTCTTGGTAGGTGGTCACCATTTGGTTTCATCTCTCTGCCCATTATGACAGGATAGGTACAGGCTGACCTCACGTGTCTTTTAATTTTACATTTTACGGTGAAGATTTTATTTTATTATGAATAAACTTGTATTCAGGACTGGTCACGTTCTGCTGGCTGCCCCGCCCCCCGCACGTGGCCATTCCCGTACTCTTCTCGGGCCTCTCTCGCCTGTCCTGTATTGTGGGGCCCCTCTGTGGTCTGCCATCTGTCCTTCCTCGGTGTCCTAGACCAGCGCGTCTGAAGTGTGGACTGGGACCCCTGTCGCTCAGCTGTCTGGCAGTGCCTGTAGGAACGCACCCGTTCCCTGGCCCCATCCCAGACTGTCCCATTCCAGACCGCACCATTCCCGTTGTCGACTCTGAGAATGTCCGACTTCCCGAAAAGTTCAGTGAGCACACCCTAAATAACTGCCTGGGTGCTCTCTGCTCACGTTCAGCAAGTCACCCCACTGTGCTGCCTGTACTTGTCTTTCTGCTCCGTCTGTCTGTCTTCCTTCTCCCAGGTCTGCCTGTCTGTCTTCCAGCTTTGTCATCCCAGCCTTGGCTGGTTGGTTGGCCGTCCTCTCTGCCCTGTTGGTCAGTTCTGGTCTCTTTCCGACACCAGCTCATTGATGTTGGTCTCTGCAGGCCTCTTGGTTTCACTGCCTTCTCCTCTCGGTCTCTCTTACTCTTACTTTCTGAAGGGTACCACGTCGCTTAATGCTTCAACAAGTGTCTCCTAAACACAGGCATTCCCACTGTCGCTACTCCTGCCTGAGAAGTTAATACAGTTTTAATATCATCTCTATTCCATATTGAAATTTCCCTAATCATTCTCAAAACATCGTTCTTAGATGCTCATTTTCAAATTAGAATCTAATCATCATGTGTGCATCTGGTTGTATCTTTTTAGTCTCTTACTCGAGAGAAGCCCACCCATACATAGAACTGTAGAGTCCAGCCCAGATTGATTCTAAAATGTTCCACTTTCAAAGTTTGTGTGGTCGTTTCTGTGTGGGCTACTGTGCCTGGCCCCCCAGCCCCTGTATTTCCCGTGAGCTGGAAGAGTTTAGGTTGTTAGATGGGGACTAAACATTGGAGTGTTGTTGTGTCCTTCCTGGTTGCATCACCTGCTGGGTGAGACTTGGCCAGATTTCTTCCTTTTCCAAGTTGCCTGGGTTCAGTTACCTGGGGGGTGTTAATTTAGGCATGGTGGGGACGTCCCATCCCTGGGTAATGGTACATCCTTTGGTTGTTAAGCACCTGTAAATGGATGTTACGGAGCCCTGGTGGCAGAGTGAGTGTCAGCTGCTAACCAGAAAGTGGAAGGTTGGAGCCCCGCAGCTTCCCTCAGGATGTGCAGTCTGCTTCCATAAAGCTGAAGTTCTTAGAAACTCTGTGGAGCAGTTCTGCACCCTCCAGTAGGCTTGCTGTGACTCCATGGCAATGGGTTTTCTTTTTTTAATTACATCAACATATTAACGATTTGCTTCGGCACTTGGCTTGGCTTATTTCAGTCTGCCAGGAGCTCCTTGGAAGCTCTATGGGATGTTCTCCTCTGACCTTTAGGGTCGCTATGACTTGGACCCGACTCTACGGTAGTGGCTTTGGTTTTTTTTTAATTCAAAAATATGTATGAAGTAGTTACAAAATTAGTGTCAGGATTACTATTAACCATGACCTTATTGAACAAAATTAAATATTTTGTTGCATTTTTTTCTCCTTAAATATGTCTGAGGGGTGACATTTAAAGTTTAAAAGTATTTGAAAAAATTTATTAAGTTTGATGTACACTTAATTTATTTCTGTTTATATTTGTCACTAGGATTTCTCTTTGTATTTTCTGTTGAAGTCTAATTTTTTAATTCACGGTGCAGCTTTCACATGCAAATGAGGTGACAGAAGATACGAAGTCTTGGGTCAGGTGCATCTCACTCCTCAAAGTGACATCTGTGCTTTTTAACACTTTAAACAGGTCTTTGGAAACAGATTTTAGTGCAGTAGGTAGGTTGATAACTTGACTGCATCTTCCATGGATGCTGATTGTGGCTCCAAATGGAATCCTTGGCAACTTCAGTCTTTTCTTCATTTATCGTGACGTTTGTTATTGGTCCGGTGGTGAAGGTGTGTGTTTTCCTGGTGTTGAGGTGTAATCTGCTCTGAAGGCTGTGGTCTCTGACCTTCGTCCCCCGTGAGTTGGAATCACCTTGACAGCAACTGACAGCAGCCTGTTGTACTCATGATCTGGCCATTTCAATGTCAGATCTTTGTACTCTTTAGCTTTACTGGATGAGTTACATATTTAGAAGGCTTTTAAAAATATATGTGTATACACACACACACACGTATACACAAATATATATATTTGTTAAATATAAATATAAATATATATAATATACACAAATATGTTATAGAAATTATATTCAGAATTTATACTCTATAAAATATGAATATAATTATATTTTATTTATAATAAATTTATATGCTATAACTATGAATTATGTAAATTTACTAATCATAATTATAAATATAGAATTATAGACAGTATAATATAAAATATATATTATAAATTATTAAGTATGTATATACATATTTATATTTAACAGATACTGTACACTAACTGTTGAGATTGTGGATTTGGCTGTAGAGTTGAATTGTTGGCATGAAGTATAGAATGGCATCGGTTGGTACGCCAGTGCTGTGCCTTGTGATTAAAGCTGATGGAACACTGGAGCAGTCCAGCTCCTATGTGATTCCTAACTGACCAGACTCATCAGGAATGAAAGTTTGTGTCACCCCACCAGGCAGAGAACTGTGACCAGCTGAAGTGTTTACTGAGGGAAAAGGCAATGTGAAATGGGTGGTGGAAGAAGGTAGTTCTAGATACCAGTGATGGCCCCCTGACCAGTGGTAAGAGTGAGGGCTGCAGTAGTTTTTCGGTCTTTATTTCATGTTGCACATTTAGATGTGTGTATTGTATATATATGAAATACCTTTGTTTGCTTTCTTCTTTTATTCCATTCTGTATTATACAAGGTATAAACAGGGCTGGTAGGGCTCGTATGTTTTCAGTTGTACACGTTAGTTGTATCACATTAGACACAAATATGACTTTATAATTGTCTTTATTTAGTGATGATGTTTGGTTTAAGGAGGTGTAGGAGGGTACTAAGTTGATAAGCGTCTCCTATGTTCCAGACATACTCTTTTGTCTCCACAACTGTATGAGCTATTTCCTAGAGTTCAAGTTCTCCTGTATATGTTTTGGATCCCTCCTCGCACAGTGGTTAAGAACTTGGCCATCAACCCAAAGGTCAGCAGTTTGAATCTATCAGTCACTCACTCCTTGGAAACCTAGGGGCAGTCTTGATGTGTCCAGTAGGGTGGGTATGAGTTGGAATCGACCCAGTGGCATGGGTTTGTTTGTTTGAGGGTGTGCGTATGTGTATGTGTGGACAAGTTGATGGGTTTTGCTCCTTTAGAGAATGCAGCTTAAGACAGATGGCCTTAAAATATTTAAAAACTGCTGTTGCTGTTGGGTGCTGTGGAGTTGGTGCCCACTCCTGGCAACCACATGTCTGACACGAAGACACCCTGCCCGGTCCTGCACTGTCCTTGCCGTCGTTGCTCTGTGTGAGCCTGTTGTTGCAGCCACAGTGTAGTCCATCTTCTTGAGGATCTGCCTCTCTTTCAGTGACAGTCCCCTAGGTGTGGTGTCCTTCTCCAGGGACGGGTCCTTCCTGATGACATGGCCTTGCTTCTGAGGAACATTCTGGCTGTTACTTCTTCCAAGGCAGGTGTGTTTGTCCTTCAGCAGACCCGGGCATATTCTGTGATTCTTCACTAGTACTGTAGTTCAAGTACATCAGTTCTTCAGTCTTCCTTCTTGGTTGTCAAACTTTCCCATGTATGTGAGACAGTTCACAATACCATGGCTTGGGGTCAGGTGCACCTTCGTTTTGAAAGTGACATCTTTGCTTTTAATCACTTGGAGGTCTTTTGCAGCAAATTTAGCCAGTGCAATAAATCAGTAGATTTCTTGACTGCTGCTCCATGGTCATTGATGGTAGATTCAGGGAGAAGGCAATCCTGGGCAACTTTGTTCATTTTCTATTTATCTCGATGTTGCTTGTTGGTTCAGTTGTGAAGATTTGTATTTATGTTGAGATGTAATCTGTATTGAAGGTTGTGGTCCGTGATCTTCATCATTTAGTGCTCCAAGTCCACTTCCTTTCAGCAGACAAGGTTGTGTCAGTCCTAATCCCATTCTTCCTCATACAGCCCAACTTCTTAGATTCTGTGCTCAGCATACAGATTGAGTAGGTATAGTGAAAAGATACAGCCCAGATAGATACCATTCCTGATTTTAAACCATGAAGTGTCCCCTTATTTTGTTCCAGTGACTGCCTTTTGTTCTGTATACAGGTTCCACATGGGCACAATTACATGTTTTGAAATTCCCATTCCTCACAATAGTGTCCATAATTTGTTATGGTCCACATAGCCAAATGCCTTTGTATAGTCTGTAAAATGTGGTAAACATCTTTCTGGTATTCTGTGCTTTCTGCTAAGATCTGTGTGATACCAGCAAAGATATCCCTGGTTCCATGTCCTCTTCTGAATCTGGCTTGAATTTCTGGCAGCTCCCTGTTGGTATATGGCTGCACCTGTTTTTGAATTCTCTTCAGCACAATTTTATTTCTGTTTGGTATTAATGGTGCTATTCTGTAATTTCCACATTCTGTGGGATCACCTTTTATATGTAGTGAGCTCAGATACAGATTTAGAAACCAATAACCATTAATTAGATTTATATGGTTTTGTAGAAATCCTTTTGTATGAACTTCTAATAGTGTGTTTGAGTAAAACAAGGTTCTTTTCCCCCTTTAGCTATGAAAGGTGTCTATTTAAAGGCAGGATTATAGACTGAACTATGAAATAGCCTGTCTAAATGTTGGTTGGCTACATCAGATCTCCAGAACCCACCACGAAGCAGAAAACAAGTAGAATGAGACCTCTAGGTTGTCAAGAGAATTGTTATAGATTTCACACTGGGTGTATTTACTCTTCCCTGTGAATGCCTGGGTGATTTGCTCCATCCTCTCTTCGTGGGATGGCTGCAGTGAAGTGGCAGAGGAGGAAGGTTGAGATGGAAGAGTGATTGGAAGAGCGAGGGCTTCAGCGGTGAGACGTGACACTGGGCAGAAGGACAGGCATTGGAAAAACCTTTGAAAAAGTCTGTGGCGAAATTTCCTCCAGGAGTGAAATTTAACGTAGTAGTTAACAACTGAAGAATTTCCCCTGAACCATGTCACACTTCAGTAATTTAACACACCGACTGCATGCCTCTGGGGATGCTAAACTCCAAGTCTCGTCTGTAAGAGGAGTCGGGGTGTGAGCAGCACAGCTGTGAGTGCAAATGTACAGACACCCAGCCTGGGGTCTGCCCCGAGGAGACGCTCGGCAGACATCCGGCTGGGCTGATTTGTCTCTGAGTAGTCAGTGCGCTCTGTCGTTATTTAAGAGAACCTTTTTCTTCTTTATTGTCTCCAAAATGTTAACACATTTGTTTATCTGCAGCCTCGCAATCCAGAAAACCCTGAAAGCCATGTAAGTTTGTTGGGGAGACTCTTTTGTTCAAAAAACTTGTCCCCATAGAGTGATGTAGGTAATTTGTGTACTTTATGGTTTAATATATATAAAACCCACTGCTATCAAGTCGATTTTGACTTATATCGACCTTATAGACAAAGAAGAACTGCCCCGTGCAGTTCCTAAGGAGCATCTGGTGGATTTGAATGGCCAACCTTTTGATTACTAGCTGTAGCATTTAACCGCTGCACCACCAGGGTTTCCATTATCTCTCTCTCTATAGATATATATATTATATGCATATTATGTAGACAGAGATATAATATATATCTACATGAGGCTGTCCTGATGACCTCTCTTTAGAGGGGAAAGGAGAGGGTGGAGAGGAGCAGTCAGTGTTGGCTGAGTTAGACACTGAAAGTAAAGAGTGGAAAGGAAGAGTGGCCATCACAGGGAGGAGAGAGCAGAGAGAGTTGCAGAGAGGCGGGTACTCAGGGTTTTATATATCAAATTGGCTTGAATTGTTAACTTTCACTTAATCACAATCAAAAAATAAAAAAAATGTCCCCAGATGACATCAGGTTGTGTAGACTCTGTCCTATTTCAGGCATCCTTTGGTATTTTAGTGCTCATAGAACTGTGTTAAGATGTGTGACTAGGGGGTGCTGCCCCAGACCCTGCGGGGGAGTCACACGTGTGCCCACATTATCTTTCTAAAGTCGGAGAATGTCCGAATCCCAAGATACGTGTAGAGCATGAAGGGTTAGGATGAGGCATGTTGTCCGTGGCACGTACGTACTGAACTGAAGGCACAGGAGACTTCCCCGTGGTCTGATTAAGGGGGCGCGCTGTAGATGGGAACGGTGGGGCATCTTAGGCTGTGCGGGGTGCTGAGCTGATAACCACATGTCTTTTTCCCCTTTCCACAGCAAAGCGAGAAGGAGAGCTTGTTGAAGGAAAGAGATCTCATCCTGTCCACGCTGGGGGAGACGAAGCAGAACCTGACCGGACTCTGCCAGCAAGTCTGTAAAGAAGCAGCTCTCAGCCAGGAGCAAATCCAGATCCTCGCCAAGTACTCGGCTGCAGACTGCCCCCTCTCCTTCCTGATTTCTGAAAAAGAAAAACGTACCTCTGATGGTGAGCCATCGCTACTGTCCATCTTCAGCTCACGCGATGGGCGGCCCCCGGTGCCACCAGTCGGCAAGCAGAGCCCGGGCCACCCCAGCGCCAGGGAGAACAAAGAGCCCGGCGGCGCACGGGGACAGGAGTCACGGCAGAAGTCCACAGCCACCTCCGAGCCCGCGGGGCCTGGGGAGCAGCGCTGTCAGACCAGGGGCGTCTCTGACTTCTGTCACCAGGTGGCGGCTCAGTGTACTGCTGATGAGTGAGCCCTGCCTGCGTCCTCAGACCATCTGACTGCCTGCTGGAGCCCCGTGCTCCGCGACGCCTAACCCTGCCTGCTGGCTCATCACAGCTTTGCTTCTGGGGGAGTTTCTCTGAAGTCCACCCCGACCGCTTGATGTCCACAAGAGATGCGGAAGCAGTTTACCTCCTGGATGCTGAAAATCCCGTGTGAAAATGCAGTAGACCTTGGAAACTCACCTGTTAAAGAATAACAACTCCCAGTACTCAGGCCTCCCAGCAGTCACGACACATGTGAGTGTGCGAACCTCAGTGCAGCGTCCGCAGCTGGTTCCTTCCAAAGAAGCAGCCTGCAAAAGTCTCCCCATCCAGACCTGGCTGCGGTTGAGTGACTGAAAAGGAGGCGCCCCTGCCCAAGCCATGACGACAGCGTGGGATGGCATGTTTGCATAGCAGTGCAGTGTGACAAAGCAAGACATCCTCCTGGCTGACCCCTAGAACTTGGCTCTTCAGCTCCTGCTAGAGCCGGAGGTTGTCCAGCCTGCACTGCTCACTTGAGATGACCAGGAGCTGGGAATCTCCAGGGCAGGCAGTCGGCCTTGAGTTGGAGGCCTCCCTGTGTGGCCTGGGGGTTGTGGCTGCATGGACAGTGGCTGAGTGTCATTGCACCTGTAGTCTCTGTCCTCTTCAGTCTCTGCTGCATCTGGGCCTGTTCCTGACGGTCTTGTCCCTTTGGAAGAAGCGGCAGCAGGACTCAGGACACAGTGGCGTGAGTGGATGAGTGAATGCGTGGGAGGCTGTGTTGGCCTAGCTTTCACTGGATCCTGGAGAACGTGCTAGTGCACTCGGCTGTTTTCCTTTCCAGCACGGGTCACCGATGGCCAGAAAACCAGACATCAGGGCCAGCAGGAGTGGTTTCCATTCACCAAGAGTGGCACTTGGGGTCCATCTTAGTGTTGAAGTTGGGTTTCCCGGTGAGCAGCACCCTCGTAGAGGACGCTGTGTCTGCAGGAACCATCCAGCTGTGCGAAGCAGAAGAACTTTGCGGTAAAGGAGCTGTGCCTATTCCATTGTGAATGTGGGTTTGGGAGCCAGGCTTCAGCCTCGCCCTGCAGCTCGGCACAGCGGGCATCTCCACTGGGGCGCTTTAAAATCAGGCTTTGTGTTAACCCAGCTGTGTGGTTGAATGTGGTTTCTGTCATCTGAGTGCCTGTGCCATAACGTTTTGCAGTGGTTTTTAGCCATTTGGGGGTTTTAGACTTCTCTGAGAGTCAAATGAAAGTTACGGACCCTTTCAGCAACTCTAAAACACAACAAAAATCGCGCCTGTTCCAATTTACAGAAACCTTTGCAGAACCACCCTTTCAAGGGTGTAGAGAAGTAGTTGATAATGTTGGGGTCAGAAAGGACTTCATTTCAGACATGTCAAAGACAGATGGCTACACACGGCACCCTGAGTTTAGTGGAGGGCTCTGGTGACAGCTGTGGGGGACAGCAGTCCATCGTGAATGAATGAGCCTGAAGCAGATGGCCATTTTCCTTGGGAGCTGTCTTCGTGTTCAGAGTCCTTGGTCAGATGTTATTCTTTTTGATGTGTGTGCATGTCTGTGTATGTGTGTGTGAGTGTGTGATTTTGTGTATTACCAGTGGTTTGGATGCTCTCTGTTATCGACGTAACTCAAAGAGGAAACTAGTTGGGTTGGTTTATTTTCTAGAGGTTTTTGTAAATGTACTCAAGGATTTGTTTGGAAAATGGTTGAAGTCCTCGACAGTGCATTCCATGGTACAGAAGCACTGTATAGAAATATCCCCATGTCACTGTTTCTTGAGTATTTGTCATCTTAATTTCCAGCTTCACACTAGAAAATAATACACAGACTCGGCTAGTTTACAAAAGGCCAACTGCTACACAAGCCAGTGGAATCCTTAACTTTCTACCTCGGCGTCCACTCAGCTGTCGGTCGCGTCCGTTTGTGTGTGCGCAGATGCCGGCATAATCTCCCGCCTCCACGGCTTCTGTAAATATCTGCTTTGAAAGATTACTTACTATTTGAAAATAAAATCAAGTTGTCTGCGGGGATTAAATATGATTTTTAAGACACTTGGTTTAAATCTCTCTGCATATAAGGAGTATAGCATTACAGATTCATTTGAATGGTATTCTGGTTATTGGCCAATGGAGATAATTCTTAAAACATAGCATTACTTGGACTAGCCAGCATGTAATACAGATAACTACACTACCTCATACCCTCATGGATTTTCAAGTTGGCATCCAGATGGACAGAAAGATTAAAAAGATTTTATCTGTCTTTTGGCCGTACCATGGGGACGCTTTTCTGTATATCGCATAGCATTACGCATTTATGCCTGTTTTAACATTAACTTCTAAAGAAGTTTTTCTAAGAAAGTTTATTTCAAGTTGTTGTTTCCTCCTCCTCCATGTTGTTGAGCCTGCCTAGACAAGTGACAGGATCATGTGTATACAATGTATATACCTTTTCCTTCATGCAGAATTATGAAAAGGCTGGTTTGGGTTTGTATGCTACGTAGTTTCATGACCATTGCTCCTCTTTTTATGAGCTGGCCTTCTTAATGCTTGATAATTCTTAAAAAACTGTTGAGTCTAATCCAGTAAAATAACATTACCTTAAATTCCCCACCCCGTTATTTGAATTCTGTAGCTATAGCAAACGATGTATTGTGTTGATAGATTCAAAACACAAGTGGATGTAATCTCAGATCTGCTGGGTCGGTCTTAGAATTTACTGTAGCTCAATGCTAAACCCTTGACAAATAAGAAATTCCACCTCTTTAATGCAGTAGATGACGATACAGGTGGTTCATGGCCGTCAGCCACGTGAACAGCTTGGGAAAGTCAACAAATCAGACACATGGCAAGGTTATAATGAATTCTCAGGTGAACTTTTTTCGGTAATGAAACATCTATTTTGAATTTGTAAATATTTTAAATGTTTTATTAAGGCATGTAATAAACTGTTCTTTTGAAACCTATTGGTCAGAATGAAAACGTAAAGCCATAAAGGTCATCCGTGGCATACCGATTGTAAAATAAAGAAATCGTAATATCCGTTGACTTTTTTTTGTATCTTTCAGAATATAATTTTCTAATAATGCAATAAAACCACTGACCTGATATATTCGTATCCTCTGAAGACCATGTTTCATTAAACATACACTTGGAGAGTGTTTAATTTACATTTCCTACTGTATTTACTCAAACTGTAGCAAAGCTATCAATGTTAGATGTCGGTGATCAATTGACAGTTAAATAAAATTCTCTAAAAGCGCCTCCGGTGGAAGAGAGTTGTCCGTTCCCTCCCTGTTTTTCTTCTTTGCAGAAAGGTCCCTGAGCTGTCTGGGTCTGAAGGGTTGCGGTGCCTGGAAACGCTGTCGCTGCAGTTCCGCCACCGTGCACACGGGGGCGCCGTGGGTCGGAATCCCTTTAGCTGCTGGTTTGCCCTTGCACTCTGAATGGACGATTTTAAGCTTTAGGTCAGTATTTGGCATTATTTGTGTTATTTCTAATAATTAACTAATAATATGTTTGGGGGTAAAAAAAAGATTCCCAGCTCTCATGGACTTAAGGAAGCACAGATTCTAGCCTTATTTATGCAAAGCATTGTTGGGCATTTTAAGGGGTGTGGTGCAGTGCTTATGAGCCCAGCTGGTATCTGGATGGTGGCAGTTCAAGTCCACCAGCAGCCCCTGGGAAGCCCAATGAGGCAGTCCCGCTCCGTCCCCCCCAGCAGTTATCTGCCAGGATATGAGTCTAAACCAATTACATACCATCAGACCATCTTGCCCTCAGCAATTCAATGTACAGAATTTTTCAGGAAAAGTTTTTAAGTAAAAATAAATCCAGAAACTACCCTCCCCAGTGATCAGCCTTGATGCCTGGGCTGATTCAGGGTTTACAGAAGCTGGAGCTCTCTTGGTTGGGGGGGTGGTTCTCTCAGGGCCTAGGAGGAACTAAGTTCAAGGTTGAACCTACTGGAATTGATATCAAAAAACCAGGCATTGGAAAATCTTTCGGGTCACAACAGGGTATGACCTGATGGACACATTACTGGGCGGCGAGGCTCCTGCGTCAGAAGGCACTTAACGCCGGAACAACAGAGTCAGGCCAAGATCAGGACAGTGACAATGGGCCAGGAGCCAGTTGTTGTGTTACATACAAGGTGGCTGCAAGGCACAGCCAGCTAGGCAGCAGCTAACAACAGAGTTAAAGCAAGTCTGTTCCCCAGGGGCAGCTCTTGAGACCCCTGCCGTTGACCAGAAGACGGTCAGCAGTTCAAATAAACCAGCTGCTCCCTGGAAACCTGATGGAGGCAGTTCTGCTCTGTCCCATAGCCTCACGATCAGCTCAACAGCGTTGGTTTTCAGTGGGTAAACAGTTACCTAGGCAAAACGCGACTCCCCAAACTCAGAACCTCAAGCCCCTGAAGAGCAGCACATAAACTCAGTGTTAGCTGAGAACCGAAAAATCTGGGTTTCAGGTCCCCAAGATGTCAGTTTTCTGGAACTCACAACCTGTGCTCTTAAACTCAGTTGAGAACAATTTCAGGAACACTCGATTGTGGCTCTATACATTGATCGTTTCTGGGGGACAGGCTTCATCTTTGCCGGATGCCCTAAACTTAGTTTCTTCTCCCAGTGATGGATTCCTGGCCCTAAGGACTCAGTGAACAAGGGCTCCCTCTAGGGGCTGCGAGGATCCACACTCCTGGCCACAGGCGCGTTCAGCCCCTGGCGCAGTGCCTGTTGGTCTTGCCTCTTGCAGGGGAAACCGTGGTGGTTTATTGGTCAAATGCTCCTCAAAGGTCAGCAGTTCAAATGGACTGGTTGTTCCTTAGAAACTCTATAGAGCAGTTCTAACCTGTCCTATAGGGTCACTGTGAATTGAAATTGACTCGAAGGCAATGGCTTTGGTTTTTTTTTTCCTTGCAATAAAATAGGTCCCTGGGAAATGTAAGTGGTTTGCCCTTGACCCTAACCTGAAGGTGGGTGCTTGGAACCCACCCAGGGGAGCTATGGAAAAAAGGCTTGGCCACTGCTTCCACAGCGATCACAGCTGAGGAAACCCTGTGGAGCAGTTCTTCAGCACGTGGGCTCACTGTGAGTTGGACTCAGCTGCAATCCAGGTGTAAGTCATCCAGAGCCAATTGTAGACAATCCGTCTGGACCCAAGGCCAGGCCTTCCACCACTGCCATGGCCAGAACTGTGTCCCTAAACTTGATTAGGCCCCGATGGCTGGTATTGTGTGCTGTTCCTATGAGTTGTAAACCCTGCCTCTGTGCCGTTAATGAGGGAGGATGGGCAGCAGTCGTGTTGGTGGGGCAGGACTCAGTGTGTCAGACTGTACTGTGCCCAGAGGTGGTCTCTTGAGAGATAGTAGAGGAAAGAAAAGCAAGCATAGGGTTGGGGGCCTTGTACCACCCACATAGCAGTGCCCAGTGCCCAGCGTCCTTTGGAAAGGACCCAGGGGTCCCTGCTCCTCTGGAGGTCCCAGTCCAGGGGAAGATCAGTGACAACGACCTTTCTCCAGAGCCAGCAGAGAAAGTCTTTCCCTGGAGCTGACTCCCTGAATTTGGATGTTGAGCCTGCTTTTCTGTGAGAAAATAAATTTCTTTGTTAAAGCCATCCACTCGTGGTATTTCTGTTAGACCAGGACCGGATGACTAAGACAATCGTTCCCTCCTTGGGTTGGATGCAGAGTGGGATTTGGGGCAGTCGATGGCCCTGGGGCTCTGCTGGTGCTGCTATGGAGAGCGTAGCTGCTAACCAGAAGGCTGGCAGTTGGAATCCACCAGCTGGTCCTTGGAAATCCCACAGGGCAGTTCTACTCTGCCCTCTAGGGTGGCCGTGAGTCAGAATCGACTCAATAGTAGTGGGTGTTTGGGGTTTTAATGTGGCACTGCCTCCCCTGGGGAAACACGGGTGGTGTAGCGGTCGGTTAAGGGCTACGTCTGCTAACTAAAAGGTCGGCAGTTCAAATCTGCCAGACACTCCTTGGAGACTCTGTGGGGCAGTTCTACTCTGACCTATTGGGTCACTATGAGTCAGAATTGATGGCAGTGGCTTGGCTTTTGGTGCTGGCCTCCCCTGGCAGGCCTTCCCGGTGTGCTGCAGTCCAGCTGTCTTGAAAACCATTGAAAACCAGCACGTACATGTGTGTTCTTTTTACCAGTCAACCCTAAAAAGCCTGGCAGTCTTTTTTTTTTCCTGATACTTGCATCTGCCAGCCGCAGCAGTGGCATCTTGAGACTGCCTCTTACCCCCTGTGCTGCTAGCTCTTTGCTTGTAAGACAGCTGTGCTCCTGGGCTTGGGGCGCCCACACAGCTGCTCCCCAGGATTTCATTTCTGTCACATGGTACCCACTTTCTAAGGCCACCAAGGGGAAGGTTTGGGTGCTATTTCTGTTGATCAAATATAAGACCACAGGTAGTAGATAAGAGGGAGATACAAGGGTAGTGCAAACAGTTAAACACCCAGCTTCTAATGGAAAGGCCAACAGGTCAAGTCCACCCAGAGGACCCTGGAAGACAGGCTTGACAGTCTTCTTCCTGAAGGTCACGGCTGTGATGATGGACTCCAACTTGCCAGCAATCACCAGGATGGCACAGGACTGGGCATCATTTCATCTTGTCACGCGTCAGGTAGCCGGGAATCAGAGCTAACGGGGGCTGTTCACCTTGTGCTTAACTATGGATAGTTCTTGTTCCTCTTTCTCACCTGTGTTATCTCCACTGTTCCCGAACCCTACATGGAAAAGGGACAGAAAATATTTTAAAAAATGAATACAGTCCCTTGCTTTTCCCTTTCCAAATAGCTGTCTTTCCAGAATACCATTTTCTTTTTCCTTCCTTAGCTCCTGTTTAGTCACTGTCCAGAAAGTCAACCGGTTTCTAAACATTCAACTGTCTTCTTTCAGATAGGACCTACATAACATTCTTGAGAACAATGTTGATATATAAGCTTCCAAGGTGACACTAATCTCTTGGAAGGAAGTCCTGCTATAATAACCAGAGTACTATGAAAGACAAAAATGTCCACTATCAACTTTCTAAACTTTATCTCTGTACATGTCAGAAATTTAGTTTGCTGTTTACTTTCTTTTTTTTTTCCCCTGGAGCTGTTAAATTGTCCCTGGATGGCACAAATGGTTAGGTCCTTGACTGCCAACTGGAAGGTTGGTGGTTCAAATCTATCCAGAGAGATACATCAACTCTGTGGCACAGTGGTTAAGTGCTACAGCTGCTACCCAAAAGGTTGATGTGCTAATCCATCAGGCACTCCTTGGAAACCCTGTGGGTCAGTTCAGCTCTCTGACCTACAATACAGGGTCAGTGTGAGTCAGAATCAGCTCCATGGCAATGGTGTTTTTTTTTTTTTTTTTAAATATATGCAGATCTGCTTCCCAAAGGTCACACCGAAGAAAACCCTGTAGAGCATGATTCTGCTCTATCTCTGCCCTGGTGTCGACTGGAAGCCATTCAGTGGTAACTGTTTGTTTTGGTTAAACTCAATGAATGTTCCTTTGCAAACAGACCTGCTTGTCTCTTACTTCCTTTGGTTTAAATGATATTAAATGATAGCTTTCTATATGGCATACAGGACTATTGTTTAATGGTAGCTTTAACAGCATTTTTCTGAAAAAAGAAGGTTTTGTTTGTTTTTGTCTTTTAGCACCCTGTTTCAGCCTTGTCTGAGCTTTTTATCTGAATTTTAGAAGAGTTCTACTCTATGTCCACCAGCTGACATCTGAGGGATCTTTGTCCTGGTGGCACAGTGGTTAAAAGTACAGCTGGTAACGAAAACGTTGGCAGCCTGAATCCACCAGCTGCTCCTTGGAAACCCTGTGGGGCCGTTCTGCTCTGTCCTGTGGGGTCACTCAGTTGGAATCGACTTGATGGCAGTGGTTTGGAGAAGGTTGATGAGGAGCCCTCATGGCACAGTGGTTTAAGTGCTCGGCTGCTAACTCGAAGATCTGTGGTTGCAACTCAGTAGCTTCTTAGAGGGAGAAAGATGAGGCCATCTGCTTTGGAAAAGATCATAGCTTTGGAAACCCTATGCCATTCTGCTCTGTCCTGCAGGGTCACTGTGGGTTGGAATTCACTCAGTGGCACCGAGTTTGGTTTGGTTTTTATGGAAGGTTTGCAAAATGAAATTGGCTGAGAAGTCTTCCGTACCACTCCTGGGGCTTTGGGTATCTGCTCCAGCAGCCCTATCTAGGCCAACTAAGGAAGTGAGGAATATCTGGGAGGGGAGCTTGGGAGGATGAAGAACAGGGTCTGCCACTCACAGGGCCGAGGAGGGAGCCTGTTTAAGTTCAGACAGATCTGGTTGCTGGAGGCATAGGAGGATGGGTCACATAGGAGCCCTTCACAGACTGGTCTGTGATCACAGGCCTGGGTGTTAGGGTCTGGATTTCAAGACACAACACAGTTTCCTTTTGAAAGTTAAATTTTATTAAAAATGTGCCCAATAGGAAAAAAAGGAGCTGGACGCACTCCAAACTACGCAGAGAAGGGAGGCGACCTCAGGCTTCCTTAGCGTGCAGTATTTCAGCCATAAAACTGTAAAGTAGGGAGGGGGAGCTGGCTTTTGCATTGATTGGTTGAGGCCATATGGAATTTCTACGCGTTGCAAAATATAGCTGTTGGTGAATGTGTCAGCCACATTGGTGAATGTTTTCATCCACATGGAATTTCCATAGGTTGTAAAATGTAACCATTAGTGGATATTTTGCTAGGCTGGCTCCAGGGGTTATTTGTAAGGCTGTCTCCAGGCTTTGTCTTTTGCAAGATAAAGGTGAAGCTTCTCTAGGGTATTTCCTGCTAAGTTATTTCCTGGAGGCTTCTACCCTGAATTTTCACTGCCCTTTTCCCAAGATGGAATCTGAGGTTCAAAATGGAGTTATTTATGTTTCATTTCAACATAGGAAGAGCAGCCATGAGGATGCTGAAAATAGGCTAAGTACAGATGATGTGTTTTAAGGACTAAAGAAATCCCACAGACTTAGGCAAGGACTCAGGCACAGATCCAGGGTCTTTCAGTTAAGGGACTGTGGGGATGAATAGAAAGAGTCTGTACTAGATTGGAAATAGATTGAGTTTTGAAGCCTGCTTTTACCACTAACTGTATAGGGTTGCTATGAGTCAGAATTGACCTGACAGCAAGGGGTTGGCTTTGGTATATATTAAAACAAAAACAAAACAAACAAGAAGACCATTGCTGTGGAGTCGATTCTGGCTCATAGCAACCCTGGAGGACAGAACAGAACTGTTCCATAGAGTTTCCAAGGAGTACCTGGTGTATTTGAACTGCTGATTTTTTTGGTTAGCTAGCAGACTTAGCACTTAACCATGAACCCACCAGGGTTTCTGTTTCTTGAACACTTTCCGTAAGTTGGGAGGGAAGAGGGAGTTTCAGAGTGGGAACAGGAAAGGCTTGTGGTGTGGCTGGCTTGGGACTGGCTAGCATCTCAGCTGACTTGGCACTAGGGTTTTACACTTTGTTGGTAGAGGTGTTAAAGTCTAGCAGAAAACAAAATATTTGCTCACATACCCCGAAACTAGACCTTTATAAGTAGAC
The DNA here is from genome assembly GCA_028571685.1 of Heterohyrax brucei. Classification (NCBI taxonomy): domain Eukaryota; kingdom Metazoa; phylum Chordata; class Mammalia; order Hyracoidea; family Procaviidae; genus Heterohyrax; species Heterohyrax brucei. Next base: position 81,219,450 of record CM053148.1, on the reverse strand, counting down.
TTAATTGAAAATCTGGAGCAAATCACATAATCACAGCAATACGCATGACTTCAAATCAGATGCTGTCAGCCCAGGGAGCTCCCCACGTGCACATGCCTCCAGTGGGGAACATTTGCAAACGGTCACTTCCTGTTCTCTTCCTGGCTCACCTTTCTCCCCCCCGCCCCGGCTCCCTGGTGGCCCCCAGGGACTCTGCATTCTTCTTTAGGGAAGGTATGGAATCTTTTGGCTCTCTGCAGTCTCTACCCCTGGGGTCTATGCAAGGGCATCCCCAAGCTCCAAGGGACACAAGTGCCCAGCTGAACAGAAGGATGTTTCCTGGAGCAGGGTCTGCCCTGCCTAGAGACATCCTGTTCATTTCCTCAATAAAAATCTGTTACGCCCCAGGAGATTCCAGGCGTTGTTCTGCTTACCAGGGAGACTTTAGTGAAAGAGATGGGCAAGCACCTAAGAAAACTACGAGAAGGACAATAGTTGCTGGAGACCAACTCTATTTCCTCTTCTCAGGTCTGTCAGGATGGGTTAAATCCTTCTCTTTCCCTTTCTCTGTCTCCTGAAACACCCTCCAGCCCTTAGAACTTGTGGGACAGCAGGTGGGCCCTCCCCAAGAGCTCTCATGTGGCTTCTCATGCCTTCTTTCTTGTCCTTGTCTGCCAGGGTTACTGTCCAGGTTGCTGCTCTACCTTGCACACCTCAGGAGCAGGTGGACTCTGACTGAGGTCGGGCCACGTCTCCTGCCTGGATGGAGGCAGGAAGGAAAGGTGCTTTGGGATGATGACAACAAAGTGTAAACATGGAAATGAATTTGTAGAACCAAGATTTAAAATAGAAACCATAGGATCTCAAACAACAGCTAAGTGCTAATATCTTTCTTATATAAACATTTGATGCAGTTCAGTAAAAAGAACATCAGACCACGGAGGTGAGTGACCAGCAGGTACGAACAGTGTTTACTCACGAGAAAACAGGAATATTCAGCAAGCAGAAATGCAAGGACTTTGGAGGTAACTGCATAGCTGACAATTCAGGTGCCTCCATTTATCGCCTATGTACCTCTGGGCAGATTACCTAATATCTCTACATCTCAGTTTCCTCAGCTGTAAAATGGGCATAGTAATAGCAACAGCAGTAGTGTTAATGACGGCACACAAGTAAATAGCAAATGAGTTTGTAAATGGAAACCTCTCAGGTCATCCGTGGCACAGACAGGATTCAACTGTTTTATCGCCTCATCAAAAATGTAAAAGTGCTAAGGAGAACAAGGAGATCCTGGTGGCACAGTGATCGAGAGCTCAGCTGCTAACCCAAAAGTCGGTGATTGGAATTCACCAGCGGTTCCTTGGAAACTCTATGGGCCAGTTCTACTCTGCCCTGTGGGTCCTCAAGAATCTGAATGGACTAGATGGTAACTCAGTATTTTTTCTTTTTAAAATGCTAGTCTCAGCCCTTTTTATGAATATTTCCACTTATTCCTCATAATAACCTCAAGAGGTAGACATTTTATATCCTCCTCTAAGACTGAATACTCTGGGGGTCACTTCTACCCTGGCCCCTAGGGTCACCATGAGTTGGATCTGACTTGATGGCACTTGGCTTGGCTAATGTTTATGATAAGCTTGAAATAACATGTGAAATAATGATAAAATTTGAAATATCAAAAGCAGGATACTTTTATCTCTACTATGATTACAGCTGCAATCTCCGTGAATTAAAAAAGATTGGTATGACTGTAGCTAAAATCTCTCTGTGAATAAAAAAAATATCAAAAAGAAGTCCATTGAAAGTGAACAGTTGTGTTTGGGAAGTGTCTGCAATGGATTTTTTTTCCCTCACTTTTATTTTGTTTACTGAATTAGTGTTTGTTGCTAGGACAACTAGATCTGCACATACAAAAGAATGAAGCTGCTCCCCTACCTCACACTGTATATGAAAATTAACTTAAAATGAATCAACACTTTTAGAACCAAACACAGGATTAATAACTTGGGACCTAGTTGTTTGTTTATTTATTTTTTTACAGTAGGTTCTTACATGTGATACCCAAAGCACGAGAAACAAAAGGCAGAATAAGTAAATGGGACTTTATCAAATTAAAAACATTTGTGCATCAAAGGACTGTATGAGCAAAGTGAAGAGAAAAATCTACAGAACGGGAGAAAATGTTTGGTAAGAATTTAATATTCAGGATACAACAAAGAACTCCTACAACTGAGCAGCAAAAAGACAAACGAACAAACAAAAAGGCCAGCGGGCTTGAAGAAACAGTTCATCAAAGGAGCTGCACAAACGGCCCACAGGCGCATGAAAAGTCATTAGCAGTCACTGTGAAAAAATCCTGTTGCCTTTGAGTTGACCCTGACTGTTAGCAAACCCATAGGGCAGAGACAAAATGCCCCACAGGGTCTCCGAGGAAGTAGCTGGTGGTTCCGATGGCCCGCTTTCCACTTAGCAGCTGGAGCTCCTGACTGACGCACCATGATGAGGTGACACCTCAGTGCACACCGTGACTATCAGCAGAAAAGAGAAAACAACAAACTGGAACCCTGACCCACAGCTGATGAGGTTGTAAAATGTTGCAGCCACTGTGGATTGTTCCTCAAAAAGTTAGAATTACCATAAAAAAATTTGCCATCAAGTTGATTCCAACTCACAGTGACACTACAGGACAGAGTACAACTACCCTGCCGAGTTTCCAAGGAGCACCTGGCAGATGTGCACTGCTGACCTTTTGGTTAGCTGCTGTCACAGATTGAATTGTGTTCCCCCAAAAAGGTGTGTAGTGATCTGGCTGCCCTGTGATTCCCAGTGTTGTGTGGTTGCCTTCCAGTTTGTGATTTTCCCATAATGTAAATCCTAATCTCTGCCTGTGGTTCACAGACTGGATTATGTTAAAGAGGATTAGCGTGGGACTGTAACCCCTGAAATGATGTTATGTATGTGTACGTACATAGGCACACACCTATGTGTATGTGTGTGTGTACGTATATACGTGAAAACAGAATGTGTAGTAAAGTCGAGTCTTGTCATCAACATAAGTTAAAATTGGCTAAACCATGAGTTGGCTAAACTATTAAAACATAAAACGGCTGTGCTTAAGCTAAGTAACACAGTGAGACAGCACATCATGGAGAACAAATGAAAACGAGAAAAGCAGCTGCCAGATGGACACGGCCACACATGGTCTGAGAGATGATAAAGACCCTAACCAACTAAAAAGAAGTCAACAACTTGATGTACTAGAAGATAAGAACCTCTGGACTGGACCATAGAGACCAGAATCAAGTAAAAAACTTGTATAAAAATCCTGCACTCCGGGTCGGGGGCGCACAGCCACCATCTGAGAGTCTGTACTCGCTGGTCTGCTGTGCTGGGAACTTAATCCGGAGACCTGTCCGCCCTCGGCCACTTCATCCTCCAAGGCCTGGTTGCAGTGACTGTGACTGTGACTGTTGGTGACACAGCCTTCGACCGCATTCCTGTCAGCCTCGGTCCACAGACATCTTGTCATCATGAAAGTTCTCCTTCGGGTTCTCCAGACATCAGAAGTGTGAGAGCATAGCCAACAATTCAACTCCTTAGGGTGAAGCCCGCTGTTAGGGCAGTGAGTGTGTTGATGTACTAATGTTATGAGTTGACAACTGTGGTCCCCTTGGGACCCGGGAAGGAGTCTGCATGGGTCTTAACTCAGGCCAGTGAGAGTTCCCCACTAATGTAAATGCAGATAAGAGTTCTTAAGTAATGTAAGAGCGACTTCATGTCCTGGTGTCGGCATCTCCCTTCCTTTCCTTTGTTGTGAGTCTACGGTGAGATTAAGTGTAGCATGTTATTGACCGCAAGCCTTGTTAGTTGCTTGTTTCCTCTTGCAACCATTGATGTTTTCTGGGTGCTCATGGCCACCCCTTTCCTGGCCACCCTGGTGATGTGTAGTTAAGTGCTACATTTACTAACCAAGCTAACCAAGAGGTGGGTAATTCATATCTGCCAGGCGTTCCTTGGAAACTCTGTAGGGCAGTTCTACCCTGCCCTATAGGGTCGCTGTGAGTCGGAATTGACTTGATGGCAGTGGGTTTTGGTTTTGGTAACACCCTTCCTAAGGTTACCTGTCTGCTCCAGTGTAAAGGGAGTTTCCTGGAAATGTGGCTTGCACCAGCTTTTCTCCTACAAGAGATGAAAAGGAAGCAAGCAGAGAGTTGGAGACCTCATACCATCAAGACAGCAGCCCCGAGAGCAGAGCACATCCTTCAGACCTGAGGTTCCTGTACCAGAATGCCATCTGACCAAACAAAGACTGATGCAAGACAAGGACCGTCCCTCAGAGACAACAAAGAAGGAAAGAATTCCCCTGGAGCAGAGACCCTGAACTTGGACTTGTAGCCTATTGGACTTTGTAAGACTAAACTCTCCTTTGTGAAAGCCATCTACTCATGGTATTTCTGGTAGAGCCGCACTGGCTGACTAAGACAGCAGCTGTAGCACTTAACCACCAGGCTACCAAGGGTTCTGGTATTACCATCCAAAAACCCACTGGCATTGAGTTTATTCTGATTCATATAGACCCTATAGGACAGAGTAGAACTGCTCCATAGAGTTTCCAAGGAACACCTGGTGGATTTGAACTGCCAGCCTTCTGGTTAGCAGACGCAGTGCTTTTACTTATTTTAAAGTGTAATTCATCCTGAAGGCTGTCATCTTTGATCTTCATCGTTAGGTGCTTCAAGCCCTCTTAGCTTTCAGCAAGCAAAGTTGTATCCTCTACACATCAATGAGTCTTCTTCCAATGTTAATGAGTCTTCTTCTTTTAGTCCTAATTCCCTGTTCTTTGGACAGTCCAGCTTCTTGGATTATTTGCTCAGCGTATGGATTGAATAAGTATAGTAGGAGGGTACAATTCTGACGCCCACTTCTCTTGATTTTAAACCATTAATATCCCCATCCTGTTAGAACAACTGCATAACCTAGCAGACATAATTTATGTAACTCAACTGTACACATACAAGGGGTTGAAATGGTAAATGTTTTGTTATATATGCTTTATCACAATAAAAGAAACAATTGCTCATGAGTACATATGACTTTTGCAACAACACCAAAAAAGAGTATTAAATACTGTTTAAAAAGTCAAAAATCTGAAAGCCATTTAAGTTAAATTTTGCTGAATTAAAGGCTGAAATCCTAATTATGAACTTCAAGATCTTTTATTGATTATTTTCTGGTTTTTAGATTATTGCCAGCCTTGCTGGAGTGACCTAGTATCTCTTTGTGGTTTTGATTTGGATTTCTCTGATGACTAAAGATCACTAGCATTTCCTCATGTGTCTGCCAGCTGTCCGACTGTCTGGTGAAGTGTCTGTCCATGATGGGTGCCCTCACCCCTCTTTGCCCAAGCTCCGTTGGTCCCCTCTTTCTCAACACTCCAGGTGCTGTCACACCAAAGGACTCTGCATGGGCCGTTTGAGCTTCCCAAATGCTCTTCTGGCAGACATCCCTCACTCCCTTCAAGGTGTCATCTGCCCAAATGTCACCCTCTCAGTCAGGCTCCCTGGACCACTCTACTGAGGACTGCGTCCCACCACTTTCCTACCCCTTCTCTTGTCTTCTGAGCTGTTTTCTCTTTCTGTAATACCTGTCACCTTGTCACATACTGTAGAATTTCTGATTTATTTTGTCTTGGGTGGTGCAAATGGCAACAACACACTCAGCTACAGACTGAAAGGCTGATGGTTTGAGTCTACCCACAGACACCTTAGAAGGAAAGCCTGGTGGTCAGCTTCCTGAAAACCAGTCCCTGAAAACCTGTGGCAGCCAGCTCTACTCTGGCACAGGCAGAGCAGGCACAGGTAGTCTTTATTATTTGTCTGACTTCAGTAGAACGCAAGCATTTCAGGGGTGGATTTGTTTGGTCCGTGTGGTGTCTTAATTACCTAGAACAATACCATCAGGGGAGTCTCAAAAGCTGTTGAAAGTTGTTGATGCTGTTTTCTTCAACAGGAACAAAGGATTGAGAATGACAAACATTGCCCAGGGCAATTCTGGGTGGAGGCAAGAAAGGACTTATTTGGGGAAGGATTCTGGTAGCTCTGGTACCATTTGTGATGTTATTGCACCTGCCCAATCCAGAATGGAAATTTTGGGCAGCAGAGTGGTTAGGTGCTTTGCCTACTGACAAAAAGGTTGGCAGTTCAAATCTACCAGGCACTGCTTGGAGATGCTGTTAAGCAGTTCTACTCTGTCCTGCAGGGTTGCTGCAAGTTGGAATTGACTCTATGGCAGTAGATTTGCTTTCTTTGGTTAACCAAGAATAACCAGGTTAAGGTTCTGAAGTTGTGATATTATGTGAACTGCCTTATATAGTCTTTATTTTGCTTTTAAATTAAAGTCTTACAATGATTTTAAATTGAGAAAAGAGTCCATCTTCACATACCTTGTAATGTGTGTTTATTCTAGCCCCCTTCTTTTTTCGACACTGTACCTTTTTCCTGCAGTTGTGACTTTGTCAGAAACTGCTGCACATTCTCTTTTTCTTTCCAGCTATAGATGGCAGCACACCACCACTTCCTGTTCGATGAGCAGGCCGGGTTTGTAAGTCAGAGGTGCCGGTCAGAAGAGAGAAGAGCTAATGAGCGTCTATCAAAGCAGAATGTCAAATTAATGTTTTTATGATGTGAATGAGTCAGCTCCTTTTATAAACAAGGTCAGAGTATTTATAACCTAGTGGATATGATAAAACGCAATCCATCTGCATTTTGGTAACTTAACTCTGTAACCCAGGATTTATCTGCCTGAATCACATGCAGTGTATCTGGAAACCGTCTTGAATAAGAGCCAGTACCATTCTGATGCAATTATTAATAAAAGTCATCCCTGCAATGGAGCTTCATTTTTCTCACACGAGGTAAGTGAAACAGTGGTTGCCTTTAAATAGACATTCCTCTTACAATATGATAAAGTGCTACTTTAATCCTTAGTGACAAAAATGTGGAAGTATGGTCCTTATCTATCATGTATATCTGCCCCTTAAGTTAACTGAAAACTTATTTCACATTTAGAGTAGTTGGCATGGGCTTAAAATCTGATTATTTACCATCAGTTGTATGCCACGTTGGAAACTCTGCTGGTATAGTGATTAAGAGCTCAGCTGCTAACCAAAAGTTCAGCAGTTCAAATCCACCTGGTGCTGCTCTTTGAAAACTCTATGGGACAGTTCTACTCTGTCCTATATGGTTGCCACAAGTAAGAATCAACTCGACCGCAACAAGTTTATTTTGGCTTTTTGTGTGCACCCGTTGTTATTCTAGTACCAGGCTATTTTGATCACTCTAGCTATATGTTTTAAAATCAGGAAGTGATTGGGTTCATTTCTATACTCTCAATTCTGTTCCGCTGGTTCTATTCCACTGGTCTGTGTGCCTATTGGAAACCCTGCAGAGTGCTGGTTAAGTGCTATAGTGGCTAACCAAAAAGTCAACAGTTTGAATTCACTAGACAGTCCTTGGAAATACTCTAGGACACTTCAGCTGTGTCCTATGAATAGGAATCAACTTGATAAACAATGGCTTTGGTTTGGTTTGAATGGTTTTAACACAGAGAAGTTTATTCTTTCACAGTCTACGTAGGCTCTAAGTCCAAACTCAGGGTATCACCTCAAGTTGAAGGCTTTCACGTCCTGTTGGCTCGGGAGGAAGGAGCTTGTCATCAGTCTTCCCCTGGTTGAGGAGCTTCTCAGTGAAGGGACCCTGGGTCCAGTGAGTGCACACTCTTGCTCTTTGTTCTTGGTGATCTGAGGTCCCCAACTCTCAGCTTGCTTCCTTCAGTTACAGCCACACTTCAGGGAAACTCCCTTTACACTGGATCAGGGAGAAGACTTGAGCAGGGGTGTTATATCCCATCCTAGTCATCTTTAAGCACAGGCGGAGATTATGATTTATCACACGTAAGAAGATCACACAATAGAAGATAACTACACAATGCTGAGAATAATGGCTTAACCAAGTTGACACATATTTTGGAGGGACATAATTCAACCCATGACAGTGGTCTAGTGTTCAGCTATTAATCAAAAGCTTGATGGTTTGAACCCATCCAGAGGGGCCTCCAACAAACGCCTTTTGGCTTCTGTAAGGTCGCAGCCTTGAAAACCCTACAGAGCCCAGACCTACGTGGTAACACATGGGGTCACTGCAAGTCAGAACTGACTGTCTGGCAACTGGTTTGGTTTTGGTTTTGCAGACTGAAGATCTACAAGGCTTTCTTGGGTTATGTTTTGACTTGAGCTTCCAGGTTGAGGCCAAGAAGTGAATTTATACTCCTCTGACGTACCTTCTCTTCTGTAGAAACAATGAGTCTCTCCTCACTCTGACCCCAGGATCAACTTCTGCCTCTGATTTTCTCATTGGAGATTCTGGGGATAGGTATCTGGTGAGCACTGTCCTCAGACCAGTTTGGAGAGTGTGCTGGATAAATAGTGTGTTTGTACATAATTATCAGAAACTATTTGAAGACACTATTGGAACCTCGGGGAAATGCTGTTGGCTTACTAGTTAAGTGCTGTGGCTGGCTGCTAACCCAAAGGCTGGCTGTTCAAATCCACCGGGTGCTCTTTGGAAGCTCTGTGGGGGTGGTTACACTCTGTCCTATAGGGTAGTTGTGAGTCAGAACTGAATGATGGCACCTAACAACAACAATTGGACCCTTGATAAAAACCAGAGAGCTTCTGTCTTAACAGTTCCTTGAATTTGTACATTAGGAAGTCAATCTGAGTGTTATCTTTTCAAATGAAAGGATCTGATTTTAGGCTGATGCTTTCCAGTAGCTTCAGAACAATCACCCAATTCCTCTAGAGCAGGGAACCAGGTTGATTAGAGAGGCCTTGTTAATGTTCTGTGGAGGAGAAGTTGATAGGAATGCCCCGCTAACAGGACAGGAATTAGGACCTCGGGCAGGGGCACCTGGAGCCTGCTCTACAGGTGGCCTCAGGAAGGTCCTCATGGCTCACTCATCTGGCCAGGTGACCTGGGGAGAGGGCAAGAGGAGGAACTGAATCAATTCCCTGGGTAATTAAGGAAAAGCCAGCCTGTGTGGCAGCTGACTTGGGTCGCTGCCTGTAGATTTTCTAGGCACCAGTTTGAATTCTTTGCTTGGCTGTCATCAGCAGGTATCTCATCTGGCTCAGAAGAGCGACTTTAACTGTTAGAATGCTCTCCGTTGGCAACTCTTGCTTCGTAGGCATGCCTCTACTCATCATGCTGGAGTCTGAAATAGCTCTTGAGACCTCAGAGCTGTGCTGTTGCCACCAGTTTGTGGCAGAAACCCAATCACTGCTGTGAAAATGTCAGGCTATTTGAGAAACAGCAGAAAGTGGCTTCCAGCAACTCTGTACTCGGCCTGTGGTTCAGCGTTTGAATAGGAACTGCAGCCTTCCTTGAAGGAGCATGACATTCCAGCTGTGGAGGTGACCAGGGAAGAAGACTGACACTGTGTCAGCCTCTGGATGAGGCATTTTCTGAACCTCGCCATCAACACACCCCCATAAGGCACATCCTACCACCTTTCCTATATAAAATCAAAGACCAGAACCACTGCTGGTGAGTTGATTCGGACTTACAGTGACCCTATAGGGCAGTGTACAACTGTGGCAGAGGGTTTCCAAGGAGCTGCCTGCTGGATTTGAACTGCTGACCTTTCATTTAGCAGCTGAACTCTTAACTACCGCAGCACTGGGGCTCCTACCCTTGCTAATACAGATGAGAAGATGGAGTTACAAACAGGCACACAGCTGGTGAGTGAGAAAACTAGAATTTGAATAAAAAAAAAGAACAACAAAAACACATTGCTGTCAAGTGAACTCCAAAGCACAGTGACCCAATGGAGCAGAGTAGAACTGCCCCATTGAGTTTAGTTTGCAAGGAGTGCCTGGTGGATTTGAACTGCTGACCTTTTGGTTAGCTGCTGTAGCACTTAACCGCTACAGCCACGAGGGTTTTCAAGTCCATTTATTTCCGAAGTTCTTTCTTTTACCCCGTGGTTCTGGGAGTGCAGGCAGGGCACCCCTACTTTTGAAAAGTTCGTGGTTGTTTTAGTAGGTCACCTAGTTCAGTGTGTCAGCTGTGTCTTATGGCAGTGGTTGTCACACTTCAGCGTTCACTGGAGTTAGTAGAAGACTTGTGAAAACTCAGATTCTGGCCCCACCCCCAAGCTTTTGATTCAGTAAAAACCAAGCTAAAACAAAAAGAAACATTACCATTGAGTTGGGCTGACTTACAGCAACCCTAGAGGTCAGAGCAGAACTGCCCCATAGAGTTTCCAAGGAGTGCCTGGCAGATTTGCCTTCTGACCTTTTGGCTAGTAGACATAGCAGTTAACCCACTACGCCACCAGCGTTTCCTTTGATTTAGTAGGTTGGAGTTATTAGTACCGAAGAATTTGCATTTGTGACAAATTTGGAGGCTGCTGGTTCAAGTACCACACTCTGAAATCCTCTATAGTCAGGGCAACTTAAAGAGCTGAGTTTGATGTGAAAATCAGCATTATGGGACTGAGATCAAGTATCTGCAAAGTCACCTTAGACAAAGGGCTGAGACCCAGTCCTGACTAGAGATAAAACTAGCACATACCATAAGAATGTTTATCATAGGTGGAGAGTCAGAATGCCAAAACCCAAACCCAATGCTGTCTGGTCAATTTCAACTCATAGAAACCCTATAGGATAGAGTAGAACTGCCCTATAGGGTTTCCAAGAAGTGTCTTGGGGATTCAAACTGCTGACCTTGTGGTTAGCAGCCATAGCTCTTAACTACTATGTCACCAGTATTTCCCTGGTCAGAATAAAACCAAAAAAAACTTGCTGCCATCTAGTCGATGCTGACTCACAGAGGCCCTATAGGACAGAGTAGAACTGCCCCACAGAGTTTACAAGGAGTGCCTGGTGAATTAGAGCTGCTGACCTTTTGGTTAGCAGACATAGCACTTAACTACTATGCCACCAGTGTTTCTTTGGTCAGAAAAGACCCATTCAAAAACAGGGTGGAAAACTAAAAGACTGCAATTGATGGTCCGAAGGCCTGGGAGTTCCTCTAAGAGCATGGCCCCTAGACCTGATGCTGCCCCTCATCATAGGTCATTACTGAGGTCAACTCTTTGCATAAGAATGGATTAGACTCGGGGATACAGAGTGACCATATCATGTGTACACTTTGTGGTTCTAAGCGTCTATTGGATGTCGTCCTACTGGCTTCTTAATAGAGGGGAATGGAGAGGATGGAGAGGAGAGGACAGGGGATTGTTAAGAGGGTATGACATGTATGGAACAGAAAGGAGGAGTGTGCTGTCACTGGGTAAGGAGAGCAGAGAGAGCTGCAGATAGGTGGGCATGCAAATTTGAATTGTCTTGTAAACTTTCATTCCATCACAATTAAAAAAAAAAAAGAAATGGGTTGCAAAGTGTATCCAACACTCTCCATTTGGAAGCAAGAAGTGAGGATCAGTTTTCACCCTTTTTCCTGATTCCCTGGATACGACGCAATCATCTGAACATTAATTAGATTAATTTAATTGAATTTTGCAGGTTCTCGTGTGTCTGGTTATCTGAAGATGGTTTTGAGCACGACTGTCTTTCAGGACCTGGCTCTTATAATCCCTGCGGCTCCCATGTGTATTGAACTTGGTGTGAATGGTGCCCTCTGGAGGACCCTGAGTTGAAAAGATTATCATCCATTGTACATGCTATCTATATAAGACACGTGGGCCTGGGAGGGACTCTGCTCTCATTAAACTAGAAAAAACGAGAACCAGTCGGCAGGACCCAGGAGAACGCTATCTTTGGGAGTTCTGTCTTTCAGAACGTTTTTCCTGGGCGCTACCATAGCTGATCTAAGACCTTCAGCTCTTGAAACTCGTGGAAATAGTAGGAGAAAGTTGGTAACAAATCCATGTGCTGCCACAGTGCGTATCTTCCTTCTTAGCTTTGTGGGGATAAAATTATTTCAAGATTTAGCTGACAAAGTATGAACTGTGACTGCAAGATTTGGGCAGGTTTCATTTACCAGTATTGAGCACTTACTAGCATTCCTTCTTGTTTAGACAATGCCACACACAGGAATGTGAATGCTCTCCTGTGTCCCCTTGTTCTTGTATCTAGAAACAAGTGTCTCTGGAAGGTCTCTTGTTCACCTGGGTTCACGGTGAGCCCAGTGGTTGACAAGGGATCCTCAGTGAATAGATACACGTCTTTGTGGGAAGAGCAAGGTGCTGTTTAGTTAGAATGCCTGGGTTTATAAAACCAAAAAAACCCAAACCCACTGTCATGGAGTTGATTCTGATTCATAGCAACCGTGTAGATGGAGTAGAACTGCCCCATACAGTTTCCAAGGAATGGTTTGTCTATAAGAGCAGTTGTTCTTTTAGGAAAATAAAGCCTTGAAGAGGCTCTGCATAGGACTCACCAATACTGTGTCAGTCATAAATTGTCCCCTCCCATTGGACCGTCACACTTAGCCTATATATCCATGCTTCTCTATGGTCTAGAAGTCTCCAAGAATATCTATAGTGTAAACACAGGTCATCCCTTAACTATGTGTTCTTATTTAACCTTTCCCAGTCTCCTTACTTTCTGAGCTGACGCTGAGGATGCTACCTGCCTTCCAGGGCTGTTGTAAGGACTGCAGTTACAGCGGTATAATAGAGCTCAGAGCAGGGACCGACACATCCTTGCATCATGTATGTGCTCTGGAGCCCTAGTGGTACAGTGTTTAAGAGCTACGGCTGCTAACCAAAAGGTCAGCAGTGCCAATCTACCAGCTGCTTCTTAGAAACTCTACAAGGACAGTTCTACTCTATGCTGTAGGGTTGCTATATGCTGGAACTGACTCAGTGGTGGTGAGACTTGCCTGGTAAGAAGCTCCTGAGGGCAAGTTGGGTGGATGCTGGGTGTCGAAAGAGTGCCTACGTCCTGTAAGCCAGTAAAGCACCTGGCTGCTGATTGAAAGGTTGGTGGTTTGAGTCTACTCAGAGGCATCTCAGAAGAAAGACCTAGCCATCTAAATCTGAAAAATCAGCCACTGAAAACTCTGTGGAACACAGTTTTCCTCTGACACAAATGAGATCTCCATGACTTGGAGTTGGCTGGACACAAAACCCAAAGCAACAAATGCTGGAAAGGCTGTGGAGAAATTGGAACTCTCCTACACTGCTGGTGAGATTTCAAAATGGTACAGCCTCTTTGGAAAACAGTCTGGTGCTTCCTTAAAAAGCTGGAGATAGATGTACTATTTGATCCCATAATTCTACTGCTTGGAATTTATCCTTTGGAAACAAAGGTTGTCACACGAACAGACACATATACACGAATGTTTGTTGCAGTGCAGTTCACAACAGCAAAAAGTTGGAATCAACCCCGATGCCCATCAACAGATGAATGGATAAGCAAACTGTGGTACATATACTCAATGGAACACTACGCTACGATAAAGAACAATGGCAATTTTAGAAAACATCTCATAACATGGTCTAATTTGGAAGAAATCATGCCAAGTGAAATCAATCAGTGTCAAAAGGACAAATTCTGTGTGAGACCCTTGTTATAAGGACTTAACAAGAGAGTTATCCACAGAAGAAAATGGCTGTGTTGGCTACATGGGTGGGTGGGGGGGGGTGGAGGTTTATCATAGATGAGATAATTGCAAATGTTAGAAATTTTATTCTTTTACTGCAATTAATAAAAAATAAAAAAGTTAAATAAAAAAAGGAATCTGAAGAAGATACTTAAAATTTTCAGTTGTAACATATATTTTTACAGGAGAAATTGTATAGAACAGTTTAATGAATTTAGAAATTAATAAATCATTTTGGATAATTGTTGTGTTAGGTGATGTTGGATCAGTTCTGACTTATAGTAACCGTCTGTACAAGAGGACAAACCCCTCCGGGTCCTGCGCTAGCCTCAGGATCTTCTATCTGAGCTCATTGCGGCAGCCACTGTGTCACTCCATCTCATTCACACCAGAAGAGATAACTTAGCAGGGAAGTAATTTATTAGGAGTGTATCATCCCAGTCAGGTGGTAAAGTGGAGCTGGGTGAGATGGGGCTCACAAGGTCGAGTCCCAGGGGCAACAAGAGAAATAAAGGGGTGCACCTTAAGAACTCCAGTGAAAGATCACAACTGACTGTCCGAAGGCCTGGGCATTCTCCTGGGAGCACGGCCCCTAGACCTGATGCTGCCCCTGATCATAAATCATTACTGAGGTCAACTCTTCAGACAGGAATGGATTGGACTTGGGGACAGAGTAAGCATATCGTGTATGCACTTTATGGTTCTGTGCATCTACAGAGGTTGTCTTACTGTCCTCTTACTAGAGAGAGAGAGGAGAGGAGGGGACAGGAGATTGTTAAGAGGATATGATATGTACAGAACGGAAAGGAGGAGTGTGCGTCACCAGGCAAGGAGAGCAGACGGAGCTGCAGATAGGTGGGCATGTGAATTTAAATTGGATTGTACACTTCCACTCAATCACAATAAAAAGAAAAAAAAAAAAAGAAATAAAAAAAAGGAGGGACTGGGGAGACATATCTCTGAGAGAGGAAACAGTGTTAGACATGGCCGAACAATCCAAACTTTCCCTTTGTCCTAAGGAGTATCTACTTCCAAGGAGAGACTAAGAGGGCCCAGAAATCAATTTATATGAGTTTTGACCAGCATTTTTTTTTTTAAAAAAAAAGCAGGACAAGATCTAAAATATCAGAGTAAATCTATTGCACATCTCTGTCACTGCTGAGCTGATCCCATCTCATAGCAATCCTGCAAGACAGAATAGAATTGCCCCATGGGGTTTCCAAGGCTATAATCCTTGCAGAAGCCCACTGCCACACCTTTCTCTTGTGGACTGGCTGCAGGGTTTGAATTGCTGACCTTTTGGGTAGCAGCTGTGTGTGTAACGACTCTGGCCATCAGTGCTCCTGGATTGACTGTCATGAGTGCATGTTATTTTATCGGTTTCAAATGTCTGTGCACAGAGCTGTGGTATGTTGTGTGTTTTTTATTCAGATCTTCGTAGAAAAACTTTGAAAGCCAAAGGCACTGCTGTAGTGTATTTACTAGGGCAGGGGACAGCTTGGGAGTGTTCTCACGTCTGTTCTTACACTATCCACTTGACTACTGATTCTCTGGGCTGCTTTTCCCTTCCTAGTCTTTTTTGGGCCACAGCAGGTCCCCAGTCACTGCCTTTCTGGGCCGGACTGGGGGCTGCAGATGCCCACCCCTCATGCAATACCTCTGTACCAGTGCAACCTGGTGTTATACCTCTGCAAAGGCGGATAAGTGAGAGTAGGGCATCAGGGAGTTGTGTGAGAAGTTCTCTCTTTCTCTGTCTCTTTATGTCCCTGTCTCTCCTTCATATTAAACTAGACACACAACTGTACCAAATTTTATGAAAGAAGAGGAGAAATCATAAAGGAAATCATTTAAACCTACCTACTTAGCAATTTGCATTTTCTGAAGTCCAAGGCAAAAAGTCTCCCAGAATGTTTGTACTTTGCAAAAGATCACTTCCTAGCTGCTTCTGGTTTAACATTAGGTTTTGTAGACCACAGGGACACACTTCTCTCAGCAGGAGGACCAGTTCTTCAAGTCGTAACCCTGCAAACATTTACTTACTTCTCGGGAAAATTCTATCATGTGCTCACAGAGTTCATAAACTTTTGATTACTTCTGAGTATAAAAAAGAAAGACATTCAAGTTTAAAGTGCCTGTTTTAGTTAGCTAGGGCTGCTGTAACAGAAATACTACAGAGTGGATGGCTTTAACAAAGGAAGGTTTATTCTTACACAGTCCGGTAGGCTACAAGTCCACATGCAGGGTGTCCGCTCCAGGGTAAGGCTTTCCCCTTGTCGGCTCTGGAGGAAAGTCCGGTATTGCATCAGTCTTTGTCCAGGAGCATCTTGGTGCAAGAACCTCAGGTCTGAAGGACGCGCTCTTCTCTCGGTGCTGCTTGCTTGATGGTATGAGGTTCCCAATTCTCTGCCAGCTTCTCTGTCCTTTTATCTCTCACAGGATGAAAGGATTAAGGGTGGGGCAAGCCATGCTCCAGGAAAACTCCCTTTGCAGTGGAGCAGGGAGGTGATCTTATAAAGGGATTTACAGTCCCACCCTGATTCTTTAACAGACAGCACAGGAAAATCACAAAATAGAGGACAGTCACAGAATATAGGAAATCCTGACCTAGCCACATGGCTACACATATTTTGAGGGGGACACAATTTAATCCATGACAGTGCCCATGGCAAATCCAATACAATCCTACCTGTTTCCTCTTGTGCTCCCAGCACTGGCCATGCTTCTCTGGGGACTCAGAGTAGACAGAAGCCTTGGTCTGCTCTTACACTGCTTACCTGCCTCTTCCTGTACATCTTTCTCCTCGAGTGAACATTATATGAGTGGGTTAAAAATGGCTTCTGTGCCTACACACAATGGAATACTACACAATAAGAAAGAACAATGATGAATCTGTGAAGCACCTCACAACATAGATGATTCTGGAAGGCAAGTATGGGGTGAAACAAGTCAAAAAAGGACCAATACTGTATGATGCCACTTTTCTAAGACCTCATTAAAAGGTTTACACACAGAAAAAAAAAGTTCTTTGATGGTTATGAGTGTCGGGTGACAGGAGGAGGGGAAATCAGTAAAGGGACAGTAGGCAAAGATCTCCAGGTTTGCTGAAGGGAAGGACAGTATACATTACAGGGAAGGTGAGCATAACCATACCGCAGCAGCATGGGTGTTTTCCTAGACACACTCAAGCACTCTGAGGGACCATAGTCTCATAGGATGTCTAGGTCAGTTGGCATAACATAGTTCATAAAGAAAATATTCTGTATCCCACTTTAACAAGCAGTGTCTTGGATCTTAAAAGCTTGCAAGCAGCCAGCTAAGATACATTTGATTTTACCCTATTCAGAGCAAAGGAGAATATAAAAAACCAAAGACTCAAGGAAAATGCCAGCCCAAAGGACTCTGGACAATGAACAAAGAAGACAGAAGAAGAATTGATGCCTTCGAATTGTGGTGTTGGCAAAGAATGCTGAATGTACGATGGACTGGCAAAAGAACCAACAGATCTGGAAGAAGTCCAACCAGAATGCTCCTTGGAAACAAAGATGGCAAGACTGTGTCTTACATACTTTGGACATAGTCATGGACCTCATAAGCAGAAGCTTTACCACCCTGAGATCAGAAGACATAGATGGTGCCCAGCCACCACCACCAACTGCTCAAACGGCTCTGGCAGGGATCACAGTAGACAATTCTAAAATGTAGAAGATAATTCAAATGTACAAAAAAGACCAGACTTACTGGTCTCCCAGAGACTGGAGGAACCCCTAAGACTAAGGCCTCTGGACATTCTGCTAATTCAGAACTGAAACAGTCCCCAAGGCCTGTTTTTCTGACAAAGGTTGGACAGGCCTATAAAACCAAAAGTCACATACACGAGGAATGCATTTCTTAGTGCAGTCAAATACATGAGACCAGATGGGCAGCTCCTGTCCCAAGGCAAGATGAGAGGGCGGGACGGAGAGGAATCAGATGAACGAACGCAGGGCACCAGGTGGACAGGGGGGCATGTGCTGCCAGACTGGGGGGATTGCCGCCAACGTCACAAAACAATGTGTGTATAAAGTTTGGAATGAGAAATCAACTTGCGCTGTAAACTTTCACCTAAAGCACAGTAAATATACATATTAAGTATAGTTTTTTATTACTACTTTACTGTGGTTTAACTAAAGGCAGAGTGATTCTCCCTACAGCTGACCCAGGTGACTGCTCTGAACGTATGATGTCCAGATCCTGACCTTTCTTGTGGCTCTTTCTTATCAAGGAAAGAGAACCTTCTTCTCACCAGGAAAGCGTTTTTCTCTGGTTCCTTCTTTATGGTTCTGAATGCTGCTCTGACTCGAACAAAGCTTAGGGCAAGTTTGCCAGGGCCCAGCCTGGGAGAAAACCTGAACGTACTCACAGCAGCACATCCTAAATCATCTCTTCTTGGCCACCAACATGGGGGGGGACACCTCACTCCTCTCAGTTTTGAGTGAGGTTGAGGTGATACTCAAAATGTGTTTTTAAAAGCCAGTTGTCTGGGGTACCATCGGAGTGAGGTGATATTCAAAATGTGTATTTAGAAGTCAGTTGTCTTGGGTGTCATGAGAGAATCAGAAACTGACCAATCCAGGTAGCCACACCAGTGCACGCTCACTCAATAAAGGATTGGGTGGGGGTCTGGGCTACCTTGCCCATAGATGAGTTTTATTTGGTGTGCAGTTGAGACCTCAGTTTGAATGTGTTTAGAATAGGTATGTCACTGACTGTTTCCTGGGTCCTGTTACTCATTTCTGTGACTTTTCTTGTGCCACCTGGCGCAGGAGGTAGAGACACTGTTCTCAAATCTTTCTCTTTGGGCTGGTTTCTATTCAGGGGCTGTTAGCTTCAATCTGCTACCTAGTGTGACTCACCAGGCTGTATAGACTTCATGGGTTCTCAAACAAGTGAAATTACCCGAAACTCTCTCTGGTGGCTGGGCCTAAATTTCCATATAGGTAGACACCCAACTACGCCTCTTTCTGGAACCAGATCTGAATTACACCAACATTTTTTTTTTAAATGATCGAAAATGTACAGTCCCACATAAATTTGCACGCTCACCTATATGCAGCTCCTGCTGCTCTCCTTGCCTGGTGACAGCAGCACACTCTTCCTCTCTGCTCCATACATGTCCTATCCTCCCAACAATCTCCTATTCCCTCCTCTCCACCCACTCCCCTTCCTCCAGTAAGAGGTCAGCAGGATGATATCCTATAGATGCAGAGAACCACAAAGTGAATTCTACCAACATTTTAATAGCATGCTATGCTATATGATCTAGAAATATATTCAGGGCTAATTATTAGATAGTGAAAACAATCATTCATTCAGTAAAATGGCAAAGCATAATGCAGAGGAATGCCAAGAATCTTTTATACCGCATACAATTCTAAAGGGAGACAGTGGCGGTTCAGTGGGAGAATTCTTGCCTTCCATGTAGGAGACCTGGGTTCTATTCCAAGCCAAGGCATCTCAGGCACAGCCACCATCCATCTGAGACTGTTATCATGCTGAACAGGCTTTAGTGGAGCTTGCAGACTGAAGTAGATGAGGAAGAAAGGCCTGGCAATATGCTTCCCAAAATCAGCCAGGGGAAACCCCATGGATTACAACAGTCTGGATTGAAACAGATCAGGGGGATAACACAGGACTGGGCAGTGTTTTGTTGTATTGTGCATGGTGTTGCCGTGAGTTGGAGGTTGGCTTTGCAGCACCTTACAACAATGAGACAACAACAGCAACGACAGCCACTGCAAAAGCTTAAGAGAACAGAGAAGTTTCCCTTTACGGTGGTGTGTTGCCTCCTCCACATGGTACTTTTCTGATTTTTCCTGTCACCACTAAAATTTATTAATATGTCTCAGCCCACTTTAAAGTATTCAACTTGGTTACTTTCAAACTGAAAACTTTTAAAAGCTTCAGGCCGTTATTTCTGATAAAGGTGACATCCAAGTTATTTATTGAGAAGAATGCAAGGTGAATATGAAATATTTCCATATGGACAACTTTATTTTACACTTATAAATATTCTACCATCTCAGTATAATTAAGATCGGATGAAAAGAGTTTGAAATAGGGTGATAGCCTAAAATGTGAAAGTAATTCTTTTTAATATGAATAATTATGCCACGACTTTCAGACACTAATGAAAATCAGAATGAAAGAAGAACTCCAGCCATCGTCATGATGAGAAATCATACGCATCTGGGACACTGGAAATGTCACCCGTCCCTTTGCGCTTCAGAATCCTCATCCTAGAGTGCTGTCATTGGAGGGGGCTCAGAAAGGTGGACCCACTGTTTGCCCATCTTGACCCCAGCATTAAACCCATTAAGTCGTTTCTGACTCTTGGCAACTCCACGTCTTCGAGGTAGAACTGAGTTCCATGGAGATTTTCTTGGCTGCAACCTTTATGGAAGCAGATAGTCAGGCCTTTCTTCTGTGGTTGGTTTGAGTCCCAAACTTTCTATTAGTAATGTAGTGCAAACTGTTCCACCCTACGACCCTCTTTTCTCCACTAAAACAACAAAAACCTCAAACCCAAAGCCAAGTTCACTGCCATTGAGCCAGTTCTGACTCATAGCAACCAGGGCTTCAGGGCTCTGTAAAAAACCAACCTGTTGCGGTCAAGTTGTTTTCAACTCCTAGCAACCCTACAGGACAGGGCAGAACTACTACCCCATAGGGTTGCTAAGGAGCAGCTGGTGGATTCAGATTGCTGGCCTTTCGGTTGGCAGCCCCAGCACTTCACCACCAAAACCATCACATCTCAGAATCACATAGAATACTGCTGTACCGTACCCATTGCTGTTGGGTGAGTTCTGGCTTATAGAGAACCCACATGTCAGAGGAGAACTGCCTCACGGAGTTTCCAAGGAATTTCTGGTGGATTTGAACAGTCACCTTTTGGTTAGCAGCTGTAGCACTTAACCACTATGCAACCTGGGTTTCCCATAGAATACAGAATATGCGTATCTGCATTTTCTGCTCCCAGACTACACATTAAAACTTGGTGTGGTGAGAGACTAAACCAGACAAACATTTGTGTGTTCCACTACATGCAAAAACATTAAAACCAAACTCATTGTGGTTGTGTCAACTCTGAATCATAGTCAGACTTTCCAAGGAGCAGCTGGTGAATTTGGTTAGCAGCCATACACCTCACCACCACAGCCGCAGGGTTCCTGACCGTACACAGCTACTGCTTATGTTTCCTTGTTCTTCTGCTCTGTATTAAGGAGTCAGTGCCTGTGAGCAGCTGGTTAAATTACTGGCTACGAGGTAGTTAAATTACTGGCTACATCCATTCGCCTGCGTGAAGATTGGAATGGTGGGACTTTAGGGAGTCTAGAAGCCTGTTTCTCTCTCTGCCAGGTTGTAAAGACACACCGCACTTCATGGGCTGCAGGATGGCTAGAGGTGCCATCGATTCCTGTAAAGTCATGGCAAACAGGCAAATGTCAACCCCACGGGATAGCAACCGACACTGATACTGGGATCATACCAGCATCATATCAAATCGCAGGCAATTTAAGGTTCTGAAAGGGTTTGTAAGTCCCAGGTCTCAAGACTGTCTTGCATATGAATGGTACAATTGTCTTTTTCACTTCAACTTTGTTTTCAATTTTTTTATTATGGAAAATTTGAAACAGACCTGAATTAGAATAGTATAAGGAAACTTGGTGGTGCCATCTCCTCACCCCAGCTGTCAATATTTTCCCAATTATGTTTAATCGTGTCCTACCCTGGCCATAGCAATTGCAGCTGTAAACACTTCAGTATGAATCTCTAACAAAGGACTTAAGACTATAATAACTACAATACTGTTATCAGTTCTAGTGAAAACTTCCCTAACCTGTCTCAAAATGCTTTACCTCAAGTGGGTTCCAATTAGGACCCCATAAATGGTGCACTATTGAAACTGATCTGTCAATTTCTTAAGCCCTTATTAATATTGAAGAGTTTTCCCTCCCCCTCTGTTTTTTTTTCTGTTGTTGTTGTTTGTTTTGTTTGTCTGTTTTTTTCGTTCTACTGGGTGAAAAGTTGAGTCATTTTTCCTGTTGAATTCCCCACATCCTAGACTTCGTTTATTGACATCCCTGTGATATTGTTTTGCTTATTTCTAAATGTCCCATGGAGTCCCAAAACCCACTGCCATCAAATCAAATTCCAACTCCTAGCAACTCTCTAGGACAGAGTAGAACTGCTGTATGGCATTTCCAAGGATTTTAACTGCTGACCCTTTGGATAGCAGGAAAACTCTTAGCCACTACAATACAGTGGAGTTCTTGGGTGGTGCAAATAGTTTATCTGGTTAGTTGCTAATGGAAACTTTGGAGATATGAATGTGCCCAGAGGTACTTTGGAAACCCTGGTGGCATAGTAGTTAAGTGTTACATTTGCTAACCCAAAGGTTGGCAGTTCAGATCTGCCAGGCACTCTGCAGAAACTCTGTAGGGCAGTTCTACTCTGACCTCTAGGGTTGCTATGAGTTGGGATCAACTCGACAGCAGTGGGTTTGGTTTTTTCAGAGGCATTTCAGAAGAGAGCCTTGGTGATCTACTTCTAAAAACTCAGCCATAGAAAGCCCTATAGAGCACAGTTCTGCTTTGACACACATGGGGGTCACCATGAATCAGAATCAGTGACAGCTGGAGAAAAGAAATGGTCCTGTGTTTCTTGTGAACTAGCTAAGTTGGGAGGCCTGATTTAATTTAGGTTCAGTTATTTTGGGTGGAGACCAAGGGTGGTCGTGGTCATTTTGGGTACTTCCTGTGGCATTACATTGGGTAGGACGTGTCTATTAGTCTTGTCTGGAGTGCTGTGACGTTTGAGTAGTTGGCGTAGGTGTTGCCTACCTGACCTGTCATTCTCAAGTTTCCTGTCAACCTTTTATCTAGGGACCTTAGCCACTATTGTTGATCTTGGCTAGATTCCCTATTTTCTTGAGGGTTGCAAAGTGACATCATTCTAATTTAGTCATTCTCTTTACATTTATTAGTTGAAATTCTTCTATGGGGAAGAACTTTCAATGATATCGGTTTGGTTTCCCAGAGTCACAGTTTATAAAGGAAGGTGTAAGATAAATTATTTGTTCAGTTTCAGAATGTTCCAAAATTTTACCAGTTTCAGAATAATGAAATTTTGACCTAGCCACTTCCAAATGTGACCAATGAAGTTTTTTTTTCAAAATATCCTTAAGAACTTAAGTATTCAATATCTATTAAGATCTTAATATAAGTGTAAATTGGTTCATATGTTAATTTTTATATATTTTCAAATAATTTGATCTATTTTATGTTTTCATCTATTGCGTTGGATTGTAGTGGACATTCAAATTGCCTTTATGTCAATTTTATGAAGACTGCCCTTAAACTTAGTGTAAAACTGCTTTTTTGTCATTTTTGTTCATTTTTTCTTAAATATACTTAGAACTAAAATGTGCTTATTATAGAAAATTTAGAGAATAAAGACCCCATCAAGATGAAAATCTACCTGTATTTTCTGTACTCAGAAATAGCCTACTTTAGACATTTTGTTGAACTGTCTTCTGTTCTCTTGCTCTGTTTTGTACGTCATTACATATTCCGTGGTCCACTGGTATAGTCATGCTCTCACTAATACTTCAGCTTCCCTGTCACCCCTAAACCTGTAACACTTGTCTTACAAAACCTCAGCCCCATCTTCTTGGCCCGGGTGCCTGAGTGTGAGAAGGTCAATTCTGACCCCCAGTGACCTCAAGCACAACAGAACAAAACACTGTTCGGTCCTGTGCCATCCTGATAATCACTGTTATGCTTGAACCCATTATTGCAGCCAATGTGTCAATCCATCTCCTTCAGGATCTTCCTCTTTTTCATTGACTCTCTACCAAACATGATGTCCTTCCCTAAGGACTGGTCTCTCCTGATAACATATCCAAAGTACATGAGACATAGTTGTACCATCCTTGCTTTTAAGGAGCATTCTAGTGGTACTTCTTCTAAGACAGGGTTGTTCGCTTTTTTGGCAGTCCAGGGTATTTTACAGTATTCTTCTCTAACACCAGTTCAAAGGCCTCAGTTCTTCTTTGGTCTTCCTGATTCACTGTCCAGCTTTCATATGTTTATAAAGTCATTGAATACACCTACCTTGGCTAGGGTACCTTAGTCTTCAAGGTGACATCTTTGCTTTAAGATTTGCCCAATGCAATGGGTCTTTTGGTTTCTTGAAGGTGCTTCAGAATCACTTAGCTGGGCTCCTTCCAAACATAGAATCCCCTGTGCTGTAACTTCTGGGTTAAAAGCTATGTGTACGTAATTAACATTTATTAAACATTCGTGATTTGCCAGGCTGGCACTAAGCTCACTAAAGATTCTCTGGGGTGCAAATAGTTAACATACTTGGCTGCTACCTGAAAGGTTAGAGGTTTGAGTCCACGCAGAGGTGCTTGGTGAGCAGGGGCTAGCAATCTACTTCCAAAAATATCAACTACTAAAAAAACCTATGAAGCACACAGTTCTGCTCTGACCAACAAGGGGTCACCATGAGTTGGAGTCGACTCGGCACCAACTGGATGCTCAATCTTACTTAGTATTCGTAATGACCTTATTAAAAAATAAAAAGTCAAACCCATTGCTCTTAAGTTGATTCTGACTCATAGTGACCCTATAGGACAGAGTAGAACTGCCCCATAGAGTTTCCAAGGAGCTGTTGCTGGATTCAAGCTGTTGACCTTTTGGTTAGCAGCCAAACTCTTAACCACTCTGTCACCATGGCTCCCAGTGACCTTGTTAAGTCAATGTGATGCTTTCTGTGTACGGCTGAGACACTAGACTTCGAGAGCTTGGGCAACTCACCCAAGTTCATTGAGCTACTAGACCATGGAATGAAACTTCTCCCGGAGACTATCTGGCTCCAGGTATATAACCCTGCGCAAAAGTTCTCCTCAAACCAGGTCACTGAAAGACATGAAGAACTTTCCAAGAACTCTGTAGCCTGGAATTGGGAGTGGGTCTTCCTTTTCACCGTAATTTAAAAGTGTATCCAGATAGTATCCTAATTTTACTCTGGCTCTCTTAACTGGAGAAAGAGAAGCTTGCTCAAATCATCATATTGTGGGGAAGTTATTTTGTATAAAAAATAGCTTCATACTTTGATTTGTGAAGACACTAGGTAGCAGTGCTCACCTTTCCTCATGTCACCTCTATTCTGTCCACCTACAAGTGAAGTGACCTGAATTTCTTTCAAGTTCTTGTTCTATCTATGGGTGAAGTCATCTGAATCTCACTCAAGTGCCAATTGCTTCATTTTAATCTTGTCTTTTTGGAAAACAAGTTCCTCTCTTATTAATGGTATAAATCCCAGTGATCTTGGAAAGGCCAAGTTAACCATGAAAATCCAGAATCTGATCTGATGACAGTTTCCTAAGAATAGACTTGAATTCAAACTTGAAATTTGACTGATGGCTGTTGAATTAGCACTTTCCTCTCTGATGTCTTAATTAGCAGACAGACAATAAATCTAAATGAAACATATACAGGGGGAGGTATAGTACAGTTTGGAAATCCTGATGACACAGCAGTGAAGAACTGCAGCTGTTGGCCAGAAAGTTCCACAGTTTGAATTCACCGGATGCTCCTTGGAAACTATACGGGGAGTTCTACTCTGTGACACAGGGTCGCTATGAGTCAGAATCAACTCGATGGCAATGGGTTTGTTTTTTTGTTTTATAGTACAGTTTGCTGAATAATAGGGCAACTTGTGGGAACTTCTCGCACTTAGGGGCAGAGGAACCATAAATGCCTGTTTATGATGCTACTTGACCAGCTGGTTGGACTTCAGAGCACAGCAGCCCAGGACTAGGACTGCTGATTCATAAACTTTCATAGTTGGCAGGAATCTCAAAGGCTATTTAGTCTAGTCCTTACCTAATATGTGATTCTTCTAGGAATACCTTACCCAGTGCATTCCTAGCCTCCCATTGTAGCTCGTTCCATGGTTAAAAATTCTCATCATCAGAGACGCTAGCTTATATGGTGTATAAATTTGTCTCCTTGTCATTTCCACCCACTAGGAGTTCTGGTGATGCAATGATTAAGCACTCAGCTGCTAAATGCAAGGTCAGGGAAGAAAGATGTGGTAGAGATTTAGTCTTGGAAGCCCTATGGGGTTGCTAAGAGTCTGTGTTGAATCTATGGCAGTGGGTTGGTTTGTTGGTTTGGTTTTGGGTTTTTAAAGCCCAGATCTGTCCGCTGCAGCTACATAGAGTAAGAGGACTCTGTTCTCCCTGTGAAATTCTTCCAAGTATCAGAAGTTGACCACCAAGTAGCTCTCAGGGCTCCTTAACCAAATGTTATCAAGATGACCTCAGGCTTGGGGTTGACTGACGGCACCCAGATGTCTGCAGCACCCTCTCTCTTTATTCTTCCTTTCAGTTCTGGGCTGAGTGGGCAAAGTTCAGATCCTTTTATAGTCCCTTCCTTCTAAATGGATTTCTTGGGTGGTCAAAATACTTAGCTTCATGAAAACAAAAATCTTACAACCCAATAATAGAAACCGCTTGAAGTTTATTTAAGACAGTTTGCAAATCGAGGTCACATTTTGACTGTCTCCCAAACCAAACCCATTTCTGTTGAGTCAATTCCAACTCAGAGAAACACTATAAGATGGTAGAACTGTCCCACGGTTCCAAGGTTGTAAATCTATACAGAAGCAGACTGCCACATCTGTCTGCCAAAAAATGGCTGGTGGTTTTGAGCTATCAACTTTTGAGTTAGCAAGGAAGTACTTAACCACTGCCCCATCTGGACTAAAAACAAACAAACAAATAAACAAGAAACACCAAACCCCTTGTTGTCAAGTTGATTCTTACTCATAGTAACCCTATAGAACGGAGTACAACGGCTCTATATAGTTTCTAAGGAGCACTTGATGGATTTGAACTGCTGACCTTTTGGTTAGCTTAACCACTACATTACTAGAGTTTCTGTACCCCAGAATGGTAGATATTAATTTGAACCATATGAAATGCTCATTCTAAGAAGTCAAAAATGATTGAGTGTCAGCCGTGTCCAACGGTTCAATTTTTATAGACAAGAATATTGGGACTTGAAAGTGTTACATGCCTCGTTGAGGTGCACAGAGCCAGCAAGAGGCCAACTGGAGTCTGAAGCTAAGTCTACCTGGCTCCTAAGTGGTTTCCTCCATCACTTCCCTGTGGATCCCCCCTACAGTGGGGTGTCCGCTGATCCAGGTGACACAGTAGGGCTGAGTGATAAAGAAACAGGAATTGGAGGTTTTTCATTTGTGAAATAAACCTTGATGGCACCACTTAAATACCTGCGTGACCTTGAGAAGGTTACCAAACCTCTCTCAGATCTAACTAGCTCATTGCTGAAACTGAGTTATTAATATTTAACTTGTAGTGTGTGTGAGAGGATTAAACTATTGTAGGGAAAAACATCACATGATTTAGTACAGCAAAAAGTGAGCTTTTTTTCAGTATGTATTCAAAAAGGCGGAAGTTGCAAAGGATAAGCATGTGGCCAGAGCCATGTCTGCCTGAATCCAAGGAATATTATAGAAGAAGCAGAAGTGGGGAAATGGACCAGCATGCCCCCACAGTTACGTCTGCTTGAGTCCAAGGATTGCAGAAGAACAGTGAGAAAACAGACAAGCGTGCTGCTAGAGCCCTGTCTGTCTGAGTCCAGGGCTGTTACCGAGGAGCCAAGACAGAGCAAACAGACCAGCTTGTTGCCGCAGCCGTGTCTGCCCAGGGAGCATTGGCAGAGTCCTCAGCATGTGCCAGTTACAGCTGGGCAAAACCACTGAAAACTTGGCCTTTTCTCAGACTGACTAGAAATTGTGATCCTGTGTTTTGAACCGTCTTTCTTAACAACCATTAGTACAGGTTTTAGTCACGACAGTGTCGTGAGCGTGCAGAAAATGTTGTGTTTTGGAGAGGAAAAGAAGTCACCAACAAGGCGTGTGGTCAGTAACAAGCTTTGTTTAGTCCAACCACATATTCACAATCAAGCAGCGGGGAAGGGAGGCGCGAGCACCAGGACTCAAAGCCCCCTTTACTTTACTTAAGAACTCTTTTCTACCTTCGCAGTAGCTGGGAACTCTCACTTACATGAGCTAAGACCCCCACAGGTTCCACCGGGTCCCACGGGGACTGCAGAATGCAAGTTATAAAGTTAGTCTGGCAACACGCTCACTGCCTTCAAAGAGAGGTTCATTCTAAGAAATTTAAGGATCGGCTGTGCTGTCACCATTCTGACTTCAGGAGAACTGAAAGTCGAATTTTATAATGAAAGGACGTCTCTGAAGCGAAGCAGGCAGGAACACCACACCAGGCTCAGACACTAACAGCACACTTGTCACTGTCACTGGAACTAGGCTGTTTAGATGTCGGGAGAATGATAAGGTGTTCAGGAGGCAGAGCCACCAACAGGGACAGCACGGGAGACTCAGGAAGCACAGGAAAACAGTCATGCCACTTGAACCAACCTTTGGTGGCAAGCGGATGAGGTCCTACAGTCAGGTCATAGCACAGCACACCAGTGGACACAGACTCAGAAGGAGGCTGGGCCCCAGGCCCTTGAGGATGAGGCGCAGTAACAGACGGCACCCCCAGACTCCCCGAGGGAGACCGTACCCTCAGACTCCCCGAGGGAGACCACACCCTCAGGCCTTCGAAGATGAGACAAACGAGGTCAGGGCAGCAGAGCACGGGCACAGGCCCCCGGAGGGGACTGCTGTGCTCCAAGTCCAGAGTGCTGGGTTTTTAATGCAAGCTATTTGTCGGCACTTGGCTTGGCCACTTGCTTGGTTCTGGTTGTTATCGGTCAGTCCGTAAGTCTTATCTTCTGGTACCTCAAGTTCTTGCCTTCTTTCTGACAGGTTACGGTCTTTATCGTCTCTCTGACCATCTGCAGCCACGTCCATCTGGCAGTTGTTTTTCTCACTTTTACTTCTTCACCATGACTTTGTATTTTCTCACTGTCTTACTTAGCTCAAGCACAGCTATTTCGTGTTTAATAGTTTAGCCAAGTCACAGTTTAGCCAATTTTAACTTATGTTTATGACAAGACTTCCCTTTACTATGTATTGTATTTAATATACATATTTTACACACACACATGTATATACATATGTATACACATACATCCTCACTTCAGACAGCCAAGAGGGTGTTCGCTGATCCAGCCAGCTTTCTGTTTACTATGTACTGTGGAACCTTGGTGGTGTAGCAGTTAAGTGCTATGGCTGCTAACCAAAAGGTTGGTGGTTTTAATCCACCAGGCACTTCTTGGAAACCGTGGGACAGTTCTACTCTGTCCTACAGAGTCACTATGAGTCAGAATCCACTTGATGGCAATGGATACGGGGTATAAATGCTGACAGAAAAAGGTAAAAATAGAAACTCTTTCATGTTCTGTTTTATGACGTGTTTATGTGAAAGGTTCTGTAAAAGATATTTTCCCAGATTATCCTAGCTGTAGTCTTTATACCTCAGGGACTAGCTGATCTGTCTTTGTGAGTTCCTGTAAGTCTTAGCTTCAGCTGGGTTGCATTTTAGGACAAGAAGTAACGGCTCTGGCATTATCTCCTAAATCACGAGAGAATTTGACACCCTGTGAACTCCTGCCGTGCTTTTTTGTACTGTCTTGCTTTAGTCTATTCACGTGCTCCCCCTTCTTAGATCGGGGCTGGCAAGCTTTTCCAGCAAAGGGCCACTAGTAAGTGGTGTAGGCTTTGTAGGCCAAAAGGAGTGTTCTCAACCTTCTGAGCATCGGTTTTTAAGGAAAGTCATTTTTGCGCTTGCTTTTAACCTAATCAAACCCACTGCTGTTGAATCAGTTCTGCCTCCTAATAGCACTATAGGACAGAGTAGAACTGCTCCACAGAGTTTCCAAGGAGCACCTGCTAGATTTGAACTGCTGACCTTTTCGTTAGCAGATATAGCACTTAACCACTACACCATCAGAGTTTCCACTTAACCGCTACAGCACCCTGAATGTAAAAACTCTTCTTAGCTTGAAAGCCATGCAACAACAGTTGGGGCCCACAGTCCTTGGTCTGCACTATTCTGAGGTTTCACCTCTCAAGTTCCCAGCAAGTTTTCCGTAATCCTTTCTCTCAATGGTTATATTGCCTTTTCGTTCATCAAAAAAATAGAAACAACCAGAAAAGATCTTCTACAAGCTTTCTCTGCCGCCCGTCCACCCCTCATGCCCCATTCGTTGCCTTGTCTTTAGCTACAGCTAGTGAGTTGTCTGGTTCTTGAAGCAACCCAGCCCATCTGTGCACACAAGATCCCACCGTCTTCCAATTACTCCAAAGCCTTGTTCCAGCAGCTTCCCCCATCTCTTTTAAAGCAAACTTGTCTTGGAAAAAGTGCAACCACAACGCTCCTTAGTAGCAAGGATGGAAAGATTTCTCACACACTTTAGACATATTATCAGTCCCTGGAGGAGGACATCACACTTGGTAAAGTGGGGGGTCAGTGAAGAGAAGACCCTTGAGGAGACGGACCGACACAGCAGCAGCAGCAGCTGGCTCGTGCAGAACAACGATCGTGCAGATGGCACAAGACTGAGCAGCGTTTAATTCTGTTGAACGTGAAGTTGTAACTCATCAGTGGGAACTGACTTGGCGGCACCTAACAAACACCTTGAAAACATTAAAATTTTCTCTTCACTGCCTCTTTCTCATGAGTGCCCAAACACGCAGGAATTTTCCCTGTCTTAACAAACCTTTTCCTCTGTCCGGTGTTTTGCTGCACTCGTGTTTACTCCCTCATTTCTCTCTTCTTTACAGAAAAACTCCATGCTGAATTAGTCATACAGGCTGACTCCAATTTCTCTCTTTCCATTGACTCTTTTCCTTAAAGTGAATTATCTTATTACTGTTGTTGAGAACATACATAGCAAAACCACACACTAATTCAAATTTCTGATTACACAATTCAGTGACACTGATTACATTGTTCATGTTGTTTAAACATTCTCATTTCCTTTTCTTGCCCCCCCTGACATTCTGTCTAATCTTTGGAGGTGCTGTTGACAGTATGATCCCAGATACATAAATCTTAGAAAATTCTCTTTAATAGTTAAGCTAAGCTTTTTTTTTTATTTAAATGAGACTGCCAAACCCCAAAAAACCACTGCTATAGAGTCCATCCCAACTTATAGCGAGACTGTAAGACAGAGTAAAACTTCCCCATAGAGTTTTCAAGGA
Organism: Heterohyrax brucei; assembly: GCA_028571685.1. Classification (NCBI taxonomy): domain Eukaryota; kingdom Metazoa; phylum Chordata; class Mammalia; order Hyracoidea; family Procaviidae; genus Heterohyrax; species Heterohyrax brucei. Next base: position 81,188,599 of record CM053148.1, on the reverse strand, counting down.
GTGCCTAGCAGATTTGAACTGGTGACCTTTTGGTTAGTGGCTATAGCACTGAACTACTGAGCCACCAGAGTTTTCAGTCTTAACATTTGGGTGTCTAAGGGATTGTTCTTGAATCTTTTCTGTTTTCCATCTATGGTCACTTTATTAATGATCTTATTCATCTGATGGCTTCATATGCCATGTATGTGCTAATGGCTTCCACGTTTATGTTTCTAGCCTGGTCCATTTTTGATCACCAGAGTTATACATCTACCTTCACACTTAGTATCTCTACTTTGATGTCTAATAGGCATTTCAAACTTATCATGTCCATATGACTTTCTGCTATTTCTTTATCAGAAAAAAAGATAAAATTTTCTCAGTTACTCTCATCTATATAAATCACAACATCAAGTCTTTGTGACAGATAAATGCCTTCCCAGGAATTTAATAGTTTTCACCGTTATTTTTTTTTATGGCTTGACTTGACGGCAATGGGTTGGGTCTCTAGATAATGTTTGGTCATTTAAAATTGGGTTACTCTACTGAAATTGAACATGGATGGTAAATAATGGAAAGACCCCAAGACTTTAATAGCATTCTTAAGATAAAGGGTAATGGGAGGCAGCTAGATATTTTCAGATTTGTGTCCAGGGAAAGCATCCTTGGTGGGACAAAGGTTAAACACTTGTCCTAACTGAAATTCACCGGTTTGAACCTCCCTGCTGCTCTGAGTGAGAAGGATGTGATTGTCTGCTTCCCTAAGGATGACAGCCTTGGGGACCTTACTCTCTCCTACAGGCTCAAGATATGTCAAAATGGACTTGACGACAGTGGGTTTGGTTTTCGTGTCAAAGGAAAAAGATACAAGTAATACGAGTACTCTTCTGGTTGTTCTCAGGGACATTTGTTTATAAAAGCTGTGTTTATGATGTGGCATGGGGAGAGAGAGACTTGCCCTGAGTCCAGTTTATTTTCATATTAAAATGCATTACTATTGTCAGCTGCTGTTGATTTGAGCCATGAATCCCAGAAACTCTGAGCACAATACAATGAAACAACACTGAGTCCTGTTCCATCCCCATCGTGGCCTGTGGTTCAGACCCTGGACCATAGTAGTCTGGAAACTCTGAGGAAACCCATTTGACATTAGAGCAGCATGCAAACCTCTGCTAACAGATGGGTAGTGACTATCCCTGAGATCCGTTGGTGGGAAGTCAAATCCAAGGCTCCTGCATAAGCCAAAAATCAAAGCCACTGCCGTTGAGTTGGGTCCTACTTATAGCGACCCTATAGGTCAGAGTAGAGCTGCCCCATAGAGTTTTCAAGGAGTGGGTTTGAAATGTTGACCTTTCTGCTAACAGCCATAGTACTTAACGCACTGTGCCACCAGCATAGCCACTGAGAATTCTAACACCGAACTGGTACTGCCCTTTAAGCAACACATCAGGTGCCATGAAAAGCCTTTGTTTGGCTTTCAGCTTTCTGTGATGCTGAGCTGGTGAACTTCTTCAGCTGGCTATCAGTCTTGTAAGAAGACACAAACATTTTCCCACAACAAGACTGAGTTTCTTTAGTAAGCATTCACCATCTTGCTATCTTCTGAAGCAGAAGAAATTTCCTACACTCTTACCCTCTCCTTAAAAGCCTATTTACTTTTTTGGATCAATTGCATTTGCTTACTTAGCAAACCTGCAGTGACCAGTTGTCATCAGCATTTTTCGGACTCATGGTGACCCCACGTGTACAGAGAGGAACTGCTCCACGAGGTTTTCAAGGCTCCGACCTTTCAAAAGCAGATCACTGGACGTCTTCTAAGGCATCTCTGGGGGCATCAGAACCTACAACACTAAACTGGTGATACCACCCAGAAACTGCTTATTTAGGAAAAAAAGCATGAAAATATCTTTGCTAGACTCTGAAATGTAATGTGCAAAGATGGGCACGTTGATCTCATTCATGCTCTATCTTTGACACCTAAAACAATATCTGCCCCATAAGAGGTGCTTAGAAACCAATGAAAGAAAGAATTTGCGAATGGATAGATGAAAGCTTGAATGTGGGATGCAAACTCTGATTTCTTTCATATCCATTCTCCTAAAACTATTTGTCTACAGCTGGGGCTGCTGGGAGAAAAGAAGCGCAGTGCAAAGTGCCTAGTTAACACGAAAAGGAAGCAGTCGGGAGGCATGGACAGATGAGGGGCTTCTAATCATCTTCCGTTTTCTATCCACAAGATTAAAGATTCCCTCCGAGTTTTGATTAAGGCTGCACAGTTGCAAGATTAAATACCGGTTAAGTCAAATTAGAAAAGGTTTAGCTCCAATCTCAGAATTCATCAAAGCTCTCCCGGGCACCCATCCCTTACATTAAGCTGTCTTTCCTGCAGGAGATTAGAGCAAACCATCTAAGACTTCATGTCCCCAGGCTCTCTGAGACCTTTTCTCTACAGCTGTCCTCATTCAGATCACAAACAATTCTCTTATCGAGAATCAAAGCTTATTTCCCCTTCTTGCTTATACTCGGGACTGAATTCATCCCAGTGCCTCTGCACAGAGGAATTTATTTGGGCGACCTGCAGGGTGCTATTGCAGGTACAGCACACACTATGTCTCATGCGTTGTCACGGAGTGTATTAAAACTTAGGGCACTTGTCTGTTTTAGTAAACATCTCCTTCATCATTCTGGTAATTATGCAGACACTCCCACAAGAACAATCATGACCGTGTCCTTCCCTCCCTGGGAAGCTTTCTGACACTCTCAACTTGGCGTTCACAGCAGAGAGATGTGAGCAGAGCACAAAATTAGTAACTTGACAGAGAAGAGGTTAACATGGTCATCAGGTATCTGGGAAATAAAACTGTCACTGTTTTATTAAAACCCTTTTAGGATCGGTGGTCTACATAGCTACCACTCTCTGGGAAGTTCACTGGGATGCTGAGAATTCATGTGCTGCCTGCAAGAAGAGCCCTATGTAATGGAAAGAATGAGATGGGAACCCCCACCATGGGACAGTTAAGTGTTACGGCTACTAGCCAGAAGGTCAACAGTGCGAATTCACCAGGTGCTCCTTGGAAACCCAATAGGGCAGTTCCACTCTGTCTGAAAGTTTTACTATGAGCCCAAATTGATTCGTGGCAGTGATTTGGGGTTTAGTTTTTTGTTTGTATGAGGTGGTGCTGAATCATGGAATTTGGGGTAAGAAAAACATGAATTTTGAAAATTTTTATTTGGTATACCTAGGTACTTGTGGACTCTGGGAATGAAATTTGTGTTCACAAAGCATGCATGTGTATCCTTCTGGATTCTGAGGGTACTGTCTGTGGAAAGAGGCATAAAACAGAAACCATATTGCCTACTAAAAATTCAGGCACACTCGATGATTGAGCATATTAATGAAAACACATACCAGCCCTCTTCCCTCTACAACAAGCCCATTGCTGCTGAGTTGATTCCAACTCACAGTGACCCTATAGGACAGAGTAGAACTGCCCCACAGAGCCTCCAGCGAGGGCCTGGTAGATTTGAACTGCTGACCTTTTGATTAGCAACCCCGGTTCTTAACCAGTATATCACCACGGTTTCCTGAAAAGTCATATTTTAAGAGGAAAAAAAAAAATCAGATCATGAAAGGGTTGAAGACTGTAATTCTGCTCCAGCTTGCATGGCAATGAGAAAACAGTTGTGAAGAAACAAATGTAAGGAGCAGAGAAAAACGTTGATCTTAACTACGGTGGATCCCAGAAATGACAAATGTAAGTATTTTTTTGATATTTGAAGAGTGAGTTCCACTGACACTTAGTGTCATCTCTTATAAGACATTGATGTCTTGGGAAGCTCTATGAAGGGTCTGATGGTTTCCTCCACGCACCAGACCCTTAGCATCTGCATTTCTTGCAGCCTTTCCTCTGTGGGTGTGAGAAGATAAGTCTGTCCTTTAGGTGTCTCCTCTGCCGTCTGCGGGAGGGGACAGTGAGTTTGAGAAACTGAGGATGATTTATTCATTCTTTTTGCCCTACTTAATGCCAAGGAGGAGACGCTGGCAGTGCAGTGGTGAAGCCCTCAGCTGCTAACCGAAAGGTTGGTGGTTTGAACTCCCCTGCAACTCCGTGGGAGGAAGACCTGGTCTTCTGCTTCCAGAAAGGTTACAGCCTAGAAAACTCAATGGGACAGCCCTACTCTGTCACATGGAGTCCCTAGGAGTCGAGAGTCAACTTGGTGGCACCAAACAAGAGCAGTAGTATCAAAGAAGACTCAAATGTACAATGCTTGACTTTAGATTCATTCACAAGGCCCCAGTACATGAAAAGGAACTCAGGATTGGGCCCTGATGCATGATGTCCCACAAATGGAAATGCTAGTGTTACAGCTGGAATTGTGTCCTGCTCAAAAAAGTGTGTAACAATTTGGCTAGGCTCTGATCCCCAGTATTGTGTAGCGTTCCTCCATGCTGTAAATCCTACCTCTATTATAATAAGGGCACACAGGCACAGTTGTGTTGGTGGGGCTGGACTCAATGCGTAAGGTTATTTTGTGCCTTGAGGCAGTCTCTTGGGACAAAAAGGAAAAGCAAGCAAGCAGAGAATTGGGAACACCGTACTGCCAAGAAGCAGTGCCCAGAGCAGGGGGCCTCCTTTGGAAAGGACTTGGGGTCTCCATGCCTCAGAAGCTCCCAGGCCAGGGAGAAGATTGATGATAAGGACCTTCCTCCAGAGCCAACAGAGAAAGACGTCCCCTGAGGCTGAGGCCTTAAATTTGAACTTGTAGGCTACTGGACGATCACCATCCACTTGGGGTGCCTCTGTTAAAGCAACAGTGATGACTAAGACAGCTAGCTATAAAAATAGAGGGACTTCACTTAACGGTAGCAAGGGTGATGGACAGTCACAGACTATATATGGCAGCCAACATGTTTAGAGTTGAGTGACTGGAGGACGCTCTGGTTTCCCTTACTTTTTCCCTTCAGATACACTATCTCATGATCTCCCCAGAGCATGATGGGATGACCCCTGGGAAATGAATTTGCTAGCCATCCCCACCCCTAAAATGGAATGTAATGTTCACTGGGAAAGAAGGATCAAGCATTTGGAGATGAGGATGGATGAGGAAGAACTTAAAAGTTCAAGAGGAACCCCTGGGCTTTCTCTTCTGGACCACAGAGTCCATGGAGAATTGTGACTTGAGGAATAGTGGGGCAGGAGTAGTGGCTAAGGAATACGAACTTGGTGTGTGGCTACAGGTTAATGCAAAGGGTTTTTGTGAAGGAATCCTGATCGGAAATGGTTTTTTCAATAATTTGTGCCTCAGAAAACAAAGTGCTATTGATTTATTGAATAAACTGAACTCAGTTGGGGGGTAGAAATAAGGAACAATTTAATTTTTCTTCATGCTTTACCTGTAATGAGCTATGGTGGGCACAGTGTGAAGAGTTTGGCTGCTAATCCAAAGGTTGGCAGTTTGAGTCCACCAGCTATTACTTGGAAAGCCTATTGGTCAGTTCTACTCTGTCCAGTTGGGTTGCTATGAGTTGAAATGACTCGGTGACAGGTTTTTTTTTTTTTTTGGTATATTGCTTTTAAACATGCTCTGCCAGATCCCCTTTTCTTTTTACCATTGAAACCCCCTGCCACTGAGTTGATTCTGAAGCATAGTGAGCCCATATGACTGACTAGAACTGCCCCATGGGGTTTTCAAGCCCATAAATCTCTATGGAAGCAGGAACCAACTGCGATTATCTTTCTTCTTTGGAGTGCTGGGTGGGTTTTAGCCGCTCACTTTTCAGTTGGCAGCTGAGTGCTTTAACCACTGCACCAGCAGGGCTTCACTTTAACTTGTTAATCCGTTAGTGTCGAGTCAATTCCGACCCGTGAAGACCCTATAGGACAGAGTAGAATTGCCCCATAGGGTGAATTGCCCCAAGGAGTGGCGGTGGATTTGAATGGCTGACCTTTTGGTGAGCAACTGAGTTCTCAACCACTGTGCCGCCAGGGCTCATTTTTAACTCATTAGATGCATCCCATTTCGTTAAGCCTGACTGTTGGGTATGAAACAGACTAGTGTAGCTTGTTTTCGTAACCATCACTGCAAGGACCTCTGAGCATCTTCCATAACTCATAAAGTATTAGAAGGAAGAGTGACAAGGGCCATGTGAGGCACCCCGAGTGGTGGGATTGTGGGTAATGGAACACAGCTGTCTCCACTCCAGCTCTGAGGGTTCCAACAGACAACTCCTCTGAGTTCCGTTCTTTATGTGTTTCTGCCAGATGCAACTTTTGACCAGTCCTAGTTATCTACTTGCATTCCGGTTCAAAGTTCCAAGACAACATCCAAATGATCACTGCCTTGGATGAAGTATTACATTTTCTTTGCTTTGCAAATACGAATGTTTAGTCTTCACAAGAACAGTCTCAAGAAATGTACAGACCTGCTGCCTAGTATGTGGAAAGTGACGCATGGCTGGGGTAGAGAATCAGACTGTGTGTTGGTATTCTGTCCCTTCTTCTCACATGCTTCCTTATGTATTTCTCAGATCATCAGTCTCCTCATCTGTAAAATGGAAAAAGATATTAACCCCCCCCAAAACCCACCACCTTCGAGTACATTCTAACTCATAGCACCGTAAATGACAGAGTAGAACTGCTCCACAGAGTTTCCAAGGAGTACCTGGTAGATTTGAACAGCTGACCTTTTGATTAGCAGATGTAGTACTTAACCACTAGGCCACCAGGGTTTCTGGAACAAAATAGTATCTATGGACTGAAGCTGTTGGATGAAACACAGCTAGACAGATCAAGTCTTAGTGGAGCATCTGTTATACAAAGGTCCAAGAAATACTAGCCACAGTGGAGATGGTGATGCATCTCAAAATCTAGCTCTTTCTCTGTGATCTCAGAATGCTTCCCATAGGACAGTTCCAGACAAATACTGGGTGCTCATTCAGTTCAGCCAGGAATCAAGAAAAGTAAAAGGGAGTCAAGAAGGCAGGAGGTGAGAAGCTCCTTCAGATGACTGTCCACTCTAGGTTATACCACTTCAATGACGCTCTGAAGGGAGGTCTCAGAGGAAGGAGAGGGTATGAGTCAGTGGCTTTGAAAAATCCAGAAGATTCAAATGAGCCCAGGAGGGAGGGGTACGGCACTGGTCTGTCCAGCACTGCCAACTTGGGCTTCTCTGTGTTGGGGACGCTCAGGGAGAGGTTGTCTCTAAATAGGCTGTCACTTGGTCTAGCCCTGAGTTTTACTGCTCAATCACAAGTCTTCTGGGAGTGGAGTTCAGGTCTCCGTTCATCTGCCTTTTCTCTCTAACCAAGCCTGTATCTATTTATCTATTTATGGATTGGTTTTATTCTTTCAAGTAAGATATTTACTTTTCTATTTTTATTTCTGACATAACAGCAGGAATATTTTTTTTTTGTAATGTCTATTGGTTTGAAGGAATTTTTCATTTGTATTAAATGTGCATTTTTCTCTTTCACATTGCTGCTCTTCAGATTCAAAAGAGGGGGAGGGGATGAAATGAAACACCTACTGGAATTTCAACTCAGACCTCTATTCCTTTTGTTTGTGAGCCTATCTTGAAATTCCAATTTGAATGGTGTTTGTTTCATGACTTAAAATAATTCAGGCTTATTTCAGTTAAAAATGTGAACTCAATACCATTTTTGATGAATAGAGGTTTTATATCTGAATAATAAATAGCCTGTGCTTTGTTTCCAGTACTGGCTGGGAAAAATCATAAACCTCAGTTATCGCTTGTCATTAAACTCTTTCTGGAGCTGTGTGGAGTCTGTTTTAGAAACACTTAAACGAGATAAATTCATAAATGTAAATTATCCCAAGAGGAAGCCTGATGCATTCAGTGTACACGGTTTGAATAATTTATTCGTTATATACTCAGCACCAAGGCAGCTCCCAGGGAAAGCCGTTGATGGGCACAGCTTCCTGGTAACCACCAAGCAACAAAAAAGCCCACTAAAGACTTCAGCACAGGTATTTATCTCAGGTGATTTATCAGTACACGGCCATAATTCTCACCGTAGCAATGGACAACGGATGTTTAAGCACGGTGAGTGGCGAGTGGTATTTGCTTTCTGATTGTCACCTTCTTGAGAAAGACAGCCCAATCAAATCAACACCATGGGTCCAAGAGTTAAAAAAGGAGTGCACCTGATTTAAAAGCAATAACCATTGTTTTTGTCAGCTAGTGCTGCTCTAACAAAGTAGATGGCTTTAACAAAGGAAAGTTTATTCTTACACAGTCTGGAAGGCTACCAGTCCGAATTCAGGGTGTCCACTGCAGGGGAAGGCTTTCCCTCTGTCGGCTCTGGAGGAAAGTCCTTGGGTTGCATTGGTCTTCGGTCGGGGAGCGTCTTAGTGTGGGAACCCCAGGTCTGAAGGATGAGCTGTACTCCTGGTGCTGCTTTCTTGATGGTGTGAGTTTCCCAGCTCTCTGCTTGCTTTCCGTTCCTTTTACCCTTTTTAAGATAAAAGGACAAAGGGTAGTGCAAGGCACACTCCAGGGAAACCCCCTTTACAACGAAGCAGGGAGGTGATCTCGTGAGGGGATTTACAGTCCCATCCTAATCCTCTTTAACATACAGCACAGAAAAATAACAAAACGGAGGACAATCATAAAATATTAGGAATTGTGGCCCAGCCAAATGGATACACACATTTGTAGGGGGCACAGTTCAATCCATGACAACCGTGGTATTTAGAAACCCTGGTGGTGTAATGGTTAGCTATGGCTGCTAATCAAAAGGCTGCTTTTTTTTTGCATTCTCCAGGCACTCCTTGGAAACCCTATGGAGCAGTGCTACTTGTTCTGTGGGGTTGCTATGAGTTGGAATTGACTCCATGGCAGTGGGTTTGGAATTTCTAGTTTTCATAATGTTACTAATCGAGTGTATATTAGCTAAAAACAGGTACAGACACATAGTCCTTGCTACTAGTAATGGGATTCTGTTTGATTTTTATGTTGAGGAATAAGTTAATCCTCTTGGGATAAAGAAACCTTTTATTTCTTGTAGTCATCTAGTGCAGCTATAAGCACAAGTGGATGGCTTTAATAAAGAGAAGTTGATTCATCGCAGTTTATAGGCTAGAAGTCCAAATTCAGGGCATCAGTCGCCTCTGGGAGAAGGTGCACGCTCTCTCTCTCTCTCTCTGTCTCTTTCTCTCTTTCAGCTGTGGAAGAAGGTCCTTGTCATCAGTCTTCTCTTGGTCTGGGAGAGTCTCAGCACAGGAACCTCAGGTCTGAAGGATGCGCTCTGCTCCCAGCACCGCTTTCTTGGTCGTGTGAGGTCCCCACTCTCTGCCTGCGTCCCTTGCCTGCAGGAGTCTTAGATTTATCTCTTGCGAGACAAAAGGTGGTGGCGGCCATTCTCCAGGGAAACGCTTCCTTTCCATTGGATCAGGGAGCAGAATTTAGCCAGGATATCACAGTCCCACCCCAATCCTCTTTAACACAGTCCAGTCTTGCCTCATTTAATACACAGACAGATGCTAGGATTGACGACACAGGAAAATCATCAAACGGAAGACAGTCACACAGCACTGGAAATCACAACCCAGGTGAACCGCTACACACATTTTTGGGGGGACACAATTCAATCCATGACATTTCTGCCATTTCATTCAACAGGCTCTTGTTCATTAATCTTAGGAGAGTATAGAGAATCTAGGAAACCACGGTGGCATGGCGGTTAAGTGGTGCATGGCTGCTAACAAGATCGTTGGTTGGAATCCCCAAAGGGCTCTCTGGAAACTCTACAGCACGCTTCTACTCTGTCTTATAGGGTTACCATGGGTCAGAATAGACCTGACAAACTTAGGGAGTCCTGGTGATGCAAGGGTTAACTGTTTAGCTGCCGATAAAAAGTTGGCAGTTTGAACCCACTCAGTCCCTCTGCAGGAGAAAAGATCTTGTGATCTGCTCCTGTAAAGACTGCTGTCCTTGTTGTGCGCCCTCAAATCACTTCTGACTCACAGCAACTCCCTAGTTCCGAGTATAACTGCTCCTTAGGGTTTCCTGGGCTAGAATCTCAACGGGAATAGACCACTGGGTCTTTTCTCCCACGGACCCTCTGGTGGGTCCAACCTACTGACCGTTCTTTCGATTAGCAGCCGAGGGCTTAACCACTGCACCACCAGAACCACTTGTCCCAACGATCACAGGCTAGAAAACATTAGGGAGCCTTTCTGCTTGTCCCTGTGGGTTGAAATTGACTCAATGGCACCCAAAGACAACGGCATATGTAATTTAGACCTCTAAGTGGCGCAAACGGTTTGCACTTGGCTGTGGATGGAAAGGCTGATAGGTTGAGCCCACCCGGCAGTACCACGGAACTAATGTCTGGTGGTCTTCTGTTAGGATTACAACCAAGAAGACCCTTTGGAGCAGTGTGACTCTGATGCTCACAGAGTCACCATGAGTTGGACTCATCTTGATGGCAGTTTTTTTTTAATACTCCGCTGAGTTTTTCAAAAGACCGTCTTTCTGGTGAAACACAAGGAAATGGAATTTTGGAGGGTGATTATAAAATGCATATGTAAGATACAGCAAAGAAAATTTAAACCACTCATAATTTGCTACCCAGGCATGGTCACTGTTACACCCATGGGGGTGTGTTTCTTTCCAGCTACATTTTGGGGGTGGTGTGTACCTATACCTGGATTTTATGCGTGTATATGAGGTCTGGCAATTAAGTCCATGAACTTAATTGTTTTAAGTGCTATATACCTCATTACTGAGTATCACTGTGGTCACCTTTGAAGTACTCCCTTTGGGAAGCTGTGCATCGATGCCCAGCTCCTAGTCCATCCTTCAAAGCAATTTTGGAACTTTTTCTGGAACAGCCATTGCACACAGTGGCAAGACAGCAAGTTTGTGAACTTAGTTGTATAGTTGTCTGTGAGGGAGTTTTTAGCCAGGAAGCAAATAACTGTGTTGGGACTCCCTCATTACCCTCCTGATTTGGACCCAGTGACTTTTTTCTTTAACCAAAGATAAAGGAAATACTGAAAGGAAGGCATTTTGATGACATTCAGGACATCAAGGGTAATAAGACGACAGTTCCAGAAAAAGAGTTCCTAAATTGGTTTGAAGGGTGGCCTAGGCGCCGGCACTGGTGCACAGGAAGCTGTCCAGGGGAGTACTGCGAAGGTGGCCGCAGTGGTATTCAGCAATGAGGTCTGCATTTTCTAGGATGAATTCGTGAACTTAATTGGCAGTTGTCATATTCAGTATCCTGCCTGTAATGTATTTGTTTAAGTTATTAAATATTATTTTTGAATCTTAAAAAATGAAAAAATATGTTTACAGATAGCAAAGTCCCACATACCCTTCACCTCATTTCCCCAATACTTACATCTTAAATAACTGTAGTCTGCTATAAAGACCAGGCAATTGACATGAGTGTAACATGTATGTATGTCATTTTATCACATGTATAGTTTTGTGTCATTACCCTTGAGACCAAGATATAGAAAAACATACATCAGCTGGGCCTCTAGGGGGTGCCAGTGGTTTGCACTAGACTGTGAACTCAGAGGCTGGTGCTGTGAACCCACCCATGTATGTACCATGTACCATGGATGAAAGGCGTGGTGGTCTTTTGTTAACACGGCGGCCAAGAAGACCCTATGCAGCAGTGTGACTGCGACACACGTCACCACCAAGAGTTCCCTCTGCTACCCTTTCATGGACGTACCCAGCCATTTCTATCCCTCACCCCTGGTAAGCTGCCACTCTTTTGTTCTTTATCTTGATCATTTCGTCATTTTAAGAATGTTATATAAGTGCAATCCTGCAGTATGTGACCTATATATATGTGTATGTGTGTGTCCCATGTAACGCCATGCCTTTGAAATCCATCCTAACTGTTGCCTGTGTTGATGGTTTGGTCCTCTGAATTGTGCAGCAGCATTTTGTGGTACAGTAGGGATGTAGCACAGTGCCATTCATCATTCAGCCACTGAAGACAGTCAGGGTTGTTTCCAGCTCTTGGACATCACAGATAAAGCTGTTGTGAACAACAACAGCTAAGTTTTTGAGGACTAAGTTTTCATTTCTCTTAGACAGATATCCAAGAGTGCTTGTTGGTACATATTACAAACGTATTTAGTCATTTACAGAAACTGCCAAGCTTTTTTCCAGAATGCCTTTACTATTTCACACTCCCACCAGCAGGGTGTGAGAGCTCTACTTTCTCCACGCCGTTGCCAGCCTTTGGCCAGCCTGACGCCGGGCTCCTGCGGAGCTGAGCAGGGCCACCTCTTGCCACTGTCACTGCGAAGAAGCCTCCTGGGGTGTGAGTCTTAGTGCAGGAGTCCACCAAGGCTAGATTCGAGAGTTCATAAACACCATAAATTAGAGTCGTGTTATCAGACAGAGGAGAGTGAGGACAGCCAGACAAATTTGCAGGGACTGGGATTTGGACTTGGTATTGTCACCATGTTTTATTTTTGCTGTTCTCATGATGGTGACTTAAGCATAAAAGTGATTGTGGACATGGTGCAGGACTAGGCTGCACTTGCTTCTGTTGTGTATAAGGTTGCTACGAGTCAAAACCAACTTCACATAACTAACAACAGGGGTGTAGGGAAATCTCATTGTGTTTTTATAAATATTCTTTTTAAAATATAATCTTATCATAGTAAAAATGTAGGTAACACGAAACTTGCTGACTGTACATTTTTGGCATGTGTGATTCAATAAAATCCATTACATCTGTCACGCTGTGTGACCATCGCCAATATCCACGACCAAGTTTCCATACCTGTAAACAAAAGCTCGTGGCTACCTAAACAATTATTATTATTATTATTTTTTAAATGCTAGGCCTTGTCTTCCACCAGCCAGTATTTAAAAATCTGCAGAGGTGGAGTTATTTTTGTACCATTGTAACCAACAGTAGTAATTATTACCTGCTGAACAATCTTACCCCCTCTCCTTCCTCCATTTGTCTTTTCATTGACTCACTTACTGAGCTGCCCACTGGTCAGGGAAACAGCCTACAGGCTATCTCTGCCTTCACTTGAAATAAGTCATTTGTCTTTTGCCTCTGTCCTGTCTACTCTCACAGGCTTGCAGAGAGAGGGAGAGGGTGACAGAAAGACAGAGAGAGAGAGAGACAGAGAGAGAGAGAGAGAAGAGCACATCCCAGTTTAAAATGAGTTGGTCTGAAGCTGCTATGTGGAGACACCCAGGCTAGGATTTTTTCCTGGCTGCATTTAAAGCCCAACTATTAGATCCATATAAATGTTCTTCACTGCTCTGCACGAAGAATTCTTGTGGTCATCCACAGGGGTGACCGAGGAGGCCCCTTTTGTCCTCCAAGAGGCCACAGCTCATTCTCTGCAGGTCCTTTCATTGCCACCTGAGGAGGGCTTCTGAAAGGAGGGGCTCAAACCAGACTGCACCAGTGGATTGACAGGGGGGTGACTGACGTAGTCACCTAAGAGGAGCAAGTCCCCTAAGGCGAGCAAGTCCCCTAAGGCAAGCAAGCACTATTCCACCTGTAGGAAGGCGAGCGTGAACGAGGGTTCTCCTTCACCTGTTAGCAAGAGCCAATTGACTGATAGATTTGCAACCCTTCCTCCTTAGGAAAAATCAGGGGTCCCAAATCTGAGAGTTAATGGAATGACAGCCCATTTCAAAACTGACATTAGACCCCCCCAAAAGTGGGATGCCCAGTTAAACGGTAGTTGTTGCAAAAGAGAGACACGCAGTTATAGCACAATTCTGCTGTCAGTGACGGATCGCAGTTCTGGGAAGATGGATTGGCCAGCCTGATGCTGGACTCCTATGCAGCTGAGCAAGTCCACCTCTTGTCACTGTCACTGATAAGACTCCTGGGATGTGAGGCTTAATGTATGAGTCCTCAGATAAGCCTCCTGGGGTATGTGTCTTAATATATGAGTCCACCAAGGCTAAGTCTGAGAGTTCATAACATCATAAATCCTAGGGAAGCATTCTTTCCAAGTGACTATGTAGTGACAACATTTACTGGTGATGACCAGAATTTTTAGCAATTAGTTGCTAATTAGCAACAGACAAGGAAATGATACAGATGAGGCCCAGTGTGCAGGAAAAGCTAAGGTGCAAAAAACAAAAGCCACCTGAGAGGGAAACCAACTAAAAGACATACAAGACCTGAATGAAAAACAAATCAGCCGTAGAAAAATGTCTTTGGGCCTGAAAATAGGACGCCTGGGATCTAGGCTTCATACCAGCTGGAGCTATGCAAATCTTTCTAGTTGCCTTCACCAACCTCTGCCTTATATGTGACTTGGACAAAACTGAGTGGACTGGAAGACTTTCAAGTATGTTCATTTATTTTGGGAGAGTAATTAATTTGATTACTAGCCATTAGATGCATACGTATTTGGTACTGGCCAGGCCTGGAGATACAAGGACAAATCAGAGATTGCTTTGCTCAGATGACATTCAGGTACCTACTGGTGAAAGAGAGCTGATGGTACCCTCATATTACCATGTGGATAGGGAGAAAGGGGTTGAAGACGAAGATAGTGACTTTAGGTGATTTTTAAGAGAAGCATCCTAGGAGGCTGTGGAAACTTAGAAGTTTCCTGGGTGGAACAAGTAGTTTGGAGTTGGCTGCTACCCTAAAAGTTAGTAGTTCAAGCCCACCCAATGGTGCATGAAAGAAAGGCCTGGCAATCTGCTTCTATAAAGATTGCATCCAAGAAACCCCCCCAAAGAGCAATTCTAATCTGTAACACTCGGGGTCACCATGAGTCAGGATCCCAACTGCGTGGCAATGGCTAGAAAGGAGACAACGTGTGGACGTTGCTGCTGTGGGTTGTCACCACCAAGTCGGCTCCAAATTTGGTGACCCCACGTACAATAGAACAAAATCTCTCCTGGTCCTCTGGCATCTTCATGACAGCTGGTAGGTCTGAGCATAAGCTGGGCGAAACAGAACTGAGCATGTTTCTCATTTTGCAAGGCACGGAGGGTGAAGAATCTGTGTGAAAAACCTATCAGTGGAGAAATCAATGTGTCAGAAGACAGAGAGAAAGTGAAACAGAAGAAGTGAAAATCTATTTTTGCTTGTATTGATTCTGAATGCACACCTGGTATGGCCCTTTTATATTGTTTTCTGTTAAAAGACAGAGGAATTTTGTTCCTGAAACAAAATTAAATCCTTTCCTTTGAGTTTCTGAGTTTAGATACTGGGTCTTCTTCCACCAAGAATCGTAGCATTGTAAAGCCTTCATGTAAACCTTCATGGAAACATAGTCAACATAGTCAACATAGTCTACCTCATTTATTTTACAGGTGAGGGGACTAATGGCTACAAATTAAGTGCTTTTCCTAGTTATTTAGATAACAGAAGTATAGGGCTGGAAAGTAGGTCTCCTAATTCTAATTCCAAGACAAATCAAGCAATGAAATTGGCCAACAGCAGATTCCAAAACCTTGATACAAAGAAGAGGATGATAGGCAGACCTAGTTGTCACCCAAGGAAGAAGCGAGTCTGGAGAGTTTGAATACCCTTTATATAGCTGAAGTAAGGAGCTATGGATAAAAGGGACAGGCAAGAACAGATGAGGTGAGGGAGAAGAAAGAAATGGAGCAAAGCTGAGAAAGAAGTGTGGGGGGGGGCAGGAAAGGAGAGACAGATCTGATGAATGTACTCCATATTTAATCCTTCACTTAAAAGAGAATTTTACTGAGTCTGTGGCATCAGAAAGTGCGTGCTGGACTGCTTGGAAATTCTGGATAGTCTGAGAACTTCTAGAAATAGCATCCTTTCAAGAGAAATCACAATTTCAGTTTTCATCTTCTGAGAAATCGAAGCATGAAGTCATGATTCTGTGGTCAATGAACTTTCACAGAGAGCCCCCATCTAATGACTCTTGCTTCTCCAGTATCTCCATGTTTCATTTCTATGTTGGGTGTTTGAACATGAGGACAACTTGCCCTTGACTTGGAGAGTTGCAAGTGAGCTTATCTGCTCTTGCTGGGCCTGTGGGGTGCTCTTT
Source organism: Heterohyrax brucei (assembly GCA_028571685.1). Lineage (NCBI taxonomy): Eukaryota > Metazoa > Chordata > Mammalia > Hyracoidea > Procaviidae > Heterohyrax > Heterohyrax brucei. The sequence goes on along the minus strand of CM053148.1, from coordinate 81,172,610 downwards.
CAGGAGGCTCTCTGTGTGTGTGTGTGTGTGTGTGTGTGAGAGAGACAGAGAGAGAGAGAGAGAGAGAGAGAGAGAGAGAGAGAGAGAGAGGGAAAGACCTCAAGCAAGAGCCTGAGGGGGCATTAAGATCATCCTTTTGGGCTTCCTAATACCCCTTCCACCTCTATTGGGAGAAAAATTAGCTAATATTCTACAGTATTATTTTAGGATTCATTGTTCTTAAATTTCTGAATAAAGCGAGCTGAACTTCATGATATTTTACAAATATTTGATCCTTTCCAATTTCCTCAGAGAAATTTCTCTTTGTCTAATGAGTTTACAGAGGCTCTCAAGCCTTTTAGTTTGAACATGTGGAAATAATCTTTTCCCAACCTCCAAATCAAAGAATCTAAGTACATTTTTGTCTGATAGAAAGAAACGCTGAGGCATAGTCTGATGAAACAGTCAGTGAGTGGAGGCAGGGACAGAATCTGAAGAGAATTGGGGCTGCTATTGACTCAGGCTCAGTGTGCGACAGCATAAGAGGGGTCACCTAACTCTTACTAAAGGGCCACGGATGGTGTCTTATGCTGGGTTCTCTAGAGAAGCAAAACCAGGAAAGTGTACAAAAAGCTATATAAAGAGATTGGTAGGAAGGAGATAGCTTGCATAGCTGTAGAAACTGAAACACCCAAACCTGTAGGTCGTGTTGGAGGTTTCTCCTGATTCATTTAGCCATAGCAGCTGGCATACTCAAGACCGGCAGGTCAGACAGCAGGGCTCTTGCTTACAGGCTATGAACACCAATGAATCCCAAAATTGGCAGGCAAAAAGATAGGTAAGCTATTAGCTCAAGTCCCAAGAACCTAAGGTAAGGTAAACAAGAGCCAGCTGCAGGTTTCAGAAATAGCAAAAGCCCAACAGATTTGCCAGAGAGTCTGCTCATGTTTGATGCAGGCTACCTCCACAAGGAAACACCCTTTCGACAGACTGTTAGAGCCCATCATGGAGGTGATCACATTCTATGAAATCTCATCATGGAAATGATCACTTCATCACATACCTGCCAAACTGCACTATAACTGCCAAATCACTGAGAATCGTGGTCCAGCCAAGAAGACACACAACTTTAATGATCACAGACGGCTTCCTGGAGGAAATAAAATTTAACATGAGCTATGAAAGATAACTGTTGCTGTTGTGAGTTGCCATTCAGTCAGCCCCCACCCTCATGACAACCTTCTGTATGACAGAATGAAATGTTGTTTGGTCTGGTGCCATCTTCATGATCACTGGTTTGTCACACCTCACCTGTTCTTGTCTTTCCCTTTTATCCATAGCCTGGCAGGTTGGAAGTTCACTGTTGGCATCATTGTGTATTTTGAGTGCTTTCTAACCTAGGGGGCTCATCTTCTTGCAGTACATTGTACAGTATTCTTTTGTGATCCATAAAATTTTCATTGAATAATTTTGGGAAGTAGATTGCCAGGATGACTGGGAGTAGCATAATCTATCATTATACTGAGGAAGACTCGGTTTAGCTACGGTTAACATAGTGTATGAGAGTTAGGGTATCCTCAGGAAGTCACCTAGAGAAGGGATTAATGGGGGTGGCTGATCCTGTCACAGATGTTCTGCTTTCTGTAGGAACAGTTCCTGATCTGTAGATGGAAGCTTTTCATAGATGCATTTATACTCAGTGATTTGGCTCAGGTTCCTGGGATGATGCCGACCTTAGGCCAAACCTTTCTGGTCCTGATCCCTGGAAGCTTGTGTCTCAATGTTTTGTTCAAGAAACACCACCACCATGATGTACAAGTAAAACATGAAAAAGAGAAGAGGGAGAGAAGGTATGGAATGCGAGGGCACCAGAAAGATGTTCCCAGGTGGGTGTGGGTATGGGAAAGCGTGAAGGTATACCAATCAGAGTTAAGCCAGAAAGGCAGAATGAGTAAGAGATGACACACCCAAGATCAATGGTGATCCAGAACCCATGGTCATAGGTTGAAGTTGTCATCCACAGGTGACCAGGAAGGAACAGTCACAGGCATGTAGATTTTTATGGGCACTGGCCAGTGCAACTGTCCACAGGTGGAATTTCTTCTGATAATAAAGGGCCTGAATTTTAGGCCCTCTAATTGATTAAGTCTACCCAGGTTATCTAGAAACGTTGCTGGCTCTTGGCTGCTAATTGAAAGGTTGGCGATTCAGATGATCCCACCAGCCACTCCGTGGTGAAATGACATGGCAGTCTGTTTCCATAGAGAAAACCTATGGGGTTGTTCTACTCAGCTGACAAAATTGTTGTGAATCAGGATTGACTAGACAGCCAATGGGTTTGGTTTGGACTCAGGTTGCCCATGATACCTCCCCTTGCTTAAAGCCAGCTGATTAGAGACTGTAATTACATGTACACAATGTCTTCCTTGGAAGACTTAGTGTCTAATTGAATGGTGGGAACTATAGGCTAGGCAAGTTGACCCATCAAAAAAGCCATTACAGAGGGCATGGATGACACCGAGAGGGCAACAGCCAGGGAAGGGGAGATGGTAGTTTTGAGGGTCAAAAAAGCAAATTTCCCTCTCTTCTCTGCTTTATTTAGTGTATGCTCTGTTCTCAGGAAATTTCTCCTGGTAGGCAAAACAAAATAAAACAACAACAACAGCAAAGTCTCTGCAATGTGTGCAAGCTGAATTGAAGGAGAAAAAGTTGTTTTCAGAAGGCAGGAGCTGGCTCACCTTTAAAAAGAAACTCAGCTGCCACTAGCAAAGTGAGATTGCAGTGTCCTGGACTGTAACTTGCTCTGCTAGATTTATGCCCAAATCAGCAGGGGAGATACTACAGAGGACAAATGCTTTCATTTTATCAGCACATCAGGATTGCAGCCTGTGGTGGGCAGATGGCAGTGAACTTGGCAAAGAACCTTACCTGCCCTTTGGTCTCTGAACTTTGGATGAGGAGGGGCACAGGTAGATCATGGGTTATTTTAGCATTCCATACCAATGGCTGTGGCCCTCCTCTCTGGGTCCCAGGGAGGCTCTGTGGGCTATTAATTAAAGACCCAACCTTAATTAAAGACCCATGATTGTCAGGGAATTAATTACTTAGCAATGTTGAACTCTTGCAAACTTGGAGCACAATTTAATTTCCAGGTCAAAGCAGAAAAATTAATGCTGCATTCATGCCTGTCGGGCTGGATAACCAGTAGATTCAGTAAGAATCCATCCCAAGAGCCCACTCCAAGCAAAGTGGTTAGCAGATAAGTGTGTGATCCAAGGCCAGCAGAAAATGATATTTCCTTAAAGTACACATTTAGAGGAAAACTATCTGAGGAGGGCCGAAGCTGAAGGGAACACTGAATTACATGGTACAGAATGGCCTGGCAGGTTGGCATAATGGAGCATGGTGTTGCCAGCTGCCATGGAGTTGGCAGAATAGAATGTTGCCCAGTCCCATGATCATTCTCAAGGGCTGTGGCAAGTTCACCTCTGTCATGTTGGCTGCTGTGCCAATCTACCTCACCAAGGGTTTCCCATGCCCCCACTGGCCCTCTGCTTCACCACACATGATGTCCCCTCTGGGGATCGAGTATTCCTCATAATGTGTTCCAACGAGAGGACAATAATGTTCTGCTATGACTCATAAGATGTTCATTGACTAATTTTGTGAAGTAGACCATCAGGCCTTTTTCACCTAGTTTGTCTTAGTCTGGAAGCTCCACTGAAACCAGTTCAGCATCCTAGCAACATCCAAGTCCCCATGGATAGACAGGCGGTGGTAGTTGATGAGGTAAATTGGCCAGAAATAGAACCAGGCAAGAATTCTACCACGGAACCACCAATGGCTGGGAATGTAGATTCTTCACTTCACTTCTTACAGGTATTTGAAGAACGAATTTTTTGGTTGCTCATGATGAAGTTTGAAGGAACATCAAGTTCCATTTAAAAGAAGAATAAGAGTGAGGGAAGTGAGGAGAATAACGTGTATATCTGGGAGAAGTACTTCTCATACCAGTCCAGATTCAGAAATAGCTGAGGGTTAAGATAAACAGAGGAGTGAGACCAAGTATTGTCTTTATCACTAATGTCTTTATTACACTGCAGAATGAAGCGAACCTTCAGGAAAGTGAACATACTTATCCTGAACCCAGGAAACAGACAGGCTTATCCTTCCGGTCATGGGCTACGTGTGTGAGAGTTAAGGGGATGTATGTAAGACCTTCAGCATGGAATAACAGAGGAGGACAGCTTCTCCTGGGGTAGCCCTCTCCTAGAGAAAGGGACAGAAAAGAGACTGGCCAGGCAACAAGTCAGTTGTTCATCCCACATTCATTAATCTAGGGAATGCTTCTCCCTTCACTGCTCTCACTTGGATAAGTGAGGATGGTGAGGATGGCCAGGAATGTTAAACACCGGACCCGTTCTCCTGGAGGAGGAAGCTGTCCCGCCAAGAGGTAAAAGTGAGGGTGGAGAACTTCCCCTGAAGCAATGAGGGGAGACAGTGGACACACCCAGGGAAGATGATAAGACCTGAGGAAGAACTGGCTGCTTGTGGTTCTAGGGAGGCAGGACCCCAAACTCCTGATTCACCAACCCTGCCAAGATGGTCGTTAGGTGCTGCTGGGTTAATTCTGATTCACAGTCACCTGATGTGACAGAGTAGAAGTAGAAGGATTTTCTTGGCTGTACTTTTTCCAAGAGAAGATCACCGGGTCTCTCTTCTGAAGAGTCGCTGGGTGGGCTTGAACTGTCAGCTTTTAGGGTAGCAGCTGAGTGTTTAGCTGTTGTGACACCAGGGATCCTTTTTGCCAAAGACTAGTGTTTGCTGAAACGTAGCCCGGGGTCCCAGGATGACTGATCTTGGCTTTACCATCAGGTTGTCGGCATGACGACTCCGAGTTGAAATGTCCTTGGTTTGTAGAAACCTGAGGAACGGGACATCATGCTTTGTGAACTCTAAGATGCCATCTGTGATGTCAGATCATTTTGTTCCACTAAGAAAGAAAAAAATGTATTAAAATGTTCCACAACACCACCATTATTTCCATCATTTCTTTTCTTTTTTTTTTGCTTATGAAACAGTTTTTTTCAGATTTCAATAGGCAGTAAATTCTTTCATTTAGAACTCCTGTGCATAAATAATGAGGAGGCCTGGTGGCACTGTGGTTAAAAGCTTGGCTGCTACTCGGAGGTTGACAGTTCCAATCTACCAGCTCCTCCTTGGAAATCCTATGGGGCAGTTCTCCTCTGTCCCATAGGGTCATTTTGAGTCATATTGACTCAACAGCAAATAAAAGTAGAAGTAAAATGAATTGCTTAACATATACCTAAGACTTTCTATTTGAAGTCCTGTTCTTCTGAATGGTTTTTTGATTCAGAGCTGTCAATGTTCATGTTTTTCTCCCCCCAGTATCTTTCTCTGTGGGACAAGAATAAACGTTGAAGATGCAACATTTATGAAACGCACACTGTTCCTCCATTGTTCTTGGGAGTTTCTTCTAAGCAGCTGACACCAATTACTCAAGTTTTGCTGCTGGCCTTTCTTGGTTTTACCAGGAGTCAGTACAAAATTTTTAGATAGTACCCAGGACTCTGTCTTCTTCTCCAAATGATCCTTGAGAGATGGGTTGACGGAAATGTCAAGGAGTTGTGATTGTGTAACCATGACACCAGAGATGCCAGCAGAGTTGCTGTTAGACAGGAAATGGCAACTCTGTCACAACCACACAGCTGATGGAAAGTGTTAATGTACATTTGATTGTAAGAAATTGGTGGTGGTGGTAGGAGGTGCTCTACCCTACAGGACACAGTAGAACTGCCCCACAGGGTTATCTTGACTGTAATCTTAAAAAAAAAAAAATTATTGTACTTTAGAGGAAGATTTACAGAACAAACTAGCTGCTTATTAGATAGTACACATATACTTTTGTGACATTGGTTAACAACCCCCAAACAGGTTGACACTCTCCCTTGTCAGCCTTGAGTTCCCTGTTACCAGCTTTCTTGTCCCCTCCTACCCTTCAGTCCTTGCCCCAGGGCTGGTGTGCCCCTTTAGTTGCATTTTGTTTTACGGGCCTGTCCAATCTTTGCTTGAAGGGTGAACTTCAGGAGTGACTTCACTGCTGTGTTGAAAGGGTGTCAAAGGGCCATACTCTCAGGGTTTCTCCAGTCTCTGTCAGACCAGGAAGTCTGGTCTTCTTTTCTGAGTTAGAATTTTGTTCCATATTTTTTCTCCAGCTCTGTCTGGGGCCCTCTGTTTTGGTCCCTTCAGAGCAGTTGTTGGTGGTAGTCGGGCACCATCTAGTTGTACTGGATTCGGTCCGCTTCAGGCCGTTGTAGATGTGGTCCATTAGTCCTTTGGACTAATTTTTCCCCTGTATCTTTAGTTCTCTTCATTCTTATTTGTTCCTGAAAGAGTGAGACTGATGGAGTATCCTAGATGGCTGTTCACAGGCCCTCACAATGGAAGTCACTGCTCGCCAAATTAGAATGCACAACATTTTATTTATAAGCTATATTATGCCAGCTGAGTTAGATGTTCCCTAGACCACAGTCTCCACAGCCCTCCGCAGTTTGGCCTCTCAGGGAATTTGGATGTGTCTATGGAGCTCCCATGACTTTTGGCTGTAATCCTCACGGAAACAGATGGCCAAGTCTTTCTCCTGCAGAGCTGCTGGGTGGGTTCAAACTGCCCACCTTTTGGTCATCAGCCAAGCTTTAATCTTCATTCTGCCAGTGTTCTCTATGATGACATTAGGTTGTAAATGTAACACTGTGCATCCTAGGATGAATAAATAGTATTTGTGTTTTGCAAACTCAAGTTTCATTTCCATTTCATTTATAATTGTTGTTGTTAGTTGTTAGGTGCTATTGAGATGGTTCTGACTTGTAGCAACCCTGTGTACAAAAGAATGAAACACTACCTGATTCTGTGCCATCCTTCTCTTAATGATACTGACTTTGAACCTCAGAGCAGTGAGGAGAGGCTTGGAGCTATCCTGCCAGGTACTCAACCGTGGGACTAGTGCACCTATTCTTTAGATATTTTGTCTTATGTTTGCTTTTCCAGCTGTGGTGGTTTATGGTCCACTGTGCCATCGCTGGATGCGTTGCAATTGCCAAGCTTTTGATGAGTGGTCGAGTACAATCTGTTTGGGCCACCTGGGAAGAATCCATGAGGGACCTCTTATGTGCATCTCCACCCTGCACATTGTTTTTGTGACTTTTTGTACCTTTGTAACAATTTTCTAGAGATTTGCAATACTTTAGGTATTTGCCAGAGACACTTGTATTCCGGTTTATTTAAAATCATTTTTGTTTTTCATGTTTGACTCTGCCCTGAGGCTACCACAGTATTTTCTTCTTTTGAATAAAATAGATCTAATATCAAACCTACTCAGATCAATTTTGATATACTCTGGAAGTAACTAGTAAATTTTATATGCATTACAATTTGTAGCGAATGGAACCGAGGTATTTTTAATTGCCCTGCAGGCTTCCACTTCCCACCAATTTCTTTAATCTCACAGAGTATGATAAGCTTGTTAACCATTTAGAATGCATCAAAGTGTTCATGGAAATCCCTCAAACTATAATTTTGATTGTAAGACTTCATTGTGGTTCCAATAAATGGTATTTTGCATATAACACCACAAATGGGTTTCACTGCAAGGACTTGTATGTGGAGCTTGTGAATTCTAAAAAAATCTTCTCCATCAAAACAAAAAGCATCTCATTTTAAGGAGACTTACGTAGTTTATCTAGGGTTGCTGTAAGAATTACTACAAGATGGTGGCTTTAACAAAGCAGAAATTTATTCCCTCACAATTTAGGAGGGTAGAAATTTGAATTCAGGTTACTGGCTTTAGAGAAAGCCTCTCTCCTTTTATTAGCTCTGGAGGGAAGTCCTTGTCTCTTCTTAGTGTCCTTTCCTGGGTGATCTTCAAGTGACTCAGCATCTCTCCTCCCTCATCTCTACTGGCCTGTTTAATCTCTTTTGTGTCTCAGAAGGGATGGACTCAAGAGGCCCTCTACATGACTGCTGCCTCAGTGGCATGACAAAGACAACCCGTTCTGAAACTGGAGTCTGGCTGTGGCAACAAAACCAAAACTCATTGCTGAAGAGTCAATTCCAACTCATAGTGATCCTATAGGATAGAGTAGAATTGCCCTCTGGGGTTTCTGAGGAGTGGTTAGTGGATTCACACTGCTCAACTTTTGGTTAGCAGCCAAATCCTTAACTACTGTGCCACCAGGTTCCCACTGCAGGAATAGAGGTTAGGATTTATATGCATATTTTGAGGATACAGGATTCAATCCATGACACTTGTCAGCTGGTGTTCTTTGATATAACTTGCTCTTAGAATTTCAAAAAATTCAGTTCCCATTAAACTAATTAACTTGTAAATTCGGGACTATATATCCAGCAATCTGACATGTCTGGGCAATATAGTGAATGCTAACATAAATTCGGAATAGAACAGAGCTGCATAGGGTTTTTGATGACTGAAAATGAGTTGATTACCAGGAAATGCCTCTGTGTGGACTTGAATCTCTAGGCTTTAGGTTAACGGTGGGATCCAGTAACTGTTCACATCACCCAGTGACTCCATTAAACAGGTTTAAGAGGCTATAAAATAAGAAAGGGTGAAGCAAGTAATAGTCTTAGAAACCTGACCTATATTGGGCTTATACTACCTGTACCTTATACTATCTGGGCTTATGCTACCTGCTCTCAAGTTGATTTTGACTCACAGAGACCCTATAGGACAGAGTGGAACTGCTCTGTAGAGTTTTCAAGGAGTGCCTGGTGGATTTGAACTGCCAACTTTTTTGATTAGTCGTCATAGCTCCTGAGTACTGCACTGTCCAGGGTTCCATATAATATTAATGTATCTATCTTGTATACTCATTTAAATACTTTATATGGATTATATTATATTATATTATTAGAAATGCTGAAATTAAAATATAAATTATTAAATTTTATACAAGGATAATTAATAAGACCCAGTAGAATTTAAAAATGCAGGTGTTTTATTAGCTTTTCTCAGTAAGTTAGACTATATGGTATAATGAAATAGGGAGTCCATGAACATGCACAAATCTAAAATTATCAAAATAATCTGAACAATAAATGAACCCACATAAAGAAAACTGCAAAGATTACCAATGACCTAAAAGAAGGTTTTAATGGAAAATACACTACAGTAAAACCTGTGAAGGCTGGAACTTTGGAAGGTAGAACCCTGTCAGAGAAAGGAAACTTGAGTATTTTCTACTAAAACGAGAGACAGGGAAGTGATAAGACTCCACCTTGTCAACAGTGGAAAACTTGCAAGAACTGGAAAGACACAGCAAAAGTATACATTAAAATTCATACATCACAATTCATAATGAGTGGTAATGAACTCTGCCATATGTCAAGAAGTACAATGAAATGTGTCAGTGAATCAAGCCATTAAATCCATTGTGCTCTAGTTGAACCTGACTCATAGCAACTCCATAGGGCAGACTAGAACTTCTGCAACCAGGTTTCTAAGACTGTAATCTTTTTGTTCCTAAATTGTATTTTATTGTTGTTGTTGAGAATGTACACAGCAAAAGATACATGAGCTCAATAATTTAGTGACATTGACTGGCTTCTGTGAGCAGTGCAAACATTCTCACTCTCCTTTTCTGAGTTGGCCCTCCCTCAGTGACCTGAAATCACTGTCCCCAAAGTTTCCTATCCAATCTTTTCAGTAGCCATTGTCAACATGGTCCCATATCGATAGCTCTTAAAAGTGCCTAATGTCCACCGCAGACCCCTTTACTACCTAGATTAGTTTCAGAGCTGTGGTAGTGCAGTGGTTATGGGCTAAGACGGCTAACAGAAAGGTTGGAAGCTTAAAACACCAGGGAGTCCTTGGAAACCCTGTGGGGAAGTTCTGCTCTGTCCCACTGGGGAAATTCTACTCTGTCCCACTGGGTCCCTACGTGTTGGAGCTCACTCAGTGGCAAAACCAAAACAAAGATTAGTTTTTGACTGAAGACCTGTGCTCATGGGGTTGACACATTAAACGAACCGTCACAACCCATGTCCTTATCAGACACACAGAAGAAAAAAGACATTTACCCAGAAAAGAGCAGGCCATGTCACAATAGAAGGAGAGACTGGAGAGCTGGGTCTACTTGCTGAGGCAAGACTGGGGACCCTGGCAATCAGCGGTCAGGAGAGAAGCAGGAAGTGGATTCACCATGGGAGACTCCAAAAGGAAATAATCCTGTTGACAGCTTGGTTTTGGATCTTTGGCCTCTCGCACTGTGAGAAAACCAATTTCTGTTGTTTTAAGCCACCCAGTTGGTGATAATTTGCTGCTGAAGCTCCAGGAAACAAAAGTATCAGTTTAAGAAAACAAACCAAATAGCTCTCTTTAATTCCTCATTTTATGCCATAAGGAAACCACCAAATCTACAAGGACAAAAGTGATCAAGTAAAAAACAAACTCCTTGCATCAAGTTGATCCTGACTCACGGCGACCCTATAGGATGGAGCAGAACTGCCACACAGGGTTTCCAGGAGTATTCCAACTGCTGACATGCTGGTTAGTAGCCAAGCTCTTAACCACTGAGCAACCAGGCTCTGGTTAAAAAATCATTAGAAACTTTAGGAGAAAGCTATTGACTCTCCGGATGACGGAAGGCTCCATCAGTGTGAAGGTGACGGCAAAAGCTGCTGGAAGTAGTGAATGTTATTATGATAGAAGTCAGGAGATAGGCCTGCAGAGACATCAGAATGAAGAAAGAAACACTTGGGGAACATTTTTTTTTTTTAAATTTAATATGACTGAGTGAAAATGTATATTCCTGTATAAATTTACATGCCCACCTATATGCAGCTTCCACTGCTCTCCCTGTCCGGTGACAGCACACTATTCCTCTCTGCTCCACACATGTCTCATCCTCCCAACAGCCTCCTATCTGCTCCTCTCCACCCACTCTTCTTCATCCAGCCAGAGGTCAGCAGGATGACATCCTATAGATGCATAGAACCATAAAGTGCATCCAATATATGGTCAGTCTACATCGCCAAGTCCAATTCATTCGTGTCCGAAGAGTGGACCTTCATTATGATTTATGGTTAAGGGCAGCATCAGGGCCGGGGGCCATGCTCCCAGGGGAACCCCGAAACCACTGGACCATCAACTGAGGTCTTTTAGTGGAGATCTCAGGATGCATCCCTTTTTCTTCTTGTGTTGCCAGTGAGACTCAACTTAGTGAGCTCCATCGCGGCTATCACTGGTGGTGGCCGGGCACCATCCGGTTCTTCTGGTCCCAAGTCGATGTAGGCACCTACTCATGTGGGTGGGTCTCTCTATCTTCTGCGTTGTCTTTACCCCATGTCATTTTGGTCCTTGGTGAGCATCTGTTCCTGCTGAGTTGGGACCATTTGGGGGAAACATTTTTTGTATCAACTAGATATCATGTTCAGTATCTTTATTACACAAAAATACAAATCAAGAAAAGAATTTAAAACCCTAAAAAATCAGTATGCAGCCTGACATGAAGAGGAGCAAAAACTAATACACGAACAGATGGAAAACCTTTTCACACCACAGTGATGAAAGACTTATCAATTAAAATGGCAACAAAACATTATTCCTCAGGAAAGAACAGATATAATCATTGTCATTTTTTAACCGAGAATGATCCTGTGGGTAAGGTAAAGGTGTGATGAAATAGGTACATCCTTCATGTTTGAAACCCTGGTGATGTAGTGCTCAAGTGCTATGTCTGGTAAGCAAAAGGTCAGCAGTTCAAATCTGCCAGGCACTTCTAGGAAACTCTATGGGGCAGTTCTACTTTACCTATAGGGTTGTGATGAGTCGGATCTGGCTCAATGGTAGTGGGTTTGGTTTTTGGTTTTTTACGTTGTAGGAAGGGTTGCAAATTACTGAAAGTCTTTTGGAAAAAACTCAGTAGAAGACACCAAATGCCTTTCAGATATTTCTTCCCTTCATACTAGTAATTTTTTTTGTGGGAACCCATCGTAAGGAACTCAACCCAGATAATGAAAATGCTTTCTGCTCCAACAGTGAAAAATTGAAAACCATTTTACCATGCCATGGAGAAGGACAGTCAGAGGAGGTCAGATACTACTGCCCGGGGGGGTGTTATGTAATTATTTTAAAAGGCATTAGTAATAATTTATAAGAGGCGAAACATTGAGGCCATTACAGTAAGAAGGCAAGGGACAAATTTCAAATTTCATCATGCAGAACTATCACAACTATATCACAGTAAAAAGTAAAGGAAAAAAATAAGCAAAGAACCCAAATTCTACTTGGAAAAATGACAATCAGTTCATCTAGGGTTAATGTATTATTGAGCACAGCTGCGGTTTTTTTTCTTCCTTCTTTCTGTTCTTTTCCATAGCGACCACACATTACCTTCACAATGGGCAAAACAAGACAGTTTTAAAAAGCAGTCCGCCCACACGTAATGATCTCCCTGTAGTGATTTACATGAAGTGTGATTTTATTAAGCAGAAATCCATTAGTGCCAAATCCACTGGCGAGTGTCTTTTATTACTTCAGGCAGTTAGGAAGAATTCTTCCCACCTTAAAGAGTCTAAACTTGTGTCTTTAGTTCTGCAATCTCAGTGAAAAGGTGGGGTAAGTGCTAACGTTTCTTTTTAAAGAAAGAACATCAATTTCAGTGCAGGCTCTCAACCCAGCCCTGAAAATGTCATCAGGAAATTGTAGTCCTTAACCCAAAAACTTAAAATCTAAATTATATGGATGAATCAGTTTAGACTCATGAATAATATGAAAAGTTCTTTCAATCATGAAAAGACCTGGACAGTGAAATAAATTGCTTAGAGGTGGACTATTTTTATAGAAGATGAGTTTCCCATTCTGCCTCCTCCTTCAAATATTTGAAAGAGTGTTGCAGCTGGAGCTCATTCTAACTTACAGAAGAAAAACAGTGATATAAATAGGATGAAGAAACAAGAGCAGGATTACAAGAGAGAGGAGGGCTACTCTAGAAGCTGGGGAAGCATCCGTGGGACACTCCGAACTGGGCTCTGTGAGCATTCCTTAAAAGCCTGGATAAGCTGAAAGAAAAATGGCCTCCCCTCAACTGTGGACCCCAGTGACTTCTAGGCATCTCGCTGCGGGTCCAGAGAAAGAACATCACAGCCAGAGCCTTTAGAAATCAATCTTCTGCCATCATTTCAGGCATAAAAATAGGAATCGTCATTGGCTATCAGAATCAATAATCTTATAAATTTCGGATTCTAATAATTCATCTGGAATACAAATGCCTTTCACTGCTTGTACTGAATATCCCACACACTGCTGCACACCGTTAGACCCTAAGCATGCTTGAGAGGCATCAACCTGAAAACATGGACAGGAGAGCAAACTAAGTCCAATGAGCCCCATTGCCATTTAGTTGATCCAAACTCGTAAGGATCCTATAGGCCAGAGTGGAACTACCCTGCAGTTTCTAGGGTGTGCCTGGTGGGCTTAACCTGTCCATCTTTTAGTTAGCAGTCCTAGCACTTAACCACTGCACCACCAGGATTTCCAAATGAATCTGGTGCATTGGCTAGGAATCGAATCTGGGTCTCCCACGTGGCAGGCGAGAATTCTACCACTGAACCATCAATACAAAATAAGTCTAGTAATAACATCTTAAGTTCACTTCTCTTTAGTTTCTTCAGAGAGCTTTCACATGCCACATTTACACAATTTAATTTATTCTATAACTTCGATGTGCAGAAGAAGTTTTTTTTTCCTCTGTAACTAATCCAGTGCTTTGGAGAACACATCTGCTGATCAGTGGGGGAAACAGCTAGTTAATTGTGCAGGCCAGTTTAGAGTTTAGGACAATCTGAGGAATTAATAACCCCATGAAGCTGTGTGATAATTTGTAATGTCTCAAGAAAGCCTTCTCTTCCTAAGCTTTTTTCTCTAAGGAGGAATCTATGTATATGGAGAGAGGCTTGTTTGTCCTATGGCAATGACTCTGGACTGGTTTGAGCTCATCCTTGATTCTGCACTGGGTGAGGGCTTGATTTGAATCTGTCCTTGATCTTGTGTTGTCTGGGCAAGATTTCCTTTATCCTCAAGGTCCTTTGGGCTCTACCTTCCTCGGATGGCCATGTTTGTAATTAGTGAGCGCCCAGTCACTTTGAGTGGTTTAGACAGTGTTACAGGAATAGTCTGCCATTTCCCTTCAGTTCTCAATGGCACAAGGCTTTATTTGATTAAATTGTTTCTTTAAACAAAAATTTCATGTGTCTGTGTGTGTGTATGCATATGCACTCATGTTTGTGTCTTGGGGGGATGATAAGTCTTAGGGTATGGGAAAGAGCAGAAAAAGGGAACAGAAAACACATACTCAGTAAAATCAATTTAGTTTCTACAGTGTGCTAGGCATTGCGGTAAATATTTTATAGGTGCCATTATCATATTTAGTATTTACAGACAACATACAGGTTAGCTATTTGTATTACCTTTTAATAGGTGAAGAAAACAAGTCTGACATATGATACCAGAAATGGAGCTTGTATGTATTTGCCCTCAAAGCAATGTCTGTTCCACTATCTTCTAGGAGTGGCAAAAATGAAGAAAAAAATGTTATGGTGTTTGACATTCATGGCATTTCTTCTGTAATATTTCAATCTAAATTAACTGTACAAATTTGCAATGTTACCATTTGCACAGAAACATTCTAGTGTGTTAAGATCCTCATTATATTTGTGTGTTATTACCAGAAACCTTTTTAAAATTTGTAGACATGTGTTAGTATTTCTAGTTTGCTTCAATTTGCGTGTCATTGATGGTTAGTGAGAATGAGCATGTTTCCATTTGTTTGTTTAAATGTATTTTTTTTTGTATATAAATTGTGGCTTATTTTCAATGCCAAAACTAAGTTATTGCTACCTTTCTTAAAAATTTTTAGACATCATATACTATAGAGATAATTATTTGACATATTTATTATCAAATGGCTTATTAGTTTTCTTTTCAATTG
Source organism: Heterohyrax brucei (assembly GCA_028571685.1). Taxonomy (NCBI): domain Eukaryota; kingdom Metazoa; phylum Chordata; class Mammalia; order Hyracoidea; family Procaviidae; genus Heterohyrax; species Heterohyrax brucei. The sequence continues at coordinate 81,157,605 of CM053148.1, read as the reverse complement.
AGTTTTTTTGGTTTTCTAAAAGTTCAGAATTTTGCATATGGAAATTTATGACTCTTGTATTATCTTGAGAAAGTTATCATTCTTATTAGCTTGAGAAAGTTATCATTCTTGAGTATATAGCAGATACTTTATTCTAATTTTAACAACTTGTTAAAATTAACTAATTAATTTTAATTAATGATGAAATGTAAAGATCTAAATTAATTTCTTTTAATTTGGTGTCTTCCTTTGTCAAAATAGTTGGTTGATAGTATTTTCTTTTTCCATATTTTCCAAAGCTTTGGACTACTAATACTATATTTTTATAAAAAGCTTAGCCAATTTCTGATTTCTCTTTTCTGTACTACTTAGTTTATTCTTATTTTTGGACAGAGTCCAACAGCTTTTCTAATATGTTTTAATATATGATAGAATTTAATTTTTCTAATGATTTCCTTTTCAGTCTGTATGCTGAGCACATAATTTGAGAAGTTGGACTATATGAAGAATAGTAATACAGCATTCGGATTAGAAGAAGACTCATTAACAACCTGTGATATGCAGACAACATGGCCTTGCTTCTCAAAAGTGAAGAAAACTTGAAACATTTACTGATAAAGATCAAAGACTGCACCCTTCAGTGTGCATTATACCTCAACATAAAGAATCAGCAAGTAACATGATACATGGAGAAATGACTGCAGTTGTCAAGGATTTCATTTTACTTAGATTCACAGTCAGCATTCATGGAAAAAGGAATCAAGAAATCAAACAAAGCAGTGTATTGAGCAAATATGCTGCAAAAGACCTCTTGAAAGGGTTGAAAAGCAAAGATGTCATCTCAAAGACTAAGGTGTGCCTGACCCAAACTATGAGGTCTTCGATTGCCTCATATGCATGTGAAAACTGGATGATTAATAACAAAGACTATAGAAGAAATGATGCCTTTGCATTGTTGTTGGCGAAAACTGTTGGATATACCATGGGCTGCCAAAATAAGGAACAAATCTGTCTTGGAAGAAGTACAGCCTGAATTCTCCTTAGAAGCAAGGATGGCAAGACTACGTCTCACATAGTTTGGACATTTTATTGGGAATGATGGGTCCTTGAAGAAGCATGTCATGTTTGGTAAAGTAAAGAACCAGCAAAAAAGGGGAAGACCTGAGAATTGTTGCCACTGAGTTGTGGTACTGGTGAAGATGATTAGATATTTCATGGCCTGTAAGAAGAGTGAACAAATCAGTCTTTAAAGAAGTATAGCCAGAATGCTCCTTAGGAAAGTGAGAATGACATCAGTTTGTCTCCCTTATTTTGGGCACGTCACCAGGAGGGATCATTTCCTAGAGGAGGACATTATGTGGGGTAAAGTAGGGGGCCAGTGAAAAGGAGGAAGACCCTCGATGAGATGGGACGACAGAGTGGCTACAACAGTGGACTCAGACCCAGCAGCAGTTGTGGGGCTGATGTGGGATCCAGGAGGGCTTCCCTTCGTTGTGTGTTCGGGTCGCTACGAGTCAGTACTGACTTGACAGCATGTAACAACACAACTCTTTGCTTTTGCCGTACTTTTAAAAGCCTGGGATTTTTCCTCTTGTCAGTGTTTCTGTGATATTTCGATTATCCTAAGGTATTTTTCAAAATCTGTTTTAGAAACATTTCATTATCTCCCTACTACTCTCTACTGAGAATTTACATGGGTAAATAATATCTCTATAAACTGACTTGGAGGATATACTAATTGCTTTATCCAGATGTAAATTATAGCTCTATACTAAAAAGTTCCTTTGTGTTTCCTACTTACAATGTTTTCATCATGAAAGTTCTGTATACCTTTCATTAAACTATTTCATTAATATTTTATAATTTTATTATTAAGAATAGATTTCTTTTATTATTATATTGTAGCTACCTATTACAGAATAGAAATATTGAATGTTGAATGTACCATAGACTGCCAAAGAACAAACAGATCTGTTCTGGAAGAAGTACGCCCAGAGTGCTCTGTGGAAGCAAAGACGGCAAGACTGTGTCTTACATACTTTGGACATGTTGTCAGAAATCATCAGTCCCTGGAGAAGGACATCAGGCTTGGTACAGTGGAAGGTCAGCAAAAAGGAGGAAGACCCTTGATGAGATGGATTGACACAGTGGCTGCAACAATGGGCTTAAGCATATAAAACAATTGTGGACATGGTGCAAGACTGGGTAGTGTTTTGTTCTGTTGTGCATACGGTTGCTTTGAGTTAGAACCAACTCCACGGCACCTAAAAATAACAACAACAGGAATATATACATATGCTGGGTGTATATTTTATGTATATATATTATATACACACACAATACCTAAGAGTATATATATACTGAGTATATGTTATGTATATATACAATACCTAGGAGTATATATGTATATGAGGTTTGACAATTAAATCTGTGAACTTAATTATTCTAAGTGTTACCTGCCTTATTGTTGAATATCACTATGGTTACTTTGAAGTACTCCCCTTGGGAAGCTATGCATCAATGCTAGCTCCTAGTCCACCCTTCAAAGCAATTTGGGGACACAACAAGAGCCCCACGAGCCAGCAGAGGGCTCCAACCTGCCTCCTGATCTGCAGATTTTGGGATCATCAGTCCTAGTCACCATGTGAGCCAGCAGAAGCCTTCAGCCTGCTGCCTAACCCTCAGACTTGGGACTTACTGTTTCTCATAATAGTGTGAGCTGTTTCCTTGTTGTAAATTTCTCTCTGTATGTTCCTTTAGGGAATCCAGGCTAAGACAGCACCTGCTGAAGTTATCACATGATTTTTCAAATTTAATCCATATATTGTATGTTATATCTACACATAATATATTGAGCTATGAGTGCAACTTCCCTGACAGTGGGCTAAATGCTCTTTCTATTGCATCACACAGTGATTACAGCAGATAATATCTCAAAGAACAGAGCCATGCATTTTTAATTTTTTAGAAGATGTATTATAAGCAATTTTTAAGGTCTTTGTTGCTGATTAGCCTAATGTCCCCTTTGGTAGTTTTATCCCATCCAAAGGCTCTGGTCATACCTATCCTGTACTCTCAACTTTCTTGCTTATAGAAAGTAAACTTTTTAAAATTTCAGAATATATTTTCAACACATATCTGCCTGCTGGGAAGAGATAGCTGAGGTGCTCTCCCCACACTGTAGGTTCAGTGTTATTCCTAAGGGACGGAGACTGGATACCACTTCTGGGACATAGACAAAATCGACTATCACTCAGCTTAACCATCCTCTTTAAACATAGTGCTTACAGTACACATCATTATACTTGTTATCTCAGTTAACGTTTTTCCTCAAACCTCTTAATATGAACACTTTCTAACACCCAGGACAACTGAAAAAAAAGTGGCACAAGGGATTTGATGTGTAACACACTTCCTTTGCTATATGGCTTCTTCATCCTTGAGTCCTTAATTTACTTAGTCCATTAATTGTGTAGATGTCATCACCATTAAGGGTTTCATGGGTGCTTTTAGTCTCTCATTTCCTTTATGTTCAAGAATGTCTGTCTGATGTTTTTATATGCAAACAACCTCATAGCCGGGTATAGTATTCACGGGTCATATTTTCTTTCACTCTGAAGTTTAACTTAACGCACATCGTTCCATCATCACCTGTCATTAAATGGCACCTTGAAAAAATCTAAGGCCACTCTCATGCTTGCATGTGTGTGTACGATTTCCTCTGTTTTTCTGAATGCCTGTGTAATTCTTTATATTTGATGGTCCACAGTCTAGTAGGTGGGTCTCAGGTTAGAGTCTTTTGTCACGTTGGTTGTGCTCAACCGTAACACACTCTTTCACTTGTCTGATTCAGCTTTTCTTGGAATTTCAGAGTAACTTTTTTCTTGTATTTTAACTTATAAAGTTTTTTTTGTTGTTGTTGTTGACGTCCCTAACTCACAGGCACTAATACTTCTTACGGTGGATTGTCTTTGCCTTACATATCATTTAAGTCTCCTGTAATTGTCTCTATTTAAATAATTTCCACATGTTGACTGTTTGCTCTTCAGGAATATCTGTTTGGTTCCTTGTTAGTTCTAATATATTTATTAGTTCAGAAACAATAATGATTTCAACATTAACTTACTGTCTTAGCTCTGCTAGATTAATTAGTAATGATCTGTCATTGAAAAAATGAGTTTGATTTAGGATCTTTCTGTTTATTAATTATATGTCTATAAGTACATTCCTTAACCACCCTAAATCAAAACCAGAACAAACTCATTGCGGTTAAGTCGATTCCAACTCATAACAACCCTATACGACAGAGTAGAACTGCCCCACAGAGTTTTCAAGGAAATCCTGGTGGATTTGAACTGCCAACCTTTTAACCACCCTGGGACTGGTTTATCTTTCCAGTAGGGGCTAGCATTCCCTTCTCACAGCATTATTTTTCATATACTTAACAGGATTTCTGAGTTAAGCAACAATTTAGCCTGCAACAGGAAACTTTCCTTCCATGCTGTCTAAGCAGGTGATCGAAAAAACAGTAACAGGAAGCAACAAAAGGAAAAAGAAAGAAACTAGGGGTGTACATTTTTTAAAATAATGAAAGGAAAGCTACAGGGGGTTCTAAATGGTAAGGGAGCCACCACACAGCTTCCCTCCCAACCACTTATTCCATCTGCCACATTCCAAAAGGAGATGCATTGAGTTATAAAGTCCCCCAATTTATCATTAATGCCCTGCAACCTTGACAGAAATACGCTGAGTGTATATCCTTATTTTATTCTTCTCTTAACAAGGAATAAAGGGATGGTTCTTGAGGGGAAGCAAGGAAATTGAGGAAAGTAGGCAGTGTCAGAGACTCTAATAAAAACAAAAAGCAACAAAGGTTCCAGAACTACATCCTGAATTTAAGAACAAACTAAAGCTCGTGAGGTATCCCTCCCCTCAAAGTAATGTCATTTAAAAGCACTGGAAATCATCCATTCTGCGTATTAGATGATCCGCATCACTGAGCCAGCGGCCACTGATTTCAATTCTTGGCCGATCAGAATTTTTCTGTAGGGTTTTCAAGGATGTGACCTTTCAGAAGTAGATCTCCAGACCCGTCTTCTGAGGCATCCCTGGATGGGCTGAAGTCATTAGCTTTCTGGTTAGTAGCCAAAGCTTAATTGTTCGCACCACTCAAGGACTGCATATTCCCGCCCCCCAAAGTAAATCTGTTGCCATCAATCTGACTCATAGTGACCGTACAGGACAGACTAGGACTACCCCAGAGGGTTTCCCAGGAGCAGCTGGTAGACTTGAACTGCCAAAATTTTGGTGAGCTGCTGAGATCTTAACCACTGTCCTCTCAGGACTCCGTATGACTGACACTCACAATTTGGTGTATACTTTTCCTCTCTTTGGAGTTTAAGGTGAGTGTATTTATGGCTGGCTGTATGTCTGATCTTCTGGTTTATAAATAAATCACTATATTTGCTCTGCAGAGTATTGGCCATTCTTTCACTGTTGTGTCCTTTAGTGGAAACACAGGTTAGGATGATCTTAAAGAATGACAGAAAATGTGCCCACACTTCTTGTTCAAAGTCTGTCACCCAGGGCCCTTTGGATTCTGTTCAGATTGTCAAGGCATCTGAATGACCCGTGTCTCTGTCTCTGGAGATTAGGGACAACTATGAAAGGGCAAATTAACAATTAACACAGGGCAATTCTGAAATCTAACAGAGTAGATGAGATTATATTTATCAGGAGACTTCTGCTATGTAATTCACAAGAGGTGAAGGCCACAGTCCCCTCTGACACTGAAACCATTTTCTAATAAGCGTTATCCTCTTTGAGATGCCTTTGTGTTACTTGTCTATCCTTGCTTAAATCCCACAGGTGTCAGCCACAATTTTGGTGAAGATCCTTGGGTGTCAGCACAAAATTCAGTGGAAGGTCCACGGATGTCAGCCACAGTTCTGGGGAAGATCCCAAGGCATCAGCCATACAACTCAGTGGATCCGCGGGAGCCAGCCACAATTTTGGAGAAGATCCACATGCATCAGCCACAATTTGGGGTAAGATCCGTAGGTGTCAGCCACAAGTCTAGAAAAGATGATATTTCACTAAACTTCATTCAGCAAGGAGCGATCAGGGAAAAAGTATAGTTCCAAAAGTCTCGTGCTGCTATTATTTCCTTTATCAAGGATGCTTAGAAGGAAATGTAATTGTTGCACTCTACTTCCTGTGAGTCTTGGTAAATTATTCAACAGTTATTATTCAACATCAAGATGAATTAACTTTCACCACAGTCAATAGTTTCCAGAGCCATAGTAAATCTTAGTATTTATGGAAACATACATGGTAACCTCTGTCTCCACACACATACGGTGTAATACTCAAGTATTTACATGGAATTTTTTGAATGTCATTGTAGCAATGACTCTCCCTCCAAAAAAATTCTATTCTCTTTTTGCTCTTTGTTCATCGTCTTCTTTTAATTTTTTTTTACCTTGTTTTGTCTTTTCCCCATGCTTGATAGTGGCAATTAAAAAACAGCAACAGCAACAAAAACTTTAAGAAACGAATTTACCTTTAATAAAGTTGGCAGTAGTCTTTCTGATGCACTTGTCCTTCATCGCAAAGTGTGTTTTGCATTCTGTCTTCCTTTACGCCAAGGAGAAAGTTCAAGACTCTCCCCAACCATTTAAGAATGATTTATTCCAGTGTCTACCAGACCGGCACTAGATCAGGGACCATGTCTAGAGCCCATCTCATTTAACCTCAATCTTTTTTTCAATCAAAGGGTCAAATCTGTGTTTTGATGAAGTGATTACTAAATGTTGCAGTTTAGTGCAGTTCTCTTAAGAGAACAAAATTGAATCAAACGGAAACAAAACAAAACACCACCACCTCTCATTCTCTTCCATAATATCATAAATCTCACCCATAGGGATTTCTTATATCTTCTCAGAAAATGCTAATTTCTCCTGTATAAATAGCAGTGTCGATGAGCTCACCTGCACCAGCTACTGTTTACTGAGCATCTACTATATGGAGTTTTACAAGTAAGTCCGTGAACTCAGTTGCTCTAAGTGCTACCCACCTGATTGCTGACTATCACTATGGTCGTCACCTTTGAAGTCCTCCCCTTAGGAAGCTTTGTACTGATGCCAGCACCTAGTCCACCCTTCAAAGCAATTTTGGAACTCTTTCTAGAATGGCCGTTGCACGTGCTGGCACAGCGGCAAGTTTGCAAACTTAATTGTCTAGTTGTCTGTGAGGGAGTTTTTAGCTAGTAACCAAAAACTGGATTGGAACACCCTCCCTACTCACCCAATCTGGCCCCCAGTGGCTTTTTTCTTTACCCCAAAGTAAAGGAAATATTGAAAGGAAGACATTTTGATGACATTCAGGACAGCACGGGTAATATGACAACAGCTCTGATGGCCATTCCAGACAGAGTTCCAAAATTGCTTTGAAGGGTGAACTAGGCACTGGCATTGGGGCATAACATCTCAAGGGGAGGACTTCAAAGGTGATCCTAGTGATGTTCAGCATTGAGGTCTGTAGCACTTTTTCTAGGATGAGTTCAGGAACTTCATTAGCCGTCCTGGTATGCAGACATATGCGGAGGTCCGCCATCAGCCTCGTAGACAAAGTCACGAGCCCCTGCAAATGACGGGCTGAAGCATCTCACCTGTGACATGTTTTTTAGCCTACTGCCCTTGATATTAATTGGCTTCCTAATTAAATTTTCTTCAAAAAGATACCCCCTCCTCTCCTGGCACAAGGATCAGGGGAGATGCCTTCTGAGAGGGGCCCTTTACTACCCCCTTGGTTTATAAAATAATATTGGGAAAACCTGTACAGGAATTTCTGGGGAAAAGAGCTCAGAGGAATGATTTCTAACACAGCCAGCTTGAGAGCAGCGAGGCCGGCCCAACCCCTGCTGACTTCTCCCAGCTGCTCACCCCTCCCTTCACATGAGATAAGCAAGCTTGCAAGAAGGCCCTGAAGGGCTTTCCAGAGACAACTCCCCTTCCTCTCTTTCCCAGCTCTTAGATAGCAAACATCTTACTTCAGGAAAATAACTAGATTCCCAAGCCTATTACATTTGGTATCAGCAAACAGACAAATACTAAAGAAATGCCTTTCTTAGAGTAGTTTGAGAGAAACTTAGAATAAGGGATGGTGGACACCCATTGTCCTTACAGGAAGAGATAAGGAAGAGCAGAGAAGGAACAAATAGAGACTGTATAACCTTTGAGATGGGTTTGTCCTCTCTTCCTGCTTAGGTAAAGTTAATTGAAGTCTAAGATTAGTTTTGCTTCAGCTGTTAATTACAAATCACAAATATGCCTGTTTCAGACCATTCTTTAGAGGATCCTAATGGTTAACATGAAAAGGAATGACAAAGTGTTTACTCTTTACTAACTAACAGAGAAGACCCTAATAATCAACAAGAGAAGAAGACCACTGTCTCTAACCATTGTTTAAAGATCTTAATAGTTAACATGAAAAGAGACACTAGTCTTGGGCCATTATTTAGAAAACTCCAGTGATTGACATGAAGAGACCACGAGGTACCTGCTTCTTGCCTAGCCAATCACCGCCGTGGTCAAAGTACTACTGCCTTACCAACTATAAAAATATAACAATAAACTAAGACGACCCTTCTCTCTTGCTCTCTGGGTCGGGCTGCCTTAAACCAGAAAAGTCTTTCCTGTCTCCTTGATTCATTTCACACCGCGCCTCTCCCTCCCTCCGTGCGGGACCCTACAAAGTGTTGGGACTGGCTCCCGGCAGACATAGACAGAGTAGAACTGACTGGTGTATTCAAACTGCCAACCTTTTGGTTAGTGGCCAAGCTTTTCAGCACTATGCCGCCAGGGCTCTGTGGGCCTAATTCTATGCTTTTCTTTTGAAGTGAGACTTTACTCAGTTCACTCTGCTATCCTCCCGTCGTTAACTACTTTTCATTTTCTTTTCAGCTGACAGCAATCTGTCATGTGTTGACTGGCTGCTCTATGAACACCCGGACGCATGAGAGAGCTCCCATGGAAATCAGTGGGGTTTTGTCCTTCTAGGCAGCTAAGTGCATCCTTTAGGAAATGGGTGCTTGTGGCATATGAAAAAGACAAGAAGGAAGGGGTCAATCTGAAGAAGATAAGTTGTCATGCTGTGTGTGGCACGGTGGTTGAGCTTTGGCTGTTAACCAGAAGGGTGGCAGCAAGACTCCACCAGCCCTCCTTGGGAACCCTATGGGTCATTTATACTCTGTCCTATACCATTTCTGGGATCAATTGGACAGCAATGGAATTAAAAAGAATGTATTTCTATATGCATGCCTTTCTGTATATGTGTATCTGAGACGAAGTAGGGGGAAGTAATTTCCCCTGAGGAGATTTAATAGGGCTGAAGTTCCCTATCAAATTGTGAGTTTCAATCTGATTGTAAAGCCAGAATGATCCTTAGAAGTGTGGATGATGAGACTTGGTCTCACTTACTTTGGACAAGTTATCAGAAAGGATCAGTCCCTGGAGAAGGACATCTCACTTGCTCAAGCACAGAGAGGGTCAGCAAAAGAGAGGAAGACCCTGAATGAGGTGGACTGACACGGTGGCTACAGCCCTATACTCTGGCATAACAACAATGGGGAGGCTGGCACAGGACTCAGAGTGCTGTGCTCTGTTGGGTGTCGGGTCACTTTGCATGGGAAATGACTTGAGGATGCCACACAGATTTTGAGTCATGACTCAGCATTTGCATTCTCAGGACTGTGTCATCAAGAGTGAGTGACATATTGTAAGTATGACATCAGTCTTTGACTTTGACACAATTATGCTAATTACCAGGACTTCCATGTAGTGGCAGGGGAGAAAAAAGGGGTAAAACAGATAGATTCCTGCAGAAGAAAGAAAATTTTGATGTGACATTACCAGAGTGAAAACAACCACATCTCAGAAATAACTAATTGCTGTCCAGTTGACAGAAACTCTGGTGGCATAGTGGCTAAGTGCTACAGCTGCTAACCACAAAGTCAGTAGTTCAAATCATCTAGGCGCTCATTGGAAACTACGGAGCATTTCTACTCTGTCCGTAGTGTTCTTACAAAATCGACTTGACAGCAATAGGTTCGGTTTTTTGGATCTAGTTGACCCTGCCTTGTGGCAACCCCTTGTGTTTTGGAGTAGACCTGCTCTCTACAAGGTTTCCACACTTCTAACCTTTCAGTAGCAGATCACTAGGCCTTTCTTCCAAGGTGCTTGTGGGTAGATTTGAACTGCCAACCTTTCTGTTAGCAGCACTTCTCAGAATTAATGATCTTTAAGTACTTTGCAAAGTGTTTAAGGGCAGTGGGGAGAAAGTAATAGCCCCTACCCAGATGATGCATGTTTAAAGCTACCAGATGAAACCCATTGCCATCGAGTGGCTTCTGACTCACAGGCAGCCTGTAGGGTTTCCGGGGCTGACTGTCCTGAAGGCAGCTCACTGCTATGTCTTTCTGCTGTAGAGCAGCTGGTGGGTCCAGACCACTGACCTTGCAGTTAGCAGCTGAGCAGTTTAACTACTGTGCTACCAGAGCTCCTTATTTAAAGCTAAGAACTTAAAAAATGAGATTTTATGCTCGAGTTGTTTTTATAGCTCTCCTTTGAGTCCCTGTGATTTCTGAGAGAATGCATCAGTGTGATTTGTGAGCCTTACGTGGGAATGAAAGGAAAGCCATTCTGTAGGTAAATATATGTACTTTCATGATGCTTTTATAGGCAAGGTAGACTTCATACTTCAGACTTCTAGTATAAAGAGGAATTATGTCTTTAAGACACTTTGGGTGGGAACAAAGTATTGTCCCCACAGAACATAGGAACATATGGCAGATTTATACAAGGCTTCTTTTCTCTTTCTTTTTCATGTTATGTAAAATTTGAGATTATTAAAATTCTGTATACAAGGATCATTTTCTACTTTCTTCTTTTTTTTCCTCCAGTGACTATCCACAGCAATCAGGAGGAAATGTGATTTCAAGACTCTTACTGGCTCCGTTGCAGGGTCCCTAGGATGGTTGTCGAAAAGAAGACAAAGAAAAATTTGTTGCCATCAAGCCGATTCTGTCTCATAGTGACCCTATAAGACAGAGGAGAGCTGCCCCACAGGTCAAAGGAGTGGCCGGTAGATTTGAAGTGCCAACCTTTTTGGTTAGCAGCTGAGCTCATTCCTTCTGCTCCACCAGGGCTCCAGGTAATGGAGATAAATCTAATGTCGGGGCTTTAGTAATGACATTAAAGTGACAGGTATCAGTGTGCACTTTGACCTCTATGGCTATGCACTGAGACTTCTGCACTTAGCCTCTCTGGGTGTTCTCATCTCTGAGTTCTTTTCTTTGCAAAGTACGTGCCTGGTAAAGACTTGATGCACAAGGCAGTGTAGTGTAGAATAGTATAATACAGGACATTGCAGGCAGCTGCAAACATCATTAATAGTTATGACATGCAGTGTACAAGCCTAGGAAATTTGGAAATCACCAAAAACGGAATTCATAAAGATCAGTACCCTAGCATCAATTAGCTGGTATTGGCATTAATGAAATGGTATTGGCATTTTGATTTGTACATTCATGTGGTCTGCTATGCCAGGAATGACAAATTGAAGAGGAACAATGTATTCACTGCTTAGCCTCAAGATCTATGCTGAAGTACAACGTTGTCAGTAGTAAGACAATATCCACATGCCTACAAGGAAGACCAGCAAATACAATTAGTATTCAAATTTACACACCAACCACTAATGTCAAAATGAGGAAATTGAAGATATTTACCAACTTCTGCAGCTGGTTCTTCTCGCTTTGCGTTGTACCATTTTAGCCAACGAAGGTCCTGAGAGCTCTACTGCTTCCATGTCATTGGAGTTCATGGTGCTTTGAAGAGGCAGGTCTTTTCCAGTAGTATTTTGAGTGCCTGACAACCTGAGGGGCTCATCTTCTTAAACCGTGCTATTCCTAAGTTTCTCCATTGCCAGCCAGTTTTATTAGAGGTAGATTGCCACAGTATTCTTCTTCACCTGTGTTAGTCTGGAATCTCTACTGAAACCTGTTTACCACAGTGAGCCCGTTGGTATTTGAAATACCAGTGGCATAGCTTCCAGCATCACAGCAATACGAAAGCTACCGCAGTATGACAGGCTGACAGAGGAGTGTCTGTTGTCATGATTAGGGACTTGTTGCCTAGAAAAGAACAGTATATGGTGTTATGGATTTAATCATCTTGTCCTCCCCAAGGACGTGTTTCAACTTGGTGAGTCCGTGATTCCCAGTATCGTGTGAGTGTCTGCCATTTTGTCACCTGATATGATTGTCCTGTGTACTGTAAATCCTTCCTCCATGCTATTAATGAGGTAGAATTGCCAGAGAATTAAGGACAGTTAAATCAATGAGGCAGGACTCAATCTATAAGGTAAGGCTGTATTTCATGTTAATCTCTTAGAGATATAAAAGAGAAAATGGAGTAGAGAGATGGAAGGTACCTCATTCCACCAGGAAACAAGAGCCAGGAGAATACCATGACCTTTGGTCCTGGTGTGCCTGCACTCAGAAGTGACTCAACCAGGGGAAGACTGACCACAGGACCTGCACCCAGGGCCAACAGATACATAGTCTTCTCCTGGAGACAGCACCTGAATTCAGACTTTCATCATCCTAAACTGAGAGAATAAATTTCTCTCTATTAAAGTCATCCTTGTGTTATTTCTGTTATAGCAGCACTAGATGTCTAAGACAGATGGTATCTGTGCTCACAGAGGGAACCTGGTGAGCGTATTGAACTATACCAACTGGAAACAAAATTTGAAAGCATGTGAACAAATGAAGGAGTGATTTAATGTTGAACTGAACAGGATACACAGGTCTTCCACCTTTCATGGAAGACACACCATGAGAATGGATACTTGCCTTCTCAGTTAAGAAAAGGAAGAAAGAGCAGGGGGAGAAGAATGAGTCACAAATTTCATCTCTCTGCATTGTCTCCTATCTCTTCCTCATCTCTTTTCTGTGCTTAGTTCATTTCTCTTCTGCACCACAGTCCTCGTTCTCTGTTATAAATTGAAGTGTACTTCCCAGACATCTGTGTTGCAATTCTAAATCTATACCTGTGAATGGAATTCTAAATTCATAACAGATAGGCTGCTAACCAAAAGGGTCACCAGTTCAAATCTACCAGCTACTTCTTGGAAATCTTATTGGGCAGTTCTGCCAAGACACATAGTCTGGCCTGAATTGGAATTTACTCAGTGGTAACTTCTTTTTTTAATACCTGCAGATGTAATTCCATTTGGAAATAGGCTATTTTTGTTATGTTAATGAGGCAGTTATCAGCAGAGGGTGTCTTAACCTAACAACTTTTGAGATATGAACAGAGCAGATTGGACACAGGGAGAAGAAAACACAAAGATGGGAAGGTAGACAACATCGGGAGATCTCCAAGGAATGTCAAGAAGAATGCTAGAGAAGCTGAGACCAGGATTTTTTGCCCAGAACAGAGACAGAGCTAAACCAAAACAAATGAACTCACTGCCACTTAGCTGTTTCCAACTGACAGTGACCCTATAGAACAGAATAGAGCTTCTCTGTAGAGTTTCCAAGTGGCACCTGGCAGATTCGAAATGTTGACCCTGAATTTGAACTGCCAGTCCCTCAAAATGTGAGAGAATAAATCACTGTTTGTTAAAGGCACCCACTTGTGGTGTTTCTGTCATAGGCACTAGGTGACCGAATCACCCTCACACTCATGCGCTAGCTTCTTGTCCTCACCTCCTGGCACCTCCTCGTGAGGATGGAGGAAGGGAATGTTTCTGGTTGGGGCTTGGGGTGTGACTAGTGCAGCTGTGTAGACAAAAAAGGAAAACAAAAATTGCCAGTGAATCAATTCCAACTTGGAGGGACTCTGTAGAAAAGAGTGGAGTTGCCCCGCAGTCTTTCTAAGATTGTAATCTTTATGGAAGGTGTCATGGATTGAAAGGTGTCCTCCACAAATATGTGTGTAGCAGTTTGGTTAGGTCATGATTCCTGGTATTGTGTGATGCTTCCGTATATTGTAAATCCTGCCTCTATGATGTTACTGAGGGAGGATGTACAGTGATTGTGTTAGGGAGACAGGAATCAGTCTAGAAGATTCTATTGTGCCTTGAGGTAATCTCTTGAGATGCAAAGGAAAGAGAAGCAAACAGGAAATTGGGGACCTCAAACCCTCTGGAAAGAAGCAACACCAGGAGCAGAATGTGCCCCTTGGACCCGGATGGAGCTCTTGCACCTCAGAAGCTCCCAGGCAGGGGGAAGGTTGACATCAAGAGCCTTCCTCCAGAGCTGATAGAGAAAGATTTCCTCCAGAGCTGATGCCCTGGATTTGGACTTCATCCTCCTTGTGGGAAAATAAGTTGTTCTTTTCAAAGAGCCCTCCTCTTGTGGTATTTCTGTAGTAGCAGCACTAGATGATTAAGACCAAGGCAGAGCGCCATGTCTTTCTCCTGTGGAGAAGCTGATGGGTTTCAATCATCAAGCTTTTGGTCAGCAGCCAGAAGCTTAACCACTGCAGCACCATGGCTGCTGTGTAGCCAACACCCCAAATTAAAACTAGGATCTAATGCCATCTTCCCATAAAAACAGTATGATACAAAATGGAAAAGTACTACATTACTATGTGTTTAGTACATACTGATAATTCATGATGTAAACAAAAGTTTCATAATAAGATCTGGAGACTTTACTGCCATTTATAGCGTGGTTTCCTTGGCAGGAAGGGCATCAGCGGGGTTTACGTATTAGCACACTCGTTGACCTCAACGATCTTTCCAACCTGTAGATTCTAAGATGGTACAGAAATCTGTGCTCTAAATCCTGAAAAAGTATTTCACAGTGAGTCTTTGGAACACAGCTTAATCAAACAGAGGTAATGCTTGAATGTGACAAGTTCTGGGTCCTTCAATTTCTCTTCATTCTTCAGTTTTCACCCATATGTTTTTCTGCCATTTTTCCTACCATTTTTGTATATTCACATAGCCTTTTTCTTTAATTCCAAATGACTACTTTTTGATTCTTAGTAGTTCTGAATCTTAACTGGTTATTTCATTAGGTTAAAGAAATTGATCTCCAACAAAGCAGAATATACTTTCCAATGGAAGACAAGGGAGGTTTTATTAATTGGCCTCTAAGTTCTTGTAATCATGTACTTGAAAACATTTAGCTGATTCTTTTCTCCTAATGACACAAGAAGTGACAAATTTTTATCATCTCCCTAAATAAATGGCACCATTCCTAATGACTCTACAGCTAGAATTAATCAGAAACAGAAATCTTTAGTGACAGGCAAAGTGGAGTGGGTGAGCTTCTCACAGCCTTTTACCAAGAGGTATGGTTTCCCAAAGACCACTTACATTGGCGTTCAATTGCTTTTCTGTTTTTAGCTGCACAAATTAATCCCTTAAAAAGAAATAAACCCTTCTATGCAACTCAGCCATGGTGACATTGGGTAGCATTAGACTTTCAGATGTCATTAACGTGTTTCCATGCTTCCTTCCCAGGATGCGAGAATTCATCTCATTTACTCAAGGGCAGGACTTCACCATCTCTTCTGGTAACTAATTTTAACACCTAATAACATTTTCTGCCACTTTTTTTTTTTGTGTGTGTGTGTGTGTGTTTCAGAACTGTTTTATTTTTCACAACAAAATGGCATTGAAATATCCCTTACAAATTTTTGTTTTTCAAATGTTAAGAAAAAGTGTCAACGGTTACTGTTCTTCATAAAATTCTGAGCTTCTATTGAAGTCTTTTATTAAACCCCACTGCACTGGTGTTGCTTTTTGTTCATTTCTTTTAAAAGGGTCTTTCAACAAGTCTTCACGTTTTACTGTTATTGTAACAGGTTGCTGGGGAGTTGGTTCCATTTCCCGGTGATCACATGTGTAACAGAGCAAAATGCTTCCGGTCCTGTGCCGCCGTGTGCTCACTGAGTCCACTGCCGTGGCTCGTGTGTCAGTCCAGCTCCTTGTGAATCTCTCAGGTGTCTGCCGACCTTTATCATCAATGACAGCCTTTTTTAGGGATTCGTCTTCTCTGATAATGTGCCCAAAGTGAGCAAGGTGAACTCTTCCCATTATAGTCAGGACCATAAAAAAACAAACAACAACAGCAACAAAAAACAACCACCAAGTAGATTCTGACTTACAGTGACCCTCTAGGACAGAGTGGAGCTGTCCCATAGGGTTTCCAAGGAGCACTTGACAGATTTGAACTTCTGACCTTTTGGTTAGCTGCCATAGCTCTTGACTACCATGCCACCAGGGTTTCCAAGTTAGGACTATATCCATTGTTCCCACTATTTAGAATAGACTGTTTGAAATCATGAATGCAGCCCTCTGCTAGAAGGCCCTTTTAAAGAAGGAGGTTGTTGAAGAGAAGTTCAGTGAGGCTACTTTGGGCAGAGAGGCTATTCACAGTTGCTGCTGTAAGAAGCAGGAAGACGAGTTGTTGGTCCAACGAAGAGATAAATAAAGAGGCAACTGGACTAAAGTGACTCCAGTTCAATGATCAAAAGTATTTTCATATTATGGTCATTTGGAAGGGAAAGTATATGCACATAAATTTTGTGTAAAAGTGGAGGCTGTTTTTGACTCTTCTGTGAAAAGTATTTGGAGGCAGAAAGCAAAACACAGGCTGTCCATAAATAAATGGCCTGTTTTCTTGGATGAGGCTGGGGAACATTTGGAGAACATCCAATGTAAGTGGGTGCTCTCAAGCGTTCTCTGAATAAGAAGAATTCGTGGTGGTGTGCAAGGCTGAGGACGTTTATCAGGCAATGACGGTGACTCGATCTCCTATCTATAATCACTCAAAAATCAAGCTCTGTGTATAATTCTCCTGGGAGGTGGCTAGAAGAACACTGCTAAGGCGATTGCCAACTCACTGGGGACCCCTTGGTTCCTTACTGGGGACAGACGTCTTATTTCTGTACACGGAGACAATCTGTTTATTGCAGAAGCATGAAGCAGTGACTGAGAGACTCCGTGTTCCTTTTGTGGTCTGCTTTCTGAACTGCAGCACAACAGCTGAGGGAAACGTAGTGTAACTGCACACATTTGGGAGAATCTGGTGAGATGGCATAGGAAGTCGGGTGGTGCAGTGGTTAAGTGATCAGTTGCTAACCAGAAGGTCAGCAGTTCAAACCCACCAGCTGCTATGTGGAAGAAAGACGTGACAGTCTGCTTCCGTGAAGATTACAACCTTGAGAACCGTATGGGGGCAGTGCTACTCTGTCCTATAGGGTCACTGCAAGTTGGAATTAACTTTATAGCAACTGGTTTAATGAGATGGTATACCCTTCCCCCACCAAAACAATTCCCAAACAAAACCAAACCCACTGCCATCCAGTCAATTCTAATTTGTATTGACCTGCTAGAGTTCCCAAGGAGTGCCTGGTGGGTTCTGAGGGCTGACCTTTTGGTTAGCAGCCATAGCACTTAAACACTATCTGAGTTTCCAAGAGGTGGCATAGGACCATGCAGTTTTGTTCTGCTGTACTTACGACCATCAAGGGACAGAGGTGATTCACCAGCAACCACCACTAATGAGATGGCTTTCTGGCTTTTGTTTTATCATGCACAATGCATGATATAAGCAATCTCCCACGTCAGTGCATTATATATTTACAAAAACGTGTAAGAGAATCAAGGTATAGATAGAGATAAAAAAGAGGTTTGATTCTTGTAAGTGGGCAATTCAGTTGCCAGAGGGCCAAGAAAGATGACAAGATCACAGCATTTTTCTAACCCTTTAAGTCTCAATAGATGACAATATATGTCTGGTACCTGGTATATGTTGTTTGGTTTTCCTTTCATGAAAAATGAAAGATGTTATTAACTGGTTTGCATCTATTAAAGAGCTGATGGAGCTGAAATCTTTGTGGATTTTTCTACCTTGAGTCCTGTCTTTGCTGCTGAGTGTGGTGAGGAGACCTTGATTTTTTTAAAATTATAAAATATAGTTTTTAAGTTATAAGTTTCTTTCATTGTGTTTTAAGTAACAGTTTACAATTACAGTCAATTTCCGATACAAAAACTTACACACAATTTGTAACGTGACCCCACCCTGTGAGAACGTACTCCTCCCATCCTGTAGTTCCCATGTCTACTCAGCTAGTTCCTGCTTCCCCTGCCCTCTCATCTTGTCTCTGGACGGGAGCTGCCCAGTTAGTCTCCTGTATCTAATTAAGCTAAGAAGTATGCTCTTCACCAGTACCGTTTTGTGTCTTACAGACCAGTTCAATCTTTGTCTGAAAAATTGGCTTCCATGGGTTTCAGTTCTGGGCTAACAGAGAGTCTGGGGGCCATGCCCGAGACCTTGATTGTTTGTCTCTAAAGCTGGGGATCTTGCTTTTATTTTCTAGTCATTTTATAATGTAACAAATATAGTTCTCAAGATATTCTGATGAACTCTGTATTTATTTATTTATTTATTATTTTTATTTAACATAACTGAGTGAAAATGTACATTCATGTATAAATTTACATGCCCACCTATATGCAGCTTCCACTACTCTCCCTGTCCGGTGACAGCACACTATTCCTCTCTGCTCCATACATGTCTCATCCTCCCAACAGCCTCCTTTCCCCTCTTCTCCGTCCACTCCCCTTCCTCCAGCAAGAGGTCAGCAAGATGATATCCTATAGATGTACAGAACCATAAAGTGCTTCCAATATATGGTCACTCTGCATTGCCAAGTCCAATCCATTCCTGTACAAAGAGTGGACCTTTGTTATAATTTATGGGAAAGGGCAGCATCAGGGCCGGAGGCCATGCTCTCGGAGGAACCCCAAAACCGCTGGACCATCAATTGAGGTCTTTTAGTGGAGATCTCATGATGTACCCCTTTTTATTCTTGTGTTGCGAACTTTGTAGTTTTTATCAAGAGGACACTGTTGCTGAAACTGGCCTGTTAGCTGACAGGTATCATGTCATGCTCTTGTTGATCAGCAGAGGCTTGAAAGAGTACAGATTTGCCATGTAAATCTGATTTGGGGGGGGTCAATACATTGTGTGAGCCAGTGACAGTTAAGTGGAAGTCAAGTGTGTAAAAATCAGAAATTGTCAATACTTGAGCCCTCAAACCTGATAAATGAGGACGTTGGTGGTTCAATGGCAGGATTCTTACCTTCTAAGTGGGAGACTAGGGTTTAATACTCAGCCAGTGCAGCTTGTACACACCTACCAGCTGTTTGTCAGTGGAGGCTTGCACGTTGCTATGGTGTTGAGTAGGTCTCAACAGAGTTTCCAGACTAGTGTAGACTAGGAAGAAAGGCCTGGAAATCTGCTTTTGAAAATCAGCCAGTGAAAACCCTATGGATCACAACGGCCCCATCTGCAAATGGTCAAGAGAATAGTGTTCTTCATTCTATTGTGTATGGGATCATTACGAGACAGGGCAGACAACAGCAGCCCCAGTAACACTCAATTTTCTACAGTCTAATGTAATAATGAAAGTAAGTTTCCAAGTACTTTCTGAAGGGCATCTCCAGTCTTGGCATCACAACCAAATTTTGGGTGAGGTTCCACCCTGCATCTGCAGAGTGACCATGACACTGTGACGACAAGTATAGTTTATTCCCTGCGGTGGTGCACATTGCCACCAAAGAAGATAATCAGAATTCACCTGGTGAGGAAGAAGAGGGAAGAACAGATACCATGGAGTGCCTAGAACACAGTTTATAGAGAAGATGGTCAAAACCCAGTTAGACGAGTCTTAGATTTCTTACCCTCACGGAGGGTATAGAAGGGTTTAGAGAAGGGATCTGAGGAGACTGCCCCTTAGAAGATGGTTGATTTTGAGTCTCATGCCCAGGTAGGAGAAGTGGAGGTTGCTTCCTCCTCGCCCAAGCCCAGTAAGAAGGGCCTCAAGGAGGCAGAGCTCCTTAGATGGCTTCCTCCCCCCAGACTGTATTGCAAAATCGTTCTTTTGCTGAGCTTCTCCCTCCATGCCCCACCCACCTAGCTTTGCATGTGAACCTTGCTTTTGCTTAGAGATTATGTGTTAACCCCATCATACCTGGGTAGTATGATTAAAGCTGTTGCTGACTGAACTTGGATAAACTTGTACCCCCAAATCCCTTTCAAAGTAACTTGCCTGCCTGCCCTTGGCAGAAGTCCTGGTAGCAGTAATTCCAACTGACTCTATTTCCCTGTACAACAAAATATAGGTGGCTTTCCTGTTCCAAAACTTCAGTCTCTTTTTCACTGAATGATAAGAGTCGTGGCAAATAACAGCTTGGTGTTTCCACATGATAACATCAAGAAATGACTAGACAAAGACTTTTGAAAATAATTTTTGGAGACAACTGTTGCTTGAGGATAGGGTGGGAGAAGCACAGGCAATGGGTGATGCTTCCTTCCTCATTTCAAGTCATGAGAGATGCCTTACTATATGCCACCTGAATTTAGGAGGACACAGTGTGGTGTCTAACTCGCATCTAGTAAATTTAGAAGGTGAACGATAAGCTAGCTATCACCCTTATGGAAGAAGTGTCAACAAATTGCAAGTGCCTTAGGGCTGGTCTGTGTCCCTTTGGCTTATGACATAGATAGTTGAATTTCCTAAGGACAGCGATGGGCCAATCAGCAAAGGCATAAGATTCTCTTAGGTCATAGGCAAGGAAGCCTCTTGGAGGGGCAAACAGACCTCAGTAGAGAGAAGCTCCAGCATACTGCATTTCTGGGGCTTGGTAGAGAGTAGAACACCATCTGGAATAAAGACACTTTTACCCAGTCTACGTTATACAGTCCCTCCCTGCACGATGTACCCTAGAAATGAGAACAGTGAGACTTAAATTTTCTCCCTTTGGATATGTCATCAGGAACAACCCATTGCTAGAACAGGACAAACCAAGTTACACTTTATGAGACAGGAGGGTTCAACTTAACTGTATTCTCGATTTTCCTTCCCAATCATATCTTCAGAGCAATGTTTTGATAGGTAGAAACAAACAAACAAAAAATCCCTAAATCCACTGCTGTTAAGTTGATTCCAACTTATGGTGACTCTATAGACAGAGTAGAACAGTTCCATAGAGTTTCCAAGGAACACCTAGTAGGTTGGCACTCCTGACGTTCTGATTAGCAGCCGTAGATAGCACTTAACCACTATGTCACAGGGAATGAAAAATCTCCAAAGAAGATTTTTGTCAAGGCGATCCCATGTGTTTCCGAGTAGAACTCTACTCTGTCATTTTCATGCCTGTGACTTGTTGTTGTCGTCAGGTGCCAGCGAGTTGGTTCTGACTCACAGTTACCCTATGCACAACAGAGCAAAACACTGCCCGGCCCTGCGCTGCACCCGCAGCGGTTTTTATGCTTAAACCCATTGTTGCAGACGCTATGTCAGTCCGTCTCACTGGGGGTCTTCCTCTTTTTTCCTAACCCTCTACTCCTCGATGGTACTTGGCTTGGTACTTGGCTACTCTACCAAGCATGATGTCCTTCTCCACTGATGGATTCTTATTGAAGACATGTCCGAAATATGTAAGACACAGTCTCCATGCTTCCAAGGAGCACTCTGGTTGTACTTCTTCCAGAACAGACCTGTTCATTCTTTTGGTAGTCCGTAGTACATTCAATATTCTTCTCCAACACCACAATTCAAAGATGTCAGTTCTGTGACCTTAAAGAAGTTGCATACGATCACAAACCAATAGTACCGAAGAACGAAGTTGAAGTTGCATTGAAGGCATTGGCAAAAAACAAGACTCCAGGAATTGATGGACTATCAGTTGAGATATTTCAATAAACAGATGCAGCACTGGAAGTGCTCCCTCGTCTATGCCAAGAAATTTGGTGGGCAGCTTCCTGGCCAACTGACTGGAAGAGATCCATATTTATGCCCATTCCAAAGAAAGGTGATCCAACCAGATGTGGAAATTACCGAACAATATTATTGATATTACACACAAGTAAAATTTTGCTCAGGATCATTCAAAAGTGACTACAACAGTATATTGACAAGGAACTGTCAGAAATTCAAGCTGGATTCACAAGGGGCGGTGGAACCAGTGATATCATTGCTGATATCAGATGGTTCTTGGCTGAAAACAACGAATACCAGAAAGATGTTTACTTGTGTTTCATTGACTATGCAAAAGCATTCAACTGTGTGTATCACACTAAATTATGGCTAACGTTGCGGAGAATGGGAATTCCAGAACACCTAATTGTGCTCTTAAGGAATTTGTGTATGGATCAAGAGGCAGCCATGCAAACAGAACAAGGGGACACTGCATGGTTTAAAGTCAGGAAAGGTGTGCATCAGGGTTGGATCCTTTCACCATACTTTTTTATCTGTGTGCCGAGCGAATAATCCAAGGAGCTGGATTATACGAAGAAGAACGAGGCATCAGGATTGGAGGACTACTCCTCAACAACCTGTGTTACACAGATGACACCACCTTACTTGCTGGAAATGAAAAAGATTTGAGACACTTACCTGTGAAGATCAGAGACCACAGACTTCAGTATGGATTGCATCACAACATCAGGAAAACAAAAATCCTCACAACTGGATTGGTAAGCAACATTGTCATAAACGGAGAAAGGATTGAGGTTGTCAAGGATTTCATTTTACTTGGCTCCACAATCAATGCCCATGGAAGCAGCAGTAGAAAAAAATCAAAAGACATATTGCATTGGGAAAATTCACAGCAAAGGACCTCTTTAAAGTGTTCGAAAGTAAGGATGCCACCTTGAAGACTAAAATGTGCCTGATTTTAAATCGCATCATATGCATGTGAAGGCTGGACAACGAACAAAGAAGACAGAAGAAGAACTGATGATTTTGAATTGTGGCGTTGGAGAGAGTGTTGACTGTGTCATGGACCACAGAATAAACAGATCTGCTCTGGAGGAAGCAGAACCCAAGTGATTCTTGGAAGCAAAGATGTCAAGACTGTGTCTTACGTACTTTGGACACGTCAGGACAGATCAGTCCCTGGAGAAGAACATCACGTTTGGTAGAGCGGAGGGTCAGCGAAAAAGAGGCAGACCCTCGATGAGATGGATTGACCCAGTGGCTGCAACAACAGGCCTAAGCATAAACGCGACTGTGGACCTGGCGCAAGACCCGGCGGTGTTTCTTTCTGTTGCTCATCAGGTGGTTATCAAGTGGGAACCCAACAAAGAAGTTGATCTCCACGCCCTTCTTCCTAGGTGCCTGTGGATGGATTCGCACTACCTATTTTTCTGGGTAACAGCTGAGCGCTTAACCATTTGTACCATCCGGTGATGCCTACATTATTTCCCCGTTTTAGAAGCTCCTGGCTTGTTTCCTCTGTAAGAATCCCTGGAATCCCAGGTTGATGTAATGCTATCAGTGACCACAAGGTGGCAGCCGTCCCCGACTGCTGGGTCTTGCTTGGCAGTCTCTGGGGACCCTGGGGTTCTGTGTGACAAGCGTTATTTTTCTTCAGTCTCTCAGAGCCCTGCCTACTTCTGCTTTGGGTAGAAGAAGCTCTGTTTTCCCTGACAATCTCTGCTTTGTGGTCGAGCCCTACTTAGCTCTGGGAAGCCAACTTTTGCCATGCTTTGTGAATATTGTATACGTTGGTTCTGCTTCTGTTAACACAGTTTGGAAGAAATCTAGCAGTTTGGAGTCTCTGTTGGTTTGGAGCTTTCTCTTTTGTCCCGTTATTTAGTTCAAACACTGACTGACATGTTGAGAATGCAAAACTGCTATTACTTTCCGGAGGAAAGTTTTCTCAAGTGTTGCAGACTTTCTAAAAATCTTCACACCCATCAGAGAGAGAAAACTGCTGTTCTGCCACCCTTGAGTCACAGCGGTGTTTGCACACGTTGTCAGCAGGGTGAGCCTACTCTCCATTGGTGCCAGATGGTGCAGTTGTTTTTTTTTTAAGGGGGGGGGAAGGGAATTGAAATTTGCTACATTCCAATTAATGAATTAATTCAAATAAATCTGTTCTAATGGGTTCCTTTGTTAGTAACAAAATTTCACTTAAGAGGAGACAGAGGTAAAGAGTCTTCTCATTAGCACTCAGGGGAAAACATGTGATTCTGCGAATGAAATTACTTTCCTATGATTCTTTAGGAAGGAGAGTCAGCTGTTGCTTAGAGACAAACCTTGGTGGCTCAGTGGTAAGACGCTATGACTGTTTAACTCAAAGGGTCAGCATCCTGAGCCCACCAGGTGCTCCTTGGAAACCCTATGGAACACTTTCAGTCTGTTGTATAGGGT
Organism: Heterohyrax brucei; assembly: GCA_028571685.1. Lineage (NCBI taxonomy): Eukaryota > Metazoa > Chordata > Mammalia > Hyracoidea > Procaviidae > Heterohyrax > Heterohyrax brucei. Next base: position 81,133,378 of record CM053148.1, on the reverse strand, counting down.
CACTGAGAGTTGGAATCAACTCAGTGCAACAGATTTGGAGTTTTTTGTTTGTCTAGATGTGAGATGTGGTGGGTGGAGACCTCAATCCCTGCATAGCACAACTGGTTAACGCACTCTGTTGCTAACCAGAAGGCTGGCAGTTTGAATCTATCCAGAGGTATCTTGGAAGAAAGGCCTAGTGATCTACTACTAAAAAATCAGCCCTTAAAAATCCAGTGGAGCACAGTTCAACTCTACGTATTCTCTGACCCACCGGGGCCCCCTGGGTCAGAGCCAACCTGAGGACTCCTGCGTTGAGGACAGAACTGTGGAAAGCCATGCCCACTTGGGCCTTGAGCAAGTTGGTTTTGAAGCTGAATCCAGCGCTTGTGACTGCCCTTGCAGTGTGACCTTATACATACTGCAGTTAGGTTTGTGGTGACGTTTCGAGGAAATTATGCAGGCAATGTGTTTCGCATAAGGGGCAAAGGTCATGCTGTGTGAGTTGAGCAACACAGGAGTACAACTAGATGTGGCCTCTGAGCTTAATGCACAGAGTCAGGTGGGCGCAACTAACCTGACTTCAAACAAAGTACCCACGGAGTGTGTAATCGTGCCAGTTGCTGTCCTGTTGGCTCCGAGTCGTGGTGGCCCTGTGTGTGTCAGAACAGAACTGCACTCTGCAGGGTTTCCAGTGGATGGCACTTCAGCCAGAGCTTTCTTTGGGTGCAGTGCTTACGAGCTTGGCCACTAACCCAAAAGTTGGCAGTTCAAATCCACCAGGTGATCCTTGGAAACTCTAGGGGGCAGTTTTACTATGTCCTATAGGGTCTCTATGAGTTGGAATCGACTTGATGGTAATGTTTTCTTCATTTTTCTTCTGATTTGCCTCTGAGTGGACCAGAACATACGACCTTTCAATTAACAGCCTGGCATGTTAACCACCGCACTCTTCAGAGACTAACCACAACCTGAGACATGGGCACGGATGGAGAACTCCTGTTGCAGAAACACTGGCAGAAACACTGCCAACATCCTGCTGCAGGTTGGCAGGTGAGGCGAATCCCCCTACGAAATTAGGCTTCCAGTGAATCTGAATGAGGAGTTGGCATCAGCCAGGGGAAGGCCTGTAGGGTGGATGGCAAGATGCTGGTAGAAAAGAGCATATGCTGCAGAAGCTGGCAGGTAGAAAGTGTGGGAATAAATGTCAGCCAGGCTGCAGCCCCCTGAGTGGGGAGAGGGAGAGAGTCATGACACGGGGCAGAAGCGGAAAGCATGGGCTGACCCCCAGGTCATGGCAGGAGTGGGGAGCTTTTGGTCACCGACGTGGCCATGACGTGTTTAGATGTGAAAAATAGCCCTCTGCCTGCAGCACGGAGCACAGAAGTGAAGGGCCAGGATGTGGCACTGGAGAGCAAATCTAATCCCCAAATGGGAGAAGACCAAGGGCCTGGATATAAGCGGTCAGGTCCCACAGGTGGGGACGGCCTAGAGTGGACTGAACTTGGTGCCGTGTTGGCTAGGGCAGAGAGTTGCACCCGTCATTATGTCTTGGGTAACTCCCCGTTTGGTGGCCTCTTCTTTGAGTGAGGGGACACAGGCTGAGGCCAGTTTCCAGGGTAAAATGCGAGGCAGATGCTTGAGTGTGAGGACAGGGAAATATTAGGATCTCGACAGATGGCTGCAACACAGAGACAGAAAGGTCAGGGGACTTAGGGCACTAGCAAGTGATGCAAGTGAAACAGTCCCAAAATACATACCTTGCTTCAAAGGAGAGCTTGCTGACCCTGTCTTCTTCTCTCCTTTCTCTGCTCTGATTTCTCTCATTTTCTTCCTTTCTGTTCCTTCTTTTTTTGCTCTCTTTCTTTACAGAATTTCATCTAAACTTATTCAAGTTGAATCACAGAAAATCTCCAATTTTAAAGCCTTGTAAACATCTATGACCTTTTTTCTAGAACTTTTGGAAAGGGCTTGCACATATTTTGATATAATTGTGTGCGTGTGTGTGTGATTTTCTGAAAAAAGGGCTACCTAGATCACCTGGCAGTTTGTTATGCTTTTAAAAATCTTTTTATGGTAGTGTATCCTTCACTGTGTTTTCCCCCCCTCTCTCTCTTTTTAACACATCTTTGATCATAAACAGCTGTGTGACTGCAGGCAAGCCACTGCCTCTCCTTTTGCCTCCATTTCCTCATTTGGAAAGTAGGTCAGTGATCTTACCTTTCTAATGAGTTGTTTGGAAGGTTAAACACATTAAAAACTTGTAAGCATATTATAGGCTCTCAAAAAAAAAAAGATAGCTGTTGCTATTAGTTGCTGTGATGGAATGGGCAAGAATAATAGCCTGTGGGACCCAGAGACAGAGCTGTAACTTAAGCAATGTTGGACCTAACTATGTTTAGGGTGCCCATGAGTTGAAAACCACCATTGCCCAGAGAGTATGATGTAGTTTGCATCAAATAGGGAAGTTTTGTTGCAGTGGGGAGCGGGGTGGGGGGGTGGGGGGGTGGGGGGGGTGGGGTGGGGTGGTGGTGTTGGTGCTTGCGTGGAAAGGTGGGGAATACGTTTGTACCTACACCCTTTTGTATATCTGGGGATGGGGCAGTTCTGCTCTACACTTCAGGGTCACTATGAGTTGGAATAGACTCGACAGCAATAGCTTCTTTTTTTAAATATATATTTATGGTGACAACAACTTCTTCCTCCTTTATTTCTCTTTCCCCCCAAATTTTATAGCTACTCGATGTGGAAAACGTAATATGGGGAGCCAAAAGCGGTTGCCGTTGTGTTGATTCCAACACATGACAAGCATGTGTGGTGTGGTAGAGCTCTATAGGGTTTTCAAGGCCGTGACCTTTCAGAAGCACGTTGCTAGATCTTTCTTCCAAAGCACTTCTGAGTGGACTTGAACTGCCAATCTCTGGGTTAGTAGTTGAGTGCTTAACCATTTGTGCCACCCAGCATCTCCAGGATAGGGAAGAGTGTCCACAGGTATGAAACGTCAGGGAACGTGGTTAGGAAGACAGCCACCCTGGTCTAAGCAACATGAAGGAATCTATATACATTTCATGCTCAGTTAGGAGAACGGAAATGTGGCTGAAGTCTAGTTCTTTTTTGTTTTATTGAGTTTTTTCTTTTTTCCATTTACTGCATTTCTTTGGGAAACCCTGGTGGCATTGTGGTTAAGTGCTACATCTGCTAACTGTAAAAATTGGCAGTTTGAATCTGCCAGGCACTCCTTGGAAACTCGATGGAGCAGTTCTACTCTGTCCTATAGGGTCGCTATGAGTCAGAATTGACTCAACAGCGGTGGGTTTGGAGTACATTCCTGTGGCTCTATGAGCTCACGCTGTGTTTTACTGTTCTCAGAACATCTCTCATTCGTCAGCATCTAGAAGAACGGGAAGGTGAATGAAAACTATCCTTGCGTTTTCTGGCCCTGGCCTGGGTTCTGAGATGAACCTTCAGGGCCAGTTCATTTGGACTGCATGAAAGGAGATCGACTGACAGTGAGACAACTCTAGTCATTAACTAAGCACTAGGAAGTAATCATCTGCGCCCACGGAGAGGGTTACCGCTGTTCCTACTCAAAGGACCAAGCAGGGGGTGGGTTCTGAGATGTTTGAGGCTTTTTTGTGGGGGAGGTGGGGTGCTTCAGACAGAATGTTTGATGGAAAGAAAGGGTTAGATTTATTGTATTCATCACCAGCAACTTGTAGTGCAGACTCACCGAGCCTCACAAACAGTTCATGGGAAACCACTAAGCAAAAGGTTGATGCGAATCAACCCTGAGGCACCTCGGAAGAAAGACCTGGTGATATGCTTCCGAAAAGTCACAGTCCTCTTTGATGGCTGCAAGGGATGGGAGGGAGGGAGGGAAGGAGAGGGCTGGTTGTAGATTAGATGGTTGATAGAAATTTGGATGAGTAAAGTCAGTGACAGCATGCATTAGAAAGAAGATCAGTTTAACCGGACTTCAACATAACATGAATACTCTTCCCATCTTAACCCAATACTCCTAGGATAGAGTAGCAGGGTCAGGAGTGCAGGGACCATGCTCTCAGGTGACACTGAGACCAACTGGCATAACTAGCCTATTGCTGAGAGGCTTCTGCACCCCACATTGGTGAGTGGAGTCCAGGGTCTTAAAAGCTAGCAACATGCCATCTAAGGTACACCAAATAGTCCCAACTCAGCAGGAATGGATGATCAACTGGGACCAAAATGACACGGGGTAAAGAGAACCCAGAAGACAGAAAGACCCACGTGAGTGGGTGACTGTATCAGCATGTGACCGTAAGAAGCAGATGGTGCCCAGCCACCACCAGTGACAGCTGTGATGGGGCTCCCAAAGTTGAATCTCAGCAGCAACATGAGAATAAAAAGGGGTGCACCCTGAGAACTGCACTAAAAGACCACAATTGATGGTCGTCCGAAGGCCTGGAGGTTCCCCTGGGAGCATGGCACCTAGTCCTGATGCCGCCCCTGTCCATAAGTCATTACTGACGTCAATTCCTTGGACAGGAAAAGATTGGACTTGGTGACACAGAGTGGCCATACTGTGTGTGCACTTCATGGTTCTATACATCTATAGGATATTGTCCTACTGGCCTGTTACTAGAGGGGAGTGGAGAGGGTGAAGAAGAGGGGATGGGAGATTGTTAGAAGGATATGACATGTATAGAACAGAAAGGGAGAGTGTGCTGTTACCGGGCAAGGAGAGCAGTAGGAGCTGCACGTAGGCGGGAACACAAGTTTAGACTGGATTGTAAAATTTCACTCAAACACAATAAATAAATAAAATACTAAAAAAAAAAAAAAAAAAGGAAAAGACAAAAAAGTCATAACCATCAAAAATCCTATGAAGTTCGGTGGGTTGCCGTGATCCCAGTTGGTAGGATGGCAACTTGGCTTGGTTTTTGGTTATCGACTTTCAGGGGTCTTTCAGAGAGGTGACAGCCTGAGACAGGAGAAGGTGTGACATTTGCAGTGGCTGGTAGATTTATAGAGTACTTGACTCTTGGAATGCTGTCACCAAAAAGTTGACAGTTCAAATCTGCCAGGTGCTCCTTGGAAACTCTATGGGGCAGTTGTACTCTGACCTATAGGGATGCTTTGAGTTGGACCCAACTTGAAGGCTGTGGATTTGCTTCTGGGTTTTGACCCTTTGAGAAAACCGTGGTGATGTAGTGGTTAAGTACAGTACCTGTTTACCAAAAGTTTGGCAGTTTGAATCCACTAGGCGCTCTTTGGAAACTTTATGGGGGCAGTTCTACTCTGTCTAGTGGGGTCACTATGAGTCAGAATCCACTGAGCAGCAGCGGGTTTGGTTTGGTTTTGGTTCGACCCTTTGAGGCTGCTGATGCTATACTTCATCCTTTTGCTTTGATAGGAAATGAATATTTTCCTCAAGCAGATTGTTCTTCACTGGCCCTCTTTGGGCTCCTGTCACCTCCCTGGCCTCATTGTCGATGCCTGCCCCAGGAACAATCCTTGATCAGCTCATTGTTGGCTGTTCGGCTTTGCGAAGCAGAAGTTTTTTTTTTTTAAATTAAAGACATTTGCTGATGATGTTTCTAATCCATCCCGTATCTCTTTAATGCACCTTTATAAATAAATCCATTAACATATATAAATTAGCCAGGCTGCTTTCCACACAGGGGTTTGTTAGGTTGTAAAAATAAATACAATCACATGGCCTTGATAATCTTCTGAAATAAATTGATTTTCTTTCCCTGCAGCAAGTGGCTGTTTGGACAGCCGCCTTTGTGGGGAGTAGGTCAGTGGCTGCAAGGGACAGCGTTATTATCTCCGAAAACCCCTGTCTTGCACTGACATCCAAGAAAAAAAATGCATTAGGAGCTTCAAAGGCAGCATAATGAGGGTGACCGAATTGGGGAAAATGCTGAAGTATCTCCAGTGTAAAACCTTTTTAATTTGCTCCAAGGATAAGACGAGCCGTTGGAGTTCCGAGTACTTCCAATTAGCAAGAGAGAGACTGATTAAAAAATCAGGCCCACTGCATGGCAGAGCGTTCTCCAGCTCTTTATTTTGATAAGTGGCTTTAAGTATTTATTATAATAATCCACACTCTGCAGACTAATGGGCTGTCATGTGTCTTCTAGCCGTGATAACGTCTTAAGAAAATGAGACCTTGTTGTTAGCACTTGCTGTTAAATCTTGGTTGGGAGGTAAAATGAGACCACTTTTTTTGATCCCAGTGATCATGTTTTCTGATTAATGAAGGAAAAAAAATGAATCACTTCATGCTATGGAATCTACAATGTCCTGTGATAATGACGTGAACAAAAGACGTGAATTGCTCTTAATGGCCTTGATGTGTGGCCTGGAGCACTGTGTTGGATTGCTTCCTTCAGTCCTCTTGTTCACTTATTTGGATTTTTCCTTTGTTGCGGGAGACCAAGTCCCCACATTTTTTGGGTAGGTCTTCTAACATCAGAATTAGGATTGGATTTCCGACGCTGCGTCTTCTGCCATCTTGCTTGGTAATGTTGGCGTCTCATCCTCTACTTATTCCTCTTCCCTTCTTCACAACTGGCTAGGAGTGACTGGTGTCATGACACAGTGTAGTCAAGAGTTCCTGCAAATATTACCACCTCCACCAGTTCTTTGTCACCTATTGCCCTGGCATTGGCTCCGTATGACTTATGGATGATGGCATGCATGTGATAGGATGTGACGCACTCCTCACTGAATGTTGTGGTTGTTGTTAGGTGTGTTGACTTGGTTCTGACTCACAGAACAGAACGACTATGCAACAGAATGAAACACTGCCCAGTCTTGGGCCATTCTCACAATCCTTGCTGCATTTGAACTCTTCCATGCAGCCACTGTGTCAATCCACCTCATCCAGCCAGAGTCGTCTTCTCTTTTGCCGACACTTTACCAAAGGTGATGTGCTTCTCCCACTCCTGATAACATGTCCATAGCAACGAATTGTAAGAACCCGTCAAAGACCTTTTCGATTTGTAGATCCAAGCAGAACAAACCTGACGGTGAGGATTTTGTCACTGACGTGCTCAGCCTGGCTATTTCAGAGCATCTGTAACTGGTAGTGTTAGTTCCTTGTTCAGGACAACAGTTTCTGTTCACGGTGACTGTGTGTGTCGTAGCCAATTGTACGCCACGGAGTTCTCAATGGCTGATTTTTCAGAAGTGGATCACTGGTCCTTTCTTCGGAGGGGTAGACTCAAAGCTCTGACATTTCAGTTAGCAGCCCAGTGTGTTACCTGTACCATCCAGGAACTCCTTTCCAGACAGTAAAGGAAGGTAGCGCATCTCTTCCTCTTAGAAGCTCACCTTTAATTTTTTGAGGCCATTCTAGATACAATAATTTTCCTAAATGACATTTCACTGTCCTCTTTAGCTTAGAATGAGGGCATACTGTGTGGTTTAAAGTCAGGAAAGGGGTGGGTTGGGGTTATGTCCTTTCAGCATACTTATTCAAACTGTATGCTGAGTGAATGCTCCAAGAAGCTGGACCATATGAAGAAGAACAGGGAAGCGAGATTGGAAGAAGACCTGTGTGAGGCAGATGACACAACTTTGCTTGCTGAATGTGAAGAGGACTTGAAACACCTGCTGATAAAGATTAAAGACCTCGGCCCTCAGTACAGATAACACCTCAACACACACACACACAAATCCCAAATCCTCACAACTGGGCCAATAAGTAACATCACGATAAAGGGAGAAAAGTTTGAAGTTGCTAAAGATTTCATCTTACTTGGATTTACAACCAACATTCATGGAAACAGCAGTCAATAAATCAAAAGATGCAATGCACTGGGCAAATCAGCTGCAAAAGACCTCTTGAAAGTATTGAAAAGCAAAGATGTCACTTTGAGGACTAAGGTGTGCCTGACCCAAGCTGTGCTGTTTTCACTTGAATCATATGCCTGGGAAAGTTGATTGACAAATAAGTAAGATGAAAGAAGATTGTGCCTTTGAACTGTGGTGTTGGCAAAGAATATGGAATATATCATGGGCTGCCAAAGAAGACAAACAGATCTGTCTTGGAAGAAGAACAACAAGAATGTTCCTTAGAAGCAAGAATGGCAAGACTACATCTGACATAATTTGGACATGTTATCAGAAGGGATCAGTCTCTGGAGAAGGACATCATGCTGGGGCGAGCAGAGGATCACTGGAGAAGAGGGAGGCTCTCAACTAGATGGATGGACGTGGTGGCTGCCACGATGGGCCCCGTGGCAACGACTGTGAGGATGACGCGGGACCAGGTACTGTTTCCTTCTGTTGTACACAGAGGTGCTGTGAGTGAGAACCGATGCACAGACACCCAACGACGATGACGATGATGACAGCAACAACAAGACCAAGATCATTACTGGGATGTTGGGCTCTGCAAGTGCCAGGTCGCTGCTTCTGCTCTGGACTTTCATGCAGAATGTTGCTGGAGAGAGTGGTGCTCTTTCCTCACGTCTAACTGCCTGTTGGGCTTTAGATTCTCAATATCCCCCCAATTTTCCTTGGTTTGGTGGGCTACTGATTGCAATTTTTCTTGCTTACTGTCTTCAAACTGCCTTAGTCAGCTCTCAGACTTTCTCAACCTTTCATCTTTGAAGACCCACTGGAGATAATGCAGTCCTCTGAGATCTCCAGAATCTTCCAGGGTGACACACAAGTTCATTAACACTTTCACAGAACTATTTTTATTGATTTAATTCTTCCTGTTGTGCCTCCTTTCTTGGGCTCTCATCTTGTCCTGTAGCAATTCTAGGGTTCCCGAGAAATATGAAATAAAGAAAGTTCTTTGGTCCTGGTTAACACTTCTTCTCTAGATCTCTCTCTGCTCTCTTCCCTAGTAAACTGGAGACACAGTAATATTCCTATGATCCCGTCCCTTAAGGCTCAGGGGGAACTGGGTCAGGGCCTTGTCTCTTTTCCTCCTCTTTAACTCTCTTGAGTGAAGGACTTTTTAATCTAAAAACCAAACAACATAAATTCTGTAACTACAGGGAGAGGTAGGTGAAGAGTCAACAGTGTCTGTGTCCTTCTTTAAGACTTGAGGTGCGATGGATCACTTTTATGCGGCCTTTCTAGCCATGGTCTTTTAACTCCCACCTAAGTGACTGGGGAGGACTGTGTGACAGGATAATTTTGGCCTACCAAGGGAGCTGGTCAGTTCTGCCATCCTCCTGAGCTTGAAATGAGCCATTCCAGAGGCAGGAAAGAGAAGTTCCCACTACCACCAAGAAAGAACAGCCAGGAACTAGCGTGTCCTTTGGACCTGGGAACCCCGTGCTGAGAAGCTCCTGGACCCAGGAGACAGAGAGTAAGCTGTAGCCTTGAAGATGGTGAGATGTAGTAGCAAAGACCAGGTGTAGTAGGCTTTCCAGGCCACTGAGAAAGAAAGCTGACTGCTTTGGGGCAGAGGCTGAGGGCCAGGGGGAGAAGTGCCTTTGAGTACAGCTGGAAAGTGGCTGTCCTGATAGAAGAACTAAATTACTTCTCTGATGAACCCCATAATTGTGAGTATAGCCTGTGAGTTCTGTGTGGCCACTGAAATGAATTACTGAACTCAGCAGAGAAGTAGAGGCTGCAGTGGGGTGGGAAAGTGGTATAGGAATTGGTGAAGTGGAGGAGCGAGCCCATGGGAATCAGTCTTGGGCGGTTGTCTTGATTCTCCTTTCTCCGAGAGAAGTCAGAGGCAGTAAGACCCCAGTCTTACACAATTTTGCAGGGCTCAAGACAAAGCTATACCTGCGGTCGTCTATTACAGAGCGCTCCCTCAAAGATGCCAGAGCTCTGATTTACCATGCCAGCTACAGAAAGAGAAACGTCACCCACAAGACCGACACCCTTGCCTCAGTCATCAGAGCGGCCCCCCTCCATCTCTGCGGTCCTGTAACGCATCCCTGTTTGTGTTCATCTTCCTTACCAGGTAGGCCTCAAAGGCACTGCCTGCCCATACCTGTTGCTGTCATTTTGATTTCAACTCATTGTACCCTATATGACAGTTACTATGCCACCACTGACATTGTAGAGCACAGACAGGAAGTTGCATTTTGGAGAACGAAACATCAGCTTCTGGTGATCAAGTTGAAAAAGTCAGATGGAGAGAGAACTGGTGTTCAGGTTTGAAATAAATAAGGGAAGTGTTCTTCCTTCACAAAATGTATGTGGTGGAGGTTGAGGAGCAACAGATGAAGGAATGAATGTTTCAGAGACTTTTCCTGTGGTGCCTGGGTGTCCGTGTGTTCATCGAGGGCAGTGTGACTACCTCCATGACATACTGCACATGGATCACAGAGACCTGCCCAGAGGCTAAACAGTGTGTGTGGAGTGTGAGTGGGTGTGTGTATACATGCTATGTCCGTGTATATGCCACTCATGCACACAGACACACGATGCTACCTTGAAAGCTAAATGCAGGGTAGTGTAACAGGTAGGATGAGGGAGACACACATCAATGAGATGTCTTCTGGTCACTTGACAGGTACTGAAGCTGTGGATTAGCTTGCTCAAGTTATAGTCTATGACTTGAAGAAACATGTTTGCAAGTGAAAAAATTGTGTGTGCAGATGAACCTGTTACTGGGTGGAAACCGCAGGTTCTTGCTCAGAGTGACTCTTACGGGACAATAAATGAAAGTCCAAGGTGGGAGACCAGGAAAGGGACTTCTATTTCCTTGTACACGGAAATGGAGCAAGTTGGAGCTGCTGCCGCCACGACAACTCACCAACACTGAGCAGCCAAGTTACCTTCAAGGCGTCTGCAAGTGGGGAGTTTACATGAGTTATGTCAGCAACATTCTTGATCACGCTATGCGCATGCGATGGGATTTCCATATAACAGCCGAGCAGAAACAGGGCTACCATGGAAAGCTGAGGGGTGGGGGATCCAACGGAGGAGTCAGGATTTTTAGTGCAATACCACGTGGGCTCTGTCTCAGATCTCCTAAGTTGCCTTCAGCAGATCTCCTGATAGGAACTTTTTTTGTCTTATGGATGGCTTTCAGTCTGTCAGCTTCTCACCTGCTTCCCGTTGTGACTTGCTGTCTGTAACCAGAAATGAAGGTGCTGTTCCCGGCCTTCCGGGCAGCCTGAGAAGTACTGATCTTAGCACAGCCTTTGACTCACGCGGCAGCAGGCTCTGAGCCGCCCAGCCCACCAGCCACACGAGGCACACGTAGATATGCAACTGTTGTTACCGGCACTGAGCTGCCTCTGACTCGTGGTAACCTAGGTGTAATGGAACAAAACATGGCCCTGTCCTGTGCCATTGTCGTCATCGACCTTTGCAATGTTTACATGCTTTGTTCTGGTTCCTGTGTCAATCTATTTCATTGAGTGTTTCCCTCATTTTTATTGACTTTCTACTTTACCAAACACAATGTGCCCCTTTCTGGCAATTGCTTTTTATCTGATTATCTGTTTAAAATAAGTGAGTCAAAATCTCAGCAGCCTCACTTCTAAGGAATATGTGTATATGAATACAAAGACTACCAGTTAAGTTCATGAACTCATCCTAGCAAAAACGCTACAGAACTTATTGCTGAATATCACTATGGTCACCTTTGAAGTACTCTCTTTGGGAAGCTATGTACCAATGTCACTGCCTAATCCACCCTTTAAAGCAATTTTGAAACTCTTTTTCTGTAATGTCCACCAGAGCTGTCATTGTATTACCTATGATGTCCTGAATGTCATCAAAATGTCTTCCTTTAAATATGTCCTTCACCTTTGGGTAAAGAAAAAAGTCACTGGGGACCAAATCAGATGAGTAGGGAGGGTCTTCCAATACAGTTATTCATCTACTGGCTAAAAACTCGCTCACAGACAGTGTTGTATCAGCTAGTGTGCCGTAGTGGTGCAAGAGCCCTGAGTTTTTGGTGAAAAGTTCAGGTCATTTTTGTCTCACTTTTTCACACAGCTTTTTCAGCACTTCCAAATAGCAAATCCGGTTATCTCTTTGTCTAGTAGGTACAAATTCATAATGAACAATCCCTCTGATATCAAAAAAGGTTAGCAACATCATTTTGACTCTTGATTTGGACTGATGGAAATTTTGTGGCCGTGGAGAATTGGCTGGCTCCCACTGTGCACTTAGACTCTTTGTTTCAGGATCGTATTGGTACACTCATGTTTCATCACCAGTGATAACACAGCCCAAAACATCGTCTTGCCTCTCCAAAAGGTCTTGGCAAACTTTAACTCTCCTTTGCTTTTGCTCATTGGTGAGCAAGGAGCTCACCATTTTTACACATACCTTTCTCATGCCAAGATTTTCAGTTTAGCTTTTTCTGTTTCTCTGTTGATGTTTACTTGGTCTGCTATGCTTCTTACAGTCAGCCAACAATTTTGACACATAATTTGACAAATTTTTTCTGTATTTTCATCAGTTCTGCCCATTACGGGCTGTCCTGACTTCTTTTTATCAGTGATGCTTTCTGTCCTCTCAGAAAATTGTTGAATTCATTTGTATACTGCTGCTTTCTTCATGGTATTATCCCCATAAACTTGGACTAACATGTCCCTGATTTCACTTCCACTCTTGCCAAGTTTAACAAGAAACTTAGTATTTGCTTGTTGTTCTAATTCAAGCTCTGACAGTCTCACAATGGCACAAAAACATGCAACAACCATAATGAATGCCACTCATCAAGACATTGCCACCTGTCCAAATGAACACAGCTGTGAAGCACTGATATACTAAGGTTATGAAGCCATACCTAGTTGTTTGCACAGTGCTGCCAATGTAAGTACACAGTGGCAAGTCCATGAACTTAATTATCAGATATCATATACACGAGCCCCAAAAACACCCAAAACTGTTGCCCTTGAGTTGATTTTGACTCATGGCATACCTATAGAACAGAGTAGAACTGCCTCATAAGGTTTCTAAGGAATGCCTAGTGGATTTGAACTGCTTATCTTTTGGTTAGTAGACATATCTTTTAACTACTGTGCCACCAGAGTTTCCACACACATACATATATATATATATATATACTTACATATTATATTTATATAGGATGTATACACATATATGTGTGTAAGAATGCTTATTGAGTGTTTTTAAACTGAATTTTGCAAAGAACTGGACTAGAAAATAAATGCAAATAATGACTAATGAAATTAAATTTTGTAGTGACTTCTCATTGTGTATTTGCTGACGACATGCAATTTTCCTTGCAGGAGTAGAGGGTATAAATTTCTAGGTAGAAAAGAATCATAAATTATTGTTTTCCTTCTGACATAAAAAAGGTGTTCTAAAATTGTTCTTTCATAAGTTTACCATGCAAATGGTCATCTGAGATGGAACTGTTACAGATTCAGAATATTTAGTTAATGGAATCTGCTGCAGAAGATGGGGTTTTGAGTTCAGTGGAGCATCTCTTCATCCAGAACTCTCTCCCTCAAAGTTCATTTCTGAGAGCAGCCTGCCCAAGAATCATGTAAAAGGACTTAATCTCAATTATAAGAAATTTAAAAACTTTCTCCTGCTTCTCTTGGAAGCTCTTCAGAAAGTTTAAAATAATGAGTATAAATTTATGCATTATAAGCTAAACTCCTTTTCTTTTTTTGAGATGGTAATATCAGTATGTGGAACTCTGATGGCTCAGTGGTTAAGAGCTTAACTCCTACCCAAAAGGTCAAGAATTCAAATCTACCAGCTGCTCCTTGGAAACTCTATGTGGCAGTTCTACTCTGTCCTAGGGCAAGCTACGAATCAAAGTTGACTCAATGGCAGTAGATTTTGTTTGTGTATCAGTAGTGTAGACCTATTTTTTCTTTCTTTTTCATTTTAAAATGCAGTTACAAGGCCTTTACTTTGAGGAGCTCTGGTGGGACAACAACTAAAGTTCTTGGCTACTAACTAAAAGATCAGTGGTTTTGAAGTCACCAGCCAGTTCAAGGTAGAAAGATGTAGCCGTCTCCTTCCACAAAGATTTACGACACCAGTGTTCATCACAGCATTGATCACAATAGCGAAATGACAGAATCAGCCTAGGTGTCCATCAGTGGAAGAATGGATAAACAAACTGTGGTTTATTCACACAGTGGGCTATCACACAGTGATAAACCATGGTTAATCTGGGAAACATCTCATGACATGGAAGAATCTGGAAGGCAATACGCTGAGTGAAATTAGTCAATTGTGAAAGGACAAATGTTGCACGAGACCACTAGTATAGGGACTCGGAATAGGTGTAAACACAGAAGAAAACATTCTTTGATGGCTGTGGGGTGGGTGGGAGGGGATAGATGATAGAGAAAAGTTATTTTAGGTGAGAGGAGAGAGAACACACAGTAGAGAAGAAGTCAGCAGCTATGAACAAAACCCAAAGCTTAGAAGTATTCTAAATAAGACCGAACATTCTGAGGGACAACGTAGCAGGATTGGTGGTTTGGGGGCCATGATCTCAGGCATAACAAAATTTATTAAATCTTCTGCATCCCACTCTGGTAAGTGATGTCTGGGGTCTTCAAACTAGCAAGAAGCCATCTATGAAGCATCAGCAGGTCTCAACCCACCTGAAGCAAAGGAGAAGATGAACATCAAAGACAGAAGGAAAGTGTGAGCCTAAGACACTGAAAAGGCTACACAAAGCAGGGACTGGAAGGACTAGATGATGCGCAGCCACCACCAAAGACTGCTCTCACAGGGAACTCACCTAAGAGTCCCTGATGAGGTGGAAGAAATGTGGGGTACAGAACTTGAACTCAAGTAAAAAAGACTTGATAGTCTGAAAGACTGGAGATTTCGTGGAAGACAAGCACCCCAGACTCTCTGCTAGCCCAGAACTGAAACAATTCTAAAAGTCAACTCCTCAGACAAAGATTGAACTGTCTGCAAGACATAAAATGATACTGGTGAAGAATGTGCTTCTTGGCTTGGTTAGATATGGGAGGCTAACTGGGCAGCGCCTTTCCAGAAGTGAGATGAGAAGACACAGACAAACAGGAGCTGGTTAATGGACATGGCAAATGTGGGTGGAGGAGGGGAGCACGCAGCACGGGAAGAGCAGCTGGGATCACATGGCAAAGTGTGTGTAAGTTCGGGCCTGAGAAACTAACTGCAGTTGTAAATTTTTACTTAAAACACAATGAAAAAACTAAAAATTAAAAAAAAAATGTACAGTGTTGGAAACCCTATGGGACAATTCTATCCCCTTCTATTGAGTTTCTATGAGTTGAATTCATCTCGAAGGCAGTGAATTTGGTTCTTTTGGTTTTGCCTTGGTTTGGGTGGTGAGATTTAACTGTGACATTGTACAGTTTTATTTCCCAAATAGAGGATTTGAAACACAAACCAAGAAAAATAGTCTCAATAATTGTTGTTGTCACTGGAATGTACTCTTCCACTTCAGCTAGCTGGGGCCTTGTTCGTCTCACTCTGCATCTCATTCTGTGACCCTTGTGTGGGCACTCTCAGTTACTTGAAAATATGTGGGCCAGCTAACAGATAATTCAGTTTTCATTTACAAAACTGATTCAGGTGTACCACATGGGGCTCTGTTGTGGCTGTGGAGGCCGGCGGGAAGGACGGGTAAAGCCTAGAGCACCCACCCAGGCTGTACCTGGGAGACAAGGGTCTGACTCACAGACAGCTTGTACATAAGATCAGATTGCCACAAAGCCTGTTATATTAAAAAACTAAGTCAAATACAATCATTTGTCATAATGGATGGATGCGTGCACTGCTTTGTGAAGCTCTTGAAAACTTTACGTGGTTTGGAAGTGTTTCTTAAATGTCTTATAAACATGTTGTTGTTAGATGCCATCAAGTTGATTCTGTCTCATGGCGAACCTATAAGCATATTTACAGGCATGGGAGCCAAAGACGCTGCTGTCGAGTGGATTTTCACTCACAGTGACCCTATAGAACAGACTAGAACTATCTCATAGAGTTTTCAAGGAGCATCTGGTGGATTTGAACTGCTGATGCTTTGGTTAGCAGCTGTAGCACTGAAACACTATATCACCAGAGTTTCCATTTACTGGCATGGAAAGGTAAAATGCACACTATTATACTAATGCAAAAAATTGACTAAATGCTGCAAAATAAGAACTATGTGTATCTGGTCTGACTTACCTACGAATCTGACATAAAAACAGGCTTAGGTGGGGATCTGTTCCTAACCAGGCATGGCCTCTCCTCAATTCCTAAGAGAAGGTCAAGTCCTCTGTGCTAGGTGAGCATGCAGATGGTAGCATTGCCTCATTCTGCTTTTCTACCGTCATAAAATAGGCTTTGCTAAATATGATAATTGATCAGCTGGGAAGGTAAAAGATTTCTGTAAATACTTTTGGAATATTTTAAATAAGTACTGCTATGGATAAAGAATCCACTGTCGTTCAGCCAAGTGGTATTTAACTAGAGATGAAACAAAAATGATTCTAAAAGCTGGTGCAAATAGAAGTCAGGCTGAAAATGCTCACTGTTAATGATGGTGACAACAAGAATAATTGTAAAGACCTGATTTGGGGTTTCTGGTTTACTCAAAGAAGAGCTTAGAGGGGTTGACAGCAAAAAATTAAAGGAAAGAAAGAAAGAAAGAAGTGACTTTTGTGATGATGTACTCGTTTCTGTGAAAGGTGTTTCAATAGCAGGAAGCCTTGAGGTAGAAGGGAAGTAGCTGGGATTTTAACAATCAGTCTGGTTGCTTTACTGAAGCACAGTGATAAATCTCTTCCTTGTCAACATATGGTCGTTATCCTCAAGGCCTCTTAATGACTTCGGGCCTGGTATGCAATTGTTCCATGCTTGAAAAGTGAGAACAGTCATGTAATCAAACTGACTTAACCCTCAGTGCCAACAGTGACAGAAAGCTGGGGGATTTTTCACATCTTGAAATAATGCTTCAAGTCCATATTCTCACTTAACAAGAGTTACATCTAACAACAAAGTTAATTCTCTGGGGTGAGTTCTTACTAAAACAAACACACATACACACAAACCAACAAACCCCCCAAACCAAACCCATTGCTGTGGAGTAGATTCTGACTCATAGGGACCCTATAGGACAGATTAGAACTGCCCCATAGGATTTCCAAGGCTGTAATCCTTATAGGGCAACCCTAAGTGCTATGGCTGCTAACCAAAAACATGTCAACAGTTTAAATCTACCGGGTGCTCCTTGGAAACTCTAGGAAGCAGTTCTACTCTGTCTGTAGGTTTGCTATGAGTCAGACTCAACTCAACAGCAGTGCGTTTAGTTTGGGGTATTAACCACAGGCAGAGATCAGGATTTAAGACTAGGTTTTATAGCATAGGAAAAGCAAAAAATGGAGGACCATCATAAAATACTGGGAATTATGGCCCAGCCAGATTGTTGCACACATTTTTTGGGGGGACACGTTTCAATCCATGACACTTGGGTTGCTCTGTGATTATCTAGCTGTGTAATCTTGGTTAAGTCACACAACTTTTTGTTCTTTGGGATCCTAACTTTATGGTGAGCTTGGGTAGTGTAAATGACTTGCAGTTGGTTGCTGACTTAAAGTCGGTGGTTTGAACCCCCTCAATGGCTCATGAAAGAAAGGCCTGGTGACTGCTTCCATCAAGGTAACAGTGGAAAAAACCCTGTGGAACCGTTCTACTCTGAGACACATAGGCTGTCATGAGTCAGGATTGATTGGAGGGTAACAGCGTTACTGGGAAAGTCCCGATTGCAGACACGTGCTGCCCGTAACTACTAAGCCGGTGTGTACAGACAGGGACTGAATCGCTTCAAACCACTTTGTTTGGATGGCGGGCAACCTTATAAGATGGCAGGTTAGCACCCTAAAAACCGTCTTCACATCTCAGTCTAGACTGGCGAGTTTTATAGACAGGTTTAGGGCAGCGAAGTGTGTCAGGTGAGTGGTGCAGGCACGCAGGTGTTCAGAGGAGGTGACGCTGGAGAAGATACAACTTACTTGTCTCAAGGCATGTTGTCTTTGAGGTCTGCAGGCTGGCTTCTTTTCTCAGAGATGACTGGCTGCAAATTAGCATCACTCTATCTGGTTATCAGTCAATACTAGCCTGGGAAAACAAAGTCAAAATCTTTGTGAGTACCGGTCAGAAGGGAGAGCTACAATTTTCTTTATGTGGCAGCATTTCTAAGGGAGAAAGAGGTTTTAGTATTAGAAGGAAACTAGCTAAGAACTTTTCTGCAGCTGTTAACCCTGTTAAGAGCTATGGTTTTTCTGTTATATCCCATAGTTAAAATGGAAATAAAATTGTAACCATCTTACTATCTGAGATAAAATTACGTTATAATAATACTTTGAAAATGTAAAGGCACTGTAATAATAAAATTCTCTTGGGGCAAGCCAATTTATAATATATCCTTGTTGCAAAGGAGAGTGGAGACATTCAATCCTGCTTTTATGCCAGTGTTTTTCAAAGTGTGACTTGGGGATAACTTGTCAGGAATTTAGATTTCTGAACCCTCTTTTGCAGATGCACATGAATTAGAATCCCTGTGAGTGGTACCAAAGCAAATTTGTCTATCTACCTGTCTGTCCACCCATCACTCCATCCATTCACCAACCCATCCATCCATCTAAAAATTCCCAAAGAAATGTGTGCCCCAAATCCCCAAACCCATTGTGACTGAGTCATTTTCGACTCATAGTGACCCTATAGGACAGAGTAGAATCACCCTGTAGGGTTTCCAAGGAGCAGCTGGTGAATTTGAACTATCAACTTTTCAGTTAGCAGCTAAGCTCTTAACTAGTCACCACCAGGGTGTTCCACAACCCCAATATCTGTCAAACAGCTCAGAGTAGATATACAAAAATCTGGAGGGAGAGGCCTGGAAAGGACAGAACTTTCAGCAGATGTGGTCTTTGTCCTCCTGTCTATTCTCTGCTCTCTCTTGTCCCTTTTGTTTCCACTGCCATTTCATTCCACATTGTGTTGTATTTAAAGTTCCATGAGCAGCTGTTTGTAAATCTAGCCAGACATGCAACAGGGCACAATTCTGGCTCCTGGCAGAGGCTCTGCAAATGCAGACTTACAGCCCAGAGGGGGACTTCTGGGAGCTTTAGTAGAAGGCCCCCCATGATGGACGTTAGTTTTGGAGGCTGAGTATAAAAGTGATTTTCTGGTTGTGATTTTGTAATCTCACTTTTGGGAGAGCCGTGGTCATTTCTGAAGGACAGGTCAATCAGCAGCAGCTGCGACCTGGTGTCTCCCGTTGTCAATCATGATGTGTTTTTTCCCTTGCTGTGACTTTTTTTTAAAAGTGCATTTAAAGAAAAGGTAAAATAAGCTTTGCGCTAGTTTGAGAAATAAAGAATACCTTGAACAAAGTCTATTCAGAAGGGTTTCTAGAAGAAGGCAAAATGTCTTCTCTTTTTCTGTTTTAAAGACACTAACATTTACTGAGTCCCTGGATGGTGCAAATGAGTAACATCTCTCCATGTAACCAAGAGTTTTGAAGTTTGAGCCCACCCAGCAGAGCCTCAGAATAAAGAACAAAGCAAAAACCAGTGGTTGAGTAGATTCTGACTCATGATAACTTCATGCGTGTTAGAACAGAAGTATGTTCCATGGGGGTTGCAACGGCTGATAATCACAGAAGGGCACTTGAACCTCTGACCCTCTGATTATCCATCAAGAGTGCTAACTGTAGGCACCATCCAGGGACTCCACTCAAAACAAAGGCTAGGCGACCTACTCTAGTGAAAGCAGCCATCGAAAACCTTGGGGAGCATGGTTCTACCTGGACACACAGGGGGTTGCTGTGAGTCAGAACTGACCAGAGGGCAACTGGGTTTGTTTGTTTGTTTGAAAAAAATATTCACTAAGGCAGTTTGCCCAGACCATTCTGGTTCAATGGACGCATGCCCAGGACACCCTTAAAGTGCTGTTGTGAATGTGTTTGTGTTGAAAGAGTGTTGAGTGGAGACAAGGCAGGAACAAGAAAGACCTGGAATCGGCAGAATCCAGCCATCATCGTGTTTGTTATTTGCTGTTGAGAAACCTCCAGTTGGGAATGAGGTGGTTATTGATAATTAGACATTTTCTGTGCATCTGAAGGCCAGTCACAGACTGTGAAGGTCAGTTAGTTATGTTGTGCTTGTTGTGTGTCATTGAATCAGTTCCAACTCGTAGGGACCCTTTGGGACAGAGTAGAACCATTTTGTAGGGTTTCCGAGGAGCGGCTGGTGGATTTGTACCATTGAGCTTTGGTTAGCAGTTATAGCTCTTAACCACTGTTCCACCAGGGCTCTCTCCACCTGTGTATTATGTTGTTCGGTGTTGTTGAGTTGGTTCCGACTCATCGCTACCCTGTGCACAACAGAATGAGACACTGCAGGGTCTTGCACCAAGCCACCACTGTTGGGATGCTTGAGCCCACGGTTGCAGCCACTGTGTCAATCCATCTTGCTGAAGTTCTTCTCCTTTTTCACTGACCCTTGAGGGGTTGGTTGATCCCTCCTGACAATGTAACACATAGTCCAGCCATCTGTGCCTCTAAGGAGCACTTTGGTTGTACTTCTTCCAAGACAGATCTGGTAGTTTTTTAGCAGTCCATGATATATTCAATAGTCTTCTCCAACCTCACAATTCAAAGGTGTCTTTTTAATTTATTGTCTAGCTTTTACATGTATAAGATGTGATTGAAAATACCATGGCTTCAGTGAGGTGCTCCTTAGTCTTCAAGGTGATACCTTTGCTTTTCAACATTTGACAGAGGTCTTTTGCAGCCAGTGTTCTGAATGCAATGAATGCTTTGGTTTCTTGAGTGCTGCTTCCATGGGCGTTGACTGTGAACACAAGTCAAATGAAACACCTCACAACTTCAAACTTTTCTTGGTATGCAGTCCCCATTAAATTATTTTGAATTAAAAACAATAAGGATGGTGACAAATTCAACTGATAAGATCTTGATAGTGCTTTCCTTTTCCTGATCTCATTTTGATTTTAATCCTCATAACAAACAAAGGTGTCTGTGGGTAGGTTCAAACCACCCATCTTTCAGGTTGGAGTCACGTACTTAACTATTTACACTACCCAGCAGCCACCTACAATTACAAACAAATAGAACTGTGGACTCTATGTGGGCACTGGGAATTCCTACTGGATCCAGCTTGGAAAAAAATATCCTCCTTACCAGCCAGGAAACCTCTAGGTATGGACTGCTTTGTGAAACAGTCTACCTTCTACTGCAGAGCACTCTGAAGGGGCCACCTGTGCTCTGTCCCGAATACATTGTGGACACCCACCCCTCCAGGATACCACACGCTCTGCTCCTATATACAGGAAGAAAACCATCTCTGGGCATCTGTTGCCTCTCTAGAACTGCAAGTCAGCATTTCAAATGCTAGTGCTTCAACCTGTGAGAGTTTTAGAAGCTGCAAGGAGGCCATAGCCAGTGGCCACTCGACTTCTGTCAGCTCCTGATTCTCGAGGAGCAAGCGCTTGTTGCCTCAGCTGGAGGGTCAGATGTTCTTAATAAGCTTCCTTTGACTTCAAATCTTTCTTCCCTTGTTCCTAACCTGGGCCCACAGATGCCTGTCGCTGGTCTCCATTTATCCTCCAGAGGCCCTCTGCCCACTTGCACCTTCGTCCCTGCTTACCTTGCGTGGTTTTCTTCTCCTCTGACTCTGCAACTTGGTGTGGTGCTTTGGGAGGAAGTGAGACCCAGAGAGAACAGCATATTAAAGAGTGGGAATCTTACTTGCTGCTGTTGTTAGTTGTCATTGAGTTGGCACTGACTCACGGCAACCACATGCACAACAGAATGAAATGTTACCTGGTCTCCTGCTGTCTTCATGCTTGTTGATGTGTTTGAGTCCATTGTTACATCCTTTGTATATTTCGAATGACGGCCAACCTAGCAGGCCTACCATCCAGCATCACACTAGACAATATTCTGTTGTGATCCATAGGTTTTTCTTAACCAATGTTTAGAAAAAAGTCTCCAGGCTATTTTTCCTTTCCTGTCTTACAGGAAGCTCCCTAAAACCTTTCCACCATGGGTCACCCTACTGGTCTTCAGTCTGTATGCCGAGCAAATAAGCCAAGAATCTGGACTATATGAAGAAGAACAAGGTATCAGGAATGGCGGCAGACTCATTAACAGTGTGCATTATGCAGATGACACAACCTTGCTTACTGGAAGTGGAGAGGATTTGAAAAACTTACTGATGAGGGTCAAAGATTACAACCTTCAGTATAGATTGTACCTCAACATGAAGAAAACAAAAATCCTCACAAGTGGACCAGTAAGCAACACTGTGATGAACAGAGAAAGGACTGAGGTTGTCAAGGATTTCATTTTACTTGAATCTACAATCAATACCCATGGAAGCAGCAATCAAGAAATCTTACAAGGAAACTGTCATAAACAGACTCGGGCTCCCTTTAGGGACCTCAAGAAATCCTGGTGGCGTAGCGATTAAGTGCTATGGCTGCTAGTGAGAAGGCTGGCAGTTTAAATCTGCCAAGCACTGCTTGAAAACTCTATGGGGGCAGTTCTTCTCTGTCTATAGGTTCGCTGTGAGTTTGAATCAACTCAATGGTAGTGAGTTTAGTTGTAGTGATCTCACGGTAACTAACTACATCTACAATTACCCTATTTCCAAATAAGGGCCCATCTACGGGCCCTGAGGGTTCGGTCTTGAGCCCAGTCCTTCTGGGGGATGCAAGTCAACCCATAACAGTGGCTAACTCAAAGGCTGGCCTCAGGAGGGCTCTGCTCAGATGCTTCAGTGATGGGCAGTAACCGGGAAAAACCTCCCCAAAGTGGGGCCTGACTCCCTGCTCCTGGTGGAGTGTGTTCTCAGCCTCCTTGTCTCTGAAGGCTGCCTCTTCCTTTGGCCCTCAAAGGCCACACTGTATTCTTTCAAACAGAAAATAGACAAAATGAATAAATAAATAAAAATAATAGGCTTTGTTCAGGTTTTTTTTTTTTTTAAACTCTAGCTGTCACTTTTTGGAAAAGATGACTCAAGAGTCAGCGGGTCCTAAGAAGAGTACTAGTGGTGTTCAGAAAAAATCCTTTCCTGTGAGAACTATGGAATTCTTCAGTCGCTCGTCGGTGACCTTGCTGACAGCTGTGGGGGGTGTCCAGCGTGCACCCCCAGCTGGCCACCCAGGGTGCTGTGGGGCCCTACAGATGCCGACATGGATTTACAGCCTCCGCTTCTCTTCTTGTTGACTTTTTTCCGGTGGCAGTTCAGCCATTACCTTTAAAATATGTATTTTAAAAGCATAGATTTCATCTTTTTATGAAAATATACACACAGCCCTGTTAGAGTTGTTTCGGCCGTAGAGTTGAATACGGTACAGAGTGAAAGTGGCCCACAGGGTCTCCAAGGGGCCACTGATGGACTCCAACTGTCGACCTTTCAGTTAGCAGCCGAACTCCTAAGCACTATGCCGCCAGGCACCTTGGAACAGCAGTTCCCAGGACGGCACGTGACGGGGCACTGTTTCCTTCTGTGGGACGCACTGTTGCTGTGAGTCAGAACCGACTCGCTGGCACCTGACACCAAAATGTACATAGCGAAGGGTATACGCTTTAAACAAATTTTACGTGTACAGTTCAGAGACGGTGCTTACGCTCTTAAGTTGTGCAACTGTTCACACCACCCTTTTCCATCACTGTTAAAGTAAAGGTACAGAGCCCTCAGAAAAGGACTCCACTGGTTTGAGAGAAGGTCCCAGAAATTAATGAGCCCATTCGCCACGGGCGCTGTAGAGGGCAGCAGATAGCAGGCAGCCGACGTGGCTGCAAAGGGTGGCTCTGGGCCGGAGGATGCTTTCCAGGCTGGGAGATGACAACCATCCGGTTCTGCGCTAGGAGGCGGCAGCCTGGATCTCCTCCACAGGCAAGCAAAGAAGAGCGGAGTGCAGAGGAGCTAAGCTGAGCAGAGGGGGCTACTGGCCAAGAAGGGAAGTGCCCACGGATGGAGAATCTGTGATCTCTCTGTCCATGTAGCTGTTCTCCTGCCTTCCAGAAACTCTGAGGAGGCAGGGTTTGAAGTCTCTGTCTCCAAAATCACTCAGGGTGGTAACACATTGTTATCACAGTAATTTACACACTGACGTCTCCTACAGACTGAGCTCCCTTGGGTGAATAGTTAGGTAGGATAGATGGATAGCTAGCTAGCTGACGGAAGGGCAGACAGGTCTGTAGGTATGTACATAGGTAGATAGATGATAGATGAATAGATAGGCAGATAGATACTTAGCTGCCATAGAGTCAGTTTTGACTCGTCATGACCTCATGTACAATAGAACAAAATATTGCCAGGTCCCGTGTCAACCTCATAATTTCCAGGATGTTTGAATTCACTGTTATGGTACATAAGAAATACTCTAAATCTGTGGAATGAAAAAGAAATGGATGAACTGGGATCCCATTTTGGATCTGCAGTGTTTCTTCGTCATCATTCATCACCAGATATTTCTTCAAATGCTCACACTGTAGTTAAACAGGACACAGAGATTAGAAACGATCAATTCTTGGTGTTTAAGAAAGAGGTAGGCTACAGCTGAGTGCTTCAATGTCTTCTCACATCTGGACAACCGGGTGATGGCATCGAATTCTGGCTCTCGACTTGCTAGAAAGCAGGGAAGACTTTATTTCATTGTTTCAAGTTAGCTTCTCATACAGAAACTTAGACACACTTTGTTATGTGACCCTACCTGCTCTCCAACCCCCTGCCATGACTGCACACTCCTCCTCTCCATCTTATATTTCATGTGTCCATTCAACCAGCTCCTGTCCCCCCCTGCCCTCTCATCTCACCTCCAGACAGGAGCTGCCTGGTTAGTCTCCTGTATCTGCTGAATCCAAGATGCACACGCTTCCCCAGTATCATTCCATGTCTTATAGACCAGCTCACTCTTTGC
This sequence comes from Heterohyrax brucei, assembly GCA_028571685.1. Taxonomy (NCBI): domain Eukaryota; kingdom Metazoa; phylum Chordata; class Mammalia; order Hyracoidea; family Procaviidae; genus Heterohyrax; species Heterohyrax brucei. The sequence goes on along the minus strand of CM053148.1, from coordinate 81,108,553 downwards.
CTGAGGAGTTGGCTTCCAGAATGGTCTCAGGGTTAACAGAGGGTATTCTGGGAACCTACAGTCTGTCAGACCATCAAGTCTGGCCTTTTTACTGGAGTATGAGTCGTGTACCACAAGTTCCTCCCTCTCCTTCAAGGACTCCCTGATGAGTTCCCTGTAGGGACAGTCATTGTAGTAGCCATCTAGTTCTTCTGGTCTCACGCTGGCGTGGTCTTTGGTTTATGTGGACCTTTCTGTCTCTTGGGCTCATATTTTCCTTATGTCTTTGATGTCCTTCATTTGTCTTTGTTTCAAGTGGGTTGAGACCACTTGAAGCTTCTTAGATGGCTTCTTGCTTGCTTTTAAGACCCTAGACCACTCACCAAAGTGGTATGCAGAACATTGTCTTAATAAACCTTGTTATGCCAATTGACCTAGAAATCCCATAAAACCTTGGTCCCCAGACCCCTGCCTCTAAAAGCAGGGGAGAGTTTCTGTGGTTAATGGGGAGGAGATACAGGAATAACTCCAAACTTTAGTAGTGCATGCTTCTAAGGTATTGGTGATAATTGTCACATTCCATTTCTGATACTTCCCTATCAGAAAAGGCCATCTATAAAGTCATAAATTCTCTTTTTCTTTATGGAGGGGAGTGGAACATTGTCTCATGGGACAATGTTCTCATGATGTTGACCCATTGCAGATGCCACTTCAGAGGAGAGATCAGAGGCAAAGGCAGGGAAGAGCTGTCTTACAAGAAGGCTCAAAAATCCATGAAGTGAAGGTTTTTTGTGGGGAGACCGACAAGAAACTGTCAGTGACGCTTGAGGGTTAGAGTTGAGGTCCTTCAACCAAGTTTTCTCCCTGTACCAATGTCTGTGTGTTGGGCAAAGAACCACAGCACATTGCTTAGAATTATTCCTTGCATCCAGAACAACGTTTGCTTTAAGATCTTACCCTTCCTACATGATCCATTTTTTATTTTTATTTCACACTAGTATTCCTTATTCGAAAACAAGTTCTTTGGTACTTCGCTGCCCATGAGAAGATGCGGCTCTGAGTTTTAAACTTTTATTATTTTTTTCTGTAATTCTCTTTGCCTGGCATGGTTCTAGGGGCACAGAGCTTTTTTTCCATCACCCTGGTTGTCTCTTGTCATCCTCCAGCCCTTACGTGCCTCATTAATTCCACGTTTCTTCTGAAAACCCAGGTCCAAATCACCTTTTTCTGTTCTTGTCTAATATCACCTGGATTTTCTCCAGTTACAGTTATTATCTATTTAACCTAGAGTCATATTTTTAGGTCCATTTTGTAGGAAAGACACTATACTAGGTAAAACATAAAATATCATACTCAAGAATCACAGGCAAATAACTCTTTAAGGGGTGGGAGAAAGTGGGAAAGCTCTTGACCTAATGTATTCAGAGTAGACGTATAATGAGTACATGGTACAATGCAGTCATTTTTAGTAAGCAAATGCTGAAAGCACAATTAGATGTAACGTTTTCCATAGTTTTCCTAACAATGCTGAAAGGAAGAGACTTGGGCATTTCCCAAGACGTTGACATATCTTGCCTTCAGGCTTTCTTCATCGGTTATTTGTAATGTCTATTTATACAGATCTTTTATTTTTGGCTTTGTAACTCAACAGCTGGAACCACCAAAGATTCTGTTTTTTGGAACCCCAGCTGGGCTTTTTTTTTTTCTCCTAAATGGGCATAGTGTTTTGGGAAATAAGGCATCTAGCATGGAAATGTGAAATCTTTCTTTGTAGAAATTATCTAAATATGAAAGCCACCTTTTTCAAATAGTAATTTGTCATAGCGTGGAAAAGTTTCAATATCACTTACTGAGTAGTGGGAGTTCAGAAAAGTGCGGGTTATCATTTTCCTAACAAACCAAAAGATGATACATCTTCCTGATGGCATGCCATGCTGTTTCCCAATTTCCTTTAAAGAGAGAAGCATTTTTCTTTACTGTTTAAAGGACAAAAATGGCATCATTCTTGAGTCATGAGTCTAATGTCCCTTCCTGTCTCTTTAGGAATTTTAAGCAATCGTTTCTTACTCTCTGCTCCTTAAGAAGAAGCTGAGAACTAGGGAGACCCAGAACTACTTTTCACTTTAATTGGCAAGGCAGCAATACTTGTCCTCTTCGGCAGAAAACCCAGTGGGGAATATTCTATGTGTGGCCCTGAATCATGAAACCAGAAATTAATACAGCTTCTATATGGCTTGAAGGCAGATACAAATGCATTGGATATTTAAAGATCTGGGAAAATTCAGTGCCATAGTGGGGAGGCCAGAGAGGAAGGAATGCCATAAAACATAGGCAGATAACTATCTTTTTTGGGGAGAAGGATTGCCAGTAATTTTAGTTCCTGTGACGGCACTTGGCGGCTCAAATAAAACCCTGCAGGCCCTTGGAGTTAAGTGGCTTTTCGTGGGGTGGAGGGGGGTGGGTGAGGAGGGGCGGGTATTCTAAGATGGGTCACTTAAATCTGCAAATGTTAGACCAGCGTGGTCTATGACTGTCAAGGAAAACTTTTCATGTCACTGTTTGTCGCTGTCCAGACTCTGCTAGTCCGTCACGTAAATAGGGTCTTTACATCTGGTCTGTGTTGTCACGGAGAACTTAAATAGCTGTCTCTGAAAGAAGAACAAATTTTGTTTGATTACTGTCTCCCATGTGGAAATAGTGAAGATTGAATACTCCATTTTTTTTTTTTTTTGGTTTTGAGGAACTCAAGTTGTAACACGGCAGATAAAGTGTTCTTCTAGAGAGTTAAAGTCAGAAGAGTACGGAGGAGCTTGGAAAAAAAGTCAGTGCGAGAGATTTGTTTGTGGGCTCAACACATGATGAGAATAGAACTTGGCATTGACTCTGAAACAGTCTGGGAGATAATTGTGTGTGTGTGTGTGTGTGTGTGTGTGTGAGTGAAGGGGGTTATTTTGTAGATAATGAGCAAGAGACTTCCTGGTAATAATACTGTGAATGAACCTGGTGGATTAGGTTAGCCAGTGTCCTCACAGTAATGTTCCCTGGCTGTATTTCAGGTGGAGCAACTCTCAACAGGAAGAAGAGCGGACTCTCCCAAATGCACTGAACGATGTCTCAGCATTGAATTTCACTGATGTCTGAGGCGGTGACTATAGCTGTGTTCTGTGACCAAGCACCAAAGAGTCAAATGAAAACCCACTTGCTGCTGAGTCAATCCTGACCCCTAGCAACCTTGTGGGACAGAGTAGAACTTCCCTGTAGAGTTTCCAGGAGCTCCTGGAGGATTGAACTGCTGACCTTTTGGTTAGCGGGTATAGAGCTGAACAACTATGCCGCCAGGGTTTCCATACTAAGAGTAGGGATTTAAAAAAAAATCACAGGTGGTTTTGGACAAGGAAGAAGACTATGACGAGACTGAGGTTGGCAGGCTCTTACAATTGGTGGCGCTAAACTCTACCATGTATACTTAGGAAAATATTCAGGGTGTTATAACAGGTTTTGCTTGTTCCTTTTTTATCTAGGTGTTCTCCTTTGGATACTCCAGTGGTGTACTGGTTAACTGCTACAGCTGTGAACCAAACGGAGACTAGCTTGAAAGTCCTCCTTGTAGACTCAGTGGGTGGAGCTACTCTGTCCTGTAAGGTTGCCTAAGTCGTAATTGACTAGACGACAATAGGTTTGTCTTTTTAAACTTTATCTTTCACTCTCTACTCCCCATAATTCAAGCAGATCCTTGTTTCTGGGATTATTGGTTCAGGAGAAAATGAGATGTAAGTGCTTGAAAAGCCTAATAAAACCACGAGTTATCTATCTGTCACTTCTGACTCATGGAGACCTCACTGCTTCAGAGCAGAGCTGTAGTTCACAGGACTTTCAAAGGATGAGTTTTTGGAAGTACATTACCAGGCTTTTCTTTTGAGGGATCTCTGGGTGGAATCAAACTTCCAACCTTTCAGTTACATGCTGGAAGCATTAGCCATTTATACCACCCAGGAACTGCAAAAAGTCTAGTATCTTAGGGAAATTTAAAGATACAAAGAAAGTTGTTCACAAAGAGAAACACCCAATGAGTTTTTGCTGCATGACAAATCGCTCCGAAAGTTGGTTGCATAACCCTGTTCTGCTGATCTGGCCCATGCTCAGCTCGTCGTGGTTGGGTTCATTCAAGGGCCCGCAGTCAGCCAGCTGGCCTCCCTCCCATGGCTAGTGATTGGCTCCTAGTCAGTGGGCATGACTGGGCCAACAGTCCTGGTGTCTCCCATCCTCCAGGGGTCTGACGTTGGCTTTTCTCACATGGTTTGGCAGTAGGATGCCAAAAGGGACAGCCGTCCTGTGGGGGCCTAGAGCAGAACTGCCATGGTGTCACTTCTGCTACATTCTGTTGGCCAGAGCAAGACACAAGGGCAGCCCAAACTAAAGGGAGAAGCCATGGAGACACAGTACAGCAGAGTTGGCTGCAGGGAAAGGAGAGATGCAGCCTTCTTTGTATCTAGCTACTTTATCATGAAGGACATGGGAGCATGGACTCAGAAAAGACCTCCACCTCCTCTGCAGCAGCCACATGAATAGGAATACTTACCTTACTTTTCCCAGAAAGCCAGAAGCTAAATGAAAATGGCAGTGCCTGGAACTCTGCTTTCTGGGCAAGTTCTAGGAAATTCTCAAAATCCCAGATGGGTCTTTGAGGCATAGAAGGAAAGGTGTCCTGGGAAAGAGAAAGTTCTAGCAAAAGAGTGGCTGAAATTTAAGGCTAAGCAAGCGAAAGACAGCCAGATGGGGATTCCTAATTCCCAGCCAGCTGCAGAAAGCAGTTAAGTGGATCCCAGGCCTGCAAGTATGGCAGGGCATCATCACCAAGGTCTTGAGTCATCCAGCAAGGATGAGACCACTGGGACAAGAATAGAAGCCGTCTTACTGGTTCTTGAGTAGACTAACGACCTAGAACAGAGACACCTCCTCATTCCTTCTCTATCAACACTTTAGCACCAAGGAAGTCACCTTCCTAACATAAATATATCCACAGGTAAAATAAAGGACATATTCTGAGATTAAATTTCTGCTGTTGCAGAAACTCAAAAATGAACTTAGAGTTTAGAAAAAAAATAGATTTTTTTTATCGGATGGTTGAAATTGTAAGCTAAGGTTCTGCTCATTTCCTGTGGAGGAGGTAAGAGTATGCACATTCATGTTTGTACGAATTTAATTACTCTGTTATTCTCATTAACACATTGGGAAAGAACAGTCTGTATATACTCCATAATCAGGTTTCTGGACCAATAGGACTGGGTAGTCTGATGTGACCAGGGTCCTTGAGGTTAACTAAAGTTTCGGGGCCCCAAGTCTGATTATGTTCCCTTTGGCAAATACATTATCAGCCATGTAGAAATCTGTTCATCATATACTATAAATGATGAGGTATTTAAAACTGCGAGTGTTCTAGGTAGTTGTGATGGTTAATTTTATGTGTCAACTTGGGTAGAGTATGATTCCCAGTGGTTTAGCCAAACACTAGACTAGTTACTGTTCTATGACGTAACATAACATAATGAAATGTAACATAATGTGATGCAATGTTTATGTGATGTGGTCACTTTCCATATTGTAATATGGTATAACCAACAATCAGCTGAAAGGAGAGTTTCCTTGGAGTGTGGTCTGCCCTCAGACTACAAATCTATTATTTGGCAGAATTCATGCTCCTGACTCTGCACTTTTCCTATATCCTCACCTACAGATCTTGGGACATGAACCTACAGAAGTCTCCAGGCTGTAACCTGCCCTACAATCTTGTGAGCTAATCCACTGAAGTAAATTTCTCTCACTCTCTCGCTCAGTTGTTCTGTTTCTCTAGAGAACCCTCACTAAGTCATGTTATTCCAGCCTTGAAAAGAGGACTTTGAGCAATGGACAAGGCTGACTATCACAACGGGGCAAGACTAGAAAGTATTAAAGGAGGAGAAGATTGGTGGAGTCTCACAGGCACCACAGTTGAAGTGATTTGTAGCTTCAAGGTGAATAGTGTTTCTGACACCGAGGCAAAGTATTTACAGAAGGTGGAAATAGTGCTGGAAAATGTTGAGAATTTGTTGCTATTTTTCATTGAGCGGGAGCCAAAGTGTCTGCTTTGCTGTTAAGGCTAAAGACACTATTGCTGACTAGGGAAGAAAATGGAGCAGTAGGTCAAGGATGCTCAGACCCTCCTAGAACAGGTGAAAGGTGGGCAGACACTAAGAGAAATGGAGTTCAAACTTGTTCCTTCAGTTACTGAACCCAACACACAGAGAAGGAGCAGGAAGTGATGACTTGAATTAATGAGAAGGGATTACCAAGATGAAAGCAAGGTCTTTTGTGCCTAGCAGAAATTATGACTTTGATGAAAAATGGAAGGCTTTAATTTGCTCCTACAGGAATTCAGGAAATGAGCCAGATCACTGGGGAAATGTGGGTGAGTGGGAAGCAAGCTCAAATGAGCCTTCTTATAGATGTGGAGAAATGGGCACTTGGAAAGGGGTGTGGACACAGGTGAACAAAGCCAGCCTCAGTGGCTCACGCTGCAGCTGTGAATTGCTTACTCTTGTGGGTCCCAACATCATTAATTGTAAAATAGGGGTAACGTCAGTACCAGCATCTCAGAGTCTTTGATTCTCATGAAACACGTAACATGTTCCCTGGCATCGCACCAAGCATGCAATAAATGTAATCTCTTATGATTGCTACACGCCATACTGAATAACCTTGGAAAAGAGTGAGGGGAAGCAGGACTTCAGCTGTTTCTCCCTCTTCCTCAACAACGCCTCTATCAAAAAGTCGTACTGGCTCTGACTCGTGATGACCCTATGTGTGTTAGAATGGAAATGAGCTCCACAGTCTTTACAGTGGCTGATTTTTTGGAACTAGATCATAGGCTTTTCTTCCAAGGTATCACTGGGTAGATTTGAACCTCTACACTTTGAACTTACAGTTGAATATTTTAACCATTTGTATCAAGAAACTTGAATTTAAGGCTTTTGCCTCTGGAATTGGCAAACCAAGAATAAGGAGAGAGACAGAGAATTAACTCCCATCCTAAGAACAGAATAAATTGATTTAACTTCACTTGCTTAGAGAAGTTCTTGCCTTCTAGTACATGGCTGTAGGTTGGACTTCTCTCATGGCCTGGTAGAGGTCTTGGAAAAGGTGAATAGTAACAAGAACCCAAATTTGTTGACACACTTGGTATGTGCCAAGACCTGTTGCTATCAAGTCAACTCCAATTTGTAGCAACCTAAAGAACACAGTGGAACTGTCCCATCGGGTTTCCCAGGATCTGAGCTGCTGACTTCTTTGGTCAGCAGTGGAGCTCTTAACCACTACACCACCAGTGTATGTGCCAGGCACTGTTCTACATGTTTCACAGTCCTTGGGGTGGCTCTGGTGACCATAAGCGCTGGGCCAAGCCCTGTTGGAGCCTGGGGCACAAGGAAGAGTTGGTAACACTAATTCTGTCTTTGGAGCTACAGGAGCAAACAGTTAAGCCTTGACTTCTAGCCAAAAGTTTGGAGGTTTGAACCCACCCAGAGGTGCCTCTGAAGACAGGCTTGGTGATGAGTTTTCTTTGCATCACAGCTCTGAACATACTGCAGGGCAGAGTTTTTTAACTCACCTGGGAATGCCATGAACCCCAACCAACCTGATGGCAACTGACAGCTACGGTTCTGTCTTTATTTAAATGTTGACATTTTATCCTTAAGGGCTTATTTTTTTTGCACTAATTATAATGTAAAAATCATGCATGAAATATCATTTATCTTGATTACTGAGTTTTTTGTGTCCCCTTAAATTTTCTGCCTCTGGAGTTTATGTCATGGCTAGTTCTATCACCTTAAGTATGACAAGTTGTTGAGCCCTTCCTAAACTCAGTGTGGCTCTGACTCGTGATGACCCTATGTGTGTTAGAATGGAAATGAGCTTCACAGTCTTTACAGTGGCTGATTTTTTGGAACCAGATAATAGGCTTTTCTGTTATTCCCTTTACAAAAAAGTTTATTGTGGCAAAGTGTGTATAACACAGAGTTGCCATTCTGACCATTTTTGAGTCTACACAGTTTGCTGGTGTGAAACACACTCACAGCACTGAGCAGCTACCGTCGCCTGGTCCTGAACCTTTTCATCACCCCAAACAGAAATTTGATCCCACTGAGCAGCAACTTCAAATTCCCACCTGTTCCCAGCCCCTGGTAACTTCTAATCTACTCTCTGTTTCTATGGATTTACCTGTTCATGTTAAAATGAAAACCAAACCTGTTTGCCTTTGAGTCGATTCCAACTCATAGTGACGCTATGGGACAGAGTACAATGGTCTCATAAGGTCTCCAAGGAGAAGCTGATGGATTTGAACCTACAGTTTTCTGGTTAGCAGCCATAGCCTTAACCACTGAATGACCAGGATTCCTTACTGTTTGTAGATATTTCATATGAGCAAGATCATACAGTCCTTTATGTCCTTTCATGTCTGGCTTAGCTCACTCACACAATATTGACAAGGTCCACCCATGTGGCATGAAATCTTCTTTTCCTTTTGATTGCTTTCAACCATTTGTAAGTGGAAAAAACATTCTTAGTGTGCAGACTGTACAAAAATAAATGGTAGACCATCATTTGCTGACCCCTGACCTAGTGATTCTGACACATTGTGGCTGGCTCCTGGATGAAAATCTTGATGGGAAGCGAGTCAGGCTGGCGTGACGCAATCCTGTCTGGAAGTTCATGTCTATCTAGTGACACTCCCCAGGCTTATCTAAACTTCTCTCCTAAGATTGGACAATGACTCTGACATACACTGCTAAGATGGAATTTCACAGTAGCTTCTCAGCCATCTAGTTTATCTCTACACCTCAAGACACCTGCTAGACTCTAACTGCTCCCCGCTTCTTCCAGTTTCCTCAGGGATCTCTCCCCCTTAGAGTCACTCTCTCTCTCATGTGTGTGTTTCTGCTTCTTCCATCTTCTCTAAACTCTAAACTTCTCTAAACTCTAAGTTTCCTGAAGGGTGGAAGCTGGAATTAACCTTCGCCTCTTTGTTACTCATAATCACAGTGCTGGTAGGAGCTGTGTCAATGTTTCTTATTTATAAACTGCCCCCTGCCCCAGATAGCATATTGAAGTTGAATGCCACCTAAAAGTAGGTATTTGTGTTTCCATATAATACCTGATTCTGATGCCAGCCAAAAAAGCCAAGTACCTTCGAGTCGGATCCGACTCATGGCGACCCTAGGGGCTAGGGTAGAACTGACCCCCAGAGTATTCAAGGAGCGCCTGGATTTTGATGCAGTGAAGCTTAAAACCCGCAGTAAGAATGTCTGCATGCGAAGATGCTACTTTTCTTGGAAATGTGTCTTCCTTCTCTCAGTCCTGAATTGGCCATCATGCTAGCTGCACACACTGCTACCCTGAAAACAAGACAGCCCAGCCTGAGAGAAACAAGAGCGTGAAGGGCCATAGGTCAGAGGGTACAGAAGTGAGCAGGCTCTGGCTGGTTCTGACACCGGCTGGTTTGCCGTGCCATGGTTACCAATATCTGCTTCCGAAGAAACTGCTCTCAGTGGCAAAAGAGCTTCAGTCCCCTGACTAAAGAAAGACATGTTTTAGAACATGAAAAATGACTTCCTAATTATTGGAAAAATAAATTTATTTTTTCAAGGCTCAGAGTCCTGGCATCAGGAAAGAATAAATTTATTCAAACCTGTGGGAGGATTTGGAATTTCTCCAGTGCTTCTTTCATTCTGCTTAAGAGGCGGGCTTTGTCTTTGAAGACTAGCTGACCAGGTGGTGTAGTAATTAAGTGCTATGGCTGTTAACTGAAAGGTCAGCAGTTGGAATTCTCCAGGTGCTCCTTGAAAACTCTATGGGACAGTTCTACTCTTTCCTACAGGGTCACTAGTGGGGGAGATCTATGCAATGAGTTTGAGTTTTTTTAAGTTGTTATAGGGTGATTAACAAAGAAAGTAGGAGCAGTTGCGACAGTGTTGAGGTGAGCAGATGGCATCACAATTGGGTTTAGATGGTGTTGTAGTCAGCTAGTGCTGCTGTGACAAAAATACCACCGAGTGGATAGCTTTAACAAAGGAAGGTTTATTCTTACACAGTCCGGTAGGTTGCAAGTCCATATTCAGTGTGTCCACTCCAGGGGAAGGCTTTCCCCTTGTCGGCTCTGGAGGAAAGTCCGGTATTGCATCAGTCTTTGTCCAGGGAGCGTCTTGGCGCAGTAATCTCAGGTCTGAAGGATACGTTCTTCTCCCGGTGCTGCTTGCTTGATGGTACGAGATTCCCAGTTCTCAGCCTGCTTCTCTTTCCTTTTATCTCTTGCAGGCTGAAAGGATTAAGGGTGGGGCAAGCCACACTCCAGGGAAACTCCCTTTATCGCAGGGCAGGGAAGTAATCCTAAGAAGGAATTTACAGCCCCACCCTAATCCTTTAACATACAGTTTAGCGAAACCACAAAACAGAGGGCAGTCACAAGATACTGGGAATCATGTCCCAGCCACATGGCTACACACATTTCTGGGGGGACACAATTCAACCCATGACAGATGGATATAGCAGGAAGGCACATACACAAAATATCTTGGTGATATGGGCTAGAGATACCACCAACAGTTGAAGAATTCAGCTTTGGGGCTCACAGCTGCCAAGCCACAGTGTAAGGAGCAGAGCATGAGGGCTGGAAAATCACAAGGCTCAACCACGTGCCCTGTCCAAGTTGTTGCATTGTCCAAGTGAAGGGAAATACAAACACAAATAGCCAGGAGGGTTACATCCAGATTAAACTGCAAGACCATTTTGTATTTTAACCCTCTAAGGTGTTCTCAGTGCTGCAGATAAAGACACTTTCTTTGGAAGCCTAAATCAATCACTGAGTATCAACAAGACAAAGCATCACCAAGCCAAGCCAAACTTCTTGTTGTTGAGTAGATTCTGATTCAGAGTGGCCCTATAGGACAGACTAGAACTGCCCCATAGGGTTTGCAAGGAACAGTTGGTGGATTTAAACTGCTGACTAAGTGCTTACCCACTCTGTCCATCACCAGGGCTCTAAAAATATTTCCCTAGAATCTATCTTTTACCTTTGCACACTGCACGTGTTCCCTTTGAAACACGATTTTGACTGAGATCCAAGGGAATGCCATGGAACTACTTTGAAGGCGTTTCTGAGCCATGGAGACCATTGCTAATGACCTTCTCTAAATGATGACTTGGCTTGTTGTGTGACTTTGCCCCAAGGTTGCAGGGCCTTTCTTTGTAAAGTGGCTGCCTTTCCAAACTGCCTGGCAAGACAGACATCTGCAAGGGATTCCTGATGACTCATTAGGAATCCTCTTCACTGCTTTTTGGCTCTGTTTGCTGCATGAGTGTTTTCCATACACTGTTACCTCCCGGCTCGGTCGTGTGACTGGTGTATGGGGGAGACGGAGGCAAACAGGTGGGATGTTTCTCTGAAGAGTTGAACTTTTATTCTGGGAGTCCCAAACCACTTGCAGCAAATTGCCCTCTCTGGGAGAAGGTTGGGACCACACTAGAACCAGGTAGGGGACTCTCTAAATTGGTACTTCCATACTACCTTTCTTGAAGCTGAGAATCCTTCCATTTTCTGAAGGTTTAGTGTCATTTCCAGAAGAAAATCTTATTTTGTAAAGTCTCAAATTAAGGTGCTATATGCTGAATACAATAACTTAAAAATCAATTTCTCCAGGCAGAAATAAGTAGGTCCTAAATAGCGTGTGCTATGAACTAAAGGTCTCCACTTCAGCCTTCCCTCCAATCCTTGGGAAAATAAGAATTTTCCTGCAAGAGCGTCTAGCAGATTGGCTACATAGGTGTTGTTTCTTTAAGAGGATTGTTGGCATTTCGTAAAGGTACTCAGACAAGATTCTATACACAGAGTTTGAAGTAGGAGAAAAAAATACAAGAAAAAGGAAAACATGGCGTCTAGTTAGTGGGTAACAGTTCCTTTAGGCAAATCTGGTGAAAGAAAACGTGGCACCTCTGGGCCCTCCTAGGGAGCGTGGGGCCTCCCGGCTCCTTTGCCCACAGCAAGCAGCAAAGCTGTGTCACTCAAATAAAGCTTCTTTTCCTACTAAGAGAAGTTTCTGTGTTTGAGCCTAGACTTTGTGTTTTCCCTTGAAAGAAGTATTTCCTGTGTCTACTTCGTTCTATTTGAGAGTGCTTTTCCCTTAGGCTGAAGCTAAAAAGGAAAAGAATTCTTGTTAGCAGTCAGGAGAGGCAGGAAGAACACTCTTTGTGACTCTAAGACTGAATATGGATCACCTTCTGTGGTGGTCTGGAAATCTATTTATATATTCTTTCAGCCTAGGCCCCACCCCTTGAAACCGGGCTGTCCTGATTGACCTAATTGATAGGATGGGGCAAAGTTGCGCTGTGTCGTTTCTAAGGCTAAATTAGGAAAGTCTGTGTTACTTCTGCAGTTTCTCTTGAGACACTTGGATAAGCTCAGACACCATGTATGAAATCTGGGTGCCCTGAAACAATGTGCAGAGACATTCTGTGGTTAAGGATTGTCTCAGCAGGTCTGAATTGCCCAAACCTGCATATCCTGAAGAAAGGTTTGGCCTTTGCTTGGCAACTGGGAAATAATCTCCAAGCCTTTGCTTATTTTGTTTGTTGAGAATCTATTTAAGTACTGGAGCCCTCGAGCTGTGCCAGATGGTGTGAACTAGCAATTTGATTTCAGATGGGGTCTTGGGCCATGGTATCAGCTTAACCTCTGTAAGTGCTGGAGGGCAAAGATCAGCCATAGAGTAACTAGCCGTGTCTACACGACCTACTCATGCTAAAAGCACTGGATATCAAGGCTTGGGTGAGCTTCCCTGCTTGGCAACGCTGTATGTATGTTTCTCATGTTGGGACAATTAAGTACTATCCTCTTGGGTTTTCTGAGGGAGGACAAAGGGAAGCTTGTATCTAGGTTGTCTCCTGGACTGTCTCCTGTATACCTCTTCAATTGCTGATTGCAGTCTGCACTCTTTTGCTGTGGTAAATTATAACTGAGTATAATAGCTATGCTGAATTCACATGAGTCTTTCTAGTATCGTCGAGCCAGAGACTTGTCTTGGAGACTCTGGAATAAAGAGGTGGAGAAAGGCGGAGATAACATAGGAGTCCAAGCCGTTTCAGCCCTGAGCTGTTGAGTCTCCCAGGCCTTGTGCCAGACATGTGTGTCAAGAAGTCTTGCTTCTATAAGGTCATGGCCTTGAAAACCCTATGGAGCAATTCTACTCTGCAAGTATGCAAAAAAGCAAAACCAAAACAAAACATAGAAACAGAATGAAAAAGAGTAGCTAAGAATCAGTGTGGTGTAGGAGTACTGAACCATAATCAAAGAGCTGGCGGTGGTCCACAGCTGGATTTCAAAATTGTGATGGGTCCTAACTTTCTAACAATCTCCTGTCCCCTCTACTCTACTCTCTCCACTTCGCTCTAGTAAGAGGCCACTTGAGCGAAATCCTATAGATGCATAGAACCATAAAGTGCACACATGCTATGTTCACTCTGTGTTACTGGGTCCAGTCCATTACTATCCGAGGAGTTGACTTCAGTAATGATTTATGATCAGGGGCAGCATCAGGTCTGGGGGCCATGCTCCCAGGGGAAACCCCAGGCCTTCAGACCATCAACTGCAGTCTTTTAGTGGAGTTCTCTGGACACACTCCTTCATATTCTTGTTTTGCCACTGGGACTCAACTTTGTGAGCCGCATCACGGCTGTCACTGGAGGTGGCTGGCACCATCTGGTTCTTCTGGTCATATGTTGATGTAGTCACCCATTCACGTTGGTCTTTCTGTCTTCTGGGTTCTCTTTCCCCCATGCTGATTTGTCCTTGGTAATCATCTGTTCTGGCTGAGTTGAGACCATTTGGTGTACCTCAGATGGCAGCTTGCTAGCTTTTAAGATCCCAGACGCCACTCACCAATATGGGATGGAGAAGACTCCCTTAGCAATAGCCTAGTTATGCCAATTGGGTTGCTAAGAGGATAGAACGTGTGTGGAATAGAAAGGAAGAGTGTGCTGTCAGCAAGCAAGGAGAGCAGTAGGATCTGCCCATAGGCAGGCATGTGAATTTAAACTGGATTGTACACTTTTACTCAATCACAATAAAAAAACATATATATAAATTTAAAAAAATGCAAAACAAAAATTGCAATGGGCTGGTAATCGCTGGGCACTTCCCATGCTCTTTCTTTCTGAATGTGTCTCTCAGGACATCTTATGCTTGTGTCATCACTGTACGTTGAATGTGTGTGTGTGAGGTGGTGATCAGTTGTCTTTTAGTTTACAGATCTTTATGTCAAGAGAAGCAGTATTTAGTGCATTGTTTTTGAGGAAATGCAACAGAGGAACTTCATCTATAACTAGATCAGATTGAGATTATGAGATCCTGAACCCTGAACCTGAACTTAAAACCACAATAGATCAGATTTTAGGGGAGTGTCTTAGGAGGAGATGGGAGCCCTGGTGGTGACGTGGTTAAGAGATTGGCTAGTAACCAAAAGGTCATCAGTTCAAATCTATCAGCTGCTCCTTGGAGACCCTACAGGGCAGTTCTTCTTTCTTCTACAGGGTCACTATGAATCAGAGTCGACTTGACAGCAAAGGGTTTGTGTTTTTTTTGTTGTTGTTGTTTTGTTTAGGGAGTGATAAATGTGTCCAAGTGGTAAGTATATAAACAATCTGTGGCCAGAGGGTAGACTGTGTTGGTTTTAAAACATATCTACAAATTCTTTGATACTCTTTCACTAAGAGGTGGCATCTGTATCTCTTCTTGACTCTGGCTAAAATTCTGACTTTTTTGATGAGTTGAATGCAAAAGAGGTGACACTGCATGGCTTCTGAGGCTAAGAGGAGGAAAAGAAATGTGGCTTCTGTGGTTTATCTTAGGAAACTCACTTTGGGAGCATTTGGCTGCTATGTAACAAACTCAGCTATCCATGTGGAGAGATGAGATCATCTCTGAAACTGGATAACATTCTATGTACTCTTAATGTTTTGTTTTCTGCGGACCTAGACTAAGAAAAAGATCATACATAGAGAGTTGGGATGTTTGAAAGTGGAGGAAATTTTATATACCCATAAATTTTTGTCTCAGACTTCAAGCTTTGATTGATAGAAATTTGTGGGCCTGCTCCATTATGCTAACTGAAGAAGAATTGATCAGTGAATTCTTACTGAGAACATACTGGTAAACTCATTTCCTTGGAGGCATAGACATTGGTTCCTGAATCTGTCTGGGAAATTGTAAAGTTACAAGGACTGCCAGTTAAGTTCACAAACTCATCCTAGAAAAAGTACTACATACTTCATTGCTGAACGTCACTATGGTCACCTTGAAAGTACCCTTCCTTGGGAAGCTATGCACTGATGACAGCACCTAGTTCACCCTTCAAAGCAATTTTGGAACTCTTTGTCTAGAATGGTCATCAGAGCTGTTGTCATATTGCCCTTGATGTCCTGAATGTCATCAAAATGTTTTCCTTTCAGAGATCCAGGTAGCCAAAAAACACATGTGGACATGTTCACAATCTTTAGTTATTAAAGAAATTCAAATCAAGATGACAATGAGATATCATCTCACCCCAACAAGATTGGCCATGATCCAAAAAACACAAAACAACAAATGCTGGAGAGGCTGTGGAGAAAGTGGAACCCTCCTACACTGTTGGTGGGGTTGCAAAATGGTCCAGCCTCTTTGGAAAGCAATCTGGCACTTCCTTAAAAAAATGGATATTGATATACCATTTGACCCAGTAATTCCGCTACTTGGAATATATCCTACAGAATCAAGGCCTTTCACACCAACGGACACATGCACCAGAATGTTTATCACAGCACAGTCCACGATAGCAAAAAGATGGAATCAACCCAGATGCCCAACAACAGAAGAATGGATAGGTAAACTATGGTACATATACTCAATGGAGCACTACGCAATGATAAAGAATAACGATGATTCCAGGAAACATCTCCTAACCTGGTTTCAACTGGGAGACATTATGTTGAGTGAAAGTAGTCAGCGACAAAAGGACAAATATTGTATGAGACCTCTATGATAAGATCTCAAAAACAGACTTGTGTATAGAAGAAAAGACTCTTTGACAGCTGCAAGGGAAGGGAGGGAGGGAGGGTGAGGGGGGAAGGGTTTAGATTAGATAGTTGCTAGAAATCTGGTTGGGAGAAAGCGGTGATAGCACACATTAGAAACAAGAACAACATTAAGTGGACTTCAGCATAACTTGAGTACTTCCATCTTAACCCAATATTGCAAGGACAGAGTAGCTGGGGCAGGGGGCGGGGGACCATGCTCTTAGGCTAAATCGAGGCCAATTGGCACAACTAGCGTTTTGCTAAGAGAGCTCTCTGCACCCCACATTGGTGAGTGGCGTCTGGGGTCTTAAAAGCTGCCAAGCTGCCACCTGAGGATACAGCAAACGGTCCCAACTCAGCAGGAATGGATGCTCACCGAGGACCAAAACAACATGAGGTAAAGACAACCTAGAAGACAGAGAGACCCACAAGAGTGGGTGCCTACATCGACTTGGGACCAGAGAACTGCATGGTGCCCAGACACCACCAGTGATAGCTGCAATAGAGCTATCTAAGTTGGGTCTCACTGGCCAGACAAGAATAAAAAGGGGTGCATCCTGAGATCTCCACTAAAAGACCTCAATTGGTGGTACAGCGGTTTCAGGGTTCCCTTGAGAACACGGCCCCTGGCCCTGATGCTCTTTCCTTGCCCATAAATCATAACAAAGGTCTACTCTTTGGCAATGCAGAGTGACCATATATTGGACGCACATTATGGTTCTATACACCTATAGGATATCATCCTGCTGACCTCTGGCTGGAGGAAGGAGAGTGGGTGGAGAGGAGGGGAAAGAAGGCTGTTGGGAGGATGAGACATGTATGGAGCAGAGAGGAATAATGTGCTGTCACCACACAGGGAGAGCAATGGAAGCTGCATATAGGTGGGCATGTAAATTTATACAGGAATGTACATTTTCACTCAGTTATATTAAATAAAAAAAATGTTTTCCTTTCAGTATTTCCTCTGTCTTTGGGTAAAGAAAAAAGTCATTGGAGGACAGATCAGGTGAGTAGGGAGGATGTTTACTGGCTGAAAATTGCCTCACAGTCAACTATAAAATCAACTTCACAAACTTGTTTCCTTGCCACCATGCTCAATGGCTGTCTGGGCCAGAAAGAGTTCCAAAATTTCTTTGAAGGTAGACTCGGTACTGGCATTGGTGCATAGCTTCCCAAGGGGAGGACTTTTGAAGGTGACCACAGTGATATTCAGCAACAAGAAAAACTAAGTTCGCAGACTTAATTGTCAGACATTGTAACACATTTATTGTGGCCACAGGTGGAAGAAGGAGGTTAAGTTTTTCCATTGTTTAGTTGATGCTGTTAAGGAGTTCTGGGTGGTGCTAGTGGTTAAGTGCTGGATATTAGCTGAAAGATTGGTGATCCAATACTTCCCGAGGTGCCTCTGTAGTCAAGCCTGGTGATCTGCTTCCACAAAACCCGAGGGATCAGTTCTACTCTGCACACATGGGGTTGCCGTGAAGCAGAATCCAGTAGACAGCAGCTAACAACAAGCCCTGTGTTGTGTTCACTAGGAGACACTCAGTGAGATGGAGATTAACCAGCTGCCATTGAGTCAATTTTGACTCATAGCAATTATCACAGATTCAAAACTATCTGTCAGCTTGGCTAGATCATAATTGCCAGTATTGTAATGATTGTCTACCATTTTGTCATTTGATGGGATGTCCCTATGCTATAAATCTTACCACTATGATGTCAATGACATGGATTAGCAGTAGTAATGCTGATGAGACCTACTAGATTAGACAGTGTCTTAATCCAGCTTCTTTTGAGATATAAGAGAGAGAAGTGATCGGAGAGACAGGAGGACTTCAGAGCAGAGCCTGTCTTTGGACAAGAGTTCCTGCATGGAGAAGCTCCCAGACCATGAGAAGACTGATGAAAAGGACCTCCCTCCAGTGTTGACAGAAAACCCTCTACTGGAGCTGACACCCTGAATTTGAACTTCCAGCCTACTAGACTGAAAGCATAAATGTCTGTTTGTTAGGGCTATTCACTTGTGATATTTCTGTTACGGCATCACTAGGTGACAAAGACTGCAGCTCTATAGAATAGAGTACAACTGCCCATGTGGATGCCAAAGAGTGGCCGGTGGAGTCTAACTGTTGACCTTTTGGTTAGCAGCCTGAGTTCTTAACCACACCGTGACAGCACATTGCGCCCCACCCTCCTGCCCTGTGTTTCACTTGTCCATTTAACCAGTTTCTGTCTCTCCTGTCTTCTCATCTCACCTCCAGACAGGAGCTGACCAGTTAGTCTCCTGTATTTATTGAACCCAGCCCAATGCTGTCCAGTCAGGTCTAACTCATAGTAACCCTAGAGGTCAGAGTAGAACTGCCCCATGGAGTTTCCAAGGAGTGTCTGGCAGATTTAAACTACCTACCTTTTGGCTAACAGATGTAGCACTTAATCCACTATGCCACCAGGGTTTCTATATCTACCCGAGTCAAGTCAATTCTTGAAGACTCCTTGAGAGCCGACGGCTGGGTATAAGCCCAGCAACTGGAGAACTAAATCCTTCAGTCTTGAGAGAAGGAAGTAGCTGTCACACTGTAGTATCAACTACAGATGACCTAAAAGATAGCTAAGCCAGGAGGATTTCCTGGCAAGATGAGGTGACCCCAGGTGACAAATCTCCATGGACGTGCCACTGAAGTGGAGGATAAAGAGGAGCCATAAGTAGTTGGTCAGAGAGAGACTTTCCCATAGTACAGAAATTGTAGATGCCCATAAAGTGGGGCCGGCCAACATCTGGACAGCTGCTTAGAGGGAGATAACCTCTCCTGATGGGGGCAGCACTGGCTCAGAAGACCTTTGGCCCCTGAGGTGTCTCCTGCCCACCTCCTCCTGCTCTGCTCCACTCAGGACCACCAGAGGCAGTATCACAAATGGGGAAGGAGGAGTGGAAGAGCAGGTGTAGCCACGTGAAATGACAGCATGTAACCTGTCCCTTCCTTCTCCGTGTTGCTCTGCAGAATCTGAAACTCAAGCTGAGGAAGAGAAAAAGTTTTAACTGAATAAGAGAGAGAAATGTTGCTTTAGATTGGACTAGGTTTACACTGTGTTGTTCTAATATCCAGAAACAGCCCTAAGAACTCTGGGAGTTGTCTAGGTTACCATTGTTGTTATTGTTGGGTGCAAGGGAGTTGATTCCAACACAGAGTGCTGCTGTAGGACACAGTAGAACTTCTCCATAAGGTCTCCAACAAGTGGCTAGTGGATTCAAGCTGTCAACCTTTTGGTTAGCAGCCTGAGTTCTTAAACTGTCTCACCAGGGCTCCAAGTTATCATTAAGGGATAGGAAATAGGGGGTGAAAAGTGTTTTTCCATTTAGCGATAAGGAAGAGGGGAATTACTTTATGCTTCCACCCTACTGAATGCAGTACATCAAAAACCACTTACACTGAGATTACCAAATTAAATCTTCACAAAACCTCATTGGACTAGTTGTAATTATTCTCATTTCGTAGATAAGCGAATAGACTTGGGGACTGTCTGCAAGGTGCCTCACGCTTTACGTGTGTTCCTTCATGTAACTGGTCTCAGCCCAAGAGGAAGATGATATTATCTCTGGTTGTTAGGTGAGAAAAATGAACCTAAGAGAGGGTTTAAGCTACTTGTCTGAGTTCCATCGCTGCTAAATGGGAGACTTAGAACTCAGACTCCCCAAACCACCTCTTTCCATGATAACTGGCCTCTCTTTATAGAATTTGATGGTCTAGTGGTTAAGTGCTAACCCAAAGGCCAGCAGTTCTCGAATCTACCAGGTGCTCCTTAGAAACTCTATGGGGCAGCTCTACGTTGGCTGTCAGGGTCACTATGAGTTGGAATTGACTTGACAGTAGTGAGTTTTATGTCTGGAAATACCAGTGGAATAGTGACTAAGAGCTATGACTGCTAGTCAAAAGGTTGGCAGTTCCAGTCCCCCAGGGGCCCCTTGGAAACTCTCTGGGGCAGTTCTACTCTGTCCTGTAGAGTCACTATGAGTCAGCATTGACTCGATGGCCATGACTTTCAGAATTACGTGGTTCAAATCTCTCCTGGGGGCTGTTTAAGCCCAGGGGCACATTTTGCAGGTGAGGAAACTGAGATCTGAGGAGAGTAGGTGACTTTCAAAGTTAAGATAGCCATGGAATTTTGTCTTATCTATACGTTGGACTGTATTTCCAAACTCTCTAGAAAATATGAACGCATTCTGTTTGAGCATTCGTGAAAAGATTTGTAATTTCACTTGACACTGTGCTGACATGACTTGGGTGATGGCCAAGCCAAATGCACTCTCAGTGGAACTCTGCTGTCAATATTTCTCCTCATTTTATGGCATCCATCTGCTGAGATCAGTGTTCCCAACAGGGATAGGCTTTAGCTTCTTGTCTTGCCCTAATAATCAGGCAGGACCTTTTTTCTTTTATTCTGAACCATTTATTTATTCATCCACATTTATTAGAAAGTACAGTTCAAAAGATGTTTTCAAAGGAACAAAAACTGTGTGCAATCCTCTGGGGACACAGTGGCCATTCCTTCCCTCTGCGTTCTTCTCTGCTGCTGATCCATCAAAAGATCTGCCCCATGAGGACACGTCACTGATGTTTCTGACAGTTCTGGAAGGGCAGTTGTGGTTCCACAAGGAGTGGTTCATGTTTTATCTGAGAGTTTCAGAGCGGCCTTGGTTAGCGAGTTCTTGTGCTTGTAAAGAGAGCTAGTGAGCGTGTGTGTATGTGTGTGTAGGGGAGTGGGTGGGTGAGTGGGTGGGAGGGGCTTGTGGCTTTTCCGATCCACTTTGTTATTTTGTTATTGGAAGGCTAAAAGCACAGGGAGACATTCCAGAGGTTGAAGACTCTTTCTCGGGTTCCCTCTTCCCTGTCTATAAAATAGAAATCACCTCGTATAAATTAGGAATCCAATCAGAGTGGCCTGCCTCACCCTAGGATGGCTGGGACAGGTTTCATTGGGAAATCTGTTTCATCAGGACATCTCCCAGGGAACTGACTGAAGCTCGATGATTCAGAATGTCTATGATTGCTGCTTAAAAGGGGTGACAATTCTCTTTAATTGAGATACTTCCAGTGCTGCTGGAGACTGTGTGTGTATGTGTGTGCATGTGCATATGCGTGTGTATGTGCCAATGGCTTCTCTAATTCTGTTTGTTTTCTTCTCTGTATACTGTGCAGGAGAGATCCAGACAATGGCATAAATTAGTCCTATGCTGTTCCTGTGCCCAGCCGTCCCTGTGCACAGACAGAAGTGCTCAGCTCCTGGCCAAGCACTGCCATGTACCACTACAGCCATCTGGAACTGGTAGGGCAGCCCATTTTGGGGTGCAGCTGTGGCCTAAGGGAGTTATCTCCTCCATCATCAGTTTCAGGGGGATTTACTTAAGCAGCAGAAATTTCTTTTCACTCTTTGATTCTCCGCTTCTCCTTGGTTCCCGAGTAAGCTGCCTGTTGGTCCTTTATAGGAAGTTTTGGACCTGGACCTGATTTTCGAGGGACTGAGAGGCAATTGAGAAGGATGAAGTGCAAAGCAATAATGAACTATCTAATTCTTTTTTGAGACATACAGCTGAATAAAGCAAAGAAGGAAACTGGAGCTAGGAAGCTAGGGATGATTGCTGTGGTCATCCACATCGATCAGAGTTTCCTTCAATTTTTTTTTTTTTTTATGGGCTGATTGTTGAGTTGATGGTAGTCCTCGCTTGTAACACTGCCATCACTGGTTGACGCGGGGCCTCTTCCCGAGTTTATTCATTGATTGAATCACAAATCTGTTTCCTTTCACCCCATAACTGAAAACAAATAAATCTGTTGCCACTGAGTTGATTCCAATTGATAATGACCCAGTACATGCCAACAGAACTGTCTCATAGTGTTTCCAAGGAACAGCTGGTAGACTTGAACTGCTGGCCTTTTGACTCGCCGCCCAGCTCCTGAGGCCAACAGTATAATACATTTAATTTGTAATTTTTGTCTCTTTTTAAGTCACTGGAGCATCAATTCAAGATCTTTGATGATTACTAAATAGTAAACTGTAAGAGAGGAAGCATTGCTAAGCAGAAGTGCAACAGACCTCATAACTTAACAGACGTGCCCTCAAACCCTTGCCTGACTTCTTAAGAGTTATTTGGCCAACTTTTCACGAACCCATTTTTCCTCTGCATTTGTAAAACGAGAGAGGATATCCAAAATACTGAGACTGTGAGAAACGATTTCATTAATACTGGTAAAGCACATCCCTGCTGGACATGCGATGCGTGCTCACCAGTGATGGCTGTCTCTCCTCTGTTTCCCCACAACTCAGCTGCCCTAAGAGACACAAGCCACAGGGGTTTCCTGGAGAAGGGATCATAATTTATTGGCATCAGGTCAATTCTGACTCCTAGTGACCCTGTAGGACAGATGAGAACGGCCCCATGCAGTTTGCAAGGACGATGGATTTGAACTCACGATCTTTCGGGTTAGCGACCACAGCTCTTAACCACTACACCACTAGAGTTTCTGGTATCATAGATCAGTGCTGTGTAAACTTAGTTATTTGCTGTCCTTCCTTTCGTTTTTCCCTGTAAGTGGCCAATTCAACATTCTTTACATGTGCAGTTCGGTAACACCGATTGCGTTAATCATGTTTACAGCTGTCACTCAAATCTGTTGCCAAATTTCTCATCATCATTTACAGTGGGACATGCTTTCTAAACAATGATTATCTCCCTCCCTCCTGCCCCTGGCAACCACTAATCAACTTCTAGTTTGCATACATTTGCCTTTGCCTATTCTGCATATTTCCTACGGGTAGGATCATGCAATATTTGTTCTTTTGTGACCGATTTCACTGAGCTTGATTTTTTTCAAGGTTCATCTGTGTTGCTGCACGTCACATGTAAAACCTGTAGCCTTTTATGTGTGTCTGCCTGTTGTCTGCCATCCAAAAAAGTATGCATTGTTCCTTCATGTGGAAGAAGTCTACGTGTGTCCTGGTGTCTCTGCCATGCTTTTAGAAGACTGTCACCAAGACTGACAGGTAAAACCATTGCTATTGAGTTGGTCCTGATTCATAGCGACCTTCTAGGATGGAGTAGAATTGCCCCATAGGGTTTCCAAGGAGCAGCTGGTGGATTCGAACTGCTGACTTTTTGGTTAGCAGCCGGACTCTTAACCATTAAGCCACCAGAATTTCTCTAAATTGAACGTATCCTCTCGAAAATTTATGTTGAAGTCCTAACCCTGGTACCTGTGAATACAGCTTTGTTTGGAAATAGAATCTTTGCAGATGTTATTAGTAACACAAGGTCACTCTAGGGTAGAGTGGGTCCTAGTCCTGAGAGGTGTCCTTTCAGACGAGGAGAGGAGATCCAAAGAGACACAGAAGAGGAGGGCGGCCACAGGTCCACAAAATTGTGTTGCAGCTGCAAGCTAAGAAATGCCTGGATCTACCAGAAACTGACAGAGAAGAGACAGGATCCCCCCCAGAGACTTGGATGAGAACGTAGCTGCTGACAGTGGGAATTCGAACTACTAGCCACCAGAACTGGGAAACAATAAATTTCTGTTGTTTAAAGCCACCCACCTTATGGTGCTTTGTTCCAGCAGCCTTGGAAATGAAAAGAGTGTCAGCTTCCCTTCTCAGGTTACCTCATGGTTCAAGAGAGATGCTGGGATTCCAGGCTTTACATCTGCATTCCATGCTGAACGGAGGAGGGAGCTGGAAGAGGGAGTTGGGTGACAAATCATTTTTTCCTTGATTTTTCCTACATGCTGTGCATTTAAGAGTCATCCATGATGCTGTGTTTAGAGCTAATCCATTAATTTGAATCACTGTCATTGCTGCATCAATTCTGACTCATAGTTACCCTCTAGGACATAGTAGAACTGTCCCCATGGGGTTTCCAAGGCTGTAAGTCTTCAAGGAAGCAGAGTGCCACATCTTTCTTCCTCACAACAACTGGTAGGTTTGAATCTCTGATCTCTCAGTTGACAGTCAGGATGTCTAACCACTGAACCACCAGCACTCCTTATTACTTTTAACTTCTGCATAATACTCCATGGTATAGGCTCATCACATTTTATCTATTACGTTAGTTAAGATGATCTTAAAAGAGCAACTAATAAACTTCTAAAATTTCAAGGTGTTCACAAGATATTGTTGTTGTTAGGTGCTGTCAAGTTGGTTCTGACTCATAGCAACCCTGTGCACAACAGAACAAAACACTGCCCCTTCCTACGCCATGTCCACAGTTGCTCTTATGCTTAAGCCCGTTGTTGTGGCCACGGAGTCGATCCATCTTGTTGAGAGCCTTCCTTTTTTCACTGACCCTCCATTCTACTAAGCATGATGTCCAAGATATTAGATTAGTGAAAACTAAAATAATTTAAAGGGTATGACTAAATTCAAAATTAACTATCCAAAGTTGGTGCTGCTAGTTGAGTGGCTCTCCTCCAAGAAACGATTCAGGGACTCAAGCTCCTTCTTCAAGGGTGCCCTGGGGGTTATGTGCATTCAAACCAGGCAAGGGCAAGGAGCAGGGACTGCACAGGGATCAATGTGCGTGGCCAGATCTGCAAGTGGTCAACTGAATTCTAGCCAAATATTCCCCCTGTTGAGAATCTAGCCACATGGCTTCTCTTAACCCCAGGAAGGATGCTGGAAAACATGCTTCTCTCTGCACTTGGGAAGAAGAGAAAAAAGGCTTGGTGATAACTGTGGTTTCTTGCACCTGTAAACCCTGTCTTGGGGGCAGGCAGCCAGATGACCTCTTTTCCCTACAACTAAGAATAATGTCACCGCCAGTTTCCCCTTCCTTATACTCAGTGGACCTCCACGGTAATACTTTTGGTTAATAAACCAAGGAATGGAGTCACTACATCACAGGGCAGCGCATACTCACTCTGATCAAGAAATGTCCATTTGCACTGTGCACTGGCAGTGCCAGTCAGTTCTCACCATCAGTGCTAAGGGTGCCTATGTCCTCACATTTTTGTCTACAATTGCCATGCTTGAGTTCCACTATGAATATGGCACCCTAGTGGCACAGTGATTAAGAGCTTGGTTGCTCACCAAAAGGTCAGCAGTTCACATCCACCAGGTACACCTTGGAAAACCAAGGGGGGCAGTTCTACTCTGTCCTGTAGGGTTGTTATGTGAGTTGAAATCGACTCAACAGCAATTTTTAATTTGCACCTTACCATTTGCTACTAATCCTGAGCATCTCGTCATATTCTTGTTACTCCTTGAATCTTTGCCTTGTGATTTACTGGCTGGTGTTCTTTGCTCTTCCTCTCACTGTAACTCTCTTACTGTTATTATTTGAAGAATATTGTCTACACTGAATGTCTCTTTTTAAACACAAAAAGTGCTTGTTGAGAAATCCTTCCCACACTGTGGTCATACCTTGCAGCATGTAGAGTCCACCCTTGGAATGTTTAGGGGTAGGGATCCCCTTCTATTTTTCTCAGTGTAATGAATCCTTTTTCGTTACGTCATCTACTGATCAGTCTGTCCTATGTCTATTAGTTTATGATGTCAGCCTCGTCACATATTCAACCCAAACCTGTTGCCATCTAGTCCATTTCAACTCATAGCAGCCAATAGTACAGGGTCGAACTGCTGGATAGAGTTTCCAAGGAACGTCTGGTGGATTCGAACTGCTGACCTCTTGGTCAGCAGCCGTAGCTCTTGTATTGCTACCAGGTTTTATTGTCACAGACTAGCTGCACAAATACGTGGGCATCTGTCTCTCTCTGTTGGTCAATTTGTCAGCTTCTTTCACCAATCCCTCTGGTATTCCGCATTGTGGCTCCAAGGTATATCAATATCAGGTTTTCTCTCTTTCCTCTTCTTGTTAGAGGTCAACTTAGCTACATGTGGACCTTTATTTTTCTGTATAAATATTGAAGCATATTCATCCTGTTCATAAAGAAAAAATTCCAGCTGTAAGTTTAATTGGGGTTACCACTGGATTTCTAGGTTGACGGGCCATTAACAGCTTTAACTGGGTCCCCGTCTATTCAGCTTACCTTCTATGTCATTTATCAGCATTTTAAAATTTTTATCTGTTGTGTTCTTGTGAATTTTTGGTTCCCTTTGTTTCAAGAAACTTGACAGTTTTGTTATTACATTTAGATTCTGTTTGTATTATATTTTCCAAGTCATCATTTCCAAGCAGCCATGCTGTTGATTTTTGCAGTTTGGTTTACGTATCTGGCAGCCATGAGCTACTCCCATTAGTTTTAATAGT
The DNA here is from genome assembly GCA_028571685.1 of Heterohyrax brucei. Classification (NCBI taxonomy): domain Eukaryota; kingdom Metazoa; phylum Chordata; class Mammalia; order Hyracoidea; family Procaviidae; genus Heterohyrax; species Heterohyrax brucei. Next base: position 81,082,188 of record CM053148.1, on the reverse strand, counting down.
TTATCTGTTGAGACTGTTGTTTTGTTTAGATAGATGGTTGCAATGCCTACAAATAACAACATTTTCTTTCTTCGTGAAATCCTTATATGCTTTCTCTCTCTCTCTCTTTTTTTCCCTGCCTAATGATTTCTGCTCTCCACTATTAGGTTACACAGGAGTTGCATTAATGACTGTACTTGTTTTATTTTCAAGCTTACGGGAAATGCACCTAAAGTTTCTCATTAAGTATACTACTTGCTGTCTTTTGATTTTGATGTTTAATCTTCATTACATTGATAAAATTGTCTTCAATTTCTGTCATAGAAAAGCCTTTTAAAAATCTCGTAATAGAAACACAATTTTATTTGATGCTGTTCTTTACTTTTTGTATTTCTTGGCATAATAATATATCTTTTTCTTTCCTTTTGTCTATTAATGTTGTAGATTACATGGATATCTTTCTATTTGAGTGCCTAAGATAGACCCAGCTTGGTCATGGTGTTTTGTGAACCTCGGAGATAAAACAAATGCTGCTGCTCCTGTGTGAAGGCCACTGGAGGCCAGTCCTGCAGAAGGAAGACCTTCATTAATTCTAGCTTGTGTTTCTATTTTCAACCTTTCTGTCCACACTGAGTTAATGGTTCTGTTTCCAGGCATTTACATAAATTGTCTTTGCCATTTAGAAACTTTTCAAAATGCTAGGGCTCAGTGTTTAAAAAATAAATATGACTTTATTTTTCCATTCTTGAATTCTAGAAATTTTGGAAAATGCAGGGAATGAGGCAGGAAGGGAAACATACCAATGAGTATGAAGAAGGCACAAGACAAGCATCATTTTTTGATTCCCATGAGTTAGGGCCAAACTCATTGCCTCAAAGTTGATTTTGACTATAGTGAATTTATAGGACAGAGTGGAAGTGCTCTATAGGCTTTTTAAGGAGCTGCTGGTGGATTTGAATGGCCAGCTTTTCGTTAGCGGTCGAGCTCTTAACTGCCATGCCACCAGGGGTCCAATAACAATAACAACTAAACCAAAAAAGCCACTGCTGTTGAGCGAGTTCTGACTCATAGGACTCTGTAGGACAGAGTAGAATTGCGATATAGAGTTTCCAAAGAGTGCCTGGTGGATTTGAACTGCTGACTTTCTGGTTAGTGGCTGTAGTTCTTAACCACTATACCAAAATAAGAATAGAAAGAGAAGTAAATGCTCAAAACACTGTCACCTGGAGACAACCATTATTAACATTTTACTTGGGTAGCCACAACAACGAAACGTTTTTCCAGAAGTTCTTTCATTCACCAAGTCAACAAATAGGGAAAAAAGAGCCACAGTCTAGCACTCACTGCTCTGATGAACCTTCTACCTTTAGTACGGCGGAGCAGGAGATTGGTTTGCTGAAATCTTGTAGAAGCCATGAGAATTCCCTTTGTGTGTACTGAATGATATAAGCTGTGAGCGGTCTGTGATAAGTCAAATTGTGTCCCTCAAAAATTGTGTGTATAAATTTGGCTGGGCCATGATTCCTGGTATTGTGTGATTTTCCTATATGTTGTACATCTCGCCTCTGTGTTGTTACTGAGGGAGGATGGGCAGCAGTTGTGTTGGTGAGGCAGGACTCAGTCTTCAAGACTGTGTTGTGTCTTCAGGAAATCTCTTGGGATATTAAAGAAAGAAGTGAGCAGGCAGAGTGCGGGACCCCAGATCACCAAGAAAGCAGGGCCAGGAACAGAGTACATCCTTTGGACCCAGGGTCCCTGAGCGTGAGAATCTCCTAGTCCCAAGGCAAGATCTGCTTCTAGATTTGACAGAGAGGAGAAGCCTTCCCCTGGAGCTGATGCCCTAAATTTAGACTCTGAGAAAATAAATGTGTCTTTGTTAAAGCCATCCACTTGTAGTATTTCTGTTACAACAGCACTAGATGACTAAGACACTGTCTTTCCAGTCATAGTGCCAACTGGCTAGAGAGGACTCAGGTTTGGCTTCAAGTCGTACATCTCCCAAGTACATTAGTAGAGAATCAAAGACATTGACAAACTGGTTTGCCATGGATGGATTAGAGCTCTGGATCGGCACTAAACATACTGGACGGCCCAATATATTTTGAAATATCTTCTAAAAAACGTACGAGGTCATTTCTTTTGCTTGGAAACCCTGGTGGCATAGTGATTAAGCACTACATCTGCTAACCAAAATGTCCGCAGTTCAGATCTGCCAGGTCCTCCTTGGAAACTCTAGAGGGCAGTTCTATTCTGCTCTGTAAGTTTGCTATGAATCAGAATCGCCTCGATGGTGGAGGGTTTGGTTTTTGTTTTTCTGCTGTTTGGCCAAGGAGCTTAACTAGATTACTTAAAAAAATATGTTGAGCATCTTTCAGTTCCTGATGTTCTCTGAAGAATGAACAATGTTCTCTGAGTCTGAAAATGGCCTGTCTTACAGAGCCCTGGTGGCACAGTGGTTAAGAGTTTGGCTAGCAGCCAACCAAAAGGTTGGCAGTTCGAATCCACCAGCTGCTCTCCAGAAACTCTCTGGGGTAGTTCTACTTTGCCTATAGGTTCTCTATGAGTTGGAATCAGTTCAAGGGTGATGGGATCTTTCTTATGAATAATTCTACATGTGGTCCTAGTCTTAATTTCATTTCACAGATCTTGGGTTGGATATTCTCTATCATCTCTGCAGATCCTTTCTCTGCTTCATCCATTTGCTAGAAAGAAGCCAATCTCTCTACACTGCATCATTCAGACTCCCTAGCCTGTGGCATCTCGTTGGGTTTGATCAATGAGAGATCTTGTTCTATCGCACTCTATAATATTCTTCTTTTCAGTGACCACTCTCCTATGGCTAAAGTCCTCACAAGATTCAAGTAGCATCATTCCTTCCCTCTGCCCCTTCAGACTTGTGGATAACAAAGTCAGCCTTCATTAGGCTTTCTCAACCTTGCCCTCACTTCTGTAAACAGTCCCTTTGATAATTAGGCTGCTAACCAAAAGGTCCCTGGTTCAAACTCACCGGTCACGCTTTGGGATAATGAAGTGGTGGTCTGCTTCTACAAAGATTACAGCCTCAGAAACCCTATGGGGCAGTTTTATGTGTCTTATTGGATTGTTACGAGGCAGAATCAATTTAGTACCAATGGCTTTTTTCGAGTGTCCCAGCCACATCCCACAGACTATGTATTGGGAGGTCTTTGAATGACACAGTTGTTGCAGAATATTGAACATACCATAGACTTCCAGAAAAACAAATAAGTCTGTCTTGGAAAAGTACAGCCAGAATGCTCTTTGAAGGCAAGGATCATCTCACTTGCTATGCACGTGTTGCTAGGAGGACCGGTCCCTAGAAAAAAATGTTATGCTTGTTAGGGTAGATGGTTAACAAGAACAAGGGAGACCTTCAATGAAACGGGGTGACAAAGTGGCTGAAGTGCTAGGCTGCCCGTCATTATAATCACGTAGTAGTGACCGCGGGGATGGATCAGGACCAGGAAGTATTCTGTCCTGTTGTGTATAGAGTTGCTAATAGAACCAACTCAGTGGCACCTGACAACAACAATATGCTTAGGACGAGCCTTGCCTGTTCTTTGGAATCAGGCTAGAGATCTTTTTTTGCCTTTGATGGACTTTATAAAGAAATGCTACAGTTTAAAGATGACAGTGACATAGGCATTGATCCCGTGTATGAAATTGTGGAATCACCACTCCATGGCTCTGGAGGAGGGCAGGTCCCTTGACCACTGGGTGCTCTGTTTAACTGTGAATTAGTGACTGAACCTCATGGCCATCCATTGTATTTCTCTAACTTTTTATTTAATTTTATTATGTTCTTGGCAAGAGTTTACAGCACAAATTATTTTCTCGTTGTCAATTTATAAACAAATTATTTCGTGACATTGGTTGCAATCCCTATGATGTGTCAGTACTCCTCCTCTTTCCTTTTGTACCCTGGGGTTCCTGTGTCCACTTGTCCATTTTTTCTGTCCCTTCCTGCCTTCTCGTCTTTGCTTTTGGACAGGTGTTGCCCATTTGATCTCGGATAATTAATTGAACATATTTCTTAAAGTATGTTCCTTACACGTGTTATTATTTGTTTCATAGACCAGCATAATCTTTGGCTAAAAGGAAGACTGCAGGAGTGGTTTCATCTCTGAGACAACAGACTGTCCAGGGACCACAGTCTCAGGATTCCTCCATTCTCTATCAGACCAGTAAGTCTAACTTTTTTTTTTGCTGAGTTTGGATTTTGTTCTATGCTTTTTCCCCCACTTTCTGGAAACTTGGATTGTGATCCTTGTCAGAGCAGTGCTAGCTGGGCACCATCTACTTCTGGGCTCTGATTTTGCTTTGACACAGGAGATAGACATAGCAGAGTTTTCTTCATCATGACTTTAGACTTAATATGTTGCTGATAATGATAGTAGGCATAACACCTTGTATCAGACTTGAGGCAAGGGCTGTCATTAGTTTCACTGCTGACCTTAGGAAACTGAGGTCTACAGAGAGGTTAAGTCTCTTACTCAAGCTTGTACCTAGTGCTGTCGAGTTGATTCCAACTCATAGTGACCCTGCAGGGCAGAGCAGAACTTGTTCATAGAATTTCCAAGAAGTGCCTGGTGCACTTAACCACTATGCCACCAGGGTTTCCTCAAGCTCATATACCTGCTAAATGGCCAAGCAGAGACCCAACCCACATCTGCTTATCTCTAAATGCTGAGTATTGAGTGAAGTCTGTCTCTTTCCACTTCTAGATTTTGCTATATTGGTTCTTATTTTACCTTATTGCTCTGTCCCTGAAACAACTTGCAATATCAGAGATTTCTATAAAGAATTCATCCTAGAAAACTCTACAGCCCTATGGGGCAGTTTTACTGTGTTACATGGATTGGCTATGAGTTGACAGTTGGCTCAACAGCTCCTAACAACAGCATTGGCCATACTTGCTGAAGTAGAGTTCACAAGATGTACTGGATTTCACTTTGAAATTCCTGATGATAACACTCTAGCTTTTAATGGAGCTTATTGCATTGAACTAGACAAATCCTAATATGGGAGGAAACTATTGTGTTGCATAATCTATGTTTGCACCTCCACATTCCAGCTTGTTTGCAGTCCCTTGTCTCTGGGTTCTGGCTGAGTTTAGCCAATGTGAAGCATGACCAGAATATCAGAGTCTGAGAAAAAAGTGAAATCATGGCTGTACACCATATGGACCTCGAGTTTGCAGTGACTGCATTTCTCCATGGAAGGCTATAGCTCCTGTTGGGTACAGTTTAGTCTTCCTCTTTTCAGACCTGCTCCTTCCTCTCACTCCTTCAGACACAAGCATTGTAACAGCTCTCCATTGCTTTTCCCTTTGAAGGAGCCCACCACTCAGGAAACAGGTTCTCATGAAGCTTACCCTCGTCATTTCATTTGGTTACGCTACCTGGTTCCTGCTACTACCCTCAGGTATGTGACTTGCCTCAAACTAAAAAAAAAAATGAGTAAGTTAAAGAATAAAACCCAAATATAGCAGTCTTCTTCTTTGGCCCTTAAATGGAAAACTGGAGAGGTCCAGATGATGTTAAGGAATAATTTTGTCAAGAGGAATAAAGACTAAAACTCTTGTAACAGCCATTGACCTTTCTGTGGCACCCAATCAGCTTTAGATGCATCTCATGTCCAGTTCCTCTAAAGGTGTTCAGAGATCCACCAGTATAAGAAGAGCTGATAGTTATAAAGCTTTTTAGGTTTGTTGTTGTTGTTGTTGGTTGCCTTTGAGTTCAACCCTGATTTATGGCAACCCTCTGCACAGTGAAGTGAAGTGTTGCCCAGGCCTGCACCATCCTCATAATTTCCTGAGGATGAAATTGTTGTAATCTATTGAGTATTTATTAGCTGATATTTGGAAGTAGTTCAACAGGACTTTCTTAGTGGTTCACTGTAATCTGGAAGTCCTGCTGAAACCTGTTCAGGATCGTAGCAACGTGCAAGCCTCCAATGATGGACCTTATGTGAGATGCGTGGGGTGCATTGACTGGGAACTGAAACTGGATCTTCCATATGGAAGGTAAGAATTCTACCACCGAACTCCCAATGTCCCCTTCCTGTAGATTTCCATCTATAATGCTGACTTACTAAGTTCTACTTGTAGGAAACAAGTTTTAATAATAATTTTTACCCTCAAAATATCCTTCCTGTTCTCCCTATAATCCTCTGATGTCTTAATTATACTATCAATAAAAGAGAACCCATTTTTCTCTTACTTTGCAAAATTACTACCTTTTCATGATTGATAGCTGCATGAATAGTTTTTCTGATGTTTGAACTTTAAAAGCAATGTACTTTGAAATGAAAATTTTAGGGCACAGCTTAAGAGTGGAAAAACCATTGTTTTAGGGATAGCAGCAACCCCTGGAACAAATGTAAAGTGGAAAATGTCACTGTAGGTTCTATTGAGGTTATCATTAAAGATAATGGTATGTCATTTGAAAGATCTGAAGTAAGGAATATCCTGAAAATGATAGTTTGAAAACACATACCCACAATGAGCTCTAGCTCCTTCCCCCAAATAAACTGTTCATCCTTTGGATAAGGTGGAACTGTTTCAGTGTGTCCCTGTGCTAAAACACTGAGGTGTAGGAAACTCTAAGCCCACCCCTTCTGCAATCATCTCCGTCCCCTGGTCCGGCGTGGTAGGGTTATCTCAGTCAGTCACTTGCAGAACTATCCACTAGGGAAGCTAAGCCAATCTGCCTGGCTCTAAAGCTTCCCATGTGTTCTAATGAATTTGTCTGGAGCCCCTTCATTGATTGGTGGTGGTGGGAAGCACACTTTTCCTGCCCCCACAGGGAGAAGGTAGCACTCTTCAATAGGCAGATGATTGTAAGAAGAGTCTCTCACGCTTTCTCCTTTGCAGATCTGCTTTCATGGGTTGTGGGACAGAAAAGGGTAGTGAGGGCGTAACTGGGGTTAGAGTTCATAAGACTGAAAAGGGGAATCTGGCCACATGGGCTATGGCATTTTTTGGAAAGTGGGAGACTTGATGTTTCATTGTTTTCAGTTTTCATCCCCAGTAGACAATTTGGAAATTCTGGTGTTGTAGTGGTTAAGTGGTATGTCTGTTAACCCAAAATCAATGTTGAAATCTGCCAGGTGCTCCTTGGAAACTCTATGGAGCAGTTCTACCGGGTTGCTATTAGTAACAATTGACTTGGCAGCAGTGAGTTTGGTTTGATTTTGTAGGTAATTTAGGGGCAAAAGAGAAAAATCACACTTGATAAGGTTTTAAATGACTTAATGCCAATGAGAACAGTAAAATCAACTGGGTCTTTGGCAGATCTTCCAACCCACTTTCCTCTTTAAAGAGTGGTAATATTTAAACCATATCAACAAGTCAGGCTCACTGTAGTTACTTCAAAGAGTGAGTGTTTGATATTTTGATGACTGATCCAGCCTTTGACTGTAATTAGACAAGTGTCCAATTCAGTTAGAACCTATCTCCTTCAGGTTACGCCTTACATCCCTTCTTCCACCCTCAGTGTGGGAACAGAACCATCCATCTCCCTATTCCAGCCAACTCTCCTCATAGATGTCAACGTAGTTACTGTTTGGAGCCCTAGTGACCCAGTGGTTGGAAACTTGGCCAATAGCCCAAAGATTGACAGTTCAAATCCATCAACCACTCTCTGGAAACCCTCTGGGGCAGTTCCAGTCTGTTCTATAGGGTTACCGTAAGCCAGAGTTGACTTGAAGGCAGCAGGATTTGGTGTTTTAGGTTTCGCTTAGTGGCTGTTTATCTCATCTCAGCAGGTTCCCCCCCTTTATCCTTCCTTCTCTCCCTCTCTTCTCTATTTCTATTTTCTTACCTCCCTATCTTGTTCCCTCCCTTCATTCTACCTTCCTTTCCTTTATTCTTTCCTTTTAGTTATTAGCTTGAATCTTTGCATTTTGTGGGCATGTGGTCACTCATGCCAACATATTATATAATTTTAGGGTCCAGGATAGACTGTTGTTTCATTTCACAACTGATGTCTCAGGTTGCCAAGGAAAATGCTAATACATCCATTAAGACAGAATAAATTTCCCAGATGTGGACATTTGCTTGAATGTTTCCTGTTTGGTGAGTGTCTGGGAATTATAAACTTTTGTTATATATTTTGGGTAAAATGAAGAAACCAAACCCACTGCTGTTGAGTCAGGTCTGACTCATACTGACCCTACAGGTCAGAGTAGAAAGCCCCATAGAGTTTCCAAGGAGCATCTGGCAGATTTGAACTGCTGACCTTTTGGTTAGCAGATGAAGCACTTAACCCACTATGCCACCAGGGTTTCCTTTTGGGTAAGAGTAATCTGGAAAACATGAGATGGAAGAAGGAAGGGAAAATATGAACTCAAGGTCTTTCCAGGAGAGCTGCAGAAGGGAAAAGGTGAGTAATGTTTCATTTTGAGGATGATATTGTGGCCTCAGCTGGATTCATTTGCACATTCCAAAGTTGAGTCAACCAACGGGAGTAGTGGTGGAGGGGCTGATTTAAGTAGGAAACATAAGTCCTGTACAGATTATCAAACATGAGTCGAAGGACTTTAAGGACAAACTAAGTAATGATAAGGACAGTGGAAAGAGGGGAAGGAATCGGGGCAAGTTTCAAGCACCTGTGTCATTGGATCTGAACGTCTAAGTCAAGTTCAGCTGTGGAGAGTTGGAGGTAGGGAAGAAAAGCAGGATAACCAAACATTTTCCCAGAAACAGGGCAGCAGGAATGAAGCAAAGTGTATAGATGTTTGTTGGTTCAGGTTTGATGAAATTAACCTGGTATGTGGCTCCTGAGAGCATCATTATCCAAAGGAAGTCAGAGGGAAATCATCTAGGAAATCTGTATGATGAGCTCATTAAACATCTCAGTAAAAACTACCCTTGCAATTAATTTCGCTTGCCACATGCTTGGTTATGAATCACTACAATTTGTTTGGATGTTGTGAAAGGTCAAAACTAATTATATGTTTGTTGTGATGAGCTTAAAGCTCTAGCTGTCATTTGTTCTGTTGGGTCCCTTGAGATAACGCAGATGCAATGCTGTCCCTACATTGGAGTTCTGAGTGTCCTTTTTTAAAAACTTTTAATGAAAATGTTTCTTTCATTACTGTAATTTCGTTTGTTACGCCAAATGCCATTAGATTACTTCAAAATCTTGGCACGGCTTTGTTAAAAATGGTTTCATTTTAATTTTCTGCCTTAGGTAGAGAATTAATTATGAAGATAAGGAAAAGCAGCCCACCTCTTTGGAGATGTTCTGCAAATAGCTTCAATATAGATCTGCAAGTGCTGAAGAAGTTAGACACTTGTTTAACATTTTTCTAGAACTTTGGATACTTCAAAGCTTTTGTCTTGTGTGTGTTTCTCTTCCAAAACTACTGTATTTCCTTGTGAGCAGATGGAGATGCAAATCCAAGGAAAACTCAATGGCATGTATAGTTATAGCCTCAAAAAATCAAGTGTTTTGTCAAATCTTTGCCTTTGGATTGACCTATTCAGTTCTAACATTCTCAAAGGCAAGGACTGCACTGTCTTGTAATCTGTAGCAAATGTCTACTTGATGTGTGCTCAGGAGATTCTTCTGTCATTACATTGCCATTGCTAGCTGCCCTTGCTTTGGCCTCTGACTTGTGGTGATCCCGCACATGATAGGGTTAGATACTGATCACTCTATGCCATTTCCGTGATTGAGGATTGCATCATCCATCATGATCCATAGGGAGTAGATTACCACATTTTTCTTCTAGTCTGTCTTAGCCTGGGAGCTCCACTGACACCTGTTCAACAGCACGAAAGCCCCCACTGACAGATGTGTGGTGGCTGCCATGAGCTGCATTGGCTGGGAATAGAACCAGGTCTTCGGCATGTAAAGCAAGAATTCTACCACTGATCAAGAATGGCAACTCTGTTTCTACCTACTGTAGGCAAGAAAGAAGCCCTGGGGGCACTGCAGTGAAGAGCTCAGCTGCTAACCAGAAGGTTGGTAGTTCAAATCCGGCAGCTTCTCGTTGGAAACCAACCCCATGGGGCATTTTTTCTCTGTCCTGTAAGATCACTAGGGGTCAGAATGGACTTGACAGCAATGGGTTTTATCGATTTTTATGTGGAAGAGGGAGCCCTGATGGGACAGTAGCTAACAGCTCCATTGCTAACCAAAAGGTTAGCAGGTTAGTCCACCAGGTGTTCCTTGCACATCTTCTGGGGTAGTTTTACTATGAGTAAGAGTTGACTCAATGACAACTTTCTTTAAAAATTTTTTTTTTAATTTATTATGATTGAGTGAAAGTGTACAATCCAGTTTAAATTCTCATGGCTGTCTGTGCAGCTCTTACTGCTCTCCTTGCCTGGTAGCAGCACACTCCTACCTTTTGTTCTATACAAGTCATATCCTCTTAACAATCCCGTTTCCTCTTCTCCACCCTCTCCACTGCCTTCTAGTAAGAGGTCAGTTGGGCAGCATCCTATAGATACATAGAACCATAAAGTGCACACATGACATGGTCACTCCATATCACCGAGTCCAATCCATTCCTGTCCGAGGGTTGACCTCAGTAATGATTTATGATCAGGGGCAGCTTCAGGTCTAGGGGTCATGTTCTCAGGGGAACCCCTAGGCCTTTGGACCATCAATTTTGGTCTTTTAGTGGAGTTCTCAGGGTGCACTCCTTCTTGTATTGCCACTGGGACTCAACTTTGTGAGCCCCATCACAGCTGTCACTGTATGTGGCTGGGCACCATCTGGTTCTTCTGGTCACATGTTGATGTAGCCACCCATTCATGTGGGTCTTTCTGTCTTCTGGGTTTTCTGTCCCCCGTGTCATTTTTGTCCTTGAAAATCATCTATTCCTGCTGAGTTGGGACCATTTGGTGTGCCTCAGGTGGCAGCTTGCTAGCTTTTAAGATGCCAGGTGCCACTCACCAACATGGGGTGGAGAGGACTCTCTTAGCAATAGGCTAGTCATACCAGTTGGCCTCAATGTCCTCTGAGATTGTGGTCCGTGGACCCCCACTCCTGCTACTCTGTCTTTACCTACTCGGTTAAGATTCGAAAAACTTTCAGGTTATGCTGAAGTGCACTTAAATTGATATTCTTTATAATTGTGCTGTCACTGATTTCACCCAACAGAATGTCTATCAACTATTTAATCTATAACCAGCCCTCTCCCTCCATTCCTCCCTCCCTTCCTTCCCTCCCTTGCAGTCATCAAAGAGTCTTTTCTTCTGTACATGGGTCTGTTTTCAAGTCCTTAAAGCAAGGGTCTCATACAGTATTTGTCGTTGTGCCACTAACTAATTTCACTCAACATTGTGGATAGAAAGTTCTGTATATGTCCATGAGGTCTAGTTGGTTAATTGTCGCAATAAGGTCTTCTGTGTCTTTACTGAGCTTTTTTTTTTCCCCCGTTATAATCTATTTCATCTGAGATTAGATTGCCACACCTGCTCTTCTTTGTATATTGTTAGCGTGGTATATATTATTCTATCTTTTAATTTTCAGTTTGTTCATATATCTAAGTCTAAGGTGAGTTTCTTGTAAGCAACATATAGATGGGTCGTGTCTTTTGATCCAAGATGTCACCCGTTGTCTCTTTACTAGAGTAATCAGTCCATTTACCTTCAATGTAATTATTGATAGGTATGTGTTTAGTGCTGTCATTTTGCTGTATTTATTTTTGTGTTGATGTTTTCTCTGTTGCTCTTACTATTCTGTTCTGGGACATTCTTCTTTACGGGTTGATTTTTCACCCTTTTAAGTGTTGGTTTTGTGTTTATTGAGACTCCTATATTGAGTTTCTTGTTTTGATATGTCACTTCTTTGTTGTGCTTTGTGACTATCCCTATAATCCCCCTTAATAATGTGTTTTAAACCCGATTTTAACTTCTAAATATCTTATCAACTTCCTCTCCATCTAGACGGACTATAACTACTGTAATATATCCCTCTTTTTAATGTGATGGTATTGTAGTTTTCATGATGTGGTCACTGGATCACTGCTTTTAGTATTATAGCTTTGGTTGGGATTTTGCGCCTTCACTAACTGAGTAGGTTTCTGGATGATGTGTTCTGTATTGTCTCCTAAAATACAGAGTTAATGGTTTTGTTCTTCTAAACTTCTTCTTCTTCTAAAAGTTCCTTTCAGTATTTCTTGTAGCTGTGGTTTGATTTTTACAAAGTCTCTGAGTTTCTGTTTATCTGCAAAGGTCTTAATTTCATTTTCATATTTAAAAGATAGTTTTACAGGATATATAATTCTTGGTTAGAAGTTTTTATCCTTCAAGGCTTTGAATGTGCCACCCCACTGCCTCCATGTCAAGATGATTTCTGCAGAGAAGTCAGACAAAAGCCTACAGGCCTTGTCTCTGAATGTTAACTTTGCTGTGAGTCTCACTGTCTTTAAGAGTTTCTGATTATGTTTCATTTTGTTAAGCTTGATTATAGTATGTCTTGGAGTCTTTCTTTTGGGGTCTATATTGTACAACAATCAATATACATCTTGGATATTTATGTTCTCATCTTTCATAATTTCAGGGAAGTTTTCTGTCAGCAAGTCAACAACAATCCTCTCTGTGTTTTCAGATGTCCCTTCATGTTCAGGAACTCCAATTAATCATAGATTGTTCCTCTTGATAGAGTCCCATGTGTTTCTTAATGCTTCTTCATTTTTCTTGTGTCTTTTCTCTGATTTCTCCTCAAACATGCTGGTGTCAGTAGTTCTGTCTCCAAGTCAGAAGTGTGTTTTCCATTTGTTCAATTCTGTTCTCTTGGCTTTGAATTGAGTTTTCTGATTCTTTAATTTCGTTATTGATCTGTTGGGTTTCAGAATGTTAGAGTTCCATCACTTCAAACAGCTTGCTTAATTTTTCATTTTGGTCTGTTAAATTTTGTATAATGTCTAGGAGGGCTGTCTATATAATTCTTCTATACTCAGCCTCTGAAAGTTTTAGAAAGGCTTCTTCATCTGGAAAGTTCTTTGGTTCTTTCTTTTTAGAGTTTTCTGGAGTCATGGTTGGATTTTTCCTTAAGTATCTCACCAAGGTCTGTTGTTTTTTGGATATCTAGAGGTTGTTTAGTTTCTCTGGTGTTGCCTTAATAGGAGCTGAAGTAGAAGTTGATCACCAGTTGTCTCTATATGCTCCAGCAACTGGGCCCAGTGGAATCTCTGTGATAGCAGGCTCTACTTCCTGGCTGGCAAAGACATGGCCCTACTGATGAAGTCACTGTGAGACCGTCAACTGACTCTATGTTGTGGGTCAATCGAGACTGGAAGAGATGCTGTCAGACTGCACCACAGTTATTTCTCTAGGTAGGTTTATTTTGAAAGTTAAAAGCTATCTGACAGCTTTCATAAACAGTGAGCCTGTTTATGAAAGGTGTGGAAGCCCCTCTTTCCAACTGGCAATGGAGGCACCTCTATATCCATCCCCAGATGCTGTGATCTAGCTCAAAGTATGGACAGGCTACTGCTCTGCTGTCTTCAGGTGCCAGGCTCTACCTGAAGGGTAAACTGTGCTAAACACAGCTTTTCTGCTGGAGAAGCACTCCCCAAGCTGGCAATGCCTTCTAGCCTGAGAATTAGCCTATGCTGAGGCCTCTGTTTGGGTAATCCGCCTCCTAGTCAGACAAGATGGAGTCCCACATAGGCTCTCCTGCCTGCTGTGAAATAGCCAAATCAATGGCAGAAGTTGGGAAAGAGGGGTGGAGGGACTGTGGTGCTTACAGTCCAGAGACAGGCCCTGATAGTGTGGCAGAACTTTACTGCCACTTAAGCCCAATTGCTGCCACAGGCTAACTAAGAGGAAAAAAGTTAAAGCTGGTAGTTACCTTCAGTCTGTGAGAGCTGACCATTCAACAAGGATGGGGGTCAATGAAAGAGAAGAAGTTTTCTGTTCAGTGGCATGTAGTCCAAAATGATAGCCCTATGCCATGTCCTAGGGCTCACTGGGTGTCCCAAAGCCCATTTAATTATCAATCCTGGCCTTAGTTTTCAGAGGGAGTTAAGGAGACTTGTGTCTAGTCCACCATCTTGACTTTGCCCCTTCTTTCTTTTCTTTTTTAATGCAAGAGACTAAACAAAGTCCATAGCATGACTGAAGTATAAAAGAAATATTTGGGTTCATTCCTCCACAGGTTTGTAATCAGCTGGTTTCACAATCTCACGGTTTCCCTTGAGCCTGCTGGAAACATGAGGAGGCTTGAGGGACTTACTCAGTCTATCACTCTTGCCATTTCTGTGTTTTAAGTAATAGGAGATCTGACAATTAAGTCCATGAACCAAATTGTTCTAAGTACTACATATCTCACTGCTGACTATCACTATGGTAACCTTTGAAGTACTGCCTTGGGAAGCTATGCACCAATGCCAGTGCCTACTCCAACCTTCAGAGCAATTTTGGGACTCTTTCTGGAGTGGCCATTCCACACAGTGACAAGGTGGCAAGTTCATGAACTTAATTGTATAGTTGTCTGTGAGGGAGTTTTTAGCCAGTAAACAAATAACTGTGTTGGAACACCTTCCCTACTCACTTGATGTGGCCCCCAATGATTTTCTTCTGTACCTGAAGATAAAGGAAATATTGAAAGGGAGACATTTTGATGACATTCAGGATATCAAGTGTAATATGATAACAGCAGGGTCGCCATGAGTCGGATCCGACTCGACGGCACTTGGCTTGGCGAATGGCCTTTCCAGACAAAGAGTTCCAAAATTGCTTTGAGGGGGAGAGTAGACACTGGCATTGGTGCATAGCTTCCCAAGGGGAGTACTATGAAGGTGACCACAGTGATAGTCAGCAGTGAGGTATGTAACACTTTTTCCGAGTTCACAAACTTAATTGGTAGTTTTCATATGAGTTGAGTGGCTTGCCTTGGGAATGAGAGGTATTCAAAGAGGAATTTCAAATACGTGACACAACTAGTCCAGAGACTGAGTGGAGGGTTCATTTTACTACACATTAAGAGCTACAGCCAGACATTTTTCTACTCAAGTGCCTTGGCAATGTGCTGGTGTGCATCAGTACTGCACTGATAGCTATTTCTCTACCAGCTCTACTACAGGATGGTAACCCAGTGCCACTGAGTTGATTTAGACTCGTAGTGACCCCACAGAACGGATTAAAACTGCCCCAACAGGAAGGTAGAATGTAACTAATTTTCCATGGCTATTTCTTTAAAAATTGAATCAATATTTGTATTAAAATGCAAAGATAAGATGGTGTAGCATTCCTGTTTAAGAGCCCAGGTTCTGGAGTCTTATATGCTCAAGTTAGATTCTTGGCTCTTGCATTCTGACCTTGGGTCAGCTTCTCAACTTTCTTCCCTCCTGTTTCCATCTCTGTGTTGGAGGTAGTAATGCAGGGTGTCAACCTCTTGAGTGTGCAAAGAGGATGCGGGGAGATCTTGTATATCAGGACTGAGTAGGGTTTGACGGAGAATAAACAGTCTCAAAGAGTTAGTCATTATAAGTGAGAACTGTCTTGATGACAGTAGGTTTGTGTTTGGTTGTTGGCAAGAGTTACTAGAGTGAGGTATGGTTGTAAAAAATATTAACCTCAGGGTTGCTTTGAGTATTTATGAAGAAGTGTGAGATCTCTGAGTGGCTCATACAGTTAAGCACTTGATTGCTAGTCAAAATGTTGGTGATTTGAACCCATCCTGAGGCATCTGAGAAGACGGGCCTGGCGATCTGCTTCTGAAAGGTCACAGCCATGAAAACTCTGGAGATTTGGTACATATGAGGCACTTGGCTTTTAGCTTGGCATGAAGTAATACCTGCAGTTACTTTTTTGGAAACCCTGGTGGTATAGTGGTTAAGTGCTATGGCTACTAACCTAAAGATCATTAGTTCAAATCTACCAACCAATCCTTGGAAACTCTATGGAGAAGTTCTACTCTGTCCTATAGGGTCAGTATGAGTCAGAATTGACTTGAAGGGAAGGATCTTTTTATTTTTATTTTTTAATCTATAAGATTCTGCTGTTGCAGGAGTAATGCAGAACCATCTGTGGCAAATGATGATGTCTGGTCCCTCTGCCAGTGTTGAAAATGGGATGGAAAGGAAGGGAAAAAAGGGAAAAAGAAGAACACGATTATAAATAAATGAGCAAACCCAACAGCATATATCCACAACCCAGCTGGGAGCTTCAGTTAACCTACCAGGTTTTCTAGAAACCCTGGTGGTATCCTGGTAAGTGCTGCAGCTGCTAACCAATAGGCCAGTGGTTTGGATCCACCAGGTGCTCCTTGGAAACTTTATGAGGCTGTTCTACCCTGTCCTATAGGGTTGCTGTGAGTTGGAACTGACTCAACAGCAATGAGTTTTTGGTTTACTAGGTTGTCTCAAGACAAAGAAACTTCCCTGCATGTTTTGTGGGTAAATCTTAATAGTCAGCTTCTTGAGGCACTGATGATGTAACTAGGAGGGCACTTCACTGTAGAGTCAGCCTTTCTAAACACTGGCATGTCAGGATGGTTTAATGGTGTCCATTTTACTCCTGAGGCTTAAGGGACTAAGAATTATTACTTATAGTCTGTACAACTCCCTTCTGGTGGATTCCCCACCCCTTTTTTGTTCTGCTTCTTTCTTTCTCATTGCCACCTTTTGGAAATATAAGTGGAACAGTTTCCCTTTGAATGCAGAACTCAAAAAAACTAAACCAAACTGGTTGCTGCTGAGTCGATTCTGACTTCTAGTTACCCTATAGGACAGAGTAGAACTGCCCCCTAGGGTTTCCAAGGAGTGGATGTTTTAGATGAAGGTTTATAGGACAAGTTAGTTGTTTATTACTGAGTTAGTATACATATTGTTTTTACGATAGTGGTTAAGAATCCCACAGCATGTGAACACTCTCCCTTCTCAACCCCGGATTTCCTGTTACCAGCTTTCCTGCCACCTCCCGCCTTCTAGTCCTTACCCCTAGTCTAGCGCACCCCTTTAATCTTGCTTTGTGTTACGGGCCTGTCTCATCTTTGGCTGGAGGGTGACCCTTAGGAGTGATTGCATTACTGAGGTGAAAGAGTGTTCGCGGGCTATCTTCTCAGGGTTCCTCCAGTTTCTGTCAGGCCAGGCCAGGCCATGCCAGGCCAGGCCAGGCCGGCAAGTCTGGGCCTCCTTTTTGAATTGCTTCTGCAGTATTCTCCAGCTCTGTCGTTGTGGTCCTGTGAGAACAATCAGTGTTAGCAGTTGGGTACCATCGAGCTGTGCTGGGCTCAGTCCGGTGGAGGCTGTGGCAGTTGTGGCCCGTTAGTTCTTTGGACTCCTCTTTCCCTTATATCTCTAGTTTTCCTCATTCCTCCTCTTGCAGAAATGAGACCAGTGCAATCTTTGTCTTTTAGCGTCACGAAATTGCTGAAGGCAGAAAAGGTAGATCTAGTTTTTAATTAACTTTGCCATTGATTTGTACATAATTCTGGCTGAGTCACTGTTCTTCAGTGAGCAGGGCAAAAATCTCAAAGATTAATGGTTTTTGCAGGGATTTTTCTGGGTTAGCCACCAGACAGTGTGCGATGTCTTCTTCTTCCTTTCCCTGGATGCCTTAGCTAACTCTGTTCTTGGCCCCAACACACAGAGACACACGTAGAAACACCTGCCCTTTCACATGTACCAAACGAGCTTTTACAATGAAAACATTGGGAGAAAACAAAACAAGCCAAAAAACCAAATGTCTTGCCATCGGGTCAGTTCTGACTCATGTGACCTTATCAGACGAAGTTAGAGCTGCCCCATTGGGTTTCCAAGGAGCACCTGGGGGATTCGAACTGCTGATCTTAGGGTTAGGAGTTGTATCTCTTAAGCACTACACTACCAGGTTTTCTGTTGGGGTATAAGAAGAGTGATTAATGCTACTACATTTAGCAGGTGATATAAAAAAGTACTTTTTCAATTTTACCTAATGTGATACATTTTTGAAAGTGTTATTCACAGCAACCGTTACATGCCATGAACAAAAATTTTCGTTCTGGAGAGTAAAAAGAGGTTAAGGGGATTTAAAAAAGCTACAGATCATGATAACTCTGTTGGCACAGTGCCTAAGTGCTACGTCTGCTAACCAAAAAGTCAGCAGTTCAAATTCACCTTGGAAACCGTGGAGCAGTCCTACTCTGTCCTACAGGGTTGCTGTGAGTTGGAATTGGCCTGATGGCAGTGGATATAAATCAGATTGGGCCAAAATACATTTTAGATGTGAAAAGTTGGTACACTTATTTGCCCACAAATGACTCTAATGGTATGTGAAGAGGTGAAGTAATATTTTCTGAACTACTTCTCTAATCTTCCCTGTTACATTAGAAAATGTAAAATGTAATGCCTGTGGTAGAATTTTTAGTGACAAATAACTTTGGTGTCTTTTTCCTTATATTATTATCTTTCTAGTCTGTCCTTGGAGTCCTGGTGGCTCCTGGTTAGAGCTCAGCTGCTAATCAGGAGATCGGGCAGTTTGAATCCATCAGCTATTCCTTGGAAACTCTATGGGGCAGTTCTCCTCTGTCCTGTAGGGTTGCTGTGACTCAGAACGGACTCCACTGCAGTGGTTTTGAGTCCATCTTCAATAAATTGCAGTTGTCATATTTCTTGGTTAAGTTTCATTTTATTTTTTTAATTTTTAAAATATTTGATTGTGCTCTAAGTGAAAGTTTACAATCCAAGTCAATCTGTCATACAAAAACTTATGCACAGATTGTCATGTGACCCTAGCTGCTCTCCCTACCTCGTGATGGCATATTCATCCTTTCAACGCTGTATTTCCCATGTCTATGCAACCAGCTCCTGTTCCCCTCTGCCCTCTCTTCTCTCCTCTGGACAGAAGCTGCCCGGTTAGTTGCATGTATCTACGTAAGCCGAGACAGCTGAAAGTTTTAACGTAAACATCTTAACACAGTCCTGTGAGTCAAGCTTTATTCTATTTGTTGTCAATAAGAGTTCTGATTGTTCCACATCTGAGTATTGATTATTTCTTATGATTACAGCACAATATCTGTCCTGTATCTATTACTGCTATTTTAATGGTGATTTCTTTTCTTTTTCAGGTCTGGAAATATTTCTGTACTTAAACTACGTGGATAGTAAATAAAACATTTCTTGTAGTTCTAGAATTGTCCTGAAGAAACTGTAGGGATTTAATTATGTGCCACATTAGGTCAATGCTTTCTCATTGTCTCTTTGTTTCCTGACCCAGTGCTGATTACTTCATCGACTTAGTTAAGCCTCACTTGGAATTTGAAAGTTTCTTGGATACACTCTTTCTTCACAGCCATTTCTGCTGAGTTCCTGGCCACCTGGATTGGCCCTCAAAATTTACAACCTCTGTCATCTGGTGGAGCACCAGTGCTGCAGTGGTTAAGAGCTATGTCCACTAACCAAAAGGTCTGTAGTTCAAATCCACCAGATGCCCCTTGGAGACCCGATGGGGCCGTTTTATTTGGTCTTTTAGAGTTGCTATGAATCAGAATCAACTTCACTGAATAGCAAATTTTTTTTTTGCTATCATCTGGCAGTTTCCCCGGCAGTACTCTGGCGCAGGCCCTAGGAACTTACCCCTGAGTTACCGACACAGCCTTCCAGGTGAGCGCCCTCTCTTCGCTCCTCCAGTGTTGCTTTAGTCTGTTCTTTCTCCACCCTTAGCCAGCGGGTTTCTTCCCTGCCAGCCTACCACAAAATCCAGCTGTTCTCGAGTGGGTTCCAGCACACGGTGACCCTGTATGTTTCAGAGTACAGCTGCTTCCCGGAGCGTTCACCGGCTGGCTTTTCAGAACGACATCACAGGACTCTGCCGAGGTGCCTCTGGATGCGTTGCCAGCCTTCCAGTTAGTACGGTAATTGTTTACACCACACAGGGATCCAGGTCCACCTCATGCTTTTGCAGTTTGCATTTTAGCCACACCAAATGCTTTTGTTTCCTATGGCATCCTGGCTCTCTTCCCTCTCATTTCCCTGCATTCGAATGCTGCCCTCCCACCTTGGAAGGCTGACTTCCCATCTTGCTTAGCTCTATTTCCTGAAGAACGCTGAGTGACCTGTCTCATCGTACCTGTTGTTTCTTCCAAGAAACCCTCTGTCCCTGATCCAGGTTAAACACTTAGCTATGTGCTCCTTTGAAGTCTTGGTGGTGCAGTGGTTAAGACCTTGGCTGATAACCCAGGAGTCGGCAGTTTGAATCCACCAGCTGCCTCTCACAAACTCTATGCGGTGGTTCTACCTTGTTCTACAGGGTCACTGTGGGTGGGAAGTGATTGGATGGCAATTGAGTGGATTTTGGGTGTGTGTGTGTGTGTGTGTGTGTGCATGTGTGCACGCATGCATGCATGTGCACCTTTAGCATCTGACTTTCTGCAAGGGAATTCTAACCCTACTTTGAATAATAAGTTGCTTTTCTTCCTTATCTCACACTAAGCTACGTGAGAGCAGGGACCACCGCTGTCTTCCTTACTGCGTGTTGTCCCCAGAAGCTAGGATGGTGCCCAGGATGCAGTGAAAACTTTTATTTGTTGAATCAATTTTCTCTTTTTAGTGTTCTTTTATCTTATACTCCACTGATGTTCGCAGTACCGCACAAACTGTTGAGGAAATTAAATTTGAAACACAAAGATGAATGGTTTCACCTGGCTGCAGTAACCAGCTCCTTGGCATAAACTGAATTTAACTTAGAAACAACTGACTCTCTGAATAGGAGGTGTCCTTAGATGGTGAAAATGGTTAACATGCTTAGCTGCTAACCAGGGATTCGAGTCTACCCAGAGACCCCCTCAGAAGAAAAACTAACAGTCTGTTTCTGCAAAACAAGCAATTGAAAACCCTATGGGACACAGCTCTACTGTGACATACACGGGGTCACCAGAGATCAATGCAGACTTCATAGCCAAGCCAG
Source organism: Heterohyrax brucei (assembly GCA_028571685.1). NCBI lineage: Eukaryota > Metazoa > Chordata > Mammalia > Hyracoidea > Procaviidae > Heterohyrax > Heterohyrax brucei. The sequence goes on along the minus strand of CM053148.1, from coordinate 81,061,340 downwards.
CCAAGTGTCATAGAAGTATGTTTTATGTAGACCAAACCAAAGATAAACCCCAAACTTATTTCTGCTGAGTCAATCCCAACTAGTAGTCACCCTGTTAAACAGAGTAGAATCACCCCACAGAGTTTCCAAGGAACATCTAGTGGACTTGAACTGACAACCTTTTTGTTAGCTGCTCCAGTGCGTAACTACTATGCATGACCGGGATTTGCTTTATCTAAAGAGGTAAGAAAATACGAAACAAGACCTTTTGCTGCGGAGTTGATTCTGACTCATAGATACCCTATAGGTCAGAGTGGAACTGTTCCATTGGGTTCTGAAGGAGTGGCTGGTGGATTTAAACTACTCACCTTTTGACTAACAGCTGTTATGGATTGAATTGTGTCCCCCTAGAAATGTGTATCAGGTTGGCTAGGACACCATTCCCAAATGTGAATGTCCAACATTTTGTCATCTGATGTGATTTTCCTATTTATAAACCCTCCCTCTACAAGGTTAATGAGACAAGACTATCAGCAGTTATGTTAATGAGACAGGGCTTGATCTACAAGATGAGATTGTATCTTACATCAGAACTGACAATTAGGTTTGCAAACTCATCTTAGAGAAAGTGCTACGTACCTCATTGCTGAATGTCACCATGGTCACCTTTGAAGTAGTCCCCTAGGTAAGCTCTGCACTGATGCCGGCCTTTAGCTCACCCCTCAAAACAATTTTGGAACTCCTTTTTCTGGAATGGCCATTAGAGCTGTTATTGTTTTACACTTGATATCCTGAATGTCATCCAAATGTCTTCCCTTCAACATTTCCTTTACCTCTAGGTACAGAAAACACTTAGTGGAACTAGACTGGGTGAGGAGGCAGCGTGTTCCAATTCGGTTATTTGTTTACTGGCTAGGAACTCACTCACAGACAGCTCTGCAATTAAGTTTGCAATCTTACCACTCTACCACCATGCTCAACAGCCAAGCCAAGCCAACTGCCATTGAGTCGGATCCGACTTATGGCGATCCTAGGGGCCAGGATAGAACTGACCCCCAGAGTATTCAAGGAGCGCCTGGTGGATTTGAACTGCCAACCTTGTGGTCCCAGAAAAAGAGTTCCAAAATTACTTTGAAGTGTGGACAAGGTGCTGGCATCAGTTCATAGCTTTTCAAGGGGAGTACTTCAAAGGTCACTGTTGCGATCTTCAGCAATGAGGTATGCAACACTTAGGACAGCTGAGTTTGTGGACTTGTCAGACCTTTGTATCAATCTTTTTAGAGAAAAAGAAAGAGAGGTGGTGAGCAGAGGGACAACGGGACCTCATAGTACCAAGAAAGCAGTGCCAGGAGCTGAGCATATCCTTTAGACCTGGGGTTCCTGTGTGGAGAAGCTTTTAGACCAAGGACAGCTAGATGACAAGGACTTTCCCCCAGAGATGTCACAGAGGGAAAAACTTCTTCTGGAGCTGGCACACTGAATTTGGACATCTAGCCTCCTAGACTGTGAGACAATGAATTTTTATTTGTTAATGACATCCACTGTGGCACTAGATGACCAGGACAGCAGCAAAACTCTTAACTACTCGGCCAACAGGTAAGAAAAAATTTCAAATTCACAAGTTCAGCTGTGGAATCAGAGGTAGCAGAGGTGGAGAGGGAGGTGCCACAGTCCCAGGGAACAGGTGAGGCACTGGATGACATTCTGAGATGCCACAAATGTGAAGGGCACCTGACTGAGGCAGCTGAATGAGAGCGGAGACAGTGTTTCTGCCGAGGCATCTCCACTATCACCAGGCATTCCTCTTAACATGGACAGGACGGGGCACTAAGGGTTTGCCACTGGGTACTGGAATTGGTGAGGTGGGGGTGAAAGGGGTAGGGGAGGGTGTGATGGAGTGGGGGGTGGGGATGCCCCTTAGAGATTACCCTCAGCCCCTGAGTTCCACTGAAGGTTGTGAACAGCAGCAAACAATGGAAAACAAATGGACACTCAAATTTATTCTGGAAAAAAAGAAACAAAAGCCCTGTTGTTTTATTGTTATTTAGAAAGCACACACAGCAATTTATTTGGGGGACAAAGAGAAAAGGCAAAATGTGTGAACCTACAAATTCATTTCCAAAGAACAGGTACCACTTCCCAAGCAGCATCTGTTTACGTGAGCTTCTTAGACTTTTGTGTTTATGTCTGTATACCTAACCAGACTTATATGCACAGATCTATGGAAGATCTTTGCACACCTGTCAGGAAATCCTTTTACCAAAGGTGGGCAATGAGCATGTTTCCCTTTATTTTCCCCTGAAAGTTTCCTCCAGATGTTTCCTTGGCTCATGCCACAGTCTCTTTTCTCTGAGTTCGTCTCTGATGGCAAGTGAGGATACTTGTGAAAGACGATTTTCCCTTAGTTCTTGACTTTTTCTTTAACTTTTTCTGATTCTTGAGTGAGATTCCCAGTTCTTCCATGATGGCATTGAAAGAGAGACACTAGGGGTGGGAAATAAAAGAGCATCAGTTCAATCCAACCTTTCTTCATTTACCATGGCTTTGTTGCTTACCTAAGCTATTAGGAATACAAGACACTAATTTCAGGACAATTCCACTACAAGGCAAGTTCCCACCAGCTCCCATCACCTCCTCCTCCACCCACTGGCCACCCACCTTTTCTACTTAGGGAAACTGAGGCAGCAAGTTAGTAGGGCAGACTTTGGGGTTTCACTCACAAATGCAGTCGCACAAAATTCCCCAGCAAGAGAAACCTCAGAGCTCTCAAAATAGACAACTTACCTTTGCTGAGACACCAAAACAGAGTTAAATTAAGTCATTTCTCCCATTATGATGATCCAAACATTGATAGGTAGGTATATCAAGGCATACGGACACTTCATAATGCTATAGAAAATGAACAAACCTTCTCTACACCAAGGCTTTGTTTTTTTCTCCCATGAAACCTTACTTTGTTCCTAAAATAAAATCTAATTCTTGATGACTTTCCTTTCTGATAAAAAAAAAGAAAAAAAACAATTTTAAATTGTATATTTTCTCCAAAAAACAGAGATTCTGGCAGCAGTGATGATGCAGCTGTGGTTGAAATGAAAACAATGTGGTTCTGAATGGCACGGCAAATGTGACAGTGTAATATGAAAAGAAAATGAAATTGGGATGATCAAATATTATACACATGCAGATGGCATATATGTATAATATATAGGCACACGTGCTTCACAATCACACTCTCTTTTCACATGCACAGAACGGAAGTGTCCTAGAAAACATAATCTACCATTATTTCTTCCAGACACGGATATTTGAGTGATGAATTCATGCTTATTTGAATATTTATGCAGTAACAGTGTTTTTAATGAAGGTAATTTGAAAGCATCCTTTGAAAAAACCCCAAACCATTGGTACTGGCATGGAAATGTAAGCATTACTCTTTTACTGTTTGTTCACAAAATAAATATGGCTGAAAATCAAAATAACAACAAGCCACCATGTGATTTATCTAGATTGTAAGTGTCATATTGAAAGAGACTGATGCCTTCTCTGGGCAAAATACTCAGCATCCACTGTGGTCCCACATGTCAATGTGTACTATGTATTTTTGAAAATTATTTATACTCTATTTTATTCCCAGTCTCTTCACAAAATACCCAGTAGCCACTGTGGTCCTTATATGTCAATATGCAATAGGTATTTTTGAAAATTTATACTCCATTTCGTTCCAAAAAAAAAAAAAAAAGAATTCAATGTAGTTTAGATAAGCAATGGAATTTTTTTGTTTTTTTTGACTTGATTTGAAATCTATACATGTAGGTTTAGGTTCTAGATGTTAGTTACTAAACAAACACCTCATAAAAACTGATCGTTTGCAAGTGACTTCCTCATTCTTTGAAGTCTCAGTTTTCCAAGGATTCAAATTTCATTTGCATTGTTCTATGGTACTAAAAACTGAAAATTCAGATCATGTATGTTTAATTCTCTTCCTATTGGCAAGTCAGAGCTTCAGTGACTAGGGGGAGAATCAAGTTACATGAAGAAAAAGTTCAGAAACATTTCACATGAATTATATTTAAAAAATATGGCAGTAGGTATATCACAAATGAAATACAATGATTTTTAGTAACAGAGATGTAATGTCAAGTTTATGTGTCACTATTGAGATCCGATGAATATTTTATAATGTTGTTGTGATAGATAGGGTTGTATTAGGTTTTAAAACTTTGCTCACAAAAGTACTTCATTGGAAGAAGTTTTTTTTTTTTTTTGCACAAGCAATTTCTGGCTTTGGAACACTATTACAATGGAAGGCAGTGGGGAAGGAAAGAAGGAGTGCCAAGCATTTTACAAATGCTGTTGTATATAAACAAGTCCCAGAGGTGTAAATGGTTAATTTATACCCACAGTGATTAACTGGAAGGTTAGCAGTTCAAGTCCACCCAGAGGTACCTCAGAAGAAAGATATGGTGATCCATTTCTGAAAAATCAGCCACTGAAACCTGTATGGAGCACAGTGGTGCTCTGACATACCTGGGGTTGCCATGAGTTGGAATCAGCTTACAGAAAATGGTGTGGTTTTGGGTTTACTACATATAAATTCACAACAGCCCTACAGAGAAAGGAAGGAGTTATTTAGCACCCTGGTTGAATAGATGGGGACATTTCCTACTGGAATATTAAGTGACTTGCACCAGAAACATGGCGAGTAGGAAGAAAATCCATCACTCAGTCTCAGCCGATCTGACTCTCTAAACCCAATTATTTCCATTTGAAATCTCCTGCACCTTGATTTTTAATTATTTAAAAAAAATCTTTTTAATAAATCTAAAAGCTTTTCAGGATTATTTTATCACAAAAATGTTGTTGTTAGGTGCCGTCGAGTTGGTTCTGACTCATAGCGACCCTATGAACAAGAGAATGAAACACTACCTGGTCTTGAGCCATGTCCACAATTATTTTTATGCTTAAGCCCATTGTTGTGACCACTGTGTCAGTCCATCTTGTTGAGGGTCTTCCTCTTTTTCGCTGACCCTCAGCTCTAAAAAGTACACTGAGAAATTCCAGTCTTTCTGTTTGATTTGCATTTACAGGCATTTAAGTCTCAGCTACGTAGTGCTGCTATAACAGAAAACCACAAGTGAATGGCTTTAACAAAAAGAAATTTATTCTCTCAGAGTCTAGGAAGCTAGAAATCCAGAGTCAGGGCATCAGTTACAAGGAAAGCCTTTCACTCTCTCCAGGCTCTGGGGAAAGGTCCTTGTTGTCATTCTGTCTCTCTTGAGGAGCTTCTTAGCACAGGGACCTGGGATCCAAGCGACTTGAGTTCCTAGTTCCTCTTTCATGGTGGTATGAGGTCCCTGTACCTCTCTTCTTGCGTCTCTGTTTTATATCTCAAAACAACTTGGTTTAAGATACACTCTACTCTTGTAGGTTGAGTCTTGCCTTATTAATATAACTGCTGCTAATCCCATCTCATCACATAGAGATACGAATTAGAATACATAGGAAGATCACATCCAAGGCCAAGATGGACACTTATACCATACGGGGACTCATGACCTAGCCATTTTATGTTGGAATAGCCTATGTGAGTATTCAAGCATGCTCACCTATGAAAACCAGTGTGGATAATCCTGAAAATTTCTTCCTTGTTTTGAATAGAGGGATGATCCCAGACCTAGTTTTGACAAAATATTTCAGTTTTCTTAACAAAGAAAATTCTCCTTCCAAATTCTGTATTGCTTTGAAAGATGATACACATCTTTATTTTTTGAGGAATCTCAAGAAATTGTTTCTTGCCTCCAGTCTGAGAGCCAACATGAATACAGTTTTCCCAGTGGTCTGGTCTGTCTGTCTTTGGTCACAACTAGTATTTCTTTGGAGTCTAACTTTGTCAGAAAATCACCAGGTATTGGGGCTGACATTTCCGCTGGCATGTTTTTTTCACTGTAGTCACAAGGCAAGAAGACCTTTAAGGACCCTACTAGCCATGAGTTTACATGAACCACATATTCCTGCAGCCTCAGGAAACGAAATTGTGAAGGTCACACCCCAGCAGAGTGGCATGGGAGGGTCTCCTAGTTATTAATTAGTTCACCTTTTATGATCTCAGAATCAAAGATAAGTATCACATAAAGACTGGACCTCTGAATCAGAACTCAAACGACAGCGGCTGTAAAAGCTTCTGTTACTGGGCTTGGCTTTCATGAACACCTTCAGGTGTATAGCGCCGTGGAAAAATGACGCTTAAATAAGGATTTCAATTTCTAAGCTTTTATTTCATTGGAGGCTGTCATACATGACATCAAGCCAGCTGTCTTGCTTCAGAGGCCAGAAAATCTGGATGGAAGAGCTTAGCAGCATCCTTCAGTGCTTTGGGGTGCCTTGGAAATACCACAGTAGCTTGGATTCTAAGTTATCCCATTTTTCTCTAATGAAGGGGGTTCACTTTTTTTTAACGGCTCTATCTATGTGGCAAATGCTCATGTCCCATGCTGGAACCCAAGTTCTATTAATGGCCAATGCATCTCATGTGTAACTGTCACCCATCTGTCAACAGAGGCTTGAATGTCACTGTGACACTGAACAGGTTTCGGTGGAGCTTTCAGTCTAAGACTATGAAGAAAGTCCCGGTGATCTACTTCAAAAAATTCGGCTCATGAAAATGCTATATGGATCACAGAGGAACACTGTCCAACCTGCAAGTTTTGTTCTGTTGTGCACAGGGTTCCCATGAGTTGGGAATTATTGAACATTAGCTAATGAATAATAATGAGTTTAAGCATATCAATGGTTGTGGGCATGGCACAGGACCTGGCAGTGCCTGCTTCCACTGTCCTCAGGGTTGCTGTGAGTCAGAACCAGCTCAAAGGCACCTAACAACAGCAACAGCAATAGCTAAGAAAACATACATGTGACCCTTAGATTATAGTTGGGAATTGGTCTTTGGTGTCAGAATCATGGAATTTAAATTTGACTATGTTGTTTAATAGCTGGATTATCCTGGGCAAGAAGTTTACTCTTTGATTCAGTTTTCTTATCTGTCAAATGGGAAAAATGGTAGAATCCTTCTCATACAGATTGAATTGTGGCCCCCTGAATGTGTGTCAATTTGGCTAGGCTATGATTTTCAGTATTGTGTTGTTGTCCTCCACTTTGTGATCTGGTAGAATTGTCCTCTACGTTGTAAATCCTAACCTCCAGGATGGTAATGAGGAAGGTTTAAGAGCAGTTATGCCAATGAGAAAGAATACACTCTATAAGACCAGATTATATCTTGAGTCAATGTCTTTTGAGATTTAGTACAGACAACTGAGCAGAGAGGAGAGAGACCTCATGTCACCAAGAAAGAAGATCCAGAATAAAAGCATGTTCTTTGGACTTGGGGTCCCTGTGCTGAGAAGCTCCTCAACCAGAATAATATCAATGACAAGGACCTTCCTCCAAAGCTGACAGAGAGAGAAAGCCTTCCCCTGGAGCTTGAACCCTAAATTCAGACTTCTAGCCTCCTAGGCTGTGAGAGATTAAGTTTCTGTTGTTTAAAGTCCTCCACTTATATTATTTCTGTTATAGCAGCACTAGACAACTAAGACAGATGGGGCTAGTATGGTAATTCAAAGAACACATGTGTTTAAAACAACACAACACCTGACACATCCTTTAAAATAACATTTCATTTACCACAGCAAACATATTTTGACTCTATGGCACTGGTGGACATATGGGGGGTGGGGCCAGTGAAAAAGTTTGTGCTTTCTTAACTTTGAGCAATTATATTACATTCTAAGCTTCAATTTCTTTAACTTATTTATACCAGTGTTCTAGTTACTCTACGCATGCTTGACATATAAAGTTTGCAATGTCAGTTGTTCGCTTGTTTTACCCAGTCTCTGACTATTTCACTATTTCTGTAATAACAGGCATTAAGACAGATTGAATCATACCCCAGAAAGAAAAGTTGCACAAATATCAGATGAAAATGAAAACTAACTACATTTCCTGCTATGAAAAAAAAGTAACATTTGTCTTTTAGGGCCGCTGAGAGTTGGAATTAACAATAATGGGTATGCTTATGAATGAATGAATATAGTGAGAAATTTAGGAGAAATATTCACTTATAAATGAATATATAGCGTGAAAGTATGTTGCTGACATTTGCACTGTTCTTTCTATTACCTGGAGGTACAGTTGTGTGTGTGAGAAAGAAAAAAAAAGAGAAAGCTGAAGCTACTTCCCTTCTAGAGAAGAAAACAACAACAACAAAACCCAATCCGCTGCCACTGAGTTGATTCCAGCTTAAGCAACCCAGTAGGACAGAGCAGAATGACCTCACTGGGTTTGCAAGGAGTAGGTGTAGGATTCAGACTGCTGGTTAGCAGCTGAACATTTCACCACTGTGCTATCAAGGCTCTTTCTAGAGAAGAGGAAATCAACAAACAGTAGTTAGTGTACGGTTAGTGTAGTTGAGATTGCAGCTCAAGGTTCAACTACAACAGTCACTCTAGCAGCTCTAAAGGGAGCAGGAGTTACTTGTTTATTTTAGTTGTGCAGAATAGTCACTCCTTCACTTCTGCCTTGTCTTTGGTGTGTCCCTGTGAAGGCTACCTGTCTGCCCTTCTCTGGCATTCTTTGGCTTTCTCTTGCCTGGCTATTTGATTTGTTTCCCTTTATGACTGCCGCCTACACGGTACTGTCTTTGGGTTAACCTCCAATATCTGAGTTCTTGGTATCAGAGTGAGCCTGAATAGAAATTCTTCTTCTCGCCTTGCTCCATGATCCTTACCTGGCAAATGTTGCCCTGGAAAGGGGGGTGGGTTGTGAAATTCATCAAGCTCTTTTTGTTTTGTACCTGAAATGAACACCTTGAAGACTAGTGGTCCAGGGGAAGAGAGTGACATTTTTTCCTTCCTTTTTCAGATGGTAGGGAAAGCTCCATACTAGAATTGGATTTGAACTTGCAGTCTTGGAGGAATGCAGGCCAAGCTGTCTGGGACTGGCCTTTGTGTTAACCGCAAACGTCGCATCGTGCCTTGTAATATCAGATTGTTTTCTTATTCTAGTTTTAGCATTGATACTTTTAGTTCTTCCATTTACTGGTATGTTTAGGAGAAATATGTTGATTGCAGACTGTCATGGACTGAATTGTGTCCTCCCTAAGATATGTGTTGGAACCCTCACTCCTATACCTGTGGAGGTAATTCCATTAGAAAAGAGGTGTTCTATGTCAGGGAGGCCATGTCAGTGTAGAGGTATCTCAAACCTGTGACTTTCAAGATATAAACCAAGCAGATTAGGCACAGAAGCAAGTAAATGTGAATGGTGGAGACACAGATGCCATGTGGAGATTGCCAAGGAAGTCCAGGAAAGACGCTGGAGAAACCAAGACAAGGATTTCCCCCAGAGGGGACAGACAGAGCCTGCCTGGAGCCCGTGTCCTGATTTCTGACTTCTAGCCTGCAGAATTGTGAGGAAAAAAAGTTTTGTGCATTAAAGCCACTCACGTGTGGTATTTTTGTTATAGCAGCATTAACTAATTAAGCCACATACATCCAGGGATTTGTAATGAACTTTTTCTTAGATGCCCTGACCTAGCCAATAATACAAGTTGTAAATCTGGTGTAGGTTTTTCTTTTTTAATTTAGTAGGCTCCTTATCTGAAAGTGGATCCCTGATGGAGCATTGGTTAAGACCTGTAGCTGCTAATCAAAGATTGGCAGTTCAAATCCACCAGCTACTCCTTGGAGACTCTATGGGCTGGTTCTGCTCTGCCCCACTGGGTAGCTATGTGTTGGCATCCACTCAACAGCAATGAGTTTTATACAAAGAGGCTTGAAATGCTCTGTGACTTTGTCTAACAAATCTTCAAATTATGTGAAGACGACAAGAAGGAGGTAGATAACATTACTGTTATTTTGTAAATGTAAAATCTTTCATTTATTTATAGACCTGCTATAATTCGACGGCACTTGGCTGGCATAACTAGAAAGCAAGCTATGATTTGAAGTCTTTTATTTTTAAGTCTTTTTTCAGAAATACGTAGAATGTTAAAGGAAGAAGTTATTGGGAAATAATAGGATTACTGCTATTGTTGTTATTATTGTTTTCCTGGCTTGGTCAAATTGGTGCTGTAATTCTGAATGGAAATTTCTTTTCCAAAAAGAAAGATCAAGCACTCACATCCTTAACATTTTAAAAAATCTAGAATATTCACATGTTTTAGGCCAAGAGTTAGGGGGCTTATTTGAAAACATAGCAGAAGAATCTTATCCTTAGATTTGCTACCCCAAGTCTTTGGAAAGTCTTTAACCTAGCTGGACAAGTGTTTTCCTTGTGAGATAATTTATGATCTATAGGGTTGCTATGAGTTGGAGTTACACCATTGGCAATGGGTTGAGTTTGGTTTTTAAGAGCAGATGTTAGGCTTGAGCCATCTCCCGTGAATTGCATAAGGACACATGCAAGGCAATTCTTGGAGAAGTTACGTGTTGCAAGCTCCATATCTGCGTGTGGCCCTTACATTCCAACACTGTGAGTGTGGGCACCGTTGATTCTTGTTTTATCAGTTTCCTGAGTTCATCTGGAATAATTTGACCAACTTCCATGTACTCATCACTCAGAAATGTAGACACTCAGTCACTGTACTAGTTTCCTGAAGAATGGTGTGTTGACTTGCACCTGGGAGTAAAGGACGGAGAGGCAAATGACTGACCTTCACCTCCTGGATCTGTGCCAACATTTTGGGGGTGAAGGAAATGTAGATGCTGGAATGGAAGCTCCAAGAATGATCCCCCACTCTGATCCCCACTTATGTGTGACCTGGCAGCCAGCCACTCCTTGTCCAGGCCATTTTCTGCACCATCCAACTGACGCGAGCTGCCTGAAGGTAGAAAATCCCTTCCTGCCACCCTGTACTTTTCTCCCTCTGGCCACAGAACATGGACTTCACTGCCTCATATCCCCTGTCTGCTTTCAAAGTCACATTTCCTTGACCTTTCTGTTTTGTCTATCTCTCTTCTTTCCCTATTTCATCTTGGCCCCACACCTAGGGCTGGTGCTAACATCTTTGCCCTCTTAGAGCCTACATTCAGCTTCTCTGTTTGCATGAATTCATACCCTAGAATCCTTTTTCTCTCTTGTTGTTGTTAGCTGCCAAAGTCTGTCTCTGATTGATGGCAGTTTCATGCATAGTGGAATGAAATACTGTCTGATCCAATGCCATCTCCATGATGTGTTGTGGACTGGACCATGACAACCCATACAGTTTTCTGGGGCTTATTTCTGGAAATTGACCGTTAGGCCTTTCTTGCTAGTCTGTCTTAGTCTGTAAGATCTGATGAAGCCTGCTCAGCATCATAGCAACACAAGAGCCACCACTGCAGATGAAGGTGTGTGTGTGTGGCTGCTTGTCAGGTGGGTTGTCTTGAAATGGAACTTGAGTGTCCCATGGTATGTGAGAATTCTACCACTGAACCAATCACCACTGCCATCAGGGTACGGATCACATAGAGAGGGCAGGGGGAGGGGGAGAGAGAGAGAGACAGAAAGGAAGGAAGGAGGGGAGGAAGAAGGGAGGGAGGGAGGGAGGAGGAAGGGAGGAGGGAAAGAAGGGAGGCAGGAAGAAAGGAAGGAGGGAAAGAAGAATCAGAAAGAAAGAAAGAAAGAGGAAGGAACAATGAAAGAAAGGAAGGAAAGAAGGGGAAAGGAAGGAGGAAAGGAAGGAGGGAGAAAGGGAATGAAGGAGGGAGGGAAGGAGGAAGGGAGAGAAGGAATGATGGAGGAGGGAAGGAAGAAAAAGAGAAAGAAAAAGGAAGAAAGAAAAGAAAGAAGGAAGAGAAAGACAAGAAAAAGAAAAAGAAGGGTCAACTTTACAGCTTTGAGCTCTTAAACATACTTTTGAGGATCTGTGGAAGACACTGTGATCACTGAATCTATTAATTACTGCAGCAAAGTGTTTGGAAGAAAGAGAGAGAAGCTACTTTGGATTATAAAATCTAGAATATCAAGGTTGGAGCCTCAGGACTTAGCATGCATGACTGGAATGGAAGATGATGATTTAATCTTTCTTCATCCGCCCGCAAGGAGGAAATGCCAACAATATAATTGAAGAGCCTTGACTAGAGCTTAGATCCTGATAAATACCTGCACAGGAGATCTCATCTGCTACTTCTGGGGTCAGACTCTCAGAGCGCTGGATGAGAAAGAGAGCCCAATAGGTTTGGGGACTTGAGAATACAGGGAATCTGTGCTCCACTGTCTGCCTAGGGCTCTGAGAGCAGGCAGCCACTCAAGAGAAGAAATGTCATTGGGTTCTTCCACAAGGACAGACTGAGACTGTCCTTGGAGTCTCCCAGGTCCCCTAAAAGAATTCATGGGCTGCAGAAACCTTATCTTGCCCTCTGAAAGAGGTACAAAAGCTACTGCGTGTGAGCTGATGGATGCGAAGAACAGTATACAAGATGACCGTCCAAGACTATGATGAGAGGCAACTACTCTGGAGGGCTCTAATATTCTCTCTTGGCTCTAATATTATGGAAACAGAGTGCCAAGCCTTTCTTCCTCACTGCTCTGGATATCTGGTCTGCTCTGACTCACAGTGACCCCTATGTACAACAGAACTCAGTGTAGCCGAGTCCTGGGCAATCCTCACAGTCGTTGCTGTGTTTGACCCCATTGCTGTAGCCATTGTGTCAATTTGTCTTGTTGAGGGTCTTCCTCTTTTTCACAGAGCCTCTTCTTTACCAAGCATGATGTCCTTCTCCAGGGTTTGGTCCCTCTTGATAATGGGTCTGAAGTCAGCAAGATGAAGTTTCGCCTCTAAGGAGCATTCTGGCTGCAGCGAAATGCACATGGTTTGTGCAACCAGGAGACCTGAAGCTTCTGAAAGGCCTCACTTATCCAAAGGTAAACTGCTCTCTTTGCTTGAAGGTGGCATAAGTGTGGATTTTTACTCCAATCCAAACCATCCACAATGACTGTCTTCTCTCAGGACTCACTGTCAGGGGCCAACGTGACTTTCTCCTCTGGCCCTCTGCGTTTTCTCTGCCTTCCCTGCATCCTCTGAGCCTGTTTCACCTCCCTTGCAGACTCGGGTTCTACACACTTCCTTCAAAGATTAGTCTTCTGTGTAGTGGTTATGTGCTATCTGCTAGCCAAAAGGTTGGCAGTTGGAATTCACCAGGTGCTCTTTGGAAACTCTGTGGGGTAGTTCTCTGTTCTGTAGGATCCCTATGAGTTGACATTGACTCGAAATGGCAGTGGCAGTGCATGTGACCGGATATCTCAGCTTAAGGCCAGAGATGAAACTGCTGGGGACTGGCTTTCCTTGACCTCACGGAGAATGGTTCTTCTAGCAGCTGTCAGCTCCAATTCCAGGTGACTCTGTGTATGTCAGAACAGTGCTGTGCTGCATAGGATTTTCAGTGGTTGTTTCTTCAAGAGTTGACCATTAGGCCTTTATTCTGAGTTGCCTCTGGATGGATTTAAACCTCTAATCTTTTGGTTGAAGGCCTATCATGTTAACCACTTCTATCACCTAAAGAAAACCAAACCAAACTCATTACAATCGAGTTGATTCTGACTCCTAGTGACCCTATAAATTGAATAGAACTGCCCTATATGATTTTCAAGGATGGCCTGATGAATTTGAAGTGTTGAGCTCTTGGTTTGTATCAGTAGCCCTTAACCACTACATCACCTGGGTTTCCTTTTCATCATCACCTAAACCAAAGCAAAACACATTGGCATTGAGTCGATTCTAACTCACAGTGATTCTGTAGGACAGAGCAGAACTACCCATAGGGCTTCCAAGAAGCCCCTGGTGGCTTCAAACTGCTGAACATTTGGTTAGAAGCCACAGCATTTAACCACTATGCCACCAGGGTTCCTTCACCTAGGGACTACAAAAAGTTAGAGTGAAGGCTTTAAAATTAAGCTTCCATTGAATTCTGTATCTTTCCCTTCCTGTACAGGCAATGGCCTTGTAAATTGATCCTGATTTAGGGTTCTGTTGTCCACAGTGCACCTGTGGCCTATATGTAGAGTCTTTGGAGTGCCAGCTTATGCCCACATGAAGTGGATATCAGTTCTCCTCAAGTTATAAATTCAGGTGCACAAAAAACTGTTTAATGTCTTCCATCATAACAACTTAGATTAAAGAGCTGGCTAGTGGAGCTGTTGCTCATCTAGACTGAGAACAATTCCACTCCTAAAACATGCACTGTGGTGATAGTGACTTGTTTGAGACAGATTTTATTGAGACCCTTTCAGCTCTTGGTGGTACTATGGATTGATGGCTGGCCTGCTTTCTCAATATCAAAGCAGACCTTTTCACCCTTATTACAGGAAGAATTTAATGTGTTCAAGACAGCCACCATATGAAAAATGCATTTGTATGTCTGAGGTTTATTTTGCATTGATCTTACGTTTCTATTTCCTTTGTGCTTTCCGCTTTGTTGTTGTTGCTGAACCTGTTCTGACTCATGGCAATGCTGTTTCGAGTAGAACTGAGCTCCAGAGGGTTTTCAAGGCTGTGAGCCTTTGGAAGCCGTTTGCCTGGTCTTTCTTCCAAGATATCTCTGGGTGGGTTCAAACTATCAAGCTTTTGGCCAGTAATTGGATGCTTAACCATTTGTGAAACCCAGGGACTCCCTTACTTCCTACTAGACTTAAAAAAAGAAATTGTGGTTGGAAGAAACTTCTGATGCAGCTTCCTCATTCCATGGAAAAAGCTGACAATGATGGTGGAAGGTGACTTGTCCAAGGACACACAGCCACTCAACTGCAGAATGGGGACCTGAATTCCTGGCTTATGATTCTCAAGTCACCTTTCCACTGGGCCACAAACACATTTCCAGGTTTGTTTGGTTCGTAGGACACTGTCAACTTGGACATCATAAAAATTATTTCTAAATAGATCTTACTTGCTTCCTGATTTCCGTGATAGCTAATGAATGCATGGGCTTCCAGGCAAAGGAAAGCCTCTCTGCACAATCACAAGTGCAACCCAGTTAAGAGAATTCTCTGAATTGCTTGCTAGTTAAGTTGGTCAGTCCTATGGAGGACATGAAACCCTGGACACTTGGCAATGCTTGTAAAACACATCAACATCTTTGAGGAAAGAGAAATGCCAAGTCAGCGAGGTTACCTGGGGACAGTTTTATCTTCTTAGTTTCTGAGGTTGGTGGAGACTAATGATGGGCAACCTACTTTTCTGTGGCTGAAAAATCTGAATATTTAAAGTTTGAATGCTCCATTCAGTTGAAAAACTGGGGAGAAAGACAATTCTAGCTGAGCTAGCTGAATCTGGCTTAAATGATTGGGGGGACTGCAGTACGTTCATTAGGTCACCCAGTTGTGTACATTGTGACATGGATACACACTTGTGTATCCATGGGGCCAATTAGCTGTGTTTGGTCTGACACTTGCCAAGCTGAGATTTTACAGTATGCGAAACCACACAGCTCTTCGCGGTGCTGCTTTTCGTTGCAAGAACTCATCTTTGAGAACAGCCTTTCTTTGAAAATTCAGGGGAGAATCTCGTTTTCCATGATGTCAGTCCTTTTGGAGAGGGTTTTGAAAGCAAAAATGATTTTACTGTGCTCACGCCTCTGGACCTAAAATTTGGTAACTGTGAGAAGCATAATGAGTGGTTCCTAAAGGCTAGTTAAAACTGTAGCATCTAGTCGAATTTTTTCCTCATCTCTGAGAGTTACTTAATAATGCCATTTGGCACAGTTAGAGGTAGAGAAAAGAGTACAGTAAGAAAGAATACTTTGCTTCTTGTTTGCTTTCCAGGTCTCTTCGGGCTATTTTTCAAATTGCTTGTGAGGAAAGAGACCTCACAGGATAAGGGTCTTGCACTTGGAAACTAATTGGGATTCATTGTTTCTCTGCTTTGCCACAGATGGCTCACACTGTGTCTAATATAATGCAAGTCAAATTCAGGGAGGTTATTTGGAAATCATTTTCCTCAGCTAGGTTTCTAATCCTATGATCCAGCTTAGTTTTCTCAGGACAGCATCCCTGCCTACTGTATATGTACTCCATATCACCCCCAAACCCATTACTGTCGAGGCGGGACCAACTCATAGCAATCCTAGAGTTCAGAGTAGAACTGCCCCATAGAGTTTCCAAGGAATGCCTGGGGGATTTGAACTCACTAACTTTTTGTTAGCAGACATAGCACTTGACCCACTATGCCACCAGAGTTTCCATAGGCAGTTCCAATTTTGCTGGAAAAACTCTGAAATAATTCAATTCATTATCTTAGTCTATAATATAATGAAAGACAAAGCTTTATTTCTTGCTTTATTGGATGAGAGCAGACTTGTTAGGAAAGAAATTAGATAATGATCAATGATACATAGTTGGGGATGCTCTTTTCTGTCTTACAATACCTCTCTGATTCCTTCTAACCTTAAATAATATTTTGTGTAGCGTAATCAGCAAATATCCTGCTGGCTGCTGTGAAAACTCATGGTTACCTCTGATATGAAGTATAACTGTTATCTTCAAGGTAATATTAAGGAAAACTCATGTTTACCACACATTTTAAAATAAAACCAGTAGTTTAGGATGATTATAAAAAGCTATTTAAAAAAATCTCTTTTATTGAAGATAATTTTAATAAAACCTCAGAAATATTACCTGATTTTAGAGAAAATGACTACATTAAAGCTAATTTTTATGAAAACTAGTGCATGCAGCACATTTTACAGATTCACTTTCAGACTTTATTAAAATGCAGATTCCTAGACTGTATCTACCAAGTAGAAAAGGGCAGAGGTGGATTTTGATTATACATAAGTCTACAAACTACTGCTAAAAAATAGAGTTTAGAAGTTTTTCCTTTCATACATAAGCCTTTTAAAATAAATCTCCTTTAAAATTAGGAAACCCTGGTGGCATAGTGCTGAAGTGCTACAGCTGCTAACCAAGAGGTTGGCAGTTCAAATCCACCAGGTGCTCCTTGGAAAAGCTATGGGGCAGTTCTGCTGTGACCTAGAGAATTGCTATGAGTCAGAACTGCTCCAAGGGCACCTAACAACAACATTTAAAATTCAGTGTCCCTAAGTGTGTGTGGGGAGGGCTGGGGGTGGTGGGTCATTGCGATCTTAGCAGTCATTTACATGATAGTGAGGATTGGTTGTCTACCAACATGTAAGAAAGAAGAAAGAATGTAAAGAGGATAAACCCCAACCAAACCCAGTGCCCTTGAGTCTATTCCAACTCATAGGGGTCTGGAATGAATGGAGGTTCCACAAGGCAGGAAATGGGCACAGAGAGAGTAATAGGAGGTCCAACAATTAAGTCCATGAACTTAATCGTTCTAAGTCCTACATGCCTCATTGCTGATATCACTATGGTCACCTTTGAAGTCCTCCCCTTGGGAAGCTAGGTATTGCTGCCTGCACCTGCTCCACCCTTCAAAGCAATTTTGGAACACTTTCTGGAATGGCCATTGCACATGGTGGCAAGGGAGCAAGTTTGCGAACTTCATTGTATAGTTGTCTGTGAGGGAGTTTTTAGCCAGTAAACAAATAACTGGATTGGAACACCCTCCCTACTCACCTAATCTGACTCCCAGTGACTTTTTTCTTTGCCCAAAGGTAAAGGAAATATTGAAAGGAAGACATTTTGATGACATTTGGGACATCAACGGTAGTACTGACATGAGCTCTGATGTCTATTCCAGAAAAAGAGTTCCAAAATTTTTTGGAAGGGTGATCTAGGCACTAGCATTAGTGTGCAGCTTCCTGAGGGGAGTATTTTAAAGGTGACCATACTAACATTCAGCAATGAACTATGTGACACTTCTTCTAGGTGAGTTGATGAGCTTACCTGTCTGACCTTGTAAGCTACCTCCTTGGTGACTTTTATATTTAAAACTAAGTCTGAAGACTTCACACAGAGTATCATGAAATGTCTGTCTCAAAGATGTGTAGTTTCTTCTTGAATTCTGCTTGTAAAGAGATGTCAAATATGTGTTATAGATGTTGCCTGGGATTAAAGATTCCCCCCTCTAGAAATTAATCGAGCATAAATAGCAAGGAACTGATTGAGCGCCAACTGTGTAGGCAACATCACGTTTCAGGTCAGTGGTTTTCAAACCTCGTTACACAACAGAACCAATTTCGTATTCCCTGAAACACTACAGTTGCCCTGACCCCACTCCAGACTCATTAAATTCACATTTCTGAAGGTAGAATCTAGAAATTCTGCTGTTGATTCTCATATGTTGTCCATTTGGGCCCAAAGAACTCGCCATTGATTTTTAATGCTTGTGTGAGAAGTGGTCTTAGAGTTTGAGTCTCTAAATAGGAAAACCTTGTTTTTCAAAGCAGACTCTGTTTTAAGATGCTTCATGAATTTTGCTTACTGCCTACATTACCTAGGGAAGAACACTTAATTTATCTCAAAGGAACAAATCTTTGTTAAACAATATTTATCAGCAAAATCCAAAACCAAACCCACTGCTGTTGAGTCAATTCTGATAGATATCAATGCCATAGAACAAAGTAGAACTGTCCCACAGAGTTTACAAGGAGTGCCTGGCAGACGCGAACTGTCAAACTTCTGGTTTGCAGCTATTGCTACATCATCAAGGTTTTCCATTTATCAACAAGGCTTTTATAAATGACCACATTACTGGTATGCTGTTACGTGATACTGTCTCATTCTCCCACCAACTATGTCAAATCAGTAAGGTAATTTTCATTTAGTAAGTAAGGAAATGGAGGCTCAGACAAGTTAAAAATTTACCCCAAGCAACCATGATTATAAATACCATTGTTTATTAGTTGACTTCTATGTGTCACGCAAAGTACACGATGTCTTGCATGTTGTTACTGGATGTGCTATACATGATCACAACAGTCTTCCTTGGACCACAATCTGTGGAACTCTGCGCTGTTAAGGTGCTTTGGAGGGGAAAGATTCTGCAGTCTAGCAAGTTTGGGGAACTCTGAAAGCTTTTCCATCTTGTTGGAAGTTCTCCATGCATGAGAACATATTAAACACAGAGTGTGCAGTAAAGGGATATCCAGGGTGCTGCTCCAGGGGTTATTTGACCAGAAAAATGAAAATGGCTACTGGAACCCATTTTGAAAAATGTTCCCTCAAAACAAACTTTAGAACATAGAAATTATGCCTGGTTTCGTGTATTAAGAAGCCAAGACTCTGAGAAATTTAGTAACATGCCAATGGCCAATACAGCATGAGGCTGCACTGGACTTTAAACCCATTTTTGACTGACTGGAAAATTCTTATTCTAAGGTCATTGAATCTATCATATTCTTTGTTAAGGCAACTGAAATAAACTCATTGAAAGGATTTCATGTCATATTGAATGTAAAAGCATTTTGAAAGCCACAAAAATGCTAGAATTAGGTGGCATATTTTTTAACCAAAAAACCAAACCAAACCTATTCCCATCGAGTTGACTCCAACTCATAACAACCCTGTAGGACAGAGTAGAACTGCCCCATCGAGTTTCCAAGGAGCATCCAGTGGATTCAAACTGCTGACTTTGTTGGTTACCAGCCTTAGCTCCTAACCACTATATCACCAGGGTTTCCACATCACCAGGGTTTTTAGTAGTATACAAATGTTGTTTTTTGGAAGGGATTATTTCTTTCTCCAAATCTCTGAGTTATATTTTTAAAGTATGGTCTCTGTAGAAGGGGAAGTTTTGTGTTATTGTTAATACAAAATTGGCTAGGTATCATCCTTCACTTTTGAAATTTTGGGTAGTACTTCTGGTATATTAAATGATCCATGAGAAAATAAACTCATGTGATTTGTAACTTCTATATATTGAGTCAATGAAATATGAAATTGAGAATAATGTAATGTGGATTCCAACATCGGATTCCATTGAGTAGAAAAACATGAATTCTGATCCAGGGCAAATAGCATATAAATATATATCTATTTTACTTCAGCAACAGTAAATAAATGTTACTGTAACATAGGTATTCTCTTAACAGTACATTTATTTAAAGCAGAAAGCAAGGCTGAGAAACAATCAAGGCAAGGATCAACTTTCCTGAACATCTTTTCCTGGGGAAACATAGAGTTGACTGAGGGGACTCATGATTTGAAAATAGGAACCCATTTAAAGCTAAGAAAAGAGAAGACAAAGTGCTTCAAGATGGCCCAGATGGATTCTCTTTACTTCTGAGGATGTCTTTTGGAGGATTACTTCATACATCTAAGTATAATCCCATTAAGGAGAACAAAAGCCAACTGATTCCATATTGAGGGAACTCCCGCACTTACTGTGAAGAGAAATCAGCCCCGGGGACCAGCAGACATCCTCCCTCATCACAGATTAAGTATACTATGGGCTCTGCATGTCACCAAGCTGAATTAGCCTGGGATTATTTACAGCATTTTGACTACAGGTGGAAAATCAGTCCACAGAGGTCTGCAACTAATGTGGATGGAGACCTTTTTCTCTGTTCCCTCCTCTTTCCTTTTTGCCATGACACACTTGGAATGAATTAATAATGGCAGAGGAGCCAGAGAAATAAGTGCCGACATGGCAATGCTCAGGAGAGACTCCTCCAAGAACAATTTTTATATCCTGGGTGAGAGGGAAGGAAAAGGAAAATCATATCTCATGCAAGATGTTCTTCAACTGTGTGAATGAGGGTGCCTGAGCAAAGGTAATGAATTAGTTCTTAGCTCAGGGCTTTGCTTCAAGCTTAAAGGAAATAATAGCTTGAGAAAGAAAAATCGCAGTTCCTTAGAGACCATGAGCATATTACCTAGCTGAGTTTAGAGAAGATTGGTAAGCTCTCTGAGTAAATGTGATTTGAGAGCCTAGTGTTAATGAACCTCTAGCCGGGGACCGCTCTTGGCTGCGTGATGCCTTTGGTGGGCCGTGCTCAACTTTGCTAAAGCTTCTCTGTGACAGCAAAGGTTTCAAGGGTGGTTTTTCTCCTCTGGATCATGTTTTATTTTATTTTATTGCCTTTAAGATCGAAGACAACTTGAAGTCTTTGTCTAAATAATATATTTTACAGAGTGGAATCCATTTGAATTTAAAATTAGTGTCGTTAAGAAGTTAAATGCTTATGGAAAAGAGTGGCTTGGGATAGTTTCAAAACATCCAGAGAGGGAGAAAGAGAGGGGAGGGAAAAGAACAGAAGGTTCACCAAGAAGAAAAGAATGTCACACCGCTAACATTTGGTTGTTATGCTTTGCACTGGTGAGGGTCTGGACATCCTTTCATGAGAAAGGAGTTGCTTATTTTTAATGCAGGAAGATAGAACTAAGAAACCTCATTGGGACTTATCTTTCTCTTCACAGAATAGCAGTAAATATACCTATGCAAGAGGCTACGTGTTCCTAATATGCTCCCATGTCGTCAGATCCACATCTTTTTCCAGTGTATTGGATTTAACATCTAAAGTACATAAGTTTACTATTCTAAATAGGATGGGAACTATGGTTATTTATGCTTAGTAGATACAGATATCATCAATAACACCAATCAGCAGGAACAAATTCCACTGGGCACACTGTTTTTTGTTGTGCTTTGTTCTTTTTTAAAAAAAACTGTTCACACAGTATGAACTGAGGACTGTGTTCGAATCCCTCTTTCCTCTCGAAATAATTTGCCACATTCTAAATCCGTAGATAAAGTGGTTCCAGAGGTGGAGGTGGTTGGATGGGTTTGCTTACACTGCAGTCCGTAAAAGAAACAAAAAGCCTTGCATGCAAAAGAAATGAGGAAAAAAAAATACAGAAAAATGAATAAATCAGAAGTAAAAAATGGATGTTTAAATGAAAATTTAAATCAAGTAAAGCTGGCAATTATGAGAAGCACATTAAAGCATAACATATACAAGCTTTTATTTTTCAAATTAGTTGCATACAACAAGACACCTCAAGAGAAAAATTGAACCTTAAAACTAAACAGATCCACCCATTCTCCCTTTTCACTGAGTATATTTTCTCCCATAAGGTCTAGGAAAGGGAGCCTGACTGTTCCCACAGCTGCTTGTAATTCTAGGGGAGTTTTTTATTTTTTTCCTGAGGACAAGAAATCATCCTTCCTAGCTTTGGGTGTCTGAGGAATGCATCCCTTAAAGGAAGTGAGACAAGCATCAGATGATTAATACAAGTAGCTACATAATCTGCAGGTTCGGTAAAAAATTAAAATTGGGCGCTCTTTCTTCAAACATTTTGAGAACTCCCCGAGAGCGATAGGAGGCCGGTAAACTAAATGTGGGGTGCTGGGCAGCTGCCCAGGTCGCATGCCTGTGAAGCCAGGGCGACTTCCTATGGTGTGTGCTCTCAGTGTTTGAACACTGTCTTTAAATGGAAGGAGGGATCTACAGTATCACAATGTGTGTTTGCCCTATGTGTGTCATAGGATGCTTAGAAAGAACAATCTTCCATTGAAATCACCTTATTCAAAGGAATTAAAATCCCCTGATGTAATTTCCTTCAAAACTAGAAAGCAAAAGTCAACAATACAGCAGCTGATTGTTGAACTCATCTTATCATCTTAAATACTGTTCTGAAAAATACAGTCTGTAAATGTACATGTACTTCATTGTCTCCTGAAAGCCCTGATGGCGTAGTGGTTAGGCACTATGCCTGCTAACCCAAAAGTCGGCAGTTCAAGTCTGCCAGACACTCCTTAGAAACTGTGTGAGTGTGGTTCTACTGTGTCCAATAGGGTAGAATTGCTACGAGTCAGAACCGACTCAATGACAAAGGGTATCATCTGGCACTTTGTATCATTTACCATCTTCCTGGCTAAAAATAGAATAAAACAAAGCAACTTTCAGGTAAATTATCCCTTCACAAATCACATTTTGATAGAGGTGAACACCTCATTTAGAAAGAAGACTTCTACGTCTTTCTGTTATTTGTTTTACATTAGCCTATGCACTTGACATCTGTGCTTCAGAGAGGACAGCATTTCTCTCAGAAGTTCTTTTACTATCTTTTCCTATTTTGTTTTATTTCTTCATCGGTATGTCTAGGATTTTCTATCTTTAGAGCAAATAATGGTTCCAGAAATTAACTGAGCTTGGGGTTTCTGCACAGTCATTCCAAACAGCACTAATTGGATTTTGTGTATAAGGCACTTCCTTCTCCTCATCAATAAAAGATGGCTCCACGCTGCCAGCAGCACCTGGCAGGGATTCAGTAGCTCTTTGCTCTAACTCAGAAACGGTTCTGTGGGCATCTAATTCAATAAACCGTTAATGAAATAAGGGCAACGCTCCTTAAAAATCTCAAGCTTAACACAGACAACAACCAGTGCCAACTCCCCAGTCCCGGCAAGGGATGACTCACCTGTTCGACGTCATTGTTCTTCCTTGATTTGTATATAAACTCTCCAATGGCTACAAATACGGAAAGGACCAGTCCAGCGGCCAGGACGATGAAGATGCCCCCAATGTTTTCCACGCCCAGCGCGCTGGCCTCCTTGCTCTCTTCCTCGGGGCAGCCGTTGCCTCGCCACCATTTCTCTTTCATCATATGTAACTTTCCTTCCTCTTGGAGCTGAAGAATAGCGATGGTAATTTTATCTCGGTAAGGAGAGCCTGTGGGGAAGGCCATGTGGACACTGGTCACCCAAAGGCTGGAGAAACCATCAGGAAGTTCTTACTCTTTAAAAATACATTCTGAACCAAACCATTCCAAACCTAGTGCCACTGGGTTGGTTCCTACTCATTAGGTACGTAGGTCACAGATGAATGGTTCAAAAAATAAGGAGCTAAACATTCATAAAACCACTTGGTGCTCTCTGAGCCTCAGGAACAATTTTCGAGCTCCACAACCTTGTTTTCACCCTATGGACACCTGTGCTCTGAAGGCTATCTATTTTAATTTGATCCTGTTTTTTAATCTAGGAAACATTACTAGGGTTTTATTAGCCAAGAGCCACAGATTTGCCCACAGCAAGCACTCTCTTTGTTCGTCATCCCTTCTTGCATCTTGTGTCTCCTACCCGGAACCGCATCAAGAAGTGTTATGTCTTTCCAAAACAATGCACTGCTGTTGAGTAGATTCCAACTCTTCGTGACCCCTCAGGACAGAGTAGAACTGCTCCATATAGTTTCCGAGGAGCCCCCAGTGTATTCCAACTGCCAGCCTTTTGGTTAGCAGTCGTAACTCTTAACCACTATGCTGCCAGGGTTTCTGTTGTCATTTTGGAGGTGACCACAACCAAAAGACAGTAGCCATTGAATGGACTCTGACTCATGGTGACCTCATGTGTGTGTGAGTAGAAAGGTGCTCTATGGGATTTCGATGGCTGATTTGTTGGGAGTAGAGCACCAGGCTTTTTCACCAAGGTGTCTTTTGCTGAGCAGCTGACCATGTGAACTCTTTGCATCACCCAGGGGCTCTGTGATCATCGTGAAAATGTTGGCCCACCAATTTTCTAGCAAAGGGCAGCAAAGTGCAATCCTACATTCTTAAGTCTCTAAACATGTGGAAAATGGAGAGCTGACATTTTGAGGTTAACTCTGGCCTGGGCTGTCTATTTCAGTCACAGAAAGAAAAGTCAGACTAGAAATTTTGACTCATACTTCTGCTGGCTGGTGCATTCTTCTGTTATTACGGGATTCATTGTTTAGTTTCTCCTGTTTCTAGGCTCTTGGTTGGTTGGTGACAGAGCCTGGCTAAATGATCACTTCTGCTGCTTTGTTTCCTTCCTAGGTGTATAGCTAAGCATTTCTCAGATCCCTTTGTAGTTCAGAGTGGTCAGGTGACTGATCTCTAGCCAATCAAGTGAGAGAAAAAGTGACGTGGGATGCTTTCAGGGTTGGTACATCAATTCTCTCTTGTCATTGAATGTGCAGTTGGAATGGCAGAATGTTGTCATCAGGGTAGGGGCCACCATTTAATTAGTGCTTTTCATGTGGTGGGCCTGACCGATGCATACACACAGCTGCCACCTGTCCACCAGTGGAGGCCTGAGTTTTGCTACGAAGCTGACTTGGTGTCAATGGAGCTTCCAGACTAAGACAGACTAGAAGGAAAGGTCTGGGGATCTGCTTCCAAAAACCAGCCAATCAGAGTGCAACAGTGTGAACCTCAGCCAATCGTGGGGATGATGCTGGACTTGGCAGTGTTACTTTCCTTTGTGTCTGGGGTCACTCTGTGTTGGGACCAATGGCTAAAAACAAGAGCAAAATAACAGAAAAGTCTCCACACAGAAGAAATCCTGGGCCCAGAATGAATGCAGGAAGCAGAAGCTCTCTGCCAGCACACGCTGGGCTTTGAATAGAGCAAGAAATGAATTTTTACTGCTGCTGAAATGGTGAGGATGCTGAGGATAGCTGTTCATCCATGCTGACTAATACACACATTCAGACAAACTTAAGAGTAGGTCTAGAATACTCCAAAGGCCCTGTAATACTCCATGGGGTTTGGAGAATTTGCACGAATCTTACTGATATTATTTACAATCTATTTTCTAGTAATGCTATAAAACTTTTAATTTTGTTAGTTACAGAGCATACATGTATGTCCAGGCTAAATCCCTCAATACTGGGTTCCTGTGTTCACCAACACAAAGGGAGAAGCAGAGACAGTGGATTCTTTTACTCAGTTTTATCTTGGCACTGAGAGCTCTCATCAACATTTCTTCAGCATGACAGGAAAACAAGCCACCATAGAGTCACATAGCTCTTTCTGTCTGCTAACTTTAAAGTCATTCATGGTAGAAGCACATTGAAAAATGGGACATCTGATAACAGAAGGGATCTCGACACACTGCTGTTGAGTTGATTACAACTGATAGCGACCCTGTAGGATGGAGTAGAACTGCTCCACAGAGTTTCCAAGAAGCACTTAGGGGATTTGAACTGCCTACCCTTCTGATTAGCAGCTATAGCTTTCACTACTACATCACCAGGGATTCCAGGAGTGTCTTAGGAATTATTTTGGAATTGTATGAAATTTCCCACCTAGAATTCTACATGGAACTAATAGTTACTGGCCACATCAAGACTCAAACTCCGTTCTGCTTACTTGAATCTTAACTGTTTTCTCCGTGAAAACATTCCTCCTTTGCACATTTGCTTAGTGTCCTATAACATGGTTATGTTAGAGACCCATAAAACAAAACAAATAAATAATGTCTGCCTCCAAAAGCGGTTGTCTTTGAGTTGATTCCCACTCACAGCCACCCCATGCATTTCAGAGCAGATTTGTGCTCCTTAGGGATTTCAGTGGTTCTGATCTTTCAGAGGTAGACTGCCAGGCCTTTCTGCCAGGGCACTTCTGGGTGCGTTCAAACTGCCAACCCATTCGGTAAGCAGCTGAGGGCTCAGCCTTCTGTACCCACCCAGGGACTCCTTAGGCTAGAGAAGAAAGCTAACAGTTGTGGTCTATGCCACTGTCTCTCACTGCTCTGTCCTGAAATAGTTGTCTGCACTCAAATTCAAGTTTTAAAGAAGAGCAAGATGCTGTGGAGTTAGATGGTGGCTGTCTTAATTAGGAGTGTATTTTTGGAGTGAGAAAATGATTCTCGAAAGCCCCATGGAAAGATATCGGTTGCTTGCTTAAACACCCTCAAAATAATAGTGTCCAAACTAGCACCCTGAACTTCTCTATAGCCTGTAAGCAATTAAGAAAAGGCAGAGAGTCCTGCTTTAATGCTCCTGAAGGCATTTTGAAGGGAGCAGCAAAGATTCGGATGGTAGTGGTTACAGTGTTCATCAGGTCGACATATACAGTGGGCAGTCAATAAATGTTTGAAGAAGTTCTTCTTCCGCCTCCAGCCTGCACAATGCTGAAAACCTCCCAGACAGAACGGATCCTGTCTCTGTTTGAAGGTGCTCCCTAAGATGGAAACCCTGGTGGTACAATGGCTAGGAGATAAGTCTGCTAATCAAAAGTTTGGCAGTTTGAATCCACCAGGCATGCCTTGGTAGCTTAGTTAAGTGCTACAGCTGCTAATCAAAAGGTCAGCAGTTCAAATCCACCAGATGCTCCTTGGAAACTCTATAGGGCAATTCTACTCTGCCCTATGGGGTCACTACGAGTTGGAATAGACTTGACAGCAATGAGTTTTTTTTTTTTTTTTAGTATATGTTAGCAGAAATCTTTGTTGTTGTTGCTTAAATGGATAGAATGTACTGGAAATGATTAGTATCAAGCACTGGAAAAAATATTCTATGTATACATGCATATCTTTCCAAATAACAACTGATCTTTCTTAAAGAGTCAATTCATCATCGAAGAAGCATCTCACAAATTCACAGCTGTCTTCTCGATGGATGCATTCTCTCTGAGGTTGGCCATCTGTTCCAATTATTCCTTCATTGTTTTTGGTTTAAAAGCATGACAGGTTTATAACCAGGATGAAAAATTCCTGGAGCATATTTCTTTTTGTCTAGGGAGAGAGGATGGCCCTTCAAAGCGGGAATTTTTCTTTTGGAAGATGGGTGAAGTTGGCAAAAGTAGACAGAATTGGTGCATTCAGATCTCTATCGTATTAGATAAGGGTGATGATACTTTTTATGGGCCAGCAATATTCATGTGAATTCGGAGTGGGTGATTTTCAAAGTGCTACATTAATTTATGGCTGTTGCAGAAAGGAACTTCTCAACTCCCAAACTTCCAGCCCTCCAAGTTACTTGCTATGCTATCAGACTTTTTGTCTTGAGAGTTCTACTCCACTTTATAGAATGCCCTTTAAATTCTTACATGAAAGTGAGAACGCCCTGATGGAGAATGTCACAAATTGTTTTTCTCTATCCCAGTGAATGTAGGTGAGTGGTGAGGGACCAGGCAGTGTGTCCATCTGTTGTATACATGGTCACTATGAGTAGGAGTCAACTCAACAGCAGCTGACGACAACGCTATCACAAGAGAAACTGGGTGGAGATACGGGGCATTGATGGACTGGCGGGGCAAGGCTTGGGGGCAAGTTAAAGGTGTGCTCTTCCACTTTATAGTTCAGCCTACAGATGCTTTGATCGCACTAGGAAACTGAAGTCTTTCCTCTAAGAAGTTTCAGAAAATATTACAATCAATTCTAGAGTCTTGATTCTACAACGATTAAGGGAAGGGCATCCATTACTCTTAATCCTGTCTGAATTACGGCCCATTTAAAATAACTAGTGATGGGATGTTAAACAGAAAAAAAAAGTCTACCTTTCACCATCCTGTTATTAAAATGAGATGACAAGTTTGGTTGGGGACATATGGCATTCTTTTTAAAATAAAAAAAGGTATGTGATGTCCTTTTATTTAGTGTTTGACAATCCCACTAGGCCCCCTGAAGAATTTACTACTAAATTACAGGACAGCCTGTCACTTGGGGAAATGATGTACACTTTGCTGCTAATATTGGTATTTGCATCAGGACAAATTACTGTAGATAAAACGATGAGAAGGTAGTTACAGCCTCCCTGACCCCACAAGACATAAATGATAACATTAACAGTAGAGCTCATTTCTCCATAGAAAATATTTCTAACACCAGATACCAAAGTGAACCAAACCTGTTGCTGCCAAGCTGATTTCAACTCATAGTGACCCTACAGAGAGCAAGGAGTCAAATTAGTTGTCATCTCTCAGTGAGAAGAAAATTGACTTCTATCTGGCTAATAAAGCTAGAATAGGATACACAAACTAAAACATCAGGAACACTGACCTAAAAAAATCTGTTGTTGTGGCTGCATTTTGTTTTAAAGTGGAATTTAGGACAATTTTTGTGCACAAATTCTCACATGAGGACTATTGACTGATCCCGTGGCAGCCACCCCCTTTAGAAAAGTTCTGTGGTCTCTGATTTCTCCGTAGTCACCACTGTGCACTACTCACTCTGGGTCAGACAAGCTTTACTCAGTTCTTATAATTGCTTGTCTTCTGAAAGCCCTTGAATTTGTGCTATCTGCCTGATTTTGAGTGTCAGACTGGATAATCCTTTCAAGAACAAAAATACCTGGGTCTTTAATTATCTGGCATGGCTGCAGCTAAGTGCAGTGCAGTGCAGCTTGTTGCACTGGCCCGGTGGTCTAACTGTGATCAGATTTCCTCTCTTTTGAGTGCTTACAGTGAATTACCAGTAACTCATTTGAGAAGAGCAGATTGTCACTATATCAGAACCTGTCTATGAAGAAAGAAGCAGCAGAAGGCATGTCCATTTTGAAGGGGCAATTACCAACATGCAAGAAGATCCAGCTCTGTGGATCGATACATCCCCAGGCAGTAACATCCCAGGGAGGGCAACGTTACAGGACCAAAGAATAGGATTATTCCAGGGCTTTAGGTAGCTATTGTTGATTGACCCAAACATGCTGCCTGAACACAGAATAATCATAATTTAATCTTTATCCTTTACCTTTTTACAGATAGAATGTTTCTTTTCTGCCCAAGGACAAGGGATGCTAGTTCTCTACCTATTGTCATCCACAAGCAGAATCATTTCTTTACAGTTTAAGGTAGGAAAACTCTGAATGATTTTATAAGTGTTGAAGAAAAATGTGGAGAGAAGGAGTCGTAAGGAAGACATTTATTCTAAAAGATTTGTGTGCGATAAAATAATACATTCTACATACACTGAATCTGTAGAAGGAATCACTGACTGACTATTCGTTAGGTTCAATATCTGGGACTCTTCAGTTTAGACTGTGTTTTCTGATCAGTAAGGACGTCTCTCCTATTTACTGGTCCACTAAAAATGCTTCAGAACCTTCCAGAATGTGGCGATAAGAACTCTGAGCCCAATGCCCTGCTTTGCTTTGTAATTCACCCCATTCATCACAAACCACACCAGCTGGTCATCAAGTCCAGTTTCCACTCGTCGTGATCTCACTGTGTGTTAGAGTGAAATTGTGTTGCAAAGGCTTTTTAAGGGCTGAATTTTTGGAAGCAGGTTGCCAGGGCTTTCATTCAAGGTGGGTGGTGCAGTGGTTAAAGCAATTGACTGCTAACTAACAGGTTGGCAATTGGAAACCATCGGTGGCTCCACGGGAGAAAGCTATGGCAGTCAGCTTCCGCAGAGATGTATCACCTCAGAAATCTAACGGCTGGCTCTGAGTGGAAATCAACTCCATGGCAATGGGTTTTTTTTATGTTCTTTGGTGGTCTTGAACCTCTAACCTCCCTGTCAGCAGCCAAGCAGGTTAGCCCTTTTTTTACCACTCAGGGACTCTGTCTCAGTTGACATCTCACCCCGCTTACCAATAGGTGTTCCCACTCCGTAACCTTTGGAGTCAATGAGTCCTCCGATCTGGGTGAGGTTGCAGTTCCTCTGGGTCACATACTCGATGCTGGTGGACTCCATCAGCAGGGCGTAGTCAGTGGTGAGCACACGCTGGATGCCCTCGTCGCTGTTCCGGATCAGAGCCGTCTGCTGCCTGCTGCTCATGAAAGCCCACATCTTCTCATAGGTGGAGATCCTCGATTTCTGTAGGCAAAGAAAGCAAAACTACAGGCAGAAGAATGCTTGAGGGAGGAGGGGAAGTAGTCCCAAAAGGATTGAAAATCTCAGTGGTTCAAGCTGTGGAGTTGATTCTGACTTAGAGTGATTCTGTAGACCAGAAAAGAAAGGGCCCATGGAGTTTCCAAGGAACACCTGGGAGATTTCAACTGCTAATGTCCTGGTTAGCAGCCATAACACTCAATCACTGCACCACCAGGGTTTCCTCAAAGAACATAGGAGAACCTAAACTGATGATCCCAGAGCTTCCTTGTTGCCAAGAAGAATCTAATTCTCTATGCCCAAGCACTTGGGAGCAGCTGTGGAGAAAATGCAGACTTTGCCCGCTTAGTAGAAGGCCAGGCCAAGGTCATTTGGTCGATTTTAGTTAGGAAGAAGGGTGATTGGTAACAGGAACAACTATTTACCCAGTGAGGGATGGCTGCAAGGCATCCTGGTCCATCTGGCCAAGGGCTACCGAGCTCACGGTCAAGTTCACTCCTGAGTACTCACTGACTCTATTTCTCTTCCGGATTTACACAGGCATGTTTTAATTGTTTTCTGGCACACATGCGCAGTTCATGACCTGATTCAGCCTTCCTTTGCTGGGGAAGGCCTCGGGATAAATCACTGACTTATCAGAATCTGATTCCTACAGGACAGTGTAGAATTGCCCTTACAGGGTTTCCAAGGTTGTAAATCTTTATGGAAGCAGACTGTCATATCTTTCTCTTACCGAGAGGCCTGTGGGCTTGGACTGCCAAACATAGGGTTTGCAGCTGAGCACTTCACCACTGCGCCACTAGGGTTCCTTGCTTACTCTGTTTGTAAGAGGTCTGTTATTCATTCTTCCCTTTTCTAGGGGAAAAGACTGGACTGTGAATACCCCTTTCAAGTGATAATTCAGATCAGAACACTCTTCACACTATACTTGTATATATTTAATTTTTAATTACAAGCATAATTTAGATAATGAGGATGGCATCATTTATTTCATAATGTCCTCTGATTTTTGTCTTTTCCCTTCTTAAGCTTTCTGACAGCTCCAACAACAAACTCTGCACCTATTTATTCAATCTATATCACGTCTGCACCTGCACTCACTCACTATTACCTCATCATCTTAAGTTCTTTATTAAATACTCCGCTTCAGTTTTCACATTGCTTAGAAGCGAATTTTCCATACTTCAAAAAGCGACCTGCAATTACACATTTTCCATTAACTCTGTAACTTTCAGAGTGTTCCTCTTGGTTTTGGTTCTGAATGTGTTTTCATTTGCATGAGTGCTGTTTTCTTATTTATTTCAAAGATGAGAGAGAGAACGGGAATGATGGATCTTTTGAGGCTAACCCAACACGCACACTGACACGTGAGAACTACATGTGTTAGGCAGCTGCTTTTTCAAGCCCAAAGTCTATCATCTCAGGAGTGCAGAGAGTGGAGAACACGACCTGGGCCATGTGCCATCAGTGGCAAGCCTGTGGAGTCAGCTCTGGAGTGGCAATTCGTGTTCCAGGATCCCTGGGAGGCTCATTCAGCTCCCAACTGTGAGCGCTTGGAATCTATGAATCGGGGAGGACGGATGGCTGTATTTTGGATTGTTAGACACTTGACAAGTCCCATGAGAACAGTCTTGTCAGGCAAGCAGCAATTCAATAAACCCCACCTTACAGATGCTGGGGAAACAGTGGTGGTGTAGTGGTTAAGTACTGCGCCTGCTAACCAAAAGGTAGGCAGTTCAAATCCACGAGGCACTCCTTGGGAACTCTATGGTGCAGTTTTACTCTGTCTACAGGGTTGCTACCAGTCAGAACTGACTCAATGGCAGTGGGTTTGGTTTTGGTTATAGCTATTGGCATTTTAGGGGACCCATTCTGTCATGATCAGGCCCCCCAAGTCAGCCCTCAATTGTGGAGATGCCTGGAAAGTACAGCTGGCATCCCCACGCCAAGGACACAGTGTGGGGCTCAGAGTCAGTGCCTCGTTTCCACGTGATTTCAGCCTTGGAGAGTCCCGTAATGTGAGACGTGTGATAAAGACCTGTTTGTCAAATGTGGGGGTCAGTTTATTTTTGGGCAGTAAATCCACAGCTGGGAAAATCAGTACTCCATCAGGAGTCTGTCATCTTAAGGGAAAAGAATTTTCCTAGAATTCTGGAATATTGAAAATGTCAGAGACCATTAAGATTAACTCATCCAAGCTTCGCTAGCACAGAGAAAAAGAACCGGCTCCGGAAGTTTCGGAGACTTCATGACAGACACCAGTGGGTCGGAGCAAATACTGGACCCCCTGGAACTCCTGATGTGCTTGCCCCCCTGTATTAGGCTGGCTTCACAGCCAGGGTTATTCGTAGTGCCGTGATTCTCCTGAGGATGACTTACATCTCACTGGAGCTACCTGTGAAAATGCAGCTCATATTCCTGGATGTCTACTATTCCCTGAGGTAGTTTTCTATTTGGTCTCACATTAATATGGAGCAGGAGGCAATCTCCATGTAATGAATTCCACAGAACATCTTTTTTTTTTTTTTTTTAAATCATAGTAAAATCTTACAAGAATGAATGTCAATAATAATCAGAAAACTAAATATTTGGTCTATGGGAGTTGAAGGACAAAACAAAGCTAAGTGGTCAAATTCACCCATGATGAACTGACTTAGCCTTATAAAAGCCTGTAGTCATGGAGTCAGTTCGGACTCATGTTGTTGCCACGTGTGCCGTCCAGTTGGTTCTGACTCACAGTGACTCTGTGTACAATAAACTGAAACACTCCCCAGGCCTCCGCCATGTCCACAGTCGTTTTGTGCTTAAGTTCATTGTTGCAGTCACTGTGTCAGTCCATCTCGTTGAGGGTCTTCCTCTTTTTCATTGGCCCTCCTCTTTACCAAGCGTGACGTCCCTCTCCAGGGGCTGATTCCTCCTGACAGCCTGTCCAAACAATGTAAGACTTAATCTTGCTATCCTTGCTTTTAAGGAGCACTCTGGTTGTACTTTGTCTGAGACAGACGGATCTATTCACTTTTTTTGTCAGTCTGTGGTGTATTCAATATTCTTTTCCAACACCACAATTCAAAGGCATCAATTTTTCTGCTTTCTTTATTTGTTGTCCAGCTTTCATAAGCAGGTGATGGGGTTGAAAATACCATTGCTCGTATTAGTCATACCTCAGACTTCAAGGTGACAACTTTGCTTTTGAACACTTTCAAGGGGTCTTTCGTGCAGATTTTCCCAATGCAATCAATGTGTCTTTTGAGTTCTTGACTGCTGCTTCTATGAAATGAAAACGAAGTAAAATGAAATCCTTAACAATTTTCATCTTTGCTCCATTTATCCTGATATTGCTTATCAGTTCAGTTGTGAGAATTTTTGTTTTCTTGGTGGTGAGGTGTAATCCACACTGAAGGCTGTGGTCTTTGATCTCCATCAGCATTTCAGGTCTTCTTTTTCAACAAGCAAGGTTATATCACCTACATAAAGTATGTTGTTAGTGAATATCCCTCCAGTTCTCCTTGATTTAGTCCAGGTTCTCAAATCATTTGCTAGCATACTTACTGAGTATGCATAGTGAGAGGACACAACCCTGATGAACAACTTTCCTTGCTTTAAACCATGCAAAGCCCCATGTTCTGTTCGAACGACTGTGTCTTTATCATGTATAGATTCCTCATGAGCACAGTTAAGTGTTCTGGAGTTCTGACTCATAGTCACCTTATATGACACAGCAGAACTGCCAGATAGTGTTTCCAAGGAGTGGCTGGTGGGTTTGAACTGCTGGGTTTTTTGTTAGTAGCCTGAACTCTTAACCACTGCACCACAAAGGTTTTGACTGTGCGGTAGGGGCCATTTAAAGCATCCAGGGAATTGAAGGACACAGAAGAAGGTAGGAGCCCCTGGCTGATGCAAACTCTTAGCATATTTGGCGCTAACTGCATGGTTAGAGGTTCGAGGTCACCCATAGTCACCTCAGAAGAAAGACCTGAGGAGCTCCCTTCTGAAAATTCAACCTCTGAAACCTCTATGGAGCACATTTCCACTCTGACACTTCTGGCATTGCCACGAATCCAGAATCAACTCAATGACTGGTATATTAGATGGCAATGAAGAAAAGTCATTTCCAAACCCACACAGCTGTCACTGAATGCCTATCAGATATACTTCTCAAATTATCTGTATTCAAGGGCTGTTTTTTGTTTTGTTTTAATCCATGGCAGTCCTATCTGTGTTCCTATTGCACATGACTAGTGTGCAGTTTGTGCCACATGGACCCATCATGTGGCTGCTCAGTGGCACTCGAGGTGGCCTAAACTCAATGAGAAGAGACTACCAGTCATGCATTTGATGCCATCATCCTGTTTAAGGGATACGAGATGTCGAACTGCTCACTCTTAGTTTCTCTCCTCATCTTGTGACAGTTTGGTAGCAAATAGTTTTCTGATTCAGCGCATTCTACACACTTGATTTCATGTAAAACCCATCATTGGAGCCAGAGGTCATGGATTTAAATTCAATCACATAGCTTGCTCCTTCTTGGGGTACAAGAAGGTTGTCCTTTGCCTAAGGAAAGTCAGCTGATATGAACATTTTTGTAATGTTGAAAGTACAACCTTCTCACTGCAAGAAAAGTCACTTGCTAGAAAATGGTTGTGATTGAATTCTGTGAGTCCAGTCCCCTGGTGTGGGGCAGGAGAATTCTGCCTTCCTGGGTTCCATGCCTTTGTTAATGGAATCTTGAGTGGTGTTGTGATGCTGAACAGATTTCAGAGGAGATAGGATGGAAACCTAGGGATCTACTCTTGAAACTCAGCCAAGAAAAACTGTATGCATCAAAACCATCTTATTGGTAACTGATTGTGGGAAATGCGCTGGACTGGAAGTATTTTGTTCCATTGTGGATGGTGTAGTCCTGAGTCAGGAGCCAACCTGATGGCAGGTAACAACCACAAGCCCCAACACCTGAGAACTGGATCTGTTTGAAAATTGGGTCTTGGAAGATGTTACCAGTTTTGTTAACCTGAGGTTATAAAGACGTCAAGTGTCTCCTAATCCCCTCTGAGCTGTGTTCTCAGAAAAGAGAAGACACACAAAGAAGAGATGGCCATGTGAAGATTTAGCTACAAACTAAGGAATGCCTGGGGCTACCAGAAACTGGGACAGACAATAAAAGGGTTTTACCGTAGAGCCTTCAGTGAGAGCATGGCCCTGCTGACACCCTGAATTTGGACTTCTTGCCTCCAGAAATGTCAGCAAATGCAGTTTTGTTTTTATAAACCACCAAATTGTTGTATTTTGTTACAGTAGCTCTAGGAAGCTAGTATAGGACTTCATCAAACTGAAGATGTAGGAATCAAAGTTCCTTTTATCCTCTGATCTTCTCAGATTTGCTTGGGGCAAATCTGCTGCAAAAGACTTCTTTAAAGTTTTCAGGAGCAAAGATGGCACTTCAAGGGCTCAGGTGTGCCTGACTTGGCGGTGGTACCTCACGTACTTGAGGATGAAGGACAGTGAATAACGAAGACCGAAGAAGAATTGACACCTCTGAACTATGGTGTTGGCAAAGGACATTGCAGGTGCCGTGGGTTGCCGGAAGAACAAACA
This sequence comes from Heterohyrax brucei, assembly GCA_028571685.1. NCBI lineage: Eukaryota > Metazoa > Chordata > Mammalia > Hyracoidea > Procaviidae > Heterohyrax > Heterohyrax brucei. The sequence goes on along the minus strand of CM053148.1, from coordinate 81,025,363 downwards.
AGTATGTGTTAGAAGACGTACAGCCAGTATGCTCCTTAGAAGCAAGGGTGGAGATACATTGCCTCACATCTTTGGACAGGTTGTCGGGGGGGATCAGTCCCTGGAGATGCACATTATGCTTGGTGTAGGGATTGTTGAAAAAGAGGGGGACCCTTGACAAAACAGAATGACACTGTGGCTATCAAAAGGGGGTCAAGCCTAACAACGATGGTGCAGGTCTGGGCAGTGCTTTGTTCTGTTGTACATGGGGTCCCTACGAGTTGGAACCGACTCAGTGCCATCTAAGAACAACCTCCTCACTCGCTAGATGCTGAAAATGGTTCACACTCGATTACTAACCTGAAAGTGGGCAATTTGGACCCACACAGTAGTGCTTCACAAGAAAGGCCTAGCAACCTACTTTTGTGAAGATTACAGCCAAGCAAACTTTACAGAGCAGTTCTGCTTTGGAACATATGGGGTCGTTGTGAGTCATGGATTGGACAGTAATGAGTCTGGTCTTTTTTTGTCTTGTTTATTTTCTTTTTAGCCTAGTAATAGCAACCATAATGGGACAGAGAAAAACATCCTTTTGTTTTCATTTAAAGTTCTCTTTCATCATTTGAAAGACGGCACACCATTATAACCCTGCCTTAGAAACACAGGCTATTTGGGATACCTCGAGTTCTCAGGAGGGCCCAAAACGTAGCTGTTGTGGACAGAATTGTGTCCCCCTAAAGTGGTGTGTCAACTTGGTTAGGCCATGATTTCCAGTATCATGTGGTCATCCTCGATTTTGTGATTGTGATTTGTAAATACCATCACTGTGATCTTAATAAGATGGACTAGGGACATTTGTGTCGATGAGTTCTACAAGGGTAGATTAAATCTTAAGTGCATCTCTTTTGAGATATAAAGAGACAAGTGAACAGGGAGACAGGGAGATCTCTAAGCACCAAGAAAGCAAAGCCTGGAGAACAGTGCATCCTTTGGACCCAAGGTTCCGAGTGGAGAAACTCCTACTCCAAGGGAAGAATGGATGACAAGGATTTTCCTGCAAAGCTGACTGGCAGAGATAGCCTTCCCCTGGAGCTGGTGCTCTGAATTTGAACTTCTGGCCTACTGTGAGATAATAAATTTCTCTTTGTTGAATTCATCTGCTTATAGCATATCTATTCTGGTGGAACCAGATGACTAAGACAGTAGCTAAGCAATAACTTATTTTAACTGTTACAAATATTGGTATAGAAGGCTCAAGTATCTTGGGACCCAGTGAGCTGTTCACCACTGGCACCCTAAGAAAAGAGATTCATGTTCAAAGAGTTTTGAAGATCCTTCAGCCTCCATGTGACACACAAGGACTCCGAGGTGGGGTCGTGGGTGAAGTGATTTGCTTAGCAAAAGAAAGCAGGATGGAAGCCAGATCTCTTTCTGCCTGTCTGTGCTCTGTCCACTGCCTCTCCATGCTCAGTAACATTTTGTTTTGAGTTCAGGCTATTCTGGTAGCATTGCAATCTGATTTGTCCCTTTTCAACAGATTTTCCATTTATAAAGACATATATCTTCAAAATTCTTTAAAAAAATAGGAAGAGACGTCATAGTCATAGAAAATTGTCATAAAATCTGAAAGACAAAGCCAACTGTTTGAGTGACTAGCTGGATGTTTTTGCACCTTCAAATGCACAGTAGCCCCAGCTTGCTGAATCACTTAAAACATATATTTTTAAAAATGGAAACAGTGATTACCTTTTACGTGACTGTGTGTGGCAAAGGTTAATTAGAATGTCTGTAAAGTACTCGGAGCTTCTTAGCAAAAGCTGCTTAAACTGCAAAAGCCTCATTTATTAAATCTGAAATCATCTAGGCATTTTTTTTTTTTAAATCCTGGAGAGGTATCAGGTTTAGATGAAATTCCTTCTGTCTGTTTAAACTTAATTATGTGGCTAGCCTGATGGCACAGAAACATCTCAGGCCAAGAGCAAGCATTTTTCATCTCAAATCTGTTACAAGGGTATGTTACCGTATCACCATTATATGATCATCATTTATTTCTCTTTTTTCCCCTATAATGCATGCAAGTTCATCACTCCCTGGGGAGTGATTTACAGTGTGGTCTGGACACAGTTAAAATCTACTTATAGAAAACTATAATGGCAAGCAGGGTGCTTGTAGAAGTCAGACAGTGTTCTAAGCACTTTGCATAAATTCATTCCTTTCATACTGACAGCCATTCTGTGAGAAATGTAACATTAGTTCTCTTTTTACAGAGAAGAAAACAGGAGCTGGAGATTTCCATATGACATGAAGAGGCTGGGATCTGACCCTGACAATTGGGACTCAGGTTCAGGAGCCCTGGTGGTACGGTGGTTAAGTGCTCGACTGCTAGGTGGCTGGTGGGTCATTTGAACCTACCTGTCTCTGTAGGAGAAAGATGTAGCAGTCTCTTTCTGTAAAGGTGACAGTCTTGGAAACCTCATGGGAGAGTTCTACTCTGTCCTACAGGGTCCCTGTGGGTAGGAAGTGAGTAGCTGGCAACAGATCTACTTAACCAACAAGGAATCAGCCACGTGTATTTGTTTGAATCTACAGAGCATCATACTCAGAGTCTAGCTGATATTTTATCAAAATATTTCATAAAAGAATTAAAAGATTTAATAAAGGAATTATTGAAATGCATAGCTGTGGATGGCTCTTTCAGCTGGAATTAGTGTTGTCCTAACTCTTGTACACATTACATAATACACGAAAATGATTTGAATTTGGGGCAGTGTTTTAGAAAGTAGAGTAGGTGCAACCTAAAAGAAAACGTGGATTTCCACCCCCCTTTCCTTTCCCAACCCTGGTAGCACAGTGGGTTAAGTGCTACATCTGCTAACTAAGAGGCTGGCAGTTCAAATCTGCCAGGCACCCCTTGGAAAGTCTATGGCACAGTTCTACTCTGACCTCTAGGGTGGCTATGAGTTAGACCCAACTCCACAGCAGTGGGTTTGGTTTCTAGTTTTCCTTTAACAATATTTTGCCATCTGTTTGCAGTTACTGGGTTCCTGGTAAAAGGTATAAGAAGCTCTAAACCAAACCCACTGCCACTGAGTCTGTTCCGACTCATAAGGACCCTATAGGACAGAGCTGAACTGCTCCATTGAGTTTCCAACGAGAGACTGGCAAATTTGAACTGCCAACCTTTTGGTTAGCAGACACAGTACTCAACCACTACATCACCAGGGCTTCTATAAGGTATAAAGTGTGTGTAAAGCCAAGGTATAGTGTGATCTTGTCTTACCTTGGGTAGTGCAAATGGCTAAGTGTTTAGCCCCTAGCTAAAAAAGCTGGCAGTTGAAAGCCACCCAGAGGGAGGTCTCAGAAGAAAGGCCTGTGAGTGATTTCCAAAAGGTCCAAAAGAGCACAGTCTTACTCTAAAACATGCAGGTTCACGACGGATTGGAATCAACTTGATTGTCACTAACTTTTTATTTCCTCATTAATATGGCCTTAACAGCAATAGAACCTCTACTATCCTGGCACCAAAAAATAAAACCCTTTGCCATCGAGTCAATTCTGACTCCTAGTGACCCTATAGGTCTAAGTAGAACTGCCGCATAGTGTTTCCAGGGGGCACCTGGTGGATTAGAATTGCTGACCTTGTGGTTAGCAGACATAGCTCTTAACCACAATGCCGCCAGGGTTTTCCACTAGTCAGATATATCCCCGTATTGTTTTATTTTTATTGGGATAAACATTGTTTATCACCATACTCTTTCAGGCAGGTTACAGGGTCTCTGTAGGCAAGACGCTATAATGCTACCATTCAGTAGAATTAAGAACTGTGAAAGGCTACTTAAAGTCAAAATGTCTGAAGATCTTATATACAGATCTGTGTTTATATTTTTATATTTTCATCTATTACTCAGCACACACGTACACAGTGGGGGATAAATCATTGCTATTCAAATTCTGTTATCTTTTTAAAAGTGATATTATAAATGTTTTAAACGTATACCCAATGTACAAATAAAATACTGAGAACAATGATGTTTTAAACTCACCCAGATAGTTTCACTTTACGAGAATCCTTTACTTAAGAAAAACCTTCAAAATCCTTGAGAGACATGAAAAACAGCTAGATAGAAACCCAAACCTGTGACTCCATACATTATTTTATCACATGATATATTCCTGTGGTGTTTTTTAAAATATATGATTAATTTACCAGCTCTTGGAGGACAGTCTAGCAGAAGGAGAGAGCTACAGCCACGTGAGGGCCACTGTCTGTCAAGCATATGTAATATGATCGTGCCTTGATTGAGAGAAATGGCATTTGTAGAATCACCAAGGTTTTAAAAATTCATGCTTTCCCTTTTAAACGATTCCCTCAGTGGGACTCAAACACTTTTACAAAGAATTTCTCATTCTTTTCTCCTATCTAGGGTTAAAGATGGGTCCATTACAGGCAATAGCTCAGTCTTTGGAAAAAGCTAGTTTAAATCGACTTTATGAACTTCTCTCCCAACAAATACATTATTAGGCTCCAGGAACTTAGCATTTCTGACAAAGGTGATAAAATGAGCTGGATCTTTCCAACACGATGTGAAGAATTGCCTTCCTATGCAGACAAGTCTTTCATCTCACGCTTCCTTAAATGGTTATTTCTGTCTGAAGCCTGTTTCTCCACAGTAGCTTTTTATTGCCTCAGTTTCACCAGGGCAATACTCATTAATTTCCTAGAAATGTCTCTTTGAAGGAAGACAGCACGTAGCCACTTTCTGGAAGATGATTTTGGAAAGGTTAGAGAGTCTCTTTGTTCCCACAGCTGGACCAAAGTCCCTGGACCATGCAATCCAGAAATGACAAGGCTCTTAGGATTTTTTCTTTTCTCCTAGATCTATTTTATCCAGGTAATTCTAGACTGAATTACAACCCAATCTATGTAATTCTCTGGCTTGAGCCTAGGAGATAGCCAGTTATTATAAGTGAAGCTTCTGCTGAGTAGCATTTCTTATACAGGTATTTCTTAATTCATCTGGCTCACCAGGTTTTATTCTGCTGTCCCCACTGCTCCTCGTCTGTACCACGGATGACATCTAACTGCATGTTCCATTGTATTTAGGAAGCATGCATGCATCTTTTTTCTCTAGTGGTGTTTCAGATCTTCAAGCCCTGTGCAAAATGCAAGATTGTCTGCCTTTCCTTTGCCTGTCTCTGTTTACTTCAGTGATGACCATACTGTAGATTCTAGAAAGAAAAGTAAATTTTCAGCTGACTTCAATTCTACTCTGACACAGATCAGGTTTTCAGGAGTCTGAGTTGACTCCAGGACAACTGGCTTTTAAAATGGTGCTGGAGTCCTCAAGGAAGACCGGAAAAATCTTTATTGTTCAGACTTCTGAAAAAACTAAAAGGACCCATTAATTCATCAGGAGACAGCTGAGAAATCAATTTAGCTAATACCAGGTGAATAGTTACTTTATCCTGAATAAAAACATAGGCAATCCTGGTGGTGCAGAGATTAAGAGCTACGGGTGCTAACCCAAGAGTTGGCAGTTCATTTGCACCAAGAGCTCCTTGGAAACTCTATTGGCAGTTCTAACGTATCTTACTGGCTCACGATGAACTTGAATCAACTTGATGGCAATGGGTTTGAGGGAATTTGTTGAAAAACTCTTTTAAATTAAGTTTCTTGAAGTTCTGAATTATTAATACACCAAATTATAAAAATATCTATTAATTAATTAAAGGCTTGACCAAAGAGAAAGAAACTTCCTGCGATATTCAGAGAATTTCCTAAGACAGCTTGCCCTAGACCCCTTGAATGATTGATAAAATCCTATTCCACTTTCACCTCACCTGCTAATTGGCCACATGGTACCCAACACCCTTAGACCAAATAGGCTATTCTGGTCTCCACAGTGCTTAAGCCTTCAAGATTCGACTCCTGACGATCTGGAGAAACCATTTTCTTTTATAAGTTTATCAGCTAAAGCGATTTTGTCCGCAAAACCTATAATCATCCTTTTACATCAGCTAGAATCTCAGGCTGTCCATCTCAAGCCTTGTAAAAGCGTGTGGAATTGCACCTGTGATTTAATCCTGCTTTTCTTGTGTAAGAAACCCTGGTGACGTAGTGATTAACTCTTATGTCCGCTAACCAAAAAGTCAGCCATTCAAATTTACCAGATGCTTCTTGGAAACACTACGGGCTGGCTCTGAGTCAGAATCGACTCTACAGGAGTGAGGTTTTTTTTGGTGGGGAGGGGGTCCTGGTGGTGCCCTGGTCAAGTGATTCACTGCTACCTAAAGAGTCAGTGGTTCAAATCTACCAGTTACTCCTTAGATATGCTATTGGGCAGTTCTAGTCTGTCTTATAGGGTCACTAGGCATTGGAATCGGCCCCACAGCAATGGGTTGGTTTCGGTTTCTTTAGTGCAAACGAAATCCTTGGTAAATGTGATTATTCCAAATACGAATGACTCAGTGAAGGTACATTGCTATTGCCTCCTCCTCTCAGATCTACATGACCTTGACCCTGTGCTTGCTGACCTACTGGTTAATAAACAGCAGTTAATTCCCTCAGTGTTATGTGGACCCTGAGGGTGAAAACCTCACCAGAGTGGAGCTTCATGTGAGCTGGAAAGAGAACTAAATTTTGTCTTTTTTTTTCATGTTGGTAATTGAATATCCCAAATTACATATCTAAGGCATCATACTGTCTACAAGAACAGCAAAGTCTAGAAGAAAATGTCAACAGCTTTTGATGAAATTTTAGTGAGCCACTGCCAGCTGCATTTTTCAGAAAACACTAAAAGAACTTGGCTTGGCTACCTCTAAAAGATTAATATGCCTTGGTCATGGATTGTTGGCGATCCTTACAGCCCTTTGTGACAGTTCGCATCCTCTAGCCACTCCTTGGAAACACTATAGGGCAATTTTACTGTGTCCTGTGGGGTTACTGTGGATTGGAACGGACTTGACGGCAATGAGCTCCTCCTTGTGGAATCCTTGAATGGTGCACACGACTTGGGTGCTCAGCTATTAACTGACAGGTTGGCAGTTCAAGTCCACCCAGAGGTTGGAAGAAAGGCCTGGAGGGCTAGAAAAATCAGCCATTGAAAACCCCGTGGAACACAGTTCTGCTTTGACACATGTGGGGTCGCTGTGAGTCAGAAACAACTCGACAGCAATTGGTCACCAGTCTCTTTACTGACTGACACTGCCTAACCTTTAGCTGTAAAACAAATGAAAATTAATTTTTGTGAATGAAGATAAAGGGCCAGACTTCTACCATTTAGGTGCTGCCAGAGGAATATACATATATGCACACACATATGTGTCTTTTATAGGAGCAAGAGGTATTTTAAGTTACACCGTGTATGATAAGAAAATATTCCTTGTAAGATGTTTCCTGTGGCCCGGTACCTGATTGATTGGAATGCGTTCAGTTAGAACAGGAAAAGCCAGCTTTGCTTATTATTCAACAGCCCAAGAGAAGATATTACCTTCCTCTGAGAGAGAGAATGAGGCACAGAGAGAGAGAGAGAGTCAAAGAGAGAGAGAGACAAAGATAGAGAGAAAGAGAAAGAGACAGAGAGAAAGAGAGAGAGAGAGAGGTCAGCCCCCAGTGGATGGCAGAGGTAAGAATTGAACGCATCGTAGTCAGATGAGAGACAGAGTGGTGACTTCATGTCTGACACTCGTGCTTGGGTGGAACTACCTTGGGAGCTAAAAGTTTGGACCACTTTCCCCTTGTGGAATAATCCACCTTAAGAATCCTGAACGTGGATTCTTCTGACTCTTCTTGACAGCTTGCCTCCCTTAATGGGAAAATGAATTCGGATTTAGTCCTAATCCTCTTTTTGTAAATAAATTCCTTCTTGATAAACAGGACTGCTGGTCACGTGCCCAGCTGTGAAGGAGGCACCGAGAACAGTCTCTCCATGTGTAGGTCACTACCTATTCATTCACCTCTGTGTCTGTTTGTCTCTCTCTGCAAAAGAATTAATTGTATTCGTCCATCTATTGATCACATACTTTTTGAGTGTCTACTGTGTCCTGGCACTGTGTTAGGTTCTGGGGGGGTGTCATGGCAAACAAAACCAAGTCCCTGTCCTCAAGGATCTTTCCTACTAGAAGTCTGTGGAGTTTGGCTGAGCGTTGACTCTTCTGCTGGCTAGCTGTGTGACTTTGAGGCAGGTGACTGCTCTCTGCCTCATTTCCATCAGCATGTAATGGGATGGTATTGCTAGTTACCACAACTGGCCTTTGTAAAGTTTCAGTGAGATACTTCATGTAAGGCATTTCGAAACACAGAGCAGGGCTAGGGGCTAATGCTCAGGGCATGCTCTTTTCATTTTCATTCTGAGGGGCTTAGGGTCTCATTGTTTGTCTGGTAGGCTAAGAGACCACTCTCTTTGTCCCTCATTTCTGCCCCAGGAACCCCCTCTGTAGGTGTCCCACAAGCAGGAGTTGTGAGGCATCACATCCCTATTCTGTGGATTTCATGTCCTGGCATACCTGGGACACGACCACCACAGCGCCCTGCCCGGAAAATCGGGCATGGGTACTCTCGTCATTCAAAGAGGTGTGTATGCACAAAGAGGTGTGTATGCACAAAGAGGTTGAGTCAGAGGAAAGGATGCTTTGTAAGCACACAGATCTTCTGCACAGTGCCGAAGTCAGGACTATTGCTTTTCTAAAGGACAACCACTCTCCTCTCTCTGTTTATAATTGGACCTCTAGAAAACAGGAGAATCCCTCCTCACTCCCCTAGTCTGTGTCCCAGCCCTGTAAAACTCTTCGATATCAGTGAAAGAGGTCAATCATCTCAGATAATGTTTTTCTGACACCAAAGTCTGCTTTGCAGTCCCCTCTGTTCTGAGCCCATTACAGGTGACTTTCCTGTTTCCCAACAAGAATCAGGATGAATCATTAGCTTGGGTGATATCTGACTCTTCATATTCCTGATTTTAGGAAAATCTTTTCATTGGGAATCTTTAAATTGGGAAGGCATACATTTAATTGCCACTTATCCTAAACACATTACTTGTCCAGGATGGAAAAAAGAATATTACCACGCCTTTTACATGCTTTGATGTGTACATATTAATATGAAAAGAATATTTAGAGTCATTCTTTTAACACAGGACAAAAGCCAGTCCTACGTTTTTATATTACTTTTTTTTTATGTCATCGACTATGTCAAACCAGTTTGATATAGTATTTGATATAGTTTTATAGTTTACTATAAGTCAAAATAAGTGTTTTTATTTATTATTAATTATTCATTATCAGGAAACCCTGATGGCAGAGTGGTTAAGCGCTGTGGCTGCTAACTAAGGCTGGCAGTTTGAATCCACCGCATGCTCCTTGGAAACTCCGTGGAGCTGGTCTAATCTGTCTTGTATGGTTGCTCTGAGTTGGAACCGACTCGACAGCAGTGTTAATTATTCATTATTAAGCCACGCTTCCCGCACGGACAGTGTCTATTTTGACGAACCCGGTCATGATACAAAGAAGCGTCTCCTCTTTCTCACCCTCACTTTTTTGTTTCTAAATCAACAGTTTTTTCACAAATCGAATCAATGCACTCAGGACTGGAACAAATCTGCATTTTTGGTACTCTGGGTGTGAAACCTTGACAAAGGTCTTTGCTGAGTTGATTTCGGTTATAATTGTTAGTTTTCTTTTAGTTTCCTAAAAGAAGGCTCTAGTCCCATCTGTCAATGACCAGATATGTGTCTTTGAACAGGTAATTTAGCTCCTGAAGGCCCTGTGTCCTCATAAGCAAAATCAAGAGTTTAGATTTCAGAACTCTGAGCCCGCTGGTAGAACAAATGGTTAAACGCTCAACTACTGAGTGAAGGATTGGCAATCTGAATTCACTTACAGATGCCTCAGAAGACAGGCCTGGCTATCTGATTCCAAAAGACAACAGTCTTGAAAACCATAGAGAGCAGTTCTGCCCTGCACACCAGGTCACAGTAGGTCAGAACTGATTGGAAGGCAAAATCACAAGCCCTCTTCTCTACCTCTAAAATTCCTTGAGTCTATTAAGATTCAGTTTTTCATGGGTGTTAGGATAGCAGAAGTTTGATAATTAAAATGTTAAGACTAATTTCATAAGCAAGGCAGAAATCAGTTTCATTTTTCTAAGAAAGTAGTTGAAAATGACTTGAATGTTAGAACATACTTTACACCACAATGCTTCTGACTCTAACTTGATTTTCCACTGAGGCCTCAGAAAGCACTGCAGGCTTTTGGAGAGCTTCCAGTAACCTGGGGGACACTGTCCTTGGTGAGGGCCAAAGCAATGTCAGACCACAGTTCCCTGGGAATTTTAGTTTTAATTCATCAAGAAAATCCTCTTATTAAAGCATTCACCCATAAGGTACAGAAGAGAAAGAATCTCCTAATGACCTCAAGTCAGAGTGTCATAATTTCAGATTAGATGAAATTCACAATTTCATCTTGAGGGATCATAAATAGGTGGTTATGCTGTCTTCAGAAAACAGCTTTTTCTAAAAAAAAATTTCTGATGTAAAGATATGAGGATGCTGATCTATAGATCTGAGGGTACGAAGTTGGGAAACCCTGGCGCCATAGTGGTTAAGTGCTGTGTCTGCTAGCTAGAAGGTTGGCAGTTTGAACCTGCCAGGTGCTCATTGGAAACTCTATGGAGCAGTTCTACGCTGTTCTACAGGGTCACTATTAGTTGAAATTGACGCGACGGCATTGAGTTTTTGGTTTTAAATTGGGGAGCGAAAGAATGACAACTATTTGGGGACCAAAGAAATTGCTTATTGATGACAACTGAGGGTGAGTGCTTCAAAGGGATTTTAGTTCCCTTCCCCCAAAAAACAGAAAGGAAGAGAAGGAAGGAAGGAAGGAAGGAGGGAAGGAGAGAAGGAAGGGAGGAGGGAGGGAGGTAGGAAGGAAGGAAGGAAGTTGAGTGATGTTTTATTTCGTTTAGACAGACTCTTCAATTTGGTAAAACCATTCCTTGCCTCAACGTGAAGTGACCCCTGAGAATACTTTGATAGATTCTTACCTTGAAGAAGGTCATGGTCGATCCATCTCTAACCGCCCCATATTCTATCTTGGTTTGCTTTGCTAGATCATCTGCCGAGTCGATGGGGGACTCCATTCTCTCCACTGTCAGGAAGGCGGCCAGATTGGCGGTATAGGATGAAATGATGATTAGGGTGAAAAACCACCATATCCCTCCAACTATTCTGGTCGATAGAGCTTTGGGCATCAGTTCTGACCCTGTGATGGCATCATTAGAGTGAGAGTGTTAAACAGAGGGAGAGGAAAGAGAAGACTGAGGCTTGACACTGTGCTAGGGAGATCACGCAATTTTGAGACCTAAGACTTGTAAGTCTGTTGAGGACTTACTGTCTTGTGTTGAGGGGAAGAAAACACACTTTTAAGAAAGTGGAGCAAAATTAAGATGATCTTTTTTTAATAGTGAATTACTGCTGCTGTTTAAAACATAATTAACTAATATTTGATATTAAAATGATTTTTAACTGGGTATTTAATGTCTGATGTTTATAGGATTGTTTTGCTTGTTCATCACAGGGACTTGTAGTAACACTGAAATTCCTCAAATCAATTGAAAAAGATGTGGTCAAACTTGACCATGGAGGAATGATTTTTTCATTGCTTTATGTTACTTTTCAAGGCATCATTCTTTTTTTCCAATGCACACACTTACTTTGGCTAAAAAAATACATTCACTAAAAGCATCATTTTGTCCTCAAGTAAGATATTACTTCTTAATTATGCTACAAGGCTACCTATTTCTCAAGTGAGGAGAGGTTGTCCCTGGTTCATGTTTTACATGTTATCTCCACGACATTCATGATCATTTTAAAGATAACATAGGGACACTTAACGTGTTTACCAAAAAAAGTCTTCATCTCTAAAAGAAAGGCAACGTGGTCTGAGTGCACTGATACAAAGCACACCCAAAGGTGAAAGCTCTCTAAGTCAAAACATGTGGCCAAACCAAGGAATAGTAAGCGGAGTTGGAAGGGACCAGAAGGGTGTATGTATGTGAGGTTCACTTCAGTTGTACTGGATCAAGAACGGCCATGACCAAATTTACCAACAGTCTTAGCATTGCTCCAGGAATGTGGAAGGCGTGGCTGAGTTTAACGCAGCAGTCAAAGCGTGGGCGAAGAAGTACAGGAGGTCAAACAGTAGGCACAATAAAGGATTCTTTCACTAGATAAATGGGTGTTTTGCAGCTCTGGAGTTACCACTTGAGATGGGCCGGAAAATTGGAAACTACCAAGCACCAAATACATGAGTTCATGCTGAGATTTAATCTGTAAACAGACACGCATGTTCCTCAGGAAACCAAACCCAGCTCAAGGCTCAGGATAAGCAGAAAGAGGCTGGCAGAGTTTCTAGGCTTTGAAGTGACAGACATATCCTCTGAATGCTCCGTGGTGTCTTTGTGCTTCGTTCTCTTTTAATGAGGTGAATGGACGGACTGCAGTTTGTATTTCCTCTTTTGTTTGTTGGAATTTAGGTGTACAATATTGCATAGATTTATAGAAGCTTCCACTAAATTGCTTCCAAGGGTTTAGTGCAATAGTTTGTTGCTATTGTTTTAATCTTGTAGTTTAATGGATTTGTATGCCTGTGGGTAAGTGTACTTAATACCCAAGGTTGTTTCATATCTTTGTGGTTAATTAATCTAGCAGCCCTGTGGCAGTGTGATATTATTTTAGATCCTTAATTGGTTAATATTAAAATACTCATTATTAAAATAACCACATCACACATATTTTAATAATGCTAAAATAGCTACGACAAATAAATAACAAAGTTCACAAATATTTTTCATAGCTGGTAGGTGCAGGCTTTTTGCTCTGAATTCTTCTGTATGTTATTTGACTATATTCATGAAAAGATAAGGTTTTATCTATTACTGACATAGTTGTGTGATTATTTTATATCACAATAAAACTGGATAGATGGGTAGATAATCTACTCTTGACATACACTAAAATATATAAATTCACATCTTCCATGCTTTAAAGCACACACTTATATTTTTGGGTGAAGCTGTCTTGGAAGTGGGGAAAAATATTCCCAGAAATATCAGCTTTAACCTACTGAGATTATATTTTGAACTTTTGGTGGGTGGTGTGAATTTGTCATCCTTTTCAACATTTTATTGTGATTTTTTATTTTCACACAATTTTGTAGTTCTCCATGCAATTCACATACTTAGAACTGGCTTCTCTGAAGGAGAGATGATTTATCTAATTCCAGACCTCCAGAGGAGGAAGTTATAAAAACAATAAATGCAGAGGAAAGCATCATTAGGAAGAACTGGGAATGAGAGGCAGTACTTGCTGAGGCGCCTTTAGTGCCGCGAACGGCAGACATGACAGCCAATCCCGATCCAGACTTTGCTCACGCTCTGCAGAAAAGAGAAAGCCTGATCATCACGTTAAGAAAAGGAATGAAGCAAGACGGTATCCAATTGAGGCCAGTGACAAGCTTCCACTAACAGGAGACAGCTTAATCGCTGATGCCGAGGTTAGCTACCCGGTCCAAGGCCACCCGCCAAAGACAGAAGCCCTGACAGTCACACATACCACAAGTTTGTCCACGGAAATGTTTGTTCCACCTGACAAATGGTTTTCAACTTTTTAAAAGACAAGCAGAGTCTGGTTGGGGCTGACTGTCATGTACCCAAGGTAGTGGTAACGAGTTGGCGCTGCAACCCACAGTTTGCTGTGCATGATGGTAAACTCCAGAGGGTAGACTATTAAAGAGACCTTCTGGGGATGGGCGATACTCTTAGCACAGAAGGCAGTCAAGGTCCTATCTGTACCCAAACCTGCTGTGTGTCCTGGAATACCAACCACATTTTGTCCTTGGAGCAAGTAGCTAGGATTCTTGACTGCCAATCAGAAGGTCACAGACTTGAGTTCCCCCTCCCTCCAGAGATACATGAGAAGAAAGGCCTGGTGATCTACTCACAAGAAAATCAACCACCCAAAACTGAATGGACCAGAGTTCTACTCTGACAGACATGAAGTCACTGAGTTAAGAGTCAGTTGGACAGTAGCAGGAGTTTTTAAATGGCTGGGAAAGGCAAGCAGTAGGGAAGGACGGTTGTCTCTGACTTCTTTGAAATTAGTTGCTCACAAGACAAATCCTCTAAAAGTGAGATGTACTAGTAAAAAAGCATACAGCTTCTAATGGGGTTTCCTGGAGGATTTAGAGTTCCGTGCTCTGCTCCACATTCATGCAAACGATTTTTAGGAAATCCTGCTGCTGTGTCTACCTCTCTTTAGTGGTGCCCGTGTAAACTATGCTTCACTGCATGACAGGAGTGTTACTCACTTTCCTCAAATATTTGAGATTTTCACCATGTAGACTCTTGAGTTCTCCTTCTCTAATTTGGAGACAGAGCGTATAAATATTTCAACTAGTACAACAATAACTCCCTGGTAAGAAGCCTTTGGCTTCACCCACAAACATGTTTCATGTTTATCTCAGCGGGAGGTTCTATTCCAATTTATTCTGCAGCTTGGAGCAGATATTCCAAACCCAACTGCATCTGTGATTCAGGACTTCCTTAAGTGAATGCATTTCATCTTGAAAGTATTTTTCTAGACACTATGTCTGGAATCAAAGCACCAGAAAATTCACAAAAGAAATGGATATTTTTCCAAGCAGTTAAATATCTTGCCCTTCTAACAAAAGCAAAAGCTTATGAATCATAAAAATACATATATATGGATAAAATGTATTACATTTCTATGGTTTGAATTTTATTTTCCCTACTTCTACACTTATTGCTGCTGTGGTTATCAATTGAAGGGACTGTATAGTTCTTGAGAGCTTTATGATAACACCCAGCAGGGTTTGTCAGAGTGAAAAACAGAAGTTCTAAATGTTGCCGGTTATTGGAAGAATATAAAGTAACCATCACAAGATTAGAATTCCACTTTTCCAAAACTTTGATTTGTGGAATTATGGCTTAAAAAAAAAAAAAAAAAAAGACTGACAGCTCCATCTATGCAAATTTATGAGCAACTTCTAAGGTCCCTTTTTCTTTGCTGCCCAAAGGAAAAGCTGTATTGACTGCTTGACAGATGAGTTACTTCAGATACATAGCTAAGGGGTGGAAACTGAGGCCACATTAGACTTTGTCTTCAGAACTGGCTAGGAAGTTGGTTGCTTTTTTATGTATTTAGCTAATTCCTGAGCTTCTCCTTCAGCCTACTTTCTAGCTTCACTATGGAGTTTACCAGCACAAAAGCCTGTCAGCAGACTGTGGGATGCGGGTGACAAAGAGGGGTGACCGCTGTACCTTGCTGCATGAGAGCTCCAACTCCAAACCAGAAACTATTTAGTAAAGTAAAATTGTTTTCCACCACGTCTGAGTCAGGGTTGCATGGGTGGGGGTTATACCACTCGTAAGGTGTAAACCTGCAGTAGTTAACAGAGACAGTGTAAACAACAGGCGATGACACAGTGCCCGTAAACAGTACTGACCAATGTGGAAAACCCTACCACGGTGGAAGCGTCCAACCTGTACACAGTCAGAAAACTCGTGGCTCTGGCCAGCAAAGTGCAAAGTTGCTGTGCGATGTTGGTATTTACCAGGCTTCTTATTTCTGGGTCAAGCCCATGGGTTGGCTAGACTTTGCAGACCCAAGGTCTAAGGGATGCTTCTGAGTTTTCAGCCATTTCTGTTTTACTGAGCAACTAGACGGTCTGCAAAGAGAGGTTTACCCATCCCAAGTACTGACCTAATGAATTGGTGAGGATAGTAATTCATGCTTGTTGCCTAGCAATGGGAATGCCGAGATACCATGTTGCTGGTTACTGTGGTGACAGAAGAAACAGGAATGACATGTTCCTCTGGACAGATGCTTAGAAGCAGTCTACACACTTGTGACTTTAATATCTTGTTACGTGTTTTATCCTTTTTAAAATGAATGATTAAGAGCTTGACATAACTAATGCTGTAGTGATACTCTAAGTCCGATCACTATAGCCAAGTCAAGTGCCGATAAGCATTTCTTATTGCGCCAGCTGTGGTGGTCTTTTCCTAAGGGATGAACAGCCCTTTCAGCCCCTGCACACTTGGTCTCTCTCCTATTTGCTGTCTTGAGAAACGGCCTTTGGCCTGTTTCACAGCAACTAGGAGGGCTGCCTGCAGCTTTTGATCTGCAACTATTCCTCTTGCTCCTTATCTTGGACAGAGTGGCTGTGGCAGGCCGCTAACTAACTAACTACAAGATTTTTACGTAAGTTTTTTTTTAGCTTGTTACAAACATACACATTAGAGTCCCGGTGTCTGACATAAATATCTTTAGTTTAATGAAGAGTTTCTTGTAGTTGCTTTATGATGATGTGTACCATCAGCTGTGGGCTACATGCTTAAAAACATTAGGTAACCTTTACCAAAGTGTCATGTAAGCTCTGATGTAAAAATTATCCTTTGAGATCCCCTGGAGACAGCCTGCATTGCTGTTGGGTCTCCATTGATATCATACCTCCTAATAAACTTTCTCTGTCTTTTTGACTCAGAGTAAATTGCATCCTGCTCCAGGGCACAGGCCCTAATCAGGCAACACACTCTTACAGCTGCACAGAACTTCAAGGGAGCTGGAAGCTGGAAGCAATTAATGAGCCAAGAACAGCTAGGTATCCAGGATGCACTGCATAGTTTTTTGAAACCCCAGTGGCTTAGTGGTTAAGTGCTATGGCTGCTAATCAGAAAGTCAGCAGTTCAAACCCACTGGGTGCTCCTTGGAAACTCTATGGGGCAGTTCTACTCTGCCCTATAGGGTCGCTATGATTCTGACCCTACTTGATGGCAGTGGGTTGGTTTATTGCACAGTTTTAAGATTGTGTTTGAAAAAAAAAATCACAATTGTGAATGAAGAGACAAAGCTTAAATATGGATGTCTCCTGGCCCAGATATGGGGGTCCATTTGTATTAACTCCATAGCATGCCTCCTGCCAGAGCTTTTGGTCTGTAACTCCCTCTTGATTCCATTTTATTTTTTCCCTGAACTATGAACTGTGATCTGCTGCTACCAATTCTATTTGGTTAAGATACAAGTTCTCTAGGGTATTATCCTAGCTTTAAACAGTCTTTGGGTGATACGAACAATTTATGCTTGGATGCTAGCCAAACAGCAATCATTTGAACCCAGTCTGATGGCACAATGGTTAAGTACTGTGGCTGCTAAATGAAAGGTCAGCAGCTCAAGTCCACCAAGTGCTCCTTGGCAACTTGATGGGGCATTTCTGCTCTGTCCTATAGAGTTGCCATGAATTGCAATCAGCTAGAATAGCAAGGTCACCAGCAGCGTGGTATCTTGACGTTACCACTGCTACACAGCTTGTATGCACTACTGTCAGCACGGATTGGTGGGGTCAGTACTTGGGGTGAGTAAACCTTTCTTTGCAGTCCATCAGTTGTTTGTGGAAGAAGGGCCTGGAGATCTTCCAAAAAGACTATGGCCATGAAGACCTTTGGGAGCTAAGCTACACTCTGTAAATGTGAGATCTCCAGGAGCGGGAATCATCTCGACAGTGACTGGCTTTTTTGTCCTGCTTTGTTTGGACCACAGCTCTACTTTCAGGGAGGCAGTCCCCGGGCTACGAAACATTCAAGAAAAACAACCAGCCATCTGGGAAAATGACCTTGAACAAGTCCCTTGGTCTCTTTGACACTGGTTTCCTTACAGGCAAAGTGGAGAGAATCCAGATGTATCTGTGGGTATGCTTAAATCCGGAAGATTGAATAAAGTTTGCATTCTTTACATTCTAAATATCCACCAGACCTACAATAGCCCAAAGGAAGTTTGCTCTGTGGTGATTTTTTAAAGCTGTCTTGCCAAGGGACACTTATTTTTCCAAAGCAACATTAGCAGATCTTACACAAAGTGATCTAGAAATGATTTAAAATGCCGTCATTCTTAGCCTGGGAAGCTTTGCCATTTGCCACTGGGTCCTCTGAATACCGGTGGGAGTGCTAGGGAAAAGTTATACCACCAAAAAGCTGGTGGGAACATAAGGAGGGTTCTCCAGCCACGAGGTTTCTGCAGTAAACAATAGCAGGTTGCTGACATACTGGGGAAGAGGGGATTAAGGGGCATACATCAGCCCCAGCAGAAAGCAGGTCTTTCTGTGAATCACGCCAAGGAACTGGGCAGACAGTGCATGTTAATGAAAAGCAGCTCTCTGACGCCCTGGACCCTGTGCAGAGTGTGCTGTGTCTCCTCATCAGCTCTCAGGCAGCCTGGGATAACAGCCTTGCAGCTGATTCTGTACTAACGGTCTCCCACTCACAATTGCGCCTTCTCCACCACTGTGGGGAGCCTGGCGCTGGCTCCTCTGCAGCTTCTGAATGTACTTATAATTGACAATGCCATGGCAATACATTTTAATTACTGTTTCAACAATATAATTAAGTTATGAGTTGTTTCAACAATATAATTAAGTTGTGAACTTACATATACTTAGAACCATGGTCGTCTGCTGACTATCCATATTAATGAACCCACTAATTGAAACAATATGCAGAGTAAAGATGTCATTACTTAAACAATATCACTGACAGTTGTACCATAATTTTAAAATAATAGTTGTAATAAATCATGCGGTTTCTGCATTCAAGAGAAGGATTTTTTTTCAGGCAGATCTGAAACCTGGCTGGCGATTCTGGCCATCTAGCATGCGCTCTGATCATCAAACTTTAGAATGCACCTTTAACTTGTTTTGATATTTCATGCTTCACACTTAGTGAGAGAGCTGTCTAAACAGGAGCACACTTCTGCCTGCTCTGTGGTGATTTCCCAGGTTCTTTCCCTCTGGGAATCTGAGTGACTGGGGAAGAGTGCGAACTTCGGAGTACTAAAAGGCAACATAACACTGTGTTGTAAGGCACTGACGTTTTATAAGCAACAAACCTAGTTGCTGCATGAATCTAGATATTTCAGTGTGACATCCCTAATGCTTGCTCAGAGGTAGTCCAGTGAGGGCAGGGACCGTATCACAAGAGCTGGGGAAAAGATGAACAAGCTGCCCCAGTGATAGCCTGAAACCTCCACCCTGCAAATGATCCTTCAGAAACCAATGCTAATCTTCAGTGAAATGACAGAGAAAGCAACACGTTTGCCTAGAACCTGTGTTAAAAC
Source organism: Heterohyrax brucei (assembly GCA_028571685.1). Lineage (NCBI taxonomy): Eukaryota > Metazoa > Chordata > Mammalia > Hyracoidea > Procaviidae > Heterohyrax > Heterohyrax brucei. Next base: position 81,006,203 of record CM053148.1, on the reverse strand, counting down.
GTGCACACGGAAGAGTAGGATTACGACGAAATTTTGAAGATTCGTATTGGGTTTCTGATAATATTAAGCCCACTGCCATGGGGTTGATTCCACCTCATAGCAACCCTAGTGGACAGAATAGGACTGTTGCATAGTTTCCAAGGAGTGCCTGGTGGATTTGAACTACCTACCTTTTAGTTAGCAGAAGTAGCATTTAACCACTATACCAATATATGGCAGATTTATAATTAACTGGGAGATCCCAAAAGAATCTCATAATAAAAATCTTTCATTAAGGGACATTTCTTTTTCCTCATGTGGCTGAGCATTGATACTGGGCTACACTGAGAATTGGAGCCCTATTCTTCTCTTAAAAACAGAAAGGTCTATGTGACCTTGTGGTAAAACAACTAGTTTTCTAGGATAACTTTGGAGTTTATTTTCAAAGAATTTCTTGGTAATTATTATTATATGCCAAATGCCAACCAAAAATATGTGTAGTTTCAAGAAGATAAACATAGATAGTACAATATAAATAGACATTATATCCAAATATCTGGTTTGTTTAAACTGAGGCGACATGCTGGGTATAACTCCTTGGGGTTCTATATTTCTGTGTCATTATGAAGATGGTGCAGAACTGGGCAGTGTGTCATCTATTTAACAGTGTGTCATTCTATGAGTTGGAACCTGGTTGATGGCACCCAGCAACAACAATATGTATTTCTCAGAAAGCAATTAGAAAAAATGCCAGCCACAAACAACCAAAAACACTAACATGCTTGTTGCAAGTCATAGTAACTAAAAGTTTTGTATAATTTTTATTAGTTATTCCCTTTGGTGTCTACAATTTTATAAACACAATTCAATTTAACAAATGATTCTTAAGTTTCTATCTTGTCAGGGTATTAGTCTAAATACAAAGATAGTTTTTATTTTTACCTTTTAAAAGAAACATAAAAGGACATACAAAAATGCAAAAATCTCTTCAAAGCTAAAAAATGATTATAAGATTTGTTGCTTTTATTTTCCACTTCACTAACTTTGAATGCCACCTTTCATCTTTTAGTTTATTGCACTGTGGTGGCTTGTGAGCTGCTGTGATACTGGGAGCCACGCTCCTGGTGTTTTAAACACCAGTAGGGATGCCTGTGATGGACAGTTTTTCGTAGGTCTTCCAGACTAAAACAGACTAGGAAAAGACTAGAAAAATCAGCCAGAGGAAACCTCACGAAGAACAGCAGACATGGGCTGGTATACTGCTGGAAGATAAGCCACACAGGTTGGAAAATACTCAGCTCCTCAAATTAGAGGTGACTTTAACAATGTGGGTGGAGCAAAGCTTTTAGGACGCTCGTTTGCTGATGTGGCATGCCTTTACATGAGAAGAAATAGCTTTAAACATCCACTTGTTGTAGGAACACAAAATGAAGTAAAAATCCAAGAAGATTCGAATTTGTGAGAAGTGAAATGGGACTTTGAAAGACTGATGTTCTATAAGGCATCAGTGAGCGGAAATGGCCTGGTATGGACCTTTTTGAGTTGGACATTCACTTGGTATACTATGCTGAGAACGACAAATTGAAGACAGGGAGTGTGGCATTCGTTGTAACAAAAAGAACCTTTCAAGATCTATCCTTAAGTACAACACCGTCTGTACTGGGCCAATATCTGTATACCTACAAAGTGGATCAGCTAATGTGACTATTATTCAAATTTGCACACCAACCTCTAATGCCCCAAATGAAGACAGTAAAGATTTTTATGGGCTGCTGCAGTCTGAAATTGATCAAACACACAGACAAGATACATTGATAATTACCAGTGATGAGAATGCAAAAATTGGAAATAAAGAAGAAGGCTGAGTAGTTGGAAAATAGAGCCTTGATAACAGAAACTATGCTGGCGATTGTGTTATAGAATTTTAGAAGACCAGTGGCCCATTTATCAGAAATACGTTTTTCCCCAACAACATAAATGATAACTGTACATGTGGACCTCACTAGAAAGAATACACAGGACTTAAATAGACTACATCCGTGGAAAGAGACAATGGAGACGCGCCACGTCATCTGTCAGAACAAGACCAGGGCTGACTGAGGAAAGGACCTTCAATTGCTCCTGCAGAAGTTCCGGTAGAAGCTGAAGAAAATTAAAGCAGGTCTGTGAGAGCTATAGTATGACCTGGAGTATATCCGACCTGAAGGTAGAGATTATCTCAAGAATAAATTGGATGGATCAAAGCTAATGAATGAAGATAAGATGACTGAAGGTGTGATATCAAGGACATGATATCACATGAAGAAAGCAAAAAGCCATTGAAAAAGACAGGAAGGAAAGAAAAGACCAGAATAGAAGCCAGAAGAGACTCTGGAACTTTCTCTTGAATGTTGAGTAGCTAAAGCAGATGGAAGAAATGGTGAAGTTAAAGATGAGAGAACTGAAGAAAAATTTTGATCCTCAGGTTGCAATATTGAAGGATTCGACTAGAAAAATATTGAACAATGAAGGAAGCATTAAAAAAATGGAAGGAATTTGTGGAGTCACTGTACCAAAAAGAATTAACTGGTCAATCTTCAGTCCTTTCAGTAGGCAGTGTGTCGTCAAGAACGGATGGTAATTAAGGACCAAGTCCAAGCTGCACCGAAGGGATTGGTGAATAATGAAGTCCCAGGAACTGATGGAATACCAATTGAGATGTCACAAGAAACAGAGCAATTCTAGAAACACTCATTTGTCTATACCAAGAAATTTGACAGCTAGCTGACCAACTAACTGCAAGAGGATCATATCTGTGCACACTCAAAAGAAAGATGATCCAACGGAATGTAGAAATTATTGAACAATATCATTAAAATTACACGCAAAGAAAATTATGCTGAAAATCATTCAAAAGTGGTTGCAGCAGTACATTGATGGGGAACCACTGCAAATTCAATCTGGATTCAGAAGAGGACAAGAAACTGGGGATGCCATTGCTGATGTCCTGTGGGTGCTGGCTGAAAGGTGAAAATACCAGAAAGACGTTTACCTGGGTTTTATTGTATGTGCAGAGGCATTTGACTGTGTGGATGATAACATTGCAAACAGTAAGTATTTCAGAACATTTAATTGTGCTTCTGAGGACCCTGTAGATAGACCAAGAGGCAGTCATTCAGACAGAACAAGGGCATACTGTGTGGCTTAAAGTCGGGAAAGGTGTGCATTGGGGTTGCGTCCTTTTACTGTACTCATTCAGCCCGCATGGGGAGTAAGTTATCAGAGAAGCTGGACTACATGGAGAAGAAGAGAGCATCAGGACTGGAGAAGACTCAGGGCAAGCTGCACTGAAGGTATCAGCAAAAACAAGTCTCCTAAGTGACAGGATACCGACTGAGATGTTTCACCAAAGAGATACAGTGCTAGAAACACTCACTTTAAGATACAGAGAAGCTGAGTGTAGCTGAGAGTTCTGTCCGCATTCCAGTCCCCCTGTGCACCGCAGGGAACTATTTTCTGTATTTGCAGTTTCTGTCTTTCACTACGGTGTTGTTTGTACGTTTTTGTTTGATACTGGCTTGTAGCTCTCCATTTTCCTGAGACCCAGAGTGAGACATAGGCAGTGAGAGAATGTTGCAAGGGGAATCAGCTAAATTAGGAAGGTCTGGTTTACCAAGTTACAGTGGTGCAGCAGGAAATTCTGGAGACTTAGTGATTAAGCATTAAAGCTGCTAACTTAAGAGCTGGTAGTCTGCATCCACCAGCCACTCCTTAGAAATTCCATGGGGCAGTTCCACTCTGTCCTGTAGGGTCACTATGAGTTGGAATCAACTTGATGGCGATGGGTATGGGTTTCAGTAGATTTATAAATGGTACTGTCGGTGAGTTGGAGTATTGAGTGCATAGAGTTGACTGAGCGTAGTCGGGGTGGGGACCTGCTGTCATAATGGAAACAGTATGGGTGAAGTCAGAGAACACAGGGGTCATAGTCACCTAGAACTTATGGAGGAACAGACAAAACAAGGACTCTCTGCTGTGTTACTGTGACACATTCTGAAGACAAAAGCAAGATGAATTAAACACACTACAGCCAATCATGGAAGACTACTTTGTGCTGCTTGTGCTTGTGAAAACTTCTGGATGCTAGAGGGGCTTTTTCTTGCACTGTCATTGGTCATGGAGCCTTGGTGGTGTAGTGTTTAAGAGCTTGGTGGCTAATAGAAGTTTGGCAGTTGGAATCCACCAGGTGCTCCTTGGAAATTCCACGGGGGAGTCCTACTGTGTCCTATTGGGTGGCTATGAGTTGGAATCAACTGAATGACAATGGGCTTTATTTATTTATCGTTTTGGTCTTTGGTCAAGTTGGCATAATCAATAATGGGCTTACTCATCACTGCTGTCACGCCTTGTCATGTTGGCGGATACGGAAGCTCACTTTTCTGGTAGCCTCTGCTGCTTGGGTTGGTCTGCTAGTCTTCATATCAGTGAGTGTGGGCTTCTCCCGAACACAGGACAGGAGCAAGGAGTCATGTGAATTGCCTTGTTCCTTACAGCACCTTAGGGTAGTTCTTTGTTAAATGGCTATTGTGGGAGGGTGTTAACATTCCCTAGGAGTCTGAAATGAAAAGTCAGTCTCCAAAGGTGAGCACCTTGTTTTTAAAAACTTGCTATCATTTTTAATGATTTAGAATGTAGTTTCTCAACCTTGGCACTATTAATATTTTGAACCTGATAATGCTTTGTTGTAGGAAACTATCCTGTGCATTACAGAATGTTTGGCAGCATTTCCTAATTCTACCTGCTCGTAAGTCGTTGCACACCCGGTCACCACATTGTGACAAACAAAAAAACATTGCCAAACATTGCCATATGTCCCATGAGGTGGCTAAATCTCTGCTGGCTGAGAAACGCTGATTTAGAGTAGTAAAGTATCAGAGGATAATATCATTATAGGTATTGTTCATATTTTATTTTCTGAGTTGAGGTGTACGGAAAGAGAGAGTTGGTTACTATTTAAATATAGTTTAATGGTTGGCCAAAATTTGGGGAACAATCTGGGATTTGGTCATGGTCTACAATATTATATCTATAAAATTTTAAAACCTTTCATTTTGGATGCACAAATGTCCTCATGTGAGAGAGTGTATATTTATCCCTTTTGACTACATCTGCCTTCTGAATCTTTGAGACTTTTCCAGACTGGGTTATTTTTTTCGAAGCCTCCTGTATAATTATGCCAGGGAAAATGCTACCTGCCATTAATCAAAACCAGACAGTGGACTGTGACAAAGGACTAGCATGAAGAAATATGTCTTTTGGAAATTCCTGGAGGGAACACAAAAATTGATTAGGGACAAAGTTCGCTGAGTTTTGTTAAAAGATGAAAAAGATTGGGAACAAGTAGGTAGGCATACAAAAGTCATCTTTTCTTCTTATTTTTTACATGGTTTATCTAGGGATATCAAATGTTGAAGCTAACAGAATGATAAAGTAGCTGTGTTTCAAATTCAGCATCAAAGCTATTTTGAAAATATGACATATCGCAAGGTATAAAAACCTCTGAAGACCTGTAGAGAGCCGCATGGTTAAATATAGAATTAAATCTCAACAAATAAAACCTAAACTGAATCATCTTGATGGTGTCATAAAGATTTTATGCCTCCAGACTCAGTATGTAAGTGATCTATCCCTTTATAGTTATTTCTAGAATTCTCTTACTCATTCTCAAAAAAAATTTTTTTAAAGAAAACTTCATGAACTCCTCAGAAAACATTTGTCTTCATTTCTATTTCTCAATCTTATTTTATTCTTGTTTTTTATTTGCCACAATAATTCTTTGCTATCTTTTTCTCTCGGTCTCATGTAGCAAATATTCCAGCTGTCTTGACACCATTTTACTTATTGAAACTTTCTGCCTTGACTAGTTGAGGCACTGTTTGTTGTAGAATAACTGAGGGAAATGAGACAAATGAATCTTTTATGTTGTTTGAAGTACTGAAAGAAATAAATTAATAGAAGATTATCGTCTTAGTCCAACTAGAAAAGATTCTGTTACACTGTGGCTTTAATATGGGAAACCACAACAAAATAGACTGGGCAAAACTTAAATGGCACATTCAAGCACTTGATCTTGGTCTACCTCGTGAGCCTTTGGGTAAATCTGAGCCTGGTGTTGATCCATGGCAGTACACTCACCAATCCTCAAACTTACCTTGCAATCACAAAGAGCACACAACTGACCCCCAGGCAAGCCAAGAGCACGTACATCCAAATGTCAGGAGACAAAGGGTTGAGGAAAGAGAAGACGCCTGGATTGGTACCATTGGGCTTTCGGTAGAGGATGCTGATGCCCAGGGTCATGAAGGGCTTGGAGAAGTCAATGACTTTCTCCCGCACATATGTGATGGTGAGGGGAGCCACAGCCAGGTCAGCTTTCTGCAAAAGCAAACCAGAAGTGATCACCTTAGTGGTCTAGCTTCTCTGCAAATGTCTGGATGCTTCCTGGGCACTGGTCATCCCTATCCTCAACTCCTAAGGCTTCCTAGACCCTGGATAGTACAAACATGAGGCACCTGATGACTGGTGGAGAAGTTGGTGGTTCAGACTTGCCCAGAGGAGTCTGGACAATCTGCTTCAGAAAGGTCATAACCTTGAAAATTCTATGGAGCAGTTCTACTCTGCACATATGGGGTCACCACGAGTCAGAATCAATTCAAAGGCAACTAAGAACAACAGTGATTCTCAAGAAAGCAGTTTCTTGGGATTGTTGGCTTTGATAAAAAAGAATGGATTTATGGTTCCATTTATTCAATATTTACTGGAGGAGAATTCAGAAGCTTTAAACACGTATGTATGTGTATATGTAAATGTATGCACAACACACAAACACATATACATGTACATGAACCTAAGTGGGAGAAAAAGCCATAGAGGGGTTTCTTTAAGAACAGTAAGGGATAAGCAGCTTGGCCCTAATAGTTGCAAGATGAGATTTCCCTCTGAGCTGACAACATTGGGAATTCTTGATGTAATTTAAGAACCATTCAGGCTTCAGTATACAATGGATGGACTCATACTTTTTTATCCTCAATTGCCCTGCAAGGAAGCAAACTCCATTTCTAGGCTGTTCGCACCTGCGTTTTAACCTTTTATGTTCAAACTACCACCCATCTGTCCGTTAGTCACCCTGTGGTGGCTTGTGTGTTACTATGATGCTGGAAGCTAGGCCATCAGTATTTCAAATACCAGTAGGTCACCCGTGGAAGACAGGCTTCACCAGAACTTCTAGGCTACAACAGTCTAGGAAGAAAGTCTGGTGATCTGCCTCCAAACGTCAGCCAGTGAGAACCCTGTGGAGTCCAACAGTCAGTGGTTATGGAAGACGAGCCTCCCAGGTTGGAAAGCACCCAGAATGCACAGGGGCTTCCACAGTGGACGGCCATACGCTGGTGATGGTGAGGGCTGCGTGGGGCTGGGGTGTGTTCTGTTCTGCTGTATAAAAGTCACCAGCAGTCAGAGCCTGCTCTTAAGACACGAACACAGTTCAAAAAATATATAAATTTCTTCCACAACCAACAGAACCAGTTTTTCTCCTTCATCTTACTTCCGCTTACTATGTGTTTATTTTTCCAGATAAAGACAGGCCATGTTTTTGGCTTACATGTTCTATGAGTTCTCTGACCATCCCATTCCATTCTCCTTTGTCATTCTGGGCTCCATATTTGCCATCAGGGACCAGTTTGACATCGTAAATGAAACCCAGGATGTTGGACAGCTCCTTCAACAGATCCAGGCAATAGCCTTCAAATCTGTCATTTCCATATAGGGGCTTATCAGATTTCCTGTACATCACGTACGGCTCTTCCTATAGAAAGCAAACCAAATAGGAAAAAATGGTTGTAATGACAGCAGGATTTACTCAGGCAAGTTCAACAGCAGATTGAAGATATAAAACATTCAAACAGGATTTTTTTGAAGATCTGAGCGCACTATGCTCGTTGGCTCACTCCTCTGCCTTTGACAAACACATCTCTTTGTTCTCTACAAATACAGTTTTTCTTTCTTCTCCATCTGTGTTAGTTTTTCTTTCTTCTCCATCTGCCTCTTTGGATGGGAGTTTTTTCTCCCTTGCAGGGGGCAGTTATGGGACTGAGTGACAGATGAAGTCTCCCTCATGTTTCGGCTTTGGGTCTGAGGAGAAACCAGGGCAGAAAGTGATGTGGGCTGGACTTTCTCTGGGTGACCTGCCTTTCCTCCTGGCTTTAATCTAAGAACTTCACCTACTTACAAAAGGGAAATTTGTATCGGCAAATAGATTTTCTACTTCCTCGAAAGTGCTGTCCACAGTAATGCCATCTTCTGATCTCCCAGCTATATTACATCTCATTTTTAACTATTCACTTATCTCTATATATTTCAGTTGATTTTTCTGTGTGGAGGGTATCTTATTTCCATGTCCATTTCTATGTCTTATAGTAAATCCCACTTTCTTATTTGAAATTCCTGCACTCTCGCATCAGGTAATTCTCTGCTCATATATTTAAAAAACAAATCACTCTCTGAATAATGGCCATTTCTCCTTTACTACCATCACCTATGGAGACCCAGGTAGTGCAAACAATGAACACATTTGGCTGCTAACTGAAAGCTTGGGGGTTTAAGTCCACCTGGAGTCACCTCAGAAGAAAGGACTGCAGATCTACTTCCAAAAAATGAAAGTTGAAAATCCCACAGAGCGCACATCTACTCTGAAGCACACAAGGACATCATGAGCCAGAATAAACTCGGCAGCAACTGGTTTTTAGGTTTACCATGATCTTCGACATTTGTCAACTCTTATCTTACCCAAATGAAAGATGGTTTTATTTTATAAAATTATATGGAAACGATGATCACCAAGGACAACAACAACATAAGGGGAAAAGAACCCAGAAGACAGAAAGTTCCACGTGAATGGATGACTATATCAATGAGACCATAAGAACCAGATGGTGCCTGGCACCACCAATGACAGCCATGACGGGGCTCACAGTGTTGAGTCCCAGTGGCAACATGAGAAAAAAAAGGGTGCACCCTAAGAACTGCGCTAAAAGACTGCAATTGATAGTCTGAAGGCCTGGGGGTTCCCCTGGGAGCATGGGCCCTAGATCTCATGCTGCCGCTGATCATAAATCATTACTGAGGTCAACTCTTAAGACAGGCATGGGTTGGTCTTGGGGACACAGAGTTAGCATATCTGTGTGTGCAGTTTATGGTTCTATGCACCTATAGGATGTCATCCTACTGGCCTCTTACTAGAGGAGAGTGGAAAGGGTGGAGAGGAGGGGATCGGAGATTGTTAAAAGAATACGACACAAATAGAACAGAAAGGAAGAGTGTGCTATCACTGGGCAAGGAGAGCAGAAGGAGCTGCAGATTGGTGGGCATGCAAATTTAAATTGGGTTGTACACTTTCACTCAATCATCATGATCGTAATGAAAGAACTTAAAAAACTTTTAATAATTACTATACTACTGACGAGTCTCTGGGTGGCCCAGTTAAGAATAAGAACTCAAATACTAGCTGAAAGACCAATAGTTCAAGCCTACTCAGATTAGAAGGAAGACATCAAGAGTCAGAATCAACTCAACACAGACACAGACACAGACACAGACACACACACACATATGTGGAGCCCTGTTGGTACAACAGTTAAGAACTTGGCTGCTAACCAAGAGATTGGCTGTTTGAATCTACTAGACACTCCTTGGAAACACAGGCAGTTTTACTCTGTCCTATAGGATCACTATAAATCAGAAATGACTCAACCGCAGTGTTTTTTAGTGTGTGTGTGTGTATGTGTGTGCATCACACACATACACACACACACATGCAACGATTATCAAACGACATTTGCAAACAGAGTTGCTGGCATGAAAGAGACTATCAGGAATTTTTCAGATTAGAATCTGGATCAGAAGAATTCCGTGTAGCCCACTTACCAGAATGGTGGTGACGATCAATGTTCTGTTGGCCAGTGAGTCGGTGATATTGTTGGACCTGTCTTTGTTGCCATCGGTCATGTTTAGCCCAGTATTGGAGTTCCAAATCCCAATCTACACAGAACACAGTACATCAGAGACTGGTGGTGGGTGGTAGAGACGGATTTAGGATCAAGGGAGGTAACTTCTACACCACGCATGGGCAAAGAAGCTCACAGTCTGAGAAGAGGACATCAGGACATCACAGTGGAAGCTACCACATGTGGGAAAACAATGACAGGATGACCACATAGATGGATGTGGACAATCTGTGCTATTCAGCATAGGAGGCAGGAGAGGTGGGGCAAGGAGAAGTCTTTTTGCTTTTAGATTCTTAAGCTCATTTATATTAACTGAATGTCAGAGTTTGTTTGCTTCTCATGGATATTTTTTGAACACCTGCTTAGTACCAGGACACTGTTCTAGTCATTGGAAGATGTAACAATGAACAAGCCAACCAATATATTGCCCTCGAAGAGCTTACATTCTGTGGAAAGCGACAAAGTCCAAGTGACAGCATCAGTGCCTCTAAAGCTTATAAAGGAGGAGATGACAATAGACTGTAAATGATGGATGGATTGGTTATCTAAGGGGGAATCAAGAAAGGGAAGAGAAAGTGTCATGTATTGAACTGTGTACCCACAAAAATGTGCGTAGCAGTTTGGCTAGTATTGTGGTGGTATTTGGCTAGTATGGCTGGTATTGTGTGATGTTTCTATATGTTGTAAATCCTACCTCTATGATATTAATCAGGGAGGATTGGCAGCAATTGTGTTAGGGAGGTAGAGGCAGGATTCAATATGTGGGATTATACTGTGTCTTGAAGCAATCTCTTAGGAAATAAAGGAAAAGGAAGCAAGAAGAGAGTTGGAGACTGCATAGCATCAGGAAAGCAGCAGTGATGTGAAAAGAGCACGTCCTTCAGACCTGGGGTCCCTGCACCTCACTCTGAAGCTCCCAGTCCAGGGGAATATGGACTGCAAGGATCTTCCTCTAGAGCCAACAGAGAAAGCCTTCCCCTGGAGCTAATGCCCAGAATTTGGACTTCAGCCTATCTTTTCTTTTCTGAGAAAACATATTTCTCTTTGTTAAAGCCAGCCACTTACGGTATTTCTGTTACAGCAGCACTAGATGCCCAAACCACGTGATGGTCAGTAGACTAAGCTCTGGTTGTATCTTCCTTGGGGAGCCAGTGTCAGGTGACAGATAGGACCTTGATAGGACTTTGCTTATACCCATCATGGTACTCAGTACCCTCTGTCATCATCTGTTTAACTGTCATGTCTGTCCCCTTACTTTTCAGTAAGGATGAAGTAAAAACAAAAAACAACTCACTGCCATCCAGTTGATTCTAACTCATAATGACCCTATAGGACACAGCAGAACTCCTCCATAGAGTTTCCAATGAGTGCCTGGTAGATTTGACTTGCCCGTCTTTTGGTTAGCAGTTGTAGCTCTTAACCACTATGCCACCAGGGTTTCCTCAGTAAGAACACTCTTCTTTTACTGGACATTGATCTCTCTATCATAGACTTGACCATGGTGACTGGCATTCAGTGGAGCCCATTGGTCTTTTAAAATATGACCCACAATTTTCTCCAGGGGCCATGTTGTTGAGTTATTTGACCCAGTGGAAGAACAATGATTTGCTTAGCCTCCAGAGGAGCCGAGGAGAAGGACCTGAGAGAAGAAACCTATTTTTCTTATGCTTTCCCATAGGTCTTTACTACCAGCTTGATGAGATGGAATGAAAGTGCTTCAGAGGCAGGCAGACTTTGTTGCTGTGTGCCCTTGAACAAGATGCCAACCTTTCTGAACTTCGGTTCTTCAACTGTAAAGTACTTTATTGGAATATTAAGAAGATCAAATGAGATGATATATATGAAGGTATTTATATATATCAAGAGCTACACAAATGTTCAGTAATAGTAAAAAAAATCATTTAATTGCCGCAGTAGTTGTAGTTGTAAAGGAACTTGGAATCATTGCTTTTTAATTCCGAAGCTGGTAAAATAAAAGGCCTATGAAACACAGGTGTTGTCTAGTGACACTAATCTTGGTGGTACAATCGTAAAGCACTTGTTTGCTAACCAAAGTGTTGGCAGTTCAAACCCAATCAGTTGCTCCATGGGAGAAAAGGCCTGTGGTCTCCTTTTGTAAAGATGATCCAAAAGCCATCACTGCAGAGTCAGTTCCGAGTCCTCATAACCCCATAGGCCTTCTAAGGATGTAAATGTCTGTGGAAGCAGACTGGACATCTTTCTCTTTTGGACCACTGAGATTTTTGGCTGGCAGGAGAGTGTTTTAAACTCTGTGCCACTAGGGCACCTTCCCATAAATATAGTCCAGAATACTCTATGGTGCAGTTCTAGTCTGTCATGTGGGGTCCTCTGAGTCAAAAATTCACTTGATGAGACCCAACAACCACCACCTTCGGGCAGACTCTGCAAAGAACAGGTTGTCCTTGTTCCCTAAATGTATTCACCCAAAGAAAGAACATTTGATAAGTTGGATAGAATGAATTTTGCAAAGGGACTTTTGTGGTGATCCCAGTGTAATCCTGGGTAAATTAATTAATCTTAAAGCCCCCCAAACCACCCCAAAACCAAACCCACTGTTGGTTCTAACTCATAGTGGCCCTATAGGACAGAGTAGAACTGCCCAAAGAGTTTCCAAGGAGCGTCTGGTGGATCCGAGCTGCCAGCCTTCTGGTTATCAGCTGTAGCACTTAACCACTGTGCAACCAAGGTTTCCTAATTAACACTACTGGGCCTCAATTTCTTCATTAGTATAATGGAGAGAGTAGAGTTTATTTTTTAATTTCTTTTTTTATTAACAGAACGTCCAAAGTGGAAATGTTAGGCATCTTCCTTCTTCCCTATTTCTTTATGTTGACTTACTGCCTACATACTATGGCTGAGAATTTGTTTAGGTTGGCAAGACTTTTTTTCTATTTTTAGAAACTTAAAATTTTTTTTTTGAGTAAATGTCAAGGGCTATCACATATTTGAGTATTAGCATAAGCCATTTCAATTTTGCTGTTTTCTTGCTACTCCTAATTAGGGCTCATTGGAAAAATGTTTTGAAAAAACAAGGAGGAAAACCTGGGTAGGATGATTTGGCTACCCGGATGGGGTTGGGATACTTCGTGCTTTTGAGAGCATTGTGGTACTTGTATTGAACAGAGAGCACCCTTGATGGTGTTGATATTTGTAGGAGCTAGAGTGACAGCTGTCACTTAGAATACGAGAAATGCGTGTGTGTTGACTGAAGATGCTCCAGTTTTCTTTGGCTGATTTTAAACTCAGAAAGGTGAGACATTTCCCATCTTTTCAACTTCCACACTTGTTCCCACGTTCTTAAGATGAGGAACTTTGTTTCTAGGAATCACATCTCAGGATCAACACACCTGGGAGCCTATTATTTCATCCAAAGCTGTCTTTTAGGTTGGGAACAACTGACTTCTCTCTCTGTGAAGACTGCATGGAACATGGTCCCTCCTACTTCCAGATTAATTCTTGAGCAGTAGGCACTCGGTAACCCTGTAGTGGTTAAGTGCTACCACTGCTAACTAAAAAGTTGACAGTTCAAATTCACCAGGGGCTCCTTGGCAACTCTATGGGGCAGTTCTACTCTGTCCTATAGGGTCACTATGAATCAGCATTGACTTGATGGCACTGGTTTGGTTTTTTTTTTTTTTTTTTTTTTGAGTAGGCACTTGGGAGTCTGGAATCTAATTTTTAAGTGAGTATTGGAGAGTGAAGAAAATAACTGTGTTTGTAGGCAATTCATTAAGTAGTGAAATATATTCACTTTGATTGTTATTTCTACTCATGTCAAGCAAGAGAGTGTGTGTGTGTGTGTGTGTGTGTGTGTATGTCTGCATGTCTATAAAGAAACTGTGGTAACAGTTGGAAACCCTGGTGCTATAGTGGTTAAGTGTTACAGCTGTTAACCAAAATGCAACAGTTCAAATCCACCAGGTGCTCCTTAGAAACTTTGTGGGGCAGTTCTACTCTCTACTATAGGGTCGCTATGAGTTGGAATCAACTCTATGACAGCGGGTATTTTTATACTAATATTTAAAAATGGCAATGTTGAAAAGTCTCCTCACATCATTTCCTTCTAAGATACAAACTTAAGTGTAGACAAATGTTCTCACACCTCACAGCTTGAAATCTACCTTAAATTCCTCTTTCTCTCTGTGCTATAATGAAGAAGGTTAAGAAAGCATTTCTTCTGTGCTTCCAATCAGTTAAGTCACTGTCTCATTAAGTGTGAATTTTTCTCCATAAATTGAGTAAAGGAAGAAATTTTTTTCTATCTGCAGAAGAGAATTTCTTTACATCTAGACCTAAAGAGCATTGAAATAAAGATAAAACAGGGGGTCCTGGTGGCACAGCGGTTAAAGGGCTCCATAGTTACCCAAAAGGTGAGCAGTTTGAACCCACCTGCTATGGGACAAAGAGATAGTAGTCTGCAGCAGTATAGATTTATGGCCTTGAAAACTCTATGGGGCAGTTCATTTATAACCTATAGGGTCACCATAAATTCAACTGAATCAATGGCAGCGGGCCTGGGTTTGGGTTTTGGCTTATTCCTGGACAGCAAACAAGGAACACAGTTTGAGTCAATCCCAGCCTTCTGTTTTCAAAGTTCATAATAAGCAAAACAGAAGAGTAATTTATTTCTTGGTGTAAATAATCACCTAGCTTTACTCATTAACTGAAGCAAATGACTATTTTGTCAGCAAATGAATCTCTCTCTGAAGGCGTGAGATCCTCTGACTCATGCGTGTTGTGGGAAGAGGGGCAGTAAACCAGAAGCCTGGACATTTTGCACTTCAGGCCTGTTCTATGACCTGGGAGGAGGGCCTCCAAGAGTCGAAGCCTCAATCTTCAGACCTCTAATGGGAGTGCAGAGCAGCAGTTTACCAATGAGACGGTGTGGAGGGCGGCTCAGTTATTCTTGGAGAGGAACACTCAACAGCTGAATTGTCTGGCCCTGCTTCTTTCCCTTCATAAGCTGGCGTGAGGAAAGAGTCATTTATTATCTAGGACAACTGGGGAAGGAAAGCAAGAGCTCAAATGACATTAATCAAACTTAAAAAAAAAAGTAACATAACTGAAGCATGTTCAGAAAGTGACTAGGATCTACCTTTCAAACCTAAAAACAACAAACCAAATGCATTGCAGTTGAGTCAATTCCCATTCTATAGTGACCCTATAGGGTGGAGTAGAACTGTCCCAGAGTCTCCCAGGAGCACCTGGTAGATTCTAACTGCTGACCTTTGGATTAGCAGGCGTTTTCTTTCAACCGCGACCCCACCACGGTTTCTGAACTAGACAGCAGCAAATCACATACACTCAAAATCCAAAATTGCTGGGTAAAATGACCAGATACCTAGGAAGAAAAATATCTGCTTCCTCTCAGATGAGTCTTATGGATACATGTTTTAGTGGGAGCTTTGTAGAGACTGTGACATCCCTCTTTTGGAAAGACTTTCCAGTGACTAGACAGCCGTGGCAGCACAGTGGGTAAGAACTCAGCTGCTAACTGAAAGGTCATTGGAAAGAGAAACACTAGCTTAGCCAAGAATATAAACTAACAGAGTTAATTTTCTTCTTCATGTAGACTAACAGTCTACTTCTCTCTCATCAGCCCCATTTCCTGCTAAGACCTTACCATCTGCTAATTACCAACTCTTCTCAGATCAACTGGGAGCCCCGGCAGCACAGTGATTAAGAGCTCCACTGCTAACCCAAAGATCAGCAATTCAAACCCACCAGCCACTTCTTGGAAACCCTATGAGCCAATTCTACTTTGTCCTATAGGGCTGCTGTGAGTCAGAATCAATAGCAATGGTTTCATTCGGATAATAGCAATGGTACAAACAGTTAACACACTCAGCTGCTGACTGGAAGGTTGAATGTTCCAGTCTACCCCAAGGTGCCTTGGAAGAAAAGCCTGGTGCTACTTCCAAAAAATCAGTCAAGGAAAACTCCATGGAGTTCTATTCTGACACACATGGGGTGCCGTGAATCAGAATGACTCAATAGCAACAGCTTTGTTGTTGCTGTTCTTCAGTAATAAGGTCAAGTGTGAAGAGATCTTTTGGAATTCAAATGTGTGGGGGGCAGATCCTTCTCTTTGATGGTGGAATCTTAGAACTGCACAGTGTGTTTGCTGGGTCTATACTGCTTCGTGTGCTAGGGTTACCATGAGTTCTTCAAGTAAAATGGACCAGCACACCATGACTTAGACAAACTACAGTGTGGGAAATGGTGGGTTATTTGGAAAGAAACAGGTAGAGACATAAAGGCATGGAGCAGGGAGGTCAAAGCTATGTCCATGGAAAGTGGGGATGGATTATTGCAGTTTAGTGACAAATAAACAACATTCCCCTTCCTCAGGGTATAATTTCCACACCTGGGTTCCATCACTGGTACATTTGAGTTGAATGAACCCAACATTACCTAAAGTGCCTGGGGTATCAAGCTGGATGAGCATCATAAGCTCCTCCTGGGTGGCAGTTAGATGCCACTGCTGACTAACAGTGGGAAAATTGTAACCAGATTTCTTGAAGATTCAGATAACATTATTAAATCTGTGGTGTTGTTTTTTCACACAGAAGGAGGACACTTTTTGAGCTTTTCTACTGACTATTCCTAATAAGTAGAAAAGCTTTTATAAGCTGTTTATGGTTTCAAAAGATTATTTTGAAAGACAAAAGGGAACCAGACAAAACCAGTCAAACTGAACAACCCGAAATAATGTAAGGTCTATCCATCAATCAGTAGATGCCATTAGCAAGTATTTTCAGAGAGGGCATGAGAATGACTAACAATGTTTGCGTGTCACTGGGCCATTTTCCTGATCCAAATGCTATGCTAATGTCCAACATTTGCTTCTAGAAATTTGTGAGCATTCCTTGGCAACATGATAGTGTACAATGAAAGAGTGGGTGATATAATTTCATTTCCCTTTCAAAGTCTTCAATATTTTCGGCATTCTGGAAAACGTGCTTCTGAAACAAATTGTGAAGCAGTGGCTGTGAAAATGGCCTCAGGTATAAAAACCATTGTGGGAGTGGTGCAGGATCAGGTAGGGTTTTGTTCTGCTGTTTGTAGGGTCACTACGAGTTAGAACTGACTGATGGCACCTGACAGCAACAATGTGCACTGACAAAAATATCATGCAAGACAACCATGGCTCAAAAGAAAAGGGAATTTTTGAAAATGGTTCACATTTTGAAGTGGTGACACTGAGGGAGATGTCCTTGCCTCCTGAGATCTCGGCTGAGCCAACTGATCAAATCAGAGATCTCAGCTGATCTGGTGGATCAAATCTGTTTTTGCTTTCATTCCCCTGACGGAAAATATTTAGAGATCTGAGAAGGAATATAAACGGGCCAGTGTCTGCTACTCTTGCAGCTACCTGCGTTCAATCCTGACTGGGACTGATCCTGCCTGGGAGAAACAAAACTGATCTATGGGGAAACATTTAACCCATTGCAAGCCTGTTTTCAATTCAGTTCAGGTTATGTTGCTGAGAGAGAACATATTCAGTCACCCCTGTCCCTCTGAATAGCACGCTGCCTCTAAACTGCAATGGGACATCTATTGGTCTGGCAAACTGAGGGAATACAGGCTTTCCTCTGATACCCCCACCCTACCCCATCTCCAGGTTTCCTGGTTTTTGTCAGGGTACAAACCTTCTTCCACACTTTATACAAGTGTTTAGACACTTCGCCAGCAGCCTTGGTTTTCAAAGGGAGAAATGAAAATAACACTTCATTAAAATGGTACATAGAACCCAAAAGTGTCATGGACGCAAATGCTGATAGCGTCCCATATCCCTCCTGGGATTTGGTGTCTCGTGTCCTCATTCAATAGGTCCCCATTCAATAGCTCCTCCTTCAATAGATCCTCATCCAAATATCCCCATTCCACAAATCCTCATTCAGTAGATCCTCTTTCAATAGATCCTCATTCAAATACTCTCATTCAATAGATCTTTATTTAACAGGTTCTCATCCAACCTATTCTCATTCAACAGATCTTCATTCCTTAGATCCTCAATCAACAAGCCCTCATTTAAATATAAAGCCCAAGAACAGGCACAGAAAAGAGATGAATAAAATATCTTGGTTTGGTGAATTATATTTTACTTGATGCTAAGACCAGATTTTTGCTTTTTCTTTCAAGTAACCAGAGCATGACTTAAGATGTTTTGAATGTGCAGCACTGTGCTAGAGAATTGAAATTTTAAAGAAATTTACTTTTCTCAAATTTTAGTATTTATAACTCAAATTAAGTATATACACATATTTTAAAAAACTCTGGATAATAGGTAATTATTTGTACAAATGAACAGAGGGCTGGCTGGGCCACAGTGATCACCCAGTGACCAGAGAGCGGCTGAGTCTGAAGGAGGAGTGTGGGTCACTGAGCCAGCTAAGCTCAGCCGATGGCTAATTTTCTTCTGTTTCCTTCTTTTCTCCTTTAAAAACTCAGTGTACTGGCCTGCAAAAAGCCTTCTTGTTGTTCCGAGGGTCTCTGTGTGTCTTTACAGGCTAACTGCTTGAATAAACCTATGCTTATTTTAACAGTACACATATGTGTCTATACATTGCCTTTGCATGTACTTATAGATACCTGTATATGCATGTATGTGTGTGTGTATACACTACATATATATACGTGTGTATATATATATATATGTTCCTAAGCTAGAAGAAGAAAGCACACTCGATGAGTGTATTTTGATGATGGACTTTCAGATAGTAGAAACTTGACTGTAAGTGAGAAAATGTGCTTTTTCTAACGTCTTTCCATTTGGTCCCCATGAGGGCTGACATAAAATGATAGGAGCATTTTTCGTTTGCCTCCTACGTGGGACCACAGGGTCTCCTTCATGACTCTAAGGCCCAGACAACCTTTTTGGGAATTGATCCCAAGTCACCTGAACAAAGAAGAGTTGTTGCCAATATGAAGGAGCAGGAAATGGAATGAGAAATCACTTTCTTCTGATTTGATTTTGCCTTGGACTGAAAACCCCAGTAGGGTGTGCAACATACCACAGTGTATAACAGCAGTGAAAACACAACCATAGCTCTATCTAGTCCATCAGCCAGCTGAGCTGAAAAACCTTTTCCTTAATGGCTTAGAATTCTTCCCCCTCCAGCTCCTTACATTGAGAGGCATGCAAGGAGAGAAACAGAAGTTTGTAAAGAAGCAGACACTGTCTTACAAAAAAGCCCAAATACAAAAACCATCATGCGCTTTTAGTCTGCAATAAGGATTCTTTTCTTTCCTTTTGTTCCCTCCAACTCAAACCTTACATCTCATTGTGGAAGCCTGGCGAGTGACAGTGCTCTGCTAGAGTTTATTAAAACCTACAGACAGGCAAGAAGAGAAGAAGAAGAGGAGAAGGTAGGAGAGGTGAGGGGGAGGGGGAAGGGAGAGCAGGGGGGAGGGGAGGGGGAGGAGGAGGGAAGCTGGAAGGGAGGGGGCAGGGGAGGAGTGGAGAGTGGGGAACGGTGAGGGGAGGAAGAGAGAAAACAAGAGAGATAATTTTTGAAATGGGAAACCTGTAGCTGGTGAGTGTTCTCAAAGCTGCAAAGGAATTCTCTCAAACATGTCCGCATCTGTGGTTAGCTTCTATTACATTCAGCCTAATTAATCTTTGTTTCAATTAATGCTATTTTAGAGGGGAAGTAGTTAGGACCCGGAGTGGAGGAATAAGTTCTATTTAATAAGACCAACAAACCAGATAGGAAAACCTCATTTAAGAATCAACAGAACTATTAAGTAAGCGATTGATTCTTCCCACACTTACTCATGTATTTTAAAGACATTCTGTTCCACTTCTGGAGAATAAAATACTGCATTACGGAACAGGCATGCCTGGACAATTGTTTGGGAAGTTTCAGATCTTTGTTTTCCAGCTTTCAAAGGGCAAAATCTTGGAACTCTAAGTGTTAATTAATTCGGTCTCGTAGATGTAAATGGAGACCCAGTGGCACAGTGGTGAAGATAGTGGCTGTTAACGAGAAGGTTGGCAGTTCAAAACCACGAGCTGCTCCTTGGAAACCCCATGGGGCAGTTCTGCTCTGTCGGATAGGGTCTCTGCGAGTTGGAATCGACTTGGTGGCAATAGGTTTGGGGTTTTTTGGCTTATAGCTATGGATATTAAAATAATATTGTAATATACCAAGAAGCCAAGTTTTTTATTATTATTATATTATTTAAGTAAATAGTTCACATTTGCGTTACTCTAAATAGTAACTGACACCGAACTGTAAACTTTTGATAGATTGAGAATTACAATTAAAGTAATCCTAAAAAGGGAACCCGATATTAAAATATGTATTTCAGTCTTTGTCTAGAAATTGGGGGTACAGAATAAATACTTTACTATTAATATCATATTACTATTAATATCAATATTACAATCATTAATATTCTAATATAATAATTATTAATATTAATAATGCCACAAATCCTTTCTATCCTCCATCTTTTTTATCTCAAATAGCTTTCATTGAAGTTAATTTCTTTTTTCTTAAAATATTTTATTTATTTTGGGTGGCAGTGTACATGGCCAAAGATACTTCTGTTAACAACATCTTGATAAATAGTTCAAAGATGTTGAACTTGCAGGTAATTTCTGAGTAACCACTGGATTGCCGTTCTGCCAACAAACCATTGACAATCTAAGTTTTTTCCAAGGCCACACTCAGCTTCTCAGCACTTCTGAGAGACCGGGCTAAGGAACCTCTCTTCGGTTTATGCGTGTAGTGATGTATGCACACTCACCTTCTAGATCAAGAACTCTACCAGCATTTGTAAGACCAGTGTTCTTCACATCACAAACATGATCACTGAAGCGCCATTTAAGACTCTAGCCCATCAACGTCTATTTGAAGAGGAGGGAGAGACAGCTAGAAAACTGGACATAAATGAAATCCCATTGTCATTTCTCCATCTACGTGTGCAGCTTCTCTGCTTGTCTGTGTAACTTGTAAGTGCACCACTTGAGAATGCCCTTCTTTTTATGTATTTGTTTATTTCTCAGGAGATTACCTTTTCAGTGCCTTCCTCTTTGAGACTAATGATGTCCAAGTCAAAATCCTTCCTCAAGCCGTCAGTTTTATTGAAGGTGATACACCCAGTCAAGCCATCCCACCGAGCCTGTGGCAGAAGGAACGGGGCATTACTGTGCAACACTCATCATTTACAATCCCAAGACCACCAACACTGGAAGACCATCAGTTCATCACAGGATCCAGTCGTGTGCTTCTAGCGTGCTAGTATAAACCACGACATTGGTTCAGTGACTTCAAGCAGAATGCTTCACTGTTGTGTTCGTGCTCGTTTATTTTGTCAGTTCTAATGTCTTCACACCAGTCAAACCAGCCGTAGTGGCAATCCACACGGATAGCGTACAAAGAATTACTTTGAAACATCCTGCACGTGGTGTGAACAAAGCCTGAAAAATCAGTACCCTACACTTCCCAAGGTTAGTTCAAATGCTCCCAAAGTACTTCTGGGAGAAGTAACCACTCTCCTTTTTCCCTTTAAATGTGATGTCATACAATGGTATATTATCAAACTTTCAGGGTGTTTGTGGCTTGGGGCTGCACTGCAAGTTCAGTGGTAGAATCCTCACTTCCTCCCACGTGGGAGCTATGCGTGCTAGAAAACAAACCTCATCTACAACCACCACCCATCTGTCAGTGGTGGCTTGCGTGTGGCTGTGATGCTGAACAGGTGTTGGCACAAATTCGGGACTGTGACAGACCAGGCAGAAAGGCCTGGCAGTCTATTTCCCAAATAATAGTCAATGAGGACTCTCCAGTTCGCCACCACCTGAGCTGGAAACCAGTCACAAGGGTGATCCAGGACTAGCCAGTGTTTCATTCAGCTGTGAGTCTGGGTGACACCATCACTGGCCACAACAACAGTACCATTTTGGAGTTCTTGAGTGGAAAGAAGGGTTAAAGCACTTGACAGCTAAGTGAAAGGTTGGAGGTTTGAGTTCACCCAGAGGTGCCTCAGAAGAAAGACCTGACAGTCGACTTTCCCCCAAATCAGCCATTAAAAACCCCATGAAGCACAGTTCTACCCTCACACACATGGAGATGCCAGGCTCTGGGGCTGACCAGCTGGAGGCAGGAGCGATGCTGTCATTTAGGTGCTGTATTCGTTTCTTAGAGTTGCTGTGACAGATGACCAACAACTTGATGGTTTAAAAGAACAGAAACGTGTTCTTTCAGAGTTCAGCAGGCCAGAAGTCTGAAATCCAGGTGTTGGCAAGGCTTTCTTGCCTCTCTCAAGTCTCCCTCTAATTCTCTCATAAGGACACTTGGGATCAGATGTGGGTAATGCCGGCTAGAAATCTCATGACCCATAATCACAGTGGCAACGCCGTTTTATGCCTTTGGAGGAAACATTCGTAAGTTCTAGGATAAGAATCTCTTTTGCGGGCGGCTATTCAGACTACCACAGATATCAACATCCTTTTGGGAACTAAGACTCCTAATAGCCTGCCCTTCACAGAGCTCACTTTGGACACTTTATTGGTCTTGTTAAGCAAACCATAGTGGCCTTCAGGAGGGTTGAGCTTCAGTGTTTGGGTGATTTTTGGAAACGTGGTCTGGTATTAGCTTACAAACAGAGACAATGAGAATTTGGTCTTTTTATACACTGAACTGTTTCTTATACACTGAATCCCTGATGGCATAATGGTTAAGAGCAATATCTGCTAACTGAAAGGTTGGCAGTTCAAATCTACCAGGTGTTCCTTGGAAGCTCTATGGGACATTTCTACTCTGACTTCTGGGGTCTCTGTGAGTTGGAATTGACTCAACATCAATAGATCTGGTGTTTGGGTTTTTAAACTGTTTTTCTGCATCGTAACTTGATCATGGTCATGGGACACCTGTGGGATGTGAAGATCTGAAAGGGCCACCCACTTGCTGCACAAGTGAGGGAACCACATCAATCTGCTACAGGCAACCACCCCCCACAGGAAATAGGGCAATGTGGGGGATGGAGCATGATGCTGTCGCAGATCTGGGTCTGGATTTCTAAAGTGTACCTTCAGACAAATGACTTCACCTGAGGTGGCTAGATGGTACAAGCAGATGACACTCAGCTATTAATCTATATGTTGGCAATCTGAATCCCCTGGAGGCACCACAGAAGAAAGACTGGAGCTCTGCTTCTAAAAGGTCATAGCCTTGAAAACTTTAGGGAACAGTTCTGTTCTGTACACCTAGGGTCCCCATGAGCTTGCACCAATTGGTTGGCAAAGGTTTCTTTCTTTTTTAACCTATCCTCACTGAAATGGCTCTGTCTCAGATTTACATGTTTGCTTCATGCAGGGGTTTTGTGAGGATTAAATGGAACTTCTCATAATTTTTAACACATTGAAAACATTTACACTTATAACAGCTACTATTACTTTGGAATTCTGTCTCCTATTTTCCACAACTTGAACTTCCCAACTCTGGAGTTTGGTTTTGTCCCCTCACATGTTGAGAATCACAGGGCCACTTTTCACCATTGTGCTTTCTTCATTTAACAAATCAGCATGAGATCACTGTCTTAAAACCCAATGTTCAAGTCTGTGTAATTTCCCCCAACACATAAAGCACATAATGGCATCTAGCCATGTAAAATTAGTCACAACACCTGACCTTTCATTTGACATTTTTCAGAATTGTGGCTAATCCCCTCACTGGTGGTGCAGTGGTTAAGAGCTCAGCTGCTAATCAAAAGGTCAGAAGTTTAAATCCACTGGCCAGTCCTTGGAAACCCTGTGGGCACTTCTACTCTGTCCTGTACAGTTACTATGAGTTGGAATTGACTTGACCTCAAAGTGTTTGGTTTTCTTTGGGTCTCTATTTCAGGAGCTGCACTGAGAATACAGTACCTCGAAGCTCACAGTTCATTACAGGTACATTCACGGATTTCAAAAAAGCACCCCTGTGATTGCGGGGATGAGTCCCTAGAGGATACAAGCCTTTAAGCCCTTGAAGACTCTCTGAAAGGTCAGTGATTCAAAGCCAACCAGAGATGCCTTGGAAGAAAGACCTGGCCATCTTCTCAAAGGTCATGGCCATGAAAATCCCATGGAGCGGGTCTACTCTGCACACATGGAGTTACCATGAGTCAGAGTCTACTTGATGGCAACTGTTTTTCTATTTTTTAAGCACAGGGATAAGGATTTACACAGAGTATTGAGGAAACAGTTTATCCTAATTGCAAGGAGAGCAAGAACTAACAAAAGTGCTGAAAGAAAGGATGCCTGAGCTCTAGATGGCTGAGAAGTTTCGTAGAGTCTTCACTCTACTCACAGCCTGGACAAAGATGTGAGCTACCAAGTGAAGGAGAAGTTAACATCTCCAGAAGGTATGGAGAAGAAGGATAAGACAGGACTCTGGGGAGGCAGGCAGGTGGCTGTTCACAAAGACGTTGTAAATCATGCTAGTGTGCTTGCATTTGATTCTATAGACAATGGAAATCATGCGAGTGTTTTAAGCATGGGATTCTCACAGTCAGCTGTACATTATAGGGACACTATTTCAGCAGAATTGGGGGGATAACTTGGAGAAGGCCAAGGTGATAAGCAAGTATTGAATAGTAGGCAGTTCTCATAGAACAAAACTGATGGAATACTGTTCACATGCCTATAGCTGGACATATGGTCATGACAATTCGTTTATCCCTGCATCCCACCAACTTGCGCTCTATTCAATATTGATAGAAGTAGATTCCCAGCAGGGTAGGGAGGGTTTCTTAAGGAAAGCATGGCCATTACTATCCCTGTGTAGAGTACATTCAAAGCCAGTTCCAACATCAAGAATCAACCAAATATGGAAAATGTATTCTCTGTCTACTATGTAGATGGACTGGACATCACAACAGAAATTTATGTTATCACTTGGTCATGCTAGATGTTAAAGGAAATTAGTGTGAGACAATTACACGTGGACTAAAAAAGGCTCCTATGGCCAAACTAGATGTGAATTAAAGAGCACTAGTGGTGCAGTAGTTAAAGCACTCAGCAGCCAATTGAACGTTTGATGGTTCCAGACCACCAGCTTCTCTGTGGGAGAAAGGTGTGGTAGCTTGCTTCTGTAAAGATTATACCCGTGGAAGCCCAATGGAGCAATTCTCCTCTGTCCTCCAAGGGCTCTACGAGTCAGAATCAACTCATGGCAACAGGTTAAAGATGAGTTGTTCAAATGGAAACACAAAGAAGACAATGCTTTTTCAGATCTTGGGACTTAGCCTCCGGAATTGACTGCCACGGGAGAATACGAAGCCAATCACTAGCACCACCTTTAAAAAAGACACAGTATTTTTTAAAACTGTACTTTAGATATATGTTTACAGAACAAACGACTTTTTCATTAAATAGCTAGTACACATACTATTTTATGACATTGGTTAATGACCCTACAACATGGCAACACTCTGCCTTCTCAACCTTGGGTTCCCTGTTAGCAGCTTGCCTGTTCCCTCCTGCCTTCTAGTCCTTGCCCCTGGGCCTTTGTGCTCCTTTGGTCTTGTTTTGTTTCATGGGCCTATGCGGTCTTTGGCTGAAGAGTGAACTTTGGGAGTCACTTCATTACTGAGCTAAAAGAGATTCTGGGGGCCATACTCCTGGGGTTCCTCTAGTCTCTGTCAAGTCAGTAAGTCTAGAAATAGCATATTTTTACAATAAGGTGTAGTACCTGTTATTGCACTGGCTGAACTGTAGGTAATAGCAAGCCTCAGGACTGGGGTGACAATACTCGCCGTAGAATACAAGCAGGGAGGCTCCTTACACATGCATTCAGATACAACCTCCTGACAGGGGGATCTCTGCTTCCTTTCCATCATGCCCCAATTCTACTTTTCATCCCGTTTAGTTTGCAGCTACTGGCTGGCTCTGTGGAGTGATGGGCCTGTTGAGAGTCCCGGGATCAGCAGCTGCTCTCCGGCTGGAGTGTTTCTCTGACAGCTGACAGCCATCTGTCAACGGCTTTGGTTCAGTGAAAACGTCTGCATTAGGGGTTTGAACTAAATCTGTTTTCAGGACTCTTCCTGGGGCTCCCCAAAATGTGCAGTTCTTACGTTCCTCCTGATCCGTTTGGAAGGAGGTAATGATTTTCCTCAAATTCTGCAGGGTGTTTAGAAAACTTCCCTCCCCCAAAGGCAACTTCCCCCTTATGGGGGTCATGCTGGGAGTCAATTCAGCACATTGTCCACAGCTAATGAGGCTGTCTAGACATGTACAGAATTGGTGGCATTGGTCTCTCGATGTAGTGCGTAACTCACAGCAGGGTCTGAAAACCCAGTTTTGAAATCTAGTTCTATCTGTGCTGTGTGTGTTGTGTTCCTTTGTTCAGATTCTGTTGTGTTGGTTTCGTCCTTGAAGGTGGTGTGTTCCTCACTGTTGCAGAGAAGTTTCCTCCTCTTCTTGCCTCTGCTGTCTGCTCATCCAGCTGGCAAGAAAAGCCCCCCTTTCCCACTCCAACAAGGCTTCCTTCCTGGACTCAAATGTCCCCCAAGACTCCCTGCCTGCTTCTTCCCTAAACGGGGACATCCATTGACCTTCGGCGCTGACTTTTCTGAACACAGACGGTCACCTGGATCTTCCTGCCTTCCTTCCCTGAGCTCCACTTCTATAAAATTCTTTGTGTTTTTGTTTCTCACATAAACCAGTTGTTGATAAGCATTTCTGAGTCACCCACTGCACTGTTCATTACAGTAAACGTACAACAACTGATTCTTGGGTGTGCCGAATAAGACCCACAAGGAATCCATTTCCCCGGGGCAAGCAGCATATACAATTCAGATAATGATATACAATTATATTATTCATAATTACAATCTGGTTGCTTTATGGGGAAGCATTTGCACAGGGGACAATTATAGTATATTTAACTGAAGACAATGCTTAAATTCTTGTCCTGACTTTAGAAAACAGCTTTAATTTCCAGCCTAGTTTAGACCTCCTGACAGCAGTGCTTTAAATCAACGAAGTCAATCCCTGCGTCTTCTTTTGTTTTCCTTATTAATGTGTTATCCGATGCCTAAGGGACAGGACTCTAAAGAGAGAGGGTGAAAGACAAAGACTTTCTATCAATGTCTTCTTTGTATTTTTTTTTCTTGAAATGTTATTTATTGATCTAATTTCACTGGGACGTGGTAAAATTGAGGCTGTTGAGCTTAAAGAAGGGACCTTGCATGTGGATGTCTATAATTAGACACAGGAGTCCCTGGGGGGGTGCAGGCAGCTATGCCCTTGACTACTGGCTGAAACCTACCCAGAGGTCCTTCAGAAGAAAGACCTGGTGATCTGCTTCTGAAAGGTCACAGCCTGGGAAACCTTGTGGAGCGGTTCTATTCTGCACACATAAGGTCGCCAGGAGTCAGAACTGAATCAGCTAACGAACAACACTACCCTTCCACACACTCCTTACTGGTGTCAAGGGTGAGCAGCACGTCAGCTGGATCATTAAGAAACCCCAAACTGTGCACTTCAGCTAAAATACATAATTGCCAACTTCTAACTTCAATTAGTTAAAATGATTGCTTTTTTCACCCTAAAGGGAACTTAAAAATGCAGAAGAATGTAAATTCTCCTCACCTAAAAATTCCCCTGGCACAGCTGTTCTTTTTTGCCACAGGGAGTAAAAAGTTTCTTCCTAAATCATAGTGACTTACTGTCTGAGCACAGAAAAGGTGGTGCTTGTCTAGGAGACCTGAACTTTTCAGGTCATAGTGTCTACCATTTCTCCCTTTATCTGTTAGAAACTATGCTTTCTTGTGAGAACATCATGAGTAGATGGCTCATGGCAAACCTAAGTATTATAAAAAAACAGAGGGAAATAAATAGTTTTCAAAAAAAGAGGGAAATAAATAAATATTGCATCGGTGCTGTGGTTTAGAGCTATGGCTGCTAACCAGGTTGGCAGTTTGAATCCACCAGCTGCTTCTCAGAAACCCTATGCAGACAGTTCTATTCTGTCCTGTAGGGTTGCTGTGAGTCAGAATTAACTCAGTGAAAATGGGTGACAGAAGTGGGTTTGGGTTTGGTTTGGTTTTATGAATAAAACTTATGAAACTTAAAAAAAAAAGTCTTCATAATCTTTGTGGATTTCAGTCTGATGCGTTTATCCAACAATGGTTTGATTCTCTAAGGAAATCAATCTTTATCAATTTCCAGGTGTTTAGAGACCAGACGCTTTGACATGAGATATTAATTTACAGAGTTTGTATATAGTAGGGGGTCCTTGAGTGCTGAATACAATTAACATGTTGCCTGCTGTCTTGGTCATCCAGCGCAGCTATAAGAGGACTGCCAATTAAGTTTGCAAACTCATCTTAGAAAAACTGCTACAGACGTCATTGTTGAGTTTCACTATGGTCACCATCGAAGTACTAACCTTGGGAAGCTATGTATCGATGCCAGCGCCTAGTCTGCCTTCAAAGCAATTTTGGAACTCTTTCTGGAATGGCCATCAGAGCTGTTGTCGTATTACCCTTGATGTCCTGAATGTCATCAAAATATCTTCCTTTCTGTATTTCCTTTATGTTCCAGTGAAGAAAAAATTCGCTGGAGGCCAGATCAGGTGAGTAGGGAGGCTATTCTAACACAGTTGTTTACTGGCTAAAAACTTCCTCACAGACAACTACACAATTAAGTTCTCAAACTTGCCACCGTGTCGCTGTGTGCAATGGCCATTCCAGAGAGTTCCAAAGTTGCTCTGAAGGGTAGACTAGGTGCTGGCATCAGTACATAGCTTCCCAAGGGGAGTACTTTGAAGAGGATTGTAGTGATATTCAGCAGTGAGGTATGCGGCACTTAGAACGACTGAGTCCACGGACTTAACTGTCAGCACTTGTGTGTGTGTGTGTGTGTGTGTGTGTGTGTGTGTATCTAACACACACGCATTCTCTCTCTATGCATACCTTATCATGGGAAGATTTTGAAGAAGCTGTAACTACTTCAGCTCATGTTACTGGACACGTTTAGCTTTACCACTTGGATAAAGATGATCACAATATCTATGTGGCTCTAGGGAGTATTATTATGCATTCTCATGCATATAAATTAATGGGATACACATACCTTGGTTTATTGAGGGGAAGAGAAAAAAACATTCCAAACTATGCTAGAGTACAGAGAAGGGAAAATCACACACACATACTGTATTTAGCAGTTGGAGGGAAACTGAATTCTATCCGACTTGGAGTGTAATGCCTGCACACAATGAGTCTAAGTAAAAATACTGAAAGATGTCACCTCGAAAACTAAGATCCACCTGACCCAAGCCATGGCATTTCAATTGTATCATATGCATGCAAAAGCTGGACAATGAATAAAGAAGATAGAAGAATTGACGTCTTGGTATCATGGTGTTGGAGAAGAATACTGAGTGTGTTATGGACTGCCAAAAGAACAAACAGATTTGTTTTCGGAGAAATACAACCAGAGAGCTACTTGGAAGCAAAGATGGTGATACTGTGTCTTCTGTACTTTGGACATATTGTCAGGAGGGCTCAGTCCCTGAAGAAGGACATCATGCTTCATAGAGTGGAGGGTCAGCAGAAAAGACGAAGACCCCTGATGAGATGGACTGACGTGGTGTCTGCCGCGGTGGGCTGAAGTATAAAGATGATTGTGGACATGGCATTGGATTGGACAGTGTTTTGTTCTGCTGTGCACAGGGTCGCTGTGAGTCGGAATCAACTTGACAGCACCTAACAACAACAGCATGTGACCACTGTGACAGTTCGCAGTGTTGAGAGGTTTGTAAATGACAGATACATATCTCCAGTTTTGTGAACTCTTTTCTGCTAAACACGGCATTAACATAAAACCAGAGTTTTATGTTTTTCTTTAGAATGGCGATTAGTCATAAAGTATTTCATCTGTTTTTCACAAGACAATAAAAATGCATTGTTTACCTTTTGTTTAATCTTCTCTGATGATCCTTCAGTTCTATCATCAATAAGGGGCATCCATTCTCCTCTTGTATTTGCCGGCAAGTTCTTCTAGAAGCTACAGGCTAGAAATGGTACCTTAGAAAGGTACTCTCAGAGCCTTATGGGAGGGCTGTGCCAGATTCTCTTACAATATAGTCATTGGCACAGGCTTGGGAATTGAAGACAACATTACTTAGCCAACTGTGACTGTCCCAGAGGACAGAGGTAGCATTTCCAGGACTCTCTGAATAGACCCAGAACCCTAGGACCTCATGAAAGTGGAGAGTTGAATTAGTGTCCGATTATACAAGACTCATCAGAAAAGGCCAATTGCTGTCAAGTAAATTTTGACTCGTAGTTACCCTAGAGGACAGAGGAGAACTGTCCCATAGAGTTTCCAAGGAATGCCAGGTGGATTTGAACAGCTAACTTGTTGGTTAGTAGCCATAGCACTTAACCGTACAAGGCACAAGTAGAATTAAGTGGACTCTGGAGCAAAATCTAATTGTATTTGGTTTTGAATATGGCTAGTATGTTTTTAAATGTCCTTTTAAGGAGATAAAGAGATCTTCTCTAGATCTTTTTCTAGCCTTCATGCTGGTAGGCTATGAAAGACACATTCTTTATATGTTAACACATTCTTTCTAACCCCTTGAATTCAGAAAGAATCCACCAGTTTCTATGACAGTTGTGGTTATCTGCATAAGATTAATCAGAATTTATCTTTCTTTTTACCAGGTTAGAGTTGGACAGATGGGTTGTGCAACCAAGATTACACCAGGTGTGAAGGTTAATTTCCTATACCAACTTGGCTAGCTTATGGTGCCCAGCTGTTTGGTCAAAGATGAATCCAGTTGCTGTTACATAGTATTTGCATGGATGAAATCTGTAAATTACCTTCTCCTAGCTGGGTAGGCCTCCACTGATCAGTTGAAGGCCTTAAAAGCAGAAAGGAAGTTTTCTAAGATATGTTCTGCCTCCAGACTCTAAACAGATGTTTTGCCAGAATATTCTTCCTCTTCATTCTTCTTCCCATCTGATTGTGGTATGGCGGTTAAGAATGTGTCAGCGAATCAAGAGGCCAGCAGTTTGAATTCTTAGAAACCCTATAGGACAGTTCTACTTTGTCCTATAGGATCACAATGAGTCCAAACAGACTTAATGACAACAATTTTTTTTTTTTTTTTAATTTAAAGTTAGTATACCTCAGAAAGAAAGAGCCAATATATACAATAAAAGCCATTTCTGGAAAGAGAGAAGCTTTTGAAAATGTAACCTGAGATGCCTTTGAAAGTTCCATAGAGCAGTTAATTCTCTGGCCTTAGTAAATGCTCAGAACTGGAGCTCTAGACTTGCTGACTGTCCTCAAAGAAGCTTCTGAGGTTAATTTATTAACACTTCTTACTGTGCCCGTGTCAGTTAATCAGATATAACTAATCATCAAAGATTACTTATGATGCAATCGAGGCCTTGAGTAAAATGGTCTAACACTTGTAAATAAAGCAAAAGCGAGACTGCGTATCCTTTCAGGGTCATGCTGGACCATTGCCTGACAGGCCACCCAAGGATGATTTATTTCTCTATGGATTGCATTTTGTTTGTTTTATTGTTTTCTATTTTTTAGTGTCCAGACTATAATAATTATTTGTAGATTTTTGTACTATACCAAAAACAAAACAAAACAAAACAAAACAAACAAAAAAGCAAACCCATGGCCTTGAGTCAATTCCAATTTATAGTGTCTGAGTATGTCAGCGTAGAACTGCCCCAAGGGGTTTCCAAGACTATAATCTTCACAGAAGCTGACTGCAACATCTTCTTCCCAAGCAGCAGCTGGTAGTTCCCAGCCCTGATCTTTTTGGTTAGCAAGTGACCACTTGCGCACTGCACCACCAGGACAAAGTAGCTTGTGTCTGTGTCTTCCTTTTCTTCTGCTGCTGTAATGGAAGTATCGTAAGTAGGTGGCTTTGAAACATAGAAATTTATTTTCTCAGAGTTCAGAAGGCTGGAAGTTTGAGTCCAGGGCACCAGTTCCAGGGGAAGACTCTCTTCATTGTCTCTTCTTGGCAAGAATCGTGCCTCTTGCAGCATTGCTTGGTTCCTTGGTGGTCTCCACGGGTCCTGGCGGCTGTCTTCTCCTAGTTTTGCATCCTTGTCTCTGTGTCTATGCTGCTTCTCTGTGTACTCAGAAGTGATTAGGTTTAAGACATCCCTCCACTGATATACCCTCATCAGCATCACAAAGAAAACCCTGTTTCCAAATAGGGTTAGATCCATAGATAGAACTGTGTAGAGGGGTCAGGATGCCAACACATACTTTTGGGGGACATAATTCAACCCGCAACAATCTGGTATAAGAGATAATTCAATGGATGTGGTTTCAGTGCCCTGTAATAAACTAAAACACACAAAAAATCAAATCAAAATTGATCAGTTTTACCTCTATCCGGCAAACTAATCTCAGTTAGCCTGGACAAACTAATTTCAGTTAGTCACTGTTCCTCTAACACGTCTTTGAGGCAGTTTGACCATCCAGCCACTTTCATCATTCAGCATACTTCTGGCCCATGCCCACTTTGTATTTCATAGAATTATATTTATAACTTTATAACATTACATATTGACAAACTCTGAGGGAAATACCTATATTATCTTAATGGCAGACTGGTAATTAAAATATGATCATCTCCAATTAATCTGGAAGGAAAGAAGTCCTATAGTGAGTGAGATGCATTTGCAAGGGTTTAGAATAGGGTCTTTCTCTTTCATCACACTGCAGTCCCATGGATAAGGTCATGAGAAAGAAAATCAGGAGACAAACAATGATTTCCCATATGAAACCCTAACACTAGAATTCACACAGGTCATAAAGGATGGTCTCAAGACTCAAAAAAGAGAAGATAAATGAAAAAAGTCTGCCCTAAAAGCTGACATCCCAGTAATATAGCAGCAAGTTTAAAGCTGACATTGCCCACTGGATCCAACTTGGATCACTGGGTTCAATTAGAAAGACAGAAACTCTCATTCTGATTTAAAGTATCCCATTTCTCTGTTTCTCTGCTTCATGTGGCACAGAGAAGCCTGCCTTGAAAATCACTATCACAGGACTGGGGAGCGCTGATGACCTAAGGAGGAATAAAGAATCCATCAGCCCTGTTTTGTGCGGTCTCTTGGGGTGACTCGGATTGACATTTGCTCTTCTAAGGGCCATCAGGGTGCAAATCCAGGGAAGCATTTAGAAAGCATCTGAACTAGTGACTTTAAGGTGATGGTGCAAACATCTCTCATTTTCCTTCTAGAACTTTCTAGTCCTTGGGAACCCCATTCTGCTTGCTTCTCCCTAGATTAAATAGCTGTCAAGGTGGTCGTATGTTCTAGAGTTCCCACTGGGGATTTTCATCATAAACACTGGTGACTTTAGCTGACTTGTATTTTAATACTAAGATTGTGGATCTTGCTTTAAAGACATTGTTTCCATCACACACGTTCCCTTACTTTGCACCTTCCAACTCAACATCTCCATGTTCCTTTTCCTTCAGTACACTGTCTTCCCCTAACTTTTCTCCAATATAAATATGTTGTTTTCAGTTTTCCTAAAAATATAGCCCTTGAGTTTTAGGGAAAAATATACCTTGAGTTTTAGGGAAAAAATACCTCTTCATGGTGAAAGTGGAGGTAATCAATGATGTGGTTCAAAGAGTTGTATAGAAAATACAAAGTTTTCAGGTAAAACAGGAGGATTTAATAAACCTGTAAATTGATGCACTTCATTAACATAGTCCTTCCCCTCCCCCCCCAAATCATACTTACAAACACATTTTGCATTAAAATAACACTGCCAGTAGTCAATTCATTGTTCTTAATATATTGCTTAGGCATAAATTTTGGCCTGGCATTGCAAACAAGATGACTTTGAATGTATTAGTAATTAAGTGTTCCCAGGATTTGATCTCTGAGCATGGCACACTGGGGAAAGCACCATTTTGAAATCAAATAACGTGTGGATTTGGTTGTTGTATTTATCTTTGATTAGCTAGGTGACCCCGGGCAACTTGCTTGCATTCTTCAAATCCTTTTTGCAAAACCGAATAAGGTCATCCCATAGCTGTTGCAAATATTAAAAGACCTAATTTCGTTGCATCTAGCAGGGTGCTGCCAGTACAGAAGCTAGGTAAAAACCCAGTTCCCTTCTTATCTTGACCTAACTCGGCTTGAAGTACTATCATTACTGGTAGATAGTTTGTTTTGCACTGAGCCTGGCTCTATTTCAGAGGCTTCCTGTGTGCACTCCTCTACCACTGAGGTTATTCTTGTGGTGGCACACACATTTAACGTGCACGGCACTTACTGGGGCACTTGCTTTAGGTGGGAGTCAGAGATCTGCATCCTTGTTTTTAAAAAACCCAGCACCCTTGTTGGTCCTGATGCTAAGGTCCTCACACTGAACTTCAGAATCAGAAAAATGGCTCCCAGCTTGGCAACACTGTAGACTCTACATGTTTATTACCTATGTTTACTAAATAACCCCATAAAGAGATGATCAGTTAGCCACCAGTCATGGAATCGGATTTCAGCTCTGAAGTGGTTCTCAGTCTGATGATTAATGTATCTCTAATCTCCAAGAATCTGTAGGTTCTGTGCTTTTCTCTCTCTGGGATGGCAATGTGCCAACCCCCCCAGCACATATTACACAAAAGTCTGCTGCCTGAGTCCAGAGCGCAGCAGAATCTTACGAAATACACAGTAGACCTCTTGGAAAACTGAGACAACCCTTTGGTAAGTTAGGTAAGAATAAATGACCAGTCTAAGGAGGAATTGGCCATTTCCCAGGGGAATCCATCAGAGGTAACGCTGAGACTCGTGGCGTGAACAAACTCTCACCTTTGCCCTGTACACATTCTACAGCTTTCAGCTCCAGGAGACTTGCAGAACCCATTCCTTGAGGAATGTTGGCCTCCCTTGTCTGTTGAAGGAAACCTCGGTTGTATAGTGGTTAAGAGTGGCAGCTGCTAACCCAAAGGTTGGCAGTTCAAATCCATGAGGTGCTCATTGGAAGCGCTATGGGGCCAGTTCTACTGGGTCCCTTAGGTGTCACTACGAGTTGGAATCAATTTGAGGGCAACAGGTTTTTTTGTTTGTTCATTGAACAGGTAAACTTAGGTTTTTTCTCCTTCTAAAAAATTTTCTAGCTCCGAAAGCTTTATTCTTTGACTGATTCTTATTGTATAAATCTCAGAAGCTCAAACACCTCCAGTGTTTTTGCAAAGTCTCTCACAGCTTTGCCCATCGAGCAAGAAGGCATGAAAGGAACTAGCCTAAAGCCCTCGGATGCTGCTCTGGCACAAGGGCTGAGCAAGCTCTCTAGTTTTGTTTTCCTGGCATCACATTAAATGACATTATTTCAACCCAAATGTCCTCCTGCAGATTCCTCAGAACCAGGATTCAGGGTTTTAGATTCACTCATCCTCTCAAGAACTTCAGTCAAGTGGGGAAAAGTGGGAAATCCATCAGTGGCATCTCATGAAACCACCTCACATCCACAAAAGAATTCCTGAGACTTGGGTTATTTGACTTCACGAGGTTTTAAAACCATTTTCACAAATAGTGGGTGAGAAAAGATCACTTGGTGCCATCACTTCAAAGGTGTTGCTTTCAAAATTGCTTTCACGAGAAGTAATATATACTACTCTGTCTATGGAAGAATCATTACATCAGAATGGCAAAAGTCAGTTGTGCCGACAACCATTACAGTTCAGCTGAATCGTGTTAATTAGAAAATGTGGGACTTGTTCACATCTGGAACAGCTTCGTTTCGTTCTCTTGCTCTTGGTGTGGAACATAATTTACCCTGAGTCCTCACTGTAAAGAATCTTGAAGCTAAAAACCAGTGATAAACACAGGCTTTCCTGATGTCTAATGAGCAAACTACTTTGAAATTATATGTTAGTGAAAGCACACCTCCAGTTTAATTTTTAATAATGTTATTGCCTCTGCCTTAAAAATAAAAATGTACCAAGTACATTCCTGAGGCGGGAACACAGCATCCCCGGAGCTGTAAAAGAATCGGTGCGTATTTGTCTTGAGAATACAGCGTAAGGACTGTTTTAAGCCTATTATGACCAGTTGCCAAGACAATATCAACTCTTGGGAAGTGCTAATGTGTCCAAGTGGAACTGTGCTCCACTGGGTTGTTAATAGCTGATTTTTCAGCAGTAGATAGCAGGCAATTTCTTCCAAGACACCTTTGGCTGAACTGAACTTGCACCTCCTACATTTCCATGAGTGGCTGAATGCCTTGACTGTTTGACGCCTCACGAACTCTCTTGCAAATATGCAACTGGCAACAGTCAGAGCTGTGAATGAACTTTGTTCCCTCCAAGTACGTGTTGGAATCCTCACTCCTTAACCTAAGAATGAGCAAAGAAAATAGAAGAGGAACTGATGCCCTTGAACTGTGGTGTTGCAGAAGAATATTGAATATACCATGGACTGCCGAAAGAATGAACAGCTCTCTCTAGGAAGCAGTACCAGCAGAGTGCTCCACAGAGTGAGGATGGTGAGACTATGGCTTATGTGCTTTGGATACATAGTCAGGAGGGATCAGTCCCTAGAGAAGCACATCATTCTTGGTAGAGTGGAGGGTCTACAGAAAAGAAGACGACCCTTGACTCAATGGATTGACACAGTGGCAACAGCAACGGGCTTCATTGTAACAGCAATTGTGGGCATGGGGTGGGACTGGGCGGGGTTTTGTTGTGGTGGACACACGGGGTCACCATGAGTCTGAACTGACTCCAGGGCACCTAACAACAACATCAACATCATACCTATGGACAGAATACCACTGGCGACTACAGGTCGTGTTAGTGCAGACTGTGTTTTAAACCTAATCTCTCCTAGGTGAGATAAAGAGCCATGTGGACACAGAGAGGAGCCAGAATGAACGGGGAAGACACACGCTGTGAGAAACCAAGGAACACCAAGACCGAGGAGCTGAGACAGGATTTTCTTCTCAGAGGTGACACAGAGAGTGTTCTCAAGGAGCCGGTGACCTGAGCCTACACTTCAGCCTCCTCACCTGTGACAAAGGACACTTCTGTTCTTTAAAAACACCTACTCGTATTTCTGTCACAGCAGCACTAGATCACTGAGACCGTCATTTCTTTGCCTTGTCTTACATTTATCACAGCAATACCAGTGCCACAGACTGTACCCCCAGGCAAATCTGAGCAACAGGTCCTGAAACTGAATGATTTGGGGAGCTATACGTAAGAAGAACCGTACAAGCAAATAAAATCCATAAACCCATTGCCACTGAGTTGATTCTGACTCATAGAAACCCTATAGAACATAGTAGAACTGTCCTATAGGGTTCCTAAGGGGTGGCTAGTGGATTCGAATTACTGCCCTTTTGGTTAGCAGCCACAGCTCTTAACCACTGCATGACCAGGGCTCCCTACAAGGCAACAGTTAATAAGAACTCTCTTTTCCAAGCTGTGTGCCGTTTGTGGCTGCTCCCACCTCTGACCTGCCTTCCCAGTAACTGCTGTACCCAGCTCGGGTGCTGCCGGACAGCGGCCTCATGAAAGCTCCTGCATGGGAGAGCTGTCAGAAGCGGTTGCGAAGGGGTTCCTCCAGCAACGAAGACAAGCTGCTTATTTTCATTTCATGCAAATTCACCAAGCACAGGAGATGTCAGCTGCCATCTGCAGGGATTTCACTTCCTGTTAAACTCAGAGCACATATTGACAAAGGCTGGGACTGTGGCTTCAGCTTTCACCTGTTCCCTTGCATTTTTATAATGTCCTCAGGCCAAGGTGTGTGCTGAGGCACTTGCAGACTGGTTGTGTCCAGCTCAGTGTTTTGCAGCATCTGATTTGTTCTAGAATATGTTTATTCTTGATTGCGCCACGTTCGTTTGCATTTTAACTTCCTTTTCGTAGCACTTGGCATTTGGCCTGATTCCATAGGTATTCAGTAGCCTGTCAGTTCCAACTTAATGTGTTGACTTTGCTTGGGAGGGTGGGGGAATTCCTCATGACATAGTAGTTAAATGCTATGACTGCTAACCCAAAGGTTGGCAGTTCAAATTCACCAGGTGCTCCTTGGGAGCTCTACTCTGTCTATGGGGCAGTTCTACTCTGTCCCATAGGGTCTTTATGAGCCAGAATTGACTGAAAGGCATTTTTTTTTTTTTTTTTTGGAAAGGGACAGGTAACCCAGCATCCCAATGGCACTTTGAAAATTTCAAATTGACCTTCATGTAGCATCTTTGGAGTTCCTCTTTCCAAGGAGCCTTACGTAAACCTCTAAGACACATTTAGTTATCTTTCCTACAGGTTGCTGTTATTGTTATTAGCTGTCTTTCTCCTGGCAGCTCCAGACCCAACAGAATGCAACGTGGGACCTTTGTCATTTAGAAGATTTTCACTGGCTCATTTTCAGTAGATCAGCAGCCTTTTCTTCCAAGTCTGTCTTGGTCAGGAATCTCTGCTGAGACACTTTCTGCATCACGGCAGCACACAAACGCCCAGTGACAGATGGATAGTGACTGTTCATGAGCTGCACTGACAGGGGACCAAACTCGAGTCTCAGGAATGAGTGCATCCTACCACAGAAACACCAGTGCCTCAAGGATTCCTATAAAAACCAAACAGCCCATTGCCACTGAGTCAATTCTGACTCATAGTGACCCTATGGGACAGAGTGGAACTAGTTTCTGAGGTGCTGCTAGTGGATTTGAACTGCCAACCTTTTGTTTAGCACCACCAAGGTTTTTACGATTGACTTTCATGGAATGAATTCTGCCACTGAAGCATCAACAGCTCAAAGACTCCTTTAACACCCTTATGACCCTACCCTGCTACCTATTGTCTCCTTTTTAGAATAGCGATTGAGAACTTGACATAACTGACGTCATCACGGCACTGAAAGAAGTCTGTAAGCATTTTTTATTGTACCCTCCGCATTGGCCTCTTCCACAGGGATGCACAGCCCCCTTGGCTCCTGTGGCCTTGGTCTCTCTCATTTCTGTTCTCTTGAGAAATAGCCTTCAGCCTTTTAGGTGGCAGCTCGGAAGCCTGCCTGGCACTTCTCATCTGAAACTTTCTTGCTTCTTATTCCAGTCAGAGTGGCCTCAGCAGGCCAGTGCTACAAACCACAAGACGTTCATCTAGGTATTTTTCTAGTTTGTTGCAAACATACAGATTAGAGTTCAGGTGTCTGACGTGCCTATCTTTGGTTAATAAAGAGTTTCTTGTAGTTGTTTCATGACGTGTACAGCCATCTGTGGGTCTATGTGCTTAAAAACATGAAGTAGTCCTTGCCAAAATAACATATACACTCTGATGTGACAGTTGTCTCTTGAGACTCCGTAGAGAACAGCCTGTGCTGCTACTGAGTCTCTGTTGCTGTCACACCTCCTGAGAAACCTTCTCTCTCTTTCTGAGTTGGAGGATGTTTCATTGGCTTGACTGTCTAGGGCATGGACCCTAATTGGGCAATATCCTTTGATTACCATTATTAACTACCGTTTACTTGTCTGCCTCTCCTATTGGATTATGGATTCACTGAGTGTACCGAATCTGAGGGAAACCCTCAGTGAGATGGACTGACACAGCTGTAATAATATGGTCTGTGGCAGTGAAGTCCGTGAACTTAATTGTTCTAAGTGCTACATCCCTCGTTGCTGAATATCACTATGGTCACCTATGAAGTACTCCCCTGATGCCAGTGCCCAGCCCACACTTCAGGGAAATTTTGCAGTGTTTTCTAGAATGGCCATTGCACCTGGTGGCATGGTGGCACGTTGGCACCGTGGCAAGTTCCTGAGCTTAATTTCTTAGTTGTTGGTGAGGGAGTTTTTAGCCAGTAAACAAATAACTGTGTGGGAACACCCTTTGTATTCACCTGATCTGGCCCGCAGTGATTTTTTTCTTTACCCTAAAATAAAATAATTATTGAAAGGAAGACATTTTGATGACACTCAGGATATCAAAATGTAATATAATGACAACTCTGATGGCCACTCCAGAAAAATAGCTCCAGAATTGTTTTGAAGGGTGGACTAGGCTCTGGCATTGATGTACGGCTTCCTAAGGGGACTACTTCAAAGGTGACTGGTACTATTCAGCAATGAGGTACAGAGCGCATTCCCTAGGATGTATTCAAGTCCTTAATTGGCAGTCCTTGTAGGCTCAAACCTACCAGTGTTCATGGAGATGGCACGGAACCAGGCCACGTTTATTCATTGTGCAATGGGTCAACAGAGCCAGTACAACAGGCCCACGTACATCAGTACATTCAGTACATCAGGTTGCCGTCTCCAGCTCCATGAGTCAGAGCTGACTCAAAGGCAGCTAACACCAACAAGGCTATTCATGTTTAATAAATTTTGTGTAAATTTTCTCACTGTGGCCCTGACTGAGTCTGTCAGTTAAATGAGCTCAGCGGAAACATCATTAATGAAGGCAGGGTTCAAATCCTGCCTGCATCTTTACCATTTAGGCAAGTAGGCGAAACCAGCTAATCTGTACTTCCTCATTTGTCAAAGAGGAGTACCAAAATCTGCCCAGCAGCAGTGCTGGGAACATGTCACCTAACTCGGCTTCCTGTCTAACATCAAAGGATGACCAGAGGTGGCCACAATTCTCTTTCCTCTTCAGAGATTGCCATTCAGTGCAGGAATTAGATTTCGTTTCTGCCATTAGAGATGCCATATTATCCGGGCACGCACGCTTGTAGATACCTGCAGGTATGAAGCTTGTTATGAATTGAATTAGCTCTCCCAGAATTGTGTGTTGAAGCCCTGGTTCATGAGGTATGATCCTGCTTGGAAACCTAATCCCTTGTGAATTGTAAAGCAACCAGAATAGACACAGAGACATCAGAAGGAGAAAGACAGACACCATCAAGGATCTCTGGCACACACCAGAGACAAGGGGGAATACCTTGTAAAAGGCATGAATATGGCCGAGAACCTGATTTGAACTTTCAGCCTCTAGAACTGCATACCTTAGCATACATGATAACCGGGATGATGATAGGAACCCAGACATATTTAATATTTAACAAGGGAGCATGGAAAAACAAACATCAGCTCTGTAGTCTTCAGCATCAGGTATGAACTGAGATGTAGCAGGTACTTCTCTACTGAGTGGCCTTTTTCTTGCAGTGAATCACCGGGGGATTTCATGCAAGGTTCATGGCAGTTTCAGTGGGCCAGGGCCATCTCACCTGCAACTGTTACAAGGCAAAGATAAAACTGGCACTGGAAGCCAATCAAGTGATTTGGTGAAAGAAATAGCTTGCCTCTATCATGACCTTGCTTTTAAATATCTTTGAAAGAGAGGACTTGCCCCATCCTTTGAGGTCAAGCCCTTTGTCAGACTTGCTTCTAGAGAGATGGCTGCCTCTTTTCATTCATTATCTTTTCCAGATGTAAATCTCATTGATGCCTTTCTCTGGGATGGGAGGCCAGCAGAGACTTCGGATGAGAAAACACTGTGAAAAGAGAACTGCACAGCACATTTCAGGCACTGGACTGGGCATAAGTCAACAAGATTTCATAGGGAAAGACAGTGAAGTTGAGACAAGAGGATATGTTTCACCTTGGTCTTTAACCTCAACATAAATTTTATGAAAAGCACATACATGTATGAGTGTCTTAGTGCTGCTATAACAGGTATACCACAAGTGGGTAACTTTAAAGAACTGAAATTTGCTTTCTCCCAGTTTAGGAGGCTGCAAGTCTAATTCGGAAAGTGGCTGCAGTGGAAGCTTCTCTCATTTGGCTCCAGGGGAAGGAATTTGATCTTAGCTACCGCAGATCCAGCCTTCTGTGGTTCCTGGGTGAGCTGCACTTATGCTCTGTCTTCTCCGTATTTGTTTTTGTTCCTGTGTCTCATCTACTCTTTTTATTACTCATAAATCATGAAGTTTGGGACATGCCCTAAATTAGTATGGCCTCATTAATACAACAAAGAAAACTCTTCCCAAGTGAGATTACATTGTAGTGGTTAAGAGTTCAGGCTGTTTTCCCAAAGGCTGGCAGTTCAAATCCACCAAGCACTCCTTGGAAACTGCATGGGGCAGTTCTACTCTATCTTATAGCACTGGTGTCTTAGCTATCTAGTGTTGCTCTAACACAAATACCACAAGTGGATAGCGTTAACAAATCTAAGTTTATTCTCATATAGTCCAGTAGGTTAGGTTACAAGTTTGAATTTAGGGTGCCTGCTCCAGGAGAAGGCTTTTTCTCTATCAGCTGTGGGGGAAAGTCCTGTGTTGCATCAGCCTTTGGTCAGGGAGCATCTTGGCACAGGAACTTCAGGTCTGAAGGACACACTCTGCGCCTGGTACTAGTTTCTTGATGGTGCGAGGTTCCCAATTCTGTTCGCATCCCTTTCCTTTTGTCTCTTATAGGATAAAAGGATAAAGGGTGCTGCAAGCCACACTCCAGAGAACTCCCTTTACAGTGGAGCAGGGAGGTGACCTTAGGAAGGAATTCACAGTCTCACCCTTCTCCTCTTTAACATACAGCATAGGAAAATCACAAAATGGAGGGCAATCACACAATACTGGTAATCACAACCCAGCCAAATTTCTGTCCATGTTTTCTGGGTGACACACTTCTATCCATGACAGTTAGTAAGAGTAAAAACCAACTCAGTGGCACAGGATTCGGCTTTTAATTTGATATGGCCTCATTAATACAATAAAGAAAGCTGTATTCCCAAATGATCCACAGGAATAGGGGTCAGGATTCTGACATGTACTTTTGGGGTGCATAATTCAATCCATCACAATGTGCT
This sequence comes from Heterohyrax brucei, assembly GCA_028571685.1. Taxonomy (NCBI): domain Eukaryota; kingdom Metazoa; phylum Chordata; class Mammalia; order Hyracoidea; family Procaviidae; genus Heterohyrax; species Heterohyrax brucei. The sequence goes on along the minus strand of CM053148.1, from coordinate 80,963,422 downwards.
TTGTATATCTGTATTTCTATTTTGCTTACATGTACATGTGTGTGTATATCTATTTGTCTGTCTGTTTATCTATCGGTCTGTACGTCTTTTTTGTCTCCATTGCTCTAGCAATTAAGTTAAAATTCGATGTCTTCTCAACACAACATGTCTAGAAGCTTTTGGGTGCACCAACTAAGTCGAACTGTGAAGTTAGTTGACAGAGCACCTTCCTGAATGTTGAAAAGAAGAAAGCCAGCTTTTGATTTGAGAGACGACAAACTTCTCATCTCCCAAGTGGCCAGAAACAGAACATGACAGAAATAAATAGCCATTTCTGAGTCCAGATGAAGCCTAGCCTGGGCCGCTGCTGAGGGCAACTGGGGATGGACTGCGGAAAAAAGGGTCAACTTTTAAATAAAGTTTATCCCTCTCACAACGTTATATGAAAACAAGGATTCCAAGTTCGGGCATGAGGTAGGGGCAGACAGGATCTAACACCTGCCACTGTATGCATGTTCTCAGAATGTAGAAAGGGGAAACCATGCATTTATATAATCTCAAATCCAAGAGCCAACTAACTCACTAGCATTTTTAATTCAGAAGAACAAGAAAACTTCTTTCTATTAATTCCAGGTAGAGTGACAAATGTGGACCCCAATTTGTTCAGGATTCTCTGGGTTTTGAAAGTGTGGTGGTGCAGTGGTTCAGAGCTGAGTTGTTTGAGTCCACTAGCCACTCTTGGAAAGCCTGTGGGACAGTTCTACTCTGTCCTATAGGGTTGCTATGACTCAGAATTGATTCCATAGCAGATGGTTTTCCTGTTTTTGGTTTTCTCTGCTCTTTTTTTGTCTCAAACTTATACATCCTGGAGATCCAAAGCAAACTGGGAGAGTTGATCACACTAATTCTAGGACAAGTGCTGTCATGGTTCTTTTTCCCAGTAAGGAGATGCAAAGCACCAGTCAAAGAGGTCTGAATTTCTGAATCGGTAAAATAAAATGTTTCAAAATCTGGCTGCAGAATGCACTCTGTGCATGCTGTGGGCTGATACGCTCGTGCTACTGAGGAAGACCTCGAGGATGCTCTCACTCGTAATGTGCGAGGGCAAATGAAACATTGGCTTATAAAATCTAACGCGGGACAGTTTAAGACTATTTTCTGTTCAAAAAGTTTCATAGTAGACTTTTCTTAATGGAGAGCAATCATTCTGACATTCGATAAGGAAAAACATGGATTGGCATAGAAGTCTTGCTTTACCTGGGACACCCTCTGTTCAGAGTAGCTGACTTGCAATAGAATCAGTGGGGCTGAAATTAGTTGTATGTTTCCTACCTGCGGCCCTTCATGTTAGTACAGCTCCCTGTTCCCCGTCACCACTCTGGTGCACTTGTGACCGCACTTTTGAGGGGTGTTGGCTGCTAATGGCTGACATCCTTCTCTGCGTGATTTCCCTCCATCTACACAAACCTGTGCCCCGCCTGTCTGTCACCTTGTTGTTTTACATATTTGGGGCACGTGGTCAGGAGGAGTCAGTCACTGGAGAAGGACATCATGCTCAGCAGAGTGCAGGGTCAGTGAAAAAGAGGCAGACCCTCAACAAAGTGGATCGACACAGTGGCTGCAACAATGAACTCAAGCACAAAAATGATTGTGGGCACGGTGTAAGACCATGCAAGGTTTAGTTCTGTTGTGCATAGGGTTGCTATGAGTCAGGACCAACTAGACGGCTCCTAACAACAACACAACACACAAACTGGACAGTAGGAGATGCTTGGAAGTCTATCAGTAGCCTGTCAGAAGGTGCCTACATCCCAAACAGTGAGTAAGCCTGGGTTATGTTAGTCTCCCAGGGGACTACCTCTGGAGAGATACTAGTGTTCCAGAGGTTGTAATAGAATCAGGTTGAACCTGTATTTGTTTTAGCTGCTTCTTCTGCCTGAACTCTACTTTCTTCACTCTATTACCAGTTTCTTGTGAGTGTACTCTCTTTATAAACCACTTACACAAGGGTCCCCACATCAGGCTATGCTATGAAGCTTGACCTGTACCATAGCATACGACATATAAACACGTACTTTACTAAGCTTTTAACTAACCCTGAGAATCTCACTGTTATTTTTTTGGTCACCCATAATAGTAATTGTAGTATCTTCAAGACAATATGGAACCTTTCTATAAAATGGTAGAGATGGAGAAAGATGAGAACCAACATCTTGATTGCCTGCAATGTTATACAATTACTGAATTTAATTATCAACCAAATCTTGCAAGACAGAAATTTTTATCTCCGTTTCTTTCTTTCTTTCTCTTTTTTTAGTCTGTAGGAAATGGGGTCATAAGTAGGTTAAGATGACAGGGTGAACTCAGGCTTAACTTAAATGGTTTCTTTCAAAGACTTTATCTTTCAGAGGGTATGAAGGCATCTCACCAATAATCAATGTGAGAATGATTAAACTTGAAATTTTCCATAAGCAATAATTAATTTTAAGAGCTTACACCTGGAATAGTTAAAACAGAATAGATAAAAATTCCTAGTGTAATCTGGTCACTAAGTTTGACCCTATGCAATAGTGTTTTGCACCAAATACACATTATGTCTGAGGTGGAAATTCTATCCAACAAAGCCTTTGCAGAATAACTGCCTAGTTACTCGTGAAGACTTTCATGGACAGACTTTCTTTTATTGTCTTTATTTTCTAAATATTTTGTTGACAAAATGTGAGAGCTATGTGGGTAATTGTGATCCTTGGCTGGATGTATTGCTTTGTATGAAGACACTCTGCTACCTTTTCTAATAAGAGCAAGATGAAAAGAAAATGCCAGATGGAGCAAATGTAGCCAAGGCTCAACATTAAGCCAACAGTTTGTTATGCTTACAAATCTTCATTGTGACCTAAACCTTTGCTAGTGCTGAAATTGTCTTTTAAAACACACGCCATTAGCCATGCACCACCTACAATGATTTGGAAAAACATTTATTTTTTAACTACTTACTCTGGAAAGAATTCACCCCCAAATAGTGTGATACTCTGATTAGATTCTCTTTTGTTATATATTAAGCTTAGAATATTTGAGCGAGTCTGAGTTGTGATCAGATCATGTTGGTACCAGCCTGTTAGCAATGGCTTCAGAATATTTATTTTAAAAGGACATTAGGTACTTAGAAGGAAAAAAAGAAAGACTCCTTTCAAAGGTATTGCCTTTGCTCTTATTTGTCAAGCCACATAAATTTTAGAGGTGTGTTTACCATGGAATCAATGAGAGGAAGGAATGAGTAGGAAATGTCTAATGTTTATGCCCAAAAGGTCAGCTCAAGTTATTGGTGTCCAACCTGAATTTCCTAGGCAAACTTTAGACTCATCTCTTTACATAAGGTCAACAGTGAACATTTTCATGCATTACTCTACCATCTCCTTCCTATACTGTGTATAAAGGGAGTCAGTACTCAAATATTTTTTTTCAAGTGGTAATTAGCTTGAGGTTCTAATCACCAGCTTGTGATTTCAATAATGCAAATGAATAAAGCCCCAGCGGTGGGCTGAACTTGATGTTGGCCCATGGAGGACCAAGAAGAGAAAGCAGGGAGATGGAACAACGGAATAATCACCCACTTCCTCTACAACACCCACTCTTCTGTGCCTATCCCCAACTCTCCTGCTGTTTGGAAAATTGGAGAGAAAAAGAGGTTCCCTCCCGGTCTCTTTTCTGCTCCTGTTTCTATTTCCCATCCCTCAGCATGAGCCCAGAGCTGCTCTGGGATGCTCTCTGAGACGTTGACTTAGGTCTGACATCCTGAGGGCCAGAGGCCATGCTTATTTTGGTTTACACCTACTAAAGTCTCTTCAGTACCTTCCATATATATGGTAGACCCCCGTAAGAGTTTATGAATAATGCTACAATACGAAGCACTAATGGAAACCCTGGTGGAATAGTGGTTAAATGCTATGGATGCTAACCAAAAGGTCGGCAGTTCAAATCCTCTAGGTGCTCCTTGTTCTACTCTGATCTACAGGTTTACTATGAGTTGGAAGCTACTCGACGGCAGTGGCTTTATTTTGGAAACTGTGATGCTGTAGTGGTTAAGTGCTGCAGCTGCTGACCAAAAGGGTGGCCATTCTAAGGCACCAGGGACTCCTTGGAAACCCTCTGGGGTACTTCTACTCTGTCCTGCAGGGTCACCGTGAGTCAGAATTGACTGGATGTCAGTGGAGCTTTGGCTTTTGATGGAGCACTAATGTACCTCTCGTAATTGGTTTGGTAATGAATAGTATGCAGGGAATAGAAGAGTGGCAACATAATTTTATTTTGATGCCTAAAATGAAATGATTCTCAAGGTAGCATAGGAATTGTCTAAATCTCTGAAAATTGAATATAGGAACTAATTTTGCTTTTCTTCTTAATGGTTTTATTCCAGGTGATTTGGATGCACACTGAGTTGTGAGCATGGTGGTCCTGCAGAATCTCTCCAACCCTCAACACAGAATATAAGGTCCGTCATGACGTGGCGGCTATTGGTAGTTTGCCATTTTACCTTCAATCATAGTTAATTCTCAGCCACCAGTTAGTTCTTCCCCACTCTGCTACCTGCTACATTCCAACTCATCCTTCAAAGCTGTGGCCAACTTTTGTCTCCAAGTGGACATTTAAAACAGCTCAGGGGAAAAAACACTGTTGCCCTTGTTCTCCTGTCAGGATGCTATAGGTAACCTAGGCTCAAAGTCAGCTCAGGGAAACGCACGTACTTGCTTACCTGTCTTCCTGTTGAATGGTTCTCCCCTTGCAATCAAGGGCCATATCTTTTTTGTTCGTTTGTTTTTAATGGAACTTCAAATGCAGGTTTATAAAACAAACCAGCTTCTCATTGAAGAGTCAGTACACATATTATTTTACGACATTGGTTAACAATTGTACAGCACATTAGCACTCTCCCATCTCAACTTGGGTTCCCTGTTGTCAGCTTCTCTAGTCCTTCCTTCCTTCTAGTCCTTGCCCTGGGTTGGTTTGCTACTTTAGTCTTGCTTTGTTTTATGTGCCTGTCCAGTCTTAGGCTTATTTGGCTCTACAGTCAGTGCTCATGGAAACAGCAGTCAAGAAATCCAAAGACACACTGAGCTGAGCAAATCTGCTTCAAAAGACCTTTTAAAGTGTTGAAAAGTCAAGATGTCACCATGAAGACTAAAGTTCTCATTTGCAATCACATCACATGCATGTGAAATTTGGACAAAGGAAGACAGAAGAACCGGTGAAAAAGAACAAACATCTGTTCTGGAAGAAGTACAGCCAGAGTGCTTTTTAGAAGGAAGGACGGAGAGACTGTTACATACTTTTGACATGTTGTCAGGAGGGATCAATCCCTGGAGAAGGACATCATGCTTGGTAAAGTAGAGGGTCCATAAAGAGAGGGAGACCCTCACCAAGACGGATTGGACGAGAGGTTGCAATAACGCCCTTGAACAGAAAAATGATGGTTGGCATGGCACAGGACTGGGTAGTGTTTTGTTCTGTTGTGCACAGAGTCTCTGTGAGTGTGAACCAACTTGATGGCACCTAATAACAACAACAATCTCTGGTTGAGGGATGAACCTCAGGAGTGACTTCATTACTGAGCAGAAAACATGTCCCAGGGCCATACTCTCAGAGTTTCTCCGGTCACTGTCAGGGCAAAGTCTGTGTATTTAATTTTTTTCATCTTTTTATTATGATTAAGCAAAAGTATACAGTTTTGCATGTCCATCTCTCTGCAACTGTATCTGCTTTCCTCACCCCATGATAGCACACTCCTCCTTTTCACTCTTTACTTCCAGTATCCACTTAAAGAGCAGTCATCCCCTTCTCTCCACCGTCTCTGCTCCCTTCCAGAGAGAAACCAACAGGACAGCCTCCTATATATGCATAAAACTGCAAAGGTTTTTTTTTTTTTTTTTTTGAGTTAGAATTTTGTTCTATGCTTTCCTCCAGCTCTGTCCGTAATCCCCTGTTGTGATCCCTGTGACAGCAGTCAGTGGCAGCAGCCTAGCACCATCTAATTGTAGTGGACTCAGTCTGGTGGAAGCCACGGTAGTGTGATCATTGGTCCTTTGGATTAACGTCTCTTTTGTGTCTTTAGTTTTCTTCATTCTCCCTTGTTCCTGAAGTAGTGAGACCAGTGGAGTATCTTAATCGGCCTCTTCCTGGCTTTTAAGATCCAAGAATCTACTCACTAAAGTGGAATGCAGAGAATTTTCTTTATAAACTATGTTATGCCAAGTGAATGAGGTGTTCTTCAAGACTGTGCATTCAGGGTCTGTATCCTACCTATTTTATGGGTTTAGTTCCTACAACAGTTCTGAGCCCAGGGTACATCTTGCTCACTACTGTGCTTAGAAGGAATGTTTTTGGCAGCCTTGGTAAGTGGTTTGTGTAAATATTTCTCCCCTCGTTAATTAAATGGTTCCACCAGGAAGAGTTTTTATTATGGGTGATGTGGCTGAGATCCGCTGTTCCTGCTAAATCCCTGTTAGAAAGATCCTGATTGTGTTCATCTGAACTGTCAGCTGAAAATCTTGCTTTCCGGTGTCCTGAGGAAAACGGGAAGCAGCAGGCTTCCAGCAGTGCGTCCATCGCCTTAATTATGCGTGTTCATGCCAGGAGTGGTACCTGCCGTTAAAACACTTAGCTGCTAAGAGAAAGGATGGAGATTCGCATCCATTCAGAGGTGCCTCAGAAGAAAGGCCTGGCGATTTACTTCTGAAAAAATCAGTCATCAAAGGCCCTTTGGGTCACAGTTCTATTCTGACAGTCATGGGGTCACCATGAGTCAGAGTCAGAGACAACTCAACAGCAGTTAGGATACCTGTATACTCTGGCTACCTCCTGTTGCTGGCAATGAACAGTCCACATGCCTGGGCAACATGTGTACCAGGCTGTCCCCTCTCACCTATGCAAGGAACTTTCTCTGGCCATCTCTCTCTCTCTTTAATTACCAAACCGTCCCAGTCCAACTGGATCATTTCAATCAACACACGGCAATATATCTCGTCTCTGGCAAATAGTCTCTCCATTGCACATCAAGTATGCTGGGCATGTTCACAAACATTATTTCCTGTAATTCCCACAGCAGCTGTGTGAAACAGGAACCATAGCTCTGTCTTACTAGATGGAGCTGTGAGACAAACAGAGCTAATAAGAAGCTGGGTGGGAATTCAGAGCTAGACTTCTTGACTCTAAAGATACCACTGTACTCCAAAGCCACCACTCTGCTGAGAAGATGACCTGGTGTTTTAGAACAGCATTCAGAGAAGGGCATAACCTCAAAAGACACTCTCTCTTAATCTGTTTTTGATGCCCAGAGACTGTGTTGCTTACTCTTTGGTTTCAGCTTTCTCGAGTGAAAGACGAGGAAATTTGAAAACCGGCCACATTCTCATTGCACTTGAGCAAACTACCATCTATTATGCCCTTCAGGGAGTAGAAGGGGAAATCTGTTAGATGATGAAGATGCTGAATAATTGAGCTTCAGGAAAGTCACAGGTCACTATATTTATAATCTCAAGCTTTCTAATTCTTTGTGTATTCCGTAAGAACAAATGAAAAAGACAAGAACTGCAGTGGACACAGTCATACGTTGCATAAAAAAGCTGGAATCCATGCTGGCCAGGGGGCCCTAGATGCATTATAACCTTTGACTGTGTCATTCTTCACAGTAGAGAAAATCCTGTGCCTTTTTGGGCTCTCATGGGGTAGGAAGCATAGCTGTGCCAAGGTTGACTCTGGGGAGATTTGCTGACTGTTCTGAATCCCACCAACTTCTAGAGATATTCTCTAGATAAAGTATCTATATAAATAAAAAGTATAGGAAGTGTAAGGGGACATGCTAACTGAGTACTCCTGAACAAAGATCAGACACCCTGGTAGTGTAGTGGTTAGGAGCTATAGCTTACAGTAGCCAAAACATCAGCAGTTCAAATCCACCAGGTGCTCCTTGGAAACACTATAGATCAGTTCTACTCTGTCAGAATAGTCTTGAAGGCAGTGGGTTTGGTCTTGTTGGTTTTATACGTATGGGGTAGTCCCACTCCATGCTCATGGTCCTACTCATGGTCGTTATGAGTAGGAATTGACTTGACGGCAACAGGTTAGTTTTTTTGTTATTGGTATTTATATACACACCAACGCATGCTCCCAAGCCTTCCTTTTTTGAGTGAATTGGTCTGCCATGGGCCATGAAAGACAAATTCATTGCTGAGCCAACTACAGACACTAGTAAAAATAATGCATATGGCTCCAGATTCTCAGGATTACTGAATCTGGATTTAATTGTAACATCAGAATCTTCTACTTTATGCTACTGTGGCCTTAGACTGATTGCTGGGTTACAGGTGTCAATACTTGGGTGGGCCTGAGCACATCTGGGAGACTGAAGTTTTCCCTTTATTTGCATTTCAAATAGAGCTTTTATTAGCAGGGGAGTGTCTGACAATTCTCCCGTTAGTTTTTGCTGATTGGCTCATACACTCTGGTCATAATTTATTGTGTCTGGCACCATCAGTTTTTTGATGTGTTGAGGAGCACATTGTACCTAGCCTGAGAATCCTGAAGAACAATCAGTTATGCTAAACAGACCACCAAATATGTTTTCATTGTGAACTTTTTGGCCTTGAGTGTCTAAATAGTGGATTCCATAGCAATGTAGTTTTTGAAAACAAATACTACATCCTGACATGGGTGTTGAGCCATTTTTCAGAAGTTTTACAGCAGAAAGAGGTCTGACCCTAAAACTTATTGTTGGAATTGTTTTTATGGCTGTTTGACTGCCTTCAGGTTGGCTCCTGACTCATGACAACCCCGTGCACAATGGGATTTGCCTTTTGTGATCCATAGGATTTGAGGACCATAGTACAAACATTCCAAGAAGGGACTATATGGCTTAACCTTCTGTATTCCTCTAGGCTACTGTTTTTAACTCTCTTTGGACTACTTTATTTGGTCTTCTTTATGTAACTATGTGGACTATCTATATTATGTTAACTATTTATTTGTAGTGTATTTATACCAGTTGCTGTTGAGTCAATTTGGATTTTTGGTGACCCCAGGAATAGAACACAACTAGAAATAATATGCCCAACAACTCATAAAAATATTGGTGGTGAAAAACACTGGTACCAATCAACAAATTATGACCTTAGTATATGAATCAATCAGCAAAAACTAGTGAGAGAATTGTCACTGCTGTACTAACAGAAACTCTAATAGAAATTGGTAGCTGATTTTTTGGGAGTCTTGTATTTTTATGCAAATGTGTACCTTCTACATTTATTTTCCAGTGGCACCTTCTCTCTCAGAGATATTTTCATAAATTCTACCATGCCAATTTTTTTTTAACTTGTTACCATAAAAAAAAAAAAGAAAAATTAGCATAGTCTGCTTATGAAAATACCTGGCTGGGACAGAAACCTGTCGGCCAGCAAACACAGAAAGCTGCATTACTGGTGTGAAAATACAGTGTGCTGTCAGGCTTTTCTTTAGAGCAGCCTCTGGAGAGTCTTGAACTACTATCCTTTTAGTTAGCAGCTGAGCACATTAAGCATTTGAATTGCTCAGAGACTCCTATGTATTTATATATAGTGGCTATATAGTATGCCTGGAAACCCTGGTGGTACAGTGCTTAAGAGCTATGGCTGTTAACCCAAAGGCAGACAATTCGAATCTACTGGGTGCTCCTTGAAAACCCTATGGGGTGGTTTTACTCTGTCCTATATGGTCACTGCAAACAGTAAAGATGTCACCTTGAAGACTAAGATGCTCCTGATTCAAGCCATGGTATTTTCAAAGGCATCATATGCATGCAAAAGCTGGACCATGAACACAGAAGACAGAAAAAGAATTGACACCTTGCAGTTGTGGTGTTGGAGAAGAATGTTGAATGCACCATGAACCGACAAAAGAACAAACATACCTGTTTTCGAAGAAGTACAGCCAGAGTGCTCCTTGGGAGCAAAGATGGCAAGACTGTGTCTTACATACCTTACATACTTTGAACATGTTGCCAAGAAGGCTCTGTCCCTACAGAAGGACATCGTGTTTGGTCTAGTGGAGGGTCAGTGAAAGAGGAGGACCCTTAACAAGATGGACTGACACAGCACCGCAACAACGAGCAGTTGTGGAAATGGCACAACACTGGAAATGGTTTTGTTGTGTTGTTCATAGGACCACTGTGAGTCAGAACTGACTCAATGGCACCTAATAACAACCACAACAATGGGTCACTATGGGTAGCAGTCAACTTGACAGCAATGGGTTTTATAAGGTGTTATGTTAGTGATTTGTACTAGCAATCTTTTCCCCAAGTGATTGTTGGTTCCCTGAGGGCAGGGAAGGTTTTACCTATCTAAATTCTCTCACCTGCACTTAGTTAGTGCATTAAGTATTTGTGGATTTTATGGTTGAATAAAGCGGCACACTCAAAAGATACACACTTTAAGTCGTGGAAGGGTAGTGGAAAGAAGACCGTGAGACCTGCAACAATAGGATCTGCTGTCTGTTCGCTGTCACCTTGTCGGTAGGAGGGGCTACAGGATCACAGTGCAGGAAAACTTCATTTCTATGTCCTCCCTCATCCCTTTCTCCCTGAGAGATGGACAAGCCAGCTCTACAACCTGTACATCAAAGAGGCAAAATCAAGACCCTGTTGCTATGGTGGTAGAGCTGGAAGGAAAGTCAGACTTGGCCCACCTGCCCCTTTCCCCATACTCAGCTCTTAACACCTATCAGCCAATGCCAAGGAGATTTTTCTTTGAATTTTCAAGGCTTTACAAGTTTAAGAATTCCCTCTGCTCCTGCAAGTGTTCCTAAGAGAAGGGGCATTTACTGATTCATGAATTAGTACAGTCAGTTGTTCATTTGGCCAACACTTTAACACGGGGTAATTGAGAGTCAGACCAAGAGGCTAGGGTAACCTTGGGAACACAGTGCCGAGAACAGAGAATAGAGAAGGAACATTAGAGATTTCAAAAGTTTGTCTCCATTCCCCTCCCATCCTGAATGGAAGAGTTACTAAATACAACTCATTATGGTGTTATTTCATTTGCATTTAATTAAAGGAGCCTCACTCTGTAGCTGTTGTATAAGCAGAGTCTTGATGTACCAGGAGGACAGTTATTGACCTACTCAGGTCCCCAGAACAGGCTACAATGACAAATATCTGAAATTTACCCTGAGTTGAAGCAACAGTGGTCTCTGCCCAGTCACCCACAATTTTAAGCCAGTGCCCAGAAAAGCTATTAAAAAACAAATCTGAAGTATGTGTGATAATGGTGATGAAAATAAACATTAAACAGGGGAAGAAATGATAAACATAACCTTCAGACCATCTAAGTTCTTTGGATGTCAGCTATTTCAGGAAATGAAATGATGCATTTATCACAGTCTCATCTGTTCAATATATAATTATTTTAACTACTATGTGTGTTGTTTATAACCCATTATCTTGCAATAACAGCTTGCATGGATCACTGCATAATTTAAAAATATAATGGCTTTTCTTGCCAATATTTGATTTTCAACTCTAAATCTGCTGACTTAACTATCTCTACTCCATGCACTCTGAGTAAACTAATCTTCACTTCCTAAGGATTTATCTTAGAATATGCACCCAGATTTCCTAAAACTAGTTTTCCTTGGCTCTGGTTCCTGAGGTGGCTTATTTTCTGAAATGGGATAAATTGACTTCCGTACGTAATAATCAACCAAATGGACAAGACCACAGATTTCAGTGTGCTGTTGCAGGGTGGCAAGAGCAACTAGAGTTACATTGCAGTGTGTGTGCAAGTTTTTGTGTGACCAATCAACTTAGCTGTTAAACTTGCACTTAAAGCATGATAGAATACAAACTCTGACAATCAAGTCCATGAATGTAATTGTCCTAAGTGCTGGAAACCTCGTTGCTGAATTTCACTACAGTACCCTTTGAAATACTGCTCTTGGGAAGCTATGTACTGACAACATTGTCTAGCTCACCCTTCAAAGCAATTTTAGAACTCTTTCTGGAATGGCCATTGTACAGGATGACAAGTTTGCAAACTTCATTGTATAGTTGCAAACTTCATTGTATAGTTGTCTGTGAGGGAGTTTTTAGCCAGTAAACAAATAAATGTATTAGAACACCCTTCCTACTCACCTGATCTGGCCTCTGATGACTTTTTTCTTTACGTGAAGATACCGGAAGTAACGAAAGGAAGACATTTGGATGACATTCAGGACGTCAAGGGTAATATGATGACAGCTCTGATGGCCATTCCAGAAAAAGAGTTCCAAAATTGCTTGGAAGAGTGGACTAGGCACTGGCATGGGTGCACAGCTTCCCAAGGGGAGTCCTTCAAAGCTGCCCGTAAAAAACCCAAACCCAGTGCTGTCGAGTCGGATCTGCAATTAGGTATGTAGCACTTAGAACAATTAAGTTTGCAGACTGAATTGTAAAACCTTGTATGTTCCTCTAGGGACTTTCACTTTTCACAGTTCTTTAATTTTTTTCACTCAGATCCTGTACAAAGAAACCCATTCTCATGTGGACCTGTTATGTAAAAGTCCAACTAGATGTCAGGGCCAGTGTAGATGTCACAGTGGAGAGTTTTATCTTTCATATTTTGATTTTTAAAAACTGGAGTTTAAATGTATTCAAATTCATTCTCTTCATTCTCATCAAAATAGAATCAATACATTGCATTTTCACAGCCAACACAGTGGCAGAAAGCTGCCAGTATTTTATAAAGCTCTCAGGCACATCACATATACACTGGCATTTGAAAATAATTTTTTATTCTACACGGTCAATTTATTTTGGAACAGAGCAATTAGAAACTATTTATTGGTTTCAATTTCAGTATTAGTTCAGTGAATTTTTATGAAGCATTTGCAGGATTTTAGCTTTCTGGGTTCAGTTCAATGAGCCTCTTTCATATGCCTACCATGGACAGGCACCACACTCTGAAGACTCAAAGATAATTGAGTTTGTCCATGTCCCATAGAAAGACTTTCCAGAATCTGAAGAAAGCATGCTATGTGCTCACACACGATGAACAAGGTCCATGAGGCCCAGTGGAGAACCCATCCCCAGGTGGGGATTCAGAAAACACTCACTGGAGACACAGAATTCTAAGTAACAGTTACTGTTAGCTGCTTCTAAGCCAACCCCGGCTCATGGCATCTTAGCCATCTGGTGCTGCTGTGATAGAAATACCAGGAGGGGCTGGCTTTAGCAAGTAGAAATTCATTCTCTTGCAATCTAGAAGGCTCAAAGTTCAAATTCAGGGCACCAGATCCAAGGCAAGGCTTTCCCTCCCTGTTGGCCCTGAGGGAAGGTCTTTGTTGTCAATCTTCCTCTGGCCTAGGAGTTTCTTAGTACAGGGACCCCAGATTCAAAGGACATGCTTAGCAACTTACTGTTCTTTTTCAGCGACAACGAAACTCGTCCTCTCTGTGTACTTCTCTCTCTTTTTATCTCTTGTAAGATAAAGAGTGATGTAGGCCACACCTCAGGGAAACTCCCCTTCCAGGGACTATGACCCAAGTCAGGGTGTTGCATCCCACTCTAATCCTCTTTAAAGTAATTTAGCCTTGCCTCTGGAAACTCTAGGGGCATAGTGTGAAGTGCTACTGCTGCTAACCAGGAGAACAGCAGTTCAAATGCACCAAGTACTTCTTAGAACTCTACGTGGCAGTTCTACTCTGTCCTATAGGGTCACTATGAGTCAGAACACTCAACAATACCTAACAACAACCACAATCTTGCCCCATTAACCATAGACGAAGAGTAGGATTTATAGCACATAGGAAAACTGCATCAGATCACAACATGCAGGACAGTCAAACAATGCTGGGGATCATGCTTTGCCAAGCTGACACACACTCTGGGGGACACAGTTCATTCAAACCATGATGTATAGCAGCATTGCATGCCATGGGGTCACACTTTGGGATTCAATGGTTCTCATTGGCTGATTGTCAGAAGTAGAACATAAGGTCTTTCTTCTTCTTGTGCCTTAGCCTGGAAGTTCCATTGAAACCTGTCTGGCGTTACAGCAAATGCCAGCCTCCGCTGGCAGACGGGTGACAGCTGCACACAAGGCACAGTGGTTGGGAACTGAACCCAGATCTCCCACATGGAAAGCGAAACTTCTACCACTGAGCTACCACTGCCACTAAGGAAGAGTTAGTTGAAGTCAAAGACAAGAGACCAAGCTTTCTGGGTTGAGAGGAGCATACAGCAGGCTGGTTTTAGTCAGGAAAAGAGAAACCCATCTGTCTCTGTGTGGAGAGTGGCACAGTGAAGGCAGAAAGCTATCCACAGGTTTCTGTTTCTGGACAGTAGTGAACCTACAATGTATTTATATGGATCACTTTGCCTCTATGTGATCAATGGCTATAGAAGGACAGGCACTCAGGAACCTGGCCAGAGGGTGTTTCACTCATCCCAGGGAGAAAGGACAATGGCACTACGCAAGGAAGGCCCTAAGGAGTATTCAAGACAGCACATTAGCAGATCTTTACAATAAGTAGACAAGTGTGCTAAGGAAGATGGGGAAGTCTTAGGCAACCTGCAGAGGGTCTGGTGTGAATGGCTTATTCTATCTAATTGTAATATTTCAAACTCTGATACCCTTGTGATTAAAAACAAAGCAAATCACTACCATCAAGTTGATTCTGCTTACAGAGACCTAAATGATGGATATTAGGGTACTAAAATGGGCAGGCACCCCCAAGCCCCCTCAGCATATGTTGAAAGAGATGACCCTCAAAGATTGTTCTAGAAGTTTTGGGATGAAGGTAGAAATGATGAGTGTAGGGATTTTTTTGCGTGAGAATGATTGCCTCTGTATGATGCTGTTTCCAGTCCCATGTCTAGTGAGAGAAGCTTCCAGAGGCCATTCAGAGCGATGTGAAATGGGTTTGCTATAGTTGTAGAGGCAGAGGACTGATGGCTGACTCAAATGTGAGGAAACAAGATGGACCATGGACTGGGATGTGACTCACAGACGACAACAGGGGGTTCGAGAGGAGCTGACCCATGGTTCTGGTGATCCAAAGTGAAGCCTGCTACACTGTGATTAAAACACGCTCGCCAAATGGGCAGGGATAAATGGGTGTCTTCTGTGGGCCAGGTTTGGATCCCAAGCGCCTTGGTGGGGTTGTCCTGAGTTACATTCAACAGGACTGCCTAGAGGACTGGAAACTCCAGTGGTGTAGTGGTTAGAGCTGTGGCTGCTTACCCAAGGTGGGCAGTCAAATCCACCAGGGATTCCATGGCAACCCCATGGCGCAGTTCTACTCTGCCCTATAGTATTGCTGGGAGTTGGAATTGACTGGACAGCAGTGGGTTTTTAACCTAGAGTGCTGAGGATGCTTCGGAAGAAAGAGCATCCTGGATACTGAAGGGCTGAGAAGGGAGTAGAAGCTTCCATCTTAAATAGGGATCAAAGAAATTAGGTCAAAGAAACGTCAGAAGACATGGCCCAACAGGAACGCTTCAAGAGACAAAGAAAGTGCTTTAAGAAAAAGAGTTGCAGACTTCACGGTCTGCCAGACTGGACAGTCTCTGGAATACATGGCCCTGGACTCCATTAACTCAGAACCGAAACCATTCCCAAAGCCAACTCTTCAAAGATTGGACTAGACTCTACGACGTAAAACGGGATACCAGTGAAGCATATGCTTCTTGCCTTGGACAGATACAAAGGACTAACTGGGCAGCTCCTGTCTGCAGGCAAGATGAGAGGACAAAGGGGGGCAGGAGTTGGTTGAAAGGACACAGGAAATATGACATGGGTGGGAGGAGTGTGCTGTCACAGTGTGGCGAGAGCAGCTGGGTCACAGGGCAAAGTGTGTAAGTTTTTGTATGAGACACTGACTGTAGCTATAAACTTGCACTTCAAACCCAATGGGAAGAATAAGTTACAAATTAAAAAAGAAAAAGAGCGGGCTTTAAAAACCTCCCAGGCCTACTTAAGGACATCGGCTTTAACCATCTGTCAAATCCACAAGGGGTGGAGTAGCCCACCCAAATAAGAGGTGTCCTATCTCTTTGTGACCCTGGTGGGAGGTGGAACAGTTAGAGTAGGGAAGAAGAAGCCAGCCAGGAAAGCAGAAAAGAGGAGCCTACCGTGTTCTCCATTTCACTGGAATCTTCCAGCAGGTTCAAGCAAGGGGAGGTGAGAAATCTGAAGTTACATCAAGTTGGAGTTTTGATTAAGATCTTGTACTAGATTTTATTATGACTTGGTCCACACTGGTGGCATAGTGTTTAAATGCTATGGCTGCTAACTAAAAGGCCAGCAGTTCAAATCCACTGGGCACTCCTTGGAAACTCTATGGCGCAGTTCTACTCTGTCTGTAGTGTCTCTAGGAATCAAAATCAACTTCACAACAGTAGAGTTGGAGTTTCTTTTAGAAGTTAAGGTTTTGCTTTGACTTAAAGGGATTCTAAGAATATCATTACCTTAAGCAAACAAAAGAGTCACGGGATCTATCTGAATTTTCACTGTATAATTTTAAATGGATGGTAGGAGCAAAAATAAGTTGATTTCGATGTTACAGTACTTGTGTTTGTCTTAACAGTTACATCGTAATTAACTGACAATGCTTTATTTTGATGATGTTTAGTAGATGAAGTAAAGGTTTCTTTGGGAGAATGGATTGATTTGGGGCTAGCAACAGGACATTCTGGTAGATTTGTCCCATAGGAAGGTGACAGGGTGAGTTTAAACCTAAGGCAAACACCTGTCTATTTCTCTTGACCAAATCCTCTTTCTTTTCAGCAGTTTATGAGTGATAACTACTCCTCCACTAAGATGTCCACGATTCCTTCAAGAAGCTTTATGGTGCTATCTGTTGCACTCAGCCCAAGCATGACTATCAAGATAAACCAACTGAAACATCAGTTTTATTTCTGTCTCAAGAATAACTGAGCTCATGACCAGTGATCAATCAGATTTCAATTTCTCAGCTCAGCTGCCACTGCCCACCAATCATCGCTCCTCTGTATTTGTGTCACTTTGTTTGTTTCCACTGCTGTGTGGGATCCCTCCATCCAGGCTCAACAGAACTGCCTATGCTTTATTTAGGCTTTTGTTGCCCACTGTCTCATAGGAGTCAGAATTGACTCAGTGACAATAGGGTTAGTTTTTTGTTTTGTTTCGTTCATCATGACAAATGTTCTTCCTACCAAATTCTACTTTCAATACACTCTCCAGGCACCCTAAACGTGTGTTCCAAGCAATCCAGGAGGTCTGTAAGGCTGACACTGCAGTGTGAGACTGCAGAAAATTGGTGTGCATTTGAGGGGAAAATAGATCATGGGTTTAAATTCATTTTAATACAGGATCTGTGACCCTGAACAAAAAAGAAAACCGTTGACTTAACCTAAAATCTCTAACTTGCCTTCCAGTCTCCACTCTTCTGGGTTCATCACTCCTCCCAGCATCCACCATGGGGAATGCTTTTCTCCCCAAGTGCCTCAATGCACTTGTTCCCTCAGTGACTACGCCTAGTGCTTCCCCAAGGCCAGCTGGAGCTTGTCCTGCATCCAGAGTAACTCTCCCCACGGGAAAGACATAGGAAAGCTTCCCTAGCTCCTCATTTAGCCATCAGTTCTCTGATGGATGTGAGACAGGGTTGCCAGGCTGTTCTGCTAGCTCATTCTGGTGGATCGTTGCCACTGTCTTTGGGGCCTGTGGTAATAGACTTAACATCTCGTCATTCCTGGGCATTCTTGCAGTTGGTCTCCTACATGCCGCACGCACATCTGCATCGTGATTCCTGCCTTCTTCCTGCTAGATCCTGTCTGTCCTTGTGCACACATAACTACTTCATCCTAGGCTCCAATAACAATAACAATTATGACGGGAATAATAATAATAACAAACACACCGTGCTTATTCTATGCTAAGTGCTCTGCTTAGTGTTTTGTGTGTGCTGACCCATTTCTTCCTGACAACTACCTTTCAAAGCAGATCCCGTTATTTGACCATGTTTTATAGACTCTTCCATTTAATGGGTGATGTTGTAACTAGCTGCCACGGATTCATAGCAATCTCACATACAACGGGAGAGGACCCTTGGGATCTATGGGGTTTTCATTGGCTCAGGTTTGAAAGCTGATCACTAGGCCTTTCTTCTTACTCTTGTCTGGAGGCTCCCCTGAGATCTACTCAGTATCACAGCGACATTTAAGTCCCTATTGATAGACAGGTGGTGGTGGTGCATTAAGTCAGAATCACAATTTCAACCTTTTGGTGGGAGTACGGTTAAGTTCTATGGCTGCTAATCCAAAAATTGGTGGTTCAAATCAAATAGGTGCTCCTTGGAAACTCTATGGGGCAGTTTTATTCTGCCCTATGCCATTAGCAGGAATTGACTCGATAGCAGTGGTTTTATTCTTTCATTTCTAATAGTGACAAGTTAATGTTGCTTCCCTAGTGGAGACCCAGCCATGGACTTTTTGATGTGAGTGCTGATAATTTGCTAATAAGCATCTGATGGTCCCTGGGTGATGCAATTGGTTTGCTGTCAGCTGTTAACCTAAAATTTGATGGATCAAACACATCCAGTGGGTCCATGGAAGAAAGGTCTGGTGAACTGTGTCTATAAAGATTCCAACCACGAAAACCCCATGGAGCAATTGTACTCTGTATTGCTTTTTTTTTTTTTGAACTTGGGTCCACATTCAATGCCTTTGGAAGCCGCAATCAAGAAACCAAAAGATGCATCACACTGGGAAAATCTGATGCAAAGGATCTCTTCAAAGTAAGGATGCCACCTGAAGACTAAAATGTGCCTGATCCAAGCCATGGTGTTTTCAATCGCATCATATGTATGCAAAAGCTAGACCATGAACAAAGAAGAGGGAAGAAGAATGGACACCTTTGAATTGTAGTGTTGGAGAAGAATGCAGAATGTACCATGGACTGCCAAAAGAACAAACAGATCTGTTCTGGAAGAAGTCCAACCAGAGTGCTCCTTGGAGGCAAAGATGGCACTACTGCATCTTACATACTTTGGACATGTTGTCAGGAGGGATCAGGGATCCCTAGAGAAGGACATCACACTGGGTAGAGTGGAAGGTCAGAGACAAAGAGGAAGACCCTCAATGAGATGGATTGACACAGTGACTGCAACAGTGGGCTTAAGCATGAAAACAACTGTGAACATGATGCAAGACCAGGCAGTGTTTCACTCTGTCGTTCATAGAGTTGCTGTGAATTGGAACCAACTTGATGGCACCCAGCAACAACAACAACACATGGGGATACATGGAATGTCAAGCATTGGTTCATCAAATGCCTGGAAAGACAGCACTATGTCACACTCTGTCGTGTTTACAGGGTCACTACGAGTTGGAATTGACTGATGGCAACAGGCTTATCTTGTTTAAAATGTTCTTTAACTCTGTTTCTCATTCTGCTCAGCTACTGGAGGGCAGTTAGAAAGGCATGGCTGGAAGGACTACTGATTCTGGAAGGTGTGTGGAATTGTCAGCGATTAGACTCTCATGCTTTGGGCATGTTATAAGGACAGACCAATCCCTGAAGAAGGACTTCATAGCTGGGCAGCAAGCATCAGTGAAAAAGAGGAAGATCATCAAAGAGATGGATTGGCACAGTGCTGCAGCCATGGGCTCAGATAGCAGCTATTGGGAGGATGGTGCAAGACTGGGAAGGATTTCGTTCTGTTGTTGCTGCAAGGTAGGTGGCCATGAGTGAGAATCATCTCGGTGGCGCTAATGACAACTGTGCAAGAACAATTACCTCTGTTGTTGGGAGATTTACCTCCCGTGATGAATGTGAATTTCATGCCTTAAAGTCCACCTGCTGACTTGCCCCTTTCCATTATTTCTGATTCAGTTTTCAAAGTCCTTTAAGATGTGAGAAGTACTGAAGGGACTCACAGGAGTGGGTTCCTAATAATTCCTCTCAGTATTTCAGATACTAGCAGGGTCACTTGTGGTAGATGGGTTTCAGTGGAGCTTCCAGACTGAGAGACTAGGAAGAAAAGCCTGGTAACCTACTTCTGAAAAGGAGCCAGTGAAAACATCATGAATGACAGAAGCATTCTTCGAAGCTGCCATCTGGGATGCACCAGATGGTCCCAACTCAGCTGTAACAGATGATCACCAGAGACAACAACGAGCTGAGGGAAAAGGAGCCCAGAAGACAGAAAGACTCAAATGAATGGGTGAGTACGTTCACATGTGACCAGAAGAACCAGATGGTGCCCGGCCACTACCAATGACAGCTGTGCTGGGGCTCACAATGTGGAATCCCAATGGCAACATGAGAAAAATAGGGGTGCACCCTAAGAGCTCCACTAAAAGACAGCAATTGATGGTTCAAAGATCTAGGAGTTCCCCCAAAGCATGGGCCCTAGACCTGATGGCGCCCTGATCATAAATCATTCCTAAGGTCAACTGTTCAGACAGGAATGGATTGGCCTTGGGGACGCAGAGTGACCATATCGTGTGTGCACCTTATGGTTCTATGCACTTACAGGATGTAGTCCTACTGGCCTCTTACTGGAGGGGAGTGGAAAGGATGGAGAGAAGGGGACAGGAGATTGTTAAGAGGATATGACATGTATGGAATAGAAAGGAGGAGTGTGCTGTCACCAGGCAAGGAGAGCAGAGGGAACTGCAGATAGTTGGGCATGCAAATTTGAACTGTATTGTGAGCTTTCACTCAATCACAACGGGAAAAAGAAAAAAAAAAAAACCCTCTGATTCATTTACTTCAGACAGGTTACCAGAAGAAATTCATCTCTGGAGAAGGACGTGACTTTTGGTGAAGTAAAGGGACAACAAAGGCAAGAGAGATCCTCAGGGGGATGATGGGTGGTCCAGGAGCTGCAGTGACTGATGGACTAGAAGACGCTGGCCACTGTGGGCAACCTTCTGCTCTGTTGCACATGAGTTCACCACAAGTCAGAGAAGACTTGATGGCAGCTGTCTAACAAACCCTTCTGCCTGGTGTTGGCTGGCGGAATCCTCTACAGAAATTTGTGCAGCTTTAATTTTAGTTCATCAGGGAGTTTTCTCAGTGCTGGTCCTCTGATGGGCTGTGGTTTCGCTGCTGGAGATACCTCACCCCATCTTTCTGTAGGTACTTATCTTCTACCTTGGTATCACATGGCACCATGGTTCAAGGGACAAAGGGTGGCATTGTTATTACCCCCAAAATGTGTGTAGCAATTCAGCTACTCCCTTATTCCCGGTGTGTGTGATGTTCCTATATGTTGTAAATTCTGTCTCTATGATGTCAGTGAGGAAAGATGGGTGGTGGTTGTGTTGGTAGGTGCTGAACTCAGTGCATGAGATTGTGTTGTGCCTTGAGGCGGTCTCTTGGGATATGAAAGAAGCCAGCAGACAGATTTGGGGCCCTCATACCACTAAGAAAGCGGTGCCAGGGGCAGAGTGCCTCCTTTGGAAAGGACCCTGGATTCCTGGGCCTCAGAATCTCTCAGTTCAAGTCAAGACCGCCAACAAGGACCTTCCACCAGAGCCGAAAGAGAAAGCCTTGCCCCTGGAGCTGATGCCCTGAGTTTGGACTTGTAGCCTGTTAGAGTGGTGACACAATAAAATTTCTCTTTTTAAAAATTCCCCTTGTGGTTTTTCTGTTCCAGCAGCACCAGATGACTAAGACAGAGAGGATTAACAGAATGGTGAGAAAGGTTTCTGATGCATCCCCTCCCGACCCAGGAGTAGAGGGTGAATTTGCTTTTCGGAGTGACTGACTGTGAGATGCTCTGTTACCCTCATCCTGGAGCTTGTTATTTCTTTAAACATCCATAAATGTGACTCAGTAACTTTACCGTCACCTGTGAAAACCTGCTTGGGGTGCTCTGAGTGTTTGATCCCAAACTTTCAAGTGGCTTCTTGCCTCTCCCTGCAGTGGTATGAGATAAAAGGAAATCAGCTTGTTCCCTGTTAAAGATCAGGGTAATCAAGGTGACAATTCAAGATATCACCATGATCTCTTCAGGCAGACAGGAGACTGTGTGGTGGTTTTCTGTTAGGCACAGTGTTTACGTAGCTGTCGGAAAAGTTATTTCATTTCATGCCTATTTGTGACTCCTGGCTTGTTCTTGTTGTTGCTGGCTTTAAATCTCTGGCACTGTCCTCAGCAGATGGAGGGAGGTCAAGATTAGCAGTTCCTTCCAATGAGAAGAGAGTGCTGCGGTTTCAGAACTGCCGTGGTGTGTGTGGGCACTGGGCTCCGCAGCTGTTAGCCCTGCTCTTCGTCAGCACAACAGTGCCATCAGGTAGATGCCGTTATCACTCCCGTTTGACAGATGAGAAAACTGAAGTATGAGGAGTTTATGTGACTAGTCTGGGTTACACAGCTGCTGTATGTTACCAGGAAACCCACTGGCCTTGTGGTGGAGACGTATGGCCGTTAATCAAAAGGTCCACGGGTTGAATCCACCACTCATTTCTTGGATGCTATGGGGCGGTTTTACTCTGTCCCGTAGGATTGCTGTGAGTTAGAATCAGCGGGTTTGGTTTGGTTTAGTTTAAATACTAGCAGAGCTGCAATTGAAGCTCACATAGTCTGAGGCAGTACTAAGCCAAACGTGTTGCCATGGAGTTGATTCTGACTCAACAGTGACCCAGCAACTAGGGAGAGGTAAGAGCAGTACCCAGGGAACATAATTTAAGGAAGTACTCACTTTCAGATTCATGCAGATGCAGAGTCCATACCTGAAAGTGAGTGTCTCCTTAAATTGTGAGTCCAGGCATTTCTTTTCCTCTTTGTCACTCTCTAGTCCCAGACAAGAAGACATACCCTTTGACTTGTGGTGTTGGAGAAGAGTATTGAATGTACCATAGACTGTCAAAAGAGTAAACAGATCTTAGAAGAAGTACAACCAGAGCGTTCCTTAGAAGCAAAGGTGGCAAGACATCATCTTACATACTTTGGATGTGTCAGGAGGGATCAGTCCCTGGAGAAGGACATCATACTTGGCAGAGTGGAGGGTCGGTGAAAAAAGGGTGAGACCCTTAATAACATGGATTGACACTGTGGCTACAGCAATGGAGTCAAGCATGACAGGGACTGTGGGCACGGCTTGGGACAAGGCAGTATTTTGTTCTGCTGCACACAGGGTGTCCTGTGAGTCACAACAGACTCAACGGCACGCAACAGCAATCCCAGCTTGAAGCTCCATTGCCTTGTTTTGGTGTCAGGATACTTAACCCCTCTGGATCCGGTTTCTGTGCACCTGTCTTGGTGGATCGCAGTCAGCCTTCCACGAGGAAGTGCACACCTGAGAGAGGATCTCCTGGTGCTAAGAGGCCAGCGAAAACAGAGCCCACGGCGGATGCGTCTCTGCAGGATTTCTCCCTTTTCGTCGGGCGCTCTGTTACACTGCGCTCCTTTTTGTTCTGCTCTTTGATGGCTTTGTCTCACCCCAACCTTCTGGTGCAGAGAGAGGTGAAAGGAAAGGACGTTCTTCACCAAAGAGGTAAATCTCTCTACCCTGTACAGGAAATGTCCCAACAGCATCCCAAAGAAGGCGGATACTTAGTCAGGCCTGGCTTCTCCTGAGAAAGTCCAGGCGTACCCCAAGGTGTGCGTTGGAGTCAAAGATAGTTCAAGGTTATGCATCTATTAGGAGTATTACAGACTCAGTTATTCCCACGCTTCTCGAAATAGGTGCTAGACTCCTAACTCCTATATCTGTGCATGACTTCACAATTAACGCAGCGTCGTATAACCAGTCTGTCTATTGAGGTCACGTGAGTACAGGGTGAATCCTAAACCTAATCCCTTCTGGGTTATAAAAAGAGCGGTACAGCCACAGGCACACACGCCGACATGGGGGAAGACAGGTGTCCTGTGAAGACAACCAAGGGACCAAGAAAAACCCTGGGCTTCCTGCAAAGAAGGATGCTAACTTGAATTTTTAGCCTCCAGAACTGTGAGAAAACAAATGTTTGTTCTTTAAAGCCACCACTCTGGGTATTTCTGTTATGGCAGCACTAGGTGACTAAAACAAAGAGTACTGAGATCACAGAAGAGACTCTAGTGAAGATAAGTCAAGTTGCTTCAGAGAAGAGGAAAGTGTGGGAGATAGTACAGGATCCCAGGGAAACAGCCGGAAACTGTGCGTGTGCTCTTCAGGAAACCCTATGCTCTTCAAGAAACTTTGTACTCTTGAAGAAACTCTACTCTTCAAGAAACCCTCTACTCTTCAAAATCCTTTAGCACAGGAATAGGGGACTAGATTTTTCAAGGTGACTGACAAATGTAAACGAATAGCTGTATCATTAAGATAAAAAGGCCCAGCCGTTCCACCATGCACAACTCAAGCTTTAAGAGGCCCTGGGATTGTGGGCTGACGTATGGAGATGTTTCTGCTACCCGTTAGTGATAGAAAATACACCACAGAATGAGCACCCACGAGCACCCCTGTACGTGTGTGCCGACCCAGAACTCGCTGGGACCATATTTGAAATGAAAGACTATTAGAGTGACAATCTGACAGCTTTTTTGACCACCAGCGTTTGTCAGTTGGCCATACTGATGTTATCAGGAAGACTCATCGCTAGCAAAGAACGGCACATCTTTGGTGGCATAGGTTAGCAAGAGCAAGGAAACCCTCCCACGAGGTGGATTCACACAAGAGCCACAAATGCAGACTCAAACACACCCACCGTCATGAACTTGGCTCCGGCGACGTGTTGTTCTGTTACACACAAAGTCGAACGGAGTCAGAGCTGACTCCTTGGCAGTAAACAACAGCAAGCTTCTTGGAACTTCCCAGCATCACACTGGGGCATTCCTCGCAGTTCTTCTAGACAAACTTCCACCACTGAAGTCCCAGCGACCCCTCCCCTGCAGATGTCCTGCCAACACAACCACGTGGGAAGCACCACACCAAATGGACAATCTGAACAGCGCTAAGTTGAAGGGAAAAGAGAGCAGTAGCACTTGCCTCTTTGATTAGGTTCATAAATCTGGGCCCAAGGCGCCAGGGCTTGTGTCGATGGCACTGCAGGGAGCTGACAGTGAGCTGGGAGGCCCGATGGGCAGCGATGGCCACCATGTACACAGCGTCATACATCAGAGCTGCTTCGGTCTGTGGAGGAAAACACACACAGCATCTTCAAGTCCACCTTTGCTTAGCGCCTTTCCTTATTCACACCTCCTACTTCCTCTACGCCTAGTTGGCTGATCTAGATGGCCATCGTTCCTCCAGGGGGATGGTGTTCGCTCTCCAACAGCTATTTCTCTCCAAACTAATACCTCACACTCTAGGGTCAGTTGGAATCACAGCTATAGTTTTGAGTTTGCAAAATACATAATTAGATGGATAATAGATAGATAAATAAATGAATAGATAAATAAACAGATAAATAGACAAAAACAAATGGATAGATAAATAGATAAAGAAATAAATAAAAGCAACTCAGCTTGGCCACAAAAACTCAACTTGAGGACTGGTTCTTTTTGGAATGTCTGCAGGCTAAGATCGATTACACTGAGTTAGATGCTCTAAAAGCTCAATGTTGCTGTAGCTGATTTTGTTTTCTGGTATTTATCTAGGTATTTATCAAAGTAGCTGGTAAAACTAACAGGTGAATTGCAGACAAGGATGCTTGGGTTGGCCTTTTCCATTCAGCAGGATCAAGAAAGTGGTAGCCCCGGAATCAAATTCAAGAGCAGGTTTGAGGAGACTCTTTGAAGAACAGACATGTGTAACTGGATCCTAGTTAGCGTACTTTGGCCAGGGCTTCCTGGTGGAGGTTGAAAATGTGGTTTCTTTGTGGGGCTGGTAGTTCATTCTTTCCCTCCTCGTTGAACTGCTCTCACTGGTAAAGGTTGACATAATACTTTCAGCATTTTAGACAGTATGCTTCCCTGTGGTTTGTTTTAAGGAAGAAGTCTTACAATGCCCTCTTACGTTACTTGGGATTCCACTGCAACTTCAATACATTCACTTATGTGAATGTGAAATTCTGGGCAACTTCTTCCCCAAAGTAGCAGCACAGATAAGCTAAAAAAACCAAACCCATTTTCACTGAACTGATTCTGACTCGTAGTGACCCTACGGGACAGAGTAGAAATGTCCCATGGATTTTCCGAGGAGCTCCTGGTAGATCTGAGTTGCCAGCTTTTCGGTTGGAAGGTTGAGTCTTAACCACTACACCACCAAGGCGACAGATTCCTTTGTGTATTCACACAGAATTCTACATGGGTTACATGGTACATGTAAAAAGATTGCTATAAAAGACTGCACAGAAATTTATCTTGTAGAATAGTGGAAAAACAGATATAATTTTGGAGAACAAGTTTTCTTAAACACTGACAACAACTTATGACCAACTTTTCAAATAACATTATTATTTTCCAACAATCTTTATCTTTTCTAGTTGTGCATATCTCTTACTTAATGGAACTCACTTTGGATTTTCAAAAATACATTGAAGATTCATATTAGTATTTTGCATTTAACATCTTAAATTTTTGTAGAAGCTTAATACATAGTTATTTGGTACATTCTTTCCTTTACTAAATACATATTTATTGAGGGCCTACTTGGTGACATGCTGTCTTCTAATCCTTGGAAAATAGCAGGAACAAACAAACAAACAAAAGCCAAGTCTGTGTCTTTGTGGGTTTTATATTCTTGTGGGGAAGGAACTGAATAAACAACAGATTGAAATGTAATGTACCAGGTGATACCGGCTGTGAAGAAATGGAGAGCAGGAAAGGGAGAGAGGACGATGAGCACAGGGGTGCCGTACTAGGAAGGGGCTTCGGAGAAAGCCTGGGGAAGCGACTTGTGAGCAAGCCTTGGATGTCATGAAGAGCCAGACCTGCACGTATCTGGTGGAGGAGAAGGCTCTAGGTAATGCTTCACTTGGGAGAATGAATGAAAGACAGCATCTGAGATAGGTAAACCCAAAGGAATTGAAACTGAACGGTGTCAGAGAAGAGACAGAATACTGAGGCAACTTGAGAAAATCCATGTGTCAGCCTGGGCCGGGCCTTGGGAAATTGAGTGTCTTCCTTGGCTGGGTGGTTAATCTGCTGGACTACCTTACATGTGGCCTTTAATCTCTCCTTGATCCAATTTATGCAATGCCACATTAGTCACTTCTGGGAGCCTTGGTGGTGCAGTAGTTAAGAACAATTCTATTCTGTCTTATAGGGTTGTTTTGAGTGGAATTCACTAGAAGACAGTAGGTTTTTTTTTTTTTTTTTGCAGAGGGTCGGGGAGTTGTATGAACAGTTAAGCAATGGACTACTAGCAGAAGACAGGCCTGGGCATCTGCTCCTGAAAGGTCAGAGCTTGGAAAATCCTTTGGAGCACAGTCATACGCTGACACGCATGAGGTAGCAATGAGTGAGAAGTGACTTGGAGGCAGATATCACCAGCAACAAGACACAGGAAAGAAAACAGTGAACTGCCAAGTGGAATTTTGCCTAAGTAAGTCAATATTATACCTGACATGATCAACTTCAAAGCTGTGTCTCTATGCCTAGTATTGGACATGACCTGCTATAACTATCCTATACATTTCTATAGGACATCAATGAGTCTCACTTTTGGGGGCTTGATTCATCCTTGCTTTCCACTTTATAGTTTGTATATGAATAATATGAACCACAGTAATAACAAAGAGCAGAGACCTCTCTCTTAGGTTGGCTGACAGTAACAAACTTCAGACAGAGCACACACTCTCCGTCCACCAGGACCTGCCTCTGCCCACTCGCTGCCTTTGGACGGTCTTTGGCCTGCGCTGAGCCGGCAGCCCTGGAGCAGTGGTGTCTTGTGCCCAGGCTGAGTGGGTGTGGACTGTACTGCTCCGTCCGTCTCACTCAGTGGCCATCTCTCTCTCAGCTGACGTGAAGGAGCTGTCCTCTTAGGGCAGTGTAATTGAACACAACAGATGCTCTTTTTGGTAAATGACATCATATTTGAGATAAATATTTCATGTTTGGCACAAACCCATGATCTGTGCTAATGTTGCTTCAGACTGCAAGCTCTTAGTGATACATTCTGAGCTAAGGTGACGGAAATCTAACGGGGAGGTTGATGGAAGGTTTTGAACCGTATTTGAACTTATTGGAGTTTTATATCTCATAGAAAGAAAAGGAACGCTAACATGAGCTTGTCTCTCTGTTTCTGTCTCGTTTTCTTTCTGGCTTCTCCTCCTCCCTTTCAGAAGTCTAGTATTTTCCTGGATAGTCTCTACTTCCAGTTATTCAAAGCAGTGTTTCCAATCACACCCGGGCTCATTTGTAGTAAAATGCTTTCTATCATTATTGCTGAGTTTGCTCTGCATGTTTTAAGGCTTATTTCAGCTGATTTCAGTCAAGGATCTTGAACACAGAATCATCCAGAACCACTTCATTCATTCATTCCTTCTTTTCTCTTTATCCTCATTATAAAAAGAAATGTAGAAATAAAAAAGAAATCCCAAGTTCATTTCTCTGGGAGATGATACTTTTCACTGACTGGTAAATTGCATCTTAAAAGTAAAACACGTCTCCTCTCGATGATGGGAGCAGACACCGAAACAGGATGCCAATTTAGCAGCCTATTACTCGCCAGCCTTCCCAGCATCTTTCCCCTTAGATGATGCTGTTCTTACATAAAATGTGTTTTACTATTATTATTATTTCCTTTCCCTTCTATTTTGTTCATCACACAGGAAATTTCATTCAAGAAATAAAGCTAGAAGAAGTGACAACGGAAGACACATGAAGTTAGGCAGAAGGGCTCTGATTAGACCATTTTCCATTTATTGGTTCAGCTGAGTACCTCCAACTTGTCAGGAGGCAGGCTTGGTGTCACTTTTGGAGTGACCTGAGGGTGGCGTTAAGCACCATCCGTGTCTGCAGAGGTGTGCCTGTGCCTGTGCAGGTCATAAAGATGAGGAACTCGCCCAGTCTGCAGAGATCTGCCATTTCTGTATGTATTTCGCTTGCTAGGTTGTCACAGAATCTAAGAAAGCAAACCAGTTCCACACCACTTTTAGGCAGCTTCTTCTCCCTCTCCCTGTCCCTTCCCAAGGCCACGCACTTTCTGGGGGTGAGAACTCCCTTAGCTCACCCTCCCTCTGGTACTTGCTTTGTCTTCATTTGCCCGATGGGGCTGCTTTTTCTCTTTAACTCCATGTGAGTCCAGTACAAGCAGGAAGCTAAACACAGCTGGGCCAAAGCTTTCATACTACCTAAGAAGCTTACTCCTTCTTCTCTTTTGAAAGTCAGAGCACCTGTTATAACACCTTTTCCCCGACACCACGAAAGCATAGGAGGTTCTCAACCTCTGAGGAATTCAAATGTTGAAATGATTTTACTTTAAAATCACTTAGTGTCAGGGCAATCACCAAAGGGCAAATATCTGATGAGACTACTGATACGAAATATCCAGACTAAGCAAATGTATAATGACCAAAGTTTACCAGCAGTTACCAGGGGTGCGCAGGAGTCTGGTCTGTGAGTGATATAAATGGTTAACACGCTTGACTGTTAATCAGAAGGTTGCGGGTTCAAGTCCACCCAGAGGTGCCTCGGAAGAAAGGCCTGGTGGTCTACCTCCAAGAAATCAGCCATGCAAGGCCCTAAGGAGCATGTTTCAGCTCTAACACACATAAGGTCATCATGAGTTAGGGACTAGTCTGACAGCTGCTGATGACAACAACAATCAGGGGCAAGAGAGAGGAAACAAGGGGGCACCATGGTTTCTGAAGGATTGCGATCTGTCTATGATAACGGGACACTTCCCAGTGGACCTTGGGGGGTTGTACAACCTGATTAAGGTAACTGGCATCACTGAATTGTACATGTGAAAAATGCTGAATTGGCAAGTGTTGTGTTATATGAGGTCTGAAGATTAAGTCCGTGAACTGAATTGTCCCTAGTGCTACACACCTCATTGCTGAGTATCACCACAGTCACCTTCGAAGTGCTCCCCTCGGGAATCTATGCAGCAATGCCAGCACCTAGTCCACCCTTCAGAGGAATCTGGGAACTGCTTCTGGAAAGGCCGTTGAACATGGTGGCAGAGTGGCAAGTTCACAGTGGACTATGTAGTTGCCTGTGAGGGAGTTTTTAGCCAGTAAACAAATCACTGTATTGGAACACCCTCCCTATTCACCTGACCTGGCCTCCAGTGGCTTTTTTCTTTACCTGAAGGTAAGGGAAACAATGAAAGGAAGGCATTTCAATGACATTCAGGACATCGAGGGTGATCTGATGACAGACCTGACGGCCACTCCAGAAAAAGAGTTCCAAAACTGCTTTGAAGGGTGGACTGGACCCTGGCATTGGTGCCTAGCTTCCCAAGTGGGGTATTTGAAGGTGACCATAATGATATTCAGCAATGAAGCATATACCTTTTTTCTAGGAAGAGGTTGCAAGCATGTATACATTTCTTACAACAATAAGGAAGCAGAGGGACAGGACTTACCGTCATCATGCCATCCAGAAGGCCGGTCTCAGGCCTGGGTGGGGCCTGCAGTCTCTCCATGGACCATTTCTCAATGACAGATGACACCTCTGGGTTGTCAATCTTCAGCAGTCGAAATCCAGTCATGTTGACCCCACTGTACCTGTAGAGTTCCAGATCTAAAGCAAACAAGTCCTGGGCCATATTACAAATGACAAAAGTAGAAAAGAGTTGACATTCGCAGTGTTCTGTAGGTGCAAGGGAATTAGTGATTGCAGAAGTGACAAATAGACTGAGACTCAAATGACAGCCATTCTCATACTGCTTCTAAGAAAGAACATTTTCTCCACTTCCCGTTCACACACTGCCTAAGAAGCTCTACAGTGCTGGGCAGTTTTCATTTCTACCCTTTTTTTTTGGAGTGTGGTTAGAATTTTGATTAAACCAGCAGGAGAAATTTGTAACTCAATAATTAATATATCCTTGGACACAGGATGTGACATCTGAGACATTAGAGCATTCTCTTCCCAGGATGCAGTCCTTGGGGAGTTGGAAGAGGTCTTTGTGCTTCTTTAGTTCAATGCTATTATTGCACAGATGAGAAAACTGAGGCTCTGAGTGCCCATGGGGCCCGTCCAAGACTAAATGACTTCTTGGAGGCAATAATCCCCCTCTCTATCACATCTTACTACCTCAGAAGTTCCTGGGTCTTGTAAGGAGGTGAAATTTGGAAACTGCATCTACATGTGAGAGGAAGAGTGTTCCTATTGCCAGTAGGAAAAACTCCTACCCTGGCACATCAAAAATACCTCATGTTCCGCACAATGAGGCCAGCAGAATGCACACTGGACACGTGCTTGGAATAAGATCTTGAGGGTTCTCTTTGGAGAATCAACTGTAGCATATGCTTGTGTGGGCATGAGTAGCTTAACAATAGAACTGGCTCCCTTTTAGACTATGTTTCCAGGAAAAATGTCAAGTACACCCCAATGTTCTCTGTTACAGAAGAGGCTGTGGGGAAACTGAGGTTTTCAAGTAGATTCACACTTAAAATAATCTTACATGATTGTTTTAATTTTTCTTACGTAAAAGTGTTAAACTCTATAATATACCATTAAGAAGAAATCACACTGAAGAATAAACCAAACTTTCAAAACAAGCTTTTCACTAGAAGAAAAAGCTTTCATAAAAAAGCCCTCATGATGTGACTACCTGATGGAAAGTACCAACTCAGATTGTACAAGGGCAGCAGTCTGTAGATGGAAACACCTTCAGAAATATTCCATGATTGTAGACGTAGAAGACACACAGTGAATTGTTCTTCTGGACAACTCTTCTCTGCGTGGCCACCCTCTTCCAAGAAAGCTTTGGATTATGCCACTGAGCTGTAGGCGCTCAGCTCCACGTTGCCCGTCAGGGCAGTATCAGAAAGGTGTGCTGCCTTTTTAGATGTTCTGCCTGTATTTTTCTTGCACAGAATATTAATATTCCTTTTTCTTCAAGTTGTGTTAATACCTATGGCCAAAATTGGTAGGATGAGAAAGAGAAAATGGCCAGAAAAAAAGATAAAACCAGCCATGTGTTTAAAAATGCAAACTAAAAGAAAAAGACTTGCAAAAAGACAATTTTGGTAGTGCACTAGGTCGACAGAAGTGACTCCAGCTAGGGGAGGCCAGGCAGAATCTTCCAGAGTGCACCCTGAGTGTCCTATGGATTCAGTATTACATGGATCAAACGTGCCCAAATGAATACATTAAACATGTGCAAATTTAGGTTGACCTACAACTAGAAGTTTCCATGCAACACAGACCGTGCAAAGCCTAAGGTAGGATTTACTGTTTTTTCCTTTGAATGAATAATGAGGAAAGCAAAATGGTGAGCAGTGACAAGGAATAAAAAGTATAGCAACCTGTTCCTCCCAGGGGTCTCCATTGAGGCCAGTCTTC
This sequence comes from Heterohyrax brucei, assembly GCA_028571685.1. Classification (NCBI taxonomy): domain Eukaryota; kingdom Metazoa; phylum Chordata; class Mammalia; order Hyracoidea; family Procaviidae; genus Heterohyrax; species Heterohyrax brucei. Next base: position 80,931,074 of record CM053148.1, on the reverse strand, counting down.
ACGGCTTCCGTTGTTCATAGTTTTTTTCTCAAACTTTCCCAAAACCAGCAATGGGGAGTGTGTAAGGAGCCCTGGGGAGGCACTAACAGCCAAGCGATTGACGGATTGTTAACCTAAGGTTGTTATTCTAACTCACCTGGAGGCTCCTCAGTAGACAGGGCTGGTGGCCTGCTTCCGCCAGGTCACACCGTGAGAACCCTGTGGAGCAGTTCTGTTTTGTACACCTGGGTCCATCGACACGTGGGGTCATCTTGGTGTCAAGTAACAGCAACAGGAGTGCCTACTGGCAGGGCTGACAGACAGTTCTAGACAGACGGCTTGGGTAACTTGTGTAAGACTCATGTGTCAGTACTGACTATGAAAGAGGCAGACTGAAAGCAGAGTAAGATGCTTTCCTGTTTGCCCTTCCCAAGTTTTCTCTCAACTGTTCCAACAGGTGGCCTACCCAGAGTGTCCAGAAGTCAAGATGACAAAGATGACTGAAATCTTCATTCAGAAACTTCTGTCTTCCGTCTTCCACCCCATGCTTGTGGGTAGTGATGATTTTAACCATGATCCCAGAGACTTTGTCCTGTGAAGTTCTGTGTTCCCTACCTGCTCTTCAAGAGCTTGCATCAGGAGGTTGATTCATCCCATCTACAAACAGGACAAGCGTGATAGCTGCCTGGTTCTTGTCTGGAGTTCTCTGGCTTCCTCACTCACTTAGGTTTTATTTAGTAAAACTGTCCCTTGGAATCTGGGTAGCTTTACAATTAAAAAAAAGGATTTGGATTGTATTTTCTTCCTATGTAAGAAAGTGATTGTGTGCCCTGTAGCAGAAGACAGGGACTGATTTCAGAAACCCATTATGTGAAAGACACCACATCATTCTGACATATTAAAATAAACAAACAAGAAAGCTACTCCTGTTGCCATTGAGTTTTTCCAACTCATAGCAACCCTGTAGGAGAGTGTAGAATTGCCCTGTAAGACTTCCAAGGAGCAGCTGATGAACTCGAATGACAAGGTTTCAGTTTGCAGCAGAACTCCTAACCACTGGTCTCCAAGGCTCCTTTGATGTGTTAAATTCCCTAAATCACTTTTTCTGGATTCTGATTGTCTCTCCAAGCTGAAGGTGTTCCAGGAGCCCTGGATGCCTCCATGGTTAATCATTCGATTGCTGATTGAAAGCTTGGTTGTTTGAACCCACCCAAAGGCACCTGGGAAGAAGGATCTGAGGATGTGCTTCTGAAAGGTCGCAACCATGAGTACCATCTGGAGCACGATTCTATTCAGACTCTCATGGTGTTGTTGTCATGAATCAGAACTGACTGTGGCAAATGGGTTGGTTTTCTTTTTTTTTAGAGTTTATTTTAGATTCCTATTTAGTTGTGGTTTTTCTTAATGATGTGAAATGTTCAACGTGCAGTGCATTTCCCAAACCCCCATCTTGATGATCCTTCAAACACCTGACAGATGATCCCTGGCCAAGACAACGACGTAAGGGACACAGGTGGGTAAACTGCATCACATCAAAGAACCCAGGGTTACATGTCTGCACGCCTTCTGATGAAGACAGAAATTCTACATGACACTTCTTTATGGATAGTTTGCACTTTGACAGTTTCTATTTAATGGAATTCTTATTTTAATCCCTTTTTAGATGCACAGGCAGTCAGGCTAGTTAAAAAAAAAAAAGAACAGGAAGGGAAAAAAAAGAAACTCCTGCTGTTTCAGCATTACTGGGCTTAGAGAATTCTTAGGGAAATAAAGTGAATCTCCATGACAATATCCTGCATTTGACACCAGTTGAGACTGACTTAAAAATAACTCAGTGGTGGGACATTTCCCATGGTGTGGAATACCATTTCTATGGAAGTTCTTACCAGGGTTGTGAAAAAGTAGTGGTAGTATTCAGTCATCATGCCCATAAACAGAATCTGCAAGACAGAAATAAGAGACAAGAATAAGAAACGGAGCCACAATAAGACATTGATTATAGTGACCCTTTAAGGACACAGAAGAACTCCCCCATGGATTTTCCAAGGAGCAATTGGATGATTTGAGCTGCTGATCTTTTTGTTTAGCAGCTGAGCTCTTAACTACCGTGCCACCAATGTCCCAATAGTTAGTAGAAAACCAAAAACCAAGCCCAACACCATCGAGTTGATTCTTATTCATAATTAGTAGGGTAGTTATAAAAGCTTGGGGACATGGAAGAGGGAGGGACTTGGAAATTCACCAACTCAGCAGAGCAGAAGTCAGAGACCAGTCCATGGCTGAGGTGTGGCCAGGACCCCAAGCACTAATCTTCATCTAATGCTCCTTCCATTATACCATGTTTGATTTAAGTAGTGATGATTGGTCTTATGATGCATTTCAACAGTGTGTGTTAGCAAATACTGCATTTAGAGTTCTCTGCAGTGGCAAAGAGCCTTCTCATCCCAACTGCCTGTGTTTCTGAGTAATTCCACGTTCCCTGCCTTGAAGTCACCCTCACTCATGGCGACTCCATGGACAACAGCTCAGACCATTGTGATCTGTAGATTTTTGTTGGCCAGCATCTGGAAGTAGACTGTCAGGTCTTTCTTCCACGTCTAGGAGTTCTGCTAAACTCTGTGTTTAGCATCACAGCGATGTGGAAGTCTGCACTGACAGATGGGTGATGGTAGCGTGTTGGGGACGTTGGCAGGGACTCAAGCACAAAGAGTAAAAATTCTGCCATGGAACTAACCATTGCTCTCTAGTTCATACAGAGATGCATATTTTCTTGCTATCCTTAGCTTTAGTGTTTAGCATAAGGCCTCCTTCAGAGTAAACTCACTAAATGTTGAATTGATAATGTTGGCACGTTGTTGTTGCTGTTGTTATTAGTAGGTGCTGTGGAGCTGATGCTGACCCGTATTGACCACATGCACAACAGAGTGAAACATTGCACTGTCCTGTACCATCATCACAATCTTTGCTGTGTTTGAGTGCGTTGTTGCAGTCTTTGTGTCAGTCCATCTTGTTGATGGCCTTCGTGTTTTTTGCTGACCTCTGCTGGACCAAGCTTGCTACCCTTCTCCAGGAACCAGTCCCTCCTGATACCAGGTCCAAAGGGTGTGGGATGAAGTCTCACCATACTCAGTTCTAAGGAGCATTCTGACTGTGCTTCTTCCAAGACAGATGTGCTCATTCTTGTGACAGCCCACATTATTAAATATTCTTCTCTAACAGTCCACATTATTAAATAGTCTTCTCCAAAAGGCATCAATTCTTCTTTGGTCTTTCTTTATTCATTGTCCAGCTTTCACATGTAGATGAAATGATTTAAAATATAATTGCTTAAATCAGGCACTTCCTAGTCCTCAAAGTGTTATCTTAGCCTGTTTTCTTTTTAGCACTTCGAAGAGGTCTTTTGTAGCAGATGTGCCCAATGCAGTAATCTGGAACTTCGTAGTTCCAAGTATTTTGAGAATATATTGTTTTAACTTTCGGTGGCAGGGCAGAAGTGGGCAGAAAGAACAGATGTTCCAGGTGAAGGTGGTTGCCGCTATTAGCTTCTGTTGCTCCAACTCGTGGTGACTCCCAGCAAGGTGGCATCCAACCTTTGTGATCCGTCGTGTTTTCACTGGCTGACTTTTGGGAAGTAGATCACCGTGACTTTCTTCCTAGACCATTCTAGTGTGGAAGCTCTGCTGAAACTTGCTCAGCCTTGTAACGACATTTAGGCCACCTCTGACGGGTGGCTGGTGACCACACTTGAGGTGCACTGAGTGGCAATCAAGCTGTGGTCTCCCTCACGGAAGGTGATAATCCTCACTGAATCGACTCTGTAGTACTGGGTTTGGTTTTCTGGGTTCCACAGGGCAGGTTACTAAAGTGACTTCTTTCATGCTGTGTTTTGACCTTTGTGTGGAAATGAAAAGATCAGACTTAGAAATGCTGTCTCCATCCTGAGACTGGGGCTCCCAGACACGCTGCTAACTCAGAGCTGAAGCTGTGAGTCAGAAGTGACTTAACGGCAAGGATTTGGGGTTTGGGCTGTAAAAGAAACAAAAGCACACATGTGTGCAACATGCAATCACAGATAGGAGACCCAGTGGGCAACATCTGGAGAAAACTGAATACAGAGGGATGGTACAGGCAAACAGGATGCACGGGCATGGGGCAGAAAGGAGACGAATGCTAACACATTGCAGGGATTGTAACCAACATCACAGATTAATCTGTGTTTCAGCTGTGGGATGAGAGACTAATTTGTGCTGAAAACTTTCACCTAAATTGCAATAAAATTGGAAAAAAAAAAAAGAAATCGAATTTCTGTAGCTGATTTTCCTATAATTCTGACAATTCAGGATGCAGATGAGAATGCCTTGTGAATGATCTTCAACCTGTGATGCATTGAATTGTCTCCTCCCCCCCCAATTTATGTTGAAGCCTGTCTTAGTCACCCAGTGTTGCTATAACAGAAACACCGCAAGTGGATGGCTTTAATAAAGAGAAATTGTATTCTGTCACAGTCTGGTACGCTATAAGTCCAAATTCAGGGCATCAGTTCCAGGGAAAAGCTTTCTCTTTTGGCTCAGAAGGCAGATCCTTGTCATGGATCTTCCCTGGACTGGGATCTCCTGGGGCACAAAGACCCCAGATCCTTTCCAAAAACCATTCTCAGCTCCCAACACTTCTTCTTGGTGATATGAGGTCCCCAACTCCCTGCTTACTTCCCTTTCATGTATATCCCAATAAATTGCCTCAAGGCACAATACAATTACACACCGGGTCTACCCACCCTCCCTTAGTAACATTTTAGAGGCAGGGTTTACAGCATATAGGAACGTCACACAATACCAGAAATATGGCCTAGCTAAATGGCTACACACATTTGGGGGGGGAACACAGTTCAATCCATGACAAAGCCCTTGTGAGCATGAGAGCATACTGCAGAAGGTGGATCCTGATTGAAACTGAGCAGTGGTCTACCAAAGAAGAGGAGATCAAGAGGGACAATACCAACAGATGGGGTTTCTAGAAGCTAAGGAGAGCCTAGGGCTTCCTGCAGCTGATCCAGATGAGAAGGGGTCTTCCCCTAGAGTTTATAGGAGACCATGGCCCTGCTCATATCTTGAATTCAGACTTCTAGCTAGTGGTGTAATGAGTAAAACCTCAGCTGCTAACCAGAGGTTGGCAGTTTGAAATCACTCAGTGGCTCTGTGGCAGAAAAAGGCCTAGTCATTGGCTCTGGTAAAGAGGACAGCTCAGGAAGCCCTGGAAGTCAATCCTCCTCCATCACAGGGAGTTGTTATGAGTTGGAATCCACTCAAGGGCAGATGATGATAGTAACAAGCTCTAGAACGTGAAATGATAAAATTCTTCCTGCTTAAAGCCAGCTACTTTGTGGCATTTTGTTACCTCAGCCCTGGAGCCCTAAGACACTGGAGATTTGGGGCCTCTGCCCTAGAGATACCCTACATCAGAACTCTCTGGGAGCGGGACCTGGTTTCTGTATTTCACTGCAAGGACAGGACATCGCTGCTTTTGGCAAACATGACCATCTGAATTAAAGAACAATGACATTCATGATTCCAACTGAAGGGATGGATCGAAAGAGCTGGGCAAAGACTGGCCTGGATGTCAGAGGTTCTGGGAGATGCTTGAGAGATTTGCCAACTAGAATGAGTTTAAGTGAAAAGAAAGAAAAATGTAGACAGGATCCAATGGCAACATGTAACACAAGACACAATCCCACCCTGTGCTCCTTACCCTCTGTCTGCTAACACGGAAACCACTGGAGTATTTAGTGAAACTGCAATGTCACAAAGGTGAGACAAATGACGGGGAGCTCTCTCTTTGAATCACAAGCCCACAGTGTGAAAGTCACTGCTGCGGTGATAACAAGACCCAGCACACAAAAGGATTTTAAAATGCGTACAGTGGCTTTAGGGCCATCAATAACGTTTAAGGCCATGCATGATGAGGTCTTGGTAGCTGATCTCTTATATCATTTGAGGATAAAGAGCTAACTGCCGGGGTCAGTCAGAAATCCAATTTTTCACTTTGGTCATTAGGTAGTGTAATTGCAGTGAGGACTACCTCTTGATGGGAACTGGGTGAGTTTTATATCAAGACAGAGAGGTGGACTCTGAGCTCCAATACAGTGTTTCTGGAACTGAAAAGGAAATACAGGTACCTGGATTTTCAGTTTCTTATTGGAGCTCACTTTTTTTTTAACTTCATGATAAAAGTGTCTGATCTGTAACTGACATTAGGCATTTTTTTTAAAGCAACATTTTCACCTAATTATTACTATTTGTAATTCCTGGAAATGAATTAGATGTGTCTCTTGTTTAGCGCTAGCAAAGGGTGGTGTAGACGCAGCAAGTAAACAGCCTAGGGTTGTGTTTTAATTGCAAAAGAACTCTTTTCGTGTCCTCCAGCTACGCTTTTCAGTGGTGCACTATGAAAATCCCCATTCACCCCAAGCTGTTTGCTCAGGTCAGTACCTCCTGGTTCTTGTCTTGGATTTCCTAGACATTAAAGAATAAGCACAATCATTAATCACTGACTTGCTTGATGCTGTAGACAAACTAGGGCCCAGGAGAATGAGGAATTTCCAGATAAAAAGAGCAAACCCAGTGGCCAAAATCTGTGGTTATTGAGTCGATTCTGACTGATAGCAACCATGTAAGACAGAATAGAACTGCTTCATAGGATTTCCAAGAAGCGACTAGTAGATTCCAGCTGTCAAACTTTTGATTGGCAGCTAAGCTCTTAACCACTTTACCACCAAGACTCCAGTGACCCAAAAGGTGGTACTTTCAAACAACAGTCTTTGGAATTGTCTGTAGACTTACTGGGCCTGGTGCTCCTGTCTTCCAATATTTTGCAAATAAAAGTTTGTACCACACTATGATTTTTTTCTTTGGAAGTTGATATTTCATTGAAGTCATTAAGGGATTAAGAAAATGTCACATTAAGATAAATGTCAAATGACTGGTATGCATTCTACACCACTTGGTAATTCCAGCAGACAACTAAGAGAACACTGTCAGCCTGATTTTGTTTTTAAAATGATGCTTTTTATTTTTAAAATCATGCTAGGCTTTATGGTCCTTTGTAAAACTGAATTCTTTCCCATTCAAGAAACACTGCTTTCTTTGCATTTTGGTACTGTTAGTTGTCTGCTGGAATGACCAGGAAGTGCTGAATGCACACCAGTGTGTGTGCTTCGGGAGGCAGCATTGCTAGGAGCTAGTTCTGACTCATCTAAGTAATTTTCAATGGCACCACACGCATCACATTAAAAAAACTCTAACCAAAAAACTCACAGCCCATAGCATCTATTGCAACTCATAGAGACCTTATAGGACTGAGTAGAACTCATAGAGTTTCCCAGGCTGTCCACTGCTGCGTCTTCCTCCCCGAGAACAACTGGAGCTTTCGAACTTCCAACTCTTTAGTTAGCAACCCAGTTCCTAACTATTGTGGCTATCAACACTATTTGTATTGGGAGCATATCCCTCTTAACTTCTTCCACAAATAAGTTCTTTTGATAACATCTGTTTCCTCATAGAATTATTCTTATTAAATGAATCTTTGACATTATATTTAGACTTAGTTTGATAGACAGTAAAAAAAAATTACCCTTTCATATATATGTGCATTTGTAAATATATTTCATAATGTGTAGGTATGTTGTGTATCTACATAAGGGGTATACTATCTACTATCTCTTGTTCTTTTGGGAGACCCATGGTGTGGAAGTCATTAGTGGTGTCGGCTTTCCACTTTGAAGGGCATATGATAAGATTATGTTTTCGCCCCTTGTGCTCGAGTGGAATGCTGGTTAAGGGCTAAGCTGTAACCAAAAGGTTCAAACCCACCAGCTGCCCCACAGGAGAAAACTGTGGCTTCCGTAAAGATTACAGCCTAGGAAACTCTGCGAGGTAGCTGTCCTCTGTCCTATAAAGGTTCCTATGGTTTGGAATCACCTTGATAGTATGGGTTTCAGTTTTTTTCTTTTCGGTTTTGTACTTGAGTGAGGGAGCCCTGGTAGTGCAGTGATTAAAGTGCTCAGCTGCCAACTAAGAGGGTGGTGGTTTCAATCCAGCCACTTCTCTGAGAGAGAAAGATGTGGCGGTCTGCTTTCGTAAAGAATTACAGCCTTGCAACCCTTATGGGGCAGTTGGCCTCTGTCTTGTAGAGTAGCCACCTGCTGGAACTGACTTGATGGTAGTGGATTTGGGTTTGAATTATGCTACTGAAGATGGAAATGCTGGTTGAGTCTTCTGTAGTCTCGTGGCTAGAAATAACTACTGTTTGTAGTTAAGATGGATCTTCAGAAGACAGAATGAAAACTCAGCAAAAGGACAGCTCTAATGGACCACCATATCTGTTTACTCTGGGATGCCAACACTACCTGTTGTCAGTGGTGACACCCCACTGTGCTGGCAGCTTTCTAGAGTTTGTACAACAAAACTCTGATGACTTTTCTCACAGTGGCATTGACTCTCCTCAGTTTAACTCTATTGTGCTTGACAAAGACCATCTCTTGGATCTAGATGGTTAAATTAGCAAGCAGAGCCTGAGCAACATAAAGACCATGTTTTAGTTTGTCTTGTAAATGCTCATTCATGTCTAGGTGAAGATGTCCAAGGTATAATTTTTGCCTGAGGTTGGTGACAGAGTTGAAGCATCAGTGGATCAAAAACTTCCCACAACACATTTGAGTATCCTAAGAAGCCTTTGGGAATGCTGGTGGCATAGTGGTTAAGTGCTAGTGCTACTAACCAGGAGGTTGGTAGTTTAGATCCATCAGGTAGGTGCTCCTTGGCATCTCTGTGGGGCAGTTTTACTCTGTCCTACAGGGTCACTATGAGTTGGAATCAACTGGACAGAAGCTTTTTTTTTTTTTTTGAAAGATGTCTTTGGAAATACAGCTGTTAGCCGATAAGGTCAGCAATTTGAATCCACCAAGTGTTGCTTGGACACCTTATGGAGTAGTTCTATTCTGTCCTATTGGGTCGCTATGAGTTGTAATTGACTTGATAGTAATGGGTTCTGGTTTTTTAAGAAGCCTTCAGTATGATTCCTCGGAGGCAGTAGAGTGCTATGGAGACAGCTCCCAAAAGTTCTTCTTCACAAATTCTCAAAATCCATCACATGAGGCAATCTGTATGTCACAAAAAATTGACTTAAAGATGCTGTTGGGCAGCGGAAACCTATCACAGAATCCAGAATGCTGCTAAGCGATTTGGATAAATATCTTGTGATATTTATTTGGGTTTTTACTACTGCTTCTCCCCATTTGAAAAATAGCTGTCCTTGGATATTTATATTGACTAACCTGAAGTATATTGCTCATTTTATAGCCTTCTCAATATCGAGATAAATTCTAAACCATCAGACATGGTTTCTAGTCAATAATTTGAAGTTAACAACTTCCAAATGTGTGACATGCACAGCGGTTAAAATAATGGTTTTACCTCAAGATAGAAATACGTTATTTCAGCATAGGACTCTTCAGGAGGCCAGTCGGAAGATATCATGTTATTTACTGTATCTCAGAGCTATAGTTTCAAGAAGAGAGTTCGTGTTCCAGGATATAGTTCTTTCTTGCTTGTCATCTGCGCTACTCAAGGCTGAATCTGTACTATCCCTGGAGCAACATGATTTTGCCACAAAGTTTTTAACGTTAGTCATCAGTAGAAGAAGCTATGTGTAGGAGGGTTTTCAAACAGTCTTTACTGCTATTAACACACACACACACACATTGTCATGCAACATTAAATGAGCATAACAACCTATGCCTTCAAAAATAGCAATGGTATATATAGAAGACTAACACTGGATATTAAAAAAAAAAAAAGAGGAAAACAAAACTCTAAGTTAAATACCCTTTTATTCATGTTATAGCTTGATTATTGTCCTTTTGAAGATGCCAATGTCCTAGCTTTGGGAGAAGTACCAATAGAATGTTCCTTAGAATTAAGGATGGAGAGACTATGCCTTACATACTTTGGACATTTGGTTAGGAGGGATTGGTCCTTGGAGAAGGACATCATGCTTGGTAAAGTAGAGGGTCAGCAAAAAAGAGGAAGGACCTTGAGGAGGAGGGCTGACACAGTTGTTAAATAGTGGCTCAAGCACAACAAGGGTGAAGGTGTGACACAGGACAACGACACAGGACCAGGGAGTGTCCTGCTTCATTGTATGTAAGGTTGCTATGAGTTGGAACTGACTTGATGGTACCTATGAACAACAACATGCCTTAGTTTCTAGAATCCGTGATTATGTTACCTTCTGTAGTAAAAGAGACTTTGAGGATATAATTCATTTAAGAATCTTGAGACAGTAGAATTATTTTGGGTTATCTGGATGAGTTCAGAGTAATCACAAAGGTCCTTAGAAGAGAGAAGCAGGAAGGTCAGATGTCAGAGAAGGTAACGTGAAAATGGAAACAATGGGACATAGGTGACATGAAGCAGAGCAGGTAAGGGATGAGAAGACCTCCAGAAGCTGGGACGTGCGAGGATGAGGATTCTCCCCCCAAAGCCTCCAGAAGTAACACAGCCCTATTGACACCTACATTTTAGACTTCTGAACTGTAGACATGTCAGAGAATAAATGCTTGCTGCTCTAAACCACTAAATTTGTAGACATTTATTATGGCAGCAAGAGGGAATCAATGACCTTATTTTTACTCTGTGATTATGGTGTATGAGACTGTGCCTTTTGATATATTACCATCAGCTACATGTATCAATACTTGGTAAGGTAGAGGGTCAGTGAAAAAGAGGAAGACCTTTAACAAGATGGTTTGACACAATGGGTGCAGCATAAAAATGATTGTGGGTACAGCAGAGGGCCAGGTAATTTTTCATTCTGTGGTGCATGAGGTTGCAGTGAGTTAGAACTGATTCAATGACACCTAACAACAACAGTGTGTATCAAGGGGAAACACCACTTGCTTCAGATAGACAATTTCCTAAATTTCTCTTTTCTCACCCCACCGTATTCACAGACACGTGCTAACTACATGCATGTACATAGATAAAAGCTACTCACAGAGAGAGTCTGGGATTTTTCCTTCCATTCCATGACAGTGCTTATACCACTTACAGACTCAGCCCACTCTCCCCCTGCCTCCAAGTTCAACAGTAATAATTGAAATAATTGAGAAAAACAGAAAAACCAAGCCCATCGCCGTCAAGTTGATTCTGACTCATAATGACCCTATAGGAAAGGGTGGAAGTGACCTAGATTTCCCAAGGAGCACCTGGTGGATTTGAACTGCTAAGCTATTGGCTAGCAGCCATAGCCCTTAACCACTGCTCCACCAGGTTCCCAGTAAAGGAAAGGATGTGTCTTAATGGGCTGGTGTTGTAAGAACATCAACAACAAATACACCACTAGTGGGTGACCTTACACAGCAGAAATTGATTGTCTCATGGATTTTGGGGGTAGACATCCAAAGCAGGGCCTTGCCTGTAAGGGAAAATCTTTGTCTCTTTCAGTTTCTGGCATTTCTTAGCAGCCCTTGGCTGGTAGATGGGGCCTCTGTGTGTAAGCCCATGTGTCTATTTTCCCTTTTTATAAGATAGAGCTTAGAAGGGATTAGGCTTAGAACCCATACTGCTGCAGTGTCACCTCTTTAAGGTAACAGAAGACAGTCTGTGCAAACAGAGGCATATTTAGGACTTCAGCATATGTTCTGGGAGACATAATCCAATCAATTGGTGTAGGAATGGGCTCGAGCTCAGCAACACTGATGGTAGGCGTGGTGCAGGACTGGGCTGTGTTTCATTCTATTGTGCATACGATTGCTATGAGTCAGAAACCACTCAACTGAACTGAACAACAACAGCGACTTGATCCATATCAGGACACTCTGTAAAATGTTGTCAACAGAACAAGCTACTGTATTTGTCCCTTTCACTCTTAACTCATTGATAAGCTTCTCTCTCCAGAGATAGAGCAGGGAGGAGAAGGGGGGCTGATGCTGGTAGACAGTCACAGACGGGGTAAGATAATCTCACCAGAAGCGCCAGATCGCACCGCCCAGGTGTACCACCAAAGAGACGGTGCTATTTAAGGAGTTCAGGCTGTCGAGAACAGAGCAGGAGAAAGACTTCCTGTGGCAGAAGGAAATAGGCAATCTGGCAAACAGGAGAGAGCAGAGCTTTTGAAGGATTACACAAATCTAAACACTAAACCCTCTGCAGCATCCAGGGGAAATTGGTGGAAGGATGATACACGGGGAGAAGACAGTGAAAGAAAAGTGTTAACAACAGAGTGTTGAATAAAATCTGGAGAAAACTGAGAATATGTGTATTCTTTTTGTAATAAACATCTTTTATAATGGAGGCCATCAACTAGAAATTAAATTCGCCCTAAGGTCATCATTTGAAGGAGAGATAGGCATACAGCTGTTACATGGTGGGCTTTCTGACTTCATGAGACATCTAAATAGTTCACAGGTGGCACAGATGGTTAAGCACTTAGCTGGTAACTGAAAGGTTAGCAGAGATATCTTGCAAGAAAAGTCCTAGTCATCTATTTCTGAAAGGCCACAGCCAACTGAAATCCCTATGGAACACAGTTTCACTCTGAAACCCAGGGAGTTACCTTGAGTTGGAATCAACTTGATGACAACTGGTTTGGCTCCTTTTATTGTAACTCAGTAAAGTCATCAAGAGTGTATTCTATTCTTTAGTTTCAGGGGGCTGTCGACTTTATTTTGTCAGTTTATATCATGGCTATCAAGCCCACCACAGTACCCATTGCTGTTGAGTAGATTTCAATTCATATTGACCTTATAAAGCTGTAAACCTTTCGGGAAACAGGCTGCCACGTGTGTTCTCCTTGGAGCAGCTGATGGATTTGAACTACTGGCCTTATGGTTAGCAGCTGAACGCTTAAACACTGTGCCACGAGAACTCCTCTCTGCCAAACTTAGAAAGCAAATATTGATATTAGAGTTTCTCGACTTATTAGAATCCCTAAAGGAACTTTTAAAAAATATCAACAAATGAGGCCTGTGCCCGGGTATTCTGATTTACTTGGTCTAGGCATTGTTATCTCTCAAAACCTCTTCAAGTGATTCTATTGCACAGCAAGTAATGAAATTCACCACCTGTATTAACCAGACTCATACATTTTAAGCTATGACAATAATGATCTTCACTACTAGTAGATGCCTTTGCGTTATGTGTTGGCAAAGGATGTTGAATATCCCGTGGACTTCCAGAAGAATGAACAAATGTGTCTTGGAAGAATCTATCTTAGCCAGAATGCTTCTTGGAAGTGAGGATGGTGAGACTTCATCTCATTTACTTTGGACTTGTTACCAGGAGAAACCAGTCCCTGGAGAAGGATGTCATACTTGGCAAATTACAGGGTCAATGGAAAGGAGGAAGCCTTTCAATGGGATGGACTGACACAGCGGCTGCAACAATGGGCTGAAGCATAACAACATTTGTGAGGATGGCATAGGACCAGGTAGTGTTTCTTTCTGTTGTAAGTGGGTCACTATGAATTGGAACCAACTCGACAACACCTAATAACAACAACAACATGTCCACCACAGTGACAAGTGCTTTACATACTATTAGGAAGATGTATTATCCTCAAGGTTTAGATCTGGAAAAATAAAGCATGCTTCCAGTATTTGACTCCAGGTTCTATTTCAGTGCTGCATTCTTCACACTGCATTAGTCTATTCATTGACAATAAGAGACATAAGTGACAAGAAATTCAGTCATTTGCACAAAGCCCTATTGGACTTTGAGAATTTAAGAAAAGACATATGGTTATTTGGTGAGAGCAAATTAGAAAGAACCACAGAAGCAGGAGCTTTATCATAAGAGGTACACCCATCAAGCCAAGAGTTCTGTTTAAAAATATTCTATTGTGATTTAAGTGTAAGTTTATACTCTACATCAATTTTCCACATAAAACTCAAAAGATGCACCACTGTGCAACTCTGTCCTCCCCTCCATCCTACGACAGCACACTCCTCCTGTCTACCCTCTACTTCCCATACCCACTCAGCTAAGAGACCTTGCTAGGTCGTTCATCCGCCTTCATCTACCTCTTCTCCGGTAACTGGACCTAGTTATGAGAGGTTCTGTTTCACATGATGCTTCAGGTACCAGGAGGTGTCTCACTCACTGTTCCTCTTTTTACCAGAAATTCAGATCTGTGTAGCTCCTGGCTCCTTTAAGATGATACCTCTTCAGGTATTCGAGTTCATTAGACCCTTACTTTTCTCGAACTTTTGAATCTCTTGGTGTTATGGATTAGATTGCATCAACTCTCTCTCAAAGACGTATTGAAGTCCTAACCTCTAGTACCTGTGAATGTACTCTTGTTAGAAACAGGGTTTTTGAGGATGTTATCAGTGAACAGGAACTCGTGATGGAGTAGGGTGTGTTCTAATCTATGTGGTGGAAGCGGGTCAACTGGCAATGCAGTAATGGTACAGTTGCAAGAAACACCTGGGACTACCAGAAGCAAGAGAGGCAAGAAAAGATTATGCCTGAAAGCCTTTGTAGAAAACATGGCCCTGTCATACCCTGAACTTGGACAGCTGGACTCTGGACATGTGAGACAATAAATTTCAGTTCTGATAAGCCACCCAGTTAGTGATATTTTGTTATGGTAGCCTTGAACACTTGGGAGGTATTTTAATGTCCTTGATAGAGTCACTTCTTATCGAGAAAGGACTGTTTGTACAAAAAAAAATGTAATCCCTGCTGCTTTGTTACAATTGCGTAAAAGATGCAGCTGTTGACATGGTTTGAACTGGGCTGCCCACACCCCCAGTATGTGTCGCCATTTGGCTGGACCATCAGTCCCAATATTTTGTGATTGGCCTCCATTTTGTGATTTCCTGGTGCTGTAAATCCTAATCCCTGCTGTGGTTAATAGACTGGATTTATGCTAAACAGGATTAGGGTGAGACTGTAAAGTCCTTCCTAAGATCACCTCCCTGCTTCAATGTAAAGAGAGTTGCATGGCTTGCACCACGTTTTATCCTACAAGAGATAAAAGGAAAGGGAAGTAAGCAGAGAGGTGGGGACCTCATGCCATCAAAAATGTAGCCTCAGCAGAAGGACTCATATGAATGGGAGACTGTATCAACATGTGACCAGAAAATCCAAATGGTGCCTGGCCACCACAACAGACAGCCATGATGGGGCACGCAGTGCTGAGTCCCTGTGGCAACATAAGAAAAAGAGGGGTGCAGCTCAAGGACTCGACCACAACTGATGGTCTGACAGCCTGGTGGAACCCATGGGAGGGTGGCCTCTAGACTTGCTGCTTCCCCTGTCTAGAAAATATTACTGATGTCAAATCTTCAGACAAAAATGGACTAGATTTGCGGACACAATGTGACCATATGGTGTGTGTACTCCATGGTTCTATGCCATTTATAGGATGCTGTCCTACTGGTCTCTTTCTAGATGAGAGAAAAGAGGGTGGACAGGAGGGGACAAGAGCTTGTTAAGATGATGGGACAAGTATAGAATGAAAAGGATGAATGTGCTGTCACAAGGTAAGGAGAGAAGAAGGAGCTGAAGATAGGTAGGCATGCAAAACTGATTTGGATTGTATGCTTCCACTTAATTGCAATAATTAAAATCAAAAGGAAAGAAAGCAACACTGGGAGTAGTAAGGTGCATTCTTCTGACCCAAAATTCCTGCACCAAGATGCTCCCTGACCAAAGACTAATGCAACACAAGAACCTTCCTCCAGAGCCAACAAAGAGGGAAAGCCTTTCCCCTGGAACGGAGACCCTGTGTTCTAACTTACAGCCTATTGGACTGTGTGAGAATAAACTTTTCACTGTTAAAACCACTTTGTGGTATTTCTGTTAGAGAAGTACCGGATGACCAAAACAGCAATAGATACTGTATCCGGTAGATGTTATAGTCTGGTGTACAAGGTACGGAAGGCTTTAACTTGACATCAAGTTGACTGACTCATTGCATTCTCCTGTATAACAGAAAGAATCTGTTGTAGTTGGATCCAGCATGAGTTGGAGTCAACTTGATGTCAGTTAACATCAACAACAAAATGCCCTTTGAACTGCTGTTACTAGGTGCCATTGAGTTGATTGTGACTCGTAACAATCCTAGGCACAAAAGAATGAAACCCTGCTTGGTCCCGCACCATGCTCGCAATTGTTGCTAAGCTTGAGCCCGTTGTTGCAGCCACTGTGCCAGCCGTTCTTGTTCACTGTCTTCCACTTTTCTGCTGACCCTGTACACTAAGCGTAACATCCTTCTCCAGGGACTGATCTCTCCTGGGAAATGTCTGAGGGATGTAAGATGTAGTCTCACCATCCTTGTTTCTAAGAAGTCTTCTGGTTGCCCTTTGAACTATGAACTCTAATTATCACCACTGTAGTTTTACCCAGACATAATACATTAGCATAACTGAGATGATAATCTCTAACTCATAGTAAATTTTATGCACCAGTTCTAGCCTTAATGCCTTATGTGCATTATCTCATTTACGTTTTTTCGAAGCAATTTCAGTATATACTATTATATCCTGCTTTACAGATGTTGAAAACAACACATCTATAGATCATTTACTAAAGGATATCCTCTTCCAGTACGCCCTAAGTTCTTGGGTGGCACAAGCCATTTGTACTCAGAGACTAAGTTTTAACATTTTTTACCCAACCAGTACTGCTGAAAAAGAAAGGTCTGGCTGTCTGCTTCTGTAAAGATTACAGCCAAAGAAGCTCTACAGACCTTTATTCTGTACCATACAAGGTCCCTGTGAGGCAGAATCGACTTGACAGCAATGGGTGCCAATATGCTGGAGTTGCCATTTTATTTCCCCTGCTTCCCTGACACAGTCTTTGGCACAAATAGAAGTCACTCAATAAGCACAAATGTTTTATAAATGGGTGAAGTTCACATCTTCTAGGAACTTCAGGACACAAGAGGAGTGGTGGATGGTTGTAGGGAAGGCAACAAGGTTGGTACTGTTGTGAAATCTTGTATCTACGAAGCATCAAGGAAGCAGATATGGTTAGCAAAGCAAAGTGGTTTTAACCTACTACACTGTGCAGACTTCTTTAGAGAATCTGAGAGATGCCAACGACACTTGCTTCCAAAAGGGCATATTCGGAAGCACCCCTCCCTGCAAAACATGCAACTTGAAATAATGCTGAAGTTCACTGATTCAGATACAGGCTTACGACGTGCTCCAACATACATGTCCTCAATACAGTTTCTTCTAAAGTATTCTGTGCAGCCAGTACCATGACAATTTCTGTTTCCTCATATTATAGCCACATACTGACGTCACTTCTATTAACCTTCAGAGTCTTTCTCAGGCATATATATGACTTCTATTGCCTCCCAATCCAAGTTGAGGGGTCCTGGTGACACAGACGTTATAAAGCTCATCTATTAACCAAAATATCGCAGTCTGAATCCACCATAGCTCCTTGGAAATCCTGGGGGCCAGTTCTACTCGGTCCTGTTAGGTTGCGATCAATTGGGATTGACTCTATGGCAATGGCTTTGGTTTTTGGTCTGAAATTCAAGTTGAAGCTAATCTACCTCCTTTGCCAAATGTCGTTTCTGGAGGCTTTAGAGAATCCTCGAATGGGCATCTGGGCAATGAGAATATAGACAAATTGCACATACCATCAATAAATTGTTGGTTATTTTGTACAAATGAACGAATTCTTGTGTATATTTAACTGCTTCTTACCACTAAAAGTAACTATGCTCTCAGGGGCTGTAAACAGATTTTAGTATGAGCCTGAGAGAAAGATACTTCTCATGAGAATGTGTTGGCAAAATAATTCTATAATATACTACAATTACAATCCAGTTAGTATAGCTTCAGATTCACCATCATTATACCAGTTTAACCAAAATGATTAAGTTAATGTCAAAGAGGATCAAAGGACTCCAGGAATTTGAAAAAAGAATGAATTGCTTCATTTGTTCCACATTTGTTTCATAGCCTACTAAGTACAAGACTAGATATAAGTTCTTTTTTTTGTGATTAAGTGTACAATCCAGATCAGTGTTGCATGCCCATCTATCTGCAGCTCCATCTGCTCTCCTCACCTGGTGACAGTACTCTCCTCCTTTTCACTCTGTACTTCTGGTATCCTCTTAACCAGCACTTGTCCCCTGCTCTCTACCCTCTTCTGTCCCATCTGGAAGCAAACCAGTAGGACAGTTTCCTATAAATATTTAAAAACCATAAAGTACACACAGATGTAAGTTCTTTATGTTTGTTGTTGTTAGCTACTGTGGACTGGGCCTTGATTCACAGTGACCCCATTAACAATAAGATTGGACTACTGGCAGCCATGGAGTTTTCATTGGCTGATTTTTCAGAAGTACACTGACAACTTTTCTTCTAGTCTGTGTTAGTGTAGAAGCTCTGCTGAAATCTCTTCAGCACCGTAACAACACAGCTTTCACCAACAGACATGATGGATGGTGTACACACAGGAACTGCATTGGCTGGAAATCAAACTGTTGTTTCCCACATGGAAAGTGAAAATTCTGCAGCTGAAACACCAATGCCTTCTCTTTGTGTCTAGAGAGGAGTATGTCCTGATTGGGAAGTCTAGCCTCCAAAACAATGTGACAATAAAATATTGTTCCTTAAAGTCACCTTCTTGTGATATTTTTGTTATGGCAGCTCCAGGAAACTATGGCATATAAGGACTCCCAATTAAGCTGCTAAATTCATCCTAGAAAAAGTGCTATGATATCTCGTAGCTGAATATCACCATGGTCACCTTTGAAGTGCTCTCCTTGGGAAGCTATACACATATGCTAGCACCTAGACCACCCTTCAAAGCAACTTTGGAACTCTTTTTCTGGAATGGTCATCAGAGCTGTCATTGGATTACCCTTGATGTCCCAAGTGTCATCAAAATGTCTTCTTTTCAGTATTTCCTTTATCTTTTGGTAAAGAAAAAAGTCATTTGGGGGCCAGATCAGGTGAGTAGTGAGGGTGTTCCAGTATAGTTATTTGCTTACTGGTTAAAAGCTCCCTTGCAGACAGCTATACAATTAAATTGTTGAACTCGTCCCTGGGCCTCTGTGCTCAATGACCATTTCAGAAAGAGTTTCTAAATTGCTTTCAAGGGTGGACTAGGTGCTGACATCAGTGCATAGCTTCCCAAGTGGAGTACTTCAAAAGTGACCACAGTGATACTCAGCAATAAGGTATGTAGCACATTGAATAATTAAGTTCACATACTCAATTGTCAGACCTTATATACCAAAAATCAAACCCAATGCCCTCGAGTCAATTCTGACTCACAGTGACCCTGATGACCAGCTTTCCCCTCCCCTGGGCTGGTGTACTCCTTTATTCTCTCTCTCTCTTTTTTTCCATATGGGCCTGTCTAGTCTTTGGCTGAAGGGTGAAGCTATCAGGAGAGACTTTACTACTGAGCTTAAAGTGTGCTCAGGGGCCAACCTTTTGGGGTTTCTCCAGTCTCTGTCAGGCCAGCAAATCTGGTCTTTATTTTGGAGTTAGAACTTTGTCCTTCATTTTTCTCCAGCTCTGTCGGGGACACTCTGTTGTGAGCCCTGTCACAGCACTGACTTGGTGTTTCGTGTCTTTGGCAAGGCAGACTGATGGTGTGTCCTGCAGAAACATGGGGTATAACATCTAACCACGTGAGCTTGCCCTCAGTGACAGTCATTAGGCACACTTACATGAAGAAGGAATCGACACCTAAAATGATGTCAGTGATTCACATTGCCATTGCTCTCCTAGCAGAGGGAAGCCAGGCACTCAAAAATCCACTTTCTCCTTGGCCTTCTGTTTATGTTAATTGAAAGAAAAACAAAACAGCAAGAGTGTGTAAATGCTGAAAGGAGAAAAAGCAGTATAATTCCACAAAGTATGGTGGCACTAAAATGTTTTATGGAGACTAATGGCTCCATTATAGTGTAATACTCATTGTCACAAGTGCTCGGGGTTGGGGAGGGGACCCTGCTCAGATAAACTTGTCCCTGTAAAGGAGTCAGCAGAGTCCTTGAGCCCTGTATAGCACATTTGCGCTCCCCCTCCAGTCTCTCTCCAGCCCAGGGAACTGACCTTGCCTGGCTGGAGCTTCTGCTGGGAGGAGAGTCACAGGAGACGCTCCCACTTGCCATCCACCCCAGCAGACAGCACAGTGGCATTCAGGCTCCTGGGCTCAAATAGCGGCTTGCTTTCTGAGCCCTACTACCAGATTCAACAGCGAAGCTGCAGCTCTCAGAAATCCTGGCAGTTAAGGGCTACGGCTGTTAACCGAAACATCGGCAGTTGGAATCTGCCAGGTGCTCCTTGGAAACCCTGTGGGGCAGTTCTACTCTGTCTTATAGGGTCTTTATGAGTCAAAATCAACTAGATGGAAGTGTATTTGGCTTTTTTTAAAAAAAAGTAGCTCTCCAAATAGCCAAACTTATTTTCAGGAAGTAGAATCACAAGGGCAAATGTACTACAGTTCTTAGTAAAATAGTGTATTTCAGGATTAGTAATATAAGATAGTAGCATATGACTTAGGATATACAGGATATGGGGTATATATATCCTGTAGAACATAGAATAGTAATAGAGGATTTCTTTTTGAGGAAACTGGAACACAGAGGTACACTGACTCAGTTAAGTGTGATTGGCAAAGTTGAGAACATAGCATGCTGAGCTGGGTAGAAGAAAAGGAGTTTTGAAGATTACTTATTAAAAGCATTTAGTGCAGTTTGCGAGTTCTGGCGGTGCCATAGTTAAGCATTTGACAACTAACCCAAAGTCTGGCAGTCCGAACTCACGAGGTACTTCTTGGGAACCCAGGAGTGGAGTGGTTCTACTCTGTCGTATAGGATCACTATGCGTCAGAGTCGACTTGACAAGAGGAACACAGTTCTTGGCTCATTCATTCTGTCAATGAGGTCACTTGTTCACTCCAAAGAGTTGTATGGGTTGCCTTGTATGAATGTCTTTGAGAGAGTACGACCAGCAGAGATTCTGTCTTCTCTCTCAGATCTTACAGTCTAGTAGGAGATGTGGACAATAAACGAGTTAACTGTCCTTGTGAACTGTAGAGTTTAGTGGGGGTCTAGCACACGTAAGTAGAGAGCTGTCACAAAGAAGGAGGAAGGTGTCCTCCTTCACCTCCCGGAGATTATTGGTGAAATCTTGGTGAAGCCAACCTTGGGGAGGAGTGCTCCAGGCTTTGGCCACCACGAGTTGTGCCCTAGGATCAGCAGTGATGCGTCACACAAAGAGGCAGGATGTCCTGGGGAACTGAGTTTTGGAAGGGTGGTGGCGAGGAGGCTGGAGAGAGAAGCAGGGTCAAGGCATGAATGTCATGGATTTTGCATTGACTCAGGGGACCCAAGAGGACATGCTCAGTACATATTTAACGCTATTATGATGGAAGATGTCATTTTGATGAGTCAGGTTGCCTAGCCTAAGCCATGATATTTTTAGCCATTTCATATGCATGAGAAAGCTGGGCAATGAACAGGGATGAGCAAAGAAGAATTGATGCCCTTGAACTGTGGTGTTGGCAAAGAATACTGTGGGCTGCCAGAAGGACAAACAAATACGTGTTGGAAGAAGCACAGCCAGAATGCTCCTTAGGAGTGAGAGTGGTAAGACTTTGTCTCATGTACTCTGCACATATTAACAGGAGAGGCAGTCCCTGGAAAAAGACATCATATTTTGTAAAGTAAGGATCATAGAGAGAGAGGAAGACCATGGATAAGAGGAACTGACACAGTGGCTGCCACCATGGGCTGAAGCATGACAATGACTGTGAGGGTGACCATGTTTTGTTCTGTTATGCACAGGGTTGCTCTTCTATTGTTTATATGGGCTCAAGCGTAACAAAGATTGCGAGCACGACACAGGATCAGGCAGAATTTCATTCTGTAGTACAGTGGGTTGCTATGAATTGGAAACAACTTGATGGCACCTAACAACAACTACATGAATCAACCCTATATCAACCCATGTAATGTAATACAGTGCAATGCAATCATCTCCCATAATGCAATATAGCGTAATCCCATCACCTTCCGAAACATAACAAAGCGCAACGTATCGTAACGTAGCGTAACGTAATGTAGCATAGCATAATGTAGCGTAACGTAGCATAATGCAGCATAATGTGATGTAATGCAATACTATCATTTTCCCTAATGCAATGTAATGTAGTAAAATTAATTCAGTTATAACTAAATATACAACTCAAATATAACCAGTCAGTTGAGGTCTCGTCAGTGTAGGGTGGGTTCCGATCCTGGTCACTTCCAAGTTCTATGAAGAGTTCAGAGACAAAGAAAGAGAGACACCAGTGAGGATCCTCCGGGAGCAAGGGAAATGAGGAGGGAACCAAATCGTCTGACACCCTAATTTGGACCGTTAGGCTCCAGAATTGAGATAAAATAAATTTCTGTTCGTTAAAACCACCCCGTTGTGTTGTGTGTGTTACAACAGAACTAGGGAACTGAGGAGTCCCAGATGATGCAAACAGTTAATAGACTTGGCTGCTACACGAAAGGCTGAGGGTTTGAGTCCTCCCGAGGTACCTCAGAAGCAAGGCCTGGCAATCGGCTTTCAAAACTTCTGCCATTTGAAAACCCTGAGGAGCACAGTTCTACTCTGATGCCCCCGGGACCACCATAAGTTGGAATCAGCTGGACAACACCTGGTTTAGGTAACTAAGACAAAATAACACACCTCATCTCAGGGTTGTTATGTCCATTAAAGGGGAATGGGTATTTAAATCCCAGTGCAGCTCTAGGCACATAGTAGGTGTTCCATACTTAAAAACCTTCCCACCTGTTTGTGCCTCATACTTCAAATTCATCTCTGATCAACCACTCCTTCAGCTGAAACCAAAAAGCTGACTGCTATGGAGTCAGTTCTAACTCATAGCCACCCTCTAGAGCAGGGTAGAACTGCCTCATGGGATTTCCAAAGAGCAGTTGCTGGATTCTAGCTGCTGGACTGTTGGGTAGCAGCCAATCTGAACAAGAATGTGTGGGCAGCAGTCACTGAGGCTTGCTAGGAGAAGGGCTGGACTTGGAAAGTGGGAGAATTCCTTGTGGTGAAAATGGTTAAGGTGATCAGCTGCTAACTGAAAGGTTGGAAGTTTGAGTCTACCCAGTGGCATCTCAGAAGAAAGGCCTGGCATTCTACCTCTGAAAAATTAGCCACTGAAAATCCGACAGAGGACAACTCTGTCCTGGCACATATTAGGTCTCTATGAGTTGGGAGTCAACTCTGTGGCAACTGGCTTGACTTTGGTTTTGGGGGGAGTTGGAGCCAGAGAACTTGGATTTCCACACCAGTGGCAGGTAGAGAAGAGAAAGGCATTGTCACAAAACATTAAGATGCCAAGTGGGCTGGGTGTTGGTGGGTGGCCATAGAGAAGAAGACACTCTGTGACTTTGTGGGCCGTATGTGAAAGCTGCTGGTCCCTGGGGGAACCTCAGATCTCCATGAGCACAGTTTATATAAAAGCCCTGCTCTACTGTCTGCCAACTCCAGTCGTGACATTTGGATTTCTAACTGATCTTGGGGAAATGACTTTTCAGATTCTCATCACACATGACTTGCTCATGTGAATGGAAATAATTGCTTTGCCAGTGTGATTTGCATGCCCAAGAACAATTATAGACTACCCCTCCCAATTTTTAAGGTAAATGTCACATATCTTCTTTAAAGTGCATCTGATTTCTCCTTTCTGAAGTGTCATTAAAGGGAGGAGAAACACAAGGACGGTGCAGGGAAGTATGGGAGAAATGGCAACTGAAGAGAAGCAAAGCTGACCTGATGGAAAACATTGTCTCAGTGGTGATTTTAGTCACAGAAACAGCAAAAGCTGTGAACACTCATTTCGTTGGAAAAAAGACCAGCAGCCAATGGCTGCCATTTTCCCCAGATTTTTCTCTAAGTCTACACAGTCATTCTGAACTCTAAGTGGGGACCATTCAGGTTAGAATGAGTGCCCAGGGTCCAAGGTCAGACACACTGGAGACCATGTGGCTGCCTGGCTGCTGCCCAGAGCCAGAGTCAGATTATCCAACAGGCAAGGTAAGCACAGTGCATGCCCTGCTTTCCCAGATCATCCCTAGTGAGCAATGTCACATTTTCCCACCACACCAAGTATTCTGTGTCTAGGTACGACTGGTATCTGTCTCTCCTCCAACCCTATAGCACCTTCCTAGGGAATCAAAGCCTCTTTTGGTGTTTATAATTCCTGACAGGATACATGACTTAGTCACACAGGTGAGCACGGGTTTACTTGTGCTGATGTCCTAATCTGTAGCAAACAATGTCACAGATTTTTCACTGTATGAAAAAATGTGGTGAAACCCTGGTGAAATTGTCCTATACAGGTTAGGGAGTAATCACATGTAAATCTGTACTCACCTGGCAGGGTAACCCACCCCTGTTCAGAGGGTGACATCGATCTGGCCATTTCACCTCTCTGAGATGCCATTTCCTCAAGTCTTCAGTGAGACTAACTAGCTTTATCTCAGGGGGAGGTTTGAGGGTTGTATAAGAGACCCTAAATGACAGCAGAACTACTCCACAGAGTTCCCATGCAGTGCCTGGAAGATTCAAACTGCCGACCTTTTAGTTAGCAAACATAGTACTTAACCACTACGTAACCACTACTTAACCACCTATACCAAACCAAACCAGACCAAAACAAACCAAACCCACTGCCGTCAGGTTTGTTCTAACTAATAATGACCCTATAGGACAGAGTAGAACTGCCCTATAGAGTTTCCAAGGAGTGGCTGGTGGATTTGAACTGCCGACCTTCTGGTTGTCAGCTGTAGCACTGAACCACTATGATATCAGTGTTTCTACCACACCTATAGAAAGTTCTAAATCCTGAATATCACATTACAAACAAACAGCAGTCTCTTGAAGGTCCAGGGAACCCATCTGTGTCCTTTGTTGTTATTTCAGAATGACCAAGTGAGTTTCTATATGCAATAAGGCCTCTCTTCTGAGGTGCCTCTGGGTGGACTCCCATGTTCAACCTTTCTGTTTGCAGCCAAAGGCATTAACCAGTAGCACCACCCAGGGGTATTAATACGTGTTTAAATGTGTGCATGTTTCCATATATACGGAAACCCTGGTGGCATAGTAATTAAGAGCTATAGCTGCTAACCAAAAGTTTAACAGTTCAAATCTACCAAGCGCTCCTTGGAATCTCTACATGGCGTTTCTACTCTGTCCTCTAGCATCTCTAGGAGTCAGAGTTGACTCCACAGCAACAGGTTTGTTTTTTCTGGTATACATATGTGTATATATACTGAGTCGGATCCGACTAGAAGGCATTTGGCACACGTATATAAAAAGTTAAGTTCATGGATTTAATTGTTGAACCTCATACACATATATATAATTTTATATTTATATTTATTTATCTATAAATATGTGTATATGAGGTATACACATACTCATATCTACCTCGATATCTCTGTCTGTATAGATATATGTGAAGTCTGTCAACTAAATTTGTAAACTCTTCCTAGAAAAAGTGTCACATACCTCATTGCTGAGTATCATTACACTCCTCTTTGAAGTGCTCTCCCTGGGAAGCTGGGCACTGACACCAGCACCTAGTCTACCTTTCACAATTTTGGAACTCTTTTGCTGGAATGGCCATCAGAGTTTTCATGTTATCCTTGATGTCCTGCATATCATCAAATTGTCTCCCCTTCAATATTTCCTTCATCTTCAGGTAAAGAAGGGGAGTCAGATTGGGTGAGCAGGGAGGATATTCCAACACAGTTATTTGTCCGCTGGTTAAAAACTCCCTCACAGACAACTATGCAACTAAGTTTGTGAACTTGCCACCATGCCACCACATGCAATGGCCATTCCAGAAAGAGTTCCAAAGCTTCTTTGAAGGGTGACCTGGGAGCTGGCATCAGTGCATAGCTTCCCAAGGCAAGGACTTCAAAGGTGACTGTAGTGATACTCAACAATGAGGTATGTAGCACTTAGAACAAGTTTGTGGACTTAGTTGTCGGACCTTGTGTGTGTGTGTGTGTATCTGTGTTTATATTTATCTATAAATACAAGTATACAAAATCCCCCCCAGATGCGCCACATGCACATGTTCATTGTTGGGTGCTGTCAGGGCAATTCTGACTCCTCATGACCCTATAGGACAGAGTACAGCTGCCCCACTGGTTTTCCAGTTGTTGGTTAGCAGCCACAGCACTTACCCCTTGCTCTGACAGAGCTCCAGCCGGGCAGGAAAGAGTCATTTAAATCACAGGAACTCCACGTGAAAATATATGCAAGTGGAGGGGTCTGAAAGCCCTTCTCCATGCCTATGAAGCGTGTCTCCTCTCTCCTGCTCTGCGTCCACCCTCTGGGAGTGATCTAGCCAGCTATGTGAGTCCATGAGTATCCAACAAAGAGAGGCCTCACCAGCAAATCCTTCTGTTAAATGTAATGCAAGTCCCCAGCCTATATTGCAATAGGCTCGTGGGAAGGGATGCTTCTCTGAATTTTGAGGGCTGTACATAAAATCTGGATGCTTTTCTCAGTTGTGCTCTACACCCCATTGCACCCCTTAATGAAGTGTATTAAAATTCTCCAACGAAGCCCTAAGATAAAGGGCTGTTGATTGTATTTATTTACCACTAAAGCTCTGAGGTTGTTGGAATTACTGCAACATGCTTGCTTGCTTTACTGAGAGAAAATTATGGTATCTAAAGATTTATCAATGCAGCTATAGCCTAGAAGTCAATAAAAGATGTCCTCCGCCTACCAGGAGAGGACATACCTCACAGTAGAGGGAGCACTGGGTGAGATTAAGGTTTCTGATTGTCAGAGGCTAGCTGTCTGGCTCTGGGAAAGCAAGGGGAGCCAGTGGCTCATGCCAGCATTCTTGTCTTCCATGTGGATCACCTGTATTTCATTCCCAGATGATGCCTCCCATGCCCATGCCACTGCCTATTGGTGGAGGCTTTTGTGTTGCTAAGATGCTACGCAGGTGTCACCAGAGCTTTCAGGCTGTGATAGACTAGGAAGAATCTATTTCTGAAGATCAGCCAGTGAAAACCCTACACATTACAGTGATCTGATCTTCAGCAGAACAGATGGCCTGGGACCAGGTGGTATTTTGTTCTGTTGTCTATACCGTGGCTGCCCAGTCTCAACCCCAGTGATGGTCTAGGCTGGATAGTTCTTTATTGGGATCCCTGGTGGCCAAGTGCTGAAGATCCCACACTGAGAACCAAAAGGCTGGCTATTTCAATCCATCCGTTGCCCCTTGGAAACCCTATGGAGCAGTGGTACTCTGTCCTCTAGGGTCACTCTTAGTTGGAATCAACTTGACAGTGCACAACAACCACAGTTCTCTGTTGTAGTGAGGAAGGCTGTCCTGTACATTATAGAGTGAATGACACCATCGGTGTCCTCTGTTCCCCAGTTACTAGTAGAATGCCTCTTCCACAGTAACATCCAAAAATAGATCTAAAAAACAAGCCGTAGAAACCTGTTGGCCATTGAGTTGGTTCTGACTCACAGTGACCCTATAGGACAGAGTAGAACTACCCTAGAGAGTTTCCAAGGCTGTAATCTCTATAGGAACAGACTGTATGTCTGTGCCCTTGAGCAGTTGGTGGGTTGAAACCACCAATTTTTCATTTATTAGCTAAAGTCTTTAAACCCTGTGCCACCAGAGCTCCTTAAAATATGTGTAGACAATGCCAAAGGTCTCTGATGTTGGGATGGGGTGGGGGACTAGGGGGTTGGTGCACTTCAAGCTAGGAACTGCTAGTCTTAGGCTATATTTTCCACATCACTTTCCACTTTGAATTTTTTTTCCTCAATATAAGTCTAATGGTGTGTACTAGAAGTCTAGTGTTATATCCTCAAGAGTTATTGTGGTTGTTGTTGTATTCTTAATATTGCTAACACTGGAAGAACAAACCAAACCCATCGCCTCCAAGGGGATTCGGACTCATACAGTATGACCCTACAGGCCACAGGGGAGCCGCACTACAGGGTTTCCAAGGAACTGCCAGGACGTTTCAAACGCCAATCTTTTGGCTAGCAGCCACTGAACCCTGGCCCACAGTGCCAGCAGGGCTCCTTTGATAAAACAGAACTTCAAAATTTACCAAGTGTTTCTCCCCACATCGTGCACGCGGATTGACACGTGGCGGTGTACCGTTCATAACAAACTGAAAGACAAGTATCTCCAGTGACTGTCCCCATGCCTCTCCTTATGGTGCTTGGAATCCTACATGACAAAAGAGTTCCCAACGGGAGGAAAATGTATTTCGGACAAGTCAAAAAAACAAACAAAGCCAAATATTGCTGTAGAGTCAATTCTGACTCATAGTGGCCCCATAGTTTTCCAGAAGTGCCATGGTACTTTACCACTACGTGACCAGGGACAAGTGTTGTGTATATGACAGGTGGCTCAGAGCACTTTATCTTGAAGCAATACTCCTGTGAAGTAAAAAAAGCTTTACCCTAACTAGGGCGGCTTTTGTCCATGGTCCTGAAATTTATAAACTGAAAGACCAAACCCACTGAGATCGAGTTGGGTCTGACTCACAGGCGTGAAATAATTGGGGTACTGGTCTGGGATTGCACATCCAGATCTGAAGATTTGTGAGGGTGGTCGCTGGCGAGACCAGAAAAGACTCACCCGGGATGCTGATGTCAGATAGCTACAGGAGGCAGAATTTAACTTCCCTTGTGGGGAAAACTGGTCAGCAAAGGGAGGGTGAGATGCCCTCTGAGAGTGGCAGCTCCATATTGGGAAGCTTCCCAGATTTCACCTGTGTATCTCTTTCTTATGATGATTCTGATTTACTTACTTTGACTGTGGTCAAAGCAGTTGCTGTTAGGTGCCACAGAGTGGAATAGGTTCTGGCTCAGCACGAAGCACTGCCCAGCCCTGCACCATGCCTGCAAACCTTGTTATGCTTGAGTACATGGCTGTAGATACTGTGTCAAGATCAAGAGGTCTTCCTCTTTGCTGTTAGTCCTGTACTTTACCAAGTATGGTGTCCTTCTTCAAGGACTGGTCCCACCTGATAATGTGTCCAGAGTATGTGAGACATAGTTTTGCCATCCTTGCTTCTAAGGAGCATTCTGGTATTCATAAGTATAAAATCATCCATGAATTCCGTGAGTCCTTCCAGCAAATTTACAAACACAAGGACTGTGTCTTTATGAATTATAGGAATCTGCTTAGCCCAGGTCTCTGGAATAGAGAGTGCTGAGTGGGTGGCTGGTATCAGAAATGATAAAGAAGTGGCAGTGTGTGGGGACTGGATGAAGCTGCATTTTCTGGGAATCAGTTTTCTGTGGATTCTCATCCTCCAGATTTCCTTGTAGCTCTCCTCCTCTCACTCTTGGCTCACGGGATCTGCATCTTGCTGACAGCAGACATCAGACCACCAGTCTACAATTAGACACCATTTCCATGGGGCAGGGCACCAGGGAGTTCAGGCAGCCCCCTGAAGTTTCAGGCCCCCTCACAGTGCTGGTCCTGAAAACTATAATTTTCAGCTTGAACTTGACAGCTGCAGTTTTATCCTGCTGCAGGAAGGGAAACCAGATGGCATTTTTTGATAAAGAGCAAAGCCTCTCCCCCGGGCTCCCACCTCCAGGCCCATCTCACCTGCTTAAGGATTTCAGCAGCTGTTTCATGTGAGCAGTCGAATATCACGTAGAACTCCTTGCCCTGCTTCATCTCCTTAAGCAGAGGCTTGGCGTCTTTATTCCCAGAGGGCAGCTGGCGGATTTTGATTTTAATGTTGTATCTGGATGGAGCCTTGATGAGTTCCTGCAGGCGAATTAGACCTAGAGAATGATATACAAGCATGCAACGACACTGTGCTGATGAAAGAATATTGCTGACTGTCATTTCCAGTCACATTCAAATAATATTCCCAAACTGCACGGAGGCCACCTATCTAAATGTTGTATTAACAACTTCTCATTTGTTGTCCCTTTCTGTGGTGAATTACAGTGACAGTTTCCCTATGTGGATATGTGCAGTATAGGAGCACATTTTCCCAGATGTATTTTGAATTTATCTAGAATGTAATTGCCATCTCCAGCTGCTAGATAACATCTCAAACTTTTAACAAATCAAGTCTGCAACAGTAAAACTCATTAACAAAGAGGTCCCTGAAATTTCCAAAGTGCTGCCCCCCCCAATAGTGACTACTTGCTCCCTTAAAAAGCCAGTAAAACCTATTGCTGTCAATTCTGACTTAAGCAACTTTATAGGATGGAGTAGGACTGCCCCAAAGAGTTTCCAAGAACACCTGCTGGGTTTAAACTGCTGATTTTTGGTCAGCAGCCAAACTCTTAACCGCTGCATAACCAGGATTCCAATAAGCCAAGCCCATTGCTGTTGAGTTGATTCCGACATAGTGACCCTATAGGGCAGAATTTCTCAGAGCTGTGAGCTTGCAAAGTTTTTCATCAAATATTCACATACAACATGCTGTTCACCAGCCAATTACTTTAAGATAATCTTCCATTTCCTGCCATAGAAACTATTTTTAAATGGCTCATTACATGTTTTTTTCTAATTATGATTCAATGTCGAATTGGAAAGTCCTTACTTGATTTAAAGAAAACGAAACCACAAATTATTTACAGACTACGGTAATAAAAGCAGAAACAAGATAACTCAACAATTTGCCATTGGCAGTTGTGGGAATGGGTGTGTGATTGGCCGCCTTGAGGGAGGAGAATGTTTGCTTTGTTACATGTATGAAGCTCTGAGCTGCACAGATCTCAGATAGAAGTGCTTGGCTAGGGCAAGATGAAAGCCAAAAAACAAAACAAACCTGCTGCTGTTCGGTGGATTCCAACTCACAGTGATCCTATAGGACAGAGTAGAACTGCTCCATAGAGTTTCCAAGGAGTGCTTGGTGGATTCAAGCTGCTCCCTTGTTGGTTAAGCAGTGGTATCACTTGACCACTACACCACTAAGGCAAGACAAGCAGCAGTTTTTAAGCCTCAGACTAATTTCCCCTTATATTAACTGGCTCTCACCTCATTGGAAAATTGACGTATTTATTTTATTTTTTTAGAATGTAGTTCTGTGCCTCCTGGATTAGTCACTTTCAAGTAATTCATAGGGAAAACAAGCTTGATGAGTTTTGAGATGGAAATTGTGGTGTGTACTGCACACTGTTTGGCTTGGATACCAGCTTCCAATAACCTCACGTAATTTGTTTTCTTGTCTTATTATTGTTTCTTTTTTTCAAGAAGCCGTGTTTTTTTGTGGTTCACCTGCAAAAGTGTTTCTTTCACATCTTGAGTAGGCTTGTATTATGGATTGAAGTGTGTCTCCCTGAAACATGGGTTGTAAATCCTAACCAGTTGGCTTGTGGATGTAATCCCATTTGAGAGTTGGGTTTTTGTTATGTTAATGATGGCATATCAGTGTAGGGGACATCTTGAATCAATTACTTTTGAGATATAAAAAGAGCAGGTGAGACACAGAGAACAGCAAGCCCAGACGAGGCAAGAAGCCACGTCCCAAGTAGCTCACTAAGGAACAGAGGCTAAGAAAGAGCTTGCTGCTACAGTCCACACCCTGAATAAGGACCTCACCTCATTCACTGTGATAAAATAAATTTGTTTGCTAAAGCCACTTACTTGCGATGTGTTTCTTTACACTGTGAGTACCCTCCAGTCAGTTTCCACACATGGTGACCTAAGGACAGGGTACAACTTCCCATAGGGTTTCCAAAGTTTACATTTTTACAGAAGAAGACTGCACAGTCTTTCCTAGCACCAGACTGCTGGTGGGTAGGAACTGCTACCCTTTCTCTCAGCAGCAGAGCAGCGCTTAACCATCATGTTACCAAGCCTCCTTGTTTCTATAAAAACACCAAGAAACCAAGACAATTTGGTTCCAACACTCACTATATCTGTGATTATGTTACACTTTAGAATCCAGTGGGCAGGGAAGAGCGGGGCTTATAGAACCATTCTAAGACTCAGTACTCATTTTCCTTCTTTTATAAAAAACATAAAAAATTGGAATGTTTAGACTGATATCCTCTGTTATAGATTAAACTGTGTCTCCTCAGTATACATGCTGGAATCCTACCCTCTCCTGCCCCTTTACCTACAGAGGAAACCCTGGTGGCATAGTGGTTAAGTGCTACCTCTGCTAACCAAAAGGTGGGGAGCTCCAATCCTCCGGGTGCTACTTGGAAACTCTATGGAGCAGTTCTACTCTGTCCTACAGGGTTGCTTTGAGTCAGAATTGACTCAAAAGGCAGTGGGTTCTACCTAGAGATACAATTCTGTTTGGAATTAGGGTTCTCTTCGTTATTTTAATTCGGGCATGCTGGTATAGGTGAACAATCAATAAAGAAAATCAAAGAAGAACTGATGCCACTCAACTGTTTGCAAAGAATGTTGAATACATTAAGGACAACCAGAAGAACAACCTTATCTGTCTTGGAAGAAGTACAGCCAGAATGCTGGTTATAAGCAAGGATGGTGAAACTTCATTATCAGGAGGGACTAATTCTTGGAGAAAGACATCATGCTGATTCAAGTAGACGATCAGCAAAAGAGAGGAAGGTCCTTTGTGACACAGACTGATGCAGTGGCTGCAAGGGCTTAAGCCTAACAACACTTGTGAGGAAGATACAGGACTGGCCAGTGTTTCATTCTGTTGTACATAGGGTTGTGACAAGCTGGAACTGACCCTACAGTGCCTAACAACAACAAGGAGGGTAGGTTCTCAATCTAATTCTGAGTTCTCAAAAAAAAAAAAAAAAAAAAACAGATGAGAAACAGGGATGTGCACACATGTGGGAAGACAGAGACCATGTGAAGATCAGTTCTAAACCAAGGAATCTAGAAACGCCCAGGATGACCTCTAAAGAAGGAGCTGACACAGCTGAGATCCTGACTTAGATGTTTAGTCTCCTGAACTGTGAGAAAATACATTTTCTGTTCTTCAAAGCCATCACTTGTGGTATTTCCATTACAGCAGCATGAGGAAGCTAAGACAACTCTTTCACCTTAACAAGCTCAAGTGAGTCAACTGGGGTGAAGGTGCTCAAGTCCCATAATAAGCCATGTGTCCTTTTACTTAGAGTCACTTGTCCTGAGCCACTGATGAGAAGTGAAAATAGAAGACTGAGCCAATGGCATTGTGTCTTTGTTATCCGTTAGTGGCCTCAATCCCCACGATAATTCTTTGAGACAAGTTCTATTATCTTCATTGAACTCATAATGAAACCAAGACACAGAGCGACTAAGGAACTTACTCAGGGTTACAGGAGCCAGAATTAAAACCAACATCTGGGAGACAGTCCAGTGTGCCATCTCTCCAGTCACTGTTCAGCCTCACAAGTAAAAGTGGTTGGTGTGCAGGGGACGGGGAGAGTTCCGAAGGACTGTTGGATAAGATGTGAAAAACAGAAACCTTGCCCTCTGTTTTCTCTTCCTTCCTTGGGTTGTCGGTGACTGTCTCCTGTTCTTTCTTGTTTGGATTGTGTCAGTCCTACTTGGAGAATCTGTCACTTTGTCATGTTCTCTCCTGCTCTGCAATCAAAACCTTTTCTTTTTTAACTTGAGCATGGCCACACAGTAGGATTCCGTGCATCCTTTAAATAAAGTGGGGAAGTCATTTTAAAAGCACATTCAGAGTCTGCAGTGCACTTGTGTTTTATTCTTTGCTGAATGGAATGCCAGTCTTGAAGTCATCTCCTGATCACAATGGCTTACACATGTTTGTGACATTGAACGCTGGTGCATGCCTTGTTATTTTAAGCGTTCATTTCAACAGAAAATGTTTTCTGGATGCTGGTTATACGCCAAGCCCCTCTGCTCAGTACTGGGAGACCAATCATGCTTCAAAGAACCCCCAGGGGAACGGCACCCCACAGACTCCCATGAGTTGGGTGAAACAGCTTTTACTACATAATTTTACAGGTTACTAGTTGAAGCTGATAGAGGCTGAGGTCACCAGGAGGGACTCACTCAAGGTCATGTAGCTGACAAATAGCAGATCCAGGGCTTGAAGCCAGGTCCTTCTTCTGGTGTTAGATCTAGGGCTTTTTCCACTGAACTGGTGTTTTCTCTGTGCTTTCAATTTCAAATTAACTAATGGAAATCCTGGTGGCTTAGCGGTTAAGTGCTACCTTTCCTAACCAAAAGGTCGGCAATTCAAATCTCGATAACGCTATGGAGCAGTTCTACTCAGTCCTATCGGGTCACAATGAATCAGAATTGACTCAGTGGCAGTGTGTTTGACTTGCTTTTGGAACTAACTGGACCCACAGTAGAGCAGTGGTTAAGAACTCAGCTATTAACCAAAAGGTCAGCAAATCAAATCCAGAAGACACTTCTTGGAAACCCAATAGGACAGTTCTACTCTGTACTGCAGGGTCATTCTAAGCAGGAATTGACCCCACTGCAGCAAGTTTTTTGGCAACTAATTTAGTAACTAGAAAGACAGGAAGATAGAAAAGAATGAAGCTTTGAATCAGAATTAAAACAGTAACTCTTTATTCCCCACAGAAGGCCACTAATAAAAAAATTCCTACAGCCTCCCCTTCCTCCAGCACCTCCCCCAAAAGAATTCGTGGTGGCAAAAGGGTTAAGATCTAGGGTGTTAATTAAAAGGTAGGCAGCTGGAACTGACCCTAAGGCTTGCTAGCAGAAAGAGCTGGTGATCCACGGCTGCGAAGATCAGAGCTTGGAAAGCAATGTGGGCCAGTTCTACTCTCACATTCAGAGGTGACTCTGTACCACTGAACAATGACAATTTATCATCACAAACCCAGCTTCCTTTGAGTTGATTCCTAGTCATGGCAACTCTAGAGGACAGAATAGAACTGCCCCATGGAGTTTCTAGCAGGCATCTGGAGGATTTCGACTGCCAACGTTTTGGTCAGCAGCCATAGCACTTACTCACTAAGCCACAAAGGTTTCCCACCAAAAAAAAAAAAAAAAAGGTCAAAATAAATAAATAAAAACAAAAATCTGCCATCCCCTTGAACAACTGTTTCATAAAAGAAAGTATAGTTTTATACTAACAGAGTAGAAAGGATCTCAGCATAAAAGAAGGATATCTAATAGGAATAAATTTAGCTTGATAAAGCATTCACTACTTGGTCCCTCCTTTTTTCTTCTGCCCTTGGTGGGCAGGTGAAGGGACCTCAGCCAACAGATTTAGAGATTAAAGACTAAACTTGTGGAGAAAACTGTGAGCAAAGAACCGTGAAGTTTACATTTCTTTCCCCCAAGCATTTGTTAGCTTAAGAAAATCTTTCTGCCTTCATTAACAAATGATATAAAATTTGCAATTGAAAACGATGTCTCCCCCCACCTGAGTTCACAGGAAATGAAAGTTAAATAAACTCGCCCTTATATTTGCATTTTGTAAGCAATCCAGCCATCATTTACATTCTTAATAATGAATCCTTAAAAAATATTTGCTAAACAAATAATTTCTTCAGGCGAAGGAAACTGATTTCGCTACGTCTCACATGGCTACAGTCCTCTGTGCTGGGACGCAAGCCTCTGACCCAGAGGGCTGGCCTGGTACTGCCAGAATTGGGATCCAGCTGCAGAAGACAGAACAGTGCTTGTGGAAATGATGCCCACCTCACCTCAAAGAAACATACAAACAAACAACCCAGTGCTGTTGAGTCAATTCTGACTCACAGTCACCTTATAGGTCAGAATAGAACAGCCACACAGAGTTTCCAAGGAGTGCTTGATGAATTTGAACTGCTAACCTTTTGGTTAGTAAACATTGCACTTAACCATTACACCACCAGCCATCACTATTGAGTTAGAAGGGACTTGATGGGAACAAGTCTGGTTTTTGGTTACCATGGTGGAGGAAACCCTGGTGGAGTAGTGGTTACATGCTATGGCTGGTAAGCGAAAGGTCAGCAGTTAAAATCTACTAGGCACCCCTGAGAAACTCTATGGGACAGTTTTACTCTGTCCTATAGGGTTACTTTGAGTAGGAGTTGGCTTGACAGCTGCTGATACCATGGTGGAGGCAGTTCAAAAAAGAAATGCAGATAAGGAAACAACCAAACAAACTTAAGAAACATGCCACGGGAAAAATGACCAGGGCCCTCCAGAAATTGTGAAGACCAAAAACAACCAAAGAGACAAGACAGCCCAACGCAGTAAGTGAATCTGCACTGGATTCTGAAGCAGCATTCCGTTCCCACCCTCCCCACACTGCCAAAAAAAAGTTACAAGGACTATTGCAAGGGCGACTTGTAAAACTGGAATATGGTGTGTATACTTGATAATAATACCGCCCCAGTAGTTCATTTCTTGTATTTGATAATCGTAACATGGATGTAAGGATGCAGGGAGGAAACCTGGTGGCATAGTGGTTAAGCGTTGTGTCTGCCGACCAAAAGGTCAGTAATGTGAATTCAAGAAGGGCTCCTTGGAAACTCTACAGAACCTTCTGCTCTGTCCTAGAGGGGTGCTATGAGTTGGAAGGGACTCGGTGGCAGTGAGTAAGTGGCAAAGGGGCTAAGCCCTTGGCTGCTATTTGAAAAGCTGGTGGTTGGAACCCACTTGGAGAAAGATGTGTCCATCTGTGTCCATCAAGATTTCAGCCTTGGAAATTGTATGGGGCAGTGCTCCGTTGCACTGTCGGGTTTCTATGAGTTGAAATCCACTCAACATTAACAGGGAGCGTGATATAAAAGAAGGTCCTTGTTTTCAGGAAATGCCTGCTGATGTGATCAGGTGTAAAAAGGTCATTGCATCAGTACTTTAACTCTCAAATGGTTCAACAGTATTTCTACATGTTATCAGTATTTTTGTTGCAGCTATTTTTGAATTGAGGGGATGATGGGGGCATTAGAGCAAACGTGGTAACACAGCCAGTGCAGGAGCTAGATGAAGCCTGAAGAGTTCATTCAACTTCTCATGCATTATTTCTCTAAGCTGAAACGTTTCTAAAGCTGCAGATACAAAACACTATCCTGAGAGCCTCCTTTTCCCTATCCAGTCTGCAGAAATGCAAAGAGGAAATCACCTCTGCTCTGAGCAGCACCATAGGGAAAGGAGCCTGTCTGCTTCACCTGTGTTTGAGTGAGGCTCTGCGAGAAGAGGTTACATTCACAACTATCCAAGTGGCCAATTTTAAATACTTCCTTTGGCTGCCTGTCTACAGTCAGATACAACCTAGAAAAAATGCTGATTGACATATGTGTCGAGTTTCTCTGGGAACAGGTGGAGCATACAGAAGGGAGAAAAAAGAACCTGCTATTTCCCATAGGTATTTAAAACTTCCCATGCATTCCCCTTAAATAATAATAAGCTTTTTTGTATATATTGCCGCTCTTTGTGAAGTATGCTAGCCAAGCCAAGTGCCGTCGGACTCATAAACAGCTCAGTAAACCTTTGAATCTACCTCTGAGGTGGACAGGTGTCAGTGCTATTTTATAGTGAGAGAAGTGAGGCACAATGAGGTTAATTGTTTGCATCGGCCCTGAAAATGAGTCACAGATGCCAGGAATTCGAAGGGGCTTTAAAGGTCAGTGTGTCACTTGATGCATGAGTCCCTTCTACACAGTCACTGCTGAACACCTCTCAGTTTAGGAAAAAATCTCTTTCTCATGGCAGCTCAATCCAGTTCTGGATGGCTGTAGTTACACTTAATGAGTGTCAGTTCAAAGAGAAGCACCTGGTTTTTCTCAAGTCTTAAGCAAGTCCCAGTTCATTAAGCAACATCAGTGGGTTTGATGCCCTAAAAATGAATGCAATAAAGCTTTGGGACCCAAAAAAGAGAATGCACATTTTAAATGTTAATTTCTTCTTCATCTGAACTTAGAGACATGCGACATGGCATTTCGCTATCTTGTTGGTATATTAATAGACTTGAGTCGTGCAGGACTCTTAAAGGAATCTAAGTATAATGTGCATGTTCTCCGGAGAGGAGGGATAAATCAAAACTGAGAAATAGAAATGGGTAAGTGAAGAAATTACCTGGGGAAGATCTTCATACATATGACTTTTTAAAAGTGTCACATGTACAAGGCTAACTGGAAATGGCTCCAAAGAAAAATTGTCTCCCTTGATGGTAAAGGGCCTTATTGAAGAATCAAGTCAATGCATTTGAGATTAGCTGTGTTGCAGTTATCTCCACCAGCATATCTTGGTCCTGAATACCTGGTTCATAGCAACTAAAAATAATATCCCAGGTATGCAATGTATAACGGTCAGTAGAATTCTGAGGACTGGAATAAGGTTCTGGTCAGCAGTTGAGGTGAGTATATGAGAAGGGTAGAAAAGAGCTGGAAAACAAAGAACCATAATTTTTATCCACTTTTGTGTTGAGTGTCAAGGACTTTCCATCATCTAATACTTTCTGGAGGAATTGTGGGAGGACAGCATGGGTGGTCTTAACAACACCAAGGAATGGACTGTGATTATTGATGGTGAAATGATTCACTTTTTCTTTCATTTGGCCTTGACTGCATACAGAATATCTTTTATTTTGGTTTTAGCACCCATGCCAAAACATTTTCTTTGAGTTCAGACCTTAAGCCTCTGTTAAGATTAGTGGCTCTGAACAATTTATTGGATCTGTTTTCTATGGGAAAATGGAAAGAGATATAATAAGTGTAATAATTCAAAGTCACTATTTAAAACACAGCCTTGTTGTTGGTCCTGGTAGGGTCAGCCGTGACTCACGGAGACCTCAGGCGCAGCGGAATTGTTCTGCACCATTGCCATGCCATTTGAAGAGGCAGCCTGTGATCAGAAACCAATAGGACTGAAGGAAGAAGCAGAAGCTGCATTGAAGGCACTGGCGAAGACAAGGCTCTGGGATCTGATGGAGCGTCAGCTGAGCTATTTCAACAAACAGATGCAGCGCTGGGAGTGCTCACTCGTCCACGACAAGAAATTTGGAAGACAGCCTCCTGACCAACGGACAGGTAGATGGTCACATTTATGGCCATTCCAGAGAAAGGTGATCCAACCAAATAAGGGAATTACCAAATGATATCATTAATATCACATACAAGTAAAAATTTTGCTCAAGATCACTCAAAAGCAACTGCAACGGTATATTGACAAGGAACGGTCAGAAATTCAAGCTGGATTCAGAAGAGGACAGAGAACCAGGGATATCATTGCTGATGTCAGATGGATCTTGGCTAAAAGAAGAGAATACCAGAAAGACGTTAACCTGTGTTTTGTTGACTGTGCAAAGGCATTTGACTGTTTGCATCATAACAAATCATGGCTAATGTTGCATAAAATGCAAATTCCAGATTGCTTAATTGTTCCCTTAAGGAACCTGTGTATGGATCAAGAGGCAGTCGTGGAAACAGAACAAGAGGACGTTGCATGGTTTAAAGTCAGGAAATGTGTGCTTCAGGGTTGTGTCCTTTCACTATATCCTTTCAATCTGTGTGCTGAGCAAATAATTCGAGAAGCTGGGTTATACAAAGAAGAACAAGACATCAAGACATCAAGAACAAGACATCAAGAGGATGGCTCATTAACTACCTGCGTTACACAGATGACACCACTTTACTGAAGTGAAGAAGATTTGAAACACTTACTGATGACCCGATGGCACTTGGCTTTGGCGCTGATGAAGATCAAGGACCATAGCCTTTGATATGGATCAAGAAAACATCAAGAAAACAAATATCCTCACAACTGGACCAGTAAGCAACATTGTCATAAACAGAGAAAGGGGATTGAGGTTGTCAAGGATTTCATTTTACTTAGGTCTACAATCGATACCTATAGAAGTGACAGTCAAGAAATCAAAAAACACATTGCGCTGGGAAAATCTGCTGCAAAGGATCTCTTTCAAGTATTGAAAAGTGAAGATGTCACCTTGAAGACTAAAGTGTGCATGACTCTAGTCATGGTATTTTCAACTGCATCATGTGCATGTGAAAGCTGGACAATGAAAAAAGAAGACAGAAGAAGAATTGATGTCTTTGAATTGTGGTGTCGGAGAAAAATGTTGAATGTACTGTGAACTGCCAAAAGAAGCAACAGATCTGTTCTGAAAGAACTCCAACCAGAGTGCTCCTTGGAAGCAAAGATGGCAAGACTGCATCTTACATACTTTGGACATGTTGTCAGGAAGGATCAGTCCCTGGAGAAGGACATCATACTTGGTGGAGTGGAGGGTCATTGAAAAAAAGGAAGGCCTTCTACAAGACAGATAGACAGTGGTGGCCACAACAATGAGCATAAGCATAAAAATAATTGTGGACCTTGTGCAAGACAGGACAGTGTTTCTTTCTGTTGTGCATAGGATCACTATCAGTTGGAACTGACTCGACAGTACCTAACAACAACATCATTCCCCTGGTTGGTTAGGGGTTGGATAGTGACCTACTGTGAACCATAGGGTTGTCACTGTCTGGTTTTTGGAGGTAGATTACCAATGACTTCACTGGAGAAAGATATGGCCGTCCGCTTCCGTAGAAATGACAGCCTAAGAAATCCTGTGGGGCTTTTCTACTCCATCCTATAGGGTTGCTATGAAGTCACAAGTCAAAGCCACTGCTGTTGAGTCAATTCTAACTCATAGAGACCCTATATGTCAGAGTATAACCACCTCATAGAGTTTCCAAGAAGCGAGTGGTGGATTTGAACTGTTGGCCTTTTGGTTAACAGACGTAGCACTTACCAACTACACCACTAGGGTTTCCATAGATTGCTATACTATGGAATTAACTCAACAGCAATGGGTTTAGTTTGTCTGTCTTAGATCCTGCTCCATCTCACATCATGAAAACTCCATCTTTTAACTCAAGCCAAAAAGGTTATAGTCATCTTTGACACCTTTCATTCTGTCTCATCTGGTCTGAACTGCCTTAGGACATCATGCCTGGCCTACTACCATCTTGGTCAAGTAATCTCCATCTCTTGCCTGGGTTTCCTAGGTGCCCTGTGGGAGGTCACCAAGCGTCCATTGTGTTTCTCCCCAAATCTGCATAGCCATTTAGGTAATGTTCCTCTCCAGGTTGTTTGTAAATCTTGCCTCTATGATGTTAATGAGGGAGAATGGTCAGCATTTGTGTTGGTGGGGCAGGACTCAGTGTGTAACACTGCTGTGCACCGTGAGGCAATTTCTTGTAATATAAAGGAAAGAAACTGGCTGAGAGATTTGGGGACCTCATACCATCCAGAAACAGTGACAGAAGCTTAGTGAGTCCTTTGGAAAGGCCTGGGGTCCCTGCACCTCAGAAGCTTCCAGTCCAAGGAAGTTTGAAGACAAGAACATCCTTCCAGAGCCAGCCAAGAAAGCCTTCCCCTGAAGTTGACACCCTGGCTTTGCACTTTTAGCCACTAGACTGTGACAAAATAAAATTTCTATTTTAAAACACATCCACTTGTGGTATTTCTTTTAAAGTACCACTAGATGACTAGGACACCTTTTTTTTTTTTTTTTTTTTTTTGTCTCTCTATAGTGATTGGAACCCTGGTTGAGCAGTGGTTAAGAGCTTGGTAGCTAAGTGAAAGATCAGCAGTTCAAATCTGCCAGCTAGTCCCTCTAAACCCTATGGTACAGTTCTATTCTGTCCCATAGCATTGCTATGAGTCAGAACTGACTTGATGGGAATGAATTTAGTTTGCTGGTCCCTACAGTGTATCCTCAATGTAATAGCAGGACTGATCCTTTTATAATGTAAATCTGATCATAACACTTCTCCCTCCCAAACTCTCTTGTGACGTTCCATTTCACGTGGAGTAGAAGTGGTCTACAAGGCCTTCTGTGATCTGTCAGGCCCTGCTCTGTATTATTGCCACCCTTCCCACTGTGCTCCAACCGAGAACAACGTTCTCATTGTTTCTGTAATACATCAGGCACCCTCTTAATCTTAAGAGTTAGCTGTTGTCTCTGCCTAGAACCTTATTCCTCTAGACACCAAACAGTTCACTCCCTTGTCTCCCACACAGTGAATGTGCTTGTCTGACAAACGAAAGACTAGAAGCTCAATTCACCCTGAGTTACCTTGGAAGAAAGTCTTGGTGAGCTATCTCTGAAAAATCAGCCACTGAAAACTACTGAGCACAGCTCTACCTTGACCCATGTAGAGTCACCATGACTGAGAGTAAACTTGAAGGAAATGAGTGATGGTGGCATTATGTCAAATCTGATCTTTACAATGTGGCAGAACCTTGAATACCGCAACCTGCACTTCCTGCCTCCAGATGGTCCCCACCCTGCTTTGCCTTTTCTTCCCTCCATAACACTTATCACCTTCTTTTATATAATTAATTTTAGATTGTATAAGTAAATGATACTTACTGTTTAGTCCCATAGAAACTAACTTCCGTGAGTACTGGGATTTCTACCTTCTTTGTTTACCATTAAACTAGAGATGCTCAGAAGAGCCCCTGGCACATAGTACCTAAACCCAAAACTAAACATGTTGCCATGCAGTTGGTTCTGACTCAGAGCAACTTCAGAACAGAGCAGAATTGCTCCATAGGTTTCCAAGGAGCAGCTGGTGGACTTGAACTGCTGACTTTTTGGTAAGCATCTGAGTTCTTAATCACTGCATCACCCAGGTAAGTGGTCTGTGAATAATGTGAATGGTAGAAAAAGATAGCATTATTGAGCAGAAAGAAACATGTTCTGAGAAGTAGTATAAAAATGGTACCATGCAATTGAAGTTCGGATCAGAGAAAAACAACCTCTTCAGGACTGGAAATGAATTTGATGTCATCCAGTGCAATTCTCGGGTACTGTAGGAATCCTTGTCATTCTGCCTTTGGCAAAGGGTCCCACAACTTGGGCTTGAATTCTTCCAGGGTGGAGGAGCCTGGTCCTTTGGGATGAAATGCGTTCCATCCCCAGACAGCTCTAGGGGTTACAAGCACTTCCTTTGACTAATGCCTAGCTGCTCCTCTAGTCTCTACACATTGATGTCCTACGAAAGCCCAGAGCGTCTGGCCACATCTTCCATTCAGTGACTTTCCAGATATTTGGTGACACAGTGACCACTTGCCTCTTAAGTCTTCATTTTCTTTGCAGCCTAAATATTTTAATTATTTTAACCTTATATTTATATTCTGCATGTGAACCTTCTCTTTGATCATACACTTACACTGACATAAGTGCTGGGGTCCTATTCCTTTCCCACTGAGTCAATCCTGACTCACAGTCACCCTATAGGACAGAGTAGAACTGCCCTATAAAGTTTCCAAGGATTGGCTGGTGAATTTGAGTTGCCAACATTTTAGTCAGCTGGCAAGCTCTTAATCCAGGCTCCTAACACTAAGTCAACAGGGCCCAATATTGGAGTAGTCGAGGATTTTAGGAGGCAAGTCTACCCACAAGGAGACATGGAGGACGAGCAAAGTCTCTCCTAGGCACATCTTGTCCATTCTTTTGCTTACAATAGATTTTGCCAAATATGTAGCTTAAAACCAACCCCAAAGTGGTTGCCACTGAGTCGATTCTGACTCGTATCTTAAGGAGGCCTATAATAATGATTCACGGCCCTGCTCTTCGTTTAGGTATTTACATATGCAAACCCTTCAACAAATGGAAGACTTTTCATGATGGTGTTTGGGCACAGTGCTGCCTGTGAAGGGATGTTCCTGCTTGAGGTCTTTGCTGATCCCTCTGAAATGCTCTCCCCGGTACTCTCGTAGTTTGCTCTTGGTCTTCTTTAAGTCTTTACTCAAATGCTGTTTTTTAGGGAGGTCTTACTGGCTCTTCTTACGCGGAATTGCAAATCCTGTCACTGTCCCTAGCCTCTCAAATGACCTTGCTGCTTTATTTTCCTGTGTAAAATTTACTACCATCCATATAAGGTCACTGTTTAGGTCTTTAATTTCATCATTCTTTCCTTTTCTTTAGGTGCTTGATGTCCGAGAGCAAGTTTCAGAGTCTCTTCTGACATCCAATTTGGTCTTTTCTTTCTTTTCTGTCTTTTTAATGACCCCTTGCTCTCTTTAAGGATAATGTCTTCGATGTCACTGCACAATT
Source organism: Heterohyrax brucei (assembly GCA_028571685.1). NCBI lineage: Eukaryota > Metazoa > Chordata > Mammalia > Hyracoidea > Procaviidae > Heterohyrax > Heterohyrax brucei. Next base: position 80,887,100 of record CM053148.1, on the reverse strand, counting down.
CCTTTAATCTTTAGTAACTGGTGATCAACACATGAAGTCTGTTCTTGAGATGGTCTTTATACTCAGGAGGGATGTACTCAAGGTCTTTCTTTGGCTCTAGTGGACTTATTCTAATTTTCTTCAGTTTCAGTTTGAATTTGCATGTGAGCAATTGATGGTTTGTGCCACAGTCAGCATCTGGTCTTGTTCTGACTGCTGATATGGAGCTTTTCCATCTTCTTTTTCCACAAACGTAGTCAGTTTGGTTTCTGTGTATTCCATCTGGTGAGGTCTATGTGTACAGTAGCAGTTTGTTTTGGCTAAAAAAGGTATTTGTAATGAAGAAGTCACTAGTTTTGCAAAATTCTGTCATGTGATCTCCAGCCTTATTTCTATCACCTTAGCTGTGTTATCCAATTACTGATCCTTCTCCTTTGTTTCCAACTTTTGCATTAAAGTCACCAGTAATTGTCATGCATCCTGACTGCATGTTCCATCAATTTCATACTGCAGAAGCTTGTAAATGTCTTCCATCTCTTCATCTTTGGCCTTTGTGATTGCTGCTTAAATTTGAATAATAGTCGTATTAACTGGTCTTCCTTGTAGGCATATGGATATTATCCTATTACTGACAGCATTGTACTTCAGGACAGATCTTGAAATGTTCTTTTTGATGATGAATGCAACACCACTCCTCTTCAAGTTTTCATTCCCAGCACAGTAGAGCATATGGTTGTCAGATTCAAAATAGCCAAAACCAGTCTGTTTTAGCTCACTAATGTCTAGGGTATCAATATGCATGTGTTGCATTTCATTTTTGACAATTTACAATTTTCCTAGATTCATACTTTGTACATTCCATGTCCTAATTATTAATGGATATTTGTAACGGTCTCTTCTCATTTCAAGTGGTGCCTCATCAGCCAACAAAGATCCCAAAGCTCTTACTGCATATACATCATTAAGGTCACCTCTGCTCTGTGGAGGCAGCTCTTCCCCAGTCGTCTTCCTAGTGCCTTCCAACGTTGGGGCTCACGTTCCAGCACCACATCAGACAACATTTGGCTACTATTAGTAAGATTTTTCCTGGCTAATTCCTTTCAGAAGTAGATGGTAGGATCCTTCTTCCTAGTCTGTCCTAGTCTGGAGGTTCAGCTCAAACTTGTCTATCATAGGTGACCCTGCTGGTACCTACATACCAGTGGCATAGCTTCCAGCATCACAGGAACAAGCAAGCCTCCACTGACAGACAGCTGAGGGCTGCTCACTCTGTCTTTACCATCCTTACCTGATGCCGTTACCCTCCTTACCACCAAAAGAACAAATAGATCTGTTCTGGAAGAAGTATAGCCAGAGCACTCTTTAGAAGCAAAGATGGCAAGACTGTGTCATATATACTTTGGACATGTTCTCAGGAATGACCCATTCCTAGAGAAGGACATCATGTTTGGTAGAGTGGAGAGTCAGCAAAAAAGAGGAAGACCCTTGAGGACATGGATCAACACAATGGCGACAACAGTGAGCTCAAGCATAAAAACTACTGTAGACGTGGCACAGTACCAGGCAGTGCTTCCTTGTGATGCTCATAGGGTAGCGTGGAGTAAGAACAGACTCAACAGCACCTTACAACAACAGGTAAGGTCACTGGAAACCTTGGTGGCATAGTGGTTAAGTGCTACAGCTGTTAACTAAAATGTTGTCAGTGGGAATCCACCAAGCACTCCTTGGAACTCTGTGGGCAGTTCATCTGTGGTCTAAAGGGATGCTATGAATCAGAATTGACTCAACAGCAAGGTTTTTTTTTTTTTTTTTTTTAACATGGTCACTATGAGTCAGAATTGTCTCCATGGCAACTGGTTAACTGGAACACTCCAAATATTTACTTGTATATGTTGTTCACTGGCTGAGTAGACTATAGCCTTCGTGAAGTCACACATAGTTTTGTCTGTGGTATATTGCCAGTGTTTAGAACAGTGCCTTACTGTAAGGAAGCCCGTACAAGGAAATCCATCCATATCCATCTGTCTTGCCATCTCTTTCTGTCTATGTAGCTATCCATCTATCTTTCTATCTACCTATACAGCATCTGTCTATCCATCCATCAACTATTTGTGTATTATCTGTCATCTGTTATCTGTATCTATCTCTCTTCCATCTATACGTATATCTACCTACCCATCCATCCTCCCATCTATCCACATACACTCGTAAGTATGTATGCAGACATTAACCAATGAATCACTAATATATGTAAAATCTAGAAGAACATATACCAAAATGGGACATGTGGTTTTCTCCTGGATGTTTTTGTCTACGTCCTTACATTTTTCTTCATTTGAACACTTTATGGTGCTTCTTTTCATAATTCTATAAAACGAAATTTTTAAATACACCACACCCTTCCATTTACACTTTGTCTCTAGCTGCTGTCTCATCAACATGGCAGAGCTGAGCAGTTCTGATAGAGACTGTGTGGCCTGAAAAACATGAAGTCTATGGAAAGAATTTGCTGAGCCCATTCTACACAAGTGGATGAGGCTGCATGTCATTGCCGCTGGCCTGGAGATAGTAGAAACTGCCCACTGTGCTCCACACCCCTTTTGGCATCCAGCTCTCAGCTCCTCTTCAATGTGCTTGAAGGATGGAAGCCAGGCTTCCACCAGTGGCTTAATGAAGCCCAGTGGATGGGCAAAGGACAGCCATCTCTCACTGCCAGGGGTCACCTCTGAAGGGTAGACTCAGAGAGAAGTAACTGATGCAAGAATTTCTTGGAAATAGGAAGATGAGACCAGACGAATTTCCTACTCTTAAAAAGAGTTCTCTAGAATCCTTTTACATTTTAACTTCTAGAGGACAAAATTCTGCTTGCTAGTAGTTAGTGAACTGAATTTTGTCCTTAGAGACTTGCGTGCTGCTCCCATTGACTTCAGTGGGAGTAATGGGCCGTTGGGTCCCATGACATCTGTTCTGGCTGTAGCCTATTTAACAAACTCCTAAACAAATCCCTAAAAAGTGCTTTTTAATGGATTCTTAACAGGTCTTTGGGCTGGTGGTGAGCATACCTAAGCCCTATCTTTTCTTGCAGGTTTAGTAAGTTTCTTCCTTTTTATGGCTTGAAATTACTGCTACCAAGAACCTTGAGTCAAGCAGTATTAAACCCATTCAAAGTCACAAGGTGTCTGCTTTTATTGATCTCCGTTGACCTGTTTATTCTCTGGGCTTCCATTTAATTGCGCAATTGATTATTCATTTACACTTTTAATGTCTTTGTGGGTAAAATCATTTTAACACGAATGATCTCTAATGGGCATTGTATGAAATCATCTTGGATTTTCAATTTCAGTGAATATGTATTGAACAACTGTGCTCACATGAACATCACAGAATAAAAAGGAATATTCTGTTTTTTTGTAAAAGTTGATGGAAATGATAATTCAATTTTCTGTTGTGCAAAGTGGCCGTTACTTATGGTGACTTCTCTGACATCAGAAGGGTGGGTGAAACATCATCATTTGAGACATCTTTTCCTGGATTATGTTGCTTCTAAATGCAATTTGAAATTTACTGCAGACACACCAAATCTTTAGCTGAATTCTCTCTTAAATCTTTCTTTAATTAAGTGGAGTCTTAACATCTTACACTGATTTGTTTTTCTTTCGGTTGGTCCTGCTTTGCAGCATCAGTAGAGATTATAAGAGAAAACATCACTGCAGAGACCATCAGAGACTGAGAAATATCGTGATTTTATTAGCTCATTGTTGTTGTTGTTAGGTGCTGTCGAGACGTTTCCAACTCATTGCGATCCCCTGAACAACAGAAAGAAGCACTGCCCAGTCTTGTGCCATGTCCACAATCGTTTTTATGCTTAAGCCCGTTGTTGTGGCCACTGTGTCAGTCCATCCTGCCAAGGGTCTTCCTCCTTTTCACTGACCCTCCAGTCTACCAGACTTGATGGCCTTCTTCAGGGACTGACCTTGCCTGACAACATGTCCAAAGTACGTAAGACACAGTCTTGCTATCTTTGCTTCCAAGGAGCACTCTGGTTGTGCTTCTTCCCAAACAGATCTGTTTGTTCTTTTGGTGGTCCATGATACATTCAACATTCTTCTCCAACACCACAGTTCAAAGGTGTCGATTCTTCTTCTGTCTTGTCTGTTAGTGGCCCAGCTTTCGCATGTACATGATGCAATTCAAAATACCATGGCTTAGGTCAAGGTGACATCCTTACTTCTGAATACTTTGAAGAGGTCCTTTGCAGCAGGTTTTCTTATTAGCTCATAGTCCTACCTTTATTAACGAAGGTAGGAAGCATGGAAGATGTAACTATAAGATTGACAATTAAATGTGCAAATTCTTCCTAGAAAAAGTGCTGCATACTTTGCTGCTGAGTACCACTATGGCCACCTTTGAAGTCTTCCTCTTGGTAAGCTGTGCACTGATGCCAGTACCAAATCTACCCTTCAAAGCAATTTTGGAACTCTTTTTCTGAAATGACCATCAGAACTGTCATCATATTATCCTTAATGTCCTCAAAACATCTTTCTTTCAGTATTTTCCTTTGCTTTTGGATAAAGAAAAAAGTCACTGGGGGCCAGATCAGTGAGTAGGGAGGGTGTTTCCAAAGGAGTTATTTGTTTATTGACTAAAAACTGCCTCACAGACGACTAGACAATTAGCTTTGTGAACTTGCCACCATGTCACTATGTGCAACCAACCTTTCAGAAAGAGTTCCAAGATTGCTTTGAAGGGTGGACAAGCCACTGGCTCTAGTGCATAGCTTCCCAAGGGGAGACTTCGAAGGTGAACACAGTGATATTCAGACATGTGTATGTAGCACTTAGAACAACTGAGTTTGCAGACCTAATTATCGGCCATCAGGTGCTCACATTTAGAACATGATCTTCTGTCTCAAGACTCTGGAGAAGCTTGTTGGGGTTGATAATGTGTTTTCTTCCTTCCCAACAGACAGATGGATCCTTAAAACTATACTTACCCATAGGTTAGTCTGCTAAGATGATTACTTTGAATATAACAAAAACAACAAAAAACCAAACCCACTACCATCAAATTGGGTCTGACTCACAGTGACCCTAGAGGTCAGAGTAGAACTTGCCCCAGGGAGTTTTCAGGGAGCACCTGGTGGATTTAAATGGCCAACCTTTTTGTTAGCAGATGGAGCGCTTAACCCACTATGCCACCAGGGTTTCCATTTTGAATACAGTATTTATGAATTACAAGCCCAAACACCTGCCTTCCCTTCTTTCTAAAATGAGATAAAGTATAAGAAAATACATAAATGTGTGCAACCATAGCAGTCACTTTATCTGGCTATCTAAAATGTAGCCAGAGTTCAACATCCAGTTGAAGAGGTATACTGTTGTCATCCCCTGGGAGACAGTAAGTGCTAGTGTTTGGTGGAAGGGGCAGTGAAAACTGAAATTGGATTTAAAAGGTGAAAGTATTAATTTTCACTGTAATTTTATCAGTATTATTACGAGATATATAGACCAAAATGGGTCTCTGGTGATGTAAAAGATTAACAAGTTCAACTGCTAACTAGATGACTGGAGGTTGAAGTATATTTAGAGAAACTCCTGCCAATCTAATTCAGAAAAACCATCTACTGAAAACTGCAGACAAGGGGTTCCCATGGGTCAGAATTAAGCACTGGCACATTTTTTTTTTTTTTTTTAAAGCGCTATCAAAGAAACTAACTTTCATATTTTAAGGAAAAATATTCAGATGGTCAATAGTATTATTCCTTCAACCTGTAATTACTAAACAGTTTCAATGTCAGGCCCACTGTTAGGTAGCAGATTATAAAGATAAGTAATATAAAACTCTATTTTTTAGGAATTTTCAACATCATAAACCTATACGCAGGTACTGGGATATAACAGGGTAGAACAACTATGATTACAAATTGCTTTTGAACATTATAAATATCTCATCTTTAAAGAATGGATCCCACAGAATGAGTGGATACTCATCCTCAGAAAAGGAGGAAAGCTGGGAAGAGATTGAGATATTTAAGAAATAGGGAGTTATCTATGAAAAAAACAGAAAGGAATAGGAAGCGTAGAAAGGCTAGAGTCTGAAGGACTGAAGATGAACGTGAACTTGATGGCTAGTCGGGGAAGGGCTTTGATCAGAAGAGTAAGTACTTCGCCCTCAGGTGGACAAGTGATTAAGTACTTGGCTGTTAAGCCGAAGGTTGGAAGTTCAGGTTCACACAGAGGCCCCTCATCTAATAGACCTGGCAGTGTACTTCTGAAAAATCAGCCTTTGAAAACCATGTGGAGCACAGTTCTTTTGTGATACTCACAGTTGTGACACTCACAGTGTTGCCATCAGTTGGAATCAATTCAGTGGCTACTGAGTTTGGATTTCTGGCTTGGGAATTTGTTGTGTGGGCAATAGAGAGACACTGGTAAACTTTAAACTGAGGAAAGCAGGGCCTGAACACTGACCAGTCCTAAAATATAAATAGAAGACAAAAAGGAAGTGACAAGAAAAGAAATTTCAAAGGGAGGAGGGTCAGTGAGTTACAGAAGCCAGAGAAAATGCCTGGTGAGAACAAGACACTGAGCAACCTGTTTCCGTCCTTCATCCTAAAACAAGCAAGTGCAATGCTGCCCACTCTGCTAAGGCTCATCGTCAGAGCCTCAGAGTTCCTCTTGCACGAGTTAGTCAGCTTTATTAATCGAACCCTGAACTGAATCCTGCTTTGTTCATCTACTGCACAAACTTCTGCGGATCTTCACATAGATACTGGATCCCCGGTAGTGCTGCGGTTAAGAGAGCTGTTAACCAACAGGTGGGCAGCTGGAAATCCACCAGCCACTCCTTGGAAACCATATGGGGAAGTTGCATTCTGTCCTTATAGGGTCACTGTGAGTCCGAATGACCCAAAAGCAATGTGAAGAGGTTACATGGCTGCAATCAAGTTAGAATTGTTACTCCATGATAATTTTAACACTTTCTCTGAATTATGTAAAGACTAGAATTGTGGCCACAGTTTTAATACACTTGGATGAATGAAATGACATCTTTAATATTTTGGTTGGATGGCAACATACATCAACAAGGTGATACTTATGTTAAAAAAATCCTCGTAACTGTGATGACGAAAAGTTCATTAGAAAAGATCAACTAACCATAAGAAATTGCAATTAGTTACACATGGCATTCCAAAATTACTGTAGGAAACTCAATTAACTTCATATAAAAGAACAGTTTTTCAATAACAACAGCTGATGAATTTAATGCTTAGAAAACACTTTGGTTCTTTCTGTTCAAACCAGACTTGGCCAGGTGAAGTCTTGTGCTCCCATACCTGTGCTGTCTTCGTACACCACGGTCACTGTTCTCCAGTTGTAGTAGAGGACCAAGTCCAGGACTGCCCTGCTGATGGCTGCATAGTCTGGGTAGAGGTTGATGTAGAACAAGTCCTTGTTGTCCACTGAGGGGTGTTTCCAGTGGGTCTGGATGTGGGGAACTTCCAGGGCATTGCAGATCGATTGCACAGCGCTGACAGAGGAACTGTGTGCGGGACCAAAGAGAGCAGCCACACCGAGAGCCAGTTGGTCACAGGCTGATGTCCAGGACCAGGAGGGGATGGAGAGGGAAGGAAGGGAAGAAGGAGGAGAAAGACAGAGCTCTGTGAATTTAATTTTTCCTTTCACCATTCCTCTTTTTAGTCACTATTGATAACTTTCTTCCTATTCCCGTCTGTATGTTGAGGAAATACACTCGGTCCAATTTCCAAGATTTCTGACTTGTTAAGCTACTGGTTAACATAAATGCAGGACTGCTCAGCAGCATATCACAAGGCCAACTCCCTGCAAAAAGAGAATCACAGGTCTGCAACATGGAAACTAGGGTGGTGTAGTTGGTAAGTGCTACAGCTGCTAACCAGAAGACTAGTGGTTTGAGTCCACCGGGCACTCCTTGGAAACTCTATGGGGTAGGTCTACTCTGTCCTATAGGATTGTTATAAACTGGAAACCTACTCAGTGACAATGGGTTTGGTGTTTTGGGTGTTGGTCTCACTTCAGTACTTGTAATCCGATGGAATCAAAATCCCTTGCTCAGTGTGGTCATGCCTGGGAAATTTCAGAGGTACTCCGAAGCCATTTGCCGAATGAATGTCATAAAAATTCAGTTCCATCACGTGGTAAGGTGGCAATGAAGATGTCAGTGTGGTCGACGAGTTCTGGAGGCAGAGCCTCTAGGCGACTACAAGGTGGGTTAGCTCCTGTCTCCCCCTAACTCAAAGAGAAGCTCCTGGTTATTGAAATGCTACTAATGAGTGTTTGTAAGCAGCACCAGTGCTCAATTAATCACAGAAGGACAGAAAAGCATTGCTCCAAAGATAGCTTCGAAGACACTGGGTCCAGTTCACTCATTTCGTGGACACTGGAATGAACCATTGTTGCTGGGCAAATGGCAGATACAAACCAGAGCCTGGAAACACCAGTTAAATGTCAGGGGTCTCTCTTGCTTGGTATTGGGCAACATTTAGCCTAGTGAAACTAAGTACATATAAATTAAAAAATTAATTTAGAGTAATTATGGTATGCATTTTTCTCATTAAAAAAGTATGCATACTCTTTGAGGGAATTAGGCATACATAAAAATATAAGAGAAAAAATCTTGCAATTCTATTATCTTAACATAATGCCTATTGATAATTAGATGTTTTAATTCATAAAAAATTGAATCATTATATAGGTATAATTTGATAATTTATTTAACAGGGAAACCTGTTAAATACAGTGATATAGTAGTTAAGAGCTATGACTGCCAGCCAAAAGGTTGGAACTTACCAAGTGCTCCTTGGAAACCCTATGGGCCAGTTAGTTCTACTCTGTCCTATAGGGTAGCTATAAGTCAGAATTAACTTGATGGTAGTTTTTTTTTCCTGTTGTTGGATTAATTTAGCATGATAATAATGATAATATACCCTTTTCCCCAAGTCATTACGAATGCTTCAGAAATATATTTTTCAGTGTCTGTGGAATAATCTATTCCATGGGCGTATTGTCATTAATGTAATCATTCCTGTGATACTGGCCATTTAAGTTGCTCTTAGTTTTTGGCTGTTATAAATAATGATATAATAACATTAACCTGTTTCTTCTAGAGGGGCACTATCAGTTGGAATTGACTGGATGGTGGTGGCCGTGGTGTTTTCAATCTTACCTTTTTTCTCTGAATTTTGAATTACTTTTTTAGAGTAGATTCTCAGGATTTGAAGTATTAGGTATAATTAAAAGGTGTTGGTATTTAAGTTTCTTGACACATGCTATCAAGTTCTTTTCTAGAAAGTCTGGGACAGTTTCTCCTCTCGATTCTGCAAAACAATGCCTATATGTTTTATGCTGGCAGTGATTAAATACAAGCTTGAGCATATCTTTGAATTTTTATTTTAATACTATTTTTAAGAATTTGAGATCTGCTGAGAGATAATAACTGGATATCTGAATTAAATAATAGCTAAACAGGACAGCAGATATTGACAAGTATTTATGTCGAACACTTGCTGACTTGACCTGAGTGACCCACAATGAGTGGCAATGCCCATTTTGCTACATGACGTACTAAGGAAGAATTGTCATTTTTCCTGAGAAGTTCATTTTCTGAATGTGTTTTCACTAGCTGGCAGAAAGAAACCAGAATATGTGAACTATTGTTTCATCTTGCATGAGTGGTAGATTTAGATTTCCTGCTAATATTTAGCTCTGCGATGCCAATATTGCTTGACAGAAAATCAATGCTTTTAAATTCTATTTACCAGCAAATTATCACTTTTAAGATGTTTTGGGGGTTTAATTCATAAGTCTGGCAGATATCTTAGACCACAATAAGCTTTCAAATTTCATGTGGGTTGAAGTGTTATTGCTAACTGTGATTGGCTTTCTAAGGTATTTGCTCAACAACGTGTGCATGTGAGAGAGAGAGAGACAGAGACAGAGAGAGACAGAGACAGAGAGAGAGACAGAGAGGGAGAGACAGAGACAGAGAGAGAGACAGAGAGACAGAGACAGAGAGAAGAAAATCTGATTACCAGAGGTAATGTATGTGAAGAAACTGTAAACTTTAAAGCGCTATATAAACATAGTGTTATTATTTGTTCATAGATAACTTTGACCTGTATAGTGTCTCAGACTCCAACCATCTTAAGCAAGATAATATTTTTTTACTAAGTTCATGCTGTAGATTGAGGAAAAAAAATCATCTTTATTCACTTTCCATCTGTGCCCCTGGGGAAAAACAATTTACATTTGTTTGTAGAGAACACTAGGATTCTTGTATAAAGGTGCATTGGGTGAATACATTCTACAATATAACCAAAAAGACTACTGCTATTGAGTCAATTCTGACTCACAGCAACCCTATAGAACAGAGTAGAACTGTCCCATAGCATTTCCAATGAGTGCCTGGTAAATTTGAACTGCTGACTCTTTGGCTAACAGATACAGCATTTAGCCACTACACCATGAGGACTTTCCACTGAGGTAACACTCCCTCCCTCAACAAAAACCCAAACCCCCTGCCATGGAGCCATGTCCAACTCATAGCGAACCTACAAGTCAGACGGGAACTGTACCACAGAGTTTCCAAGGAGTGCCTGGCAGATTTGAATTGCTAACCTTTTGGTTAGCAGATGCAGCACTTAACCCACCACGTCACCAGGGTTTCCACTGAGGCAAAAGAGCCCTCTTATTCTGCGGGGACAAGCGGGCTTTGTTTTTACACAAATACCTACATGCAGAGACTCTACAGAGCCCCTGTTAGCAGCCAAGCTTCAACTACATTGAATGTAACTGGGCTTCCAACTGTCCTTCTAGAAGCACCAAGGAGACTTCTACACAAGCCCTGCAATTCCAAATGAATCTTCCCAAGAGAGAATCCTTGCAGCCTACTTATAGATTAGATTACTTTTTTAGGCACTTGTCTTCTGTTTAGAAGAAAAGGGAAAACAAAGCTGAGATTGGTCTTATGAGCTTACTCTTCAAATTTCTATTATCTTGAGGACATGAATGAAAAAAAAATTTTCGAGAAGATGTTAGTTAACCTTAGTAGTTTACAGCCTGTTAAAATTCAGGGCATGAGTAGTGTGTCATGGGTATTTCCACAGGCTACATGACTATGACCTTCCACAAAGTTCCATTTGACGGGACTGTACAATTTCATGGTGGTGTCTCAGCCTCAAGAAGGAAAAAGAGATCCAGCTTGACAGTTTTCATTCACAGCTGAACCAGTTCATCACAGAGTGGAGGGCAGTGAAGGGTAAGCTAATCAGAAAGCCCCAGAAAGCAGGGCTAGGCAACATCCATTAGGTTCGCTCTGATTGCAATGGTTGGTGATAATGGGGACCGAGACTTCCTACAACCCATCTGTGCATAGATGTTGGCTTTGAAAAAGGGCAAGTGGCAAAAAGATGACTTGTAAAGCAGACAAATCACCCAAGGAAGCTTTTAAAAGTGTGAAAATAGTTACCTCTCCTTGAGGCTTCAAAACTGTCAAAGAGGTTAATTCTCTGGATATCGTAGGTCAAGGTGATGTTAGGCATCAGGGTTCGGTTTCTGTTGACGGTGGTCACTGCAAACTTGAACGCTAACTCTTCAACATTTACAGGTTCATTCTCCATGGTTTCAAAAATTCCTCCTGCAGAAGCAAAAAAGATGCATGAAAAGCATTAGTTATTAACTATGTGAACTATAGACCCAAAGCAATAAATACAGGAGCAATTCCCGAACCCAGTGTTCAAAGGAGTGTTTCCATAGGGGTCAAATAAAGATGAATAGATTCAACTGCAGATGGCTGCAGAAGATTTCAAATTCACTGATGGATAAATCTGATTGCATAAACCTTTCAGTGGGCAAGCTCTTCCGAGTGTCCAGTACATGTAGTGAGCAACTGATAATATGGTAAAGAGAGATTTTCTTCAATTTGGAAGTAAATCACACTGTGTTTGACCTAAACGTAATTTGAACCGTATCTAGGTAACTCATTGCTGGTGAGTTGACGCTGACTTAGAGTGACCCTACGGGACAGAATGGAACTGCTCCATAGGATTTCCAAACCCATAATCTCTATGGAAGCAGACTGCCATATCTTTCTTCCATGGAGTGGTTGGTGGAAACTCACCATCCTTTCCATTAGCAGCCTAGGGCTTAACCACAGCACTGCCAAGATTCTGTAGTCTAGTAGGATGCTCCTTTATCAGAAAGAAGAACTTTCTTTTCAGAAGCAGACATTCTAGACTCTAGAGAAACTGTACAGGAGCTGAGTGAGGATGAGATGGGACACAGAGATGCTTAGATTTTCCAGAATGAAGACAACTTCTCTGTATTTTGCAGCTTAGAAACCTGGGGCCACATTCTAGTACTTTCCAAAGTGTATGCGCCTGCCGAAAAGCCAACTTGTAGCCTGTCTCTGCAGAAATGACATGTTCCTCCCCTGAGCAAGAACACACGTCCTTGTGCTTAAAGCACTCCTGACAGAAGTCAGCTCGGACTTTACTGGAGACGTTGACGATTGATGGAAACAATTTAAGCAGTGTGGACTGCACCTCCTCGGTATTCTTTAAGGGCTGCTGTGGGAGAAACCTTGCACACAGGGCTTAGAGCAGAAGCTATCTTAACTTGTTTCCACTTAACTTACTCTTTGCTTGGCCGGTATTCCTCATTTTCTTTGGATAAAAACTTGTTCACTGATTTTTATGAAAAGCTGAATATTTGTTACTACTAAAACAAACAAAACAAACGAAACAAACCTGCTGCTATTGTTGAGTCGATTCTGACTTATAGCAACCCTATAGGGCAGAGTAGAACTGCCCCCTGGAGTTTCTAAGGAGCACCTGGAGGATTTGAACTGCCGAGCTTGGGGTTGGCAGACATAGCATTTAACCACTATGCTACCAGGTTTCTCGTCGGTAACTAGCAGGCCGTAACTCAACTACTCTCCTCCTTGCCAAGAACCAGTTGCAGTTGTCCTCTTGTTTCTTTTTTCCTCAGACTTCCTATGCAAGAAGAGTTCTCCATCATTACAATAAAGGGACAGAAAGGCGGAAAAGATCTGAGACTGAAATTAAAAAAAAACAAATTGTACATTCCATCTTCTTAGAACTTCAGTGGAAAGACTGTTATTAAAAGAAATCACCTTGATCTTACTTTGAAATTTTTAAAATAAACAAATGGAGATCTATAGTTTTAAAGTTACATATATAAAACTTAACACTATATGTATATAATTGTTGCTTCTCTTGCAATTTCTTGCTAAGCTGGTTTTCTTTATTAAATAATCAGCTGCTATGCCAGGTAGCAGAAGCTAAGACTTGTGTTCAGTTATTGTACCATCTTTCGGAAATGTCTCTGATTCTTACAGAATGATAGTATAAAAGATGTTTATTTCTAGATCATTTTCTTGTCTTCTGAGGTGTCATAGTTGAAAACACTTCCAATTATATGACTAGATTAATCTATAATCCTTTATGTAAGAATCTATATTGGAAATTCATTCATTAGGACAAATTTTACTCTTCACGCAAATCTGCATTTTTCCTTTATCAGACAATGGTTAGCCCAGGATCCGGTGAGTGGGCTTTGGGTCTCTCTTAGAATCATTAGCACAGGTTCAACAGTGGGTGACGAGTTCACAGACTCCTTGTCAGCAGATGAGCTGGAGGTGAGATGGGTTTCCTGCCACAATCCAGCTGAACCACAACTGAATTAAGGTCTGTGTGTGACAGAATTTACACAGTTGTTATTAGCAGTTATTTGTTAAGTTGCATAGGTCCTCATCTGTGCGGTGAGAACCCTCAAGCTGAGGGACTGTGTCTGAGCCAGAATCTCCAGCTTTAGATATCTACCTTGCAACCAGTTTAGACGAAATTCAACCACTGGCACAGGCGTGAGCACTGTTAATCTGCATGATGTCAGATGGTTGGAGACAAAGTGTGCTGGCATAGAAGTTCTGAGTTATGGACCTTGGTCAACCTACTTTTTTGAGACAGATTTTTGTGTCCCAGAAAGACAAGTTAGTATGATAAAGCTCTTTCAAGTGGATGTCATTTAAGCCTCATCGCTTCAAAGTCCCAAAACTTGGGACTGTAGAGTTTGTAGAGTTGATCCTGACTCACGGTGACCCTTTAAGGCAGAGTAGAACTGCCTCCTCAGGGTTTCCAAGCCTGTCGTCTTCATGGAATGGCTCCAGTGTTGTAACAGTGAAGGGCTGGGGGTGTGAACCAAAAGGTGAACAGTTTGAATCCACCCGCCACTGCCTGAAAACCCAGTAGGGAAGTTATATTCTGTCCTACAGTGTGGCTAGAAGTTAGAGTCTACTCGATGGCAACTGGTAATCTTCATGGAAACGGACCCCCGCATCTCTCCCCTGAGGAGTGGCTGCTGGGCTCAAACCTTGGACATTTTGGTTAATAGCCAAATGCTTAACCAGTACACCACCGGGCCTCCTTTACTTGTAAGGTAGGCAGTGTTATTCCTGTTCTTACAAATGAATAAGATGAAGAGAAAGATTACTTGTTTTACTGAGCCTGTTCAAAATCACAAAGATCTGTCTGTGACAAAGCAAGATCTCAAAGTTAAGTTTACCTGATTCCCCAGCTAATTTGTTTTCAACTTTATCGAGTTACTACTGGTGTCCTTCATCTCTAATGTGGGCGATAGCACTGCTTCGTTCACCTTAGAGGATTGTTCTTTAACGCAAATGAGACAGAAAAGTGAAAGTACCCACCCAAAGCCATTGATCCCCTAGACATTCATGGACATCAGTATCACATAAGGATAAGGAGGACGAGAAGAAGAAGCGGCACAAACGTTGTCTGCCTTCTCACCTCCTAACTGCTTCTTTGGTGTACCGTTATCTTTTACACAAAGCTAACAATGTCTGGGTTTCAGTGAATTATAATTGTTATAATCATGTATTTAAGTAGTGTGTACGTGAACTCTGTTTTGCCACTTTGGGGCAATTTTCTTTTGTCCCTTCACACCCAGGATTATCCACAGCGTCCTGAGCCCAATGTACCACCACACTCTCTTCTCTCCTCAGAGACGGCTGCTGGTAAAAATAAAAACCTTCAGGGATTCAAGGTACAAGTAGTTCCCAACTTGCCACAAATTTGAGTCACAATGAGCTACGGTACTACAGAGAATGTTTGCGAGGTATAATTGCCAATGTTATCATTCTGAGATGTTAACTTGCAGACGTTCAAAGGCAAATAAAGTTCAGATTTATAAAGACACTGATCATAATAAGCAGTAACAATGAAAACTGAAAAAAAAGAAGGTATTCAACTCACAACAGAACCAACTTAGGACAGAGTTGTCAGAATACAACTCCACTGTAAGGCAGGACTAGCTGTATACAGACAACTGGAGAGACTTCAGAGAAGGCAAGGTGGTCAAATCTGGTAGAAACAGGAGATTATTAAGAGGAGCTAGACCAATACTTGACAAGAGGGCAGAGAGCTTAAACATCATCTGTTTCCTTCCTCTTCCTGTGGCTTCAGACTTGCCAAAACCAGGACAAGGAGCCTTCGACAACAGAAGTAGACGTATGCAACCAGGGGTACTCACTAGATATTTTTGGAGGTTTGTGAGTGTAGGCCTGTGAAGAAGATGTTTCAAGCCTCGGGGGTTCTCCATTTAGTGAGCTGCTGACCTCGCTGCTTGGACCCCCAGGGTCATCTGGGATCCTGAAGATGGACCTTCAACTGTTCCTCCCACTTCCCTCCTTCCTCCAGTCTGTCTCTTCGCTCTCTTTCCTTTATGTTCTGAGGTGAAAGCATCTCTCTCTCTTTTACTCTCTGATTTCTAGATCTTTCATCTGAGCTAAACTGAGTGTGACTTCCAGTCCTCATAATTCAAGAGACTATGTATCGGCTGGTTGCAGTAACAGGCTACAATATAGTACCATTGTGAGGATGGTAGAGGACTAGGCAATAATTCTTTCTGCTGTTCAGAAGGTCTCTTGGAGTTAGAGCTGACTCAAAGGCACCTGCCAACAACAACAACAACAACGTGGAAGGTCTGAAGTGCCTAGGTGATGCAAATGGTTGATGCCCTAGGCTGTTATCTCAAAGGCTGGAGGATCCAGTCCATGCAGAAGTGCCTTAGAAGAACGGTATGGCAATCTTGTTAGCTGTCTTCCAGTCAGTTTCAACTGATTGACCTCACACGAAACAGAAGGAAACACTGCCTGGTCTTGTGTCATCCTCATAATCATTGCTATGCTTGAGTCCTTTGTTGGCAGTTATCATGTTGACCCAGTGTATTGAGAGCCTCCTTTTTTGCTGACCTTGTACGTATCAAGCATGATGTCCTTCTCCAGGGATTGACCTTTTCGGATAACATGTCCAAAATATGTGAGATGAGCTACTTCTACCAAGACGGATTTGTTCATTCTTCTGGAGTCCAGGGTATGTTAATATTCTTCACCAAAACCATAATTCAAAGGCATCAGTTCTTTGGTGTTCCTTACTCATTACCATGTATGCACACAACGTAAATGAAAACACCATGGCTTGGGTTGAGCAGACCTTAGTCTTCAAAGTGACACCTTTGATTTTTATACTTTGAAAAGGTCTTATGCAGCAGATTTGCCCAATGGAATGTTGTTGTTGTTGTTAAGTGCCACTGAGTCAGTTCTAACTTCTAGTGACCCTCTGTACAACAGGACAAAACACTGCCCAGTCCTCTGCCGTGTCCACAGCTGTTTTTACGCTCAAGCCTGTCGTTGTGGCCACTGTGTCAGTCCTTCTCATCAAGGATCTTCCTCTTTTATGCTGACTCTCTCGTTTACCAAGCCTGACGTCCTTCTGTAGAGACTGATCCCTCCTGCCAACATGTCCAAAGTACATAGGACACCGTCTCACCATCCTTGCTTCTAAGGAGCATCCTGATTGCATTTCTTGCAGGATGGATCTGTTTGTCCTTTCAGCAGTCCGTGTTAAATATTCCTCTCTGGTGCTGTAATTCAAAGGCATGAATTCTTCTGTCTTCTTATTCATTGTCCTTTGCATGCATGTGATGTGATTGAAATACCACGGTTTGGGTCAGGCACACCTCAGTCTTCCAGGTGACAGCTTTACTTTTCAACTCTTTAAAGAGGCCTTTCCAAATGCAACGTGCTACTTCCTTGGTCACTGAATGTGGAAACAAATAAAATGAAATCCTTGACAACTTCAATCATTTCTTCATTTATCATGATGTTGCTTACTGGTCCAATTGTGAGGATTTTTGCTTGTTTGTTTTCTTAATGTTACTGAATGTAATACATTGTTTCATTTCTTACCTGCAGTTTCCAATATGTTGACTGTGGATCCAAGGAAGATGAAACTCTTGACGACTTCATTCTTTTCTCCATTTATCATGATGTTGTTTATTGGTTCAGTTGTTAGAATTTTTGTTTTCTTGATGTTAAGGTGCAATCCATACTGAAGGCTATTGTCTTTGATCTTTGTTGGTAAATGCTTCAAATCTAACTTACTTCTGGCAAGCAGACTTGTGTCATCTGGTGACCCTATAGGACAAAGTAGAACTGCCCCCATAGAGTTTCTAACGAGCACCTGTCAGATTCAAACTGCTGATCTTTTGGTTAGTAGCTATAGCACTTAACAAATACACCACTAGGGTTTCCATCTGCAAGTAGTAGGTTGGTTACAAATCTTCCCACAATTCCGATGTCCCACTGTTCTTCATGTTGGCCATCTTCTTGGATTATTTGCTCAGCATACAGATTGAGTAAGTCTGATGAAAGCCCACAACCCTGAAGCTCACTGTTCCTGATTTTAAACCATGCAGGATCCCTATCGTCTGTTGGAATAACTGCTTCTAGGTACAGGTTCTTCCTGAGCACAAGTGTTCTGGAGTTCTGTCTTTGCATCATTTGTTATGATTCACGTAATCGAATTCCTTTGCATCTCTCATAAAACACAGGTAAACAACCTTCTGGAATTCTCTGCTTTCAGCCAAGAGCCATCTGACATCAATAATGATATCTCTTTCGCCATATCCTCTTCTATATCCAGTTTGACTTTCTGGTGGTTTCCTGTCAATGTACTCTACAACCATTTTTAAATTACATTCTCTCCAATTTTACCTGTGGTGTGATGTTAATGACATCGTTAGATAATTTCCATTCGGCTGGATCACCTTTCTTTGGAATGGGCACAAATAGGTTCATCCTAGTCAGCTGGCCAGGTAGTCTGTCTTTCAGATTTCTACTTCCAAAAAAATATACCATTGAAAATCCTGTGGCTCACAGTTCTATTGTGACACATTTGGGGTCACTGTGAGTTGGAATGGACACTATATCAACTTTATTATTATTATTATTTAATGAAAGGTTTAAGAAAGGTGACACTAAGAAATTAGCTGAGACTCAAGGAAGGAGGTAAATCTTCCCTTCCCCACTTTCTTTCTAAGTTGCCCAAGGGAGTGCAGTGGCAAGGGAAGAAGAGAGTGATTGGATAGTTCAAGATTACAAAAAAAGAAAAAAAGAGGCATTTTTTTTTTTCTCCTGTGACTTTTTGTAAGCGGAGTGTGGCAGATAGCATGCAGGAGGGCGTGACATCTCAAAATCGATGCACCTGGGATTTCTGTGTTCGCTGTCATTACCCACAGTCAGTACCTGCAGTATCAGAAGCCTCAAGGAGCTCCTTTTTATTTGTTCTACTGTGTGAATCAGGAGGTAGGAGGAGAGCTGGAAAGCCAGCTCTTCGTATTGATACAGTCAGGTGATCTCTGCCTTGCCACCACGTGGGGGTCTCAGCAGAATCAGACGAGGTTCTTCATATGCACTTCGCCAGCTTGGCCCCCATCTCCCCTCTGTTTGCCACTGATATTATTGCATGCTGTTTGGACACACTGTCCAAGCAAAAGGAATCAGAAAGTGTAAGAGGCTGGAGATCTTTCGAGACAGCTTCAACTTCCTATATGAATGTCTGTGTCATTTAAAATGATAAAGGTAAAATCATAGGTCTTGCCAACACCAAAATAGCTACAAGTTATGGAAAATGAATACTTTTTCTTAACAAATGTCTATGTTGAAGTTCTGTTTACCAGGGTACAGAAGTGTCTTGTCTTGATTGTTCCCAATATGCTTTGCTGGAAAGACTAGAGGTATGCAGAGAATAAGATTAACGCTAAAAGGCTCTTTTCCCTTCTACATCCCCTCACCTAAGCAAAGATGCCCATACAGTCACTGAACAAAGGACGTGGAATGATGAAACGTGGGCTCACATCCTGGAGTGGTTTTAAACCCTAAACACTGTTGTTGTTTGCATATTACCTTCTCTTTATTCCCCAAGTATCTTGGAGTTGAAAATGGATAATTTTAATGAATATCACATCTATGTAAGCAATATCCTCTTTCAAAGAGATTCTGAGTTTATGGCACAGAAATTTAAGATAAGCAATAAGGAGCTCACTGGAGATCCCAGTGTGAAATTAAGCAGCAGAGTTCCATTACCGTGGGATATTCTCATCAGTATTGGTAGCATCCTGAACCAGTGAGGCCAAACTAGGGCACAGAGTAGTTATATTATGTTTTTTGACCTCATGACCTCCAATGGAAACCACAGAGGGAGACGTCATGCTCAGGTAATAGGTTGATTTCAAGGGGACATTAAATGAGGGCTTGTGATTTGCAGCACAGGTTCTAATGTGACATCCAAGAGAATTGTTCCTAATCTGAAAACTCTCCTACACACCATGATCCCTGTTGCCAAAGGGCAGAACTCTGAGAAGGCTGGGATAGAAAAGTGTCTTCGCTAATACAGCTAAAGTGAATCCGAAGCAATGCCTTCCAATGCTTTTGTAGTCCTCATGCCGTAGACGCAGAATCGTAACATCCAGAGATGGAGCCCAGCAATCTGCATGTGTGAACCAGCCAGGCTAGCTCTGAGTCCCACTGTTTGATTTTGATTTTAAGTTTGTTTTAAATATTCCAGGGCTTCCAAATCACTGTCTTCATCCAAAGGCCTTTTTCAATGGTCTTAAAACTTTATAACTCATTGAATTCAGTATCAGGTCAATCCGATCTCACTTTGTGGTGCATACCGTTCTAGGGCTGGGTATACCTATGTGCTTTTCTAGAAGAAAGCTGTGCTGAGCCTTACCAGAAGAGCACTGGGAAGTATCTAGCTCTGTATGGAATGTGGAGGTGTGTTAATCAAAGTCCCTATACATATAACGTATTGGATGGAAATCAGGGTCTTATCACAGGCGTGTCTTATACAGAGAAGCAGTTGGCCAGGAGCCTTTTGGTGCCACACTTAGTCCCCTCCTGATGAATCCTGAGCCTGGGTGATGGATGGGCTATATGGAAATTATCCCCTTCTTCCAAAGCTAACTTATGAGGGGGAGAAAAAGGGTCCATTGCGACAGCTGGGAATCTGGTGCAGTCAGCGATGGGAAAACTCACAGCAAAATATTCAGAGTCAATCTTATTCCTGTAAAGAGCAGATAGTGTTCTGATTCATCATACCATCCAATGGTGAATATATTCAATTAACGTATTAAAATGCAATAACTTTATGTCTGACGTACAGGTTTATTTTATTTTTATTTCAAGCAGTGGTTTTGTATGCCTGCCCTTAGCTCTGTTGAAGACTTCACTCATCCTTTCCATCAGTCATCCACTCATTTATTCATTTACTTATTGATGACCTAGTCTACAAAAGGGCCAGACCCTGTTCTAGGCACTAGTGACACAGCAATGAACAGAAGAGACAAGAATCTCTGCTCCTTGGCACTTACATTTCAGAAGGAGGGCTGTTCATCCACAGGGTAGAGGGAACGGACAAAGTGAGAGAACAGGGAAGACCTCACTGACGGGATGAATTCTGAGTAAAATCCTGAGGAAATCACATTAAATACATTGACAGGAAGAGGTTCCAGACAGAAGAAGCAAACATTTCCTCAGGTAGGAGGTGCCATGTGTTCTTTTTGAGGAACAGGAAAACTAAAGGTGGGTGTTATGGGTTGAATTGTGCCCTTCTGAAATGTCTATCAACTTGGTTAGGCCAGGGTTCTCAGCACATGTACTGGCCTCCATTTTGTCACCTGATGTGATTTTCCTACAGTCTAACAATTACGTTCAAGAACTCTTCCTAGAAAAACTGCTACATACCTCACTGCTGAATATCACCATGGTCACCTTCAAAATGCTCCCCTTGGGGAGCCATGCACCCATGCTAGCACCTGATCCACCCTTCAAAGCAATTGTGGAACTCTTTCTGGAAGGGCCATTGTACACGCTGGCAGAGTGGTAAACATGTGAACTTTGCACTGTCTAGTTGTCCGTGAGGGAGCTTTTAGCCAGTAAACAAATAACTGTATTGGAACATCCTCTCTACTCACCTGATCTGGCCTCTGGTGACTTTTCCCTTTCCCCAAAGACAGAAGAAATGTTGAAATGAAGACATTTTGGTGGCATTCGGGACATCAAGGGTAGTAAGACAACCACTCTGATGTACATTCCAGATAAAGAGTTCCAAATTGCTTTGACAGGTGGACTTAGAACAATTAGGTTCAAGGACTTAATTGTCAGACCTCCTATGTGTTGTATATCCTCTCTCCGTGATGCTGACGAGGCAGGATGAGAGGCAGCTATGTAAACGAGGCAGCTCTCAGCTACAAGCTTAGGTTGTATCCCGGGTCAATCTCTTCTGAGGCATAAAAGAGAGCAGTCAGCAGAGAAGGACCTCCTGCCACCGAGAGTAAAAAACCAGGAAGGAGCACTTCCTTTGGACCCGAGGTCTCTGTGCTGAGAAGTTGCTAGACCAGGCGGACACTGATGACAAGGATGTCCCTACAGAGGTGACAGAGACAGAAAGCCTTTCCCTGGAGCCTGTACCTCGTATTCGGACTTCTATCTCTTTAGATTGTAAAAGAATAAATTTATGTTTGTTAAAGCCATCCACTCATGACATTTCTGTTGTAGCAGCATTAAATGACTAAGACAATGGGTGAGCCCAGGTTGGCTTGGTAGGAGATGCGCTCAGGGAGATGAAGAGGTAGGTTGGAGCAGTTCAGGGAGGATCCTATCAGCCAGGACAGGACTGCAGCTTTTGCTCTGGGTAAGATAAGAAGCCACCAGAGAGTTCTGAGCAGAGGAGTGTGATGACCTGCCATGTTTCAAGAAGACCACTCTGGCTACCTTATGAAGTATGGTTTGAAGAGAGGAGAATCCCTGGGTGGTTAATGTTTGACTGTCTACCAAAAGGTTTGAGGTTCAAGTTTACCCAGAGGTACGTCAGGAGACAGACTTCACAATCTGCTTCTTAAAAATCAGCCACTGAAAACCGTGTGGGGCACAGATCTGCTCAGGCACATGCATGGATCACTGTGACTCAGAATCAATCCAGTGACAGCTAGTTAGAGGGCAAAACAGAGGTATGAACAAAAAGCAGGAAGGTTTGCTACTGAAGCCATTACAGTTACAAAAGCAAAAACCAACCCATTGCCACTGAGTCAATTCTGGCCCACAGCAACTCTGTGTGATGGAGTAGGCTAGGACTGTCTCACAGAATTTCCAAGGCTGACACCTTTGCAGAAGCTCACTGCTACTTTATCCTCCCGTGGAGTGGCTGGCGGATTCCAACCACCTACCTCTTACTTAGCAGCCAAACACTTAACTACCGTACCACCAAGGCTCCCTTACTTTCATAGGCTTTAACAATAAAAGTCTTTGACAACAATCCAAGTGAGAGATGAAGGAGGCTTAGTGCAGATCACCAGTGTTGGGTATGATGAAAAATCTTTGAATTCTAGGTCAAATTTTCAGGTAGCGTTTTGTCAGGATTTGCCAATATGCCATACATGCACACGTGAGACAGGTCACGACAGACAAGTTTCTGGCTGGAAAGATGAGGAACGGTGCAGGAGACATCGACCTGGGGCCCGGTTGTTTGGAGAGGGCTGTTAGAAACCCAGATGAAGATGTCAGCTAGAGAGTTCAATATACAGACCTGGATTTCCTGGAGATATGCACTGGAGGTCTTCAGCCTCAAGGTGATTTTTATAGCCATGAAACTGATGACATCACCTGGAAGAGCTCTGTAGGTAGAAGGCTAAAGTCTGATGTGAAGAAAGACTTATTTTTCTCCGAATTTTCCTTAAAAAAAACGAATCTGATCTTGAATGTCTATTCTTAGAAGAGGTACAGGACAGAACACAGACATGACTTTTCCTCCTGACATGTGCCAAAGCCTTGTAGGCTTGCTTGCTGGCGGATAGCTGTAGCAGCCCGACTGTCTTCAGAACGTTTCTGTACCGGCTGCTTGTAATGACTGCGTGTTATAATGCCTGTGGTGGTATTTTATTCAGTATTTCCCACACCTGTCTCTAGTTCTCAACTGGATTTTGCAAAACAGAACATGTAGATGTATCAGAAAACACACTGGTTGATTTATTATGTTTTCCTATTTTATTCTGAGAAGGATTGGGCCAGGATATTACTGTACCTATTTAAGGAAACTACACTTGTTCCCTTAACAAACTGCTATGTGTCCCCTTGTGACAAATAGCCAGGTCATCTGGGAAGGAGGGGTACAGCCATTAGCTGACAATCAAGGAATGAAAGCATCAGTCACTATGACTTCTGTTCTGCGTTTCTGCAGAATGATAACCATTTCAGAAGCTATCAACAGAGAACAAGGTGGCAATTTGATCTATCCCTTTGCTGATTGCTGCTCTTTAAATATAGAACACTATATTGCCACCCTTTATTGTTACATCTATAATTTTAGTTTATTACAGCACAACCAACTCTCCAGAGACCTGTATTTATTGCCCCTTTAATTTCAAGGCTACACATTTGAATTCAAAGATCCTGGTAGAGAAATGCTCTCTTCCCCACTCAGCTTCCACCTCTTGTTTTACTGTTGGAGGCTGTCATGGATTGAATTGTGTCCCTAGAAATATGCATCAACTCAGTTAGGCCATGACTCCCAGTATTATGTGGTTGCCCTCCGTTTTGTGATTGTAACTTCACATTAAAGAGGATTAGGGTGGGGCTGTAACACACTTACTAAGGTCCCATCTCTGATCCAATTCAAAGGGAGTTTCCCTGGGCTATGGTCTACACTAGATTTGATCCCACAACAGAAAGGGGAGCAAGTAGAGAGAGGGGACCTTATACCATCAAGAATGCAGGGCTAGGAGCTGGGTGCGTTGTTTAGATCCAGGACTCCTGAACAAGGAAACTCCTATGTGGTCCAGGGGAAGACTGATGGCAAAGATCTTCCTCCATAGGCGATAGACAAAGGCTTCCCCTTAAGGCGTGTCCTGAATTTGGACTTCTAGACTACTGGACTAGGAGAGGATACATTTCTCTCTGGTAAAGCCATACACTTGTGGTTATTTCTGCTGTAGCAGAGCTAGATGGCAAAGACAGAGACCAACACAGTCCTGGTAAGTACATCTCAAGGTGGAAAAATTTGGTTGGAAGCAGGCACTGTCTGAGTTAATGGAGAGAGAATGGTGTCTGTTTTTTGCTATTTTTGGAAGTCTTGGGTTTGTGCTTAGATCTGTGGACAACCTGAAGGACTCGGCTGTCTCCCAGACCTATGGCAGGTGTCTTCAGGTATCCAACAAGGGGCTCCTTGGAAGATGGGGGCATCACTGTTGAAATGGTATGTGCACCCAATAAGAGCCCTCAGTGATAGCCGCATCCTGCAGGAACGGCTTCTGAGGAAGACAAAACTAGGATTATCTGATGTGCTACAGAGACTACCCAATAAAGGAAAATTTATGGACTATGGACAATTCATCAGATACTACTAGTAATTTTTCTTAAGGAAGTCAAGTTGCACACTTTTTAAAATCATTGTCCAAGGCCAAAGGAACTCTTACTCCCATAATATTCAATGCTGTCTTGGATTCAACCCAGCAAACACTATTGGTCATCTACTGAGAGTCCTGGGTGGTGCAAAGAGTTTGTGCTCATCTAGTAACCAAAAGGCCAGTAGTTTGAATCAACCCAACAGTGAAAAGAAAGGGCTAGTAGTCTGTTTCCATAAGACGTAACCACTGAAAATCTTATGGAGCACAATTCTACTCTGACACATATGGGGTCACCATAAATTGCAGCCTACTGGATGAAAACTGGTTGATTGGTTATTTGTGCCTAAGCATATGCTACCAGCAGTGGGGGATAATAAAAGAAAAGGACATGAATTTTGTCCTCAGCAGAGCTTTTGTTTTATTGGGATAGATCATACTAGTGAGTGAAAATCACTAAGTACAGCAGTCAGTGGAAACCCTGGTGGTATAGTGGGTTAAGTGCTATGTCTGTTAATCAAAAGATCAGCAGTTAAAATCCTCCAGGCACTCCGTGGAAACTCTATGGGGCAGTTTTACCCTGAACTTCAGGGTTGCTATGAGTCGCACCCAACTTGACTGCACTGGGGTATAGCAGTCAATTACTTCATCGAGAAAACAAGAAGCCCACTCTTTGTCCCCTCCCACATGGAGCCTTTCTTGATTCTTCCAGCCAGACATAGCGTATCCTCCTCTTTTTGTAACATGAAATCTACTGCCTGTTTTAAGGAGTGGTGCAAATATTGGCTGTTAAAGAGGTGACAGTTCAAACCTAATCAGTGACTCCATGGGAGAAAGACCTGGTGGCCATCTGCTCTGTGAAGATTACAGCCAAGAAAAGCCATGAGGCAGTTCTACTCCATCACTATGGGGTCGCTCTGACTCAAAATCAATTGGACAGCACCCAGCAACGATAGTTGCGTATTTTGGAAATTTGCTTTGGTATGATCTGAAGTCTGGGGCCTGATTGTTCTTTGACGGCAGTGTTATGTATTGAATTGTATTGTTGAAATCACAACTCCTGCACCGGACAATATGACTGTGGTTAAAAATAAGGTTTTCTTTCAATATGGTAATGAGAGTACGGTAGAGTAGTATTGGTTGTTGTTGATGTGTGTTGTGGAGTTGAATTTGACTCATAGCTACCCCCTGTGTCTCAGTTACCTAGTGCTGTGGTCAGAGAAATACCACGAGTGGATGACTTTGACAAAGAGAAATTTATTATCTCACAGTCTAGGAGGTTAGAAGCCCCAATTCAGGGGAAGGCTTTCTCTGTTGGCTCCGGGGAAGTTCCTTGTCGTTGATCCTCCTCTTATCGAGGAGCTTTCGAGCACAGGAAACCTGTATCCAAAGGACACACTGTTCCTGATGCTCATTTCTTGGTGATCTGAGGTTACCATGTCTCTTTGCTGGCTTCTTTCCTTTCAATCTCAAAAGAAATTTATTTAAGACACAACTGAATCTTATAGGTTGAGTCCTGCCTTTTAACATAACTGCCTCTAATTCTGGCTCCTTAACATCATTGAAGCAGGATTTGTGACACATAGGAACATCACATTAAGTCACAGAATGATGGATGATCATGAGGATCAACGGCCTAGCCAAGCTGATGCACACTTTTTGAGAACACGAGTCAATCCACAACAGCAAGTGACAGAGTAGAACTGTCCCACATGGTTTTCCCAGCTGTGATCTATATGGGAGCGGATCATTAGATCTTTCTCTTGCTACTAAAGTACAGCAGGTCCTACACCTTATCGTTATGAGCTACAGAAGGAGCAGAGTAAATACCAAGACACACATGGGAGCAGAAAGGTGCCAAGGAACACCAGGGAATGAAGGTAGTCTCCAGAAACTAAGAGAGGGCCACATATGCAATCAGCACAGCTGATTTGGACTTGTAGTCACCAGAACAGTGACAAAATGAACACCTGTGCTTTAAAGCAACTCACTGGTGGTATTTCCATTACCATAGCACTAGGAAACTAGGTACCGGCAGGGCAGAAGTTTAGAAATGCCCGTCACCCAACACTGAACGTGGTGATGCAGGAATACTCCCTTGTGCCCAGTAAGCAATTCTTCATTTGATTTATGTCCTTTCCTGATGCCTTAGCACTGTGCCTGACAAAGGGGTATGCTCTACCGAGACAGAAAGGCCTGCGAGAGAGGACAGGAAGGCAGCAGTTGTTGTTGGGGTGTCTGGAAAGTCTGCCTGGTCCCCCACTGTTCCCCGTCAGCTGTCGTTACTTGCTTGCTTCCATCACGACGGTGCACTGTAGCGGAGCATCCTCAAATCTCTGCCCCGCTCTGAATGCTGACTTTTCATCAGGTTGCCAGCAGCTTAAGATCACGGGGGAATGGCTCATTCCTTATTCAGCTGTCCTTTTCAGGTGAGAACCAAGAACACCGCCAAAGAACTTGTGCCAACTTCTTATTCTTGGGGGAGTCTGTGATCTCACTCAATTCTCTTGAGAGCAGTTAGATTTTTGTTTTGCTTTTAACATGTCGTTGAAATGACACATATTCATGTTACAGGTCTTGCTATTCCATTTATCTACTTATTAATTAAATGAGTAGAATATGGCAGGTTTTCCAACTGTCTTTCCAGGGAGAGATGTTGAGCATTTCGTCCCCATGTTCTCCTTTTCTTCCCCTCTCTCTCTGCTGTTTCTCAAGCAGAAATTTCTTCTTAAAAAGAAAGGACATGATGTCTGAAGCCAGAACGAATGAGGTTCACAGCCCTGTCAGAGCAGTATTTACCAAAGTGTGTGCACCGTTGTCCCTGTGAGATGCTACTCAGAGAGTGGAGTGGTGCCTGTGTTTATGAAGCTCTGTTTAGAACCACTCCCTTCTGGAAACTCACACCACGCAATAACACGTGACCATCTTGTAGAATTCTGCAGTAAAGAAAGCAATTTGATGTTTCACCCAGCGCCCGTCAGATTCATCTGACCACAGGACAGTTCTCTCTTCAACCGGACTATCGTAGGAACTGTGGCCCCAAGAAGCAAATCTTGAGAAATCTGATTCAGAGACCTGATTGTTTTGAGACTAAATAAGATGATTTCCATTTGTAAGTATTGTTTTTGTGTTCATTTTTATGAAAAGTTAGATGCCAGGTTTCTGACCAGAAAGATGTTTTTGTCGTTGGGTACCATCATGTCAATTCTGACTCATGGTGACCCCAGGTAACAGAGTAGTTTTCTTGCATAGAATCTTTACAGAAGCAGGTCTTTCTCTCAGGTAGAAGCTGGGTGGGTTTGGACCTTTAACTTTTTGATTAGCAGCCAAGTCCTTAACTGTTGTTTATCGGAAATAAGAACAACAACAAATCCCAAACCACTGCTGTAGAGTCAGTCCTGGTTTACAGTGACTCCATAAAGCCTCCTAATTATGACACTTCTTTTTAAGACATTTATGTTAGATTTACACCATTAGTGCTTTTCTTTCTATTCATCAAATAACTGGGGCATGAAGATAGTCTGAATTTTTATGAAAAAAGGCACTTTAAATTTTTTGTTATATTTTAGATGAGAGTCTGCAGGGAAAATCAGTTTCTCATTGAAAAATTATTACATGTTTTATGACATCACTTAACAACACTACGATGTGCCAACATTCTTCCTTCTCAAACTTGAGTTCCCGGTTACCGGCTTAGGGGTCCCCTCCTGCCCTTTAATCCCTGCCCCTGGGCTGGTGTACCCATTGAGCTTTACTTTATTTTATGGGCCTGCCTAATCTTTAGCTGAAGGGTAAACCTCTGGAATGATTTCAGTACCAGAATAAAAGGATGTCCAGGGACTGTACCATCCGGCTTTCTCCAGGCTCTGTTAACTAGTCTGATTTTTTTTTTTTCCTCCTGTGAGTTAGAATTGCTTATTTACCTTTTTCTCCAGGTCTGTTGTCTAGGACTTTCTCCTGTGATCCCTGTCAGAGCTGTCAGTGGTGATCAGATGCTATCTAGTTCTGCTAGTCTCAATCTGCTGGAGGCTTTGAAGCTTAAGGTCTCTTAGTTCTTTGCACTAACCTCTCCTTAGATCTCTGGATTTCTTCATTCTCCCTTGTTCCAGATGCAACGAGATTGCCGGAGCACCCTAGATGGTCACTTGTAAGGTTTTAGGCCCCCAGATGCTACTCACCAAAATAGGGTGTAGAACATTTTCTTCATACACTGTTATGCCAATTGAGCTAGATGTTCCCTGAGCCCATGGCCCCCACAGCCACCAGTACAGCAGTTTGGTCCCACAGGGAGTTTGTTATGAAGCTTCTATGACCTTTCTTTGATCGAGTTGTACTGGCTTCTCCAGTATTACGTACTTACTGTCTTACCCTTTACCATAAAAGCAAAACCCAAACACATTGCTGTTGAGTTGATTCCAACTCGTAGTGACCTGAGTCATTGTGTCCATGTAGGACAAAATAAAACTACCCCATAGAGTTTCCAAGGAGCATCTGGTAGCTTTGAACTGATGATCTTCTGGTTAGCACCCTTAGTTCTTAACCACTATCCCACCAGTGTTTCTTCTATTAAGATACCTACCTTTATTTTATGTAAATGTTTAATAAGCATATTAAATCTTTATGCTAATTTATAGAGATTAACCTGATGGAAAACTGGATAAAATTTAAAACTTTGTGGAACATTGTTAATGGAAAGGCCAGGGAAAGTCTGCAAAGAGAAATTTGGGATTTTCTCTTCAAATGCCCTTGGTAGGTTACTGGCAGAGTAGTACACAGCTGTAGGGAGGGCTCCACCTTCCTTCTGTCAGACAGGTTTCGGAACTCCTGGCTGACAACTGGCAAGAGAAAAAGATGGAACTGATGAATAAGAAAGCCATTCATGATAAAAAGTGAATAAAAGAAAGCCATGGGAGAAGGAGACAGACAGATATTTCTCTAAAAAAAGATATCCAGGCAGCTGAAAGACACATACAGAATTGCTAACGATCATTAGCTATTAAAGAAATTCAAATCAAAACTACAATGAGATACCATCTCACTCCAACAAGATCGGCCGTGATCCAAAAAACAGAAAGCAACAAATGTTGGAGAGGCTGTGGAGAAATCGGAACTCTCCTCCACTGCTGGTGGGATTGCATAATGGTACAATCTCTTTGGAAGACAACCTGGCACTTCCTTAAAAAGCTGAAGATAGATATATTATTTGATCCTGCAATTCCACTGCTTGGAATTTATCCTTCAGAAACAAAGGTTGTCACATGAACAGACATGAAATGCTTGTTGCAGCACAGTCCACAAGAGCAAAAAGTTGGAATCAATTCCAATGCCCATCAACAGATGAATGGATAAGCAAACTATGGTACATATACTCAGTGTAACACTATGCTATGATAAAAAAAAATGACAATTTTAGAAAACATCTCATAACATAGTCTCATTTGGAAGAGATCATGCTGAGTGAAATCAATCAGTGTCAAAAGGACAAATTTTGTATGCCAAGCCAAGAGACCCCTGTTATAAGGACTTAGCAAGAGAACTATCCACAGAAGAATGTGACTGTGTTGGCTGCATGGGTGGGTGGGGGGCTGAGGGTTTATCGTAGATAATTGATAGGTGTTAGAAATTTTATTCTTTTACTGTAATTAATAAAAATATACAATTTAAAAAAGAAAGAAAGTAGACTGAACATCTACCACCCATCTGTCAAGCTGTCACACTGCACGCTGCGAGTCTGTTGTCGTGATACTGGAAGCGACACCACCAGTGTTTCAAATACCAGCAGGGCCACCCATGGCTGGCAGGTTTCAGTGGAGCTCCCTGAAGAAGACAGACTGTGAGAAAAGGCCAGGACACGGTTCTGCTGCTGAACAGTAGGTAATGAAGATCTGATGGGTCGCCACAGAGAGCAGTCCAATATCATGCTGGAAAATGAGTCCCTAGCTTGGAAACCTCTCAAAAGGAGCAGGAGCTTCGACGGTGAGCTTTTAGGTACTCGTGGGCATGTAGATGTACAGGACCTGATGACATTCTGTTCTGTTCTGGGGCTGCCGTGAGTCGGAGCTCAAGTGGTGGCAGCTCACGACAAAGCAGAAAACCACACATGAGACAACAAGGGAGAAGGAAAGCCAGGGAACGGTCAGACAGTCAGCTGCTCGGGTAAAACTTGCACAGGTGAGCAAATAAGCCAAGAAGTGGAAGACTGGCTCAGTGCAGAAGGCTGCAAACCTGAGGTCCAAGTCTCTGAGCCACTGAGACAGGAGCACTAGCTCTTCCGCAGTCAGACCTGGCTGCGTTTGTTGTGACAGGTACAAGATGAGGGGTTTTACACCTCTTCCATCTACCCTTGGAGAGTCCCCCATTCTCAGACCTCCTTATTCCTGATGACTGCTGCTCCGTCCCAAGGAAAGCAAAGAACTCAGGGTATGTGCCAGTCACAGAGAGAAGGCCTCTGGAGGAAGAGTCTTTTGCAGGAAAATTCCTAGAGATAGTTCCTCTCCTTCCAAGAAAGGTGAAAAATTCTTGTTATCCAAGCAATACAGGACCCTGATGAAGCTCATTGGTAATTACTGTGGTTGGCTGCTGTCAGCTGTCCCCTGACTAGTGATGACCCCCTGCACAATGAAATGAACTCTGTCGTCAGCCATCCCCACCACCATTTGTGGGTTAGACTCCTGGGATCCATAAGGTTTATGCTGGCTGGGTTTTAGAATTCCATCACCAGGCCTTTCTTTCTAGGCTGTGTTAGTCTGAAGGCTCTGCTGAAAAACCTCTTCAGTGTCATAGCAACTTGCAAGCCTCCAATGACGGATAGGTAGCAGCTGTGAGTGATGTCCACTGTCCTGGTGTCCAATCTGCGTCTCGTGCTTGGATAGTGAGAATTCTACCACTGTCCACGCTTACAATTTTTATGAAAATACATCTCTGACCTTAGGAAAGTCCTTCTGCATTGTCAGGCAGGAGGACAGGCAGGCTCTCCCTATGGACACCCTGAATAACAAATGCTCTAGTTAGTTGTACCTTGTATCTGCTTTGATCTAATTAATAGTCCACTTGGAAGATATTAGAAACCCTGATGGCATAGCAGTTAAATGCAATGGCTGCTAATCAAAAGGCCAGAGGTTCAAATCCATTGAGTGCCCCTTGGAAAGCAGTTCTGCTCTGTCTACAGGGTCTCTATGAACTGGTATTGACTTGACAGCAATATGGATGGCTGGGTTGGAAGATGGTGACAGTGATAAAAAAAATAAAACAAGGATGACTTTTTTATATTCTTGGTTTTGTGTGTGTGTGCGTGTGCATGATAGTTGCCAACCCAGTTGATTCTGACTTATAAAGACCCCACAAACACCAAGTAGAACTGCTCCAGAGGGTTGTCAAGTCTGTGACCTTCCAGAAACAGATCACCAGGCCTTTCTTCCTAGATACCTCAGGGTGGCTTCACAGTAGATTTTTCAGTTAGTAATCAAATGCGTAACTATTTAGGGTGAAGATAAGATAAGCCAGTAGGTGAAACAATGATTTAAAATAGACATTGTTACACACACTGTACAGAAGTTATTTGCAGGAGTGTTAGACAACCAGCTAGTGTTAATTTCCTCCCTGTCTCCCACCAATGTACTCTGTTGTTTGTTAATACATCTTTTCCTACTCTTGAAATAATGAGAAGAAAAAGTAACACTGCTGAACTGAGACTTGCTAGGAAACTAATTACAGTCAAGATTCTATAAGTAAGAAAAGTCTAGAAATATCTTCAAAGAAATGTTAATAGTGGTTATTTTAGGAAATTGGATTACTGTTGATTTTTAATTTTTCTTCTTTATGAGTATCTCAGTTTTAAACTTTCTTCAAATGACATCAAATACTTGAGAGAAATATTTTTAAATATTTATTTCCTAAGTGTATAATTTGGTAGTTTTTTTTCTTTTAAATGAAAAATAAAATACATTCATTCATTTAATTTTGAAATACGTGAAAATACTGAAGTCTTCTCCAGCAAATACATTGAATAGAATCTAATTCTCATAATAGAGGTGATTACTAGGGTGACTAGCATAGAAATTGTGTTCTAGAGTCTATTCAAATGCATTCCACTGTGTGGATTGTAACAAACTATGAATAACATGGTAAAAAACGGGGATTTCAAGACAGTCAAATTGCTCATCAGGAAGTTATACATAAGGAAAGAATAGAAAAAAGGGGGATGTTTGGGTGGTTTAAAGTCAGGAAAGATATGCATAAAAGTTGTATCCTTTCACCACATTTATTTAGTCTGTCTGCTGACCAAGTAATTTGAGAAAGTAAACTGTATGAAGAAGAATGTGCGGTTAAGACATCAAGATTGGAAGAAGATTCATTAAACTGCAATATGCAGATGACACAACGTTGCTTCCTGGAAGAGTACTTGAAGCACTTACTGATGAAGATCAAAGACCACACCCTGCAATATGGACTATACCTCAAGATCAAGAAAACAAAAGCCTTCATATAAACAAACAAATAAAAACCTTCACAACTGAACCAGTAATCACTATCACGATAAATGGAGAAAATACTGACATCATCAAGGATTTCATTTCACTTGGATCCACAGCCAAGGCCCACGCCAGCAGCAGTTGAGAAATCAAAGGAAAATTTGCTGCAGAAGAGCTCTTTAAAGGGTTGAGAAGCGTGATGTCGCTTTCAAGGCTAAAGTGCCCGTGACTTGAGTCACGATATTTTTAATGTATGCACACAAAAGCCAACAAAAAAGAAGGAAGACCAAAGACGAATTGCTTGCTTTGAATTAAGTTGTTGGTGAAGAACAATCATTATATCATCAGCTGACAAAAGAACTACTCTGTCTTGGAAGAAGTGTAGCCAGACTACTCCTCAGAAGGCAGAATGCTGAGACTTCGTCTCACAAACTTTGGACGCGTTATCGGGAGGGACCAGTCCCTGGAGCAGGACATCATGCTTGGTAGAGGGCCGGTGAAAAAGAGGAAGACTCTCGACAAGACAGATTGACACAGCGGCTACAACAATAAGTTTAAACATGCAAATGATTATGAGGATGAAGGTACACCAGCAGGTGTTTTGTTCTGCTGTACATGGATTTGCCGTGAATGGGAACAGACTCACACACATCTAACACTGAGAACAAAAAGTATAGAAACCAGGACTTGTTGGGTGGTGCAAGTGGTTAGGTGCTTGACTTCTAATGGAAATGCTGAACATTCAAATTTACCTAGGTGGTTCTCAAAAGAAAAGCCTAGTGGTCTACTTTTGAAAGGTCACATCCATTAAAAATTCCAAGGAGTGCAGTTCTACTCTGAAAAGCACTGAACTGACATGAGTGGGACTCAACAAGACAGCAGTTAACGTTAGAAACTAACCATCACATATGTTGCAATTGTTTATTAGTTTTTTAAATGCCGTGTCATCCAGTTCGTTGTTGCATTTTAGAGACTTGGAAACTATGGGCCTGTATTTTTCTTGTCAGTGGCTTTAGAGAAAGTATTCTCAAGTTCTCTCATGATAAGAATCGCTGGACATGGGCGGAAGTGAGGCTTATTAAAACAAACAAATGTATTCCCAGGATCTCCAAGTGTGTGACAAGAAATCTGCTTTTTTATTTCTTTGTTTTTGTTTTAATAAGCTCCCCAGATGATTGTGATCATCATAGGGTTTGGACGATAGTATTTTAGACGGCAAGTTTCCTTACAGTAGATAATTCTGTAAGCATATTTATAATTAATGCATGGGGAATGATGAATTAGCTTTTACAAATATTCCTAGTGATGAATTATGAGATGATTGCACTCCTGATATCATACACTTTTCTTTTGTACCATCTCCAATATTATTTTTCACTGTCTGTATTTTCCAAGGAGGTAAATGACTACATAACATAGTTAAGAGCTTGGCTGCTAACCAAAAGGTTGGCAAGTGGAAGTCACCAGCCACTCCTTGGAAACTTTACGGGGCACTTCTACTCTGTCCTCTAGGGTTGCAATGAGATGGCATTGACTTTATGGCAATGGGTTTGATTTGGACTTGGTATAGTGTCTAAGGAATCCTTGTGTAGCATAAATGATTAAACTCTCAACTGTTAACCCAAATATTGGTAGTCCAAATTCACCCAGAGGCTTCTGGAAAGAAAGGCACTGTGATCAACTTCTAAAAGATCACAGTGATTAAAAATTCAGCAGAGCACAATTCCACCCTGAATCACACAGCATCGCTATGAGTAGAAATCAGCTCGAGGCCAACCGGTTTACACAGTCTAAAGCTAGTAAAACCAACTGTGAGCAAAGAAACTATCTTTTCCTTCCTAACCTCAGTCTCATAATTTCCCTGGTATATCAGTTCAAGCAGATGCTAGTAACACAGCTTAATCCATAAATCTTGTGTTTCATTTTCGGTGAATGAACTAACATAATCAACAAGAACAATTGCTCCAAAACATGTCTAATTGGCTTAAACTACTATGTTCTCTTTCAGAGACATACATAAGTAGTTTTCTTAAGATTCAACTGGGCTATGTGTATGACACAAGATAGCTTTAATCTGAATGTAAACATAACTACAAAATCAACCTTAGGCCCAAACAATTAATAAGATAGTTCCCCAAGAACAAATTCAATCTACATGGTTGTCTCACAGTCCCAAATATTTCAACTGGTTCATTTTTGTGGTGTGGATGATTACAATGCAATAATTTCTCGTGACATCAAAGATATAGGGAGAATATGAGCCCAAGGAGACAGAAAGGACAATACAATGCAGAGACAACATCAGTATGAGACTGAAAGAACTAGATGGTGCCCAGCCACCACTAGTGATTGCCCTGATGGGGAACACAATGCAGAGTCCCTGAAGAAGTGGGAGAAAAATGGGTGTACAGAATTTAAACTCTGTTAAAAAGACCAGACACGATGTCTGACAGACTGGGGGACCCACACAAGGCATGGCCACTGAACTCACTGTTAGCCCAGAGCTGAAAGTGAAGTAGGTGGCTTAAAAAGCAGAACAGGACTTACTCGGTTTCTTTCTGTGTGTACTTGTTTAGTCCTTAAAGTCCTAGCTTTCTTGCACTATGTAGCCCCAGGAAGATTACACACTAACTTACAACCAACCAAAACTATGAGGAGGGGCGGTGATATACCAGTCTTGGGTACAATAAGATCTTTGTAGCTGGTTTGTTCTAGCTTCTCTCTGGATCACTGACCAGACAGAGGTGCCAGTCACCAACTCCCTGTCCGGACAACCACTGCAGGAAGATGACTGGAAGGACTCCAGACAGACTCTCTCTGGGGTCCGGACTTCCATCTCCAGGACCCGCTCCACAAACTACTTTCATTCCTCCGTGATTACTACTTCCCTTACCTCAGTGTTTGCATGCAACTTCTCCTGTTTAGTTATGCTTAGCTGATCAATAAAAACCCTGAGCCTGCCTGGAGAAGTCAAACAGGATTTGGAGGACTTGATTCTCCCTGTCTTATATATCGAAATATAATAAACCTCTTGCTCACCCACCTTGCCCCTGTCTCAGTATTGGCTTTGGAGCAGGTGACATGGATCTGTATTTTACAGCAACAAAACCATTCTCGATGCCACCTCTTCAGGCGAAGATTGCGCTGGACTATAAGACATAAAACGATACTGGTGAAGTGTGTGCTTCTTGGCTTAAGTAGGTATGTGAGGTTAATTATGCAACAACTATCCTGAGGTAAGATGAGAAGGCAGAGGGGACAGGAGCTGATTGAATACCACAGGAAATACAGGGTGGAAAGCAGGAGTGTGCTGTCGCAGGGTGGAGAGAGCAGATAGAGTCACACAGTAGTGTGTGTGCAAGTTTTTCTATGACAAGTTGACTTGGATTGTAAACTTTCACTTAGAGCACAATAAAAATGTAAAAAATTAACAGAAAGAAAAAGAAAAAAGTTTCTCATGAGCAAAAGCCTTTCCCATGCTGCTTCTTGTGGTGTGAAAGTGTGTTAGGTCAGGTGTCTCATCTTTGATTCTTGCTGGGCCATTATCAATCTGGCAGGATTCATTTCTCGATCCACTAGGGGCTGTTTAAACACTTGGAATTCCTCATTCTCCTCCTCTTCCTTAGTGAATTCTAAAGCATTTTTGTGAAAACAGAGAACACCCCTGCCCCCCACCACCTACAGCTTTATGGAAGTGTTACATTATGCAAGCATCAGGAGTCTTTTCAAGAGAAGCCAAAGGGATTCTACCAGCAAATAGGAAAGAGGTGTTTTATGATACTGTTGGCTTCTCTTAAAAGAATACATTGCATTTTTTAGAAGGCTGCATTTTCAAAGTAATGATTTAAAAATACTTAGCTCATGTTGATGAAATAAATACCTTCCCAGTGGTGTGGAACCATTTGATCAAAGACCATATGGGCCCTAATTCCTATGCATAATAAGACCTGAATTAAGGGGCTACGGGAGCCCTAAATAAGTGCTTTTTCTTACAGTCTCACTTACTGGGAGCACAGAAGGTTTTCTTAGTGGGTTTTTTTTTTGTTGTTGTTGTTCCTCAATTAGATTTTCTTGAAGGTCATTTAAAGTAGAAATCTGGCCATCACTGCGTCACTCCATTCTCATATTGCTAGATGGTTCTTCATCACCTTCCGTGGAATAGTTTCACAGAGCTACTGAAACCTCAGCCATGTTGTCACCTATAACGAAACACTACTACCTTGTGGAATGCTTAAAATTATTAATTACCCATTATAAGCTCTCATGGGACATCCAACTACTGGTAACGGAGACTAAGATGATAAGAGGGCCACCCCGACAGCCTTTAAGACAAGAAATAGGAAACCAAAGAACAAACAAAAAATAAGTGTCATAAATACTAAGAAAAATGAGCCTGGTACACGCTAACAGATTATTTCCCTAATGTGTAAACATCAGCAGGGAAGTAACATGTCAATGCCACCTACAGTTTGGAGAGAAAAGGACAAATGACTCACCAAAAAAAAAAAAAGTAAGCGCCATAAATGCTATGAAAAATGGCCCTGGTACATGCTAACAGATTATTTCTCTAGTATGTAAACATAGGTGGGGAAGTAACAACATGTCAATGCCACCATGCAGTTTGGAGAGAAAAGGACATATGATTCACTGTGCTAGGTGTTTTCAAACTTTCCGATGTCTTCCTTGGCAAAAGAACCTGAAATCATCAGGGTGCTTTTTCTCTTGTGATGGTTTTGTGGCTCGGTGAGGCGAGAAGCATCTAAGTTATTTAAATACAAATGGATCGATAAATCTGTTTGCTGGCTCTGGAGCACGGTGTGAGGCAGGCAGCTGAGGTTTGAAACCCTACCTTCCTCTCTCACAAGGTTCCTAATAGGCAGAGAAACTGCCTCCCGCCAGGTGTAGCCGTAATGGAGTACCATTACAGCTGCGAGATGTGGTGAGGAGCTTCATTTAAACGTCCATAAAACCATCCTGATACAAAGAATGAACTGTAATAGCTTATAATTAGGATGGTGCATGAAGTATGCCTCACAACCGATTACAAAGCCATAATTTTAGCATAAAAACCATAAACCAGGAGAACAAAACCCGAGGAAGTTCAAAATAAAATCACAGCTTTTGCCAAGGTCCGACAGAGCATGCTTGCCTTGCTCCACAATAAATGATTGTCTGCTCTGCCTCCCATATGCAAAGCAGGGCTGGATTTCTGCTTCTTCAGACTTGACACTGTAACACTCTCCCAAAAGAGCCTCAGAAATGGAGCACTCAAATATTTCCAAAGGGATTTTAATACCCATTGGAATGCGATCTGGTTCAGGGTGGAAGGATGATTATTATTCACTCAAGTCAAAATGAGGAAATTAGGAAGAAAGGTCTTTGTGACTGACTTCCTTAAAAAGCCTCTTCCATCACTGGAAAGACAAATGTCTGTTTTGATCATCAAACCAATGCAGTTAGGGCTGGATGAGGCTTATCAGTTTTTATGTGAAGAGAAGAAGTGAACATGAAAAAAGCTTCTTTGATGAGAATAAACTTAGTTACAATTTCAGGGTATTCAACCCCTCATCAGCCCTCCTGCTCCCATTTCCAGGATTTCGCCAAAGCACATTGTTTTTCCTTATAGAAAATGCACAGTTGACCTGACATTAGCAAGCTCGAGTGTTCTTTATCCCTAACCCTTGCCGTCAAGCTGGTTCCCACTCGTACTGACCCCACAGGACAGAGAAGAACTCTAACTTCCCAAGGAGTGCCTGGTGGATTTAAACTGCACGTCTTTTGGTTAGCGTTGTAGCTCCTATCCATTATACCATCAGGTTTTCCTCTTTATCCCTAATCACGTAGTACACACACACTCACACGCATGCCTTCCTTCTAAAATGGGAGGTCAAAATATACACTCCTTGAAATAAAGTTTTAAAGTAGAGCATTTGTCATTGTCATTGTGAAAATAATATTGTCCATAAAGAAGCTGTGAGACTCCCCTGCAATCTCATCATGAAGAGCAAAAGTGGCTCAATATTTTGAAATGTTTCTTTTGGGAGCACACTTGTATAAAGAGTTATGAAATTCTATATCTAGTCTTTAGTAGTTCATTTTTCAAAAAACATCACATTGTGATCATTTTTATACCATTAAAACAATCTTCAGTTTTATTATTTAATGTTTGTATAAAATCCCATTATAAAAAAGTATTAAAATTCATTTCACTCTTCTTACATTATGTTACAATTTTGTTGTTTACAATTTTGTGATATTAGCAGTAGTGCATGTGCATGTATGTAGGCACAGACACATGTGTGTGTACACATGCCTACATCCGTGTGTGTATATACATGGGCATATACCCCCAAACCCACTGCTGTCAACCCTGACTCATACTGAGTCTATAGGATGGGCGGGTACATTCCAACTGCTGATCTTTTGGTTAGCGTATGTAGCCCTATGCCACTACGATGTCCATGTGTGTGCATACGTACATGTATATGTATGTACATATGGACTTGCTTGTGTGTATACAAAATGTGTGTGTCTGTACATGGATTTCTTGGCTGACACAAACAGTTGAGTTCTCAACTACTAGCCAAAAGATTGGTAGTTCAAACCTGCCCAGAGATGCCTCAGAAGATAGGCCTGACTATCTACATCTCAAAGGTCATAGCCTTGAAAACCACATAGGGCAGTTCTATTCTGCTCACAGGGTCACCATGAGCCAAAATGAACTCGACGGCACCTAACAACAACAACATGTACTTTATGTTCAAACCCTGAGCCTCATTTGTCCCACGGTGATCAACTCCTCTGGGACAGAATGGATTCAGGACGTAGGCTTGGAAAACTGCAGGACAGGGGTGATGAGTGTCAAAGCCAGTTTGTATACTCATCTGTGAGGAAATCTGACATACAGGTGGGGTGGTCTATGTTAGAAAAGAAAGAAAAGAAGCTACGATGGATTCAGCCTGCAGAGGAAGGAAGGTCAAAAGGATTTGGAAAGCTGAGTAAGATCCACCAGCTAGTATGGAAAGAGTGAAGACAGTGAGAGTTAGCCATTGTGCTTCTCTCCGATTTCAGTGCCATAAATCATTACATCGCAGAGTGGCTGAGTTTGCCAAGCCAAGCCAAGTGCCCTCGAGTCAGATCTGACTCATGGCGACCCTAGAGGCCAGAAGTTACGCTATAACAGCTCATGAATTGAGATTGCAAAGCTTCAATCGTTCGCTCCTTCTACCAATAAATGGCAACCCCGGTGGCATAATGGTTAGTTACTACAGCTGCTAAGCAAAAGGTTGGGAGTTCAAATCCACCAGACACTCTTGGAAACCCCGTGAAGCAGCTAGCTCTTCTCTGTCCTATAGGGTTGCTATGTGTTGGAATTACCTCAGCAGCAATGGGTTTGTTTTTTGTTTTCTTTTTCTGCCAGCCAAGAACGATTCCACTCTCACCATATGACAGTGACTGTGCAAAGCTCTGCAGATGTCAAAGTGAACAGAACAAAGCCCTTGACTTCATGGACTTGATACTTTGAGGAACTGGGGGAAACAAAACAATAAACAAGAAAACTGCACAAAACCTAGTGTATATCAAATGGTGATGAGAAAGCAGGGAAGAAGAACAGGAGTGTTAAAGTGAGAGGCCGTCTGTTATCTGAAGCAGCACAGACAAGGAAGGGGGTTCAAAACTTGACTAGCGTAAGGTGAAAGCAAACGATGTGCCCTAGGAGCAGAATCCCACTTGTAACCCGGTTGGTCATCCGGCTTTGCAAATTGTAACCTGCATTTTGATATCTTTGGAACTTAGGATTCCCTTCTGGAAAGAAATGAGAGGATTGTTTTTGACAGGGTGCCCAGGCAACCCTCGCTCATCGTATCCCCAAACTTCCTGGACTCACAAACCAAACTCACTGCCTTCAAGTCAATTCAACTTACAGCTATCCTGTGGGACACAGCAGAACTGCCCCGCAGCATTTCCAAAGAGCATCCAAGGGATTTGAACTGCTGATCTTTTGGTTAACAGTAGAGATCTTAATCATCGTGCCATCAAAATTCTAGAAAAATCACCCTCTGTAGCCTGAGCACCAGGTCCATTCCATTTTCTCTGCTCAGTTTGTTTTGAGCCCTGGGAAAAGAAGGGGGTTTGGTGGCTGATGGCTTCTACCACAGCTGGTAGACCCTCAGTTAGTAGAGACCTCAGAGGAAGGGATGTAGGAGGTGACTGCATTCATGTGAGCCTAGGTTCAGCTGCCAGGTGGGTGTGGCTGAAGGGCAGAGGGCAGCCCAGGGGCTTTGACGACTCCCGCTGAGTGTGGCTCACAAACAGCTTTGGCACAGGGAGGGGACTGGCTGGACCTTGGCCACAGAGGCTTCCTGTGGAGCCCTGGCATTCAGAGAACTGGATGCCTGCTCTTGCTGGTATGCCACAAAGCCCATTGCTCAGTGACTGGGGACACAAGCTAGATCGTGATTTGGCTATTGTTATTTTTTACAGCAGTATCATTCATTCCACAGATAATCATTAAGTATTAGCGGGCACCTCTGGGGGTCATCAGTGAAGGACAGAAAGATCCCTGCCACGTAAGCTTGTATCCTATCATACGCGGGGCGACAGAGCCCAGGTGCTGCAGTGGTTAAACAATCACCTGTTTGCCAACCAGAAGGTGGGTGATTCGAACATGCTGACCGGTCTGAGGGAGAAAGGTGTGACAGTCTGATCCATAAAGATTTACAGCCTGGGAAGCACTCTGCAGCAGCTCTTCTCTGTTTCTAGGGTCACTAAGAGTAGGAATTAACTCAGTGGTAAAAGGCTTTTTTCTTATGGGCTGAACTTGGACAGTAAACAATCTGTAGAATAAGTAAGTTACACAGAGTGGGCCGTGAGAACTATGAGGAGGGTAACAAAATGACTTAGAGGGGGCCTGGGAATCTCGTCGATGGAATAACGAACTTGGTCTTCTTCACTTTTCACTGGGCAGAGGTACTTTTCCCATTGACAGCTGTACTGGACAGCCAGGAGCTTTCTGGAAGTCTTACCTCTGTTATACGAGACCGGTGCTTCTGTGTTTATTTTTTTGGATTGAGGTTTCATTAAGAGCTTTCAAAATGGTTCTCTGTGTTTAAGAATTTGGGGAGACTCTTTGGGCTGTTTTTACATTTTTCTGCACATCTATGACAAAAAGAAGGAGGCTGCTTTAATAATCCATTTGTAGTCTTGGAAACAACAGAATAAGGTAAACGCTAAGCTAGGTGGCTTGGAAGTCATTATACTGAGCACATGTGATAATCACACTTCCTGAATGGTTTTATTACCTTAAGTAGGGTCTCTTTTTCCAGCAAAGCAGAATTTGTGGGCGTTAGGGCAGATTACTGAATCTGTCGGCACTGCCTAAACCGCTAGCTAGGCAGTCTGACTACAGAGGAGATGCTCAGTTCTACAAAGGACGTAATTGGGGTTGAAATTTATTTTTTTGCTTTCCGTCACCCAAACGAGAGGAGGGCCTTTTAAAATATACAGGTAGAGGAATGTAAGCTGAGGTAATATATGCTCAATACCAGTGATAATATTTCAGGAACGATACAAGAATTGATTAGGGAGAAAATTATTTGTGGATATCAATATTCTCAGGCATGTTTTCCAGTGTAACTGAGGTTTCCAAAGTGAAAACTTCTCAGACACTACACCTAAGTTTCTAAATAGCTGATCACACCAACCTGTGAGTGATTCACACTTGCTGGCAGACACAGCTTTGAGTGCAGATAAACCCATTGCCGCTGTGTCTACTTGGACTCACAGCAACCCCGTAGGGCAGAGTGGGATTGTCCCTTTGGGGCTCCCAAGGATCAGCTGGTGGATTTGAATTGATAGACTTTTGATTTGCAGCCGAGCGCTTAACCACTGCACCACCGGGGCTCCAAAGTCGAGGTTAGAGAGGTAAACAGATAGCCAGGGAACAGGCAAGACGAGGTTTTATTTGAATTCTCTGTTGCTTGTAGCAACTCTGGCGCCCTGGTGGCGCAGCGGTTAGAAGCTCAGCTGCTAACCTGAAGGCTGGCAGGCCCCGAACCCGAACAAAGCCCTTCATCAAAATGCTAGCCACCGGATAGGTGCTATCTGTGGCTGACTCCTTTGGTAGACAACCTGTTGCTGCTGAGTCGATTCTGACTCACAGAGACCCCATGGGACAGAGTAGGATGGTCCTGTGGGGGCTTTGGTTGATGAGGAGTGTATATAAAAATGCCATGGATGAGAACACTAAATGAATATATATATTGGCCCTGGTGGAGAAGCGTCTCCATTTAGGGAGTGTGTGGTATTGAGATTAATTCTTGTGGAAAGCTGGAGTGAAGACTGGCTCACTTTGACAGCAGGTTTCAGCAGGCTGAGGAGGTTGGTTTCTCAGTAGCCATCCTTGGGTGCTCATCGCTACAAAAGTGTGAACATTTGCTCCACTTTTCAAGACTTTTTGTTTGTTTGTTTGTTTTGAATTTTGATTTACCATAGGGAGAATGTATTTTGATTTTCAAAATGTCATCATATGACTGGCTAACCCAAAGGCATGCTGATGAATGTTAAGAGTCAGCTCTCAAGCACCACGAGCTTATTCTAAGTTCTACTGTCATAAGAAAGTACAGCAAACTATTTGCAGATAGTAACACATTATACAATACTACTTATTGTAGATTCCATATAGCCCATTGATTCTCATAGAACATTATTGCTGATTTTTGCCAAATTCATATTTGTGGCTAACTCACAGAACTGTGCACCACTGAGTTTTCAATGGGTTACCTCTTGGAAATAGATCCCTAGGCCCTTGTCCTGAGACAACTTTAGGTAGAATGGAACCTTTAGCCTTTTAGTTAGTAGCTGAGAGCATCGATTGTGTGCACCAGCTGACAACATCTGGCTGTGATTCAGTGACCGGAATGCCAGGCTTTCATTGAGAGGGGGTCTGTGCGTGATTACAAATCTGAAATACCCACCTTTGAAGACTTTGATGTGTTACTAAAGCCAGAGAAAGAGGGAGGAGGGAAAGACAGGAAGTGCTAAGGAAAGGTCACAGGTACAATTAGTATTTTAGGAAAGTCCATTAAATAGTAAAAGAAACCAAACTCACTCCTTCCTGCCCCCCTTACTATGACCTAGAAATGAAATTAAATTCAAGGACACAAAAAGCAATTAACACATATTGTGATGAGTAATCTCGCAGAATATCCGTAGACGATCTATTCAGATGCAATTCATGATCTAAGTTTTATTAACGCAAAATTATCATCAAGATGATCTCACTTTCTAAAAGATGGC
The DNA here is from genome assembly GCA_028571685.1 of Heterohyrax brucei. Taxonomy (NCBI): domain Eukaryota; kingdom Metazoa; phylum Chordata; class Mammalia; order Hyracoidea; family Procaviidae; genus Heterohyrax; species Heterohyrax brucei. Next base: position 80,842,540 of record CM053148.1, on the reverse strand, counting down.
CTTATATTTTTATCAGTGGCCAGGAGAACAAATGGAAGAATAAAAGAGAGGAACAAAAAATCTGCCTGTTTTCCCCATTTATTCGTATAGCAGTGACACGGCCCCAGTGCCAAAGGGAAGTTTTACCCCAGGGTGAGGCTCCACCTTGTTGACTGTAGATATTTCCGTTGGTTTCTTTATCAGTATTCACCTCTTCAGAGAAAAATTTATAAAAAATCAGATGATATCTGAACCTTAAGGATGTGTTGTTTCATCAGTTATTTTAAAAAGCTATTAAACTGGCATTTTTGTGAAGACAGATGGTTTCCTAAGACTTTAAAGCTGCTTGTGTTGGTCACGGGAACCCTGGAGGCCCAGTGGTTTACAGCTTGGTCACTAGCCAAAGGTTGGAAACTTTATGGGCCAGTTCTACTCTGTGCTGTAGGGTTGCAATGTGTTGGAATTGACTCCATGGCAATTGGTTTTGACTGGTTGGTTACACAATTTTTATTACTATCCACTGACAGAAATAAGAGCTCTTTCAAAGAAACTTTTGCTTATGCCTTTGGATTTACTCTCTTTATGATTTATCCAACATGATGTGAAGTCACCAACGCTTTGACAATTTCAGAAAGCAATTTTCTGTTTCCAAGAAGTCAACTTTCTGGCTTGGCCTGCCAGAGCTTGCCCAGGTGATTGCCTAAATGGTCTTGGCAAGACTCAGGTCTGGTCAGTAACTCTGGCTTTGACATTTCTGCCTGAAGCACAAAGAAACTGGAGTCTTGTCCCAGAAGGTAGGGTGAAGTTACAGATCTGCTTAAAACCGAATTTTATTGGGTAATGCTTCAAAGCACTCACTCTACATTTCTGCAAACAAAGCTAAACATTCAGCCACCAGGTCTGAAGGGAAACACTCAGGCAGAAGGAGAGGACGGAGGAGACTGGGAACTGGGAACCAAGACAACAAGGAGCAAACAGATGTGGCAGACCCCAGAAGAAGAACTGAAAGAGGAAACTGTTTTTAGCAAGCCAGTTAATTTTCTTCTTTCGACAGATATACTCTTATCTTGGAAATAACTAATCCTTCTACAGTTCTTAACTTTCTCTCTCATGTACCCATTTAGACTCTTGTGCTGTTATTTCCAAATAAGACTTTACCAGATCTCTGGGACAGCCGCATTTCTAATAAAAGATTGGCATTCACTGCTCCATGGGAGAGGCACTGAGGGTGGAGATCATCTGAAAGTTTTCTACCCCCATGTGAAAACCCTGGAATAAAACAAGTCCATGAAATGACAAGGTGGCTACTCTGTCAGAACCAGTTAACTTTGGAAACAGAAGCCTAGAGTATTTCAAGCTACAGAATGTGACGGGGCAGCATCGTATCCGCTCGTTCACCTGCTACCACGACGACGACTTTATTTATATCATATTGATTTTTCTGTAAACTTCTCTGCTCCTTGAAAAACTTGATTTATTTGTTCATGGGAAGGCATTCCTGCCTCCCTCCGACCAAATTACCTGACTGAGCTACTTAGAAACGGCTGAGGACAGCCCAAGGAGCCAGTCTGAAAGGGTCCACTGCAGGGCAGTGTGGAGTGGAGAAGAAGTCGGTTGCAGTGGGCAGACAGGGAGGCCTGGAGGAACTGATTTCAGCGAGGCCCTACGTGGGTAATTCTGCCAGCACTGGCTCTCTTGATTTCCTCATGCCCTATCCTGTGTGTGTGTGTGTGTGTGTGCGCGCACACACACGCGCGCACTCTCATACCTACGTGATCACATGCACACATATGGGTTTCTCTTACAGACCCATCTTTTCTAGTTGTAGCCCATGTCACCTTTATATCCTTGAGAAGATTCTAAACTACACGTTCGGAACAAGCAGCCGTATTTCTGAAGTTTTACCTCCATCGTACCACAGGAGACAGGAGTCGCATAGTCAGCAGCTACTTGCTGCTGGTTTTGTAAGGATCCTGTGTTACCAAGTGACTCACAGACGTGAGATCTCGGTTGGTAAAAAACAGAGAGCCATATTTTGTGCTGAAGACATTTAAAAAAAAATGTTGGGTGCAAAAAAAAAAAAAAGTGGATTTGAAAGAAGTTGAAGCAATATTGTATTCCTATTTTATACTGGACCCATCTTCAGGTGGTTTCTGTAGATAAGCTATAGGATGTAGAGGTCAGGGATTCACGAACTGGAAGGGGCAAGCACTTTGAATGCACAGGAAAACAAATGAAACACAAACTCTTTGTCCAAGGGTAGATTTCAACTCCACAATTCTATAGGACAGAGTAAAACTGCCCTGTAGGGTTTCCAAGGAATGACTGGTGGACTCAAACTGCTGACTTCTTGGTTAGCAGCCAAATGCTTAACCACTGCAGCATCCACCAAAGACCCACTGCTGTCAAATCGACTCTGACTCTCGGTGACTGTGTACAACAGGGTAGAACAGTCCAAAACAAGGTTCCAAGGGATGCCTGGGGGATCCAAACTGCAGATGTTTTGGTTAGCAGCCAAGTTCTTAACCGCTACCACACCAGTCTCCACTGTATCACAAGGCCCCTTTAGTGCATGTATCTGATTTGGTGTTCAAGTAACTATGATCACTTGTTAAAGTTCCTCCTCTTTACTTTGGTTCTTTGAAGAACAAAACCTCTTCACCTGTTCCTGTCAAGACAACTTTGACTCTTATTTACAAGATCATTGTGAGTTGAAAATGACTTGATGACAGTGGGTTTTGTTTTGCTATCTACCCTGTATGACAGAGTAGTGTTTCCACAGAGTGGCTGGTGGATTTGAACTCCTGACCTTTGATTAGCAGTCAAACTCTTAAACACTGTACCACCAAGAGCTCCCAAAGCCTCTTAGTGTTTGTTGAAAAACTCAGTGGCAAAGGAGACTAGTTACTGCCTTTGGAAACAATAATACAGCCTTTTGTAATTTATTCAGGTCTGCACACATTTATTGCAAAGTTAATCTCTACTGGGGACACAGAAAGAAACAGGAAGCTTTCTAGTTCATACATGCATTCATTTGAAATATTTATGGAGTCTCCACAGTGTACTGGGAACTTTTGGAGTCAATGGGGCAGCTAGAATTAAAAAAAGTAAAACTAAGTTGCTGCCGTCATGGAAATTACAGCTTCGTTGAGGGAAGAGGTATTAGGAAGGAAGGAAGGAAACCAGGCAGTGGACATGTCATGATTAAAACTAAAGCATGTATGACAGCAGAAGAATGGACAGCAGAAGGCAAAATAGATAAACGGGAACTCATAAAAATGAAATACTTGTGTTCCTCCAAGGACTTTATCAACAGTGGGAAAAATACCCTACAGATGATAGGAAGATTTTCAGAACTGTATATTTGATTGTGGTCTAATCCAACTGCACTTGGCACTTGGCAATATCCAAAATATATTTAAAAACTTCTACAACCTACAAACAAAAAGATGAATAATCCCTTCAAAAACAGACAGAAGACTTGAACAGATAGTTCATGAAAGAGTACATTTGAACAACCAACATACACACGAAAAGATGCTCTAGGTTTGAGCTCTTAGAGAGGACAGTGAAAACCACAATGACATGTCACTTCACCTCCATCAAAACAGTAACTTCAGACACCACAGACTAGAACTTTGATAAATTTTCAAGGTTAAGGGCATATTGTGCCACAAGACTGCCTTCACTTCTGTCACAAGCACAGGCTTTATGAGACCACTTCCCTTCTGACCAACTGGCCACAAAATCAAAGGTTCCCACTGCCCCCTTGTTTTCCATGCATTCTTAAAACAACTCCCAGAGTTCACTGAAAGAGTTAACTTCCAGTTGCAGTTTTATTATAATGCAAAGAACAAACCAGAACCAGCCGAAGGAAGAGAAGTAGAGGGCAAGGTCTGTAAGGGTCTCAAGCTTCAAATGTCTTTGTCTCACTATCCTGAAGGATGCGTTTCCCATCCAACACATCACTGTACACAGAATCCAGAAAGCAGAGCTGAGCCTCAGTTTGCAGAGATTTCTACTGAGACTTCTTTGCATAGTCATGATTGGTTCAATCGTTGGTTATGTGACTGAACTCAGTACCCAATCTTTCTCCCCTTGTAGACATCAGACTGGTATTTCATGGTTTATAGCTCCAACTCTCTAACAACATGGTGGGTCTTTGAGACATGGTCTGCTCCCATCGAAATGAACCAGTCCCTTGACAGGTTAAAATATGTTTATTGGAGAACTGATTCACTGTTCATCACTGCTAAGCAGCCATCTCTCATTTGCTGTCAGGTTGATTTCAGCTTATGAAGACCCCCATGTGTGTCAGAGTAGAACTATGTTCTATAGAGTTTCCAATGGTTGATTTTTTTCCATTAAATTTTTTTTATCATATCTAGATGAAGGTTTACAGAACAAACCAGTTTCTCATTAAACAGTTAGTACACATATTGTTTTATAACATTAGTTAATAATCCCACTACTAATGAACACTCTCCTTTTTCCACCTTGGGTTACCTGTTATTAGCCTTCCTATCTCCTCCTGCCTTTTAGTCCTTGCCCCTGAGCTGGTGTGTTCCTTTAGTCTAGTTTTGTTTTATAGGCCTGACTAGCCTCTGGTTGAAGGGTGAACCTCAGGAGTGACTTCATTACTGAGCTGAAAGGGGAGTATAGGGTCAACAGTTGATTTTGTTGAACTAAATCACCAGAACTTTCTTCCAAGGTACATCTTTGTAAACAGCATAACATTTACAAATTATGAACAAGATGAGTAACGGGAAGAGACTATTGAAAGCATTGTGGATGCAGCTAATAAGAGATATAACCCAAGTCATATATATGTATATGTTTTTATATATATATGTATGTTTAAACTGCTGTAAGTGAAAAAAGTCTTTCCTTGGAATTCTAGAATCCTTTTAAAGTCATATTAACAAATAATGTTATTTAAATGTAAACTGTTTTTTGGTCCCCCTAAAAGACAGATCTAGAAGGATACACATGCCATATTGACATATTAATTGTATGTCTAGACTCTTACAGAGTTTGTTGATGGAATGAACTGTTCAAACATGACCATTTTTATCACATTCTCATATTTCACCGTCTCCAGCAGTGACTTCATGAGTCTAAAATCTCATTAGAAATTTTACATGTTTCCACAGGTAGGGCTGTGCAAAACTAATTACTGCTGTTTCATGTGACACATTCTCGCCACCTCAAGTATTTTTGTGTGTTTGTCTGGCACCAAGAAATGGGCTGTTAGCATTCTCCAGACCATGCCTTCGGAAGAAAACAGAGCCCTTTGGAAAGTCTGGCTGATGTTTGTGAATATTTCATCAAGGAGGTGGTATAACGGCCTCGTTTACAGTAAGACGTCAAAATAAATTTCATGGTATGCTGTCAAGGAGAGAATCTTACATATGTCCTTAAGTAAAAATAAATGAGTTAGGAAAACTCTGGTAAGACATCTACTCAGTACTGCAAAATCTGGGGACACATGATTCCCTTGAGTGAAAATAGAATCATTCATGCAAACACGATTGAGTTTAGTTGATTCCTGTTGTTTAAAGGAAGGGGGAAATCATTTCCGTCTTTTGTACTTCCAAATTCACACCAAATATCTTTAAGATGCAATGTTTGTATTAGAAATACTTTAAATGCATTTTCTCAAAAAGAAAAATACCAGTGCCGTCGAGTTGATTCCTACTCTTAGTAACGCTATAGGTCAGAGTTAGAACTGCCTCATAGAGTTTCCAAGGAGCACCTGGCAGATTGGAACTGCCAACCTTTTGTGTATAGCAGATGTAGCGCTTAACCACTATGCTACCAGGGCTTCCGAATGGCATACTTTGAAGGAGATAAGTAGTTGGATTGGAGAAGTAGTGAGCAGATTCTCCAACTACAAACACTGGTTTTCTGGGACCCAGACAACATTACATATCAGAGATCCACACCGCACCTGCCTAATTACAGCTTCGAGAGAGGAGTCCACACCGTCATGACCCATAGAACCACCATCGTCACTAACAAACCCTGCTGACAGTCAGTGAGCATATCCACCTTGGGTTCCGTGTTACCAACCACCCTGTCCCCTCCTGCCATCTTGTCCTTGCCTCTGGGCTGGTGGACCACTTTAGTCTCGTTTTGTCTATGGACCTGTCTGATCTTTGGTTCAAGCCTGAACCTCAAGGCTAACTTCACAGCTAGGCTAAAAAGATGTCCTGGGTCATATTCTCAGGGTTTCTCAGCTCTCTGTCAAGCTAGTGAGTCTGGTCTTTTTTTTTTTAGTTAGAATTTTGTTCTAAACTTTTGTCCAACTCTGTTTGTGACCCCCTGTTGTGATCCCTATCAGAGCGTCTGTGATGGTCAGCAGGTTTCATCTAGCTCTTCTGGGCTCAGTCTGTTGGAGGCCGTGGTAGTCGTGGTCCATTAGTCTCCGTCAGGAGATTTTAGTTTTTGTCATGTGGTGTTTTAAAAAAATTTATGTAGTCAATTTTATCGGATTTCAAAATCATCCCTGAATTTTTCTTATACACAGAAAAAAATTAGCTCATTTTTTTTCTAGTGCTTATATGATTACACTTTTAATGTGTAGATACTTGGTCCATTTAGAAGTGTTTTTATGGGTGGAGAGAATCTAAGTTTACCTTGTTCTAAATACCTATACAGTTTCCTTCGTGCCACTTAGGACAAATTGCATCTTTTTCTTAATACTTCAAGATGTCACCCTTTTGCTTTTAAATTCCCAGATTGCAACCTAGTGGTGTCAGTGGAACATCAAGAGGCCAGATAAGAATCAATATTGGTGTTCAGCTGATTCCTAAGACATGGAGGTCAGACATGCCACAGTCTCCAATCGTTTTGCCGGTTCTGACACTAGCCACCTTTCTACAGCACCTTCTACTTCTCTGATTGTTGTTGCCATGGCTACCCTGAACTCCAGGCCATACTCCCAATTATAGGGTTATCACGGAAGTAACAGATCACAGTTAAGGATCAGAATCAACTTCCAAGCAACAGGAACAAGTCAGGGAGGCAGGACTCAGCCCACCAATCAGAGTGACTTCCGATCAAGACAGCCAGCGGTGCCTACTGCTGCTGGCACTTGGACTTATGCCATCGGGCTGTGCTGCTTGGGCCTACTATCCTGCTCAGGAAAGTGTTACATACAACTCTCTACTCAGTAGACAAGGGCCTAGGGGCTTTCTGATTGTCCAGGAAGCCTCCTGACACTCTTAGAACTCTTCCTTCTTGGGTCGAGAGACTACTGCGGTTCCTTGGCTCCGTGGTCCAGGAAGCCTACAGTGGTCATCTCACACCTGTCTCCCGGTTCCTTGCATCTCATACACCCTTGCACCGTCTTGTGCCATCTGTCTCCAGTGCTACAGCTCCTGTCTCTCTTTTGAATCTGGGAGGTTCTCAGCCCAGGGACCCTGCATGCAAAGGACATCTTCTGATTCTGACTTCCTGGTGGAAGTGACATACCCACTGACCTCTGATGGATTCATCCTCTGAAGCCTAAGAGGATGGTAAAACTAATCAGTCATCTAGGTAGAACACAGTCATCTACTTTGCATAGTAATTAACCAATCCCTGTGGAGGTCTTACAGATCTTATTTGCATAGTAAACTGTCCAACCTGTAAGATTAAATCAAACAAAATCAAGCCATGTGCTGTCAAGTTGGTTCTGTAGAACCACTCCATAAAGTTCTCAAGAAGCACCTGGAAGATTCACACTGTCGAACTTTTGATTAGCAGACGTAGCACTTAACAATTGTGCCCCAAGGCTTTCCTCTGCAAGGTCCTTTCTGGTCCTGGGTTTACAGCTCTGCCAACATGATTTGCTGGGCCACAATCTTGCAAAGTTTAATAATGCTTGGTCAGAATCTCACAAAGATTGTTGGCAGATTGCAAATCATGTTGGCAGAGCTGTAAACCCAGGGCCAGAAAAGCCATAGATAAAGAGAAACTCATTGTTGTACACAATGTACTTGAGAGTGTCTCTGGGTCATCCACTCTGTCTCACTGGTATACCTGTCTAGTCACATTCTAGTACCAAATTGTTTTAGTTTATGGATACTTTATAAAATGGTTTAATTTGGGCTATGTCTTCAGTGTCCCCTACCTCCAATTGCTCTTCTTTTTCAAAGTGTTGCCAGGCACCTTGGCATGTTTGTTTAGAAGCGTGTCAGGGTGCCATGTCAGATTCTCTGTAATTAACTCTCAACACAATATATATACATATAAATAAACAAATAAAGCAGATGTGAACAAACATTATTAAATGATGACTCTAGATGAAGGACACATGAGTATTTATGGTAGAATCTGTGCAACTTTTCTCACATTTTGAAAATTTTCAAAATAAAATAGTGCAAGAAAATCAAAGAAATAAGTTGGGGGAAAATCTTTAGGTTCCCATTAACACTCTGGGGGAGGGTGGGAGGAGGGGACTGTCCCCTCAGCAGGTACCAGGTGATAACCTTTTGTTTTGTTTGGCACTTGTGCCTCATCACTGTGATATCAACAGATTGATTTTAATGCCATGTCACCCTAGAATATGGATCCAGGAGCACACATGGGTCCTGATCTGAGGCTAATTTCTTCATCAAACATTTGCCAACCACCCTCTGGGTTTGTTTCCATGTCAAGATCTTCAAAGTTAGACACAGCAGTGCGGTGGGTCATACCACGACACAAATAGTGACATCAGTGTATGATCTGGGAAGTGATTTAATCCATGTTGGAACAAAGAATGAAGGATAAAATCAACAATGAAGTGGGGTGACTTTCCACGGACACCCTTTGTCTTGCATTCTTTCTCTCTCTCTTTCCCTTTACACACCTATGCACACCCACATACACGTCTGTAGATAGATTTTTTTTTGCTCCTCCAAAAAAGCATAAAAGTTTATTCAAAGTGTTTAAGATTTTACACAATAATTGTCATCAAACAGTGACTACCAGAGAAAGCCCAACTGAAATGACTCGGCTGGTCCACAGTGAGGTGTTACTGATTTTAGCGAGTCGTCTAACAGCGCAGGTTAGAAACGACCTTGGGGAGACGGCAGACTGATATAAACAGAATTGCTAGCTAAGAGTGAAGAACTGGAGAAGGAATGGAAAGTGTTGTCATTTTTGATCTTCAAAGTAACTTTTAGTGGTTTCTGCATGCAATCTTCCCTCGTACCCATCCACACACCACCATACCAGAATCAACAAGAAAATAAAATTTCATTTGAATTAGTCATTTTTCATGCCCCATTCAGGTCAAAAATCAATTTGTCATCAGTTTATTTAGTGAATTTGCACATGCTGCATCTCATAAGGAAACCCTAGTGGTGTAGCAGGTTAAGTGCTGTGTCTGCTAACCAAAAGGCTGGCAGTTCAAGTCCTCCATACACTCCTTGGAAAGTCTATGGGGCAGTTCTGCTCTGACCTATAGGGTGGCTATGAGTCTGAATTGACTTGACAGCACGGGGTGAGAGGCATCTCATAACCTATTTAATAGTGGACCTATTTAATAGTGGGACTTCATGTTCATTTATAAGGGATACCAAAAAGTCTCTCTGAAGAAATTAGAAATAAAAACCAAAAAATCCAAACCCATTGCCATCAAGTCCATTCTGACTTATAGCCACACTATAGGACAGAGTAGAACTGCCCCACGGAGTTTCCAAGGAGGGCCTGGTGGACACAAACTGCTGTTTTTTTGGTTCACATACATAGCTCATAACCACTGTACTACCAGACTTTCCATCAGAAATAAAGGAAATAAAAAATTATCCTCTGAGAGCTAAACTATGGAAAAAAAAAGAATAAACGAAAGTAGAATCCCAGTTACCTTAAATCAACAAAAGAACTCCCAGGACTGCATAATCTAATTGCAGCTTTCCTGAAAGTGTCAGCATAGTGAGGAAAAATCTTCCTCAGGTAGCCGTGATTAGGGAAGGAGAAGGAAAGGAGAGCCCCATGACACGTGTGGGGCATGCCATTTAATCCTTATCTTAGTCAAAGAAAATGGGCATCTTTTTGAGTTGGCTGTATCCCGCTCTTAGACATTGGTTGTCTCCCAGATTCTCTTTACATGTTCATTAAGGAAATTTCCAGTTGTGACCTGGCTTCCTGTGTAGACCAGTAGGGAAAGACAGCGAGGCAGACCCCAGAAGAGGTAAAGGAAAAAAAAAGTCAAAACAATGACAACAACCGTGTTAGTCAAGAGAAGAGTAACAGGCATGAACAGCAAACGTGGGCAGCCCGCACTGCAGCAGTTTGCAGAGGAAATACTCTGTGACTTTCAGCAAGTCACTCACCACCAGTGTTTTCAGTTCTGTGCTTTCAACTGACACTTTTTTCCACATTAAAGTTCGAAAAGACTTATCCACGTGCATTTTAAACAACAGAATAAACTAGGTACACAACTACCACTTTTCCAACAACACACCTCCCTGAATCCCAGCTAACACTGTGAAAGCATGATATATATTTGTTACCTCCACTCATTTATCTTCTTGGGTTTATTGACTTACTGTTTCCCCCTGGGATGGAGTAAAACCTTGTTAGAATTTTCCAGCAGTATTTTGACGCTATGAAGACTCAAGGAGCTCTGCTGGCAAAGCGGTTAACAGCTACAGCTACTAACCAAAAGGTCAGCAGTTAGAATCCATGAGATGTTTCTTGAAAACTCTGTGGGGCAGTTCTACCCTGGCCCCTTGGGATGCTATGACTCTGAATTGACCCAATAGTGGTGGTTTTATTTTTAAATGTAGATTCAAGAATAGAGTGGTTTGTCTAGACTTGGTGATAGGAGGTCCTTGTGTCTGTCTGCTCACTTCTGATTTTCATATCTAAAATGAGATTGGCTTAGGACTATCTAATCTTAGGTATCTCACCAATGTAACTGCTGTTAACTTATCTTTTTATGTCATAGTGATAGAATTTACAACACATGGGGAGGTCTCATCAAATGAAAAAATGGTAGATAATCATACAATACTGGGAATCATGACCTAGTCACATCAACAGATATTTCGAGGAGGATGAAATTTAAACCATGACGCAGAGCAACATGCAAGCCACCATGTTACAACAAACTGACATGCAGTGGTGGCAGAGTAGTACAAACATTTGTAATCAACACTAAAAGAATTAATCTGGTTTAAATCCGCATATCAAACAGTGAGTCCAACCGTGCTGAGCCTATTATCACATGTGCACGCATGTGACTTCAAACCACGGAAACAGTCAGTGGAACTGTCGCCCTTTCCTGGCTGTGAACATGAAAGTGAGAAGCTGCAAAGAGCAACCCATAAGTGAGCACCCTATTGCTTGTGACGGTCACCTGGGATGGACAGGAAACAAAAATGGAGAGAAGAAAGATAAAACCACAGGCTTCCTAGTGCCCACTGACAGTCTTCTGATGATGACATGAGCTGGAATTAGGATTGTGAGGTGGCTCTTTAACAGTGTCTTTGACGGCATGGCTGAGCTCTGACTCCGATGGCAACCATGTCTCCCTGGAAGCTATCTAAGTCCCCTTTGAGAGACGGTGAGCAAAGCCACCATGACGCTCCTGCCATGCATTTGGTTCAGCAAGCCAGGCAAATCAGAATGCTGACAGCATGCTAATCTTCTAAAGGGCATTTGTAACTGAGCAGTACATCTGAGACAATGTTCTCACTACAAGAAATGATTGGTTTCTGCTTGTCTGTTCGTACACCTGGGGAACTTAGTCAGACAGACTTCTCCAATTGGGCACGCGTACATTGTGGTGGATGCAAACCAGTGTCTTCAAAGGCTCTGCTCAGAATTCAGGCAGCCAGTCACCCAGAGCCACGAGACTTGGGGATGGAAGGCTCTAGATTGGACCTCTGGAGGCTTAGCTTTGATGTCGATTGGATACAGAGCACTAGACATGCTAGACAACCTCAGAAGAATTGGAGTAGGTTCTGAACTAGGCCTACCCTTTAACTGCTTTGTTAAGAAATTGTTCATGAAACACCATTTGCCATGCAGACTGTTGACATCACTGCCCAGCACTGAGCTTTCCAGTTTGTGTTCTCTGCCTCCCCTCGCTGTGCCCTCTCTGCCACCCTTGGTGTCTCTGTGGACAGGATAAGCATAGGGACATTAATATTGGTGGAAACAATTACCACACTTGGCTGCCAACCAAAAGGTTGGAGGTTCAAGTTCCCCCAGAGACACCTTGGAGGAAAGTCCAGGTAATCTATTTCTGAAAGGTCAGCCATTGAAAACTCTGCAGAGTGCAGCTCTACTGTGCCACACGCTGGGCTGCCGTGAGTGGGGCATCAATGTGATGGCAACTGGGATGTGTAAAATATGTAGTAGTGGACACAAGAGTGTTTATATTTTTAAAAAAGTTATAAGCAAAACCCTGAACTCTAATATCTGTGAGAGAAGAGCATATTTTGAAGCCTCAAAACCTATCTAAGTATTTCACAGGTACAATTCATGATCTGTGTGAATGTTGTTGTTATTTAATTTCTCTGAATCTCAATTTCTTTCCTTTTTTTCACTCTTTAACGTACTTCAGATGAAGATGTACAGAGAAAATTAGCTTCTTATTAAGTAATTAATATACATATTATTTTGCAAGATTGGCTGCCAACCCCATGGCATGTCAACACTCTCTTTCTTGACCTTGGGTTCCAATTACCAGATTTCCTGTCCCTTCCTGCCTTCTTGTCCTCGCCCATGAGCTGATGTGCCCATTTCATCTTGTTTTTTTTTTTTTGTTTTGTGGGCCTGTCCAATCCTTGGCTGAAGGGTGAACCTCAGTAGCAACTTCATCAATGAGCTGAAACGGTGTTTGGGAGTCAAACGCTCAGTCAGAATGAGGTCAGGGGCTGACCCAGGAACAGAGCATCCTTCTTTCAACTGGACTAATAAGCAGCAGTGTGCTAAATGGAGAAAACAGAGAAGTTGTCAATGGTTTCCTTTGACTTGGAATCATAATCAATGCCCATGGAAGCAAGAGTCAAAAAATCAAAGGGTGCATTGCATTGGGCAAATCTGCAGCAAAAGATCTCTTCGAGATGTTAAAAAGCAAAGATGTCACTTTAAAGACTAAAGTGCGTCGGACCCAAGCCATGGCACTTTCCATCAGCTCATATGCATGAGAAAGCCAGACAATGAACAAAGAAGGTAGAATAAGACTGGGTGCCCTTGAATTAGAGTGTTAGTGAAGAACATTGAATATACCATGGACTGCAGAAGAAGGAGCAAGTCTGTCTTAGGAGAGTCACAGCCGGAATAGAATGTTCCTTAAAAGTGAGTCACCTCGTATACTTGGTCATGTTATTAAGACAAATAAGCCCTCGGAGAAAGACACCATGCTTAGTAAAGTAGAGGGGTCAGTGAAAAAGAGGGAGACCCTCAGGGAGATGGGCTGGCACAGTAGCTGCACCAACAGTGACAGTGATTAGAAGAACGAACGGTACAGGACCAGGCAGTGTTTCCTTCTGTCATATATAGGGTGGTTATGAATTGCAACTGACTCGACGGCACCTAACAACAACTGCGTATCTGTATCTATGTCCGTGTCTATGCCTACGCCTACGCCTACGTCTGTGTCTGTGTCTATGTCTGTGTCTGTGTCTACGTCTGTGTGTGTGTCTACATCTGTGTCTATGTCTATGTCTGAGTGGAACTGCACTCCAGGGAGCTGTCAGTGGTTGTAATCTTTCAGAAGTAGATCTAGGCCGTTCTTCCAAGGTGAGTCTGGATGTATTCTAACTACCAACCTCTCAGTTAGTAGCCACGTATTTAACCCTTCTCACCACCTACGGACTACACATACAGCGACTACATAAACAAACAGACAAGAAACTTTTGGTCTGCGTTGTACAAACAGGTAATTAGTGGGAAGATTTCTCTTCTCCCTAGGAAAATGAATCTTGTACTTGGCATGATCAGCTGCTTGTCAGGAAAACATCTCTACTGTCTGGTCACCAAAATACCTCAGAGGCAAACAGTCAGCTTCTGATGCAAATAGTATACTGAGATCAACGTGGGACCCTCCATGGTCGGTGGGCCTGTGAAGCAAGGCTTCTCCTGCAGAGTGGCATCTTATTACTGTCATTTACCATAAACATCATCCCTGGAAAATCACAACAGGGCCTACTAATTCCCACATAGCTTCAGGGCCAGATAGAGAGATGGGAATTAAAAAAAAAAAGGAAAAGAAACATCGCTTATTCTGTTTCAGAGTTTTAAAACATATGTTGGCAGGATTTCTTTTTTTCTTAAGTGTATTTAAAAATAACTCCTTTCCTTTCTTCTGTTTCCATTTCCTGAACCCAAAACAAAGTGAATCTTTGATTTCATATGCAGCTGTATAGAATTTTTTTATGCCAACACTACAAAGAAATGGGAAAAATTTCTGAATTTTCTTGCCTTGGAAGGAGTATTTGTGTGTGAGATTCAACAGTTAGATAAACTGTGCACATGTGTAAAAGCTAAGAAAAATGATGGTTATCAATTCAGTTCCACCCCATGGCAATGCTGTGTGTTACAGAGTAGAACTGCTGTGACCCTTCATAAGCAGATGGCCAGGCCTTTCTTCCAAATAACTCTGAGTGGGTTCAAATAGCCAGTCTTTTGGTTAGTAGTCAAGTGCTTAACTACTCCGCCACTCAGGGACTGCTGCTTTTGTATACGCTGCTGTTGCCGCACACCGTCACATCCATTCGAGTCGTAGTGACTTTGTAGAACAGAGTAGAACTAACGCACAGGCTTTCCTAGAAGTGAGTAATTCAAAACAACGGGAAAGTCCAAAACCATCCATGTGTGGCCTTGTAATACTCATACCTGGAGACAGGTTGTCAGATACATGTGCTGTCTGTAACCCCAATTTCTTCGGCAACACACCTGCGGCTGTGTCTTGGGTCCCAGCCACGAGAGCAAGAATGTGGAAGAAAAGTTGAAACTTCTTGCAGAAATTGTATACGAAATAGAGTTTGGAGCCACACAGACAGGGCCACTCGCGGCGACCCCATGAACAATGGAAGGAGGTGCTGCCTCGGGCCTGGTATCATCCCCCTGATTGCTTGCAATCCATAGGGTTTTCAGTGGCTAATTTCTGGCAGTGGATCTTCAGGCCTGTCTTCTTTCTCTCTCTCCATGTGGCAGCTCCATGGAAAGCTGTCCACCGCACAAGCCTTCCCGGACAGACGCATGGCAGCTGTGTGGGAAGTGCATTGGCTAGACATCAAACCACTGTCTCTCCTCACGAAAGGTGAGAATTCTACCACTGGACTACCATTTGCCCCCAGCTTAGCCTACTTACATAATGATATCACAGAATCTCAGTTTTCTCACTTGTGAAATGGGTATAATTGCTACCTGATAGAGTTTCTACGAGGAGTAGGTGTCAAAACTCTGTGTCTGCGAACAGTTCTATAACAGTTTCACGTATTAACTTCGCTAGGCTATGCTACCCGATTTTTCAATCAAACACTCATTTAAGTATTGCTGTGAACTTACTGGGAGTCCTGCTGGTGTAGTAGTTAACCAGAAGGTCAGGAACCAAATCTGTCAGGTGCTCTTTGGAAACCCTTTGGGGCAGTTCTACTCTGTCTATAGGTTTGCTGTGAGTCAGAAGTGACTCAGCAGCAGCGGGTTTGGTTGTGTGTGTGTGCATGTGTGCATGTGTGTATGTGTGTGTGTGTGTGAACTTATTTGGTAGATATGATGACCATCTGTAATCAGTTGGCTTTAAGTAAAGGAGGTAATCTTGATAATCTGGGGGCACCTGATCTAATCAGTCAAAAGGCTTTAAAGGCCAGAACCGATGTTTCTCTAAGGAAGAAGAAATTCCCTCTGGTATCACCAGGATCTGAAACCTTGTCTTCCTGGCTCCTGACTCCACCCTGAGACTTTCCAGGAACTTCTTCCAGATGGTCTTCTTATAACTTTAAATTTGCTGAGACAGCTACAAACACCTAAATCATTTTGTTTTCGGTAAAACATCTCTCCTCTTTCTCTATAATGTGAGGTCTGACAATGAAGTCTGCAAACTTAATTATTCTAAGCACTGCATATCTCATTGCTGAATATGAAGAATGCATATGAATTCTTATGAAATCATGTGAATGCGTATGAATACGAAACAACTACAGTCACTTTCGGAGTCTTCCTCTTGGGAAGCTATGCACGGATACCAGTGCCGAGCAAACCCTTCAAGGCTATTTTGGAACTTTCTGGAATGCCCGTTGTGCCTTGTGGCATGGTGGCAAGCTGCTGAACTTAATTGTCTAGTTGTCTGTGAGGGAGTTCTTAGCCAATGAACAAATAACTGTATTAGAACAGCCTCCCTACTCACCGGATGTGGCTCCCAGTGACTTTTTTCTTATTCTGAAGATAAAGGAAAGATTGAAAAGAAGACATTTGGATGACATTCAGGACTTCAAGAGTAATATGATGGCACATCTGAAGGGCATTCCAGAAAGAGTTCCAAAATTGTTTTGAAGAGTTGACTAGGCACTGGTATAGGTACATAGCTTCCCAAGAGGAGTACTTAGAATGTAATCATAGTGATATTCAGCAATGAGCTCTGTAACACTTTTTCTAGGATGAATTCACAAAGCTAACTGTCAGATCTCATATTATTTTTGTAGCTGTTTCTTACTGTTTGTATCTGTTACTTACTGATGAATACGAAAGACTACATGGCTTGCACCTCAACATGAAACAAAAATTCTCACATCTAGACCATTAAGCAACATCATAATAAATACAGAAAATTGAAGTTGCCAAAGATTTCATTTTACATGAGCTCATGGTCAACACTCATGGAAGCAGCAGCCAAGAAATGAAACAACACATTGCATTGGGCAAATGTGTTGCAAAAGAGCTCTCTAAAGTGTTAGCAACCAAAGCTGTCACTTGGAGGACTAAGCTGTGCCTGGCCCAAGCTATAGAGTTTTCAATCACTTCATATGCATGCGAAAGCGGTCATGAATAAAGAAGGCAGAAGGAAAGTTGATGAAATTGAATTTTGGCGTTGGCTCTTAAACCACTACACTACCAAGGTTTCCTCTGGGCTTATAAATAGTTAATGTTCTCAGCTATTAACCAAAAGTTGAAAGTTCAAGTCCACTCAGATATGCCGTAGTTCTCCTCTAACTCTAAAACAGAATAGAACTGGCCCTTAGTGTTTCTAAGGAGCACCTGGTGATTTTGAACTGCCAACCTTCTGGTTAGCAGCCAAACTCTTAACCACTATGTCACCAGTGAAACTCTGTGGAGCTCTGTTCCAGTCTGACACACATGGGTTACTACAAGTAACAGCCACAGTCAGTGATCAGACAGAAAATAGAAAGTAGAGGAATCTGCAGAGTCCAGAGGTCAGAAACCAGAACAGATGAGAAACAGACTTGCAGAGTTCAGCACAACTTTAAGTCTACAGTATCAGACTTTATTGTAAATACAATGTATTCTTCAAGCCTGGGAAAGAATAATTTTACTAGCTCTGTCTGCATTGTGGAGCTCTGGAGGCACAGTGGTTAAAGAGCTCAGCAGTTAACCAAAAGGCTAGGAGTTTGAATCTACCAGCTGCTCCTTGAAAACCCCACAGAGCAGTTTTGCTCTGTCTAGTAGAGTCATTAGGAGTTGGAACCAACTCAACAGCAGCGTGTTCCATTTAGTTTTCACCTCTCTGGAAGACACACAGTGACAGAGGCTAAGATGAACTTGTCTTGGGCAATGTTAATAATCACAGTTTCTCTACAGAACTTTCTAATTCCAAGGTGCCCCAAACCATAATTCTCAACAGCTGTTCAAACCTTTTCATAATGATAGTAATAAAGAATGCTACCATTTATTGGATGTCTATAGTAATCTTTATTATGCGTCCTTTCCAGTTCCTGTAACTCCCTGCATAATAAGGTTTTGTCATCTCGTTGAGAGATGTAGAATCTGAGATAGAGAAAGAGATGAAGTCCTTGGTCCCAGGCCAAGGCACTGCGATTGGAATCCAGGTTTTCTGACTCCACGTCCTGCTCTTCTGTCATTTTAAGCATGTGCCATGTAACTCGTGTGTGATGTTGTTCTAGATCTTCCCCCTCCTTCACCTCCAACATGCTCGTGGCATACTTGCCGGGTTACATGCCCTGGAAAACTGCCATCGGTGGGGGCAGTGTAGCAGGTGAGTAAAAGGGGCAAGTCCCTGGATGGCTCAGTTGCACATCAGGCGCAGCCTGTAACCTAGGCATGTCCTCTAGAGTATGAGAGTATCAGGCATTTAAGTAAGCATTTTCTTTAACTTAAATACAAGTGAGCTTGGGAGATAAGGAGAGGGTGGTTTTATTTGAGTCTGACAACATTTTCAGACTTCCCCGTTCCACTATTAATGGTGGCACATATTCAAATCAGCCTTTAAGAGCAATCTGTACTCGGTGGGGTGACACCCTGATGTACAGCGATGCTTCAAAGACTTTAATTTTGTCTAACAGCTTTCCACAATAAAACAGCTACTGGATTTGCTTATACACGTCTTGCTTATACACGTCTCGGGGAAACTGCTAAAAAACTATATAGATTGAGTCATTTTCTACATTTAAAGCTGTAGATGTAAACACAGAGAGAAAACTGTCATGGTTGGAATTGTGTCCCCCCAAAAATGTGTGCAGCCATGTGGCTGGGATATGGTTCCTAGTATCTTGGGACTGTCCGCCATTGTGCGGTTTTTCTAACCTGTATGTTAAAGGATCAGGGTGGGGCTGTAAACTCCTGCTGTAGGGGGAGTTTCCCTGGAGTATGGCTTGCCCCACCCTTAATGCTTTTAGCTTGCAAGAAATAAGAGGAAAAAGAAACAAAGGACAATTTGAGAACCTCGCTACCATCAAGCGAGCAGCACCAGGAGCAGAGCGCGTCCTTCAGACCAGAGGTTCTTGCGTCAGAACGCTCCCTGGACAAAGACTGATGCAATACCAGACCTTTCCTCCAGAGCCGACAAGGGGAAAGTCATTCCCTGGAGCGGACACCCTGAATATGGACTTGCAACCTACCGGACTGTGTAAGAATAAATCTTTCTTTGTTAAAGCCATCCACTCTGTGGTATTTCTGTTAGAGCAGCCCTAGCTGACTAAAACACCCTGGTGTACAGGGATGCTTCAAAGACTTTAATTTTGTCTAACAGCTTTCCACAATAAAACAGCTACTGGATTTGAAAGTCACCGAGACTCATTCCAGTCAGGGCTTGCTTATACACGTCTCGGGGAAACTGCTAAAAAACTATATAGATTGAGTCATTTTCTACATTTAAAGCTGTAGATGTAAACACAGATAGAAAACTGTCCAGCTACAGATGTCTGCCAGAGATTCACAGTTCCGTACTCTCAATATTCAAATTTCTCTTTAAAAGGATTTCTTGTGATTCAGATGGAGAAACATTCTGGACAGAATCCAGGTGATTCTGAAAACTTACTGTGGACTTCTTTTTTTTTCCTTAATCTGCCATTCATCTGTTGGTTTGTCACACTGTTGATCTGATGCTGGAAGCTGTGCCACTGTCATTTCAAATTCCAGCAGGGTCACCCGTGGTGAACAGGGTTCAGCAGAGCTTCCAGACCAAGACAGACTAGGAAGAAACTCCTGGTCATTTACTTCTGAAAACTAGTCAAGGATGACCTTACACAACAGGGCACTATCTGGCTCTCTTACTTTGGACAAGAGAATCATCAGGGAGAATCAGTTGGTAGGGGAGGACATCATGTTTGGTGAAGCAGAGGACCATTGAGGACAGGGGAGACCCTCCGTTAGACAGATTAGCACCCCGGCCAACATGATGAGCTCAAACATGCCAATGATTGTGTGGGTGACACAGGACGAGGCAAGGCTCTGTTGTACAACAGTCACCATGAGCCAGAGTTCACTTGATGGCAGCTAAAAATACCCAGCTTTCCTGTTAAAACTAGTGAATGACATTTGATGATTACAAGGGTAATATCAAGACTCGGGGATCTTACTACATGATGGGGTAGATGCTAATGACTATCAGTGCCACAGTGAGCCCTAGGGCTTGCCCGAGTTGTCAAAACTCCCCATTCCCTGGAGACTCACTTGGTTGAGTGGGCGCCATGCCCCTTGAGCCACAATTCCCCGCAGCAAATCTTTTCACTAGCTTCTGACTCGCTGTACTTGCACTTATGCATGGTCCTGTTGGCTCTC
This sequence comes from Heterohyrax brucei, assembly GCA_028571685.1. Taxonomy (NCBI): domain Eukaryota; kingdom Metazoa; phylum Chordata; class Mammalia; order Hyracoidea; family Procaviidae; genus Heterohyrax; species Heterohyrax brucei. Next base: position 80,822,380 of record CM053148.1, on the reverse strand, counting down.
CAGCCAGGACTGTAGGTTCTGGGACTTGTAAGGGCATTCAGTGGTCCTCAACCACCACACCAGCTGGACAGCAAGACCACAGGCCCAATGTGGCGCAGGTCCAGAAAGAAGACGCTGGACGCAGAGAAATGCCCTTTTAGCTCTTCAGGGTTCTAAAAACAGTCCCCACTATTCAGTCTTAGGGAAAGTCTAATTAACATGCTAAAAAAAATTATCAAAATTCTTGAATTAGATTGTATACCCTTAAACTGAGCCCTGGTGGCACAGTGGTTGACAGCCCAGCTACTAACAGAAAGATCAGCAGTTCAAATTTCCAGCTGCTCCTTGGAAACTTTGTAGAGCAGATCTCCTCTGCTCTTGGAGGTTTGCTATGGATCAGAATTGCAACAACTACATCCTTAGACAATAAAATCAATTTTCAGCTTGTTTTCTTTTTTTAAGAAAGCCAATAATACTACAAGTTGGGGTAATCATTCTTTTCCAAAACTTATTTTATTTTTCAAAAGGATTTGTGAGATGCATTCAACTACATTTATAGATTTAGATTCCATTTATGCTTTTAATTACTGTTAAAACTTTTAGAAAAATTTCTGTTGCATAAATTACATAAAACTATACAGTCCAACATTTTGCCACATAAAGATTTTTGAAACACTGTGTTATGTGCAGAGAGATTCTCTTTTTAGCTACTCAAAGCTTCCTTCATGTAATGCTCTGTCCCAGTCAAGGGGGCATAGATACTCTGTCTTTAAAAATAACTAATCTAAATGCTAGTCTTCATTTCTTTTGCAGACATAAATTCAAGATAAGGTGCCAGTATGCATAATATTTTGAGATCACTTGAAAGTTTAATTTAAAAGAATAATCAAACTTGTATTAACGTTGATTTTAAAAGCACAGCTTTCCTTTCATTTTTCAACTATTATTTTATCTTAAAAGAAATAATGGGTTTATTATTTCATTCTTCAAAATATTGAAGATTATTTTGGAAGGTATTCTGGTGTTCTTGTATGCCTGGCATTCCCCACTTTCAGCTAGAGCAACCTGATGCCAACAGTGATACTCTTATTTCCCTATTCTCTTCTGAATCCAGCTGCAATTTAGACAGTTCCCTATTAATGTGCTGATGCAACAACAATCACAAGATATTTACCTGTATTTTATTGCCTATGTAAAGATATTTGAGTATGAGAATCATGACAAATTTTGAGTTAATACTGTAAAGAATGGTAATTCTAGAATACTCATTTGTGTTCATCAAGAACCTGTACATAGGCAAAGAGGCAGTCATTTAAACAGAACAAGGGGATACTGCACAGTTTAAAGAAAGTTATGCATCAGGATCATATCCTTTCGATACACTTATTTAATCTGTATGCTGAGCGAGTAATCCAAGAAGCTGGACTATCTGAAGAAGATCATGTCATCCTGTTTGGAGGAAGACTGATTAACAATCTGTAGCACACAAATGATACAACCTTGCTTGTTGAAAGCAAAGAGGACTTGAAGCACTGAGGAAGAACAAAGACCACAGACTTCTGTATGGATCTCAGAGCAACATAAAGAAAACACACATCTTTACAACTGGATCAATAAGCAGTATTATGATCAATGGAGAAAATATTAAAATTGTTGAGGATTTTCTTTTACTTGGATCCACACCCAGGGAACCAGCAGTCAAGAAGTCCAATGATGTATTACACCAGGCAAAGCTACTGTAAAGGAATGTTTTAAAGTGTTAAAAAGCAATGATGTCACTTTGAGGGCTGAGGTACACCTGACCCAAGCCAAAGTACTTTCAATCACCTCCTTTTCATGCAAAACCTAGACAATGAATAAGAAAGTTGAAGAAAAATTGATGTATGTGAATTATAGTGGTAGTGGAAACATTGAATACACCATGGACTTCCTGAAGAATGAACAAATCTTTCCTGGAAAAAGTAAAGCCAGAATACTCCTTAAAAGCAAGAATGGTGAGACTTCTCAGGTATTTTGGACATACCATCAGGAGGGATCTGTCCCTGGAGAAGGACCTCACACTTGGTAAAGTATAAGATCAGTGAAAAAGAAGACTTGCAATGAGATGGATTGACACAGTGGCCTCAACAATTGACTCAATCATAACAAGGATTGTGAGGATGACCTAGGACCGGGCACTGTTTCTGTTGCACACAGGGTCACAATAAGTTAGAATAACTCATTGTAACTTAACAATAACACCACCACTTGGGGAGGCAAATAGGTCACTGACAAGTTTTCCACCCATGATCTTAAGTTATTACAACTATTAAAGTGATGCTTGCAATTCCAATGCTACTAGAACTCCATAAATCAGGACAGGAGAAGAGAAAGAACTTTCCAGAAACATTTTCTGGCATTTATTTGATTAAATAAGAGAAAAGAAGACTAAACGTGAGTCTACTTTGACTTGCTTTAGGCATCTGTTGTACAGTAGGAACTCAGGTTCAGCAGTGTCAGGAGAACAAGACCACCCTGCCTCTATAACGTCACCTTGATCTGCATAGGCATGCTTTTCCCATCAGCCAGCCTCAGCTTCCTTTGTGCCATTTGATTTCATTTCAAGTTGCCTAAGACTCTGTTAACACGTTCACTGTAGTACGTAGTGTGTCACTGGAGAGCTGGGGTGGTCTTCTGTTGTTCACGATTCCGATTAACAAGGAAAAGATACAAAACCAGATTCTTCTCTCACTTCCTGCCAGGTTTTAGTTTGACCTCTCACTTAAAAAAAAAATCATTTATTCATAAGACATTTATCATAAGAAGGAACTCTACATAACACAGACACACTAAGTAAGGTGTTAACAGGCCACAGGAATGACGTACATGTGCCTGACACTACTGGGATGGCCATCAGAGCTGTCATTGTGTTACCCTTTATGTCCTGGATGTCGTCAGAATGTCTTTCTTTCAATAATTCCTTTATCTTCGGGTAGAGAACAAAGTCACTGGGGGCCAGACCAGGTGAGTAGGGAGGGTGTTCTGATACAGTTATTTGCTTATTGGCTAAAAACTCCCTCACTGACAACGATACAATTAAGTTTGTGAACTTGCCACCATGCCACTGCGCACAATGTCCATTCCAGAAAGAGTTCCGAAATTGCTTTGAAGAGTAGACTAGGCACTGGAGGCAGTGCCTAGTTTCCCAAGAGGAGTACTTCAAAAGTGACCATAGTGATACTCAATAACGAACGTGTAGCAGTTAGAAAAATTACGTTCATGGACTTTATTGTCAGACCTCGTATACATTCAGGAGCGCACCTGGGACGGAGAGAGAAGGAAGGGGTACGGGAGGGTGGAGAAGCAAGCAGAGAATGGAGATGATGTGAAGACCTGGATCATTGGGCGTGTGTCGGGTGGGGTCAAGGAAAGAGGCTGCTGGGCTTCGCATCTTTCCAAGTGCTGGGAGAATGAAGAAAGAAACAGAAGAGCCCACAAAATTGCCTAAGACTTAATACTGCTACCTATTTTTAGTAGCCCTAGAGTAGAAAACTTGATGTGCTCCCTCCCTCTCCGACCAGTGAGCCAAGAGCGCGGGGACTCGGTAGGGCAGCTCCCCGTAACTCTATACAGCTGCTGGCATGCTTTCCAGGCAGAGTTAATTAATGTTAGTTAACAGTATTAGTATACCCGTATCCATAAAAAAGTAATTTCCCTATTGCAAAGTCATCTAAAATTTTGTGTCAGCTCAGACTCTCCCATTTCTCCCGGATGTCATTCAAAGGGGACACCACTAACACAGAGCTAATTAACTTTCACAGAAATGATTTTTACTTTTAAGAGTTTCCCGTCATCTATGTTCTCTTCTGGAGTTTGCATGTTTTTGATAACATTTTGTATTCTGTTTCCGTCATATATTAGGGCTCCTAGCATTGTCCTTATTTTTCTTCTATGATCTTTATCATTTTATATTTAGATCTTTGATCAATTTTTTGAGTTAGTTTTTGCACATGGTGCGAGGTAGGGTCTTGTTTCTTTCTTTCTTTCTTTTTTTGTAGATGAATAGTTTGTAATGCCAACACAGTTGTTAAAAAGATTGTCTTTTTCCCAGCTGACAAACTTTGGGCCTTTGCCAGAAGTGATCTTTAAATCCCCCATTGAATGCCCAAAGTGTGAAATCAAGACCTATATAGAAGCCCTTAAACAGGGCTCAGAGCTTATACCCTCTTAAGAGAGTGATTTGTCAAAGTGGGAAAGCTACTTATCCCTGAATTTTCACAGGGTGCCATGGCTTAGGAAATCCTGGTGGCATGATGGTTTAGTGGTATGTCTGCTAACTGACAGGTCAGCAGTTCAAATTCATCAGACTCTCCTTGAAAACTCCGTGGAGGAGGTCTACTCTGTCCTATAGGGTCGCTGAGTCAGAATTGACTCAGCAGTAGTGGGTTTAAGAATCGGTTTGTCACCGATCAGGAAAACACCTGCCCTCTAGGAAGGCATCAGAATTAAAGCCATTGTCAACGCACTTGTTGATAGTGTGGGCACACCAATGAAATTTATTATAAACTTAATTTTTTTTTATCTATTTGCAGATGATTAAACACTGTAACCTAGACATATTAAAATTACAGATTCAGAAAATCTAAGGCTTTCAGTCTTCAGACTGCTTATTCAGTGTCCTCTAAGCACTTTCAGATGTTTTATACTTTATTACTGCCTTTAAAATATCAAGCTGATAGGATGAAGTAAAACATTATTGCCAAGTGGAGAGAGGTGTAGGGGAATCTGCTCCTGTTAGAAGACCAAGCGTGACCCCTTCATGTCTGGCTCTCCCTTCTCGTGATCTCCCCACTCTCGCAAAGGCAGACACTCTGAACCAAACAAAGCTGATGCAGCAAGAAGGCAAAGACCACTATTTTTCTGTTGGTTTAGCACCTTGCATGTACTGTCTTTGTTTCGGTATCTGTATGTTTCTTTGCTCGGCTTTGGGAGTAGCGATTGCCCTTGCAGGTAATGGAGAAATCTCACTTCTCCGCTGTGTGACTTCCCTCCTGTCTTGCTTTTCTCACATCTCCACTTTGAGAAACCTACCTGCTTCTTGTGCTCTGATAGATTTCTTAGGGCCTCACGGACCCCAGCATGTGTTTGTCTATCATGTTCCTTCTCCCTCCCATTGTTCAAGTTCAAGCTCTGTGTCATGGATTGGATTGTGTCCCTCCAAAACTGTGTGTATAAGTTGCTGGGCCATGATTCCTGGTGTTGTGTGATGTTCCCATATATCATAAATCCTGCCTGTATTCTATTATGTTAATGAGGAAGGTGGATGACAGTTGTGTTTGTAGGGCAAGACTCAGTCTATGAGACTGTTTTGTGTCTTGAGGCAATCCTTTGGTATATAGAGGAAAGAAGCAAGCAGAGAGACAGAGGCTTCATTCTCGCAGTGCTGAGAGCAGAATGCTTCCTTTGGCCTTGGGGTCCATGTATCTCAGAAGGTTCCTGTCCAGGGGAAGATGAATGGCAAGCACATTCCTCCAGAGGCAACAGAGAAAGCCTTTGCTTGGGGCTGATACCCTGAATCTGGACTCTGAGACTACTTTTATGTGAGAGAGTGAATTTCTCTTTCTGAAAGCCATCCACTTGCAGTATTTCTGTTATACCAGCAGTAGATGCCTAAGGTACTCTGTGAAATTCCTCCCTTTTTAGACCTGACGTGGCTATTTAGGCTCATGTTTCCTGGTAGTTTGTTGCCTGGTAGATGCTGAGAGGCCCTGAAGGCTGTTCCCTGGACCCGCATCTGTTGAGGGACTGTAAACAGTGCCTTTAATGAGAGGTATAGGAGGAGGGAGAGTGGAGGAGACTCCTGTAGGCAAAGACAAGAAGCTGGGAGTATACCTTCATCCGTGTGTGAGCCAGGACGAGTGATTTTCCACCTCCTTCAATATTCCTTCCCTATTTGTGTTAGTGGTTCTAAATTTTGTCTAAGAAAACTATTTCAGATAATATGACATTCTAGAAGTCAGTATGGTCATGGTGTAGCCTAGGCCCAGATACAAGCCTTAATATGAAATTCTGAGAAGGAGGTTGTTAACATACTGTAGCAATTCTCCCCCAAGAAGAGTTTTGCCTGCTTGGGACAATGTCAATGTCTAGAGACATTTTTGATTATCAAGATTGGGAGAATGCTGCCAGCACCTAGTGGGCAGAGTCCAGGGAGTCTGCTTTATTGTTGTTATTACTTGCCATTGACTTGGCTCTGACTCACGGAGACTCAGGAGTTCAGAGTAGAACTGTATACTCCTACAGGGTTTTCAAAGCTAGCACCTTTCAGAAACAGATTGCCAGTCCTTTCTTCTGAGGCACCTGTGGGTGAGGTCCAACTGCCAACCTCTTAGCTGATATATTACTTAACCACTCACAGTGCTCATGGACTTTCAATGCCTAGGATGGCCTTCCACAACAAAGAATTAAGTAGTCCCAATGTCAACCAAAAGGTCAGCAGTTAGAATCCACCAGCTGCTTCTGGGAAACCCTGTGGGCAGTTTTACTCAGCCCCGTAGTGTTGTTATGAGTCAGAATCAACTTAGCAGCAATGAGTCTGTCTTGATTTTTTTAATGTCAGTCGTGCTGAGGTTGAGAAACCCTAATACAGAGGCAAATTGTCTATTTCTTGAAGCCATGAAATACTTAAGACCTAGTTGAGAGGCACATAAACATTTTGTAAACCCCAACTTCTGGGTATTATCCCTCAACCAAAGTCAAAATCAGTAGTTCATCCAGGATTGGAGAGCACATACTAGATTGCTAGAGCAAACAGCTACCTGTTTTTAAATATTCTTTCCCATCTAGGGAATCATTTGAAAATGGGTTTGCAGAAGAGAATAGTGTGGATTTTTTTTTTCCTCCTCTAGGAAAGCATGTGCTCTGAAAATAGACTCTTTGAAAATGGTTTTTTCCTTCTAAATTTTCTTGAGGTTGGAGTGCAGGGCATTTTCTTCACAGTTGCTTCCATCTGTCTCTTCTTATGAAACAAGCTCCCCAGATGCACAAAAGGTTACATACTGCACTGTTTGCCAAAGGCTGAGGGTTCTTAAGTCTTAACTGATTTAACTCTTTTGTGACATATTGAATATCTGGTATCCCACTCACTTTTAGTACCTCTGGGGTTCTTAGGGAATGTATTTTTCCTATTGAAAGGATTTGCTTTACTCCAGTGAGATTTGTACAATGTCAAAAGGTGAAAGAAACATTCACTGAAGCAAAATAGCTGGGAGTTAGATAAAACCAGAGGTGCCCCATGTACCGAAATGGATGGTGTACTGCAATAAAGCCTCCTGCCTAAGACCAGTGGACCAGAAAGTCTCCCACAAATCATGCATTTTCACATATTTTTCAAAATCAATATCACCAACCAAAAATTTAAACACATTTGATGATTCAGCATGCATTCCACTACTGAAAACATGTGGTACCCCCCACCCCCAAAATCCAAAGCAGAAAATAACTGGGTCTTGGAAAGGTTACGAATAAGACAGAAGCAAACTTGGCAGGGTCCACTCTTCTCACAGAGTGACTGTGTCTGTCTAAAATAGCATCTGTTGGCTGGACAGCATCTTTGTCAGTGTGGCAAGTGATTATCATCTCTTCCACCCATAGGAGACATAGACCACAGTTTATGGGGAAGGATGTCCTTGGAAGGTGCAAATGGTTTATGTATTCAGTTGCTAACCAAAAGGCTGGAACATGAGTTATTAGAGGTGCCCCAGAAGAAAAGCCTGACAATCAATTTCCAAAGAATCAACCATTGGAAATCCTGTGGAGAACAGTTCTACTCTAAGATACATGGGTCAACATGAGTCAAAACTGACGGTATTTCGTTTTGTTTTGTTTTGAAAAGAGAAAAAGAAAATCGGAAAGCTTTAAGGTATAGTAGGAAAACCTAGTGGCACAACCGTTAATTGCTACATCTGTTCACCAAAGGTCTGCAGTTCAAACTCACCAGGCACTCCTTAGAAACCTTTTGAGACAGTTCTACTCTGACCTACAGGGTCCCTATCATTCAGAATTGACTTGATGGCAGGGAGGTTTATTTATTTATGCATTTATTTTGAGCTTAAGGTACAGCAGAGTCCCAAAACAATGGAGCCTCAATGCATTAAAAAAAAAAAAAGGAGATATGGTTAAATAAAAAGGATGAGATAGCACGTGTTTTTAAAAATATGATGGAATTTTATGCCTTATTCTTTAAAGTTTCAAGATGTATATGGAAATCAATTGTGGTAAAATGGATTATTATCTATGCATTACAAAGTTTTAGTGGACTATGTGATGATATTGGAATTCTTTCGAACATCTTCTACCATAGTTACTCATGTGTACTATTAGTGGCGTTATGCACCCTCCTCCCCCTACTCTCGCATTAAGAAACTTGGAATGATTTTCACAAGGTAGAAGAGATAGTTCGGGAGAAAAGTGTATAAGCAGAAGGATTTCAAAACAAAATCTTCTACAAAATGTTGTCTTGTTGACTACAGGGCCTTGGACGCAATGGGAGGAAGAACCGCAGGAATGTTTTTATTTCTCTAAAGCAGAAAAGTCCGTGACAATAAGGAGAGACAGTGTTAGAGACCTCAAAAAGCTTCCATGCCTCAACTTTTAATTGGCTAGCGACACAGGCCACGCTGGCAGGATTGCCTGAGGGTCAGATGTCCCTACTCTTCATCCCCGTCTTTCTGATTCTTGTTAATTTCTTCTCAGTCAAAATTCTGTATTCCTTATTTTTGGTATAGCAGGAAGACCCTAGGAAATAGAAAAGCCGGTGTCTTTCTTCTAAGACTTGCTCTTTTGGTTTTAGTTGAGATAAATTTATACTCAGACTTCTCTTGAAGGAACTTGTTGTGTAGTGCTGGGCCTGGCCACCCCTCTTCTATGCCAGCCGTATGAAAGGGAGCAAGAAATGCTTCCTTGCATACCACTGTGTTCACAAAGGAAAAAGACAAGCAAGAGATTTGGAGAAATCTCTTTTGGACTGGAAAATCTCCCCTGTGGGCAAAGTCTTCTTCAGAAAATCAGGAAACTTAGGTGCTGATTCTGGCTATGGTTAACATAGTTTGGCTCTGGAAAAAGTTATTTATGGATGAGTTACTTCTGTGTTTTGAAGTAGAATAGTACAGTCCAACATCAACTATCTTAATCAGGTTTGGCTTGAAAGTAGGACCAGGGGCCAAGGCTTGCGGGTAGGTAGTTTATTTCAGGGAGCAACTACACAGAGAGGCGAGTCAAACAGGGAAGGATGTGGAGATAACACGAGGATGCACCGCATCGTGGCCATGGCTATGAGTCACTGCTGTCTGAGTCCAGTGGAACCTTCTGAGAGCCTTTCTGAATGGTATTTCTGAAAGGTCCACCTAGGGAATGCAACAGTGAAGCAGTAATTTATCTGTTTTCACTCATTGGTTCTACTCTGCCCTATAAGGTCCCCTGTGAGTCAGAGTTCACTCATCAGCAGTGGATTTTGCTCTGTTTTTTGGTTACTCTCAATGTTTAAAGGGACACCATAGGTGTTCACTTCACAGTCACGCGTTACGCGGACCTGGATGCAGTGAGCGATCCCACCTGAATCCCACTGCAGGTCAGAGAAGCCCAGGCAGAAATCACAAGGTGGGTGGCACAGCCTGAAGGTCAAGAATCACCAGGTAGCATATCTCCGTGCCCTGAAGATCACCCTCCCTTCCTTAGATAGACCATGTTGTCACTTCTGTGACATCAGCTGTGTGGTGTGCCTGGTATGCTTTCTCCTGTATCTAAAGAATTGCTCATCTAGTCTTTAAGCCCAAGTCCAACATCACCTCCCCAGGGAACCTTTTACATGTGTAAGAAGAGTGGGACCCTCAGAGCATTGCTTTCAGGATAAGAAGAGGAAGTACTCTCAAAGCTTTTAAGTGCACTCTCTGCATGGAAGCAGCAGTGAAGGCACTAATTGTTGCTATTTTAAAATCATTTCTTATATCAGTAGTCCTTATGTCTGCTAGGTTGTTACACAGGAGGTCAGGGACCTTGTGTTATTTGTTTGCTAAATGCCTGGCAGAGTACCTGGCAGCTGCGACCCAAAGGATTCCTGTTCACTGCTGCTTTGTTCTTTGTCACCTCTCAGCCCAACTTGCCTCATTAAGCCTAATTAATAGAAATATCTTATTTCACTATTTATTTCTGCTTGTGTAGACACTGTCGTTGGAATAGCAATCTCAAATGCTTTCTCAGGAAACTCACAAAGGCGAAATATGTGCTCGCTTAGCGCTGGGTAGTGATTGACGCAGAGTTGAGCAATTAACTCCCTTTTACCTTCCTCCAGCGTGCAACAGAAAATAGAGTTCTTTTCTTTTTAACGAGCCTCCTAAATTAGTAAGTGGGATGGTTCAGAAGGGAATTAGACGCCAAAGTGGAAAAATAATTTAATGAATATGGATGTATCGGGAAATTGCTAATTAAATATGGTTTCACATTACAATTTGTTCTGATATTTTATTAACTTCTGCACATGTAGCTCCATCAAAGTGTGCATACAATCATAGCAACCATTTTTAATAATTTGAGGTTTTGATGACTGCATGATGTCATTGTTGTTAGATGTCTTCTAGTCAACATATTGCTCACAGTGACCCCTTGGGACAGAGTGGAACTGTCCTATAGGGTTTAATCATCCGTAATCCTCATGGAGCTGATCACCAGGTCTTTCTCTTGCAGAGCTGCTATGTGGGTTTGAATAGCCAGACTTCCGGTGGGCAGCCAAACACTGAACCATTGCATCTCAGGGGCTCCTTAAAATCTCCAGTAAAGTGCTTAAATCACAAACAATGGACAACTTTTTATTTTATCTAGATTATTTACAGCTTCTGTAAAGTGGTGTTTAAACAATCTAAAACTCATGCTATATTAGCCAGCCAGCCAAGGCACTTGCTATCCCCCAAATCGTTCTTCATTCTACGTTTCTCCCAGAAAACTCTGCGCATGAATTCAGTAGGTCATAGATACAAGTACCCCGTGTCTAGCATAGTGTCCAGGACACAAAGGAAATAAAATAGATGTTTCTGGGATTTACAGAGGCACTAATAATATCCACCTTTATTTCCCTGTAAAGGCTACTGGCTTTTGTTCTGAGGTCAGATGTGTGAGTGGCCACCACAACATCCTAGTAGGTCTGGCCAAGGAGCTCTAGACTATAAATTGATATCTTTCCACAAAGTCTCCTGTCTTTTTTTTTTTTTTTTTTTATCAGCTGACCTGTGGATTCTGGAACACAAGACTTCAGCAATCTCCAGCCTAATGCCTGACATACAGATTTGTACTTGCTAGCCCACACAACTGTGTGAGCCAATTTCTTAAATCAATCAATCAATCTAATTACTGTTTTTCTGTTTCTTTTTAGAACTCTGGCCGAGGCAGCCAGAGTCATGCCAAGTTGACAGCTGACAACAAGCACCTTCTGGTTCTGTCATTTAATTAGGACAGTGAAACACTTCCATATGAGTTGACAAAGTATTGCTGCCTTCAGCCCCTGACAGCCACCTCTGTAATGGACAGAACTGGGTCCTTCAAAATATGTGTTGTAAATCCTAGCCACTATGCGTCTGGGAATAGTGTTTACTTTGTTATATTAATGAGGCTGTATCAGTGCATGATATATCTTAAGCCAATCATTTTTGTGATACAAAGGGGAAATTTTCGCACAGAAGCAAGGGAGCACAGTTGGAGGAAGACGGACATCACATCACACGAAGATATCAAGGGACCAAGGAATAGCAGCTGAAGGGAAACACTGACCTTTCCCCAGAACCAATGGAACAGAATGCCTTCCCTTTGAGCTGGTCTCCTGAATTTGGATTCCTAGCCTCCCTAACTGTGAAAAAATAAAATTCTGTATATTAAAGTCACCCACTTGTGGTATTTCTGTTATAACAGTACTAGACGGCTATCTCTTGTCATCTCAGGTGCCCCACAGTGTCCCAAAGAAGCAGCTGGTGAATCTGAACTGCGGGTCTTTTGGGCAGTAGCCTGAGCTCTTAACGACTGTGCCACTGAGGCTTCAACAGCACTGGGAGAGCCGGGTCCATCTTTAACGTCATAAAAAACATCATAAACCAAATCCATCGCTGCTGAGTCAATTCTGACACATACCAACCCCACAGGACAGAGGAGAACTACCCAAAACATTTTCGAGGAACAGATGGTAGATTCCAACCACCAACCTTTTGGTTAGCAACCAAATGTTTAACCTCTCTGCCACCAGGACTCCTGTACTTTAAATATTATCCCTGGAATCATAATATATGCTTAATAGATTATTCGTTGAAACTCACCTATTCCCAAAGGTCAGTGTATTTTCTGGTGAAATAATCTTAATTCATCTTGGAAAACCTGGTTCTTCTTCCTGGCATATGATATTTTTTTCACTCCACTGAGTCATTCTAAATGGGAATGTTTAAACACTCTGGATGCTTTTAGTGAATTGTGCGTCCATAAAGTAGAAAATCAATCAGATGCAATTTTTGTTCATTACTGAAAAGGGCCTTAAGCCATATTTTAAAAGCATTTGCTGCCCTTTTGAATTTAAGCTATGAAAATATAATTTTAGTTAAACTTGTTTTTGAAAAGCAGATGATTCATCCACTGTGGCATTGAAACATTTATGAATGAACCTCTCCTGCACCATCTCAAAGCTTGTTTGCAATTTTCCAATGAGCTGGTGTCAGTAACTCCTTATGTACTATTTCAACAGAGCCAAAAATCAATAGTGAATTCTGCAAGCTATAAGGACGTGGGACGTGATCAAGGGCAAAGCTTTAACTTTCACATCCTCTTGGAAAGAAATGCAATTAACTACCTGTCATTCCCACTTTTTTTTTTTTTTCTGTGCAAAAACTAATTGCAGGCGTAAAATTCTCCCCATTAAGAAAGGGTCGTGGTTAAAGGCAGGTAGTAAATTTGTGTATTTGTACCCAAAGAAGAGATCCTTAAAAGGTTCAAGTATTAAGCAGGTGAGAAGAGTCATAAACAAATTAGGCAGAAGAAGCTGCCCAGCAGTTGGTGTACTTGCTTCCCTGCTGCAACATTGCCTTGACTTTGTTAATTACACACACTACAGATACAGAATTCCAGAAGTGTTTAAAATTCATATCTTTTGGTCTTCACATAACTGGATATCCATCTGCAAAAAAGTGAAATGGGACCCATATTTCACAGCATGCACAAAAACTAACTCAAAATGGATCAAAGACCTAAATATCCATTCGAACATGATAAAGATCACAGAAGGAAAAGTAGAGACAGTGCTGGGAGCCCTAATATGCAGCATCAACAGGCCACAAAAAATTACTAATAGTGCACAAACACCAGAAGAGAAAATAGGTAACTGGGAACACCTAAAGATCAAACATGTATGCTCATCTAAAGAGTTCAACAAAAGAGTAAAAAGATAACTTACAGTCTAGAAAAGAATTTTTGGCTGTCATGAATCTGACCAGCGTTTAATATGCATAGTCTACAAGGTACTGCAAAACTACAAAAGGAAAAAGACAAATAACCCAATTAAAAAAAAAAAAACGAACAAAGGATACAAACAGTCACTTCACCAAAGAAGATGTTCTGGACACCAACAGATTCATGAAGAAATGCTCATGCTCATTAGCCATTAGAGAAATCCAAATCAAAACTACAATGAGATAACATTTTATCCCAACAAAGCTGGCATTAACCCCAAAACACAGCATAATAAATGTTGGAGAGTTTGTGGAGAGACTAGAACTCTTCTACACTGCTGGTGGGAATGTAAAATGGTACAATTGCTTTGGCAATCTATTTGGTGCTTTCTTCAAGAGCTAAAAATAGAAATACCATATGATCCAGCAATCCCACTTTTTGGAATATGTCCTGTCGGGAGCCATGGGAGAGCCCCCAGGCCCCGACATACAGGAAGCTTGTAGGGCTGAAAAAGCCCGCGCGCGCCAAGCTTGAAAAAGCCCGCGCCCGCGAAATTCAAAAGGCCCGCGCGCGCGAAAAACTTCCTGCCTGATGTCACTGCCTTAGTCATATGTATATCCAATCCCCAGCCGACAACTACCTCACTCCAAATGTCACTCCATCTCTACGTCACTTGATCCCTCCCTTTATTCCTACTGCTATAAATATACCTCATTTTAATAATAAAACTGAGGCTTGATCAGAATCTTGTCTTGCCTCCATTTTTCCGCCCTCCCTGCTTTACTTTCACAGGCTTCCCCTCGTCCCTTCGTTGATTTGTCCCGCGGGTCGGGGCAGAACTGGCGCCTCAACGTGGGGCCCGAGGTACGGAGCTGCTGAAAGAAACCCACCACGGAGAAGGAAGTCCTGGCCAGGCGTCCTGAGCGACCGCACCGGGTGTGAGCTTGCTCGACTGGAGTTTCCACGGGAAAAGCTGCCCGTGAGTCAAACTCGTCCTGATCACTGCGGGAGTAGCCGCCCTGCGAGTTTGGTCTGTTAGAGGTTAAGTGGGTGAAATTTATGGAGCAAGAATTAAATTCACATGAGCTCTTGTTAACGGCAACCAAGGATTCTATCAAAGGGCGGAAATTTAAGGCTAACAAAGAGATTTAGTACATTTCTTTAATTTCTTGTCTAATGTCTGACCTTAGTTTTCCCCAGAAGGGGGCCTCTAGCTTAGAGGTACTTAGGTGCAGTCAGGACCTAACTTGCCAACTAACTTCCCTTGGACTTCAAATTGCCCCGAACAAAATACAACTTGCTGACCCTTATTATTACCTCGGTTTCGAATTAAATAATAATCAAATCACCACTCAAAAGCTTCACTTAAAAACCTCTCATCTACACACACTTAATGATTTCCAAAAGTTCCTGGGAGATATTAATTGGCTCCGACCATACCTCAAACTTACAACTGGGGAATTAAAACCATTGTTTGATACTCTTCACGGAAATGCCAGCCCCCTCTCTCCCCGCTACCTCAATCTGGAGGCAAAAAGGGCCCTTCGCATTGTTGAAGAGGCCATACAGCAACAACAGGTTACCTTCATAACTTATGAACAGCCCTTTGCCCTTATTGTCTGTGCCACACTACATACACCCACGGGGGTTTTGTGGCAGAATGGCCCTCTCCTGTGGATACACCTATCCTCCACCCCGACTAAAGTTCTCCTCACCTATCCCTCCCTGGTGGCCAAACTTATAAGACTAGGCCGAGAAAAAAGCCGCCAGCATTTCGGCAGGGACCCTGATCAGCTTATCCTTCCTTACACCAAAGAACAAACAGACTGGCTCTCTCAAAATGATGATGACTGGGCAATTACCCTAGTCACATTCCAGGGTACTATAGATAACCATTATCCTTCACACAAACTCCTCCAGTTTGCCCAGAGGCACCTCTTCCCCAAAATAACATCTACTCAGCCCTTGAAAGGAGCCTCCCTGGTTTTTTCAGATGGATCTTCCTCTGGTATTGCTGCGTGGGTTATAGACTCACAGGAAAACAGTGTCCAGTCTCCTTACAGGTCTGCCCAGCTTGTAGAGCTTTTCGCTATCCTACAGGTCTTCACAATACTACATGATGTTCCCTTCAATCTTTACACCGACAGTGCTTACATAGCTCTCTCAGTCCCAGTGTTGGAAACTGTTCCTTACATCAAATCATCTTCTAACGCTGTGCTTCTTTTTCAACAACTTCAGGCACTTATCCTAAAAAGACAACACCCCTTTTTTATTGGACACTTGCGTGCCCATACTGACCTTCCAGGACCCCTCTCCGAAGGCAACAACCTTGCAGATAAACAAATACACTTGGTCCTCTCAGCTACCCTAGAGCCCATTACCAAAGCCCAACAGGCTCATGCTCTTCACCACCTCAATGCTCGTACACTCCGCCTTATGTTTAAAATTACCAGAGAACAGGCGAGACAAATTGTTAAAAACTGTCCTGCATGCGTAACTCTTCTGCCTCTCCCCCACCTAGGAGTTAACCCAAGGGGCCTGCTCCCCAATGAAATCTGGCAAATGGATGTTACCCATATTCCTGAGTTTGGTAACCTCAAATATGCCCATGTGACCATTGATACCTATAGTGGGTTCCTCCATGCTACCCTCCACAGTGGTGAGGCCTCTAAAAATGTTATAGCACATGTTCTCCAATGTATTGCCATCATGGGGAAGCCCCAACAAATCAAAACCGACAATGGACCAGGATATACATCACAAACCTTTAAAAATTTCTGTGGTCAATTCCAGATCAAACATGTAACTGGCATTCCCTATAATCCTCAGGGACAGGGCGTAATAGAGCGAGCCCACCAGACCCTTAAGTATACCATATCCAAACTTAAAACAAACACTGTTTATTCCACTAAAGGTTCCCCTCGTAACCTCCTAAATCATGCATTGTTCATCCTTAATTTCCTACAATTAGATCTTAATGAAAAATCTGCGGCAGATCGTCTTTGGCATCAAGAGACTAAAAATCAATATGCCAAGGTTATGTGGAAAAATCCCATAACCCACAAATGGCACGGTCCTGATCCGGTTCTTATCTGGGGAAGAGGCCACGCATGTGTGTATGATACTGCAGAAGGGGCCCCTCGGTGGCTACCTGAACGTCTTGTTAAGCCCATCAATGATAACCCCATTTCCAGGGAAAATACCCCTGAGAAGCCTTCTCCTCTTTTGTAGGCTGTGAAGGCCGCCTGTGTCCGGCATTGCTGGAGTGAAATGTTGAGAAAACTCTGCGATATGGAAGTCAACAATCCATCACAGATAAGCTTTTTAACCTTCTTGTTAATCATTTTTCTTACATATGAAGGATTTGCCCCTACCAACCCCCATGCTCCTTTTAGCCTTAAATGAGCTGTTATGAACCTAAATGATAATTCCATACTCTATAATGTTAGTGACACCAAACCCTTAAACACTTGGTGGCCTGACCTTTCCTTTTGCCTTAAAGATGTCATCCCACGCATAAAAGAATACGCCTCTAAACACGTGTGCAACTTCGGGCTTTATGTTTGCCCCAACTATAATAAAGGCGCTCACTGTAGGACAACCGATTCCTACTTCTGCGCCAAATGGAGTTGCGTTACCTCAAGTGATGGAAATTGGAAATGGTCCACACCTTCTTCAGACCTCTTAAGTTTCTCCTTTACTAAGTATTATGATAAAATCAAAAGATTTATTTCCTCTAAACCATGTAACAAAGACAGATCATTCAGGGGTCATTAAGGACACTATAACTAACCTCAGAGAGCGATTAAATCAGAGACAACGAGAATGGGGAAGCAGCTCAGGACCGCTTGATTTTAACTTTACCGGAACTTCATGGCTTACTAATCTACTTCTCAGTTTTGCTGGCCCTGTTTTAGGAATATTACTGTTCCTGACCTTCGGCCCTTGGGCATTCAGAAGAATAACAAACCTCATCAAACAACAAATAGATGCTGCACAAGCTAAACCTATTCAAGTTCACTACCATCGCCTGGCAGTTGACGAAGCTTATGCCACTGAAATGGGGTACCCTAGCTTCCTCCCCACGGGGACAGCATGAAAAGTAGAGGCATGCTTACCTCCTTACCAATCTGGCAAGAGAGGTATGGGTACTGGGACGAGTGCGAAGCAAAGCATTGCAAGGGAAAGTTAACACTAACTCCTCTACGTTTCCCTGGGGCACACCTGGCTTGCATAGAGGTTGGTATCTATCTCAACATCAAAACGGCTCTGCCTCTCCTCCTCAAAAGATACCAAGAGCCATAAATTCCACGTGGAGGAGCCTTGGTCAATACCCCCTCGCCCAGTTAAAGCCCACCTCCCATTAATTAAAACAAAAGGGAGGAGATGTCGGGAGCCATGGGAGAGCCCCCAGGCCCCGACATACAGGAAGCTTGTAGGGCTGAAAAAGCCCGCGCGCGCCAAGCTTGAAAAAGCCCGCGCGCGCGAAATTCAAAAGGCCCGCGCGCGCGAAAAACTTCCTGCCTGATGTCACTGCCTTAGTCATATGTATATCCAATCCCCAGCCGACAACTACCTCACTCCAAATGTCACTCCATCCCTACGTCACTTGATCCCTCCCTTTATTCCTACTGCTATAAATATACCTCATTTTAATAATAAAACTGAGGCTTGATCAGAATCTTGTCTTGCCTCCATTTTTCCGCCCTCCCTGCTTTACTTTCACAGGCTTCCCCTCGTCCCTTCGTTGATTTGTCCCGCGGGTCGGGGCAATGTCCTAGAGAAATAAGGGCTGACATACAAACAGATAGATGTACATCAGTGCTTACTGCAGCACTGTCCACAATAGCAAAAAATGGAATCAAACTAGGTGCCCATTAACAGGTGAATGAATAAACAAACTATGATATATTCACATAATGGAATCCTATGCAATGATAAAGAACAACGATGATCTTAGGAAACATCTCATAACGTGAAGTAACCTGGAAGACTGAGTGGCATCTGGGATCTTAAAGCTAGCAAGTGGCCATCTAAGTAGCATCAATTGGTCCCAATCCATCTGGAGCAGTGGGAAGTGAAGGACATTAAAGACAAAAAGAAAACTTGGGCACAGCAGATAGATCATATGGCCCAGAATGCCATGATCCAGAGACTATGTCAGCATGAGACCAGAAGAACTAGATGGTGCCCTGCCACCACCAGTGACTGCCCAGACAGGGAACACAATGTAAAGTCCCTGATGGAGTGGGAGAAAAACAGGTGTGCGGAACCAGAACTCTATTAAAAGACCACATTTGATGGCCCTGGCCTCCCTGTTAGCCCAGAGCTGAAATCAGTACGAAAATCAACTCTTCAGACAAAGATTAATTTAGATTATAAACTTTCGGTTAAACCACAATAAAACCTTTTTAAAAATTTATATTTTTGCTGCTAGATAATTCACATACTGTTCAGTGTCAAATTTCATGTCCTGGATTTAAATTTCCTAGATGTCAAGACTACCACAGTTCCGTCTGTCATACTATGTGTGGTGGCTTGCTGTGATCCTGGAAGCTATATCCTTCTGTGTCAAAAAGCTGCAGTGCTGTCCATAGTGGACAGGCTTCAGAAGACCTTCTAGAATAAGACTAGAAGAAAGGACTGGCAATCTACTTCTGAAAATTAGTCAAGGAAGAACCTATATACCACAACAGAATACTGTTCCATGTAGTACTGGAAAAGCCCCCTAGATTTCAAGGTGGAATTCACTCCACGGCAATGGGTTAGTTTTAGTTAGCTTGGAAGGCATTTAAAATACACCGTCATCACCATGAGACAGCAAATGATACTGATGAAGAGTATGCTTCCTGGGTTATATAGATACATGAGGCTAACTGGGCAGCTCCTGTCCAGGGACGAGATGAGGGGCAGAGGGGGACAGGAGCTTGTTGAATGGACACAGGAAATACAGGGTGGAAAGGAGTTGTGCGCTGTCAGGGTAGGGAGAGCAGCTAGAGTAACAAAGCAGTGTGTGTGTACCTTTTTGTGTGACAAAAGTGACTTGCACTATAAACTTCCACCTAAAGCATAATGATATGCTTAAAAGTATATACCTAAAAGACAAAAATATATCACACAAACAAAAAGCAGAACACAATAAACAACAAAAAGAAAACACTGTAGTTGCCACCAAGGACTTCAGCATTCCAAGAATCATGAAAACAGTGCAGGATAGAGCAATGTTTCATTGTTTTGCACGCGGTTTGCCACGAATCGGAGCTAACAGTTGCTCCATCTAGGAATAAGGAGGCGATAAAAAATCGCGATAGTGCCGTGATGATTCTGTGGCCAAGGCTGATAAGGAGCCCACAGAAAGTCTTGATAGCTGCTAGCATGTAGTTAAATTGCTCATCAAGAAGGCTAGGTGAACTAATGCTTTATGACCTTTTTTTAAAAAAAAAAATAAACTTTTTACACTGGTGCCTGTCTTAGTCATCCAGTACTGCTCTAACAGAATTACCACAAATGTATGGCTTTAACAAAGAAAAG
Source organism: Heterohyrax brucei (assembly GCA_028571685.1). NCBI lineage: Eukaryota > Metazoa > Chordata > Mammalia > Hyracoidea > Procaviidae > Heterohyrax > Heterohyrax brucei. The sequence continues at coordinate 80,802,418 of CM053148.1, read as the reverse complement.
TTTATTCTCACATAGTCTAATAGGCTACAAATCCAAATTCAGGGTGTCTGCTCCAGGGGAAGTCTTTCCCCTCTTTGTTGACTCTGGAGGGAAGTCCTCGTGTTGCATCAGTCTTTGTTCAGGGAGCATCTTGGTGCAGGAACCTCAGTTCTGAAGGACAAACTCTGCTCCTGGTGCTGCTTTCTTGATGGTGTGAGATTCCCCGCTCTCTCTGTGTTCCTTTCCTTTTATCTCTTGTAGGATGGAAATCCTGGTGCGTAGTGTTAAGTGCTACAGCTGCTAAGTGAAAGGTCAGCAGTTTGAATCTGCCAGATGCTTCTTGGAAACTCTATGGGGCAGTTCTACTGTGTCCTGTAAGGTCGTTAAGAGTTGGAATCAACTCAGTGGCACAATTCAATCTATGACAATGCCTTTAAGACAAAGCAGTAAGTAGCTGGGCTCTTATCTGCTCTGTGTCCTCAGTATAAGTTCTGCTTTCAAACATTCTGTGTGCGGGTGAGCCTGCAAAAGGCAAGTGTGCAGGATACTGATGGCTTTACTTCCTCTAGGCATCAACTCTTTTTGGCCCCAGACAGCATATCCTGGAAACATTTCAGATGAGCCCTGCCCAGTGTCAGTGACGGGGCCAGCCACACTCCTCACCCATGTTAGGTAATCAGTACCTACCTTGGTGTTTGCAGTCCTCCTCCTTGTCCACCGAGCTAGACTGGTAAGCCTTTGTGATGCATGGCTCCCTGCCTTTTACCAAGGTAGAGTCATGACCTGTTTCTTCTCTGCTTAATTTGTCATCCTCTACATAGAGCACAACTGGGTCATCAAACAGACAGTAGCTAAGTACACGTGAGCTCCTGTGTATCTCTATCTACAAGTCATAGCCAGGGCTTTGCCATCTTCTACACACCACTGCACATCCAGAGAATGATAAAGTCATGTACAGTGCACTGGGGTAGATGGATGACAGTGGCCGGAACATTTCTAAGTTTTTCAAAGGGCAGGCATGCATCTGGGTGGAACTCTATCATAAACAAAGATACTTGGGACTGTACTCTCAGCTTGAGACAGTAGCAAAGCACCACCCTTTGTCAGTCTAGTCCTCTTTTCCCATCTGAAAAACCATTAATTCACTCACTCAATCTAGAATGTTGCTAGGCTGTATATAGATAGGCTCTCCAACTTGACGGCACTTGGCTTGGCTTGGCTCTGTCTCTGTCTCTGTCTCTGTCTCTGTGCTCAACAGGCATGCAAAGAGAAGGTCATTCCACTTTCCTTTAGTGGGCTTAGAAATTTTGGAATATAAGCTCTGCTAGGAGGACGTTCATTCTGTCCCTTACTTTCCCCTCCAGCTCTCTCTGACTTCCATAGTGAACTACATTATCTTGTGTCTACTACTTTCTCGCTTTATCAACAGAAGGCATTTCTGTCACTCAACCAGCAGCCTGTTTCTCCTTGGCTAAGTCCATCAACCATTATCCAACATCTGAAGCAACTCAAACTCTAGAAAATAAAACTTTGTGTGCGCTAGATAGAATTTTATTATAGCAGAATATTGTAATTAACACCTCATGGATAGTAACGTGGAGAAGTGCGCATCGTTTCTGGAAGCCCTCCTCAGAACCAGTGTCACAGTCTTGTCACTCAGAAAGTAGTAGTAGAGGATGCTGGGATTTATAAGGACCCCTTCCTTGGTTTCATAGTTTCTGTTATAATCTTCAATTTAATTAACTGAAATTTCAGTAGCCTGTTGCTGTACAGGCAATTCTGATTCCTGATAACCCCATGCTTTACAGAGTAGACCAGCACCATGGACTTTCTTAGCTATCATCTTTATGGAAGCAGATCACCAGGTCATTTTTTCTGGGGTACCTACCATCAGATGTGTCCAAACCTCCAACCATGACATTAGCCAAACCCAAAATCCCGTTGCCATTGAGTCAATTCTGACTCATAGCAACCCTATAGAACAGAGTGTAACTGCCCTATAGAGTTTCCAAGGAATACTTGGTGAATTTGAGCTGCATATCTCTTGGTTACCAGTCACAGTACTTACCCACTAGGCTGCCGGGTCCGCCACAAATGGTTGGCACCACCTAAGGACCTTTTTGAACTGAAAAACCCCAAATGAAACTCACTGCCATCAACTTTATTGTGACTCATAATGACCCTATGAGACAGAGTAGAACTGCCCCACAGAGTTTCTAAGGGGTTACCAGTAGATTCAGCCTGCAAACCTTTTGGTTAGCAGCCATAGCTCATAACCATTACACCAACAGCATTTCCTTTTTGAACAAGGGGCACATATTTTTAATTAACTAATGAATCATTATCTCAAATTATTCTTTTTAATGGATGTACAGTTTGAACTTGAAGCCCCACTGTTTTATTTGTTCTGGGCATCAGGAATGATGGAATGGGTCCTACCTGTGATATTGATGTTTGGGGTGGCAGTAGGGCAGTTTCATTCTTTGAGTCTATTGCCCACCTACCCACACAGTTGCTTTAACAGCGACAGCCTTGAACTGTTCATGGACTGAGAAGTTTAGAATTCTGGCCCTATAAAACTGGTGGACTTGCAACCCATCTGAGAAGCATCTCGTCTTGCCTCCCCTCTCTGCCCATCACTTAGCTCAGCCAATGACTAAACAAAAACAAAAACGGTGCCATTGAGTTGATGCCAACTCACAGCAACCCTATAGGACAGAGAAGAACTGCCCCATAGAGTTTCCGGAGAGTCCCTGGTGGATTTGAACTGCTAAACTTTGGTTTAGTAGCTGTAACACTTAACCCACTATACCATCAGGGTTTCCCGGTCAATGATTAAAGCAACCCAGCTAAACCAACTGCCACTGAGTTGGATCTGACTCATAGTGATCCTAGAAGTCAGAGTAGAACTGCCCCATAGAGTTTCCAAGGAACACCTAGCAAGTTTGAACTGCTGACCTTTTGGTTAGCAGACTTAGCACTTAATTCAACGATTAGAAGTGTTAAAAATAGCAGACAGCTGCTTATTAGGCCCTGCCCTCTGCTACTCCCAGCAAAGCCCTAGGTGACTCACCTTATTGGTAGCATTTCTCTGTCAACTTTCACCCCTTAAACTTTCCATCTTCCTAATGATAATGTCATAAAACCCCCCAAAGAGAATAGAGTTGGCAAGGGCTCCTGCCTTCCTGTTCTGCACTGAATCTTGTCCAGCTGTCATTCATTTCACTCCCCAGTCTGCTCCAAGTTTACATCCGTTACCATGGTGACCAGTCTCTTCCCTGGAAAGTCATTTTTCACTTTTCTCTTGGTTCGACAAGAAATTCGCATTTTGTAATGTCTCTTTCAAGTCTGTTCTTCTTAGCTTTGATCCACACTTCACTCCCTTGATGAACAGACTTCCTTTGGGATATAAAGGAGCTTCCCCTTTGCCCCCGCCTTTTTTAAACTTGTTTGCTTATTATTCCATCACATACCTTCATAAGAAATTGCACATCATGGAATCAAACATTTGTATTGTGTAGGGTGAATATGAATACAGTTTGTATCAGCAAAGTGTTGTTCACATAATACATATATTTTGAGATGTTTTAAAAACAAGATACGCTGTAAAGGGATTTCTACGGACACGTGGTTTCTCCAATTCTGTTTATGGGTTGAAATTGAGACCTACACAGCTATGTGTTGCTGTTAGCTTCCATCAGGTTGGCCTCCAGCCCATGGCAACCCCATGCACAACGGGACAAAATGCTGCCCATGGGTCCTGTACCTATCCTGTGGTCTACTGGACTGTTGTGAACCATAGGTCTTTCACTGGCTAATTTTCAAAAGTAGGTCACCAGGTCTTTTTTTCTCATGTGTCTCAGGCTAGATATTCTGCTAAAATGTGCTCATCATGGAGCAACAGGCAAGCCTTCACCAGCAGAGAAGTGGTGGTTGCACATGAGGTGTGCTGACTGGGAGTGGAACTAGATTCTCCCACATAGAAAGTGAAGATTCTACCACTGAGCCACCAATGACCTCTCCCAGCTAGGTAGCACCCCAACTAAAACAAGAGAAAGAAATTGGACAAACAAGGGACAACATTCATTCCCAAGAATGGAATCAAACCCAACCCACTGCTGTCTAATCAACTCCAGCTCATAGCCTTCCCATGCGACAGAGTAGAACTGCCCCATAGGGTTCCTAAGGAGCACCTGGTAGATTTGAACTGCCAGCCTTTCAGATAGCAACCATAGCACTTAACCACTATACCACCAAGATGGAACAAGTAGATGCTACTTTATGAAGAGTAAAGAACAGAAGACTGTTTTTAATCTTTAGACTCCCCACTTCTAAAACCAGATGCAGCTGAATTTTAGATGAGGTTGTTAAAAATTGTCTAAACAAGCTCACATGACATTTTTGATGAAATACTTTTCTTTTTCTTCTCGAAGTATTTAGAGATAAAGTTGAAGTGGTGAGTAGGGAACGGATTGTGGGTGACCTTGTAAGCCACAGTGAGGAGTTTGTACTCCGTGCTTCAGCCAATGATTTGAGGCAGGGAGACAATCCAGTTGGATCCTCATTTGGATAAATGAACACAGCTTACAGAGTCGGTTTAGGGGCTGTTGTGACGACCCTGGAGGTCATCGTAAGATGGGAAGAGGTGAACAAACTCAAAGGTGATGCCACGGAACTCAAGAACTGGTGGGTGGTGGTGGGAGAAGATGAGGAAGAGGTCCAGGGTAAATCGCATGTTTTGAACTTGGAAAGCTAGTTGGGTGGTGGCACCATACAGCACCATATGGAACAAAAATGTTTGGTCAGTGACATACCAGCTGCGTAAACGTCAACAGATGATCTTTCTTGAACTTTGGATTCCTTATCTTTAAAGGAGGAATAGTTACATCTATATCATAGCATTGAAAACCCTGGTTGCCCAGTGGTTAAGAGTTATAGCTGCTAAGCACAAGTTCAGTACCCCAGGCCCTCCTTGGGAACTTGATAAGGCAGTTCCACTCTGTCCTGTAGGGGTGCTATGAATCAGAATCAACTGGACAGCAGTGGGTTTGGTTTGGGGTTGGTTATGGCATAGGCTCGTTGTGAAAATTAAATAAGGTCCAAGGTAAGAAACTTAATATAGTGACTAACATGTAGTTCTCATAGTCACTGGGGGAGAAACCCTACTAGCGCATTGGTTAAGTGGGTTTGGCTGCTAAACAAGCTCAGCAGTTTGAATCCATCAGGCACTATTTGAAAACCTTACAGGACAGTTCTACTCAGTCCACTGGGGTTGTTATAAACCAGAACCAATGCAACTGGCTTGGTTTCTGGAGTTTCCAAGTGACGCTAACAGCTCAATGCTTATCTGCTCACCGACAGATGGCAACTGAAACCTACAAAGAGGCGCCTTGGACAACAGGCCTGACAATGTGCTTCTGAGAGGTCATAGTCTTGAAAACCCTATGGAGCATTTCTACCGTGCACGCTTGGGGTTGCCAAGCCATCAAGAATTACAGTCAAGCCATCAAGAATTACAGCCTAGCCAAACTGACACATAGCGTAACATCAACTATTAGAATGCTCTCCTTGCCAAATTGGCACTTGTACCCATCTCTATAAACCACTCATAAACTCCAAATAAAGACAACCATAAAGTCACACTTGCACCTAGCATGAAACAACCAACATGTATACAACCCAAAACCACTAGCTCCTTTTACATCTTGCATAATATAACAAGCAATGGGGTAAAGAAGGGAAAACAACGAAGATATTATTTGTGTGTGTGTATATATACACATATGGAAATTCTGCTGGCACAGAGGTTTAACTGTTATGGCTGCTAACAAAACCCTGGTCAGGCAGTGGGTAAGTGCTGTGTCTGCCAACCAAAAGGTTGGCAGTTCAAGCCTGCCAGGCACTCCTTGGAAACCCTATGGGGCAGTTCTACTTCAACCTCTAGGGTCGCTGTGAGTTGGTCACGACTCACCAGGTGCTCCTTGGAAACTCTATGGGACTGTTTCACTCTGTCCTGTAGTGTCATTATGAGTTGCAATCAACTGGACAGCAGTGGGTGGTGTGTGTATGTGTATATATATATGTATATATACACACACATACATAAACCAAGACAATATCACTCCTATAACCATCTAGTCTATCCTGATTTGTGTCGACAGCATAGGACCAAGTAGAACTCCTTCATAGTGTTTCCAAGGGACAGTTGTTGGATTCAAACCGCTGACCTTTTTGGCGAGCAGCCATGGCATGCTGCTTTCAACCACTGTGTTGAAAGGGTCCAGATCTTATATGTATATGTACATAGAAACACACACACGTAGACATGTAACAAAACAAGGAAGAAATTATTTACTACAGTTATAATTCTCATTTGTGCAAACGGTCACGGGGTTGTAGCTGGTATTTAGAACCACTTTTTTTCACTATTCAGTCCATGTGTGCCCTCAGAAATGTGCGTAGCCATTTTGCTGAGCCATCGTTCCCAATATTTTGTGATTTTCCTGTGCTGTTCATTCTAATCTCTGCCTGTGGCTAACAGATAGGATGATTATTTTAAAAGAGGATTAGGGTGGAACCGCAACACCATTGCTAAGCGAGTTTCCCAGGAGCGTGGCTTGCACCACCTTTTATCCTTTCATCCTGTGGGAGATAAAAAGAGAGGGAGGCAAACAGAGAGTTGGGAAACACATATTATCAAGACAGCAGCAATGGGAGAAGAGCATGTCCTTCAGCCCTGAGGTTCCTGTGTCAAGATGCTCCCTGGCCAAAGACTGACACAACACCAAGAACTTTGTCCAGAGCCAAAAGAGGGAAAGCCTTCCACCAGAGTAGACACACTGAATTCGGACTGTAGTCTACCGGACTGTGTAAGAACAGGCATTTCTCTTTTTAAAGCCATCTACTTTGTGGTATTTCAGTTAGAGCAATACCAGACGACTCAAACAATCCACAAGCCTTTAGTTCTCGTACCTCCTGCCTTTCTGACTTAGTATACATTTTTTTCTCCCTGCTGGGCAGAATCACAGGTCTCCAAAAACATAACTTTGTGTTTCTAATAAAAATTTACAGTAGAAATGTGTTTTCCTCTTTCACCTAAAAATGTATGCCCTCTTCATCATAGTGAGATGGACCGAGAGAAAACCAAGGGCATAGGGCCACCACAGCGGAGTCAAGACACATGGAAAGGCAAATCCTCTGGTTTCTCATTTTGCTAATTTTTGCAAAATAAGATTAAAATTTTAGGAAGTGGTTTTCAGGGAGTTTGAAGAAACACTCAAGTCTGGTTCTTGGAAGTGACTCTTTGTTTCCTAAGAGCAGTTTATTGTTTTGTGTGTATACGGGGACTCTTGATGACAGACTTTTGATGGGCAGGGCTAATGTCTGCTTTATATGCTAACTCTTACCAGGACTTGTCTGCGCGCTCTTAAGCTTCAGAGGACGTTATCTGACGTAGGCTAGAACAAATCCACCCAATAATCCGCAGAGTTTTAATAGGATTTTAGCCCACACACATTTTATCAGGGATATAATCTGCCGACTACTGTGTTGTTTGCCCCTCACTGGAAGTGCAACCCAAATTGAATGCCAGTGTTCAGGTCACAGTTGGAGGGTGGCTGAGTTGGTTTTAGACAGATATGGCCTCCTGCATGGAAATCATTGACGGAGTCTTGGCATCAATGAAACACTTGCTATGTTGATTGTTCTTGGGGAATTCCTGGCCCTTGAGGCTTTGTGAGGGTCACTGGATGGCACAAATAATTTACACTGGACTATGAAACCTGCAGGTTAGTGGTTCAGATCCACTAACAAGCACCATAGGAGGAAGAAGTGGTGATTTGCTTCTGTAAAGGTTACAGCCAAAAAAGCCCTCTTGTCTTAGTTACCTAGCAATGCTGTAAGAGCGATAACACCGGTACGTGGCTTTAACAAACAGCAGTTTATCTTCCCACTATCTGGGATGCTAGAAGTCCACATTCAGGATTCCAGACCTAGGGGACGACTCCCTCTGTCCGTCGGTTCTGGAAAAGGTCCTCAGCTTTAATCTTCCCCAGTACACATGCTTCTCAGCCTAGCAACGTCAAGCCTGAGAAACAAGTTCTGTTCCCGCTGAGGCGGCCTTCTGCTCTCTGCTTGCTTCTGTTTTCAATCTGAGAAGAGACTGAGGCAAGATCCAGTCTAATCCTGTAGACTGTGTCCTGCTTCATTACTGTAACTGCCTCCGATCCTCTATCATTAGCATCATAGAGATTATAACACATAGGTAATCACACCCGTTGACAAACGGTGGGCCGCCGCACAATACTGGGAGCCACGGCCTCGCTGAGCTGACACGCACTTCACAGGGACAAGATTCAACCCCAAGCACCTCTTGGGCAGTTTTCAGGGGTCTCTGTGAGCTGGACTAGACTGGATGGTGACAAGTTTGGTTTTACTTTGGTGCTTTCTGACTTGTTTCTCTGAGACACCCTTTCTGCTTGTGTTCTTAAGACCAAAAACTTTTCAAAGCAAACATAACTGTAAGAAGTCAAAATGATTTAGGAAAAAATTTTGAGTCCCTTTTCTTTGAAACAATCCTTTTTGAATTAAGAGATAACCCTCCCAAGAAAATCAGTATTTCTATTTGGTCTGAGTATATGTTAATGAATTTCTGGTGATTTCACAGACATGCAATCCAGCATGGGCTAATCACAAGTAAAGATCATCTTAACGATGAGCTCCTGAAATAAAGTAGGAGTGTTTCATTTTGACTGATTGGGAATTATTTTTCAAAGGTAATACATTTGCTTTCAGTCCGTGAAGCAACAGGCATTGTAATGCATTATTTATCTTGGAAAAATACATCAAATTTCCTTAACTCATGAATAGAGTATGGTAAGTCAGACAGAAAACTATCTTCTTTGCCAGAAATGAAATGTTATTGGAGCCATTGTGTGTGTGAGCACACGCACAACTTTTGTGTGTGCAGAGAGTTTTTATAACGGTGGATGACATCAAGTTTATTTCCACTATCATTATAATTGGAGCCCTGATGGCACTGTGGTTAAAAGATGGACTGCTAACCAAATGGTTGGCAGTTTGAATCTACCAGCTGTTCGTTGGTAAACCTATGGCACAGTTCTGCTCTGTCCTATAGGGCATTGTAAGTTGAAATAAACTCCATGGCATTGGGTTTGGTTTTATTATTATAACTAAGGCAATAGTTGCATGTTTCATCCTTTCATGCTGTCTGTACGCGTGTATGTATCCATCTATCTTATCTATCTGTCTATCTATCTATCGCCTACACGGAAACCCTAGTGGGTAAGTGCCACCTCTGCTAACTGAAAGGTTGGCAGTTCACATCTTCAAATCCGCCAGGCAGTCCTTGGAAACTGTGGAGCAGTTCTACTCTGACCTATAGGGTCTCTATGAATCAAAATTGACTTGACAACACCAGGTTTAGTTTGGTTTTATACAAATGTGTGTCTGTGTGAGTGTGCATATGTGTGTGTGCATGTACATGCACACTATATACATATATATGGAAACCCTAAAACCAAACCTGTTGCTATTGAGTAGATTTCAACTCATAGTGACCCTATAGGACTGAGTAGAGCTGTCCCATATGGTTTCCAGGGAGCACCTGGTAGATTTGAACAGTGAACCCCTTTGTGTTAGCTGCTTTAGCTCTTTACCATTACACCACTAGGGTTTCTATATACATAAGTATATACATATATATATGAGGACTGACAATTAAGCTTGGAAACTCATCCTAGAAAAAGTGCTACACAACTCTTTGCTGAGTATCACTATGGGCACCTTCAGAGTACTCCCCTTGGAAAGCTACACACCGACACCGGTGCCTAGTCCACTCTTCAAAGCCATCTGGGAACTCTTTCTGGAATGACCATCAGAGCTGTCATTGTATTACGCTTCGATGGTGTCCTGCAAATATCTTTCTTTCAATATTTCCTTTATCTTCAGGTAAAGGAAAAAGTCATCGTGGGCCAGATCAGGTGAAGAGGGAGGGTGTTCCAGTGCAGTCATTTGTTTACTGGCTAAAAATTCCCTCACAAACAACTATGCAATTAAATTTGTGAACTTGCAGCTGTGTCACTGTGCACAATGGCCATTCCAGAAAGAGTTCCAAAATGACTTTGAAGAGTGGACTAGAAACTGACATCACTGTATAGCTCCCATGGGAGAACTTTGAAGTTGACCTTAGTGATAGTCAGCAATGAGGTACGCAGCACTTAGAACAAATAAGTTTACTGACTTAATTGACAGACCTCTTACATATATGTGTATGTATGCACATGTTCTCTACTAGAGTAGGTGTTGTTCATTTGCCCTAACTGTGTCTACCACCCACATAGTATAGACTTCAGTCAAATAAAAAAAACTGTTCTAGGGAAGACTTGATGGCCATAAATACACATAACCTGAATAAACGCTCTCTCTTCAATATCTTTTCTCTTAAACAACTTAGTGATGCAGTGACCAAGTCAAATTAACTGGGCTCTGAAAGTCACTAATTCATTAGGTGATACCTTTTTGAAGACTTGACCTCATAAAAAGCTACACCTGTATGAAGCTACTTTTGCTGGGGGTAGCCAGCTGACAAAGTGTAGACACTCTGATTGGTGAAGGTTGATTACTTACACAGCTGTGATCCACACAATGCGGGTGCAAAGAGAAAGAAAAGCCCAGGCCTGGAGTTTCTTCTTGAAGCTTGAAGCATTGTGAGGTAATTGCACTTGAACTTCAGCTTTGGCTTTTGTTAGTTTTGTGGTCTTGGCCAAGTGACCTCACTTCCGTGATCTCAAACTCACTCATCTGTAAAACTGAGCTAATTGTACCCATCTCATAAGTAGGTATTACCTCTGAATAAGGACGATTCAGTGAGATAGGGTATGCAACCATTTCTTAGGTGCCAGCAAGTCTCTGTTTACTTTGAATTGAGCAAACATTTGTCATGGATTGAATCAAGTCCCCCAAAATTGGGTTTAGGAGTTTGGTTGGGCTGTGATTCCCAGTATTGTGTGATTGTCCTGTTTTGTGATTATAATTTTTGTATATGTTGTAAACTCTAATCTCTGCCTGTGGTTAATGGGGCAAGATAGGATTATGTTTAAGGGGATTCGGGTGAGACTGTAACAGCCTTACTAAGGTCACCTCCTTAATCCAGTGTACAGAGATTTTCTCTAGGGTGGGGCCTGTACCACCTTTAACCCTCCAAGAGACAACAAGAAAGGGCAGCAGTCAGAGCTGGGGACTTCATACCACCAACAAAGCGGCACTGGGAGCAGAGCCTGTCCTTCGGACCTGAAGTGCTTGCACTGAGCTGCTCCCAGACTGAAAGAAGATTGATGACAAGGACTTTCCTTCAGAGCTGACAGAGAGAAAGCCTTCCCCCAGAGCTGGCTCCATGGATTTGGACTTCCAGCCTACTAGCCTGTAAAGGAATGAATTTCTCATAGTTAAAGCCATCCACTTGTGGTGTTGCTGTTTTAATAATGCGATATACCTGAGACAACATTGGTTGTGAATTTCTGAAACTTGTGGAGACCACCATTTTGGGAAACATGAATCTTTTCACCCTTTTCCATGAGGGTAAAACCAGTTGCTGTAGAGTCAGTTCCAGCTCCTGGTACCCTGCTGGGCATCAGGGTAGAACTGCACTTGATAGAGTTCTCAGTGGCTGATTTTTTGGAAGTAGATTACCAGGTCTTTCTTTCGTGGTTTCTCTGGGTGGATTCCAACTTCCAACTTTTCAGTCAGCAGCTGAGCACATTAACACAGGGACTCATGTGTGACATTTCAAGATTTACATATTTTGGATTTCAGTTGAATATCCATCTTGTACACGCTTAACCATTATTTTAGAATGGCATGACTGGCATCTTTACAAACATAAGTAACATAAAAAACTACAACACAGTGAAACTCAGAGTATTAGACAACTCAGGAAAGTATGTGAATTCTGCAGAAGAAGCTGAGTGCCGTTATCTGAATTATTCAGGTTGTTCAGTGCCCCAGAGAGTGCCTCGCTTGGCTAGGGTAGTCCTGCCTGAAACTGTAGAGTTTTTGCCTGGCCAGCTGTGCCGGCAAAAGCAAAAACAGACACAGCTCTGTTCAAGTAGGCAGGGGAACATGTAGCTTCAGGGTATGGAGGAAGAGTCCCTTGTGGACTCAGCGTCATTTTGTTGCTCTGTTTCAAGCCAGGAAACTAGTTTCTGATGCTTAGATACTAGTTTTAATTACAGAAGAAGCATCTTGTGGACTTACTAGCCATCTGCATAGCGTGTTTCAACATTTTGAGGTGGGATCACTGCTGCCTCTGCCCCGTTTGCATCTCGTTTGACACACTGGGGGATGAAGGGAAGTGATTAGAGATAATGTTTGTATGAGACTTACATCAGGAGCGCAAGAGAATGCCCTTCTGTGCCTGGATGTGTTCTGTCTCCTCTCTACCTTAAATTATATCACCCCTTCACCCTAGATTACAGACAGCAACATACTTTTCTGGAATAGGCAAGCAGTACAAAAGATGTATTACTGAAAAAAAGGAACTTCACCCCAAATCTCACTGCTGGGGATGACATAAATGGACATTTTTGAGGAGTATTCTTTTAGACATCTCTTTGCATGCACTGACATGCACACACAAACACACACATGCACACAAAACACAAACAAAATTTTATGTAAATGGGGCCACAGTACATGTACTTCATTGTGTCATATCCTTTCCTTTCCTTCCTTCCTTCTCCCCTCCCTCCTTTCTTCCTTCTCTTTTTCCCCCTTCCCCTTCCTTCCTTCCCTCTTTCCCTCCCTCCCTCTTTCCATTACTTTTTTTCTCCTGCCCTACTTTTCCCTTTATACCTTTTTTCATCCAAGTACAGATCACTGAATTAATTCTATATCTCCACTGACGCATGCTATCACTGTTATTCCTTGCAACATGCCTCTTCATGAGTACATGTGTGTGTGCTTGTCACTTCATCCTCATTCCCCACTTCCATTCCCTTGTCCCCACCCCAAGCTGGTGGCCGTTCAGTGGTCTAACATGTCTTCTCCTTTGTATCTGGAAAATGTGTGCAGTTTTGTTTGCATAAGTTTTTAACTCACACATTATTATTTCACAGATACCCATCTCTTTCAGTGCAGCTTTTTCTTGGCACCAATCTTGCTGTCATCTCATCCATTGCTTCTAACAGCTGCTAACAACTGCCCAGTAGTCCACGGGTTGTCTCTTTTTTGTATTCCTCAAGATACCTATTTGGTTTCTGCCATCTTGCTGACCTAGATAAAATACTGTAACAAATACTTTCTTAGTTTCTCCTTATGGATTTTTGAGGAAATTTCTTTGGGGTAGGTACCAGGAGCAGAATTGCTGGGTCATGGGGAGACTTTGTACTCTAAATGTGTGAAATTGCTCGTAGACCAACATTAATGATTTTGATGTTGCTGGAGATTCTGTTTGTATTAGATTCTGATTTTGCAGAAGGACAATAGGTGGTCAATCACCTGAGACTGAGCTCCAAGTGGTCTGCAATTCCCTTTAGGACTACAGCAATTATTATTGGTGGACTCAGCATATCTATCTCTGACCTAGGCTGGGAGACAGAGACGGAGACCTGGTCACCCACCAGACCTCACTGTACTGAAGATATGGATCAGAGCTATTCCCCCTTTCAGTGGGTCAAGATTTCCCCATAGGAACGGCCGCAGACTTGAAGCTAGTTTTCCTCCCTATGCATGGCCATCTTCTCAGTTAATGACTGTAACTACCTTTTAACCCTTCTAGCAGTTCTCTAGAGTTTCTTTGTATTCCAATTCACTTCACTTTTATCAGCCCTTTAGTAATGCACACTGAGAATGTTGTGATAAACCCTTTTGCTCATATAGGTTCTTAAATCCTCCCTATGAAACAACTCCTTGAAAGGGCATCTGTATTTTATATTTTGGTGGGTGCTGTCAGATTATTCTACAAAGAAGGCTGTACTCCACATGCCATGTATGGCATTATCCCTCTTCTTCGCTTCTGCTGACTCTCTAGAAATCTGAGATTACAAGGCTGGTTTTATATTTCTGCTTTGACTTTAATGATGACCCAGGGCCAAGTGCCAAGTGCCAAATGCTTTAAATATTTTGCTGAAGTGTTCTTTGTAAATATCTTTCCATCAGAATATTATTATTAGTAGTGGTATTTGTGTGATTTCTGTGAGGGCAAAGTCTCTGCCAGTACTGTTCACATCTATTCTCCATTTTCTAGCACTTAGCTACTTAGTATTTCTAGCTATTCAGAAGTGTTTTTGTTGAGTAAATCTTAACTTGCTCATATGTTTTGTATTTTTTATTTCTTAATTTTAAATTTTAGTTAAACTTTTATTCAAAAAAAAATGTTATGAACCAATCAAGGACCGTCTCAAGTGGTCTGATTTTCATTCCAAGCATGTTTTTAATTTAAGAGCAGAATATGAGATAGTCCATGTAAGGAAAAAAAAAAGAGATGACAATAAATTCTATTAAGGACAAATCATAATTTGGTTTATGGTTTTGATGATTTTTATTGACATTACAAAACATTACAAAAAATTAAGCTCCTTCTAAGAACAGGTTTTTCAGGTGTATTTAAAAATGTATAATTGTATTATAGATTTTTCCTAACAAAAGAATAGTAGCATAAACAATCTATAAGTCAATACTTGCCTAAATACTCACTGCTATCAGAAGATACTAAATGATCAAAATACCAGAGTAGATTTTGAGTATTTATTTTCACTTTTTAAATCACCCCATTTTATTTTATTTGACTTTGTTTGGCACTGAGGTACAGCAGACGCACAGTAAAGTGCGTACAATGCACCGCTTTCACCTGCCTGATCTGTGGACTCTAGCCACCCCCCAGCAACGATCAGAACATGCCCACGTGTCTCAGCAGTCTCTGGCATGCCTTCCCTGCTCATTCCTCGTGGCTTAGAGGTAACCGCTCCTAGAGATCCTAGGATTGCCACAGCACTTCACTGAAGCAAGAGGTAAGTATTCTCCCACAGTTCTGGAGGTCCGAAGTCTGAAATCAAGGCAGCGACAGAGCTGCACTCCCTCGGGAGCCTCTGGAGGAGGATCCATCCTCACCGGTTCCAGCTTCTGGTGGCACCAGGTGCCCCTTGGTTCACGGCTGCACCATTCTACACTCTGCTACTGTCTTCAGCACAGTTTTGTCCTCCTTCTTCTGTCTGTTTTGTAAGGATGCTTGTCATTGTCAGTCAATGTAGGCTCATCTGGGTAGTCCGCGATGACCTTAAACTGAGATTTTAACTTCCATTTGGCAAAGATTCTTTTCCCAAATACGTCACACTCAGAGGATCTGAGTGTGAAGCCACGGGTGGCGTTCACTCCTATTCTGAAGTCTGTCACCAGAGTGAAGCTGGGCTTGTTTGTAATGTCATGTAAGTGGCTCTGTACAGTGCATCCCTCTCAGTGCCTGGCGTCTTGCACTGCTGTTTCTTTTTAAAGCAGTCTACATAGGAAAGGCATTTAAAGCATCTCCTCACTCAATTAAGATCCCTGCTGATACCAAAAAAGTCCTTAGCAGACCAGCAGTGACTCCGTAAAAAAAATAAAATAAATAAACGAAGCAACCACAAAAACACATTGCCATGGAGTCCCTCAGGATTCACAGCAACTCCCTGCAGGACAGAGCAGAGATGAGCTCCTCAAAGTTTCCTTAGCTTTAATCCTTAAGGAAGGAGATTGCTAAGCCATCCATCCATGGTACCACTCAGTGGGTCCAGACTGCCAAATTTTTGGTTAGTAGCCAAGATAAGACCACTGCTGAAGCCTGAAACCTCAGTTCTGTACCTAGATGCTAGAATCAGGGAGCTTCTGTGAAGTACTCGCTATTCAGGCTTCCCGTGCAAATTTCTGGACAGCAAAATCCTGCATTTGATCCCAGAATCTAACCTACGATTTCTCAATTCTGAGAGACTCACTGTTGATGAATGGAACCCATACTTCCTAAGCCCTCAGGTAAGAGCCCCTCATTTCTGATAACAGTACCCTGAAACCCATCCAGAGAAGAGAGCTTTTCACATCCCTAGATTCAGCCCCTTTCAGCTGCCTAAAATTCATCGTAATGCATTTACTTCCTCCTCTTTAACAAATGGATATTGCTTCTTTAAAATTTAAATGTAGTTGCAAATACATATTTATGATATCATTGTCTGTGCTCCAGCAGGAGATTTTAAGATGATGTATAAGCATGTTCCCTGCTCCTGCGAATGCTGCCAAGACACTTCTCGTTAATCTTGTGAACACTGCGGGTGTGTTTATTAATACAGGGGTCTCGTGTTGGAACGCCGTGATCTGCTCTAACATATCGAGCCAGTTTTCATTTGCTGTTATCACTGAAAGCCCTCTTTTTCCAATGATGTCAGATAACTCCAGGAAGTTAAGCAAGGTAGAGTGAGTTCAGGGTGCAAGGGAGAACCTGAAGAGTTATTAATCTTATGCAAAGGCCTACCTAATTTTCAAAGACACAGGCACCACCACAAATGGCAAGATCCATAGACTATCTGTAGGGAGGATAATTTCCTGTTTATTTCATGGATCCTCCATAACTTTTCTCTTGGCAGGTATAGTTCACTAATGGATTTGCACAGCATAATCATTATTAGAAATGTCAGCATGACATTTGATTAACTCAGTCTATTTAGATTTGGAACGCAAGTCATGGATTTATTCTTGCAAAATATTTAATTACTGTTTCTCACTTTTGGTTTTCCAATCTGTTTGGAGATCTCCTCCACATTTTCATCTTTAGCCTACAGGAATGTTCCACTTCTTTATAGGCTAGGTCCACTCCAACATGACGCTATACAGGTGGTCTGGTAGACCCCTGGGAATTGGCATCAGTCTTTTGGGGGATTTCCCTTATATTTTAGTAAGTGATGCATTTCTTTGACAATTTCTAGCATCAGAAATTGATGCCAAGAATTTACAGCTCTCTTCATGTCAGCATCCTTCGTATTCATCCTCATTTCCCCTGGATTCCTGAGAAAAATCATTTCTTAAACACCATAGATGATGCTTTAAGCAACGTTCTTCACTCTTAGATAACGTAATTAGTTCCATTCAGTCATTTCATCCTTTAGTAAATGGTTGTAGACGTTAAAGCTGTATCAGTGAGTTAAAGAGAGAAAGTTTCTGCCCTCCTGGAGTCTCTGTTTTTAAGGGAGACAGGCACCAAGACAAGCCCAGCATTACACAGTATGCCAGACTATGCTAAGCTCTACCAAGTAAAATGAGGCAGGAGGAAGACCTACAAGAGAAGGTCAAGATAGGCTTTGTGAAAAGATGATGTCACAGCATACACTGGAAGTCAATCAAAGTGATTTCAGTGGCTATTTAGAGGAAAAGCCTTTGATGTAGAGGGAAGGGCAAGCCCAGAAGCCTTGGAATGGGACCATGCCTATTACGGGCATCCTGGAGGCCAACGAGCAGAGGTGACACAGGACGAAGGCTATCAGATCACCTGGAGTCCGCTGCTGTTGGTCACCGCTGAGTCACTCTTCTTCATGGCGTTGTCGGTCTCATACCACCCTCACGATCAGCCTCATGTTTGAGCCAGTCGTTGCAGCCACCGTGTCGTTCTGTCGCATTGAGGTCTGTCTCCTTCTGGATGACTCTCTACTTTACCAAGAATGTTGTCCTTCTCCAGGGACTGGTCGCTCCTGATAACATCCATAATATGTGAGACTAAGTTCTGTTACCCTGGTTTTTAAGGTGTGTTCTAGTTGTATCTCTTCTAAAACCAATTCTTTGTTCTGGCATTTCATGTTACATTCAGTATTCTTCACCAATACCAAAACAAGGGATTTTGTTTTGAGTGAACTGGAAAGACACTGGAGGTGACAATGTTCTGCATTACCTCTTTACCTGAGTCTTAATGTCCTGGAAATATCGCCATTCTTTGTGTTTCAGGAATTGACTTACTGCAAACAAACAAACAAGCAGGAAAAACCCTTCTCTTCTGGATTTATGGAAGATTCATTGACAACTCCCTTGTTTACTTAGGATAAGGCCAAAAAACAAAACCAAAAACAAAATATCCCAAACAAAAACAACAAACCCATTGCTGTTGAGTTGATTCCAAGTCCTAGCTACCTTATAGAACAGAATAGAACTGGCCCTGTAGGGTTGCCAAGAAGCAGCTGCACCACTGGGGCAGACACAGACCTTCTACATTCCTTCTCTGCTTCCTCTTTGTTTGGTCTCATAAATGCATAGCTGAATAGTTTGTCTCCACTAAGGGGGAAAAAAATGCCTGTTAATTTGATTTCACCAAACTTTGGTTAAATTTAGTCCTTTACCATGGAATTGTGAACTTGGCTCCCCTTCAGGTAAACAAAACACACAAACAAAAATAGAAAATACTAACAAACCAAATCCATCATCACTGAGTCAATTCTATGTGTTAGAGAGTAGAACTGTGTTCCATAGAGTTTTCCTGGCTGTAATCTTTACAGAATCAGATTGACAGACCTGTTTTGCAGGGTGCCACTAAGTGGGTTCACACTGCCAACCTTTAGGGACCACAAAGGTACAAAATTTCTCCTTAGTGACCACTCCAGAAAATCACCCACGAGGAAAGATGTCTATCTGCTCACCTGTCCAATCAAGCTGTCTGCTAATTCCACCCCCACCTCTAATCTGATCTTTCCTAGGCTGATTTATTCCTTTGTATAAAGTCCAGGATGGTGAGACTACATGCTACATGCCTCAGACATCTTGTCAGGAGGGATTGGTCTTTGAAGAAGGACATCAAGCTTGCTAGTGGGTCAGCCACAAAGAGGAAGACCCTCAATGAGATGGACTGACACAGTGGCTGCGACAATGGGCTCAAGCAGAACAATGATCATAAGGATGGTGGGGGGCTGGGCAGCACTTTGTTCTGTTGTACACGGGGTCACTATGAGCTGGAACTGCCTCCAGAGCCCCTGACAAAGACAACATGAAAGAAGACTTTTTTGCCTCATCCTTGAGATGCCTGCAGATCTCATGGTGGAAGGTTTCTCCCTACTGCTCCAGCCCTCTCCCCTCATTGGAGTAGTTTCAGATAAAGCCTCTTCTTACTTTGGAGTCAGGATTTGTTTTCTTTTGACAGATATCTCAAACAGAAAGTGACGTGGACTCAGGAAGTTCATGACTGAGAAGTGGCAGAGGAAATGCAAAAGTGTGTAGAGAAACAAGTGAGGATGCAGAGGGACTAGTATGTATTTACAGCTGGGTGACATTGAAAGCTATTCTTATAATTCCCGCACAGTTTGGTAAGACTCAGTCCTGCTCATAGACCATACTTAATCTGTACCAGATCAGTCTTTGTGAAGTTCGTGGGTTAATGAAGTTTGCTGGTGACAGCAAGCCAGCAGGACCACATCCTTATGTAAGTCCCTTTCCGCCATATTTGAGATAGGCATTGTTTGAGGAAAAGTCCAAGAAATCATGTAAGGTAAGATGCAAATCACAGTGGATGTTCAGTTTAAAAACATGTATCTCATTCATCAACTTACTGAGTGTTAGGGATTGAATCATGTCCCCCCAAAGTGTGTCAACTTGGCTAAGGTAAGGTCCCTGATACCATGCAGTTGGCCACCGTGTTGTCATCACCTAGGTGTTATAAGTCCTAACCTCTATGATATTCATCATGCAAGATTAGAAGCAGTTATGTTAACAATGCAGGACTGAATCTACGTGATTAGGGTATGTTTTAAGTCAATCTATTTTGAGATATGAAAGACAAAAGTGAGCCAAGAGGAGCGTGATCCATCACTGACAAAGAAGAGCCAGTAGTGGAGCATGTGCTTGGAACTGGGGCTCCCTGTAGCGAGAAGCTCTTCAACCAGGGAAGACTGATGACGAGGACCTTCTCCCCGCCAGAGCCAGTGGAGACAAAAAGCTTTCCCCTGGGGTTAGCATCCTGAATTTGGACTTCGGACTTGCTACACTGTGGACTTCCCTGTAGAGTTTCTAAGAAGCACCCAGTAATTTTGAACTGCTGACGTTTTGTTGAGCAGCAGATCTCTTAATTGTTGCATCACTAGGGCTCCACTGGACATGTTGAAGAGTTGGAATTTTATTCTAAGAGCAACAGGAAATCATAACAACATATGCATCACTGCTGCTGGACACCCTGTCCCTATTAGAACTTTCCTTGACTCTGTCTACCTAAGGAGTCCTGGTGGTGCAAATATTTAAACGCTCAGCTTCTAAGCAAAAGGTTAATCATTTGAACTCACTCAGAGGCTTTTGGAGAGAAAAGACCTAGCAATCTGATTCCATAAAGATTGCAGCCAATAAAACCATACAGGGTACCTTACCTCTGTCACATGGAATTGCCTTCAGTTAGAACTGGCTGGAAAGCATGCAACAGCTGTCTGTTCTCGGAGACAGAGAACAAAAAGGCAGATTGTCTTGGTCATCTAGTGCTGCTGTAACAGAAACATCACAAGTGGATGGCTTTCACAACAGAAGTTTATTCTTTCACAGTCTAGGAAGCTAGAAGTCCAAATTCAGGGTGCCAACACCAGGGTAAAACATTTTGTGTTTCTCAGTTCTTGGGGGGGGGAAGATCTTTGTCATCAATATTCCCTGGTCAAGGAGCTTCTCAGCACAGGAACGCCAGGTCAGAAGAATGAGCTATTCTCCAGGCTCTTAGTTTTTGGTGGCATGAGATCCCAACGTCTCTGCTTGCTTCTGTCTCTTCTATCTCAAAAGAGGGGGGCAGAGTCAAGAAGGCAGGCTAAACACATGTCTCCCTAAATCCCTCTGGAAACCAAGACCTGAAATGATAATTAAACATAGACTTCTGGACACCTACTGGGCCCTAGGACACAGCATAAGGCTGTTAACTTAGACTTCATACCACTGAACAGAAGTCTTGCTCTCTTTCACTGATTCCTGCTCTTTCTGAGCATTGGCTTTCAGGGACTGAGGGTAACTCACCACTGTAAGTTTTTTTTCTCTGTCTTGACTGGCAGGCAGAGCTGGGACTTGATTGAAGGCTGGTCTCGGACATACTGCTGGTGGGATTGGCAAGTGAGACTGCCATATTTTGAGAGCCTGGCTTTGGAGTCTGTGCATCTAGGCACCTTTGGCTTCTCTTTCCACCTCCACCATTGACTGGCTTGTGCCGGGACAGATGGGGAACTTGTGCAGGACACCATCCTGTTCCACTGGGAGGTGGTTATACCCATATTGAGGCCTCAGATGGACCTAATTCTTAGGTTGGGAGGCAGCACCTTTCTGGAGGAGAGTGCTTTTCCAGAAGAAAAGCAGTATTCTACACAGAATCACCTACAGTTGGGGCCTGGCAGCAGAGGCCAATAGGGCCTGTATTTTGAATGAGTATATAACATCTGAGTTTGGATATAGAGGTGCTTACTTTGCCAGCTGAGAAGAGGGACCAGTACACCTAAAACCTGATTGACTTTGGAAGTTGCCAGATACTTTTACCTTTCATTTTAAGATGACCTAGAGAAACACCTGGGGTCCATTCTAACAACATCTTTCCCAGCCTCTATTGATTCACATGATGCCCCCAAAGCAACAGACTCTGGACAAAAGCTGAATGAAGAGATCATCCATGGCTTCAGAAGGTCCCCCAAAGAAACAACCAAAAACTTCCCAGAAGAAGAAACTTTTCTCAAACTATAAGAAGATGAATACAAAAGGATTATATAGAGAGCCTTCCTAGACCTTATACAAAATGCAGCATGGCAAAATGAAAAATTAAGCAAGCTGTTTGATCTGATGGAACACCAGTACTCTGAAATCCAACAGATCAAGAACAAAATTAAAGTCATAAAAACTTCAATTCAAAGCCACGAAAACTGAATGGAACAAATGGAAAAGAGACTTTCTGACTTGGAAGACAGAGCTACCAACTCCAGCATCTATGAGGAGAAATCAGGAAAATGAAGCGGTATTAAGAAGCATGTGGGACTCTATTAAGAGTAACAATCTACGATTAATTGGAATTCCTGAGCAGGGTGAGACACCTGAGAACACAGAGAGTATTGTTGCTGAGCTGCTGACAGAAAACTTCCCACAAATTATGAAAGAAGAGAATCTAGATATCCAAGATGCATATCAAGTGCCACTCAATGTAGATCTCAAAAGAAAGACTCCAAGACATATTATAATCAAGCTTAACAAAATGAAGCATAAGCAGAAACTCTAAAGACAGCAAGACTCAAAGCAAAGCTAACATTCAGAGGAAAACTCTATAGGCTTTAATCAGATTTCTCAGCAGAAACAATGCTGACACGGAGACAGTGGCATCACACATTCAAAGCCTTGAAGGAGAAAAACTTCCAACCAAGAATTATATATCCTGCAAAATTATCTTTCAAAAATGAAAATGAAATTAAGACACTCCCAGATCAACAGAAACTCAGAGACTTTGTAAAAATCAGACCAAAGCTACAAGAAATACAAAGAATCTCTTGGCTTCAAAGAACAAAACCACTAACTTTATATTTTAGAAGCAAATACAGGACACATCACCCAGAAACCTACTCAGTTAAGTAAGGCTCCAAACTCAATCAAAGCTATAATAGTGAAAGAAATGATCCAGTGATCATATCAACAAAACTATGATGTCATCATATTAAAAGGAGAGATGTACTACAGTCGTTATTGTCCTTCTAGATGGAGAGGAAGTTAATAAGATTGGTAGCAATTAAAACTGGGTTTATACATAGTTTATTAAGGGGGACCATAAGGGCAGCTGTAAAGCACAATAAAGATGCAACATATCAAATCAAGAAACGTAATACAGGAGTCTCAACAACCACAAAATCAACACTTAAAATGGTGAAAATCACCGCACAAAGGAGAATGTTCCAGAACAACAGAGAAAACATCAACACAAAAATAAACATATCATAATAACAGCACTAAACACATACCTATCAATAATTACATTGAAAGTGAATGGACTGAATGTTCCAATAAAGAGACATCGAGTGACATCTTGGATCCAAAGACACGACCCATCTGCATGCTGCCTACAAGAAACTCACCTTAAACTTAAAAATATGAACAAACTGAAAATTAAAGGATGGAAGAATATATATTGTACTAACAATGAACAAAGAAGAGCAGGTGTGGCAATTCTAATCTCAGATAAAATAGATTTTAACGTAAACAACAATGAAAGTTTTAATACACAATATGGACAGACTCCAAAATCTGTCAAAGAAACCACAATCATCAGAAGAGAAAATAGATAAATGGGATCTATTAAGAATTAAACACTTTTGCTCATCTGAAGACTTTATTAATAGAATTAAAAGAATGCCTACAGAAGGGGAAACAATATTTGGCAACTCTATGTCAGACTGACGCCTGATTTCCATAATCTATAAGATACTACAAAATAGCAACAAGAGGAAGATAAACCATCCAATTAAGTGATGGGCAAAGGAGATGGACAGACATTTTACTAAAGAAGAGATCCAGGCAGCCAAAAAAAACACATGCGGACATGTTCACGATCTTTAGTTATCAAAGAATTTCAAATCAAGATGACAATGAGATACCATCTCACCCCAACAAGGTTGGCTATGATCCAAAAAACACAAAACAACGTATGCTGGAGAGGCTGTGGAGAAAGTGAAACCCTCCTACACTGTTGGTGGGGTTGCAAAATGGTCCAGCCTCTTTGGAAAGCAATCTGGCACTTCCTTAAAAAAATGGATATTGATACACCATTTGACCCAGTAATTCCACTACTTGGAATATATCCTATAGAATCAAGGCCTTTCACACCAATGGACACATGCACCAGAGTGTTTATCACAGCACAGTCCACGATAGCAAAAAGATGGAATCAACCCAGATGCCCAACAACAGAAGAATGGATAGGTAAACTATGGTATATATACTCAATGGAGCACTACGCAATGATAAAGAACAACGATGACTTCAGGAAACATCTCATGACCTGGTTTCAACTGGAAGACATTATGTTGAGTGAAAGTAGTCAGCGACAAAAGGACAAATATTGTATGAGACCTCTATGATAAGATCTCAAAACCAGACTTGTGCATAGAAGAAAAGACTCTTTGACAGCTGCAAGGGAGGGGAGGGAGGGAAGGGGGAGGGCTTAGATTAGATAGTTGCTAGTTATCTGGTTGGGTGAAAATGGTGATAGCATACATTAGAAACAAGAACAATATTAAGTGGACTTAAACATAACATGAGTACTCCTTCCATCTTAACCCAATATTGCAAGGATACAGTAGCTGGGGCAGGGGACGGGGGACCAGGCTCTTAGGCGAAAGTGAGGCCAATTGGCATAACTAGTGTTTTGCTAAGAGGGCTCTCTGCACCCCACGTTGGTGAGTGGCGTCTGGGGTCTTAAAAGCTGCCAAGCTGCCATCTGAGGGCACAGCAAATAGTCCCAACTCAGCAAGAACAGATGCTCACCAAGGACAAAAACGACATGGGGGAAAGACGACCCAGAAGACAAAGAGACCCACATCAGTGGGTGCCTACATTGACGTGGGACCGGAAGAACTGGATGGTGCCCGGCTACCACCAGTGATAGCCGCAGTGGAGCTCACTAAGTTGAGTCTCACTGGCAACACAAGAATAAAAAGGGGTGTACCCTGAGATCCCCACTAAAAGACCTCAATTGATGGTCCAGTGGTTTCGCGGTTCCCCTGGGAGCATGACCCCTCGCCCTGATGCTGCCCTTGACCATAAATCATAACAAAGGTCCACGCTGCGGACAGGAATGGATTGGACTTGGCGATGCAGTGGCCATATATTGGATGCACTTTATGGTTCTGTACATCTATAGGATGTCATCCTGCTGACCTCTGGCTGGAGGAAGGAGAGTGGGTGGAGATCAGGGATAAAAGAGACTGTTGGGAGAATGAGACATGTATGAAGCAGAGAGGAATAGTGTGCTGTCACCAGGCAGGGAGAGCAGTGGAAGCTGCATATAGGTGGATATGTAAATTTATATGGGAATGTACATTTTCACTCAGTTATATTAAATAAAAAATTAAAAAAATAAAATAAAAAATAGATTTTAACATAAAATCTACCATCGTAGACAAGGATGGACACTATATCTCACAAGAGCTTGTTTTAAGACACAATAGAATCTTGTACATTGAGTCCTGCTTCATTCACATAACTGCCGATAATTCCGTCTCATCAACATCATAGTGATGGAACTTTTCAACACACTAAAAAATCATATCAGATGACAGAATAGTGGACAATCACACAATACTGGGAATTATGGACCAACAAAGTTGACAGAAATTTTTGGAGGGGCATAATTCAATCCATGACACATACTCCCTTGTGTGCAAGCTTGGAAACAGAACATGGATTTACACAGTGGGAGTAGTTGCGGTGGATTGGCTCTGAGACTTCTCTTGAATGACAGCATGGTGGATTAGTTATACACATACATGAGGGAGGGAGAGTGGAGAAGCAGGACGGAGGCAGTTGAAAAGAAGGAATGATTTAAATAATTCAGTAATTTACTGAGTCTGAAGCAGTCAACGCATCATGTTGAATCTTAGGAAAAGAAAGTCTCAAAGGTTTTAACAGTTTCTTCGTCTTGGCAAGAACAGAAATTCACTGTCCAAAGGGAGAAAGATGACTGTACACAAGAAAAACTGGATTGTTAGTACCTTAATATAGTCATTGATGTCTCTAAGCTAGAGAGCTCGTAATACATTTGTTTCTGAATATAAAACTTCTCCCCAGAGCTGTATGTTCATAACATCATAAAGATAATAAATACAAGCACATCACTGGACTGGAATGTATGTGTAAATTCATATATTCCAGACTTTTGATATCACTCAGGATTTTCACTGACTATTCACAAGTTTTGCTTTACAGAATGATTTACGAACACAATCCTCATAAGTCAGAATCATGACACAGTATTTTGGATGAAAAATTTAGGTTTCAAATTTTGATAAAATAATGTACACAAACTTTTTTAATTTGATCCATTTTTAAAATTGAAAGGCAAAAAATATATATTATATATATAATGTACATTATACCTATATGTAGGTATGTATACATACATATACATATATATGTATATAAACTGGAGTAGACAAAACTTTCAAATTTATTAGAGTAAGAGGTGTTTTTTTCTTGTTCCATTTGGAAAAGAAGGGCAGGATTCCAATGGTTGCCATGGTTATGCTAGACATGTGGAAGAACCCATTCACTGTCACTTCAGTGCTTATGTCTGCCATTATCTGAAATTTCTTATGGGGTGGGAAAATGGCTTTGAGAAGGTGCTTTTACTCTTTCAAGCATAGTTTGCTCTTCCCCATCATTGTGAAGTAATTTCCTAAACAGCGCAGCCTTCTTGAAACATGAAATCTGGGGCACCACTAAAAGCAAGTTTTGTCCTAAGCACATAGTAGGCACTTCATAAATGTATGCTGAATGGATACAACTTAAGCAACTAGCATTGTGACGATGACTGAGCCCTAACTGAAACGTCTATCATGACTAGTTACTCATGCCTGCTCTGCAAGCTTCCCCATCCTTTGCTCAACATACCACGATATATGGACTTCAGAAGATACCACACTAGGTTATATTGTGAGGCCCACCCATGTCTTGTTATGAAAGCCACACAACAAGTGTAAACTGCTTCATCTGGAGCGTTTACTAAACTTAAATGTATAGCTTGAGGAGTAATTGTCTTATAGTGAGAAGGAAGAGCTCCTGCTTTTAAAAACCTTTTTAAAAGCAAGTTTCCTTGGGATCTGGGTAGAATAATTCCCACTCTGATCTCAGCAGCACTCAGTGCAGTACAATCTAATTACTGTTACCATTTCCCTCTATTCTGTACAAATGAACACATCTTCATCGCATGTTAGCACATGTGGATCTCTCCCTCACACTCCGGTTGTTAAAGAAGTCTGGCCCGTGTAAAAAGCTGTTTCTCTCCTTCGTACATGCTCACTCCACATCACACTACATGCATCTCGCGTGCCACGCACCCTTCTGGATCGGCAGGGTTTAGCCAGGTGATCTGAGTACAATGTTCCTGCTGTTTATATGTGATGTAAACGCAGATAATATTATCACTTAGGGCCATCCTCGAACAACTCCAGGGAACATTACTTGCAATATAGCGCATATGACTGTGGGCCCATACAAAGTTTCTTGAGCCGCAAATGATAACCCTCTTTCAGGTTAAGGCTTTTTTTTTGTATCTTCAGTGGGAATCAATCAGTTAACCTCTTTCTCTCTCTTACCTAACTCTTCTAATTCTCTCGCTTTTCCTTCTTCCTTTTCTTTCCTACAATACCCCCTCTGTTAAACAAGAGGATGGCCTGAAAACAAAAAACCAAACCCACTGCTGTCAAGTCAACTCTAACTCATGGTGACCCTATAGGACAGACTATAACTGCTGCATAGGATTTCCAAGGAATGTCTAGTGGATTTAAACTGCAGACCTTCTGACTATCAGACAAATGTGAAACCACTGTGCCACCAAGGATCATACGGAGAATGCTGCTGTTGCTTTTAGCTGCCATTAAGTTCATCCCAACTCCTAGTGCCCCTATGCACGACAGAATGAAACACTGCCTGGTCTTGCCCACGCTCACCATTGTTTTTATGCTTAAGCCCATTGTTGCAGTCACTGTGTCAATCCCCGCAGAAGGGAATCGTACTCAGTAGGGTGGAGGGTCAGCAGGAAAGAAGAAGACCCCCAGCGAGATGGTTTGACACAGGGACCTAGTGAGAATAGGAAAGCAGAATTGTGTACTGGAAAAACAACAATGAAAACTTGTATTTAGTTCCAAAGTCACCCTGATAATCATTTAAGACTTCTAAGTAGTAGATTATATTTGGTAAAATAGAGATCGTTATGCTATTGCCTGCTTTCACATCAATTCTGACTCATGGAGTCCCCAGGTGTGCAAAGTAGCACTGCCCTGAAGGGTTTTCACGGCTGTGGTGTTTTAGAAGCATATCACCTGTTTTCTAAAGTGTCTCTGGATGAGTTTGACCCACCAGCCTTTCAGTTTACAGTTAAATGCTTAATATCTTGCTCAATCAAGGGAGCTCCCCCTCCTTTTTTCCGTTTCTTTTTTTTTTAGCAGTTCGGAGACTATACAACTCAAAGGTAAACAAGTACACAAAAGTTATTTTTATAAGTCACTATGAAAATGTAATGTGTCACAACCATAATTACTATTAACTCAATGGCAGAACAAATATATCTTTAGAGATCAGTTTTAAATCTAACAATAGCATGCCTTATTAAAATTCAACCTCTATACAATACTGTCTTAAGAGAAATATCTACTGCTTAAAACTGGCAAATATTTTCCCAAACTTGAGATGTTATCTTGGAAAGTAATTTTGGGTTCAGTCTCAACAATTGTTGTTTCATAATTGCCAAGCTCTGAAGCATCATTGTCGCTGTTACAGGTAAGTGGTACCTAAATGCATCAAATATTTTGTGAATCCATGAGTTAATCAACACAGGGGACCTGCTTTCTGAATAGCGTCTGGACAATCGGGTAAAATTCATGAAGCGGTAAGGACTGGTTGCTTTCACATTTGTGATTTTTTTCAGACAGGACAATGTGGTTGGGTTTGTTAGTTTCTTGGGTTGTGATACTATTAGCTCTACATGGCTTCAAAAACTTGAACAACAATAACAAAAAATCCATCTCCAAATAAGAAATTAATCTCCTCTTGCTAATAATTTTATAGTAGACTCAAGCTAGAGACAAGTGTGAAAGCTTATTCTACACTGGTGTTCTAGAAGAAAGCCTGAATTATCTCCTAAACCAGAGCACTCTTGGGTGCTGGTCCAGCAGGCATAAATGGTGGCTACGTCCTGAGCAAATAGGACGCAAAGTCAGCCTGTGGCTTAAAAAGTCCTTGTCTTGTTTGCCTTTGCTCCCTTGCACCTGAGAGATTAATTGCAATTTGTACATTTGTCACTGGTTTCTTACCACCAGCTCAAGGCAGTGCGAAACTCTTTCCGTGATGAACTCTCTTTTCTCTGTCACCTTCCTGTAGCACAGCTTGTGTGTCTTTTGGTCCCTACCTTCACGTCTCGCATTGCTGGATGTCCTGTGAAGTTTCTGCCTGGTTTTCTCATCTGCTCCGGGTTGGACTAATATTACTATTCCTTTCATATCAGAATCACTTTAAGGGAAATTGCTTTTTCTCACAATATCTCAGATGTGAATGAATGTAAATCCCTTTTTTAGTAGTTTCTCAGAAGTCAATAATGTCATCCAAGTTTTTAAAGCAACTGCTATGACATCTCCCAAATACTCTCGGACTGTACAGCTGTGTGTTCTCTGTGCATTAGTAACTTTCGATCCTCCTACAGTGGATGGACTTTACTACCTTTGACGTTTCCCAAAAGTTTACTTCGTTTGCTCTTTTTTATCTCCTGGCATGATTCTTTGCGTGTCATGAATCTTGTATTTCTGAAGGTCGGAAGATCCACGTCTTCCTTCTCTTGCCTTCAAGTTTTTGCCTAAATTTTCTCATATTTCAAATATGAGCTCTAAGTCTCTCAAAACTATAAATAAATAGATAAATAAACACAAAACCTGCTGCCATCAAGTTGATTCCACTACAGTGATGCTATAGGGACCCCCAGATCATTCTTTCTTCACTTAATCTGCCTATTTCATTGGCATATTAAGACATTTAGAATGGTCAAATTTGTATATTTATTTATCTTATGATAAATGTAATTCATCCATTTGTACAGGTTTCCAATTCTTACATGTCTTTTCAAATAATGGATGGTACTTAGTACTTACTGTTTTAAATATTCTAAGTAATTCATAATTGTTGTCACATTTATGAAATAATAAGGAAACACATATCCGTAAGTCTCTAAGCTTTAGAAATTTGAAATTAAGTAACTGATTCTCAGAAAATCGGTGAACTAGTGGGTAACTGCTGTGGCTGATAATAGCAGTTTTGACACCAAGTTCTCCTTGGAAACTCTATAGAAGGGTAGAAGGGTTCTACTGACTTTCAGGGAGCTCTACAGTCCACAAAATTTAACTCTAAGGATAGCTACTACGTTCCAGTCTTCTTAGATCACATCACACTAGTCCTCAGATTTTTGCAGCCTCTATCCAGCTCAACGGCACCTGGCTTGGCTTGGCATTAATGAAATGGACATGTAAACATCAATATCCTGGGCATTAGTTAGCTGAATTGGACTGGCATTGGCCATTTTGAATTGGATAATCGTATGGTCTACTACGCCAGAAACGACAGCTTGTAGAGGAATGGTGTTACATTCATTGTCAGAAAGAACATTTCAAGATCTGTCCAGAAGTACAATGGTGTCAGTGGTAGAATGATAACAATATGCCTACAAGGAGGACCAATTAATATGACTATTATTCAAATTTAGGTACCAGCTACTAAGACCAAAGATCAAGAAATTAAAGATGTTTATGAACTTCTGAAGTCTGAAATTGATAAAACATGCAATCAGGATGCATTGGTGATTACTGGAGATTGCAATACCAATACTGGAAACAAAGAAGAAGGATTGGTAGTTGGAAAGTATGACCTTGGTGACAGAAATGATGCCAAAGATTGCATAATAGAATTTTGCAAAATCCATGACTTCTGCATTGCAAGTATCTTTGTTTCACCAGCATAAGCAGTGATTACATACATGGAACTCACCAACTGGAATACACAGGA
The DNA here is from genome assembly GCA_028571685.1 of Heterohyrax brucei. Lineage (NCBI taxonomy): Eukaryota > Metazoa > Chordata > Mammalia > Hyracoidea > Procaviidae > Heterohyrax > Heterohyrax brucei. The sequence goes on along the minus strand of CM053148.1, from coordinate 80,771,677 downwards.
ATCAAATCAACTACATCTGTGGAGATTATGGAAAGCTTGATATTATCAGTCCAAACAAGGCCAGGTACTGACTGTAGCAAACATCATCAGTTGCTCATGTGCAAGTTCAAATTGAAATTGAAGTAAATTAGAGGAATGGCACCAAAGACATCACACAATGAAAGCAAGAAGTCATTAAAAAGACAGGAAAGAAAGAAAAGACCAAACTGGATGTGTGAAGAGACCCTGAAACTTGCTCTTGAACATTGAGTAACTAAGGCAAAAGGATGTATCATGTATGATGTCTTTGATGTCATTCCTCTAACTTTCTTCAGTTTCAGTTTGAACTTGCATATGAACAATTGATGGTCTGTGCTGCAATCTGCTCAAGAAGACAAAGTAAAGTGTTGTAATGACATGCAAAGAGAACAACACTCTCTTGCATTTTTTGAGTTGAAAGAACTAAAGAAAAAATTCAAGTTGTGATAGAGAAGGATTCCACAGGGAAAACATTAAGCGACAGGGGAAACATCAAAATGAGATGGAAGGAATATGCAGGGCCATTATAACAAAAAGAATTAGTCAACATCTAACCAGGTCCAGAGGTACCACCGATACCACCAACCAGGAACAAATGGTGCTGAAAAAAGAAGCCAAAGCTGTATTGAAGGCACTGGCAAAAGACGTGCCTCCAGAAATGGATGAAATATCAATTGAGATGTTTGAACAAACAGATGTACTGCTGGAAATGCTCGCTCATCTATGCCAAGAAATTCAGAAGACAACTACCTGGCCAACTGACTGAAAGAGATCCACATTTATGCCTATTCCCGATAAGTGTGATCCATCCACGTGTGGAAATTACCAAACATCATTAATATAGCAGATAAGTAAATTTTTGTTCTATCATTTAAAGTTTGCTGCTGCAGTATATTGACAAGAAACTGCCAGAAACTTGGGCCAGATTCAAGCAAGGACATGGAACGACGGGTATTGTTGCTATGTTAGATGGCTCTCCACTGAAAGTAGAGAATACTAGAAAAAGGTTTACTTGTGTTTTACTGGCTATGCAAAGGCTTTCAACTCTATGGATTGCAACAAATTATGGATAATACTGTGGAGAATGGGAATCCCAGAACACTTAATTGTGCTCTTGTGGAATCTGTACGCGGCTCAAGTGGCAGTGCTTCAAACAGAACAAGGGGACATGGTAGGATTTAAAATCAGGAAAGGTATGTGTCAGGATTGTATCCTTTCACCGTACCTATTCAATCTATATGCCAAACAAGTAATCCAAGCAGCTGAATTATATGAAGAAGAATGGGGCGTCAGGATTGGAGGATGACTCGTTAACAACCTGCATTATGCAGAAGACATAACCTTGCTTGCTGAAAGTAAAGAGGACTTGAATCACTTACTGATGAAGATCAAAGACCACAGCCTTCAGCAGGGATTACACCTCAACATCAGGAAAAAAGAAATCCTCAAAACTGAATCATTAAGCAATGTCGTAACAAACAGAGAGACGACTGAGGTTGCTAAGGATTTATTTCATTTTCCCTGGATCCACAATCAGCACCCATAGAAGTAGAGGTCAAGAAATCAAAAGATGTTCTGCACTGGGAAAAAATCTGCTGTGAAAGACCTCTTTCAAATGATGAAAGTCTAAGATGTCACCGTGAAGACTACGGTGCACCTGACCCAAGCCATGGTATTTTCAGTCACATCTTATGAAAGCAGAAGCTGGACGATGAATAAGGCAGAAGAAGAACTGATGGCTTCGAATCGTTGTGTTCGAGAAGAATGTTGAATGTACCAAGGGCTGCCAAAAGACTGAAGAGAACTGTTTGGAGGAAGTACAAACAGAGCTCCCTTTAGAAGCAAAGATGGGGAGACTACATCTTATGTACTTTGGACATGTTGTCAGGAGGGGTTAATCCCTGGAGAAAGACATCATGCTTGGTAAATTAGAGGGTCTGTGAAAAAGAGGAAGACCCTCAGCAGGGTGGATTAACACAGCATCTGCAACAATGGGCTCAAGCATACCACCAATTGTCTGCATGGCACAGGACTAGGGAGTGTTTGGTTCCATTGTACATAGGGTCACTGCGAGCTGAAACTGACTCCACAGCACCTAACAACAACAACAACAACAATTAATGTCATTTTATCTGATGGAAATCCAAGTAAAATCTGAGGAAAGATTCAGCCCCAGTAAGCACAGTAGTAATACATGCAGATCAATTTTATTTTTATATTTTAAGCCATTAATTTTCTTCTTTAAGAGGGTCATAATATTATATATTAGATAAAAATATAGAAGCCCTGGTGGATCAATGGTTAAGACCTCTGCTGCTAACCAAAATGTTGGCAGTTTGAATTCAGCAGCCACTCTTTGGAAACTCTGTGTTGCAATTCTGCACTGTCCTATGGGGTCTCTGTGAGTTGGAATCAACTTGTAGCAATGAATTACATAAATTTTCATCCTATATTACATAAAATATTATGTGGCTTGTTTTACAGTTTTAGTCACCAGTCAACAGTTGATCTGATCTGTACTGCAGTGAGGGTGGCTTATCCTACTTGGGAAAGTTGGGCAGGGCTGTTGCACACAAGACCCCTGAGTGGCATAAACAGTTCATGCCCAACTACTAATCCAAAGGCTGGCATTTTAAACCCACCAAGCAGTGACATGGAAAGAAAGGCCTGACATCTGCTTCCATAAAAACTACAGCCAAGAAAACCCTATGGAGCAGTTCCACTCTGCAACACCTGGGCTCAGAATTGAATCAACACAACATTTTTTTTGTTTAAATATTATTAGTAGTAGTATTGCACATAGTGAGATAAAGAAAATCTGCTTCCAAAACAGGATTAAAGCCAGAGTTAGGTAGCCCCATACATAACAGTGTATAAAATGAAGCATTTTAAATGGCTAGGTAGAAGATGACTCTGCTGTCTGATGTGGAAGTCAGGTAGTCTACCATCACCTGCCAGTAAGGTGTGTCTTTAGCTTTCAACACAGACAATGAAATGGGGCTCAGCGATAATCTGAACCTCCATGCTGTGTGGGGAAAAGTAACATTTGTTTCTTTCTTCTTTTTTGGATATGTCTGTGGAACTTCCACGTCCTTGCCTTGGACAAGTCATGCTGGCTTCTTCAGCAGTGTGTTCTGTCTTACCCTTCACCAGCACTCACCCTTTACAGCCCGCATGAACAATGACCCCAGTCTACTGTGTCTTCTTCCAAGAAAGGAAGATCCGAGGAAGCTTCACGGAAACATCAGTGGCCAGAGAGTAATTGCTGGCCATCTGTCACACGCATAAAAGAATTTCTGATTTGACAGGCTGCCAAGAGCAGTGATCTTGGGTTTCTGTCTTCACTGATTATATGTCAAACCTATTCCTGGATTGTCTGGCTTCAGTGACACTGAAGCCATGGCCATATGCGACTTGTGCAGTAGGGCCGCACACCTTCGTTTTCATTCACTGATGAATTTCTGCTGGGGCAAAGTCATTCCTTCATGTCATCTCTGAAGTCTGTGTTAACCTTTGACATATACGAAAGTAATTTCATTCCTCAGTATAATGAAGTAGATGGTTGAATTTGCATGACTGATTTTTGATCAGTTTGAAACATGTTGTCTCCTTATGCTTTTGTTCTCATGATTCTCCAAGTACTTTTAAAACAAATTAGAGAGGGTGGAGTGCTTCTATTTGTCGTGATGGGTGCTGGGCACAGATTGTAAAAAGTTGACTGTGTTTAATAAATGTCCTTTCTATCCACTGTCTTTTAGAATATACTTGACTTTTTGTCTTGCATTGATCCAACCTAATAACGAGTTTTATTAGGCCCCCTCTCTTAACATCCAAGATATGGTTTTTAGAAGTTCTTAGCAGAACAGAAAGAAATGACTTACTAGATTCTCAATAGTATGGATTCATGGTGAATGCATTTTTTAAAAAGCTAGTAATAGCATTTATAAAACTTGTCTCTGTGCCACATGTGAAGGTTATCTTTTGTTCCTTCAGTGTGAATGATGCTAAGTAGTTCCATGTACTTCTAAATAGAGTAGGTCTTATAACTATGTAGCTCAGGGCCATGAGGTGATTTAGATGTTTGGCTTTTCCACCCTAAAATTCTGTGACTTGAATGAATACAAGGACTCACAGTGGCCCTGCTTTGGTGTTCTTCTTAATGAAACTCTTTCACAGACACACTAACTGAATGTCCAAGACTAATTTCTGCTTCATGTGCAGTATTTCAGTTAAAGGAAAAGCTAGAATTCTCTATTTAACAGTATAGTGAACAGACGGCTAAAGATGTTAGATTGATTGCCCAGGGCCGCACAGTTAGTGCAGACCTAGCTGGATTTGAACCCAGATGTATCTGACCCCAAATATCTATATATGATACATATATTGACATAATTAATGTTGATATTTTAAAGAAAGGCCTGGTGATCTACTGTAAAACACCAGCCAACGAAAACCCTGTAGATCACTGCAGTCACATCTCATCGGACACAGGATTGTCATGAGTCAGGACCGCCTCAAAGGCAGCTGGCAACAACAATAATGTTTGCATTTGAGCAGAAATTCCTGTGAGGAGATTAATCAACAGACCAGTTTTAAACAATTAGCTGCTCTACAGTAAAGTGTGAAAGAGTTTTGTAAGTACAAAATAAAACAAAAAACCCACTGCTATGGAGTTTATTCCAACTCACAGTGGCTCTGTTGGTCAGAGGAGAACTGCCCCATAGAGTTTCCAGGGAGCTTCTCGTGGATTTCAACTGCCAGTCTTTTGATTAGCAGACATGGCACTTAACCAGTACGTCACCACAGTTTCCAAGTAGAAAACAGTAAAAAAGAAAAAAAACCAAACCCACTGCCATCAAGTTGGATCTGACTCACAGCCACCCTAGAGGTCAGAGTGGAACTGCACCCTAGAGTTTCCAAGGAGCACCTGGTGGATTTGAACTGCTGACCTATTGCTTAGCTGACGTAGCACTTAACGCACTACGCCCTCAGGATTTCCCGCAGAAAATAGTAAGGTTTATTAAATCCTAAGGGAGTTCTCCGAATTTCTCTTGAAAATGGGGTCACTACACTAGGCCATTTCCTAGCTCCCATCCCACCTGAAGAGCATCTCATTCTTTTACTCTGTGTCTGAAGAATCTAGATAATTCATTTTTTCATAGATAGGTGAGAATGAATTCCTTCCAGGGTACCTGGGTCACAGAAACGAAGCCCATAAGCTGGCTTTCTTTAAGCCTTGATCTCCGAAGATATTGCTCTTTGCCTGCTCCCTTGGGACGTGCAGTAATTCAGTGCGACCAGTTGTTTCCTTTCTGATGTGTCACAGTCCATCCCGGAGAACAGCAGAAGGTGATTTTACACACAGGAAGGAAGGCAGCCTTTCTCTAACACGTGTGTATGTGTGTATACACATCCATCCAACCAATCATGTAGCCCGGGCCCACTTAATGTCTTTAGAAATAAGTCAACTTTATCATACAGATATTAGGTGAGACCTAGTGTGCTTTTTTTGGAAAACCTGGTGGCATAGTAGTTAAGTACTACGACTGGATTGAATCATGTGTCCCCCAAAATATGTAGAGCCGTGTGGTTGGACCGTGATTCTTTGTATTCTGTGATTGTCCTCCATTTTGTGATTTTCCTATGCTGTTTGTTAAACGATAAGAGTGGGACTGTAAGTCTCTTCATAGGATCACCTCCCTGCTTGGCCAGAAAGGGAGTTTCCCTGGAGCGTGGCTTGCACCACCCTTTATCCTTTCATCCTGCAAGAGATAAAAGGAAATGGAAGCAAGTAGAGAATTGGGAACCTCACACCATCAAGAAAGCAGCACTGGGAGAAGAGGGCATCCTTCAGACCTGAGGTTCCTGTGCCAAGATGCTCCCTGAACAAAGCCTGGTGCAACACAAGGACTTTCCTCCAGAGCCAACAAGGGTGAAAGCCATCCCCTGGAGTGGACAGCCTGAATTTGGACTTGTAGCATACTGGACACTTTTAAAGCAATGCACTTTGTAGTATTTCTGTTAGAGCAGCACTAGCTGACTAAAACAACTGGTAACCCAAATGTCAGCAGTTCAAATCTACTGGGTACTCCTTTGAAACTCTATGGGACAGTTCTACCCCATCCTATAGGGTTTCTATGAGTCTGAACCTACTCAGTGGCTGTTGTGTATTGCCTTTTTACACACGTGGGCTCTCTCAAGATTATGTACTCTTGGAAATTTAAAAGCAAAGTGTGTTCTTATTTCCTAGTCATTATATGTATGTTGTCATTAGTTGCTATGCAGTGTGCTCCAACTCACAAAAAACAAAGCCTGTTGGTGGTGAGTCAATTCTGACTCATAGGACTCTACAGGAGAGTATAGAACTGCCTATTGTGGTTTCCATGGAGTGGCTGATGAATTCAAGCTACTTATCTCTCGGTTAGCAGCCATAGCTCTTAACCACTACCTTACCAGGGTTTCCCATTAACTCTTAGTGACCTCAGATAGAAGAGAATGAAACAACACCCACTCATGTGCCATCTTCACGATCAAATGTTTGAGTCCATCTCATGGATGCTTTCTCTCATTTTTGCTGATGTTTTAAAAATGGTAAGATCCTTTTTAAGAGTTTGGTTTTTCCTAATGATGTGTTCAAGTTAAGTGAGCCAGTCTTGCCATCTTCACTTGTAAGGAACACTCTGATTGTATTTCGTCTAAGATGAACTTTATAGGTACAATGTTTTATATACTGTGCTTGATGATTCCTATTCGTTCAGCCCATCAGACTAAACTCTTCGGATGAAAGTGAAGTGTCTGTTAATTAACAGAACCAACCTTCCCACCCATTATGATTTTGCTGAACATCTGCTGTGTACCTAGCAACTCCAGCAGATGGTGTGAGGAATACAACAAAATGTAAGACATGATTTACACCACAAATATTGTGTAGTGCATTGAGAGAGAAAAGGCAATTACGAAAGTAGTGAGTGCATATGTATATACATGAGACACTATACTTAGAAAACAAAAAAATAGAGTTCAGAGAAAGAGGCCCTCGAGGATGGAAGCAGCATTGGGAAGAGCTAACTCAGTGCAGGGAGATGGGAGATAGAAGCTGTTGTCTACATCGAGAGTGTCAAAGCATCAATAAACTGATGGGACGGGACAAAGCCCATGAGTTACTTTGGTTTTCCCATACCACAGTTTAGATGCCAGCAACAAGTGCAAATAGTGGGTCGTGCAACTCTCATTTTAAAGTGAGTTTTACAAGACCGTTGAGATTGAAAGCACTGCTGTAGAGTTCACCAACCCCTACTCTCCCATTTTACAAGTGAGCAAACAAAGGCTGGCTGGGATGTTTAGATCTGAGATCAAAAGCATTGCTGTGGAGATCACCACCTTCTACTATCCAATTTTACAAATGTGCAAACAGAGACTGACTGGGATGACAAGCTGTATCCAAGGTCACATAACTGATGACTGAGAGAAATGGAATCAGAACCAAGGAATGCCGTCTCCTTCAAGAAGGCTTAGAAATTGAACAGGCTAGGACTGGAAAGGGAGGAGGGGACAGAAAAGCTGGCCATAAGGAAGCCAAAGTTCAGAAGGAGGGAGTGTTGACATGTTGTGGGGTTGGTAACCAGTGTCGCAAAACAATATGTGTGTTTATTGTTTAATGCAAAGCTAGTTTGAAAACAGGGAAATGAGAGAAGAGGAAAAAAGGAATGCCTTTAAGTGGAACACTTCTTTCCCACTGTACTCCAGTCCAAACACTTGTTTTTTGACTTATTCTTCAAAGGGGTAGTGAACTTTATTTATTTATTTATGTAAGTACAGTTGACTTGTTTTAAAGAGCGGAAAAAGTCACATGTCTCTTCTTTTCACTTGAGCTCTTAATCAGGGCCTTGAATCAAGGACTCAAATTGAATTCCAACGTGACTAGTTTGCTGAAGCCTGAAATGTTTGACTTAGTGACACCAAAGTTGCCATTTTGGCTGATGTTGTGTGCTCGTTGCCAGCAGTTTCCATGCAATGAAGGTCAACCACACACATTTTAGCAGAAAACTGTTTAAGAGAAAGGAGCTTAAGTTCTACAACTTTTGGGGCAAATTTACATGTATATATGAAAACACGTGTAATACATACATACAGTATAGATATATGCCTACAAACATGTACATATTCAAAAATTTATATATGCATACAATCAAATATGCATACACACGTCTACAGGGCTGGACAGTTAGGTCCACGAATGTAACTGTTTTAAGTGTTACATACCTCGCTGCTGGGTATCACTATGGTCACCTTCGAAGTACTTCGCGTGGGAATCTATGCACTGGCACCAGTGTCCGCCCTTCAGAGCCACTTTGGAACTCTTTCTGAAATAACCCTTGTGCACGGTGGCGTAGTGGCAAGTTTGCAAACTTAATTATATAGTTGGCTGTGCGGGAGTTTTTTTTTTTTACCAGCAAACAAATAACTATATTGGGACACCCTAACTATTCACCTGATCTCGTCCACAATGACTCTTTTCTTTACTCAAAGGTAAAGGAAATATCAAAAGACAGGCATTTTGATGGCATTCAGAATACCAAAGGTAATGTGATGACAGCTCTGATGGGGAGTACTTCAGAGGTGACCATAGCAATATTCATCAATTGGGTACGTAGCACTGTTTCTAGGATGAGTTCATGAAGTCAGTTGTCAGACCTTGTGTATGTTTGAATGGAGTTATGTATTACATGGAGTCATTTCAGAAGCTGAGCTTTCTCCACTCACACGAACAAACAGGCAGATACAGTTCCCCTCAATTGCTGGAAAAAGCCTGGGAGTGTCCCAAGGTGACCAGCAGGGTCTGAATTCTCAACCATCTTCTGGTCCAAATGTTGTGGAGTTGAGAGTCTTTCCCTCTTTTCTGAGATCCACATGTCGTCAGACCCTTCTGCTCTTTTTATCAAAGTGTCTCTGTGACCTGCTTTTCCTCATTATGAGTCTGTCACTACCTTAATTTAAGGCTTCATTACCACACGCCTTTGGTAAACACTGAGCTATTACTTTTGTCTTTCAACAATCGACCGCTCTCTTTCATCTGTCTCTCAAGCACACATACATGCACAGAGTGATATAACTTAGTTTCTAAAAAAAAAATTGCTTTCATGACTTTCCTGTTCTGTAAACGCTTGTATCAAGTGTAATCTCTGTATCTGGCTTTCATCATCTTCTCTCTACCCTCCTGATGTGATTTACTGGAAATCACACAGTCTGCACTCACACAAGCTTCTGAAATGTCTTTTGTGGTTTGGCTTCGGTCAGTCACACAGCCTGAAATGCAATTTCAACTCTCCGTATCAAGACCAATCATAGAAACACAGACTTGGAATACTCCCAACTGCTGGTTCATCATCTGAGACCCATTTCAAGTCCTGAGTCCTCCAAGAAATGTTTCTTGACCAATCCAGCTGACATTAAGTCTATACTGATTTGTTTTCTCAGTTACCACTTAGAATGCTATCCCTCATATTATTTTAACATTTTTCTGTGACTCACTAGGGGTTGTATACTCCTCGAGGGACTATGTCAGTATCCACGGTGTCCAACATATAGAGATTGCTTATTAATCGATTATCAAAGACCTCACTCAAAGAACACAATTTCATGACATAGTGCTAAAGTTTTATTTAGACCCAAAGCCTGGGTGAGGTATGAATATTGGAGAGCATAAGTCAGATGTATGAATTGAACAGTAGACATGAAGCTGACCACGACGTGTGGCAAACTGACGTGTGTCCCAGTACAACTAGGATCCACAGGGTTTTTGATGACTGCAAGCTTTGAGAACTACACCCTTGGATTTTTCTTCCACCAGGTACCTCTGTGTGGCCTCAAACCTCCAACCTTCTGGTTTGCAGCTGAGTGTTTAACCATTTGCGCCACTGACTAATGATCTCTTAGGAGACAATGTAGTAGTCACAAGCAAGATCAGGCCAGTGTGGACTTCCCTCTTATAAAGTAGCCAGGACTCGCTCCTTCCAGCTGTTCCTCAGCCTCCCGGATGAGAGTCAGTCCATTATTTAGTTTTTAAAAATGATTTTATGAAATGCCCAAAAGAGCATTTTGACAAGTCAGAAATGCCATACTTGACAGCTCATTTATTTATTTATTCATGTATTCATTTCTCACAAGCAAAGTGTGAAGGCATGGATCTAGGTGCCAAATGAATCATCATTATATGCACCACATAAGAAACGAGCATCTCAGTACTGCGCTCTTTGCATTCCCTGATGCCTGCACACAGGGCAGGATTCAGAAAAGGATCAGCGAACTTCAGGAGAATGCCCAGTGGTGAGATGGGGGATTTTTCTGAGGCTGTACTGCCAGCTCAGCCCCAAAGGCAAAGAAGGCTACTGGGAGAGGTCCTGTGACTGTTCCTCACAGTGAGCCTGTCATCAGGTATTTGGCCTGGGTCGGGTGTGTGTACCTAGAGGTGGACTCCGCAGGGCTATGAAGACAAAGTTAGCTGTACTCTTACTTCTGTGAAGGTGTTCTGTTCCTCAGAGTCACAGTGGTTCGACTGCTTTGGACAACTGGTAAGTTAGGGGAAAATAGCTCTTTTATCTCCCCACTTGCAAGTTCCCAGTTCTGATGGTTATGAGTTTTCTACCATTTAGCAGTTATTCTGTGGTAGAATTCTTGCCTTCTGTGCAAGAGATGCAGGTAATGCCCGACCAATGCCTATCAGATGCAGCCACTGTCTGACAGGCTTGTCCATTGGATGCTATGATGCTAAATAGGTCGGGGTAGAGTCGCTCCACTAAGATTTACTGGGAAGGGAGGTCTGCTGATAGGCTTACTAAAAAGCAGCCAATGGAAGCGCTACGGATCACAGTGGTCCAGTCCTGTTCCTGAGGTCACCAGGAGCCAGGGCTCAGCTGGCAGCAGGAACGGTAACAACACCGCCCCTGTATAAAGAAGCATCTGGGTGATGCAAACAATTGACACACATTGACTGCTAACTGAAAGACTGGACGGACTAGGACTGCGCTGCAGAGTTTCCAAGGAACACCTGGCGGATTCCAACTGCCAGCCTTCTAGTTGGCAGCCAGAGTTGTTAACCAATGTTCCGCCAGAGTTTTCCAGCAGAGAAAAGGAGAAACTAAAGCTCTGCTGCCTGTTTTTGTTCATCAGTCTGTCTACTGTCTACATTTGACTTGAAAATGCTTTCCCCAATGTGCTTCATGAGAAAAAGGAGACAGCTGCTACTAGACAGCAGAGCAAGGCCATTTTCACACGGATTTGAAGAAATAGAAATAAAAACAAAAGATGAAACTTTCTCACAGAGTGCCAGGTTAGCTGAATAGAATGAATACAAAAGCTGAATCTAGTTTTAAAGTCAGCAATTGACACTACCAGGATATGGAAGTTAATGCATTTTGCACCAAAAAAAACAAACCTGTTCCCATGGAGTTGATTCCGACTCATAGTGACTTTATAGGACCGAATGGAACTGCCCTATGGAGTTTCCAAGGAGTAACTGGTGGATTTGAACTGCTGACCCTTTGGTTAGCAGCTGTACCTCTTAATTACTGTCTGAGAGCTGGGCAAAGTGCTTTCAGCTTAACTGAGACTTGTCCTCTACAGAAACAAATGACATATTCTGCTAGTAGTTGTTCCCGAGAACTTCTAGGCCATGGATCAAAAGGAGTTTGTGAATTTTCTGAGGTGGTGACATAGTAGCTAAGGAGGTCGGCCGCTAACCAAAAGTTTGGCAGTTCAAGATCACCAGGGACTCCTTGGAAACTCCATAGGGACAGTTCTACTCTGTCTTATAGGGAAAGAATTGACTCGGTGACAGCAGGTTTGCAAAGGATTGCACAGTAGTTAAAACATGCCTTGATTAACCTAAGTTTGTCACATATATAATTGCCATTTATCCTCAGAGTAGCGGCATGAATTATCCTTATCCCCATTTTATAGATTAGGAAATTGGGGCAGAGATAATCGAAGCAATTTGGCTAAGATTTTGCTGCCAGTGAAAGAAGGCAATGGTCACATGCCAGGAGTCTGCTCCTGTCCTTGTGCTCCTAGCCCTCAAGAAGTCTTGTTTCTCAAAGGGCTGAATCTTAGGTAATGGAGTAGACACTTTGGGTAGCCTGTTGCTGTGGTTGTGTATCATTGAGTCAATTCCCATTCATAATGACCCTAGATGACAGAAGAGAACTATCTAGTGTCTGTACTTGAACATGCTCTAGGGTTTTCTAGGCTTTAATTTTTATGGAAACGGGTTACCATGGCTTTCTCCCACAAAGCAGCTGGGTAGATTTGAGCTGTCAATCTTTCAGTCAGCAGCCAAGCACTTACTCATTGCGCCAGGGCTCCTTTTTGGCTGTCTAACCAGCCTTTTGGTGTCCGGTTCTTTCCTTCCCATAAGTTTCTATGCATTCGTTGGTGCACACAGCCCATGAATTCTGTGCAAACTGAGCCATAAGAGTGGAGCCTGGATGGCAAGAGCCATTTAGCAGACACCTTCCCTCTCACCCTAGCTGTTAGCTCAGAAGTGCTGACGTCACAGAACCACAAAGAGTGAATGCCTGTCTTGCTATTAGAATGCCAGGGCAAGCTTTTGCTCTCCCAACCATAAATGGCGTAATATATGGCTGTGGAGCTGAGACTGTTGCAGACACTTCGCCACCGTCCTGCTAGCAGTGTGAAAGGCAGAGTAGACGGAAGCCACCAGTTTCTTCATGCTAGCATTGAGACAATGAACAAATGGACACTAAAATGTGACCTGCCGCTACTTCAGCTTTTGTGAGTCTATAAATCTGTTTAGGTTTTAGGTTAGATTGGACTGAAGGCACCTTACTAATTCACCTACCTTGTACACTTGGCAAACGAAGAAAATCATTTACTTTCGTTAGGTAAACAGCTTCTCAAGAATTAAATACTTGGGGCACACAATGTTGCCTGTGGCAACTCATGAGAAAGATAGGTGAAGTTCAAGAACTCTACCAAAAGACCGCAGCTGATGATCTGATGGCCTGGGGTATCCCCTGGGAGCATGGCCCCTAGACCTACTGCTGCTCCTGCCCAGAAAACACTACGGAGATCAACTCTTCTGACAAAAATGGACTGGACTCAGGGGCACAATGTGACCATATGGTTTGTGTACTTCATAGGATGCTGTCCTGCTGTTCTGTTTCTAGATAGGAGAGAAGGTAGAGAGGAGGGGACATAGGAGATTGCTGGAGGCTAGGACATGTATAGAATGAAAAGGAGAGGTGTGCTGTCACCAGGCAAGGAGACCAGATGGAGCTGCAGAAAGGTGGGCATGCAAAATTGATTTGGATTGTATACTTCCACCTAATTACAATAAAAAAAAAAAGTAGGCACTAGGTAAAGCTAAATTAATTCATTTCGGTGAAACAATCTCTAATACACATTTCTTGCTTCTTAAATGTTTGTTAATATGGGTCAAAAAAAACAAATAGATGGGCCAATGACTTTCCAATTCTGATATCCACATAGATGTCACTAATCAATGATGAGAGTGCTGCTTCTGACACCCAGGCAGACATCACTAATCTACAACAAGAGTGCTCACGCTGATTACTATACAGGCATCACTAATCAATGATGAGAGTGCTTCTGTTGTACCAGCCTGCCTTCTCATCACACTGCTCCAAATAGTCACTGTCTTCTAACGATCACTGATATAGGTAATCACTGATTTGTATTACATTGTAAACTTGGACATTGGTGAGATCACTTTCTGGTAAATCAGTATTTTTCTATAGGAACACTATTATAACTGAGAGTTGCACCATCAACCAGGGAATCAATATTCTGTATATTACAGAATAATGAAAAAAATGGCATGAAAAGACAACTATAAACATTTGTGGGTAAGTTAAAATAAATGGTAGTTGTATGTTCTGAAGCCGGTAAAAAAAGGCCTAAATTTGCTGAATACATTTATGTTACAAGACATCCCAGTATACTATGAATGGTGCTTACATCTTATAAAATTATAATTCTATTGCATCATAAATTTTACATAAAACTAATTCACAAACTGTTATAAATATTAATTGAACTTGTAACAGGCATTGACGTTTTCATTTACAGGGACATTTTTGGTGTGATTGAATGGCCCAGGGCATTCAAAACCAACTAATCAGTTAGCCAGTAACAAATTAGTTATGTAACTAAGTTTGAAAGCCTTTCCCCCTATTAAAAAGACACTATAGATAGTAGAAAAAATTCAGAATATTATTCCTGTCTTTCAGCAATCCTTAAATTAGTAATTTTATTTAAACGGCAGTGTTATGGATTGAAATGTGTGCTTCCCAGAATGTGTGTCAAGTTGGCTAGACTGTTATTCTCAGTATTGCATGATTGTCCTCCATTTTTTGATCTGATGTAATTTTTCAGTATGTTGTAAATCTTAACCTCTATGACGTTAATAGAAAACTGTGGTGGTGCAGTGGTTAGCCAGTATGATGTTAATAGAAAACCGTAGTGGTACAGTGGTAAGAGGTATAGCTGCTAACCCAAACATCAGCAGTTGGAGGTAACCAGAGGCTCCTTGAAAACCCTGTGGGATAGTTCCTCTCTGACCCACAGGGTTGCTATGAGTTGAGATTGACTCAGTGATAATGGTCTTGTTTTGGTTTCTTGGTTGTAGGATGTTCATGAGGCGGGATTTGATAGAGTTATGTTTATGAGACAGGGCAGAATTTATAGGATTTGACTGTATTTTGAGTTAATCTCTTTTGAGATGTAAAAGTGAGAACTGAGTAGAGAGGAGAAGGACATTTTATCATCGGTAAAACAGTGTTGGAAGCAGAGTACACCCTTCAGACCCCAGGTTCCTGTTCTGAGAAGCATCTCCACTAGAGGTAGCTTGATTACAAGGATCTTCCCCCAGAACTGACAAAGACAGAAAGTCTTCTCCTAGAGCTGGGGCCCTGAATTTGAACTTGTAGCTTCTTAAACTCTGACAGAATACATTTATTTGTTAAAGCCATCCATTTGTAGTATTTCTGTTATTGCAGCACTAGATAATTAACCCAGGTGGTGTTATTTTTTCTATTGGAAAGGATTTTAAAACATAACTTCATTTGAGTTTCTCCCATCTCATTAACCATATATGTAGCCATTCTAATTTGTTCAAATCTTAGTCCTAAAGCTTATAACTCATGTTGGTAAATTACTGTTTAATCAACCCGTTGATTTGGACTCATAGTAACTTGCATATGTCAAAGTAGAACTGTGCTCCACCGGCATTTTAGTGGCTGTTTTTTTGGAAATATTTCACCATGCCATCTTTTTCTTTCTTCCTTCCTTTCTTTCTCGCTTTCTTTTTTCCTTCCTTCCTCTCTCTCTCCCTTTCTTCCTTTCCTTCCCTCCCTCCTTCCTTCCTCTGTTTCTCTCTGTTTCTCCCTTTCTTATTTTCTCCCTCCCTCCCGCCCTCATTCCCATCCTCCTGCCCTCTCTCCCTCCCTCTCTCCTTCCCTCCCTCCTTCCTTCCCCTCTTCCTTTCTTTTTCCGAGATGCCTCTGGTGGATTTGAATTGCCTGCCTTCAGTTAGCGGATGAAGGAGTCTACTGTTCAAATTATCTGGCGACTCTTTTAAATGGACCATGACTCAAGGTGACCCCATGGGTTACACAATATAACTGCTGTAGAAAATTTTCTTAGCTGTAATCTTTATGGATATGATTTGTCAGGCCTTTCTTCCATGGAGATTCTGAGTGGGTTGGAAACCCCAATTTTCAGGTTAGTTGTTACTGAAGTCTAGTATTAACTCACTCAAATGTTGAATACTTACCTTGGATTAGATGCTGCTTTAAGCCCTGCAAACATATAGCAATAAACAAAACATGCATACTTTCTAATGATATGCGGTTTATACTTATTTCTTTAATGGAACAGAAGTTTCTTCAACAAAATACTACTACCACAGAGTCGATTCCAATTCACAGCAACCCTGTTGGTCAGAGTAGAGCTGCCCCGTAGAGTTTCCAAGGAATGCCTGGTGGGTTTGAACTACCGACCTTTCGTTTAGCAGCAGTAGCACTTAACTGCTATGCCGCCAGGGTTTCCTGACAAAAATAACCATTTGTAATTACATCTATTCATAGCCTAAATGATTTTAAAGCTTTTTAAAAAAAATTCGCTATTGCTTTGGACATGACCGACAAACTCACGTGTATGTTAATACATTGAACTGCAATCCCGGCTGTTGTTTGTGGTGTTATTAGCTGCTGTAGAGCTGGGTGGTGGGATCTCCCACACAGAAGGACAGAATTCTACTACTGAACCTTCACTGCTGTCCTCTGTAATCCAGGCAGTCTTCACCCTTTCCTGCTGAGCAGTTCCGTCAGCCTCCACTCTTTTTTTTAAAAAAAATTGTTCATTGTCCTTTACTCAATGACAGTGTATTTTTTTTTTTAAGTGAAAGTCTACGTTTTGCTCTGGCCTCTAGGGTCACCATGAGTTGGATCCAAATCGATGGTACTTGGCGTGGCTGCCTGGCAACTCTGTATCAATTTTTCATACAAAAATTTACACACAAATTGCTATGTAACCCTAGCTGCTCTCTTCACACTGTGGCAGCACATTCCTCCTTTTCATCCTGTATTTCCAGTGTCTATTCTACTAGTTCCTATTCTGCTCAGCCCTCTCATCTTGCCTGTAGGCAGGAGCTGCCCAGTTAGCCTCTTGTATCTGCTTAAGACAAGAAACACATTTTTTACCAATATCATTTTATGTCGTTTAGTCTAGTCCAATCTTTGTCTGAAGAGTTGGCTTTGGGAATGGTTCCTGCTCAGGGTTAACAGTGATTCTGGAGGCCATGTCTTCTGAGGACCCTCGAGTCTGTCAGACCATCAAGTCTGGTCTTTTTAATAGGGTTTGAGTTCTGCAACCCATTTTTCACCTGCTTTGTCAGAGACTTTTTGTTGTGTCCCCTCTCAGAACAGACACTGGTGGTAGCCAGGCACCATCTAGTTCTTCTGGTCTCATACCTCAGCCCCTTTTCTATGCTACCAAATTAAGATACATATCACTGTCCATGCAGTCTTCCTAATCTTGAGGACATTTCTGGGAGGTTTGAACACAGCCTCAGTGGCAACGGGAGAGCAGAGGGGGTAGAATATTCCACTGTGTCTGTGTGTTACAGTTTTTGTCCATTCATCTGTTGGGAAACACTTGGCTTGTTTCCACCTTTTTGCTGTGAACAGTGCTGCTGTTACCATTGGGGCACAAGTTTAATTCTTCCTGTAAAAATTAGTTTCAGACTTTATTATTGCAGTGATAATAGCAGCAAAGCATAAAACTCAAGAGCCAGTCTGCAGGTATATGTTCCTATGCGGCAAAGGATGAACGACTCCGTAAACAAGGTAAGCGCGGCCTTAGTGGTGCTTGGTTACTAATCCGTAGTTTGGTAAGGAAGAACAAGTAAGCTTGTGTGTACCTTTTGCACTGCTCAATCCACCCCTGTAACACAACAAAGGAAAGTAAAAAACTCAAACCCGCTGCTGCTGAGTCAATTCATAGTGATCCTATGGGAAAGAGTAGAACTGCTCCAAACAGCTTCCAAGAAGTGCCCGGCAGATTGGAACCGCCGACCCTTCGGTTAGCTGATGTAGCCCTTAATCACTACACCAGCAGGGTTTCCAGCACCAGAAGAAGCATCTCCTTACTGCGTTAGGTCTTCAGATGCTTCCAAGAACCAGTCCCGCCCTTGTATTCCTGTCATGGGCTTGGAGTAAACGGAGCGCTAACACCAATTCTTAATAATTTCTCGGGGGAGACACAGAGCGTTAGTCCCTGTAGAGAGGGCTGAGGTTGAGTTACGGCCTCCTGACAGACGTGTCTGTGGAAGTAGGCTTCCTCTCTGCAGCAGCTCAGTCAGTTTCCGTGGTGAAGTGCCGTGGTCACAGTTCAAGCCTGAGATCTCCTCACTGGCGGCCACGGAGAGGCACAGGGTCACTTTACAAGTGAACTATAGTAAAGCCATAGAGAGGACAATCTGGGCTGACTGAACCCTGGAAGCTGACCTCTTCCTTAGTGTGTCTGATGTTGCCCTGTTGGGACTGCTGGCTATAAAAGGAAGGCAGAAGATTGCAAAGGAGCATCTTCATAAATATTTCCAGAAGAAGGGAGGTAAGTTTTGTCAGAGCTGAGGCGTCTGACAGCGTGTTACACTCCAAAGAGAGCCACAGATGGATGGATCTGTCTCTTCCGTGCTCCCATTTTTGCCTTTTGGGCACGGCAGCTCTCCGAGTCCCAGAGATCTGTTCCTCTACTGAACAGCTGGAAAAGAATCAAAAGCTGGCAAGAGCTGAAAAGTGAATGGGTCTGCCTCTGGCTCATGAACAGAACGCACAGTTTCTGAATACAAGCCAACCGACGGCACTCAAATTGGCTTTGTGACCACAGGGCTAGCTTTATGCTGGAGATTATTCCTCCACCAATTTTGAGGTGTTATATATATTAATTCCCGAGCTATTCAAAGCCAGGACTTGCTAACAGAAGATGGGTTGTTTTTCTATCAGCAGATGAATAGGGGTCATCTCAGGCAAGGCCGTTTCTTTCTGAAGTTCTAGGAGCATTCGATGCCAGGGCTCCTCATGCACGTGCTGGCTCCTTCCAGAGACACTGGAGGGAATTGTGCACTGGTAATACATGCCACTTATCTATAATTCCTTTTGAAAATGTGTCTCTCTGATTTTCAGCTTTCAGAGTTAGGCAGCCCCTTCAATGGCCCCTGCCTTTCAAGCCACAGAGTGTAATTTTCTTCAGCTTTCCGTTCTCCTGACCCTGTGATGTGTTGAGTGAGCTACAAAAACAAGGAAAAGTGATACATTTGGGACACACAGAGAAAGTCAGGGCTCCTTCAAGTTCAGGAAGTCTGATGCCCCCTTTGAATCTTAAAGTATTAGCTAAGGATTGCATTTCTCTGTGCTCCTATTTAATTAAATGATTGCCTTTACCTTCTTCTTCTCAGACCACCTTTTTCTTCACTTGAAACCTTTCTTGGTTATCCTTACTTGTCAAATGTGTTTCTGTACGTTACACAGTTCCTTTTAAATGTATCTTCCAGCAATATAAGGGAAAGTAGAAGTAAAGAAATGCAATGTTATGTAATATTTAAAGGCAAAGGCCATGACCCATCTGATATTTGGTCATACGTTGGTGGCTAGAGTGTGACTGTGAAGTCTAAAGTTATACTACCAGTATTTCAAATACGCACAGGGTCTCCAGTGGTGGACAATGGAGTTTCCAGACTAAGACAGACTAGGAAGAAAGTCCTGATGACCTGCTTCTGAAAATTAACCAATGAAAAATGGATTATAACTGAACAGTGTTTTATGTCCTGGCAAATAAGGCACTCAAATGGAAGGCACTCAAATTACAAAGCAGCCTCAACAATGAGCTTGAGAAACCCATGGACCATGAAGATGGTGCAGGCTTCGGCAAACTTTTATTCTCTTGTACATGGAGCCACCAGGAATCAGAGCTTGCTCAGTGGTTAGTGATGGCAATAACAGGAGCAATGATTCTGATACTGGCGAAACAGTAGAAGAAGACATTATTAGCTCCTACAGTTCTCATTTTTTTTCCCTTAAGTCAGTTCATCTTGTTTTGCTAGGTATGCCACTTTCTGAGAATAGAAATCCATTTCATGGGATGCTTACATTTAATTGATGGAGGGAAGAGATGTGCCTGCAGTTAGGAAGCTCAGCGCTGGTGCAGCAGCTGTAGAGCTTAGGTAGCAAGTGACGAGGACAGAGAAAGAGCGAGAGCCGGCTCAGCATTCTGTCCTGATGCCTTTGTCTCAGCGCCACCAGCTCGAAGTAGTTCATCAGGGATCTATTAGTGTCCTGTGCGTGAGGACGTCCTGTGCCACTTGAGTACAGGCTCAGATGACAACAAAGGTGATGTGGCAGTTGGCTTACTCTGGGAGTGGGAACCCCACAGATCCCAAACCAGTAGAATTTCTGACTAAAAGAGAAGATAGTTTTAACCAGCTATCTTCATTTCCCCACAGAGACTGACAGGCAATTTCGACTGTTTATTCTGATTCAGCTCCAATGAATGGCTCTATTTCATTCAGCCCCGCACTATGATAATACAGTGGTACACACCGCTGCTGGTGGTGACTGAAGTGTGAGCGAAGCAATCCAGGCTGAAGGAGACTCTGGAAAGTAAACAAAACCTTAGCTTCACGGAAGGGAAGCTGGGTAAGAGGGACGAAGTCACTGCTGTCAAGCTGATTTTGACTACTAGTGACCCTATAAGTCAGAGCAGAGCTGACCCACAGAATTGCAAAGGAGCACCTGGCAAGTCTGAACTGTTAACCTTCTGGTTAGTAGATGCAGCCCTTAACCACTACGCCACCAGGGTTTCTGGCAAGAGGAGAGTACTATGAAATTAGCCGAATGATCTCTCTCTTTCAAGGCATTAGGCAAATTCAGACACCAAACTGAAGTCCTATTTTCACTCGTCCTTGTGTTCTGTCCCCAGGAACCAGTTAAGGAGCATACTGATATTTGCACCATGTCTGTTGACTTTTCAGAGACCACATTTCCATTAAATTGTGTAACTGTGCATCTATAAAGAGCAGGTCAGTTGCTGTTTATTTGCTCTGTTCTCTTTGCTTGGACTGTGAGTGAAATTCTAAGCACAACCTCATAAATGCTAAATAGGGCCAGAGAAACAATTTCCTTCCATCTACTGTGTCCTCTTCCGTGTTTCCTGTGTTCAATGAGATTTTCAGAGCAACGGTTCTTAACCTTTTCCGCACTCTCAGGCTCTTATGGGGGAGTCTGTTCTTAAGCGGGGTGTCCCTGTCCACGCCAGCGTGAAAACTGATCATAATGTCACATGTGGATCTGCTCATCATTACTTGAAAGCCTCTAACAACTTCAAAATTGGACTAGACTGGAACCAAACGTTTTCCCTGTAGGCTGACCTTCTAGTTTCATTTATTCTATGCTCTTTCTCACTTTCTGTGCAAAAGCCACTGTGGCCTTTTGTTTTTCCAGAGTGCTGGACGTGACCCCAGCTCTGAGATCTGCTTGCATCTGCCAGTATTTAGCAACCTGTTCTCCCCGGTGTCTGCAGGTGGCACGCCCTCTCACTACTTCGGGTCTCTGCAGAAACAACACCTCCTTAGAAAGCCTTCCTTAACATGTTGCTACTTGCGTTGAGTTGTGTCTGATGATGATTCATGGTGACATCATGCATGACAGAATGAGACATTGTTCCATCCTGCAACCATCTCGGTGTGGATTTCCCTCACCCTTGCTGGCTGTCCACTTGACCAAACATGGTGTTCTCCTCCAGTAATCGGTCCCTCTTGACTGTACATTCACAGTAAGTGTGTTAATGTCTTAGAAAATGTTCTGTGATCCATAGGATTTCATTGGCTAATTTTCTGAAGCTCTCCAAGTCTTTTTTCCTGTTTCTTGCCCTAACTGCCCAATGAAAAATGCTTCATCAACTCTGAGTCACCCTGTATCCATTATCTGACTGATTTTCTATGCATTGTTTATCTCCCATGTGAAACACCAGCACACATCAAGTCATTTATGTTTTATTTTCTCCTTCCACCAACAGAGAGTAAAGTCTATGGGGCTTTGACTGTCTTGTCCATTGCCGGAACCCCGGCTGCTGAAATAGCACCTAGCACACACTGGGCTCTCTAGGTATTTGATAAATTGGTGAATGAACCAGGGGAAGAGGCATGGTTGTACAGCAGGGAAGTTAGAACGATGGCTGTCTAACTCCCGACCAAATGCCTCTGCCTCTGTCCCTCACGCTCTCACTCAAGAAAGCGGAGCAGAACATAAATGAATAAAAGTAATTGTAATCGAAGCAGTTTCTTGAACCCTTTGAAATATATTTATAAAGAAATTCAGTGTCAAATTTTATTTTTTTCTATTCCCTCAGGAATTAATTGCTCCCAGCAACGATAACAGCTTGTCCCAACATCTGTCTGAAAGACCCTCTGGTGAGAGCAGTTGTGACTGGAGCACAGTGACAAAGTTGCATTCTCTTCCTTTGTGGATACTTTAATTAGCTTTGGTTTCCCATAAATAAAATAACCACCATCCAGTGTCTAGTGAGAGCTTGTTTGTGAAGTCAGTGGAAAACACACAGATGTGTGAATGTACTACTCTTATTCCGGAATATTCCAGCCACACTAGGTTGGCCTGGAACGCATGCTGCCAGTCAGCTGTAGAAGGGTCTTCCCAGACCAGGATGCTGAGGTTTCCACAGGTGAGAGATCTTTGGAAATATTTTGACTCCTACATTTGACATGTTTTTGATGCATTTCATTCCTTCTGACTGAGTGCATGGATGTCAGGATGACATTTTTTGAATTCTAAGAAAAAAAGTATCCATAAGAAGAGAGGATATTTTGGGTATTAGAGATGTCACATCTTTTTTTATACATGGTGCCAATGCAGTGAATGCACCAACGTGTCACCTGGACCTGCTGCTGGACAACTGGCAGCTTTAGAGTTTCTCTAAGCAGCTCTTTTAGAAGCATGATATGTATGTATACACATATACACATATATAAATGTATATATATCCACATATATATGTAACCTGTTGCCATCAAGTCAATTCCAACTCACAGCGACCCCATAAGACAGGGTAGAAATGTCTCATAAGGTTTCCAAGGAGTAGCTGGTGGATTCAAACTGCTGACCTTTTGGCTAGCAGCTGAGCTCCTAACCGCTGTCCACCAGGGCTCTCTGTGTACATGCGCACGCACACACACAGAAAGTATATAAAAGCTCGCATTACTGAAGGACGCTTTAGCAAGATTTGGTGACAAGAGGCATCACAGAAATACTGATGTCACATATCTGAGGCACTGTATTGATTTAAGAATAACCTAGGACTGAGATGCTACTAGACAGTTCGAAATAAGCCCCAAAGAATTCATTCTTCCCAAAACAAGGAGCATTTTGCACTTCACTCAAACTCATATGTTGATTCAGACTTGCTTCAAACAGATTGATGCTCGCAGCTGAGGCATGTAAGGGAATACGGAAGCCAAGAAATATCTGAGGAAGCTGGTCATTACCACAAATAGTGACAATACACTTGTGTTTTGTTGAGGAATTGGGCTTCACACATCTTTCTACCAGTGTAAAAAGAATTAAACTTCTAAATCCAGCACTGTGGAGTGCTTGGGACACTGGAAGAAACAGATGTGTGATTTTCAACAAATGTGGAATGTGTCTTGATGTAGCTGTGACTGAAGAAAGCAGCAGTCAGCCTGTGTATCAGTTACACAGCCTGTATATTAACACGTAGTCTGTGTATTAATACAGAGCCTGTATGTCAACACACAGCCTGTTTATTAATACATAGCTTGCGTATTATTACACAGCCTGGATATTAATATGTAGCCTATTTATTAATACACAATGTAAATATTAATTTGGAAACCCTGGTGGTGTAGTGGTTAAGTGCTATGGATGCTAACCCAAAGGCTGGCAGTCTAAATCCACCAGATGCTTCTTGGAAACTCTACGGGGCAATTCTACTCTGCATGCAGAGTCACTATGAGTCAGAACTGACTTGACAGCAGTGGGTATTTTTGGGGGGGTTATATATTAATACACAGCCTGTTTATGAATAAATAGCTTGTATATTAGTACACAGCCTGTATATTAATGAGCAAACAAAAACCCATTACTCCTGAGTGAATTCTGACTCATAGCCATCCTGTAGGACTTACTAAAACTTCCCCGTAGAGTTTCCAAGGGGTGCCTAGTGGATTTAAACTGCTGACCTTTTGGTTAGCAGCATAGCCTTTAACCACTGCAACATCAGAGTTTCCTGTATATTAATACATAGCTATTATAACAATACATAGCCTATATATTACTACAAAGCCTGTGTATTAATGATAACAATGTATATTTAAAACCTAAAATGAAACCTATTGCCATAAAGTCTGTGTGATCCTGTGTGCGTCAGGACAGACCTGCGCCCCTCATGCTTCTCAATGACTGTGACCTCTCAGAAGGAGACAGCCAGGCCTTTCTTCTCAGGACACCTCTAGGCAGATCCGAACCACCAACCTCTTGGTTAGCAGCTGGGTACTTAATTACTCATGTTGTCAGGGCAATAATTCCTCTCTAGAGCACAAGGCTCATGACTGACCTACAGAGTTTTCTTGTACTATTTGAGTTGCGTTCCTCATACAACATGTAATGAAAACTCAATTCGCAGTCACTCTCAATTCCAGATGAAGAAACCGAGACCCAAAGAAGTGCAGTGGCTTGTCTACTCGTCACACAGGGAGCCCTAGGGCCAGAGAGCCGTTCAGACCTGAAGTATCTGATACATAAATAGATGGGTGACACCTCGGCAAATGACTCTGACGTATCTTTTAGTCATCTAGTGCTGGTCTAACAGAAATACTGCAAGTGAATAAACGGCTCAGACAATAAATTCATATTCTCACAGTCTCAGAGGCTAGAAGCCTGAATTCAGGGCACCAGCTCCAGGGAAAGTTTTCCTTCTCTGCCGGTTCTGGAAGAAGGTCCTTGTTGTCAGCCTTCCCCTGGTCTACAAGCTTCTCAGTGTAGGTACACTGAGTCCAAAGCCACATTTGCTGCTGACAGTTCTGGTTTCAGTAATAAGATCCTTTCCTCTCTACTCACTTCTGTCTCACACCTCAAAAGACAAGACTGACTGAAAACACAGCCTAGCCCTGCAGATCGAGTCCTGCCTTATTAATGTGACTACCACTAATCCTACCTCACTAAGGTCACAGAAGTAAGATTTACAGTACATAGCAAAAGCCACTTCAGATGACAAAGTGGTGGACAGTCACACGATAGTGGGAAGCATGGCTTAGCCTAGCTGATGCACATTTTGAGGGGGCACAACTCAATTCATAACAACATGTTTTCAGTTGGTGCTTACAGCATCTTTTTTTTCCTTTCCTTTTTTTTAATAAGCAGATCTAACAACAGAAAAATAAAAAAGGTAAAAATAAACCCTCTTGTCACAGGAAAAAATCTCTAGCCCTTCATATCGATGAAGATATGAAAAGGGGCTATCGAATCGTCATCCATCAGCTGATTCTTCTAAAGTTTCCACCAGCCATAAAGAGAAATGAAGAGCCGACATAAGCTACAACATGGAACAACCGTGAAGACATGATGCTGAGTGAAATAAATCAGTCACAAAGGGAAAATATCGTACAAGTCTGCCTAATCACTAAATATCTAGAATAAACAAATGAACCCAGGCCAAAGTTCCTTCTCGGCTACCATGGTCAGGAGGGGAGGAGAAGAAAGGGGAGACTCACTGTTTAGGGTATGCTGATCTTCTGCTAAGGATGACAGGAAACTTTGGAAATGGATAACGGTGATGGTCAAACAACATGATAAACATAACTAATGTCACTGAATTGGATTCATGAGGAATGTTGAAAAGGTAAATGATTTGTCAGGCACATAGCTACCATAATTAAGTATGTTTTTATAACTTAAATATTACTATTATCTGTATGTATAGATACTATATAAAAGTAAATATATAACAAATAAATATAAATACATACACACACACACACATATATATATGTATAATATATATACGAGTTGGAAACCCTGGTGGTGAAATGGTTAAGTGGTAGGCTGCTAACCAAAAGGTCAGCAGTTCAAAGCCGTCGGAAGCCCCTTGGAAACTCTAGTGGGCAGTTCCATGTGTCTTATAGGGTCACTATAGGTTGGAATCTACTAGACGGCAGTGGGTTTTGATTTGGAAATATAAGAGGTGGATGCTTAATATCAACGTAGGAAAAGCTTGTTTCCTGATTACCGAAGACCCTGTTGCGTTCAAGTCGTTTCAGACTTAACAACCCTGTACCAAAAAAAGCTACCGCCGTCGAGTCAATTATACTAATAGTGACCCTATTTGGATCCGACTCGACGGCACTTGGCTGGCCATAGACAGAGTAGAACTGCCCCACAGAGTTTCCAAGGAGGGCCTGGAGAATTTGATCTGCCAAACTTTTAGGGGCAAACTTAGCATGCAACCACTACAAAATCCTACAGAACTGACTAAAACAGCCCCACAATTTCAAGGCTGTCGGTCTTTACTGAAGCAGATTGTCACATCTTTCTCCCAAGGAATGGCTAGTAGGTTCGAATCTCTGACCTTGTGCTTAGCAGTCATGCTCTCAATCACTGTGCCACCGGAGCTCCTAGGTCTCCAGTGAAGGGACAGGAAGCTCTAACACCGCACTGCATTTGCTAAGTGTTGTTTTTCCCAGCTTCACTCTTCAGTCAGGGTAGGACACTGGTTTCCGACTTCCTGGTTTCCGTGAGTAAGCAGAAGGGAGTCTGGGAGCATTCCATGTCCCTCGTTAGCTGGCAGCAGTTTGTGGCCCCTTTGTGACAAGGAAGAGATGGACAGATGCATTGGTTGTTTTTCCGTTATTGATTCCGTCTAGGCTTTATGTAACTTGGATGCTCCTCCCGTCCTGACTTGGCGAGGCCGGATGTTAGTAGAAAAAGCATATGAATAGACATGTCCTACTGGGCTCCCACAGCCAGGCCTGCTCAGAGGCAGCTGGGCAGTTTACAGCCTAATTGACAGTGCCATAGATCACAGGCTGCCCAAAGTTCATGGGAGACAAAGATGTCAGAGAGAACCCCTGAAGTGATACATCAAACACTTCTGCCTCTGTCTCTCCTGATCAGCACTCCTACAGGGTACCACAAGTTGTGGGTTATTATGGCTATCGGAGGGGGAAGAACTTAGGAGGCAAAGGGAGAAAATAACATAAAGTCGAACTCATCTTGAAAATTTTTGTGTGGAGAGAGATTGGAAATGTTGGGTAGGCTGCACTCAGGGTGAGCATGGACGTTTTGAAGTTCATGAAGTTTTGCAGTTTTATTTTTATGAAAGTATAGAGTTTGAGCATAAGCTCTGATACTGGTAAGCCTTATTTCAAAAGCAGCCTCTACCACTTAACTAACTGTATAATCTTGGGCTGGTTACTTCAACTCTCTGGGCCAGCAAATGGAGATAATAGTAAGACCCATTTAACTAGCTTGTTTTGAAGACTACATGAATTGATTCACAGACACAACATCTCATCCGTAATAGCAAGGAAACAAAACTTGTTGCAGTTGAGTCCATCCTGACTCTTGATGGCCCCATGTGTTACAGGGTAGAACTGATCTCAGGGTTGTTTTGGCCATGATCTTCACAGAAGGTTTGCCAGGCCTTTCTTCTGAGGCAATGTGGGCTGAGTTTGAGCTGTAACACTTCCAGCTAGTAGTAGTTGAGCACAAGCTGTTTGTGTCATCCAGGGACTGTAGTAAGTGGTGAGTATTTTGACTGTTGTATGGATCCGTATTTTTCCAGGTGGTAGTATGATGTACGAGAAGCCTGCAGTCTCTGGAGTTGGTCTGCCCAGGTTTAAGCTCTTGTTCCCACCCCTTGGGCAAGTCCCTTAATTCTTCCAAGCCTCAGTTTTCTTGTCTGCAAAATGAAAATCTTGGTAATTAATATTTCACTAGGGACTTTCAGGAATAAGGGTGAATATCTTTATAAAATGCTTTATACAGTGCTCAGCTGATGTGAGCTGATGTTAGTATTAAAGGAAATCGAGACCAAGGAGATGACAGGGTGCCTGAAGTGAGGATAGGATAGTTTTAGCAGCCACAACACTGTGGAATAATTCAGGGTTCTTCTTAGAGTACTGCCTTGGTGACTCAGCAGTTAAGAACTCAGCCGCTAACCAAAAGGTTGGCAGTTCAAATCCACCAACTGTTCTTTGGAAACCCTATGGGGGTGGTTCTATTCTGTTTTATGGGGTCACCATGAGTTGGAATCCACTCAACGGCAATGGGCTTGGCTAGGCTTGCTTAGAAGAATAACAAATTTCTTTTAGAACAGTAGTTCCCAATGATGAAAGAGATATGATCTGTGAATTTTCACTTCTCCAGTCTTAAATATGATTTTTAAAAGAGTACATATAGAGCATATGTATTGTTGTTGAGAGCTGTCAAGTTGATTCCAACTCATGGATTTCCAAAACTGTAATCTTGACTGAAGCAGATTGTCACATCTTTTTTCCACAGAACAGCTGGTAGGTTTGAAACACGGATCATTCAGTTAGCAACTGAGCACTTATCCACTGCTCCACTAGTACACATAAGTATATTTGTAAATGTAAGTACACATAAAAGTTTATTTATAAAAAAGAATGACCTTATCCATCTATGTATCATAAACAATAGTGCGCTATGATGATTATCATTGTTACAACTGTAATAAACACCATCAGCTATTATTAGTTAATAGTTATGGCATGCAAATTATAGATAATAAATTTGATTAACATGTACTACCTCCTAACACCCAATTACCACTAAAATTGAAATCAAATTGAAATTTTACGATGCCACGGTTATCACCTAATAATAGTAAATTACTTCTATGCAGCTTAGATTATTGTTTTCCAACTTCTCACTCCTTTCCAAGGAGTAGAACACACATTCTTGTTTTGAGAACTTGGGCTTGGACATGGATTTCTTGTAGTCAATGGAAGGTAAGTGGAAGTTCCAAAGTACTAGTTCTGAGCAGCTACTGTCAGAGGCATCTCAGGGTTTTACTCACTCCTTTGGGTACCTGCCTTCCACTCTGCAGGCAGAATGTCTTTGAGAACTGTTGTTGATTCAGAGAAGTCATGTGGAGCCCAACCAAGCCATGCGGAATCTTAATGACTTGCAGCCACTCTGTATAAGGCATGGTAAATTCAGTGTTTGCTAGTACATATCACTGTGATCTGAACGTTGCCTGATGTTGCAGTATAACTGCAGTCATAACTGTAGAGCCATTTATTAAGGACTGGGGTAAGCATGAAGTTATTGTGTGGTATAAACAGTTGATGTGCTCAGTTACTAACCAAAAGGTTAGAGATTTCAGTTCACCAGGAGCCAGTTTGGAAGAAAGGTTTGGTGACCTACTTCTGAAAAATCAGCTCTTGAAAACCCTGTGGAGCACAGTTCTACTCTGACACACATGAATCTACCATGAGTTGGGGTCAGCTCGATGGTAACTGATTCTGGCAAGGTGGCAAAACACATTCTTCCATTTTATCTGCTTCCTATTCCCAGGAGCTAGGTTGGTATTATTATGACTACTTTACAAACGAAGAACAGAGGGAATAAGGCCAATATGGCAGACTAAACAGATGTATCAATTTTCTCCAACTAAAGCCTGGAATAATAACTGAATGGTGCAGTGGACAACCAGGAGCCCTAGGACCTGGCACAGTATTGTCAGATTTGACTAGGCATCAGTAATGGACTAACCTACTCCTCTCAAAGATGACCCAATGGCTGCCAGCCTCCACTCCTGCTGATTCAGTGTATCAGAGAAATGCAGGTACTGATGCCTTCTTAGTTATCTGGGAGGCATGGACAGGCCATGAGCCAACAAATACATTAAATTACAGTGCTTAAATAAACTGTATACCACAGTAGAGAGAATCCATGGGATAGCCACAAATTGAGAGCCTGGCTGCTGACAGAGGGCACCACTACCCCTCCACCATCTCTTTTCTGAGCTGTGCCATAGACTGATGTTTCATGGCAAGAAGAGCAGCTTTGACCGGGACACCATATTGGTAGACTGGGAGGCAGAGTCATCCTGCTGAGGGACCTTATCTGTGGCTGATTCTCAAGCAGAGCAGCAGCCTATCTGGCAAGTGCTTCTCCAGCAGAAAAACAGCATTTGAGGCAATCTGTACCTAGATTCACAGGTGGGTCCTGGCAGAGGATGACTGGAAGGCCCAAACCTCTCCCTATGTTGCACCACATCATAGCATCTGGGAACATCCTATGAGGTGCTTTTTGTCAGCTGGAACCTGTTACACTTCAGGGCCTGGCAGTTTTGGCAGCCATTAGACAGCTCCCCACTTAGAAGTAAGGTGCCTTTTTAAATAAGACCTGGAGATCGAACTGCTGATAGTTCCTTCAGGTCCTCCTCTACCCTTCACTGACCCACACCATAGGGTCGACTGATCGCCCACCAGTGACTCTATAGGTAGGGCGCCACAGTAGACAGATAAAAGGCAGAGACTTGCCACCCCAGAGAGTCTACCTGGGGTCAGTCACTACAGTACATAGAGATGACTGGTTACCAACTCCCCTCTTAGAACTATACCTCAGATCCTGTTGAAGTAACACCAGAAAAATCAAACAGCTTCTAGATGGCACACAGACAACAGACCATAGCTAACCATTTAAAGAAGCAGTCCACTATGGCTCTGGAAAACTCACCAAATGAAGATCAAAAACTTCCCAGATGAATAAGCCTCTCTGAAACTATTAGAGGTCAAGTACAAAAGAATTATATACAGACCCATCATAGAGATTAAACAAAATGCAGCAGAATAAAGTGAAAAATTAAGTAAGCTATTTGAATTGATGGAACATCAGAGATCTGAAATCCACCAGATCAGTTACAAAATTATGGAATTAAACAATTTAACCCAAAGCCAAAACAGCAGAATTCAGGAGACAGATGTCAGACTTAGTGACCATGAGGACAGAGCAACTGACACCATTATTTATGAGGAGAAATCAGACAAAAGAAATAAGAAAAATGAAGAAGCATTAAGAAACATGTGGGACTCTGTTAAGAGGAATAATCTGTGATAACTGGAGTTCCTGAACAAGAAGGGATAGATGAAAATATAGAGACTATTGCTGTAGAGCTGCTGACAGAAAATTCCCCTGAAATTAAGAAAAAAGAGAACATAGATACTCAAGACATGTATTAAATGCCACAAAAAACTAGACCCCCCCAAAGAAAGACACCAAGACATATTATAATCAAGCTTAGTAAAATGAAATATGAACAGATTCTCTTGAAGGCAACAAGGCTCAAAGCAACGCCAACATTCAGAGGGAAACCCTGCAGGCTTTCATCTGACTTATTGACAAAAACAGTATTGGCAAGAAAGCAGAGGGATGACACATTCAAAGCCCTGAATGGGAAAAACTTCCAACCAAGAATTATATATCTTGTGAAATCGTGTCTCAAATATGACAGTGAAATTAAGACATAAACAGAAACTTACAGAATTTGTAAAAACCAAACCAAAACTACAAGAAATACTGAAAGAAGCTCTTTGCTTAGTAAAACAAAACCACTAAGTGTATACATAAGGAGGCAATGCGGAACACAACATCCAGAATCCTACTCACTTAGGGAAGTCAATAAGCTCAATCAAAACTACATTATTAAAAGAAGGGAACCAGTGATCATAACATAAAACCTATGATATCACCACACTAAAAAGAGAGATATATTACAGCAGGCATAACCCTTTCTGATGGAGAGAAAAATTAAAAAGATATGCAGAAGTTAAAGTCTGGTTTAAACTTAGAGTAGTAAGGGGGATCTTAGAGGAAGCTGCACAGCAAAATAGGAATGTGACCTATTAATACAAGAAGCGTAATACAGGAATCTCAACAAGCACAAAACCAACACTGAAAAAGATGAAATTTCACCCACAAAGAATGACTCAGAATAGAATATTAAGAAAACCATAGAAAAAATCAACAACACAAAAATAAATGCATCAGAATGATAGCACCAAACACATACCTATCAATAATTACACTGAATGTAAATGGACTGAATGACCCAGTAAAGAGACGACAAGTCACATCATGGATCAAAAGACAAGACCCATCTATATGTTGCTTACAAGACCCAAAGATATGAACAAACTGAAAATCAAAGAACAGAGAAACATATTCCAAGCCAACAACACACAAAGAAGCGCAGGGCGGGCAATACTAATCTCAGATAAAACAGACTTTAGTGTAAGATCCACCACTGTGGTCAAGGTTGGTCACTGTTTACTGCTGATATAGTCAATGCCTAAGCAAGACATAACAATGTTAGATAATTTTGTGCCCAATACCAGAGCATCTAAATACACTGAACAAACACTGACAGTATTGAAAAGTGAGATAGATCACTTGACAATAATAGTTGGAGATTTCAACACTACACTTTTGGAAAAGGAGAGATGATCCAGTAAAAAGCTCACTAAAGATGCAGAAGATCTTACTGCAACAATCAACCAACTAGACCTTACTGACGTGTACAGAACTTTTCACCCATCAACAAATAAGTACACCTTCTTCTCCAATGCACGTGGAACATTTTACAGAACAGACCATGTGTTAGGACATGAAGCAAAGCTCAGCAAAATCCAAACCATTGAATTATTGTAAAGCATCTTCTTGGACCATAAAGCCATAAAAGTTAAACTCAATAGCAGAAGAATCATAGGTAGAAATTTGAACTCAGGGAAACTGAACAACACCTTGCTGAAAAATTCATGTGTTATAAAGAAATCAAGGAAGAAATAAAGGGATTTATGGAATCAAATGAGAATGAAAGCACATCTACAATTACCCTTGAGATACAGCAAAAGCAGTGTTCAGAGGTCAATTTATCTCTAAAAATGTATACATCTGGAATGAATAAAGGACCCAAACCAAAGAATTAACCCTACAGCTTAAAGAAGTAGAAAGAGAGCAACAGAGGAACTCTTCAGTCACCAGAAGAAAACAGATAATAAAGATTAGAGCAAAACTAAATGAATTAGAGAATGGAAGAACAATTGAAAAAATTAACAAAATCAAAAGCTGTTTTTTCAAAAGGATCAACAAGATTGATAAACCATTGGCTAAACTTACAAAAGAAAAACATTAGATGAAACAAATAACCCAAATAAGAAATAAGATGGGAGATGTTACAACAGACCCAACTGAAATGAAAAGTATCATAGCAGAATACTGTGAAAGACTGTACTCTAAAAGACTTGAAAATCTAGAGAAATGGACAAATTCCTAGATTCATATCACCTACCAAAATTATCGCAAAGAGAAGTAGAATAACTTAATAAACCCGTCATAAAGAAGAGAATGAAAAAATCATCAAAAAACTATCAACGAAAAGAGTCTTGTCCTAGATAGCTTCACCAGAGAATTCTACCAAACTTTTAGGGACTTTAACTCCAATGCTATTGAGACTATCTCACCGCACAGAAAAAGATGGAATACTCCCAGATTCATTCTATGAAGCTAGCATAACCCTGATACCAAAGCCGGGGAAAGATCCCACCAAAAAAAGAAAGAAAGAAAGAAAGAAAATTAGAGACCAGCATCACTCATGAGCCTACATGCAGAAATCTTCAACAAAATCCTAGCCAATAGAATTCAGCAGCATATCAAAAAAATAATTCAGCATTACCAAGTTGGATTCATACCAGGGATGCAAGTTTGGTTCAACATCAGAAAAAGAATTAATGTGATCAATTACACATATAGCACAGAAAATCACCCGATTTTGTCAGTTGATGAAGGAGAGGCCTTTGATAAAGTCCAACACTTATTCATGCTAAAAACTCTCAACAAGATAGGAATAGAAGCAAAATTCCTCATTCCAGTAAGGGGCATCTATGCAAAGCCAACCACCTACGTCATACTGAATGGTGACAGTCTAAAAGAATTCCTCTTAAGAATGGTAACTAGACAAGGATGTCCACTCTCAGCACTTCTATTCAACATTGTACTAGAGGTTCTAGCCACAGCAATTAGACAAAACAAAGAAATAAAGGGCATCTGTATTGGCAAAGAAGTAAAAATCTCCTTATTTGCAGATGATATGATGGTATATGCAGAGAATCCTCAAGAATCCACACTGGGTCTAATAGAGAAGTTCAGCAAAGTATGAAGATATAAAGTTAACATAAGTAAATCAGTAAGATTCCTTTAGACCATCAAAGAGTTCATCAAAGAAGAAATCACCAAATCGATACCATTTACAATAGCTCCCAAGAATATAAGATATCTAAGAATAAATCTAACTAGAGAAATAAGAGACCTATACCGAGAGAACTAAAGACCTTACTAAAAGAAACCAAAAGAGACTTACATAAGTACAGAAACCTACACTGCTCATGGATAGGAAGACTTAATGTTGTGAAAATGTCTATTTTTACCCCAAGTGATCTATATATACAATGCAATCCCAAATACAAATGCCAGTGTTATTTTTTAATGAGACAGAGAAACAAATCACCAACTTTGGAAAGGGAATAAACCCTGGGTAAGTAAAGGACTGCGGAAGAAGAGGAACACAGTGAGAGGTCTCACACTACCCAACATTACAACCTACTATATTGCCACAGTAGTCAAAACAGCCCGGTACTGTACAAAAAGATACACATGGACCAACGGAACAGAGTTGAGACCCCAGAATTCCACCATTCTCTTATGAACAGTTAATGTTTGACAAAGGCCATAAGGTTATAAACTGGGTTAAAAACAGTCTCTTTCACAAATGGTGTGGGCAAAATTGGATATCCATCAACAAATAACTGAAATAGGACTCGTATCTCACACTTTACACAAAAGCTAACTCAAAGTGGATCAAAGACCTATATACCAAACCTAAAAAGATAAAGATCATGCAAGAAAAAGTAGGGTCAGTGATGGTAGTTCTAATACGCAGCTTAGACAGACTTCAAAATCTGACAACCAAAGCAGGATCAACAGAAGAGAAAATAGATAAATGGGAACTACTAAGAATCAAACACTTTTGTCCATCCAAAGACTTTATCAAAAGAGTTAAAATACCACCTACAGAATTGGAAAAAAGTATTTGGCAACTATATGTTGAACCAATGTCTGACCTCCATAATCTACAAGATTCTGGAAGATATCAACAAGAAAAAAGTAAATAACCCAATTAAGAAATGGGCAAAGGAGACGGGCAGACACTTCATGAGAGAGGACATCCAGGCAGCCAAAAGGCACATGAAGAAACGTTCATGATCGCTATCTGTCAGAGAAATCCAAATCAAAACTGCAATGAAACACCATCTCACCCCAACAAGGTTGGCCATAATCCCCAAACCACAAAGCAACAAGTTCTGGAGAGGCTGTGGAGAGATTGGAACTCTCCTGCACTGCTGGTGGGATTGCAAAATGGTACAGCTTCTGCTGGAAAGCAATTTGGCACTTCCTTAAATAGCTAGAAATAGATATATCATTTGATCCAATAATCGCACTACTCGGAATTTACCCTACAGAAACAAAGACTATCACACGAACAGACAGACATGCACACAAATGTTTATTGCAGCACAGTCTACAACTGCAAAAAGATGGAATCAACCCAGATGTCCACCACCAGATGAATGGATGAACAAACTATGGTACATACGCTCACTGGGACACTATTCAATGATTAAAAAGCAATAATGATTTTAGGAAGCATCTTCTAACCTGGTTTCAACTGGAAGACATTATGCTGAGCGAAATCAATCAGCGGCAAAAGGACAAATATTGTATGAGACCCTTGCTACAAGGACTTAAAAATAGACTTCTGTGCAGAAGAAAGAACTTTGATGGCTACAAAGGTGGGGAGGGAGTGTGAAGGTTGATCACAGACCAGATAGTTGATAGAAATTTGGTTAGGTGTAAGCAGTGACAGCACACAGTAGAAAGTGGATCAATGTAACTGGACTTCCCCAGAAATTGAAAGCTCTTCTAACCATAACCCAATATTGCAAGGATAGAGAAGCAGCAGTGAGTCCGGGGACCATGCTCTCAAGAGACATTTAAGTCAGTTGATATAATTAGCCTATTGCTGAAATTCTTCTGCATGCCATATTGGTGAGTGGCATCTGGGGTCTTAAAAGCTAGCAAGCTGCCATCTGAAGTACACCAAATGATTACAACTCAGCCAGAACAGACGATCACTGAGAACACCAAAGATATGATTTAAAAAGAGCCCAGAGAAGAGCCCACATAACAGAAGACTGCATCGATATGTGACTAGAAGAACCAGCTGGTGCCTGGCCACCACCAAAACCAGCCATGATGGGGCACACAGTGTTGAGTCCCTGTGGCAACATGAGAAAAAAAAGGGTACAGCTCAAGAACTTTATTAAAAGAGGGGAAGGAAGATTGATGGTCTGACAGCCCAGGAGGTCCCGTGGGAGCATGGCCCCTAGACCTACTGCTGCCTCTGTCTAGAAAACACTACTGAGGTCCACTCTTCACACAAAAATGGACTAGACCCGGAGACACAAGGTGACCAAATGGCATGTGTACTTTATGGTACTATGCATTTGTGGGAAGCTGTCCTACTGGTCCTTTTCTAGATGGGAGAGAAGAGGGCAAAGAGGAGGGGGCAGGAGCTTATTAGGAGGATATGACAAGTATGAAATGAAAAGGAGTGTGCTGTCATGGGGCTAAGAGATCAAAAGAGCTGTAGATAGGCAGGTATGCAAGATCGATTTGGATTGTATAGTTTCACTTAATCATAATAAAAAAACAAAGTAAAAGAATATGCTGTATCACTTACCAAGTACCAAATTGGGATTTAACTCAGGACCACCAGACCTCAGAGTCTGGAGTCTTAGACTACACAGTGTACTGCCTTCTGAAGCTGGATATCATTAGTGCAAACCATATGAAACGACTGGATCTCAAGGTCAAACTTGGCCAAGCCTTAGCCATTCCGTGTAGTTCAACATGAAAATATTGTCTCACTCTCTAATACACATACAGATATGTGGAAACCCTGGTGTTGTAGTAGTTAAGTGCTACGTCTGCTAACCAAAAGATTGGCATTTCAAATCTGCCACGTACTCCTTGGAAATTCTATGGAGCAGTTGTATTCCGTCCTACAGGGTCGCTATGAGTTGGAATCAACTCGACAGTAGTGGGTTATACATATATAACTCCCTCGAAACAAATCCACCTTCATCGAGTCGATTCTGACTCGTAGATACCCTGTAACAGAACTGCTCCACGGGGTTTCCCAGGACTGCCTGGCTGCTTCAAACTGCTCACTTTGGGGGAACAATTGTAGCACTGTGCCACTGTGCCACCAGAGTTTCCTGTGTATACATGTAAGTGTGAGAAGCAAGGCACACAATCTCATCTGGGCGGATCTAGAAGGAATAGATATTAAGAAATGATCAACATTTCTTAGAATGAAAGCTTTTCAGGAGCTGGATTGACTTTGGTAACTCAAATATGTATCACAAACTAGGCCAGATCACACTCAGATGATGGAAATTGCCACTGAAGAAATAAGCTGGTTTGTAATCTAATTCTTCCAGATACTTAGTGCGTCGCCATAGCCCGTTCTGTCTAGACCCTGGCCTTAAGAAAGACCCCCCGGGCCTCCTTGGCTTTCTCTCCTTAGCTCTGCTCGGAGAATTCCTCTCCACGTGAGACATGAATAATTCAGAATTAGGAACTCTGTAACCTGAGTCCCACCATACCCCAGCCTCCCAACTTGGTCATATCCTCATTATGGGAAAAGCCATTCCAAAAGGCAAATAGTTTTTCATAATTGTTATTTAATGGGTATAGCCTGCTCCTGGGATTTCTTTCTCAGTGTCTATTTGTCATTCAAAGGTCAGCATAATACCAGCAGCATACACAAGGATTCTGAAAGATTTGTTCCTCCTAATTGAAATTCAGATATAGTGGCACAGTAGATTAGTCTAAGGGCCTCGTATGTGGAGTGGGGTCATATTTAGGTTGCATCTGGCCTTGTGTTGATCCGAGGTGTTCACTAGTCCTCCAGAAATCTGACCTATGAATATGGAACACAGCCTTGAGTATTTGTCCTACAATATCCCTAGCTTGGCAGGAGAGGGGAGTCAGAGTAGGTGGCTTCACACTCTGCCGTGGTCATTATCCCACCCCTTAACTGGCCCCTAATATCACCTAAATGGGTTTCTCCATAAGGTAATTGAAACAGGAAAAGGCAGACCCAGGGACTAATTCAGGTCTCCTATAAGTACATATTTGTAGGATTTATATGACAAGCTATACTTAAATTAGTAATGGCAGTCTCATTTCAAGATATAATATATTAAAATATTATTCAACAAGAAAGCTATTTTCCAACTAGGCACGGGTGATGATTATTTATTAGTTTAAAATACAGCCCTTCTCCCAATCTCACCAAACACCACTTCCATTTTGAATGAGCTTGAAGCTCTCCAATTTATGCACGAGGATGGGCTGCTCAGAAACACTTGTAGCTTGCACTGTAGGGAGAAAAATATTCCCTTGAATTTCACAGCATTTATGGGAGATGCTGGTTAATTTCAAAAAACAGAGCCAAGTTAGAAATCAGAAAGTACAAATTCTGGGGCTGCCACCACGGTTTGTGCACTCTGCATATGTGTGTAAGTGAGGGAGATAGAGTTTTCTTTTTCTTCTCTCTTCTTCTATTTTATAGCATGATATTTGGAGTTTATTGTTGAGGTTCTTTCCAGTCAAATTGCATTCACTCTGGAATCCTGTGGAGGTTGTCACGTGGACACTGATGGGTTACAGGCCACATACCCTCTGAGTTTTCGTGGAAAATATAAAACAAACTTCTATAAAGTCAACATTATTCCTTCTCCCTCAGAGAAGATATGACGAATTCTGGGCTTGAAGCTTAAAAGGAGTAGCCACAAGCACTTGAAACAAAAGCTCTGGAAAGAATTACAACTTTCCAAATGAGCAGGCAAGGTCAGAAAACCATGTTCTATGTGAGACTCTAATCCCAATGACAAGGAACACCCACAAACACCCTCCTGCCAGTCTTCCACCTCATCAAACTGTCAAATTGAACTGCTAAGCTTTGTTCAAATCATGAAAGCTCAGACAGATTGTAGGCAAGGGATTGTCTATTTACTTATTTTAACATCAAGCATTCAAGACCTTGAAACAAGACAGGACCAAAGAAAATTGTTGTTTTCTAGAATGTTCTCTTAATTAAACAGCAACTGTCGTACAGAGTGCTCACTTTATGACAGATGCCGTTGATAGTTTACAGACATCATCTTACACAACGGATGGAAAATTCTAGACTCTGTGGACTGTATTTCAACAGATAATGCTAATTAAATTAAAGC
The DNA here is from genome assembly GCA_028571685.1 of Heterohyrax brucei. Taxonomy (NCBI): domain Eukaryota; kingdom Metazoa; phylum Chordata; class Mammalia; order Hyracoidea; family Procaviidae; genus Heterohyrax; species Heterohyrax brucei. Next base: position 80,732,649 of record CM053148.1, on the reverse strand, counting down.
TATAGACAATTTTTAATAGGTAGGTAGCTAAGTAGATAGATTGGTAGGTAGACAGATAATAGACAGATAGATATAGACTGACAGACAGATAGGTAGGTAGATAGACAGATCTATAGGTAGGTAGATGGATAAGTCACTGAGTGAAGTCTGATTCATGGTGACAGCAGGAGAAAAACCGCCTGACCCTGCACCATTCTGGGGGTCACTGGCGCGACAGAGTCCTTGTTACAGTTAGGATGCCAAGCTCTCTCATAAAAGAACTACCTTACCCTCACCGGCTTTCTACTTCACCAAACATGATGTCCTTATTTTATTGATCACTCCTGAAGACATGCCCAAAACAAGTGAGTTTGACAATATCTGTTGTGATTCAGAAGGTTTTCATTGTTTAATTTTTAGAAGTAGATCACCAGGACTACTTCAAAATTTGTCCTAGTCTGGGAAGCTCTGCTGAAACCTGTCCATTATCAGGGCAAGCCACCAAGATATGACAAAATGACAGATTGATTACAGTCATTGTTTTGAAATATTAGATGAATTTCAGTGCATTTCCCATGTTTCTTCCTGCTCTCCATTATGCTTCCATAAAATATGTTGAAATAGAAATATCTCGTGAGAAAAAAACACATTTGGCAAATTAGGAAAATCAAAAATTGTTTTAGTAGAGGAGAATACTGATAATGTTGTGTGTTTAATCACGAGAAAAACATTAAGTACGTGAGTTATCTGATTTATTCCTAAACAATCAAGATTATTACCTGCTTTACAGATGACAAACCAAGGCACAGAGAGGTCAGAAACCTTACCCAACACCATCCACCTGTCAAATGAATGAATGACTTGGCCACTGAGAAAATGATAATCAGGTTTTTTTTGTGCCCTATAGTGTTTGGAACCAACAATTCCATTGCTTATCCAGAAAACTCTGAGAAACAGTCTGTAAAATTGGGACCCATGAAAATGTTAAAGAACACAGTGCCTTTCCATCGGGCAATGCGCTCTATTAGACATAGATCGGACGTTACCTACGGAAGTGCTTCAAGTGTGCCAACTCAGTCTTCAGAATGTGACACAAGTGTTATTATATGCCCCATTGTATAGATTATGGAATTGTGGTATAGTTAACCTGTCCTTGTTAGCACTGCTAGTTAATGCAGAGCTGGACTGAAAGTCAGCTTCATGTGATTTTCTTACTGCTATAACATTCATAAATGCTGACCAAATAATTCCAGAAGCTGGACTGTATGAAGAACTGGGTGTTCGGACTGGAGGAAGACTCATCAACAACTTATGTCATGCAGATGACTCAACTTTGCCCACTGCAAGTGAGGAAGACCTGCAATACTTGTTGAGGGAAGATCAAATTCAGTCTGGATTATAACTCAACACCAAGAAAATAAAAATCCTCACAAACGGACCAATAAGCGCATCATGATAAATGGAGAAAAGACTGAAGTTGCCAAGCATGTAATTGTACTTGAATCCACAGCCAACACCCATGGAAGCAGCAGTCAAATCAAAGCACAAAAGACATCTTCAAAGTGTTAAAAAGCAAAGAGGCCACCTTGAAGATTAAAGTGCACCTGACCCAAGCCATGGTGTTTTTAATTCCCTCATATGCATGGGAAAGCCGGACAATGAATAAAGAAGACCAAAAAATAATCAATACCTTTAAATTACAGTGTTGATGAAGAATGTTGAATATACCATGAACTGCCAGAAGCATCAACAAATCCATCTTGGAAGAAGTGCAACCAGAATGCTCTTTAGAAGTAAGGATGGTGAAATTTTATCACACATACTTTGGAAATGTTATCAGGAAGCAGAAGTCCTTAGTGAAGTATATCATGCTTGGTAGAGAGTCAGCGAAGAAGAGGAAGACCTTCAAGGAGACAGACTGACACAGTGACTGCAAAAATGGAGCACAGCATAACCATGTGACAACGACACATGCTTTGTCATGTTGTGCATAGTCACTAGTCAGAATCAACTCAATGGCATCTAAAAAAAGCAAGTATATTTTGGATCAACATTTTAATATCATGCAAAATGAGAACAAATGGTATTTAATGACTTATATTTCATTATGATGGGCTGCTTTGCCCAAGGTACTTGTAAATTTGTGTGTTTTTTTTTCTTTAAGAGGCCGTATAAAGAATAAATTTGCAAACTACAAGAATGGTCAAAATCGCACACTATTCTTAGAGAAAAGGAGTGCTAATCTAACGAGATAACTTTAAGAAATATATTCGCGATTTCTAGATGACTTCCTAAATCTGATTTTTAAGATAACACCAACACAGTCAGGTCCCAGACCACAAGTATTTAGCACTGAAACCAGACTCATTTTGAAATGTCTTATTTAAATGCTCCTTTAGAGAGCTATTCTTTCCCTCATTACTCATACTTGCTTGATCTTGTTTAAGAGGATCTTCCATCCATTCAAAATAATTAAAAAAAAATCTGTAGTCTTCTTCTGGTTCCTCTCCAAGGGAAGGTGGTGACTCAGCAGACTGGGTGAGCCTTGGCAGAGTGTGTGCACATGGTCTGACCTTCCTCCCCACACTCTCCACACTGTCTCTACCACTTTACGGCAAGCTTTCTGGGTGAGGGTCTGATCACTGACATGTGGAGAGTTGATACGAAGAAATCCAGTTTACCATTTGCATTAGCCATGTCCTTGGCTCTCAGCATCATTAATTTTTAACTCTGTGTCTTTGATAACTGAAATGATCTCTCAGATGGCTCACATCTGAAGCTGGAGTAGAAGGACATGTATAGCCAGTTACCACTCCTCAAGTCCCAACAGATATTCATTTCAGTGTATCTGTAAAAGAATCAATTTATGTTGTAGACATAAATGATGGTTCCTGAAATCTTCTACTTGATATCAACAGATTAAATTCGGGATATCCTTATGAAAATTCATGCTTCTATTTCAAGGGCAAAGGACTTTGGTTTTGCTACAAAACATATTGCTGTGTTAAAGTCACACAGCTACATCATTAGGGCTAAAGAATTACCCCTGTGATGAACTTGTAGATTTGTGTAAGCTCATCTTGAATCAAAATTCTACTATGTTCTAAAGCCAGCTAATGGTTACATACAACCAGAAAGTCCTGACTCAGTAAAGAGATACAACTGAAGTCAGGTTGAAAGAAATGTACCCACAGTCCAACACTTGAAATGCTTATGTTTGGTATTTAATTCTGAAACCCATGTATTTTAAGGGAAATTGTATTTGGAACACAAATTCTAGGTGAAAGTTATTGTGTTACAACTTTAAAGAGTATCAGAATCCAACAGAAGAAAAGATTCATGGACAACGAGGGTTTTATGAATACAAATAAATACCACAATATTTCACAGAGCCCAAATTATGAGTCAGCAATGAGTCATAGCAAGTTGCAAAAATGTGACAAGTTTTAGATGATTGAATACATACAATGTGGCTCTTGCAAAAAGAGTCTCATAAACCGTGTTTGATAAAACGATTGGTGATTGTAGATAAGTGGGTTGTATGTGCCAGCTTCCCTTGAATTTTATTGTCTTCCAATTGAAGAATGTCTTAAATACTGCAAATGATTTGAGAGTGATATTTTAGATCTGTTTCCAAGCAGATCTGTATCCACTAATCGGTGATCCAGAAAACAAAATAGACCTGTTTCAGTCACCGATTGCTATTCAACACTCATGCTCACACTTAGGTCTTAAAACAAATACTATCTAATTGTGATTCTCATCTTGGGCTGTTTTCAACTAGATGGTTCCTCTGCTGGTGTCATCAGAGGGTTACTCGCGTGACTGCTGTCAGCTGGTGAGTCAGCCGGAGACCAGGACGCTAAGGTGGTCGAGTCTGCCTCTCTCTGCATATGATCTCAGCACCTCTCCCTTATCCGAAGTGTTTCCCAGCAAAACAGTGGGATTTCTCACAGGGTGACCCAGGGCTTTCCAGAATGCCCCAACTGCTGGAACTCCTGAAAGCTTAGCCCTGGAATTGGCACGATGTCTTTTCTGCCACATTCTACTGGTTAAAGTCAGCCAGGGGGCCTTCCTTACCAATTAATGAGGACACCACACACAAGAGGAAGCCCTGGTGGTGCAGCGGTTAAACTGCTCGGCTGCTAACCAGAAGGTCTATGGTTCAAAAACACCGGTGGCTTCTGAGGAGAAAGATACGGCAGTCTGATCCCATAAAGATTTATAGCTTTGGAAATTCTATGTGGCAGTTCTACTCTGTCTTACAGGGTTGCTAGGAGTTGGAACTGACTCAGAGGGAGAGGGTTTGTTTTTATTTTTGTTTTTATGACATAAGAGGTGTGGTACATTGGAGGTTACCAGTATAACAGAAAGCCGGGAGCCTAAAGCCATTCACATCTGAAAACCTTGGTAAATTATTTGAGTCTAGGTGAGTTTATGCTTTAAGTGGATTGAAATATTATTCAGTTAAACCAAACCTTTAAGACAAAATAGATACTTCCATAATCACCCTGACATAACAGGCCAAGCCAAGTGCCATCAAGTTGGATCCGACTCACGGACACTTATTAAAAGTTAGGCACGGCACAAAGTATGCTACGTAATGTATTTTACTTAGTGTACCTACTAATGAGATAGGTTTTCATTAGTAGATCCACTTCACAGATGAAGAATAGGTCTTAAAGTTGTTAAGACTCTGTCACAATCACACAGTGAGAGAGCAGAGACCATTGTTTAAATCTGCCGAGCTGAGCAATCATTTAAACAGCTTCCGGGGCTGTTGTCTAGTTTTGGAAGTCTTACTTCCCAAATTCCAGGGCTCCATCGCTGTCAACTCATTGCTGTCAAATCAATTTTGACTCATGAAGGAAACACTGGTGGCCTAGTGGTTAAGAGCTAAGGCTACTAACCAGAAGGTCAACAGTTAAAGCTCACTAAGTGCTCTTCGGAGGCTCTAGGCAGCAGTTCTACTTTTCTCTATAGGGTTGCTATGAGCCAGAGTCAGCTTATCGGGAGCGGGTTTTTTTTTGCTTTTGTTTTTGTTTTTTTTAATCATCATGAAGGAACCCTGGTGGAGTGGTGGTTAAGAGATCAGCTGCTAACTAAGAGGCTGGCAGTCTGAATCTACCAACCATTCCTTTGAAGTCCTAGGGGACAATTCTACTCCGAACTGCAGGGTTGTTATGAGTTAAATTGACTAGATGGCAGTGGGTGTCACCATGGAGTTGACAGAGTCTGTTTTCTAGGTCTAATTCAAATTAATTTCCACTGTGACGTAAACATCAGAAATATGCAAAGTGTAAATTAAGCTCAATAGCTGTATGTAAATTTCAGAGAAATTTGTTTTCTGGGTACAAATAAAGGTGCAAGTTAGTAACCATCTCATTACATGACATAATGAACACGGAAGACCCTGAAAATGGATCTGGTGGCTCTAGAACCTCGTCCTGGACCTTTCTGTAAAGGTCTGTTCTCCACATATCACTCTACTGAATTCCTTCTTGAAGGAGAGACTAAGTATCTCTGTCAACTTGAGGCCTCTTTGTAACTTGTATTATGTTGTTATTGTTGTGTTAGGTGCTGTAGAGTCATTTCCAAGTCACAGCAAACGTATGGACAATAGAGTGAGATACTGCCTGGTCCTGTGTCATGCCTGTGTTCATTGTTATATCTGAGCCCCGTGGAGGTGCAGTCGCTGTGTTAGTCCATCTCCTAGAAGAGCTGACCGTCGACTTTAAACGCATGTCGCTTTTCTCCAGGGACTGATCCCTCCTGACAACACATCCAAAGTATGTAAGATGTAGTCTCACCATCCTTGCTTTTAAGGAGCACTCTGTTTGTACATCTTCCAAGACAGACCTTTTGATCCTCATTTAATAGATCTGTTCATTTTTTTGTCAGTCCATATATCATCATAGGGTGCAGAGATTTTATTTTGTATCTCTCCCAATGGTAGAAAGCTCTGCAGAGTCAGAGACTGTGTAATACTTTCTATTTTTTTGAACCTCCCACTTTGAATACCCTACAGAACCAACCAGGAGTTCAATGACCATTTGTTGAATGAATGTTTGATGGTGACAAATACCTACACATTTTTCTATCTGTGTTAGCAGCAAGTACCACTGAATGGCATGTCACTCACTCTAAATGACCAATTCTGCCACCCAAGCAGAAACACAATGAGCTGATGCAGATGAATTTAAGGAGCCTCTGATGCCTTCCCTGCCATGGAAAGTTCCTTGATAGAACTCAATACAGCATGCTGTCACATATGAATAATTCATTGACGCTTCACTCCTACATCATTATACCTTTCATTCTGCTAGGCCTGCATAGATAGGATTGATTCACACATCATACCCTGTAACATTTATAATCAGAAAAACTGGAAACATTTTCACAGAGAAGAAAAACGTGTAAGAATACACTTAGGATAACCTCACCAGTAATTGATTCTCCAGTTTCCAACTAAGCGAGAGGTGTACTGGAAGATAGAGAAAGCTCATTTCTTTCTGTCAAAATATTCATTGTCTAAGAAGTAATTCCAAAATAGAAACACCTACATTCACAGGGCTTGGGAAATATGAATCAGTTTGTGAAATCTAACACCCCATGTTCTAAAATAGAATACTTCGCTGGCGATGATTGGAAAGTATTGGTTTGGAAAATCTACACATGGAAACATTCCAACCATGAAAATGCATAAATCAAGAAGCTTGTTCTGCATTAATTAGCATTGTGTGCACGTGTATGAGTGTTTTGTTTTGTCTTTCCAATAGGAAATAAATCCATGCATCAGTCATGCATAAACACACACGTACATAAACACATACATGCATACACAAAGCAAATAAGAGCAAATATAATTAAAACAAGACATGTATTAAAGAAAATGTGCACACATTTCACCTCTCAATTTCAGTAAGCAATGAATATTTGCTTATTGGAAAACTGCTAAGTTCCAGACATATCACAAAGCATTGTAGAGGGAGTGTGTGGAACAAAATAGATCTGTGCCTGTCCTGTGTAGCTTATTTTTGTTGGACTCTATGTAGTTGGTTGTGACTCAGAGTGACCCTATCTGCATACATCAGAATGATATGATGCCCGGTCCTCCACCATCTTCACAGCTGTTGCTATGTTTGAGCCCGCTGTTACAGCCGCTGTGTCAATCCACTTCCTTGAAGGACATCCTCTTTTTCACTGGTCCTCTACTGTACTAAGCGTGATGTCCTTCTCCATGGGTTGGACGCTGCTAATGACATGCCCAAAGTACATGAAAGGAAGTCTAGCCCTCCGATCTTCTACAGAGCATTTGGGTTATATTTCTGCCAAGACATTGCTTGTTCTGGCAGTCCATGGTATAGTCACTATTCTTTGCCAGCAACACAATTCAAAGCCATCAGTTCTTGGGTCTTCGTTATCCATTGTTCATGTTTCCCATGCATGTGAGGGGACCGAAAACATCATAGTTTGGGTTGGGTGCAGCTTAGTTCTTAAAGTAACATCTTGCCCTTCTAACACTTAAAAAAGGAATTTTGCAGCAGATTTGGCCAGTGTAGTTGTGTGTCTTAAGCCTAACCACTTCTGAGTGATAAAAAGAGCAGATTAGATACAGAGGCAGCACAAACGCAGAAAAGGTAGGCACCAGGTAAAGGCTGTGAAGATCTCCAAGGGACTGAGGGAGTAGAGAAGCTGAGTCAAGGATTTTCCCCAACAGCTGACAGAGAAAGAGAGACTTCCCCTGTAGCCAGTGCCTTGAATTCAGACATCTAGCCTCCTACACTGCGAGAAAATAAACATCTGTTCTTCATAGCCCCCACGTGTGGTATTTCTGCTACAGCAGCACTAGGAAACTCAGACCCAACCGCAGTGATACTGAGTCTCTTCTGACTCATAGCAACTGCATAGAGTTTCCAAGGCTGTCAACTGGAATGGAAGAGGACTGTCACATCTTTCTCACATGGAGCCACTGGTGGCTTCGAACAGCTGATATTTCAGCTAGCAGTCAATCACTGCACCACCAGGGCTCCTTGGGTAACTAAGACAGGTGCCTATATAAGTTCCTATCAAAGTCTAAAAGGTACTTGGAAGAGTATTAATGTTTCAAGAAACTATTTAACAGCAATGACAATATTCTAATACATATTATATTGGTTATGAAAATAATGTTGTTGATAGGTGCCATTGAGTCAGTTCTGACTCATGGTGACCATATGAACAACAGAACTAAACACTGCCCAGTCTTGCACCATGTCCAGAACTGTTTTTCTGCTTAAACTCATTGCTGCTGTCACTGTGTTGATCCATCTCTTTGAAAGTCTTCATCTTTTTTGTTGACTTTCCACTGTACCAAGCATGATGTTCCTTTCCAGGGACTGATCTTTCCTGACAACACGTCCAAGGTATGTAAGATGTGACCTTGCCATCTTTGCTTCCAAGGAGCGCTCTGGTCATACTTTGTCCAGTGCAGAACTGTTGGTTTTTTTGCCAATTCGTCATACATTCAACATTCTTCTCCAGCCCCACAATTCAAAGGCATCAATTCTTCTTCTGTTTTTGTTCATAGTCCAGCTTTTGCATGCATATGATGCAACTGAAAATACCATGGCTTGAATACTTTGAAGAGGTCCTTTGCAGCAGATTTTAACAGTGCAATGTGTCTTTTGATTTCTTGACTGCTACTTCCAAGGGCATTGATTGTGGATCCAAGTAAAACGAAATCCTTGACAACCTCAATCCTCTCTCCATTTATGGCAATGTTGCTTACTGGTCCATTTGTGAGGATTTTTGTTTTCCTGATATTGAGGTACAATCCATACTGAAGGCTGTGGTTCCTGATCTTCATCGGTAATTGCCTCAAATCTTCTTCATTTCCAGCAAGTAAGGTTGTATCATCTGCATAATGCAGGTTGTTATTGAGCCATCCTCCAATCCTGATGCCTCGTTCTTCTTCATAGAATCCAGCTTCTTGGATTATTTGCTTGGCATTCAGATTAAAAAGGTAAAGTGAAAGGATACAAGCCTGATGCATGCCCTTCCTGACTTTAAACCATGCAATGTCCCCTTGTTCTGTTTGCACAACTGCCTCTTGATTCATATGCAGATTCCTTAAGAGGAAAATTATGTGTTGTGGAATTCCCATTCTCCACAACATTAACCATAGTTTAGTATGACTCATGAAGTCAAATGCTTTGGCACAGCTGATCAAATAAAAGTAAACATCATGCTGGTATTCTCTGCTTTCAGCCAAGATCCATCTGACATCAGTGATGATATCCCTGGTTCCCTGTCCTTTTCTGAACCAAGCTTGAATTTCTGGTAGTTCCTTGTCAATACATTATTGTAGTCACTTTTGAATGATCTTGAGCAGAATTTTACTTGCGTGTGATGGCAATGACATTGTTTGGTAACTCCCACATTCAGTTGAAAGAAGTTATTTTTTATGTGGTACAGTTCATGGCAGGTCTGGGTGAGTGATGAAAATAAGCACTTATAGAAATTATGGTAGGTAGGTCTGCTTTCTACCTCCCTCCTTGGTTAGTTCCAGTGTGTACCTAAACCATCACGTTCTATTTGATCCTTTAAAAGAGGGGTTAAGAACTTCAGGTTGGGGCTGTTGGAGACCTGGATTTGAAACCTGGCCCCTCTGCCGCTCTATCATTGTTACTTCTCTGCCTCTCAGCATCTTGATGCATAAACAAATGCTACTCCACCATTCTTGTGAATGCTTAATTAGGCAATGCGTGTGAATTGCTTAATAAGTTTCTGGCCCAAGTTAAACTCAAAAAAAAAAAAAGAAAAAAAGAAAGAAACCCACCCCTATTGAGTTGATTCTGATTCATAGCAACCCTATAGGACTGAGTAGAACTGCCCCATAGAGATTTTGGGGAGTGCCTGGTGCATTTGAACTGCTGACTTTTGGTTAGCAGCCACAGTACTTAATCACTACGCCACCAGGATTTCCTGGAGCAAGCTAGAACTCAAATTAGTAGTTCTTTTTTCTTTCTTTTTTTTTTAAATAAATACTTTTCTTGAATTTCTGTTCCTCCGGTCTTGATTAGTGGTTTGGCTTTTCTGACTCTGACACTTTGGATTCTTAGTCTTCCCTGGGGGGCTTCTGGTTCTGTTCTTTCTGCTTTCAGATGCTCCACGGAGTGTACCTACACATTGTCATATGCTCTGATAAGGTTTCCTTAGGTCCTCATTCAACTCCACATTATTCTCCCTTTTTAATTCTCCTTACTTCTGGTTCATTCTACTGTTGCTAGCTTGCATGTACCTGTGTAAGTCTCCTGCAATGCTTTTGGAAATTGGGTAGGTACTCATTCATGCTGCTGACCTATAGCACCTGGAAACCTCCCACGGTGTTGACCTACTTGCTTACTGTTTGGGAGCCCTGAGCCCCAACCTAGAGTCCTGGGACAGGTGAGAGAGGAGGGAAATCCCAGAAGCCTTTTGAGAGGGATGGTCCTGGGACTGCCACACTCAGTTAAGATTTTGACCTAACAGGTATTGCTCCTAATGTCCCATCCACCTCAACTCATTGCTGTTTAGTCTTTGTTTTCTATATGCTTCCAAGCTACTTTGTGACTGTCCATAAGATGCCAGCATCTAATTTATCAAAAGCTTGTTGGGAACATAATTATATTTCAAGAGGTCACTGGGGTTTCTGAATCTTGCCACAGGAAAACAGAATGAGGATAATGTAGCTCTCGAAACAACTGATGATTTGATGAGGGACCCTATCAGGTGCCAGCCCAACAGTGAAGGAGGAAATCTTGCAGGTTGAAACCTCTCTGGCATCTCTGAACCCATATTTCATATTCCATAACTACATTTAGTTCCTGACTAATAATGCTAATAATATTGCTTCATCTCAGCGTTTGTTCAATAAGTCCTATTGAAGAGCAAAAATCCTGGCTGCCTAGTAGTTAAGTGCTATGGCTGATCAGCAAAAGGTTGGCAGTTTGAATCCACCAGGTGCTCCTTGGAAATTCTATGTGGCAGTTCTACTCTGCTCTACGCTGTCCTACAGGGTCACTAGGAGTTGGAATTGACTCGAAGGCAGTGGGTTGGGTTTGGTTTATTGAAGAGTAGCTTGAAGTGCAGAAATGTTCCTCATTTTTTCTGTAAGTTGTTTTGATATTATTTCTAAAAACATAAATCCAGAGCCAGCAGTGATCTGGTGCCCCGGTCCAGTCTGGCTAGAGAACGCTGACTCTGAGTGGCTTGCTCCTCAGCAGCAGACTGTCTACCTCAAGACATGGAGATATTCTTTCCCATCCTACTTCATGTGATCTGCAGGGTATAATCAAACAGAGGGTAAGAAGACTCTGTTCCTGGTGAAAGCAACTGTGTGCTGAAGCCCGCATCAGTCCCACAGGCTGCTTCTCATTGTTTTGTGACCAGACACATTCATATCAGCTGACAGGAGTCACCATTTGTGAAAGAGGGAAAATAATTTCTTAGAAACCAAAGCAGGAAGCAGAAATCAACCAGTAGGAAACTGAACTGAAGCAACGGAAAATTCAGGAGAAAATTGTACTATTTCTTTTTTTGGAGACAGTGAAAGAGTCAATGATGAGAAACATTTGGAGGCTGGGTAGGTAAAGGATAATTGCGGCTAACTACGAAGTCATACTATCAATCTCTACAAACGATCAGGACACACAGAGACAGACACATGTTGCCTGGGTTATTTGGCAGATGTTAATTTTAGGTCGTTTCTATGCAGTGCAGTTACTTCTTCTTCCGTTCCTAGCCACTACACTCTGTTTTATGCATGGTCCCTACGAACAGTGGAACTATTAATTATAGTAATTAAAGCAAGAAGCATATTAAATAATAAAGGCTCTGCTGGGCTCAGATTAAAACTTAGATCTGCTCTGATGCGTTGTGGTTACAGGTGAATCATAAGTTTATAAACGTAAAGTAATTGTATATAAAGGAGCACTAGTGATACAGCAGTGGTTAAAGAGCTCAGACGCTAACCAAACACTAGTCAGTTGAAACCTACACTTACTCTGTGAGAGAAAGATGTGGCAGCCTGCTTCTGTAAAGATTTATGGCCTTGGAAATCCAATGGGGGCAGTTCTACTGTGTCTGACAGGGTTACTGCTAGTTGAGATTGACTCAAAGGCAGTGGGGTTTCTTTCACATATATAAGTAGCTAAATACTGAACACACACACACAGAGAATTAACATGTCCTCACAAATCTCACAATATGAGAAATGAGACAACTGAGCTGCTAAACCCTTAGTTACACATTCATAACTTTTTTGCATGTGTTTGGTTTATTCCTCCAGTTGCCATCCAGTTGATAGTGACTCCTGGAGACCCCACGTGCGTCAGAGTAGAACTGTACCCGTTACAGTTTGCAACAGCTGACTTTTCCAAAGAGGCTCACCAGGGCTTTGCGTCAGCCTACAACCTTTTGGCGAGCACTACCCGGGGACTCCTGCTACAGCAATTAGGTTTAAAATATTAAAAACTTTGGTCTAGTAGACAGTAAATATCAAAAACTATGGCATAGTGAAAGTTTCATGCCAATGGTGTTATAGAAAAAATGTGGTAGTCCTATAATATATAGCCTCCAATGCCCTGATTGTGGAAAGTGTTGGTCATTTTGACTGAGACAGTTATACAGTCTACCGTGTTGGAAATAACAGATTAGAGAGGAATGGCAGCCCATCCATTGTCAAAAGAACATTTTAAGATCCATCCTGAAGTACAATGCTCTCAGTGATAGAAAAATATTCATATGCCCACAAGGAAGACCAGTTGCTATGATTTATTATTCCAATTTATGCACCCACTAATAATGTCAAAGATGAAATTGAAGATTTTTACCAACTTACGTGGTCTGAAACTGATCAAACATGAAATTAAGAAACATGAATAATTACTGGTGATTGGCATATGAAAGCTGAAACAAAGAAAAAAGGTCAATACATGGAAAATATAGCCTTGGTGGCAGAAATAGCATTGAAGATCATATGATAGCATTCTGCAAGACCACTAATACACTCACTGGACGTTCTGTCAACAAAATAAACAGTAACAATGCATGTGGACCTTGCTGATGGAACACATAGGAGTCGGATGAACTACATTTGTGGAAAGAAACAATGGACATGTTCAACATCGCTAGTCAAAACAAGGCTAGGGTCTGACTGAGGAACAGATCAACAATTTCTCATATCTAAGCTCAAGATAAAGCTGAAGAAAAGCAATACAAATCCATGAGAAGCAAAGTATAACCTTGAATGTATTGCATCTGAATTTAGAGACCATCTCAAGAATCGATTTGATACGCTGAATAATAACGACATCAAGGCCAGCATAGGTGAAGAAAGCAAGAAGGTCACTGAAAACACACACAAAAAAGAAAAGACCAAAACAGATATCAGAAGAGACTGTGTGTGTTCCTCTTCAACATGGAGCAGCTAAAGGGAAAGCAGGACATGACGAAGTAAAGAGCTGAACAAAAGGTTTCAAAATGCAGCTTGAGAAGGCAAAGTAAAGACTTGGAGTTAGAAAGTCAAAAGAGAAGACCACACTAGACATTTCTCAGGCTAAAAGAAGTGAAGAAAAATGTAAGCCTTGAGTTACAGTACCAAAGGATTCTCTGGGTTCAGTATTGAGTGATCCACAGATCATCAGGAGACAATAGAAGGAATATACAGAATCATTGTCATAAAAAGAAACTGGTTGACACTGAGCCGTTTCAGGAGATAGCATATGATTAGGAACCAGTGGCATTCAGTGAAGAAGTCCAAGATGTACTGAAGGCATTGGCCAAACATAAGGCTCCTGGAATTGGTTGCATACCAACTGAGCTATTTCAACAAGCAGATGTAATACTGGGAGCACTTTCTTGTCTATGCCAAGAAATTTGGAAAATAGTTACCTGGCCAACTGGTTGGAGGAGATCCATATTTGTGCCCATTCCAAAGAAAGGTGGTCCAACAGAATGTGGAAATTGTCAAACAATAACATTAATATATCACATGTGAGCAAAACTTTGCCAAAAATAATTTAAAAGTGGTTGCAGTAGTGCATCCACAATGAAGTGCCAGAAATTAAAGCCAGATTCAACAGAGAACATGCAATGAAGGACATCAGTGTAGATGTTAGCTGGATCTTGGCTGAAAGCAAAGAATACCGGAAAGGTATTTACCTGTGTTTCATTGACCATACAAGTAAAGTGTTTGTGTGAATCAGAACAAATTATGGATAACACTGCAAAGAATGGGAATTACAGAATACTTTTTGTGCTCATGCAGAACCTGTACATGGAACAAGAGAGAGTCATTTGAAGAGAACAAGTGGATACTATGTGTTCTAAAGCCAAGAAAGGTGTTGCATACTTTCAGGGTTGTATCCTTTCACCACAGCTTTTAATCTGTTTACTGAGCAAATAATCCAAGAAGCTGGACTCTGTGAAGCAGAATAGGGCAACTGGTTGAAGGAAGACTTACTACCAACCTGCAGATGACACTACCTTGCTTGCTGACAGTGAAGAGGATTTGAAGCACTTACCGATAAAGATCAACGACTACAGCCTTCAGTGTGGATTATACCTCAATTATCAAGAAAACAAAAATCCTCACAAGTGAGCCAATAGGCAACATCATGTTAAATGTAGAAAAGATTGAAGTTGTCAAGGATTTCACTTTGGATTCATAATCAATGCACATGGAAGCAGCAGTCGAGAAATCAAAGGAGAGATTACAGTGGGCAAATCTGCTGCAAAAGACCTTTTGAAAGTGTTAAAAAGCAAAGATATTACTTGAAGGACTAAGGTGCATCTGACGTCATCTCATGTGTGTGAAAACTGGACAAAGAATAAAGAAAACTGAAAAAGAACTGATGAATTTGAATTGTGCTGCTGGTAGAGTATTGCATACGCCACAGACTTTCAGGAAAACACAAATCCATATTGGAAGAAGTACAGCCAGATGGTTCTTTATAAGGGAGGATGGCAAGATTTCATCTTAAGTACTTTGGACATGTTGTCAGGAGTAACCTGTCCCTGGAGAGTGACATTGTCCCTGGTAAAGTAGAGGGTCAACAAAAAAGGGAAAGCTTTTCAACAAGGTGGATTGACCCAGTGGCTGTAACGACGGGTTCATAGACAGCATTGATTGTACGGATGGCGCAGGACTGGGCAGTGTTTCATTGTACACAGGGTTCCTGTGAGTCGGGACTGAGGCGACACCATCTAACAACATCTAGTAGGCTTGTCTTCTTGTTTGAGATTTTTCATGTTATGTTGTCCTTGAAAGTCTTTGAAATGGAACAGAGGAGGAGGCACAAGCTCAGTTCTTTATCCACTTGGAATTCCTGTGATTGACTTTCTAGAAATTTCTCTAGCGGATGTCAAGAATCACTACCTGCCCTACAGAAACTGTCCTTTTGCAAACAGTTGCTCAGGGGATGGAACGGGTTTGACAAGGGGATGACTTAACAAGGAGCTAAGAAAATGATTTCCTGCAGAATAAATCCAGTGATTGTTTGAGCTCAAAATAATTTGTTTTACATGCTGCCTGAATAAGCAATGACACTGTGGAGCAGTCTCTTGCTGAAATATCTAGGTGAGTCTCAAATAGACAAAAAAGCTCAAGGCTGAATCTAAAAGAAATGCACTAGAGCAAACACCTCCCAAACACAGCCACTCCAATTACCACAATTTCGTAAAGATACATACCAGTTGCAAAACGTAGACCAGCATTTATGCCAGGCAAATACACACAAAGAGGAGAGAACTTAGCGAGAGAGTGATGACATAGGTTAACTGAATTGCACTTTACGTCGGGGTGGGTTAGCATTGCTCATTTAGCTAGCTAGCAAAAGCACATACAATATGTGGCTTCCTTTATTTTGGTATTTACTCGTACAAGCTAGCAAGAAAGCTGTTTCAACTGCATTGTACCTTGTATGAGATGGAGAGCATGCACACGTACACTACAAATTAGACAGTGAGTTATATTTAACTTGATTATGACAGCTGTAATAACGCTTCACTGTCAGTTGGTAATCGATATGTAGTTACTGAATTCTGCAAAAATAAACCATGATAGCCAACAGAATATTTCCAAATTTGTCAGGCTTGCATCCCATCCATACAAGGACACGCATTGTTTCTTGCTGTGTGTGGCAAGTGCTGTGAATTTAGAGTACTCTGAATTTAGATTACAGGCAGATCTTTTTGAGAACCTGAAAATGGTTTTCATCTTTGTCTGAGGATGGCATGCTGCTTTGGCTTTATTCTAAGGGGTGCAGTAGTTGTTCTACTAGTGGCAACAAATCTGGGCTATTCTGTCTTTCAGAAACCCTGGTGGTGTAGTGGTTAAGTGCTATGGCTGCTAACCAAAAGGTTGGCAGTTTGAATCTATCAGGTTATCCTTGGATACTCTATGAGGCAGCTCTACTCTGTCCTATAGGGTCACTATGACTAAGAATTGACTTGATGGCACTGGGTTTGGCTTTTTGGTTATTCTCTCTTTTGCCATATCTCCTCTGAAATTAGAATATTGATTCTATATGTAGACATCCTGAGACACTGATGGTTCACCAGTGGAAATGTTGCCTTTTATCAGAGAGACGCATTGCATTAAGCAAATCTACTTTGAAGCCATTAAGAATACAAAGACATCACAGAGCGGAACTGGAGTAAGGTATTCCTGACTCAAGCCATGGTGTTTTCAGTCCCCTCATTTGCATGCAAAAGCTGGAAAATAAATAAAGAAGACTGAAGAAGAATTGATTGCTCTGAACCAGGGTGTTTGTGAAGAAAGTTGAATGTATAACATGGACTGTGAGAAAAAAAGGCAAATATGTCTTGGAAGAAACACAGGCAGAATGATCCTGAGAAGCCAGGCTGGAGAGACTTCATGTCACATACTCTGAACCTTTAATCAGAAGAGATCAGACCCTGGAGAAGGACATTGCGCTCGGAAAGGCACAGCAGTCAGTGAAAAAGAGGAAGACCCTCAATGAGGTGAATTAACACAGTGGCGGAAGCAATGGCTCAAGATTAGCGACAACTGCCTGAAGGCGCCGGCCCAGGCAATGTTCCATCTGGTCGCACCTGGGGTCACTGTGAGTTGGAAATGACTTGACAGCACCTCACTGCAACAACCATCGGAGAGAGCTGGGTTTGCTTCCCAGCCAAAGCACCTCACGCTCGGCCACAACCCACATGTGCCCGTGGAGGATCATGTGTGGCTAGGAGCTGAACAGGCTTCAGTGGAATCTCCCACTAAGGAGGACAAGGGTCCAGTGATCTACTTCCAATTAACAGCCAGTGCAAAGTCTATGGATTACAATGATTTGACCTGCAGCCAATTACAGCGACGTCAGTTTTTGTTCAGTTTTGCTCGGAATCTCCAGGAGTGGATGACAGACTCGACAGCATCTACCAGTAACAATATGGAAATAATAGAGTTGACAAGTCTACATGTCACCAGGACCCACAGAGGGACATACATCATTTACAAATCAAGACAAAATAAGCTAATATTGGGTGTATCTGACCTGTCTTTTTCCATGCCACCAAGACCAATCGTCGGTGTTACAAAGTGACAGACCGGACATACACTGATTGCTACTTATGGGTTCAACCAGCTTCCTATTTCTTCCACACTTATTTCCTTTGACGACCCTTTTGTCTTGGAAGCTTTTCCTATACATGGAAGTGGGTGGATCCTCATCCCAAATCCCACCATCATGCTGGCAACAAGATCAACGAAACCCTGCTCTGTAGACATTTGCTTGCTTCCCAGGCTGAATACCCTACTAACTGCAGACTTTGCCTCACATGGTCAAATTTGTATGATTTCTAGAGGATCCCTTTTTCTTCTGTGCTTTGTCCCTGTGAACATGTTGTCCTGATCTACCAAGAAACACATGGAATGCATTTCAAAGCCAGTTACAAAACATCTGGATAAATCTTCCATTTCAAATCACCCAGTCCATTGTTTGCTTTCCAAAGTGAAAATTCAAAACATTATACATCTTGGGGTTTTTTTTGGATGATCCGGAGAGAATGTAATCAGAAATGTAATACAGTTTACCTCCTGCTTTTATTCCTCGTTATTTTCATGGTGATTTGAAATTGTGTGGAGAATAGAAAATGGAATACTTGCTGTAAATGTATAGTTCTGTTATTTCCTCTTAGAAATACAGAGTGAGGTGAGAAATGGTTAGATACAGCAAAGGGAAGAGAGGATTGCTCTGATCAGTATGGGCAGAATACTTCAAGTTCTGTAGCTTACTAGAAATTTTGAAATGTTCTTGTCCACATCCCTGGGGCCAATATAATGTTATTAACGTCAGAAGAAAGATCTTGTGTTCAGAACTTGTGCTGTTTCCTTGAAACTTAGATTTTTAAAATCTGTATTTTTTTATCACGATAGGAAAGTCAATTCCCATGCTAGAAATTTATTACTTCTCATATAATCAACAGGAGAAGGACGAAAATCTGGCAGTGACATCTCAGAAAATACCTGGTGGCCAAGTCAACGTGAACGCTTCGTGTCAGGATGCTATTAAAATTTTTATCTTTACAGTTAACTTTCTTGCCTGGCAGAAAAGTTAGTATGTTGGCATTCAGTACAGCAAGTATGCTAGTGTTTTTCTGTTTGTTTGCTTGTTGGTTCAAATCTATGAAGAGCACTCTCCCAATTCTACTTGCTTACTGTTTGAGACCTTGTTAGATTTCCTGGATGAAACTTTTTCTGGAGCTCATGTATTCATGATTTTAGAACAACAGTGCAGGCGTGAGTTACGGCAGCCACCACCCACCCACCATCGCTTTATGGCATTGTGGAGGCGCGTCTGTGGCTGGGTTGCCGGGAGCTATGCCACCGGCATTTCAAATACCAGCCAGGTCACCCACAGTGGACAGGTTTTAGCGGAGCTTCTAGACTAAGACTAGAAAGAACAGTCTGACAAGCTAGCACCTAAAATTAGCCAATGAAAAATGTGTTGATCACAACAGAGTATTGTCCAATAGAGTGCTGGAAGATGAGCCCCACAGGTTAGAAGGCACTCCAAGCACAGAGTGGCCACAAGAAAGCCTGAAGCCTGTTGTGCGAGGCTGGGCAAGGTCTCATCCTTTTGCACACGTGGCCATCGTGAGTTGAAGCTAATTGACAGCAACTGACAAGTTTTAACACAAGAGATTGAAGCAGGGACTTCATATTACCTACTTCTGACCCTCCACTCCAGTTAGTTATTCCCACCTGTCTCCCTGAAGACAGGTTCTTTTTTAATCCACTGAGCTCCCAAGCTCCATGGATGGCACAGGTGTCGTAGAGGCTTGATAAATGTTGTTCAGCTGCGAGAACAAATCAATGAACCTTTTCTTCTGAGTGCTTTCACACAGTCAAAGGGTCATGTTAAAGCAGCTGGTGTGTTGTTCACAAGAGAATGATGCTCGCTTAACATCTTTAGCTGTCTATCCACAGTGTTGCTTGCTGCTGCTCAGGACAATAGTGAACCCTCAGAATGTGAATCAGGACCCCTGGGTCCCGCCCAGTTCTGCTGTCATTGTAACTTGGAGATCTGAGGAATTTGAATTTTTGTTTCCAGTTTTATTTTCTCCACACCCACACAAAAAAGAACCGCGTAGAACTGTTAAACTCTAAGAAGCTGTGGAGGTGCAAGGCTTATGAGCTCAGCTGCTAACCCAGAAAGTCTGCTGCTGGAACCCATCAGCTGCTCTGCAAGAGAAAGCTATGGTTGTCTGATGCTACCTCCAGCCTTGGAAACCTTGTGGGACATCCTCTACAGGGATGCTAAGAGTCAGAATGGACTCAGTAACAATGGGCTTTGGGTTTATTACCATCCGACCCATAACCAGCTGCTATCAAATGACTCTGAGTCACGGTGACCCCACGTGTATCAGAGCAGAACTGTGCTCCACAGAGTTTTCTATGGCTGACTTTTCAGAAGTAGATCTCCAGGCTTTTCTTTCAAGTCACCTGTGGATGCACTTGAACTTCTAACTTTCAGGATATCAGCTGAGCATGCTACCCATTTGTACCACCCAACAACTCCATATAACATGTAAAAAACTGAAACCAACCCTATTGCTGTCAAGTTCGCTCCAGCTCATAGCGACCCTGTTGGACAGAGCTGAGCTGCCCCATTGGGTTTCCAAGGCTGTAAATCTTTACGGAAAGAGAATCCCAAACCTTTCTCCCTTGGAGCAGCTGGTGGGTTTGAACTGCTGACCTTTTGGTTAGCAGTCAAACAAGTGAAGATCAAATGCATGTTTTGAAAAACGTGAAACAGATTTAGTATTAATGTTTGATGGCTACAGAAATCTAATTTTGTAATTTGTTGAAAATAAGATTTTTTTTTCTTTTTTTTACTTGAAAGGTGTTAGACTTTCCTTATGTGTAAGAGATGGTTACCTGATGCTTTAGAACACCTCTTACTTAGAACACTGTTACCTGATGAGCACCTCAGGAAGAGAAACTCCCATCTCTGCAGGAGGAGACGGTACCAAGGAAGACAGATGGGGTTTGATTTAGTTGGAACAAACCTACAAATCAATTCAGTTGCTGAGTTGGGTACAGTGACTAACTGTTGTGATCAGGTGCCAACTCGTAGTCCCCTTGTGTATAATAGAGTGGAACACTGCCATCCAAACTATTGTTGCCACGGTAGAGCTCATCACAGTAGAGCTTGCTGTGTCAGCCCATCCTGTTGAGGGTCTTTCTCTTGTATGGCTTCCAGGACAGATTTGTTCATTCTTCTGGAAGTCCCTGGTAAGTTCAGTATTCTTCACCAACACCATCGTTCAGAGGCATCAATTTGTTGACCTTCTTTATTCATTGTCCAGTTTTCACATTCATATAACATTGACAGAAAACAACACAGCTTGGGTCAGGCACGTCTTAGTCCTCAAAGCAGCATCTCTGCATTTTAACACTTTAAACAGAATCTTTTGCAGCAGATTTGCCCAACACAGTATGTCATTTGATTTCTTTCTTTCTGTCTTTTTTTATTGTGCTTTAGGTGGAAGTTTACAGAGCAAATTAGTTTCTCATTCGACAATTTATACGCAAATTGTTCCTGGAGTTGGTGGCAGTCTTTCTTTGCCGTGAGTTCCTTGCTTCCGTTTGGCCCATTATTCTGTCCCTTCTGCCTTCTTGGCTTCGTCTGGGGGTGGGTGTTGCCCGTCTGCTCTCCTTCCCTTGACTGATCTAAGAACCACACTGCCCTGGGCATTACTGCTTGTTTTATAGACAAATCTAGTCTTTGGCTAAAGGATCGACTTCAGGAGTGACTTCAGTTGTGTTAAAAGTGTGTCTGGGGCCACAGTCTGGAGGTTCCTTCAGACCTGTAAGTCTGTTTTTTCTTCTTTTTCCTTTCTCCCCTCCCCTCCTTCTTCTCTGGCCCTCCCTCTCTTTCTTTGCTTTTGTGAAATCTGAATGTTTTTCCTCTGCTTTTTCCGCCTCCTGTGCCCAGGACCCTCCCCAGTGATTTCTGCCAGAGCGGTCGCAGTGGTGGTGGTGTTAGGCATTGTTGACTTGGCTCTGACCTGTGGTGCCTCTATGCAGAGTGGAGTGAAACACTGCCGCTTCCTGTACCACACTCACAATTGTTGTTGTGCTTGAGTCCACTGAGCCATTGTGTCAGTCTGTCTCACTGAGAAACTTCTTCTTTTCCACTAACCCTGTCCTTTATCAAGTGTGTTGTCCTTCTCCAGGGACTGATCCCTCCTGCCGCCAGGCCTAAAGTATGTAAGACGTAGTCTCTCCACCCTTGCTCCTAAGGAGTATTCTGGTTGTACTTCTTCCAAGACAGATTTGTTTGTTCGTGTGACAGTCCGTGGTGTATTTGGTGGTGGTTGCCAGGCATTATCTAGCTGTTTGGGGCTCAGGCTGGTGGAGGCTCTGGTACTTGTGATCCATTTGTCATTTTAACTAGTATTTCCCTTGTGTCTTGGCTTTCTTCACTGTCCTTTGCCGTGGGTGAAAGTGCCCACTCACAAGCTTTTAAGTCTTTTGATCTTGACTGATGCTTCCATGGTCATTGATTGTGAATCCAAGTAAAATGAAATTCTGAACAACTTCTATTTTTTCTCCATTAATTATGATGCTGCTTATTGGTCTAATTGTGAAGATTTTTATTTATGGTGAGGTGCAATCTATATTGAAGGCTTTAGTCACTGATTTTCATCAGCAGGTGCTTCAAGTCCTCTTTGTTTTCAGCAAGCAAGGTTGTGTCATCTTCATATGGCAGGTTATTTATGAGTATTCCTCCAATTCTGATGTTCTATTCTTTCTCATATAGTCCAGTTTCTCATTATTTCCTTAGCACACACATTGAATAAATATGGTAAAATGATACAACCCTGATGTACACCTTTCCCTATTTTTAACCACGCAGCGTCACCTTCCGTTTGAACACCTCTTGGTTTATGAGCACAGTCAAGTATTCTAAAATTGCCATCCTTTGCACTGTAATGCAAAATTTGTTCTGATTCACACTGTCAAATGCTGAAGCATAATCAATGAAACACAAGTAAACATCTTTCTGTGAATTCTCTGCTCATCTTAGAAGCATCTGACATCAGCAATGCTCTTCCTCATTCCATGTCCTCTTCTGAATTCTGTTCAAATTTGCAGCAATTCTTTGTGGATGTACTGCTGCAATGATCTCATTTTGAATTATTTTCTGCAAAATTTTAGTTGTGGGTGACATTAATGACATTATCCAATAATTTCCACACTCTGTTGAATCATCTTTCTTAGGAATGGGTACACATACGGATCTCTTCCAGTCCTTTGGCCAGGTAGCTGTCTTCCAAACTTCTTGGAATAGACAAATGAGTACTTCTAGCATTGTATCATTTGTTCAAGCATCTCACTTGGCATTCTATCAATTTCTGGGTCCTTGATGTATACCAATGCCTTCATTTACAGCTTGGGCTTCTTCCTTCAGTACCATTGGTTCTTGATCACACGCCATCTCCTGAAATTGTTGAACATTGACCAGTTCTTTTTGGTACAGTTAACTCTATGTATTTCTTCTGTCCTCTTTTTCTGCTTCCTGCCTCATTAAACAATTTGCCCATAGCAAAAAATAAACTCATTGCCATCAAGTTCATTCTGATTCACAGTGACCGTGCATGATAGAGAACTATCCCATAGGGTTTTCAAGGAGCAGCTGGTGAACTTAAAATGCAGACCTATTGGTTAGCAACCAAGCTGTATGTCACCAGGCTCCATTTCACCCATACCCATACCCTGTTTCTGTTGAGTAGATTCTGATTCACAGCAACCATATAGAATCCTTTAATATTGTAACTTGAGCCTCGAATTTTTCCCTCAGTTCTTTCAGTGTGAGAAATGCTGAATGCATTCTTCTCTTTTGGTTTTCTAACACCAGGTCTTTGCTGACTTCATTAGGATGCTATCCTTTGTCTTCTTGAACAGCTCTTTTACTTCATCGTTTCTTCCATTTCCTTTCACCTTTCCATGTTCAAGTGCATTTTTCAGAATCTCTCTGACACCCATTTTTTGTCTTTTCTTTCATTTTTAATGACCTCTTGCTTTCCTCATGTATGATGACCTTGATGCCATTCTACAACTCTGGTCTTCAGTAATTAGTGTCAAACCTAGAGATGATTTCTAAATTTAGATATGATGTACTCAATGCCATTTTTTTGGCTCTTGTGAACTTGTTTGAATTTTTCTCACTTTCAACTGGAACTTGCATTTGAACATATGGTGGTCTATTCTTCAGCTGGTCCCTAGCCTTAGTTCTACCTGATGATTTTGAGCTTCTCCATCATCTTTTCCCACAGGTACAATTGGTTCAATTCCTGTGCATTCTGTCTGGTGAGGTGCACAAGCATAGTTGTTACTTTTGTTGATGAAAGGTATTTCCAGTGACCAGGTTGTTGGTCTTGAAAATTTTATTTGTGCAATATTTGGCTTTGTTTCTGTCACTAAGGCCCATCTGTAGGCATCGAGAAGGGTTTTTAACGAAGGCAGACAATTGGGAACCAGTTCTCTCTTCAGTAAAAGAACTATGTTTTGCTGGTAATTTAAGTTTATACATTCCCTTCCTTTAGAGTGATGATTCTTCCTTTTGACTTTCAGTCCCTACAAACTCCCAGTTTGGGGGCATCAAGTAGGTTCTTTCATGTCCAAGTTTTCACTCTATGATAGGCAGTGCTATGGGAGCACAGCTGATACAGGCTACAGTCGTTTTTGACAGCAGAGTGACAGCTGAGAGTCGGACTCACACCCACCTCATACCATTTTGAAAGCTAGGATATCTCTTGAGTAAATATTCGGTGGTTTATTGGTATCAATTTGATGTTTGCTGTCTAACAGATGTCTCTGCCATTCTTTTTTTTCTTTGCTTTTTTAATTTAATTTTTCTATAATTATGGGCTTTTTTTTTTTTTGCAACATTTTAAGGATCACGAGCCCTAATTAGTCTCAGCTTTGTGTGCAATATATTTCTACAGTTGTCAGACTACTTATTCTGTGCTGCTAAACATCTGACATCAGCTAATACTCAGTAAAAATGAAACCTGAACATCAAACTTAAACCTTTAACTAGGGTCTGCATGCCCTAGTAAGCAAACACCCCAAAGCTCAACTTTGGACAGCTCATTTGACACATCTTCCTCTTCCTATTCTTTAATAAATCTATTAAATTAATAGATCTGTCAGTGTTTCACATAAAGACCCATAGATGCCAAGTGGATTCTGACTCATAGTAGAGTAGAGCTGCTCCACGGGGTGTTCCAAGTTGTAATCTTTATAGAATTAGATGGCCACAATTTTGTGCTGCAGAAAAGCTGGTGGGTCTAAACCACTGACTTTTTTATTAGCAGCCCATTGCTTTAACCACTGTACCAGCAGGGATCTTTGTCTCAAATATATATATATGTACATGTTTATACATATATGTGTGTGTGTATGTGTGTATTGATGTGTATGTGTGAAGCCCTAGTGGTGCAGTGGTTAAGAACTCACCTGCTAATCAGAAGGCCAACATTTTGAATCCACCAGCGTTTCCTTGGAAACGCTACGGCACAGAGTAGAATGACTCTGCCCCTCAGGGTGGGTGAGTTGAAATTGACTCATAGACACCTTATAGGCCAGAGTGGAACTGCCCTGTAGGGTTTCCAAGGAGCACCTGGTGAGTTTGAACTGCCAGACTTTTGGCTAACAGCTATAGCTTTTAAAGACTTCGCCACTAGGGTTTCCGTATACGTGTGTGTGTGTATGCAAACACACTCACCCACATTATATATTTTCTTTTTTAGAAAGATAACGTCTATAAACAGAACCTTGTCTAACTGGAAGCCCATCCTCTTCTCCAGATTGGCTTCACGTCGATATTACCGGTTCTTCTTCATTCTACTTTTTGGATATTTTATCTTTCTGCTTTTCTTTGTTTTTAATGCATGGTTTTCATCTTCCTAAGTGTAGGAATTTCTAAGGCATAATTTTTCACCCTCTACTCTTCCTTCCCATTGTTGTGTTTGTGTCCTTCCCATCCCTCTTCTCCTCTTCCCTTCCTTCCTCGCTCCTCCTATCTTGTGTTGCGTCTGTACATTGTTCGTCATGGAAACACTCATGCCTCAGTTAGCAGACAAGCTCTTTAACACTGTACCACTGGGGCTCCTTCTTTCTGCCATGCACCTTTTGTACCAAACCCATTGCAATCGAGCTGGTTATGACTCAGTGACCTTATAGGACAGAGTAGAACTAACTGCACCATAGGGTTTCCAAAGAGAGGCTGGTGCATCCCAGATGCTGACCTTTTGGCTAGCAGCTGAGCTCTAAACCGTGGCACCACTAAGGCTCCTGTGGCATATAGTAGGTGATAAATCATTTATTGAATAAATGAATAAATGAGTGACTAGACCCTTTGTTCATAACTTTTATTGTCATGTTTTATACTCTACTTTCTAATATACGAGGTCTGCAAATTAAGTCCATAACCCTAATTGTTCTAAGTGCTATGTACCTCATGGGGGAATGTCACCGTGGTCCCCTTTGAAGCACTCCCCTTGGAAGCTATGCACTGAGGCCAGTGACTAGTCCATAGTTTTAGTCAGCTAGGGCTGCTCTAACAGAAATACCACAGAGTGGATGGTTTTAACAAAGGAAAGTTTATTCTTACACTGTCCAGTAGCCTATGAGTCCAAATTCAGGATGTCTGCTGCAGGGCAAGGCTTTCCCCCTTGTTGGCTCTGGAGGAAAGTCCAGTATTGCATCAGTCTTTGTCCAGGGAGCATCTTGGAGCAGGAACCTCAGGTCTGAAGGACACGCTCTTCTGCTGGTGCTGCTTTCTTGGTGGTGTGAGGTTCCCAGTTTTTCTGTTTACTTCATCTTCTTTTTATCTCTTGTAGGATGAAAGGATTAAGGGTGGGGCAAGCTGTACTTCAGGGAAACTCCCCTTACAGTGGAGCAGGAAGATAATCCTAAGAAGGGATTTACAGTCCTACCCTAATTCTTTAACCTAAGCACAGAAAAATTACAAAATGGAGGACAATCACAAAATATTGTGAGTCATGGCCCAGTCACAGGGCTACACATATTTTGGGAGGGGGTGGCACAATTCAGTCCATGGCATTCACCCTTCAAAGTAAGTTTGGAATTATTTCTAGAATGGCCACTGTACACAGTGGCAAGGTGGCAAATTCACAAACTTAGCTGTACAACTGTCTGTGATGGAGTTTTTAGCCAGCAAGAAAAGAAAACTGTATCGGAATACCCTCCCTACTCACCTGATCTGGCCCCCACTTACTGTCTTCTTTACCCAAAGGTATATGAAATATTGAGAGTAAGGCATTTTGATGACATTCAGGACTACAGCTCTGATGGCCATTCTAGAAAAAGAGTTCCAAATTTGTTTTGAAGGGTGGACTAGTCACTGGTATCAGTGCATAACTTCCCAAGGGGAGTACTTTGAAGGTGACTGTAGTGATATTCAGCAATGAGGTACCTAGCACTTTTTCTAGGATGAGTTTGTGAACTTAATTGGCAGTCCTTGTACTTTTCTTCCTGTTTTTATAAGGTTTTAAGTCATTTGGGGTAACAACCTTTGTATTCTGTTGCCTTGTATTGCCTTGTATTCTGTTGCACCTTTCATGGTAACATTTATGATGTTAATAAATGTTTGCTGAATTGGGTTGATTTAAATCAAACCTTCAGAACAGTACTAAGTTATGGCCAGGGTATCACAGATGGGGAATGATAATCTCCTTTGCTAATAGCTTCCAAGGTTGATGATGAGATAAAACCAGTCATGCATCCATCCATATGGGAAAAGCTTCTAAAGATGAAATTCTCTGTTTTAAAGTTGCATTCGCTTTGCCTGCTTGGTTTTATTATAATATGTGTCCAACCTTGCCTGGTGCATCAGTCACAGCTCTTAATGTCAGCATGCGTCTTAGTCATCTAGTGCTGCTATAACACAAATACTGCAAGTGGATGGTTTCAACCAACACTCAAGCTTATTCTCTCATATTCTACAAGTCTGAGTCCAAATTCAGAATGTCATTTCAAGGGAAAGACTTTCTCTCTGCCAGCTCTAGAGAAAGGTCCTTGTCACCAGTCTTTCCCTGGTCTAGGAGCTTCTCAGGTGCAGGGAGTGGGTCTGAAGGAACCACTCTACTCATGACACTGCTGTCTTGCTGGTGGAAGTCCTCATTCCTCTCCACTGATTTCTTTCTTTCCGTAGCTCCAAAGAGATTGGCTTAAGACATAATCTAATCTCATGGATCTCATCAACACAACTGCTGCTGGTCTATCTCCCTAACACAAAGAGGCAGGATTTATAACACATAGAAAAATCATATTAGATTATAAAATGGTGGATAATCACACGATACTGGGAATCATGGCCTAACCAAACAGATAAGCATATGTTTGGTGTATGCAACTCAATCTGTGATACCATGGAAAAACAGGTGCAGAATAATGGCAGGGAGGAGAAAAGACTACCAGAAACCAGGCCATTTGTTTTTGGTCATGTTCTTGACTGTTGAAGAACAGCTGTGCTATTTTTGCTTACTTTGCCCCTCGTAGCTTTCTGACCTCTGTTTCTTAACAAATCTCTTGAGAGAACATGCTTTTAAGTTCACGATGAGTACCATTGAGGGCTCTTGAAAAGTTTGTGTACTGCAAGTACACATTGAGAGCTATCCCAGTATGCAACAGACGTGAATTATAGTAAAACCAATTGCCATTGGGTAAATTCCAATTTCTGGCATCCTCATGAGTATCAGAGTAGAACAGTATTCTATAGAATTATCAGTGGCTAATGTTTTTGAAGGAAACCCTGGTGGTGTAGTGGGCTTAGTGTTACATCAGCTACCAAATTGTCGGCAGTTCAAATCCTCTAGGTGCTCCTTAGAAACTCTAAGGGACAGTTCTACTCTGATCTCTAGGGTTGCTATGAGTCAGAGCTGACACGACGTAGTAGAGTTTTTTGATGTTTTTGAAAGTAGATCGGGAGGCTTTTCTTCTAAGGCACCTGTGGATGAGCTCGAATCGTCAGTCTTTCAGCCAGCAGGTGAATTGTGTTAACTTCTCCCACTAACGAGGAGCTCCCTAGTTATGGTCAAAGCTATCATAAAGGTAGGTAAGGCACCCCAATGGTAAGGGTAAATACTTCCGATTAGTAGTTTGAACCCCGCACCGACTTTGCGGAAGGAAAGCGCTGGTTATCTGCTCCTAAACAATTACAGCCTAAGGATGTCCTATAGGGCAGATCTACCCTGCCCTATAGGGTTGTTAAGAGTCAGAACTGACTTCATGACACACAACATCATAAACCCACTATCATTGAATAGATTCTCACTCATAGCGACCCTATAGTACACAGTGGAACTGTCCCATAGAGCTTCCGAGGAGCACCCCAGTGGATTCAAATTGCGGGCCTTTTGGGTAGCAGCTGCAGCAACCATAGAGGTGAGAAATGTAGAGTGGCTTTCTTGCTGGACCTCGTGCCCTCTAGTGTCCTTATGGGAGAATTGCTGAACCAAACAACTGGGCCATGGCTAGCGGAGATGCTCTTATACTGAGGAGTGGTGGCAGAGAGTGAGAGAACAGGGGTTCCCAGACTACGGTCCCTCACATATTGAAGCGTGCAGAAATCTGCACAAATCCTGAGGTTATGCTCGTGCAGCGTTGGCCTGCTCCTTCTGGTTCCCTTTCAGTCACTGACTTTCAGAAAATTCACCCTCCTTACCTTGCTTCATTAACTTTTGCCCACAGAAAATCCTGAAAATCTTTCTCAAATATTTAAATACTCTCTCAATATAATATTCTCTTTTTCATAAAGCTGGATAGTCACGTGGAATTTTGAGTAAGATTCTTTTAAAATCTCACAGAGATGGACATAATTCAACAGGTGCCACATTTTTCTTTAGGGCACAAACAAATTCGGTGGCATATAGGTTGTTTTTATAATGCCTGTTTCCTAGATGTGTGTGGTCACTCTTTACATTCAAGATGTTCAAGGTTAAAGATACAGTGGCTACAGGCTTAGTGTTCAAACCACCCCTGCTCTGCACCCAATCACAGGTCTCCTATACCCTGATTACTTTTACCCCGAATAACAACTCCACAATCAACCCCATGTAAGCAGGAGTTAAGATGTCAAAAGACGCATGGTATTGAGAAAATCTGCTGCAAAAGACCTCTTTAAAGCATTAAGAAGCAGAGGCGTCACCTTGAAGACTGAGATGCACTTGACCCAAGCTGTGGTGTTTTCAGTCACATCTTATGTATACAAAAGCCGGACAGTGAATAAGGGAGACTGTACAAGAATTGACACCTGTGAATTGTGGTACTCGAGAAAATACTGAATATATACCATGGGCTGCCAGAAGAATGAAAAAAATCTATCTTGGAAGAAGTATAGCCAGAACACTCTTTAGAAGCAAGGATGGTGAGACTGCATCTTATGTACTTCAGACAAGTTGTCACTAGGGATCGATCCCTGGAGAAGGACATCATGCTTGGTGACGTAGAGCATCAGTGAAAGAGAGGAGGACCCTCAATGAGATGGATCGACACAGTGGCTGCAACAACGGGCTCAAGCAAGACAAGGGTTATGAGGATGACACGGGACTGGGTTTGGTTTCATCTTACTGTGTATAAGGTTGCTACAAGTCTGGGGCGGACTCAGTTAAGGCTAACAACAAGAACAACGACCTGAGCATCTCATCCCTTTGACTGGATCATAGAGTGCCCGAGAGCACAGCTCACGATTTTGTCACGGTAAGTGCATAGTAGGCACTGAGTTGGAAGTTAGAGAGAACGGATGAAGGATCACATAAATATGCAAGTCATTTAGGATACTTTGCATTTGCCAAAATGTTTCTCAGCTGAAGAATTCTTTGTACAAATTAAAGTGTTATGCTGTTTCATTATGATATAGGAGAAAACTTTATATCAAGTTGAGAACTAGTTCTTCTTTTTGAATCTTGTCACTTGTGTCAAATTACAGTATTTCAACCTGAGGTAGAAGATTGCCGTGGGAACATATTTTTATTTTAGTGTTTCTTTAATTTATAAAGCTTCTGTTGTAAATATACCATATTTGTCAATAAACTCTGTAGAGAGTTACGCTAAAAACCATTTGGTCATGTAATTCATGCAGATTGTATATTCCAAAATCTCAAGATTTGCATAAAATCAATGTATTTTCTCATTCTTGAAGTACTTTTTGTGTCTTTCTAAAATGACTAAAAATACATATTTTTAAATATAAAAGGAATTTGAGCTTCTTTGAGCAGTTTAAATATATCACTCTTTCTCATCCTTCTACTTTCAAAATACTTTTTTTATCTTTAGAAACTGTCTCAGCTCAGGGGAAATGACAGTGAAATTTGTGTCCTAACTAATCTTCCTTTCAAGTAAGAAAAAGCTCACTACCGTGAACAAGAGAAGACATAACACTCACACAGTAGTGCGGGGTGCCTCAGCCTCGGCACTTTCGACATTGCTGGTGGGATAATTAATTTCTAGGTGTAGGGACCATCCTGCGAACTTCAGGATGTTTAGCGGCATCCCTGCCCTTGATCCATCAGATGCCACGTTCGTCCCCCAGGCCAGCATTATGACAGCCAAAAAATCTGCAGACATCACCAAATGTGCCTTGAAAGGTAAAATCATTCCTTCTTGAGAAACACTGGTGGTGGAAGTATTCAGTGGTTTTTGTGGTTGTTCTTAGTTTTGGTTTCTTTTCTTTTTCTTATTTATTTTTTAGGTCAATCTGCCCCACCTGGTTTTTTGAAAGAAGAAAAAATAACGTTATTACCCTCTCCCCTAGTCAACTACTTGCAACTCAGAGAAATGCCAGATTCCGCTCATCTATTGAGATATGTCTGCGGAGCTGGGTTGTTCAGTGGTTAAGCGATTAGCTGTTAAAAACCATCAGCAGGTCCACCAGATGTAAGACCTGGTGATCTTCTCCAGCAAAGAACACAACCCAGGAAACCCAGTCAGGGCAGTTCCATTTTGTTCTAAAGTGTCACTGAGTGTCACTGTGAGTTAGAATTGCCACCATGGCATGCAGCAGCACATTTAAGTATTTGCTACTATGTATTCAGTGGGTGTCTATTAAATCACAGTTTATTGAGTATCTATCACCGGATATGCTTTCTTCTATGTAAGAGGAAAATCCTTGTCAGAAAACCAGGCTAAAATTTCTGTTCCCTGAAGTGTCTGTTACAGCAGAAGAAGCAAGACAATAAACAAAAAAACAAACAGAACATGTAGTATCTGAGATACACATAAATGATAAGGCAAAAATGAAAGAGCGGTAGAGGGTGTTGGGTGCCCTCAGACAGCAGTTTGTGCCTGGCGGGAGGTGACGTCATAATTTTAACCAGATGGTCAGGGCTTTGACCTTTAAGAAAGTTACACCTCAGCAAAGACCCGGAGGCAGCGAGGGGCTGAATCTTAGGGTACGCGTCAGAAGAGCCTTCCACACAGAAGAAGCAGGAAGGATAGAGGCCATGAAGGGAGGACATGTTGGACCAGATGGGGGACAACAGCAAATTCAAAGGACCTGGAGTAGACTGGGGGTCCCTGGTGCTATAATGGTTCAGGTCTCTGCTGCTAATTGAAAGGCTGGTGGTTCGAGTCCAACTAAAGGTGTTTCAGAAGAAAAGCCTGGTGATCTATTTTGAAAAAATATGCCATCGGGAACCCTATAGAGCACAATTCTACTCTGACACGCCTGGGGTGCTATGAGTTGGAGTCCACTGGAAGGCAGCTAGCTGGGTTTGCGTCTAGAGTGGACTGGGGGAGGGCACGAGAGGTGGGGAGCATTCCCAGAGAAGGAGGCATGCCTGGAGATCATGTAGGGCCTCGTGGGTCTTGGTAAAGGGTGAATGAACCATTGTGAGCCAAGGATATATGGCAGCTGTGGGATAAAGAGTTCCCTTTTTCTGCTTCTGTTCAATTACCTTCGGTCTCCTTCAATCCAGATGCTGGTCGTGGTGGTTCAAGGACCTGTGGATCCGTCAGTCAGTCTTCTCCTGCTACGTACATGCTGCTGATCAGTTCCTTTCCTATTCTTTCATTGAAATGAAACAGTCTAGGGGTTCAACCCTTTAAGATCTTGCTAAGAAACTGGCTCATTGAACTGATGTAGAAACGCATTTAATGGAGCTAATGGTTTCATAGTCCTTCTCCCGGGAGTAGGTGCATCTTGCGAAAAGGCCTCCCAAAGAACTGATTTTTGAATATATATATATTGAACTCAACAAAGCAAACCATTGGCTGGAGAACTGAACTCACTTGCGCACCAGGGAATAAGCTATCTGGGCCACTGTGGGCCTTTATAAAGCTTGAACTTGGGTCCTGGATTTGCTGTTATAAACAGTCATCTTGTGTTATTAAGCCAACACACAGATATTGAACCCTAGGATTCACCAAGCATTGTCCCTGGGGCTGCAGAGGCAGTGGTGATACAGCTCTCACCAAGCTTAATTTTCAGAGTAAAAAAAACAAAAAATAAAACAAGAAACTAAAACAACAATAGTAGTGTGAGTTATTGATAAGCACTACTGAAGACAATTAAAATATAGGGATGTGTTTAAAAGCCTATGCTATAAATTCATACGAGAAGCCAATGAAACTTCTCTAAACAAGTGATGTATAACTCATGTCTGAATGACCAGAAGAAACAGGAGGAGGAACATTTCAGCAGAGGAAATAATTAGGCCAAAGTCAGCAATGAGTTTAACAGGAGAAAGCAGGCCATCGTCTCAGGCTAAGTAAATCACGCAGTCAGTAGGAAGATATCATTAGAGACGCTGACAGAGGCCAGGAGTGCTTTGTAGGCTGTGATAAAGGACTTCGATTTAGTTCTCTGAATTGGGTAGCTAAAGAAGAGTTTGAAGCACACATGGAACCGTTCTAATCTCTGTCCTTAAAAGCTCAGAAATGGGGCAGGTGGTGAGGATTGACTGCCTGGAAGGTGTGTAGGGGGGTGTGGACAGCAATGGGGAAGACTGGAAGCCCTGAGGCCAGCAAGGAGCTGTTACAGAAACCCAGAGGGAAGACTGCGGTGGTAGTGAAGATACAGAGAGGCAGATGGATTGAGGACAATCTTTGTATTTCTTTCTTTGTTAATTTTTTATTGTACTTTGATAAATGTTTGCAGAAAAAAAAAAACCTAATTTTTCATTTAAATGATTACTACCAGCCAGCCAAGTGCTGTCGAGTCAGATCCAACTAAAATGATTACTACATACATTGTTTTATGACATTGGTTAACAACCCCACAACATGCCAGGATTCTTCATTCTCAACCTTGATTAGAGAACTTTAACCCAGCTTTCCTGTCCTCCTGCCTTCTAGTCCTTGCCTGGGCTACTGCACCCCGAGGCCTGTCCAATCTTTGGTGGGAGGGTGAACCTCAGGCCTGACTCCATCACTGAGCTGAAAGGGTGTCCGGGGAAGATGCTCTCAGGGTCTCTCTAGTCTCTGTCAGCCCACAAAGTTTAGTCTTTCTTTTAGAGCTAAAATTTTGTTCTACCTTTTTTTTTTCCCCAGCCCCACCCAGGACTATCTGTTGTGATTTCTGTCAGAACAGTGAGTGGCGGTAGCAGGTACCATCTAGTTGTGCTGGACTCAGTCTGATGGAGGCCATGGTTGTTGTGGTCCATTAATCCTTTGGATTAATCTTTCCCACATGTCTTTAGTTTTCTTCATTCTTCCTTGCTCCCCAAGGGTTAAGACCAGTAGAGAATCTTGGATGGCTGTTCACAGGCTTTTAAGACTTCAGATGCTCCTCACCAAAGTAGAATGTAGAATATTTTCTTTACGAACTATGGCATGATAATTGAGCTAGAGTTCCTTGAGACAATTATTCCCAGAGCCCCCAGCCCAGCAATTTGGTCAGGGGGACAAGTATTAGAGAAACAGCCAGTTGAATTTTCTGATGGATTAAATGTGAGGGATGAAGAATAGAGAAGAATCAAGAACAGCTCCTAAAATTTTGGCTTGAGCAGCTGGATGGTTTGTGGTTCATTTCTGGAAAACTGGAGGTGAAGTATGTTTGGAGAGGAAAGCAAGAATTCAGATCCGGAAAATTTAAATTTCAAATTCGTATGTAGTCATCCAGGCAAATGTGTCAAGTTGGACATCGGCTAGGCAAGTCTGAATTTCTCGAGAGATGTAGTGTCTGAGCTGTAGACAAGGAGTCAGCAACAGAGATGGGTGTTTAATACCACGGGACTTGGGAATCACTCAGCAAGACTGTACAGCTGGAGCTGAGAGATCTCCAGGTCAATGTCTGGTCTACAATTGGAGGATGAGGCAGTTAACCAGCTTCAGTTCTTACCCCAAATCACTAAATGCCTGTCACCCCCTAGGAGGGATGGTAAGTTAGCAAAGGAGACTGAGAAGAAGTATGAGGTATCAGCTTAGGAGAAAAACTATGAGTATATAGTGTTACCAAAGACAAGAGGACCTTGTGGTCAATTGGGTTAAATACCTCTGAGAAGTCAAGAGAGAATAAGAAGAGAAATGCCATTTTATTTATTTGTATGACAGTATAATCTCTCAGAAACCCTGGTGGTATAGTAGTTAAGTGCTGTGTCTGCTAACTGTGAGGTCAGCAGTTCAAATCGGCTAGGAAATCCTTGGAAACTCTATTGGGAAGTTCTATTCTGTCTTATAGGGTGACTATGAGTTGGAATTGTCTCGATGGCAGTGGGTTTGATATAGTCTCTTAAGATCCTTGGTGGTGAAGTGGCTAAGAGCTCATGTGTTAACCAAAAAGTCAACAGTTCAAATCTGCTGGCTGCTCCTTGGAAACTCTACAGGGCAGTTCTACCCTGTCCTATGGAACAGTATGAGTCAGAATTGACTCGATGGTAGTGGGTTTGGTTTTGATTTTTATAGTTTCTCAATGGCAGACCACTGTCCCTTGTGCGTGGCAGACACAGAATGGATGCATATGAATTCAGTTAAAAAGCCATATGCAAAATCAGAACTTGTCACAGTGATGCATTTTTTCTGGTTTGTAACTTACTCGTTCATTTATTCTAGAATATCTATGGAGCCTCTCCTAGGTACCATGCTCTGTTTAAGCGCTGGTGATACAGAGGTAGAAAATACAGACCCAATTCTTGGTATCCTGGAGTTTGACATTCTAGTTAAGAGAGGTAAACAATAAAGTGGTGACTACTAATTTAATTTCAGGTAAGAATAAATACTGTGATGAATAGTAAAGTAGGGGATGAGCATGCAGAGTGTGTGAAGAGATGAAGATACTACAGGAATCTCTGAGGAACAGAGATCTGAATGAGGAAGAGACAGGCATATGAACTTTGAGAGAAAAGTTGCACAGAGTGAAGAGCAAGTCTAAGGACCCTGATGCTGGAGTGAATTTGAGCTTGAGGTACTTTCAAGAGCTCAATGTCAAGAGGATAGAAAAGCCAACAGGAGTGTATCAGGAGCTGAGGTCAGACAGCTACCGATAGCCCATCGTGTAGAACCATGGGAAGCACTTTGGATTTTGTTGTTTAAAGTATAATTGGAACTCATTAGAGGGGTTTAGCCCAGGGACTAGCCTTAGTTCCAGAAATGTAACATTCATCCTTGGGTAGACAGAGAATGGATTGCGAGAAGTGATGACCAACATGGAAGCAGAGTGACCAACTAGAATGCTCTCCCAGAAGTGCAGTCAAGTGAAGACGGTGGCTGGAAATAAGGTAGTATGAACGGAAGCAGAGCAGCATGGTAAACGGCAGGGTTGGAACTCCCACCATTGACTTGTCTGCCTTCAAAACTGTGTTCTTTCTCGTTATTTCACACTGCCTTTCAAGCTCCAGCGATCCATCACAACTTGACCGTAATTCAGGAGTCCATTCTACAGAGGCACACCAAGTCACCAACAAACTTGTCTTACAACAGTACAGTGATATGACAAACCCGACATTTCTTTAAGGAGTTTAACTCAGATTTCTCTGGGAAATAACAAAGAAGGCAGTGAGTTAAATCTCAAACAGGAAACTATGTAAAGAATTGGATGGGCATTTATGAGACCTTTTGTTAGATCTTGGCTTCTACAGAAGACTTTCATCTCAATAATAACTTATTTTTTGTTGTTATTAAAAGGGCAAAATTTTCCCTGAAAACTTAAAGAATCAGTGTTTTTAATAAAATGGTAATAAATGTTGTTGTCGTTAGGTGCTGTAGAATCAGTTTGGACTCATAGTGACCCATGCACAACAGAACAAGACGCTGCCTGGTCTTGCGCCATGTCCACAATCATTTTTATGCTTAAGGCCATTGTTGCAGCCACTGTGTCAATCCATCTCCTTGAGAGTCTTCCTCTTTTTCACTGACCCTCCACTCTATTAAGCATGATGTCTTTCTCAAGGGACTGATCCTTGCTGATAACTTGTCTAAAGTATGTAAGACTCAGTCTTGCCATCTTTGCTTCCAAGCAGCACTCTGGTTGGACTTCTTTCAGAACAGATCTGTGTGTTCTTTTGGCGGTCCGTGGTACACTCAGCATTCTTCTCCACCACCACAATTCAAAGGGATCAATTCTTCTTCTGTCTCTCTTGTTCATTGTCCAGCTTTCACACACATATGATGTAACTGAAAATACCATGGCTTGGGTCAGGCACACTTCAGTCTTCAAGGTGACATCTTTACTTTTCAGTATTTTAAAGAGATCCTTTGCAACAGATTTTCCCAATGCAATGCATCTTTTGATTTCTTGACTGCTGCTTCCATGGAGACAGATTGTAGACCCAAGTAAAATGAAATCCTTGACAGTCTCATTCCTTTTCCCATTTATCACAATGTTGCTTACTGGTCCAGTTGTGAGGATTTTTGTTTTCTTGATGTTGAGGTGCAATCCATACTGAAGGCTGTGGTCCTTGATCCTTACTAGTAAGTGTAGCAAATCTTCTTCACTTGCAGAAAGTAAGGTGGTGTCGTCTGCATAATGCAGGTTGTGAATGTGTCATCCTCCAATCCTGATGCCTCGTTCTTCTTTGTACAGTACAGCTCCTTGGATTATTTGCTCACCATACAGATTGGAAAGGTGTGGTGAAAGGATACAACCCTGACACACACCTTTCCTGAGTTTAAACCATGCAGTGTCCCCTTGTTCTGTTCACACGACTGCCTCTTGATCCATATACAGATTTCTTAAGAGTACAATTAAGCTTCCTGGAATTTCCATTTTATGCAACGTTAGCCACGATTTGTTATGATCTACACAGTAAAATGTCTTTGCCTAGTCAAGGGAACACAAGTAAACATTTTTCTGGCATTCTCTGCTTTCAGCCAATATCCATCTGACATCAGCAATGATGTCTCTAGTTCTACATCTTCTTCTGAATCCAGCTTGAATTTCTGACAGTTCCTTGTCAATACACTGTTGCAGTTGCTTTTGAATGAACTTGAGCAAAATTTTGTTTGCATGTAATATTAACAATCTGACTCGATGGCACTTGGCTAATATTAATGACAATGTTCAGTAACTTCCACATTCAGTTGGGTCACCTTTCTTTGGAATGGGCATAAATATGGATCTCTTTCAGTCAGTTGACCAGGTAGCTGTCCTCCAAATTTCTTGGCATAGACAAATGAGCACTTCCAATGATTCATCTGTTATGTTGAAATATTTCAATTGATAATTCCATCAATTCTTGGAGCCTTGTGTTTTTTTTTAATTTGGTAATAAGTAGGCTATTTTAATTCTGGTTGTCAGTTGATAACAAAATAATAATTCCACAGTTATAGATGTGAACCTGTCTTTTCTTTGGATCAAGCCCAGCAATGTTGAATCTAAGATTCAAGTTACTGTGTCAGATCTTTATAACTGGCTTCTGGTCCCACCCCAAATCTCTGAATATCCAGCATTCCCTAGCGACCTGGGATGAGAGGGAATCATTTTCAATTCTCAGAGAAATCAAAGGTAAAAGGATGAAGAATAACAGTCCCTCTGCTTTCCCTAAGAGTTATCTAATGAACAATAAGCCACGGAGAGAAGGCTGTACGACATCTTTTGCCCATGAAGCTCTGCACATGGTCCCCTTCTGATGCAGTATCCTACATGTCAAGGGCTCCCAACATTTTTCTAGAGCCTCTCTCTGTGTTTTAATTGATGTGACATTTTACATAACAGAAAATAAACCATTGTCAAGTACACAACCCAGTGACATTTAGTACATTTACAACCTCTACACCTCTATCTAGCTCCAAAACATTTCCAACACCCGAAAGGAAACCTCAACACATTGAGAAATTGCTCCCCACTCCCTATCCCCCCAAATCCATGTTTTATGGATTTACTTCTCCTAGATTGTTTATCTAAATGGAATCATACAATATGAAACTTTGTGTGTCCAAATTCTTTCATCTATCATAATGTTTTTGAAGTTCATTCACATTTTAGCAACTATCAGTGCCTCATTTATGGTTTGCATATGCCGTATGTCCCTGTGTGGTGCATGAGGTTTGAACCTACGCAGACGTGCCAAGGAAGAAAAGTCTTGTGATCTGTTTCTGTAAAGACTACAGCCAAAAGAACTCTACAGAATAGTTCTACTTTGTAACACAAGCAGTTGTCATGAATCAGAATTCACTAAATCACAATGGGTTGAGCTTTTGGTTTGGGGCTATTGAAGGACTTTTAGTCTACTGTGGACACACATGTACATGTATTTGTTTGAGTACCTGTTTTCAATTTGGGAGGTATATGTCTAGAAGTAGCATAGTTGGGTCACATAGTAATTTCATATTTAATGTTTTGAGGTGTTGCCAAATCATTTTCCATATCAACTTTACCATTTTGCAGACCACCATGAGCAAGGGTTCCAGTTTCTCCACATCCTCACCAACAACTGTTACACTTAGGAAGTGACTTCCCAGTGGCTGCTCCTGTGGGGTCTCTGTGTTCCTTGTTTCCTCTCATTCATAGAAAAATACCCAGATCACCCAGTAGTAGCTGAATTACTCATTTTTGAAATATCCAGACAGCTCATGGTGCTACCCTTCAGAACAGTTGCACTGAGTTCTTTTGAGGAATACTCTCAAGGAACCATAAAGTTAAGTAAAACTATAGCCACATGAGACACTACACTGTGCCATGTCCAACCTGAAGCTCTACTGAGCCAAGTATAGTCATTTTAGTGGTACAAAATCTCATTCTCCCTCAGGGAGATTTACTGCTACAGAAAAGCTCCATAGTCCATGCTAGAAATATCTGGAACTCATAATTAGGTACCAAATTCACTACTTTTTCTGTGCATGCCTACCCTCCCCGCAGGACCAGGAGAACCCAGTCACAGCTCTGGCAATTCCAAAGTTCTTCAAGAGAATGATCCAAAATAAGTCCTCAGAGAGTTCTAGAACCATATTAGTTGGAGGAATGCATTTCAAATTACTTATAATCCCACTGCTGTCTTCTAGCCTCAAAGGATAATAGTGAACAGATAAAATACTTCCTTGGAAGTTGTTTGAATACAGAGGACATTCCTACCCTTTCAAACCAAATCATCAACCAAATTCATTGCCATTGAGTCATTTCCAGGGGTGGAAGTGGAGTTTCCTACAAGGTCAATAGTGATGTTCTTGGCTGGCTTGCACCAAAAGCAGAACCTGGTACTGAATGGGTTTGATTTGCCACACAGAGGGGAACATCACCCAAGCTCCCAGTTCTCTGATGAGCACTATGTATTATCTTATTCATTCTTTTGAGATAGAATTTCATTTGGAATTCTGAGTCTGACCACCCAGAGTTTGAAATTAGCATCTGTTTCTTGCTAACTGAGAGTTCAGGCGGCCCCCTGAACTTCATTGTGTTCCAGTTCCCTCTTGTGCAACACGGACATAGTGGCACTTATCCCCTGGAGTTTATTGTGGGAAACAAATATCTTTACAAAGCACCTAGTTTTCATCCTGACACACAGCGAGTCTTCCATAAAATGTTATTGTTGTTAGCTGTTGTTATGGATTGAACTGTGCCCTCCAAAAGTGCAAATTGACTTGGCTAAGCCATGATTCCTAGTGCTGTGTGGTTGTCCACCACACTGCGATCTGCTGTGCTTATCTTTTGTGTTGTAAATTCTAATCTCTATAATGTTAATAAGCCAGAGTTTGAGGCAGTTATGTTAATGAAGCAAGACACAAGCTACAGAATTAAGCTATATTTTGAGTCAGTCTTTTCTGAGATGTAATAGAAAAGACAGAGAGAAAAGGAGAAAAGATGGACGTCATGTTACCAAGAAAGAAGTACTGAGAGCAGAGCACGTCCTTTGGACTTAGGGTCCCTGTGCCGAGAAGCTTCTAGACCAGGGGAACGTTGATGACTAGAACTAACAAGGAAGTCTTCCCCTGAAGCTGGTACCCTGCATTAGGACTTCTAGCCTCTTAGACTGTGAGAGGCTAAACTTCTGCTTTTTAAAGCCATCCACTGGTGGTATTTCTATTATAGCAGCACTATATAAGACAGCTGCCTCCAAGTAGACTCTGCCTCACGGTCAATCCCATAAACGAAAGGATGAAACATTGGCCATTTGTGAGACATCTTCATAGTCAAGTCCATTGTTGTGGTGATTGTATATTTTAAGTGACTTCTGAGCGATGGGGCTCATTTTCTGTAACTATTTTGGATGATACTTTGTTGTGATTGATAAGGTTTTTATTGCCTAATTTTCAGAAGTGAATCATCATGCCTTTCTTCCTAGTCTGTCTTAGTCTAGAAACACCACAGAAACCTCTCTACCATGGGTGGCTCTGATGGCATTTGAAATGCCAGTGACATAACTTCCAGCATCATGGCAACACACAAGCCACCCCAGTAGGACAAACTAAAAGATAAGCAGGGGTTTCCATAAATAGCAATGATTGTTATGTATTTCTTTTTATTCAAAAGAAGAGGAAATGGGGTACATAAAGGAAGTTGATTTGATGGTCTAAAGGAAGCATGTAGTAGATCAAAGAATAAGAACCAAGGACTTCTGATATTTGCTCTGGGACAAGGTTTGCTGAGAGACCAATAGTTTGATCACCAAACAGCAGGACCTAAATGATTCTGTCAAGCTGCAGAGGAACACTAGAGAAAATTAGAGGCTATTTACCCTAAGTTCTTTGCCAGCTAGAAACCTCCCAACAGTAGCTGGAGAGCCTCAGGCAGAGTTACAGGCTGCTGCTGTCAAGGCCACCCTGGGGAGGGAACATCACGATTGGATTTAGCTCTTGCTCTCCTGTGGCTCAAGACTACGAATGGCACCAGAGAACGCTCACCTGCAGGGAGGAACAGAGTGAACGACACACAGCTTCTGGCCCACAGAGAACCCACCTGCCCCTCTCAGTTGTACCCTCCCTGGTTTTTGTCCACTGCCCTTTTGCCTCCCCTCATCTGAATGACTGTTGACAAATGAGTCTGAGGTTGTGTCTACTTTGGAGTTGGATTTGCAGTTACTCCATGACTGCAAATTTGATTGCTTTTAAAGGCAAAGAGAAAAGCTGAGTCTGAACATGATTTGGAGGAAGGGAGGTGAAAGGAAATGATTGTACCTTAGACCCATAAACACGGATGTATTTTTGAATTTTAGAAGCATGGACATGGGAAAGTTGGTCTCAGAGACTACATGGACGTAACTGGTCAATACGATGGCTTCTAGTAGCCTCTGGCTCTTGAGCATTTTGAAAAAGGATTAGTCCACACTGAGCAAAGTTTAAGTGGAGAGCATACATTGAGTTTTGAAGATTTAGCATGAAAAGAGGAAAAGAATCATTTTTAACATGATTATCTGTTGAAACAATAATATTCTGGGTATGCTGAATATGTTTTAATGTATTAATGTTGTTATTGCTAGGTGCCATGAAGTCGATTCTGACTCATAGATATTCCAGCGATCCTGTGTACAACAGGACAAAACACTGCTTGGTCCTCTGCCATCCTCAGCGTTATTGCTGTGTCTGACCCCCTTGTTGCAGCCACTGTGTCAGTCCATCTCTTTGAGGGTCTTCCTTTTCGCTGGCCCTCTGGTTGATCCAGTTATAATGCACTTCTCCAGCAAATGGCCCCTCCTGATAACACAGCCATAGCAAGTGAGATGAAATCTTACCATCCTCACTCCTAACAAACATTCTGGCTGTACTTCTTCCAAGACATATTGGTTTGTTTTTTTGTCAGTCCACGGAAGATCCAATACTCTTCATCAATGCCATAATTCAAAGGTGTCAACTTTTCCTTGGTCTTCTTTGCTCATTGTCCAGCTTTTACATGCATACCACAGCTTGGGTCGGGGCACTGCAGTTCTCAATGCTACAACTTTGCTTTTTAGAAGCACTGGCTGTGCAGCCGTTAAAGTGCTCTGTGGCTAACCCAAAGGTCATCAGTTCAAACCCACTAGCCACTCAGTAGTTGAAAGATATGATACTCCCCTTCCTTAAACATTACAGCCTTGGTAATGCTATGGGGCTATTCTGCTCTGCCCTGTAGGGTTACTGTGAGTCAGGATCAACTTACCAGCAATGACTGGGTAATACAGTAATAAAATATATTGTTAAAATTCATTTTACTTTTTGCTTTTTAGCTTCTTTCAAGGTAGCTACAACAAAATGCAGGGATTGCAACCAATGCCGTGAAACAACTGGTGTATAAGTTTTTGACTGAGAAGCTAAACTGTGCTTTTCACCTAGCACAGTAAAATTTATATATAGTGTTTTACAAATGTTCTGCTAGGCTAGATGACTGCTTTTTGAATATAATACACTTTAGTTGGGTTAATGTATCTGGTATTTTCTTAATTACTTTTGGTGTGAGTGTGCGTGTGTTTCCTGTAATAAACTCCCATGATTTTGTTGTATAATTCTATTTCACATGGTTGGATTTGGTTGGCTAGTACTCTGTCAAAGATTTTTTCATCTAAGTCTTTGAGATCTAGTGGTCTATAGTTAGTTTATTTGCTTATTTATTTGTCGTACTATCTTTGTCTAGTGTTACCATCAAGGGAAATCTGGCCTCATAATTATTATTTCCTTTTATATGGAAATATTTCTTCAGATATATTCAGATCTACATCCTTAGTTTACATACTTGTTCTCCATGTTTTACAATAAAATATATTTTTAAGTCTAAATCTTTTACAGAATTTAAATTAAAAAAATTACAGCAGCGTTTAATTTATGGTCTAGTTTATTTGCTCAACAGTCTACTGTAAAATGGGATTTAAGAGCTGCCTGTGGCCCAGACACGTTTTAAGATAAAAATCAAGGGTATCTGGAGTCTTTCCGCAGCTCCTCCAGTCTTCATTCGTGGACCGTGGGTCGTGCAGCCCACGCTATCATCACTTTGTCCATTTACAGCAGTTCCAGCTCTACTGCCAATCACCTGCTGAGCTCTGTGCAGAAGTAGGCTATGTTCTTTTATTTACTTAAGAAACAAAGAACTGACTGCAGGAGAGAAAGCGATACACCAAACATTCAGTGGATCTAAGTCTTACGCTTTTAATGAAGCCCTTGTTTGTAAAGACAGATCAGTCAAATGCCCCCTAGGCAGCATTTCTATATTTATAATACAACCATCCAGGACCTGGGTAGAAGATTTATTTGCTTTACTAAGCACAGAACAAAACTAAGTACCCGGCCAGTGAATTTTTTATGACGTCGTAGATATTCACATTTGGTCTAGTCCAGCGATGAGGGGTAACCA
This sequence comes from Heterohyrax brucei, assembly GCA_028571685.1. Classification (NCBI taxonomy): domain Eukaryota; kingdom Metazoa; phylum Chordata; class Mammalia; order Hyracoidea; family Procaviidae; genus Heterohyrax; species Heterohyrax brucei. The sequence continues at coordinate 80,688,460 of CM053148.1, read as the reverse complement.
CATAACAGTTCTGCTTTCTCTGAGTTTCATGTTCTTACCATTTTCAGTGCGTATGTGTATATGACATATGTGTACACAGTGTGCCTGTATACCATGTATGTATGCATAACGTGTGTCTACAACACGTGTATACACACAGTGAAACATGAAGCCATACACTGAAATAGTCCACAAATCCTGGACAGTGAGAACTCTTTCGATACTGTTTTTTGTAAACCATATCCTGAGATTTTAACTACGAGGATGCTCACACAGGAATTTCCACAAGTCTCATCTGGGAGGCTTTTAGGAAGAATGTAGATTCTTGAGTTCCATGGTCAGAAACTCTGATTTGTTAAATCTGGGATTAAAAAGAAAAACAAAACAAAACAGAATCAAACCTGTTGCCATCCAGAATTTACCCATCACGTGTCTCGCTAGCACTCTGCCGACTTCCTGTGTGCGGTTGCCCCAAATTGCTCAATTCTGTAATTCAGTTTGCTTGGTAGAGCGTGAACTGAGTCAACAAATACTGTGCTGGGATCTCCCGCTCTGGTGCACTGCGGGCTCTTGGATCATCACCCCGGATCACCTGCTTCTGACTGACTGAGCTGTTCCCTCCGGCATTTATACAAAACCCAAAACTCAGCCCTGTAGCAATCCTACAGAACAGCTACTGGGTTCAAGCCATCAACCTTTTGGTAAGCTGCTGAGTGCTTTAACAACTGTACCATGAGGCTTCCTGTGGCACATTCCTAAATATTATATTTACATGACCATGCTTTGATTTTTCAGCTTTTGGCATTTTCTTTTAGTAAAGATGAGAATCTACCTTGGTCAGAAACAACCGGTACATTTTTTTTGTTAATAACCTGTCGCTTTTCTAATGAAGTTTTGTCAAAATTTTACTACAATAAAAATCAACAGCAACAACAAAAACATAGTAGTTGGTGTTTTCATTATTGTAACTGCTTAAATACTCTTTATAGCTGTTTACAGGGAGACAAGCAGTAAACTATTTCTCGTACCCCTGACACACAGATTAATTTATAAAATTATTTATAAAATTCATTTATAAAATTAAGTGTCTGTGGATTCTAGTTGCTGTTGAGTCACTTGCAACTCTTGGCAACCCGAAGTGTGTCAGAGTACAGCTGTGCTACAGAATGTTTCCAACAGCTGACTTTGGGGACTAGAGTACCAGGCCTTTCTTCCAGGCTGCCTCTGGGTAGACTCTTAGCACCAAGCTTTTGGACAGCTGCTGAGTATATTAACCATTTGAACCACATTTGTTTAAGTTCCTATGGATGCCTGCTACACGCATTCTGCCTCATCTCCCTCACAGAATTATATTCCTTTCTCAGCAATGACCAACACGTGGACTAATCTGCTAGTCCCATTCCCCTCTCCCCTCACTGAGACATTGTCTAATATTGCTTCATTCTCCCATTCCACTACCAATTAATTGTTCTCCAGATCTGCTATGTCATAGAATATCCTTCCACTGCTTTCTTGAGGATCCTTATCACCACCCCGTTTTATCTGGATTCATGTCTCGCTCCTTTCTAAATCTTCCGCTTTCTCTGCGGACCACATCCTCTCTTATATGTAAGACTACCCAACAGAGTTTTTCTAAGACAAAATCAATTTTTGAAACTGCGTATCTGTAGTCACGTCTTTATCCACCACACGTAGATGTTAGCTAGGCTTGCTACAATGTCTATTTAAATATCACTTTCCTTCAAAATTTTAAAAATATGGTTATATTATCTTCTATTTTTTTTTGCCTTGTAAAGTCTGATGTTATTTTGATTCCTAAGCATTGAATACAAGACAGTTGTCTTTTTCTTCCTCCTTTTTTTATTATGACTGAGTGAAAATGTACATTCCCATATAAATTTACATGCCCCCCTATATGCAGCTCCCACTGCTCTCCCTGCCCGGTGACAGCACACTCTCCCTCTCTGCTCCATACATGTCTCATCCTCCCAGCAGTCTCCTTCCTCCTCCTCTCCACCCACTCCTCCTCTGTTAGTTTTTTAATGACTTTCTCTAAACTGTGATGGCACTGCTGTTAAGTGCTACAACTGCCAACCAAAAGGCTGGCAGTTCAAATTCATCAGGCAGTCCTTGGAAACTCCATGGAGTAGTTTTACTCTCTCCTGTAGGGTTGCTATGAGTGGGAATCAGCTCCATGGCTGTAGGTTGGTTTCTGATTTTTATTCTCTGAGTTTTTACCTGTTGATTGATCCCCAGATGCCTTTTTTTTGCTCCATTTTCTGTTTATTTGTCTTTTTATTTGACTTCATCAGTTTTGCCTTTCAACAGTTTGATTTTTATTTCAGGCGTAATAATTTTAATAACCGAAAGTCTTTCTTATTCTCTAATTTTTAATAAGAGCCTGTTATTGTTCAAGCATTCTATGTCTAACCTTGGTGGCATAGTGGTTAAGTGCTATGCCTGCTAATCAAAAGTCAGCAGTTTAAATCCACCAGGATCTCCTTAGAAACTCTACATGGCAGTTCTACTCTGTGTATAGGGCCACTGTGAGTCAGAGTTGACTAGATGGTAACAGGTTTGGTGTTTTGGTTTTATATCTAACCTTGTCTCTCTGAAGACGTGAATGATAGTATATTTGAACTTGCTTTCTGCTTCCTGTATAGGCCTTGGTTTTTGTTTGTTTGGGGTTTTGCTTTTTGCCTTTAATGTTGGAATTGTATACAAGTGTCTGTTGGTCTCTGGCTGTTCATTGACTCTTTAGCAGGTGGAACTACAAAGGGAAGCTCCCTGAACCTGGGCGAGCCTGGCTGACTTCACTGTACCAGTTTCTGGTGCCGTCAAGTTCATTTTGCCTCCTAGCAATCTCGTGTATGTCAAGGTAGAACTGTGCTTCATAGGATTTTCAGTGACTAATTTTTCAGAAATAGATTGCCACCAGATGTTTCTTCTGAGTCATCTCTGGATGCACTCGAGGCTCTCACCTTTTGGTTGGAGCCACATGTGCTGTTTGCGTCATCCAGGGGCTCTGGACGTCGCTGTAAAGTGCTGCTTCTCCACCCAAGCTCTGTTAGCGTGTTATCTGAGGACGTTTTGATTGTCATCACTGGGTGGCAGTTCTATTGGCATCTGGTGGGCAAAGGTCATCAGGGATGCTGCTGAACATCCTACACTATACAGGTAGCCCCTGCCCCACCTCAGGAAATAATTCTCTGCCCCCAAATGTCAACAGTGCCATTGCTGATTAAACTTTGATAGGGTGATAAGGAGGCAGCGTCCTAGCTGCTTTCCTGAGGACTCAACATAGCAGTGTGATTGGGCCACTTTTTGTTGGGCCGGTTGATTTCTCCGAAGAAGAATTCTCCATACTTTCATATGCTTTAGATGAGTATAACGATGCTTCAGAAATGCTGTTATCATAGTACATCATTTATTTACAAAGCACGCTTCCACTTAAAAGTTAATTCATTTCCAATAAAACTGTGATTGTTTAGTGCAGATTGTTCTTTCTAACCCTCTCCTTCCCCAACCCAATAAAAGAGAAAAGCAAAGCGTTGAGGACCGCAATTCATTTACCATTTTACATTCTCTTAAGTGTATTCATAAGTTTATAAAATTGTGATCCCTTCTAGATAAGCACGAACATGCTATTTTTTCCTGCAATAAATATGTAAAATTCCAGGCTTCCAAAGGAGAGCTAATAGACAGCTCTGCTGGTTCTCTACAAGCAGTAAACACGATGAAATGTGTAAATACAATTGTCCGAGCAATCTAGTTAACTAGTTATCTAGCGCTACTGTGACAGATACAGAGCTCTCCTGGTGAGGTGTTCAAGAGCTCCGGCTGCTAACCAAAAGGTCAGTAGTTCAAATCCACCAGGAACTCCCTAGAAACCCTATGGATGTTTCATCTACAGGATCACTAAGAACTGGAACTGACTTGATTGCACACAATGAACAACATAACAGAAACGCCGTAAGTGGGGAGCTTAAACAATCACAAGCTTATGTCCTCACAGTTTAGGGGCTAGAAGACTGAATTCAGGGCGCTGTCTTGTCAAGGCAGTTTTCTCTTTCTGTTGGCTCTAGTGGGAGGTCCTTTTCTTTTGACCGCCTTCTGGCTTGCCTTTGGTGGCTTACCGGCACTCTCCCCCAACTTCTGCTTCTTAGCTTGTTTGTTTAATATCTTTTACATCACAAAAGAGATGCACTCAAGCCACACCCTAGACTGAGCCTGCTTCATTAGCATAAAGAGACAACTCATTCCCCAAAGGGATTATAACCACAGGTATAGATGCTATGATTTACAACACACGTTGTTTTTGATGAACACAGTTCAATCCATAACAATGAAGACAGGATTTCAGTAAGGAAACTTACTTTGCAAACATTTGGAATGTCAAATTCGCATAAATTAGGACATGCTGCATAAAATATAGGGTATATCTGTGAGAGAATGTCACTGAGCTATTAACACCAGAGATTCTTTATTTGGAGACCTAGAGAACATGTGCTACAATATGAAGTGAAAATCACAACCTAGTTTTGAAACATATCTGGCAATAGTTTTGAAAATAAACTATGCACATATCGTTCAACTCAGCTATCCTATTTTTACAGGTTATGATGTGCAAATATACATATGAAGACGTTCACCACTGTTTGTGATGAGTGAGAACTGCCTAAATGTGTATCAGTGGGGAGCACATTAAATAAAGCACATACGTTAGGATAACCTACTGCCATTGAGCCAAAACTGACTCATAGAACAGGTAGAACTGCTTCATAGGGTTTCTGAGGCTGTAAGCTGCACTGAAGTAAACTACCATATCTTTATCCTGCAGAGCAACTAGTGATCTCCGACTTTTTGGTTTGCAGTCCAGTGTTTACCTATGCCACTAAGGCTTCTACAGATTATGATACTCATTGCTGTTGAGTCAATTCTGATTTACATCCGTCTTACATGGGGCAGTTCTAATCTGTCCTATAGGATCTCTATGAGTCAGCATTGACTCAGTGGAACTGGGTTTGGTTTTATAGGGCAAAGTGGAACTTCCCAATAGGGTTTCCAAGGACTGTCTGGTGGATTCGAACTGCCAACCTCTTTTGGTTAGCAGCCAAGGTCTTAACTAACCATTGTGAATGGAGAATCTCATGCAATTGCAATGTGGTACATACACTGCAGTATTCTAGAAGAACTAGGAAGACGGATCCTTGTAGGTGGGGGAGCATATCTTGGGTTTATCACAAGGGTAGAAAGACTTTTGGCCTTTTGATGGTTTGCAATTGTATAGAAAATGCAGAAAACTGAATTGGGTGTAATCTCTGAGGTACAGGAATGAGATTTAAGAAGAGAGAAAACATTTACTTTTCAATTTAGCGTTTTAGCTGTATTTACAGTTTTCACAATGAACACTGTTTTTTATTATTTAAAAGGGAAATCAGGTTAAAAGTCTGCCCGTGATGGTGATGGGTGAGTGTTGGGAGCTTTTGGATCTAGAAGTTGTGAGCAGAAGCAGAATTAGTGGGAAAGGCAGTCTAGGAAGACAGAATATAAACAAAGTGTGAGGACATGAAAGATTACTTCATGTCATTAAAGGGAATATCAAAATACCAATATGGTGCATGAAATTGAAAGAACTTTTTGAAGTAGTGTTCTTGAAAACTGCAAGCAACTTTCAGTTCTATATTTAAACTCAGTTCTGATGCTATTTATCGCACAAAGTCAAGGTGGATATAGAATAAAGGAGAACATGTGTATTCAAACAAAATATACCAGATTATTTGTATTTCCTTGCCTTCGCACTTACTATGGCCGCTTTATTCAGTACGTGAGCCCCACTTAGTTGCACAAACCTAGAGGCTATCCTATGGATTTTTATTTGACTGTTATGTTATCACTAACAAAAACCCCCAAACTACTGTTGAGTCAGGTCTGATTCATAGTGACCCTAGAAGTCAGAGTGGAGTTTCCAAGGAGCACCCAGCAGATTTGAACTGCTGACCTTTTGGTTGGTAGAGTTAGCACTTAACCAGTACACCACCAGGGTTTCCATCACTAACAGATTATAAACCAATCCTTTCAGAGCACAAAGTTTAATGGCCTTTTAGCATAGGCTCAACAACTTTTTTATAGAATAGCCGTGGCCTCTTGGTTCTGGGTGACACGAGTGATGTTGAGATCTGTTAGAATCTAGAAGCACTGAGGACTACTCAGCTCGCCGCTTCCAGCAAAACTGCCTGAGTGAATTAGAATGAAAAGCCCTTGAGGACAAAGGCAATCAAGCTGTTTCTCTTGAGGCAGTGTGATAAAGATGAAAAAGCATAACATAAGCAAAACTTTAAAAACATAGAACAAAGGATAATGCAAGAAAGAAAAGAGAAAACAGGGAAGGGAGGGCAGAAGAAGGTTGGAGCGAATCAAGAAAGGAACAGAGTCCCTGCTATGCACTTAATCTTTTCTTAAAAGTCATCCTGAACCTTCTTCCTTCCATTACCAAGGCTCCAAACCATTGTCGTTGGGTGCCACTGAGTCGATTTTGACTCACAGTGACCACATGGAACAGAGTATAATTGTCTCAAGAGGTTTTCTTGGCTCAAAAGTTTTTCTTTAGGGGAACAGATTACCAAGTCTTTTTTTCCCCTGGGAGCTGCTGGGTGGATTTGAACCACCAACCTTTGGGTTATCAGCTGTACACTTAACCTCCCAAGTGTTTACCAGGAGGCTCTTCAGTGTAGGTAGCAAGGACATAGAGAGAAGGCTGCAGGGAGGGCAGCGCAGGAGCAAGGGCTGCGGGTGACACTCACTCACGTTACAGCTGCTTCACAAACACTTATGTGTTAGTTTCCTCTGGCTGTCAAAATATCATCAATGAAATGTCATATTGTCGTTGGGTGCCATCAAGTCGGTTCCAACTCAGTGACCCTATGGACAACAGAACAAAACACTACCAGGGCCAGCACCATGCCCACAGTTGTTTTTATGGTTAAACCCACTGTTGCAGCCACTGTGCTGACTCCATCTCCTTAAGGGTCTTCCTCGTTTCTACCAAGCGTGACATCCTTCTCCAGGAACTGATCCCTCCAGACAACATGTCCAAAGTATGTAAGATGCAGTCTTGCCAGCTTTGCTTCCAAGGAGCACTCTGGTTTGCTGCTTCCGGAACTGATCTGTTTGTTCGTTCTGTGGTCCGTCATACATTCAGCATTCTTCTCCATCACCACAACTCAAAGGCATCAAGTTTTCTGTCTCCCTTATTCATTGTCCAGCTTTCACACACCTATGAGGCAATTGAAAATATCATGGCTTGGGTTAGGGGCACCTTGGTCTTCAGGGTGACGTCATATGCCACTGAATGTCATTCGAGAACAGAAATAGATTGGCCTACAGTTCTGGAAGCTGTAAGTCCACTTCTGTGTGTTGGACAGACCATCTTGTCTCTGCTGGCTGTAGGAGGATCCTTTCCTTGTGTGATGTCAGCCCCTGGTAGGCCTAGGCATGCCTTGGCTCTTGGATGGTGCTTCACAACACCATGCTTCTTCAACGGGATTTCTGTGCCTTCTCCTTTTTCATAGAGACATAGTTCTATTGGATTAAGACCCACTGTATTCCAGTACGACCTCGTGTTAACTGATAACATTTTCTAAGATCTTACTTGACAACAAGTCATACTCACAGCCACCATGCCAGCAGGGTTTCCAAAAGTTAGGGAGTCAACATACCTTGTTGGGAACATGACTCAATCAGTCTCAGATTCTAACGAGAGTTCTACTCCAAATAAGTTATGAAAAGAGAGGGGGTTTATGTAATGGTTGCTGTTTGGTTTGGTGCCTTTTTTAAAACACCTGTTGTATGGTAAGTGCATGAAAAAGAAATTGAAAGGGAGTGGAGTGAAAAGCAAATCTGTTTTTAGCAAGAGAGTGTCATATATAGGTGACATCACCTGTGCAGAATATCGCCTGAAGGGGAAAGACATTGAACTCCACTTGGGAAGAAAGCCAGGAAGCTATGAAGTCCTTTTGAATCTTTATTCCCATTTTGATGTTTTTAAAAATCTGTCCATACTCCTGAGTCCACTAAGGTTTCTCTACAAACATTTCTTTTTACTGATCTCTATATTTCTTTATATCCATTTTTATGGAGCCTGTATGTCATGTGAGAGCCTCTGAACTGACTCTGTCAAGGTAACTGGCCTGGGTCTGAACCCTGACTCCGTCGGGAGCCTGTGTTTGCTTTCTCAGCAGCCAGTTAACTTCGTGTGCACTTAGTCCTGGAACCAAGGAGATTTTTTTTTCTCTCTGCAGTTAAGCGGTTCTGCAGTGTTTGCTAAAGATATCATCTTAGAAGAATGCTCTCAGAAAGACTGTGTTGTGATTTCCTTGTGACCACCCTGTAAACCTCCCTTCATGAGGTTCTTCCATAATTTAGAGAAAGCTTGGTGACACAGTGATTCAGGTACTTGGCTACTCACTGAAAGGTCAGTGGTTCAGACCTACCAGCTGCTCCACAGGAGATACAGAGGGCAGTCTACCTACTGAAAGATTCACAGCCTTGGAACCCTGAAGGGAAGTTCGACACTAGCAGGTGTTTTTTTTGGCGGTGGTTTTGATTTACGAAGCTGGGGAGCCCATATCACACTTTAGATCAAGTATGAAGATCCCTGCTTCAACTTGTCTCGTCTCCTACAACCATAATTTTGTAACTTCCCATTAGAAAATATGGACCCAAATTTCCTGATTTTACCAGATAAACATGCTTGTGTAACTCCATGCCTTTGGAAGGTTTAGTTTCATTGTATGGGAGCTCTGATTGCTCAGTGGTTAAGAGCTCAGCTGCTAAACAAGAGGTCAGTAGTTTCAACCTACCAGGTGCCCCTTGGAAATCTGTGGGACAGTTCTTTTCTGTGCTGATATGACTTGGAATTGACTGATGACAATGGTTTTGGATTTTAGTTGAACTAAGCATCAGTCTGGTTTGAATTGTCTTCAAACTTCTATAAATCTTTTTACTTTTATTTTAATAGAGTGCTCATTCCTACTCCTTGACAATTTCCACTCTGGTATTTAATAAAGTAATACCAGGAAGTCATTACATTACCAAGCTGGGATGTAAGTATACACTAGGTGAAGTCCTAATGGGAAACACCATCTAACATTACTAGTCTTGTTTCTTTTATTCATTCACTGTTTCTTTCAGTAAATACATACTGATGCTCAGCTTAATGCCGTGGGTAAAACCAAATAGTTTCCTCTGGAATAGTGTAATAATATTGGGGACTGAGGGTGGTTTCTGGATTATGAACAAGTTCTGTTCTTGTCAAACTTGTTCTTAGGTCAAACTTGTCCATTACAGGAACAGTTAGGCACAGGTATTATCTAACATTAGTTAGTCAAATGCTTGTCTTAACATATAGTGTCCAGTGTACTTTTCTATGCATAAAAAAATTAAAGAAATGCTTTCAGGTGCACTAAAATATTTTTAATTTAATAATACAGTAGTAATAATGTTTTTATGCCAAGTAGCACCTGTTTGTTATTACAAACCATTACATGTACCCCCAATTTTTTATATAATAGGCTTTATGGGGGCTGGTTTGTAATTACGTGCTGTAAGTAAATCATTTGTAATTCCAGAGATCTGTTCTGGAAGACATACCATCAGAGTGCTCCGTGGGAGCGAGAATGGTGAGTCTGTGTCTTACATAATTTGGACATGTTGTCAGGAAGGCTCAATCCCTGGAAAAGGACATCATGCTGAGTAAAGGACAGGGGGAGAGGGTCGGTCGGAAGGAAGAAGCCCCCCAGGAGATGGACTGACATAGTGGCTTCAGTGATGTCCTTAAGCACAGAAACAACTGTGAGCACCGCGCAGGCCCAGGCGGTGTTGTGTTCTTTCGTTCACAGGGTCAGCATGAACTGGAACTGACCCGATGGCACCTGACAACAACAAAGACACCAGGATTGGCTGTATCAGCCCAGGTGCAAGAACACTTTTCAATCCATGACACTAACTGCCAAGTTGTGCTGTCTTCCTCTTTCTTTGGCCATCTGTCACAACTGCTTTTCAAAATTCTAGCCAGTTTAGAAAGTGAATAATAACACACGTACTTTGCATGAAATAGAATGTTTTTAATGTGATAATTTGCAGTAAGGTATCCCGTTGCATTATTACCATTGTAAGAACATTCAGCTAATTTCTATCTAGACACTCACACCTGCTGATTCCTCCCCAGTCTATACCTTTGTGTTGACCAGATTACCACTTCCCATTTCCCCCATTTATCTCCTCATACTTCAATGAACTCTTTCTCAGATCCCATCTTGCCTTTCACCAATCTCTATAACAAAGGCCAAACTACATTTATAATATAAATCTGATCAAATCTCTGCTGATTTACATTCTTAACTGGCCTGTTCTGTCCTCCCTGTTACCAGTAGGCTCAAGTTCAATATGCTTGAGACATGTAAGACATTCAGTATCTGACCCGTCTAGTTTCCCACCACACTTCGCACTTGGTCACATGGATTGACTTGGGGTGGTTCCCACATCGTATCGTTTATCCAGTCTGCGTGTGCAGCTCCTCACGCCTGAAATATCCTCTCACTTCCCGTCGCCCTCAGGGCTCAGAGAATCCCTGCCTTGTCTGTCAGACATGTCTTCTGTCCTTGGGTACAGTGTTCCGCACCCAGCCGACCAGTCTCATTTGCATTCTCTCTCTTCTGTAACTAGGTCCCAGGAGACACCAGCTTCCTAAGAGGAGGGACTGTGTCATATTCATTTGGCTTCACATGCTAGTAAAATACCTGAAACATGATTTCTACAGAGTAGCTGATACACTGGCTAGCAGCCAAGCTTTCATCCTCTGCAACACGAGTGCTCCTAACTGACCAATTTACAACAGCGGAAATAATAATAATAAACCAACATTTGTAAAACACACAAAAAACTGTGAGACATTGTGCTGCTAAGCCTTCTTATGCTACTTTGCCTTCTACATTAATTCACTTCGTTTTTATGAAACCCACTGAATTAGGTAATATGATTATCTCCATCCACTTTACAGGTGATAAAACTTGAGATGCTAAACAGGCTAAGCAATGTGTTTACAGATTCAACTCATAAGTGGAAGAGCCAAAATCAGACTAAGTTGTGAACTAAGTTCTCTCTATATAAGTAGATCTGAGACGGAAAGAAGTCTAGTTTCTGCCCTGAAGGAGCACTTGTGTAGATTAGAAATGAGACACATATATGGAGAGCTGACTGGTGGTCCAGGGCAATGGATGTTTTGTGGATTAAAAAAAAAAGAAAAGAACGCAAACTTAAATTTTAAATCCCATGTCTTGCTGTTTATTCAAACAGGAAGAAGGATGGGGAAGTGACTGTTCATAAAAACCAATTCTTAGAATATCAGTTGTATAGTAATGTTTTCCTACACTGATACAACCCAAGATTCCCTCAGCCTGTGCTCAAGAAATCTGAGGATGCCTAAGTGAGATGTGTGTGTGGGCAGAGGTGGAAAGTCTTCTGAGAGGATTCGATTTAACGAGCATGATTAACACACTTGAATGTCAACTGAAAACTTGGAGGTGTCAGTCCACCCAGAGGTGCCTCACATGAAAGGTCTGTGATCCATTTCTGCAAAATAAGTCATTGAAAACCCCAAGAAGCACAGTTCTACTCTGACACATGTGGTGTCCCCAGGAGCCAGAGCTGACTTGAAGGGAGCATGTGTGCTTTGTTCTTAGTTAGCAAAGCCTGCTGTTGCACAATACCGTGCACTCCGGGCTTTAAAGCACGGAAACGTGTTGTCTCAGAGTTTTGGAATCTAGACGTGCAAGTCAGGGTATCAGCTCTAGAGGAGAGCCCTCCTTGTCGGCAGCTGCTGGTGTTCTGCGGCTTTTTTTGGCTTGTAGATGGATGCTTACTTGGTCTCTTCCCCATGTGTTTGTATGTGTCTCTCCATGTCTGATTTCTGTCTTCATAACACACTACTCAGAAAGAATTAGATGTGATCTCATTAACCTAACAAAGAAAAAAACCTGATTTCCAATTGCACAGCTACAGAAGGTAAGATTATGCCATGTGTTCTTGTGGGACACAACTTACTGCATACCATGGCTGTTGAAGAGTATAAGATTGACATAAGAGAAAGGCAGAGAGCATTCTAGGACCAAGGAATGAGGTGAGACCAAAGACACATGCATCTTAATTGATCAAATGAACTGAAAATCCTTGAGTAGAGAATTGGAAGGCAATTCCTGGAAAAGAGGAATTACAGAATGTTAGAGCCAGAAGCGGCATTAGAAGTTAGTGTTTCCTAAAACAGACTGCTTAGAAAGCTAGTTCTGTGGGGAAGTTAACGGGCATTTCACAAATCACGTCTTCTACAGATATGTAAGGTTGAGCACTTCAAACCAAACCCTGTTGGAATCTGCATTTAGGACTTCATGGGGATTTTAGTGCGCTAAAACCTTCTGGCAGCCCGCAGGAGAGAGAGAGAAAATCCTAGTGTCTGAGAGCCCAGGGTCTGGTGTTTGACCCAATGGGGCTCATTCAAATCCCTATAAATTGACCTCGTGGAGTTGTGAAGATGAAATGATACAACGTGTGACGTGCCCTAGGCATCTGGCTTGAGGAAAGTGCATAGCAAGTGTTAGCTATTTTCTGATTATATTGTTCAGCATTTTGTAACTGAGTTAGTCGTGGGTCCCTTTTATACCATGAAACAGAACTCAATAAAACACGATTTCTTAGACAATACATGGGGGAATATTATACTGATCTAGTTAATCATCACCCATGAGAACAGCTGAGGGCAGCTTTGAAGATCTTTGAATTTTAGGACAAGGAGTTTGGACTCCATTCTAATAAAAAAGAGAGAGAGAGAGAGAGAGAGAGAAGTTTCTAACTAATCCGAGGAATAGCATGTTGAAAACCATTTTAGGGAAGAGGACAGAATGTATGGAGATCCCGGGACGTAATGGTGAAAAGCTAAGGCTATCAACTGAAAGGTCACTAGTTTGAATCCACCAGGAAATCCTAGGCAATCTGAGGAGGCAGTCCTACTCTGTGCTGTAAGTTTGCCATGAGGTGGAATCAACTTGACAGTGACAGGTGGTACCGTGGTAGAATTTTCACCCCTATGAGGGAGACTTGGGTCCTACTCCAAGCCATGGACTCTCTCAGCCACCCATCTGAAAGGGGAAGCATATGTGTTGCAGACTCAGATGAACCAGGCGGAAAGACCTCACAATCTACTTTCAAAAATCCTACAGTGAAAACCCAGTGGTTGCAATGCCCGGGTTTGCAACCAGTCGCAGAGGTGGTGCAGGACAGAGCAGCGCTTCACTCAGCGCACTTCGTTCAGTGCACAGGGTTGCAGCGAGTTGGTGCCTGACTCAACGGTAGCTCTCAACAGCCATCACAAAGCAGTGGTGTGTCTCCTACAGATATTAATTTTAGGTACATGGCCATTGGAAAAACACTGGGACCCGGTTTTTTTGGTAAAGATGTTGTTAAGAAACCTACCTCATAGGACCCCTGTGATGTTGCATAGAACAGCTTCTTGACTGCGTGTCGTGTGATACCTGGCATCCATTGAGTATTCAGTGGCTGATAATAATCTGTCTTCTCTATCCCTTTTCTCACACTGAAGGCATACTCTTTAGAGAAAATGGCTCACTGTTCAGTAACTATCTTGATTCCGTAGATGCTCTGACAATATCGGAATCTCCACCCACCAAGGTGCATTTTTTTCATCAATTTTTTTCTTTTCTTTTTGAAAATTACATTCAGCACCCCTGCTTTTTATTCTTCTGTTACTGTGTATTGTGCTGGTATTCACGTCTTACGATGCATGCGCTGCCCTGGGAAGTATTATTTGCTGAAATGACACCAGCACCATCCCGCTGCTATTAAATGCTGTAATTCTGCATCTTTGCGGTTTTGTCTAGTATCTTTTAGGGAGTTCATTTTAGAACCAGAGTTAGAAACTCATCTAAGCATGCTTTATTTCTTAAAACATCTAGAACTTTTTGGTTAATTCTTCACTTTTATCATGCACGTGAATCGGTTAATGAACACTGGATGATTCCTTCAGCTTTGGGAAAATAATTATGGTTCATCAACTGTGTTTCTTGGAGGAATCACTGAATAAAGAAACACTCTGCATGATACATTATAATCTATTTAATAACAGCAAATTAGGAAGCATTAGCTCAGAGGAATGTAAATAAAATGGACTGTGAAAAATAAAGCTTTCTCAAATATAGAATGAGACTTTCTCACAAGATACATGGGAAAAGGTATGCTTTCACTACTTTTGGAGTAAGAGCTTGCTAAAATATTCCTAAGCTATATCTTTTAGAAATCTATATCTCCATATGCTGTGACAAAGAGTGATATTTATTTATGCTCTTACAACAAAAGCCATGTTCTCTTCCTCCTCTGGAGCCTGAAGCGATCAAGTACCTTATAGCTCCTTTATATTTTATAATGTTAAAATTTCGTTGAAACTATCCAGGGAATAGTATAGAGAAGTTAGTCTTCTTTGTGAAGGAATTCTAATCTGTGGTTAATCATTTCTACAAATCTATTGCATCTAAGACTTAATGGGAAAATGTTTCAAGGCATTTTCTCATTAATTCTAAAAGTCGTAGCTAACAGGCATTAGATAAAATGAGACGGATTATATTACTGCTGTTCCTGAAAACAAAGCTACAGCATCCACTAAATCCTCAAGTAAATTTTATGAGAAAGAGTATAAACCACAAAGAACTTCATTATGAAAATTACAAGGTATCCAGTCCATACAGCGATAACTTGTGCTGTATTGTAGGTCTTGAATGAAGTCTTTTGACAACTTCATAGAGAATCCTGTCAGAACTACATGTGGCAGATGTATTTTCTCTTCTTGTTTTGTGTGGCCAGTGGTGTTTTCCATCTCAAGATTTTATTTCCTTAACACGATTATTGCAACGAAACAACATTTAATCCTTCTTAAAGCTTATTATTTTGTGTTTGTAGCTAAATCAGTTCAGAACCACTAGTTTAAACTTTAGAATAGTTTGACTGGACACGTATGTATTTTGCACTATGTCTTCCACACAGCACAGGAGCGAGACACACAGCACTATATATCGGAGGGTGGATATGTCAGAGACCCGTGCCCTGGCCTCAGGAAGGCAAGGCTCTCACAGCACATCTGTCCATTTTCCCACCTGGTCTGCTGTAGTTCCTTGAACTTGGGCAGACACAGCTCTAGCCACATGCTGGGCTGTTTTCCCACTTCTGTCTATTCTGTAATTTTCTTGGATTCAGGCAGGCGTGATCTGGCAGCACGCTTTTAGATGTTCCAAGTTTGTGTATGTGCTAAATAAAACTTGATTTTTTGCTTTACTAAACTTTATGATTTTTTTTTCAGACAAACATGAGGAGAAGCTGAAAAATAAAAAGAGGCTGTCAATGAAGGAGAATTAGTGAAAGTAGTTAAGAAGGTACTTATACGCCGCTGTAGGCCCTGGTGGCTCAAAAGATTAATGTGCTTGGCTGCTGACCAAAAGGTTGAAGGTTCAAATCCACACACAGTGGTGGGCATCTATTTCTGAAAACTCAGCTGCTGAAAGTTCTGTGGCGCTGGTCTCCTCTGCATTCCCTAGCATTTCTGGACATGTGGTGAACCCAGAATGCACATGGGTTCATCAGGGTTGACACAGACTGGACAGCAATTTGGTCCTGTGGCGTTCACCACCACTGTATCTTTCCCATACACAAGTTGTGTACAACTACCAGGTAACTGGATGCCTCTTTGTATGTCCTGAAGCAGATCTGACTACAACGTCAAGAACAAGTGTTTTCTTCCTGGTTTGTCTTTTCATCAGGCCTCTTTAGCATTGCTCCAGTGTGTTTAGTCGTCATCTTAAAAAGAACAATGATTGTGATGTTGATTCGCGGATTCTCTGCTGTTGATGTTTCTTTTTTCTCCTAAATTTAAAACTAGTAGACACATTAACAGCCACAATCTTCCATCTACAAAAATTTTAAGAAAAGCAGTAGCTCACTAAAGAGTTATTTTATGCAAAAGAAATTGGATAATAATGCCAAGCAATTTCATAACTGTCTTCTACTCATTTCCTTCAGATGAAAGGTAGGAACACCCTCTTCATATAGCTCCAGTTCTTTGATTTTTTTTTTAATACTTAAAATCAAACAGGAGGTGAAAAAAACCTCAAGCAAACAATTTCTAAGGCCTGTTAGCATTTAACCTCGTTTTTATTTTGTGGTGAAAAGATGTTACATTTGGACTTGTTAAGATAATGATTTCCCAAGGCCCTCAGGGACCTTCTACTACTGTGGGACTACAGATATTCAAAATCCAATTTCTATAATAACCCTAATCAAGACATACAATTACTCAGGCATCATTGTATTTTGCACATAGGGCTGATTCACCTCTCTAGTAATCAAGTCCTGAGGTGTTAAACACAATTATAAATTTTAAGTCTGTATTATTGAGTGTACCATTGGCATCTATCAAATATTGACCTTCCTAAAAGGAATGCTTATTTTTTTGTTTGTCAGCAAAATTTCTAAAAAATGCTATTACTAGAAAAATCTTTACCAGGTCATCTTATATTACTTTGAGTTAGAATTATTTTGTTTCTCTGCCAAGGAGATGTAGCCAATATCAGCTCTGCATTAAGAATAATGGTCTAGTAAGATAGCAAAGTCCAATTTCCTCTGATCAGAAAATCTTATTACTTTTATCTTCTTCCTTCCTTCCTGTTCACATAGGAAGTTGAAAGATGGTTTTTTTTTTCTTTTGGAATGTGCTTAGCTCCACATTGTCATAAATGGCAGGTGACATGTTGAGGACACGCCAGGCACTAACTGCATCAAAGGAGTGCCATTATAAAGCCCAAGTTCCTTTTTCTGCTTCTGTTGAATTTCTCCGTTTGTTGTTAAATGTGCAGACTGCAAAGTAGCATATTGTTTGTGAAAACTTCACACAATGGTGGAAGTCTGCAGATGGTGTCTTTTCAAATGTGACAAATACCCAATTTCATGCAGCTCTGTGGCAATCAGGACCCTTCTGAAGGCTCAGAGGCACCCTGACAGTAAGTTCAGGGGTGGCTCAGGCCCGTACCTGGGCTTGCAGCACCCCTTGGCAAGTACTGCCCAGTGTGAGTCTTGAAGCACTCTGGCAGGAGGAGAGGCTCGTATTATAACGGAGCAGATGGAGGTCTAGGAAGGTTCGGTGACCAGGTCAAGGCCTTCCGGGCTGCCAGGGCTGATGGTGGTAGCCTTGGAAACAGCCGACATGATTTGTTTTGATGTGTATCTGGGTGGAAAACAACATCAAAAGTGAATTTACAGAGAAAACTCTGGGCCTGATTTATCTTTTAACTCAAACATGGGTCCTAAACTGAAATCAGAAAACAAATCCACCGCTATCGAGTGAATTGCCACTCATAGTCACCCTATAGGATAAAGTAGAACCGCCCTGTAGGGTTTCCAGGGCTGTAACTCTTATGGAACAGACTGACACGTCCTTCTCCTACAGAGCAGTCAGTGGTTTAAACTGCCCACCTTACAGTTAGTAGTCAAGCACTTTAACCACTGCAACAGCAGTCCTGGCACACTGTTAAAAAAAAGCAACGAAAAACCAAGTCCACCACAGTGGAGTGGATTCCAACCCATAGTGACCCTGGAAGTCAGAGTAGAGCTGCCCATGGAGTTTCCAGGGAGCAGCTGGTGGATTCGAACTGCTGACCTTTTCGTTACCAGATACAGCACTTAACCACTGCACCATCAGAGTTTCCACTGCAAAGGAGCAATAAATAATTGTAGAGCAGAAGTGAATTAAAATGGCTTAGCTTTCTCTGAACCAGTTTTATCTTTCACGAGCATCCTGGCCATTAGGATGGCTTGCCTCCTTTCTCCTTGAGTTCCTGCCCTGTTTCTAATGGCTGAATACCTAAGGGAGTCACTCAGTGGTGTCATTAATGTTCTACGGAAGCAGTAGTCACATTTGGAAAGCAGCTTGATCCATTCTACTGGGTTTCAAATAGCCAAGCCAAGTTTTCAAATATAAAAGCCAAAAAACCAAAGCCAACCCATTATGCTTGAATTGATTATGACTCGTGGGGCCCCTACAGGACAGAGTGGAACTGCCCTATCACGTGTCCGAGGACGTAAATTTTTACAGAGGCAGATTAACGTGTGCTTCTCACTTGGAGTAGCTGGAAGGTTCCTGCCTTTTCATTAGCAGCTGAGCCCTTCACCACTGACCACCGGGCTCTCTTTGCAAACGCTGAGGTAGGTAGAAAATGAGTTTTTAGAGTCAGTACAGAAAAGTCTCCTGTCTTTCTGAAAACATTTAGATTTACCTTGCAAACTCTTGAGGTTCCATGAAATCATAGGAGAACCCTTAATAGGTGAAAGGCAAACTTGATAAATCAAATAAAAATGATGGATTTACCTTTGACTTTTAGCAAGTAAAAAATCTTCAAGTATATGAATTTGCAAGCTTGTACGTTATTGGGTTACTGTACATACATTGACTAATGGTTACTTCAAAGAAGAGATCCGTAACTAACCGATAGGGAGCTCTTAAGTACAGACCTCCAAGGTCCCCAACTTGCCACAAAGGTAAGCAGTGTACATCTTCCTCCAGAATGGAAAACAAAACACAAAAGCTCTTTGGGCTGTCCAGCTCTGGATCTTGTTTAGACCCATACAAGACGCCCAGTTAGGTATTAGCTCAACTAGGTAGCAGGTTATAAAGAAATCAGTGGTGACTCCATGAGATACTGACAGGAGGTAGGAAAGTTGTTTCACAGGGACTGAAACATTTTTGAATAGTTGTCTATTTCTTCTCATAGCTCAGATTTTTGTTGTTGTTGCCTTGCTTTTCCCATTGAGGGAAAATTAGAGCAGGCACATTTCAAAAGCTCTCAGCTCAGGATAACTGTTCTCTGCAGAGAATTTTCGGAAAACCACAGAATTAGAAGGAGAACGCCTAATCCAAAGCCAGTAGGAACAACCTCTACAGGTTTCAGCAGACATCCTTCAGGCCTGAGTTACTGGGCTTCTTCCTAACCCCTGACTTTTTCAGGAGAGTAGCTCCACTCATTCTACTGATAAAAGCAAGACTTTAAAATAGCCGTCTTCACTTCCATATCCTACTCTATTCAGACAGAGAAACACTCTATCTGCTTTCAAAGAGAAATCCTTTTTTGTATTATGGTTTTCATACCTGTCCATGGAGCTCTGATGGCATAGAACTAAGGATGCTAACCAAAAAGTCAGCAGTTCAAATCCACCAGGCTCTCCTTAGAAAATTATGGGGCAAATCTGCCCTATTCTGTAAATTTGCTGTGAGTAGGAATTGAGTCGATAGCAACGAGTTTTGAGTTTTGTCTGTCCGAGTCTCTACTCTCTACATCACAGTGATAGTTGGCAGAACAGGCCAGTGAATGAGTTTTCAAGCATGCATGGATCATAGAATCAGATTCCAACATATGCTGTCATCTTTTATACATATGAGCTCAATCGTTACATCGTTACATCGTAACATAGAACAGAATATTTTTAGTTCAATCAGTGAGTCCCTGGGTGGCACCACTGTTAATGTACTAGGCTGCTAACTAAAAGACCGAAAGTTTGAATCTACTCAGAGGTGTCTCAGGAGAAAGACTTGATGACTTCTGAGAACTTGGCCACTGGCGTCCCTGAGGAGCACAGCTGCGCTCCGACACACGTGGAGGGGCCGTGAGTCAGAATTAACTCAACCAGTAACTACCTGTTTATTTATTTTAACATGACTGCAAGTCTTTCTCTCCATATGATAGAGAGTTAGGACACCTCTTGTCGTATTTTCCACTGTGGGAGAGGTCATTTAAACTCCCCCTAAAATCTTATTTGGAGTCCTGGTGGTACAGTGGTTAAGAACTTAGTTACTAACCAAAAAGGTCATCAGTTTGAATCTACCAGCTATTCCTCGGAAATCCTGTGGGAGAGTTCTACGGTGTCCTTTGGAGTGGCAAGGAGTTGGAAGGCACTCCAAGCCATTGGATTTAAACTCTTAATTAATGGCCAGGGAAGCTGGAGGAAAACAACTGATAGAGTCAAGGAGACAGGTTCTGGAAGGTCTACCATTTGATGACATAATGGGGAAGAAAACATGGGAGTTGAGATCAAGGTTTTCAAATCCAGCATGGATAGCTGACGCACTTGTGAGATGATCACTAGGACTTCCGAGCCATGTTGCATTACCTGCACTAACCGCAAACAGCATATCAAGCAGCAGATAGTGCATTACAAACTTTTCCTAGAAGACTTTCTTTGTCCCCTGTTTAAAGAAGTGACAGCTGAGATTTAGAGATGAAGCCACTTGGCTCGTTAAGAGCAGCTGCTAAATCCCGTCTCTTCCCTCTACATTGTTACATCCATATAGTCATGATTACTGACGTTTAGAAGGGAGACATAACCCCACATCCCACTTCATTCACGGAGCTGTCCAGGGAAAGCTCCCAATCAGAGGAAGATCTCGGTTCACCAGGAAAGAGAATTTTCTAACACTGTTGCATGAAGCTGGAAATCTCTAGGGAAGAGTCTGAGGACCATCAGCATTATTGGGGACCCCAGGTTCTGGGTCACGCTGACTGAATCAGACCGAGCTGCATCTTGACCAGGAATTTGCTTCCACAGATAGCCGTATGTGTGGCGGAACTCCAAGCCAGGACGCTTAACACTACGTTATGTGAACAAAGATTTCCACTCCTGGACGGAGTCCAGTAAGCACTGGCAGTTACAAGATCATGGGTTTGTTTCCCCCACTTCACAATCCTGGCCATCGCCGCACTAGAGTGGGATTCAGGTGGATGGATTTTTATCTTTTCCTGCATAAGAAAAAGCAACCATTTCTTGGAGCTCTGTGAAAAATGTGATACCACATGGGGAGGATAGAGGGCTTAGCCTTTGACTAAATGCATCATTTATTTTTCCTTTAGAAGGGTTAATGAATAAATAGTTTGTTTAGGAAACTTGCTTCAAAGAAATATTAATGGAAAGGTAATGAGAAGAGCAACTATTGCCAGTTTCTATCTTATCCTTAGTGAATGCGTAACTTGCTGTCGTGATATTTGCCTGCTGCAGTTGGCGTGTCACTGTCAGCAATCTTTCTTGGAAAAGAGGGAACTCTTGGCTACATCATATTAAGCAACTCAAGTTAAGAGGTGAATGGACTGCCACAACCTGTCAAAACATTCTGAGCTGTCTTCAGTTTGCACACAGCCAATTATTTGAATTTATAACTCATATAAACAGCTATAAATTCAAATAACCTGAATTAAAACTTTAAATTACTGTCTCTCCACCGTTTGGTCTTCTTTATGTTTCCCTTTAGAACCATCGTTAGTCTAGCAGGCTTAACTAGTTACGAGGCAAGGTCAGTGGAAGAGCCGTACATGAACCCCCATGGCCTAGCTGATGTGAATACTTCTCTTTTATAAAACGCTCTTCCTGTAGACCTAGAATGCGTCATCGCCACAGTTATACAATGATCTGCAAAATACTCCATCAACAGTGTAGTTGCCTCCCAAATGACACACCAGTCAAACGCATGTCAGGCATCAATTATCATTAACATTAAGTACAATATGAGTTTAGCAGAACAGGACCTGAGTTCAAACAGGAACGGTTTGTGAATTCCAAAGGGTGATGACGAAGGAAAGTGCACTTCTTGGCTTTTATGCAGAGATGAAAAGAAAAGCTTCCCAACCTCTTAATGCTTTCTCAGGTTGATTTTGGTCGGTGTCTTGGCCCATGTTTCTCGTGTAGATCAATGCCAGGACATGTTGGAAAGTGCAGAACTGGGATGGCACACTACTGTGCTCACTGGGTAGGCTGACAATGAAAGACGAAGCAGGCAAGAAGGGAAGTGCTCTAACACAAAGACGGCAGGAGTGGAGGTGTGATCCAGCTGACTGCTCTCTATTCACGTCCACTAAACACAGAATAGTGCTTAGTGGTGGTGTCATGGAGCTACAGCTGCTAAGCAAAACATTGACACTTCACATCCGCCAGGCTCTCATTGGAAACTCTAGGGGGCAGTTCTATCCTGGTCTGTAGAATCACCATGGCAGTGGGCTTTTTTTTTTTTTTTTTTTGGATGCACAAGATGGAAACCCTGGTGGCATAGCAGTTAAGAGCTACAGATGCTAACTAAAAGGTTGGCAGTTTGAATCTACCAGAAGCTCCTTGGAAATTGTGTGGAGCAATTTCTACTCTGTCCTACAGGGTTGCTGTAAGTTGGAATTGATTCATTGTCAATGGGTTTGGGTTTGTTTATGCACAATGTATACCACTGTTAGCCGAAATGGATTCAGTGTGTATAAGCTAGAACTGCCACATCATTAACGCTGTGACTTTTTGGAGGATTAAAACAAATAAATTGCTTACAGTTTAAGGATTAAAATACGTCTCTTCTGCCAAGCATAATGTTAAAGGTCAATTCAAGTGACCTAAAACGTCTCATCCATTGGCTTTCTTTTTCCGTTTACAGTGGGTTCTTCCAACCCTTTCGTCTGGTGCATCATGTCCTCCGTTATCACCAGGTTAACAGAACTCTTGGCTGACAGTTAAATATAGTCGGGTATGCATGCACATAAATCTCTGTGTGCTCACATGTGCTCAGAAGCACGGAGAACACAGAGGTAAAAGACGAAGGATAACAGAGCCTGTTGCAAAGACAAGTGTGCATTCCTGTGGGGAGGTGTAGCTGGAGTTGTTCATTCAGGGGAGAAAAAACATCAAATGGAAGTGCAAGGGAGATACTATATTAGATTTGTTTGGGGGTCTAATGATGGCAGACCTCATCAAAACCCCTTTAGTCTTTCTCTCATTTATTTTTTTACCATAGGCCTGTGAACTTACGCTAATTGTGTGGTAGTTTTATAAATACTGAGGAAGATTTTTTGGCTAAATAGTGTGAGGTTCTTGATTTCTAAATTGAGTGACTTTGAAGGCTATATTAACTCTTTCATGATACGGAAAGAGCTGAAGGATTCTGACTTGTCAGACCATGGAGCCATTTCTTCTACTACATGTTGGTTTTATTGCTTCCAAAATATCTCAGCCACTTTTCAAAAGTGTTGTTACAGAGGTCTGACAATTACATTCATGAGTTCATCCCAGAAAAACTGCTACATAACTCACTGCTGAATACCTCTAGGGCCACCTTCAAAGTGCTCCTCTTGGGAAGCTATGTACTGATGCCAGTGCCTAGTCCACCCTTCAAAGCAATTTTGGAACTCTTTCTGGAATGGCCATTGCACATGGTGGCATGGTGGCAAGTTCATCAACTTAGTTGTGTAGTTGTGTGTGAGGGAGTTTTTAGCCAGTAAACAAAAAACTGTACTGGAACACCCTCCCTATTCACCTCATCTCTACCCCAACAAATTTTTTCTTTACGTGGAGATAAAGGAAATACTGAAAGGGAGACGTTTTGAAGATACTCTGGGTATCGCAGGTAATACAACAGCTCTGAGGGCCATTCCACAAAGAGTTCCAAGATTACTTTGAAGCGTGGACTAGCCACTGGGGTTAGCACATAGCTTCCCAAGACAAATACTTCGAAGGGGACTGTAGTGATATTCAGCAATCAAGTGTGTAGGACTTTTTCTAGGACGAGTTCATGAACTTAATTGTCAGATCTCCCATATATTTTCAATAACCTTGTCCATTTTTTTAAGAGTTTTGGGATACATTTTCAAATGACAACACACACACTGCCTCATATGTGAAAATTCTCAGACCACAGGGCTAGAGCAACTGTGTTCCCCTCTAAATTCAAAACATATCCTTCACTTCAAAACTAATCATCTGACTCCCCCATCAGAGTTATAGCCTAACTGTTAATAAGATCAGTATTTCCATATATTCATTATCTCACCAATTAGACTGTAAGACCCACAAAACATTCTGCTTTTCCTCAGTGCTCTACACAGTAGGCTCTCACTTGATTGCAAACTCATTTCCCCAACCTTAAATGCTACATTTCTCCTCTAAAAGTGACAGTCTTGTTTAAACACTTATGGAAATGGTCTAATACAGGACATCCATATGTAAATCAGATCAATCTGTGACTTTCTTCTTCAAGGATTTTCACCATCAACTTCTTTTTACGCTCTAGGGTTTTACTTTCTGCTGAGATTTTAAATTTTGGGATTTTCATCCCAGAGCTCATTGTACATTCTCTTCGTCAATAATCAGGCAGAAGGAATGCAGGAGACAGGCTATAATAACTACCCTGAGCTGTGGAAATCTGGCCCACAGTTCCTGATGCCTGTGTGATTGTAAGAACAGCTGTAGAACTTATGTTTCATCACAAAAATATGATAATCTATGTTGTAGAATACTAGTATAATTGGAGCAAATGACGAAGCATTTCCAAAATGCTTCAGAATTAAGAATTCAGTGTCTTCATGGAAATAGTCAACAACAGACTCAGTCATACAAGTGGTCGCGATGCTGGCACAGACCCAGGCAGTGTTCTGTTCTGCTCAGGTATCACCAGTCAGAGATGACTCAAGGGGATCTAAGAGCAACAGGAAGTCACCTTGATTTTTCCAATCTGTTCAGCAGATTCTCCAGAAATTATAGCCAATGCTGGAATTGGGAGGGACACTGTATAAATGCCACACTATTCCTGGCTCAACATACACATTTATAAACAAACATATGCACACACAAACAACTCTAAGAAGCTGCCCTTCCTATACAGACAGGTAGGAAAGAATTGGAGATAAGCCAGACCCATTTAGAAAATAAAAGTAAAATAAAGTAACACAGAAAAGGGACAATGGATTTGTTCCTTTCTGCACATCTGTGACTCACACTCAGCCACTGTCTGTAAAATACCAATCTGCATCAAGATACTATTCATTAATGTAAGGGGACTAGAAAATCTTCAACTGATCCACACAAAGTATTTGAAACAATACCTTGTTTGACATTTAATTCAGAAATTAAATAAAAGTTCATGCCTCAGTGGACTGAGCAATACATTAATACATTCCATCAGAATGAAAACCAATCACTTTCTGATCCTTTTGATAAGAAGTGGTACTTCTTTCATTCCTTCTATCAGCCCTTTTTTTGCAGAAAAAGTCACAGAAAATGCCAACTGCTTAAATCAGTCATAAAAAGTGAAATAGCTTTAGTACAAATCAAATCATTCAGTATCATCAAGAGGCCCACACAAATATCATACATAAAATATTTTCATTTGATGAGTCGAGCATGGTGAAGGGATGAAGTCTACCCTGTGGGTGGGAGGGCAGCCAGGCACTTTATCAACATCTGGTTAAACCTGGATTGTATTCCATTATGATCACCAGGGTGGCCTGCCTGGTGTGTGGACTGCAATCAGCATTTAGATAATGGTTAGGTCTAAAATGTTCCACCCTCTCCTGTTTCTGGGATAAAGATGTGTTTTCCCCATCATCTGTGACCATCTGTTCTTATCATAAAAACAGTAGATCCTGGCAGCATTTTCAAACACTGGGCTCGTCAAAATGATAGAACGCCTGTTTGATGTTTACCGAATCAGACCCTCAGAGGTTTGAGTGTGGCTGGGTGGTTGGGTGGCTGCATGTGGGGTAAGAAAGGGTTCACATTTTCTTTTCAATTGGGATTACCAAAGAAATGGATGAATATTTTATTCAGTTATGAATGATTACTCAGACTGGACCGTGAAGTTTATTGTACAAGATGTTCAGAAGGAATACAACACGCATATACAAGTATCTTTTGGGTCACCCACAAAGAAATGGTCATTATCATTTATGGAATAAATACCTTATTTCCAGATCACCTTCCAGCTGTAACTGGCACTGTATGTATGTGCTGAATAAATACATCAGTCAAAGAACATTTACTTCCCATAAGGCAATGAAGTTGCCTTGTTGTCAGACATACTTGTTGTCAGGTACCATTTAGTAAGGCCAGCTCGTACAGACCCTAATACAACAGAAGGAAAGCCTACCTGGTCCTGCGTCATCCTCACCTTTATTCTTATGCTTGAGCCCCTCGTTGCAGCCAGTGTGTCAATCCACCTCGTTGAGGGTCTACCTCTTTTTCTCTGACCCTCTACTTTGCCAAGCACAATGCCCTTCTCCATTTTACAGATGAATAAAACTGAGAATAAAATAATTTGCTGGGAGTCTGTCTATAGAGCGGAGGCTTAGAATGGTTCTTCCTGACCTCTATTCGTGAGGTTTCCATTATATCTTGTTAGTAACTTGGTCACAGATGTGCTTTGCTCTATCGGTGACATCTCAGTAAACGCTGCAAAGGCTAGAACAGCAAAGCCAGAGGGTGTTGATTCCGGAAAGCTCGACAGAGGCAGAGACTTCTGAATCGTTTGACAGAAGGTAGTATGTCTGAAAAGCTGGGGGTAGGGGGATAGTGAAAGAGGGAACCTAGCGCAACTTTGGAACAAATCAATTCACTAGAGCAGTGTCAAAAGGATGCAGTGTGAGGAGATGTTGCTATTTATATGATGGGAGGCATAATTGGTAGAGAGATCTGAAACCTGTAATTAGCAGCCTGGATCGGATACAAGGCAGCATTGGGAAAGTGATTGATGTGATTAAAACAACAGCGGCGAATGAATCCTGTGGCTGGGTGGAGAACAGCTTGGCTGGCCTGAGGCTCCTGGATGCCTGGGAGGTTGGCACGGTGCTACCCAAGCCCAGATCAATCCTGGGCCATGTTATGGAGCCAAGACTGAGAAACACTGTTGAGGCAGAATCCACGCGCTACAGCCCAGGTCTACAGACTTGGCTGCTCCCTTCAGAGGGCTCTGTGTTGTGATGAGATAGAAACACCTGTTTTTGACTCTTCTCTTGAAACAGAATCTTTTGTGTCCTCTGTATTTCCAACTTGTACACGAAACAACACAAAAGATTTCCTTTCATTTTGTCATTGTAGCACTTCTAAAGCAAACCACAAAATCTAAGTGATTTAAAAAGTAAAAATAAAATGATTATTGAAATTATGGAAATTACAGAAATATGAAGATTACTTTGTTCAATTTTTTCAAACAAAGATATTGAGATTTAGAGAGATGAAAGGATTTCATTTATTTATTTATCCATCTACTTAGCATGAATTTTAGAGTCAAATTCATCTCAAGTTTAAATCCCGGCTTTCCATTTATCATCTGGATAACTGCTACGAAGTGAATTGCGTCCTTCAGAGATGTGTTGAGTTCCTAACACCTGGTCCTTGTGAACAAACATGACCTTGCTTGGAAATGTTCTTTCATGACCTACCAGGTAAGCTAAATGAAGTCATACCAGGGTAGAGTAGGTCTTAATCCAAAAGTAGAAAGAGGAAAGACATCACATGACCCTGAAGCTACAAGCCAAGGAACATCTGGAACCTGCAGAAGCTAAAAGAGAGGCCTCAGAAGGAGTCAACATGGCCAACATGCTGATCTAAGACTGCCAGCCTCCGGATCTGCAAGGTGACACATTTTTGTTGTTTAAAGTCACTCCCTTTGGGGAATTTTATTAAGGAAGTCCTAGGAAACTTGGGACATGTTATCGGGAGGAACTGTTCACTGGTGAAGGACATCACGCTTGGTAAACAGACAGTCAGTAATAAAGCAGAGGAGCCTCAAGGACATGGATTGACGAGGGCTGCAGTAGCGGGGTGTCACATAGCAATATTGGCCAGGCTGGCTCAGGACCGGGCCCCGTGTACATAGGGTCACTAGGAGTCAGAATTGACGTGATGGCACCGAATAACAATACTGTTGTGGTTGTGGTTGTTGTTAGGTGCTGTTGAGTCAACTCATAGCAACCCTATGCACAACAGAATAAAACACTGCCCAGTTCTGCACCAGTCCATCTTGTTGACGGTCCTCCTGTTTTCCACTGACCCTCCACTCTACCAAGCATGACGTCCTTCGTTGGAAGTTGATCCCTCCTGACAACATGTTCAAAGTATGTAAGATATATTCTTGCTGTCTTTGCATCCAAGGAGTACTCTGGTTATACTTCTTCCAGATCAAATCTGTTTATTCTTTTGGCAGTCCATGGTACATCCAGCACTGCAGAGTGGTTAGCACTATGCACTCTGGAGCCAGACTGCTTGAGTTTAACCCAGCTCTACTACCCACAACCAGTGTAACCTAGACTTGGACCAGGTACCTAATCTCTCTGTGCCTCAGGTCCTTCTGTGAAATGGGAGAGAGAGAGAGACAAAAGGAAAGAAGAGAGAGAGACAAGAGGAAAGAAGAGAGAGAGAGAGAGAGAGGCAAAAAGAAAAGCAAATAACACTGTTAGTACTGGCTACTTTTGTGGTTTTGATTGTTGCTATAATTCCTATTGATTTATTTTTAATTGTGACAAAATATAACAAAAATTTGTTACCTCAGCCATTTTTACAAGTGCAATTCAGCAACATGAATTACACTCACCATGTTGTACAACCGTCACCACAATCTGTTTTGACTCACTTTCATCACCCTTAACAGAAACTCAGTAATCCTCAAGCAATAGTTCTCCCTTTCCCTGTCCCACTCACCCCTGGTAATCATGTCAGGCTTTGGTCTCTATGCATTTGGCTGCTCCCACTGTTTTTGGTTAGTGTCTGCTGTGGGATATAGCATGAGGGAAAGACACAGCTCCTTCTCTCCAGGAGCTCTGAGTCCTGGCAGATGATGCAAAGTAAACAAGAGCTGCAGTCAACATGCTGAGTTCTTCCATGGGCGTCTCCCCCATCTCTCCCAGGGCTCCAACTGGCCTGCGTGCATCAGGGACAAGTTTTTGTAGGGGATATCCTTGGAGTTGAAACTTCAAAGACGAGTAGTCTTCTGAAGGCTGTGAAGTGAGGGCAGAGCATATGTGTTTAAGTCACTTAGGGGCAGAAAATAGGACAGCTGGACAGAAGGCATGTGCTTAAGGTCAGAGGAAATACAAGGCGTGAGGGGCTGGAGACTGCTTAGCAGGGCTGGAGAAGTTGTATGTGAGGACAGCAAGAAGTGAGACTAAATAGCTAAGTAGTGCCTTGATGAAGAAAAAGAGGGCTGATTCCAACTGATAGCAAATCCATAGGATGGAGTAGAACTGCCCCCCAGGGTTTCTAAGAAGCAGCTGGTAATTTCAAATTGCAAGTCCTTTGGTTAGCAGCCAAGTTCTTAACCACTGAGCTGCCAGAGCCCCTTTGATGAAGAAATGCCTTGTCAAAGGCATTGCCCGTGTATGTGCTCTGTGTCCTAAAGGCAGTGAGATACAACTAAAGGATTTTAATCAGAGAGATGCCCTGATTAAGTTCTCCCTGCCTAATATTGATGAGTGCCTCCTAGGTTTCCTTCTGTCTGAACATGTTGGTACTGCCCTACTGTCGCCTGTTGACGTGGCTGTGCTCCCTCGTCCTACCAGATGGTCTCAGTTCACGAAGACATCATTCATCCATCCCAGCACCTATAATGATGCATGGCAAGAAGCAGGTACTCGATTAGTGTCAGATGAATGAATGAACGAAGATGAAGGAAGAAGACAGAAAGCAAAAAACATCAGTTCAGAGGTTTCATACCTCTGTAATCCACAGCAGATGATAAACACGTAACAGTGGCAGAGGCAGGGGGACACAGAAAGGGGGTGGGTTCTAGAGATGTTGAAGTAGGAAAGCTGACAAGTATCTGAGACAGATTGCATTGGAGACATGAACTGTTCTAGAATGACCTCTAGATTCAGAGTTTGAGCGACTCGGTGGATGACCTCCTTTGCCATTGAGTTGATCCAACTCACAGAAACCCTACTGGACAAAGTAGAGCTGCCCCATAGAGTTCTAACAAGTGGCTACTGGATTTGAACTGCCAGACTTTATAGTTAGCAGCCAAGCTTTTAACCACTGTGTCTCTAGGACTCCAGCAGTGGATGATGGCAATACGTATTAAGAGTGAGTGTCCACGTGCAGGTTCACAGGTGAAGAAAATGTGTTTAGTTCTACACATGGGCATTTAAGGACCCAGGGATCAAAGGAAGGAATATCCAGGAGGAAGGTTGCTGGACAGATGCTGTTCAAAGGCACTTCATGTTTTTTAAGTTTGATCCAGCAGCCTTTCCTCTGTGTCTTAGTCATCTATTGCTACTACATGTATAACAGAGACACCACAAGTGGATGGTTTTAACAAAGAGAAATTTTACTCTGTCACAGTCCAACAGATTACAAGTTCAAATTCAGGGCATCAGCTCCATGCAAAGGCTTTCTCTGTTGTCTCTGGAGGAGGGTTCTTGCCGTCATTCTTCCCCTGGAATGGGACCTTCTGAGGCGCAGGGACCCTGAGTCATTTTCAAAGGGTATGCTTTGCTTCTGGCACTGTTTCTTGGTGGTACTATTCCCCTAATTTTTCTGCTAGCTTGTTTCTTCTACATCTCAAGAGATTATGTTAAAGCGTAATACAATCTCACACGCTGAGTCCTGCCTCAGCAACACAACTGCACCCACCCTCCCTCATCAGCATCACAGAGGCAGGATTCTCAACATGGAGGAACATCACACAATACCGGGAATCACGGCCCAGCCAATTGCCGCACACGTTTGGTGGGGGACACGATTCAATCCACGACATCCTGTGTACTGCTTCAAAGAGGTCAAGCAAATAAGCAACTCCTTGAATGTTCAAACAATTTGCACACAGTTCTTTAATGGTTAGAGAATCAAAGAGGACGTTTTCTTGTCCATCTGCCTGGAGTGTCCTTCACCTCACCAGCCTTGGAAGTGGTACATTAAGGCCCCAATTTAGCCCCAGACCCTTCAAGAAAGCTGTCACATGCTCCCAAACACAATGACCACCCTTTGCACTTACGTCACCTCCAGCACCAGCACACCACCCGTCTGTCAGTTTGTCGTCTTGTGGTGGTCTAGTGCTGCGGGGTGGTCCATATGTCGCAATGATACTAGAAGCCATGCCACCAGTATTTCAAATGCCAGCAGAATCACCCATGCCAAACACAAGTCTTAGCTGAGATTTCAGACTAAGCTTAGACTAGGAAGAAAAAACAAACCAAACCCAATGCACAGCCACTGAGAGAATTTTGATCCACAGTGACCGTGCAGACAGAGTAGAAACTGCCCCACAGAGTTCCAACAAGCACGGGGTGAATTTGAATGGATGACACTTTGGTTAGTGGCCACAGGACTTAAACACTAAGCCACCAGGATTTACAGGCTGGGAAGAGAGGCCTAGGAACTTATTTCCAAAAATTAGCCAACGCAAACCTTATGCATGACAAAAAGGCCTTGTCCAACTCCCTTGCTTTAGAGCCGGTGTCAGGCAGAATCACCACCTAGAGGAGGACCTCAGGTTTGGTGAAACAAGGGACACATGTAGGTGGCGGAGACTCTCAATAAGATGGTTTGTCACTGTCACAACAATGATGGACGCAACATGCCAGCAATTGTGAGGATGATGCGGGAGCAGCTCACGACATCACTGTGCTGTACACAAAGTTACCACGAGTCGGGCTGGCTCAGTGGCAGTTAACAACAACATCTGCACCAGTGTATTTTGAATATCTTTATGTTCCTCTTTCTTTAAGAGAGTTCCAGGATTGGTGCCATAGACTTTGGAATCAGGCAGATACGGGTTTACACAATTCACATAGCCAAGTGACCTTGGGGAATCAGTCTGCCCTCTCTCAGCCTCTGTGTTTGCCCGTCGCGTACATGAAAGGCAACACATACAATGAGAAGGGGCTCCTTCCCTCGGCTTCTCTTGGCACCCCGCCTGCTGTTCTCACCTTCTCCCCCTATCGCCTCTGTACCGGGCACACTGACTTCCTTGCTGTCGTGGAATGTCCCAACACTTTGTTTCCTTTTACAGTAATACTCGTCCCCACTACTCGCTTGACTAGCTCCTTCACCTGTTTGCAAATGTTTACATGAAAGTCATCCACTGTTAGGTAGCTATCACAGAGAGCAAAATGCCAGGGGCTCGAACGTGAAACACCTGCAGGCATATTGACAGGGCCGGAAGAAAATACACTTGAAAGGAAAGATGCTGTATCAGGGGGATAATTATACTAAGATGCTGCCTTTATACATTATTGCCTTGGATATAGTGTTGACATTTAAAATGCAGTTAGAAATTCAGTTTCTCCAAGTGATCTGTCCTGGCTATCCTTACGTAAATGTTCGGTCTGTCCCACAGTGCTTCCTATCTTCCATCTCTATTTGTGTTCCTGAGCTCTATTATAATAAAATACACTATATTTGTTACCCTTTTATGTTATGTTGTACTATTTCACTCTATCGATACACGGTAAGGGTAGACTTTTTGCTTCTCTTATTTCCATTTTCCTACTGTCTAGAACACCGCCTGACACATAATAGCTAGATAGATACCAGGCCCAACAATTAAGTCTGAGAACTGAATTGCTCTAAGTGCTACATTCCTCTTTGCGGAATATCACTTCATTCACCTTCCAAGGACTCCTCTTGGGACGCTATGCACTGACTCAAGTGCCTTGTCCACCCTTCAGAGCAATTTTGAAACTCTTTCTGGAAAGGCCATTGCACACAGTGATGTGGTGTCAAGTTTGCAAACTTAATTGTATAGTTGTCTGTGAGGGAGTTTTTAGCCAGTAAACAAGTAACTGTTGGAACACCCTCCCTTTTCACCTGGTCCTCAATGACTTTTTTCTTTAGCTGAAGATAAAAGAAATATTGATAGGAAGACAATTTGATGACATTCAGGACATCAAGTGTAATACAACGACAGCTTTGATGGCCATTCCAGAAACAGAGTTCCCAAATTGCTTTGAACAATGGCTTAGCTGCTGGCATCAGTGCATAGCTTCTTGAGAGGAGTACTTCAAAGATGACTGTAAGGATATTCAGCAATGAGGTTGTAACACTTTTTCTAGGATGAGTTCACAAACTTGATAGCCAGATCTCATAGCTAGATCCATACAGATGAATGCCTTTGCCTAATCAATAAAATGCAAGTAGGTACCTTTCTAGTATTCTTTATTTCATTCAAGATCCATCTGACATGAGCAATAATACAGTTTTCCACATCCTTTTATGAATCTGGCTTGAACTTCTGGCAGTTCCCTGTGGATATATTGCTGCAGTCAGTTCTGAATTATCTTCAGTAAAATTTTACTAGCATAATTTCCATGCATTCTGTTGAATTGCCTTTCTTTAGAATGGACACAAATATCAATTTCTTCAGGTCAGTTGGCCAGGTAGCTGTTTTCAAATTTTTTTGGCATAGACAAGTGAATGCTTCAACATTGCATCTGTTTGTTGAAACATCTCGGTTAGTACTCCATCAGCCTTGGAGCTCTGTGCTCGCCAATGGCTTCAGTGCAGCTTGGACTTTTTCCTTCAATACCACCTGCTGTTAATCATATTCTCACTCCTGAAATGACTGAATATCAACCTATTCTTTCTGGTACAGTGACTCTGAATATTCCTCCCTTCTCAGTTTTCTGCTTCCTGCATCATTCATTATTTTGCCATAGAATCCTTCAATATGGCAACTTAAGTTTGATTTTTTTCCTTAGCTCTTTCAGTATGAAAAACGCAGAAAGCGTTCACACCTTTGGTTTTTGAATTCTAGTTCTTTGCACATTACATTATAATACTTTACTGTCTTCTCAAGCTACCTTTTGAAATCTTCTGTACAGTTTTTTTAATGTCATGTTTTTTTTTTCCATTCTCTTTACCTACTCTACATGCAATAGCAAATTTCAGAGTCTCTTCTGACATTGATTTTGATCTTTTCTTTCTTTCCTGTCTTTTTAACGGCCTTTTGCTTTCTTCATGCGTGATATCCTTGATGTCATCACCCAGCTTGTCTGGTCTTTGGTCATGAGTGTTCAGTGTATCAAATCTATTATTGAGAAGCACTCTAAATTCAGGTGAGGTATACTCAAGGTAGTACTTTGGTTCTTGTGAATTTGTTTTAATTTTCCTCTGCTTCAACTTGAACTTGCACGTGAGCAATTGATGGTGTGTCACACTGTTGGCCTCTGACCATGTTCTGATTGATGATGTTGAATTTCTCCATCACCTCCATCTGCATAAAAGCATTCAGGTGTATGTATCGTAACAAAAATGTGGATAATACTGTGAAAAATGGCAATTCCAAGACACTTAATGGTGCTCCTGAGGGAACTATAGATAGACCAAGAGACAGAAGATTAAAACGAACAAGTAGATTCTGTGTGATTTGAAGTCAGGAAAGGTATGTATGCTGTCATACTTTTGAATCTGCATGGTGAGCAAATAATCAGAGAAGCTAGACTATAGGAAGAAGACCAAGCATTGGGGTTGGAGACAGACTCATTGACAACCTGCAGTACGTAGATGACACAACCTTGCTTTCTGAAAGTAAAGAGGATATAAAACACTTACTGATGAAAATCAAAGACTACAGCTTTCAATACGAATAACATTCAACAACAAGAAAGCAAAAATCCTCACAACTGGACCAATAAGCAACATCACGCCAAAGAGAGAAATGATTGAAGTTGTCAAGGATTTTATTTTACTTGGATCCACAATCAATGCCCATGGAAGCAGCAGTCAAGAAATCCAGGGATGTATTGCATTCAGTTAACATGGTGCAAAATACACCTGGCTGGAGCCATAGTAGTTTCAGTAACCTCGTATGCATGTGAAAGCTGCACAATGAATAATGAAGACTGAGGAAGAATTTAGTGACTTTGAATTATAGTATTGGCTAAAGATATTGAATACATCATGGGCTGCCACAAGAACAAACAAATCTGTCTTTTAAGAAGTACAGCCAGAATACGTTTTAGTGGCGAGAACATGTTATCGAAAGCACCATTGAATCCCTGGAGAAGGACACCCTGCTTGGTAGAGGGTCAGTTATAAAAAGGAAGAACTTCAATGAGATGGGCTGACACCGTGGCCGCAACAATAGACTCAAGCGTAACAATGATTTTGAGGATGACGCAGGAGTGGGTAGTTTCTGTCTGTTGTACACAAGGTCACTATGAGTCAGAACAACTACAGTGTACCTAACAGCACAGTAACAAGCTAGACAGCCTAGGTAGTGACAGAATGGGAGGCAAGTTTGCCTGGTCCAGCATCAGCTTCGGGACTGTTAGTGTGTCTTAGTCCATCTTGTAGCAACTCTGCCAATCCACCTCAAGTGAGTCAATCCCCTCTCTTCTCCACTGGCCCTTTAATTCAACCCACATGATGTTCTCCAGTGACTGATTCCTCCTTATGATACACCCACAACAAGTGAGTGAGACACATTCTGCTGTGATTCTCTGGCTAATTTTCTAAAGTACATCATCAGATCTTTCTTGGTAGCCTGGAACTGCCACTGAAACCTGTCCACCACTAGTAAACTCGAAGGCGTGTGAAATACTGGTGGCCTAGCTTCCAGCATCACAGCAACATGCAAGCCATCACAGTATGATCAACAGACAAGCAGGTGGTAGCTGACTCATAGTAGATACCAAATACATTACTTTTTATTATGATTGAGGGAAAATGTACATTCCCATATGGATTTGTATGTCCACCTATATGCAGTTCCCACTGCTCCCCCTGCCTGGTGACAGCACACTCTTCCTCTCTGTTTCATACATGTCTTATCCTCCCAACAGTTTCCTATCCCCTCCTCTCCAGCCATTCCCCCACCTCCAATAAGGGGTCAGGAGGATGACATCCTATGGATGTATAGAACCATAAAGCGCACACAAGATATGGTCACTCTGTGTCACCAAGTCCAATCCATTCCTGTCCAAAGAGTTGACCTCCATTATGATTTATGGACAGGGGCAGCACCAGAGCCAGGGGCCATGCTCCTAGGAGACCTCTGGGACATCAATTATAGTCTTTTAATGGAGATCTCAGGGTTCACCCCTTTTTACTCTTGTGTTGCCAGTGAGAGTCAACTTTCTGAGCTCTATTATGGCTATCACTGCTGGTGGCCGGGCACCATCCAGTTCTTCTCGTCACAAGTTGATGTAGTCACCCACTCACGTAGGTCTTTCTGTCCTCTGGGTTCTCTTCCACCTATGTAGTTTTGTTCCTTGGTGATAGTCTGTTCCTTTTGGGTTAGGACAATTTGCTGTACCCTCAGATGGCAGCTTTTAAGACCTCAGACACCACTAACCAATGTGGAGTGCAGAAGGCTCTCTTAGCAAAATGCTGGTTGTGCCAATTGGCCTTGATTTCCCCTGAGAGCACGGTCCCTGGTCCCCTGCCCGAGCTACTCTGTCCTTGCAATATTGGGTTAAGATGGGAGGAGTAATCATGTTGAAGTTCAGTTAATATTGATCTTCTTTCTAATGTGTGCTGTTACCGATTTCCCCCAACCAAATTTCTATAAACTAGCCAATCTAAACCCTCCCCACCTCACCCTTCTTTCCTCCCCACTCTTGCAGCCGTCAAAGAGTCTTTTCTTTTATGCATGAGTCTGTTTTTAAGTTCTTATTGTAGGGGTCTCATACAATATTTGTCCTTTTGTTGCTGACCGCTTTCACTCAGCATTTAATGTCTTCCAGTTGAAACCAGGTTATGAGACGTTTCTTAAAATCATCATTGTTCTTTATTATTGGAGAAGAAAGTGTAATTGTCCACTGATGGATAGAAAGTTCTATATGTCGATGAGGTCTAGTTGGTTACTTGTGGCAATAAGGTCTTCTGTGTTGAGCTTTTTTCTAGAAGATCTGTTCAACATTCAGAGTATAGTGTTGAAATCCCCAAATATTAATCTGTCTCATTTTTTAGTGTAGTCAGTGTTTCTTCAATGTATTTAAGTGCTCTAATATTAGGTGCATAAATATTTAACATTGTTAAGTAATGCTTGTGTATTGAATCTTTCTGCAGTAGTGTCCATTCTTGTCCACGATAGTAGGTTTTACATGAAAATCTGTTTTATCTGAGATTAGAATTGCCGTACCTGCTCTTCTTTGTTCATTGTTAGCTTGATATGTATTCTTCCATCCTTTAATTTTCAGTTTGTTAGTATCTTTAAGTCTGAGGTGAGTTTCTTGTAAGTAACATATGGATGGGTCGTGTCTTTTGATCCAAGATGTCACTCAATGTCTGTTTACTGGAGCGCTCAGTCCATTCACATTCAGTGTAATTATTGATGAGTACACGTTTAGTGCTGCCACTGTGATGTGTCGATTTTTGTGTTGATGTTTTCTCTGTTGTTCTTATTAATCTATTCTGGGACATTCTTCTTTGTGAGCTGATTTTTCACCTTTTTCAGGGTTGGTTTCCTGGTTGTTGAGACTCCTGTATTACGTTTCTTGAGTTGGTATGTTGCATCTTTATTGTGCTTTATGGCTGTCCCTATAAACCCCCTTAACAGACTATGTATAAACTCAATTTTAATTATTACCAGTCTTATTAACTTCCTCTCCTTCTGGAAGGACAATAATGACTGTAGTACATCCCTTTTTTTAATATGGTAACATCATAGCTTTCATGATATGCTCACAGGATCATTTCTTTCACTATTATGGCTTTGATTGAGTTTGAAGCCTTCCCTAACTAAGGAGGTTTCTGGGTGATGTGTCCTGTATTTCCTTCTAAAACATAAAGTTAGTGGTTTTGTTCTTCTAAGACAAGAGATTCTTTCAGTATTTCCTATAGTTTTGGTTTGTTGTCTACAAAGTCTCTGAGTTTCTGTTTACCTGTGAATGTCTTAATTTCATTTTCATTTTTGAAAGATAGTTTTGCAGGATATATAATTCTTAGTTGAAAGTTTTTTTCCTTCAAGGCTTTGACTATATCATGCCACTGGCTCCGTGCCAGGATAGTTTCTGCTGAGAAATCCTACAAAAGCCTGAGGGGTTTCCCTCTGAATGTTAGCTTTGCTTTGAGTCATGCTGCCTTTAAGAGTTTCTGTTTCTGTTTCATTTTGATAAGCTTGATTATAATGTATCTTGGAGTCTTTCTTTTGAGATCTATATTGAGTGGCATTTGATACGCATCTTGGATATCTAGATTCTCTGCTTTCATAATTTCTGGGAAGTTTTCTGTCAGCAACCCAGCAACAATACTCTCTGTGTTCTCAGGTGTCTTGCCCTGTTCCGGAACCCCAGTTAATCGTAAACTGATCCTCTTAAGAGAGTCCTGCATGCTTCTTAATGTTTCTTCGTTTTTTATGATTTCTCCTCATAGATGCTGGAGTCACTAGCTCTGTCTTCCGAGTCCGTAAGTTTATTTTCTACTGTCCCATTCTGTTTTCTTGGCTTTGAATTGAAGTTTCTATCTCTTTGAGTTTGTGCTTGCTCTGTTGGATTTCAGAGTACTGGTGTTCCATCAGACTGAACAGCTTGTTTAATTTTTCATTTTGCTCTGCTGCATTTTGCATAAGGTCTAGGAGGGCTCTCTGTATAATCCTTTTGTATTCACCTTCAGAAGGGTTTCTGCGTCTGGGAAGTTCTTTGGTTGTTTCTTTTGCAGGCCTTCTGAAACCATGGGTGATTTCTTCGTTACGCTTTTATCCAGAGTGTGTTGCTTTTTGGGCATCACATGAGTCAATAGAGGCTGGGAGAGATGCTGTGAAGATGGACTGCATTGTTTCTCTAGACTGTATTAAAATGAAAGATAAAAGGTATCTGACAACTTCCAAAGTCAGTCAGGTTCTCAGGTGTACTGGTCCCTCCTCCCAGCTGGCAAAGTAAGCACCTCTATATCCAACCCCAGATGTTATAAACTAGTTCAAAATACAGAAAGGCTACTGCCCTGCAGGCATCTGCCGCCAGGCCCCAGGCATAGGCAATACTGTAGAATACTGCTTTTCTCCTGGAAAAGTGCTCTCCTCTGGGGAGGAGCTGCCTCTCAGCCTAGGAATTAGAACGCACTGAGTCCTCCATGTGGATATCTCAGCTTCCAGATGGAACAAGATAGTGCCCCACACAAACTCCCTACCTGCCATGGAACAGGCCACTCAATGGCAGAGGTGGAAAGAGAGGCCAAAGTATCGAGATGCACAGAGTCCAAAGCCAGGCTCCTAAAGTGTGGCAATTTTGCCTGCTGATCCCACCAGCAGTGCGTCTGAGATCAGCTGCCAATCAAGTGCCAGTTCCACCCACTGGCCAGGACGGAGAAAGAAAAGTTAAACTGGCAAGTTACTCTCCATCCATGAAAGCTAGCACTCACTGAGATTGCTGCTGGGGTGGAGGGAAGCGAAAGAGAGGTTTTCCATTTAGTGGTATGAAGTCCAAATTAATAGCCCTATGCTGTGTCCTACGGCTCACTAGGTGTCCAGAAGGCTCAATTTAGTTATCACTTCAGGTCTTGGTTTCCAGAGGGATTTAGGGAGACATATGTTTAATCTAGCATCTAGACTTCACCCCTCCAAATACATTTTTAATGAATAAATTTTGTATCTTCATTGCTTACCCCAATTTAAAAAAAATCTGTTGCCATGACAGCAATTCTGATTCATGGTCACCCTATGTGCTGTAGAATGTGATCAAGCTCCCTTAGATTTTCTTTCTGTCTCTCTTCCTTCCTTCCTTCCTTTCTTTTTAAAATTTTGATTAAGTGAAAGTTTATAATCCAAGTTAATCTGCCATATAAAACCCCAAACACCCACCTCTGTGCAACTTATCTGCTTTCCAACTCCTGTGACAGCACCCTCTTCCTTTTCTCTCTTCCAGTGCCACTCAGTCAACACTTGATCCTCCTCTTCACCCTCTCCTCTGCCCTCTAAAAAGAAACCAGTAAGGCAGCCTCATACATGTATGTTAAACTATAAAGCGTACACACCACCAGCATCACTTTGCGTCCCCAAGTCCACTCCAATCTTTGAAGTGTTGATTTTAAAACTGGTTTCATCTCTGGGCTAGCAGCAAGTCCAGGGGCCATGTTCTCAGGGGACCCTCCACGATGCTGGACCATCAATTCTGATAGGTCTGCACTCCCTTTTCTCTCATGCTGTCAGGGACTCCACATTGTCTTCCCTCTCGGGGCTATCTTTGGACCAGTAGATTTTCCTCACTGTAATCTTTATGGAATCAGATTTCAAGGTCTCTCCTCCACAGAGCTACTGGACAAATTCAAACCACCAGCCTTGAAGTTAACAAGTGAGCACAAACGGCGTCACCTAGGGACTCTTCCTTAGCCTCATATCTGGCTTCTGTACAAAATATAGCTTTATTTAGGAGCTCTAGTAGTGCAGTGGTTAAAGCACTTGACGGTTAACCAAGCTTGGCAGTTAGAAACCACCAGTGGCTCTGTGGGAGAATGATGTGGCCATCTGCTTCTGTAGAGATTGATGACACTGGAAGCTCTTTGGGGACACTGTGAATCAGAACAGACTTGACAGCAGCAGCTTATACCTTTTATTATTGTGAATTTTGCTAATGTTTTCCAAGATTCTTGGAGGTCATGCAATGTATTGGAAACCCTGGTGACATAGTGGGTTAAGTGCTACGTCTACTAACTGAAAGGTCGGTAGTTCAAATCCACCAGGTGTTCTTGGGAAACTCTATGGAGCAGTTCTACTCTGACCTGTAGGGTTGCTATAAGTAGCATCCGATTTGATGGCAGTGGGTTTGGTTTTATTCTTTTGGCACTCAATGTGCTATATTCATTATCTTATCGTTGCTAGTATGTGTTTAATAGATAAATAGGATGATAAATCAGACAATTAATGTGAAGATGAGCTCCTCAATTCATTGCTTGCAATGCAGTCCGAGTCAGTACCAGGGAGCTGGAGAGAAAGCCCAGGAGCAGACTGGCCTCCAGGAAGCGGCTCTGCACATCTTCACACCCCCAGCCTCCCTAAGCTACTCTCCTTCCTAGTGAATAGATGATTACCAAGGGACCTTTGCAACAACCCCAGACAGGCCTGAGATTGTATGACCTCAAAACAAACAAACAAAAAAACCAACCCATTGTCACTGAGTCAATTCCGACTCATAGCAGCCATATAGGACAGAGTAGAACTGTCTCATAGAGTTTCCCCATGTCTCATAGAGTTTCTCCAGAGCACCCTTCAGATCAGAACTGCTGACCTTTTGGTTAGCAGCCAGAGCTCCCAACCAGTGTGTCACCAGGGTTTCTGAGTGCCCTCACAGTAGATGCAAAGTCCAACCCTTTGGCCACTCTAGCTTTCTTTTAAAAGGATTTCCTAAGGATACTAGGTGGCACAAATGATTTGCTTTCAGCTTTTCACTCTGGTGGCACAAGGGTTAAGACCTGAGCTGCTAACAACAATGGAAGGTCAGCAGTTTGACTCCATCAGCCACTTCCTGGAATTCCTATGGGTCTGTTTTACTCTGTCCTATAAGGTTACTATGAGTCAGAATTGACTCGACAGCAACAGGTTTTTTACACCAACCTAAAGATCATAGGTTCAAATCTACCTAACAGTACTATGGAAGGAAGGTCTGGCAGTGATCTGCTTCCAGAAGATCCCACCCATTGAAAACCCAATGGGTTGCAGTTCTACTATGACAGTCACGAAACCGTGAGACACTATCTCCTTCCAATGTGAGATACAAAGTTGCAGTTCAACAAAAGTAATTAAAACTTATAAAGAATGAAACAAAAAACAAATTTCTTTGCAGCACATGTGAAACAGATTTAAAACAATTGTATCACACAATGCTTTCCTCCCATACATAAACACAGGCACAATCTTGACTTAACAATTTTTCATCTTTTTTATACCTTTCTCTAAGTGATTTGTGGTAAGTATAAAGTTATTTCCAAAGTGTTATTAATGACTTAGAAAGAGAAAAGTGTTTCTGTCAAAGCTGAGCTTATCCAGACAGGTGGCAGCCAGTACCAAGAACTGGAGTGAACTCAAGAGTTTAAATTACAAAAAGCTATTGATCCTGACAGTAAAGCATGCTTGGGAATGAAATTGACATGGAATGAACCTGACATTGAAATATTATCTTAAAATCTTGAAAAGCATGATAGAGGATTCAATTATGTAACCAAGGGGAATTGGGGAAAACAAATAAACTGGTGGTGGTTATACCTTCTGGATAGGTCAACCCCACTTTGTTACTGCAGTTTTGCACTTAGCTAACTCATTTAGCTTAATTTTTAGAAAGTGTTGATTTCATGCTCAAGGCAAAACAAATATTCAGCAAAGCTGTAGAAGTCATTTGAGTCCAGGTTACAAGAACAAAGTGTGATCCAGGAGCTAGGGGAATGAATGCTTTGTTGTTGCCAGTTGTCCTGAGTCAGCTGTGAACATGGCCAGTCCTATGTCACCTTCATGATCCAAAGTATACCTGAGATCATTGTGGACAATGTGTCAATCCGTCCCATGCAGGGCTCCCTTGTGTTCACTGATTCTCTGCTTTAGCAGACGTGATGTTCTTTTCCAGTGATGAGGTTTTTTTTGGGTGACTTATCGCACGTAAGCAAGGTGAGCTCAGGAAGTAGCTAGCTCAACAGGCGTTACACAGTTTACTCCAAAAGCGTTCTACGCTCTACGCTGATGAGTAGCATCTGGGATCCTGAAAGCCTGTGAGCGGCCTTCTAGGGTACTCCACTCCTGTCACCCCATCTGGAGCAAGGGAGAACTAAGAAACCCAAAGACATGAGGGAAAGATTAATCCAAAGGACTAACAGACCACAACTACCACAGCTCCACCACACTGAGTCCAGCACCACTAGATGGTGCCCAGCCACCGCCACTGACTGCTCTGACGGAGTCAAAAAAGAACGGCCGGAGAGAGCTGGCGAAAAATGTGGAAGGAATTTTAAGTCGTAGAAAAAGACCACACTTCCTGGTCTGACAGGGACTGGAAGAACTCCCAGAGTATGGCCCCTGGGTGTCATTTAGCTAGGTAATAAAGTCATTCCTCAAACTTCAGTCAAAGATTAAGCAGGCCTATAAAACAAATGGACACTAACCGGGCATCCCAGCCCAGGGACAAGGAAGAGAAGGCAGGGAAGGACAGGAAACCTGGTAAAGGAGAACTCAAGGTCAAGAAGAAGAGAGTGGTGACGTGTCAACGGACTGGCAACCAGTGTCTCAAAACAATATGTGTATTAACGTTTAATGAGAAACTAGTTAGCTCTGGAAACCTTTACCCAAAATATGATAATAAAAAATTTTTAAAAGACAAAGTAAGCAGGCTGGAGTCTCACCAGACTCACTTCTAAGGTATATGCTAGCTGTATTGTTTCTAAGACTGATTTCTTTGTTCTTCTGACTTGCAGTGCTATAT
This sequence comes from Heterohyrax brucei, assembly GCA_028571685.1. Classification (NCBI taxonomy): domain Eukaryota; kingdom Metazoa; phylum Chordata; class Mammalia; order Hyracoidea; family Procaviidae; genus Heterohyrax; species Heterohyrax brucei. The sequence continues at coordinate 80,645,255 of CM053148.1, read as the reverse complement.
TGCATATTCTTCACCATCACTGCGTTTAGAACTCATCAATTCTTCTCCTTCCCTTTTTCGTTCTCCAGCTTGTGTACATTTATGAGGCGATAATACAACTGTGGATACCTTACGAGCTCTGGATTAGAATCCAGACTCTGTAAAGAAGAAGCCTAATCACAGACAAATTGCTTCATCTCTTCCCTTCGTGTTCATCTGTAAGACTTGGGCATACTAATTCCCACTTCACTGCAATTGTTTTGAAGCATACATAAAATACGTTATTGATAGAGGCAAACATGACTAATAAAATTCATTTTGACACATATTTAAATAAACCTATCATGTATCTTAGCTTATTGGATTGAACAGTTGTGTGAAGCCAGCAGGAAAAATGTTGGTATTTATATCTTACAAATGGAAAGGAAAGATGCTCAGACAGGCTAAGATACTCTCCCACATCACCACACAGGGGCTAAAATTTAGGTCTCAGCCTCATCTAACGTTCTTCTTAATTCAGGTACTCATGGGTATTACAGTAGTCTGTTCCTGAGTTAATATAATAACTGAGTTAGCAGAAATTTGGAAACCCTGATGCAGTAGTAGTTAAATACTATGCCTGCTAAACAAAAGGTCAGCAGTTCAAATCTGCCAGGCACTTTTTGGAAACTCAGTGGAGACAGTTCTGTTCTGTCCTATAGGGTTACTGAGTTGAAATTGACTCAATGGCAGTGGATTTTGGGGTTTTAATAGAAATTTTATTTGTTTTCTTTTTCTTCCCCAAAACACTAATTACGCTTAATTACTTATGTATTCAGCAGCTATTTTATGAATGGTTCCTATGTACTTGGTGCTATTGAGTAGATTCCGACTCATAGTGACCCCACAGGACAGAGTAGAACTGCCTTCATAGAGTTTCCAAGGGGCACCTGGTAGAGTCAAACTGCTTTTTGGTTAGTACATGTAGCACTTAACTGCTTTACAACCAGGGTTTCCAGCAGTGAACAGGAAAACAAAATTCTTTATTCTATAAAGCACTAGTATTTTGGTAGAATTGAATAATTAATTCAGCCAACACCATGAGTGCTGTTACATCCCTGACAGTCTAGAACCAAACATGCAACAAGCCTTTGTCTCGATGCTGTAGATGAGAAAATACAGTAGGAAGGGTGATTGGTGGTGGTGGGTGGGCAAAGGGCCCCACAGGGACCACTAGTAGCTGTTTAGTCAACTCAGATTCATAGAGGTCACCTGAACATCAGAGTAGAACTTACTCCATGTTTTTTTTTAATTTTATTAATTTATTTTTATTAATTACAGTAAAAGAATAAAATTTCTAGCATCTATCAATTATCTCACCTATGATAAACTCTCAGTTCCCCACCCACCTATGTAGCCAACATAGTCATTTTGTTCTGTGGACAATTCTCTTCTTAAGACTTTGTAACAGGGGTCTTATATAATATTTGTCCTTTTGACACTGATTGATTTCACTCAGCATGATCTCTTCCAAACGAGACTATGTTATGAGATCTTTTCTGAAATCGTCATTATTTTTTATCATAACATGGTTTTCCATTGAGTACATGTACTATAGTTTGTCTATCCACTCATCTGTTCATAGGCATCAGGGTTGATTTCAACTTTTTGCTATTGTGGACTGTGCTGCAACAGACATTCGTGTACATGTGTCTGTTCACGTGACAACCTTTGTTTCTGAAGGATCACAAGGTTTTTCTTATAAGGCACCTCTGGGTAGACTCAAACCTCCAACCTTTTGTTAACAGCCAAGTACACTGACCATGCACATCACCCAGAGACAGGCACGGTGAGGTGAGAAGGGGTTCTTTCAGCCCTGATAAGTCTAGCATGTCTTCTCAGGATGCTGACCAATGAGGTTGACTGTGAAGTACAAGTGAACAGTCTTGTTATCTCAAACCAATGTAGAAGATTTCATTTAGAGAACCATTTCCCTGTTGCTTTTATTGCATTTGGTTTAACACCTAGAAAGTGGCACACTTTCTGGGTTATTAAACGTGTGAGTTGTCTGAAATCAGTGTGTTTCTTAATGAGCAAACAAATCTGTTCCCAGAAGAAGCACAACCAGAATGCTCTTTACAGTGAGACATGGTAAGACTACATCTTATATACTTTGAACATATTGTCTGGTAGGATCAGTCCCTGGAGAAGGATATCATATTTGGTAATGCAGAGTCAGGGAGAAACAAGACCCTCAGTGAGATGGATTGACATATGGGCTGCACCCATGGGCTCAAGTAGAGCAATGACTGGGCAGTGTTGTACACAGGGTTGCTGTGAGTCAGAACCAGTTCGATGGCACCTAACAACAACAACAATCCAAGGAAAATTATGGTATGTTAATCTAGCATGCAATATTAGTGTATCCAGAAATCATGTAGATGTATTTAGGCATGAAGTACCTATTAAACGAAGTCTTTGAAAAAAATGCATGTGAAATTGCATATTAGGCAAGGGTGATGCAAGCACAAGGAGATATTCAAAATAGATTGTATACATTTCAAGTAGTATGTATACATATGTGATTGTTACGGTTGTGGGTCAACTTAACAGGCCGTGGTTCTCAGTGGTTTGGCAGTTACGCAGTTTGGATGTCGCAGGGCAGAGTGATCATTTCCAGGATGAGATCTGATACAATGTGATCACCCCCATGATGGGATCCACCAGGAGCAACCTATCAGCTGAAAAAGAGTTTCCTCGGGGGTGTGGCCTACATCCAATTTATGTGGACTTTCTGATAAAATGTGCTGGATTTTGCTCTGCTCTGGATCCCACATTCAGCTTGTGAGCATCTGGTCTCCTGTTCTCGGAACCTGGGTCAGCAGCCTGCTGTCTGAGTTGTTGATCTTGGGTTCTTAAGCATCTAAACCTACACGAGTCAGAAGAATCCTTCAGCCTGATACCTGGCCCATGGACTTGGAACATTCCAGCCTCTCTAAACACGTGAACCATTTCTTTGACATAAATCTCTCTCTCTGACTCGCTCTGTGTTAGTCTCCTCTGGGTGGATTTGAGCAGCCGACCTTTCAGCACAGAGAAGACACTCACTCATTTCTTTATACAGTTTCCCTCATTAAGGGTCAAGGCTGCTAAACAAAATGTCGACCTTTCTAATCCACCAGCTGGCCTTCAGAAATCCCATGGGCAGTTCTATAGGGTCACTGGGAGTCAGAGTCTACTTTGGACTATTGTAGTAGGCACTGTGCCGGGTGGTGGAAAATCAAAGAACAAAGTGACACAATTCCTAGCTTGGAGAGCACACAACGTGGTGAACATGAATTTTGCTGGGAAAGAGTGTCCAAGCAAAAATCTCAGCTGTTGTGATTATTGGTTTTTATTAAACTGAAATTGGAACTATTCTGAGCATAGAACAGGTATCTTTTGCAAAGTCAGTGAGAGTGGGGGCTAAGTGTTTATGTCTTTCTACTGTTGTGTCCCTAGTTTAACATGAAAGTAAGGAGTCATTCAGTGCCTATGGAATGAATGGATTGACTGGTCCAAGTCAGCCTTCATGAATCCACACATCTCTGAACTACTACAACCCACTTACAGGAAGATGCCGTTCCCATACATGTGCTACTCTCCTTTCATTGACTTGACTGAATTGTAAACTTGAAGTGCAGGAGTCCAGACAGACCTTTCTGAATCCCTGAGGCACCTGGCATACCTATGGAAAGCATTCTGTTGGGCGCCTGAATTTGGAAATGTGGCGTGTGTGTCCTAGTTATCTAGTGCTGCTATCAGAGAAATACAATTAGATGTCTTTAACAAACAGACATTTATTCTCTCATAATTTAGGAAGCTGGAAGTTCAAATTCAGGCTACCGAATTCAGGGGAATGCCTTTTCTCTGTTGACTCTGGGGGAAGGTCCTAGGCATCAAATCTTCCCTGGTCTAGGATGTTCTCAGTGCAAGGACCCCCAAGTCCGTAGGACCTCTGCTCCTGATTCTTCAGGCTTGGTGGTATGAGAAAGGCATCACCGCGGATAAGACCCTGTGCCAGACTTTCAGCCACTAGAACTGTGAGAAAAGAAATATCCAATCTTTAAAGGCACACACTTGTGGCATTTCTGTTACAGCAGCACTCGAAGACTAAGATAGCACGCTACCGCCTCCTCCTTGATTTCTTATGAATGAAAACAACTGCTTGTTTAAGAGGCTGTAGACATGCCAGGCGGGAAGACTAAGCAACAAGTTTTTAAAAAACTAATTTTGGAGAAGGATATCTTTTCTTTTGCGGATATGATGTATGCGTGTCCTTGTGTCTGTGTATATTTGGGGGAATTTTTTCAAATCATAGTCTCTAAGAAACAAGGCAATTTAGGGGTCGAGCAACTGAAAATCATATGAGATAGGAACTGAAGCAAACTCTTTTCCATCAGTGCATATTATGGGATATCACTGGAAACGTGTAAGAAGCAGACAGCAACGTCAATCCATTCTGTATACTTCCACTTCCTTGCTTGTTACAATTTACTGCTGAGTGCTACAAAATCAGGCTTTTTTCTAATGAAACACAGTCTTCAAATGGCTAAGAGAAACAGCTGAGAAAGTGATGTATTTTATACAGAATAACTGTACAAGTCCAATTAAATGGGAGGAAACAACAGTATAAACTATTTTTATGATGCATGCTATATCACTTAAAGTTTCAGAAAATAATGCAAGTATCTTAAGTGATGAAATATTTTAATTCAAAATTTTTTTGCAAGCTGTTTTGTTTTCTAACATGGGCTACACTTAATTACTTTTTAAGGGAGATTGACACTTGTAATTTTCTCTGTTGGTTGATGTTCTATTCAGTTCCTTATTTAACTGTATTTCATTTTGGTTTTTAATTTTGTTCTTATTTGCATCAGTTCTGATCTACAGGCTTGAAAGGGTTTTAAAAAAAATGGTTATAGACAAAAATGACACCAAAGGTTAGTTAGGAGGGAAAATAAAATTAAGACAAATGGTTAATATCATAATTAGAGGAAACTGTTATCTTTTACAAGTTAATTTATTTCTGATGTTATGTGTGACAGGCTTATGTTCTTAGATGATTCTAAGAACTTAGCATTCGTTATGACCCAGATTCTGCATTTGAATGGCCCTTACTTCTTACGAGAAAATGCCACTGAACTGACCAACCACACAAAGGATCATTGCCTGACTGCAGCATGTTCAATAATACATCGCACTGCAGCTGGAACTGAGCAAATACTAAGGCTAGGTGTATTCCTGAAAATTAACTTAGCACATATCTGGGCATCTTTGGCACCCCTTTAGAGATGAATCAAGATGGAAAAACATCAGGCCAAACCAACAAAGAATTTCTTAAATTTCTGAAAAGTACACAGCACACACTGTCCACCAATTCACTAGCTATAATCTTCCACTGGTAAAAACAAATGAACAAAAGATCAAAACCATTGACATCCAGTCGATGGCAACTCATAGCAACCCTGTAGTACAGAGTAGAACTGCTCCACAGTTTCCAAAGGGGTGCTGGTGAATTTGAACTGAGAACCTCCTGGTTAGCAGCCAGAGCCATTACCCACTACACCATTCAGTACAATGCACCTCAACTGAGAAATAAGAATGGAAAATAAAATTCAGAGTATCCTAAAAGTTTCAATGCTCTTGTCTGTTATTTCTCATGTTTCTTGTTAACTGTGTGAGCCTTGGAAACTTGAATTTGTTTCACCATGTGAAAGTACCAAGAGATATTCTAGATTTTATAGCAGAAATCTTGTTTCAAGATTACACAATGTTCAATTAGTTATATAACAATCCAGTGCTCAAGGAGGTGAGAGACACATGTCACAAACCATGATCTAAGTCAGACTCTTTCAATGTGTGTTTAATTATTATTAAAATACACGCGATATATTATTAAAACATGTGTGGTATATTATTAAAATATAACTGGTATAAATATTAACAGATATATATAAAATATACCAGTCATTCTGTAAAGACAAACACTGGTGAAAATCCAGATTCAACTAATGCAGTCCAAGTCAATTAAGCAGTTAATTTACATATTTAATTATTAAAGTTTTTGTTTTATTGTGCTCAAATGCAGGTTTAGCATGTAAACCAATTTGCATATAAAACCTTAAACGCATCCCTCTGTGCCACTCTGTTCTCCTCATCTGTATGGGGCAGTTCTCTGCTCTATGAGGTTGTTGCTCTGAGTTGGAATCAATTCAATGGCAGTGGGTTTCATTGGGGTTTGGTCATTCATTTATAACATATCCTGATCATTTCTCTTTGTATATAAAAACTTTTTACCCAGGACACAGAATACAGGTAAAAAGTTCATATACAAAGAGGAACAATCCAAATGCATTGTAAGTGAATGACCAAACCCCTACCCATTGCCATCCAGTGGATTCTGACTCACAGCAACCCTACAGAGCAGAGAAGAACTGTCTCATAGCATTTCCAAGGAGCCTGTGGTGGATTTGAACAGCTGACCTTTGGGTCAGCAGCTGTAGCACTTAGCTACGATGCCACCAAGGTTTCTGCGTGAATATTGATGAGAGTCCAACCTGACAGAAAGAGGAAGCGGAAGGAAAAGGTCCATCCCAGTAAGTACGACCACGTGCTCAACGCTAACGCTCTGTCCACGGCCTGGAGTCCCTGCATGGGGTGAATGGTAAACAGGGCTGGCTACTAATCACAGAGACTGCAGGTTCAGGCCCACGCGGGGGCACTTCGGAAGAAAGGCCTGCTTATCTGCTTCTCAGAAATCAGCCACTGAAAATCCCACACAGCACAGTGCTGTGACAAACATGGAGTCACCATGAGCAGAAACCAACTCGGTGGCAACTGGTTTTTGGTCTCTGGTCTGCTACTGAATTCAAGAACACAGGCACCAAAAAAGGAGAACAATTTAACGTGTAATCATGGTCACTTTTACGTTCTTACTGTAGTATTAGAAACGGTGTCCTCCATTATGATGAAAGTCAATAAATTACAGTTGTAGCTAACAGAAAACCGGTAGACACACAGCCAGAGTGCTCCTAGGGAGCAAAGTTGCTGAGACTGCATCTCACATACTTGGGACACATTGTCAGGAGGGCTCAGTCCCTGAAGGAGGACATCATGCTTGGTACAGTGGAGGGTCAGAGAGAAAGAGGAAGAGTCTCAACAAAACAGGTTGAAACCATGGCTGCAACGACGGGCTCAAGCACAGAAACGATTGTAGACATGGCACTGGACTGGACAGTGTTTTGGTCTGTTGTGCACTGGGTCGCTAAGAGTTGGAACCAACTTGATGACATTTAAAGGCACTACAAAACTGTAGCTTTTTTTGGTTTTAGAGTTGTTGTTTTGGTGAAAACTGATTTCTATTCACTTCTAAAATCTCTCTCACAGATGCAGAATCTTCCTTTAAAAAGCTTTTGCAAGTTGAAGTAAGTGATCTCTTTGGCCTTGATGAAGAGAATCATAAAAGCCAAAAATCAGTTGCTGCTGAGTCACCTCTGACTCATGGCAACCTCACGTGTGGCCGAGCAGAACTGTACTCCACTAGGTTTGCAACAGCTGATCTTTTGGGGGGTGGGTGGGGAGGCGCAGTAGATTTCCAAGTCTTTCTTCTGAGGGATCTCTGGGTAGACTGAAACCTACAATTTTTTATTAGCAGCCAAGCAGACTAACCATGTGCATCTCATAATAACAGCTAATTTTTTTTTTATTATTATTATGATTGAGTGAAAATGCACATTCCCATATTAATTTGCATGCCCACCTATGTGCAGCATCCACTGCTCTCCCCACCGGGTGACAGCACACTCCTCTTCTCTGATCTATACACGTCATATCCTCCTAACAATCTCCTGTCCCCTCCTCTCCCCCACCTCCAGTAAGAGGGCAGCAGGACAATGTCCCATAGATGCATAGAACCATTAAGTGCACACATGATATGGTCACTCTGTGCCACCGAGTCCAATCCATTCCTGTCTGAAGAGTCGACCTCCATTATAATTTACGGACAAGGGCAGCATCAGGGCCAGGGGCCATGCTCCCAGGGAACCCCGAGGCCCCTGGACCACCAGTTGTGGTCTTTTGGTGGAGACCCCAGGGTGTACCCTTTTTTAGTCTCGTGTCACCAGTGAGACTCAGCGTTGTGAGCCCCATCACAGCTATTGCATAACAGCTAACATTAAAGGAATACTTACTATGTACAAATCCCTATTCTCAGTGTTTTGTATACTTTAAGAAAGCATTAACATTTATTAATCAAGTTTATGCAACTGGGAAAAAAAAAGAAAGAAGAAAAGAAAAAGAAAACTGTTTATGTTGCATAGGTTTCAATAGAAACATAATCAAGCCAATGACTTTTGTGATTTCCCAGTTCTCTATTGTCTACAGTCCTATACGCCAACCTGCCTTCTAATTGTTTTCTGGTTTCTCTCCTGACCCGTTTCTTTCCTTCCCTTTCTCCTCAGTTACCAGGTTCTTCCTGTGTGATCCTGGGTCCTGCTGACTGCCTCAGTTTGGCCCAACTTCTTGCTGATACTTTTTTCAGTGCTGGTGGAATCTCTAACATTGTGGCAAGGAAGTTGCATGGCAAGCAGCAGCTTCTGGAACTTTCTGCCTATTCTGTCCATGGAAGACAACTGGGGGCCAAGGTGTATTCTTTTTAAAAAGTGCTTCCAAAACGTTGTCATCATCACACATTGCCCCACTGTTTATGCAAGTTTCCATTCCAGGCATCTGTATTTTGTGACTGTCAGTCAATACTATTCATGATAAGTAAAATAAATTACATTTTTCTAGGATGTTACAAGGAAGTAGTGTTATTTACCCATGTATTTAACTGGGATAAACAATTAAAATTGATTTTCCCATTTTTGCAAGTGAATATAGAAAATTCAGCAGTGAGTAAGATTTCTCCGTTAACAGTGACACTTCCTTTCATCTGACAAAAGCAGAGATGGCCTCTGCTCATATAGCATTCAGTGAAGTGCTAAAAGCTTCTTTTCAAGATTTTCTTCTATAAAATGTCTTTGGTAGATTTACTATTTTTTTCCTAGGCAAACAAGCTACATACACTTTCAACTATGGATCTGGAAAAAAACAGAAGGGTACCAAAAAAGCACTTATTAATTTTTTATACAGTTAAACTTCACTTAGAAACTCTCACCTGAGTTTGTTAGACATTCAGCACCTGTATTCGAAGAAACTCTTCCTTAGGGAGCAATCCAGCTCCTAAAGAAATGATTTCGACCATAGTGAACAAATTAAGCCTCTGTTCCTTAAAATTAAACTTTCTTGAAATGGAAAAACAAAATGTGTGTAAATATATATGTTTAGTAATAACCCTGAAGGGTTTTCCATATATGTAAAGACTTAAAGATTGGAAGAAATACACTTACAGGTTCTTTCATCTCATTTTTCTTTATTAGTGTAAACCCATGGCCGTCAAGTAGATTCTGACTTACAGTGACCCCACAGGACAGAGTAGAACTGCCCAGTAGGGTTTGCAAAGAGTGGCTGGTAGATTCATCTGCCAACCTTTTAGTTAAAAGTTGAACTCATAACTGCTGCACCACCAGGGATCCTTTATTTCTCTGTAAGGTGCTTAATGAAATCATCAGCTTTCCTGTGAGTTTTTATAATGGTTGTTGCTATGGCAACTTAAGTAAGTGTTTTCAGAGACATCTATGGTTATTAATATATTATAATGCTTTTAAAGTCGGACTGTGAATAAGATAAAACTATACCTATGAGACTGACAGCTTCTTATGCAGCAACACATTCTAGCACCTTCCAACCAAAACAGCTTTGTCATACTTTGTTGACACTTAAACAATCTTAATCAGAAAACAGAACCAGGACAGAGTACTTTATTAAACTAGATATTATCTAATCATTGCCGCATGAAAATCCAGGGTTAAGGTCTCAAAAAATTTCTTCCTGAGATTGTTAAGAGGATATGACATGTGTGGAAAGGAAAGGAGGAGTGTGCTGTCACCGGGCAAGGAGAGCAAAGGGAGCTGCAGATTGGCAGGCATGCTGGTTTGAATTGTATTGTAAACTTTCACTCAATCAAAAGAAAAAAAGAATTTCTTTCTGAAAAGTCTCACATCAAGGACCAAGCCAAGGCTATTGCTGTTGTGTTGTTTCTGACCCCTAGTGACCGTATAGAGCAGAGTAGAACCGCCCCATAGAGTTTCCGAGAAGCACTTGGTAGATTCATGCTGCTAATCTTTTGGCTACCAGCACTTAACCAGTATGCCACCAGTTCCCAAAATGTCCCATAGGCATTCACGATTCTAGTCAGATTTGTTGAAAAGGGGGAAGATCTCAGGTGACCGGGGAAGAGCAGTATGCAGCCATCTTAAAAACTCTTCATTGAATAATTGGAGATCAAAGTTCTCCCAGCAGAATTTGTATCCCTTGAAAGATTCAGGGATGAACCACTTTAAAAAAATTAATTTGCACGTGCTTGGAGGAAAGAATAATCTGAAGTCATAGGTTGACCTACTCAAGAACTCCACAAAGACACATGTTGGTGGAGAACAAATCTTTGCAATAAAGTAGGACTTTGCAAACCTACCCACTATGTAAAACAGTTTACAGATGAATTCATCAGAGTTATATTAAACTGTGGTGAACAAGAACAAGCTCCCCTGCCTTTTAATTTTTCCAAATCACATGGACACAGTTGCCCATGTGTTGAGGAAAAAAGCCATCCTTTCTACTAAGCCTGCCATTAAGGAAACTTTATCTTCCTCAAGGGAAAAGAATCTTAAACAGATGTCTGCCCTTTTGAGGGGTTTGTAAGTGGTGTAGTGGTTAGGTGCTACAGCTGCTCACAGCAGTTCAAACCCTCCAGGCACTCCTTGGAAACTCTATGGGGCAGTTCTACTCTGTCTATGGGGTTGCTGTGAGTTAGAATCAACTCAGTGGCAGGGGATTTGGTTTTAGTTTTGGTTTTGGTAAAAGGCAAAAGTGACCAGTTAGCAGAGTGTTCTTAAACTGAAGAACAAAGAGGGTCAATACTGCTCTTTCATCAAACACTATCACGGGAGATTTCTCCTTGAGCTTGTGATACTGTACCCTACTGTAAATTGAAATGGGATTTAGGATACTGACATCTACATAGCGAGAGGAGCTAGAAGCTGAATGTTAGCAAAATATTCAATGAGGGTTTTTGTGTGTGTGTGTGTGTGTGTGTGTGTGTGTGTGTGTGTGTGTGGCTGTGATGTGCAAATTTGGTGCACATAGGATTACAAGAAATGTAGCATTACAAGAAATGCTACATTATACTACATTATACTACACCCCCCTTCCCACTTGAGGTTCCACATCTAAAAACCCTTTGCCGTCAAGTTGATTCCAACTCATAGTGACTGTAGAAGAGAGCAGAAGTGTCTGGCGGATTTGAACCTTCTGGTTAGCAGACATAGCGTGCAACCACATCGCCAGGGTTTCTGGCATATAATGGAAGCAAAGTATATTTCAGTATTTGAAGTTTTACTTCTGGATGTTTTTTCATGGCAGATGAAAGACAGTTCTGACAAAAAGACCCACTACTTCGTGATTCACCTAGGGCTGTCCCCTGTGTCCAACGACTGGTTGGAATATCTAAATTTAATGCATGCTTCAAGTTTAAGCATGATAGAAGTTTTTTTTTAAGGCCTGAAATAAGACGGTTAGTGTCTTGGTGACCGTCTACGAAGGAAGAACTCTGCAGAGCACAAACTGGCGTAAGAAAACAGCGGCTTTAAATGAATGGAACAAAGAAATTGCTTTCTTTGGACATCTGTAGGCATAATTGCCTTGGCTTCAAACGAAGATGTCTTTGGAGGCAGTTAAATCTTCTGGCAGCAGGAGTATCAGTTCATGAATTTTCTAACCACTTTATTCTTTCTTTTTTTTAGTTTTAATTTTTTAATTAACACGCGTGAGTAATGGCTCTCTTTCAAAGACAAATACATATTCAGTACTTGTGGCAAAAATAAATATCTGTTGCAGTCAAGTTGATTTCAACTCATGGTGGTCCCTCTGTGTCACCCAGTAGAACTGTGCTTCCGAAGGCCTTCTTGGATGTAATCTTTCAGGAAGCAGATGGCCAGGACTTTCTTCCACGCTACTTCCTGGTGGGTCTGAACTCCTATCTTTAGCATCTGAGAGCAAAGCATTTGGCCCACCCAGGAACCTTAATCTTCGAGACAAATTATTAATTATACATCCAACATCCTTTTCTGCTGTCTCTGTGGCTAATGGAACTCAAATTTGGTTCGGGCACAGTGTCCAGGCTCAAAGGCCGGATACTGCAGGACTTAACCAACCTTGTCATATTGACCTTCCGGGATGGATAATTCTTTACTGGGTGGGGGAGGAGGCTGTCCCGTGTGTTATTGGATGTTTACAAGCATCCCTACCTGGCCTCTAGTCGCTGGATGCCTGTGGTAACCTTCCCTTCCTTGAGACAGCCCCAAATGTCTCCAAACACTGCCAAACATCTGTGAGGGGTGGAGAGACAAATATGCCCCGAGCTGAGGATCACTGTTTACACAAATCACAAATCACAGCAGCTCCGTCCCAGGTGAGAAGATTGACTTTAGGGTCTTGGGGACCAGAACCAGCCCGCAAGATGCAAGGAGGCCTGTGCTGGCTATCTAAGGTGAGTCCTGACCAACAGCTTGAAGAGAAATCATTCTTTTTTGTGTCTCACTTTCCTTCCTACTTGGGACAGCGTCGGGGGAAAACTTGAGGCTTGGGGCATCGTCAGTCATCAGAAGCTGTGAGAGAAAGGCCAAGATAATCTCAAAAATAGCATTAGAGCCGTGACTTTATCGAACGGCTGTTCAGCTCTGGACTACCAACTAGAGTATTTATTGATTCGTCTTTGCATAGTCCAGTTCTCTTCCTTCTGGGAACAGGACAGCTTTGTACTTCTCTGTCCCCAAGCCTGGGAAGTCACAGGCATTCGTGTGATTTGCCTTTTCCAATGCTGTGAGTGCCACTTGGAGGAAGAAGCCTTTGAGAGCCATTCCCTGCCCACCTGCACAAAGCATGTTGATGTGCAAAAACTAACCTGTGTGGTTTTCAGCCACTGGGGTCTGAGGGTTCTTTGTGACTGCAGCATTAACAGATGCCGACACAACTACCTCTGGGTCACACGCCAGGGAAATAAGACGTCTTCTTAAGCTACTTCCATCTATGTGTGCATGTATGCGCTTGGCTTGGCTAGCATATATCTACACGTACATATACATGTGTATATATGTGTATGTATACATATATGTGTGTATATACGTATATATATATGTATACATGTATATATATTTTGTCCGTGGCAGATGAAAGAAAATTTTGATAGAAAGACCCACTACTTCATGATTCCCCTAAAGCTCCCCCATGTCCGATGACCACCACATAGGTACATGTGTATAGGTGTACACATTCATATATACACACATATACATAGATTTGAAATATGTATATATACTCATTCATCTATATATTCATTCAGAATTTTAAGAGAATTTTAAGTGATGCAGTCTGTTTATGGTGGTTGCTTTATGTAATCTTCTAAAGAAATACTGGGGACACACGCCAGAGCAGTATGCAGACTGGCCCGCCTGTGAAGCCATGAAGACCCTGAAGCAGTGACAGAGGTCCATGTGTTTCAACCCACCAGTCCTGTCTGCTGTTTCCATGCTCTATATGTTCTCTTTCAGAGACACCCCTGCAACTTCCTCCCTGCTGCAAAGACGGGACACCCATGAGCAACTGCTTTGACTGAGTTCACCTCTGCCCCACAAGCAGATGGGGACAGAACATACTGGGATTTGTCCTCTCCAGCCACGGTCCTCGCAGAGTTCTTTAAACTGGTCATTGAGCATCAGTCGTTTGCTTACAAATAAGAATCACTGTTGCCGTAAACGCAGATACACAAACGATCCCGTGGTAACGTTTGAACTCTACGCAGCTCCATCACTTATTCATACATCCAATTATTCAACCAATGTTTATTGAGTGTTTATTACATAATAGGCACCGTGTTACAATCTATTTTCATACAAACACCTCTCCTAGTCTTGTCTCAGAGCCCTGGTGGCACAGTGGTTAAGAGCTCAGATGCTACCCAAAGGCCAGCAGTTTGATTTTATCAGTTGCTCTTAGGAACCCTGATGGGGCAGTTCTCCTCTGGTCTGTAAGGTCACTATGAATCACAGCTGACTGGATGCCAATAGGCCTGTGTAGTCTGGTTTTAAACCTTAACCCCTCTTCTCAGAGGGAGTCAGCACATTCTCTCGAGATAAATAAAAGTGAAGAATAAAGGATCTCAGCATGACTACACTAAGATAGTCACTCCCGGCAGAGCAATAGGTGCGAAGGTAATAACAGCAATGTAAACAAACAAACAAACAGCACCACCACCATGGACTTGGAGCTCTGCATATCCTGAGTTTAAATCTGTCTCTGAAACTTATAAGCCAATTCCTGAACTTTCTGATCTGCAAAATCACCATCTCTGGGAAGGGGACTGATAATAACAATTATACAGCGTGACATCAGCAAGTGGTCCCACCCAAAAGCCCACCACAAAATGAAGCCTTTCTCAAGATCCTTTTCCCATTTCTCTGTGGACCCCGAGAAACATCTGCCAACTTCCCAGAATTTCTTACCCTTTTCTGGAGGAGAGAAAACACTGATTAATGTTTCATGATACAGTCCAAACCCATGTCACACACAGACAATGATTTTAATAGTTAGATATGCTTGTCACATCTGTAAAATGCCAAGGTGAGTTAGAAGTTGGATTAATGATCGCTTCCTACTGTTTCCTGTGTTTACTGTTACAATTTTTGTCATTTTTTCCTTCTTTAAACATTCATACGAATGCAGTACATAGAAAATTATACATAAGCAAAACTCCTCCCCAATTGCTGCCTGCAAAAAGCTGGAAAGTGACATTTCCACAGTAAAATGATGTGCAAAATAGAAAAAAGATATATTGTTCAGGGTAATAATATTCATATTACTGTATGGTAAGAATTCAGTGGAAGTATTCATATAATTTAGCATACTTTTCAGTGTAGACTAGACCCTAATTGTCATCATTAGACTTGTTTTCCATTAATAACTTAAAATGAGAGCCAGAGGCAAGCATGTTTCTGTAGAAAAAGGAAATGAAATGTAAACAGGAAAATTAGTGATCAAGATTAGTGTATCAGGTAACACAGGTGACCAATCTGTTTATAGCCTCAACTTTATTTAAAAAAAAAAAATAGAGGCTAACATCCTTATACTTCTGGGCTCTTTCACATTTATCTTCCAGAGAGAAGGGAGAGAGAGAGAGACTCTGTCAGCCAAGGGCCAATTTCGTAAAGACAATGGAGGGAGTGCAGCCACTGTGCAAAGAAAAAGCAACAAACAATCCTCTTGATGGCAATTTGTGTTATTGTGGTTAAAGCCCATAGAGGAGTCTGTTTGCTCTTCACAACAAGGAAACGAAAGAAGAAGACGTCAGCATTCAGTATCACTGGGCTTCATACATGGAAACCTAAGGGTCCAAGTCTTCAGCTTTGTAAAATAAAGAGATGTCATCACAGGCAGAGGCATAATAAGAAGACATACATAAATATTCATGAGATAGGCTTAATGATAGCAGAAAACACACCTACTTTAAACACAGAGCCTACCAAACAAGCTCACCTGATGTAACACTGTCTCAGTTCTTCCCAGAAAAAATAGTGATACTTGTTTGTTTCTTGCAAACCAACATGCATCGGATGTTTCCTCATTGTACAGAACATAATGAAGATTTAAGACTTTTGGTTTTCTGTGTATCATTTGGCATAATTTTTCTGCTTTTATTTGCATACCTGAATACTCCAAAAATGAAGATTGTATAACACAGGGTCATAAAGGATATTCTATTAGAGGATTTTGCATTTATTATCACAAAGATGAGAACACTCAAAAGCAAACCAGTATTCAAACATGTTTCATCCCAATTTGATGGGATTCTAAGTCCTGTGATTGAAATTGAGGAAAATAGGTGATTAAACTTGATAGCAACTCACCTGATTGTGGCTAAGTTGCCACGTCACAACAAGGACACCGAAAGAAGGCGATTCCAGTATCAGTCACGCATGCCAGCTGCTCACTATTATTTGTGTTGCCATTTTATTTCCGCCTTGGGGAGGTTGAAGCGTGGATCTCTATTTTAGTGACATTTAAAAACTCAGGGTGATTTATGCTGTGCTTTTATTTAGACTCAGACTTTAGAAGAGAGAGCACTGGGGAATAACACAAGCAAATTCCACAATGATTTGCTGTAATCCTATTATGTACAGGAACATACCTACTATGTACAAGAGCATACCTTTCTTCCCTTTAGAACTCATCCACTGCTCTCTGCTGAGCTGAACTGAAAAGCCTTGCCATGACTCAGGACAACTGTCCTCATACATTGTGTCTTTGGGAAAGCCAACCAGAAAGTCAGCAGTCCAAATCAGCCAGGTGCTCCTTGGAAGCTCTGGCATGGCACCACTCTGTCTATGGGGTTGCTATGAGTTGGAATCGACTCAACAACAGTGGGTTTGGTTTTTGTTTTGGTTTTAGTTCTCTCCTAAAAGACAAGTTTAAAAAAGGCTAGGTCCTCCCATCGAGTATTTGCAAGCTCAGTTTTTACCTTTTCAACAGAAGTTAATGGGATCTTACACAATTTCTGAATATATTTTTGAATATACATTCTCATCCAGTGGTTGGGGTGACAGAGTTAGCTCTTTACTTTTGGGGAATACAGCAACAGTATCACTAATTTGGAAAGTTAGCCTTCACTTTGAAACCAATCAGGCGAGACACAATTACTCTGTGTTCAAAAGTGTAGGATTCTATTGACACTCACACCGCCCCCTACACATACACTTATGCCTCCCCAGCTAAGAGATCACTTCTGAATTCTAACTATTCTAATTCTAAATAAATGAGTAAAGAAAAGATGGAATAACAAATGGATTAATAGATAGAGATAGGCAGACAGACGGGGTGAGAGGACCTGTGAATTTTTTACAGGTGGAAAAACAAAGCAAAACCTGCCTTTGTGTGTCTTGTTTCATTCCTTGGGGCTCCTTCCTAAGAGCTACTGTTTGGAATTTAGCCTGGGGCACTGCACCAAGGTAAGACTCAAGATGAAGGGGTGTGCTTTCTTTTGCAAAGTGGAGAAAAAGATGATTTGGAAAGAACTAGGAAAGAAGAACCTGTCAAGTACAGCTGTATTCTCAGTGGGATTGATTTTGCTATTTCAGATGTTATTAGCTGCCCCCTGAGTCTACCCCTTACTCACAGCAATCCCAATGGAACAAAATAGCATCCAGTTCAATGTTTTCCCCATAACAGGTTGTAGATGGGGCAGTTGTGATCTGTCGGGGTGTTACCGGCTGCTTTTCGGAAGTAGATTGCCAGGCATTTCTTCTTAGTCCATCTTAGTCAAGATGCTCCAGTGAGATCAGTTCAGCATCACAGCGACACACGAGCCCCCAGTCACAGACAGGAGGTAATTGCACGGGAAGTACGTCGACCAGGAATCGAATCTGGATCTCCCACGCAGAAGGCAAGAATTCTACCACTAAGCTACCACTGCTACCAGATCAAGTTCAGGAGAGAGTAAATGCAGAATTGGAGAATACAAAACTGAATTCCTTAGAATGCCAACTCATATCCTGGACATCCTTCATGGCTTCCTGTGCCCACAAATCCACTGGAAGCCCACTGGCCAAGCAGGATTCACATGAGATGGTCTCGGCCAACCTCTCAGTGGCCTTGGCCACATCGGCCTTACCTCAGCTGTTTATGCCTACCAAGAGCTTTTCGCAGCCCTGCCTACTGCCAGCAAGTCAGTTCTGACTCATAGTGACCCTAGAGGTCAGAGTGGAACTGCCCCACAGAGTTTCCAAGGAGCACCCGGTGGATTTGAGCAGCCCTGGGGCTATGCATAGGTTTCCCCTTATCCACAGTGCTCTTCGCTTTGCCCTTGATGTGTGTTCACCATCTACCACAGAGTGTCAGCTGAAATGACTCCTTGGCCGTGTTATAAACCAAAAGTTTGGAAATTTCAGTCGATCCAGAGGTGCCTTGAAAGAAAGCCTTGGAGATCTACCTGTAAACAATTAGCCATCAAAAACCTTGCCAGCACAGTTGTACTCAAACACATGTGAGTCCTCATGAGTTAGGGTTGACGTGATAACAACTAGTGCTGATTTGGTGGCAATGCTGTATCACGTGGGCATCCTTCTCTTCCTTCATACACTCATTTTTCTGGTCTCAATGAATTCCTTTCATGACATTTGGTTTTATTTGTGTCTACATTTTGTTTTTGTTGTTGCTTTGTTTTCTTCTGTTTGGTTTTCCCTAGAGCAACCTTGTAGGCAAGAATCCTGTCTTCATCCCGTACAGAGTGGCCCCAATGTTAAACTGACCCGTGAAAATCCCAATGAGCACCTGGCAGATTCGAACCACTGACCTTTTGGTTAGCAGCCATAGCACTTAAGCTCTATGCCACCAGGGTTTCCACATCCATAAGTAATGAAAATCTCTGTACTGTAAGGTTGCAGTAACTCACATGGTACACAGAAAGTATGTATAAAATTCTTGTCATTAGCACTTTATAATTATACTAACTTTTCATAACTGACTAAGCAGAATTAGCAAAAGTTAATTATTCAGCTGTTTGGAACATAAAGCTACCCCTCCTTCTGCCATATTTTTATTACGCTTTTAAACAAATTCTATTTAAATGTTTATTACACACGTGGTTAAAAATAACCTAGCCCACCAATCTTTTAAGTAACTGTAAATATATAACGAAAGTCCATATTAAATAAAGAAACAAAAAACTCCCACACCCATGGCCATAAAGTCGATTCTAACTTCTTGCGACCCTATAGGATGGGGTAGAACTGCCCCACAGAGTTTCCAAGGAGTACCTGGTGGATTTGAACTGCCAACCATTGGGTTAGCAACTGTAGCACTTAATCATTATGCCACCAGAGTTTCCAAAGTCTATGTAAGGCTATACAAAATCAGTCTTTGAAAGTGGTACAGAGGATTTACTAGACAAAATACTGAGGCTGATGCTGTACTGAGAAGCTAAGTGTTTAATTATGAGACAACAAAATACAAAAGTAAGTGCAAAAAGAACTGAAATGGCAAGATAAACAGGTAAAAAAACAAAGATCACCTTGTCAGTAAGCAAGTAAAAACAACCAGGTAAAGTTTAACTTCACCTGTAGGAATATTAACAATATTTAAGGTTTTTAAAAAAATTATTTTAAGTATAAATCTGAATATTAGAAAACACAACTAAAATAATTATTAGAAATGAAATATTAGGAAAAAAATAAAAGGAAGTCCTAGTCAAGCACAGTGAATTTGCTGATATAACTTGAAGAAACTCCCTAAATGGTGGGAGTAGTAGATAACGCACACATAGTTATAACAAGTTAGTGAAATTAGAAAGTGCTAATGACAAGAATTTTATACGTACTTTCTGTGTACCATGTGAGTTACTGCAACCTTATAGTACAGGGATTTTCACTACTTATGTGGAAACCCTGGTGGCATAGTGCTTAAGTGCTATGGCTGCTTACCGAAAGGTCAGTGGTTCGAATCCGCCAGGTGCTCGTTGGCAACTCTATGGGGCAGTTCTATTCCACCCTATGTGGTCACTCTGAGTTGGCAATTGGCCCAAAGGCAATGGGATCATGAATATGGAAAAGGAGACAAAGTAGATAATGATTTGAACTTAGGCCTTGTCTTCCTGTTTTTGACTTCTCATGTGAGCCAAATGAAACCGTTTCACTTTTTTGTTTTGTTTTTAATACATAAATAACTTTGTCATATTCCATTGAAATAGTTCCATGGGTTGGTGGGTGTCTTTGCTAGCTGTCTCTGGCTGAGTCAAGGCACCACCTCCGAGCGACCAACAGCAACCCATGCCTGGAGCAGAACAGGGGCACAGTGTGTATTTTCTGCGCCTAGGAGCAATGACGGGAGTAAAATAAGAAAAGAATTCACAGCAAAAATGCCTCTTGATTGACTAAATAAGCAGCCTCTATCTTCTGTCTGCTGTGTATTTTCCTAATGTACCACATCAGTAGAACCGCCAAATAGGTAGGATTAAACTTTCTTATTCAAGGTTGTTTTGTTTCTGAACAGGCTTCACAAAGTTCCCTTAAATTTGTTTTCCTGAAAAAGAAACATTCTCTAAAACGCATTTTGCATTTCTAAACTGTGGAGAACAACTTTAGGGATTATAGAATACCACAAACAAATGAACTTAGTGCACCTACTTTAGCAGATAGAATCTGACATGAATTTAATACTTATTTCAAATGAATCATATATTTCTTGATGTACATTCACCCTTTTAGGCATGATTTTACTGGGTATAGCAAGGATTTTCAATAATCTGTTGTCATGAGGTTGATTTAATGGAGCCAAGTCAATGGTTTACACACACACACACGCATATATATATTCTGCACACCAGAGATCTTTAATCCTATAAGTTAACAGCTTTCTGAGAATCTGTGGCTTTTATAACAGGTAGCTTGTGACATTTGTTGAGGAAAGTTGTCTGTTATAAAATAAACACTGCCCCCCAAAGTTAGTGGTATTTGCTTTATCAAACTAGCTACATGCACCTGGGCATATCACTTATTCTTCCTCATCTTGAATTTCCTCCTTTCTAAAATGAGCATAACAATGTCTACCACTTAGAGTTGCTAGGAAAGCAAAGAGATACAAATTTGTTCATAAACCATAAACTGTGTATAGATACACAGTGGTAATAATAGTAATAGCAATTAGCCTTCCTTGAGGACTAACGATGACTCAGACCGTGTAGCATTCATTTCTCACACATGGAGTCACCTAATCACGTGACAGGCCTAAGAAGAAGGCAAAACCAGCTCCCTGCTAGTCACAAAAATTGAAGCTAAGAGATGCTGTGTGATTTGCTCAACTTTACACACATGGTGAGTGGCTGAGATTTGAGTGTGTAAAATATTAATAATTAACCTCTTGAATTGTTTTGTGATCCTCAGTATAAACTAGAAGGCACTCTGGTTGCTCAGGTTTGAGGAGCTTGGCTGCTAACCAGAGGGCAGGCAGTTTGACTCTGCCAGCTGCTCCTTGGAAAGCCTATAGGAAAACTCACTGTCCTGTAGGGTCAGGTCACTGTGAGTCAGAACTGACTCAGTGGTGCCTGGCTATTTGTTAGGTAGTTAGACAGACAGACAGATAGATAGATGATGGATAGATGATAAGGTAGATGACAGACAGACAGGTGATGCTAGGTAGACAGGTAATCTATTTAACTTGAAAATTTGGGGACCAAGTCTCCTATTTTTCTGGCATCTTTCATAGCACATGATAATAGGGGTGTCAATATTTATTTATCATGTACATTTGTGAAGGTATATCTGTCCTTATTAAAAATAAACAAGTGCCCCCAAATGTACATTTTATATTAGCAAAGTGATATTTTAGAGAAAACCTGGCTGCAATGATTATTGCCAAGTAGAAAAATGCTTGTGATGTGTATTAAATTGCAACTGTATTTTTTCTTTATGATGTCAGCACCCCACGGAGAAAAGTTTCGACCTGGTTGCCTGAAGCATATGCATAGGTCAGAGACCCAGCAGGAAGCAGATGGCACACTTCAACGAGATGAGTGAAGAGTATTTATCTAAGATGCTTTTTATAAATGTGTGAGCAGATAAAAGGTAAAGCAAAGGCTGGTAGAGCATCCTAGGCTTAGCAACATCTGTAAGCCAAGAACCAACCCATATATCCTAGGACTGAAGAGTCAAGGGCAAGAGGGCACAAAGAGATGTGGAGCTTTAGGGGAGGGACTCGCAACACACCTATGAACTGTGAAGGAGGCACTGAGCTGTGCGCAACTGAGAGAGGGTGGCGGCTCAGGGAGCCAAGGGACTGGATAACTCAGACGTGTGTTCTTCTTGTCCTTCAGTCTCCTGGTGGTGCTTCACACACAACGAAGAACAGAACACAAAGGAGATTTTGATGCTGCTTCTAAAAGCTAGTTATTGTAGTTGTCATTGTTGTTGTCAGGTGCCATCAAGTCAACTCGTAACAACCCTACATGTGACAGAGTGAAACACCACTCACTGTTGCCCTACCTGCACAATCATTGCTGGGTTTGAGGCCACTGATGCAGGCCCTGTGCCAGTCCATTTTATTGAGGGTCTTCTTCTTTTTCGCTGACCTTCTACTGTTCCAAGCACGGTTCTCCAGGGACCGTCCCTCCGGATTACGTCTTCGAGTTTTCTAAGGTGGAGTCTTGCCATTCTCGCTTCTGGGGAGCCTTCTGGCTGTATACTGTGAGTAGGGTATAGGAGGCTGAAGGGTTCATCTGAAGGGTAGACAGAGAAGACCGACCACAGCCACTGGAGAAAAGGATCTTGTATTGGAGGAGCTCTGGCCCCAGTGACCTCAGATTAGTGTACATGTGTGCAAAATATTAGATTTCAGACTCTCAAAGAGAAAATATACAGAGAAAACTCACTGCCATCAAGTCACAGTGATCCTAAAAGACAATGTAGAACTGTCCCATAGGGTTCACAAGACCGTGTGTTTTGATGGAAGCAGACTGCCGCATGGTTCTCCTGTGGAGCAGCTGGGAGGTGCGGACTGCCAGCCTCGGCGGTAACAGCCGAATGCTTAACCACTGGGTTGCCAGGGCATCTCCCGAAATTTGTAAAACCAGAAAACCCAAATCCATTGCCATCAGAGTCCATCCTGATTCATAGCAACCCTACAGGACAAAGTGAAAACCAAACCAAACCTACTGCCATCAAGTCGATTCCAACTCACAGCAAAATTCAAGGGTGTTCCATATGTATGCATATGTACAACATCTTCGAGGTGGATCTTCTTGAGATCAAGAGTCTTGGGGAACCCACTTGGGCCCTTATTGTCTTAACTCCCCACAGACAAAGGCAGGTACAGTGCCGTGGATGGCTTTTGTGTGGCCTTTTTCTCCGTGGTCTTATAACTCCCACCTGAGTGATGAGGTGGAATTATGCACACGGGCAATTATGACCTACTGAGTGGCTTGAGATGAGCCATCTCAGAGAAAGGAGAGGATCCCACCACCGCGCAAGGAGTGGCAGCCAAGAAAGGAGTATCTCTTTGGGAGCTGGGATGACTGCTCTGAGAAGCTCCTGAAACCAGTAGACACAGCACTGTACTACTAAAGACAGACAGCAGTGGGAGACAAACAGCAGCAGGAGAGACCAGAAGGCAGCAGGCTGGACTTCCTGATCTACAAACAGGGAAAGCTGAGTGTTCCGGGCAGAGCTTTCCTGGCCCAGTGGGATGCCTCTGAGACTTAGCAGCAGAGCTGAAAGCTTCCCAGCACTTTCCGGAGTAGGCCAGAGGCTGAGGACCAGGGAGAAGCCTGCCCATGGAACAGCTAGGAAAAAGCTGTCCTGAGTGTTCCTGAACCTGAACTGTAACCTGGCACTTCCCTAAAAAAACCCCATAATTGTGAGTATTATCTGTGAATTCTGCATGGTCATTAAAATGAATTATCCAACCCAGCACAGAAGTAGAAAGTGCTGAAGCAGGATTGGTTGGTGTCAGCAAAGCTGGCGGAGAGAGAGAGGAGGGATGTCCCACCTCCACCTCATGGGAATCAGCCTTCGCCTGCCGATCTTGATTCTCTTTCACACCTGTGAAATTAGAGGAGGTCAGACGCCTCCTCCAGGTCATTTTTACAGTAAATCTGCCCGAACTATTGGTAGGAAAACAAAAGTCTGTCAGACACAGTGTCTTCTGTCTACTTAACTTCACTGAGTAGATTTAATTTAAGAAAAAAGAGAAACTAATTTAACTCACTCTTAAGCCACTTTATTAAATGACCTCTGTGCTCTTACAAAGCATTTGATTATGTAGCTTACACAGTGTTTCAACCGGGCTGTCAGTGTGCTAAAAACACTTGGCCTTTGGCAGAACCAAAAAACTTCAAGATATTAGTAACTGGGTTAATAAATACGGAAAAAGGAGAACCACTCTGTACCTCGGTTTCGCTCATCTGTAAAAATAAGGGTGTGAATTCTTCCAGGATCTGATATTCTCTGACTGTCTGGATCCTTTGACCAGAGGTGAGAGAAAACTAAACAAACAAACAAACAAAAAATCAGCCTAACAGAGAGAGGGGGATACTTGCCCAGAGGCAGAATGGGATGAGAATCAACAAAAATTCAGCCAAAGAGATGTGTTGTCTCTGATTGTTTTCCCCACAGAAAGTCCAAATTGGGCTTCTTTGTTCATGGTATCTCAGGGGGTGATCAGAACATTCTATTTCATTTCTCTGTTTCTTCAAAGAGAGGATTTCAGCAAACCTGACAGGTATAACTTGACCTTTGTAGGAGAGAATTACTGGTGATACATAACAGGTTGTACACTGGCACTGTAATCTAAGGAAGAACTTCATTTTAGCTGGTTTCTAGCATTACTAGAGAAGAATTACCACCCACACATGCACGTATACAAACACACAGGACCAAACAGCAAGTGGCGGCAAAAGAGGTAAATTGTCATTCAAGACCCACCTCTCTCCAGTTTAGGGCTCCCACATATACAGTCCCTTAACTTGGAATCCCTTCCCTTTTCTTCCTAGTCAACTTACACTGTTCTTTGAGTTGTGAACTCAGTGATTTCTTAATCTGCAATCTGTTGTTGACCCTCTGAAACCTTATCAGTTTCTCCTAGAAAACCAATTAATAGCTCCATGATCCTCTCATTCACAATGCTTTTCCCAGATGACAATGGAGTTTCTTTGTGTAATCACTG
The DNA here is from genome assembly GCA_028571685.1 of Heterohyrax brucei. Classification (NCBI taxonomy): domain Eukaryota; kingdom Metazoa; phylum Chordata; class Mammalia; order Hyracoidea; family Procaviidae; genus Heterohyrax; species Heterohyrax brucei. Next base: position 80,620,397 of record CM053148.1, on the reverse strand, counting down.
GATGCCTGGCCATGTCCCTTTCTTCCTCCATAAATTCCACCAACTAACTCAATGCCCAGCACAGAGCAGACACTCAGACAGGCAGGAGAGTCATTTTTACTGTTTTGTGTTTCACAGGGACAATGACTCAGAAGTACTATTATGGCTGTGTAAAAGAATGTCCTCAAGACCCATGTCCTGGGTTGATGAGAAATAGTACTAGTGTCATTTACATCCATACCGTCTGAGAATATGTGATTGAGCATTGAATTTCATTAATTTTTTTCTGGAGTAAAGTTCCAAAGCATCTACAGTAGATTTGTTCACAGTCTGTATCCTGGGGTACAGCTTCAGCACCGTGAATTTTCTGGCAGGTATAATTTTTTATTTTGCGGGGTGGTTCTTGCTTCTGCTGGACGTTCAGTGGCAACGCTGGCCTCTGCCGCAGGATGGCAGTAACAGCTCCCCACCGTCTCCAAAACAAACAAACCAAAAATGTCTCCAGACATTTTCAGATGTCCCCTGGAGGGATGGAACCCCTGGAGGCATCATGGTTAAGAGCTACAGCTGCCAACTGAAAGGTCAGCCATTCAAATCCACTAGGTGCTCCCTAGTAACCACCGTGAGGCAGTTCCGCTCTACAAGGTCACTGTGAGTCGAAATCGACTGGAAAGCAATGAGCTTGGTGTTTCGCTTGGTTCTAGGTGGTCAGGGAGGAGGCAGATACTGTTCCCAACCGAGTGTCTTTGCTCTAAAGGAAATGGAAATCCTTGTTACATGGTGGTGAAGTGCTACATCTGCTAACCAAAAGGTGCACAGTTCAAAGCTGTCAGGTGCACCTTGGAAACTATGAGGCAGTTCTACTCTGAGCTATAGGGTCTCTATGAGTTGGAATCAGCCATGGGTTTAATGGTTGGCTGTAAAGGAAAAGAGCCCTGGTGGGTCATTAGCTAATTCTCAGCTGCTAATGGAAGGTTGGCTGTTTGAACCTACTGGCTGCTACGTCAAAGAAAGATGTGGCAGTCCACTTTCCTAAAGATGACAGCCTAGGAAACCATACAAGGTCGTTCGTTCAACTCTGCCCTATAGGGAAGCTGCATCAGAACCAGAAATGTGTTCAGTTAGGGGACAGAGTGAGACAAATGGAGAAGCATAATGGAAAGGTGGGCTGAAACACTAGGGCAAAGCTTTTCAGCATGTTTCACAATAAAAAGGAATAGTTTGAGGTATTAGTTCTCTTTGCATAGCATACTAAGAGCATTGTTAATTCAAATTGCTGCCATTCTTAATAGTTTTATTTTACAGTTTCTAGAATGTTTTAATCCCTAATCATTCCCTTGGGGTGTAGAGGGGGGTTTCCAAGTAAAAGTTGAGTCTTTATAAATCCTATGAATCAAGAAATAATAGGTCAGCCTGGGTTAGACTTTTAATGTCTAAAATTTCCCTCTGGTTTCTTAAGCTTTGAATTGAGTCACTGGAATTCCGTTTTGTTCTTCAGCATGTAAGCTCTCTTTAATGAAGCTTTGCAAATGAATGTAAGCTGTAAGCCCGAAAAATAGAATTAGGCAAGGTTCTAAATGAAATCTAGTTGTAGTAAATTTAGAATTTTAATTTAAAAAGCTACTACATACAATAGAGTTCCTATATCTCTCCAGGTGCCAGATGCTTATTGCCTTCAAGTAGGCTAGGAATAGTTTTCAGGGTAAACAGATATACCTTGTACTTTGATGACACAGGCAATTATCCTGCTGCTTGGTACTATTGTACAGTAAATCAAAGCAGATGTAAGAAAGGGTTGGCAATTACCTGAATATTCAGCATAAAAGCAATTAAATTGGGCAATGAAGTTAAACAAACAAAAAAATCATCTTCCACCTCCCAAGTTAAATACAAAATCTTTCCCCATTGACTTGATTTTGTGTATGAAATCTAGCGTGAGCATCCACCTTGATAAAATGATTATATGAGGAAGATCTAGTTTCTACCTTAGAAAAACAATGAAGATATGATGCATAAGCATGTATCACATGATCACTGAGGGGACTCATCCTTGGATTTCAGAGAGGTTTAACATAAGCCATCTTCACCTGCCAAATCCCTGGATTTCAGATAGTCTTTAGCATAAGCCATCCCACCCACTCAACCATTAATCGAAAACAGCCAACAGGAATTTGACCACAAACAAAACTTTACTCCTGCACCCTCCTAAGTAAAGCTCTTCCCTTATCAAACTCTGACCATAACAAACATTCCCCCGTCAACCTTTCTGATCAACACTTCTTCCTTGTCAGACCATGAATTCCCTCATTGGAGTGTCTTGCAACTCTCTCCTGTCTTAACTAACATTCTTCCTTTATTGCATCATAAATCCCTCATCCCACGCTACCTCATTGAAACTTTAAAAAACTTGCTCTACTGGCCAGGGGTGGGCTGAGCCACCCTCAAGTCAAACCCCACTCTCTTTCTCTTCAAATAAACTTCACTGCACCTTCTGACTGGTATGTCTCTGCCTCTGCTTCATGCCATTCTCTCTCCAGCAATCATCAAAAAGTAAAAACCCAGTGCAGTCGAGCTAACGCCGATTCACAGTGACCCTATAGGAGAGAGTAGAACTGCCCCAGAGTTTCCAAGGAGCACCTAGTGGATTTGAACTGCTGTCCTTTGGGGTAGCAGCTGTAGCACTTAACCACTACACCACCAGGGTTTCCATCACGTGATCAATGTCTAACAAATAATATTTGAATTTTGAACTGAATTTATGTAATCACTAAGATTTTATTATCTTTGAGAGAACTTTTCTCCATAGTTGCTTACTTCTTCAAAACAAAGCATGATGAGATTTTTTCTTTTTCCTGTGAGTTAAATAAAACTGATTTTACAGTAATTTTAGAAATGCTTATCTTTCTATTACTCTTTATATCCCTTGATGATTTAATATACCTGTCACCCAAAAAACTAAACCTACTGCTGTTGAGTTGGCTCGACTCGTGCTCACAACAATGTGCTAGGACAGAGCAGAACTAACTGCTCCTTCTGGTTTCCAAGGCTGGGATCTTTACAGGAGCAGACTGACCAACTGTCCTCGCTTGCAGCAGCTGGTGGGTTTGAACCATCCATCTTTTGGTTAGCAGTCCAGCACCTTAACCACTGAGACTCTATGGCTGCTTGATATACTTATAAGTTGTCATTATAGAGAACTCAATCCCAACAATGCTAAAAGGACACTATGAATCTCAGGGAAATCAATTCTTGCAAAAAAAATCCACATAAGTTCAGACACCAAAATTCATTTGCTCTGATTTTCCTTCTTTTTAAACAAAATGTCTTCATGCTATATGTTAAAAAAAAATTATATTTATTTAAGTGGCCCTTTAAGGGAGAAAATAAAAGAACCAGTGACTTTATTTAAGATTCCAACTCATTGCATTTTAACTCTTATTGACTTAATTTTAATTTTTGAGCATTTGTATGCCCCTAAATCTGTTAGTTTCTTGACCAGCTTTTTGGGACACAGATTAGGACTTCTTTTCTTTTTTTAAATCAAGAACAACCTCAAATATTAGTGTTTAGTTATACAACTAGATCACAGGGCACAAGATTATATCCATGGCAGCTGAAAAGCAACCACTTTGCAATGGTGTAACTAGTCTTTGGTGCTTAGATTTGTAGCATTCTCTCTCTGTGTGTGTATATGTGTGTGTTCACACACGTGCACATGTGTTCATGTTTTGTGCCTTGTGATTAACATGCACGGCTGCTAACTTAACTGTTTGAAGTTGGAGTCTACCCAGTGGTACCTCAGAAGAAAAGCCTTGGCCACCTGCACATAGAACATCAGCCATCAAAAACCCTATGAGGCACAGATCTTTTCTGACACACATGTGGTCACCGTGAATCAGAATTAACTTGACTGTAGCTGGCCAATGATTCTTTCCACAGGGAGTTTTATTTCCTGGAAACTCTGATGGTGTCCTGGTTAAGTGCTACAGCTGCTAACCCAAAAGTCAGCAGTTTGAGTCCACCAGATGCACCTTCGAAACTCTATGGGGCAGTTCTACTCTGTCTATAGGGTTACTATGAGTTGGAATCAACTTAGTGGCCATGGGTTTAGTTTCTTTCTTTCTTTCGACTGTCTATGAATTTGACTGTGTATAGAAAACAAACAAATAAATAACAAACTCACTGCTGTTGAGTCGATTTGCACTTACAGTGACCCCACAGAGTTTCCTGGGCTGTAAATCTCTGTAAATCTGTGAAGCAGATTGCTACACCTCTCTTCCTTGAAGCTGCAGGTGGTTTCGAGCTATCCACCTTTCTCTTAGCAGTTGATTAATCACTGAGCAACCAGGCCACCTATACTGTGGATAGTTTCATAAAACAGAAAGCTGATTTGGATGGACGAGACTTGATTTACACTGTGACATTTTCCTGCTTTTAAAGATCCAGAAGTTTCATTCTGTTTTGTTTTAATCCAGCACATGCCCATGGAAATGTCAGTTTCCAACATTTCTCAGGCAGTTATAATGGAAGGTTTCCATTTCTACTTTTTTTTAAATGTATGGCACTCATATGACTGTTTGAAAGAGAGGAAATTAGATAGCTATCATAAACAAAATTGCAATGCTAAACATCGGAAGCAGAAGAAGGCTGTCATTAACTCAACTTGCAGCGCACCTTGGCATTTAAGAGATGTGATGGGAATCTTTTGCTTTATCAAAATTGTTACAGCTCGGAATGTAGTGGTGCCTATTTGGAAATGAAATGTATCATGAAGTTTTAATGAGTGTTTACATTTTCCCAGGGGAAAGAAAAAAAAATCTGGAAAATTTAGAGTTGTTTTTCAGGATCCACAGAGACAGATCAAAACCTCAAATCAAAACACGCCATGTTTCAAGTCTTGCTTGTTTATAAGCCATAAACCCACCACCGTGCTGCAAAGTGTGGACTGTAAAGAAAGACAAATAAATTTGACTTTCAGGATCGAAACTGAAAACCAAAATTTACAGTTGCTACTTTCATCCTTATGCTATCAGTCGTCCTGGCAGACAACACTGGCTTTTCTAAGAAAAGGTTATTAGGGTTACAGAGGCACATTTGAAAGACCCAGAGGGGAAAGGAAAAAGATGAAGCTTTATTGCCATCCATTAGAAAAGAAAACAAGAAAGTGCACAGCTAAGCAAATAGGAATGACAAATCTAAGGCGAACAAAATAATACAAAAATATACAACAACTGTATGTAAATGCACATATGTAGATACATTGTTAGGTGCCATCAAGTCAGTTCTGACTCACAGTGACACAGTCCAGCAGAAGGACACACTGCCCTGCTCTGTGCCACCCTCACAATCCTTGTTATGCTTAAGCCCATTATTGAGGCCACTGTGTCGATCCACCTAGTTGAAGGTCTTTCTCTTTTTCAATAGCCCTCTATCAAACATGATGTTCTTCTCCAGGGACTGGTCCCTCCTCACAATGTGTCTACAGAACATGAGATGTAGTCTTGTCCTCACTTTTCACGAGCGTTCTAGCTGTATGTCTTCCAAGATCGTTCTGTTAATTCTTCTGGCCACACAAACTAACCCAAACACACTGCTGTTGAGTCGTTTCCAACTTAGAGGAACCCTACAGATCAGACCCTACAAGGACAGATGGTAGATTTGAACTGTCAGTCTGTGGTTAGCATGCACTCTCTTAAACACCAGGCTCTATTCTTCTGACAGTCCGTTATATATTCAATATTCTTCACAGTACCATAACTCAAAGGCGATTCACTGTCTAGCTTTCACACATATATATCCTATGGATACATCTATATTCATATAGATATATTCATGAAGGGTGACCTCACTGGACAATGGTAAGATGACAGCCTCGGGGTTGCTGTAAGAAAGAAGAACTTAAGATCAATTACTCCTAGACCCAAATCACCATGTTGTGCAGAATATGCTGAAAATTCTATTATTTAATATGATCTGAAAGACACATTATGTAGATGAAATGTTTGAAGAGCTTCATTAAGAGAAACAAAAGCAACTAGCTTCTTCCTTTATTCGTTGAGTGGCTGTAGTCAGTGCTTGTGATGCCTAAAATGACTGTAGCCTTGTTTCCAGTGTAGAGAAATGAGTAGGAGACATTTGTTTGTTTATTGTGGTGGATTTACGATTTTTAAGCAGCATACTGGCCCTTTGAGAGCTACTTTTCTGTTCAGAGACTTATTTTGTGTCTTCATTTCTTTTAATATTTTATTATGGTTAAATGGAAATGTACAGTCAAAGTCAATTTGCTGTATCAAACCCCATACATAGCCCTGCATGCAACTCCATCTGGTATCCCAGCCTTGTGACAGCACATTCGTCCCCTCCAGTCTGTATTTCCCATGTTCATTCAACCTAGTCCTGTCCCCTCCTCTCCACCCTCTGGAGAGGGAAGGGAGATGGACATTCAGAGATGAGCTATCAGATGGGAACTGGCTTAAGTGAAGGAAGTGTTTTCATTTCTTAGAAGAATGTTGTCTCTATCTTCTAATGTTTATGGACTTCCTTTTAACCAGAAATATACAGATTCTTCCTCACAACTTCTACCCTTGAACTGTTTGCTGTTCACTATGCAATACAGCTCAAGTTACAGAAACAATAATTATGGACAATTCTGAGATGACACAGTTCATACATACTTCTAGATATGACAGGATTTAGTCTTAAATCAAGACAAACCACATGAGTATTTCATACCAGGATATAGTGCCTTGTTCCTTTGTTGTTGTTGTTAGGTGCTACTGAGTTGGTTCCAACTCATAGTGCCCCAATAGGGCAGACTACACCACCCAGTGTCCAAGGTGAGGCTTGTGGGTTTGAACTGTTGACCTTTTGGTTAACATCTGAACTCTTAACCACTGCTCCACCTTTGTAGAAGTGTTCTTATCACTATTTGGTTTCTCGATACCTAATAGTACTGAGCAACCTTACGCGAAACAACTATATGCAACCTGCTACTGATTTCATCAAAGGAATTTTATCATTTCCCTCTAACTAGACTCGGAGAATGAATTTCTTTCATGATCTTTAGCCCAGAAAACCTGTAATTCTTTGAAGTAATTAGATCTTCTCAACTTTGTACCTTGTTTCTCTTTTTTTATGTCAGCATCTAGAAACTTCACATAAATGTTGCTGGTTTACTTTTGATGTCTTTCCAGGGACATCACCCCCAGCCTTACACCTTACATCGCTTCTTCCTCCTTTTCCATTGCTGGGGCTGTATCAGGTTGTAACACATGTATTTCTGTAAACCTTTGAAATATTTTTAGAACTAGACAGCCTATAAATACAAGAATGAGTAAATGATGAGCAAAACAAGGAGAGTCTGCAAAGCCATAAATTACAACTTCATCCTCTGAAATGAGAAGAAAAGGTCAAATGTTATTCACAGAAACCAGAAGTCAACGTGAATGATGACTTCATGTAAAACGAAAGTAAGTGTAGGCTGCAAGGCTAATATACCCAACTGATTGTAACACTCTCTCCAGGAACTGGTCGCTGATTTGGTTTTTGATGGGCATCACGTGGACTGTCCATTCCTCGCAGCCTCCTTATATCTGACATACAAGTGGAATCATGAGTCATGAAGGTCCACTCTGCGGTTTGCCTTTCTGACTTTTGATGACATTGTTAACAACTGAGTGATGGACGTTGTTTCTCAGTGTCCTTCCCTCGTGCCCACACGCATTTAGTCTAAGCGAAGGGTCATCCCAGTAAGGTCACTGAAAGTGCAATGGCAGGCCTCACTGAGGATTCTCAATTGTTATGCTGTATCTTGGTCGTCTGTAGTTGCTATTTTTTTCCTCAGAGATTCCCTTCAGATGTCACAACATATCTGCACACTCAAGCAGCTGTAAGGTAAGTTGATCAGGAATGCCTAGATAATACAAAGTTCAAAAAAAACCCTAAAAAACATGTATAGCTTAATCTATTTAGATTTCTGTCTTGCTATTTTTTCTAGATGTCAGAAAAAAACCTAGATTTTAGTCTTTGCAGTAATTATTACACCTAGAATGTCTCACTTCCCTTCCTGTGTCTCCTCACTCTCCGTTAACCCAGCCATCTCAATTTCTCTACAATGAATATTCTGATTTAAAGAAAACACACCAATGAGTCCTGTGCTTGCTCCACTCTGGAACTTTTATGTATTTTACTGACTGAGTACTATTTCTCACACATTTAAATAATAATTTTTAACAATTCTCAAATAGGTTGCGTGGAAAAAAGTAAAAAGCAAAAAGAGAAATAACGTTGCTATGGAAGTCAGAACTACGGCTCGATTACTGCATATTTATTCCAGATTTAGTTCCTGGGTCTCAATTTTCTTACCTAGCCAATGAAGAAGTGTCACTTCATGAATATGGTTTCTTGCTGTGATGTCTCATTTATGTACTTTTCACAGCTTGTTGAAAAGAACTTCCAGGTCTGATTCTTATTCATCTGCTATTTGGTTATAGCTCCTAGGAGACCATGATGCATATATATATTGAACTAATAATGATTAAGTATTAATAATAATTTAGTTGTATTTACTAATAAGCTATTATTTTATTTAAAGGTATTTTCTTTGTACGTAATAATGACTTATTTTCTGACAAATGCTCCATTGATGTAACCAAGTTTCATCATTATTTTTGCATTAATTGGGCCCTAGGTAATCACATGGGTCCCATGCTGTTCAATCTGATCAACACAGATATTCTCATAGATCACAGAACAGATGCTACAGAAACAGTTATATTGTGAGACTATTTTGGAAATTTAAGTTGTCACTGTCTTGTTGTCCTTATATTCTTCTATTCTGTTTCTCCCTCTGCCTCCCACCACTACCAATCACAGCCTTGGGCCTTTTCTCGTTATTGAAAATGCAGTGGTACCTTTGTGCATCATGTCCCCCAGGGTAGGACAGATACATGGATGAAAAAAATGTAAATGTCAATTTTAATATACACATAAGTACAGAACTGACCCCACCACATACAACACATGTAACATGTAGGTAGTTCTTAACTCATGATAGGGTTCCTTTCCAACGACTCCATCATAAATCACTTGTAACATAAATCAGATACCTCTTTTCTTTCCAGTTTTCATTATTATTGTCTTTTATTATTAGTAACTTCATAAATTCAATTGTTACTTTTCTTTGAACACCTGTGAGTGAACATCTGAGCACAATAACATCAGCAAATCACTGCCAGGTAGAACCAGTGGCATAAAGTGCTACAGCTGCTAGCCAAAGGGTTGGCTGTTTGAACCTACCAGGCACTGCTTGGAAACCCTATATGGCAGTTCTCCTCTGTTCTAGAGGGTCGCTATAAGTCAGGATTGACTTGTTGGCATACAACAGACCTTGTTACCAAGGATAAAATATACCAAAAAAACACAAAAACTCAGAAGATTCTAAATGTGCTTTATCCCAACTCAAATGCTTCATAATCTTATATTTGTACATATATAGAGTATACTTAAATAGCATGCCATATAATTATAGGTAATGTATTAGTAATATATCTTATTTACATATGTAATATGTAAAGATATAGATAATTATTATGAAAAATAATATATAATAAACATAGAAATATGTTATAATAAAATGTATTTATTATATAGTATATAGTTACATAGCATTATATATAATACATTGCATTGCACATAGATTATAATTTCATGTACAATTATATAAATAACAAATTTCACATATAAAAAAACTGTTGCTGTTGAGTCAATCCCAGTTTGCAGCAACTCTATAGGACAGAGTAGAGCTATCTCATAGGGTTTCCAAGTGGTACCTGATGGATTTGAGCTACCTACCTTTTGGTTTGCAGCTGAGCTCTTAACTATTGCACTATTAAAAACCCACTGCCATCGAGTCGGGTCTGACTCATACCGACCTAGAGGTCAGAGTAGAATTGCCCTATAAAGTTTCCAAGGAGTACTTGGCAGATTTGAACTGCCGATCTTTTGATTAATAGATGTAGCTCTTAATTCACTACACCACCAGGGTTTTGTTTGTGCCAATAGAGCTCCTATTTTCAGATAAATAGATACAGATAGATCCATATATCTACATAGACACAACCTAAAAAACCAAACCCACTATTGTTGAGTCAATTCCAACTCATAGTAATGCTACAGGACAAAGTAGAACTGTGTTACAGTTTCCAAGAAACATCTGATGGATTTGAACCACTGCCTTTGGTTGGCAGCTGTCACATTTATTCACTAAGCCACCAGGAATTCCTGTGTGTGTGTGTATATATATAGTAGTCTGAACCTCAGAGTTCAGATACACATGCAATAATCCATCTCTCTGTTTCCATTTCCTACAATTTGGAAACCTGAAGTTGGGTAAGAGGCCAACCGAACACCTCAGACTTGGTAGGCTTGTGCTCACAGCTGGTCAGCACTCTGGGAGTGGACAGCAAAGTGGGTACCCTCAGCCACTCAGGCTGCCTGCAGGAAGTCAAGGTGCGGGCACTGTGAGCTTCCATGGAAGGGGCTGGCAGCACCAGGGGATCTGACAGGCAACCTGGGCTGAGAGCTGCTGCTGGGCCCTGGGTTCTGTGTGGTGCAGGGTGAACAGCCCACGTGTGACAGCAGACATGGAATGGGGCTGCACCTCAAAGGGCCAACAGCATCAGAGAGAGTCCCGTGAGTCCCCGACCAGAGAAGTGCAGACCGTGCAATGCAGTTAGCGGCTGAAGCTGAATCCAACAGGATGAGCTAAGCTACAGTACGCCCTGACAACCAACAGCAAATGCCTCTCCCCTGAAGGCAGAGGCTTTGGATCACTACAGGTAGAACAGAAAAAGTGATTTCTGAAAGTATGCATTCTAAACTAAAGTGAGGACCAAGCCCAGTAGGAAGAGGGCCATGTGTGTCTAGCTACAGTCAGTGACAGGGAAATGAAGGAAGCTCTATTTTTGCACACTTGGCGCTGTGCCTGTAGACGCTCAATACAACAGAGCCACCTGTCTTCCTGCAGCCAGTGAGTTCATCCCAGTGACAATAGGCAGATTGGACACTGACGTGGGAATTGTCGATTTGGCAAGATGAGCTGCTGCGCAGCCACCAGAGTGGGGAGCACACTCACTCCTGGGCACTTTTTACTACACCAGACCACATTGAGAGGGACTGAGCCGTATCCACTTGAAATATGTGTTGGAATTGTTACCCCTATACCTGTGGATGTGATCCCATTTGGTAACAGGGCTTATTTGTGATGTTAATCAGGCCGTATCAGCATAGGCTATGTCTTACATCTCACCACTCTTGAGGTATTAAAACACAGTACAGAGGTGACAAAGTGGCAAAGAAGATAACTGTCACATGGTGATGGCCAAGGAACTGAGGGACTGAAGCTGAAAAATATTTAACTTCTCCAGAGCCCACAAAGACAGAGCGCCTTCCCCTAGAGCCAGCACCCTGAATCCAGACTTCTAGCCTCCTAAAATTTGAGAAAATAAATCTTTGTTCTTTAAAATCAGCCACATAGAGGATTTCTGAAACAACAGCTCAAAGAAGCTAAGGTATGTATACGATGGCTGCTAAACAAAACTCTACAATCTACAGAATGGTTTTGTGCAATACTGTGTTAATTGGATGAAGAACGTGAATAGGAATAAAACTGAAAGAAAAATTTCACCCGCAATTCCATTTTATCTCAATGGCAACAGATAGCAAAACTAACTGGCTCCCCTGTTCAACATTTGCTTTCGCTCATTTCTGTACACAGTCCCAATCCCAGATGTGTGAAATCATACCCTATTCCATTTCCTCAGTATTGTTTTCTAACCTAATGCACAAATTTCATCATAAAGATCATATTTATTGGATCCATTATTCTGTGACAGGTTCTTTTCTAGACCATTCTTTTCTTATTCATTCCCTCTGTTGAACATCTAGAAGATTCGCCATCATTTATAAAGGCTCTTACCAGTTCAGTGGACATGTGTAGAAATAGCCTTAGGGTTCCAATATATCCTGAGAACAAAAGCAACACACACTGCCCAGAATTAAAAAAGGCAAATATTGCTTTCAGACTTGAAAGATAACTTTATCTGACTAATCTATTTTTAGATGATGAAATACCACAGCAATGGCTTCTTACATAACATATACACAGCCAGGTTATCAGACTGTAACCTCTGTTTATGGACTGTCAAAGTATGTAAACCAACATTTTAAACACTGAAGATTATAAAAACTCACAAGTTGTCATTAAGCTGTTTAAAATGAGGATGGGGAAGCATTCAATTTTCACCACTCCTTTCCAGGCTTAAATTAAAAAACTGTATTGGCTTTGGGAATGCAGTATTGATTTTTTTCTCAGGCATGTTTCAACAATTTTGTTAAAAATAAAAGGAATCTGAGCAGTTTGCTATGAGTATTCACTCAAAGACATCAGCACTAAATGCCCCAATAGACATGCTAAAATACTTGAATCAATATTCCAAGTTAAATTATGCTTACACAAAAAGAATGTAGTAGTTGACAACTCAGATTCTAAGAGACAGAAACAGCCAATGTCTGATTTTCCATAAGCTCATTAAAGAACTCGTGAGGAATTCACATAGACATTTCATTTTATCAATACCGATTCTTGCACAGTTATTTCTTTAATGATTTTCCCAATATTAAATACTGTTTTCTTTGTTTCAGTGATGCTTTGAGAAAAAGCTCTATGCAGCATATGACACACCGAATTCACAATAGTTTTTCCTTCTGTTTCCTTTAGTAAATGTTGATTTTTTGTTGTTGGTTTGTTTTTTAACACATTTTTTTAGGATAACTTTCTGTTCACAGAATGATGGATAAGATAGCCCAGAGAATTCACATATATCCCACATCCAGTTTACTCTATTGTTAGCTGTTTGTATATGGCCATCACATAGAGTCAACGTGTCTGATTTTGGTGAATTGTGTGTTGCTGTGATGTGAGAAGCCCTGCCACTAGTATTTCAAATAGCAGTAGGGTCACCTACGGTGGACTGGTTTCAGAGAAGCTTCCAAACTAAGGCAAACTAGGAAGAATGGCCTAGCAATCTACTTCTGAAAATTAGCCAATGAAAACCCTATGGAAACAGAACACTGTCTGACTCATGTGCTTTGGACACGTCATCAACAGTGGCCAGTATCGAGAGGAGGGCATCATCAGTGATGGCGCAGAGGACCGTGAGGGCTAGGGAGACTCTCCTCGAGGTAAGACAGGCACAACAGCCACAACAAGAGACCCCAACATGCAACGGGAGGATGAGGCAGAGTCAGGCAACTGCTGGTTTTGCTGTGTGTCAAGTCACCATAGGTGTCGGTTGACTTAGGGGCAGCTATCTATCTCTGTCTACACTGGGAGAATATATTTATTCAAATTAACATATTAATACAGTGGCTGCAACAGTGAACCCAAACATAATATCCACTGTGAGGATGGCACAAGGCTAGGCTGTGTTTTTTTCTGTTGTAGACAGGGCGGTTGTGAGTCAGAACCAGCTCAACAGCACCTATCAACAACAAAAAGCGTCCTTACTCAAGAGTTCTTAGTTTCTACCCCATGCCCTTCTTCTGTTTCCAGATCCTATTCAGGATACAATGTTACGTCTCTTTGTCATGTCTCCTTATGGTTTCTGAGCAATGACATTCTCTCAGACTCTCATTCTTTTTCATTTTTTGTGATCACGACAGTTTTAACAAATACTGCTTATACATTTTACAGAATGTTCCTCTGTTGGAATTTGCCTGATGTTTTTATAGGGCTGAAATTGTGATTCTAGGCTTTTAAGAAGAACATAGAGATAAAGTACCATTTTTATCACATCATATCAAAGGTTCTTATTATCGACATTATGTGTCACTGTTGATGTTCATCGCCTGGCTCTTCCGGTTGGGGGATTGCCCCCTCCTGTTTATTTCTGATTTAAGTCAGTACATATTCGTGGATATTTATTTTATGATACCTTTTGTTATTCGGTTGTCCCAGCTTTGACCTCTGAGAACACTTGCACTTGGCTTTTCTGTTCTTCCAGCAGGCTGACATCACGATGGGGCTCTTTGCTGATGGGGGCACTTCATGTTTACTGAAACTTGCCTCATTTTTCTGGCATTACAAGATGCTTGAGGAACATCCTTTCTCAGTCCTACAATCAACCATTTCCCCAGGAAGCCCTGGGCTTTAGGTGTGCTCTCATCGCTTGGAAGAAATCATTGCTTTGAGGTCAGCAAACTGAGCAAAAAATATATTCATGTGGACTAACCCATGCATAGGTTGAGGCTTAATCCATCATTAATAAAGCAGATATTTCAGATTAACATTATCTGTTCTTTTGGGCTTATTCAGTGCAAGAATAATGCATTTTAATAATTTCCTTTTTTGGCATTTTTAAAGGAAAATTGTAGGTTGTAATGAACTACCAGCCTCCAGCTCAATGACTGATAACAATAATAACAATTATTAATCACTGGGATTTCTATTAAATAAAAACAAACACACAGCATTCTTTTACCAAAAAAAAAAAAAATCTGAATTGCAGAACTCCTTTTAAAACATTACTGAATGGCAAGTGCAAAGACCATCAGTTGATTTTGCTGTCTTATTTAACTCTGTGTTTTCTCATTCCCTAATCAGAAAAGCACTGAGCTTATAAATCAACATGTGAAATATAATTCAAGATGTAAAATGGGCTAATACATCAAATTCACTTAGTCACCTAATGCACCAGGCAGAATGTTGAAGAGTTTACAGAGTTTCAAGAAAGTATTGTTCAACTGGCGACAGGGGAGACTGAGGCAGATTTGTGCTCCACAGGTGTTTACTCTTCATGTAGTTAGTGTCATTGCCCTTTAAGCCCAGTTCTTGGCTGGCTGGCTTGTAATTTCTCTGAAATTTCATACATATGACAGTACAGCATTAGAAATGGAGGGGGTGACCTTACATTTTTAATATGAATGAAAAGAGTAATATTGTCCAGGTGGCCTGGGACAATTATTCTAAAGGTTCCAATAGTAAAGCAAGAGAAGACTTTTATGAAGTTACGAAGTTGGAAGGTATTCATCATAATTTTTATGCACATTTCTACTTGAAGATTTATTGCAGAAAAATTCTGATGTGCATTTAAAATAATAGGTTGGATTTTAAATATAGATACCTTAGGATATTTCCAGATAAACGGAAATCTAGGGAATTTGCCAAAACCAAATCAAAATTGCAAGAAATATTCAAGGGAGTCCTATCATTAGAAAATCAGCAACATCCAATAACAACCTAAGACTAGAACACAGAACAGAGCAAATGGCTATCAATCCAAATAGTGAAATCAAAAGATAAATCAAAGGTAAACACTGAAAGCAGGGAAACATGTCATTATGCAAACATTAGAACAAAAAAGAAGGGCTTAAAAAAAATGTAGTCATAGATATTCTTTATATTCCTACCCTACCCAAATACCAAATCCATTGTTGTCAAAGCCATTTAGATCCATAGCAACCCTATAGGACAGAGTGGAATTGTCTCATAAGGTTTACAAAGGTGTCATCTTACTGAAACAGACTGCCACATCTTTCATTCCATTCCCATATGATAATGTGATATAATGTTCCTGTGTAAGACAATGTTAAAATAGCAAATGTAACAGAAAAACTTCAGGAAAACAGCCTCAGAGCCTGTATTTTTAGCTTATAAAAATGATACAGTATTTTACCATGTGATTGCATATCATTTTTATAAGCATAAAATAAGGGGTCTGAGGCCACTTTCCTGATTTTTTTTTTTTTTTTTTGGTATTATGACTTTTACAATATACAGAATTCTGATAGTACAGTGGTTAAGAGCCCAGCTGCTCATCAAAAAGTTGGTGGTTTGAATCTACCAGCTGCTTCCTGGAAAACATGTGGAGCAGGACCACACCTGGAGCAGTACTACTTTGTCCTACAGTGTCACTGTGAGTTAAAATTCAGTCCACAGCAACGGGCTTACAATATGTAGTGTATCTTTCTAAACGTTATCTAAAAATAGAGAGCAACAAAATTCTACATATCTAAATCTACTCCTAAAGCTTTCTTTAAATTTCAGTAACTTGACTGGCCATTATTTCCTCCAATATATTCTAAGGGGCATGAGTTTAGCAGGACGTTATCTCACCTCTGGACAGGAGCTTCCCAGTTAGCTTCATGTATCTACTTAATTGCAGAAACACACTCTTCACCACTGTCATTTCATGTCTTATAGTCCAGTCCAATCTTTGTCTGAAGAATTGGCTTTGGGAAAGGTTTCACACCTGGACTAACAGGAAATCCTGGGGCCATGTCTTTTGAGGGTCCTCTGGTTTGCTGGACCATCAAGTCTGGTCTTTTCAATAGAGTTTGAGTTCTGCACCTCATTTTTCTCCCTCTGCATCAGGGACTCCTGATTGTATTCCCGTAAGGGTAGTCACTGGTGATGGCCAGGCACCATCTAGCTCTTATGGTCTCTTGCTGAAGTAGTCCCTGGGTTATGTGGCCCTTTCTGCCCCTTTGATTCATATTTTCCCTATGTCGTTGACGGCCTTCATTTTAAATGCAGGGAATACAGAATTAAACAAAGGAAATCAGGTTCTTAAGCACAGGATTTCAAAACCATCATCTCTAAGACAGCATTTTCCAGCCTTAATTAAACCAAAAAAATATTCTAGAGCACAAAAATCTTAACTTGTCCTTCAACAGGGAGAAAACCCATTGCCACTGAATCAATTCTGACTCAGAACAAGCTTACAGGATAGTGTAGAACTGCCACATAGAATTTCCAAGGAATAGCTCGTGGATTCAAAGTGCCTACCTTTTGGTTAGCAGCCAAGCTCTTAATCACCACACCACCAATCCTCCTGAACAGAGAGAGAAGAGCCTTTACCATGATCTACGAAATGTAGTAGTGGAATGCTACATCTGCTAACAAAAAGGTCGGCAGTTCAAGTCCTCCAGGTGCTCCCTGACAACTCTATGGGGCAGTTCTCCTCAGTCCGATAGGGTCACTATGAATTGGAATTGACTCGACGGAGTGGGTTTGGTTTTGGGTACCATGTGCCAGGGATCTTACAAGTGATACCATATTTCATCCTCACAACAAACCTGTGAGTCTGTTACTATTATTCTGTTTTCTATAGATAAACAACAGAAAAAGTTAAAAAAAGAATTAAGTAATTTCTTCAAGGTCTGTTGATTAGCAAAAGACAGAAATGTGAATTCCCTTCTATCGGGTATCTACTCCTTTTATAGTTCAAATTTCTCATGGGAAATTTTAAGACACGAATTACATTTTTGAGATTATATTGGTAATTATCAACACAACAAGAAGGGTGGATTGAGTGGCATGGAAAGTCACCCTCACCATACCCTCTATCTCTAATAATTCTCCCACAAAACCCCTTCAATTAAATGTTTAAGCTAACTGTCAACTATGTGTCCTGGGCACATATATGGCAAGGCTTCATCTCGCAAATCAGTCTTCTTCCCTTGATCCTTCTTATACAGAAGCTACAAAGATTTCACTGATAATACCTACTTTTATCTTTGCTAATGACCTAAAATATACTCATATATAAATTACACTACATTTAATTTATCTAATTATACCTGAATAACTAAGAGCAGTAATTCATTTTTATTATATTTCAGCTTAGGACACATAGCTAAGGTATGTGTACATCTCCACTCATGCACAGCAGTTATTAATACCAGGAGTTTGAAACTTGAATTCAGAGTAGGTAGCTTCAAGTCGCGGGGTTTCATTTCTGCTGATTACATCTTGGATTTTGGCAAAGCTTCAAGCTGTAATCTTCTCAGTGTGTACTGAAAGTCATAAGCTATATAAAAAAGTAGGTACAGTTCAGGGCTACCTAATGTTAACACAGATTGAATTACATCCCCCTGAAATATATGTGTTAGCTTAACTAGTCTTTGATTTCCAGTACTGTGTGACAGGCTACTATTTTCCTATCCAACATGATTTTCCTATGGATTATAAATCTTAGTTTTATGATGTTAATTAGGCATAATTAGAAGCAGTTATGTTAATGAGGCAGGACTCAATCTATAAGATTAGGTTGTGCTTTAAATCAGTCTCTTTGGAGATATAAAAGAGAGAAGAAAGCAGAGAGACAGGAGGACCTTATACTGGCAACAAACAGAAGCCAGGAGAATATCGCATCCACTGGATCTGACATCCCTATGCTGAGAAGCTCCTGCACCAGGGAAAACTGATGACAAAGACTTTCCTCCAGAGACATCACAGAGAGAAAGCCATCCCTTGGAGCTAGTCTTCTAGATTTGGACTTTGAGCCCCCCAAATTTGAGAGTGTAAATTTCTCTGAGTTGAAGCCATTCACTTGTGGTATTCTTGTTATAACAATGCTAGATAATTAAGATACTGGATCTTGTGGCCACGAAACCACTGGGCAGATTTGAACCACCAACTTTTTGGTTAGTAGCCAAATGCTTAACTGTTGGGTGACTGGAGCGCCGTAGGGTTAATATCAGGCCTATAAATCAATGTGAACTTTAAAGATGAATTATGCAGATAAAATTATAGGGTGCAGGATTTGGCCATGGTGACCCCATGTGAGTCACGTAGAACTGTGTTCCACAGGCTTTTCGGTGGCTGATGTTTCAGAAGAAGGTCACCAGGCTTTTTATCCAAGATACCTCAGGGTGGACCTGAACACTCAACCTCTTCACTAGCCCTCAAGTGCTTCACCATACGTATCTGTTCACTGTGGGGAGGTGCTCCATTTTCAACACCCACCAGGTACCTTTCCTCCCAGATTTGTCAAGGGCAAGTTAGTGTTCACAAGTTAATCTTGGAAAAAACATATTTTCCAAGGCACAGGCATCTGTCTCAGAGTCACTCTACCTCTGGCCCAGCAGATCATCCTCAAAACAAAAACAAAAAAGAAAAAAAAATTCTTCTTTGAGCTTTTGTTGTGGATTTGGCACCAGGAACCCACGCAGTCCATACTCTATGTACCAGTGGCCCTGGACCTAGCTTACATTAACTATGCAACTAACATAATAAATCAGTGGCAGGGTACAGCTTTCCAAGACTAATATTAGAAATTGAAAAATGAAATTATCTGCATTGGAGGCCTAACTGAAACACTTCAACTATAACAGAGATTATCTGTCAGTCACCAGAACGTAAGCTTGAGATGGACAGGCACCATTGTCTGTTCTGTGCACTGTCACGTCTCACACCTGGAAGTAGCTCTGGCACGTGTGTCATAGGGGAGTATACATGCAATACAAATGTGCTAAATAAAGGATGACTGTTAAGGTCATGACAGAATTTAGGGACTAAAAATGAAGTCACAGGCTTTCACACTGTCAAACAAAAACATGAAGAATTGTTCAGGGTGTGCCTAGCTCAACAGACATAACACGGTTTATAAAGAAAAGGTTCTCCATCTTATTTTGGTAACTAGCAGCTAGGGTCTTGAAAGCATGAGGGTGGTCATATAATATACTTTACTGATTGGTCCCATCTCATGCAGAGCGAGGAAGAATGAAGAAAACCGAAGACACAAACGAAAGATTAATCCAAAAGTCTAATGGACCACAAAGACCACGGTCTCCACCAGACTAAGAGCAACGTCACTAGATGGTACCTGGCTACCGCCATCCACTGCTCAGACAGGAATCACGACAGATGGTCCCAGACAGAACTGGTGAAGAATGTAGAACAAAATTCAAACTCACCGAAAGACCAGACTTACTGGGTTTCCAGAAATAGGACAAACCAAGAGCATGGTCCCCAGATACCTTCTTAACTCAGTATGGAAGTTACTCCCGAACTTTGTTTGTCAGCCAAAAGTTAGGCATGCCCATGCAACAAACAATAATCCACATAACTCAGTCATATGTACTAAGCTGAAGGGGCACACGAGCCCAGGGGAAAGAATAGGAAGGCAGGAGGAGACAGGAAAGCTGGTAACGGGGAACCCAAAGTCAAGAAAGTGAGAATGTTGACGTGTCATGAGGTTGGTACCCAAAGTAACAAAATAATGTCTGTCTTAATTGTTTGATGCCAGGCTAATTTGTTCCTTCATCTAAAGCACAATCTAAAAAATACAAACAAACATGGAGCTTGTGAACACTACTTGGAACTTTGGGACACTTGGGGTTACAATGCTGCAAAAATGACACCAGACACAATGTGATGCTTAATATATAGTTGTCCCTCTCTTTAGGAAATTAAAGCATTGGACAATTATAGTCATGTGATAGCTCTGCACATTTTTGTATAAATTTCCACAATATTTGTTTGTATAATAACTGAACTTGCTTGTGCACACACACTTGCATGCACACACACATCACTAGACACCAGTTGCCATCAAGTGAGTTCTGTCTCACGATGACCCCATGTGTCGCAAAGTAGAACTATGCTTCCTAGGGATTTCAGGGTCTCCTTTTGAAAACCAATCACCAGGCTCCTCCTCTGTGCCTCCTCTGCGTGGGTTGGAACAGCCCCTCTTTGGGCTGGCACCCCAGTACCTCACTGTCGGTACCAACCAGGGACTCCTAATAGCAGCATAGTTCATGGTTGAGAGGTTTGTGTGCAAATTACACAAATTAGTTGATTTGATTCTCCTCCGTGAAACAGAAAGGGCAGATATCATTATTGCTAGCCCGCAGATGAAAATATCTAGCCCCATCAGTGTTGGATGCCCTGTGTTATAGGATACACCCTTGTGTCTCTCAGAGCCCCTGAGTGGTCAACAGTTAATGCACTTGCTACTAACCAGGAGTGACTTATTAGAAAGGCTTGGTAATCAACTCCCTCGCTTACCCTCCTCCCCGCAAAAACAGTCATCGAAAACCCTAGGGCGCACGGTTCTGCTCTGACACAAGTGGAGCTGTCATTGGCCAAGAGTTTGATCTAATGGCAGTGGGGTGTCAGTGTCTCTAAATGGTGATCTAAAATTATGAAACTTCCCAGCAGAGGTTCACCACATGGGCTACAGCCATGCACATCTGGAAATCCAGTGATCTCTCAGGTATTTGTTTTCCTTCATTTTATCTCAAACTTAGTATATTTCATCTCGTTTTCTCCATAGCTAAAGTTTTAAACACTCTAGCAAGAAAAGCAGACCTTCAATGAACTCATTCAAGCACCTGGATGCTTTCTCTACATAAGCACAGGGTTAAGTACCTGGCATTTACGTGGTACTCTGCTTCAGGGTATATGTTCAGTGACTGAAAACACGCAAGAATTCCTTTTACTGGTTGGTGAGTTGATTGATTGTTTGGCTGGTGGTTTGTTGGAAAGAGAAAGGAGGAGAGCTGAAGAGAAATACAATTCTTTCCACATAAATAGCCGTGTGCATGTGTGTACTCTCTCTCTCTCTCTCTCTCTCTCTCTCTCTCTCTCTCTCTCTCTCACTTAATTCCCAACGCTGATATTTTGAATTCAGTGACTGATGAATTATACAAGAGACTAGAAAGACTCATTTCCTCTGGAGGTAGGCTAGTTTCCATGGTGCAGAATTGTTTATTAAAAACAAGCACTGATCCTTAGGTATACCTTGACAAACACATGTCACTCAGAGCCAGCGGGAGTACAATCTTTGCACTGCCCATACACAGCACCTCGCCATCCAGCTGAACTACGTGCGTGTCAGCTCCCAGTTAGGAGAAAGGAAATCTTATAGTCTCATCAGTACATTTTAATGTTCAGCAAATCATGTCGGTTGTTTTCAGACTGAACACTAATTTTAAGTTGGGCTAGATTGGTTACTTGGCAGTTGGATAAATACACAGATCTGTGAACAAAGGTACCCTAGAAAATCATTTTCCTTGTTGAGTTCCTTTAGATTTGGAGGATTTGGAGAAGAAAATCTACCTGAGGTCTGTCGTAGAGGCAGAGGAATACTGACAGAGTCACTTCTCGCATCTCTAGTTTCTGCTCTTTGAAAATTCATAAGACGTAAGCAAAACACCAGTTAGGGTAA
The DNA here is from genome assembly GCA_028571685.1 of Heterohyrax brucei. NCBI lineage: Eukaryota > Metazoa > Chordata > Mammalia > Hyracoidea > Procaviidae > Heterohyrax > Heterohyrax brucei. The sequence continues at coordinate 80,598,405 of CM053148.1, read as the reverse complement.
TAAGCATCAGAGATTACATTTTTATCACTTACTTTGCGTTCTTCAAAGGATGTTTTTACTGAAGTATGTAAGGCTGATTGCATCCCCAAACCGTATTTTAAGGTTATTTAAGGGTGAAGATCACTTTGTTAATAGTACTATTTTTTTCTTTTATACAGTAATACTTTGAAACTTTTTAAATGAGTAGGCCAACTTATCTACATCAAACCCAGTGCCATCGAGTCGATTCTGACTTACAGTGATCTTATAGACAAGGTAGAATTGCCCCACGGAGTTTCCTTCCTAGGAGCACCTGGTGGATTTGAACTGCTGACCTTCTGGTTAGCAACCATAGCACTCAACCACAAGGCCACGAGGGTTTCCAACGTATACACGAGCACACAAAAAGTACACAATAGCCTGTGCGCTGTCATGACCCACAGCCTAGACAACCAGGAATCTGTATCAAAAGTTAAAAGTTGGGATTTTTTCTTGCCTTGAAATTTGGCTCATGCGTACTCAGACAAAACATGCACCCCAAAGTCATCCACTTTGGGGTTTTTTTTGAAAATGGGTGTGTCGAGAGGCAAGCCCCAGGTTCTGAATCTTTGGAAAGTGGAGGGTTACCACTGGGAATCAATGAGGTGGCATCTGAGTTGGGCAGACGCGGCATCAGAAGTAGCAAAGTGATGGAGACCCTGCAGCCGCCCAGGAGTGACACTACTTCCACGCCTTCTAACTGTACCTTGCATCCTCTATCAGGTCCTGGAAAGGGAGCGCATGATAAGCCCTGAGAGCCGAGGGCTTCCCTCTTGCTGCTAATGTGGGACACTGAGAAGCGGAGAGCAAGGTGCTGTCACCATTTCACCTGTAGCTCTTAGCCACGGCCACTGTGTCTCCTAGAAGCACAACGGACGGGAGAGGAGGTGGGGGCAAGCTGGAACCGGGACGGCACGGCGTAAGAACTGGGTTTACCATGAAGGGGAGAGCAGTCAGGAAGATGGAGAGGTTTGTCATCCCAAAGACAGTCCCTAAATTGCCCAGTGCCTTCTAGACCAAATCTACGTGGTGGCTGCTGTCCACTAGGTACAGGAGGCCATGCAGTAGCGAAGATGTCTCCCTCCTCCTTTTCACTCTCTTGGGAAGCCCCAGGCCCCCCACATTGAATCTGTGTCCCTTTTTACCTCCTGTCAAGAAGTCCAAAGTCTCCCCAAGAGATCTGGAGTTCCTGGGACTGGGGACTGACTTACATTGTCCGTGGTGAGCAGGGATGATTAGGAAGCAAGTGGAAAACTGCGAAGCCCGGTGACGGTGCTGAGTGACCCTCCTTCCCTCGCCCCGGAGCCCTCAGCTAGAAGTCAGAGCCAGGCTCTGCCCGTCCAGAGTGGAACCCGCGGGACTCGGGAGACTGTATGTGGAAGAACCCGACTTCAGGATGAAAACTTTGAGATTCAGGGATAGTAGGCGCGAGTATGTTCCCGCATCCTTAGTGGTCCCTGTATTAACTCTTGAAATCTAGGAGTGCTTGCGAGTTACACAGCCCAGGTTGCTGGTGGCTCAGGCTGCCGAGGTGTGTGGCTCCAGGGCCCACCCAGGTGGCTGGGAGAAGACATCCCTGTGCCCGAGCCGACTGGCTCCAACCACACGCGATCCCACGGCCGGAGGGTAGTTCCAGCCCGGGGAAGTCTGCACCCTCGCCCGCCCCCGTCCAGCCTCTCGCAGCAGTACCTCCCGGGGAAGCCCTGCGCTCGCACGGAGGGAAGCGGCGACGCGCCACTCCTTTCCAGGAGCCGCCGTGCGCACCGACCTCCACCACCCCCGGCTCCGGTCCCTGCGCCGGCCGCGCGGAGCGGCCGCGTCCCCGGGGTTAGCGGCCTCGGACGCTCCCGGGGGCTCACTCACCGATCCTGAGTACTTGCGGGGCGCTCTGGGGAAGGAAGCAGCAGAGGAAATAGAAGAGCGTCCAGCTGGTGTCTCTGGTCCAGAGCCCAGGCTGGGCGAGGAGTGAGCGGCGCTCCATCTTCCTGGTGTCTTAATTCATGCCAAGCCGCAGCAGCTGCCGCCCGCCCGAGAGATGCACCCGGCTCGAGCAGGGTCCCCCCTCATTCTCCTGGGATGCTCAGGTCTGCGCCCTGCGCGCACCCCTGCCGCGGGATCCGGGAGCGGGCGTGGGAACGCGAGCCGGCTGGAGGCGCGGGCTGGCGCGGGGCTGCCGGTGGCTGCCGCTAGCCCATCACCGTTCCTCCTCTTCCTCCTCCATGGGCCGCAGACCGCGGACCGTCGGCGCGCTCCCGCTCCCCGAGCCCAGGGACCAGCGGGGGAAAGTTGCTGCCCGAAGCCGCAGAAACGTCCCCCTCATTCGTCCTCAGGTCAGACGCAAAAGCTGGGGGTAGGTGGAAGGGCGCAGCGAGAGAAGAGGGGGGAAAGCCGGCGGGCCAGGGAGGAGAGAGGGGACTGGGGGACCGGGCGACCGGGGGACCGGGCGCAGGAGCTCTGAGCAGCGGGCTGAGCTCCAGCAGGTTAAGTGGGATGGCAGCCACGCTCGGCTCCGGCTCCTCTCAATCGCGGCTGTCCTCCTCCCCCACCCCCTGGCTGGTCCCACCCTTTATTTCCTGCCTGCCCCAGCACCGCGCGCCCAGACACTCTCTCACACACGCACACATGTACGCACGCACATTCACCCTCTCCAACTTTGCGCTGTGGCCCTGAAAACTCAATTGAGTTACATTCTGAAGATAAACCAGACCTAACCTACGGGTCCCAGTGGAGGCAGCCGCTCGCCTGCGTGCTGAGCTGCAGAGGGGCCTCCTTGGTCACGCTCTTGTGCAAAGGGTTGGGGGTCTCGAGCTTTCCAACTATGGCTCGTCCCATTGCTAGATGGAGAAGAGACTTTCTGAACGCTCACAGGCTACCCTGGCGGGTGGCTGAGCTCTAACAAGGATGAAGAAGAGATGGCCAAGGAGGAGAATGGGAAGCCTTCAGCGCCCTCAGAGCAGAGTGGCTGGCTCCTTGCCTGTACAGACCCGAGGTAGTCTCTGCTTCTGAGCTGCTTTCTTTTACACTGGGAACCGGGAAAGAGCAGTTTCCAGCGTCCCCGCGCTGCTGCCTCACTGGATTTTCTTTGACTGTCACGTTCGAACGCTGGAAGACAAGCTATTTTTGCCATGTAGGTTTGGAGCCGATTTCTCCGCAGAAGCGCAAGGACACTTCTCTGGGGAAATCATCGAGATTTGATCATTTGGGTCTTCATTTCCTTCCGTGCTTTGTGGCGGAAGATTCCATAGAAGTGTTTGCTTCTTCTGCCTGCACACCTGGCAGAGATTTTTTAAAGTGTGAATTTTGGAGACCTCACCTAGGTGTGAGTAAATACATCTAAAAAAGATGTCTGCAGATTTATGAGCCAAGAATAGGAACAATTACAGAATAAATCTATGTTAAGGTGCACACATATATTGATTCTCTTGACAAATAATTATGTGGTATCTTGAATGTGGTACACAAACACTGTACTCTCTACTGAGGACTTTATAGTAGGAAAAAACGTACCATCCTTGGGCCAAGGGAGTTGTAATCCCCAAGCTGTCAGCATTCAGTCCTCCCCAGGGAGTGCTGGACCCAGCTCTGGGGACCGCAGTTTGGGATGAGGGTTAACAAAATTGAAGATAAAAGGGGTTGATAGGAATTCAGAGCTAGCTCTTACTAATGTAAGGGACTGAGGAAAAGGGAAAAAGTTAGAGGCATATGCTATCTTCAGAAGTTTGAAGAACTCAGGCTAAATGACTGGCCTCATTCAATGTTACTTTAATGGAAAGAAATGAAAATATTGTACATTTCACCTAATTTGGGGCAGCATTTAAGACAGAAAAGCATCAAACAGGGCCTGACCTGCTTCAGAAAGAAGTCAGTCTCTCCATTCACTCATTCATTCTTTCATTTGTTCATTCAGTGCACATTTACTGGTTGCCTGTATTGTGCCAGGAATTGTGCCAAACACTGGAGCCTCGGCAGAGATATAATTGCTGCTTTTATGAAACTCGTGGGCATTAAGGGAGTGTGATGAGCTTTACGAAACGGTTCTACGAACATGAAGGAGGAATTTAACCTCATCTGGAGTCCCTCAGTGCTTGATTGCTAACTCAAATGCTGAAGGTTCGATTCCCCCCAGAGGCACCATAGAAAGAATGCCTGACAATCATCTGCTTCTGAAAAATTAGTCACTGAAAACTTGATGGAATATGGCTCTACTCTGACACATGAAGTGTCACCACGACTTGGAGTGAACTCCATGACAGTCTCAAACGTCTATCAATGGTTTAAGAAAGTCTTCATGGGGAAGTGACCTGTTAAGTCATTGAATTGTGTCCCCTGATAGTATACATTGTAAATCCTAAACTCTATGCCAGTGGTTATAACTCCATTGGGGAGTGGTTTGTTTTTTTGTGTGTTAATGAAACAGGATTAGTATAGGTTTTATCTTGAGTCAATCTCTTCTGAGATACAAAAGAGATTAAATGGGAGCTAGGAAGGGAGATGGGGCAGATGCTAACACATGAAGATCTCCCAGGAGTAGAAGCTCAGAGAGACAAGGACCTTCCTCCACAGCTAAGAGGGAGAAAAAGCCTAAGCCTAAAACCAGCACTTACTGTTGGAACTTGTAGCCTTCTAAACTATGAGAAAATAAATCACTTGTTTGTTAAAGTCACCTATTCATGGTGTTTTTGTCATCTTTAGTTAACTAAGACATGACCCTTCAGCAAAAACTGAAAGAAAGGATAGTTCCTAAACAATCTGTAAGTACTTTTTAAAGGCAGAATACATATAAAATATTTTAGAGGGTTTTTTTTCTTATTTTCAAAACCTTAATATTTGTATTGAGTATATCCAGTTGTCTATTTCTGTCTGATGCAGCCAGAATGAACATATAGTAGATATTTTATAGCCAGATCTTGAGAACACAAGGGCCAGAGTTAAGGCAACTTTTAAATAATAAACTTTGGATTTGGATTCTGACTCCATCACGTCCTAGCTTTGTAGCCTTGGTTAAATCACATGGCCTATTCTAGAAGAAACCGCTAGTTGTGCTTATCCATGCAGGCTTCTCCTCTCGTTTTCAGGTACATGAAAGCCTATACTTTTGCAAGTAGATAGCATCACGTGTCAGGTGTTGAGATAAACCTAAACAGAAGTGGTATGCACCATTTCCAAACTGAGACTGTGAAAAGGCTATGTGTGGACTTCTAGCACCCTCTTCCTCTGCCAGGATAACTCTGAAAGCTACATGTCCTGGGGTTACAGATGGAAACAGCTGAGTTACCTCTTGACCGGGAATTTCCCCGGACAATCGACAGACCAACACTCAACTTTCTATGAGTGACAATTCAATTCTGTATGTTACTCCACAAGCATTTAAGATTTATTGCTGCAACATAAACAGCTTTATACTTACTAATAAATTTTCTGAGACTTCGTATCCTCATTTAGAAGAACCCATTGCCACTGAGTTAATTCCAGCTCATAGTGCCCCTGTAGGACAGAGTAGAACTATCCTCTGCAGTTGCCAAGGAGAGCTTTGTGGCTTCAAACTGCAGATGTTTTGGTTAGCAGCCACAGCTCTTAAGCGCTGTGCCACAAGAGTTTCTCATTTATAAAAGTAGGACAGTAATTGCACAATAGGGCCATCGGACAGCTACATGACATTACATATAAAAACTTTTCTAAACTCTTTGTTCCAAAATCCAAACTAAACTTATTACTGTCCAATCATTGCTAATTCACAGCAACCATGTATGTTATGGGGTAGAACTGCTCTATGGGGTTCTCTTGGCTTAACCTTCAAGACAGATCACCAGAAGGAAGCAGACCATCAGATCTTTCTTCCAGGGTGCCACTATGGGGGTTCAAACAGTCAACCTTCAGCAGTTTTCTTAGTCTGTCGTCTCTAAAAAAAGCAAAGCCATGAATGCATATAAATACATACAGAGGTTTATATCAAAGGAAGGTTCACATACTTGTACAAATAGGAATGTATCAAGTCCATGGATTAAGATAGAGGCTTCTCCAGATTTGCATAGTGGAGAGGGGTGGTGAACCCAAGGTCAGCAGGTTGGAAAGCAGGGTTCTTTCTCACAGGTGGTGAATATCAATGAATCCCCAGCAAGACCACAAGGCCTCTCCTGATTCATGTAGCTACAGGGGCTGGCAAGCCCGAGATCAGTAGGTAAGCCCATCGCTTAAGACCTAACAACCAGAGGTCAGATAAATAGGAGGCAGCCACAGAATCCAGAGGGAACAACAAGCTAGAATGTCTACTTATATCTGGATGGAGGCCACAGCTCCACGGAGACTCCCTTTCAGCTTATTGGTTATTCACAGCAGATTCCATCATGGTTGTGATCACACATAAACACTAGCATCACAGCTCAACCAAGCTGACATGTAATCTTAACTGTCACAGTAGTTCAAGCACAAACTCTTTGCACCACCCATGAACCTGTCGGGTCCTTATCACTCCCTATCTATTAGTTCATTTATGGTGGCTACATTATTGGTTAAATAAATCCATGCATTTACATCACTGGAAACACTAGTAGTATAGTGTTTGAAGTGCTTCAGCTGCTAATCAAAAGATTAGAAGTTCAAATCCACCAGGCACTTCTTGAAAACTCCATGGGACTGTTCTACTTTGTCCCATTGGGTTGCAGTGGTTTAGTTCTACACTACCATTTAAATGTACCCCAGATGGCAGAGACTAAAGTATTTTGTTTGGTGGTAAATCAGTCAACAGCTTTGTTTGCTGTCGGTAAACATAACAATTTAAGGAAGGTTTACTGCTTTCTACCTTTGGTTGACGAGAGATGTGAGAAAGATACTAACATAGGCTTCTTAAAGAGCGAACGGCACACCTAAGTTACTTTTCAGTATCGTCTGTAAAGCTCTGAAAAGCTTAAAACTGAAATTTATTCCCTTGTTAAAAAGCTTTCCTCTGCTGCTGTGTACATAGGCTCATGGTACTGAGTTCCTCATCAGTGGTCAGCAGCTGCTGTTAATTTGTTTCAGAGTTTTTGAGAAAGACTGTGTTTTGTGTGCATGTGTGTGTGTGTGTGTGCGTGTGTGTCCACTTATTTTTACCCATAACGGCTATGTTAATAATTTTCAATTCACAATTTTTAACAGTTACCTCTTCAGATTAAAAATGCTCAATTGAGTGTATGCTATATTTTTTCCCATTTTGCAAATTTCAGATTCACTTGAGACACTGTGGGTAACCATAAGGCAGGACAGCGGCATGCAACATTGTGGATCCCATGACAGCTGACTGCGTTATCACTACTGATCCACTTAAAATGACTGGCTTTTTGAAAAGATAAACAGTTACTAACAGAAATACGTGAGAGTAAACTACAGGACCCAAAGGGCGTCACCCCATTTTTAAAATCCAGTGAGCATACTTGAGTACACTTGTTACTCAGGACACTGAAAGCAAAAGATCAAGTGGTTTTGAGTGTTTGCTGAAAATGTGTGGCTGATTTAGAATTAAAATCCTGATTTCTTGTGCTACCTTATCTAAACCCTTTGCCTAGGTGATGTCCTATGTTTCCACAACATTAAAAATGAGCTTTAAACTAAGAATCCCCAAATTTTGCCTTTTGCTCAGGTTCTTCATCTGAATTCCAGATTTATGTAGCCGACTCTAAGAAGTATTCCTACCTACTACAATAGAGATAATTCAGTATGTCAAACTCTTGTTTCTATAACATGTTATTGCCCCACCCCTGGGCATCTTCTCAATTTTCTCATTTCAATGTGAGTACCATCTTTCATCCAGTTGTTAAAACTAGATGCTTAGGGTTGTCTTTGATTTTCACCTTACCTTCTCTCCCTACCTTCAGCCTATGCTCATACACTGTTGGTTTTACCTTTGAAAAATGTCTTTAATCTACTCTTCTGCTGTCCTGTTATCTCAAAGTTTCTCAGCTTGAAAAGTATTGACATTTCAGGTCAGAAAATTGTCATGGTGGTCTGCCCAGGCCCTTGTAGAATGTTCAGCAACTTCTCCGGACTGTATCCACTAGATGTCAGTAGCAACCCCTTCGCAATTTGTGATAACCCCAAATGCCTGCCAGCCAAGCCAAGCGCCGTGGAGACGTTGGCAAATGTTTTCAGCATAGACCAAGTCACCGAGATTGTCCATCTGGTCTATTGTAACTGACTCTTGATTATCTTTCTCTCCCCATTCGCCTGCCTCTAAGGAGGTGACACAGTAGTGAAAAGCTCGGGCTACTAACCAAAAGGTTGCCAGTAGGGACCCACCAGCCACTCCTGGACATCTCCAGGGCAGCTCTAGCCTAGGGGGATGCTGTGAGTTGGAATGGACTCAACAGTAGTACGTTAGTTCCTTTGATTCACTCATGCTTTGGGGAGCCTGATTGGTACAAACTGTTTGTGACAGGTGCTAACCTTGAGATTGATATTTGAACTAGTTGGCTCCACAGAAGAAAAGCCTAGTAAACTGGTTTCCTGTGGATTACAGCCAAGAAAACCCTACTGAGCAGTCCCACTCTGTAACACGTGGGATCTCCATGAGCTGGATTTGAACTCAGCAATGGTTAACAACATCGTCTCTTCTGTTTATCTGATCTAAATCAGTTCCCCTCATCAGTGTTTCTCACAGAGCCCTGCTAAGCCCCCTCGTATCATAGCTGCAGATTGAATTGTCCCCTAAAATATGTCAACATGGCTACACTATGGTTCCCAGTATTGTGTTACTGCCCAGTATAGTGTCATCTGAGGTGGTTTTCCTATGTGTTAAAAATCTTACTTCTACTGATGCTAAGGAGGCAAGATTAGAGAGAGGCAGTTATGTGAATAGGCAGGATTAGAGTTAGTTATATTAATGAGGCTGGATTAGAGGCAGTTATACTAATGAAACAGGGCTTAATCTACAAGATTGAGTTGTGGGTCTTACATCAATCTCTTTTGAAATAAAAAACTGAAAAGCCAGCAGAGAGACAGAAGGACATCATCACTACCAATAAAGTAGTCGCAGAAGCAGAGTGTATCCTTCTGATGTGAGGTCCCTGCACCCAGAAGCTCCTAGAGCAAAGGAAAAGTGATGAAAAGGACCTTCTCCCCAAACCAACAGAGAGAGTAAGCCTTCCCCTGGAACTGGCACCCTAAATTTGGACTTTCAGCCAAATTCTGCAGAATAAATTTCTCTCTGTTAAAGCCATCCACTTGTGGTATTTCTATTATAATAGCACTAGATGACTAAGGCAGTCATTATCAACTGTCTAATTGGTTTACTTATTTTATTATAAACTCAGTGATTGCACATTCCTTGTCTGCTTTGTTTGCCAGAAACCCCAGTGTCCAGTACTGTGCCTGGCACTTAGAAACACTCGTTTATCAGCCACCAAATCAATAAAATGAATGAATGAGTTTCATACACCATTCAGCCTACACATTTGTAAGACTGATCTAAAAAATAAACAAACTTATTTTATGATTTCCTGCGAAGCATCCATGTTGATCATTTTATATTTACCACTGTGTAGTAATGCAATACTCTAGGGTTAACAAAACTAGCCTGTAATATTAGGTGTGTTTCTCCAAATTTCAGCAAAACACTTGTATGGAGTGGAGGTTTTTCTTAACATTTCATTTTTAAACCCCGTCTGCTATCATTACACACATCTTAACAATTTTACTGTAATTTCCATACCAACCCTGGTATGACATTTTCCAGAGCACAGTGGAATGCAGTTGAAATGAAATCTTTGGGAAAAAAATGTGTCTTATTTATTCATTCCTTTGCATCCTGTTATAGCATCCTGAGATTGTGAAGGAATTCAAGTATTTGGAAGACCTATGCCAAGTTAGCGTTGAGGTACCTCTGTGTACCAGAGGAGTTCATCCACGGATCATGAGGAAGAGACCCTGGGCAGTCACTCTGCAAGGGAGGGGAGCTGGAGTCCAGCCTCAACCCAGCCCCTCACTAGAGCCCAGTGCACTTAGACAAGCACATAATCTTGGCAAGTCTCAATGACCTCAATCTGAACGTGAAGTTGCTGGACTAGTGTCCTCCATCTCTCCTTCTGGCTCTAGAAGTCAACATGAAGCATAGAAATTCTATAAAGGATGGACTCATATCTCTTGACAAATCTCTCTTAGATGTAAGTAGATAAGCTTTCTGTTAAACTAATGAGCATTTGTTTTGCTCTCATTGTATACCAGAAATTGTTCTGAGTGATTGCACAGGTCGTAGCTGGCTGAATATTGTAGCAACCATGGGAGTTAAGTAAGCACTACTATTAAGTAAATGTTACAGATGAGGAGACCGAGGCACAGGGAGGGATTCAGAGAGTACCCATCGATGTGAGATAGCCAGAATTTGAACCCAGTCTATCTGGCTCTACAGCCCTTAAGTTTTTGCCTTTTCCTTTTAATTTGTTTTCGATGAAAACGTGGATAATATCTCCTAAACAGTGAGTCCCCTTGTCCCTCTGCCTTCCATTCTTGGTAGCCACTAATAAACTTTGTTCCCTACACATTTACCTATTGTAGGTATTTCATGTAAGTCTGGCACCCCCACTTTTAACAACTCAATTATACTTGTCTCTAAGATGAGATCATTTTCCATTATTCTTCATAGAAATTTCTCTTTCCTTCTGTCTTTCCAGACTTTGTTGATAAACCTTGTCCTGTCTCTCCCAAGCTTTAGGTGCCATGGAACCAAGAAAACCCAGAAGCCAGAATCTGAATCCTCAGAAATCCTCAGAAGCCACAGGTGCTGTGGGGCTGCTCGAGTAGATGGGCATGGGCATTGGAAAGGGCAGAGGATAGCCACGGTGAGTGTGACTTCAGGGCTTGAGTAAGTAGACGATAAGGGGGAAGTGAGAAGGAAGAGTACGCAAGCGTAGAGTGACCAAGAGCTGAGACCCGGAGAGTGGGCGCGAGAGAGGAACTAGATTAACTGAACTCTATGTGAGAAAACTGAAAGCCAAACCCACCGCTGTTGAGTCAATGCTGACTCACAGTGACCCTATAGGACAAAGTAGAACTGTCCCACAGCATTTCCAGGGAGCACCTGGTGGATTCGAACAGCTAACCACCCTGCTAGGTGGGGTTTTATCCTAAGACAACACAGCAATGGTCTGATTGCTGGAATGAGAATAGAAAGAAGCTCCAACACTATGGGAAACAAGACTGCCTCAGGGATGTATATTGATCTTCTAGACTAGGATTCCATCGGAGCAGGGCTAGCCCTCGGAGGGGATAGTCTACAGCGGGGACAATCTCAGATAGGAGAGGCGGAGGAGTCTACGTGCGGGCATCCAAGGGAAGCACCACACTGCACCTTTCCTGTCCCTCCCGTTTTATTAGCTGATGCCTTAACCACCTCCTGCTCCCCTAACACACGGGGTCCTCCCAAGGTGCTGTTTCTGACTCTCAGCTTGTCTCACCTTGTACTCACTTGCTAAATTCGGTTATTCCAGTAGCTTCAAACATCACCTGCCTATGTCAGCTGCTTGCGGGAATCTCCGCCTGTGCCACAACCTCAGCTTCAGAATATTGACGGGAAATCCTTTCTTCTCCTCCTCCGATCAGCTTCTATTGTCCCCAATTCCCCCTGAGTGGAAGGCCACATCCTTCATTCCAGTTTGCATGAGAAGACACTAGCGATACTTGGCTCTCGTTTATGGCGATAACCAGTCTCTAAATTGTTGTTGGGTGCCGTCACATCAGTGCTGACTTGGAGTGACCTTATGTACAACAGAATGAGACACTGCCTGGTCTTGCACCATTTTCAAGATTGTTGCTCTGCATGAGTCCACTGTTGCAGATACTGTGTTGATCCATCTTGTTCAGGGTCTTCCTCCTTTTCGGTGACACTCTATATCTGGTTCTGCTCTAACAAAGCACCATGAGTGGATGGCTTTAAAAAGAGAAATGTTTATTCTTACACAGTCCGGTAAGCTACAAATCTGAACCCAGGATATCAGCTCCAGGGGAAGGCTTTCCCCCATGTTGGCTCTGGAGGAAAGTCCTTGTGTTGCATCAGTCTTTGTTCAAGGAGCAACTTGGTCCAGGAACCTCAGGTCTGAAGGACTTGCTTTTCTCCCGGTACTGCTTTCTTGACGGTGTGATGTTTCCAACTCTCCGGTTGCTTCCCTTTCCTTTTATCTCTTGTAAGATAAAAGGATAAAGGGTGGGGCACACCATACTCCAGGGAAACTCCCTTCGCAATGGAGCAGGGAGGTGATCTCATGAAGGGATTTACGCCAAGCCAAGTGCCGTCGAGTGTCCCACCCTAATCCTTTAACATACAGCATAGGAAAATCGCAAAGTGGAGGACAGTCATAAAATATTGGGAATCAGGTCCTGGGCAAATGGCTACACGTATTTTGTGGGGACACAATTCAAACCATGACACCAAGCATGATATCCTTCTTCAAGGACTGATTCCCCCTGATGACATGTTCAAAGTAAGTGAGATAAACTCTTGCTGCCTTATTTCCAAGGAGTACTCTGACTGTGACAGTACTTCTTCTGAGACAGAGTTGTTCATTCTTCTTGCTTACCATGATATATTCTTTGCCAATGCCATAATTCAAAAGCATCTACTCTTCTTCTGTTTTCTTTATTTGTTGTCCAGCTTTCACATGTGTATGCGGTGACTGAAAGTATCACAGACTGGGTCTGGTGCACCTTAGTCCTCAAAGTGACACTTTGTTGTTGTTGTTTATTTTTTTTTTAACACTTTAAAGAGGTCTTTTGCAGAATATTTTCCCAGTGAAATATATCATTTATTTATCAGCTACTGCTTCCATGAGCACTGATTGTGGATCCAAATAAAATGAATCCTTAACGACTTTCACCTTTTCTCTATTTATCATGTTGTTGCTTATTGGTCTAGTTACGAAGATTTTTTGTTTTCTTTCTGTTGAGATGTGACCCACGCTGAAGGTTGTGGTCTTTGATCTTCATCAGTAAGTACTTCAAGTCCTCATCACTTTCAGCAAGCAACATTGCATCATCTGCATAACACAGGTTGTAACGAGATTTTCTCCAATCCTGTTGTACTATTCCTGTCTATGTTGTCCACCTCCTCAGATTATTGGCTCCGCACACTAACTGAATACACATAGTGGAAAGATACAGCCCTTATGCACACCTTTCCTGATTTTAGATCGTGGAGTTAGTGTCTCTTCTTGTGGTCTTTCATAAGTCCTTGTATTCCTTTGGAGTGGTCTTGTGATCATTTAAATAATTCCCTTCCTTTCTCCAAAAAAAAAAAAAAAGTCCGTTCCCTAGACTGTGAGCTCTTTGAGGATATGAGTACATTAAAGACATTGAGACAGGAAAATCACTGTAGATTATTCCAGGGCATCTAATGATCTAATGTAATCAGCGAATCTATTTCAGGGGGACACAGGAAGCCACAGTCTAGAAAAGGTGATCTGTAGACAAAAGCAGACACTGGAGTAATGAACTATCAGTGAAGGAATGCTGGCAGCCTCCGGAAGCCGGAAAGGCAAAAACCAGATTACCCTTGGAGCCTCCAGAAGGATTTAGTCCTGGTGACATTTTAACTTTACTCTGTAAGGTTGATTTTCTACTTATTATCTTCAGAGCTGTAAGAGAAAAAAATTGTCGAATTTCAAACCACTACTTTTGTGGTGATTACGCAGAGTGGGAAGCCAGCAGAGACTTTGGTTCCTGGAAACTGGGTGCTGCTGTGACAAAAAACTGCAAATGTGGAATGGGCTTTGAAATTCTGCAGTGGGCAGAAACAGGAAGAATTTCGAGGAGTGTTATGGATTGCTTGGTACCCCCCAAAAATATGTGTTGTAAATTCAAACCACTGTAATAACAATCAGAATTGACTGGACGGCAATGTATTTGTACACCTATGAGTGGGGGCCCTGGTGATGTGGTGGGCACCTCTCAGTTGCTATCTGAAAGGGCAGTGGTTCAAGCTCACCCCCTGATCAGTGGGAGATGGATGGACAGTCAGTGGAAGAGGACAGGCAGTTAGTGGGATAGGACAGTGCAGTCAGTGGAGAGGATGGGTCAGTCAGTGGCGAAGAATGGGGCAGTCTGCCTTCAGAAAGATTTCAGCTGCAGAAACCCGATGATACAATTTTACTGAGTCCTACAGGATTGCTTTGAGATGGAATTGACTTGAAGGCATTGAGTTTTTGTTTTTTTTTCTTACCTTATTTTTAGTGTCTGGGGTTATAGCCCAACTTGGGAATGGGTTTTCATTGTTGTGTTAAAAGACCACATCAGCTTAAGGTATATTTTAAGCCAGTCACCTTTGAGAGAAAACAAGCTGAGTAGGCACAGTGAAGCAAGCCAAGAAGGGGGAAGATGGATGCCCCACCACATCAAGATGACCAAGAAACCAAAGACCTACCCCCAAAACTGGCACAGAAAGAAAGGCTTCCTCTGGATGTAGATGTTTGCAGCTGTGTCTTCTCATTTTGAGTCTTGCCATGGCAACAGATGACGATACTGAATGCTTGACTCCGTCCTCCTCCTTAAGCTCAACTCTTCTTTGAGAAGGTCGCTTTTCCCCAGTTGTACCTTGAAAGCCTTTTGACCTGAAGGATTGATGTAGCAGTATATCAGGTGATGTTCTCCCGTTACTCACAAGGTTTTTACTGGACAATATTTTTAGGATCAGTCTGTCTTAATCAGGAAACTTCTCTGAAACCTGTCCACCGTGGACAATCCTGCTGGTATTTTAAATACAGGCATCACTTCCAGCGCGAAGTGACGCGCAAGTTGCGGCAATACAACAAACTGACAGATGAGTGGAGGATCAAAGAATAGATGCACGTAGTTCTAAAAGCTGGATAAAACCCCAAACCCCTCTGTTGTCAAGTCAATTCAGACTCACAGATGCCCTACTGGACAGAGTCAACCCGCCGCCTAGCATTTCCAAGGCTGAAATCTCTGTGGAAGAAGACTGCCACGTCACAAGGAGTGCCCAGTGGGCTCAGACCACTGAGTTTTCGGGTCAGCAGTCAACTGCTTAACCAGCTGGCCGCCAGGGAGAGCGTGAACTAAAATCGGAGCTAAATAACCATTCTCTGTACCACTTCTCCCTGTTTCCCGGTTCGTCTGGGACCTCAGCTCTTTCTTTCCAATACTTACGTATCTCCGTATCTCTTCATGATATGCGGACACATTGTTTGAGTTCTGATGTATTTCCTTCATGTTTATGTGTGAGATTTTTGTTCATAAACGCCTTTATCTCGTCATCTGTGTTTTCTTCTCTTCCTGGGAAGGTTTTACCTTGAATCACTATTCTGGGTTTATAGTCTACTCTTCTGATATAAGGCACCCTTCAGTGCACTGGTTTGTTACAATTGTGTTTATCTCTTACTGGTCTTTATGCCTCTGAACTTAATGTTTATCTTGTTTATTCACTCTGTTCATCAACTTGATTTCTTTGTACCCATCAAGAATGTTTTCTATTCTATTCCTTTCAAGAGCCTCCCTATTCGATTTTCACAGTTGGAACACATCAATTTTCTTTCCCCTTCGGACGTCCTTCTTGGACACCTCTGTTTTCCTTTTGTCTGTCCTGTGCTCTCTAGCCACTATCAGAATTATTCTAGGAATCTCCTTCTCTGTGTATCTAGGATTTTCCTGCCTATCCCCTGGGATGAATTCTCCATTTTCTGGATCTCATATCATATTCTATACTTGCTTTGATTCTTTGTTTTGTACACCTGAATAATCTCTTTTGCTTTAATAAGTGTATTTTTTCCCCTCTGTGTATTTTGGTTTCCAAATTTCATGGTGAAAACTTTGCTTAACTAACAAATAACTCTCAGTTGTCTGCTTCTGTTTAAGAAAAACCCATTGCTGTTGAGTTGATTTGGACTCACAGTGATCCTATAGGACAGAGTAGAACTCCCACATAGAGTTTCCAAGAAGTGCCTGGTAGATTTGAACTGCCAGCCTTTATGGTTAACAGTCATGGCACTTAACCATCACATGGTTTCCTATCTTCAAAGAAGGGTGACTAGAATGGTGATTCAAGCTCTCAGTGTAACAGGGAAGCTTGTGAATTCTGAGTTTTATTGCCAAGTGATGTCAGTATCTTTGAGTCAAATAGTATATTGAAGAGTTTCCTCTGGGGCTGGCTCCATTCCCCAGAGAAGAATCTGCTGGTGTCTTCCCTTGAGCCTAAAGGTCTGACTGCAGGGAAGTAGGTGGCTAGGGAAAGACAGCCCAGCAACCTTCAGCTTCTAAACACGTTCATGTTTGCTGACTGCCCAAGTGGCTAGCTTTTCCTTTACTTCTCCCTAGTATCTGTCTGTCCAGACCTCCCCTGCAACACCCTCTCCAAAGAATAGGCTCCCCGCTTCAAATTAGGTCCAGAGAGAGAGGGTAGTTTTCCAGTAACATGGATTTAACTACTTCTTAAAGAGCTTTCTAGAAACCTCTTTTAGATTAGCTCTCCATTTCTTCCCAGCCTCTAGGTAACTCCAGGATGCCAGCTTAGAGCCATGTCAGCTTGCTACACTAAAGACTAGATTGGTTCTTGCCTTTTGCCTGTGCCAGCCCAAGATCTGAGGAGCCTTAAAGGTGCAAGTGGTTTGTGATTGGCTGTTCACCCGAAGACTGGCACTTCGGGTCCACCCCAGAGCTTTGCAGAAAAAAGACAAATTGCTTCTGAGAAGACTACAGCCAAGAAAACCCTATGGTACAGTTGTATTCTGTGACATTTGGGTTCACCATGAGTCAAAGGTCAGCTCAAGGGCAGTTGACAGAGACAACAACTGTCAACAATTTTGCTTTCTTCACTGTCCATGTGCGGGCAAAAATGCTTTTCTAGCAATGCTAAAAGCTGGCAGAAATACAGGGTCCCTGGTGGCACAGTTGAAATCCCAGTGGAGCAGTGCTTAAGGGCGATGTCTGCTAACCACAAGTTTGGCAGTTCAAATGGATGTGTTGCTCCTTCGAAACTCTACTCTGTCCTATAGGGTCACTATAAGCTGGGATGGACTTGCTGGCAGTGGTTTTTTGTTTGTTTTGTTTTCCAATTAGCCAAGTTTCTTCTCCTCTACAAACATCTTCGGTCTTCATCTCTGTGTTCTAACCATCGTTCTAGGAGGAAATGCACTCAGTCCTCCACCTTCACCCAGAAGCACTTTTTACAATAAGTGGCTGTAGCAGATGCTCTCAGTGTCCCACCCATATGCTCTCAGCAGTGGCCTCTCCATGTGAACACGGCTTCCTGTACAAAAGCAGCTGGGACTCTTGGCCTGAGGGCTGCTTCTTTGCTTTCTTGGCTGCAGAAACAGGCCTGTGTTCAATGCCAGAGAGCCAGTGCCCTTGGAAAAGGCTCTGCCACTGAGGTGACTCTGAGGTTAGTTGTACACTTTCTCCAAAGTTCCCCAGAGACATTGCCTTCTAATTGTCCTCTTAGTTGATCATGCACCATTTCCTGATTTCCTCTTCTTCCTTGTCTCATGGTCCCTCTCCTCTATTGGTGTCTCCTGGGATCACCCCCGTTGGTGAACATTTGAATCTAGAAGCACATTTCCTTGACCTCTTTAAAGTTATTTGCCTTCCCTATTATTTTCACTGGCTCATAAGTATTAGATAATTACAACTTTTGAGAGTTGGGTTAGTCAGATCTCATCCTTAGTGTCCTGGCCGTAGCAATGCAAGTCACAGTCACAAGAATCATATTTGATGGTCAGTTCAGGGGCTCAATGGCACTTGGCTTGGCTGGCTCAGTTACTGCAAGTAGTTTGTGTTCATCTATTAACCAAAAGATTGGTGTTTTGAATCCACCCAGTAGAACCATAGAAGAAAGTCCTGGCAATCTGCTTCCTTAAAGACTATAGCCAAGAAAATTCTATGGAATTCAATTCTAATCTGTAATGCACAGGGTCAGCATGAGTCAATGTTAAGGCCAATGGTGTTGGTTTTCTTCATGGCAAGCTGCTACCTTCTAGAGCTCTTGGAAGGTAATGCATGCACCCCATTGCTGAAGAGGACACACATGTCCTGAGTTTGTCCCTGGCCAGTCAATTTTAGAAGCAACTCAAACTCTGTGTACTACTTGCCTTTGAGTCATCCGCAGCATGTGGGTGACCTCAGTCATACAAAATCATTAAATCCCAAAGAAGTGAGCACAAAAATATGTTACTTATGCTCCACCCAGGTATTGGTGACATAAGGTGCAGTCTCTAAAAGCTCACTACCTAATGAGGGAAGAACAGAAAAGAACATGGCCAGATGAGTATTTACCCCAGGACAAGGTAAACAAATTATCTCCCACCACAGGATGAATGACTGAGCTGAGAATTCACACAGCAAACCACATCAGTTTATCAACAGAGTCTCTGTTTAGCTTCTAAACCCCTCAAAAAGACAGCCCTCTGTCCAATACTGTTGCAAATGCTTCTATTTTGTAACACTGCTCAGACGAGCCACTGAAAATCTTAAAGTAAAATTGATTTTTGTCACTGAATAGTTCTACAGTAATCAATGAAAGAATTTTTTCCTCCCTCACAGCAGTAGACGTTATCAATGTTTTAACTCTCTCTACTGTCTCTCTTCTCCAAGTGCTATAATCATTTGAACTGTTGAAGGTCTTGGCTCTACAGCAGCCAATTTGTCGCATGCTTTATCGCTCTTTTTTTTTTTATATTCTCAGCAAGAAGCAACTCTTTCTGTTGTGCCCTCTACACAGCCGACACAAATATTTGGAACCATATGTTCCTGTCTGGTGCACACCATGAGAAAGTGGAGAATGTCAAAAATATGGCTTACGGAGTCTCCAGTGGCCACCACCAAGAATCTTCTGCAGCATGTCGCTACATTCTAGCAGGGGTTGAGATGCAACTCTCCCGGGATGCTGAAACGGCGCCTATTCTGGCTGTACCTTGTTCTTCTAGAATGACGTTGGTAATGTCTCTTATTTCTTTGATCATGACTACAAAATCAGGACAATTCTTCTATCTAGCACTATTTAACTATTTCCCTGATAGAATTAGGAGAAGAGAAATGAGATATGGAACCAGATAACTTGTGGCCTCACCCTTCTGCCCGACCCTACCCCAAATGATTTAAAATCTGATAAACAGGTGTTCTCAAGGCTGCGTCACAATAAGCCTTAATTATTGTTCAAAACAATTTAAAAAAATGCAATTCTTTCTTACTAGTTGGCACAAGAGGAAATTTAAGCATCAAGAGGCTATAGTATTCTGTTACAAATCTTAAGGGAGATCTACTGTATTCACAGTTACACTGGGCTGCTTCTCAACTTACAATTCTAGTCATCGGTCTGTTCATTTGCCCACGTTTATTCCACTGTGCAAAAGATGTAAGGATTCTCCTTGGGAAATTGAGGAAAAGTACATGCTTTGCAAACTGAGCCACTGAGTTAAATGGCATTCATAAAAATAATCTTTTTATTATTATTATTTGCAAGTAGAATTAAAACTGTCAGTGAACTTCTGACTTTATAGCAATCACGGCAGTACAGTCTTGGATTCCTGTCACTCTCTGTCTCTCTCTTGAAACTACATAGTACTGGCCTGTGTCGAGTATTCCTGTCTCTCTTGTTCATGTTGGATTTCTGAGTCAAATTCCTTCTATATGTATGAATGATCTTGCTTAGCTTTCAAAGATGTAGTACGAAAATCTAAAAAACACCCCCAACTTTGCTGCTGTGTGCTCTTCCATTTTCTTCATCAAAAGAGACAAGTGAGGTTTTCAAACATGCATTAGAGAACTCACGTTACATATCACAATGTGTTGAATTTAGTTCATACAAATATAAAATGAAGGTTTCTTATTTAGTAGCAGCAATTTATGGGCACAGAAGTTGGCAATGATAAAAACACCCAAAGTCACCAACACAGTATCTAGTTAGTCATGGGTGATGTTATCGGGCTCAAAATAGACTTTCATTTAGCTATTTTTTTCCCCTCCCTTAACCACATTCAGGATTAAAGAGAAGAGCGAAGAGAACCAGCAGGAAAGCAGAACAAAAAGCTGGCAGGAAGACAGGAAAGAATCCAACCAGCCGAATAAATTCGCTGCACATCTTTGCCACAGAAACATTTTCAGGTGACTCTTGTTTTTGACAAAATGTGGCAACCACAGGATCTACAACACCTACAAGCAAAACTCAACAACTCTAATAATAGTTACAGAAGTGAAAGTCAATTTGCATAAAATAAGACATTGACTCAAGTCCTCTGGGAGGAGAGTTTTAAAAACAAGGTTTACAGAAATCTGTTGCCTTTTGGGAAATCACATTCCTCTTTGCACCTTGGCTCTTCTTTCTGGATGTCTTTATTACACAGAGAAAATTCCCGTACTGTTTCTTCTCTAGCTGACATCACAGAATGGGATCCATCCATCCATCCATCCATCCATCCATCCATCCATCCATCCATCCATCCATCCATCCATCCATCCATCCATCCATCCATCCATCCATCCATCCATCCATCCATCCATCCATCCATCCATCCATCCATCCATCCATTCAACCGTCATTCAGTCATGTATCACCATGAAGTGACTGAAAGACTATTTCATGTCCGAACCTGGGCTGAGCATGAGCTTTGTGAGTATCTTTCCTTGGGAAGGATGTGGGTGTTGTCAGTGGCCCAGTACAAGTGAATTCTGTATTTCGTGGACCTAACTATCTCTACTACCACCTGTCTACCAGTTCATTGTATACGATGACTTGTGCGATGCTGGAAGTTATGCCACTTGTATTCCAAATACTTAGCTTCTAAACTAAGAAAGACTAGCAAGAAAAGCCTGGCAATCTACTTCTGAAAATTAGCCAATGAAAAATCTTACATGTCACAACAGAATTTTGTCTGACATCATGCTAAAGAAACTCTACTGGCACCATGGTTAAGAGCTCAGCTGCTAACTAAGAGGTCAGCGGGTCAAATCCACCAGCTGCTCCTGGGAAACCCTAGGGATCAGTTCTACTCTGTCCTATAGGGTCGCTATAGGTCAGCATCAACTAGATGGCAACAGGCTTTGGTTTACAGTGTATTATATTCAGCTAGTGCTGCTGTAACAGAGATACCACAAAGTGGATGGCTTTAGCAAAGAAAAGTTTATTCTTATACAGCGCAGTAGGATACAAGTCTGAATTCAGGGTGTCTGCTCTAAGGGAAGGCCTTCCTCTTTGTTGGCTATGGAGGAAAGTCCTTGTGTTGCATCAGTCTTTGGTCAGGCAGCCTCTTGGCACAGGAACCTCTCGTCTGAAGGGTGCACTTTACTCCCGGTGCTGGTTCCCAAATCTCTCTGCTAGCGTCTTTCCTTTGTAACTTAAGAGACTACCTTAAGGCCCAAAACAATCTTATACATTGAGTCCCATCCCACCGACACAGCTGCCACCCATCCATCCTCATTAACATCACAGAAGCAGAATTTCCAACATGGGACATATATACAATGCTAGGAAGCCTAGCCCAGCCAAATTTCGACACATATTTTTTGGGGGAACACAAATCAGTCCACATCATAGTGCTAGCTGATGAGCCTTCTTGGTTAGAAGTCACTCAACATGCACAGTGGCTGCAGCAAAGGACTCGTGCGTGCCAATTAATCATGAGGACGGGGCATGACTGGGTGATGTTGTGGTGTACATGGGGTCGTCATGAGATAGAGCGACTTGGGGGTGATTAACAATGACAACAGCAGCAGCTGTTTGTGTGCTGTGTCTCCGAACACAGGCCCAGAAGGCAACGAATGAAAACACAAACCCAGTATCTGTGAATTCATTCTGCAGCAAAGCTGATGCAGTCTGTGTGGAGTTAGTATAAATCATCCTCTGTTGCTGGCTCTTGCGTGTATATCACAGTTCACATCTATCAGCTGGCTCTTCTTCATGTGTGATCAGAAACCTGAAGACTGTTGTTATACTGACTGAAACTTATAGGTAGTTGCATGGACACTGTTTTCAAAATGATTATCTCCCTGGGTACCGATAGCCATTATCCCAAGCCTGATGCTTGAATCATGTTTATTATGCATGCAATTTTTTTAACCTGATTTAAATATCTTCTGCTAATTTGAAAAGAATAGTAAAATAAGCAAACAATGTTTTGGGGTGTGGGGTCAGGGTAACAGAAGTGATACTCCTTATGGAGACATCTATTCTAGTCACAGTGCTAAGAGAAAGAAGCCAGATGATGCAACCTGAAGCTTTTGTTCACTTCCTCTGTGTATTGTCCTCAGTCTCCTCATCTGAAAAATGGGGGACTAATCTGTCTTAGTTTGGAAGCTCAACTGAAACCTGCTCAGCTTCATAGCAACACACAAGCCTCCACCGACAGATGAGTTCGGGCAGCCCAATTCCAGGTAGGTACATTGGCCTGAAATTGAACCTGGGTCTCCCACATGCAAAGTGAGAATTCTGTCACTGAACCATCAATGAAAATGACTTACTATGTGTTAACTGAATCAAGCCACAGTCCTACAGGATATTCACTCAGCCATCCTCAGAATGTCATCCTTAAGCTTGGAAAATGAACATCCATATATGACTGGACAAAGTTTAGGATCCATTGGTGAGGAAGAGGAGGAAAACGGCTATTGCAAAAGCAGCCAACAGTGTCTGTCCCATGGTACATTGCATAGTCTCAAGAATATGATGGAGATTTTGTACATGTTCACAAGGAATTTGGAAAGCGTTGATCCTAACTGCCATGTTGCTTTTCAGCAATGCATACATTTGAGGGTTTTCCCAACTGGATTAAATGCTATAGCAAGTACATGTGTCTTACCTTATATGCCACCTGCAAGGGATTTTAAGCATTTTGCTAATCTTATAGTAAAGAGTAGGTTCACTTACTTTAACATTCAAAACAGCTCTAAGGCACTATGTAATGCAGGTCTAACTATTCCAAAACATATCTTCCACAAAGAAAATGAGACATCTCTTTTTAATTAGTTAGAATTTAGGGAAGCAGAATTGAGTGTAATTAAAATTGGAAAATCATTATTTAACAAGAGTCATGCTACATTTCTTGGAGAAAACACAATAAAGATCTTTTAATTTCAGATGAGTCAATAATTTTATTTTTATATCTCTCCTGAGCCTGCACTAATTAAAATAGTATGGAAGATAAACTTGAGGCAGCATTCTCATTTTTTTTTTTTTGGTCTCAATTGCAGTCTCTTAGTGGGAAAGTATGTTGACATTAAGCGGGATTTTATAAAATGGTACTTTAAAAACAATTGTGAATGTGGGGCACCAAGCAAATTAAAAAGCAGTAGAGTATCCCAGAATAAGAGCAATAAGAAAATATAAAGTACAGTGGTACCAATATACATCATTTTGAAGACTAAGGTGCACTGGACCCAAGCCAAGGTGTTCTCAGTCACCTCATGGTATGTACGTAAAAGCTATACAGTGAATACAGAAGACAAAAGAAGGTTGATGCCTTTAAATTATGGTGTTGGTAAAGGATGTTGAATGTATCAAGGCCTGCCAGAAGAATGAACACATCTGTTTTGGAAGAAGTTCAGCCAGAATGCTCCTTGGAAGTGAGACTTGCAAGACTTCATCTCTCACACTTTGGGTGATGTTACCAGGAAAGACCAATCCCTGGAGAAGGACTTCATGCTTGCTAAAGTAGAGGACTGGCGCAAAAGAGGAAGACTTTCGACAAGACGCAATGACACAGTGACTGCAACAAAGGATGCTGATTGTGGAGGACAGCACCTGATGGGGCAGTGTTTCATTCTGTCATATGCAGGGTCACCGTGAGTCGGAATTGGCTTGACGGCACCACCACCAACAATATATTCTATGTTCCCTGCAGCTTGCCTGGTTATTGACATTTTTGATTATTGAAGATAAGTCTTACCTCAAATGTGTCCTGAGTTTCCATCATAAAAGTAACTTGTAGATGGGTCTTTGTTACTGCATGTCAGGATTCTCATCTTTGATGTTTTTTGTTTTTATTTTTTGATGTTTTTCATTAAACATGAACTTACGATTAAGTTACTCCATTTATTATCCAAAGAAAGCACACATAAAATAATTGCTGTACTACATGTCAGAAAAGGGGACAAAATACTGTAAATTCAATTATATTGTCTCACGTATTACATGAGAAAAACAATGCTTGAGGAGAACAAAGTTGTTAGCACACCAGTGGAAAGAAGGGAAACTTTGCTTTGTTATAGAATTGCATTGTAGATACAGATTTCAGAGTCAGTCACAACCTTTATGAAGGTGTGTGATGCAGCTGTTCACAAGAGACATCAAGTTTGGTGGGGTGTGGCAAGCAGTAGCCCCAGCATTTACTCCATTCCTGCTCCTTTGGGAATGACAGTTGTCATGGATTGCATTGTGCTCCCCCAAAAATGTGTGCATCCATTTGGCTGGGCCATGATTCCCAGTATTGAGTGACTTTTCCTATGTGTTGTGAATCTTGCTTCGATGGTGTTGATGAGGGAGAATGGGCAGCATTTGTGTTGGTGAGGCGGGACTCATTCTACAAGCTTGAGGGTTACAGTAGAGAGAAATGAGCAGAGATTTGCGAACCTCATACCACCAAGAGAGTGGTATGGAGAGCAGAGTGTGTCTTTCAGACTCAAGGTTCCTGAGTCAAGATAATCTCATACTGATTTTGGACTTGAAGCTTAATGGGCTGTGACAATAAAATTTCTCTTTTTAAAGCCATCCACTTGTGGTATTTCTGTTATAGCAGCATTAGATGACTGTGGCAATAGCAATGCAAATTAATGTTCACTGAGTTTCATATACCACTTACTTTATATGTATTGAATCATCTAAATAATCTTATGAATGCAGTGTAGTTATCAACAATCTTATGATCCCCAAATTCTCATTTTGTCAAAAAGAATTTGGAGACACAGATAGGTTAAGCAAATTGCTCCTAAGGGCTTAGCCAGTAAAAGGCTGAGCCCAAAATTCAGTGCAAGTTACCTAGTCTGAGAGTCTGAGCTCCTCACTGACCAGCCTCACTGCTCTAAAGAGAAATAAGTCATCTCCTTGTCTTAGCTCTCTCATCTACAAAATAAAGGGCAGGGGGACTTCAGCGGTGTTGTTACCTGCCATTGAGTTGGCCCCTGACTCATGATGATCCCAGGCACAATAGGAAGAAATGCTGTACGCCCTTGTCCATCCCCATGACCCATTGAGGATTGGATCACAGTGATCTGGAAGGTTTTCATTGGCTGATTTTCAGAAGTCTATCAGCAGGCCTGTCTTCTTAGTCTGCCTTCGTTGGGAAGCACCTGCTGCAGCTTATTCAGCATCCTAGCAACACACACGTCTATGCCAACAGATGTATGTTGAATGCATATAAGGTGCAGTGACTGGGAACTGAACCTGAGTCTGCTGTCTGATAAGCAAGGATTCTCCCAAAGAACCACCACTGGTTTTCAAAGGACTTCTTATCACCAGCTTAATGATTGTATATGGTAGTTATTCTAGACTAAGGGGGAAAAATGACCGTATAGATAGAAACACCAATTTACTGAAATGTTCAATGATTAAATCCATTGCCATCAAGCTGATTCTGACTCGTCATGACACTGTAGACAGAGTAGAACTGTCCCATAGGCCTTAGTGGTGCAGTATGCTAGGCTGCTAACCAAAAGGTGGGAAGTTTGAATCCCCATCCACTGCTTGGGTACCCCATGGAGCAGTGCTACTCTGCCCATTAGGATCATTAGGAATTAGTATCGATTTGACAGACAATAAGTTTCTATCTTTATGGAAACAGACTGCCATGTCTTTTTCCCATGAAGTGGTTGGTAGAATGGAATCAACCACCTTGCTGTTAGCTGTTGAATGCTTAAGCACTGTACTGTAAGAGTTCTTTCTCAATAATTCTGAAAACAAAAATGAGAAAACAACTAAATCTGTTTCTGTTGAGTCAACTTTGACTCAGTGACCCTATAGGACCCTATAGGACAGAGTAGAATGGTCCTATAGAGTCTCCAAGGAGTGCCTGTTGGATTCAGACTGCCAACCTTTTGGTTAATAGCAGTAGTACTTAATTACTATACAACCAGGGTCTCTGCTCAATGATTAATCCACTGCTGTCGAGTCGTGTCAGACTTATAGCAACCCTAGAGATCAGAGTAGAACTGGCCCAAGATTAGGGCTACTCAATTTCAGTTTTCACAGAGTTGAAAGGTAAGCCAGGATTGGAATACATTATAGACTGAGTAGTGCTCTCCAAAAGGATCTGCCGAAGTCCTAACCCCCATCCTTATGACTGTGAACTTGTTTGGAAACAGAGTTTGGAGCTATTATTAGTTAGCCTGAGGCCATACAGGAGTAGGTGGAGTCTAATTCCATCCGACTGATGCCCTTATGGAAGACAAGAACAAATAAGGAGAGACGCACCAGGTCATAAGGACATTTGAAGACACATCTAAAGTGCAGGAACCCCAACAAATGCATGAAGGTACTACATGCTGTAAGAGACAAGAAAGGCTCTTTCTCTAGAGCTCTCACAGCTTGCCAGTGACGCAAGTCCAGACTCCTAAACTCCAGAACTTCAGTGCAATACAGTTCTCTTCTAACAAGCTCCCCAATTGGTGATAGTTTGTTAAGAAGGTCTTAGGAAGACAATAGATTGATAATCTTTGTCATGTCGATTTCAACTCCATGTGGGCAGAACAGACCTACAGTCCATAGGTTCTTCAAGGCTACGAACTTTTGGAAACAGAAACCAGGCCTCTCTTCTGAGGCTATTCTGGGTTGATTTGAACTACCAGCCTTTCAGCTTGTAGTCAAGTGCTTCATGCTTTGCACCATTCAGGGACTCCTAGGAAACCAATACCAAAGGTAAATAGCTTGGAAGTGATTCTGGAGACATCGATAGTAAAGTGGACTGGTGAGAAGGGCACGTGAGCTGGTGAAGTTGTGTTCTATCAAACAAATGACCGGTGGGGGCAAAAGAATCTCCGTGAGGTCTCTGAGAAAAGCCAAGAGCACACAACTCAGAGTCAGTACTTGAGAGGGAGGCTGCTGGGAGCACTACTCCTAAGGCTGTGCTTGGCACTTCCACTCAGCTGTGCCCATAGGCAGAATGAACTTCAGAAGCCAGGGCAATTTCCCAGGCACTGAAATGCAAATACTGGTCACCAGAAGTCAGCCTGCCTACACAGAAGTAGTCAGGACAAGGGGATCTGCTTGGACATTTTCCACAGAAATGTGTGGACAGACCCAACACTTGGATTAAGAGTTACTCTGAAACTTGTGGTTTGGGTTTGTTCGTAGTTTTGTTCTTCCCTGTAGAGTTTATGTTATATTTCAGAGGGCTATTGTCTTCTCCTTTGTCCCAGCAAATAGAGAATAAAGAATGCAATTTGGTATTAAGTTTCTTGCAATCATTCAGGGCCATTATTAGGAATAACATTCGGGGGTTACTGTTTTACGGTGAGAAAATGAATTGACGTAGCATGATGACTTCATGACAAATTTCATGACAGCCTCTTGCAAATATAGTGGAGGAAATTAAAGCCCAAGTGAGGTGTGTCATTGTTTTCTGCCTGGATTTGGAGAAGTGTACCAACCATAACTCAATTTTAATCTTTTTAGAGCAACTATTCCCAATCCTATTTTTGTGACTTCCCAGAATTCCCTAAGGAATATCATAAAATTCTCAAGGACAAAACTAACACAAAAAAATCACAGGTAACACAATCATGAATCAGTGAAAATTTTATTTTAGTTTTGAAATGTAGACCTATCACAAACCATTTTTTAGAAAGTAGTTCATGTACTGAAATAAAACAGAAATAACTGGTAGTATAATTTGCAAACTCATCCTGTAGCTGCTCTGTTCAGTTAGAGAGGAAGGAAAACCTGGAGACTGGAAGGATGAGGAGGGAAGTGATACAAGGACTTGTTGTTGTTGTTAGGTGCCGTCAAGTCAGTTCCAACTCATAGCAACACTGTGCACAACAGAACGAAACACTGTCCAGTCTTGTGCCACGTCCACAATTATTTTTATGCTTAAGCCCATTGATGCAGCCACTGTGCCCACACGTGTTCTTGCGAGGGCTTCCTCTTTTTCACTGACCCTCTACCATATGAAGTGCATTTATTGACTGAAAAGGGTCATTTTCCAAAACTGAGAAAAAGATCCACTGAGAGAAGAAATGCAATAGGGAAACTGTCGCAAACAGAACTACCCTTCTCTATGACTTTCAGAGTCATTTCTCTAGCAAACACATTTTTTCTCTTGAACCTTGCCACATTTTCAGAAATTTATTTTGTCACAGGACATGCTCTCTCTAACTACTGAATAAATTACTTGTTATTTCATGTTTTGTAAATGAATAATTTGTAGTCAATTCAGAATTGTCTGGTCTGAGCCAGTATGAATCTAGAGAACAACTATTATGATAAAAACTTCCGTAATCCTAAACAATCTCCAGTGATTTCAGAAGACACCTCTTGGGAAAAGTCTTAGGAATTGCTTTGAATTTCCTGCTTCAGTTCATTCAATAAATTTATGAACTGACATCCTAATTTACTTGCCATATCATCTCAGCATTCTTTCATATAAAATTTAATTTAATCTTAATGTCATATGCAGGATTTTGTTTTGAAAATACTTCAAAGGGTCCCCAAGTATATTGGAAACTTATGATATGACTTCATCAAGACATATATTTGGAACTGGAAAATGTTTAAATGACTTTGTAAGCTCTACTATACTGTCACATCACTTATATTATTAACAATAAACATGTTAGTAGTATATTTATTAATGTATTAATAACATCTTTGGAAAAGACTTCTATCTGTGGAACTCCTTCTCTCTCTATAGTAAGAGTTGTAATTAGATACATAACTCCCCAGAGGAAGACAATTATTTCTTAGTCTCCCTTGAAGCTACCTTTGGCCATATAACTAAATTCTTGATAGCTGAAAGTCATCATAAGTGACAATTTCTGATTCTGGTCCAAGTCTTAGGAAACTGAGCAGATACTCCTCCATGTTCTTTCCTCTGTTGCCTGTAAGAGACATAGCTTGGAAAGTTAGTTGAGAATATTGTCCCAGGAGAAAAAGCTAATAGCGTGAGAAAATTCTGGGCTCTCTGGTGGTGCAGAGAGCTCAGGCTGCTAACCAAAGTGTTGGCAGTGTGAATTCACCAACTGCTCCTTTGAAACTCTATGGGGCAGTTCTACTCTCTCTGATAGGGTAGTTATGTGTCCAAATTGGCTCTGCTGCAGTGGGTTTGGTTTGGGGTTTGACATATCTTTGGGCAGGTGGGGAGAGGAGATGTTATGAAAGGTTCAAGTTCTTACCAATGATATGATAGGCTACTTCGTTAACTGTGTTGAAGGTATGGAAAACAATAGAAAGCGTTCCATTCTAGTTTCTGTGTCTTGCTCACTTCTCTCACTTTAGAGTCAAGGACTAAGCATTTGTTCATTAAATACAGGCAAAAAATCAATGGTACAGCCACGATTTCATTATCCAGCTTTAGACACATGTCAGGAGTACCAGTGCCTTATCTACTGGAGAACATTAATGTGAACCTTTCCTACCAATTCCTGTCAACATTTCACTAGCAGAGAAGTGTTTTTCAAACCAGAATCCCCACCAGAGATCTTTAGACAGAAAGACAGACAGACAGGCAAACCCATTGCTGAATCGATTCCAACTCATAGCAACCCAACATAGGAAAGCAAAACCACTACCAGAGCTCTAGCAAACCCTAAAAGCAAACCAAACCCATTGGCATTGAGTTGCTTCCAACTCACAGCATTCTTTCAGGACAGGGTAGAACTGTCCCATAAAGTTTCCAAGGAGCACTCAGCTGATTCAAACTGCCAACTGTTTGGTTAGCACCTATAGCACTTAACGACTATGCCACCAGGTCTCCAGCACAGATCTTTGAACTTAAGGGAAAAAAAGAGGAAACTAATTGCCATTGCATCTACTCTGAATCATGTTGACCCCATGTGTGACAAGCCTAACTGGGCTCCTCAGGGTTTTCGATGGCTGATTTTTCTGGAAGTTGAACTTTTGTCTCTCTTCAGAGAGGCCTCTGGGTAGACTCCATCTTCCAAACTTTCATTTAGCAGCCAAGTGCTTTAACCACTTGCACTACCCAGGGACTCCTAGTGCATATTACATGCTCAGTAAATGTTTTCAGTGGAAGTGAGAAGCCAAGGGCAGTAGAAAGAAAGACACAGCCAACAAGAAGAGTCTACTGCAGTGACCACAGCAGACACACCAGCTGTCACAGCTCAAGCTTCTTGGCATTACCTTGTAATTCCTGGATCTATACCAGGGTCTATGTGTTGACAGAACCCCTACCTGGGCGGTGCAAACAGTTAACACCCTCAGCTGCTTATACAAAGTTTGGGAGCCAAGTGCATCCAAAAGGGCCTCAGAAGAAAGGCCTGGTGATGCACATCTGGAAAATCAGTCATGGAAAATGTCCTGGAGCACAATTCTCTGACGTCCCATGGAGTTGCCATGAGTCCAAGTCAGTGCAATGTAACTGCACTGACAAGACCTATCTGTCTCCAAGAAGACCTCTCCTTGTTATGTCATAGATGTTTTTGCATGCACTGAAGACCTTCTTTTCACTTTCAAAGACCATTTAGAAATCAGAAGGTCC
Organism: Heterohyrax brucei; assembly: GCA_028571685.1. Taxonomy (NCBI): domain Eukaryota; kingdom Metazoa; phylum Chordata; class Mammalia; order Hyracoidea; family Procaviidae; genus Heterohyrax; species Heterohyrax brucei. The sequence continues at coordinate 80,567,782 of CM053148.1, read as the reverse complement.
TCTTTAAAGAAAGCAAATCAAACACTTAAGTATAGTGACTTGCTCTGGAATGAGGCTTCGTGTCTCTACTTTCTTTGGCTGGTGCTGATGCTGTCTGTATTTGTAGTATCTAGTGTTGTAACACGGACCAGGTGTTTGGACTTTTAGGCTATCTGCACTGTGGACTGTTGCTCTTTTTCTTTTTTTTCCTTCCTCCTTTGCAATCCTTGACTTCAGCCTAATTCACATTCTGTCCACTCCGTCACGTTGCCGCATGAATGCCTTCCCGGCCGCTAGCTGATGACTTTTCTGTTACTTGACCCTGCAGAAACACTTTACTGCCTTTTTGCTACAAAGCAGGACAGGATAATATATCTCAGTCAAAATATCTCATTTCTCTCTGCTGAATGTAGCTGACAATTCATGTTTCCATCAATAGTGGCTGAACACCCACTTGGAGAAACACTGAAAATGTCCTTACTGGGAAGACACTGGTGGTTTCAACTGAGACTCTCTTTTCGAATTGGTAATTCATGATGGAGGGCATCCAGGCCATTAAGGATTGAGTGGTGCCCACTCAAATGTGCGCTGAAATCTCAAGCTCTGTGCCTGTGAACTTGACCTTGTTTGGGAAGTGAGATTTTCTGGTGAGGGCACACCAGAGTAGGGTGGATTCTAAGCCTCCTTGTTTCTGAGTGGTGGCTTAAAAACAAAATAGACTAGACACTGAGACACACACAGGACACAGACAGACATCAACAAAAGCCAAGAAGCCCTAGGAACTCCCTGGGATGCTGACGAGGAAGGATTCTCCCCTACAGCCCTGCCCTGACCTCAGACTTCTAGCCTGAGCTGTGAGCCAACACATTCCTGTGCCTTAAAGCCAACCGATGTGGTCATTTTTGTCACAGCTACAAAATCAGGGGGATCCAGGCTTCGCAAACCTTTGACACATCTTCCAAGAACATTCCATGAATTGCTTCTACATTGTTCCAGTAGCAGAATCAATCATTTTGTATCTTGTAACTTCCATGATCGCAATTTTTACCCATTATACTGTTGTTTGTTTGTGCTTCAATAATAATAAATTACCCTTAAAGCTGAGAAATTAGATCATCAGTACTGGTATAGGTCTTCTTTTGTACACACATGTATAATTTTTCCTTAAAACTCAAGTATTATGAATCCTTAATTCATAGTATAGAACATAATCAAAACAAAAAAAGGAAAGTGCTATTGTGCTAGTTTTAATGAGCATATCTTTTCCTTTAATGATACTTTATTTTTTCTGAAGTGGTAACTGCACTTTTGATCTTATGTGATGAAGAAGTATGATTATTTTCACATTTCTTACAAGTATTCTGATAGTTTTGCTAATTATTGTTCTCTCTTTTTAAGTGTGGGATTATTGAAAATCAGTTCATATTACTCCTTATTTGAAACTGAAAAATTATGATGTTAAGAACTTTCTTAATAAGTTGGACGTTATTTTCTGAATCACAATGGAAAACCGTTTTCATAATGTATTTCTAGGTATGTATTAAGCTCTATCCCATCATTTAAAAAAATGTCTTTTTTTTTTTTGAGTTCCTGAAATCTGTTTTTAGTTTAACTGATGTACTTTTTTTCATAAAACAGAGATTAGAACATAAAGCCTTCTTATTCTTTTAGTGGTCACTATGAGTCGAAATTGACTTGATGGCACAGGGTTTGGTTTTGTTTGGTTTATTGAAAATGAAATAATGTTATAAAATACATTGAATGCCAATGAGTATAATTATTTATACCCACTCCCAAGAATAACAAAGCCCTGGAGCTAAATGAAAACACTTTAATATGTACACTATGATGTCTCTTAGTAAGAGATTTCTTTCCAAGGTCTACCAATGCCTAAAAATCTTGGATTCAAATGATCCTATGTAGACACAGCTCTATGTCAAATTATTTTAATGGATAATGCATACTGTTTGATCTTCTGTTCTATCCTTTACCCTATTACCACAGAGATTCATCATTGAAAAATGAAATAGCTCTAATGTGTGAATTTGCACCCTATATTAAACCGTCTCCCCATGGAGCATAAAGGTCTTAGACAAAATCACCCTAGGTTCCTTAAATGAGCATCCTAAGGAATACTTTAGGGGGCAGTTCTACTCTGGCCTCTAAGGTAGCCATGAGTCAGATCCGACTCTATGGCACCAGTTTGTTTTTTTTTTTAAGAAATGCCCAAATTTACCAAGTTCTTAAATTCTGCAACTGAAACCTCACTGCTATGCAACACGTCACCCAGAGTCTGTCTTGTGATTGTTACAGTGCTTGAGGTTGATGATGGTCTGAACTGTTATTGGCTGCCACCAAGTGAGCTGTAACTCATAGTGACCCTGTGTGTAACAGAATGGAATGCTGTGAGTTCCTGAGCCATCTGTTCTGCTGTTGGTGTGTTTGAATGTGATGTTGTGGTTATCATGTCAATCCATCTCGTTGAGGATTTCCTTCATAGTTCTTTACCCTCTACTTTATCAACTATGATGTCTTTTCCTAGTAATTGACCTTTTCTGATCAGAGTTAATAATTAGAAAAGCAACCATTTATGCCCCGCTCCTAGAGATGGTGCTGAAACTTTTCCACTGGATTATACTTAATTCTCCCAATAATCTAATTAAGAAGATGTCACCTCATTTAGGGAGTCAGGAAACTAAGATTTGGAAAATCAAAGTAACTGACTCAAGATTGTTTAGTAGCCAATTAGATAACTCAGTCCCAAAGCCTGTGTTCTTAAAGGATCTCCTGGTATCTTCAGCTCTGCAATGTGTAAATCAGCTGTTGCTGTTGGCTTGCTCTTTAGTGGGAGAAGTACTTAGTTACATCAGTTCTGAGAACTATGATCCTTTCTTGTCCTTGGACCTCTTCCAGAACTTTATCTTGTTTGGTCCATAACTTGAAATTCTAAATAGGTCCGAGTGTTCTACAGAGAGAATTCCTTCATGTGGCCCTTTTTTCGTGTTGTCTCAGGGTACACTGATGTCACTCACTTAATTAGTGCTCTCAAAGGTCTCCATTTCCACTTCATTATTTTATATTCATTATTTTATACTGGTGGCACAGTGGTTAAATGTTTGGCTGCTCACCAAAAAGTCAGCAGTTTGAATCCACAAAACACTCTTGGAAACCTCATGGGGGCAATTCTACTCTGTCCCATAGGGTTGCTATGAGTTGAAATCTACTCACTGTCAACAAGTTTCTTTTCTTTTACATTTGAAGGAGCAATGGTGGGGGAATCGCTAAATGCTTGGTTGCTGCCTGAAAGGTTGTTGGTTCAAAACCACCCAGCAGCTCCGTGGGAGAAAGATCTTACAATCTGCTCTCATAATGATTACAGCATAGATCCTATAAGGCAGATGTAACCTGTCACATGGGTGCTGTAAGTTGAAAATCAACTGGACAGTACTTAACAACAACTATAATAATTTTGTATTAGAAAATCGTGTACATGTATATGATATAAATACAACTCATATCCTGGACTTTTAGTATTGTTTTCTGATTACTCAAATGGACTCCTTCCTCAGAAACACAACCAATTTTCCACAAGTTAATTATCCTGATTGGCCAAATTATAAAGCTAAACATTATAATAATTTTATTATAGCAATTGTAACTAAATTGATTCAAAGTGAAATCCAACCTTCCTTGAAGAAAGAAGCCACAATCAAGATACTCAGCAATGGAAGATTTACACTGTTAAGAAGTAAATCACTATGAGGCAGAACCAAGTCATCAGTAATGGGTTTGGTTTTGCATTTTGGGGTAGATAGGGCTTCAGGTTTGGAGGAAGACTCACTAACAACCTGCAATATGCAGATGACACAACCTTGCTACTGAAGTGAAGAGGACTGGAAGCACTTATTGATGAAGATCAAAGACTACATACAGCTTTCAGTATGGATTTCCCCTCAACATAAAGAAAACAAAAATCTTCACAACTGATTCAATAAGCAACATCATGACAGATGGAGAAAGACAAAAGTTGTCAAGGATTTCATTTTACTTGGTTCCACAATCACAACCCGTGGAAGCAGCAGTCAAGAAGTCACAGGGCACATTGCATTAGGCAAATCTACTGCAAAAGACCTTTTAAAGTGTTAAAAAGCAAAGATATCACTTAAAGTCCTAAGGTGCACCTGATTGTAGCCACAGGGTTTTCAGTCACTTCATATGGATGTGAAAGCTCGACAACAAATAAGGAAGGCCAAAGAAGAATCGAAGCTTTCGAATCATGATTTTGACGAAGAATATTGAATTGCCATGGACTGTCAAGAAAAGAGACAAATCTGTCTTGAGAGAAGTACAGCCAGAATGCTCGTTAGAAGCTAGAAGGGCGACATCATGTCTCATAACCTTTGGGTATATTCTCGGGAGGGACCAGTGTCTGGAGAAGGACAACATTCTTGTAGAGTATCAGCAAAAAAAGGGCAGGTCATCAGGGGGATCAGTCCTGTCGTGGTGAGTGCAGCAGTGCCCTCCAGCACGACAGTAATTCTATTGACGTAAAGTTGCTCTAAGTCAGAATCGACTCTGTGTCGGCTCACAACAACAAATGTATGAAGAAACATACAAATTCAAGGTATAGCCAGGGAAAAACTAATTACTGTAAATACTACCAAAAATGAAAGAAATGACAAGACTGCTAGGTAAGAAGAGTCAAACTGCCAAGAACTGAAGATGTAATTATATGGAAAAGTGGGATCTATTAATATAAAACAGAGTGGGAAGTCCTAGTAAAATTTCCTAGGAAAAACTTACAATATCAGAGGTGAAAATCTTACTGTATGTGGTATACAGGAGATTAGAGAGGGCAGAAAGAAAGTTCATGAACTTGAAACCATACCAATAAAAACTAGCCAAACAGCCACACAGATAGAAAAATAAAGACTTAAAAGAAATGTTTAATCAAGCCTCAAAGGAGCCCTGGCAGTGAAGTGGCTGAAGCACTCAGCTGCTAACCAAGAGGGTAGCAGTTTGAACTCACCGGTCACTCCATGGGCAAAAGATGAGGCACTCTGCTTCAGCCAGGATTCACATCCTTGGAAATCTCATGGGGGCAGTTCTATTGTGTTCTTCGGGCTCTCTTCTTGTTGGAATAGACTCAGCAGCAAGGATACTGTTTTTAACAAGCCTTAGTAATGGGACCTAAGGGGACAATAACACACATGTAATTGCAGTCCCATGGGGGATACTCAGAAGAAATATTTTTTAAAATAATGGCTAAAATACCCTTCTATTTTTAAGCCCACAGAACCCGATAGATCAATGAACCCAAAGCCAAGCCGAGTGCATGATAAAAACAAAAGAAGCCACACTAAGGCATACAATATCAGATTTCTGAAAACCAGGGGTAGAAATTCACAAAAGCCAACCAGAAGAAAAAAAAAAGCTGAATCATTACACATAGAGGAATACAGTTAAGAATAACAACCACAGACATCTTATTTTAAAAAAGTAACGTGCATGAGACTTGGAAAGCATTATACTGAGCAAAAGAATTCAGATACTCACAAAAAGGAAACTTTTGTCTCCCTGTGTATGAAATGCTAGAACGGGGAAAGGTAAGGCATTTCCACACACAGAATAATGCAAGAGGCAAGAGTTGTAGACAGAAAAAAATTCCACGGGAAACCCTAGTTTTATAGCAAGAGAACCAAAAATGAGGTGCCACGGAGATGGAGGGTATAAAATCCCCCATTTGCTGTTTTCTCTTCTACCCCAATCCTGCCAGGACTGCACACTGATTGCTGGAGCTCTGCAAGGAACCTGGTATTTTAGCCAGAAGAACTGACAAAGGAGCTCGTGGGGCCCACAGAGTGTGGGGGTAATCTCCGTCATAATGTCTCTTTTGTGAAATCATCGCTTTGCCATAAAGATGGTGCTAATTACGACTGATCAACCTTCACCCATGGGTGGGGCAACTGAAGGCAGAGAGGCAGGAGGCAGTCTTTGAGGTGATGGACATGTTGCGTACCTTTGCTGTAATCATGAGCCTGAATGTATCTGTGAATACAAACCAGAGTGTACACATGAGCTGGGTATGTTTTATTGCATGTAAATGATTCATCAGCAAAGTTGGTTGAAAAGGCAAAAACAGAAGATGTGTTAAAGGAAAAGACAATCGATATCAATATGTCCCTGGATGAGTGGATTACTAGAATTGAGGACTAAATTTGCTGATAATTACTTAGGCAATAAAAACAAAAGAGACACCCACTGGTTAACATTTTCTTTATCTTGTGCCTCAAGACGCAATCCAAGCTGGTAGACTGAGTCCCGCCCACTAACGTAACTGCTCCCCATCCTCCCTCATTAGTATCACAGAAGCAGCAGTTACAACACACTGGAAAATCACACAACACCTGGGATCATGGCCCAGCCAAACTTAGACACACATTTTTGTGGGGGACATAATTCCATCCATGGCAGTGACCCAATTAATAAGCGCTCTGCTGCTAATCAAAGGTTTTGATTATAACCCACCAGCAGTTTGGTGGGAGAAAAGACCTGGCAATCTGCTGCAGCAGGAACTACACCCTCGGACCGCCCGCAGAGCGGTTCTACTCTGTGGTCTCGGGTCTCCACGAGGTGGCGTCAACTCAAGGGCACACAACAGCCTCAGGAAAGCATGTGGCAGGTACCTGGAAAGGACATTGGCTAACACAAAGGCTAAGGTTTTCAACTCTGATTTGAACCAGGATGTGAATGTTTGTCCTACAAATAATTCACATACCAAACATGTATCTGTAAAGTAAAAGCATCTTTTCCAGAGTCAAGACAGTCCAGCTTAGACACACTTTGACTATCTGTCCACTCTAATTCATTCATGGAATTTATAGGAGCTAATGCATAGCTACCATGTTCACTGGATCAATTCTGAAATATCTGACTTCTTAAACCTTTGAGAAAAGCTAGATTGTAGTTCATTAATAATTGAATATTCTGAGAAGAGTTTTTATTACAGATATTCAGATTTCTGGATAAATGGAAAGCCACATGCTTTAAACAGGAGCCGTATGGGAAGCGAAGTTGCATTTTGTTGTGAATTTTCAAGGCTGCACTTGTGTTTTCATTCAGATAGACAATCACCACTATTTAACCCAAATGGAGATGGTAAAAGTGATTAGGAACTGACTGATAGTCTTTTTTCCCTGAAAAAGAAAAGGAAGCTTTGTAGTGTCTCAATGATTTAAACCATAGCTGGTTAACATCCCAGCATTCTGAACATCATGATTAGAATAGAAATTTGCATCTACTTTTTAATTCCTTAACATTTCTGTGGGCTGCTGAACATATCTAAAGTTACCACGACTTTTAAAAAGTGGGAGCAGACTTCAGAGGCTGACAAAAACTGGGGTTACTACAGCCTCTCTGTCCCACAGGTTTCAAATAAAACCTCTAGTTTCCAGTAAAAGTCACCTGAAAACTAAACAAACCAAACACAGCTACTTTCAAGTTGACTGCAACTCACAGCAGTCCTATAGGACGGCAGAACAGCCACACAGAGTTTCCAAGGAGTACCCGGCAGGTTCGAAAGCCTTTTCGGTTAAACAGATTTGGCACTTTACCACTGTGTCACCACCGCCTGAAGACTTTAAGAAGTGACAATAGCTGACTGGTGAGGGAAGCAAAAATGAAGAACATCCCCAGTGGGGTGATTTATCCACTTTTTTCCTCCTAGTTTGCCAACCAAACTTTACACGAGCTCAGCCTTCACAGGCAGAACAATGCCAGTGTTACAGGCAGCAAAAACTCCATGCAAAACCTGTCTTCCTGACCAAAGGGCCACAGGAAGAGGAGCCCGTGAGCCGGAGGGCCTAAGGGAAACCCCCAGTTTAATGTTTTCTTTCCTGCTCCTGCTCTCCTACACCTGCCCTGAGGCCAGCTCCAGTCCTGAATGGACAGTCCATGAAGCTAAAACTCGGTGAAGAGCTGGCAAAGGGCGTCAGGTAACAGGGTGGTAACAATCCCCATTAATTTCTCTCTGTCTCTTTTTAGCGACCGGCAATGACAATGTGCCAACTGCCATGAAGGACGCTGCAGACTCTTAGCTGTGTACTCTGAGAGAAATCCCATCTTTCTATGTAGAGAATGAGAGCAAGGGCTTCTAGGAGCCAAAATGTAGGAAAAGAACCCCCAGAGAAAGGGGCTGGAGAAGGACAGCTCCTAATTCTATGCGAACCAGTGTTAAGTCCCTGGTGTACTTCACAGCTGCCTACTGTGAAACAGACCCAGAGTAGTGTGGCAAAGGGACAGAAGTACAATGCAAGCCATTGTCCAGGGCATAGGTTATCACTTGAGTGATGTATATGTGGGACAGGCAAAACCAAAGTACCATTTTTTTAAAATAGATTTTATTGTGACTGAAGAACTTACAGTCTATATCAATTTGCCATAAAACATCCAGAACTTTCACCATTATTCTATTCTAGCTGCTCTCCTCCTCTTCCACTGCCTCCCACCCCTCTACAGCACACTTCCTCCACTTCCCCCTTTGATCTGAAATTTCCTGTGACCCTTTGATTGAGATCTGGCCCCCTTCACCCTTTCATCTCCCAGGGCAGCCCTGTGTACGTGTTTAAGTTCAGAGATGTGTTTGTCACCAGCCTTACCATGTTGTGTGTAGTTCAGATCAATCTTTGTCTGGAGAACTGGCCGTGGTGATCAGCATACCATCGATCTTGAAAACTGAACTAGCATTAGAACCACTGGCTCCAGACCGCAAGATGTACTTGCTTTCTGAGGCACCTGGGTGGCTTGCTTTGGGAAACAACATTCCTCAGAGAATCTGAATAGAATGAAGAGTTCCGTAACACTATATTTAAAACACTGAGGATGCAATCTAAAGCTACTCAACAAAAAAAAAAAATTTAAAAAAAAGCAAGAATATGTGGCCAATTCTCAAGGGAAATTATAATCAACAGATGCAAATTTGAGATGAAGCAGATGTTTGGATTACCAGGTAAAGACTTTAAAGTAGCTATTAAAACAGTGTTCCATGATTTAAGACTGAACACTCTTGATGAATGGAAACATACACGTCCTTATCACAGGAAAAAAGTTTATAAAGAAGCAACAGAATAGAAAGTTTGGGGATGAAAAATACAAATTTGAAAAAACTATATATATCTCTGCATGCCTTCAACAGCAGAATGGAGGTGAAAGAACAGTCATTGAACTTGAATGCAGATCAATAGAAATTACGTAATTTAAAAAATAGAAAGAGGAAGCCTGGAAAAATAAACAAAGCCTATGGAACTATGGGACAGTGGAACCCTACTGTGACTAGTGGTGCATGTTAGGAAACCCTGGTGGTGTAGTGTGTTAAGTGCTATATCTGCTAAACAAAAGGTCGGCAGTTCAAATTCATTAGATGCTCTGTGGAAACTCTAAGCGGCAGTTCTACTCTGACCTCTAGGTTTACTGAGTTGAACTCAACTCAAAGGCAGTGGCTTTTTCTTGTTTTGGGTGCCTATTAAAAAAAAAATCTGTTGCCACCAAGTTGATAAAAACTGATAGCAACCCTACAGGATCGAAAGGAACTGGCCTCGAGTCTCTGAGGCATGCCTGGGGACTCAAGCTGCTGACCTTTTAATTAGCAGACGTTGAACGTGACCACTGCACCACCAGGGTTTCTGCAGGTGGTACATAGTGATCGTGACCTTTTTCAGCCCCTGGGATTTGCTGGGAAGCTGCATACAGGGTACACAAGACAGGGACTTTTATGACTGAAACCAAAGAAACAAGAGTGTTCTGCAAGTTACTGTCTCTACAGGGTATTTTATGAGGTATTTGAATTTTTTGGTAGGAAAAATAGAAATTTTGAAACTGTTTTATGTGTTGTATGTAAGTACCAATAAACCCTCTGGGATAGCATTAACTGTGCTTTGTGCATACCAGTAATCACTCTGGTAGGTTTGGGAAAAAATTCCTATTACCAAAAATTCAGATAAAATGATCTAGCATGTTTGCATTAAAGAAAACACGCGACGTAAACCAAAAACATGACACCCTGAAATAATTGGGCCACAAAAGGGGCAGAAAGGTCAAAGATTCACAACATTAGAGACTCAGGAAATGAGAAACGTTAAGGGAAAATAAGGCGATTTGAGCAAATATGACAGAAAACTCTCCAAATTCAGTGAAATATGTTAATTCATAAATTAAACAAGCTCGGCAAACCCAAATAAGATAAAGAAAATCACACATCATTATCAAACCAAAAGGAAGAAGAAAAACTGGAATGCTCCTTCATTGTTGGTGGGAATGTAAAATGATTCAGGCAATTTAGAACACAGTCTGGGACTTTGTTTTGAAATTACCATATGAGTTTCCATATGACCAGCCGTTCCCCTCCTAGGCATTTGCCTAAGATAAACAAAAACTCGGTTCACACAACAACCTGTGAATGAATGTTCGTAGCAGCTTTATTTCTAATTGCTGAAAACTAGAAACAACTGGATTGTCCTTCAGCTGTGGAAGAAATAACCTGCTCTATGACATACAGACAGTGGAGGGCTAACGAGTCCCGAAAAGGAACAACCTACTATATACACAACAGAGAAGGTAGTCTCCAATTACTTACGCTTTAGTGCAACAGCCTGACTCATGAATCACTACATTTACATGATATTCTGCAAAAACCAAGTCTAACTTCAGAAAATAGGTCTTGGATTTTCCAGGGGTTGAGCAGGAAGACAGAATGAACAACCTGGGGGCAGCATGAGGGAAATTTTGACAATGGTGGAATGGCTCTGTGTCTCCACTTTAGTAATAGCTACATGACTCTGCATATTTCAAAATTCGTGGAACTGTGTGCCAAAAAGGAAAAATTTTATCACCGTAAATCAAAAACAGTAAGTTGAAAAACACAACAGAAAAATGTATTCGCTGTAATTGAACAAATGTTTAAGATACCTTACTAGTAAACATTTATCATTAATGCCTTAAATATTAAAATGACTTTACTTTTTCAGTTTTCAAAACATTCATCCTGATTTATTGAAAATACATCAGTAGGACCATATCCAAAAATCTGCAACAACGAATTAGAAAATACCGGGAAAATATTTGTTTGTATAACAAAGCCAAGCCAAGTGCCGTCCACAAAACAATAATAAAAGTGCTTAAGAATACCCATATCAAAATACATTGACAAGATCTAGATAATAAACCAGTTAAAACTGCTTCTGAGGGACCTCAACAAAGGGTGAATAAACGAGAAGATATCACATGCATTTATGCTGGCCCTACTGGTCTCTTTCTAGATGGGAGAGGTGAGGGTAGAGATGGGGGACGGGGATGGGGGACACGGATGGGTGCTTGTTAAGAAGATACTAGATGTCGGAGTGAAAAGGAGAAGTGTGCTGTCGGCAGGCGGGGAGAGCAGAGGGAGCCGTGGGTGGCTGGGCATACAAAACCCATTGGGATTGTATGCTTTCACTTAATCACAATAACAAAAAAGAAAAATATGTAGTGATTTGGCTGGGCCATAATTCCTGGTATTCTGTGACAGTCCTCCGTGTTAGAATTCCTGACCCTATGGTGTTAACTGATGGTGGCTGGGAGGCGGTTATGTTGGTAGAGCAGGATTTAAGGTGTAAGTTTGTTTTCATTAGATACTCACTTCCACGAAGAATTGTGATTCTCTGAAAATACCCATATAATGTTTTTAGGAGGATGCAAGTGGCATAGAGAATTCATTTGGAAAACGACACATTTAACAAAAGCCAGAAATACTTCGTGAAGAGGAGAAATGAAGGTGGGCGTTGCCTGTGGCAGCATAAACCATGTTGGAATGATCACGTAATTAACAGCGCTCTTCTCCTTCACAAACACACAGACAGTGTAAAAGCCAAGGAGTAAGCACACATTCACATAAATTGTACTGTGTAAAAAGGCAACGTCGTGGTCATCTGGTAGTGCTCTACCAGAAATATTGTGAGTGGGTGACTTTAACAAAGAGTTTTATTCTTGCACAGTCCAGTAGGCTACAAGTCCATGTTCAGTGTGTCTGCTCCAGGGGAAGGCTTTCTCTTTCGGCTCTGGAGGAAGGTCCTTGCATTCCATCAGTCTTCGTTCCAGGGCCGTCTTGGTACAGGAACCTCAGATCTGAAGAACACACTCTACTCCTTGTACTGCTTTCTTAATGGTATGAGGTTCCTAAATATCTCTGCTAGCTTCTCTGCTTTATATCCCAAAAGACTGCCTCAAGGCACAAAGTAAATTTACATAATTATGTCTTGCTCCCTGGCTTGGCTACCAACATAACTGCCTCCCTTCCACCATCATTAACATCACAGAGTCAGGAACTCCAACAAGGAGGACCATCATAGGACACCAGAAACTATGGCCTGGCCAAACTGCTACAGATTTTTCTTTTTTAAATTGTGATTAAGTGAAAGTATGCAATCCAAATTGGTTTTGCATGCCCACCTATCTGAAGCTTCCTCTGCTCTCCCCACTGGGTGACAGCACCCTCCTCCTTTTCACTCTATGTATCTAGTATCCTCTGAACAAGCATCTGTCCCCCCAACTCTATACTCTTTCCTCCCATCTAGAAAGAGACCAGTAGGACAGCCTCCTGTGAATGTGTGGAACCATAAAGCATACACACATATGATCACACTGTGTCCCTGAATCCAGGCCATTCTTGTCTGGAGTTTTGACTCATTACTGGTTTATAGTCAGGGAGAATAGCAGGTCTAGGTTCCCAGGGGACCTCCTGGACTGTCATACCATCAGTTCAGGTCTAGATTTTTTAGGGAACACAATTCAATCCATGACAGGCAGTATTATGTATCAGCAGAAAAAAAACGCTACTGGGATACAACACTGTTCCATCAGTGGTGCTGGAATACTAGGAAGCTACCTTGAAAAACAAGCTTGCATTTCCGTCTTAGTCCTTACAACAAAATACAAACCCCAGGTCAATTCAAGTTTTAAAAGTAAAAATAAAATTATGAAAGTATTCAAAACAACTTAAAGGGTTTTTCACTTATGCTGTTGGAATGGGGATCTCCTACCTATTCCAAGGAGAGAAAATCATTCTGGCAGGATAGGAATCTGTTTGCAAGGCTGGCATTCCTCACTCACACATTCGGATGCAGTGACTTCACAGAGGACGGAAACATAACTTTCCATGGGTGATGCGTAACTGCTCCTCAGCGGTAGTGGTTGTCATTCTCATAGCCGCTGAGCCAATTTCATAATGACAACAGATCGTAAGCATGGTTGCTAAACTCCTGTGGGCTTGAGTTGCTGTAACTAGTTGCCATCAAGTTGGTTTCTGGTAATGGTGACCTTGTGTGTGCAGCGCAGAACTACTTCATTAGGTTTGCAAGATTGTCACTTTCCAGAAGCAGATTTCCAGGCTTTTCCTCCAAAACACCTCTGAGTGGGTTTCAATGTCAACCTTTTGCTTAGTAGTTCAGTATTTAACCATTGTGCAACCAAGATCTCCTAGGAAACAATAATCTTGTCCAAAGTGGTTATATGAGTTCAGTTCAGGGTAGTGTTTAAGAAGGATGACTGCTAATCAAAAGATCAACAGTTTGAATCCACCAGGTGCTCCTCGGAAATCCTATGGGACAGTTCTACTTTTCCTACTTGGGTCACTTTGGATAGAAATCATCTTGATGGCAACAGATTTCAGGTCGCAAACGTGCCTTTAATGAGAGTTCTTGGGGACAAAACCAGGGTGCAAAACAACGAAGAAGCTACCAATGTGCAGTTTGGTGTCAAAAGCTCTTCTGTTTGAGAATGAAAAGTCGCTGCAACTTTCCCTTGGACTCATGAAGCAGTCTATAAAAGTGGATCAAGATCTTTGGTCTCTCCATTTCATTGTTGTGTTTATACGAACCACTGATATTTTTGGAACTTTTTTCTCGTTTGCAGTTCTTTACAGGGCGCAATGGTCAAGTATGTTGTTGTTAACCCAAAGGTGGGCAGTTCAAATCTACCAATTAGTCCTTGGAAATCCTACGGGAAAGTTCTACTTTGTCCTACAGGAGCTCTGTGAGCCAGAATCAATTCCATAACAATGGGTTGCATTTTTTGGTTTTAAAGTTAAATAAGTTAAGGTCTGTACAGTACCTAGAACAGTGCCTGAAACATTATATAAATTTATATATTGTTTAAGTACCTTCAAGTAGGTTCTCATGGTGATGCCAAGGATGTTAAAGTAGAAGTCCGCTCCCTTGTGCATGCAATGGCTGGCTCTTCGGCACGAGATCACCAGGCCTTTCTTCTGAGCATCTGCTGGAGGAATTTCAGCCTCCCCTCTTCCAATTAGTAACTGAGTTTAAACTGTTTGTGTGACCCAAAGACTCGATAGATACAGCATAAAGTGACAGAAGATGATCATAAAAGTATGTGAATGATGGCTTTACTGCTTTCAAATTATTTGACCTGGGAAGAGTCACTTAGACCTTTTGCCTCAGGTTTCTTATTCATAAAACTTTGGTGATGGATAAGGCCTATCTTGAGATAATACAGGTATAGTTTTTGACTCAGAGCTTGGGATATAGTTGTCAAGAAGAGGCTGATGTTTTCTAAAGAGAAGCAGCAGGACCTAGCTTACAGGAATGTGGACCCTATTCTCAGATTCCATCACAGTCTGGGTTATGAGTTTGGACCATAATGCCTCTACCTTTATCTGTGAAAGGAGGTGATAAGGCTTCCTGTGAAGATTAAGCAGAAAGCCTTAGCGGCACAGTACTTAAGAGCTCGGCTGCTAACCAAAAGAATGGCCATTTGAATTCACTACCCACTCTTTGGAATCCTTATTTTGTAACTTTGGAAGTTCTACTTTGTTCCATAGCATCACTGTGAGTCAGAATCAACTGGAGAGCAACATGCTTGGTGAGGATTAAATTGTATAATTTATAGAAACTAAGCCAGTGTGTGGAACATGGAAAACTCAAGTACTCATAAAATAAACATCGTCATCTCTGTATTGTCGTTACCTCTTGCTTTATATCGATCTGACTCGACGGCACTTGGCTGGCTTGCTTTATATCTTGCCTGCCTCTGTCTACCCCGCCCTTATGCGGAAGACATATGTCATTGCTTACTGACTAGAAATTAACTCTTTGTTTCACCTCCTAAAGTATTTTTCCTATCTCCTCTACTGTGAAAACTCTGTGTATCCTTTAAAGTCTAGTTCGATATTTCCCACTCAGTGAACTGCTTCCTGATCCCTACTGGTGGGATCATTTACTCTTGTCTTTGCTTTAAGCCATTTAACTGGTTGCTTTCCAGTTAGATTCCCATCTCTGCCCCCTTCACTACACGCATGTGAACACCTCAAGATGTTGGGCTCTATTTCACCCATCACAACATTTTCAGTGAAAAGTGCAAAACTCAATGACCATGACCTTCATTTAGTCCAAATGTTGAATGCATATATGTCTTTTTCAAGCAGTGCAATGAACAAAATGTTCTCCAAAGTTCCTTTCAATGCCCAAATACACATTTTACTTTGAGTTGCAGAAACATGAACTTTTTTTCCCATTGGATTCACAGGGACACTACTTTCAAACATACTGTATTAAGACATAGCAGTAGAAACAAGTGTGTCAGCTAATAAATGCAGAAGACATGAACAGGCTTCAAAAACACATCATTTTTCAACCTAAAATAATATTCAGGCAAAAGTCATTAGTGGATGCTAGAACTATTTGTTGGAAAGTTGTTGGAGAGCAGGGTAGTCACAGACTCAAAGAATCACCCTAGATGCTACCTAACAATCACAAAAGAGAAAGTATGTGTTTATCAAGGAGATACCTAGTGTCACCAGTTTAGACAAATGAACAAAGTTATTATTACCACAGCAGATGACTTGATATCAGGTACCTTTCAGTGGGCTACAGCAAGAAGTACACTCCTCACATATTGACATGATCAGGTTCTCATGACCAAGACACTTTGCAAAAGTCAGTATTATGCCATAATGATGGATGATCACATCAAATCACAAAACGGAGGATGACTACGTCATTACATAACTGCTAGATTTACATAACTGCCAAACCACCGAGCATCATAGCTCAGCCGAGCTGACATATAATCTTAACCATCATAGCCAGCATTATGCTCACCTTGCATCCTGGTGTTCATTGCTGCCAGATGTACAAAATAGTCAGAGAGTAGCTTTTCTACTGCTGTCCCAACTGCGAAACTTTGGGCAGCAAGAAAGTTGATAAATGAGGAATAAGTGTACATACAACATACAAAAACTCCTTTCTAGAAATGTTATATTCTAATCTAATCATGAGTTAGCCATTAAACACATCCAAGAGAACAACTGGTCAGAAAAATCCAATATCATCAATCCAAAATGCTATAGGAGAATGTTGTAAACTAAGAGAGAACAAAGCACATCACCACTCAAGGCAATGGGTGAGTGCTGATTCATGGCTGTAAGAAAATCAGGGAGACAACAGGGGATATTTGAATGTTGTCAACATATCTGAAGACACAGAACTTTAGAAAACTAATGTTCATTTTCATGTAACATATTTTACATATTCTTGCATGTGAAAATGTTACTATGTTTATGTAGCCAACTATTTGCAGAACAATGATACTCTTGTGAAACTATACACAGGGCAAGAAGCAGTCTTTCATACAAAGAAAGGGAATACTGCTACTGCTTGTTTTAAAATCAGGAAAGGTGTAATTTCATCAATGTTGAATTTTTCACCTTACTTAGGGTGTATGCTGAACAAATAATCTGACTATATGAAGGAAAACACAGCATCAAGATTGGAGGATGACTCATTAACAAAGTTGTGATATACATGGGACTCAACCGTGAAGAATACTTGAACCACTTCTTGATGAAGGTCAAAGACTTTCAGTATGGATTACATCTCAATGTAAAGAAAACAGAAGTCTTCACAACTGGACCAGTAAGCAACATCATGATAAGTAGAGACAATTTTGAAGTTGTCAAGAATTTCCCTTTTCTTGGATCCTCAATCAATGCCCATGGAAGCAGCAGTCAAGAAAGCAGACACTAGGTTACGTTGGGCAAATATGCTGCAAAATGCTTTAAAACCTTAAAAAGGAAAGATGCCACTTTGATGACATCTGACCCAAGTCATGTTCTTTTCAACTGCACATGCATGTGAAAGCTGAAAAGTCAAAAACGAAGACTGAAGAACTGATCCATTTGAATCACAGTCTAAGCAAAGAATATTGAATGGACTGCTAGATGAAGGAACAAATACTTACCGGAGAAAGTACAGTAAGAATACTCCTTAGAAGCTTAGAAATTGTGACAGCAAAACTTCATCTTGCTTATGTGGACATGCTATCAGGAAGAATCCTTGGAAAAGGATATCATGCTTGGTAGAGGATCAGATAAAAAGAAGAAGACCTTCCAGGAGATGGATTGACACAGTGGCTGCAACAATTAGCTGAGACATAGCAACAATTACGAGAACAGTGTGAGACCAGGCTACCTCTCATTCTGTTCTATATAGGGGTCACTAGGAGTTAGAGCTGACTCGATGGCCCCTAACACACATGCATACACACACAATGAAACTATGTCTCTGTATGTTTCCATAATGAAATTGTTGTAACATAAATAATTACATATAAATACTGTATAGAGAGATGAGGATACAGTGATGCAGAGGAAAGTAAGGCAAGTCAAAGAGATTGCTAACAATCGAGAAATTCCAGTTAAGTGTTGATAAGTGTACGTGGTAACATTTTCGCTTTGAGTAAGAGTGAGCAGTAAGAGTGAACATTTTCAGAATAAAAAGTTGGGAAGAAAAATCACAGAAAAGGTGGCTATCGACCCTAAACCATACGTCTTATTGATAACAAACTCTTTGACCAAACTTTACTAAAAAGATTCTAGAAGGATCAAGTTTATTCACTTAATTGTCATCATTTTCTTTCTGAGCCAGACAGTGGTTTGTTGCACTAAGAGCATTTATGTTTTTATTCTTCATCCCATATCAAGTTAATGTGTATACTACATAATTTAAAAAATCTTAAAAAGAATTAAAATTATCATAAGCAACATAACTAGAAAAGAAACCACTAATGCATTTCACAGCTAAATATTATTTTTCATATCCTGCATGTTGTTATTATCTAGATCTCTGTACATCTCCAGCAGACCACTAAGCTAGAAGCTCTTATTGATTTATGATTTCTTTTAAATAAAATTACTCCTTTGTCTTTTGAGTAGCTTATCCAAAGGAGAGTATTGAGTTGACTCAAGACATTTCTTTAATAACCAGGAAAAACGCCCAGAGCTCATTTATCACCTCCCACGTGGTTCTTCAATATTTACCTCTAAGGTTAATGTTATTTTTGACTCAATCCTATGGTTAGTTAAATGTTCCAGAGAAGCAGGCCATGCTGTTTTGTGTTCCTCCAGCTTCACATTGATAAATCCTGGTATACCCACCGTCTTCGAATCGACTCTGACTCCTAGTGATGGAGCCCTGACATGGAAAAGTTTACACGGCGTAGCTTGGCCTCTTTGCAGGAGGCATCAAGTGTTAGTACACCCCCCACATTTGCTTCAGCTGAGTTCACCTAGGAGGTTCCAGATCCACCGTCTTCCACTCATTTTGAATCAGTTCTGTTCTCCTTCAAGGGCCAGAGCAGGCTTTGCACTCCAATTTCAGGAAGCCCGTCAGACCACTGGTGACATTGTCATCAAGAAATTCCAAAATACTAACAGAGAAACTTGCTGTGTGAAAATAGCTTTGTGCGTGGCTCTGACATTCTTTGCTTTTGATACAAATACCAGTGAGTATTAAAATGACTGTCCTTCCAAGATATGAAGGCATTTCTCTCCAGAGAAGAATTTGTTCCAAGGCACACAGCTCATTATTTCTGTTACTTTCCTTTTTCTGAAAACCACTAAAGGAGAAAGAACAGTTGCTTCAGTTTCCTCCTCGGAATGGGTAACTTGCTTCCTTGATGAGAACCGGAGATGAGCGGGGACTTTTACTCTGTCAGCTAAAATGAATCCCCACTGCGAGGGGACAGTATTTGAATGGTACTCGGAATTGTTCTAAACAAATATGTGGGGGCTGAAATGTTTAGGAGGCACTTTTGTTGGGGAACAACTGACAATTTTTTACCGACTCCTTTCTTTACTTTTTTAAAACTCTCTTGAAATGTCATGCATTTACTTGACTTTGGCAAGATGGTGTGACTGAAATAACATCAGTTTCCCTCCTGGGGACGTTGCAGGGACATTGCTGGGGAAGGGGAGAAGGAGGAGGTAGGTAAGGGGAGAAGGGAAACACACATAGGAATTATTATACTGCAATCCTACACAATAAAAATGGTTTCATCAAATGAGTGAAACTCTTTCTTTAAATACACTGGGACATAACTATTTAATAAGGTTCTTCAGATGCACAGGCCGGGGTAATTTAAGCAAAGTACCACTGGTTGCATAATTAATGAAACTCTTCCGGCCCCCAAACAGTATTTTTATTATGAAACTCCTTTTCTTTCTCTAGTTTTGGGGATTTTTTTCCACGTTAGCGGCAGGGTTTCCCACTGAGCCAGTGATGAGTGTCTGCATCAGAATTGGGATAATTTTATCCATGAGACTGTTTCTGTTTTTCAGGAGCCGGGAGGAATACCTAACTGACGGTATAATGGGTATTAAGGCGACACACGTGACTCTCAGTTCAGCCCCTCTTTTTATTGAGGGTCTGTAGCCATATGGACCATCAGCTAAAGAATGCAGACTTTGGTAGCAAACCGACTGCTGTGTAATTTGACACAACAGAATTTTAGACAACAGTTATCAGTTTTGTCCTTCAGCCAAGTAAAAACAAAAATGATTCCTTCTCTCACTGCGAATTTCTGTAATTCCTTTGATCACAGTAAATAACAAAATGATTTACTCTCCAAAGAGAGAGCAGCCCTGGAGACTGTTACTGACTTGCAGCTCTTTTTGTTCACGGTGGGGTAGAGTAGCCTGGACCAGGGACTGACAAAGAGCAAGACGCTTTAAACTCCCCTTGCTGAAGGTAAGCCAAGTGGAACGTGAGGCTGGATCACAGCTGGAGAAGGAATCCAGCTCTCTTCTCCCCAGTATAGGCACAGATGCGATGCTGTGTGCCAGTCAGGGATGTGCCAACTTACCAAGGACATTTCAGTAACCACACAACTACTATGTATCCAGTAACTAACCAGAAGAATCCGTTGAAGTGCAGTTGACTTTGACTTGTGGTGAACCCATGTAGAACCGTGTTCCGTAGGCATCATGGATTGAATTGTGTCCCCTTAAAATGTGTGTCAACATGACTAGGCTATGATTCCCAGTATTGTGTGCTTGTACTCCATTTGCGATCTGACGTAATTTTTCTATGTGGTCTGAATCCTAATCTCTAACTGTGGCTAAGGAGACAAGATTAGGTTATGTTAAAGACGGTTAGCGTGTGATGCAATCCCTGATCTGACATGAAGGGGAGCTTCCCTGGGGTGTGGCTTGTGCTGCCTTTTATTTTTCCAAGTGATAAAAGCACAGAGAATTGAGATCAGAACCTTATTACCTACAAGCAAGAACAGCTAGGAGCAGAGAATGTCCTTTGCACCCAGGTTCCTGGTGCTGAGAAAATCCCAGATCCAGGGGAAGATTAATGACAAAGACCTTCCAGAGGCAACACAGAAAGCACGACTTCCCTGGAGCTAGTATCCTGAATTTAGACTTCTAGCTTCTTAAAATGAGAGAAAATAAGTTTCTATTTGTTAAAACTATCCACTTTAGTTATTTCTGTCACATCAGCATGAAATAACTAGGACAATAGCTTTTTCAATGGCTGTGATCATTTGGAAACAGATGACCAGGTGGCCTTTTTCTAAGTTAGCTGTGCATGGATTGGCATCTTCCAGCTTTCAGTTACAGCAGAGAGAAGAACTGTCTGCAGCACCCGGGACTTCAGCCACTCAGCTGATACAACTATCATGTTAAACCCTGGGGTATAGCAGTTGAAAGCTACTCTGCTAACAGAAATGTTGGTAGCTCGACTCTACCAGGAGCAACTTGGAAACTGGATGGGGCAGTTCTACTCTGTCTTATAAAGTTGCTGTTAGGCAAGGGGCTTGGTTTGGTTGTTGTGTTGTTAGCAGACCTGTGAGTACTCTAGAATGTCTGCAAGATCTGAACATTTAAGTTTGTGAACTCATCCTAGAAAAAGTACTATGTATCTCGTTGCTGAGTATCACTGTGATCACCTTTGAAGGACTGCCCTCGGAAGCTATGCACCAACACCAGTGCCTAATTAGCCCTTAAAAGTCATTTTGGAACTCTTTTACTGGAGTGGTCATCAGCGCTGTATACCCCTTGATGTCCTGAAAATCATCGAAATGTGTTCGTTTCAACATTTCCTTTATCTTCGGGTAGAGAAAAAGTCAGTGGGGGCCAGATCAAGAGAGTAGGGAGGATATCCCAGCACAGTTATTTGATTACTAGCTAAAAACTCACTCACAGACAACTATATAACTAAGTTCGTGAACTTACCACTGTGCCACCGTGCACAATGGCCATTTCAGAACTGCTCTGAAGGGTGGACTAGGTGCTGCCTTCCATGCAAAGCTTCCCAACTTTGAAGGTGGCTGCAGTGATATTCAGCAATAAAGTATGTAGCACTTAGAACAATTAAGTTCATGGACTTAACTGTTAGAACTTGTATGTAGGGAAAGGCTAGGTGTGGTAATATAATTAGGGAAATGAATGTGAAAGGCATTATTTTGAAGTTACTTATAATTTTTACCTTGATTTTTATGTTGAAGCTGCATTGAAGGCACTGGTGAAAAACAAGGTTCCAGGATTTGGTGGTAATCAATCGAGTTATTTCAACAAAGAGATGTGGTGCTGGAAGTGCTCACTCGTCTATGCCAAGAAATGTGGAGAACAGCTACCTGGCCAACTGACTAGAAGAGATCCATACTTATGCCCATTCAAAAGAAAGGTGATCCAACCGAATGTGAAAATTACCAAAGAATATTGTTGATATCCAGCCAAAGCCAAGTGCCGTCGAGTCGTTGATATCACATGCAAGTAAAATTTTGCTCAAGAACATTCTTGAGTGACTACAATAGTATATTAACAAGGAACTGCCAGAAATTCAAGCTGGATTCAGAAGAGGATGTGGAACCAGGGATATCATTGTTAATGTCAGATGGGTCTTGGCTGAAAGCAAAGAATCTCAGAAAGGTGTTTACTTGTGTTTCATTGACTATGCAAAAGTATTTGACTGTGTGGATCATAGCAAATTATGGCTAACATTGTGGTGAATGGGAATTCCTAAACTTCTAATTGTGCTCTTAAGGAATCTGTATATGGATCAAGAGGCAGCTGCACAAACAAAATGAGGTAACGCTGCATGGTTTAAGTCAGGAAAGGTGTGTGTCTCTGTTGTATCCTTTCTTCATACCTTTTTAATCTGTATGCTGAGCAAATAATCTGAGAAGCTGGATTATACGAAGAAGAATGAGGCATAAGGATTGGAGGATGACTCATTAACAATCTGTGCTACGCAGGTGACACCACCTTACTTGCTGGAGATGAAGAGGATTTGAGACACTGATAAAGATCAAGGACCATAGCCTTCAGTATGGATTGCACCTCAGCATCAGGAGAACAAAAATCTTCACAAGTGGACCAGTAACACTGTCACAAATGGAGAAAAGATTGAGGTTGTCCAGTATTTCATTTTACTTGGGTCCACAGTCAATGCCGTGGAAGCAACTATCAAGAAATCAAAAGATGTATTGCACTGGGAAAATCTGCTGCAAATCAGACCTCTTTAAAGTACTCTAAAGTAAGGACATCACCTTAAAGACTAAAATGCACCTGACCCAAGCCATGGTCTTTTCAATCACATCATATGCATGTGAAAGCTGGACAATGAACAAAAAAGACAGAAGAAGAATTGATGCCTTTGAATTGTAGCACTGGAGAAGAATGGTAACGTACCATGTACCACCAAAAGAACAAGCAGATCTGTTCTGGAAAAAGTACAACCAGAGTGTCTCTTGGAAGCAAAGATGGCAAAACTGTGTCTTACATACTTTGGACATGCCATCAGGAAGGATCAGTCTCTGGAGAAGGGCATCATGCTTAGCAGAGTGGAGGGTTAGTGAAAAAGAGGAAGACCCTCATTGAGACGGATTGACATAGTGGTCACAACAATGGGCGTTAGCATAAAAACTATTGTGGACATGGCACAAGATCGGACAGTGTTTCATTCTGTTGTTCATAGGGTCACTATGAGTCAGAACTGACTTGACAGAATCTAACAACAATTTAACCATCAGAGGCAGTAAGGAAAATGAGGCATATGAAATCAAGTATTTTGCTCTAAAAGATAATATAGGCTTTCAATTGAGTCCACTAAGTGAATTAATGTGTTCTTTAGAGAAAAATACACAATTCTCTGAGAATCATTTCTGAAAGAAGTAAGCATTCATCGTTTAAATAAAGACATAAAAATATTAAGCACTTTTTGTAGACACGATGAATCTTTGCTACTCTCCCTAATATGAACAGCAACTCTTATTAAGGCAAATAAATGGCTATAAAGGGAACTTCACAAAAAGTCCAATAAAACATTTAAATGTTATTCAACAAAATAATACAATCATAAACACGCAAAGAAAATAATTTATTTCCATTATGAAGACACGTGTGTTGGTAAGAGATCTTAGAGTTAGGAAAATCTCATTACAATTTCTTCAAGATACAGTTCCTTTTCTTATTTTTTGACACTTACAATTCTTAAAAGCTGAAAGGGCTTCTATTAAATTTAAGGGAAAGGTCTGTGAGATGGCTGGTTATCACTGAAGCAGAGCCTTGCA
Organism: Heterohyrax brucei; assembly: GCA_028571685.1. NCBI lineage: Eukaryota > Metazoa > Chordata > Mammalia > Hyracoidea > Procaviidae > Heterohyrax > Heterohyrax brucei. Next base: position 80,543,902 of record CM053148.1, on the reverse strand, counting down.
GGGCTTCTGTCTGCTTTGTACACTTCAATTGCTTTCATTTACAGTTGGGAGGTGGTGGTGCCTGATGCTATCATTGCCGAGAGGGCAGCAAGCCGCTTCTTCAGTGCTGTGCGTTAAAGCAAACATTGGGTGACTTGCATCCATTAAAATGCATTTTATCTGCCTGTCGTATTTTCTTGCTTGCATTTTAGTAATAACATTCTTTACCTAATAAAATAGCAGTTTTAGCCAGCGGAGCACTTGTGAACTTTGATTGCAACTAAAATGGCACTTGTAAAATGCCTTGAAGAAGATTTTGTTGCTCTTAGATTTGTGCTGGAGACACAATCACAGATCTGCTCCATGTGAACAGTGGAGGTCTACAACTGCTTCAAGGTGAACGAGCTAGAACGAGTAGTTGATTACAGAAATCACAAAGGAATTGATTGGTATGTACATTTCATAGCATGTTTTCACCTAGGCAATATCAGCATTTGGGACCGTGGAGCCCCCAGAAGTTGGCATTTTGAATATTCCTTGGAAACGTCATGGGGCGGTTCTGCTTTGTCCTATTAGGTTGTTATGAGTCAGAACAGACTTGATGGCAAGAGGTTTTTTTAATTCTGTGTTATGTTATGAAAGGTTTACCGTGGACTGTCAAATGTTTAGGAACACACCAGTCTCTATCCAATAGAAGCCGGTAGCTCTTACCTAAGGTTTGACGACCAAAAATATCTCCAGCTATTACCAGATGTCCTCATGCTTCCAAAATCAATACCAGATGGAAAGAGTGCTTTTGATGAATTAAATCACCTGGGAGATAAAAAGGCAAAGTGTACCTTTTAATGTCTTTCTATACCTTTCTGAAAATGCCTACCAATCAGCTAGTCATTAACCAGGTACTTTTGCTATTAGAATTTGAGGTAATTCAACTTTAAAGATGATCCAGCCGAAGGTGGAAATTATTGAACAGTATTGTTAAGATTACACACAAGTAGGATTTGCTTAAGATCTTTCCAAAGTGGTTTCAGCAGTGTATCAACAGGGAGTTGCCAGAAATTCAAGCCAGATTCAGAAGAGGACATGAAACCAGGGGTGTCATTGCAGACGTCAGATGGATCTCGGCTGAGAGCAGAGAGTACGAGAAAGATGTTTACTTGTGTCTCATTGGCTAGGCAGAAGCGTTCAACTGTGTGGATCATAACAAATTACAGACAACATTCCAAAGAATAGGAATTCCAGAAGTCTTGATTCTGCTTATGAGGAACATGTACATGGATCAAGCGACAATCTTTCAAACAGAGTAAGGGAGTGCTGCATGGTTTCAAGTCAAAAAAATGTGAATCAAGGTTGTTTCCTTTCACCATATCTATTCAGTCTGTACACTGAGCAAGTAATAAAAGAAGCTAGACTATATGTACTTACAAGAGCAGAGCATCAAAACTGGGTGAAGACTCATTAACAAACCTGTGTTATGCAGATGACACAACCCTGCTTGCTAAAACTGAAGAGGACTTGAAGCACTTGCTGATGAAGAACAAAGACTACAGGTTTCAGTACGGATTACATCTCAGCATAGAGGAAACAAATCCCTCACAACTGAACCAACAAGCAACATCAGGATAAATGGAGAAAAGACTGAAGTTGTCAAGGATTTCACATTACGTGGATCCACAATCAGCACCCTGGAAGCAGCAGGCAAGAAATCAAAAGGCAAATTGTATTGGGCAAACCTGCAGCAAAAGAACTTTTTCAAGTATAGAAAATTAAAGATGATACCTTGAAGACTAAGGTGTACCTGATTCAAGTTATGATGTTTTCAGTCACCTCGTATGCATGCAAAAGCTGAACACTGAATAGGAAAGCCAGAGAAGAAAGAACTGATATCTTTGTGTTGTGGTCCTGACAAATATCACTGAGTATACTGTGGATGCTAAAAGAATGAATAAATCTGTCTTGAAAGAAGTACAACCAGAATGGTCTTTACAAGCAAGACTGGTGAGACTCTGTCTCATACTTTGGACATATTATCAAGATGTGTAAGTTCCTGGAGAAGTACGTTATGCCTGGTAAACTGTCAGTGAAAAAGACGAAGATGCTCAACAAGATAGACTGACACAGTGACCGCAACAATGGGTTTAAGCATAACAAAGTTGTGAGATGGTGCAGGACTGGGCAGTGTTTCCTTCTGTTGTACCTAGGGCCACTGTGAGTCAGAACCAATGGGATGACACCTAAGGACTACAACAACATCCTCTGGCCCATCCAATGGAACAGAGACTCCAATTAAAATGTAGATGAACATATATCAAAAACTTACATCTTGCATACACATGCATCCTCTCACATTGATTCTTGTCACACGCTCACATAGGAGCCCCAGTAGCTCAAGTGTTAAGTACTCAGCTGCTAACTGAAAGGTTGGTGGTTGTAGCCTACGCAGTGGCTCTGCAGGATAAAGACCCGTCAATCTGTACCCATAAAGACGACAGTCAAGTTATTCCCATGGTGCCTTTCTTCTCTGTCATGTGGGGTCATTATGAATCAGAATCATCTCGCCAGCACTTACCAACAACAAGCTCTTATGAGCAGTGTCACCAGCCTCTAAACAACCTTTTTCTTTAATGACTGTTTTCTCCAGCCACTCTAATTAGGGAATTGTCATGAGTCTGTATTCTTCCAAAATAATGTTTAATTTTTGAGCACATCAAAATTTCAAAAATCAAAATGTTAACTACTTGAATTTTTCTGTCTATTTTGAATAACCCAAGACCATAGGTTTTACGGAGAGGAAACACAAATAAGTAGGAATAAGTAGGCACAGGAGCATAGACTGCTGAGGACAGCTAGAGGCTGGGACTACTGCTGCCGATGCTAAGAAAAGAGAAGCAAATAAAAAGGGTTGCTGCTGCTCCTGCTCCTTCTCCTGCCCTGGCTCCAGCCTCCACTGCAGCTACCCTCTGTGTCTGTCGTTCTCACCCCTCATGAAACCTTTAGCAAATACTAAGGCAGTGCGTGTTATAAGGATGAATCATGGGTATTCTGAATATTCTGGATTTAAATTTGAACAGAACATTGTGATTTCAGGTGTTGGTGCCCTTTGCCCAAGGGGCATTGGTGATTCAGTGGTAGAAATCTCGTCTCCATTCAGAAGACCTGTGTCTGGTTTCTGGCCAGTGTGCCTCACATGCAGCCACTCGCCATCTGTCAGCTGAGCTTGCATTTTGCTAGACTGTGGAGCAGACCTCAGCAGAGCTTGCAGACTAAGATGGGATAGGAAGAAAGGTTTAAAAATGTCCTTCCAAAAGCTCGGAAACCCTGGTGATGCAGTAGTTAAGTGCTATGGCTGCTAACCGAAAGTTCAGCAGTTCAAATCCACCAGGTGCTCCTTGGAAATGCTATGAGACAGTAGTACTCTGTCCTACGCAATTGTGATGAGTCAGAATCAACTCGACAGCAATGGGTTTTTGGTTTCCGAAACATCAGATAAAAAGATCCTACAGATCACAACAATTCAGTCTGAGCCCTGACTGGACATGCAGGTGGAGCGGGACTGGGTGGTGTTTGTCTCATTGTATGTGGAGTCGCAATGCGTCAGGGACCAACTTGAGTGTCGCTAATGACAACTGTGCCCTGCATGTTTTACCTGAAGTACTCCTGAGAGCTAGGGGAAGGTGAATGGGACACACAAGTTCAGTCACTTGGAAGGGAACACAGAGAACAGCAGTGAAAACACAGAAGGAATCCCCCTTCCTTCTTCTCCGCTGTCACCTGGAGTAACGAGTGGCCTGGGATTTCCAGCCTGGGTGACACAGGTGGAGGTAGATCTTGATGCAAGGGCCCGTTTTGAAGGGGGGGGGGTGGACAGGGAAAGTAAGGAGACAAGAGACCACCTCTGTGTCTCTACAAGTGGTGATTCCTCAATAACATTTGTAGTAAGGAATGTGTGAAAGTCACTAAGCACAATTTAATGCCAATTCTTGGCGTGATTGGGAATGACATTGGAATTCAAAGGAGAAACAACCAAAACCCAGTTGAGACTAGGGAGCGTTACATTCCTCCCGTCATGACCCACTATACCTAACTATGTAGAAGAGAAAATGTCACCAGCATGTTGGATTCCTGTTCTTGAGTTCTACAGACAAGAATGTATGCATTCTACATACAAGCTCAGCTTTAATGTAGTCCTGCGCCACATCCACAATGGTTTTTATATTTAAGCTCATCATTGTAGCCTCTGTGTCAATCCATCTTATCGAGGGTCTTCCTTTTTTTGCATCTATCATGATGCACTTCTCTAGGGGCTGATCCCTCCAGACAACATGTCCAAAGCATGTAAGATACAGTCTTATCACCTTTGCTCCCAAGGAGCACACTGGTTGTACTTCTTCCCCAACAGATCTGTTTGTTCTTTTGGAGGTCCATGGTACATTCAATATCTACCAACACCACAATTCAAAGGCATCAGTTCTTCTTCTGTCTTCCTTGTTCATTATCCAGCTTTTGCATGCATATGATGCAACTGAAAATACCATGGCTTGGGTCAGGCGCACCTTAGTCTTCAAGGTGACATCTTTACTTCTCAATACTTTAATACCTCTAAAAATCATTGACTGAAAACCCTGTGGAGCACAGTTCAATGGGCAGTGGGCACTTTACTCCCTAGATAAAATGAAACAAACAAAAACAAAACAAACATTCCATAGCAACCTCATGTGTCACATTTAAACTGTGTTCCACAAGGTCTTCAGTGGATGATTTTTAGAAGTAGATCACTAGGACTTTTCTTCCTAGATGTTTCTAGGTTGACCAGAGCCTCTAGTCTTTCAGTTAGCAGCTGGGTATGCTGTGTGCCTCACCCAGGGCATCTAATCTCTGGATAAGTGCCTTCAACTTTTCAGTAGTCACTGAGTTCAAGCACATGGAAAATATTTTTTTTTTTACGAAGAATATTGATTCACTTCAATAATAATAATAAAGATGAGTCTATTATTAAAAATGAGCTTTCCTGGCTTTGTTATTGTCCTAAACAGCAGGCCTTGAGGGGGCATGGAGAAAAAAGAAAAGCAGCAGCAAGAGTGTAAAACCTGAAATAACTAGAAACACAAGTCCTTTTAGCCTGTATTTAGTTACATTACAATTTCTACCAGATGGGATCGTGGTTATCACTGCAACCACTATGTTTAAGTTGAGTTTCTCTTTATAAACATTTGGTGAAACAAAGCTTCACATGGAAGAGTTAAGGATAGACAGAAGTTAACCGAAGAAATAGGTTGTTGCTTTTTTTTAAAGTTCTGTTTCTAAAAACTGTTGTAGTGGACTGGCAGAGAGCATCTGATGTTTGAACCACTATGAACTCTGTCAGCGTTAAAGGCAGCAGTAGGAGGGGTACAAGTTACTGTGATTAACAATGAAATACATCGGTTATTTACTCTGCAGTTGTGTCAGGAATAACCAAAAAACCCAAACCCAGTGCCATCGAGTTAATCCCAACTCGTAGTGACCCTATAGGGCAGAGTAGAACTGCCCCATAGAGTTTCTGGGGAGCATGTAGTGGATTCGAACTGCCAACCATTTGTTTAGTAGATACAGCACCTAGCCACTATGCCACCAGGGTTAGTAATAATCCCAGAGCAGTTGCACTAAGGCGGGCAGTTGTATCCTGGGGGAGAACAGAATTTCCGGTTTAATTAGAAGGTGGACAAGAAGGAAGGAAATAAGCTCAAAATACACATTTACTGAGCTACACTGGGAAGCCCAGTGGTGCAATGGTTAAGTGCTATGGCTGCTAACTAAAAAGTCAGTGGTTCAAATTTACCAGTGTCACCTTGAAAACTCTACGAAGGCAGTTCTATTCTGTCCTATAGGGTTGCTAGGCAATGCATTTGATTTTTCTTTCCGGAACTACTCTCATTCTCTTACAGACACCATTAATTCATCTCAGGCTTCCTTCATAATAATGTAAAACATATTGATTGAATTAATGAGAAAAGATTGAGTAGTTGAATCCTACTTTTAAGAAAGACTAAAACATAAAAAATAGACAAAGCAGAAATTCCTGCAACAATTTTTTTTTTAAATGTTACCCATGAAGGGACATGTGTGAAAAATGTCCAGAGGACCAGCTGAAGTAAATGGACAATCAGCTAAGGAAGGAAAGCATCAAAGGTTCTCAGAGAGTTGGAGAAACTATAACGTACAAGGCTGTGCCCAGCGAAGCAGCTCTTTTTTTATCAAGGCAGTTGTTTTGCTGTCCCCACGCTGCCCTATACACATGTTCTCTTTAGAATACCTTGTTCTTGTCATGAATTACTGTGCTCTGGTCTTACCCACTTCTGTTTAAATGTGAGTGCTCTTCTGCTTTACAATGACTTGTGGTGCCCGGCATATCCATGACGAGCGCTCCTCACTTTCTGCACGATACTATAAGCCAGGCTTGTAAATTAACTCATTTTCAGGTTTTTGGAGCAATTTTGATTATAAAAGTAGTTAAGCTGAAGGAAAAACACCGCACTGAAGCAAGCCTACTCTACTGTTTCTCTGGTCTCTCTTTTGGGTCAGAGAACTGGGCAGGGCATCCTATGCCCACACAGCTGCACCTCTGTGAGTGCACCCGAGAGCATCTGTCCTTCCCTGTACCCAGCAACTATCTGTGTTGTAAATGAAAGTTGTGTGTCGGGAGGGAAGACATCACCCTGTAAAGTAAAAGCTTGTTGTTAGAGTGAGAGATAGAAGTTCCATCAACCATGCATTCTAAAGACTTCTGTTTTACAAATAATCTCTTACATTTAGAAACTTCAGCCCAACAGATTCATAGTGGATAACAGCTTGGTAGACAGTCAGAAACATAAATATGTTCTTATATCCAGAGAAAGAGCTAGACAGGAGGATAAATGTAAGCCACACATTCTGCTTCTTGGCAAACATTGGCATAGATAAACTGCTCCTTGCATGATAATTAGCAAACATACAAAAAAAAAAAGAAGAAGAAATGTACACATATAAAACCCATAATCCACTGTCCTTGAGTCTATTCCAACCTATAGCGACCCTATAAGACAGAGGCAGAAAGTAGATTTGATGTCCCAGTGGGCTGGGGTGGGGGTGGGGGACCCAGTGAATGGATCCGGAATTTCTGTCGTGTGATTTTGAAAAAGTTTTGGAAATAGATGATGATGGTGGCAGCCCATTATTGTGGAAGCAAGGAACCTCTCTGCAACTGAAAACGAACAAAAGGGCAAATTCTATGATACATGTATGTGACCACCGTAAACAAATTTTTTTTAGAAAAGGAAGTGAGACATTATCTCAGTTTATGGACACTAGGATACTGACTGTATGTCTGTTTTCCCAATTATATTTTGAGACCATTAAACTGTGTCCGTTTGTCAAAGTGATAGGTCTTTGAAAATGCAAATATATGTGTGTGTGTATGTGTATGTATATATATACATATATATACATACATATATATACATACACACACAAATAATTCAACCATACTAAAAAAGCTCAACTTCAATCCATAGCAACTTTATAAGACAGAGTGGAATGACCACAAAGGGTTTACAAAGCCACAATCTTAACAGAAGCAGACTACCACTGAGCTTTCTCTCCCCATGGAGCAGCTGGGGAGTTCTAGTTGTCCTTTCAGTTAGTAGCTGAGCAGCTGACCATTGTGTCACCAAAGATCCTTTCTGTACAAACCATAAGCCCCTCACTGCTGGTGAGTTGATTCCAACTCATAGCAACCCTATAGGACAGAGTAGAACTGCCCCATAGAGATTCCAAGGAGCCCCTGGTAGATTGGAACTACCAACTTCTTGGTTAGCAGTCTTGGTAATTAACCACTGCTCCATCAGGGTTTCCATACCTACCATCAGAAAAAAAAAAAAAAAAAAAAAACCTGCTGCCATCTATTTGGGTTCAATTCATGGCAACCCTGTAAGTCAGAGCAGAACTGCCCCATGGAGTTTCCAAGAAGCCCCTGGCAGATTTGAACTACCAACCTTTTAGTTAGCAGATGTAGCACTTAACCAACCATGTCACCAGGATTTCCATACCTACCACAAAGAGTGAAAAATAAAGTTATGTTTGTGATCGAGACTGTGCCCCCAAACCCCAATTAGAGAAACGTGGGTGCTTACAGAACCAAGCATTTTCATAAAATAAGTAAATTCTTTTAATTAAATAAACCCACCCCCTAAACCTCCAGGTATTACTTAGCTAGCAGTGCATCCATTAGTTGTTAAATTTTAAAATCGAAATCCCTAAACAACGTGGACACATCTTCAGGAAAGAGTCATCGCTAAAAAACGACCCCATGTTTGGCAGAGGGTCAGCAAACACAAGGGAAACCCTCCAGGAGGTGGACGGACACGGTAGCCACAGCAAAGGACTCAGACATACCCATAATTATGAAGAAAGCACAAGAGTGGGAGTCATTTCTTCTTGTTTTGATCATGTTACGTGTCTGGCAGTTTGTCGCACAGCGGCAGCCTCCGTGTTGCTGTAACGTTGGAAGCTATGCCATTTGTGTTCCAAAATACCGTTAGCATCACCCTCGGTGGATGGATTTCCGCGGAACATCTATCTGAAAATCTATGAACAACAGCAGAACATAATCTGATATAGTGCTGGGAGCATGCGACCCTCAGCTTGGAAGACCCTCAAAAGACAACTGGGGAAGAGCTGCCTCCTCAAAGTAGAGAAGGGACAGAGTCAAGTGTTCGAGACCCACATTTACTGATGTGACGTGACTCAAAATGAGAACAAGCAGCTGCAAATGACCATTAATAGGAGGAACACGGAATGTGTCAAGTACGAATCTAGAAAAATTGAAAGTCATCAAAAATAAAATTAAATGCATAAACATGGATCTCCTCTGCACTGGTGAGCTGAAATGAACTGGTACTGGCCATTTTGAAGCAAACAATTGTGTGGTCTACTATGCCAGGAATGACAAGAGGAACGGCTTCAAAAAGAACATTTCAAGATCTCTCCTAAAGTACAATGCTGTCGGTGACACAATAGTACACATACCCTTACTAGGAAGACTAGCTGATATAATATTATCCACATTCACACACCGACCACTGAAGCTAAGCAATGGAAGTTTTTTTACTAACTTCTGTAATATGGAAAAACTTTGGGATGACAAAAGTCTGCAGTGAGTTTCTTACGTTTTCCTAAAATAGAAAAATCAGATTATAGGCATTACTTTACAAAAAATAATTGCTACTGAAATTTGAATAGCCTGTGTTGAAATAAGGACAAAATAAGGACAAATAAGGACAAAATTTGAATAGCCTGTGTTGAAATAAGGACAAAATAAGGTAGTAACATAGATGCTGGTCTTCGTGTCAGGTAACTTTTCAAGAAACAAAATGATAAGAGAAAAATGAATAGATCTTTCCTTTGGGCAGTTGATCTGGTTGCTCTATTCTTTCAGAAATGTAAGTTTTTTTTGTGCAGAAATCATGTCAGATTGTGGAAAAATGATACTAAATACATCATTAATACAAATAATGGATGCACTACAGGTACATGTATAGTGTGATTATTAAGCACAAAAATGGCAATTTTATTAATACTGTTATCATGCCCATCAGAAACTTTTACATTCAACAGGAGAAATTAAATATATAGCTTTAATTTATGAAAATATGTTTGGCAAGGATTACTGTGCTTGCATAGAGGAATGAAAAGACAAGAAAAATACTGTAAATTGCTAAAATCCTAAACCCTGGTTCCAACACTTTGGAGCTGATAGTGTAATCAGAGTGTACTGAGAAATAGTACAAATCAGATATTGGACCAATGTCTGCTGCCATCATATACATCAGGCTTGCCGTGGTCTTAAAGAGCCCACCGCTGTTGAGTCAATTTCGACTCATAGCAGTGCTCTAATTTTATTCATAGCAGAGTGGAGCTGCCATAGGGTTTCTAAAGCTGTAAATCTTTAGGGAAGCCGACTGCTGCATCTTTCTACCAAGGAGCAGCTAGTGGGTTACATACAACTTAGATGTTGTAGTTAGCAGCTGAGTGCTGTGACTCCCTGTCCCATCAAGGCTCCTTAGGAGGGAGGAAGCTTGGGTGATTTTCCGAGCTATTGAATATTTCAGGGTTGGCTTTTTCTTGAAGCCAATGAAAAAATAACTCGAGTTATTTATGGGGCAGGGAGGTGACGAAGTATAGAACAATTAAACCAAGTGATTATGTATGTAAGTTCGTAAGCTCTTCCTACGGTGCAAATATTTATCAGAGGTGGCGGTGATCTTAGCTTGCATGGACGGAATTTGCTTTGTGCAGTGAGCAGGGTTAAACAGAGAGAACCCTGATGCTCTACACCTCAGAGCTCTCTGGCTGCATCATCTCTTAGGGCACTGGTGAGGTAATGGTGTCAACATCTGGCTGCTAACCGAAAGGTTGGCAGTCAGAATCCATTGGCCACTTCTTGGAAATCTTATGGCGGCAATTCTACTCCATCCCGTTGGGAAATATAAGTGAGGCTTCCTGGCAATAGTTTGTTGATTTAATTCTAAAGTCTCATATTTTTTAGTATTTGTTACATTATTGAAGACAGTACATTGTTTCCCCAAAATTTCTATGATTCTGTGGAAAACTTAGAAAAATGTATCCTTTCTCTGAATATCCAGATTTCAATTATCACGATTTAACATTCCATAGATCGATAAACAGAGAGATACACAGATATATACATGCATATATATATTTATGAAAATGTATCTGGCAAGGATTACTATGCTTCACAGAGCAAGAAAAGTGCTAGAAAAGTATGGTAAACTGTTACAATCTTATACCCTGGTTCTACTGCTTAGGAGCTGACGGTGTGTTCAGTGGGTATTGAGCAAAAGTACAAAGCAGATGTTTGTACATGGGAGGATGATCACAGTCCACTGCTGACACATATGTCAGGTTTTCCACTGGTGGCACGGTGGTTAAGTGCTACGGCTGCTAACAAAAATGCCAACAGTTCAAACCTACCAAGCACTCCTTGGATACTCTGTGGGAGATTTCGGTTGCCTGTCTAGTTTTCTGTATTTTCTTTCTTCTCACCTTCCTTCCCTCTCTCCTTCCCTTCCTTCCTCCCTCTCTCCCTGCTTCCTTTTCTGCTTACCTCCTTCCTCTCTCCCTTTTCTCCACAGTCCTTTAAGAATGTCAGACACGATCCCTTGCTGCTGGAGCCTGCCAATGCTTTTCTCGTTTTCACGTTTATTTTCCCGACTGCAGTCTTTCATATATTCCTTTAGTTCTGTCAGTCTTGCTCTTTAATTCTGTATACTTTTATTACCCCTCTTACAAACCCTTGCCAAATCACTTATTCTTCACTCCTCCCTTTTGCTCTGAGTCTTTCTTCCGTTGTTACTGTTTTCATTCTTTGTCCCCCCTGCCCTTCGCCACTTTTTTTAGTAGTACTGTTGTCTATTTTTCTTAGCGGCCCATTCTTTGGCTTATTTTGTGTTGAGTGTATTATGTAGTTTCCTTTTTTTTTTTTTTTAATTATCCTCTGTCTGTTTCACCAGGTTTATTTGCTTTGTTTTTAAATTATGATTTTCTTCTTTCCTGTAGTAGTCTATCTCGTATTGTCTTCTTGTAATTTTCCTCCTCTGCCTTTTCATGGACCCTTTCAGGACCTGTGCAAGGTTTGCTGGCTGCTGTATGGGGAGTCTTTCCAAGATCAGCTAAGGGAAGTGCCTCAGACAGACTTCTTTATTTACTGTGGATGCTTTACCCCTTTCCACTAATAGAAAGAAAACACATACATGCTCTCGTCTAAATGCCTTCTTTCTCTATAGGATCTCTATGAGTCAGAATGGACCGGAAGGCAGTGGAGTTTTTGTTTTTTCTAAATGGCCTGATTTAGGAAATAATACTGGAGTCGTTAGTCCCTGTCCTTGAGCTGAGAGCTGGACTCACAAGGACATATCAGCTAGGCTTTGAGATGAAGTCACTAGATGGGATAATCTTGGAAATTATCTTTTAGGGAACCTTTCATATAAAACCGTACAAAGAGAACACACAAGACTTTCTACTCTTTTTCTGCCAAGCCGAGTGCCGTCGAGTCAGATCCGTCTCATGGCGACACTAGTAACATCTAAACCCATTGCCATCCAATTCCACCTCACAGCAACCCCATAGGACAGAGTCAAACTGCCCCAAAGAGTTCCCAAGGAGTGCCTGCCTGATCCAAACTGCCGATCTTTCGGTTAGCAGCCATAGCACTTAACCCCTATGCCACCATGGTCTCCAGTAGCTTTCAGTAAATAGATCCAACAAATTCCCACAGCTCCCAGCCCATCTGTGGAAAGGTAAAGATTTTGGTGTTGCTGGTTTGTAACAGTAATATATGCTGGTGATTCTATAACATTTCTTGGACTCAAGTAGACATGGCTCAGGCAGCTTACTTGCCAGTTTCCCACTTTTACCTTTTTGAAGTTATATTAAGCAGAACTTTCTTTTTGCTATATTAAACTTCGTGATTTTATTTTTCCTACAGCATGCATTAATTCTTTTGCTAAAGTTTAGGAAATTGTGCTTTAAAAAAGGGGTGGGGGTAGAGCTATTTGCTGTTCAAATCTAAGACTTTTTATTTGGAAATATCCTTCCAGAAGGCATTTACTTTTAAAAGGGAAATCTGATAGAGAAATTAAGACCATTTAACCAAAATTAGAAAATAAAAACTATTATTCTTCTGTAAGAAGCTAATAGAACAAAATGAAAGGGACTAATTTTGAATTCCTAAATGATCATTAGGCTTTTAAAATTTTCCACATTATACTGATTATGTTGCAGAATACTCTCATGATTTTTCCAAAAGTGTATACAGAGGTCAGGAACATGTTATTGAATGAAATACAGCTTTTAAAAAATCTTTTACTTTAAAAAGATGTATATGAACCTTTAAGATATTTCCTTTAGTAAATAGGTCCTTCCAATTTGAATGATTTTTACTGAATAAATCAAATTGACTTTGCCTGAACAGACATTCTTTTAAGCTAATTCCAGTAAATTCAAGATAGTTTTTCATTAAATGCACTCAAACAGGAATTCTTTAGGTCATCAGAGTGCCCTATGAACTCAGTTTTAAGGTTTTAAAAAGTAACCACGTTTCTATTTCTCTATTTTTCAAGTCTTAGAGTAGACATTTGATCTGATACATTTTAACAACTATTCAGATCAAGACAGTGGTTTAGCGGTATTGATAAGACTTGGATTTTAAGCTCCATACAATTTAAACTTAAGGTATTAATGTATAATTCTTCTAATAGATTTTTAATTACCTGCAAGAGTCCTTGAAGTGAAAACTTTGTTAAACACATATACGTGATAGATCTCCAACATCTTCTAAAACAAACTTTGATGCAGAAAATCTATATTATCTTTCCTTTAGCAACTAAACAAATACACAATTTCAATTTTTCAAAGCTAGTATAATGCAAGTAAAATTTTCCGGATATTGTTAAGGCCGTATGTCACCAAATTACTATTTCAAAGTTGATTAGTAGATTTTGCAATGCTTAGGTCTGAAATATTATTCCAGCTTTTTAAACTTTGTAAATATTTCCTGTTTGAATGTTTAAATATTTGATATTAAATTTGACATTGATTAATTTCCATTTACTTACTTTCTCCTTAAGTGAATACGATTTGCAATAAGCGCTATGGAATCATTTACTGAAATAATTAAATTTGTTTCATTCTTTCCTTTTAAGCAACTTTATCCAAAGCAATTTCCTATGTCCCTTCGGAATGATGTTGCCTACTTAGGTTCATTTGGGAATTACAGAAAATTGCAGATGGCAGCAAATTAAAAAAAAAAAAAAGGATGATTAAAAGATTAAACTTAAGGTCTGGAAAGAGGAAGGGTAAAAACCTCAACCCCACTGCTGGTGAGTCATTGATTCTGACTCATAGTAACCCCGTAGAGAGAGTGAAACTGCTCCATAGAGTTTCCAAGGAGCACCAGCAGATTCAAACCGCCAACCTTGTGATTAGCAGCTGTAGCACTTAACCACTACCACCAGGTTTTCCCAAGGGAGAAGAGAGATACAATAATGTTAAAACTCAACGATGGGCGTTTCAAAGCTTATCCGATTTGCTTTAGCAAAGTACTTTGTGTTCAGACTTCAACAGAAAGACTGAAAAAAGAAAAGACTGTTATAATGTGCATTAAGTAAAAAGTGCACTGAGCACTGAATTTTTATGCAAATCAACACCCCAGGTCATCTACCTCTGCTTGCCAGCCACGCTCTCTCTCACCCCTGAGGTATTTTCAGAAGTGTCTCTATGACAATTTTTTAATATGTTGCTGTAAAAAAAATAAACAAAAGCATAGTACTTTTTCACAAACATACTGAGAAGATAACCAGTTTGGGAGAGCAGTGAACTTTGATGCGCTTTTCCCTCACACATTCTAAAAAAAAACCACAATGACGGTGTCACCTGCTTTCGAGAACTTCCCCTGGAAGCAGAGCAGACCTGTTTGTCAGGATCTCCAAGGTGGACTGCCTTTAGCAGTTGACCAGAGTCTGTTTTTGCTCACCATAACTGCAAATAAGAGCAATGGAATATAATTTTCCATCATGCATTGTTACCATTTAAAGGACAAATCCTCAAGCAAACCCACTGCCACTGAGTCAATTCCAGTTCATGGTGCTATAGGTCAGAGTAGAGCTGTTCCATAGAATTTCCAAGGAGTCCCTGGAGGATTTGAACTGTCAACCTTTTGGTTAGCAGATGTAACACTTAACCAGGACAGTCCCATTAAACTGAGTTTCTCTCTCTCTCTCTCTCTCTTTTTTTTTTTTTTTGGTGTACAAAAGCAAGTAGAAACTCAATGTGGCAATCATTTCATCCTACATGTAAGTTAAACTCATCTTAGTATTCTGTGATATCATACTTTGTTTGCATTGCATTAGTTTACTCCACAAGTATTGCTGGAAGAAACAAAGAAATCGGTAAATAGAATTAACTTGTGAGGTTTACAATAACTCTAAATACTGATTACATGTGTTTAGAGAAAGAGATCAATATATGCATATATCTTATATTGTTATCTAGACTGTAAAATAATAATGTTCATAGGACATGGTATTAGGACTTCTAGCATATTTGTCTACTTACAAGAAAAGTACAAAACTGTATACAATGTTAATTTTGAAACACAAGAAAAAAACCGATGGCTCAGTTATCTTTTTGCATAGTCATCATATCTCTCCTTTTTTAAAATTGCCAAATCTCCACAAGAGTCATCTATACAATATCTTAAAGTTTTCATTATCAACTTAGTTTTTTTTTTTAAAAAAAAATATGGCTCACTAATACTTGAAGTATTAAACAGTTAGGGATTTTCAAGTCTGACTCGAGGTCCTCACTTTGTCTTGATGTCTCTCTGTGAATATGCACCTCACCCTCCACGGAGTGAATAGACTGTGTGCACATTTTCACGTCCTTTAGTTACTCATGTGCCATTTTCCACACCTGAAAATTCTTCCACATGCAATTCGATTCCAACTCAATCCATTTCACTCCCTCAAAGCTTTTCCAAGGCCACGCTTTTGTCTATAATACCTGAAATCAATTCTTTGGTCAAGTCATCTATTCAGTACATTAGTCTATCAGACTACTGTGTTGTCACTTACTTTTTCATCCATTTGTGTCACGGAGTGCAAACTCAAACGTCTGTGGTGATCAAGAAGACAAGTGAATGCCTGAATTAGCCAAGTGTGAGTAGTGCAGTATGTATACACAGTGGCAGAGGCTGTTGTGACCTGCGGGACGTGCCACCCAGCCAACGAAAACTCCATGACAGGGGCAGTATAACCAGTAGGCAAGGTATGCAAGGACTTAAAGTGATGTATGCACAGGCTTGGGTTAACTAACTAATCTGTAGTGCACAGTGTTACATGGAAGTCACCTAAGTGTGTGTGTGTGTGTGTGTGTGTGTGTGTGTGTGTGTGTGTGTGTAGCACCGGTAGTACTGTGATGAAGATCTTTGTCTTCTAACCAAAATGTTAGCCACTTCTTGGAACCTCTGTGGGTCAGTTATACTCTGCCATACTTTGTTGCTGTGTGTCAGAATCAGGTTAATGGCAAAAGGTTTGTTAGGGTTTGTATATTATACACACATGCACACGTGAGGACATAGGTAAAAGAGAATTGACAGTACTTTGCATTTTGACACTACTGAATTTCCATGGTCCTTGGTTTTGAAGAAAAATATATTTAGATATGAATACTGGGCTTCAAATCCATATTCCATTGGAACTTTTTGTTTTCTCTCAATTACTTGTGAGCACTGATTTCAACAAATTATCTTTATACTGCTCATGAATAATTGGTGATCTTTTCCAAAAGCACAGGATTAAGGTTAATAGTAGTAAAACAGAGAGTAGCTTCATTTTTTAAAAAAAGATAGAAACGATACAGTAAGACAATAACCAATAATTTTAAGTACAATTAAAAAAACAAACAATCACCCAGAAACAATGGGAGTGACAAGATTTCTTCAGACCACTTTATGTCTACCTCTCTGGGCTGGGCTTTTCTATAAATAGGGAAGTTAGGTGTGAGGTATTTAAAAACTGTTCACTCACAGGTAGCTATAGAATCCTTTTGAAATTATTTATTTATCCTCAGTTGCCTCATTCTCATTTGAAAATATTCTCCAGGCCTATTGAGTGAAGTAACCAAGGAAATGGTCAGTTAAAAAACGAAAAGACATGAGACGGGTTAGGAAAAAAGAACATTCAGTGTAGCCTTAGTGATAGAAAGTTCTCGTTTTGTTTCAAAGTTAGCGCCGTAGGCACAGAAAGGATTATAGGGAGGAAAAAGAAAACAAAACAAGAATCATTCATTTATCTATGGAATGTAAGTAGTGAAAGCAAAATGGTTTATGAGTTTGATTGATGCAGAATGTTTAAGACAGAAATCAAGAGCCAGATATTTTTTTATTAACAGCTGACTTATTCATATATCATTCTAAGATCAAACATAGGCTGCAACAAAATACAAGGACTATATTCGTTACATAACAAGTCAGGAAGGTGTGTATGTGTGTGGTGGTGGGGGGAGCTTCCTTCTCCTTTACAACAGCTACAAAGGAATGGATTGTGGATAGAAGGTCAGAGTCTCCTCCCAAGCAACCCCAGATCAGTGCTGGAGGTAGAGCTGATTACTTCTTCTGGGATGAGATATTTTTCAATCAGGGCTGACAAATCCTGCCTCAAGTGCATCTGTCAGGGATCACACTCTGCAGGCATGACAGGTTCCTTCTAAACCCCAAATCGGCTTCATTAAGGATTTCCCTTTAGACCAATCATGTAGACTGGTAGTCACAACGAGTACATAGGGGTTTGAAGGGCTTTCATGTCCAGCCCTTTTTTTAAAAAAAGTTCTTTGATATCTATAAATTTCTTGAAATAAAATAATTTAAAATTAATTGAAAGCAAAATTGACTAAAGACAAATGTCCACACAATCAATTAGCTTAGGGTGGATCCAAAAAGCTAACTCCACAATTTCTAAATGGAGTCTAAACTTTGAAAATTTGTTCTTCTTTCCCACCATAAAAGGAATAATGTAGGACTAAAGCAGAAAAATATAATGATATAATTTTGCTTAGAATTTCAAGTAGTCACAGTTACAGAGTGTGAAGATTTGTTAAATCCTTTTAACATGTAACTTATAAACGGCCTTCAAAAATGAAACTGATATGCAAACACAAGATTTTCAAAATCTTTAAGTGGAAAGGGATCAGCTGAACAAGTGAAACCTGAAAATGAGTAGAGACTAAGAGGAGACTATGGGAAGAGTAGAACCATAACATTTACTCAGCAAACATTTTGGAGGGTGCAGTGACTAGGCTCCACAGTAGCTGACCAAACAGGTGGAGGTTCGAGTCCACCAGGTGCTCATCAGAAACACTGTGGGGCAGTTCTCCATCCTGCAGGGTTACTGGGAGTCAGAATCAACTCGTAGGCAGTGAGTTTGGTTTGGGTTTTTGTTTGTTTGTTTCTTTTTACAGTGTACTCTAGGAGGCGGTAGTGGTTCAACAGTACAATTCTCACCTTCCAAGCAGGAGGCCCAGGTTCAGTTCCCAGCCAAGATAGCAGATGCGTAGCCACCACCTTCAGTGGAAGTTTGCATGTTGCTTATGCATGATAGGTTTTGCTACAGCTTCCAGTCTAAAATGGGGTAGGAAGAAAGACTTGGTGATGCCCTTCCAAATATCAGCCAATGGAAAACCTATGGCTAACAATGGTCCAAAAAACCCTATGGATCACTATGCTGTGACCCACACCTGATCATTAGCATGGTGCAGGACCAGGCAGCTTTTATTTCTATTGTGCTTGTCATTCCCGTGGATTGATGACAGCTGACAATAATTACGTGACCCGATCCCCTGCCTTCAAGTTAGGTCTGACTCACAGAGACCTGGATGTCAGAGTAGAACCAACCCACAGAGTTTCCTAAGAGCACCTGGTGGATTTGAACTGCCAGCCTTTTGGTTAGCAGATGTAGCACTTAACCATTATATCACTAAGGTTTCCAATAAGATGACAGCTGACAATAATAAGACTTGCTGTTTATTATTGTTTAGCCAAACCATAGCCAAGTGCCGTCGAGTCAGATTAAGATGACAGAGAGCAATAAGATTTAAAGATTGAGCTTTTTACCTAAGGGAAAAGAGATTGAAAAAAGAGGATAAGAAGCCCAGAGAAAAATCATGATAACGAGTTGTGTAAATCGTGTTTTGATGTATTTGCTTTGGTGTTTTTGGTGTTTTGATGTATTTGCTTTGACAGAAAGAAGCTCAAGGAGGGGTACGGGTAATAGTGGTGAAGTATTTGACCAAGGCCACTCAGTGAAGAATGGACTTCTAATCACTTTGGAAAGAGCTATTAGCCACCAACTACTGATCCATTTTATGGAAACACTCCACTTCCAAAGACTTGCTAACCTCAGAAATAAGTAAAAGAGAACAGACAGCTATGTGATATGTATGTAGTACATCAGCCAATGTTACTGAGTAGTTACTTGTGTAGAACTGTTTTCTGATGCACATCCCACATACAAGGCGCTCTGATGATGTGATGGTCGTGTGCTTTACTGTCCACTGCAAGGTCGATGTGTACCTATCCAGTGGCTCTGAGTGAGAAGGACCTGGTGACTTATTTCTGCAAAGATTATGGCCAAGAATACCCCGAGTGATACAATTCTACTGTGTCACGTCACATGACTACAAGTAGAAAGCTACCCTGTAGCACTTAACAATGGCATTAATATGAACCATCCTTTTGAGGTACCTCTGAGTGGGTTTGAATAGTCAATATTTCAATTAGCAATTCAGTGTTTAACCAATTGCACCACCCAGGGACCCCTTAAAAGCTGTGGCAAAGTGGTGACATTAATGCAGTTAAAACTGAAAATTAGAATCATTTTCACTCATGTTCATAAAAAAATCTGAATGATCCATCCCTTCTCTGTTCAAAGTACGTAAGAAAGAACTTGCATTCCCTGGAAAAACAACAATACAAAGCCTGAAAAATAATAAAATTTCTGAGATATGTAAAGAAGCCACAAGATATAACCCATAATCAGTAGATACAAATCCAGAGATGATCCATATATTAGTGGGACCATAAAAGAAATGTAAAACAGCTCTCTGAAATATGTTACAGACTTAACAGGAAAACATGCCTGTAAAAAGAGAAGAGATGAGAGTGAAAAGAAAAAAAGAAAGAAAGAAACTCAGAAAATTGAACACTAGAGAAAGAAAGGATTAGTAAATTTTTGGATACATCAATAGAGGTGTTCCAAATAGTAATACAGAGAAACCAAGAAGACCTTCCATTGCCCAAACAAAACACACACAAACAAAGTGACATATGACAGGCTATTAGTTGCGTGATATGTTGGTAACGGGAGTCACAGAAATGCAAAGAGAATGATCCATAAAAAGTCAAAGTACATGGAGAAATAAAGTCAAAAAAGTTGATCTACATACTCAAGATGAAGATGAATTAGCAACCAGGAAAATGAGAAAGAAAATCACAACTGAGCAAAGTGTCACTAAACTGCTAAAACTGAAAATAAAGAGACTACCTTCAACACATTCAAGGAGAACGAAAATCAAGATAAACGTAGTAAAACACCTACAAGAGTGACTTGACAATATCTCATTAGCAATTATGAAAGCCAGAAGACAATAGGATAGAATTTTTAAGGCAGAATATACACAGAAGGAAAAAAAAAATTATCGTAAAATTATATTCTCTATCAAAAAAGAAAATTCTCCAAAAATGACAGTATACTGGTTCTTCAGAAAGTATGCTAATGAATTTCTTCAAATTGGAATGGACATTATAGCAGTTTTTAACTCTAATGTATAGGAAAGAGCTAAGAAAGTAGGAAATGATAATTATCCAGATGAGCATCACTAATGCATTATTGTTTCATAATTTCTTTAAAAGGCAACTGGTATGTGAGGAAAACTATTAAGACTAAAATGTGAGTTATATTCTAAGTAAAAAATGAACAAAATTATAAAATGTAGGAGAATAAAATGACATGACTGTAAAGTTTTCACATTACATATGAATTGGTATAATATTAACTCAAGATAGGCTAAGTTAATTAAGGATGTATGTTGGAAACACTTGTGGCATAGTGGTTAAGAGCTATAGCAGCTAACCAAAAAATTGTCAGCAGTTCAAATCCACTAGTTGCTCCTTGAAAATTCCATGAGACAGTTCTACCCTGTTTTATAGGGTTTCTATGCATTGGAATTGAAGACATTTTTTTTTAATGGTTGATATCCCTAGAACAATCGTGTAAGAAAAGATGTATAAATAAAAACCTGAAGCAAGGTAGAATCAATAAGATAATTAAAAAACAAGTAAGTAGCAAGCTGGTAGACTTAACCACATCGAAAATTATGTTAAATGCAAATTGAATCAAATTTAAAAGCATAGATTATTGAACTGTATGAGAAATCCAGACCTAAGTTTGGGTTTGAGTGCTTGTTCAAAAGTAGTTCAGTGAGATATTGAATTTTGATTTCTTCATCTGTGATGGGGGAAAATAAAACACATGAAGGCGAAAAAATGGGAGAGCACATGGCATATAATAAGCATTCAATAAACCAAAAACCAAACCCAATGCCACTGAGTCAATTGCAACTCATAGCAACCCTGTAGGACAACATAGAACTGCTTCAAAGAGAGTTTCCATGGAGTGCCTGGCAGATGCAAACCGCCAACCTTAGCAAATGTAACATTTAACCACTAAGCAACCAGGGTTTCCATGCAATTCAATAGACTCATTGAATAAATGAAAGTTAAATGAACACAAGAATGCTGTTAATATCAAATATATAAAAATGCAAACATTTATTATACATGCAAAAATTAATGCCAAATTCTGTGCGTCCTTCCTTTTTGTTTGTTTGCAAAGAATGCCTTTTTAACACCAAGAGGTGTAGCCAGGTGGGTATGTAACAGCGACAGATAGAATATAGCCGGAAGAGACAATGGCTCCTCTGCAATGGTAGCAAGTTCTGATGCTGGACTTAGTGGAAAAGAGATTATTTTCCCAGCAAGAGCCAGAGAAGACAATAGAAACTTCCTGCTGTGACATTCACAGGCAAAAGCACAGATGCAGTTGGTCTCCAGTTGGGAAAAGCAGCACTTTCAGCAGCGCACATATTTATGATTTAGGAGCAAATCACACTGTCTCCAAGAAAAAGGATGGTGGAGGCAATAGACTTGACCTATGACTTTTAGTATCTGTTAGTCCAGATAACCATACTTACTTTGTCACCAGGGAGTTAAATTCCAGAGCCAGGAGACAAAGAGATTATCTCCAATGCTGAGGGATTTTAGATAAAATCTTATAACAGTAACATATATATGTTTTTAAAGAAAGAATATTATATCTGTAATTATTAGTTTAGGAAAGTGTGAAAAATGGTCTTCATTTTTCAATACTGAATTGTTGGCAGATAGTAGGTATAATTTTGGCAAGTTTTGTGTTTAAAATACTGGCCTCCTTAGACTCAGAACTATGAGAAATTATTTTTACAAAACATTCTTATCAAGTCCACTTTTTTTTAAGTTGAATCAGTGAAAAGTATTTCTAGTACTTCAGTTTTCTTGTATTTCTTGAAATTTATGTTCTGAATGATATTTACATCAAAGATGATCTATCACGTGATGTTTAAGTGTTATTTCAAAGTTTTTTCTTCATCATAAATTTGCAGATGATGAAGTTAACGTTGTACTCCTACTAATCGTGTCTCCATGGAGTAAGAAGAATTCTACATAAAAATTTCAAGATTTATGATCTAAATGAATTAAATATTTTTAGCTTACTTGACTTAACCTTACAAACTTTGCTTAAATTTGCAAATGCTAATACAACAAGAAAGTTTATGACTAAAATACAATTAAACCTACTCCATTATTTTGTCTGTGTTATTTTTACTTTGCAAACATAGCTCAAAAAATGTTGTTAGCTCAAAATATAAAATATTATTCTTAAAATTACTTATCTAATATAATTTATCTTGTATTTATAGTAACTATAATTTCATTTCCATATGAAACAATTTGAATGTTCTTCATTCAAGCAACAGTTTCATAATAATCATTGATTTTTCTCATGCAATAATAAGTAATCATTATACTTTAACTGTGACTGAGAGAAGGTCAACATATAAAGCAGAGATTTTTCACTCCAGGCTATATACCTAGAATGTTTACTAAATTAATGTGGAGATATTTTAGATATTACTAGTAAATATAGATAAAATTCTTTGTTCGCATATACTATTGTGGACCATACATGTTATCATACACAAAGTAAGATCAAGAAGTCCAAAATTTGCATTGAAGTAGGCACTCAGCTGTTTGACAAAGGCCCAAACTCCATTAAATGGTGAAAAGACAGTCTCTTTAACACATGGTGCTGGCATAACTGGATATTCATCTGCAAAAAAAATTAAGCAAGACCTGCATACTTCATACCATGCACAAAAAGCAACTCAAAATGGATGAAAGACCTAAGTATAAAATCTAAAATGATACAGATCATGAAAGAAAAGATAGGTACAATGCTGGGAACCCTAATACACTGTGTAAATAGAATATCAGACATTATTAGTGATATATAAACATCAGGAGACAAAATAATAAATGGGAACTCCTAAAAATCAAAGACCTATGCTCATTCAAAGACTTTACCGAATGAGTCAAAAGACTACTGACATATTGGGGGAAAGAAATGGCTATGACAAATCCAAACACTGTCTAATCTCTTAAATCTGCAAGATATTGCAAAATTTCAACAACAAGAAGGCAAATAACCCAATTAAAAAATGGGCAAAGGGTATCAACAGCCCCTTCACCAAAGGCATTCAAACAGGTAACAGATACATGAGGAAATGCTTATGATTATTAGTTATCAGAGAAATCCACATCAGAACTACAATGAGATAACCGTCTCACTCTAACAAGACTGGTATTAATCCAAAAAACACAAAATAATAAATGTTGCAGAGATTTTGGAGACACAGGAACTCTTCTACACTGTTGGTGGAAATGTAAAATGGTACAACAGCTTTGGAAATTGATTTGGCGCTTTCTAAAATGTTGGAAATATCATAGAATCCGACAAACCCACCTCTTACAATATTTCTTAAAGAAAGCAGAGCTGTCACACAAATAGATCTATAGAAGCCAATGTTCATCACAGCACTGTCCACAATAGAAAATATGGACACAGTGGATGACTGGCAAAACAAATTATGGTATATTTACGTAAAGAACACTATGCAATGGTCAAGAACAGTGTAAAATGTGGGAAACCTTCTATAACATGGAAGAATGTTTATCTGAGGCTGGGTTCTCTAAGGAAGCAAAACTAGTAACTTGTATGATACATATAGAAAAAATTCATATAAGGAAACAACTTATACAACTGGAGAAGCTGAAATGTCCCAAGTCCTGGATGGGAGTTAAAAGCCTTATGCAGCTGCATGGAAGGTCAGAGACTAGATGGGCAGGCTCCAAGATGCCCAAGAGACTGTAAGGTTTCTGTTGATGCACAGAGCTGCAGGGACTGGTGAACCCAGCACCAGCAGGTAGGCGAACAGGACTCCCATAGGCAGGCTGTGAAAGTTAGTGAATCCCGAAAGCTGCTAGTTCAAGTTCCAAGAACCAGAGGTAATCAAGACAAGAGAGAGAGAGAGTGGGGAGCTGCTACATGAGCAGACAGGAGGCAAGCTGCAGAGACAGAAAGATGAGAGCTGAGGGCGGAAAGCCACCACAGGCATTACCCTGCCACTTGATACAGCTGTCAAACATAGAGAGTCGTAGTTCAGCCAAGTTGACACATAGTCTTAACCATTACTGTGTGAAAGGTATTTTGCTAAGTGAAATTAGTCATTTGCAAAAGAACAAATGTTGTCTGAGACCACTATTGTAAGTACTCAATAAAAGATTTAAACACAGAAGAAAACAATCTTTGATGATTACCAGGGTGAGAGGTGGATAGGGACATTCACTAATTAGATAGTAGATACGATTTTAGGTGAAAGAAGGGTCAGCACACAGCACAGAAGTCAGCACAATCAAAACTAAGATGTTTCCTGAGTGCAACCAAATGCTTGGAGGGACAGAGCAGCTGGAGTCTAGAGATCGTGATTTCAGGCGACATGTAGGTCAACTGGTATAACAAAGTTTATTAAGGAAATGTTTTGCATCCCACTTTTGTGAGTGGTGTCTGGCGTCTTAAAAGCCAGCAAGTGATCATTTAAGAAGCACCAATTAGTCCCAACCCACATGGAACACAGGAGAATGAAGAACATCAAAGACATAAGGAAAACATGAGCCCAAGAGACAGAAAGACCCACATAAACCAGAGACTCCATCAGCATGAGACCAGAAGAACTAGATAGTGACCAGCTACTTCCAGTGGCCTCCCTTACAGGGAACTCAACAAAGAATCCTTGATGGAGCCAGAGAAATGTGGAGTGCAGAGCTCAAATTCTAGCAAAAAGACCAGACTTGATGGTCTCACAAACTGAAAGGTCCTTTGGGGTCATGGCTCCTGGACTTTCTGTTAGCCCAGATCTGAAACTATTGCCCAAGCCAACTCTTTAGACAAAGATTGAACTGGTCTGTAAGACATAAAATTATACTGGTGAAGCGTGTACTTTTTGGCTTACGTAAATATGGGAGACTAACTGGGCAGCTCCTTTCCAGAGGTGAGATGAGAAAGCAGAAAGGGACAGAAGCTGGTTGAGACAGAAAATGCATGGTGGAGAGAAAGAGTATGCTGTCACAGTGTGGGAAGATCAGCTAGAACTGCAAAAAAAGTGTGTAAGCTTTTGTATCAGAAATTGACTTAAATTGTAAGCTTTCAGTTAGAACATAATTTTGAAAATCAAGAAATAAGCATCCACCATTCAATCTTTTGAAAGCTGAGATTGAAACTAAAGAGCAATTTTTTTTCAAAATATGTGCTCACAGTCAAGTTTATGTCCATTTTTAATATAAAACATATTACTAAACTGAAACACTAAGTTGTGATTGAAAATCTCTGTTCAACCTCATAATTAAAATACATGCTCTGAATAAAAATAATTTATTTAATTAGTAATTATTATGTTTAATTATTTAAGACAATCTGAATCAGATATATCTCTGGATTTTTCCAGGTCTGGGTACCAGGAGATTTTCTGTATTACTGAGGGTAATTTGAGCTAGATTTTTCTGTTACTTATACCACCAAAAGAATCAAAAAGGAAATGAAAGTTTTGTAATTTAAAATTAAATTAAAAAATTTTAACTAAAATTACTTCATTAAGAAAGAGACAAATTCACCAAGTGGGGAAGGCAGCACCATTTTTTCTTTTCTTTTTTTTTAATGTTGATTGTAGAATAACCAAATATTTTGAAGAATTTAATACAATCTATGTCTGTCTATTTTTCTCAAGTTTATAAAACTTTAACAGTTATCAATGATTATTAATGATGATGGAAATAATAGGCTTTGTGTATGAAGTACAGTTACCCTGCACCAACTATCCATAATCCAACATTTCATGTTTATGACAGTAGTAAAACATATACTAGTTATTTTGTGTATTAACATCTTACATCTGGCAGTGACAAATGCTGAAATGTGAGGTGAGAGTAACGTTGGCTGTGGTGGGTAAAGTTATGTCAGCTTGGCTGGGCCATGATTCTTAGTGGTTTGGCAATGACATCATGATGAAATGATTTAATTATCCTCCATTTAGAAATCCGATGTGGCCACCCTTCATTTTTGCATAATTCCAGTCTTCTCATAACTATCTGGTCTTTGCCACCTAAACATGTCAATAAGTGAGGAGGAGCTATAACAACTTCTTGATATAAATTTGTATTCAATACATTTAAAGAACTTATTAGGTTATCAAGTTCAATATATAGTTAAGAAAGATACATTTAAAAGAACTTATAGCTAATGAAGACACTCATAATCAATAGACCTGTTGCTGTAGAGTCAATTGCAGTTCAGAGGCCCTTTTACAGTATTTTTAATTTGATTCCTAATTTTATATTCCCTCTTCATTTGCACTGGAAATTTTATATGCATTAAACATTTTGACCTATTTGAAAAAGTTAGAATGAAATAAGAGAAAATTAATTGCTATTGTGTGAATATACATTAATTATAAAAAGACTTCAGTGTCTGAAAATGACATTAAAAAATTAGCACACGTACAGTCATTAGTTATAAAAATTGGCATCTCACCCTGTTTGGAAGCATGGCCAAAATAATTTGGCCTAATAGTGAAAAAATTAAGCCAAATTGATCCTTTGTAATTTTAAGTCATGTCACAATAACTAGGCAATCTGTATCTCAAGTTAGACACAGATTGAGACATGATGTTATGAATTTCTGATTCTGTCTTCACCTTTTCCAAGAAAGACAAACATGGTAAAAATAGTCTTGAGTTAGTAATAACACTAACTTCAAGGTCAGTCTGAGGCCACAGTACAGAATTACAGTAAGCTTAACTGGTCCATGGTGGAGAAATATGTAAATACTGAATAGAAGGAAACAACATTAGAGTAATACAAGTTATTTTCATGATCAACGGCAGAGAGGACTGAGCCACAGAGCTGAACTCTTTTTAAGACAAGACCAGTAACAATTAGTCCAGTTAACCTCAGTTAAAATAGAGTAATGTTGAAAACAAATTTAAAAAGGAGAGAGGACAGAAAGAGAAGAGAGAGAGTCAATGGGAGGAAGCCACACTTTCTCCCAAAGAGAGAGCAATCTCAGCCCTATCTACCTCTCCCACCCTTGACGTAACTAAAGAGGAGTCATTCTATCTTGGAACTCTTTGTTCATCACAGAAAATATTAACACAATAGCCAATATATTGTTCTTTGACTTAAGCAACAATGCTCTTGAGAGTAGGATAAAAGGAAGAGATATGATCAGTTATTGGAGGAAAAGATGGGAGGCCACATGAGGAGGTGAAGACCTCAACTAGAGGTTAACACGCACACACACTAACGTGCATACACATTTTAATATCTTCTTTGGTTAAAGAAGATATTATGACAGAGATATCTCTGACAGAGGCAATAAAGCGTTAGGCTGTCCATCAGGGAAAAAGATCAGTATAATATCAAAGAAAATTTGTTTACACATGTCTTACCTACACATAATTATCCACAGTAACAAATAAGACCTGGAGAGTTTGCTTCCCAAAGCATCTAAAGTGGATGAGATGTTTATTATATAACTAAAGTAATTGTTTAAAGCAATTCTAAAGGGGTTCCATAGCAGAAGAAAGAATCAGTTAATTCGATGATAAGACAACTGAAATGATCAGGTTGGAAGCTGGAGAAACAGAAACAAAAATAGGAAGGAAGGAAGAAAGACAGAAGGAAGAAGGAACAGAACCCAAGGGATGTTTGGGAATCTATGAAGCAGACAAATGTTTACACTATGAGAGTCCCACGAGAAGAGAAAAAGTGCAGAAACAATATTTAAGGAAACATGGCTAGAAATGTGCCAGATTTGATGGAAGATATGAATCTACACATCCAAAGAGTTCAAAGAACTCTAAAAAAACCCAGCAAAATGCAAAGGGATCCCTACTAAGACCCTTTACAGTCAAGCTGTAGGAAGCCAAAGACAAAGAATCTTTAAGATACTAAGAGTGAAGCTAATCATGACACACAGGATATCTTCAGTAAGATTAAGTGTCAGTTTATCCTCAGAAACATGAAAGTCAGAGGGCAGTGGGAAGAGGTATTTAAAATTCTGAAAGAAAAAAATTAATAAAAAACCACCTTGAGGATACAAACAAACAAAAAGCAATACCTGGCAAACATTAAGGCATTCCCAGAAAAACAAGCTGAAGAAATTTGTTAGTATGGGACCTGCCTTATCAGAAGTGCTATAGTAAGTCTTTCTGGTAGAAATGAGGGTAGTGGACGGTAATTAACTCAAATCTATATAAAGAAATAAATATCATTAGCAATTTCATGGAAACCTGGTAGCGTAGTAGTTAAGTTTTATGGTTGCTAACCAAAAGGTTGGTTTTTCAAATCTGCCAACCACTCCTTGAAAACTCTGTGAGGCAGTTCTACTCTGTCCTGTAGGGTCACTATGAATCAGAGTCTACTTGATGGCAGTATGTTCATAATTTCATGGAAAAATACAAAGTCAATTTGTACTGTTTTTGGTTTGTAACTCTGCTATATCTCACATGAATTAAGGATAAATGAATAAAAAATACATACATTATTGAATTTGCAAGATAAAAGTGTATAATTTGTGACAAAAACAGAAAAAAGGAAAGACAGAACTGTATAGGAACAGAATTCTACATGCAATTGGAGTTAGATTGATATTAACTTAATCTAGATTATTATAAATGTATGATGATAAATACAATCCCCAAAATAATCACAATGAAAATATTTAAAAATTGACATGAAAGGAAATGAGAGGAAAATTTTCCCTACAAAATAACAAAACAATACTCAATAGAAAATAAGACAGTACTGCAAGAAACAGAAGACCAAAAAAAAAAAGAAAAAAAATATGGAGGTTGGGGAATGAGATACACAGAAAAGAAGTAGTGAAATGGCAGGAATGAATCCTTCCTTATCAGCAATCACTTAAAATGTAAATGGGTTAAACTCTGCAATTAAAATGCAGAGACTGACAGAATGAATTTAAAAAACAGACCAAGTTACATGCTCTCAAAAAGAGACTCCTTTGAGATGTATACACACAAAGCAATTGAATGTAAAAGAATGCCGAAAATATATAGCATGCTAATAGCAATCAGCTCTGTCCTGGAAGAAGCACAACCAGAGTGCTCCTTAGAAGCAAGGATGGCAAGACTATATCTTCCATTGGACATCAAACTTGGTAAAGTAGAGGGTTATGGAAAAAGAGGAAGAGCTTCAATGAAGTGGATTAGTTCATTGGCTACAACAATGATGGGCTTAAGTATAAAAAGGATTGTGGGCATGGCACAGGACTGGGCAGGGTTTTGTTCTGTCAGAACTCACTCAACGGTACCTGACAACAACAACAGTAATCAGTATGAGTCAGAATTGACTCAACAAGGTGTTTTTTGTTTTTTTCTTTTTTAAATAGTAACCAAAAGAGTGCAGGAGTGGCTATACTACTGCCAGATAAAGTAGACTTTCAGTCAAAAACTTTTATAAGAAGCAAGACATTGAATGATGAAAATGTCAGTCATGAACACTTATAGCTCAAAACAAAAAGGACAACTTAATTTAAAAATAGAAGAAAGACTTGAACGAATGTTTCTCCAAAGAAGATACTGAGACAAGGAGACTAGAGGCTCTGTAAACACCTTTTGGTAAACCTTGTAACCGAAACTATAAACAGGTGGTGGAAGATAAAAGGACCTGGTAATTAGCCACATCTTGGGACAGTGAGATAGGAAAAGCACATGAGGCCCTTCCATTGGTTTAGAAACTCCGAGCATGATTAAGTGGTAAACAGAAAGAGGGAGCTCTGGCAAGAATTTATTGGTTAATATCCCACAGTCACCAAAAATCAAGAACTCCTTGAAGTTGTTTTCAGGATGGATCAGAGTGTGCTAACGTGAGGAGCATGCATGGTAGTATCAGGAGTAATCACTCTGCGACCTTTCAGCAGAGGCACAGAAGAAAGTAAAGCTGATGCTGAGACTCAAACTGAGATCTCAAAGGATGGTGCATGTACAACATCCCATAATAAGTCCTGACTGTGTCTCCCGGAACCCTTTGCAGCCAACTCCATTTTGTACAAAGGGATACGTGTAACGTAATTTCCCTAGCCCTGCTGCTTCCTGGAAATCTCCACCTCAAATACAAATAAAACATGAGACTCTTCCTTCCTGAAATACTTTATAAGCCCTGACAAAATATTTGTTCAGGGAGATGGAGTAAGCATTGCCTAGGACCTCACGTCTCTGCTTGTAAGCCTCTTTAATAAAGTTTTGCTGGTGGGAAAGATTTTCTGTGTCTTCGCTGTTCCTTCTTGATCAGTGAGGGACAAGAACCTCATACAGTCTTTGGTGTCTAAGATGCCCAGTTGCTACATGCAAAAGGCCAAAGAGAACATGAGAAGATGTTGAATGTGGTTAGTCATTAGGAATATGCAAATTCAAACTACATTGAGATACACATCCATTAGGAGGACTATTGTAAAGAAAAAGGGAAACAGTAAATGTGAGGGAGGAGGTGGAGAATTTGGAATACTTTCCCATTAGCAGCTGATCTTTTCACCACCACACCCTCAGAGATCAAGGTCCAAGTAATAAGCCATAAAGTTTCTGTGACTTCCCTGCAAGAAAACCTAATTTTTGGTAGCTGGAAGGTCAAGATTTCTCAAAATTAAAATGCAGTCTCTAATGCTAAAATTAGGTCATTGGAGGAAAAACGAAACTATGAAAATTGGAGTGGGACCATATTTCAGCTGCCATTTTTTTTAAGAAACTTATTTTAATTTTGTATTGTTAAAAACGCACACAGTGGAATGTCTACTAACTCCACAATTTCTGCACTCATGACTCAATGTCAGTGATTTCATTCTTCACTGAGTGTACCATTCTCACCCTCCTTTTCCAAATCATTTCTTCCTCATTAACAAACTCACTGTCGCTACTAAGAGCTTAGAAAATCGTATTTAAACTATACAGTTCATTGCTTTTTTGGATTTTGATAAGTTTTTGAAGAACTCTATCAAAGTTTCTTCTCATATAAACCATACGATTTCAGAGCATTTAATGTATTCTTGTATACCGATTAGTGTTTTGAACTGACGACATCATTAAAAAAAAATTCATCAATGTCCTTGTTACAATGGCATATTAAGAGTTTTATGCTGTCATTGATGTCCACATTTTATGTCAAATCAGCAGTCTTCACTAATTGGCTCTAAGAGCTATTCATTACTTCTTTGTAAAATTTTTCTTACTTAGTTACTTCTTTTGATACGATTTGAAATTTTTTTTACCATGTTTTTCTTATGTCAACACGTCTGAACTTGAGTTCATTGCTATCAAGCTGATTCTGACTCATAGTGACCCTGCAGGACAGAGTAGAGCTGCCCCCCAGGGTTTCCAGAGACCACCTTGTTACCTGATTTGGTCCCTGCCCTGGAGCCGCTGAGCCAATAAAACATACTCCAAGTTAGAAAGAAGAAGGTTTATTAGGAGGAATGATACCACTGGAGACTCGACAGCCACACAGACTGTTCTCCACAGAGTCTCAAAAGACAATTTTGACATCAGAGTTTAAATATCATTTCAACAAGAAATACTTCATGTTTTTAAGCACATGGCCCATAGATAACTATAGGCGTCACAAAGCAGTCACAAGAAACTTTTATTAAACACTAGGCAGTTTGTTTAGAGCAGGCAAAGACAAAACTTACGAAAAAGTTCCTCAGCTAGTGAAACTAGCCTGCCAGGTCCACTCTGACTGAGACAAGGAGCAAGAAAGAAAATCATGGATACACAAAATGCCAGGCAGCCTTTCTAGCTGCTGTTTTCCAGGCTGAAGGCTGCTTCTCAGGAGACTGAGGCAGAGGAGGAAGACCAAGGTCACAGGAGCTGAGGGGGCTCTGCATCCCTTTGGAAAGAGACCAGTGCAGAGGCCAGAGTAGCTGGTGCAGTAAAAAACTCAGAGTATCATTATGACATTAGTTATGTGAAGCTCTCAATTATATACTTTGAAAATGGAAAAACATGTTACAAGATACTAGGGTTACAACCTGGTGGATTTGAACTGTTGACCTTTGGTGAGCAGCCCTGGCTCTTAACCACTACACTGCCAGAGTTTCCAGAGACCCTATGAAACCAAAATAAAAAATAAACCCACTGCCATAGAGTCTGTTCCTACTCACAGCAACCGTATAGGGCAGACTAGAACTGTCCCACAGCATTTCCGAGGAGCACCTTGTAGATTTGAACTGCTGACTTTTGGTTGCTTTCAAAGACCACATCCTTTCTACCTAAAAGGGGTGTCGGACAGTCAGTTACAATTGTCCAGGGCTTGCTTTACTACGCTGAATAACATCACAGAAAATGTTAAAATCGTACGTAGGGTCTTCTGCTAACAGAAATCCCCAATAATCCCCAATAATCTCCAATAATCTGTGTTTGTAACAGCTGATGGAGAATCTACAACAATAAAATGACTTTCGAGGTCTGGTTTCTTTATTACTTCATTTTATGCAACATTTCCAGTCATTTTACTCAATTCTTTTGGGAAAACCAGTCTCTCCCCCCCCCCATTTTAATGTTTCCAGAAGTGCTTGTAAAAAATGAACACAATTTAGCAAGTAACTTGAAGTTGTCTATGACATTTTCATTACATTAAGATTGCGATTTTTATGATAATTTCTGAAGAGCAAACCTCTGTAAACACGCAGGAGCTGTAGCTCCTCTTTACAGCATGGCATAGTAAGGACTAGCTGTTTTATCTTTTTGGAGTAATCTGGAGTGCTTTGACCATGGGCATCCAGAGAGCCCAAATTAGGAAGGAATGTTGATTTTGCTAAGAGTTCATTATGCGTAGACCCTCTGGTGTTGGGTTAGTTTAGCCAGGATGACAAAGTTCAGCTGTCTTTAATTTTATCCTATCTTTACTTGCAGAGTATCTCTTTCAATTATCATAAATTTGGTTTGATTCACTGCAAATATTTTTTGGATCTAGAGTTTGAAAAACATCTAACTGATTTAAAAAATATGTTGAGTGAAATTAGTTCTCATCAAAAAATGTGGTATTGACAGGTCATGAGTATTTAAGTCAACGAGCTTATCTGAGTGAAGGATCTGGGACCATGCTCTGTGGCTGATGATTTTAATAATAATTTTAATCATAAACCTGCAGTATGTATGTTGTTTGATAGTGTCTCAGTTTTCTTCATCTTCCTTATCATCACTTTCATAATCTACATTTTCTAAGCAATTGAAATTCTACTTCTTATTCTCATGGTTTTGACCACAGTTTTTGTTTGCTTATTGATTTTAGCACTTACAGATCAGTAGGAAGCTTGGACATGTGGAAGTTTCTCCCACTGCTGCTCTTCAGTTCAGGTTCTATTTTTGGCTTCTATCCAGATACTTTTGTCACATTTGAATTATGATTGAAAAAATTCAAGGCTAATCAGAAATTAAGACCGACGCAAGAACAAGTTCAGTGACTCGAAACTGGCTTGAAACTGCCACTGTGCTGTAGTGAGACAGAGCTGAGTCCTTACTTAATATACAGTTAATACTGCCAGTTGTTACCATGTGTTATGGATTGAATCATGGCCCTCTGAAATCTGTATCGTAAATTCCCACCCCTATGCCAATGGTTATAGCATTTGAGAATTGGTTGTCTTTGTTATGTTAAAGAAGCAGGATTCTTGGAGGGTATATCTTGAGTCAGTCAGTCTCTCTCCAGACCCAAAAGAGATGCAGCCAGCAAGCTGAGCAAGGAGCCAGGAGAGACCATAGATACCTGAGAGACAGTAGCTACCATGGTACGGGGAGATCAGCAAGCAGCCAGGCAACGTGGGCAATCTCCCAGAGCCCCAGGAGTTAAAGCCTTTTCCTAGAGCTGGAGCCCTCAGTTAGCTCTTCTAACCTCCTAAACTGTGAAAAAATAAATCCCTGTTTGTTAAAGCCACTCATTTGTGGTATTTCTGTTGTAATAGCACTAGATAACTAAGTGACCGTAAACATTTCATCCCTCTAATGTTTATTTCTTTAGTCAGTTTACCACTTTTACTCTGTCAGTGACCAATTTGTGTGTCTTTGTCTAAGGAGTCACCAGGCTTTGTCAGCCTAAGATGCACCATAGATTCTAAAGCTCAGTGAGAACTTGCTAGGATATATATATAACCCCAAAAACCCTCAAAAAAGAAAGCAACCCAAACCTGTTACTATGGAGTCAATCCCAACCCATGATGACCCGTGTGTTACACAGCAGAAATGCTCTCAAGGGTTTTCTTGGCTGTAAACTTCATGGAAACAAGACTGCCAGACTGTTTGGCTGCTGACTGTGTTCCCACCACCAAACTTCAGGTTAGTAGCTGAAAGCAAAACTTTTGTGCTATTTGGAGACGTGTAAAACATGTGATTGTTCTTATGAATGTATTAGACCTAGTGCCATCACATGGTAAAAAACATATGTACTCTATAGGTTTGTGGGAAACCCTGATGGCATATTGGTTAAGAGCTACAGCTGCTAACCAAAATATTAGCAGTTTGATTCCACTGGGTGTTCCTTGGAAACTGACTGGGGCAGTTAGGTCTTCTGTATCCTTTAGGGTCACTATAAATCTGAATTGACTCAACAGCAAAGAATTTTGTTTTTGGCGTATTTTTGTGGCTAATTACAGGGATTTCATAAAATTCAGTCTTGCAGTTCCCTTTGAAGTAGGAAAAAAAATGTATGGTATGTGCCATGTTTTTTTCAGAATATTTCCAATAAGAGACAGTTTCTATTTTGACTAGATATCAATGAGAAGAAAATCCTGTATAGCAATCACACATGTCTGATATGTAAGAATTTTCCACAAACTACTTTCTGTTTCTGTACCTTTCAGAATCTTACTCTCTTCCATTACCCACATACGTAGTCTGAAAATTAAGTCTGCAAACTCATCCTGGAAAAAGTGCTGCATACCTCATTGCTGAATATCACTATGATCACCTTCAAAGCGCTCCTGTTGGGAGGCTGTGCACCGACTCCGTTGCCTAGTTCACCTTTCAGAATGCCTTTTCTAGGATAAGCTCATGAACCTAATTGTCAGAACTCGTAATATCAGTATTGTCTGTCACTGAGTTTATCAACGTCACGATAAAGCTTCTGTCCCTGATCAACATGAAAGAATGCTAAGAGAATCAACCAAGTGGCTACTAAAAATAGTTCCAAAAGCCACTCTCTCTGGATCTATTAGTAACAACTTCACTCACATGTGCGTGACCACAAATCACAAAAATATATCCTACTAACTTTAACGCTGGGGCACAGTTGCATTCTGCCTTTCTCACCGTCTCCTGGCTTCTAATGGACATAGCAGCTATCAACACACAAACAACATGTGTTTTAGGGCCACTCGACTAGCCTCTGAAGAAACCCAGAATCCGGTTAAGCCGTCTTAGTGGGACAAAAGAGGCAGAGTTGATCTCTGGTACAACTAAATCTAGCCTGCTCTGATTTAGGGACAATAAATGGCATCCATTGCCTATCGTCTGCAGTGGGTTCTCTACTTTTACTTCCCCCTTCTGTCTCCCTCTCCCCTCCCTCGTCTTGGTATGTGCTACTTGGCATGTGGACATGGCTGTCTGATTAGTGTTCAATCCCAAGAGAGAGGAAGTTATGCTTTTGTCTTCCATTTCACACCATTTTGTAGCAGGAATCTCAAGCTATGCATCACCGACAGTGTGGGCTGGGTAGGAGCCCTGGTGGCACAGTGGTTAGGAGCTACGACTGCTAACCGAAAGGTTGGCCATTCCCGTCTATCAGCCACTCTTTAGAATCTGTATGGAGCAATTGTACGTTGTCCTACAGGGTCCCTATGAGGCAGGATGGACTCAGTAGTAATGGAGCTGGTGTTTGGTTTTTTCCCAAGACATGACATGGAGCGTGCTTGGATGTGATGTGACAACACCCTATGGACGGGATCTTCCCATCAAGTACCAGCAGCCTGTTGCCATTCATTCCATGCTGACTTAGGCAACCTTATGTGTCTCAGAGTAGAACTGTGCTCGACAGCATTTTCAGTGGCTGAATTTTCAGAGGTCGATCACCAGGTCTTTCTTCCAAGACACATCTGGGTGAACTTGAGTCCCCAAGCTTCTGGTTAGCAACTTGGCAAGCTAATTTTTTGCTCTACTCAGGGACTTCTCTGTGTAAAGTAGATCCTGTGAAACAGGGTAGTTATTATAATCTCCTGTTTTATTTACTTCAAGTCTGCATTTGGCACTCTTAAACAATTTTTGTGTTGAAACTATTTCCTCACAAACCTGTGTTTATTATTCACTGTCTTCCCATACTTTGTCTAACCAGACATGAGCTCTGTCAGGTCAAGGGTATTTTTTCACTCTTCATTGCTGTACGTCAAGTATGGAAACCAGTGCCAGGGCCAAAGCGGGCCCTAGATCCTGCCGAAGGGATGACTGTAACAGTCACGTGAGGTCCGTGATCCAGAGAGATGCATTATGTTCACTCTGCATTCCCTGGCCTAGAGTCCTAACTCTTTACACCTGCACAAGCACAGATTGTAAGTCATTCTTTTAGAAACCAAAAAAACCAAACCATTCGCCACTGAGTCAATTACCATTCATGTGTTTGAGTAGAAGGGCTTCCAGTAAGGTGTTCTGGGCTGTAATCTTGACAGCACTGCTGTTACTTTAAGGAATAAGGTGACCAAAGCCATGGTACTTTCAATTGTCTCAGATGCATGCAAAAGCTGCACAACAAATAAGGAAGACTAAAATAGAACTGACACCTTCAGATTGTGTTGGGGAATGTCTGAGTCTTCCAGTGCTGCTCTGACAGAAATACCACAAGTGGGTAGATGTAAAAAGCGACATTTTATTTTGTCACAGTCCAGAAGGTTGAAAGTCCAAACTCAATGTGCCAGCTTCAGGAGAAGGCTTCCTTTGCTGGCTCTGGAGGAAGGTCCTTGTCATCAGTCTTCTCCTTGACTGGCAGCTTCTGAGGCGCAGGGACTTTGGTCCTTTCCAAAGGATGCACTCAGCCACCAGCACAGCTTCTTGGTGGTACGATTGGTGGTACGAGGTCCCCCAACCTCTCTGCCAGCTTCTTTGCTGTTTATCTTAAGGAACTGCCTCAAGGCACAAAACAAACTTGCACAGGGAGTCCTGCAACACTGATAGAACTGCCACCCAGCCTCCCTTATTAACATCATTTACAAAACAGAGGAACAGAACACAATACCGGAAATCACAGCCTAGCTAAATTGCTACACAGATTTTATTTTGGAGAACACAACTCAATCCATGAGAGTAAGGAATGCTGAACATACCATGGACCGCCGGAAGAACAAACAAGTCTGTCTTGGAAGAAATCCAGCCACAGTGTTTCTTGGAAGTGAGGGAAGTGAGAGTTCATCTCACTTGGATAGCTTTGGGTACACTATCCGGAGGGTCCAGTCCTGGAGCAGGACACCAAGCTCAGAAAGGTAGAGGGTCGTTGAAGGAGAAGGCCATTGACAAGATGGATTGATTGAGCGGCTGGAACAATACACGAACACAGCAACGATTCTGAGGACGGGCCGAACACTGTGCTGTGTTGTACGTGACGTCGCCGTGAGTCAGGACCAACTTGAAGGCACCTCGCAACAACAACTGTCTTTACAGAAGCAGATTGCCAGCTTTCTCCCGTGGTCCCACTGGCTGAGCTCAGACCACCAGCCCTGTGGTTGGTAGTCAGGAGAATCGCAGAGTGCCAACCGTTTCTGCCACCCAGAACCTGAAGTCAGGTCCCCAGGAGGCGTCAATTAAAATGTTGCCCTGTTCCTTTTGAGATAAGATTTTAGCACCGGTTCCCCTAAGCCAGCTGTCAGCCCGCACAGAGGAGGAGCCTCAGGCTTACGGCGTGCAGAAGTTATTAACACGGTGGGCGGGAAAGCTGTGTCCGGGGGGCCACAGAAAGGGCTGGATGTGTCAACAGAAATTACAGTAACTTCCCAGTTATTGTTTATGTGTCAACACATCTTAGGAGCTGGTTCTGCTTTGGTGTGATTACAGCCTTTTCCTCAATTCATCGCACTAGTTTTGAAACTTGGAAGCTTATCTTGAGTCCGTCCGTATCTGTGAGGCTGAAATTGGAAATTCTGACAGTGACCTCAGCAGCGTTCTGCAGATGACTCGCCTTTTTCTTTTTTTCCTGAAGCAAAACCAGTGGAGAAATTCTGCATTGAAGAACTTGCATTTCCTCAGAGATTTTTTTGAAAAACTATTTTGGCTCCATCTGCAATGGTTAATGTTATAATCGGTCCTTAATTTGCTAAATGCATATGGATCAACTAAAACCTAATTAAGTCCCTACCCTCAAGTAAAGTCAAGTCACCTAATCTGGAAAATCTTAAACTTTGGTGAGGAAGGATGCTCTAATTCTGCCTTAGTCTATCTACCCCATTTCCAGCTTCAGAAATACAAAACTCAAAGGATCGTTTCCCATATGGGAGGGTAGGTACCAACTGCCGCTGTGTTTTGACTGCAGCCTGTCTAAGGTTTCCTGCTATTACCCACATGGTGAGGCTATCTGTCACCTGCAATCTTCTATTCTACACTAGCAGTTTAATTTTACTCACAACTTTACTTTTCAAGTCTTGTGTGTTTTTCATACATGCCTATTAAGTTTCCTTATGTTCCAACTTGATTATCAGGATGTTTATTTTAAGATTAAAAATACCATTAATTGGAGAGAAGACTAATTGGCCCAATTTGGAGAAATGCTGATGATCAAATCGGGGCACCCGCTTCTGTGACACATGACATTTTGAAACAGCTTTTGACTTTTAATTATGGTGAGCTTGCATTTCAAAAACAGCAGAAAAACTAATTAATATTCCTTATTGTTTCTTTTGTAACCAGAAATTTTACCCCTGGTCTACCTAGGAAGAAAGGTCAAAGGCAGAGATAAGTGGATTTTATTATTATGATGATTTAAGTCTCCTTTTTTTTTTTTTTTCTTAATTTCTTTTCTTATCTCTGGGGTGGGAGGTGGGGGAAGCAATAGATCTCTTCTTGGGCTCTTGGAACCTCCTGAATGACTTAGTGATGGTTTAGCAAGTCATGTCCTTGATTGGAGGGAACGGAAGTTAGAAATAACAGAAGGCTGGATCAG
This sequence comes from Heterohyrax brucei, assembly GCA_028571685.1. Taxonomy (NCBI): domain Eukaryota; kingdom Metazoa; phylum Chordata; class Mammalia; order Hyracoidea; family Procaviidae; genus Heterohyrax; species Heterohyrax brucei. Next base: position 80,504,490 of record CM053148.1, on the reverse strand, counting down.
CATCGCCTGACAGAAATAGGAGGGGGCCCTGAGGGCAGCTAGTGGCTGTTCAGCATTATTCTAGTGCTGAGGATGCTTCTGCCTTTTGTTGTGCACTCCACACTCACACTCAGGTGATTATTGTTATGTGGAACAATCTCAGATTCCAGATTATTGTTAGGAGTGTTGGCCTTTCTCTGCTATGTTTTTAAGGCATTTTTTCACAGGTGAGTATACACTGTGTTCTTACTGAAACCGGGCTTTCAATAATGTCTGTACATAAAATTCTGTCTTATTCATCTAGAGTTTCTGTAACAGAAATACCACAAGTGAATGGTTTAACAAAGAGAAATTTATTTTGTCACAGTCCAGTAGGCTACAAGTCCAAATTCAGGCCATCACCTCCAGGGGAAGGCTTTCTCTTGGCTCTGGAAGAAGGTCCCTGTTGTCAGTCGTCCCCTGGATGGGAGCTTCTGAGACACAGGAATCCCAGGTTCTTTACAAAGGACGCACCGTGCTCCAGCACTGCTTCTCGGTGCAAGAAGTCCCCAACTCTCTGCTTGCTTCCCTTTCCCTTTTGCATTGAGAGACTGCCTCAAGGCACGATACAGTCTTACACAGTGAGTCCTGCTCCACCAGCACGACCACTGTCCACCCTCCTTCATTAACGTCACAGAGGCAGGATTCACAACATGTAAGAACTCAACACGATACCGGGAATCACGGAGCAGACAAATCGCTACACACATTTTTGCGGGAGAACACGATTCAATCCATGACAAAACCCAATAAATATTTCCATGCCATATAACTCTGCCTTAGAACTAGAGATATTATTACAAACTCTGGTGGTTGGGGAAGAGCAGAGAGGAGGCAGAAGAAATGGAGGCCTGTTGTCCCAGTCTCCTGCTGTTTTAATACTGAGGGATGTTTTCAACGCATTGTCGTTTGTCTTCTCTTTCTTGGAGACAGTGGGCAGAGTTCTTGCTCTGGGAACCTGCTTTTTACTTCCTTCTGTACTTATTCCATCTTTGTGATCTTAAACACCGGAAGAGTTCAACCAACGAACAAACCAACCAATCAACCAGGAAAGAACAAAACGCTCTCCAAACCCACTAATCTGTCAGCAACTCCAGTGGAGTGACAGAAATAGTTTACCAGGTTTTTTTTTTTTTTTTTTTTTCAGTTTGCTTGTGGCTGTGTTTATTTGAAAGCACTCCACAGGCAGAACGTCTCTAATAGAAAATTTGCTGATATAGCTTGGACAGCTTGTTAAACAGGGCTCATGGTTCTTTTTTTTTCGATTTTTCTAAGTAGTGATTCTCAACCTTTTTGAACATGGAAATTTACCTGATGGTATTTTTAAAATCCTAATGTCCAAGTTGAACCCCAGAACAAGAAAGTCAGCATGTCCAGGATGGATCCCAGGTGTCCGTATGTTTAAAGCTACCCAGTTGATTCCTGCAGGCAGGGCAACCTGAGCTCACAGCTGCCTATACCCTTGCTGTATTTGGCATTGTTTGCTCTAGGTGTGTCTGATTTCTTTCCCAGGAAGGACTCTGAAGTGTTTTTCTCTGTTGAAATGAATGGCAATGTGAGCTAACTTTTGTCTGTCTTCCCCATTTCAGAAAAGCCCTTCAGTCGCTATTAAATGTCTCTTGAAAATAAGCCGGAGTGTCACTCACATCACATTTTGATGTGGTGTTTCATTGTGATGCAAACTTCTTTTGAGAATGGGCTGGATAACCAAAGCCCAACCCAACACCATTTGTGTTTAACCTAGTGGATAAACAAAAACTAAGCCCACTTCTGTCAAGTCAATTCCAAGTCACGGCGACCTTATAGGACAGAGTAAGAGTGCCCCACAGAGTTTCCAAAGTGTGCTTGGTGGATTTGAACTGCCGACCTTTTGATTAGCATTCATAGCACTTAATCACTTCACTGCCAGGGACAGACCTCAAGAAAACAGAGAAACAAACAAAGGAAAAGCAAGTAGTTGCAAAATTCACAGATTTACTGAACCCCACTTACAGCCTGGCGGTTCAAGGAGTAAATTTTGTGGGTGAAGCAAATGGTTCGCACTGTACTGTTAGTAAAAATATTGACCGTCCAAACCTACCCAGAGGGCCCTTGGAAGAAAAGTCTGGCAATCTGCTACCACTAAAAATCCCCTGAAGCAGGGTTCTAGTCTGCAGCTCGTGAGGTCACCATAATGCGGAATTGACCTGGTGGCCTCGGCAACAGTTGAGGTGTGTCTAGTGATCTGTTAACATCTGCATTTCTGGGGAGAGTGTTGTGAATGCAGTTTCCTGGGTCCTGTCCCAAACCCACTGCCTCAGAATCCATCTCTAACCCTGAGAGCCGCAAGTGGTTTATGTGCGCCTTAACGACGGAGAGGCGCTGGTTCGGTCCCCGTTAGAGAGGATACGTCAAAACAGAAAGGTGGCGCGCTCAGCAGACGGCGCTCATCCCAGGCGACTGCTCGGTGTCTGGATTTGAGGTCGGCGCCCTGAAGCCCACGGCAAGCACCTTTCTCACCTCCAGCAGAGTCTTTCTGATGAAGAAGCTCTGTTCCGAAGCAGCCAGTAACAGAATTGATCTCTTTCCTTAGAAGAGCATAGGAGGTGACAGCGTCCCCGCATCAGCTCAGCCGTGGGGCAGGCCTTTCAGTCGGCCCCCGGCTCTGTTCGAACTCTTCCCTAAAACATCTGCTCCGTTCAAATTTTCCTTCGCCTCTTTTCTTTCTTCCTTGCGCCCAGATTTCTCAGCCCAGTATGCCTCTCGCTGAGGGGCTATGCACTCCATTTGTCACTTTCTTCAGCGCGGCCCAGGGTTAGCAGGAGCCACCTGCTCCTCAGCAGTTTCCCTGGGGTCCGTCTCGGCTCCACAGCCTGCATCGCCCCTTCCCTTTCCTGCTTTCATTTGCCTGCCTTTGTAGAATACAGAAAAAGCATTAAAAATAGACTTGCAGGTCACTTCTAAGACTTTCCCCTCTTCCTTACTCCGTACTACTTTCTACAAAGATGTTCCTATCTTAACACTTCTCTCTTGCTTCTAAAACTCCCCAGAGAAGTACACTCCCTCAGCCTTAAAACGTCTGTCTGGGAAGGCTGAGGGGACATATAAAACCCCGCACCACTCTCTGCCTTCTCTCTCTCCCTAAGTGTATCTGTGCATTAGATATATTTGTTCTTATGGTTGCCAAGCCAAGTTACGTCGAGCTAGGTGCGATGGAATTGGTTCTGACTCACAGTGACACTGTGCACGACTGAACAAAACATTGTGCAGCTGTGTGTCATCCCCACAACCATTGTTACGCTTGAGCCTGTTGTTGCGGCCACTGTGTCAGCCCATCTTGCTGAGGGTCCTCTTCCTTTGGCTGACCCTCTACTTTCCCGAACACGCCCTTCGTCGGAGTTGTGGGGCATAGACTGGCCGTCCTCGCTTCAAGAGAGCTTTCTACCTGTGCTTCTTCCAAAACAGAGTTGTTACTCTTCTAGCAACCCATGGTAGGTATATGTATGTGTGTATTTGTGTGTGTATATATGAGGACTGCCAAATAAGTTCATGAACTCGTTCTAGAAAATGTGCTGCGTACCTCATTGCCGAGTAGCTCAATGGTCACCTTCGAAGTACTCCCCTTGGGAAGCTATGCACTGAGGCCAGCACCTAGTCTACCCCTCAAAGCAATTTTGGAACTCTTTCTTGAATGGTCATCAGAGCTGTCATTGTATTACTCTTGAGGTCCTGAATGTCATCAAAATGTCTTCCTTTCAATATTTTCTTTATCTTCAGGTAGAGAAAACAATAATTTGGGGCCAGATAGGTGAGCAGGGAGGGTGTTCCAATACAGGTATTTGTTTACTGGCTAAAAACTCCTTCACAGACAGCTATAAAATTAAATTCACAAATTTGCCACCTTGCCACCATGTGCAATAACCATTCCAGGAAGAATTCCCAAATCACTTTTAAGGGTGGACTAGGCACTGGCCTTGGTGCATAGCTTCCCAAGGGGAGGACTTGGAAGATGATCATAGTGATATTCAGCAATGAAGTATGTAGCACTTACAACAAGTAAGTTCACGGACTTAATTTTCAGACCCTGTATGTGTATCTGTACATGTGTATGTGTATCTATATGTATATGTGTATATATCTGGTATGTATGTGCATATATCTCTGTATGTATATGTATGTGTACAGAATATTGTATATATATGTATGCCTATGAGTATCTGTATACATAGGAGGTCTGACAAGTCCATGATGTTTCTGATGAGGACTGAATGGTGGGACAGTAGTTTCTAAAGCACAAAGAACCGTACTTGGCACAAAACGCAACCAGGTGTTTGCAGAATAGAAAGTCTTATTTCCCTAGTGTGATGGTAACATCCCCCTAAAGACAGTTTTAATGGCACTGTTTTTTTTTTTTAATATACATATACCATACCACCCCACCACCTGCCCAGTCATTCCATACTTTGTATTTCCTGAAAGTCATCCAGTGGGTCTCAGTTTGAAGGAGGTAGCTCAGAAGAAATAACGGTCTCCAGAGAACACCAGTGAGCTCCTGGATAGAGGAACATAAAAGGCACTCCAGTCAGCTCATCAGCAGTACTGGTGGCACAGGGGCGAAAGCACTCAGCTGCTAACTGAAAGGTCAGTCATTGGACCCCTCAGCTGCTCCTTGAGACAAAGATGTGGCAGCTTGCTTTTGATTCTTTGGCTGCAGGTTGCCAGGCCTTTGTTCCAAGCCACCTCTGGGTGGACTCCAACCTCCAGCTCCTCATATAACAGGTGCGCTTGCTAACTGCTACAGCCCAGGGAGTCCATGTGAAAAATCACAGTGTGTTAAATGTTCTGTTTCCTGAGAAAATTCACCTGGAGTTCTTTCTTGTTAACATTTAACCACCAAGACTTTTTCAAAAATATAAAAATTCGAGTGCACTTCAGCATAACTTGAGTATTCCTTCCATCTTAACCCAATATTGCAAGGATAGAGTAGCTGGGGCAGGGGGCATGCTCTTAGGCGAAATCGAGGCCAATTGGCACAACTAGCATTTTGCTAAAAGGGCTCTCTGCACCCCACATTGGTGAGTGGCTTCTGGGGTCTTAAAAGCTGCCAAGCTGCCATCTGAGGGCACAGCAAATGGTCCCAACTCAGCAGGAACAGATGCTCACCGAAAACCAAAATGACATGGGGTAAAGACAACCCATAAGATAGGGAGACCCACAAGAGTGGATGCCTACAGCGACTTGGGACCAGAAGAACCGGATGGTGCCCGGCCACCACCAGTGATAGCTGCGATGGAGCTCACAGAGAGAAGTCTCACTGGCAACACAAGAATAAAAAGGGGTGCATCCTGAGATCTCCACTAAAAGACCTCAGTTGATGGTCCAGTGGTTTCGGGGTTCCCCTGAGAGCAAGACACCCGGCCCTGATGCTGCCCTTGCCCATAAATCATAATGAAAGTCCACTCTTTGGACAGAAATGGATTGGACTTGGCGATGCAGAGTGACCATATATTGGATGCACCTTATGGTTCTGTACATCTATAGGATGTCATCCTGTTGACTTCTGGCTGGAGGAAGGAGAGTGGGTGGAGAGGAGGGGAAAGGAGACCGTTGGGAGGATGAGACATGTATGGAGCAGAGAGGAATAGTGTGCTGTCACCGGACAGGGAGAGCAGTGGAAGCTGCATAGAGGTGGGCATGTAAATTTATATGGGAATGTATATTTTCACTCAGTCATATTAAAAAAAAACTCAAAAAAATATAAAAATCCAAAGTATTACTGAGACAAAAGATTAAAGAATATATATAGCAAAACAAACAACTTCTCACTATGGGTGGGGAACAACTTCTCATACTATTAGGGAGGAAAAAAGCCTTCTAGAGCAGTGTTTCGAAGAATATTGAAATGTAAACCAAAAAAATCAAACCCGCTGTTATTGGGTCAATTCTGACTTAAACCTATAAGACAGAATAAAACTGTCCCATCAAGTTTTTAAAGCTCAGTTGGTGGTTTTGAACTTAGAGACCTTTTTTGGTGAGCAGCCACAGCTCTTAACCACTGTACTACCAGAGCTCTAGGGCACCTCAATCAATGCCACTGAGATCAGTGATCAGCAATTTTTTTCCTTTATATGTCAAAAGAGTAACTCTTTTAGATATTGCCAGCCATATAATGTCTGTTACAACCACTAAACTAGGCTGTTTAAGCACAAAAATGTGTTTTCATGGACAATAGTGACAATAATTTCATGGACAATAATGTTATTTACCAAAACAAGATGTCTGGCTGTAGGTGGTGGCAATTGCCATCACTGGACAGAGGGGGCGCTGAGAAGGCCCTTTGCCCCTTGAAGCGGCCACAGCTTTTCTCCTTCCAGGTTTTCTTCAAACCTTCTCAACATCCCTTCCACACCGGACAGATAATCCAAATTGAGATGAATAATCTTGCTTTTACCAGAGGCTTATTTTCCAAAAAATGCAATTTTCTAAAGATTGACAAAATGCTTTTTGCGCTTTCTAGCTGCATGTAACTTGCCTTTTCAGTTGCAAGCATTGCTGTGAGCTAAGTCATATCCTCCGCAAATTTGTGTAAAAGATCTAATCCAATCCCCAGTATCTGTGAATGTGACCTTGCTTGGAAATCGGGTCTTTGAAGATTTTGTCAGTTAACCTGGAGATGTACCAGAGTAAAGTGGATCCTATTCTGATCTGAGGGGTGTTCTGCGGGAGAAGGGGAGAGAGAGAGGCAGAGGAAAGAGGACCAAGTCTTGCAGGTGCAAGTCAAGAAATGCCCAAGGCTCCTAGAAGCTGTGAGAGGAAGGAATCTTGCCTTAGAGACCTTGGCAACCCTAGTGGCATGCATAGTGATTAAGTGCTATGGCTGCTAACCAAAAGGTCAGCAGTTCAAATCCACCAGGTGCTCCTTGGAAACTTTGTGGGACAATTCCACTCTGTCCTGCAAGGCTGCTATGAGTCAGAATTGACCCAATGGGTTTGTTTATTTTTAAAAATAATTCAGAAAGAGCCTGGCTTTGCAAATACCCTAAATTTAGACTACCGTTGTGGTGGTGGTTAAGTGCTGTTGAGTTGGTTCAGATTCATAGTGACCATATGTGCAACACAATGAAACCCTGCCCAGTCCTGTGCCGTGCCCACAGTTGTTATGCTTCCGCCCATTGCTGTAGCCACTGTGTCAGTCTCTCTTGCTGAGGCTCTTCTTATTTTTTGCTGACTCTCTACTTTACTGACATGTCCAAAGTACCTGAGATGTAATATCTCCATCTACTAAGCTACTAGCTTTAAAAATTGTGGGACAGTAAGTTACACTTCTTATAAGCCACCCAATTTCTGGGACCCTCCTCCAGCCACCCAGGGCAACAGCTGTGTGCAGGATGCGTGCTCCCGGCAGCTGGGATTCTGAGAACGCAGACAGTCAGATAATGCGGAAATATGTGATGAAGACAAGGAAAACCATTCGCAAGTCTTTTACCAGAGCTTCAGTCAACTGAAACCGGACAGAAGAACATACACACTGTTTGCCAACTACTGCAAGTTGAGTAGCTATGCTTATCTGAGAAACTGAAACGTGGAAGCACCTTCCAAACTTTCCATCCTCAGAAGAGATCACAGTCTGTGGTGATGAAACAGGGTCACTAGGCTGTGGTCGAGCGCAGCTTGCATTTGCTGTCAGGTGAAGTGTGGTGGGTCATGGTTACTCCTCTGTTCTTATCACCTATTGTTGTGGTTAACTGCCCCCAAATTGGCCCCCAGCTCACAGAGACCTAGTGCACAACTGCCTCAGACAGTGATCCACAGGGCTGCCACTGGCTGGTGTTTAGGGAGTAGATTGTCAGGTCTTTCTTTCTAGTCCTTCTTAGCACAGAAGGTCCACTGAAACCTGTTCGGGATCCTAGCAACATGCAAACCTCCCTGTGAGATGAGGGATGGCTCTGCATGAGGCGCACTAGGCAGAACTGAACTTGTGATTTCTGTATGGAAGACATGAATTCTACCGGGGAACCACCACCATTGGCATTTCTCATCATCTGCCGCTTAAAAAGAACAAAAACAAAAGTAAAAATCATTGCTGTCAAGTCAGTTCTGACTCACAGTGACCTTATAGGACACAGTAGAACTAACCGCCCTGTGGGGTTTCCAAGGAACACCTGGTGGATTCGGACTGCTGCGCTTTTGCTTAGTAGACACAGCACCTAACCACTACACCACCAGGGTCAGCTCCTTAAAGCTCTTTATTCTCCCTTATTCCATCTGTCCGCACAGCATCCCACTGGTGCCTTATCCTTCCCTTTCTAACTAAGACCAAGACCATACAACTAATCCCAAGGCCAGTTTGTCAGGCAGATTAGACAAGAAAATATGAGAGATGCCAAAACAATGTATTTCATCAGGGGTGGGGGGAAAAACTTTAAAATGAACAGCACACTTTAAAAGCTTCTATTTTGAAGCATTTGGTGACTTTCTAAGACTTTTGGTGAATATGAGATAATTGATAAATGGAGCTTGTTTGTCCACACAGCACCACAGAATGGCTGATTCAGTAAATCACAGGCACAACTATATTTTAATCAACAGTCTCCTAATTCAGTTCAGCATTTTCACGGCTTATTGTGGGCTTTGATTTCAGCTCTGAAGTATCTCGGTGTTTTGCAAAAATAATCTTCCTCTGTGTAAGTCACCCATGCTTCCTAAATTATCTCCTCTGTGGTCAAAAAGCAAACAAAAGAGAGACTTCCCTGCAATGGTGCTTACCAGGCCCAGGAGGTGCCACTTAGGTCAGGTGCACCCGTCAAAAGATCAAAGACAGAAGCACCCAGGGATGAGGTGCGAGAGGGAAGCAGGAGGGAAAAAAAAGACTGGAAAAACTGGTAGATCTTCTTTCTTTGTTCTGCTAGCCAAAAAAAAAAAAAAAAAAAAAAGTTGTGGAGCCAATTCTGACCATAGCAACCCTATAGGACCAGGTGGAACTGCCCATAGTATCTAAGCAGACTTTCAGGTGCTTCCACACTACAGACCTTTCAGTAACTAGCCATAGCACTTACCCACTACACCACTAGGGCTGCTGTTCTGATAGCAGCTGACCACAATTCAGACACCTCTACCTGTACCTGGCCCACTCCCCAATATGGCTTGATCCCAGAGAATACGGTAACGGAAGTGGATCTCCCCTTCTGCTTACCAGGTGCGTGTAATGCCTGTGTTCTGTCACCCTCGGAATCCTTAGAAAGGTGAAGAAGTTGACTGAAGAGAACAGAATTCCACTCAGAACCAGTATTAAAGGCTGGATGGAGAGGGGGAAATCTAGACCACACTCAGCAGAACAACAGAACTCAGAGTATAAAGCTGGGCTTGGGTACAGTTGCTTTTTTAAAGCAGTCTGTGTTTTCTGTTTGTCAAGTATAATATAATGCCAGGTCTTTCTATGTTCCATTTCTTCAGTATCAGAGACAGTCTTAAGTTTCACCATCTATGCGTTTTCCACTCTGCACACCGAGACACACCTGCTTGATTTATGAAAAGCGCTTAGTCTTCATTCTCTGGTGAGAATAAAAGCTCAATTTAGAAGAGTCATAGCCCCACAGGCAGAGACAAAACCCTTTCCTGCTGGGTCAGAGTGACACGGAGCCCTGTAGGATTGCTCCCCAGAAAAGTGGGGGAACAGGCCGTGCCTTAGAGAGTGCATTGAAAAGGTTCCGCCCCTCCCGGTTAGGGGATGTAGCCGCTTCTGTCTCCTGCGCTTCAGTGAAACTCCTTGCATCGAGCCTTTCCTCCCAGGATAAAATGAAATACCAGGTGAATTAACACCTAGTGCTGCGGTGGGTGTGTTCATCTTCCCTCTAGACAAGCACGATGGAGAACCCAGATAAACGGGTCCTGGGGGATCCTGTGAGTGGGATGCTGAAGGAGACGAGAGGAAGGGAGTTGGGGATATTACTGCCAGTGGCGGCTGAGTGAAAATTATGCCCTCTCGTTTCCTCCTTCCCCCTTCTTCCGCTTGCACCCTCTTTTTTTTTTTTTTTTTCTCTGCTTTCTCTCATTCTTTGCCTCCTTAACACCTCAGTCCGAAACCCACTGCAAGAAGGATGGGCAAAAGGACCACCCACCTAGGTTGGGGGCAGGAGTTGCAGTAGCTTGGGGACAGGTGTCAAGGCATGACTGCCTGGAAGAGGGCTTCCTCGGAAAAGGAGGATGTGGCTTGTGGTTAGTGGGAGTGGCCTTTGAGGGTTGAAGGAGCTTGGAAAAAGATGAGAACAGGTATGAGAATGTGGGGACAGAGGTGGCTTTCACTTGGAGTGGGACATAGTCACAGCAAGTTGAGGAGGTGATGACCACACAAGCTGGCTTGGCTGAGACCAAGTGTGGGAACGAGGACATGAGCCCAGGAAGATCCCAGCTCAGCGGGGTGTGGAACAGGGTAAGGGGATGCCCATCTAACAGCGGGCCAGGGGGCCCAGAATGTCAGAGGCTCAGCAGGGGCAGGCGGCTATTACTTGGGTATAGACAGAACAAACATAACTTTAGATTGGTTACGTATACAAACAGTTCACACCTTGATTTGGTGAACTGAAGCCAGTGGGAATGAGAAGACAGAGTTAGTCCACAATATATGGACAGAGAAACAGAATGAATGAAAACTTTCTAGATGATTTGGAATTAGAGTGCTCAGTGTGAACTCCTGACCTTCAGGAGGGATGGATAGATAGATAGACAGACAGATAGAGTAAAAAATGCACAATTTTACATCATTATTTCTGTATCTATATGTCTGTCTGTCCATGTGTCTTTTCATCTAGATACAGAAGTTATGATGTAAATGTCTTCATTTTTTAACTCTTAAGCCACTTCTGGTTTAACAGCGTACCCACCTTGTTTTAGGCCGCTGGACCTCAGTACTGGGTGAGTTATTCTGCTTCCAGCGCATTCAGCATCAGGGGGGTCCCCTTTGAAACGCCTGAAGCTTGGCAGACGGGAGATGGAGCCTCACCGTTGTGTGGGTTGATCCCTCTCTTAGATGGTGCTTCCAGGATGTGTTAGTTTAATCAACTTTTGTAACTTTTGCCTCCCTCCCTCACTTTAATTCAGTAAAGATAGGTTAGCCAGAGTAATTATGCCTTTTCTGTATGATAGTGATGGACCCCTGATGTATGTTTTCTGCCTGTGTCATACCTGGCAAACCAGAGGTACCCTGTCTACCTTAATGGAAAGGTACCATCAGTAAATTCGCCACGCAGTTCTTCCTGGTATATCGTCATGCCACAGCTCAGTGGTGATCCTGACTGTACTGGGGTTTACATTATTGGATTTCTCAAAATGCGTATTGCCAGCCAGCCAAAACCAAGTGCCATTTAGTCGGATCCAACTTACCAGCCCCAAATTTAAACACACTCAATTAGTACACATGCACCCCAATACTGAAAACATACACCATGAAAAAAATTATTTTTTAAATAAAAGTTTGGTAACAAATTTGAGTTACAAGTGTTGCAAAGACTGCCAACTAAGTTCGGCAACTCATGCCAGAAAAAGTGCTACGTTCTCTCATTGCTGAACATCATTGGGATCCCCTGACGCCAGCGCTCAGTCCACCTTTCAAAGCAATTTCGGGACGCTCTTCGGAGCTGTCGTTACACTAGCCTTGATGTCCTGAACGTCATCAAACTGTCTTTCTTTCAATATTTCTCTTATCCTCAGGTAAAGAAAAAAGTCACTGGGGGTCAGGTCAGGAAAGCAAGGAGGGTGTTCCAATACAGTTATTTGTTTACTGGCCCCAAACTCCCTTGCGGACAGCTATACAATTAAGCTTGCAAACTTGCCATGTGCCACCGTGTACAATGGCCATTCCAGAAAGAGTTTCCAAATTGCTTTGAAGGGTGGACTAGGCACTGGTGTCAGTGCATAACTTCCCAAGGGGACTACTTCAAAGGTGACTGCAGTGCTGTGCAGCAACAAGGTATGTTTCACTTAAAACAACGAAGTTCACAGGCTTAACGGTCAGACCTCTTATGTATTGTGAGTGCAAACCCCTTATCTGAGCTACGATGTGCAAATATTTTCTCACATTCTTTCTGTTGTCTTTTCCTTCTTGCTAATGGTATTCTCTGAAACTCAAAGCTTATTAATTCTGATGAACTCTGATTTACTTCTTGTCGTTTGCTGCTCTGCAGTCCCATCTCATAAGCATTATCTAATGTATCATCACAAGCATTTACTCTACTGTTTCAAGAATTTCATAGTTTTAGTTTTCAGACTTTTTAAGTTATTTTTTTTATATGGTGTGAAGTAGAACTATGTCATGGATGGAACTGTGCCCCACCCCCCAAAATATGTGTTGGAATTTGGCTAGGCCACAATTCCATGCCCTGTGTAGTCTGATGTTCTTATATGCTGTAAATCCTATTTCTATGATGGGAAACCCTTGTGACATAGTAGTTAAGTGCTACATCTGCTGACCAAAAGGATGGCAGTTCAAATCTACCAGGTGCTCCTTGGAAACTCTATGGGGCAGTTCTACTCTGTCCTATAGAGTTGCTATGAATCAACTTGACAGTAGTGGGGTTTTTTTTGGTTTTATTTACAGCTACAAATTTTTCTCTGAATACTTCCTAAACTGCCTTTGACAGGTTTTGTGTTTTTATTTTCCTTTATCTCCAAGTATTTTCTAATTTCTCTTTTAATAACCATGCATTACTTAGTTCATAAAATTTCTACTTATTTGTGATTTTTTTCTTGATTTGCTGCTGTTATTGATTTCTAATTTGTGTTTAGAAAATACGCTTTATAGAGTTTCAGACTTTTAATCTTTGCTGAGAGTTGTTTTATAGACCAATCTATGTTCTCTTCTGGAGAGCATTTCCTGTGCCCTCTAGAAAAATGAGAATTGTGTTGTTGCAGCATTCTGTAAAAGTTTTTTAGGTTTAAAGTGTTGACTTACAGTGTTGCTCAAGTCGTTCATTTCCTTGTTGGTCTTCTACTTAACTATTCTATCCATTACTAAATGTGAGATATTGAAGTTCCCATACATATTATTGAATTTTCTTTTTTTTTTTTTTTTTTAATTCCTTTATTTGGGGGCTTTGTTGGTAGGTGAATGCCGTTGTTATGGATTGAATTGTGTCCCCCCAGAATATGTGTAGCCATGTGGCTGGGCCATGATTCCCTGTATTCTGTGATTGTCCTCCGTCTTGTGAATTTCCTGTGCTATATGGCAAAGGATTAGGGTGGGACTGTAAATCCCTTTATAAGATCACCTCCCTGCTCCACTGCAAAGGGAGTTCCCCTGGAGTATGGATTGCCCCACCCTTAATCCTTTAATCCTACAAGAAATAAAAAGAAAGGGAAACCAGCAGAGAATGGGGAACTTCACACCATCAAGAAAGCAGCACCAGGAAAAGAGCACATCCTTCAGACCCGAGGTTCCTGCTCCAGAACACTCCCTGGACAAAGACTGATGCAATATCAGACTTCCCTCCAGAGCCAACAAGGGGAAAAGCCTTCCCCTGGAGTGGACATCCTGAATTTGGACTTGTAGCCTACCGGAAGTATAAGAATAAGCCTCCCTTTTTTAAAGCCAGCCACTCTGTGGTATTTCTGTTAGAGCAGTCCTAGCTGACTAAAACAGCCTCTTTATAATTATTATTTCTCCCTGAGGGATTCTTTTATTGTAATTTTTTTTTCTTAAAAATCTGTTTTAATTAGTCTCGCCACTCCAAGCACTCTTTCGGTTACTAATTGTGTGCTATATATTTTTGCATATGTTTAACTTCAAACTAAGTGTATCTTTCTTTTTAAAATATGTTTCTTTTAGACAGCATATCATTAGGTCCTGTTTCTTTCAACACCTTTTGCTACTCTCTAACTTGTAATTGGAATACTTAACCCATATATATTTATGGAATTACTGACAAGGTAGGCTTTACATCTTCTGTGGTGATATTTGATTTCTGTCTGACTTATGAAACTTCATGTTCCCTTGTTCTATCCTCCATTATTGCCATATATCTTAGTGTTCTTTTTCAATTCCTTTGTTTCTCTTATTGTGTATTTTAAGTTATTTCCTAGTTATCTTCCTGGGGATTACAACTGCTATCTTAAATTAAAATTATCTAATTTGTAGTAATACCAATTTACTTAAAAAAACTAAATATATTTAATATATATCATATATATTTAATATATGATCATCTTTCATGTTATTAATACCATCTAAATTAATTACTTGATGTAGTTGTTTCTGAAATCAGATAGGACAAAGAAGACTTACTAATACAAATGCATCTGTACTGTTTTATATATTTAGCTATATAATTACCACTACTGGTGTCATTTATCTCTTCATGTGGTTTAGAGTAATTGTCTAGTGTCCTTTTATCCATCCTAAAATTAATATTTTTTTGTAGACTTGTTCACTAGCAATCAGCTCTCTCAGATCTAGAATTCCTGGTAATGCCTTACTTTGTGCTGTTTTTTTCTAAGGATAGCTTTGTAGGATATGGAACTCTTAGTTGACAGACTTCTTCATTCAGCACTTTGAATGCATCAACCCACTGCCTTCTGATCTCCAGAGTTTCTAGGGATAAGTCAGTTGTTAATCTTACAAAAAATACCTGTGTTCAATAAGTTACTTTCCTTCTACTACTTTCAACATTCTTTCTCTGTATTTTGTCAGTTGGACTATGATTTGTCTGGATATAATTTTGGTTTATTCTACTTGGAGTTTGTTGAGCTTCTTGGATATGCAAATTAATATTATTTTATCAAATGTAGGAATTTTTCAGCCATTATTTCTTCAAGTATTCCACCACACTCTCCTCTCCTCTTCTTCTGGAACCCCCATTATACCTATGTTATTACATTTGATGATGCCCCACAGGTTCCTGATATTCTCTTCATTTTCTTTATTCTTTTTTCATTGTATTCTACATCTGGAAAATTTCAATTAATACATCTTCAAGTTTGCTGATTCTTTCTTCTTCCTACCCAATCCTGCTGTTGGGTACTTGTAATGAATTTTATTTCTGTCACTGTACACTTCAATTCAATAATTTCTATTGGGTTCTGTTTTATAATTCCTGTTTGTAACAGGAGACCCTGGTGGTGTAGTGATTAAATGCTATGTCTTCTAACCCAAGGGCCAGCAGTTCAATGTCAATCTCCTCATTGATATTCTCTTTTTGGTGGGACATCACTGTTGTACTTTCCTTTTATTCTTTAGACTTTTGTTTCAGAATTATTTGAATGTATTTATAATATTCAACTTAAAGCTTTTGTTTTCTATCTCACAAATACAAAATTCCCCAAGACAGTTTCTACTGAACACATTTGTCTCCCTGTGTATGAACCATGCTTTCCTAATTCACTGTGTCTTATATTTTTTCTTAAAAACTTATATTTGATAATGTAATATGATAATTCTGGAAGTCAGATATCTCTTCTCACCCATGGTTTGTTGCTGTTACTCTTTGGTTATTTGTTTAGTTACTTCCCTGAGCTCAGTCCTTGAAGTTTGTATTCTTTATTATGTGTGACTACTGAAGTCTCTGCTTGATTAGCTTACTGGTCATCCAATCATTCAAGAAAAGCTTTGAAAATACATTGTACCAGTAATCTCCCACCCTTTACTCAGCAGTTCTGCGTGTATGTCGGGTACATTTTCAACTCTTCATTCATTTTTCAACTCTACCATAGCCTTCGCTCATTGCTTACACAAAACATCATGGTTAGCCAGTGACTACAACCCCTTCGGTTATTTTCTAGACATATGTACAATCTTGACCATGTTTGTGGCCTGTAGATTCAGCAAATATGTAGAAGCTTTCCTGAGTTCCCATGGACATCTCAGAAATTTTGATGATGCAGTTATCAAGAGCTGCGGCTGTTTACCAAAAGATCAGAGGTTCAAATCCACCAGGTACTCCTGAAAACCCTACTGGGCAGTTCTACTCTGTCCTACTGAGTAGCTGTAAATCAGAATTGACTCAATGGCAACTTTTTTTTTTAAATGGTTTATCAACATCTTATTCCTGAGATTTTTCTGTTCAATTTCTTGCCCAGTCTCTTCTTTGTCTCAAGTTGTGTTACTGTGGTGGGTAATTGCAGTGGGATACAACTGCAATAGGATTTCTTGATAAACTCCCTCAAACAGGACTCTTCTGACTGTGTAAGCTCAGAGTCAGTTTTAAAACAAGCCCTGTGAGTGAGACTTTTTGCAAACAGTGTCAATTCTATGGCACTGATGCCTTTTTGGAGAGCTTCTAACCTGCTCTAAACCCCCTTCTAGTCATTGTTAGGCTGATTTTCACAAATACGGTTGCAAAGTTTCCAGTTTTCAAGGGCCAACAATTCAGGGAGAAAGGAATGGGAAGGGAGCAAGGTAAAACTCCACAAAGCCTAAGGTTTTTTGTGGCATTTAGCTGTTTCCCTTTGAATAAAGCTGTCAGATTGTTGCAAACCTCTGAATAATCTCTAGAGTTCTGAAATTTTGATTCTAACAATTTTTGTTGGTGTTCTTGTTGCTTTAATGGAGATTTTCAGAGATCCTTACTCATCATTTTGGAAGTACTCTATCTGTGCCACTTCCCTGTTAAATTATTGCAAAGCAATGAAAAAATATTATTTAGATGTGTACCCGTTGTCTCATCTTAAGTTTTCCTTGTATTGATGGCCTCTGTTTACCTGTGTTTAAACCACTGAGATCATAAGCATAGATGCATCCCTAGCCAAGACTGGTAGGTGAGTGGATCCTATACATTTTCCCACTATGAAGGTCACAGTAGCTGCAGTTCCTTAGTTTTTTTCTGTTATCCATAGAAGTGATACTAGCCAACCTCACCTGTTCCTGTCATCCTCATCCAAGTCATGGTCTCGTTGAGAACCAAACTCCCATTTTGAATTCCTATTTTTGTTCCTCTTCATTAGTAGTTACACTTTTTAAGCATGAGCTACGTTTTATTTACACACTCTACACTCCACACTGCAGAGAGCATTTCATTATTTTTCCATTTTAAGAAAAACGGCCACCACAACTCACTCACAAAATACTTCCCAGCTATTTGTTACTGTCATGTGTTAACCAAGGGTAATCTAATTTTTGAACAAATAGCCACAGGCTTATTATGATGTCAGAATTTTAAGCTAAAATATAAATAATGTGCCTTGTATCATTTATTATAACTAGCATACTGTGTAATAAGTCTGTAGTTTATTATAACCACATGATTTAAAATGCATATTATGTAAACTCGACGGCACTTGGCTGGCTGTTATATATTTTGTCCATACTTTTTAAAAATTATTTTTAATAGTCACCTAAAAGAAATTATTCTCCTTCATTCTTCTATTTCAGACTTCTGTGTGTGTTTTTCTGAATAATACTTATTTTTCCCTGGGAATGCAGGAGACACTGTCCAATGTCAACAGCTGCAATGCTGTTTTATTCCAGCAGAGGGCACTCAAATGGCTTGCTTTTTCCGGTAATCTACTTTCTACTTTTTCAGATTGTTTACCACTTTGGACGGTAAGACAGGCTTATCCCAAAGTCGTAATAACATCAGGAAGACCCCTACGTACACACAACTTTAATTAAGTTCTTAGGAGAACTGCAGAAACACACACACAGACACACACACACACACACAGTATTTATACCAAAATAGGAATATCAAAAGGAAGACACTGAGATTTCCTAGTACTATATCCAATGTTTTCCCAGAGAGGGTACGGGCTGTCTAGTAGATCTGACTCCCAAGAGATATAAAGTACAGGCAAGACCTTACTTGTCCATATTTGATCATCTGTAAACTGAATGGAAGAGACAAAAGATACTTGTTTGTTTTTTAATAAAGTGGAAAAACTGAACTCAAATGGGCCAGTATCTGAGATAATTACAGACAAAGGAATTAACAGATAAAGATGAACAAAGGTAGAGACAATGTGAAAGAAATATTTGCTTGGCTGGAACTAAAATGCCAGAAATATAGAGAAATGAGCATGTCACTATTTTCTAAGTCGTAAAATATTGCCATTACTGGAAAACACATGGGAAAACCTTAAGCTATCCAAAGATGGTTAAATTTGTTTGCTTTTTTTTTTTTTTCCAGAAAATTAGTCTGATGTGATAGGGACAAAGGAGAGTAGAGTGGTAAGGAGATGAGGTATATTGTTCAGCCATCACAGGAAACCCTGTGTGTATTATTCTAACTTTATGGGAATTTTTCTGATCTGCCCTTTAAGAAATTTAACACCAGAAAAGAGAATTACCTAATTTAGAAACAGTTATTGTTGATTATTAGAAAAAAATTATTCATTCTTAAGTAATGTCCATATATTTGTTTGAAGGAAAGACATATGAACTAAAAAGAAAGAAAAATAATCATGGAATAACAAGGTTTTTTTATTTTTATTTTTTACTAAATTATAATATTTCACTCACACACTGACAACTTGGGGTTATGTCACCTCTGCTTGGTTAGTTTCAGAAATGCTTAACTTACAGAACATTATCTCCAATGATACTGAGACATTGAACACATGCTCTTGATTGCTGTCTAGATCTAGTTACTTGTCATACAAATGAAAGGCTGTGCTGTGAGCAGAGAATAAACCCCAGATGAGACGGATGCCATTTATGTTTCCAACTAGAGTTACAACGTCTACAGACTTCATAACAGGCTTTTGGCTTGGGCTTTAGTGAGTGGAATTTGACAAACAGTGGTAATTAGCAAAGCGGTCAGTGACCAGAAACGTTGTTTGGGTTCTCTTTACTCCTCTTGACTTTTCCACATGTCGCTATGAAAACAAAAATGGGAAGCACAGATGACTGAAAAATAACCGCTGGTGAACAGGACTTAAGATTCTTAATTTGGGGCGGGGGAACCCTGGCGGTGTAGGGGGTTAAGTGCTACCGCCGCTAACCAAATGTCAGCAGTTCAAGTACTCCAGGGGGCAATTCTACTCTGGCCTCTAGGGTCGCCAGGAGTTGGATCCGACTCGATGGCGCTGGTTTTTATTTTTATTTTTTAACTATTTTTTTGATAATCTTTTATTGCATTTTTGGAGAAAGTTTACACAGTACGATAGGTTCCTAGTTGATCATTCCCACAGCAATTGTTCTGGGATATTAGATACTTTTATCACGATGGGCAACGTTCTCTCTAAGTAAGTCCTGCTCTTACCTTTCTGGTACTCGGATTGCCCTATCCCTTTATCATCTCATCTAGGTTTTTGAGTAACGGTTGAACTTTTGGTCTCACATTAATGGTTTTAAAGGATGCTAAGAGTCTATGCATCAAAGTACATGGGAAAGAAAATACACACTCTTTTATCATTTTTTGGTACATGTTAAAGGAAGCATAAGTGAAAGTTATTCATAAACCAATCATGAGTTCCTCACATTTCTCCTGTTTAGAGAGTGATACAAAGACATTTACATTAAGGACACTATTAAATGGATGTTTAGTTCTATAAAAAAGTTAACAGAGAGAAAATTTCTAAAGGCAATCTATCAAATTATAGCGACCTACAACTCGCTCAAGTGTACATAATTTTCATCTTTCACTAACTGTCTCTAGTTGAAAAAAGAATTAAGATAATAGCTGACTATTTGAAAGGTATCAGCAGGATGACATATACCAGTTGTTTTACAAAGCCACTTTCCAATAGGTATGCACCAAGGTAAAGGCATAAAATTAAAACAAAACAACAATAACAAAAATAATATCCAACAAACACAATCTAAAAAAAAATGCATTTGCTTTGTAGGAGTAAATCGCTAAGATTATGATTCTGACCTTTGCTGCAGTGATTATCAAATTACCAGATTCTCATTGACTCCAGTGTTGCTGGGTGGGCCTCCAAGCTCAGAAGTAATGGTGCTGTTAAAGCATTTAGTCCCTTGGGTAGAATAGAAAATTTATGTAAGTAATTCTGAGCTGTGACATCCATAGTTTCCTTCTCTTCTATAATCTATAATCTTTCCATGCATTAAAATCCAAACTAAAAGCCTGTTATGAAGTCTATAAACATTGTAACTCCAGCTACTGGAAACATAAATGGCGTCCGTCTCATCTGGGGTGTATTCTCTGCTCATAGCACAGCCCTTCATTTGTTTGACAAGCAGCTAGACCTAGATAGCAATCAAGAGCATGTGTTCAACGTCTGAGTATCATTGGAGATAGTATTCTGTAAGTTAAGCATTTCTGAAACTAACCAATCAGAGCCAAGATAACCCCAAGGTGTGAGTGTGTGAGTGAAATATTTATGATTTAGTAAAAAAAAAAAAAATCACCAACAAAAATCCCTGTTATCCTGTTATTCCATGATTGTTTTTAGTTCATATTATCTTTCCTTCAAACAAATATATGGCCATTATTTAAGAATGAATGAGAGTACAAGGGCACCTCTCTCCCTGCCTCTCTCCCTGCAGGATCCAGGGTAACTGACGACAGAAGGAATTCATCTTTGGGGTGAAGTTTACTTACTATTTGATGTGGAGGTTGCACTGTCTTCACAGAATTAATGGGGGGTGAGAGCTGGGGCAAAAAATTACTGGGCAACAAGGTTAATCTGAGTGTTAAACTTCCCCAGTTTCAGACAACACGTCACGCTCTGAAACGACATCCATTGTTAAGACTGGCTTGACTCTTCTCTCATAAGGTGTCAGCAGTCACATCCAACTACCTCTTGTTCAAATTCAGACCATGACATCAGTCAAGCACAGCTGATTCTTTCCTCCTTTTTTGCTTTTCAAGTAGATGACGCTATTTTAAGATGCTTGCTAATCTTAGAGATCTAAAGTATCTTCCATCATTTTGAATGTGTGGACTCTATTTCCAGAGGAAGAAAACACAATTTAGTCATACATAATCAACTGAACCCTGTCCCTCCATTTAATTTCTCTGTTGTTTGTGTTTACAGGAAGCCATTCTCTTCAAGGACAAATTTAATAAGAACAGTTTAGGAGGGTAGAGAAAAGTGGAGTGCAAAATGGGAAATGTGAGGAGATTTCAATTTAGATACACAGTTAGCTGTGTCTGTGATTACAGAAGCATCAGAAGGCCGTTGTTTTTACAAAGCCTTTGGAGATATTTGTTTTCCTTTTCTCTATGGGTGACTTTTCACTAAGAAGAACGTGTACCTTATATTTGGTTATTGTATAGCTAAGTGGCTACCCTCTTCTTCATTAACATAAAGTTCACCTTTAAGGGGGAAAAATACCACTGTGCTTGAAAAATGAATGTCTCTAGGTTGGTTACCTGCACTATTGAGGAGGTACCATTGCCTATAATTCACTTTAATTTAATCAAGATACAAACCAATGTCAGAATTTAAAGAATTGTGTTTTTAAACAGAGTAGTTCATTGACATTGCTTATGCCCACTGGACAAGAACCTCAGAAAGTCTTGGGAAAGTACTGAAGTTAGACCATAGGTACAAACATATTATTTTACTTACTGAGGACACAAATACAGTCAGTACTGACAAGCCAGCAACAATTATAAAGTGTAAGGAAACAGGCTTTCCAAAACACTTCGTTCTTGACTTGCTGCAAATTAAATTACAGACATGCATTTGATATGGGATTAATTTTGTAAATTGTTTTCCTCTTTGACACACCATTTAGAATTTCTTAAGGTGACAGCTTAACTGTTTTAAAATATCATTTTTATTGTTCTCTCATTCAGTTCAGTGAGCTATCAAAATACGCCCTTCTCACCACCCTCTGCTACGCCATACTAGAATATTAGAACCAAAAGGAACACCAATAAATTCCTGCCCCAGGGGAAAAACCAAACCCATTGTTATTGAATCAGTTCTGATTCATCACAACCTGGTAGGACACAGTAGAACTGCCCCACAGGGTTTTCAAGGAGTGGCCGATGAATTTGAGCTGCCAGTCTTCTGGTCAGCAGTGAAGTTTTTTCAGCAGTGTGCCAACAGACATTAAAAAGTTCAGCTATGAAGTAATGAAAAACCCATAGGCAAATCCCCCATAGTAAGATTTTGTACTTAAAGGAAGACTATAAGGTAAAGCCCAATACCAAAAAATACGTACGTACTTACATAGATGTTGTTGACAGCTACTATCTAATTATTTCCTGATTCCTAGCGAACCCGTGCTCAGCTGACCCAAACATTGCTCAGCGCTGAGCCCTTCCCATAATCCATTGCAAATTGGGCCATTGTGACCCGCAGGGCTTTCACTGTCTGAGTTTTCTGGAAGTAGGTCATCAGACCTTTCTCCCTAGTCCATCTCAGTCTATAAAAGCTTCAAAAGTCTCTTCCATATCATAGCAACACGAGCACCTCCAGTGACGGATGATGGTGGCTGTGCACAAGGTGTGTTGGTTGGGAATCAAACCTGGTTCTCCAACAGAAAAGGCAAAAATTCTATCAGTGAGCCACTGCTTTCCCTCATGTATACACAAATCTAGAAAACTTGGACTGTTTGTCAGAATTTGGTAACTTTTTTGAAAACTGTTGATTAAGCCCTTTTTAGAAGCAGTGACTCAAAAGCATTGCACTAGCTGAGGGCTGGGTGGTAAAAATGAGAGAACAAAGCCTCAGGGGTGCTTCTGAGGCTTCAGCGTGCACGCAGATCCCAGGGGATCTCATGAAAATGCAGAGTCTGACCGAGAACGAAGTGAGGGCTGAGATTCTGCATTTCTCAGAAGCTCCCAGGTGATGTCATTGTCTCTTGCCCTTCGATGACAAGAGTAGAGACCCAGGGCCAAGAGTTTCCAGAAGGGAGTCAGAGCACTACTGGAGAAGGACTGGCTATGCACACACTCAGTACCTGGGGAATAAACCAAATGACAATGGCTGGCCCCTCTGCCATCGGGTCCGCGTTGAAAAATTCTGATTGAATTAGAATTTTTAAATGTTTCCTGGGATATTCTGGTTCAGAGCTAAGTGTGGAGACTGAATACCGTGTGATGTCTCAAGGTGAGCAGCAGGAAAATGAGTGATCTCCGGGGAAACGATGGGCAGGTTGCTGATCCACGGGCCTCATCCCACCATGCCTTGCGGATCTGTGTTGTAAAGCATGGTGTCAAAAGAGAAAGTAGTTGTAGATCTTTCAGAAGGGGAAGTGGTCTCTAATAAGCTTTAAAATCCTTATTTGGAAGTGAAAGAGCATGAATTGAGCCCTAGAATATCCCTGATGTTTTGTGTTCATGTTCTGATTAAACGCTGGCATCAGCCTTGAGAGGTGGGTGACATATTCATTCTACAGCTAAGAAATGGCTGGAACCACTGAATGAAGACAACTAAAGCCCTGAGGGAGAGAGGTCTAGGAAGGACTAAGGGACCACAACTCCTAAGCCTCCACCACATGAGGGCCCGTTCATTGTTGTGGTGCCCGCTGCTACCACTGACTGCTCTGATGGATCACAGTAAAGGGTCCTGGCTCTGCTGGGGAAAAAAATAGAATGAAATTCTAATTCGTCAAAAAAAGGCCAGACTTCCTGGTCTGACGGAGATGGAGAAAGCCAGAGAGTATGGCCTCTGGGGAGCCTCTTAGCTCTGTAATAAAGTGACTTCTGAGATTCACCCTTCAGCCAAAGATTAGACAGACCCATAGAACAAAACAAGACTCAAGGGGCACAACAGCCCGGAGACAAGACTGAGAAGGCAAGAGGGACGAGGAAGCTGGTAATAGGGGGCCCAAGGCTTAGAAGGGAGAGTACGGACATTCCACAGGGTTAGTAATCAACATCATAAACAATACGCATACTAACTGTTTAATGGGAAACTAGTTTGTTCTGTAAAATCTTAAAGTACAAAAAGGAAGGAAAAATGAAACATAGGGGAAGAAATACTAAGTTAATTACATAAGATCAAGAATCCAAGGAGAAGAGAACTATTAAATGATCACAGGTGCTCTCAAAAATGAGCAGGGACGGTGGAAAAACGAATTCCATTTCTTTGAAACTTGCCTATTGTCCCTGGGTGTTATTTTCAGTGGGTCACTAGGGGGGTGCTAGGGATGGTGACCACACCTCCTGACTTTGTCAGCGGGATTGACACCAAAGTGACCCCCATGGTGGTGGAGGCGGCAGGCAGCCTGATACTACAGAGGGAGGCCGTGAAGGCAGTGGCATCACTAGGTTGGTGTCACCTGTAGCTCAGTGCAGCAATTCATTACCTTCCCTTCCCTCCACCAGGCAGGGTGTCAGTGGGAAGGCTGTGGTGCCCGTTGCTGGGTGGAGAGGAGTGTCCCGTGTTGGCTAATGGGGTAAAAAGAAGAAGTAATACAGCATACTGGGAGGTGAAACTTTGGCCACTCCATCCATGGGGACAGAGAGGTTTCACCAGCTGGCCCTGCCCACCCCGAGGAATGACACCATGAGTCACCACACTGAGTGACTAACCCTAGCGATCCCAATACTTGGAATTTAGTGTCCTGCTGGAGGATGGGAATACATTTCTAAGAAGTTGTTATGGAGATTAGTTACCTACTGCCTTTGCAAATGTCTTTCAAAACTAAGTGCTGTCCCAAATTAAATATTCTTATTAGACACCCTCAAAATATTCTCCGAAAGTACTCTTACTCACAAACATCTGATAACCCTAAAATCCACAAGACCCAGAAGGCATTTTCTTCCATCACTGAGATCCAATATTTAAAGATACAGTTTTTAAATTGATTTGTCCATAAGACCTTCCTCAGCAGAAGGAAGGGAAAAAGGAAACTGGAAAAATTCACTTAAACTTAACGGGCATTGCAGTTATTAATCTCAGACCCCTGTGTTCTGAGGTCTGACGGGAAACGGAGAATAATACTGTAATCTGACCCCCAAGAAGTTTCAAGCTCGGTTTGTGAATTTCAACATCAAAAGTTAAAAACTTCCACATAGAAAGGTTAAATCAGAGACTTCCAAACAATTTTCTTCCTCTGAACGATTTCTTCAATGAAATCTTAAGAGGAGCCCAATGTGTAAAAGAAATCAATTTGGAGTTGCACTGATTGCAGCAGTGGGAGGCTGCCACCTGCTTGGTTCTCACCTGCCTTCCTGCCCTTTTTGAAGGAACTCCAAAAGGCACAGTTTGAAAGCCTCTGATTTTATTAACAATTCAAGGCACAACAGAAGAAATGCTGTGATGCTATGGAGGATTTTAGCAAACACTGTTGATTGCCTCTCGAAAATCCAATCTCGTATCTGTCCCTTGTCTAAACCACTTGCTGTCTAGCTGATCTAAAGACATGGTGACCTCATGTGTGTCCAAAAAAACTCTGCTCCATAAGGTTTTCAATGGCTGATTTTTCAGAAGTAAATTGCTGGACCTATCTACCAAAGTGCCTGTTGGTGGACTTAAATCTGGATTTCCAGGTTTAGCTGCTATGAACCTTAACCCTCTGTGCTGCACAGGGACCCTCAGATCTGCTACAAAGTCTAATGCTGTTGCCATCTGTCTTCTTCTAGGCAGTAATGAACCACGAGAGAGGCTTCTCTCTCTCTACTCCTGAGTGGACCAAATCATAGATTCTTCAACCTTTTGGCCTTGAAATTCTTTTACACTCATAAAAATTGAGAACTACCCCAAGTTTGTATATGTCTACTGATATTTGTTATATTAGAAATTAAACCAGGAATGTTTAAAATCTTCATTGTGATTAAAATGAGAGCAATTAAGTCATTGTTATAATTTATTCTATGAAAATTCCTATATTTTCCAAAACCAAAAAAAAAAAAAAAGAATTGGTGAAAACATGGCATATCAGCCTCTGCAGCCATGCTTGCATTACATTGTCTTGGTTGAAGAATACGAAGCAGCTGTGCCCATACAGTTATGTTTTTGGAAAAGGAAGAATATTTTAATAACTTTTCCATGTAACTTTTTTGACAGAATACCCAATACTTGGCAAGTAATCTTTCCACAATGTGAAAATGCATTATGAAATTTGAAACCACGTTGAACTTTTCAGTCTCTGTTACATTAAAATCCATTTATCTATGCTAAATTTACAGTGTATCTTTTCTCAATTATGACTTTGAAAACAATACTCATTGGTCATTTGGAAAATATTGGTTCAAGGAGTTATGCAAATCATCAGAAGTTGACAAGTATTGTTATACAACGTGAGAAAACACATTCGTTAGTGTCATCATTGGTCTCTTTAAAAAATTCTTCACACACTGGCAGGTTGTTCAACTTGCAGAGGCAGATAAAAGTTTTCCAAGATGTTAATGTTTTGCTTGAAAGCTCAGACTTTATCACTGGCAACAAATAGTGCCTGTTATTTTCCTTGAAGTCAAAGACTCACTTTGCTTATTCTTGAGAAAATTTCTACCAAGTGGTCGAGTATCTGTTAGATTTTTATTTAAGGCAAAATGTGATGCATAAATTGGCTAGTTTAGCTTGTAACTCATACAATCGTAAGCACTTTCCTTCAAGATACTCACTGTGTTTCAGTTGACAAAGAAATTCTTTATACATACTTTTCATTTCTGTAACACAAATTAACTTTTAAAAAGTGTACCCAAGTGTCAAGATTTAACAAAACCAATAAATTTCATTGCTTCATCAAGGCCATTTGTAAGCGAAACAAGCTTTTATTTACTTATTTTTTTTTATTTTTATGTCCATGTCTTGGTGAGTATTACAGTAATGACCAATATAATCTGACACCACTGCTAGACTGGCATGAGGACAATAGCTATTTCACCTACCTGTGCTTCTGCATGACTGCTGAAAATATCAGCAAAACAAAAAAATAAAAATAGTATTACATATAATTATGACACTATTCTTTCACTTTATGATACTTTGAAAGGGCTTTGGGGACACCATGGGTCTGCTGAAGTTGTCAAGTATTTTGTTCTCTTTGGCTCAACAATGAATATCCATAGAAGCAACGATGAAGAAAGCAAATGATGCAGCACATTGGAAAAACTGTTGCGGAAGACCTCTTGAAAGCTTTAGAAAGTAAAGATGTCATTTTGACCACTGAGATGTGCCTTACCCAAACCATGGTATTTTTAGTCACCTCATCATTCATGTGAAAGCTGAATGATGGGGAAGGAAACAGGAGGAAGAACTGATGACTTGAATTGCAGTGTGAGATAAAAATATTGAATATATTACCAACTGTCAGAGAGATGAACAAATCCATTTGGGAGGAAGTGCAACTAAAATGCTCTTTAGAAGTGAGAGTGGTGAAATTTCTTGCTTACTTCGGTTGTATCTTGTCTTCAGGAAAAAACAGTCACTAGACAATGACATCATAGTTGATAAAGCAGAAAGTCAGTAGATACAGGAAACTTACCACAAGACGGAGTGATGTGATGGCTGACACAGTGGATACAAACAGAGATCATAAAGGTGGCGGTAGGCCAGCAATGCTCAGCTCTGTTATACATAAAGTTGTCGTGAGTCAGAGCTCACTTCATACCAACTGCAACCATAACAACAAAGAGTCTGGATTAGTTACCCTGTGCTGCTATAACATAAATTTATTACAAATGGGTGACTTTAAAAGAACAGAAATCTGTTTTCTCATATTCCAGATGCTAAAAATTCAAACTGAACGTCTTGGCCATAGAGACCCCACCTTGTCAGTGTCTGGGCATTTCTCGGGTCCTCTGTTTGTAAAGGATTGTCACAGAAGGTCTGTCTTCCCTGTGTGTGTTTCTATATCGGTTACAGTGATATTATAACTCAGACGTGGTTAGATTAAGAGGTACCCTATTTGAGTATCATTTAATTGACATAACAAAGAGAATTCTATTTCCAGACAGAATTACATCCACAAGGATTCCAACACGTGATATATGGGGAGACAGTGTAATCCATCAGGGAGTCCATAGACCACATTTGGAGGACTGCTGCTCTGATGTCATTGTGAAAATGTCACTCAAGGCCCAGCAATTTTGGCATAGAGTGCAATTCTGGCCAGTGAGCTATAGCAGACATCTGCTTGAGGATTTCTCTGCAGGGTTGCTTAGCTCACATGTGCAAAAGTGTGTACCTCTTCCTCCTTTGGGCATTGTCACGTCCGTGTGTGGCATCTTAAACAGTGGCAGCCAAATTCTAAGAGATAAATTCGGCTGTGATAAAACCGTCTTGAAGAGAATGTCAAAAAGAACTTTGATCTTTAGTGATGTACAGAGCCACTGATTAACCATCCCTAAGGTCTTCTTATCTCTGAACTGGGAGCTCAGGAATACAGTCAGCTGGATTTACATTTTACTTATTACTTATAATCAAAGCCATCCTAAGTGGTCCTAACCTATTTTCTTGTATTCCGTTCTGCGAATGAAGCAGCGCCAGCACACTAAGGGAAAGGTCCACGGAGGGGCAAAGCGTCAGAATTTATATAATTTTCCCATCAATATCATGTAAGAAAAATGTAAGTGATAGTTACAACACTTTGAAGTTTAAAGATGGAGTTAGAATGAACAGATGGTCCCACTTATAATACCCAGCTGGCTAGAGATTCCTAAGAGGGTATCAGACTCTCTCAAGTGAACAAATTAATTATGCTGCAAGAGCATCAGTTCAAAATAATCATCATAATAATAGCAATATTAAAGCTTTCTTGGCCTAAATCATGGTTATTAAAGTGTTCCCTTTATTGGATGTGCTAAATACTGCTTTTCTATGGAGGAGATTTCTTATAAAGTAAGTGCATTCATTCCATGTGGTATTTTTTGTCACAGATGAAAATTGGAAGAGACCCAGTCAAACTGTGAAAGATGGAAGTATGTGAGCACCAAAATGTGTTTTAGGTGACAACAGAACTGGAGCAAAAATATTGTAGGTCCCAACTCTCAACCTGTCTGTCATTTTTCAGTAATTTGTTTCAAATTTTTCAAATATTTATCTAAAAATGTCTGGAAAATAAAATTATTCTGAGATTGTAAAATGGGCCAAAGAATGAAGTTTAGAATCATCATTAAGGTATTGATTCCGTCCTACAAGGAAAGGATGAACAGTCAGCAGCCCATGCCATGAATTGATGGGCTTCCTTCTCTTAGGTTTCCTGGAAGCCAAAATTACTGTGTGAAAATGATTTTAAAGTAATTGTCAACATTGTTATGAAAACACACCTCATTAAATGTCCCTGCTAATTATCTGAAAGCTTAATGTCTGAATCGCCCTTGAACATACTTGGTAGTTACAGGGTCTTTTTTAAAAAACACAACAAAACAAAACAGAAAACCTCTGTTTCGTCTGCTACATGTTTATCTTTTAAAAATATCACAAAATTGCAGAATTACTTTTGGCTGTTAAAAAACATGAACTGAATTTTAAACAGTGCACTTTGAAGACCTTAATCATGACCATGTTTAATATATATTCTAATTGCAAAGACTCCTAAGCTTAATATTATCTTTTCTCTACCCTCTTTCCTTTCTATGGAGGGTTGTACAATTTTTCCTGTTCTCATTTTTGTTTTCTTATGTGTAAAATGAGAGAATTGTTTGATCACTAGTAGCCCATCTGGTTCAGTAATCTTTCGTTTTTCACTAGTAAGCTGGTTTGAAAATGAATTCTCGTTTCAAGATTCAGTTCATCCCACAAAAATCTAACGAAATAGCATGCATTAAAATAAAGTTGGGTGATCAAAGCCTAAGGGTGCTATCTATAGCAGACATCTGATGAATGCAGGCACACAGAACTCTGCATCTTATTAGCCTTAATCCTTCCTAGGAAAATGAATTCCAGTGTCAATCAAAGCACTTTCCTGTTGCACCTGTTGACACGGAGTCAGTTGTGACTCACAGAGAACCTATAGAACTGCTGCATGGGCTTTTCAAGAGGCAGCTGCTGGATTTGAACTGCTAACTGTGGTAAGCGGGACATGATGGCCCAAGATGGCGCCCAGGGCCAGAACAGCACCCCAACCACACCCTTGTTTACCAGACCTAGGGCTTTCATGGCGCATGCCTGTGGGCAGTGGCTTCCCGCTAGCCTATCGTGGGCCTTCATCTTGGGAGAGCATGACACATGAGGATTGGAGGAATCTAGGGTATAAACTGAGCAAGCACCAGGAAAGAGGAGACTAATAATAATAAAGTAAGCAACCTGCAAGGCGGCTCGCATCCGTGTGTCCTGTCTTCTTTCCGCCGGCGGACAGTTAGGCAGCGACAAGTGGTGGCCCGTACGGGGACCCACTCTTCAATCAAGGAGCCTGAAGAGGTGAAACGCTAGCGTAAGTAGGACCCCGGGAGTAGGGGCGAAGGGAAAGTGAAACGCTAGCGTAAGTAGGACCCCGGGAGTAGGGGCGAAGGGAAAGTTATTTTATTGCGGAGATTAGGAGGCCGTGTGAAACCCAGAGGCAATGGGGAACCAGCCTTCCTCTCGGCACTTACTTGATGCCTTAAAGTGCTTATTGATGCCGCCGCTGATCACCTCACTAGAGCCACTCTCATCCTTAATGCCACTGAACAAGCTGAAGCTTTTCACAAACGTTTGCATGTGAATGCTCACACCCTCTCCTCTCGCTTCCATATATCGCGGGAAGCCGCTCGGGCCATAGTAAAACAATGCGCCTCCTGTGCACCCTACCAACCCCAGCCACACATGGGTTGACCTATTGCAGGACCAAGTGGATGTGCTATTCCAGCTGGCACAGCTGGGTTGTGAGCAAAGGCTTCCTGGATTGTGTGTCACCTCCATACAGTTCAGCAACGTCTCTAGAGCTGCTAACCTCTCTCGGTCTCTTTCTTTGGAACTACAGGGCAACTGGTCTGCTAATTTAGAGCAGACTCTGGAACAGTTCAGACTCCGTTGTTGTGATCAACTCCATGCTAGTCGATACTCACACTGCCAGTAGACTGCTGAAATTTACGAGCTCAGCGTTTTCCACCATCAAGGAATGGGCGGGACTTGGGGTACCCAGTGTAGCTTTCCTCTGTGCCATTTTTGCCATATGTCTTATTGGCCGGCGCGCCTCCCGACAGCGACGACGGGAACAGGCCCTGATTATACAGGCCATTGCAGCCGTGCAAGATGAACAGCCCTCGGCAAGCGTCTGGCTCAGCATGTTAGAAGGGTAGTCAAAGACGGGCAACCTCTTCTAGGGGTGCTACCAACCTAAGACAGGGGCCTCACCAAGCTGTGAGGTATCCCCATGACGGGTAAGGAGCATCCTAGCCGAAGAGGACCCAAGACAGGCACCTTCTCGGTTTTTTTTTTTTTAATGTAAACAACAAAGGGGGAGACGTGGTAAGCGGGACATGATGGCCCAAGATGGCGCCCAGGGCCAGAACAGCACCCCAACCACACCCTTGTTTACCAGACCTAGGGCTTTCATGGCGCATGCCTGTGGGCAGTGGCTTCCCGCTAGCCTATCGTGGGCCTCCATCTTGGGAGAGCGTGGCACATGAGGATTGGAGGAATCTATTGAGCAAGCACCAGGAGAGGAGGAGAATAATAATAATAAAGTAAGCAACCTGCAAGGCGGCTCGCATCCGTGTGTCCTGTGTCCTGTCTTCTTTCCACCGGCGGACAGTTAGGCAGCGACAGCTAACCTTTTGGTTAACAGCTGAGCTTGTGACTAACCACTGAGCGACCGGGACTCCGAAGAAGGTATGTAGAGATAGATGTGTTAAGCTCCAAGCTTACCTCTCAAGGATCTGAAAAGCAGAAAAAGGAAAGTAACATTTACTGTGCGTGAGAAGTTCTATGAAGATTATTTTAGTCCTCAAATAACCTTATTGAACCCCAAACCAATCCCACTGCCATCTGGTAGATTCCAGCCCTATAGGATAGAGTACACCTCTCTCGTGGGGTTGCCAAGACTGGAATCTTTAAGGGAGCAGACTGCTGCAGGTTTCCTCTGTGGAATACACTACTAAGAAAAACCAAACTAAATCAACCGAACAGAATTCCTGACCGAGAAAAGGTTTCTGATGTATACTGCAGTGGAGAACAATGAAGGGAAGTCTACTGTTTTTAGGATAAAAGGGCAAAAGAGTTAGGAAAAAGTCCATGAGGGTATAACTCTAGTCTTGTTGTTATTGTTAGGTGCTGTGGAGTCAGTTCTAACCCATGGTGACCCCACGTACCACAAAACAAAACACTACTGAGCTCTGTGCTAGACTCAGAATCGTTATGATGCTTGAGTCCGTTATTGCGACCACTGGGTCAGTCCATCACCAGCACTTGCTCAGGCACTCACGGCCTGTGAGCGCTCCTGTGCTTGAGTGTCTGCTGCAAAGGTAGAATAAATGAGCGTGGAGGAAGGAAAGGAAATCCAATTGCAAGATGCCCTGACCTCTGAACATTCTAATGCTGTTTGGGTGAAGGTCTCATTCTTCACCTGTGGGAGAAGGAAATTGTTGTTCACATTAGGGGCAACGAGAGTCTTTAATAACCTGACTACACTATTAATTTAAAACTTATTTCTTCTTATATCTGATTCCTGACATTCTGTTATGCCTACTTTCAAAACGTGGTCACTTTTACAAAAATAGTATAACCATTATTAGTGTCACTTTATATTGACTCCCTTCTCATCTGACGTCTTCCTTGTTACCCTGACGTGTAGCCCACTGCTGTCAAGTAGATTCCAACTCGTAGCAACGCTACAGGATGAAGTAGAATTGCCCCATTAGAGTTTCCAAGGAACACATGGTGCACTTGAACTGCGAACCTTTTGGTTAGCAGCTGTAGCCCTGGACCATTATACAACCAGCCTTTACCTTTAATCTGACACTTACCCACAATCCTCAGTGCTAATCTGCTTCTACAGTTATTCCTATAATAGCTGAAGTACCTTTTCCACAATTTTGACACAATTACTTTCAGTCACATTGATGCAGAAACACTTCTCTATACAGAGATGTCTGTTCTCCTCGATTGTAGAATCAAAACCAAATGTCATGTGGTCTTTCTTTCAGGCCGGCCTTGTCTACGGTATAGTCTCTCAGCCTCCAGACTCCGTTGAGGGTGTATCCTTCACCCATTGTTTGTAGAATAAACCTTGCATTTTTCACCTCTAAGCCCCTTGCTTAGAGACCTTCTCTTTGAATGACTTTCTGTCCTTCGGTAACACACTGGTAGTTCAGTGGTAGATTCTCACCTTCCATGTGGGAGACTCGTGTTCAGTTTCTGGCCAAGGTACCTCACCCACAACCACCAGTCCTCTATCGGGGAAGGCTTGACGGTCACTAAGATGCAGAATAGATTAGGGTGGAGCTTCCAGGGACTAGGAGGAAAGGTCTGGTGATCTACCTCTGAAACAGCCCGTAAGATCCTTATAGATCACAACAGTCTGACCCTGATCTATTATGGGGATGGCACAAGACCAGGCAGCATTGAGTTCTGCTGTGTGTGGAGTCACTGAAAGTCATGACTGACTCTGTGGCAGCTAGCATCAACGGCCTCCACAAAGAGGAACAATTTAAATTCCACCTCTGTCAAGAGCTTTCCCCAGCTGCCCTTCATGACTTGGATCTCTCTTTTTTTGAGATAGTCTTTGTTTATCCCTCCAATTTAGTATTTATCATGGTTTTCTTGAATCTGAGTCATTTACGAGAATCTTCTCCTTTGGAGAAGTACTAGAGGTCAAAGGCCATGTGTAATTTATCTGGTTAAACCACTAAAAGCTCAGCGTAACCCTTTATGGATAGTATCCATGAGCAAATGTGTGCTGAAATAAAGTAAGTCAACTTTATTGTACTTTTAAAGTTGAACTGCTCCAACATTCACTCGCTAGAATAAGGGAAACAATTGAAAATGATGAATATTTTGTTTTTATCACAATAATGTAGGATAATGCATTCTCAAAATCAGTTGTCAAAGGATCCAAACCCTATCCACTGCTGT
Organism: Heterohyrax brucei; assembly: GCA_028571685.1. Classification (NCBI taxonomy): domain Eukaryota; kingdom Metazoa; phylum Chordata; class Mammalia; order Hyracoidea; family Procaviidae; genus Heterohyrax; species Heterohyrax brucei. The sequence goes on along the minus strand of CM053148.1, from coordinate 80,470,707 downwards.
CCAGTTGTTTCTGACTCCTAGCAACCCTATAAGACAGAGTAGAACTGCCTTAAAGTGTTTCCAAGGGGTGTCTGATGGATTTGAACTGCCAACCTTTTGGTTAGCAGCCCTAGCTCTTAATCACTACATCACAGGTTTTCGTGTAAAAATAAATTTTGGAAGCTAGCTGTTTCTCTTTCTCACCTGGTTTTCATTTACAATCTGTGTATGTAGGTGAGAGTCTTCTTCTCCTTCTTCTTTTTTTCCCTCAGACAGACAGCTCATTCCGTAATAACTTAACATTCCAGACTGCAGAGAAACACAGCTTCAGGCCAAATCAAGACCAACTGAACAGAATCTGCATTTTAACAAGACCTACTGGTGATTTTTATGCCATGAAGTCTGAGAATTGCTGTCAGCATACAAACGGATCCTGCTGGTATGGAGGTTTAGCACTCAGCTGCTAGCCAAGAGGTTTTTGATTTGAGTGCACCGGCCACTCTGCAGGAGAAAGCTAGCTATTGACAGTCTGCTTTTGTAAAGATTTACAGCCTTGGAAAGCTTATAGGGCAGTTCTTGGCTGCCCTTATAGGGTAGCTATGAGTTGGAATTAACTCAGCAGCAATGAGTTTTTTTTGTTCTTTTTTCTTTTCGTATAATCAAACCCAATACCGAAGCCATGAATAAGGAAGACATGAACTTGGCTTTCATAGAGTTCACATTTAATAAACTACTTACTGTCGTTTCTAAGTAACACTTGAGCATTTGAAGATGCAATGAAAGCAAACCACAGGGGAAGGTGAATTAATCTGAAGAGCAGAATAGACATTCCTGAAGTGTCTTCTGTATTGAAATCTGAATAATGAAAAGTAATTAACTAGACAAGACGGTCAAGAGCAAGGTAAAGATGTTGTCTTAGGAAGACTAGCCTATGTTAAGACCCTAGGATAGGAAGGAGTACTAGTTCACTGCCACTAGACAGAAACAGTTTTAAGTTCTGGATTTGACTCAAGATTTGTGGAATAACATTCTAGCGTCACCATTTGCACGCTTTGAGATTTCTTTGAGTCTTAGCTTCTTCTGCAAATGTCACTAGGAGGTGTAATAATTACAACAGTGAATCAGTATTAATAATACGTCCTGCAAAGTGCATGGCATGTAATATGTAGTCAATGGATATTCACTGAATAAATGACTGCATGTTGTGATAATTCAATAATATAATCATTGTGGAAAATCTACAATCATTCCTTTGTCCTCCTAGACATCCATTAATACAATGCACATTCATCAGGTTCTTTCTGTGGGTCATGTAATACTAAGCTGAATAAAAAACTATTTGCTATATAAATGGTAGTTGTTATTCTTAATGTTACATTTTATAAAAATTAATAAAACATTCATAAATATAAAGGAATCACTAAGTCATAGCACTCACATGCTTTTTAATAAGAAAATATCATTTTAATCGAAACTTTAGGAAATACATTTTTTCAAGTACACAGCCTTAGTGTTTCCTCCCAATTTAAAGTGTGATTGTTACTAACAGTGTTTCCAAGTACCCTGGATTTTCCTAATCAGATAAAGTGGAAAGACTGTGTGGGCTGAACTGTAATCTAGCTGAGCTCTGGGAAGCTGCCATTCTGAAACTACTCTGCTGAGAGCCACAGTGTGACTGCCCTCTTATCCCACAAGTCCACACTCTGTGCCGCTTGGCTTCACCAATAAAGCTATAGTCAATTAACTCAACATTGGCCAGTGAGCTATGAAATGGCCCAAGGAGAAAGCTTTGTTCATGAATCACTGCCATAGGGTCAATTCCAACTCACAGCAACCCTGACAAACAAAGTAGAACTGTCCCTTAAGGTTTCCAAGACCTTTCTAGAAAGACACCTCCCCATCTTAATCCTGTGAGAAGCTGGTAGGTTGAAACTGTCAACCTTTGGATGAACAGCCTACTGCTTAGCTACTACTGTGCTACCAGGACCCCTCTTTGTCTATCAACCAAACTCAAACCTGTTGTTGCTGAGTCAGTTCCTACTTGTCGCAATGCTGTAGGACAAAGTAGAACTACCCTAGTGAGGCTTCCAAAGGGTGGCTGGCAGATTAGAACTGCCAAACTTCTGGTCAGCTGCCTTATTCTTAACCATTGTGCTCTCTGTCTATATTGGCAACTCCCAAAACCACTAGTCTGTCTTCTGGAATTCAGTGCAGGAGTTTATGAAAAAATAGTAGCTGGTCAATATGATTGGAAATAAGACAGAAGTTGAAAGAGTAATTGAGCCTTAAGAGCTCGATAACTAGAGTGGGATAAGATGGATGTCAGCATTTAAAGGGTGTCTAATTGTGCTTCCGATAGAGCCCTAGAGTTGACATTAAACGACTAGAGCCACAGAAAATTCCAGGATCAAATTCTCAAACTGTACTCCAATCCTGAAGAAGCTTAGCTGCTCAGCCGTACTGATTGCACAAGAACCAGCCATATGGTAATAGTACAATTATAAATTAAAATGTTAAACTTTAAACAAATGCCAATTCATTAAGTTAAAATGACCTAAGAAAAACAGTATACTATGCTCAATGCAATAGTTTGCCAGGAGTTCCTGTAACTAATGTTAGTTTTTGAAAAACTGCCAGGGGTACTTCCAAACAGCTTTAATAGTGATTTCTAGCATTACCTCAGTTCAATCACCAATAGAAAAAATTAGATTGTTAAATAATTCATTGGAGATAAGTGATTGTTTTAAGTCATAAACACACAGCAAGAGGTATTCCATGCTGTATACAAGTGAATGTGTATATAGTATTGTTTTCATTGGCTGGCATTTCTACCTAACAGCTAACCCTACGGCCTCACTAAAATCTGTACCTACTTGAATGATAGCTAAACACCATTTCAGGGGCTCTGTGTTCTTATAAATCACCGGCACCATTACAGGTTTTCAGCAAACTTCAGTGATTCTATGTACTTCCAATGAAAGATGCTTCTGTTTTTTTCCCCACCATTAAAGACAAAACAAAACAAATGCTAAACAACAACAATAAAAAAACAAAACCCAAACCCACTGCCCTCGAGTCAATTCTGATTCCTAGTGACCCTATAGATCAGAGTAGAATTGACCCATAGTGTTTCCAAGGAGCACCTGGTAGATTTGAACTGCCAACATTTTGGTGAGCCACTGTAGCTCTTAACCATTACGCCACCAGTGTTGAGTAAATCTGTGAAGGTATTCTCTCATTAGGGTAAATATTTTAACCTAAAATATAAAATGGAACAGCTAACGATCTTTTGAAACTTTAGTTTCCATATTGAGTACATCCCTTTCAGTAAAATAACTTCACAATGGAGGATACAATTTTCTGGTTTTTATACATTTTTGTTTATATGAATCAAATTGGATTCATGTGTTTAAGATGTGTTTGTACCATTTATAGAACTGGACATTTGGATTATGCAAGTGCAAACAGTGTTGAACGTGTCTAACATGCATTGACGTAGCTGGACCTGTGAACGTTTCTAAGAACCTTCTTCTCTAAAAGGTCAACAATGAAAAACTTGTATTAAGTAATTTGTGCTCCATTTGAAATTGCAAATTAAAGTAATAAGGGGTTGAATAAAAGGTGCTTTAATGCTATGAAGGACTTAATGCCCTGCTGTAGTTGTTGTCAAGTTCCACTGAGTCAGTTCCAAGTTACAGGTATGAAATGTGCAACAGACTGAAACGCTGTCCTGTCCTGTGCTGTCCTCACTATTATTGCTATGTGTGAGCCCGTTATTGAAGCCATTGTGTCAGTCTAACTCACTGGCAGTCTTCTTCTTTTTCTGATGACCCTCCGCTTTACCAAGCACGATGTCCTTCTCCAGAGATGGGTCGCTCGTGCTAGCACAGCCAAAGTGTGTGAGACAAGGTCTTGCTTGCCATCCTCTCTTCTAAGCATTCCAGCTATACTTCTTTTAGGATAGATTTCTTTGTTCTTTTGACAGTTCATAGTATATTCAATATTCTTCACCAGCATTATATATAATTCAGAGATGTAAGTTCTTTTTCAATCTTCTTTAGTCATTAGAATGCTTTCACATGCAATGGGCCTATGTGAAACAGCATCACTTGGGCCAGGTGCGCCCGAGTCCTTGTATTGACATCTTTGCTCTTTAACACCTCACCGAAGTCTTTTGCAGCAGATTTGTTCCATGCAACATGTCCTGCTTTATGTATCTGTCATTGATTCTTTTAGAGCCAAGCAAAATGCATACAAAAGTATAAGTATAGACTGACGATTATAATTCCACATTCATATAATACCACGTAGTGGTTAAGTGCTATACCTGCCAACCATAAGGTTGGCAGTTCAAATCCACCAGGTGTTCCTTGGAAACTCTATGGGACAGTGCTCCTTTGACCTATAGGGTCACTATGAGTCAGAATCGACTTGATGGCACTATTTTTTTTTTAACAGTACTAGGATTGGCTTAAGAAGAATTAAAGGATAAATTGCTGTCAAGAAACAATCAACACCTCCAAAAAGTCACTTTCCTATAGGTACAGTGGTCTGTTTTTCTGTCCCTCGGTCTCACCAGAATAAGGCTTTTTTGAATTTGATCTCTGATGGAATGACTTGAGGAAATCATTAAATAAACTGATGAGTGAGCACTCAGTTAACTTTGTGTGTGAGGTTCTGATGAGGAAAGACACCATGGCAGTGCCACCTTGGCAGAGAATCACACCACCGACTGTTGGTGCTCAGCTTCAGTTCCCCATGGTGCCCACTTGGTCCTTTCTACCTCTCAAAGGAACAACATGCCTCAAGTTTCCAGGCCACCTAAAAAATAGGGCTTTCTACACATGGTCACATACAAAAGAAAACACGACAGAAAGAACAGTGAAACATCTTTATGCCTGAAATTCTTCCCCCAAAACAAAGATAGATGTGGCCAAAATTATTCCTTAGCAGTGTTTACAACCCTTCAGGAAAGAAAAGCATCACAACAAGGCTGAATAAAACTGTATGGAGAAGTCTACATGATGTAACTGTGTGAGCAGAGAAGAAGTACGTCTAATGGAAAGCTATGGAGAAGGTAATCTATAATCTCCAAATTATTGATCTTGATAAAATGAGTGGAAATACACATATTACAGCCTGGGGAACCATAGTGGTGGCATTGAGGTACTGAGTGTTAAAGGAACATCAACCAGTTTGTTATGACAATCAAAACAAAGCAAAACAAAAACCTGACATGTTGCTTCTGAGTCTATTTCAGCTCACGAGAAGCCTGATGAGTTATTTAAACTACCTGCATTTTTGTTCTTAGCTAAGCTCTCAACCCCTGCACCAAGATTCCATTACGACAACAGTGCCGCAAAACCCTTCATGGATCCTCCTGGAAGGAAAAACCCAACCCAACCCGCTGCCATAGAATCAATTCTGGCTCAGCAACCCTATAGACAGAGTAGAACTACACCACCAAGTTGCCAAGGAGTGCCTTGGAACCGTCGATCTTTTGGTTAGCAGACATAGCACATAACTACTAAGCCACCAGGAGAAGATGCACAATTATTTGGGAAAAAGACTGTGGAAAGACTCAAACTCCAAGTGGAGGATTTGCATACAACAGGCATGGTCTCCGAAATTAAAAACCTCACAATCTGGTTAGAAAGGTGCACAAATACCCAATCTATTCCATGTGGGACAGTGGTGAAAAGTGCTATGGTTGTAGTTCAGAATAGAGGAGTTCAAGTTCAGAGACCAAAGAGGATGTCTCTGGCAGGGAAAGCAAGGAAAGCTTTCCAGAGGAGGTAGCTATGGAATCCTCTCTTGGTGAGCACAATCTTGAGAATTAACAGAGACTATCCTGGCCCCTAGGGTCACCATGAGTCGGATCCGACTCGACGGCACTTGGCACTTGGCTTCAAGTGACAGAAAGAGATGAATTTGGAGGGGATAATGGTAGGAAAGGCAGAAAGAAGAGAAATTCATGTTTCTAAGTCCAAGTAAATGAGATAGGTAGATTTCAAAGGCCATACAACTTGAATTTACAGAAGGCCTGAATATACCAGATATCAACTTATGGTGTTTTATGTCATCTTAAACTAAAAACCGAACATTTGCCCGTACAGTAGATTGAGACTTGCAGTGATCCTACAGGACAGAGAGGAACTGTCCCATAGCGTTGCCACGGAGCAGCTGGTAACCCCAAAGCACCAGCTGTCACAGCAGCTATAGCTCTCAAACACTTACCACGAGATCTTCTATCTCAGCTTCGATGCCAGAAATGAGATGTACCACTATTTTGTGTAGTGGTAAGTGGAAAAACAATGCTCCCAATTAGAATATTGAACATCATTAATTATACAATTCTTCCTAATTTCAGAAATATTAAAACACAAAAAAATACACAACTAATAAGTAATGAAATACAACCCCTCCAAATGTTATTATCTACGTTTTGCTACAAAAACATTCAGCTTTTCTTGCCCTCCTTTTTTGTCTTTAAATAAATTCATACAAGAATTGCAGAGATGTCAACTTACATAAAATGTAATGGCTATCCAGGCAGTTATTCAAATAGCTTGTGCCCAAAACGCAGCTGGAGTTGGATACAGCACACCTTTATCAAGCAGCAGGCAAGAACCAAATGTTAACATTACTGTACGTTGGAGAAATGATAGGGAGTAAAAGCTATCAGTTCAGCTTATTTGTGTGAAATTTATAGTACAAACCCCAAACTAAATCCATTGCTTGTGACTCATAGTGACCCTGCAGAACAGAGGAGAATCTGTCCCCTAGTGTTTCCAAAGAGTGGCAGGTGGAGTCAAACTGCTCCCCTTTTGGTTAGGTCTTAACCATCATGCCAACAGGGCTTCATATCGTGGTACGAAGGCTGTTTATTTTTTCAATACCTGCAGAATTTCAGCCCATTTCACCCTCTGGACAGTGCCCACTGCAACACATGATTGGAAAACTGACAGGAAACCAGTTGCCTCCCCGCCCCCCTTTGCTCAGTTACTTTTAATCCATTTTCATCCATCCATTTGAAAATAAATCTCACAAGGCTAACATTTTATACTGTAAGTGCAAATTTCCAATTAAAAGACATTTTCCTTTTAACTCTGACATGTTTTTCTGTATTTCTCACACAAATTAGTGAACTTAGGAGCTTAACTTTTGCATAATAGCTCCAAGGGTCTCACCACATGTCATTTCTTCTGGAAGGTCAAAGAAAAAAGCTGTTTGATTATTTTCCTATTAAAATAAAGAAGCAAAACTATCATTAAATTTCTGGAAATAACATGCATGTCAATGACTGTGACGCTGTCTTGGGAAGTCAGATGGCTTGTAGGTGGTTATTATTTTGCTTCATTTTTTTCTTTAACCTACAAATTCACTGTAAAACAACCCAGTAGGCTGAATTTTACTTTTCTCCTTCGGAAAATGACATACATGCTCTTTCCAAACAGATACTACTGAAAAAAGTGCAGATAATAGAAAATTAAGAACTGACAAATTGTAAGTAGATTTATTCCAAGGATATGAGTATAGATTTGTGAATTAATTTACATCTTGAAACTAAGAAACTATAGAGGGTAGTTCCATCTAGCACAGGAAACTTGGCTGATAGAAGTAGGAAATCCAGGCAAACCCCAATTTATTGATGAATGACTATGGCTTCTGAACTGAACAGGCATGACATAAAAACAAGACCATTGCCATCAAGTTAATTCTGACTCACAGTGACTCTATGGGACAGAGTAGAACTGCCTCACAGAATTCACAAGGAGTGTTTGGTGGATCCAAACTGCTTACCTTTTGGTTAGCAGCTGTAGCACTTAACTACTACACCACCAGGGTTTCCAACCAGGCAAAAATGGATAGTAAATATCTATCAAAAATTTGATCTACACAACACCAGCTGAGCAGTCCATTTGCTTTTTTCACTGAAAAATTTAAAGACTGCAAAACAAACAGAAACAACCTGCCACCTGTCACAGATAAGGTAAAACCAGACCAAACACATTGTCACTGAGTCAAGTTTGACTCCGAGTGCCTCTACAGAACACAGTAGAACTGCCTCACAGGGTTTCCAAAACTGTACCTGAAGCAGCAGGTGGGTTTGAACTACGGATCTTTAGGTTACCTGCTAAGTGCTTAGCTACTGTACCACCAAAGCTTCTCTGTTACATGCTGAAGAGTATAATATATACGATGTTAACTCATCAAAATATAACATGAGATTATGCACCCTAAAAGTTTCAGCCTTGTTTTTCTTTACAGATTGTAGAATCTTTTTGTACATATACCACGATTTTGAAATCATATATGTATATATGTGATTTAGTTAACTTGTAAAGAAAACTACCACATTTTCAATGTCAAATGCAGTGGTTAAGAGCTATGACTGCTAACCAAAAGGTCAGCAGTTCACATTTACCAGTTGCTCCTTGTGAACCCCCTGGGGTAGTTCTACTGTGCCCCGCAGGGCCACTTTGAGTCAGAATCAACTCTTTGTCAACAGACATAATAGCCCTCTAGTTGGAAAGATGTGGTAGTCTCTTTCTGTCATGGTTTACAGCCTTAGAAAGCCTATGGGACAGTCTTACACTAAAACTCTTTTAGGTCGGCAGTGTTACCATTCTAATTATAAACAGTAAGATGTATTAATTTAATTTCCATAGATTTTTCACATCTTAGTATGTCACATGAAGATCCCTGGTGGTGCAATGGTTAAGTGCTTTGCTGCTAACTGAAAGGTCCATGATTCAAACCCACCAGCCATTAGATAGGAGGGAAAAAACTTGGCAATCTGTTCTCTTAAAGATTACAGCCTAGAAACCCTATGGGGCCATTCTATTCTGTTCTAGAGTCACTATGAATCAGAATCAATACAACAATACACAACAGTGACCCTGGGTCACCATATAACAGTGGTAACGAGAAATGAAGTGCCAGACAGTTTAGAGACACTAATTTGATGTGCTTTTCTGTGCTTCATAGAAAACTCAACTCAAAATATCTTTGACGTTGAAGAGAACATATCACCACCTTTGAGAGCAAATACCAAAACAAAGCAACTCGCAGGCTGATGAGTTTAGCATCTTGCAGACTTCATCAAGGATCCAAATCCAACCCCAAAAGGCAGGGGAGAACAGCTCCATAGGGTTTCCAAGGAGTGCCTGGTAGGGTCCAACTGCTGCCTCTGACACCAGAGTTTCCCCTGTCCCTATAATCTGCTTTATTTCATGGATTGACTTTCTTTTCAGGCCAACTCTCTGCAGTTTCAACTGTGGTTCCATGAGTTCCAGGCAGAACTGAAAAATTCCAGGAGAAGAAGAGGGATAACATCTCTTGTGGACATGGAGAGGCAGGGCATCTTTCCAAGAAGGCCCCTGCATCATTCCCTGTGTCTAATCGGTCAGAATTGCTCACATGAGCACCAACAAGCAGAAGAAGACGACCATGTCTGCCCAATGAAGAGTATGATGTGTAGGTGTTGGATCGAATACAGTCACCTTCCAAGTGCTCTCCCAGAAAGCTCTGCACTGACACCAGCACCTAGTCCACCCTTCAAAGCAATTTTGGAAGTCTTTCTGGAATGGCCATTACACGTGATGGCATAGTGGCAATTTCACGAACTTAACTGTATAGTTGTCTGTGAGGGAGTAAACAAATAACTGTCTTGGAAACACCCTCCCTACTCACCTGATCTGGCCCTCAATGACTTTTCTCTTTACCCAAAGGCAAAGGAAACATTGAAAGAAAGACATTGGATGACATTCCGGACATCAAGGGTAATACAACGAAAGCTCTGATAGCCATTCCAGGAAAAAGGTCCCAAAGTCACTTTGAAGGGTGCCCTAGGCACTGGTGCCGGTGCATGGCTGACCAAGGGGAGTCCTTCGAAGGCGACTGTAGTGAACTTCAGCAATGAGGTAGGTAGCCCTTTGTCTAGGATGAGTTTGTGAACTTAGTTGGCAGTCTTTAAACACATTTAGCTACTGTATCTCGTGGACAATCTGGATCAGGTGGTTTTCTTGCATACTTGCCCTCTCTTTGAAATTGTCGTCAAGTTTACTGTACTTTACTCTATGCCATTACTGTTTTATTCTGTTCTGCTTTACATTATTCACTTTCTTAGAAGTTGTCTTATCTCACCAGTTAAATCTTAAGCTCTTAAGCTCAAGACTTTATCTCCCTAGCTTTGTCTTTCTCTTTCCTGATTCTCGTACCTACCCCTTATATTTAATTTTCTTAGTGGACACTTACCTGTCTGGATACCCTAAGACTATGATCAATCAATACCCTACGATTGGAGTGTGTTGACATAACAGCTGCCACAATGAATTCAAAATACCAAATATCATGGAGATGGCACAGGACCAGGAAGCATTAAGATCTGTTATATGTCAGGTCACTGTTATTTGCAACGGACTCCGTGGCAAGTAGCAACAAGACTTTGATGGACCTTAAAGCTCTGTATTGGAAACCCTGGTGACATAGTTGTTAAGTGTTACATCTACTAACCAAAATGCTGTCAGTTTGAATCTGCCAGGTGCTCCTTGGGAACTCTACTCTGTCCTACAGAGCTACTGTGGGTTGGAACTGACTCAAAAGTATTGAGTTTTTGAGTTACTGCTCATGTATACCCTTCTCAGAGGATGGCAATAAATTCTTTTTTATTATTATCATGAAGATTGAATGAAAACGTACATTCTCATATAAATTCCCATGCCCACCTATATGCAGCTCCCACTGTTCTCCCTGCCCGGTGACAGCACACTCTTTCTCTCCGCTCCATATGTGTCTTATCCTCCCAGCAATCTCCTTTCCCCTTCTCTCTACCCTCTCCCCCACCTCCAGTAAGAGGTCAGCTGGATGACATCTTATGGATGCATAGAACCATAAAGTTCACACATGATATGGTCATTCTGTGTCACAAGTCCAGTGCATTCCTGTCTGAAGAGTTGACCTCCATTAGAATTTATGGACGGGGGCAGCATCAGGGCCAGCAGCCATGCTCCAGAGGGCAAGAGGGGGAGGGTTTAGTTTAGATAGTTGATAGAAACTGGGTTGGGTGAAATTTGTGACGACAATAAATTCTCTCTCTTTTTGTATTTAGCATGATGCCAGCTGAGTTCATTACCGTAGATTCTCAAAGAAATGTTTCTTGAAGGCTGCGTAAATGAACTTGGCCACATAGATAGTGGTACTACGGTGTTCCTAACTTTCAGATGTTAACAAGATGCAATACTTAAAGAGAATTATTATGCTCCATTGGGTCAGTTCTGACTCATGGCACCACTGTATGACTGTGTAGAACTGTCCCGTATGGTTTCCCAGACTGAAATCTTTGTGGGAACAGATCAGCAGGTCCTTTCTCTTGCCTAAGCCACTGGTAAGTTCAAACCCTGGAACTTCTAGGGAGCAGTTGGATGTTTAATCACTGTGCTACCAGCACGCCTTGAAAAAGACTAGTGAGTCCAAATTTTGTTATTTTATAGTTTGAAAAAATTATTATGGAAATATCTTTATTCATACTAAAATAAAGATTTTTTTTTACTACAAAATGTACAGTAGTGTTGTTTCAGTTATCCTGAATTAACATAGCCATCATAATACCTTTTCTTATCACCATTTATAGAATCCTAGGGTCACAGTGGTTAAGTGTTTGGCTGCTAATCAAATTGCTGGCAGTTTGAATCCAGCAGCTGCTCCTTTTAAACCCTATATGACAATTGTACTATGTCCCATTAAAGATGCTATGAATTGTCTAGACAGCAGTGGATTTATTTATTATTGCCATCTAATCTCTTCCTGTTCTTGCCAAAAAATTAATACTAAACCTTAAGACAGGATAAGGAAGTCATCTGAGTGATGAACAGTGTGGAACTTCCTGATCACTTAACCCGAGATGCTGAAATATTTGTTCTTGATTTGTGAAAAGCAAGGACGTTTGCTCATCCTGAATATAAGCATCAGTAAACCAGCCATGTTGTTAGTTACCGTCAAGTCAGCTACAACTTTTGGTGACATTATATATAATAGAATTGAACACTGCCTGGTCCTGCGCCAGCCTCGCAACTGTTGGTGAGTTAGAGAGCCCATCATCACAGCCACCACGCCAACCTCTGAAGGAGGGTCTCCATCACTTTCAGACCCTCCATTTCCTAGCAGTTGGCCCCTCTTGGAGATATCCCAAAGTAAGCCAGGTAAAGTCTCAGCATCAAGTGGCATCACTAGGGTAGATGTCACCCAGTGTGGTAACTCATGATGTCACTGTCCCCGTGGACCTCTTCCCATGCCAGACCATACACACCCCTTTGTAATGTTTTTTTGTACTAAAAATACTCATAAATTCTAATTCCCACATATCATTCTTTCTTTCCCTTTGGTTATCACTCCATTTTCAAAAAACTTATTGATACAAGTTCACAAACACTAATTACCACAATGTTCACAACTAAAACAGCAGAAGTTGTTTTTAAAACTGAGCAACTACAAAAACACTGGCAGCAAGAAAAACAACAGCATGATTTTGCAGCACGCACAGACTACACCGCATAATTTGAAGTGTCACGTAATTGGATAATAATGATGGCTCTGACAGGCGAGAATTAGAAGGTTCTAAAAGTAAATCAGCGCAGTGAGTTAGCCTGGTAGCTGGATTGCTACATCGATGCTTGGCTTACAAGAAAATGTTTTAGTTGTTATAACTAACCACAAGGATATTTTTCTAGAGAGTCGCTTTGGTATCACGTCCTCCGACAGTGTCACCAGGTATGGTCCACACCCATCGTGTCCCCCAGCAGTGTCACTGTCAGCATCTTCACTTCTAAGGAGCCTTCTGACTGTGTTTCGTCCCAGACTCATTTGTTTGCTTATCTAGCTGTCCTTTGTATGTTCAATATTATTTACCAACGTTAGAAGGCCATTCTTCTGATCCTCCTTTTTCACTGTATTGTTTCCCACGTGTATGAGGTGATTGAAAATACCGTGGCTTGAGTCAGGCATACCTTAGTCATCCAAGGGACATGGTTTCTTTAGAACACCATGAAGAGGTCTTTTGGGGTAGATTTGTCCAGTGCAATACATTATTCGATTTCTTGACTGCTGCTTCCATGGACATTGATTGTGATCCAAGTAGATGAAATCTGTGACTTTAGTAACTTTTTGACATTTACAATGATGTTGTTTACTGCCCCAGTGGTGAGAATTTTCATTTTTTTTTTTTTTATTTTTGAGTGTAATCATATTGACAACTGATGTACTCTGACATCTCGCTTGGTAGAGTGGAGGGTCACCAATAAAGAGTAAACTATCCATGAGATGGATTGACACAGTGGCCGCATGATGGGCTTAAGCATAAAAATGATTGTGGACAAGGCACAAAACCAGGCAGCATTTTGTTCTGTTGTTCATGGGGTCATTGTGAGTCGGAACCGCCTTCATGGTGCCTAACAACAACAAGAGCTGGTATCTTTGAATTATGGTGTTGGTGAAGAATACTGACTATACCACGGACTGCCAGAAGAACAAACACATCTGGCTTCTAAGGAGGCAGATTGCTCCTTTGATATGAGGATGGCTTGACTTCCTCTCCTGTACTTTGGACATATTCTAGGGAGGGATAAGTGCCTGCAGAGAGACATCATGTTGGGTAACGCCGAGGGTCAGTCAAAGAGAGGTAGGCCCTCAGTGAGGTAGAGTGACACAGTGGCTACAGTGACAGGCTCAGGCATAGCAGAGATTGTAAGGATGGTGCAGGATTAGGCAGGGCTTTATCTATTGTACACCGGGTCACTACAAGTCAGAACAGACTCAGCCACAAGAACTGCTGTCCTCAATAACAAGAGAGATGTTCATGTATTATCCTCAGAGCGTCTAAATATGCTACCTAGTGCAGTAAGAGGAACTCTGTGGATGTGATTAAGGGTCCTGAGATGAGGAAGGTGTCTGAGATTACCCTGATGGATGCACTGCAATCACAATAACCCACTGTCGTGGGGTCGATTTTGACTCACAGCGACCCTAGGGGTCAGAGTAGAACTGCCCCATAGAGTTTCCCAGGAGCACCTGTGATTCGAACTGCTGCCCTTTTGGTTAGCAGATGCAGCACATAACCACCACTCCACCAGGGTTTCCATGATCACAACAGTCCTTATAAAAGGGGGCAGGAGAATCCGAGTCAGAAGAAGCTTGTGTGACGATGGAAGCCAAGGGAAGCAGAGTCGGAGAGTGAAGTTGCTGCACCTGTTGGCTGTGAAGATGGGGGAAGGGCCCACAGGCTAAGTGCTTCAGGTGTGCTCTGCCCATCAACCCACTACTCTAGAGTCAATTGTGACTCACAGTCACCCTATAGTGTCCCCTAGAAGCTGAAAAAGGCAAGAAAACAGTTTCTCCTCTTTGACCTCTCTGCTGATGTCTTGCCTTTAACCCCATAACAATTCCAATTTTGGACTTCTGACCTTCAGAGCTCTAAATACATACACAGATATAAATATATCTGTGTTATTTTCAACCACTGAATTTACGGTAATATGTTATGTGCACATTAGAGAACTGATATATTCTTCTATGTTATCGTTTTATCATTTTGATGGCAGTTTCTCAATTTTTCAGTATCAGGTATCTTCTCTTCCAATGAGCTATATTATAGCTTTGCTCCATTGCCGTTTCTACTCAAAAAGAAGAAGAAAGTAAAGGGAGGTAGAAGAGTGCAAGACAAAGAGGGAGCTAGCCAGTAGAGCAAGAGCTACAAAGGAAGGATAACATCAGCTGATAAGGCATTTTTCATCTCGGAAAAAAACAAACTGCAGAAGATTTATTGTTAGCAGTAAGAAAGATGAATTTCTGTACAAAGAGGTACTCCAGTGTCAAGTATAATCAAGTCTTAAGTTGTGTAAATAATACCCAGTGTTGCTCTAAGAAGAGAATGAGGGGAAAAAAAACCCTGCATTCTTGTTCTTCTGAGAAGAATGAGGGTGGCTAAAATGATTTGGTCATTTCCAGGAAGTTACAGACATCCCTGAAGAAGGGTGGCAGAGGCCCCATTTTTGTTTTCCAAGGGGGATTCTCCCAGAATTGAAGGTCGGTGGCTTTTTCCAGTTGTCCTCTAACCTTTTGATGTATTTTTGTTTTGGGAGTAACAGTGCCCCAAGTCCCACTGGAGGGAACTGAGGTGGCTTTAGGAAGTGCTGTCCGAAATAAAGACTTCAAAACGTCAACCAGGAATTCACAGCTTGGGAGCCGTTGCCTGCATGGAAACCCCAGGTTCTTCCTTGGAAAGACTCCTACTAGCCAATCAATGAGAGACTGAGGTAGAAGAAGAGAAAAGCCATATTCATTTCGTTGTACAGAGAAATTGAGTCAGTTGCAACTGCTGTTGCTAAGACTACTCATCAAGGACAGGCAGACCAGTTATTTTCAAATGGGTTTACCAGAAGGGAGTTCATCCAAGTTATGTCAACAGCGTTCTTAATCATATTACCCAAGCATAATGGGGTTTACACATAACCTGCAAGCAAAAGCAAGATTCACATATAAAGCTGGGGGCACAGAGAAACCCAGCAAAGGAAATGATTTTTTTTTTTTTTTTTTTTTAACACAGCACCACAAGGGAGGAAGCCAGGTAAGGAATACACACTGTAGGGGTTCTGTCTCACCTGGACAGAAAAACTAGGTCTGTATCCTCTCAGATGAGAAAGAAAACTCGAGAGAGGGAAACTTCCAAGGACTTCTCTGATATTCCAGCACCAGAGCTGTTCAGAATCAAAGTGGGTCATAGTCTAACATGTTTGTTTCTCAAGAGAAAAACTACAACAAACGTGCTTGCCATCTTTCTGCTTGCTCCTTTAAATTCTAGCTTTTGCTTTCTGGTACAAGGTAAATCTCTAAGAAATGACACAAGTTACTATTAATGAGTTGTTGTTTTTTTTTTTTCCTCTATCTTTTCTTTTTATATCTCTTTTCAGATACACGGCTTTAGGGAGAGATGGGAAACCTTGGGTCCCATATAGAAAGACAAAGTAACTGAAGAGAAAAACGAGTTCAGGGTAGCTTAAATCCCAGAGAGTAGTCCCTGGATGATACAAAAGCTAAGAGCTTTACTGGTAAAAGAAAGATTGGTTGTTCTGGATCCTTTCCAGAGATGTCTTGGAAGTAAAGTCCTGGTGATCTGCTTCAGAAAGGCTGCAGCCCTGCAAACTCCAGGAAACACAGTTCTGCTCATACATACATGGGATGGGCATGAAACTGGATTCAGTGGCAAGTGTTTCTGTTATTTTTGTTCCTTTTGAAACAACACAAAAGCCTTCCTGCCCTACATGCTATTCAGAGTGAAAAACTGCATGTTAAAGAAAGAGGGAAAATTGCCAGAGAATTTTGGTTTTAGTATCAAAGAATAAGGTTGACTTCTTTTATTTTGCCTATGGTGAAATTCCGACCACCCCTACAAAGAGCAGCCTTGGAGGACCTGGATCTCTGAGTCCATTTAACTTTGCCCATGTCACTTGCTCTTTTGTCTGCCAGTGCCTAATCAGCAAGACGATAGCAGACACTGTGGGTTTCCCTTTAGAAGTGAGCTGAAGCCCTTCTGTCCTTGCTTACCTTCCTGATTCACAAGAATTTTTTTTATATTTTGCACAATGAGGAAAATTTTCATTGGGTTTAGCTTGGTCATTGCTGTTGTCTATGTTGTTGCTTTTCTTGGAGAGCTGTTTCTCTCTCTCTCTTGTTTATTTTTATTTATTTCTTTTTCCCCATGTATAGATATCATTATTTATTTAATTTTTTTTGCCTTTCTATGTAGAAGCCCTAGTGGCCTTTCCATTTGGAGTACTCCCTTGAGTAATATTTGCAGAACTGATCAGTGTGTGGTAAGTTTCTGGAGCTTCTGTTTGTTTGGGAATGTCTTACCATCCCCCTTATTTTTGAATGACAGTTGCTTTGGATAAAGAATTCTTGATCTGCAGTTGTTTTTCTGTATTGTATGTACATCGCTCCATATGTTTTCTGGGGAGAAATCTGCACTGATTTTTATGAAAGTTCCTTGGTATGTTATATTGCATTTTCTCTTGCTATTTCAAAATTCTCTCCCTGTCTTTAATTTTTCAAGCGTTTTATTAGGCTATGATGTGGGGTTGATCTTTTTGTGTTTCTTCTAATTGGGGTTTGTATGGCTGCCTAGATTTGCAACTGTGGTTCTTTGTTCAGGCCAGGAAAAATCTCTCTGATTATCTCTTGGAAAATCGTTTCTGTGCCTTGATTGTTGCCATGGTGCTATCCAACCAAAACTCAAACCCACTGCCGTCAAGTAGATTCGGATTCATAGTGATTCTTAGGGCAGAGCAGAACTGCTCCATAGCATTTCCAAGGAGTGCCTGGTGGATTTGGACTGCTGACTGGGATTCTTTATTTCTAGTGTTAGATTTCTTAGCTGAACACTGTATTCTATTTGGGTTCATTCAGTTTTCTTCTTTTCAATTATTTCATTTGAAACTTGGTAAATTCAGTGATTTTGTCTTCTAGTTCATTTATTCTATCTTCTGTCTGTTTGACTACTGATAAGTGATGGTCTCACTTTTTCTAATTCACTTGCGTTTTTCTTCAGTACCAGTAGTTCTCTTTGGATTTTTTTTAATGGTTTCAGTTTCCTTTCTCTCATTTTGGCCCTCCATTTATTTCCTGATCTCTACTCGTTTGTTTTCTATGTGCTTCTTCTTATCTTTTTTCTTTCTTGCTTTCTCTAAATATATTTAGCACCATAGTCTGGAAACTTTCAATTTCTGATAGTGTGTCCTTCATAGGAGGAATTTTTTCTTCTTTATGTGTTGCTTTGACTGGTCCTTCTTTTCTTCTGATTTTGTGTATTTTACTATTTTTCAATGAACTTGGGTCATTTTGTGTATACATACATAAAACCTTAAATTTTGCATTCTGGTTATTGTGCAAAATTTTTCTGATTGGGCACCTTGGTGGTTTAGCACCCATGTACCCAGTTGCCCCCTGACAGGTTGGAGCTTGCACCCACCAGACTGTGCATAGGACAAAGATGCACCACCCTGCCTCTAGAAAGACAACCTTGAGAACCCCTCAGGGCACCTCCACTCTGCCCCACAGAATCACTGGGTATGAGAATTCACCCAGTGGCTGAGGCTTGGTGTCTTATCTGAGAAACACTAGAGGATACTCTTATCTTTTTTTTTTCCTCCAGTGCTTTTTGTTGTTGTTGTTGTTGCTTGTTTGTTTTTCCTAGTTAGTGCTGATTGAAGAGTTTTGGCTCCTTGATCTCTAGACATCAGTATGTGTACACAAGGCGGGGGCTTGTTAGCTGGTCATAGGCACTGATGGGAGCAGTGGAGCTTGACATTGCTATAGTGAGGGTGGGCAGCTCTGTTTATCTTTCCCTCATGGGCCCCCTGCATATCCTCTCCTGTGATGTCCTAAAAATACTCTGCTCGCCATCTTGCCCCACTCCAAACCAATCTGAAATATCCCTCTAGCCCTGCTACCCTTGTGGTTCTGTCTGCTCCCGTCCTGATCCTCAAGGAAGTTCAACAGCCCTACCCTGCAGTGCCCAGGTCTCCCTTTGCCCCCAGCTAGTGATGTGTCCTGCCAGCGTTCAGGCTGGTCTGTGTTGCCTTAAAAGCTCAGCCAACAACTCCTTCAGATGGGCCTCCTTTCTATGTTCCCGGTTTAGGATTTCGCCCAACCTCGTCCCCAAGTGGCTGCAATGAACGAGTCCTCCAGGAGTTAGTAGGTTGGATTTCCTCTCTCCTGCGGCACCCCTGCCCCTCCTTTCCCATGCTTCTGGACTCACTCTGACTCTCAAACACCTCAACTGCTATCTAAACTTCTGAGATAACCAATCTGTGCTTATTTTTTTTGTTGTTGTCTGGTGGGTTAGTTGCTGGGGCAGTAAATGAGAACTTCCATCAACTTCTCCATCTTGCCCAGTCCAAACCAGATGCAAATCTTTGAAAATGTACATTTTTGCCTTTGTTCTATTCCCCTAATATTGTGTAACCAGATCCACTGCATATTGTGAAACAGTTGCACCCAAATACATTGCTATTTTTGTTGTTGGGTGCTGATGAGTCAGTTGATAGCAACCCCATGTGACAGAGTGAATTGCACATAGCTTTTTCTTGGCTCTAATCTTCACAGCAGCAGATTAGCAGATCTTCCTTCTGCAGAGTTGGTTATATTTGAACTCCCAGACTTAACAGTTTGCAATCAAGCACTTAATCATAGCATCACCAAATCTCTTTGTCTCAAATACATAAAGTAACAAATAAAAGAGTTCTGATGTGTGGGTTCTGATACTTCAAATTCACCAAATACATTTTTGTTTCTACACTGCCCTTTAATTAAGACATATGCTAAGAAGCAGAGAATAAATAAAACTAACAATTAAGGAAAACTTTGGTTCTTCAAATTAGCAAAGAAGTACACCTCTCACTTCATTTAAACAACAAGCATTTTACTAAATTATTTATGCTATAGTTCATTAGTTCTTGTGTCTGTAGCTGCTTCTGGGAGGCAGAGAGTCACTGTGTTATGTCTACCAGCAACCAAGCGACCAAACTGCTTCAAGGAAGTTTTGCAGTAAATACCTTGGGTGATTTTTTTTTTTTTTTAACTTTTTCCCCTCAAGGCCAAGAAAAGCTATTTAATGCCTAACATATCCACCCTCTAGAAGTATGCAGTGTCTTCATGTTTCAGAATGAAACTACCATTGTTCTCTTTGTGTAAGAGTGAATTTCCTTACTAGGGAGCCTGGATGATGCTTTCCAGGGGACATTTCAGGGTATCTTCTCTTAATAAGGATGTCTCTCTGGCTCTGTGTTCCACTAGTTTCTATCCTCAGCCTCTATAATCTTTTTGTAGCTCTCAGTGTCATTTGTCATGTATAATATTTCCAAAGGTACAAACAACTCTATAGAACTCTCGGGAGAAAACCAGCTCATTTCAGTGTAGCTTCATGTAGCATGCAGAGTGCAGACGAAGGAACTGCTGTGTACAAATGAGATTCAAAAAAAACCTTTTACCAAAGGAATCTCTACATAGTTCATAAACACGTCTTCCCTCTGTTCTTTGTATGTCATATTTAAATACTATTAGTTACTGAAGTCTTATTTTTCAAATATTTATGCAAAAAGAAAAATCTTAAAAACTGCTGGATAGCTCTTTGTTTAATGACAACACATTCTCATTAATGCCAAAGGTGACAACACATTCTCATTAATAGTGTGTAAAAATAAACTGGCCTTTGGGGTGTCTGGGTGTTTCTTTATTGCAGATTTATTACGGAAATACTAGACAGAAAACCTGAGATAACCAACGGGAACCATTTTGATGAAGACTCCAAATCTTACAAAGCTCTCTCTGAATTTTCTTTAAGCAGGATTATTGTGAGACAATAATCCTCTACTGCGGTGGCTACACAATAAAAAATAACTGCAATACATGTTAGAGTTCCTGGTACCCTGTATTCATCCCTCAAAAACTTCAGCTTCTCAAAAGATAAAGCACTGAAGTTATTATAGCTGAAGATAGACGCGTTCCTCAGAGTAACCATCTTGAATCCCTGCGTGTTTTTCTGTCCCAGAAAAGCAAGCCTGAGCAGTCTCCCATTCTCTTCGTTGAGCCATTACCTGGAAATAGGCATTATCTCTGCGGGACCTGACACACTCTTCTAAGCATTAATAAGTGTCTCAATCATCTTAGTTATTAGTGTTGGTAGTGTTAACTACTCCAAAGAGTTTTCAGGTCTGTGACCTGTCAGAAGTACATCACCAGACCTGTCTTCTGAGGTCCCTCTAGGTGAACTTGAACTGCTGACCTTTCCATGAGTAGTACAGGCCTTATAACTAAAAGTTATGAAGCTCCTACTGTGTGCCAAGGGCTTTTCTAAGCAATATCCATGCACATTCATACACATGTGCACACACACACACACACACACACAACCAGCTGCCAGTGAGTCAATCTCAACCCACAGCCATCACGTGAGACAGAGTAGAAATGTGCTCCATAGCATTTCAGTAGCTGATCTCTCAGAAGTGTGTTGGCAGGCCTTCCACCCTTAACAGAGCTCTAGTGCCACCGTAGGTAAGAGCTTGCCTACTAACCAAAAGGTTGGCAATTCAAATCTCCCAACCACTGCTTGGATATACCCCAGAGCAGTTCTCCTTTCTTCTGTAGGGTCGTTATGAATCACTATAAATCAGAATTGACTTGACAGCATGGTTTTTGTTGTTGTTGTTATGCTTTAATACTTCCTTCAAAAATATTAATGAGAGCTTCTCATTTTATTTATTTATTTTTGTTTACTTTGCCATGAGTTGGAACCGGCTCGATGGCACTTGGCTTTGGCTTGTTTACTTCTAGACTCCATATTATCTTCCTTTCATTCAAGCTCAAGGTTTAGTATTTTTTTGTTGTCTCCCTCTCTCCACGGTCTTCCAGGTGTTGCCCTCGGTCTCTGTGATGCTGCCAGGTTTTCGGGAGTGCCTTGTTATCTTCCGTTGCCTACTGAGGTGCAAGGACGAGGCCGAAGTGGAGCCGAGTTGAATTTCTGAGTATGCTTTGATCAGAAGGTCTTGCTTTTGGGTGAGATATTGAGAAATCTGTCCCTAACAAAGGGCAAGCAGGCCCTCAAAGCTTTTTTCTCTCTGAAAAGCTTTCTAACTTTCTTTGGGAAAAAGCCATTCGTTGTTCTAGCACCAGGAAGAACAAAAGCTTTGTTTTCTTCCGTTTTGTAGGTGGTTCTGGGGTGGGAAGTAAGCTAGCTCTTCGGGATACAGATCTCCCATAATTCCCTCTGTGAGGTCCAGAACCTATAACTTTCCAGGGCGCTGCCTGGCAGGCCTTCTCCATTGCAGCCCTGAGTAGGCCGTTTAGGCCATCACTTCCCCTTCCTTTGTGTCACTGACATTATCTCATCTACTTACTTTTGAGCAAAATTTTGTTTAACTTCAATCATCCGATAATGCCTTCACCCACCCTCCCTCCAAGCCCTAAGTCAACAGGACCTCTCTTAGCAATAGTGGGTTTATACCTTGTTATTCCATTTTCTGAAAATTTAAAAGGATTTCAGGAGAGAGAGTGGTGAAGGTTGTCAGATTTAGCAAATAAAAATTACAGCATTCCTAATTACATTTTAATTTCAGATAGACAACAAAGCTTTTTTCTTTATTTAACAGAAGTATGCATCAGGTGGAGCCCCGGTGCTGAAGGAGTTAAGAGCTCAGCTGCTAACGAAAGGTGGAAAGTGCAAGTCGACCAGCTGCTCCCGGGAAACCCTGTGGGGCAGTTCTACTCTGTCCTAACAACTTTCTTTGAGTTGAAATCCACTCCATTGTTTCCACTGGGTTCGGTTTTTGGCTGATGTCCCAGGCAGTATTTGAGACATACTTGTACTGAAACACCGGTGGTGTGGTGTCAAAGTTAAGGTGGGCAGTTCAGATCTACCAGGTGCTCCTTGGAAACTCTACGGAGCAGTTCAGCTCTGTTCTATAGAGTCACTGTGAGTCAGAATTGACTCGATGGCACTGTTTTGTTTCTGTTTTCAGTACCAAAACATTCTTTTGTCATTGTTTACTGGAAATTCACATTTAGTTAGGCGTCTTGTATTGTTATCTGAAGGCTTAAGAGAAAAGCCTCACTGACCTGCACACCCAGGCTGTGGTCTTTAAGGAGAACCATCTTCTAGGTTTGCAATGCTTCCTTTAACTTCTCCGGCAGTCCCAGCCACTGGGAATTTGTGAATGGAGGCTCAAGGTATTTTCTTATGTAGGTATTTTCCTGGCCACCTTGTTAGAGTCAGATATAACACGTCCTAGCTCGATGTGGCCTTTCTTCAGCAGTGTTTTGATGCAGTAATGACCTGAAGGTCTCAATACCTTAGCTGACAGAACTAGATTTATTACTATACAAAGCACATTTTGAGGTTCAGGCTCAGTAAAAGCATTTTTTTTTTTTTTAGTTTCTAAAAAATAATTTGGACTTTTTTACAAAAGAGTAAAACAAGGATATCATTTTTTCCCACTGACGTTAATTACTGTCCATCATTGTCACGCATGCTGATGCAGGTTCCTTCACTAAAATGAGTAAAAAGGCACACACTCATGCATGTGGATAGTGTCATCTACTGTCCTGAATAGCAGGGACCTAAATGAAAACTAGATACACTAATCACTGCTGGGAAGAAGGAAAAAAAAAAAAAGACAATCAAATTTCCTAAAACCAACCTTATCACTGTGGATAGATGCCCTAAGCCATTCATCCAACTTGTGTACCCCATATGACTGCCTTAAACAACTACTTAATGTTTCATTTATTTTTGAGTTGATTTAGCAAGTGTCTTAATTTAGGAGGCCAGTTTAAATTTACACTGCTTACTGTTTAGACAGGCTATGGCTTCGAATGACTTGGTTTTTGTTTTCCTTAATAATTTAAGGTAGTCATTTCATTCCACTGACTTTACAGTTTTTCTGGAATCAAGTTACTACTCCACGGACTGTGATGCTGAAAACGGCCGTCTTGCTTTGTTGTTGGTTTGTTTCTTTCAGTGGAGCTAAAATTAGTTCTTGAAGACAGCATGGTTTGGTCCGCAAATTTTCCCCAAGATCTTCAGGGAGGAAGCAGGTGGCTTCTGTTTAAACATCTGTCGTCTTCTTCCGGCTGAATGTTTTGCGGACAAGATCAGTAAAGGTAGCTGCCTTTTAGGTTCTCCTAAGAGAAGGAGACTTAGAACTTGGCGTTACTCGGCGCTTTAAGAAAGCTCAGGTGAGAGGAACACAGCGGGCGCATGGCCACGTGACAAATGTGCCCTCCATCCGTTAAAAAAACACAGTTTGTATCTGGGCCATTGTAGGTTATCCACCTTAAATTGAAATGTCTTCCTTGGAATATTTTTTTTCATATAAATAATTCTGAAATAAATCCAGTTATGTAAATTGTGGTGGTCTTTACCATTAAGATGGTATTGAAGGTATCGTACACTCTATTTCCTAGTCTTTGTTTTTCACAAGGACCCAGAGCTTGCTCTCTGATAAAAGAATGATTACGTTACTCCTTGGAAATGTATTTCTTTCTATATTCTGAATACTGTGGATCTTATGACACATTTATCTCTTCAATGGCTGCGAGAAAGTTCAGAGAAAAATTTGCAGCTCAATCTAAGGCATTTTTTCCGGGGGGAGGGAGAAGTTAATCTCATCCATGGTTTCATTTTATTTTTCTCTCATCTTCTTCTGGTTATTATTTTTTCATTTATGTTTACTATTCACTTTTCAGGTACTAAATTTAAAGACACTGTATATTGGAACACTTTTTAAAAGATGCAGACAAAAAATGAAAGAAAAAATGAAAACAATTAAAATAGCAATAGCAGAAATACATTGTTACCATGCATCTTTCATTCTTGTTACTCATCTGTCTACAAATGTATATGCCTATGAATTAGTCTTTTCAAATTTTTTTATTTTTTTTTTACTTAAAAGTCAGTTACAAGTTCCCACATAGGTCATCTGGCGTTGTGTTTTATGAATGTGATATGATTTATTATGAACTCTTTGAGTGCCTGTGGCCATGAGTATGTTCTTATATCAATAATTCTTAATTTTGACTGTACATGAAAATCCTCTGCTTAATAAAACATCTTTCATCTTTGATATCAAACTTAAATGTCTTCTTTTTCAGAAGGACTTTCTGAGGAAGCTTAAGCTCTCTAACCCAGAGAATATTATTTATGATTTCTAATGATTCCACAGAGCTGTATATGAGGACTGACAATTAAGTTCACAAACTCTTCCTAGAAAACAGTGCTGCATACCTCATTGCTGAATATCACTATGGTTACCTTCAAAGTATTCCCTTTGGGAAGCTATGCACTGACTCCAGTGTCTAGTCTATCTTTCAAGGAAATCTTGGAACTCTTTTTCTGGAATGGCCATCAGAGCCGCCCTTGATGTCCTGAATGTCATCAAACTGTTTTCTTTTCAATATTTTCTTTATCTTAAAGTATAGAAAAAAGTGTTTGGGGGCCAGATCAGGTGAGTAGGGAGGATGATCCAACACAGCGATTTGGTTACTGGCTAAAAACTCCCTCACAGACAACTAGACAATCAAGATCACAAACTCACCACCGTGCCACCGTGCACAATGGCCATTCCGGAAAGAGTTCCAAAATTGCTTTGAAGGGTAGACTAGGCATCTGCGTTGGTGCACAGCTTCCCAAGGGGAGTGCTAGAAAAGCGGCCATAGTGATATTCAACAACGAGGTATGTAACCCTCAGAACAGCTAAGTTCCCGGACTTAATTGTCAGATCTCATATGCCCTTGGGAGACATCCAGTTGTTTTATTTAACTTATCTATTTTAGTAACCATACAGTGTGTTAAAAATAATTTTTAACTGGTAACTTTGGGCTTGTTATCAGGAGGAGTCAGTCCCTGAAGAAGGACATCATGCTTGGTAAATTAGACCCATAAACCCATTGCCACTGAGTCAATTCTGACTCCTAGCAGCCTTAAATGAGGGGGATTGATCCAGTGGATGACACAGCAATGGGCTGAAGCCTAGCAATGCTAGTGAGGGTGGCTCAGGTTTGGACAGTGTTCCATCCTGTTGTACAGCACATTGCTATGAGTTGGAACTGACTCAGTGACACCCAGCAACACAACAAACTATCATACTTGTGACATGAAAGCAATGTAGTGAGTCCTACTTCCTCTAAGAATGTATACAGCCCCAAGAGAACACCATTCCCAACCTAACAGTAAGAAAAAGCTGATAACCTGCAAAATTCTGTTTTTTTTTTTTTTTTTTATCTTGCCAGCTCATCTTGTCAGCTGAAGATAGATGTTTGAACAGAAGCTGCTTGCTTCCATAGTGAGGATTTTTGGGAAAACTTGTGGATCTAACCATATTGTCTTCAAGAACTGATACTGGCTCCATTAAAACAAACAGGGCGACAACCAAACCGACTCCCGGTTGTCGGCATCGCAGCACATGGACCTCTAGCTGGACTCCAAAAAAACTGTAGCCAATGGAATGAAGTGATCACCTTAGATGATGAGGGAGAACAAACATCATTAGGTAAAGTGTCCTTCTGAATTAAGACACTTGCTAAATTAATTCAAAGATGAATGAAATCACTAAGCAGTTGTTTAAGACAGTTGTATACAGTATATAAGTTGGATGAATGATGTGGGACATCTTTCCAAACCGTGAGATTGTTTTTAGAATATCTGATTATCTCCTCCCCGCCTTCCTGCCCCCCCCCCCGCCCGGTAGTAATCAAATGGCATGGCTAGCTGTCAGTGAAGTCCCTTCTGTTCAGGACAGTAAAGCTAAGCCATCTGTATACATCAGTGTGTGCCTTTCCTATTCATTGTAGTGAAGAAACAGGCATCAGCGTGCATGAAAATGTTGCAGAGTAATGAAGATAAATGGGAAAAAATGATATGCTTATTTTATCCCTTGGGAGAAACTACCTGAACTATTAAAAAAAAAAAAACAACCCAAAGGCTGTTTTTACTGAGCCTGAGCCTCAAAATGTGTTCTGTATTAGCAGGAATAAATATAGTTCTACAAGGCAAGGTACTGTGACCTTGAGGTCATTACCACATCCGAAAAAGGCCGAGGGAAGGCCATTAAAGCTAGCCCCTGTTATATTTCACTCTAACAAGGTGGCAAGGAAAATAACTGAGTAAGAAGAAAACTGTCTCCAGCTTCCCTGCATGGATTGTTGGTGGCTGGGATAACCGGAGAACCAGAATTATAGACCCAGGACACGGTTCTCCTTAAAGATAGCAGCCTGCTATTATTTATCCTTAGATTAATTTAGCAAGTGTGTTAATTTAGGGGGCCATTTTAAATTTTAGACAGCTGTGGTTGCTAATGACTTGGTTTTTGTTTTCCCTCATCATTTAAGGTAGTCATTTCATTCTATTGATTTTACAGTTTTTCCTAGAGTCAAGTTAATACTCTGTGTACTAGGATGCTGAAAATGGCGAGTCTTGCTTGGTTTTGGATAACAATATAAGATCCTAACGAAATTTGAATTTCTAGTAAACAATGACAAAAGGATGTTTCAATGTAAGCACAATATGCCTCAAATACTGCCTGGGATATAAACTGAAAACCAAACCCATTGGAACCAGTTGAGTTGATTTCAACTCCTAGGGAGTTGCTAGGACAGACAAGAACTGCCTCATAGGGTTTCCAGAGGGAAAGGAACATGACATATAGGGAAACAAAGATGCAGATTTAACCACATTTCCCCTAGGAAATCACGGAAGCCTAAACGCAGGAGTTACGTCTCTCAGTACTGAAAGAGAAAACTGTTACAGTGTCCCCGGCAAAAAAGATCCTTAAAAAATGAACTGCCTTGAGCGTTGTGGAAACCCAGTTGGTGTAGTGGTTAAGTTTTACGTCTGCTAACCAGAAGATTGGCAGCCTGAAGTCTGCCGGGCGCTCCTCAGAAACTCTGTGGGGCGGTTCTACTCTGTCCTATAGGGTTGCTATTCGTTGGAATAGACTTGATGGCAGTGGGCTTGATTCCGAGCATTATGCTCTTTTAAGAACTACCTATATGGGATCATGTTGAAAAGAATAAATCAGAAGATTAGCTGGAAACCTCTGGGGGCACTGAGCTTGCTCATGAGGGAGGAATAACTCACAAATGGAGGTGAACATGATCACCCAACTCGGAGGATGAAATCAGTGCTGGAAAATTGTACACGTGGAAACAGTTGAACTGGCAGATGCTTTGCTGTGGATATTCTCAGCAGAGATGAACTAACCAAACTTCAGGGATAACATGTAAAATAAAGCCTCTTTTTTCCTTTCTAGTTTTAGCTAAGCAAATAGTGAGAAAACATACCATTGGCAGAGCTGAGCTACAAGAACTGTTAACAAAAATTCTTCAGGGGGAACGTGTTGACCATGGGTGTGAGTTTGGGTCTACACAAAGGGATGACAAGTGTTAGAACTGGTACAAATATTGGAGTTTACAACATTTAACGGAATGTTTCCAATCATTTAATAACCATGTCTTGAGATTTAAATGAGATGTCCAGGAAGATTGTCATCAAATATTGGGGAAAATGAATATTTTAAATATCTAAATTTTATTGGGAGCCCTGGTGGTACAGTTCTTAAGACCTATGGCTGGTAACCAAAAGATCAACACTTCAAGTCCACCAGTGCTCTTTAAAAATTCTATAGGGCAGTTCTACCCTGTCTTGTAGGATGACTGTGAGTCAGAATTGACTTAGTGACAGTGAATGCAACAAGTTTTAAGTTTTCCTTAACTGACTATACTCTTAAGAAGCATGGAAATATTTAATGGAACATTGTTTAGTATATAAATACAATGTTTGTGCTTAATAAATGCATAAGTAATTCAAATATTACACCCAACAAAAAGTATACCCTAGATCTGCTGAACCTGAATCTTCCTATTGGAGGTTTTAATATACAACAAATACGATAAGAGGATAAGCCAATTTTAATGTCCACAGAGGTTAATACCTACGGTACCAGGCTGTGAGCACACAGACAGCACCTGTAATTAACCCTGTGAGAGCCGGCACTCAAGAGGTCTGCCTTGCTTTTCTGCCTCCTAGATTTTCAGCCTTCGACTTGGTGTGGTCTTAGCACTTTTGAATCACTTGTTTTAGTGGAAAACTTTGAGTTTCCTTCTCTGACAGGTTCCTTGCACAGTTTCCAGTTGTCACAGGTTTTACTGTTCTCAGAACTTCACCGTGGACTTACCATTATTGGTCAATGAAACAACAAAGGAAACACTTCTGAAAAAAGAAATTTGAAAAAGAAAGTGTACCCATTGTTGTCATTTTAAATATAAGTAATTAAAGTCACCCCTGATGGTGGTTAAGCGCTGCGGCTGCCCACTCAAAGGCTGGCAGCTGCAAGCCCCCAGGCCCTCCTTGGAAACTCTATGGGGCAGCTCTACCTGTCCTCTAGGGATTCTGTGAGTCAGAGTCGA
This sequence comes from Heterohyrax brucei, assembly GCA_028571685.1. Lineage (NCBI taxonomy): Eukaryota > Metazoa > Chordata > Mammalia > Hyracoidea > Procaviidae > Heterohyrax > Heterohyrax brucei. The sequence continues at coordinate 80,441,718 of CM053148.1, read as the reverse complement.
CTCAGCGGCAGTGGGTTTGCTTTTCTCTTTTATCCTAACCTTCAGAATTCTTATATTCACCCCCACACCCAGTTATTTCATTTAAGCACATTGGGCACTCTAAATTGTCAGTGCTGATGGTAACGCTTCTTTGATTTTATGTGTTTGTTTGTGTATGTGTGTGTGCACAGATGTTAATTGTATGCCGAGGAAGTGGTAAGATTATGGGGGTCTGACAAGTCAGCAAACTTAATTGATCTAAGTGCCACATACCCCAGTTGCTGAATATCACTACAGTCACCTTCAAAGTCCTCCCCTTGGGAAGCTATGTACTGATGCCAGCCCTATTCCACCCTTCAGAGGAATTTGGGAACTCTTTCTGGAGTGTCCATTGAGCACGACAGCACGGTGGCACCTTCAGAAACTGAATTGTCTAGTTGTCTGGGAGGGAGTTTTCAACCAGTAACCAAATAACTGTATCGGAACGCCCTCCCTACCCGTCTGATCTGGTTCCCAGTGACTTTTTTCTTTACCCAAAGATAAAGGAAGTAATGAAAGGAAGCCGTTTCGATGACAGTCAGGACATTAAGGGTGAGACGCTGACAGCACTGATGGCATTGCAGAAAAAGAGTTTCAAAACTGCTGTGAAGGGCGGACTCGGTGCTGATATCGGTGTACAGCTTTCCAAGCGGAGGACTTCGAAGGTGAGCACGGTGTCGCAGTTTTGCTAGGATGAGCTAGGGAACTTAGTTGTCCGCGCTGTCTTGTAGGTAGAGCCCCCAAGTGGCGCAACCGTTAGTGTGCTCGCTGCTACCTGCAAGGCTGGAGGTTTAAGTTCACCCAGAGGTGTCTCCGAAAGCATCCTTGGCCGTGTACTTCTGAAACATCAGCCATGAAAACTCTGAGGAGTACAATTCTCTTCTGAGACACAAAGGATTACCACGAATCAGCACTGACAGAGAGGCAACAGTTCTTTGCTTTTTAAACAAATGTTTAAAGCATGCTTGAGGAATCAATGTTTGCTTTTGAGCTTATGAATAGTTAGTGTGACCTCTGCAAAACGACCTTAATAAGGAGATTTTCCTCTCCTGACCCAGGAGTTGTATCTAATGCTGTGAACCAAAGTGACGGTGCCTTCAGTTCAATGCCATCCTTTGTCCCAAAGGCAATTTTTGCTTTAGTTCCCCCAGCTGACACTGGAATAGACTTACTGATGTTTTATTCATGAAAGTAGATCTTGTCACTATAGCTCCCAATCCACCAGAGAGACAAAACTACCACTAGCATTGCACCTAAACTAATCTGGAGCCGTGTAACAAATTGACACATAAATTAAATTTTCACTGCCAATGCATGCTTCACTCTGCTAAACTAATTAGCTTAGCTCAGATTTGCTCGTCAAAGATCCCTGAAAACTGAAAAATACAGGATTTTTTCTTTTTTTTGTGGAGGAGCATTAGTGGCACAATGGTTAAGTGCTGGACTGCTAACCAAAAGGTTGGCGGTCCGAATCCACCAGCTGCTCCTGAGAAACCCTTATGGGGTGCTCCTACTCCACCTTATAGGGTCAGTATGAGTCAGAATTGCCCTGAAAACAAGAGGTTTATGTTTTTGTTTGCTTTCTTTTGGTTCCTTATAAAATATCCCTCTTAGTGAAGATTTTAGAGTTAAATTCATAACTATGTTACTGGCTTTTTGTTTGTTTGTTTGTTTCTTACATTTGATTACGTTTGATGACCTACTAGATACCCTTGAATATTATTAATTCTTGAGAATTGATTTATGCCATTGCAGACATTTCTCCATTCTCTCCTTTTTTTTCACTAACTATTGAGAAGTTACTCTTCTGGTGGAAAAACTTTCTGTTTTCCATGTGATTGATCTTCACCGTGGTCGGGGAGCTCTCCCTCAAACAGTAGTTACAAATATCATACCTTTTATCTTTGGATTCATCTTCTGAGGGAAAGAAGGATTGGGTTATTTTACCAGCTGTTGTGAACTGCTTAGATTTCCTCTGGGGAGAAAAGCCAGTTGCCTGCAAAGCTCTGAGGATTATCAAAAATGTGTCCAGGCTCAAGAAACTAAATAAAAGGCGATGTAGACTTTAGAAGACTGCACTGGGGCTACAGATTAAGTTTTAGCCGGTGTGCTAATCACTGAAACAACAATCTGGGGAGAAAATACAGACGAAATCAGAAATTACACCAGTGAACTTAGCCTGAGTCTGGGACATGGTTAAGAGCTGGCATCCACTTGTGGTTCCTTGGAAACTCCGTGGGGCAGTTTTCCTCTGTTCTACAAGGTTGCTATGATTTGAACTGATGGAAACAGTTTTGTTTTTGTTTTGTTTCCTGATAGGATACCCTTGTGGCATAGTGGGTTAAGTGCTACATCTGCTAACCAAAAAAGTTGGCAGTTCAAATCCTCCAGGAGCTCCTTGGAAACTCACTGAGGCAGTTCTACTCTGTCATCTAGAGTTGCTATGAGTCAGAACTGGCTCGATGGCAGTGGGTTGGCAAGAATACCAAGCACTGTCTAACACTGAAATAAAATAGAATATTTGTGATTATTTGCAGAATTTGTGAGCTTATGAGTTAAAAATAGGATTTATAGGTTGATGTATTATGTTTGGAGCCCAGGAGGCACAGCAGTTAAGGAGTTGGCTACTAACCAAAAGGGTGGCAATTAGAATTCACCAACGGTCCTTGGAAACTCTGTGGAGCAGTGTTCTCTGTCCTGCAGAGTTATTGGGAGTTGCATCAACTCAACAGCAATGAGTTTAGTTTGGTTTGGGCATTAGATGTACCGATATAGGCTTCATCTTAGACCTGTTCTTATGTCTCTGTTTATTGTTCCTTGTTTTTGCAACAACTTCCGTCTTCAGCCTTCAGGATTCAGGACTCACTGCTTCAGGTCTATCCTGCATGATCAAAGAAAAAGGAAGAAAGAAAGAAAAGAAAATTTATATACGACATTGTTTTCCTGGTAACATTCTGTGGTCTACAGGTCACCATTATGAAGGTCCTTTCTCTTGCCAAATTGCCTTTGTTCTGTGGGACCAATAGCAAGCCTAGAGCAGAAGTGATGTATGCCACTTCTGAATGTCAGTTTTAAGAGACTGTGGTCTTCCCTCGGGTGGACTGTCTTCCTCTCTACCTGCATCTATCCTGCTTTCCTCAGCTAGCCTTGGGAGAAGTGTGCTCCTGCAAGTGAATCAAGGTTGTTGGTTAACAACCACCCACCTACGTGAGCTTGGAAGTGGATCCTTCAACCCCAGGGAAACTTTCAGATGAAACTGCAACCTTAGCTGACAGCTGGATGCCGCCTCGTGAGATCCACTGAGCAAGAGTCATCCAGTCAAGCCACTCTTCAATTCCTCACCCACAAGAAAAGATAACAAATATGCTTGTTTTGAGCCAATAGGTTAGGAGTAATTTGTAACGCACAACTAGTACAAATGGCTTCAAAAAAACAAACGGGCCAACAGAAACTTCCTTCAGCTAGTTCTCTCTTTCCACTTTTCACAATGGAAGATCCCTCTGCTTACTTTCATGCCCTCAACCTTATGGCCTTGATCAAGTTTCCTGATCTGCTCTCCTATTTGTCTTGCATGTGCTCTACGTAATATTTGCCAAAACTAGAAAGCTTTCCTTTTAACAGCTGTTGGTCCATCCTGATTCGTCTGTATCCCTCCTCCATTCCCAAACATCCATTCCTTTTTCTCATATAAGCCATATGAATAGCATGTCACCTACATTGCCAGTATTAATGTCTTCAGAGTGAATCAGGAATTTACAGGCATTTAAAGAAATCCAAGTGAATACCTTTGTGATTTTTATGCTCTGTTGGTTTCTTAACCTTTTGCACTGCTTCTGTTAGTGGGTTTTGTTTATAATCTCACATGAAGTTTAATAATGTTTTTAACAACTTACCTTTATAGTGACTCCTTGAAGCTTTCAAAAATTCCAAATTTCACTAGATTACATGTTTAACTAGGTTATAACTTTACAATAAATACATTGGAGGAAAAAGGAAACAACCAAACTAGTTAAGCAAAAATTGAGAATGAACACTGCTCTTCCACATTTGTAGGCCAGCCCGGTGTTCCAATAAGGTGATATCCAGTATCTTATCACTGTTTTATAGAAAGCTCTTAATTAGACTTCATGTTCAATAATTTAGGCCAATATTTCATAGCTAACTGAATTCCCTTACGGTGTTTGGATTCTAAAAGTTGGCCCTCAGAGGACGATCTTACTCTGTTATCCCTAAATTCTCCAAAATACACACTTTTTATGGAAGCAAAAAGATGGAAAAGATTTAAATTGTTCCAGAGCAATCATTAAAACACTTTTTTAAAATCAACATCCTTCTTGAATTTTTTCAGGTTCAGACCAGCTTAATCTAATGACTTGCTTGTCTCACTCTATGACCATTAGAAATTAATAGCGTACAGAGAGCCAATCTTAATATTGTATTTTAAATTATTCACAACTGTTCATAGTCCCTTTTCCCACCAACATTTTGGTGGACCAACATTTTTGCTGAGCTGAATGTTTAACTTCACGGATATAAGGAAAAAGCAAGTGTTTGCTTTTATTATAATTAAAGGACAGAGGGAATGCATGAAACCCACAGGAAGTACCCTGACCCTTCTCTTTAGAAGATTTCTTTCTTTCTTTCTTTTTTTTTCCACCACAAAGCATTTTTGAGAGAGTTTGTGGGAACTTGTAGTGAGCCCCTCCACTAGACACAAGCTCCTTCAATTCAGGAGCGTCTCGGCATCTTTGTATGTCCTGAGTCTAGCGCACTGTCTACCATAGACTCCTCGCTCAATAACTTTTATTGAACTGGAATGCTTACTGAAGCTGATAATAGCTTATGAAATAGCTGAAAGGAAAGGAAGCAAGTTAGGGATGTATTTAATCGGCAAATTGAATAATCGATATCTAGAGAGTGAAGAGTAATCTAGGCTTTATATTAATGTACCTGTCATTGGTCTTCAAAGGATAGAGGGTTGACTTCATAAGTGACGTGGTGTTCTGTGAAGCATTCATGGGTTTACACTTGACCAATACAAGATGCTAGGTGTTAAGTACCATGGTAACAGTCACAAAGCACCCAAACATGTCCCTGAACACAGGGAAATGAGCATCTGGCAGGTTTTCTGCTTCATTCTTATACTCCTGCTTCTATTAGCAATCTGACTGGTGTTACTCTTTCAGCTTGTTTACAACTCATACTACAGCACACGAGCCCTTTCAGGGATGGCTTCGTATCTACCATTCTGGTTTCATCTCCCAACAAAACTGGACCACTTCAGGTTGTGTTACACGACTCATGATTAGGATTGCTGGATGTTGTGAATTCAGTGCTGCCCCCCCCCCGCCAATGTGTGCATTGATTTGGCCGAGTCATGGTTCCCACTATTGTGTAGCTGTCTTCTATTCTGTGATTACAATTTTATGTTAAAGAGGATTAGAGTGGGATTGTAACATCCTTACCCAGGACAAATCCTCAAAAAGAGTTTCCTTGGGATGTGGCCTGCACCACCTTTTGTTGCTCATGAGATAAAAGAAAAGGCACCAAAGAGTTGGAGACCTCATACCACCAAGAAAGTAGTGTTGGCAGCAGAGTATGTCCTTTGGACCCAGGGTACTTGTCACCGAGAAGCTCCTTGACCATAGACGGATTAAAGACAAAGACATTCCTCCACAGCCAAGAGAGAGAAAGCCTTCTGCTGGAGCTGACACTCTGAATGTGAACTTTCAGCCTATTAGACTGTGAGGAAATAAATTTCACTTTGTTAAAGCCATCCACTTGTGGTATTTTTCTTGTAACAGCCCTTGATGACTAAGACACTAGAATTAGCAAATAAAAATGCAGAACACCCAGTTCATTTTGAATTTTATAATAAACAGTAAATAATTCTTTTAATCTATGTCCCATGCTGCATTTGTAATATACTTTTCCTAAAATACATGTTGTCTATCTGAAATGTAAATTTAACTGCATAATCCTCTTTTTTACCTGGCAACTCTGTCAATACACAGGTTCTTCTCTCATCTTCTAATTCTTTTCTCTGTCTTTACGTTGAAACCATACTCATCATTTAAGGCTAAGCTCAAATGTCACCTCTGTTATGACTAGCTTAATGATTGTTCTGGAACAATTTAAAGGTTTTCTTCTCATGTGTATGTAAAATGTGTGTATTGGGGGGAATTTGCGATTAACAGAATAAGACTGCCCCCTGAGGGTCAACCTTTAGAATCAAAATACAGGAGGAGAATTTGGTTACCTACATTATTACCTAAATTATTGAACACAAAGTCTGATCATGAGTTTTCTATAATAATGTAATAAAATAATCTATATTACCTTATCAAAACATTTGGTTAAAGTACAAAGCTGGTGTAGTATTTTTCACTCTCATCTATTGCTTAAGAGAATTTGGTTGTATTTTTTCCTCCAGTTATTGAAATTATATTCATTGCTTAAACCTTATGTAATCCAATGAAATTTGAGAGTGAGTTGGTATTTCTATGTAAACTAAACGGCATTCTTCAAAGTGTCTCCATAAAGGTTAAGTTGCTTAAGAACATTGTTGGGTTTTGTTTCACAACAAAACAACAACACTGTAGAAGGTTAAGAGAACAATTACAACATAAAAGCCATGCAGACTTTTATAGTAGGATCACTTCAAATGTATATAAACTCTTTTACACAAATTTTAAGACAGCCAGTACTTGAAGCAGAGGTAACATGTTATCGATACATGTGAGAAAAAGGATATGGAACTCTGATTATGATTCCCATACTAACAACAACAACTTAAAAGGCCTGGCTCATTCAGCAAAGAATGAATAAATGAGCAAACATATCCATGCTTGGAATTAATAATAAAATGTCTACATTAAATATATACTATTTGAATTCATTTTTTATAATCTCTGAAGAATTACTACCCCCTGTCACATCTAGTGGAAACCCTGGTGGCATAGTGGTTGAGTGCTACATCTGCAAACCAAAAAGTCAGCAGTTCAAATCAACCAAGTGCTCGCTGGAAACTTTGTGGGGCACTTGTTCTCTGTCCTGTAGGGTCGCTATGAGTCAGAATCGACTCAATGACAGCAGGTTTAGTTTTGACTTGGTTCCATCTAAGCAGTGGTGTAAATGTTAAGTTATTTATTGGCATGACAAATCTTTTAAAAAATATTAGCATAGCTAAAGAAAAGAAAGAAAAATTATGAACAGAAGTGAAACCCTGGTGGTGTAGTGGTTAAGGGCCACGCCTGCTGTTGAAAAGGTCAGCAGCTGGAATCCAGCAGGTACTCCTTGGAAACTCTAAGAGCTGGTTCTACTCTGTCCTACAGGGTTGCTGTGAGTTGGAGTTGATTTGACTGACGGCAGTGGGTTTTTGGTTTATGACCAGAAGATTCTCATTCACAAAGGTACTTTGATATAAGAAAGGCAGAGCTATCAAACTCTGTGAGGAATAATTTAGTCTTATTTGGCCAGAAGAAATATTAATTGATGTACCAGAATGTTTCTGCTACTAAGTTTCTCCTTCTCCTGAAGACTCTACAGCTATTGAACTCTATCACACCATCTTAGGGGAAGAACTCTGGTTATTATTTTTTCACTTATGTTTACTATTCACTTTTCAGGTACTAAATTTAAAGACACTGTATATTGGAACACTTTAAAAAATGCAGACAATAAACGAAAGAAAAAATGAAAACAATTAAAATAGCAATTGCTTTTTCTTTAATTCTGTTTAACAAAGAAGTCTTTGATTTGATTTTGATTTAGCTGACAAAATAACCTTTCTGCCAAGAATGATTGTGGCAAAAATACGGATGATGTGGGTTTTGAGATTTGCGGTTTTCTGAAGTTTGTCTCATGCGCTAAGAAGCTGCCTTGCTAAAGTCTATCTCAGTTTGTGTCTGCGTGTGGGTGTACTAGGAAGTGTTTGTCTCGCAAGTTCTGATCTTCGAGAAGAGTTCCTGGATAGTGCAAACAGTTAGTATACTCAGCTGCTAACTGAAGGGTTGGAAGTTCAAGTCCGCCCAGAAATGCCTGGGAAGAAAGTCTTGGAAATCTAATTCTGAAATCTCAGCCGTCGAAAACTACGTGGAGCACAGTTTTCACTCTGCCACATGTGGGGTTACCGTGGGTCAAAATCAACTTGACAACAATTGATTACATGTCCTTCAGGAAAAGGAACCAGGTCCCACAACTTATCCAAAATACCTGTGTTCTCCTGAAGTAGGAGTAGAATTGGTCAGAGTTCCAGCCTTAGAAGAACAGGGGTTACCAAATACGTTAAAAGACATCTGGGACACATCTGAGACAAAAAGACAAGTGTGGACTCACATGTAAGTGACTTGATAGCTCTTCAGCCTCCTTTCTCTTACACAATACAAAGGCAATCCTCCTCCAACTTCTGGGATGTAGATGTCTTTTACAGTCAGGCAGGTAGATCGTTCAGCTGTCTAATTATCAGCGTACACATTGTATCTTCCCTGCTGTGTTGTAAAGTGCTGGAGGGCAGAGATGCATGTCTCACACATTCTGCCATGCCTCATAGACCCAGCAGAGTGCCTGGCACAGAAGAAATTGCATGTGGAATTTATTTGAGCTAAACTGAAACCATCAGCTTCTTGGTGCCCACAATCTAGGACCTCAGGCAGGAGAGACTGCCCTTTACCTCAGAAGAGATGAACAGTCACAGCTGGGCTACAGCAAAGGGAATTTGAAGGAAACAATAGTTCTCTTTGGCATGCTGGAAAGAAAATCTATGCAATCCACTGCATGCTGGCTGTTAAAATGAAACATTTTCTCCTTGGGGCACAGAGATCAGCAAAGCAGCATACGTAATTGTGACACAGAGGTGGTGGCCTTGGACCGTCGTGGACCTCGGAGCCTACCGTATCCCTGCAGAAGAACCTGTGAGATTCTCACTAAGAAGTGAACACAAAAGCAAAAGGCAGATGGACTTGCGGGTCTGTCTTGTCTGTCAGTTATTTTTGTTTCTGTTTGGGAAATGACATGCTGGCCAGGATTTATTTACTTCATGTTAGCATAAAATTATAATTGCTGCTAATAAACAGGCAGGTTCAATGTGCGCACAAGGGCTTTGCATAGCTACACCAGTTAATTGAGATGCAAAGTCTTTCTCTGTTGTGCACGCACGGTTCAGGTTACCTGATGGCAGAAAGGTCACCACAGTGAGAAAATCACCCTAACCTTTGCAAAGTTTCCCTCAGGGAGCACTATTTCAGCTGGTTTCTCTGAAGTTCAAGACCTTAAATCTAACTTTATTTCCTCTCTTATATTTGACTGTCTTCTTCATTCTCATCTCTGTTTTTGCCTCCTGTTTTCCTAGTCTTATGTATTTTCGGCCTCAATTTTTATTCTTGTTTGTCAGTTCTAAGTGTGCCCTTTAGTGGAACTAGTCAGTCTTTTTGTGCCTTCTTGGTTAACCTCCTGCTTTAATATATTTTCAATATTGCTGCCTATTGATTCATTTCTCTCTATAGCCACACTTCCTCATTTCTGCTTCTTTTTTAAATCAACTTTTTTACTTTTTTTCATTCATTTCAATTTGAATTACAAGTAAAATTCGAATAACTTTCTTCTCCGTACATTTTAGTAAAAGTTCTTAATTTTTTGTGGTATTTCATAAGTTTAAGGTTTGCAAGGAAAAAAAGATTGGTTAGGGCCATACTCGTATATGGTGAATTGACTTGTGCTCTCTAACATTGAAAAAGCATGTTGATAAAATTTTAATTATCTTTCATTCTGTATTTCTGTCACAGTTTGAGCAACCACAGCCTAGACTGGGTTCATTTGGAGAACTTGTTACCATGCAGATTTCTTGGTTCCCAAAATATGGTTTTGGAATTGGCAGGTAGGTCCAAGGTGGAGTCTCAGGGCAGGACTGGGTGGTGTTTCTTTCTGTTTTATGTAGGGTTGCTATGAGTCGGAACCGACTCAATGGCCCCTAACAACACCACCACCAGAGAGCAACAGGGAAGTCCTCAGCAGAAGGACTCACCCTTTTGTAGAGCTAGAACGTTTAAATTTAGAGACCTACCCAGATGATACCCCAGGTGCCAAGAACTGGTGCCCACCACCACGCATTGTGTCTGCTCCCACCTCCCCGGGTTCCACACTGAAAGCGTCTTATTTAGTTTCATTAGAACCTTTGGATTTAAGGACCCACTTAGATAGGGTACAAGGCAGCCAGGATAATAGCCTCTTCTTCATGGTTCCCCATGGCTCCCCAGGCCCCTCACCAATGGCTTCTCTTATCAGAGCCATTCTTTCTGTGGCTGAGTTGGAGACCCTACCTGTCCTAACAGACTAGCAAAGACATGAATTACATGTCACCTGATGACTCTGACAATAAATCCCACTGATTCACTTGTCCAGAACGTGTTCTTCAGAACATCTTAGCTAGTTAGCTGGCTCAGAAAGCTGTAGCTGGCTGAATGCCAACTCAAGTGATTGACAGCCAGGGGACAGAAGTCACCGAGAGGGAGGGAACAAGAACATTTGGACTAGTCACCTAGTTTAATGTCAAAATCAGGAAAAATCAAGGAAGAAGCATATTTGAACTATGTACCTTAGGTTTCTTCTTACAAACAAGAAATTCTCCCCTTTTTTTTGCACTGTTTGTTTTTCATGACAGTTGTCTGATCTGAGTGACCCCTCCTCTGGTTCCTAAGGCAGCTTTTGCAGTAGTGGCATTTGCAGTAGGTGACGACAGCATTCCTGAACATTTCTGTCGGTGCTGGAACAAGAGTCCTCTGCAGTGACATTTCCAATCTGAGCACAATGGCTCTTCATTAATTCTGCACTGTAAATGCCACTTCTGCATCTCAATCTTCTGTGTTTTTCCAGTTTCATTCATGTCAATAATTCTCTTCCTTACAGAACCATCTAATCTTTATTACTGTTTTTTGAATGTTAATTCACAGATTGCTTTTGCCATTGTAGAATACACCATTTATAGCAGAAAGCTGAGCTATTACACAACATCTCCAGGCAAACATTCTTGGGCACTGTTGTACACGATTAAAAGATTTTGTTTGAAGCCCATTTGTTACCAGTATAAGGATACCAGGGTGTTAGGTCTGGTAAATATTTATGGGAAATGCACATATATTTTCGCTTGTAAGCAAAGTGATCATTTTATTTTAAAAATTATGTGGGCATATTGAAATATGAGAGATGCTTGTCATGAGTTTGTTCATTTGGCCTCTGTGCCTGAACAGGAATGGGTCTTCCTAGCAGAGATTTCTATTCACAGTCTGTGACAAATGGGCTCGAGCTTATCAGTGATGATGAGAATTGGCACAGGACTAGGCAACTGTCATTCTGTGGTTCCTGAGTCACCGTGTGCACAGCTGAGTCCGTGGCATCAGGCAACAATAACAGTCTCTGACAGGGCTTGGCAGGTGGTGGGAAGGTTCGAAGTACTGCCATGTGGCTTTCTGAGGTTCGGGAGGCAAGTTTTTCATCTCCAAACATCTCCACCATCATTCTGTATGGGTGCCAACTCCTGTGAGATTCTGACTTGTCTCAAGCAGTGCGGTCCACGGAATCACCGTGTGACTCTGCCTTAAGATGCTGCTCAGGCCTCACTAGGCACACAGTGAATCATGGATACATAGGTCTTAGTTTCTAGACTAATAAAAAAAAATTATGTGTGTGTTCTCAATTCTAAGAACTGCTTACTAGGTCTGATGATTAAGTCCGTGAACTGGTCCACGAAATGGTCCATACCTCGTTGCTGACTATCACTATGGTCACCTTCTAAGTATTCTCCTTGGGAAGCTATGCACCAACTCCAGCATCAAGTCTCCCTTTCAGGAATTCTTCCTGGAATGACCATTGCTGTCAGTGGCATGGTGGCAAGTTCACAAACTTAATTGTAGAGTTGTCTGTGAGGAAGGTTTTAGCCAGTAAATAAACATCTGTGTTGGAATAACATCCCTTCTCACCTGATCTGACCCCCTAGTGACTTGTTTCTTTACCAAAGACAAAGGAAGTTTTGATAGGAAGACATTTTGATGACATTTAGGACATCAAAGGTAACACGATGACAACTCTGATGGCCATTCCAGGAAAAGTGTTCCAAAATTGCTTTGAAGGGTGGAATAGGCACTGGCGTTGGTGCAAAGCTTCCCAAGGGGAGGACTTGGAGGGGGACTACAGCGCTATTCAGCAGGAAGGTGTATAGCACTTTTTCTAGAATGAGTTCACGGACCTAACTGTCAGTCTGTATATAAATAGTGCTTCTTTCTCCTAGAGCCGATACCATTTATTATGCAAATCTGAATGCTTCCCTCTTGTCTTTGGAGCATGTAGTGGAAAGAACTTTAAGAGTCATCAACACAATGAACTACCAAGTGACTCACATATGAGTCCTCCTTTGTCTTGTTATCGCCCTGGACAGTGTCTGCGATGTCTTATAACGTGTTTGGTAACCTCTTCTTCCTCTAAGGCTGAAACTCTGACCAACTCCATTCCTGTCTCTGCGGCAGGCTCTGAGACCCAGAGTCTTGCTATTTTTCCAGTTTTCATTCTCCACCTGTTCTCAGCTTAACTTTGTTGGGATGAGATTCTTCAAGACTTAGCCAAGACACATACATCTTAGAAATCACTTTGCAACCCCTTGGGTGCTTCTTCTCTGGGCTCCCACCCGTGCATACCACTAAATCGGTTTTGTCCGCATTACCCCGAGTTACCAGCTAGCTTACATAGCAGGTTCCCTTGCTAGATGAGAAGCGACTCCAGGACAGGGGTCCTGCATGAATGCTTATGTTCTCAGGGCCTGGGGCCTGTCAGCGCATCATAAACACTTGTTGCACTAAAAGGAATAGAGACAACTCCCATTTCTGTGCCAAAGAATGCTTCTAATGCAAGCTGCTATCCTCACCGAGCTGTTTCACTGTCTAATTCAAATCTTAGCTCTTCGAACATCACTTAAACTGAGGAATAAGAAGACAGTTGGAAAGCACTATGTTCTCTGAATAGATAATACTTTCTTTAATATTTTTGAACACTCAAGGGTTTCTTGTTTTTTAAACTTAATGGAAGTCCATGATTAAAAAAAAAATCTAATTTTTGTGGGAGTCTAATTTTCAATGTGAGTGGAAGAAAATGCAACATTTTTTCACCCCAGCCAAGCTTCTGGTGGGACAATAGTCATCACTTTTTCATTCCCCTTGCTGGTAGAGTTAAGAGCACTGCCATAGCTTGTCAATAAACTGACCCCAGGTGGGCACTACCAGCCTGGTTATTGGCTTGAAAACGAACACTTATTTACATTTTCTTGAACTTGTGTGAATTCACATAAATATGCTATTCCTCAAATTCCAAGCTTGCCTTTTACCTGAAAATGTCATGCATAAGTCACATAAGAGAAATTCAACTTAATGCATATCTTTCACTTCTTTGAAGCACTGGTACGATTACCCAGATGCCATCAAAATAAAAGCTTACAGAACACTGTCCTTGAGTTTAAGTAATGGAAATAACACAACTGCAAAAGGACACGTATTTCTTCAGCTTCTTAAAGCTCCTCTACCAAGTTATTTACTGTCTTAGTAGCTACATTTTAATAACTTCATCTGCTACACATTGAAGTTCAACACTTGGACTTAGTGGGTGATTCCAGTGAGAGGAAATTGGTACCAACTAGTGGAGACAAAATTGGCAAAATGTATTGGAAGACTGAAATATTCTTACATGCTCTATCTATAGATTAACTCTAAAATATATTCAAAGATGGGCAAAGTTTCACATAAATATATATATTGCAGATTTTTAAAAACAGTTTTTCAAATGTGAAAAAAGAAAGTTCAACAGATGAGCAAGCTTACCACTCAAAACAGGGCTTGTGGTAACTATGGGATTTCTTTGCTGTGGATTTTCTCTGTTTTAAAAAACAGTTATGATAAGTAATTATTTCCTTGGTAGTGAAAAAATAAATAAATCAACTTTACAATTCTATGCTTAAAAGATATAATGAATTACCAGCTTATGGAAAACAGTGCCGCTGGGTTTTTTGTCATGGTTCTGCTGAGTACTGAAAACACCTCTAATACATCCTGTTAGGTGTGGGGTATTAACCTCATCATTTATCTTTATCTTCTAGACTCAGTGGGTTTGGTCACAGTATAAATCAAATCTGCAAAGGTTGCTAGAACTGATACACTATCCTCAGCACCAGGAAGAATTCACAAGTCAGAAATATCTGTTCTTACAAACTGCCATTCTTAGTTATCCGCAAGCTATTTTTCCACTGCATGATATACACGTGCACACATTTTAATTTGTATTTATGTGTGTGTTTATAACCTTGGAGAATGATGGCTGCTGGCTTCAGTCATACTTCTTATGAAAGGATAATGTATGGTAAATAATGCAGAGATATACCTAGGTACCACATTTTGTGAAAGCAGATGATTTTCTTTCTCCTGACAATACTGATGGTGAGATTGACAGGGACAGGTATTCACATTTGGATCTAGATGTTTGCCTATATCTAGCTATCATCTACCTACTTGTCTGCCTACCTTCCTTTCTGCATAGACATCCATCTGTCTATCTGTCTGTCTATTCATCCATCTGTCCATCTGTCCATCCATCTGTCCTTCCATCCATCCATCCATCCACCCATCCATCCACCATCCATTTTGTCTATCTAGCTATCCACACAAGAGTTCTTGGCAAGTTTCTTAAATTGGAAGCTATTGTATAACAACATCTTAAAATCCAGAAACTATTTTCTGTCAGAATTACATGGGAAATCTTGAGATAGTCACCCACTCCCTTTGAAATCAGTGTCTCGGCGTGGTGGGACGTGGCCAGTGTTTGTCCTCACTGCACCCACTTCCCTGTCTCACCAGCAGATCTCCCCTTGCTCTCTCTCTGCAGCTGTGTTGACTCTGCTTGTTGGTCTTTCCAGTTTATTCCAACACGATTCCCCAGACTGATGTGCCTCTCTAAAGGAGCCAGTAAAGACATCTGTGGGACTGAGACATTTTGTCTTCATGGCACACAAGGTAATACAGACATATGCTCTTGTTCGCTTTGCTTTTTAATTTCCTTATCCAAGAGTTTACTATGAAGAGGAAAGCTAAAATGTTTTCAAGGACAGAAAGGTCATTTGGTGCCCCTCCTCACGTATACACATGCTGTGTATATCCAGCTTCCTTTCCAACTCACTTCAAATTTCTCTCATCAGAAAAAGAAAGAAAATCAAAACCCATCACCATCAAGACAGTTCTGGCTCATAGCAACTCTATAGGACAGAGTAGAACAGTTCCACATACTTTTCAAGGCTACAAAGCTTTAGGGAAATAAATTGCCATATCTTTGTCCCATCAGGGACAAAGGAGAATTCACAGCATCAGTCTTTCAGGTAGGAACCACATGCATAACCACAGTGCACCAGGCCTCCTATGAGTCTTTCCCTTCTCCAGACAAGTGACCCAAACTATTAGCCCCGGGGCTTGCTCAGTGTATGTTTTTGTTGGCTGACACCACTTTATTTATTTATAAGTTTAAGAAGCAGTTATCACTTTACAGTTAAAATAAAAATTAAGCAAATTCTAGATTTCTAACTGTTTTGGAAAATCCAGAACTGCTGTCGGTAATCCCTGAGAGCTGAGGGGGAGCTGGGATGTTTCTACAGAGGGGTTGCTTCACTAAGTTTAGTTACTTGGTCCCTAAAGCCACCTGACTTTGACACCTTTGGTCAAGACTCTTCCCCTTTCCATAGACATTAAAGTTGGAGTCACAGATTGTATGGCTTTGGGCCTGGCAGTCACAGTGAGTTTTAGTTTATTTGCAAATCCAATAAATCCTAGGAGGAAAAAGTGAGAAGCAAGGAGAAGCAGGATTCCCCTAGTGATGGAGACTATTAGAACACACACACACACACACACACACACATCACCTAAGGGCTAAAATTAAGTTTTAAGAAGAGCAGTTCATCCAGAAGACTGATGGACAGAGGAAGGCAGCAATCTCTGTTATTGTGTGTGTGTGTGTATGTTTTCTTTTATGGTTGAAGCCTTCTGAAAGAACAAAGGAGACAGCTTTACTCCAGCAGAGCCTCCATTATATCCCATGTATTTCTTTAGCCTTCTTCTTGGGGCTGGTACCATGAAGAGAGTATTTTTCAGTCACCTTTGGTTATTTCATGATATATATATAAAGGCATTTTCTAATGCCATGTAAAATAACATATAGGAAGTACCGTGAGCAGATAGGGGACAATCAGTGATGACACTATTTCAGAACTAGAGATGTCAATTTTCAATGATTTCCTACTCAGGTTAAAAAAAAAAAAAAAAGCTTGGAAACGTAATTCTGTCAACTCTCAACAGATTTCTAGCTCAAGCTTGGTATCAGTTTATATTCCAGAAATGGGCTGTGATCATCTGTACAACCATTGCTGTCAAGTTGATTCTGACACATAACAACCCTATAGGACAAAGCAGAACTGCCCCATAGAGTTTTCAAGGAATATCTGTTGGATTTGAACTGCTGACCTTTTGGTTAACAGCCATATCACTTAGCCACTATGCCACCAGGGTTTCCATCCATAAAACACATGAGGAATTTTGCCTTTCTTCAACAATCTTAGGACAAAAAATCAAACCAGGTACCATCCAGTTGATTCCAACTCATAGAAACCCCATAGGACAGAGATGAACTGCCCCATAGGGTTTCCGAGGAATGCCTGGTAGATTCAAACTACTGATCTTTTGGTAGCTGCCGTAACTCTTAAGCATGGCACTGCCGGGGATTCCTCATAGACATGATAAGGTTAATAGCTGTAGAAAAATTCTTAGCTAGCTTCTTTCTTAATATTTAACTTTCTCCCCCTATCCCAGGAATACTGACATGTTAAAAAAAAAAAAAAAATCCAAAAATCCCTTCAGACTGGTCCTCACAAAGATTTTTGAGATTGTTTTCCCAGGCTACTCTTACTGGTAACTAGACAGAGTAATACCAGTTGACAGCTCACTGTCTCTGAGAAAAGTAACCAGCCTGCAGATACGGGGGACAACTCGCCTTGAGACAAAGAAGGTGTGTCCTCTCCAACTTTGCCTCCTTTGAGCTCCTACATGTCTGCCTCCCTCACCTGCCCCCTTCCCTTCCCTAAACCCTTCTATAAAACTTGCTAGCCTGGCTGGAGATGTTAAGATGGTCTTTAACTTGCTAACCTTCCATCTTCTCAGATTGCCAGCCATCTGAACACAATGCGCTTTTAAAGATTCAATCCCTGTCTCTGTACATTGGCTTAGTAGTGACAGGCGGCACGAGTCTACAACTGGAATTTTTACCATGACAGATAGACAGGCATTTAACTGGTATGAACATCAGTGCATTTCTTACACCACCTATGAATCGCCCTTTGCTTCCAACTTCCTTCAAAGCCATCACCGTGGCAATGTCTTAGGCCCCAAATGTCCTAGGAGTAACTACATGTCTATTCACTGGATTCAAATGTGTCCAAGGAGACATGAAGGGTGAGGTCACTGTACGTAAACACTTTTACATCTGATATCAAAGAATGTCATCTGAGGAGCCCACGGAGAGAGACGAAGCACATATGACTCATCTAAGTAATGCTGGCTCTTGTGAGAAAGGAGGGCACGTTTTTAACATTACAGAGAGGATGAGGCTTAGATTGGCTGATTGAAGAGTGGCTTCTCCTGACTTCCCATCAACCACCTATGCAGGGACTTCACAGAATCTCAGGAAAAGGAAGCCTTCACAGTTTAATTCCTGTCTCAGCTATCTAGTGCTGCTGTAACAGAAATAGCCTAAGTGGATGGCTTTAACAAACAAAAATATACTCTCTCATAGGCGAGGAGGCTATAAGTCTGAATTCAAGGCTCTAGCTTCCCAGGAAGGCTTTCTCTTTCTGTTAGTTCTTGGGGAAAGGTCTTGTCATCAAACTTGTCCTGGGTCTAAGTGTTTCTCAGAGAAAGGTCCCTGGGTCCCAAGCTTGTGCTCCATTCTTGGCTCTTCTTTGTTAGTGGCAGGAGGTCCTTTAACTCTTTCCTTTGTATCTCAGAAGACACTGACTTGATATATGACCTAATCCTATAGACTGAATCCCCCTTTATTAATATAACTGCTTCAAATCCTGCCTTATTAACATCCTGAAGTTTAGGATTTGCCACATATAGGATAATCACATCAAATCACAAAGTGGTGAAGTACCCAAGTTGATACATATCTGGGGAATACAATTCAACCTACAGCAAGTGCTTATTATTGAAATCCTCCTAAGATGTTGTCATGGTTTGAATTGTGTCCCCCCAAAAGTATGTGTAGCCACGTGGCTGGGATATGATTCCCAGTATCTTGGGACTCTCCTCCATTGTGTGGTTTTGCTAAACTGTATGTTAAAGGATTAGGGTGGGGATGTAGATTCCCGCATAGAATTACTTCCCTGCCCTGCTGTAGGGGTAGTTTCCCCGGAGTATGGCTTGCCCCACCCTTGCTGCTTTCAGCTTGCAAGAGATAAAAGGGAAAGAGAAACAAAGGACAATTGAGAACCTCGCTACCATCAAGCAAGCAGCACTGGGAGAAGAGCACGTCCTTCAGACCAGAGGTTCTTGCGCCAAGACGCTTCCTTGACAAAGACTGATGCAATACCGGACTTTCCTCCAGAGGCGACAAGGGGAAAGCCTTCCCCTGGAGCAGTCACCCTGAATATGGACTTGCAACTTACCGGACTGTGTAAGAATAAACCTTCCTTTGTTAAAACCACCTACTCTGTGGTATTTCTGTTAGAGCAGCCTAGCTGACTAAAACAGATGCTAAGGACACATGTACTGACATCTAAAGGATCCCTGGTGACACAGTGATTAATCACTCAGCTGCCAAATAAAAAGTTGGCGGTGCGACCCCTCCAGCTTCTCTCCTAGAAGAAAGACCTCGTGATTTGATCCCATAAAGATCACAGTCTAAGAAACTCTGTGTGGCCATTCTACTTTGTGATATAGGGCAACTGGATGACACACAACAGAAACAACAGCTGGAATGTAGCACAAATGGTGGAAAGGGCAGCAAATGCTTTTCCTAATTTAGGGATGACTGTGGGAGACCACCTGATTACAGAGAAAAGAGATTTGGAGACTGAGAAGCAACTGAGACTACTTAGCATCAGGGTGAAGCCCACGAGAAGAAACATGGGAGGTCACCGATACCTTATGTTAGCAAGCAAGTCCCAGATGGATTCTGAACCTGGGTGGTGACGGCAAAGACTGATATTCTTCAGGAAGAAACCTAGACGTCCACTCATTCTAGAATGAGAGGAAATGACATAAACCTGACAGTGGGAAGTCTCCGGAACAGACAGAGTTTTATGGAAACTTCATGATGTAGAGGAGCATTGGATCAAGCCTGGGTTTCCTGTAAGTCTAAGTCACAGGGAGTGGTAAGAAAGAAAGAAACGATTTTGTCTTTGTCTCTAGGTTTTCCTACTGACATGGATGAGCAAAATATAGACCAACATAATCAAATACTTGCCTAGTTCACCCTAAATATAACCCTAAATATCCCCATGCTTCACACTTGGTGTCAGAGTTTCAATTAGTATTAATATCTAAAGTTCCTTATTTGGGAGTCCTTCATCCCAAAGGCATAAAATCGTGTTTCTTTCTCAGAAGTTCCCTAATGCAGACCTAGGAAATTCTCGTATGTTTAGGAAAAGGTCTCCCAAAATTCTTGTTTTCTTCTTCCCTTAAAAGACAAAGCCAACAAGTAATTTTTTGCAAACAACTGATGATAGCGTACAAGTTAGTGTCTCTATGGGATATTCTGTCCAGTCAGGTCACATGACATTTTCATGATACCAATGGACAAAGCATTTCTCAGGTGATAGCTACCAGAGCATTCAGGCTGGCAAAGCTCTGTGGTAGTGTGGAGAGAATGACTTAAGGAGATTACCAGTTAAATTCATGAACTCATCCTAGAAAAAGTGCTACATATGTCACTGCTGAATATCGCTACGGTCATCTTGGCAATATATGCACCAATACTATTGCCTAGTACACCTTTCAAAGCAGTTTTGGAACTCTTTTTCCAGAACGGCCATCAGAGCTGTCCTTGTGTTACCCTTGATATCTTGAATGGCATCCAGATGTCTTCCTTTCAATATTTTTTTCATCTTTGGGTAAAGAAAAAAGTCAGTAGGGACCAGATCAGATGAGAGAGTGGGTGTTTCAGAGTTCAATTTTATAAACATTAGTTAATATGTCTTGATCTATGTTAGCATATTACTTCTAAATACAGTCTGCTTTTCTAAGTTTGTTTTGAATAGATGGCACAAAGAATGAGAAAAACTTGGATTAAGGGATTAGAGGTGACATGTATGCTATTTAAAGTGAGAAGCTGACTGCTTGAGAGTTTACACTGAGATCAGCAACTTGCTTTGTCCTTCTTACTTTCAGGCAACCCTGACTGCATAGTGGTTAATGCTACGTATGCTAACTATAAGGCTGGCAGTTCAAATCCACCAGACACTCCTTGGAAACACTAAGGGAAAGTTCTACTCTAACCTATAGGGTCTCTGTGAATTGGAATTGACTCGAGGGCAGTGGATTTGCTTTTGGCTTTTCTTGCTTTCAAGCTCTACCTCCCCATACATACATACATGCACATGCATTTATATATGAAACATGCAAAATATAAACATGTAATACAGACAAATTATAAACATTAGCCTAATGGAGAACTCATACTTAAGAATAGACATAAAGAATAGTCATACAGCCTATTATTTTATAAAATGGAGTTAAATACGATGGTCTATAATAATAAATGCACTCACTATCTTTTGACAGTTATGAAAACATAGCACATTTTGGAAATGTTTCTTAAGTATTTTATATGGATACCCACAGCTGCAGAATTGATTCTAACTCATAGCAACTCTATAAAACTTCCCCATAGAGTTCCAATGAGTACCTGGTGGATTTGCACTGCCAGTCTTACAATCAGCAGATGTAGCCCTTAACAACATGGATAGAAAGGTAAAATGTATACCACATATATATACCATATATACCATGTTCTAAGGCAAATGTTTGACTAATTAATACTAAACAAGAGTCTTAGGTTTATCTTTCAGCTTTGCTACAAATTTGTCTTAAAGACACTTAAATGATTTTGTTTGTAGCCCAGGAGCTGCCTGTGTATATTATATACATAAATAATATATAACATACCTTTTTATTGTGCTGTATGGAAAAATAATCTGAATGTTACTTGTGGTTTGGCTGTATGATAATCTTGTCACAAATATGGGCTTGAAATTTAAAAGTAGTCACAGAGTAGTGCTTTGTTACCATTATTTTCTCTTGCATTTGCTAAAAAATTCATTCTGGAACCACCTGTAACTGAAGAAAGCACTTAGTTCATGTGTTAAGAGAGCTGTAACACATGGGTGCACAAAATTAAGACAATCTTTGCATTCATGAAGCTGCTTTTCACTTTGAAAATTGTCGATTTTGGTCATAGGCGGCAACACAGTGCTTATAGAGAGACACTACAGGTAGTAATGGCGTTTGAACACCAAAGAAGGGCCGAGAAGGAGGGAAGAAGCTGAAGAATAAACTTCATGCTGAAGGCCTTATTCCCTCAAAGAAGTTGCCTTCTTTTAAATGTAAAACCAGAAACAGGCAAAAAAGAATACTTTAGTAATTGATTAATAGAATTTTCTGTAAGTTATTCTAAGTGTTAAAAGGACACAGAGCAATGCACGTGGTAGGCGTACCTTATGGTTTAATACATGCGATCCTGTCCTACTGGTTTCTTTTTAGAGGGCAGAGGTGAGGGTGAAAAGGAGGGGACAGGTGTTGGTTGAGGGAGACTGGAAGTAGAGAGAAGAAAAGTGTGCTGTCACAGGGTGAGGAGAGCAGATAGAGTTGCAGAGAGGCAGATGCTTAGGGTTCTATATAGAAAATTGACTTGGATTGTAAACTTGTACTTAATCACAATGAAAAATTAAAAAATCATTTTGAATGTCTTTCTGAATTCTCACAATACTTGGATAGGTCCAAGTTGGCAGGACACAGAAATTTCAAGTCAGATTGCTGGGAGTTACATTTTCCTTTCAACATGGTATTCCTCTTTTTGATTTATGAAAATAGGAAGAGACTGTGACACTGAAAACAGGCCTTGATCTCTAGGTTCCCAAATATAATTATAATAATATTATTTAAGTATAAATTACATATATATAATTATAAATTAAAAATAAATATAATTAATACATGTTTAGTTACTAAATGAATAATTGCTAAACTATGTAAATGAGTTGATGTAAAAAGCACATTTTCCTTTCCAACCTTGGCAAATGGCCACTGTGTGTGATTTATGCCTGTTTTTGCACTTACCCACTGTTAGAGAGAAAGAGAAAATTATGGTCCAGTCTGGTTGTTTTGCTTGGATATTTTAGCCTTTTTTTTTATTTTGCTTTTATTAAACCTGCAATTAGATTCAAAAACTTGGCTAACCCCAGGGCTGGCTAGTTGTCATCAAAATAGTATTTTTCAAAATGTGAAACTTTAGTTTTATTAACTTAAATTTGCATTGCATAATTATTTGATTTTTCAAAAAAGAAAAAAAGAACATTTTAATTTTTTCTCACTTTAATTTTTTTGTCTATTGTGATTAAGTGAAAGTTTACAATCCAAGTCAATTTTCTATATAAAATCCCAAGCACATGCCTCTATGCAACTCCATCTGCTCTCTTCTCCCTGTGACCATACACTCTTCTTTTCCACTCTTGCAGTGGAAAAGACATCTATCCCCTTCTCTCCAGCCTCTCTTCTTCCTCCTAAAAAGAAACCAGTAGGACAGTCTCACATATACTGAACCATGCATCACTCTGTATCCCCAAGTCCAGTCCACTCTTTGTCTAAAGTGTTAGCTTCAGTAGGTTTCAGCTCTAGGCTGAGATATATTTTAAAATTAAGGCCTTTAGAAATTTAATAACTTACATGATTAAATTAAAATCCCTGGGTAGAAGAAACACTTGCCAACTGACCTAAAGGTTGGCAGTTGGAACTCATCCAGAGGCACCAAAGAGGAAAGTCCTGGTCATCAGCTTCCATAAAAATTATGGCTCACAAAACCCTATGGAACAGCTCTGCTTTGTAACACGCAGAGTTGCCATGAGCCAGAATCAGTTCAGTAGCAATGAGTTTGTTGTTGTTTAAGTGTACTTTATTTAATCTCTACCAAGATGTCATTCCTCAATTGCTATTAAAAGAAAAAACTCAAAAATTCTTAAGATTTTGATATTTGTTATTATTATCATCTCTACCTTATTTATAAGTACTGCATCAGGGTATAACCATTTGGGAGCAAAAAAAGTTCAAAACAATAAGTAAAACGAAAACTTAAGAGATTGAGAGATGAACATGGATATAGAGAATAATCAGTTAACGACACAGGTACATATCTTTAAGCAATCAAACTAATGAGTGTATTGGCTTGCTCTATCCAGATCCACAGACATTTCAGTTATGCTAACTGGAAAAGGCAACTCAAGCATTTTCAACTGTAGAGCAATGAGCACCTAGTCTAACCTGTTGCCAACAAATTGATTTCGACTCACAGCAACCCTATGGACAGAGTAGAAGTTGTCTCCTTGGGTTCCTAAACTGTAATCTTTATGGAAGTAGACTGCCACATTTTGCTCCTGTGGAGTGCCTGACAGTTTGAACCCCCAGCCTTTCCAGTTAACTGCTGGGTGTTTAACCACTGTACCACCAAAGAGTCCACCAACAAGCACACTAGTTTATAAAAGATGACAAGCTCAATGTACAGACATCCCACATGGAAATTAAATCATAATTTTAAAAAAATTAGGTTTAATATTGGATGTTACATTAAAAAATTGACAAGTTATGATAACTATTTATAAAGAAGCATCAACAGACTGTTCATATGACTGGAAAATGTTTTAAAGAGGAAGAGTGGAAGGAATCAGGGACATTATCAAATAGGTGACTTCGGGGATGCATGGCAGTTCTTTTAAATGTGTGAAGGCCTTTCCAACAGAAGACTGAGTTATGTTGATAATGAGGTGAAGAATTAGGGTTAGTGTATGGAAGCTAAACAGTTGCATTTATCAACATAAAAACTAAGTTTATAATATTTTCAAAACTTCTACTGTTGCTTCAAGCAGTGGAGAGGAGACTTGACTCTCGTAGATGTCGCTAAAGGGATTCTTTCTGAAATCTATATAAATTATAATATAACATGATGTTTCTAACTAGTTGGCCTTGAATGCCTCATCCAATTTGCAGACCCCAGGATTCCAGTAAGCAACATCATGATAAATAGAGAGAAGACTGAGATTGTCAAGGATTTCATTTTACCTGGATCCACAGGCAACACCCGTGGAAACAGCAATTAAGATTCAAAGTTACTTTGCATTGGGAAAATCGGCTGTGAAAACCTCTTTAAAGTGTTGAAAGATGTCGCCTTGAAGACTAAGGTGTGTCTGACCGAAGCCATGGTATTTTCAATCACATCACATGCATATAAAAGCTGGACAGCATATAAGGAAGACAGAAGAATAATTGACATCTTTGAATTATAGTCTTGGAGATGAATCTTGAATATACCACGTAGTGCCAAAAAATGAACATTTGTGTCTTGGATGAAGGACAACCAGAGTCTTCCTTAGAAGCTAAGATGGTGAGACTGTGTCTTATGTACTTTGGACACGTTATTAGGCGGGGTCGATGCCTGGAGAAAGACATCATGACTTGTAAAATAGAGTGTCAGCAAAAACAAGAAAGACCGTCGAGGAGGCGGACTGGCACCGCAGCTGCAACAGTGGGCTCAAGCACAACAGTTGTAGGCATGGCACAAGACCAGGCAGTGTTTCGTTCTGTTGTACATGGGATTGCCGAGTCGGAGCTGACTTGACAACTCCCAACAACAACAACGTGATTCCATAGGAAACCCCGGCTGCATAGTCGTTATGAGCTGTGGCTGCTGGCTGAAAGGTCGGCAGTTTGAATCCACTAGCTATTATTCAGAAACATTATGAGGTGGTTCAGCTCTGTCTCATGGGGTCGTCACGACATTAACTCACGAACAGACATCAGTGAAGAATGCAGAATGGAAGACCCAGAAAAGCTTCACACTGAGCAACCTTTCCAACTCTTCTTAAACTTCTAAGACATCAGATTTAGAAATAGTGAAACCGGTCAAGTGTCAAAGCTAAAGCAGAGTTCACAGTACACTTGATGATTTGCTGATAACATTAGATCAGAGACTGAAAGCTTAGTGAACTGATTTTAAACATGACTGTTTCCATCAGATGTGCCTTGTTTTCCTTCCACTTCAGTTGGATTTGTGTAATGTGTCACTGAGGACACAAACACACAGCACACCGGGTGGCTTCTGCTATTGCACCCTACGGCTTGGAGAAGACAGCGTGTCTTTCTCAGTGCTGGACAAAAATGAAGCAGAACTCTCTTAGGAAAGCAAAGTCTGTTGAGCCCTTGGGTATGTTGCAGTGCCCGGCCTGGCCTCGCTGCACCTGGGTATATCTGTCCTACTGTTTCTATAAAAAGGAGCAGCCAGAAATTTGACTCTTTCAGACTACTGTGGGAATCATTTGCTTTTGCGTTTACATGGACCCACCCGTTGCCGTTCAGTCAATGCTGACACACAGCAGCCCTACAGAACAGAGTAGAACTTCCCCACAGAACTTTCAAGGAGCTCCCGTGGATTTGAACTGTTGACCCTCTGGTTACAAGCCATAGCACTTAACCACAGCCCCTCCAGGGTTTCCTGTATTTCAGTAATCACATTGAAGAAAATTGTGTGTGTATGGAATGAGAATTACACACTAAATTTCCTAAGAAGGGATCACTGTCATAAACTAGAGCCATAGCTGGGTAAGGGCTGGAGGAACAGGAGATTTCAAGGGCTTTATATTGTTCTAACTTCTAGTTTTCGTATTTTTTTCTCTCTCTCACCTCACTTTCTCTTTTTCATGTTAAAATATTGTTTATTTGATTGCTTATTCTATTGCTTTGAGTTTTCTGCAACGGAAAAATTAATCTTTCATTTCAGATATTTCTGGCCAGTTTCCTATAACGAAATTTATGCTGCAAGAGAAAATTCTAAGGATCCATGGAACCAAAGATGACATTGAAAAACTTTGGATGTTTCTTTCTTTAAGAACTCCCCTACACGTGTTTACATGGCTGATCTAGTTTTAGGAGGATGGATGACTAATTCTCAGCTCTTGTGGCACTAATTTAATTCTTTGATTTCATACAACTCTTTTCAACAAGCACTTGTTAAACAGCTGTTTACCTTCATAACTGCTTTAGATAGTGACAAAAGTCTCTGAAATACTTAGTCTTCAACTCCTCACTTTTTTGGAAGGAATAATTTAGATGCCATTAAAGAAAATAAATACTGTAATCATATAAAATTCATGTAGTGAAAACTACATTTAATATAAATTCTAAGGCTCTACATCAGTGGTTAAATAATCAGAGTAGATTGGAGTTTTGTGGGCAAACGCAAAGGAGGAAGCAAGATTTGAGAGAAGTAAGGCAGTCTCGACCACTCCTGATGGCACAAGGGCTAGAAAATTGGGCTGCTAACCAAGAGGTTGGTGGCATGGACCCACCCAGCTGCTACAGGGAAAAAAAGATCTGACGATTTGCTCTCCTAGAGATCACAGCCCAGAAAACCCTACTGGGAAGTTCTACTCTTCCACATGGCATTATTATGAGGTGAAGTCTACTTGAGGACACCTAGCAGTGACAGCAATAAGGAAACTTAAGTAAACACAACCTAAGACGTAGCAACAAGGTCCATAGGAGTCATACGTCTTGTGCATTCAAGCTAGGATTAGTGGCTCCAAAACTTGAAGAGTAATGGAGAAGAGTCTAAGAAGTAAAATAAAACCAAACCACAGGACCCCAAGGAATCATGTACGAAGGTCTTTGTTAGCTACCTTCCAGTCAGCCCCTGACTCACAGAGATCCTATATACAGCAGAACAAAACACTACCCAGTGCTATGCCACCCTCCGTGATGAGTTTCAGACTGGACTACTGTGATCCATAACGTTTCCACTGGCAGATTTCCTGGAAGTAGATCATCACTGACAGATCATCACTGTCAGTCTCCACTGACAGATGGGTGCTGGCTATGTACTAGGTGCTGGCAGGGAATCAGACGCAGGTCTTTTGTATAGACAAAAAGAAGTCTAACAACCACGATGCAAGCTGATGTAGGGAGGAGTGTGATCTTAATCCAGTAGTAATGAGTTCCTGATGAAGAAAAATGGCTCAGTAAAAACTAAATTTTATGAATATCAAATACCATGATGATGTGAAGAAGACTTGATCTTGGAAATATAAACTTGTTAGTTGCTGTCAAGTCAATTCCAACTCTTGGTGACCCCATGTGTGTAGAGTAGAACTGTGTCCATAAGGTTTTCAAAGCTGAGACCTTTCAGAAGCAGATCACCAGGACTTTCTTGTGCTGTGCTACTTGGTGGATTCAAATGGCCAGCCTTGCAATTAGTAGTTTAGTATTTAACTATCTGAGTTCCCCACGGCTCCAGAGTTAAGTTAGATTGTCCATATTGATTTGTCAGGGAGAGTCAGTATGAAAAGTGAAATGTCCAAGTGAATAAACTCACCAAGGAAACAGGGCATAAAGGTAAGCTCAGGGTAACCGATGAAGGGTTAGGTCATGTCCACCTTTAGGAGATGGGGGAATGATGCATCAAAGGAGGACATTTAGAGAAGTATGAGACATTGCAAAATAATGCCATGGACCTCAAAGTAGGCTGTTTGAGGAGTACGGGTTAAAAATATAGGCTTTTAAAACGTAAAACCAAAGATGAAAGTAGAGGAAGAGCAGTCCCTGGAATCAGATAAGAAAGCGACAACTGTTGATTTCTTTTTTACAGACATTTAATATAGCCAAGTGCCGTCCAGTCAGATCCGACTCATGGCGACCGGACATTTAATATAATAATAATAATAAGTCATTGCTGTCGAGACCCTATAGAGTGTGGTAGAACTGCCCTATTGGAGTGCCTGGTAGATCTGTACTGCAGATGTCCTAGTTAGCAGTTGCAGATCCTGACCACCGTGACATCAGGATTTCCATTTAATACAACAAGGCCATAAAGTCCTAATTTCAAGGTGTAAAAGGAATACAGACAAGATGAGACAACAGAAGAGATAAAGACACTTTATTTTTGAAAGTGACATAAAAGATATGAAGGCAATAATTAGAGGAGACAGAAGATAAAGAAGAGACCTTTTATACTAAAATGAAGAAGTTTTCTACCTATTTGAAGGTAGTGTGTACAAATGGAAGGATCCCTGCGAGCCTGGAAGGAGTCAAGGCGCAGGTGGGAGGAAACAATGAGGC
Source organism: Heterohyrax brucei (assembly GCA_028571685.1). Lineage (NCBI taxonomy): Eukaryota > Metazoa > Chordata > Mammalia > Hyracoidea > Procaviidae > Heterohyrax > Heterohyrax brucei. The sequence continues at coordinate 80,413,258 of CM053148.1, read as the reverse complement.
TCTTCTTCTTTGCCAGGTTAACCTCCATATCAGGAGACTTCAGTGTGTCTTATTTCCATCTCTTCCAAAATCTTGTCTCATTAATTATCACCTTGGAGATCAGCATCCTCAAATAGTCCTCTGTAACAGCTCTTGCCCATGTCTGCAAACATACTCTGGTCTCTCCATCCAAAAAGTATTTTTCCTTATTTGGACTACACCTTTCAGCTAAAGAGCGTATCTCTTTTTCTCTTCAAAATCAAACTTTTAAACAGGATTTCCTTCCTTTTGTCTTACTATGTTTTCCAGTGGTTAGGTGTTGACCAAATGGTCAACAGCTCAAATATACCAGCTGATCCTTGAAAACCACATGGGGCAGTTCTGTTCTGCCCTATAGGATAATTATGAGCAGAAATTAACTGTATGGCAACAGGCTGGTTGCAGGTTTATTCAGAATTCTACACCCTTTATTTACTGTGATGCTATGTCTCATGATTCCATGGACCCTGCTCTTGTCCAGATTGCTAATGCCTTCATTCTTTTTAAATTACTGACATTCCTTTTCTTCCTCACATATTCTTTGCCTTTGGCATTTATGGTACCACACCCCAGGTTTGCTGATCTCTCTTCTGCTCTCTCCCCTTCTCAGTCTGTCCCCCTGAGTATGCTCCTACAGCTTCAGCTGTCACCCTTACACTTGTGAACTCCAGTTTTGGATAATGACCCAGATGTCTCTCCTGAGCTGGATATATCTGCCACCTACTAGACTCCTTGGAGAGTTCAGACTCAACATGCCTGTACCTAAGTCACTGTGTCCCTGAATTGCCACAATTGCTCTTCTCCCAGAGTTCTGTGTCTCATTAATAGTTACCTCCCACCTAGTTAGGTAAGGTAAATTTGATGACAGTTGTTTTGGTCCCTTTCTCTACATCCTTCCTCCAACCCACAAGGTAGCCCGAAAACATGAATTGAGTGAAGTCATTCTCCTGGATGGAAATATTTCCATTGCTCCCTAATGTCCTTTGTGTAACACAGACCACTCAACGTGCGGACTTCTTCAGACACATCCCTTGTCATTCCTTCACGGCTTGTATTTTAGACCAGTTGAATCGCTTGCTGTTCCTGGTATGTTCTGTCTCATGTGAATGTTTTTCCTTATTCTGGGAACTCACTGCCTATCTCTTCTTACCCTCCTCACTCAGCTGATTTCTACTTAACTCTCAGGTCTTACCTTGGATGTCACTTATATCAGGAAGTTATCACTTAGCACACTGTCAGTAAAAGTTTGCGTACCAATGCTGTATGCTTCCAAACCACTCTGAATATGCCACTCAGCCCATTTATGATAGTTTATTTAGCAGTAACCTGTACACCCTATTAGAAGGCAAGTTTTATGAGGGCATCACTTGTCTTGTTCACTGTTGTATTGTATCTCCAAAAACAGCATCCAGCACAGGGTAAGGGTTGGGGAAGACTTATTAAGCCAATAATGAGTGGTATCAATGCAACTTTATCTGAAGACGAATGAGACGCATGAAGATGTTCAGGTAGGTGTTCTCTTTGTGAAAACAGAAAATCACTTGTTCAAATGAGGGCTTGGGTACAGGGAAATATAAGCAAGAGGAGAAATAAAGGTTGGAATAGCCTTAGTGATCATAGAGAAGGAACGTTATTGTTGAGAACAAGAGAGGTAGATTAAAATTGGATAGTGAAGACCAAACAATGATTTATACAATTTTCTATGTATCTTTCTAGAGGTGCTTTGTGTTGTAAAGAAAAATACTGAGAAGTGTAATCACAGATGCCTAAGAAGAATTGACTCAGTGCTCATGGTAGTCAAGTTGGGGGCTGAGGGAAGAGTGAGTGTAGACGACATTTGTTGTGAAGTCAGCATTGACGTAATCAGTTCTAAAATTTGGGCTGGAGCCTCTGGGTGGTGTATACTGTGAATGCACTTGGCTGTGAACTAGACAATTTAAAGTTTAAGTACATCCAGAGAAAGCTCAAAGAAAACCTTGGGGATCTACTTCCAATAAATCAGTCACTGAAAATCTTCTGAATCTTTGTTGTCCTCTTATATACTAAACTCCACAGCACTGGTAGAGCGTGCCTAAAAGATGCAGGAAGCTGAGACACAGTCACTAGTTGGTGTGAACAGGGGCTTTAGAGTGGCTCCAGGCTTTGCTGAAGTGGATGGAGAGGAGGAAACTCAGATGAAAGCAAACAAAGCATCAGTAAAAGAAATTATTTCATTTAATATCTTTGAGTTGATTCTATTGTCTACAGTGTTTAGCACCTGCCTTTCACAAATACATGTGTTGCTGTGAAAATCAGAATTGATCATTTGGATAAGATACAGCTGATTCTTCATTGACAAAATTGTAGCCAACATATTGGCTGGAGTTTCCTCAAAGAAAAAGCAATCGTAAGCACTGACGGACACCTTGTATTCCCCTCCTTGATTTCAATTAGTATAGAAAACTAACACCAGGAAACCACTTTCCTCTCAGCAACTAATTACCCACCTAATGCACTTTTCTGTGGCTGGATCAAACACTTTTCAGGTATCTGTTGATTTCCTATTGTGTGCTCACCATGATACTAAATGTTGAGAGTAAACAAGAAAAATATAAAACATGATCTCAACCGTGCCAATTTGCCAGTGTACTAGTCAGTATAGTCTGATGTCAATGCCATTTGACACTTTTATATGGGTAGTCATGTTGGTGACAAAATGCTTCTATTAATAATTCTTTGCTATTCAGCTGTTCTACCATAATTCTTCTTTGAGTTTTGCATACTGGCTCCTTGTAACCAACCATTGTGTGTATGTGTGTGTAATGTTAATTTGGCCTCATTTTCTAGGTTTTAGAAAGCTTCTGGTGTGCTAACATCCTTTATGTTAACCTATAAAATATGCTGTTTCTTAAGGAAAAAAACTTCACTGTAGTGTTCCTTTTCTGAATTTGCATTTTGATCTATTCTAGTTTTTATTTCATAAATATTTCATCCCAAACTATGTCTTTAGATTCCTTAGATTTTTTTTTGCTTCTGAGAGTGCTGCAATTATATTATTGTCATTTATCATTAATATATGCAATTTCTCCTTAAATGATGATTTTCTTCTTCTTCCTCTTTAAATGTAGCCATTGTGTCCACGATTTAGAAATATTCTTTCCCCAAATCTTACTAGAATCTTCCCACTTTTCATGTAACACAGCTTTAGGTTAAATCCATCTTAATAACTTTTTCTGGAAATACATAATTTGAAAATATAGATGTAGAATCTTGGCATTGTCTTTCACTTCTAAGTTGACAGTTTTGCCTTAATGAATTCAGACTAAGAAGTGCAACTTCTGTAACTAGTACTGAAGTTTATGTGGAGGTATTTCATTTGATCTCTGGATCAGTGCCACAAATCACAGAGGGAAATGACAGATACACTTGCCACAGGACACTATCCATTGACTCATCATGTGTCCAGGGATGTGGTTAATCTGCAGAAGACTGACAATGAAACACATCAACAGCACCTCTAATTTCTGTGTTGATAACACACTGCATTTCCACGAGATAATGCATTGCACATCTTTTCTCATGTGCAAGTATTCTCTGTGTGAATGCCTTCCTCTGGATTAAAGGAATATCAATTTCTACAGAAGCCCAGGTAACACAATAGTTAAGAGACAGGCTGTTAACCCAAATGTCAGCAGTTTAAACCTACCAGCCGTCTCTTGGAAACCCTGTGAGGCAGTTCTGTTCTGTTCTGTTCTACGGGCTGAAACTGATGCGACAGCAAAGAGATTAGTTTTCGGTTTGGGGACCTGGAGAAATCTTTTGAAATACTAAAATGGGCCATTGTTATTCTGCCTGAAAAACATACACAGACTGCGTAGGGGCCCATTTGTGTAGAAAGGGTTTTGTGGAGCATGACTACAGTTGGGGAACTCTGTGATCTTTGGAGATACATTTATTCGTCTGATTTTTCCCCCATTTGGAAGAAACCTAACAATAAAAAATCTTAGATTCCAACCTTACAGCTTCCTTTTCCTTGGCTATTCTGTTTTGATGGGTGGATGAAAAGGAGAACTCCTGAGAGCCGTTAGCGAACAACACAAATAAAAACCGCCACTGCTGTTCCCCTTGAAACATTGCAGCCTGCACACTGATAAGCGTGTGATCTCTCAAGGAGTGCTCCAAACGGCTGCATGCCCTCATCTTTCTCTCCAGAGCCTGTGTGACATTGAGCCTCCTTTTACGACGTGAAGCTGCGCAGTCATATATTTGGAACTGGTTTCTACCAATCCCCAGCGAGGCAGGGCGTTCAGACTGAATGTTTAGTAGACGTATCCCAGGAGGCTGCAGTTAGGGATACAAGCAAGAAAATAAAACAGGTTCCCATGTGAGGTTTGGGTGGTGCATGTATTCTATCTTGTACAGAAGCACAGATGCACGCTGCATGTATTTTCCTCTTCTTTGCATAGTGGCAAGACAGTTTCTATTCAGCCTCATATAGCTGTGTAATTATAAACGCTAGGCAAGGTTTATATGTTTACGTGCTCTTCCCCACAGAACAGCATAGCAAATTAGAAATTATAACTCAATTTAGCTACACTAACTTGGAGACTTAAAAAAAATGCATTTATTTATTTAATAGAATTTTCTCTGAACATATCAATGTTTTCCTTCCCCCCCCCCCCCCGGAAAAAGCATGGAGATATTCTGGGGAAGACAATGTTTGGTTGGGGTTCAATTTTTTTATTTATTTATTTTCCCAGAAGACCGTCTGGAAATGCAGTGTAAATGCTTTTTAATGAGTAAACGTTGCTCATTGTTCTGTCCATCAAAGGATCTTCAGATAGAAGGAAAGTGGTACTTTATTCATCATCTATGACACATGAAAATTTTCTACAATTTTACCTTCCAGTTACACAAAGACCTGAAAGGAAGAACCTATATCCAAAATGTGGATTTAAAAATTCTAGTGTAATTATCTACTTTCTGATTGTTGAAAGATGCAGGATTTTACTTATTTTTTTTTTTAAAGAGTTTTATGTTTCTACCAAGCCTTGTGGCAGTGAGGACATCTAGTATGATCTTTGAGGTGACAGGCAGTGTTTTAGGTGCGTTTACTGGTCTACACATCTTTATGTAGGGAAGAACTTTTTAATCACCTGTTATTTTCAGAACCAGATTCTGAATATCTACCCAGTGGATGAATTTCTTAATTAGAATTTGTGGTTGTGGGGTGTGGAGCAAACCATCCCATGTGACTCTCACCACTTCCAGGTTCAGCATTAAAGACAGGTAAATTTGTTCTACATTTAGGCAACATGTCTCAGGTGTGGATGTTCAACTCCTTCTAAAACTGAATTTTCCAACTCATTAGTGGCTCAAAATATCAGTTCGTTAGGTTGCAATCAGATTTTTAATTTTAAAAGTTGATTAGAATAAAATACAGAATGCATTGTAAAGAGTAATAAAAGTTTTGTTTTTTTATCTTTACACTGGGTGTATTAGTTATAATGCAGTTGTAATCATTTTAGATATTTTTCTTTTTTTTTTAGTATCAATCTCCAGCTGAATCATGTTATACAATATTGTGTGTTGTAGTGTTAATTATTACTTCCTAAGTAACAACGGTATGGCTGCTTTTTCATTTCCATTATCAGTTCTGATAACTCTGGGAGATCACAGCTGCAGTAAGTCCTTGTTACAAATTAAGAAATGGGAGAATGAAAACACAATTTGAACTTCAGCTGCTACAACAAATATCCTGGTGTCAGCATTTTCTAAACATGAAGTTCCTAGATTTTTAAAAGTTGTTATTTCAACTACCTGAATTCTGTGATTGGCTAGATTTTTAGAAGCAAGTTTTCTTTATTGCTGTAATTGGTTGGGGTTTTAATGTGTTAATAGTCTATTTCATCACCAAGTGAGAAGTGGGGATAATATGCGTTTCCTAAGGATCCGACTCGACGGCACTTGGCTGGCAAACATAGTTAACCATAGAACCATTTTTGATATTATTTCTTCGGAATATTGTGTATAGGAACACACTTTGGAGACCGCTGAATTTAATTGTGTTAACTGAGGTAACCTGGATTATATAAAGAGTGAGGCATCAGGATTGGAGGAAGACTCATTAACAACCTGCATTATACAAATGACACAACCCTGCTTGCTGGAAGTGAAGAGGACTTGAAACTCCTATTGATGAAGATAAAAGACAGCAGCCTTCAATGAGGATTACTCCTTGACTTCAAGACAACAAAAGTCCTCACAACTTGACCATTAAGCAGCATCATAAGAAATGGAGAGAGTATTGAAGTTGTCAAGGATTTCATTTTACTTGGTTCCCCAATCAACCCTCATGCAAGCAGCAGTCATGAAATGAAAAGATGCATTGCACTGGGAAAATCTGCTGCAAAGGACCTCTTTAAAGTGTTCAGAAGAAAAGATACCACCTTGAAGACATGCTATTTTCAATTGTATTATATGTAAGCAAAAGCTGGACAACGATTAAGAAAGACAGAAGGAGAATTGACACCTTTGAATTGTGATGTCGGAGAAGAATATTGAGTGTACCTTGGACTACCTAAAGAATAAACAGATCTGTCCTGGAAGAAGTACAACCAGAGTGCTCCTTGGAAGCAAAAATAGCAAGACTGAGTCCTGTGTACTTTGGACATGTTGTCAGGAGGGATCAGCTCCTGGAGAAGGACATCATGCTTAGTAAAGTAGACGGTCAGCCCAAAAGAGGAAGCCCCTCAACAAGATGGTTTGGCACAGTGACTGCTACAACGGGCTTAGGCATAGAAGTGGTTGTGGGCAGATGCAGGACAGGCCAGTGTTTCATTCTGCTGCGCATAGGGTCGCAATGAGTTGGAACCGACTTGACGGTGCTGCTCTGACAGAAACACCACAGAGTGGATGGCTTTAACAAAGGAAGGTTTATTCTTTCGTAGTCCGGTAGGCTACAAGTCCAAATTCAGGATGTCTGCTTCAGGGGAAGGCTTTCCCCCTTGTCCACTATGGAGGAAATTCTGGTATTGCATCAGTCTCTGTCCAGGGAGTATCTTGGCACAGGAACCTCAGGTCTGAAAGATGCGCTCTTCTCCCGGTGCTGCTTTCTTGATGATATGAGGTTCCCAATTCTCTACCTGCTTCCCTTTCCTTTTATTTCTTGTAGGATGAAAGGATTAAGGGTGGGACAAGGCGTACATCAGGGAAGCTCCCCTTACAGTGGAGCAGGGCGATAATCCTATAAAGGGATTTACAGTCCCACCCTAATCCTTTAACATACAGCATAGGAGAATCACAAAATGTAGGACAATCGCAAAATATGAAGAATCATGCCCCAGCCACATGGCTACACGTATTTTCGGGGTGACACAATTCAATCCGTGACATCACCTAATGACAAATGAAGTAATTAAGAGGGACAAATCCTTGCAAACCAAGTTTGAATGGTCTAATGGTATGATATAGTATTTCCAGGAAATCAGATTAAACTTTAATTTTCCTATAAACTGGAATTTAAAAACAGAATTGTTGGTATTTTCCATGCTCAACATTCAAATGTATACATCCGAAAACCAAACCAAAGCCGTTGCCACTGAGTCAATGCCAACTCATGGCGACTTGGTAGTGTAAGGCACTCTCTTCCTTAGGGAACTCACTTTAGTGATTTTAGAAGTAGTAAAGGTACTATTTATTTCCCCCTTTTATTATCAGTAACATAAATTAGTATTGCAATTTACATTAAAAAAAGACTTCATTATGTTGAAATTACAGCACTATCACAATTACCCTAACCACATACATATGTCTGTTTGTCACATTGTGATGGCTTACTTGTTGCTGTGACACCAGAGGCTTTGCCACCAGTATGTCAAAGGCCAGCAAGGTCACTCTTGGTGGATGTGTTTCAGTGGAGCTCCCAGACAAAGAGAGATTAGGAAATAGGACCTGGGCATCTACTTCTAGAAAAAACTGGGCAGTGAAAACCTTATGAATAACAACAACATCACAAATACATAAAGCTTTATTGTTTAGTTTATTCAGTTCCTCTCACAAACGCTGGGAATAGGAGGAGATTGTCTGAAACCCCTTCAAACCGATGTGCATGGATTTCCAGAGACAGAGCTGGTGAAAGTGGGCCATTCAGCTGTCACTTCAAATATGATACTGTCTTTTCCTTCCGTCACTGTGTCTTAGTCATCTCATGCTGCTGTGACAGAAATACCACAAGGGAATGATTTTGACAAACAGGCATTTATTCTCACAGTCTAGGAGGATAGAAGTCCAAATTCAGGGTATCAGCCCCAGGGGTAGTTCTTCTCGTTCTGTTGACTCTGGAGGAAGGTCCTTCTTGGCAATCTTGCCCTGGACTAGGAATTCTCTCTGCGGAAATCTCGGTCTGAAGGAAACACTCTGCTTTCGTTGCTTCTCTCTTGGTGGCAAGAGGTTCCCTCTTTGCTCACTTCCCTTTCCTTTTACCTCTTGTAAGATAAAAGGTGATGCAGGCGACACCTGGGAAGTATTTGTTACATTGTATCATGGCTGTGACCTGGGTGAAGGTGTTGCATTCCACCTGAATTCTCTGTAACACAGAATTACAATCACAGAATGAAGGACAACCACACGGCACTGGGAGTCACTGCCTAACCAAGTAGACGTATGTTTCGGGGGACATAACTTGATCCATAACAACTGGTTTAACACACATACTAGAAAGCCCCATCAAAACAGATGCTGTTTCTGAGGGTCTGGAGTCTACACATTTGTTTTAGAAGTGTCTTGAGTATAGACCACAGAGGGTTTCTAACTTCTGCTATAGAATAGAGAGGAATGGCTCCCTGACCAGGCCACTGGGACCCAAGCTCGCGGCTGAGTCCAGCTTTGTGACGTGTCTGCACTTGGCTCTTCCTTCTCTGGCCAATGCCTGATGTGCCTCCAAGAAGACGTTGTGTGAGCCAGCCCTATCTTCAGCCCTGTTCAGTTGTGGGGACTCCCTAGCCTCCTGTACTGCGGGGATGTTTAGTGGGACAGCAATCTGCTTTCCTTCATTCCTGTCTTACAAGCTCTTCTCCCTAAGCAATAAGCTAGAATGCTGGGGGACAGGGAAGGGGACATGGGTGACACACAGTGGATTAACAAAGTCCCCTTTCCCATAATGCATATCCCAGTGGTGATGGCTGTAGGGGTTAAGAGCTACAGCAGCTCACTAACAGGTTGGCAGTTTGAATTCACCAGCTGCTCCCTGGAACTCTATGGGGCAGCTCTGCTTCATCCTAAAGAGTCACCCTGAGTCCAAATCAATTTCACTGAAAAGATTTTTTTTCTTCCCCATGATAGCAAAGCCCTTGCCTTTGGACAAAGATCCTGAGGCTATCTTTTCCTTGATGTGAGATAATTTCTTCGAGATCCGTTCCTGCTGCATTGCCGCTTGACTGAGTGGGAGAGGTCACCCATCACTCACAGCCTGCATATACCTGTTCTTGTAGTTCACACCAAGTTCAGGACGCAACACTGAAATACTACAGAAAATAGGCAGTACCCACCACTGACAATGTATGTCTTCTACTCTCTCTACTTCTCGAGCCCAGGCTGATATGTACATGACACTATTATCCTGCTGGGGCTGGGCAACACCTTTACCACTGCTGTGTGCCTTCTTGTTTTTACACGAGCTGGGCGAGTCACACAGGGTTTAAATAATTTTCCCAGAGTTATTCCACCAAAATTTGGACCCAGACCCACATAATTTCTGGCAAAGGTTAGCACTGGTGTAGAATGCGACTAATTTACTCTGAGAATTCACGCTCAAAGCCTCAACAATGCAATGCTCCAACAGCCTAAGTTAGTCTTATGTGTCCTCTTGGTGATAAATATAAGGGAACCTAACAAAAGTCACTTAGATTATTAAGCTACATTCCATCTTCTGCCACAATTACTACCCTCTGACCTGCCTAGCAGGTCTTCATTCTGCCCCCTATCTCTGAGGAAATAGAATTGATTAAGACCTCAGAGAGAGATAATGAAATTTTGGGTAATTCACACTGTTCAATAAGATAGAATGAAACCGTAGGATGTAATGAATATCTTGTGACTGCTCAGTACTGTTCTGTGACAAACACCTACCTCTTTGAATTCTGGCTATAAAAAATGCTGGAAATGTAACCCAAATGGGACAGTTTTTTCAGAAATTATTCTCACTGTCCTCCAGATTTGCTGGCTATCTGCGAATAAAGCACTGGACCCCACACTGTCTCGGAATTTGGCTGTCAGTGACAGGTGGAATGAACTTGCTTTGGTACGGCGGCACCCTCAGTCCTTGAGGACAAAGTGTAGATGTCACTTTTATGAAAGGCTATTTAGCAAGCTCACAGTTCCCTTACTCTCTTTCTCTCTCTCGTTATGCGTGTATGTGTATGTGTGTGTATGTATGAGAAACAAAATGCCAAGTGTCCAAGCACTAACTAAAAGGTTGATGTTGAACCCATTCAGAGGCACCTTGGAAGAAAGGTATGGCAACCTGCTTCCTAAAGGTCATGGCCATAAAAATAATTTACAGAGCACAGTTCTGCTCTAGTAAACATGGGGTTGCTGTGAGTTAGAATCATTGTGACAACCAGTGTTATACATATATATATCCCCACCCCTCAAAAACAAAACAAGAAATCCTTTGCTGTCCAGTTAATTCCAGTTCAGTGACTCTGTAGGACTCAGTGTGTCTGCCAGGGCTTTGATAGCTAATCGTTGCCCTTGAGTTGAGTCTGACTGATAGCAACTGCCCCACAAGGTTTCCAACAAGTGCCTGGTGGATTCAAACTGCCCACCTTTTGGTTGAGCAGCCCAGCTCTTAACTGTTGTGCCACCAGGGCAATACATGAATACTTAACATATACTGTATACTTACTATATATTACATAAAAACAATGCAAACAAATTGAAAAGTCTTTCATTAAACAGGGGAGTGACTTGCAGGTTCCTTGCTAAGGGAACAGATTGTCCTGCTAGGTTGGAAGAGCAAGGCAGGGTTGGTTACCTCAAGCCTCACTGACTAATAATTCATGTTGGGATTATGGGCAAAGGTGGAGTGATGTGAAGTGAGTGATGTGAGACAGAGAAATTAAGGGATGGGTGGTGTTTGGGTGAGAGGTTCAAGTATTACGTGAATCACAGGATGAGACATAGGGAGGGAGAAGTTTATGAAGGAGGAAGGGAAACAAGTCAGTTTGGTGTTGAAGAGGAAAGGGTTAGAAAATAAAGGTGGGGAACTAGAAGGAGCTACTGTAGACTAAATACAATGTTTTGATCAGGTCCTAAATTTTTCCTGAAATTCTTGAGTTCAGTAACATTTACAAAAATGTCAAATTAATCAAAGAAGTCACTTGGCATTGTCAATGCCACACATGCTATCAATGTATTTAGCATATGTTTTCTGAGCACTTTAGTATCTAAAAAATATTTCACCAGGTACTGGATTAAATGACAGCAAAAAGGTGATCAAAGACTTTATCTCAGTTTAAAGTCAAGAGAAGGAGAGAGAATTCACATACAAACACATACTCACTGTGTAACTCTGGAGAAAAGGAGAATTTATTCATCATTGATCCTATAATTATTATCAATAATTAAAAAATAAACAAACACACACAAAAAACTGTTTAAAGGTATACTCAAACACATGGCAAATGAAGAACAAACAAAGCATTCTGAAAAGGCCATCTAAAGAACACACCCTCGGGACTGGACAAGTTCAAGAGTACTTGGAAGGTGTCAGGGGAATATGCTCAGGGACAATGACAAATGCTGTTTAAATCCAAACTTACACATTGTTCAGAAAAAAAAAAAAAAAAGCCAGCCAAGCCACGTGCCGTCGAGTTGGCTCCTACTCATGGCGACCCTAGGAAAAAAAAAGATTCAGAATAAAACACTAGTCTTAAGAATATTCATTTCCAGAAGAGGGCTATTTGGTAATGATAAAATGGTTGTTTCCTCAAAAAGACATAACAGTTTTAAACGCCTAGGCATCTGTTAACAGACTTCAAAATAAATAAAGCAAAAACTTACAGAAATAAATTAGAAATGGACAAATCTACCAAAAAAAGTTGGAGATTTTTGTCACTCATCTCAGAAAAGGATAGAACAAACATTCTAAAAATCTGTTAGGATATATTGATATTTATTTATGGACTGCTATACCCAGCACAACTATATCCTCATGACTGGATCAACACGTAACATTAAAATAAATGAAGAAAAGACTGAAATTGTCAAGGATTTCTTTTTACCTGTATTCATAATCAATGCTTAGGGATGCAGCAGTCAAGAAATCCAGTAACCAAGTACATTGGGTGAATCTGTTTCAAAACTCTTCAGCCCTAAGGTCGCTTTGGGCACTAAGGTATACCTGACCCAAGCCAAGGTATTTTCAATCACCACATACACATGTAAAAGCTGAACAGCAAATAAGAAAAACCAAAGAAGAATTGATGCCTTTGAGTTATGGTGTTGGTGAAGAACATTGTTTATGATATGGATGTCCAGAAGAGCAAACAAATCTGTGTTGAAACTATAGCTAGAATGTTCCTTAGAAGTGAGGATGGTAAGACTTTGTCTCTCGCACTTCGGACATGTTATCAGGAGTAACCAATCTTTGGAAAAGGACATCATGCTTGGTAAAGCCGAGGGTCAGGGAAAGAGAGGAAGACCGTCAACAAGAAAGACTGACCCAGTGGCTGCCACAATGGTCTCAAACATGGCATTGATTGTGAGGACAGCAGAGGACGGGGCAGCGTTTATCTTTGTCACGTATGGGGCTGCTATGAGTTGGAACTAACTCCATGACACCTAATGACGGCACATCTAGTAAAAGGAGACCTGGCGATGCTGCCGTTAAAGCGCCTGACTGCTAACCAAAAGACAGATGACCAGAACCCATGGGCTACTTTGTAGGTGAAACATGTGGCAGTTTGCTTCCCAACAGATTGCAACCTTGGAAAACTGGTGGGCAGTTTACCCTGTCCCAAATAGTCACTATGATTCACAATCAACTCTAGAGAAACATCTGGAATACCTAAATTCCTCAAAGACATACGCAAACATTAACGAAGATACACCATTTGTTGAGTTAGAACAAGTCTAGAAAAAGTTATTAGGATCAAGCTGATGTTCCTCCTCCCTGACCTAAATAAAACTGAATGTGAAATCCACAAAAAAGTAATTCTGAGAAATCTTCAAATATTTGGAAATAAAGTAATATCATCTAAGTAACATATGATTTGTAAAAGATATTGCTAGGAAAATTAGGAAATATTTTGAATGCAAGGATAATAAAAATACAACATACTACTTTTTTTCCTGAAAATCGGCTAAAGCTGTTTCTAGAGGGGAATTTAAGAGCTTCGGTTCTTGTACTAAAAAAGAAAGGAGGTTTAAAATCGGTAATCTGAGTTTTCACTTTAAGAAACTTGGGAAAAAAGAGAAATTCAACCTAGCTGAGAAAATAGAAACAAATATAACAGCAGAAATCGATGAAATAAAAGCTGTTTAAAATTTTGAAAAAGCTTGTTTTTGAAAAACTGCTATCTACAGTGATCAAAACAAACGTGAAAACACAAATTGCCAACACTACAAACAAACAACAACACCACAATAGCTTTTGAAGACATAAAAATGCTAATAAAAGAGTCTTGTTGTGTGCCATTAAGTCGATTAAAACTTGTAGTTTCCCAGAGTAGAACAGCTTTACAGGGTTTCTTTGGCTGTAATCTTTACCAAAGCAGATAGCCAGAGCTTTTCTCTCTTAGAGCAGAAGGTGAGTTCTAACTGCTGACTTTTGGATTAGCAGTAGCAAGTTTAAGCATTATGCAACCATGACTGCTAAATAAGATTATTATGGATTATATTATGCCTATAAACTTGATGGAAACCTTGGTGGTATAGTGGTTAAATGTTATGTCTACTAACCAAAAGGTCAGCAGTTCAAATCTGCCAAGTGCTCCTTGGCAACTCTAGGGGGCAGTTCTACTCTGACCTATAGGGTCTCTGTGAGTAGGAATCGACTCGATGGCAGTGGGTTTTTTATAAACTTGATAATTCAGATGAAGTAATTATATATTTTGAAGGAAGAAAAATTCACCATATCCAATAAGAAAGAAATAGCAAATCTGAGTAATGCTCTATCAGTTAAAGAAATTGAATTCATAATTAAAATCTTTCTACAAAGAAAAATTTTTAAGTCTCCTGTTTTCACAAGTAAATTCAATCAAATGTTTAGGAACATTCACATACCAAATATCCAGAAACAGAGGAGACACTTCTTAACATAGACTTAATATCAAATTAAGACAAGGACATTACGAGAAATTTGCAGAATAGTATTCTTCATGAACATTCACACAGAAGTAAATATTGGCACATGGAATTCAAGAACATATAAAAAGAATAATGCATCATCTCAAACGGGGTTTATCTTAAGAATACAGAATTAGCTTAACACTAGAAAATCCATTAATTAACCACATTAGAAGTCCAAAGGAGGATAATACCATCTCTTAATAGATGCAGAAAAAGCTTTTGACTTCATTCAGTACTCCTACATTGCAAACATTTTAGCAAATTAGAACAGAAGGTAATATCCTCAATGCAATAAAACAATACATATACACATATATACTTTATTGTCATACATCTAACATTACACTTAATGGTAGAACTTAAAACACTCCCTTTTTATTGGCAACAAGATAAGAATGTTCTGTCTCACCAGTCCGCTTAGATCTTGCTCTGGAGATCTGAATCAGAGCAGTAAGAGAGAGGAAGGAAGAAAAGATATAAAGTCGAATCAACCCAAATCCGGAAGAGCAAGCTCACTGCAGTTCAGTCTGTTTGGATTCGTGGTGAAGCTGCATGTTACAGAACAGAGCTGTTCTACAGAGTTTTCTAGGCTGTAATATTTATGTGAGATCACCAGGTCTTTCTTCCTTGGTGCTACTAGGTGTGTTAGAATGCCACCCTTTAGGTTGATAGTGGAGCACCCTCTGTTTGTACCACCCAGGGACCTATAAAATTCAATGTTGTTGTTGTTAGTTTAGGAGAAAAATCAAACAACCCTTATTCATAAATGACATGATTGAATACGCACAAAAAAATTCTAAGGCTACAAAATTTTTAAAAATCTTTTTCAATATGAGCAAAGAGAAGCAGGAAATGTAACAGCTTTCCCAGCATCAAATGAGTCAATAGCTTTGATATGACTAGAAACCAGGTTACTTGGAGCTGACACCCAGTTGCAGTCCCAGCCAAGGACAGTCAGATCGGTAAAACTAGGAGCCCTTATCAACACCCTCCCTACCCAGAGATCTGTGGAAACTTCAGGCTGAACTCAGTTAGGTGGCATCTCTGTTGACAAGTGCACCATAGAACCCGAGAGAAAGCAGGGCAGAAGTATCCCATCTTTGCTTCTGTACACTCACGTGTAACTTGTCTAACTTGTCTCCAATTGTCTTTGTCATCTACTGCTTCCATAATAGAAATGCCATCATGGATCGATTTAACAAAGAGAAATTTATATTGTCACAGTCCGGTGGGTGACAAGTTCAAATTTTTGGTGTCCGCTCCAGGGTAAGACTTTCTCTGCTGGCTCTGGAGGAACGTCCTTGACCATCTTCCCTTGGACTGGAAGTTTCTGAGGTGTAGGCACCCTGGGTCCTTTTCAGTGCACGTGACCTATTTCTAGCACTGCTTCTTGGAGGTGTGGGTTCCCCACCTCTCTCCTTTATATCTCAGGAAATTGGATCAAGACACAATACAGTCTTCCATGTTGAGTCCTTCCCCAGCAACACAACTGCTGCTCGTCTTCGCTCATTAACATCGGAGAGGTAGGATTTACAACATGCAAAAATATCAAGCAATTCTGGGAATTATGGCCGAGCTAGATTGCTATACACGTTTGGGGGGGCGGAGTTAGGAAACAATTCAATCTGTGACACCAATGGATCTTGTATTTTATGTATTTTCTTTACTAGGGAGTGTTTTCCTGACTGGGATCGCCTTCTTCCCATATACCTACTCTTTCCTTTACAACCCAGTTCAAATTTTAGGTAGTCTACTTTAGAAATTCTTCCAACGCACTATTTATTCTATGTATATATCATAACACATATTATTATTTAAATCTTGATTGCATCTATGTCTTATGGCCTCCACTGGATTACAAGCTTTACAAGAACAAGGCCATCCCTCACACTTCTCTGGGACTATTGCCTAGCTACTTACTCAGTAATTACTTGTTAAAAGAAAGCAACATATGAAGGTTGAATGTTATCCTTTGTAGTTCCCTAGTTTCGGCTTACTTGTACAGACATATTTTTCAAGGCATTTCACATGTGGCTTGCGTGTTCTACAGAGGGTTATAGGCCAGTAAAAGAGGTGTTTATACTTTATATGCACTTTTTAATGACTATAAACATTTCATTGATGAAACTGGAACAGGCTTTGGAACCAGGGAGAGAATGTTTTAAATATTCACAAAGAAAACACAGCTTTAAAAGGGTGATTCAAAATCAGCATCATCGTATTTTAAAATCAAAAGTCATTGATAGGCATGTCTACCATGCAGAGCTTAGGGCTTTCCTTCTAGGTAGTTTCTCTTCCTTTTACATCAGGGCAGGGGAGCCAATACTTGACCAAGAATCAGAAGGTCTGGATCTTAAGTCATGTGAATAAAAGAAGTGCGTCATCACACTGGTTTAGGAGTTCATTTCTTTACCTGCAAAATGAGAAGATACACTAGATGTCACCTATGGTCCCTGCTAGGTCTATTATCCTTGCAACCACGTGACTCAGGCAACAGCCTTGCACTCAAACTGTTGTCATGGACCAAAAACACTGGCATCATGTGGAAGCATGCTGGAATCATAGAACCCCGCCTTGAGTCCTGGTTCAGACCTAGTGAAGCAGAGCCTGCATTTCAAGAGATCTCCAGGTGATTGGTGCAGACATTAAAGTTAGAAAAGCACTATTTTAGAATGTGCACATTACCCTGGATCATACCCACCCACCATCACTGAGTCAATTCTGACTCATAGCAACTGTATAGGACAGAGTGGAACTGCTCCACAGTCTCCAAGAAGCACCTTGTGGATTCTAACTGCTGACCTTTTGGCTAGCAGCCATGGCTCTAACCACTATGAAACCAAGGTTTCCTCATCGGACCATGGCAACTCTAAGTGTGGTGCATATTTTTCTCTAAAGTTAAGAGAGTATGTCGTGAAAACAAACAACCTGTTATTTTCCTCCCGGGAAGATACGTGTCAGAAAGAATCTGTAATTCATTGAATATATGATTATCAGATTGATTTTTCCTTTTCCCTTTTATATATCAGGAGATATGACACTTTGCTCTTCCAGGTGGGGAGCAGAAAACCCTTCATTTGTCCTTTGTTCGGATCTGGGGGCTCACTGGGAGAATTTATTCTCGAAAGGACGAAAACAGCGCATGGAAATGGTTATCTTTTACGGTATCCACTCAGGCAGGACTGTATTCTGTCTCCTTTGCACGTCTTAACTGAACAACAGACTAATTATACTGACATGTCTTTCCAAACTGAAGGCAATATTTGCTTTAATTGGTTTTTCCTGTTGGGTTGCTTGACATTAGCTATAATTAATGTGTTAAACTGGATCTCACTCTTCAGAGTTTCTTAATAAACAACAACCTTGGAATTTATACTCCCCTTATTTTTTTTTATTTTTTTCTTTTCCTCTAGGACAAAAGGCTTTGTTAGTTACTTAATGTTATTTTAATTCTGTCTATGGCATTTCCCTATTCTACCAATTTCTTAAAGAATGGACTACAAGACATTTAAAAAGTAAAGCATTCAAATCAAGTATGTATTGATTTCACTATTCAGAAATAGGTTTCCTTAAACAAACTATGTAACCAGTTGATTAAAACAGGCAACTGACTGATGGAATGTTTGGGTCCTCTATTAACATGTGTTTGTAGTTAATTTCTCACTCACCACTGTCCCAACTGAGCTAAAACAACTGTACTCCAGCCTGTATGTATGTGTGTCTTAAATATCTTCATACCAGTGCAGTTGTTGACATTTTCATTCTTCTTCAATTTATACCACTTTCTTCCTATGCCTTCTTGTGAGTTTATTTCAACACATTTATTTCTACTCTGAAGATCTTCATTTTTCCACCAGTTTCCTTTCCATCAGTTCGAGTGCAAATGAAAAAGCTGTTATAAAACTCAATGTTCTGTGATAGACAGTTATAATCATCTTGGTTTAGAAAGAAAAAAAAAAAATCAGGTAGTTACCACACTGTTAGAATCACTGATTACGTAGTGATTAAATGCTACAGCTGCTAACCTAGAGGCCAGCATTTCTAATCTACCGTATCATCCACAAAAACTCTATGGGGTTGCTACGAGTCAGAATCAACTTAATGGCAATGGAATTGGCTTTGGTTTTTGGTGCTGTTACGATTTCCCATGAGAACCAGAGTTAAGAAGGTAGTCCATGTATGTATTATTTCTCGGGCCTTGGAATGCTTTCTAAAGATGCACTGCACTGGGCAAATACTATGCAAAATAACTTTTCAAGGTTTTTAAAAACAAAGATGTCTCGTTGATTAGTAAGTTGCCCCTGACCAAACCCACAGATTTTTCCACAGCCTCGTATGCATGAGAAAGCTGGGTGAGGAAAATGAAGCCAGAAGAAGAGGTGACTTAGAATTGTGGTGGACTGCCAGAAGAATAAATCAGTCTTACAAGAAACTTAACCAGAATGTTCTTTAGAAGCAAGAATGGCAAGACTTTGAGTTGCTTACTTTGGACATATCGGAAAAGACTCAACTGCTGAAACAATGTCAGTATGGTTGGCAAACTATCAGTGGAAATAGTGTGACCCTCAGGGACAAGAGTGACACAAGAGCCACAGCAACGGACTGAAACATCTCAGTGATCATGAAGACGAGGCAGGACTGGGCAGCATTTCATCTTCTTCTGCTTTATACAAGGTCCTCAAGAAAGAATCAGAGCTGAC
This sequence comes from Heterohyrax brucei, assembly GCA_028571685.1. Taxonomy (NCBI): domain Eukaryota; kingdom Metazoa; phylum Chordata; class Mammalia; order Hyracoidea; family Procaviidae; genus Heterohyrax; species Heterohyrax brucei. The sequence goes on along the minus strand of CM053148.1, from coordinate 80,394,209 downwards.
TGAATGACAATCAACAACTTAGGAAGACCTTTGCACTTTTCCCATTCTGTAAGGTTCTGAAGACCAAAGACTCCCTTCATTATCCAGTCCACAACGACAAAAATAAAACTGTCATCACTCGCTCACTGAGTGTTGTTTCCACATGGACTTCAGACACTGGATTCCTACACAATGGAAAGTGATGTAGAAATTCAAGCACCCTCTTTGAGTGATCAGCCCTCCATGCTTTCACAGGAGGGCAAGGGTCTGTTCTCCACTTTGTGACTCAGAGTAGAAATAAACATAGACCTAAACCCACTCTAAACTATTAACAAAGATACCATTTTACTGTCCAAGTATATGTAATAGGAACCCAGAGATAGAAACCATCTAACCTGGACTGATGACATTATCATGCTCCTTTGTAGTAAGTTTGAATGCATAATCAGGTTAATGACAGAGATCACTGGTTTCAAATCCTGAAAAGGACTTGCCAGTAAAAGACACTCAGTGTCTGGGTGCTGAGTAATGCAACAGTTCTGGCCACAACTGTCTTCAGTTGAATCCATTCAGAGGCACCCTATTTTCATCCTAATTCAGATTGTATTGGCAGATGGTTATAGATTTTTACATAGAAGAGTTATCACGTATTCCCATATGGTACCACTCAAATTCAACACCATCATTATCTGTATAAAATACAGGGCTATGTAACTTCCAGGGCTATTCATTTTGTATTTGAAATATTTTGAGGCATGTAGACATGTCTGAGGATGTCGCGAGAGGAAAGTCCTGCCTTTCCAAATGCTATTTTTTAAAGTACATGGAACTTTTTAACATAGCTTTACAGAGAATTTGAAACTGATTAGATTCCTAGTGACCTGGCTGAGGTTCCAGAGAGTAGGCTAGAAAGTCTCCTCTCTTGATGGGTGGCAAACCAAGCTCCCCCTCCCCAAGGACATACAATCTTCTAGGTAGGAAAGTTTTCCTAAAGAAATTCTTATTAAGTGAAAGTACATCCCAAAGAGGGAATGGTTCAGTCTCTGAGAGTAGAGAAGACACTGTATAGATTCTGGGTGTCCCTTTGATACATTGGCAAGGGAGGAGAGCAGTGACGTTGTGGTTCAGTTGACGTAGCTCCTGGACGCAAGTCTTGGGCCATATGTCAACAGGTGCGTGATGGGTTCCTCTACTGGAGAGTATGACAATGATGTGGAGACAGGATGGAAATAGGGCTAGGTCATCCCCAGGTTGTCTTTGCTGTGCATGTGTGCGTGTGGTCACACAGTCAGGAGAACTGCTGTGTCCTTTCTGCAACTACTGGGAAGGAACCATCATTTCTGTGATTGCCTTTCCCGTACTAATGCTGTCATTTCCAACTGCCAGGAAGGAACCATCCTATCTGTGATTATCCTTTCGAAGTTGCAAGCTGGGGTGACCAGGTTCCCTTGGTAACCTTATCAGCTTGGGGAAGTATTCAGCTATCTTTAAAAGTACATTCTATTTTTGTCATATTTTATGACAACTGTATATGATCAAAATCTTGAGTATGAAACAAAAGCTTTTGTTCTCATTTTACTTTGAAGCAAAATTAAGAAAATTAGAGTTGAATGGGAAATATAACATGAGGATATTATAACTATGTTATTTTGAATGGTGTGTTTTGTTGTGTGTCACAGAGTCACTCTCTAATGTCCTCTCACTGATGCTCTTGTTCTTTACTCTCTCATACACAACTTCTCAAACTCTACAATCCCCCTACTGTGGATTGAACTGCATTCTCACCAAAATGTGTGTAGCAATTTGTCTAGGCCATGATTCACAACTTTGTGTGATATTCCTTTATATTGTAGATTCTGCCTCTGAGATGTTAATGAGGGAGGATGCCAGCCAAGCCAAGTGCCCTTGAGTCGGATGAGGACGGTAACAGCTAAATTGTTGCAGCAGTACTCTGTGTGGCATTATGCTTGTGCTGAGACAATCTCCTGGGATATAAAGAAAAGGGAATCAAGCAGAGATGGGGACCTCATACCACCAAGAAGCAGTGCCAGGAAATGACAGCAAAAGTTGGAAAAGACGCAAAATCTCTGTGCATCAGAAGTTTCCAGTTCAGGGGAAAATTGACAACAAGGTCCCTCATCCAGAGCCAAACAGAGAAAGCCTACCTCTCGAGCTAATACCCTAAATTTGAACTTTTAACCTACTGGACTGTGACAAAGTAAAATTTCTCTTTTTAAAGCCATCCACTTGTGACAGTTCTGTTAAAGCAGCACTAGACGACTAGGACACCCACCATTTCAATAACTTTCCCCTCGTTTTCACCCTCTATGTACCACCACCACCACTTGTCTGTTTCTCAGGCTGCAGTGGCTTGCATGTTGCTATGATACTACTAGTATCTCAAATATTAGAGGATCACCCACAGTAGATGGGTTTCAATGGAGTGTTCAGACTAGGACAGACTGCTAAGAAAGGCTTGGCAGCCAACTTCCAAAAAACAGCCAATGAAAACTCTGTGGAACACAGATTATTGCCTGAGACTATGACTCACTGATTTCAGATGGATCTTAAGAGAAACGTGTCTCAAGAAAAGGACTTCATATCTGATTAAGTGGAAGGGCATTGAAGCCAGAGACACTCACAATGAGATGGATTAACAACGTCCCAAACAACCAACTCAAACATGCCCACATACCATGAAGATGGCACAGAGCAGACAACGTTTCATTCTGTTACGTGTAAGGTCACCGTAAGTCAGAGCTAGCTCTATAGCAGGGAACAACAACCACAGGGACAGTCATCCCCTTGACTCTCACCATCACTTTAACTGTTTTCATGTCATGACTTCGAGCACCACGGATTTCTTTTGTAATTACAGTATCATATACTTACTTTATTCCTTTTCCCCTCAAGAATCAGGTCCTCATCCTCTTATGATCTCAACTTCCTCTATTGGTAATTTTTTTTTCTTCCAATCTAGTAGATTCTTCCTGGTTTTACTTTTCAATAGACTGGCTTTCACAGTCAGTAAGTTTTACAATGATTTTACTAGGATCTTGGAATTCTTTGTTTCCATAAGCTTCTGCAATATTAGATACAATAACACTCACATACCTAGGTTATCAAACTTGGCTATGAATCAAAAAAGTTAATTATTAACCAATAATGAACAATGTAAATTATCGTATTAAAAAAAAAATTCAGTAAGGCCTGTAAGTTTTCTTAGCAATCCTACTAAGCCCCTGTGAAGATGAGCGGCATTCGTGTTTACAACAGACAGGAGAGTCTTTATTTTTGCTTCAGAAACAAATAACCTTAAAACACTGCTGGCTTAAAACAGCAGTGGTCACAGATCTTATGCCAATTTGCTTGGCACGAGGGTGGTTCTGGCCTTCTACTGGTGGAGCCAACAAAACAGAGATTTAAAGTCCTCTGGATCAGAGGAAATGAGCACAGAGGCATGAGTCAGAAGAACTGCCCATCTTTGTAGTCCTTAATAGCATTTTCCACAGAGTTCTGACTCTTCCCATTCTCTCCAAACCTCAAGACCAATTATCCCCAGTAGATTACATTTTGCCCACTTTATTTGACAAACAGATATTAAATAATAAATCACTCAATTTCATTCCTCTGCATATATCCCTGTATAGTCCTAAATCTGTTCTTCTCCTTTTTTTTTTTTTTTTTTAAATCCCTGGAATCATTTTAGCTACAAAGAGTTTAGAACCAAGAGCATGAAAGGCTGATATAGGACAGACGATGGCTAGCTTGTAGGACATTACTGAGAACCTTGATTCAAAAGGAGCCTTGATTCAAAAAACTGGTATTGCTGTTTGGAATTATGGCAACCCTAGAGAACAAAGTACAGCTGTCCCGCAAGGTTTCTAAGGAGTAGCAGGTAGATTGAACCACAGACCTTTTGGTCAGCAGCTGAGCTCTTAACCACTGTACTTCCAGAGCTCCCAACAGCAAGCAGACATCCATAAGCAGTGTTAAAAGCTTATGCTGATACAGTGTAATATAATGATAACATTAATAAAGCCGTGAAGGGAGATGTAAACACTCTAAACAATAGCAGGAGTGAATGTCAGAGACTAGGACATTTCTTTTAAAGTAATTTGGAACAAGGATACCAGAAGAATAAGGACCACAGTGGTGTCCCCGCAGTAGTAAACTAAACCACAAAACCAAACCCATTGCTGTTAAGTTGACTCTGACTCACAATGACCCTACAAGACAGAGTAGAACTGCCCAGAAGGGCTTCCAAGGAGCAGTTGGTAGATTCGCACTGTGGAATTTTAGGTGAGCAGCTGAGCTTTTACCCACTACACCGCCAGGGCTCCCCAACATAAGCGGAGGATTTAAAATAGTTTTAAGAGCTGTTCCAGATTCTAGCACTGTCTCTGCCGATACCCATTTCAACTCTTTGCAAGAGGTAGACGATAATGTAAATGAAAAATTCTTGTATAACTAGTAGCTAGGGTTTGGGATCTGACTTTGACACCACTTTTCAGATGCACTCCCATGAGATTTAGGATAAGAATGGAATGACTAAGCCATGCATGCTGTGTAGTATCCGTTTGGCTAGCTTAGACCGTGACAGAGGCACCATGCTTGGTAGTTTTTGATTTATCGGTGACTGTAACAGGAACAGCATCCCCAAACTTGGCAGATGCTAACAGCAGGAGTAGCAGCTCCCCTCCCGCCAGATTCTCACAGAGGAGATGGGAACTTCTGTGTGAAATGAGAAGGCAGGATGTTGTTCCTTGAAGCTCAGCCTCGTGACTTCTCTAACCCTTCTGACAACTTTGTAAACTCCTAACTCCCCTCATCAAATCCATGTCTGATAAAACCAGATAAAGTGTGTCCCATTGTCGTAAGCGCTGGCCCAGATGGTAATTAATAGCAGAAGTGTTAAGTATGGTTGACTTTCAGGAAAACATGAATTTAGGAGACGCTAGGTTAACTGGATTTGAAGGCAGTGGGATGTTACTTACCATTAGATGTAGGACTTCAGAATTCTAAGACGCTGGCGATGTTGTCAGGGACCACTGAGTTGCAACTCACAGTGACAACAGAATGAAATACTGCCTACTTGGCACCGTCTTCACAATTGTCACTATCTGAACCCATTGTTGAAGCCACAGTGGCAGTGTAGCTCATTGGGGGTCCTCTACTTTTTCACCAGCTTTCTACCAAAACTGATGTCCTTTTCCAGGGATTGGACCCTCCTGATAATACATCCAAGGTAAGTGAGATAAAGCCTCACACCATCCTTACTTTTAAGGAACAGTCTGGCTATCCTTCTTCCAAGACAGATTTATTCACTCTTCTGGTAGTCCATGGAATGTTCAATATAGTTCATCAACATCTTGTTTCAAAGGCAACAATTTTTCTTCAGTCTTTCATTAGTATCTTAGCATAGATGATATTTGAAGACAAGGTGATAAAGAAAAATATCCTTAGAGTTTGTATAAAGGAAAGAGAAGTCCCAAAACTCCAATATGTCGAAGGCTGGTAGCCGGACAGAGGATTGACTAAGAGGTAAGAGAAAGGCCAAGTTAGAGTGGCACTTGGGAAGTTAAGTGAAGAAATGTTTACAGTGAACAGAAAAAAGTGGCTGGTAGATCCAGTGAAGCGGTGAGTGAGAACTGATCCCCGGATGTAGCGATGTGGACTTTACGCAAGCTTTATTTTAGGAAGTGGTGAAAATAAACATGTGTACGTTCAAAGAGGCTCAAAAAGAAAAACAAAGAGGAACAGGTTGGAAGTAACAGGGATAAACAAGTATTTTGAAATGTGAGTAAAAAAAATAGTAGGAAGCGAGGGGATGCGATATCAGGTCGAAAGAAGCTGTATATTTTTTTGTTTTGTTTTAAAATTGTAGATAATAAACTATTCGTACAGATTAGCATGACTCACTTGAAAAAAGAACAGAAGATAATGTCAGAGGAAGAGACAGAGCCCATTTATCAATCTGCTGCACTGTAGTGGCTTGTGTGTGATGTAACATGGGAGGCTGGGCCACCAGTATTTCAAATGCCAGCAGGGTCACTCACAATGAACAGGTTTCATGAGAGTGTCCAGACTAAGTGGCCGCTGTTGTTAGGTGCTGAAGAGTGTGCTCTGACTCTTAGCAAACCCATGTACAACAGGCTGACACGCTGCCCATCATTTCAGCTACACTGCTTTCCAGAACAAGTTTCAGAGACTCTTCTAACATCCACTTTGGGCTTTTCTTTTTTCATTCGTGTTTTTAGTGATCTTTCACCTTTCTCATGTGTAGTATCCTTGCCTTTAGTCATTATTGCTCAGTATGTCAAATCTGTGTCTGACATGGTGTCTAAATTCAGGTGAGATATACCCAAGGTCATACTTTGGCTCTCTTAGGCTTCTTGTAATCATCTTCATTTTCAACTTGAACTTGCATGTAAGCTATTGATGGTCTGTTCTATAGTCAGCCCTTGGCCTTCTTCTAAATGATGATTTTGAGTTTCTTTACTGCTTCTTTCCATGGATATAGTTGACTCAATTCCTGGATACTCCATCCAGCAAGGTCCACAGGTATAGTCACTGTTTATGTTGTTGAGTAAATGGTATTTTTAATGAATAGGTCATGAGTTTTAGAAAATTCTATTATGTGATCTCCAGCATTGTTCCTATCACCTAGCCCTATTTTCCAACTAAGAATTCTTCTTCCCAAATTTCTCATTCCCTCTGTCCATAATAGTCAATGAATCTTGATTGAATGATCAGTTTCTGATTGCATTTTCTAACTGACAAAAATATTCAATTCTTTTCTTTGAGCTTAATGGTTGATGTATAAATTTGAGTAATAGCCATGTAAACTGGTCTTCCTTGCAAGTATGTGGATACTATCTTATGACTGACAAAGTTGTACTTCAAGAAGGATCTTGTCATGTTCTTTTTGATGATGAATATGACAGCATTCTATTTTGTCATTCCTGCCACAGTGGTAGACCATATGATTGTCTGTTTCAAAATGGCCAGTACCAGTCAATTTCGGCTCACTAGTGTGCATTATACTGATATTTATTCCGTCTTTTTCATTTTTGATGATTTTCTATTTTTCTTGATTTATACTTTGTATGTTTCATGCTCTGGACTGTACATATTTTCTTCTCTTCTTGAGACTTGCCACGTTAGCAAATGAAGATTCTGAAAGTACAGGTAGACTGTACTTTTAGGAAGAAGCTCTTCCTCAGTTATTCAGTCTCTTGCAACCTGGCTCATCCTCCAGTATTATATCAAGCAATATCCACTGCTAGCCATAAGATTTTCATTGGCTAACTTTTTTTGGAAGTAAGTTGTCAAGTCTTTGTCATATTCTCAGTCTGGAAGCTCTACTGAAACTTGTCCATAATAGGTCATCTTGCTGGTATGAGAAATACCTGTGGTGTAGCTTCTAGCATCACAGTAGCACACAAGCCGTTACAGCATGGCAAACTGACAATCAAGTTCCTGACTAAGACAGATTAGGAAGAAAGGCCTAGTGACTTACTTCTGAAAATTAGCCAATGGGAACTTTGTAGATCACAACAGAACATCTTCCAGAGGGCTTGCTTGAGACGTGTTATCAGATGGGATTAACTGTTAGAGGAGAATTTTGTGCATGGAGAATTAGAAGTCCTACAAGGTAAGGAAGACACTTGGTGATATGGATCGGCATAAGAGCCACTACAAGATACACAAACATTTCCACAATCATGAAAATGGGGCAGACCAGGCAACATTTCATTGTTCTGTTGGACGTAGGACCACCATGAGTTGAAGCTGACTCTACAGCAGCTATCTATCTATCCAGGGAAAAGAGAGGGAAATTTCTTGAACCATTTCCTTGATGAGGCAAGTGAGAATGAAACAAAGGACCCAAATGCAGGGGCCATTACACAGAAAAAATGGGTAGTTTAATCAGAGATACAAGGGAAAATCCAAGTAGAAGGGCACACGTGCACCTAGAAGGTGACTGCGGTTTAGGACATTTGGGAAGTAAGTTTCTGATAACCTCTTTTCTTTCAGTGGATTAAGACGCTAAGTTGAGAACAAGAACAGAAGAGGTAGTGGAAATATGAGGGACACAAAAATCGGGAAGAGCCATTCAGGAGAGTGAAGGGAAGTGGACTAGGGAAGCAGAAGGGTGACAGGCAGCAGTGAGGACCCGCTGGAGGTTCTGAAGCCAGTGGTAGACCCATCAACGTGTTTCGTGTCTTTCTCTACCTTGTTGAGGTGGCTCAACGCAGGTGCAGAGTGGGTGGAAAATTAGATTTAATTAGGACTGGATTTTACAAGTGATAATGATGGAGCAAGGGAAGAGCAAGGTACTTGAAGGTGTGTACAGAAGAGTAATTATAAAATATAAAAATTAGTAATTATAAAAATTAGGGTGAAGGAAGAAAGTGAAATGAAGAGAACAAAGTGCAGTGAAAATACAGTGGGATCGGCGGGTTATTTGTCTGGGCTCAAGCAAAGAACTGGCGAATTGCGGCATCACGGGAAATGGGCTGTAATAACACAGGACGATGGGGGTACGGGATTCCTCAAACTGAAGTTACGGAAAGTGTGACAATTAGTGACAATCGGGTGTCTCAGATGTGCAAGAGAATAAGATCGCTGGAGGTGATAATTAACCACCACTGAGTTGACTCTAACTCATAGCAAGCCTATAGGACAGAAGAGAACTGCTCCGCAGAGCTTCCAAGGAGCTCCTGGCAGATTTGGACTTCCATGCTCTTGCTTAGAAGTTGTAATGCTTAACTGCTACACCACCAGAGTTTCCTTCAGAGACAATAGAGCCAAAAAACTGAGAAAAAAAGGGAATCATATCGCCCACCTTCTAATAAACAAAGAACAAGCCTGTTGTTGCTGGGTGAGTTTTGACCCACGGTGACCCTATAGGGTACAGTAGAACTGCCCCGTGGAGTTTTCAAAAAGCAGCAGGTGTGTTCTAACTGCCAGCCTTCTGGTTAGTAACTGTAGCTCTTAATCATTTCACCAATCACAGAGAACTATGACAGTAATGAAAAGGTAAATTTTTTCAAAGAGAAAGAATAAATACCCCAGAGGTTTGCAGAGGATTAAACAAACTAAAAGATCGAGTGATATAAACTGGAACCATGAGTTTCACAGTGATGGCTTTCATACCAGATGTAAGGACGGTGATCTGATCGGCAATCGGGAGCAAGAAAGACCTCCTAGGAGACTGGCAAAGTGACAGCGTGAGGGGCTTAAAGAGAAAGCAGGTTCTACCCGACAACCACAGAGAAGTTAATACCCTCCAGCTAGAGCTAGACTTTAATCAGAGCTCTAAGGTAGAGGCAAACCCAGAGGAAGAGTGAAGGTAGAAGATGCCTTAGTCCCCTAGTGCTGCTATGACAGAAATACCACAAGTGGATGGCTTTGAAAAGACAAATTACATTCTACCAGAGGCTAAAAGTCCAAATTCAAGACTTCAGCACCAGGGGCAGGCTTCCTCTGCTTTGGAGGAAGCTCTTTGTCATCAGTCTTTCCCTTGACCAGGAGCTTCTGAGGCACAGGGACACTGGGTCCTTTCCACATGACGCTCTCTGCTCTCAGCACTGCTTTGTGGGGTATGAGCTCCTTAAATCTCTGCTTGCTTTCCTTTCATTTATCCCCTAAGAGCCTACCTCAAGGCCCAGTGTGATCTTACACACACGGTCCTATGCCACGAATACAGCTGCTGCCCGTCCTGTCTCATCAGTATCATCGAGGCAGGGCTTACTGCGTACAGGAACATCACATAAGATCAGGAATCATGGCCTGGCCAAATTGCTGTACATGTTTTGCGGGGCACACAATTCCATCCATGGCAGAAGGATATAAAAGCTGGGAAAATTGGGGAGGGGCAAGTGTACTGATTAGAGCCAAAGAAGAACCCGGGGCTGGTCAGAGGGCTAAACTGGAAATCCTAGATTTCTTGGGCTGCCTGATGAGCACAGAGAAAAAGGAAATCAAATGGCTTGCCTTGATTGTCTCCAAGGCCAATAGTGTTTGCTAGACTTGGAAAAATAGAGTGAGGCTGAGAGGCTCTCCCCAGTTTTGAAGCTCTGTCTTAATTCCTGCTCATGGAAGTGTCAAAGCCAAGGACAGCGTGGTTCTCACCTAACTACTGTTGTTTCTTTCTTGCATTGGTTCTTTGTATTCGTTCATACCAACCAGTTTATTTTATTTTTACTTTTTCTCAACTATTCCATATGAATGGAATTGGTGATGATTAGCTTCACAGGTTATGATAAGTTATGTGAGACCAAGATGGAAATAAATAGCCCCAAGATGTGGAAGGCAATGAGGCTCTGGACCCCCCGTGGTGACGAAAGGTCAAGTGCCTAGATGCGTTACCTTAGGTGAGAACGTGTTGCTATTGGCTGCAGCAAAAAGTTGACACAGGGAAGTCTTAAAAAGTTAAGATGAAAAGTAAGCTAAGGCAGATAACCAAAAGCTTACAGTCAATTGACAAGTATTTTGGACTTTGTCCTGAAGACAAGGAAAAACATTAGAAGATTTTAAGCTGGGTGATATCACAGTTAGATTTTTATTTTTAAAAGAGAGAAGTAATTTGATTGTAGTGTAGATAAAGAATTTGCGACAAAGAAGATTGGAATGAATGAAAATAATTGAAATAATAATGCAGTAATGCACATGGTAGATTCAGATGATCCAGTGCGGAGTGCACAGTGGAGTTAGAAGCATTAAGACCCTCAAGGCATAGTTAGGAATGAGGATTTGACAGAGATGGATGGTTTATTAAATTGGAGACTATGAGAGAAGGAAGAATCAAGGAAATGCTCTATGTTGTGTTATGCGGCCTTGTTGATGGTGACACCTGTTGACAAGTTAGGGGATACAGTAAGAAGACCAAGATAGATGACAATAACAACTATTTCAGTTATATGTATGTTGAGTTGATACTGCAGAAAGAATATGCAGATGGATTCATTTTGTAGGCAGATAAAAATATGTGTCTGAAACTCATAAAAATAGCCTGAGTGGTGAAAGAGACAGGAATAACCAGATCACTGGTGCATATGAAATAATTGGTACAGATGAACTGCCTGGGAGAGGAGGCAGAACACAAAGAGAAGCCGATTAAAAACAGAAACCCAAAATCATGGTGAACACAGCAGTAAGAGTCTATTGTAGGAAAACAATTCATTTTTCCAGTTGAAGAAAACTGAAATGAAACAAGGAAAGTTGTAGAAGAACCAATAGATAATTCAGGGGTGAATTATTACTCAAGAATGTCAAACCCTGCTTAAAAATGGAGTGAAAGGAAGACTAAAAGATGTTATCTGAGTTTAGTAATTTTCCTGTCAGTAGGTTTGCTGAGATGGTTGCGAGGAGGGAGAGTCAGCTTGCTGTAGGTAGGAGAGGGAATGAGAGTAAAGAACAACAATGAAGTTAGAATTGTTTAGGTTATAAAGAGAATACAGATACAGAAAAAAGAGTCAATATTTTTTCTAAAATTGTAGAACATCACTGAGATTATTTATATACTTACAAAAAAGGGTAAATGAAATATCTGTAACAGAAGGGGAGGAGTCCCAGTGTGACTCAAGTGGTTAAGATCTCTGCTATTAAACAAAGGTTTGGCAGTTCAAAACCATCCCCATGCACCTTGGAAGACAGACCTGTTGATCTGCTTCCGAAAGTTCCACAGCCTTGACAACTTGACAGAGCAGTCCTAACCTATGTGTGCAGGGTGGGGAGTCTGAATTGACTCAAAAATAACAACAACAGAAACAACACAACACGAGGGGCATAACTGGCAAAGTCAGGAAGAGATTAATGTCTATGATATACGAAAAGTTACTAGCTATCAATGAGAGAACTAATTTTCTTCAGGATAAGATGTGAAGAGTAAGGGCTGACACAGACAGAGGGATAGGTAGAGGGAGAAAGGTGAAAATTCTGTCAAGAGAACTGAGAGACAAATATGGAAAAAGGTTGAATCAACCTGATTGGGTAGCTGTCTATCAACTTAAGAAATAGAGATGTGATGTGTGCTTGTGTGTAGATGACAGGGCTGAAGAAAGATGAGATGTGACGTGTAAAGTGCCACTAAGCCAAGAAAAAACAAACCCACTGCTACTAGTCAGTTCTGACTCACGGCAACCAATAGGATGGGGTAGAACTGCCCCTAGGGTTTCCAACTAGTACCCAGTGGGGTTGAACTGCTGACCTTTTCCTTAGTATCCAAGGAAAGTGGTAGAAGAACCAATAGGTAATTCAAGGGTGAATTATTATTCACGAATGTCAAACCCTGCTTAAAAATGGAGTGAAAGGAAGACGAAAAGATGTTATCTGGGTTTAGTAATTTTCCTGCTTTGCCACCCAGTTTTCCAAAGCAATGCTAGTCTTAAAAACAATGTGGATTTTTTTTTGTCTGAAATTTGTATCAGTTTTGAAATCAGCAACGAAAATCTAGGAAGAGAAGGAGCAGGCAGCATTGAATGAGACCTCTGAGGCCATGGTTTTGAAGAGGATCTGGATGCTGTTGAAGAGGGAATGAATTTGAGAGTCTTCTAGAAAGCAGTGAAGATGTTTGGACTTCAGGAACCATGCTGGGATTTGCTGAAAGACAAATCTGCAGAGCTGTATGGAGAAAGGGCAGAAGTCAGAGAGAAGTGAATGACTGGAGGGACTTGCCTTTGGGGTGGTGGCTGAAGATGGTGAGGACGAGAGATGGGACAAAGTCAAGTAGCCTGGAAAGTTCTAGATGTTCCTCTGAAGCAGCATCGCTTCTGTCCTGCTCCAGGCTGATCCTTCTGTTTGCAGTTCTTGTTTTCAAGGTTGTCATCTGTATCTGTTCCGCTTGGTTTCCTGGTTCTTCGCTGTAGGGAGATGGCATGATATGTGACCAAGTCGCCATTTGGGGCCGCATCCCCACAAAATGCTCTTATGAACAAAGATAATATGTTTTTCGATATTTTTAAACAGCCTCATACTGAATCTTAATAAATTAAGTACAAGTAGCATTTTCCTTAAAATATGCAAGGTTGTGTACAGAAACATAAAACTTCGCAAATGGCAGTTGAGGTAAAATAACGATTCTCAGTAGTAGAAAAAAAAATACAGTGAATATATCTTCCCCAAATACCTAAAACACCTGTTTGAGAAAACTTATTTTCTCTGGCTCTAAGCCTTCTATGAGAAGTCATTTATACATTAAGTCATCTTTGATCAGTTCCCAGGTTCACCAGGAAACCAGAATTGCCTCAGGGGTGGCTTGCATTATGCACACCAGGAAGTTTGAATTGTGGCCAGACATGCAATTAAGATGTTCCAGAAGAGCTATTATTCTTGGTTCCAGCAAATTCCACTGGCACAGATATTTTGCTGGAGAAACACACCACATAGTTCGTGTTTTAACTCAGAGATCTCGTGCTTTCATGGTTTGTGTTTTAACTCATAAAGTTAGTATTTTCTTGGTTCATGCTTTTATTTGAAGAATTTTCATCAAAAATATTATATTTTAGTGGCCAATTTTCTCCTAGTGTTGAATTTTAGAAGGTAGGGAGTGAAGATAAAGAAAAGTTATTGTCTGTGCTTTGAACCATTATTTTCGTGAAATTTAAGAACCAAAGAGGAGGAAGGAAAATGTATATCTGTGTTTATTATAATTGTTCTGTTTTATCTGGGTCTAATTTCCATTAAATCAAATCTATAGATAAAGACATTTTTTCTTTGCCACATGGGTAGCTCCATTAGCTAAATGTTCTAGGGTGGGGAGGAGTGGAATATCTCCATGTGGAAAAAAAAAAAATGTGCAAATTGCAGAATCATGGTCAAGTTTAAAACACTTCAGAGTACACTGCAGCAAGGAAAGTTCCTCTAGGGTAGTACTCGGCCCATCTTAGTTAAGATGTTATTTACAGAGAGTTACTCCAGTAAGTGGTATCAGGTCAAATCTGATCAAGTATCTGTTGGAGCTCTGCATGAGTTTCCAGGGGCATGGGATGCAACTGACATTCTCTGCCAGCTGAGAAGCTGATGCGATTTGGGATGGTATTTTTTAAATTACCAAACCTTTCCACAGGATCTGTTCTGTCATGCTTGTTAAAAGGTAACTCAAAGAGGGTAATTCTGTCTGTACTCCTTACAAAAAAGAATTATACCCTTTTAAAGCAAACAAGGAAATGTTGGTGGCATAGTGGAAACTGTCTGGCGTAGGTCTATACTGCCTTACAGGGTCGTTGTAAGTCAGAATAGAAAGGAGCCCTGGTGGTGAAATGGTTAAACACTTGGCTGCTAAAGGAAAAGTCAGTGATTTGAATCCCCCCAGTGACTCCTGGGGAGAAAAAACCTGGTGATTTGCCCCAGTAATGATGACTGCCTACAAACGCTTATGGGACAGTTCTACTCTGTCCAATGAGGCCAGAATCATTTATGAATAAAAAGTGAATATGTATTTTTCCCACTAAAAGAAAGCTGGTAACCACAGCACATTTTCACCACCTTCCTAATAGTTTTTCCTACTGTCATGACTTGCTCGTGGCTATGATGAAAGCTGTGCCACCAGAATTTCAAATACCAGCCAGGTCACCTGGGGTGGACAGATGTCAGTGATGCTTGCGGACTAAGACAGACAGAGAAGAAAGACTGGGTGGTCTACCTCTGACAACTTGCCAAAGAAAATCCAATGGATCGCATGGGGACATTGTCCTGTATAGTGTTAGAAGGCCAGTCTCCTTGCCCGAAGGTGCTCAAAATGTACAGCGACAGCAGCAACAGTGGACTCAGGATTTGATAATCGGGAAGATGGCTTGGGACCACGTGGTATTTTATGGGTCATCACGAGTCAAGCCATCCAGAGAGCAACTAGTACGACAAGAATTTGACTCTGAGCAGAAAAAAATCATGGAAGTGTAAAGGGCCATGAATTATTAGAGTTGAATCAGGTGAGGGTTGCTTTGGACCCCCCTGTGTGATACTCTGTCCACTTTCCCTCATTTATAGGAAAGGTACATGAGCAAAAGATGCTGTTTGTATTTTTCCCATTTCTTGGGCATCTTTTTGGCTCAGAGGTGGGCATTTGAACTAAACCAGACCAGTAGGTTTGTGTGTACTGATCAGGGACTTCAGGAGCCTTCCTCCTGGAGCTTCAGGGCCTGCTAGATGAAAAGTTGGAGCCATACTGAGAAGACTTGTCTCCGATTGAAGACAACAGAATAAGCAAAGATATGCCATGATGTGTGAAGGGTCCTGTGGCCTGGTGCTTCAGCGTCTGTCCTTGAAGCCCTGGTTTATCGTGACTCTTAAGTCTCACAAGTCTTTCTTCTTCGTCTGTCTTAGTCTGGAAACACCACTGACACCCTGATTTATCATGTCCCTTAAATTCCATCAGTTCCTTCAGAAACTTTCTCGGTGACAAAAGCCAAGAAAGTAGAGCTAGGTTGCGAACAACAGAGGTGAAGGAGCACTCACCCAGCCCATAAATGTGAATAGTGTCACCAGTGAAACAGTGCTGCAGGAGCATTTCCTAAAACAGAGTCTTCTCAGGTGGGCGTTGCTAGTCTAGATTCTTCTTCTTCTTCTTTTTTTTTTTTTTTTTATTAAAACTGTGGTCATTGGCTCAATGCAATTAGAAGATTCTGGGGCTGACAGAGCATCTTTTTTGGCCACTGCCATGCAATTTTAGGCTGTCTTGGAAGATGATTAGTAAGAAATTATTGAAGTCTTGTTTACGTACCTTGAGGAGCAGGTCCTTTGGACAAGCCAGGAGCCATCTCTACGCCTCAGAACAGGCCTTGCTGCACTGAGGCCTGACGTTGGTCAGCAGGGTTAGAGATGGAATTCTAGACCAACTAAACTCCCCTGGGGAAGTCAGGGGGATGCAGTGGGGTGTCTATAAACAGGTTAAAGTGACTGTTTAGCCACTTACTGTGGGTTATAAACTAGCTGCTGGAGGAAGTTTCTGTGACTCTTCAGTGATGGTGCTGATGGGTCCTAGCTTACAGGCCACCTCAGTGGACCTGCCTGGCCAGAGGGACACTGGTAGGTAGGGTCCCCTTTAAGCCCCTTACCCATGATGCAAAGTGAAGTGTGCACAGAAGACTTGTCATCTCTGCCCATGCACTCAGAGCTGGAAGCACCACTCTTTATGGACACTTCCGTGCTGTATACTGCTTGATTCTCAATGAGAATGAAAGTGACTTTCCAGGCACTAATGTGTTCTGGCTGTTATCAGAAGGACCTGATGCTTAGGGAGCAGTCAGTGTTAATTATCGGAGCCTTTTTCAAACGGCCTCCGGCCTATCTGGAAATTGGGTATAAGCTGGACATTACTTGGAAGTGAACATTGTCTTGCACTGATGGTGTAGTCTAGTAAGATGTGTTATCCTACACACCTTTAGTGGTGGAGAACTCATGAGCTCACCAGGTACATTTTAGTGTTTTTAGGTAAGCCATAGAGTTCCTGCTTTTATTAGCCTGAAGTGTTGCTTTATAACCTGATGGTAACTCTATTCCTAGATCTTCATAGAACTAGTCTACTTCTTCTGAGGGGTGAAAATTTTGAAATAACTGGAGGCAGTTCTCATACTGTCCTTGCACTAAGCAAGAAATGCAGTGGGGACACCCCAGCTTCGTTGCTAACTCATAGCCAGGACCAATGTGACGTCCTCCCCGAAGTACAGAGCTGGTGGAGTCCTTGCCCTCTCACTTGTTCGTCCTCGCTGTCAACCACTCATGTGTACCACTCTCCCTCCAGCCCTCACCACCCAGAGCTAGGTCGGAGCTCACACATTAAAAAGACACCTTCCTTCAGACTGCCAAATAGGCAGATGCCAGGCCTGTGAGCTTCACTGGCCATAAGAGCTCGTTAATTTGCTGGAGTAACTCATCAGCTTCACTGAGGAGTAACCAGACTGCCGCTTTCCTGCCACCATGAGGGATGCCAGCAAAGAGACAGACACAGGCAGGGGCAGATGACCCAGTAGGCAGTGCATAAGCACAGGCTTACTTGTGCTTACTTACTAATCTGTAGTGACCAATCTTTGATGAGGTGAAACCTATTTGAAACCGGTCACTTCAGATAACTAAGTAAGCACAATGAAGCCTGTGCTTCCCTTGCTTCCTGGATAATCTGCCCCTGCACATAGGATGAGGTCTAGGAGGAGCCACACAGCAGTGCTTTGACGTCTCAGAGAGGCGTATAGTCACCAACCAGGAAGCCCTGCCACTGATTTATTTTTCTCTCTTCTGTACCCTGTTTTGCAGAGACGTTTGGGGCTTTTCCATTTCAATACTTCTGAGCCTTCAGGATCGGAGCTCTTATCAGCCTTACACATGGTCATGACAAATTACAGCATGCCTCCTGAGGAACAGTCAGCATCAGCCACTAGGCGGTCCCCTCTGTCTGATGACATGAGTCTCAGGTGTTGACAAGGCTCAAAAGAATGAGAATGAAAGCCAAATTGCTTTCTGCACACCTTGAAATCCTTAAGTCGTTTCTTGACAAACTTTCCCAGTTGTCTCAAACATTTCTCAAATACATAAGTCCTAGGATCAGATTTCCCACGTTTCCCTTGGGTAAAATCTGCCTCAGGCCATTCAAGTATTTACATCCAATTCCGGAGATAGTGAATAACTTGGCCCTTTGAAAATGTAAAACTTGAGTAAATTAAACAAAAATAAGTTAATTTTCTATTATAACGATAATAGGAACTGTTTATAGAAAGCTTGGAACATTGAGAAAAAAGATCCAGAAAGGGCTTAAATTTGACAGCACTAGTTGAATAAACTTGACCTAATTACTTTAAATTTACTGAAGGGAACTTTCCAGGTTACTCCTGAGACTTCTGTTCTAATACACAGTTGTAGGTCATCCCAGTCCTCCTCCGTCTTCAACTCTCTCAAGGCCGCAGACTCAGAACCAGAATGTCTCCTATAACTTGTCCACCTATTTTGACTCTCCCATAACCTTCAGTGTGTGAGATTCCGGGATTAATTTCATTTGGAAATTGAGTTGTAGATGCAGAATATAGTAAGTAAATAAAATTTGATATGTATTAGTTACCTGTTTTTTTCTTAACAAACTACTCTAGATCTTAACAACTGGAAAGAACCAGCAGTTACTGTCTGATTCACTTTCTAAGACTCCAGAATCTGGGAGGAGTGATTCCAGCTCCGGGTCTCTCAGGAGGTCATAGTCAGCCTGTGATGACTAGAACCGTAGTCTGCTATCTGTCTTCAACTGTGCCTATAAAATATGTGAAAATATGATGTGTTTCTACCTATTAACTACTCTTGTAATTTTTTTTTTTTAATACCAACAATGCTGTGGGGCAACAGTGTGGGTAGGTAAATTGTTTTATTTCTTAGAATTTGAAAGTATTTAAAAGCTAATGCCCAAAGGTCAAATATTTAAAAGTGAATTTCTTTCCAAATCTGGATTTTATTTTGTGGAACTCCTTAACTAAAGGAGCAGGTATTTGTTGAGTTCCTGTGTTACGCTAGCACTCACTCTAAAGAGGGAAAAAAGGAACTTCGCAGTGGGTTTTCATCTCCTTTAGCCCTCACTATGTCCACTAGAGAGAAACCTTGATGGAGTAGTGGTTAAGTACTACATCTGATACCCAAAAGGTTGACAGTTCAAATCCAGTAGGTACTCCTTGGGAACTCTATTGGCCAGTTCTGCTCTGACGTATAGGGATGCTATGAGTTAGACTCAACTCAATGGCAGTGGGTTTTTTTTTTTTTAATTTTTTTATGTCCACTAGAGGAAACCCAAGTGGTATAGTGCTAAGTGCTATGGCTGTTAACCAAAAGATTGGTTGTTTGAATCCACTAGATGTTCCTTGGAAACTCTATTGGGCAGTTCTACTCTGTCCTATAGGGTTGCAATGAGTTGGGATTGATTCAGTGGCAATGGTTATTTTATTTTACTTTTTGAACACTAAAACTAAGGCTAGCTCCCTGTGCCATTGATCCAAGTGATACAGAGGCTCCAGGCATGCTGGTGTTAAACTTCAGGTGGAATTGATAAAGGCATTCTTTGTCATTACTCCCAATGAACTGTGATTAACAGTATTATATAGTTCTAGGCTTGATCAATTTTATGCATCAAACAGTGCACCATATTATCTATCTTTTTCAGGCGGAGAAAACAACCAGAATGAAGTGAGGGAAGGGTTCGTCAACTTCAGAAAGGACCGGAAGGCCAGTGGAGCTGAAACATAATGAACAGAAAGAAGAAATGGAAGAGATGAGAGCAGAGAATCAGAAAGCAATGGATCAGGGCAAAAAATGTCAATCAGAAAGGTGACACAATCCAATTATTACTAAAATAATGAAAAGAGGAGCAAAATCTCATCTGACTGTACTGTATATAAGAAGGACAGAATAAAAGCTGTGATGGCAGAATTATAATAGTGAAGTCATACACATCATTCAGTACCACGACGGAAGAGACTGGTAGCTCATCTTGGAATTTGAAAGCAGAAACATTTGTCTTGAAAGTTGAAGAAGGAACACGGCATCGTTGCAGGGGGTGGGGAGAGTCAGGCAAGGGAGTGGCACATATAAAAGGCAGGAAGTATGAAGCATCGAGGCAAGTTTCAAGGATTGCAAGGAATTCATCCTGACTTAAGTTTGGGGCGTGTTTCAGAACACCAGGAGAGGACATTTACGAAGCAGACAAGAGTGAGCTCAGAAAGAGCTGACGACGCCTCCCTCTGGAAGGCAAGCCTTGCTCTCTAAAGGGACAGAAAGCCCACGAAGTGTACCAGGTGGAAACAGCATCCGTTTCACTTATAAATAGATCTGTGGTTTATACAAGGATGGTGAATCATGAGAAACTGAGATTGCAGAGGGGAAAAGGAAACAAGATGGTGAAGAGACTGCTTTAGTCACCTAAACAAAAAAGATGCTGAAGGTGTGTGCCTAAGTCACCCAGTGCTGCTATGACAGAAATACCATTAGGGGGTGACTGTAACGAACACGCTTCTTCTCCCACGGTATAGAAGCCTAGTGATCCAAACCCAGGGATCCACCTCCAGGGGAGGGCCTTCCGTCTGTGGGCTCTGGGGGAAGGTCCTCGTCTTCAATCTTCCCCTGGGACTAGGAGTTTGTTAGCACAGGGACCTCCTAGCAACAACAAAGGAGACAGGAAGACTGAAGACAAGAGGGAGATTGATGACAAGGACCTTCCCCCAGAGCTGACAGAAAGAGAAAGTCTTCTCCTATAGCTGGAAACCTGAGTTTGCACTTCTAGCGTCCTAGACTACAACAGACACATTTCTGTTTATGGAAGCCATCCCTTTGTGGTGTTTCTGTTTTAGCAGCCCTAGATGGCTGAGACAGTGAGGCAGAATCAGCAGGAATGGACGCTTAGTAGACAGCAAGCTCCCCAAGGGCAGAGACTGCTGTATCTGCTGTTCCACCGCAGTCTAGAAAACTGCCTGAGACTTAGAAGCTTAGTAAAATATTTGTTGAATAAATCTACAGATGACAGAATGTGAGACTAGTTAAGGAAGCTGCATCTTTGTTCATTAAACAAATAGTTATTAACTGCTGGCTACGTTCCAAGTGAGGCATCAGTGATCCAGTGGTAGAATTCTTGTCTTGCCTTCAGAAGACCCAGGTTTGACAACTGATTTTATCAGAGGTTTGACAGAGAAGGCTGGAAGAACAAAAATAGAAATAATAACAGCAAATTTTATCTTAGCTCCCCTTTGCCAGAACATTCTTCAACCACTTAAAAGGGGAAATGGACCAGCAGCCACTTGTCTTTGCAGCCTCCACTCCTAGCTCCAGCTCACCTGCTGTGTGATCTGTGGGTGTTTTCATTTCTAGAATCTTTCCTCATTTCTTGCACGTTTTGCTACACAGAGAAAGCGCTTCATGCACAGCCCCAGCTTCCTGTCAGGGAGGCTTACGTGTGACTGTTGTGCTGAACAGGCTTTAGGAGAGATCAAAGAGAGACCTGGTCATCTATTTCTGATAATCAATCAGTGAAAACCCTATGGATCACAATGGTGCAATTCACAATTCACTTATAGAAATAACTCAGGACTGGGCAGAGTTTTGTTCTGTTGTGTATAGGATCACTGCGAGTCAGGAGCTGGCTCAACTGCACCAAACAATAAACGACTAAGGGGTGTTCCGGACACTGGAAATATGGCATTGAAGAGATACGCATCTATATCCAGCTAGCTGGCTAAAATCAAAACTAAAGCCATTACCATTGAATAGATCCCAACTCATGGCAGACAGCGAGTGTTACCGAGTAGAACTGGACTCTGCAGAGTTTTCTCGGCTATGACCTTTACAGGATCAGCTTACTAGGACTTCCTCCTGTCACCCCATTGAGTGAATTCAACATGTGAGTTCAATAACCACCAACCTTTTGGTTATTGAAACCGAAAAACCAAACCCAGTGCTGTCAAGTTGATTGTGACTCATAGCGCCCCGGTAGGACACAGTAGAACTGCTCTGTAGAATTTCCAAGGAGTTCTTGGCAGATTTGAACTGCCAGCTTTTTTGGTTAACCGACGCAGCACTTAATCACTGCACCACCATACAGGCAATTGAGGCACCAGCTACATAGCTCAGACCATCTAGCTCTCGCCAGCCATTCGTTTATCTTTGTGTTTCTGTCCTTCTTTCAGTGTATCACCCTCTTAATTTACGTGGTAGTAAAATGGTTACTACTTAAAACCAAAAGCGTTACAGGGACTGAAGAGAGGGAAGGGAAGGGATCTTTGAAAATGGAGAGTGAAGTCTACGACTGAAGAGCAACATTTAAGCTTTTCTATGCAGCAAAATGCACAGGAAATGAGGGAAGATTCTAGAAATGGAAAAGCCCACAGATCATGGAACACATTAGCTGGGGATAACTGTAGAAGGTTGAGGGCTGGAAAGAAAAGTGCATGGTGATCAATTTCTGCTTTTGAGTGGTTGAAGAATTGTTCTGCAAAGAGGAGCTGAGATAAAATTTTGTTGTTATTATTCCTCTTTTTGTCACTCCAGTCTTATCTATCAAACCTCTGGGAGAATCACTTACAGCAAATTTCTCTCAAATCTCTGCCACTTCCTGCTGCACACAAGTCTCCCTTGACCTCTTCTAAAATCTGCTCTGTTGGTTTCTTTCTGAGGGATTTGGAAGAGGTGATCCACACTGAAGTCAGCAGGGGCAGAGAGGAGAGAATCAACCACAGCTGGATGTGCTCTCGTCCTAGGATCCAGAGTAATGGATGCTGGGTGTGTGCATGTGTATGTGTGTGTGGATGTGTGGATGTAGGTCCCTGGGTGGGATTAAGTGCTTGGCTACTAGCCAAAAGCTTGTCAGTTCAAATCCATTTAGAGGTACCTCAAAAGAAAGGCTTTATGATATACTGAAAAGTCAGCCACTGAGAACAGTAGGGAGCACAATTCAACTTGGACGTGCTTGGGGTCTTCATGAGTTGGAATCAATCCAATAGCATATGCTGTTTGGATACACACATGTGTGGATGTGGGGGGGGTGTGGGGGTGTCTTTATCCTCACTTTGTAGACATCTTATAGAGAGTGATGGCCTTTCAAAAAATGAACAATAGAAATTTATTTGCAGTAGCATTACATTACATTATATTACAGGCAAATTCATTTCAGATACTTTTTGAGTACACATTCTAGTTGTCTCCATAGGTCAACTATTATGTCTTGCTGGGATATACGAGTGTGACATAGTATGGGTTTGTATGTACTCATGATGCATGTCCGTAATGAGCTGAAGGCGTCGGTGTGATAAACGGAAGTGGTTCCTTTGTCCAGCAGGTTCCAGTGGCTCTCAATAAAAACACAGATGCATACCACTGCCAAAATGCATACATAATCACACCAAACCAGTCCAGAATCAGGGATTCAGTCCTGTTCAGGCATAAGCCGAGGGTAATTGCTGCCTGTCCCTTTCCAAAAGAATGTGTTCAAACCACTCCCCTAAATTATAACTCCTGTTGTAAGGTGTAATAACTCAGGCAAATGTGATGCAATAGCTGTCTTTGTGGGCAGAAACCTGCAAACATCCATTGAAAGTTGCTCTGCTAGCTGTAATAGGTGGCCGGTGAAGGTAGTTGAAGTGTAGTTTTGCACCAGAAATCATGTTCAAAATACAATCCCAAATCTACCAATAGCAAGAGACAATACTACCAGGGCTGGTTCAGAGGAACTACCCAAAAATCAGAGCAGATTGTTAGACTAATGCCTCTCATAGCACCTACAATATCTATTTAATTTGCTTACAGATAATTACTAAGAGAAAGACAACACAAGCTTACCATCTTATTGCCTTTGGCGAGGACGTCTTAAACTCTAAATTATGTACAAAAGATTATTCTGGAGTGCTTAAAAGATACAGAATCCTGGGCTCTAACCTGAATGCTCTGATTGAGCAAATTTGGGATGAAATGCAGGAATGTGCATTTCATTGGTTTTTGATGCTCTTGCCAAGGGAAACACTGGCTGTGGGTGAGAGTTCAGAAAACTAATGGGCAGATTTCTTTCATCTTTTTCAATAACACTTCCTTTATTAGATCACTGATTCTTGAAATCCCTGTAAGGGGAGGCAGATCTTTCCAATGCATAATCAGAGACAAAGCTGTTCAGTAATTTCCATACCTAATGGGAAGTAAGCATCTCATAGCATCCCATCATGGATCTTTGTTTTAGGGGCTGTGGAAAATACATCTTGAAAGTAAGAAGGTTTTCTTGGTTAGCACTGAGTTTTCACAATCCCTAAAATGCTGAGGTACTACATTTGGTCTCTATTCACCTGCAGCGGAGGTGCAGAGGAAGAAGGAGAGTCAGGAACAGAAGGAAAAGTGTTGCCCCCATGAACATCTGTCTCCTTTGCCATGAGAACAGAAGAACTAGATGGTGCCCTGCCGCCATTAACGATTATTTTGTTCAAAGAATCTATAGAAGAATCCTGATCAAAAGCGGAGAAATACAGAACAGAATTTCAAATTCTCATGGACTCCAGACTTTCTGGAGCCGTGAGGGCTAGAAAAATCCCTGAAACTACTACCTCGAGATAATCTTCAAATCTTGAACCAAAAGTATCCTCTGAATTTCTCTTAAAACTAAACGATAATCTAGCCTAACTAGTCAAAAACGTCTGCCTTGAACATTGTGGTGTTTTAAGAACTACATGGGATGAAATCAAAAGCAGTAACTCTAGAGATTAGATAAGAACTTAGAGAACAGTGAGTTTATGGCAATGGGGGAAGAACAACTCAGGAAAGAAGGGCGAGAACAGTCGCCGAGCTCCAAGAATGCTGTTAATGTTGCTGAATTGTTGAATTTGGTGCATGTTCTGCTGTGTATGCTCTCAGCAACAAGATACAAGAAAATAAAATTAAAAAAATTTAAGGTCCCTCAAAGGATAATGTGTAGAATAAAAAAATACAAAATGTGAGAACACTCATTTTAGTAAAATATGACGCAACTATAGATCCCCCAGGTACCCCTTGGACATTCTATGGGGCAGTTCTACTCTGTCCTGTAGGGCTGCTTTGAGTCAGAACGACTCAATGGCAATGGGTTTGGTTTGGTTTGGGATATTGTATGTTTCATGGAAAGAGGTATTTTTAGTATGCCAGTCGCCGTCGAGTCGGCGACTCATGAGTGATGTCCCTAAAAGGACATCATGTCTGGTATCATTTGGTCAGCCAAACATGGAAATCCCTCAGTGAGATGGGTTGACACAACCACCACAACAATGCACTCAAGCTAACCAATGATCACAAGGCCAGCGGAGGATGGACTGCTCAACGTTTATTTCTGTTACACAGAAGGCAGCCGTGGGCCAGAGCCAACTCAGCAGCAACTGACAACAACAAAGTTCCTCCCACTTGGACTGGGCCATCAGAAGTCTACAGGAACGTTATGTCCAAAAGGTACCCTTCTAAGCTTTAACAATAAAGTAAAGGTCACAGCTTCTGTTGTTGGTTCTGTCTTACTATAAACAACCAAACCCTCTGTTGTTGAGTCAACTCCAATTCATACATAGCAACCTTATAGATGGAGGAGAACTGCCCCCTAGGGTTTCCAAGGAGCAGCTGGTGGATTTGAACTGTTGGCCTTCTGGTTAGCAGACATAGCACTTAACCACTATACCACCAGGGTTTCCTCATTTTGGAATATATTTTTAGAGATTTAGCTAGACAGTAAAGTTCTTGAGACCAAATGTTTATTGGTTTTAAGGGATTTTGTTTCCATTGTCTCATAACATTTATGCTGGTTCCTCAAAGAGCTTGTCTTTAGTAAGTATTTGCCAATTTATTGATGGCTTTAGGGAGCTTACTAATCAATAAAAAGCAGCCAGGATTTCCCTTCAGATCCTTACATGTTGAAGATAAGAAAATGTAACGGGGCATAAAATCGGAAAATCAATTAAAGTGTCAGAAATTTTTCTAACAACTGTGACAATATGACTCTGTTGTGCAAACTCCTTTGACAGCTCACACAGCAAAGAAGCCTACATCACAGTTTTCAAGATCCTCCATGATCTGAATAGTTAATGTTTCTAATCATATTACCAATCACTCCTATCGTATATGCCTGTGTCCTCCCTCATTTCTCCCTGGGCACACCTGAGTACATTCAGGCGTTTGTGCCATCTAACCTTCTGTCTTTTGTTTTCTTCATGACAGTCTCACTTGTCTTCAAAGTCTGGTGACTGACCGTCCTCTCCGAAGCACGCCCTGTTCAAACCCTTAACCCGTATCCTCTTTCTCTTCTCAGAAGTCCCGAAGTGAGTTGCTCTCCTCGTGGCAGTCATCACAATTTGCATAATATCACTTTATTTCTTCTATTTATTTTGTACAACTAACAAAACTTGGCCTTGGCTTAACAAAACTAAAAATAATTCTAGGAATATGACAAGTAAAGTCAAATGAAAACTGCACGACAGAGCTGCAAAAATCATGTCTTTGCTCCTGGTTCTGTAGGGTAACAATTTGCTCTGAGCCCAGCTGGGATGGTTCTTCTGTGCCACACGTGATTCACTTGAGCTCACTCATTCTGGGGAGCCCCAGGTGAGATCTCTAGGATGAGTGGGCTGACTCAGAAGGGTGAAGTTCTGTCTGCCTGGTCTCTCATCCTCCACCGGGTTAATAATACAGTGGGGCTGCTCTGTGAAGTCAAGACTGAAAGCTGTGATGCTTCTTAGATCCTTGGCTCATCACTTGAACAACATCACTTGCACTGTGTTCTATTAGTCAGAGCAGGTCTCCAGGCCCAAACTCTTTCCAGGAGGAGAGAAGTAGATTCCATTTCTGATGAGAGGAAGGCAAAAGATTGGTGACCATTTGGAATCTACTAGAAGAGAGGAGATGGAGGAGGGGAAGGCAGGGGGTAGAGAAGCACCACTAGTTTTGGAGTAAACATCTGTGTGGTTAATGGAATGTAGGAATGATTGATTAATCTAACATGGGAGTGATTGAATTCAGATGTCTACAACGTGAGTAGGAATATATAGCTGAAAATAAAAGGAGCTAAGTTAAGAACTGCAACAAAGAAAAAGGAGTATCGAGAGCAGACCAGAAAGTTTGAAATGAAGAACTTAAAATGTCTAGAAGTGCTCACGAAGGGAGACAGATGTTAATGGCAGTGGCTGGAGAGAGAATTTGCTTCTGTTGGCAGAAACAACGGAACAGAGCGAGTCACGAGATGGGGCAAGGGACAAGAGACATACTTTAGTAAGCTAGGCAAGTAAGTCCTTGGGTTAGGTGTATGAATGGGAGGGAGGCAGGTTGTCCAGGAATATTTCCCAGCACAGTGAGTAAGAACTGAAAAGATACGAATCATGGCAGGAAGGGTCCAAAGAGATCTTAAATCAGCTACTGTCAAGCTGATTCTGACTCACAGTGACCCTATAGGTCATGGATTGAATTGTGTCCCCCCAAAACTGTATGTGTTGATTTGACTCAGCTAGGAGTCCCAATATGGTGCCATTCCTCCCATGTGTTCTGAATCCTGCCTCTGTGATGTTGATGAGGGAGCGTAGGCAGTGGTTGTGTTGGAGAGGCAGGATTCAAGCTACAAACTTGTGGGATATAAGGGAAAGAAGTGAGCAGAGGAAATTGGGAACCTCACACCACCAAGACAGCATGACTGGAAGCAGAGCACGTCCTTTGCACCTGGGGTTCCCATGCCAAGATGCTCTCCTTGAATTTGGACTCAGCCCACTGGACTGTGAGAACATCTCTTGTTAAACGGACTTGTAACTTGTAAACAGCATTATGGCTTTCTGGACCGTGACACTAAAAGTTTCTCTTCATAAAGTCTTCCGCTTTTGATATTTTCTGCTGGAACAGTACCAGGTGACTAAAACACTACAGGACAGGGGACAACTGCCTCATAGGGTTTCCATCGTTTCTTTAGGGAGTCATACCGCTGTGTGTATCTTCCATGGAGTGGCTGACTTGTTTGAACTACCGACCTCTCGTTTAGCAGCAGTGTCCTTAACCACAACATACCCAGGCTCCTTCCATTAGGTCTAAGGTGACCACATATAATCCAAACAGGGGGTTTTTTGAAAGTAAAAGAAGGTGCTAGCAAGTATTAGGAGCTCTGGTGGCACAGTGGTTAAGAGCTCAACCACTAGCCTAAAGGTCAGCATTTGGGATCTACCAGCTGCTAGCCTGGAAGCCCTATGAAGCAGTGCTGCTCTGCTCTGTACGGCCACGATGAGTTGGAATTTACTTGGTGGCAGTGAGGATTTTTGAGCTCTGGTGATGTAGTGCTTAAGGCCTTGGCTACTAATCAAAGGTCAGCAGTGTGAATCCACTAGGCACTTCGTCGAAACCCTATGGCATGGTTCTATTCTGTTCTGTAGGGTTCCTATGAGTTGGAATCAACTGGATTGGATTGGGTTTGGTTGCATTTCTTTTCTTTTTTTTTTTTTTTTATTTAGTAATTACTATACCAGGACACTAGGTGTTAAGGAGTTATTGAGGATGTACAGTCACCATGCCTTAGGAGTCCGCATGAATTGTGACGCAAGGGTAAAGTTGAGGAGAGAAACTTAGGAAAATGACGAATGCTATTTTTACCTAAGTTTAAGTTCAACAGGATATATAAGTAAAATGTTTTATGGATGTAGAAAGCAAGAGAACTATAAAGAGCTTAAGGCTTGTACTAGAGGAAGAGAATAACACTAATTATATAGTGCATTTACATAATGCTTTTTGATTGAAATGCTCTCACAGGCACAACCTCGTTTTATCTTCACAGTCACCCTTCAAGGCAAAGAAAGTGATTATTATCTCTTTTCTTTGGGGAGGAAGGGCTTTGCCCAGAAAAGAGCATGCTCTTTGTTGATGTGTTAGCAAGGTGGCAAGGACAGTGAGTGACCTCACTGCGGGTTCTTGGAAAAGCATGTAACCTCTATGAGTATCAATTTTTTAACTTGTAAAAGAACAATAATAATATGCATGAACTTTCTTCTAGTGTTCAGCACACAGTACATCTTTTTTTTTTCAGTTCCTTCCCTCTCTATGTCTTCAAGATGAGAAAACTAGCCTTGGTTTCAACTGAAGAGCAGATGGTGAACTCATATCTCCCAGTCTGGTGCTCTTTGCAAAACCATTGGTTATTTGCTGGCAATTGAAACAAAAGGAAAGAGTAAGCTTTCAAAGAAGGTAAATACATATGGAATCTACTTTGGACATGTTATCAGGAGGGATCAGTCCTTT
Source organism: Heterohyrax brucei (assembly GCA_028571685.1). Taxonomy (NCBI): domain Eukaryota; kingdom Metazoa; phylum Chordata; class Mammalia; order Hyracoidea; family Procaviidae; genus Heterohyrax; species Heterohyrax brucei. The sequence continues at coordinate 80,365,514 of CM053148.1, read as the reverse complement.
GAGAAGAATACCATGCTTGATAAAGTAGAGGATCAGCAAAAGAGAGGCAGAGTATCAGCGAGACGGGTTGACATAGTGACGGCAGCAATGGCTCCAGCATGTTGACACTTGGGAGGATGGAGCAGGACAGGGCATGCTGGGGAAGGAGTCTTGGTACTTACTCCCTGGTGGAAATATTCTTTATTCCACAGGCCAGGCAGCCAACCACCATAGTGTCTGACACATTTCTACCATAGCATACACCCCTGCCACCTACAAAAACACTGCCATTGAGTCAACATTGGCTCATAGTAACGTGACAGCACAGAGTAGAATTTCTGCACAGAGTTTCCAAGGAGTACCTAGCATATTCAAACTGCTGACCTCCTGGTTGGCCGATGTAGCACTTAACCACTACACCACTAGGGTGTCATTTGGTAAAAGCTACCAGCTATTTGACTGTAGTCCTGCTCATTTTAAGATTTGATTCTCACTGAATACTTTTTTAGTCACTCTTACCAGCAAATTCTGAGCTTTACTGAAGGGCAATCTTAATTCAGATTATGCCCTTTGCCCATCTTAAAGGTATTTCCTTTACATCACATTTTGTTTGTAACAATTTCTTAATGAATGCTGTTTGCCTGTTAACTGTTTTGTCTGACAGAATACTCCTTAAAGGTACCTAAAACGTAAAACTTCCCCAGACACGCTTAGGAACTGAACTCTTGATCTTTCCAGATGTCTCATACTGTGGTTTGTGTACTACATAATTCCTTCATTAATTCATAATTTATTTACTCTCTCAGCAAACATTTGGCATCTTCTACATGACAAGTATTTTGAGCACACCCCCATATACATATGAGCCCTGCTGCAGCAATAGTTAAGAGCTTGGCTGCTAACCAAGAGTTTGGCAGTTTGAACTCATGCCATGGCTCCATGGTAGAGAGACATGGCAATCTGCTCTTATAAAGATCACAGGCCAGAAAACCCTATGGAGCTGTTCACCTCCGTCAGATAGTGTTGCTATGAGCTGAAATCAACTTGACAGCACCTAATGACAAACATACATACTTATGCATACATATTCTCCAAGGTACTCACAGACACTACACCTTCTCCCCGCTTCCTGACTATCTCATTATCTGGTATTTTGCATTTAGGACAAGAGTAAAAATTTTTACTGTCTAACTGCCTTGCCATGAATGTCATACCTCTAGGAGCAAGGAACATCAAGTTGTGAGGCAAGAATAATGCTGACAGGGACAGTTAAGGTTATATGTCAGCTTGACTGGATCATGATTGTCAGTGGTTTGTGAGTTAAATGACAATGCAGTTTGTCAGTTGTGCAACGATGTAGTCATCCTCCATTTGGTGATCTGATGTGGACATCTTCCATTTATGCAGAGCAACAGTTTCACACAACCACCAGGTCTTTGGAAACTAGCCACATCAATAAGTGAGATGGTACAGTCTGATCTGTGAAAACTACAGTTTGTTTGCAGTTTTCTCAAAGATTTCCAATTTGCGTTCAATGAAACCTAAAAAATTTGTTTCTTTATGCCCTAAGTTGTTCACATTGGATTCTGCTGAGACGTCTCCATTAAGATGGTTTTCATTTGCTATATGAAGACTACCAAGTAAATTTGTGAACTCATCCTAGAAAAAGTGTTACATATGTCATTGATGAATATCACTACAGCCACCATCAAAGCACTCCCCTAGAGAAGCTATGTGCCTAGTCCACACTTCAAAGCAATTTGAGAACATTTATCCTGGAATGGCCAGGAGAACTCTTGTCGTATTGCTCTTGATGTCCTGAATGTCATCAAAATGTCTTCCTTTCAATATTGCATTTATCTTTGAGTAAAGAAAAAAGTCACCGGGGGCCAGATCAGGTGAGTAGGAAGGGTGCTTCAATACAGTTATTTGCTTACTGGCTAAAAACTTCCTCATGATAGCTAAGCAATTAAGTTCGTGAACTTGCCACTGTGTCACTGTGCACAATGGCTGTTCCACAAACAGTTCCAAAATTGCTTTGAAGGGTGGACTAGGTGATGGTATCCATGCATTGTTTTCCAAGGAGAGTACTTAGGTGACTGTAGTGATACTGAGCAATGAAGTATGCAGTACTTCGAACAATTAGGTTCACGGACTTAATTGTCAGATGTCGTACCTGTCAAGCCCAGTGTGAAAATTGAAATCATTCTAAATATTCAAATTTGTAAGACTTAATAGACAGAAAGGAGTTCATTAGTTGAATTAAGAAATATGAAAAGCCTTGAGTTTTCAAGATGGATTTTCTAGAGATATTCTAGTTTAGTGTTATTATTTTTCTGACCATGCTCTTGTTCTGCTTTTTGAGAACTTGTTTTCCAAGGACTGTGAATCATTGAGAAAACAGATGACTTCTGCATAGTTTACAGTTTCCTAGCACCAGTTCAGGAAGGAAGATTTCCTTGGTGCTTTGTTCTGAGTTGCTGAGATGCTGGTATAACGATTCCTACCCTGGTGGGAATTACTCATGTTACTCTAACTGGTTACTCCCAGTTCTCCTTCCTTATTCTATTTCATCTACTTAATTGTGTCTCATTTTTATTCTATCTTTAGTTTTCCCTGGTAGTTTCCAGCTTGCTTTTTCCAACAGTTAAAATTTTCACCATCTAGAGCTAATGGTCTATGCTATAAATAAATCTGAAAGCATATGTTTACTTAGATTATGGAAGTACATCCTGTGTGGACAATGTTTGAAGACTGACCCTCACTCACTACTACCCTAGCCCTTGAATCTGTTGCTCCAAATGTGGGTTAGCTTACTTTAGGTCACAACCCCCTTAAACCAAACCTATTTTTATAAAGTCAGTGCTGACCCAGTGACCCAACAGGACAGAGTAGAACTTCTCCACACGGTTTTCAAAGAACATTTGGTGGATTTGAACTGCCAACCATTTTGTTAACAGCTGAGCACTTAATCACTGCACCACCAGGGCTGTTTTAGTCCCCCCAAACTATGTAATATATATATGCAAAGTACTCAAGTAGTTAAACGTAAATTACATTGGAAAAAAATAAAGACACGTTTCTTGCACATCTGGGTTTGTTATATGAGATTTGAATCCATAATGCACTTTGAAATTCACTGAGCAGGGTTAAGGCAGAGTAAGGAGAATATTGCAGCAGGGTGCAGGAGGTAGGAACACTTCCTCCATAAGTTAAAGAACCAACGACAATTCTTGTTGTTAGGTGCTATTGGATCGGTTCCAACTCATAGCGCCTCTTGTGAACAACAGAACGGGACACTGCCCAGTCCTTTGCCATGCCCACAATCGTTTTCATGTTTAAGCTTTAAGCCATTTTTGCAGCCACTAAGACAATTCTTAGTTCCTCAACTTTTTCTCCATACTGAGCAGTTATTGTTCTCATCAATGATCTGATGGTTCTATCCAGTGCCATGTCTTTTCCTGTTGGATTCCTTGGTTAGCAGGACAGCATGCCTCACTTAGACAGAGGAGCCCATCTTTACAAGGATAATTACCTCTAGCGAGCTAAAGAGTGAGACAAATGGTTCCACGACAGCCTCGAAGCGTGTATCTTGTTTACCTTGATGTCTTACTTACTTGCTTGTATAAGACAAATGAGTCCTTCTCTAGACACCCACCAATAATAACAGAAAATCAAACAGGGCGGAACTAAAGCTGTGAGGTACAAATTAGAAAGCAGATATGAACATTTAATATTTTGAATTAAATTTTAAAGTGAAAACAATCAGGAAAAATCAGTCAAGATGGTTGTTTTTCTGTTACTTAAACATACCTGTGGCTGTAAATGCTCATAAAATATTTACACTGTTAATTTATGTATTAGAAATGTTTCTAATACCGTCTTTTATCACCAAGCATTTGGCTTACCAAAATCTTGACCACGGTTTGTAAAGCGGAATGAGGGCTGGATGTTAACATGTAGTCTTGAGTTATTTCTGTTTTGATGTTTCAGAGGAAATGGATGATTATTTCAGGATGGAACCTCATTCTGGGATCTACCCCACCTTTAGTGTATCGAAGGCGTTGAAATGGGTAGTTCATGTTTATGACAAGAAGAATGAATCTGCAATAAATATTTGTTGAAAAAATTCATTCTTTTCATTGCAGTTGCATATGGTGAATTAAATATATATTTTTATTATAAAATATACTATGTAAATAGCTAAGAGTGAGTATCTAAACCTTGATTGGTTCACAAGATGTGAGAGATACTTAAAAGTAATAGACAGGAGTGGTCTTGCCCATGGACACTTTCTAGCCCCCATCAAGCCCCGGCGTCGCTACACACAGACCTTCTTAGCCCTGATACTGTTGTGCATACACCTAGACTGAGCAACTGAGCCGGTGAGATGCGTGTGACTCTGTAATTCAAGAAAAACAAATGCATTCACCATGCCTATTTGTTTATAAGACACAGAGAGAAAGAGATTTATTTTGGCCTGACTAACCGTGTGAACCATTACTCTGATTCTTTATTTTAGTGGACGTATCTAGCCCTGGGCAGTGACTGAAGAATAAAACATTGAACAGAAACCTTTTCCATCAACATGCAAATCGTCATTTCTACATCTGGATCCTCTTGAGAAAAGACTGTTCATAGCATTTTGCTGGTGTGTCTTGTCAACCAAGATATTAATAAATACTTCTGTTTGCTTCTAAGTAGAAATTATAGCTTATAAAAAAGCATACTATTTTTTACTCATGAAGTATTTGTCTTTGAAAATGTAGTTGTAAGCAAGTTGGACAGAATAAATTAGAAATTTTAGAACTCATTATCTTGCATGTTCTAAGAGAAATCAAATGTCCTGTTTCCTTCAAAAAGTGTCGGAGTTTTAGCACACTTGGAATTTTTTTTAGACGAATACTGGATATTTCCAGTGGATGGGCATTTCTATATTTAATAAATAAATAATCATTTATTTCATGTCTTTGACTTTTCAGGCTAAGTGCTTACAAAATGAGTTACCATTCCAATTATTAATATGTTTATGTTAGAAATAATCTGGAAAAAAAATAGCTGAACATTCTGTTTTTTAGAATGTGCTGTATTTTCATGAATTGTAAATTGCAATATTATTTATATTTATCAGCAGATATTATCTGACTCTTAAAAGACAGACAATTGATTAAATTATTTATTGCAAGCTTGCTTGATTTTAGACCATGCAAATCAAAATGGAGTTTATCTGAGTCTGAAAACATTAAATGCATTTAATAAACGTAAAGTCAGAATGTCCAGAGTAAATCATTTCAAATCACACAGGTCATGTACCACATTCTAAAGTCTCAGTTCAAATCCACTCACAGAGCAAGTTCTCCTTCTGCCTGAGGTACTTACACTGTCTGGTAGGACCTTATGAACATGTTAACCATAACCCATAGTTTGAGCTGCAAGCGGATATTAGACATAACTGGTGGAGGCCTTATCAGGCACTGCTGTGTTTCTTGGCTTATCTGGGTGTGGCGTGCAGTGTCCAGGGGCTGGATAGTGGAACCTGTGCTTCTTTCGGTTGCCACACCAAAACCCACAGAGCAGACCCCCTCCAATGAAGAGGACAGCCACGCTGGCCCAGCCAAGGAAAAGTGCCGCTCCCAGCTCTCGTTTCTGGCCTATGTGAATGGCTGGGTTGTAGAACTCCCGGATGATGATGTTGGCTGTCCAGGAAACCGGAATCAGAACAAAGATGCCTGTCAGGATGAAGAGAGCTCCAGAGACGCCCAGGAGGTATGTTTTGGCCTTCTCACTAGACCGTAGACACTGGATTTGCTTCATGCCACAGATACCAGTCAGCAGGGCAATCAAAGAGAGAGCAACAGCCACACACATGAGTGCTCGAGCTGCCTCCAAGGCAGGGGGCAGTGCCAGCAAAGAATCGTAGAACTTACACTGCAGTCTGACCCTGGCTTGCCGGACACAGTTCATCCACAGTCCTTCCCAGATCCTTTCAAAGACGATAATGTTGCTGCCAACAAATGCTGACACTCTCCACTGAGGCAGAAGGGTTGTGGTGAGAGTCCCAGTCATACCAAGGAACCCAAGAACCAGCCCAGTGATTTGCAGGGGATAAAATGCCATCTCCTTTACCCTGAAGACTGGTCCGATCTAGGGTGACAGAAGATACTCAAGATCCAGAGTGCAGAGGGTTCTTGGGGTCTACAGCAGTCTCCGAGGACCTTCTCCACTGTCACCGCCCATAGTGGGGCAGTCCGAACCAGCAGCAGTGACTGAGCCTAGCCGGACTAGAAGTGCCTGCTGTGAGTGCATGCCACCTCTCTGCACGCACATTCATTTCCGTATGGATTATTTCCTAGTCATATATAACTGCTTCCCAGCCAATAAGAAGTAACCAGAGGTGTGTCAAGAAAAGCTACGGTTGAACTTCAATACTCCTCATACCATTAATGTCTCAGCAGTGTTATAATTAAGTGTCAAAACTTCCACTGTGGATTGCTAATTACAGAGCTGAAAACTTCCTGTCTAAAAATCACTCTAACATGAAAGTATAAATATACATGTTAAGTCACAACTGAAGACAACTCCAAAACTTTGCCAGTCATTTGGAGAGCAACTGAGAAGTATTTTGGACACTATATGATCTATTGTTTCCTTCTAGTCTAACTTACATCTCCTTTTATTTGGTTCATTGATTCTGGGTGAAATGAAGACCTCCAGATAGGGAGAAGAGCTTATGTATTAATTTCAAGACTTCTATTAAAATTAAGATGATTTTGTAAAAGAAGGTGTTCCAAGTATGGGAATTAGATTACATCATTTATTTTTAAGATTTAGAAAGGAAGAACAGAGAGAAAATCTCCTTGTCATTGATTTGACTGTATTGGTAATTACATACTACCTCTTAAAGAGCACTGCTTTCTCTCAGTTAAAATAACATTTAAAATATAAACTTTTGCTAGATTTATTAGCAGTGGCAACTTAGAATATATTCTGTTTAGTAAAGCCAGACCTTTGGTCGGTGATTTTTATGGAATAATTTGACAGTGGCCCTTCGAATCAGCCAGGCCATCACTTAAACCTCAAATAACAGACTTTTTAAAACGGGAAGTGACCTTGGACTTGTCAGCTTTCAGTCCTTCATTTGCCAGACACAGAGTGCAAGGCACAGCTTAGAGCTAGCTAACTCATTATACTTGCCACCTCCACTGGGTGCGACTCAGATAATGGATGCAGAGAGGATTTTTATGCTTTCTCATATAACTAGGGTTAAATCTAAAATTTAACATTCCACATCCATGAAGTTTTCAAAGGAAGAAGTACTCTACTCTGACCCGTTTGGACTACAGGAGTGAGCTTGCAGTGCTTGACTGCTGCTCGCTGCCATCGTTCTGGACTGAAGGGCTTAGCCTGAGAAATGTGCCCGTTTCCCCTTACACTTTCCCGCCCTACCACAAGACAAGCGCTATAAGGGTGAAAGCCACTCAAAAGCAAACACACCAAGCACACTCTAGCTAGGAGTCAGAACAGTTTGCAAATATATCCTCTGTTTCCATAAAGTTCTGGTCAAAGAATTGATGGGTTGTGTAAGACCTTCCATATATGTAAAGCCTGTTAATTGATTTAGGAGATATGGAACAGTTTGTATTTTCAGATGAATGGTCCATAGAGATCATCTACTTTAGGCTTATTATTTTTCATCTATGCAATATTTCTTTTTCTTTCTTTCTTATTTACTTATTTTTTGACAATGTTCTAGACCCAATGAGAACTCATTTCTCATGGTATGTGAGTCACTGAGAAAACAGATGACTTCTGTGTAGTTGGCAGCCTTCTAACACCAGTTCAGGAAGTAGGACTTTCCAGGAGCATTGTTCTGGGTTGCTGAGACTCTGGTGTGGTCAGTTCTACCCTGACATGAATTGCCGATGTTACTTTGACCTATTATTTCCAGTTCTTCTTCTTTACTTCTTCTTCCTGATTCTATCCCATTTTTATTCCATCTCTAGTTTGTCCTGGTAGTTTCCAAATTGTTCCTTTCCAACTGTTGAAATTTTCACCAGCTAAAACTGGTGGCTGGTATTGCAAACAAACACAACTGAGAACACATGTTTACTTGTGATACGGAGGTATATCCTCAGTGTAAGAATAATCTGAGAAACATGCCTAATACTTGTAGGAGCTCTTGTTTCTTACCTTTCACAGACAAAGCCAACTGTCAAAGCCATCTTTACTTCCTTTCCTTCACAGTTAGGAAGAGATAAGGTTTTCCTCTTTAGTTTTCTGTGTATCTCATCTTTTCATATCCTCAGGGGCTCTTACTCCGTTAGTCTCTCCCTTAACTGTATGTATACAGTCTCTCTTGAGTTGTCCTTTAGAAGAACTTCCATTTTAAGTTTCTATTTGCTTGATCCTGTTTCCTACTTTTTATCCCCATAAGTCTTGTAGTCCACTCTTACATTTCCATATATTGGAAATATATGTTCCATATTTCAATATGTCTTCCATCACCATACCATTCTTTAAAGCTGGCTGGCAATGTGAAAGACTTTGTGAGCTTCCCAGCTGCCATCTCCGAGGAAAACTTCTGTATCTTTTCTTACTTGACCTCTCGGTGAATTCAGTAAAATGATCTAACATCTCCTAATCAAGGTAATACAGCTCAGTTGAGAAGGGCATGGGCTTGAGAGAGAGACATCTGTTTCCATCTTTGCTGGATTTCTTAGCTACCAATCTTGGAAGAGTTTTTGAACTGCTAAAATTTTGTAATGTCAGTGATTTCTTCTTTGCAAATAAACTTTTTAAACAACGTGAACAGTAACTATACAAGTAGGGGACCTCATCTAATGGAACATTCAATGATTTAACCAAATACATCTGTGAAAAGAAAGGATGGGAAAACTCAACATTATCCGTAAGAACAAGGCCAGGGGCTGACTATAGAACAGTGAAGCTTAAGAAACTTAAACAGATTCACGAGAACCAAAGTAAAACCTTGAGTATATCCTGCTTGAATTTAGAGACCATCTCGAGAACAGATTTGACACATTGAACATTAATGACCAAAGAACAGGTGAGTTGTGGGATGACTTCAAAGACATTATGCATAAAAAGGGAAGAGGTCATTAAAAAGACAGGAAAGAAGGAAAATGCCAAAATGGATGTCAAAAGAAACTCTGAAACTTGCTTTTGAATGTCAATAGCTAAAACAAAAGGAAGAAACGATGGATTAAAAGAGTTAAATGGAAGATTTCAAAAGGCATCTTGAGAAGATACAGTATTATAATAACATATACAAAGAACTGCAGTTAGAAAACCAAAAAGGAAGAACATGCTTAGCATTTTTCAAGATGAAAGGACTATAGAAAAAAACTCAAGTTTTGTGTTGCAATATCAAAAGATCCTATGGAGAAAATATTAAACGACATAGGAAGCATCAGAAAAAGTTAGAGAGGATACACAGTCACCATACGAAAAAGAGCTGGCCAACATTCAACCATTTAAGAAGATATCGTGTGATGGTGCTGAAGGAAGAAGACTAAGCTGCATTGAAGGCACTGGCTAAAAACAAAGCTCCAGAACTGATGGAGTGCCAATTAAGATGTTCCCAAAAATGAATACAGTGTTGGCAGTATTCATTCATCTGTGCCAAGAGATTTGGAAGACAGTTACCTAGACTACCAACTGAAACAGATCCATATTTATGCCTATTCCTAAGGAAAATATCGTTAATATCACACTCAAGTAAAATTTTGCTGAGGATCATTCAAAAGCAGCTCAGTAGTACATCAGCAGGAAACTGCCAGAAATTCAAGCTGAATTTAGAAGAGGACATGGAACCAGGTGCTGATGTTAGATGGCCCTTGGCTGAAGGTAGAGAATATGAGAAAGACGTTCACTTGAGTTTTGTTGACTATGCAAAGGCATTTGACTGGATTGTAAAAAAAATTATGGATAACATTGCAGAGAATGACAATTCCAGAACACTTAATTGTGCTCGTGAGGAAACTGTGCATACATGGATCAGGAGACAATCTTTCAAGCAGAGCAAGGGAATACTGCATAGTTTCAAGTTTGGAAATGTGTGAATTAGGGTTGTATCCTTTTACCATACCTATTCAACCGGTATACTGAGCAAGTAATCCGAGAACCTGGACTATATGAACAAGAATGCAGTATTAGGATTGGAGGAAGACTCTTTAAACCTGCATTATACAAATGACGCAACCTTTCTTGCTGAAAGTGAAGAGGACTTGAAGCACTTATTGATGAAGATCAAAGACAACGGCTTCCAGTATAGATTACACCTCAACAAAAAGAAAATGAAAATCCTCACAACTGGACCAATATGAAGCATCGTGATGAATCTAGAGAAGACAGAAATTGTCAAGGATTTCATTTTACTTGTATCCACAGTCAGCACCCATGGAGGCAACAGTGTAGAAATCAAAAGACACGCTGCACTGGGCAGATCTGCTTCAGAAGATATCTTTAAAAGGTGAAACGGTAGAGGTGTCACCGTGAAGACTACGGCACATCTGACTCAAACCACGGTGCTATCACTTGCCTCCTATGCATACGAAAATCAGACAATGAATAAGGAAAATAAGAGAAGAGGGAAGGTTTTGAATTGTGCTCATGAAGAATGTTGAAAATACCACGAACAGTCTAAAGAATGAACAAACCTGTCCTGGAAGTATAGTCTCAGAATTCTTAGAAACAGGGTGGCAAGATTTCATCTCACGTACTTTGGACATGTTGCCAGGAGGGATCGGTCTCTGGAGAAAGACGTCGTGCTTGGCAGAGGGTCAGCAAGAAAAGAGGGAGAAGCTCAGTGAAATGAACTCGGGCTGTGGCTGCACCAGTGAGCTCAAGTGTGGCAATGACCGTGGGCATGGTGCAGGACCACGCGGGGTTTTGTTGTGTCACACGTAGGGTTGCTCTAAGTTGTCAAAGACTCAACAGTACTTATCAGCAACAACAAAAATGATCTGTTCTCAAAAAAATCATCATCTTTATCATAATACCAACTTCATACAGCTGTTTTGAAGACTGAATTTGTGGAGTTCCTGTCATGTACTTGGCTCAGCACAAACACCCGGGAATGGTTCACTGTTAATATTTCCCTCATTTGCTTTTTTTATAAAACCATACTTACTGCTACTCTACCTCCTCTTTTTGCCTCCACTTCTGGAGGGACTTACTTATGTTTGTTGAGGTGGTGGTTCTTGTAATTTTTTGTCATTGTTTCATAATTTGCTATATATTTTTAAAATTCCAGGGTTCCTTGTATGCCTCAGTATTCTTGTCACTATGAAGACTCTCCATGACCACAAGTTCTACTGCCTCCTGAATCCGTCATCTACAACCCAGGCATCTTTCTGCTTATTCACCTTCGTGTTTATCACATTGAACTCCTTGGTTTCTCTTAGCCCCTTTAATTATTAGGTCTCTGTGGTGGACACAGGAAACCCTCATTGTGTAATAGTTAAGGGCTATGTCTGCTAATCCAAAGGTCAGCAGTTCAAATCCTCCAGGCACTCCTTGGAAACTCTATGAGGCACTTCTACTCTGTCCCATGGGGTCTCTATGAGTCAGAATTGACCCAATGGTAAGGAGTGTGGTTTGGTTCGATTTTTGGTGGCCACTGTGATACTTCACCCAGATGCCCATTCAGGAACAAAGGATTGCTGTCACAGCTGCTAGGAGTAACGTGTCCAGAGAGCTCTGGATTGTCAGTCTCCTACTGACATTGTCTGAAAATAGCCATTGGATCCTGTTGTTGGTAGGTGATATTGAATTGGTCTTCTGAAAACATCCTAGACAAAGGAGAGATTGATGAGAAAGACTTTTCTTTAGAGGGAGCAGTGAGACAAACCTTACCCCAAGTCGGCACCCTGAATTCAGACTTCTGGATACCTAGACTATGACAGAATACATTTCTCCTGGTTAAAGTCATTCACTTGTGGCTTTTCTGTTACAACAGATAACAAGGCCATATCCCACATCATATTAATATGCAGACTGGGGTCAGAAGCACTTCTTCAGGGTTTCCATTCCAGTGAGTCTCATTTTGGGTTTCTTAACCACAGCATCTGAAGCATACCAGGTCATACCCCTGAAGAAATGAAATCCAAATAGCTCAGGGTGAGCCCCACGTATCAGTATTTTTCTAGCGTATTCTTAGGTGATTTTAGAATGCAGCCGGTGGGAGAACCTGTGATCTACATGAATGAATGCACTGTATATGCTTAAGGCCATTTTGCGTTAATGTGGTTCCTCCCAAAAGAGCTTTTGAGGCTTGAGAGAGAATTTGAGATTACACACTTTGACAAGAACGTGGGGTGTAAATATTTTAGATTGCTGGTTAAGCTGAGTCTTATGTGAGCAGGTAGTGAAAAGCCTTGAAATAAAAATGATGGATTCATCACTCTTATCTCTCTGCAATTAGGAAATGTTATTTTAAAGAAGCAGAGAGAGAACATCATGTTTATCAACTATGATTGTAAACATCTCAACTCTAGGCGTTAGCACAGAGCTTATCAACACTGAGTTATGTTCAAATACTTTGAAAAACAAGTATTAAAAAATATCAATACTACAATATTACTTAGTTATGTTCAAACATAAAATTCAGTATAGACTTTTATGCTTACAGTTTTTATAACAACTGTAAAACCAAAATAATTCGCAGATTACATACAAATGAAAATGTGCAGATGATAAAATGTTAATGGTTAGCATTGACTTGGTAGGTGACTTTTCAAAACCAAATTCTGCATGTTAGATTTACTAGCAGAGAGATAAACTTTCGTAATTTGTGTCCCACTTGTTTGCTGGGCTCCAATCATAATACTCTGTGATCTGGAACATCCATTTATCACTGCCGTGCTTCCTTTCTGTCTTGTTTTCCTTTTTAACAATGAGATTGTTTTCACTCGCTGATCTAATATTCCAACGGGCAGAAATGCTTGAGAGTACATCTTTAAGAAAAATGCTGGCAAATGAAAAACTCTTTTAATGCATGTTTACTTCCAAAAGAATGAAGAAAGAGAGAAGGAAAGAGAAGAAGAGAGAGAAAACCAAACCTGCCGCTGTCAAGTTGACTTTGAGCCTTGCAGTTCGAGAAGACGGAGCAGAACTGTCCCACCGTAGGGTTTTCAAGGAGCTCCCGGTGATTTCAACTGCCAGGCTTTTTGTTAGGTGGCCTAACTCTTAACCAGGATGCCACCACAGCTCCCGTTTACTTCTCAGCTTACTACTACTAAGTTGTAGAAAGATCAGATCTCCTTATTTACGCTTGATCCAAATGTGAGTGCAGCGAGTTGTTTTACTCCCAATTTGGCATTGCTTGGTTGTCTGTTTATACTGTAAAGACTCCATCATCTCACTACTTCATGCTTTTGCTCAGAGGTCTGAACTCCGCAAATGCGCAGTGCACCAAGGACACATTTGAGCTTTATTTTGATTATTCTACTGTGTAATATCATCTTCTTGATGATTAAGTATAATAAATTTCTCAATTTGTTGCATGATTTAAGAAACTGAAGACTATTTGGGGTATGTTTATATGGAGAACTTTCACTGTAAAATAAAAATCATACCTCTATAAATAGTAAAAAATTCTTCAACAAGTAACCACATGTTATAGATTGAATTATGATCTCCCCAAAGTGTGTGTGAGCTAGAGTAGGCTGTGATTCCTCATATTGTGTTGCTGTCCCCCCTTTTGTGATCTGAAGTTATTGTCTCATGTACAGTAAATCCTAGCCTCTATGGTGCGAATAGAAGTCCTGGTGCTGTAGTGGCTAAGTGCCACGACTCCTGGGAAACTGTGGCACAGTTCTACTAGCTCTTAAGATGGGAATGAGTCTGAATGGGTTCAGCTGCAATGGGTTTATGACGTTAATAAAGTGTTAGAGAAAGTCATGTTGACGAGACAGGACACAGTCTAGAAGATTAGATTGTTTCTTGAGTCAATCTCTTTTGAGACGTAAAATACAGAAGGCAGCAGAGAGGCGAGGGACATCATTACCACCAAGAAAGAAGAGCCAGAAGTAGCGCATGTCTTTTGGATCCAGGGTCCCTGAATGAGAAACTCCTAGACCAAGGACAAGATCGATGGCAAAGACCTTCCCCCAGAGTCAACAAAGAGACAAAGCCTTCCTCTGGAATTGGTGACCTGAATTTGAACTTCTAGCCTCCCATACTGTGAGAGAATAAATATCTGTTTGTTAAAGGCATCCTCTTATGGTATTTCTGTTGTAGCAGCACTAGATGACTAAGATACCACATTGTGCAGAACAGCTATTGTTATGTTCATTTTGGACAAGGAAACCTGAAAAAAGCCAGCTGCATGTGAAACATGTTAAATATTCAACACTTTAACTTCAACTTGATCCTTTGGGTTACTGTGATCGTGAATACAATTACTGATCTAAGATGTGAAACAGTTCTGAGGGCTTCTCAGTTATTTCATAGGATGGTCCTCTTTCAGACAGAATTTATATTTTTTCTCATGATTACAGTGAAGTCACAGATTTGGAGAAGAAGAGAATGGAGTCTCTACTTAAATTATACTGAATTCTTCAGTATGGAAGATTTGTCTTTTCTCTTCCATTTATTAATTTACTCAACTAAGGTTTATTTTGGATATTTACTGCCCCAACCCTAAAATCATTCATTTCTCCAACGATTCATAGTTCTGTTATTGCAGAAAATAGCTCCTGACACCAAGATCTGGATTCCAGGTGCTCCAGTTATACTGTGAAATCATTTCTTTAAGCCGTCCTTCTCCAACATAGCAAAGAAATTAATGTGTGTTTACTCACTTATGCATATCTGTGGGTGTATGCACACACACACACACATATATATGTATATGTTACTATCTGTTTCTTAAGCTAAATTATATGTAGTCATACTGATGTCCCTGAATCTAACCCATTAACACCTAGATTACCCTAGCCTCATTCCTTTCTTATCTGTCAGTTCTCACTCCAACAGTGATAAACACGTATCACACTATCTACTATTTAGTTGTTTATGTCTAGTATGCCGGTATAACAGTATCAGAATCATTAACTGTATTCAGCAAACGGCTTTAGTTAATGGGAATACAGAGCTTCTGTGGAGTTGAAATTGCTTCTGATCTTACAGATCCTTCTTGTTTTCAAAGATACTTAGGTCAGCATCTTTTTCAATGAGGTCGTTTCATACATTTGCCATGTAGTTGGATTCTTTTGTCACGCTGGGCATTTCATTGTGGCATCTCCTCGCTTCCTCATTTGTTGCTATTATTATGGTGGTGACCTAAAACAGTCAATATTGTTGTAAGTAATGATCAGACAAACACACATAAAAACTCCTTCTGGAAACAGAAAGAGATTTAATGACTTGTTAAAGGCCACATACTTCATCTGATATAAGATTACAGTTCAGAATTTCTAGTTCAGGTTTTTTTTCCCTGTAAACTATTCAGTTGACAGTTAGAAAAAATAACTTAGGAAGGCATAAAGTTTTTAAAATCTAATTCAAATCCTCCAGGTACTCATTGGGAACCCTATAGGTGTGTTCTACTCTGTCCTACAGGGTGGCTATGAATTGGAATGGATTCAGTGACAATGGATTGGGTTTGGTTTTGGTTTTACCATGTTGACCATATTAAGAAAGGCACTGAGTTGTCTTTCCCTGATGGCAGGATTGAGGTTTTCATCTCCCTGCTACAGCCAAGGTTCCCACTGAAAGAAGACGTGGTCATGCTACACCTTCCACCAGCTCAGAGCACTACAAACCCACCCTATGTTCTCAGAAACCACAGCAGAATTTGATTTTCGACTATGTTCTCAGTTTCCGAGATCCATTTTACATATAATTCACTTGTCAAAGGACGTATTCATTTCCACTCTGCTAGAATCCATGGCAGAATCCTGGTGACGCTGCAGTTAAGAACTCAGCTGTGAACCAAAAGGCTGGCTGTTCGAATTGTCTAGTTCCTTCTTGGAAACTCTATGGGACAGTTTGACTTTG
Organism: Heterohyrax brucei; assembly: GCA_028571685.1. NCBI lineage: Eukaryota > Metazoa > Chordata > Mammalia > Hyracoidea > Procaviidae > Heterohyrax > Heterohyrax brucei. The sequence continues at coordinate 80,349,512 of CM053148.1, read as the reverse complement.
TCCTATAGGGTCGCTGTTAGTCAGAATCCACTCAAGGACAACAGCTTTTTAGTCTGTATATCAGAAACAGTGAAAGTTCAGGTGGAAAAAGACTTAAAAGTAATTTAAAAGGTTTTTGAGAATGCAAACTTATTATAAAATAGTATATAATCATTGAATGATCAGGAAATATAGATGATTATAAAGAAAATAGTAAAACTCATTAATAACTCCGTCCCTAGAGATAACACATATTTCCGTCTTTTATTTATGTGCGAATGCATTTTTAAATACCACATAATCTGCTAGTATATTATAAACATTTGATAATACTTAGACTCTTTTTCCCAAACTCTCATAGCACTTCATACCTTTTTGCATGTGCCAACACACATATACACAGAAAAGTACACACAAATATATTTAGCCCTCAAACTCTTGCAGTTCAATATTTATTGAGTGGTATTGGTGAAGATAAGCACATTTTATCTTACTATTTGCCGTTTTTTTAGCAACAGGAAAGAAAACTGCTGTGGAAATTAGTGCAAGATAAATTGATGCTCATCTCCCTAGAACCTGTAAACATATTAGATTATACGACAAAGAGAATTAAGGTTGAAGATGGAAGCATTTGGGTACCAATGACTCTAAGATGTGGAAAGTGTGCTAGATAACTTATATGAGCCAATTGTAATAAAAATCCAAAATCAGACTCATTGCTTTGAGTTGATTCTGACTCATAGTGTCCCTACAGGACAGAGTAGGGTTTTAAACATTGGCTGGTAGATTTGAACCATTGACCTTTTGCTAACAGCCAAATGGTTAACCACTGCACCACCAGGATTCCACTGTGATTAAGCAAAAGGAGAAAGAAAAGCTCATTGGCATCAAGTCTGTTCTGACTCACACTAATCCTATAGGACAGAGTAAAACTCCTCCATGGAGTATTCAAGGAGCTCCTGGTGGATTTGAACTGTTGACCTTTTGGGTTAGCTGCTATAGGACTTAACCAGTGTGCTTTCAGGATTTCCTTCAGTGTATTAGGGATGCTAAGACAGCACACATTAGTAAGGTTCTCTGCTTAAAGGAATGGTGAAGTAAAAGACCTAAACAGGGCATTTCAAAGGGCAGCTGGAGAAGATAAAGTGTTATAATGACATGTGCTAAGAGCTGGAAATGGAAAACCAGAAAAGGAGAATACATTCTACATTTCTCAAGTTGAAAGAACTGAAGAAAAATTCAGGCTGCGAGTTGCAATAATGAAGGATTCTACAGGGAAAATATTAAATGACTTACGGAGCATCGAAAGAAGACGTGAGAAATACTCAGAGTCATTATACCAGAAAGAACTGGTTGATGTTCAGCCATTTGAAGAGGTAGCATATCATTAGGAACCAATGGTAGTGAAGAATGAAGTCAAAGCTGCATTGAAGGCATTGGCAAAAAACAAGGCTCCAGGAATTGATAGAAAATCAATTGAGATATTTCAATAAACAGATGCAGTGCTGGAAGCGCTCACTCATCTATGCGAAGAAATTTGGAGGACAGCCACCTAGCCAACTGACTGGAAGAGATCCATATTTACGCCCATTCTAAAGACAAGTGATACAAGCTAATGCATACACAACGAACAATGTTGTTAATATCACACGCAAGTAAAATTTTGCTCCAGATCATTCAAAAGCGACTGCAACAGTGTATTGACAAGGAACTGCCAGAAAACCAAGCTGTATTCAGAAAAGGATGCGGAACCACAGATATCACTGCTGATGTCAGATGGATCTTGGCTGAAAGCAGAGAATACCAGGAAGATATTTATCTGTGTTTTATTGACTATGCAAAAGCATTTGTCTGTGTAGATCATAACAAATTATGGCTAACATTGCATATAATGAGAATTCCAGAACACTTAAATGTGCTTTTAAGGAACAGGGGACATCACATGGTTTAAAGCCAGGAAAGGTGTGTGTCAAGGTAGTATCCTTTTATCACGCCTTTTCAATCTATATGCTGAGTAAATAACCCAAGAAGCTGGATTATATGAAGAAGCATGAGGCATTGGGATTAGAGGCTGACTCATTAACAACCTGCCTCGTGCAGATGACACCACCTTATTTGCTGGAAGTGAAGAAGATCTGAAACACTTACTGATGAAGATCAAGGACCACAGCCTACAGTATGGATTAGACCTCAGCATCAAGAAAACAAAAATCCTCACAACAGGACCAGTAAACAATATTTTCATAAATGGAGAACGGATTGAAGTTGTCAAGGATTTCATTTTACTTGGGTCCACAAACAATGCCCACTGAACCAGCAGTCAAGAAATCAAAAGATGCCTTGGGAAATTCTGCTGCGAAGGATTGCTTTACAGTATTGAAAAGTAAAGATGTCACCTTGAAGACTAAAGTGTGCGTGACCTAAGCCATGTATTTTCAGTCCCATAATATGCCTTTGAAAACTGGTCAGTGAACAAAGAAGACAGAAGAATTGATGGCTTTGAGTTGTGGTGTTGGAAAAGAGTGTTGAGTGTACCATGGACCGCCAAAAGAACAGATCTGTTGTAGAAGAAGTACAACCAGAGTGCTCCTTGGAAGCAGAGATGGTGAGATACACCTTATGTACTTTGGACATGTTATCAGGTAGGATCAGTCCTTGGAGAAGGACATCAGGCTTGTTAGAGTGGAGGGACAGGAAAAAATCAGGAAGACCCCCAAAGAGATGGATTGACACAATGGCTGCAACAATGGGCTTAAGCGTAAAAACAATTGTGGACATAGTACAAGACCTGGCAGAGTTTCAGTTTGTTGTGCACAGGATTTGTAAGAGTCAGGACCAACTCAACAGTACCTAACAACAACAGCAAGTTTCTGAACTTTCTGTTGAGTTCTAATGGTTATTTAGATTTTACAGGTGAGGCAGTAAGCTAGCAGAGCTGACGATGGCCACAGCTTGAATGCAAGTCTGATTGTATCTTGGCTGCAATTCTATGCTGTAAGGTCCTGTCCTCCACAGAGCAGACTCTTTGGAGGCCTTCAGGGACTGTGTTATTTCACAACAGAATCCACTACAATAGAACACTGTGGTTTTCAAATGGAGGTGATTTTACTCCTCCTTCCCCTGGGATATTTGTCAATACCGGGAGACATTTTTAGAAACCCTGGTGGCATAGTGGTTTAGCACTACATCTACTAACCAGAAGGTCAGCAGTTCAAATCTGCCAGGCACTCCTTGGAAACTATCCGGCAGTTCCATTCTGTCTATAGGGTGTCTGTGAGTCAGAATTGACTTCACAGCAGTGGGTTTGGTTTCGGTTTCTTGGGAAACATTTTTGGTTAACAAAACTGAGAAAGTTCTAGTGGTACACAGTAGGTAGGGCCAGAAATACAGCAAAATACCCTATAATGCACCTAACAGCCCCTTACAACAAAGAATTATGGCTAACACTTAACTAATCACTTGAAGATGAGACGTACCAAACCCCAAACCAAACCCATTGCAGTCAAATTGATTCTCCTGCACAACAACCTTACAGGCCAGAGTAGAATTGCCCCATAGGGTTTCTATGGAACATCTGGCAGATTCAAACTGTTGGCCTTTTAAGTAAAAGATGAGCTCTCAACCACTGAGACAACAGGACTCCAGATGGTCTACATAAATATGTACTATTATTGCCTATGTAATCTTTGCATGGTGCGTTATAGCTAAAATTCGAAATAGACCCTAAGTCCATACTGTCTTCATCACCATGTTTCAGAAGACAACAATAATCATGATAAGTTGATGTGTAACATCACCCACCTGAAGGAGTCCTGGTTGCTAAGTGATTAAACACTAGTCTGCCAAATGAAATGTCAGGGGTATGAACCCCCCAGCTGCTCTGTAGGAGAGAAAATGGTCAATAGACTTCTGTAAAAATTTCAGGCTTGGAAAGACTGGAGGGCAGTTTTATTCTAGCTAACAACGTTTGTCATGGATTGAATTTTGTCCCCCCAAATTGTGTGCATTAAATTGGCTAGGCCATAATTCCCAGTCTGTGTGATATGATTTTCTGATTTGATATGATATTCTGATTTTCTGTCTGATATGATTTTCCTACATGTTGTCAGTTGTATTTTTGTGATGCTGATAAAACAGGACTACTGGCAGTTATGTTAATGAGACAGGATTCAATCTATAAGATTGATTCAGTCTATAAGATTAGTTTGTGTCTTAAGTCAGTCTCTTTCTGAGATACAAGAAAGACAAGTGAACAGAGAGATGTGAGGACCTCATTCCACCAAGAAAAAAAACTGTTGAGAGTGAGCACGTGCCTTGGACCAGGGGTCCTTGCACTGAGAAGCTCCCCCACTGCTGTAGAGTAGATTCCAACTCATTGTGACTCAATAGGGAAGCTCCTAGACCAGGGAAAATTGATGCCAAGGTCCTTCCTCCGGAGACAACAAAGATGAAAAGGCTTGCCCTGGAACTGGCACCCTAAATTTGGACTTCGAGCCTCCTAGGCCATAAGAGAATAAATTTCTCTTTGTTAAAGACCTCACTGGTGGCGTTTCTGTAGTACTAGCACTGCATAACTAAGACAAGGCTGTTACGAGTTGGAGTTGACTCAGCGGCAGTGGGTATGGTTTATTGGTTTGTTTTTGGTCACTCATCTGGTAGTTAAGAAGATTCCACCTCAAGCAGTGTACCTCCAGAGGCATATTTTACCACAGTGTATACTACCTTGACTTTGCTATATTTAGTTAACTTTGAGTTAAAGTTTACTTCAATGCCAGATGTTTATAAATTAATCAGGCAAGAACAAATTAAGACTCAGTAGTAATTGGCATTCAATTACTTATTTAGTTTCATAAAGATGGAAAGCCAGTCCTCTCCTGGGTCAGTTTCTTCCATAGCTAATCAGAGTTGCTATTTTCCTGTGTAAACCGGGGGCTATCAAACCAAAGATCCCTGCCATCAGAGCTCAGTGCCTTCTCTGGAACTCTTGTGTGGAGATAATGCAAGCTGACCATCAGGATGCTTGAAGCCTGATGCAATATGCCCAACTGGATAAATACCTCGCATTGTTTAGCAGTCAAGAGAAACAGGCAAACATACCTTTCTCTAGACAAGAAAATCCACAAGAGAACATGACTCATCATGACTCTTTATATGATGTTACAGAACAGAGAAATGCTAGTAAGAAGACAGATACTCGCAGCGTGGCCTGAGGAACAAAGGCTGTATACAGGTTATCTGCCCCTACAGCATTCCCCAGAGAGAGGGGAGGGGTGGGCGCTGCACCTGCGCTTGGTGCTGGAAGAAATGAAAACACAGAGAGCCGGGGGACAGGGCTAAAGGTCATCTGTGAGTTGGGAACAAGAAAAAATGTTTTTATTTTCTCAGCTCCTGAGTATTCTTCTTTGGACTAAGAATTCTTTCATGGGGAAAAAAAATAGTATTCTTTATAATTCCAACAGTTGTGTTTTCAAAGGCCTTATGAGAGTATTATTCTACAATGACTCAAAATAAATCTAGCTAAGAAGGATGTATACACAAACACACACATATATACGTATATGCAAACACAGAGACAGACAGAGAGTGTGTGTATCAACCATCAACCCAGCACTGTGCAAATTCTCTCCCTTTAAGGACCTTGTAGCAGACAGGTCCTGCCAAGTCACCTCCAATTCACAGCAACCCCATGCACAAAACACCAAAATGTTGTCCAGCTGGCGACATCGTCACGGTAACTGACAGATTGGGGTCCACTGTTGTGGCTGTTGTGTACTGCCTTCCAAAGACACGGGCCCATCTTCCAGCTCCATATCAGACAACGCTATCCTGGGATCCATGGAGTTTCCTCCAGTTAATTTTTAGAGTAGATTGCCAAGCCTTTCTTCCTAGTCTGTCTTATTCTGGAAGCTTGACTGAAACCTGTCCACCGTGAATAATTGTGCTGGTATCTGAAATACCAGGAGCACAGATTCCAGCATCAAAGCAAGATAGAAATCACCTCAGTATGAAAAACTGGGCAGACCAGTGGGGTCAGGGAATTTACTGTCTAAAGGAACAGAACTAAGCGTACAGAGTTAAGGGACAGACGGTGCAACCATCAAAAGCCAAAGCCGCTGTTGTCAAGTCGGTGCTGACTCAGAGATTAATAATAACAGCAGTTAAATGTATTGGGATGTGTCTTCAATCTCTCAGCTAATTCTCTCATTGCAACATCTTAGTGAGACAGACGCTGCTTTTATTCCTTCTTTAGGGATGAGAGAAGTGACAAGTACAGGCTAGGAGAATAGTCCAAGGACAAAGCAGATGTCTGAAATAAAAACTCGAATCTAAAAAACCCACTGTCATTAAGTTGATTCCGGCTCATAGTGACCCCGTAGGTCAGAGTAGAACTGTCCCATAGAGTTTCCAAGCAGTGCCTGGGGGATTTGAACTGCTGGCCTTTGGGTTAGCAACCATAGCACTTAACCACTGCACCACCAGAGTTTCACAAAATCCAGATCATGAGACTAAAAAACCTGTAGTCTCAGTCATTACACCCTTCTTGCAGACTTTAAAAGCTGCTGAGTACTGGAGAAAAAGAGGTTAACGTCCACGGGAGTCACTGACAAACTTTCACGAGAGTACAGGGCTCAACATCAACCCTCTAAAGAACGGAACGGACTCCTCTACCAACAGTTCTCACCTACGGAACATTTTGATCTTGTGTGTGTTGTGTGTGTGTGTGTGTGTGTGTGTCTGTGGTGTCTGTTGGTTGCTGTAATGATTGTGGGGTATCTCTGGCATTTACTTGATGGAGACCTGTTACTTATCCAGTGACACAAAAGACAGAAAGTGAGACGCACTGTCCTGCATCCCAGGTGACTGTCCAGTGATTTTTTGGATAATAACTGAAAAACCTGTTTACATTTATAAGAATAGAAATCAGTTTTTTTCTTTACATTTGAAACCATGTGATGTGTGTATGTGTGTTAATTTTTATGCACAGTGAAATTCCAGGAATGCAATACAGTAGATCACAGGAAGTTTGAACTGTGTTTTGTCTGAAACTTACGTGAACAGTCTTTCATTGGTTTTGAAATGCATTCCATCTGCGGCGACAACATCGTGGAATTTTTGAGTCACAAGTCTAACCTATGTACCAATCTGTCTGTGTGGCACTCATACTCGGAGGGAACCCAAGTATAAAAACAAGCATCCAAAGCATTGTTGATGTCTTTTAGTGCTGATGTTCCTGTTCAGTTACACACGGAAACACATGTGTTATGGACGGACAGTACCGTTAAGAATCAGGAGAGATTTTCCCTCTCTGGGCGACGGTACCGGGAGGAGCCTGACAGAAACAGACAGTTTCTCTGCTTGTCTCCTTGCGTCTCCTTGTGTCTCTCCTCTCCAAACCCAGCATACAGGCAACAAATGCATACTGAGTGGCCATTCTTTTCCAAGCAGTGTGCTACTTGTGACTTGAGAAGTGAATAAAGCCTAACCCATTGCCATCGGGTCAAATCAGACTCAGTGACCCTAAAGGACAGAGTGGAAGGGCCGTGTAGAGTTTCCAAGGAGTGCCGGATAGATTCAAACTGCTAGGTTTTTGGTCAGCAGCCACAGGTCTTAGCCACATAGCCAGAGCCTTATAGAGTGTGATAGATAGAATTTAAACAACGACAACAAAAAACCTGTTGCTACTGGGTCGATTCGGCTCACAGCAACCCATAGGACACAGTGGGACCGTCACATAGGGCTTCCCAGGCTGGGAATCTTTATGGGAACAGACTGCTACACCCTTCTGCAGCAGTGGCTGGCAAATTGGAACTGCCAACCTTCCAATGGCAGTTGAGCTCTTCACAACTGTGCCACCAGGCCTCCCAGAAAGAATGATGTTGCTCCAATATGTTCACATCCAAGGTTGGCAGTTCAAATCCACCAGGCGCTCCTTGAATACTCTGGGGTCAGTTGTACCCTGGCCCCTAGGGTCGCCATGAGTCGGGTCTGACTTGACGGCACTTGGCACTTGGCTAATCCCAGCAAACTGTGAATCTGGCCACCCCACACAGAAAAACATAACTTTGCAAATAGAATTAGATTAAAAATCTTGAGATAGAGCACCCTGGTTTATTGCAGTCGTAAGTGTCCTTACAAGAAGAATGCGCAAAGGGTGAAAGTTTGAAAAAGGAGACACAACAGCCGTAGCAGTGGCTGGAGTGGTGGGATTCAAACCTGGATTCAGGGGCCACGAGCCACGGAGTGCAGGCACCCTCTAAAAGCTGGGGAACGCGAGGAAGGAGATTCTCCCCCAGAGTCCTCCTCCCTCCCTGGGAGGAAGGCATTCTGGCCCTGAAAGACCAAGGGACTTCAGACATTCAGAACTACCAGGAAGGGCAGCTGATCATTCTGAGCAGCCATATCTGTGGTGGTAAGTTCTTGGCTGCCAACCAAAAGGTTACCAACTGGGGGACTCGGCTAAAGTTCTTTGGACTAAGAATTCTTTCATGGGAAAAAATAAGTAGTATTCTTTACAACTCCAGCAGTTGTATTTTCATACGACTTATGAGAATATTATTCTATAATGACTCAAAATAAATCTACCTAAGTAGGATGTACACACAAACACACACATGTATGTATATGCAAACACAGAGACAGAGACAGAGTGTGTGACAGAGAGAGTGTGTATCAACAATCAGCCCAGCACTGTGCAAATGCTCTGCCTGCAAAGGCCTTGTTGCAGACAGCTCCTGCCAAGTCACCTCCAATTCATGGCAACTCCATGCTTAAACCCACGCATAAATCCGGGCATGAATCTACTGGCTACTCCGCGGGAGAAGATGTGGCAGTCTGCTTCCTTAAAGAGAACAGCCTGGGAATCCCCATGGGGCAGTTCTACCCTGTTCTATACTGTCACTAGGAGTCAAAACTGACTCAACAGCAGTGAGTTTGGTTTTTGGTTTGAGTTTGTACTAGCCATCATTAGAAAACTAATACATTTGGTTTATGCAGTTTTTCCAACAACTGTGCACTAGACATGGTTTCTGGGTAGTGCAAGCAGTTTATTCTTGGCTACTAATACAAAGTTAATGATTCAAAGGCACCAGCCGTGAAAGAACTGGTGATCGGCTTTTGTAAAGCTTCCAGCCAGGAAATCCCTGTGGAGCTCATTTCCACTCCAGAACACAGGGGGATGCCCTGAATCAGAATTGACTAGAAGGTGAGGGGGTCTTAGTGTTACATAACATGAGCGATAAGAAAGAAGTATGACAATGTAGATGTATGGTACAGAGGATGGCATGAGGAATTCTACCACGTGGAGAATCAAGGGGCAGACATATTTTTACAGAGCAGTAAAACCTGGACCAATTCTGGAAATTGTGTTTGCCAGACAACAAGCCATTTGGCTTCCTCCACCTTGAGGTTTGAATTGGACACTCCTCAAATGGGCCCAGAGCATGCTGGGAGTGGCTGGACCATGGGTCAGCTGTGTGTTTCATGACCTCTCTCAGTGGTAGGAATCCTGCTCACCTGGAGCTTGTTTCTCCAGCACCAGCAGAGCACCGGTTTTCAGTACAGGATGTACAATATTGTTCACTGACTGAATCAGGAGCTCTGGAAGAGGAAGCGTTGTGATCAAGGGCACGAAGACGTGAACCTACCAGCATTTTCACAGAACTAAGTATAGTTCCATTTGGAGGTTACAGGATGCAAGTCTAGAGGAAACAGGTTCGCAAAGCAACCTCTTACCAGTTGCCGGGAAGTTTAAGAAAAGGAAGCTGTGACTGTGTAACGCTGTGAGTCAGGGTTGACTCCTTGGCAGTGAGTTTGGTTTAGATTCAAAACATTTTTAGTTTTTAAATTTCTTTGGGGTTAAATTATATAATACTTTGTTCCCCCATTTTAACCACTTTAAAGTGTATAATTTGGTGACATTAAGTATGTTCACTGTGCTTTGTAATCATCACCTAATCTATTTCCTAAGGGTTTCGGTACTCTGTACAGAAACTCCCTTGAGTGCTAGGATGGTGAGACTTTGTCTCACTTCCTTTGGACATGTTATCAGGAGGGACTAATTCCTAGAGAAGGACATCATGTTCGGTAAAGTAGATGGTCCGTGAAAAGAGGAAGATTCTCAACACGATGGATGGACACAGTGGCTGCAAAACTGGGCTCAGAGATACCAGTTACTGAAAGGATGGCACTGGAAAAGGCCATGTTTCATCTGTGGTGCATACAGTCGTTACGAGTCAGAACTGACTCGATGGCAGCAGACAGCACAGCAACAACATACAAAACCTCAGTCCCCTGAAACGGTGACTCCCATTCCTCACCGCTCCTAGGCCTTGGTAACTGCAAGTAAACTGCTTCTCTGCATTCTCTCACTCTAGATTTTGTGTAAGAGGGATCATACAATACTCTTTTACATCCGATATATTTCACTTAGCCTAATTTTTCCAAGTTTATCCATATCACAGCATGTGATAACACTTCATTTTCTTTATGGCTGAATACTACTCCATTTATGAATATTCCACTTCTTTTTTTTTTAACCATCCATCTTGATGGACTCTTGAATTGTTTACACAGTTTGGCCATTGTGAGTACGGCCTTTACTGAATGCTGACGTACAAATATCTGCTTGCAATTCTATTTCAAGTCTTTTGGGTATCTATCTAGGAGTTGAATTGCTGAGCCATGCAATAATTCTATATTTGACTTATTTTAGGAACTGTCCCAAAGTTTTTGATGGCCCTGGTGTAAAAATACTATCGCTTGACATTCATGGTTCTGAACCTGCCTTATGTACTCAAACCACATTTCTGAGTGAATCTGCTCTGAGTTGCAGTTTCACATTCTCAGCTGCTGACATTGTCAGTTGGAAGGCAATAAGTTTGGGTTGGGTATGAAACATACTCTGTACTCACTGAGTTCCATGCCTTTCTCAAAGCTTTTCCATCATTCCTCTTTGCCTGAAAATTTCCAGCTCTGTCTCCCACAGCTGGATCTCTAACTGTTTATTCTCCAAGCTTTATCTCAGTTTCCATCTAAATCATGAAAATGTTCCTGTATTTCCCCACTGATTACCCCCAGGCGTGATCTGTTTTCTCTCTGGTAAGCCTTTCCATGGTTGATCCTTGTCTTACACCAATCCACCTCTTTAAACGACAGTCAATTGCCAATTTGTTCAATTCTTCTTTTCTTATTGGTTTTAAACGTTTTCAAGTGGACGTCTTCTTTGTCCATTCAACTTTGTCTCTTCCACAAAACTTAAACATTCTGTGCTCAGTTGAAACAATGGGCTAAGCAAAGTGAGGATTGCACAGGGCCAAGCAGATTTTCCCTCTGTTGTGCACAGGGTCATTACAAGTTGGAAACAACTTAGTGGCACTTAACAACAACATAGGCTTAGTGTGAATCAATAATGTTTTAATAATATTGTCAATATAAAGCAAAGTAGGTGGGAGATTTATTAGAAATTTAACAAGTTATTTTGTTGTTTTGCACTGTTACTATCACAGACATGTTAAACAATGCCCCCAAATATGCCTAAGTTTACCAGTCATACGAAATGGCACCCATGTCTAAGGTGAATTTGATCACCTGTCACAGAATGTAGAAACTGTTCTTTAGGCCTTTCAAGCTCTGTCTTTTTAGACCAGCAAAACCCAAACCAAACCAAGCCCAGTGCCTTTGAGTGATTCCAACTCATAGCAACCCTATAGAGCCAAGTAGAACTGCCCCATCGAATTTCCAAGGAGCACCAGGCAGATTTGAATTGCCAACCTTTCAGTTAGCAGCTGAAATACTTAACCACTACACTACCAAGATTTCCTTTAAACCAAAAGGTAAGCATTTCCCCCAGGCGAGTCTGCACTATGCCTAGAAACATAGCGGACAGCCATATAAGTCAGCTGTACTTTTGTGTAACTGTTACAGAATTGCACAAAAAGGCATAGAAAAAAATTTTAAAAAAAGAAAAGAAAGATGAAAGCCTAAGAGAAGCACTCATCACAAATGAATCACCTTATTTACTATTGTAGACATGATCCCTTGGGAAGTAACAATGTCTTTTTATGCTGTATTTAATGTGTGTGATCTGGGTTTGATGCCAAATCTTCATTCACCCGAGTGGAAAAGCCTCCAAAATTCTGTCAAGCAGTGACCTCTGGAATAAAGCATTTTCTAAAGAATAGCCAAAAGCTACTAGCCATAAGGAATTTGTGTTTGTTTCTTTCAAATGTGAAGCTCTTGGCTGACTGTAAATTTAGCAATCAGTGATGTTGGGGGAAATTATGTAAATACTTAGGAGATTTTTTACATTAATCATAAATCATGTTCATATGATGTGGAGGGTTATAAAATGAGCTGTTTAGGCTTCCCATCCAGTTGCGAGCTGAGCATGTATAAATGGTTTTGTTGAGCCGTGTCCCACTCCACACTAGGTGTTCTGCTGCTACTAAGGATGCCTCTGTAAAGAGAAGCACTCATTGTGAGTGCAATTGCTCAAAACCATGCTGGTGGATTCAGTGAAGGTCTACACTTCATTCTTTTCTTATAATTAAATCCTTAGCCATGAAAGTGCAATGAGAAAACATGAAAATAGCATTCCCTGGAGCATATCAGCTGTGAATTTAGAAGCCAGGTAATGAAAGAATTTTTTGGCTACAATAAAATGAATTCAATATGAAAAATAATTGGAGATTCAGTATTGTCTGAGTGATAAAAGAATTACCAAAAGGAAAACTTGTAAACATTACACAGTAAACCTATGTAATGTGTACAGATAGTATCTATCTATACAGTAACTGACTTCTCTCCCTGAAATTAAGGTGAAGCATATTCACAATATTTTATCTTGATATAAGATCAGTCAATAAATTTAAATAGAAAAAAATGAAATGATAATATAATTTATAAAACTTTCACAAGTTGGAATCTTAAGGTTTCTAATAATTGACAACCTACTCTAGCAGCATAACAAAAGTAAAACAAAACAAACAGCTTGTGATAGGGAACCGAAGGTCAAGGAGGGAGGGTGCTGATGTTCTGTGGGGTTGCTTACCAAAGTCGCAAAGCAAGATGTACACTAACGCTTAATGAGAAGCTAGTTTGTTCTGTAAACCATCTAAAGTACAACAGTATAAAAATGCATTTATTTTTAAAAAATTGAATAACAACTTGTTGTCATCCAGTCATCTCCGGCTCATGGCACCCCTACCCATCCAGGGATGTCAGCATAGAACTCTGCTCTGTACGGTTTCCAGTGGCTGATTTTTTGAAAGTTGATTGCTAGGAATTTCTTCAGGGGTATCTGTGGGTGGATGTGAATCGCCAGCCTTTCACTTAGTAATTTAGCAGAGAAATCTTTTGCAAAACCCAAGGACTACACAGGGAGGTAAAATGTGTGCTGCTTTTCCTTCATTACAGTGCAGCCATCCATCCTCGAAGACACAAACGTAAGCGTTTTCCTGTTCCTGTGCACTGCCTCTCAGGTCCCAGCTGTCTCTAGGCTTGCCTTTCACTAGGACCCTGACTTAACAGAACCACACCTTAAAAAAAGAGGATGAAATTTAGATTCAAATAAATCTGACCAAAGCATAATACTGCTTTGCTAATCGCATTTTTCGATCCTACAACTCTGTCCATGAAAATTTTTCAAGTGTCAAGTACTCATCCACTATGATAGTGTGATGTTCCATTGTATGAATGAGCATGAACATAGTATATTTACTCTATTGACTAAATACACCTTTTGATTTACTTATAGTGGAGGTTAGAGTAAGGCATTTTGTATGTTTGTTTATATCTCTCTTTGAAGACAATTACGTCTGCTACCAGTTAGCACTTGGGTTCTTGCAACAGATACCCCAGCAATGTTGCTTAAATCTCAACTAAAAAAAAAAAAAAAAAAAAAGGATGAACGGAGGGAGGGAAGGAAAAAACGAAAAAACATTTAGAATCTAAGCAGCTCATGGATGATGCCACTAACTACTCTACTAATTTCTCCAGGACCCAGGCTCCTTCCAGCTTCTTGCTCACAGCAATCAAGCACATGGTGTTTGTTTGCAGGCTCAGAGCAGCTGATTCGCCTCCAAACAAAAAGAAGGGGGATGCGCCAAGGGCTGAAGATTTAACGTTGACTGAGTCTGTCTCTATGAGAAAAAGCACAAAAATTTTCAGAATCTCCGTCTAGCTGACGCTTGCATCATACCAGACAGACGTAGTTCAGATGCTAGGTCAATCAAGTGTTGGAAGGGGTATAATTTTAGCCAGATATATATCAATCTCAAACAAAATTGAGGTTCTTGTTATGAAGACAAAAGAAAAATAGCTGTTGAGTATGTAACTAGCAGTGCCTGTGAACCACAGAAATACATGCAGAAGAGTTATACATACCGTTCACTCAGTTACTCTTCATGTTAACATAATTTTATTTTGATGCGTGACTGGCTATATTTAAACACAACTTCTGTTACATGTAACTTCCAGTTGAGCTCTATATGTTCACACCGTAGACAAGCTATCAAGAGGGAGCAATCTCTGAAGAAGGATGTCATGCTTGGCAGACGATCAGTGAAAAAGAGGAAGGCCTTCAACAAGGCAGGTGGATGCAGTGGCTGCACAACAGTGACGGGGAAGACAGGCAGGACCGGGCAGGGCTGTGTTCTGTTGTACACAGGGTTGTCCCACAACAGCACCGACTTAACAATTTTTGTCTCTACTTCTAAAAATTAGTATTCTATAAACGTAGAATGTATATCAAAGAGAAAACACAGGAGGAACTCTTTCATTTCGTTCTTATTTCTTTAACAGTAGCTAGGTAATACTCTGCTCCTAGATTTCCTACAAAAATAAAGAATTCAGTTGTCCTTGGAAACCCTCGTGGCATCGTGGTCAAGTGCTATCGCTGCTAACCAGAAGGTGGGCAGTTCAAATCTACCAGGAAATTCTAGGGGGTGGTACTACTCTGTCTATAGTAGGGTCACCATGAGTAGGAATCAACTTGGCAGGACAGGGTTTGGTTTTCTTTGGTTATGTTAGAGAAGGAGAGAAGCATGATTTATGAGAATGACGGATGTTCCTGTGAACTGTATTTCATAAAAAAAAAAATGCTGTCGAGTCGATTCTGACTCACAGCGATCCTACACGACAGTGTAGAACTGCTCCATGGTGTTTCCAAGGAGTGCCTGGCAGATTTGAACTGTTATCCTTCTGGTTAGGCAGCTGTAACACTTACCTACTGAAGTTCATAAAGCAGCTGGGACTTCCATGTTAGGTCTTCTTGGAAGAGTCAGTTTAGCTCACGTTATCTCTTTTGTACACACCATCTCCTGTGACTTCTGGATCGTACCGTCCAGAATCAATCAAATCACTTATTTCTAGCCTACTTCTTACACGGAGGCTTCCTCCTCGTATTCCAAAGGAATATTTGCTGAATGAATGAATAAAAGTGGATAAGATAGGATCTTACCTATTTTCTTGAATGGTTAAATGAAGCATAAGCACATTAAGGAGTCTAATGAGACTGAAATACTTATAGCAAGCAAAAGACTCAGATTTAGCAAATGTTATATCTCTCTTCTATTTGTAACGGACACAAGATCTCTTGCCCATGTGCAATTTCATAATGGCCTTTTGGGTCTCTAAACAGATCTGTAAAAATCCATCAGGTGCAAATCATACTGTGAAAAGTTGATTTAATAATTTGAAATAGTGTTACATTTCCCCTTTCTGCAACTCAATACTGAAAGTAGAAGGAATACCTAAATTAAAAAGCATATATATGTATATGGAATTGTAACTACCGTATTAACTACAATGGTAAATTTTTGAAAAGACTGTATCTGATCGTGTAACGTGTTTGGATAGCCACTTTTCTTTCGGGGTGATGGAGCGCCCTCTGGTGTCTGGGTGACTTCCCTGCTTTTCCTTCAGCGTGCTATTCCCAGAGGAGTGTTTGTGGTTTCATGAAATACGCAGATGAACCAAGTCTCCTGAATGAAGGGAAGCGACAGTGAAAAGTTTTGATACTGTCACCTCTGACAGGTAATATGAACGCTGGGTCCACTTGGTTGTTCTCTTGTCTTGATTGTAGGTCATCAATGGAAACCCTGGTGGTGTAGTGACTGAGTGCTACATCTGCTAAGCGAAACGTCAGCAGTTCAAATCCGCCAGGCTCTCGTTGGAAACTATGGGGCGGTTCTACTGAGTCCTATAGGGTCACCATGAGTCAGAATCAACTCGACGGCAAGAAGTATTTTAACAGATCTACCTGATTTCCCTCTGAGCTCTGCGTTCCAAATGTTTTTTCCCAAATCTTACCTTATCTTTAAGCAAAATACAGAAACATCTCTATGCAGTCATTCAGTGGTAGACAGGCATCTACTTATTTTTAAAGAAGAAATATGAATTCAGTATTACAGGGAACATTGTTTCAGAAGCTGGGTAAGTGCTTTACAGGCATGATTGTACTGCATAATTTCCATGGTTCTAATGATAAAACTGAGGGTTAATAGGCTTGGTAACGTTGCCAGGTTTTCATAGACAAAACAAATAAATAAATAAATTAAACCCCCTGCTGTGGAGTCGATTCCCACCCTTAACAACCCCATCGAGGTTCCAAGGCTATAAATCTCCAGAAAAGCGGACGACCGTTTCCCTCTCCAGCTTTACTGCTGCTGCACACCAACTGCCAACCACTTTTCAACTCCAGGCGGCCAGGGTAATCCCAGCACCAACATCTGATGAGACGTTACAGGAAATAAAATTCACAATCAATATTGTCATATTAAATTTAGGCATATATAAAAAGGAAGGGCTACAACATGACAAAGATGGTTTATCCCAGTAATTCAAGGATGATGTGCATTTAAAACTCACTGTATTACACCAAATTAGTAGAATAGAGATTACATATATTTTAAATCTTTATACTAAATGACAAAGATTACATATGTGTGTGTAAGTGTGAATACATGTGTGTATGTATAAATACAAATATGTATGTATATCTACACATTTTATAGCAGGAGAAACGTACAAAGAAAAAATACCTAGACTTAGACTTGAGAAGGGGTGATCACATGATTGTCATATTGAGCATAGCAACAAAATGTCACTGTAGAAAACAGGCAAAATGAGTATTGGGCATGATTCCACAGAAGCCAGAGTCATTTTAGACTGTAATTTACAAAATGGTTTTACTGGCAAAGACCCACCTCTGCTTCATGCTTTTTTATTTATTTTTACAATTGGTACATTCAGTCCATTTCTGCTGAAATTCTGAAACACTCTAATGACAAATGAAGCTGTTTACTCAGAAAAAATAATAATTTCCACATCTGAAATTTTAAACCCACAAATATGCCTCCTAAGAAGTGGTCTAAGTTAGAAAACAACAAAATAGAAAACAAAACACATAAAAAATACCGAGAAACAGAACATGTTTTGCTCAATTTTTAAATAACATTGGCCTTGCACTGGTTTCTAGAAGTGAATCGGTAAGTGAAGTTTTTCTGCATAAAAGAAAAAACAGTAACAACAAAAACACTGACTCTGACTCACAGTGATCCTGAATAACAGAGTAGAACTGCCCCCCCTAACTTTTCCAAGGAGCACTTGGTGGACTTGAACTGCCCACCCTTTGGTTAACAGCCATAGCTCTTAACCACTATGCAACCAGGGTTCTCTTGTGGATTTAGTATGCATAAAATCATAAAAAGAATAAGTCGACACATTGATTCTTAACTATCAAAGAAAAAAGATAAAACTGAGTGGATTTCAGGATGCGTAGATACAAGGTATAGCAGCACAGCATTTTGGTCCAATTTAATCCAAGCCTTGTTTTCAAATAGCACAGGAAAGCCCCACAATCTTCCATTACATCCTGGGGGGTGTGGTGGCTAAGAGCTACCTACATCTGTTAACCCAGAGGTGGGCAGTCTGAATCCATCAGGTGCTCCTTGGAAATGCTATGAAGCAGTTCTAGTCTGTTCTATAGGATCTCTGTTCTATAGGGTCAGAATCAACTCCACAAGTCGACAACCTGTGTGTGTGTGTGTGCACGTGCACGTGTGCGCGTGTGCACGCACTGTGGTTCTTCAGAACCCCCAAAACTGAAACCAAATCCACTGCTGTCTAGTCGGGTCTGACTCATAGTGACCCTTGAAGTCAGAGTAGAATTGTCTCACAGAGTTTCCAAGAAGTGTCTGGCGTATTTGAACTGCCGACTTTTTGGTTAACAGACGTAGCACTTAACCCACTACGCCACCAGGGTTTTCTTTTCAGACCCAAGGTGATGTATGTCTCAGCTGACAGACCAATTCCATTCCATCCACAGCAATTGACAGAGAGTTCCCAGTTCCTTCCGTGTGGTGGGTAGTTATGTGCCTCTGTAGGATGTCTATAGAGGCGAGTGGAAAGAGAGGAGAAGAGGGGACAGGAGACTGTTAAGAGGATGTGACATGCATAGAGGGGAAAGGAGGAGTGTGCTGTCACCAGGCAGGGAGAGCAGTAGGATCTGCACATGTGTGGGTATGCAAATTTAAACAGGATTTTACACTTTCACTCAGTCACAATAAATAAATAAAATATATAAAAAAATAAAAATAAGTCTGTTACTGTCGAGTTGATTCCAAAACTGTCCCCTAGCGTTTCCAAAGAGCAGCTGGTGAGTTCAAACTGCTGACCTTTTGGGGAGCAACTGAGTTGTTAATCACTAGCCCCCAGGTTCCCCTATTTAGGGCAGTGGACAAAAAGGAAGTGAAATCTTCAACTTGAATATTGTACTTTGCCAACCTCCCCCTAAAAGTCAGAGATTCTTGAATTTTAGTAAGTATTATGGATTAACTTGTATTCCTCCCCCTTCTCCTCCAAAAGAAGTGCTGGAACCCTAATCTATACCTGTGAAGGCAATCCTGTTTGGAAACAGGGTTTTTGTTGTTCTGTTAATGGAGCCAGATGAGTGTGTCCTAAGCCTAGTCACATCTGAGTCATTAAGGGAGTAAATTAGATGCCCTTGGTCACTGAGCTGATTCAGACGCAAAGTGACCCTACAGGACAGAGTAGAACTGCCTCATCGGGTCTACAAGGAGTGGCTGGTAGATTTAAACAGCCAGCCTTGTGATCTGCAGCCACGTGCTTCACCACTGAGGAAAGTAAAATGAGGGGAAAATAGATGTCAGGTCAAGAGTTCCGCAGAAGATAAAGAAGGTCTCTCGCCACAGTCTGCAAGACAGAGTCTTCCTGTAAAGCTGGTACCCTGAATTCAGACACCTAGCCTCCGGAGCCACAAGCGAACAAACTTCTGCACTTTCAAGACGCTGGCTTGTACTGTGCGTTAGCAGTACTGGATCACAGAGACAGTAGAGTTCTCTCTGTGTGTAACCTCGTCCACTTGGTCAGACTCTGAATGGGTTTCAGCCATTAAGTTAGATATCTGGCTCACCCTCGGGCAGAAAGGAAGGTACTAGAATCATGGCTTCCTGAACGAGGTCCCGCTGGGTCGGGCAAATTTTGTTGGAATGTTTTTTGATTGATTCCTGCTTTGTAAAAAGCCCTGTCCAACTATGTATTGCTGTTGCTAGCTGCCATTGAGTAGATGTTGACTCATGGTGAAACCATGTGACAGAGTAGAACTGCCCCATCAGGTTTTGCAGGCTGACCGACAGGTCTTCCTCCTGCAGGTCCTCTGGATGGGTTCCAACCACCAACCTTTAGGGTAGCAGCTGACAGCTTAACCGCTGAGCTACCAAGGTGACTTCCTAAGTATGTAATTCTATGTATCCCGCCCCATTCTCCATTGCCATCAAGTCAATTCTGACTCATAGCGATCCTATAGGACACAGAAGAACAGCCCTATGGAGTTTCCAAGGAGTGGCTGGTGGATTTGAACTGCTGGCCTTTCAGTTAGCAGTTGCAGCACTTAACCACTATGCCACCAAGGTTTTTTTTAGTCTAAGCTACATTTAGGTCACAGTTCTAAGGTCAAAGTTTGTAAGAATAGACTGGACCAAATTCGTAAAAGACCAGACAATCTGCTCAGAATTTAAAAGAACAACAATAACTTTGTTTTCAAACTCTGAATCTCCTCATTATGAGTGACATGTGGTCTCCTTTTCAGCTCTCATTCTGCAGTGACCTGGGAAGCTATTTGATGGAAGTATTTCCAGGGCAGAAGTTAGTGGAAGCTGAAGCGTACTCAAGACAAGTACTCACAGTTTTGCTGAAGCCATCACGCTGCTCATCAGTTAGGAACAATCTACTTTTCAAAGATTCAGAGATCAAGGAAGTTGAGTCAACAGAATAGGAAGAGACAGCTAGCTCCACGTGCTTCTGCCACTTGATGACTATCACATCAGCAAAGATGGAATGGATTATTTAACGAATGGAGATGGAAGATTAACTACCTAGGATATCAGAAGTTTATATTCCTCTTCTACCCCGGGGTCTCTATGGGCCAGAATCGACCCTACAGCAGCGGGTCTGTTTTGGGTTTTTACTCTATTAAAAAGAAAAGAATTCTGCCGATAGAATAAGATGTCTCCAACTCTTATCTGGAAAAGGAGGTAAAGTGCAAAACGAAGCAAACATGACGTGCTCCATTGTGTTAGGACTTCAAGGTAGAAAGGACATGCATATCCTATGCTTATTTATCTAAAGATAATGTTTTTCTCAGTGGAACATTTCCAAAATCCTTCAGTTTATAATACGACACCTTTGTCAAACCAGTGCTTATAGCCTTCACCCATGATCCCTACTTTTGCTTAAAACCTGGGAAACCAGCTAACTTGCTGTCCTATGTTTTTGTTTCGAAAGACCTGGAAAATATTGTTTGATCTTTTTTTTCTTGCCCGCCTTTGCTTTCTGCATTTGTTATTTCTCATTTTCTGTTCTCAGAGTCTCATTGTTGACCTCAGAATCTTTTCTTATCCACAGTCTGATTCTGATTGTCTGCTGGCTTAAGTCAGCTCTCTACTGCTTTTTTGTGTGACGCTACGAGAGAAGCGCCTGGTGACCTGCTTTCGTAAAGATTCAACTTTTGGCTAGCTGTCGTAGCTCCGAACCACTGCTCCTCCAGTTTCCTCTCCTAAAGATGACCACCGACCAAACCCTATGGAGGAGTTCTACTCTGTCACACGGGGTTGCTATGAGTTGAAACTTGACTCAATGGCACCTACCGACAACAATGTTTATGAGTTTGTTGACTTTCCTCACTATGGCGATAATATCTACTCATTGTAAACATGAAAGGACAGTACCTTAAGAACTATGTGTTCTTACATTTTAATCTTTTTTTCCAAGCATTTCCTTTAACGCGCATGTGTGTGCGTGTGTGTATGTGCGTGTGTGGGGGTGTGCGTGTGTGTGTGTGAGAATCCTGATGACTATGCAATGCAGTTTTTAAACTCTGTTCTTATTATCTTTTCACAACAGTTTTTCAGGAACACTAGTTTAGGTTGTTATGGATTGCTCACTAGCAGGACACAGATGCAGGTGAGTGGCGACACTACCATTTCAGTAACCTTACTGTGAGGGACAGTTACTCACCTCTACCTTTTCATCAACACAAGTGGCACTCCAATAAACAGGCACTGACAAATCCTTGGGTGGCGTCTCTGATGATTTCTGAACACACGTCGCCAGCAGGTAGAACTTTTTGTTTACTTTCTTCTGTAAGTTTTCTTACCTTAGCCTGAATTTGTTTAATAGAAAACATACCCCCTTTCATCTCATTTGAAACTAAAAATGTGTCTTCCAAATCTTATGTTTCGTAGACTAAGTCTATTTGAGAGGGGAATTCTTTTTCTTTTCCCTAAGATTGTTTAATTTTTTTAATCGTGATTGAGTGAAAGTGTACAATTCAATGTAAATTTGCATGCTTGCCTATCTGCAGCTCCCTCTGCTCTCCTTGCCCGGTGACAGCACACTGCTCCTATCCATTCTATACATGTCATAACCTCTGTAACAGTATCCTGTCCCCGCCTCTCCACTTCCCTCTAGTAAGAGCCCAGTAGGATAGCATCCTATAGATGCATAGAACCATAAAGTGCACACATGATATGGTCACTCTATGTCCCCAAGTCCAATCCTTTTTTTAAAAATGTAAGTTCTTAAAGCCATACTTTGGGTCAGAAGTAGACTCAGCATGTGTCCGGATTTTCTGACAGTTCTTCCTTGGAGAAGAAGAGTTGACTTCCACTTTTCATTAAATCTGGGCTGGCCTTCACTGTGTGAGTACTGGAGAAGTAACAGCAGAATTGCCATGGGGTTTGGTGCTGTCTTTCTTGCCTTGGCCCCTTCAGCTCTGGGCTACTGAGGTAGGTGTCTCAGGAGAAGCCCCAAGAGCCAGGATGAAGGAGCAAGCCTCATCTGAGCCTAGCTTTTCCGACATTGCTGCTGAGCAGAGCTCTTGCTGACGACCTTCAGACTCTAGTAGTCCATACCATAGGCCAGCTGAGCCCTTCCTAAACTTGTCACCCACTAAATTGTGAGATACAAAATGATTGTTGCTTTAAGTCACCAAGGTAGTGGCCTGAACCCTGCGCTTTCTCCTTCCTTTTCCAGTCCACTTCCTGTGTCTGCGACAAGTCTTGGTGCACTGCGGTTCCTCTCTTTTCCGTCTTACCACTTGGTGGCAGTCTTTTAAGGGACTGATTTCTTCAGTATTTTCTTCAGATGAAGTTTATGAGCTGCACAGTTGCTGAAGCCTGGACTAACCAAAATAAAATAAAAATATAAACAAACGATAACGCTGCTGTCAAGTCAATTCTGACTCCTAGCGACCCTGTAGACAGAGTAGAGCTGCCCCATAGAGTTTTCAAGGAGCACCTGGTGGAGTTGAACTGTCCACCTTTTGGTTAGCAGCCATAGGTCTTGACCACCACACCATCAGGGTTTCTAAACCCTGAATACCTTACTTTCCCCTGGGGTTTTCTTTCTTCTTCAGGTGTATGAAGATTTCCTGAGCTAGGGGCCTTGCATCTCTCTCTCTTTTTTTAAACAACAAAAACCCAAACCTGTGAGACAGAGTAGAACTGTCCAGAGTGTTTCCAAGAAGCAGCTGGTGCATTTGAACTGCCGTCAGCACTCTTCAACTTCTAGCCAACTTTTTAAATGTAAAAGTCATGTCATTTCTTTATACCTTACATAATTAAAAAACCCAACCCACTGCCGTTGAGTCGGGTCTGACTCATAGCGACCCTAGAGGTCAGAGTGGAACGGCCTCGTAGGGTTTCCAAGGAGCTTCTGGTGGATTTGAACTGCCAATCTTTTGGTTAGCAGACAGAACCCTATAATTAGACTCTTAAATTTGTTGGCTTGCTGGTTTAGGATGCGCTTTTTCTTTCCCAGCAGGTTGGTTTCTTCAAAGATGACCAGTTGTGGAGGCTGAACTGCTGCTTTCTTTTCCTGATTGCTGAGTCTTGTTTGGGAACCCTGGTGGCACAGAGCTACAGCTGCTAACAAAAAGGTCAGCAGTTTGAAACCACCAGATGCTCTTAAGAAACTCCGTGGGTCAGTTCCACTGTGTCCCATAGGGTTGCTACAGGCTGGAATCAGATCGATGGCAGTAAGTTTGGTTTTTTGAATCTTGCTTGGGTCTTTCCTTCTGGAGGTCAAGTCACGGCTATAGCAGTAGCAGGCCTAGAGTGGGAGGAATTCTGTCCATTGGCTGCCAATCCCACCCAGAGACATGAAAATTCCCTCTCTCCACTGGGACCTTGGGAAGAAGTCTGGGTGCTTGCAGCTTCTGATCTTCTGACTCTAAGGTATAGGCCGTCCATAGTATGGGACAGCAACAAGCCAGCCCCTGCAGAAGTCTCCCACAGCTACTGCTGTAACACCACCCAGGGAGGTTGACAGGTGCCTCCCTTCCTTCAGGACAACTGGCTACACAGGTTGCCCTTCCCCCTACCCTAACTGACCCGTCTACCAACCCCTACAGAGCTTCAGGCCCGGCCTGGGGCCAAGAGACCAGGATTCCCTGACTCCTCCTTACAAACAAAAGTGGACACAGGCTGCTTTCCCCACCTGGAATGTGGCAGAGCTGGAAAGCTCAGAGGCCCTCCAGGCTCTCCTGGCAGCTGCCTTTGCTGCTTTGCTTGCCAACAGAAGGTAGATACGAGGCGACAGAAGAGGGGTTCTAAGGACACCCACCATTCAGGAAGCTCTCTCTCTCAGACTTCTTCTTGGGCTAGCAAAGGAGGTCCTATGAATTTCAAAATAGAAGGCCCACATGACTATCTCACAAAAATCAGAATAAGAGCTCAACTAGCACTGGCCAAATGGTTGGCAGTTCAGATCCATCTGGAGTCTCTTTGGAAGACAGACCTGGCAATCTGCTTCTGAAAGGTTACAGCCTTGAAAACCCTAAGGAGAAGTTCTATGCTGTGCACACAGGTTATAATAAGTGCACATTGATTCAACCGCCAGTAACAACAGCATTCCTAGGGAAAAGGTTATAGATGCCGAGTACTAAGTGGAGCGAATCGTCTCAAGATAAACCAGGAGCAGAGAAGAGAGGGAAGGTAAAATATAACACAAACTGGTGACAAGGCCACTCTATGTCTCAGGGGAAAAGTGTTCCATAACCAATGAGGAGGCAGGTGGCCACAGACCCCTCACATACCATGGCTGACAAGGATGAGTTTTCAGCCAGAGGGTCGGATCATATGTTTTGTTCAGAATATTAGCTCTGAGAGATCTCCTAAGACCTTACAGGCAGTGGGAAGATTGCCACAGTCCCTTGAAATAGAGTTAAAATCTCTTTGAAACTCATGGTTCTCATAATTTAAATGAGTATAATATCTAACTTGGAGACCCTGGTGGCATAGTAGTTAAGTGTTACAGTTCCTAACCCGAAGGTAAGCAGTTCGAATCCACTAGGCTCTCCATGGAAACTCTATGGGGCAGTTCTACTCTGTCCCAGAAGGTCGCCATGAGCTGGAATTGACTCAACAGCAGTGGTTACTAACTCAAGTAGCCTTAGTTCAGCGGTGGTCAAGAGCTCCGCTACTAACTGAAAAGGTCAGCAGTTCAAACCCACCATCTGCACTATGGGGGAAAGATGCGGCACTCTGCTTCCATGAAGATTTACGGTCTCAGAAACCCCGTAGCGTAGTTTTCTGCTCTGTCTTGCAGGGTCGCTATGAGCCAGAATCAACTAGCAATGGGCTTCTTTTTTGGTCATAGCTTACTCACAGAAGTGTACAGTAGGCAAGTAGTGAAGCAATATTTCCTTCTTGGTTGAATCTTTCCTGTTCTGCTATAAATCCCTTAAAAGCCCAAACAGTGTCTTCGTGGAAATTTGTATCTCTAGCACTCAGAACTTGGAGTCCCTGGGTGGCACAAAAGACTAAGCACATGACGACTTGCTGAAAGGCTGGTGATTTGAAGCCAACTAGCTATCCTGGCCCCTAGGGTCGCCATGAGTCGGATCCGACTCGACGGCACTTGGCTTGGCAGCATCACCTCCAAAAAAGGTCCGGCAATATGCTTCCGAAAGGTCACGGCCTTTATGACCCTGTGTAGCAGTGCTACTCTGTACACAAGGGGTTGCCATGAGCTAGAATCAACTTGAAGGCAACTAACCATCACACAGCAACAAAGCGCCTGGAACAACATAGCTGAATAATGGCTTTGCAGTCCAGGGGGGATTCCTTTTGGATACAAAATCAGAGGAATGGCTTCATGGTGGAAGCGGCAGGTGACACAGAACGAATACCTTCTATTGGGTGAGAAAAGTAGAGTAGTCAAGATTGTGAAATAATCTGTAATGCTAAAGGCTTTGCCTACGTCGCACATACGACTTCACTGAGTCTTGACCATCGCTTTGAGACTCAGGCAATCTAGTCATGCCTGGTTCCCAGAGGAAGACCCTGAAGCTAAGGAGGTCGGTGATCTTGCTGGAGAACACGCAGTGAGAGGTGACTGTCATAGAGGTGGAATTCAGACAAGATACACGGAAACCCTGGTGTTGTAGTGGTTAAGTGCTATGGCTGCTAACAATAAGGTTGGCGGTTCAAATCTGCCAGGTGCTCCATCTACAAAATTGCTACGAGTCAGAATTGACTGAATGGCAGTGGCTTTGGTTTCTGGGTTTTGTCTGAATGTGTAAAAGGAGCTTCTGACCACGGCCGCTATTTCTTCTGGCTGACGTGGTCATATGTTTGCCTGTGGCGTGAATGTTCTTGCAATGTTAAAACATATTTTAAAAATGTAATGCATGCCTAACTGACTGATTATTCTTCATGAAACGAGATGATTCTTAAAAGCTAGTCACCTGAGAAATCATCACCTTTCTCTGTCCCTCAGTATCTCTTTTAATTACTATCATCATTAGTATTTTGGATTAGTTACACACGCCATTTTTTGTCCGTTTTTACAGTGTATGATTAATTAATGCCATTCACAATGCTGTGAGGCTGTCACCACTAACCTAGAACTTTACTGATACCTCAAAAGAAAATCATGTCCCCATTAAGTGGTTACATCCTTTTCCCTGCTCTCTCCAACTCCTGGTGACCACTAATCTGTTTTCTGTTTCTATGGATTTTCTATTCTGGATATTTCATATAAATGGAATTTATTTTTTTAAAAGATGGAATCTTCAACATGCTGAATCTCACTATTACTTCTGCATGGTCAACCAGACAATGCTTGAGCACTACCTAAAAGCTTTCCTTGCTTGAACAAGCTTGGAGAAATTCATTTAGAGGTGAAAGCCTCTGCAACAGGGCATTTCCAAAATATCTGCCAATTTCATGTGCTGCGAGTGATGGTGGCACTTTAAGCCTTTTGTAAATGGATTAAAAGAATCATTGAAAAACTTTTCCAATCCATGTATCCTAGAACATTTATCTAAATCTTGCTGAGAACACATAAAGCATGCACACATTAACGTTTTTGCTTTAAACAAGAATGCTCAAACCACAAAACTGTA
Source organism: Heterohyrax brucei (assembly GCA_028571685.1). NCBI lineage: Eukaryota > Metazoa > Chordata > Mammalia > Hyracoidea > Procaviidae > Heterohyrax > Heterohyrax brucei. The sequence continues at coordinate 80,322,607 of CM053148.1, read as the reverse complement.
TTTATCTCTGCCTTACTTCCTTCCCCAGAGCTTTAGAATTAATCAGAAAATAACCTGTTGATAAGATTCATGAGAAATACCTGCTGAGAAAAAAATCATCGCTTTTAATATTGTATTCAACATTTTTACTTACTTTTTTAAATATGCGTCTTTTGCTAAGAACTCTGAGGAATTTTAAGAATTATAAAAAGGAAATAAATATGATTATATTTTAAAAGAAGAAAGACATTCTGGTTTTTAAAATCTAGATTATAAAAAAGAAAAGAAATCCACCATTTACTGAATCTGGAATTGGGCTAGTTTATATATTTCCTTCTTACAATAACTCTACAATTTTTGTTTTACAAAAGAGAGGATTGAGATTAAGAGGAATTCAGAATATTTCTGAGTTCACATACCTGCTTGGTGGTAGGCATGGAACTGGCTTCATTTGGCTCCTCAAAGGCTAGCTCTCCTCGTCTTTCATTTGTACACATGTATTGTGTCAAATGCATTACCACATGAAAGTCTTCAGTTTCATATTCTATTATCCTCATCTAACAATTGAAAAATGATAAAACAGACAAACAAAAACTAATCCACTGCCTTCAAGTTGATTCTGACTCCTGGTGACCCCATAGGACAGAGCAGAACTGTCCCACAGTATTTCCAAGGATGTAATCTTTACAGGGGCAGACCACCTCATCTCTCTCCCATGGAGCAGCTAGTGGGTTCAAACTATGAACCTTTAGGGTAACGGCTGAGTGTTTAACTTCTTCACCACCAGAATTTCAGCTAGAAAATAATAGATGAGGAAAAGGAGATATATACTAGCCATTTTAATTTTCCCCAAGTCATAAAAGTCAGCTAGCTCTAAGGTCAGGGCTTAAAACCATGCCCTCTGCCTCCCTATGTTCTTTCCATCAAGCTTTTTCATAAAACTACACAATAAAGCTAGGCTATAAAGCCTAGCCCTGCACGTAACTCGCCGTTAATTGACCCAGTTCCTAATCCCTATTGCCTCTCTTTCAGAGTATTCACAGAGGCCTCTGGCATGTGACTTAGTCCTTGAACATCAACTTTATAAGAAGCTTGTTACACTGATACAATTTGCCTTGCAGATTGTAAGACCATTTTTTTCCCTCCTAACAGTTATTCCTTGACCTTGATTCAGACTTGTGGTCAATGATGCAGCCCGACAAAGGTCAGGGGGGACTCAGACTTGCGGGAAGGGACACTTGAAAGTGAGCTGAGCAAGGGGTGTGGAGTAGAGCTGGAGGAAGAGGATTCTGCAGGCAGTGACATGGTCTAGAAGGCTTTTTCAACCAAGTAGGAAAGAGATAGGAGTCCCTACAGTGACATGCAAGGCTATGCTCTCAACTACTAGCTAAAAGATTGGCAGCTCCACTCCACTGATAGATGACCTTCAAAGATAAAGCCTGGTGATCTTCTGATTAAAGGGCATAGCCTTGAAACCCCTCGGAGCTGTCTCCGGAGATCCCCTAGAGTCGGACTAGAAGGCAACCAGCAACAAGGAAAGAGAAAAGGTGGCAGTTAAGTACGGAGAGATGGAGAAAGCTGAAGCTGACACTCAAAAAGTTGTGCTGTAAGGGAACACAGCAAGTTACCCTGCTGTGGAGGGCAGAAAAAGAGGGAGAAAAAATAAACTGAGTTTAAGATACTTGGAAGAACTTCCACATAAACAGAATGGTTGGTTAAAGACTGGGATTTAGGAGACTGGACCTCTGGGCTTCTTCCCGAGGTGCTTGGTTACTTTTGCTCTTATGAACATTTTGACCCAAGACAGCAAAATAGCCTAGAATGACTCAGCACTTAACTATTGAAAAATTACTCAGACCAGAAAAAAATGGAAGTTTTCCCATACAAGTGGAGAGTAAGCAGGCCATTTTCAGATATAAACACCAATTTTTAAACTAGAGATTTACTGGATAAAATCTACTTTTCCTAAAGGGAAGAAGCACAAACCACACAGTCAGACCTTGTGTTTCCCCCTCCTGCGTCTGTTGGGTAATTAATCAGTTAATCCTTCCAGGGCAACCTCATCTGTGAATTGAGCTAATCACAATCATACATTTCAAGGGATGGCTATGAAGAGTTAGCGAAATAATTCATAATGCAGTGTCTTGCATATAATGAGTCCTAGCTGCACAGTGGCTAAAGCCCTTAGCTGCTAACCCAGAGGTTCAAGCCCACCAACTTTTCCATGGGAGAAGGAGGTGGTAGTTTGTTTCTGTAAAGATTTCTGGCCTTGGACACCCCGTGGGGCAGTTCTACTCAGTCATTTGCGTCCCTAGAGTCAAAATTGACTCAATGGCAGTGAGTTTTGTTGGGTTTAGGTAGAATATTTGCCACCAAAACATGAAAACATTGACTATTGTCACTTATATTGTCTCTCAGCCAGCCAAGCCAAGTGCCGTTGTTTCTCGGAGGTAAAGAAAAACTATCTGTGGAATTTTGTTTTGAAAGGCAGTGGCTAGTACTTAATACTCACGGTACAACAGATTATTTAGAACCTATAGTACTCTCTTTCTAAACTTCAACTCTATTATCCACATCAAATATTAGTGTATGAATCTAATGATGATTATAAGGTGACACAGTATTATTCAATGTCATAACAGTTTATGTTCTCAAAAGTTAATGCCACATGTATTTCTGTCTTTAAAGTGTGGCCCCAAAACTTCTTTTAAAACTGGACACTTTAAAGTACCAGATTTCAAAAATGTTCTTAGAGGTTAATAACAGGGGGAAAAAAGGAGATTAGTAGAAGAATGTCTAATGAATATAAAAGAAATGATTTATTAAAACAAAACTCATAAAGCTTAAAATGCAATTATACATGCTAGACAAATGTAGATATAAAATTTCACATTGAATTATCAGTTACATCAGTTTTGAAGGCAATACAAAAGATGCAGTATTCCTCAGGAGAAAAAAAAAGATACAATATATTTTAGCAAAATGGACAAAACAAAGATAACTAGTATTCTTTGGCATAAAAAAAATTAAAAATGATACAGTCCATTTTAGCAAAACAGCACAAAACCAGGAGGACAGAGACACTGAGTTTTCAGATAGAACTGAAGACCAGAAATGACAATTTGGACTTTAGTGACTGAACAAGAGCAGATGAAGTTGGCAAAGGAGATTTTTTTTTTTTTCTTTCAGAAAGCAAAAGGCAAGATATATTATTTTTATGTTATTTTAAAAAAATTATATGGATAAAAGTATAAAGTCTATCCCCAAATATTTGTTAAGAATATTCACACCCACAGATAATCTTTCAAAATGCACTTTCTTTCCCAGCTCCAGAAACCTGGGGGTTGGGAAGAGACGAGGGAGGGACTTCCCTGAAGTTTTTCATGCTTCTGGGGCTCCAGGGTTGGCTTTAGTCTCAACACAGCCTCGGATTAACAGTTTGAATGCAAAGCCTCTTGACGAACCATCTACCTCTTAAAAGATGTTAATTTAATATACAAGAAAGGAAGGCCTCAAGGAAAGAGGATAAAGGAGCTAGGGTTTCTAACCTCTGGCTTAAAAAGCAGGCTCTCAGAAAGTCATTTCATTTCCTTTGAGCTACTGATTAAAGCCCTGTTTCTAACCTTCACTATAAATGCAGCATATTAATCTCAAACTGTTTTTAAACAATTAAATATTAACCTTCTTCAATCTTTATCCTCAATTCCCCTGAACAGTAATAATCGAATTCATTCATTCAATGGATCAGTATTTCATTATCAATAGAACCGTATAAGCCTGCTTCTATTTACAAGAAATATGAGTGTTATGTTCCTCTACCTGCATAATGCTACGTCACAGAGAAATCAGAGTTGCAGAACAATATAGTCTTTAACAATGTCATTTGAAGTAATGGATCAAAAGAATGGATACATGAACCTGTCCAGAAAACAAACAACTATAGTTGCTAGAACAATTGAAGGCATGTATGTATTATCTCATTCTGCTGAAACAGCTTATAGAATCATAAATAGCCAATGCACAGTTCCTGTAATTAAAGTTAGACAGTTAACAATAGCAAATCAAGGTCCCTTTGGCTTCAGCTTAGATTGCAGTAGACACTTGAGTCTCCTACATGGTTTTCTAGACAAAGTCAAGAACACAGTACTACAAGACTACACATACTGACTCTTGGAGTACACACTCGGTGACTTCCTTCCCACATAATAACTTTTTTGGGTGGTGCGACGAGAAGGGAGTGAGTATCTGTAGGTTCTGCTCTTCTCACTGCAGCAGAAGACACAGCAGAAAAGCGCTCCCCCGACGATCATCACCAGCGATGTGGTCCAGCCCAGGTAGAGGGCTTCCCCAAGTTCCCGCTTCTGTGCAATGTTTACTATCGGGTTGTAGAAGTCCCTGATGATGGCACTGCCCACCCAGCTCACAGGGGTGAGCACCACAACGCCCGTGACCAAGAAGATGACTCCAGCCGTCAGCAGGATGTAGCTTTTGACGTTCTCGTCGTCTCCAGTGCACTGGGTGCACTTCATGCCCAGGACAGCCGTCATGAAAGCCAAGAAGGCCAGCACGGACGCTGCACACATCAGTCCCCTGGCCGCCTGCAGATCCGGGGACAGAGCCAGCAGGGAGTCGTAGACCTTACACTGCATCCTGATGTTGGCGTGCCGCATGCAGCTCATCCACAGGCCTTCCCACATGTTTTCAGCAACCACGATGTTGCTCTCAATGAAGGCGGACACTCGCCACTGAGGCATGATGGTGACAGCCAGCGTCCCGATCATGCCAATGAAACCAAACGCCAGTCCAGCGATTTGCAGGGCATAGCTGGCCATGATCCGTTGGGATGGGTTTTATCAGCCTGGACTCCTGGGTCGCTGGAGCTGCTCTCTAACACGTCTCCCTGTGTCCTAGGAGAAAAGAGTTTTCCTCTAGCAGTGAGCTCAGGAACCCAGTGGTGCTTCAAACAAGAGCTGCTTTACTACTTCTTGCAGAATAAATCCAGCGCTGGCTGGCTGAGGTCCTCCCACCCCCGCCCCCTTTTGACTATAACAGGTAAACTTACAGATCAGGTGTGGCAACTTTCTCCGCCAATCCCAGAGAGATGGCAAAGCAGGTGTGTCTAAACCAAGAAGAGATACTTGGAACGGCTGGACAGGCACAGGAACATTCTTTGTCCTCTCAGTTTTCTGAGAAGACAGCCCTGCATTGACCTGGGGGCGTAATTAGGAAGGTGTTGTCCCAGCCATCGGAAACACACCAACTCCCTTGGGACAGAAAAGGGGCAGAATATACAGGCAGTCCCGAAGCTCTCAGTAAGAGCTGCTATGCTGGGGGTGGAAAATAAAATACCTGCCTACGAAATCTGCTCAGGCTGTCAACTGGCCAAGGGGAAAGGGCTGTAGGGGTTGACAGATGGCTCATACCTGGGACGCCACATTCTTGGAGACACATGGGACTCAAACGGTCGATTTCACTTGTCCACAACTTCAAAGCACTTGCTCGTGGGGTGAAATCAGGAAACATGTCATGCCAAAGGAGAAAGAAGATGAAAGTGAGGCAATACACAAGATGGGCCTCCTCCATGGTGCCTAAAATGTAGTGCCTTCTGTCGAACCAGGAAAACTACTTGTAGGTGTTTTTCTGATCACGTGCATTCAGAGGCGCTGTGGTAGTATATGTCTGGCTGCGAATGAAAAGGTCAGCAGTTTGAATCCACCAGCAGCTCCTTGGAAACTCTGCGGGACAGGACTCCTCTGTCCTCTAGGGTCACTAGGAATCAAGTGGACAGCAACAGGTTTGGTTTTGTTTCCTTTTGAAACCCCGAACATGTTTTCTTTTGAGCCAAGAAATTTCTTGTTGGTCCTCTTCTGATAAACTATGTGAAGAGAGGTAGAACATTTCCAGAGAGAGAGAGAAAAAAAAAAAAGAAAACAAACCAGATGCAGCAAGCATGGAAATACTTACACAATGCAGTCATGTACAGGGTGCAGGCTGACTCTGTGACTCTGTTGTTCTGTCTTTCTGAGCTGACGGCACTGGAATCCCACAGACAGTGTGAGTCCTAGGTCTCCGTCAATGGCTAGTATTTCTGAGTCAAACATACAAGACAAGGCTAAGTTACTTGTTGAACTGAATTACATTAGGTGTTTACCATACAATTCTCTGGCTTCCCCAAAGGACACCACTAGAGAAGACGCACTAGTGACTGGGAGTTGATCTCAGCCCGTGATGAACCCACAGCTGTCAGAGCACATCAGTGACTGATTTGGGGAAGCAGGCTTCAGGTCTTTTTCCTAAGGTGATTCTGAGTAGACTTGAACCTTCAGCTTTTTGATTAGCAGTCAAGTATGTTAACCATTTGTTGTTGTTGCTGTTTGCTGTTGAGTTGGCCCTCAACTTGTGATGACCTCATCCACAATGGCAGGACGCGTCGTCCCGTCCTGTGTAACCCCTCATCCGTGAGGCATGAACTGTTGTGATCCATGTGCTCTTCAGTGGTTGGTTTTCAGGAGAAAATGAGCAGGCCTTTCTTTCTCCTGCCGGTTAGCCTGGACACTTTGCCCCAACTGAGCTGGCATCATAGCAACACACAGCCCACCAATGACAGAGAACTGATGGCTGTATGTAAGATGCACTGGTTGGGAATCGAACCCAGGTCTCCTGCATGGAAGGTGGGAATTCCACCTCTGAACCACCACTGTGGAAGGAGATAGAAGCCCTTAAATGTAAAGAAGTTGGAATGATCTCTTGTGAAAACAACAGTGCCAAACCTGGTGTCAAAACAAACCTACAACTTGATTTAGGAAAACACCACTAGCAATTTTGAGTTGTAGGTCCTCTCAGGCTCTCTGTTCTATCTTTTCAAGCTTTGAGTTACATTTTAATTTCTCTTCATTTTGATATCATAAGAACTAATCTTAACATCTTTGCATTCTCTCTGTTTCCTTGTACTGCCTCACATCTGAAAGTGGAAGAAAGGTTTTCTCACTCGGTAAACTACGGAAGTTTAATGGTCCTAACATCTGCCTGGTTTATGGGAATGACTGAAACAAACGAAGAGTGGCTGGGAGGGAGGGAGGAGGAAGACACCACAGTGCACTGTCCTCAGAAAAAACAAAAAAAGGCCGTTTATGCTAATCCAGGTTGTTGTGGGGAACACTGCTGGTGTCATGGTTAAGTGACGCGTCTGCTAACCAGAAGGTTAGTGGTTCAGATCTGCCAGGCACTCCACGGGAACTCTATGGGCCAGTTCTGCTCTGACCTGTGGGGTCACTATGAGCCAGAATCAACTCAAAGGCAGTGGGTAATGAGGAGCCGTTGTTGTATTTTATCTCCAGACATATTGTAAATAAGAAAAGGAACAAAAAAACTTGGTATTTACCATTATGAAGCCCGGGTGGTTCAGTGGTTAAGCTTTTCAGCTGCTAAGCAAAAAGTCCACAGTTCGAATCCACTTCTTGGAAACCCTGTGGGGCAGTTCTAATCTGTCCTGTAGAGTCACTATGTGTTGGAATGGCCTGGACAGCAGTGGGTTTTTTGTTTTATTTAGTTATTTCCTCCCTGGTGGAGTAGGTAGGAGCTGAATCTCCAGAGTGTTTCTTGTACTCATGTAGAAAATATCTAATGTTTTCTGTTTCAGGCTTGTATCAGTTACACATTTGTGCTGGAGAGGGAAGTAAGCTAATCTTTGAAAAATAATCTGCCTTTCCACAAAAAGAGAGTTAAAATAAAGATTCTGGTAATTTTTATCTTGAATTGCTAATCTGGGAAAAGGAGGTAACAGAAATGGAAAACAAACAATTAAATTGATTAAAATAAGAAACAAATGAAAACAAATGTCTTGAGGGATGATGGGACCTAGCTCCTTATTGTTGGGTGCTATCAGATCGTACCTTCTGGACAACAGAATGAGATGGCGACCGATCCTGGCCCTTTCTCACAATCCTTGCTGTGTATGAGCCCCTTGCGGCAGCCACTGGTCGCTCCGTCTTGTTGAGGGTCCTCCTCTTTGTTGCTGACCCTCCACTTTACCAACATGATGTCCTTCTCCAGGGACTGACGCCTCCTGATAACATGTCCAGAGTACGTGAGATGAAGTCTCACCATCCTTGCTTCTGAGAAGCATTCTGACTGTGGTTCTTCCAAAACAGATTTGTTTGTTCTTCTAGTAAGTAGTTCATGGCACAGTCAATATTCTTAGCCAGAAGCATAATTCTGAGGCATCTATTCTTCTTTCATCTTCTTCATTCACTGACCAGCTTTCTCATGCGTGTGATACAATAAAAAATACTATGGTTTGGGTCAGGTGCACTTTAGTCCTCAAGGTGACAGTTTTTTGTTTTTGTTTTTTAACACTTTAAAGAGAACTTCTGCAGCAGATATGCCCCGTGCAGTGTGTTTTTTGATTTCTCGTCTACTTCTTCCATAAGTATTGGCTGTGGATCCAAGTAAAATGAAATCCTTGAAACTTCAATTGTTTCCCCATTTACCATAAAGTTGCATATTGGTCCAGTTGTGAGGATTTCTGTTTCGTTGAAGTTGAGGTGTGATTGTAGCCTTGAATCACCATTAGTAAGTGTTTCAAGATCTCTTCACTTTTAGCCAATAAAGTGGCGTCGTCTGTGTATCACAGGTTGCTAATGGGTCTTTCTCTCATCTTGACGTCACATTATTTTTCACGTGGTCCAGCCTCTAGGATTATTTATCAGCATACAGACTGAATCAGTGTGGGGAAGAAACAACAACCCTGAGACACACCTTTCCTGATTTCAGATCATTCAGTGTCTCCATTTTCTGTTCAAAGGACTGGTTCTCGGTCTATTCACAGGTACTTTATGAGCACAATTAAGAATTCTTATACTTTGCAGTGTTATTCGGAATTTGCACGATTCGTGTCGTTGAATACCTTTGCATAATCAGTAAAATGCAGGTAAATATCTTTTGGCTATTTTCTGCTTTCAGACTAGGTCCCTCTGACTTCAGTAATGATGCCCCTTGTTCAGTGTCCGCTTCTGAATCCAGCTTGACTATCTCTCAACTCCCTGCCAATGTCCTGCTACGACCATTTTTTAATATCCTTCAGAAAAACTTACTTGAGTGTGATATTAAGGACATTGTCTGATAATTTCAACACTCTGTTGGATTTTCCTTCTTTGGAATGAATGTGTATATGGATCTCTTCCAGTTTGTTAGCCGTGTCACTGTCTTCCAAAATTCTTAGTGTAATCGAGTGATTGCTTGCAGTGCTGCACTCTCTTGTTGAAACATTTCAGCTGATACTCAGTCAATTCCTGGAACCTGTTTCTCACCAATGCCTTCAACGCAGTTGGAACTTCTTCCTTCAATACTGCTCATTCTCGGTGCTACCTCTTCAAGGTGATTAATGTCTAGCATATCTTTTTGTACAGTAACTCTGTATTCCTTCCATATCCTTTGATGTTTCCTTGTAGACATATGGGTATCAACCTATCACTAACAGTAGTGTATTTCAGGATAGATCTTGAATTTTTTTTTTTTTTTTTTTTTGACAGTGAATGAGACAGTGTTCCTTTTCAATTTGTCATTCCTGGTGGAGCAGACCATGCGATCATTCAGTTCAAAATGGCCTGGGATATTGATCTTCGAGCATTCCATTTTATTTCTCTTCTAGTTTTCTTTGGTTTGCACTTTGTACATCCCATTCTTCCATTAGTAAGAGATGTTCACAGCTGTTTTTCTCATTTTGAGTCACGTCACATCAACAGATGATGGTCCTGACAGCTTAGCTCCAGCTACATCATCCAGGTTGACTCTACTTTAGAAGGCAACTCTTCCCCAGTTGTCCTTTTAGTGCCCGCCAGTATGAGGGGCTCATCTTCACCGCTGTGTCAGACAGCTATCTTCCATAAGGTTTTTACCAGGCTTTTTTTTTTTTTCTTTCTTTTTTCTGGAGTGGATTGCCAGGCTCTTCTCAGTCCGACTTAGTCTGTAAGCTCTGCTGGTTCCTCTACTGTGGGTGACCCTGCTTGTGTCAGAAATACCAGAAGCATAGCTCCAGTGTCATAGTAACACGCAAGCTACCACAGTATGACGAACTGACAGGCAGATGGTGGGGACATAATTTATACCTAAAAAAACGACAACAAAAACTGTTGTCATCGAGTCACTTCTGACCTATAGTGACCCTCTTAGACACAGGAGAACTGCCCCATAGAGTTTCCAAGGAGCGCCAGGTGGATTCAAACTGCTAACCTTTTGGTTAGCAGCTATCTCGCTTAACCACTACATCACCATGTTTTCTGTTTTTTTGGTTGTTTTATTTTTTAACACAACTTAGCAGCTAGAAGTTCATTTTCTAATTTCCTTCGTGACATTTATTTTAGGAGTGCTTTTTAATTATTGCAGAACATCTATACAAATCGAAAGATACGAGACAGAAACTGGTATCTCTGTACTTGAAGGAATTGATCTTCTTAGGAATGGTCTCTTGAATATGCTCCGGAAGGAATTTGGGCTTTGTGTGCTATCCAGTTTCCTCCCCTCAAGCACTGAGTTTTAACAGAAATGTATGTCATGCAAAAGTATTTTCTCCTCTTCAAAATTATTAGACACTTTACTACTGACATTTTCCTAGCCAGAAGACAAGTGAGAAAGCAGCCTGAGGTTCGTATTAGAACAATTAGTTAACTGCTCTAATAACAATGAAGCCAGGAAAACCAAGTCCTTTATAGCTGAGTTGATACCAACACATAGCAACAGTATAAGACAGAGCAGAGCAGCCCCTTAAGCTTTCTGAGGAGTGGCTGGTATACACGTATTGCCAACTTTTTTATTTGCAGCTGAGCTCTGAACCACTGTGCCACTAGGGCTTCGGTAAGAACTACTCCAGGACATTTACGGCAACTTTCTTATCAGAACAGAGTCTAGTTAGCCTCATGCTATTTTGAAAGAACTGTGTCCTGAAGGTCACAAGAAATCAGGAAAGACAGAGGAAAGAAATCTAATATCAAGTCAGCTAGGAACAGAGAAGCTTAACTTCAGAAACGTAAAGTCAAGATCAACTGTTTAATTATTAGTCTGTCCCACTGGGATACTCTGAGGACCACAGTAGTTAAGTAGTCCACTGGTAAACAGAAGATGGACAGTTCAGATCCGTGAGATGTTCCCTGGAAACTCTACGTGGCAGTTCCGTTCTGTCCTGTAGGGTCACTTTGAGTAGGAAATGACACAGCAGCAACAGATTTTCCTTTTTTTCCACTAGCATGGCGAATTTGGCTGTGTAAATTCCTATGGCAGCACTGGACAGAATTAGCAGGTTAATGGTCCTGTTGCTAGTGACCGTGGGGTCAGCTCTGACTCATGGTGGCCCTAGGCACAACAGGACTGGACAGTGGTGATCCATAGGGTTTTCGTTTGCTGATCATTGGAAGAAGATCACCAGACCTTTCTTACTAGTTTATCTCAATAATCTGGAAATGCCACTACAACCTGTTCAACATCATAGTAACATAGAAGCCTCCACAGACAGACAGGTTAGGTATCTTCTCATGTGATACATTTGGGAAAAAAAAAACTGTTTCCCCACAAGAAGGGTGAGACTTCACCCCTCATCTACCATTGGTCTCTAATGGATTTCTTATTGGTTATTTAATTTAGAACTATGGCGCAACCTAGGCATATCATTTTATAAATTATCCTTCCACTTCTGTGAAAGAACTCAAGTGTTACCAAGAACCTAAGAAAGAAAAAGCACTCAGGCCAACCTACTGTCTCATCTTTGAGCTCTCTGTTTTACCTACATCATCAGGAGCACTATGTAAGTTTATCCTTGAAGTACAATGAAGTAAATTCAGTCCTGACGATGACATAACACATACAAACGCATTCACTTCATCAACAGTAATGCACAACAAGACCCTAAGACAGTCACTGTCACCATTAATCCTAAGTCAAACCCAACTCCTCTGAGTCTTCAGTTCCTATAAATTTTTATCACTGTTTGATAACATCTATGTTTCTGTTCATCAAGCAATTGCCGACTTCTGTGGTTCTCTTCAACCCTTGTAGCATAGTGGTTAAGAACTGAGGCTGCTACCCAAGAGGTCAGCAGTTAAAATCCACCAGCTGCTCCTTGGAAGCCCCCTGGGGAAGTTCTACTTTGTCCTATAGGGTGGCAAGGAGCTGTAACAGACTCGGCAACACCTAACAACTACAGTAATGGTGATTCTCTGAATTCATTTGTACAGTTTTCTCTGCTGTAGTGACAGTTTTTAACTTGTGTTTGCTTTTAATTAACTTTGCTGCCAATTAACTATACTTGGCTGGCCATCCTGTTCTGAGGAAGCAAGAGATCTTGGCAGTAGATCTCTTTGTTGTTGTTCTTAAAATAATAGTGTGCATTGCTCCATGTTCTCTGGAGCACAGTTCTGTCGGCCCTTAACTATCAGCAATCCTTGGCAGAGTCTGCTCTCAGCATTCCATGTCCCTTAGCAGTCCTCCGTTTTGGCTGTCTTTCTGAACTCTGCCACTGCTCTGATTGTAAACAAACAGCAGATTTGTATTACTCTGCTCTGTATGGAAACTGTATAGCTGTTAACAAATCCACATAATTCAATTTGCATCTTTTTGAGGGACTTATTCCTATTACCTCAGGAAGTTATCTATATTAGAAAACAAATCTTTTCCCCCCCCCCAAGATCATGAACAAAACAAAAAATGGAAAGGATAAATAATAAAAATAGACAATTGGAATAGGGATTAAAGAAATGCTTTCTCACTTTCTTATTCTTACCATTGCCTTTTTAAAAATTGACACCTGAATGTGGAGAGAATTCTGTGACCTACGTATGGAGACAGGCCCATGATGTGCTTTTCTGATGGTGCTTTATCTGATGTCCCCAATAAAGGGTTGGAAGTCTAGGAAAATAATTGAAATAAAAATAAGGTATGTACTTTTACTTTTTTTTTTCCTAAATTACTGAGTAACTTACATGAAGCGAAGAACAGTAACAACCCTAATTTAAATGTTTTGGAAAGAGTTTGAAAAGTCATGGTATTTCCTGCACCAACAATGGCTACTGAGTATAGAATGTTTTTCTTTAAATGGTTTCCTTCCCTGCACTCTTTCTCATGTTTAAAATATCCTTAGAAGGCAGGAAGTATTAACCCCTTTTTATAACTGAGTAGATTAAAACTCAAGGCCGACTGTACTTTTTCTAAGGCCACACAGCTGTTGGTTATTGAACCCATAAATGCTGAATCCAGATTTGGAGATAAAACACCTGGTCTTTCCTGTATAGTTTCTGTCAAATGTAGCTAGAGAAAAGGAATTAATTATGCTACTTCATAGGGCCAAAACCAATAAACAAACGGTACATACTGTTTGCTTAGTATATTATTGAAAACTGTTAATATGGCCAGTCTTTGTAATGTTTTTTCCAAATACTCTCCCCACTGAAATTTGAAATGTGTCTCTTTAGATACTTCTTTAAGAGAAGCTGAGGCTGCTTGGAGATCATACAGCGATTATCCCTAGAGTTCAAGACTGTAAACCCCTTACGGCATCACCCCGTTCTGTCAGTCTCCCGTTCTCTGTCTCCTTCTTGGATGGTTCCCTAATTATAGACCAGGTCCAAGTCCAGACGTCACCTTGAAGACTAGGGCACCTGATGGAAGCCCTGGTGTTTTCAATTGTCTCACGTTCACGCCAAAACTGGATGAAAAATAAGGAAAACTGATACAGAATTGATGCCTTTAATTATAGTGTTGTTGAAGAAGATTGAATATAACATAGACTTGCCAGGAAAAAGAGAAATCTTTTTTGGAAGAAGTACAGCAAGAATGCTCCTTAGAAGCAAGAATGGTGAGACTTTATCTCACACACTTTGGATATATTTTCCGGAGCGATCAGTCCCTGGAGAAGGACACCATGCTTGGTAAAGCAGAAGCTCAGGAAAAAGGAGAAGATCTTCAAATGAGAGGATTGACACAGGCTGCAACTAGGGGCTCAGCTGTAACAATGATTGCGAGAATGGCACATTTGGTGAAGGAAATATCACGACTTTTCAAATTCTTTCCCAAACACTAAAATTACGGTGGTTACTGTCCATCTGTCTGGGTAAGTTACTCAGTAATTGCACCATATACTTGGCTGGCCATCTTGTTCTGAGGAAGCGACAAATCTTGGCAATAGATCTCTTTGTTTGTTGTTCTTAACAGTGCCCTGCTCCACGTTCTCCGGAGCACAGTTCCATGGGCAGTGTTCTGTTCTGTTGTATGCAGGGTCACTGTGAGTTGGAACTGACTCAGTAGCACCTGGCAACAGATCACACTCCTTAATCATCCAACTGCCACCGAACACTGTCGTCTGAAATAAGAACTAAACAGGTTTGGTGCAATGAAACGGATGGCTTCACAAATCAGTGCTCTCGGTTAAGGGCTACATCTGCTAGCCAAAAAGTCAGCAGTTCAAATCCACCTGGCACTCCTTGGAAACACTATAGACAATTCTAGTCTGTCCCATAGGGACACTGTGAGTCAGAATTGACTCAGTGGTAGTTGGTTGGTTTTTTTTTTTTTTTTTTTTTTTTACCTGTCACCAAAAGCCAAAACAAAAGCATTTTTAAGTTACCTAAAGCTGTATTTTGGAAACCCTGGTGGCATAGTGGTTAAGTGCTACGGCTGCTAACCAGAAGGTCAGCAATTCAAATCTGCCAGGCATTCCTTGGAAATTCTACAGGGCACTTCTACTCTGTCTATAGAGTCTCTAGAGTCAGAACTGACTCGTCAGCCGTGGGTGTTTCAGTTTCAAAGCTGCATTTTATGGCTGTTTTTGAAATTGTTTGAAAAACTTACAAAAAATAAATATTTTAATCTAATATCATCTTTCTTCCTGAAATGTAAATGATGGGCTGAGTGGGGAGAACAGAGAGGGTTCACCCTTGAGAGAAGGGACAAAGTTCTGTCCAGGCAGAGGTGCAAACTAACACCAAAAATGATAATCTCAAATAATAGTTATGGTCCAAAGAAGAGTACTTCTTACAGTTTTACATTGAATTTGAGAAAATTTGCGTTAAATTTAAGTCAGATTAATTATTCAAAGAAAGATAAAAAGCCTCTTGGATACTTTTTCGAATATGAGACTATGTTTAATATATTTCTGTGAATGTTACCCCAGTGGGAAAGAGCAGAGTTGCCAAGCAAAAGGTTGACAACTTGAATCTACCAGATACTCCTTGGAGACTCTATGGGGGCAGCTCTACTCTGTGTGATAGGGTCACTATGGGTAGGAACAAACTCAACAGCAACAGGTTTGGGTTGATTTGATTTAATACATTTCACTATTAATATTTCTGACTCGTTATTGAACAGTTCTTAGGATTAGCATACTACTATTAACCAAACCCCAAACCAAAACCATGGCAGTCAAGTCAGCTCCAACTCATAGCAACCCAATAGGGCAGCACAGAATTGACTTATAGAATTTCTGAGGAGCAGCTTAGGGAGTCAGACTACTGACCTTCTGATTAGCTGCTGAATGCTGAAACATTGTATGAAGCTAAAGTGAATTAAGTGGCATTATAATTAATTGAGAAACCCTGGTGGTGTAGTGGTTAAATGCTGTGGCTGCTAACCAAAAAGTCAGCAGTTCACATCCACTGGGTACTCCTTGGAAACTCTATGGGGCAGTTCTATCTTGTAGGGTTCTATCGTGTAGGGTTGCTATGAGTTGAAATTGACTCAATGGTAGTGGGTTTGGTTTGTTTTGGGTTTATAATTAAACTACTGATTTATAAGTTAATTCTATGTTTTATCCTCCCAGTCACCTTATTACATCACTACTACCAGTGTGTTATAATTTCCAAAACTCAAAAACCCACTGCTGTCAAGTTGTTTCTGACTCATAGTGACCCTATAGGACAGAATCGTACTGCCCATAGAATTTTCTAGGTGCTCCTGGTGGATTCGAAATGCCAGCTTTTTCATTAGCAAAACACTTAACCATGACACCGCCAGGGTTTCCATTAGGAGTTCCACATGGGGCACAAATGGTTAATAAGATCAGGTGCTAACTAAAAGGCTAGACATTTGAGTCCACCCAGAAGCACCTAGAAAGAAAGGTCTGGAGATCTGTCTCTGAAAACTCAGGAGGTGAAAACCCTCTGACATACATGGAATTCACCATCAGCAGGACCTGACTTCATAGCAACTGGATTTCGCAGTGACATCAAGTGTGTTGGGAAATTGAGACTTAAGAAGTTAAATAAATAGCTCACGACCTCACAGCAAAGAAATAGTCCACTGAAGGTATCCATGCCTGTCACATTCTCAAGGCCTTACTCTTGACCTACTACGTACTATGATCCAACCAAACCCATTCCCATTGAAATGATCCAACTCAGAGCAACTCTGTAAGACACAATAGAGCTTCCAAGTCCCATAGGGTTTCTCAGGAGCAGCTTGTGGATTCAAACTGCTGACCTTTTGGTTAGCAGTCAAGCTTTTAATCACTGTACCACCATCGCTCCTCTATGTACCATTTACTCCAAACTACATAGATTGTATTAAACCTAGCATAAATTTAGTTGATAATCTGGGTTATTTTATGGCTTTGTCTCTTGTGATGTGTAAACTCTGGTGGAGCAGCAGATCTTCTCTGTAACAATGCCCTGTATGCTGGGGATTTTTCATAACGTTTGAGCAGGGTAGAGAGAAAAGAGATGTCCTTGTTTGCTAAAGAAAAAGCCATTTTCAATATAAGAAACAGTAAGACTGAAATGTATAAGTGAAAAATCTACCCATACATGAAAACCACAGACAGACAGACAGACACGCAAGCACACAGATGTCCTTGTGAGCAAACAGTGGGTAGTAGGAGCACAAGAAATCACTTTCTCTTGTAAAGTTGAAGTTCACAGGACAAGGAAAAGTAATTAACCAGGCAAATAGAGCTAAGCCATGTTACTGATTAATTTACAAAACAATTAACTTTCCACTTAAAATTCAAATTAAGATTTTGTCTGCCTTAGGTCATCAGTGTTTGCAGATTTTAATAGGGTTAGACATTAAGTGCTTTACTTAAAGTCAACTTCAAATCACACTGGGGAAGAATATTTTTGGAACAAAGCAGAGTATGGCATTCTTCCTTATTAGAAAAGCAAAAAGAGGACAGAAAATATTATATTACAATGACAACTAATATCTTTTAATGAAAATATGAAAAAAATTAGAAGGGCAAATTCTCATCTCAAGTGTTTATAGAAATTTTACAATTTTGAGAAATTTTCAGGTCATGTCTCATAAAGTATCTTCTGAACCTGTTTTTCCAGTCACTCCATGGGTGCACTATGTGTCTGTGACGGCGATAGATTCTATCAGCATCAGTGCCACAGAGTCGATTCCAGCTCATGGCCAATCTATGCCTGTCAGTGTACAACCGTGCTCCACTGGGTTTCCAGTGGCTATTATACATCACCTGGCCTTTTGTCCAATGCGCCTTTGGGTGGTCTCAAATCTCCATCCTTCCAGTGGGCACTGGTGGTGTGGTGAGCAAGAAATACAAAGCCTAGCCTCTGTTCTTAAAGATTTTGCATTCACAGAGCACTGATGTAGTGTGGGAAGAAGACCAGGTCATTACAATATGAAGAAAGAAGGTCCTTGAATACACTATTTAAAAGACACCAGATTTGTCTGCTGCATCACGACAAAGCCTGATCTGCAGGTGTTCTCTGCATGGCTGTTAGAAAGAGTTCCAAGACGTGAAAGACACTGATAGCAACCTCTTTTGAGCATCTTTGATACACAGCCTGTGAGGTTTTATATCTTGCAGTGTTATTCCATTTCTCCGGCTTCTGTCTTTTCTAGAAGAGCTGCCTTTGCCCTGCCTGTCTCTGCTTTTCTGATGCTCATCCAGAGTGTGGGACACTCAAAAAAAAAAAAAAAACAACTATTTAGTTAGTTCTGACTCATAGCAACCATATAAGACGGAGTACAACTGCTCTACTGAATTTTCAAGGAGTTCCTGGTGGATTGGAACTTCCAACCTTATGGTTAGCAGATGTAGCAGTTGAACACTATGCCACCAGGGTTTCTTTGGGGACACCCAAGACACTAGGTAATTGTGTGGTGAATCAAGCCCAGGTCATGGAATTTTTGTCTGGCTAGCCCCGATTCATTTGCAGTAAAGCACCACATTAATGATCTATTATCTTTAACCTTGTAAAAGCACACCATTAACTGCACAGATGGATCTCTGGTGGTGCAGTAGTTAAGAACTTGACTGCTAACCAAAAGACCAGCAGTTCGAATCCAGCAGCTGCTCCTTGGAAACTGTATGAGGGCAGTTCTACTTCTCTTTTTAGGGTCAATATGAGTAGGAAACCATTTGAAGAGAACTGCTCGGACAGGTGAGAAGAACACCCTGCATTCACCTTATGAGAAAATATCAAAGGGGCTTGGAAGCTTCTAAATGAAATCAAGCTACCTGTGAAAATCACACTCAAAACTAAGAAAGGCAATCACCTTTGAGTCGATTCTGACTTGTAGCGACTCTATGGGATAGAGTAGAACTGAGAGGATAACTGCCCCCAAGGTTAGTGTTTGTAACACTTAACCACGACTCCAACAGGATTTCCGAAAGCACAAGCACACAAACACACACACTGCTGTTGAGTCGATTCTGACTCATGGCAACCCTATAGGACAGGGCAGAACTGCCCCACAGAGTTTCCAAGGAGCGCCTGGCAGGTTTGAACAGCCAACCTGTTGGTCAGCAGTCCTAGCATTTAACCATCACACCACCAGGGTTTCCATACACCTAGAAGTCCGCAAAAGCTCTGCAGAGGCCGAGTCAGCTGTGCAGTCTTCATGCAACTTCCTGGTCTGACCTGTTAGTTCTTGTTCTTAATCTTGCCTGCTCTCTGATCTTTGTTCTAAGTATCTTCTTGAGAATTCCTGCTATGAGAAGCCAGTGTGGTCACCCGCCAGGCTTCTGTAAACCTCTCTCAGTTAGAGTTGATGACTTGCTCTCTGGTCTCCCACAGGCTCCAGCACTATTTTGCCTCATTCCTGAGAAACTGGTTGGGTGCGCCCCGCCAGAGCTGCCAGGGGGTGAGGAGTTTGAGGCAGGGAAGGGTGTGTCACCTTTGTACCTTGTACAGGGCACAGGATGGAATATTAGACCCAAAAGGAGTCTGAGTGAGCCTCTGTGGCACACTTCCTTGTACAAACAAGGAAACCAAAGGCTCCACAAGGTAGGAACTTCTCAGT
The DNA here is from genome assembly GCA_028571685.1 of Heterohyrax brucei. NCBI lineage: Eukaryota > Metazoa > Chordata > Mammalia > Hyracoidea > Procaviidae > Heterohyrax > Heterohyrax brucei. Next base: position 80,303,383 of record CM053148.1, on the reverse strand, counting down.
TCTACCCCACCTTACACCAAAGAGTATGAGTGCTTAGTGCAAAGGAACTACTTCGTCCTTACGTGATGTCAGGCAGATAGTGCTAGCATGTCTGTGCACAGTCCTTGACACCTCCTTGGTGGCTCTGAGTAACTAGGACACTGTGGTCAAGAAAACCAAATATTCCTTATTGATGTCTATTTTTTTTTACTTTTTTAAAATTTTATTCACTGTCTTTCTCACCAGAATGTAAATGCTATGTGCGAAGTGACCTGGTCTTGTTAAATACTGGATATCCAGCTGCTAGAATGTTACCTAGTTCGTAGCAGGATCTCAGAAAACATTCAGGTAATAAGGGACCAAATAATTGACTAATATAATGCAAGAAAGGTACTCTAAACTTAGTTGTTTCTTAATCTTTCCTCTGTGTAACTTGGAGCCCTGGTGATAGTCATTAAGAGCTCAGCTGCTAGCCCAAAGCCCCCGTTTCCAATCTACCAGTGACTTCCAGGAAACCCCGTGGGGAGGTGTACTCTGTCCTATAGGGTCACTGAGAGTTGGAGTCAACTAGACACCAAGGTAACCAGTTCTTTTTTTAAATTGTTGGCTTTAACAATAACCAGATTGGGGTCAGACTTTAAAGTTCCAAGATAATCTCGGAGCTCACTTGGCGGGATCATTTTAACCTCTGGATGTCACGTGAATTCAAAATTCCACTTCTGGAGCTGCATATAGGTTGGCATGTAAATTTATCTGGGAATGTAGATTTTCATTCAGTCATAATAAAAATTAATAAATAAGTAAAATAAAAATAAAACAGTGCCCAGCATACAGTAAGCCATCAATAAATGTTCACAATTATGCCCCCCCCCAAAAAAATTCACTTCCCACTACTAGTATATCATTATATGGTATATATGCTGTTTTTCTTTTTTTTTTCTTTTTGGGATGCCATTGAGTTGGCTCAACTCACAGTGTCCTGGTGCAAAATGCAAGCGCAATGCTGTCCTATACTTCACCATCCCCACAACCGCTGTGGGTCCCACTGCTGTGATCTACAGTGTTTCCACCGGCTAATTTGTGTGGTAGATCCCCCAGCCCTTACTCCCAGCTGGGCTTGGTCTGGAAGCTCCGTTCGAGGCTGCTCAGCCAGCAGCAATACAAGCCTCCATCGACCCGCAGGTGGTGGCTAGGCTTGGGGCCCAAAGTCTAGGAATCAAATTCAGGTGTCCTTCATGGAAGACAAGTGTTCCACCACTGAATCATGAATGCCCTATACAGTATACATAAAATACGTTGACATTCTATAATACTATTACCCTGGTGGTGTAGCGGGTTAAGTATTGTGTCTGCTGACAACAAGGTCAGCAGTTCAAATCCATGAGGCACTCCTTGGAAACTCTATGGGGCGGTTCTACTCTGACCTCTAGGCTCACTATGAGTTGGACCCGACTTGATGACAATGGATGATATTATTACAGTACTATTTTTTAATAATATTGTCATGGATTGAATTGTGTCCCCCCCAAAATGTATGTGTTGATTTGACTTGGTTTGGAGTTCCAGTATGGTCACCTTCCTCCCATGTGTTGTGAATCCTGCCTCTGTGATTTTGATGATGGAGAATGGTCTGCAGTTGTGTTAGTGAGGCAGGACTCAAGCTTGTGGAATATATTAAGGGAGAGAAGCGATTTGAGGAAGCGGGGAACCTCATACCACTGAGAGGGGAGCACCAGGAGGAGAGCACGTCCTTTGGACCCGAGGTTCCTGTGCCGGGATGCTCTCACTGGATGTGGACTCAGCCTACTGGACTGTGATAATTTTTCATATTGAACGGACTTGTAGCTTGGCTTGGCTGGACCTGTAGCTTAGGAATGGATTTGTGGCTTACTGGACTGTGACAATAAAGGCTTCTCCTCATGAAACCTTCCACTCATGGTATTTTCCGTTAGAGCAGTACCTGGTGACTAGGACAAATATATTGCTATAGAGTTGATTGTGACTCATAATAATTCTATGGGATAGAGTAGAACTGCCCCACGGGGTTTCCAAGAAGCATCTGGTGGATTTGAACTGCCGATCTTCTGGTTAGAAGCCATAGGTCTCAAGCAGTACATGACCAGGGCTTTTGCTTGAAGGAGCTTGCGGATTAATTTAGAACAGAAGACTAGCCACCAGTGCGATTCCCACCCAGATCCACTGTTGTGCGGTAGTTAAAATCTCAGCTGCTAACGAAAAGGTAGGCAGTTCAAATCCACTAGTCAGTCCTTGGAAACCATGCGGTAGTTTTTACTCTGTCCCAGGTACAAGAAGTTACAAATCCTTTGAATAAAGGTATCCTGTAAGAAGATGGACACTCTATGGCTATTTATCCTTCTGATAAGAGAAGAAAAATTCTAAGCTCTTCTAGTGGGACTTGCCATGTAGCTTAGGATACAAAATTGTTGTTGTTTTTGTTGTTATTTGAGTCAGTTCTGACTCACGGTGACCCTACGTGCAATGTAACAAAAAATTACCCACTGTGAGTCAGGGTCATCTTCATGGCAGTACTGTTGTTGTTTCAGTTGACTGCAAAATCACAGGGCAGCTGACGAGACACTCCTTCAGAGGCTGGGGTGGAAGTGGAAAGAGTGGAGTAGGACAGCTGAGGACAATGCCTGCTCCTGTACCAGAAGAGGAGCTCCTAAACCAGCTGATGATTGCTACTCAGAAGTGTCATGGCATCATTAGAATTCTACATTAAAAAAACAAAAAAATAGAAATTTGTGTTCTTGAGTAAAATCTACCAATTTTTAATGTTACCAGCAATATGGTTGCTAAACAAAACATGTAAGACAAATTCAGTCTGACGATTGCCATGTTCCAGCTCATCTCAAGGCCCGTTGACCACAGACATCATCTGTCTTTGAGAAAGCACCTTACATAAGTGGTCACCTGGCCTCCCAGGGTTCAGCTTCTAAGTCAGCAGCAGGAGGGCAGGACCTGCTTGCTGGCTCGGAGGAATGTTATCCAGGTTAATGGTCCTGAGAAGGACTTAGATCTTCTTGGATAAAGGAACTGAACAAATAAACGTTGTGGACACTAATAATATGCCACGCTAGAGTCGTACCAGTTGTCCCTGACCAAGGCAGTTCACTTCTGTGTGCTGCGCAAAGTGGAGAAGAAAGCATTCATAGCTATTCAAGTACCAATTTCTAGATTGTTTCCCTACGTAACATGCCTATAGTTTGTTATCTGTGACACGCGTACCGTTTGTCCTTTGTAAATGTCCTATAGCTAAACTTGCTTTGCAAAACAACTTTTATTTAAAAAACAAAAAATCTCAAACCCATTGCCATTGAGTCAATTCCGACTCATAGCGACCCTTATAGGACAAAGTAGAACTGTCCCATAGGGTTTCCAAGGAACAGTTGTTGGATTTGAACTGCTGACCTTTCGGTTAGCAGCCAAGCTCTTTGCCACTTTGCCACCAGGACTCTCGAATTACTTACATGTTGCTCACTATTTATTCCCATGTCACAGAGATTGTGGGGTACTGGCGAGACTATTAAAACATGAGAAAAGGAGCTGGGCTGGTATCTGCACAGGCCTTTTGTGGAACACAAACGCACCAGGATGTTCTGCTCCCGAAACGGTGCGTCGTCATCCTGGCGGAGAGATGATTGAGAGATGATTGCTTCGCAATCTCAAAAATGAAGAAGTGGATGAAGCAAAACCAGCCACCACTGCTTCACTTTTCCCCACAGGAACTCTGTTTTGGTAATGTTGCTGGTCAGACGAAACTCATATTTACCTGGATCAGAAAGAGTTGCATGCCTTCTCCAGTATTCCTGGTTCTACCGGTACTTAAGAACCTGAGGCTGATGTCACATGCTGGTCAGATACACTCAGCTTCATTTCTTTGTGTCTTTTACATACAGACCAGCTGCTCTTGACAAAAACACGTTCCAGAGAGATCCAGACCACCCAGTTTTGAACAGGAATAATCACCAAGGATAGAATAAGTATGGAAGTCCTATCATCTATCATCCCCACTGTTTAGTGTTTGTTTTTTTTTTCCAATGTTCTCAGTGAGATTATATAGGAGGAAAGTGAATTTATCAAGACTGTTTTGCCCTCAAGAAATGTTGATAGACAGGTCCAGCTGATGCCTGGTTTTGGTGGATTGTTGGAAACGCCTGCCCCATGTGGAAAACAGTGTCCAGGCCTCACGTGACATCTTTGGAAGATGCTGACATATGGGTCAAATACAGGATTCTTCTGATTTCCAGTCAAGAGCATTGTGTAACATTGTCCTCCTGCATTCATCAATTTGAGAACTACCCCAAGAGCAAGAAAATGTAAGCCCTTGAAAGAAAAGTATCCTGTAAGAAGATGGACACTCCATGGTTGTTTAACCTCCTGATAAGAGAGAAAAATTCTAAGCTCTTCTGGTGGGATTTGTCATGCAGCTTAAGATACACAATTGTTGTTTTTCTTGTTATTCAAGGCAGTTCTGACTCACAGCAACACCATGTGCAAAAGAACAAAAACTCACTGATGCTGTTGTCATGACCACTGTGTGCTCGAGTTCACTGCTGTGGCCACTGTGTATTTAGAGGGGCTTTCAAGCCAGGGGGCCCATATTTCAGGATTCTATTAGATAATACACTGTTAAAGTCAGTGAAGTTTTCATTGGTTAATTTTTGGATGCAAATTGCCAGGCCTTTCTTGCTAGTCTGTCTTTGGCAGTTCCATTGAAACCCATCTATCATGGGTGGCTTCTTGGTATTTGAAACACCAATGTCATAGCTTCCAGCATTGCAGCAATCCGTAAGCATCGACAGCAGGGCAAACTGACAAATGGCTGGGAGAGATATGAAGTATCACCTTGGAAACGATTTAAGAACAATGGTAAACATTGTGATCAGTATATAAGCTTTTAGATCATTAAAAATTCACAGGGAAATTTTGAAAAAGAGCTAATAGAAGGATGTCTTATACGTCTTCTACAACAAAAATTGCATAAGATGGTAGGAGAGCTATACGCAACTTTGGAGCCTAGGTAGGTGTATTCTAATTGAATTATTCCTACAAGACTGATTTATTTACTGACTAAAAGGTTAGCAGTTCAGGTCCACAAGGTGCTCTTTGGAAACTGAATGGAACAGTTCTGCTCTGTCTTGTAGGGTCACTATGAGTTGGAATCGACTCGACAGCAGTGGGTTTTTTGGTTTAGCCCTACAATCAGGGCGACCATCAAAGAGGTCACCAGACTCCTGGTCCAGAGACGCTGGTATTCTGTCAGCTGAGATGCATACACTCCTTTCCAACTTGCTGAGCTGTGCTAAATAAATAATGCAGCTTTTTTGTTTATGAAATACAGGCATAACACACAAGGACTGCCAGTTAAGTTTGCAAACACATCCTAGAAAAAGTGCTACTTACCTCATTGCTGAGTGTCACTACCGTCACCTTTGAAGTCCTCCCCTTCGGTAGCTATGCACCAACACCAGAGTCTAGTTTACCCTTTAAAGCAATTTTGAAACTTTTTTCCTTGAATGGCCATCAGAGCTGCCATCATATTACCCTTAATGTCCTCAATGTCATCCAGATGTCTTCCATTCAATATTTCCTTTATCTTCAGGTAAAGAAAAAAAAAATCATTAGTCACCAGATCAGGTGAGTAGGGTGTCCCAGAACAGGTTTTTGTTTACGGGCTAAAACCTCCCTTATAGACAACTGTACAGTGGCCACCTTGTACAATGGCCATTCCAGAAAGAGTTCCAAAATTGCCTTGAAGGGTGGACTAGGCACTGACATTGATGCAGAGCTTCTCAAGGGGAGGACTTTGAAGATGACCATAGAGGTATTCAGCAATGAGATATGTGCCACTTAAAACAATTAAGTTCACTGACTTAATTGTCTGACCTCGTATTTTGAGGTCTTTAATTTTAAGTTCATTAAACTATCAGGCTTACTATCTTTCTTCTTAAAAAATTATTTTTAAAAAAATCAAAATATAATTAAATCTTATTAAATAATATTATGATTGTTGTTATTAAATATTACTATTGATAGTAACTATTATGGTATTATTAAATATTATTTTGTTACATGATATTGTTATTATTGTTATTGCTATTAAATATTATTGTCATTATTATTAAATTAAGAATTTTTGAAGTGTTTGACTCAATATTTGAACTCACGTATCCCCATGAAAATACTGCCTTGGGTACCACCTGGGCTTAATATCCAATAATGCGCGTGTAGAACTCATTAGGTTTTACTGCAGAGAAAGTGTTGCCAGCTAACTAAAAATTATGGCATCTTCTTGGCGCCCAAAGGCATTTCCTCAGAAAATCTACTGTTATTGTTGCCAGTAACGTTCCCATATAATACAAAATGAAAACCGGGGTGCCATGGTCTACCCTTGGGCATTTACACAAAAGAACAGAGGGCAGGGGGCACGGGAGGCTCAGTAGGAAAAATGTGTTGGACACGGAGGGTCCACCACAGGATTCGGGGGAAGAGGTCAGGGGTCATCAGTCACAGAACTTATGACTGTGCAGACCTGTCATTTGCTAGGTGCTTTCCAAGGATTAATCCTCAGGATCCATGTTAGAAATGGCTGTTGTTTCCACTTTCCCGCTGAAATGACCAGCAGAGGTTTTAAGAACAACACATGGAGTGGGAGCATCGGCCTGGATCTTCCCACTTCCCGAGTCCGTCATCCTTCTGCTTTAGGATGCTCAGGCATCAACAGTAGTTCACTGGGAAAAAGCAACTTTGGTTGAATTGTTTCCTTTGCAGAGTACAGAATGTTCGATTCATGCTGCCTTAAAGAATGAACACAAAGGACTTTGAAAAGTATTAAAAAAAAAAAACCAAACTCTAAACTGTATTTGAGTTTCAGATTCTTGTCAGGCTAGAGGAAACAAAGAAAAAAATCTGTTAATTTTTTTTTTTTTTTTTTAAAGAACAAGCAGTGAGAGCAATGGGGAGGAACAGAGAAGAGAGATCACAGGGATGGGCAGAGGGACAGAGAGAAAAGAACAAAGCAGCCCAACAGACCATAATAAGATAAGTAGCTCATCTTATCTTAACTCTTTAAGATGAGGAGTTCACCCCACATCTTCAACAGTCTTCCAGCATTTTCTAGAGGCTGGACAGTGAAAAGCTGTATGTCTCCTTCTGCCTTTCAGGTTATTCCTGACATTATTTAGATTCAAAAACTCAGTTGCTTTCACATGGAACTCGTTTTCCCAGAGTCTGCTTCCCATCCCTGCAGTTAGAAGGCTTGTTGCATGGGTGGCAGTGGAGGCCGGGGGTTCCTGGGACCAGGAGCTGAGGGGACACTTCCTGATGGGGAAAGAAGCTTCTGATCCAGGAGGAAGCTTCCAGATACTTCTGCTTTCAGATCATGTCAGTAGTAACACCTCTCCTCTTGACTTTATTTGGTATTATGGTTTGGGGGTCATTCCTGAAGGCTCAGGTAGTTGTCTCTATTCTCTTCCCAACAATTACCTGAACCATCAGTTACTTAGAAACTGCTTCCCTGTGTTCCCCATGAACACTTCCTAGGCTGGATCCGTGGTGTTCCATTAAGAATTCTGACTAACACCAGAGAAAGCAGCTGACTGGATAAGATTAAAATGGAGACATTCCCATAACTTTCGTTGTTTACGGGGTTCAGTGGGGCTCTGACGTGGTTTTCCATTTGATTTTGGACTGATAGCTGACTCATGTTTGTGCATAGGGTTTCTTTTGCCTGTGAATACCATCAGGTTTGTTTTGTAAGTGATCGGGCCTGGATCTTATGAGCCCACAATCTTATTAGGATCTGTCAGTGAGGCCCAAAGCACAGCTACATAAGAGCCTTAATCCAAAACCAGGCCAGTTTTCTGAAGTTTGAACTCTTTGACATTGGTAACAAATTGTTTTGATTTTTAAACAACATGGTAAAGTCACTGGTTGTTTTCACTAGGAATAAAACTACCACCTCCTTCAGCAAAAAAAAGAAAAACAAACAAACAACCACCAAATCCATTGTTATCAAGTGGATTCTGACTCCTTGGACCCCATAAACCCAAAACACCAAAACCCTTTGCTACTGAGTCCAGTTTGAGTCATAGCAACCCTGTAGGAACCTCATAAAGAACCAGAAAAGAGCAGGGTTGCAAATGTCACCTCAATCATAAACCTCAGCCACAGCCAGTTACAACGTATAGGGACAAGCAAAGGACAGCACGTATTAAAGCAATGAGCTGTTCCCAGACACATGACGTCAGAGACATAAAAATGGTTTTCACTACTATGTCAAGAAAGACACAACAGGAAATAAGTCCATTAATAAATCACTGGGCAAAATAAAACCATTATGTGCTATAGACATCTTAAGGTGAACAGAGCAGTTGCCACTTAAAAAACAAAATAAAACAAAACATCCCTTTGCCATCAAGTGGATTCTGACTCACAGCAATCCTGTAAGACAGGGTAGAACTGCCCCATGGCATTTCCAGAGAGCGATGGGTAGACTGGAACTGCCCGCAATTTCACTAACATCCCTAGCACTTAACCACTGCACCACCGAGTTTTCAAGGAGCGCCTGGTGGATTCGAACTGCAGACCTTCTGGTTAGCAGCCACAGCACTTTACCACTATACCAAAGGGGTTTCCTGGGATTTTCATAGGATCTATTAAAAGAACAAAATAAACAGAGCTGAGACATGAGCTGAGGTTGAAGACTAAGCAGAGCCAAGCCTCTGAGTGAGCTCCAAAAAGATTTGGAGCAAAAGCTGGTAACTCACCCCATTCCCTCCAGCTAGTGATTCTCTGAGGAGCTGTGCTTTTAGAAGAGAAAAAATTATGGTCTGTGGACCTGAAGAATTCTCAGGGATGCCCGCATTTGCACTTTCGGAGAGAGAAACAGAATAGATCTCAAAGAGAAAAATCAAATCGTGGTGAAGCCACCTGAATTTCTTTCCATCCTTTGTGATAACAGCTTAGGCTGTGGGAAAGGGATTTGCCTCTGGAAACGTTAAGTAGTTACAAAGCAAAAGCAGGATTCTAGCCTTTGACTGCTATAGAGACTCCTTGTAAAGTTAATAGGCCTTGAAAGTAGGTTAACACACCATTCATGGGGTTTGACTCTACAGCTTTGGTGAGTGAATAGCTTTCACTGGGACAGAGGGCTCATGATGAGGAGGACAAGAAATGGCCTTCTGAGAAACCGGGCAAGGAACAGAATGTTTGCAAAATGCGCACCACGCAGGTACCATTCTCGTAACTGTCAGATACCATTTTTCCATAGCTGTTTGCTAGGATGCAATGTGAAATGTCAGTGTTACCTTTGTTCAAGCCCAACAGTGCTGTGTGTCTAAGCCGAACAGTACTGTACACTAAATTTCAACATGGGTTTCCCAAGGGAAGAATTAGTTGTTGACCACTTTGTACAAACGCGGAGACCTGCTGTAATTATCACCTTCCAGCAGAAAACGGATTTTTCCCAACAAAGGGGTTTTACCTATCTTAACCCTTTCAATTGTTTATTTTTCCCCTAACAAGGAACAGATGGTCCCCGGTCCCTGCGGGGAATGTTGGAACAGTAGCTCCGGTTGAGAACGTCAGAGAGCTGCAGCAACCCTTGGCCAACGCGGGAGTTTTTCAGAGACAGCAGAGGGGAGAATCATTCTGCATCTTTGTCTCTCAACTAATGAGGTCTGAGCAAGTCACATGCAGAAGCCAAGTCTAAAATTTAGCACTGAGGGCCCTGAAGATACCAACAGCAACCCCCAGGGGTATGAAGCAAAAACAGTGGAGGAACCAAACTAGAGAAGGTTTGCTTATTGACACCACTTATGGATTCTTGCCAGTTTCTTATGGAAGAAGAGCCAAACAGTGATTCTACATCTTTCTATATTCTCCTTATAAAGTTACAGTCTATATAAACATCTAAACTATACACAGGTTGTATTGCAAGTTTGATAAGCTTGCCACCACTTGATTGGAGCTGGCAATTAGACTGAGGTACTTTGCTATCACTGTTTTGAACTTGACTCATATCTTTGCTACATGGATGGTCTTTGTAGGTTGAGTTATTATTTGCTTTGTAGGAAAAAAAAGGGAAAAAAACATTGTTTTCCTTTAAAACACAGTAACATGGGTTAGAATGTATAAGGTCTAATAATTAAGCCTACAAACTTAATTATTCTGAGTGCTACATATGTCATCATTGAATATCACTGCACTCACCTTGAAAGTACTCCCCATGGGAAGCTATGCACTGCTGCCAGCGCCTAGTCCACCCTTCAAAGCAATTTTAGAACTCTTTCTAGAATCACCATTGTGCACTGTGGCTTGGTGGCCAAGTTCGCAAACTTGTCTAGTTGTCTGTGAGGCAGTTTTTAGCCAGGAAGCAAATAACTGTACTGGAACCCCATTCCCTAGTCACCTGATCTGGTCCCCAATGACTTTTTTCTTTACCTGAAGATAAAGGCAATATTGAAGGGAGACATTGTGATGACATTTAGGACATCAAGGGTAGTATGACAACAGCTCTGATGGCTATTCCAGAATAAGAGTTCCAAAATTGCTTTGAAGGATGGACTAGGTGCTGGTGTTAGTGCATAGCTTTCCAAGGGGTGTGCTTCGAAGACGCCCGTAGTGATGTTCAACAATGAGGTGTGTAGAACTTTTTCTGGGATGAGTTCGAGAATTTGTCAGTCATCACAGAATTCTATATTTCTATCTGTCTGTCTTGAATATTGGAATCCTTGTTGGAGTAATAATTAAGTGCTGCAGCTGCTAACCGGAAGCCTGGGAGTTCAAATCCAGCAGATATTCGTTGAAAACTCCATGAGGCAGTTCTACTCTGGGTCGCTATGGGTTGGAATCAACTTGACAGCAGTGGCTTTGACCCTGAATATTATGTTTCTACATCTCTTTAGGGAGCCCTGGTGGTATAGCGGTTAAAGCACAGGGCTGCCAATCAAAAAACAGGTACTTCCAACCCATAAAGCCACTCCACAAGAGAAAGACATGACAGTCTGCTTCTGTACAGATTAGAGTCTTGGAAACCCCATGGGGCAGTTCAATTCTGTCCTTTAGGGTTGCTGAGTGTTGGAACTGACTCCATGGTGGTGGGCTTGGTTTCTGTTTTTTTATCCAATTAAATGTGACTTTTCAATTCTTTCCCTGTAATCCTCACTGTTGCTTGATTATAAAAATGATATTTTGTTCTCTTTATGTAGAATATAATGATTAAAACTTGATTTCAGAAAAAGATCAATTCTTCATTACTCAGCAGCATAGGGCTCATTTTAATATTTCTCTTATTACTACTGTTCAGTGCCAACAGCAACTATGTATTAAGAACCTACTATGTGCTAGGTACTGGATACAGTATCATAACTGGTCACCGTATCTCCAGGTGGTATTTTTCGTATTAACTCTATTTTGCATATGAGAAAACTGAAACATAAGAAATTTCAGTAATTTGTCTAGAACTCTCTAGCTTAGAAGTGGTATCCATAGACACAAGGTCAGGATACCACCTCTTTATATTGCCTCCTTTGTTTCTTCAAAAGAAAGCAATAAATTAGAAGCAGCATGGAAGTATTGTTGTTTAATCAGTGGCCTGCCCCATAGGGTTTCCAAAGAACACCTGGTGGGTTAAAACTACCCACCTGCTGTTAGAGGCTTTAGCAGTTAACCACTATGCTACCAGGTTCCCTCAGGACCCCTAATGCTAAGTTTTAGACTTGGCTTCTGCATGTGACTTGCTGAGGTAGAAATACATAAATACCATTTCATAATGATATACATTAGGTTTCAAAAAAATACAAACATCATATTTTATCTTCAGAGTCTCTCTTGTGGTGGGTTTGCTCGGTTTTTTTCATCTAGAATTCGTGAGCCAAGAAACTGGAACAAAAAGATGTTGTAAGATTTGCTTACAACTACACAGATAATAATTGGCAAAGGTTTTGTTTTCTAACTTTAGATTTCTTTTTCTTCCAGCTAGCAAAGTTCACCCAGGATGTAGTCCACAAGTCAAATTATGCCCACCTACTATCTCAATCCCAAAGTGCTACCTGACTGAGATAATTTTCAGACATGACACATTTGGAAGATAATTGGTTAGTACTTAGAAACTCATGAGCACTGACAACCTGCCAGGAGGAATTTGAGATGTTTTTTGCAAACACGGAAATGACTGGATTGTTTGCCCTCAGTGGGGCCCCTCTAATGAAAGGGGGATTTATAAGATAGAATATTTCAGATGTTTGCTCCGATCAGAAGACTGATCTGACCACATTTTCACATGATAATATGTCTTGAACTTTGTGAGTGGAGGTCGTTGCTAGGTGACATGAAGGAAGTAATCAACATGAAAACACGTTCTTCATGTTTACGTCATCAAATACCAAAAAATTCATGTTTTTGCTGCTTAAAGTGAGCTTATTCACATAACCAAAAGTACACACTGGTGAGCTGGGGCTAAGAGACAGGGGTGATGGAATACCCACGTGCTGAAGAAACGCCAAGAAATAACTTCCCGAAGCACCAACTTTCTCAGGGACTTAGGAGAAATGACGAACCCCTAGTGGCATCGTGGGTTAAGTGCCATGTCTGCTAACCAAAAGGTTGGCAGTTCAAGTCTGCCAGGCGCTTCTTGGAAACTCTATGAACAGTTCTATTCTGACCTATAGGGTCACTGTTAGTTGGACCTGACTCAATGGCAGTAGGGTTTTTTTTGTTTGCTTGTTTTGCTTTTCAGGAGAAATAAAGGCCAAGACTTCATTAGCGATTTAAATATAATTTAATACATGGAAGTAAATATATTTCATGATGGAAAGTGAAGAACATTGTGTTCATTAAAACTAATCAAGACATTACATTTTTAAGAGATGTCGTACTGGCATTGAGAGTGTGCCTATGAATTTGCCTTCAGTCTTCCAGGGACCTCTTTTGCTATAGGGGGCAGTCATTAGAGCAATTGAGAAACACAGATTTAGGGAAAATATATAGGCATTTGAAATAGAACATGGTGATTTGATTTATGTCAACACAGTCAGGAGACCGGGACCTCAAAATCGCTGGGAATTTTGCTAAGTAACACTCTCAGATTTAGCAGGGCTCTGTGAAACTAAAATTTCCAGGGCTCCCAATAACTTCAAAATGGTTTACATTTTTTAGCTAGGAGTACAAGTATCTGAGCATTCTCGAAGAGTGGAAGATCAGATCTTAGAAGAAAGAATGGTGAGGTTTTAAACAGCTCGATCTGGATACATCATCAGGAAAGATCAATCACTGTAAAATGATATCATGTCTGATAAAACAAAAGGCCAGTGAAAAGGTTGGTGGCTCTTGGGGAACATCTAACTCAACTGGCATAGCAGAGTTTATAAAGAAAATCGTCTACCTTCTACTTTGGTGAGTAGCATTGGGGGTCTTAAAAGCTTTTGAGTGGCCATCTAAGAGGCTCTACTGGCGTTACCCCATCAGGAGCAAGAAAAAGGAAGAATAGTAAACACACAAGGGAAAAGTTAGTCCGGAGGGCTGATGATCACTACACGTGACAGCCTTCATCTGACTGAGTCCAGCACAGCTATATGGTGCCCAGCTACCACCAGCAACTATACTGATATGGATCACCATAGATGGTCCCAGACAGAGCTGGAGAAAAATGTAAAACAAAATTCTAACTCAAAAAATTAAAAAATAAAAAAGACCAGACTTACTGGTTTGACAGAGACTAAAGAAACCCAGAGAGTATCGCCCCTGGACACTCTTGTGTAATAAAATCACTCTCAAGGCTCAGCCTTTAGCCAAAGATTGGGCAGACTCATTAACCAGAGCAAGAGTAAAGGAGTGAGCCAGCTCAGGGACAAGAACTAGAAGGCAGAATGGGAAAGGAAAGCTGGTAATAGGGAAACTGAGGTTGAGAAGGGAAGAGTATTAACAAGTCATGACAATTATGTATTGACAAGTTATGACAATGTCATAAAACAATATGGGTATTAATTGTTTAAGGACAAACTAATTTGTTCTGTAAACTTTTGTCTTAAGTACAACAATAAAAAAGGAAACCCTGAATGAACGAGGTTATCACAGAATCAATGGACTCAGACATGCCAAGGACCATGAGGGTGGCATCGGACAAGGTAAGGTGTGGTTCTTCTGGTTTCCGTTACACCTAACATTGCCATGTCTTGGAGCTGACTCAGAGCCAACAAACAACACAATCTGATTCTAAAGACACAGAAGTTAAAACTAAAGACACACAAGTTAAAACTAAAGACACAGAAGTTAAAACTAAAAAGATTTTTAAAAAAAGTTTACTACTGAAATATTCATGAAGTTTAGATTTTCAGACCCAACTACACAGTACAAATGGAAGCTTCACTCATTTCTCCCTGATGAACTACCAAAAGTGGAGCAGAGCTATGGCTTTGGAGAAGCTGCATGATTACTTAGTTGATCTAAACCTTTCTCTTCAGAAGAGAGCCACAGTCTGTGAAGCTTGCTTAGCTACAAGCATGTCTGAACTAGCCACATCTGGGAGACTATATGGAAACTTTGCTGGCTTAATGGCTAAGTGTTACAGCTGGTAACCAAAAGGTTGGCAGTTCAAACCAGCTTGAGAGCACTGGGTGGGTGGGGAGACTGTATTGCAAACCAAGCAGAGAGCAAATTGTGACCCACAATAAGACAAAGCACCCATAGAGTGTCTGAGATACACAAACAAATGCACGATGCTCAGGGAACTCAGTGTCCTGAGGCAGCTTCCTGAGAGCATGGTGACTTTTCAGAGATTGTTGTCAGGGAAAATGAAAATCCCTATTGGGAGAGCACCTCTTGGTCAGAGTGACTGGGTCCTAGGCTTCATGTGACTCAAGGTGCTCAAGAATGAGTCCAGCAAGTATATAACTTGATCAATAATGCAGCCATGCCAAGTGCCGTTGAGAACAGAAAAATCCTCTGTTCTTACGTGATGACTATATTCTGGGGGCACACCCCACACTGTTAACCTGACAATACTAGCCCAAGACAAACTCATTTATGCTAAGCTTCCCCTCCCCAAACTGAAACTCAGATTGTTTTTGTTTCCTAAATGCCTGACCTTTCCTAGACCTATAGCCTTAGCCAATCAATTGACTCCCTGTCTTTGTCAGCTAGTTTCACTATAACAGAAATACCACAAGTAGGTGGCTTCAAAAAGAGAAATTTTATTCTGTCACAGTCCAAGAGGCTACAAGTCTAAACTCAGCATGTCAGCTCCAGGGGAAGGCTTTCTCTGCTGGCTCTGGAGGAAGGTGTTTGTCGTCAATCTTCCCTTGGATGGTGAGATTCTGGGGCACAGGGAGCCCAGATCTTTCTAAAGGATGTGCTCAGCTTCTGGCAGAGTTTCTTGGTGGTATGAGGTCCCCAGACCTTCCTTCTAGCTTCTTTTCTTTATATTTCAGGAGACTACCTCAAGGTAAAAAACAATCTTTCACTGAGTCCAGCCTTGCTAACATGACTGTGACCTGCCCACCTTCATTAAGGTCATAGGGACAGAATTTGCACCATGGAGGAACATCACACAGTACTAGGAATCATGGCCTAGCTAAATTGCTGTACAGATGTTTTTGAGGAACACAATTCAATCCCTGACATCCCAGAAATGGAAACCTTGAATTAGGAGCCAATTGCCTACTCTGTTTAATGTAGTTCAAAACTCCCCTTTATGCCAAGCAAGGCAGGAAAATATTGCTGTTAGGTTCTGTCGAGTTGCTTCCCACTCACAGTGACTGCACAACAGCACGAAACACTGTCTGGTCCTGTGGCAGTCTCACAATTATTGTTGTGTATGAGTACATTGTTGCAGCCACTGTGTCAATCAGTAGAACTGAGTGTCTTCCTCTTTTTTACTGACCACAATCAGATGTCCTTCTCCAGGGACTGGGCCTTCCCAATAACACGTCCTAAAGACATACACAAATTCTTGCCATCCTTCTTCCCAAAGAGAACTTTGGCTTTACTTCTTCCAAGACAGATTGGTTTGTTTTTCTGGCAGTTTGCTGTATATACACAATGTGGTTCATAACTCAAAGACATCGATTCTTCTTTGTTCTTTCTTATTTGTTTGTGTAGACTCCGTATGTATGTGAGAAAGAAAATGCCTGCCAGCAGATCTGAAATTTCCCAGGTTGTTTCCTTATTCCTGTGTGCCATGCCCATAAAAGCCTTCTGCTTTATAATTATTCTTTGAAGCTCTTGTCAGACTTCCAGAATAGATATTTTCCAATTCACAAATTCAGTGTTATGGAAGTTTTATTTTATTTTCTTTTATTTGTGCTTTAGGTGAAAGCTTACAGCTGAAGTTATCTCAAACAAAAATCTATATACGCATTGTTAACATGACACTAGTTGCAATGTCTACAGTGTGACAGCACACTCTCCTTTTCCACTCTGGGTTTCCCGTGTTAGTCTAACCAGCTCCTGTCGCTCCTTGCCGTCTCACCCAGACTCCAGACAGCAGCCTCACATTGAGTCTGATGTAGCTTCCTGAGCTAAGAAGCACACTCTTCAGTAGTTATTTATGTTTTATAATCCAGTCTAGGATTGACTTTGGAAATAGGTTCTGGGATAACTGAGCCTTCAGGGACATGGCTTCAAGGGTTCCCACAGTCCCAATCAGACCATGAAGTCAGTTATTTTTGCATGAATTTCAGTTTTACTCTACACTTTTCTACTGCTCCAGCAGGAACAGTCCAATTTGTTCTCTGTCAGGGTGATCATTGGTGACAACTAGGGCCCTGGTGGCTCTGTGGTTATTGTTCTGCTGCTAGCCAAAAAGGTCAGCAGTTGGAATCCACTAGCCGTGATCCCTGAAAACCCTATGAGGTATTCTATTCTGTCCTATAGTGTCGTCGTGAGCTGGACTCAACTTACTGGCAATGGGTTAGATTCATTAGTAGCAGTATTAGTCTATTGCAATTCTTAAATAGACCACCAGGGTTGCTTTTCCAGTCTGTCTTACTCTAGATGCTGTGCTGAAACTTGTCTACCATGGGTGACCCTACTAGTATTGGCGATGTGTGTGACATAGCTTCTAGCACGCAAGTCACCATAGTTTAACAGGTGGTAATGGGAGCTTTAGTAAAAAGGTGTGGAAATGAGACCAGGGTGATGTGGCCTGTCTGAGGTTCCACAAATGAGAAAGAGGTGTTTGAAAATGGGGCCTTCTGACTCCCAGCTCAGTGGGTCTTCTTTCTGTGCCTCATCATCTGAAACAAACTTCAAATGTATGATACTCCGAGTTTGAGTTCAAACCTATGGTACTCAAAGTACAAATTCAGATGGGATACTTGGTCTCACTTCATTCAGTCAAAATTGCACTTAATGGTTGCCTTTTATACAAAATTGTGTTACAGTCCCCAATATATGAGTGTACAATAAATGCATCCGATGTGGAAACGTTCTCCTGTGAAAGTATGCAATCCACAGTCTGTGCTGGTCTTAAATTAGATCTTATGGGTTGAATCTGCTCACATGCAAATACTTGGCAGCCACCCATAGTGCTTGAGAATCTGCTCAAGAAGGGCCAGGAGAGATGCTGCTGCGAAGGAAATTTTATAAATGATTACACGGCTCTGAGCGCACTGCTGTTGTCATTTCTGTGTCACCAATTAAGCTAAATTTACAGAAGCTCCCTTGCCTAGGAAAATAAATACTGAGACGAACTTTCTTAATAATAACCAGTGATTCTAAAATGTTTGAGGGTACATTCACAGCCCCATGTCTTTATTTAATGGATGCAAAACTTGTGGCAAAGAATGCACCTTTATTAGCTACCTTATTGCACCTAACGTAATTATAATAAAATGATACAAGCAGAAGGGAGACACTTTAGTTGTGGAAGAACATCTTTCAAGATCACATTACTAAACATGTGCTCAAAAATAATTCAAGACAGTGTTATGATGGTGAGACAGTCAAAATATTGTCCTCACATCTGCTGCAATACCTCCTTTTTTCCCCGTAATTAAGTAGCGATGTCTGTCCAGCTTACTTACCACAAGGCTCTTCCTTAAGGAAGGCACTGACCATTAATGCACATTAAGATGTCACCACACTATAGTTTATCTTTATGGGTTAAGTAGCAAGTCATTGACAATATATTTAGTAATTCACCCTAGTTTTAGTTCCATATGGTGATATACTTTTTTCCAACCACAATCTGTAAAGACAGATTGGAGGGGAAAAAAAAGCATAAAGTAAAATTTAGATTTGAAGACTGTTATAAAATGAATGTAGGTAGCTGGTTTAATTGAACAGACTCAAGTTCAATATAGAATGCTAAAACGTCCAGAGGAGGCCCTTGGAGTTGCCATGCCACCCAGGTGTCCCACTAAGAGTTTATTCAGTTGCTTATTTTCTTAACTGCTACCTGCGGAGAAGACCAATTGATATTTTCATTTAGGTGACTTCAGTGGAGTGCTGTTTCCTTACCTGCCCTGGAGTCGACCCAGCCCATCCTGGAAACCAGGGATCCAGCCGATCAGGTCATGATCATGGGTAGGCTTTTCCTTGGCCCACATTCAGTAGGGCCCTGAGGAAATAAAATAAATGAACAACTTGCTAACCTACAGTTGTCTACATAGTCACCTGTAACATACAATGTCCTCCTCAGATCCTTCTAAGGCTGAATAAAAAAAGATATGTATTATTTTATGCAAATAATTTTAAACTGAAACATGGGTAATGCTATGCTCACTTTGCTAAAATGCTTCTCAGGAAGAAGACTTCAATAAAATTGTAGCAAACTTTATTGCTTTTTAAACTTTTAGCTATAATTAAAGGCTTATTCGGTGGCTATTTCTTGCTTCAGCATTTATTGTTTGACTGGCCTATGAGGATGGCCAATTAAGTTCTCAAACTCATCCTTGAAAAAGTGCGACATACCTCACTGCTTAATTTCACTACCATCATCTCTGAGGCACTCGCCTTGGGAAGCTCTGTGCTGATGCCACAGCCTAAACCTCCCTTCAAAGCCATTATGGAATTCTTTTGAATGGCCATGAGAGCTGTCATCGTATTACCATTGATGTCTGGAATGTCATGAAAATGTCTTCCTTTCAATAGTTTTTTTTTATCTTCAGGTGAAGAAAAAAATCACTGGGGGGCAGATCAAGTGAGTAGGGAGGGTGTTCCAGTACAGTTATTTGTTTCCTGGCTAAAAACTCCCTCACAGACAACTCTACAATTAAATTCGCAAACTTGCCACTATGCCACTGTGTGCAATGGCCTTTCCAGAAAGAGTTCCCAAATTGCTTTGAAGGGTAGATTAGATGCTGGCATCAGTGGTTCCCAAGGGGAGGACTTCAAAGGTGGATGTAGAAATACTCAGTAATGAGATATGTAGCACATAGAACAATTAACTTTGAGGAATTGTCAGATCTTGTATTTTAAAATAATTCTACCTCTTTGACAACTGTCAGTTGGTTGCACTATGGTGTTTTTCATGCTACTGTGATGTTGGAAGCTAGGCTCTTGATATCTCAAAAGCCAGCTGGTTCATCCATGCCAGAAACGTTTCCATGGAGCTTCGGGACTAAGACAAATTAGGAAGAAAGATCTGGTGACCTACTTTCAAAAAGAATCTTAACAAAATTTTATGGATCACAAAATAACATTGTGAGTTCAATTTCTTTGGATCTGTCATGAGTAAGGATCAGTTTGGGGGTCAGTTGTGTCATGTCTGGTGACACAGAGGGCCAGCAAGGGTTTGAGGGACACAAGCTGAGATGGATTGGCACAATAAGTAGAAAAATGAAGTCAGAGTTGCCAGTGACTTTGAGGATGACCCAGACAAGGCAAGATTTCATTCTCTCATACATAAGGTCACCACGAATTGGAGGTAAAGTTGACAGTAGCTGTCTATGTGTCTATCTGCGTGTCTATTCACTTCTTCAGTGACCCTAAATATTTGTTTGTGAGTAACTCTATAGACATGCAGTGGAAGATATTTACCATCCACAAGATCATTTTCCCATCCCACAACCTTAGAATTTACTGCCAGTGGCTTTTCTATGGTGCTCAAATTTGACTTTAGAATTTGTTTTGAAACAGATTTCTGCTTTGTGTTTTGATATTTATTTGTCATTAGTGATCTAAAGTATACAGAACTAAGAAATCTAAGAACCACCATTCATGGTTAGCTAGTTTGCCTTAGGGTCCTAGTGCTACCGAAGCCAGTTCTTGCTCCCACGTGGCTTGTGGGCAGTGAAGACACCCCAAGGTGAGGAGGGAGGAAGAGCAGTCGCAAGGGCACAGGCAAGGGATGAGGAGGAATATTTCTCAAATCAAGTGAAGGGAGGCTGAACACTTATGCATTCTCTCACAAGGAAGAACACAAATGTTGTGGACTACGTTGGCTGTTGTGGCACCCAGGCGCAGGAAGACCAATGGCATGCAAGCTAGTAAAGTGGAGTTGACAGGCTGGAGCCACACCCAGGCTTTCAGGACAGTGGACAGGAGGGGGCAGGTTCCACTTGGTCTGGGTGGCACCCAGTGGAGACACACCCATCACTGTCACCTAAGGTTTTGTTTGCTAATGGACAGGAGAAGCAGGCGAGCAGTCCCTGGCTGCAGTGGCTGTCACGAGGGCAGCTGTAATCAGGTATCACAAACTGGGTGGCTTACAGACACTGAGCTGCTAACTTTTTTAACTTAGTGACATAAAAATTACAGTCAATAAAACCCCAGTGTCACCATGAGTAGACATCAACCTGACAGCACCTAACAACCACAATAGCGTAAGAACAGAAGTTTGTTGTCCAACAGCACTAGAGGTGAGACGTCCCAACCCAGGCTCGCAACCACGCTGGTTCCTCCTGCGGTCTCTGAGGGAGCATCTGTTTCACGTATCTCTCCTGGTGACAGCTGGTGATACTTGACATTTCTTGGCTGGCAACTGCAATCTCTCCCTCCACTGTCACAAAGTCACCCTCCCTTAGCATCTCCTTCCCTCTGTCTCAAGTATGACCACAGATTAACTTGATTAATTACATCTGCAACAACTCTATTTCTGAACAAGTTCATGTTCAGGTATCAGAGGTAGGACTTTAACATATGATTGTGGGGGAAGGGTGGGGAACAAAACACAATCACTAACACAAGTCTAATCAAAAAATAATTTAAGGAAATTGCTCCCACAGCCAAGCGGGTAACACTTACGGGCTGTGCAGTTATATTAGGTAGATACCAAATGGAAAATTTATTAAGATAAACCCAATAATTTCAGAGTTCAACCCTGAGAAGAGAATCGAGCTATATTTAATGAAGAAAGCAACCAGTTTGTTTATCCTTCCGGTAGTGCTGTCTGTGTGATCCCCCAAATCACCTCCTCCACAGGTCAACAGCATCAATGCCTTCTTGTCAAAACTGTTGCTCTTCCTTCGATTCCCAATGTGAAGTGTTGAGGAGCAGTCACTAAAAGCAGAATCTATTCCCAGCACAGGAAACATCTTCACAAAAATAGAAGAGAAAGAAAAATGTTTTTATTGAATCAGCATTCTACTGGGCTGTGATGCCTCACAGGCAATCCTCTTAAGAGTCTGTGGAGACAGGAGGGATCTTAATGTTATACGGTCACATAAGGAGTACTGTCACTGCATGCATATTATAAAGAGAACTATGAATTTTCCAATCCTTCTGACCCAGTACTAGGGCTGTACCACTGAATCGGTGCCACTCTCCTGAAGCAACATTTACATATTCATAATGCCCGTAAAAAATAAAATGATGTATTACATTGGGCAAATCTACTACAAAAGGCCTTCTCAAAGAGTAAAAATCAAAGAAGTCACTTTCAAGACTAAGGCACACCTGACCCCAGCCAGGGTATTCCCAACTGCCTCCTGTAGATGTGGAAGCTGGGCAATGATGAGACCTATGGCCATCAAGTTGATCCTAGTGACTCTACAGGATAGGGTAGAGCTACCCTGTAGGGTTTCCAAGGAGTACCTGGTGGATTTGAACTGCCAACCTTTTGTTTAGCAGCTTAGCTCTTAGCCACTGTGCCACCGGGGTCTCCAAGAAAGACCAAAAAGAATAGAAGTGTTTGAATTATGGTGTAGGCAAAGAATATTGACTATACCATGGATGACCAGAAGAATGAACAAATCTGTCTTGGAAGAGGTACAGCAAGAATGTTGCATACTTGGACATGTTATTAGGAGGGATCAATCCCTGAAGAAGGACATCACGCTTGGTAAAGCCAAGGGTTGGAGAAAGAGAGGAGAGAAATGGGTTGACAAGGTGACTGCAAGAGCGCACTGTGATTTAGTCACCACGGTGAGGACGGCACAGGAGTGGGTGGTGTTTTCTTCTGTTGTTACACAGGGTTGCTAGGAGTCTGAACTAACCTGAAGACCTCTATTAACAAAGTTTAAGTACTTTTTAGACAGACAAAGTATTTACAATTACAAGTTACCTGTGTTATTCAATTCAGTGCTGCTGTAACAGAAATACCACAAGTGGATGGCTTTAAAAAGAGAAATGTAATTTTGTCCCAGTCCAGTAGGCTAAAACTCCAAATTCAGGATGTCAGCTCCAGGGGAAGACTGTCTTCTGCAGGCTCTGGAGGAAGATCCTTGGCATCAGTCTTCCCTTGGACTGGAAGCTTCTGACACACAGGGACCCTGATCCTTTCCAAAGGGCAAGCTTAGCCCCTAGCATAGCTTCTTGATGGCATGAGCTCCCCAAATCTCTCTGCTAGCTTCTTTTCTTTATGTCTCAAGAGAGTGGCTGAAGGCACAAAACAATCTTGTATACTGAGTCCCAGTCCACCAGCACACTGCTGCCAGTCCACCCTCATTAACATCACAGAGGCAGAGTATGCTGAACGGAAGACATCACACAAGACCAGGAATCAGGGTCTAGCTAAACTGCTACACAGACTTTGTGGGGAGCAGAGTTCAATCCATGACATTATGTAAATCAAAGTCTAAAGAAAACAGTGGAGGAGAGAAAGCCCTTCCCCTGTTCTTACCGTGGGAATTTCCCTGTGATTGTCCATCTGAGCTGGTCCCTACAGTAGGAACATGAAGACAAAACTGATCATCTCAAGGCACAGATTGTTTGTGAGGCTGGTTGCCTGACCCTGCTTAGTTCACTATAGTTAAACACATTAAAACAACAAAAAGAAGGAAAGATTATTAAGCTATTTTTAATTAATAGTTGCTAAAAATTAAGTTAGCCAAGTTATGCTTCTATTAGCTTATTACCAGAGGCCATTATGTCACATTACATCTTGAAGATGAGAAATTACAGTCCAGAGTGGTAAAAGAATTGGAGGGCAGGAGGGTGGGGGAATTCTGAGGAAGAAAAAATGATTTAATTTATAATCTATGAGAATCTGATTTAGTTTCTCATACTTCTCATCTATTTAAAAAAAATCGGTTTTGCTCATAGCTCAAACATTCCACGTTGAAGGAGAGAGATAAGTCTCCATACGTGTACACGAGGGGGTACTTTGGCTTTCTACTTGTCAGCACTGAAGCCCCTCAGGCATTGTTCTTTTTTCTGTTTATAAATCAAGCACTTGGGTCTGTCCTAGTAATTATTTGTCCTTGTTAATTCCCATCAAAGCAGCATAGCTACAGGGATTTGTCTCTGGTTTTAGAGCTGTGTAGAATGGATTCCTTTCATGAATTACTAAGCCTGCTGAATAGCTGTTCATATTCTGACCATAAATGATGTCAAACAAGTTTCTGTGATGTGGGATGTGAGTTTGGTGCACTGATACTGACAACTTTGCTCATGGAAACAGAGTAACTATTAATATCACAGAAAACATGACTTAGACTTAGGTCTTCTGAATGGTTGTGTTTCCCAGGTACATTCATTTGGCAAGTCAGAGGCCAAAACAATACCTGGATTAAGAAATTAGTGCCAAATCTTATGATGATCATCTCAGAATTTCATAACAATATGTTATGTATCAGGCTTTACCCTAACCGAGTACAGAGAGCTCAAGGTGACATCAAAGAAACACACGAGCAGCCACTTGCGTCTCTGGTGACATAGGAATTAGGTGAGATGATTCACTGCCTTCTATCCCTTGGAGCCCTGGTGATACAGTGGTTACGCTTTACAGCTACTGACCAATATGCTGGCAGTTTGAACCCAAAAGCCACTCCTTGGAAACTTCATGGGGCAGATCTAGTCTGTCCTCTAAGGTCACTATGAGTCTAAGCTGGCTTGAGAGCAAAGGGTTTGGTTGGGGTTATTTCTCTCTCTTAGTAAGCCAGTGCTGTAATGAGGTGCTCTGGTTTAGACTGGATCCCAGGATCCACTGACATTTTATCAAAGGTAGTAAACTGTCTTTTAATTTGCAAGGACAGGAGTTATGCTTTAAATAATTAAAATATTTTCCTTAAGTGGAAACTTGAATTCACCTTTGAGGGTAGACTATTTCTTTGTTTTGAAAGTGGCTGGAGGCTGGCAATAAAACATTAATGGGAATTTAGTTTACAGGAAAGTAAAGCAAAGACTGTCTTGAGACACCAAAGTACCAGAAGCCAAGGCCTGAAGTTGCCCAGGGTGATCAGGCAAAGAGTTATTTGTGATGGGGAGGGGGTTGGTGTAGTTTTTCCAGTTTGCGCCTTTTCTTAGGGGGGCTGTTTAGTTCCTGCTGTGGAGCTCAGAGGAAGTGGGGGTTCTTTGGGCCAATAAGAGGCTTGCCCCATGGTGGGTCTGAGAGCTGGCTGTGCCACCAGAGATGTACTTGGAGCTCCGAGAGATGCGGGAGGTCAGATGCCTGGAGCGCAGAAAACAGGGACTTGGACACTTGTTTATTTAACTAATTTGTAATTCTGGGATGATGGCCCTACGAAACTGGACCGAAAATGGAGTTGGTTGTGCTTGACCCTATGATAGCAAACCTGAAACCTGGATTTCTGTTTTATAATAACTCCAAATCCATTGTCAACTGGTGACTTCTGACTCAGAAGCCTACATTTCCTGGGAATCCCAAGCCAACTCAAACAGTTGAGTCCTTGGAAACAGAAATCAAAGAAAGCCTATCAGGGCTGGATGGATCAGTTTAACCTGATTGCACATTTTCTTTACGATCCCCAATAACGAGAGAAAACATCACCAATCCACCTGAAAATTACATACAAAAGCCTGTTGTTCTATATCATGTTTGGGAACAGTTGTCAGACTTCTGGAACTGTTACCTGGTTTGCAAGCTGAAAAATAAAGCTAATGAGAACATGTAGAAATTTAATATTGTGAAAGGTTGAGTTTTAGCAGATCTGATTCGCCAGCACAGACACAAGCAGACAGACTTCATATACACATTGATCGTCCAGATGGGGTACTCAGAGACTCCCTAAATACCTGCTGAGCTATGTCCATACCTTGGAGGTGGGAGAAAAGTCCCGTGACCCTGCATCAGTGTAAAGAAAGCTGACTCCGGATTGCAAGGGTGTCATGCTCAGAGAAAAGCCAACCTGTACTCTGAAGCCCAGTGGAGGGGAGGAGGGTTTGATTAAGAACAGAATTTCTCCAGTCCAGCAGGACTAGCTCCCAAACAGTGCAGTCATTAGGGCATGCCAGAAGGCACCAGCTGCACTGGGTGACACTGTCTGAGGGCTGACACCAAAACAACCGGTCATAAAATTTTTGTGTACCACTTTAGCATAAATTTGCTATTTGTTTTTATCAAAAAAGTCTCTGTACTTCGTTATAACAACAACATTTTTTGTAACCTCAGTTGACATGCACCAATATTCCTGTTGTTACTAGGTGCTATCGAGGCATTCCGAATCCTAACAACGCTGTGCACAACAGAACGAAACCCAGCAGTGTCCCATGCCATGCCCATAATCATTGTCATACCCAAGCCCATTGTTGAAGCTACTGTTACAGTCCCTCTCAGTGACAATTTTCCTCTTTTTCATGACTGGCTACTTTACCAAGCATGATGTCCTTCTCCAGGAACTGATCCCTCCTGACAACATGTCCAAAGTATGTAAGATAGAGTCTTGTTATGCCTGATAGCAAATCCTCTGGTTGTCCTTCTTCCAAGACAGACTTGTTTGTCCTTCTGGCATTCCACGGTATAGTGGACGGTCTTCCCCAACACCACCCTTCAAAGGCATCAGTAATTCTTCTGTCTTCCTTATCGACTGTCCAGCTTTGACATCCATATGATACAATTGAAAACACCATGGCTGGGTTCAGGCACACCTTAGTCTTCAAGGTGACATCTTTGCTTTTCAAAACACTAAAGAGGTCTTTTGTATACCTACCAGGCTAAAACCTTGTGCTAATTTAGTTCTGAACCTCCTGATGAGCCCTAGCTGGGCCTGTTTTTACTACAATCATTATGGTGCCTTAAATCACGTGGTTTCATGTGCACACGCTACAAGCATATGCTGTTGTTCTTGTTCCTGCAGTGTGTTTATAGTCACTGACTGTGTCACATTTTCTGATATCTTGGCTATAATATTTAGGTGATTTGTATTTGCAAACCTGTATCAATAATTTGTTTGAGAATGAAGTATGGAAATTACCATTTATGGGTAACATTAGTACAAGAAAAGCTTACTAAGGCTTCCATAGCATCTGGTGTGGGAGAAGGTCCATGGCGCAAGGGGTGACACCCCGAGATACCACAGTGGGTGACACCAACCCTACTGACACTGTACCCAGGCCATTGAAATGGAAGTCTCAAAGGGATACAGGGTTCAGAAAACCTATCTAAGCCAGAAGCCAGCATTTATAATCTAGATACAAAGATACAGAAGCAAAAATGCAGCTGATATGTGATCTACAGTGATTTTCTTATTTCAAATTGCAATGGATAATTCTCATTCCAGCTAGGGAGGACTAGTTTTAGCTGAACAACCCTCCCACTAAAATCAGCTTCAATAGCTGAATTTAAATCTTGTATGTTAATTTAAAATATGTAAATATTTGCATATATTTAAACCTATATAAATGTATAAAAAATGAACCCCTCACCAATGAGTTGATTTAACTCCTAGTTGTGATCCTTTGGTGAGCAGCTGTAGCACGTAACCACTACCCCAGCATGGCTTCCTGGAGAAAAGAGGAAGTCACTAAGGTGAGCCTAACATTCTATGTCACTTTTCCCCTCCAGCCAGTTCACAAGAGAGGAGGAACAGAAAGGCTGAGGACGGAGTAGAACTGCCCATAAAACTTTCAGGGACAGCCTGGTGGATTTGAACTGTGAACCATTGAGTTAACAGTCATGGTACTTCACCACTATGCCATCAGTGTTTCTGTATAAATATGTGTCTATAGTTAAATAAAAATTACATGTATATTTAAATGTATATTAAATTCAGCTATTCAAGTTGTTTTGCATGGAAGGATTGGACATACATGCATGTATCTTTTCAAAAACTATCTGAGAACTAGCGCGACAGCAAGGACTTAAGCAGCAGGCTCCTGGAGAGAAACTGTAACCCATTGCTATTCAATCAATTGTGACTCATAGTGACCCTATAGGACAGACTAGAACTGTCCCACAACATTTCCAAGGAGCTCCCGGTAGGTTCAGACTGCTGATCCTTTGGTTAGCAGCTGTGGCACGTAACAGCTACACCAGCACGGCTTCCTGGAAAGAAGAGAAATTCATTAAGGTGAGCCTAACATTCCATGTCACTTGTCCCCCTCCAGCCAGTTCACAAGAGAGGAGGACAGAAAGGCTGAGAAGCCAAGCTGGAAGTTGCTGCTATAGGACAATAATACTGAGTAGCCTTGGACTGTCTTGGGGATGAGGAATCCAAGTGGTATTCAGAGAAACCAAATGAAAACCCCCAACCAGATTCACTTCCACTGAGCTGGTTCCTACCCATAGCAATGCTGTAGGACAGAGAAGAACTGCTCCATGGAGTTTCCAAGGAGTGCCTGGTGGCACTGAACCGCCAACCTTTTGGTTAGCAGTGATAGCACTTAACCACTACACCACCAGGTGTCCATAGATACCAAAGCAACTGGTAATTATGATATAGGACTGAACAGAAGCACAGAGAAGGGAGACCAACATCTGGGCCACTTTTCCCATCAAGGCAATCACCGATTTGTAAGTGGGCCAGGCCAAGAGATGGAGATACTCTGTAAAGCACTGACAGCTCGCAGGCTGGAAGGCTACACAGAGCTGGAGGCATTTCCCTATCCTGGGTAGTGAAAACCAGATTTCAATTTGGAGGGTCTCTGCTAAACAAGCCCGGCTTTAAGCTGAGAATCCTGAAAGAATTCATTCCAGAAGAAGTAATGGACCAAAAAAAAAAAGACTTTACTAAGGCTGTACCCGCTGCCTTCCAGTAGATTCTTACTCACAGAGACCCTGTGGGACAGGGCAGAACTGTCCCGTACAGTTTCCAAGGTTGTGTGTGGTCTTTACAGAAGCAAACTACCATGTCTTTTTCCAAAGAAGTGGGTGGGTTTGATTTTGGTTGGCAGCCACGTGCTTGACTACTTCACCAACAGAACTCCTCCCCCACGGCCACCCAGCCGTATCTCAGCTCAGATGCTGACAGCGGTCACGTCATCTAGTCTGCTAAGTGGTTGTGCAGCGGTTAAGCCCTTGGCTGCTAACTGAAAGCTCAGCGGTTTGAACCTATCAGCTGCTGAGTGGGAGAAAGATGTGGCTGCTGTTTTTTGTAAAGATTGACCATCTTGGAGACTCTGTGTGGCAGTTCTACTCTGTCCTATCGCATCACTCGATGGCAGTGGATTTGGTTTGCTTGTTTTTTAATCCCAGTGGTGGTTTCACAGTTGTGTTTACTTTTGGATGACCTACCATTCTGGGCATTGAAGTTTTTTTTTTTTGTTGTTGTTGTTGTTTTTTACGTTTTTCTGTGTACATAGCACTTGAGTTAAGTTATTTACTAAAATTATGTAAAGCTGAAACCCTGACAGTGTAGTAGCTAAGTGCTACACCTGCTAACCGAAAAGTCAGCAGTCTGAATCTCGCAGGTCCTCCTTGGAAACTCTCTGGAGCGGTTCTACTCTGTCCTACAGGGTCACCGGGAGCTGGAATCGACCCGACAGCAGTGGGTCCGACAGTGCAGTAACTGCTTCCCTAAAAAGAGGCATTCCATATGTGCTTGTCCCATGAACTCCTTCCCCCGGGGGAAACGGGGAAACTGAGGGGGTGTGATGAATTCAGAATGCAGGCATCATGGAGACACTCAGATCATGCCAGAGATAGGTGTGTGGGGATAAGTAGAGATTTTCCAGGCTGAAAGGTGGAAGATTGTATGGACTGAGAGAACAGCAAGGACTGAGGAGCACAGCATCTTCCAGCACACACAGGATCAACTGCTAAAGCTGTGTCACTTGAAACTCTTCCCTCCAAGTTGCAGTCTTGGAAAGAGAAATGCGCGGAAGGAGGGTCCATTATTCGCCAGGCTGATTGTACCAGCACTTCCTTCTGCTGCCCACCCTCTGGACTCCTGGTTCCTCATTAGCTCCAGAGGCAGGGGTGGTGGGAGCCAAGGGGAAAAGCCAGATTAGTTCATTACGCAGCTCTGGCCAAGGGTTTGGCCATGGCAGAAGGTTGAAACTAATGGCCAAAATGACGGCACTTGGCTTTGGCTAGATTTAATGAAACTTCAATTTTAGCTTCCCTGTGAAGACAGGGAGAAATGAGAATTTGCTTTAATTTCCTTTTGAATAGGTTCCTGTCTGACCCAAGCTCTTAGACACTTAATTGAGCAATTAAAACTTTCAGTGTATAGGAGATGCTAAGGAAAATAGCACCCACTGAATCTGGAGGTATTTGTGCTGAACAAGGGTGAACTATGGAAACAAAAACTCTGTCAAGAGTCTGTATTTCATTGGCAAATTATGTTGCCACTCAATGATGCAACAGGAAAAAATGACACTTCCTTTACAAGGTGTATGCAGCAAGGAATACCACATTTTTTTGTCTTAATTCAAATGTCGCTAACTTTATTTTCAAGTGATGGGACATATAAAACAAACAACCAAAAAAAAACCATTGCCACTGAGTCTATTCTGACTCATAGCAATCAATCAAACAAACAAACCAACCAACAAACAAAAAAACCCATTGACATTAAGTCTATTCCGACTCAGAAATCATATAGGACAGAGAAGAACTGCCCCATAGAATTTCCAAGGAGCGCCTGAGTGAATCGAGCTGTGATCTTTTGGTTAGCAGCTATATCTCTCAATCCCTACAGCACCAGGGTTTCCACTGGACAGCTAGGGGAGTTTAAAAATAACAAACAATGTTTTTATTCATTAGAATTACTTCCTAGAGTATTCAACTTCATGGAATGCCTTCTAGGATGGAGAGCATTTTATTAGATTGGGATGTGGTTCAGTGTTAAGAAGGAGATCTATTGCATTTGAAAACAAAGCCACGACAAGTAACTTACCAAGAATGGAGGAGAGTTTTAACACCCCTGCAGAAAACAACCCTGTGACCCAACTGGTGCCTTCCCCACATTTAACAAGGTTGACTCTCGCTCAGTGAATCCGCTTTTCACTGGCCATTTGGACCTGTTGACATACATGTAACCTGTATGTGAGTAGGTGTAACATGGTAGAATGGTTGAACAGCTAGGGCCCGATGAGGCACAAATGTGACTTTTTTGTAAAGGTAATAGTTTCTGGCGAGTGGCAGAGAAGGGATGGGAGGGCTTCCACAGAGCTAAGAGAAAGTAATCACGGAGAAAGCTTTTACTGTTGGTGTTAGTTGCCAGACTCCCTGTACGACAGAACAGCACAAATGCCTGCTCCTGTGCCATCCCTGTAATCTCTGGCGTGTTCCTGTCCACTGCTGTGCCCATTGTACCAATCCGTAACACTGAGGGCTTCACTCTCCTGGTTTCCTTTCACTCTGTGTGCTACATCCATCCATGGTGAGTTGTGATCCACAAGGTTCCCACCACCTGATTTTGGGCAGTCCGCCGCTGCGTTTTTCTTCCTAGTCTGTCCGAGTCTGGAAGGTCTGCTAAACCCTATGCACCACAGGTCGCCATGGGTAAAACATCAAAAGCACAGGTTCCAGCATCACAGCAACACCTAAGCCACCACAGCCTGACAGAAAGGTAATGGATAAATAAAACAGAACCGTTATTTGAAGCTACTTGTTTCTAAAATCTGGACATTCATCCAAAAAGCTGTAGGAAAAAGTCATAGTGTGAATAACACATTGGAAGAGCTGACTTGTAGAGATGTGGTGTCTCTACGGATCTCTACAGTAATAGATTGTCATCATAACAAGATGTTAGAATATCATTGACAGAGACCCTGTACTTTGAAGTCAGAAGTTCGAGGAATTTATGATTTTGGATGGAGTCTGAGACATCACTGTGTTTCTGAACCTAGAAAGCGGCTGATTTCCTTCCGGTTGGTGCCAGCGGGTTTCTGAGTGGCCAGTGAATGATGTTAATATAAGTAAAGTAATCATGCACTTTTTTTGTTGAAAAGAATTTTCAGACATAAGAAGTATGGTTAAAGGACACTACTATAACTTGATTACAATGTCAATGTATGAAATGATTTGACTAAGAACACCAGCATTACATGGATTTTTACCTTAGTAGCAAGGGTCTAGGTGATGGTTCAGTGGTAGAACTCTCTCCTAAGCAGAAGACTTGGGTTCAGTTCCCTGCCAATGCACCCTGTGCACAGCCACCACCTGTTTGTCATCGGAAGCCTGAGTGTCGCTATGATTCAGAAGAGTTTCTACTGCCACTTCCAGACTAAGACGGACTGGGGAGAAAGGCGTGGAGATGCACTTCTGAATGTCAACCAGTGAAATCCCTATGGATCAGGGGAGCCTGACCTACTATGGGTCACAGAAATGGCAGAAGACCAGGCAGCATTGTGGTCTTTTACACTTGGGGTCACCATGAATCGGGGACCGACAAGGTAGTCAACTGGAAGACAACAAGCAACAAGAGACAGAGTGCAAGTACTGCCTGTTAAGTTCGTCACCTCCTCCTAGAACAAGTGTTACAGACCTCATGGCTGAATATCACCACTGTCTCCTTCAAAGTATTTGCTTTGGGGAGCTGTACACCAACAAAAGCACCTAGTCCACCTTTCAAAGCAACTTTGTAACACTTTTTCTGGAATGGCCGTCAGAGCTGTCACTGTATTCCCCTTGATGTCCTGAATGTCATTCTAATGTCTTCCTTTCAATATTTCCTTTGTCTTCGAGTAAAGAAAAAAGTCACTGGGTGCCAGATCAGGTGAGTAGGGAGGGTGTTCTGGTACAGTTATTTGTTTGCTGGGTAAAAATGCGCTTATAGACAGGCATACAATTAAATTTGCAAACTTGCCACCATGTCACCATGCTCAGTAGCCATTCCAAAGAATTGCAAAATTGTTTTGAAGGGTGGACTAGGTGCTGGCTTCAGTGCATAGCTTCCCGAGGGGAGTACTTCGAAGGTGGCTCTACTGATATTCAGCAAGGAGGCATGTAGCCCTTAGGACAATTAAGTTTGTGAACTCAGTTGTCAGACCTCGTACAGCAGACTTGACAGTACAAGTTATTTGCCATCTCACCTATAAATTACTGCTGGGGCAGGGTGTCTCCCAGGTGATTTTATCATACAGTATCCTAGAAGGACTGTAACAGTAGTTAACTCACTCTAGAATGATTTTCCCCAGCATCTGTGCTTCCCAGTGACATGAATCTGATACAATCAGGATGTCACTCTTTCCTACGGACCACTGTCCTAGGAAGAGTGTTTCTTTTTCCTTTTTTTTTTTTTTTTTACCTGAAGTTCTAGTTTCTTCCACATTCAATACGTAAGCATGTCAAAACTTACAGGTTTGGGGATTTGCAGAACTAGAATGCTATTTAAAAAAAACAAAAACAGAATTGATGGTCTGACAGTCCATGGCCCCTGGACTCTGTTTTCCAAGAACTGAAACCATTCCAGAACTGAACCCTTCAGATAAGATTGGACTGGACTGTAAGACATAATAAAACAGTACTGTTGTTCAGGATGGGGAGAACAGCTAGAGTTACAAAGGCAGTATGTGTGTAAATTTTCATATAACAAACTGACTTGAATTATAAACTTTCACTTAAAGCACAATAAAATATTTTTTTGAAAAAAGAACAGTTTTTGCTTTGATCTCTGTGTCCTTGATTGTGGGCAAAGTGGTACTTGCATTTCTACTCGACATTTGTGCACAATGGCTCGTTGTGCAGAGCGACTTCCCCGCCTGCATTCCTGTGAAATGAGCTAAGAGAAGGCAGATCCTTCAAGTTTCAAAGATTCTTCTCCAGCAGACACTCCAGCTGGCTTGGGCTTGTTTACAGTCCTGTATCAGCAACGAAAGCGTGCTAGCTAGATGTTTGGAATCTCATCCGTTTCTTTTAAATACTCTTGTTTTTCTTCCTGGTGCAATAGTTAAAGCACTCGCAGCTAAGAAGCAGGCTGGAGGTCCAAGCCTACCCAGAAAGACCTTGGAAGAAAGTTCTGGTAATCTGTTTCCAAAAAGTCAGCCAGGGGAAACTAGATGGAACACAAGGTGGCTGCGAGGAACAATTGATTCAATGGCAACTATTTTTTTTAAATACAACAAAATGCCAAATTCTTTTCATTTTGCTTCTTTGCATACCAATGAGAAAAATTTTCCCCAACTTTTGTTTTCCCCTTGAGCAAATTGTTCTTGTCATTTACTCTTCGTTGGTTGAAATCTTTTTCTTCTAAGTCTGAATAAGGTCTCTACATACTAAAGATATTGACCCTCCTAGGGTCGCCATGAGTCGGGCCCAACCCGATGGCACTTGGCTTGGCTATGCCTTTATCATATTCAGTGCAAGCATTTCACATTCAGATACTCTCTTTTTATATTTTAATGACATTTATCCTTATCACACAGAAGGACAATTACACATTTTCCAATCTGTCAATCTTTTTTTTTGCTTTTTCTTTGATTTTCTTAATCCCATTGTCTCAAGACAATTCACTAAACGATGCTTTTTTATTCCCCTATTTTTGTAAGAGTTCTTTAATTAAAAGAGTTCTTTTAATTAAACTCTTTTAATTAAAAGAGTTCTTTAATTAAAAAGTCACATACACATGTGTGTGTGTGTATAAATATGTATATATGTTTCTGTGAATAAATATAAGCCAAAAAACCAAACTCACTGTTGTGGAGTCCATCACAACTCATAGCACCCCTGTAGGGCACAGTAAAACTAACTGCCTCCACAGGGTTGTTGAATATGTACATTTTTACTGTGGCAGGAATGACTGGTGGGTTCCATCTGATGACCTTTAGGGTGGTGGCCAAAGCTTTAAATACTATGCCACCAAGGCTCCCTTATGTGTGTATACACACAGGTATATATGTATATAGAGAGAAAGAGAGAAACAGAGGCAAAGAGAGAAAATGAGAGAGAATAGAGATTTTTAGTTGTCTACTGAATATCACTTGCCTGCTTTAGCCACATTCTCAGGAGGGACAGATTGTTAAAGGAGGACATCATGTTTAGTTAAAAACAGGACCAAAGTGGATGAAGGAGACCCTTGGAGAGATGGATTGATGCAACTGCCTCGATGAAGAACTCAAATAGCGCAGTGGTC
Source organism: Heterohyrax brucei (assembly GCA_028571685.1). NCBI lineage: Eukaryota > Metazoa > Chordata > Mammalia > Hyracoidea > Procaviidae > Heterohyrax > Heterohyrax brucei. Next base: position 80,268,803 of record CM053148.1, on the reverse strand, counting down.
ATGAGAATGATGCAGGACTGGGCAATCTTTTGTTCTGTTGCACATAAGGTTGCTATGAGACTGAGCCAACGTGAGAGCACCTAGTAACAACGCAGTTATGAATTTTCCTGTTGCATACCTGTCAGCTTCCAAGCTTGCACAACCGCTGCTTTGATTAGGGAGAGACTGTGCTTGGTGACTTTTATCCTTCTCTACTTTCCTGGAGTAGGGTCAGTAATACGTAGTCGGACAGTTAATTCCGCGAAATTAACTGTTCTAAATGCTACATAACTCATTGCTGAATACCACTGCACTCACCTCGAAGTCCTCCCCTTGGGAAGCTATGCACCAACTGTCAGCACCCAGTCCACCCTTCAAAGCAATTTTAGAGCTCCTTCTGGAATGGCCTTTCTGCGTGGTGGCAAGTTTGTGAACTTAATTGTAGAGTTGTCTGTGAGGGAGGTTATAGCCGGTCAACAAATCACTGCATTGGAACACCCTCCCTACTCACCTAATCTGGTCCCCAGTGACTTTTTTCTTTACCTGAAAATAAAAAATTATTGAAAGGAAGACATTTTTATGACACTCAGGGAAGCAAGGGCAATACGAAGACATCTCTGATGGCCATTCCAGAAAGAGTTCCAAGATTGCTTTGAAAGGTGGACTAGGCACTGGCATAAGTGTATAGCTTCCCAAGGGGGGTACTTTGAAGGTGACCAGAGTGATGTTCAGCAATGCGGCACGTATCACTTTTTCTGGAATGAGCTGGTGAACTCAATTGGCAGCCCTCGTGCGGCCAGGGTCTGGCCAATGAGATATAAATAAAAGTGACTGGACAGGACCCCTGGAAAGATGCTTAAAAAGAGTTATTTTAGCTTTAGCTTTGTATGTCTCTTTTCTGATTGGTCCTATCTGGAAATAAAGATTTGATCCTTGCAGGTAGAACAGCCATTTAGGGAAAATGACTTAAAAAACACCCAGTAAGATTGGTGGGGAAGCCCTGGTGGTGAGCTCTTAAGTCTATGGCTGCTCACTGTAAGACTGGTGGTTTGAATCCACCAGGCACTTCTTGGAAACACCACAGGGCAGTCCTCCTCTGTCCTACAGGGTCACTGTGAGTTGGAACAGACTTGATGATACTGGGTGAAGACTGGTGGAGCAGAAGCTGGAAGCACCGGGGTGCCTCACAACCTCACGGAGCATCTGAGCCAGCCGGGATTGCCCACCTCTCCCCTCTTGTGATGAGACAAAACGGATGCCTGCTGGTTAAGTCACTGCAGTCACGTGTTTGTTATCTGCAGCTGAAAACAAGCCTAGCGGATGTGTTTGGCTTCATCAGGGAACTCTAAGGTTTTAAATCCCTGAGGGTGGCAAACCCGTCATGTTTCTTACTTCTACCACAGAAACCACTTTGTTTTTGTGAAACTGGTGAGGTGGCAGCATCTGGCCTCCTCCAGCTTCACAAGACAGAAGGAGAGCTAAGCTTGTTAGGCCATGGATGAGTTCTCAAACGGGGACATCAGACAGGCCTGCTCTCTGCCGTCTTTACCAACTCGGACACCCACTGTCCCCCCAGTGCACTCTGCTCTGCTGCTTTTGATAGTCCAGTGCAGTGAGCACACAGAATTCAGACCATACTGATGGTTAAGAGGTTTATCACGGAAGCGACGAGTTACAATGCAGGCTCCGGAACACTCAAGTTTAATTCCTCTGTCAGGACTGCGTCTCTGTCCACCCCAAGCACTCAGCTTTCTCTGTCTATGGGCCGGGAACCTTGGTTCAGTCTCCTGCTTGCACCTCTCTCCCGTCACCGCTTCTCACTGTCTTCAAGGTTACAGCGCTCTCTCTCTCTCTCTCTCTTTCTCTCTCTCTCTCCCTTCTCTGTCACTTCTAGGAGCTTCTCGGGTCAGGGACCCTGGATCCAAAGAACACCTCTGCACTCCTGGCTGTTCATCCTCAGTGGTGGCAGGGTCCTCTCTCTGCTCTGGACTTGACTCTCTTTAAGGGGAAAACTAACCATGTCCCTTGGCAGGCCACCATTAACCTATGTCACAGTTACCTGGGTGAGAGTCACAAGACCATGGCTAAAAAGGCCACACACAAAAACGGTTAATCACACCACAGATCTTAAAATGCTGCAAGGCCATGTAATGTTTTGTAACCACACAAGGACTGACACTTGAATTCATAAACTCATCCTAGAAAAAATGCTACATACCTCATTGCTGACCGCAGTCACTTTTTAATCACACCCCTTGGGAAGCTATACACCATGGGTGGGCGCCATCAAATAGATTCCACGTCGTAACAACCCCACTTGATAGAGTAAAACTGCCTCATGTGACATGTTCAGCTGTCACCACTACTGGAACAGATGGCATGTCTCTCTCCCTCAAAGCCACTGAGTGGGTGTGAACTCCCAACACTTTTGTTAGAAGCCAAGTAGGTAACTGTTGTATCATCAGGGCTTTTTATGATGTCACAGAAATGTTGAATTGGTCCTTAGAATTCTGTACCACTGGACCTCATTTTAGTGAAATCATAACCTGCTATGGTTTATACCTCCTTTAGCTGGTTATTCTATAACATGTAGCTATGGATACCTGCCATGGATGGTATTGTGTCCCTCCAAAACTGTATGTGTTGCTTTGACTACGGGAGTGAGTTTCAACATGGTGCCATTCCTCCCACGTGTCGTGAATCCTGCCTCTGTGATGCTGGTGAGGGAGAATAGGCTGCAGTTGAGTTAGTGAAGCAGGACTCAAGTTACCAGCTAATGGGCGACAAGGGAGAGGAGTGAGCTGAGGAAATTGGGAAACTCGTACAGCCAAGAGGGCAGCACCAAGAACAGAGCCCGTCCTTTGGACCTGAGGTTCCTGTTCCACGATGCTCTCCTTGAATTTGGACTCAGCCTATGGACTGTGATAAATTCTGTTACTGAATGGGCTTAAAACTCATAAATGGGTTTGTGGCTGACTGGACTGTGACAATAAAGTTTCTCTTCATGAAACTATCCACTCGTGATACTTTCCATTAGAGCAGTACCAGGTGACCAAAATAATACCTTGAGTAATGTGCTGTCTTACTTTAAATGTTCTATTTACTTCTGAGGTCATGCTTTCAGGTTAGTCTTATTTGGAATGTACCCCCTTGCTTACATGCCCTGAGAATGAAAGTCACCAAGAGTTAGAGTATATATGTGTTGTTGTTGTTGTCATTGAGTCTGTTCTGACTCATAGTGATGTTATGAACAACAGAATGAAACACTACCTGGTCTTGTGCCGTGTCCACAATTGTTTCTACGCTTACGCTAATTGTTGCAGCCACTGTGTCAGTCTGTCTCATCAAGGGTCTTTCTCTTTTTCACTGACCTTCCACTATATCAAGCCTGATATCTTTCTCCAGGGACTGATCTCCCCAACAACATGTTCAAAGTGTGTAAGTCACTGTCTTGATGTCTTTGTTTCCAAGAAGCACTCTGGTTGTACTTCCTCCAGAACAGATCCATTTGTTATTTTGGTGGTCTGTGGACACATTCAACATTCCTCTCTAACATCACAAGTCAAAGGCATCAATTCTTCTTCTGTCTCCTTTGTTCATTGTCCAGCTTTCACATGCACATGACATGATTGAAAATACCATGGCTTGAGTCAGGTGCACTTCACACATAATGCATAAAACCCAAATGCTTCTGACTCATACAGACATTCATATGTATCTATTTAAAACAAAGAACGTTTCCTTCAAGTTGATTCTGACTGAGTAGAGCTGCCTATAGGGTTTCCAAGGAGCAGTTGGAAGGTTCCAATTGTTGACCTTTCTTAGCAGCTGAGCTCTTAATCACTGAGCCAACAGGGCTCCAAGATTATTACATTGGAGGGCTATACGCTTGCATAAGACATACTCCGTGCATTTATTTCTATTAAGGAAGCCAGAGAACACACCTAAAGTAAAAATAATGCCAGTCATTGAACTCTAAAAGGAAAATACACTGATAGTAAACTAAAGCATAAGGCTACTTTTGGAAACTGTGTTGGTACAGCGGTTAAGTACCACAGCTGCTAGCCAAAAGAGCAGCAGTTTGAATCTACCAGGTGCTTCTTGGAAACTCTATGGAGCAGTTCTACTCCGTCCTCCACAGTCACTATAAATCAGAATCAGCTTGACAGCAATAGTTGTTTGTTTGTTTTTCAGCCTGGCCACCAGAAGACACTGTATGGGGAAGATGATGTAGGAGCTGAATCTTGAAAATAAAACAGAATTTAGGCATCTGGAAATTGGAGAGAAGATTGCGAAGGAGTGAAAAGAGATTTTAGCTTTCTAGGTCGAGAGAAGAAAGGATTGGGTTTGGTAATGCCACAAAAGAGAAATTCTGCCTCTAGGGGAAAGGAATGAAACAAAAACAACAGAATAGGCATGAAGTCATGGAAAGTGACGAGGCAGAGAGAGACAGAGGGATTGCACAAGCACGTACACATTCCTGGTGTTTCTGTGGTGTTTCGTCAGCTCTGTTAACATCAGCAACGGTGATTAACCAACAGGCAGTTTCACTGTTTTTCACCACATCAAAGATTCTGCTTCTAGGTGTGGCTGACTTCTGGGTCTCCTCTAAGCCACAGTGCCTTCCTACAGAATCAAAGCTTCTTTTCCAAACTTACAATCTTTGCCAAAGATGATTGCCCAGTAAGTGAGGTAGGCACAGGCTTACTTGTGCTTCTTTACTAATCTGTGGTGACAGATTTCATACAGTCACTACAGATGAGTAAGTAAGCACAAGCAAGCCCGTGCTTACTTAGTTTACCAAGTAATCCTCCCCACGATGTTAGACTGTGCCTCCAGCATGCTTACAATAAATTTTTATTTTTGAGGAGTTCAAAGGGATTATATTCTTATAACTAAATTAATCTTGGCTAGAGCAAACAGATACACTGTATGGAACTGGTCACCCAGGGGGTATGAATGTATTATAATACATGGGATTTCCAATTATTTGGGAGAATCAGGGCTTATATTACTGAAAGTTGCCTTCTAAAAATGAAAACAAATATATGTGTATACATATAATGTCTTTGAAGTTCATAAAAATTGAATGCATAACTCTATGAAATATTTGTAAATTTTGTTTATAATTTTAAAATTATGTAAAACCCGGTGGCATAGTGAGTTAAGTGCTACGTCTGCTAACCAAAAGGCCAGCAGTTCAAATCCACCAGGTGCTCCCTGGAAATTATGGGACAGTTCTACTCTGACCTCTAGACTTGCCATGAGTCGGACCCAACTTGACAGCAGTGGGTTTGGTTTGGGTTAGTATAGAGAGAATCCTGTGGATTTTATTAAGACCTATGTAAATATTATGAAGGTGGCAACTACAGAAAATAAATGGAAATTCCTCATTTTGCTGTATAAGAATGCATTTAATCACACACATAGGTGTCTTGTTACTTACCGTTAAGTCAATCCCAACTCATAGCAGTCCTACGTGATAAGAACTGTCCCACAGTATTTTCTAAGCTGTAATCTTTGGGGGCTCAAAGAATCCCTTATTCTACCAGCCACTTTCTCCCCTCCTACAATGCCAGACTAAACGAATGACTAACAATTTGGTCACAGTTGTCTGAGTAATGGTCTTTCCTCCCTGGAGCAACTGAAAAGTCTGAACAGCCAATCTTTCTGTTGGCAACAGAGCACTTAGTGGATATCCCACAGGGGCTGCTTTACACCTCGGCACATTTCATCGTGTATATTAATTATATAGCTTTCTAGGTCCTGTTGCTGTGTTCTCTATGTGTACATATGTAGTAGAAAAGAAACATGCATTTTCTTGGTATTAGCTACCCAGAACAAAGAGTGGCTAGTTGCTAAAAGGAGAGAATTCACTGTAAGAAATATTATTTAGGAAAAGCAACAAACTTAATTTATGAAATTGCTAGGAAACTGAAATAGGATTACATAGTTTCCTGGAATGATTTTTTAGGCACAATTATTCAAATTCCAGCAACAGGAAAACTATAATTTTAAAGTAAAAAGGAAAGACGCTTATTAACATTAGTCCTTTAAACACAAGTACACTCCCCTAACTTCCTTCTGCTTTAATTACCCAATAATCACAAAAAATTTGGTCCTCATAATTTAGATGGTTGTGGCTGAATTGTGAGCTTCCTTGGTTTAGTTTTGGGGTTCAGGTCTGGAGAAAAGGGCTGATAGAATAAGGGTTTCCTGTTGTTGCTGTGACCATTTTATTGGATTGAGAGAAAAGCACAGAGGATTGTTGTTTTCCACCCCCTCCCATGGAAAATATGAATGTACGGTTTGACATAATCTTTTTAAAGACCAAGTATCCATTCTTGCTTGAAGGAAAATATTTCCAGGTTCTTATCATCTGGGTAAGGTGGATTTTTGACACATAAGAGTGAATGAATTATTCAGAATTCTGTCCAAAAATGTGTTTTGGATCTTCCTTGTCAGGGGCATTAAGTGTTTATTTATCATGAGTTGAAAGATCCAATGTGGAAACCGATTAGAGACTTCTAACCTATAGAGCTTTGTAGATGCTAAGAATTTTGGATGAGGTTATGAAATATGTGATTAATTTCCTTTATTTCATCTTCAAGGTAAGCTCATGAAAGCCCCTGTGGAGAGGCAGGAAATTTCAGTCTTTCAGAGTTGGAATCTACTTAAATCAATGGATGTGGTTTGGGGTCTTATAACAGAGGTAGGCAAACTGTATAATTTTCTTAAATAACTGAGACTCCTAGTTATTGGTAGCATAGTGATTAAGTGCTGCAGCTGCTAACCAAAAGTCAGCAGTTCGAATCCACCAGGAACTCCTTGGGAACTCTAGGGGGAAGTTCTACCCTGTCCTCTAGGGTTACTATGAGTCAGAAATGGCTCAGCAGCAATGAGTTTGGTTTGAGTTTTTGGATTTATTCAGTTATTCATTACTCCTTATTATCGACACATACACATAAGAAAAACAACACAAAAAAATAACCTGTTGCCACTCTGTGTGCTCTGATTCCTAGCAGCCCTATAGAACAGAGTAGAACTCTTTGCAGGGGCTTTCCGAAGAGCGGCTAATGAATTCAAGCTGCCAAGCTTCTGGCTAGCAGCCAAGTGCTTTTAACAACACCTTTGCAGAGGTGAGCATGAAGAGGGTTCGTTTGGATTGTATTTGGACAAATGATGACACTTGAGGGATGAAAAGAACACAGGGCAAGGACAAGTGGGAAAGGCAAACCTTGCTGAGAAATCCGCGTGAACAAGTCAGAGAGATTTAACAATGAAGATGTTTTCTCCTGATGATCTAACTCGTTTTCTACTTACGTCCAAGCCTCAGGCAAATCACCAAAGACTCCAGCACTTTCCCTCAGAGGTTCTTATGGAAATAAACAGGCTATCTTACTAGGTTATTAGGAAAAACCCATGAAGCAGACCAAAGGATTTCTGAAAAGTTCGTACTTCAGCAATTAATAGTTTATGAATTGTACAGCAGAGTAAGACTGACGTATCGCTTTGTCTAAGAAAGCAAAGATCAGGTCTAAATAATCCTTTCAGCTTTCAAAGTGTTCTGTGCAAAGTAGGCCTTCAACAGATATCTGAACAAATTAGGAAATCAGAAGAATAACCTTTTGGCGTGTGCACCTGTGTACACACATGCTGTCAAATCAACAACAACTCCTGATGACCACGTGACAGAGCAGCACAGCCCCCGTCAGGGTTTCTTGGCTGTCATCCCTACAAAAGTAAAGCTGCTGGGGCAGCTCAGCCTTTCAGTCCGCACTAGAGTGCTTAACCATGGTACTGCTGTGACACCAGGGTGTGTGTGTGTGTGTGTAAAGCCAAAAGTCCTTGCCATCCAGTTGACTGAGACGCACAGCAGCTGTATAGGTTAGAATGGAGTGATCTGAAAGGCCGACCTCTTAGTCAGCAGACGTAACATAGCACTTAACCACTACACCACCAGGATTTCCATATGTGCATACGTGTGTGTGTGTATATATGTGTGTGTGTATACATATGAGTATATGTGTGTATGTTATCTGCCAAATTTTCCAATCAATAAATCAGTAGATAACATACAGAGTTCCACAACTCTCTCTCTTTACACATACATACACACACACACACACACAGAAGGACTGACAAGTTCGCAAACTCATCCTAGAAAAAGTGCTGCATACCTCATTTCTGAATATCACTATGATCTCCTTTGAAGCACTCCCTTTGGGAAGCTGTGTACTGATGCCAGTGCCTAGACTATCCTTCAAAGCAATTTGGGAACTCTTTTTCTGGAATGGCAATTAAAGCTGTCATTGTATTACACTTGATGTCCTGAATGTCATCAAAATATATTCCTTTCAATATTTCCTTTATCTTTAGGTAAGGAAAAAAGTCACTGGGGGCCAGATTAAGTAAGAAGGGTTTTCTAATTGTTTGCCAGCTAAAAATTCCCTCATATACAACTGTACAATGCCCGATGGCCATTCCAGAAAGAGTTCCCAAATTGCTCTGAAGGGCGGACTAGGCACTGGTGTCAGCGCATAGCCTCTCAAGCGGAGGACTTTGAAGGTGACTTTAGTGATATTCAGCAATGAAGTATGTAGCACTTGGAGCAATTAAGTTCTTGGACTTAATTGTCAGACCTTGTGTGGCATGTTTGTGTGTGTGTATCTTTTTCTCCTTCCCTCTGTGTGTGTGTGTGTGTGTGTGTGTGTAGTGTATGGAGAAAGAGAGAGAGACCCTGTGTTTGGCCCCCTGGAAAAAAATACTCGAGGAAATGTTAGCATTTTGAAAACTTCTGCATGACTAAAGTTCATCTTCTGCCTCTATTTCTTTTAGGTCTCTGGTGCTGACCTCCTTGAGGACCACTGTAATGCTTACTTATTATCTACTATGACTAGTTTGCATGAAAATATGTTATCAGTTCTGGTGTGCCTTTGATCTGTACACCTCAATGCCTCGTGCGATATCAACTCAAACTACACCAAACCAGTTGCTGTTCAGTCGATTCTGATCTACAGGCGGCCCCACGTGTTTTATGGAATAACTGCTCTCCAGAGGCTTTTCCGAGGCTGTGACTTTTGGTTAGCTGGCCACTAGGCATTTCTTCTAAGGCAGCTCTGGGTGGGTTTGAACCACCAGCTGTGGAGTGAGTTGTCAAGTGTTTAATCCCTTGCACCCCCCCAGGACTCCTCCTATGCTGGATGTGTTCCATAAACACTGGTTCGCTGAGAAAGGCCTTAGAAACAAAACACCTAGAAGGGATAAATTCTCATAACTAAGGCTTTGAGTTACCAAGGCAAAGTTGTCTGAAGCAATTGTTTTTTCCTCTGAGTTCTAAAACACTGAAGAAAACAAATGGACAAATAAACAATAAATAATTTCCCAAGTTTTGCAGTCTCGGTCTTCACCATTATTTATACCAGCCAGTCTCCATCATTTTCCCGTCTCGCCTCCACTACCCACTACTTTCTCCATCTTCCAATTACTCTTTTGCAGTCACAACCCAGAGCCTTGCACACAGCTATGAAAACATTATAGTTGCTTTAGAGAGTTATTTACTGAGTTTTAAGAAGATGATTCTACCCTATTATCTTCTGTGTTAGCCAGTGAAAAATGGAGAGTCTGGAGCCTCTTTAAACAACAAATCATTTAACAAGGAAACGAGGCATCAATTGCCTTTCTGTCATTTTCCAGGGAAAAATGTTTTGAAAAATTTATGGCCAAAGTTTCCAATCACTAAATCAACAGATAACATACATAAATGCTTTCTTGTAACTGGAGTTACCCTTCTTATGAGAAGTTAAGAAACCAAAGCCTTTCAAACTATGTAGTAAATTAGACATGGCCCAGAAGCTGTCATTAACTTCTTCACTAAAGTGAGGTGTCTACTCACCTACCTTGCATAGTTTCTCTTAGATTTCAAGCATTGACAGAGGGGGAAAGTATTCTTAGAAATTAAACAACCACACGGAGCTCATCCGACATGCATGGTGATAATCCAGGATTGCCCAGAGAAGAGAGCACTTTCGGTTGTTAGATACTGGATTAGCTTTAGCAGCACTGATGTAATCTGCTCTGTGACGGGGCATCCGATATGCTGCCTTCCGTACCTCTGGTAACCCCACGGCGCAGTTCTACTCTGGAATAGAGGGTTTCTCTGAGTCAGAATTGACTCCGTGATGGCAGTGGATTTGGCTTGGGTTTTCTGCGAACCCGTTGTAGGTTCTTAGTGAATAGAGATGAATGGAAGATTGAGTGAATACATGAGTTATATTCTAGATGATAGGTTTTTCTTTGGAAAAATCACCATTATGTCAGTTCTATGTAGACTTAACACTGATTAATATGATCCCCAGCTTCTCTCAAGTTTTAATGGATACTTTATAATAATGGTGATAAAACTTCTATTCACAGTTTGAAGATTTAAGAGAAAAATACTAAAAATAAATATCCCCAACCCACATGGAGCACAGGAGAATGAAAACAGCACAGACATTAGGAAAAAGTGAGTTCAAGAGACAGAAGGGGCCGGACAAAACAGAGACTACATTGGCACAAGATCAGAAGGACTAGATAGTACCTGGCTACCATCAAAGACTGCCCTGATGCTGAACACGACAAAGGGACCCTGGAATGGGAGAAAAATGGGATGTATTACTCAAACTCTAGTAATAGCACCAGACTCTATGGTCTGATAGACTGGAAGGTTCTGAGAAAACGTGGCTCCTATCTGGTCTGTTAGTCCAGAACTGAAACTATCCCTGAAGTCAACTCTTCACACAAAGGTTGGACATGGATGTAAGATGTAAAATGGGTACTGATAGTGAGAGGGCTTCTTGGCTTACGGAGATACATGACACTACCCAGGCCGCTCCTGTCTGGAGGTGAGATGAGAGAGTGAAGGGGGACAGGAGCTGACTGAATGGACACGGGGAATACAGGATGGAGAGCAGGAGTGTGCTGTCACAGTGTCGGGACAGCCACTAGGGTCACACAGCCATGGGTCTGCGAGTTTTCATATGGTAAACGGACTTGAATTGTAAATTTTCACTTAAAAGACAATAAAAATAAATGACAAATAAATAAGCGACTTCTCCTTGAGGCTCTTCACAGAGGGTGACAGCAGTGGCTCAATGAAAATGTTTAATGACATTAATTCAGCACCTAAAGTCTTAAGGGAAAACAAACATATTAAGCAAAACTCAGTTCCATAATCTGCTGGAGTTTTCATCCAAACAATTCTTTAAAAATGCTTTTTCGTTGTATAAGTAATGCATGACGTATTTACACGGAAACAACACTATGCAGGTAAATTAGCACCCTGTCTTCTGGCCTCTGACTATCCTCATTGTTGCCACAGTTCGTTGCTGTCGAGTCAACTCCAACTTGTGGCAACCCTATGTGCACAGAGTAGAAGCAATCCACAGACGTTTCAAGGCTGGAGCCTTTCAGAAGCAGATTGCCTGGTTTCTGTTCCAAGGTGGCTCCGGTTGTCTTTCAGCTGCCAAACTCTTGGGCTAGTTGTTGAACTTTTAATCATTTGTACGTCTCACTTTTCCCTAAATTGTGGTTTCTCAGGACTCAGCTGGTTACTTGTTTTCTGTGTATCCTTCCAGATCTTTCTATATGTATTTCCCTACATGTTTGTGAACATTTAGATACTATGAATGTTTTTGTTTTACTCTTTCTTTTTGTCTTCACGTGTGCACTTAATATAATAGTGTATTTTCTGCACCGTGCTGCCACTCGTTTTTATATTCTAGTAGCAATATCTATTAAGTTGTGTTGGATGTCGTTATGCACGGACCTCACGCGTTTTTATTACTGCAGTCTGGCATGGTATAGTACAGCAGTACGATAGATGTGTTTATTCTTTCAGTTATTTTTAATCTCAGCTGTTGTTAGCTACCATCAAGTCGGCCCTCGACTCGCGACAGTGCCGTGCACAGTGATCCGTGATCGCTAGGGTTCTAATGGCAGTAGATCAGCAGGCCTTTCTTCTTAGTGTCCCTCTTGGTCTGGAAGCTCCATTGAAGCCTGTTTGGCATCACGGCAAGACACAAGCCCCACTGACAGATGGTTTGAGGCTGTTGAGCATGAAGTCTACTGACGGAAATCAAACCTGGGTCTCCACCTTAGAAGGTGAGAAATTTACCACTGAACTGCCATGAGCTCGGTAATAAACAGTTAATTAATTATACTTTGAAAAAATTATATGCTTTAAAGGCACTGTTGAATGAAAATCCTTTATTTCCTATGCACATGCATAGGAAATCTAGAATAATAATAACAAAAGCTAACATTTACTTAGTGGTTGTTTGCTCTCCATTGACTGACTACATCATTTATCCATCAGTTCAGGGGTTGTTAAGGAACAACAAAGAATCCTTTGGCCTCCAGATGATTCTGTAGGACACAGTAGAACTGCCCCATAGGGCTTCCAAAAAGCAGCTGGTGGATTCTCATCATCAACCTTTTGGTTAGCAGCCATCACTCTTGACCACTGCGCCACGAGGACACTTGTTTTTAAAGATGCATCAGTATTTCTTTTGAAACAGGTTTCCTTTACACAGAGGGAATATTTTAATTCCATAAACAGGGACTCACTACAGTATGTTTTCATCCTAAAAGTGACATACCTATAAGGTGGTAGCCAATAGCATGTGTCATAATTATAGCAAAGATGTAAAAGAATTTTCTGTTTCTTCAAAAATAGTCTTCTGGGAAAACCTAAAAAATTACTTTCATTTAGTGGTTTTATGGAGGCATGGGTGGCTCAGTGGTAGAATTCTTAACTTCCCCATGAGAGATCCAGGTTTGATCCCAGACCAATGGCCCTCAAGCAAAGCCAGCACCCATCTGTTGCTGGAAACTTCAATGTTGCTTGGATGATAAACTGGTGTCAGTGAAGGTCCTAGACTAAGACAGAAATAAACGCCTGGGAACCTACTTCCAAAAAACAGCTAGTGAAGATCCTGTGGATAACAACTGTCTGATCTGTGACCAACCATGAGGAAGGTACAGGACCGTCATTTCCTTTCATCATTCACGGGGACTACGTGAGTCAGGGCTGATTCTATAGCACTTTGAAGAGTACGGTGTGCCTGACCCAAGCTGTGGTATCTTTGATCGCATTGCATGTATCCTAAAGCTGGATAATAAATAACAAAGACAGAAATGGCACTGACACTTTTGAATTGTGGTGTTGGAGAAGAATAACAAATATATCATGGACTCCCAAAAGAATAAACAGGTCTGTCTTTGAAGAAGTACAACCAAAGTGTTTCTTACAAGCAAGATGGTAGGACTACATCTTACATACTTTAGGTATATTGTAAGAGGGGAACCAGTGTCTGGAGAAGGTCATCATGCTTGGTAAAGTGAGGGTCAGTGACAAAGAGGAAGACCCTCTGGGAGAGGGATTGACACAGTGGCTGCAGCAAGCATAACTGCGACTGTGGGCGTGGCGCAGGACCGGGTAGGGTTTAATTCTGTTTTCTACAGGGTCACGGAGTCCGATCCGACTCGACGGCACTTGGCTGGCTCGGCATAGGGTCACTATGAGTTGGAATTGACTCGATGGCAGCTAACAACAACTACAGCAGCCAGCAGCCAACAGCAACACAACAGAGATGGAGCCTAAAACGGAGAATACATAGCACAGATACATGGAGTTAGTTTAGAAAAGTACAGAGCCAGTCTATGACGGTTAAGCCATTGTCTCAGTTATAAAGCTACTGTTTCATATTCTGCTTTGGAATACTAAGGCTGGAAATATGGAAGGTACATTTCTCCTTTGTCAGCTGTTCCCTGTTAGATTCTACCAACAGGGGACACTAGAGGGTCTGAGGGAGCCTAGAGGAGGGAGGAATCTGTTCTTTCCTGTTTGGGCGTTCTGCCCCTGTTAGCTTCATCCTGGCGACAGCACTTGGTTCCAAGCACACTCCACCCAGTGTCCGTATCTGCAACTAGAGCAAAGACCAAAAAGCAGAGATCTCAGCAACATAACCCAATTCTTCGGAAATCAGCTTAAAGCCAACCTGCACTATTTATAGTTGCTTCTCAGATAGCATCGTTTTACAACTAATACCACCTCTAGGCAAGGATACCTCTAGAGACATAAATAAATTTAAAAAAATAAATCAACTTGTCCTTGCCTTACATTGACATACTGCTCTTAGAGTGATTTAGCAAGCAAAATCAGCCCACTTTGAAAGAGTAAATAAAAATTCTCCACCTTGCTGCTACTTAGTCTGTAAAGGATGGCACTGCCAGAAGGTAGTCTGGTCATGGAACCTTCCTCCACTCCCATGTCTGCCCTGTGACCAGGGCGCATCTCTGGTGACCGCTTCCAGTAAACTTAGTTTCCTCTGCATCCCTTGAGTTTCTCAATAGGGCCTCTGCGTCTATCAGTGCATCTTTCCCTTCCTTGTTTGCGTCTTCCTTTTATTTAACACCTTTAAAAAGAAACATGCACTTCTACCAGAAGTTCAGTGCCTCCTAAGCCTTGTCTCTTCAATTCGGGAATGGTTAAGTGAGACAATTGAACAACACAACTGACACAATTAATGTGTCTCAATTGTACATGTGAAGATTGTTGACATGCTGAATGTCATGGATTGAATGGTGTCCCCTGTCAAACTACGTGTACCCAGGTGGCTTGGCCATGACTCCCTGTATGCTATGACTCCTCTGTTTTGTGATTGTCCTGTGCTATATGTGAAAGGATTAAGGTGGAAGTGTAAATCCCTTTATAAGATCACCTCCCTGTTCCACTGCAAAGGGAGTTTCCCTGGAGTATGGCTTGCCCCACCCTTAATCCTTTTATCCTACAGAAGATAAAAGGAAAGAGAGACCATCAAGAAAGCAGCACTGGGAGAAGTGTGCGTCCTGCAGACCTGAGGTTCCTGTGCCAAGATGTTCCCTGGACAAAGACTGATGCAATACCGGACTTTCCTCCAGAGCCGACAATGGGGAAAAGGCCTTCCCTTGGAGTGAACATCCTGAATTTGAACTCGTAATCTACTGGACTCTGTAAGAATAAACTTTCCTCTGTTAAAGGCATCCACTGTGTGGTATTTTTGTTAGATCAGCACTAGCTGATTAAAACAATGAATATTTTGTTGCCTACACATTTACTAAAATGCAAACGAACAACAAAATCAGACACCAATTCTGGATCTTCACAGGACAGAAGATCCAATCCTTTTCATGTCAACTGTTGGAACTACTCCTGATCCTAGCACAACCCAACCTGAATTAGCACATTGCTGGCAAAAATATGTCATGCTTTTAAAAAATTATTATTTTAATCTTTTAAAAGGTTAGTAAATTGTAGAGACTAAGTGATCAGCATTAGTGTGTACCTTATTATTACCTTGTTATGACAGTCGTGTTTTCTGCGGAAGTGGGATCTGGCAGACATTCCAGGCTGGTGTGTAATGAAAGCTTTCACAATCTGTCTGAGGGCCTAGGCAGGCTTTACTAGTGTACTTAGATTTTACAGGAAAGGTGGAGCCTCAGAATTAAACTGACTACAGTTTGCAGTCTCTCCTCAGAAAGTTACCTCATAAGGGGAATTTAGAATGCTTATGGGCACTTTTAGAAATCCTGGTAGGGTAGGCATTAAGTGATATAGCTGCTAACCAAGAAATCAGCAGTTCAAATCCACTGGGCACTCCTTGGAAAGTCTAAGGCACAGTTTTTCTCTGTCCTGTAGGGTTGCTATGAGTTGAAATTAACTCGACAGCAATGGGTTTTTTGTTTTGTTTTTTGCTTTATGGACACTTTCTTCACTTTTTTTTTTCCTTTGAACATTAACTAATGTTAGCCAAAATGAAGGGTCTTATGGAATCATTTCAGTTAGACACAAAGCTTGTGTTGGTAACTATCTTAGTCATGTAGTGCTGCTACAACAGAAATACCACAAGCAGATGGCTGTAACAGTCAAGGAGGCTAGATGTCCAGATTGGAGGTGCCAGCTCCAGAGGAAAACTTTGTGTCTCTGTAGGCTCTGGGGGACAGTTCTTGTCATCAGTCTTCCCCGTCAAAGAGCATCTCCCGCACAGCGACACCGGACGCCAACAGTGCACCAGTTTTCTGGTTTTTGTTAAATCTTTTGCTGTGAGATCTGCAAGTCTCTCTATTTACATCCTTCTTTCACGTCTGGAAAGAGATAAGTTTCAAACACAGCCTAATCTTGTAGACTGATTCCTGCCTCATTAACACAACTTGCTGTAATTCCGCCTCATTAACATCATAGAGGTAGGATTTACAACACAAAGGAAAATATGTGAGAGGACAAATAGTGGAAGGTCACATGTTACTGGGAATCATGGCCTAGCCAGGTTGATACACATTTGGGGGGAACGCGATGATTCAATCCACAATAGTAACCCTCGGCCATTTAGCAATGAAGATATATCAGAATTAAATGCATCTCTCATGATTTATTAACTTATTGGCAAGACGTAATTAAAATCGGCATACATCATTAAAAGACGCTGGCTAGGTTTGTGCAGAACCTGATAAGAACTTTGGGAAGAGAACATAGTTAAACATCATAAGATGTTAGCATAGGTCATACGTACTGTGGTAGTGTGTCATCCTATCGTAGCTATTTAAAAAAACCTACTACCCACCGCCATCGACGCGGGTCCAACTCATAGCAACCCTAGACGTCAGAGTAGAACTGCCCCACAGAGTTCCAAGGAGCACCTGTTGGATTTGAACTGCTGATCTTTGGTTAGCAGATGTAGCCCTTAACCACTATATCACCAGGGTTTCCGAACGGTTCGTTAAATTCAATCTCCACGTTCTACCAGTAGGGAAACTATGCCCCAGAGAGTAATGTGCTTTCATTCTGAGTGTACAACTCCTTAGTGGTAAAATCAAGACTAGAGAATGGTCTCCTGACTCTGAGTCATGTGGACTTGTATGACCATATGTTACTTCCCTTGTCTCTCGCAGTCTGTCTGATTTTGCTCTGGTGACAATCTGTATCAACCGCACTTCCCATAAACATGCATAGGTTCCCATAGGCCATCAGGCAGCCATTGAAGGGGCTTTTAGTTTTTGTACAGCAATCACTGAAGGACTCTTGTCTTACAAAAATTCACTGGTTTTGTGTTTTTATAACATGGACCTAAGTGACTTTTATTGACTTGACTTTTGGTTTCTTGCTCTCTTTCAGATTATCAAGAAGGAGAGGCTCCTCCCCATGATCAGACCCAGACATTTGAAAACCAACGCTGTGTCTTTATGAGCCTTGTTCACCGACGTACCACCACCCTACCCCTTTAATGGAGTAGTGGTCATGAAAACTTAGCAGTTAAGAACTCTCTTACAGTACCTTGCCTCGATATCCTAAAATTTCTTACAAGGAAATAATGATGAATATCCACACATTTTTACACATATAACCAAATCATAAAACATGTTAAATACCTGTTATTTTGCAATTACTGGAAATGACAACTTCAGGCCTTAGGACTTGGGAGCTGAGGTCTGCTTTTACTCCTGGGCTCTTTGGAGTCCCGGGGTAGGCGCAAACAGCTAATGTGCTGAGCGGCCACCAGAGCAACAGTAGGTCCCCCCAGAGGCACCGGGAAGAAAGGTCTAGTAATTTACTGAAAGAACAGCCCACGAGAACGCCATGAAGCACAGTTCCACCCGAACACATTGGGGTCACCATGAGTAGGAGTCGACTCCATGACTTTTTTATTATGCTCTTGGTTAGTGAAGAATGCCGACCCACGCTGGAGTTAAAAGACTAAAGTTGGATGCCACATTTAGCATAAACAAGGATTCAAGCTGATTTTGTGCCTGGTGTAACTGTCCTTTGAAACCCATGTTTCAGATGTTTCAGTTTGTGCTCTCTAATACTCCAGGACAGAATCATTTCAGTTAGACACAAAGCTTGTGTTGGTAACTATCTTAGTCATCTAGTGCTGCTACAACAGAAACACTGCAAGCAGATGACTTCAACAAAAAGAGATGTATTCTTTCACAGGCCAGAGTAGGCAAAACGTCCAAATTCCCCTGGCCTAAGAGCTTCTTCACCCAGGAACTTTGGGTCCAAAGGGCAGCTTTGCTCCTGGCACGCTTTCTGGGTGGTATGAGGTCCCCCTTCTCTGCCTGCTTCCTTTTCCTATAATTTATTGTAAGATAAAAGTTGGTGCAGCTGACATTCTAGGGCAATTCCCTTTCAGCTGGATCTGCGCTGTAATCTTAATGGGGGTATTCAATCCCTCCCGAATCCTCTCTAACATAAGATTATGATCACGAAGTGGGGGACAACCACACACTACTGGGGATCGTGACCAAGCAAGTTGACACACTTTGGGAGGAAGAGGGGGCACAATTCAATCCACAACAGTCTCTGAGCTTCTCTCACATTATATAGCTGTGATTCAGGCCATTGTTGCTGTTTTTTCACGTTCCGATAATTAGGAACTTCGTGGATCAAGGAGTCCACTCTTCTCCAGGAATGAGCACACAGCATCCCTGAAATCCAGCACAACTATTTCTGTCAGAGAACTGTCATACCAGTTTAGAGCAATACTGTGTTTTTCATTGCATTTCTGTTAATATTTTATAACAGCACTGTATTTTACCAGAGAGTAACAAGAAATGTACATGCCCGATGCCTCAGGCGGGATTGTTCTATTATTCTTCAAATCCCCAATAGCTATATTTCAAAAGAGATGAGAAAAAAAGTAGGAAAAATATTCTGGCTTTGTCTTCTCTTTTTAGCCAGCAGTTTCAAATGATAAACAAACAAGCAAACAAACCAAACAACTACCAACAGAGAAAGCACTCATCGCCTTTATTATTGATTGAAGTCAGGTGGTAGAATTAAGTGGCCAAGTTGTAGAATGAAGCCTGTTAAACAAATGGAATTGATAACATTGAACCCTAGAATTAGATGTATTTGTCCCCATTGGAAGGAGCCCTGGTGGAACAACAGGTAAGCGTTTGGCTGCTAACCGGAAGGTTGTCAGTTTGCAACCACCAAGCTACTTCTTGGAAAGAAGACCTGGCTATATGTTCCCTGTAAAGATTACAGCTCTAGAAAACTGTATAAGGCATTTCCATTGCTACTTTGTCACGAGGATCACTACGGGTCAAAAATCAACTTGCCGGTGCCTAGAAACAGCAAAAGGCCACAACAGGGGACCTTGGTCAGGTACTCTCCTGCTACATGGCTGGAGGACAGTGTTCTACTGTGACACTCATGGTGCCACCAAGAGCTAGAGTCAACTCTGTGGCAGTTTTTTTTTTTTAAGCACCTCAGGGCAGCTTGAGTCCAGGAGTGGCTTCCCAGGATGCAGAGAGAGACACAGTGCAGTTGTGCACACTCCGGGTACTTTGTTCATGGATGAAGAGCATTGATCGCTCAAGAAGGAGAAGGTCTGAGCAGAAGAGGTATGTCTCAGTTATTCTTCCCAAGTTTATAAATCATAAGGGGTTTTGTACTTCCCCCTTCTGTTGTATGCAGGGTCACTGTGAGTCAGAAACGACTTGACAGCACGTGACAGTAGCAGCCGTCTCCCCAGAAGCTGAACAAGCAAAGCATTGGAGCGCCGTCACAAAAGAGCTTACAGAAAAATCATTCCCCATGGGAACCAATAGAGAAGGGAAAAATTATGAAAACTATCTCACTAATCTGTACAACTAGAACAAAGAAGATCTGGGTTCTGTTCCTAGCTCACCAGTTAACTAATAGGTCTTAAAGAAACCAAACCCAGTGCCCTCGAGTCGATTCTGACTCATGGAGACCCTACAGGACAGAATAGAACTACTCTATAGAGTTTCCAAGGAGCACCTGGCAGATTCGAACTGCTGACGGTTTGGTTAGCAGATGTCGAATTTAACCACTACGCTACCACTGACAGGTCTGAGATCTTGGATTCTCTTTCTCACTCATATCACATATAGGATAAAAGTGGTCAACTCGATGTGTTCTAACGCCTGTTCCTTTTTCATATAAAAAATTTCTATCGTTTATTCAGTACTATTTCCAGGACACTTGGGATTAGGAAGAAGATGGGCCATTCAAACCCACCTGCAGGAGTCTAAAAACACAGGCTGAGTGATCTGCTTCCAAAAGGTGACAGTGAAAATCCCATAGAGCAGTTAGTTTCATTCTAAATGCATGGGATTGTCACGAGTCAGAATTAACTTGGTAGCATCTAACGATACTAACCACATGCCTAGGCCCTATGCCAGTGTTTTTTTTAATCTTTATCTTATTCAATGACCACTGTGGCTTTCACTTTACAAAAGCCCAGAGGGCTAAGTGAAGGTTTAAGCTATACGGTTTATAATTGGTAGAATCTGGACTAAAATTCAAGTTCTGCTACTGATGACTGTGCGACACTCATGATAAGTGAATCACTAGGTCACACACAATACATGGACTGGAAAGCACGTGTTACCTTTCTTCGATTCTGTCAGCCAGCAAATACTCCTGAAAGTTACTCAAGATTCGTACTACACCAGTTCTTGTAATGCGAAGCAGAGATCCAGCACGGTCCTCAGCCTGAGAGAAAATAAAAGACATTTTATTTATTACAGAGTACTGAGAAATGATGCTGAGTGACAAGCAAGAGCAAATAGTCATTGTATGATTTTTAATCCCTCTAAACTCTCAAAGTACATACTCCAGATGACAAATTGTTCACCATGAAAAGTAATGACAACAAAAATGATTTTTGTGGGAGTTCTTTACTGAAAGAAATAATTCTGGATTTAAAATCTTTATTGTTTAGATAGTGACACTTTAAGAGGATTCTACGTATTAGATGTTACTGTTGTTGTTATGTGTCACCAAGTCGGTTCCAACTTAAAGTGACCCCACGTAACAGAGTAGAAGCACCCCGATAGGACATCCCAGGCTGTAACCTTTCTAGCACCTCATCGCCAGATCTTTTGTCCCTCAGAACCGCTGGGTGCAAACTCCTGACCTTTGGCCGATAGTTGAGAGTCTAACTATTGCCCTAGCAGGGCTCCTTTCAGATGGGATAACAGAGCCGAAACACGAATTCAGACTTCATATATTTTTAAGTTGTAAAAAAAAGAAGAAAAGTATTTCTGGCTTTTGAATAATGTTTTCTTAAAATATGTGATTCTCTCCATGGAGGGAGTTAACAGCAGCATCACTGGAGTTCTGTGGACCCCAAATGGTGGGACCCTGACCCCCAAGGTGAGATCTGAGCTTCCCTTCTCTTCTGATCTCTCAGTGACCTGACTACAGATGTACAGTTCCAAGGATTCTTCAGTCCCAACTGTCAATCAGATTAAAATAACAGCACAGACTGCATACTGAGTAGTTGAAGACCAAAAATAGTTTTATTAGCTCTGAAAAAACACTTAGACAAATCTGATTTAAAAAAAAAAAAACCTTCCCTTTTGAGTGTCTTCTATCCTAAGTCATGAATCTTAAAAATAAACAAGATGTAGGCACCTACTCATGTGGGTCTCTCTATCTTTACCCCATGTCATTTTGGTCCTTGGTTAGCATCCATCCCTGCTGAGTTGGGACCATTTGCTGTGCCCTCGGATGGCAGCTTGGCAGCTTTTAAGACCCCAGACACCACTCACCAACGTGGGGTGCAGAGAGCCCTCTTAGCAAAACACTAGTTGTGCCAATTGGCCTCGATTTCACCTAAGAGTGTGGTCCCCTGTCCCACGCCCCAGCTACTCTGTCCTTGCAATATTGGGTTAAGATGGAAGGAGTATTCAAGTTATGCTGAAGTCTGCTTAATATTGTTCTTGTTTCTAATGCATGCTATCACCGATTTCACCCAACCAGATTTCTAGCAACTGTCTAATCTAAACCCCCCTCCCTCTCGCCCTCCCTTGTTCCCCTCCCTTGAAGCTGTCAGAGTCTTTTCTTCTATACATAAGTCTGTTTTTGAGATCTTATTGTAGGGGTCTCATACAATATTTGTCCTTTTGTCGTTGACTACTTCCTGCTGACCTCTGGCTGAAGGAGGAGAGTAGGTGGAAAGGAGGGGAGAGAAGACTGTTGCGACGATGAGACATATATGGAGCAGAGAGAAATAGGGTGCTGTCACAGGGCAGGGAGAGCAGTGAAAGCTGCATGTAGGTGGGCATGTAAATTTATATGGGAACGTACATTTTCACTCAGTCATAATGAAAAAATAAAAAAACAAATAAACAAGAAAACCTGTTGTTGTCCAGCCAACTCAGACTCATAGTGACCCCATGTGTATCAGAGTAGAACTCTGTTCCACAAGGTTTTCTTCTTTTCTTATTTTTTTGTGTAAATTTTACTTATTTTGTTGTTGTTGAAAATATAGACTGCAAAGCATATGCCAACACAACATAAAGAATTTGGTGATACTGATGACATTCTTTGAATTAAGCAATCATTCTCATCCTCTTTTTAGAGTTGTCCTTCCTTTGTTAACATAAGCTCACTTCCCTCTAAGGTCCCTATCTAATACTCAGGGGTTGTCACTATGAGTCAGAATTGACTCAGCAGCAGTGGGCTTGGGTAGTGGGTTGTCAGTTCGATCTCATATAGGTAGTTTTGGGAGAACTTGGTGGCATAATGGTTAAGTACTATGACTGCTAATCATAAGGTCAGCAGTTAAATTCTGCCAGGTGATCCTCAGAAATTTTATGTGGCAGTTCTACCCACAGGTCTCTAGATGTGTCCACATCAAATTGACAGCACTGGGTTTTGTTGTCTTTGGAGGGGGGTAGGTAGTTCTTAAGGAACTATAATGTTGAAGGCAAATCTTTTTTACTAGTTAAGCTAAACTATTGCTCATTTTTAAGATGTTTCCGTGGGATAGTTTTGATTTAAGGTTTAAAGATTGTCTCAGGACAGTAGTTTCAGGGGTTCACCCACCAGTCTCCAAAGTTCTAGAAAGTCTAGAGTCCATGAGAGGTTGAAATTCTGTTTTGCATTTTACCCCTTTTAATCAGGATTCTTCTATGAAATCTTTGACCAAAAAGCTCAGTAATGGCAGCCAGGCACCATCCAGCTCTTCTGGTCTCATGACAAAGGAGGTAGTTACTCATGGACATGTTGGCCACACATTCCGTATTCTCTTCCTATTTATGACTCTCCTTCTTCTGTTGCTGTAGGTGAGTAGAGACCAACTTTTGTGCCTTGGATGGTTGGTTGCAACTTTTTAAGGTCCCAAGCGCTCCACAATGAACTAAGAGGTAGCACAGAAGCACTAAACAGGTCATAAAGATTAGAGCAGAACTAAATGAATTAGAGAATAGAAGAACAACTGAAAAAAATGAAAAAAAACAAAAGCTGGTTTTTTGAAAAGATCAACAAAATTGACAAACCATTGGCTAAACTTACTGCAGAAAAATGGGAAAGGAAACAAATAACCCAAATAAGAAATGATTGGGGAGTTGTCACAATAGATCTGTCTGAAATTAAAAATATCATAACAGAATACTATGAAAGTCTGTACTCTAACAAATTTGAAAACCTAGAGGATATGGAAAAATTCTTAGATTCATATCACCTACCAAAATTATCACAAGGTGAAGCAGAACAACTTAATAAACCTATCACAAAGGAAGAGATTGAAAAAGTCATCAAAAAACTACCAACCCAAAAAGCCCTGGTCCAGACGGCTTCACTGCAGAGTTATAACAAGATTTTAGAAAAGAGTTATCTGCAATACTACTGAGACTATTTCACAATATAGAAAAGGATGGAATACTCCCAAATTCGTTGTACAAAGCCAGCATAACCCTGATACCAAAGCCAGGGAAAGACCCAACCAAAAAGGAGAACTACAGAACAACATCATTCATGAATCTAGATGCAAAAATCGTCAACAAAATCCCTGCCAATAGAATACAACAACATGTCAAAAAAATAATTCATCACGACCAAGTTGGATTCATACCAGGGAGGCAAGGCTGGTTCAACATCAGAAAAACAGTTAATGTGATCAACCACATAAACAACACAAAAGACAAGAATCATCTCATTTTGTCTATTGATGCAGAAAAGTCATCTGATAAAATCCAACACCCATTCATGCTAAAAACTCTTAGCAAAATAGGAATAAATGGCAAATTCCTGAATGCAATAAGGGCCATTTATACAAAGCCAACTGCCTACATCATCCTGAATGGAGTGAGACTGAAACAATTTCCCTTGAGAACGGGAACTAGACAAGGACGCCCACTATCACCTCACCTATTCAACATTGTACTAGAAGTTCTAGCCAGTGCAATTAGACAAGACCAAGAAATAAAGGGTATCTGCATCAGCAAAAAAGAAGTAAAAAATTTCCCTTTTTTCAGGTAATATAATTGTATACACAGAGAATCCTAAAAAAATCCATAAGTAAGCTACTTAAATTGATAGAAGAGCTCAGCAAAGTGTCAGGATACAAGATAAACATAAGTAAATCAGTAGGATTCTTTCATATCAACAATGAGATTATTAAAGAAGAAAGTACCAGATCAATGCCATTTGATATAGTCACCAAGAAGATAAAGTACCTAGGAATAAATCTAACCAGAGAAGTAACAGACCTTTACACAGAGAACTACAAGCTCTTACTACAAGAAACTAAGAGAGACTTAGATAAATGGAGAAACCTACCCTGCTCATGGATAGGAAGACTTAACATTGTGAAAATATTTATTTTATCCAATGCAATTTACATGTATAATGCAATCTCAATTCAAATTCCCATGACATTTTTTAATGAGATGGAGAAAAAATCACCAACTTTGTTTGGAAAGGGAAGAAGCCCCAGGTAAGCAAAGCACTACTGAAGAAAAACACATTGGGAGGCCTTTCACTATCTGATTTTAGAACCCATTACACTGCCACAATTGTCCAAACAGCTTGGTACTGGTACAAAAAGAGACAGAGAGATCAATGGAACAGAATTGAGACCCCAGAGATTACACCATCCTCTTATGAACAGTTGATATCAGACAAAGGCCCTAAGACATTAAACTGGAGTGAAAACAATCTCTTGAACAAATGGTGCTGGCAAAATTGGATATCCACCTGCAATAAATTGAAACAAGACCCGTATCTCATACCTATGCCTTCCTGCCTTCTAGTCCTTGTCCCTGGCTGGCAAGCCCCATTAGACTCATTTTGTTTTATGGTCCTGACCAATCTTTGGCTGAAGGGCGAAGCTATCAAGAGTGACTTCATTACTGCGCTGAAACAGTAGCTGCGGGCCATACTCATGGGATTTCTCCAGTCTCTGTCAGGCCAGCAAGTCTTGTCTTCTTCCTGACTTAGAATTTTCTTCTGCACTTTCCTCCAGCTCTGTCTGGGCCCTTCTATTGTGATCGCTGTCACAGCAGTCGGTGGTGGCAGCCGGGCACCATCTAGTTGTGCTAAACTCAGGCAGGTGGAGGCTGTGTACATGTATCTGTATAACACATAGAGAAACATTTTGTTTGTTTTCATGGGTGTGGTTTTATGTAAAATATGCCATACTTCATGTGTCACATTTCAGGTCTCTTGTATTTTCTCTTTTTTCTTTAGTAACGGTTCTACAGTATAAATTTGTGTGGATTTGTGTCAGTCCTTTTCATCACTCTACAGTATTTATTCCTATGACTACAGTATAATTTAATTTGCAATCTCTCACTGAGGGACTTTTCCACTGTTTCCATTTTTCATTTTTCAGAATGACAGAGCAGAAATGAATATTGTAAAACTTGAATGAATGTTTCGGTAACAGAGACAATGAGAAGTCAAATTACCTATTCATACCATGTGAGCACTTTAAAAAGTCATCTGCATGGTGGCTTTGCCAAATTCCACTCTCACCTGGAGTGTATAGAAACACATTTTTAAGTTAAAATAAAAACTTAAAAATATTTGTCAATCTGATGATTAAAAATAAATCAAATATTGCTGATTTACATTTCCCTGGTTATTAATGAAATTAGAACTTGAGAACTGAAATGACACAGGAGAGAGCATGACACAATCCAAAACTTACTCGTTGGAAATATCTTTTTATGACAACTTAAATAATGACTATGTAAGTGGATCTCACCAGATGGAATGCATAGAAATCAAATTAACTACATCTGTAGAAAGACGATGAAGACCTCCTGTTGGCATAGTAGTTAAGGGCTACATCTGCTAAACAAAAAAGTCAGCAGTTCAAATCTGACAGGCACTCCTTGGAAACTCTGTGGGGCAGTTGTACTCTGTTGTATAGAGTTGCTATGAGTCAGAATTGACTCAGTGGCTGTGGGTTTGGTTTTCTTGGTGGGTAGAAAGATGACGGAGAAGTGCGGTGTCATCAGTTAGAATACAACCAAGGGCCAGCTATGAAACAGGGCATCAACTGCTCATCTGCAAGTTCAGTTTGGAGCTGAAGAAAATGAGAACAAATCTATGAAAGCCAAAAGACAACCTTGATGTACTAAACGTGTGTCACCTAAGTGTGGCTACCATCTCAAGAACAGATTTGACACGCTGAACCCTAACGCTCTGAGACTAAGCCAGTTGCGGGATGACGTAGAAGACATCACACATAAAGAAAGCAAAAGATCATTAAAAAGACAAAAAAGACACACAGAAAAAGATCCAAATGGGTGTCAGAAGTCTCTAAAACTTGTAGAGTATATAAAGCAAGAGAAAGAAATGATAAACTAAAAGAGCTGAACAGAGGATTTCAAAGGGTGAATCAAAAAGAGAAAGTAAGGTATTATAATGTAATATGCAAAGACTTAGACTTAGAAAACCAAAAGGGAAGATTATGCTTGGCATTTCTCAAGCTGAAAGAACTGAAGAAAAAATTCAAGCCTCAAAATGCAATATTGAAGGAGTCTATAGGCAAAAATTGATAGATGTGGGAAGCATCAAAAGAGGACAGAATGAATACACAGTTACTATAGCACAGATGATTGATGTTCTACCATAGCAGGGAATGTCACACAATCAAGAATTGATGGTTCTGAGGGAAGAAGTTCAAAGTACACTGAAAGCATCGGCAGAAAACAAGAGTCCAGGAAGTGACAGAATACCAACAGAGATGTTTCAACAAGCAGATGCAACTCTGGAAGCATTCACATATCTATACTAAGAGATTTGGAAGACAGCTATCTGGCTGTCTATCTGACTGAAAAGGGTGTATATAAATGCCTATTGTGAAGAAATGCAATCCAACAGGATGCAGAAATTATCAAACTACATTATCATGTACAAGTAAAAAATTCTGAAGATAATAAAAAATGAGTGAAGTAGTGGATCACTAGGGAGCCACCATACATTGAAGTCAGATTCAGGGGAGGACATGGACAGCAAATACTGACAGCAAAGAATACCAGAAAAATGTTTACTCTTGTTTTATGGACTACACAAAGGCAATTGACAGTGTGGGTCATAACAAATTATGAATAAAATTTCAAAGAAGGGGAATTCTAGAACACTTAACTAATTGTAATTGTGAGGAATCTGTACATAAACCAAGAAGTAGCATTCAAACAGAACAAGAGGAAATTGCTTGGTTTAAAATCAGGAAAGATGTAAGTCAGGGTTGTAGGGCTATAGTTTCTCACCATACTTATTCAATCAGTATGCTGAGCAAATAATCGAAGAACCTGGACTGTGTGAAGAAGAACACAGTAACAGAATTGGCAGAAGACTCGTTAACAATTTGTGGCATGTAGATGACATACGAAAGTGAAGAGGACTTGAGACACTTAACTGATGAAGATCAAAGGCTACAGCTTTGAGTATGTACTATACTTCAATATAAAGCAATTAAAAAGCCTCACAACTGTATCAATAAGCAACGCCACGACAGAAAAAAAGTTGTCAGGGAATTCATTTTACTTGCATCCACAGTGAATGCCCTCGGAAGCAGAAGTTAAGAAGCAAAAAAGATGCATTGCATTGGGCAAATCTGATGCAAAAGACTTCTTTCAGTGTTAAGAAGCAAATACGTCATCCAAGCTAGGTGACATTTTCAATTTGCATGTGAAACCTGGACAACGAATAAAGAAGATGGAAGAATTCATCCCTTTGACATATAGTGTTGACTAAGAATACTGAATATACCGGGGACTGTCAGAAGAATAAATAAATCTGTCTTGGAAGAAGTACACCCAGAATGCTCCTTAATAGTGAAGATGGTGAGGCTTTGTCTCACATACTTTGGACATTTTATCAGGAGAGACTAGTCCCTGGAGAGTATCATATTCGGTAAAGATGAGGGTCAGCAGCAAAGAGAAACACCCTCACCAAGAGAGACTGATGGAGGGGCTGCAATAAAAGGGCTCAAATACCTCAAGGATTCTGAGGATGGAGCAGGATGGGGCAGTATTTCTTTTTTTTGCTTGCAGTGCAGTTACGAGTGGAAACCAACTCAACAGAACCTAATAACAAGCTACTAAACAGAGAAACTTTGCCTGTGTTTGTAGACTACTTGTATCTTTTGCATAATTGCTCATGTTCTTTATTTCTACCAATACTTATGCTCTATAGCAGTTCTTTAAAGATGGACAGTAATTTCATTTTACATGTTGTATGTATTTTCTTTTTGGCTTCCTTTATTCTTTAATCTCTTCACAAAATGTCTTCTATCATCAGGATCTTTTATTTTTGATGTAAAGCCGTATTATAAATCTTTTATTATTTAACTATTGTTTTGTTTAAACACATTTCTTCTTCTTTTTTTTTGAGAAAGTTTCCTAACCAAGATCTTTAATATAATGTTCTGCCTTTTTCCCCAAGTTTTTCACCGCTGGTTTTCTATTTGCTTCATTCTGGTTAATCCAGCCTATACCCCTTCCTAAATTACCGATCATCCTCAGGGAGGAGTGATTAAGAACTACGTCTTCTGACTAACAGGTCAGTGGTTTGATTTCACAAGGTTGTCCTTGAAAATTCTGTGCAGCAATTCTACCCTGTATAACAGGGGCTATGGGAGTAGAAATCAACTCAACGGCAACGGATTTCTTCCCTCCTTTGCTCCTCCCTGGGTGGCTTCGTCCCTTCGGCCCATCCCCCTCCTGCCGACTCTCACCACTGCGTGTTCGTGTCTTGGTCACTTCCTCCTGCAGGTGTCACTCAGATGTTTCCTTCGCTCACGTGTCTTCTCATGCTTCTGGTGAAAACCAATCTTCTTTCCTTGCCTCAGCTCTTGTAGTATGCTTAAAATGGTTGAGAAAGTTAGTATGCTTATTTCAGTATATTGTTTGTCTAATTTCTGAGAGTAGGGTTTGTAAATTTTGATATCCCCCGAGAGTCTCATACAGTCTGTTTCAAGTAATTTGTTTTCCATTATGGTTTGTTGCCTCAGGCATCTAGTACCTGCTTTAACAGAAGCTCCCGTGAGTGGATGGCTTTAAAAAAAAGAAAAGTTTATTCTTGCACAGTCCAGTAGGCTATAAGGCTGATTTCAGAGTGTCTGCTCCAGGCCAAGGCTTTCTCTCTTTATCGACTCTGGAGAAAGGTGTCTTGTGTTTCCTAAATCTTTGCTTGGAATAGGAATCTAAGGTCTGAAGGGTATGCTCTGCTCCCAGTGCTGCTTTCTTGATGGTATGAAGTTCCCAACTCTGTGCTTGCTCCCTTTGCCTTTGTTCTCTTACAGGATAAAAGGTGATACAAGTCACATTCCAGGGAAACTCCCTTAGGAAGGGTGTTGCAGTCCCACCTGAATCTTTAACATAATCCTGTCTATTAACCGTAGGCAGAGATTGGAATTTACAGCATAGGAAAGTCACAAAATGAAGGCCAACCACAAAACACTGGGAATCACAGCCCAAACAACTTGTTATGTACATGTGGGGGGAAGACACTTCAACCCATGACATTTGTCAAGTGAATGTATGTATGTTTGGTTTGGACAACCGAATACCTAGCTGGGGCATACAGTAATTCTTTTAAAATAACTGAACATTTGTCTTGTGTTAGAACATTAAACTGGTTCTGTGTGATCAATTGGTCACTGCAAAGGGCAATCATATATATCTTAATATGAAAAAAAATCAACAAATAGAGTTCTCTGAAAATTTAGTGAACTCATACTGGAGTGACTTGGTTTTCCCTAGACAAGATCAAAAAACTTCCTTGCATTAATATTCCTGCTATATAACTTTGATATACAAAGTAGGATTACAAATGAATAAATAGGCTACTATCTACATTGCTATGCTTCATGAATTTTAATTTTACACATTGGCTGATGTACTGCAATCCTGTCAATGTCAAGTTCACCCATTTCTGGTGGCCATTCCATTTGACTTTAGATAAGATTTGCTTTTGATTTACAAGAACAATTAGGGTAGATGTTATTTTTCCCACTGAGATAGATGATTTCTATTTCTTGGATGATAGCTTTATAAAGACTGAATCATTTCCTTGGAATTCACTATTAAGTTGACTTCAAGGCCCAAGCCTTATAAAACCAATCAATACACACACTGTGCAGGAAAATATATATGTATTTAATATACTTTATATTCTTTTTATTAGGCTAATTTTTAATACTTTCCCAATTTGTCCTATATCAATGTCAATCACAGGTACTCGAAGATACCATTTAACATGTTAAAAGTAAAGCAAAGCAAATAAAACTCCATGACTTTATATTCTAACTTCCTGATAACTTTAATTTAGATTACGAACTAAATGGCAAGAGACTAGCCTTTTGATAATTTTGTGCATGGTCCTATGAGACTGATAAAGTTTTAGTGGATGCAAAACAACACATAACGAAAACCAAGAATTCCCATTAAAAGTATGTTTATTAAGTATGAACTAGACTATTTTCAGAAAGCACTAATATAGCAGGGAAGGCTCATATAAAGGTCCTGATCATCTCTTAACCATTGAGTCTGTAAACACATCTTGATACTCTTCCAACAAGTAATTTTTGTGCTTCTGCTACTCTTGGGATTTTCTGCTAGCTCTTGAGAAGATGTTGCATACTGGTGAGTTCTGTGTTTCATGGTTTCTTTGGAAGAGCACATTTGTGGAAGGTCTTCTGTTTGAGCTAGTCAGCCTTATTGGTTGTGTGTTGTTACAGTCAGTCAGTAGGGAAAGGATGGAATAGCTCATCTTAGCATGTTTCAAGTAACAGTACTTCTTCGTCTGACTCGACAGCACTTGGCTTGTTCATTATCAAGGTACCAGTTAGACAATCCACAAAGGTATTGTAGAAAGCAAAACCATCTCTGGAAGAACATGCTGGCATCAACAGTCAAACCAAGGAGGTATCCATCACTCCATCAAGAAAAGATAGATTACAGTTATGCTGCTGGGCAAAAGACAGCGACTTCTAGATAAGAAAGCTAGTAGTGGTTGTATTTGGTGCAGAGTCTCTTCAACGAAACCACCGTAGTCAATCTCAGAGACTATTGTACTGTCTTCTGGATCAGCCTTCATCACAAATGGATTAACAGAGCCACAAAAAGAAAGGAAGAAAACAAAAACAAGCAAAACGTCGGTGGGCCGTAACTCTTGCGGTGAATAAGCCCAAATTTGTATTTACTTTAACAGCGTTCTTCAGACAGATAAAATGATTCAGCAGAAAATCAGAGAAGGTAACCACTTACTATAATCTGCCTTCATTGGCCAATTTCCAGCTTCTATAAGTGATTAATCGATCAATAACAGTTCCAAGGTCTGATACTACTGCACAAATACCTCAGAGGTGGAAAGGTACTGGGTATACAGCTCAGAGACCTATAGCTTCTAGGTAAACAGCTCAGTGGCTGGTATCTCACAGGCCTGGAACTCAGATATTGGCAATTTCTTGTTAAATAGCTTTGGGGTCGGCAGTTGCTGGCAATATAATATGATGGTGAGAAGCCACTGGAGATGAAGCCAAGATTTCGGAAGCTTCTGTACCCCAAGCTACCCAGGCTGCAGTAGTTTATGGGTCGATAGCTCTTGGAGAAGCAGGTAGAATCATTGCGAAGGGTCTGGCAGGGTTTAGATGCTGTGTAGCAACTGGATACATACCCCTTAGTCTGAGGGCACGAGTTGGTAGTTTCATGGTCATCTGGTACTTCGCCTGGTGAGGAAGAGTCACAGGGCCCAGAGGCGTCCAGTGGTTCACCACTTGGGGTACAGGTCTTGGGCTCACAGCTCAGGGATTCACAGCTGGGGGCTTCACAGTAAGACTCTAGATGGTTATCCAGAAGCCAGAGATTTCCTTGGTAGCTACTGGGCAAGCAAAGTCCAATGGCAGGACTTACATCACTGGAACAAAGAGTGACAGAAGGAGTCACGGGCAGATAGCAGTGAGTTCTGCAGGGTGTGGCACTGCAGACCCTAGAATAACCCAGAAAAGACATGGTGCACTCCGTGGTGGCCAAGAAGGACTATGACGGAGGACTTTATATATCTCCCCTGGTGGGTGTCAACACTCTCCAGACTCTCTTCGTTCTCATTTCCGGGGATAATAGCAGGGTAACATCTCATTAGTGCGTTGTTTAGCTGCAGCTATTGATGTCTTCACACTCACATAAAAGTCTGTTTATTTTGATTCTTCAAAGTATCAATCCTTGCCACTTTGGCCATCACCCACCATTCATCAGCTCTAGACTGTAACTTCACTGAATAGTTATTTTAATGTTAACAGGCAAATTCTCGTCTGTCAGTCAGTGGTTAACATCTCATGTGTCTATGAGCTTCTGCAGAATGTTTATTAAAAGGTTATCAAGAGTTCAAAGGAAGCAAGCAACCTGTACTTTGCCACTCTTTAAACACAAAGCGAACCAGTTGCTATAGGATCAATGGCAACTCATAGCAACCACATGTGTGTGCAGTAGAACTGCTCCGCACAGTTTTTAAGACTGTGACGCTTCAGAAGCAGATTATCAGGCCTTTCTTCTGAGGTGTCTGGGGATGGACTTAAACTGTCCACATTTTGGTTAGTAGTTAAGTGCTTAACTGCACTGTGTAAGTTTTCCTTTTCACTCTGCAGACTACTGTACAACACTGCAAACTCGATCTGGTACAGGTAACCCCTGGCATACAATGTATTTGAGTTGCAATGAAGCACACTTATGATCATCTGGTTCCCTCTTGGTACATCTTATTACATGCAATGGCCAAGAGCTTGGCTATTATTCAAAAGGTCAGCAGTTTGAATCACCAGTCATGCCTCGGAAGCCTTGTGGGGCAGTTCTACTCTGCCCTATAGGGTCACTATGAGTCAAAATCAACTTGACTGCAGTGGGTTTTGGTTTAGTTTATCCTTACTAACATGTACTATGTACAATGTTAAAATATATCTATAAGTTTATATGTAATGCTTCCAGCCCCCAGACAAATAAAGGTCAGATTTATAAAGATATTGATAATAAAAGACAATAGCAAACCAAAACCAAAAAACAAATGAGGCATTTGGCATACAGAATCACTCACTAGGGAGTCATCAGAACAAGGACCTGTTGTAGTCAAGGACTACTTGTATTTTGAAATAGGCCAAAAGCCTCGCTGTCTCAGCGGTATTGGTCAAAAGGAAAGGTGAGGAAGAGAGAGCTGGCTCCTGAAGACAGATGCTATACCGCCATCTGTACCAGACCACATGCTGGTGACAACCTCTCATCTGAGGTGTTGGAGGTACTTTATCTGGGAGACTCCTGACAATCCCCGAGAGACTCACTGACCTGCGCAGGGCTGAAAATAAACTTGTCCCCAGGGGTCCATGGTTGCTAAGCAACTAAGACCTCTGTGAGACTCCTTTTGTAAAGAGTTTCTGTAACACATAATATCAAAGAAGGGAAGTTTTTTAAGAATGCATGTCCTTAATTAACTAAGATTGTGTGTTCCATTGTCTCAGCTGTAAATTCCAATTGCTGTCAAATCTGTAACACTTTTTTGCCAATTGAAGTCTTACTTATTCTTGATTTACTTTCTTTAGCATATAGATTATATTTCACTACTGTATTGAAGAATATGGTTATTTTGGGTCAATATCCACAAAAAGGAATGGCTGCGTCTAAAAACTTGATTAGAATAGCCTATACAGTTGGTGTAGGTAGGTACATACTGAACAGCACTTTTCAGACCTTGTGGTGAAGGCTGAAGGTAATTTTTTTATTTTTTTAAGATTTTAATTTAAACTGAAGAAGTGACCTTTTGCTCTTGAAAATTTAGAATATAATTTATACTTACAGTCCTCACTGAATTGGAAAGAGTAATGCCCTTAGCAGGGGTGATGGGTTCAGACAAGACAGAATAGACTTCTTCACATAGGGTAAACTATTGGAATAATTTTTAAAAGTTGCTGCTCTCAAAAGAAACAATTAAATTTCCCTCACTTCTCTCTGCTTCTCTGAAAGATTTAAAAAATGCACGCCAATTTAAACCTACAGTCTCCAAACATTTCTTTATCTGAGCTTCCTCAGAACTTCTCCTCCAGAATTTATTCTATAAAGTCACAATAAGCAACTCTTTATTAAACATGTTTTGCTGCTCTGTGGAATTTTTCTTAGGTGGAAAGGGTCAGAATCGGGAACCATATTTTCAGCAAATTGGCTGTGGAAAGTCCTGGGATTTTGTATAGAAAATGTCAGTTTTAAGGTCAGCCAGACAGGAGGGAAGATATACAACTCAGCTGATGGCCAACTTTCTCAAGTTGCTGGATCTTGAGAAAACTCCAGAGGTTGATGAAAACTTATTCTTGCCTCTCTCTGTCATACCGCTGTTGCTTCTAGTTGCTGGATCTTAAGCTTCAATGTGGCCCATCTGGGAAGAGGAAAACACAGAAGTAATAGGCAGTCGGCTGTAAAGTCATATACCACCTTCTCACTTAGCATTAAATGCTGGGGGATTTTAAATTAACGTCATTCACACTAGTGTAGGTGGGTCTGGTGCTGTCGAGGTCACTTTCAGCTCATTGTGATTCCATGTGACAAGTAGAACAGCCCCACACGGTTTCCAAGGCTGAAATCTTTACAGAAGCACTGCCACATCTTTCTCTAGCACAGGGACTGCTGAATTCCGTTTGCTGACCTTTCAGCTTACTGCTGTGCAGTTAACCACTGCGCCACCTGGGCTTCTTGATGCAGGGGACCTTCTAAGAGCAGGGAGCCTTGAGAGGGCAGTCACTAACAGCTACAGCTAGAAATCCAAATGTTGGCTGATCAAATCCACCAGCTGCTCCTTGGAACAGCTGCTCCAGAGAACAGCCTATGGGGCTGTTCTCTGCCGTATCTGGTCACTATAAGTCAGAATCGACTTGAAAGCAATGGGTTTGGTTTGGTAGAAGACAAAGGCAGGAAAACAGAGAAAAGATAGAGTAAGAAACGGGACACCAGAAGAAGGGACTGCAGTGATGTCATCAGAAGTTTAAGAATACTACAAACCTCAAAAAGCTGAATAGGCAGGAAACAGTCAACCTTGACCTTTTCACTTTGTGTCTCCAGATCTGTAAAAGAAATGTGCATTGTTTTGAAAAATAAGTTGTGATAATTTGTTGTAAAAGCCTCGGAGAACTAATACCCTATGTTGGAAGCAAGCAAGTAACTATAATAGTTAGTCTTTACATAGCTGGAACAGCCCATACCAAGTTCAAGATTCCAGGAATGATCGTTCTAGACACCAGATAAATCAGAGAAGTGTCCACACCTTCTGAGGAATAAGAAACAAACTTCTTTTGTTTAATGAGCTAGCAGATTTCTTACAACTCATTAAAAAAGAGTTATGGAACTGTTCCCCAATTTTATCCAAAGGTTAAAAATCCTTTTGGGTAAACACAGAAGATTAAAGAAAACTAAAGCTTCCAGTAAATGGCCCTTAAGGAAAATAATGGAGGTGACCTTCTAGCCCTTCAGGTCACAGTGAAATCATACTTTTCCTTTTTGCCAGTGTATGCAAAGCGTTTGTTCTAATTCTGCTGGCCAGAGTGTTGTTAAATGATGCAAAAGTGATTGTATGATTGAAAAAAAGCAAAATGTATGCAAATCCATGCTTACATAGCAATTGAATTGTAGAAATTGAGTCAAAAGATTCCTAAATTTAGCAGTGCTAATCTAAAGTAAGGGGATGGAAGAGCTCAGTACCAGCAGTCAGAATATGGTCAAGGGCCAACTGTGGAACAGACTGTCATTCGCTCATATGTGTGTTCAAGCTGAAACTGAAGAAAATTAGAGCAAGTCCGTGAGATACAAAGTTTGACCTTGAGTATATCCCACCTAAATGTAGACACTGTCTCAGGAATACATTTGATGCACTTGACACTAATGAGCAAAGATCAGCTGGGTTGCGGAACGGTGTCAAGGACATCACACACAAGGAAAGCAAGAGGTCACTGAAAAGACAGGAAAAAAGGACAAGACCAGCGTGGGTGTCAGAAGAGACTGAAACTTGCTCTTAAACATCAAAACAGCTTAAAGCAGACAGTAGAGACGATGAAGTAAAAGAAGTGAACGGAAGATTTCGAAGAGTGGCTCGATAAGACAAAATACAGTACTATTATGATGTGTGTAAAGAGCTAGAAATAGAAAACCAAAAAGTAAGAACACGTTCTTCATTTCCCAAGCTGAAAAACCTAAAGAAAAAAATTCAAGGCTTTAGTTGAATTATTGAAGGATTCTGTGGGGAAAAGGGAAACCCTAGTGGCGTAGTGGTTAAGTGCTACATCTGCTAAACAAAAAGTCAGTGGTTCGAATCTGTCAAATGTTCCTTGGAAATTTTATGGGGCAGTTCTACCACATTCTACAGGGTGACCATGAGTCAGAATGTACTCCGTAGCAGTGGCTTTGGTTTTGGTTTGGGTTTATGGGCAAAATACTGAATGACACAGGAATCGTCAAAAGAAGATAGAAGGAATACACAGAGTCAGCGTATGAAAAAGAATGGCATCAGCATTCATTTCAGGAGGCAGCATATGATTGAGAAGTGATGGCACTGAAGGAAGATACCCAAACTGCACTGAAACTCTGGTGAGAAATGAGGCTCCATGGAACTATTCAGAATAACAAATGAGATGTTTCATCAAATGGGTGAAGCACTGGAAATGCTCAGCTATGCCAAGAAATTTGGAGAACGGCCCTCTTACCGACTGACTGGAAGACACCCATAATGCTGCCTCTTGTCAAGAAAATGATCCAGTCAAATGTGGAAACTGTCAAACCACGTCATCAGTATCATACACAAGTAAAATGTGCTGAAGATCATTCAAAAGAGGTTGCCGCAGCACCTTGGCAGGGAACTGCCAAAACTTCAAGCCTGATTTGGAACCATGGGTCTTGTTCCTGATGTCAGATGATTCCTGGCGGAATGCAGAGAACACTGGAAAGATGTCTACTAGTATTTTATTAACTACACAACAACATTTAAATGTGCAGATCATAAAAAATTATGGACAGTGTTGAGAAGAATAGGAATTCTAGAACACTCAGTTGTGCTCATAAAGAACCAGTAGAGAGATCAAGAGGTAATCATATGAATAGAACGAGAAGATATTTCGTGTTTAAAGTGAGGACCGATTTGTGTCAGAGTGGTAGCGTTTCACACTGCTTATTCAATCTGTATGCTGAGCATACACTCTGCAAAGGACTACCCAGAGAAGAACAGGACCTCAGGATTGGAGGAAGACTGATTAACAATTTGAGTTATGCAAATGACATACCTTTACTTGCTGAAAGTAAAGAGCTCTTTTGGTACTTACTGATGAAGGTAACACCGCAACGTAAGGAAAACAAAAATCTTCACAACTGCATCACTAAGCAACATCATGACAAGTGGAGAAAAGACTGAAGTTGTCAAGGATTTATTTCATTTTATTTGAATTCACAGCCAACATCCATGGAACAGCAGTAAAGAAATCAAAAGCAGCATTACCCTGGGGAAATCTGCTGCAGAAGACTGCTTGAAAGCATTAAAAAGCAAAGCCATCACCTTGAGGACTAAGGTGCACTTCCCCCAAACCATGGTGCTTCCAGCTGCCTCATATGCCTATGCTTGTGGGAGCTGGACAGTGAATAAGCGAGATCAAGGAAGAATTGATGATTCGAGTTATTGTGTTGGTAAAGAATGTTGAATATATACTGTGGACTCCCCCCAAAATGAACAAATCTGTCTTGGGAGAAACACAGCCAGCGTGCTCCTTAGGAGTTAGAATGACAACACCTCATCTCATGCAGCCTGGATTCACTATTGGGACAGACTAGGCCACGTAGAAGGACATCCTGCTTGGTGAAGTAGAGGGACAGAGAAACAAGAGGAAGAGTCTCAACAAGATGAAGTGACGCAGTGGCCGCCCCAGTGGGCTCCTTGAGCCTAACACCAGCCCTGAGGGTGCTGCAAGACCGGGCGGTGTTTTCTTCTGTTTCACATGGGTCACCATGAGTCAGAGGTGACTGCGTGTCACCTAACAAAAACAACAACAACCTAAAATAATGACACCCTTCATAAACATAAGCTGTTGACTTAACAGATCACTGGTAATTTCAAAAGCTGATAGGAAGATGAACGAAATCAAAATATTAGAAAACAAATGTAAATGAAAACAAAGTTGTTTTGTTTTGTTTTTTTAATAATAAATCCTGTGGTTGGAAAGACAGGGATTTGAGTTTGATTTGTGCTTCAGTTTTCAGGAAAATTTCATTATGCAGACAATGAGAACCGACGGTAATAAGAGTTGAGCATCTTGAGGTGAAATGGTCAGGACTGTTCCTTAACGAGCTATGAGTCACTGTCTCGTGGAGCACCACTTAAAAATATCTACTAGCACGCAGTCTTGGAAAATTGTTGTCTCTCATGACTTCCGTGCCCTCTTATGTAAAGCCAGAGCTAATAGCACCTACTTTGCAGCAATAAATGCAGTACATTTATTATGAATTAATAAATGTGAACATACTTTGGAAATGGCATATAAAACAGTAGATATTAATTAAATGTTCTTTCTCAATTTCTAAAGTTTGATTTGAGAATTTTAAGTAACTACTTTGACTGAAGAAAAAATATTTTATTCCTAACTTTCTTTAATGTTGCAAACACACAGTTCTGCAGTGTCCTGGGATTAAATTGCTTCCCCCAAAACATCTGTCAACTTGTGAGGCCGTGATTCCCAGTACTCTGTGATTGTCTACCACTTTGTCATCTAATGTCATTCTCCTAGGTGCTGGAAGCCCGATCTCTGGGATGTCTGTGAGACAGAATTCATGGCAGTTAATGGGACAGGACTCAGTCTGCTAGACTGG
Source organism: Heterohyrax brucei (assembly GCA_028571685.1). Taxonomy (NCBI): domain Eukaryota; kingdom Metazoa; phylum Chordata; class Mammalia; order Hyracoidea; family Procaviidae; genus Heterohyrax; species Heterohyrax brucei. Next base: position 80,229,656 of record CM053148.1, on the reverse strand, counting down.
ACTGTGCTTTAAGCCATTGCTTTTTGAGATACAAAACAGAGAAGCAAGCTACGAGACACAGGGACCTGTACCACTGAGAAAGTACTGCCAGGAAAAGAATGTGTCCTTTGAATCTGGGATTCATGCACGGAGAAGCTTCTAGATAAGAAGAAAGTTGATAGCAGGAACCTTCCCCTGAAGTTGACAGTCAGAGAAGTCCTTCCGCTGTATCTGATGCCCTGAATTAGGAACTTCTAGCCTACTAGACTGTGAAACAATAAACTTTAAAGCCATCCACTTGTGATATTTCTGTTATAGCAGCACTGGGTAACCAAGATACACAAAGCCCATTGTCTCCTCTAAAAGTAAATGCCAAAAATTAACAATTCCACTGATAGGATAAAAAATGGTCAAGAATTCAGATTCTAATGGAAAGCCTGGCGATGGAACTCACTCAGTGGCTATACAGGGGAAAGCCCAAGCCATCTGTTTGGTAAAATTTACAGCCAAGAAACCCTAGTGGATGATTCTATTCTCTCAACACCCATGGAAGCAGCAGTCAAGAAATCAAAAGACACATTGCATTGGGAAAATCTGCTGCAAAGGACCTCTTTAAAGTACTCAAAAGTAAAGATGTCTCCTTGAAAACTAAAATATGCCTGATCCAAGGCATGGTATTTTCAGTCTCATCATATGTATGTGAAAGCTGGACAGTGAACAAAGAAGACAAAAGAAGAATTGATGCCTTTGAAATGTGGTGATGGAGAAGAATGTTGAGCGTACCACGGATCACCAAAAGAACCACAAGATCTGTTCTGGAAGAAGTACAACCAGAATGCTCCTTGGAAGCAAAGACGGCAAGACTGCGTCTCACATACTTTGGACATGTTGTCAGGAAAGATCAGTCCCTGGAGAAGGAAATCATGCTTGGTAGAGTGGAGAGTCAGTGAACAAGAGGAAGACTCTCAACAAGACGGATTGACACAGTGACCACAACAGTCTTAAGCATCAAAATGATTGTGGACATGGTGCAAGACTGGGCAGTGTTTCCTTCTGATGTTCATGAGGCTACTGTGAGTTGGACCCAGCTCAGCAGCACCTAACAGCAACAACACTCTCTCAAATGAGTTAGAATCTACTAAACGGCATGTGTGAAAACCCTGTGCAGTGATGAAGAATGGCTTGTCAACAAGTCATTACTGAATCATTCCCATTGTTGACCCCAGATACTGCTATACCATGTGCAATTAACTAGTTCCTGGGAGGCTGTGTATTTATTGGTTAAGAATAAGGGCTCAATATTTAGATTTCTTGGATTGTGATCTTATTTCTGATAGTTGAAATGCTAGTTAAATGCAAAATATTTCTGTAACTCAGTTTCCTCCTTCTTAAAAATGGAGATTATACTATCTTCTCCACAGATGACTGTGAGGGGTAAATGGATTTTTAGAGCACAGAGTATAAAAGGTATATAGCTAAAAGTAGCTTTTATTGTTATCATCACCCTGTAGTCTTTGTTAGTACAATTTTCACTATCTTATAGGTTCTCATCTAAAACCCATCATGTTTTACAGGAGTATATTAAAAAAGACAATCAAAGAAAGGAAATGCACCAGGATAGCCTACGTTTTAGGATAGATAATTTTCTAAAATCTATAGAAGTTATTGAGTCCCTGGGTGGCAAAAATGGTTAATGTGTCTTAAATCTACCCAGACGTGCCTCAGACTAAGGGCCTGGTAATCTACTTTCAAAAAATGATCGATTGACAATCTTGTAGAGCACAGCTTTATTCTGACACACGTGACACACTGGAGTAACTCAAGAGCAACTGGTTTATGTAAGTTACTGATGGATCTTACAGATTCAATAAGCAGGAAGATTAAATTAAGTGGAAGTGTTCTCTTGCTATCTGAGAATTAAGCCTACCAGAGAGGAGGTTAAGTATAAACATTTTTAAAGAGATCTCTTACACCAGAGAAAGGTGATCTAGGGCTGTGACAAAGAGCAGAGAGTTTCACTTGCAGTTTAGAATTGGATGTTTCTAGAATAGAAGAAGCTGTGATAGCACAGCAGTCAGATCCCTCAGCTACTAGCTGGAAGTCTGGCATTTTGAATCCACCAGGCAAGCTGCGATAGAGCAACATAAAGGTTTACAGCCTTGGAACCCTCACGGGACACTCCTGTGCTGTTCTAGGGCATCGCTATCAGCCAGAATTGACTCAAGAACAACAGGGTTGGCTTCTTTATCTGTTTAAAAGTGAAAATCATAATCATCAAGTTATCGCCATCTTTCAAGTGGCTTCTGTATCAGCTGTCATGTAAATGAAGAAAACTACAGAATACAGAGAAGGTATTTCAAATCCAACAATAAAATCTGAGAACATAATTATTCTAAGTGCCACAGACCTCATTGGTCAACACCACTGTGGTCACCTTCGAAGTACTCTCCTTGGGAAGTTGTGTACCCTTTCCAGTGCCTAGTCCACTCTTTGAAACAATTTGGGACCTCTTTTTGGAATGGCTATTGCACATGGTGGCACAGTAGCAAGTTCATGGGCTTAATTGTATAGTTATCTGTAGGGGAGTTTTTAGCCAGTGAACAACTAACTTTATCGGAACACCCTCCCTATTCACTTGATCTCACCCCCTTTTTTCTTTACCTGAAGGTAAAGGAAATATTGAAAGGAAGACATTTCAATGACATTCAAGACATCAGGGGGAATACAATAACAGCTCTGATGCCCATTCCAGAAAAAAGTTTCCAAAATTGCTTTGAAGGGTGGACTAAGTGCCAGCACTGGTGCATAGCTTCCCAGGGAGGGCACCTCAAAGGTGACTGTCGTGATATTCACCAGGGAGGCAGGCAGCACTTTTTCGAGGATGAGTTCACAAGCTTGTCAGTCCTCATACGTAACCCCTTTGCAGCTAAGCCCATAACATACGGTGATCGTTGCGTCTGTTCAGTGATCATTAGAAGATACACAGCGAACTGATGGGTGATTCCCCTTTTTCTCTTCCTCTGCATCTACTGGCAATACGGGGGATGGTGACGATGTTTTTACACCTGGGTCCCAGAAAGGGGAATAACAGATGGATAGTACAAGGGACAAATAAACTACTGTAAATTTAAGCTTCTGGAATAATTGAGTTATTTGTTACTGTGATGGAACCTAGCATTTTATGACTAGAGTAGTTCCTTATAAAAATAGACATGCACTTCTGTTGCTCAAATAATGTAAAATGGTTAATCAGAACCTGGAAAGGATTTGTCTTGTTTGTTCTTTTCAGATACTTTTGTATTCCTTTAAATTTATTTGATTTAGTAAAATTAAGAAGACTTGCCTTCTCAAAAGATAGTAAAGAACCATGAGATACAGTTTTCTATATTATTTGAAACAAATTTATTGGCAAATCAGCATAAAAGCTTCTCTCTGCTTAAGAAAATGAGAATGGCATGCAAATCAAGAAACCTGAGAGTCACAAAGCTCCAGTGATGAAACCAGTGATTAAAAGCACCTAGAATGTGATCAAGGAAAGGGGGACACTTAAAAATAGCAGTTCAGCTGCAAGCACAATGGTCTGTTCCCTAAAAAGCACTTAGCAACCTGAAGATGGTATTTGTTTACAATGTCATCTAGAAAGATGAGAGGTCACCTATTTAGTAGGATCTTCTAAAAAGTGAGGATTGTCAGCCCCCAAAGGAAGAACAAGCTGGTTGGAAACAATTGTATGTGTTGGGAAGTGGATGAAAACTGTGAGATACACAGTTCAGGAACCTGAAGTAGAGGATGACCACCATAGGCGAGGTGACTTGAAGAATGGCAGGCTGGACACACCATTCATGGTCAGCCATCACAAGACAGGGAGCTCAACGGATGACAGCCACAAGAGGTGCTGTTCTGGGGGAAGAAACCAGTGGACATGCGGCACTGTAGTCTGTCACATAATGTTAGTTGGCAGGAACTGGAGAGAGGAGAATTGATGGGGACACAGCTGGTTGCATGGCAGGGTCTGGAGATGCAGTAGGTTGTAGAAGGGTAGCAGGAAGCTTCCCAGGTGCTGAATGGTCAGCAGCTGGAAGGGTCATCACACATCTCTGGGCAGTCATCCAGAAGCCCAGCAGAGCATTGGCTTCCACTGGGCTAGCAAGAGAGCAGCAAGCAGCACAGTTGACTCCAGAAGAGTAGCATGCAGCCGATGAGGAGACAGGACAGTGGCAGCAGCTCCCAGGATTGTGAGAGTTGCAGTTCACCAAAAAAGCAGAAGTTGGATGACATGGAGAGTCTACAATAAGGATCTCAGTTTGTCTGAGTCTGTGTGACGCTTGACCACGTTGGCTGTATAGCCTGGTGGCTGCATGCCTGCTCTCTTCACCCCTGCTACACCTTTTAGGGCCATTCCCATCATAGTATCTCATTGGCACGTGGTCGCCTTGACCATGCAGTGAAGACGGCTTCCTTCCCCTCTGTGAACTAAGTCTAGCTGCCTCTTCCATACGTATCATCCCAATTTTCCTCCTGTTTATGAGGCTTGAGAAGGTGTGAGATAGTCATCTGTGTGTTTTATCTTCTTTGCTACCCTTGCCACCTTTTGTTTAAAGATAGTATGTGCAAGTGAATATTGACCCCAGTCATTATCCATGAGGAAGAATGGAGTTAAGACCGCACAGTCCTCGTCTTAGCAGAGACCTCATGTTACAACTCTTGGAGGAACAGTTGACATCCTAAAACAGTTCTCTGTATCAAAATGTGCTGGCTTTGCCACATGAGAAATTGCATACCATGACCTGTGTTTCAGTCTCAGCTGAGAACTTAGTTTGTGCAGTTGTTCTCTGGTAAACAGTCAACTTTGTATAAACATCTTAGAGTGTATTTTATGTAATTCCACTCTGACAATTTAATATTCTTCCTATTTAAAAATGGATTTGGATTTACAATGACTTAAAGCAATACATATAATTTTTCCACACACTAACCTAGATAACATACCGGCTTCTACTAGTAAAATTGTTATATTTGTATCAGTAGCACTTATCGTAAGGTCAAAGCATGATTTCAACAGCCGTCATTTGTGCACTTTCAGAAATCATGGACGTCTTCAACTGAAACAATTTACCAGAGAACCTGGTCTTCATGCAATTAAACTGAGTTAAGTGTTGAGCACATTATCATTACTACATGAAGGAAGTTGTGTGAAGGTGCTTAATTTTTCATCCTGAAGGAACAGTCTCTAAGTTTTACTTTGTATTCTTCCCGCAAAATGTGAACTGATGTTTAAAGATACCACTTTCACGGAGCTGGTGAGGCCACTCACCACCTTCTGAAGTTGCTTCCCAGGAGTTTCAAGATTTCAAGCAGCTGTTTGACTTCTCAGAGCACCACCAGTGACCCTTCTGGTGGGTCTTTTTCCTACTAGACAACTGTCCTAATACCTCTCAGGAGCACGGCCTTAGAGAGACACGATGATAGCAGTAGCCGGGAAGTCACTCCCGCTCTACAGAGACTGAATTCCAACCGTGTATGGCCATGGTGTTCACTGACGACTCTGACAGGCTGACGCATTTTTTTCTTATAAAAGGTTTTCTAAAAATTTCAGCAGAATTTTTCAGAAAAAGTGAGGTGATTTTATAAACTCTTGAAAGCATGTGCATAGACAAAGAACGTGAGAGAAAATGAGAGATTGATTATGCAAGAGTGTAAGAGACACTTTGAGAGAGAAAACACTTGTCATATATTTTTGTGATAGTTTGTATGTTTATTTTTTAAAAGTCACCAAAAAAAAAAAAAAAAACCCATAAAGTTTGGTACAGATGGTATTCAGAGCCTTCCTCTGAATTCCTTCTTTTTTGTTTCAGGCATCAGAAGAAAAACTATCTGAAATTTCACATTGTGAATTTTCTATGTCAATATACCACATTCTTTCTCAAGGAAAGCCTCAGATCTCTTCCTGCCTGCGGGGGGCTTCTGTTAAGGGTAAAAAGTAACAGAGGAGCTTGAGGTCACTGAGGGCTGAGGTAAGCTGGAGGAGCCCATTTGACAATTTTGTCTTCTCTGCAAACTTTAGGCCCTCTAGATAAATGAAGTCTTTCAGCTCTCACATGCTTCCAAAGGAGATTCCTGCTTGCCCCTTGGTAATTTCCAACTAAAATAGCGTTTTTTGGTTTTTGTACCTTACCTGGATTTCTCATGCTTTAGCTTGTCTCTTTTCCCTCTTTTCAAAGTTTGAAAAAAGGACAACCAGTTATTTTATAAAATGTCTTCCTCAGCTTGAAGGCATGTTACATGTGTGTTTCAGACAGAAAACTAAGTTCTTTCTGTTTAGACCATAGATCTGATCTCTATAAAACTTTTATCAACATATATCTGTAACAAGGACACCCTTGTGGTTAGAGTTATCAGACCAAATATGTCCCCATTGATGATCATCAGTGGTGATGGGTGAGCTAGATTCAGGACATGGAACTCAGAGAGAAGCCTGTTATCATCAACCAATTTTTCACATTTCATGAAAAATGCAGATTTCCAATGCATTAAGCTGCCTGCTGTGGGTTCTAATTTATTATTTGTAATTGCATTTGTCATTGTCTACAAAAACCAATGGCATTGTAATTCTGACAAGTCTCCTTAGAGTTGTCTGGTTTAATAACCTGAGCTCGACAAGTCACTGAGAAGTCATATCCTTTATCAGAGATGGTTGATTGAGGATATAATGAAATTAACATAAAATGATGAAAATCGCTTCTGAGAGCTCCTGATATTTTCATTCTCACACAATAGCTCCTTAGCATGTAAAATCTCATTTCAGAGTGCATGATCTAATAGTCCTTCAGATTTCCACTGGAGTGCTTTCCAAAACTCCGTTTTGATTCAATTTCTCCAGCTTCTTCTTGTCTAGATGATAAAGTCCACTTTTCTCAACCAGATTCATAGACAATTTCAATACCTGTCTCCAAAATGTCTCTCTTCACTGGGCTCCAGAAGACCCATATTTCAATTTCACTTAAATATTTATTTATTAAGAGCCACCAGGCTTTGTCAGTCTCAAAGAGTGTACAAGCGACTTGCATTGTGGGATACATTCACTTATTGTGTCTCCTGTGAATTAAAGCATATTGTTTACAACAGGTGGGGAGTCATTATTCATTTCCACATACACGTTGGAAAAGAATGATTTTCAAGGTTGGTATAAGTAATTTATTTAGATATAAATAATTGATTTGTTATGGGCATAGCAAAGTGATCTGAACTTATAAGCACTGAATACACCTTCCCAAGACAGAGGCTTCCAGAAAATTAAAAGGATAGAAAAGAAAGGCTGGCAAAAGAAAAACAACATAATATTTTATTTATGATTTTATATTTCACAGTTCAAAATGTGCTATTTACATTTCTTATCAAATCCCATTCTCCTTCAGTGACTTACATCTGTACTTGTGAATGGAAACAGTCCTGGTGATAAAGTTAGCAGCATGTACCCCAAGGATTCTCATGGACAGTAGGCCATTCAGTTGTGTTGAATTTCAATCCTCACTACTCCTAAAACATATTTGATTTTTTTTCCCCTTTTTGTTTTCATCTTTGGGGACAGAATAAAAATTCACTGGCACATCAAACTGGGTCAACAGAGTAGTATCAGCATTCAGGAGCAGGTTTAAAAAGAGAAACAAAAATTGTTTTAGATTCAGATTTGGACATTTACTTGTGGGTAAAGGCATCTTAATTAAGAGGCCTTTGGAAAGCAGGCTGTGTCTTCATCACTGAGGTGGAAGAAGTATTAACCACTTTGCAGTCTCTAAGAAGGGTTAGGGTTAATACCTCTAAAACGCCTGGCATGGGAAATGTGGGAGGGATGGCAGGGTTGGTTTCTGCTTTTTTTTTTTTTGGTGTGATTTTTGCTTAAGGATTTTCATATAGGAGACTTGAAAATCAAGTAACTGATTTTGAAACAGAGCATAGGTTATAGAACAGGCAGATATGGATGTGAATCTCAACTATACCCTAAAATATACACACATATATATATTCTTAGAACACTTGTTTGGTTTTTCTGAACCAAAGAAGCACAAAAGCACAAGGGTAATTTTGGTACAAGAGAGTGGGATGAGGGTGAAGCGTGCTAATGTATAGAAAGGAAGGACACAAGACAGCTGTTGTTCATGTTCCCCTTTCCACAGAAAATACCTCTAGAAGTTCAATCAGCAGTGATTGAAATCAAGCCATGTGCCAGCTTATGGGCATCAAATTGGGTTGGCCAAGTGCTGTAGGCATGTCAGATAGTAGTCATTAAGTTGAGATAAATGACTGAGAAACTGGAACTGGAAAAACAGCCAATTTTCAGAGACAAGACCTGCAGTGGCCACTCCAGCTGGACACAGAATTGAGCACAACCTGAGGTATGTGAAGCCAAGGGCAAGAGCATCAAGTGCTGGAGTTCTGTAGGACACATTAAATTAGATTTTTCATGATTTATAAACAGATCTTTAGATATGATGTGGCAGTAGGCAAATCCACTGTCATCGAGTCAATTCTGACTCATAGCAACTCTACAGGACAAAGTAGAATTGCCTCATAGGATTTCCAAGGAACACATGGTAGATTTAAATCCCCAGTCTCTTGGTTACCAGCCAAATTCTTAAGCACTATGCCACAGGGATTTCTGAACCAAACCCAATGTCCTCATGTCAATTCTGATTCATGGGTAGTGATTTTCTTTTTCTGCCCTACTTGGTTGCAGACTAGTCCCTGTTCCGGAGACTGCCGCCTGCTCTCCCAGCACAACAATCCTCTTCTGTGCTAGACAGACAATTGCATTACGTACACCAGCCTTTTTTGTGGTTAGGTAAGACGAAGGGACTGAGTGCCATACTTAACTGTAATGGAATGAAACCCTCAGGGCCTTCTTGGTTGCCACATCTTAAGGAATCACATCTCTGTCATCTAAACTCCTAAAGACTGTATGGTATAAACCCCAAACCCAGTGCTGTTGATTCCTACTCACAGCAACCCCACAGGACAGAGGAGAACTGTGCCATAATGTTTCCGAAGCACGCCTGCTGGCTTGAACCGCTGGCCTTCTTGTTAGCAGCCGTAGCACTTAACCACTAGGCCACCAGAGTTCCCTGCATGATACAGAACTGCTGTTTTGACCTCTTTTCTTATTTGGTTTTGTTAGAAAGACAAGAATATTTTTTGAATCATCGTATATGTTGGACGTTTATTTCTTTTAACAATTTATTTTAACTGCTAGTGCCCTTTTGTGCTACAACGTATTAGTACCTGAAGGATGCTGATATCAAATCCCAAAGGCATTCATAAACCGCAGGGACATTTGGACAGCCACTGGGCCACATTCGTCATATTCTTTAACATTTCTCTGAGGATCATTTTTAATGAATAATTTTCCTTACCCCTGACCACATTCAATATTTTCCATAAGTAAGCCAGAGTCTACTAAAAAGATCTGCATTGCGTAAAGCAATGGCCACATGCCGTGGGGATAGGCAGACATAAGATAAGGTACACATAAATGGTAACACGTGGAAAGCATGACTTATAAGCCAAGACACACTTTGATGAGGAAGAAAATAGGGAATAAGAATTGCATCCAGCTTGAAAACCCTGAAGTATTTTTGATAAAAGTGACAGGAACTTCTAGAACAAACGCAAGTCTTGCTGGGGAGAATGAGCAGAGAATTCCAAGAGACAGGATAATCCAAGTTGAATAACAAAAGCTATTGATGTGAAGCTATACGATCTTTCCAAGCCAATAAGCAGGAGGTTGTTTCCAGAGATTCATGATGGTCTTCCTTGGTAAGGAGGCTGCTTAAAGAAGAGGTATGGTTGAAAAGCACTGTCTGTAGAGTTGGTGGGTCTATAGAAGTCAGATGTGTGGCTAAGGGGTGGATATTCATGTAACAGGGAGCTCGGTGGTTGGCTATCATAGGAGCAGTCACTCAGGGGTTGACGGCCTAGATAAGAAAGCCCAGAGGACTGGTAACAGAGGAGGTGGCAGCTCAGATGTTGTCTACAGAATGCTGGATGGCAGGACCTAGAACCCTGGGATATGTGAGAAACACAACCAGTTCCTTGACGAGATCTGAATACATCAGAAGCAATCAGAGGGTGGCCAGAAACACAACAGGGACTGCTCTCACCTCTGGTGGGTTTGTGTCTCATGAGTTCACCGTAGAGCTCCTGGCAGCTGTTGCAGAGTGTGTTGCTGCCCAGGCTATGAGTAAGAGACCAGGAGATGGAGCAGAGGACATGAGGCAAGGTGACAGGAATGTGGCAGAGTCCCCAAGGGGGTGAGAAGTGTAGTTTCTAGAGCAGCAGTTGCTGCAAGACATGAGGAAAGCAAAATCCAGACCTTGATTACATTTCAAAGTGGAGGTTGCTGAAACGTAATTGTTACTTACTGAGTCTGTCCCTTATGTCGTGTCACTGTTGGATGTTAGGCCTCTCTGTAGCCCATCCTCACTCTCAATCTTAGAATCATTTTATGCCATCTCATCAGAGTGCTGTTTAATTACCAAAGAAGTGGTCCTCTCGCAGTCCTGTGAAATTATATAATATCAACATCACGTCCTTCAAATAACCACCACTCCAAGTCAACCTCGTCCTCTGCACTCAATGTCTCTCACATTACAGGTCAATTGCTCCTTTAGAAATTATGTTTTCAGTCATTTTTACAAATCAGTATTGTACATTTTTACATTATTGTGCCATTTCACATTTTTGCAATTCTTTAAAACTCTTGTTAGGAAGCCATAGATTAAGTGAGATAAATGGGGAGAATTCATTTATGACCCTCTTTTATTCTCAAGAAACAAAACATATATATATAAATATCAAAAGAATAAAATATTTTTAGAAGTGATAAATGTTGAAAGTTCTCCATTTGGGAATTGACCGTTATTTTGTGTTCTTTACAAACACAGTCTAAATTTGAAACCTAATTCAGCTTACGAGAAAATTGACATGGGCAACATTGCGAAGTGCGTGTTTCCGAATGAAGAATGGTGACCTGAAAATCCTTAAGAATCTTTCTTACAAATCACATAGAAGGGACCTACATGTCACAGTTCTTTCTTTGATAAGCATTAAACTGAAGGTATTAACATGCATGATTTTATAGAGGTTATATTTTTAAAAAAAGAAAAATAAAGCTACCTCTCCTTAGATACTTTGAATATCAATTTGATAATGCATATGTACAAAAGGTGTTTATGCCTATAACCTTTTTCCACATTACTTTTTCTCGATGAGCCTCTTCCCACACATAAGAGCTTGTGAAATAATTGATATCTAATTATTTAAAGAAGTACAAATCTGAGTTATGATTGATTCATTTTCCAGTGTTATTTGTGCTGATTGTTTGAAATTCAGAAACGAAGTGACGGTACTCTGAGACGTGAACTTTTTTTTTCTTTTTTACTTTAATGTTGTTGAAAGCTAGAATATAATCTCAACATATTATTTGGAATTCTATGTGGCGCTTGAAGAGAAGTTTGTAAAGTGATGAATTATATCATCTTGTCTCTGGAGCCGTGCTTTGTTGGTGTATGTTGAGAAGGGAAAACAATGGATCTATAAAACAGTGTTCTTGTCCGCAAGTCTCAAGGGATTATTCTCTCTCTTTTTTTTATGGTAAGAGGCAAGATCTACTGTCTGTAGTCATAATTTATGAGATTATTATTGTGTAGTTAAAATGCTCTCACATTTATTTTTTCTGAACTTCATTTTCCTCACATGTAAGATAAGCACACTAAAAACATTCTCACTGGTATTTTTCTCTTAGGGAGAGAAATGTTTGTGAAAGGCCATGTGCATTGTTCATCTGCTATGCCCTGAATGAAGGGATTATGACGTCAGTCCACCTGAGTCATGACATGTAGCAATCATGGGTGCATAAGGTAGACTGAAGCGAGCTGACTTTTAGGTTGCTGTCATGCACTGCCTTTCTCAACTGTAGCTTCTGAAAAAAGGCAATTTTTCCTCTATGATTTTTCAGTCAAAAGTATACAGATAGTGAAACTTTCTGGCTAGGAACTTTAAAAATCTATCATGATTCAGTTACAGGAACGTAATCATTCAATGTGTCTTCTAAAATGGAATAACAGGAAACTTCTACATGGGCACAGCACACACATCTGTTCTTCTGCATGGATATTCAAAATCAGTTTGACAGGAAATCTCTGTAATATTGCTACCACTGTAAAATATTTTATGATCTTTGCACAAACTGAGAATGGAGTGAGTCAGGTTGCAATTCTTTCTATCAAATGGGGCATGTCTGCTGTAGCTGCCAACATATTTCACTACCCGTACAGTCCCTTTTGGAGAATTTTTTTAAAGGTGGGACAACTGACAATTTAATTTAGAAAATGAATGTTCTAGACAACAAATCTCTTCTAATTCTGGAAGGGGGTGCTCCTTAATAATACATGACTCTCAGATCAACTGGGAATCTCATACACTAGGAAAAGTTAGCTGCTTTCGTGATTAAAGCCTCAGGATGGTTTTATCCTTTAAATGTGTCAATAGCCAACAACAGAATCATGCTAGTGTATTACTAAATAGAGGATATTGCAGATTGTTTTTCCCCAAAGTTAGATTCCTACCACTAGACGCAGAGATCACAACTAATTGGGCTACATTTTAATTAAAAAATGGCTTTCCTTTATGTGATTAAGTTGGTGTACAAGTCTATTTAGAGAAGTAAACAATGAGAAAAGGCAAATCTGCCCTTTGAAGACTCCAATACACTACATTTCCAAGTTGTATAGATAATAATGTCATGAACAGCAACAAAGATGTTACGATTCCTCCCCTGAGGCCACATGGACAGGAGAAAACAAACAAACAAACAAGTAAATAAAGAAAACAACAGCTACTTACAGTCTTGCTCTTTAGGTAAGATTGGGTCTATTTACAAATAGGACATTGTGTCCTTCTCATTATACTGACTGGGTTAGGTTTCCAAATTTGTGTTTAAAGTCGGGAGAGGGCTGAATTTCTATTGGAAACCCTGGTGGTACAGTGGTTGAGTTTGGCTGCTAACTAAGAGGTGAGCAGTTTGAATCCATCAGATTCTGCTTGGAAATCTTATGAGGCAGTTCTACTCTGTCCTATAGGGTCATTATGATTCAGAGTGGATTTGTTGTCAGTGAGTTTGTTTTGTTTTTGATTTTTTTTCCATTGTGTTATGAGAAGATTTCGCAACTCCTAACATCTTTCCAAATGGAGAAAAAAGAGGAAAAGTGAGCAGAGCAGATGGTAAGGAAAAACACTGGTCTGAATGTTACTGATTCCATCGGTTCATCTCCGGTCTTCGATCATGTTATAAACTTGTTTGGTTTGGCAAGTAGTGAAAGGGCTGGATGTAGCCTCGGGGTTGATGATGAATAAACCAGTAACTGTGAGTGAGAACAGTAACCAGGAGGAATTGCAGTCCTCAGGAATTAGTGGAAATAGTAAGGTGACTCAGTACCTCCATTAAAAAAAAACCAACATACTGCTGTCAAGTCAGGTCCAAAGCATAATGACCCTAGAGATCAGATTAGAAAGACCCCATAGAGTTTCCAATAGGCCATGAAAATGGGCAGGTGTTAACTAGTTATTGACAAACATAAGCAGCAAGGACCCTTATCTGACACCTGTGTTTACTTAACACTTTCTTTTACTTTAGTCCTGACTGTCTTTCATATCATGAAATTGTGAAGCTAAGAGAGACCTCAGGAAATCACCCTTTTTGTTCTTTTTAATAGCACTTTTCTCTGTGTTTAATTTTGGATAGTTTCCATTGCTGTATCTTCCAATTTACTAATGATTTCTTCTGCAGTGTCCGTGACTCTGTTAACGTCATTCACTGCAACGTCTGCTTCACGGTAGCTTTGATCTCTGTTCGTTTGAGTCCTTACTTCTACCTTCTATGTCTCTGTTCTGCGTGATGAAGCTTTATTGCAGCTTCTTAAACATAAGGAATACAGTTTATTATAAGTGTTTTAGTGTCTTCACCTATTAATTTTAACATCTATGCTACATATGCATTACTTTAAAAATATTTTCTCATTGTACTTTAGACGGAGGTTTACAGAGCAAAGTACTTTCTAATCCAACAGGTAGTACACATATTGTTTTGTGACATTGAGTAGCAGTCTGAGACTGACCTGTCCATACTCTCCTATTCTTGACCTTCGATGCCCCCTTACCGGTATCTCCTGCTGCTTTCTCGCCCTTGCCCCTGCCCTGGTGTGCCCATTTCTTGTTTTGTTTTATGGGCCTGTCTAAGCTTTGCTTGAAGGGTGATCCTCAGGAGTGACATTTTTTACGGAGCTAAAAGGGTGTCCTGGGGCCATAGTCTTAAGATTTCTCCAGTTTCTGTCAGACCAGAAGTTTGGTTTCTGGGTTTTGTTTTTTTTTTTCTTTTGAGTTAGAATTTTGTTCTGCCTTTCTGCCCAGCTCTGTCTGGGATCCTCTCTTGTGATCTTCAGGCATGGTCTATCAGAGCATCGGGGTTGGTGGCTGGGCACATCTAGCTGTGCTAGACTCAGTCTGCTGGAGGCTGTGGGAGTTGTGGTCCATTAGCTCTTTGGATTGATCCTTTCCTCGTGTCTTTGGTTTTCTTCTGTCTCCCTTGCTGCAGTCGGGTGAGACCAATGGACTACCTTAGATGACTGCTCATGAGCTTTTAAAACCCCAGATGCTATTCATTGTGGGTTACTTCTAATTGATTAATTTGTGTCCACATTGTAGGTCTTATCCTCCTGTTTCTTTGCCTGCCTGTAATTTTTTGTTGGATACCTGGCATGGTGATTTTTGTATATTTCTGTGTTGCATAGTTTTGCTTTTCTAATAAAACTTCCCGTGATTCATTCTGAGCCACAATTACTTTACTTCTAAATCTCTTAAATTCAATTTCTACATAGACAGAAGTAATCATTTCATCTTCTTTTTGAAGATATTTAAAGACAGATATCATGTTCCGAAGTTCATTATAGTTGTATTTCTTCTTAAATTTCTTATACTCATAAATCACCATTTCCCCCCATATATGGTCATTTTGAGCAGGAAGAACAATTTCTTAAGGTATTTTTCTGAAAAAATACATATATCAGTTTCTGCTTTAGGTAAAAGCAGTCACAGTTTTTAAACTTTTGTTGAAGTTTTGTTTTCATTAAATTATATATATAATGCAGTTCTTAAGTAGTTTCTTTGGTTTTTTTCTTCCACTAAATTATACGTACACACACACACACACACATATATATATACACACATATATACATCTCCCATTAAATTATATATAACCAAACCAAAATCAAATGAAGTGCTGTCAAGTCAATGCTGCCTCTTAAGTGACTCCAAAGACAGAGAAGAGCTGCACCATAGAACTGCCAAGGAGAACCTGGTGGATTTGAACTGCAGACCATTTGGTTATCAGTTGCAGCACTTAACCACTGTGCCACCAGGATTTCCTAAATTATATATACATATATATATTCAATTGTGTATATAATTATATATATAAGTTATCTGTTTTTACAGAACAGCACTCTAGGGAAGAAAAAGCTGAACAGAAGGAGAATTGCAGTTCTTAAATAATTTCTTGGGTTTTTTTTTTGTTGTTGTTGTTTTTTGTGAGCAAAACAAGTAACAATACCAAGTTTGTCTCTAAGGAAGAAACTGGAAGTAAGGTAACCTCTCAGCTAACAAATATTCATATACTATTTAATTTAATTTTCTACTAATGCAATGCAGAATAATATCATTACTGTATAAGTCTCCAAATCTTTTTTCTTTCTTTTTTTTGGTCACTTGTGTCCTAGGGACTTTTTCATGAAGTTGTCTGTTCAAAAATATGTCAAACTTGATATCATAACAAGCATAAAAAACAGATGCTATTATGATGTAGGTGTAATTTTACTATTAAGAAAAACTTGAGGCATCTTATATAAGTAACACCTTCCTATGGTCACATGCTTGATGAATGTTCAAGAGTTTGTGGTTTCTAAAACATGAAATGTACACATATGCATACGAATGTCTTGTTCAGTTTTAATTGGTAATTTACCACAGAAGAAAGACAATAAAGCAAATCAGTACTTTTTGTTTACCTCTCTAGATTAAAATTTGTATCAATAACTTTGGAAACCTTCGTGGCATAGTGGTTAAGTGCTACATCTGTTAACCAAAAGTTTAGCAGTTCAAATCTGCCAGCTGCACCTTGGAAACTCTGTGGAGCAGTTTTACTCTGTCTCGAAGGGTCACTGGAAACCTTGGTGGTGTAGTAATTCGATGTTGTGGCTGCTAATCAAAAGGCTGGCACAGTTCATATCTGCCAGGTGCTCCTTGGAAACTCTCTGGGTCAGTTTCACTCTGTCTTATAAGGTCACTAAGAGGCAGCATCACCTAATAGCAGTGGGGTTAGTTTGGGTTATAGCGTAGCTATGAGTTGGAATTGACTCAATTTCAGTGGGCTGTTTTTGGTTATCAATACATTTATGATTTACGACATGGGGAAAGAGAACCCAGAAGACAGACAGGCCCATGTGAATGGGTGACTACATCAACACGTAACCAGAAGAACCAAATGGTGCCTGGCCACCGCCAGCGACAGCTGTGATAGGGCTCACAAAGTTGAGTCTCAGTGGCAACACAAGAATGAAAAAGGGGTGCACCCTGAGAATTCCACTAAAAGACCACAATTGATGGTTCAGGGGCCTCACACTTCCCCTGGGAGCATGGTCCCTAGTCCTGATGCTGCTTCTCTCCATAAATCATTACTAAGGTCAACTCCTCTCACGGGAATAGATTGGACTTGGCAACACAGAGTGACCATATCGTGTGTTCACTTTATGGTTCTGTGCATCTATAGGATGCCATCCTACTGGCCTCTTACTAGACGGGAGTGGAGAGGGTGGAGAAGAGGGGACAGGAGATTGCTAAGAGGCTATGACATGTACAGAACAGAAAGGAGGAGTGTGCTGTCACCGGGCAAGGAGAGCAGTGAGAGCTGCACATAGGTGGGCATGCAAATTTAAACTGAATTGTACACTTTCACTCAATCACAATAAAGAAATAAAATATAAAAATAAGTCAATAAATTCATGACTTTCCATGTTTCTAGTTTTCTTAGTGCTTTGTTAATTTTATTGATATCTTTGAAAATACATTCAATCTCTCAATGTATTAGTTACTTATCTTGTTTGTACAAATATCATTTTAGAATAGTAGTCTACATAATTGGAATATTAATGTCTCAGTCAGAGATTGGCAGTTGTTTTCTGTGAAAGGCCATATATTAAATATTTTTAGTTTTTTAATCATATTGCCTCTGTCTCAACTACTCAACTTACCCATTACAGTGAAAGAAAGCAGCCATCAAAAATACACAAATGAAAGAGCATAGCTGTGTTTTCATAAAACTTTATTTACAAAAACGGGTGGCAGGATGTATCTGTTCTACATGGCTTTTTGAATTCTGACTTAGATGATGCCTTCAACATTAAAACAAGCAAAATGATAAAATAGCATAAGAGAAGGGAAAGTAAAGTAAGGTATCTTAAAAAAATTCAAGTACACTGTGAAGACTAAGGTCACATCATATCCCTGTCAGTTACTGGCATAACAATGCATTCAGAGAGAATTTAAAATGTAGCTGAATTTAAATGTGTTTATCTAAATACAGTCAAAGAATCAATGATTGCAATTGGCATGTCTAGAAATGTAATATGTAATATCAAGTTATTAGCCATTTTTCTCTCATGTTTCCCTTCATGTTACACCTGAGAGAAAGCAGGTGTCAATGTTTATAGCCTGCCTTGTTACTTTCCAATTTATTTTAGCAAAATATTTTGTCCTATTTTAAGGAGATTCTTAATTAGAGATTTTAGAGCTTAAAAGATGAATACTTGAGTAGGCATAAAGTCAGAGCACATCATTCGTCTCCTTGAATTTAATGAATGTATATCAAACAAACACCAAAAAAACAAAAAGAAAATCACTATTGTAGTTTGCTGATTTTGATATTTAGTTGTATTCAGTGTTGTACTTCTATGTGATACTTTTTCTACAGTTTAATTATAGCAATACTTGCAAAGAAATTTAAATTATAACTAGTAAAACAAGAACAGTGTATATCATTTGTTGGCCAAGTTGTAGAACAATAGAAATTCTCATTCTTTGCAATTGTTATTTTGGGATGCCATTGATTCTGACCCTTAGCGAGCCTCTATGCCCTAGAACAAAACACTGTGGGGTCCTGTGTCTTCCTCACAGTCATCGTTATACGTGACCCATTGTGCAGCCGTTGTGTAAACCCGTTATGTTGAGGGTCTTCTTCCTTTTCACTCACCGCTTGACTAAGCATGGTGTTCTTCTCCAGGGACGGGTCCGTCCTGATGACGTGTTCCAAGTATGTGGGATGATGTCTCACCGTCTTCACTTCCAAGAGTCATTCTGGCTATACTTCTTTAAGTTAGAAGCTGAGTGCTTTAACTGATGTACCACCACACTATCTCTAAAGCACTTTATCACACTTAACCACATATCTATTGTATGTGTGTGTGTGACAACTCTATAAGGCAGGAAGACAAGAACATAGGTTTGTTTTTCTGATAAGAAGACACATTCAAACATTTGTTCAATTTATCCATGTCTCAGAGTTACTGAGGAGCTGATTAGGACTGTCAGTCAGCCCTTGTGACATCTTACTTGGTGTTGCTTCCCCATCTTTGATTACTAAGGCATCCCCCTCTAAGCAAAACTATGTCGTTGCTAAAAAATGATAATATCTTTTCCTTTAGCTATAGCCAGAGAGCAAAATTTATGTTATCATACTGCTTCTGAATGCTAAATAGCGTCACAGGAGCCTAAGAAACAAGGATGCTAATAGACCTTCCTGACTCCTCCATCCATCACTCTGTACTCGCTCTGCTAATAAGAATACAGCGATTAATCGTTATCACGTCTTACACTGTATTTTTCAGAAAATGAAGTAAAGCCAATGGCCTCCATAGTAAGAAACCTTGTTACTAAGCTGTCGACTTACCACGAGGCAGTCAGTACCCAGCAACATCAGTGATGAATCAGGAGCTCTATTTGTGATGAATGAACACCAAATGGCAATGGGATATTGGTAGATGTTTTGAAAACTATTACTTAAAAAGAAAGACACGTTTTCTGATTTTTAAAACATTATGGAAAAATAATCTATTTCCAGAAAAGTTAAAGGGGACTCTTGTGACATCACTGTGAATACGACTAACACTCTAAAAGTAATTTACCTCCTGCACAGATTATATCCTCTATGTCTCTGTTAAATTGTTTTTCTGTGTAAATTCCCCAAATCCACCCTTTTTGGTAGTTGGTACTACTAATTTTAAAAGGCTTCTTTGTAAATAACTTGAGCATATTATTCTCAGCTGCAAGACAGTTGATGGAATTTGAAAAAAAAACTAATTTATTCTGTAGGATCTGGCTACATAGTTAACTCAACAGTTTCTAATGTCTCTTCCACACCTAACTCTCACTGTGTACACACAGCAGGTTTTATGACTTTAATTTCAGTAGCCACTTGGATATCTGGCAACAGGATTTCATAGTTCTGATGATCTCTCTTTGACAGCTGAGATAGTATACAAAAACCCCACAAATTCTACCCTGGAACACATGAGGTTGCCAAGAGTCAGAAAGAACTAGACGGCAATGGGTTTGTTGGGTATTGCCTTCCTCACTAGGATCCCGTGAGTCACCATGGAATGAGATTTATACTCTTCCAGCACAGTGGTCAAGAGCTCAGCTGTTAACTAAAATATCAGAAATTCAACTCTACCAGCTGCCCCTTGGTAACCATATGAGGCAGTTCCACTCTGTCCTATAGGGTCACTATGAGTCAAAATCAGCTTGATGGCAATGGGTACTTTTTAGCCCAATGCTTAAGAGAGCTTCAGAATCAGCGCTTAAGAGTCACTGTAATCAGAATAGTTATAAATGATTAGAAGACATTAAAATGACCAATACACGGGAAGATCTAAGGAAAATTGTATAAAATCTTACCTGGCATAATCTGGAAAATTAATGAATACTTTCTGAATGAATAAAAGAAGTCAATGAATTACTCATGGTACATTGAACACCCTTTCATGTCTTTATCGGAGCTCTTTCAAGTAATAAGAAAGTATCATAAATGGTCTATAATGAGAAAATTAATATTGATGGAAACCATGGTTGTAGTAACTGATAAAAGACATTTTGAGGGGCTGTGAAACAAGCCTTTTCTCACCTGCTGAAAGGCTGAGTTGGAAAAGGAGTCAGGGACTATTCTTTCCAGGAAAATCTTGAGAAAAATCAGTATCAAAAACAAAGAAAAAAAGATACATATTTTGGAAGAGTTTTGTAAGAACTGAGAAATGGCGAGATACTTTTAGCAAGCAACCACACTCTTATTATTAATCCTGCTTAGCCAGGTTTGCTGGAAGGTGAATGTTAGGTCTTCTAGAAAGAACAGTAGCTGGAAATTACCAGATACATAGATCAGAGGTCTAAAGCTAAGGCACAGGAATGTGTTTGGTTGGCCACTTCTATGGGTAGCCAATGGGTGGCAGCTATTGAAGAAATAATGCCAGATAGTAGGCTCTACCTGGTAGACAGTTCAAGGGCTTGGGGCTGCATGAGAGATGGGCTCAAGGGGCAGCAGCTAACAATCAGAAACTTCAGGAGGCTGGTAGTTGACTGGAGCAGAAGACATAGGGACTATCAGGAACAGAGTCAGTTTCTTGGCCCAATCTGGACACGTGATAATTAGTAGAAGAGCAGCAAGAAGTTGCCCCATCGCTGGGCCTGCAGTTGGCTGGTTCGCAACCTGTGGGCACACCACAGCTCTTTTGGCAGTAGCTCAGGAACCGGGCTCTGGCTCTGCCAACTGTCACGTAAGCAGAGGGCAGTCCCACATCTCACTTCTCACTCTGCCGGAAGACAGAGAAATGGGCAGAGAGAATGGAACAAGCAGTAGCTCCTCCTAGAGCAGAAGCCAAATGTTTCCTGAGCTGCAGCTTCTCAAAGGCAAGAAGTCAACAACGTTCCAGAAGACTTGCAGAGTGACTGTTTCAAATTTGATTGTCTCCTTGGGAGTAAATTTCCTACAAATCCTCACTGCTTTCCAGTAGCTCCCTACAAACATGAAGCATCTGTCTTGCTGAGATTCTTTTACTGGACTGCATTTCAGTAACAGTTATTCACAGCCAATGAACATATGCTCCCACTTTCCTATAATGTGTTATCTATGGCTTTGCAACACTCCTTTTCCAGTTATTTACCAGCATTCTTATTATATCCAACAAAAGAGGCTAGGTTATACTAGTAGAACTAGTCTTCCGGGTCTTCCGGGTAGAAGACAATTGTTTTTCCCTGTAAGTGGTGGAAACCACATGGCAAGAAGAGAAGCCAATGGCTATCAAAACAAGAATTCCTAGTACTTGATGTTCTCACAACTCTGGTTCTCAGCAAAATGAGAAAAATACAGGCAATGTGGGTTTCTAATAAATTAAATTCTTCAAAACAAAATATTTTCTTCTATTCTATAGTTCTACTCCTATGACAAGTCTCCCATTATAAAAAATGGTAATTGATTAAATTCAGATTAATTGAAACACTACCAGACATAAAGTGGTTTCCAATAGACCTGATAGATGTTGTGAATTTTTCCATATTTTCCAGTCTACACAAGGATGTGTTTGAAAGCTGCTGTGCTTCCTGCCGTCTTTCTGATTAGTTGTTCATTTCATGGGGCAGGGTGAGGAGGGGATCAAGACCTCCTCAAAACATGTTAAAAGCTTTAACATGTTGCCGAATCCACACTTCCATCATAATATATTAGTATCTGGCTGACCAAATCCTTAATAACATCGAATATTCTTACCATTATTTGTTTGTTTATTTTACCAATTTGATGAGAAAACAGCATTTTACTATTGATCTAATATGGATTCATTTGATGACTAGTGAGGATTTGTATTTTGGTATATTTATTTGAATTTTTTAAATATGTTTTATTGTGATTAAGTGAAAGTTTACAACCCAAGTTAATTTGCCATATGGAACCCCAAGCACCAGCCTCTTGGCCACCTGTCTGGTCTCCTCACCCTGTAACAGCACGCTCTTCATTTCAGTTCTTCCAGTGTCCACTCAACCATCTGTTTTGGTATACTTTTTTTTTTTATCTTTTTTTTTTTTCTGAATTTAAATCTTATTTTGCAATTTTAAAGCCACTTGTTAAATATGTGCTTCGTGAGGTCTTTTACCAAACAATCTAGAAGAAAATGAGCATTTCTAGAAGGAAGAGTTTAAACAGGTTCTTTATGATGAACCAAACTCAAAATCTTGTGTTTCTTTTCTTTTCTACTGAAGGAGAAAAGCAGGTGTCTGGACTTGTTCAGAGGTTCCTGTTCAGAGAGTTGGAATTGGATCCAAGGATCTGATTTCCCTCACCGATGCCTCTTGGAAGCCTGGTCTGGGATCTACTAGAGATGAAAATCTCCAGGCATCCACAGGTTCTCAAAGTCTCTAATTATCTGAATTTAAATAAAATAGAAGCCTACTGCCTGCATTCCAGAAGATCTTAAGAGAGAATCTCCTTTTAACTGAAACTAACTGGTGAACTCTCTCAAGAAATTTCCTGCAAACATTCCTTATGTTCATAACACCCTCTTCCCCAACATATCAAATTGCTTTGACATTTAGCAGGGAGGTTATAGAGCAATACACTGAATGAAAGAAGCAGACTTCTGTGGCCAGGTGTCAAACTGTTAGTGCAGTTGTTTGTAAACTCCCTATTTATAGATGTAGATGATTCCGTGAGATGGGTCTCCATGCAAATAGCTTATGATGAATACCCAAAGGGGTGTCCAGCTCTTAATAAAGTAAAAACCAAACCAAACCCATTGCTGTTGACTTGATTCCAACTCACAGTGACCCTATAGAATAGAACTGCCCTACAGGGTTTCTAAGTAGCAACTGATGAACTGAAACTGCCAGCTTTTTAGTTAGCAGTCTAGCTCTTCAATTCTTTTGCCACCAGGGCTTGCCAGCTCATAATAAAACCAAATAAAATAAAATAAAACCTGCTGCCACTGAGTCAATGCCAACTCATAGCAACCCTATAAAACAGAGTAGAACTGCTTCATAGAGTTTCCAAGGAACATGGGGCTGATTCAAACTGCTGACCTTTTGGTTAACAACCATAGCACTTAACCACTATACCACCAGCATGTTGCAGCTCATAACAGGAACACAAAAGTCCTCGTTGAATAAATTACATTGAATGAATGTGTTTAGAGATACAATTTTAGCCAAAAGTTGTAGTTTCAGCAATGTAATTTTAAACTACCCCTGAGCAATCTTTCTTCTTTCCAGCTCTCCTTTTCATGTCTTTCTCTTTCTTCATCTCCACTTTATGCTCACACTATGGTAGAGATACACAAACATTGTTTATCACTAGACTGTTTTGTCCTAGCCACGCGTTCAGCCACAGAGTGGAGGTTCCTCTGTGTTAAACAGGATGCCAAGTGTGCTTTAAAAGACAACAGCCTTTCTACCCTGCAGTAGAGAAAGTTCTCTAAGTGATTCATAAATTTGTATTACAGATATATCTTGCAGGCCGTTGTCACCTCCAAAGATGCAACTCCTGATGATGTGACAATACCAGGTATCCATCAAAGAGTACCAATGTCATAAAGAAATCAAGAGGCGCTCTTCTGTTTTAATGGTGAAGGAAGAATCATCAATGTTATCTGCAGGTAGAGCAAAGGGGAACAGGCAGTGCATTATGCACAGGTCGCATAGCATTTCCTTGTGTGCTTTTTGTTTTTCATAGTGCAATTAGAGCTCACAATGTTCCATTTGTTTGGAGAGTCAGTGGTGATTTCTAACTGTGGATGGAATTCAGTGGAATGGAAAAATGGAAGAAACAGCACATTACTGATTGTGTGTGTGTTCTCTCTGTTTGCCTCTCACAATCCACTGGCTTTAAGCGCCTAAAAACAAACAAACAAATGAACAAACAGACAAAGAAACAAACTCGCTGCTGTTGAGTCAATGCTGACTCATAGTGACCATATAGGACAGAGTAGAGCAGCCTCATGGGGCTCCCAAGGAGTAGCAGGGGCATTTGCACTGCTGCCGTTTTTTAGGCTACCAACCAAGCTCTTAATCAGGATGCTCAAAGCACAACTCCTTGTTAATTAAACATCATTTCTTCAGGCCAGGGAAACAGACTGGCTCAAACAGTCTCATACAAGCTCTGGTTTGACTTTAGCACAAACCTAGTCTGTGTCTGATTCCACTTACTGGAGCCTGTCCTATATTGCAGTCCTCACAATCCTTTAATCTCTCACTGCCAAGAGTTGTAAATAGTCAAAACACAGAATTTATTATTTTGAGATCCCCCCCCCCCTCAGAGAGCAGTATCTTTTGGCTTTGGATGAAAAGATAAGACAGTGGTGGAGAAAATAGACAGCAAAGAGTCATATGGTCCAGCGTTCTCTGTAAATTGGGCAGATTTACTCTTTGGAATCCAGCCCAGGTGGTGTAGTGGTTCAGTGCTACATTTTCTAACCAGAAGGTCAGCAGTTCAAATCCACCAGGTGCTCCTTGGAAACTCCATGGAGCAGTTCTACTCTGTCCTGTAGGGTCACTGTGAGTCAGTATAGACTCGACAGCAGTAGCTTTGGTTTTCGGTTTATCCACACTCAGAGGATTGGAATCCAACAGATGCATCAAGGAGGACGACGGATGATAGTGTGTAGGAAGATGCACTCTCTGGAGCTGAATCTTCTATTTCTCTACGTTTTCACTTGGATCAGGCACACCTTATTAATCAAGGCAACATCTTTTGTTTTTTAACACTGTAGTGAAACCTTTTTGCAGAAGATTTACCCAGTGCAATGTGTCATTTGGTTTCTTGACTGCAGCTTTTGTGGATGTTGATTATGGACCACTTAAAACAAAATCCTTGACAACTTCAATAGTTTTCTCGGTGTATCATGATGTTGCATATTGATCCAGTCATGAGTGTTTTTGTTTTCTTTGTGTTGAAGTGTGAAGACTTTGATTTTCATCAGTGTTTTAAGTCCTCTTTACCTTCAGCTAGCAAGGCTGTGCTACCTCCGTAATGCAGGTTGTTAACGAGTCTCCCTTCCATCTCGATGCTCCTTTCTTCATCATATAGTCCAGGTTCTCCAACTGTCTTCCCTGCCTTCATTTATTAATAAAACCCTGATTTTACACCAAGTATGATCCTTTTTATTCTATTTGAACAATAGCCTCTTGATCTATGTACAGGTTCCTTAGGAGCACAGTGAACTGTCCTGTGATTCCCTTTCTTCACAATTTAATCCATGATTTCTAATGATCTGCACTGTCAAATGCCTTTGCACAGTCAATAAAACACAAGTAAACATCTTTCTGGTAGTCTGTTCTGTCAGTCAGCATCTCAGAACAGCAATGATATCCTTGGTTTCCCATGCTTTTCTGAACCTAGCTTGACTTCCTGAAATTTCCCTGTCCAGGTAATGCTGAAGCCATTTTTGATTGATCTTCAGCAAAATTTTACTTGTGTGTGATGTTAATGATATTATTTTATGATGTCCACATTTGGTTGGATTGCTGAATGAGTGCATTGAATATATGACCAAATTCTTGGTACCACTCTGTCCACACTCAGTACCTTTCAGCCGTACTAGTTTCCTTCCGGCCCTCACACACCCATGTTCGTGTCCTCACTCTTGTGTTCCATGCCTGAAAGACATCATCCTTAGTGTTTCACAGAGGTGTTTTTCTAGTCAGTTCTAGTTACAGTTTGGATGTCATCTTAAAGACATTTTTAAGATGCCCCTGACCTTGAAAGTGAATATTCCCCTGGAATACAATGCTATTTTTATTAACTTTACAAAAAAATAGTATTACAAACTCTGATATGATCCAATCTTCACCAGTATTTATTATTTTCTTCTGTGCCGCCCATCAGATTAATAATCACTTTCAGTGGCTTCACCTTCTCATGTACTATAAACTCTCATATTCATAGAATATTTCTTGAGCAAAAATAGTGCCTTAGTAGAGAATCAAGAAGCCGTTACTTCTATTGGGAAACAGCTATGATATAAGCTTTGAAAAGACCTAGGTTCTAAGTTCTATATATGGGAAAATTTATTAGGATAGCCCTGCACTGTTTTCCTGTGTATGCTGGGCTTAAAGGTTATTATTACTCAGGAAAAATATTTATTTTTCCTCAGTTTATTTCGGGTTTGATGAACAAGAACATGACTCTGCGCTGCTACTCACACATCTGGTATGTAGAGCCTAATTTTAAAGTCCAGAGATAATAGTGATGCTTCACAATTGATTGTAATGGAAACCTTACGTGTTCTCTTGATTATGGTTTGTGAGGTAGGGCAATGTATTATTTGAGCTCAGAGTTTGACAAAAGGAAGTCTGTTCTAATTTAGCAAAGATCATACAGACTGTAAACAACCAATCTGGGATATACAATCAAGTTGTCTCAAAGTCCATGTTTTCCCTACTAAATTATACCATGAGTTCTAATATGAATATTTGTTAATTTTAGAAAACTAGAGCCAAGCCAATATATTAGCTGACACCTACTGCTTCCTGGCTTCAGAGGCATATTTCCTGTGGCTGAAATAAGTGGATGACAGGTATTTATAGTTATTTAAAATGAAAAAAGCTTTATAATGATATCCAAGTACAAACATGTGTTCCTTGTAATTAAACTTTTTCTCTGAGCCTAAAGAGACAGCAGACTGAAACTCCAGTGGGAAGGGGGAAAAGTAACTCACTTTTTGTCAGCCCTGTTCTTGACCTGGTACCTTTTTCTCTAGCTTCTGCAACCACTGGATCTAAACAAAATTTGGTTTACAACAAATAAACAAACATTTACAGAGAATCAAATATGTACTAACATAAAAGCAGCCCTCGAAAACCTCAGCTTCTAGAGAAGAGTCCAGAAGTGCAAATCAAATGATTAAAAAAAACCACAGTATTGATACAAGGATAGACAGATAGGAGAGAAATGGGAAATAGATTCGCTCGTATGTGGGAACCCTGCTGGCCCAGTGATTAAGAGCTATGGCCGCAAGTCCAAGGGTCAACAGATCAAGTCCATCAAGCTCTCACTGGAAACCCTGTGGTGCAGTTCTACTCTGTCCTATAGGGTTGTTGTGAGTTGGAATTGAATCAACGACAGTGATTTTACTTTACATATATATATATATATATATATATATATACTCGTATGGCTACTTGATTTATGACTGCAGTCAGAAGAAAAACATGATGTTTTTAGTACTTAGTGGTGATCCATCTGGAATTTTGACATCAGCCTCACACCATAAACAAACACATTTAAAAATAAATTTTAGATTGATGGTACATTTAAATGCTGAAATTATGGTCCCAACTCATCTGGAACAGATGATCCCCAAGAACTGCAAAGACATGGGGAAAAAAGAACTCAGGAGACAAAAGGACCCGTGTGAATGGGGCTGTATCAACATGTGAGCAGAAGAACCAGATGATGCCTGGACACCACTAAAGACTGCTGTGATGGGGCACACAATGTCGAGTCCATGTGGCAACATGTAAAAAAGTGGGCTGCAGCTCAAGAACTCAGCTAAAAGACCACAACTGATGACACAATGACCTGGGGGATCCCCTAGGAGCATGACCGCTAGACTTGCTGCTGCCCCTGATGAGAAAACACTACTGAGGTCAACTCTTTGGACAAAAATGGACAGGATTCAGGGACACAGTGTGATCACGTGGTATGTGTACTTTGTAACTCTATGTGTTTCTAGGATGATGTCCTACTGGTCTCTTTGTAGGTAGGAGAGAATAGAGAGTGGGGAGGAGGGGACAGGAGCTTGTTAAAAGGACACGACAAGTATAGAATGAAAAGGAGGATTGTGATGTCATTGGGCAAGAAGAACAAAAGGAGCAGGTAACGGGCAGGCGTGCAAAATTAATTTGGATTGTATACCTTCACTTAATCACAATTTTAAAAAAGGAAAAAATGTTGAAATAACAGTAAATAAGTTTTAAACTACTAAATATAAAATATTGTCATGAGTTTGGAGTAGGCAAAGATTTCTTAAAGAGGACAAAAGAGAAAATGTTGATTTATTTAAACAGAGCCAATGCTGATTCAAGGAGACCCCATATGTGTTGGGTTAGAACTAGGCTTCCCAGGGATTTGCCAGGTGAATTTTGTAAGTAGATTACAAGACTTGACTTCCAAGGTGTTTTTGGGTGAACTCAAACTCCTAAACTTCAGGTTAGCAGCCAAGTGTATTAACTGTTTAGGACTCTACTGGTGAATTGAACTAACTGAAAATAAGGAAGTGGTAAGGAAGAAAACATTCAAAACATACGTAGCCAGAAAGTGAATACATATCTAGATTTCATAAGAACTCGTTCTATCTTCAGGAAAACACAGTTAAGTAAATAAAAAAAAACATGGACAAAGGACATGAACAGTTACTTCACCAAAAATGAATATCCAAATAGCCAATAAATATGGAAAATAAACCAACCCCATCAATCATTACTGAAACTCCAAATGAAATCACTATTTGTGGCATATACACACTTGCTGGTATTCTTACCACTGAAAACACTGGCAATTCCAAGTATCGGTGAGGTGGCGGAGTCACTGCTGCCCTCAGGTGCTGACGGTGTACACCTGTGACGGCATCAGCCCAAGCTGGACAGGCACACGCCGCATAAACTGTCAATCCCAGTTCTATTTATGTTGCCAGTAGAAATGTCTTCCTATCAAAATGTATGTACAAGACTACATAAATATTCTGGGTGTTATCCCCTAATGGATCCAAACTGGAAACAACTCATCCGTCCATCAACAGCAGAACTGGTGAATGAATTGTGGTATGTTGATATGCCGGGTACTACATACATCAGGGAAAACCAGAAGATTACTGGTACGTGAAACAACACAGACAAATCTCACAAATATATTGCCTAGAGAAAGAAGCAAAGTACAAAAGAATAGATATCGTATGATTCCTTCTATATAGTTCAAGAATAGAAGCCAGAATAGTAGCTTCATTTGTGGAGTTCTGATTTTTTGTACAAATTAGTACGTATGAATGTTTCTACCAGAATATCATTAAAAATAGTTGTAGAATAAACAATCCAACAAGACTGACAGTGGAAGGATGATTGAGAGACAAGTTGAGTTGCGTCAAGGTGTGATGTCCAGCAAGCCAGAAGAGTGCTGATGTCACAACCGCAGAATGTCCAGGAGAGCAAGGCAGCCAAAGCAGAGCAATGAGCTTGAGGAGATTTAGAAACAGCAGCCTGCATATGACGATAAAGGGTCTCTGGCATTCACTTCAGTCTCAGGAAACGTCCAGAGAGAGGTGGAGACCATGAGAACCGAAGGCTCACGCAGACTCTGAAAGGAAGGGGTGCTGATTCATTCCTGGCCACCATTGTCTCTCTCGAACACAGGAATGGGTTTTTTAGATATTTTGTTGATACCTTAAATATTTTTCTAGATATTCCAGTTTTTCTGAAAAGCTGAGCATTTACATTTTTACACCTCACTTTAGACATTATGCTTGATGAAGTAGAAGGTCAGCAAGAAAGAGGAAGCCCCTCGGTGAGATGGCCTGACACAGTGGTTGCAACCACAGGCTCGAGGATAACAACGATTGTGAGGGTGGTCCAGGGCCAGGCAGGGCTCCCTTCTGCTGTGCACAGGGTCTCCGTGAGGCAGAACCTAACCAGAACCACAACCACCTTGATTTTAGCTTGTGGAACCTGTACCCCCATACTTTTTAGGTTCGGTAAGGAAAAATGCATCTTTAACCAAGGTACATCCCAGAGGCTAAGAGCGTATAACTTCTGGTAAACTCTGGATAGTACATGTCTGTCTTACGCCCCTCTGTGACCTGTTTTTCTGTCACAGAACCTCTTGGCATATAGTAGACAATATATTTTTGCTGAATAACTCAGGAAGGTAATAAACAAATCTGAGTTGTGTTGAAAAAAATAAATATATGATATAAGCTGTCAAGGCAGACATAAATCAGAGTATCCAGATCTTATTGATGACACAGGTAAAAGGTTGAAAGAATTGAAAGAAGCAGAATGTTCAAGAGTGTGTAAATGTTGAGAGGTCTCACAATTGTAGTGGTAGGCATACTAGGCTGCTAACTGAAAGTTGGAAGTCTGAGTCTACTCACAGACACTTCTTAACAAGAGTCTGGAAATCTATTTCTAAAAAATCATCTATTGAAAACTTTATGGAGCACAATTCTACCGTGACACACACAGGGTCGCTAGGAGTCAGCATTGATTCGACATCAGTTGGTAGTGTTTCTAATGTTGAACTAAAGGAAACTAACTGAAAGATGTCAGAGAGTGGAAAACAACGAAAGGAATCAGACTTTCTGCTAGTGGATTTTTATGTCATGAAGCCATGAAAGATTTGAGAAGTACCGAGATATGGTTCAGCTTACACGGAGAAAGAACATTCTGGTGAAAACATGTTCACTGGGAGAGAGAGGGCTGAG
Source organism: Heterohyrax brucei (assembly GCA_028571685.1). NCBI lineage: Eukaryota > Metazoa > Chordata > Mammalia > Hyracoidea > Procaviidae > Heterohyrax > Heterohyrax brucei. The sequence goes on along the minus strand of CM053148.1, from coordinate 80,199,066 downwards.
GGAGGTACTTCTTAATTTGGCCTTCTTAAAATAAAATCCTACAAGAACTTTTGCATTTTCCAAGTTCATGGGATCAGAGCTCTAGAAAGTCACTTAAGGAATAAGCCATCAAACTATTCCCTGTTGCCGGGTGAGAACATATGATTGAATATCACCTGTCCTCTTCCCTTGTTTTATAAGCAGGTGAGGTTGCTCATTTCCGCATTAAGATAAAATAACCAAAGACACAGTGATGACGCAGATGTATAATTGTGACTTAATCTAATTTATTACAATGCAAACCCAGTAACTTTTCCACACCTGGGAATCATGTATTAGAATGTAAACCCATTATTTTATGTCCACAAAAGAAACAAATATCACTACTGATGAACAACCAAAAATCCCGAGAGTAGGAATTGTGATCCAGGGTCCTCAGCCCGATTATTCTCTGGAACAAGCAGGCTACTAGTGCCACAGCGCAGAGCAAGAGGGACGGCAAGTGCTGAAAACGTGGGTCAGGGGTAGACAACTGCTGGAGAGTGGCCACGAGGGTCTGAGGCTGCTGGACACGATGTTAAGAGGTTGAGAACCACAAGCCAAACCACTCACGGGTCGGTATCCATAACCGAGGAGGCTCACGGGGCGGCAGCTGTTGGGCAAAGAGTTCAGAGGTCGGTAGGCAATAGGAACAGAGCCTAGGAGGTGGCTGCTGGAGAGTAGAGGACTCAGGGGATGACCACTGCTGGCCACGTAGCTCAGTGGTCTACAAGACACTGGGAGACCAGAGACTGGGCTGGAGGAAGACACAGAAAGAAAGCTACTTCCTTGGCAGGGCCTGGGCACGTAGTAAGCAGTGGAAGAGCAGGAGTTGCTGGGCCCACAGTTGGCTGGCTGGCAGCTGATAGGTTCATTATGGGTCTCTTGGCAGTTGTCCAAGAGCCAGGAATGATCTTGGCAGCTGCTGGGTAGGCAGAGGGCGTCCCCATAGCTCACATTGGTGGAGCAGAGGGCATCAGAGGAAGTGACAGGAATATGGTAGACACTCCTGAGGGATCCTGAGCCATAGTTCCCAGAACAGTGGTCGTGGCAAGACATACTGAGGCTTCTAGAGCGGGCTGTGATTGAGTAGAAAGAAGTGTCTCAAGGCTGACTGTGCCCTTCACTGGGCTTGACCCTTATATATCCCTAGAAGGGGCAGGTTCTGTATACAGAGTCTCTTCCCTGTTGTTGTATGAGGGCTACCTCAGAGCTCATCGTCGTAGCCCAGGAATTGGTACTCCCTCCTCCCATAAAATCCATTGTTTGTGCGAAGCTTCCTCTGGAGAAGGAATGGATATGAAAGAATGTCACTAAAATTTTAATAGTTTTTTTTCCTTCTTAAATTAACCCAGAACACAAGCATCTTAGAGGCCATATATTTATTCTGATATCACCGCCCTTGTACAAACATTCTTAGAATTCCTCTCTTAGAATCATCTTTAAAACACACAGCACACATCTCTGAAATAGTGGCAAATTGTTTCTCCTTCAGGTGGAATTTTATTCACCTTGGAAATTACCAAAAGTAGGGAACCTGGAAGCAAATGTTGAAAAAGAAAGTGGGTGATCTTACAACCTATAGAATTTATTGTCAAAAGAGTTTAAAAGTGCTATAATATAGAGCCCTATCTTGAGGTAGTTAAGAGCTTATGTGCTAATCAACAGGTTAATAATTCAAATCCATCAGCCCTTCCTTGAAAACCCTATGGAGAAGTTCTACTCTGTCCTCTAGAGTTGTTGTGAGTCAGAAGTGACTGGACAGCAGCCATATAAAACCCAGAATAGCAAAGCACACTGCTGTCAAGGCAATTCCAATTCATTTTCACTCTACGTGTCAGAGTAGAACTGCCCATGGGTTTTCCAAAAAGCAGCTCTTGAATTCAAACTGCCAACCGTTCGGTTAGCAGCTATAGCTCTTTGCCACTATGCCAGCGGGTTTCTGAACCATTCCACACTGTACTAATATGTACCTGGCCTATGGCTGTAACATGTGTTCCTTAGCTGTCTTATTCTTTTTCCTCACATCAATTTAGGTGACGTAAGAATATAGTGAGGGACAGAGTGCTAGAAACACTCTTTCCTCACTCAGTATGAGACTGTGGTAACATCCTCCCCATGGAGATAGGTCATCGCTTTGGAGGAGGTTCTAGACGTCCTTCTCTAGGGTTACCCCTCACCTCCCTTTCTCACAGCCATGAAGGCTTCTTGCTTGACTCTCCGTCATGAGAAGCTGGTGGGACTCCCGGACAAACCCACGGATCTGCAGGGTATCTCTAAGACTCTGGACTGCTGGAGTTTCTCACTCTCGTTCTAGTCCACCTTTAGCCTCTAGCATTCCTCAAAGCTACATTCTCGTGTTCCCACCGGGTTGTGGCTTCAACAGCTTCCGGCCCAGTTAAGCAGATGGTGCCTATGACTCTACGTTTACTTGTCTCTAGAGGTTTGGGCGTTGCTTTGGCCACGCCGCTTCAGCTTTCTGATAGGTCTGAGAGAAGTTCTTGATTTTTCAGATTGTTTTTGCTGTAAGGATGACAGTGGTAGCTACTGGCTCTTTACATGTTTGAGATGAAACCAGAAATCCATACATCCCATTCTAATCCTTTCCAATGGCCTCACCTTCTTCTATTCATAGAAAATTCCCTCTGTGAAAACAGTAAGTTACTAAAGAAGGAAGAAACTACTGTTTCTATGGGGGAAATAGCTGCTATGACACAAGTTTTGAAAAGACAGGGATTCTAAATGCTACTCTCAAAACACAGGAAAGTCTTTTAGGATAACCCCGCCTTGTTTTCCTATGTATGCCTGCCTTTAAATGTTTATTTTTCTTCAGTCTATTTCATGTATAATAAGCAAGAAGATGACTCTGCGTTTCTCCTCACGTATCTGGTATGTGGAGTCTGATTTTAAAATTCAGAAATAACAGTGATGCTTCACCATTGATTATAATGGAAACATCACACATTCTCCTGATTATGGTTTGTGAGTAGGGCAATGCATTATTTGACCTCAGGGTTTGACTAAAGGAAGTCTGTTTTTATGACATCCAGTTTAGAGATAATTGTATCCAAAGCTTAAGCAGAGTTCGAGGTCTGACAACTAAATCCTCGAACTTAATTGTTCTGAGTGCTACACATCTCATTGCTGACTATCACTACAGTCACCTTTGAAATATTCCACTTGGGAAGCTATGCACCAATACCAGTGCCTAGTCTACCCTTCAAAGCACTTTTGGAACTCTTTCTGGAGTGGCCACTGTGCACAGTGGCATGGTGGCAAGTTTACAAACTTAATTGTCTAGTTGTCTGTGAGGGAGTTTTTAGCCAGTAAACAAATAATTGTATTGGAACACCTTCCCCACTCACCTGATCTGGCCCCCAGTGACTTTTTTACCTGAAGATAAATATTGAAAGGAAGATATTTGGATGACATCCAGGATATTGAGAGTTAATATGATGACAACTCTGATGGCCATTCTAGAAAAAACTTCCAAAATTGCTTTGAAGGATGCACTAGGTACTGGTGTCAGTAAATAGCTTCCCAAGGGGCATATTTTGAAGGTGACCATAGTGATATTTAACAATGTGGCATGTAGCACTTTTTCTAGGATGAGTTTGTCAGCTAAATTGTCAGTCTTCATATGTATTTGTATTTGGATATCAATAAGGAGAATGCACATTTTAAGTAAATATAAAAACCTGTGCTTCACTTATTTTAGCCATAGGAAACACACGTATGAAACCAGAAGGCAGCAAATGTGAACTAACATACTAACCTGTACTATTTGGCTTAAATAGACAAATATTCATAATAGAAGTTATGATACAGTCTAGTGGGTAAAATATGGACTTTAAAACAGCTTGGGTATATATCCTCAGTCAGTTGCTTAAAATTTGTGCTATCTTGGCAAAGTTAGAAACAATTTTAACTACCTTCCCAGATATAAAGGTTATTAAATAAGAAACCCAACACGTAACTAGCAACACAAAATGATCACATGTGGACAAATTTATAAATACTAGCAGGCTCTATCTAATGATATACTGGATGTGGAATTCTAGAAATCTGAACTATTATTGAGAGGAGAACTGAAAACTTCTCTCCACTGAGCCTGTAGAAAGACAGCACAAACTGAAATTCCAAAAGTAAGGAGAACAAAACCTTTCTAATTTTTCATCAGCACTGTTCTTAACCTTGATACCTCTTCCTCTAGTTTACACAGTCATTGGATTTAAACATAATTTGATTTACTGCAAATTAAAAAAAAAATTATAGAGAATCTATGTATGTACTGACATAAAAGCAACCTTGAAAACCTCCAAGAAGAATCCAGAAATGTAAATAAAACAATAAAAAGAAAGGATGGTATTGATATAAGGATAGATAAACAGCCTAATGAAAGAGAGGAGAGAAATGAGAAATAGACATATTTGTATACGGAAACCCTGACGGCATGGAAACCCTGGTGACATAATGGGTTAAGTATTAAGTCTTCTAACAAAAATGTTAGCGGTTCAAATCTGCCAGGCACTCCTTGGAAACTCTATAGGGCATTTCTACTCTGGCCTATAGGGTTGCTATGAGGCAGACCTCACTCGATGATGGATTTGGTTTGGTTTTATATGTGGATACTAGATTTATGAGAAAAGGGGACACTTCACTGCAGTCAGAAGAAAGGAGGATCTTTATAGCACTTAGTTTTGGTTCCTCTCAAATCTTGACACCTCCTTCACATCATAAAATCATACTCAGAGTTTAGATCAGTGGTACATCTAAACATTGACAGTAAAACAAACAACTTTTTGAATAATTAACATAAAATAGAGCCTTGAATTTGGAGTCGGCAAAGATGTCTTAAAGAGGACAAAAAAGAAAATTGAACTTATTAAATCAGTTGCTACTGAGTCGATTTTGACTCATCAGGAGTCTATGCGTAACAGGGTAGAAGTATGCTCCTCAGGATTTTGAAAGATGAGTTTTCAGACTGAGTTTTTTATGCAATCTGCCACTCTCCATCTCTGTTGGTATGTTTAATCTGTTTACATTCATTGTGGTTACTGATAGGCACGAGTTTAGTGCTGTCATTTTGATGTCTTTTGTGCTTTGTAGACAAGTCCTTTGTTCCTTTTACTTTGCTTTTACTCTTTTGTCTTTATGTGTTTTCTTTTCATCTTTTTCAATGTTAGTGGCTTTATATTTGCTAATGGTTCATGTTTTTCTCCTTTTTTATTTGTATGTATAAAATTGGATAGTCTCCTTTGTGGTTATCTTAATATTTACCCCTATTTTTCTAAATTTAAGCCAGTCCTTAATTTCTCTATATTGCTTTGACTTCCTCTCCATATGGAAAATTTTTGACTACACTTTAAGTCTCTCTTTTCTTGTTACAACGTTTTCATAATGACATCTCTGTTTCCCTACTTTCAGTGATTTGCCTTAGATTTAGTTTTGTGATCCCCTTATTTGCATTGATATCCAGTTATTCTCGTCTGTGTTCTAGTCTGGGGTTCTTACCTGATGTTATTGATTGGTGATCAAAGGTCTCCCTTTACTGTGTCTTGTAATTTTGATTTGGTTTTTGCAAATTCTCTGAATTTCTGTTTATATGGGAATGCCTAATTTCACTGCCATGTGTGAGGGACATTTTGGTTGGCTATACAATTCTTGACTGACACAAATTTTCCTACAAAGTTTGATATGTTTCCTCCCATTGCCTTCTTGTCTGTGTTTTCTGGTGAGTAGTCTGAACTTAGTTTTACTTATTTTTCCTTTGTAGGTTATTTTTTTGTTTATTCCTAACCACTCTTAAAATTCTCATGCTTATTTTTCAGCAACTCTGATGAAAATATGTCTTGATATCTTTCTTTACATGGAGTTCAATGAGCATCTTTCATAGATATCTACTCGTCTTTCGCGATTATGAGTTTTCTGTCATCAAACCTTCAACAATTCACTCTGTATTTTCTGTTATCCCACCCTATTTTTGTAGTCCAATCACACGTGCATTACTCCTCTTGATAGAGTCCCACATAGTTCTTAATTGTACTTTTTTAATTCTTTTATCTTATGTTTTCCTAAAATACGTTAGTGTTGTGTGCTTATCTTCAGTCTCACTAATTCAGCCTTCCATTGCCTCAGTTCTACTCCTTTGATTTCTACTGAGTTGTCTAATTCTGTAATTGTATTATTAATTTTATGAATTTCTAATTCTTGCCACTCTATGCTTTCTTACAGTCTGTTCAGTTTCTCACTATGTTCTACTGCGTTTTACCTCATCTCCTTCCTGATCTCTTGAAGAGCTCTAAATATTAATCTTTGGTATTCTACCTCTGATAATTCCAGGAAGTTCTCTTCCTGCGGAAATTGTGAATCTTTGTTTTGGGAACTTTCTGAAGCTACTGTGGAGCTCCTCTTTACATAATTTGGTACTGACTGTTGATTCTGAGCCATCAGTAAGTTGTTGAATTTCTTTATTTTATATTTTCTCACTGTGTCCTAGTTTCTTGTTTTATTTTGTTCTGAAATGTCCAAATAGGCTGGTCATGTGTGCTAGTCTGGTTTTTGGTGCCTTGAAGTTCTAATGTCCTGTCACCAAGTGGTTAGAGATGCTACCAGGCATGCAAGCCCAAAAGTCCATTTACTTAATTTGTATGGATTCAGCTCACACATCCATGTAGTCAGTCACCAAGTGTGTGGTACAAGCTCTCACCTACTGTCCTAGTTGGGCAGAGGAGATTGCTATAGGCAAAGGTACCTGGCTTCAGCCACTGAGAAAGGAAGGAGGCTAACTGGACATCCGTGCATGTCCGTGAGGCTAGCATGTTGCCTAATGTCTAAATCTAGTCAAAGGAATGATTTCTGCCCTAAATGTTTAGCTCAGGGAAGTCTGTGGATTTTTTTTTTCCTTTCCCCTACCCCTATTTGTTAAATTGGTCTGTCTCCAAGTTTCGGAGAATGGTTCAGGGTGGGATTAAATATTCCTACCGCCAGCTCAGCTAATGGTATCAGACTATGGTGCGAGGAGCAGTGCCGAGAGAGCATGGGACGTGCTGGGTGGAGAGAGAGAGGGAAATATTTAGATCTATGCATGCTGGGTTACACACAAAGACTTACACACAAAGACTTTGATGACCTCGTGCTGTTCCTCACCGGTCCTAGAGAAGCGAACGGAGTCTCTCACGAGTTCTTCTGCTGGGTCTGACACCCTCCAACTGCCATGCAGATCACTACACTGGCCCGAACCCTTTCTTAGCACATCAGTTCTGGAGAAACGTACACCCCCTTCCCTCTTGTTCACTCCAGTTTCTCAACTTCCCATCTGCTGTTTTGGCCTTCTAAGATGTTATATGTAAGGGAGTTAGTTGTTCTTTTGTTTCTTTGTCATTGGAGGGTTGAGAGGAACCATCTAACTACTCCACCGTCCTGGCCCCACAGCAATAGGTGAAATTGTTAGCAGTAGATCATCACCAGGCTTAACTTCTAAGATGTCTTTGGGTGAACTCAAACTTCCAAACTTTAGGTTTGTAGCCATGCTCACTCATCTTTTGTGATTCCGTTAATGAATTAGACTAACTAAAAAAAAAAGATACTTAAGCAGTGGTCAGAAAGATGATATTTAAAATATATATACCCCAAAGTGAATAAATACCTAAATTTTATAAGAAAACTTTCAATTTTAATGAAGGTAGCCAAACAAACAAAAAGTACAAAGGACATGAATGGTTACTTCATAAAAAATGAATACCTACATGACCAGAGAAGATGAAAAATAACCTAACCCCACTAGTTAGGACCAAAAGTCCAATTAAAATCACAATTTGTGGCACATTCACGATCTCTGTCATGGCTACATCTGGAAACACTGGGAATTCCAACTATTCTCTATTGTCAAACTATTCCCTGCTGCCGGGTGAGAACATAAGGGTGAATATCACCTGCCCTGTTCCCTTATTTTGTAAGCAGGTGAGGTTGCTCATTTCTGTGTTAAGATAAAATAACCAAAAACACAGTGATGACTCAGAGGCATAAGTGAGACTTAATCTAATTTATTACAGTGCAAACCAAATAATTTTTCCACACCTGGATGACATGGATTAGAGCCAGCCAATGGATTAGAATGTAAACCAATTATTTTATGTTCACAAAAGAGGAGAAGAACGAAGGTTTTGCAGCAAGCAGGTTACGTGTGGTCAGGCAGAGTAAAACTAAGACACGTATTACTACTGATGAACAAGCAAAAAGGCCCCTGAGTAGGAACTGTGATCTGGGTTCCTCAGCACGACTAGTCTCCGGAACAAGCAGACTACTGGTGCCACAGCGCAGAGCAAGAAGGACGGCAAGTGCTGAAAACGTGGGCTGGGGATGAGCAACTGGTGGAGAGTGGCTGCAGGGGTCTGAGGCTGCTGGACACGATGCTAAGAGGTTGAGAACCGCAGACCAAACCACTCACGGGTCGGTATCCATAACCGAGGAGGCTCACGGGGCGGCAGCTGTTGGGCAAAGAGTTCAGAGGTCGATAGGCAATAGGGACAGAGCCTAGGAGGTGGCTGCTGGAGAGTAGAGGACTCAGGGGACGGCCACTGCTGGCCACATAGCTCAGTGGTCTACAAGACACTGGGAGGCCAGAGACGGGGCTGAAGGAAGACACAGGAAGAAAGCTGCTTCCTTGGCAGGGCCTGGGCACGTAGTAAGCAGTGGAAGAGCAGGAGTTACTGGGCCCACAGTTGGCTGGCTGGCAGCTGATGGGTTCATTATGGGTCTCTTGGCAGTTGTCCAGGAGCCAGGAACGATCTTGGCAGCTGCTGGGTAGGCAGAGGGCGTCCCCGTAGCTCACACTGGTGGAGCAGAAGGCATCAGAGGAAGTGACAGGAATATGGTAGACACTCCTGAGGGATCCTGAGCCATAGTTCCCAGAACAGTGGTCGTGGCAAGACATACTGAGGCTTCTAGAGCGGGCTGTGATTGAGTAGAAAGAAGTGTCTCAAGTCTGACCTTGCCCTTCGCTTGCTTGACCCTTATATATTCCTGCAAGGGGCTGGTTCTGTATACAGACTCTCTTCCTTATTGTATGAAAGCTGCCTTAGAACTCATCATTATAGCCTGGGAATTGGTACTGTCTTCTCCTATAAAAGTCACTGTTAGTACAAAGCTTCCCCTCCACAAAGAATGGCTGTAAACTAGTGTAGCTAAAATTTAAATAGGATCTTTCCTTCTTAAATCATTCAACAAAAGCAGGCATTTTGGAGGCTATATACTTATTTCAATTATAACCACCACTCCACAGATCTTCTTAGAATTGCTTTCTTAGAATTGTCTTTAAAACTTCTTGCAAATGTCCCTGAAACAGTGGCTAGTTGTTTCTCTTTTAGACAGAATTATATTCTTTTTGAACATTGCCAAAGTTAAGTAACTTAGAAGCAAATATGTTTAAAAAGAAAGTGAGCAATTCTGTCATCTATAGAGTTCTATGTAGAAAGAGTTTAAAATTACTAATATACATAGCCCCGGTGGTGCAGTGGTCAGTGGTTAAAATCCACCAGTCCCTCCTCGGAAATCCTGCTGGGCAGTTGTATTCTGTCTTAGAGTGTCGCTGTTGCTCTAGGACCTACTCATTGCCAATGGGCTTGTTTATTTTTATAATATGGAAAAATTTAATGTGCCCAGTTTTCTGCTTTGTCTCAGAATTCTAGCAGGAATTGATTCCCCATCAAAACATTGTGATTCACAAAGTTGGTGTTCAATCTATTCATTTCAGTGGAAAAAGATATCCTGAGTCAAGCTCTAAGCTTGGTTTCTGTTTAAGATCGTTTGTTAAATAAAAATAGTGGTTGGGGTCAGTCTTTAAATTACCCATCTTTCACTGAAGAAAATCAAATAAGCAGAATCCCTTAAAGTTTGACAACCTATTTGGAGTGTGTGTGTGTGTGTGTGTGTGTGTGTGTGTGTGTGTGTGTGTGGTTTTTTAAACTTATTCATTTCATCGCGCATTTATATCCCAATAGACAAGTATTGTTTGTGATCAAAAATAATTCACAATGATTGAGACATGGTTTTAGTTTTCCTTACTACATTGGTTCCGACATTAAAAGTAGTTGTCCTAACTATGTTACACACACAGTAGCATCAGACTAAATGGATAGTCTCTGTAAGTGTGGATATTTTGAAGGCTTTGGGGAATTTATTTCACAGTAAGAAAGCTTTTAAAGTGCATGACTTGGTTTATTTTCAGCTGTCCAACTCCGTTTTCTGTGTTCCTGCAGAGGCCACAGTGGCTATTTTAGCATCAAGTTAAATTTTCTGCTGAATCTAAGTTCAGTTCCCTCTGGCTAAAAATTCAATTTATGTTACATAATTTCTTCTGCTTTGGTGGTCAGTGGACACACCCAAATTTATCAAGTTTCTCCCTATCGGGAAGGAACATAATTTGTGAACTGGAAGATTGGCCACTGAGCAAAGCAGGCCTGTTTTGTTACCACTGGTAGGAAGAAGTAGAAGGAAGATGAAAAAATGATACAGTCTCTGAGATCCTGTCCCAACATGTGGAAATTATCTCAGTATGTTAGGCTGGAAGTTATTAGCCTTTAAGGATTTGTCCCTAATGTGTTTGAAGAGCTCCAGGCATTCCTCAGCTGCCCGACTCTGTTGGTATCCAACTGACAGAGTCTTCTTGTGAAACCCTGGTGGCATCAGCTGAATGGCATTAGTAATAGGTAAAGCCATCTTTAAATGACTGCTTATCAAAATTACACCTTGATGCTTTATGCCTGCTCTTTTCCATAAAACACCAACCTTGTTTGGACACCCACATGTGTGTCTCAGTGCATGCGTGTGTAATGGTATATGAAGGACAATGGACTTAAACTTGCCAAAGATCATGAAGACGGTGCAGGCTAGGGTAAAGGCTCATTAAATTATGCATAAGGTAGCTATAAGCCAGAGTCAAACTGTTCCATCGAGTTTTCGGTGGCTGATTTTTTTGGAATTAAGTTTGAAGCTCCAACCTTTAGTTTAGCAATTGAGCATGTTAGCCAGCTGTACCACCTAGGGACTCCATGAGTATATACTGTCGCTGTCGTTAGTTACTGTTGAGCTGGCACACACAGGGTAGTGAGGAGTTGTGGTTAATCCAACGATGACCGGTACTTGCATGTACATGAATGTTTTTACATGAAGAGAAAGACTAGATGAGAAGAGGAAATCAGTGTTTATTTATTGACTGTCTACTGTGTGTAGACTTTGTGGTTTGTATGTTGTTGTTTGGTGCCATGCAGTCAGCTCTAATTCATAGCAGACCGATGAACAACAACAGAACCAAACGTTGCCCGGTCCTGGGCCATGTCCACATGTAGTATCACTTTGTCCTCACAAGTTTAGATAGTACAGTTTACTCTTCCAACTATTCTTACACGAAAATTTGAAATTGAAAAAGAGTTAGTAATCGATATTGAGCAGAGCAGTGGAACGAGCTTTTCTTGAACAATAAAACATTTTTCCTTTTATTATGCAGTATGGCACAATGTTCAATATATTGACACTGTCATTTATGAGCTGTGTGACTCTGGAAGATTTGCACAATCTCCCTGAACCCCAATTCCAACCAGTATCTTTTCTAGGAAAAATGAAAATATTAATACTATTTACTTTTCAGTTACATTTTTACAATTAAATATACTGAAGAATAATAAAAAAAAATTTAGTGTGAACTGCAATGCTGAAGACTTTTTTTCTTGTCGCTGTTCTTTTTCTTTCACCCATGCCTCCTTCCAAAGACTGTAATCCTTGGGTATAATTTCTTAGAGTACTACCACGAGACTCCATTTATTTCCTGTTAATGATAATTCACACTTTGAAAATGTCTATGGAGTGTCATAAAATGAAACAAAAAAACAAAACCCACTGCTTTTGAGTTGATCCTGACTCATAGGACCCTACAGAACAGAGTGGAACTACCCCCACGGTTTCCAAGGAGCACCTGGTGGATTTGAAGTGCCAACCTTTTAGTTAGCAGCACACAGCTCCTCGCCACCAGAATTTCCCCAAATATATGCTCTCTTAAAATAACATCAGTCAAATGAATGTTAGTCAGTGGTGTGACTGTGCCGCTAAAACGGAAACGGCTCCTTGGCTGCCTTGGCGTCTGCTAAGCAGGTTCCCGTAAACTACAGGTTTGCCTGTTTCATGGCTTTTCTTCCACGATGCGGAAGGTCCTTTCCTCTTCCCCTCTGTAGAATCCTAAACTTCTACCTTTTGGGTACCGGGCGTTCTCAGAGCACTGCGCAGTGAGGAGATGACATAACGACAGGCATGTGGCTCATTCAGCACATATTTATTCAGCACCGAGTAGTGCGAAACATTAGGAAGGCCCCTGGGGATGACCCCAGGACAGGACCAGCTTCCGCTCTCCAGACACACTCAACAATGCAAGTGCGACCCTGAGGACCACAGTCTATAGCGATGTCCCAAATTCTGTAAGAGAGGTGCAGAGGATTTGAAAATAATCCTGAAGAATGGGAGGAAACCACTGGTGTTTGGGCAAGAGGATAGCCCTTCAGGCAGAAGTGTATCTAAGGTATGGCAGTACGACATGTGCCCTGGGTGCCACTCGAAGGGAGAGGCGCCACTGAGCAGCTTCTTTTAACCATCTCAGATTCCATCACCAGCTGTGACAGACCATTTAGTAAGTTAAAACTAAAACATGTGTATTTCAGAGAGACCCACATGAGTGGGTGCTTACCTAGACTTGGGACCAGAAGAACCGGATGGTGATAGCCACGATGGAGCTCACTAAATTGAATCTCACTGGCAACACAAGAATAAAAAAGGGTGCATCCTGAGATCTCCACTAAAAGACTGTAATTGACGGTCCAGCAGCTTCCAGGTTCTGGGAGCATGGCCCCTGGCCCTGATGCTGCCCTTGCCCATAAATTATAATGAAGTTCCACTCTTTGGACACGAATGGATTAGATTTGGCGATGCAGAGTGACCATATTGGATGTACTTTATGGCTCTGTGCACCTATAGGATATCATCCTGCTGACCTCTGGCTGGAGGAAGGAGAGTGCGTGGAGAGGAGGGGAAAGGAGACTATCGGGAGGATGAGACATGTATGGAGCAGAGAGGAATAGTGTGCTGTCACCGGACAGGGAGAGCAGTGGAAGCTGCATATAGATGGGCATGTAAATTTACATGGGAATGTACATTTTTACTCAGTCATAATAATAATAATAATCTCAAAAAAAAGAGAAAAAAACAACTTGGAGCTTATCATACAGTCTTTACCAGTGAAAATAAGAAAGGTACACTTGAACATTTTCTGTAATGCTATAACATGTTTAAGTAAAAGATTAAAAGCTTTACTTGTATTTCTGAGCTTATACGACAATAAAGTTATCCAAAAGATGGGTCTCAGACACCTGCCCAGTGGGCATTCTTTTTCCTACACACGCCTCTGAGTCTTCAGGTTACACAACAAGTTCACCCAAATCAAACCCAGGCTGTTGATACTGACCCACAGAGACCCCTTAGAGTTTCCAAACTGACTGGCACATCTTTGTTCTGCTGACTGCTGGTGGCTTTGAATGGCCAAACTTTGCATTAGCAGGTGTTTACTTCAACAACTGAGCCCCAGGGCTCTTTGTGTGTAACAGATACAGAGATAGAAAAACGTAACACAACAGTCTTTCAGCAGAGGGCCTTTGGAAGGAAGTCATAGGTAGCTCAGTTTAGATTCACAGGCTGAAAGTCCTTCAACTATCAAGGAAGGAGTGTAGATTTTGGTCTGCAGGCTTTGCGACCCAGTAACTAGTTTGAAGCAGAAAGTACTGTATTTAAACAGCACATAGTGGAGTTTAACCTTATTGCCGATCTCAGCATAGACTGGAATAGAAGAAAACCTACCACAACATTTCTCTCTATTGACCCAGTTTAAAGCTATGTCTTTTCATCGAGTTCTCTTTCTGCTATCACTGCTGTCTTTCAAGTTAAAGTTTTGTTCCTCTTTGTTAAAACACTACACTGCTTATGCCATATTGAGTTATTGCTATTGTCTTCTATTTAACCTGAACATGGTGTTTAGATGAATGCTCCTGTATATTAGTCTCATCCTGTGACTGTCTCATGTGAAAACATCAGTGACTTCCCTGTCGTCTTCCGAGAACTCTCCAAGTATTTCCTTAGCCTTTTTCTGTTTCCTCGTCAAGGCACTTTTCTGCTGCTTTGGTTCATCTCCTCTACAACCCGAAACTAACTGCAGTGGAGTCGGTTCTGACCCCTAGCAATGTGCTAGGTCTCCCCGTCAGTCCACCTTTCCCTTTGCTTCCCATCGTCTCCTCTTTCATTCTTTCTCTCACTTGGAATGAGTCTTCCCTAATGCTACCCATCTTTCACACCTCAGTTAAATCCCTCCCGCTTCGCAGATTATTTACAGACCACTTCCCCCAGCCTAAATCTTTCTAGCCTTATAGTTTGTATCATTACCATGGACTAATTTCTCTCTGTCTCACTCATACGCACACACACACCTTGGACTTGCAAGCAATTCTTTCTGTGTGTGTGCTATTTCTTACTTGCTGCTACATACTGAGTCTTGAGTACATTCTAGATAGTGTTCTAAGTGTTTTCCAAGTATTAATATAATCCCTATGACATTTCTAACAGAATTTGGTGTTATCATTGTTCTTAGTAGATGTTGGAAACCCTCGAGGAATAGTGGTTAAGTGCTACAGCTGTTAACCGAGAGGCTGGCAGTTCAAATCCATAGCAACTCTGTGAGGCAGTTCTAGTCTGTCCTATAGGGTTGATTAGTAAATCTTAATAAATCTCAGTAGATTCTTAATGGATATCTATTGACTAAAACAGTAGCATTCAAACAATGTAATTTAGGTTTTCTGTATCAAACAAAAATTGACTTTTATTAATCAAGTCAATAACCTTGTTTGTGTATATATGTTTCCCCATGTATCCATTTTCACCAAGGAAAGTCAACTTTCAGAAATTATAAAATAGCACAAGGATAGAAGGAAATTTCTCAAGTACCCCTCCCCATTTCAATATTCCTGATTAATATTCACCTTAGCTTGGCTTAGAAGAGACAGTTAATTATCTGGAGTGAGCTCACTGCAGTCTAAGGCATAATGAAGAGTGACCAAGTGACCTAGTTTAACACTCCCTGTTGGGTGCTATGTGTAAATTATAGAATTATAATCACTCAGAAGAATTGAGTAATCGCCTGACCAGAGATTTCTGGATAAATAGGGTGTAATTTATTTTCAATTCAGTTTGTTCATTATTGTAACCTTCTGAGAGGAGAAGCTCTGGCTCATACCTGGTTTGAACTAAATATTTTTCCCTTTATTGCCATGTTACTCAGGCACAAGAACTTTCTGCAGTTGATGTCAGAAAACTGTCGTATGGTAATTTACCCATTCTTTCATACTTATATTAAACAAACTGTAGTGGACATTGTCCCTGCCACTATCATAGTTAAGTCCATGAATTGGGTTTTTTCCCTTTTACAAGGACCTGTTCCATGTCATCCCTGATGTATATATATGCATGCACACATACACACACATACATATAAACAGTTTTCTGTGGCATAATTATATGCAATTAGCTGAGCACACATGTACAATTTGGTGTTTTCACGTGTATAGCACACATTAAGAGAATAATTATACATTACCCCCCAGATTTCCTTGTACTTTTCATAATCCTTCCTTTCTACCTAGCTCTCCTCACCTACCTTGCTCTCTCTTCCTAGGCAACCACCAATCTACTCTCTCTCTCTTTGAATTCACAATAATTACTTTTTTATCATATACTTATTTTGAAACTCATCCAGGTTGCAGCACGGATCAGTAGTTCATCCTTTTTTGGATATATAACATTCTACTGTGTGGATATAACATTATGGATTGGGTTGTGTTCCCAAATGAAAACAAAACTTGTGTTGTATTTCTAATCCCTGTATCCACTGGTTATGGAGACCCTGGTGACACAGTGGTCAAATGCTATGGCTACTAACCAAAGGGTCAGCAGTTTGAATGTGCCAGGCACTGCTTGGAAACTGTTTGGAGGCAGTTCTCCTTTGTCCTATAGGGTCGCTATGAGTTGTAATTGACTGGACCACAAAGGGTTTGTTTTGTCTTGCTTTTTGTTCGTGGTTATGATCCCATTTGGGAATGAGTTTTCTTTGTTATGTTAGTATGGAAGTATTAGTGTAGCATTTTTCTTAATCTCTCTTGAGACATAAAATTACAGATTAAGTAGTAACATAGTGGTCAAGAGCTGTGTCTGCTAAGAGGTGAGCAATTCAAATCCACCAGGTGCTCCTCGGAAACCCTAAGGGGCAATTCTGCTGTGTCCTGTAGGGCCAGTATGAGTCAGAATCAACTCCGCGGCCGCAGGTTTTTACTTTATTTTATTGTATTTATTTATTTTTATTATTTTTTTATTAAATATGACTGAGTGAAAATGTACAGTCCCGTAGAAATTTACACACCCACCTATATGCAGCTTCCACTGCTCTCCCTGTCTGGTGACAGCACACTATTCCTCTCTGCTCTGATGGTCCAGTGGGTTGGGGTTCCCCTGGGAGCATGGCCCCTGGCCCTGATGCTGCCCTTGCCTGTAAATCATAACGAAGGTCCACTCTTCGGACATGGATGGAATGGACTTGGTGATGCAGAGTGACCATATATTTTATTTTATTTTATTGCTTTAAACAAGCAGAGATTGGGGAAGATAGACTTCAGGCCACGCAGAGATTGCCAAGGAACAGACCCAAACTCAAAAGAGACAAGGGACTTCCTTCAGAAGTGACAAAGAGAAAGCCTTTACCTAGAAATGGTGCCCTGAATTCAAAGTTCTGGCCTCCTAAACTGTGAGAAAATAAATTTCAATTTGTTAAAGCCACCCGCTTGTAGCATTTCTGTTTTAGCAGCACTAGGGAACTAAGACCGATAGACAGAGAAAGAGTGAGATTTGAGTAGAATGATTTGAGTAGCATGAAATTGAGTAGCATGAAATTTTTGGCAATTACAAATACAAGTACTATGAATCTTTGAGTGAAATCTGTGAACAGGTATCAGCTTTAATTTCTCATGGGTAAATACTTAGGATTAGGATGATTCAGTCATGCCATAGATAGATAGTAGATTTTTTTTTTTTAACTCTCAAGCTGTTTTGTACAACGATTGTACCCTTTTACATTCACACAAGTAGTTCAAGAGAGCTGAGTTCACGGGGTGATATTGTCGGACTTCGAACTTGTATTGCTTCTACTAGGTGTAGAGTAGTATTTCTTTGTGGTTTTAATTTTCGCTTCTCTGACGATTGATGATTCTGAGTGTACGGTCATTGCAGAAGGGCCTTTGCAAGTTTTCTGTATGTTTTTTTTATTGGGCTGTTTGTTTTCTCATTGTTGAGTTTGGAGAATTCCTTCCATATTTTAGATACAACTCCCTTACTAGATATGAATTTGCAAATAGTCCTTCCTACTCTGTAGTTTTCCTTGTTTTTCCCTTAGCAGTGACTTTTGAAAAGCACATTTTTTAATTTTGATGAAGTCCAATTTACATTTTTGATTTATGGACCGTATTTTTGATGTTTAAGAAATCTTTGCCTAAACTAATATCCCAAAGGTTTTCTGCTAAGTGTTCTTCTTGAATTTTATTAAGACTCAGTCATTCATCTTCAGCAATATTTTAAGCTGTTATCTTTGCTAATGAGTTCCCCACCCCCAATGACTACTGTTTTCCTCAATCTTATTTACATAGCACGTTTGATCTCACTCTTTATTCTCTCTGCTTGGAAATCTTGTCTTATTTTAATTTTAATAAAGCTCTAATATCATGGCTCTACTTCTACCTCTCTGAATACCTGCTTTGTTTTTAGACCTGACTCCTTTTTCTCTTTCTGTCCTCTGGAATATAGACATTTCTTAATCCTCTTCAACTTCTCTTTCTCACCAGTCAGTATTTCATTAATCTTAAGATTTCAATGAACACCCTTGCATGGTTTCTCCTAGATTCACAACTACAGGCTTCTTGTTCCTCCTCTCTATTCCTGCATGTTAAATTGACTTCTAGATTGTTCTGCTGAGACATGCTACATTTCAAGTGAAATATTTATAGACATACGAATGTTTAGTCTCAAGTTGTTTGCTCCTCCCGTGGGCTTTCTTCTCTGATGATTCCATGCCCTCTTACTCACATTGACCTGAATTATTATACTGCTGTTCTCTTGGATGGAGATCCTGGGGGGTACAAAGAGTGCACTCACTTGCTAGCCAAGAGTTTAGAAGTCTGAGAGTATCCAGAAAGGCCTGGTGATACTACTTCCAAAAACTTTGGGGACAATTCTATTCTGACACACATGGGGTCACCTGGACTCAGATTTGACTTGAGAGAGCAACTGGTTTTAATTTGCTTTATGCTCCTGGATACTCTCGTCTCTACAATAGTCCCTGCAGTGAGATTAGCTCTAAAACTCAACTCAAATGTTTCCCCTTTGCAGATAGATTTCTTGAATATCCTTCCATTGCCCACATAATGAAATCAAATTTTCTTAAATTGTTATTCAAGAATATTCACATATGACTCCAATATATATTTCCAAGCATATATCCTTCAAGTGTTCTTTAAATGGAATTCCAGATATCACATTCATCACCCTCAGTCAGTATTGCCCTCGCACTGCTCATTTCTTCCAGGCCTCACTCAGTCACGGCTGATGAAACAAAAGGGAGACAGATCCAGATGTTTAAAATCTGGATGATCCAGAACCATAACCAGAAAGGGAAAAACTGTGAATCAAAGTCCTGGAATGAGAGTCTCAGAAGAGACTGAGGACTGAAGACAGCAACAGACATTCAAAAGTGGTATGGTCACCCATTATCTTTGAGTGGGGCACCATCGTCTGTGACTGCACAAAATCTAACAGGTAAGAAATTTGATTGCTATGCTGCAACCTACTTTTGTTTTCCAATCAGGAGATTAAGTTTCTAGCAGAGTTTCAACCTGTAATTTCTCCAGTTCTGGCCAAAGTTCCTGTTCACCCAAATTTAAAAAAATTCGGATCTGTTAGGTGTCGTACCGAACCTGGAAGAACCGCACTGAAGCCCGGGTTTCCTCTATGCTGCCTTGAGTGCTCATCTGCCTTCTCTCTCCTTATCCATCCCCTGCTTGCCATTATAGTTCAGGTTAAACCTCATCACTAACAGGGCACCTTCAGATCTGAACCAGAAGTAATTCTATCCCCTCTGCACTTTTTTACTTTTCGTATCTTCTAGTATGCTGATTATTTCATATCATTTGCTTTATTTAACTTATGACTCATTAGAAATCAGTCATAATTGTTTTCAAGACATCAAAATCTTATATTTCTTTGTATTGCTAAAAATTCTCAACATGCTAACTGTGTAAATATTTAGTCAAATGGTAAATGAAAATGGCTTTGTCACAGTTTTCCTCTATTAAATCTAAATATTTTATTTTTTCTTTATGTAGCATAGTGCTTAAGTGCTAAGGCACTAGGTGTTTCTTGGACACTCTATGGGGCAGTTTCTACTCTGTTCTGTATGGTAGCTATGACTCAGAATGGACTCAGTGGCAATTGGTTTGGTTTTATTGAGGGAGTTATCTCAAATATTTCTCATATCAGATAAACAATTTTCATGTAAATCAATACTGACCTACTTTAGGTCATGTTTTACGATTATTTATACGTATATGTATATCTTCAAATCTTATAAGTTTTATATATCAGAACCTATTACTGGCTTTGGCTCTTTGAGAGCTTTGCACAGTGAAAGCAAAGATTTACTACAACCCTCCTAGAAAGAGTGAAATATAGCTCCATGATATTGCTAGTCACTAAAATTGTGGGTTTTCCCATTTACCACAATTGACAGTAGAGGAAGAAAGCAATTCTCCTCCCAGATCTCAGAGAGTCCTCTCTCAGTTATGTATCTGCATTTCACAAGTGTCTCTCCTGGCCTCTCTTTACCCCAAGCTCTCCAGGCACACAGGAACTCTAGAAGAAAAGCTGATAGTGGTACAGATCCTTTCAGTGCACGGACATTTCATAGTTTTTTTTTTTTCCCCCACTAGAACATGAGATCAGAATCGCAATGCTGTGACTTGTCAGCAATTTAACTGACCTACTAAAATCAGTAGGTGTTCTCCAGGAGTTTGGCCCTAGCAAAACTTTTATCCTGCCGTATAAGATATCACTCAGGACCAAATGAAGTCTCTGGATCAGCTAAAAGCTTTGTTTCCTGGGAAGTTCTATTTCATAGCACTTTATGAAATATATAGAATCACTCTTTTTCAGCAGAAAGACGACTGACACTTACGTGATTCAACTGTTTCTTCCAGTCTCTGTGGCAACCCATTAAAGACTCTGATAGAATGGCTTTTCTTTTTTTTTCCAGAGCTGAGGACATTTTTTTCTTTCTCTTGTTAGTTTTCTCATAATGTTTCATAGTCTCTCTCTTCTGCTTCCTTGAACATCTCATGTTCAAAGATGATCTGATTTATATTTCAGAGAAGATAATTGGCGATCAGATAATCTGGAAATCTGAGCATTGTTTACCATAAATAGTAGTTGTGTTTTTCTTATTTTTCAGTGTCCAGTAGGAGAAGGAGATAGGTTCCATTCTCGTCTATCTGGCCTCGTCGACAGTGGTCCAACATAGAATCTTCACCTTCCACATGAAAGTCCCAAGTTCAATTTCTAGCCAGTGCACCTCATTCCTAGCCACCACCTGTCGGCCAGTGGAGGCTTGAGTGTTATCACGGTGCTGAACCAGTGCCAGCCGAGCTTCCGAGATGAACTAGGAAGAAAGATCTACAATCCACTTCCAAAAATCAGCCAGTGAGGTGAAAATCCTGTGTGTCTCAATGGTCCAAGCCTTCAGTGTATTGTTTCCGCCTGTGGCTACAAGGATCCTCCCTACAGCAATAACAAAGATGCTCCAGTAGAGGTCAGCAGCTGCTAAACCCTAAACCAAACCCAAACCTTCTGCTGTCAACTGGATTCCAACTCACAGTGACTCTACCGGACAGAGTAGAACTGCCCCCATAGGGTTCCCAAGGAGCGCCTGGTGGATTTACATTGCCAGCCTTTCCGTTAGCTGCCGTAGGACATAACCACTACACCACCAGGGTTTCCTGCTAACCCCTAGACATGGATAACTTAGAAGAGACAGACCAGTAGTCAGCATTCATGACACCTGTGAATTCTGGGACTATAACTTAAGGCATGTAGCCCAGAGTTTTGAGTACAAGTTGCTGAGTGACAGAAATGAAAAATTCAAGATGAAAAGTGCAGACAAGGGTGGCAAGACAAGCTCTGGTCACATCACCAACAGATGGACTTCGAGAGAGGTTTCACAGGAGCTGGTGATACAGCACGCTGTCTGGCAGCTAGTGGAACCTTTCAGGTTTCTTGACATTCGAGAGTTTGGTTCTGTGATGCTGCCACCAGATCAGCAGAGGGCCCTTCTGAGGCTCAAAGGAGATGACGGAAATGTGGCGATAATTCTGTAGCGAATGACAGCTGCATTTTTACAAGAGTTGCTAAAAGACAAGATGACCTCTGTAAAGATTCTAGGCAAAGGACCTGTGTTTATTTAGTGTTAATTCTCCTTCTGTACAGTGGCATCTAAAAGCTTTGTAATGGAAACTGTCATCTGATGCAAGATTTATTCTGACTCGTTGTTTCAAAAATGTTGATAAACATTAACTCAGTGATTGAGATGCCTAATTTAGAGCAGTACTATTGATTCTCCAAAACAAGGGGCCCATGACCTGACTTAACGTTTAACAGGGTCATACATTTAGATAAACAGTATCTCAACTTTCATTAAAATACATTTGAAATTCTGCAATAAGTTAATAGTTATTCCAGCTGGTATATTAATTTAGGATAGTCTGCATTTATGATCCAATAAAATGTTTTTATGGGTTAAGTGTAGCTTCTAAAGTACATAGAAAGCCCATAAAAATTATTGTGCTCAGTACATTTAAATATGTTTAATCAACACCTCATGAGAAATACTTCAGGGTTGCATTGATGAGGCAACAGAAGGACAGTCACAGGCTTGAGTCCTAGCTCTGGTAATGAACTGCATGTGAACTTCAGTCATTTAACCTTGACAGATACATTTGCTCATTGCATAAAGCTCATTGAAGGCATCTTTGACTTGTGGAAGTAACTTGAGAGTCTGTGAGAATGTACTGTGAGAGAAAGAGACGGTCTTAGTCGCAGTGGAAATACCACAAGTGGGTGGCTTTGAGGAACAGAAATTTATTTTCTCACAACTCAGGAGATCAGGATTCTGAATTTAGGGAGCCAGTTCCAAGACAAGATTCTCTGTCTGTCTGCTCTTGGGGAGAATCCTTATCTCTTTCAGCCTCTAATTACCAGGAACCTTGAGAGTTCCTGGACTTGTAGATGCCTCTGCTTCTATCACCCTTAGAGAGTGACTGTCTTCCCTCCTGTGTGCTTCCTGGTCTCTCTGTACTGCTCCTAGTAACTCAGATGTGATTCCATTTAGGATTCAGGGTTCACTGATAGGACCTCATGAATACGGAAAATTCTTTTTCCAAACAAGATTATGACCACAGGTATAACTCAACAACAACCTACTGCCATCAAGTCAACTCTGACCCATAGCAACCCTATCAGACAGGGTAGAACTGTCCCCCAGGGTTTCCAAGGTGTGCCTGGTGCACTTGTACCACCAGCCTTTAGGTTAGCGGCCGTAACGCTTAACCACTATGCCCCTAGGCTTTCCTCCACAGCTCTAGAATTTAAGATTTCAACACATATTTTTAAAAAATACAACTTAGCACCTGATGGAGACTACACAGAATGTCAACTGGTCTTTGTCACAAATACAATAAGACCTGCAAAAACCAGAACGTGTATAAGGAGACAGGCTGTCAGAGAAGGAAATCTCGAATATTTCCTGCTCAATAGACTGATAGAAGTGATAAGCCAACACCCTGT
Organism: Heterohyrax brucei; assembly: GCA_028571685.1. Taxonomy (NCBI): domain Eukaryota; kingdom Metazoa; phylum Chordata; class Mammalia; order Hyracoidea; family Procaviidae; genus Heterohyrax; species Heterohyrax brucei. Next base: position 80,176,032 of record CM053148.1, on the reverse strand, counting down.
CAAAGGCAGAAAACCTGTAAGACCTGGAAACACAAGGCGATCCCACCGAGTTCCGGCTCAGCCAGGTGGCACTGCACACAGGCCGTCAGGCTATGCTTGACTTCCCTTTAGAGGCGTGAGCAACATCAACCGCTGGTTGGACGGACATCTGTAGAACAAAGCCTGGCCTGGGCTGGTATTTGTCCTCCGAGGCCAGGTGGGTAGTTCAGAGTGGAAAATAGTGTGGTTTGATTGCCTGGTATTCCATTAGCAGCCTCAGGACCGCAGAGCCCCGGCACTTGTTAGGAGACCTCCCAAGACCTCTTCAGGGCCCATGCTTTCATCTCGGCACTCATTCACAACAGGAAATTAAACCAGGCTCCTGGGGACCAAATCACCATCAACTGCAGCCCCAGGGCAGCAGGAAAACAAGAGCAGACCCATTTTAAGCACGTCGTCTGAAAATCTAGAGACTGGGAAAAAACAACACTGAAGCATGTTTCTGTTTTCTGGGAAAGACAAATCTTTCTCGTCCATAGTAGAAAGCCTCATGGTAACCTGGTAAACAGGCCTGCCAACCCTATAAACTTTTATTATAATTTACTCGAAATGTGATCCTTTAATAAATATATGGTAGCTTCTGTGACCGTCAGTACAGCCAACTTTTAAAATGCATTCATTTCACGCTGTCGTTCAATTTATTTTAAACGACTACGAAGTCTAGAAGGGATTTTATTGTTGAGAGTTTCAGTATGTGTTATCAGGTCTGTTTCCTAATATATGGGGTGTCAAAGTAAGTGTAGCTCCTTGTCAAGGGGAAAAAAGAACAGTTTCATTACCCAGCTATGAACTTTGACAGGATTTACAGGGGAAGAGAGCTCTCTAATCCAGGTGCCGGGATGTACACAGCCAATTTAAGGAAGCAGCAGGCAACTGTCCAGGAAATAAGAGTGGTAAAGCAGGACAGTGCTATTCTCAGTCTATTCTTTGATTTTCACTCTTCTTTCCTCATTATCTTTGTCAATTAGTAGTTGTTGAACTCTTGCAGAGACATTGACCTTGTACTTGAAACAAGACCATATTGAGCAATAGGAGAATAGAAATTGACTTAACCATTTCCAGATATTCACCCTGGAGAGTTCTTTGTTCTTGTGTCTGGCTGCAGTAATGTCGGTTTTTGCCCCTGGGCTCTAAGGAGCAATACTCTTTGAATCCCATTAGTAAGTTTGTTTTCATGAAGACAGTGAAAGTTATACTAAAAGTCAGACAATTTAGAACTATGACCTGGTTGCCCAGTGGTTAAGAGTCTGCCCCCTCACCAAAAGGCTGGCAGTTTCAATTCACCAGCTGCTCCTTGGAAACCCTAGGGGCAGTTCTACTATGTCCTATAGGGTCTCTGTAAGTCAGTGGCAACAGATTTTGTCTTCGTGGTTGTAAGCAACCTCAAAAAAATCCCAGTGGTTAAAGCGTTGAGCTGATGGGTTCTAGCCCATCAGCCACTCAGTGGGAGAAAGATGTGGCAGTCTGCTTTCATAAGGATTACAGTCTTGGACATCTGATAGGGCAGCTCTATACTGTCCTATAGGGTCCTTATGTATTGGAATCAACTCATTGTCGTTGGGTATGTGATTTGCTGTTTTTTTGTTTGTTTACTTATTATTTACCTTTAAATGTTTGCTGCATTTGAACCTTTCTGTTTGTAGTATATTTTTTCCTTTATCAAGGCCATAGCTCTGATATCACCAGAAATGTCATTAATTATCTCAAAATGTGTAATGTTCATGCTTTGTAATGCTCTTGCCTGTTCTTTTCTTAACTATTTCATTTATTCATTCATTTTTTTTCCTTGTGATTTTTTTATCAGGAGTAAAATTACACACCAGAGTGTGATTTAAAAGTCCACAAACTTTTAAACACAAAATATTTCTCTCAATCAATGGTCATCATTTCCACTTCCATGTTAGTGAAATAATTTGGAACCACTTTCCAGATGAAGGAATTTTAAGCTGAGAAAGTCATGGTGACTCTCTGGAGCTAGAAATGGAATGCAGAGGTAGGCAAAGATGTTCTGGTTTCAAGAAAAGCATGAGCGACTCTGATTCAATGTAGAAAAATACCTGTCCTCTCATGGTATCAGTGTCTACACACCAAAACAAAACAAACCCGTTGTTGCCAAGCTGATTATGACTCCCAGCGATCCTGTAGGACAGAACAGAACTGCACAGTAGAGTTCCCAAGGAGCACCTGGGGAATTAGAACTTCCGGTCAGCAATCGTAGTGGCCACACTGTGCCACCAGGATTTTCTCAGTGTCTATGGTGAACTCAGATTTTCAAAAGCAATGTTGCTGTAATATCCCTTGTCAGTGGGCTGACTTGATGTGGTTTTGGTGACCTGAGGTCAACTGGTCAGAAAATCCTAAATGAGTAGCAAGATGAAATCTCTCACCTTCCGTTTGCATCCTGCCCAGAGACCATGGTCATAAAATCTTTATTGTAGTAAATGTTCTGTTTTATTATTAGCTATTGTTGTTAATCTTTCTCTGTGTCTAATTTATAAATTAAACTTTATCATAGATATGTATGTGTAGGTAAAAACACGGTATGTTTACCCACTGCCATGGAGTCAGTTCCTACTCACAGTGACCCTATGGCATTGAGTATTTTCCATGGTTTCAGGTATCCACAAGAGTTTTTCAATGTATGCCCCAGGGATACAACCCACTGCTGTTGAGTTGATTCTGACTCATAGCAACCCTATAGGACAGAGTAGAACTGCTCCACATAGTTTCCAAGGAGTATCTGGTGGATTCAAATTGCTGACCTTTTGGTTAACAGACTTAGCACTTAACTACTTTGCCACCAGGCCCCCACCCATGTATAATGGGGGACAACTGTTACTTAACTAAATACAATGGAGGTAAGAGGAATGAAAAATGAAAGTATTGATACTGTGAAGACAATCAAGCTTGTGTAAGGAATTTGACTCCATACTATCTAAACATCTTTCTATCTAAACATCTAGGCTTTGTCAATTTCATATAATTAGCTGTCCCTTTTCATTCTTTCCTACAATGTTGTAAGTGTACACTATTTTACTAACTACAATGAAGATATATTCATTTCCCCACCTTTTTTTTCTTTTGCATTTACTTCTGAGTTACAAAGAAGCCATCCGCTCAGCTCCACTTAGTTCTGGGTGTGCTCCCCAGGCTCACAACAGCAGGCTATAACCATACCACAAGCTTTCAATCAAACCCTTTGGGTGGACTCTCCCTAAGGCACACAAGTTAATATATATATAATATATTCAAGATGGCCAGGAATTAGAGCTCAAGCTCCGAATTGAAATTTACTGGATTAAAATTCTCGCTCTACCGTTTACCAGTTGAATCATCTCAGGCAGCCTTAGCTTATCTGTGCCGTAGGCCTTGCTGGCAAATTGAGGATTAAAAAACAGAATCTATCCCCTCAAGCTTTTATGAGCTTAAAATGATAAAATGCATCTGAAATGCTCAGTAAAATAAATACCCAATTAAGAAGAGCTGTTTTATGACAATTAGCATGGTACTATGCAGGCCAAGAAAAAGTCCTCAAGATTCATAATGCTCTGCTTCTAAGAGAAGGACATGTGGTTAGAATACCCATGTTTTAAAAGGACTAGGGTGGGTAAAGGAGCTCTGGTGGGGTAGTGGTTAAAGCAGTCAACTGCTAACCAGAAGTTCGGCAGTTCCAAACCACCGGTGGCTCCGTAAGAGAAAGATAGGGCAGTCCGCCTGCTTAGAGATCTACAGCCTTGGAAACCTGCTGGGGTCACTCAGAGTGACACTGGCTCAATGGCGATGACTTTAGGGTGAACACAAGGATCCTAGGTGGCTCAGCAGTTGAGCGTTCAGCTGCGAACCCTAAGATAAGCAGCTAGAACCCACCAAAAGCTCCACAGAATTAAAAAATGAGCAATCTGTTCCCGGAGAGGTGACAGCTTTGGAAACCCTATGGGGCAGTTCTACTCTGTCCTACAGGCTCACTACGAGTTGGAATTGACTTCATGGCTGACCAATGACTGTACCAAGAAGAGCAGTATCAATACACAAATCCTGTCTGAGCCTTTCTGTTCAGACCCAGAGACTTCTTGACCTATGAAGAATATCCAGTATCAGGCACCAGCTGGGTCCTGCCTACATCTGAGGGAGGGAGAGCTAAGGACACTATCTCTTTTGAAAGTGAGGACTTCAGAGAGTATTCAGGTCTTGTTGCATACGGCTTATGACCTTCAGATGTGGAACAGAGGGCTTTTCTCAGTCTCAGAGGTTAAATTTAGTATAAAGCAATCATCAGAACAAACCGAGTTTGAAATCTGACAGGCAAATATCAGACGAAGTGCCAAAACATAGTTAGCATACATTTATCACATGCCAAACACGCCACTAAGCATTTAATGAGCACGATGTCACTTAGTTTGCCATGATCACTCGGTGAGTCAAGAGTTACTATCTCCATTTCACAATGAAGAAACTGAGTCTCGGAAATGTCTTTTTGTTCCAAGACACACAGTTTACAAATGACAGAACTTGGAGTCTTAACCCAAACCCTATACTCTTCTACTATATGTAATCACACCGTTCCCTTTACAGATACCAACAGCCTTTAACAGCTGAGTCCATAGAGTCCACAGGCTTTTCTCCTAAGAGTACACCATGTTGGATTAGGTTAGATACTGACCTCTTCAAGTGATCTCTCTTTCGGGGAGTGGTCAAACTCTTCCCGGAAAGGACAGGTTAGTTTGGAATGAACACAGTAGATTTGTAAATGAAGACTTAGTATCGTTGCTCCTCTCTCCTGTCTTACCCTACCCTTACCCCACACACACCACAGGTGCACACAGCCGCAAACAGCCACTCATCAACAAAATTGTGTCTTCCCAACAAGTTGTACTCTAGAGGAATACACACTTCCAAAGGCACAGGAATTAGCTGTGTTTCTCCCCCTTTTCAGAAGCAAAGGAAGTGAACTCTTCCCAGGGAATCAAATTAGTGTTGAACTAGTAACATTTTGTATTGTGGACCAATTTTGCCTACTTACGTGGTTAGCTGTGACTGGAATGAAGTCTCTGCCTGTGGTTGTCAGTGCTGCACAGCCACCCTCACTGTCACGGCAAGAAGGTTTTTATCAGTGTGTCTTGCTGCATGGACGGGCGCCCTGCTGTGGTGGCTGCCACATGGTCAGTTACCCTTAAGGGGAGATCACACAGTACTGTACCTCTCTGAGACCTTTCCCAGCCTACCCATAGTTGCAGCCTTCTATAGAAGCAACTGAGTCAGTCATGATTAATAGAGTTTAGGTTGAAATCCTCTCCTTTGTAATGACCTGTGTCCAACCGGCTCCCGGTGCTGGATGATAAATTGTCAATAACAGTTAGCTTTGTCCTGGGTTGAGAGGTATCTGCCTGCTGCTTCAACAAGACATGGGACAAGTCTTCCAGTTATTTGTTTTAGTGGAAGGTTCTGCCTGAATCTTTCAAACTGCAGAAGAGCTGATCTCTCATTGGTTGGATGACTGGTCATTCTTGTCTGTCATAGATTTCTGGGTTTATTTACCAGTTGACTTACCATGTTGGATAGCAAACCATGTAGCTGCATCTTAATGTCTGCACTATGCAATGCCATGCACTGAGCACTTTGAAGTCTTTAACTTATTAAGCCTCACAGTGGCCCTCACCTCATAATTTATTCACTCACTAGGCATCTTGTACTCAAATCTGAGTATCATGTCAGTTTGGAAGGAGAGATGTTGGAGGTGCAGATTGATTAGTAACTTACCCATAGCCACACAGTTAGAATTGAAATAGCCTTCAACCAGCACAGCTAAGATTCAGACTCAAGGACATCTGACTCTAGAGTTTCCACTCGTAGGCACTCTTTTATGTTGACCATTCAGGTGAACAACCCATTTGCAACACACAGAGCTTCAGAATATCTATGCTACCTAAACAAAATGAATAAATTTTCACATATTTTGACCCTATGGTTTTATCATTCTCAAAATGATTATGCTCCCAATCTTCCACTCACTACCACAAATAAGATCTATAATTCTGGTTTATTCTGTGTCAGTTGTGGTCAGGAAACAGTTTTCTTTATTTTCTCCAGATTTCTAGGCCTTTTGTTTTTCAGCTGGAAAACCTATAATGTAAAATCCACAAAAGTATTAAGTAAAAATAATATAGCAGCCATTAAGTTTACAGTTCTAAAGTTAGTAAATTTATTAAATACAAAGTACTTGTCTTAACTCAATAAACACCCAAAAAGTAGTGAAATGGAAAAAAAATAAAAGAATAACAGAAATGCAATGAATACACTAAACATGAGTCCCTGCATTTTCAAAGTTCTTTGGCTACTGTACGGCTCTGATACGATGGAAGTGAAAGTCAAAATTCTTGCCTATTTTGCAAGCAATAGATTTAATCTCATAATCAACTGAAAGAATATTGTGATGTAGCAGTGAAACCAGTGAGTGACCTGTGTTGACACAAATTTTAGTCATGACATCATCAGCTATTAGCATAACCTCTAATGAAGTTGAAATTATCAGAATTCCTAAGGCTAAGTACTTTTCTAGGTCTCTTTTAATGTCTGTTTTTAATCTCTTATGAATTTCTGATGTTGGTAGCATGTTAGTTAGTAAATCAAATCCAGTGCTAAGTTTCCATGGACAATAACCAGTAGCCAAAGATGAATGTTAATGAACTCAAATTGGTACCTGACTGAGAAACTTTCTGCTCAAGGTCAGTTTCCTTCTAATGTAAGACCGTTCCAATACCAGCTTACCACCAAAGACCCCCCTGAAAGATTAACAAGACTAGAAAAACAAAATTCTGTCTTACAGAATTCTAAGACATATACAGTCACACACACACAGACACAGCAATTCTTACTTAGAGACATAAAGTTTCTAAAACTCTCAGAAATCAATTTATCCAAATTACAATACATCATCCTTTGTACAATTTCTTCACTTACTAGGCAATTGCAAGCCACCAGTAACACAGCAAGTTGGTTCACAATTGCTAGAAGATTCCAGGCATTGTAGCTCAGGTGAGACACAGGCCAAAGGTCTACAGGAGCTAGATTCAGGTCCCTGAGGCTGGATTTGACTAGATTCACATTCCAGAGCTTGGCAATTAGACACGTAAGTCTTGATTGGGCAACTCCTTGATGTGTAGCTGGCAGGCTGGCATCTTCGAACTACACAACCCATTTGCTGGCAGCTTTTTGACTGACAACTCTGGGGAACCCTCTCTGAGGCTCCTGGCATGGCTCTTCCTTGACATGATGTCCCTTCACAGGGCCTGGAGTTAGCACACATTGTCTGGACGACCCTGGGGAGGCATGTGCTTTGTACACAGCTATCTTCTGCACACAATTTCTGCTTACATTTTTTCAGTTGGCAACTGGTGTTTTCCCTGCAGGTTTCTTCAAAGTTGTCCAGGATCCAGGTTCTGCAATGGCAGCTGCTGGGTAACCAAAATTCATCTTCAAAGCTGACAGGATTAGAGCTATAGACAATGGCAGACAGTGGCGGGACATCATAGAAGCTCCTGAGTGAGTGGCAGTAGCTACGGGACATACTGGTAAGACCTTGGATCATAAAGACCCAACATGTTGGATCTGAAGATTGAAGTCTTTGCTGTGGAGATTATATACTCAGAAAACTGGGTGTTGGCTTCTTCTTGAGACTTGTTTCCAGCTCACTGCTTAAGCTAATTTGAAGGATACCATCTCATTAGCACTTTGTTTAGTTACATGCGAGGATGATTTCTTACTAACAAAGGCACAGGTCCATTGTGAATCTTCAAAATGACTTTCATCTTAGCTCCACAGCTTACTCATCAGTCTAGTCACCAAATAGGAGTCTCAACACGTCACCAAAGCTAACTTTTTCAACCCATGGTCACCAGGACGCTCCATATTGATGAATGAGCAATAAGGGAAACAGCCTATTGAACACTAGTTAATACTCAGCACTAGGGTGTGGACAGATACCACCTTGGCAGCGCATGTCAATATGATGTTCATGACATTTTTGTAATGAGAACATCCAACTGAGTTCTTCCTCATCAAGTTCAGGTTCTCATCTCACCAATTAATAGACAGAGAGAGAGAAAAAAATCTTTGTAGGGTTGGTTCCAACTCACAGCTACCAGATAGGCTAGAGTTACCCTGTTTAGAATTTCCAAGGAGCAGTTGGTGGATTTGAAATGCCAGACTTTTGATTAGCAGCCAGAACTATTAACCACTGAGATAGTGTTCTTTCTTACTACCCATCTACCATAGGTACTGAGAGCAGCCACTGCCCTATGGGGAGATACCTCCCTCCCTTTGTCTAGTACCTTGTTCCCCTCATCTCCTTAAAGACCAAATTTAAACACTTTCTCTTTATGACATCTTTTCTGATCTCTACATTTAGAAGTGATTCTTTCTCTGAATTCCCAATGGATCTGACACATTTATTCTAACAGTACTTCATATCAAGTGGAAACCCTGGTGGTATAGTGGATAAGCATTATGGCTGCTAACCAAAAGGTTGGTGGTTCAAATCCACAAGGTGTTCCTTGGAAAAATCTATGGGACAGTTCTACTGTGTCTATAGGGTCACTATGAGTCAGAATTGACTCAAAGACAGTGGGTTTAGTCCTTCTTTTTTAATAACAGATGGAAATACTTGTGGTGTAGCAGGTAAGTGTTTTGGCTCCCAACCAAAAGGTCAGCAGTTGAAATCCACCAGCCCCTCCTTGGAAACTCTATGAGTTGTCATACTCTGTCCTGTAGGGTGGCTATGAGTCAGAATCAACTCGGCATCAGTCGGTTCATGAAAATCCTGGTAGCCTAGTGGCTAAGAGCTACGGTTGCTAACCAAAAAGTCAACAGTATAAATACACCAGGCACTCCTTGGAAGTTGTATGGGCCAGTTCCACTCTGTCCTATAGGGTTGCTATGAGTTGGAATCTACACAGTGGGTTTGGTTTCTTGGTTTACACCAAGTACTACATTTACTAATGATTGTGCTTCCCAAAGGCTGATCCTTATCTTTGTAATGGACCTGTTTGGGTATGATTTTTAATGATATGTCCATTTAGTTAGCTGCCTGTTTTAAACACAGAATCTTAGTCTCCCTTCCTTTTGCCTGAAGAAACACTCAGGAGCTCTGAGTAACTTTTTTCTATAAACGCTTCCTCGACATATGAATAACTGGGAATATTTCCTATAAAAAAGACACATCTGAATGTACTCAGCTTGAAAGAATGCAACTTATATACAGTGCCTTTGAAACTCATGAGAGTTATTTATAATTTCGATTGGTTACTCTTGGGTGTCTAAAGATTCCTTTATGTCCTCTTTATGAAAGTCATGGCAACCAGTTCAATTCTTCTGTATACTTGTGTTTGCCATTGTGCAGATGCTTACAATATAACTTGTGACTCTCCTTCCTAAAGATCTTAAATGGACTCTCATTGTCCTTAGGATAAGATCCGTTACCCTTAGTGTAACCTACTGGCTTGTAGGACCTGATAGCTACCTGTTTTTCTTACACCTTGTAAGACCCGATGGCTGCCTGTGTTTCTAACTCCAGCGTGGCCTTTTCTCTTTGTCCTGTAAGTCCCATACTGGCAGCCTTCATTCGGGTCCTTGGTGAGTGGCATTTTCCTTGGCTCAAGTTTTGCATTTGTTGCTATCTGTCTGATTCCCCCTTTCGCTGCCCTCCTGCACCGTTTATTCTGCTTTTCTTTTTCCTCTTTTAAGAGTTATCTCTCACAGCAGTTCTCCTACATTAAAAAGAATTCTACTCTCAGAGCCCTCATTTCCTTCCTACGTAGAACTTAATTTACAATTTTTTTTATTGAATTAGTTCCAAGTCATGGTGATCCCATGTGTGTTGGAGTAGAACACTGCTCCATAAAGTTTGTATTTATTTTATTGTACTTCTGATGAAAATTCACAGGACAAACTAGCTTCTCTTTAAACGGTTAGTACATATACTGTTTGGAAATCCTGCTGGCATAGTTAAGTACTGTGTCTGCTAAACAAAAAGCCAGTAATTCAAAGCTGTCAGGCACTCCCTGGAAACTACAGAGCACTTCTACTCTGTTCTATAGGGTCACTATGAGTCGGAATCAACTGAACTGTATTGGTTTTTTTTGTTTTGTTTTGGTTTGGTTTAGTTTTATGACGTTGGCTAACAACCTGATGACATGTCAGCCTACCCCATCTCAAACCTCTTACCAGTTTTCCCTTTGCCTTCTGCCTTCTACTCCTTGGCCCCGGGCTGGCATGCCCTTTTTGTCTCCTTTTGTTTTATGAGATTGTGTAATCTTTGGCTGAAGGGTAAACCTTGGAGCTGACTATATTACTGAGTTGAAAGAGTGTCTGGGGGCTGTATTCTTGGGGTTTCTCCAGTCTCCATCAGGCCAATAACTCTGGTCTTTTTTTCATGAGCTAAAACTTTGTTCTAGAATTTCTCCAGTTCTGTCCAGGACCTTCTACTGTAAGAGAGTCGGTAGTGGTACTTGGTCACATCTAGTTGCACTGGACTCAGTCTGGTGGAGGTCATTGAAAATACAGTCCATCAGTGCTTTGGACTAACCTTTCTCTTGTATCTTTAATTTTCTTCCTTCTCCCTTGCTCCCAAAGGGGTGGAACAAGTGGAATATCTTGGATGGCTGCTCGTAGGTTTTTAAGACTCCGGACAATACTCACCAAAGCAGAACTTAGAAAATTTTCTTTATAAACAATGTTACACCACTGGAGCTACTGAGACCATGGTCTCCACAGCCCTCTGCCCAGTAATTCGGTCCCTCAGGCAGGGGTATGTCTGTGGAGCTTTCATAATCTTGCCTTCGACAGATTGTGCTGCCCCCCCCGCCCCATGCTGCGTACTCTCACCCTTCACCACAGTCACTCCTTATCTACTATCTGTTTAGTGTTTTTCCATCCCCACCCTCCCTTCCCTCTTAACCATTGAAGACTGTTTATTTGTTGTGTAAACTTTTCCATGAGTTTTCATAGCAGTGATCTTATACAGTATTTGTTCTTTTGTGATTGACTTTTTCACTTAGCGTGATGCCCTCCAAATTCATCCATGCCGTGAGACGCATTGTAGAATTATCGTAGTTCTTTGCCATGTAGTATTCTGTTATATGTTTATACCATAGTTTGTTTATTCGCTCATCTGTTGGTAAACATCTAGGTTGTTTCCATCTGTTTGCTATTGTAAACAATGCTGAAATAAACAGAGGCGTGGATATTTGCATGACTACTCTTATTTCTCTAGGAGTGGGATTGCTGGATCCCATGGGATTTCTATTTCTAGCTCTCTAAGGAAGCACCATATCTTTTTCCAAAATGATTTTACTATTTTGCATTCCCACTAGCAGTATCTAAGAGCTCCAATCTCCCAGCAGCCTCTGCCCCACTTGTTATTTCCTTCTTTTCTTTGTGGTTTGTGCCAGTAATGCTGAGGTGAGATGGTTTGATTTGCATTTTTCTAGTGTCTAGTGGTATCAAGCATTTCTTCATGTGTTGGTTGAATGCTTTAAACTCTTCTTTGGTGAAGTATTGGTTCATTTCCTTTGCCAATTTTTAAGTTGGATTATTTGCATTTTTGTTGTGGAGGTGCTCAGTTTTCCTGGAGATTTTAATGATTAGAACTTTGATAGGTAATAGCCAAAAAAAAAAAAAAAAAATTCCCCTGTCTATAGGTTCTCTTTTTACTCTTTTGGTGAAGTCTTTCAATGCATATAGGTGTTTAGTTTTTAGAGATTTGGTTTATCTAACTTATCTTCTGGTGTTTGTGTGTTGTTGGTTAGAATTTGCTTTCTGTTAATACTGTGTAGTAGGGTCTCTGTTGTTGATTCCATTTTTTCTTCTATGAACATTATATTTTTTGGCTTTATATTTAGGTCTTCAACACATTTTGAAATAGCTTTTGTGTATGTTTTACAGGAATCCAACTGATTTTTGTGTGCTTATCTTGTATCTTTCAACTCTGCTGAATCTTTTTACTAGTTCCAGTAGCTTTCTCATGGAGTCTTTTGGGTTTTCTGTGTATCATATCATATCACCCACCAGCAAGAATAGTTTGGATGTCCTTTACGTCTTTTTCTTGCCTAATTCAACTTAACATGACTGTAAAGAGTCCCTGGGTGACATAAAATGTTAGGCACTTGGATGTTAAGTGAAAAGGTTGACTGTTTGAATCCATTCAGAGATGCCTTTAAAGACAGGGCTGGCAATCTACTTCTGAAAAATCAGCCACTGAAACCTTACGGGGCACAATTTTACTTTGACATACACAGGGTTGTAATGAGTTGGAATTGACTGGAGAGCAATAAAATATTTTTGTGTCTTATTTATTCATTTCTTAAGTGGGTCTTTGTCACAAAGGCAAAAAAAAAGTATGCATGGTTCTGTCACTGTGTATACCAACACCCAAAATAATGTTTGGCTAGCACATAGTAAGAATTCTGTATAGGTATGTTGAAAAATTAAGGAACAGAAACCTTGATACAGCCAGTGGATTTTCAAGAATTAGGAAGATCGGGGAGCATAAAGAAATAAAACTATCCATGTCTACCTTTCAGCTACCCCTTTGTGAAATTGGAAGAACAAAATCATTAAGAAAGCCACTCATGAGCATGGCACAAGTGGAGTCAATTATTTTTGAAATAATGTTTGATTGCATGTAGGTGCATCTCAAAAAGATTTTACCATAAAAATGGGCAACATTTTCCACTGCCAAGCAAAGTCCTGTAGCTAAATTCTGAGCACCAAGGCCAGACATCAAGTAGGCCAGCACTCATACAGCTGCCCTCGGCAGACAGCCTTCTTATTAACCTCATGCTAGCTAACAAGTCGCCATGAGTCGGATCCGACTGGACGGCACTTAGCTTAGCTAGCTAACAAGTCAGGGAAGCCTTGCTCAGTTCCACTTCAGTCAAGCACGCTTCAAATGCTAGATCGTAATATCAGGGTTTTCATTTGTAAATGAAGCCACCCTATGAGTTCTCTTCTCTTTGGGATGAAGCATTCTATTTAATTAGATACTGAATTAGTAGGTGTTCCAGCATGCAATTATGATTTGATGAGTAGACACAGAATTTGGCTGGTAATGGATTTATAGTGGGAGTTATTTGACTTGTTATTATAGATTGACGTAGGCTAGAGCAACTGGTTACATCAGATGTGTTTTTATGCAACCTATTAAAAACCAACTATTTGCTTTGTAGGCACTTGAATGACGATAATTATACAGTCTACTTACCTTCTACTATTCTTGAAAACTGGATAGAATATATAGTCATCTGGTTGCTATGTTCCTCAGTGGTTGAAAGACTAGTCCCTGGTGGCTGGGAGTTGGCACTGACTCAAAGACACTGGGTTTAGCTTTTTTTAATCTGCAAATGAAGGCAATTGCAAGGATATATCTTAACCACCAGAGGGTAGAATAGCAATGCATGCTAAGACAGGCAGTTAAGCATAAGGATTCTCAAGTCTCACTGTCAGGGTTCAAGTACAAGCTTTAAAATTACAAGCTGTAACCTTGAACAGTTCTCTTGGGCTTTCTGTGCCTAGGTTTCTTTACCATCAAATTGAACATGGTATGAGTGTCAAGCCCATAAAGTAGTTTTAAAGATGAAATAGGGTGACAGTATGAGGCACCCAATTGTCCGGTATCTACTAAAGGCTGTGTAAACAAAAGTAGCTCTTATTCCTGAGTAGGCTGAGAATCTTCATATAGACAGTGTCTTCCATAGTCAACCCAGAGTTGATATAAAACTGTAAGAGAAAATGCATAATATATTTTTATGTGTGTCTTAGAATATGTTGTCAGAATATATGTCTATAAATGTTTTTCATACTTTCTTTTAAAGGCTGCATTGTGTTTATCTTTGTAATTAGGGCTCTACTTAGCTTGCCTCCATCTCTCAAGAGTTCAGCACTTGACAGTTACATGGTTGAACAGTGTATGTCACTTACGTATCTGGTTGTGTGGCTATGCTGGGCTTCTAATTACTTGTTAAGTCACATGTTAATCATATAATTCAGACCAGTTATCCCCAATTTCTTTCCTTTAGCCTTTCCTCAGTTTAATCTCACAAATCAAACTTATGCCAGATTACCTAAATTAGTTTAAATCTATTCTCCTTCTCATCTATGTAACTGTTAACACAGAAAGAATGCATAGCAGTGGAGGAACACTAGGTCAAGAGTGAAAAGACTTGGGTTCTAGCCCTGTTGATTCCACAAGGGTGGATTCTACAAGGGTGGGGAGGGGGAGAGGGCCGGAGGGTGAGGGGAGAGGGTTTAGATTAGATAGTAGTTAGAAATTTGATTGGGTGAAATTGGTGACAATACACATTAGTAAGAAGATCAATATTAATGGGACTTCATACAACTTGCATACTCCTCCTCTCTTAACCCAATATTGTAAGCACAGAGTATGTACACTTTCATTTTTTATTTAATTAAAAAAAAAAGTCCTTTGCAGCAGATTTTGCTATGCAACAGATCAGTTTATTTCTTGACTGTTACTCCCATGGGCACTGATTAGGAATCCAAGTAAAATAAAATTCTTCACAATTTCCTATTTTTTCTGTTTATTGTGATCCTGCTGAAAGGTTCATTTGTGAGACGGTTTGTTTTGAGCTGCAGTCCACACCAAAGGCTGTTGTCTTTGATGTTCATTAGCAGTAAGTGCTTCAAGTCCTCTTCACTTTCAGCAGGCTAACTTTTGTCATCTGCATGTCACAGGCTGTTAACGAATCTTCCTCCAGTCCTGGTTCTGGATTCTTTTTCATGTAGTCCAGCTTCTCAAATTATGTGCTCAGCACATAGATTGAATAAATGTGGTGAAAGAACACAATCCCAATACATATCTTTCTGATTTTAAACCACACAACCTCGCCTTATTCTTTTTAAACAGCTGCCTTGATCTACGTATGAGTTTCAGTGTTCTGGAATTCCCGTTTTTAGCAATGGATCTATAACTTTCTGTGAGCTACACAGCCAAATACTTTTGTGTAGCCAATAAAAACAAGTAAACGTCTAATATTGTTTGTTTTCAGCCAAGGCTCACCTGATAGTGCTGATGATATTACCCCCTGGGGGTCCTCGTCTTAAGCTGTCTTTACTCCATCTGTGTCGCTGAGGACGACTCTACTTTGATGAGACTATTCTCCCAAGTTGCACCTTGAGTGCTTTCCATCCAGAGAGGCTCATCTTCAACGTTACATCTAACAACATGCTATTGCCATCCATAACGTTTGCATTGGCTTTTTTTTTTAATGACCAGCTCCTTTTTCCTAGTCTACTTTAGTTTGGAAGTTGCACTGAAACCTGTACACTATAGGTAACCCCGCTGGTACTAGAAATATCCATGAGATTAGCTTCCAGCATCTCAGTTATACGCAAGCCACCACAGTACGACAAACAGGGGCAAGTGGCAGACAACAAAATGTCAACCTAAAAAAATGTGTTGCCCAAGAGTTGACTCTGAGTCAGAGTGACACTATAAGACAAAAGAGAACTTCTCTCTAGGGCTCCCAAGGAGTGGCTGGTGGATTTAAACCACTGACCTTTCGGTTAGCGGCCAAATCTCATCCAAACGGAGACATTTGTTTCTGTGCAGAAGCCAGTGCATTCAGCTAAGATTATGACGTAAGAATTCCTTGGCGACTTGTAAAATCAGTGAAAGAGGCTAATGAACAATCCTGTCAGATCTTCTCCACTTAAAGCAACCAGGTTAATACTTGCTGAGAAGTCTCTGGATGGTGCAAACAGTTCGTGCACTCGGCTGATAACGGAAAGGTTGAAAGTTTGAGTCCCCACCCAAAGAAGCCTCAGAAGAAAGGCCTGGCAGTCTACTTTTGAAAAATCAGCCACTGAAAATAGTGTGGAGCACAGTTCTGCTCTGACACGTGGAGAACTCGGTTCTCTATGAGTTGGAGTTGGATTTGAAATTCCTAGCAGACATCTTTTGAAACACAAAACTCAAAAACAACAGAATGACTTATTATCTATTATCAGATTGAACATATTTATTTGAAGAAAAAAATGAGCCCTTGTTCCATTTTGAAATAGAGAAGCAATGGCATGCAGAGGAAAAACAGGACAGGTATACTATGAGACAAATGCCTTTAACACTAATGGCATCTTTCTTTAATTGTCACATTTAGGTAGTAGAATAGAAATTTTGGTCAATTAATAGCCGAGAATGACTTTAAGAGAGGTAATAATTACATCCTCGTCTTGAACCTTTAACAGTTGATCTGTAGAAACCAGATCCACAACTTGGTCGGTAACAAGAATACTGGCAACTTGTCTAAGGGAAATGGGTTGGGCTGCAGATGCTTGATCTACGGCCCAGCAAAGGGAAACCACAAGCACCGTAACCCAAAGGTCTGAAACCACCAGATCCACAGCTCAGTGAGCAGCGCTTTCTGAACCCACAGCCCAGGGAGCAGTTGCTTCTGGAGCCAAAGCCCAGGCCCCCGGGGTAAGTCGTTGGGCAGCGAGGGAAGAGCATCAGGGTCCTCGGGCAGTCGCAGGAGGTCCAGCAGGGACTGGACACGACACAGGAGGGCCAGTAGCTGCTGGGCCCACACCTGGTGCCCTGACAGCCCCTATAGGGAGACGAGCCCCACTGGCAGGCTCTGGGAGAGCAGAGACCAGTGCTGTAGACCAGGCAGCTCGGGGAGGAAGAGCCCCAGGAGGAGCCTGGGTAGCACAGGGAACACTGCAGGGGCCGGGAGGCCAAGTTTCCAGGGCAGCAGCTGTAGGGCATGGTGAGAGGAGACATGAGCTCAGCTGAGCTACAGGGAGAAGGTGCTCTGATGTCCCTGCCCTCCCCAGTGATGTTTATATCCCCTCGCTCTTCACTGGGTGTCACCTAGTCTCAGACACCCTCCCCATTCCTGTGCACATCTTGCCATGAAAATAGCTAATCAATCTGGGCTATAATTATAATTAAACACATTCCAGTTTTCTTAACTGCAGTTTAATCATTGTGGTTTATAGAAGCCTCTTAGCTCACCCCCTTTCCTCCCAAAATTAGGAGTGATTGGCTTAAAAGCCACTGCTGGGACGCATCCTGTGCTGTCCCATCCCCAAGGGGCTTGACGTAGGGGTGATTCTGAGCATCAGTGCTCGGATGTTTCCGGTGTCGGTCTCCCAACACTCATCAGCGCAACCACTCCCAATTATTTACAAAAGTTTTAGTGAGCACTTAGTATATCAAAAACACCTTAAACTTCTAGTAGCATTTAATCCTGGCCCCTACCTTATGAATGAAATAAAAAGTTGTTATCAACAATTCAGAAATGAGGATGTGGAGGCTTGAAGAGAACTCTGGAATGGCTTATGCCCTAAGTATTGAAGGTGGTCATTGCCCTATGGCCATCTTTTTCTTTTCCTCCCGTCTTGGTCCACTCATCTCTTTGAAGGTCAAGTTTAAATTGCTTCCTGTTTATGCCTTGTTTCCCTGATCTCTTCGTGTAGAAGTAATTACTTCTTTCTCAGAATTACCAATGGATTTGACCCATTCTTGACTTTGATGTATTCTACATGAGGAAACACTGGGAGTATAGTGATTAAGAGCTATGCCTAGTAACCAAAAGGTTGGTAGTTCAAATCCACGAGGCAGTCCTCAGAAACATGATGGGGCAGTTCTCTGTCCTGTAGTGTAGCTATGAGTTGGAATTGACTTGACAGTAGTGGGTTTGGTTTGGCTTTGGTTTACGTGAACTATTGTGTTGATTCATGCTTCTGTGTCTCCAACTCTGATAATTTAGCTTTCTCCTGGCCTTTTATTTTGGCTTGTTTATGTAACTTTTGTAGGTCATAGAACAAACAAGTTACGGACAATTTTATCTCCAAAAACATTTGGACCCATGATGCTCCTGCATGCTAGAGAAGCTTGTCTTTTCTTCTCCCAGGACTGCATGGATAATGGCTTACCCAGGTGAAAAGAGAGAGAGAGCGATTCAAAGATGACAGTAATTAAACTGTATCTGACACGTCTATTTGATCCAAATATTCCTACCTTTTCATGAAGTCCTGACATCAGCTCAAGGATGAGCCTTCTAATTTGATTTTCTTCATCTATTTTTTAGTATTCAAAATTACAACAGAGATGCTTGTTATAAATTATCTTGTATTTACCCTCTCATTTGCCTTATCATTGTAAAGCTTTTCCATGTGAGGTAGAAAAATTAGTTGGCAAACGCATAGACTATGTGTGGGAATAATTGCCAAGAGCTGGTATGCCTTTAATGAGTTGACTGCCAATGAGACACATTTGAAAAACTGTGGATTTTAATAGTGTGCTAACCTTTGTCAACTCAGTTGGGAGTAAGAAATTAGACAGCTTGGAGAGTGATTCATCTCACTCCCTACTGGGTTCTCTTTTAAGCATCCTTCTAGCAAGACAAAGTGGCAGAAACCTTACGTTCATATTAGGTACTTAAAATTATCCTTATCACTGTAGCACTTGAATGAGGGAAAAGAAATTTCTGTAATTAGATATTTCTCTTTTCCTCTCGTTTATTTTAATATCCAGATTTACTAGATTATCTTTTGGAAAACAGAAATCGAAAAGCTATTGTGCAATTTGCTCTTTTCTACCTGCTTCCTACATGATTGTTTCTTCTTATTGCCTATATTTGCTTATGTGACAACAATAGAATATTTCACCCATTGTTTTGCTCGTAAGTTTCTGTCAAGTGAATTGTCTACTTTATTTCTTTTCCTGTCTCTCCAAATCCTTCGCATCTCAAAGGGCACAGTCAGGTGTTTACAGGCAGGTGTTTACCTGAGCTAGACTCTTCTGGTACAAAGCTGCTCCTTCAATGCATTAAAGATGCTAAAACAGCATACGTTAGTAAGGTACTCTGCTTAAAGCCAATTCTTCGATACAACTTTCCTGGATCTTTCTGGCTCTGAGTATTTCTGTCTGTCTGTCTCTCCTTCTGTAGGCATTTTATTTATTTTATTTTATTAATGAGATGACCAGTGTCAACTAAAACCACTACTGATCTCTGTTGCTTAGCAATTTCTCAAGCTCAGTATTTTATTCTAACCAAAAAAGAAAAATCTTGATTATGATTTTTTAAAGGATTTTGGGGGCATTTCTTTTGTAACTTTGCATACAGGCTATTCTAAAAATGGAGGTAATAACAATTTTAAAATTAGTATTTTTGGTACAAAAAATGAGGAAACAAAAAAATAAAGTCTATCAATCAGCGGGTATAGAATTTTTCTAAATATGGATGGCTGCTTCTTTGGCAAATTAATTTGAAAATATCCCTATGAGAATGTCAAATTCATTGCCACTGAGTTGATTCTAACTTATAACAACCCTATAGGACAGAGTAGAACTGCACCAGTTTCCAAAGCCTTCATCTTTCCAGAAGCAGACCGCCATGTCTTCCTCCTCCAGAGCAGCTGGTGAGTTCCAACTGCTGACTTTTTGTTAGCAACCAAGAACTTAGCTACTGGCCCACCGGGCTCCTTCTCAGAATGTCAACACAATTAAACATCTTTATTATGCATCTGAACATGTGTGTACATATATATGCTCATAGACATTGAGGGGGACAAAATGTAGTGCTCAAAATTTTAATAGATTTAAAAATTTTGCGAACACACTTCTCATTGTTTTATGTTATATTTTTATGAAGCTATACTGGTCTGAAGATACATTTAGAGGTGATATGCTAGTGTCTTGTAACATGCTTATAACATGACCAAAGAAAGTACAGCAATTGAATAATAATTTGGTCAAGCTGTTTGTCCAACCAAACTGAAAGAGATCTATATCTGTACTCATTCTAAAGCAAAGTGATTCAACAGAATATAGAAACTGTCAAACAATATTATTAACATCATATGCAAGGAAAATTTTGCTGCAGATCATTCAGAAACATTTACAGCTTTACCCTGACAAGGAACTGCCAGACACTTAAGTTGAATGATGTGAAACAAGGGATGTCATTGCTGATGTCAGGTGAAACAGCATGTTTTTCTAGAAGAAACTAGAAAGTTGGTGGACAGCTAATTTCTGAAATAGGACTTATGCTAAATGAACGTGATAGAAAGCAGCATTTCTTACAGATGTCTGAAGAGTTCCTGAGCTGTTAAGTAGAAGTCAGACCTGTAAACTATTCCTTATTAATGGACAGAATGGACTAGATGGCAACGGCTTCGGTTTAGCAGAAAAGTCACTTGGGTGGCCGAAGCCAGGACCTTAATCTGTGTTTTGGGAACTACTGAATCTATAATTTAGAGATAGGAAGTCATTGACTTTCTAGACCAGAGACAGTCCTCTGGAAAAAGGATGACTTCTGGCTGCTGGTAGGGTTAGAACAGGTAGTACAGACACCTATCTTGGTGAAGACCTAGACAGTGGACGCTGGTAGGGTAAACCAAACAGTTGAATAAGGGGTGCACCCTGAGATCTCTACTAAAAGACCATGACTGATGGTCCAGGGGCTTCAGGGTTCCCCTGGGAGTGTGGCCCCTGGACCTGATGCTGCCCCTGTCTGTAAATCATAATGAAGGTCAACTTTTTGGACAGCAATGGATTGGACTTGGTGACACAGAGTGACTGTATCTTGTGGGAACTTCATGGTTCTGTGCATCTATAGGATGTCATCCTGCTGACCTCTTAGTGGAGAAGAGGAGTGGAGAGGAGGGGACAGGAGACTAATGGGTGGATAGGACGTATATGGAGCAGAGAGGAAAAGTGTGCTGTCATCGGGCAGGGAGAACAGTGGGAGCTGCATATAGGTGAGCATGCGAATTTATACGGGAATGTACGTTTTCATTCAATCACAATAGTAACAAAAAAAAAGAAGAGTCACATGACAAGACTGGGGAGATCAGGAGAGCTAGAGCCGGAAGATAAGATGCCATTGCATCTGCTGAATGATGGTGCTATTGCTGTTCCTGATTTGTTTGTTGTCTTCGTCAGGGGGTGTCAGAGCGGCATCTGCTGTCTTAGAGGGCTTATGCACTGTCACCCTGCGCACATGACGTCCTTAACAGCCAACACTAATGCCACCATTTCTATAATATGATTTGCATAAGAGTGTCTCCTTAGTGCATTGTCTAATTTCAATGAAACAGATTAATACCAACCTAAATGTGCATACTTGTATTTTATAGCTGGAAGCTAGTTTAAGGTTCTGCTATAGATTTCAAATAATTGTTGTATGCTCAAAACAGTACATCATCATTGCCAGCATGATGGGTGACTCAGATGGTCATTTACAGCATGCTGAAATACATCTCTTTTCATTCTCCCTGCTTACGGTATTAAATTTTACTGTGATTCTTTTCTCAGTCCTTCCTAAAGTGGCTTGTGACATTATAAAGCATCTGCTTATGTTCAGTGACGGCTAGTACACGTGATATAAATGGTGCATAAAAGACAAAGCTATCACTGTATGATCATGATACTCCATAATAATCAAATGAATTTTATGGAAAAAGAATTCTGCTTGGTTGTTTTTACCAGCTGGATGAGTATAGAATGTCTCATATAAGTGGACTTCAATTATACTAGCTAAGAAGATAGAAATTTTACTCCAAATACTTAAAAAACATAATTTACTATTAAATTTATAGTGTGTAAATTTTTAATGGCCCTTTAGGGGCTGTGTTTATCAGCAGTAAAGCAAATACTAAATTGTTTCCTTCGAGCACTTGGAAAACTACTGAACGAATACAGACGTCCAAAGCAATGTTACAGATAGACACATTTCTATATTATGGGAGTGTGGCATTATACCTAAAGACCCATGGCAAACCAGAAAATTGGGACATGGTGACATAGGGAACAGTCAACAGACAGAACCAAGAGTTAATGGCAGAGAGATGGGATAATCCAGAAGGATCACAATGTAAAAAATATTCCAAGGATAATGAACATGAAAAGCATGAAGCGAATGCTAAATTGGGTTACACTCAGGGTACAAAATAATGTTATAAAGGAAATGGATGAAGACATACTTATTTGCATATTCACTATATTTGGGAAGCAGTGCAGTACCCTGTTATGTACTGTAATGGATAGCTATGCTTAGGAGTTAAGGGGGGCTCAGGTGGCACACTGGTTAGACTTTCACTGCTAAGCAAAAGTTCAGCAGTTGGAATCTATCAACTGCACCTTAGAAACCTCATGGGGAAGTGCTACTCTGTCCTGTAGGATCATTAGGAGTCAGAATTGGCTTAACACATTGTGTTTGGTTTTGCTTTGGGAGATAAGAGGATAAACACATAGTCTTGAGCTGTTGTTGTTGTTCTGATTCATAGAAATCATGTGCACAACAGAATGAAACAATGCCCAGTCTTGTGCCATGTCAACAATTGTTTTTAGGCTTAAGCCCACTGTTGTGGCCACTGTGACAGTCCATCTCTTTGAGGGTCTTCCTCTTTTTCACTGACTCTCCACTCTACCAAGCATGATGTCCTTCTCCAGGGACTGATCCCTTCTGAAAATGTGTCCAAAATATGTAAGATGAAGTCTTACCATCTTTGCTTCCAAGGAGTACTCTTGTACTTCTTCCAGAACAGATCTGTTTGTTCTTTTGGCAGTTTATGGTACATTCAACATTCTTCTTCAACACCACATTTCAAAAGCAACAATTCTTCCTCTGTCTTCTTTGTTCGTTATCCAGCTTTTGCATGCATACGATTCAAATGAAAATACCTTGGCTTGAGTCAGGCCCACTTTAGTCTTCAAGGTGACAGCTTCACTTTTCAATACTTTAAAGAGATTTTTTGCGGCAGATTTTCCTAGTGCAACACATCTTGGGTTGCTTGACTGCTGCTTCCAAGGGCCTTGATTGTGGACCCAAATCAAATGAAATTGTCAGCAACCTCAACCCTTTCTCCGTTTATGCTGGTGTTACTTACGGATCGAGTTGTGAGGATTTTTGTTTTCATAACATTGAGGTGCAATCCATACTGAAGGCTGTGGTCCTTGACCTTTATCAGTAAGTATTTCAAATCTTCTTCACTTCCAGCAAGTAAGGTGGTGTTGTCTGCATAATACAGGTTGTTAATGAGTTGTCCTCCCGTCCTGATGTCTCATTCTTCTTTATATAATATAGCCTCTTGGATTATTTGCTCAGCATACAGATTGGAAAAGTATGGTGAAAAGATACAACCCTGATGCACACCTTTCCTGACTTTAAACCACGATAATGTCCATTTGTTGTTCCCATGACTGCCTCTCGATCCATATACAGATTCCTTAAAATCACAGTTCAGTGTTCTGGAATTCCCATTCTCTGCAGTGTTAGCCACAGTTTGTTATCATTCACATAGCTCAAAGCCGTGGCATAGTCAATGAAACACAGGTAAACAACTTTCTGGTCTTTTCTGCTTTCAGCCAAGATCCATCTGATGTCAACAGTGATATCCCTGGTTCCATGTCCTCTTCTGAATTCAGCTTGAATTTCTGGTAGGTCCTTGCCAATATACTATAGTAGTCGCTTTTGGGTGATCTTGAGCAAAATTTTCTTGTGTATGATATTAACGATGTTGTTCAGTAATTTCCACATTTGGCTGGATCACCTTTCTTTGGAATGGGCGTAAATACAGATCTCTTCCAGTCAGATGGCCAGGTAGCTTTCCTCCAAATTTCTGGCATAGGTGAGTGAGCACTTCCAGCACTGCATCTGTTTGTTGAATATCTCAATTGATCAATTCCATCAATTTCTGGAGGATTGTTTTTTGCCAGTGCCTTCAGTGCAGCTTCAGCTTCTTCACTTTGGTATCATCACTTCCTGATCATGTTCTACCTCTTCAAATGACTGAACACTGACCAGTTCTTTCTGGTATAATGACACTGTATGTTCCTTCCATCTGCTTTTAATGCTCTCTGAGTCGTTTAATATTTTCCTGGCAGAATCCTTTACTATTGCAACTTGAGGCTTGACTTTAATCTTCAATTTTTTCAGCTTGAGAAATGCAGACCGTGTCCTTCCCTCATGTTTTCGATTTCCAGCTCTTTGCACATGTCATTATAATACTTTCTTTTGTCTTCTTAAGCTACCCTTTGAAATCTCCTGCTTAGGTCTTTTACTTTGCAATTCCTTCCTTTTGCTTTAGCTGCTCAATGTTCGAGAGCAAGTTCCAGAGGCTTTTCTGACATCCAATTTGATCTTTTCTTTCTGTCTGTCCTTTAGTGGCCCGTTGATCTCTTCATGGATGATGTCTTTGATGTCATTCTATAATTTGTCTGGTCAGCACACCAAATCTGTTCTTGAGATGGTTTTTAAACCCAGGAGGGATATACTCAAGGTCAGACTTTGTCTCTTGTGGACTTGTTCTAATTTTCTTCAGTTTCATTTTGAATTTGCATGATCTGTGCTGCAGTCAGCACGCAGTCTTGTTCTCACTGCTGATGTGGAGCTTTTCCATTGTCTTTTTCCACAGATGTAGTCAGTTTGATTCCTGTGTATTCCATCTGGTAAGGTCCATGTGTACAGTCACTGTTTGTGTTAGTTAAAAAGGATATATGCAGTGAAGAAGTTTTTAGTCTTGCAAAATTCTATCATGTGCTCTCAGACACCATTTCTATCACTGAGGCCGTATTTTCCAACTACCGATCCCTCTTCATTTCCAACTTTTACATTCCGGTCGCCAGTAATTATCAACATATCCTTACTGCATGTTTGATCAATTTCATACTGCAGAAACTGGTAAAAATCTTCAGTCTCTTCTATATTTGGCCTTAGTAGTTGGTGCGTAAACTTGAGTACTCATCATATTAGCTGGCCATCCTTGTAGGCATATGGATATTATCCTATCACTGACAGCACTGTACTTCAGGACAGGTCTTGCAATGTTCTTTTTGATGAAGAGTGCCAACACCGCTCCTCTTCAAGTTTTAGTTCCCAGCATACTAGACTATATGATTGTTGGATTCAAAATAGCTAATACTGGCCTATTTCAGCTCACTAATGCCTAGGACGTTGATGTTTTTGCATTCCATTTCATTTTTTATGATCTCCAATTTTCCCAGATTCATACTTCATGCATTCTGCTGATTATTAATGGATGTTCTCATCTGTTTCTTCTCATTTTGAGTTGTGCCACATCAGCAGATTAAGATCCTGAAGGCTTTGCTCCATCCCCAGCATTCAGGCTGCCTCTACTTGGAGGAGGCAGCTCTTGCTTAGGCATCTTCTGAGTGTCTTCCACGCAGGGGGACTTGTTTTCCAGCACCATAGCTGATAGTATTCCACTGCTATTCACAAGGCTTTCCCTGGCTAATTCTCTTCAGAAGTGACTTCTGGGTCCTTCTTCCTTGTCTGTCTTAGTCTGGAAGCTCACCTGAAACCTGTCTCGCACGGGTGACCCTGCTGGTACCCAAATACCGGAGGTATAGTTTCCAGCATTGCAGCAACAAGCAAGCCTCCACTGATAGACAAGTGGGGTCTGCTCCCTTGATCTTTATTCCTCTTATCTAGTTTTGAGCTACACAAGGGAATATGATGTTTATAGATCATTCTCTAACAGAATTAGGTCAAGAGACTTACACACATTTTTCTTTTAGACAGAATTTACATGTACTTGTAGTTCATTAACACTTAATGTTGACGGAGTCATTTCTACGTCCAACCAACTCTTCTACATGTTTCACACATCATCTGCTTCTGTGATGTAAATACTACAACTAGTCTATTTCATGAAGGATGAAACTGAATTTTTGAGATGTTCCATGACACGCAAAAGATGAATAGCTATAAAGTGTTATGGTTGGGGATTCAACTATGCCTAGAGCTTCTTCCAGACTCACATGCTTAAGCAAATTAAATGGCTTGACTCACATAGAGGACAAATGTGCAAAAACAAATTTAAGTGCTATTATCTAAATGCCTAAATTGTTTGAGGAATGATTCCGAGGCACAAAACTCAGCAGATCTTCTAGGTGAGGAAACCAAGCAGAGATGATGGGCACCCAGAGCACAGTATTCTTGCGATGAAGTAGTCACTTTATCCAGAGGTCACAGGAGCCCATCCATCTACAACAGAGCAAGCCTGTTGGTTAATAGATGGGACTGCCCTGACTCCTCTGTCTACTGAAGAGACTTATCCTTACCTAAAATTCAGTACTGTTGAATCAATTCTGTCTCCTAGCAACCTGGTAGGACAGAGTAGAGCTTCCCCACAGGGTTTCTGAGCTGTAAATCTTCATGGAACTATAGAATCACATCTTTCTCTCACTCTGCAGGTGGTAGGTTCGAACCACTGACCTTACGGGTATCACCTGAGCACTTAACCACTGCATTACTGTACCTACTATCAGATGGAGTCTCCTGGTTGTACTTATGTTTTGATAAGGTGTTATTGCTTACAATCGGATTATAACTCACTAAAGCAGAAATCTTGCTTCTTGATGAGTTTCACTTCCACATGATTTCAGCAGTGCGAAGACAAAGGATCTTTGTTCTTTACCAGCATTGGAGAGACTGCAAAGCTCTGGGGGCGAAGATAATAACTTATGGTACTCATCCGCTTTAAGTTTTAAGACCCTTAGCAAGAGGTTTTCTATTTTGCATTTCCTACTGAATCACTGAATGATGGATATTACCACCACCAAGAACAGGGTCTGTTAGTCATACTGGTGGGTGAACAAATGCGGCAGTAGTGGTGATTGTTCTGATTTTCTGTGGCTCACATCAGGTGCTCCTGAGATTTATTAGAGTTGATCCAGAGCAGCTCAGCAGGTAAGGACTCTTTTAACTGAAGATTTGTATAGTCTTTACCTGTTTTACACTGAGCCAACAAAACAGCCAGTAAGACTTCAACAAGAACATGTATTAATCCAGTCATAACTAAACTTTAGAAAACAAAATGTGTCCTCCTCCGTATTTAAGAAAGCAACAGTTGTTTTGCTTGTACTTGAAATAAAGATGTCGTACACATACCTTCTCAGATCTCAGTGACACACTGAGGCTTGTTCCATTGTCCCCGCTTGTTGAGTGGAGGTGAATGAATGGACACTATTTAAATCCCATTTTATATTAGAGAATATTTGTATATTCTCCTCATGAAGGCTCTGTGAGTTAACTATTACTTCTTTCATTTTGCAGATAAAAAAGGAAGAGATGTGTATATAATTTGTTCAAAATTAGTTTTCTAAAACTTCATAAAATTTGAAAATGAGACTAGGTCAGTTTGTCCCCAGACCTTTTGCTGGTTCATGACAAAACCCTGCATTTGTTTTGCTAAAAAAAAACTTCACAGAGCTCAGCACAGGCTGAGCACCAAAGGCATGACACAGATGGCATGAAGTTTTATTACTAAACTCTTTAACATACAAAATTTCTTAGAAGATAGAATTAATATGGAGATCAAGAGTAGAAAAGCAAAGCCAAAGCCAAGTGCCGTCGAGAAAAGCAAAAGGAAGATCATTTTAGAATATGATCGTAACTATGGTCTTTCTCTGTCTAGTACTTGAAAAAAAAAGCCTCGCTGAGTAGAATTACATCTCATAATTTCAGTGAAATTCCGGCTGGCTGTACAAACCACTCCCATCCACCTGCTGGCCATCAGGTAAGAGAAGATCACCATATCCTTGTCACCCAGAAGGAAGTTTGCAGCTCCTAAGGACCTACTAAATGTGGACTGACTTGTTCTTTCTCTTTCTTTTCCTTTTCAGTGTTTGCCCTAGAGTAATAATAGACCATGGAAAAATCACCCTAAAATTGTTACAGCTAAAGCCATGTTCAAATCTGGTTGATAGGCTGGAAAAAGGGGCAAATCAATGGTGCCTCTTCACCTCTCAATATCTATAGGACACAAAGAATTGTTTTGGTCATTTGCCCAGGGGGAAAAGGATAAGCTGGTAAGCTGTTAAAAAACTCAGTATCAGTCACCAGTCACATGTTTTTATGGCTGTGAGGGTGACATCAGCTCTCCCTTGAACTACAACTCTAGGGTTATTTTCTTCTGGTGGAGCACTAAGAAGACTCAGTGCCGTCAAGTTGATTCTGACTCTTTAGAAGACAGTGTATCAAAGATGAATTTAGATATATTCCTTTTACAGAAATTCCCTGAAGTGAAAGCAGTAACTGTTACGTCACACATGGATTTTGACTAAACGTTGTAACAGATCTGGCCAGAAAGTTTGGAAAAACTCATGCATCTCCATCAACTCCACTGTGACAAACAGATGGGGAGGAAAGCTAAAAGAAATTCACAGTATACTAATACACATTTTAAAAAATCTCTGTTATTGAGTTCCAGTTTTATTCCATTGTTGGAAGAGAAGAACTTATCATGGATGGAACTGCATCCCCCGAAAGATGTATGCAGCCTTTTGGTTCCTGGTAGTGAGTGGGATTCCTGTGTGTTGTCAATTCTCACCTCTGTGACATTATTGCAGAGGATGGGCAGTGGTAGTGTTGGTTGGACAGGACTCGATCTGTAAGACTGTATTGTGCCTTGAGGCAATCGTTTGGGATATAAGGGAAAGGAAAGCAAACAGATTGCAGGGGACCTCATGCCATCAGGGAAAAACCAGTGCCAGCAGCAGAGCGCGTCCTCTGGACTCCAGGCCCTGAGCCTCAGAGGCCCCGGTCCAGGGAAGAGTGATGATGAGGACCTTCCTCCAGTTCCAGCAGAGAAGGAATTCCCCTGGAGTGGAGGCCCTGAATTTGGACCTGTAGCCTACTGGGCTGTGACAATATAAATTTCTCTTGATTGAAGCCATCCATTGGTGGTTTTCCTATTATAATAGCACCAGATGCCTCAGACAGATCCTTTGCATGATTTCCATCTTGTTAGATTTATGAAGGACTGTTCCGTGGTTTAACATATACTCTCTCTTGGAGAGTGATCAACGTGTACTGTGGAACAACTGTATTTTAGTCTCACTGTGTGGAATGTTCTGTAAGTATCTGTAAGTCTAGTTGGTTTACAATGCAGTCCAAGTTCTTTATTTCCTTATTGATCTTATGCCTAAATGTTGTCTTCACTATTTAAAGGTGTGTATTGAAGCTCCCCACCGATATTGTAGAACTATCTAGTTTTATAAATTTTTACACACACTCGTTTGGGCATGTGGACAGTTCCAACGACAGAGATGGACCTTACTCAAGCCATGGTGTTATCAATAGCCTTATATGCTTGTGAAAGCTAGACAATAGTGAGAAAAACTATAGAAGAATTGATGACATTGAATTATGGTACTGGCAAAGAACATTGAATACACTATAGGCTTCCAAAAGAAAGAACAAATTTGTCTCACAAGCCAGAATCCTCTTTAGAAACAAGGACAGTGAGACTTCATCTTACATAATTTGGACATGTTATCAGGTGGGATGGGAGTCAGTTCTACCCTGGCCCCTAGGGTCGCCATGAGTCAGATCCGACTCGACGGCACTTGGCTTGGCTTGGCTACCAGGTGGGACCAGTCCCTGGACAAGGATATCACCCTTGGTAAAGGAGAGGGTCAGTGACAAATGGGAAGAGCCTCAACCAGATGGATGGCATGATGGCTGCCGCAGTGGGCTGCAGCAGAGCAGGGGCTGCGACAGTGGCTCAGGATCAGGCCTTACTTCATCCTGTTGTTCACAGGGCCTCTCGGAGTCCGAGCTGACCCGACACACACGTAACCACAGCACCTGGCGACATCAGTGGCACAGTTCTATGTCCTTTTTTTGCCGTGTTTAGTTACACGTAACCACTGCCACGACCCAGCTAGAGTGCTGTTCTGTCCATTGTTAACACGTAACCCACTGCCATCGAGTTGATTCTGAGTCACAGTGACCCTCCAGGACAGAGCACAGTGGACTCATCGCGTTTCCATGGAGTGCCTGGTGGTTCTGAGCAGGCAAGCTCTCACCCGCTGTGCCACCAAGGCTCCTCTGTAACATGAGGAAGGTGAAAAAAGGCAATGCCGCAGAGAGACGGTCCAGGTATTCATCCTCTTGTATTTATTCAACACAATTTATTTAATGAAATCTGAGGATTTAAAAAAAAAAGAGTGAAGCTTGTTTAAACTTCTGATTTGAACTTCTGGCCACACATTTGGTACTGTTCCATTATGGCAGTCTTAGGAAACTAAGACACATACTGTTGTCAGAAAAAAAAAAAAACACTGTGAAACATTTTAAAATCTTTATTTGTACTCAGGTCATTCCTTGTGTGTTTGGCTGTCTTCCTTGCTCAAGTCAGAAGTTTGCAGTTGTCCTGTGTGTGCTGAGTGCATTTCCACTGCTTTCTCGTCAGCCACCCTACTGTGATCCCTTTTAGCTTCTTTCCTAAGTCGTTTCTCTATCCCACAGTTTGCTCGTTCCAAGCTATCTAAAGAAGATTTCGCAATCCACTATCAGTGCCAATAGTAGTAATTTAGATTCACAAGATCTTTTTGTCCTCTTAACAAAAAAAAAGGAAGTGGGTTGTAATCAACTGAACAGCAACAAGTTTGGGCTTGGTATTTACACCAAAGCTGATGAGTAACTCTAATGCACCAGATGACACATGCTCCTTAATTATAACCCTTTGGATGTGACACAAATCTTCTTATAATTAGTTTAAACCAAAAGAAGAGTTTATTGTCCATTAATTAAACCACAAGAAGGATAAATGAAGTTGGCTCAAGGGATGACGGGAAGTAGAGGCTCTTGTGTCCCCAGGAGCTTTTCTTTGAGTTCTTCTCTGCTCCTGAGTGATTTCCCATGTCTTAGACAGGTTTTTGTACTATGGACCTGATTCCCATTCTTTCCTGTTTAACCTATTATTGAGCTGAATACAAAAGAGGTCTAGTCCCAGCTCTGATTACAAAAGCTTAAGGGAAGAATCCTGACTGACCTAACTTAGGTCATGTCTGCTCCTGGACCACTCACTACAGTGAGTTGAAACCATTTGAGGTTAATTGGTCTATTGGCTGTTTGATCATTACAATCACATAAGAAGATGGCATACCATTTGAGTCATCTAATAGAGTTAAAGGAAGAACCACTTACACACGCTCGATAAAAAACAAACTAAACATGATGCTAACTCATAATGACCCTATGGCACACAGTGAAACTGTCCCATATGGCTTCCAAGAGGCACCTGGTGGATTCGAACAGCATCTTTGGGGTTGTAGCTCTTAACCGCTATGCCTTGAGGGTTTCCAAAATTCACCAAAAGAAGGAAAATATTACTACTAGGCCAGAAGAGTTACCTGGAAAAATAAATCAATAAACATTTATGGCATACGATTAGAGTAAATGACAATTTTTGATAGTTTGAGTATTTTTGTGTGAATAATGCACCCATATAAATGAAGCACCCATGCATATAACATGCATAACATATTGAGGGAAATAATGCACAAAGGAATTGCACAGGTGGCAAAAAAAAATACACGAGCATGATATTTATGTAAAAACATGACGCTCCCCAACTCATGAAGATTGATCAGTAAATATGGTGACGTTTTAACTTCACTCTGATGCTGCCTTTAGCCTCTGAGACAAGTAAACTGCTACTCAATGAAGAATTCCCTAAAAAAGGGGTTATTCATCTCGCACTTGGCAAGAATTTCAGAAACTTGGAATGAAACCACTGTCTTAATAATTCTAAAAGTTTATGATATATGAATATGTATTTATTTATACCGAGACAAAATATGTACCATATAACTTCTGTCTGTGTTTCTCAATTTTAAATTCAAGTCTCTCTGTCTTGCTCTCTCTCTCTCAGACACACTCACACCGAATAATCCCTTTACCATATATTTGAAGACAGCTATAATGACCTTGATCTCCACCACATAATATTTTCTTCCTGATGATACGTCAAGTTCCTTCAAATATTTTATATAATACATTTTTAAATAGAACATAAAAATATGGTATAAAATTGGTGTCTTCTGCACCAATGCTAACTCTTCAATACTGCTTTGAATATATAAACTCAAAATCCGTATGATTATCAGCCTAGAGTATCTTCCTGGAAAACATGAGAACGTTGACCTCATTAGAGGCATACTTCTAATAATGATGTTAAAATCTGTGCAACTTTTCGTGGTTGCCATGGATGAGGCAGTGGGGTGCCCAGAGACTCTTCCTATATACCAGCCCTGATGCCACTCCACCTCCCAAGTCATTTCCTAGGGAATGGACTCTAAAGGCCGCTTCAAAGACAGTACACAGATCAAACTTGGGAAATCAGTGAAGAAGAGTGGCGGCATGCTGAACGTCAGAGCAGGCGAGTTTATTATGTCAGTCACAAGTGAACACCTATCCATTTTTAAACAGGGGTTTATGACAGGAATCGAAATCATTTGCTTTACTACTGAAGACAGTAAAGTTTATGTTTTTGTCACTGCTAAATTTCACAATCTGTCTGAGGCAGTCCGTCAGCCAGTTCTCGATACGAGAGAAAAGGTGAGGAGCTAGTACTGAGAGGTGATAGCTGACGTGACTGAGAAAACTTATGGGAGAAGCTTGGAATAGACTGAAACATTCCCCGCAAAAAGATCTAGATACACAAAAACTTGATCAGTAGAAGCCAGATCCACACGCTGGTCTGGAACAAGAAGACTGGCAGGTCCTAAAAGTCAGGTAGGGTGGGCGGTAGGATTCGGATCCATGGCCCAGAGAAGAGAAACCACGGGCTCCGCATCCCAAAGACCTGAAGTCACTGAGTCTACAACCCCACAAGTAGCGACTTCTGGATCCAGAGCCCAGGGACGGGAAGCCACGCACACGGTAACTCAGGGGTCTAAAGCCACTTGAGCCACAGCTCGGGGAGCAGCACCTTCTGGGTCCACAGCCCAGGGAGCAGCTGCTTCTGCAGCCAAAGCCCTGACCCCCAGGGTAACTTCTCTGGCAGGGACTGCAAAGCACGGAGGTCCTCGGGAGGCAGCAGGAGGGCCAGCAGG
Organism: Heterohyrax brucei; assembly: GCA_028571685.1. Lineage (NCBI taxonomy): Eukaryota > Metazoa > Chordata > Mammalia > Hyracoidea > Procaviidae > Heterohyrax > Heterohyrax brucei. The sequence continues at coordinate 80,143,106 of CM053148.1, read as the reverse complement.
ACCTGGACACCACACAGGAAGGCTGGCAGCTGCTGGGCACGCACCTGGTCTCCTGACAGCCCTTGTAGAGAGAGGAGCCCCACTGGCAGGCTCTGGGAGAGCAGAGACCGGTGCTGTAGACCAGGTGACCAGGGGAGGAAGAGCCCCGGGAGGACCATGGGTAACGAACACAGCTGCCCAGAGAGTGAGAGGAGAAGTTTCCAGAACAGCAGCTGTACAGCATGGTGGTTAGGGTTAGGTGAGAGGAGGTATGTGTTCAGCTGAGTTATAGGGAAAAGTCTCTGAATTTCAATGTTGTCTTCTCCACTCCAAGTTTTATATACTCTTTGATCTAGGTGTGTCCACTAGCCAGATGTTTTCCTCCTCTCCTTGCTCATCTTTTTATAAAAGGACACCTCACTAGTTTATAGTTGAATTTTAAATTACCACATCCTTGCCTTCTTAATCACTTGCACTTTAATCCTTGTACTTTAATCACTCTGGTACACGTAAGAGGAAGCTACTCAGTTTCTTTTCTCAGAAATTAATGTAGTTAGACTTCAAAGCTTAAGGTCAGCCTCCTTATTACTGACGTGTACCTTGTTCTATCAAAAGACATGATGTGAACTTTTTCTCCACATCAATTAGTTATCAAGGTCTTCAGTGGTTACTCTTTTGAATGGTTTGTTTTCTTGTTCACAAGCACCTTCAGATGAATTTCTCCAAATACTCCACACAGTAGTCTCAATAATCTAGCAATGGAAGCTTTCTTTTCTAAATTTACACCAATCCATTTAATTACTCACATACATTAATTTAGCCAAACTCAACTGTGAATTGGAAGCTTGGTTGTGTAGTCCTTAAGAGCTGTGGCTGCTAAACAAAAGTCAGTAGTTCAAATCCACCAGACACTCCTTGGAGACACTGTGAGACAATTCTACCCTGCCCTATAGGGTCTTCATGGGTGAAAATCAACTGGATGGTAAAGGGCTTGGTTTGGGGTTTAGTCCTGAGTTCATTACCAAAGCACCTTGGTTGTGTTTTCTGGCTTCTTACATCCTAAGTATATGGTCAGAATGAAAGAACTGCTCTGTAGGATTTCCAAAGTTGTAGTCTTTACAGAAGTTCACTGTCACAGCCACCTGCTTCATAAATGATTGTTTCTTCTTATTGTCTCTGTTTGCTTATCTGATGACAATGGAACATTTGACTCTTTTTTTCCCCATAACTTTCTATATAGTGAATTGTCAGTTTTGTTTCTCTATCTTTCTTCTATGGAGCAGCTGATGGGTTTGAACAACCAACCTTTTGGTTAGGAGCCAAGGGCTTACGCACTGTGCCATCAAGACTCATTTCCCTTAAAGATTACAGACCATGAAACCTTACCAAGTAATTCTGCTCAATCCTGTGAGTCATTGTCACTTGCCGTTGACACTACAATACACAATAACATGCTGTAAGTAACATGCTGTAAGTCAACGTTTGTTTGTGCATCTTTTATGGTAGGTAGATACTAAGGTGTAATCTTTAATTTGTACCTAAAATAATATTTTGGTGATGGCAAAAATTTTCTGAAATTACTAACTTAAAAATATTTGAGTGACATGAGTCTTTAAACACCTGGTCAGCCCACATAGGCTGAAACGCAGGTCGGTTCAGTAGTCTTCTCCTCATTCTCGGTAACGTAGAAGAAAAACTGAAGTTCGATCCATGGCGTCCTTACTTTGAGTCTGCTTTTAAATAACTATGCAAAGATAAAAGCAGCCAGAGAAAGGATTCAGCTTGAACTAGGCTCAGAAAATAATCTATTAGTCTTATTTATATTAGGCTATCAAAAAAAAAAAATAGAGGACAAAAAACATACCTGCTGCTTTCATGTTGATTCTGAATCTTAGTGATCCTGTAGGACAGAGTAGAAATGCCCCGCAGGGTTTCCAAGAACCAGCTGGTGAACTCGAACTGCCAACATTTTGGTTAGCAGCTGACCTCCCAACCACTGCATTACCAGGGTCCGCACTAGGAGATGAGTACCTAATAAAGCCTTATTTACTTCACTTATGAATATTTGCTTTAAATAGTGCTCAACAGGACAATTTCATACAAGGATCTTTTTATGTTTCAAGTATTTTTTTTTCAGTCCACCAAAAACAAATTACCTGCATAATCCAAACTTCGATTTATGAAAAATTTGAAGACAAGGCTTCTTATCTGGTTTTTGTGCCTTCTTCTGAATCTGACTTTTTGTGTAGCTTAATCAAGAGAAGTGGTGTTCATAACTGTCAGGGAAAACAAGAGCCTTAAACCAAAAACCAAACCCACTGCCAGCAAGTCCGTTCCGACTCATAGCGACCACATAGGACAGAGTAAAACTGCCCCATAGAGTTTCCAAGGAGCACCTGGTGAGTTTGAACTGCCAACCTTTCGGTTAGCAGATGTAGCACATAGCCCAATACACCAGCAGGGTTTCCTACCTGGAAGTTAACTGGCTTTATTCCAAAACATGCTGCTTCAGGGAACTTGGTGACTTGTTTTGTGGTGACGTCTCCTGTTGCGCATCCAAGTGGGGCATGCATCACGCGACGTGTCCCTGAGCAGTACTCGAACCATTGCTCAGATTCACTGGAGTAAAGTAAGCTATGCTTCATGAGTAGGCATCTATTAAGTTCACTAAGATGTATGTGCCGCCCCCAACACAGGGATTCTTTATAAGCCTTTCATTCCTTTCCAGAACGAGAAATCCTTCTTCCTCTGAAAAGGTGATTCTGGTACAGAAAGACTCACTGATGTCTAGTCCGTGCTTTCCCAGGCTAGTTTCCAGTGTCTTGGAGTAACTTAGGAATGAACCAATTACAGTGAACGTTCCTCCCCTACTCCTAGTTAGGTTAGCACTGTTCCCAAGAGTTCTTTGCTCATTTTATGCAAATACTAAAAAGTAACTCAAAAATACCAATACATTTGTTTTTCTAAAAGGAAAAAAAGAAAAGCAAAACAAAACTGGAGAAACATGAATAGCTTAGAAGTAAATCCTGAAATTCATAAAAAAAAAAAAATACTACATGTATTCTATAGACAGGCAAAGTTTTTATTTTTAAGATTTTTTTTTTTACTACCTGGTTTGTCAGAGGAAAGGTATGATATTACAAACAAACTTTCCCTCTTTTAAGGAATTGAGGAATACCCATACTACACGCAATAATAAAACAAATACCAGTGTATGAACTGAAAGATCACTCGCCAGTGTATCTAGATTGCTGTGGCTGAGCATAAGGTGAGTGCCCAGGAATCTCCGCTGGATTTCCTATGCTAAAAGAATTCTACCACTGAACAACACTGCCTCTGTAAGCTTTCTCAGTGTTTTACAAATCCTTAGATCTTCCCTGAATGCCTTTTCCTGTTTGGGTTCAACTGAAATCCACAGAGCTGGACTTCAAGATCCATCCCAGGTAAAGTTTCCATCTGGAAGTTTCATCCTAATTTTTCCTTGACAAAACTGTCTTGGTTCAAATACATTCATCAACTTCCCATGTTTTTAGAGTTGGTTCTCCAGAATGGGCTTATTTTAATTTCTTACTTTACATATCATAGGAAAATAAGGTACAAGACCACAAAAACATAAGTTCAGGACTACTAGTTTTCAAGAAGAAACACATACAGGATGAAGAATAGACAAAACAGTAAGAAATTGAGAAAGTTGAGTTCAAAAAGGCTTCCTGGACCTAAAGAGATGTCCGGATAAAAGAAGATTTAAACACAGAGAAATGAAGCAATAAGAAGTTAGAGGAAACAGCAGGAAGGTGTCAAGTCTAACATATATTTTGAAAGCTTTATGCCAGTCCTTTTATGTATGCAATCTCACTGAACTCTCCTGAGAAATGCATGTCATTCTCATTCTCAATTTTCACTGAGGAAACAAAAGCAAACACAATTTAGCAACTTATGTATGATCGCATATCTCCTAAGTGATGAAACTGAGATTCAGATTTAGGCCTACCCTACTCTAAATCCCATGATTTTCACTCCATGCCATTCATTTCACCTATTCTCATAACTGCCTTACACAGGATAGGTTTTTATTAAGTTTGGACAGATGAATTAATGTATACGGAGGTGAATGAATGTAGAAATGAGTAAAGTCTACGAGGTAATGAGAGATTGAGTTATTGCTGTCAAATTCATTCTCAAATTCTCCAAAACTCTGATAGGTTTCTGAAATATATTTCTGCATGAAAAGAATTCTATTCTGATCATAGGTCAAATTCAAATTCTGCTTCTTTGAGATAATTATTAGCGCAGAAGATAATGATTGAGACAGCACTTAGTGCAGAAGATATGACTTTTTTTAACCACATGCCTTAAGTTGTTCTCTTTTCTGTTTTTCACCAAGAATGGAGAGAAGCTGATTACTGTTTGGACTTTTTAAAAAATGTGTTTCTTGAGGCTTCAAGTTTGAATAGAGACCAAGAGGAGACCAAGAAAGAGAGAGAGAGAAATAAGAGAGATAATTAAGAGTCTAGCTTTAGCAGGGATTCAATATCAGGAGACTGTGGCTTCAGTAGTCTCCAGAAACACTATCCCTAGAAATTAATGGGTTTTCCTTAAGGAAAGCACAACCAATGCATTTTGAAGGAAGGAGAAACAGGAGGAAGAAATTCAGTTTTCTCAAGTTCAGTTTTCCTTGGCGTTAAATGAGAAATCAGAGTGCATTTTTTCCTAAATAATTTTACAAACCCTTATAACTGAGTGTGGTGTGTGAAGACACACTGACACTCAGAGTCCTTTGGAGTCTAGTATTCAGTTGTCTAATTAAAACAAAATTGATTTGCCTCCACACAGATGTAGCTGAACATATCTTATTCATTTATTTAAGAGACAGAGATGATTCCTTTCTCATTTAGAAGACGGAGGTGGTTCTTCTCAAGACCCCGAATCCAGTCATCACTAGGAAACAGAGCAGGGCTTCCTGCCACCTCCCATGCTCTACCCTGTCTTTCCAACTGACAGGATACCAGTCTTTGATTTCCAATCCCTAGTCAATGGCAGCATTTTTTTTAATGAGTCTCATTGTTCATGAAGTGTTATTTTCAGTTGTCAAGCAGTAAAAAAAGAATAAAATCAATATTCCGAATGCTCACATTTATGTTTTTAACATTACTGAAAGTTCACCAACAGCCAATAATTGAGAGACATTCTCTCTGTCATCAATGTCCTTTCAGTCTGATAGACTAACATGACATGTTGCATAAAACTGTCCAACAAAGTTTCAACAATATGAAGCAAATGAAAAAGTCATTATTACTAAACAGGAAACTCTGGTTGCTGAGTGGTTAAGCACTATGTCTGCTAAACAAAAGATTGACAGTTTGAATCCCCCAGGTGCTCCTTGGAAACTATGGAGCAGATCTACTCTGTCCTACAGGGTCACTATAAGTCAGAATCAACTCAACAGCAGTAGGTGAGTATCAATAAAGGTGACATGAAAGAAACAGGGACTCGGTTTATAATACTTCCCAGAAATAAGTGACCTAAACTGGACAGTACAGCCCTTTAATGGTGTGCATCCAAACCTTAGTCTGCTTTGGATGGATTCAACTTGTAAGGGCACACTTTCTGTGCACCAGGAATGTGTCTACAATTTGAGCGCTGGAATGGACAAATGAACAAGCAAAGGCAATCAGTTTGCACTGCTAATAAACGAGAAAACCAGAACCAGCTTCTGAAATTAGAGGTCTCTCAGGCATCAGCATTCCCTCTAGCTGTCTCTCAGATTCTGGGGTACTGTCACCGTACTGTGCCTCTGCTATCAACATTCACCCGTAACACTGCTTACGTATGGAACGGAACCAATACAAAAGTAAGAAGAACTCCAGACAAAATCAGGCTCTGCTTCTCGGTAGAATCCCAGACCTGATCGCGCTCCACTTGCTTACAAAGGTGAGGAAGTCTAGAAAACAAAGAAACTTCAGCTCTCTTCGTTGTCAGTCCTCATGAAATCTGGAAGTGCAGCTCAGCAAGTGGCTCCTCTTTGGCCTCTGCTTCCTGCTCTCCCAGCCACACCATTGACTCCCATGCTATCCCTTGCCTCCCAGGAAAAGGAGAGTTCAGGTACAGAAAGCTCACCAAATTCTACACTACTTTCTAGAAGTTACAGAAATAAATGCAGAGTAAATGTAGAAATGGGGTCCCTGGAGGTAAAAACAAACAGTCAATGTGCTTCGCTGCTAACTGAAAGATGGGAGGTTTGAGTCCGTAGAGAAGAAAGGACTGGCTACGCGAAGGACTGCTGATATACTTCCCAAAACTCAGCTACTGAAGACCCTAGGGAGCACACTTATGCTTTGACACACACGGGTTGCCATGTGTTACAGTCATCTTGACAGTAGTGATACTGGTAACCCCAAATACAGAAGTGCCTTCTTTATACCATTCATCATCCCCTCGGTACCTCAGGAAGACTTTGGGAACGAGGCACAGCATAGTGACACTCTGGGATCGTAACTTCACCCAAGAGGCGAGTACTAACACACACATGCTTTCTAGCCTGTCTTCTAGGGTGTGCCTTAGGCCAATATTGGGTATCATCAGCTGGATAACACAAAGCCACGTGTCTCATCTAACCCACTTTTGAGTCTTCCTACTTCTAAGTTCAAAAGCTTCCAAATCTAGCTAAAAGATATGGGTGCCTCCGTGCCTCCTCTCAGCTGTCCAGTCAGTTAACCAAGTAGTTAATATTTATATAACCTGATCACATTTTATTTTAAGACCATCTGCTATGTCTAGCTTTTCTTTTCCTTCAGTTTACACTATTTATTTTTAAAAAAACAAAAAAACAAATGAACAAACAAAAAAATTTCACTTGCTTTCAAGTCAATTTCAACTCCTAGAGACCCTGTAAAATAGAACTGCCCTGTAGGATTTCCAAGGAGCAACTGGTGGATTTGAACTGGCAGCATTTTGGTGGATTTAAACTGCCAACCTTAAGTGCCTGTACTATCCCTGGGGCTAGTTCATGTGCGCTCCTCTAGTCACCATGCTGCTCATCTGATTTCTAACCCCAAAGCCCTTTTCATTCAGCACTACAGCTTCAACTCTCATAGTCTGTCTTCTCTCCCGCAGTCGTGGTGAAAGGGAGTCATTACTAGTCACCAGGAGGCTGTCTTCATGATGCCAGTGGGCAGTGACTTGCCGTCTGTGTTCAGACCTTCAGATGCTACGTCTTACATAATGGATGTTAATGCCACTAACTCCATCTCCCTATTCCCAAACTGCAGCTTTGTCGTCTCTGTTATATCTGCACAACAGTGTGAAAGAAAGTGCAGCATCTGGTAAGCAAGAAGTGCTCATACACTAAATTACTATGTTAACACATAAAATATATTTCCTTTTCTCTCTTTGCAGTGTTATTCTCTATGTTCTCTGCAAGACCAGCCCTGATCAGAGATGGTCAAGATAATGAAACTAAATCAAAACAAAGCCATTATTATCCAGTCAGTTGACTCTCAGCAACCCTGCTGGACGGAACAGAACTGCCCCAGACGGCTTGAGGGAACCGGATTGCCAGACTTCCCTCCCACAGAATAGTTGGTGTGTTCCAAACACCAAACTTTCAGTTAACAGCCAAGTGTTCAACCACTGAGCACCAGAGCTGCCTTTGTCTGCTGATAAATCTTACAGTAGGATTGCACAGGGCTCTGAGGGTCTCCTGAAAACTTTCGACTAATTGGTAAAGCTTTAATTTAAGGAAATGGTTTCCTGAATCATGGTGAGTCACACTATCCTGTGGAGGGACCTGAGAAAGAGAGCAAGCATTTATCTGTGTTTGTTTCTCTTTGTTTGCTTGTTCTAAAATGATCGATTGTGAATCTGTTCTGTATTCAGAACGAAGACAGCACTGATTCAAGTCTTTGTCCTGCGTGTAAAAGTCAATCTAAGTTCCTCGGGCGTCTAGTGTATTTTATGTTGGAGGAGATAACCTCGAATTCCTACACAACCCAGGCAGATCCCAATGTCAGTGAGCTGGTCGGGTCCACCTGTGACTTGTTTCCTGACTGGTGTTTTATATTCCAATCCATCAACACAAGTGCATTATGTTTAACTACTGAACAAGGATGAACCTCCACCAAGTACATAAGGAAGTTTGTTTTCTCCAAGTTTCTTAAAACCCTGTGATTGTAGATTCATGTCTCATCCTAAACTTGTGCTAGACACATTAATTAAGACAGTAAAATAATCCTTCAGGCTTGATGACTAATGGCAATTGGAATCTGGCCTCTGAGTCAAGAGGAAATAACAGGCACCCAGAACTGGGGGAAATTGCTAGAGACATACTTCGCATATACAGAAAAGCTCATGCTTGATTCTGTCTGATTCCTCTATGTGAGTAAAAAAGCCTACCGTGGCCAAATTTTCAGAATTTTAAAAATAAAACAGAATTCCATATTTATGTGAGTTCTTTCAATTTTAAGATATTGACAACAAGTTTAAAGCTTAGGCTCACTGTGGGTCAGACCTGACTGAATGGCAGTAGTTTATTTATTTATTCTGTGGAATCTACACTGAAAAGATAAGCAAACCTATGCGGCTTAGGTTTGATTGAAAACTTGAGAACAGGTGATCTACTATTTAATTCAGTATCATTTATTACCATATTAATGGGACAGAGGGGTTACAAATTTACAGGGAAAAGAAGGACATGGTCTAACACCTGTGGGGGAGGCCAGAAGGTATGGTCTCTGAAGACAAACTCTGCTGACTTCATTGCTTCACTTAACACTTCTCCTGCTTCTAGTCAACAAAAAGTCATTCTTAGTTATGGCAGAATGGTTGTTTTCCAACTATTCTTTGGAAACCAGAGATTTCTTAAAGGACTGATCTTGCCAATTGTAGCACACTAGCTAGGGCCTTTACTGCCTGTGCAAGATGCCCAAGGAAAACAGATTCAGAATCCAGACAATCAGCTACAATTTGAAGAAGTAGCTGTTTAACATGGATTCAATTCGTTCATCACTCCCTTGGGTTATAAAAGTCTTGCATAGTACTTCTGGTTTTTTGGGTTTTTTTAATTTGAAAATATTTTTACATTGAAGAAAATTTGACACATTCAACCTGCGATCACAGTGTAATTCTGAAACATGTGGGGTGGCCACATGTCAGAATGGACCCAAAAAACAACTTTTTTTTCCAATAGTGGATCCAACAAGATGGCGCTTGGCTTGGCCAGTGTATATTTATTGCATTTGTATTAAATAGAGTTGCAACTCAGAACCCTAGGCATTGACACACTTCTTGAGTCTCTACATCACTTATTTAACCTTTGGTATATATTCTATCATTGACTTTGTCTTGAATTATCAGGAAACATATCATTATATTCAAAGAATGTTATCAATTTATCAGATATTTTATTTTATTTTTGATTTAGAGTTAAAGAGGGTCAAAGACAAATAACTAAAGCCACAGCAACAAAAACAGTGATGAAAGCACTAAAAATTAGACTGGAGAAAGACGTTTGCATGAAAAAGATATGAAGGAAGACCTTCACTACACTGCATCCAGGTATCTACAGTTTCAGAAAGAGATCGTGGCACCAGCACACATTCAGACATTTGGGAACTGTCTCAGGCAGAGGTAGAGGCAGATTTAACTGTGTGATGCTTAAGCTTCCGGGCCCTCTTTCCTGCATTCTCCCAAAGCTCTATTGGAACCCCACCAGGGAAGCTGGAGAAGTTGGTTTCTCTCATTGCACTGTTCTAGTAGAGAATCGCTTCTTGGACCTTGGGGAGCTGTGGACGAATCCAGGGGGGTTGTCTACATTATCTCTAATGACTTCTGTCTCCCAGCAACAACTTGATGAGTCTTGACCTCAAGAGGAAGGACTGGCAAAGTACACTCTTGAGCTATCTGTTGTGGGGTCACTACAATCCAGGAGCCACAACAATGCTGACAGACAGACAGACAGATACACACACACTCCTTCAGGGCTAGCAGATTGGGTGGAGCGGTGATCCAGGGCCACTGGGCTGAGCCTAATCTCAGCTTGAAGTGCTTGACTGCGAAGGGACTATAGAGCACGTTACAGATGTGGCATCACGAGTCACAAATGCTGATGCTGAAACATTTTTGCCACCAAAAAGAATGTTTGATATATGATGAATGAGAAAGCCAAACTCATTGTCACTATGTCAATTTCGACCCATAGTAGCCCTGTGAGACACAGGAGCACTAGCAGAACAACTAACAGAACAAAGCAGACGGTCACACCTTTCTCCTGCCGAGCTGTTGTTTATTTCCTCTCCACGTCTCCATAGCTTCTGCCACTTTGCTTTTCTTCACATGTGCCCATTGTGGTCTCTGGTCATTTCTGGCTTGGCTTCATTTTTCTAAACATTAACTTTTCTAAATATTTGTTCATGTTTGTCTGTTCCTAAGCGCCTCGCTCAATCCCTTTGACTTGTTTCCATGTGTCCCCTCTAGACTGGGCATAAAAATCCCAGAACTCACTGCCATCCTGTCAATTCTGATTCACAGTGACTCTACAAAACCAAAAATCAAACTCACTGCCATCAAGTCAATTTTGACTCATAATGACCCTATAGGACACAGTAGAACTGCTGCATAGTTTCCAAGGAGCACCAGATGGATTTGAACTACTAATTTTTTGGTTAGCAAAGATAGCACTTAACCACTAAGTCATTAGGGCTTCTAGCTTCCTTGTAGTTTAACAATACATGGAAAATGATTTTGGAGAATGAGAATTAATGGTGTTATGTTAGCACAGTCTTCAGAAGATTCCTCATTAAGACCCAAGTTCTGTCAATTGACAGTTGGTACAAAAGAAGAATGGTTGGATTTAATCTCCACCCTCAGAGGAAAACATCTATACAGGTGTTCATGACAGGAAATATATGAGGGACTTTCCTGGCCTTAATGAAAAAGACATCAGTGACATACAGTCATCACGTTGATAACGTAAATGTCATCCACTGACTTACAGCTGTGGCAACAGAGTAAGTTCACCCGTAATATAAGAGGAGTGGAATTAGTTAACTACATTTACGAAGAAATGTACTGAGTTACACATGTGCAAGTGGGGGGTCTAAATGCAGGGAATGATGACCCAGAGTCATGCCCACTGCTAAGAGTATAAAAGTGCCTCCATCCAGAGATGACATTAGAAATCAGGATTTCCTTACTGTAAATTGCATCTCCTCTCACCATGCCCTATAGCTGCTGCTCCAGAAACTTTTCTCCCTGCTCTCTGGGTAGCTGTGTGCCCTACCCAGGCTCCTCCTGGGGCTCTTCCTCCCCAAGCAGCCTGGTCTACAGCACCAGTCTCTGCTCTCCCAGCACCTGCCAGTGGGGCTCCTCTCTCTACCGGGGGCTGTCAGGACACCTGGTGTGAGCCCAGCAGCTGCCAGCCCTCCCATCTGGTGCCCAGTCCCTGCCAGACTTCCTGCGGCCGCCCAAGGACCTCCATGCTCTGCAGTCCCCGGGAGGTGACTTACCCTGGGGATCTGGGCTTTGGCTCCAGAAGGCGCTGCTCCCTGGGCTGTGGATTCAGAAGGCACTGCTCCCTGGGCTGTGGATTCAGAAGGTGCTGCTCACTGAGCTGTGGATCCGGTGGCCTTAGGTCCCTGGGTTAAGGAATCTGCGTCTTCCCTTCCCTGGGCTATGGGTCTGGATTCTGCCACCCAACCTGTTTGGCTTCCAGGACCTACCAATCTGTTCGTCAGCCAGCCTGTGGGTCTGGCTTCTACTAGCGTCTTATGACATTGTCATTCATGTTGACAAATGTCATCAGTGTTTCCACTCATAACCTCTATTGTTCTCAGCATCTCTGGAAAAACTACCCCTCTTATTCTCCCACTATCCATTTCACACTAAGTCTTGGGTACCAACAATGACTGACAGACTTCTATCTCAAAGACTCTGTTATTAACTTATCAAACCAAATAAATTCTAAAACTTGCATTGGGGATGAAATTCATATCATTGTATTTTCTTTCAAAATTATATAAACTATCAAATCATTTTAATCTAATAAACTTATTGATTCTAATATCTAGCTATCTTAGTTATTGTTGATTATAGACTAAGGCTTTGGCTGTGTTGATTTAGGAAAAGATAAATACCCATGTATGAATTCAATACATGGGTTTCGAATACATACAAGCTGGGAATCTGAACTAATATCTTTTGGATTGGGGTATTTTTCTTATTTAAATTGTAGTCCATTTTTGGATACACAGATTTTTATAAATTTAAAGCCCAGAAGCATGAGTTAGAATGAGGATCTTAAAAGATGTGGGTTCTTCTGTCTATGCTGACAGGTAGAAGGTAGCCAGATGGTGACAGATATATTTGGAATGCAGACAAACAACTAATATTTCAATTTAGATGATTAGTGTTACCCAGTGCTGTCAGGTGTTACACATGAAAATAAATTTGAATAGAAGTCAAATTCTAAGTGATTAAGTATGAACTTGAAGGTATTTTGACTGAGGTTTATCAATTTTTTTGGTAAATATGATCATATGTCTGCATTTCACTAATGAGTTTTCAATGTGAAAAATACAACAAAACATAGGGAAAAGGATCTAAGTTCTAAGGTTGAGATTCCACCTTGGTATTTAACTAAGTTTCAGAGTAAGTAGAACAGCAAATAATAAGCTTTCAATATTATGATCCATAACAATTTTATGTGTGTCTCTGCTTAAAACTCGGAGCAAGTTGATTTTCTTTTTTGCATTAACAACCTTTGTTTTCACAAGGCAAAGATTACCAGAAAAGTCAAGTGATAAGATATATAGGTTCTTCATAAGCTATCCAAAATGGAGAAGAAAAAATAAAGTGATGTTCAGTAATCATTCTCACCCATTATTAATTTGGATTGTCTACTAGCCATTACAGAAAGACATCCATTGTATTTTTATGTCATGTTAAATCTGAGAAAGTGGAAACTCAAAGGGGATTAAGAGCTACCAAAGGTCTAGTCTTACGGGAAAAAGTTCAGTGATATTTAAAATACAGGTGTGAACGGTAACTCTGATTGGCAATGGTGCAAGGACTACTAAAGGTTAGAAAAAGAAAAATCTAAGAACTTGAAACAGGAAAAGTATAATGGACTGAAAATGTGTTGCATATTAGAAGAGCGACCGGACGTAGATAATTACAATGTGAATAGATTTTGTATGATATGGTAACGACAAATACGACTAAACAAAGCTGATGATTAGCAATCATTCCATCACTGAATGTTCAATCACAGTGATTACTGTGGTTATCCACTCCAATCCAAACTGTTACTGATGCCTTGTGCCTGGACACTCTTGTCTGTCTTACAGGCTCCGTACTGCTGCACGATCTATTAAAAAAAAGTTCTATTTAATTACTAGATAGCAGCCTAGTCATCTAGTGGTACTATAACAGAAATACCACAAGCACATGGTTTTGCAAAGATGTATTTATTTTCTCACGGAAAAGTGGACTGAAAGTTCAAATTCAGGACATCACCTCCAGGGGAGGGCTTTCTCTGTTGGCTTGGGAGAAAGGTCTTTGTCATCAGTGTTCCCCTACACTGAGTCCAAAGTCATACTCTGCTCCTGCGACTGCTTTCTTCATGGTACGAGGTTCCCACTTCTCTCTCTGCTCACCTTTCTTTTGTATCTTAAGAGATTGCCTCAAAACACAACACAAGCTTATAAATTGAGTTCTGCCTCAATAACACAACTGCCACATCATAGAGGCAGGATTTACAACACATAGAAAAATAAAGTCACACAACACTGGGAATCATGGTCCAGGCAAACAGATACATATTTGGGGGAGACAGAATTCAATCCATAACAGATAAGAACTCGTGTTTATGTTTAATGATGGTAAGCATATTGTGAGCATATTAATCTGTATCCTCCTCTTTCTTTTGTGTGAACCTAAATGCATATCTAAAAGATGTTAAGACAAAGATCAGCCTGCTTACACATTAAGTGACTGGTAATAAGCAAACCCACTGCTGCTGAGTCTATTCCAATTCATAACAACCTTATAGGACAGAGCAGAACGGCTTCATAGAGTTTCAAAGGAGTGCCTGGTGGATTCGAACTGCTGACTTTTTGCTTAGTATATGTAGCACTTAACCATTACACCTCCAGGGTTTCTGATTGGCAATAGTGGACTAAGTTATTTGGAACTTAGATGTGATGGAAGATACCTGGGAAAACTAGACTGAAAAGAAAGAAAAGTTTCTAGAAATTAATAGGGCCACAATCTGAGAGAAGTTTAGAAAAGAAATCAGCACGTCTGATTAATTTTAGAGTAGGGGTGTTTTTGAGTCAAGAAGTGAAAGCTGAGAGACTGAGAAGTCTCACGGACTGAGAGGAAAAAAGAAAACACTTTAGGGATGATCAGTAATTTGGGTCAAAATTGTTGAAGACTCTGAAAACAACTCTTAAGGAGTAGTATAGAAGTATTAGACACCTAAAATAACTGTAGTTAACACGGAGGTAAGGGTGTTGTCAACACCCAGAAAACGTCAGTGTTCCTGAGAGGAAGTCACTAACAAGGCTTGGGGTGAATAATAAACTTTATTTAATCAAACCACATGTTTACAATTAAACGGGGGGAGGAGGGAAGGGAGGTGCGAGCGCCAGGACATAAAGCACTCTTATTTACGTTACTTAAGAACTCTTCTCTACCTTGTGTTAGTTGGGAACTCTCACTTACGTGAGCTAAGACCCCCACAGGTTCCACCAGGTCCCAGAGGGACTGCAACAACCACGTCATAAAGTTAGTCTGTCAGCCCCCTCGCTTCCCTAAAAGGCAGTTCACTCTAAGAAATCGAGGGATTGGCTGTGCTGTCACCATTCTGATGTCAGGAGAACTAGAAGTAGAATTTTATGAAGAGGATGTCTCTGAGGTGAAACCTTGTAAATAAGGTACAGTGACAGAGCACAGGCACAGACTCCTGAGGGGACTGCATCCCCAGGCCTTCGAAGATGAGGCAAACGAGGTCAGGGCAGCAGACTAGGGGCACAGACCCACCAGAGGGGACCACTGCACCCCAAGTCCAGAGTGCTGGGTATTTAATACAAGTCATTTGCTTGGTTCTGGGTGGTATTGGTCAGTCCCTAAGTCTTATCTTCTAATACCTCAAAATGTTGATTTCTTTCTGATTGGTTATTGTCTTCCCCGTCTCTTTGACCACCTGCGACCATGTCCATCTGGCAGTTGTTTTTCTCACTTTTACTTCTTCACCATGACTTTGTATTTTCTCACTGTCTTACTTAGCTCAAGCACAGCCATTTTGTGTTTAATAGTTTGGCCATTTTACAGGTTAGCCAATTTTAACTTACGTTTATGACAAGACTCCACCTTACTATGTATTCTATTGTCATACACACGCACACACACACGTGTACATTCATATACACATACACATACATATCCTTATTTCTTGGATCACAGTGGTTAAGAGTTTGTCTACTAACCACACCCACACCAAAAAATGAGGTCAGCAGTTTGATTCCACCAGCCACTCCTCGGAAATCCCATGTGGCAGTTGCACTGGGCCTATATGGTTACTCTGAGTTGGAATGATGGCAGTGGATTTTTTTTTAAATAATTAATATGCCTAGGAAATGAAAACAATAAATTGAAAATGTTGATAGAGTGTTAAAACATTAAAATAAACAAAAATGTTCCAATTGAAAAATGTAGTAAATTGAATAAAGAACTAAATGAATGGATTAAAAAGAAATTAGACACAGCTGAAGAGACACAGTGACTGTTCAAGAGAAAAACATTCACACTAAAATATTAACATATAAGAACCACTTGCATTTGCATATACAAACAATGAACATGCAGAAACTGAAATTAAAAACACAATGCCATTTACAGCGATGCCAAAGAAGCACAATACTTCAGTATACTACTAAAAAAGAAGAGGTACAGAAGTCCTGTGCTAACAATTACAAAATGCCAGTTCAAAATATCAAAAACAATGTGAATAAACGGACAAATACATGAGGACAAATATGCCATGTTCTTTCACTGTAAAGATGTCAGTTCTCTCTGAATTTATCTATAGTTTTAATGTTTTTGCTACCAAATTTCCAGCAAGATTTCTGTGGATATTAACAAGTTCCTTTTAAAATTTACACAAAAAGGTACAGGTCCTAGAATATCAAAAATAATCCCGACAAAAGTTAGTGAAGTGGGAGAAACACTTGACCTGCTGTTTAGGGTTACTGTGGGAGCCCCAGAAATCCTCTGGGGTAACTCCACTCCATCCTAGAAGGTAGCTGTGGGTCAGAACCAACTCAACAACAATGAATGTGGTGTCTGTTTATAGGGCTAAAGTAACGCAGACAGTCTGGTAGTCATGGAAGGATAGACCCACAGGTGAGTGTAACAGAAGGGGGAAGCCAAAGATAGATGCCAAGCAAAGCTGACAGTAAGAGGACTTAGTGACAAGGTAGAGACTGGGAGAAACTATTTGTAAGCCATGTATCTAACAAAGGGCTAGTATCTAGAGTGTATAACAAAGCCAAAATCAACCACCTGCCATCGAGTCGATTCTGACCAATTAGCAACCCTATAGGACAGAGTGGAACTTCCCCCTTAGAGTTTCCAAGGAGCCCCTGGTAGATTTGAACTGCCAACTTTTTAGTTAGCAGGCATGGCTGTTAACCACAATGCCACCAAGGTTTCCAGAATAGGTAACCAAACCCCAAACCAAACCCACTGCCATCAAGCCAATTCTGACTCATAGCAACCTTACAGGACAGAGTAGAACTTCCCCCATAGAGTTTCCAAGGAGCCCCTGGTAGATTTGAACTGCTAACCTTTTGATTAGCAGCCATAGTGCTTAAGAACTATGCCACCAGAATATATAACGAACTCTCCCAACTCCACAGTAAAAAAAAGGAAAAGAATATCCCACTTAGAAAGTGGTCAAAAGACATGGACAATTCACTGAAGAGAATTACGAATGTTAAATACATAAATGAAAAGAAATTCAACATCACTTGTAATTAAAAAAAAGAAAAAACATGTTGCCAATAAATTGACTCTGACTTATAGAGACCCTATAGGGGCAGAGTTAGAAATGCAAATTAAAACCACCATGAGATATCACCATACCTTTATGAGAGACAACATGCGATTGTATACTCACACCAGAAACCTGTGTGATTAAGTTTCTAATAAAGGTAAGCATTCAATTATCATTAAGGTAAAAAAAAGTGCCATCAAGTCAATGCTGACTCATAGGACAGAGTAGAACTCTCCCACAGTATCCAACACGTGCCTGACAGATTCAAACTGCCAGCCTTTTTGATCAGCAGACGTAGCATTTAACCACTACACCACCAGGGTTTCCTTCAATTATAATATGAACCAACAATTCCGGTCTTTGATATTTAACCCAAGGAAATAAAAATATGTATACACACAAAAATTATATATGAATTTTCATAGCAGGTTTATTCACAATAACCAAAAACTAGAATTACCATAGGTGTCTTTTAATAAGTGAGTAGGTAAGCCCTGGTGCCTACTTGCCATGGACTGTCACTCAGCAATGAAAGGGGATGAATTATTAGTACATGCAACTACTTGAATGAATCGCCATAGTATTATGATGAGTGACAAAATCCAGATCCAACACTGCAAATGGGAAGATCCGTGTGATGTTGGAACTGCTTCGTTTCTTTGCTGCAGTGGTAGATACATGAACCTACACAGGGAAGAAAAACGTACACAATTCAAAATGCAAGCACAAGTAGGTCTACCTTATCGGTCTCTATAGAACTGATTCGGATTCAGAGCAATCCTGTGGGACAGAGACTTTGTAATGCATTTTGTGGATAAGTTATCAAAAGGGACCAGCCCCTGGAGATGGACACCATTCTTGGTAAAGCAGAGGATCAGCAAAAAAGAGGAAGACCATCTAAGTGATGGATTGACAGAGCAGCTCAACAATGGTCTCAAGCATAACATAACAACAATCGTAAAGCATGGCACAGGAACAGGCAGCGATTCATTCTGTTGTACGTGGGGTCTCCATGACTTAGAACCAGCTCAGAGCAGCTAACACACTACCATAGGACACAGTAGAACTGCCTCATAAGATTTCCAAGGCTATACCCTTTACAGAAATGGACTGCCACATCTTCTCTCACAAAGAGGCTGGTGGGTTTGAACTGCCAACTTTCAGTTAACAGCTCAGTGCTTAACCACTGCACCACCAAGGTTCCTCAAGGACATGTTAGATTGGAGAAATATGGCAAAGATTGATGGACTGTATTAATGTCACTATACGGGTTATGTAATTATACTGTAATTTTGCAACATATTATCATATGGGGAACCAAGGAAGGAGTAAAGGGAGTTTCTTACAAATGAATGTGAATCTCCAGTTAATTTTCCCATTAAAAAAATAAGATACAGACCAAGAGAGACAAATCAATTGTAGCACAATTCTAAAAACTGGTGAATCTATGTAACAAGCAATGGGGACTCGTTGTCGGACTTGAGACTTAATGAAGGCATGGAAAAAAAATTTTTTTAAGTATAAATTATAGTACATATCATGGATAGAATTCTGTCCCCTCCAACATGTGTTTAGTCATGCCACTGGGCCATATATGATTCCAAATATGTTATGATTGTCCTCTATTTTGTGATTTTCCTATGCTGTATATTAAAGGATTAGGGTGGGACTGTAAATCCCTTCATAAGATCACCTCCCTGCTCCACTGTAAAGGGTGTTTCCCTGGAGTATGACTTGCCCTACCCTTAGTCCTTTCATCCTACAAAAGATGAAAGGGAAGCAGGCAGAGAGTTGGGAACTTCCCATCATCAAGAAAACAGCACTGGGAGTAGAGCGTGTTCAGACTTGAGGCTTCTGCACCAAAATGCCCCCTGAACAAAGAGAGATGCAACACAAAGACTTTCCTTTAGGGCCAACAAGGGGGAAAGCCTTCCCCTAGAGTGGATATCCTGAATTTGGACTTATAACCTACTAGACTGTGTAAGAATAGACCTTTTTTGGGCATGGGGGGTACTTCTGTTAGAACAGCACTAACTGACTGATACAGTACACATAAACAATGGAGCACTATGCAATGATAAAGAATGATGATGACTTTAGGAAGCATCCCACAACCTGGTTTGAATTAGAAGGCATGCTGAGTGACGCTAGTCAGCTGTGAAAGGACAAGTATTGTATGAGACTTCTACTGTAAGGACTTACAAATGGACTCATGTAAGAAGAAAAGACTGCTGCACGAGTGTGGAGGGAGGGAGAGGGATAGACTAGTCAGTCGGAATTTGGTCAGCTGAGGACAGTGACAGCATGCAGCAGAGAGCAGACCAGCACAACTTGACTACACCATAAACTGAAAGGCTTTTTAAACTCAACCCAATATCTCAAAGGATAGAGTGACATGGATGGGGGTCTGGAGACCACGTTTTCAGGGAACATTGAAGTCAATTGCCATAGCTAGTCTTTACCTAAGAGAGTCTTCAGCACCCCACATTGGTCAGTGGTGTCTGGGTTCTTAAAACTAGCAAGCTGCTATCTGAGGTACACCAAATTGTCCCAAACCATCTGGAATAGATGACAGCAAAGAACATCAAACATGTGAGGAAAAATGAGCCCAGGAAGTACCAGAACCCATACGACATCAGCATGAGACCAGAAGAACTGGATGGTGCTGAGCCACCACCAAAGGCAGCCATGATGGGGGACACAATGTAGAGTACCTGAGGCTCCATGAGAAAAAGAGGTGTACAGTTCAAGAACTCTACTAAAAGACCAGAACTAATGATCTGACATCCTGGAGTGTCCCCTGGAAACATGGCCTCTAGACTTGCTACTGGTCTGGAACTAAAATCAGTACTGAGGTCAACTCTTCAGACAAGAATGGATTGGATCTGGGGACACAGTGTGAGCACACAGTGTGTATACTTCATGATTTTATACATTTATAAGAGATGGGAGAGAAGAGAGTAGAAGGGAGGGGACATGTGCTCATTAAGAGGTTACTAAAAGTATAGAGTGCAAAGGAGGAATGTGTTATCACAGGGTGAGGAGAACAAATGGAGCTGCAGATAGGCTGGTGTGCAGAATTGATTTGGATTGTGTACTTATACTTAATCATAATAAAAAACATATATGCAAATCAATTTTCTAAGTATTATCTACAGAGTTAACAGAAGTGAAGCAAATTAAATCCAAAGAAAATATGACAATGGATAAGAGAGGTAAGGTATAAATAAGTAAAATAAAGAACAAACATAAAATAGAGAAGATTGGCCATACCAAGAGAAAGTTCTATGAAGCAGCTAATGAAAGAAATAACTTCTTGGAAGTCTGACTGAGATTATCAAAGAAAAGGCAAAGAGCACAGTATCATTAATGATAGACTGACAAATACAACTTTATAAATGTGACTATCAGTGCTTCCACTCCCCTTGGTGGTGCAGCAGTTGATCACTCCACTGATAACCCAAAATCAGCAGTTTGACCCCACCAGCTACTCTTTAAAAGAAAGAGTGGCAGTCTGCTTCCAGAAAGATCACGGCTTTGGATGCCCCACGGGGCAGTTGTACTCTGTCCTACAGGGTCGCTATGAGCCGGAATCAAGTCAAAAGCAACATGCCCCTATTCAATGTTAATATGTTAGCTCTCTTTCTCATTCTTCAAAATTTTACCCTTGGCTAGAAAGCATAGAATGTATCAGTAACTGTAAGAAGACTTAAATTTTTACCAATTATTAAACTTTGAACAATATTGTTTGTTAATATAGAAAACAATATTAAATTTCTTAAAATAATAACAATTCAATTCTTTATTTTAGAAGTTGCCAGGATGCAAAAAAGATCATTAATAACCAAAGCAAATATCTGCATATCTAGTTAATTATGTCTATTTGGAAACTTACAGTATTTTTCCACATTTTAAAACTTAAAAGTTTATAGAAAAAAATACAATGAAGACAAAGAGATACAAATGGAGTAGAATTGTGGTTCAATATTTTATATACGTACATTTCTGTAAAGAAGTCATGCAACCCATCTCCAAGGAAACATTTGCCATTTCCTGTACATGAAGACTCCAAATCTGTGCTGGGTAAATGAAACTGAAATCTTTCATGGTTAATAAACAGCCAATCTATCAGCAAAGACATGAATCTTACCATTCTAAGTAATGGTTTTTTTGTGTCTGGCTCCTCATAAAGATACTTTGTCCAAGTCAAATCCTTAAACAGCTTTGATGAACTCTCCTATTTTTTAAATTTCAACAAATGATTGGAATCCATACACATTCTCATCTGTTGGGGACTACGTGGTGGAGCACAGGTCATTACAATGCCTGGGCGGAATCTGGTACATGGACTGAGAGTTTCTCAATTTCTCTTAATATGAATGTAATTAAATATTTAAGCAACAGAAAAACAAATCTTTTGATTGACTCAGAAGGAGATCCCACACTGGCAGGCAGAGCTCCTGATGGCCAACGAATGAACATCCCTGTTTGACTCCAGATGGGTTCCACTTCTCACTCATTGTATAATCACTCTTTAGTTGCACCACCAAAACAGTCGGGGAGACTAATTTTCTAGGTATCTTTTTAGTACTGATTTCTGACTTACTTCTAGTGCGGTGCACAACTGGCTTGGAACAATGTCCATGCTAGGAACTTATTTTGGTTTCCTTTTTGATCAACGTAGGCTTAATTTTAGCAGTACTTTTTCTATATTTGAAAACAATACCTATCTTGAGCTCATTAGCTACTGTAATTCCTTTAGATTGATTTGCTCAACTTTGTCAATTGTGTTGTCCAAGACTTCCGTATTCTGCCTAATTTTTATCTCTTTATGTTGAAGTATACTCTGTACTGAAGGCTGTAGTCTGATCTTCACCAGTAAGTACTTCAAGTCCTCTTTACTTTTTAGCAAGCGTGTTTGTGTCCTCTGCATATCGCAGGTTATTAATTATTCTACCACCCACCCAAATGCCTCGTTCTTCTTCCTGTAGTCCAGCTCTGTGGACTATTTGCTCGGTGCACAGAGTGAACGGGTGTGGTAAAAAGATACAACTCTCACACACTCCTTTCCTGACCTTAAACCGCTATTCTCCTCTTCTTCTGTTTGCATGACTGCCTCTTGATCCATACACAGGTTCCTCATAAGCACAGCAAAGTGTCCTGGAATTCCCCCTTATTTACAAGGTTGTCCTTAATTTGTTATGATCCGCAGAGTCCCCCTCTTTGCATAGTCAACAAACACAGCTAACTGTGTTTCTGATCTGTGCGTTCAGTCAGGATCCGTCACAGGATCAGTCACAGCTGCTTCTGAATCCGGCTTGAGTTCCTGGTAGTTGTCAGTCAGAATACTGCTGCGTTCTGTTGGAGCGTCTTTCTTTGTAGACCATGAGCTCTTCATCATACGACACTGCCTTAAATAGTTGCGTATCAACCAATTGTTTTCAGCACAATAGCTCTGCGTGTTGTATTCCTTCCATTTTCCCTGGCTGCTTCCTTCGTCAGTTAATACCTCGCACACAGAATCCTTAAATATTGAAACTTGAGGTTTGAATTTTTTCATCAGTTCTCTAAGCTTCAGAAATGCCAAGCATACTATCCCTTTTTGGTTTTCTAACTCCAGATCTTTGCACATTTCATTATTGTATTTGACTTCATCTTCCGGAGTTGCTTTCGGAGATCTACTCTTCAACTCCTTATGTAACCATTTCTTCCTTCCGTTTAAGATATTTGACATTCAAGAGCAAGTCTCAGGGTCTCTTTTGACATGCATTTTGGTCTTTTCTTTTTGCCCTGTCTTTTTTAACAACCTACTGCTTTCTTCAAGTATGATGTCGTCCCAGAGCTCCTCTGGTCTTTGGTCATTTGTGTTCAATGCATCATGTCTATTCTTGAGATGGTCTCTAAATTCAGGTGGAATATACTCAAGGTTGTACTTCAGCTGTTGTGGACTTGTTTTACCTTTCTTCAGCTTTGACTCGAACTTGCGTACAGGTAGCTGATGATCTGTAGTCAGCCCCTGGCCGTGTTCTGACCGGTGATAGCAAGCTTCTTTCCACAAAAGCGATCACTCTGAGTCCTGTCTTCCACTTGATGAGGTTCATGTGCATAGTCATTGTTTATGTTGCTGAATAAGGTTATTTGCAAAAGTAACAAAGTACCTCATAGGGTTTCCAAGGAGAAACTTGTGGATTTGAACTTCCAACCATCTGGCCAACAGCTGTAGCTCTTAAACACTGCACCACCGTGGCTTCAAATAAGGAATGGGTCTTGCAAGAGTCAATCATGTGACCCCAGCATCATTTCTATCACCAAGGCCATAATTTCCAACTACTGGTCCCTTCATTCTACCTTCCGTGGGTGACTCCTCTTCTATTTGAAATGCTAGTAACATATTTTCCAGCATTATAGCAACACAAAAACCACCACAGTACAAGAGACTGACTGAATTATTGAGATTAGTTTTTTTATATTCATTGGATTTTTGATATGTGTATATATATATATACATACATACACACACACAGAGGGATTCCTATTCACATATGATATTCCTCCTGTTTGATCTACATTCTATTTCTTTTTTGTTTTTTCATTTTTTCTAAGTGAGATCTGGATTAGAAAATGGTTTACACTGCAATTTTTCCCTTTTAAGTTATTTACTTGTTTTATAAGAATTTATATTAGCAATTTTTTAAGACCCCTTAATGTGCCTTCATGATTTACTGCCTTTTAATTCTACCTTGAAGAACTACAATTCTTCTCTTTTAGTGTGGATAACGAACAATAAGTATCATATGTTTTACTTACATTTCGGTTGTCTCTATCCCCTCTGGCAATTCCCGATTTCCCTCTAAGCTTATACTATTTTAGCTAAAAATCAGTTAATAACTGTTTTATATTTGATTTTCCTGATAGGGAGATGATAGTAACAGGAAGGCAGTGAATATTTTAGAAGAGAAATGCAATCTTCCAGAAGGGTGCTGGGAAAGCGAGGGAGGAAAACATAAGACAGTAACTGACTGTAAAAACGCCTGGAAAGCTGGCCCCACAGAACCACTTTGGGACAGCAGTGTCTTCAACAAACTGTAAGAAGGCTATACATACACACACACACATACACATACATACGTACGTAAAAAAGCCATACGTGTGTGTAAAAGCCATAAACTTTACAGATTTTGAAGTCATTTTTCTGTGAAAGACACATACATAGAAAACCCCAGAGACTGTCAAAGGGCTTTTAGTTTCTCTCAGTTTCCAAAGCATCTGACTCTGGGCTGTTTCCCATTTACACAAATTGATCTCCACTTTGACTCTATTTCAACATCATCTTGATCTCTTTTGACCCTTAACATTCATCCAGGTTTCTCTGTGAACTCTTGCATGTGTCTCACTCAGTTGTTCTGATCTATTTTTCCCCATCCAATTTGATGTGAGTAGCAATGTACAGCGTAACTTGTAGAAAATAATTTTAGGGAATGAAAATCCGTGTTGATAAAGAGGGTGAGACTCTAAGTCCCTCATCAAGAATATTCAGTGTCTCTAGGGTTACAGAAAGAATGACTTCATGTTGATCCCCACCCTGACAGCCAAGCACTCCTAAGCCAACAGAGAGAGGCAAATGGAACAGGGAGGAGAGTACGGGCTTTCCCGGCCATGATGGGGTGACATTAATAGCTGGTAATCATAGCGTTTCTGATGTTAGAGTCACTCATTGTCTTAATGTCATAGCAACACAGTAAAATCACCCATAAATATGAAGTGGAGATTATTCATCAACAATTACAGAGACTATCTTTTAATAACACATATGAAAATGAAGGAATTCAAATGTGGGCAAGACGACTGGTGAACAGCACGGTCATTGTTGAGACTATATGTGTCCCAGTCTGGAATGTGACATTAGGACTGAAAGTCTGTTCCCTGTAACTCAGTTGAACTCAAGTCTCCTCTCACCATGCCCTGCAGCTTCTGCCCTGGAAACTTCGCCTCCCATCCTTAGGGTTCCTTGTGCTACCCAGGCTGCTCCTGGGGCTCTTCCTCCCCCAGCCACCTAGTCTGCAGCACTGGTCTCTGCTCTCCCAGTAACTGCCTGCAGGGCTCCTCTCTGTACAGGGACTGTCAGGGCGCCAGGTGCGGGCCCAGCAGCTGCCGGCCCTCCTGTCTGGTGTCCAGTCCCTGCTGGCCCTCCTGTTACCACCCAAAGACCTCATGCCCTGCAGTACCTGCCAGATGACTCACACTCCAGAAGCAGCTGCTCCCTGGGCTGTGAATCCAGAGGTGGCTGCTCACTGAGAGGTGGATCCAGTGGCTTCAGACCCCTGACTGATGGCATCCGTGGCTTCCCTTCCCTGGACTCTGGATCTGGAATCTGCCACCCATCCTACATTCCTTCTAGGAGGTGTCAGCTGTCTTGTTCCCGAGCAACTTGTAGATCTGGCTGGTACTGAGCAGCCTGTTGAGGTCCCAAATCTTCTCAGCAATAGGTTCCAGGGTCTCACTGGATCTTCTACCCTCTGTGCACTTTTGTGAATGACTCTCGTACTCTCTGATCCCGCCTCACTTCTTCTCCAGCCACTAAGCACTGGTCAAAAAATGGCCTCTCACGTATGCAAAATGTAATGAATTAACTCAATGGATTAGTAAATGAAATTTATTCATTAATGGAGTGAGACAGAAGATAAATTAATGTAATTCATGCTAATGATATTATTGTATTATGCTAGTAAATTAATGGATGAATTAATGGAATTATCATCCATGTGTTTTATTCACAAATTAGATAAAATGGATACAATCTAATAGATTGGTTCATTCTAGCATTCAGCTATATTGTCACTGTAGCATTAGTTTGTTCTTTGTTGCTATGAGACTCCCAGAGGAGCTTCCAGACTAAGACAGACTACAAAGAAAGGCCTGGTGATTTACTTCCAAAAATTGGCCATGAAAACTCTGTGGGTCACAATAGTCTTATTCAAAATCGGTTATGAGGATGACACGGGACTGGGTACTATTTTGGTCTTCTGGGCAAGGGGGCTTCACTGGTCAGGCAGAATCAGGGAGAACTGACAAGGAAAATGAGGGGAAAGGTCATTATTCCTCTGGGAACAAACTTTGAAAACCTAATCAAGGTTGGATTTCAACCAGTTTCTTTACGGCTTTAGACGCTTTCTTTCTCTGAAACTTTTATTTTCTGGAAATCCTCACACTGCATGTATAGACTTTATGTGACTAAAAATCTCAGTGTAGAGCACACTTTAAGGAATGTGGAGATTTGGTATTTGCTGAGAAGACCAGAAAAACAAGGACCGTGGAAGACACACCAGAGAGAGGAAAATGCTTAGGTTGTGCAGAGTATTTTTTATACAAGCTTAAATAGTTTCTTTTAATTTATTCAATGCTGAATAGCAAAGGAGATCTTCTCTTCATCTCAGTGACCAATTTCTTTCCACATGATTCATGAGGAATGCAATTATCCTTGGTAGGAATTAAGGAGTTGTTTGTGGTTTGTATCGAAGGCCTGAACTAAACATGCTTAGAGACAACAAGGCTTTTACATCAACAGAAATTATTGTTTCATTAGCATTTTAACATGTAATTAAAGACCTACGTTTTGACTTTTTTATGTAGCCATTCTCATATTTTATAGGCCAAATATTTCAGGAAGTAATAAGTATATATGTGTGTATGTATATGCATACTTTTATATACAATAAAATTTTAGAAAGATATTGTCTGCATAGAGAGGGAAATGTTAAGTACTTGACCACTCGTTGAAAGTTTGGCAACTTGAATCCACACAGCGGAGCCTCAGAAGACAATCCTGGTGATCCGCTTCCGAAAGTTCACAGCCTTAAAAACTCTATAGAGCACAGTTCCACTGACATGATCATAGATCCTCAACAGTTGGCACAGACTTAATGGCAACTAACAACAAAAACAAACATCGCAAGGAAGATACATTGTACGAACTACAACTATTTTTGCATATAAAGAAATGGAGAATTAAAGCCCATGAAGGATTTGCCACAGGTTTCTGTCCTTGTAAGGAAGTCAAAATCCTAAATTTTGTGACAGATGAAAACTCATATGAGAAGCAAAGACAGAAGTAGTGTGGGAGAGAATAAGGACAAGTCTGAGAATGTGAAATAAAATGAATAATGTATAGAGGCATAAAGGTACTTGTGTTCAAAGAAATTAAGTCTACATGTAATTAGTGTGTGTTACACAACTATGGTAAATAACATTATCTGTATTCTACTTTAACTATACGGTTTCTATGAGTCAGAATCAACTCAATGTAGTAGGTATATATAGCAGATAACATCACTTCATCATTTGGATGTCTAGAGTTGAATCATATTAAACTTTTCTTTTTATCTCATTTTATTCACACTATTAACTTGACAGGTATTTCTGGGTGTGGAATTCACACTATTAACACTATGCTTTCAGTAGTCAGTCTACTTTATTTTGTAAACTTTGTAAAAATTCTTACGCATTTTATAAAATAAAGTTTTAGTGAGCTTTTATATATAAAATAACATTTTTGCTTATTTTATAGATGTGTATATTCATGCTTAATGTGTAATTTACCTTAGTATAAATTTTATAAACACATAGGTAGTAAACAATGAAACTTCTGGTATCATCTGTCTCTAAAAAGGAGAAGAAGAACCCAGCCAGTCTCTTTAGATTCTGGAAGAAAGTATTCCACACCTAGAAATACCTGTCAAGTGTATATATCCAGGTTTAGTTGAGGCCAGGGACAAGCAAGGCTAGTGCAGGTGCCAATAGTTCTACTGGTCTGGCCAGACAATCCAGCAGATCATACAGTGTTGTGGGTCTCTGTGGTGAAAAGGAAGAAAAAAACAATACAATGTGCTGTCTTCATAATTGTTGCTACATTTGACCCACTGTTGTGGCTGCTGTGTCAACCCATCTTGTTGAGAGCTTCCTTAATTTTCATTGACCCGCTATGTTAATAAACTTGATGTGCTTCTCTACTGATTGGTTTTATCTGACAACGTGCAAAGTAAGCAAGCCCAAGTCTCAGCATCCTTACTTCTTGAGAGCATTCTGATTGAATTTCTTCTAAGATAGATCTGGTAACTCTGCCAAGTCGTCAAGTCAGGTGAACGCTGTGTCAATTCATTAATTTCCTTTTGGAAATACTGCATCCAGGAATGAGGATGACCGTAATTAGAAAGAATTCCATGTGAGAATGGCTCTCAGACCACCATGTCACTGACCAGAATTGTGCAAGCGTCCTTCCCTCACTTCACACATGTGGCCCTACTGAGTGTTCTATAGAACCAGCTGAAAGATGAGAGAAACACACACACACACATCTGCACACGCACACACACATGCACAGACAATAGGCTAGGTTTGCTGGTAGATTTGCTCAGGATGTAGGTGTCCTTAAACATTGTGATTAAAAAAAAAGGCTTCCCAAAGGCAGAAATTTCCATAGAGCTCCTAGCAGAAGGTGCTCCGTTTTATATTAAAGGTAAAAATGGACCCAGTTTATGGTATGTTTAGATTACTGACCAGTGGTAACAGGTGACCAGCTAGTTAGGAACCTGGAGTAGAAAATAGAAAATACATTGACAAGGAACTTCCAGAATTTCAAGCTGGATTCCAAAGGGGACATGGAACCAGGGATATCATTACCAATGTCACAGGCATCTTGGCTCAAAGCAGAGAATACCAGAAAGATGGTTACTTATGTTTCATTGACCACACACAGGCATTTGACTGTGTGGAATGTAATAAATTACTCCTAACATTGTGGTGAATGGGAATTGCAGAACACCTAACTGCGCTCTTAAGGAATATGAACACAGATCAAGAGGCAGTCGCGCAAAAAGAACATGGGGACATTTCATGACCTAAAGTCAGGAAAGGTGTATGTCAGGGTTGTATCCTTTCACCACCCCTTTTCAATCTGTAGGCTGAGCAAATAATCTGAGAAGCTGGGTTATACAAAGAACAAGGCATCAGGATTGGAGGATGATTCATTAACAACCTGTGTTATGTAGACAACACCACCTTACTTGCTGGAAGTGAAGAAGATTGGAAACACTTATAGGTAAAGATCAAAGACCACAGCCCTCAGTATGGACCGCACCTCAACATCAAAAACACAAAAATCCTCACAACTGGACCAGTAAGCAACATCTTCGTAGATGGGGGAAGGACTGAGCTTGTCAAGGATTTCATTTGATTTGGGTCCACAATCAATGCCCATGGAAGCAGCAGTCAAGAAATTAAAAGATGCATTGCACTGGAAAATCTTGCCACCAATGACCTGTTCAAGTACTGAGAAGTAGTCACCTTGAAGGCTAAGATGCATCTGACCCAAACCATGGCATTTTCAGTCTTGTCATATGCATGCAAAATCTGGACAATGAACAAAAAAGACAGAAGAAGTGATGCCTTAGAATTGTGATGTTAGAGAAGAATGTTGAATGTGCCCATAGACCACCAAAAGAACCAACAGATCTGTTCTAGAAGAAGTGCAACCAGAGTGCCTCTTGGAAGCCAAGACAGCAAGACTGTGTCTCGCACACTTTGGACATGTTCTCAGGAAAGATCAGTGCCTGGAGAAGGACATCATGCCTGGTAGCATAGAGGGTCAATGGAAAACAGGAAGACCCTCGAGGATGCATTGACACAGTGGCTGCAACACTGGGCTCAAGCATAGAAACAATTGTGGATGTGGCACCAGAATGAGCAGTGTTTTGTTCTGTTGTTCATAGTGTTGGTATGAGTTGGAATCAACTTGGTGGCACCTAACAAAAACAATAGAAAATATTGGAATATTCAGAGAAGGAAATCCACATGTAGAGACCTTTGGATTGGCCTACGAGAGCAAGGATCTTCATACTACTCATTACTGCCCAATGGAACACAACCACCAGGAAAGAGAAATAACACAATGAAGCAGACAAGTCTTACCTGTTAATGTTAGTCATCTTTCATGAGCAGACCCCCCGTTCCAGAAAGAGAGCAAGTGAGCAAAGTGGGCACATGGGTTACACACAGCCCCAATAGTGTGGGCTGTTTTCACAAGGCTGCTATACTTCCTGCTACCTGTGGCCTTGCAATCTATCTGCAGTAGAGATTAATGCTGAGCTCCCAGAACGCTGCTGCTTCTCAGGGAGACTGACCACAGACGGAGGGACCTGCAGAGTGATGCCCTATTCAGAGGATGAGGCTGCTTTTCCATCTTACGTATCTTGATCAGCACCACTGTTCCGGGGTTTATAGAATGTTTGATCCCCGGCATCCAATTCCTCACCATGCAACATCCAATTAGGAAATCCACTGCACAGCGCAGGTGGTTTGGAGTCGGCCTGTGTCACGGGATCGATAGTTTTCTCGAGAACTACATCACTCCGAAACTGCCTGTGTGATAGGGCTCCACATTGTCTTACCGAAAGCAGAGCCAAGTGTCTGCTTGGAGGGAATGTTCTCAAAAGATGAGTCCAGTGAATCTTCTCACTATCACTTCACTGACCCACGTAAGAACT
Organism: Heterohyrax brucei; assembly: GCA_028571685.1. NCBI lineage: Eukaryota > Metazoa > Chordata > Mammalia > Hyracoidea > Procaviidae > Heterohyrax > Heterohyrax brucei. The sequence goes on along the minus strand of CM053148.1, from coordinate 80,112,539 downwards.
TTGGACTTCTTACTCCTGAAGTTTTGGAATCTACAAGGATAGTGGGTCTTATGCTCCAAGACAGGCTGGCCAAGAGACATAGCAAGAGTCTCATTGAACTTTAAGCTGTGGGTGCTGCCTGTATACTTTAGGGTCATTCCTTGCAGGGAGCAGCTGGCCAAAAAAATAGTCACCATGGGGTCATCATGAGTCAGAATCAACTTGACAGCACCTAATAGCAACATTTGACCCCACTTGGTAAAGGTAGTACGGCTTCTCTTAAGCAACATGCATAGGAGGTATGTGCACGGAACACGCATGATCCACCTGGATGCACCTTGGTACTTCCTTATCCAATTTTAAATGCAATTTGTCAAATACAGCAGCTGTAGTCAGAGAAAAAGGATTTGCTTACTAGAGACTCAGACATCTCAGGAATAAGGGTCTGAACAAAACTACCAGCAAAGTCACCAAGACTAATAGAGGTATTAGCTGAGATGAAGCAAAGATATAATGGATAGTGAAAGACCAAGGTGGTGTTTACCAGTTGCAGCCCTGAGTTCGAATGCAGCAAGAGGCACTGTGTTTCATCCCACTAACCTCGTTATTCCAAGAAAGAGAAGCCTACTAGAACCGTGGAGGGTAAGTCTCTTGGATACACAGTGAGAACATGACCTCTATGATATAAGGTGTAGACTGTGACAGACACCAGTTGGCACTACAACTCTCCTTACTCTTCAGGAAAGAAACAGTGGTGTTAGGTGACTGTCTTTTGGTAACTTGTTCAGGGTCTGCAGCAGCTCTTGAGCTAAGTTCATGCTCAAGCCCATGGTCAAGGATGGAGCTGCCTGGAGAAAGATTTAGGCATTTCTCCCCTGTTCAAGGCTTCTTCTAAGAAGCCATATTTGCTCTGAAGTTTCCTGCTAGTCTAGCAGAGAAATTTTGGGGTCATAATCATGATCTAATAATGCTCCCTGGCCAGTTCCGATCTCCCCACATTTCTTTCACTCTCCAACAATCATTTCACGCTTCTAATCCCATCTCAGTACTTGCTTTCTGTAGAATTCAAACTGGTAAAATTTCTCTATATTCTTTCATAAATTTTTATGCGTTCCTAAAACTATTTTTCTTCCTTTTAGTGTTTACTTCAGTACCAGTTTGTCTGAAATCATGATCCTGTTAGAAATTAGCATTCAGCTACTGTACATTGAAAGAAAAATTAAAATGAAGAGCAAGTGATAAAAGAAGGCCATTATGCATTTTGAGAGAAAATTATAGAAAGAGAACTGATTTTGAAAATGCACAAAATTCATTCAGAGTGTGAGGAGTAAAAAGAAGGAGTCATCCTAAGATGTGGACTTTGGGATCTTTTAAAATTTGAGTGATGGAATTTCATAAGATAGATTGATTTTTAAACAATTTAACTTAAATTGCATTTAAATGGGGGGGGAAGACTAAAAGTAAGTAAAAGAAAAGCGTGAAATTCCTCTTTCATTTCTATTGCTAACCCAAACCACAACTAAAACTCATCCCTTCAAGGTGATTCTGATCATAGCAACCCTTCGTTGTTGCTGTTAGATGCTGTCTCACAGCGACACTGCATACAACACAGTGAACCCCCCAGCTGGCCCTTCACGGTCCTCACAGTCAGTGTCTGCTCGAGCCCATTGTTGCAGCCACTATGTCAGGCTGTCGCATTGAAGGGCTTCCTCTTTTGATTCCATCAGGCTCTCCTTGGAAACTATGGGGCCATTCTACTCCGCCCTAAAGGGTCACTGTCGGTTGGAATTGACTCAGTGCAGTGGGTTGGGTTTGGTTTGGGGTTCTACTTTACCAAGTCTGATGTAAGTGTCTTGGGATAGATCCCTCCTGAAAACATGTTCAAAGTACTTGAGATGTAGACTTGTCGTACTTCTTGTAAGAGAGAAGTGAGTTTCCTAGGACTGGTTGGCCTTTTAGTTGGCAGCTGAGACCTCATTTCTATTTCATGTCTCCCGTTATCTCAGTTACCCCCACCACCTCTTCCCATGTGCCCAAACTGACTTCTTCTGACTTGGTTTCAATTAAGTCTTCTTGAACCATTTTAGTTCTTAAATGTTTGTCCGGTTCCTCTCTGTTTTATTTGTCTCTTATTACATACTATTTTCCTCCCTCCACTAAGTGTAGCAATCACTGTGTACTGATAGTATTTGATGGATGGAAAATAAATTTGTGGAATATAAACCAATGGTAACAAGTAGGATTATTCATGAGAAGGACTTTATAAAAACGAAGTCATGTCACCAATTACTTGACACAGTAAAACAGTGACAGAAAACATCCCGGAGTGAAACAGAAGCAACCACAAGCAGAGTGCTGGCCTGGGAGGGAAGGAGATTGCTGGCCAGGACAGGCTGAGCACTACTGACAGGCAGCCTGAGAAATTTTCATTGGCTTTGTGTTGTAACAGCAAAATTACAGCAACCATGAAAATAATATGCAGAAACCTATTCAAACAGAGTTGCAATTACAGATTGTGGAGTCACACACACGCACACGAAGGGGACCGAGGCATGAACCATGACCAGGATGTGTGCCACACCCGTTGCTGGGAATATATAAGTGTCCCTGTCTGGGAGGTAACATTCATACTCAGAATCTTTTCACTGTAACTCAGCTGAATTCCCTTCTCTTGTCAACATGTCCTACAGCTGCTGCTCTGGAAACTTCTCCTCCCGCTCTCTGGGCAGCTGTGTTCGTTATCTACCTTCCTCCTGGAGCTCTTCCTCCCCCAGCTGCCTGGTCTACAGCACTGGTCTCTGCTCTCCCAGTACCTGCCAGTGGGGCTCCTCTCTCTACAGGGGCTGTCAGGAGGCCAGGTGTAGGCCCAGCAGCTGCCAGCCTTCCTGTGTGGTGTCCAGCTCCTGTCAACCCTCCTGCTACCTCCTGAGGACTTCCATGCTTTGCAACCCCTGCCAGACAACTTACCCTGGGAATTTGAGCTTTGGTTCCAGAAGCAGCTGCTCCCTGGGCTATGGATCCAGAAGGCGCTGCTCGCTGAGCTGTGGATCCGGTGGCTTCAGACTTCTGAGTTATGGTATCCATGGCTTCCCGTCCGTGGGCTATAGATCCAGATTCTGCAGCCCAACCTGTTTTTCTTCTAGAAGTTTCCAGTCATCCTGTTACTGATCGACCTGTAGTTTTGGCTTCTACTAGTTACCAGTCTCTTACTTCTTCTTTGAACAGGCTAATTGAATGCTTCTAGAGTATTCTAAATTGCTTAACTTCAAAAATCTGTGTAATATAAGCATTTCAGATGTAATTCATGCTAATTTATTTTCATCCCAAGTGGATAAAAAAATCAAATGTTTATAATTCAATAAACTCATTTGTTCTAGCATTCAAATATGTGTTTTTATGTTCTTATTTGCCTATTATTGACCAAATTTTGTGCTACTAGATCTGTGAGGTTAAAGGAAATATGACTATCCATCTGAGGAAACCCTGGTGGTACAGTGGTTAAGAGCTCAGCTGCTAACCAAAAGGTCAGCAGTTCAAACCCACCAGGTGCTCTTTAAAAACACTATGGGACAGTTCTAACCTGTCCTATTGGGTCACTATGAGTTGGAGTCTGCTGGGAGGCAATGGTTTGGGGTTTCTTTTATTTTGGTATGTATCTGGTAGTAAATTTGGGGAGCCTTAGAAGCAGCAGAAGGAGGCATGCTGGTTCAGCGGTGCAGTCTTTGGCTGCACACTGAAAGGTTGGCTGTTGGAACTCACCAGCCACTGTGTGGGAGAGCAATGTGACCATACGCTTTTCCAAAGGCTACAGCCTAGGAAACCCTGTGGGACAGGCCAACTGGTTCCACGGTGAGGCACTTATGAGTTGAAAGTTGTTGATTTCATCTAATTTCTCTCGGCTTTGGGTACCTTCCTCATTCAAGTGGGCATCCTTCTTTTTCTTTTTTAGAATTTTACAGATAAAGTCTCAGGATTAGGAACTGGATTCTCCAAAGACTGTGAATCTTCACACTGAAAGATGTGTAAACACAGAGCTGATGAATTCTTTAAGGCTGTAGAGAAGAAGAAAGAAATTTAGGTTTGTGTGATGACAACATTAAATGAAAGGGGAGAAGAAAGGAGCAAGGACAGTTAGTCACTTCGCTCAGTGTTCATTGTTAAACATTACCAGCTCCTTGCAGGCAATGATGCTTTCCACATGTTCCAATTTTCCATAGATGTGACAGGATCTGGGCAAGGATTCCTCTGACTTGGTTTGGAAGACTTGCAATGGCTTGTCAATGCTTTCCTGAAACTCTAAATGTAAGTGAAGACAAAGAGAAAGCTCTTTATATCAGCAAATCAACCATTTCATTTCATTGTGTGCAATATTGAGGATCCTGGGTTTTTATCCTTTTGGCACCACTCTCAGTTTTTACAGGAGAAATACTTGAGGGAACTACACGAGGTTGTTATCTAAATAATAATAACAGCTAGTAAGGCAGAATAGCTAACAATAAGAAAACATGACCCTTGAATAGTGCTGAAATCAATGTTCAGAGAATGATCCTATCTATCACTTTTTTATACCCTCAAAGCAAAAGACAAAAACATATTGTTTGAAAATGGAGTCATTTTAACTATGTGAAAATAGACACTTGAAGCCAATCAAAAGTTTCCACAGTAAAGTGCATGCATGATGGAAAGTCCAGAGCTGGGAATTCACAAACATCTGTCTGGAAGCCACTGGTTCTACAGCCCACAGCCACCATGTTTTCGTGTACATTTCCCTATTGTTTTTAAATGTTGGCAAGCAGCTCTTTTCCAGAAACAAAATCGTCTATGGAGATTTGCTTAATGTTATGTCAACATAATACCTAGGCTGCATCTGGTACACAGGCTGAGAGCAGCATTCGTTAAAATGATGTCTGTTTTTTACACTTTGTTTGAAAAAATGATTAGAAACTCAAAGGCAAATGGTAAAAGGAGGCATGTAGAGAATCTGTGGATTCATACCGACAAACGTGCACTCCCTGGAAATCGGAGCTCCTGAGCAAAATGGACTGACTGCGAAGTTTTGATTGAGATTGGCCATTTTCCTCATCCAGCATGTAGTCTTAAGCGGTGCCATTGAGGCTACATTGAAGAAGTGTTTGGAAAAGAGAAATGGAAATGGGGAAGATAAAATGTCTAATATTGTAATAATTGGAACATGTTTCTTATCAGATGGGAAAATAGGAATAAAGTTTAAGTTGTGGTTTGGGATATCGATAAATAGAGGACTTATAAAATAGTTATTTGGATTGGGAACCATTATTTTCTTGCTTTGGTTATCTTGTGAGAGTGTTGTATTGCTTCTTTGTGAACTGAATGTTACTTTTACTAATATTTTTAAGGACCCATTTTTTTTTAATATTCTACAAGAAGTTGCCTTACTCATGACTTATACTTTTGAGTTTTTCTCTTTCTTTTTCATTCATGCTGATTTGTTCTTATTCTACTTGATCTCCAACTTTCCTTTCAAAATAGACATATTTAGTTATGTAAAATTCTCAAAGTGCCAAATTCACTAGTCTACAAGATTTTGTGTTGTCATTCAGATTAAAGTATTTCCTAATATGCATTCAGATTTTTTTAATAATTTTATTTATTACAGTAAATGAATAAAATTTCTAACATCTGTCTACTATCTCATCCATGATAAACCTTCATGGCTTATTTACAGGTATTTTTCCAAATTGATAGCACTTGTTGGATTTTCTAGCCATCATTTTCTAGTCACTTATAGTGCGTCATAACTCTATGGGGGCAGTTCTGCTCTGTCCTATAGGGTCACTACGGGTCGGCATTCACTCGAGGGCACTGGGTTTGCTGGGTTTTTTTGTGGTTTTCCTAACATGCCATCACTGCTGTCGAGGAGCATAACCTGAGTCATGACAACCAATTGCTTGAAATTTGAGGAGGTTTGTTACATGATCCAGTCTTTAAACCCTTTTACAATCCATGGGACGCTAGTATCTCACCACTTTTTTCACTTCTTGGGTCTCTAGGTCTCTTAAGATCCAACTTTTCCCACTAAAATCATGCAATGCTCTGCAGATGGGATGGGTGTAGTGGTAGAAGGGAGAAAAAAAATGAAAGTCCACTGAAGCAAAATAGCTGGGTTATCAGGCCTAGTTGCGAGGTATATTCCAAAAGTATGACTGAATAAAAATTTTGTCTCTTTTGTCTTTAGTACCCCTAGATAAGCCTTATAAGTAAATTTACAGTTTCCTTTGTGACACTTAAGGACCCCAGGTGGGTTTCTTTATTTAAATTTGTTTGTATGTGTTAGTGTATCATATTTGGAAAAGCACAAGTTCGTCCTGTAACCTAATGGAAGGCACCTCACAATAGACTGTGTTGCCCCCGATTGGTTGGAAAAACGAGCACTCAACAGTCACAGAACAGGAAGACCCCGAGTTTTTGTGGTGATCATGTAGACCACAAAATATTTCTCAAAATCTATATTAGCAACTCAAACTTTGAACACAGTCCATACTTTTGTTAATAAAAACACATGATATCAGAAAAAAAATCAAAACACAAGACAATTGAGTCTTGGAAAGCTACAAGGGTACTTCTATATATACTTCAAGAAAATGTGCACTTTAGAAATGAAGTTGTTAGGTGCTATATTTCTGATATGTCAATATGATCAATTTTCTTAAATATGTTAGTCAAAGTTTCCATATTCTGATTTTTGTCCATTTCTTGCACACCTCTCAGCACTGTGAGTGAGATGTTCATGATGAACTTTCTTCTGAACATCCTGATTTATCACTAGCAAAGCTGCTATTATCTGTATTAAGAAAGTCCACGTTTATTTTTATTTGTTTAGGATAATATCTTAGCTATCTAGTGCTGCTGTAACAGAAATACCACAAGTGGATGGCTTTAACAGATTTATTCTCTTAAAGTCTAGAAGGCTAGATGGTCTAATGAAGCCCATAGCTCCAAGAAAAGTTTTTCTCTCTGTTAGTTCTGGGGGAAGGTCTCTGTCATCAATCGTCCCCTGGTCTAGGAGCTTCTCAGAGGAGGGACCCCCGGCCCAAAGAATGTATCCTACTTTCTTGGTGGTATGAAGTCCTCTCCTCTCTGCTGGCTTCTCTGTTTTATATCCCATAAAGATTCACTCAGGAAACAACCTAATTCTGTGGATTGAGTCCCACTTCATTCATATAACTGCCTCTAATCTATCCTTATTAACATCTTAGAGACCAGGATTCACAACACATGGAATAAACACATCAGATCACAAAATTGAGAAAAAACACACATGGGCTTAGCTAAATTGTCACATATTTTGAGAGTGCACAATTGAATCCATGAAACATGAGTCATCTCACTTCTTGACTATTTCTTTCTGTTTAGAGACAACTCTTTAAAGTAAGGTATTGATTTTTTCTTCCTTGCTTTTCTTCTTTCTTTTACAATTTGTTTAACTCAAACTGGCATTCTATGCAATATAGTGTTGCTGGTATTGAAATAGGAATATTTAATTTATGGTAGGTGTTCAGATACGACTTAAGAAGAAAATTATCCTAAAGAAGTCTATGAAAGAAGGAAGTTTCCCATTTCTAGATAAAATTACAGGAGAGGAACAGTCTCTGTAACTGTTCAAAACTCATTTGAAAGTCTGAGCAATTAAAGGCTGAAGACAGATCACTGAATTTTTTTCTTTTTTTGTACATTTGCACATTAAAAGGGCATTAAAAGTTCTGTGATATTTGAATGTCAAAATCCACAAGTTTAAAGTAGAAAAGAACAGAGACCAGAGTTCTTGTCTCTTTGTCCCTGTCATTTGCTCCCTCCTCTCATCTCAGTAGCATCTTTCTTCTTGACTGTCTCCACGTGGACCCAGATTGGTCTCTAGTATTCTGCTGATAACTTGACTTTAAATGTTTGAAGATGATTCTCTTCTTAGTCATCTTTCATGCAAATAGCCTTAGCTACTCTTGCACTCTTTCCTGTGGATGTGTGACACACTATATAATATTGTGTGGCTGATAACAAATAATTTGGGAGAAGGCTGATAGTGGTACTGAGAATGGTCAGTCATTAGAAGATGGTGACCTTTGGCTCCAACACTGAATGTTCACTGGGCTATAGATCCTGAAGCTGCTACTCACAGGATTGTGAATCCCATGAATTCAGACCCCTCTGTCCATGGAGAATGATAAGAAGTGACTTTCTCTCATTCTCCACCCCCAGGAGTAAAGGGGAAGTTTCATGCAGAGTCATGGCTACAGAGGATAAGAGATTTTCTGGTCAAGATGGAATGGACATTATTGACAGCCGTTGCTTTTCTGATGTAGAGGTGGTTTGTCAGCTTTGTGTTAGGACAGGGAATTTACAGCACTCATAGTTACATGTAAGAAACATGCCTACTGCAAGTACACAGAAGGTTAATAAATGAAATACATGCATAAAATAGAGAACAAAACTGGGAACAGATGACCCTGCAGTGTATCACACTCACTGCTAAGTATGTAATGACCTACCCACAGAGAGACAGTAAAGCGTAGAACCTTCTCATAACTCGATTGCACTCACTCCTCCATGCTCTAGGCAGATACTCTGTCCACCCTGTGGCTCTTCCTCCTCTAGCCACCTGATCTAAAGCACTGGTGTCTGCCCTCCTACCACCTGACAGCAGGACTCCTCTCTCTGTAGGGGCTGTCCCGAAGGCTGCTGGGAGCCCGGCTGCTAGCAGACATCCTGCGTGGTGTCCAACCCCCAGCCAGACCTCCACACTCTGCAGTCCCTGCCAGATGAAGTACACAGAGTCTCTGGGCTTTGACTTGAACAATGGTTGTTCCCGGGGCCATGGATGCAGAGCTGTTGCTACTCAGTGCGATGTTTGTTGATGCAGAGAATGCAGATCCCTGGATTACAGAATCATGACTCCTCATTTTTGGAATATGCATGTTTTTTGTGTCCTAACCTACTTTGCCTATAAAGGCTGTCTGTCATCCTGTTACAGACCAGTGGGTCTGGCTAGTAACAACCAACAGCTTGAGCAATCTCATCTCTGTTTTCATGGTGTCAGTTACTAATTTCCATCACAGTGTCGTTCATTGTCAACTCATCTCACTCTTGTTTGGTTTTGTGTTTGTGGCTTTAAAGTGAAAGATCAACAAGTTCCTGCCAATGGATTCTGAAAGCCTCAGCATGTACAAGGTTATAACCACTATCGTTAGTGTTTTAACCCTCTTAAAGCAGTGGTTTCTTGGTAGTTCACAGTTTTGGTGTGCAACTTCCTCTGATAAAAATCTCAGGAGCTGATTAAAAAGCTGTTGAACATGAGTCTACAGACAGCAGAGGGAAATTAACAAGCCGGTGGAGACATCAAGAACACATAGAGCAAGAAAACTATAAAGGTTTATGTGGTGTGGCCAACAGGAAGAAAAACAGAGAACCAATATATGCTTATAAAACTAATAATAATAATAATAATAAATCCGTGAGATTTACTATCGTTGAATTCATTCCATTTTGCTTCACTAAATGTCAGACTTTCTGCATCCTCTCAACCTCTTTGTCAGCCTGATTTGCTCTGCTAATGTTGTAAGAAGGCGATCGCTGAACCCAGGTAAGAAGGGCCTAGGGTTACAAGACGTGAGCTCTGTCTTGACGCTTTGTTAAATGTCAAACTCAGTGTAGCTGAAAATGAGTTTCGACAGCAGACGATATATCTTTTTCATAAAATTGAATGTCCTGTGATTTTCTTTCATGGTTACTTTTCAAAGCATCTATAATCACAGTATTCAGGAAATAAATTGCTAAAACATCTAGCTTGTTTCAAACAAAATTTAAAAACAAAAAGATATTGTATTTGTGTAGAGCCAGGCAATCTTTAAGGAAATTCCTTATGCTGTACTTCCTTAGACCTGCCAGCATCACTGTGAGGAATTAATTCATCTATCCGAAGAACTTTTTACACATTACAGAACAGACACTTAAAAGAGAATCCCTGAGCTGCCAATGCTACCATTCCTTTAAGGAAATCAGCATTTCCCACTGTTCCTGAATCCATAAATATGACAGATATATGTGAATATGTGGAAATCTTAGTGGTGAGTGGTTAAGCGCTACGTGTGCTAACCAAAAGGTCAGCAGTTCAAATCTGCCAGGTGCTCCTTGAAAACTGTAGGGAGCAGTTCTACTCTGTACTATGGTGTCACTGAGTTGGAATCGATTTGACAGCAGGGGGTTGGGTTTTCATTATGTGAATATACAGATTGCTGAGGTAAGCCTACTTGTTGTGTAAATGGGGAACTACAGATCTAGAAGAGTTAGTTTTAAGTTATGCAGTAAGTTAATGGTAAAGCCAGGACTAGAACCTCTGGTACCCCGAGTTCTGTTTTTAATGCAGATTCAGTGTGTCATGGGATTTCATCTTCTGTCTTCTTCCTTTCTCTTCCTTCTCCTCCTCCCCATCAGTATCACTGTTATGGATTGAATTGTGTCCCCTCAAAAATGTATGTGTTGATTTGACTTGGTTTGGAGTCCCAGTATGGTGCCCTTCCTCCCATGTGTTGTGAATCCTGCCTCTGTGATATTGATGACGGAGAATGGTTTGCAGTTGTGTTAGTGAGGCAGGACCCAAGCTACAAGCCTGTGGAATGTAAGGGAGAGAAATAAGCTGAGGAAGTTGGGAACCTGATACCACTGAGATAGAAGCACCAAGAGCAGAGTACGTCCTTTGGACCCAAGGTTCCTGTGCCGAGATGCTCTCACTGGATGTGGACTCAGCCTACTGGACTGTGATGATCTCTTATTCTGAATGGACTTGTATCTTGTTAATGAATTTGTGGCTTACAGGACTGTGACAATAAAAGCTTCTCCTCATGAAACTTCCACCTGTGGTATTTTCTGTTAGAGCACTACCTGGTGACTAGGACAGTGGCTAAATTGCCTGTGAAGTAATCGTGCTTTCTATACTGCTACTACAAAATTTAAAGTAAATATAATGAGAGAAATTTTTTTTTAAGTTCCATTTGGCTTAGCTTGAATAGAAATGGAATGATAATGTCACATACGTCCCTATAAACTCAGTCTTACCCACAACTAGTTTATCACTTCCGTGATTTTCAAAAATATAATAATGCATATTATACCCATGTCAAAAATCCCCACCTACAGCACACAGCTCTGTTAGAGATCCAGAATACAAAAAAAAATAGCGTTCATGGGGAGGAGGGTGATGATACCTGTTTATTTTGATGAGGCAGGGAACATCTCTGATGATCAAAAATTATCTGTGTATTTCAGATAGGAAGTGGTTGTCTCTACCTTGGATATTCTCTAGCCAACAAGCAAATTTTCTTTTAATAGACTCAGTAGTAATTAGACAGAATATTGCACAACATTCATATACAACTGGTAATTCCTGTGTTGGAAATGATAGCTTTGTAATATCACAACTGGTACTGAAGTTATATATAGAAATAACTCATTTCAAGATGTGAGAATCAAAATCTGGAAATTTTTTGTCTCAAGGAACTTTTCTAGTTTCTTAAAAATACTTCTGTAGAAACAGCCAGCCTATAAAACAAAACAGTTGTAGTCAACTCAGTTGTGACTCATGGCAACTCCGTGTGTGTCAGAGTAGAGCTGTGCTCCTGGAGTTTCTAGTGGCTGATTTTCTGGAATTAGATCCATAGCTTTCTTCTAAGGTGCTTCCGTGTGGATTGGAGCCACCAACCTTTTGGCTGGCAGTCCCATGTTTAATTGTTTCAACCATCCATCCAGCCTCCAACCAAGTCTTTTTCAACACCAGAAATTTAACAAGAACTGGTTCTCCCATATTCGAGCAACTTATTTTAACACAGCAATTATGGACTTTCCAGAGCCCACCAAAGCATTGTTTTCTACCCTGAAAGATTCCTACTAGGCCTCTCATAAGTCCTAGTCCAGCAGAATTCTAGTTGTCTCCTGTTGTTTTTCCTATCATTTCTGTTATACTTACTCGATTTTGTGGAATTAAAATCCTGGGGTTTGTGTCCCAAATTTCTGCTGCTCATGCAAGTTTGTTTCTAAGAACTGGTAGTCATTTTGTGACTGGTCAGCATACAGTTCTGACTGCTAGGAATTAATGTACTCAGTTTCCCAGGAAATTCATCACCAGTCATTTCTGTGCAGTTGCTTTCACCAATTTCTGTTATTCTCATTGAATTAGTGATGTGAAAATAACAGCTTTATTCCCCCTACATCACCCTTCACACTTCCTACTAGTCATGCTTCAGTAGGACATTGTCAAACATCTTATTAATCCTGATCCATTCTCAAAATAATATTCATTTACTCTTCCCATGGGCCGTACTCTGCTCTAAGAGAATGCATTGATGAACGTATGTTTTATTATATATTTTTCCCAAGGAGAATGCATTCATTCATTCATGTTGTCAAACTAATCAGAGCACATACACAAAAAAATTGAAATGTATAGAGTTTATTCAAGCAGTTAATTTATACCTGTTCAAGAAAGTATTTCTGTTTAGAAAAACAGAAAGGCTTCTCCTAGGCTTGTTCTGATGAGTTTTTAATTCAATATCCCACTATTTTCTTCTTCCTTTTTCTGTTTTTAATACTGTTTGTTTTCTTTAACAATAGTATTCTGAGTCATGGAGTGTGTTTAAATAGGGTTGATAATATAGATTTTCAGAAATACTATGTGCTACTACAGGATTACCACTGAACTGTGTAATTAATTGGTGCCTCTCTGTCTTTCCAGTCTCAAGCAGCAGGATTTATTGCCACAAAAATCAAACAACAAAACAAAACCTACCCAGCCTCCTTAACTATCACAAAAGAATCTATGAGTATGCTCACGAGGCTTGTCTAGTTACAAAACAGTCGAAACTAACAAAATTTTCACCCAGTCACACTTCTGGGATGCATTACTTTACATGACACTCTTGCTATTTTGCTTCAGTGAACATTTCTTTTACCTTTTACTGTTACAAACAAACACATTCAGTGGGAAAGGTAGAGTCCTAAGGAAACTGAGAGCCAGAAAAGGTGGGTGGGATACACTGTATGCTACTGTTCTTGAAAGATTTTGTTGAGGAGGAAACTGCGTGGAAAAATTAACTGTTGGCTGTCCTCAGCATGTCCCTGGACTACTAATCATGACTGATGATTGGATGATAATCTCCTTCCTGAGATCAACGAAATCAGATGATGTGGTGGTCTTACCTATCAGGTGAGCTCTGAGTTCGTTTGTACAAATATTCAGGTGTTGTCTGGAGGTTTTAAATAAGGAAGATCCTTTGACTAGTTAGGAAATTTCAGAGTTTTAGAATTATCTCTCAGGAAGCAAATAAAATGAAATGACTGAAAGTTAAATTTTTAATTTGTGTGACACTGTGGTCAGTGTGTTTCCACATAATTTTTTTTAAATTTATTTTTGGGTATATTCCACTGTGGTCAGTGACCTTTGTGAATTTGCTATGCACTCAGGAACCTGTCAACAATTTCTCTAGTCTTTAGTTTCTCTACATAGAGTTATACTATCTATAACGAGATGACTAGCATATAGATCTTTTAAAAATGTTACTTCTGGTTCCTCTTTCTTTATCCTTGCCATTTTTCAGGGTAAATTTTATTATTGTTGTTAGGTGCCATCGAGTCAGTTCTGACTGGTAGCTACCCTATGCACAACAGAATGAAACATTGCCCAGTCTTGCACCGTGTCCACAATTGCTTTTATGCTTAAGACCATTTCTGCAGCTGCAGTGTCAATCCATCTAGTAGATGGTCTTCCTCTTTTTGGCTGACCCTCCACTCTACCAAGCATGATGTCTTTCTCTGGGGTCTGATCCTTCCTGACAACATGTCTAAGGTATGTAAGATACAATCTTGTCACCTTTGCTTCCAAGGAGCAATCTGGTTGTACTTCTTCTTCACCAGATCTGTTTATTCTTTTGGTGGTCCATGGTATGTTCAACACTCTTCTCCAACACCACGATTCAAAGTCATCAATTCTTCTTCTGTCTTCTTTGTTCATTGTCTAGCTTTCACACGCATATGATGCAACTGAAAATACCATGACTTGGATTAGGCGCTCTTTAGTCTTCAAGGTGACAGCTTTTTCAGGGTAAATAGATGTTACCAAATAACTATTAAATTACCACAGTGATTAAAACTGTGAATCAGCAGTTCCTCAGCATATAAGAACAATTAATAAGGAGATCTTAACTAAGAAGTCAGACAAGATTCCACAGAGGAAATATTCTTTAAGATGAGTCTGAAGCTTGAATAAAAATAACTTGGTTGAAGTGAAAAACTGGAGTAAGGATATTCATTGAGAAGTTATTTTTAGTAATTTGAATATAAATGTTAAAATTATGATTGTGGCTAAATCTTCAAAATACGCAGATGTACTCACTTGTATTTCTAACTCTGCTTCCCATTGATAAGCAGCCTGAACCCACTTTTCACTGTTAATCAATTGAACTTCAATTTTTCCCTGAAGATACGTGAATTCTCTTTGCTCTGATCATTTCAATTTTATCTTCACAACATCCCCTAGTTTATTCCCATAATTCCTGTGTCTTTGCTTAACAAAAATAAAATAAGTGGCACCAAAGAAAGAGTTCTTCATGAGATAAACATTAATAGATAAGAATTGTTCAAGCCCAGGTAATAGAAATGATCCATGAAAGTTTCTGGAATCACAATTCCATGGCAAGCAGAAGCTTGGTATCTAAACTTCTTGATTTTGCACTTGTCAGACTATGCAGCAGGAGGGATCTGAAAGACTAGAAGTCAATGCACGTAGACCAGATATGAGATCCAACAACTAAGTTCATGAACTCATCCTAGAAAAATATGTTACATAGCTCGCTGCTGAATATCACTGTGGTCGTCTTCGAAGTATTGCCCCTGGGAAGCTGTACACCAACGCTAACGCCTAGTCCATGCTCCAGAGCAATTTTGGAACAGCACTTGGCCTAGCTTGGCTTCTAGAATGTCCATCAGAGCTGTTATTATATGAGTTCTGACAATTAAGTTCACAAATTCACCCTGGAAAAAGTGTTTGGAAGGGTGGACTAGGTTCTAGTGTTGATACATGGCTTCCCAAGGGGAGTACTTTGGAGATGACAGTAGCGATATTCAGCAATGAAGTATGTAGTACTTTTTCTGCGGTAGGTTTGTGAACTTAGTTTGCCAGCCTACTGGCAGTGACAGTTGGTCTCTTGTTAATTATGCAGAGAGGGATTAACTTGGTAGAAATGAAAGGCTGTAAACACCACACTAGACAAAACTGTCAGAATATTAGAGAGCCTAAAATCTGTGCTCTGGGAAATTCTGTGTTTCCAGAGGCTTGGAATGAAGAAAGTGTTAGTTTCCTGTGTGTTTTCAGGAGGACATCAACTTAAGAGGTATGGATTTCTTATCATAAAACAATAGCATTTTCTTATGTTGACTATCAACTTGAAATGAGATGTTATTTATAACTTCAGATGAATGGTGGTGTGATATACTTTCTGTCTGTGACATTGAATTTTGCTATTTGTTTGTGAGCACTTTATTATACTTAGAGCTCTGGTGGCATAGTGCTTAAGAGCAATGACTGTAGTTCAAAAAGTTGACAGTTTGAATCCTTCAGGTACATGTTAGGAACACTAGGATATGGTTCTACTCTGTTCTAAAGCATCACTATGAATTGGAACTGACTTGACAACAGATTTGGATTATCATACTTCATGCTGTCTAATTACAAATGGCGCAGCCTTAGTTGTTTTTTTTGTTTGTTTGTTTACTAGTTGTGGCAGGCAGATTAACAGTCCCTTAAAGATGTCATATGGTAAATCCTGGAAATTGTGAATATGTTATTTTATAGGGTACAAGAGAAGGAAGGTTGTAGATGAAATCAAGTTGGCTAATTACTTGTCCTTAAAATGGGGAGGTTATTTTGGATTAGAAACCCTAGTGATGTAGTGGTTAAGTTCTACAGCTGCTAACAAAAGGTTCAGACATTTGAATCCACCAGGCGCTCCTTGGAAACTCTATGTGGCTGTTCTACTCTGTCCTATAAGGTCACTATAAGTTCGAATATATTTGACAGCAACAGGTTTATTCTGGATTACCAAGTGAGTCCAATGTAATCAGCACAATAAACTGTGAGTAGACTCCAACTCATGGTGATCCTATGTGCCAGAGTAGAACTAAGTTCCATATGGTTTTCAGTGGCTGGTTTTTTGGAAGTAGATCTCTAGGCCTTTCCTCAGAGGCATTTCTGGGTAGAGTCAACCTTGAAACCTTCTAGTTAGAAGATGACTGCATTAAATATCTGTACCACCCAGAGACCACAATATAATTAAAACGCCCTTAAAATTGGAAGAGGGAGGTAGAAGAGTAGGTCGGAGTAATATATATAGACTGAGAAAGACTTGACCTACAATTGTTGACTTTGGAGATGGAGAAAGGGTACCATGGACTAAGGGATGCTGGGGGCCTCTGGAAGCTGACAAAAGCAAGCCAAACAGTTCTTCCTTGGAGTCTCAGATAAGGCAGGTAGCCCTGCCAACAACTTAGTTTTAGGATAGTGAGGCCGTGTCAACTTCTATTCTATGGAGCTTTAAGATAATTCATTTGTATTGTTGAAGCCATTAAGTTTGATTTAATTTGTTATGGACAAAATAAGAAATGAAGGCACTAGTGTATTCATGAAATCCAGAAAACTACTCCGACATCTACAATCTGGAGATAATTATTTATTAACAGAGAGGACCTCAGCTTGGCCAGGATGCTATAGCTATTCCCCTTGACAGCCTTGCCATTGCCTATGTTTGTGTATAAAGATCGTTTCTCTTGCATAGAGATTAGAAGCCTAGGAACAATCAGGATCATTAAAATTAAAAAAAAAAAAAACGTGAGAAGGACTGAGGTCACTGAGGATTTTGCTATTTGTGTTTTTAAACTTTGCGACGCAATGGCTGATCATTTTTTCCACAAATGTTCTTTCATTATTCCTTAAATTTTTTTTCTAACTACGTAAGCACCATGATTTCTTCCTAAAAATAATGCAGGAGGAAGATGAGAAGGAGGAAAAGAGAATGAGAGAGGAAGTAAGAAAGAATGTCAGAGTTTAATAGAATAAAGTAGTGAGATGCCTAAATCTAAAATAACTTCCTGTGTAATCACAGAAAATTCTAGTTAACTCTTCTGTGTCTCAATTTCCACCTTGTGGAATTAGTAGGTTGAATTCCATGAGCTCTGCAGTTGTTTTTGTATTTCATATTTTATTACTTCGTGAAGCGAAGAGAACAACAGTGGCATATACTTCCAAGACTAGATCTCCTGCCAAATACACAATACGCTACATTTCATTTCCTAATTTCAGGGATGTTTGAAGATCTTATAAAATAAAGAAAAAATACTTGAACACTGCTTGTTCTATTAAGCATTATGCCTCTAGTTGTTATGCAATCTATGTAAGTACCCTACTTTTTTTTTTAACACTTGGATGTGAAAAAGCAAAATGGTACCAAAAAGGATATAGAATTTTCTGCCAAGATACAATGAGACAGTTAGTTCTGTGATATTAAAGATTTGTTGTTTTCAACTAGATTCAGTTCACATGTTGGCAAAGCAGAAGCAATTCCACACCTGCTGAACTTAGTTCCTTCCCATCTAAGTTTGTTGCCTTTTCTTTCTGTGCAAACGGAGATAATTGGAGCCGCCTGAAAGTAGAATTGGGGTCCAGAGGCTTAGTCAACTAAAGGACTACGGGGAACTCCTGCACTGTGATTTCCCAAAGATTACAGGCACTGTTTTCTGAAATGGACAGCCACACCCTGCTCTGCCATTGAAATTCTCTTTCACGTACATCCTCAGGATCTCAATTTAAATTTTGTTCCTGTTCTTTGCAGAATTCTCCGACACATTCTGTCCTTTGAGACTCATGGTCTGTGTCGACTTAGTGAATGAACAAAGATTTCAATCCTCTTCAGATTTGGGTTAAAGAGAAAAGATGAACATGGAAAACGTGAACCTACAGAAACTCCCTGCTTTAAGAAAAGAAAATACTTAAATCCCTGCTAAAATTAGTATATATCCCCTCCTCCAAAATCTTAGCATTCCAGTCCACCAACAGAAACAATGGCAACACAAATTTAGTCAACTCATTACTAATAAATAACAAAATACCAGCATATTTGCATAGAAGAATAGTTTACTAAAAGTATTTGACTTTCCACCTATTTGGGGGGAAATTGTAAATACATACATTTTATCAATAACACAGTTATGAGTTACTTGTTAATTTTACAGTCAATCTATAAGCCAATCTTTGAGGACTAGAGAGGAAAAGAGAAGCTGATGATCAAATAATATTAGCAGGGTAACTTTAAATGGGGAAAATTAAGATAATATAATGATCTTCCTATAGAATCTTGCTGCATTGCTCAAATGGATTTGGCCAATCAAGAAATTAATCTATAGAAGCCAGATCTATAGACAGGTCAGTAACAAGTTGACTGGAAATTCCTGAAAGGAAAATACATTGGATGGCGGAATCTGAACCCACAGCCCAGGGAAGGGAAACCCTGGACTTTATAACCCAAAGGGCTGAAGCCACTAGATCTACAGCCTAGTGAACTGCACCTTTTGGATCCACAGCCCAGGGAGCAGCTGCTTCTGGAACCGAAGCCCAGGCCCCCGGTATAAGGCATCCGGCAGGGACTGCAGAGTGCTGGGGTCCAGGGGCGGCAGTAGCAGGAGGTCTGGCAGGGCCTGGACACCCAGGATGGCCGCCACCTGCTGGGTTCATACCTGGTCTCCTGACAGCCCCTGTAAAGAGAGAAACCTAGCTGGCAGCTTCCAGGAGAGCAGAGACCAGGGTTGTAGACCAGGTGGCTCGGGGAAGAAGAGCCACAGGAGGAGACAGGGTAGCACTTGCAGCTGCCCAGAGAGCGGGAGGAGAAGTGTCCAGGACAGCAGCTATATGACATGTTGACAGGAGATGCTGGGTTCAGCTGAGTTACGATGAGAAGATTCCCTGAGTTTTAATGTCACCTCCTGGACTGGGGCACTTATATACTCTCGGCAACAGGTGTGGTATCCTGTGTGGTCATCCTTTCCATATTTGTGCTCCCTAATTTATGAGTGAATAATTCCATAATCTTCTCTGTAATTGTATTTGAATAGCTTCCCACCTGTTGTGTTAACGGGTGCTATAATTTTGTTATTGCAGCACAAAGCCAATGAACTGCTCTTATGTCAGCAATGCCACGACTGTTTGACCATGATGCTCTTCTCTCACGGCCAAGGGATCCCCCCCTTTTTCTCTGGTCTGTGTCTCCTGTGTCTTGTTTCCTTTTCCCTAAAGGGTGGAGAATAAGCTAAAGTGCTTTTCTTTTGTATCAGTGGGTTAGATACACAATTTGGAGACCTTAAGGAGAAATCTACTAAAGATTAATGCTGCCTATATTCATCCTTATTCTCCAAAATTATTCTCCATCTATTATGCTCTATTGTCCAGTTTTTCTCATGAATGCTGAAAAATATTAGGTAAGACAACTCGACTGTTTATAACAGCTGAGGCCACAGAGAAACTTGGACAAGATTTAAAGATATGGTGTAAAAAAGGGAGAGAATTCAGACAGTTACAAGTGGAAATCAATATAGACTCTCCTTGTGGTGTAATGGTTAACTGTTACAGCTGCTAACCAAAAAATTGACAGTTCGAATCTGTCAGGTGCTCCTTGGAAGCTCTATCAGGCACTTCTACTCTGTCCATAAGGTCACTATGAGTCAGAATCAACTCCACAACAATAGGTTTGGTGTTGGCTAACAGCAGTCAAAGATCCTGACACTACTGAGGAGGAGGAGAAACAGTTAAATTTAATGCATCTGATCTGAGTTCTGTGGTCCTTTTGTTCTTAGGCCATATGTCAGCCTGGAAAACACCATTCCCAGACCTTCAACTGTGTTCTTAGCTGCTGTCAAGTCAACCCCCAACTCATGGTGACCCCAAGCACACTGTCTGGACCTATGCCAACCCTATGATTCGTTGCAGAGATAGGATTGTTTGATTCCATAAAATCATTGGCTAGTTTCTAGAAGTAGAGTTCCAGACTGTTCTTCTTAATCTTTCCTAGTCTGGAAAGCTCCTCTGAAACCTCTTTAAGCATCAAAGTAGCAAGCAAGTCTCCAATGACACACGAGTAGTGGCTACACTTGAGATGTGATTGTCAGTAAGGCCACATGAATGTCCACATGAAAGATCCCCTGAGATGACCACTCTCTCTGATCTTCAGATACAGGAGGGCAAACCGACAAAACACTGGAACTGGTATAATTCATAATCTATTGTTGGATTTGTCCCAAAGCCAAGTATTTGTGGGAAAGCCCCTAGCCAATAACTGAGCACTGCAGAAAAATCAATGAACTCTGGTCCTGGAAGACATACAGCATCTCTGTTGGCTGACTTTATCTGGAACATTCTTCAGTGGTCTTTAGGAACTATCCTTAGTCTGCAAGGCAGTCTGAGGCAATTCCTTCTCTCTCTCCTTTACTTAAGTCAAGATTAGACCCCAGTCTGGCAGCTCTGCAGGCCTCCGACCACTCACTAACAACTCCCTCTGGTAGGTATTCCCCTAACAGAGTCCTTGTATCTTAGCTCCATCTTGATATCTCCTTCCTGACGGACCAGGACTGACACAATGCGTCATAGAGCTCACTTCTGTCCCTCCTTTTATGTCTCTTCTAGAGATCAATGGCCAGTCTGTTACCAAGAAGCCTGAGTGTCTGGCTTCATTAATCTTCTATTTTGCATTTATTTTTGTTTTCAGTAATGTCTGCGTTTACTTCTATTACTCCCCTCTTCTGCTTAATTTGGGGTCAGTGTGCTTCTTTATTTTGACTCCCAGATATTATTACTAGGTTAGTAAGTTTTAGACTGAAGATTTCATTTAAAGTGATGTTTTTGAGGCTGTTAACTTTTCACACTGCACATGGCTTAATTTGGAAATATTTTAATTTGCTTTTTTCTCTGACCACGGACTAATTAGAAGCAGATTGCTTATTGTCCAAATTATAACGTTCACTAGTTATTGTTGTCATTGCTACTGTTTTGTAGCTTAAATTACTATGGCCAGAGAATCTGGTCTACGCGAGCACCATTTTTTGAAGTTGCTGAAATTTGTTCTTTGGCCCACATTATGACCTACATTGGTAAAAGTTCTGTGGGCACTTGAAAGTAACGGATATTCTAAAGTTGTTGAGTATAATACTCTGCATTTGAATTAGGTTAGGTTTGTTGATCGTATTGTTCATATTTTCTTTGCCCTTACTGTTCGTCTTCCACTTCTTTCCATTACTGATAAACAGCACACTGAAATCCCTAATTGGCATTGTGGATTTGTTTGTATTTCTCTACTGAGTTTGTTTGTTTTTGTCTAATGGCCTCTGTGACCTTTTTTCATATTTATCATGTTTGGGATTTGTGATGCTCCTTGAATCTTTATGTTAAAGAGTACCAGGTGCACTTTTTGCTTTGCATGCAAAATGCCTACTTACATGTGAAGAAAACAACTATTATTAGACTTTGTCTCTAAGACACAAAGGAAAACCAATATTTATAAAAGATGGGAGAGTCTAGAGAAGAAAAAAATGGCAGACAATCTGAGAATACTGAATTTTGTTTATCCCGTTTTGAGATTGAAGTCATTAGCTGCGGGATAGCAAAGACTGCACAGTGGACATTCTGTTCTTGAGGATGTTATCAAAGTTTAATCAAGAAGATGATTTTAGTTGTTTACTGTTGTTTGCAGATGAGTTGGCTTCACATGAGTCTAGCGGAATGAAACATTGCCTGGTCCTGGTGCCGTCCTCACGGTGGCTGGTATATTGGGTTCACAGTTGTGGCTCTTGTGTCAGTTCATCCTGTTGAGGGGTTCCCTTGCTTTTGTTGGCCCTCTGTGTTACCAAACATGGTGTTCACTCCAGTGATTACTTTTTCCTGATAATATATATCCAAAGTGAACATGTCAAAGTCTCACTATCCTCATTTCTAAGGAAAATCCTACTGTTTAATGTTTCAGGAAGGGGTTGGAGCATTTGTGACAGACTGTCTCTCAGGAAAGAACCTTCCCCAATCAGTAGAGCCTTGCTTAGTCCGGTTCATCATTTTCCTCAACACTATTTTATACCTGAATTGATACCTTTCACCACTTTGGGTATTTTTGTTTCCTAAGTCTCCTTAAATGATTTCTTCTCCTTATTTCCTTCTCTCTCTCTTACATTCCAATTATAAGTGAGATATATCTCTTAACTATGTTACCTATACTTCTTACAAACTTTTATGTATTTTTAGTTACTTTGTCTCTTTGTGTTTTGGTTTTGAAATTTCCTTCTGTCTCATCTTTCAGTTCACAGATGGTCTCTTTAGCTAGGTCTAGTCTCCTGCTAAATTCATTTACTAAAGGTTTAAGATTATGGTCTTCAATTTCTAAATTTTCAGTTATATTCTTTTGTGTTTTTAATTTTTTTCCCAATCTCACCTTTACTTATTTAAACATAATTATTTTTTGAATATAATACCTTCTTACTTCCTATTGTTAATTTCTTCATGTGGGTAGTTTAATATCAGTTTGACAAACCCACTATCTTTATTCTGTGGTTCAGCTTCTATTTCCTTGTGTTTTAAGCTTACCTTTTCGTATAACTCCTATGTTTTGAAAGAGCAATAGATACTTCACATGAAAAGATTCTGGATTAATTTGTCTTCTTCTAGAGCAAGCTTAATTATGTTTCTGAGACACTCCTAAGAAAAAACACCAGCATCCTAAATCATTGAGATAATTCAGAGGTAGGCATCAATCTTAATGAGAGACTGTTTGCAATTAAATTTTTCTGCTAGGAACTGGTCCTCTCAAGTCCAGGATATTTTCCAAGATGTAAGCTCCTTGGAGGTACCTGAATTTCAATTTATTCCCCTAGTCCTATGAATCTGTGGAAACGCTCATCCTCTCAGTCACCGTTTTCAAAATCAACACATAAATTTAAGAGAACAACTCCAAATGCCTGGATCATATTTCTTGATTTCAGTCCTAGCCCACATGTTACTAGGTAATTCCTCAATGCTTTGATATTTCTCAGAAATTTTGAAATACATTCTTTGTGTGTTTTATCCAGATTTTCTATTTATTCTCATGTAGTTAGTGTAGATGTTTTAAACAATATTAAATTGCTAATATATGTACTTTTGAAAGAATGATTTTTTTTTTTAATCAAAAAATACAGGAGTGATTCAAATCAGTAAGTACCAGCAATGAGGAGGGTATTCCCTTTGATACTCTTTTATTTTTGCTTTCCAAATAACCCACCCCACTCAGAAGCACTTAAAACCCTGCCCACATACCCTGGTATACACTCAAGATTGATTACTAAGAATGTCTGCAGAGGACCAAGGACTCTTTGACCTCACAGGAGCAAGCCGTACTCTGTGTAAGAAACGTCCCATTAGAATCAACATCCATTTGCCTACAGTGGTTCCAGGTTTAATAATGCATCTTTGATTGTCCTCCTTCGGTGCACCGTCACACTTTAGAACTGCCCTGTGGTATTTCCTGGGATTACCAAAACTACTTAATTTGAATCCATCTTCTCAACCTTGTTTTCTGCTTAAGTTATAGACAAACACATATTTAGAAGTCTTGTAAATCTATCTATTGAGAAACCTTAAATATTTCTTCACCTTGCATAATTTAATTAGAAATGCCTCTAGTAAAAATACCAAGACCATATTACAAGGAGGAATGTGCTTTAATATGCATGCTGCATATTTCAGAAAAGCACCCATAATATTCTTTCTCGAATGAATACATTTTCCCAAATATAGAATTCATAAGTTTTCTATTCTATTTTGAACAGTAGTAAAAAAAAAAGTATTTTTTGATTGTGTGATTGGTGATTAATAATACATAGTGATTTAACAGAATCTTTATATAGCAAGCACTGGCTTTTGTTTACTGAAGTTCTCACCTACTTGATTAATAAAATGATACCCTTGAAATGTAAGTGACAAGTTGACTGACAATTTCTATATAGCAGTAAGTGAGTGACAAAGGTTGTAAATAGAAACTATAGACAGAATTCTGTTAGAAATGTCCAAAGATTAAAATCATATGATCCATAGAAATGAGAATTCATATCCAAAAGATCAGAACTCATTGAATATACAACCAGGGCATAACTTTTATGTGAAATAGCCCCATTTTTAACTGTTTATTACTCAGTTTTTTTAAGATGGTGAGAGTCTCCAGCATATAGAATAAGCAACACGACCTCTGGTCTTGGACTCAAAGTTGGAAAATTTACAAAGGCTTCTAACACATATTGATTTAATGTAGATTAATGTTTGGAGATTAAGAGCTAATGGGGAAGAGAATACCTCTTGGCACTTCAACTGGCTCAGAGTGGGAGCCTGCAACAAGGAGGCTGGAGTCACTGAAGACAAATTCAATAACTTAACAATTTTGCCCGAAAAAATCCATGCTACTCTTAAATATTGCCAAGATTATTTTGATGAACCATAACTGAAAAATGAAAAACAGGGGAGGATTAGAGTCCTCAGTATCACCTTGATAGGACAGTTACCCTGTCTGAGCAAACATGAAGGAGAAACAAAGTCTGGTTTTGAAGAGCACACTAATTAAGGACTCAGAGAATAGCCATGTAAATTAGGTACATTTTCTTCTTTCTCCTCTCTCTTTTTCCCTCTATAGGATCTACCTTATGCTACATTTTAAAAGTTGATATACTTTACAATTGAGTAAACTGATGTTTTTAGCATTGTTTTTGTAAGTACAATATCGTTTTGTTAGGAAAAAAAATAAGAAAACAATGTCATTAAACAATGACATGACAACTTCTTTCAGCCCAAAGTACAACTTATTCAAGTAGTTATATTTTGGCATCAAATGATTTTGTGAACGCACGTAGAAAGAAGATGTTTATATGATACATCTATTAAACTTTTTTTCAAGTTTGAATCTATAGGCAACAATAAGTAACAAATAATTAAGTAAAACATAGCAGAACAGGTAAGAAAAAAAATCAGGGAAAAAAACAGAAAAGAGAAATGAAAAGACATTAAAATAGTTACCTTGGAAGTAGACTTGAGGTCCTGTGAGTCCAGGCACATCACAGAAGTCCCATGGGAAGTAAATGGTCATATACCCTTCAGAGTAAAAGAAAGAATGTTCACATTTAGACAAGAAAAGGTAGGACAGTCCCTGCCTCTGGAAATGCCAGAAAGTGCGATCAAAGTCTCTACAGTGCAAAGCTAGAGAAAATCTAAGAGGACAGAACTCTGGGATATTTATGACTATAGATGATAAATAGATGACAATATAAAAATACACAAATAAACTGATTTTCAATCGTTTTGATTATAAAGACACTGAGATGAAATACGCCATAGGTCAAGCCTGTAATAAAACTCAAGTCTTCAAGCCCTGAATTTCCCTGCTCCCCTCTGTCAGTCCTTCTTGCGCTCATCACACTAGCGGTGGCTCTTAGGCGGTCTACAGGCCATCTCGGGTTGATTTTCTCTGGGCCTGTCTTTCAAAAGCCCTCTTTGTCGCCTTGTCTTTAAATACATGTCTAGATGTCTTTCCATCTTTCTCACAGTCTCTCTGTCTTTTTTAACTGTTGTAAAAAATATACACGACACAAAAAGAGAGAAAGAAAAACCAAACTTACTGCCCTTGAGTCAATTCTGACTTATAGTGACCCTATAGGATGGGGTGGATCTGCTCTATAGGGTTTCTAAGAAGTTGTTGGTAGATTTGAACGGCCAGTGTTTTTGGTTAGCAGCTGAGCTCTTAACCACTGTGCCACCATTTGCCAGTTCAACACTTTTCTTATACAGAATTTGGTGACACCAATTACATCTATCACATTGTACAGTCAGTACCAGTATCCACTACCAACTTTTCCATCATTGTCAACAAATACTGAATTCTTTGTGAGCCATACTCCCCATTCCCCCCTTCCTCCTGATCCTTGTAACCACTAATAAACATTGGTGTCTGCACACTTACATATTCTAGGTATTTAATGTGAGATCATTCAATATTTATCGAGTAATTATTCAGCCATGAAGAGAAGTAAAGTCCTTACACATGCTGTAATATGAATAAATTTTGAAAACCTGATGGCAAGTAAAGGAAATCTCTTGGTCCCTTCACTGTGTCTCATCACTGGATAAGCGGCACAGCAAACGACCACAGTGTTTCTGACCCCGCCCAGGGTCATCGAGAGTCAGAATTGACTCAGAACTTATTTATTGTTTTTAATTTTGAAGAATGGGGATGAATGCTGGCAAGGAGGATCATTTTTCTGAAGGTTTCCCATCAACATGGAAGCATGCCTTTGAGCTATTGAACCAGAAGAATGCTACAGTTACAGTTTCCTCCCTAGGGAGGAAAACACGAAACAGCAAAGCCAGATGTGGGTGTGGAAGAAGTAGACAGGAAGCGTGTGCCCGAGGAAAAGGAGGGGCTTTCCTGGCCACGATGGGGACTGAATTAAAGAAACATAGTCATAGCATTTGTAACATGGGAGGGGTTCACTGCCTTGGCACTGAAACAACAACTCTACAGCGACCGTAAAAACCATACATGGAACACTATTCAAACACAATTGCAATTACAGAGATGACAAAGTTACACGTATGTAACTGAGAGACCAATGTGAGAACCGTGACCCTGCAGCGCACCACACCCATTGCTGAGAGTATATAAGTGCCCCAGTCTCGAAGGTGACATTAGAACTCAGAATCTTCTCATTGCAATTCAGCTGAACTCACTTCTGTCAGCATGTCCTACAACTACTGCTCTAGAAACTTCTCCTCCCGCTCTCTGGGCAGCTGTGTTCGTTGTCCATGTTCCTCCTGGGGCTCATCCTCCTCCAGTCGCCTGGTCTACAGCACCGGTCTCTGCTCTCCCAGTAGCTGCCAGTGGGGCTCCTCTCTCTACAGGGGCTGTCAGGAGCCCAGGTGTAGGCCCAGCAGCTGCCAGCCTTCCTGTGTGGTGTCCAGCCCCTGCCAGCCCTCCTGCTACCTCCCGAGGACCTCCGTGCTCTGCAGTCCCTACCAGACAACTTACCCTAGGTCTCTGGGCTGTGGCTCCAGAAGAAGGCACTCCTCACTCAGCTGTGGCTCCAGTGGCTTCAGACCTCTGAGCTTTCGGGTCTGTGGCTTCCCCTCCCTGGGCTATGGGTCTGGATTCTGCCTTCCAACTTATTTGACCTCTAGGAAGTTCCAGTCTTCTTGCTGAAGACCTGTCTGTGGATCAGGCTTCTGTTGCTCGACTTGATTACTCATTACTGAGGGCCAAGTCTCTACTCAGAATAGCCATTTCTTTCCTTCTCTCCAGCTTCTCACATTACCAACTTCTGGAAGTCTGTGAAATTAATGAGTAACCCTGAATTAAGTCATATTATTTGCACTATTGATAGAAGATATGCTATTGGGTTTTCTTTTCAAAAGCAAGTGAAAATCAAAATGTTAATCCAATAAACTTATAGAATATGGCATTTAAATATACTGTTTCTCTGGTCATTTTTATAAACTTCATTTGCTATAATTTTTGCATTCAAGAATTTAAGGAGTTTAAATACAGACCAATGCGATTTGCAACTGGATTTGTGGCATTTACAATTTGATCCCTTTGAGCACATTTTTGTTGATATTGCATCTTTCCTATTGAAGAAGTCATTTCCTGGAAGGTCATATTTTGCACCTGCATACTTATCTCAGCAGCAGTGAAAGGTGCTTGAGAACAGGGGACAGTCATTTCTGCTGATAAAGAAAAACAAAACAAAAAACTGCACATACACTAAGAATGCAGCCAACAAGAATATGAGGTAATTTATAGGATGAGATGTGTCCGTAGACAGAAAATTACCTAAAATGTCTACTGCCCAAATGTGGACTTTCATTTTAGGGAAAATATGAGCTTTAAGCAACTCCAAGGACAAATAGTTTACTCACTGTTGGCTGGCAAAAACTCCAGAAGCTCTGCCTCTCCTCTGCACAGGGGTGAGGAGAATAACACACCCTGAGGTGGGCAGTAAATGCTGTCAGCAGCTACAGGATTCCCTCTGATATTTCTCTAACTTTCCACCTGAATTAGCCTAAGTGCAACACTACATTGGTATCAGCTGTCATCTTTCAAGTTTATCTCAAAAACTAGAATTAAATACTACTAGTTTGACCTTTTGCAAGCCAAATACTTCAGGAGACAACAAAGCACTAGGAAAATCATATAATGTTTAGAAAAAAGAACCCTACTGTCATGGAGCCAAGTCCAGCTTGTAGTAACCCTATAGGACAGAGTAGTACTGCCCCATAGGGTTTCCTAAAAGTGGCTAGTGGATTTGAACTACTGACCTTTTTGTTAGCAGGTGAACTCCTAGTCTTTGTGCACCAGGGTTCCATAATACAGAAAACAAAAAACAAAAAAACAGTGCTGTCGAGTCAGTTCTGACTCACAGTGACCCTACAGGACAGAGTAGAACTGCCCCATAGAGTTTCCAAGGAGTACCTGGTAGATTTGAACCAGCAACCTTCTAATTAGCAGCTCTAGCGCTTAACCACCCTACTAACAGGGTTTCCCCATGGCATACAACAGGTATCAATCATTCAAGCAATAAACCTAACTATTATCTTTCTTTAAAATCTGTGGTATCATTGGAAAAAAATACTTACATTCATTGCTTTTAGCCTGCGTTTCCCTAAAAACAGAGCCCAAAACAAGAACTTGAGGGCAGGCACCTAACTGGTGCCTGATCCCGGAGTGCAAGGCTGGGAAACCTTGGACGTCAAATGAATGAATGAAGTAGGAAAACCTCATTTAACATCAGCCCATGTTTTGAGTTAATTGTACAATGGACAAATGGGGTTTCATCTCACTTTGATCTTTTTAGAAATGTATAAAACGACTCTTTAAAGTATCCATCCTAGGATCTGATCAGCTTTCATATCTATCAGCTTCTATGTTCTGTAGGTTGAATACTGTCCCAAACTGCCCCAGAGGGTTTTCAAGGAGCACCTGGCCCAGTTGAACTGTTGACCTTTCGACCTTTTGGTTAGCAGCCCTCAGGGCTTGCAAATGTGCGTGAATTTCCTAGAATTTCCAAGCTATAAGAAGCAATGGGGGGAGCGGGAGGGAGGCTTCTTTGTTTTCTTGGTTGTAATCTCGGAGAAGCTCAGGTAAAAAGTAAAAACAAATGTTGCTTATGCTTGGTGGGAGATGCTGTCTGTACACAGGAGAGCGCACGAGTGTGAAACGGTGAACACAAGAGTCTGGCTTGGAAGACCGCGCAGCCAAAGCAGAAAAAAGAAGAA
Source organism: Heterohyrax brucei (assembly GCA_028571685.1). Taxonomy (NCBI): domain Eukaryota; kingdom Metazoa; phylum Chordata; class Mammalia; order Hyracoidea; family Procaviidae; genus Heterohyrax; species Heterohyrax brucei. The sequence continues at coordinate 80,083,171 of CM053148.1, read as the reverse complement.
ACTCTCCAGCATCTTCTTTGCTACATAAAGTAGCTGGTGTTTGACTGGGTGCCACCTCATAGCTACCCCACGCGACGGAGCAGAACAGCTACCTAATGACTTTAAATCCACAAAACAAGGGCTCAGAGATGGTGAAAGGAAAACTGACAGCAGCTGAAGAAGAGACTGATAAGGTACGGGTTCCCCTTACACTGGAGATACAGAACCATAAATCACGACAATATTGGATACATGGATGGGTGTCTTATCATGGCTCCTTCCGGTGACGTATAAGGTAGGCGCAGTCCGAACAGGGCTTTCAGCTGATTGCTAAATCCTAAAGAAGACAAAGCGTAACCTATCCCTCCTCTCTTCACCCATTCTAAACAACAAAATTAACAATCCTTTTCAAGGCCAGAACGCAAAAGAACCACTTAATATGTTGCTAAGTGAAACCACATTAATATGAAAGGACTAATAATTGTGAAACGTTGATTAAAAGCCCTTGCCTGGTCTCTCAGGCTGGCTAGAAAACTTACAGGGCCTAACCTGGAGACCGAGGCTTTTTTTCCAGATCTTGCCTGTGGAACTGAGCCAGAGAAGTTCACAGTTCCTCTGACAACTCCAGTGAGTCTGGTTCATCTTATGACCCAACCTAATGACCCCAGAAGCCTCCCCCTACCCAGGTGACACGACCCACATTGTGACATCACCCACGTTGTGACTCTAGACCACTCAGGGGCCTGAGAAAGCTACCGCTCCCTCCTCCGCCCCTCCTCCCCCTCCCCGCCCCACCACACCTCAGTAACAATCCCCTTTTTGTCTGTAAGCCTTCCTCCTTCTTCCTATAAAACCCTCCAACTTGAGATGAGATGTTAAGATGGTTGTTAGGGTGTTAATCCACCACCTTCTCAGATTGCTGGCCGTCTGAATAAAGTCCCATCCCTCCCCATCTCCACGTCGGGCTTTGTGGTGACAGCGTGAAGCTGCGGCTGGGTTTTCTGGTTACAAATGCATATATTAAAATTTTAAAACAGCATTTCCATTTTGATTAGTGGAATACTGAAGCTTGCTGAGGATTTTAAATAGTGTTTACTATAATTAGAACTGTATTTATGTTCCATAGAAACTTCATTTTATTGTTTTTACCATATTATCCCTCACCAAAATTTTTCCTATAACTAAGACAACAAATCATGTTTTCTTCAATGTTTAACTTTATAAATGACTTTACATTGTTGTTACAGTTATGTGCCATCGACTTGGTTCCAAAAACCTCCACTCAGGATTAGATGAAACCAGTTTTGTAACAGAAAGAAAGAAAAAGCCCCCTGAAGCCCTGGCTGTCATGTGGATCCTGACTTCTGGAGATCCTAGAGGAAAGCCTAGACCAGCCCCACAGAGGTTCCAAGGAGCACCAGGGGATCCAAACCGTTAACCTTTTAGTTACCAGCCCAGCTCTCAACCCTTGTGAACCAGGGCTCCCTGACTTCACATTTCAAAACCCAGTACCCACTGCCATGGAGCTGATTCTGAGTTATAACGATCCTATAGGGCAGAATAGAACCAGATCATAAGGTTTTCAAGATTGTAATATTTATGGAAGCAGACAGCCACCAGCTGCTGGCTTCTAATGGCTGACTTTTTGATTAGAAGCCAAGCACTTTAACTACCGTGCCACCAGGAATCCGTGCTTTCTAAGGCCATAGTCTTTACAGACACAGACTGTCACAACTGTCTCCCAAGGAGTGGCAGGTAGGTTGGCACCACAGGCCTTTCGGTTAGTGGTTGAGCACTTAAGCACTGAACCAGGGCTATAATTTACATTCAAATAGAATCCATTGCTGTTGAGTCAATTCCAACCCATAACAACTCTATAGGAAGGAGTAGAAGAACTTCCCCATAGAGTTTCCAAGAAGTGCCTTGTGGATCTGAACTGTCAGCCTTTCGGTTAATAGCTGTAGCTCCACAGGCTGACTGGTGAGCAGCAGTTTCTAGAGAAGAAGTGGACTGGCTGGCCACAGCTGGATCTGTAGCCTAATGAGGGATGAGACAGTGTCAGGAAAACAGCCTGCTGATCAGAAACCACTGGATTCGATACCCACAGAGCAAGAGCCACAACCAAAGGGTTGAAAGCCAGTGGAGCTAAAGCCCAGAGAGCCAGTATAAGTTGTCCAGCAGGGACTGTAGAACATGAGGTGTCCGTGGGCAGCAGCAGGCTGTTTGACAGGGACTAGACACCACGTTGGGGGGCTGGAAACCCCTGGGCTCACAGCTGGTTTCCTGACAGCCCCTGGAGGGAGCAGCCCGGTTGGAAGGCAGTGGGAACAAACAGGCCAGTACTATAGCCCTGGTGGCCGGGACAGAAGGAGCCCCAGGAGGAGCCTGGGTAGCACAAAGTCACCCGCAGAGCCACAGGTGTTTCCAGAGTAGGAGTGTGGGACAAGGTGACAGGAGATGTGAGTTAAACTGACCGACAAGACGCTGAGTGTGAATGTCTCTTCCTGGACTGGAGCATTTATATACCCTTACCGTGGGGCGGGTCCCCCACAAGGCGCAGTAAAAATAGTTTGCCTCCCTTTTAATGGAACTGAAAAGATCATCACAGTCATCTGTGCATAGTTTGTGTGGTTTTACCACTGGAAATTGCACTCATGTTTCTGCCTTGGATTTCATGTCACAGCGTTAAAAGTTCAAAGCCATTAGTCAGTCTGGCTAACTAAAGGTCACCGTGAGGATCACTCAGAGGGCTGCTTTAGGGAAACTGTGCCTGGCTGAGGAAAGCTGACATAATTAAAAATAATTGATATCCCTTTCACAATCCGTCTTAAAACTGTTGACATGGCTAGCAAAGTTACTAACTGATATATTCATAGATGTTTCTTTTAAATCAAAACATCTGTTTAACATTGCCCTAAAAATGGTGAGCTGACTTAATGAGTATTGTCGTTAGACAGAAGCGGGTAGTGTGGGAGATGTATTAGAAGTTTGTGTTTGTGTTTGGCCTTTGCTCAAACCTCAACTGGAAGGACTAGTGGAATATTAACTGGCCTCTCCCGTATTTCTTGCTTTCCTATGTAAAACTGTATGCAACTTATTGAGCTAATCTTTTCTTTCTTTTTTAATGTGTGTATGAGTTAAATATGCTTTCTGCTGTTTTAGACCACTAGAGATTATTCATCTAAGATGAAAATCTTTAAAAAAAAAAAAAAACCAACAAGACATGAAAAAACACCCAGTGTATTCCAAGTTCTAATCAGAGTCAGTGTTTATCACTAAAATGATTCCCCACAACCTGGAAAACATTCTTATTCAAAAGGAAATTTGTAAGGTAACTGGTTTGAAGGGTTGGGACAAAGTAGCCTTCTTAAAGTGATTCTTCCCTTGCCTGAGAAAACAACATGAATCATTTTGACTTAAATTGTTTCAGGTGTTTCTGACAAGCGTTACAAATCTTCTAAAATAATAGATAATATTTTTTCTTGTTCTATAGCTTGTATTTCACCTTTGCGTAACAAAGCACTGAAGGTTGCTACCTTGAGGAAGAAGAAAGATTGAAGTTTGTTCTACTGTGAATTTTATACTGCTGGATTGGTTCCTTTCCTAGAAATGTACTTCTTAATAACTTTTCAACAAAAGTATTACAGGCAAAAACACGTGTTTTTGTTCGAAGAGAAAAAAATGTTAAGATTCCTTCTATCTGATCTCATAGAATATTACTTGACAGCTTACATAAGAATGGATGACGTGGAAACAGGCAAACAAATTCCACTGAGGTGAGTTAAATACTTAAATGAAATACCTAATGTTCCATATTTTATGGACAAATAAAACAGAAAGGTTTGTAGTCCCCTAGAATGCCTTTGAGTATTTATAATTAAGGTGAGTTAAATACTTATATGAAATACCTGATGTGGAATATTTTATGGCTAAATAAAACAGAAAGGTTTGGAATCCCCCAGAATGCTTTTGCATATTCATAATTAAGAAGCCTAATAAAATGAAGATTGTTTATTGTAGAAACAGAGTACTTACCTGTGTTTACTATCGAGTAATACTTTATTGAGGACCAATTTGTCTTATCAGAGTATTCTGACTCTACAGTCCACACCTGGAAAGAAGGCTGAACATTTATTTCCAGTTCTTCACCAGATTAGATTCCCATTACAGCATAATGCACTATGGTCAAGTCTATTCCGACTCATATCAACCCTATGGGACAGAGTGGAACTTTCCCACAGAGTTTCCAAAGAATGCCTGGTGGAATCAAACTGCCAACCTTTTGGATAGCAGCCATGGGTCTCAACCACTACACAACCAAGGCTTCCATCTAGATCGTACCGATGAGCTATTCCATTTAGATGGAAAGCTAGTTACCTACAAATAACCTGTGTCCGATTTCTAGTTGAATCTTTCCTAACACTTCTACATAGTATTATTACTTCTTTACAGGATGAGTCTCAGCTTATTTCCATTGGACGACCCAACTTTTTTTTTAGGATGACTCTCTAGAGATGATTGACCATTTCGACAGGGAATCTGAAGCTATTTCCTCCATCCGTGCACTACTCCACTTATAGGTTGTTAAGGAGAACTTTGGAAACCTAGGCAGTAAAATAGTTAAGAGCTACAGCTGCTAACTAGAAGACTCAAAGGTAGTTTCAATCCACCAGGCTCCTTGGAAACTCTACAGGGCAATTCTACTCTATCCTGTAGGGTCATTATGAGTCAGAATCCATTCAAGAGCAACGGGTTTGGCTTTCTGGTTTAAGGTGAACTTTATGGGGGAATACAGAAAAATCGCCGTGATGCTATCCTCCTAGGCAGACTGTCTTACTTGACACATGTGCTATACCAGAGGACCCCAAAGGGTATTCATTCTCTACTTCACCATGTCATCTCTTTATTCATAGTACTTTTGATTTACATTTATATTTATTTAAAAACTTGAGCCCATTTTTATACGTTTACAGCTATCAGTGAAGGATCCCTGGTGGCCCGAAGGTTAAGCATTCTAACTGAAAGTTCAGTGGTTAGAACCCACCAGTGGCTCCACAGTAGAAAGATGTGGCAGGCTGTTTCCATAACGACTGCAGCCTTGGAAACCCCGTGGGGCAGTTGTATTCTCTTCTGTAGGACTACTATGAGCTCGAATCAGCTCAATGACAATGGATCTGAGTGTTCTGATATAGGTATTTGTATTTATTTTTCCATGAACTGCTTGTTTATGGTTTGTCTACTTCTAATGAGTTGCTTACCTTTTATCACATACATATATAGATGTGTTTAAAATATCGATATATCACAACAAAACATGCAACAATTCATCAGCTTCTGCATAGACAACCCAGTAACACTTTTTAATTTCTTCGTGTTGTACAATCATCTTAGCTATCTTTTTCCAAATTACATGATCATTACTAACACATATTCAAATATTCAGTGCGCTATAAACAATAATTCCTTCTTTCCTCTTATCTCCATCCCCTGTTACCACGAATTACTTTTGGTTTCTATATGTTACCTTATTTCATATAAGTAATATCATACAGCATTTATGCTTTTCTGGCAGAATAATTTGTGATTTTTTGATAAGTTGTGGAGGACATTGGAATTTTTTTCAAAAAAGACATTCTTTAACTATAAATTTTTCAAATCCTTGATCATTCTGTTTACATGGAGCAGACATCCTTCTTATTTCTTTCTTTTCTGTACATTCTGTAGTAAAAATCACTACCTATGGGAAGAAAAGAAGCAAAAGAATAACGAGCCATTTTTCATGTGTGGTTTTTTTTTTTTTTTTGGTTCTCAATAGCAACATCCACACCACCAAAAATTACCTGAATTTTGTAGGAATGGGGGATTTTTTATTTTTTTTTAATATGACTGAGTGAAAATGTACATTCCCATATAAATTTACATGCCCACCTGTATGCAGCGTCCACTGCTCTCCCTGCCTGGTGACAGCACACTGTTCCTCTCTGCTCCATACATGTCTCATCCTCCCAACAGTCTCCTTTCCCCTCCTCTCCACCCACTCTCCTTCCTCCAGCCAGAGGTCAGCGGGATGATATCCTAGAGATGTACAGAACCATAAAGTGCATCCAGTATATGGTCACTCTGCATCACCAAGTCCAATCCATTTGTGTCCGAAGAGTGGACTTTCGTTACACTTTATGGGCAAGGGCAGCAGCAGGGCCAGGGGCCATGCTCCTAGGGGAACTCGGAAGCCGCTGGACCATGAATTGAGGTCTTTTAGTGGAGATCTCAGGATGCACCCGTTTTTATTCTTGTGTTGCCAGTGAGACTCAACTTAGTGAGCTCCATTGCGGCTATCACTGATGGTGGCCAGGCACTATCTGATTCTTCTGGTCCCAAGTTGATGTAGGCACCCACTCACGTGGGTCTCTCTATCTTCTGGGTTGTCTTTACACCATGTCATTTTGGTCCTTGGTGAGCATCTATTCCTGCTGAGTTGGGACCATTTGCTATGGCCTCGGATGGCACCTTGGTAGCTTTTAACACCCCAGACGCCACTCACCAACGTGGGGTGCAGAGAGCCCTCTTAGCAAAATGCTAGTGGTGGAATGGGGGATTTTTGATAATCAAACCTATTGAATTGACTTGACAACAATGAGTTTGTAGGTTTGTTGGATTTTTATCAAGAAAAAAGTGAACTTCGGAACAACAGAATCCTTAGTGTAAATATTCTTGTGATGTAATCACAAAATTTCTCTTTCAAATATTTGAACCTTCCTTGCATATCATGCACACAAGAATGAGTTGTCTATTTGTGATACAATCAAACAACAATCTAAGTGGGTTAAGAATGTAGTCATTCTGCAATTCTACCAATTAAAGGTTGTGAACTGAATTGTTTCCATAAGGTATGAAAGATTTGGAATAAAGAATGAATATCTGGAATTTATTTTCTCTACTCAATTGAGTCCTTAAATTGGAGCCAAATAAATGTCCCCTCCAGACTAAAAATTATTGTTTACAGCTTTAAAGTCAACAAAATTCTTCCCATGTTACTTATTCAGATTAATATCTTGAAGGACAAGACAGATAAAGTACCAATCTTACAGATACAATTATGGTAGTAGTCATTCATGTTCCAAGCCAGGTGATTGAGAAATGGCATTTTTATTTCATGAGATGTTCTGTTGAAAAACTAATGAAATTCTTTCATTTAAAATTTGCATTCATAAAAAGGGCTTTGAAGATCAATGTATACCATTTTGAGTGGAGTCTAATTAAATACTCTTATTAAAATGGGCACGTGATACTACATCCTTGGATAGCTGAGATATATAAGCGCCCAGTAAAGAAGATGACATTCAAACACAAACTCACCACTGCAATTCAGTTCCACGCAGACCTCCTGCCAACATGTGTCACAACTTCAGCTCTGGAAACTTCTCCTCCCGCTCTTTTGGAGGCTTCCTGGATAACCAAGTTCACACCTGCGGTTCTTTCTACCCCAGCAATATAGTCTTCACTCCCAGCACCTGCCACGTGGGATCTTCTGGTGAAAATTGTTCTCAGATCTTCCGTGAGCCCACCCACTGTCAGACACCTGGTATTGTGGGCAGATCCTTCCAGACGTCCTTCTATCGCCCAAGGAATTTCATCTTCCGCAGTCCCTACCACACAAATTTTGTTGGCTCTCTGGGAATTGGAAACACTCACCTTGGATCTTTCCACTCTGGAAGTGCTGGCTTTCAGTCTCGGGGCTTTCGGTCTGGCTTTGTCCACCCAGCTTCCTTTTCTTCCAGGAATCTCCAGTCCGTCTATTACCAACCAGGTTTTGGATCCCGCTTTTTTGGATCAGCTTACTGAGTAGTCTCTCCACTCTCATGATCATCCCTGAATGCTTCAAGGATCCTCGGTGTTCAACCTGGCCACCGTCTATGACCGATTACCATCTGTATCGCTGGGACTCACCATCAAATCCTCCTGTACATGTCTTCCTATGGCCAATCATATAATTTACTCTATTCATAGCAATATTGTCCGTGACCTTTTCTCTGTCTGATCTGTGAGCTACACCTTGAATCTTAATTCTTATATCAATGCTCAGAATCACTTCCTTACTCTCATGATTTCCTTAGCATTTCTTTTCTCCTCAACTTTATTTCAAGTAGATGTGGTACTTTGAATAAACATACTCTTTGGCATGAATGATGACACTGTTTTCTTTTATTAGTATGATACATTATTGAATGTATCCCCTACTTTCTACTGACATCATTAATTGGAAAGTGTTTTCTTTGTCTTCTGAGTTTCTTTAACATTTTCCAGGACAAAAAAAAAAAAAAAACAGGGAATTTAGAGAAAAGTTGAAACACATCACCCGTCTCTAGTTATGAAAGTTTTATACTCCTTTTTTGGTGTGTTGATTCAGTTAATAGACTCAGAAAGTTTTGTTTATTCAACCAGGAATTTATTGAACCAACATTTGTTACATATACGAGGTATTGTGCTGAACAAAGACACAGATTCTCTACCTTCAAGGAATTTACAGAAGTAAAATTTTAACTTACTGCCTTGTCACAGTTGGAAGAGTGGAGATAAAAACACAAGATCCACCAAGAATACAAAGGAGAGAGGCTTCCACAATAATTCACGGTGGAGTAAAAAGCACAAAGATTTGTCACTGAAAATAGAAAAGGTTACCACTTTATATAAAAAGAAAAAAACTTACTGTCTATTGTACTAGCTACAGTTCTTTGAGAAACAGCTGCCAAGGTGTGATTCTACATGAAAAGTATTTGTTGAGGAAATCACTTGAGAGGGGGAGGTGGGGATGAAGCAGGAGAAGTCTGGGAGAGCCTTCAGACTGTGGTGCAGGTCTGATCTCGGTAAAGGAGAAAGGGAAGGAAGGCAAGCTGGGTTCGATGAATCTCAGATGGCAAGGCAGTTTTAAGAAGACCTTAGCAGGGTTAATGAGTAGTCCTCTAGTCAGCGTCACTCACCAGAATGTCTCATGTTTCATAGGAATGGGCATTCCTTAATTTTCTTGCTGGTCATGAACATGCCATGAGAAGGGTGACTTAGGAATAAACACGGTAACGGATTTAGAGTTGGGCACAAGGAGCTATCAGTCAATTTTGTTCCCTACAGTGGGAAACCTTAGAGGTGTATTTCTACAGCTTCCATGTCCACGATTTTCTCTGTGAATTTGAATATGCCAAAAGAGTAATAAAAAGACAAACCTATTACTGTCAAGTAGATTTTGATTGATAGTGACACTATAGAACAGAGCAGAATTGCTCTATGCAGTTTACAAGGAATGCCTGGTGGATTTGAACTGCCAACTTTTTGGTTAGCAGCCCTAACACTTAACCATTATGCCGCCAGGGTTTCCAAAAGAGTGATAGACAACAGTAAAACACTAAATGATATCATCTTATTTTCTTTGCATTAAATTCTATCTACTTTTTTTCATTAACCAAAACATTATTCTCCAAGATGCCTAATAAAAGTCTAATTTTAGAAGAGAATATGAGAATTGAGAATTATTAGTCACTTTTTATTAGAAGAATAGCTGACACTCGCCCCCCAGAAAACCCAAATCTGTTGCCATCAAGTCAAGTCCTACTCATGCGACACTGTCAGACAGAGTAGAACCGCTCCACTGTTTTCCAGTAGCAACTGGTGAATCCGAACTGCTGATTCTTTGAATAGTGGCCAAGCTCTTAACCACTGTGACACCATGGATCCCTAACTGATCCAGTAGGACACAGTTAGGAAATTCTTTTCCTGATACCATTGACCTTCACACTTGATCTGAGGGCTCTAACTTCCGTAGGTCCCAGAACAATACCGCAGGCAAATCAATGACCACGTTAAGATATTAAGAAACAATTTCTCTTCCTATCTTCTGTACTAAGTACAGAATAAAACGAAAATTTACTGTACATCCATATCAAAGTTTTTCCATTTTGTCTCTGTTCAGGTCTATCGTGCAGTTTCACCGGCCACAAGTCAGTAAGAAGGCATGATCTCTTTGTTTGTTTGTTTTTCCCAGTCTTGTTATTCTCTCTTACCTTCTATCAATTCACTGGCTTCTGTGTTGAGCCAGAGAGAATCATGGGAGGAAAGGAAATGGCAACTGAGTCCATCTATGTCAACACAAAGCCGTAGACCACCGATTTTGACATGACTCAGTTGTCTCAGAAAACTCTTGTTGGGGGAAGTTAGGATTAAACGAATGATTTCACCGTATGCTTCAGTGGTGCAATGGCTGTTAACCAAAACATCAGCAGTTCTAGTCCACCAGTCACTCCTTGGAAACCTGATGGTGTAGTTCTACTCTGTCCTATAGGGTTGCCATGACTTGAAATTGACTTGACAACAATGTTTTTGTTGTTGTTCTGTTTTGTTTTCTTAATTAATCAACCAGTTACTAATGAAAAGGCATCAGGTCCCTTGGTTTGCTGTTTTCACCAATTTTAAATCATTACATAAATTTTGTCTAATCCCAATCACTTGGCTGCATTAAAAGACTCACCTAAGCAAATGAACATCAACTCCCACTTTGACTTTTGCTCTTCAGAGACACAGCTAATCCCCTGTCGGAGCGATATGCTACCATGCAGTGAATTTAAACGCATTTCATTTTGCTTTATTAACTTACTGGTTACATGCCAGGAACTAAAATAGCAATATATTGTTGGTGTTAGTTTACTACCAAATTGACCCCAAAGTCATGATTACCTCATGCACTATGGAACCTGACTATTGTGTTTCATAGGATTATCATGGGTCGTTTTCAAAAATGGATCACCAGTACTTTCTTCCCAGTATGTCTTATTCTGCAAGTTCTTCAGTATTACAACCACAGGCGAGCTTCCACTGACGGTCATCGGCTGGAGTACAAGTCTGGTCTCCGCATAAAAGGCAAGAATTCTACCACTGCCTTTGATAGACACATGAAGGTCTAGGTCGTTTACCTAGCACTTGCTGTGTTCCTGGCTTTGGTAGTAAGTCCTCCGTTATCCCAAGTGTCGAGTGCTGGCTTCGCTAGGGAGGCTTCTGCGTGTTTTCCGTAAATCACCTGTTTGTAGTCCCATCCCACCCTCTGGAGCCATTCTCCTTGAACCCTAACTGTCCTCCCAGGACTTCTCTAGTCGCTGGCCCTCAGCCCCCGCCGGCCGGGACTATACCCCTGCCCCATTCTCCTGCTGTGACCCCTCTGCCCTGTGTGTGGTCCTCCTGGCCCACAGGAAGCATACACAGTTGATGGACTGTTCATGACGAGTGTAGTTTAGTCCTCGAGGGTACTTCTTTTCATCCAATCAGTGTTAATGGTGCACGCCAGCTTTGGGGGGCAGAGAGAGAGAGAGAAGAGGGTTGTCTCAGTAACCCTCGAAGTACAGGAGATACTGAAATGCTCCCACGATTTTCTATCCTCTCCCCATGGTGGCACCAAGGTCCACATTATGCAGCTAGTGATCTTGAACTCCCACATGGAGGGTACGCACTGGGTGTGTACAAGGGAGAAGACTACCATCCTCCCAGGGAGACACTTATTTTAGAGTAAACCTATCCCTGTTGATGGTGACCAGACTTCCCTTGATTCAAATAAGATGCCCCAAAATGGTTCAGTTCCCTACTTGTAAAACTTCTGGGGCTGTCACTAAGATTGGACAATCATCATCCTGTGCTTTGAGTTACATCTGAAATTTGCAGCCCACGTGAAAGGTACCATGCAACATCTTTTTACATGAGGATACAAAAAAAAACAGCGGAGAAGTTTACTAGTGAATTCGTGATGTAGCTGACTACCTTCATATTAAGTGTTCTGAATGTTCCCGAACAGAAAGTCTCCCTCAGCAGGCCCGTCCCATAACAAAGAGCAAAATGAGCTTCTATACAGCTTTTCTCTAGATTGGGAGTCCAGAAATTATTATCAGGGGAGCTAAGTTTGGCTACCATCTGTTTTTATAATACAGTTTTATAGAAATGTAGCCCTACGCATCTATTGATAGGTTACCTGTGCTGGGTTTTGTGCCATGATTGCACACCTGAGAAAATAGAACAGAGACCGTACGACCTGCAAGCTCTAAAATATTTACTTTTTGACCCTTTTCATAAAGCTTTTTATCAACTCTTTCTCTAGATTGTCAGACTTGGTCCAGCATCTTTACCGCTGTGTTTTCAATATGGGGTAAGTACCAAGAAAATATATCAGTTAATTTTTTTTTTCTCACTCCTCTTCACTGGCTGACTCTATACCTGAGAATATCACCTGTGGCCTCTATACTTCAGGATACATAAGTGGCACATTTTAAAACAATTTGAAATAAACCAATCAACAAAGTGTTTTCCTTATTCATTTGGCTGATAACGTAACGTTGTGTTCTTTGATGAATGAACAGAGCTCCTCCTTGCTCTGGAAAAGTAGAATAATATAAACAGCATCTAGTGTTTATTGTTATGCGAGAAGTATATAATATGAATCATTTAATATCCAATAAATAGTACCAGGCAGTTCACGTACAACCTCTTCTTCAAAGATGAAGTAATTGAGACATAGTTTGAATAAACTCAGCACAACACTGCAGTTTTGTGGTAAAACCAATTTAAACCTACTTGTTTGGTCTGGCTCCAGAACCTGTGTTCTTAACTGTAATAATCCGTTGCTGGTTTTGATGCCTGGAGATCTGGCCGTGTAGTAGTTAAGAGTTCGGCTGCTAACCAAAAGGTCAGTGGCTTGAATTCATCAGCTACTCCTTAGAAACCCTCTGGGACAGTTCTTCTGTCTCCTACAAAGTCACCGTAAGTCGGAATCAACTTGACAGCAACAGGCTTTTTCAGTTTTTACTAGTCACCCAGTATTGCTGTAACAAGATTTCTACAAACCAGAGGGCTTGAAACAGCAGGGATTTATCCTCTCACAGTTCTGGGACCTAGAAGTTCAAAATCAAAGAGGCAGCAAGACTGTACTCTCCCTGGAGGTTCTCGCCTTCCTTGCCTCCTCTTTGCTTCTCATGGTTGGTAGCAACCTTTGGCATTCTTTGGCTTCTAGGTGTATCACTCCAATGTCTGCCTCGGTCCTCCCGTGGCCAGTTTCCCTGTGTCTCTGTCTCTGTGGATCTTCTCTTTTTACAAGGGTACATCACATTGGAATAAGTGGCTGCCCTCCTTCATAGTGACCTCAGTTTAACTTGATGGCCTCTGAAGACACAAAACAAGGTACAAGAGGTTCAATCTTGAACATATCTCTTCCAAGGGCACAATTTAGCCCACAACTGACTTAAAGTAATAAATGACTAACCAGTAGATATTGAGTAACATTGGTGAGGAAATTTTGACATTCTGTGCTTGAGTGCTTGTAATTCATATCCCTACAGTTAAAACTTTATCCCAGTTCTGTACCAAATGGATTCCTCTCCATTCTGCATCCCTTTCAGGCAGTTCTTTTCCTCTTGTGGCTGGTTTTCACCTACAACAAGCTATTTTGTTCACTCCTTTCCTGGCACCTTGATTGCTAAGCCACAGGAAGGTTTGGTAACCCCTAAAGCAGCAGACAATATTTAACTATGTGAATTCTATATTTCTAATGCTTTGCCCTTTAACTGAAGAGCCAGTTACTCTTCCTGACAAGTCAAAATCACAGAAGTAGTTCTTCTGATCATGTGGAAAAACAGAGAGAGAAAAGCACACTCAATCTGAAGCCCAGAGATCTGACTTCTGTAACAGAAACCACCACGATGTATATAACCTTAGACAAGACATCTTAGCTTCCTGAGCCTTGTTTTTCTCATATATAAAATACAGGGGTTTAGTAAATAGTCTACAAGATTGCTTCCAGCTCTGAAGATGTGGAATTCACAATTTCTTAGAGATTGAGTGGAAAGTTAATCAAAATAGAACTAATCAGGCATGCAACTGATTAAAACAAATTTCGTTTTTCTCCTACGGAGGATGAACTTACTTTAAGAAATCTAAAGAAATCTATGTGCTACGTCTGCTAACCAAAATATCAGCAGTCTGAATCCACTAGGTGCTCCTTGGATACTCTATGGAGCAGTTCTACCTGTCCTGTAGGGTCACTATGAGTCAGAATCCACTCAAGGGCAATGGGTTTGTTTTTTTGGTTTAAGGTGAACTTAATGAGGGGGGATACAGAAAAATCTCCATGATGCTATCCTGCTAGGCAGACTCTGTTACTTGACACATGTGCTATACCAGAGGTCCCAAAAGGCATTCATTCTCTACTTCACCATGTCATCTCTTTATTCGTAGTACTTTTGATTTACATTTAAATAAAAAGTTGAGCGTGTTTTTATACATTTCTACCTGTCTGTGAAGGAGTCCTGGTGGCCGGGGCTAAGCATTCTAACTGAACATTCAGTGGTTAGAACCCACCAGTGGCTCCCCAGTGGAAAGACGCGGCAGGCCGTTTCCGTAACGACTGCAGCCTTGGAAACCCCGTGGGGCAGTTGCATTCTGTCCTGCAGGACCACTACGAGTTAGAATGAGCTCAATGACAATGGATCTGGGTGTTCTGGTATAGGTATTTGATTTATTTTTTCCATGAGCTGCTTCTTATGGTTTTGAGTTATTTATCATTTTTCATATATATATAAATGTATTCAAAATACTCATATACCACAACAGAACATGCAACAATTTATCAATTCTACATGAACAATCCAGTAACACTTTTTACTTTCTTCATGTTGTACAATCAGCTATCTTTTTCCAAATTATCTGACCAGTACTGTCACGTATTCAAATATTCAGTGTCCTGTAAGCAAGCATTCCTTCTTTCCTCTTCTGTCCATCCCGTGGCACCACTAATTACTTTTGGTTTCTGTATGTTTGCTTATTTCATATAAGTAATATCATACAGAATTTATCCTTTTGGCAGAATAATTTGTGATTTTTTTATAACATGGCAGATCTTGGAATTAAAAAAAAGAAAGAAAAAAAAGACATTCGTCCACTATAAATTTTTCAAATACATGATCATTCAGTGAAGTATACATGGGGCAGACATTTTTCTTAATTCTTTCTTTTCTGTACCTTCTGTAGTAAAAATCACTTTCTATGAGAAGAAAAGAAGCAAAAGAATCAAGAGCTATTTTTCATGGGTTTTGGGGGCAGTTCTCAATAACAGCATCAATACCACCTAAAATTACCTGAACTTTGTAGCTACGGGCGATTTTGGATAATCAAACCTATTAAATTGACTTGACAACAATGAGTTTGTTGGTTTGTTGGTTTTGATCAAGAAACAACCCAACTTTGGAAAAATAGAATCCTCAGTGTAAGTATTCTTGTGATGTAATCACAAAATTTCTCTTTCAAATATTGGAGCCTTCCTTGCATATCACGCACACAAGAATGAGTTGTCTGTTGTGATCCAAGCAAGCAAAAACCTAAGTGGGTTACGAATGTAGTCATTCTGCAATTCTACCAATTAAAGGTTGTTAACTGAATTGTTTCCATAAGGTATGAAAGATTTGGAATGAAGAATGAATATCTGGAATTTATTTTCTCTACTCAGTCGAGTCCTTAAATTGGAGTAAAATAAATGTCCCCTCCAGACTAAAAATTATTGTTTGGAATTTTAAACTCAACAAAATTCTTCCCATATCACGTCTTCAGATTATCTTCAGGGACAAAACAGATAAAACACCAGTCTTACAGATACAATTATGGTAGTAGTCATTCATCTTGCAAGTCAGGTGAGTGAGAAATGTCATTTTTATTTCATGAGATGTTCTGTTGAGAAACTAATGAAATTCTTTCATTTAAAATTTGCATTCATAAAAAGGGCTTTGAAGATCAATGTATACCATTTTGAGTGGAGCCTAATTAAATACTCTCGTTAAAATGGCACATGATACTACACCCTTGGCTAGCTAAGGTATATAAGCGCCCAGGACAGAAGGTGACAGTCCAACACAAACTCACCACTGCAACTCATTTCTACGCAGACCTCCTGACAACATGTGTCACAACTTCAGCTCTGGAAACTTCTCCTCCCGCACTTTTGGAGGCTTCCAGGGTAACCAAGTTCGCACCTGCGGTTCTTTCTACCCCAGCAATATAGTCTTCGCTCCCAGCACCTGCCACGTGGGATCTTCTGTCGACAATTGTTCTCAGATCTTCCGTGAGCCCACCCACTGTCAGACACCTGGTATTGTGGGCAGATCCTTCCAGACGTCCTTCTATCGCCCAAGGAATTTCATCTTCCGCAGTCCCTACCACACAAATTTTGTTGGCTCTCTGGGATTTGGAAACACTCGCCTTGGATCTTTCCACTCTGGAAGTGCTGGCTTTCGGTCTGGCTTTGTCCACCCAGCTTCCTTTTCTTCTAGGAGTCTCCAGTCCGTCTATTACCAACCAGGTTTTGGATCCCACTTTTTTGGATCAGCTTACTGAGTAGTCTCCCTGCTCTCATGATCATCCCTGAACTCTTCAAGAATCCTCAATGTTCAACCTGGTCACCGTCTACGACCGATGACCATCTGTATCACTGGACTCACCATCAAATCCTGTACATGTCTTCCTATGGCCAAACATATAATTTACTCTATTCATAGCAATATTGTCTGTGACCTTTTCTCTATCTGATCTGTGAGCTACACCTTGAATCTCAGTTCTTATATCAGTGCTCGGAATCACTTCCTTACTCTCATTATATTTTTAGCATTTTTTTTCCTCCAGTTTTTTTCAAGTAGATATGGTCCTTTGAATAAACATACTATTTGGCATGAATGATGACATTCTGTTTTGTTTTACTAATATGGTGCACTATTGAATGCATCCTCTACTTTCCGCCAGCCAAGTACCGTCAAGTTGAATCCGACCCTGCTTTCAAGTGACTTCATTAAGCAGATAGAGTTTTCCTTGTCTTGTGAGTTTCTTTAACATTTTCCAGGAAATTTAGAGGAGAGTTGAAACACATCACACATCTGAAGTTATGGAAGTTTTATACTCCTTCTTTGGTGTATTGATTCAGTTAATAGCCTCAGAAAGTTTTTTATTCAACCAGGAATTTATTGAACCAACATTTGTTAAGTTATGTATACGAGGCATTGTGCTGAACAAAGACACAGATTCTCAGCCTTCGAGGACCTCATACAAGTAAAATTTTAACTTACCACCATGTCACAACTGGAAGAGTGGTGATAAAAACACAAGATCAAACAGGAATACAAAGGATAGAGGCTTCCAAAATAATTCATGGTAAAGTGAAAAGCATAAAGATTCATCACTGAAAATAGAAAAAGTTACCACTTTATATAAAAAGAAAAAGAAAATTCCTGACCTGTTGTACTAGTTACAGTTCTTTGAGAAACAGCTGCCAAGATGGAATTCTACATGAAAGGTATTTATTGAGGAAACTACTTGAGAGGGGTAAGTGGGGATGAAGCAGGAGAAGTCTGGGAGAGCCTTCAGACTGTGGTGCAGGTCTGATCTTGGTAAAGGAGAAAGGGAAGGAAGGTAAGTTGGGTTCGATGAATCTCAGACGGCAAGGCAGTTCTAAGAAGACCTCAGCGGTGTTGATGAGTAGTCCTCTAGTCAGAGTCACTCACCAGAATTGTCTCATGTTTCATAGGAATGCGACTGCCTTAGTTTTCTTGCTGGCCAAGAACACGCCTTTAGAAGGGTGACCTTGGGAAAAACATGGTGACATATTCAGAGCTGGGTATAAGGAGCTGTCCATTTCATTCCCTACAGTAGGAAACCTGAGAGGCATGTTTTCACAGCTCCCATGTCCCTGATGTTCTCTATGAATTAAATTTGCAAAAAGAGTAATAAACAAAAACAAACCCATTGCTGTCAAGTAGATTTTGATTCATAGTGACACTATAGAACAGAGCAGAACGGCTCCATGCAGTTTCCAAGGAGTGCCTGGTAGATTTGAACTGCCGACTTTTTGGTTAGCAGCCCTAGTACTTAAGCAGCCCCAGCACTTAACCATTACACCACCAGGGTTTCCAAAGCAGTGATAGACAACAGTAGAATGCTAAATGATGCCATCTTACTTTGAATTTAATTCAATTATATTGAATTAAATTCAATATACTTTATTTTCTTTGACCAAAAAGTTATTCTCTAAGATGCCAATGAAAGCTTAGTTTTAGGACAGTATATGAGAATTGAGAATTATTAACCACTTTTTATTAAAAGTATACCTGAAACCAAAAACCCAAACCTGTTGCCATCAAGTCTATTCCTACTCAGGTGACACAGTTAGACAGATTAGAACTGCCCCACAGCTTTCAAGTAACAACTGCTGAATCCGAACTGCTGATTCTTTGATTAGTGGCCAAGCTCTTAACCACGGATCCCTAACTGACCCAGTAAGACACAATTAGGAAATTCTTTTTCTGACACCATTGACTTTCACCCTTGATCCGAGGGCTCTAACTTCCATAGGTCCCTGAGCAATATCGCAGAGAGATCAATGAGCACATTAAGATTAAGAGTTTCTCTTCATGTCAGTACTAAGTCCAGAATAAAATGAAAATTAACTCTACATCCAAAGCAAATTTTCTCCGTTTTGTCTCATTTCAGCCCTGTGGTGCAATTCCACTGACCACAAGTCAGTAAGAAGGCATGATCTGGGTTTTTTTGTTTTTGTTTTGTTTTTTTCCCCCAGTGTTGCTATTCTCTCTTGACTTCTGTCAATTCACTGGCTTCTGTGTTGAGCCAGAGAGTCATGGGAGGAAAGGAAATGGCAACTGAGACCATTTACATCAACACAAAGCTTCAGACCACTGATTTCAACATGACTTAGTTGTCTCAGAAAACTCTTGTTGGGGGAAGTTAGGATTAAACCACTGATTTCACCGTATGCTTCAGTGGTGCGATGGCTGTTAACCGAAAGCTCAGCATTTCTCGTCCACCAGTCACTCCTTGGAAACCCGATAGTGCATTTCTACTCTGTCCTGTAGGGTTGCCATGACTTGAAATTGACTAGACAGCAATTTTTTTGTTGTTCTGTTTTGTTTTCTTAATTAATCAAAAGTTAATTAATCAAAGTTTAATTAATCAAAAGTTAACTTATGAAAAGACATCAGGGCCCTTGGTTTGCTGTTTTCACCAATTTTATACCATTACATAAATTTTGTCTAATCCCAATCACTTTCGTACCTTAAAAGACTCACTTAAACAAATGAACATCAATTCCCACTTCGACCTTTTCTCTTCAGAGACACTGCTAATCCCCTGTCGGAGTGATATGCTACCATGCAGTGAATTTAAACACATTTCATTTTGCTTTATTAACTCGCTGGTGATGTGCCAGGAACTAAAATAGGAATATATTGTTGTTGTTAGTTTACTACTAAAATGACCCCTGAGTCATGACGACCTCATGCACCGTGGAACCTGACTGTTGTGTTTCATAGGATTATCATGGGTCATTTTCAAAAATGGATCACCAGTACTTCCTTCCTAGTGTGTCTTATTCTAGAAGTTCTGCAAAAATCTCTTCAGTATTACAATCATATAAAGCTTCCACCGACAGTCATTGGCTGGAATACGAGTCTGGCCTCCACATAAAAGGCAAGAATTCTACCACTGCCCTTGATAGGAACAGGAAAGTCTAGTTCATTTACGAAGCACTCCCTGTGTTCCTGGCTTTGCTCAGGAGTCTCCGTTATCCCCAGCGTCCGAGTGCTGGCTCTCTCTAGTGGAGGCTTCTGTGTGTTTTCTGTAAACCACTTGTTTAAAGTCCCATCCCACCCTCTGGAGCTCTCCTCCTTGAACCGTAGCCATCCTCCCAGGACTTCTCCCTGTCGCTCACCCTCAACCCCAGCTGGCCAGGACTATAGACCTGCCCAATTCTCCTGCGATGACCCATTTACCCTGCCTGTGGCCCTCCTGGCCCGCAGGAAGCATACACAGTTGCTGGACTGTTCATGACAAGTGTACTTTGGTCCTAGAGGTACTTCTTTTCATCCAGTCAATGTTAATGGTGCATGGCAGTTTTTTAGGAGAGAGAGAGGGACAGAGAGGAGAGTTGTCTCAGTAACCCCAAATTCCGGAAGACACTGCAATACTCTCACGATTTTCTATCCACTCCCCATGGTGGCACCAAGGTCCACATTATGCAGCTAGTGAATGCATATAGGCCTCATGATCTTGAGCCCCTACATGGAGGGGAACCACAGGGGGTGTATGGGGGAGGGGATTATCATCCTCCCAGGAAGACACTTATTTCAGAGTAAACCGATCTCTGTTGTAAGTGACCAGACGTCCCTTGATTCAAATAAGATACCTCAAAATGGTTCAGTCCCCCTCTTGTAAAGCTTATGGGGCTGTCACTGAGATTGAACAATCATTGCCCTCTGCTTTCAGCTGTGCCTGAAATTTGTAGCCCATGTGAAAGGTACCATGTAAAATCGTTTTACATGAGGATACAAAAAGAAAACTCAGCAGAGAAGTTTACCAGTGAATTCGTGATGCAGCTGACTGCATGCATGTAAGTGTTCTGAATGTTCCCGAACAGAAAGTCTCTCTCAGTAGACCATCCTGTAACAAAGAACAAAATGAGCTTGCGTATAGCTTTTCTCTAGATTAGGGGTCCAAAAATTATTATCAGGGGAGCTAAGTTTGCATACCACCTGTTTTTATAATACAGTTTTATAGAAATATAGCCCTACCCATCTATTGATAGACTGCCTATGGTGGTTTTGTGCTATGCTTGCACACTTGAGTAGATGGGACAGAGACCGTATGACCTGCAAGCTCTAAAATATTTACTCTTTGACCCTTTTCGTGAACAGTTGCTTGTCAACTCTTTCCCTAGACTGTCAGACTTGGTCTAGCATCTTTACTGCTGTTTTCAATTTGGGGTTACCAAGAAAATAAATCAGTTAATTTTGTTCTTTTCTCACTCTTCTTCTCTGGCTAACTCTATACCTGAGAATATTACTTGGGGCCTCTGAACTTCAGGATACATAAGTGGCACATTTTAAAACAATTTGAAATAAACTGATCAACAAAGTGTTTTCCTTATTCATTTGGCTGATAATGTTGTAATGTTGTATTCTTTGATGAACGAACAGAGCTCCTCCTTGCTCTGGAAGATTAGAATAATATAAACAGCATCTAGTGTTTATTGTTATGTGACAATATGAATCACTTAATATCCAATAAATATTACCAGGCAGTTCACGTACAACCTTTCCTTCACAGATGAAGTAGTTGAGACACAGTTTGAATAAACTTCTCAGCACAACACTACAGTTTTGTGATTAAAGTCACTTTAAACCCACTTGCTTGGTCTGGCTCCAGAACCTGTGCTCTTCACCGTAATAATCCACTGCTGGTTTTTGATGCCTGGAGATCTGGTCACATAGTAGTTAAAGAGTTCGGCTGCCAACCAAAAGGTCAGTGGCTCATATCCACAAGCTACTCTTTGCAAACCCTCTGGGACAGTTCTGTCTCCTACAGGGTCACCATAGTCAAAATCAACTTGACAGTAACAGGCTTTTTCAGTTTTTATGAGTCACCCAGTATTGTTGTAACAAAATTCTACAAACCAGAGGGCTTGAAATAACAGAGATTTATCCTCTCACAGTTCTGGGACCTAGCAGTTCAAAATCAAAGAGGCAGCAAGACTGTACTCTCCCTGGAGGTTCTCGCCTTCCTTGCCTCCTCTTTGCTTCTCATCGTTGGCAGAAACTTTTGGCATTCTCTGGCTTCTAGGTATATCACTCCAATGTCTGCCTTGGTCCTCCCATGGCCACTTCCCTGTGTATCTATCTCTGTGGATCTCCTCTTCAAATAAGAGTAAATCATGTTGGAATAAGTGGCTGCCCTCTTTCACTGTGACCTCATTTTAACTTTATTGCATCTGAACACACAAAACAATGTACAAGGGATTCAATCTTGAACATATCACTTTGGAGGACTCAATTTAGGCCACAACTGCTTTAAAGTAACAAATGAATAACCAATAGATACTGAGTAACAATGTTGAGGAAATTTTGACATTCTGTGCTTGAATGCTTGAAATTCATATCCCTACTGTTAAAACTTTATCCCAGTTCTGTACCAAATGAATTCCTCTCCTTTATGCATCCCCTTCAGGACATTCTTTTCCATTTGCGGCTGGTTTTCACCTACAACAAGCTGTTTTATTCACTTTTTCCTGGCACTCTGATGACTAAACTACAGGAAAGTTTGGTAACCCCTAAAGCAGCAGACAATATTTAGCTATGTGAACTCTATATTTCTGATGCTTTGCCTTTTAATTGAAGAGCCAGTTACTCTTCTCGATGAGTCTAAATCACAGAAGTAATTCTTCTGATCATGTGGAAAAACAGAGAGAGGAAGGCCACTCAATCTGGAGCCCAGAGATTTGGCTTCTCTAACAGAAACCACCATGATGTATAAAACCTTGGACAAGACGTCTTAGCTTCCTAAGCCTTGGTTTTCTCATATATAAAATACAGGGGTTTAGTAAATAGTCTACAAGATTGCTTCCAGCTCTGTGTAACTAGAATTCACAATTTGTTAGAGATTGAGTGGAAAGTTAATCAAAATAGAACTAATCAAGCAGACAACTGATTAAAACAGATTTCGTTTTTCTCCTACGGAGGATGAACTTGCTTTAACAAATCTAAAGAAATCTATGTGCTACGTCTGCTAACCAAAATATCAGCAGTCTGAATCCACTAGGTGCTCCTTGGATACTCTGTGGAGCAGTTCTACCTGTCCTATAGGGTTGCTATGAGTAAGAATCCACTCAAGGGCAATGGGTTTGTTTTTTCGGTTTAAGGTGAACTTAATGAGGGGGGATACAGAAAAATCTCCATGATGCTATCCTGCTAGGCAGACTCTGTTACTTGACACATGTGCTATACCAGAGGTCCCAAAAGGCATTCATTCTCTACTTCACCATGTCATCTCTTTATTCGTAGTACTTTTGATTTACATTTATAATTATTTACAAAGTTGAGCCTGTTTTTATACA
Source organism: Heterohyrax brucei (assembly GCA_028571685.1). Classification (NCBI taxonomy): domain Eukaryota; kingdom Metazoa; phylum Chordata; class Mammalia; order Hyracoidea; family Procaviidae; genus Heterohyrax; species Heterohyrax brucei. The sequence goes on along the minus strand of CM053148.1, from coordinate 80,060,235 downwards.
TTTCTACCTATCTGTGAAGGAGACCTGGTGGCCCGAAGGTTAAGCATTCTAACTGAACATTCGGCGGTTAGAACCCACCAGCGGCTCCCCAGTGGAAAGACGCGGCAGGCCGTTTCCATAACGACTGCAGCCTTGGAAACCCCGTGGGGCAGTTGCATTCTGTCCTGCAGGACCACTATGAGTTAGAATGAGCTCAATGACAATGGATCTGGGTGTTCTGGTATAGGTATTTGCATTTATTTTTCCATGAACTACTTGTTTATGGTTTGTCCACTTTTTTTGAGTTACTTATTTTTTTCCATATATATATAAACGTATTCAAAATATTGATATATGACAATAAAACATGCAACAATTCATCAATTTCTAGATGGACAATCCAATAACACTTTTTACTTTCTTCATGTTGTACAATCATCTTAGCTATCTTTTTCCAAATTATTTGATGAGTACTAACACGTCTCCAAATATTCAATGCGCTGTAAGCAAGAATTTCTCCTTTCCTCTTCTCTCCATCCCATGGTACTACTAATTACTTTTGGCCTCTATATGTTTGCTTATTTCACGGCAATGTCATACAGTATTTATGCTTTGTGGCAGAATAATTTGTGCTTTTTTGATAACTTATGGTAGATCTTGGAATGTCTTTTTTTTGTAAAAAGACATTCATTCACTATAAATTTTTCAAATTCTTGATCATTCAGTGAAGTATACGTAGAGCAAACATTGTTCTTATTTCTTTCTTTTCTGTACATTCTGCAGTGAAAATCACTCCCTATAAGAAGAAAAGAAGCAAAAGAAGAAAGATGTATTTTCATGTGCTTTTTTTTGGTTCTTAATAACAAGATCAGTATCGCCTATGAACTTTGTAGGAATGGGGGACTTTTGATAATCAAACCTATTAAACTGAATTGACAGAAATGAATTTGTTGGTTTGTTGGCTTTTCATTGAGAAACAAGTCAGCTTCAGAACAACAGAATCCTTAGTATTGGTATTCTTATGATGTAATCACAAAATCTCTCTTTCAAATACTTAAACTTCCCTTGCAAGTCATGCACACAAAAATGAGTTGTGAATTTGTGACACAAGCAAGCAAGAATCTAAGTGGGTTAGGAATGCAGTCATTTTGCAATTTTAACAATTAAAGATTGTTAGTTCAATTGTTTCCATGAGGTATGAAACATTTGGAATAAGAAATGAATATCTGGAATTTATTTTCTCTACTCAGTCGAGTCCTTAAATTGGAGCTAAATAAATGTTCCCTCCAGACTAAAAATTATTGTTTAGAGCTTTAAATTCAACAAAATGCCTCCCAATTACTTCTTCAGGTTATTATCTTCAGGGACAAGACAGATAAAATACCAATCTTACAGATATAATTACGGTAGTAGTCATTCATCTTCCAAACCAGGTGAGTGAGAAATGACATTTTTATTTCATGAGATGTTCTGTTGAAAAACTAATGAAATTCTTTCATTTAAAATTTGCATTCATAAAACAGACTTTGAAGATCAATGTGTACCATTTTGAGTGGAGCCTAATTAAATACTCTTGTTAAAATGGCACATGATACTACACCCTTGGCTAGCTAAGGTATATAAGTGCCCAGGACAGAAGGTGACATTCAAACACAAACTCACCACTGCAACTCATTTCCACGCAGACCTCCTGACAACATGTGTCACAACTTCAGCTTTGGAAACTTCTCCTCCCGCTCTTTTGGAGGCTTCCAGGGCAACCAAGTTCACACCTGCAGTTCTTTCTACCCCAGCAATGCAGTCTTCACTCCCAGCACCTGCCACGTGGGATCTTCTGTCGACAATTGTTCTCAGATCTTCCGTGAGCCTACCCACTGTCAGACACCTGGTATTGTGGGCAGATCCTTCCAGACGTCCTTCTATCGCCCAAGGAATTTCATCTTCCGCAGTCCCTACCACACAAATTTTGTTGGCTCTCTGGGATTTGGAAACACTCGCCTTGGATCTTTCGGCTCTGGAAGTGCTGGCTTTCGGTCTGGCTTTGTCCACCCAGCTTCCTTTTCTTCCAGGAGTCTCCAGTCCGTCTATTACCAACCAGGTTTTGGATCCCACTTTTTTGGATCAGCTTACTGAGTAGTCTCCCTGCTCTCATGATCATCCCTGAACTCTTTAAGAATCCTCGGTGTTCAACCTGGCCACCGTTTATGACCGATGACCATCTGTATCGCTGGACTCACCATCAAATCCTCCTGTACATGTCTTCCTACGGCCAAACATATAATTTACTCTATTCACAGCAATATTGTCTGTGACCTTTTCTCTATCTGATCTGTGAGCTACACCTTGAATCTTAGTTCTTGTATCAGTGCTCAGGATCACTTCCTTACTCTCATGATTTTTTTAGCATTTCTTTTCTCTTCAACTTTACTTCAAGTAGATGTGATATTTTGAATAAACATACTCTTTGGCATGAATGATGACACTCTGTGTTCATTTAATAATATAACATGTGATTGAATGTATCCCCTACTTTCTACTGACGTCATTAATTGGAAAGTGTTTTCCTTGTCTTCTGAGTTTCTTTAACATTTTCCAGAACAACAACAACAAAAAAAAAAACAAATAGGTAATTTAGAGGAGAGTTGAAACACATCACCCATCTCCAGTTATGAAAGTTTTATACTCCTTCTTTGGTGTGTTGATTCAGTTAATAGACTCAGAAAGTTTTGTTTATTGAACCTGGAATTTATAGAAAAAACATTTGTTCCGTATACAAGGCATTGTGCTGAACAAAGACGCAGATTCCCTACCTTCAAGGAACCTACACAAGTAAAATTTTAACTTACCGCCTTGTCACAATTGGAAGAGTGGAGATAAAAACACAAGATCCACCAAGAATACAAAGGAGAGGGGCTTCCACAATATTTCATGGTGGAGTGAAAAGCATAAAGATTTGTCATTGAAAATAGAAAAGGTTACCAGTTTATAAAAAAGAAAAAAACTTACTGATCTATTGTACTAGCTACAGTTCTTTGAGAAACAGCTGCCAAGGTGGGATTCTACATGAAAAGTATTTGTTGAGGAAACCACTTGAGAGGGAGAGGTGGGGATGAAGCAGGAGAAGTCTGGGAGAGCCTTCAGACTGTGGTGCAGGTCTGATCTTGGTAAAGGAGAAAGGGAAGGAAGGCAAGGTGGGTTCGATGAATCTCAGATGGCAAGGCAGGTTTAGGAAGACCTCAGCAGGGTTGATGAGTAGTCTTCTAGTCAGTCACTTACCATAAGTGTCTCATGTTTCACAGGCATGGGCCTTCCTTAGTTTTCTTGCTGGCCATGAACATGCCATGAGAAGGGTGACCTAGGAATAAAAATGGTAACGGATTTAGAGTTGGGCACAAGGAGCTGTCAATCAATTTTGTTCCCTACAGTGGGAAACCTGAGAGGTATATTTTTACAGCTTCCATGTCCACGATTTTCTCTATCAATTTAAACATGCCAAAAGAGTAATAAAAAGACAAACCCATTGCTGTCAAGTAGATTTTGATTCATAGTGACACTATAGAACAGAGCAGAATTGCTCTATGCAGTTTACAAGGAATGCCTGGTGGATTTGAACTGCCAACTTTTTGGTTAGCAGCCCTAACACTTAACCATTACACCACCAGGGTTTCCAAAAGAGTGATAGACAACAGTGAAACACTAAAGGATATCATCTTATTTTCTTTGCATTAAATTCTGTCTACTTTTTTTCATTAATCAAAACATTATTCTCCAAGATGCCTAATAAAAGTCTAATTTTAGAAGAGAATATGAGAATTGAGGATTATTAGTCACTTTTTATTAGAAGAATAGCTGACACTCCCCCCCCAGAAAACCCAAACCTGTTGCCATCAAGTTGAGTCCTACTCATGCGACACTGTCAGACAGAGTAGAACCGCCCCACTGTTTTCCAGTAGCAACAGGTGAATCCGAACTGCTGATTCTTTGAATAGTGGCCAAGCTCTTAACCACTGTGACACCATGGATCCCTAACTGATCCAGTAGGACACAGTTAGGAAATTCTTTTCCTGACACCATTGGCCTTCACACTTGATCTGAGCGCTCTAACTTCCATAGGTCCCAGAGCAATACCACAGGCAAATCAATGACCACGTTAATAGAAACAGTTTCTCTTCGTATCAGTACTAAGTACAGAATAAAATGAAAATTTACTGTACATCCATATCAAAGTTTTTCCATTTTGTCTCTGTTCAGGTCTATCGTGCAGTTTCACCGGCCACAAGTCAGTAAGAAGGCATGATCTGTTTGTTTGTTTGTTTGTTTGTTTTTTCCAGTCTTGTTATACTCTCTTGACTTCTATCAATTCACTGGCTTCTGTGTTGAGCCAGAGAGAATCATGGGAGGAAAGGAAATGGCAACTGAGTCCATCTATGTCAACACAAAGCCCTAGACCACTAATTTCAACATGACTCAGTTGTCTCAGAAAACTCTTGTTGGGGGAAGTTAGGATTAAATCAATGATTTCACCACATGCTTCAGTGGTGCAATGGCTGTTAACCAAAACATCAGCACTTCTAGTCCACCAGTCACTCCTCGGAAACCTGATGGTGCAGTTCTACTCTGTCCTATAGGGTTGCCATGACTTGAAATTGACTTGACAACAATGTTTTTGTTGTTGTTCTGTTTTGTTTTCTTAATTAATCAACAAGTTACTAATGAAAAGGCATCAGGTCCCTTGGTTTGCTGTTTTCACCAATTTTAAATCATTACATAAATTTTGTCTAATCTCAGTCACTTGGCTGCATTAAAAGACTCACCTAAGCAAATGAACATCAATTCCCACTTTGACATTTGCTCTACAGAGACACAGCTAATCCCCTGTCGGAGCGATATGCTACCATGCAGTGAATTTAAACGCATTTCATTTTGCTTTATTAACTTACTGGTTACATGCCAGGAACTAAAATAGCAATATATTGTTGGTGTTAGTTTACTACCAAATTGACCCCAAAGTCATGATGACCTCATGCACTATGGAACCTGACTGTTGTGTTTCATAGGACTATCGTGGGTCGTTTTCAAAAATGGATCACCAATACTTTCTTCCCAGTATGTCTTATTCTGAAAGTTCTTCAGTATTACAACCACACGCGAGCTTCCACTGACGGTCATCGGCTAGAGTACAAGTCTGGTCTCCGCATAAAAGGCAAGAATTCTACCACTGCCTTTGATAGACACATGAAGGTCTAGGTCGTTTACCTAGCACTTGCTGTGTTCCTGGCTTTGGTAGTAAGTCCTCCGTTATCCCAAGTGTCCGAGTGCTGGCTCTCTCTAGTGGAGGCTTCTATGTGTTTTCCATAAACCACCTGTTTGTACTCCCATCCCACCTTCTGGAGCCATTCTCCTTGAACCCTAACTGTCCTCCCAGGACTTCTCCTAGTCACTCACTCTCAGCCCCCGCCGGCCGGGACTTCACCCCTGCCCCATTCCCCTGCTGTGACCCATCTGCCCTGTGTGTGGCCCTCCTGGCCCACAGGAAGCATACACAGTTGATGGACTGTTCATGACGAGTGTAGTTTGGTCCTCGAGGGTACTTCTTTTCGTTCAATCAGTGTTAATGGTGCACGCCAGCTTTGGGGGGCAGAGAGAGAGAGGAGGAGGGTTGTCTCAGTAACCCCTGAAGTTCAGGAGATACTGAAATGCTCCCAAGATTTTCTATCCTTCTCCCCATGGTGGCATCAAGGTCCACATTATGCAGCTAGTGATCCTGAACCCCCACACAGAGGGTACGCACTGGGTGTGTACAAGGGAGAGGACTACCATCCTCCCAGGGAGACACTTATTTTAGAGTAAACCAATCCTTGTTGATGGTGACCAGACTTCCCTTGATTCAAGTAAGATGCCCCAAAATGGTTGAGTCCCCCTCTTGTAAAACTTCTGGGGCTGTCACTAAGATTGGACAATCATCGTCCTGTGCTTTGAGTTGCATCTGAAATTTGCAGTCCACGTGAAACATCTTTTTACAAGAGGATACAAAAAAAAAAATCTCAGCAGAGAAGTTTACTAGTGAATTGTGATGTAGCTGACTACCTGCATATTAAGTGTTCTGAATGTTCCGGAACAGAAAGTCTCCCTCAGCAGGCCCGTCCCATAACAAAGAACAAAATGAGCTTCTATACAGCTTTTCTCTAGATTAGGGGTCCAGAAATTATTATCAGGGGAGCTAAGTTGGGCTACCATCTCTTTTTATAATACAGTTTTATAGAAATATAGCCCTACGTATCTATTGATAGGTTACCTGTGCTGGGTTTTGTGCTATGATTGCAAACCTGAGTAAATGGAACAGAGACCGTACGACCTGCAAGCTCTAAAATATTTACTCTTTGACCCTTTTCATAAAGCTTCTTATCAACTCTTTCTCTAGATTGTCAGACTTGGTCCAGCATCTTTACCGCTGTGTTTTCAATATGGGGTAAGTGCCAAGAAAATATATCAGTTAATTTTTTTTTTCTCACTCCTCTTCACTGGCTGACTCTATACCTGAGAATATCACCTGTGGCCTCTACACTTCAGGATAAGTAAGTGGCACATTTTAAAACAATTTGAAATAAACCAATCAACAAAGCGTTTTCCTTATTCATTTGTCTGATAACGTAACGTTGTTTTCTTTGATGAATGAACAGAGCTCCTCCTTGCTCTGGAAAAGTAGAATAATATAAACAGCATCTAGTGTTTATTGTTATGTGAGAAGTATATAATATGAATCACTTACTATCCAATAAATATTACATGAACAATCCAGTAACACTTTGTACTTTCTTCATGTTGTACAATCAGCTACCTTTGTCCAAATTATCTGGCCAGTACTGTAACATATTCAAATATTCAGTGTCCTGTAAGCATGCATTCCTTCTTTCTTCTTCTGTCCATCCCGTAGCACCACTAATTATTTTGGTTTCTGTATGTTTGCTTATTTCATATAAGTAATATCATACAGAATTTATCCTTTTGGCAGAATAATTTGTGATTTTTTGGTAACATGGCAGATTTTTGAATTTAAAAAAAAAAAGACATTCGTCCACTATAAATTTTTCAAATACACGATCATTCAGTGAAGTATACATGATTCATGAAGCAGACATTTTTCTTAATTCTTTCTTTTCTGTACCTTCTGTAGTAAAAATTACTTTCTATGAGAAGAAAAGAAGCAAAGGAATAAAGAGCTATTTTTCATGGGGTTTTTGGAGGATTTCTCAGTAACAACATCAGTATCACCTAAAATTACCTGAACTTTATAGGAACGGGTGATTTTGATAATCAAACCTATTGAATTGAATTGACAACAATGAGTTTGTTGGTTTGTTGGTTTTGATCGAGAAACAACCCTACTTTGGAAAAACAGAATACTCAGTGTAAGTATTCTTGTGATGTAATCACAAAATTTCTCTTTCAAATATTGGAGCCTTCCTTGCAAATCATGCACAGAAGAATGAGTTGTTTATCGTGATACAAGCAAGCAAGCAACAACCTAAGTGGGTTACGAATGTAGTCATTCTGCAATTCTGCCAATTAAAGGTTGTTAACTGAATTGTTTCCATAAGGTATGAAAGATTTGGAATGAAGAATGAATATCTGGAATTTATTTTCTCTACTCAGTCGAGTCCTTAAATTGGAGCAAAATAAATGTCCCCTCCAGACTAAAAATTATTATTTAGAGTTTTAAACTCAACAAAATTCTTCCCATATTACGTCTTCAGGTTATCTTCAGGGACAAGACAGATAAAACACCAGTCTTACAGATACAATTATGGTAGTAGTCATTCATCTTCCAAGTCCAGTGAGTGAGAAATGGCATTTTTATTTCATGAGATGTTCTGTTGAAAAACTAATGAAATTCTTTCATTTAAAATTTGCATTCATAAAACAGACTTTGAAGATCAATGTATACCATTTTGAGTGGAGCCTAATTAAATACTCTCGTTAAAATGGCACATGATACTACACCCTTGGCTAGCTAAGGTATATAAGCGCCCAGGACAGAAGGTGACAGTCCAACACAAACTCACCACTGCAACTCATTTCTACGCAGACCTCCTGACAACATGTGTCACAACTTCAACTCTGGAAACCTCTCCTCCCGCTCTTTTGGAGGCTTCCTGGGTAACCAAGTTCGCACCTGTGGTTCTTTCTACCCCAGCAATATAGTCTTCGCTCCCAGCACCTGCCACGTGGGATCTTCTGGTGAAAATTGTTCTCAGATCTTCCGTGAGCCCACCCACTGTCAGACACCTGGTATTGTGGGCAGATCCTTCCAGACGTCCTTCTATCGCCCAAGGAATTTCATCTTCCGCAGTCCCTACCACACAAATTTTGTTGGCTCTCTGGGATTTGGAAACACTCACCTTGGATCTTTCCACTCTGGAAGTGCTGGCTTTCAGTCTCGGGGCTTTCGGTCTGGCTTTGTCCATCCAGCTTCCTTTTCTTCCAGGAATCTCCAGTCCGTCTATTACCAACCAGGTTTTGGATCCCGCTTTTTTGGATCAGCTTACTGAGTAGTCTCCTTGCTCTCATGATCATCCCTGAATGCTTCAAGAATCCTCGGTGTTCAACCTGGCCACCGTCTATGACCGATGACCGTCTGTATCGCTGGACTCACCATCAAATCCTCCTGTACATGTCTTCCTATGGCCAATCATATAATTTACTCTATTCATAGCAATATTGTCTGACCTTTTCTCTGTCTGATCTGTGAGCTACACCTTGAATCTCAATTCTTATATCAGTGCTCAGAGTCATTTCCTTACTCTCATAATATTTTTAGCTTTTTTTTCTCCTCCTGTTTATTTCAAATAGATATGGTCCTTTGAATAAACATACTCTTTGGTATGAATGATGACATTATGTTTTCTTTTATTAATATGGTACATTATTGAATGTATCCCCTACTTTCAAATGACTTCATTAAGTAGAACGAGTTTTGTCTTCTGAGGTTCTTTAAGATTTCCCAGGACAAAAAAACAGGGAATTTAGAGGACAGTTGAAACACATGACACATCTGAAGTTATGAAAGTTTTATACTCCTTCTTTGGTGTGTTGATTCAGTTAATGCCTCAGAAAGTTTTGTTTATTCAACCAGGAATTTATTGAACCAACATTTGTTAAGTTATGTATACGAGACATTGTGCTGAACAAAGACACAGATTCTCAGCCTTCAAGGAACTCACACAAGTAAAATTTTAACTTACTACCATGTCACTCCTGGAAGAGTGGAGATAAAAAGACAAGATCCACCAGAAATACAAAGGACAGAGGATTCCAAAATAATTCACGGCAGAGTGAAAAACCTAAAGATTCATCATTGAAAATAGAAAAAGTTACCACTTTATATAAAAAGAAAAAGAAACTTACTGATCTGTTGTACTAGCTATAGTTCTTTGAGAACCAGCTGCCAAGGTGGGAATCTACATGAAAAGTATTTATTGAGGAAACCACTTGAGAGGGGAATGTGGCCATGAAGCAGGAGAAGTCTGGGAGAGACTTCAGACTGTGGTGCAGGTCTGATCTTGGTGAAGGAGAAAGGGAAGGAAGGCAAGGTGGGCTCGATCAATCTCAGATGGCATGGCAGTTTTAAGAAGACCTCAGCAGGGTTGATGAGTAGTCCCCTAGTCAAAGTCACTCACCATAAGTGTTTCATGTTTCATAGGAAAGGGCCTCCCTTAGTTTTCCTGCTGACCAAGAACACACTATGACAAGGGTGACCTTGGAGAAAACATGGTGACATATTCAGAGTTGGGTACAAGAAGCTGTCAGTCAAGTTTGTTCCTTACAGTAGGAAACCTGACAGCCATATTTTTACAGCTTCCATGTCCATCATTTTCTCTATGAATTTAAATATGCCAAAAGAGTAATAAAAAGACAAACCCATTGCTTTGAAGAAAATTTTTTGATTCATAGTGACACTATAGAACAGAGCAGAACGGCTCCATGCAGTTTCCAAGGAGTGCCTTGTGGATTTGAACTGCCGACTTTTTGGTTAGCAGCCCTAGTACTTAAGCATTACACCCCGAGGGTTTCCAAAAAAGTGATAGCAACAGTAGAATGCTAAATGATGCCATCTTATTTTCTTTGAATTAAATTCAATATACTTTATGTTCTTTGACCAAAAAGTTATTCTCAAAGATGCCTAATAAAGTCTAATTTTAGAAGAGAATATGAGATTTGAGAATTATTAGTCACTTTTTATTAGAAGTATAACTGACACCCGAACCCCTAAAAGCTCAAACCTGTTGCGATTAAGTAGATTCCTACTCATGCAACACTGTTATACAGAGTAAAACTGCCCCATGGTTTTCCAGTAGCAACTGCTGTATCTGAACTGCTGATTCTGTGATTAGTGGCCAATCTCTTAAGCACTGTGACACTACAGATCCCTAACTGATCCAGTAGGGCACAATTAGGAAATTCTTTTCCTGACACCATTGACCTTTACACTTGATCCGAGGGCTCTAACTTCCATAGGTTCCAGAACAATACCACAGGCAGATCAATGAGCACATTAAGATGTGAAGAAACAGTTTCTCTCCATATCAGTACTAAGTCCAGCATAAAGTGAAAATTAACTCTACATCCAAATCAAAGTTTCTCCATTTTGTCTCAGTTCAGCTCTATGGTTCAGTTTGATGGGCCACAAGTGTGTAAGAAGCCATGATCTGTTTTTTTTTTCCCCCAGTGTTGTTATTCTCTCTTGACTTCTACCAATTCACTGCCTTCTGTGTTGAGCCAGGGAGAATCACGGGAGGAAAAGAAATGGCAACTGAGTCCATCTATGTCAATACAAAGCTTTAGACCACTGATTTCAACATGACTTAGTTGTCTCAGAAAACTTTTGGAGGTGGAGTCAAGATGACAGACTAAATACACATCTCCTTATACCTCTCTGGAAACCAAGACCTGAATTGTTAATCAGACAGAGCCTTCTGGTCACCTAGTGAGCCCCAGGACAAGGCACAGGGCTATTAATTTGGACTTCATACCACTGAACAAAAAACATCGTCTCTTTCTCTGACTCCCACCCCTGGTTAGCCCTGGCTCTCATGGACTGAAGGTAATGCACCATTGTGACTTTTTTTTTCCCCTGTCTTGGCTGGTGGGTGGAGATGGTTCTTGCCTAGCAGCTAGTCTCAGATGCACTGCTGGTGGGATAGGCAGGTGAAATTGCCATTTTTTCAGAGCCAGGCTTAGGACTCTGTTCATCTAGCCACTTTGGACCTGTCTTTTTATCTTTGCCACAGCCTGGTTTGTATGGAACCGCAGTGCCAGTGTGTGGGACACCATGTAGGATTCAGAGATTTTAGCAGGACCTAATTCTTTGCCTGGGATCCAGCGCCTGCAAACAGGACAGTGCTTCGACAGAAAAGCAGTAGTTTACACAGTGTCGCCTACAGTGTGGGCCCGGTAACAGAGGTGGAAGACTCACTACGTTTCCATGACTTTAGCCTCTCTACCCGCTGAACGTGGGGGCGGGTGCCATCTTTGATACAGTGGCCACAGGTTGACCTAATTCTTAGCTTGGGAACCAGAGCCTGCCTACTGGTGAGCGCTTTTCTACCAGAAAAGCAGTAGTTTGTTTACACAGTGTCACCTAAGGCTGGGCCCTGTCAGCAGAGGGCAACAGGGCAGTAGCGTTGCTGTATTTTGAACTAGTTTGTATCATCTAGATATAGAGGAGCTTACTTTGCCAGTTGGGAAGAGGGACCTCTGTACCTGAAAACCTGACCAATTTGGGAAGTGGTCAGATATGTTTTCTTTTACATTTTAAGACAGCCTAGAGAAACATCTGCAGTCCATCCTCACAGTATGTCTCCTAACCTTTACTTACTCTCATGAAACCCAAAAAGCAACAGACACTTGTGGCATGCAAGAAATCACCCATGGCTTCAGAAGGCTCCCAACAAAACAGCCAAGGAGTTTTATGGATGAAGAAACTTTTCTGAAATCATCAGAAGGTGAATACAAAAGGATTATATACAGAGCCCTTCTAGACCTCACACAAAATGCAGCAGAACAAAAGGAAAAATTAAGCAAGCTGTTTGATCTGATGGAACACCTGTACTCTGAAATCCAACAGATCAAGAACAAAATCAAAGACATAGAAACTTCCATTCAAAGCCAAGAAAACAGAATGGAACAAATGGAGAAAAGAATTTCTGACTTGGAAGACAGAGTTACTGACGCTAGCATCTATGAGCAGAAATCAGAAAAAACAAACAAGAAAAATGAAGAAGCATTAAGAAGCATGTGGGACTCTTAAGAGGAACAACCTTCGATTAATTGGAGTCCCTGAACAGGATGAAACACCTGAGAACATAGAGAGTATTGTTGCTGAGCTGCTGACAGAAAGCTCCCCAGAAATCATGAAGGAAGAGAATATAGATATCCCAGATGCATATCATACACCACCCAATATAGATCTCAAAAGAAAGACTCCAAGACATATTGTAATCAAGCTTAACAAAATGAAACATAAGCAGCAACTCTTAAAGGCAGCAAGACTCAAAGCAAAGCTAAAATTCAGAAGGAAACCCTGCAGGTTTTTGTCAGATTTCTCAGCAGAAACTATGCTGGCACAGAGACAGTGGCATGACACATTCAAAGCCTTGAAGGAGAAGAACTTCCAACCAAGAATTATGTATCCTGCAAAACTAAATGAAAATGAAATTAAGACATTCCCAGATAAACAGAAACTCAGAGACTTTGTAAAAACCAAACCAAAACTACAAGAAATACTGAAAGAGGTTCTCGGCTTTGGCTTAGAAGAACAAAACCACTAACTATATTTTAGAACGACACATCATTCAGAATTCTACTCAGCTAGGGAAAGCTCCAAACTCAAACACAACTTTAGTACTGAAAGAAACAATCCAGTGATTATCATGAAAACGATGGTGTCATCATATTAAAGAGAAGGATGTACTACAGTCAATATAGTCCTTCCAGATGGAGAGGAAGTCGACAAGACTGGCAGTAATTAAAATTGGGTTTATATATAGTTTGTTAAGGCGGATCATAGGGGCAACCACAAAGGACAACAGAGATGCAACATACCATATCAAGAAATGTAATATAGGAGTCTCAACAACTACAAAACCAGCTCTGAAAAAGGTGAAAAATCAACTCACAAAAAAGAATGTCCCAGAACAGACTAATAAGAACAACAGAGAAAACATCAACACAAAAATAAACATATCACAGTGACAGCACTGAACACATACCTATCAATAATTACATTAAATATGAATGGACTGAATGCTCCACTAAAGAGACATTGAGTGACATCTTGGATCAAAAGACACGACCCATCCATATGTTGTCTACAAGAAACTCACTTGAGACTTAAAGATAGGAACAAACTGAAGACTGAAGAATGGAAGAATATATATCAAGCTAACAATGAACAAAGAAGAGCAGGTGTGTAAGTTCAAATCTCAGACAAAATCAATCTTAATGTAAAATCCACCATCATGGACAAAGATGGACACTATTTTTGGCTGAAAGTTTCAGCACACAAGCAAGACTTAACTATATTAAAGACTTAGGCACCTAATATCACAGTACCTAAATATGTCAAAGAAACACTGACTACACTCAAAAAAGAGTTAGATTACTCCACAATAATAGTGGGAGTCTTCAACATTCCACTCGCAATACTGGACAGATCATCTTGAAAAAAGCTCAGTAAAGATACACAAGACCTCATTGCCACAATTAACCAATTAAACCTCATCAATATATACAGAACTTTCTACCCATCAGCAGAAAACCACATCTTCTTCTCCAGTGCACATGGAACATTCTCCAGAACTGACCATGTGTTAGGACATAATGCAATTCTCAAAAAATCCATAGCATTGAATTAATGCAAAGCATCTTCTCAGATCATAAAGTCATAAAAGCTGAAGTCAATAGCAGAAAAAACATAGATAGGAAGTGGAACTCTTGGAAACTGAACAACATCTTGCTCAAAAAAACATGGGTTATAGAAGAAATCAAGGAGGAAATAAAGAAATTCATGGATTCCAATGAGAATGAAAACACTTCCTACCAGAACCTATGGGATACAGCCAAAGCAGTGCTCAGAGGTCTGTTTATCTCCATAAATGCACACATCTTGAAGGAAGAAAGAAACCAAATCAAGGAACTAACCCTACAGCTTGAACAAATAGAGAGAGAACAACAGAGGAACTCCTCAGGCAGCAGAAGAAACCAGATCATAAAGATTAGAGTAGAGCTAAATGAATTAGAGAACAGAAAGGCAATTGAAAAAATTGAAAAGACCAAAAGCTGGTTTTTTGAAAAGATCAACAGAATTGACAAACCATTGGCTAAACTTACTAAAGCAAAACAGGAAAGGAAAGAAATAACCCAAACTAGAAATGAGAGGGGAGTGGTCACAACAGATCCAACAGAAATCAAAACTATCATAACAGAATACTATGAAACACTGTACTCTAACAAATTTGAAAACCTAGAGGAAATGGACAAATACCTTGACTCATATCACCTACATAAATTATCACAACGTGAAGTGGAACAACTTAATAAACCCATCACAAAGGAAGACATTGAAAATGTCATCCCCAAACTGCCAACCAAAGAGAGCCCAGGCCCAGACGGCTTCACTGTAGAATTCTACCAAGCTTTTAGAGAAGAGTTATCTCCAATACTACTGAGACTATTTCCCATTATAGGAGGTGATGGAGTACGCTCAAACTCATTTAATGAAGCCAGCATAACCCTGATACCAAAGCCAGGGAAAGATTCAACAGAAAAGGAGAACTACAGACCGATATCACTCAGGAATCTAGATGCAAAAATCTTCAACAAAATTCTTGCCAATAGAATACAACAACATATCAAAAAAAATAATCCATCATGATCAAGTCAGATTCATACCAGGAATACAAGGCTGGTTCAACATCAGAAAAACAATTATTGTGATTAACCACATAAATAACACAAAAGACAAGAATCACCTGATTTTGTCCACTGATGCAGAAAGGGTGTTTGGTAAAGTCCAACACTCATTCACGCTAAAAACTCTTAGAGAAATAGGCATAGACGGAAAATTACTCAACGCAATAAGGGCCATTTATGCAAAGCCAACTGCCTACATCATCCTGAAGGGAGAGAGACTGAAGGAGTTTCACTTGAGAACAGAAACTAGACAAGGGTGCCCACCCTCACCTCTTCTATTCAACATTTTACTAGAAGTTCTAGCCAGAGCAATTAGACAAGATCAAGAAACAAAGGGCATCTGCATCGGCAAAGAAGAAGTCAAAATCTCCATGTTCACCGATGATATGATTGTATATGCAGAGAACCCCAAAGAATCTATAAGGAAACCACTCAGACTGATAGAAGAGTTCAGCAGAGTCTCAGGATGCAAGACAAACATAAGTAAATCAGTAGGATTCCTTTATGCCAACAATGAGACTGTTAATGAAGAAATCATCAAATCAATACCTTTACTATAGCCCCCAAGAAGATAAAGTATCTAGGAATTAATCTAACCAGAGAAATAACAGACCTTTACAAAGAGAACTACATGCCCTTACTACAAGAAACTAAGAGAGAATTAGATAAATGGAGAAATCTACCCTGCTCATGGATAGGAAGACTTAACATTGTGAAAATGTCTATTTTACCCAAAGGAATCTACTTATATAATGCAATTCCAATACAAGTTCCAGCATCATTTTTTAATGAGATGGAGAAACAAATCACCAATTTTGTTTGGAAAGGGAAGAAGCCCCAGATAAGTAAGGTACTACTAAAGAAGAAGAACACACTGGAAGACCTCTCATTGACCGACCTTAGAAAGTATTATACTGTCACAGTGGTCAAAACAGCCTGGTACTGGTACAAGAACAGACAGATCGATCAATGGAACAGAATTGAGACCCCAGAGATGACACTATCTGCTTATGAACAGTTGATATTTGACAAAGGCCCTAAGACATTAAACTGGGGTAAAAACAATCTCTTCAACAGATGGTGTTGGCAAAATTGGATATCCATCTGCAATGAATTGAAAAAAGATCCATATCTTATACCTTATACAAAAACTAACTCAAACTGGATAAAAGACCTAAATATCATATGTAAAATGATAAAGCATCAGGGCCACATACTTAGATGCTGCCTTTGCCCATAAACCATAATGAAGCTCCACTCTTCGGACAGGAATGGATTAGACTTGGTGATGCAGAGTGACTATATATTGGATGCACTTTATGGTTCTGTGCATCTATAGGATATTATCCTGCTGACCTCTGGCTGGACAAAGGGCAGTAGATGGAGAGGAGGGGAAAGGAGACTGTTGGGAGGATGTGACGTACATGGAGCAGAGAGGAATAGTGTGCTGTCACCAAGCAGTGGAAGCTGCATATAGGTGGACATGTAAATTTATATGGGAATGTACATTTTCACTCAGTCATAATGATAAAAAAAATATGATGACAATGCGGATAGTGATTGATAAACACACACAAAAATGAAAAAAAAACTTTTGTTGGGGGAAGTTAGGATTAAACCAATGATTTCACCATATGCTTCAGTGGTGTGATGGCTGTTAACCAAAAGCTCAGCACTTCTAGTCCACCAGTCACTCCTTGGAAATCCGATGGTGCAGTTCTACTCTGTCCTATAGGATTTCTATGACTTGAAATTGACTTGACAGCAATGTACCAAGAAAATATATCAGTTAATGTTTTCTTCACCTCACTCTTCTTGTCTGGCTGACTCTATGTCTGAGAATAGCACCTGGAGCCTCTGTACTTCAGGATAAATGAGTGGCACATTTTAAAACAATTTGAAATAAACCAATCAACAAAGTGTTTCCCTTATTTATTCATTTGGCTCATAATGTTGTAATGTTATATTCTTTGATGAATGAACAGAGCTCCTCCATGCTGGAAAATTAGAATAATATAAACAGTATCTAGAGTTTATTCTTATGTGACAAGTGTATAATATGAATCACTTAATATCCAATAAATATTACCAGGCAGTTCACGTACAACCTCTTCTTCACAGGTGAAGTAGTTGAGACACAGGTTGAATAAACTTCTCAGCACAACACTGCAGTTTTGTGATAAAGTCAGTTGAAATCCACTTGCTTGGTCTGGCTCCAGAACCTGTGCTCTTAACTGTAATAATAATCCATTGCTGGTTTTTGATGCCTGGAGATCTGGTCACATAGTAGTTAAGAGTTCGACTGCCAACCAAAAGGTCAGTGGCTCGAATCCAGCAGCTACTCCTTGGAAACCGTCTGGGACAGTTCTGTCTCCTACAAGGTCACCGTAAGTCGGAGTCAACTTGACAGCAACAGGCTTTTTCAGTTTTAATGAACCACTCAGTGTTGCTATAACAAAGTTCTACAAACTAGGGGACTTGAAACAGCAGGGATTTATCCTCTCACAGTTCTGGGACCTAGCAGTTCAAAATCAAAGAGGCAGCAAGACTGTACTCTCCCTGGAGGTTCTCGCCTTCCTTGCCTCCTCTTTGCTTCTCATGGTTGGCAGCAACCTTTGGCGTTCTTTGGCTTCTAGATGTATCACTCCAATGTCTGCCTCGGTCCTCCCGTGGCCACTTTCCCTGTGTCTCTGTCTCTGTGGATCTCCTCTTTAAATAATGGTACATCATGTTGGAGTAAGTGGCTACCCTCCTTCACTGTGACCTCATTTTAACTTGATTGTATCTGAAGACATGAAACAAGGTACAAGGGGTTCAATCTTGAACACGTCTCTTCGGAGGACACAACTTAGTCCACAATTGACTTAAAGTAATAAATGAATAACCAACAGATACTGAGTAACGTTGTTGAGAAAATTTTGACATTCTGTGCTTGAGTGCTTGAAATTCATATCCCTACTGTTAAAACTTTATCCCAGTTCTGTACCAAATGGATTCCTCTCCTTTCTGCATCCCATTCAGGCAGTTCTTTTCCTCTTGTGGCTGGTTTTCACCTACAACAAGCTGTTTTGTTCACTCTTTCTTGGCACCCTGATTGCTAAGCCACAGGAAGGTTTGGTAACCCCTAAAGCAGCAGACAATATTTAACTATGTGAACTCTATATTTCTAATGCTTTACCCTTTAACTGAAGAGACAGTTACTCTTCCTGATGTGTCTAAATCACAGAAGTAATTCTTCTGATCATGTGGAAAAACAGAGAGAGGAAGGGCACTCAATCTGGAACCCAGAGATTTGGCTTCTGTAACAGGACCCACCATGATGTATATAACCTTGGACAAGACGTCTTATCTTCTTGAGCCTTGGTTTTCTTATATATAAAATACAGGTGTTTAGTAAATAGTCTGTAAGATTGCTTATAGCTCTCAAGATGTAACTAGAATTCACAATTTCTTAGAGACTAAGTCAAAATTAGTCAAAATAGAACTAATCAGGCACACAAGAGTTTAAAACAAATTTCATTTTTCTCATATGGAAGATGAACTTGCTTTAAGAAATCTAGAGAAATCTATGTGCTACATATGCTAACCAAAATATCAGCAGCTTGAATCCACTAGGTGCTCTTTGGATACTCTATGGAGCAGTTCTACCTGTCCTGTAGGGTCTCTATGAGTTGGAATCAACTCGACAGCAGTGGGTAGGTTGTACCTGCACTCGCAGATCCATGCTGCCTGTCCACAAAGTCAGTATTGAGACAGGAGGTGAGGTGATTAAATGAAGACATTTATTGAGTGCCGACACACAAGAGGCAAGAGGGTATCAGCTCCTCCAAAGACACATGCTCGCATAGGCTAAGCCTGGAGGTTATAGAGATTGATTAAAGAGGGGGGCGATGCTGGTTAATATTTTTCCCTGTCTATACAAGTAATTTTTTCGATGTTTTAACAATATTCTTTGTGGGAGTCTTCATGGTTCCAACAAGCTGGGGCTTGATAATCATCCAAACTGCCTGGCGATTGCATTCAGTAGTCTTAGAGAATAACTGAAAGTGTTTAAACAGAACAGTGAATCAATGTTCCTAAGAGGAAAGAATAGCCATGTGACTTATGACCAGTACAAGGTAAATTCTAATGGATGGGGGAAATCAAGGTCTCAGGACCCAATGTTTATAACATGGTTGTCTTAACTACTGTGCTACTGTTTGTAGTAAGACGGAGTCAGGCTGGCCAAGGGCCTCCCTTTCAAGATTAGTAGGTATTGTGAATATGCATTAAGCATTTATTTTTATTGAATATGTGTTGGCAAGATCCTTAAATAATCAATATTAAGTCACAGAACCTTTGCAGGTCTACACTTGGCTTCTTCCCGACACCTTCTCTGCCAGTTTCGTATCTCCTCAGTGTTTCTTTTCTGCTTTCAGACTTGGATGAAATATTACAGCTGAAGAGGGTATAGAGTTTGATTTCCTCAGTCTCCTCAACGACGGTCTTTGATTGGAAATATAGTGGAGTTATACCGATGGTGAACGCGGACCAAAAATCACAGGAGGGCCTTTCTCTGGCCCACGGATTGTTCTGGGAAGTGTCCTTTGAAGTCCCTCCAGAAAAGCTGGGTGTGGCCAATGAACATGCCTTCTGAGTGGCTTGCTGAACGTTGTCCCTCCTTAGGAAACAGCAATAATAAAAAGCCAAGTGCCGTCGAGTCGGATCCGACAGCAATAATAGCACTAATTTATTTTGCTTGCCTCATTTCTATTCTTCTAACCCTCATCGGGAAATCCTGGTGGCATGGTGGTTAAGAGCTACAACTGCCAACCAAAAGGTCAGCAGTTCAGATCTTCCACGTACTCCTTGGAAACTCTATGAAGCAGTTCCACTCTGTCCTGCAGGGTTACTATGAGTTCGGTTAGACTCGACGGCAGTTTTTCTCCCCGCCTTTGGTTAACTGTTAACCTTCATTGTCACAGACTTAAACTTTCCAAATAAAATAATAATCTTTGCTTCAGGCTTTATTTCCCAGAAAAATTTTCTGGGACAGTTGATAACTTTTTAAAGGGTTAATTAAAACAAATTAGTCTTTTTAAAGTTTAAATAAGTTTAAATTATTGCATAAAACTAAAAGCAAGTATAAACGATTTGAAAAAAAACCCTTGATTGTAAGTAATCCTCCTCTCAGTTTGTGAAATTATTTTAATACTTTAATTATTTTTAGATCTTTGCTAACTCATGTCCAATTGCAATGGAGATTTGTAGCACAGTTTCACTATTGCTTGCTTGAATACCGAATCTCTTAATAAAATCTCTATGTATATTAACAAAGATAATTGTATTTCTACTACTCTGTAAGAACACAACACTGACCCAGTTACCAAAGAGGAATACTAAGGCAGAGCATAGTGTTGAGAGAATGGAGAATTTATTTCCAAAATATTCTTTAATCTTATTTGTCTGTTATGTGTTCTTTCTGTCCATCACATTTCTCACAGTTGTTTCATTTGCTTTTCTTTTCCTTGCCATGTTCTTCTTGTACTATTCTCTATCTTAGTGAGTTCCTTACACTTTCGTTAAAAATTTGTGATAGTTTTACACACAAATAACACATACCTTGTTTGCTAATCATGCTCTCCCTCCTTGAGGTATTTTCATACGCACCTGTATGGCAATTTATTTTCATTGCTACTGTAAAAAAACTAGCATAATGCACTTACAAAAATATCAGACAAAGAAGGCCCAGTTGGCAAACTAATATAGAAGGTTCATGTTCTATGTATAAAACTGTGGTACGTTTTTTACCCAGTTTCCATAGATCATGGTACATTGAACCTTTTAGGTTGGATAATTCTTTGTTAGGAGAGAGCTGACTTGTGGACTGTAGCATATTTCGTAGCAATCCTGGCCTCTCTTCTCTAGATACTGGTGGCACACCACATCTGTGCCCCTCCCCATATGACATCAAAAATACCTCCAGGCTTTATCAAATGTCCCATGAGGGCATGAATACTACTTGCTTACTACTACTTGCCACTGACTTTCTCAGCGTCTTAGTCATCTAGTGCTATTATAACAGAAATACCACACGTGGATGGTGTCTCAGTCACCTATCTGCTATCACAGAAATACCACAAGTGGATGGCTCCAAATAACAGAAGTATATTCCTTCACAGTCAAGGAGGTGAGTAGCCCAAATTTGGGATGTCAGCTCCAGGGAAAGGCTTTGTCTCTGTGTTGGCTGTGAAAGAATGTCCTTGTCATCAATTTTCCATTGGTCTAGGAGCTTCTCCACACAGGAACCCTGTATCCAAAGCACACACTCTATTCCCAGCACTACTTTCTTGATGGTACAAGGTCCCCCAGTCTCTCCACTCATTTCTCTCTTGTATATCTCAAAAGAGATCAGTTTAACATGCAATCTAATCTTACAGGTTGAGACATGACTCATCAGCATGAACGTAATTAGTCTCACATTGATAACAGAAGAGAGGTGGTGTTTGTAACACAGAAGAACATCACATCAGATGACAAAATAATGGATAATCATATAATACCAGGAATCATGGACTAGCCAAGTTGAGCAACAGTTTGGGGGGACACAATTCAATCCATAACACGCGACTATTGTGGAAATGGATTCCTTGGGGTAGTTCTTTCTCGGTTTTGAGCTCTGGACCTCATCTCCACTTGGGATACAAGTACCAATACTCTATTACTTCAAGCATGAATGAGATGCCATGGGTGATGATTACCCCAAAATTATATTGTTGTTATTGGTGGTTGTTGGCTCTGATTCATGCCAACTTTAAAAAAAAAAAAAAAAAAAAACCAGTGCCACTGAGTCAGATCCGACTCATGGCGACCCTAGAGACAAAATGTTGCCTGGCCATGCACCATCTTCACGTTGATTGGCGTGTTTGAGTTCATTGTCACAACTATTGCACAATCCTTTCTAACTTAAGGGATGCATCCTCTAGTACCATAATAGGACAGTACTCTCTAGTGACTCATAAAGTAATCATTGGTTAATTTTTAAGAACCTGGTTTCCAGACCTTTCTTTCTAGTGCACCATAGTCTGGAATCCTGCTGACACCTGTCCACCAAAGGCACCTGTCCACCAAAGGTGAGCCAACTTGATATTGGATTTACCTGGTGGCACAGCTTCGAGTATCATAGCCATAAGCAAGACACCACAGTGTGAAAAAGTGACAGAAGGATGGTATAAATGTACTTAAAATGATTTTATGAACAACAACAACAAAATGTTAACTTACTTGGCAAGTATTCCTCTGCTTTTGAACACAACATGGAAACACTCTTGGTGCAGTTGGTAAATGCTATATCTGATAATCAGCAGTTTGAATCTGCCAGGCACTCCTCAGAAACTCTACAGGGCAGTTCTACTGTGTCCTATAGGGTCCCTAGGGCTCAGAATTGTCTTGACAATGGTGGGTCTGGTTTGGGGTTTTTATTGAACATGACACAGTAATTATGAAATTATGAAATAATAAACTACCAAAATGGAAATAAATGTACTTTTTTAAAGTTCTCATGTCATTGATAGGCAAAAACTTGAGACATCTAAGATTCTTTTTTCTTGATGACTTCTGCTTGTTCTCTGAGCCAGACACAGAAAAAGGATGACTTTAAAAACACAACAATTTATGTGATACAAGAAGAATTATTTACCATAAGCTACAGGAGAAAAAATTAAATTGCTGACTTTGCAACTGGAATGACTTGTTGAACTTAAATTAGGGCCAATTGAATGATGTTTTTGTGTTAAGCATCTCAGCTCCAGAACATCTAACTTCTCTGTCTGGATTTCACCCACTCATTGATCTTCCTAGGCCAGAGTGTTAGTGAAACTTCAACTATCTTACCACAATATCCTAAATAATAAAGATAGATTGAGGCCATTTACTCTGCTTCACTGTCCTTTGAGACTTTCAAGAGTTTCCTTCAATTTGTCTGAATCATTCTGTGTATTTTGCAACAGAAACTTTCCCTCTTTCAGTATCTGCCAGAATCGATGGAACTACTAACTGGATTTCCTCATCTTGTAGGTTCTAACTGATATGACAGGCTTTACCTTTTAAATTGTATTTTTTGATGGTTGTATTAGAAATACAACCAGAATGTTCCTGAGAAGTAAGGATGATCAGACCTCTACTTGTTTACTTTGGCTATGTCATCAGGTAACATTAATGGCTAGAAAAGGACACCAGAGGTGATAAAACAGAAGGCCATTGAAAATGAGGGAAACTCTCCATGCGATGGGTCGACATGTAACCGCAACAATGGACTCAAACTTACAAATCATTATTAAGATGGTGCAGGACCAAGCGACTTTTAGATCTGTTAGCATAAGGTTGCCATGAATCAGAACCAACTCAAAGGCAATGAATGATGACAAAAACTTTCTAAGTATTTCAATATATCAATTAACTCATCACATGGCCACTTTCCTGGCTGAACTTCTTCAGCTGTTTTTATGAAATATTTCATGATAACAAACACCTACTCAGAGAGACTCACAAGTCAAACACAAGAAAGCAAATTGATCTAAACAAAAATGCTTTATTCCTGGAATACTCCAGTGTCTAGACTATTAGTTCAAAATGCATCTTCTTCCTTTAAAATCATGAAACATGCCAATTTCACTATGAATTAAGATCTGCTAAGTTTGACTAGCTTTCCTCTCAAATCCCAAACATATCTTTTATGTAGATTTTTTATTATTTCGTATACAACCATGTTATATGTCAAATGTCACTAAGTTGAACTCTATAACAGTTAAAAGTCTATTCCTTTTTTAAAAGGATTCTTTGGAACTTCTAACATTATATTATATTTTTTTAAAAAAGAAGATGTATTCATTGAGATGGAGGTTCTTAACATCCTCTAAGGTGGGGTATAGAAGGCTGATTCAATATGCCATTCCTCAGTTTTCATACATAAGTCTTGAGGGATTGACTTCTCTCTATCTCTCTCTCTTCTTTTAACTTCAGTTTTCTGGATAATTTTTTCCGGCAACCAAGTTGATGACTTTGTAGCCTCAGTTTCCTCATGTTATGAATTGAATTGCATATCCCCAAAATATGTTGAAATTTTAATCTCTGTACTTGAGTATGGAAAAACTGGTGGCGTAATGGTTAAGTGCTATATCTGCTAACCAACAGGTTGTCTTCCAGGAGCTGCTTGGAAACTCTATGAAGCAGTTCTACTCTGCCCTATAGGGTCACGATGAATCAGAATTGACCTGACTCGACGGCACTGCGTTTCATTTTTTTTGGTATGTTGATATGTAATCCTGCAAACAGGGCTTTACTGTGGTGGCATAGTGGTTAAGAGTTACAGCTGCTACCTGAAAGGTCTGCAGCTCAAATCCACCAGATGCACCTTGGAAACTCTATGGGGCAGTTTTACTCTCTCCTACAGAGTCAGTCTGAGTAGAAATCCATTAAATGGCAATGAGATCCGTTTGTTTTTGTTATGCTAATGAGGTCATTTCAGTGTCTGTGTGACCTAAACCTAGTCACTTCTAAGTTTTTTAAGAAAAAGCATTGATTCAAACCCAAGAAGCAGCACAAATGAGAGAAGGCAGGTGCCATGGAATTCAGGAATCTGCCACTTCAGAAGCTGAGAGAAACAAAGACCTATCTGCAGAGACAGCAGAGAGGCAGCCTCCCCCTAAAGCTGGTATTCTGAGTTAGAACTTCCAGCTGAACTCAGAATGCAAGGACCTGTTCTTTAAAGCTACACACTTGTGAGATCTCTGTTACAGCAGCCCTAGGAAACTAAGCTGCCTCATTTGTCCAATGAGATAGCATCATCTATTTGGCAAGATTATTCTAAGATTTAACTGGCACGTTACGGAATAAGGCATGCTATAAGGGAAGGTAGAAGGCAAATGTCCGTCCATCCAGCTGTTACTTTGATCAGTGTTAACTGCCGTATCTTGCAGCAAGCTGGTGATTGTGGTGGAGAGTTAACAGACCCTGGTTGACTGTGAGCTCCGTGGAAGTCACCGCACTGCACCTGCTCAATACAAATGGAAAGACACTGTTCTTATCTTTGAACAACTTACACAACAGTACCAAAAATAAAAAAGATGCTATATAGAAAATCTGCACATGAATTTAATAAAAACAAGTTTTAGTCTCTTTTCTAGCTAACTCCAGAGAAGAATTGCTTCCAAGGCTGTACGATTAAAATGAACACTTTATTACATCCTATTTTGCATAAGCCTTTAAAACCATCTTTGCTAGAAGACAGGGCAATTAGTGCCATTGAGAAGGGAACAGAAGATTTTAAATTTGTGT
The DNA here is from genome assembly GCA_028571685.1 of Heterohyrax brucei. Lineage (NCBI taxonomy): Eukaryota > Metazoa > Chordata > Mammalia > Hyracoidea > Procaviidae > Heterohyrax > Heterohyrax brucei. The sequence goes on along the minus strand of CM053148.1, from coordinate 80,034,972 downwards.
CCCTTGATCTCTACTGAGATGTACATCTTGCTCAGAATTATTTCTCTCTCTCGTCTCTTTCTGTCTCTTCCTCCTCTTTGCAAGCTCTGCCTCTTTCTGTTTTCCTCTTTGCCTGTCAAAGAGCAACCAAACTTCCAGGAAAAAAAAATGTGTGAGATGTTTGATATTTTTCTATTTCTTTCCATTTCATTCCTTTCCATTCTGTTCTATGACTTTGTGCCGAAAGAAGTACTAGCCACTGTCAATAAATTGATCTTTGTTTAATCTATTAACAACACAAGACCTAGATTTTGAAAATCATTTTCTAGAAGTACCCCCAGTAGAGCTTCAATGCAGCTAACTTCTTGTCTCCCTCATTACATATACTTTACCAAACTGTTGTTCCTTTAAAAAACAGCCTCTCTCTCTCTCTCTCTCTGAGAAAAAAGTAGCTATTAGAAGCTGTGGGCTTATCCTTTGTTCTGTAACAAAGATCATGACCATGTATTGCAATGTCCCACCCTGCTGGCGTCTTACCTGTTAAGCCTATAAATAAGGCTTGTGTAAGCAGATCAATATCCATGATTCTCTATCAGAGATCGTGGTCCCACCTGGCCCCAATTTTATCTTCTGTGATGTGTTTATTTGTCTTGTGTGAGTGATGTGTTTCATGCATGAGTGATATGTTTTCATGCATGAGTGAGATTTTCTCATTCCCTTGCCTGTCCACACTCAGCCTCGGAACCTATCCAGCGCTGGCCGCTGGGGTGCCGAACACAGCATTAGAGTAAGTTGTTGAAACATTAGGTCAGCAGCTGTACCTAGAAAAAAACAACTTGAGATTTCTAGATGCTTTTACCAGGCAACATTGAAGCTTAAGACGGAGTGATGGTGGACACAGAACCAGAGCTGACAGACTAAACGGGACTTAAAACCACAGGGAAATAGAGTGAAGCAAGTCTGAATCACTGCTTTTCAAAATGTAGCTGTATTTGCCTACATTTTGAATTTTTGATCCAGGAAGGATAACACAGAAATGAATATTTGAGTTTCAATTATTTTGAGTAATAATTTTACAAAGCTTTGTCTTCCCACAGCATTTCACAGTTTATGCAGTTTATATACAACTCGATACACACATTAGTTTCTGAACACCTTTGTGTTCTGGGAAAACCCTGATGGTGTGGTAGTTACAGCTGCTACTTGAAAGGCTGTCAGTTCAAATCCACCAGGCACTCTTTGGAAACTCTATGGGGCAATTTTATCTTACAGGGTTGCTATGAGTCAGAATCGACTCAGTGGCAAAGGGTTTGGTTTTGTGGTTTGTTTGTTTAGTGTTTTTTAGGCTCTCATGGCAGTGGTTAAAAGCTCATTTGCTAAGAAAAAGGTCAGCAGTTTGAATCCACCAGCTGTTCCTTGGAAACCCTCTGGGGAAATTCCACCCCATCTTAGGTGCTAGCTGTAAGCTGGAATCAACTCAAAGGCAACAGGTTTGGTTGTTTGGGTTTATTGTGTTCTAGAGTCAGATCTGACTCGATGGCACTTGGCTTGGCGGAATAGATTTACTATTTTTATGAAAGTTTGTATTACCACATCGTTGTAATGGAGAGTCAGAAAGCTACTCATGTTCAGAACTACAATGTTTTTCTTAAAAAGTACCAGGGCATTCAGCAGCAGAGTCTTCATGCTTGCTGATAAGTAGTAGGGAGACTGCTTCTTGCATGTGGTTAAGCAGGTGAGATGTCAGATACTGCATCAGAATAAGAAATCAGGGGATCCACTGCCCAGAGGTTGAAATCCATGTCTATTGGGCCTCCAAGATCTGGTGTATGTTCTCTGGCCTCATTAATAAGTATGACATCCATACCTGCTGATTCAAATGAAGTGCTTTATTATGGATCACGTTGCTCGTCCCTACCTCAGAATCTATGTTGAAATCCTAACCCCTATTCCTATAACTCTGTCCAGAAAAGAGAAATTTTGTTTTTATGTTAACAAGGTCACAACAGAATAGGCTGGCTGCTAAACCTCATCTCTTCTGAGTTTAACAAAACAAAAAAAGAACAGACTAGATGAGACATACAAGGGGGAGGAGGAAGAAAAACTAAGCAAAAAGGACCCTTGAAACTATTCCCACTGAGTCACTTGAAACTCGTGGCTCATAGTGACTTTATAAGACACAGTAAAACTATCCTATGAGTTTCAAAGACTGTAAACCCTTACAGAACTGAATTGCCACGTATTTATCCGGGGAAATGGCTGGTGGTTTCAAATCGTTTAACCACTGTGCCACCAGGGCTCCAGAAGAGGAAGACAGATGCCAACAAAGCTGCAAGAATTCTAAGGATTTGTGACACCTACTAGAAACTAAAACAGGAAAGGAGGGAGCGAGCCCTACAGCCGTACCCTAAATTCAGAAGTCCAGCCTCAGGAGCCATGAGAAAATAATCTCTTTTCTTTAAAGCAATCCACTTGCACTTCTGTAAAAGCAGTGCTGTTGTTTTTAAGGGCCATCTCATCAGCTGCGACACAGGATATCCTGTAGGACAGAGTAGAACTACCCCAGAGGGTTTCCTAGGCTATGATCTTTATGGGGAAACCTTGGTACACTGTCCAGTATTACAGCTGCTAGCCAAAGGGTTGGCAGTTCAACTCTGCAGGTGCTCCTTGGAAACTCTCTGTTCTACTCTGTCCTATATGGTCACTGCCAGTTGATATCAACTCAACAGCAATAGATTTGGCTTGATCTGGGAATTTTTATGGGAGCAGATTGCCAGGTCTTTCTTCAGCAGAGCCACTGAGTGGATTCGAAACATGACTGTTTCAGTTAGCAGGTGAGGGTTTAACCCAGGCAGCACTAGATAACTAAAACACCACCTCACTAATGGATGACAAGGAAATTTATTCACATGCTGTAATACTGAGCTCAATTTATTGTGCATTCATGTTTGTGAAAATTCACTTAGATATTGGAAAACTTATAAAATATTCCACTTTAGAAAATATATTTTTTATCTCCCCAAGGTAATTAACATAGACTTACCCATTAATCCACTGAACATTGAATTAGAGTTTATGCCAAAACCACGCATCTAGCAAATACCAACTGCATGCCTGAAAATTAAGCCTTAAAAAATTCTCTACTAATAAGGATTTCCCTGGCCCCTAGGGTCACCGTAAGTCAGATCCGACTCAACGGCACTTGGCTTAATAAGAATTTATCAGATGCAAAGCTATATGTTAAAATAATTATCACTTACCTTTATTACAAAAGCTTTTGAAAACATTACGTGTATTCAGAGGAACAGTAGGAAACCAAAAGAATTAAAAACCATTATGGCCCGTCATTAAGATCTTTAGAATCTAATTAAAGAAATAATAGACTAGCACATAGAACAATGTAGAAAGCAAATCCCAAGTGGCTTCTCCAACAATCAGTCAGCGTCTTTAATACAACTATTTTATGTCAGGGGCATGTTAGGGGTAGAGGGGTAACAAGATAGAAGAAAAATACCTGGCCTCAGAGAGCCTACACTCCAGGCACTGCCAGGTCCAGGTACCAGGTTGGTAATAATCTCAGGAGTTCATATCCATGATGATTTTAGTATATAGAACTGCTCATTCGGATCACCAGTTAACTATAGGCAAAATCATACTCTGTCTCTGGCTTCTCCTTAATTTGTTGAGTTTTTCCCTAACACCTCCTCATCTGTCTATTAAAATTTTAGCTTAAAAAATGAAATAATGGGCTCTTGCAAAAAAATTAGTAGCTTTGTAATGCAAAGAGATGAATTTGGGAAATTCTTCCTACTCTTTCACACATGCAAATGTAGGAAAGAATGAGGGAGGGAGTCAGGGAGAGAGAGAGAGAAGGAGGAAGCGAGATTTGGCAATCTTCAGAAAGTTTCTAATCTATAGTTTAAATCAGGCAAGTGAATATCCTTTAAGTCAAAAGTCACACAATTGTTCAATGAAGTGGCGATAATGACATGAAGAACAGGAAGGCTCTCACGTGCCAGGCTCTGCTAGTTCCTTAGTGTCAAAGTCACTCATCACGGCAGTTCAGCAAGATGGGTAATAATATGACACTCATTTTACTGAAATGATAACCAGATTTATCTAAACCAGCTCATTTGCCCAGGGTCAGAAAACAGAACTGAGGCTTGAATACAAGTTTATCTGACAACAGATTTCCTGTTTTCTTAACCATTACATCCAATATTTTAAATTTCATTTTCCTTTTTTTAAAAAAAAAATATATAAATTCAGTTAGAAGGCTTTCTTTTCCTTATAATGCTAAATATTTTAAATGCTTCTTTAAACATGTGTTTCCCTATTTGGACCTTATTATATGTACCCACAAAATCTTGAGTGGCACAGGAAGCATCAAAAGAACATGAAAAGAATACACAGAGTCACTGTACTGAAAATAATTGCTCAGTGTTCAGCTGTTTGGGGAGGTAACCTGATAATGTTGAAAGAAGAAGTCCAAGCTACTCTGAAAGTGCTGGAGAAAAATGATGCTGGAATACAATACAAAAGACCATGTGAGGTGTTTCAACAAATGTATGCAGTGCTTAAGGTACTGACTCATCTAAGCTAGTTCTACTCTCTTACAGAGGGTCATCAGAATTCACTAGATGCAAACATATATCAGTGCTTAACCATTTGCATCACTTTGGGACAACTCTATTCATATATAAATACCAAGTTAAAGTGAAAACAATATGCTAAGAGAAATATTTTTAGTATGTAGAATAGAATAGAGCTGCCCTAGAGGGTCCTCGAGGAGAGGCTGTTGGACTGGCACTGCCCACCTTTGGGCAGCAGCTGAGCTCTGAACTACTGCATCATAGCTGGTGTTGTTGTCAGGGGCCGTTGAGTCAGTTCCGACTCACAGCGACCCTGTGAACAACAGAATGAAACACTGTCCGCTCTGGAGCCAAGTCCACAATCGTTTTTGTGGTTAAACCCATCATTGCAGCCATTGTATCCAGCCATCCCATCGAAGGTCTTCCTCATTTTCACTGACCCTCCACTCCATCAAGCATGATGTCCTTCTCTAGGAAATGATCCTTCCTGACAACATGTCCAAAGTGTGTAAGACACCGTCTTGCTATCTTTGCTTCCACAGAGCACTCTGGTTGGACTTCTTCCAAAACAGATCTGTTTGTTCTTTTTGGCGGTCCCTGGTACATTCAATATTCTTGTCCAACATCACAGTTCACAGGCGTCAGTTCTTCTGTTTTCCTTATTTGTTGTCCAGTTTTTGCATGTATATGATGCAACTGAAAATACCATGGCTTTGGTAAGCTTTAGTCTTCAAGGGCATATCTTTACTTTTTAATACTTTAATGAGGTCCTTGGCAGCAGATTTTCCCAATACAATGTGTCTTTTGATTTCTTAATTGCTGCTTCCATGGGCATTGATTGTGGAATTGCATCCTTAGGGATCCTTAATATATAAATGTGATAAAATATTTGTACTCAAGTATGTAAAAAGTTCCTGTAGGTCAGTAATAAAATGTTACAAACTCAATTGAAAAATTGATAAAATATTTAAAGAAGCACTCTTCATGAAGGAAACTAAATGGCCTGTAGGTAGATGTAAAGATGCTCCATATCATTCTTCTCCAGGTAAAAACAAAATTAAACCAATAGCGATATATCACCATATATCCCTGAGGATGGTCAAAATTAGAGTCTAATAATGTGGCAAGTGTTGCCAAAGACATGGAGTAACTGGAACTCTTGATGGGATCAGGAGTGTGACAATCACTGAGAAAAATTACTGACAGATTTATTGAAGCTGATGATGACAGTTACTAGGACAGTTGTCTCCAGAGAACAAGGTTTTTATTTTACTCAAGTCTGAATTTAAGGGCAAATCTGGAGGAACTTAACACGTTTTCAGGTGAGTTTCAGCTGTGGGTGTCTGCTTACACTCAGCTGAGAGACTTTGCCTTCTTTTATTCGTTTTCCATCTTGTATCTTTTAATGTGATACACACATTTTGGAGATTCTTAAGACATGTCAGATTTTAATGGAATCTTACTGAATTTCACAAGGTTCTTGAATTGACAATATGTTTTTTAACTTTTTAGATATTAATCAACATTTCAAATTTCAGTGGAGAGTAGTGTGGCATTTCCTTAGAGTAAAAAGTAGGTGATGGGAGTGCAATGACCAGATATGACAATGCAAGTGAAGGTGCGAGAGGAGGAGGCAGGAATCAGGTATAAATGGAATGGAAATGGATGAATACCAGAGAAAAAGCACTGCATTTGTCAATTTCACATAGACACCACAGAGTAGAGGGTGATGGGAGGAGCAGAGGCTGGGTAATAGTGTAAAAGAGATTGTATAAGACTTGAGATACATGGGCGAAGGCAGATGAGGGAATAATGAATGCAAAGGCAGACAGGGAGCTGTATTCGTCGTTCTTTAGAAGCACACAGAGCAGATGAGGGGTCAGCATTTTAAAAAAGAGCTTTCGATTACCTTTTAGAGCTGCTTCCGACGGACATTTTTGATTGTTCTATCTGACCTGTTTCTGAACAGTTTTACCCCATATTCGTACACCCAGATTTTTTTTAATTTTTCAAACTAGTATGCAAATAAACAAACAATGTATCAATTTCTTACCTGCACTCACAATGTACATCTGACACCAACTGCTTCTGAAACATTTCCTCATACCCGGAAAGAGAGATAATTCTGTTTTTATTATCAGAAAGAAAAAAGATGTTCAAAATGGTAACATAGGATGTAGGATCTTGATTGACTCCACTCCATTGACTCATGCTGTGATTGAAGCATGAGCAATCCAAAGATGTCCGTGAAGTACAGTAGATACAAAATGCCTACCTACAAAGAACTCTGTTTAGGCTCTGGTATGTCCAGATTTCAAAGACACAGCAGTTTCTTCCCACAGAGTGATGCAACAACTTTTTAAGGGATACCCTAACTAGGCAACAAAGAAAGATCTAACATTTAGTGAGTGTGAGGGCCTCTTTTGGTCTCAGGGGACAAAGAAAGAAATGAGTTGTGTTAAGCATAATGAATGAAACAACAGAAACGAGGATTCATGTGCCTTGTGCCACGCTCTGGCCACGGTACATGGGCACGCCTGTACATTGACGGCATTTCTACTCACCACCTACAGAACCATGAGCCACCGTGGCAACTACTGCAGAGGCCTGCGCTATGGCTATGGCTGGGACTGGGGCTGGGGCAGCTCCCACAGACTGGGGTACGGCTTTGGCGATGGAGGATTTTGCTTTGGAGACTGTGGATATAATCCTGGCTCTGGAAGATACGGATATGGCCAATACTGTCCAATCTCCAATGCAGGATACAGGTTCTCCAGCTTCTATTAGTGAACTACACCTCCATTAACCCGACATCTGAAATTCCGCCCCGGAAATTGAACACTGGAAGCCATAGGAGAACTAATCAAATCTGTCTGTAAGACTAGAACAAACAAATGTCTTTTGACCGAACCAAGATCAAAAGTTTTAACTTTTGAGATTTAGGTAGTATTTATCTTTCTACAGTTGTGTGCATCATATCTCCTGGTGTCCCCTATTTGTGCTTTTCTCACTGTGAGAAATTTCTGTTCCCTTTGCAATAAAGTCTCCTAATTTGAAATGACGTGGCTTTTATTTTTTAATTACTTAAAATAATTGTAGTTTATTTGTTTTTAAGTTCAACACTTTTACACCCTTTCAACAGTTTTACACCCTTTTGTATCTCAGTTGAGTACAAAATGAAAAATAAATAATTTTTTGTTGTTGTTGCTTTTGAAAATGTGAGTGTGGTTGATCTTTTTCTTGGTAAGAATAAGTGGTGACAGAACAAAATATACTTTGAAAGCTCCAGTCTATATAAACATGTTTTCATGACTCTCTACTGTGTTTTCTTCTTTGACAAAAATTTTGATTTTTCCTCACAATACTTACTTCCCAAGTCAGTGGTTAATTGGGGTAAGAATGACTCACTTTATGTCATGTCATTCAAAGGTGTTTTAGTCAAATTGTTTCAGTTATTTATCTTCTTGCTGGTCTCGCTGGTTTGCCGTGGTGTGACATGGTATTGTTATCCAAGGTTATCAAAGTATTGTGTAACACTGCAATTCCACATTGAAAAATGAAAATCACTGTTATCAGAATGAAGTTATCCTTTTTATGCCTTTGGTTAATCTGAAGCTCTACAAATTCCAAAGTATAGTGGAATTTATTTTATCACTATCTTACAAAAATGAGATATTTCTCACTGTTATAGAAAATAAGAATTAGAATATGGAAAATATGTAATCAAGTGTCACAGTAATCATAAAAATGGATTATACCTTTATACTAAATGGAATTTCTTTCATTCCAGTTAATCAGATTCCATGAACCTGAGCAAGTAACGTCTTGGGGGAAGTTCTTTCGGAGCTGGCAGAGACACAATGAAGTTGACACAGTGCTGCTCCCACTCCCATGTCAAAGGAGAAGAAACTCAAAAGAATTCAATAGCTTTTTGTTGCTGTTGTTGTTGTTTAAGAATCACCCAGCATGAGTGACAACGCCTAGAGAAGAGGTCAGTTGACATGAATCATGGACACTCTGCTCCATCACACTGATTCTCCCTTTACTTGTGTGTCTTCCTTATTGAATACTTTCAAATAAAGCTTCTTAAAATCTTGGTCGTGTCTTCCTGCCATTAACACAGCTGACTTTATCAGGATTAGTCCACTGCTTTCAATTTTGATGATTTTTATTTTAGCCAGATTTGACTTAAAATATCCAGCAAGTAACACTAAATCCAAATGATGTTAAAAAATATCATGATGAGTTAGAAGGACTCAGAGTTGTTAACTAAAACAAGAATAGATTTGTTCTGCTAGCTTGCAAAATTTATCCCTTCAGTCAATCTAGTCTGACAATGTTGGCTTTGCTCTGACTAGATCAGAGTAGATACAGCTACATGACTCTGTGGGAGAATTACACTTCTTAGCTTTATAAAAACCAAACCACACTCATTGCCCTTAAATAGATTCTGAGTCATAGTGACCCTATGGGACAGAGAACTACCCTACAGGGTTTCCAAGGAGTGACTAGTGGATTCAAACTGCTGACCACTTGGTTAGCAGTCAAGCCCTTAAGGACTGGGCAACCATGGTTCCACTTAGCTCTATAGAGGAAAAAAATAGCTGTTCTATCTTCTGGAACTGCTGGTGGCATGGTACTTAAGAGCTCCAGCAGCTAACCAAAAGGCTGGTAGTTTGAATCCACCAGGCTCTCCTTGGAAACCATATGGGACAGTTCTATTCTGTCCTACAGGATCATTATGAGTCAGAATCAACCAGATGGCAATGAGATTTTTTTGTTTTTTATTTTTTTAATGGCTAGTAGCATTTTTCCACAGACTGCAGAAAGGTCATCTGTAGCTAAAAAGAATAATAATAATCAATTTAATTAACTACCTGGAGAAAGGATTTGACACTTATAGGACAATGAAGTGTTACATAATTATTAGAATTTGAACTTAGTGATTTTTAAAGATCTATGATGGCATTAAAGGAGGTAATCTCAAATGCCTTCACATAGAATAGAATAGTTCACAGGAAAGTTAATACTTGTCTTTTCAAGAACACTTCCTAAGATCCTAAGTCCCACAAATGCAACTTGATCTGGTAGAGTTCAGAAGGCAGAACGTGACATTCTTAAACCTATTTGATTTATTTATGATTTCATGACTTCAACTGGACTCTGAAAGTATTCAATTTAACAATTGTCTTTTTTGGTTTTTTTAGAATCAACAATAAAAATGAAACAAACTCTGAAAAGAGTAGGCAAAAGAAGTAATAAGATGTAATATAGTTAGAAATTTCTTAATGAGGACCAAAATCTCTTAAACATAATAGATAAGGATCAACAAAGTGGACCTCGCTATATTAAGAAATAATGTTAATTTATGTTGTTAGTGGTTGGTTGACTTTGCTCTGACTCATGAAGATCTAAGCATAGCAGAACGAAGGGTCACTTGGTTGTGTATCATTTTTGTGACCCTTGGTTTGTTGGAGTTCATTGTTGAAGCTACTATGTCAGTTCACGTCATTGAAGTTGTCCCTGTTTTCTCTGATCCTCTACTTCATAAAACATTATGTCCTGTCCTAGTGATTAGCCTTCCTCATGACGTGTTCAAAGTAAGTCAGTCAAGTCTTGCCGCCCTTTCTTCTAAGGAACATTTTGGCTCATTTCTGGAACCACATACAGATACTACTTGCATTAAAATACACATGCATTGAGAAACATATTTTCAATATATGGAGCTGGAAAATATCTGTATCCAAATATGTAAAGAAACCTTGCTAATTCGTGATAAAACATTGACAACCCAGTTAAAAGGATAAAATGTGTGCTGATGTACTTCAAAGGAGAGGCTATCGAAGCTATTTCCTGCACAGGATAAAGGGAACACACAGCTGGCAAAGGGGAAGCATGGTCAAAAATACTGGGATAAAATGAAGATACAAGAGGAAACAGCTAAGAAGAGACTGAGTCAAAGAGAACTGTACATGTTACCTGATTTCACCTAGCCTCACAGACAAATGGGAATTGGGAGGAACTGAGGCATGGTGACAACTGGACATTGATGACGTCAGAGGGAGGTCAGATTCATTGTTTGGAGAAGTGGCTTATGTAAGAATAGAAAGACAGATATGCCAAGCCAAGTGCCGTCGAGTCACAACTGACTCATGCCGACCCTAGGGGCCAGGGTAGAACTGACCCCCAGAGTATTCAAGGAGTGCCTGGTGGATTTGAACTGCTGACCTTGTGGTTAGCAGTGGTAGCACGTAACCCACTACACCACCGGGGTTTAAAGACAGAAATAATCAGTATTTGTTATTGCACCTCGACAGATAGCATATTGGAAAGGGAATAAGGATGTGAAAAGAGAACCTTTGAGTCATTTTTATAAATGCCTGTGAAATATATGCTTGATGACTGTCTCTTGCCCTTAATGTTTGAACAGTATTAGCGCACGTTGTTAAAATGGATTTTATTTTCAAATTAGAGTGTAAAGGCAAAAAAAAAAAAAAAAAGGTGAGGAGAGAATATTGGTTCTGATGCTGAATATTCTAAAATAATTTTAGAAAAAGAATAGCTCTATAAGATACCTTTAAAAAGAGACAATAAATTGTATAGACTAGAAACCCATTTCTTTAATTGCAAGTGTAAGAAAGTATTAAAACCAAGGAGAGTCAGTCAGAATTGTATTTTAATTTTAGAATACTGACACTACCAAATAAGCAAGGTGCAGCGTATCTGGGTATGAGGAATCCTATTGAGGCTGCAGTGTGTGCACACTTTGAAGATACTCAATTCTTCTCATAAAAGTGATGTAACAGGCGTAAGGCATACCATAACTGGGCAACACAGCGAGGTCAAATGTTTTAATGAGTTTGTGAACCCCTTTATACGTCAGGTTGTGTGTTGAATAAGTGCAACACACAATGTCATAAAAACAGAAGGCACGTGTTTCATCACAGGTTCTGATCCAGCATACAAGCATCACTGCCTAGTCTTTGACATTCATACTCGGAACATTGTTTATACAGCAAGCTGCTGATGACTCTTGACACCGTGAGCTGCTGTGGCAGCCGCTACAGGGGGCTGCACTGTGGGTAAGGTGGCATTGGTGTCCTGGGCCATGTCTGTAGCTTTGGCAGCTCCTGCAGGCTGGGGAATGGCCTTGGCTGCAGAGGATTAGACTCCGGCTTTGGAGGCTACAGATACGGTGGCCACTCTCCATGGCGCCGTGGTGGACACGGAGTCTCCGGTTTCTGCTCGCCTACTATCTCAGGAATCTAACATCTGCGATTATAAAGGGACTTATCAACTCTGACATTGATTATTGAGCAATGAAGATTATGCGGAGACTAGATAAAAGTATGTAGCAGCTCAGAATTTTAGAGGCTTCTTTAATTTTCCGTGTCTGTGTAACAGTCCTGGAATCCTCCACTTCTGCTTTTATAACTGAATTATCTGCTCACCTTCTAATAAAATCTCCTAATTTCGAAATGCAGTGTATTTCCTTTTTTGTTGTTTGTTTATAAAAATTACTTATGAGAGTGTGATGATGGCCATACTCTACTAAGTTATCAGTCTGTCTCCTTGGCTGATAATTAAATATTTTCATGTATACCACATATGTACATATGGCTAAATGAATAGATAGATCCAAAGAACATTAATTTTACATTATAATTATAAAAAAATTCAAAATGGCTATGATTTGATATTCATCACCTGTTGCTTTTATATAGACAATGTTCAGATAGAAGTCAATGTCAAAATGCAATATCAAGTTGACAGATCTACATAAATAACAAATATGTATGTTTTATGTAATTCAACTCATACTTCTGAATGTAATCCAGTGCATAGGGAATCCCTCCCACTGATTCAAAGTTTATGTAACCTTTTGTTGCAAGAGCGAATGGTTTCTGAAGAAAAATAGTACTAGGCTAGTTATGAAAACAAATTGGTTTTCAAAGAGTTTGGGTTTATATAATCTCACCTGCCCGTCAGATTCTTTTGTCCACTTTTTTCATTTGCTATTTTCATCCAACAGATAATTTATAAATCACTAATGATCAGCATTTTTTTTCATATTAGACCATTTAACTCAAAATACTTCAGCTGAATTTTCTCAGTTAGCTTCTCTGTTACCTCACTCGTCTCAAAGCATGGCATGACTCTCTTCTTTACCATCATCACCCTATTAAGAATTTTGAAGTCCAGTAAGGGAAGGAAACAAAAAGATATCACTATGATTAAATTTAATTTGTAATTTCGACTCATAAGAAGCTTATAGTTGAATCCAGTTTTCTTATAAAGCTGTATTTCAGTTAAGTCCCCTCACTGAACTAGCAGGCAGGACAAGATATTTTACTGATAGCCTAAGAAGATACAAACAGCAAATTTTTTCTAATTCAAATGATATGCAAGAATATAAAAATAAGATGTTTTACTTAAATTGGACAAAACTGGGCAAATGTGCTTGCTGAATTCAGTCCAATAGCTGCATCACGTAGCTGCAGAGCTACCACGGGCATTCCTTAGCAGCACTCCTCTCGAGCTTAGCTTGTGTAAGAAGACAACACAGAGCAAGAAAAGTGTGTGACCTCAGCCGAGTTACACAGAATGCTGTGGCCAAAGCAGAGCCGTGAACAAGGTCTTCCAAGTCCACGTATCAAAATGCAACCTCTCTCTCATGGTATTTTCTCTGTTTGTGCAACTGAAATATCTTGATGGTTCTGCCAACCTTCCAGGAACATTGCTGAATTTATAGAGGATAAAAATGGATTCTCTTTACGCAGAATCACCACTTCTATCATACTGTTCAGGTACAGAGAACTGATTCTCTTAAGTGCAACGTTGGCTTTCTCTACATTTCATCTATACCCGTATGCATATTCCTGTATCTACGTATCTCAAGTTTTCATTGGAAAGGCACACGTTTCTTTAATGTACATAAAGAGGACATAGCTCACACTGCCGCTGTCTTGGGTCCTTTCAGTAAATCCAGTCTGGGTGTTGTAGAGCCATGATGGGCACAGCACATGAAATAAAACCTGGGAAACTTTTTTTACCCTTAACTTGACTAATAGTTCTCCAGGCTCTGGACAAGACCAAAACTAAACTCACTGCCATAGAGTTGATTCAGATACCTAGCAACCTTGTACGGCATAGTAGAACTGCCCCACAGAGTTTCCAAGGAATGCCTGGTGGATTCAGACTGCCAGATTTTCAGTTAGCAGCCCCCGCCCTTAACCACTATGCCACCAGGGTTTCCAGGCTCTGGGCATGCCCTAAAAAACCAAAACTACATCCACTGTCAATGAGTGTATTCCAACTCATAGTGACCCTACATGAGAGAGTAGACCTGCCCCATCACATTTCCAAGGAGCACCTGGTGGATTTGAACAATTGACCTTTTGCTTAGCAGCCACAGCATTTAACCACTAAGCCACCAGGGTTTCCAAGAACGCATAAAAAGGGCATACAAAGGCATAATATTGGTGCCTATAGGGGAAGGGCTTTACTCTAACACTAATATACTCAGAGTGGGTGAATTATAATGGGGAAGAAGAATGTGATTTGAAGACTCAGGGGTCAGGGAGGAAAAGCCAACAGAACTGCTTGCCCTAGAGGCGGTTACTACTCAGAGTGATGCCATAGGACAAAGCAGAGCAGCTTCCAGGACTTCTGAGGCAATAATCTTTAAGGAAACATCTTCCATCTGCAGATCAGCTGGTGAGTTGCAAGTACAGATCTATCAGTACGTAGCTCAGCACTTGAACCACTATTTTAACTGGGTCTCCTGGAAAGCGTTGGGAAAGCCAAGTGTGAAACCTAGAAAAGTGAGGGGGAATGGCCGGACGATATGAATTTATCCTTGAAGGCCATTGCTCAATATCTGTTGGTCTGGAAGGGAAAGAGGAAGAAAAGGGAGTCTGGTCAATGTCTCTAACTACAGAAGGGTTACTGTCCTTCAGTGACTCTTGCTCAGTCCCAGAGTCCTTCAAGAGCATAAATCTGTAATGCGAAAATCTAAAACCCCACATTCACTTACAGAACAAATGTCCTTTACTCCAAATAAAAGCCTTCATTTGGCCATCCTTGTTGCCTGTTCCAGATGTTTCATCACTGAGCCTTCAGTTCTAAAAACACTGAAGGTATTGAAGTGTTAACAGACTATGTAAAATCACAGGAACCCTGGTGGCATAGTAGGCTAAGTGCTAGGTCTGCTAACCAACGGGTCAGTAGTTCAAGGCCACCAGGCACTCCCTGGAAACTTCACAGAGCAATTCTTCTCTGTGAAGAATTCTTCTCAACCCTCTAGGGTTGCTATGAGTCAGACGCTACTAGACAGCAGTGAGTTTATGTGTGTGTGTGTATAAAATGCCATATGACTTCAAGAGTAGAGAGGAGTATAGAAACATTGGTTAGAATTTTGAAGACGTTAATGAAATAAAACATTTAAGACCAATATTTGCTGAAAAAGGATGAGAATGGTGATTGGGAGAAAATAAAGGAGAAGAGCGCACAGCACTGAAAGGGCAAATGTAAGAAATACATATAACACGACGGATATAAACACATATAATACAACGATAACAGCAGGGCTCAGGGTGGAGGGGAAGCCACACCAACTTGGAAAATGGGTAAGACTAAAGATGTGACTGCTCGTTTGTATCCAGAAGAACAAATGTAGCATGGAATATAAAGAAAGGTTTAATGAAGAGAACTGATATGTGAGTACTAGGAAGGTGGAGCCTGCAAAGCATGGGGCCAGAATCATCTGCATTTGAGATAATACTTTGTGTAGAGCTTGTTCTGGAAAAGTAGGAAACGGTGTAGAGAAAATTTTGGAATAACTTTAATAGCTTATAAAATTGAGTTTGATTTCTTGGATAGTTCCTCAGTTTTTAAAATACATTTCTTTATGCTCTTTAACCAAAAGGCTGTTTTACAAGCTGATAAGTAAGATGAAAAAAAATGTTTTCTAATATGCCAGTATGTGTGTATTTAATCCATTTCTTTGTGTGAAGAATAGGTAACCAGAAAGTTTACTTATTCCAAAGGTTTTATTTTGAAGGGAGAAATTGCTTTAATTTCCAGAGAAGTAAGTTTGCCCTCAGAAGAATTCGCTAAATTTAAGAGTTTTAAACTTAATCAATGCATTTGAATATACACGGAGGTAAATTATACCAACCCAAAGAATGATGAGAAAATATTTCCTGAAAAAATGAAATATCATGAAATGTGAATGATGCAATATGCTTGGTAATGATTTGTTTTGATTGCATGATTTTCAACACACAGTATTTTTTTCTCATTAAAACAAGAGAATGCAGTAAGTTCAAGGACATTCTAACCTGGCAAGTCAGCCAAAAATTTAATGAATGTGTGCCTCTTCTTGCATCAGAGGAAAACAAATTAATGAGTTTCCTCAATTAAATGTATAGAGTTAATGATACAGAAGAGTGGCCAGGCATTTTATCACATGTTCTGCTGAGAGTATATAAGCGTCTTCTACTCATGCAGACGTTCATACTCACGATCTTGCCTTGAACAGCAAACCCAGACTCACCACCCTTGACACCATGAGCCACCACAACAGATTCTATGGAGGCCTGGGCTATGGCTTTGGAGGCTTCGGTGGCCTGGGCTATGGCTTTGGAGGCTTCAGTGGCCTGGGCAATAGCTTTGGCTGTAGGAGAGACAGCTTCTGCAGACTGAGACATGGCTTTGGCTGTGGAGGATTTGGCTCCGGCTTCAGAGGCTTTGGATACGGCTGCTGTCACCCATCTTTCAATCGAATGTATAGATTCTCTACCTTCCACTGAATTCCATTAACACAACATCTAGTACCAGGAATGGATTGACCAAAATACTTCTAATCGACGGTCCAAAATTACCCTGCATCTATTTAACATCAAAAATATGAGAGAATTTGTCAGAATAAGATTGTCTGTACTAGGTGTCCTGCCATCATCTGCCTGGGGATTCACAGGCAAAGTGAAGGCTTTTGTTTAATCTCCAATAAATGACTTAATTTGAAATAGAAAATATGACTTTTACCTGGCTTCTTTAACTTGGGTGTGTGTGAGCATGTTTGTGTAATTTTTACCAATTATCTATTAGAAATATAATGCCAAGTGCCAAGTGCCGTTGAGTCAGATCCGACTCATGGAATATAGTAGTGCCTGATTATATATGAATGTAAATATTTGTGATATGTGTTTGTATACTTATATACATAAACCAAAAATGAAACTCACTACTATAGAGTCACGTTCAACTCATAGCAACCCTATAGAACAGAGTAGAACTGCCCCATTGGGTTGCCAAGCTGTAAATCTTTACAGAAGCAGATTGCCACAGCTTTCTCCCAAGGTGCTGCTGTTCCCTTCAAGCCATCGACCTTTTGCTGAGTGATCTAATACTTTAACCACTATGCCACCAGGGTCGCCATGAGTCGGATCCGACTCGACGGCACTTGGCTTGGCATGCCACCAGGGATTCCTGACTTCTACATAAATTTATTCATGATCTGTAGTCATTATGCTTGCTATTTACGCAAAATAAACCTGACCTAAAAGTCGTTAATAGACTGTATTAAAAAACACAAACTTTGGTCATTGATCCCATCTCATCTGTCCTATGTCACCACTGAGAATTCACCATTGTCATCACCATTATTATACTGAAAGATCTGCGTGCAATAAGGACAATAAACAAACATGTCACTGGAAGCAAACATTGTGGCACTTCAGCAGACCAAAGCACTATTTAATTATGTGTGTGTGCGTGTGTGTGTGTGTATGAATTTCAGTAAAAAAGCCTCCCTTCAAAAATGATTGTTTTGGGCACTATGCAGCATAAGGAATACAATCAGGAAAACATCTGTAAAACACACTTGTTTTCCTACAATGGAATGATATATTCAGGTTATGGTATGAGCCTAAAAGATACCCGATTTAAGCTGGATGAATACAATCAAATAGGGGCAAAAATAAAACGATAGAACTAGAGAATTGCCCCTAACTTTGTAGGCAGGTGAACTCAGATTTTGCGACTTGCTCTGAAAGTTAATGGCGAGATGAAAATCAGAACCCTGCTGTCGTTAGTCCTAAGTACTCTTCTCTACAAAATGATCCTTTCTTACTTTATGTATTTTCTCCTTGCACGTGGTAAAATAATCATCTGGTCATGGGGATGCTGTTATTAGTTGCTGTTGAGTCTTATACTGACCATGAAGAGTTAGCTGGAAGATGCACACTGTTGATTTGAATCAAGAAGTTGGGCCAATACAGTTTTGTGTATTTCATGTTTACCTGGATACAGTAATAAATAGTGAAGGAATAGAACTTGGGTGATATTTGAAGTGAAATTTGAAAAAGAGATGCAACACAGGGATTAGCAACGAAGACTAGACAGAGAGAGAAAAGATGGTGTATGGAGAAAGTTGTCAGCTGCGTGTCTAGTAGCACAAAGGCTGGGATCTGTTTTGGAAAAAGGAACCAGGGAGAAAAAAAGACCTCTTGAACATTTGACACATCTGTTTATAAGATGAAGTTTTGATCACTGTGATCGTCCCTCCACTTCTGATGCTAGTTATCTGATGCTGTTAAACTAAAACAAATATTTCTTGTGCAAGTAGATAAAGCAGGGGTGGAAAAAAAGGGGGGAGGCTATTAACTGAGAATGGCCAAAGTTCTAAACTCTAAATGAAGGTGATATTTTTTGTTGTTGTCTGGTATACAATTCAGGTAAACCAAATCATTCGTGACATAAAGTGATCTAAAGACAGCTATTTCTTTTGTGTCTCATCCTACAACTGGCACACCTTTTGAAGAAATTGATATGGTCAAAACTTTTTGCTGCCATCATTCTTTTGGATTTTTACAGAGATAAATTTAACAACCCTAGAAACGCCAGTGGTATGAGAATATTTAATTAGAAATTGCACAATATCTAACACAACAGATGCTAATTACCTGGTAATGAAGTGTTCTGTTTAGGGTTTGGTATGCCTGGACTTTGAAGAAATGATTTCTTCTCATAAGAGTAAAGCAGTTTATGTGTGAAATCATCCTAACTAGGTAGCCAGGCTAGCCCAGACATTCTGAAGGAGTGTGGTTACTGTACAAAAATTAGCAAGGTGCTTGGGGCAAGTAGAGTTCATGGGGTAATATCAAAAGAGGGCCATGTGCTTTGTCACATTCTCCTTCCAGGGTGTGTAAGCATCACTGTTGAGATTGCAACATTCACACCCAGGATCTTAGTGTGAACAACAAAGTAAACATATTATCCCTGCCACCATGGGCTACCATGGCAGCTGCTATAGAGGCCTGGTCTATGGCTGCAAAGGCTTCAGTGGCCTGGAGTATGGCTTTGGTATTGACTGTGACAACTTCTGCAGATGGGGTTATGACCATGGCTACAGAGGTTATAGATCTGTCTCTGCCTATGAAGGCAGTGGATATGACTGCTGCCGCAAATCTTCCTAAGGAGAATATGGCTCCTCCTAAGTGAATTGCTCAAATTGAAAGCAAAGAACTTCTAAATGTGTCTGGACTTTGTCCTATCATTTCAGTAACCATCATCCTATTACCCTCAAGATTAACTGACAGCTGTTTATCAATGATCAAGCTGCTTCCACTACCTCTAGCACATATTTAATTGCATACTCAATATGTATAACCATTGTAGTTTGAACCTTTATTTTACTCTATTTTCCTTATCACAGCTACAATTATGCCTTTTTTTAGCAAAGTCCTATGGAAAACTTTATTACACTTTTATCTAATAAAGCGATAACTTAATATGTAAGTATTTTGCCTTTTTAACAATGTTTTGATTTACTTTTTTACACATCTTGTTTTGCAACTAATGTAATAGCTTTATTCACAGAACAGCGAGATCTATATCTATGCAGTAGACTATGAAAAAAATCTTTCTGGATCACCAGGTTATACAAGCTTGAGAATGTATAAGATGCCACATTAATGATAAATGAAAATTACTTATCTTCACCTACTCAGTTAGGATATGAGTCACTCTCATTGTTCCTGGGATAAAGAGAGGGGGTAGAATTCTCATATTTACATTGAAGTACATGCTGGTAAGCAATAACGCTTTCAACTGAATATCTGGTTCATACCACTGCTCTGATACTTGAAATACCAGTGGCGTAGCTTCCGGTATCACAGCAACATGCTAGCCACTATAGTATAAATCAATAGACAAATCACCCATAGTGAATAGATTTTAGTGGAGCTTCTATACTAAAGCACACTAGGAAGAAGAGCCAAGTGATTTACTTTCAACAGCACTTGGCCAGTTAGAACCTCATAGATACCAGTAGCACACTGTCTGCTACAGAGCTTGAAGATGAGCTCTTCAAGTTGGAAGACACTCAAAATGCGACTGTGGAAGGCCTGCCTTCTCAAAGTAGAATTGACCTTAATGACGTGGCTGGAGTCAAGCTTTGGTGACCTTCGCTTGCTGATGGGACAGATTTAATATGAGGAAAAAAATAAACACAGAGAGAAAAATCCATCAGTAATTAGAACATGAATGCTATGAAGGACGAAACAAAGAGAACCAGAAATGGAACACATAAAAATTGATATTTAGGTTTTAGTGAGCTGCAATGGACTAGACCTGTCTATTTTGAATTAGACAGTCACGTGATCTTTTGTGCCCAGAATGACAAATTGAAGAGGAATGTCACTTCATTCATCATTAAGAAGAACATTTTAAGACCTATCCTGAAGTACAGTGGTAGGAAAACATCCACATGTCTACAAAGAAGATCAGTTAATGCAACAATTATTCAAATTTATACAACCACAACTAATGTCAAAGATGAAGAAACTGTTATACTATTATTAACATCTGCAGTCTGAAAATTATCAGATATATAATCAAAGAGTATTGATAATTACTGCTGATTGGAATTGAAAACTTGGAAATCAACAAGAGGAAACAGAAGCTGGAAAATATGGCCCCAGTGGTGGAAAGAACACCAATGATCACATGACAGAGTTTTACAACACCAGTGACTTATTCTTTAGAAGTATTTTTTGTAGATCTCTTCCCAGTGGAACACACAGGAATGGAACTGACTACATCTGTAGAAAGAGAAGACTGATAAGCTCAGTATCATCAGTCAGAATGAGACCAGAAGTCATCTATGGAACAGACCATCAATTGCTCATAGGCAAGTTCTGACTGAAGCTGAAAAACATTAAGATAAGACCATGGAAGAAAAAAGTAGGACCTTGAATATACAGTGCCTCAACTTAGGGGCCATGTCAACGACATCTTTGACACATTGAACGCTAATGAATCAGAGACCATGTAAGTGCTAGCATGACATCAAGCACATCATACGTGACGAAAGCAAACGTTCATTAAAAATACAGGAGAGAAGATAAGGCCAAAATGGATATCAGAAAAGATTGTGAAACTTACTCTCAAATGTACAATTACTAAAGCAATCAGAAGAAATGGTGAAGTAAAATAGCCAGATAGAAGATCTCAAGGGCAGCTGGAGAAAACAAAATAAAGTATTACAGTAAAATGTGCTAAGGTTTGGAGTTAGAAAAGCAAAACGAAATAACGTGCTTGAAACGAAAGAAATAAAGAAAAAACTCAAACCCAGATTTGCAATTTTGAAGGATTTTATTGTCAAATATATTGAATGATGCAGGAAGGATCAAAAGAAGATGGAAAGAGTGTATGGAGTTATTGAACCAAAAAGAATTCAAGAGAGAGCATGTCACCTAAAACAAATGGTATGGAAAGAAGAAGTTCAACATACACTGAAGGCATTTGCAAAAAACAAGGCTCTGGGAATTGACAGAATACCTACCAACTGCTTCAACAAATGGATGTAATGCTAGAAGCATTCATTTGTCTATATGAAGAAATATGAAAGATAGCTACCTGTCAAACTAACTTGGAAAGATTGTTATACATGCTTAGTCCAAATAAAGATGATCCAACAGAATGCAGAAATTGTCAAACTGTATCATTTGTATCACATACAAGTAAGATTTTGATGAAGATAATTCAAAAACTGTTGCAGCACTTCAACAGGGAACTGTTAGATGTTAAAATCAGATTCAGAAGAGGACATGGAACCAGGGATATCATTGCTGAAGTCAGATGGATCTTCGCTGAAAGCAAAGAAAACTAAAAGGATGTTTATCTGTGTTTTACTGACTATGCAAGACCTTCAGCTACACTGGCCATAGCAAATTATGGACAACTTTTTAAAGAGTGGAGATTGTAGAACACTTAGTTTTGCTAGTGCAGAACCTGTGTATAGACCATCTTGATTAAACTACGGATATGTATGTCAGACACATGGACTCTAATCTGTATGTTTATAACAGGCAAAGACAAAACTTACACAGAAATTCCTCCACTACTGAAACTAGCCTGCTGAGCTCACTGTGAGATACGGAGCAAGAAAGAAAGTTGTGGATACATAAAATGCCAGGCAGCCCTCCTAGCTGCTGTTTTCCAGGCTGAAGGCCATTTCTTAGGACAGCAAGGAAGAGGAGGGAGACCAAGATCACAGGAGCTGAGGGGGCTCTGCACCCTTTCAGGAAGAGGCCAGTGCAGAGGCCAGAGGAGCTGGTGCAGCAAAAAACACTTAACAGACTATTTAGAGCAACATTATGGCATTAGTTACATGAAGCTCTCAATTACACATTTTGAAAAGGGGAAAACATTTTGCAAGGCATTAGAGTTACACTTCCAACCTTCCTGATAGCCGTCAAGAGCTCAGCCATGCATCTCCAGGGCTCCTTCACCCTATAGCATAGCCATTAATATTTCAAATGTAACTTCTTCCAACTTGAAATTATTAGTGTGTCGACTCATGGCCATTAATATAACCTAGTATTTCAAAACTCGTGACTCAAAACCTGATATTGACATGTTTTACTCAGTTCCTTAACTTTTACAGTCAACAAGACTAATCTATACTACCATTCTAATATTATATATGTATATTTCTATGTCTCTGTACATTTTTAGGCTAGCCTTGTGCTGGCATCTATGACCTGCTGCGAGGCATCGTTGCAACCCTTTCCCTGTATCTAATTTCCTTCACTTCAACCTAGTACCTACACTGAGTAATCAAACAGAGTTGCCTTCTTAAAACTGTTCACAGGCACTTCATTCCTTTCCCTTACACACTGTTTGTAGTTTGTCAACACTGATAATAACAAGTATCAGTACTAAATGCCATCTAGCCAACTCTGACTCCTGGCAACCCCCAGTGTGTCAGAGTAGAATTGTGTTTCACAGGCTTTGCAATGGGTGAGTTTTTGAAAGTAGATGGCCAGATCTTTTTTTTGAGGTGCCTTTGGATTTTCTCTTGAGGTACCTCTGGATATAGATTCAAACCTCCAAATTTTTGGTTAGGCACTGAGTATTAATAATTTGCATCCCCTGGGAGCATGGCTACTAGACCTGATGCTGTCCCTGATCATGAATCATTATTGAGGTCAACTCTTTAGACAGCAATTGACTGGACTTAGAGACACAGAGTGACCACATTGGGTGTGCACTTTATGGTTCTATGCATCTATAGGATTTAGTCCTACTGGCCTCTTACTAGAGGGGAGTGGAGAGGGTGGAGAGGAGGGGACAGGAGGTTGTTAAGGGATATGATGGAATAGGTACTGGATATGTATAGTATGGAAAGGAAGAGTGCACTGTCACCAGGCAGGAAGAGCAGAGGGCGCTGCGGGTAGGTGGGCATGCAAATTTAAACTGGATTGTACATTTTCACTCAATCACAATAAAATAATAATACTAATAATTTGCACCATACAGGGACTCCCATAATAACATGCTATCGTTACATGCAGTCAAGTCAGTTCTGACTCACACTGTTGTTGTTAGGTGCCGCCGAGTCGGTTCTGACTCATAGTGGCCCTGTGTACAACCTAATCAAACACTGCCGGGTCTTTGGCCACCTTCACTGCCGTAGTTACCTTGAGCCCATTGTTGCGGTCAGTGTGTCAATGTCTCATCAGGAGTCTTCCTCTTTTTGTGCCAACTCATTATGCCGAATATAACAGTGTAGCCCCCTAGGGTTTCCTAGGCTGTAATCTTTATGGGAACAGGCTTTCTGTTAGCAGTTGAGACTTAACTTTTGTACAACCAGAGTTTCTTATTGATAATTTACTGTTTTTTCAGATGGATGATGCATACTTTACTCCAGAAGTAAAAAACTGTGGGCCAAATTGGATCTGTATTCCTCATCCATTCATTCAAAGTATTTTTAAGCCCTTTTCTGCATGCCAGTGAGAAACCCTGGTGGTGTAGTGGGTAAGTGCTACGTCTGCTAATCAGGAGGTCAGCAGTTCAAATCTGCCAGGTAGTCTTCGAAATTCTGTGGGGCAGCTCTATTCTGACCCATCGGGTCTCTATGAGTTGGAATTAACTTGATGGCACTGGATTTTCTTGGTGTGTTAATGACTTGGAAACCATGGTGGTGTACTGGCTAATTGCTATGCCTGCTAACCAAAAGGTCAGTGGTTGAAAGCCACCAGACACTCCTTAGAAAGTCTGTGGGTAATTCTACTCTAACCTATAGGGTCCCTATGAACCAGAATTGACTCATTGTCAGTGAGTTTGGTTTTTGTTAATTTTTTGTTTTTGTTATTTTTTTGTAATGACTGTTTTGTCACTTGTTCAACTGACAAAATGTACCCTCTTTCTTTTCTCTTTTCTTTTTTCCCCCAAAAGGCTTTCAACATCTTAAAGTGGAAAGATCAAAAGATGTCATGCTTCTGCTGTATGAAAAGGTATTAAATATCTGGGAACTTCCCTTTATGCCCTGAGGGATGGTCTCTGGGTTTCTGCAGCCCACTATTCTCCCTTACACCAAGCACAGATGAAATTAGGATTTCCCAGGGAGCTTGCACTGCTTTTCACCCTAAAGTAGAAATTTAAAAATGATGAAATATTTCTTGAGCCCAAGTCTCTATCAAAGTGAAGTAAATAAATAAATAAATAAACGAGAGGGCTATGTTATTAAAAAGCATGCAAGTGCACATTTATTTTCAAAAGAAGAGTACTTTTACACACTGATTATGCTAACCAAGTGTATCTGTATGAAACAAATACAACCTCAGGTGCCATTTTGAAATGTGGTGTACACAATTCCCACACGTGACTCTTTTTCACTCATTCACAGGCACTTTCCAGGTCTTGTTGCTTTTTAATGATTACATAGTCTGTATTTCACATAAGGAGTCTTACTTCTCACAACTCATTGCAGTAGGGACCAGAAATCAGAACAACGGAGTAACTTCTCCAAGAACAACTGGCTAATAATTTTTGGAGTCAGGATTCAAATGCGTGTCTGTCTGAACCCAGAACCGATACATTTTGGCTCAGTTCCTTTGCATAAGAATCTGTGATTTGACCCCAGGCTACTGTTCCAGATTCATATTTTATTGCACGTTCATGATCATCACTTCCCCATGACCTTGCTATTACTATATTTTATTATATACCTTTGCTCTTGTTTGTGGCTTTACTCTCTTTTTTACATGTTGAAATGCTAGTCTGAATCAAAATCTTATTCTTACCTTCAATCCTTCCAGCACAGTGCTATGAGAGTGCTACCTAACTGTCAGTGTAGCTTTCTCTTCTTGTATCTTGGTCGCTTTCTTACCTATGCTGATTCCCTACTGTTTGAACATGAACTTTGTTAAATCGGAACGTCTGCTTTGTGTCAAGTTTGCTTTGTCTTTTTAAATCTAACCCAGCATCCAGTCCAGTGTTGTAGTTATTGGTTTTAAACACACACGCTAGGTACTGCATTCAGGTTTATTGTGTCGTACTTAACGTAATTATAGAAAACTACCTGGAAAAACAATGTATAAATAAAAACTAGTTATTCATTTATGTAATACTATACTAGTTTCAGAGCCCCGATGGGACAGTGGTTAAAAGCTACAGCTATTAACCAAAAGATTGGCAGTTTGATTCCAGCAGTACTCCTTGGAAACGTTATGGGACAGTTCCTTTGTATCCTATAGGGTCGCTGTGCGTTTGAATCAGCTCAGTGGTAACAAGTTCCTTTTTTTTAATACTAATTTTAAATTTATAGTCGTTAACTGATACGAGTATGCTATGATCGTGTTGCTTGTAATCTGCAACTTCTTTAAGAAATACTGGATGATTTTCACACCTGATGGTGGGCTGACATCCCATTTGGACAGCACGCTTAGCACGGCAAGAGGTGTTCCATAAAGTAGAATGGCTGGATGAGTGATTAAACATTAAAACTGACATGTGAGCATCAGTGGTGGGACAAAAACTGTGCCTTTTATCTGATCTCTCACACCATGACTAAAGGGACAGGAAGTTGGAATACTCAAAGTGACGGCTTTCTGCAAGATTCTCCAGTTGGCCTTTCCTTACGAAAATCATGCTGTTCAGCAACACTGGTGTATTGGTATATTTCACTCTAAAACCTTCTATCATGAGAACAGTTCAGGGTTTTTCACTTGTAATTGCTAGAGTGTCTTCAGAAATAAACCACAACACAGCTACTTAGCTTTGCTTTATAGTTTACCTTGTATTTAACTTAAGTATTTTGTTTAATCCCTGAGTACAAAGGTGATAATAAGCAATGACACTTTCAGAGTGCAGATACAGTCTGATTTAGGAGATACCTAAGAGACGACATCATTTGCTTAACTCTGATTTGTAAGAGACACTTGCCTTAAAAAACTCTGTGCCCCACGAGTCACGTGGTCAATCATGCTTTCTATTATCAAGACACAACTCTGTTTCTTTCACATTCAAGTGTCAACAAACAGCAGGCTGCCAGATCTCTTTCTCCTGAATATTGGTGCACCACTCACTAAAATCTGAAATGTTTCCTAAAGAAAAAAAAAGAGTTAAGTTCTGCATTCTGTTTTAAATTTTTTATGCATGGTAAAGTTGTAATAAAGTATTACTTATAGACGTCACCCTTACATTTTTTTTTTTTTCTGGTAGCTGCTAAAATTTATTGGGTGGTCATTATTGTTTTGTAATTAGTAGACTCCTCAAATTTTTTTTTAATTTTATTGTGCATTCGATGAAAGTTACAGCTCGTTAGCTTTTCATTCAAAAGTTTATACACGTACTGTTTTGTGACATTTCTTGCAATCTCCACTTGCAGGTGTTCTCCTCCTGTCCACCCCGGGTTCCCTGTGTCCATCCATCTAGGTTTCCTGTCCTTTCCTGTCTTCTTGTATTGTTTCCTGGGCAGCAGCTTCCTACTTGGCCTTGTGTGTTTGATTGATGTAAGAAACATTCTCTTCATGTGTGTTACTGTTTGTTTCAAATGCCTCTCTAATGTTCGTCTGGAGCCCTGGTAGCACAGTGGTTAAAAGCTTCACCTCTAACCAAAAGGGTATCAGTTCAAATCCACCAGCTGCTCCTGGGAAACCCCATGAGGCAGTTCTGTTCTGTGCTATAAAGCTATACAAGTCAGAACCAACTCAATGGCAACAGATAATCTTTCTCTGAAAAATGAGCTTCATGAGCGGTTTTAATTCTGAGTTAGCACACTGTCTGGGTCCATAGTAGCAGGAATTTCTTCAGCCTTTGAGACCATGATCCAGTAACATTAACACCTTGCAACATGTTGTCCCCTTTTTAAGACATGTAACTGAGAGCTTCATATAACTAATACCATAACTATACTCTAAATCATCTGTTAAGTGTTTTTTACTGAACCACCTACTCTGGCCTCTCCACTGGCCTCTTTCCGAAGCTCCTGTGATCTTGGTCTCCCTCCTCTTCCTTGTTCTCTTAGGAAATGGCCTTCAGCCTGGAAAACAGCAGCTAGGAAGGCTGCCTGGCGTTTTACGTGTCCACAACTTTCTTTCTTGCTCCTTATCTCAGAGTGAACCCAGCAGGATAGTTTCAGTAGCTGAGGAATTTCTGTATAAGTTTTGTCTTTGCCTGTGTTACAAACATGCAGATTAAAGTCCAGCTGTCTGACACACATATCTGTAGTTTAATAAAGAACCTCTTGTGATTATTTTGTGATGTATACAGTTATCTGTGGGCTACATGCTGAAAAACATGAAGTATTTCTTGTGCAAATGATATATAAGCTCTGATGTAAAAATTGTCTTTTGAGACTCTGTGGAGAATAGTCTGTGTTGCTGTCGAGTCTCTGGTGGTATCAGACCTCCTCATAAACCTCCTTCTTCCTCTTTCTAACTTGGGAGTATGTCTCATTGGATCAACTGCCCCAGGGCACGGATCCGAGTCAGGGAACAGTCCCCACCTCTCAGCCCCAGTAACTCAGTCGCTCCTACTGTTTGCATTTGCCTAGGAAACATCGATGATTTTGACTTGATCAAATTGTGCTGACTCCCCCAGTGTTGTATGTTGTCTTTCCTTTCACCAGAGTCGACACATAGACACCCTTTTTAGTTGTTGTTAAGGACTAATGCAGAGAAGCTTGAGGGGTATCTTCTGTGCAACAGAAGACATGTTTCAATAGTTTCAAAAACCTTACTTATTTAATATCTAAAAGATTTTGCTAATAAATGTTTTTTTTTTCTTTATGAAACACTAAGAAGTATTCTAGGATTCTTTACCATGTGTTCTAGAGCATTTTGATGTGTTGCTGATGTTTGATGAGACTTGTTCTTAGCAGGCTAAAAGATTCCATAGCAAACCAACAGCAGGGCACAAACTCACAAAGCTTGTGAGTCCTGGAAAACTAGGTCAGGTTCGTCCTCATTCTGAGCTGTTTTTACCGCAACACAAATGTCAGGCTTCATCGAACAAAGAGTTGAGACTTAGAAATAATGAACTGAACATTCGAAGAATTATATTTCAATCTTTTAATTGTACCCAATTGGTCTACAGATGATTCTCAAAATGGAAACTCCCAGCCAACTTCAGGGCTTTGGGCTCCCAAATGATACAGCAAGATCAAGAGCAGTCTTGAAAATTAGTTCTCTAATAAATGGAGTGATGAGGGAAAGAAAAGGAGAATGAAAGGTTTCTGAAAATTATTTGCAAAATTTCGAAAGGAGTAACAGAAAGAACAGACTATTAACGCGCCCCCTGGTGTACATAAATTAGCATTGCAGCTTTCGTTGCTAGGCAACAGAGGCATCCACAAACGGGTCTCCATCAAGTATTTCTAAGACCGGGCCCTTTGGATTGTGAAAAAGTTTTCAGAGCCTCTTCACATTCATGCTTTTTTGTTTGTTTTGAACTTTCACATGTTGCTTTATGTATAATGCCATTTAATTAACATCTCAGGTATGTATCCCGGCTGCCCAAATCATCTGTCTTTCAGTACTGCCCAAGTATTTTAAGCACAGAGAAGCATCCTTTACGAGTTACACAACACTGCATATGAGGAAAGGTGTACTGTGAAGGGGAGACTCCTTCTCTTCTAAGACTCTACTCTCCCCCTGCATTAGCATTTTAAATGTCCTCCTTCCAAACGCCTAGTTTATGTTTCATTCCCGAAAGTCTTTGTTCTCTCTGGGGCATATTGCAAGCTGTAACTTTCTTAAAAGACAGAAGATAGAGTTGGAAACATTTTATGTCATAGAAATGTTGCCAGGGGTGTCTGAAGATCCTCAAGAGTCCTTGTCAGACCTGCAAAAAAGAGTTATATAGGGAGACTTGGCTGGTCTGCGAAAGATGTATTTATTGAAAAATGAAAGCACTTCAAAGTGGAGCAGCAGACAGTAGAGCCCTCCTGTAGGCTGCGCCACTGAGCGAGGTTTTATAGCCTATGACCATGGTATAGGCGGGTACGACAGATCAGTGATGGTGATCTGAAGTGTCTTTTTTGGGGACAGGCAGCTGCTTGTCCCTTGGCTGTGTCAGCACACAGATTTCAAGATGGTTCATGCTTCTGGAGCTTCCGGGACTCGTAGCAGGATTTATTACGGTGTGCTGGCGAGTGCACAGTCTCTTGCTAGCTTGGGTCACCTGTCCTGACTGTAGCTCTCTGGTGCCCCCATTAGAAGGACATATAGCAGTCAAAGTGGGATTTTTCTGCACGTGTCCCTGGGGTTGGCTCCATCTGAAAAACAGCTCTGGGGAACTTTATACAACGGTTTGGGGACTTCTCAGTGTCCCAGGCTGTAGCTAATTGATGGATCCTTTCATCCCTTATTACTTGTTGACAGCTTTGGTCACATTGTTTACAGAGGTCCTCAGGCTCCCTGTCCTACTCCTAATCATTTTACTCAAAGGAGGTCCTGTGTTTTCCACAGGGTTTCCATTGTATGCTTCCCCACAGACCATTCTACCGGCCTCTGAAAGAGAAAGGCGGTGCAGAGGATGAGCATGGGTTGTTTGCTTGGTTGATTCTTCTCCTTTTCCGTGTCCCACTACAGTAGTGTTGCTTTTTGTAATCCTGAGCCCCGTGAGTGTTCTTCTGATACAGTGACTTTTCTTTTCATTCGTCACTTAGAATTATGGTTCTTGTTCAACAGCTATATGCAAAGTATTATTGATATCTATTCCAACTTCTCTAAAATTGAGTGTGATAATGTAAAATGCTGTAGAGAATAGTTCACAGTTGCTTTATATAAAATTCTTCTGGATTTTTCCCCAGGTATGCTACAATCAAAACTTAGTTATGTTATGCAAACCCATTTTATTCTGGTGCCCAGAGCACCACTGAGTTTTACTAACTTATACTGAATCTAATTTCACCAGTAAAGACTGCAAGTCACTCTATCACATCTGCAGGTACACAATTTACCCTGAATCACACGTCTGATATTTGCTGCCTAGCAACAGCAGGGTGTAGTAAAACAAAGGAAAACGGATTTTGAATCCAGATCCCTAACTCTACCACTTACCAGCTATGTGTCCTTTGGCAAGCCACCTACCCTCTCTGATCTTTGCCTTTAAGATAGTAAATGTTTCTAGAGTTTATGTAAGGATTATAGATATGATAGTCAAAGAGTTTGCAATAAATTAGGTAATGAATAATTGAAGACTTGAAAACAGTCTTTAATTACCTCGCATGCATGTAAAAATTAGACAAAGAAAAAGGAAAATGTACAACCGAATCATTCAAATTGTGGTGTTGGTAAAGAATACGAGGTCTGACAATTAAGTCTGTAAATTTAATTGTTCTAGGTGCTACATACCTCACTGCTGAATATCATTATATATCATTACAGTCACCTTTGAAACAGTCCCCCTTGGGAAGCTATGTACTGATACTAGGGCTTAGTCCACTCTTCAAAGAAATTTTGGGACTCCTTCTGTAATGGTCATGGAGCACGGTGGCACATTCACGAAGTTAATTGCATAGGTATCTGTGAGGGAATTTTTAGCCAGGGAACAATAACTGTATTGTAACACCATCCCACTCTACCTGATGTGGTCTCCAGTGACTTTTTTCTTTACCCAGAGATAAAGGAAATACTGAAAGGAAGACATTTTGATGACATTTAGAATATCAAGGGCAACAGGATGACAATTCTGATGGCCGTTCCAGAGAAAGAGTTCCAAAATTGCTTTGAAGGGTGGACTAGTCCCTGGTGTCAGTGCATAGCTGACAAGGGAGTGCAAAGGGAGTACTTTGAAGGTGATCATAGTGATACTCATCTACGAGGTATGTAGCACGTTTTCTAGAACCAGTTCGTGAACTTAATTGGCAGTCCTCAGACTGACATACCTCGATCAACAAGAAGACTGAACAAATCAGTTTTAAAACACTGACAGCCAGAGTGTCTCTTGGAAGGATGAATGGCAAGACTGGCTCTCATACTTTGAACATGTTACCAGGAAAGACCAATCACCAGGGAAGGACAACACTGTTGGTAAAGTGGAGGGTCGCCAAAATGAGGAAAATATTCAATGAGATGGAATGACGGAATAGCGTCAACATTGAACTCAAACGAGCACATGGTCATGGAGATGTCAGAGAACCAGGAAACACCTCACTCTGTTGTGCATAAAGTCACTGTGAGGTGGTGTTGACTAGACAGCAACTAGCAACAGTACTGTTTAGTATATTATGATTATTGTACTTTGTCACTTCTAAGGGTTTTCAAAATTCAAAACAAACCCATTGTCGTTGACTCATACCAACTCTATAAGACAGAATAGAGCTGCTTCATAGGGTTTCCGAAGAAAAGCTGATGGATTCAAACTGCTGACCTCTTGGTTAGCAGCCAAGCTCTTAAACAATTGCACCATCAAGGAGGCTCCATCTAAGGTTCTTAGAATCTTTAAATTCTGACTAATCTCATTTCTCTTCATCTCTGTGCCTACATTTTCCTCTATATTAATTTCTGTTCATAGAGTAGCTATTCTGTTTTTTTAAAAAAATCATCCAGTACTTTTCACTTAAAAATAGAAACAGTAAAGCAGGAAAAGACTGAGCCAAATAAAAGTAAAAATTTGAGACTTAGGTCTCAAATTCTATATGTATTTTCAAGTCCTAGCCCTCATAATTCTCAGTTTGATCCGGGCACTGCTCACGTAAACCAAAGTTTATTAAACTCACCGTCAGCTGACTTTTTGAACATTAGATGAGAGACAAATGTTGTGATTAATTCTATGTCTGCAAGCTGAGAACTTCTTGCTGCTCTGATTCTCCCTCCCAACCACTGTATAACAGCAGCAAAAGCTATTTAGCAATGCGTTCTTTCTGTTTGTTCCTCACTTCTTATTCGGATTTCTGAAAACTCCATTTCCTTCTTTCACAAACTCCGGGAAAAGAAATCAAAGATATTCATTGAAAATTATGGCCTGAGAACAGAGGCTGATGAGTGCTAGAGTTAAAAGAATTGAACCAAATGCCTTATCAACTGATACAAAAAGAACTTTTCTTTGTGTGTTTTTCCTGTTTTCGATGGTATAGTGGTTGCGCTTCCTCTCAAAACCAAAAGCTTGGCAGTTCAAAACTGCCAAGCGCTTCTGGGAAACTCCAGGGGATATTTCTACTGGAAACCCTGATGGCCTAGTACTTAAGTGTTATGTCTGCTAAAAAAAAAAGGTTACAGTTCGAATTTGCCAGGTACTCCTTGGAAACAGTTTTACTCCATCCTGTATGGCCCCTGTAAGTCAGAATTGACTTGACAGCAGTGGGTTTGGTTTTCTAGGTTGGATTCTAAAAATCCTTTCAATCACGTTATTCCCATTCATTCTTTGGAAACTCTATGGAGCAGTTCTACTGTGACCTCTAGTGTCACTGTGAGTCAGATTGAACTCGATGGCCGTGGGTGGGTATGTAATATAAGGTAGAATGTTTACTGTAAAATTACATTTTTAATGGTGAAATTTTTATTATTTCATTTATTAATCATTGGTGATTCACTCAGGTGAATTAATTCCTATGCACCATAACTCAAACACATCAAGAAAGCATATGCTCTTTTTAACTCCTTTTTGTTTTTCTTTTTAGCAATAAACATGAAAGCAGGAAGGGAAAGGTGTCTTGAAAATGAAAATCAGTTAAGCTTTTGCAAGTCATGAATTTAAATATCCAGTAGATTCTTCAGCAAATAGTGAAGATCACTTCTTTTTTATGGCTTTTACTTTACATAAAACTAGAGGTTGTATTTGGCTTAAAAGTTGTAGCATTTTTCTTAAAGATTTTATAAGCCATAACTAATAGATGTATTTTAAAAATATTCCATGGACTTTTGTTAAGATAATATTTAAAAATAAAAATAATAAACCAAAAAAAAAGACCACAGCCATGGAGTTGGCTGTGCTAGTAGAAACTCTATGCGGTGGAGTAGAACTGCCCTGTAGGATTGTCAGGGCTGTGTGTGTATCTTTATGAAAAAAAAAGAAAAAAGACAATCAATCATTTGATAATAACTGGTAATAGTAATGTTGCTAGTCAATTTTCTTCAAAGGACGCATTTTTTTTAGAAAAAGTGTCTGCCTTTTATATTTTATAAATAAAATTTTTATATTTAGAAATGAGATGTATCCAATAGCAATGTTAACAACCGGATCACAGACTGTAAAAATACCTTGAACATAAACTCACACAGCATCCTTATTTTGCAGAGATGAGGAAGGAGGCTGGGTTCACCATGTTAATATTTACCTGTGTATGTGACATGATCAGGGAGTGCAGATGAAGTATGATGTTTGGACTGTGCCACTCTTTACGGAAAAAAAAAATTGTAAAAGCAACACCACACGTAAAAGTTTTATTTCTATTCGTTGTATTTATTAGTGTTTCTCAATGGAAAAAAAAAAGATGCTTTCTTAAGAGGTAGAAAAGATTATTATGTCAGCTACATCTTTTAAACTGGCTTTGCAAAACGCTTGTGCATATTCAGTCATTGTGATCAGGTATCGGCGGGAACCAGGGTGCAATACTACCTGAAACAAGAAATCGGAGTTCACGTGGAAGGCCCAGTCAACACCACGGATGTATGATATTCAGAAATCATTGCTTTTTGCAACAATAATAATAAGTAGATTCAACACGAAACTATAAAGAGAAAATCAATACCTCGCAAAGTTATTGTGAAAGATCCGAACTGAATATCGGGATCAAGCAAAAGCCCCACGTAAACACAACTACCAAGTTCAGTGAGTGGGTAAAAGTGCCTTTCTAAATTGAAGAGTCACTAGAATCAAATAGATCTTATGCCATGTGTATGTTCTTTGCTGTTAAGTCGTTCTTGAAATTAGGCAGTCATTTCTTCTTCCAAAGCTTTTGTCATTTTCTATAATAAAAACCATATATTTATATAATCCAGCCCCTACAAACTAAAACTGTAAAGCACCAAAACTATTAGGTAGTATTTTTTAAACAGTAACTGAGTATGACTATATATGGTATCAAATCAATCTGATTATTTGATTGGGTTAACTTTCTTGGATTGATATGTATACTTAGCCCTTTATTAGTTTTCTGTGCTGCTCCTGAATATTAGCTATATAGTTGATTTAAAAATATACATCACGGTATCTCTGTATTTCCTGTCACTCTAAAAGAGTCTGTTAAGAGGAATGGCACCAATTAGGAAGGAAAAAAGGTGATGGTTGAAACGCATGATGTACGCGCATTAATTAATGTTACTAAACCGTATAGGTGAAGATTGTTGAAATATCAAATATTTTTACATGTATATTTAACATGTACACACAAACATACAAACTGTTTACAGCAACCTAATGACCTCATTAGAAAACATGAAAGTGTCATAAAACTCTTACATTAAAAAAAAATTACCAGTAGTGTCCATTGAATAACCCTGTCATACCTTATCTCAGGCATGTGGGTAATTCATGAAGTTATCACTTCACTCCTATAGAAGCTTTCTTAGGGTTGATATTTCTAACAAGGAAATTAATATGGTTTTTAAGGTATCAGAGTTCAGATTGACTCTACTGGAACTAAATAATTGGTACTTACCAAAACTGCTCAGGAAAAACTATTTACAAAAAATCAAAATGGGTTGCTGAAACAGGGCAAAATGGGGTTAACTCAGTCAGGGCAGAATAGTAGCATCTTCTTGTGAAGAGATGTTAGATTGATGACCAAGGACCCACATGTCTTCTGTGGCCACACAGAGGTCATAGCACTGTTTTTAACCTGTCTTACGAAGTCTTCACCAGTACAGTTAGACTCAGAATGGTGGGCTAAGTCAGTGTGGGTGTAGCAGACATCCCAGAGCGTCTGTGGGAAACTGAATTGTCAGCGATGACGTTTCTTCTCTATTTTAAGAACGAAGTCAGATGGGTAGCAAAAGTGCAAATTACTGGAGTTGAAATGTCACTCTTCACAGCGACGTTATAAATTCCCTGAAGTGGGGCTGGTAAACTTCACAGCCTTTGTGTCTCCTGTAGTACCACAGACCCTAAACCTTATCTGCTCCTTTGTTCCTTGAAGGGAGGGCCTTTCCCATAACAAAGATGTCCCTTTAATCAAGTTTGTGCCTATTAGAAGTAATTTTTGCCATCCTCAAAGCTCTGACTTTTATTTGACCCATAGCCGTGATTCCCATAAACTTATTGCAAGATGTGATGTAATACCCTAACAATAATATTAGTAACAGTAGTGTTTAGTAGTACTTATTACGTGCCAGGAACTTCAGATGTGTTAATTCAGCAATGTAATCATCTTATGAGGTAGATACTATCATTATACCTTACAAGTGGCTTAGAGAGCTTAAGCAATAACACACTAAAAGACATCACAGCTAATAAGTGAACTGGTTGGATTGGAACTCAGCTGGGCAGATTGTAGAGTTCATGGGCTTTGCAGTTCAGTCCAGTGAGGATTTCAGGAAGTCTCCAGATGTGGAATGAAATCAGTACTTCTTGATGGTATTTCCCATAGCATGCAGGGAGCAACTCAGATCATGGAGCAGAATTCTCACGGCAGTGTTCTGTCTCTGGGGATTTCTTGTTCACTTCCTCTTGGTCTCATCACGCCCATCCCATCACATCTGTCCTCAGGTGCTCCATCGCCACGTGCCATCTCCTGGGCTCCAATTCTCTCACTGTGTCACTCCAAGTGGGCTTGTCCTCTTGACTTTCCAACTACAGCTCCAGATGTGTTCCTCCAACTTCTTTCCCGTCCCGGGCCAGGTGGGAGCCATGTGCAGCCCTGTTCTCCGTCAGACCCTCAGGAAGTAGATTTGCAACTTTGCTTGTTATCACGGCCTTCATCTCAAATGGCAAAGCTGTGGTTTGATTCAGAGGACTCTTAGTTACCTGTGGAAAAGTTAAGTAGCCCTGGTTGTCGTGGACTGAATTGTGTCCCCCCCCCCCCCAAAATATGTGTGGTAATTTAGCTGGGCAAGGGATTCCTAGTACTGTGTGACAGTCCTCCATTCTGTGATCTTCCTGTGTCGTAAATCCTAATATCTACCTGTGGTTAATAGACTGGATTTAAGATGAAGAGTTAGGGTGGGACTGTAACACCCTCCCTGATCCAATTTAAAGAGAGTTTCCTTGGAGTGTGGTTTGTACCACCTTTTATTCTTTTATCCTAGAAGAGATAAAAGGAAATGGGAGCAAGTAGCGAGTTAGGAGCATCATACCACAAGGAAGCAGCACCAGGAACAGAGCTTGTCCTTCAGACTTGAGGTTCCTGCACCAAGATGCACCCTGACCAAAGACTGATACAGCGCGAGGACCTTCCTCTGGAGCCAACGGAGAGGGGAAGCCTTTCCCTGGAGTGGACACCCTGTTTTAGTATGTGTAGCCTGCTGGACTGGGTAAGAATAAATTTTTCTTTGTTAATGCCATTCATTTTTTGTGGTATTTCTGTGAGAGCAGTACCACGTAACTAAAACACTGGTGGTGCAGTGGTTTAAGTGCTCAGTTGCTCACAGAAAGACTGGTAGTTCAGACCCACCAGCTGCTCTCCAAGAGAAAGATGTGGCAGTCTATTTCCCTGAAGATTTACAGCCTTGGAAGCCTCGTGGGACAGTTTGACTCTGTCCTGTGTGATTCCTGTGCATCAGAATCAACTCAGTGACACCAGCCAAACTCAGTGACAGTGTTGTGTTTTATTTTTAATCTGTTTCTTCTTTTGTCAAAAATGAGAAGAGTAGTTTGGGAGATCTGGTTGGTGAATATAGTGTTCAGTAGGCTTCATATGTACCATTTCTTTAAGACGATCATGTACTCATACCCACTCTGGGTAGCATCTAGTGTAAAAGCAAGTCTGTGTGTCCCATCCAGCTTGCTCTACGGCACTGACGTTTGTGACTTCTTTCAGGGCAGGGCTATTCAAAGCTAAGCCTTGTGCAGTGGTTAAGAGGTTAGCTCTCCACCAAAAGGTCATCAGCTCAGTCCACCAGCCACTTCTTGAAAACTCTAGGGAGCAGTTCTCCTTGGTCCTATAGAGTCACTGTGAGTCTTATGTAAGTGTATTAGACTTGGTTATTCAAGGATCTCATGTGGTCTTGGATTTTGGGCAAACTAATGAAAAAAGTAAGTGAATAATCAAAATTCATTCAGAGTTGTGACACCCAGAAGCAGAAAAGACGCTACCCAATGACAGCCAGCAGCATCAGCTGCCGTTCTAGTGGTAGCTAAAATCAACAGTGGCAGCAAAAGCAGTAATGACATCCTTGATAAACTGTTGTCGTGGGGCTGTCTTTGTTTCTATCCCAACTACCTTCACAGCCCCGTGTCGTGTCTGGTCACTCGGCCTAATCTCCCAGCCTTCTTACAGGCTCTTTGAGCTATTTATCTTCTCAACAAATTTATTTTCTCAAGTGACTTTCATCTCTTGCTCTCAAGAATCCTACCTGATGTGCTTCTTTCTCCTCAGAACCTTTACTTCCAGGAAAAAAAAAAAGTTAGCTAAGAAGACAGTGATGATAGTTTGTTGATTTTTCTTTTATCCACTCTCTTGCTAATTAAACAATGCTGTCCCTGAGATCTCTGAACAAAGTATGGGAAGAAATGGGACATAGAAAATATTCTGCTGCATCTGGACCTCTTCAGACAATACTAAGGACCACTGACGGAGGTTCTGATAATTTACTTTTTGTGTGTGCATTTCTGTCTGCCTAGGAAGCAACCCAGGCTGTTTCACATGAGCTGTTTAGGACAGTTTGGCAGATTCTATCAGCTATCATGTTAACAAGGCAACATAACATAAAGAAAAAAAATGCAATGAGTTTCCATGTAACTGTGTTGAACATCTGGACTTCACCAAACAAGTTCACAACCGAGCAGGTAAGAAAGAGCAGCAAACATGGCATCATGTAATAAAGGTGGTTGTAGAAAAAGGAAACCAGGCAGGAAGAATATATTTCAGGATGCTGTAGAAGGAGAATATGAATTTAAGAAAAAAAAAGGAAAACTTTCAGAAAAATGAAAGCATCCATTCTTCAAAGGGAGAAGGAAAACTCTCGGGGATTGAAAAAATTGGGTAAATTACTATATGGCTCTGGAAAGCAAAAGAGAAAAGCTAAGGTGCCTCTCTTGATACTGTGGTAGAAGAATTTTGACTACTTCCTGTAAAACTAGAGTCAGGTAAGTGACTAGTGATGCCCTGTGATAAACATAGAACTTTCTTTAACATTATTTCCCTAGGCTGTATCTGCTCAGGGACACAAAATTACACTCATGATCAAAGCCCCTTTATTTTTGAATATGTTTAGAGTTGGATTTTTTCTTAAAACATGTTATTACAAATTGAGACCCTTTAAAAAAAGAAGTAGCCTTCCAAACTTTAATTTCTGTAACTATTACTTACCTAGCTCCTAAGTTCAGAAGTGAAGTGGGATAACAC
Organism: Heterohyrax brucei; assembly: GCA_028571685.1. Lineage (NCBI taxonomy): Eukaryota > Metazoa > Chordata > Mammalia > Hyracoidea > Procaviidae > Heterohyrax > Heterohyrax brucei. Next base: position 79,996,161 of record CM053148.1, on the reverse strand, counting down.
AGGTCAGCTAAGTGAAGCCTCCATAAATATGAGCTATTATTAATTATTTTGAAGGTGGAAGTATTAGCTATTCAGTAGTCAAATTTTCACCTTTCATGTGGGAGAACAAGGTTCAATTTCTAGCCATTGCACCCCCAGTGCAAACACTGCCCGTGTGGCAGTGAAGGCTTTGCATGTTGCTGTGAAGCTGAGCAGGTTTCTGCAAAGCCTCCAGGCTGAGACTCACTAGAAGGAAAGATCTGCTGATCTGCTTCCAGTAACAGGCCAGTGAAAATCCCATGGATGCAGTGGTCTGTATGCGAAGAATCACGGGAACAGCGCAGAACTGGGCAGTGTTTCTTTCTGTGGTTCCTGGCGTCTCCACGAGAGTGCAGCTGACAATGCCATTCAGTTAGAGTCGCTTATAGTTTCATCTCCATCCCTGTAGCTAACAGACAGACCAGCACATCTGAGGTTTTAATAAACATCTATGGAAAGAATAAAGCACGATGTTTATTTAAAATGAAAGAAACAGCTTCTTAACAAATTGGATCACGTTATTTGGATAAAGAGACTCACAATTTAACATGACACTTGTTCACAAATACGTAATCAATAGGTTGGTGGTGCCATAGATCTGGAAACCTTGGTGGTATAATGGTACAGAGCTATGGCTGCTAACGAAAAGGTCAGCAGTCTGAGTTTACCAGGCACTCCCTGGAAACTGTATGGGGCAGTTCTGCACTGTCCTGTAGGGTTGCTATGCATTGGAATCTACTTGACATCAATAGGGTTTTGGGTTTATCATAGATATAGTCAATAATTATTTTATGAAATATTCTGTGTGCCAGACATTGCTCTAGGCACTATAAGCTTATCAATGAATACAATAAGTTTAATCTCTAAACATATGGATCTTACATCCCCTGAGCAAGACACATAATGTGCGAATTAATGAGCAAATGCATAATGCTGTCGAAAGCAGCTATCAAGCAAAAGTAGTTAAGGGACTAGAGGTCAGTAGGATGGTCAGGATGGCCTCTGTGAGGAAGCAGAAATTTCATGTGATGGTGAACTATGCCTTATAGAAACGTGGAAGGCATCCCAAAAGAAAAAAATAGGTTGAATTTTGAAGATGAGTGGGAGCTCACTGTAGGGAGATTAAGAGCAGACTGTGGGGACAGAGGGAGGTGTTACAACAAAGGCAAAGGCCTGAGAAGTCTCGTGGGGTATTCAGTCAACCACACATGTGAATTTAGCTTGTGTTTCCTGATCGTCGCACTTATTGGGCCACCTCTGTCCCACACTGTCCCTTAACTTGAGTGTTTCAACAGAATTATCTTTGGATTCTTCCGTAGCAGCACATTAAGAACTGCATCAATGGTTTTATAGCAGTAGCATTATATATACCCAAAAGGTATATATGTGCAGTCGTGTTAAACAGAGGACTTTCAACAAAGAAGCTGAAAGGTGGTAGCTTTTGAGTTCAGAACAGATAGGAATAGATGGGAAAGTTTACCTATAGTCCAAGTATCAAATGATGATTATCAGTGTTCGAAAAAGGGTAAAATGAAAGAGATGTTAATGACTGGATATGAAGATTAGGGAAAACACATGAAGAAGTTCTAAAAATTCTGGCCAGAACAGTTAAAAGAACCAAGGTGTCATTGACAACCAATTGGTCAACAGAATCCATATCATCTCTAGAGTCACCAGCAAGGTGCTTAGCACACAAGTAACTGACCACATAACAATATTCAAACCTCCAAATCTCTAGCTCATAGCTTGAGTCAAGATGGGTCAGTAGATTCAGGCTGTTGTTAGATTTTCTTGAGTAGGTCTTCCATTGATGGCAACCCTGTTCACAATTCCATTGTAACATTGGGATTCACGGTTGATTCATTGGTTGATTTTTTAGAAGTAGATCATCTGTTTTTTTTTCCTGGACCCTCCCCCCCACAAAGCTTGTGAAGCACTATGTTGTTGCTATTGTCTTAGATGCCATCCAGTTGGTTCTGACTCACAGCAAGCCTATACACAACAGAAGGACACACTGCCTAGGCCTGTACCACCCTGACAACTGTTGCTGTGCTTGAGCCCATGGTTGCAGGCACCGTGTCACTCTAGCTCTCAGAAGGTCTTCCTCTCATGCACTCACCCTCTACTTTACTAACTCCCTTTCTAGGAACTGATTTGTCCCGATAACATGTCAAAAGTATTTGAGAAATAGTCTCACCATCCTTGCTTCTAATGAGCATTCTGGTTGCACTTCTTCTAAGGCAGAGTAAGGATCACAGCTACACACCAACCCCCATTAACAAGCTGGTAGGTGATTGCTGTGCTGAAAGTGCACTGGCTGGAATTTGACCTCAGGTATCTTGCAGAGAAGGCAAGAATTCTACCACTGAACCACTACTGTCCCTTAGCTTTAACTTCGTCCTTAACATGTTAGAGGCCAGCGATTATAGATACATATATATCTAACATGCTTTCAGAAAATGTTTTTATTCAGTCATAGAAAACTGACCAAGTGTCCTGAATTTTTATTCATGTATCCGATGAAATATTCATTAAACTGTCCTTTCCTATTAGTACAATACCTTTCATTGATTAAAGAGCTTTCATATTGATTTTCTTCATTACGTTGCCTTGACCCATTTGAGCTCAGTAGTGAGATGTGATTATGGTCATATATCTCTAAAACCATTCTCAAGAGAGATAACATGTTTAAGTTTTTGTATCCATGTTTCAAGAAAAACTTTGTCCTCTGACTCTGTTCTTTAACAAAAATTCTAGATACTAAAGTATACAGTTCTTGTTCGCTACCGCATCAGGGGTACCAAACCAAACCAAACCAAACTAAACCAAACCAAATCAAATCCACTACCATCAGTTCAATTCCAACTTGTGGAAACCCTAGAGGACAGAACAGAACTGCTCTGCAGAGTTTTCAAGGAGTGTCTGGAGGATTCGAACTGCCAAACGCCTGGTTAGCAGCCTCAGCGCTTAACCACTACACCACCAGGGTTTACCTACCATCGCTAGGCCTTCTCCAAAATTGGGACCTATGTCATTTATCAGGTGATTTCTCCCCCACCACTTGCATTCAGAAGAAATGTAGGTTCCAATATCTTACATATATAATAGGTATAAACAAAATTTCGATTCTCCCGATAGAATTATTTAGAAACTACAACTTAGACATGTGTACCAGGTTCCTAGCTTTCAATTTTTTAAAAAACAATCTAACCAAGAGTATAAATACAGCTTTCACAAAATGCCTCTAAAAATCATGGCATTCAGGAGAAACCCTAATTATATTTAGATACAAATGAGATTTCATAGCATCTGGGCAGTCTGGATCACAAATCAAAGAGAACTTCAAATAAGGTGAGCTTTTAGATCAAATGTGCGTGATGTATATGCAAGGCCATCCTTAGTAGGTTGCAATACTTGTCTGGAGCAAATCATACTGTGCAATCACACCTATTACACTTTCCAAGTAATGTTTCTCTGAAAGCATCCACTATTTTTTAAAATTTCCATGTGTTTATTAGGGAAAGCTTTATACACACTTATGCTACTTATGGAGCAAATAAAATATGCATACCAACTCACATATTGTTAAACAACAGAAAATAAAAAGAAAATCAAAGATAGAAATTATATAGAATAGTAACTACAGCTGTTATTAAGCTATAGAGATTGCTATACTTTTGGCTAAAGCATAAAATATTATCTGAAGAGCCAAATCAAACCAAACCCATCTCCATCAAGTCAATTCTGACCCACAGAGACCCTAAAGGATGGAGTAGAAATTCCCAGTAGGGTTTCCAGGGGGTAACTGGTGGATATGAATCATTGCTCTTTCAGTTAACATCTGAGCTAACCACTGTACCAGGAGGACTGATGTTATTGTCCAAAGAATTTAGACGACACTGAACTTTATATGTCAAAACCCTAACAAGCATATCTCAATGAATACAAAAATTCTCCACTGGAAATTTTTCTAATATATGCCTTCCAGCTCAATGGTACTTAGATATATATACCCCTTAGGTTCTCATTTCATCTTCAAAAAATACAGAAGACATTCTCTGTAAAATGACAGGGCCTTTGACCTACAAATTTTTTTCTCTCTCTCTATAGAAGATACTCTTGGGTCTTCTAATTTGAAATTTGAAGTACAGTGTATGTAAAAAACATTTTTCTGAGGAAATCATTCATATAACAGTGTTCCTCTTTTAGTTGTATAGAAGACTTAGGAGAGTTACTGCACAGATAAGTAGCAGGAGTCCAGACTTGAATGTAAGTGATTTCAGACATGTGCGGTCATGTCAAACAAACTGATGAACCAGGCTTCTCTAGACGCTATAAGAATTGGCTAAGAAACCTTCTAGAAGAAGAGCAGTCAATCTGTGTTCACCGGGATACTCAAAGATACCTAGCGAGGAGAGTAAAACTGGTAGAACAAGCCTGCTAGAGAGTCCTTCTGGACAGACTGGAACTTTCTGGAAAAGAACATCTTCAAAAAGAAGAGAGAAGAAAACTTCCTAGACCTTGGCTGACTAATGGAGCCATAATTGACAGTCAAAGGGGCTCTCTTATCGGAAGGCGTTGTGAGCGTTACTAGTGTTTATCTTTCTACTATCATTCTTTGTTTATACTGCTGTATAGTTGTTACGTGCTATCAGTTCCAACTCATGGTGACCCTACATACAACAGAATGAAACACTGTCCCATCCCTCGCCATCTTCACTGTTGTTGCTGTGTTTGGGCTCCTTGTTGGCAGTCATTGTGTCATCTTGGTAAAGATCTTCCTCTCTTCCAAGGAGGACTTACAAACCATGATGTCTTTCTTCAGGGACTAGTCCTTGCTTATAACACGCCCAAACGAAGCGAGACAAAGTCTAGTCATCCTCACTTCTCCGGAGCATGCTGGCAGCAGTTCTGAGCGTTGCCTGAATGTATCATTCACTTGCATGAAAACAGAAGCCCTGATGGCAGAGTGGTTAACTGTTACATCTGCTAACCAGAAGGTCGGCAGTTCGAATCTACGAGCCACTCGTTGGAAACTCTACAGAACAGTTCTACTCTGTCCTACGGGGTCACTATGAGTCAGAGTCATCTGGATGGCAGTGGGTTTGGTTAGGTTTGTAGGAAAACAATTAGTCAAATATTTACTTGTTTATTTATAATTGTAATTCTTATTTCACATAGAGAGAAACCCTGCTGGCATAGTGGTTAATTGCTATACCTGCTAACCAAAAGGCCGGCAGTTCAAATCCACCAGGCACTCCTTGAAAACTCTGTGGGGCAGTTCTCTGACCTATAGGGTCACCATGAGTTGAAGCTGACTGGATGGCAACGGCTAAAAATAACCACTTTAAAGGGGTGCTTTTGGAATTCACATATAAGTGACACACCGTTGTGCTCTCCTACTATATACTTGTTTGTTGTCCTTACTGGGTGCAACACCTTCAGTATGATAATGACAGTGGTGTAGAATATTTGATGTTGTCATAAGACAGATGAGTTCCGTAACCAAAGTTCACGTTTTCTCATCCAATTTATCAATTTGTGTACATATACAAGCGGCCCTAGTGGCCCAGTCGCTAAGCATTTGACTTTTAACCCACAAGCGGGCAGTTCTAATCCACTAGTTTCTCCTTGGATACCCTATGGGGGCAATTACATTCTGTCCTACAGGGTCACTGTAAGTCAGAATTGACTAGAAGGCAGTGAATTTGGATTCTACTGGTTACACACACACACACACACACACACAAAAATGTTGTGAAGTATCAAATAGATTTTTTTTTGGTACTGATTGTTTGCAGGTGGGAAATAAAAGAGGAAAATGGTAATATCCTTTGGAAACTGATAACCTTGGGAGGCTGAGTTTCTGAGAACTTTTTGTTTTTCTTGGCATCCATGCATTTAAAGATTTGGACAATTTTTTCTTCATCATTTTCTTCATCATTTCTTCATCTTTTGGAAACTTCACGAGCAAGACATGATTCAGCTGTGAGGCTCAGACACTGTGCTGATGTGCACAGGATGAGAATAAACCCTTCCTCTGGCCAAAGGGTGGCTTTTATCTGGAAGTAAAGGACACATGGGCTGTGAATGAATGCAGGATAATGGACACACCCAATATAGATTGTGTCCTTGAAGGACTCTGAGATTGAGCAAGACAGCCACCCCTTCAGTAGCTGCAATTCATCCACTCTTTTAGTATGTAAGTGTTAGAACATAGCGCCGCCCCCCCCCCCCACAGCAGTATCACACCAAAAAAAGAAAAAAGTTCTCAAGTCAGTTCAAACTCACAGGGACCCTGTCTACAGGGCAGAGTAGAACTGCCCCGTTGGATTTCCAAGTCTGCAATCTTTAAGGGGCCTGACGACTATTTTTAAGAGTTCAGCTATTAACGCAGAGATTGCTAGTTCTAATCCACCAGCTTCTCCTTGGAAACCCTGTGGAGCAATCCTAAGTGGACTCTGAAGCATCAGGTAGTCTTTAAGGGGTCAGTGGGGTCAATTAGTGTCTGTTGTAACTCTGCAATTATGTGATGCAGCGGTTTCACTGAATTGAGGTGGTGCATTTGACTGTATAAAATGTCTTAGTTTTACATTATTATATGAACATGTAATTTTATTTTTGAAAAAATTTTTGTACTTGATACCATCTTCTTAGGCTATCAGTCAAATAGCTCATTCTGCCCAGTTTTTCAGGAAAGAGGTTTAACTGAAATTTAGCTTTTTGAGAAAACTCCGTTGCACTATGCTTCTTAGCAGTGGAAGCTACAGATTAATTTAGTTCACGGTAATATCTTGTTTCTTTTCTCTATTGATTGCAAAATTCTTCAGTGTGGTGGGGGCATGGGAGAAGACTGTGATGCCATGCTATGAAAAACCAGGAAGATAACAGAGGAGCTAATTGAAGAAATTTAGCTAAAATGCTTCGAGATAAAGGATCTAACAGGAATATATGTACCAATCTCTAGGGAGTTATAGGAAACACTGGTAGCATAGTGGCCAAGTGCTATGGCTGCTAACCCAAAGGGTGGTAGTTCAAATCCAACAAGAGCTCCTTAGAAACTCTATGGAGCAGTTCTGCTCTGTTGTGTAGGGTCACTATCAGTTGGAATTGACTTGGTGACAGTGAACTTGGTTTTTGAGGGAGTTGTAAATTAACCGCTGAATGTAAGTAGAAAAATACAATAATGGGCAGAAAGCATGACAGGTGAGATTACACAGAACAAAAATTCTTTGAAAGGTGGTTTACTATCATAACTAGCCTGCTGATACAGTTTTCCCAGTTACCATTTATCCTTACAAGAAAAAGGACAACAAATTTTGAATTAGTGGGTGGATCCATTATGCACTGAATTGCACTGAGAAATGTGAATGGGATTGCATTAAATATATTTTTAATATGTAAAAGATACAGATATCTCAACTTGATAACACTTTTTAATGTTGACTCCAATTTTAGTGTTATCTAAATAAAAGCAAAAGATTGAAAGATATCAAATCACTAACCATTTTGAAATGTTTTTTCATTTGGATCTACAGCTATTGTTCTTGGAATCCCTCTATACAACTCATATGTTTGTGAAAAAATATAATTTTCAGCCAGTGAGGTAGTTTCCTTTACTGATGTTTGAATATGGTCATCATTGCCCATACATATCTGAGTTTCATAAACAAAACAAAAACAACATTGAATTCTTCAATTAGGAGATTTTATTGGAAGATGTATAGTTAGTCCAAACAGTTTTAAAAGCAAAAGTAGAGTAGAAGAAAGCGTCAGAGATACATGCAAATTAAAGAGCCCCCTGAAATTCTGAAATGCTAAGTATTTTGTTTAATTAGTCCCAGCATGATCTTTGTTCTGCAATAATTAAAGTCAGTTGAAAAATTCCATTATAATGTCAAATGTTCTATGTATGATAGCAGTTTAGTAGAAGCTGGAGAATCCGTATCCACCTTGGAAAAATGGACAGAAGCCACTGTGTCCATAACCTCCAGAGCCAGAGCCGAATCCTCTGTAGACAAAGCCAGGACCCAGTCTGCTGAAACGGCCCCAGCCCCAGCAGTAGCCACTGCCCAGGCCACAGGAGCCTCCCAGGCCCCGCAGTAGCTGCCACAGTAGTTTGTGGTATCAAGAGGGGTCAGTGGCTTGTTACTCAAGGAAAGATCTTGAATACAAATTTCGACATCTGTACAGTGATGCTTATATATTCTGTTCAGGTCATTAGGTAAAATACATGCCTTCTGTTTTTGTAACATTCTACGTGTTGTGCTTACTCAACACAACCTGACATATAAAGAAGGCCTCAAACTCACGAAAACGTTTGAGCTTGCATTGTTGCTTAGTTATGGAAAATCTTGAAGATGTTACACCATTTTTCTGAGAAGGAATTGAGTATCTTTAAAGTCTGCACACACTAGAGCATGAATAGAATGTTTAATATGCAGCTAGATTCCATAGCGCTTATTTGATAGTGTTGGATGCTTAAATTAAACATATCTTCATCTGTAACTCTCCTTGGATTTAATGCCTCACTTACCATTAAATGAAAGAAATTGGTCAGTGTGGGGCTCTACAATTTATAACATCCTTTTGAAGGTATCTCGTGCCTCGTGCTGAGGTCTTTTTATCAAAGCTAAAGGCACACGTGAAAACCTGCAGGTTTCGGTTCGTCTTCTGTGAATACCAGTAGGGAGTTTCATGAAAAAGAAATGAAGTCACCTTTTTTAAATTATAATTCTAGAATATTCATCACTATAACCAGTATTCACTTTTTGGCTTGATGCACTAATTTGAAAAATAAAAATGATTTTGGTTTAAGACCACGAGACGATATTATTCAACCACAAAGCACAAGTCACAGTAGTCAAATAACAGTTTGATCCGACTCGACGGCACTTGGCTTGGCAAGCATTTATAAACTATTTCAAATGCATTGAAAAGCTGAACAATGGGTAGATAAAATTTAAGAACTGACACCTTTGAATTATGGTGTTGGTGCAGAATATTGAATATGCCAACCAAACGTGCATCTGTCCAGTTGATTCTGACCTATGGTGCCCCAGCAGGACAGCGCTTCACTACTGCCCCATCAGGGTTCCGAATAGTTAATACGACTGAGCTAAAGTCTGCCGTCTGGTCGTTTGTACTGTATCTCTCCTGTGTGCACATTATCATGGAATTGTCGTGGTACACTGGTTAAGAGCTCAGCTGCAGTTCACCCCACCATTGGCTCCTTGGAAACCCCAGGGGTTGATTCTACTTTGTCCTGTAGGGTGAGTACGAGTTGGAGTTGATCTGAAAGCAATGAGTTTGGGACTTTTTTGCTTTGTTTTATAGTACACTATCAGAAAAGAATAAATTAGTCATAAAAATAAAACAATCTTAATGTGCATATGGTAAATAAACAAAGTTTCAAAATGCATAATGCAAAAATAAATAAAAATGATAGAACCGTAGAGCGAAATCAACAAATACTCAGTTATTCCTGGACATTTCAACATCCCTTTCTCGGTAAAGAAACTGTACCCAGAAATTGCTGGATACCTGTTTATCTCATGTACAAATGGTGTAAAAGGACTTTGAGCGGAACAAAGAGTTTGTGTCCCATTATTAATCCAAACTTTGATAGTCTGAACCCACCTAGTAGTCCCACAGAAGAAAGGCCTGGTGATCTGCTTGCAGAAGTATTATATCCAAGAAAACTTCATGGAATTGATCCCATGGGGACAGACACCACGGGACTATTTATCAAGATTAACCACATTCTGTTCTGTCACTATGAGCTGGAATTGATTTGACAGTAATGTTTGGTTTTGGTTTTCTTATAACAACATAAAATAAAGTTTAAAATGAGCTTCCTAATGAAAACTCAGATGATGGCTGTTGAATGGAGCATGTTTTCCAGGCTCATAAAATTAAATCACAAAATATTATCACAAGTTCCCAGAAACATTCCAAATATTTTAACACTAAGCAATTAGTAAAACTAGAGTTTACTGTTTGAAAGCATTACTAGCCAGAAGTTTCAAGAAACAAGGAAGAAAATACAAATTATAAAGTCAGGGATCAATGAAAAAGTGTCACTAAAGATCTTACAAATATTAATAAGGTAATATGGAAATATGATAAATAAATTTATGTTAATGAATTCAATAATGTAGATAAAATTAGCCTAAAACCAAACTCATTGCCTTTGAATCAGTTTCCACTAAGTGATCCTATGGGAGAGAGTAGAACTATTCCGTAAGTTTTCCAGTGTTGAGACATTTTTTAGAGCAGACTGCAACATCTTTTTCCCATGGAGCAGCTGGTGAATTTGAACTCACAAACTTTTGTTCAGCAGCTGAGTGATAGACCCCTCTTCCACATTGCTTCTTGACAAATTCCTCAGAATAAAAAATTTTACTACAACTGACACAAGTAGGAAAAAACATTAACTGAAAGTACTATGTCTATTAAGGAAATCAAATATTAAATTTGTATTTTTTAAAGAAAACAGACTTTAAACACAGAAACATTCCAGTCCACACTGCTTTTCTGGTTGACTCTAAGAATTATTCATAAAATAATATCCATTTTACACAGATTATTTTAGATAAGAAACTCAATAGACAAATCTGGTACGCAATTGAATATGAACAATTGGAAAATAAAATAGGAAATTTTCACATGACCTATTCCTAACTGGAACATAATGCTAACATAAATTAGTAAAGGCCACTAGAATGAGAAACTATGACATTTTTATGTATTGACAGCAGACTTGACTATCTCCAAAATGACAAAATGTTTAACAAAATTCTATTCAAAAATGCCGGTAAGTTTATTTACAAAAGACTAAGATGTATAATGAAAACAGAGGACCTACAACAACTAATGTAATCCTTATAAAGAAAAACAAAGTTGGCTAACTTACATTAACTGATTTCAAGACTTAGTAAGCTAGAATAATCAAAAACATGTTATATTGGTTTGAAAATAGACAACTAAATCAATGGAAATAATGGTCAAGGAGTCTAAAATCAGATTCTTTTTTGTCCTACAGTGAGTCAATGGCAAGAAAAAAAAATTATTAAATGCATCAAATAGTACTAAAACTATGAAATTATTCATACAGAACAAGTAAAAATTGTGAACATTAATAATGTCTTTGGATGATGTAAAAGTTAATTCAAAATGTATTCTGTGAGCATAAAAGTTAAAGTTTCTAGGCCTTTTTTTTTAGGACACTGAAAATTATCTCTGAAATGAACTTCATAAACAGCAAGCCACAGACTAGGAGGGAAAAATATATTTTTTTAATGCCTTTATTGGGATTACAGTTTATGATAGATTCCCCAAAGTGACCATCCAAGGTTTTTGGCACATAGTGCAATATTTCAAAAGATTCTGTTGACATGCTTAACTTAAAAGCAATAAAAAAGTGTAAATAACAAGGTTAAGACTGGGGTGAAGAAACCAGTCCCCAAAAGCTCTGGCTGATGGGCAGACTAAGCCATTCACACTCTACGAAATTCCCACGAGGCAGCGTGTCAGAAGAGAAGAAATAGCAGCGAGTGGCTGATAGGACTGGTGGATACTTTGGCTTTGTGTTTTAATATGAAACTCTCAGGCAGCTTCTTGATATAAATTCTCTCTCTGTGATTCAGAATACTAGGATGTTACCAGAGATCAAGTGATCAAACAGATCAAAGTCGTAATCAAAACTAGTTATAAACAGAATCATAGTCTAGAGATTTTGGCCCTCAAAAATCATTGTCAGGTATTGGAGTTCACACCACTAAAAATTTGATCAAGAACTCAAAAAGCCACATAAGCCACATTTATTGTCTGATAAGTACTGTCAGTGGTTGACTGGTAAGGCTGCTCAGGACTGGAAATCTGGATTACAATTCACAAATGCAGAATAAAGTGAGATAACGATGGGCAAAGACCAACATTCTCTCTCCCTCAAATTCAGTCTCTGGTGTCTGTTTTTTGCTGATTTAATAACAGAAATTGATGGCATCCTCAAAAAGGAAACCAGTTACCTTTATTTCAAATTCCATGAAACAAGAGAATTTACTAAGATAAATGAGTCAAGATAGGACCATACTGCAATGTCATATTGAGCAAGTTTATTGGAAAATGATTCTAGAGATGTTTTGCAATATAAAATGCGCTGAAGAGATTTCAGATGAAAAATTAGTATCTCGAGAGTGAAAAGAGAAGTAGCTGCTGTGCTAAAATATCTCATATTTATAGAATAACTCTAAATTGTTATTGAACCACTGTATATACACAGATAGCTCTCAAATCTTATTCCAACAAGCTTGTAAAGCCACTTATTCATTTTCTCTGCCTGCTGTGAGCCACTGATGGGGGTGGTAGGATGAAACACTTGAGAAGTTGGAATTTGCCTTTGGATTATCCTCCTAAGCATCTTAAATCCCACCCTTTCACAGGAACCAGCATAACAAGTTGGATGACAGCCGTCAGCTCCGTGAGCCCCATGATCCCAGCTGTATTCATAGTCTGATCTGGAGAAGCTGTCATATCCACAGACATATCAACGTCCCTGGCCACCAAAAGCCCTGAAGTCGGAGTCCAGTCTTTCAAGGTATTTGCCAGAGTCACTCACGTGCAAAGCTTTGACAGCTGACAGGGAGACACTTAGCCATCTTCAGCGACAAGTGTGACAAGCCTCAGAGCCACTGTCTATGCTATTTATGTCAAATAATATATGTGAAGAATCCTCAGTAATATGTTTTCAAATAAGGAACAAACCATGCATCTATTAAAATTAAGTACCCAGTTACTTCTCCTAGCTTTTATTTCTGTTTACAACACATTCATCTTGAGTACAAAGCTCACATTTACTGGGTCTTCAGTAGGGTTGCTATGAGACAGAATCGACTCGACAGCAATAGTTGGTTAAAGAGCCTCATGATACTAAGTTTTCAAGTAATATTATATAAAACACATATATATATTTCCCTGATAGAATATCTTCAGTCTGTCTCAAAAAGTATACTAAGCTGATGGTAATCCTGAATTTTCGTAGTGGGAGGACTTTGTGCTCATTCCATGAGTGATACTATTATTTTGCTTTTAGGAAAAAAATCTTTTCTGCTTCAACACCCATTTTAAACCCACGTGTCTCTCTAGCTTCCTTTCACTGTTGATCAAAAAACTGCTCTGAGGATCAGTCATGTTCTACCGCTTCTCTGCAAGCAGAAGATGGTGGATACAACAGATTGTGTGTGGGATTTATCTTTTTATTCGCAAAGCATCTAGCATACAAAGTACGTGTTTGTCGTGGATTGAATTGTGTCCTCCAAGAAATACCTAGCGATTTGGCAAGGCCATGATTCCCAGTATTGTGTGATGTTCCCATGTGCTACTAATCCTGCCTCTACGATGTTAATGTGGGAGGATGGGTGGCAGTTGGGATGGTGAGGAAAGACTCGGTCTGCTAAGGTTGCCTTGTATCTTGAGGCAGTTTGTGGGGTTATAAAGGAAAGGGGAGCAAGCAGAGAGTTTGGGACCTCATAACGCCAGGAAAGAAGCAGTGCTGGGAGGAAAGTGTGTCCTTTGGACCCAAGGTCCCTGTGCCTCATAGGTTCCTGGTCCAGGGGAAGTTTGATTACACGAACCTTCCTCTTGAGCTAATGTTCTGAATTTGGACTTGTAGCCTAATGGGCTGTGACAAAATATATTCTTCTTTGTCATGCCATCCATTTGTGGTGTTTCTGTTATGGCAACGCTAGATGACTAAGGCAGAATCAGTAAGTCTTGTTGAGAAAACAAATGCGCACACTTGATCCGATTAGATATACACATCTACAGTGCTAAGCCAAGTGCCGTCGAGGCAGATCCATGGCAGCGTATCTGGCAATTTAGAGACAATGAACTTAAGGTCTATTTTGTAAGAAAGAGTCTATACCGCTACTACTTCTAGTCCAAAAACTTGAAATGTTTAACATTTTTAATTTGTAGCTATTAACAGTTTTAAGTAATATCAAATAAGCAAAGTGTAAATTTTCCCAGGAATATCTTCCCTCAATCAATTCAAAGGGTCATGGCCAAGGAAGAATGGTGGAGGAAAACAAAGATTCCACTGTAAATAAGAAATGTACTTTTCTGACTAACCTTTTTTTAATCAACTGTCATGCAACAGCCACTGCAGCTCTTGCAGAATATCCCACAAGGGTTATCAAGACCTTCAATGGCATTAAAGAAAATTGGTTAGAAATGTAGAGCTTTCTAAGTCCCAAAAATCTCAATCATTTTTGAGTAGCAGCTAAGTCTGCATGTCTTGAAGCCAAAACCAAAGCCACAGCTGAGAGCTCCATGACTATAGTCCAGACCACAGGCCACGCTTCCAAGGTTTCTGTAGTCACCGCCAGGACAAGCATCCAGGCCACGGCTGCTGAAGTCCAGGACTCTGTAACAGCTCACAGTGTTGGCAGTTGTGGACTTGCTGGGAGGTTGTCGGTAAATCCGTCTAGAACTGCACTAACACTTGCAAAGAAGATTTTATGCTCCCTCTAGAGAAGATATGATACAGTATGCTGATTAACTTCAAGCTTACCCCAAACCAGGATTGTTCTACCGTGGAAATGCAATTACACTATTCTTAATTATAAGAGACCCAAATAAGGAAGCTTAAATATTTGAGTTTCCCACTAAGCTTGCTTTCCTAGAACTTAACTCTGCTCATAATCAGCACAGCTGATGGACTCTAACAAGCCAACCATGATTCTAAGTCAACTCAGTGTCAGGCTTGGGGGCATCAGGTAGCTCAGTGCTGGCATCACCTAAGCTGTGATTGTAACTTGCCATCAAACCCGCTTGAGCTCACAGTGTTCTTATCTATAACAGAACTAAACATTGACTAATCCTGTGTCATCCTCATGATCTCAGGTGTGTTTGAGTCCAATATTGCAACTCTCACAGCTCCTTGCAACCTGGGCACTTTCACCTTCCAAAATCATATTCACCAGTGTTCTACTGTAATCCATAAACTTTTCATTGACTAATTTTCAGGAGTGGTTTGTCAAGCCTTTCCTCTTAGCCTAGAAGTGCCACTGAATCCTGTCCACTGTGGATGACCCCACCAGTATTTGAAATATGAGTGGCCTAACTTTCAGTCTACTAGCAACACAAAAGTTATCACAGTAGGGTGAACTTACAGATAGATGGTGGTCATCTAGAATCATGTGTCCAAAGTCATTCAGTTTTCCTAAAAGGTCACTTATTTTTCACCAAATCAAGTGATATCTATTACTTTTATCTCTTTAATATGAAGGTGCCCTCTGGTGGCATAGTGGTTAAGAGCTAGGGCTGCCTACCCAAAGGTCAGCAGTTTGAATCCACCAATTGCTCCTTGGAAACCCTATACCAAAAAAACAAAAACAAACTGTCAAGTGGATTCCAACTCATAGCAACCCTACAGAGTTTCCAGGCAGCACATGGGGGATTTGAACTGCTGCCCTTTCAGTGAGCAGCTGTAGCACTTAACCACTATGCTACCAGGGTTTCCAATGGCCTAGTTCTATTCTCAACAGCCATGACATTGAGTTTTGGGGTCTGTATATGTAATACATACAAAATTGAAATTGCAATACTGTAATCAATTTCAGTTCATTCACCGTGACAAGAAGATAATTGTTTAGTAACATGTATTTTTTTTTTAAAGATTTATGCCATTCAAATTTTCTAATACATCTCTTACCTTTTGGCACCGATTTGCTGAATCATGTTTTCAGCTCTTTGGGTTGAATGTAAAAGTATTTTAAGGGTGGGAATTTTGAGCTGAGCATTCCAGTAGACGATCCACAATACCATCAGGGATGTTTATAATTTATGTCCACACAATAACCAGAAATGGTATGGTTTCAGAGTCTCAACAATATTCTTTCAATTCTTACATCAAAAGTAATAAAAAGTAATGGGATCGGTTCTATAGAAACCTTTTTTACAATTAAAAGGGAAAGTTAATTATTTTAATATCACTGTAACCATTTTAGGTGGTCGTGAGGATCCCTGATGCTCCAATGGTTACGTGCTTAGCTGCTAACCAAACGGCCAGCGATTCACACTCTCCCAGCAACAAGGTGGCAGAAAGACCTGGCAATCTGCTCCCATAAAGATTACAGCCTGGAAAACTTTATGGGGTAGTTCTAGTTTGTCACATTGAATCACTTTGATTCAAAGTTGATTGGCAAGAACATGAAAAAGTAAAGCAAGGTGGTTATTAAAGAAGCAGTAGTATTTTATCAGTGGTTTATTTACTCAGATTTTCTTTCCTTCCTTCCTTTCTTTCCTTTTTCGCTCTGTCTCTCTTTCCCCTCTCCCTCTACCCCTTCCTTCCTTCTCCCTTTCACCCTAGTTCTTAACCTCCCCCTTAGCACAGGTCTATAGATGTAGATACATACACTTACTGGCAGCAATGTTCATGATCTATATAAAATTCTTGGATAATAAAAAATGAATAATATCTCATTCTTATTGTAGTATAGTCTTCCTTGTGGAAAGTAGATTTAAAAAGTGAACTAATTGTGTTGTAATTCTACCAAATATTCATATTTAAGTCATAAAGTTTGGCTGATCTCACAGTAACCTTAAACTTGCCCAGGGCTGTTATTTCAGAGCTGCACAAAGTATTTGGCTGGTGTGTTGGGTAAAGTCAGACTTCTCTCAAGAGACCACATATCCACAAACTTCAGATTGCTTTAACTGTGACATAAGAATGTGATTTATAACATTTTCAAAGTTAAAAGTCCTTCTGACCCAGTCAATCGAAGTCAACCAATCATAAATAAACCAATTCCCATAGCAATAAATGCATTCCCTAAAAGTAAAGGCTTCGGGTTTAAGCAGTCATTCAGAACTTCTTGATTAGAGTTTCTCTCACTGTCCTTGAAAGCTTTTCTTCCAGTTCCTCCCAAAAATAAGCTTCCTGTTGATTAGAAAAGAAAACAACTCTGCAAGCAGATGCATCACTCACTAAACATAGTTGGAATAACTCTGTCTTTGTTTCTGCAATTCGACAACTCAGTGTTCTCACAGGGGTGGTAGAGTGTATCACCCATGATTTGAAAATGCCCACAGTGGAAGCTTCCCGGGTGGCCAGCCTTCCTGGTTTGCCTGCAACTCTGCCACTTTTAGTACTAAGTGCATCAAACAAATTCTGGGACAACCCTCAGCCCTGAGCAAGCCAGGACGGTCAGTCACTCCAGCAGCAATTCCTGTCTTAGAAGGGCAAACCAGGAAACCTCTCATAAGCATGATTACTTATGAATCCAAATTTCAGGAAAAGGGAGAATTAACTGGTGAAAGAAAGGAAACATCATTTGTTGTGCTGAGGGACTTTAAGGGGAATATTACTGAGCATAACAGTAAGTAGTGTGTGTATAGAATACAGTTAAATGATGTGGAAATAAAAGCATGTAAAGAATTTGTATAAGATGGGTCAAACACTAAAAATGAATCCAGATATCAGAAACCTTAAATAATCATTATTATTACTATTATTATTGTTTTTAAATCTTCTAGTTCAGAAGTTGGTAAATTTCAGCCATGGGTCAAATCCTGCCAGCACCTGTAACTGTGAAGTTTTATTAGAACAAGGCACACTCATGTGTTTACATTTTGTGTTTACCTGCTTTCTTACCATGGCAGAAGAGTTAACTAATCAATGGGAGACCACTTGGCCAGTCAGCCTAAAATATTTAACACTTGACCTTTTATAGAAAAAATCTGCCATTGACACCTATGAACAGGTTTGGCTTGGTTTTGTTCTTTCACCTTTAATCTTCTGATATCCTCTCATTTCCAGAGTTAGTTAGGGCAACAACCATTAGTTACTCTTTAAAGTGACGTTAAGCCATGCATGTTATAATATAATTAGATTCTTTTTTCATGGTCTATGCTAAACTCTGGGATTCTAGGATCTTTTGAATGATTTACTTGAGTTCATATACAGGTCATTTCATTCTTTGTGTTGTAAATTCTATGGGCTTTGAGAAAAGCATGGTGTCCAGAGTCAGCTCTTACAGAGTTATGCAGAAGAATTTCACTGTCCTAATAACTGATTCTTTATTCAGCCCTGCCCTCTTCAAACCCCTGGCACTATTAATCTCATTTTCATCTGTAAAAGTGTCATGCTAACGAAATCACGCAGTATGTGGCCTTTTCAGATTGCCTTCTTTCCTTTAGCAGTATGCATTTAAGATTTGCCCATACGTCTACACTGCTCGATGGCTCATTCCTTTCTCTGGTGAGTATTATTCCACTGAATGGATATGCCAGATAGTTTACCATTCACTTACAGAAAATGGTTATAAATAAAATCCCAAATTACAAACTCATTGCTGTCAAGTCAATTCTGACTCATAATGACCCTATAAGATAGAGAAGAACTGCCCCATAGGGTTTCCAAGGAGTACTTGGTAGATTCAAACTGCTGACCTTTTGGTTAGCGGTTGTAGCACTCAACCACTATACCACCAGGGTTCCATTATAAATAAAGTTGCTGAATATTGTGAATAAAGCTGCTATAAACACTTGAAATCATGTTGTTGTGTGAAAACAAGCTTCCAAAGAAGTTAGTTAAATGTCTAAGAGCAACTTATTTTTCATTCAGTTGTTTGAGTTATTATCAATTGCTTGTTTTTAATATAAACAGTTTATAGACACAGGTTTTATAAGTATTTTTCCCAGTGTGTGTGATATTTATTACTATCCTTTCAATAGTAGTTTTCAAAGAGAATATTTTAACTTAATAAATCCCAACTTGATTTTTTTTTTCTTGGATAATGCTGTTGGTGATTTATTAAAACACTCATCACCAACTCAAGGTCACATAAGTCTTCTCCAGTGTTTTTCTTTGCTCAGGAAGTTTTATTATTTTATGCTTGACATTTAAATCTATGACCCACTAGAGTTAATTTTTGGGAAATGTATAAAATATGAGTCTTTAGTTGAAAAGCAGAGCTTTTCTCTGCTGAATTGCCTCTGCTGCTTTGTTGTAGATCCTATACTGGAATCCTATACTGATTCATAGTTTTGTGTGTTCATTCTCCATTACTACCATGCATTCTTAAATACCATAGTCTTATAGCAAATCTTCTTCAGTACTATGTTGGCTATTCTAGTTGTTTTTTTCTTTGCACTTGACTTTACAATCAGTTTGTCACCACAAAATAGTTTGCTAATATTTTTATAATTTAAACCAATTTTGGAGAAATTGACATCTCAGCAACATTGAGCTTCTGATACTCAGACTATCTCTCTATATATTTAGATGTTCTTTGATATGTTTCATTACTGTTTTCTCTGTTTTCTGCATACAGATCACATACCTAGCATGTTAAACTTGCATTTTTGTGAGTGCTATTATAAATACATGTTTTTCTTTCCCTCTTTCTTTCTTTTTTTTACCTCAAATGCCTACTGTTCATTGAAGGTATATAGAGAAACAATTGACTTTTGTATGTTAACTTTGCATCCTCCAACCTCGCTATACTTGCTTATTAGCACCAGGAGTTTATTTTCTAGATTGTTTGGGGTTGGCTGTGTCGATAATCATATCACCTGTGGTTAGAGACTATTTTAGTCTCTCTTTCTAACTCTTACACCATTCATTTGTTTTCCTCTTCTTTTTAATAAGAGAGGACACCCTTGCCTTCTTCCCAGTCTTAATATCTAGATTCTTATCACTAGTCATTTTATCTATAGGTTGTTTTTCTTTTTTACAGTGATTTGTCAAGTTGAGGAAGTTTCTCTCTGTTCCTAGTTTGATGAGAGTTTTATTTTGTTTTGTTTTAAATCACAAATCATATTGGATATTCAGGTGCTTTGTCTGTCTGTTGACACAATTACATTTTCTTTTTTTAGCCTGTTGATACAATTCGTTACATAGATTGATTTTTTAAAGCTTAATCAGCCTTGAATAGCTAGAAGAATTCTTACCTGGTGATACAAATCTGTTTTATAGATTGTTTGATTAAATTCATTAACATTTCCTTAAGGGTCTTTACAACAAATTTCATTAATTTATTCTGTAATTTTCTTCTACCAAGGTCACTGTCTGCTATTAAGATTATATTGTGCATAGAGAGTGAGTTCTATTTTCTGTGAGTAGAATTCAGCTGTGAAAATATCTGGGCCAGGTGGTTTCTTTTGGGGGAGATTTAAAATTATTGGTTCATTAACTTTAATAAATGTAGAGCTATTCAGCTTATCTATTTCTCCTTACATGAATTTTGATAATTGTGTCTCATAAAGAAATTTGTCCATTTTGTATATTATCATATTTGTGGGCATAGAGTTGTTCAGATTCCCATGTTATTATTTTTTTAATACTCATGGGTCATTAGTGATAACCTTTGTTTAACTTCTAATACTAATAACGTATGTCTTTTTTATTATTATTATTAGCTAGTCTGATAAGAGTTCTATTATTGTTCTTCTCAATGAACCAGATTTGGTTTCATTGATTTTCTGAATTGTTTACTTTGCTTGCTTCCTTTCATTTCTACTTATTTCTGCTCTAATATTACTTTTTATTTCCTTCTGTTTGCCTTGGAGTTAAATTTTTCTCTTTACCTTCTTAGTGTGAAAAATAAGGTCACTGATTTTAGATCTTCCTTCTGTTCTGATAGATGTATTTAATGCTATAAATTACCCTCTACGTACTGTTTATGTTTCATTCCACATGGTTTAATAAGTTCCATTTTCATTTAAACCAAAATAGCTTTTAAAAGTTCCTTTGAAACATCTTTTTAATCCGTGTGTGTTTTAGCTGTATGTTGTTTACTTTCCATCTGTTAGTGGTTTACAGTTTAATTACATAGTGATGCAAGAACACACTTTGCTTGAATTCTATTATTTTAAAAATTTAGATGTATTTTATGGCCCATAATATGGTCTATCTCAACAAACATTTTACACAAGTGTGTTAGGCTGGGTTTTCTAGAAAAGCAAAAACAATAAACATATAAACATAGACAGAAATTTATATCAAGGAAATAGCTGACCCAGTTGTAGAGTGTGGAAAGTCCCAAGTCTGTGGGTCAGGCTAGAAGCTTCTGATTTAGGTAGTCACAGAAGCTGGTGAACCCAAGATCAGCAGGTCAGAGAGCAGGGGTCTTGCTCACAGGCTGCGAAGATCGATGAATCCCAAGTTTTGCAGATGAGACAGCTAGCTCAAGTTTCAGGAAACAGAGGTCAGATCATCAGGAGCCAGCTTCAGGATCCAGAGTGAGCAAAAGCCCTAAAACTTGCTGGAACATCTACCTATATCTGACGCAGGCCACAAGGTCAAAGAAACTCCCGTTCAACTGACTGGCCATCCACAGCACACCCATCAGGGGGTGATGACATCATAGGACAGCCAAACCACTGAGAAGGGATGCAGCTGAGTTAATTCCAAGAAACAACTAGCAGATCTGAGCTGCCAGCTCTTTGGTTAACAGCCTTAGATCTTAAGCACTGTGTCACCAAGTCTCCGTAACTGTCAGTTAGATACCATTGCGTGTACTCTTCATGCTGTTTCTACCTTTATTGACTACCTACTTGTCTGGTCTATCACTTTTTGAGAGATGGGAGTGTAAATCTACAGCAATAATGTTAAATTTGCTGGTGTCTCCATTTTGTTTTAGCAGGTTCTACCTATGTTTTAACACTCTTTAATGAGATGCCTATACTTGTAGAATTATTGTGTCATCTTGGAGTCATTACCTTCTTTTCCTAACATCCTTCTGTTAAGTCGTAGATTGGTCACAATCAATTTGATGGCCACCGACAATAACAGTACAGAGCCTGGTGGCACGGTGGCTGTCAAGTGAGAAGAGGGTGCTAACCAGAATGTTGGTTTAAATCCACCAGCCGTTCCTTGGAAACCCTATGAGGCAGTTCTCCTTTGTCCTATGTGGTCACAATGCTTTTGAATCAACTTGATGACAGTTCTTTTTTTTTTTTTTAATAACAATACACATGAAATGGTATAGCATTGTTTGCACGTTTACACAGATTGTTTAAAAGTGTACAGTGTTACATATATGGTAACAATAACAAAGAAAAGAAGTATAACTGACATTTTTGGCTTAGAGAAGAGATAAACTGCAGCCAAAGCCAAGTGCCGTCGAGTCGGATCCAACTCAGGTTGCGATAAACTGCAATCATACAAAAATCTTCATTTAAAACTATAGAAGAAAAAATGGAGAAAAAAAGAAAAGAAAATCTTCTCTGAAGAGACAAAGATCAGCATTAATGAATAGAAAATATTTACATACATAGCAGACGCTAATCCAACCATATCAATAATACATTGAATGTAAATAGCCTAAATATACCAATAAGAATACAAAGATAATCAAAGTGGATTAAAAGATAGAAACAAAAACAAGACCCAACTATAGACTATGGTATGTACCACTACATGGTATGGCATATATGACATGTTGGTGATTCTGAGAACGGTGCCAGACTGAGCAACACTGCACTCAGCTGTACACGTGGGCTCCGTGAGTCAGACTGGGCTCAACTACAGCTAACAGTAATGACACTTTTCTGGAAGTGAACAGCTCACTAGGGTTACGTGTGGTGGTTTTCCTAGTTGGCCTGACTTTTCCATTGGGTACAAAGAAATTAGTTTTTAACTTGTCCATATTTTTCATGTTTTAGGAACAGTAGTGATAAGTTTTAATATCTTGACATACCAGAGATGAAACTGGCAGCCCTATAACTAAGGATATTTTCCAGTAAGTCCACCTGAGGATCATCTGATTCTTTAGGGGACTAATGCTTTATGCTGAAAATAGATTAGCGTCTGCCATTTTCCAACTATAGAAATGAATAACAGCGATCATTTTTTCATTAAAGTAGAAAATCACTAAGATGGTTGCTTGTTACTTGCTTCTAAATGAATCAAATTTGTGTCTACCTTAAATATTTCATTTTGTTTTTTTTTCGTTACCAACAAATATTCAAGTTGCTCATGTTTTCTTCTGAACTGGGATTGTCACCTTGCTGCTTCCCTATTTAATATATTAAATTAAATTTGTACATGCTCACTATCTCAGTTTGTAAGTTATTTTTTCCCCTTGTAGAACAGGACTTTGGTGCACTTTGGTATCAGATTGTGTAAGGCTTCCTAATATCGTTCCAAAGATTTTTAATCCTACATTGCAACTGTCTTAATTAATTAATTTCTCATGCTTGCTTGATAGCTGGAAATTCCAGTGGCTTACTGGTTGAGAGCTATGACTGCTCACCAAAAGGTCAACTGTTTCAGTCCACCAGGCACCCCTTGGAAACTCTTTGAAGCAGCTCTACTCCACCCTATAGGGTTGCTACGAGTCAGTTGACTTGAGCTGGCAGGTTTTGGGCTTCAGCAAGCACAGCCTATCTCCCTAACATTTATTATTTGCTAAGGAAAAAAGACACTGCTTTCAATACTTAACTCAGACTTTAAGCTTGTGTGAAGAAATTTTACTCGTAATTAGGTGAGGAATCATAGCAAAAACTGTTTTCTGTATTTCTCCTTCAAAACTAATGTAATCCTGCTTAAAGGAAGGGATTTCAACTGTTCTTATTTTCAGTAACTTACACTGAGTCTGGAATGCTCTAAAAAATGATGTCTACTAAATTGAATGAGATACAAAAATGACTGAAATATTGTCCTTCAAAAAATAAACTGACAGCATGTCGTATATTAATGATAGAAGTATAGATAAAAAAGATACCTAAATGTAGACGAAGATATCATATAATAAAAATAGAAATGATTAGTTAAATCTATTTAGGAAGCCAGACTGGATCTTTATTTTGAGAAGTAGAAAGGATCAGTAGACCATGAGAAGAAAATTTACTCAAGAAAAAGAAAATAGTAAAGAACTATTAAGACACTTAATGGATAGGTACAAAACCAAACCTGCTGCTGTGGAGTCAATTTCAACTGACAGTGACTCTATAGACAGAATAGAATTGCACTGTAGAATATCCAAGGAGCTTCCTGTGGATTTGAATTGCAGACCTTTCGGTTAGCAGTGGTAGCTCTTAACCACCACGCCACCAGGGTTTCCATGGATATATATGTCAGACAAGAATATATATTATCTTAGCTCAACTACGCTTCTTTAGACTCAGTAGTACTAAAAAACCTTGATGAAAGTAACACAGAATTGAATAAAAACACAAATTTTCATGAAAACTTTTTAAATGGCATTGCATGTCAAAACTGATACATACACATATATAGAAAACCCCATTGTTGTTTCATCATTTCTAACTCACAGCAACCCTATAAGACAGAATAGAGCTGCCCCATAGAGTTTCCAAGGAGCAGCTGGTGGATTTGAACTGCTGACCTTTGGTGAGCAGCCCTAGCTGTTAACCACTGCACTACTAAGGCGCCCTACAACTATCTACCTATCCATCTATCCATCTACCCATCTATCCATCTATCTATCTGTCTGTCTGTCTATGTGTATATGTAAATATATATGACTTTTACCTAGCAACATTAGTAAAAATGAGACATTTTTTCTGTGTTAAGAATTTTATTTATAGATTAACATAGGGTACACACCAGACTCCATGTTCAATAGTTCACCAAAGTCGTCACATTAGAACATTCTCCAGATAGCGTAATCTGTGAGAATTTTTAAGGCATGAAATGCTGGACTAACATTGATTTGGGAACATTTGCAGGACTCTGAGTAAGCAGTGCCAAGGAGAAACTGAGAGCTAAAACATGAGATGTATGATGCTGAAGATCACGAAAGGGGGAGTTAACCCATATCAGCAAGCACTTCTGAGTTCCTAGGAGATCACCAAGTTTTTCAGTAGAAGCTAAGGGACCAGCATCTTCCACAGACAGAGGGATGAAAGCTGCCACAGCCATAAGCACTAAAGCTAACAAGGCCAGAACTGGAACCATAGCTGCAGTCCTTGGCACCAAAGTCATCAAGGCCCCAGCTAGAACCATAGCTACAGCCTCAGTCACCAAAGCCACCAAGACCAGAGCTGGAACCATAGCCATAGGCCCGTCCACCAAAGCCACCAAGGCTGGAGCTGGAACCATGGCCACAGCCCAGGCCACCAAAGCCACCAAGGTGATAGCCAAGGCCACCGTAGCAGGTGCCATAGTAGTTCATGGTGTCAGAAATTAAAGATTTGGCTTAACAGAGAACTGAATGTCTTGAAAACAGATATTGCCACTGAAACCAGGACTTTTACAGATTCTCTGCAAAAGGCATGACAAACCACAGTACACAGGATCTGTGCTCTTTAAAAAGAAATCTCTAGTGAAAAATAGTACCATTAGGCCATATGTTTATTATTTGAGGGTAATTTTAAAGATTCATGAAGCCAGTCTTTCTCTGGGTTTATTTAATTACTATTTCTAAGAACTAGCCTTTGCATTGAGAAATGAATTTATGTTCAAAGCTAATGCCTTCATAATTCCTGTAATTAAAATACAGTAATCTGAATCTTTGTATAGCTTCTTCTCCACATTGCCTGAGAGTTCTGTGTTTTCCAATATTGTTTATATTTTTCTTTTTAAAACTAACTAAACTAGCATACAATTATAAACTTGAATAAACTAGAATACATAATTATATAACATTGAAGCAGGAGACAGAATTTGCTCAGATAAAAAGTTATCAAATATTTGACTGTCCTTTTGTTTGCTTCTTTTTAGTGATGACATTCAAACTACATGCACTCTAGAAAAGTCAAATTCAGGTTAATTAATTATAGTAGATCTCTATTACAATAAACTTTCTTCTTATTGCCACCTCTTATGAACCATCCACTGTATTCAAAAAGGCCATCTAATTGTTTCTAAAGAACTATAATTTGTATCTTCAGTCAATGCTTCTTCTTATGCTTCCCAACTCATACAGTACTTGTGATTCTGCTTACAGCTTCCTTCAAATATTCTAAATCACGATCATCTACTGACCTACCGGAAGAGTTTTTGTCTGACTAATTAAATCAACATAATACAAAAGGTGAACCCCATATGCTTTGTCAAAAAGGTGTTAAATGGGAAAAAGCTAAATATTCTCTTCATGCAGTTAGAAAGTCTACCCTTTTGTTGTAGTCACAAGAGGTGTGTGTGTGTGTGTTCATTTGTATGCTTCCATGTGTGTTGTATTTGTGTGTGTAGAAATGTAAAACCAAAGATGTTGAAATTACTTGAGAAGCTGTTTAAAAGAGGAAAGAGCTTCAGTGAGCTGGAACCTCCTGCAAAAGAATCTCTGGAGAAGGTATGAATTAGACAGCATCACAATTAGTAGATAAAAAGACAACTTCCAGGGCAGTCTTTGAGACAGAGGTGCAGTGTGATGACCGTGCTATCTAACTGCAATTGAGATTTCTAGACTAGCAGTTACGGGTTTTTTTGAGAAAATTTTGTGTGGGAAATCATGTTAACCCTCTTGACATGAGTGCAGCCATCTTGGCTGATGTACCATTACTTCAACTCTGTATAATCTCTTGTACTGTTTGTGTACTGTAACCTAGAGGCAATCTGGGAACACCTCCAAGTCCTCAGCCCAACATGTGGAACAATGTACAACCGACACTGTAAACAACTGGCTTAGTTACTGAATGTTTCAGTTCCTTGTAGTCTAAGTTACCAAAAGGGTATAAATACTTTAATAAAATTTTGCTCTGAGTTCTCGACTGAGGGATGCCATTAGCCACCTGATCCCAAACTGTTTTATGTCTATTCTTTCTTAGTCTCGGCACTACGTGTCTCTCCTCCACCTGCATGGTTTAGTTAGTAGAAACCCAACAATTCTGTTTTTCCTGAGTGGTCAAAATCAGGATGTGAACTCGTGTGTCCCATGGCATTTTAACCAAGTGGCCATCTGCACACCTTGGAATACAAATATTCAAGAATGCTGCTTGGATGCTGGCACCAGCAAGGCATTTTTGCAAGATGAAGAAATTACAGGCAAGCATCTTGTGTCCACAAAACCATCTGTAATCACGGACTAGACAACTCATCATCTGTAAGCAATCAGAGTGTGATTATTCAATATTCATTGATTTTTCTGTAACTATTCTCCCTATGGTTTGGTTTGTCTTTTTACCACATAAGAATAATTGTGTAATGAAACTACCCTGGAACTACCTGATACCATTTTCTTTGGACTATGTAGTTCCCCAATCACAGCTACTTGAAACTGTTAATAAACCTCTCTGTTTTGACATGAAATATATTTGGTTTTTTCTCTACATCACCAAAAGGTTGGCTTCATGAATCTTTGAAACTACCCTTAAATAATAAAGGTATAGCCTAATTGTACTATTTCTCACTAGAGATTTATTTTTAAAGAGCACAAATCCTACGTACTGTGGTTTGTCATGTCTTTTGCAGACAATGTAAAGTCCTGGTTTAATTGGCAGTATTTGTTGTCAAGACATTCAGTTCCCTGTTAGATTCTGTTGCAGAGAAAAAGATTGTGTTAATACTGTCAGTTTTTCACATCTCCATATAATCACTCTCTTTAGGAATGTTCTGCTCTACTGATTCTGGTCAACTGAACTCAAATGCGACACCAACAGTGGCTGGGAAGTCATTCGTGCATATTTGCTGGACTCAGCATCACCACAAGAATGTACAGCGGCTGGCCATTCCAGGGGTCTAAGAGACCCCTGACAGAGTGCCCCTGGTCCAGGCATCATATCTGTATAACTCATCTGCAGATGAACATAGACCATGAACAAGCAGTGCTAAGCTAGCCACCTGCCTGGGAGACCTGAGTCTTGAGAGTAACAAAGAAATGATTATTGTTTTAAGTCTCTAAATTTTTTAGGTGATTTTTTTAGTAGCATTGTTGTGGCAATAGCTACATGAGATGTATGACAAACTGATAGCAGCTGCACAGCTCATCAGACACAAATTAAAACAATAAAAGATATTTTTGGGGGGGAGGATTTTTAAAGATAATATTTTAACCAACCTACTAGGCAAGTTTAAACAGAGTTACACTCTGATAATCATCATTGCTTTTCTTTAAAATGCATACATTGCTCCTAAGTGATTTAGTACATACTGAGTTTTATTGGTTAAGTTATAGGATGTATCCAGCCCATAGTAATATTGGAAAAATATTTGGGGGGAAGCAAGGATACAGGTGGCATAACACTGACAGTGCTCAGTAAAAGCCGTGAAAGACAACCTGAGGCAACTAAAAGCCCAATGGCAGAGAAATATTGTTGAATTGCTTATGAGAATAGACTGAGGTTCATGAAAACACAAGGGACTCACACTGCTGACTGAATAGTAGCTCAAGAATTACAGTCTGTGTAAATCAGGGATAAGAGGAGAGAGAGACAGGATAAAACCAACCACGAGGCAACAGTCAACAAGTGACTAGTCCCATGGTAGCAAACAAAAGGCTACAAGTGAAGAATTCTTATCAAGATTTAAGATAAGGAGAAAAACATCAATCCACCAGAACTGGAGAATAGTAGAGATATTACTCTGACACAGAGCAGAGATCAAAGCCACAGCTTTCAGGTTAGTTCCTACCCATAGGGACCCTATAGGACAGAGTAGAATTGTCCCATAGAGTTTCCAAGTACTGTCTAGTAGACATGACCCACTGACCTTTTCATCTGTAGCCACAATAGTTAATCACTATGCCACCATGGTTTCCAGAGCAGAGGCAGTGGGGGCTAATCAATATGTGATAATGCCTTTGGCTTTTAAGAAGATGGATGGCACCAAAAGTATCCTGAAGACGGTGATTACCTACATACGCATCTTTTTTTTTTTGCACACCTGAGTAATTCAGCAAAATCTAATGGCACCAAAAGGGATCTCATCCACATTTCACTGAATATTCTTACTAATGCATTATAATACTCAAAATGGAACTTGAGACTTTTAGTTTT
The DNA here is from genome assembly GCA_028571685.1 of Heterohyrax brucei. Taxonomy (NCBI): domain Eukaryota; kingdom Metazoa; phylum Chordata; class Mammalia; order Hyracoidea; family Procaviidae; genus Heterohyrax; species Heterohyrax brucei. The sequence goes on along the minus strand of CM053148.1, from coordinate 79,967,238 downwards.
ATGGAGAGAAAAATATATTCATCAGTATTTGTCTAAAATTAGTTAACTCCGTGGATTTCAAATCAAAAGAAAGCATTTTTTTAAGTGCTCATTGGAACTGGCTTAAAACTACTTTGAAGATGTAAAGTATATTTGTATCCTTGAGGTCCATCGTAACACCTTATAAAAGGACCCAAAATGCATTTCGTTGATTAAAAAAAACTTTCTGTTCCTGAAATGCGAATTTAAATTTTTAAGTTTTTTACATACACTTAATATTTATACATGCACACACACATAAATATGCATTCATATATATTCATTTTATACATGAAGAAACTTTTCATATTTCAACACATTTCAGAAAATTGATATTTAAACTTTATTATAAGAAGGTTAGTATAAGGCTCATTTGGGAAGGAACATGGCATGAACTTTAAATCCTACAACTTAATTATATTCAAATATAGTTGTGTGTGTGTGTGTGTGTAGCATTTGGTGGGCTCAAACACAATGGCATAGGCAGTATATTAGAAGACTGAATGATGGGTAATGACACTGACTTCAAGAGTGAATTAGAGGGATTAACCTGTATGGTGGGCTGTACAGCTCCATAAGAGAATTCTGGAGGAGCTGTAAATGTCTTACATCTATTGGGAAGCATCGAGGTTCTAATACAGTCAGGAAAGGAGAAAATATTCCAGCAAGAGACACACTTTGGGCTTATGGTCCAAGAAAAAGAAAACAAAAAGTGTCCTCTATGAGTAAAGCACTGAGCTTGGGGAATGGAGTTTAAATCCCGTCTAATTGACAGCTGGGAAGTAAATTGACTTAAGACCAGGATAAGCCATAAGTTAGGCCATGCTTTTGTTCAGGGCAGTGGTCTCAGAGAAATGATGTTTTAGAAAGTACACATTTTCTGGGCAGTGCAAATTGTGTGGAAAATTCTTGAGAGCAGGGGGTACCTAGGAGGTGTTGACAATATTCATTTATGGAATGCAGGGAGACAAGTGGGCTGCAAAGGATGAATGTAACACACGTTACGAATAACCAGTACTAGTTGTGAAGATTTGGAGAAACAAATATAAAACAAAATGTAGATATTATTTCCATGTTTAATTATCGTGTGATGCTTCTTTAAGGTGACTTTCTTTAACAAGTACAATAACCTGTATCAGTTCCTAAAATCTCTCATTGTTTTCATTTAAAATACCCAAATTTGTATAATTATAATGAAATCCATTTCTTCAGCTTTCCAGTCTGCCAGCAAGCACTTGGAGAAGCAGCATGTTTGGAAACGGGAAAGAGAGCCTATCAAAGACAACTCAGAAGTAATAATAAAACAAAAACTTCATAAAAATAAACATTTTGGTGCTAAAGTCAATTTGGGGAAATTATATGGACTCTTTCATCTGAATTTAGTTTGAAATTTTCAACTGTGTAGAATGCAAATTTCAAGGTGTTTCTTACTAACTACAATTCCTATTAATATACACAGAAAATACTTATAAACAGAATTACATTAAAAAGTCTATCAAATAATATTCTACTGATATTTTCAGTTGGCAATGAAAGTTGACAGTTTACATGTAAATTTTCCCTGCCATCAAGTAGATGCTGACTTTTAGTGACACCATAAAACGTCTCCAAGGACACATGTTTCTCCCATGGAGCAGCTAGAGGTTTCAAACGGCTAAACCTTCAGTTAGCTGTCAGTCACTTTGACTCCTGGGCCACTAGGGCTCCTGCTAGGTGTCAGTAGAGTGAGATTACATTTTCCCTTATTTGCTACTCATATGTGCACCTGCTTTGCTCCTCATATGATCTGTAGCACCAACTTTCTTCATATTGTCTGCTCTAGAGATGCGAACTCACATGGGATTCTTCTTCTTGGTTCCTGATACAATCAATTGGCTTGTGTCTTTGAAATTACCTCCCTTTTCTCTCTTCCAAATCAAATCTATCACAGAGTCTGAGTTGAAAGTTCCAGAATCACTTCAGTACCACTTTTTCTTAAACCTGATTTTCCTGTTCCGCTACTCTCTTTAAAAATTACCACAAACGGTAGTAACTGTCATTTTACGTGTTATTTAACACTGTCCATCGGTTGTCTCTGGGATCCCTGGGTGCAGAAAACAGTTAATATGCTCGGCTGCTAACCAAAAGTTTGGAGACTTGTGTTCACCCAGAGGTGGCTCAGAAGTAAGCTGTGGTGATCTATTTCTAAAACATTAGCTATTGAAAATGCTATGGATGACAGTTCTACTCTAACATAATGGGCTGTCGTGAATTGGAATCGACTTGATGGCAACTGGTTTATATTTACTCTAAGAATCCGCCACTGACCTAAGGAATTTATTTACGTAATTTCAGATTGCTTTTTTGTTCTAGAAATGATCATTCTTTCTTATTCCCTACAACAATGCACGTTCTATGGAGCCTTGGCATCACACTGCTGGAAACCTAAAGGTTCCAGTTTGAATCCTTGGAAATCCTATGGGACAGCTCTACTCTATTCTATAGGCTCACTATGAGGTGGAGTCAACTCTACAGCTACTGGTTTTGTTCTCTTCTTTGGACACGTCTATTTTTAATTTGTTTAAATTCTAATAATCTTGCAAGGTACACGTAAAGTACAGTTTGACAGTTGATACATCTCTTCATGTTCTTTAAGTCCTATGACAAAATTTAGCTACTCCTATGATTGTGATTAAGGAAATCTTTGTAAACATACAATGTAGTAAAACAAACAAAAAATCTCATGCTCGTTTTGAAGAACTATAAAGTCAAGGCTAATTGTTCAAATATAGCCTCACCTGCTTCATTCTCTACCATATCATTCTGAGATGTTCCCCTTTGGCCTAAAATTATTTTAACGTAGATATGTCAAAGATAGCAGCAGTTTCTGAAAAATAAACTCTATTTTATGTGCTTGTTGTTAATTATTGTCTCTTTCCTGGAATTTACACTTATCCATTAAAGCCCCTTGTCAGGATAAATTTAGTTTTAATAACTGATAGTGACTGAGGAGCCCAAGATCTAGCTTAAATCAGTGAGGATCTTACCCAAATCGTTCCTAATTTCAAGTCCTAAAATATTCAGGACAAGTTGTTAGTTTATAAACAGAGTACTGAAGTAGTAGTGAGAATCTCTCAGGATCCCTTAAGATCCTGTAACTCACCCAGTAAAGTGACAGCTATATTGGGAATTACTTTGTGTATGACAAGAAGATGGACATTAGGGATCTGATTGCACTAGACAGAAATTAATATCCAATCTCAGGTTTGATGGAAAGAATCAAAGAAATCCTGTGCAATAAAATCCCTTTCAAGATTTAAATGAGAAACTAACAACCAGCAATCCACCTTACTTGGAAAAAGCATAGAAACCGTGATTCAAAATCAACTTTTTTAAATACAGAAAGCCTAGTGTCCTAGTGGTTAAGCACTGTGCCTGCTAACAAAATGGACAGCAGTTTGAATCTGTCCGGTCCTCCGTGAAAACTGCGGGGCAGTTTTAGTCTGTCCTGTAGGGTAGCTATGAGTCAGAATTGAAAAACAATATTAAGCCTGAAAAGTTAAATGACGTATGTTTTCAAATAGTGAAGAAGAAGTGAATAGAGAAAAAAAAAATCCCCCAATCCTCTACCTCTTGGGTATAAATAGAAGATTTGGAGGCCAGATGCCTCATGTGTGTTTCTGTCATTGTTTTCTAAAGAGGTTCCAGGCAGAAAGACACACTGCAGACTAAGCCCCAAGCCGTGGACACCTCTACCTGTAAAGGTCATAAAAAGTAGCATTGCTGTAGTGGACTGTGTTCAAAAGTAGTGCTCCTCCTGAATGAGCTTAGAATAAATGTTACATGAAATCAGGCATTTTGTAAATGAAGTCTCAGTCTTCATTAAAACTGGTGGATAGATAAATAGGTACATACGGGTACACAGACAGATGGGTAGATAGATGAATAGGTAGGTAGAGAGATGACACGTGTGTGCATAGGTAGATGGGTAGGTGGATAAGTGGATTAGGAACGGATAGACAGACAGGTAGCTAGAACTCCCATCAAGTCAACTCTGCCCGTGGTGAACTTACATACAGAAGAGGGAACCACTGCCCAGTTTTGTGTCACCCTCATGACTGCCAGCATGTTCAAGTCTGTCACTTGGCTATTGTGACAAATCACCTCCCAAAGGGTATCCCTCACCCTCGTTGGTCCTGTGCTTCACCAAGCTGGATGTTGTCTCTGTTGACTGATTACTCCTCCCAGTGTGTCCAAAGCAATAAATCAGACAGTTTGGTTTTGATCCATAAGGTTTTCATAGGCTAATTTTCAGAAGTAGCCTGCCAAAGCTTCCTTCCTGGCCTGTCTTAGTGTGCAAACTCCTCTGAAACCTGTCTACCGGGGTGACCCTTTGGGTCACAAGCCATCACAGTATAACAAACTACACTTTGGTGCTGATCAGACTAATTAGGGATGTCTAAATCGATTCCTTTTTAAAGAGTCTTGAAGTTAAAAGAGAAAAAAACAGTCATTTAAACAAGCACCACATGAAACAAAGGAGTTACTAGCCCAAATTTTGTAAGATTCATTCTAAAACAGCACACAGTTCTTCAGGACAAATATGCCTCAGAGAAAAACGATATTCCATATGATAAAACTTATAATTTAACAGTGAGTTCAAGTAAACATAATGAGACAATGTTTAAAACAGCCACAAAAAGATTTATTTGTAAATAGGTTGAGAAATTTCACAGGAAGGATAAAGGAGGAGGATTTATATTAAAAGTGCAGGCTGAGTGAAGACAGCTTGTGTGAATTCTGGATCAGGATCAGATCTCTGAGGGTGCACAACATTTTCAATAAAATCCAGATGAATAGTATCTTCCATAGACGGAGGGATGGAATCTGCCAAAGCCACCAAAGCCAAAGCTGGAACCATAGCCATACCTCATGCCACCAAAGCCAACAAGGCCACAGCCAGAACCAAAGCCACAGCTCAGCCCCCAAAACCACCCAGGCCACAGCCCAGGTCACTGTAGTGGTTGCTGTAGCGCCGGCTCGTGCCGTCAGGGATTGTGGATCAGATTTGATGGTGCCGGCGAATGTGCTGAGGATGACCACCGCTGTCTGAAGCAGAAATTTTATACAACTCTGTGTGGGTGTGGCCAACCACTGACACACACAAAAATGCTCTTGCTATCTTTCAAAAACCATCTTCAATAAAAGACAATACTCCTAAAACATGCCTTGAATGATTAGGATAGTTACAGAAGAGCATACATCTTTTTATCTGTATGCATTTCAAATTTTATTTTTCTTCTGTCATAATACATCATTAAACATACTTAGGAGTCTAAATAATTATCAGTAAAAGAGTGAAAAAACAGACCACAGACTGGGAGAAGTATTTTCAAATTATATATTTGATAAAGGATGTGAATTCAAAATATACAAAGAATTCTTAAAACTGAAAAATAAGAAAACCAAAAGCTGAATTAAAAATTAAATAAAATATTTGAACGTATGTCTTACCACAGAAGAACCACAGGTGTGACACAGTCATATAAAAACATGCTCAACCTCACACATGATAGAAAACATTGCAAATCAAAATGGCAGTGAGATGTAACTGTCATTATTATTAGATGCTGTCAAGTTTTGAGGAAACCTTTCTGCCGAGGTGACTCTGCTGATATTTGAATACTGGTGGCAAAGCTTCCAGCATCCCAGCGTCATGCAAGTCCCCAAAGTACAACAAACTGATGGACGGCAGGGCATATACAACTACACAAATAAAAGTAATAAAAAAATATGCTGTTGTCCAACTCATGGGAACCCCATGTGTTACGGAACATAACATGATCCAAAGGCTACACTCTTTAAGGAAAGACATCACCCGAATTGTATTCGATGACCCTGCTGGGTGGGTTTGAAAACACCAGCCTTGAGGTTAGCAGCTGACTGTGAACTGCTTGTACCTCCAAAAGACATTTCAGAACGGTGAAAATTCAAAATGTTGACAACACCAAATGCTGACAAGGAAGTGAAGAAATGGAATCTCTCATCTATTGATTGTGAAAATGCAAAATGGTTTAGATATTTTGGAAGATTATTCAGCCGTTTCTTACAAATCTAATCTTAGTTTTATCATATGATCCACTAATCCCACCCTAGGCCTTTACTGAAAGGAGTTACAAAGTTATGCCCACTCAAAAACATGCACACAGATGTTTGTAGTATCTCTGTTTCTAATTGCCAAAAAATTGGAAATAATGAAATACCTATGTCTTTCAATAGGTGCCAAGCCAGAATGGATAAAAAAAAATTTTAATACATCAATATAGTGAAATACAGTTCAAAGATCAAAAGAAATCAATCATGAAGCCATGAAAAGACATGGAGAAAGCTAAATGCATGGTGCTGCTGAAAGACTCCAGCCTGTAAAGGCTGCATACAGTAGGGCACCCAAGAAAGGCAGTGAACTTGAACTATTCTGTCTGATACTGTAATGGTAGATGTGTGGTACTATGCTTATCTGTATGTCAAAACTCACAGGCTGGTACAACATGAAGAGTGAGCTGTAGTGCAAACTTGGAACTTCATTTAGTTAATAATAATGTATCATTATTGGCTTACCAGTTGTAACAAACACAGCCCATGCTGTGATTAGATACGCGTTCTAATGTAAGAAAATTTCCAATAGGGGAAACTGCTGGCAGAAGAAGAGTAAGTAGATCCCTTTGGTGTCCCTATTGTTTCTGTTTTGTATTTTTTTTTGATACTATGTGTTTTTATTAATGGAAATATGGTGAATAGTAGGTTTTGTTCAAGTTTTTGGTCGGTAATACAGATTGGGGGAAATACGTGGAACTACACTACTACCACTAAACATTTTGCCTGCTCAAGCCTGCCAATTAATGAGTGACTGTCCGGCCCAAGGATCCTTGGTAGCTAAAACTACTTTGGCGTGCTTTCCACTGGGCTACATGGGGAGCCTCTCATTTTCCAGGAGGGTCCCTATGAGCGGGACCCGACTCAATGGTGGTGGGTTTTGGGGTTTTTTTTCTGTTTTCGACACCCACAAAAACAACCAAACCCACCAGGGATCTCTCTCACACCAAAATCACAACACAAATGAACGTGTTGCTGTTGAGTTGGTTCTGACTCAGGGAGACTCTATGGAACAGAGTAGAACTGTCTCACATAGTTTCCAAGAAACATCTGGTGGGGCTGAACTGCCAGTCTGTAGTGCTTAACCACTGCACCACCAGCGTTTTCAAGTAATGCACGGGAAATCATATGTGTAGTAACAAAGCTTATCAACAGGTACAAAAGCTAACAACAACAATTTTTTTACCCACTCACGTTCCTGGTGGCACTAGCTTACCTGCCTGCCTCATGCTTCAGGTATTTTGCTTCAACTAACATTTCCCTACCTTTGGCTATGATGCCATCGAAGGCAACAAATACTTTTAGCAGAAGAGTATACTCTCAAAGAACTGTGGGGGTGGGGGCAGGGAAATTAGTTGGGACCCCGCATGCCCTCGGATCACCAAAAGTATTTGGTAGCTGTCTGTATTTTCTCCTCAATTTTTCTATAAACCAAAAACTTTCTTTAAAATTGTCTATCATTTTCTTAAAGGAAAAACAACAACAACAAAAAAGCTGGAGTATCAAGCTACCTGGCTATAAGTAGATCAGTTCTGGAAATTCCAGAGGACTTTGTTAGTCTCAAATATCATCATCTGTTTTGCTTCCACTGGGTTTTTGCCTATTGTAAATATTGTGTTTCTTACCTGTCTTTCTCTTTGGGTTCCAGTGAACTAGAGTACCCAGAAATAAATAATCATGCATAATTGAAATTAGTCCTACAACTGAAGAGAGAATGTATCCACAAAAATGAAAACAAAAAATGTTTTCTAATCTAACCTTCAAAAACCATCACCTTGTGGCAAATCACACTTCCTTATACTATATTCTCCACTACAGCACATCATTTTCAAGCAAATCCCAGGCACCATACAATTTTATCTATAAATATGGTCATAGTCACAGGGTCATAAGTCACAGGGTTAGAAAAAAGCACATCAGTATTTTCTTCATCTTCTGTAGAAAGGGAAGGAGAAACTGGCGACTTACTGGTTAAGTGCTATGTTTTGCTAAACCAAAGGCCGGCAGTTCAAATCCACTGGGCACTCCTTGGGAACTCTATGGTGCAGTTTTATTCTGTTCTATAGGGTCACTGTGAGTTGGAATTGACTCAAAAGCAACGGGTTTGGGTTTTATACAAAGGGTAAAATTAAAATAGCATGAAAATGAAAATTTGTTGAAATCAACAAAAAATAATTTAATCCATGTTTCATGGTCATGGAGAATCTTTATTACAGGACACACCTAAAATTACTGAATGGGAAAAGAAGGAATCCATATGTCAGTCATGTTTCAGAGATGAGACTGTCCAACTTGACTGATGAACTCTGGATCCAAAACACGGGTACCTCTGATTCAAAGTGTGCAGTTCCCATGTCAGTGTTGTTTCCCAGGTCTACAGAAAATAACATCACTGATTTTGCAATGAATAAGAGAACTTCTCATCTAAAGTTATGCAATATGGTTGAGCAATAGAAAAATGTTTCAAAATAATCCAGATGATCTATATCTTACAAAGACAGACAGACAGAAGCAGCCATGGCCATAACTGTTGACGGCACCAAAGGAACCATAACCATAGCCTTGACCACCAAACTCATCAAAGGCATAGCTAGAACCATAACCATAGTCTTGGCCACCAAAGCCGCTAGGCCATAACTTAGGCCACCATAATAACTTCTATAGGTAGTGGCTCATGGTATCAGCAACTGAGGGTTTTGTTTGAGGGTGAAGACGAGTTTCCTGAGAATGAATATCGCTATCTGAAGTAGAATTTATATGCTCCCTCTGGGCAGGTGCAGTCACGCACAACAAATGCACTCATTTTCTTTCAAAAACCAGCTTCCATGAAAAACAACACACAGTCACTAATAAGAACAGTTTTAAATAAGCATGATTATTTTTTCTTTACAGAACTTCAAATTTTATTTTTCTTGTGTCATATCTAATAATTATTCAGTAATTTCCACATTTGGTTGGATCACCTTTCTTTGTGATGGCATAAATATGGATCTCTTCCAGTCAGTTGGCCAGGTAGCTGTTCTCCAAATTTCTTGGCATAGATGAATGACTACTTCCAGTGCTGCATCTGTTTGTTGAAATATCTCAGTTGATATTCTGGGAATTCCAGGAGCCTTGTTTTTTGCCAATGCCTTCAATGCAGCTTCAACTTCTTCTTTCAGTACCATTAGCTCTCAATCACATGATCCCTCTTCAAATGGCTGAACATCGAGTAGTTCTTTCTGGTGTAATGATTCTGTGTATTCCTTCCATCTTCTTTTGATGCTCTCTGAGTCGTTTAATAATTTCCCTATAGAATCCTTCACTATTGCTACTAGAGGCTTGGACTTTTTCTTCAGTTCTTTCAGCTTGAGAAATGATTACAATACTTTCTTTTGTCTTCTGGAGTTGCTCTCTGAAATCTTCTGTTTAGGTCTTTTGCTTTGTCACTCCTCCCTTTTGCTTTAGCTTCTTGACGTTCAAGAGCAGGTTTGAAAGTCTCCTCTGACCTCCAGTTTAGCTTTTTCTTTCTTTCCTGTCTTTTTAATGACCTCTTGCTCTCTTCATGGATGATGTCTTTGATGTCATTCCACAATTCGTCTTGTTTTTGGTCATTAGTGAGCAACACATCAAATCTGTTCTTGAGATGGTGTTTAAACTCAGGAGGGATGTACTCAAGGTCATACTTTGGCTCTCGTGGACTTGTTCTAATTTTGTTCAGTTTCAATTTGAGTTTTCATGTAAGCAACTGATGATTTGTACCACAGCCAGCACCTGGTCTTGTTTAGACTGCTGATAGGGAGCTTTTCCATTACCTTTTTCCACAGATGTGGTCAATTTGGTTCCTATGTAAGCCATCTGGTGAGGTCCATGTGTACAGTTGCCATTTGTGTTGATTCAAAAAGGTATTTGCAATGAAAAGTTGTTAATCTTGCAAAATTGTGTCATGCAAGGCTGTATTTTCAAACTACCGGTCCTTCTTTGTTTCCCACTTTTGAGTTCTAGTCACTGGTAATTATTAATGTATCCTGATTGCATGTTAGATCAAATTCATACTACAGATGCTGGTATAAACTTTCAACCTCTTCGTCTTTGGCTTTAGTGGTTGATGCATAAATTTGAATGATAGTTGTATTAACTGGCCATCCTTGCAGGCATATAGATATTATCCTATCACTGACAGCATTGTACTTCAGGACAGATCTTGAAATGTTCTTTCTGATGATGAACTCAACACAGTTCCTCTCCAAGTTTTCATTCCCACAGTCATTGCCCTTGCAACCAACAGTCAAGAAATCAAAAGACACATTCCACTGGGAAAATCTGCTGCACAGGACCTCTTCAAAGTATTCAAAAGTAAGGATGCCAACTTGAAGACTAAAACATGCCTGACCCAAGCCATGGTATTTTCAGTCACATCATATGTGTGTGAAAGCTGTACTATGAACAAAGAAAACAGAAGAGCAGTTGATGCCTTCGAATTGTGGTGTTGGAGAAGAATGTTGAACATATGATAGACAGCCAAACGAACCAACAGATCTGTTCTGGAAGAAGTACAACCAGAGTGCTCCTTGGAAGCAAAGATGGCAAGACTACATCTTATGTACTTTGGACATGTTGTCAGGAAAGATCAGTCTCTGGGGAAGGACATCATGCTTGGCACAGTGGAGGGTCAGTGAGAAAGTGGAAGACCGTCAACGAGACGGATCAACACAGTGGCTGCAGCAATAGACTTAAACATAAAAACAATTGTGGACATGGTGCAAGACCGGGCAGTGTTTGGTTCTGTTGTTCATAGGGTGACTGAGTCGGAGCTGACTTGACGGCACCTACAAACAACAACCTGGGAGTTACACACTCCTATGGACTCCAAATGTAATTATCGTGAAAAGAATGCAAAGATGAGCTACCAACCAGAAGAAATATTTGCAAAAACACATGACTGATAAAGGATATGAATTTAAGATATACAAAGAATTCTTAAAACTCAAAAAGAAGAAAACAAGTAACTAAATTAAAAAGTGGACAAAACACAGTAGAAGGTCTTAGGTAGAATGGATAAAAAAAATGCAGAACAAAATTTAAATTGAAAAATAAAATAAAATCCAGTCCCGTACTTACTGGTCTGAAGGAGACTGAAGGAAGCCCTGAGATTATTCCCCCAAGGTAACAACCTTCTGAATGGAAACTACAGGCATCTGTGGAAGCTGCCTCTCAGTCAGATAAGATAGGGGCTGTAAAATAACAATAACATCCATGAAGATTGTGTTGCTTACACCAGTCAACTGTATGAGACCAAAAGGCCAGAAGACAAGAGAGGAAGAGCCAGGGAAACCTGATAAATGGGAATGGGGAAGCTTGGGAGGAAATGAGAGCAGCGGCGACACGTGGTAGACCCTGAAGCCAAAGGCACGAAATAGTTTATTGGGAAACACTGATTGGGAAATTCATTTACTTTGTACACTGTCACCTAAGTCACAATAAAATGCTTAAAAAAAATGAGGTAAATTTTGAACAGACATCTCACCACAGAAGATGCAGGGATAGCAAATAGTCCTATGAAAACAGCCTCAACCTCAGATATTAGTGAAAAATCACAGATCAAAAAATAGTGAGATACCAGCACACAGCTAATGATACTAAACCCAACTCTGCTGCTGTCGCTCAGGTCATTTCCAACACTTGGAAACCTACATGTGACAGACTGAGAAGGCTCCACGGGGGTCTTTTGGCCGCCATCTATATGGAAACAGATCACCAGATGTTTCTTCTGAAAACCTTGCCAGGTGGTTTGGAAACACTAACCTACAGGTGAGCGACAGATGACAAACTGCTGGCACCTCCAAGGGACCTTTTAGAAGGGCTGAAATCTAAAACACTGCTCACACCAAATGCTGACAAGGGTGTAAAGCAGCAAGAACTCTCCTCCATTGCTAGTGGAAATGCAAAATGGTACAGTCATTTTGAAAGACAATTTGGCAGTTTCTTGCAAATCGAAACTTAGCCCTAGTATGCAATCCAATAATCTTACTCCAAGATTTGAAATGTATGTCCACTGAAAAACTTGCACACAAACGTTTATAGTAGTTCTGTTCATAACTGCCAAAACATTGGGAATGAGGAAGCACCTCTGTCTTCCAAAAGATGGATGGATAAACAAACTGCAGTACATCTGTAAGATGGAATATTAGTTCAGGGATCACAAGAAATGAGTTAGAAAGTCACAAGAAGAATGTGGAAGAACCATCAATGCTTAGTGTTAAATGAAAAAACTGGTCTATAAATGCTTCTAAGATTTCAACTATAAGACATTCTAGAAAAAGGAAAGCTGTGGAAACAACATCTGGAAACCCTGATGGCATGGTGGTTAAGTGCCACTTCTGTTAACCAATAGGTCTGCGGTTCAAATCACCCAGGCGCTCCTTAGAAACTGCAGAGCAGTTCTACTCTGTCCTGTAGGATCACTATGAGTTAGAATCAACTCTGTAGCATTGTTTTTTTTAATGGAACCAGTAAAAAGATTAGTGGCTGCCAGACGTTTAAGATACTCAATTGTCATTAAAGAAGAGTAGGTAGGATACAGAGCATCTTTATGATATTCTGTGTGATACTGTAATGATAAACACATGCAGTTATATACAATATTATGCAGACCTATGAGTCAAAACTCATGGAACTGTACAACATGAAGAGTGAATTAAAATGCAAACTGTGAACTTTAGTCAATACAGTGTATCACTATGGGCTCATCAGTTGTGACAAACACACCACACTGGGGTTATAGGAAGTATTCTAATGCAAGGTAGTCACAACAGGAGAGATTATAGACACAAGGGGACAGATATGGGAACTATCTGCCTTTTTATCTCAATTTTTCTGTAACACTAAAGCGTCTTTAAAAACTTAAGTCAGACTTTTTTAATGTAATCATCAGCTACCTGCTGTGAGTAAATCAGCTCTGGAATTTCCTGCAAACTTATTATTGCCAAGTATCTGCATCAGTTTTGCTTTCACTTGATTTTTGTCTCTTCTGAATATTGTGTTTCCTACCTACCTTTGTCTTTGGCTGTCAATAAACCACTGTACCTAGTATTAAAAAATCATGAGTTATTAACATTAGTCCAATAATTAAAAGCAGTATTTATTCATGAAAAAAAATTGGAAAACGCTTTCTGGTCCTCCAGCATTTCAGTATAAGCACCTTGCGGTAGACCACATTTTTTCTGCACTGCATCATTTCCCATGACGATGTTGTATCATTTTCAAGCATCATACTATTTTTACTACAAATTTTGTCACAGAAATCTCTAAGTCAAAGGGGCTTTAAAAAGGCATAGTCAGTATCTTTTCACCTCCTGTATGAATGGAAACACTAAGATACTGCAAAAAAGCAGAGTCAGTTATAGAGATAAATAAAAATAAATTAATCTCAGTTTTTACAATTCTGGTGAATCTTTATTGGACATTGTGTCCAGAATTATCACAGAATAGATAAGTAATCTATGTGTCAGTAATGTTTCATGGCTGAGAGTGTCCAACTTGAGTGATAAGTGGCACAGGTCCCACTAATTCAAAGACTGCCCTTTTTGTCCTTGTTTTCTAAAAATGTCACTGTTAATGTTGAAAGAAATAAGAAAATTTCTTCATGTCAAATTACACAAAAGTGGTGAGTGAGTGATAGAAAAATATTTCAGAAGAACTCAGACAACTGGTATCTTTTGTAGAGAGAGGGACCGAATCATAGCAATAACCATCATACTCCTGTAGGCCAGAACTGGAACCATAGCCATAGCCCATGGCACTGTGGTCACTAAGGCCATAGTTAGAATCAAAGCCATAGACCAGGCCACCAAAACCACCAAGACCATAGCCAAGGCCACCATAATAATTGCTGTAGTAGTGAGTTATTGTGTCATGGATCATGGATGTGGATGGATGTTGAAGGTGAGCTTCCTGAGAATGACTATCACTGTCTGAATTGGGACTTTCACATTCCCTCAGTGGGGGTGTGGCCAACCACAGCCTGCAACCTTGGTTCTCTTTGGAAGTCTATCTTTGGTGAAAAATAATGCTGTTAAGTCACACCTGTCATCTTAGGTGGAAACCCTGGTGGTGTAGTGTGGTTAAGTACTATGGCTGCTAAGCCAAAAGATTGCAGTTTAAATCCACTAGGTGCTCCTTGGAGACTCCATGGGGCAGTTGTGCTGCCTACAGGTACACGCCTGTGAGTTGGTATTGACTTCACGGTTGTGGGTTTGGATTTTGGCTGGTTTCTTGCTGGGTGCAGTTCCAGTGACTCACAAACATATTTTTCATTTGCATTTAATTTTCATGTTTTAGAACCATGTTTTTGTCTTAATTGTTTCCCTATCTTCCAAGATAGGGCATTCACACACTTTCACATTTAAATCTTAATGTTACTACTCCTTGTTGCACACAGACTCAAGTGTTTAACCATGGTCAACTTACTTCTCATTCACTTCATCTTAGACAAGGTTTTCATTCAATGCAATATTCTTCTTTGTAGCTCAATAAACTGGTGTGATAACTTTGAGGAATCCTGAATGGCTATTCTTAGTTTGAGAGCAAATCAAAGTATTTGTTTCAAAAATATGGATAAATGCATGATTTTCCTCCTTGTTTTCGTTATTGTGTGATAGCCTCTATGCACCTGCATACTGAGAGACACTCCTCACAACCAGGCAAAAAATAATTGAAGCCGAACTTTTAACCTTCTTTCCACTAGAACCTTAGGTGAGGCAACTTCTGTATAGAGACGAGATTCTCGAACTGTTTGCTCAACTTCAGTTGGCTTCCCACACTAAGCTCTTTGTCCATACAGTTTGTTCATCTTGAAAACTGCTTCTCTTTATAGCTTCCTTCTACTATTTTAGTTCATAAACATCTACTGACCTCTCTTAATTCTTAAAGTGATTATTCATGTGGCTCCAGGACCTTGCAAAACAAGTTATCCAGTTTTAATCTTGCCACTTGACCTACACTGTAAACATTTTGAGATTTCTGATCCTAATTTTGATACCTCTGATGGGCTAATATCTTGGAAAAATACATCTTCAAATCATAATGAATGTCTGTTAATTTTTTGTTTTCCTGAAACACCAGCTTAAACATAGATAGCTTTCTTAGATAAGACACCAAATCTTGAGTTGAAAACAGGAAAGATTGTGAAGAAAATTGATATTAAGTCACCAAAATGAAGTCGCATTCAATATTTATTACAGGAAAAGTACTGCAACAGGCCTTGTGCTAGGAGAAGTTCAATGGTAAATACACAAAGTACCACTCTCTATGGAACTTCTTGTGCCACTGAAAAGCCTACTATTCAATTGTAAAAAATACACATGGGTTCCTGTGTTGAGTGTTGTGTTTGAGTGTAATTTTGTGGGTATATAGATTCCTGTATAACCATTCTAAGGATGACATAGAAGGCAGAAATTACACAGATGCTGAGAGTGATACAGAAGTGTTAAATATTGTAGTGGACTATAGTGTGTTACAGAAGAAATCTGGAGATGATACACATCTAGAAAGATGGCCAGCAAAGCAATACCCTGAGAAGAGAGGTAGAGATGCAAATGAGGCACAGTTGTTTTAGCTAATAATTAGCTAATAATTGAGCCATACAAGCCTGCCCACAGTGAGAACAGCAGGATCCTTCAGGCCTGGAGTTTAGAAATAACTGATGGTTATTGTGCATGCTGAGCGACAGTTAGGGTAGGTCATAGATTATGTTCTATGTTTTTATGGAGGCAGTGACCAGAGAGAAGTGACATTTCAGGAAAACTCATTATCTAAAGTTTGGGTCATATAGGACATGTATGCCAGCAAGGAGGCTACTTGGGAGGCTTTCGCAGCAGTCCTGTTACAGGATGGTACTCATCAATCTCTAGAGACACCATTGTTAGATGTATGGGTAGATAGACAGACAGACAGATAGTAGATGACAGACCCACAGACAGACAGACAGATATGATTATTTTCAGTTATTGGCCCACAAGTGGAGGGCCTAGTGAATTCAAAACCCGCAGGTCAAGTGACAGGCTGGGACTCCAGTGCACCTGTGTCTGTAATCAGAGGACCCGGAGGTGGGCTAGAAATCCAGCACCAAGTCGATTCACAATCAGGAGACACAAGCCTTCTATCAGGAAATCTCAGTTTTTGCTCTTAAGTCTTACAGCTGTTTAGATGAGACTCACTCATTTATTGAGGGTAATCTTCTACTTGGAGTCAACTAATTAGAAATGCTAAGCGCATCTACGAAACACCCTCACAGCAATGTTTAGACTAGAGTTGGACAAAGCGGCAGGACACCACTGCCTAGCCCAAGCTGACAAAACATACCATCAGAGTGCGCGTTTGGGATTTTTCTTTTTTCAACCTAAGTTCGGGTTTCGCGGAAGGTAACCGCCAAAGTTACATTCTGAAGAAAGGACGAACAGGAGTGGATGGAAGTAGATGCCTTATGTAAATTTAATAGTACTTGTAATTTTTTTATGTATACATGTAAAAGTTAAAAACTTCTAGGTATTTGTTGTTGCTCCTGTTAAAAGATAATGTTTGAAACCAAAGTAGGTTAACTTTACATCAACAATAAAGACAAGCCGACCCAAATATTTCTTAGTCTTTTTATTCTGTTCTGTGTAGCATCCTCTTCAGTCTCCCCAAGACATGAACCGGAAGTTTTTGTTGTTAATTGTACATCGATTTTATTTGTGTAATTTTGTTTTGCAAGGTGTGGCCACCGCAAATCTTCACAGTGTGCTTTCTTTTTCCATAAAATAAAATATTGGTTTGTTCAAATTTTCCAGTTGTGGAAAAGTTTTAAACTCATTTTAAATAAAATCGAATGATAGTAAATTGTGCTTTATATATGCTTCCAACCATTTGTTCCTCTAGGATATTATTTTGAAGCAAGTCTTGATAACACACAGTTGATTCCATAAATATTTCAGAGCATAACTTTTACAACGTTGTTGTCATTAGATACTATCAAGTCAGAAACGCTGTTTGGTCTTGTGTCCTCCTCATAATTGTTGTTACATGTGAGCAGTTGTTGCAGCCACTGTGTCGTCCCATCTCACCAAGGGTCTTCTTCTAGACCTCTTCAAAGACAGATTTGTTTTTTCTTTTAGCAGTCCGTGATAATAGTCAATATTCTCCACTAACACCATAATTCAAAGGCATCAATTCTTCTTTGAGGTTCCTTATCCACTGACCAACTTTCAATGTGTACAATGGCTTGCAGAAGATGCACTTTAGTCCTCAAAGTGATACCTTGGCCTTCTAACACTTTCAAGAAGTCTTTTGCAGCATATTTGCTCAGTGAAATACACACTTGATTTCTTAACTGCTGCTTCCATGGGGGTTGATCATGGATTCAAGTAAAATGAAATTCTCGACAGCTTCAGCCTTTTCTCTACTTACCCTAATGTTGCTTACCGGTCCAGTTGTGAGGACTTCTCTTCTCTGTACGTCGCAGTAGGATCCACACTGAAGAATGCCGTCTTTATCAGCAAGTGCTTCAAGTCCTCTTCACTTTCAGCAAGGCAGGCTGTATTATCTACACGACACAGGTTGTCAGAGTCTTCCTCTAATCCTGATGTCCTGCTCTTTTTCATATAGTCCAGCTTCTCAGATTATTTGCTCAGCAAACATATTAAATAAAAATTAAATTGAATAAATACAGCACTCTATAGCTGACTGGCTGGATACAGGAGGTACAGTATGGAGAGGAAAAGTGCACTGTCACTGGGTGGTGGGGGCAGATCACTTAAAGCTGCATAGTGGTGTGTCTTTGGAGTTTTATACGGCAAATCGATTTGGACTGGAAAGTTTTGCTTAAAGCACAACAGCACATATATATATATATGTATATATTTTAAATTAGCACTCCATAAAGATAATAATAAGGCACGCTGCTTGCTCAACCATTAAGCGAACTGCTGTGAACCTAGAGGTAAACCCACCCAGCAACATCACACAAGAAAAGCCTGTTAATCTGCTTCTATAAAGAAAGCTCTATGGGACAGTTCTGATCTGTCATGAGGGTCACTGTGAGATGAAAATAGACTTGATGGCATCCAAAAACAACTTTAAAAAAACGACCTATTCTGGTTGAATTGTACTAGGCAGCCTGGTGTTTGGGAGTATTGTTTCTAGGACGTAGCCTCTGTACCCAAATCTGCAGATGCTCAAATTCCTTCTGTAAAATGACATAATATCTGCATATGACCTATAACCTACCCACATCCTCCAGTATACTTTAATTCATCTCAAGATTACTTGTAATACCTGATACAATGTGAATGCTATATATAAACAGTTGTTATACACTATTGTTTAGGTACCAATGACAAGGAAAAATGTCTGTGCGTGTTCAAAAGACACACTCATTTGAGGCTAGTCAGCAAGTCAGTAACAATGTAACTGTTTTAAAATATTTTTAATCTGCTGTTGGTTGAATCCACAGATGCAGAACCTCTGGGTACAGAAGGCTGACTGTATTTCCTTTACACACAGACAAGGGACCATGCTAGATTAATTTCAAGGTACACTGAGCACTTAGAAGCTTGAAATTGGGGCTAACATCAGTCAGAATTAGTCAGAGAATCATGTCAAAAGTCATCTCTCATGCTACCATGATCAAGAATAAAGAAGAAAAAGAAACTGAGTTTATACTGATAGATATTTATTTTTTAAACACTTTGTTATCACTACTCTTGATGATCATTTGAGAACCATGGAGAATTTTTGTAATTCATTAAGAGTTTTAACACAGATTGCATCATTTAAGATTGAAAAATGAAAATTAGAATTCTAAAAAAATCATGAGTTGAAAGACAATCACCAGTCTAACATTTGAGATAAGGAACCAACTACAAGATTTGCATGGGTCATTTTATGACTTAAATGATCAAATACCGGTACTCAAGCCGAGCTAGGAAAACAGAAAACAGTAGAAACATTCATTTGAAGCCTAGTTTCATTTATTTAAATAAGGACAAAAGTAAGGATAAGCTCTGAAAAGCTGTCACCCTTGAGTTGACTCAGACTCACAGTGGCCCTAGGGGACAGAGTAGACCTTCCCTATAGGGTTTCCATGGAGTAGCTGGTGGATTCGGACTGCGACCTCGTGGTCAGCTGCCCAGCTCTTAATCGCTGTGCCATGAGGGCTCTGAGTGTATCCCTGGTAAAGCTAAAGTAACCGAGAAGATGTGAAAAGAAATTACAAAGTCTCAAATTGTCTACCTCTTCTACAGATCACCCCTGCTAGAGTAGGAGTTAAATGCTACATCTGCTAAAGCTAAAGGTCAGCCATTCAAATCTAGCCAGTGCTCCTTGGAAACTCTATGGGGCAGTTCTACCCTCACCTATATAGGGTCACTATGAGTTGGAATCCACTCAACGGCAGTGGCTTTGACTGTGGCTTTTCCACTGAAGCAGAAGCTGAGTATGAGGTCAAACAGCTTTGACTTCTGGGAGCTCTGAAGCAGCGGCACAATGGACACTGACCAACCACCTGACGATGTAAAGCTTATCGTATAACTGACATATCGAAAGAAAGATTATCTTCTGTCACCAACAGCAAAGATTCACATACAACAATGAGAATGTTCATTACCATACTGAGATGCTCTCAGGTGCCGCTGAATCAATTCCAACCCACAGCGACCCCCAGTGTGCAGGGTAGAACTGCTCCCTGGGGTTTCTAAGACTGTGGCATTTCAGCAGATTAACAGTATTCACTTCCAGGATGCTGCTGAGTGTGTAAGGATCGCCAGTCTTTTACTAGTGGTCACATTCTTAACTTTTTGTGCCACCCAGGAATATAAAGATTTAGAGTTAGGATCATTTAGATTCATTTAGTCCAGTGAGCAGGAAAAACAGACCACTGACCAAAATGAAATGAAAACGTTTCTGGCTAAAATTCTTTTTAGATTTTTTAATAACTAACAGCATGGGGAAATTATTTCAGTAAAATATAATACACAGATGTCCGTGCTATAAATAAAATGTGCACTTAGATAGACTAAAATCAACAACACAAGGTTTTAGACTTTTATAAAGGAAGTTTATTAACATTTTTGTCTAGCAGTGTTAGAGAAAAAATAGAGACAGAAGTTGAATGTTAATTAGCATAGCAGGAGGGAAGACGGCCAGCACAAGTGATGAAATGGTGAGTCTAGAAATGAAATCACTAGATTTCCAAGGGTTAGTCTATGTTGTGATAACTTCTTCAGTGGCTGTGATGGGCTTTCAAATATCTCACTGATGGTAATGAAGGAATCAAAAGAATCATCTGATGAAAATAAAAAGATGAGAATTCTTATGTGGCAGATATTGTTTCAGATGATGAAAGCAGGGAGAAAGCAATCCTAACCAGAAGCACCAAATCCACCAAGGACAGAGCTAGCACCATAGCCGTATCCCACGTCATCAAATCCACCAAGACCAAAGCTGGAACTGTAGCCATAACTTCGGCTGCTAAAGCCACCAAAGCCATGGCCAAGGCCACCACAGCAATTGCCATAGTAGCAGCTCATGGTGTCAGGAGTTGTAGATTTGGTCGGATGTTGAAGATGAGTTTCTGCAGAACGAGTATCATCCTGTGTACCTGGAGTTTTTATACTCTGTGTCAGGGTGTGGCCAACCACAACACATAACCTTTTTCTCTTTGAAAATAAACCTTGGAGGGTGGGGTGGGGGTGGGAGTACTATTAAGTCATATCCTTCTTATTTAAAGGTAGTTTCCAGAATGCATGAAGCCAATTTTTCCTTTTAATGCATTCAATTATAATCCCTTAGAACTAGCCTTTCTGTTGGACAATTATTTTCCTGCCTTTTAAACTGATACCTACAAATGTTTTGTAGTTAAATACAGTTATTTTAAATACATAATTATATGGATACCTTGCATTGGGTTAACAATTCCTGACATTGTCTGGGATTTGAATTTTTTTTACCTTTTCAAGTACTGTTGCCTACACTTTTCTTTGTACTAAATACTCATTTTTTCTAAACATTATCTTTCTAGTTAGCATTAAATAACCTAGCACATCAATTATTGAGTAATTATGAATGATTAAAATTAATTTAAAATCCAAAAGCAGAATAAATTCAAAAAGAAACAGTGACAAATAATATCAATCCTCTTCAATTCTTTTTTCTTCCTAAAGACATATTAACAGTCATGATCTGAAGAGAAAAAACACTGCAAGAGACTCTCCAAGGCTTTCATAAAACAATCAAACATACCTTTTCTACAGTTTTCTTAGTACATCTTCTCCTTACCTGACTACACCAGCAGATTCCAAACACCAGGTCGTTATGCAAAACTAATGTGATGCCAAAATGGACGACAGTCGCATAAGATCACAAAACAGAAGATGACCGCATCACTAACTAACTGCCAAGTCACATCACTACCTAACTACCAAATCACATCACTACCTCACTGCCAAATCATTACACATCTGTCAAATTCTTTGTTTTAATCACCTGATACTGCTCCAACAGAAAATCCCACAAGTGGATGGTTTCCTGAAGAGCAACTTGATTGTCATCGCCCGGTAAGTCACAAATCCATTTAAGACTCACAAGTCTATTCAATAAGAGACGTTACACAGTCCAGCAGGCTGAGTCAAAGTCAAGGAGAGCATCTTAGCACAGGAGCCTCAGGTCCGAAGGACATTCTCTGCTGTCACTGCTACCTTCTTGCTGGCGGGAGGTTCCCAGCTGCCTCTGCTCACTTTTCTCCCCTGCATCCAACAAGCTGGTAACTTGGGTCCCACCTCACCAGCACAACTGTTGCCCGTTTTTCCTCATCAGCATCACAGAGGCAAGATTCACAACACATGGGAGGAACGGCACCGTACTGGGACTCATAGCTGTGTCAAATCAATACATACATTTTTGGGGGGACACAATGCCATCCATGATGCACATCATAATTGTAACATTAGTTCACTACGCAACTGCCAAACCACTGAGAATCATGGCCCAGCCAATTTGAGCATTCTTTACAGCCAGATGTAAGTCATTAATGTGCAGAATAGTTGGATAGTAGATTTTTTTTTTTTTTTTGCCATCATTGTAAATGGGAAATGTCAGATTGCCACAGAGTTGTTAACTGGGGAGAAGGTGTTCTCCCTTATATGAAATGTCTCTCCCCTGATAGATGTGTCTTTTTTCAGCTTAGTCCTGTTGTTATAACTTTCTAACTAGAAGGTTCCCTGAGTACTTCTGGTCAATGCAAACATTTTGCTTGAGGTTTGAAAGGTGGAAGTGAATCTGCAGACTTTGTGTGTGTGTGTGTGTGTATGTGTGTGTGGTTAAGGAATGCATGCAGGCCATGAGACCTGTTTGAACTCACACATGTTGTGTCTTTTCTACCTGCTCGCCTTGTTAGCACAACACAATAGACAGACACACTGCCATCCAGGCATCCTCTGCCACCTTTTCTAAACCCTGACACAGAAGCATGGACCTAATGATAGAAGTCACTTCCTCCTACAGACCATTTCCATTATAAAATTGGAAGAACTGTGATACTGTAAAAAAAAACCTGGACTTACACAAGAAGTGATGAATGGTAAAAATATGGTGGATGAAAGCAAAATAAACATATTTCTTCTCTAAGTTCTCTGAAATATGCTTACTTTCCAGAGCAAAAATAATTTTTTCAGCAGCTGTTAAATCGATTCCCACTCGTAAATAAAAAATAGTTTCAGTGATTTGAATGTCTGGAGCACATGTTGAAAGTATAGTGTACAACAGCAGAAATGGTAGGGGTTGGAAATATACCTTTTAATATATGTATACTACCCTAGGGCAGTTACTAATGTTATTTAAAGATATAAATAATGTATCAATAGTACGATTAAATGGAATTATAAAATATGCATGATTAGCCAAAGGACAGACAGAAAAATAGGGACAGGGGAGAAACAACACACTGATAGAACTATGACAACACAGCTTGGAAGATTGTAGATCTTAATCTAATTATATCAGTAATGACGTTCAACGTGAACATGCTAAACCCAGCAGGGAGAAGTAAGATTTTGCTATTTTGGATTTAAAAAAATTTAAACTGCATGCTGTATGCAAGAGATTCGCCTTACATACAAAAATGCATAGAAGTTAAAAGCGAGAGGAAAGAGACAATGCTATATGTAAACAGTAGCCGAGAGAAACCTGGGGCAGCTACTTTAAAATTAAAAAAAAACAAATAACCATATGGCGTGTGCATGTCACACTTCTATGTATCTATAGGATACTGTCCTATTGGCGTCTTACTAGAAGGGAGAGGAAAGGGTGGAGAGGAGGGGACAGGAGATGGTTAAGAGAATACGACATATATAGAATGGAAAGGAGGAACATGCAGTCAGTAGACAAGGAGAGCAGAAGGAGCTGCAGATAAGCAGGCATTCAAATTTAACTTGGATTGTGTACTTGCACTCAGTCAAAATAATAATAGTAATAATAATAGAGTAGTGTCCATGGGATATTATCGGGAATAAAAAGGTACATTACAAGAGTGTAGACAAAATACACAATGTACCCGCACTTACTATAAGGCCTTTGAATATTATAGAGCAAAAATAATTGTAGAACTGAGAGGGATGGTAAGCAACACCACAATTTCAGCTTTAGATTCCGTAGTGGTCTCTCAGCAATTAATAGACTACGTAGGCAGAAAGTGCTAAGGACAGAGAAGACACAGACCACATTATGATCCAGGTTATCGAACAAGATCAGGACACCTATTGTTTTCAAGTGTGTCTGACTAAAATGGGAAGAAAATGAAGAAGCAATCATTCACAATTACATTCAAAGATTTGAAGTAGGGAGAAAGTTAAAAGGACCAAATCTCAAAAACCATTTGTATACTTGTATGCTACAGTGTTGTAATAACTGAAATGCTGGGCTCTCCTTTCATGGTGTCGAGGTTGAAAGGCCAAGCAGCAAATATCTTCACCTCTAACTTCAATAAGGAACCTGGTAAACGCGCTGGAAAGAGCAAGTGGCAAAGTGGGTACACTTGCTCAATTCAGAAACATAGACCAATGAGTTCAAGAAACCCTGGTTGCATGGAAGTTAAATATTGGGCTGCTAACCAAAAGGCCATTAGGTCACTGACTATTTAAACCCACTAGCCTTTCTGAGGAAGAAAGACATGACGATCTTCTCACAGAAAGATTTACAGCCTAGAATACCCTATGGGGCAGTTCCACTGTGTCCTATAAGATTGCTATGAGTCTGTCCTACAGTCTTGCTGTGAGTCAGAATCAACTCTACAGCAGCAAGTTACCAGTCAGTGCCAGTACTAAGAAAGTGAGTGTTCCTTATATTTCACTGAAGGATCCTGACAATTCATGATTATACTTAGAACAAGAGATGTTGTATCAAACTTGAAATATTATGTGGATGAAGATCATTCCTTCAGAAATATTAAGAATGTCTGAATTTGTTTAGTCTTTTTTTGAATATTCTATCAAAGAAGCAACACGGCAAGGAAAAGAAAAATCACCTCCACAAATTATATCTTGACATCATCATTGAGGGTCGTTTTTAAGGCAACAAGAAGTAAGGAATTTTCTGGACAAAATAATTTTAATGACAGTATTACTAAAATCTCGTAAGACTCAAAAATCTAGCAAGCTGAAATGGGGTAGAAGGAATGAATAAAACCAACTATTGCACATTCATAAAGAAATTGATTAGAAAATAAGCTGGTCATTGTCACAGAAGGGAAAAGAAATAAGCCAACATGCCACAATTGGGAAGACTGAAGGATCTAGTTAGGGGTCAAATTCTTGGCCAGATACATGGATCCTTACCGAGTCAAAGAATGTTGAATGCGTGATGGTTTGAAGAATAAAAGAATGAGGTAAGGAACATTAGACCAGCATTCTGAGTTCTGAAGTGATGATGTTTGTTTGTTTGCTTACTTGCTTGTTTGTTTTCCCACAAGACTTGAGAAGACTAATATCTGCCTCAGAGGGATGAAAGCAGCCATAGCCATAAACTCTAGAGCCACCAAAGCTACAGACAGGTCCACCACCATGGCCCAGGCTACCAAATCTGCCAAGTCCACAGCCGGAGCTAGAGCCTAGGCCGCTGAAACTACCAAGGCCATGGCCCAGAATACTTCAGTGGTTGCCATTGTAGTGGCACATGGTGTCAGTGGCTGAGGATTTGGTTTGATGGTGAAGCTGAGTCTCCTGACAGTGATTACCCATGTCTGAACCTGAGCTTTTATACTCTCAATAAGTATATATTGTTCTCTCTGAAAATCCACCATTGGTTAAAACACAGCACAGTTCAGCCAGACCTTTCTTATTAAGCATTGTTCCAAAGATGCATGAAGATGTTGTTTCTTTGAACTCAAGTTAATTTTCTTTACTCAGAATCAGTATTTGGAGTAATTATGTTCACATGGAGTGGGAGTGATATTGAGAAACAGCTCATGTGAAAAGAAAAGAAAACGAACAGCGTTGGGCAGAAGACCCATGAGATTGTCATGTCAACCCCCTCACCCCCAATCTCGGTCAGCCTCATAGGAGCTCTGAAGCGAGGACTGTCTTCAGAGGACTTCCTTGCTGAGTAGAAACAATGAGTTATACCTTTGGTGGCAGCCACTGAGTAAGTAGTGGACTTTTGGCACAAGTGTTGGGGGAAACTCCAACAGCACTCACATTTCATCACACTTCTGTCCAGGGAGTTCTTTCTGAAAGGGGCATCTAAGAGTCAGATGTCCATGTCCACTACCTCCTCCAGCTTGACTACAGATGGTTTGAAGACCAGGACATTGTCCTTATAGAACTGAAGCTTACCCATACCACTTTGTAAAAATAAAGTGCATGTGTTCATTGTTATGTACTGATTTTATAAACTTTATTATGAAGATCTTAATATGTTGTCTTTTTGCATGTATTGAGTTTAGAAATTCTATTATAAATATCTTAAAATGTTGTAAAGGACATAACAGGTATGTTACATGGAATGCTTCAAATTAAGCTTTTCAAAGGGAAAGGATCTCTTATACTCTTTTTAACTTAACAGTATACACTTATTGAGTATCTGGAACGTAAAAAGTATTATGTTGTGCATTTGTTCAATAAGCTGACAGATTAGAAATATATGAAGGTCTTACTGACTGGCTTTCAAATGTGTGTTTCAGTTTTTGTCGTTGTATCGAGGGTATGTGCTTCCATACGTCAAATGCACGTGGAAGTTATTTGTGTTGTATGAATCATACAAAAAAAAAGAAACACAAACCACTGCCAGTGGGTTGATTCCAACTCATAGCAGCCCTACAGGAAAGAGTAGAACTGCCCCATAGGGTTTCAAGGTACACCTGATAGATTCAACCTACCAACCTTTTGGATAGAAACCTTTTGGATAGAAACCATAGCACTTATCCATTACATCAGCAGGGTGTCCGGTGTGAATTAGAAAAGCAGTTAAATAAGAATAACACAAGGAGTTGAACCAATAAACTGCAGTCAAGTCAATTCTGACTCATAGCAACCTTACAGAGTAGGCAGAACAGTCAGTCTCACAGGGTTTCCGAGGAGCACTTAGTAGATTTGAACTGTCAGTCTTTCGGTTGGCAGCTGAACTGTTAACCACTACACCACTAGGGTTTCCAGATAAGGGATAGCAACATTTATTTCAATATTAAGTTTAGAATGAATGAATTATATAAATCTAAGAATAATTTCTGAATCGTGAAAGATTTGGGTAGGATATTAAAACAGGTGCTCCTTGAATACTCTGGGGGTCAGTTCTACCCTGGCCCCTAGGGTCGTCATGAGTCGGATCCAACTCGACGGCATTTGGCTGGCTGGCATTGAAGGAGCCATTCAGTAAGAGGAGAAGTGGGGGCATCTCTAGCCTGAGGCAATGCAGAGAGATGAGACCAAGAGGGATGTGTCTCAGTGAACAGCACTGATGCACAGAAGGTTTGTAGAAAAAGTAAATGAAGCTTGTGGAGGCAGCGGGTCTAGCATAGGGGAAATTCAATTGATTTTCAGGGTGAAAAATTTATAGTCAAATATGCCTTGTTTTTGTGGCAAAGGCGTGAAGTCACAGAAGTGATCAGAATTACTTCCTGATGGTCAGGATGCGCTGTGTGGGCAGATATTAAATGCAAGGAGAGCAGCGCTGTGGCTGTAGCGGTTGTCCTGGAATTTGGGGGGAAGTATTAAAAGTAAGGATGCAGTAAAATGAAAGGCCAGGAAACATTAGACCTAAGGTATACACTCCATTAGAGATAGGAAAATTACCTGGTTGTCTATTATTCCCTATTTAAATAAAATATCTGGAACTGTTACAGCATTAACGTGTATTGTAAGTAAATAGCATGATTCCCTATCTTTATTTAAAATGTTTAAGCTCTTCATGGAAACCCTGGTGGTGTAGTGGTTAAGTGCTACAGCTGCTAGCCAAAAGGTCAGCAGTTCAACCGCCAGGTGCTCCTTGGAAACACTATGAAGCAGTTCTACTCTAACCCGTGGGGTCACTATGAGTCGGAACGAACTAGAAGGCAGTGGCTTCATCTCTTCTTAAATGACTTAATAATTTACATATGCTGAATTCCACGTCAAACAGAATCTACTGAGTTCCTAATCATGTTAGGAAAGAAAAAAATGAAAAACATAGGGTTTTACTTTATCAGTATTTCACAGGTGAAAGCATGGCAAGGCTACTTCAAAACACTAGATATCCTACGGTAAATAGTTTGGCCCCAAACTGAGTTGTGGAAAACTCCTACCACCGAAATTTAAGTGTCTCAGTTGCTCACTGAGTAATTCTTCTGAAACCTGTCCTGGTATTCATGTTGAATAAATATAGAATAAGAAGCCTTGGTACAGCGACATATCCAAACACCTGGAGACGGAAAATTAAAACAGAAGAACATGCTTTACATTTCTCAAGCTGAAAGAACTGACGAAAAAACATTGCGGTTCAAGTTGCAATAGTGAAGGATTCTGCAGGGAAAACAGTAAACGATACAGAAAGCCTCAAAATAAGATGGAAGGAAACCCAGCTACAACAATAAAAAGAACTGATCTATGTTCAGTCATTTGAAGAGGTAGCAAACGATCAGGAACTGACGATACTGAAGAAGAAGTTGAAGCTTTGTTGAAGGCATTGGCGAAGAAACGAGGCTCCGGAATCGATGGAATATCAACTGAGATGTTTCAGCAAACAGTTGTGGTGCAGGAAGTGCTCACTAGTCTGTGCCAAGAGACCTGGAGGACAGCTACCTGGTCACTGACCAGAAGAAATTCGTATCTATGCCTATTCCCGGGAAAGGAGATTCAGCTGACTGTGGAAATTAAGCAACAATATTGCTAATATCATATACAAGTAAAATTTTGTTAAAGATAACTTGAAAGTGGCTGTGGCAGTACCATTAACAGAGAACCGCCAGAAATTCAGGCCAGATTCAGAAGAGAATGTGAAACCAGTGATATCATTGCTGATGTCAGATAGGTCTTGTCTGAAAGCAGAGAACGCCAGAAAGGTGTTCAACTGTGTTTTATGGACTATGCAAAGACACTTGGTTTTGTGGAACGTAACAGGTTATGGATAATATTGTAAGTACTTAATTATGCTCATGAGTAATCTGTAAGTGCATTAACAGGCAGTCGTGTGAACAGACCAAGGGGAGACTGCATGATTTAAAGTCAGGAAAGGTAGACATCATACCTATTCAATCTGTATGCCAGGAAAATAATCTGAGAAGCTGGACTATATGAAGAAGAATAGGGTATCAGGATCAGAGGAAGACTCTTAAACACTTTATATTATGAAGATGACACAACTTTGCTTGCTGAATGCAAAGAGGACTTGAAACACCAATGAACATCAATGACCACAGACTTCAATATGCATTACAATTCAACATCAAGAAAAAAAATTCCTCACAAGGGTCAATAAGAAATATGACAAAAGGAGAAAAGATTGAGGTTGTCAAGTATTTCACTTTGCTTGGATGCACAATCAACGCTCATGGTAGCAGCAGTCAAGAAATCAAAAGATGAATTGCACTGACAAATCTGCTGCAAAAGAACGCATTAAACCACTGAAGAGCAAAGACATGACCTTGAAGACTAAGGAGCACCTGACTCAAGCCATAGCATTTTCAGTTGTACAACCTGCATGCAAAAGCTGGAACAATGAATAAGAAAGAGAGAAGAAAATTTGATGCCTTTGAATTGTGGTATTGGAGAAGAATAGTGACTGTACCATGGACTGCCAAAAGAATGAGCAGATCCTTCCTGGAGGAAGTGCAACCAGAGGGTTTCCTAGAAGCAAGCATAGTGAGACTACGTCTTCCATACTTTGGACATGTTGTAAGGAGGGATCAGTTCCTGAAGAAGGATATCATGCTTGGTAAAGAAGAGAGTCAGTAAAAAAGAAGATTAACACAGAGGCTGCCAAAGGACTGCAACAATTCTGAGCATACTGCAGGACCAGGCAGTATTTTACTCTGTTCTACACGGTGTTGCTATGAGTGGGAACCCACTCTATGGAACCTAATAACAACAAACAAATGTAGGCATAAATGTGCACTTCCACACATGCGTGTACCCACACATACACAGTAATGACTGGAAATATTTAAGAATCTAATAAATGGAGCTCTACTTTTTTTGTGGTTTTGTTTTTAGGGAGCTAGAGGGAGAAGTGCTTTGCTGCATGCATTGCTTCCATTATCAGCATGTAGTAACCATTTAAAAAGGATCAAATTTTATCAGCATTATTATTTTTAAGTTCTCTACAGACAATGTAGTAGCCCTGGTAGTGCAGTGGTTAGTAGATTGGCTACTCACAGAGAGGCTGACAGTTCAAATCCACCAGCCACTCACTGAGAACTCTATGGGGCAGTTCAACTCTGTCTAATAAAGTCACCATTAGTTCCTGGAAAACAATGGGCGTGGTTTTCAGGCTTACAAACCAAATACATTTTATTTTTGCACCTTGTGCTTACCTACTACCCTACCGACACCACTGGCATAAAACCCGGCCATTGAAAACCAAACTTTGAATTCCTTTAAACACACTTCTAGCTATCTTTTCATTAACAGTAACACTGACTTTCTCCAAAGTCACAGTCTTAAAATTTTGCACCCTTCTTGATCTCTTTCTCATTATTCATTTAGTCTTTCTACTTAATTCTCTTTTTTTCTGTTTATTATTATTACTTATTGTAACTTAGGTGAAGGTTTACAGTGCCAACTAGATTTTTATTAGATGGCTAATACACATACTCTTTTTTGACTTGGGTGGCTGTCATGGATCGAATTTTGTCCCCCAAAAGTATAGGTAGCAGTTTGGCTGGGCCGTGATTCCTGATATTATGTGATGTTCCTAAATGTTGTAAACCTTATCTCCATGATGTTAATGAGGGAGAAAGGACAGCAAGTGTGCTGGTGGGGCAGGACTTAAAGTGTAAGATTATGTTGTTCCTTGATAAACTCTCTGGAGATGAAGGAAAGGGAAGCAAGCAGAGAGTTGGGGACATCAAAGTATGAAGAAAGAATCAGTGCCAGAAACTGAGCACATCCTTTGGAAAAGACCTCGGGTCCCTTCATCTCATAAACTTGACAACAAAGACTTCCCTCCAGAGCCAAGAGAAAAAGCCTTCCCATGGAGCTAATGCCCTGAATTTGGGCTTGCAGCCTACTAGACGGTAACGGAAAAAAATTTCCCTGTGTTAGAGCCATCCACATGTGGTATGGCTGTTAGAGCAGCACTGCATGACTAAGACAGTTGGCAGCCTTACGACATGTTAACACTCTCCCCTTCTGACCTTAGATTCCGTGGTACAAGCTTTCCTGTCCTCTCTTGCGTTCTCGTTCTTGCTCCTGGACTAGTGTGCTCATTTAGTCTCATTTTCTTTTATGAACCTGTCCAATCTCTAGTTGAAAGATGAATCTCAGGAGTGACTTCATTACTGAGATAAAAAGGTCTCTGGGGGATGACACTCTTGGGGTTTCTTCAGTCTCTGTCGGATCAGTAAATCTGGTGTTTGTTTGATTCATTGATTTAGAATTTTGTTCTGCAGTTTCTCCAGAGCTGGTACTCCCTCTTGTGGTCAGAACAGTCAGTGAAGGTGGCCGGGCAACACCCGGTTAGGCTGGACTCAGTCACGTGGAGGCTGCGGTAGTTGTGGTCCATTAGCCTTTAGGACTAATCTTTCCCCTGTGTCTTTAGTTTTCTTCTTTCTCCCTTGATTCCCGAGGAGCAAAACCAGTAGAGTATCTTAGATGGCCATTCACGGGCCTTTAAAGCCCTAGACACTACTCAGCCAAGTAGAATGTAGGACACTTCCTTTATAAACTGTGTTTTACGAATTGAGTTAGGTGTTCCCCCAAAAGAATGGTCTTCACAAACATCAGCCCAGCAGCTCAGTCCATCAGGGAGTTTGAATGTTTCTACAGAGCGCTAATGACCTTGGCTTCAAGTTGTACTAGCTTATCTTGTAATATATTGAAGCATGCACTCTTATTACCCACTGACTTCTACTCATCTACTAAACTTAGGTAAAGAATTTGATTTGCTACTTTATGCCAAGATTCCTGAAGCAATCACCTCTCTGGATATAAACTTTTATACACACATATATGTATTTATATATATGTATATGTATGCCTGTATAGGTATACATCTTTGCTGCCTCCCTTTTTCTACCAAATATGCACGACAAGATGGGATCATACCGTCTTGGTCATATAGTGCTGCTGTAGCAGAAACACCACAAGTGAGCAACTTTCAGAACAGAAATTTACTTTCCTGAAGTTTGGGGGTCTGGAAGAACAAACACATGCCCTGACTTTACGGGATACCTTTCTCTCAGTGTTAATTTAGGAGAAAGTCATTGTAGCTAATGTATCAAAATCAAGAAGGTGGAACAATCTGGTTCAAGTGATCAAGTGTTTGGCAAGAGATGTGGAACTCCGTTGAGTAAAAGAATATTGAATGGATGATTACATAGCCTTGAAGAATTTTTTAAATAATAAAATAAAATGAAAATTAAACAAACATTCTGTGTTCTGAAGCAGTATTCAATTATTTTTTCAGAAGAACACTGATGAATAGTATCTTCCATAAACAGAGGGACAAAAGCAGCCACAGCCATAACCACCATATCCCTAAAGGCCACAGCTGGAACCATATCCAGAGCTAGCCTAGGCCACCAAAGCCACCAAGACCATAGCCAAGGCCACGGTAGTAGTTTCCATAGTAGTGGCTCATGGTGCTTGGCAGGATGTTGAAGATGAGTTTCCTGAGAAAGAGTATCACCGTATGAAATGAGACTTTTCTACTCCCTCCACTACAGATGTGGTCAACTGCAACACATGACCTTTATGCTCTTTGAAAATCCATCTTTGGTGAAAAAGAGTGCTATTAAGGCATATGTTTTCTATGAAGCATAGTGTCACAAAGACAAATGAAGACTTTTTGACTTTCAGCTGAACTTAATTTTATAACTCACAATCAGTGTTTGTTTGGAATAAGTATGTTTGTATCTTCAGAGATCATTCTTCTTGTATTTCCACATTTAAATTGAATTCCCATGCTCCCTTTTACTAGTTAAACATTCTTGCCTTTTCCTGAGATTTTTTTCTTTTTTAATACTGTTAAGTGATAATTTCTTTTCTTTGTCCTGGACATGTTTTTTGTATTTTCCAGATGTCATCTTTTCCTGCTTTTCATTATTCAATTAACTGGTATAATAACCATGGGAAACATTGACAGTATTGGTAGTGGATCAAGTGGAAAAGACACCATTGTTTGAGAAAACTGGGGCCAATATTTGCTCATTCTCCTTGTTGGATGTTCTGCATCATAAACTTTTAACCATATTTATGTTTATATATCAATTCCTCTTAAGACGATGCTCATGCCCTACATGATGTTAGTACAAGTTTTCTTCTTATTACTTCCCTACAAAGAACGTCTTCTTGCCAGATAAGACTTCCCAGAGTTTCATGAAGCTGCTAACTAACATCCTTACTTCCTTACAAGCCTACTTATTTGGTTATGGAATATATATATGATAATATACATATATAAGATATATATAGATAGATATACAGATATAGCTATATGTATCTTATATAGATATATATAGGTCTAGGTCTTCTATATAGATCTTCTATATAGATCTCTATATATCTTCTATACAGATATGTTATCTATATAGACATAGATCTATCTATCTTATAAATAGATATATCTGTATAGGTATATAGATACCATTCTTTACCTATGGAGGCCACAGTCTCCTAATCACCTGCTACTTTTATAGATTTCTTAGTCATCCCACACTGCCATCTAGTGATCAGCTCCCTTTATCTTTACAGTACTTCACTTTTCTAGTCTACTCTTAACACAACTAAGAAACCCTGTTGGTACAGTGGTTACATGCAACAGCTGCTAACCAAAAGGTTGACAACTCAAATCTGCCAGGTGCTACTTGGTAACTATGGGACAGTTCTACCCTGTCTATAGGGTCACTATGTGTCAGAATCAACTCAGTGGCAATGAGTTTGGTTGAGGTTGAGCAGAGTTGGGTTATTTTTGAGATACAGACTTGGAGTTGGAGTTAGCTGCTGGGAGCAACTCCTGTGAAAAGAAAAGGGGCAAAAAGGACAGGGCAGGGAAACTATCAGATCACAGTGCTGAACCCCAACATTCTCTGCCAGCTCAACGGCAGCTCTGAAGCAAAGATCATCTTCAGAGAAGCTCCTTGCTGAGTAGAAGTGCTGTTCTCAACCTTAACCAAAAGTCACCTGTGACTTGGCCGTGGCTTGAGTCACCTCATCACCATCTCATCGCACTCTTTAGCAGGGAGTCCTTTCTCAGTGGGGACTTAAGAGGTGGAACTTAATGTCTACCACTTGCTCCAGGTGGATAATAAGAAGCTTGAAGACCTAGACTTGGTCTTTATAAATATAAATAAAAAACCGTTGCTGTCTGGTTGATTCTGACTCAGGGTGACTCTATGGGATAGAGTGAAACCACCCCAGAGGGTCTCCACAGATTGGCGGCTGGTGGGTTTGAACTGCTAACTTTTTGATTATCAGCCACAGTGCTTAACTGTTACACAACAAGGGACCCTGTCAGCGGATGAATAAAGCATAACGTAATGCTTTGTAAAAATTACTGTAGATATAATTGTTCTTTATGTATTGGGTTTAGAAACCCTCATCAACCCCTTAAAATGTTATAGAGGAAGTAACAGCTATGTCATATGGAACACTTCAATTCTATTCCAAAGTGAAATAATGAACATTTAAATCAAATTTTTCAACCCAACCATACATACTCGTATTAAATATATGCAATGTGAAATACATTTTGCTCTGCATTTGATCATAAAATGGACCATTAGACACAAGTACATAAAAGATCTACAGCTGGCCTTAAAAATTTACCTTTTAATTTTTGCCATTTTTTGTGTGTGCGTGTGTGTATGTTTATGTGTGGCACATGTAAGTGCATGTGCTAGGGCAGATGAATCGTAAAAACAATTACATAATAAGATAAGAGATCTGTTGTTCTTAGTTGCCATCAAGTCAATTCCAACCCACACCGCGACTCCATCACGGCCTTTTGTGATCTGCGACTGAACACGGAATTGGAAAGAGATGTTCAGAATCGACTCTCATGAGCTATTATGAGCTGGGTTTGGCACAATAGACGTCATGTTGAGTAAAACATTCTCTACATTAAGAGAGACATACATTTCTTTGGGGTTAGGAATGTCTAAATCACCTGGCTTTAAATAAAAAGCAGCAAGTCTGTTGGTTTAGGATCGATTCCAACTCACAGTGACTCGTTAGAACAGCGTAGAACTGCCCCACGGGGTTTCCACGGCTGTAATCTTTGGGAAGCTGACTGTCACATCTAGCAGAGTAGCTTGTAGATTTGCACTGGCAACTTCTTCATTAGCAGCTGAGCATTTAACCACTGCACCACCGAAGCTTGTTCTATTTGAGTGTTAAACAATGGAAACCCTATCCGAGTAAAAACCACAGCAACCAAACCCTGTATGTTCTTAAAACTTCCATGAGCTTCGTTTCTAAGGAAATGTTGGTATGAAGTCAATGTTTCCACGAGGAAAATACTTCTAAATGCAAAAGTATTGTTTTTCAAAATATGTTCAGCTCAAGTACATTGAGACGGATAAAAAGAAACAAAGTCAGGTTTTGCGGGTCTAAGAGCAAAATTTACTTGAAAGCATCTCCAGAAATGTCACGGAAGTGTTAAGGAAAATAGTAACATAGCAATAAAGTGGCAAAGATGACAACACCCAGTGGAGTGATAGGTGTTGGAAGCTGTAAACTAAGCCTGCCATGGAAAGGATACCCAAAGTTGAATTTTGAAGTGATGATCAGTTTCTTCTTTTTTCTCACAGAAGACAGAGGACAGTATTTTGAATGTAAAGTGTGTTCATGTTTCAAGTTTTCATAACAAGAGTTTATTGGGGAATATGTCCAGAAATATCACAGAAACTATAAAGAAGGTGGCTGTATGTCCGTAGCACTGCAGAAGAGAGGACATCATGGTGGTGATGAGCTTCACACCCTGGATGTTCCAGAGGAGTTGTCTGCATTATGATGTCATCTTGTGTGGTCAACAACAGCCTCTCAGATATGTCACTTATACTGATGAGGAAGTTGGAAGTATCATATCATGAAAAGAATACTAAAATTGTGATTTTTTTTATTTTAGTAAAACCCAGATGGCCAATATCTTCCATAGACAGAAGGATAGAAGCAGCCACAGCCATAACTACCAAAAGCCACCTAAGCCATAGCTAGAACCATAGCCATAGCACAGGCCACCAAAGCCACTGCCATGGATTGAATTGTGTCCCCCCAAAAATGTACATGTTGATTTGACTTGGTTACGAATTCCAGTAGGGTGCCTTTCCTCCCAAGTGTTGTGAGTCCTCCCTCTGTGATATTGATGATGGAGAATGGTTTGCAGTTGTGTTAGTGAGGCAGGACTCAAGTTTATGGAATGTAAGGGAGAGAAGTGAGCTGAGAAAGTTGGGAACTTCATACCACCAAGAGAGAAATATCGAAAGCAGGGCATGTTCTTTGGACCCGAGGTTCTTGTGTTGAGATGTTTTCACTGGATTTGGACTCGGCCTACCAGACTGTGATAAATTCTCTTACTGAATGGACTTACAATTTATAAATGGATTTACAGCCTACTGGACTGTCTCAATAAAACTCTACATGAAACCTTCCACTTGTGGCATTTTCTGTTAGAGCAGTACCAGGTGACGAGGACAGCCACCAAGGCCATAGCTAAGGCCACCCTAGTAGTTACCATAGTAGTAGCTCATGGTGTCACGGACTGAAGATTTGGTTTGGTGTTGAAGGTGAGGTTCCTGTGAATGAATGTCACCATCCGTACCTGGACTTTTATACTCCTTTCTCATTGGCGTGGCCCTCTTCATAGCTACTTCTGAATCTTAATTTATATTGACAAATACAAAACAATCCAATTATACTTCTGCTTTGTGATTTGAGAAGTTTAAATGATTCTGATGAATAACATTCCTTTATGTATTTGCTTCATCTATGCTTCTTGTACCAAGACTCCGTTAGTAAAAGGTAATTATTTTCAATTATTCAAAGCCTATGACTGTGTGTAATATAACTCAATTACTAGGTGCAATCCACTCTCTTCTTGGTCACATCTGATTTTTCAGTTCTTGACTTCTCATTATCTTTATGTAAACAGAGCCAGAGCTGTCCTCTTAACCTAGAAATTGTATTTCCTATTTAATTCTTGGAATGAGTTTGAAGGTTAGTTAGGACAAATTAGTTGGAAGTTTAGTGTATAGGGCCACACAGAAGTCTAATTCAAATCCTGGACCTATTTGCCGTGAACTGTGTGAACTCAGTGAGTTTCTTCATCTTTAAAGTATCAGTTTTTCTATACATGTAAAGAGAAATAATAATCTCCCTTTGTGATCCCTGCAGAAAACCTCTTTGAAAGCACGGCCACACATTCTGAATGCTTGTTCTCCTCTTCCTTCTCACAAAATCCGTTATGTCAGAGGAGGAAATCCAGCAGCATGGGAGACGCCGTTCTTACGGAAGTACTCATAAAGCTGTGCAACTGAACTGAAACAGCAACAAAAGCGTATTCGGATGTATATCTGTTGGATGAAGGGGCAATATCTATCATTTTGAGAGAAATCTGTGTTTATTCTGAAGAACATCAAACACAATAAAGGAACATTTCTCTGAGTAGGAAGAAGGACATCATATATGGCCGTGGGAACCCCGGTGGCACGGTGGCTGAGTGCTGCCACAGCTGCTCACCAGGAGGTCAGCAGTTGGAATTTACCAGGTAGTGCTCCTCGGAAACAAAGCAGTTCTACTCTGTCCTGCAGGGTCACGGTGGGTCAGAATCAACTCCACAGCAAGAGTCTTGTTTTTCCAAATATGGAAATGGAAACTTGGTCTAAGACTTCTATCAGTATTAATAAGAAACATGATTTAACAGAAAAAATCAATTGTTCAGAGAGAAACAAATACATATGTCAGCAAAACCTAAATGGAGAAAGTCCATTTAGACGAATAAGTAAATTTTAAATCAGGTTTTCTATGTCAAAAAAGCAATTTTGTTGGAAACCTGTATCGATACAGTCTCAGTGGAACAGGGAAGTTAGTAAGATGATCAGGATATAGCAATAATGAAAGAACTTTTGGGAGATTGGTGAAACTTGACATCAGAGAACTAGGTCTTCATATTTCATCTTGGTTCTGAGAATACAGTCCAGATAATGATCTCTTTGTTCACGATCTGTGCCAAGCTATCAGGAAAGCAGTTGTAATGAAAGAGGATAAGACTGCCCTAATTTTGACGACATTGAAAAAGAATAGGCTAACATAATAAAATCTGAAGAACTAACAAGACTGAAAATTTTTAGTGGAATTCAAGAACTAATGTCTTCAATAGAAAGCAAGTCCTTGATGGTTACAGCCTCAGCCATTGAACTCTAAGGTTGAGCTAGTAAAGCCACAATAACAAAGGTATCTCAGCTTACCGTAGTCGTTCCACAGTAGCTCACAGGAACTAAAGAAAAGTCTTGATTACAAAAATATACTTTGAGTTGAAATAACACCATTCACAGAAGGATATGTTTAATTCACATTTGAGTACAGTGCCTAGCGTTACCACTGTTTAATTGATTTCCTAATTGGCTTTGGCTTGGCAATAAAAATTCACAAAGGATCAGTTATTCCTCTACTTTATGATTTTAAGCAAGATTGAAATTTTATTAAAGTTTATTCCATTTAGTGTTTTGCATAGCTTCTACTGCATGGCCCCGAATTCTTTTGATAATGCACAATAATTAGGAAATCTTCAAAACTGTGTCTTACATTTATCATTTCCTACCTTCTTGCTAAGGGTATCAACCCTCTCATTACCTCACTTCTATTTTTCTTGCTTTGGGACACAATTGTTTTCCTTTGGAATGGCCAGGGCTTTTTATTGCATCCGATATTTCTGCTTTCTCCTTTATGACTTCACGGAGGGTGATGTAGGACATGGAATAGAAACTGCACTATGAATATGAAGGTAAGTCAATGAATCAAGCCCTACAACATTTGTCCTCATGCTCTTTGACCTTAAAGATATATTTTACCATTTCTGTCTACCTTGTATTATTTACACAATGAAGATAACATTTTATGGAGCAAGACTGTCATTAAGCACTGCTTAGTTAAAAAGTATTCTCAACAGTTAGAAGGTAAGAGAAAAAGCAACATACAAAGGAATGCTCTCTAGTTGTACAGAGCTATGGTGAATTTCAGTTTACTTGACAGAAATTATTTCCAGCAGACTCACAAAAAATACAGTAAGAGAGTGAGGGCAGAGCCTCCTTGATACAAAAGTACAACCAGTGGGAAAAAAAAGCTCTATTATCAACATAATTGAAATAATAAATTGTGTTCATCTGGTACAGACTGGGCAGTGTTTTGTTCTGTTGTCCACAGGGTCACTAGGAGTCCAAATGGACTCAACAGCAGGTAGCAACAACAATATATTTGTTATGAATTTGTGCAAGGGTTCTTGGCTTTGTGTAACTTATAGACGGGAAAGAGAAATTATAGAGACATAAAACGTAATTTGAAATTCCCATGATGGCAAAGAGTTTGGTTTGCCTTTTTTTCGTAACTACTTTCAAGATGTAATGCATGTAGTTGGTCCAAATCCTAACATTAGAATGCGTGTTAAGACCATGGCAAACCCCAAAGCTTGACTACAGCTGGAGAAATCAGAATAGTTGTGGATGAAGAATTTCATTCCATGATTTCAAGTGCCCATCTAATCAAGAATGCTAGGTAGAGCTTTTATGTTGAAATAATCACAAAAAATTTATAGACTATTGAATCTTTTATGCTACATTTTTAACAAAGAGACAGAAAATATGACTCTACCTCCACCTTTCTCTGTGGATACTAAGGGGGACAGATCTCCATGCCATGAACATTTCTCTCTTTCTCTGTAAAAGGTAAAAAAGAGGGGGGAAATGCAATTAAGCCAAGAGCAAATACAGAACAAAGGATTTTTAAAAATATATATTAGTGACTAGCTTCCTTTCAAGAAAACGTCTCAGCTAAATTATTATGAAAAATTATTTCTACGAATTGCTCTTAAGACAAATCATCTCAGAGGACAAATGCTCTTTTAGTAAGACAGTATGTCCTTTAGGTATTATACAACTAAAACATTGTAGTCATCTTAATGTATGGAAAATACAGTCATTGAAATTTTGCCCCTAATTATTACTATAAAATAGTACCATTTAAAAATCAGTCCTTGATTAGCTTCTTAGTGGGCTTTGTACCTGATTTGGGCAATGTTGGACTCCAAATGAAGGCACTGAATTTCAGGAAGTCTAATTTGAGAACAAGAACTGCTAACGAAGGATGTAGTAGAGGGTAGAGACCGCTCTGGTGCCGTGGTGGTTGGTAGATCAGCTGCTAACCAAAAGGCTTGTTAGTTGTTCAAATCCACCACTTGCTCCTTGGAAACCTCATGGGGTAGTTCTACTCTGTCCTATAGGGTCTCTATGAGTCAGAATCAACTTGACAGCACCCACCAACAACAGCGATGTTGTAGTTCAACAAGCCTTCATATATTAGCGAGATTATCAGTAGAACGTAGTGAGCACATTCCTTCCATAGAAGGAGGGATAGTAGAACTCACAGAATGAAGGATGGTGGAAGGAAGGTGGAAACCAAAGACTTACCATCTTGGCCATCAAGCCACAGTCAGGCAGGGCCAGAGATGGAATCCAGTCACCAAAGTCACCAGAGTCAAAGACCAGATCACCATAGTAAATTCCACAGATACTTACGGTGTCACTGTCTATACAAGTCTTGTGATAGACTCTCAGGAAAGGGAGTGGCTCAATCCTATATCCAGAAATTCTTATTTAATTGAAAGAAAATCCTGAAATCACTATATTTAAGAGCCTTCTTGATGATTCTAGAATGTGACAAAGATTAAAATGTATTGACTTAGTGTTAAGACTTATCCTAAGTGTGGGACTCAGGGAATTGTTCCTTCTGCCAATTGCTTAGAAATCATTTATTTAGAGCTTCCTTTGTGCCAGGTAAAGCAGGTAACAAAGAAAAATTCCTGTTCTCATTAACTTTACATTCAAGCAGAAGAGCAGTTAGTGGTATTAAATAAATTATCTATTACAAATAATGTGTGTGATGGGAATAAAGAAAATAATTACATAAAGTATGGCTGTGTAGAGGGAAAGATCACTGATATAGGATGATTAAGAGAAATCCCTTCAAGAAGATGCTGTTAGAACATAATAATGAAATTAAGGAGACATTAGTGGAAATTCTAAATCAAAGAGCAGGCTAGCATAAGGAAACATAGATGGAAATGTTCTAATATGGAAATAATTTTGGCATGATGAAAGATTAGCAAGAAAGTTTCCAGGGCTAAATTGTGTCAATCAAGAAGAAAGGGTTGGGAGACAAAAGTCAGAACATAAGGCAAGGGCTAGGTTACACCGGGCCTGTTGGACTTTGATGGGGACTTTTTAAAATTGTGATTGAATGAAAGTTTACAATATAATTCAAATTTGTATGCTTGCCCACCTGCGTTTTCCTCTGCTCTCCTTACCCAGTGACAGCAGACTCCTACTTTCTGTTCCATACATGCCATATCCTCTTAACAATCCTCTGTCCCCTCCTCTCCACCATCTCCTCTCCTCTAGCAAGAGGCCAGTAGGACAACATCTTATGGATACATAGAACCATAAAGTGCACACATGGTACGGTCACTCTTAATGAAATTTCAGGTGAAAAGCGATTGAAGAATTGTTATCTTTACATGAACTCATGTTGATAAATTAAATCCAAGGAGGAGTCCAGTTCCTAATTCTGATATGTCACTGCATGTATACTCCAATTTAACAATTGGATGGAGGACAGCAGAAGCCATGTTTCTCGCTACAGAATGAGAACTTACAGGCAAGTAAGGGGCAGAGGTAGAATGACTTATGTAGTGATGGATTAGCACTGCAGGCATCACCATGAACCCTTATTTATCTACATATAGAATCAGATGACTAAATATAGAAGTTTTTAATAACCTGGCATACACGGGTGAGTACACACACGTATTGCCATGGCTGAAGATTTTATTAATAGAACACAGCAAACCTACTGTGATAAACTGATTGAAATTCAAAAGACATTCACCATACCATAAAAAATTTATTACTAGCTATCAGGTATTGAAAGACAGTTTTCTAGAACGAACTGGTTCTCTGTCCCCTATGGAAGCCGATCTCCCCAGATCATCATTAATCAAATGCCAACATCTGGTGCATCAAGTCTTCTTCACATTATTCCTGCTAGTGTCAGAAGCCAGGTGGTCCAAATAGCAGCGTAACTGTCAAGTCAGGATAAACAAAGCACAGAGGGCATTGTGTACAGGTTCCTGAAGCATTACGGTCCCACAGAACGGTGAGTCCCAGAATTATAAATTTTCCGGTATATGTTCTTTAGAAGCCATAAGACCAGTATCTTCTACAGTAAGATGGGTGGCAGCAGCCCTGTCCTTACCCTCCATCAGTGGCGAGCACACCTCTGACTGGAAGAACTGTGTCAGTCACCGGGCAGAGGCGCAGCTGACGCCAAAGCCTCGATAGCTGTAGCCCAGCCTCCGTAGTAGCTGCTGTAAGCGGCTCACGGTGTTAGGAGATATGTGTGGTTTGGTGTTGTAGGTCAGTTTTGTGAGTGTAACTGCACAAAGGCATTTATTCACACTCTGATGCATGTGGAAATCTACTCTAAATGTTACCCAGTAGAATGCATTATCGAAAAAAAGTCAGCTATTTTGTTTTGTAATACTTAGACCATGTCTTCCATTTATTTATATATGTAGTTATTTAACAGTATGCAGCCTGTTTGATTATCTGCCTCATTCAGATTCATGGGAAAAACAGTCCCTGTAATAAAATGCTGTTGGTTTTACAATTCGCATGCTTGCTTGGATTTGGAATTTTAAACTGCACATAGAAATCTCGGGAGCCGCAAGTGCTCTTTCCGTTGCATCGCCTCCGAGTGCGCGTCCTCTCTAACGGCACTCTTTCCATCAGCATCTCC
This sequence comes from Heterohyrax brucei, assembly GCA_028571685.1. Lineage (NCBI taxonomy): Eukaryota > Metazoa > Chordata > Mammalia > Hyracoidea > Procaviidae > Heterohyrax > Heterohyrax brucei. The sequence continues at coordinate 79,924,390 of CM053148.1, read as the reverse complement.
AGACTGCAATTTGTAAGGTCAGGGCATCCTTCCTCTTCTCCAGATACCCGCACTACCAGTCCTGTAAAGAGAGCCACTCGGATACAATAAATGCCTTAACGCAGTGTGTTTTTGAAGTCAAGCTAGAAACCACATTTCATATAAGATGATTGCATTTAATTTTTAAAAACACCACCTACTGAAGTCAAAGGAATTTCTCAAGGGCCATGGCCGAGGGGAACCCAGTCTGAGGGGCGGGCGCCCCTGAAGACTACCCACGCAGTTCCTGATGACCCCTACCAGCAGACCCTCGCTCACTAATGTCCTTTTATTCCACATTCTAAATTCTGTACAGTCATAAAATCACAGAATTTCAGGTTTAGAAGTGACTTGGAACATAACTTATTGTAAAGTGCTTCTAACGGTGCTTCTGAGACACAATTAGAATTGTGGGGCAACAATTTATAGTGGCAAGTCAGGGCCACAACCCAAATACTTCGATTCTCAACCCAAGATCAGCAGGCAAACTTGAAACAGAAGAAGCGGTGGCGGGCTAGTAGAAGATTCACTCTCCCTAGCGTCCAGCTCCCTCATGTTTGCCTTGTTCTCTAGGTTCTTCCCACCATCATCAGAAATAAAAGCAAATGATTTCAACTCAGCTAACATCTGTGTATGGTCAGCTGCAGTTACCTTCAAGTTAATTAGGACTCGTGGCAATCCACGTGTGTCACAGCAGAACTCTGCTCCGTATGCGCAGTTAGTTGGGCTTAAAAACAAAGTCTCAAAATAGTGAAATATCACCATAAATAGATAACCTTTGAATTTTATTTATACTTATCACACTTATTGTCTCTTGTTAATTTATCAAGAGTACAATGTGATAAAATGCTTATCTGTTTCCCTACTGATGGAGCTTTACAATCTATAAATTAAAAGGGATTGTTAATCGTAAGGAGCTTCTCTGTTTGAATCTTCTTTAGGTAGAATTTAGTTTCAATAAAATTTAAAATACATTAAAAAGTAAATAAGGACTAGTGTCTTTAACATTGTCTTGTCACAAATATAGTCAAATAGTTTACCTGATAGATCAAACGCCAAACCCGTTGTCACTGAGTTGATTCTGGCTGATAACGTCACTATGCAGTGGAACAGAACTTTCCCTAGAGTTTTCACGGAGTGGCTACTGCACTCACATGGTGGAACCAGAGCTTGGTATCAAGCTCTTAATCACTGCATCGTCAGGGTTGCATCTATATATTGTTGTTATCTTTGTTATTAGGCGCCATCAAGTCAGTTCCAATTCATAGCAACCCCATAGGACAAAGTAGAACTGGACCATAGGGTTCCCAAGGATTAGTTGGTAGATTTGAACTACTGACTTTTTGGTAAATAGCCAAAGCTTTAACCACTAGGGCTCCAATTTATATGTTAGTCTTCCTAAAACAGAAGCCAGACTAGTCAACTGTTTGGAGGTGAAACACTGATTCTTCTGCTCCTCTATCAGATTCGCAGTTCTCATTGCCTCCCACCCAGCACAGGGAGGAATGAACTCTCCCGCACTGCCCAGAGGATACCTGCTGGTTTCAATAGAAAAGGAAACTTTTCCAGATTTTTAATCCCTCTGAGATGCCAATGCATTCACATCTCAAGATTTTACCAAACATAAACCCCTCCTGGTGTAGTGGTTAAGTGGTATGGCTGCTAATCAAAAAAGTCAGCAGTTTGAATCCACCAGGTGTTCCTTGGAAACTCTATAGGCAGTTCTACTGTGTTGCTATGAGTCAGAATGGACTCAACAGCAGTGGATCTGGCCTTTTGATTTTTATTTCTCAGGAAACCATGGCGGTGTAGTGACTAAATGCTGCATCTGCTAAGCAAGAGGTTGACAGCTAGAATCTGCCAGGTGCTGCCTGACAATGCTTGGAACGTGTCTGCTGTGCCTTATAGGGTTGCTATGAGTTGGAATTGACTTGATGACAGTAGGCTTGGCTTGGTTTTTATTTCTCATTTATAATAATCCCTTCTTTTAATCAGTATGTATTTTACAAAAATGTTTACATAAAAGCCAGCCTTATTTTGCTCATTTGAAACAACTGTGAGGAAATGAAACAATCAAACAAAAACTTCAATAGGTTAGAAAAAAGATTCAATAACCTGGAAATATCTCTCAAGTCAATAGGCTTTGAACATCAGATATCTGATGAGATAACTTAGTTACTTTCTGCATTATTATACTCTCCACAACCGAAAGACCCATGCAAGAATTTAGGAACAATTTAAAAATTACCCTGATACTCCATTTTAAAAAACTTTTTATGGATTGATTGGTTGATTGATGATACTTCACAGAGAGTACACATTTAAATAATGAATTGATTGTCTAACAAACTGACGAAAATCTTGTAGGATACTTGTAGACTGGTCACCACAATCTGTATTTTTATTTTAAAAGTTTATAATGCAAAGAATAATTTATATTTGTGGAGCCATAACTGTTGGTGGTGGTATTTTCCGAGGCCATTTACATGTATTAAACTTAATTAAACTTATGAGGATTCTCTGACATACTGCTACTAACCTGTTTAATCGCATGCCCAAGGTCATCGAGCTGCTAGGTGGCTGAGGTGAGATTCAAAACCAGTTTTCTTCTCCAGAGCCAGTGATTTTATGCACTACAGAATATTGTCAGATTGGCCTTCAAAATGAATGTGAACTCTCGAAAAGTGTTTAACCTTTAAAAGACCAGAAACTTTTAAACTATTTAGGAGAGAAATACTAAAATTATTTTTAAAAGAAATTAAAAGTGAATGTTTCGAATAAATCTTTTAAAGTCCTCATTGTTACCTTAATAAAGCTGAGCGTGCTACTCATAATTTAATTAACCTTTCCTGGTTTTTTAACTACCCCATCTTAAGTATCGATTAATATAATTGTGCCATTTAAAAATAGCTGGGGAGCTGTTATCTTGCTAAAGGCAGCCTGCGTGACCTTTTAATGGCTGATCTACTTGCTCATTTCTCAATTCAGCAAATATTTACTGAATGATTATGGTCTTTCAGACACCAGGTATACTGAGTTTAAAATACAAACTATAAACCACGAACTCAAAGGAGATGACTTCTAATGTAGGAGGCAGAATGAAAAAAAATCAAACCAGTTGCCATCAAGTTGATTCCAACTCACAGCAGCCCGGAGGACCGAGTAGAACTGCCATATAGGGTTTCCAAGGAAACAGTGGTAGATTTCAACCGGTGACATTTTAGCTAGCAGCCAAGCGCTTAACGAGAGTGCCATCAGGGCTCTGCAGGAGACAGAAAAATAAGTGGTTGATAAAGAGTCAATATATAACTGAATTGCTTGGGAAAATGAATTGAAAATAAGAACAAAAATGAATTGGTGGTCTGAGCAGATGGCTTATTATTGCTTTGGGACGCCAGAGAACTGATTTTGACTCACTGATCCTTCATCTGACAAAGTAGAACTGGCCCTATAGCATTTCTAGGCTGTCACCCTCATGGGAGGAGCCTTGGTGGTACAGTGGTTACAGTACTAGGTTGCAGACTGGAAGTCCTCGGTTTGAACCCAACAGCTGTCGTGTGGGACAAAGATGTGGCAGTTGGTGTCCTTAAAGAGTGCAGCCTAGAAAACCCCCAGGACAGGTCTACTACTTTCTGTAAGTCACTATGAGTTGGAATCAACTCAACAGTAATGGTTTTATTGGGTCTTGGGTTTATTTGTCCCTGTGGGCATGTATCTCTAGATTTTTCGAGGTTGGAGCCACTGGGTGGTTAGAACTGCCAACATTTCTGTTAACTGCAACTCAAGGAAGAGGCCGGCTGACACCTAGACTTCAGCCTTAAGGCAGCCAGAGCAGAGAACCTAGCCAAGCCGTATGAGACTTCTGATCCAGAAAAGTATGTGCTAAGAACTTCTGATCCAGAAAAGTATATGCTAAGAAAAGGGTGTTGTTTTAAGCTATTTGAGTTGGTGTGAATTTGTTACGCAGCAACAGAACCTTAATGCTTAACCTTTGTTACCCTGAATGTCAAAAGCATACAGATTCTGAAAAATAAATCTTTGGTAATATTCTTGAACTTCATCATGTAAGTTTTTGTCCAAACATGTTGCAATTCAAAAGGAGTTCAAGGAGAATTGAGAAAAATAATCTCAAAGTTAAGTACACAATATGGGATTGCCATACACCCCAAAAGTAAATATGTGAGGGTTTGAGCTGCTAGGGGTCCGCTTGGTAGCCCTGTAGTGTGTGTCTTGGGGATAGATTCCTCTTGAATGTCACACCTACTTCTCGGTCTTCAAAATAGCCTACTGGCCTTAGGTTCTCTAAAGAAAGTTCTCTGCATTGTACAGGTTGCTAAAATCAAGCAATTATTTTTTTCTATTGGTGACCCTGCTGCTTAAAGTGAAATCATAGAAATAGCCTCCTGCTGATAGCCAGCAGAGAAATAGGAAACCCGGCCTTAAAACCTCAAGGAGCAGCTTTATATTGAAACTTCATTTTAAATATTTTCATTAGAATTATATTGAAGCTGGAAACTCTGGTGGCTTAGTGGTTAAGAGCTACTGCTCTTAAGAGCTCCTGAAGTCAAAGGAATTTCTCAAGAACCATGGCTGTTAGAACTATGACTGCTAACCAAATGGTCACTGGTTCAAATCCACCAGACACTCCTTAGAAATTCTATGAAGCACTTTCTGTGTCTTATAAGGTCTCTATGAGTTGGAATTGACTCAACAGCAGTGGGTCTGGTTTGAGTTTTATGTCGAAATGAATTTTGAAAATCAGGATAAAATGATATTTTTAAAAGCTATTATAAATAAGAAAAATTATACAGAAAAAGTGCTTTGTAATGGTTAGAAGAGAATACTGTATTCTCTACTAAGTACTATCTTTAAGCCATGTTTTACTTAAGGAGAGTAAAAAAGGCTTCAGTCATATATTTCTGGTTAAGAATTCTGGCCATCAAGATAATAGCATTCTGGGGCAATTCGTTCTATAACTTTAATCTTCTTTAGGCTTATGCTGGCTACAGAACGGGGAACTGGTTCTTCAAAGTTCTCTCTCTTCAGATTCACATAGCTCCCTTCCAGCAGTTGCTGGATAACTGCCCCTATTATTTTTGATGATGGTTATAACCTATGAAGTTGGAGGAACTTCCAGGGCAGTCGAACACTTTCCAATATCAAGTTTCTAAATGAGGCTCTGCCAAAAATATTGAATGAGGGCACAGGTGCTGGAGATGCTTGCATCAGGCTATTGATTATTTGGAAACGATCTACCTAAAGCCTGCTGTCTGACACCAACACTGCACCCAAACTCATTCTATACACACTTCAGGCACATTTTTTTTTTTTTTAATGTTAGGCTCAGACAGCACATTTGGGGGGATTTTCCATCACTACCCAAGCTTGATTAGACACTTCTTATAGGAAGTCCCATTACATGCCACATACGCATCTTTTTTAAGTTAATACTGAGAATTCTAATTATATATTAATTATCTGAGGTTTTGCCTCTCTGCTCAAGATCTCAGGACATCTTTTTCTGTCTTTCTGTCTCTGGTGCTTAGTAGAGGTAGGGCGTAGCATGACAATGCATACCAGCTCTGGATGGCTGAATAAATGAATGATGGAATCCATCATCGAAGTCCTCATCTTCCGTGACATTCCATCTCAGCAACACTGAGTACCCTGAGGCTCCTCTTGGCACAATTTGCATAGCTATTTTTTCTTAATGGTTGCCAAAGCCAGTTCACTGAGTAATAGAGAATCCTTTTGAAGTAATGTATAGTTACTTTGGAAAGATTATGGAAACATTGGTATTGGTACTCTGATCTCATGTGACATGGACTGTCTCACGTCCACTATTTGCTGTTAATGTCCATCCCTACTATTTTATCAGCTAATAAATGAAGTCACTCATTGCCAATATTTTCAATAATATAAACACAAAGACTTTATGTTACTTGCTATGATCATCCTGTGTTCTTGAAAAAACATTAAATATGTCATCTTCCTGGGCTTTTTGTTGTTGGTTTTTTGTTTTGTTTTGTTTTTTTCACCATTTCCAAATTCCATGGGCTTTTCTCTTTGGAATGCTTGGGTTTTAGAATTTGATGCTAAGGGCGCAACAATCATACATTAATATGTCAATAGAAAAGATTTGGATCCAGTGTGTGACCACAGTTTGCATGCAGTTTTCTCATGAAAATGTCATTCACTGCCAGGATATTCTAGGAGGGCTTTCTTCCTGACCACTGATAAAAAAGGTCCTTAGAGGGAAAAACAGATTTACACACTCTCTCCGCTTTACAGGATGGTGTCATCTGTGAAGCACATCTTAGTTGAAAAGCAAAAAGCTAATCAAAGATGCAAACACCACCAGAAGGCACAAACAACAGGTAAACACACAACCAAGCACCAGGCAGGCACTTGTGGGGGCCCAGAGGAAGAGGCGAGGCTCAAGTATACATGGATCACAGACCGGGACTTTGGGTCCTTTAAGCAGAATCACAGTTGGGTTATAAATGGGATTGGGCTGATTATCAAGTAGCAGAGTCTTTGTTATTGCTAAGATGCTCAATAGACTTCAGCAGAGCTTCTGGACCAAGAAGGAATAGGAAAAATTTCTGGCCAGGAAAGCCTCCTAGGTCACAATGGTTCAATCCATAACCAGTCATGAAGATGGTACAGACTAGCTACTGCTTCCTTCCATTGGGGTTGCCATGAGCAGGGGGACAACTAGCAACAACACACATCAAGTCAATAAAACTAGTCAAGGTAAGAAAAATGCTCCCCAAGACATTCTGGGGAACAAACATCCACAGTGTGACAACAGTCTACTTGGACACTTTCCAAAATGTACTCAGAAGAGCCAGCTGTCAGAACACATGAGTTGTTTACCCAACTGGTCAAGTAGAGCTCTGGGTGCCTGGAAACCAGAATAGCGAGTTAATGAATCCATCCCCCTCTGCTTCTGTTGACTGTCTGAGACTTGTCCATTGTCATTTAAGTGAGGCTACAAAAGCAGTCACCCTTGAAGGAATCTATTAAGAACACAGTTTCCAATGACACAGCAGAGCTGTGTCCTGCTGTGAACATCCAAAGCTAGCATGACTCTAAGAACAACAGGAGTAAATGGCACCATGCTCTTGTGTGACAAGCCCGCTCTGAGAATGTGATACTGGCTCAGAATGGCTAGGGCTGCATCAATACACTTTTAATGTCATGTAAAAAGAACTGCTGAACATTCCCTCTACCTCGCAGTCACGTAGGAGTGTAGTTTGAACACTACCGTCAGGAGATTTTTCACAAAGCATAGAGATACAGATGGCAGACACCCACATGTACTTGCTCCTAGGTATGGAAGAACTGGGTCAACAAGAACAGAAAACACACGTAGGACACGTTTAAAATGCTGGAGTAAGAAAGTTTAATGTAAAATGAATTCTCACATTTCACGCATCAATACTAGAGAGAGCAAGGATTGTGCCAAAATATTTATCCAAAAACAAATTATTGACTAAACTGTAAAATTGCCTCAAAATTAAAATTGCAACTCCAGGTGATTTTTATAAAGTCAGCCATGGTGTACTGGACTCAGACCTGTCACAGCAGCATAGGATTGGCTGGTCACTGCTGGAAAGAAGCATCCAGAAGGTAGAATCAATGAGCAGAACATCAGCAGGAAGTCCTAGGTTGCTTGCAAAGTTTCTCAGTAGAAGCCAGAGGACCAGTATCTTCCATAGCCACAGGGCCGGTAGCAGCTGTATCCACAGTCACCGTAGCCCAAGCCATAGCCACAGCCCAGGCCCCGGAAGGAACCATAGCCGCAGCCATAGCCATAGCCCAGGCCCACAAGGCCGTAGCCCAGACCACCATAGTAGTTTCCGTAGTAATAGCTCATGGCGTCAGGAGTTGAGGATTCAGCTGAGAGCGAAGTGATGGCTTGAAGAGTATAAACTCCTCTGCTTGCTTGGAGCCTTTTATACACCCTCCAGAGAGGGTGTGACCAACCACAACAATCCGGCCTGGCGTCTTATCTGCTAATATGAATGAAAACAATCTCATTAACCTCTTGTCCATTTATAGGAGAGGCCCTCACACCCACTAATTTTGAAATTCCTGCACTGCTACCTCTAAATTCTTTAAGCCATAACACATGCCTTTAAAAAAAAATTGTCTTCATGCTTCAAGTCTATAACCAAGTTTCATGAGTTTACAAAGCATGGAAGCCACACATTTAAATAATCTCGAGCTCTCCCTGAAATAATACCTCCCCTGCCCACTGCAGCAGAAAGTGCTCAGAGACCACCGAATACAATAAGAAAGATTTAGAGAAATGGGGTCCAACAATTAAGATGGTAAACTTAGTTGTTCTAAGTGCTACACACCTCGCTGCTGAATATCACTGTGGGCATCTTCAAAGTCCTCCCCTTGGGAAGGCACGCACTGATGCCAGTGCCTAGTCCACCCTTCAAGCAATTTTGGAACTCTTTCCGGAATGGCCATTGGGTTTGGCGGCAAGTATGCAAACTTAATTGTACAGTTGTCTGTGAGGGAGTTTTTAGCCAGTAAACAAATAACTATTGGAATACCCTCCCTACTCACCTCATCTGGCTCCTAAAGACTTGTTTCTTTAAATGAAGATAAAGGAAATATTGAAAGGAAGATATTTTGATGACATTCAGGACGTCAAGGGTAATACAACAACAGTTCTGATGGCCCTTCTGGAAAAAAGAGTTCCAAAATTGCTTGGAAGGGTGGGTTAGGCACTGGCATCAGTACATAGCTTCCCAAGGGAAGTACTTTGAAGGTGACTATAGCGATATTCAGCAAAGAGGTATGTAGCACTTTTTTCTGAGACGAGTCCATGGACTTAATTGGCAGTCCTCAAATGACTTTTATTGCATGGAGCCATGGTGGGGCAAACAGTTAAGCACTCCAAGTCTAAGCAAGAAACTGGAGGTTCAGATTCACCCAAGCGCTGTCTAGGAGAAAGATCTGGTGATCTGTCTCAAGAAAATCCTATGGAACAGTTCTACTCTGTCACATAGAGTTGACAAGAGTTGAAAATGACTAGATACCACTCAATAACAAATTGTTATCGCCAATAATTTCTGTATTCTTGTTTCTTCCCTAAGATCCCTGTGAATAGTATTTTTTGTTTTGTTTTGTTTTTTGTATTCTTAAGTAAACGTCAGGAGTGTGGCATTTAATCACAAACACTAGTTTCAAGCTTATTCCCAGTGTTCTCATTCTTACTGCTTCTTATGTGTTTATTACGGTTATATGGCACTCAGTCTCACGTGTGTCAACATTCCTTAAGTGTGAAATACCGAAAAGTTTTCCAATAAAAGTCAGCATGTGTATAATTTGGGGTATGCATTTGTGTTTATGTATATGACACATTTTGCACTTGTTTTATTATTATAATAGATGCATATCTTGAAATGCATATTTAGTACGCTTCTGTTGTTAGCCATCATCAAGTCAGCCTCCAACTCATGATGACCGGGGTTAAGACTGTCATGATCCACAAGGTTTTCATTGGCTGGTTTTTGGAAGGTGGTCACCAGACTTTTCTCCCTGCTCTCAGTGTGAAAAGTCAGCTGAACCCTGTTTAGCAGGACAGCAACCCTGAAGCCTCCACTGCCAGAAGGCTGGTAGCTGCATTCTGAGGTTTATTGGCCAGGAATTGAACCTAGGTCTCCCACAGGGAAAGCAAGAATTCTGAGTGAGGTTGTCAACCTGTAAAAAGTCAGAAAAGTTCCAGTCTCACGAAGAGCAGCCTGACAGGATCTGCCAAGAGGAGTGAGCGCCATCCAGTCTTGCAGAGGATCCACTGCCTAGCATGGTATCTATTCATGTGTTGTCTTTGTTGCTAAAGCACCCTCTTCATCTCCCCATCCAGTCACAGGTAGTGGTGCCAAGAGGCAGCAGGAAAGCTCTGTTTACCCAGAAAATGATCAGAATCTTGAGGAAATGAATTAGGAGAGACAAAACATATTGGTTTTCTGTGGCTGGAGAGTTCTTTAAAATCTGATATTAAATTGCTCCGTCATTTTTATGACACATCTCAGCGGTGATAATAATTGAACAAATAAAGATATAACTTTTATTACTATTGAATTGCACTATGAACATTTTGCTACAGGAAATTGGAACTTTTTTTTTAAATTTCTGTGTTGTCTAAGATGACCCGGCACTTTATGAGAACTGTTAAATTTTATGTTCTTTCTCTGACATGTCAGATCATCAATGTAATGATCATACACACATTGCCAATGAACACCGACACAGGGCAAGGAGTTTCTCACCACTATTGTCAGTCATTTTCTGTAGAGGGTATCAGTTTTGTTTTATGCTGATAAACTAATTCAGACTCATAGTGACCCTACGGGACAGAGGAGACCTGCCCCCTAGGGCTTCCCATGCTGTAATCTTTACAGAAGCAGACTGCCACATCTTTTTCTCATGGAGCACGGGTAGGTTCAAACCACAAGCCTTTTGGTTAGCAGGTGAGTGTCTTAACCATGTGAAACCAGTACTCCAGGTGAGAATATAAAAAATCCAAAACTTGTTGCCATCAAATCAATTTCAACTCATAGCGACCTTGTAGGATAGAGTAGAACAGCCCCTATGGGGTGTCCAAGGATGTAAATCTTTATAGAAGCAAACTACCATGTCCTTCTCTCATGGAGAAGCTGGTTCTAACCACTGACCTTTTGGGTAGCAGCCAAGCACTTAACCATGGTGTCACCAAGGTCCTTTGAGTGATAGCGTAATAGAACTTGAACACACCTGCTTCTCGCTCATCAGTGACCTTCCATCCAAGGACTCTCTGGGGCTGGTAGAGCAGCAAGGTAAGGCACAGGGGTTCATACAGAGGCTTGGAGCAACCGCCAACCACCACCACCCCAAACTCTACAACTCTGTGGGAGTGGGGATGGGGAGTCTCTCAAACCACAGCATCACAAGAAGCACTGGGACTAACTGGGGGGTAGCACCCCAGTCTGAAAATGGGGCACTGCCCCAACTCCCACATAACATCAGTTTTTGCATAACAATCTGGTCCTCGGAACTCAGCCATGCCAGTAAGTAAGGAGATCACTATGTAATGATATGATCACATACTTGAACAATGCAAATATTATGTGCAATGATGATTTTAGCATGTTCTCTTAGCCTGAAGTCACTAAGAAAATCAAGTCAATTGTCAATGATATTAAGAGTACAATTAGATACCCAACCCACTGCCATGGAGTTGGGTCTGACTCATAGGGACCCTAAAGGTCAGAGTAGAACTGCCCTGTAGACTTTCCAAGGAGCACCTGGTGGATTTGAACAGCCACTTTTGGGTTAGCAGACATAGCACCTAACCCACTATGCCATCAGAGTTAAGAGAGACAGTTTCGAAACAACAATCAACATATGTGAACCTTGCATATATACTTTAAAAGACCCTTTAAAAAACATAATTAAATAATGTCTTAGTCAAATTTTAATAACAACATAAGATTCAGGGAAATGGATGTAACAAGAAATCTGCCAAATCTAGAAGGAATTTTATGAATGAACGTAGACGACTTCAGTGAAGATGCGTTTATAGTTTCCATATCACTGTATAAGAAGATAAAACACAGAAAGATTCACAATTCCTCACATTTAAATTTACAAATGTAGTGGGATTCTGATCAATATCACACTGTGCTTTTTTTGAAAAATTATAAAATTATTTTAACATTCATGTGAAAAAAATCTGATTTTTCTCATGAAATATGAGAATACAGCAAAACAAAGCATGTACTATTGTCAAAATTAACAGAATTCATTTGGAATATAACAAGAAATCTAACTGATCATTGTGTTTCTTCTCTAGCATTTAATTTACCAAATATGCAGAAGGCAACTGAGTTTGTAGTTATATCTGTGTGCTATCTTTTTTTTATGTTTAAACACTGGAAAATGGTTAGTATGAAATACACTTCTTTACTGGTCTATAGGCTTTCAAAAGTCTGGAAAAATTACCTTGACTAGAAGTCTGGAAAAATTACCTTTACCAGAAATGACTTAATTTGCTCCTGTAATTTCCACTCAACTTAATCTATCCAATCCTTTTCCTTTTAAAATTGCATTTCATTGTACTTTCAGTGAAGGTTGCAGAGCAGTTTAAGGTTCTATTCAACAATTTCTGTACAAGTTTTCCAATGTCATTGGTTGCCTGTTTCCTCTTGAGATATTTAAGGTAGTGTAATGTATTTAAGTAAAACACAGCTTTTATTTAGATATTTTAAACTTTTTAGCGTACAATCTGGAACAAGTTTGTCCTATAATTTGGGAAAAAATGTTTTGCACTAACTGTAATATTTTCTTGCTCACATTTAAATTCTGTGACATGTATGCACGCACACATTTCTGTTTTATTGATTATTCCAGCCAATTGATCTATTTACCAACACTACTCATTCTAATGTATTAGTATTTGTTTGAATTTTTCTTATTTTCTCTATGTCCTTTGCAGCTACCTTTCTCTAACTTTGAAAGCTGTATAAACATCTCACAAAATGTCCCTTCTTTCCCTGCCATTGTTCAGTGATGTAAAGACTAGACACACACTCTCTTTACAGCTTGAGAATCAAGAGTAGATTTTTACATAAATGTTTTTATTTCCCTTATTTTTAAGTGTTCTATTGTCTTTTTATTTTATCTTTTACTTACTACTTGATAAATATATACATTTCAGTGAGATTGTTATTAAACTAATCTGTAGTTCTATAGCATCATGGGTTGATAATATGACATTTAAGAATCTTTAAATAATTGAGTATTTTTGAACATAGGATATGCTGGTTATTTTTCTAAATAATGTAAAATGGTTAAAAAACAGCTGTGATTAAGAATATGTACTTTTTTCTACAGAATCAGTTGTATTTTCTAATTCACCAATGCCTATTATGTTTCTATACCTAAGTCTCCTGATGGCATAGTGATTGAGTGCTACAGCTGCTAACTGAAACATCAGCAGGTTAAATCCACCAGGTGCTTCTTGAAAACTCTGCTCTACTGTGTTGCTATGAGTTAGGATCTACTCGACAGCAGTAAGGTTTTTTTTTTTTTTTTTTTTGGTTTTTTAATCTTTCTGAGACTTACAGTTGTCTGGTAAACTCGTTCAGTGGTGTTTCTCTAAATGGGCTTATTTCTCACGTTCACCTGCCTATTATTTCCTGTTCTTTGGCTCATGGATGATGATGCTGAGATAACCGTATTGTTAATCGTACTCTTACCAGTTTATAATTGTACATTTGAGTTATGAAAGTTATTAAACGTAGCTCAACTCCATTTGCCTTGATTTTGTTCACTTACGATTATTACTTTTAATCTTTAACTATCTTTTTCATTTTTACCTTTCCTGTTTTTAAAGCCTGTGACCACTGCTGACACCTAGTGTCCACATACTCCAAATGTCTAGGGTAATCACATGCACTGAGGTACTCAGGTACTCTTGAGGGCAAAGATGACCTCAGTGTGGAACTTACCGCAGTCTGGACACAATACATTGTAGGATGATGTTAGCCAAGTGCCGTCGAGTCGGGTTAGCAGGTGATCTAACCCTGAAGCTATGAAACGTTAAGTTTATGTAGCTGCCTATTTTCTAATCATCTCCCAAGCACAACCTTCTGGTTATGATCAGGCTGATTATCCCACACAGAAGGAATGAGTCGATTATACTGGGTTTGAGTCCTTTGGCCATCACGATAGCAGTTCCTCAGCATAAATTGGTTAACTGGTCTCCGATCATGATTTTATTCTCCATACAAAATAAATATGGTATGCTGGTAAGATGGGCTGTGAGTATTCCCAAGTCCTTCTCACTGTAATTTGACTCTGGAAGTTCATAAAATGATTTGATTATTGTTTACAAGTCCATGTAGGTTAACTACAGGGGGAATTCATAAACCCAGTAAACTTGAGCGTCACCGTTTCTGAAAAAACGATTTCTTATTGTGCATCAATGAGTCAATGTCATGCTTCATATATGATTTGAATGTAGTTAATGTGATTCAGTTCCAGAAGGATGGGTTTGCCCTTGAGATACTGGGTAAAGCAGCTAACTGAACCTGGAAGCTTAAGGGTTTGACTTTTGATGGCAATATGTTCATCAAGGTAATTAATGTCTCCCTAGGAGACCTGAAGAGCTTGATTGCCAAAAAACAAAGGTGAGCAGTTTGAATCCACCAGTCATTCCTTAAAAACTCTGTGGGGACAGTTATACTCTGTCCTATAGGGTCACTTTGACTCAGAATCAATTCAGCGGCAACAAGTTTGATTTTCTGGTTTTGTAGGAGGCTTCTAGAAATTTGGCTTTTTTCTTCTCTAGAGATTCTGAAAATGTGTTGGTGTCTTTGGTGAGCTAAGAATAATTTTCCAGTTGTAATCGAGTTGATTCTAGTTCATGGTGACCCTATGTGTGTCAGAACAGAATTAAGTTCTGTAGGGCTTTCAGTGGCTTATTCTTTGGAAATAGATCACCAGGTCTTTCTTCTGAGGCACTCTAGGTGGATTTGAACCTCCAACTTTGGGTTAGAAGCCAAGTGCATTAACCATTTTTACCTTCCAGGAACTCCTAACAGTTGGGTAGGCAATATAAATATTTCTGTAAATATATAACTAGCACTAAGCTCTGTACTCATATTGTACTTCATAAAATATGTTTACCAAGACCATTTCCTTAATGTACTGTTGAGCAATACCGTGGGACACTCTAGAAGGACAACTATAAGGACATAGATGACCAGCTACTTTAGTGGTCCTCACACACTCGTTTTTACTTTTTTTATGCTACCTTTATTGTGTATATTTGGTTTATTACATTATAGAACATATTTTGAAAGCTCTTAGAAGTATTTTTTCTCAGATCTAAGATTTGCTGTAATCCTAGGGACACAAAATCATTGTAACTAATTTCTACAATAGTAATAAATCCAAAGCAGCAGCTAATTCCTAGTTTAAAAAAAGACTTCAAAGCCAAGCCAGTCAAATTCCGTCAAGTCGGTACAGTTCATTTAATAATCATGAAAAGTCACACTAAGGGTAAGATGTAAAGCAAAGATAAAAGTTTATACACAAGAATTTGCTCACAGTAGTCTTTATAAAAAGAAAAACAAAAATGATAGATCATACTAAATATGCAACAATAAAACCCACTGCTGTTGAGTCTAGTTTGACTCCTAGCAACCCTAGAGGTCAGGGTAGAACTACCCCAGAGAGTGTCCAAGGAGTGCCTGGCAGATTTGAACTGCCGACCTTTTGGTTAGCAGACGTAGCACTTAACCCACAGCGATGCAATAATAAAGTAATGGTAAAATATAGCACATTAATAGAACGGAATAAAGCTCATGCAATTGAGTCTAATCCAACTCATAGTGACACTCTAGGATAGGATACAACTGCCCTATCAGGTTTTCAAGGGGCAACTGGTAGCTTTGAACTACTAGCCTTTTAACTAACTCTTAACCTCTTGCCACCAGGACTCCTAGAGTGGAAAACTATGTGATCATTAAAAATATTCATCTAAAGACACTTTAATGTCACAAGAAATTCCTAATGGTACTGTAATGGTTAAGACTCCATGTTAATTTGGCTGGACAAGTCTCCATGTGTGACAGCTGTATCGAGTGGCAGGAGTGGGATCTGTGGTGGCTTCCTGTCCCTGAGCTCTCGTCTCTAAACCTTCCACCATCCACTTGCATCTGTTCATATTGCCAGCAGCTCCTGCGCCCTTCTCTTTTTGCATCTGATTCTTGGGACTTGAACTAGCAACTGATGGGTTCATCTGCCCTTACAGGAGTGAGAGTCCTAGCCTCTGACTTGCCAGCCCCTGCAGTTCTGTGAGTCAGCAGAGACCTCATAGTCTCGTCCACCAGCCTGAGGCCTGCCCGCCTACACAGCCTGTGCTCTGGAACTCTTCTCTCTGACCTGCTGATCTAGGGTTCACCAGCTCCCATGGGTGCATGAGGCTTGTAGCAGGACTTGGGATGGTTCAGCTTCTACAACTGTGTGAGCTGTTTCCTTTTTAGAAATATTTCCCTGTACATATTATACATGTTACTGGTTTTGCTTCCCTAGAAAACCCAGCCTAAGATGGCTACAAAGTTTATTAATACGAGTAGCACACAAAACAATCATTGCATTATTTCAATCAGCTAAATTGTATAAAATCTCATCAATAAAATATATTTTAAGGAAATCTGTTAAATTACCCACAGTGATTGTCTTCTTTGTACTGTTCGGTATTTTCCCAATAGGCAGCTATTATTTTACGATCACTATATTTTATAATCAGAAAGTAAGCCTGTTCTTAAATTTTTATTGTACTGAATTAGGAAGATAGTTTTACTGCTTGAGGAACATTTCCACACAATAATATCACTTTCTGAGCCTTACGCGGAAAGGGCTGTGAATTCTAGGTCACGCAACAGAAGTAGAGAGCTAATAGGAGGTTAGGCATGAGAATACTCCAATCAGATTCCAGCTCCACCACTTGCCTGCTGACTCAGCAGTCTGTGATATGTTATTTAACTCTTCTGACTCGTGTTTTGTAAACTGTGAAATGCAGATGTTATTAAGCACAGTCATGAACTGAACTGTGTCCCCGAAAAAATGTGTGTAGAAATTTGCCTAGGCCACGATTCCCAGGATTGGGTACTTGTACTCTGTTTTGTGACCTTCAGATGCTGTGCGTCCTAGTTTCTACCTGTGGTGAACAGACAGGGTGACGTTAAAGAGGATTAGGCTTAGGCTGGGACTGTAATACCCTTACTAAGATTGTCCTCTTTGTACTATTATATATTTTCCAAATAGGCAACTATTATTTTATAATCAGAAAGTAAGCCTGTTTTAAATTTGTATTGCACTGAATTAGGAAGATAGTTTTACTGCTTGAGGAACATTTCCACATAATAATATTACTTTCTGAGCCTCAGGTGGAAAGAACTGTGAATTCTAGGTCATGCAACAAGTCATAGCAATCCCGTGTGACAGCAGGTGTTAATAACATCTCCCCTGCAGAGCTGAGAAGACAGGAAGAAAGTGAGAGTAGGAAGTTGGTACACAGTTCTTAGAGCCTAAGCAATCAGTATGTGTTAGCTGTAGTGTTGGACAAAATACGTGGAAATGCTTTCTTTAAAACAAATAGACCTCATATATCATCAATAAGAAAGGTTCACCGAGAAAGTATTCACTTAAAATGTTAATCATAGAAGAAGAGAAAGACTTTCACTCACCAGAGTTAGGGTAATGTTCTCCGGGATAATTCTCTCAGCTGGACACATGCACAGCATGGTAGGATTCTACTTAAAGCATCTGGCATATGATGACTTGAAATAGATCACTTGCAGAAATTACTTCTTAAAAAATAGATGGAGGGCACAGTCAAACTTCAAGTAAAACAGATAATTTCTGGGCTGCCAGGAAATATACGAGGTATGACAATTAAGTTACAGAACTCATCCTAGAAAAAATGCTACATACCTCGTTTGTGGATACCACTACAGTCACATTCAAAGTACTTCCCTTGGGAAGCTACAAACCGAGGACAGCACTTTGTCCACCCTTCGAAGCAATTCTGGAAGTCTTGTTCCAGAATGGCCATCAGAGCTGTTGTCTTGACTGTCATCAAAATGTTTTCCTTTCAACATTTCCTTTATCTTCTGGTAAAGAAAATGTCTCTGGGGGACAGATCAGGTAAGTAGGGCGGGGGTTCTAATAGTTATTTGTTTACTAGCTAAAAACTCCCTCACAGACAGCTACACAATGGAGTTTGTAAACTTGCCACCATGCACAATGGCCATTCCAGAAACAGTTTCAAAATTGCTTTGAAGAGTGAACTAGGCACTGGTGTCGCTGCACAGCTTCCCAAGGGGAGTCCTTCGAAGCCGACTGTTAGTGATACTCACCAGTGAGGCATGTAGTACTTCGAACAATTAGCTTTATGGTGTTAATTGTCAGACCTCAGCTGTATGAGTACAAAAATCGGGAGTAGCCCCACCAGCAGAAGGAGGTGTCAAAATTTTTGTGATGAGGTCTAAAGCTATTCTGTAACTTTAAATTCATTCATTTTCATATTTGTTCATTCAGTAAACGTGTATTGCACATGAATTATGAGGTAGAGCCCTGTAATTTGGAGACACTTGAACGGAAATAACAAAATCTGTAGATAAATGTTCTCATCCTCACTTTTTTAGGTGAAAACAAAAATATCACATGATGGTAAGGTAAAAACAGAACCCAGAAAGGGGTGCAGAACGACCACAAGGAACTGAAGTTTCAGGTAAACTGATGAGGAAGACCTAAGAGACAAAGAAACTTTTGAGACAATTGTTAGAGAAGATGAGGAGATTAGCTGTGAAGATATCCAGGAGAAGAGCATTCTAGCCAGAAACGCTGAGAGGGGAGAGCGCAGGGTAGACTCTGGAACAGTGGGACACGATGGCAGCCAGAGCAGCGGGTGTAGTAGGAGCTGGGAAGTCAGAGGAGTTCTGCAGGGGAGAGGGTGGTGAGCAGACAGGTGATGGAGGAGATTCTGAGGCAACTGTGAGGCATCTGGCTTTTACCTTGAACGAGACAGGAAGCTAGGGGAGAGTTGTGAGCACAAGAATAGCGTGGTCTTTCATGATTTACATCCTTGTGTCAACCAGTGATGACTCAAAGCTGCCTGGAAAAAGAGAAGTACTGACACCCCCGGGCACACTCAGCTCTCCCTCTGGGTGGACAAAGCTCCTGCTGTTGTCAGGTGCTGTTGAGTTGGTTCCAACCCAGAGACCCCATGTGCAAAAGAACAAAACACTGCTGCATGGTGCCCACAATTGTTGACATACTTTAGTCCATTGTTGCAGTCACTGTGTTACCCCATGTTGTTGAAGGGCTTCCTCTTTTTAGCTGACCCTCTGTCCAGTTCCATGTCCTTCTTCAGGGACTGGCCTCTCCTGAGAGTACGTCCGAAGGTAGGTAAGACGTAGTCTCACCATCCTTGCTTCTAAGGAGCTCTCTGATTGCCTTTCCAGCACAGATCTGTTTGTTCCTTTGGCAGTCCATGGTATACTCAAAGCTCTTGTAGACTCCAGCAAAGAGAGGGGTTCTGGTTGTTGGGAGGTGAAAGCACTCCAGGAGTCATTATGCAAAACAAGTGGTAAATAAATCCAAGGGGTTGTGAGTGGAGCGCTAAAAGTATATGCTATCACTATCTTGGATAAGGTCCAGGTTCTGGTGGTGCAGAGAGTAGAAATGACTAGATTCTTGGTGTATTGGAAAGTCAGTTAAGTATAACTTTTTGACAGATTACAAGAATACTTCACGAGAAAGACAGAGGTCAAGAAAGTGGAAGCTTTTCTTGTGAATAGCTGGAAACATAGAGATGGTTTTAACTGATACGTGCAAGGTAGTGGCTAAGCCAGTTTTCTTTAGGGTAGAGTAAGATGTGACTTCCAGTTGCAGACTGTTAGGTCTGTAAGATTTGTGGAGATAATTGAACACATGGCCTGGTCTTTGAGTGAGATGTCTGGTGAGAAAAAGCAACGTTCATGAGCATGTAGCTGCTCTTGAGTACCACGTGATTGAATGAGATCGCCAGGTGAATGACGGTGAATATGAGTCTGAACAGAGAATTAGAGGAGATTCAAGGGCTGAGATTCAGACTGCGACAAAATTAAGAGATCAGAGAGAACAGGGACAAACATTCAAGAAGTTTGGAAGGCTCTTATAAGTGAAACCAGAGGAGAATAAAGAAAGCTTGTGGAACTACAGATAAAGTGAAGAAACCGTATCAGAAAAGGACTCATGATCATTTCGGTAAAAGCTGCTGAAAGAGACCAAGAGCTGACCACTGAAATTGGTAGAAACATTCACTGATGACATCATTAGGTGTCCTTTCAATAAACTGAGGCCATAATACTCTAAATTGTGATGGAGGCCAGTTCAGTAGAAAATCAAGAGGTTGAAACTTGGCAGTGTAAGTTTAACAAGTTTTGCCCTAAAGGTGAGTGAAGAAAGGTATTACCAGCCTGAGAGAGGAACGACAGTCAGGTATGATTATTTCCAGCTAACACAATGATTTAAAGAGTCCGAGAGAAGTATTCTATTGTAGAAATAGAAAGTAGGTGTCTTAAGTGAGATTTAGCCTTTTTGGTGGCAAGTTGCTTGTGGACTTGGTGAAAGCAATGAGTGAACACATGACATCAGATTTCCTGAGGCTGAATCCCAACTCCACTTCTTACTAGCACGGCAGAAAGTCTGAAAATTGACTGATCCCGTTTCTTCTTCTGTGTAATAGAGATAATTAAAACTACTCCTAGCTTTATTGAGGATAAGATTAGATTATGGATGCAAAGTACTTATCACGCTACTTTGTGTATAATAACACTCAGTAAGAAATTATTTTTAAGTATTTATTATTGTCATCTTCATCACCACTGGCAGAAAGGAGATATTTCATGTCCCTTCTCTTTGCAAAGGGAATGGACTTTCTCTCCTTGCTCCCAGGATGGAGTAATGAGGTGAATATTTCATGATGACTTACTCCCTCCCGCCCCTAATTTGATCCTATGGCGGAGGAGGCAGAGCTCTGTGATTACCTGACCCACCTCGTCATCTTTCTGGACATAAAAATAAATTAAATTCTCCAGATTCTCTTGCATGTGAATGGATCATGTGCCCGGTGACGTATGAGAGTAAAAGCAATGCAGTTAAGTCCAGCCCTAGCCTTAAGACACTTCAAATTCTCTGTACCTTCTCTTTCTTCCTTTGCCTAAAGAACAACCTGGCTGTGGTTTCTCTTTTGGACTGGCTTCTTCTCAGGCTTCTGGGGCACTTGCCCAAGTCTGCTCCCGGTACGGGAGGCCAGTGCTCTTTTCCTCCTATTTCCAACACTTCCACTGAGTAGGAAAGTAACCCTGGGGAAAGAGTGGTTGAGAATTAAGGCTGCTAACCAAAAGGCTGGCCGTTCAAACCCACCAGGCACTCCTCGAAAAGTCTATGGGGCAGTTCTACTCTGTCCTGTAGGGTTGCTAGGAGTTGCAATTGACTCCACAGCAAAAGGTTTGGTTTCGGTTTTGGGTCCCCTCTGTGGATCTCTAGTGTCCCAGTGGTGAAGCTCTCTACTGCTAGTCAGAAGGTCGTTGGTTTGAACTCCTCAGTGACTGTGTGGAGGCAAAGGCCTGATGATCTGTCCCCATTAATGTAACAGCCTAGGAAACCCTGTGAGGCAAATCTACCCTGCCTTCTGGTGGTCACTGCTACCACGAGGTCTGACTATTAAGTTCGGGAACTTAATTGTTCTAAGTGCTACATACATCATTACTGAACATCACTACCTTCAATGTACTCCCCTTGGGAAGCTAGGCACTGCATCTAGTCCATCCTTCAAAGCAATCTTAGAACCCTTTCCAGAATGGCCATTGCACACACTGGCACAGTGGCAAGTTTGTGAACTTAATTGTATAGTTGTCTGTGAGGGAGAATTTAGCCAGTCAAGAAATAATTCTATCGGGAAATCCTCCCTACTCACCTGATCTGTCCCCAGTGACTTTTTTCTTTACCAAAAGATAAAGGAAAGATTGAAAGGAAGACATTTTGATGACATTGAGGACATCAGGGTAATACAACAACTGCCCTGATACAGATTCCAGAACAAGAGTTCCAAAATTGCTTTGAAGAGTTGACTAGGCTCTGGAACTGGTGCGCAGCTGCCTCAGCAGAGGACTTTGAAGGTGACTGTAGTGATATTCAGCAATGAGATATGTTGCAATTTTTCTAGGATGAGTTAGCAAACTTAATCGTCACATCTTGTGCAGTGTTTTTCTTTTAGTAAAAGATTGGTTCCAACTTTTTCTTCTCTAAGACTCCATTCTATCATCTACAATGACAGAGAAAAGTTAGTCTAGTAGCCATGTGAAAGTTGTCCAACAAATAAGGAAAACCAGGAAATAATTGATGCCTTTGAATTATGGTGTTGGCATGGAATATTAAATAACACCATGAATACCAGAATAACAAACAAATGTGTCTTGGAAGATGTGCAGACAGAGTGTTCCTGAGAAGCATGGATGGCAAGACTTTGTCTTAAGTACTTTGGACATGTTATCAGGAGGGACCGGTCTTTGAAGAACATCATGCTGGATAAAGCAGGAGGTCAGCAAAAACGAGGAAGACTCTCAGTGAAATTGATTGATATAACGGCTGCAACAGCAGACGCAAAGATAGCAAGATTTTAAGGCTGCTGCAGGACGTGGCAGTGTTTCATTTTGTTGTACATAAATTGCTATGAGTTGGAACTGATTTGATAGCATCTGAGAACAATAAAGTCTGTCTTATCTATTCATACATAAACACATACTTGTTTACATATACATATATTTATATAATATAAAATCTCAAAATTAACTATAATATTGTGCCTGGAATGGGTAGTATCATGCTATTATGGGTTACAATTTCACACTCATTTGATTCATTCAGAACTCATTTGTTGCGCACCTATTGGGTGCAAGACTCTGAAAAACAGATATAGCAGAAACAATATAAAGATGCTGATTTCATGGCTCCTATGTCTACTGCTCTTAGATGCATTATGGACAAGTTTGAAAAAGCAGGGCTAGGGTTGAAGTACAAGATGGGCTTTAAAATGTACTCTGTAGAGAATAGATGGGAAGGAGCAGGGCCATATGCGAGGAGACCAGAAAAGGGGCTTTTTCGGTAGTTCAACTGGGAAATAATAAGCCTTGGGATGAAAATATGACATCAGAGATAAGAGATATGACATCAGAGATAAGAATATTTTCAAGACACACTTCGAAAATAAAATCAATAGCAATTCACAACTAATCTAATTTAGGATAGTGTTATAGATTGAATTATGTCCCCCTCTCATGGATTGAATTGTGTGCACCCTAAAATGTGTGTAACAATTTGGCTGGACCATGATTCCCACTACTGCATGATTGCCCTCCAATCTGTGATTTTCCTGTGCTGTATATCCTAATCTCTGCCTGTGGCTAGTAGATGGGGTTACATTAAAGATGGTTACAGTGAAACTATAACCCCCTTCCTTAGGTCCCCTCCCAGCTCCAATGTAAAGAGTGATTCCTTGGAGTGTGACTTGTACCACCTTTTGTTCTTTTATCCCGCAAGAGGAATAGGTAAAAGGAAAGGGGAGTAAGCAGAACATCAGGGACCTCATACCACTGGGAAAGCAGTGCCGAGAGCACAGTGTGTACCTCAGAACTGAGGTTCCTGCACCAAGATGCTCTCCGACCAAACAAAGACCAGAGCCAACAGTGAGAAAGAGTACCTTCAACCCTGGGCCCTGCAAACTGAATTCAGACTTCCAGCCCACAAGATTCTGTGCAAATAAAGCTTTCCCAGTTAAAGCTATCCACTTGTGGTATTTCTGTTAGAGTAGTGCCAGATGACTGAGGCATCCTCCAAAGTGCTGTGTAATCCTAATCCCTATAACGAGCCCTGGCAATGCAGTGATTAAGAGCTACAGTTACTGAAAAGTTGACAGTCGAAGTTCCCCAGCAGCTCTTTGTAAACAGTATGGGACACTTCTACTCTGTCCTGCCTTCAGGCTTCTTGCCTCCTAAACTCTGAGAAAATAAACACCTACTTGTTAAAGCCACCACTGCAGTATTTCTGTTACTAGCACTAGATGACTGTTATGTCAGCAACATTCTTAATCATACTCCCAGGCACAACAGGGTTTGCATAAAAGTAGAATTCAAATGCAAGTCTAGGAGAAAGGAAGCTAACAAACAAAATACACTTTTAGTATAGCACTGTTGGGGCTGTCTCAGCACTGCAGAATGTGATATCTAGGACAGGTTTTATTTTGGGGGGATTCATAAGGTTATGATTTCGTGTTTGTTTATTGTTGGTGTGTGTGTGTTAGATACATCACTTATTGGTTATCTGAATAATAATTGAATACTCACTAAAGAATGTCAAAGAGAGAGGATTTGAAGACACAGATACTGAAGACTGAAGGCAGAGGAAAGGTAAAACTCCAACTGAAGTAGGAAGTGACGGAATACAGAAACATGGAGAGATTAGGTTTTGATTACGTTTAAGGATGCTTTCGCAGGGGTGGGGGGTATAGACAAAGGCTGATTAATCAGTAAGCAAAGTAACCATGTGATTATTTGTGTTTACTTACCACTCTAATGCATAATTTCATATGGGTTTTACTGAATCACATAGTTGAAACTGTATACTGGAGACCAGTAAGTCAGCACAAGTCACCCCATGCATACCTTGATTACTGGGCAATCTGTACCTCAAAATAGGTGGAAAAGGCCTGTGAGACTATAAGTCTCCTGTGAGATGCGTCAAAGTCCATTCTCTACTTTCTTCAGGCTCAGGGAAGTTCCTGACAATGAACACAGTCAGTAAATGCTGGTAAACAAGAAACAGTTGCGTGGCAATGAGAACAGAGTTCCCATTCCATGGTCCTATCATGTACCCCAGGTGAGTCTTAGAAGTTGATTTATTCAACTCATCTATGATTACCAGCCACTATTCTTGTTTTCAACCGTCAGGATGCTGACATTTACATCCTTTTGAAAATTGAAACATTGAAAACACAACATTAAACACAACTTCACCTTCACAATCGTCCAAACATTGAAAATCTGGCCACGTCATTTTCTTATTAAAACTCTTTCATTAGGTGCCCACTGCAGTTTTGTTAAAATGCAAACTTATTAATGAAAGGATTCCGAGGTTCTCCATACTCTACGCTCAACCTGGTGCTCCGATTTGCCTAGTCTCTTCCTCTCCTCCTGTCGTGTGCCCTCCCCTTCTTTTGCCTTCTCACTTCCCACTCCCTCCATTTTCTGTGATTTTGTTTGGGTCCTCTCACACTGAGTATCTTCTAATTACTTACATTCTTGACATTTTCCATTTTATATTCTATTACATTGTTCTGGAAACATCTGGCACTTTTTCTTCCCATATACACTCACACATACACACACACTCTGTTGTGCGTGCATGTCATGCACACGCACACACACGCACACACTTTGAAGACTCTACACTCTGATATCCTAGGATATCCTATACTATTCTAAGAGTAGCACATATCAACTTGTATTATAATCAGCCAGAGGATTAACTAATTTCCTTGAATTACGAACCAGGGAAAATTAGAAATTTTCAAAAATAAAATAGAACTCTTGAAGATGATTATCTTGGGTGCTGTGCCCTGAAATGTGTTATTATTGGCCATTTCAAATCTGGCAGTTACACAGTCTACTCTGTAGTAATGACAAACTGAGAAAGAACAGTGTTGCCTTCATTGTTAAAAAGAATATTTTAGTCAGTTATAGGTTAATAACCATACACCTACAAGGAAAACCAGTTAAAAAGACTACTAGTCAAATTTAAACCTACCAAGTGCATTTAGCCACTAGACCATCAGGGTTTCCACATAAAGATGACAGCCATGGAAACCTTACGGGGCAGTTCTACTCTGTCTTTAGGGTTGCTATGCTTTGGCATTGACTCCAAGACAGTAGGTGTGATCTTTACGTAATTCCAACCAGGACCCCCAAAACCTACTTCCTTCATAACCTGGGAAGGCACCTTCCTCACATCCAACATCTTAAAACAGTGAAAACCGGTAAATTTTATGACATGTAAGTTATATCTCAATAACATAGATTTGTTTAAAAAGCAGATGAAGTTCTTTCACTAAAAACCCACCGCCATTATAGATAGTAAAATGAGAAATTTGACAACAAAGAAGGGTCAGTCGTTGGCAAATACAGACTACATGATATAAAGAACACTGCAGCTCACATGATAGAATTATGTAAAACTAATCACTCATTCATTGAAAATACTCTTTTTTTGAATGACATAATCAAACCAGTATGCTTGAACCACACTAGATAGATACATAGGAATCAAGTTGATTCAGATGATGGAAAAGCTCAATATTATTGATCAAGACAAAGTCAGAGACCAGCTGTGTAACAGACCATAAATTGTTCATATGCAAGGTGAAGTTGAAGTCTATGAGAGCCAAAGTGCGACCTTGAATATATGCTCCCTGAATTTAGAGACCATCTCAAGAATACATTTGACCCACTGAACACTAATGACAAAAGATCAGAAAAGTTGTGGGACTATACCTACAGCATCGAACATGGATAAACTGAAAGGTCTTAAAAAGAAAACAAAGGCCATAATAGATGTCAAAAGAGACTGAAACTTGCTCTTAAATGCAGAGTAGCTAATGCAAATGGAAGAAATTATAGAATAAATGAAATGAACAGAAGATTTCAAAAGGCATCTTGAGAAGTTAAGGCAAAATATTATAAAGAAATGTGCAAAGACTTGGAGTCAGAAAACCAAAAAGGAAAATCATGATCAGCATTTCTCAGGAGGAAAAACTGAAGACAAAACTCAAGCCCAAGTTGTAATGCTGAAGGATTCTACAGGCAAAAGTTAAAAGATGAAAGAAATATCCAAAGAATATGGAGAGAATACAGAGTCACTGAAACATAAATAATTGACATTCAACCATTATTTTTTGAGAAAGAAAAACCATTGCCATAAAGTTGATTTTGACTTACAGTGACTTTGTAAGACAGAGGAGAACTGCCCTGTATGGCTCCCAGTGAGCACATGGTGAATTTGGACTGCTGAGCTTTCGGTTAGCAGCCGTAACTCTTAATCACTGCCCCGCCAGGTTTCCTCAACCATCATAGGAAGTGGCAAATAATCACTGTTACTGAAGGAAGAAGTTCAGTCTTTACTGAGGGTGCTGGTGAAAACAAGGATCCAGGAACTGACAGAATACCAAATGAGGCACTTCAAGAAGCAAATGCAATGTTGGAAGCATTTAGTCACCAACATCAACAAATTTGGAAGACAGCTACTTGGGCCAACCTCCTAGCAGAGATCCACATTTGTGTCCATTCCAAAGAAAGACGATCAGATGGAATACGGGAGTTATCAAAAAAATTGTTAAAACAACATGCAAGCAAAATTTTCCTGAAAATGATTTGAAGGTAACTATAGCCGTATAAGCCATGGTGAACTTCGAATTCATAAGATGTGAAAACAGTGATAGCATTGCTGATGTCAGATGGACCATGGCAGAAAGGAGAAAATAATGGAAATATGTTTGCTTGTGTGTCATTGACTACACAAAGATATTCAAGTATGTAGATTATAATAAATTACGGATAACATTGCAAAGAAAGGGAATTCCAGACACTTAATAGTACCCGTTTAGAACCTGTGTATGGATCCAGGGAGCCCTGGTGGCATAGTGTTTAAGAGCTCAGCTGCTAACCAAAAGGTCAGCAGTTCAAATTCACCAGCCCTTTCATGGAAGCCCTGTGGGGCAGTTCTACTCTCATAGGGTCGCTATGAGCCAGAACTGACTCAAAGGCACCTAACAACAACAACTTATGGATCTAGGAGCAATCATTTCAACAAAACAAGAAGGTATTGTGTGGTTCAAAACAGGACAAGGTTTGCAGCAAGACTGTATCCTTTCCCCTTATTTATTTATTTGACCTGTAAGCTGGAAAAATTATCACTGAAACTGGACTACATGAAGAAGTAGACAGCATCAGAATTAGAGGGAGACCCATTGACAATAGGCAATACGCAAATGATCAAACTTGCTTTAAGTCAAAGGCTTTCGCTTTCCACATGGACTCCTCCTGAATATGAAATTAATCAGTGTTACAACGGGGCAACTAAGCAACGTCATGATAAACAGACCAAAAACAATGACGTTGTCATGGTTTCCTTCTTCTTGGATCAGCAATCACTGTCCATGGAAGCGGCAGTCAAAAAATCAGATTGTGTATTTTATTGGGCAAATCTGCCGCAAAAGGATTCTTTAAAATTCTAAAAAGCAAAGTTGTCACATGACTCATGCCATGGTATTTTCAATAGCCTAGTACATGTGCAAAAGCTGGACAATGAAAGAGGAAGACAGAAGAACTGACGCACTTCATTTGCGGTACTGGCAAAAATAGCAGACATGAACATGGACTTTCAACAGAATGAACAAATCAGTCTCAGAAGAACTACAACTGGAATGCTGCTTAGAATGTAGACTGGAGAGAGTTTTGTCTTGCTGGCTTTTTACATGTCGTCAGGAAGAATCAATCACCATAAAAGGCATTATGTCTGATGAAGGAGAGAGTTAGATAAAAAGAAGGGAAGACAAGAGTTAACACAACCTTCAGTCAGGTAGACTGACACTAGAGCTGCCGTAACGTACTCAAACCTACCACCAGTCACGAAGATGGCACAAGACAGTATTTCATTCTGTTACACACTGAGTGTCGACGACTTCAACAGGACTCAACGGCAACTAACAACAATGAATCCGGAGCTCTTTCATGTGGGCTACGAATCTAAGACAAGAGAGGACGTATCAGTCTCACACATTTGGCTCTCTCTGCTGTCTGGATGATAATATGTACAGGACAAGCCTTCCCCAAATATTTAACAAAACCAGACTGACCTGGATACACCAACAGTATCATGAGCCATGCAAATACAAACATGAAAACGCTGAGAAAAATTATTACAAAACATAAAGAACAAAAACAAAGCTATATTTCCAAACTCGAATCATACTTAATAAATAAAATAGGAATTTGCTCAGAGTAATAATTGTAACTAGAACATATGTGTAGTTATAAAAACAGCACAGTTTCAAAGAAAAAAATATCAGTTGTGTGAAATATCTGGCTCGATCTAAACACTAAAGCAATTACACCATGAGCCAGGATTTGTTACACGTTTTTTTAATTTGTCACAGTACTGATGAGCTTATGAACACTGACACCAAGCCAACACTTTTCAGCAAAATGAGGTTAGTTGGATTAGCAGTTCTGCAGGTTTTCAGGAGAACCCGTGGAAAGAGTATCTGCCACCACAAGAAAGACAGTGGTGGCTGTGACTGCATACCCTACAACCAGGGCTGCGGCCACTGAAGCCAAACCCAGAATCACAGCCCAGGACTCTGTTGTAGTTGCCATAGTAACACATTGTGTCAAGAGTGGAAGATTAACTTGTGGAGCAGAATCAGATTCCAGAGTTTAAACGTCACCAGGTGCACACGGCCTTTTACGACTTCAGTAGTAATCGTGACAAATCAGACATGTTCTTGACCCCCTAGTCAAATACCTAATGAATTTATGAATCCTTCCTTGCTTCCAAAAGTTCAGCCTGTGCTCATTGGCCATCCTGACATCCCAATATGCCACTCTGTTATAATTGTTAATATTCTTGTCTGATAAAATAAAATACAAGCTCCTCGAAGGCATAGACCATGTCTTACCCACTCCTATACCACATTGCCTTGTGCAGCGCTCAGCACGTAGTACGTAAGTATTTGTTGAATGAATGGATGAATTCATTTGCACAGAGACCCCTTAATCACTATTATGGATTGAATTCTCATTCCCCCAGGTATTTTGTCAACTTGGCTATTCCACGATTTCCAGTATTGTTATCTGATGCAATTGTCCTATGTGTTGCAATTCTGCCTTTATGTTGTCAATAAAGCTGGATTAGAGGGAGTTATGTTAATGGCACAAGACTCAATCTACAAGATTCGATTATCTTTTAAGTCCATCCCTTGGAGACATTAAAAACAAAAGCCAGCGGAGAGACTTCAGAGATCTCATACCACCAAGAAAACAGAACCAAGAGAACAGCACATTCTTCAGAGCTGGAGTCCCTGCACTGGAAAGCACCTAGAGCAGAATTCTGATGACCAGACCCAACAGAGCAAGCCTTCCCCTGGAGATGACACCATAAATTTGGACTTCTAGCATCAAAGACGGTAAGAGAACTAACTTTTATTGTTAAGTCATCTCCTTGTGGTGTTTCTATTATAGCAGCACTAGTGAACTCCAGCAATCACTAAGGATGTCTTTAGACAAAGGTAATTCTTTCTACCACATAGTTCAATGTTTAGAAAATTTATCCAGTAAAATTTTGCCAGCTAAATCATATTCCTACAGCATTATTTTTCTCCTTTAAAAGCTGAACTCACTCTGATTTCAAATTGAAAATCCATCACTACATTTAACAGAAATTCATGCACCCTGCTAAACCTATTTCTACAAGACACCTTCTTAGTAACACTTAAGATCACTGAGGCAGTTTTTACTTATTGGGTGCACAAGAGAAAACATGTCAAGTGTCTTCTGACATTTGTGGTGCCTTAGGATCCACACTTGCTTTGTAGCAGGAGAAAGATAAGTTCAGCCCACAGAGCAGAAAACACCTTGAACACCCTTGTTTGTAGAGGAAGAGACTGTTTAGTAGCTAGCAGTGCAGCAGATGGACTCAAGTCCGAAAAACAGCCACTCATCCCATTCTGTTATCAGACACATCTATTTATGCATTTTTCCAAGAAAGCAAAGAAATTTCCATATGTTCTCTTAATTGGCAGTTACAGGTATACAGATTTTCATATTGCATTTCTATTGGTCCAGCATACTTAAAGAGTTACTAGATAAGCAGTTAGCATTAAGTTACATGGGAAGAAGCTACCCTCTCCTTAGACACTGAGCTTATCAAGGATTTCTGTGGGAGGGAGGAGGGAGCATCCCGGGCTGGCAATGGAGAGAAGCATCTAAACTTTTAACATTCTGCTTAGAAACTGAGCTTATCTCAGGATTTCTATGGGGGGATCGGGGTGGATGGGAAGCTGGTATCTAATGCCCCAACCCTAATTTAGGCGTCAGGCAGAAAGCAGGCATTGATTCAAATACGGTTTTGGAAATTCCTCACAAAGCAAACCGGTGCCTTCTTATTTACACAGTATGCTACTTCCTCAGGTGAATTCCCCTCTCAAGGAGAAAAGTACATAGGCCTGGGTGTGGGTGCAGAGGTCATGTTCAGCAGGCCAGACCTGTTATTTTAGAGGGTCTGATGTCATGCATTCCAGCAGTTTTGAGCTGTTCACAATCACTCATTCACAGGCTCACAAGCCCCGCACCCGGGCCTTCTGGAATTTAAGTGGTATCTTCTTAAAAGCTTTTTCTTCCTCTCTCAGCTTTACCACCAAAAGGATGATTCTCCGTTATTAGATTTTAACGAGTATTGATGCCTTGGCATGAATCTCACATATGCTACCTAATCTCCTGAGACTTTGGAGGATTAGCTCCCTGACAGAAGACCTAGATGACTGGTACCCTTTATAAGGAGGCGTTATGCATAGAATTCACGCTGAACACTTCAGCCAAGCTGACAATACAGTGTCACTCAAAGGCATCACGCCTATTGTTGTGATTGTGTTATAACAGTGTTTTATCTGGACAACAGCAGTTTTAGATAAGAGCACTACCTCACACTCCTGTGTCTTCTGTGTGCGGAAGATAAACAAGAGGTGGGGGTTTGGGCAGCTGTGATTAAATGGTTTGGCCATTTCAGTAGGCTTGGACAGATTTATGTGAAAAATGAAAGATTATTTGTATGGCTTTTATTTAAAAAATGAGATAACTTATTTTTAAAATTAATATAGTTGTTAGCATTTCGTTAACCGTTCAGCTGTTCACCAAGAGTGTGGCAATCAGAACCCACCGGGTGTTCCTTAGAACCCTGCGGGGTGCTAGGGCATCACCATGAGTGAGAATCAATTTGATGGCAACAGGTTTTTTTTGCTGTTTGGTTGGTTTGGGGTAAAAGTTGACACAAAAGTACTTAAAATTCCAAGATAAATTTAATTATTTTTAAGTGCTTAACAACTTATTCTCATTTATTTCGTGTTAATATCTTAAAACATTCCTTTAATCTCTAATACTCTGGTCAGAACATAGATTTCTTTTCAACCTGATTACTGTATTTACAACACCAAATTTGTCTAAAAATGTTTTTTTTCTTGCAAAACACTATTCCCCTCCAGAAACATCTGTACTCTGAGGTTTTACTGGAATTCATTCACAGAGTCCTCGAAATCTGTCGTCTCTTTCAGCAGCCTCAGTGACAGGACGGCTCATTCTGGTTAAAAAGAAAAATGGCCCTCTGGTTTAAGCAGTAAGATGCGTGAGACTTTGGACACACAATTGCACTGTGTCATTCAACACCATTATGTAAAATCTGCAGCCCAGCTTCTTAGACATGGCACACAGAACTGGAGCTCTGCCTCATTCTCCCACTGGCCATGCACTGTCCCCAGGCTCATCTATCTGTTGACATTCAAGTCATGATAGCAAAGCTGACACGTCAGTGAGTGATGATGAATCTCACTACCCCACTAGCTTCTAACTTATTGAAAACCTTTATCAACACCCGTGACTCTTAGGCAGCTAACATATGTTAGACAGTATTACGTATCTTATTTGATTAAAATGTCACAAAATTTTAGGAATAGGAAGGTCTCCAACTTTGCAGAACAAACTGAAGTACAAAGAGTTGAACTGGAAAAAAAAAGTCACACGAATGGTATAAAGAAAATCAAGCTTTCAAATTCTAACATGCCCAACTATAGGCTGCTGGCTGTTGCTTTCTTTACTTCTGTTCGGCTTCCCTGTTATTATTCATATCACTTTCTTCTTTGCTGAAAAAAGTAAAGAGTTGAAATTTATGTAACATGGAAACCCTGGTGGGGTGGTGGTTAAGAGCTAACACTGCTAACCAAGAGAACAGCAGTCTGAATCCACTAGGCACTCCTTGGAAACCCTCTGGGGCCATTCTCCTCTGTCCTGTAGAGTTGCTGTGAGTCAGAATCGAGTCGATGACAATGGATTTGGGTTTTGGGATGGATGGATTTACCAATATACTTTTGGGGGCAGATACGATCACAATGTATATTGAAATGTACTCTTTTAACCATTTATGCAAATTGGAAGTGTGTCAAATATCAGATTTTTAAGATTCACTAAAAATCACCTTCAGGTGAAGGAGCAACTCTGAAACTGAGTGAACAAGAATTACAGGCAAACCAACCAGCAGCGCAAGGTAGTTTCTCATGTCGGCTGCTAATGAGCTCAAAAACAACCACCAGAAGAATGTGAAGTAGAAAATCCAAGCTACAGCCTCAGAGAAACTCACAGTCAACGGGAGAGAAAAGCTGCAGAGGCCAAGAGCCAGAGGGTGTCCACTGGGTAGGACTACTGGGCGTGGTGTGATGAAATGAGAAGGAAAGCCTACTATGATTAGAAATGATCAGCGCTGGTTACTACTTTGCAAGCAAAATCTGGCTTTTCATTAAAAAATGCATGTCATTGTTGTCTGCTTCCTTCGAATCCCTCCTGAAGCTTAGCGGCACTATGTGCTGTAAAACAAAACACTGCCTGACCCCGCTCCATCCCCAAGATCATTACTGCATTGGAGGCCACTGTGGCAGCCGCATGTCAGTCTGTCTCACGGAGGATGTTCCTCTTTATCACTGTTGCTGTTGTGAGGTGCCATCGAGTCGGTTCCAACTCATAGCGACCCTATGAACAACAGAGGGAAACACTGCCCGGTCTGGTGGCATGTCCACAATCGTTTCTATGCTCAAGTCCATTGCTGTGGCCACTGTGTCGATCCAGCTCCTCAAGGGTGTTCCTCGCTTTCACTGACCCTCCACTCTACCAAGCCTGATGTCCTGCAAGGACTGATCTTTCCTGACAACATGTCTGAAGTATGTAAGATGCAGTCTTGCCATCTTTGCTTCCAAGGAGCACTCTGGCTGTACTTCTTCCAGAACAGATCTGTTGGTTCTTTTGGTGGTCCATGGTACATTCAACATTCTTCTCCAACACAGCAATTCAAAGGCATCAAATCTTCTGTCTTCTTTGTTCATAGTCCAGCTTTTGCAAGCATATGATGCAACTGAAGATACCATCTCTTGGGTCAGGTGCATTTTAGTCTTCAAGGTGACATCCTTTCCTCATCACTGACTCTGTTTTACTTAGCATGATGACCTTCTCCAGGGTCTGGCCCCTGCTGATAACCCAGTCAAAGTCTTACCGTCCTTGCCGCTAAGGAGAATTCTGGCTGTGTTTCTTCCTAGGCAGATTTGTTCATTCTTCTGGCAGTCCATAGTTCTCAAGATTCTTCTCCTAAACCATTCACTCAGATGCCTCAGTTCTTCTTTTTTCTCCCTTATTCATTGTCCAGCTTCCACACGTGTATGAAGTGACTGAAATGTGAAGTGGAAAACAACTACTATGTGTTAGCATTGTTAGCTGCGTAATCAGTCATCCCAAATATGTTCATTAATTTGTTAAGTCCCGCAATCATTTACGAGCTAGGCCCTTTCTACTGGAACTCTGATAGGTTCTGAGACTACAGAGACGCATAAGGTAAGTCAATTCTAGCAAAGCATTTATAACTACTGTTTATATTTCCTGAAAACACCAAGTTGTTTCATCTAGCTACACTTTTGTATGTTATTCCTTCCACCTGAAATGGCTTTCATGTTGTCTTTATCTAGCTGCCTCCCTCCTTCCATGTGAAACTCAGTCCATTTCCCTGCACCTTGGTTCAGTTTGTGTCCTCATCCTGATTTAGGTGCCTGGTGTTTTAGCTTCCATCATAGTCTGTGGGTACATCTTTCAGATCACTTACCCCTAGTCATGGGCTACTTGTCTGTCTAACTCACCAGACTGTGCACTCCTTGCTGTCAGGGACTGTGTCTTATTTCTCTTTCTGTGCTAGGTGTTCAGTTCATAGAATGTGTCTGATGGAATGAATTGAGACAAATGCTGTTTTATGTAAAAGTAAGGGAAGAGTTCTGTGGGTGGTGAGTATGGGGACCGTGTAGATCAGCCTGACATGACAAAGGCGGTGGTGTGGGAGGCAGACATGGAAGCAATTCTCAGACAATGTGGTGCTCAAGCTGAGACGTAACAGTTACCACCGAGGTTGCCTGGCAGACAGATGGCCGAGGCATTCTCCCAGATGGCGTAAATTATCCACAGGCAGGAAGGTCTGCAAATGCAGGTACAGTCAGAAAATCCTGAGTAGAACAAACAAGACAAAATGTCTGCTTGTGTGTCAAGGAGTGGCAGGAGAAAACACTGGAAACTAATCTAGAGTCTGTCTTGTATATGAGTTCAAATCTTGCTTTTGGTGATTGCAGAGTAAACCTAATTTTACCCTAAGTAAAGTGTCCTTGGAAACCCTGGCAGTGCAGCAGTTAAGTGCTACAGCTTCTAACCAAAAAGTTGGCATTTCAAATCCAGCAGAAGCTCCTTGGATGCTCTATGGGGCAGTTCTGTTCTGTGTATAGAGTCACCGTGAGTCAGAATCGACTCAGTGACAGTGAGTTTGGTTTTGTTGGTTTTTAAGGCCTCCTTGGAAACCCTGGTGATGTAGTGCCTAAGTGCTATGGCTGCTAACCGAAAGGTAAGCAGTTCAAATCCTCCAGGGTCTCCTTGGAAACTTCATGAGACAGGGTGCAGTTCTACTGTGTCTGTAGGTCTGCTTTGAGTCAGAATTCACTCAGTGGACAGTGGTGAAGGTGTCCTTGGCCCCTAGAGAAATAGTCTTTGGAATAACTGGTATGACTTGGTCTGGAACTTACAGGTCACACTTGAGTCTGTGTGCTACTGTATGAGGCTGGTTGGACCAAGAAGGCTCACCTGGGAAGCCCATATCTGTTAGCCTATTTTGTAGGCTGATTTTGTATTATTGCTGACCAATAAAAGCCTGGAACACGAAATCTCAGAAAACTTCCTGTTGAGTGAGTGGAGGGAACAGGAAAGAGTAGATGGAAGGTTGAAATGGAAGGTTTATGGAGAAAATGACTTGAAACATTAGACAGAAAAAAAAAGTAAAAAGAAAGGTAGCCAGAGGGAGTGCTGGTATTGAGCCAGACTTTTTAATATCAAAAGACGAACATGTTTATAGACTAAGGCAAAAGTGTCAGTGAGTAAAAGAGAAGCTGAGAATATACTAGACAGAGGGGTAATTTATCAAGCAAGGCGTTGGAGGAGATGGCATTTACAGCAAAGCAGAAGAATGATTTTTTGGACAGAAGGGAGGATATGGTTTCCTCTGAGACTAAGATAAAAGGCTCAGAGACAGGTGCAAATGTAGATAAGTGCCTACGGAGGGAGCTGATCATTTTCCCCTGATAGGTTCTCTTTTCCCCATGAAATAAGAGGCAGGTGCTAGAGGCAGAGGAGGGCGGATGTAAGCAGTGAGCAGCAGCTTTGGGGAGGATGGGGGAGAAGTGGAATAACTGGAACAAAAGTAATAAACGAAGAGGCCTGGGAACAAGTGACAGAATTATCGGGCGGCACTGAAGACACAGCCAAGAGGGAAACACTGTGCATGTGTGTTTTTCCCACTCTATTTGGTTCTGGCACTTACTCCAGAAATAGCGAGGAGTCTGTGTTTGGAGACTTGGACCAGTGCACAGCTGAGGGCCTACACAGAGACGGAAGGAAGGAGAGAGTACTAGAATATGAAGACTGCCAATGAAGTTCAGGAACTCATCCTAGAAAAAGTGCTACAGATTTCATTGCTGAATATCACTATGGTCTCCTTCAAAGTACTCCCCTTGGGAAGCTGTGCACGGATGCTAGTGCCTAGTCCACCCTTCAAAGCAGTTTTAGAACTCTTTTCCTGGAATGGTCATCAGAGCTGTTGTCGTATTACCCTTGATATCCTGAATGTCATCCAAATGTCTTCCTTTCAATACTTCTTTTATCTTTGGGTAAAGAAAAAAGTAGCTGGGGGCCAGATCAAGTGAGTAGGTAGGGTGTGCCAAAATGGTTCTTTGTTTACTGGCTATAAACTCCCTCACAGACAACTATACAGTCAAGTATGCACACTTACCACCATAATGTATAATGGCCATTCCAGAAAGAGTTCCAATACTGCTTTGAAAGGTGGACGAGGTGCTGGCATGAGCACAGAGCTTCCTGATGGGAGTCATCTGAAGGCGACTGTAGCGATATTAAGCAATGACATATACAGCACTTAGAACAATTAGGTTTGCAGACTTAGTAAGTGTGATGAAGACACGAGTCCCTAGAGGAGGACATCATCCCCATAAAAGTAGAGAGTCAGCAAAAAAAGAAGACTTCAACCAGAGGGATTGAGACAGTGGCTCCCATAGTGCACTCAAGCAGAGCGACAGTTGTGAAGATGTGCGGAACTGGACAGGGAGTGTTTCATTCTGTTGTGTTAGGGGTTGATATGAGTCAGAACTGACTCAACTGCACCTACCAATAACAATAGAATTACTGTCCCAACTGGTACACTTGGATATGGAAGGTGGCACTCTTAGTGACAATGCCAGGAAAAGAGCTATAAATCATAGCAAAGATGGAAAATTAAGTGAATAGCATAACTAATTAGTTAAGAAAAAAAGTGGCATGGAGGAGTAATTGATTTTATTAGGTACATGGAATGGGATGGTTCTAGAGGCATGAAGAAGTGAAAGAATAAGCTGCTTAAGTATTCTCTGTTTGGATTCTAGAAAAGAAGCCTTGTCTAAAGTTGGCAAGATATAAAGTGTGGATCTTGACCGGACTTCCAAAAGTAGAGTGGAGGTGATCAGGAGGTCAAGGGACTTTGAGGTTAAAGTGCTTCAATTGATCACCTACATGATAACTCAGTATACTGAATGTGAAAATAAAAACTGTGTCTGGGTACCATAGTCTTCAAAACACAGGCAGGACAGATTGCGATGATGGCCAACGGCAGATAGCTGAGACAGTGGCAAGATACTGGATCAGAGAGGTCAAAACAATAGGAAGCTGATTGGGAAGTCTGATAACAGTGTCCCAATCTGAAAAGAAAGTCATCTTTGTTAACTGTGAGGAAACACAACAAAATAAGGTTTTCCTATTCTCTCCCTGCTTTCCTTTTTGCTCCATTTTGACTAGAAGTAAACCAACTAAAAATCTATTGCCTTATAATTGGTTCTAACTCATAGTGACCATATAGCACAAAATAGAACTGCTCGCATGGAGCACCTGCTGGATTCAAACTGCCAACTTTTTGGTTAGCAAGGGTAGTTATTAACTACTATGTCACTAGGGTTTCCATGCAAAAAAAAATAAAAAAGGGGGCAACAAGTGAGAATGTAAGGATCTATGTATTAAAAGCAGAAAACAACCCGACCAGGACCCAACTCCTCCTACGTTGCCTATTTCAGCCACTAATTTGTTTCACATGGATCTTTTCTTGCTTGCTCTCTTAGTTGCTCTCTGTCTCTCTCTCTCTCTCCACTTGGGCCTTGGATGTCCACATTGCTAAAGTGAAAATGATGCCTGAATTTTCTTGAGTTCAGTGTAGAAGCATGAAACGTGTTTATATAGGTTAGGTGCTTAGCAGACTGCATACAGGAAGAAAATCCTGGCTACCTTGTGGGGAAGAGCTGTGGCTGCTAACCAAAAGATTGGCAGTTGAAATCTACCAGGTGCTCCTTGGAAACGCTATAGGACAGTTCTACTCTGAGCTGTAGAGTAACCATGAGTCAGAATGGGGTTTTTTTTTTTTAAAAAAGAAAGTAGGTGTTAGCATTCGTTGTCGCTCTTTTTGTTGTCACTCTCATTACATGTCATTTGACGTAATGTGTGGGGTCCTGAAGCCTTGCCCTCTCACTATTCAGGGATTTCGTGTGTGCTACCCACTCAGGAGTTGTGTTTCAAGGGGGTGTGAAAACCACCGGTCATTGAAGAAAGTGCAGGATGAGAAGGGGCAGCTGGAAAGCAGCTCAGCCAGGAGGAAGTCCGGAGCAGATTGAGCTGCTCTAGAGGCTCCGACGACTGGACTGCTTGCCCTTCGTGTGGACACGATGAGCCTGCTGCCTGGATGCATATAGCCCACCACATCATGAGCGCATTTGGATGAGGTTTTGAACAGATCCATGTCTGCAGCTACACATCGAGGGACCACGTGGTAAAGGCATTGCTATTCCCAGGAATCCTCTTTCCTCTTCTCTGTCATATCCTTAAACCTCCCGACTCCACTGCTGTGGTGCCTGCCATGTGCTGTGCTTGGGGAAGGAACGTGAACTGATATTTACATCACACCTGAAGAGACCGGTTAGAAGACCTCACAGGATTGCCATCTAATGTGTTGTCCCCCTTGGCCACAAAAAGGATGTGTCCTCAACAAGGGTTCTTCCCTCTGGCTAGATACCAGAATGAGACCTCAGGAAGTGCAGGTTCACAACAGCTGACCTGCACAGGTAATCCAGTGAGAAACACTGATTTGCTTTTGTAATCTGCTTGGTTTTGAAACTGTTTTTACTTTAGCAAAGCCAGTGCAGAAACTTCTGCAAAAGCTGGAATATTTAAGGTCAAGGTGGCAGGCAGAGGAGAAAGATGTCATTGAAAGGCAGAAAAAATATGGACCCATAATATGTACTACAAAATATTCAGTAAAATTACTGTTTGTAGTTATCTGGAAATCAGAAGATAAACTTACAATTTTAGATGGACAGATTGTGAGATAGAAGTCAGCACTTACCTTGTTTCTCTTTTAAGTTCTTCTTTTAGTATTTCAAATGATTATGCTATAACTGACTATCCAGAAATAATTCATGAGTTTCTGAGGATTAAGTTATTAAAAAAAAAGAAAGAAACTTTATATACTTAACTTTACACTTTATCAAATTTATTTCATATTACTTTTTATGATACCATGTCATGGAAGGAAGAATGAACAGAACATATGAATTTAGTAGTTTTAAAATTATTACTGCACATAAAATTCCAAATACCACCATTGTAGGTAAAAGAAAGAAAACAATGCATCATCTTTTTGCTAATGTCCGATTACAGAAAGGCAGAGCCTGGTAGGTGCATTGGGAAGGGTATCATCAAGGTGACTAAGATTATGGGTATCATTTCTGGCATGGAATGACGTGTTTTAGCTTCAAGCCAAATAAAAACATAAGATTGACTTATAGGTTATTTTGTTTTAAATAAATGCAATGTGTACTTAATAAAAATATTGCAAATTCACTTTAGAAAACTTAGAAATTATAGGAAAGGAACTCAAACCCTTATATAATTCCATAACCCTGCAATAATTAATGTTGACATTTTGATATATAACATCCTATATTTTTCTGTTTGTATTTTAGTATGTTTTAACACTGTTTTAGATACAATTTTTTAAGCTGTACTGTCCATTTGGTATTCTTTAGATGATATTTTTTTATGGTATCTATGTATTCCTGAAAAAGTCATTTGGTGATAATGTGCAATTTCTAAAACATGGGATAATCTTTTTTATTGTGATTGAGTGAAAGTATACACTAAATTTGCAGGCTCTCCTTTCTGCAGCTCCTTCTGCTCTCCTTGCCCAGTGACAGCACACTCCTCCTTCCCATTCTATACATGTTGTATCCTCTTAATAATCTCCTGTCCCCTCCACTCTCTCCTCTCCCTTCTAGTAAGAGGCCAGTAGGACAGCATCGTATAGATGCAAAGAACCATAGAGTGCATCCACCATATGGTCACTTTGTGTCCCACAGTCCAACCCATTCTTGTCCAAAGAGTTGACCTCAGTAATGATTTATTATCAGGGGCATCAGCAGGGCTAGGGGCCATGTTCTCAGGGGAGCTTCCGGGCCATCGGACCATCAACTGTGATATTTTAGTGGAGTTCTTGAAGTGCACCCCTCTTTTCCTTGTGTCGCCACTGGGACTCAACAATGGGTGCCCCATCATGGCTGTCATTGGCAGTGGCCAGGCACCACATGGTTCTTCTGGTTAAATGTTGATACAGTCACCTGTTCACATGGGTCCTTCTGTCTTCTGAGCTCTTTTTCCCCATCTTTGTTGTCCTTGGTGATCATCTGTTCCAGCTAAGTTGGGACCATTTGATGTACCTCAGATGGCAGCTTGCCAGCTTTTAAGACCCCAGATGCCACTCACCAATATGGAGTGCACTAGACCCTCTTAGCAGTAGGCCAGTTATGCCAACTGGCCTCAGTGTCCCCTGAGAGCGGAGCATAGTCCCCAGACCCCCGCCCCTCCTACACTATCCTTGCAATATTGGATGAAGTTCAGAAGAGTTTTCAGTTCACATTGAAGTCCAGTGTAGTTGCTCTTCTTTCAGTGTTGTCACTGGTCTCACCCAACCACACTTCTATCTACAGTCTAATGGGTAGCCAGCCTTCTCTCTCCGT
This sequence comes from Heterohyrax brucei, assembly GCA_028571685.1. NCBI lineage: Eukaryota > Metazoa > Chordata > Mammalia > Hyracoidea > Procaviidae > Heterohyrax > Heterohyrax brucei. Next base: position 79,883,265 of record CM053148.1, on the reverse strand, counting down.
CCCTCCGTCCCTCCTCCGTCCTCACCCTTGAAGCCATCAAAGAATCATTTCTTCTGTGCATGAGTCTGTTTTTAAGACCTTACAGTAGGGGTCTCATACAATATTTGTCCTTGTGCCACTGACTGATTTTATTCAACGTAGTATTTTCCAATCAAAACCAGGTTATGAGACACTTCCTAAAATCATCATTATTCTTTATCATGGCATAGTGTTCCACTGAGTGTGTATAGCATGGTTTGTTTATCCATTCATCTGTTGCTGGACATCTGGGTTGATTCCATCTTTTTGCTATTGTAGACTCTGCTGCAAAAAACATTCATACATTCATGTGCATGTATCTGTTCATGTGACTGCCCTTAGTTCTGTAATGTATGATCCGAGCAGTGGGATTACTGGGTCAAATCATGTATCTATTTCCAGCTTTTTAAGGAAGTGCTAGGCTGTTTTCCAAAGAAGTTGTACCATTTTGTAATCTCACCAGCAGTGTAGGAGTGTTCCAATCTCTCCACAGCCTCTCCAGCATTTGATGTTTTGTGCTTTTGGGATCATGGCTAACCTTGTTGGGGTGAGACAGTATCTCATTGTAGTTTTGATATGGATTTCTTTAATAGCTAATGATCATGAGCATTTCCTCAGTATATTTTGGCTACCTGAATGTCCTCTTTAGTGAAGTGTCTGTCCATCTCCTTTGCCCATTGCTTAATTGGGTTATTTACCCTTTTCTTCTTGATAATTGCAGTACACTATATTATGGATATCAGGTGTTGGTCTGACATATAGTTGCCAAATATTTTTTTCCCATTCTGTAGGTGGTCTTTTAATTCTTTTGATAAACTCTTTGGATGAGCAGAAGTGTTTGATACTTAGTAGTTCCTATTGGTTTATTTTTTGTTGATTGTACTTTGTCAGATTTTGAAGTCTGTTTAAGTTGTGTATTAAAATTTCCATCGTTGACCCTATTTTTTCTTGCATGATCTTTATCACTTTAGGTTTGATATTTAGGTCTTTTGTCCAGTTTGAGTTGGGTTTTGTGTAAGGTGTGAGATGTGGATCTTGTTTCAGTTTTTTGTAGATGGATATCCAATTTGTCAGTGAGACTGTTTTTACCCTAGTCTACAATCCTAAGGCCTTTGTCAAATATCAGCTGTTCATAGGAGGATTGTGGCATCTCTTGGGTCTCAACTCTGTTCCATGGGTTTATATGTCTCTTTTGTACCAGTACCAAGTTGTTTTGGCTACTGTGGCAGTGTAATAGGTTTTAAAGTCAGGTAGTGAGAGGCCTGTCACTGTGTTCTTCTTCAGTAGTGCTTTGCTTATCCAGGGTTTCTTCCTTTTCCAAAGAAAGTTGGTGATTTGTTTTTCCATCTCATTAAAAAATGTCATTGGAATTTGTATTGGGATTGCATTATATATGTAGATTGCTTTGGGTAAAATAGCCATTCTCACAATGTTAAGTGTTCCTATCCATGAACAGGATAGGGTTTTCCACTTATCTAAGTCTTTCTTAGTTTCTTGCAGTAAGGTCTTGTAGCTCTTTTTGTATAGGTCTCACTTCTCTAGTTAGATTTATTCTTAGGTATTTTATCGTCTTGGAAGCTATAGTAAACAGTATTGATTTGGTTATTTCTTCTTTAGTGATCTCTTTGTTAGTATAAGGGAATCTTACCCTGATACTTTGTTAAACTCTTCTGTTATACTGAGTAGTTATGGATCCTTTAGGATTCTCTGTGTATACAATCACACCATCTGCAAATAGTGAGATATTTACTTTTTCTTTGCTGATCTGGATGCCCCTTATTTTTTTGTCTTGTCTAATTGCTCTGGCCAGAACTTCTAGTACAACATCCAATAGGAGAGGTGAAAGTGGGCATCTTTGTCTAATTTCTGTTCTCAAGGGGAATTATTTCACTCTTTCTATTAAGGATACTGTAGGTGATTGACTTTATGTGGATGGCCTGTGTTGCACTGAGGAATTTGCCTTCTGTTCCTATTTTGCTGAGAGTTTTTAGAATGAATGGATGTTGGAGTTTGTCAAATGCCTTTTCTGCATTCATTGACTAAGTCAGGTGATTCCTGTCTTTTGTGTTATTTATGTAGTAGATCATATCGATTGTTTTCTGATATTGAACCAGCCTTGCATCTGTGGTTTGAATCCAGCTTGGTCATGATGAGCTACTTTTTTTTTTTTTTTTTGATACGTTGTTGAATTCTGTTGGCAAAATTTTTGCTGAAGATTTTTGCATCTAGGTTCATGGATGATACTGAGCTGTAATTCTCCTTTTTTTGCAGGATCTTTCCCTGGCTTTGGTATCAGGGTTATGCTGGCTTCATAGAATGAGTTTGGAAGTATTGCATCCATTTCTGTGCTGTGTAATATTCTCAGTAGTATTGGAGTTGACTCTTCCCCATAAGCTTATTAGAATTCTGTGGTGAAGCCATTTGGGCCAGAGTGTTTTTTTGCTTGGCAGTTTTTTGATGACTTTTTCATAGTCTTCATTTGTGATGGGTTTATTCAGTTGTTCTACTTTTCCTTGTGATAATTTTTGTAGGTGATATGAATCTAGGAATTTGTACATTTCCTCTAGGTTTTCAAATTTGTTAGAGTACAGTCTTTCATAGTATTCTGTTATGATGCTTTTGATTTCTGTTGGATCTGTTGTGACATCTCCCATCTTATTTCTTATTTGGGCTATTTGTTTCCTCTCCTTAAAATATGTCATGATTTTTATTATTTGACTGGACAGCCGCAGGTTTGGGTTGGTTTTTGTTTTCTGTTATGGAGCATAAAGCTATATTCCATTGGGAGTGTATGTTTGCTGTCAACACTTTGAACCATGTTTTTCTGCTTCATTTCAGCATCTATGACAATTTTCTATTGATTAGCATGCTACTCCAAGATATACATGTTGTTCCACCAAAAGATGGAAAAACTTTGGAAAAGAAAATGTAATACCTGCAGTTAACTTCTTCTTCTTCTTCTTCTTTTTTGACTATTAGAAAATTTAAATAAAATGTTTCTGGAATATCAAATGCAGTAAGAGAGCTCAGACTGGGTGTCATCGAGGACACACAACATCTGTTCAGAGAAAAGGTAATGAGAATGGCGTGAAAAATGCTGCTCTTCAAAACAGGACCTCCCAGAACCTGCAGAGATGCAGCAACACACTGTGAAAAACCTTCTGTTGAATAGCCTTCCCCAGTAGAGAATAAATTGTGCTTCTGCTCTAGACACATTTGGGAAACTAGCCTCCATGCAGAGGTGTTAATGAGTGAACAAGCCACATATGTATAAGAAATAGTATGTTAAAAAAAAAGATAAAAATAACATTGTGACTATTTTTTGCTCTGTTCTAAGAAAGCTATCTTATTATTATTTAAGAAATCACTCATATCTTATTCAGTTTACAATGAATGTTGGTATTAGACACTTTGTAACATAAATACTATGTATTAAATATTTATTACGTAAATTATGTATTGCTATTTGACTTATTTTTCACTTAAAACAATATGATTTTGTTCAAAAATTACAAAATCTAAGTTTTTGTTCCTAAAAAGAAGAGAAATTTCTGCTTTCAGCCCCATCAGAGTAACAGAAACTTATCTTGCTCATGAATAGGAAGACTTAACACTGTGAAAATGTCTATTCTACCCAAAGGAATCTAAATAAGCAATGCAATATCAATACAAATTCCAATGTCATTTTTTAATAAGATGGAGAAAGAAATCACCAATTTCATTTGGAAAGGGGAGAAATTCTTGATAAGTAAAGCATTACTGAAGAACACAGTGGGAGACCTCATACTATTCAACCTTAGAACATATACTGCTGAAGTAGTCAAAACAGCCTGGTACTGGTACAAAAACAGAAACATAAACCAATGGAACAGAGTAGAGAACCTAGACGTAACACCATCCACCTATGAACAGCCAGCATTTGACAAATGCCCAAAGGCTGTAAACTGGGGAAAAACAGTCTCTTCAACAAACTCTGATGGCCAATTGGATATCCATCTGCAAAAAACTGAAACAAGACCCATATTTCACACCTGACACGAAAACTAACTCAAAATGGATCAACGACTTAAGTATGAAATCTAAAATGATAAAGATTATGGAAGAAAAAATAGAAACAACACTGTAAGTTCTAATTCACTGCCTAAACAGACTACAAAATCCTGATAAAAGTGCACACACAGCATAAGAGAAAATAGATAAATGGGAATTACTAAAAGTTAAACACTCATGTTCATCAAAAGAGTTAAAAGACGCCTACAGAATAGGACAAAATGTTTGGCAACTATGTATCTGGTTGACGCCTGATTTCTATATCTACAAAGTATTGCAAAATATCAAAAAGAAAAGGATGAATCACCCAATTATACAGTGGGCAAAGGATAAGGACAGACACTTGTCCAAAGAAGACATCCAGGCAGCCAAAAGACACATGAGGAAATTTTCACAATCATTAGCCATTATAGAAATCCAAATGAAAACTACAATGAGATACCATCTCACCCCAACAAGGTCAGCATTAATCCAAAAAAGACAAAACAACAAATGTTGGAGAGGCTGTGAAGAGACTGGAAACCTTCTACACTGCTGGTAGGAATGTAAAATAGTATAACCTCTCTGGAAAGCAATTTGGTGCTTTCTTAAAAAGCTAGAAATAGAAATACCATGTGATCTAGCAATCCCACTGACCAGGTCAGACTTGGATTAGATCAACGTAGAGTGTGGCAGCTCTTGGTGCTGCACATGAAAGCACTGTCACACCATCGCCGATTGAAAGAACCATCAGGCACAGCTTGTCTGTTTGGCCTTGTTACTTACTTACATAGCCACAAAAGCAGTAGCTTTTCTCTGTGTCTCCATCCGTCTTTTTCTCTGCTCACATACACACTCACAAACACACACTCATACACATGTGCATACAAGAGTACACATGATAAGTACCATAAGTCTACATAAGTACCTTAAGTTTGTGAGAGTAATTAGCTTTATGGAAAAGAAAAATTAGAAATTTTCCCAGAAGAACACATTAACATTAGATTTTCATGACTGTAATAATGAAATATTAAAGAATATTCCCCCTAACTTGTGGAAAATTTCATCAATCAATTCACCTCCACCCCACAGTAGTCATCAATCAGATTTGGACCAGTTTTAAAAGCCTGTAAGAATGATGTTGTGAAGAACTCTGTGGAGGTATCTCCCGCCTTCACAAGAAAGCAACCTCAAATGCCCAGCAATCAGAAATTCTTTGTAGTAGCTGGGACACCACTATCTTCTGCAGCAGCGTGGGTGGTAGGAGATGTGACCACAGCCACCAAATCCAGAACCACAGCCATGGCTGTAGCCCCAGCCTCCCTAACAGCTGCCATCAGCAGCACGTGGTGTTTGGAGTGGAATTCTCGTCTGAAGCAGGAAATCAGCTTCTGGAGTTGGAATCTCCTAGGCCATGCAAGTCCTTTTACACAGCCTGAATGGAATGTGGGACAAACCAAAGTCAACATTGCACTCATTTTCCAGAATTATTAGCGTTAAAAGGAAAGCCTCAAAAATCTCTTCAGCATTGTGTTCAAGACCAAGTTGTCCTGTGTCAGGGTGCCAACAACAAAATCACACGCCTTCATGAGACAGTCATCTCCTGATGTGGCTGCCTTTGCTTATTTAAGATCCCAAATTTAAACTTGATGACTAGCCTCCATGTGATCACATGAAGCATCTCCCCTCTTGAAATATGTGTTTTTCTAATTTGTCCACTTTCTCCTCTGCGGCCATAAATGTGATCTGGGGACCACAAGGTAGCCTGGGCTAGGTCACAGAAAGATGGAGATAGAGTGGGAGATCGGGCCCAGCATCTCTACTTTCTGATACAGGTCTTTATCATAATCTACAGAAATCAGAATGTCCCCTTAGTTTATACTTTGTTTATATTCTTAGAGCAGTAACATCATGTCTCTTCCATCATCCTCCTGATTGTTATTAGTTGATATGATCCTTTTGAACCTGGGAAAACTTCCTGCTGCCATGTTCTCTGTGCCTACCCAGGAAGAGCATGTGCATTGGGAGGCATATGCAGACACAAAACTGACTCAGTCTGGGAATCTTCCTGGGTGCCCAGTCACTCAGGGAAGGTCCATCGAGGTCGTTGTACCGTGTGTATTTTATGCTTAAACCCACTTTCAGACTTTTCTCACGCTTTTGCTTCACTTTATATGGCAGATTGAATTCCCCTACTGCCAGTGAAAATCCTCTTCTTAAAACCAAGCAGTTGTTGCTGCTGCTGTTGTTTTTAGGTGTCACTGAGTTGGATCCAATTCATAGCAACCCTGTGTACAAGAGCAAAATGCTGCCCGGTCCTACACCATCCTCACCATCATTGTTATACATGAACCGCTTGTTGTAGTCAGTGTGTCAGTTCGTCTCATTGGGTGTCTTCCTCTTTTTCCCTGGCCCTCTACTTTACTGAGCATAATGTCCTTCTGCAGGGACAGGTCTCTCCTGATAACATGTCCAAAGTGTATGAGACATAGTCTTGCCATCCTTGCTTCTAAGGAGAATTGTGGTTGTATTTCTTCCAGGACAGATTTGTTTGTTCTTCAGGCAGTCTGTGGTGTATTCAGTATTCTTCACCAACAGCGCAATTCAACTTCAGTCTTCCTTATTCATTGTCCAGCTTTTGCATGCCAATGAGGTGATTGAACAACACGGCTTAGATCAGAAAAAAATGTCTGCTTTACACGTATGCACTTTTAAGAACTATCTACATGGGATCTAAGATTAGATAATAACCTTAGAGAGCAGAGAGTTTCCACTAAGTCCAGAAAGGATAGTGAGAATGGTTGCACAACTCAAAGACAGTAGCCAACGCCAATGAACAGCACAAGCAGAAATATTTGAATTGGTGTGTGTTTTGCTGTGGATATTCTCAGCAACAACAAAATAATCATTTTAAAAAATCCTATTAAGTTTATCATTTTTCGTGAAGATAGTCCTGTGTCTCTGGATTTTCATTTCTCTCCAATGATTTCATGAACATTGCAAAATCTATCTGCACCGTCTTCCCTCGTACAGACTCTTAGACCTCTCTTGCCCAAAGAGAATAAAATTTGTTTGGAAACAGGCACCAACTGTGTCTCAAATTCGTGTTTTCCTCTCTTAATACACATCGGACAATCATTTATATAATGCATATCATACAATCATGTATATGATTTATTAATATGTGGATCTGACTCGACAGCACTGGGCTAGACTTAATATATTTGTTTATTTCAAAATGCATGCCATTTCAAACTCCCAAAAGCATCACAAGTATATCATTAAAAGAAGAGAAAATCAGATAGCCAAAGAGATGTCTGCAACTATACACAATAGTGCATAAACTTTAGTACATATAGACCAACACTAAAAAAAAAAAAAAAAAAAAAACTATGGATTCCAAAAGAAAAGCAATTGCAGTGATGAATTCTGTACATGATCTAGGAATATCATATATTGTGTATTTATCCACAGGCATTTCAGAACTAAAACAAAAAAGGGTAATGGTTCTCCCTGGTGTTCATGTATAGAAATTTAAGGCACGTCATTCATTTGTTCATTCACTGATCAAATCTTTATTAAGAATCTACTGTGACAGGCATTGTTATAAGGAATGGGAAACGAGCAGTGAACAAGAGCTGAAGTCTCTGCTTTGCAGAGCTTACAACTGAGACGGAGGGGTGAGGAGACAGGTTTTTTTAAATGAATGAGACAAATTCTAGTTGGAAGAAATGCTACAAGAATAATACAGTAGGTGAGTTATATAACACATAAAGTGTTATTGAGGTTAGACTAATTTAGATGGGGATCGTTAAAGGTGTCTCTAGGGATGTAACATTTTAATTGAATTAGTAGATGGAAAAGAACATTCCTGCTGTTAAGAAATTGCAATCAATAACTGAAAAGTCCAGAACCTTGTTGTAAACATAGACTTAATGCATTTGAGTTGGCTTGGAAAAAGTCAGTGGGAATGAAGCCCTATAAATAGATGGGAATAGGCGACAGGTGATGAAGTCAGAGAGACTGACAAGGGCCAAAACATTTACAGCCTCAGGAGCACGGTTTTCTCAGCACTGCTGAAAGGCACTGAAGGGAACTTTTCATGGGAGGATGGGTGGTGTGCCGGACTCTCATTCATGCTACCCCCAAGATAGAATTGGATACATACTGGGATTCAGGGAATCATGGGCTCTGCGTCGGCCGCAGTAAGTTCCTGATGCCAATTAAGCATCAAAGTTATGATTGTTGTTGTTAGCTGCTACTGAGTCGAGCCTGACTCGTTGTGACCTCATTTGTATCAGAGTAGAATCAATTCATAGTTTTTGAGGCTGTGAGCTTTTGAAATCAAGTCACTGAAACGTCTCCTGAGATGCCTAATGGGTGGATTTGAACTACCAGCCTTTTGGCAAGTAGTTGAGTGCTTAACTTTTCGCCCCAACCTGCGGATTCCAGGACCCAATTACAAGTGTTAGATAGTTGGATACACTGTTATTGTTGTTAGGTGCTACCCAGTTTTTTCCAACGCGTAGAGACCCTATCGACAATGGAGCAAAACGCTGCCCAGTCCTACACCTTCCAAACTAACGTTGCTGTGTTCGACCCACTTGTTGCAGCCACTGACTCAGTCTATCTTGATGCGAATCTTCTTCATTTTCACTAAGCCTCTGATTTACAAAAATAGGATGTCCTTCTCCAGGACTTCTCCACCCTGGTAACATGGCCAAAGTTCATGAGATGATGTCGTGCCACCCTTGGTTTTAAGGACTTTTCTGGCTGTACTTTTTCCAAGGCATACTTTGTTCATTCTTTTGGAAGTCCATGGAATGGTCAATGTTCTTTGCTAGCACCATAATTCAAATGCATCGGTTCTTCTTTGGCCGTTCTTATTCATTGCTCAGCTTCTGAATGGTGCAATTGAAAATACCACTGCCTGGGTCAAGTCCATCTTTGTCTTCAAAGTGACATCTTTGCTTTCAACACTTTAAAGACATATTTTGCAGCAGATTTCCCCAATGCATTGCATCATTGAATTTCTTGGCTTCTGCTTCCATGATTGTTGATTGTGGACTCAAGTAAAATAAAATTCTTGACAACTTCAGTGTTTTCTCTGCTTATCATGATGTTGCTTATTGGCCCAACTGTGAGAATTTTTGTTTCCTTCATGTTGAAGTGTAACCCATACTGAAGGCTGTGGTCTTTGATGTTTATCAGTAAATGCTTCAAGTCCTCTTTAACTTTCAGCAAGCAAGACTGTGTACTGCAAATTGTAAATCTGCCTCCAGTCCTGATGCCCCACTCGTCTTTTAATAGTCTAGCTCCTCAGATTATTTGCTCAATAACAGATTCAGCAAGTATGGTGAAGGGATACAACCCTGACACACACCTTTCCTAATCTTAAACCACGTAGTACTGCTTTGTTCTGTTTGAATGACTGCCTTTGAGTCTGTGTACTGATTCCTTACGAGAACAATGAAGTATTCTAGAATTCCCATATTCATATTTTACTATGATCCACACAGATTCCTTTGAATATAAAAAAAGAAGAAAAAAGGACACACATAAAAATTTTGAAGTTAAACCTACAGTGCAAATTTGAATTGATTAGAGGAATAGATGTTACTAAGCACTGTAATATTGAGTGTGGTCCTCCAGAAAAGAGCTTAATGGAAGCTATAAGGGACCAAGACAGAGCTCTAGTCATGCTGGCATTTCAAAAGCAAACTCTAAGAATCAAGAGAAGATAATAAAAAGAAACCGTTTGTCAAGTTAGGTTGAAAGCAAACAAAACTAGCACATTAGGAAGGACTGTACAAAAGGGCAATGTAGCTTTAAAGAGAGCAGCAAATGGTCATTTGAACTAAATGCTTCCCCAAGTATGAAGACAATAAAGATTGAAGTAATCGCTACAGTTTCTCAGCCCTTAAGTTTTATGAGGGTTATATTTTTTGAAAGTATAGATAGGTTGTTAGTTTTGTTATAATGTCCCCCAAGTTAGATTTTCTTGTCCTCTCTTCACAAGTGGTTTGAAATTACACATTTCTTGCTGGCTGACAGGAAAGTCATTGAATAGATGCTACTTCCTGACAAACGTAATAAAACAGAGAATGGACTTTGTATTGGCTTGTCTCAATATTGACGATGTGAACTTTGATCACAGTGTTCGAGTGGCTTCAACAGGTGTGTTACAAAGTCTCTAGTTTTCCGTTTGCGATGAAGAAACAATTTGTGAAGAAATTCTTTGAGACTGTATAAATATCTTGTTCCTCATAAACCATCAGCCACTGAATAAATCCATTGATGATTTTCTCACTTTATAATCTTACTATATTTATTAATTGGCATTTTACAATAATAAAACTTTCTATTCTTATCCATTTAATTATTCATTTATTTAATTACATTAGAATAAACTCATGCATTCTTATTTTACTCAGTGTGTTACAATGCCTTGTTACAAAACTCATACCCACAATGGTACCAGATGGAAGCGATTTCCAGTCTTTTTGATAAGTCTTCTCAGGCTTTGATTACTACCTTATTTTGTGATGCAGTACAATTCTCCAGGCTAGTCTTATATTTTTCCTACTCCACCCTCATGAATTTTGATATTGGCAACATTGTGATGCATTTTAGACAAGCCATTTAATTTTCAGAGCCATTTAATTTAAATAAAATTATCTCCTTAATGATTTTTAAGCAACACAAAATGTGTTGCTGTGTTTGATGATGATCTAATGTTGATAGGTATAAGTCAGGAAGTCTGAAGGAAAGTGTCACTATTACAGTATTACCACTATTTGTCATTAAAATTAATTACATTCATTATGCTGATTGTTTAATATACTGAATCTTTAGAATGAAGAGTTTATTTAGGCTAAAGGGAAAATTTATGGTGACATGATCAAGATATCCTCAGCTAACAAGATTTTTATCAAGAAGAACATCTAATAACACTTAGTCACAACAATGTATACCATTTACAAAAATACACATTCAAGGACACATATGTATTAGGAGACTTTTAAATGAGTAAATAATTGTGTTTCCTTGTGTTACCTGTACTACTGAATTAAAATGAAGATCAAAGACCATAACCTTCAGTATGGACTGCACTTCAGCATCAAGAAAACAAAAGTACTCACAACCGGACTGGTAAGCAACATCACCATAAGTGGATTGAGGTTGTCATAAACTTCTTTTTCACCTAGGTCCACAATCAACATCCATGGAAGCAGCAGTCAAGAACTCAAAAGAGACACACTGCTTTAGAAAAATCTGCTACAAAGGACCTCTTTGAAGTAGTGAAAAGTAAAGATGTCATCTTGAAAACCAAAGTGCGCCCAACGCAAGCCATGGCATTTTCAACTGCACCATATGCATGCAAAAACTGCACAACGAAAAAGAAGAATGAAGAATTGATACCTTTGAATTGTGTGCCGTTGGAAAAGAATGTTGAATGTACCAGGGAGAGCCAAAAGAACAAACGGATCTCTTCTAGAAGTACAATCAGAGGGCTCCTTGGAGGCAAAAGTGACAAGACTTTGTCTTACATACTTTGGACATGTAGTCAGGAAGCATCAGTCCCTGGAGAAGGACATCATGCTTGGTAGAGTGGAAGATTAGCAACAAAGAGGAAGACCCCTGATGAGATGGATTGACACAATGGCCATGAAAACGATTGCGGATGGTTCAAGGTCTGGTGGCGTTATGCTCTGTTGTGTGCAGAGTCACTATGAGTTGGAATAGACTCAGTGGTACCTAACAGTGATATTGAATTAAAAACTTGTTTTCTTACTTGACTTTCTTATGGGGCCATATGAAGGCAAAGGAAAATTACAGAATTTGTGTCCTCACACTTCTGACTATCAGAGGAGGGTTGATTAAAGAACAAAGTATCTCCAGAGCTATCCACTACACATGAGTCTATTTACTGCTAACTCTATTGCCTTCTTGGACCTTGGCTGGAGTTGGAGTAGAACATAACTGTGGAACATCAAGGTGAAAATCATAGAATAATTTATGTTCAAGAACAGAATATTAGTTCTGGTCAAGACCAAGTCAACTGGGCCAGTTGAAAACAGTCGTTGTCTAGATGAGATTTGCTTTACAGAGAGCTTTTGTACAGGCGACTGTCCAGTCTTAGTTAGAATTTATTAGTTGGTGAAAACAAGCCTTCTCAGTGTCCATAAGGTGATTCCTTCTAGTCTTCAGGTCATCTACACTCTTCCTCTCCCCAAGGACAACCTCAACAATGAACACCATGTGTGGTAGTTACTATGGAAACTACTATGGGGACCATGGCTGTGGATGCTGTGGCTACAGGGGCCTGGGCTGTGGCTACAGTGGCCTGGGCTATGGCTACAGCGGCCTGGGCTGTGGCTACAGTGGCCTGGGCTGTGGCCACTATTGCCATAATTTCCAAGGACTGGGCTGCAGCCATGGTTATGGCTCCTGCTCTCTCTGTGGTTGTGGCTCTGGCTCTGGTTCTGGCTATGGCCCTGGCTTTGGCTACCACTACTGAGAAAGCCACGGAGACAATCTACCTGTGACATCGTAATTCACCAATTCTGAATGTCACACATTCTGTGCCTCTCTCTCGGGGGATAGTTACTCGACTTCATGGAAGTCTGATATGACCTAGTGTTGACCTGCAATCTAACCTACAAATTTCCTAACTCTACCTCATGAGAGGTGAAAGAATCTGAAATTTGCCTGTGAACTTACAGTTCTCCTTCCATAAGATTGATGGTGTCATTTCAACCTCCTTGAAGACTTTTACCCTGAAACTTGCTTCTCTGTTGATCTAACACAATGTGTTTAATCCAGAAGAGCAAGTCCGGCTTTCATTTCTTTCATTCGATGCCCAAAGTTTCTTCATGATAGTTGCTTGTTTCATTTTACAAGAAAATTAACACTTATCTTCCTTGGGAGATATTTTTCCTTATTGTTTCTAGGTCAACTTCTTTACCAGTTCCAAGGTCAATTATCTTAAGAAAGTTGCTTCATTTAAAAAAACTCAGTTTTCTTCTCTGCTATAAAGTAATAACATCTGATACACAGGGTAACCAATGACCACCTATCCTTTCTCATACTGTGGTGGCTTATGTGTCGCTATGATGCTAGAAGTTAGACACAACATTTCAAATGCTAGCAGGTTCACCCACGCTGGAGAGATTTCAGCACAACTTCTAGACTAATATAGACTTAGAAGGAAGGGTCACCACCTACTTCCAAAAATTAACCAATGATACGAATCCAAAAAACAGAAGATACCAAATCTTTGCAAGACTAAAGGGGATTGGAACCTGTGTTCATTGCTGGTGGGAATGCAAAATGATATAACCATTTTGGAAATGATACAGAGCTTCCTTAGGAGGCTAGAAATAGAAATAACATATGATCCTGCAATCCCACTCCTAGGCATATATTCTGTAGAAATAAGAATCATCACATGAATAGACATATGCACTCTTATGTTCAATGGAGTGTTGCTCAGACAGAAACAACCAAGATGCCTAATAACAGATGAACAGATAAACCAATTATGGTACATACACACGATGGAATACTACACAGCACTAAAGAATAATGATCAATCTGCACAACATCTCAAAGCATTGATGAATTTAGAGGGCATTATGCTGATGAGGAAACTCTGGTGGTACGGTGGTTAAGTGCAATGTCAATCAAAAGGTTGGCAGTTTGAATCTGCCAGGTGCTCCTTGGAAACTCTATTAAGCAGTTCTACTCTGCCCCATAGGGTCCCTGTGAGCTAGAATTGACTAGACAGTGCTGGGTTATGCTGAGTGAATTAAGTCAATCACATGAAGGACAGTGTATGAAACTACTACTGTAAAAACTCATGACAAGGTTTACACACACATAAAAGCAAGCAACCTTTGATGGTTAGGAGACAGGGGAGGGGCAGGGGTAGGAAACCACTACATAGACAGTGGATAAGTTGTAACTTTAGTGAAGGATTAGACAATACACAACACTGAGGAAGCCAGCATGGCTTGTCTAAGGCCAAGTGATGGAAGCTCCATAGATACATCCAATCTCCCCGATGGATTGAATTGCTGGACATAGAGTGGTAGATACCATGGTCTTGGAGAACATCTAGCTCAAATGATATGACATAATTTATAAAGAAAGTGTCTACATTCTACTTTGATGAGTAGCATATGAGGTCTTAAAAGCCTGCAAGCAGCCATCTAAGATACTCCAGTGGTCTCGCCTCTTAAGGAGCAAGAGAGAATGAAGAAAACTAAAAATACAAAGAAAGGGTGAGTCCAAAGAACTAATGAACAACAACCACCAAACTAATGCCCAGCTACCACCAGGAATTACAATAGAGTGCCTCAGACAGAGCTGCAGAAAAATGTGGGATAAAATTCTAACTCACAAAAAAGAAGACCAGACTTACTGGCCTGACAGAGACTGGAGAAGCCCCAAGAGGACAGCTCCCAGACACCTTTTTAGCTTCGTCATGAAGTCACTCTTGAGATTTACCCTTCAGGTAAAGACTGGACGGGCCCATAAAACAAAACAAGACCGAAGGGGCACACTAGCCCAGGGGCAAGGACTAGAAGACAAGAAGGGTCAGGGAAGCTGGGAACAGGGAACCCAAGGTGGGCAAGAGAGTGCTGGCATGTCGTGGGGTTGTTAACAATGTTATAAAACAGTATGTGTACTAGCTCTTTACTGAAAGCTAGTTTGTGCTGTAAACCTTCCTCTAAAGCCAAAAGACTATTAAAAAAATGTAAAAAAAATGCCATTGAAAACCCCAAAAGTATAACAGAATAGTGTTCAGTATAGTCCCCAAACATATGCCTAAATTGGAAGGCAGTCAGTATGCAGTGGCTTAAACAATGGACTGGAACATACCAACATCTTGAAGATGGAGCAAAATTGTGAGATGCGACAAAAGCAGAGCTCTATCAGATATTCATAGCATTGAAAGCATGTATCACAAAAGAAGAAGGATCTAAAATCAATAGTCTTACACCTTACCAAAAAAATAAATTATTATTGTGAGTGATCACATCGTGTGTGCACTTTATGGTTCTATGCATCTAGAGGATGTCGTCCTCCTTGCCTCTTACTAGAGAGGTGTGGAGAGGGTGGAGAAGAGGGGACAGGAGATTGTTAAGAGGATGTGACATGTATAGAACAGAAAGGAGTGTGCTGTGACCAGGCAGAGAGAACAGTAGGAGCTGCACATAGGTGGGCATGCAAATTTAAACTGGATTGTACACTTTCACTCAATCACAATAAATAAATTTAAAAATATACCTATTGCTGTTGAGTTAATAACGACCCTATAGGATAGAGTAGAAGTGCCCCATAGATTTTCCCAGGAGCACCTGGTGGACTTGAACTACCCACATTTTGATTAGCAGCTGTAGCACATAACCACTATGCCACCAGGGTTTCTGCATAGATGTTAAGAAAGTAGGGGAAAAAAAGGGCAAACGAAATCTAAACTAAGCAGAAGAAACAAATTTAAGGAAAATAAGTTTGTCTGGTATTTTTTTTTTTTTTTTTTGTCTGCTTGTTTTCTTACTCATTTGAGATAGTCATTAGAGAAGCTGAATTGGTTAATTTGAAAAGGCTTTGTCCTTGTCCTTGTCCAGAGAAGGGCAGAGTCAAATGGAGAGGGTAGCCACCATCTCAGACTTTGCGATTGTTTTTGTTGTTGATCGCTGTGCCTAGGTCATTTCCAACTCATGATGAGACCCCAAGTGTGCAGAGTAGAATTCCTCTGTAGCAGATTTCATGGAAAATGACATCTAGGGAGCAGATTACCAGGCCTGTCTTCCAAGGCACCGCTGGATTTGTTGCAGTTGACCGTATGTCAGCTAGTAGTCAGGAACATAACGACTTCCACCGCCCAGGGCTTCCTCTTTACTGCTCTTCCGTAGGCCCATTGCCGTCGAGTTAACGCCAACTCAGTGACCCTATGGGATAAAGTAGAACTGCCTCATAGTGTTTCCAACGAGCTGCTGGTGAATTTGAGCTGCTAGCCTTTTGATTACCACTCAAGCTCTTAACCCCTGCCCCCTTCCCTGCTCCTTCACTGCTGGTGTTGTTAGGTGCCATCGAGTCAGTTCCAACTCACAGTGACCTTGCGCACTACGGAACCAAACGTTCCCTAGTCCTGCTCCGTGACCACGATTGTTTTTAACACTTAAGCCCATTGTTGCACCCGCTGTGTCAATCCATCTCCTTGAGGGTCTTCCTCTTTTTCATTGACCCTCCACTCTACCAAGCAATGATGTCCTTCTCCAGGGACTGATCTCTCCTGAAAATATGTCCAAAGAACGTAAGATGCTGTCATGAATTGAACTGTGTCTCCCCGCCCCCGAAAATAGGCATAGCCATGTGACCACGATTCCCTGTATTCTATGATTGTTCTCCATTTTGTGATTTTCCTGTGCTGTAAGTTAAAGGATTAGGGTATGACTGTAAATCCCTTTATAGGGTCACCTCCCTGCTCCACTTTAAGGAAAGTAACCCTGGAATGTGGTTTGCCCCACCCTTAATCCTTTCATCCTGCAAGAGATAAAAGGAAAGGGAGGCAGGCAGAGAATTGGAAACTTCACACTATCGAGCAGACAGCACCGGGAGAAGAGCACATCCTTTGGACCTGAGGTTCCTGTGCCAAGATGCTCCCTGGACAAAGACTGATGCAATACCGGACTTTCTTCTGGAGCCAAGAAGGGGGAAACACCTGGAGCAGGACATCCTGAATTTGGACTTGTAGCCGACCAGACTGTATAAGAATAAACTTTCCTTTGTTAAAGCCATCCACTCTGTGATATTTCTGTCAGAGGGGCACTATCAGACTAAAACAGATGCAGTCTTCCCATCTTTGCTCTTCCACGAGCACACTGGTTGTACTTCTTCTGAAACAACTCTTCCCCAGTACTCTTTTGAGAGTCTTCCGGGGGGGGGGGCATCAAAAGGTCATTTTGTGGCACTAGATCTGCCAATGTTCCTCTGTTATTCATAAGGTTTTCACTGTGTCAGGCGGGCCAGGCTGTACCTGGACACGGCAACCAGGATGCAGTTCCTGGAAATCGTCAGAGCAGGGCGATCCCCTCCCTTTCTGGAAAGTCCCCACCTCAGTTCCTGGAAATCATCAGAACATGACCAACGCCTCCCTTCCCGGAAAGTCCACAGTTGTTCATCTCACATGCTAATCAGGCAGCTCGCTGTACCTAAATCCTATTGGCTCCCGCATTTTTCCCGTGTCTCCACTGAGGTCAGCGCTAGGCAGAACCATCGGCCGTGGGCCTCTATGTAAACCCTCTTCCCTGACTTGAAAACACGACTTCTCCGACTCCTACCTTGGAGCTCGCAGAGTGGGAGCACACCAATAAATCCTGTCCTACTGCCAACCCTCACTCTCTTTCTCTCTAACTGCTGCCGATACGTTTCGACTACCTCGCCTTACACCCTGGTTAATTCTTTTCAGAAGTAGAACTCCGGGTCTTTCTTAGTCTGGAAGCTCAGCCGACCCCTGCCCACCGTGGGTGCCCCTGCTAGTATCTGAATACCACCGGTAAGGCGTCTAGCGTCACTGCAACATGGAAGTCCCCACGGTATGACAAACTGACAGAGAAGTGACGCTCAGGACTGCTACTAGTCCCAAATTCTACTGTGTCGCTCCCTGAGGTTATATGAAGGGATACAAAGATAGTAACAACATTTGAGTTAGAACTCTCATTAAAATATCAGAATTCAGAAATCAGGATGTGTGTATAAGTCCCTCTTTCTGTAAGACATGGTAGTGTTATTTTTTAGCTCTAATATAAAACTATTCCTACTTTTTTGGTGCCTTCTAGTAAAACAGACTATCATACTGATTTGAATAAAGAAATTAACAATTCAAGGTTATGCAAGAGGGTTTAGGGAGGCTGGTTGCAAGCATAGTGATTGGTTGTCTTAAAAAAGAAACTGAACTCTGACTTATGCGTTCATACACACTAACGCCTGATGCCAAATCCTGTGGACAGTCACAATCTTAACTAGTTACTGTATATACAATTCATATAAAAATTGAGAAATTAGATTCCAAGGAGTAACATAATTTCTTGTTTTTCAGTGGAAGTGGAAGATAGATGAGAACTAGAATCGCTGGTGTAAGAGGAAAGCAAGAGATATTTTCTAGGTCCTGGTTTTTGGAAATTTGAATTATTTGGCTAATTATCAAAAATAAGGAGGCTAGAAGACACATTCTGTTTTCACTTTAGAAAAGAAACTCAAAACCTGAATTAATTTGGATTAAGCGGAAAGAATAACTCATGGATCAAAAAGAATATCATTCTTTGTGAAGTGTTAAAAATACAAGTACGGACTTATCTGGGGCCAAGAGCAAGTAAGAATGAGACTAACCAAATACACACACACACACACACACACACACACACACACACGTATATATGTAGCTGTATATATATATACAGACATATAAATATGTATATTTTAATCATATAATTAATATGTTTCTTAATAAAATAATAGGTGTAAAAGGTTAAAAGAAAAGTCTAATTTAGGACAGATAGTGTGAATGTGAGTGTTTCCTCTCATTCAGCCTACCATTAATTGGACACAGTCTGGTAGTTTCCAGGAGTTAGAGTCAAGGGGAAATGGATGATAGCAGAAAGGTTGGTGTGATTAAAAAAAGAAAAAATTGGGACAATATGAGGTCTCCTCGTGGTGCTGACAGTATTCATTATCTTGACCATGTTAATGAGTGTCAGAACCTACACAGCTGGTAATATTATAGCATTTAACATACACACAAGTATGTGTAAAACTGGAGAAATCTAGATATGATTGGTGGATTGTATCGATATCTTGTGGTTATTTTAGTCACCTACTGCTGCTCTAACAGAAATACCACAAAGCAGATGGCTTTAACAAAGGAAAGTTTGTTCTTAAACAGTCTGGTAGGCTACAAATCTGAATCAGGGTGTCTGCTCCAGGGGAAGGCTTTCCCTCTGTTGGCCCTAGAGGAGGGTCCTTGCGTTTTATCATCTTTGGTCGGGGAGCATCTTGGCACAGGAACCTCAGGCCTGAAGGACATGCTCTACTCCTGGTGCTGCTTTCTTGATGGTGTGAGTTTCCCAATTCTCTACTTGCCTCTCTCTCTTTCTATCCCCTGTAGGTTAAAAGAATAAGAAGTGATGCAAGCCTTGTTCCAGGGAAACTCCTGTGACGAGGGTGTTGCAGTGCCACCCTAATCCTCTGTTAACATAATTGAGATGTCACCATGAGTCGGATCTGACTCAACAGCACTTGGCTGGCTTTATTAGCCATAGGCAGAGATTAAGATGTATAGCATAAGAAAATCACAAAATATTGGGAACGATGGCCCAGCCAAATGGCTACACACATTATAGGAGAGGGACACAGTTCAATCTGTAATAGTGATGTTATGCTAAATCCACTGCCATAGAGTCAGAGTACAACTGCCCCTTCAGGTTTCCGAAGCTGTGATCTTTATGGAAGACAACTAACCAGATCTTTCTCCCGCAGAGGTGTTAGTGGATGCGAATTGCCAACATTTCGGTTAGTACCTAGACAGTCAGCCAACGTGCAACCATGATGCCGCCAGGGCTTCTCAATCAAAACACACTTGCAGGTTGTTTAGACTATTTTTTAAATTCTGAGATAATTCTACTGTGTTCCAAAAAAATGTACTTTGCATCATTTTAATCCTTTTAAAATATGATTTGATTGATAGCTCAGCATCTGGTCTATTACTGTAGTTACTGATTCTGGAACTTATACTTTGCTTGGTTTCTTAGAATTTTACTCTACGCAGATGCAGCTTGTATCCAGCCAATGATTCAAGGAGTCCTTTCCAAGGTTTCTGGAACTTAGTTCTCTGTAAGTTTCTCATCTTATACTCATATCTCACAAACTCTAGAGGCCTCAGCGTCCCCTGTCTCTGATATCTATCTCCTCAGTTCAGTGAGACCAATATGTTCTTCTTGAGTTCTTCCCTGCTTTGCTAGAGGCTAGTAAATACTTTTAGAGGCAAGGATTGGGCAATGGTAGATCTCAGTAACAATAAATATTTAATAATTATTTTTCAAATATTTTATTGTTTTACAGTATTTTGCAATAGTATATTGACAAGGAACTGCCAGAAATTCAAGCTGGGTCAAGAAGAGGATGTAGAACCAGGCATGTCATTCATGCCATTGCTAATGACAGATCTTGTCTGAAAGCAGGGAATACCAGAAAGATGTTTACCTTGTTTCATTGACCATGTAAAGGCATTGGACTCTGTGGATCATAATAAATTATGACTAACATTAGACAGAATGGCAATTCCAGAATGCCTAATTGTGCTCTTAAGGAATCTGTATAAGGATCAAGAGGCAGTCGTGCAAACAGAACGAGGAGACACTGCATGGTTTGAAGTCAGGAAAGGTGTGTGTCAGGGCTATATCCTTTCAACATGTCTTTTTAATCTGTATCCGGAGCAAATAATCTGAGAAACTGGATTAAATGAAGAAGAACGGGGCATCAGGGTTGGAGGATGATTCATTAGCAACCTGCATTATGCTGATGATACCACCTTACTTGCTGGAAATGAAGAAGGTTTGAGACACTTACTGATGAAGATCAAAGACCGCAGCCTTCAGTATGGATTGCACCTCAACAGCAAGAAAACAAAAATCGTCACAACTGGACCAGTAAGTAGCATCTTCATAAATGGAGAAGGATTGAGGTTATCAGTGATCTCATATTACTTTGGTCCACAATCAACACCCATGGAAGCAGCAGTCAAGAAATAAAAGACACATTGCTTTGGGAAAATCTGCTGCCAAAGACCTCGTTAAAGAATTACTGAAAAGTGAAGATGTCATCTTGAAGACTAAGGTGTGACTGACCCAAGCTGTGATGTTTGCAGTCACAGCATAGTCGTGCAAAAGCTGGACAATGAACAAACAAGACAGAAGAAGAATTGATGCCTTTGAATCGTGGTGTTGGAGAAGACTGTTGAATGTACCAGGGACTGCCAAAAGAACAAACAAATCTGTTATGGAAGAAGTACAACAAGAGTGCTCCTTAGAAGCAAAGATGGAAAGACTGCGTGTTACATACTTTGGACATGTCAGGAAGGATCCATCCCTGGAGAAGGACATTATGCTTGGTAGAGTGAAGGGTCAGTAGAAAACTGGAAGACCCTCAACAAGGTGGATTGACACTGTGGCTGCAACCATGAGCTTAAGCATAAAATTGTTTATGACATGGTGCAAGACTGGGCAGTGCTTTTTTCTGTTGTTCATAGGGTCGCTGTGAGTCGGAACCGACTCGGCAGCACCTAACAACAGGCTTAGTTGGTTGACTGTCATTTTGTCTCTGGAAGTAGATGTCTCTTGCTTTATTTTTGTATCAAAAGACAGAGTCCTGGTGGGGCAGTGGTTAAGCACTCAGCTGCTAATCACAATGTCAATGAATTGAATGTACCTGCCACTCCACGGGAGAGATACTGTTGTCTGCTTCCTTAAAGTTACCTGTGGAGCAGTTCGGCTCTGTCCTGTAGGGTCACTGTGAGTCCCAATCAACTGGAGGGCAATGCATTTTCTTTTGATTCCATAGAGATAGAGTTTATATCACCCTCTCCACCTAGGCAGTTCTGGAGGAAATATTTATAGCCTCTTTCTCCACCAAGAAGAGAGGGGAGTAAAGCATGCAATGTATTTGTTAATTGCCCCATAGCAATTAATCTGATTCAAATTCCATTCCACAGGCCTTTGCTAGGGTATTTGAAAATATGTCAAGGGTTATGGAAGAGAACTGATTTCTGTGCTTGGTTTCTAAAAGTGTGTTGACGGGACATCTCGAGAAAAAAAACTGGATCCCTGTCTAATACACTGAGAAACCTAGCTATGCTGCTGGCTAGCTCTGGCTTTGACTCCGCTCTCATTACAGTTGTTTCTGTTGCTATGCCCCTGGCTATGACTCTTGCTTTGGCTACTGTCTTTGAAGATGCTTTGGGAAACTCTCCCTCATCCATATCTGGACATCGTGATTCACATGTGCTAATTACTACATGTTTTGAGCCTTCTTTGGGGGAAATAACCATCCCACAGCACAGGTTTCTGACATGATTTTGCTAAAGACTTGCCATCCAGGGCCAAATGCTTCCTTCTCTGGATCTTACTAATGAAAAATGAGCAAAGGTAAAATTCCTCCTTCAGACTCTTGCATCTCTTCTCTGTAGGATGGATTCTCGTATGCCCTGCCTTTTGGTTTTTTTATGCATGGGCTTTTTCTCTTTTTCCTAATAAACATGTTCAATCTGAAATAAAAAATCTAATTTTCTCTCAAACCAATATCCAATATGAATCTCTTTGTTTTGTTTCTCTTTGATTATTAAGGGGGAAAACTGCCTTCTTTAAGGGGATGTCTTCTCTTGATAATTCTATTTTGATTTATGACATTAAGAAAGTAACAATTACGTAGGCTTCAATATTTCATTCTGGTAAAGAGATGACAGTATTTTTAAGCTAGGATATTGTTGGGAGTACGGGAGAAACAAATGAAAATTCAATTGTCAATTAAGTTAAGCAGGTCCTGAAAACAGCATGCATTCCAAAAATTTTATACCCAAACCTTCATTTGTGTGAAATTCCTTAGAAAATATGAATATTGCACTTCTAATCTTCCTCTTGAGCAAACTCAAGCAAGAAGTATTTCTTATGATTGATTCAGGAAATAGATAAGTTTAAACTACTGTGTCCCACTTGAACCTAATTTTCACATGTTTTAAAATCTGGTTTAAAAATATTTGAACAGGTAACACCCATTTTAACGTTCATTCAATGTTAGAGTCATTTGACAGTGTTCTTCATTCTTGTTAATCTTGAGTCCCACCCACCTGCATGATTTATGTGGTTTCACAGAAGCAACTGTAATCATTGTATTCCCACTAGGTTTCTGTGACTAGCATGTCTGTAAACTTGGCTGTTATCTTCTTCTTATACAAAATCTCTGGGTCTTGTAATGAAGAAACAGTGCCCAGTCCTGCATGAATTTATACCTTTGAATTGTAGTGTTGGAGAAGAATATTGAATATAGCATCTAGATATAGGGTATATTGTTGTTGTGGTATACTGTTGTTGTTGTTAGGTGCTTTTGAGTCACTTACAGCTCATAGCCACTCTACATACAACAGAAAGAAAGAATGCCCAGTCCTGCACCACCCCTACAATTACTGCTGCACTTGGGCCCTTTGTAGAGTCCACAGGTGACAATCTGTCTCATCGAGGGTCTTCTTTTTCACTGGCTACCTCTACTTTACTAAATGTGATGTCCTTCTCTAGGCACTGGTCTGTCCTGATAAAATGTCTGGAAAGTCAGTCTCACCATACCTTATCCTCTGTCTATACTCTTTTCAAGACAGATCTGTTTGTCCTGGTGCTTCATGGTATACTCAGTAATTTGGGGGAACACCATAATTCAGAGGTGTAAATTCCTCTTTAGTGTATGAACATGGTGATGAAAAATGCCGTGAGTTGGGTCAGGCACGCCTTAGTTCATAAAGTGGTGTTTTTGCTTGTTAACACTTTAAAGAGGATATGAGTGAGTTTAAGTTACATGTTTCATGCAAGATAGGCAGTGAATAGATCTCAGTCTGTGCACCCCAGGTAAGGACAGTAAGCATGCTGATGAAAGATGCTTGGTGACTGTCTCAACACTCTTCACCTGGACTTGGACGCTGTTGATATTTTGGCAGTTTTGTTCTCACTCTCCCTGTGCATCTCTCTCCACACACACACACACACACACACACACACACATACAGATACACTCAAGAAGGAGTTAAGAATTAAGAATTAATTAAGATCATCAGAAAGACCAGATCCAATAGAGAGTGGTTGTTTTTTTTCCTCTCTGTCAAAACTGTGTTTGTATGAGGATATCTCTTCCCTGTTTGCTTTATTTCTTGAAGCTTGAAATTCTTTAAATGTTAAATGTAAACATATGGTATATGCCTACACATCTAAATTAATAGTGATTTTTAAAACTATATTGACTTGACTATCAGACCATAATACTGAATGCAAATAATGCCTTAGTTATAGACTAATAAGCCAAGACTCTTGTTGATTACAGTTTTCTAAGATCTGTATTCTACATATGTCTTAATGTCACCTAAAATTGATTAACATGACTTGCAGCTCCAGTGTATTGAAGTCTACATTAAACACTGCCATTCACTGCTCCCAACGTTCTTCTTGTGCTAACATTGGCTTGTTCACTTCGTTCAGGTCTTCAGATTATAAATAACTCTGGTTCAAAACCACAACATTCCTTTACAGGTTACCATATTTCACAGTTGTGGCTTTTTGACCCAAATTTCTTATCAGTACTTTTGCCATTAGACAATATCTCAGAAGAAGGGACAGAGGACTGTGTTCAACATTTGTGTGAATCCTGTCTCTTCTTCCTAAGTAATTTTGCTACTTACATACAAATAAATGTACATAATTGAGTTCATTTTTTTTCTGCTTACATTCCATGGTTTAAAAAACATCAAAGGCATTGCTGTTGAGTCAAATTTCAACTCAATGATCTCAAGTGTTATAGAACTGAACTCTATTTATAAGATTTTCTTGGCTGTAGTCTTAATGGAAGCAGATCACCAGACCTTTTTCCTGCAGGAACTCTGGGTGTGTTCAGTCCTCCAGTCTTTAGAAGTTTAGCACAGTTATTTTTATCACCCAGGAACTTCACATTCAATGAGAGATGCATTTAATTAACCTTTGAATATGCTAAACATTCACGTTATCCTAAAATCAAGACAGTATGAAAATGTATATTCAGAGAAATCTCACTTCAATACCTTCTCCTTCTACCTCATTCCCATACACATTTCAAATGTAACCAGTATCTTTTTTATGCTTTCTTATTTCAATACAAGTACTATAGACATACACTTATGTATTCTTTTATGTATAAATTGATACATTTTTATTTTTATTTTTCTCTTGAGTACTTCTTACACTCTTTTAATCTGTTCTTTTTTTTTTTTTTTTTTGCTCCTCTATATTCTATGTCAGAAACCCTGGTGGTGTAGTGGTTAAGTGCAACGTCTGCTAACCAAGAGGTCAGCAATTCAAATCTGCCAGGCGCTCCTTAGCAATCCTATGGAGCAGCTGCACCCTGTTCTATAGAGCCGCTATGAGTCTGAATTGACTCGACAGCAATGGGTTTGGTTTTTGGTTTGTTTTACGGTCTGTATTCATATTTAATTTTTAAGACAGGCATCACTTAAATTTAAGCGTAAAAGAAACAACTAATTTCTGAATTTAGTACTCCAAAATTAGAATGCTTTCTGGTCCTGAATTCATTACCCTCAGCATTTAATTATGAAAAACTTCAAACCCTCGGTAAAGTTGAGAGAGCAGTTCGGTGAATATCTCAGTACTCTGCAACTGGATGTAGAGATTGTCAACATTTTACCAGTATTGTTCCCAGTCTGTCTCTCTCTGTTTCTCTCCCAGCACGTGGTGCATGCGCACATGCACGCACAAACACGCACACACGCCCACGCGCACACACACACAACCATACAACCACACACTCAAGCATTAATCGTGCACCATTTGAAAATACATTACACCTTTCGTCTTTAAGGCACTTCTTTCTTAAAAGAACAGGGATAATCCCCGAAAAAAAAAAAAAACACAACCACACACGTAATCACAATCTCATTATCATAAAAAGGAATCTAATTTTATACAGTAATACATCTAATATAACCAATGTTTAGAATTTCCAGTTGTCTTTATAGCTTTTATTTTTCTCTGGAATTCAATTATTGTCCATGATCATACTTTATACTTTGTCATCTGTTAGCATCTAGACTATTTCTCAGGTTTTTATTATTTCAAGGTATCACTATATTTTTAACACTCCAAGACAAGTACTTTGTATAGTACACCACAATCTATACCAGTAATAAAAATCATATGTTTCATAATCCTATATTTTAAAATCCTGGTGGCATAGTGGTAAAGTGCTACAGCTTCTAATAGGAAAGCTGACAGTTTGAACCCTCCAGGTGCACCTTGGAAACTCTATGAGGCAGTTTTACTCTATTTATAGGATTGCTATGAGTCAGAATTGACTCGAAGGCAGTAGGGTTTGTCTGTCTGTTTGTTGTTGTTGTTTTGGTTATATGCCTAAGACAAAGACTAAGGTAGTTAGGTGTGCCAAAATTACAAAATACAAATTTCAGTGAATGTTCAGTGAATGTTTGGGTATATCTTGCTAGTTAGCTCTGTGTTTACAATAAAGTATAAGAGTTAAATAAGGTGAACACATAAAGTATGACAACATATCACAGACAAGGCTATATAAAAGTAAATTACTTGAAGACTTCATAATGGATTTTTTATTTTTGAGTGTATTGTCCTTAAAACATATAAATTTCTTTTACTGTTGTGCATTCCCATTTGGTGTATAGCTTCTAGAATTATTCTGTACAAAACAGTCCATTGAACACTGTGCTTTGTACTCAAGTCTACATTCAACAATGAAGAACTGACCCTCCATCAGCTGGGACAGCTTCTAGAAAAGTACCCTGCCCAGCTGTCCTCCCCTCCAGGAATGGTCTCAGGCAAAAAACATTATTTAACCCAAGGCCAGGCCTGCCTCCTGGGCAACAACTCACTTGTGACATTCCAGCTCCAGAAACTCCCACTCAGATTCCTGAAACTTCTACCTAACCTGAGTGTGCGTCAATCCTTCCCTCCCCCCGCTTGTTTGCTCTCCTCTCCCTTCCGCAGATGTTCATTACAAGAACCAGTTTCTTCGAAAATGCTCTCATAGAATGTATTACACTGCCATGGTAGTCAAAACAGCCTGGTACTGGTCCAAAAACAGACACATCGACCAATGGAACGGAATAGAGAATCCAGAAATGTCACCATCTTCCTAAGAACAGTTGATATTCAACAAAGCCCTCAAGGTTGAAAACTGGGGTAAAAACAGTCTCTTTAACCAATGGTGCTTGCAAAAGTGGATATCCATCTGCAAAAAACTGAAACAAGACCCATATCCACACCTTACACAAAAACTAACTCTAAATGGATCAAAGACCTAAATATCAAACCTAAAATGATAAAGATCATGCAATAAAAAATAGGGTGAGTAATGGAAGTTCTAATACACAGCTTAGGTAGGCTTCAAAATCGGATCAACAATGCACAGACAACAGAAGAGAAAATAGGTAAATGAGAACCACTAAAGATCAAACACTTATGCTCCCCCAAAGTCTTTATCAAGAAAGCTAAAAGACTACTGTTTTAGACAGCCAGGGCTGCTTCAACAGAAATCTCACAGAGCGGATGGCTTTAACAAAGAAAAGTTTATTCTTACACAGTCCAGTAAACTATGAGTCGGAATTCAGGGTTTCGGCTCCGAGGGAAGGCTTTCCTCTTTGTTGGCTCTGGAGGAAAGTCCTCATGTTGTATCCGTCTTTGTTCAGGAAGCATCTTGGCACAGGAACCTCAGGTCTGAAGGGTTTGCTCTGCTCCCAGTGCTGCTTTCTTGATGGTGTGAGGTTCCTAAATCTGCACTTGCTTCCTTTTCCTTTTATCTCTTGTAGGATGAAGGGATAAAGGATGGTACAAGCCATACTCCAGGGAAACTCCCTTTACGGTGCAGCAGAGGGGATCTTATGAAGGGATTTACAGTCCCACCCTGATACTCTCTAACATAATGCACTCTGTTAACTACAGACAGAGATTAGGATTTACAGTATCAGAAAATCACAAAATGTAGAATAATTACAGAGTACAGGGAATCCTGGTCCAGTCAAATTACTGCATACTTTTAGGGGTGGCTCACAATTCAATTTGTGACAACTGCCTACAGAATGGAAAAAACATTTGGTAACTACATATAGGAACAATATCTCATTACATTATCTACACGGTACTGCAAAATACCAACAAGAGAAAGATAAATACTCAGTTAAACAAATAGTCAAAAGACGTGGTTAGACGCTTCACCAAAGAAGACATGCGGGTAGCCAAAAGACACATGAGTAAATGCTCATGATCACTAGCTATCAGAGAAATCCAAACCAAAACTACAATGAGAGATCATCTGACCCCAATGAGGTTGGCAATGATCCAAAAAAACACAAAACAACAAATTCTGGAGAGGCTATGGAGAGACTGGAGTTCTCCTACACTGCTGGGGGGAATGCAAGATGGTACAGCCTCTTTGGAGAGCAATTTAGCATTTTCTTAAAAAGCTAGGAATAGAAATACCATATGATCCAACAATCCCACTGTTTGGAATACATCCTACAGAAATAAAGGCTGTCATACAAACAGATACATTCACACAAATGTTAATTGCAGCACAGTTTACAATAGCAAAAAGATGGAATCAACCAAGGTGCCCATCAGCACGTTAATGGATGAACAAACTATGGTACATTCAGTAGAACACTATGCAATGATAAAGAACAATGACGATTTTAGGAAGCATCTCATAACCTGGCTTCAACTAGAAGATGTTGTGTTTGAGGTCTTAAAAGCCAGCAAGCTGCCATCTGTGGAACATCAGTTAGTCCCAATCCACCTTGAACACATGGTGACTGAAGACATCAAAGAAACAAGGAAAAGAAGCCCAGGAGACAGAAGGACCCACATGATTGGGAGACTACATTAGCATGAAACCAGAAGAACTAGATGGTGCCTAGCCAACACCAAAGATATCACTGATAGGGGACACAATGTAGAGTCCCTGTCATAACGTGAGAAAAAGAGCTGCACACATCAAGAACTCTACTAAAGGACCAGGACTGGTGGTCTGCCAACTTGGAGGGTCCCTGGGAACACTGCCCCCAGACTCGCTGCTGCCCCAGACCTGAAACCAGTACTGAGGTCAACACTTCAGACTAAGAATGGACTGGCCTTGGGGACATGTATTGAGCATGTAGTGTATGTGCTTTATGGTTTTCTACATTTATAGAAGGCTGTCCTACTGGTTTCTTTCTAGAGGGAACAGGAAAGGGTGGAAAGGAGGAGACAGGTGTTCACTGGGAGGATACTAGCAGTAAAGAGTATAAAGGGAGAGTGTGCTGTCACAGGGTGGGGAGAGCAGAGAGAGTTGCAGAGTGGTGGGTATGCAAAATCGGCTTGGACTGTATACTTTCACTTAATCATTAAATAAATAAATGAATAATGAATAATGCTCTGACAAGGAATTGAATCCAGGGCTACATACTGTACTTAACTGTCTACTGCTCTAGTCTCGTCCAAAACCTCAAAGTCTTCTCTAGATTACAGGGAACTTTTTGTTGTTTCTAGGATGCCCCTAAATTTAGAACTTTGTAGTGTTTCCTCATGATTTGCACTAGATTATGGATTTCTGTCAAGCAAATTAGAGAGGCTTGCTTGCTTGTTTATTTTCTCTTATTGCATCCTGCTTGAGGAATTTGAAGTTCATTTGTCCCTTTACCTGAGATATTAACTTTGGTCATGGGATTAAGATGATGCATATTGAGTTTGACCATTATTAAGTTATTTTTATTTTTCCTTTGGTAATTGATAAGTATTTTGATAGAAATTTTTTGTGGCAATATATATATAAATATGGAGACCCTGGTGGCGTAGGATTGTGAGTTCAGCTGCTAATCAAAATGTCAGCAGTTTGATTCCACCCACAACTCTTCATAAAGCCCATGGAGCATTTCGACTCTGTTCTGTAGTCTTCCTATGAGACGGAATTGACTCGATAGCAACATATCACGTAACATATTATGTCCATCTGGGCAATGTCTAAGTTCATATACGGACGTGGTCCCAAAAGGTTATAGAAGACTTGCATACAACCCATAGTTACAAACCAATCACTGTAAAGCCAATTACATTAAAAATTCAAAGTACATACAGTTGTTCAAATAAGTCTCTTCTTTGTGACCTGCATCAAAATATTCTTATTATTTTTATCATCATAATCATCCTGAAGTCTGACAATTAAACTTGCGAACTCATCCTAGAAAAAGTGCTACCTCCCTCGCTGCTGAATGTCACTGTGGTCACCTTTGAAGTACTCCCTTAGGAAGCTGTGCACAAACGCCAGCACCTAGTCCACCCTTCAAAGCAATTTTGGAATATTTTTCTGGAATGGTCATCAGAGCCGTCACCGTATTACCCTCGATGTCCTAAATGTCATCAAAATTTTTGCATTTCAATATTTCCTTCATCTTTGGGTAAACAAAAAAGTCATTGGGGGCCAGATCAAGTGAGTAAGAAGAGTGTTCCAACACAGTTATTTGTTTACTGGCTAAAAACTCCCTCATAGACAGTGCTGTGTGAGCTGGTTCATTGTCATGATAGAACAGCCACAAGTTGTTGGTGAAAAATTCAAATCATTTTCATCTAACTTTTACATACTGCCTTTTCAACACTTCTAGATGGCAAACTTGTTTAACTATTTGTCCGGTTGTTACAAATTCATAATGGAATATCCCTCTGTTATCAAAAAAGGTTAGCAACGTTGTTTTGACTCTTGATTTGTACTGACGGAACATTTTTGGCTGTGGAGAATTGGCTGACTTCCACTATATACTTTGCAGCTTTGTTTCAGGGTGATATTGGTACACCCATGTTTCATCACCAGTGATGGCCCAAAACATCCTCTTGCCTCTCCAAAAGGTCTTTACAAACTTTAACTCTCCTTTGCTTTTCTTCATTGGTGACCTCCTTCAGGACAATTTTTTGCACACACTTTTCTCATGCCAAGATTTTCTATTAAAGTTATGCTGTTTTTCTACCTGTATTTACTTGGTCTGCTATGCTTCTCACACTCAGCCAATGATTTTGAAGCACAATTTGATGAACTTTTGCAATTTTTTTTCAGTTTTATTTGTCACTAGCCACTGTGACCTCTCCTTGTCAGTGATGCTTTCTCTCCTCTCAGAAAAACGTTTAATCCATTTAAACACTGCTGTTTTTTTCACGGCATTATCCCTGTAAACTTGGACTAACATGTCTCTGATTTCATTTCCACTTTTGCCAAGTTTAACAAGAAATTTAATGTTTGTTCTTGCTCTAATTCAAGCTCCTACGTTCTTGCGATGGCACATGAAAACATGCAAGTACAATAACGAATGATGCTAAGCAAGACACGCCCACACACATGAACACAGCTGTGAGACTCTGATGTACCAAGCTTATGAAACCTTACTGAGTTGTTTGTACAGTGCTGCCAACATAAGCATGCAGTGGCAAGTTCACAACCTTGTTAGACCTAATATTGTAATATTATGTTAATGATACTTTAGCATACCTGGAAGTGTTTTTTTTTTTTAATGTTTGTTATGCATAGAAATGTACTGTATGTGCTATGCACCTAGAAAAATATTTGACTAACTGACACTAGATAAGAACCATAACTATTCAATCTATTTACAAATTCCCTTTAAACACCAATTTAGGAATGGAACTTATTTATAATCCAGGAACTACTTGTATGTAATATGGTGCTTACACAATGTCCAAGTCACATAACATCCTATTTTGTGGAACATATAGTGGTCTGTAAGTGACATGTTACTGTAGGCATGTGTATATTCTCCTCATTTCCCATATCCTATCTGTATCATTAGTCCACAGCCTTGGTATTTATTTTTCCTTCCCGGCTGAATTATTTTTACACTGAAGTTTTGTAAATGTTGGTTTTTCTGATTTGAATCACTTTTTTTTCCCAAGTACATTAGCTAGCATTCTACTGAAATAATGTCTTCTTTTATTTCCCTTGCTTATTCATCTATTTATATCACTGTAAAGGATGTATTTCTACTGTAAATAGTCCATTATTTATAATGCATGCAGCAACTCCCAGGCTTTCTCACTGGTTGGAGCCAGAAAGTGTATATAAATATGTTGACTGTGTGAGATTTAGGTTCTGCCACTTAGCAGCCTCTAACATTGGGCAGGAGCCCTGGGGATGCAGAGGCTGAGAGCTCAGCTGCTAACTGAATGACGGGCAGTTCATGTCCACCAGATACTCTTCACAAGCCCTATGAGCGGCAGCACTCTGTCCCATAGTTGCACCATGAGTCTGAAGCGACCTGAAAATAACAGTTTTTATCAGGTTGAACCAGTATCTTACCTCTTTGACCCTGGTATTCTTATATATCAATTTAGTATAAGAGTAGAATACATGGTTAGGTTTTCATCAGAATTCAATGCATTAAAACATGTAGGAGGCTTAGAAGTCACCAGAATTTAATAAGTGTTTTCTGTTTGTTATCCTTTACAATCAAATGCATGGTTTGTTTTCTCTATTTTTGCCTGTGTAAGAATATTTTCTAGCTCATTTGCCTGGTCCTGTTCACAGACTATTTATATCAAAACTCCATGCAATAATTTATAATTATTATTTTTAAAATAATAATTAAATACCATTTATTAGCTGTTTACCACCAGGCAATCATCATGCTAAGCCCTTGACAAGCATTATCTCATGCATTCCTCAAAACAGCTCTGTGATGTGGCAAAATTACTTGCATTTTATAGCTGCAGGAAAGCACAGAGACGTGAGTAAGTCATTCAAAGGCGGATTTAGAGTGGCAAAGAAGTATCTCATAACTCACTGAGTTTTGTCTTTTTCACATATAAATATAAAATACTGCTTATGCTTGTTCCTTTAGATTTTGCTGTTCTTACTCCCGCCTCGATAATGTATTCTTTTCCTAAAAAAAAAAAACAGTAGAACTCATAGGATAATGTAGATACTAACCTCCTAATAGTGCAAAACAGTTCACATGTCTGGCTGCTAACACCCAGAATTGTCTCAGACGACAGGCCTGGCAATTTACATCCAAAATATCATTCATTGAAAACCTTGTGGAATATAGCTATTCTTTGACACACACGGACTTGCGAATCAGAATCCATCAAAGGTAATTTGTTAGCCCTTCAGAAATTCTGGTGCCCTAGTGGTTAAGTGCTACAGCTGCTAATCGGAAGGTTGACAGTTCAAATCATCCAGGTAGTCCTTGGAACCTCTACGAGGCAACTCTCCTCTGTCCATGGGGTCTCTATGAGTTGGAATCAACTCGATGGCCGTGGGTTTTTTTAACACAAAATATAAATGAATGTCAAGTTCTTGTTTGAACATTCACCCCCCAAAAAAGTTCTGTTGTATGCTTTCTTGCTCCTTTTTCTCAGCCACATTATTTTTGAAAGTCGCTCTCTTCCATGTTACATACCAAACTAAACCAAACCAAACCTTTTGTGATCAAGTCCATTCTGACTCATAGCAACCTCATACGACAGAGTAGCACTGCTGCATAGGGTGTCCAAGGATTGCTTGGTGGATTCAAACTACCAATATTTTGCTTCGAAATGGAGCTCTTCGCTGGTACACCACCAGCTCTCCCTTACTTTAAATATTCCGGAAAAACTCTGCACATGTCTTGCTTTTTCTATGTGTACTTTTATTTCTTGTTAAGCTTTTGCTCCAAATTCTATGAAGATTTCTGAATTCCATTCCTCTCACCTCAGATTAATTTATTTTTGTCTGCAATAAATATTTATATTCAGTAATCAGCTCCTTTATAACAGATACATATTTCTTCATTTCAGATTTTTCTATTTGCATAAGTGCTGCTTATAATGTTATGTATTCCATAAACATTAGTGGATTTTGGAATTTTAAAATAAAATGTGTTAAAGAGTTCTCTCTTCCCTTGCAATTACACTATTTTGCAAGTTTAGCATATTCCTAGAGTTCACATTAATCTCTTGATTTTCAATAGCTTGTTCTGTCCACAACCATTTGCCTGTCTCTGTATGGTTTTATCCATAACAAGAATTACCTGTGTGGACCCAGTACTTGGTAGAGACATTTGTTCTCTATTATGGCTAAGGTTGTGTGTCAATTTCACTGGGCCATGATTCTCAGCAGTTTGACAGTTATGATGTAGTCTGGCAGTTATCTACGAAGTAATCACCTCCAGGGTGACAACTGACATAATGTAATCTCCGTGATGAGATCTGCCAAGAGCAACCAATCAACTGAAAGGGAATTTCCTTGGTGGTGTGGACTGTATCCAATATACATGGGCTTCCTGGAAAAGCTTGCTGCCTTTTGTGCTGTTCTGTATACCTCATTTGGCCAGTCATCATCTGAGTTCCAGTTCTAGGAACTTGAGTTTGACACCTGAACTGCTGATCTTGAGTCATCAGCCCCTTCAGCTACGTGAGTGAAGGGAAGTTTGAGGCCTGACCCAAGAACTTAGGACTTCTACCCTCTGCAGTTGAATGAGCTATTTCCTTGATATAAATCTTGATAGATAGATGGGTGGATGGACAGACAGATGGATGGACAGACAGACAAATAGAGAGATAGGTACAGATAGATAGATGGATGGATGGATCTCTGTAGATGGACGGACAGACAGATAGACAGATACACGTATATATTTCATTGGTTTTTCTTCTCTAGAAAACTCGGCCTAAGACATTCTATCAGCATTTATGTATGTCTACATGCAGATTTTTCATTACAGGCAAACCTAAAGAAAAGTATTTATAATTCCTAACTTTAGGCTGTCTAATTAAGCATATCTATTGTTCTCATGGGTAACATAATAGTATGGGCAGACAGAGGCAGTCATTTCTAATACCATATAAAAGATTTTTGTATGCATTTTTATTGATATTATACTGGGAATTCCTTCTATATTCTTCCTAGGTGAAGCTTTCTTTCCTTTACAAAGAACGCCAGTCTGTTCCATGTTTATCTGGTCTTGTAGGTATGTCATAGAGAAATACTCTAAAGGTTCTTATAGGACATTCTTGTCAGTTTCTTCTTCATAAATCTTCAGCATTCATTATTTCAGTCCTGCTGGTGGCCTAGGATCAAATGCCCTTGAAACACTCAGAATAAGAGAGTTCTCCCCACAAGTGCCAAGGATTTAATTCCTTTGGAAGCAGCCCTCAGCTGATAGAAAAACAGCAACTGTACATACACACAAATACACATACCTGCACACACACAGACCTGCAGGAACACATACACATGCAAATACACACATCTGCACAAACAATTGTACATAAGAATGTGCCTCACACAAAGAAATTATACAGGTCAATGAATATGTATTAAAATATATACCCTTCTAAAGGAATATTCATTTTAATTAAAAATAAAATTAGAATTTTTCCTAAGGAAAAATAGAGTAAATACATGCAACATATGCTAATACAAGTTTTGTCTATTAAGCTTTATAAACTCCTAGGAGGTGGTTTTATTAGGAACGTAAGTCCTAAGGGCTAGCTGACTTAATCAATGGATTCAGCTATGAAACTCACTGAAGCTAAAAAATAAAAAAAGGCTGCCCATTAGTAATTAAAGTTTCTGAAGTCCGAGATATCTTCCCATAGCTTTTTTGTTGGTGAAAATCTACTAGACTCTATGAAAAGATATCTCTACCAGTATTACCATTTTAAGTAAAAAATTCTGTTATTAACCTTCCAGACAAAGCACAAATATCACAGACATCTTAACATTTAAACACAATAATTTCATGAAAGTGAGATTTCATAAGCCAAATAAAATCTCATCGTTTCCATTTTTCCCAGCCATGGATTGAGGGTACAGATACGAAACCATGGGGAAAAATTTGATGTTTAAAAAAAATAAAATGATAAAAAGAAATAGCAATATAAGTAGAAAAGAGAAGCCCAGTTGTCGAAGGCTTAGTATTCCAGAATTTTCATTAGTGATTTGTTAACAGTCTCATGAAGCTGAATGACACCTTTTGGCTTTGAAAAACAGTCTCTAATTTGAAAATGTGGAAAATCATTC
This sequence comes from Heterohyrax brucei, assembly GCA_028571685.1. NCBI lineage: Eukaryota > Metazoa > Chordata > Mammalia > Hyracoidea > Procaviidae > Heterohyrax > Heterohyrax brucei. The sequence continues at coordinate 79,847,343 of CM053148.1, read as the reverse complement.
AAGAAATAAAGGGAAGAGGTGTTTATCAGGAGAGAAGAGATGGAGAAGCTCCAGGTTAAGACAGGATGTTAACAAAAAGAAGATGAAATCATTGATTATCTGGAGATGGTCAGGCTCCATCTACTAAAAGTGTTATTTCTTGCCATAAAAGTTTGTTACAGAGGGTAATTTGAAGATTTGGTGTGAGTAAGTGTTGAAGATGAGAAAAGAACTCTCATTAATGGCCCACGATTGGTTACAATGGGGCTAAACACAAAAAATCTCTGTGATGCCTCTGAGGCTGTCCCTTAGAACTGAGAGGAGGCAGATTATACAGACTGGCCCTACAAATTAGCCGACAGCATGAGCACACGTGGTAAATCCATCCGTACTGAAGGCCAAGGTAAGCACCTCTGCATGGTGAACTGGCCACGCTCAAGTCACCTCCACTCCTTCTTTACCCAGGAGCACAAAGTCAGCAACAGCTACTATGGAAATTATTGTAGAGGCTGTAGCTATGAAGGCCTGGGCTGTAGCTATGGGGCCGGGGTTGTGGTTAGGGCTCCTGCTGTGACCATGGTTCCCATGGACTGGGCTGTCGCTATGGCTCTGGATTTTGTTATAACTGTTAAGGACGCTGTGAGAGAGTCTCAGCCTTTGAATCTTGACTTAATTACTCACCCATCGTAAAACACACAAGCTCTATGCCTCCCCTGTGGGTGATGTTTATTCTACTCTACACTACCAACTTCTACCACGATTTTCTAACAGCCTAATAACCTAGATCTGAAGCCACTTGATATCTGGGGCAAGGTAGATCTCAGCCTTTGAGCCCATAATCCTCTTTGCATCAAGATGATGTTAACCCAGCTCCTACTTTTGTAATTTTGTGCTAAAGTTGGCTTCTTTTCTTAAATAATAAATCTGTCAAATCTGGAAGAAAAATCTGGTTTTGTTTCTATTCATTTATTGTGCAGAATCTGCCTTTGCTTTGGGTTTAGTTTGTTAGCAATTACTTTTCTTTTGGACAGTTAAGTTTGCATACTCATCCTAGAAAAAGTGCTACATGCCTCATTGCTAAATATCACTACAGTTGCCTTCAAAATTACTCCCCTAAGCACCAACGTCAGCACCTAGACCACCATTGAAAGCAATTTTGGAACTCTTTTTCTGGAATGACCATCAAAGCTGTCGTCGCATTACCCTTGATGTCCTGAATGTCATCAAAATGCCATCCTTTCAATGTTTCTTTTATCTTCAGGTAAAGAGAAAAGTCACTGGGAGCCAGATTAGGTGAGTAGGGAGGGTGTTTCAATACAGCTATTTGTTTACAAACAAACCAAACCCAGCACCGTTGAGTCAATTCTCCATCATAGGAGCCCTATAGGGCAGGGTAGAACTGCTTCACAGAGTTTCCATGGAGTGCCTGGTGGATACAAACTGCTGCATTTGGGGTTAGCAGATGTAGTACTTAACCACTGCACCACCACTAGCTAAAAACTCCCTCACAGACAACTATACAGTTAAGTATGTGAACTTGCCACCTTACCACCAAACACAATGGCCATCCCAAAAAGAGTTCCGGAATTGCTTTATAGAGTGGACTAGGTGCTGGCATCAGTGCATAGCTTCCCAAGAGTGGGAAGGGGACTGTAGTGATATTCAGAGATGAGGTATGTAGCATTCAGAACAATCAAATTCGCAGACTTATTCGTCAGAACTCGCATGCCCCCCAAATATTTTACTTTTCTTTCCAGTACTCGTCTCCATATTTGTGACTTTAGGGAAACCTGTGCACTTTGTAAGTCTCAGTCTCTTGTCTGGTAAAGAGAGGGTAGTGTCTTTCTTTTTCTTCCTTCTCTCTCTTTCTTTCTTTCTCTCTTTCCACTTTCTTCTTTCTTTCTCTCTCTCTCTCTTTTCTGTGAAGATTTTTTAACGCTTCATATTTTTGCCTATAAGTTGGTGTACTCTTTTCACTGGTACTTCAGGCGGCCTCAGGTCTCCGTAGAACCTGGCATGCCGGACTGAAGTTAGTTCTTCCCTTACGTGACCTCAGATCTATGAGTGCTGATATTTTCAAGGTTATCCCTGCTTAGATAGGATATATGGTATTGCTTTGGGGGGTTCTTACCAAACTCTCATTGAAGAAAGCCTTGTAGTAATCCTCTCCGTTGAAATGCATACAGAGCTCCAGTTTCCACATACCCTTAATTGCTAATGTTCCTGGTCATCTATTCGTTTCAGGAAAGAAATCGAAGAGTGAAGGGGAAAGAAACACGGTTCCAGTTGCTGAGACACCCTGTTTAGAATCTGCCACGGTAGTTACCAGTCACCATTGGCTTGACTGCAACTCATGGTGACCCCTCCTGTGTCGGAGTAGAACTGCTCTTCATGGGATTTCAGTGGCTGATTTTTGAGAAGTAAATTGTCAGGCCTTTTTTTCCAAGTCACTTCTCAGTGGATTCATGTTCCAACTTTAACTGTTTGCACCATCCAGGAACTCTCTGATTCAGCCTTTTGTTTTTCCGGTTGCTATTGAGTTGATTTGACTCACGGCAGCCTATGTCTGTCAGAATAGAATCAGAGGATTTTCGGTGGTTGATTTTTGCAAGTAGTTCACCAGTCCTTTCCTCTGAGGTTGCTCTGGTTGGACTCAAACTTCCAACATTTCTGGATATATGTTAACGATTTACGCCATACAGTGGCTTAGAATCTCCCGTAGATGTGCGTTAACATCAATACTTCCGCAAAGTATTTGACAGTCTCTTTTGTGAGTTCATCATGGGTGGGAGACAGCATCTCCTGGGAACATCTTGTACAAGCATGGCTAAACTTATAAAAACTCAACTATGAGATTCAAGGTGTTTTTTTTTCCTTTGACTTTGATATGCATAAAGTATTCAGTGATGAATTTGAGGCATAAATTGTGGGATCTCAGTCTTACCAGATTATCTTTTAAAAGAAAGTAGTAATGAAAAAAACTAAAAATAATGTTCTCTGAAGATATTGCAAGACCCAGAGAATCACAACCTAGTATTAAAAATGTACAGGATATAACAAAAAAATACACAACACAAAGAAAGGACAGGAAATATGATTACTTTTTATTAATGAGCAAGGAAAAAAGCAAATGAGAGGTTCTGTGGTATAAGGACTAGAAGACAATCCCACTTTCCCCCGCCTCTTGGTATTCACTCAGAGTCCATGAAGGCCCTAAATGTGGGTGAATCAAACAAAAGAGCTTCAAAAAAACAAGAAACAAAAACTGATACTAGTAAGAGGAGAGAGATTACATCCATATTATACCTGGAAACCTCAATCCTCCTTTATCAGTAATTAATGTAAGAAGCAGAGTAACGGACAGCAAGGAAATAGGAAAACTGAACAATTATACCAAACATCCTGACCTAATTGATATTTATAGAACATTCCACCCAATAGTTTTAGAATATGTATTCTTTTCAATTGTTCGTGGAAAATTTACTAAGGAAGGCCATATTGTGTGTCATAAAAACATATCTTATGTCAAAAAAATTTTAAAGAATTGAAATCATACAACATAGTGTCTCAGAACATTAAGGAATTACACTAGAAATATTAGTAACCAAACAGCACGTTCTGAAGAATCTATACGTCAAAGGGAAAATTTCTAGGGATACTGGGAAATATTTTGAACAGAATGAAAATAATGTATGAAAATGTGTGAGATGCCAATTAAGCAGTGCTTAAAGGGAAATGTACAGCTCTAAGTGCTTTATTAAAAAAAGAAGAATGCTTTCAAATTAATAATCCAAGCTTCCTCCAGTGCAAAGGAAAAAAAGGGAAATAATACATACATGAAACAGTTGAAATTGTTACAATTTAAAACAGGAAGTCAATAGAGAAAATAAATGACACAAAAAGCTAACTCTATAAAAAGCCTAAACATGATCGTAAGTATATTCCATTTTAATGTAGAGACCATCTCAAGAATAGATTGTATGGAACACTAGTGACTGAAGACTGGTCAGGTAGGGTGATAACATCAAGGATATCGTAGAAGAAAGCATAACGTCATTATACCGAAAAGAACTGATTGACCTTTAATTACTTCAAGAGGTGACTATAATGAGAAACCAACAGTAGTGAAAAAAGAAGTCCAAGCTGTGCAGAAGGCCATGGTGAAAAGCAAAGCTCCAAAAAAATGACAGACTACCAACTGAGATGTTTCAACAACAGATGCAGCCCTGGAAGTATTCAATGGTCTGTGCCAAGAAGTGCATGAGACAGCTACCTGTCCAACCAACAGGAAGAGATTCACATTTATGCCTATTCCCAAGAAGGTGACCCAACTGAATGCAAAAGTTATCAAACAATATTATTAATAGCACATCAGAGTAAAATTTTGTTAAAGATCTTTCAGAAGTGGTACAGCCGTATACAGATAGGAAACTGTCAGAAATTCAAGCTGGATTCAGAGAGGGTGTAGAACCAGGGATAACATGGATAATGTCAGATAGACCTTGGCTGAAAGCAGTGAACACCAGAAAGATGTTTACCTGTGTTTTTAGGACTAAGCAAAGGAATTCAGTTGTGTGGATCACAACAAACTGTGGATAATATTGTGAAGAATGGGAATTCCCAAACACTTAATTGTGCTCATGAGGAACCTGTACACATTCCAGAAGATGGTTCTTACAACAGAACAAGAGGATACTATGATTTAAAGTCAAAAAAGTGTGTGTTCTCTCACCAAAACTACTCAATCTATAACTAATTAATCCAAGAAACTGTACTATCTGAAGAAGAACGGGATATTAAAATTGGAAGAAGACTTACTAATAACCTGCACATACAGATTACACAATCTCCCTTATTGACAGTGAAGAGGACTTGAAGCACTGTCTGATGAAGATCAAAGACCACAGCCTTCAGTATGGATTGCATCTCAGCACCAACAAAACAAAAATCATCACAACTAAGAACATCATGATAAGTGGAGAAGAGATTGAAGCTGTCAAGGATTTCATTTTATTTGGTTCCACAACCAACCCCTATGTAAGCAGCAGTCAAGAAATCGAAAGATGCACTGCATTGGACAAATCTGCTATGAAAGGCCTCTTTGAAGTATTGACAAGCCATCATGTTTTCAATCACAGCATTTGCGTGTGACAGCTGAACAGAGAATAAGGAAGACTAAAGAGCTGATGCCTTCAAGTTTGGTGTCGCTGAAGAATATTGAATGTTCCATGGACTGCCAAAAACATGACAAAATATGTCTTAGAAAAATGACTGCGGGAATGCTCCTTAGAAGCAAGGATTGTGAGACTACGTCTTACACGCTTTGGACATGTCAGCAGGAGGAATCAGCCCCTGGAGAAGGCCTTCACATTTGGTAAAGAAGAAGGCCAACAAAGAGGAGGCAGACCCTCAACAAGATGAACTGACCCTTTGGCTACAACGGCCTCTACCATAACAACAGTTGTGGGAATGGCACAGGACTGGGCAGTATTTTGTCCTGTCAAATGTAGGGCTGCTGTGGGTGGGAACCAACTCCATGGTACCGAATAACAAGTAACAAATAGTCCCTGGGTGGCCCAAGAGTTTAAGTGTTAGACTTAACAACGGAAAGACTGGAATTCAGACCTACCCAATAGTGCCTCAGTAGGCAGTCCTAGAGATCTGCTTCCAAAATAATCACAGCCTTGAAAGACCGGTGAGGGCGTTTTACTGCATATACATGGGGTCAACATGGGTCAGGATCTAGTAGATGACAAGCTATGATTGAATTACATATTCAACGAACACTATCTTGTTTAATTTTGAAAATTCCCACCAAGCGGAATATGATTCCTGCTTTAACAACAACAAAAATACAAAAATACAAAAATACAAAAATAAATAAGTATTCTCTTAATCTTCTAAGCCTAGAAACCATAGCACAGCTGAAGAAGAAATATGAAGAGAATACATGCTACAGTCAACTGATACTTTCTTGGAAACAAGCACATCAAAAATCCAGAAAGATAAATTCTATTAGCTTTTATTCAATTAAAAAGAAAACATGAAGTTTTTATTTCAGAGTAATCAAGTGTTTTGGAGATTGCAGGGACATAAAATGATCCATAGAAGTCACCAAGGTAGGACAATTAATAAATTAAAAAAAAAAAACATTGCCATCTAGTCAATTCAGACTCATGGTAACCCTCTAGTCAGAGTAGAACTGCCCTACAGGGTTTCCAAGGACTGCCTGGCAGATCTGAACTGCTGATCTTTTGGTTAGCAGACATAGCACTTCACTACTATGTTACCAGAATTTCCAAGTGATAAATGCTGGACGTTAAATATAAAGAAAATCCGGCTTGATATTTCAGATTAAACAAGTTTATTAGAAAAACAGACAGAAGGACGCTAAACGAAAATCAAAAGCCAAGAACTGCGACAGCAGCATTGAAAGAGAGGAAAGGTGGGAATCTACTGGAGGAATTCCAAATCCTCACACTTGGCAAAAGGTAGATCCAGGAACAGAGTAGATGGGGCTGTCGGACTGATAGGACACCACATGACAAGCCTGCAGTACAGTCACTTCAGGACCTCGTAACAGAGGACAATCATTGTCACAGTGTAGGGTGTAGGGTATGAGGGTACACAGTTCTCAGTAATAATAACCAAAGCCAGAACCATAGCCATAGCCATTCAGACTCATGGCAACCCTATAGTCAGAGTGGAACCCTCGCCATAGACACAGGCTAGTCCACAGAAACCAGAGCCACAGCAGGAACCCCAGTCCAGGCCCCCAGAGACACAGCATCTGTGACCACGGCCTCCATAGCAGTTTCTGTAGGAGCTACCACATATGGTGCTCCTTGCTGAGATTGTCCTTGGGTAGAAAGAAGTACAGGTGATTTCTGTCTGGATGCTTCTTCTTGCAGAGGCCCTTTTACTTGCCTTCAGTGTGGCTGAGACCAACCACAGACACTCATGACACTGGCTAACTTCATGACTAATCCCATTAACTTCTCATTTCTCAACCATAAGACAAAGCCTTAGAGGTACAAGCAGCTTGTTCTGTTTGGTCGTTCAGGACTCCAACAAAACAATTTGGGGCTGATAGTGATAGGAAGCATAGTCATGAGTGCGAGTCCTTGTATTGCAGCAGATCTTTATCGTAACTTCCATAAACATGCATCATTTTAGGAAGTACCATTTGCAGTTTTGTTTCTCAGGAAGTACCACTTTCAATTTTGACTTCCTCTTGGCAGAAAATGTTAAACTGGTGTGATCTGTTCTTCTTTTCATCCTATCCCCAAAAGCATTCAGTTGTAACCATGAGTCTTGCATCTCCCTTACTTCTAAACAATTTTTCTTCTTCAAAATTTCACCTGCCTCTCTCCATATGAAAGGAAGCAGCATAGAAAATTGGAGTTTTCATTCATCTTTGTTAATCCAGTTAACAAAGAGCTAGCTTATTGCTTTTTCTTGAACAACTGGCTTTAGCCAACGGTAAATCTGCTTTGTTACATACATTATTATTTTCTTTCTATATGCCTAAATCTTCTTAGGATGCTAAAAATAGTCTCTTCAATGTATTCCAATTTCTGTTTAGAGCCTACTACCGGACATACACAATCATAACAACAGATTTCACTTTAATGAGACTTTGATCCATTTCCATTTAAAATAGATGCCTTTTTTTTAGCTTTTCATAAATTTAAAAATTTCTGCCAATTATGTGCTTAGAAACATGTCTATGCTTGCTGAAATGCTAGTGCTATATGGCTTTTTTTTCTTTTGCTACCCAACAACTTCTCAATAGTCAACAAAGAGATCTGTTTGCATTACAGGATATGCAATGATTAGCTAATATATTGAGTAAGTGATCTTTTTTTCTTCTAATTCTTGATTTTATCAATTGTGAATGTCAAATCCCTTTGTAATGATCCACAATGTTAAACTGGGGTGATTTATTTTTAAATAGGTTTGTGGAACTCAAATAAATACTGAAATATTTGTTTGACTAACTCACACTATTAGATGGTCCAGCAAAGTGAGAAGAATCTTCATGTTACTGTTGAAAAATGCCTGGAACTTACAGCCTTTGGGGGGTGCACAGAGGAGACACGATATTGCACACATATCTGTAATCATTGACCCAAACCAACAAACCAACCATTTGCCTTTCACTTAATTCACTCATGGAGACCTCATATATTGCAGAGTAGAACTGAGTTTCATAAAGTTTTCAATGGCTTTTTGTTTGTTTGTTTGTTTGTTTTTTAAGTAGATTACCAGGCCATTCTTCCAAAAAGCCTCTGGGTGGATTACAATTAATCAATGAACATAGTGATAATAATTTAACACCATCCTAGGTTCAAAACCTGGTATTTATATACACATGAATGTTTATAGTAGTACTGCCACAATAGCAAGAAGATGGAATCTACCTAGGTGCCCATCAACAGATGAATGGATAAACCAACTATAGTATTCACACAATGAAATACTGTGCAATAATAAAGAACAATGATGATCTCAGGAAACATAACACGAAGTCAGCTGGAAGACATTAAGCTGAGTGAAATTAGTCACTTGCAAAAGGACAAATACTGTATTAGACCACTAGTATAAGGATTCAAGGAAAGGTTTAAGTATAGAAGGAAACAGTCTTTGATGGTTACAAGGGTGAATATGGAGGGAGAGGTATACTCACTGATTACACAGTAGATAAGAATTGAGTTAAGTGAAGAAAGTGACAGCAAGCAATAGAAGGTCAGTTAGTGTAGCTATACCAAAAGGTAAGAGATTTCCTAACCACAACCCAGCATTTTGAAGTAACAGGGGCAAGGGTCTGGGGACCATGGTCTCAGGGGACATCTAGGTCAACTGACATAATAAAATTTTTTTAAGAAAGTATTTTACAACCTACTTTGGTGAGTGGTGTCTAGAGACTTAAAAGCTGGCACACAGCTATCTAAGTAGCATCAAGTTGTCCCCATCCACCTGGAATAGAGAAGAACTAAAGCCATCAAAGGCATGGGGAAAATAGGAGCCCAAGACACAGAAGGGGCCATTTTATCTGGAGACTACATCAGTACAAGACTAGAAGAGCTAGATGATGCCTGGCCACTAAATGACAGCCCTGACATGGTTGCACAGTAGGGTATCTGACATAGAAGGAGAAAAATGGTTGTGCAGAACTGTAACTCTATCAAAAGGCCAGACGTGATGGTCCAACATCCTGGAGGGTTCCCTGAAAACACAGCCCCAGAACTTGCTGCCAGCCCAGCACTGAAACCGGTACTAAAGTCAAGTCTTCAGACAAAAACTAGACTGCACTATTAAGACTTAGAGTTATGCAGGTGGTAGATACGCTTCTTGACTTTAACAAAAGAAGGCTTATTCTTACACAGTCCAGTAGGCTACAGGTACGAATTCAGGGTGTCCACTCCAGGGGAAGGCCTTCCCTCTTTGTTGACTCTGGAGGAAAATCCTTGTGTTGCATCAGTCTTTGGTCAGGGAGCATCTTGGTACAGGAACCTCAAGTCTGAAGGATACGATGTACTCCCAGTGCTGCTTTCCTGTTGGTATGAGGTTGTATCTTTTCCTTTCATCTTTTGTAAGATGAAAGGATAAAGGGTGGTGCAAGCTATACTCCAGGGAAACTCCCTTTACAACAGAGCAGGGAGGTGATTCTATGAAGGGATTTACAGTGCCACCATAATCCTCTAACACACAGCATAGAAAAATCACAAAATGAAGACATATAATATGAGGAATCATGGCCCAGGCACATGGCTACATACACTTTGGGGGGACACAGTTCAAGCCATAACAACTTCTCTAATGACACAAACTAAGATTTTCCCCGTAACATTTAAGTTTAGTTCAGCTCAGTGATTTTCATTGTTTTAAGTACTTTCCACGGTCAAAATTTACTATACACATTTGAGAATTTGCTTGAGTATTGTCTGTGTCTCTCTGCCTGTCTTCCTCCCAATCAAGAAAGTAAGATGCATAGTAATGAAGACCTTGCCTGTCTTTCTACCACATTATCCCATATACTTACAACTCAGTGACTCACAAAGAGTATAGTATTTTTATGCAAATAACTCACACTTTCTATGCTCGCCAAATGCTCCTTCCCACCTCAGGTTATTTTCATAAGGTTCTTTATGTTAATTTTTTTATATTTTTTCCGGACATATTAAAAAATAAAAAGATGTGGCATGGCAACCCTTCAGGAAATACCTAACGGGGCTAGGGAGCAGCTAGCAGACAGACGTAGAAGGTGTGCTATTTGCGTAAAAATGTCGTCAAATCATGCTAGAGATATGAGAAGTAGCCAACAAATGAACAAAGTAAAATAAGTATTTATTCCATGAGACATATGCAAAATATTTGGATATTGTATGTGTTCTCCTGCCTTAATATTGATGTCCTCCTTAACGTATTTCTGATTATTTTGGGAGTTTTTTAAGGCAAACATGTTAGAAGGAATACACTCGGTGAGTAGCTAAAATGCATAAGTTCCTGCTTACTAGGATGCTGACAGAAAACAGGTGATTTAGACGTTTTATGATGAATTGAGATAAACAAGGCAAAATCATTCATGTGAAGCATAGTCTAAAGACTATGGTGTATATCCTCAGCAAGTGGACCACAATTCTGAAGTATGTGTGTGTGTGTGTGTGTGTGAGTGTGTGTGTGTGTATGCACTGTGTCATTTTGTCAGAGATATCCATGTTCATGCTTCAGTGGATAGCTTTCCCACGCATAGTAGGAAAACACCAAACAACACTACAACCAAAAGAGGACAGTGAAAAAAGTAGAACCTGGTCACCCAAGATTCCATGGGAAGGGTCCATCAATAGAAATTCTTCCAGAAGAAAGCAAAACATAAAAATATACTGACATTCATCCTTCAATTGACCTTGCCTTTACCTCTTCCTCTGCAAACTCCCAGTGCTCTCCTCTTCCCTGTGACATTTCTTGTGGTCTCCTTAAAAGACAATGCCAATAAAAACAACAACAACACAAGTCCAAAGGTGAGGTTCAAATGGTTTAGAGAGCCTCTTGAAGGCTGGATACCTGAGTAAGCAAATACCTTGCAAAATGCAAGCAAACACCAGTTGTGCTAAATGCACGTGATTTCATCGTTAAGTATCCACACAGAACAAGAAGCAGGATTTCGGGACATACCAGAGATGAGAGATTCTTAAGATATTTTATTTAATACTCATTAGTTTGGAAACGAATTGGCTGTGCTTGCAACTACCTAATGCCAAGCCAACCTAACACAGCCCTCACATTGTATCAAAGCACAGACTAGAAAATTCAAACTGAAGAAGCCAGTCCTGCTCTTAAACAGAATCTTCCTCTCCTGTCTCCATGAGCTGCTATGGCAACTACCACGGCGGCCTGGGCTACAGCTGTGGTGCTCTGGGCTGTGGCTGTGGTTGTGGCCGTGGTGGGTCCGGTGGTTGTGGATGCTGCTGCTGCCACCCACGCTGCTGTGCAAGACACTGGTCTTACGGATGCTACTCCGAAATTTAAATTCCTGATCTTTTGGAGCTTTCTTATTATTATGTTTGGACACTTTTTTTATGTGTTATTTGATATTCTAACACTATTATCTTACTACAAGGCTACCCTTAGAAAAGAATTACAAGTTCATTAATTATCTGGAATATTGAACAATTCTGTGGAAACAAAGCCATCCATTTTCAAATGTTTGCATACATCCAAACTGTGGGGTTGCTGTGCTTCAGAACTGACTCAACAGCAGTGGCTTTGACTTGGGGGTTTTACATCCAGACAATATTTGGGGGGAAAAACTATGATTTTATTTTCTTCAAACATGAGACAGTTTGCAAGCCTATTGTGTTTAAGTGTAAATTCACTACATCATATCTGTAAGAATAGATGTGTGTACGTGAGTGAGTGAGTGAGTGAGTGTGTGTGTGTGTGTGTGTGTGTTCACATTTACAGACATTGCTACTTTTCTACCGAGGTCTGCTCCCAAGGGCATCAGTTCCTTGGAACTTGCAGAGAGAACCTCATTCTAATGGTCTCAGTGACTTTCAGTAGAAGGCTACCAGCATGACTAAACTTCACTCTGAATCCAGAGTGAGTCAACATAATGCCAAAAACAGTCTCCTAGAATTCACTGTTTGGACCACTTAGATCCAGTTATATCTTATATTATTTTCACACTCATGTTCTATCTATCATTGCTTCTTCAAAATAACTTCTGGTCATGGATTCTCAAAAAATGTAACAACAAAGATTAGTAAGAGATGCTGCAGTTCCTTCCCAGCTACAGTTGGTACCCAGCCTGTAATTGATGTCTCTGTCTTTCATCAGCCATTCTTCATTGCCCTCGTACTTGGCCAACACCTCTATTCCAGGTAGCTTGCCTCATGAGGTAGGCAACAAGTATAACTTACTCATAGCCTTTCCGCCTGCTTTGACTGGTCCTGAGTCTGTAATACCCACCTAACAAACAAGCAGTGCTGCTGGGTCCACCAAGATGTGTGATCCAGTGGACCTGAGAGTGGCCACTCATGATGCTCAGCTCATGTCGTTATTTACTGTCCCAGGTGAGAGTCTCCATCTCTACTTGGACCCATTAACCTGCCAGAATCTCTTGAACTGTAGATATTCTCTGTTTCAGCATGCCCTTGCTCCAGACCCATGAATCTGTGGTGTAACTTTCATAGAAAAGCTTGCCAAGCAGTCTGATTCTGAAAAGGTATACTGGTAAGTGAAACGTGCGTATGATGGACGCCATGTTTTTGACATCTTTTAAGTTCTCTAGGTCTGGCGCTAATCCCTGCCATTCCATGCAGAATCCATGCAGAATGTGACACTGCTTCTGGCATACAGTCTTGACTTCTGACCAATTTCAGGGTCAGCCATGTGACCTTTATCATTGTACTTCATAGATAAAGGGATCCATGTGAGGAGTTTATTAGCTCTGTGTACACCCGTGTTGTTTATGCCCACAGGGTAGCAGAATTCGCCAGGGTGGGTTCACAGACTTACAAAGCTAACAAAAAGTGTGAAAGGGACTTATATTAAATATGGAGAAGTTGCTGCTGACGTGGATTGAAGACCAAACACCAAAGCGGATCCTTCTTAGCAAGCTGAGGATCACTGCTAAGACACAGAACTTGTTCAAGATGCTTAATGATAAAAAAAAAAAGGAGCAGACTGTATCTTCGAGTTTAGTGCTCACTCTAGGTGGTTCAAGGACTTCAAACAATGTTTTTTATGGCACAGAGTGAGAGTCAGTTGTAACTCTGTGAGTGCTGATGTAAAGGCATCAGGGGAACCCATTAAAGTCTAAAATGAACTATTTCTACAGGGAGTTTATCAGCCCCAGCACATTTTTAATAGTGCCAAAACTTCCTCATTCTGGAAGTGAATGCCTGAGAGAAACCTCATCCAGAAAAAGACCAAGTCAGTGCCAGGCTTTAAGGTTTTTAAGGACAGAGTGACATTGTTGGTAGGACACAATGTTGCTGGCTACAAGTTAAAGCCATCTGTTATCTGGCATAGTGAAAACCCAGGGCTATCAGAAGCATCAGCAAACACACTGCCCCAGTTTATTACAGATGCAGTAGAAAGTCTCTGGTGAAATGAATGTTGTTTTAGGATGCCCTCCTCAGTTGCTACGCCAGTAGAATGCAGAGGTACTGCTTGCAAGAAGATATACCTCTCCAGATTCTGCTCGTTGTAGAGCAAAATGCTTGGGGAATGCACTTTTCATTGATGACTCCAGCATCAAAGTGAAATTTCTCTACCAAATACTGCCTCTTCAATCCAGCCAATGGCCAAAGGAGTCCCTGGAGAATTCATGGCTTTCCACCACTGCTCAGACTGTTGCTGCAACTGGTGTTGCTAGAAAGACACTGCTGAAGCTCTGGAAGGAGGACAACATTTACCGCTGCGTGGAGAACCTGGTTTGGTCTGCGATGATGAGATCCAAGGGTACGTGAATCACAAAATGAAAAAGAATCGTGAAGCAGTTATATGAGGACTGAAAGGATTTCAAAGGATGAAGAGATTGCACTGATCAACAGAGCAGTTGTCTGCACGATAAACAGAGACCTGCACCTAGATGTCGATGATGATGACACTGAAGAACTCCTAAAGGTGCTTCCGGAAGAATGAATCAAGAGTTGCTATGGCCAGAGCAAGAGCGAACGGCTGCAGAAGAAGCAGCAAAGGAAAAGGGGACAGAAGAAGGAGAAGAGAGACAGGTACAGAAGAGGTTCACTTTGAGTGGTATCTCAGTCATCTAGCGCTGCTAAAATGGAAACATCATAAGTGGGTGGCTTCACCAAAGAGAAATTTATTTTCTCACAAAAAAAAAGGAGTCTAAAATCCAAATGCAGGGCATCAGCGATGGGGGAAGGCTTTCTCTGGCTCTGGAGGAAGGTCTTTGTTGTCAATCTTTCCCTGGACTGGGAGCTTCTAAGGTGCAGGGACCCCAGGTCCAATGGACATGCTCTGCTTCTCGCACTGCTATTTTGGCGGTGAGGGGTCCGAAGCTCTCTACTTGCTTCACTTTCCTTTGTATCCCAAGAGATTGCCTCAAGTTGCAGCGCAATACAGCAGACTGATTCCTGCCTCACCAGCATGACTGCCGCCCGTTCCCTATCAGCACCCTAGGAACATCACACAGCATAAGAACATCACACATTACCGGGGATTATGGCCCTGCCAAATTACTGCACATATTTTTAGGGGGAGCACAACTTTATCCACCACAAGGAGCTAGCCAAATTCTCTGCAGACCTTAGCAGCTTGCTGCAGGGTGTTGAGCAGGTGGACTCAGACAATGACCACTTCTCACTGGTGGGCAGGAACACTCTTGCAGTGTCTGCTGCTTATAGAGAATTTTATGGAGAAGGCAAACAACATCAGACATATCCCAAAAGACACCAACACCTCCCCAAGAAGACCCTCAGCCTGGTCCTTCAGGCGTTGCAGGAGGTGATGTTATCATTATTGGGGACAGTTCATCAGCGGAGGACAATCAGCTGGAACGTGGGCAGGGGGACGCTGTGAGGTAGCTGAGAATGGTGTGGTGGGTTGTCCTGGTCTCCTTCATTAAACTGAGTGGGACCCAGACTGAGAAAGCATTTACATAAAAGTTCACAGAGGGGAAAAAAGAAATTTAAAGTTTAAGTTGAAATTAAAAAAAAAATTAAAGCATTTAGAAATAAAAAAAATGTTTACAAAGGAGCCTGAGGTTAGTTTGCAGACAAAAAATAAGAAAACTATTTACTTTTATTGTACTCTATTATAGTGCACAGACAGTGATTTAGGGTACGTTCAGTATCTTGTAGAGAACTGTACCAGTAACAGCCTCCAAACTCATCCAACACCCCGTTAGCCCTACAAGCTCCAACCGTGTAAAGTACAGAGTACGTAACAGCCTGTGCATACAGTGGGGTATACTTATAACATTATACACTATGGCTTGGCTACAGTCTCATTATACTGTATTTACAGGGTTGTACAGTGTCAACCCACTCAACCCAGATATTATAGTGACAGTTACATCAGTTGAAATACAGTAATTTATGTTACAGTATACTGGCTATTTAGTCAATACGGGCTATTCAGTCACTACAATATCCCATATAGCTTTGCTAAGTACCGATAGTCCTGTGATTATAAACATCTGACTTACAACCTCTAGTTGCAAACCAACCCCTGAAAATCCTATTATATTAAAATTTGAGGTACATATTATGGTTTCAAGCTACATTACTCTGCAAATACATATCAAAACATTATCACTGCATTATTATGACTGAAGTTTTAGTGTATCTGAAAGTGTTTCTTTAATGTTTTCCTGCGTAGGAAGGTACACTGCAGGTGGTATACTAAGACAAACACTTGACTGACGTTAGATACAAAGTGTATCAACTGTCCTGACCTATGCACAAATTTACTTAAAGACAGACTTAGGAAAAGAGCTTATCCATAATCCACAGACTACCTATATATAATTATGGTACTAGCACAAAGTCCAAATCACATAATGTCCTCTTTCACAAAATATATCACGGACATTAAGCATGCATGACCGTAGTATTTCATTATTCCTGACTACATAGGCTTCCTAGAAAATCTGAGACAGCTAATTCCTTGATTTTTGTAATTTCTATACTTACATTGTTCTGTACCAAGATTGATTCAATATTGATATAATGTTCGTGTATTAATATATCTATATAAATAATATAACATTAAATTATTGACTGTAGGAGCCAAAGACTGATAGTAAATATTACTGTTCCCCATCGGTCCACATGTCTTCAAGAAAAGAGGGAAAACAGTGACAACAGTTTAAAAATCTATAATAATTTAGGAAATTAATTTTTAATACCATAGATACACTTACCATCCATCCTCAAGAATCTTAAGAGTATTTCTTCATGATACATTAGCAACAAGACTGCATCAAAAAAAAGGAAATAGCTTGCAATTCTCTGTATAAGAAATAAAATCCCATCTAGTGAGAAGACAGAAGAAATGGCAGAACATTATTAACTTGCTAGCACAGAGCTGAAGAGTTGCCATGGTGAACATATACATAAAATCTCTTACAGGGTATCAGAAATGACCACCTCCTTTTCCTGTACAGTTAAGACTCTTGAAAAGAGTGGATATTCTCAAATAGGCAAAATAAAATTAAAAATCTAAATATTTTCTTTACATTTGTTGTGAAAGATTTACATATGAACACACATAATTCTAACAGAACAAATGTCTGGTCTGAATACTGGGTGTGCATACACCATTCTCTTTAAGGATAAAACCATAGGAAAATAACGATTCAAAACTGAGGATTTAGGATGAGCCTGACTTTCAAAACAGTGTGTCAAAGTAGTGGCCTGCCAGAGAAGGCAGAGCCTGGGACTCCTCTTCTAATTTTAAACTCTGCTTGTGTTGAAGAGCCAGGAAATCTATAAACCATAGTAGGCTTGTACGGAAATGGCCAAATCTATGAAGAGGAAGAGAAAATACATATTTACCATGAAAGAGTTTATTTTCAAAGGTGCACATTTCTTGAAGACAGAAATACAATGAATGTGAAGTCAAATGGGGGGACAATTTCCAAAATTTCTCCTAGGATTTGAAGCAAAAGTGTTAAGGAGATAAAAAAAAAAAGTCATGTAGAATAAGTAAGAGATATTCACAAAAGATCCTAGATGAGAGAGTAGCCAGCCAGCCAAGTGCCGTTGGATCAGAACAAAGAAACAAGGAAGCATACAAGATATGACAATTAAGTCCACAAACTTAATTGTTCTAAATACCACATACCTTGTTGCTGAATATCACTACAGTCACCTGCGAAGCACTCCCCTTGGGAAGCTATGCCCTAATGCCAGCGCCTAGTCCACCCTTCAAAGCAATTTTGGAACTCTTTGTGGAATGGCCATTGCACATGGTGGCACAGTGACAGGTTCATGAACTTAATTGTCTATTTGTCTGTAAGAGAGTTTTTAGCCAGTAAACAAATAACTGCATTGGAACACCCTCCCTGCTCACTTGATCTGGACCCCAGCAACTGTCTGCTTTATCCAAAGATAAAGGAAATATTGAAACGAAGACATTTGGATGACCTTCAGGACATCATCAAGGGTAATAGGATGACAGCTCTGATGGCCACTCCAAAACAAGAGTTCCAAAACGTCTTTGAAGGGTGGACTAGGTGCTGGCATCAGTGCACAGCTTCCCAAGGGGAGGACTTCGACGGGGACTGTAGTGATAGTCAGCAATGAGGCATGGAGCACTTTTTCTAGGACGAGTTTGTGAACAGAATTGTCAGTCTTCATATAGTGAAAGTTCTTTTATTCGGGGTACAAAAAGTAGATTTGACCTTCAGATACAGTCCCTCAATTTAGTATTAATCAGTAACAATGAAAGTATACTAACATCTAAACTTGAATCTTTTGCAGTTATGAATTGGGAGGGGTAATAATTATTTAAACAGGAAAAACTGACCTTCTTTTATATTTGCATACAAAAAAACAAAAACCAGGTGGCTGTGAGACCTAAAAGTTTGCCACACTCAACTGCCCTTTGAGAAACTGGCTTCATCTCTCTTTACTTGTTTTTCAGCTATAAAAAGGGAATCACTCTACCACATCGTAGAGTTGTTCTTGAGATTATATGAGATAATGTATATAAAGGACTTGGTGCAGTGATCGCCCTATGGTAAACAGCTAATAAGTGCTATTTAATTGTTAGTATTTAGGTGATGGATATGAATTATTATTCAGAGGCTTGACATAAGAATGAAGCAACAGGACAAGTTCAACAGAATATTATTCTTACGCATTCAAAGAATCAGAAAATAAGCCATGCACGTAACAGTAAAAGATAGCACATAGAAAGCATTTCTTAAATACCAGGCATTGTTCTAAGTGTTTCACATATATTAACACATTCAATACTCATGAAAATCCTAGAATGTAGGTTACATTTTATCAAGGCCAAAGAGGAAATCCTGGCTGCACGATGGTTAAGTGCTATGGCTGCTAACCAAATGGCTGGCAGTTAAAATCCACCACGATCGCCTTGGAAACTCTATAGGGCAAAACCACTCTGACGTACAGGGGTGCTAGGAGTCACAGTCAGTGCAGTGGCAATGGGCTTTTTAAGGCAAAAGAAGTTAAATAATTTGTCTGATACTGCAAGCGGGTAAGTGGCAACGCTATCATTTTCATGCTTTGGTATGCTAATTAAGGAAACTCTGGTGGCATAGTGGGTTAAGTGCTGACTCTGCTAGCCAAAAGGTCTTCAGTTCAAATGCACTAGGCACTCCTTGGAAACTTCAGAGGGCGGTTCTACTCTGACCTCTAGGGTCGCCATGAGTGGGACCAGGCTCAACAGCAATAGGTTTGGGTTTATGCTAATTAAGGAAGCAGTTGTATTTTGCATGCAATGTCAGAGAACAGGTCATCATCCTGATGGGGTTCAGGATGTAAAGTCACTGTAACAAAACAAAAGACATAAGTAAGTAGCAGCATAAAAGGTGGTTTTGAATTTCAGTTGGAGTTATTTATGATTTGAAGACTTGAAGCAAGTCAACGTGTGTACAAACTGTGTTTGCATGGGGCCATTAATGGCAATATTTAACATCCAGTTCGGTATGCTAGTGCTGTGAGGCATGTTAATTTTGGAGGACCTTAAGACAGGGAACAGTAAATGAAGAGAAAATTGGGTCTCTTAGAATAAACAAGTTTATTTGGAAAACGGAGGAGGCTTCTGCATGAAAATCAAAATCTCCATGAGAAGAGATCCAGGAGTTTACAGGATGAATCCCATATTTTCCCACATTTCATGTGCCCAATGGAAAGGAAAAGACAAATTTGGAGTGGCAGATCCACAGGGATGGGGTGGCAAGTCTTCAACAAAATCACAACAGAAACCTGCAATGTAGTATAAACATGACCTAAGTGTGATATGTGGGACATGTGGGATTCAGAGATGGCAAGTCGTGATGTCACAGGTACAGAGAGTCTCTCATGGTGTCCTCAGTAGTAGTAGCCACCAAAGCAAGAGCCATAACCAGAGCCACAGACCAGGCCCCTGTAGCCACAACCCAGGCCCCCGTAGCCATAGCCCAGGCCCCCGTAGCCATAGCCCAGGCCTCTATAGCCATAGCCCAGGCCCCTGTAGCCACAACATCCATAGCCAAGGCCCCCATAGTAGTTTCCATAGTAGCTGCCACACATGGTCTTGGTTGTTGAGGTTGTCCCTGGGTAGAGAAGGAGTGCAGGTGACTTCAGTCTGAACAGTTCTCCCTGCAAAGCACCTTTTATATGCTGTCAGTGAGGGTGGAATCCACCACACATGCTCATGACATTGGCTAATTTTATGACTAATCTAATTAACTTGTTGTTCTTCCACATCAGAATAAAACCTCAGGGGTATGAAGGAGCCTCAGTTTGTTTACTATCTTAGTTCAGATTTCTCTTACCTGCTTTACAGCTGCCCCTGTGATCTGGTTCATTAAACTATATATAAACCCAATTTTGATTGCTACCAGTCTTGTCAACTTCCTCCCAATCTGGCAGAACTGTAAAGACTATAGTACATTCCTCTTTTTAACATGATGATCTCATAGTTTACATGATATGATCACTAGATCATTTCTTTATTATAGCTTTGATTGTGTTTGGAGCCTCCCCTGAGTAAGATTCAGGATAATGTGCCCTTCCAAACTACAAAGTTAGCGGTTTTGTTCTTCCAACCCAAGAGATTCTTTTAGTATTTCTTGTAGCTTTGGTTTGGTTTTTACAAAGTCTCTGAGTTTCTGTTTATCTGTGAGGGTCTTAATTTCATTTTCATATTTGAAAGATAGTTTTTCAGGATTTATAATTCTTGGTTGGAAGTTCTACACCTTCAGAGCTTTGAATGTGTCATGCTACTGTCTCCGTGCCAGCATTGTTTCTGCTGAGAAATCTGACAAAAATCTACAGGGCTTCCTTCTGAATGCTAACTTTGCTTTGAGTCTTGCTGCCTTTGTTTCTGCTTACGTTTCATTTTGTTGAGCTTGATTATAATATGTCTTGGAGTCTTTCTTTTGAGATCTATATTGAGTCGTGTTCGATATGTATCTTGGATATCAATGTTCTCCTTTTTCATAAGTTTCATAAGTTTTCATGTCTTTGATTTTGTTCTTGATCTGTTGGATTTCCAAGTACTGATGTTCCATCAGGTTGAACAGCTTGCTTAATTTTTTGTTTTCCTCTGCTGCATTTTGTATAATGTCTAGGAGAGCTCTCTATACAATCCTTTTGTATTCACATTCCAATAGTTTCAGAAAAGCTTCTTCGTCTGGGAAGTTCTGAGGTAGTTTCTTCTAGGGGCCATGCCATGAGTGACTTCTGGGTTACCATCTTCTCCAATGTTTGTTGCTTTTGGGGCTTCATGTCGGTCAACACAGGCTGGGAGAGATGCTGTGAAAATGGACCACAGTTGTTTCTCTAGCCAAAAGCCAAGTGCTGTCAAGTTGGATCCAACTCAGTTTCTCTAGGCCGTCTTAAAATGAGAAAAGTAAAATGTATTTGACAATTTCCAAAGCCAGTCAGGTTTTCAGGTGTATACGTCCCTCTTCCCAGCTGGCAAAGTAAGCACGTCTATTTTGAACACCAGATGTTATAATCTAGCTCAAAATACAGAAAGGCTACTGGCCTGCTGGCCTCTGCTGTCGGGCCCCGGCTGCAGGCAATGCTGTGTAGAATTCTGCTGCTTCTCTGTTGGAAAAGCAGTCTCCTCTGGGTAGGCACTACCTCCTAGCCCAGGAATTAGGTCCAGCTGAAGCTTCCATATGGATGACCCCCACCTCCCCACTAAACAAGATGGCATCCTGCAGAAGCTCGCCACGAGTGCCAAAATGCCCAGAGTCCACAGCCTCCATCATTGGGCCCCAGCCCCAGGCAACACTGTGCAAAACACTGCCTCCCTGCTAGAAAAGCACTCTCCTTCCAGCAGGAGTTACCTCCTAGCCTAAGAACCAAGTCCAGCTGGGGTCTCTGCATGGGCTTCCCCATTTGCCAATGGGCCACAGGAGCCGAGGTATATAGAGTCCGAACCTGGGCTCTCAGAATCTGGCAATTATGCTTGCTGGTCCCACGAACAGTATGTTTGAGACTAGCAGCTAGTCGAGCCCTGCTTCCACCCACCAGCCAAGACAGAGGAAGAAAAACAGTCGAAATGGCAAGTTACCTTCGGTCTGTGCAGGCCTGTGCTCCCTAAGAGTGGGATCAGTGAAAAAGAGGAGGTTTTGCATTCTGTGGTATGAAATCCAAATTAACAGCCCTATGATGCATCCCAGGGCTCACTAGGTGTCCAGAAGGCTCCATTTAATTATCGTTTCAGGTCTTGGTTTCCAGAGGGATTTAGGGAGATGTGTGTTTAGTCCACTATCTTGTCTCTGCCCCAGATTCCCCTTACCTGATAGGAAACTCTGGTGGCATAGTGGTTAAGTACTATGGCTGCTAACCAAAAGGTTGATGGTTCAAATCCACCAGCCACTTTCTGGAAACTCTATGGGACAGTTCTACTGTGTCCTATAGGGTTGCTGTGAGTCAGAATCAACTGAAGGGCAGTGGGCTTGCTTGTTGGTTTGGTTTAATCAACAGAGTGCTGAAGAAGCAACACAAACAGTTCTGCAATTCTGCCTCAAACGCAGCTTCCATTTTGACCTCCAATACCACTCTTTTCTATCAAGAACAATTTTGTCCATCTCAGTGTAATCATCCCTTGATCCCAAAGAGCTCTGTGTTCTTCCTCTTAACATTTCACAAAGAGGAACATTCCATTTGGCCCAAGAGGTTTCTTTTCTCTTAATTCAAATTAATTATATTCTTCCAGGTTTCAGCATCTTTTTTATCCTGAAAATACAGTATGTTTTCTCTCCTCTTGATGCTGATATAGTCCAGTTAATTAAAGTCTCCAGAAAACTCAGTCTGAGCAAAATGTTTTCTACTTTGCTATTTTTACCAGTGGATCTAATCCTTATTAACATCCAACTTCTAATGAAAGAAAATAAAGAACTTATTCTCTGGGATCCAATTTCTGTATTGCCTTTTCTCCCTTTGTTATTAAAAATCATATATATGGTGATTAGTAAATCTGACTTGACAGCACTTGGCTGGCAAATATCCCAAGTAGCTATCAGATTGACTTAGGATAAGTTACTTGTGTGTTTCAATGTCTTACAGTTCTTTTTTTCCTGCAGATCTCAAACGATCACTCTCTCTGTAACCAGGCACACAAAGCTGTCTTGCAAGTCCTTGAGTTATTGCTGTCTTCATTTATATTAGTCTGACAACTTCTGAGTGGATCAACAGAAAGGAGAGTGGGTCATGTTGTACATCACAACTTTCTTCTGTGTCTTTAACAAAGTGCTTGTGGGAAGGTGGTATTATACTCACATTTCTGGAATTCCTTTGACAGCTCTGAACTAAAATATTATTTGTATGTATTTCTCATGTAATCACTGTAAAATTGTCAAAACTAAGATGTAAATCTTGCACAATACTCTTAAGTAAATTGCAAACCCTATTTGAAATCCACCATTTTTTTTATTGGTGTCCTTTGTCTGTTCTAGGTTTTGATCCAGGATCTCATGCTGCTTTTGGTTTCTGTATCTCTTTAAATCTTCTCATGGAGGCAACACCGTTGCTCTTCTTGGGGCTTTCAGGACCTTGACAACTTTGTAGTCAGATATGTTTGAGGGTATCCTCCAATTTGATGTTTTCCTATAACTACATTGAGGTTGTGTATTTGGGGGATAGAATATCAGAAACCCTTGTGCATTTTTCAGTGCATTGTGTCACAGAATTTTTGGAAGTTGCCATGGAGTCAACTCTAACTCCATGGCAACCCCATGTGCTGCAGAGTAGAACTTTCCAGAAGGTTTTCCTGGCTGTACTACTTCTGGAAGCAGATCACCACTCCTATGTTTCACGTACCAGTGGGCTGGTTTGAACTGCCCAACTTTAGATGAACACAAACTGCTTGTGCCACTTTGTTGATGTTGATATGTATTTGAGATTTTCTGTGATAGATTTTTAAACTCAAGATACTAATGTAATGAAGTCTTCCCTTTTTATATGACCAGAATCCATGGGTTAAACTTCAGGAACTCTGCCCCATTTTGGATCATACATAAAACGGTTAAGAACTCAGCTGCTAACCAAAGACACTGGCAGTTCCACTCTTTGGAAACCTATGTGGTAGTTCCATTCTGTCCTATAGGGTTGCTGTGAGTTCGAATCAACTCTAAGGCAATGAGATATATGTGAAGTATAAACCAAAGTGAATAACATTACTCTACATGAAAATGATAGTACACTTTATAATTCAAAGATCTACAAATGAATGACAAGGTAATACATCAATTTTTGATAACATCTAAAAGAAGAAATACTTAGGAGTAAATTTTAACAATGGGGTGTACGACTTGTACACTAAAATCTATAAATCTTGTCTGTCTTCTCCTTCAGACTTTTTCATCCTTCCTTATGCCTTTCAAGATCCTTTTTCCCAGGATTCCATCTATGAGATATTCAGGAGGATATAATTAAACTATTAAAAGCAATTTTCAAGAGATGAAACCTGAATGGATTGCATGATCTCAAGGTAGCTAGTAAAATAGTTTAAATTTAGGATCTCAACAAGCCCACAAGTTAGAAGAGCAATGTCTCATTAAACACACTCAATTTCATTGCTGGCTTCCTGACACACAGCCAGGATGTCTTAGATATGTTCATTACAAGAAATTCTCAAGGTGACTTCAATGCCAATCAGATTAGAACATGAATCCAAAATGTTTGTGGTTTCCCTATATTCAGCTTCATTGGTATATAAGTCCCCATGCAGATCACCTACCCCAAACTCGAAAACTGACTGCTGTCCAGCTGAAGCTTCCTCTCCTGACACCATGAGCTTCTATGGCAACTACTATGGTGGCCTTGGTTGTGGCTATGGCAGCCTGGGCTGTGGCTATGGCTGTGGCTATGGCTGTGGCTATGGCTCTGGATATGGTGGCTGTGGATATTCCTACTATCGCCCATGCTGCTATGGAAGATACTGGTCTTCTGGCTTCTTCTGAGAAATTCTTAATGGCTCTTCCTGCCTTATTTGTAACAATGTCATCATCTGTTCAAGCAGCAACAACTGGATCTTAGGCTGCTATGCAACATCAGAACTTCTCTGTTGAACTCATCTGGAATTCCTTACAATTCAGGGAAAAGGGGCCTTGATGGTAGGATTAAACTGAATACAGGCAATCTCAACTATCTGCAACTGGAAAAATATCTAAAATAATTTTTCATTAAATAAATCTTTTGAAAATTTACAGCATTTCCTTCTATAGTTATTTTTATAGATTATACATAATTGTAGGAGGATGTATGGATGTATATTTATGTGTATATTCGTATGAATGAAGTTGCTTATCTTCAACTATCTACAGCTGATGATATGAATGTGTCAGGTATGACCAGTAGTTGCATTCAACCAGTACATTTGTAAAATATGCTTTCATGAGCAGATTCAAGAGTTATTAGGGTTTACTTTGATGTGGTCACAGATTTTTCTTCAACATATGCAAAGATGGGCTAAAGATACTCAGTTAAAACAGTACCCCTTTTCTCATCAGTTTATTCTATTATGGCTGCATTTCACTCTTTCTGAATTTGAAATTGTGTCTCTAGGCAGCTTTAATTTTCTCCCCTAAATCCTGTGCTATGGTTGTTTCTTTTCAGTCACTGACAAAAATAATTCCAACACTTGTCGTATACATAGTGACTACACAGATAGTTTTATGTCTGTCATTCCCACATTGCCATAGAAAGAAATAGAATTTGAGATTTATTTCAGTAAACCTTTTGAAAGGGTCAAACTCCACTTGCCTTTTGACACGAGTTCTTATAACCAAGTGGCTTGGTTAGACTAGATTCATGCAGACACACACATGACCCGTTTATATAGGCTGAAAAGAATACAGATAAAATCAAGGATTTCATTTTACTTGGATCCACAATTAAAGCCCATGCAAGCAGTAGACAAGAAATCAAACAGTGCACTAGGCTGGGCAAACAGACTGGAAAAGACTTCTTTAAAATGTTAAAAAGCAAGAATATCACTGTCAGGACCAAAATGCACCTGACCCAAGCCACGGTATTTTAAATCACCTCATATCACGCCAAAGCTGGAAAATGAATAAGGAATATCAAAGAAAAACTGATGTCTTTGAATTACGGTATTGGTGAAGAATATTAAATATACGATGGATTGCCAGAAGAATGAGCAAATGTGTCTTGGAAGAAGCACAACCAGAATGCTTCTTAGGTGCAACCACGGCAAGAGACTATGTCTCACATACAATGGACGTGTTATCCAGAGGGACCAGTCCCTGGAGAACAATAACATACTTGGGAAAGTAGAGGGCCAGTGGAGGAGGGGAAGATCTGTGATGAGATGGACTGATACAGTGGCTGCAAAAATGGGCTCAAGCACAGCAACAGTTGTGAGGATGGTGTGGGAGTGGGCAGAGTTTCATTCTATTGTGCGTTGGGTCTTACGAGTTGGAGTCGACTCAGCAGTACATAATGACAACAACAGTTCTTCTAGCCCGGTCAGTGTGCAATAAAGCTGTTTGCAATAACTTATCTTTGTTAACTCTATTTATTATTAATAATAATAGCATCAACAATCATAGAATACAAAACGTGAATAGCTTCTAAAATTTTAATACCTAATGTTAGACTCTTTGGTGCCCATAAATGATACCAAAAACCAAACAAAATCTTTTGCCATTGAGTCAGTTCCAACTCTTAGAGTAGAACTGTCTCATAGAGTTTCCAAGAAGCAGATGTGAGATTTCAACTGTTGACCTTTCAGCTAGCAGCTGTACCCCTCAGGAGCTCTTAAACATTTTGCCACCAGGGCTCCATTTTAAAAAAAAAAGAAAGAATTCTTTTCTAATGGAGATCAAAGTAAAACCCTAGCTAGATTCTTAAGTATCCCCCAATTGCACATTTTCTGAAAGTATCTACATCTGTTTCTCCTCTTTTAGTTGACAACAGACAGCACATAGGTCTGTACCACCCTGAAACCTCTGAATACTGATAGACAGTGAAAGTGAACGGAAAACGACTGAAGCAAACCCCTTTCGCTAGTAGGCTGGACTCCAATCCTGCCACAGTGGGCAGAAATCTTTAGAGGCAGATCACAAGAGAGCTGTGCTTCAGCCAAGTTCAGAAAGTAAGTACAAGCCACGGAAGGCTGTGACATCACTCCATTACCCAACATGGCCATTAGACATCAAACACTCTTCAGCTGTGTTACATATTTTACTTTTCTTCCTTTGTTGAAAAGAAAAAAAACCATCCACTGCTGTTGAGTTAATTCT
The DNA here is from genome assembly GCA_028571685.1 of Heterohyrax brucei. Taxonomy (NCBI): domain Eukaryota; kingdom Metazoa; phylum Chordata; class Mammalia; order Hyracoidea; family Procaviidae; genus Heterohyrax; species Heterohyrax brucei. The sequence goes on along the minus strand of CM053148.1, from coordinate 79,820,429 downwards.
GACTCACAGTGACCCCATAGGATAAAGTGAAACTACCTCATAGGGTTTCCAAGGTGCAGCTTGTGGATTTGAACTGACAACTTTTTGGCTAGTAGCTGTACACTTAACCACTGCACTACCAGGACTCCTTGTTGGAGAAAGAGACTATGAATATTCACTCTAAAATACCTCAGATGGGGACTCAGAAAACTAAACCAGTCACCATCAAGTCAACCCAGACTCATAGCAACGCCAGGTGCTGCAGAGTAGAACTGTGTTTCACAGGACTTTGAAGGCTGACTTTTCAGAAGCAGATCACCAGGTCTTTCTCACGAAGTACCTCTAGCTAATACATCTTGGTTAGTAGTTGGGCACCTATCATCAAGAGGGTGATATATACCCTCACCATCAGAAACAGGAAAGAAATGTCCCTCTTATTAGAGTAGATGTCATCATACAGCATGCTAGATTTTTGCTTAACTTATCCTATATAATTATAACATCAACCTACTAATTTTAAATATGATTTCTACTTTTGTAGTCAGAAATAAAGAGCTAAAGAAGAACTTTACAACATTTTAAAGACATTATTGCAATAATTCAAAGGTCATTGTGAGTACCAGGTGCAAGGTGGCAAGAGCAAGACTGAAGATCTCTACCTTTTGGTTGATCTTACAGTTGATCTTTATCTCGTTTATTGTAGCTCTGTTGGATTGCCTGTCGCAGTGTCATGGAGTGGTATGTTTCCAGAATAGTTTGATGGAATTATAAGTAGCTCAAGTCTTTGTGTCATATTTATAAATTATAGTGTGCAACAAGGTATCATATAGACATATTATTTAAACATCCAACTGAAAAATCAGCAGCTAAATATTACATAGCCCTTAATTCAGACAATCAGATATATGTATAAACTGGGAGTAGTGATGTCTAATAGTATATTCTACGATGATGTAATTGCTCTGTCTAGTACGACTACCTCTAGCCATGAGTGCCTTTTAAATGTTTGGAATGTGGCTATAGAAGCTGAATTTTTTGTTTTACTTAACTGTAATTCATTTGAATTTGGCTTTTAACAGGCACTTGTGGCTAGTAATTACTTTATGGCACAGTGTAGGTTTAGATATCCTAAGCAAAAACAAGATGAATAATTTGATAATTTTTTTTAGAGAATTGGTTAGTTTTTTCCAGATAACACAAGGTCACAGGAATCAGATGAGATCCTGTGGGACTTATAGTCATGAAATTGGATGAAATATGTAGAAAGCAATTTTCAGATATTGACATTGATGTCTATAATAATCAAACAGCAATGGGTCCTTTTTCCTGGAAATATTTACTAGACTCCAGAAGAAGGAGGAAACCAAGAACATGCTGATGCAGTGACATGAGAACAGAGGTGTCAGACACATTGGTTACAAAAACTGGAAAGTGATACTGGCATCAAGCAGGCAATGACCAAGGTGACTGCTAAATATTTTACAGTGACATATATCTCACCACCACTAGGTTGATTCCAACTCCTAGTGATCCTGTAAGGCAGAATAGGATGGTCCCATAGGGTTTCCAAAGAGTATCAGGGAGATTTGAACTACTAATCTTTCAGAGGTCAATCTCTTTAGCCCACTGTGCCACCTGGGCTCCAGGAATTTTATAATACAAAGCCAACCCATCTCCCTCACCAAACAAGTAATTTTCTGGCCAACAATGTTGAGGTTTAGTGCTGAGGTTTAGAATCCCTGGACTGTAGATATAAAGAACTCAGATATAAAGCTGGTACATTTTCAAGTTCCTACCAATAATTGAATGGCAACCTCAGGAGGCCAACCTCAAGAAGAAGATTAAGTAAATTTATTCAGTCAAGCTAAGAAAGACTTGCACAAAATTAGCAAAGAGTTTGACCTAATTCATCACTAAAAGACTTACGCTGCATTTTGTTTACATCTAACACTGCATTTTGTTTATGTCTAAACACGCATTTCGCAAACAGACCACATGAGGAGCGATCAGTACCATCTTAGCACTTTTAAAATGATCAAGATGATACTCAGTACTTTTTTGACTAAAGTAGAAGTAACTTAAAGTTCAAAAACAAAACCAAATCTGTAAACCCCAAAGATGTACAAATTGAACATGCACTTTTGTTTTGAAATATCAATGCAGATAACTATAGATTCACACTCATTTGAAGAAATAATAGATCTTTGTACACTTTGCCCAGTTTCCTCGAATATAGCATTTTTTCCCAAAGCCATAGATAAATATCATGGCCAATATATGGATATATATTGATACACTCTACTGTTCCTGTTTAGATATCTTCAATTTTACATGTACTTGTGTGTATGTGTGTCTATGTGTCTGTGTGTGTATGTGTGTGTTAAAGACAGTCAAAATACCAAAAAGTTTCAACACCATAAAGATCATAATTGTCAGGTGTCTTCAAGTCAGTTTCCACTCATAGCAACCTCATATACAACAGAATGAAACACTGCCTGGTTCTGTGTCGCCTTCACAATTGTTGACATATTTGAGCCCGTTGTGTCCATCCGTCTCACTGTGGGCTTCCCTCAATTTTTCAGACACTCTGTTTTCCCAAACACAATGGCCTTTTATAGTGATAGGTCTTTCCTGATGATGTGAACAAAGTGAGCAAAATGAAATATTACCACCTTTGCTTCTAAGAGGAAACCTCGATGGTGCAGTGGTTAAGTGCTCTGTCTGCTAACCAAAAGGTCAGCAGTTCACATCCGCCAGGTGCTCTCTGAAACTGGGACAGTTCTAGTCTGATCTATTGGGTCACTACAAATCAGAATCAACTTTATGGTGGTGGGTGGGTCTTGCTTCTAAGAGCAATTCTGTTCATGTTTTTTTCTAAAATCGATGTGCTCATTCTCCCTGAGGTCTATGGTATAGTCAATATTCTTTGCCAATGCTGCAGTTTGAATACATTGATTCTTTGTCTGCCTTCCATTTGTATTGTCCAGGTGTGCACTCACATGAAGCAATTGAAAAGACCATGGTTTGGATTAAGTTCACTGTAGTCATCAAAGTGACATATTTGTACACTAACACTTTAAAGAGGTCTTTTCCAATGCAAGCTGTATTTCTTCTATTGACTAATTTTGGCAAGACTGTCACAATTCTGATGAAAGAACCCCTTATGGAATGATGACATGAGGAATTTCACAGAACCACAATCCAGTGAAAAAACCATGACTGGTGAAGATTATTTTTTTCAAAAAGACCTTAGAAATTGTCCTCATGACACATATAAATTGAAAAACTATTTGTTCAAGTAAATCTACTAAACCTCACCAAGAAATGTATGAGTCTTGATCCACTTGAGCCGTGGCGTGCTCTCTCCTTTCCACTTTTCAGCATCCTGAAAGCTCCACCACAGGCAAACACAACCATGAATGTAGTGTTCCTCTCCTCTCCTCTACCAGTAAAGAAGTACAATGTATCTCCAGCTGGGGCAAGCTGGCAGCATATCTCATTAACATCAGTTTTGTGTTGCACAGGCTAAAATCCAGGTTAAGGCACACAAGAGGTTACCAGCTCCGTTTTCCACCCAGTTCCCACTTCTAGGACCAAGGCTCTATCCTACGTTCAAGAGGCTGACAGTCTTGGGGATCTGTTGCCTTCTGTCTTCCCGTAGGTATTCACAGGCTGAAGATTTCATGACAGGATTGCCAAGTCTGGGAAACCAGAAACTGCTAACCAAGCCAGCTCTGTCTCTATAAGAAAACAAACAGGTAACTATTCCTGTCCCTAGTTCTGGACCACATATTCAGATATTTTGATGAGGATGAGAGACTAGCCATAGAGATATAGCTCTGAATTTTCTCCTAATATGAACTGATTTTACTTAGAAGAGAGTCTAGGGAAACTGAAGTCTAAGATTTTTCATGAGAACATTAGAGAGAAGGCTGATAGCTCTACAAAACCAGTAGCTAAACCATTGACTAAGCTAGTTTACTAGAGAGAACATGGAAGGGGGGAATAAAAACTACAAACAGCCCTTCTGGGGGCAGAATCAGCTAAAGAATGACTTAAAGAATTGGCTCCTGAATTTAATAGAAGTCGACAGTAATTTACACCAAAGGTTATCTTGAAAATAATAAAGCAATCAACCAACTGCAAGTGGAACCTAACAGCTGAGTGTGATACTGGCAAAGGCAGACTAGGAGGTCTGATGGTCAAGTCCGTGAGCTTCCCGGTTCTCAATGCCGCATACTCACTGCTATGTATCACCATTGTCACCTTCAAAGTGCTCCTCTCAGGAAGCTTCATGCCAACTCCAGCACCTAGTCCACCCTTCAAGGCAATTTTGGAACTCTTTCTGGAGTGGCCATTGTACGCCAAGGCACAATGGCAAGTTCATGAACTTAACTGTACAGCTGTCTGTGAGGGAGACTTTAGCCAGTGAACAAAGAACTGTATTGGAACACCATCCCTACTTACCTGATCTGGCCTCCAAGGACTTTTTACCTTATCCAGAAATAAAGGAAATATTGAAAGCAGGACATTTTGATGACATTCAGGACATCAGGAGTAATATGACGACAGGTCTGATGGTCATTCCAGAAAAAGAGTTCCAAAACTGCTTTAAATGGTGACCTAGATGTGGTACTGGTGCATAGCTTCCCAAGGGGAGTACTTTGAAGATGACCATAGTGATATTTAGCAATGAGGCACATAGCACTTTTTCTAGAATGAGTTCACAAACTTAATTGGCGGTATTTGTATTTAGCGGTGACATCAGGTGAAGAAAAAGTAAAAGAAGCCAAATAAAATTACAGTTAACACAGATCACTGAATACACACTAAGAATTGTGCTTTCTGAGGCATGGCACTGTGGGTTTCATGGAGGAGGGTAATACACTGCAGTGACATAGTCCAGCCCAGTCAAGTGGGGCCAGTGTCATTCAGTGACTCCTACTCACGGTGACCCCACATGTGTCTGAGTAGTGCTGTGTTCTGCATAGATTTAAATGGCTGGATGTTTGAAAGCAGATCACCAGGTAGGTACCTGTACATAGATTGATCATTAAAAGAAGCAGATTTCATGAAAATTAAAATCCTTTGGATCTTCAAAGGACACTACCACAAAAAGTGAAAGACAAACCAAGGAATGGGGAAAACATTTGCAAGTTACATATATGATGAGACTTGTATATATCTAAAGATCTCTTACAAATGAACAGGATAATTATATGACATATAAACCAATTTTAAAATGGGTAAGTCATCTAAATAGATATATCTACAAAGAAGATATACAAAAAGTCAATAAGCACCTGAAAAGATACTCAACATCGTTAGTTATTAGCCAAGCCAAATGCCGTCGAGTCAGATCCAACATTAGTTATTAAGAAATTCATATATTCCAGTATTATAGTCAATCAAGAAAGAAAAGGAAAAAATATATTTAATTTAATTTAATTTAAGGGAAAGAAATATTGTTAAAAACATTAAAATTCATAGGAGATAATTTTGCAGACTTCTTTGCATATAAATTTGAAAACTTGGGTGAAATATATAATTTCCTAGGGAAATACAGATTACCAAAACCAGTACCATTAGGTTTATAAATCCTAAAATGATCCATTTCTTTAGAAGAAGTAGAGAAAACTGTTAGGGAATAACCCACAACAATGCCCCAGCTGCAGAGGAAATCTTAGGAGCATTCTACCAAATCCTCAAATACGAGATAATCTCAACAAACTGTGACTTATTCCAGAGTATTGAAAAAGAAAGATTTTCGAATTCCTGTTAAGCATTGAATGCGTGGTGGACAGATTCCCAATGTGCCCACACAATTTTTACCACTGATGTTAACGCCCTGCTCCCCATTAGTGTGGGTAACATCTTTGACTTCTAGCCAACAGAATAAGGTAAAGTTGTGCAGCTGTGCCTGTGTGCTTATCTAGTTGTTCAACATAAGACTCAGTACTCATGTTGACAAAGTCTCTCTCTCTCCTTTGCTGATTTTGAGAAAGCAAGCAACCGCGTGTGAGAACCTACATGGAAAGAAATTCTGGACAGTCTCTTTAAGCCAAGAGCCTCCTCTAGTGGATAACCTGCAACGACCTCCAGCCAGTTGCCAACAAGTAAACGAGTCCTCCGTTTTACAACTTGCAAGGACACAAATTCTGCCAGCACCTACATGAGCTTAGAAAGAGATCCATCCCCTACCAAACCTCAGACAGTACCACAGCCCCATCTGAAACCTTGTACTGCAAGCTTCAGAAGCCCTGAAACTTCTCAGTCTGTGTCTGAAACAGTGTTTTGTTTTGTTTTGTTTTGTGCAGTTACTATGGGCCTCCATGCAGCTAAAACAGCTTTAAAATCTATTACCAGTGTAGGATGTGATAGTTATAAAACTATTCCTTGGATTGTGTTTTTCATTGATAATAGTGCCTTTAAAAAAGTAGAAGAATAACAGCATGGCAGCACTTATTTTTATGAGATACCATCCATATAGAAGTTTAGAAAAATCAGAATTTTTTCTTTATTATTCACCATGCGCCAGGCAATGCTCAAGCCAGTTTTTCAAATAATACTTCATTTGGTGTTGAGAGTTTCCAGAAATGGCATTTACACAATGAAGTTACTTCCCTAAGACAGTGGAACTATGAATTAGCAAAGCAGCTGAACTAGTATTTAGGGAAAATCTCTCCTCAAAAAGGCAGTTGCTTCTTTTCTTGCAACCAAAGCAAACAAAACTGTTAGTAAGCAAGGAATAATATTGGACATTGAGTGACTGAAATAAAAACCAGGGTTGCTTTGCCAGACAAAATAAATCTATTAGCTCATCGGAGAAACACGGCCCAGCATGAAAGCCACAGAGACAGCTGCTCTGAAATCATTATCTCAATGAAAAGTTTAAATGCGAGGCCTCAGGTGAATTTCATATCTGCTACCTCTCAAAAGCAAATTCAGGGAATTCTAGGTTAGATTGTAGGTCAACAAGAGACTATGTCAGACTTCTATGATGCAGAATAACTATTGTCCAGGGAAGAAGCTCAGGACATGTGACCTTTAGAATTGGTGAATCACAATATCTAGATCTCAAGAGTGACCGTCTCCTACGGTGTCCTCAGTAGGAGTAGTGAAAGCCAGAGTGGTGCCCATAGCCACAGCCCAGTCCACGGAAGCCACCACCCAGGCCTCCAGAGCCGCAGCAACCACAGCCACAGACGCCTAGTCGTCTCCACAGCAGCTGCCAAACATGGCGTTAGTTGTTGACTTTGTGCTTGGGTGGAGAAGAAGTGTGAGTGACTCTAGTCTGAACATTTCTCCCTGCTCAGGACCTTTTACAAGCTCTCGGTGTTAGCGGACCCAACCCGCACTTGCTCGTGTCGTTGGCCAATTTGCAAGACCGGTCTGAGTTACCTGCTGACCGCTGGTGCCCAGGCAGGCCTCGGGGCGCTGCAGAGACACGGGCTGTGGAGCCCGGTCCTCACCAGTTACGGGCCTTTAATGAGAATCCCTTTCTCTGCTACTCTTATTCACACAAGGTCTTCAAATTACCCCTTCATAACCAACCTTTATGAGAAGAAATAGCACTTTCAGTAGGCAGACTTTGACTTTTTCTAGTCTGCTAATAATTTTATGTTCTTTTTGCTGTCATTCAAAGGCTCGTGGAAGTCTACCCTACCTTTGAGCTTCTCCTTCTGTCCCGTTCTGCTCCAAAGCCATCTCTTTTTCCTTTAAGGATCGTTCCGCTATGTCCCAGGTGGATTACCACTAAAAGCCCAGTGATACCACTCAGCTTCCTGAGAATGGTGAGAAAAAGCCATTACATGAAGATTTATTTGAACCACTCTGTTTGGAAAACATCAAATGTTTTCCCCATAGTTTCAAATTTATATCCTGAATCCACAGCCAGGAAAAGAAAAAGGAAAGAAAAGAAAAATACAAGAATAATCAGACTTTTTAACTTATAAGATTTTACTTTCAGGAAACAGTAGTGTTTAAATGTCAAGACATTCGTGAGATTTATGTTCTGGCTGGAAGATGAGTACAGGTATATCTTTCTTTAAAATACAGGCAGAAATATATTTTCATAGAACCTAGAAGATTTTACCAACAAACAAGAAGTTGTTAGTAAAATGTCTCAGACTATGAGAAATGTACTACTAATGGATTTTTTTAAAAACTACCATCCAAGGGCACAGCAAATGGTCCCAACTCAGCAGGAATGGATGCTCACAGAGGACAAAAATGACATGGGGTAAAGACAACTCAGGAGATAGAGAGACCCACATGAGTGGTGCCTACGTCGACTTGGGACCAGAAGAACCAGATGGTGCCCGGCCACCACCAGTGATAGCCGCGATGGAGCTCACTGGCAAAACAAGAATTAAAAGGGGTGCACCCCGAGATCTCCACTAAAAGACCTCAATAGATGGTCCAGCGGTTTCAGGCTTCCCCTGGGAGCATGGCCCCTGGCCCTGATGCTGCCCTTGCCCATAAATCATAACAAAGGTCCACTCTTTGGACATGAATGGATTGGACTTGGTGATGCAGAGTGACCATATATTGGATGCACTTTATGGTTCTATACATCTATAGGATATCATCCTGCTGACCTCTGGCTGGAGGAAGGAGAGTGGGTGGAGAGGAGGGGAAAGGAGACTGTTGGGAGGATGAGACATGTATGAAGCAGAGAGGAATAGTGTGCTGTCACCGGACAGGGAGAGCAATAGCAGTTGCATATAGGTGGGCATGTAAATTTATACAGGAATGTACATTTTCACTCAGTCATATTAAATAAAAATATACATATATTTTAAAAAACTGCATTGAAGCCCACAGCTGCATTCAATGGCTATGTGAAATACCCCTTTGAACTTTAGTTACCAGCCAAAGACTTTTTAGAATTTTGTAGACAGCAGTGTATATAATAAAGTCAAACTTCTGCAACCAGTTCTCTGAATTCAAATACTAACTCTGCCACTAACAGCTGTATGATCCTTAAGCAAGTTACTTTATCTCTTTGTGCCTCAGTTGTTCTACCTGTTACAGGGAATTTTGCTAAGTACATACTACTCACAAAGTGATTTTAAGAATCAGATCAGTTAGTGTGTCTCCAGTGCTTTGAGTAGTGTTCAGTACATGCTGAATGCTATAATGATGTTTTCTATTATTATTTTTTTCATCCCATAGCTGTTCCCTTGGATTTAAGCTTTAGTGGAAAACTGATGGATTCACCAAGAGAATTCAGACAGAGTTAAGTCCTCACGCACAGGTCTTGTGTGTTTTAAGACAGGACAGAGAACGTCTGCTTTTAAGCTGGGCATCTAAGTGTGGAAGACAGGGCATCCCTGTTCACCCAGAGAAGTAAGCTCCCAATTCCCCAAGTAAACATAGTACGGAAGCAAAAACAGGTGCCTAGCGAGGTGGGTCTGTGTGAAGATTCATTGATTTCTCTGACACCTCATAAGCTTTTAATGTTAAGTGATGAATTAACCAAGAGTTTTGTATCTATGGCAAGGAAAGCGGCAACATCAATTGCACCAGCCACAGGTATCTGCACAAGAGAGATGAAGTTACCCCATCCCAATCAACAGCACACCATTCTGCACACATTGAAATCCACCTCAGCAGCAGGAATCGAATAGTGCTGAAATCCTTCGTGTGATGGAGCTTTATTCCTCATGCTAGGAAGGAATTAAATTTGGTTGAGTTTACCTTAAAAGGACAAGAGTAAATGGTCTACCACCTAGTGGAAATGATGACTCCAGAGAGACAGAAAACAACATGTACTTATTTGTGTATTTGTCAGCTTGTGTCTTGCAAAAATGTTACATGAAATATATATTTAAAGTGAATCATTTTATCTAAGAAGAAACATTGCCTGATATCTTAGATCTCATAGTTTAAGCAAACCTTGACCTTTTAATATTTCCATTTCCCCAAAGGCAAACATAATGACTTCCCAGGATTCCAGAGGCAGAAGAAACTGAGGATAGGAAGGAGCTGGATGGTGCAATGGTTAACCATCACTTGCTGCTAACTGAATTGTTGGCATTTGAAACCCACTCAGCAACTCTGAAGAAGGGCAACATGGCAATCTTCCTGTAAAGGTCACAACCTAGATTCACAACTTCTGCCAACTTAAGTTTTTACAGAGGTACAACTTATTAACAGCGATTATATAATCAGCTACGTAAATCAATGCTTAAAGAGATTTTCCCATCACCGTACACAGAAGATCAGTATGGCATAGGTGATACTTCCCTATCCCTTTCTGCCTGCCTCCTGTCCCTGGTAACCACTAATAAACTGTCATCTCTATACACTTGCCTTTTCTTGTCTTTTTATAAGTGAAGTCACAACATACTTGTCTTTTTGTAATTGATTCATTTCACCGAACGTGATGTCTCCCAGCTCCATCCGTGCTGTAGCATGTAGCAAGACTTCATTTCTCCATTGTGTTTATGTATGGCATTTTGTTTATTCTTCCATCTGGTGATGAATGTTTAGGCTATTTTCACACTTTGGCTATTGTACTACAACAGTGCTGAAGTGGACAGTGGTGTACAAGTCTCCGAATCTGAGATTTCAAAATTTCTTCGCATATACCTGCTAGTGGAATAACTGAGTCCTATGGTCATTCTATTTTTAGTTTTTTTGAGGAGCCGCTACATTGTATACCACAATGTTTGTACCATTTTGCACCCCCACTAGCAACAGATAAGGTTTCCAGTTTCCCCGTTCCCTTGCCAATACTTCTTACTGTCTTTTTGTTTTGTTCTGTTTCAAATCTTAGCCATCCTAGTGCGAGTGAGATGGTATCTCATAGCAATTTTAATTTGCATGTCTCTGCCAACGATGTTCAGTATCTTTTAACGTGTTTAGTGGCCATTTTGAAGTGGTAAAAAACTGAACTGGCCAAAGCTGTATAGCAGGGACATTTGCAACAATGTCAAAAAATAAATAAATACAAGAGTAGCTACTGTTATATCCCTGCTCATGGGATTTTATGTCTTGGTTTGGAGATTAAGGTCATGGTTGCACAGGACATCTCTCAGTTAATTGTTGTAATAATATGCTCATGCTTCTATTCTATCTCTTAGTTGCTTTCATGTTTCTTGAGGTCTTAAAAGCGTACAAACAGCCATCCAAAGCCCAACAACTGGTCTCTACTTGCCTGGAGCAACAGAGAGAAATGTAAAGTCAGGATGAAGGGGAGGAAGTAGAATGCGTGGCTAATTGACTCCTTTGCCATGAGACCAGAAGAACTGCATTGTGTCTAGCTACTATTAGTGCACATTTTGATCAAAGGTCCTATATAAGAATCCTGATTTAAAGGGGGGAAATGCATAACAAAATAACACAATTTTCATGGACTCTCTGGAGCCATCAAGGCTGAATGAATTCCTGAAACTATTGCCCTGACATAATCTTCATACATTAAATCAAAAATACTCACCGAAATCTTCGTGGAACTCAACAGTAGTTTAATTAGTTAAAAAATATCTGTCTTGAGCAATGTGCTCTTTTAAGAATCATCTCTATGGGACAACACTGACAACAGTGACTCCTAAGAGCAGACAGGAAATTTAGGGGACAGTGAGTTCAGGCTAATGGGGGAGGACAGCTCAGGAAAAGACGATAAGAATGGTTGCACAACTCAGAATGTAATCCTTGTCACTAAGCTATACATGTAGAAACTTAATAATTAAAATAAGCAAATTTAAAACCCTAAGAGGTGGGTCTGTTCCATCACGTGACCTTAATGAGTCAAAAATCAACTCAATAGCACCTAACAACAACATGAATGCATTTTTTCCATAGTTTCTATGATTTTATATAACCTCATCATAGAATTTAAATTTATGTTCTCGATGAGCAAGAGTTTGTTTAAAAACCAGGTCCAAGAACCTGTCATTCAAGACACATGATTTAATTCTGAAAATCTGAACACCACAGCAAGTAATTTTGTCTATGAAGGCTTTGCTACGCCTAATGACACACAGATTTATGAGAGCGTTGTTGGTGGTGGTGTTGTTTGTGGTTCATCTCGAAACAATTTGTAACAAGGATATCATTGGCTGTGGTTTGCCACACCTGCTACTGAAGATGTATAAAAGGTCTCAGGAAGATGATGATGTCCAAATTCGGGACATCCACTCCTGACACCATGTACTCCTACGGCAACTACTATGGTGGCCTGGGCTATGGCTATGGTGGCCTGGGCTGTGGCTACGGCTGTGGCTATCGTGGCTATGGCGGGTATGGATATGGCTGCTACCGCCCATCTTGCTGTGGAAGGTACTGGTCGTCTGGATTCTACTGAAAAGTTCTGCGATTGCTGATCCCATCACATGTGCCCACATCCAAAGCATGGGTTTTGCTGCTGGTTTTCCTCCTCCTGCCTCTTCAGAATTGCAACAGTCTAACCCTAGACTGCACTGAAAAACCTGAAGATGCCATCTTTCCTTTGTTCTATTGTGTAATGTCATAAAGATCATTTTTTAAATGCAATGAAATATTCCTTTACTTCTTTCAATAAATTCAGCCTCTTCAAATGTGGTATGCTTTTGTGCTTATTTATTTTTAACATCGTCTTGCATGCAGATGATTGCAAGATGGCAGTTATAATCCCAAGAGATTGATGAGGCTCAAGAGTTCAGCCCTGTAGATCAGTTTTTTAGAGAGAAAACTCTGCCCTCATATTCACTGTTCGACTGTTTTAATTGTCCAAAACAATAAACCCCATTTCCTGCTTCTACGTGTTAAATCCTTCCATATTTCTTTTGTTACTTCTGTTTCTTATCCCTTATATGTTTATCTTACCGTTTAGAGTTGAACTCCTTAAGTATGCTTCCCGCTCACATCTTGTTTACTGCTTCTCTTGAACTCATTAGCAAATGAGTTTTGCTAAGTCTGATAGCTGCACCGAATTGACTTTCTGTCCTCGTTTCCCCAGAGCACAGAGGAGCACTCTCCCATTTGAAGAATGTTTCTGTGACTCTTTCATGGTGTCCACTTCTTTCCTACTTTCTTGTGGCTTCATCAGGAGAAAGCTCTCAGCTGTTTGAGGTATTGGTACTGACCTCAAGCTCAGTCTGAAATGGGGCATAGGACAGATTGTGCCAACTGTGAGAACTGGCTATCATTTAGTAAAATCCTTTATAATGGACCATTTTGGCAATGAAGTCCATTTCATACATTCCTCACTTCCCGCACTCATTCATTTAGTTCCCAGTTCCTCAGCTGTTCCAGGTATACTGCTGTGTTCAGAGAAAGCATTTTGTAATTATGTGTTTGCCATTGTTTCTACTGAGACATCTCTAAATTTTGAGAAGGCATGCCACCTATAAAAACTCTGATGTTTGCATAAAATAAAACTTGAAAGTAGAGTGTTCTAATCTATTTTTTTAAAAAATGTTTCTTTCACATGAACAGTTCTAGTGGATTTTGATGCCATCTGTATGCATGTAATTGTGTAAGATCACGTAAGTTCTCAATTAATTTATAAAATCAAACCTTGACATCAGGAACACCTACATTTATTAGCCAAATTTCAAAAACAAACTTCATGGTTGAGTAATAAAATTAGAATTTCATGACTTCAGCAAATATACATTTTTTAAATTTACTGAATCTAGAACAAAAATTTCAAAAGCGTGTATTGAACAGTCTTAAACCAAAATTTCCTAACATGTTAAAATATAAGTAACTGTGAGAATTCTTTTTCTTAAAAAAATATATATATATATTTTAAATGTTTGATGTATTTCCTTTAATTTGCTGTTTTATATGCTAATGGATACTAGTAACTAATATACAAAATGTATAAGTAAATCATTAAATTTCAGTTGAGTTAGTTGTCACTTTAGCTGTGATTCCCAGTGACCCTACATGTAACAGAAGGAAACATTGTTCAATCCTGTGGCATCCTCCCAATTGCTGCTATATTTGAGCCTGTTGTTGCAGCCACTATGTCAAGCTCTCTTATTGAGAATCTCCCTTGTTCTTGCTGACTCTCTACCATGCACGTCCTTCTCCAGGGAGTGGTCCCTCCTAAGATCATGTCCAAGTATCCAGGTGAGATAAGATCTTGCCATTCCTACTTCAAAGTAGAATTCTGGTTATACTTCTTCCAAGACAAATTTTATTTATTCTTTTGTGAGTCAATGATTGTATTCAATGTTTGTTGTCAATTTCATAATTCAAATGCATTAATATTTCTTCAATCTTTTTTCATTGTCCAGCCTTCATATTTACATGAAAATCCAACCAAATCTGTTGCTGATGAGTCAATGCTGACTCACAGCAATCCTGTAGTGCAGAGTAGAATGGCCCCATAGAGTTTCCAAGGAGCTCCTCATAGATTTGAACTACCGACCTTTTGGTTAGCAGTGATAGCATTTAGCCACTACTCCATCATGGTTACATAAGGTGATGGAAAATATCATGACTGAGTCAGATGCACCTTAGTTATCAAAGTGACATCTTCACTTTTTAAGATTTCAAAGAAGGCTTTTGTAGCAGATTCGCCCAGTGAAATAAATTGTCTGATTTCTTGACTGCTGCTTCCATGGGTTTTGATTATTAAGCCAAGGAAAGTGAAATCCCTGACAACAAACAATCAGAAGTATAATTCTATTGCCTAAAAGTTTTGAAAATTCATACTGTAGACCATGGGTTGTGTAAGCATGATCTCAGAACCCTTAAAGGATTCCAAGACCCTTTCATGGGTGACCCAAGCCATGGAATTTTCAGTAATATCATTTGAACACAAAAGCTGGACAATGAATAAGGAAGACAGAAGAAGAACTGACATCTTTGAATTGTGGTGTTGGAGAAGAATTCTGAATATACCATAGACTGCCAAAAGAACAAAAAATCTGTCCTGGGAGAAGTACAACCAGAGTGCTTCTTGGAAGCAAAATGGCAAGATTGCACCTTGCATACTTTGGACACGTTGTCAGAAGGGATCAATCCCTGAAGAAGGACATCATACCTGGTAGAAGATCAGTAAAAGACAGGAAGTCCCCCAACAAAATGGATTGAGACAGTGGCTGAAACAGTGGGCTTAGACATAGAAACGGTTGTAGGAATGACACAGGACCAAGCAACATTTCATTCTATTGTGTATAAGGTTGCTATGAGTTGAAACCAACTCGATGCCGCCTAAAAACAACAAGAACACTCTGAACATAGACTCTAACCCCTCTCACTAGATCACTTCCTTGAAGAAGTCTGCCTAACATATTTTGTTTTATGGTCTCAAAAACAGAATTTACTTAATTATTAAGCACCATTATGCTTTTTGATGTTCTGTTTGTTTTTTTCAAGTAAATTCAAATTATCTGACACATATTAGGTTAAAAATGATTTGAAAAAAAAAGTGTAACTAATTTATCAGTACCTGAATATAAAAACTAAGTGACTATATATTAGAAATAATATCTTGGAGGCAATTAATTTCTCCAGAAGAATTAAGAGATTGTATACAATATGGTAATCACTTGTCTACTCTTTTGTCATACTGTGAAGGCTTGCATATTGCTATGAGGATGCAAGTTCAAGAACAGATTTGATGTACTGGACACTAGTGACTAAAGGCCAGGAGAGTGCAGAATGACACCAAAGACATCACACATGAAGAAAGCAAAAGGTCATTAAAAAGACAAGAAAGAAAGAAAAGGCCAAAAATTGATGTCAAAAGTGACTCTGAAACTCTTTGTTAAGCTCAGAGTAGCTAAAGGAAGTAGAAGAAATTACGAAAATTACAATATAAAAGAGCTGTACAGAGATTTCAGAGGACGGCTCAAGAAGACAAGATAAAGATTACAATGAAAAGCACCAAGACATAGCGATAGAAAACGGATAGAAAGCATATGGTGGCCATTTCTCAATCTAAATGAACCGAAGAAAAAATTTAAGCCTTCAGTTGTGATATTGAAGAAGTTTAAGGGCATAAAATGAATGAATCCAACAGCATCCAAAGAAAAGGGAAAGAGTACACAATCACAATATCAAAAACAGTTGACGAATTTTAGGAAGTAGCATATGAACATGAACTGCTGACAGTGAAGGAAGAAGTTCAATGTACACTGAAAGCAATAACAATTAACAAGACACCAGGATTTGACAGAATAACTAATTAAGATGCTTCAAAACACAGATGCAACCAGGAAGCACTAGTCTGTGTTGAAAAATTTGGAAGTAGGCTACCTGGTCAACCAAACAGAAAAGCTTCCTACTTGTGTCAACGCAAAACACGGGAATCAAATATAATGAGGAGCTAAAAAAGACATTGCCATTTAATCACTTCTGACTCATACCAACCCCATAAAACAAAGTAGAACTGCCCACATATAGTTTCTAAGGAGCGCCTGCAGGATTCCAGCTGCCAATCTTTTGGTTAGCAGCCATAGCTCTTAACCACTATACCACCAGGGTTTCCCAAATGAGGAAAGTACCTGACATATTAACATCAGAAGCTAGGAAGTTTTGCTGAAGGTAATTAAAAAGATCTTCAGTCATATGTTGACAGTGAGCTCCCAGAAGTTCAAGCCTGATTCAGAAAAGGACATAGAATACAAGATATTATTGCCTGTATCAGATGGATTTTGATCTAAAGCAAAAATGCATATATATACAGGACAGCCTTCACTTAGTTGATATTTACCTGTATTTTATCAACTAGATGAAGGCATTGGACAGTGTGAATCATACAAATTATATATATTATGAGTAAAAGAAATTCCAAAACACTTAACCATGCTCATGTGGAACTTTTTCATAGATTGAGAGACAAGCTGGATTGTATGAAGAAGAAGGTGGGCTTGGGATTAGAAGAAACCTCATTAACAATGTGAAAATACAGATGACACCACTTTGCTTGCTGAAACTGAAGGAAAATGGAGGACTTATTGAGGAAGGTAAGCAGCTATGGCCTGAAATATGGACCATACCTGAACAGAAAGAAAAAAAAAAATCTCAAAACTGGGCCAATAAACAACATCAGGACAGGGGGTAAAGACATTGAAGTTGTTACCAGAAAAGCCCTGGAGCTCAGCTACCTGCTGCAAAACAGTCAATTCACTGAGACAGGAGCTTTTGGGTTGAGATCAAAAGTTTTATTTGCAAGCCAGCACTGAAAAGGGACAGGGAAGTATTCTCACCCTCAGATCCTGTCAAAATTGGTCAGGCAAAGTCTAAGCATTTAAAGAGGACCACATGTAGACGCAGGGAACAACATGGGCAAGTTGGTGGGGTATGTTGGGGTCAACTGGGTGGAGGCCGACTGGGTGGAGGGGATCCACTGGGTGGAGGTCTGCTTCACCATCTCGACAGCCATCAAGGAAAACAGAGTGGTGTTAGTCGTTATCTGGCCACTAACCTAGAAGAATAATGCTCAAACACAAGTTACTTCTCCATCTTCCATCCTCCTGCTTGATTCTTTTGTCGTTGGTTTTATCAAGACGAAAGGAGTCACTTGTCATAGTTCATTGAATCTACAGCAGAGCCTACCGAGGGTCCCACCTTGGCGTCACTGACTGGGGTTTGTGCAACGTGGAGGTCAGGTCTTTCCTTTTGTATCAGGGATGATCTGAAAAAGTGTCTCTCAGGTCCCTTTAGTTTTGAGAACCCCTCACATGGAGGCTATTTCTGCCCCCGGTTTCAAAGTTGTCAAAAACTGTACCCTTCTTGGATCAGCAATTAATGCCTGTAAAAGATAAAAGCAGCAGTTGAGAAATCAAATCATGTATTGTATCAGGTAAATCTGCTGCAAAAGATATTTTTAAAGTCTTACAAAGCCAAGTTTTGATGATTAAATGCAACCAACACAAGCCATGGTCTTAATAATCACCTTCCATGTATGTGAAAGGTGGACAAAGGAAGCTCAAAGGAGGATGAACGCACTTGAATTCCGGACTGCCAGAAGACCAAATATTCTGCCTATGTGGCTATGCTGAGGTGTTAGTGTTCCAAAAGAGATTAGGATACAGCCTTCAGTCCTTTATAACAATATTTTTATAAAAGCTTTGCTTACATATGTAGCTATATCTGCCCTCTCATTCATAAACAAAAACCACAGTCAAATCCATCACCATCAAGTCGATTCCTGATGACCAATAGCACAGAGTAGAACTGCCCCATGGGGTTTCCAAGGATCATCTGATGACTGCCCGCATTTGGGTATGCAGTCAAGTTTCTTACCCCTTGCACCACCATTCATACAAAAACACACTACATGCCGTTGCACAAAATAATGATTCCGTTTTCGATTAACAGATGTTTTTGTCTTTGGCTGTTCTGCGAAGTCCTATAGTTAGGTTGTATTATTCAGATATGTTCCATCTGGTGGGTTTAAGTGGCTAATACTACCTGCCATATCTCTTGCTTCAACAGCAAAGGAATACAACACGTACCCCCAATATGCATGTTTAGAAAGTCTGTCATCACTGTAGTAAATGAAGTCTTCTGGAAAAATTCACCTGATTCTCCTTGGCCAACAATGTATGAGCAAGCTGGATTCCTGCTCTCTGCTTACACTGGGGATACTGATCCTTTGTTTTCTAACTTCTTCCAACTTCTACTTTAATGAAAATAAAGCTGCTTTTCTCCACCATTCTAGTGTTTTTCTAGAAGCTAGCATAATGACACAAATCTCCATCATTTAACACATCAGTGGGATGTGATGTCTCTCAATATCCACCCCAGTGATGTTTCAGACAGTATTCTCAGAGTCAAACACACATGGCTAGACAGAACTCCAGGTATTTCAAAAATATATCCCTTATATGAAACACTGCCAGTACTGCATGTAGTAAATGTACTCACAATGTAAGATATTCTATTCTATTGTCACAACAACTGATTCGGATAAACCTCCTCCGTTTTTTGATGACACTGGGTTTTTAGTTTTACCCCTGCAGTGGTAGATTTTTCTCAAAGGCCCTTACATAACTGATATGTCTTCAAGTAATAAGCATTATAAATGATATTATTTCAAATAATGATTTCTTTAAGTATTGAAAAACATAGATGTCACTTTGAAGACTAAGATGCACCTGACACAAGCCCTGGTGTTTTCAATCACATCATATGCGCATGGAAGCTGGACAATGAATAAGGGGGATGGAAGGAGAATTGATGCCTTTGAACTGTGGTGTTGGAGAAGGGTGTTGAATGTACCACAGACTGGTAAAAGAACAAGAAGATCTATTCCAGAAGAAGTACAACCAGGTGCTCTTTGGAAGCAAAGATGGCAGGACTGCACACTACACACTCAGGACATGTCAGAATGGATTGGCTCCTGCAGAAGGACGTTGTGCTTGGTCGAGTGGAGGGTCAGCAAAAAAGGAGGAAGACCCTCAGTGAGGTGTATTAACACAGTGGCTGCAACAGTGAGCTGAAGCATAAAAACGATGGTGGACATATCTCAAGTGTAGGCGGTGTTTCATTCTGTTACGTGTAGGGTCACCATGAGTGGAACTGACTCAAACATACCAAAGGACAACAACATTCCAAATAATATCATTAATATATGGATATATCCCTGTGGCTACAAGAGTTTCTGGCACATAGCTTCTGCCTAACAGGTTGTTTGTTCTTTTAAATAAACGAATTACGGCTGAATAAATAATGCCGAAAGCAGTGTCTCCATGAAATGTCATGTATGACTTTAGCAGAAGGTGATAAAGCGGGATACAAACTATCCCCAGAGTCTTAACGTTGTTTTGCCCAGAAGGCATCTGTGGTGCTTGTGCGTGTTGTCTGAGGAGTGCTCAAAACGGAACACAGATGTCGTGAACTGAATTATATTCCCCCTCAAAAAATGTGAGTGACAATTTGGCTGGGCCATGGTTCCTATTAACGAGGATAGATGGGTGGCGGTTCATTGGTGGAGCAGGACTGAATGTTTAAGATTGTTTTGTGCCTTGAGGCAGTCTCTCGAGACAAGGAAAAAAGGTAGCAGAGAAATTTGGGGACATCATATCACCAAGAAGCAGTGTTGGAAGCTGAATGTATCCTTTGGAAAGTACCACAGGGTTGCTGTGCATCAGAAGCTCCCAGTCCAGGGGAAGATTAACAACAAAGACCTTCCTCCAGACCTAGCAGAGAAAGCCATCCCCAAGAGCGGACACCTTGAATTTGGACTTTTAGCTTACTGGACTGTGACAAAATAAAATTTCTCTTTTTAAAGCCATCCACTTGTGGTATTTCTGTTAGAACAGTACTGGATGACCAAGACAATAGTTTTTACAGAAGAGGGGAAAAGTGACACACTCAGTCACTCACCAGCCATATGACTATGAGTAGACTGAGGACATGTGAATAATCTGTATCATTCTGTTTGACAAATCATTGGGTAGATCAAAATTGTCTTTCAAAACATAATGAAAAGAACTGTCAAATATATAATGTAATAAGTTTACTAAGTCTACTAACTTTATGTATGTCATTTTCAGAGAAATTCTCTGTGAATTTCCTTGTGTAGCCACCTTTAAAACAGGAGTACATACCACTTGATTTTTGTTTTTCCAAACCAACCTCTCTTGCTTCTTCCGTCTGGTTTCCAGCCAGTGCCAGCAGGAGCACACCAACTATGGAATTCAATCTTCATCTTAAACTCAGGTACTTGGCCTTTCTTTGGAGAAAATTTAAGTACTTTAATGAGTGAGAAGCGTTCTCTGTGTGAACCATCTACCACCTTCATCCAGGTGCCTTTGGAAAAGAATTCAGAACTCACAAGTGTCCTCACGTGTTCACAGGGCCAGCATTCAGCTGCCCCATGAGGTACCTCCGTAGAGACCCCCAGGGCAACTGTAGTATCAAGTAAACCCTGAGGGTCCCAGCAGGGGACTGAATAGGATGGTCTTCAGACTTCTGCTTGATCTGTTGAAAGAGGAAGCCTGAGTTGGAGCAAATGAATCTGACAAGCTGTGACAGAGAAAAGAAAACAACATTTCTGGCATCTCCTCATCCACTGTGGGACAGTAAATCTTTCATCACTTGATAAGGAAAACAGATATATAATTTAATATTTAATTTTATAACAAAATTGTGAATTTTCATATATATATAAGCTTATGTAATCACAGCCTGTTTGATGGCATTTGGATATTGATTCATACACCTACTATGAAATGTGGATGGGATGTATTTTGGGGGTACAGATTCATGAAAAAAACGTGAGCATTTCTGTAGGAATTGTACTGTAGTTAAAATACCTGGCCACACATCCACATAGTCACATGAATAGTCGGCATCCTCTCTGATCCCACAAAACCTCATCAAGGAATTTGCACTAACTAGACTAGCTTGGGAAACCCCAGTGGAATAGTGTTTATGTGCCACAGCTGCTAATCAAAAAGGTCAGCGGGGCAAATCTTCTAGCTGCTCCTTGGAAACTTTGTGGGACAGTTCTACTCTGTCCTGCAGGATTGCTGTAAGTCCAAATTGACTTGACATCACTGGGTTTGGTTTTGTTTTAGACTAGTTTGATGTCTATTTGAAAATACAGCAATTGTTTGTTATTAAACTCACTTGGTGTAATTGTGAGAATGTGAACCTGAAAGTAAGAAGTGTCCAGCATAGGAGTATCTTTGTGTAAATAATTATGAGATTCAGAAGTTTCCTAATGGAAACTGCGGAGGTCCACCATCAGCCTTGTAGACAAAGTCACAAACCCCTGTAAATGACGGGCTGAAGCATCTCACCTGTGACATGTTTTCTAGCCTACTGCCCTTGATATTATTTGGCTTCCTAATTAAATTTTCTTCAAAAAGATACCCCCTCCTCTCCTGGCACAAGGATCAGGGGAGATGCCTTCTGAGAGGGGCCCTTTACTACCCCCTTGGCTTATGAAATAATATTGGGAAAACCTGTACAGGAATTTCTGGGGAAAAGAGTTCAGAGGAATGATTTCTAACACAGCCAGCTTGAGAGCAGCGAGGCCGGCCCAACCTCTGCTGACTTCTCCCAGCTGCTCACCCCTCCCTTCACATGAGATAAGCAAGCTTGCAAGAAGGCCCTGAAGGGCTTTCCAGAGACAACTCCCCTCCCTCTCTTCCTCAGCTCTTAGATAGCAAACGTCTTACTTCAGGAAAATAACTAGATTCCCAAGTTTATTACATTTGGTATCGGCAAATAGACAAATACTAAAGAAATGCCTTTCTTAGAGCAGTTTAAGAGAAACTTAGAATAAGGGACGGTGGACACCCATTGTCCTTACAGGAAGAGATAAGGAAGAGCAGAGAAGGAACAAATAGAGACTGTATAACCTTTGAGATGGGTTTGTCCTCTCTTCCTGCTTAGGTAAAGTTAATAGAAGTCTAAGATTAGTTTTGCTCCAGCTGTTAATTATAAATCGCAAATATGCCTGTCTCAGACCATTCTTCAGAGGGTCCTAATGGTTAACATAAAAAGAAATAACAAAGTGTTTGCTTTTTACTAACTAACAGGGCAGACCCTAATAGTCAACAAAAGAAGGAGACCATTGTCTCTAACCATTGTTTAGAAGATCTTAATAGCTAATATAAAAAGAGACACTACTCTCGAGCCATTATTTACAAAACTCCAGTGATTGACATGAAGAGACCACGAGGTACCTACTTCTTGCCTAGCCAATCACCGACGCGGTCAAAGTACTACTGCCTTACCAACTATAAAAAGATAACAATAAACTAAGACGACCCTTCTCTCTTGCTCTCTGGGTCGGGCTGCCTTAAACCAGAAAAGTCTTTCCTGTCTCTCTTTATTCATTTCCCACCATGCCTCTCCCTCCCTCCATGTGGGACCCCAAAAAGTGTTGGGACTGGCTCCCGGCAGGAAACTGATGGGAAATTATGAGTCTGGCATTGCCTATGGTTGGCCCAACCATTGCTGAAGGTGTAGAAGATGCCCTGCACCAATGATGGTATTTAAGCAAAGAAGAGTAATTTTCTGCTCTGCAACTAAACATTCCACTTTTGACATCATGTGCTACTACAAAGACTACTCTGGTGGACCGGGCTGCAGCTACAGCAGCCTGGCCTGTGGCTATGGCAGCCTGGGCTGTGACTACAGTGGCCTGGGCTGTGGCTGAGTAACCCAGCCTGTGGCTACAGTGACCTGGGCTGTGGCTATAGTGACTTGAGCTGTGACTATGGCTAGGGAGCGATGGCACCATTGTCGTGAGTGTGGATGTGGTTCCTGCTACCCATCTTGCTGGGGCAGGTACAGTTCTATGGATTTTGTTGAGAACTTTCCAGAGACAGTCCAAGAATCTTACCATTACATTTTCTGACTCAAGTGTCTGAGTTCTTCTCTTTTTAAAATACTGGTGACTGGCTTTGGCTGGCTCATCCTATGCTATCTGACAAGCAGTGAATAGTTTAAATTCTAAATCTATCAATCTTAGATGGACATAATCATCTGAAATGTTTTAATTTGCAGATTTTTTTTCTTTCAGTACTATAACTATTGTTTTGCATACATTTTGGTTCAACACCCTTTGTGTGAAACAAATTTTATTTTGATTTTCAATAAAATCTCCTGTCTTGTCATTTTTTTGCATTACTCTCATTACATCTGTTGTCTGAACATGTGTGTGAATGTGAGAGAATGTTAGTGCCATGGGAAAGATTATACTGTCTTTCTTGATAGGTTAAAAAATTGAATGCCCGAGAATCAGTTATGTCTAAATGAATACTGCTTTTGATTAATTGGTAATTCTTCAAACCATCTGTACCTGATCATCTGAAAACATCAGTTTATGTTTTGAGTTATTAACAAAATCCCGCAGTAATATTTTTTTCCCATTACTATATTCTATGCAGTTCAGTCTTGGGCTGTCCCCTCATACCACACATCTGAGTATTTAGAATTGTGCTTCTTTGTGGATGTAATTGAATTTTCCACCTCACATTATTCTGAGTGATCCTCTTTCATTCCCCAGAAGATACATTGAAACAGCATAGTGACAGTGAGTCTGTGCATCCTTCTTATCTCTGGGAGTCCCTACAAAGTCCCACCAAACTGCCATGTCAAGACACAGGCATAAGAAATTAGAAAATTGCTTTCATGGAGCAGTGATTTTGAGTTTTGTATTTCCAACTTCCCTTTTGAAGACATCAGAAGTTATTTTTATATTGAGCACAACTTTCCTTCATAAGTTAGAAACAATTTAAAAAATTATAATAATGCAATTTCAACACAAAATTGTTCAAGGTTCATTTTTATTTAATATTGTGTGTCAATTTGACCTCTGAGAAAGTATCAAGTTGTACATAAATGATTGGTAAATGCATAGTAATTTTGAAGTATCGGCATATTCCATGCATTAAGTTCTTAATAATATATGTGGCCAGAACTATTTGATAACAGAATTATATTAATTTTAAAAAACATGGTCATAAGATTAGTTGAAGACTTTACTCTGCCATAAATTATTAGAAGTCACGTTTCATTTTCTCAGCATACAGAATAATTTAATCTACATATCCTTCTGGCATAAGGGAATTGTCACAAACTATATTATGAGAGGAAATCCTGGTGATGTAGTGGTTATGTGCTATGGCTGCTAATCAAAAGACTGCCAATTCATACCCACCAGGCACTCCTTTGAAACACTATGAGGCAGTTCTTCTCTATCCTATAGGGTCACTATGGTTAAAATTGTCTTGACAACAGTGGATATCGGTTTTTGTTTGCTTGTTTTTGTTATACTATGAGAGAAAAATCGAATAATATTAAGAGCACAATACCATTGATAGCAGGCATGTGATTCAGCACCTAGGACAGCACCTGGCAGTAGTGAGGATTCTAGTATATTTTTAAAAACGAATACATGGGAATAAACAAATGAATGAATAAGACTTACTGTTTTATGTGATTTTCATAATTTTAACATTAAGAACACAGGAAAATCATATGTGTTCTGATATGCACACACTGATGTCTCTCCATAGCCTCAACACATAAATGACTCCATTTTTACAAATGGTACTGTTTATATGCTTCCCAGGGTAAGTTCAGGGGGGAGGGTGAATTCAGTAGCAGTGGAAAGAAGCAGGCTTGTACCCAACAGTCCTTCGTCCTAAACTCCTGTGACCATGCACACATGGGGGATAAGTATACAATACTAAACGCACTGATGGTTCTGGTGAAAGCATTGAATTATGCAGTTAAAAGTCTAAGAAAACGAAGGGCAAGGCAGCATACAGCGCCAAGGAAGGCAGCACAACTTGTATAAGGCAAGATCGTAGAAGTTACACAGACACATCCAAACTCCTTGAGGGACTGAATTACTGAGCTTGAGGGCTGTGAGTCTCAGGAAACACCTAGCGCAATTAGCACAATATAGTTTGAAAAGAAGATGTCGTGTGTTCTACTTTAATGAGTAGCATCTGGGGTCTTAAAAGTCTATGAACAGCCATCTATTATACTTCTCTTTCAGCAGCAAGTGGAAATGAGGAAAACTAAAGGAACAAGAGAAAGATTAGTCCAAGGGACTAACGGACGTCTGTCACAGCCTCCACCGGAACTGAGTTTAGCATAACTGGACAGTGACCAGCTACCAGCACTGTCCGCTCTGACAGGGATCACAACAGAAGGTCCCAGACAGAGCACGATAAAACTGTCAAACAAAATTCTAACTCACAAACAGAAGACCAGACTTACTGGCCTCACAGAGACTGGAGATACTCTAAGACTTTGGCCCCAAGACAAACTTTTACCTCAGAAATGAAGTATCTACTGAGATTCAGCCTTCAACCATAGAGAGTCCCATAAAACAAACTGAGGCAAAAGGGGCACACCAACCTAGGGACAAGTGCTAGAAGGAAAAAGGGAGCAGGAAAGCTGCCAATACTGAACCCAAGTTCAGGAGGGAAGAAGAGTGTTGATATGTCCCGGTGTTGTAAACCAATGTCATAAAACAATAGGTATCCTGTTTAATGAGATGCTACTTTGTTCTGGAAACCTTCACCTAAACTACAATTTTTTGTAGAAAGGTGTTAAAAAAGTTCAATTAAAAATAAAAAAAAAAAACCTCTACAAAATAAAACTACACTTTTTTTTACTCATTAGATTAAACACTCCATGTTCGTGTTGGGTGTCTTTCCTAGCTGATCTTCTGTGCCTATCCCTGCTTCAGTAGGCTTCAGTTGACTGGACATGTATCACATCTTTGCTTGGGTTCACAACGTAATTTCTAGTTACCCAAACTTGGATCCAGTCAGTGCCAGTAAAAGCAGATTTGACATGCAAATTAAATGTTCATTTACAAAGCAAGTCCTGTAACATGTTTGCCTCTCAACAAAGACAGGGAATTATTCTCTGTATGTACCAAGAACACTACATCAATTCCTAAGCATCACAATGCCTATTTTATGGCCCCTCAGCCCCTCTGCTGTTAATCAGCTCACCTGTGTGGACATCTCTAATGAATTCCCAAAGGAGACCCTGGGAACCTGTTAGTATAGAGGAGGGAAGAAGAAAGAGAACACAACTCTACTGGCACTACTGAACTAAACTTTCCTCACTGAGGTCTGACATTACAGCAAATGAGTACAAAATGACATTGATTTTTAACATCAAAGTCTTTATAGACTCTGAATACATGGAACCAGTGCATATTCATTGAAAATAATACAAAATAAGTGCTGACTTATATGGTTAAATGTCATTCCAGCCAAAAATGATCAGAGGTGTATTTACAAAAATAAACGTAAAGTTCATGATAAAAGTAGTGTCATTATTACAGGATAAAAATATATGTGAAGTCAATGCCAGTAATCAGAAAAAAATATTTCTTTGGGAAAAAAAGATATTTTTCTCCAATGAATGCAATTCATAAAATTTGCAGATAGCAAATACAAGACATCAAGTGATTTTCTTCTTCCATCCATCCACCTTTTACCTGACTCAGTGGAAGTTAGTATTTACCATGTGGAGATACAAAACTGACAATAGAGAAAGAGAGAAAGGCTTTAATTGTTAATGGATTTCCATAGAATCTAACAAAATATATCAAATATCTCTCCATAGAGTTCTCACATGCTGATGTTTCATGTCTTTCCTAAATGATACTGTATGTATATCATTGCTTCAGTATGTTTCAGTAGATTGGACACACCGTAAGATGAGTTCCTTAGAGTCATAATTACTTGGCAATGACCCTGGGTTTTCACAGTCTGATTACTTGGATCTGAGGAATGCACATAATTGAAGAGGTGATTCATGAAGATGTCTACTGCAAATTAATCTAAAACATAAGATCAATATTGTTCACGAGTTGCCTGTCCAGTACTGTTGTATATAAAAGACCCTGAGAAGATGATGACCTTCAAACTCAGAAATGTATTTCCTGCTGATTAATTGAATCACCTGCTCCAGATAGCATGTGATACAACAGCCACCATTACAGTGGCTTTGGCTATGGCTATGAAGGTCTGGGAAATGCATATGGCTTTTGCTTCATGACTATTGTGGCTACAGACACAGCTTGCTGTGGAATATGCTGGTTCTATGGATTCCACTGAATAATTTCTAGCACAGTTAAAACAGTTGCACTCATTGTCTTATCATTCATCAATTCTGTTTTCATAATTCTTTGTCTCAGTAAGTACAGCTTCAAAAATTGGCAATCTTTTGACACATTTAATGCCAAAAAGCATCCAGCTATGAAATGCTTCATCTTGATTGACAAAAATCATCCAGAATATTTAACAATTTAAGTAAAATTTTTCTTCCTTGGTATACGTTTTCACTATGTGTCTGCACATAGTCTGATTTAATATATCTATTAGTATATCATAAATTAATGTTTAATAAACTCTTATTGATATTGGTTTTATGTAAATTTACATTACTTTTTCCCATCAATTTTGAGTATATTTGTGGGTATGATTATGAGAGACAGAGAGCCAATAAAGATGAAAGCTTTGCTGTTTTCCTGAAATAATGATGGCATAATCAAATAATATTCAACAAAAGATTGGGCATTCATGTGTACATGCAGCCATCGCTCCTATCACCCAAATTAGGCTGAAGCCTTCATTTCATAATACAATTTTGTAATTACTAGAATTCCCACTAGAAAATTGCCATTTTATGTCACCATATTCTAAATATTTCTGTTTTTGGCTTCCTTATGCCCTAGCATTGTGATGTATTATGTATATCTGTGGGTCCAAGAAGATAATTTTGACTGTGCCATCTCAATTTACAGTCAAGAGTTCAATACTGTCTTACTGCATGGCAGCTCATTCTTGGTGGGCCAGCCCGGCATCATTATCTAGACGATTACTTATGGATACAGGCACTTCAGTAGGTCAAAGAAAGCAGGTGTTTCTTCTTCAATTATGCCTGTGGCTCTTGCAGTGTTATATTCCATGTGTTTGAAGAGGCAAAATCTCGTTTTCCTACTACTTTTACTTTTCTTCCAGAACTCACTAACAAAGTTAACTGGAAGAATTTAATTTAAACTGATGCCAGCCAAGTGCCATCGAGTGGGATCCGACTTATGGTGACCTGTATGCCTATGATGACTTTAAATTTATGATACTTTACAAATTATGAATACAGGCATTTGGTTATAATGAGAACACTACCAGAATATGAATTTATTCTTGCTTATTAAAGAAAGCAACTTAACCACACAGTAAATTGGTAGTGACAAATACATATTCGTTATCTGAAATAATCTTGAAGAGGTATAATGTGAAACATTTTTCTCCCAAATTTTGAGAAGTCACATTTCACAGTCTCAGCAACGAATGTATGAACAGAATTGGGTTTCTTTCTTTTTTTTTTTTTTATTTTTCTCTTTAGGTGTACAATATAGTTCTACCCTGGACCCTAGGGTCGCCACGAGTCGGATCCGACTTGACGGCACTTGGCTTTTTGGCTTGGCATCCTTAATTTTCATAGAAACAGTCAAGTTAAGGATCAGTTATACTCAGACAAAGGACATGTGGTTCCATTCTAAATTCTCTCAATTTAATGGGGAAATCTGTTTCATCCCTCCACTGTGGGTTCAGCTGCATGACTTGTTTTGGTTAGTGGAATGTTAACAAACTCGATGGAAAATGTTAACTAGTTTTATACTCACTCTTTTGCATCCCTGCCTCTGCCCTGAGTACATGCCTGGCACATCCTGGCACATAAGAGAACAAGTGGAGCAGAGCCAAGATTATTCCAACCAAGGTTATTCTAGACCAGCTATTCTAGGTGATGACAAAAATAACAAAAAAAAAATAATGAGGAAACAAAGTTGAGACTAGTTGAGATTGACACCAGTAATTATTACCTCCCGGCTGATTTACAGACTCATGACGACTGAATGGTGCTGAGGCCCGTTACCCACAATGGCTTCTGTGAACAAAGCTACATGCCTATGTAATGATGAGCAGATGCATCTCACCCTTGACATATTTTTGGCTGTACTCTCCCTGATGATATTTTGCATCCTAATTAAATTTTCCTCAAAAATACCCTCTCATCTTCTGGCACAAGGAATAGGGAAGATGTCTTCTAAGAACGCCCAACCCAGGAACGCCCAGCCTGGGAATGCCAAGGCCGACCCAGCCCTGCTGGCTTCCCCCAACTGCACATCCCCCTCCACATGTGAAATACAAGATTGCAGGAAGGTCCTGGGAAGCTCCCCAGGGACAACCCCCCACACAGCCTTTAGATATAGACATCCTATTCCCTGCACCTCTTGACCTTGAAACATAGATAGAGCTGAATGAACTCAAGGTATAGCTTTATTTTCACTGTTGATTATAATCACAATATACTTGTCTCAGGCCATTATCTAAAAGACCCTAATGATTAACATGAAAAAAGACCACAGTGTGTCAATTCTTTGCTAGCCAACAGAGAGCCAAAAGCCCCAATGATTAATATGTAAAGAGACCACTTGTCTCAGGCCACTATCCAGTAGGCCCCAATAATCAACATGAAAAAAGGCCACAAGGTATCAGTTCCTTATTAGCCAACAGCTTAGGTGGTCAAGGGGGCAGGGTGAAATCATGTCACTGATTGTATAAAAAATAAAGAAAGACAGGCCCTAACCGGCTGCTGATCTCCAGATTCCTGGTTGTCTGTGTCTCATCATTTTTTTCTTCGCCGACACCACCCATGTCTTCGTGATCCCAGACTGGCCTCCAGCAGGTTTCAAGCTATTGTGTTTTGCAATGTTTTGTTACACAGCCGTAGTTAACTGGTACAGGAGTATTCTGCAGCTGTATAAAGGTTTGAGAGCACCCTCAATGACTGAATGGTATCCAATAATAATGATTAAATAAAAACAACAAAGTGCAGAATAGGATGTATGCAATATCTCCTTTGACGTAAATGTTTATTGATAAAATGTGATGTCATTAGTTGCTGTTGAGTTGATTCTCACTCATGGTGACCACATGTGTGTAGAATAGATTCACTTCATAGAGTTTTCAAGGCTGTGATAAGTTAGAAGCAGACCTTAAGGCATGTCTTCTAGGGGGCTTCTGAGTGGGTTCAAACTGCCAAGCCTCTGGCCAATAGTTAATGTGCTTAAGCATTTATGCCACCCAAGAACTCCATTAAAATGTAAATGATACACTTACCAGTGCAACTGATATTATCTTATGTGTGGATGGAAACCCTGGTGGCATGGTGGTAAAGTGCTACAGCTGCTTACCAGAGGGCTGGCAGTTCAAACCCACCATATGCTCCTTGGAAACTGTGGGTTGGTTCTATCCTGTTGATACAGTTGCCATGAACTGGAATCAACTGGATGGCAGTGGGTTTGGTTTGGTTTGATTATGATGGACAGTAGAATGAGTGCTTATTGAAACTACATTTCTTTGAACAAATTTTGTTTCATATATCTGGATTTATAAACATTTAAGTAATTTGTATAAATAAAAAAATTAAAAATCACTCTGAAAAAAGTTATATACAAACTGAACTGTATGAGCCTAATTGTGTCTACACGTGATGATATGTGAAAGACTTAGCCAAAATAATTATAGAGCTCAGCATTTTGTTTCTATACCCCTAGGGAGATACCTCCTAAAGGAAAATGGAAAGAAAAAACTTTTGAATTTTCAGCATGTCTTGGTAATTGTGATCACACTGGTAGGTAATGTATATGAATTCAGTGGAGGTAACATACTATAACGCTTATGAGAAAAAGCTTCCCTGTCTTGGATTCGTATTAAAATACTCAACAGAAATAATGATAACTAAAAGTGGTGGGTAAGGTGACAGCAAGCTAATGGCAGAACATTGAGTTATTGAGTCTGAGAACATGTTTATTAAGCTTTGTAGTACAATTATGTATCTATTTATGTTTGCATGAAAGTGTTCTTAGTAAAGTAGATCTTGAAGACAAGATTTACCTCTTTCCTGAATGAACACCATTGTGGCTGGGAACTGTTTTCTTGTTTTAAAATATATTCATGTAATATATGAAAAACTAAAGATAGAATTTTCAAGAATTAACATTTTAGAACATAGTCATTAGGTAGCTGGAAAGGTAAAGTAATCGAAGATTTTAAGCTCACTAAATAAAGAAGGAATAAGGAGCCCTGGTGGTATAATATAAAGAGCAGATGCTCCCAGGAAACCCTGTGGGGCAGTTCTGCTTGGTCCTGCAGGGTCACTAGGAACAGGAATTGGCTGGATAGCTATAGGTTTTGCTTGTTTTTCTTTTATTAATAGTTTTAAACTGAAAATAAGGAAAGCATACTAAAGGTGCATGACTTGATCACAGAGAATAGAGAATGATGACTTAATTGCCGAGTTATCTTCTTTACAAGAGCTTCAGGTTGTCTGATGAAAGGGATTCTGGAAGTTTACTCATGGAAATTAGGAGGAAATATGTGATCAGCAGATCCCATCACGTGCTACGCCCTCTAATGTATATAAAAGGCCCGTGTGGTTGGTGACATTCAAACGGAGAAAATCCATTCCCTGCATCTCAAGCGAACTCTCTACTCCTGATAGTATGAGCTACTACAGTAACTACTATGGTGGCCTGGGCTGTGGCTATGGCTGTGGCTATGGTGGCCTGGGCTATGGTGGCCTGGGCTGTGGCTATGGCTGCGGCTATGGTGGCCTGGGCTATGGCTACGGTTGCAGGTACGGCAGCTATGGCTATGGATGCTGCCGCCCATCTTGTTACGGCAGATACTGGTCCTATGGCTACTACTAAGCAGCTCAACCTGTTCAAGAGAAACTCACCCCGTTCAGCCCCTCCATGTGTGCATCCTGCAGCTGTCTCCAGGCTTCTGAAGAACAATTGCTTTTTTCTATTCTAAAAAGTTGACATCATCCAAAGGTGTCTGTCATTAAAAAATAGGTCAGCGTCTGCAAGCCTATGTTTGGATTCACTACAATCATCTGGAATACTTCACAGTTTCTTGAAAAGCTTTGTTTTTGACATTTTATGGCCATTATAATTTTCTGGCAATTTTCATTTACTAGTTTCATGTGAGAAATTTTTAAATTCACATTAATAAAATTTCAGCCCATTGAAAATATTGACTAATTGCATCTGATTTGATGTATATTGAACAGCACGTGTGTGTTGTGTGTGTGTGTGTATGAGTGTGTGTGCATGCACATATCTGTAGAAAAATGGAATAAGGGAGGGGAAAATATGAGAAAAAGAGGACACTGCCTTTGGAGCAATTCTGAGGGGACAGTGACATCAGAA
The DNA here is from genome assembly GCA_028571685.1 of Heterohyrax brucei. Classification (NCBI taxonomy): domain Eukaryota; kingdom Metazoa; phylum Chordata; class Mammalia; order Hyracoidea; family Procaviidae; genus Heterohyrax; species Heterohyrax brucei. Next base: position 79,787,779 of record CM053148.1, on the reverse strand, counting down.
AGACAAGAGTCTGGCATCAGTACATAGTAAATGTCTGCTTCCTTGTGTTTCTTCATTACTGCTGCCTCTGATCAGGCTACAGCACGAGCCTTATGCCTTACATTTTCAAATGCTTTTGACTTAGTAGAGCATTTGCCCATCAGCACTTAAAACACACTTGAACCATTGGGTCTGGTGCAGGGTGTGCTGGTCAACCTCTCAGTGGTTGGGTGAGAGGAGGGAGGGAGGGAATGTGCTGATTTGTGATGCGTTTGCAGATGGTCATGGTGTAAATACTCTCATCAAAGCTGCTGGCAAAATCCTACTAAATACAAAGTTGAGGAGAGATGGTTGGAAGTGCAAAAGTTGTCTCTCATGTACCATTCAGACACTTAGAAGTTTCATCTGTCTGATAGTCTATTATAGATAACTACTTCCAGAGCAAGGTCATTGGATACTGTCTCAACATAAAAACATCAACATCCTAATTGTTTTTAAAAAATAACCATATCAAATCTGTTACTGTTGAGTCAACTTCTACTAATAGCAACCCTAAAGGACAGAGTAGAATGGTGGCATAGGGCTTCCAAGAAGTACCTGGTGGATTTAAATTGTTGATGTTCTGGTTAGCAGGCAAACTCTCAACCACTATGCCACCAGAGTTTCCTTACCTACTTTATGAACTCCTAGATCATTGTCTGGAGGCCCTGGGTGGTACAAAATTTTAAGACCGCCAACACTAGCAACCACAACATAAAGTCACTTAAACTTTAGTGCAAGGAACATCAGTAAACGTGAGTTAAGACACACCCTAACAAAGAGTCAATACACAAGACGATATTGGAGGTAGGCAAGTTAAAATCTTGAGGAATTACCCCTACACAACCCACACCAAACCAAAATGAGTTGCTGTCAAATCAACACCAACTCAAACCAATCCTAGGGGACACAATCGAATTGCCTATAGGAGTCCCAAGGCTGTGATTTCCAGGGAAGCAGACTGCCATGCCTTTCTCCTACCTGGTGACTAGTGGGTTCTAACTGTTAACCTTTCAGTGAGCAGCTGGGCACTTAGCCAGTACACTTCTAAGGCTCCTCAAACACCTGACAAAGTGGGAAAAATTAAAAAGATGGACAACACGAATTGTCTGCAAGGATGTCAAGCCATGGAAACTCTTGTGTATTTCTGAGAAGACTATAAAATGGCTAAGTTACTTGCAAAAACAGACTTAAAATCATACTACGAACCATGAATTCTACTCCTAGGGCATGAGTACGGAACACCCTACTTAACCTTGGCGCATCTGACAGGTACATCCAGACACCTTCCCATGGGATGGTTGGCTGTGGTGAAGGGAAACATGAACCAGAGCGCACTTCTGCCCATGAAGTAGTCGTGTCCTTCCTGGAAAGATGGAAGTAATTCATATTAAAGAAAAGGATTCCTAAATAAAGGCTACATATGTTTCCACAGGATATTAGTCTGTCCTCATATTCCAGTAACATGACCAAGAGCTGGCCATATTTAGATGGAAGAGCTGGATTTATAAGAGCATGTGGATACATACACATGTATAGGTTATTTACATAATGTGCCATAATAAATACCATTTCAATGGCACTTGGCTTTGATACATATATATAATATTATGACAGTCTAGGATGAACAAGAAAACCCTGGCAGTGTAGTGGTTAAGAACTGTGGTGTGCTACAGTTGCCAATGAAAAGATCAGGAGTTTGAATCTAGCAAGTACTCCTTGGAAACCCTATGGGGCAGTTCAGCTCTGTGCTATACGGTCTTTAAGACTTGGAATCCACTCAGTGGCAATGGCTTTGGTTTTGTGTTTTATGTTGACCAAGACCAAGGAAATGTGATTTTCTAGAAAAAAGTAATTTCACAATAAGGGAAAAGCTGACACACCGAAACAAAAACAATAATCCAAAAAGTCAGCACTTTGAATCTACCAGGTATGCCCTGGAAGCTATGGGGCAGTTCTACTCTGACCTCTAGGCTCTCGAGTGTCACCATGAGTCAGACCTGACTCAACAACAGTGGGTCGTGGGTACATTAATCTTAAATTGCCACTGTCATTTTAGGATGTTTGGGTTTGTGTGCACAATAATTCATGCCTATGTACCGTTGTGTGTCTGTCTGTCTGTCTGTCTGTCTGTCTGTCTGTCTGTCTGTCTGTCTGTCTGTCTGTCTGTCTGTCTGTCTGTCTGTCTGTCTGTCTGTCTGTCTGTCTGTCTGTCTGTCTGTCTGTCTGTCTGTCTGGCTGGCTGGCTGGCTGGCTGGCTGGCTGGCTGGCTGGCTGGCTGGCTGGCTGGCTGGCTGGCTGGCTGGCTGGCTGGCTGGCTGGCTGGCTGGCTGGCTGGCTGGCTGGCTGGCTGGCTGGCTGGCTGGCTGGCTGGCTGGCTGTGTCTGTGTATGTCTGTCTCCGTGTATGTGTGTGTGTGTGTAAAGGCAGAGACAAGACGAGAAGGAGAAAAGGAGTTTTTTTTGTGGTTATGATCATCCTTAAAATGAAAAGGGTAAGCCAAGCCAGCCAAGTGTCGTCGAAAAAGGGTAAACAAACACTGATTCCCTCCAACAATGCTTATAAGATATCTGCTTTTACATACGTATTTTGATATTTCCTACCATCTGTGTCTGCTTGTACTCTTATCTAAGGCATGAAACATGGCTACTTCTAACAACAAGAGTTGCCTATCACATCAGATCATCTAAAAATTGCATATATATGCACATATTTTATCTTTTGCAACTCAAATGATGAGATTATATCAAGTAGAGCTTAGCTTCTGTGAAATTGCTACTCAATTTTTTAAAAAATGTTCTGCCTATAAGATGACTACCCAAACATTATCAGATTTAAGTATCAATTACCAATGAAGACATTCTGAATTCCCAACATGGTGGCCACATGGTCCTTCGAAATGGAATAATTCATTCTAATTATTTGAAGGAAAAAATGTATAATATATGTAACAAGATAAGTTCATCAAAACATATGAGAATCCTTCCAGGATAGAAGTAAGATTCAATTATTTTATTTTTTATCTAGGCGTCAGGGTTTCTCAATGGTGTATATCTATACATATTAACTATCTCCAGAAATGGATTCCGTTTCCAACTTGAGAGTAGTTGCATATCATTCAAGGAGCTCAGATGAATGACATTCAAGAAACTGGAGAGATGAGTAAAAAATAATAATAAAAATAAAGAAATGACTTTTCTGAAGAGACAGAAATGATGGAAAGCTGAGCTGAAATTTTGTACATTTCCATGGGAGCAGCTCCTGATTCTGAGAGCATAACAGCAGGAATCTGAGAGAAAGATTAACCAACAGAATTTTCTTTTCTTTTCTTTTTGCTTCAAGGCTGGCAAAGCACATTTGGAGGCATTAAAGAGATGTGCTCCTCTCAAGAATGTATTGGGATAACAGTGAGCTTAACAAAAGTCTTTCTTTTTGCTGAGACACATTTCTTTTTAGATTCTGAAGTGGCCACAGTTAGTTTCTTAGGAAGTCAAGCAGAAGCATTTGCAAAACAGAAAGAATTTTGATCACATCAAGGAGATCAGCAGTCACCAGAATTCAGAATCTGCCACAGAGTAGCACACACAACTGAAAGAAAAAAATAAAAAATAAAACTTAAAAAAAAAAAAAAGACTGCTGGGATTATAGTTAGATAGACCCTCACCAAAATTCTGAAAATTCATTTCACCTCCATCCTTGTCTGCATCAAGGCAATCAGACCTTCTCTAACAGACTAGCTCAAAAATCAAAACCTCTATGATAGAAAATAATATTCTGAATCCTCTACAATATTATAGAAAATGTTGATCACTTGGAACCCTATAGGGAAAAAAACAGCAAAAGAAACAATAGAATATATAAGGAGATGACATTGCATTTTAAAGTTTGCAAACAATACATTGCAAAATAGCCATAATTAACACATACATGTGATGTAATACAAAACTGCAAAACACGGATTCAACTCATGAGATTTACCAAAGAACTGAGAGTAAATTCTAGATCTTGAAAAACAAACAGAAAAGTAAACAACGTAGGTAAGCATTCGGATGGTGAGCTGAAGAAAATATAAGCTACTTAACTTAAATATAGGTTAATAAAACTGATCCAGCTGAAGCAAATGTAAAAAAAATAAGAGTGTGAAATAAGAATCTAAATGATGTGTGAGATCTGAGGAAAGAAGAAATACACTTGTCACAGAAGTTAAGGAGGAGAAGACAGGAAGGAGGCAGAAACCATGTTTAAAGAGAAATTGGACCATAATTTCCCTAAATTGCTGAAAGACACAATCCACATATTCTAAAAGCTGGCTATGCCAAGAACAAATATGATCCAAATAACACCTAGGCACAATTCAGCATCTGAAAGCAAAATACAAAGTCAAAATCTTAAAGTCACTATAGAAAACAGGGTACCTATCAAGCAGAATATTAAGAGTGACAGTCCACTTCTCAGAGAAATAAAGGAAACAAACAAACAATGAACTAACATCTTAAGAATGGCATGAAAATAACAGTAAATTTAGAAATATCCTGAAATCAAGTATCTTAAGCGTGTATATAAATGAGTAGGAATTGACTGGACAGCAATGTGTTTGCTTATTATTTTTTTCTTTTAATGGTTTTAAACTGAAAATAAGGAAAATGTATTAAAGGTGCGTGACTTGATCACAGAGAATGGAGAGTAATGACTTAATAGCCAAGTTATCTTCTTTACAAGGGCTTCAAGTTGTCTGATGAAAGAGATTCCGGAAGTGTACTCATGGAAATTAGTAGGAAACACGTGATCAGCAGATCCCATCACGTGCTACGCCCCCTAATGTATATAAAAAGCCCATGTGTCTGGTGACATTCAAAAGGAGAAAATCCATTCCCTGCATCTCAAGTGAACTCTCTACTCCTGATAGTATGAGCTACTACAGTAACTACTATGGTGGCCTGGGCTGTGGCTATGGCTGTGGCTATGGTGGCCTGGGCTATGGTGGCCTGGGCTGTGGCTATGGCTGTGGCTATGGCTGTGGCTATGGTGGCCTGGGCTATGGCTATGGCTGCAGGTGTGGCGGGTATGGCTACGGATGCTGCCGCCCATCTTGTTATGGCAGATACTTGTCCTATGGCTACTACTGAGCAGCTCAACCCTTTCAAGAGAAATGCACTCCATTCAGCTCCTCCACGTGTGCATCCTGAAGCTGTCTCCTGGATTCGTCTGAAGAACAACTGTTTTATTCTATTCTAAGAAGTTGACATCATCCTAAGGTGTCTGTCATTAAAAAATAGGTCAGCTTCTGCAAGCCTATGTTTGGATTTACTACAATCACCTGGAATATTTCACAGTTTTTTGAAAAGCTTTGCTTTTGATATTTTATGGCCATTATAATTTTCCGGCAATTTTCATTTACTAGTTTCATGTGAGAAATTTTTAAATTCACACTAATAAAAGTTTGGTCCACTGAAAATATTGCCTTATTGCATTTGAGTTGATATATATATTGAACAGCGTGTGTGTGTGTGTGTGTGTGTGTATGTGTGTGTGCGTGCACATGTGTGTAAAAATGGGGTGAGGGAAGGAAAAATATGAGAAAAAGAGGACACTGCCTTTGGAGCAGTTCTGAGGTGACAGTGACATCAGAAAGACAAGAGTTTGGCATCAGTTCGTAGTAAATGTCTGCTTCCTTGTGTATCTTCATTACTGCTGCCTCTGTCTGATCAGGCTAGAGCCCAAGCCTTATGCCTTACATTCTCAAATGCTTTTGACTCAACAGTACATCTGCTCATCACTGCTTAAAACACACTTATACCGTTGGTGCAGTGGTGTGCTGGTCAACCTCTAGGTGGTTGGGGGAGAGCAGGGAGGGAGCAAATGCCGTGATTTGGGATGCATTTGTAGATGGTCATGGTGTAAATACTCACATCACGGCTAATCAAAGCTGCCAGCAAAACCCTACTAAATATAAAATTGAGAAGAGACAGTTGGAATAGTATAAGCTGTTTCTCATGTACCATTCAGACACTAAGAAGTTTCATCCATCTGATAATCCATTATGGATACTTCTTCCAGTGCAAGGTCATTGGATACTGTCTCAACATAAAAGCCTGAACATCCTTCTTGCTTTTTTAAAAAATAACCAAATCAAATCCGGGACTGTTGAGTCAACTCCTACTACTAGTGACCCTGAAGAACAGCCATTGCCACTGAGCGGGTTCCAAGTCATAGTGACCATATAGTACAGAGTTGAACTGTCCCATAGGGTTTCCAAGGAGTTCCTGCTAGATTCAAACTCCTGACCTTTTCATTGGCAATTGTAGCACACCACAGTTCTTAACCACTACACTGCAGGGTTTTCTTGCTCATCCAAGATTGTCATAATACCATATATATGTATAATGGCAATTATTATGGCACATTATGTAAATAATCTATATATATGCATGTATTCAGACTAATATACTGTGGAAACATATGTGGCCTTTATTTAGGAATCCTTTCCTTTAGTGTGAATTACTTCTATCTTTCCAGGAAGGACACGACTACTTCATAGGCAGAAGTGGGCTCTCATTCATGTTTCCCTTCATCACAGCCAACCACCCCATGGGAAGGTGTGTGGATGAACCTGTGAGATGTGCCAGGGTTAAGTACAGTGTTCTGTGCTCATGCCCTAGCAGTCAAATTCTTGGTTCACAATCCTTGTCTGCATTAAGGCAATCAGACCTTTGCTAACAGACTAGCTCAAAAATTCAAATCTTTGTGGTAGAAAATAGCATCATTGTGAGTCCTCTACAATATTATAGAAAATGTTGATCACTTGGAATCCTGTAGGGGAAAAAAAGCAACAGAAACAATAGAAAGCAAAAGGAGATGATATCTGCATTTTAATGTTTGCAAACAATACATTGAAAAATAGCCATAATTAACACATACATGCCATGTAATACAAAATTGCAAAACATAGATTCAGTTCCTGAGATTTACCAAAGAATTGAATGTAAATTCTATGTTTGAAAACAAACAGAAAAGTAAACCCTGTAGGTAAGAATCTGGAGGATGAGCTGTAGAAAATATAAGCTATTAAACTTAAATATAGATTAGTAAAATCTATCTGAATGAAGCAAATGTAAAAAAATAAGAATGTGAAATAAGAGTCTAAACAATCTGCGAGACCTTGTGAAAGTACAAATACACTTGTCACTGAAGTTAAGGAGGTGAAGGCAGGAAGGAGGTAGAAACCATTTTTAGAGAGAAACTGGGCCATAATTTCCCCAAATTGCTGAAAGACACAATCCACATATTCTAAAAGTTCTGCAATGCCAAGAAGAAACACGATCAAAACAACACCTAGGAACAATCCGGCATCTGAAAACCAAATACAAAGTCAAAATCTTAAAGTCACTATAGAAAACAGGGTATCTACCAAGCAAAATATTAAGAGTAACAGTCTGCTTCTCAGAAGAAATAAAGGAAACAAACAGAAAATATGAACTAACATCTTAAGAGTGGCCTGAAAATAACAGTAAATTTAGAAATCTCCTGAAATCAAGTATCTTAAATGTGTACATAAATAAGTAGGAATTGGCTGGATAGCAATGTGTTTGCTTGTTATTTTTCTTTTAATGGTTTTAAACTGGAAATAAGGGAAGCATATTAAAGGTGCGTGACTTGATCATAGAGAATGGAGAATGATGACTTAATAGCCAAGTTATTTTCTTTACAAGGACTTCCGGTTGTCTGATGAAAGAGATTCTGGAAGTTTACTCATGGAAATTAGTAGAAAATACATGATCAGCAGATCCCATCACGTGCCACTCCACCTAATGTATATAAAAGGCCCTGAGTGGTTGGCGACATTCAAAAGGAGAAAATCCATTCCCTGCATCTCAAGTGGACTCTCCACTCCTGACAGCATGAGCTACTACAGCAACTACTATGGCGGCCTGGGCTGTGGCTATGGCTGTGGCTACGGTGGCTTGGGCTATGGTGGCCTGGGCTGTGGCTGTGGCTATGGCTACGGTTGCAGGTACGGCAGCTATGGCTATGGATGCTGCCGCCCATCTTGTTACGGCAGATACTGGTCCTATGGCTACTACTAAGCAGCTCAACCCTTTCAAGAGAAATGCACTCCATTCAGCTCCTCCACGTGTGAATCCTGAAGCTGTCTCCAGGATCCTTCTGAAGAACAATTGTTTTTTTCTATTCTAAAAAGTTGACATCACCCTAAGGTGTCTGTCATTAAAAAATAGGTCAGCTTCTGCAAGCCTGTGTTTGGATTCACTACAATCATCTGGAATACTTCACAGTTTTTTGAAAAGCTTTGCTTTTGACATTTTATGGCCATTATAATTTTCTGTAAATTTTCATTTACTAGTTTCATGTGAGAAATTTTTAAATTGACATCAATAAAATTTCAGCCCATTGAAAATATCAACTTATTGCATCTGATTTTGTGTATATTGAACAGCGTGTGTGCGTGTGTGTGTGAGTGTGTGTATGAGTGTATGTGCTGTGCATGTGTGTAAAAAATGGGGTGAGGGAAGAAAAAATATGAGAAAAAGAGGACACTGTCTTTGGAGCAGTTCTGAGGTGACAGTGACATCAGAAAGACAAGAGTCTGGCATCAGTTCATAGCAAATGTCTGCTTCCTTGTGTGTCTTCATTACTGCTGCCTCTGTCTGATCAGGCTAGAGCCAGAGCCTTATGCCTTACATTCTCAAATGCTTTCAACTCAATAGCACATTTGCCCATCACCACTTAAAACATGCTTGAACCGCTCTGGTACAGTGGTGTGCTGGTCAACCTCTAAGTGGTTGGGGGAGAGCAGGGAGGGAGGGAATGCCCTGATATGAGATGCATTTGCAGATGTTCATGGTGTAAATACTCATGTCAAGGCTAATCAAAGCAGCCAGCAATACCCTGCTAAATACAAAATTTAGAAGAGACAGTTGGAATAGTACAAGCTGTTTCTCATGTACGATTCAGACACTTAGAAGTTTCATCCATCTGACAGTCCATTATACATATTGCTTCTAGAGCAAGGTCATTGGATGCTGTCTCAACATAAAAGACTCAACATCCTTATTGCTTTCTTAAAAAAATAACCAAATCAAATCTGCTACTGTTGAGTTAGCTCCTGCTAGTAGCAACCCTGAAGGACAGCGTAGAATGGTGGCATAGGGCTTGCAAGATGTGCCCGGTGGATTTGTATTGTTGATCTTCTCATTAGCAGCCAAACTCTCAACAACTACGCCACCAGAGTTTCCTTATCCACTGTAGGAACTCTTAGATTATTGTCTGGAGTCCCTGAGTGGTACAAAATTTTAAGACCACAAACACTAGCAACCGTAACATAAAGTCACTTAGACTTTAGTGCAAGAAACGCCAGTAAACGTGAGTTAGGACACACCCTAATGAAGAGTCGATACACAAGATGATATCAGAGCCAGGCAAGTTAAAATCTTGAGGAATTAACCCTACACAACCCACACCAAACCAATATCAGTTGCCATCAATCAACTCCAACTCATACCAATCCTAGGGGACACTATAGGAGTCCCGCCTATAGGAGTCCCAAGGCTGTGATCTCCAGGGAAGCAGACTGCCATGCCTTTCTCCTACCGTGTGACTGGTAGGTTCTGACTGCTAACCTTTCAGTGCACAACTGGGCACTTAACCAGTGCACTACTAAGGCTCTTCAAACACCTGACAGAGTGGGAAAACTTAAAAGGTGGACAACACAAATTGTCTACAAGGACGTTAAGCCATATTTCTGAGAAAACTATAAAATGACTTAAGTTACTTTCAAAAACAGACTTAAAATCATACTGTAAACCATGAATTCCACTCCTAGGGCACGAGTACGGAACACCCTACTTAACCCTGGTGCATCTCACAGGTGCATCCAGACACCTTCCCGTGGGGTGGTTGGCTGTGATGAAGGGAAACATGAACGGGAGCCCAATTCTGCCCATGGAGTAGTCGTGTCCTTCCTGGAAAGATGGAAGTAATTCACACCAAAGGAAAGGATTCGTAAATAAGGGCTACATATGTTTCCACAGGATATTAGTCTGTCCCTGCATTCCAGTAACATGACCAAGAGCTGGCCATATTTAGATGGAAGAGCTGGATTTATAAGAGCATGTGAATACATACTCATATATAGGTTATTCACATAATGTGCCATAATAAATACCATTATACATATATGTGATATTATGACAATCTAGGATGAGCAAGAAAATCCTGGCAGTGTAGTGGTTAAGAACTGTGGTGTGCTACAGTTGCCAATGAAAAGGTCAGGAGTTTGAATCTAGCAGGTGCTCCTTGGAAACCCCATGGGGCAGTTCAACTCTCTACTATGTGGTCACTATGACTTGGAATCCGCTCAGTGGCAATGGCTTTGGTTTAGTGTTTTATGTTGAGCAAGACCTAGGAAATGTGCTCTTCTAGGAAAAAAAACATTTTACAATAAGGCAACACTCACACACAGAAACAAAAACAAACAAAACTCTTGGATTTCTGATGAACAGAAAGAAACCAAAAAACAGAATACTTATTTTCATGTTTTGCATCATAACATGTAATTAGGTCATATGTATTCAACTAACTAAACAGAGAGTGAGCCACAGCCTTGAAAACAGAACAAAAATTACTTTTGAAGGCCTGTAAATTGATGCTGGAATTCTGCCACAAAGACACAACTATTTCAGTTATGTGGGCCTTGTTTTGTCTGATAACTCAAGATGCTTGTGACGTGGTCTGAAGTACATCAGTGAGCTATATCCAGCTGTGCCACTTGTGGTTATCCTCACCCACCACCGAGGCTCTGTAAGAGGTCCCAGACAGATGGACACACTTATTCTGAAGACACCTGCTCCCTGTTCCTCAATGGAACCTTCAAGTCATGACACCATGAGCTACTACAGCAACTACTGTGGTGGCCTGGGCTGTGGCTACGGTGGCTATGGTTACAACCACTACTGCCCACTCTGCTATGGAAGATACTGGTCCTCCGCCTTCAGCTGAGGAACTTCCAGGAAGGCACAGCCACCTGGCCACACGTGCCTGCTGTTGGCAGTGTCTCAAGGATTCTAAATTGTCTTCAAAAATGCTAAGTTTACACAAATTTGCTGAGAAATCTAATGAGTTTGCAAATATGCCATCTTGATAAATCATTATCATTCGCATCATCTCCTGGTTTTAAATAAACATTAATTTGACGTTGTGTTACCTTGATAATTCTATGTGAAACATAACTTTCAACTACTACGTTAAAAAATCTTACTAACAAACTCAATATGATTACAAATATTGTCTTCCTATATTAGTATTGAAAACACTGGTGGCGTACTAGGTTTAGTGTAACACCTGCTAATCAAAAAATTGGGAGTTTGAGTCTATCAGGTGCTCCCTGGAAACTCTATGGAGCAGTTCTACCACGACCTCTAGGCTCTGTAGGGTTTGCATGAGTCAGACCTGATGCAACAACACCAGGTTGTGAGTATATTAATCTTAAATTGCCACTGTCATTTTAGGATAAATGTTTGGGTCTTTCTGGCAATGACTCATGCCTATGCACAGTTGTGTGTGTGCGTGTGCGTGCATGTGTGTGTGTATGTGTGCGTGCATGTGTGTGTGTGTCTGTGCATGTAAAGGCAGAGACAAGGAGAGAAGGGGAGAGAGAGAGAGAGTTTTTTTGTGGTTATGATCTTCCTTAAAATGAAAAGGTAAAGAAGCATCAATTCCTTCCAACAATGCTCATAAGATACCTGCTTTTACGTATGTATTTTGATATCTCCTACCATCTTTGTCTGCTTATACTCTTATCTAAGGTGTGAAACATGGCTAGTTCTAACAATAAGAGTTGCCTATCACATCAGATCATTTAAAACTTGCATATATATGCACATATTTTATCTATTACAACTCAAATAATGAGATTACATCAAGTGGAGATGAGCTTCTGCAAATTTGCTACTCAATTTTTAAAAAATGCTTTGCCCATAGGATGACTACCCAAACGTTATCACATTTAAAGTATCAATACCCATAACGACATTCTGAATTACCAACACAGTGGCCACACAGCCCTTCAAAATGGAGTAATTTGTTACAATTACTTGAAGGCAAAGAACAAAGCATAGTGTATGTAACGAGATAAATTTATCAAAACATATGAGATTAGGGGGCGGAGTCAAGATGGTTTCCCTCTGGAAACCAAGACCTGAACTGACAATCAAACAGAGCCTTCTGATCACCTAATCAGCCTCAGGACACGGCACAGAGCTGTTAATTGGGACTTCATACCACTCAGCGAAAAACCTCCTCTCTTTCACTGACTCCCGCTCCTGGCTAGCCCCGGCTCTCACCAACGGAAGGTAAACGCACCAGTTTGACTTTTGTTTTCCTCTGTCTCGGCTGGCAGGCAGAGCTGGGTCTTGCCTGGCGGCTGCACTCAGACACACTACTGGGGGATAGGCTGGCGAAATTCCCATATTCTGAGAGCCAGGCTTGGGACTCTGTTAATCTAGACACTTTGAGCCTTTTGTATTGTAGCTGCCTCAGCGGGGTTTGTGCGGAGCTCCACGGTCAGGGTGCAGGATGCCATGTTGGTACCGAGATTTTAGCGGGACCTCGTTCTTAGCCTGGGAGCCAGCGCCTGGAAACGGGACAGCGCTTCTCCATCAGAAATGTAGTGATTTTGCACAGTGCTGCCTGCATTGGGGGCCATGCAACAGAAGCAGAGGAATCACTACCTCTCGGCACCTTTAGCTCCTCTGTCTGCTGCCTGTATGGAGGACGCCATCTTGGGTACAGTGGCCGCAGCTGGACCTAATTCTTAGCTTGGGAGCCAGAGCCTGCCCACAGGAGAGTGCTTTTCTATCACAAAACCAGTACTCAACGCAGTGTTGGCTAAGGCTAGGCCCTGTCAGCAGAGGCCAACAGGGAAGTAGCATTGCTGTATTCTGAACTAGTTTGTTATCATCTGGGGTTGGATATAGTGGTGCTTACTTAGTCAGATGAGAAGAGGGACCTCTACACCTGAAAACCTAACTGACTTGTGAACTGGTCAGATACCTTTGCTTTACATTTGAAGACAGCCTAGAGAAACATTTGCAATCCATCCTCACAGTACCTCTTCCAGCCTCTATATACTCACATGGGACCCAAAAAGCAACAGACAATTGTGGCATACAAGCAATCAATCATGGCTTCAGAAGGCTCCCAAACAAAGCAACCAAGGAGTTTTCCAGATGAAGAAACTTTTATGAAAGCATCAGGAAGTGAATACAAATTGATTATATACAGAGCCCTTCTAGACCTTATACAAAATTCAGCAGAACAAAATGAAAAATTAAGCAAGTTGTTCGATCTGATGGAACACCAGTACTCTGAAATCCAACAGATCAAGAAGAAAATCAAAGACATAGAAACTTCCATGCAAAGCCAAGAAAACAGAATGGAACAAATGGAAAAAAGAATTTCTGACTTGGAAGACAGAGCTACTGAGGTCAGCATTTATAAGCAGAAATCAGAAAAAAGAAACAAGAAAAATGAAGAAACATTAAGAAGCATGTGGGACTCTATTAAGAGGAACAACCTTCAATTAACTGGAGTCCCTGAACAGGGTGAGACATCTGAGAACACAGTTGCTGAGCTGCTGAAAGAAAACTTCCCAGAAATCATGAAGGAAGAGAATATAGTCATCTCAGATGCATATCGTACGCCACCCAATATAGATCTCAAAAGAAAGACTCCAAGACATATTATAATCAAGCTTAACAAAATGAAACATAAACAGCAACTCTTAAAGGCAGCAAGACTCAAGGCAAAGCTAACATTCAGAGGGAAACCCTGTAGGCTCTCGTCAGATTTCTCAGCAGAAACCATGCTGGCACGGAGACAGTGGCACGACACATTCAAAGTCTTGAAGGAGAAGAACTTCCAACCAAGAATTATATATCCTGCAAAGCTATCTTTCAAATACAAAAATGAAATTAATACATTCCCAGATAAACAGAAACTCAGAGACTTTGTAAAATCCAAAGCCAAACTACAAGAAATACTGAAAGAAGTTCTTGGCTTTGGCTTAGAAGAACGAAACCACTAACTTTATATTTTGGAACAACACACTACTCAATAATCATTCAGGGAAGGCTCCAGAGTAAATCACAGCTTTGATTTGGAAAGAAGCAATCCAGTGATCATCACGAAAACTATGGTGTCATCATAATAAAAAGAGGGATATACTACAGTCGTTATAGTCCTTCCAGATGGAGAGGAAGATGACAAGACTGGTAGTAATTAAAATTGGGTTTATAAATAGTTTATTAAGGGGGTTCATAGGGGCAGCTTTAAAGCACAACAAAGACGTATCATACCATCTCAAGAAATCTAACACACGAGTCTCAACAACTATAAAACCAGCTCTGAAAAAGCTGAAAAATCAACTCACAAAAAAGAGTGTCCCAGAACAGACTAATAAGATCAACAGAGAAAATATCAACATAAAAATAAACATATCACAATGGCAGCAGTGAACACATACCTATCAATAATTACATTGAATGTGAATGGACTGAATGCTCCAGTAAAGAGACACCGAGTGTCATCTTGGATCAAAAGACACGACCCATCCATATGTTGTCTACAAGAAACTCACTTGAGACCTAAAGACAGGAACAAACTGAAAATTAAAGGATGGAAGAATATATATCAAGCTAACAATGAACAAAGAAGAGCAGGGGTGGCAATTCTAATCTCAGACAAAATCAATTTTAATGTGAAATCCACCATCGTGGACAAAGATGGACACTATTTATTGCTGAAAGGTTCAGTACACAAGCAAGACTTAACTATATTAAACATTTATGCACCTAATGTCAGAGCACCTAAATATGTCGAAGAAACACTGACTATGCTCAAAAGAGAGTTAGGTGACTCCACAATAATAGTGGGAGACTTTAACACTCCACTCTCATTACTAGACAGATCATCTAGAAAAAAGCTCAGTAAGGATACAGAAGACCTCATTGACACAATTAACCAACTAAACCTCATTGATATATACAGAACCTTTCACCCATAAGCAGACAACTACACCTTCTTCTCCAATGCACATGGAACATTCTCCAGAATTAACCACGTGATAGGCCATAATGCAATGCTCAACAAAATCCACACCCTTGAATTACTGCAAAGCATCTTCTCAGATCATAAAGCCATAAAAGTTGAAATCAACAGCAGAAAAAACAGAGATAGAAAGTGGAACTCTTGGAAACTGAACAACATCTTGCTCAAAAAAACATGGGTTATAGAGGAAATCAAGGATGAATTAGGGATACAGCCAAAGCAGTGCTCAGAGGTCTGTTTATCTCCATAAATGCACACATCGGGAAGGAAGAAAGAAACCAAATCAAGGAACTAACTCTACAGCTTGAACAAGTAGAAACAGAACAACAGAGGGACCCCTCGGGCACCGGAAGAAAGGAGATCATAAAGATTAGAGCAGAGCTAAATGAATTAGAGAATAGAAAAACAATTGAAAAAAGCTGGTTTTTTGAAAAGATCAACAAAATTGATAAACCACTGGCTAAACTTACTAAAGAAAAGCAGGAAAGGAAACAAATAACCCAAATTAGAAAGGAGAAGGGAGTTGTCACCACAGATGCAACAGAAATCAAAATTATCATAACAGAATACTATGAAAGACTGTACTCTAACAAATTTGGAAACCTAGGGGAAATGGACAAATTCCTTGACTCATACCACCTACCCAAATTATCACAACACGCAGTAGAACAACTTAATAAACCCATCACAAATGAAGAGATTGAAAAAGTCATCAAAACACTGCCAATCAAAAAAAAGTCCGGGCCCAGATGACTTCACGGCAGAATTCTACAAAGTATTTAGAGAAGAGTTATCCCCAATACTATTGAAACTATTTCACAGTATAGAAAGGGATGGAGTACTCCCAAACTCATTCTATGAAGCCAGCATAACCCTGATACCTAAGCCCGGGAAAGATCCAACAAAGACAGAGAACTACAGACCGATATCACTCATGAACCTAGATGCAAAAATCTTCAACAAAATTCTTGCCAACAGAATACAACAACATATCAAGAAAATAATCCATCATGACCAAGTGGGATTCATACCAGGGATGCAAGGCTGGTTCAACATCAGGAAAACAATTAATGTGATTAACCACAAAAATAACACAAAAGACAAAGATCTCCTGATTTTGTCCATTGATGCCGAAAAGGCATTTGATAAAGTCCAACACCCATTCATGCTAAAAACTCTTAGAAAAATGGGCATAGACGGCAAATTCCTCAACACAATAAGGGCCATTTATACAAAGCCAATTGCCCACATCATCCTGAATGGAGAGAGACTGAAAGACTTTCCCTTGAGATCAGGAACTAGACAAGGATGCCCACTCTCACCTCTCCTTTTCAACACTGTGCTAGAAGTTCTAGCCAGAGCAATTAGACAAGACGAAGAAATAAAGGGCATCTGCACTGGCAAAGAGGAAGTTAAAATCTCCCTGTTTACAGATGATACGATTGTATATGCAGAGAAGCCCAAGGAATCTATAAGTAAGCTACGAAAACTGATAGAAGAGTTCAGCAAAGTCTCAGGATACAAGATAAACATAAGTAAATCAGTAGGATTCCTTTACACCAACAACGAGACTGTTAAGGAGGAAATTATCAAATCAATACCATTTATGATAGCCCCTAACAAGATAAAGTACCTAGGAATTAATCTAACCAGACAAACAACAGACCTTTACAAAGAGAACTAGAAGCCCTTACTACAAGAAACTAAAAGAGACTTATGTAAATGGAAAAACCTACCCTGCTCATGGATAGGAAGACTTAACATTGTGAAAATGTCTATTTTACCCAAAGCAATTTATTTATATAATGCAATCCCAATACAAGTTCCAGCATCATTTTTTAATGAGATGGAGAAACAAATCACCGATTTTGTTTGGAAAGGGAAGAAGCCCCAGATAAGTAAGGTACTACTAAAGAAGAAGAACACACTGGGAGGCCTCTCATTACCCGACCTTAGAACATACTACACTGCCACAGTGGTCAAAACAGCCTGGTACTGGTACAAGAACAGACAGATCGATCAATGAAACAGAATTGAGACCCCAGAGATGACACCATCTGCCTATGAACAGTTGATATTCGACAAAGGCCCTAAGACATTAAACTGGGGTAAAAACAGTCTCTTCAACAAATGGTGCTGGCAAAATTGGTTATCCATCTGCAATAAACTGAATCAAGATCTGTATCTTACACCTTATACAAAACCCAACTCCAACCAGATAAAAGACCTAAATATCAAACCTAAAATGATAAAGCTCATCCAGGAAAAGGTAGGAACAACAATGGAAGTTTTAATACACAATGAGGACAGACTCCAAAATCTGTCAAAGAAACCTCAATCAACAGAAGAGAAAGTAGATAAATGGGAACTATTAAGAATCAAACACTTTTGTTCATCCAAAGACTTTATTAATAGAATTAAAAGAACACTCACAGAGTGGGAAAAAAATATTTGGCAACTCTATGTCAGACCGACGTCTGATCTCCATAATCTATAAGATACTACAAAATATCAAGAAGAAGAAGATAAACCATCCAATTAAGTGATGGGCAAAGGAGATGGACAGATACTTCAATAAAGAGGAGATCCAGGCAGCCAAAAAACACATGTGGACATGTTCACGATCTTTAGTTATTAAAGAAATTCAAATCAAGACAACAATGAGATACCACCTCACCCCAACAAGATTGGCCATGATCCAGAAAACACAAAACAACAAGTGCTGGAGAGGCTGTGGAGAAAGTGGAACCCTCCTACACAGTTGGTGGGGTTGCAAAATGGTCCAGCCTCTTTGGAAGGCAATCTGATGCTTCCTTAAAAAAATGGATATTGATATACCATTTGACCCAGTAATTCCACTACTTGGAATATATCCTACAGATTCAAGGCCTTTCACACCAACGGACACATGCATCAGAATGTTTATCGCAGTACAGTCCACGATAGCAAAAAGATGGAATCAACCCAGATGCCCAACAATAGAAGAATGGATAGGCAAACTGTGGTACATATACTCAATGGAGCACTATGCAATGATAAAGAATAACGATGATTCCAGGAAACATCTCCTAACCTGGTTTCAACTGGAAGACATTATGCTGAGTGAAAGTAGTCAGCGACAAAAGGACAAATACTGTATGAGACCTCTACGATAAGATCTCAAAAACAGACTTGTGTATAGAAGAAAAGACTCTTTGACAGCTGCAAGGGAGGGGAGGGAGTGAGGGTGAGGGGGGGAGGGTTTAGTTTAGATAGTTACTAGAAATCTAGTTGGGAGAAAGCGGTGACAGCACACATTAGGAACAAGAACAACATTAAGTGGACTTCAGCATAACTTGAGTACTCCTTCCATCTTAACTCAATACTGCAAGGATGGAGTAGCTGAGGCGGGGGTGGGTGACCATGCTTTTAGGCGAATTCCAGGCCAATTGGCACAACTAGCGTTTTGCTAAGAGAGCTCTCTGCACCCCACATTGGTGAGTGGCGTCTGGGGTCTTAAAGGCTGCCAAGCTGCCATCCGAGGACACAGCAAATGGTCCCAACTCAACAGGAACGGATGCTCACCGAGGACCAAAATGACATGCGGTAAAGACAACCAAAAAGACGGAGAGACCCACAAGAGTGGGTGCCTACATCGACTTGGGACCGGAAGAACTGGATGGTGCCCGGCCACCACCAGTGATAGCCACGATGGAGCTCACAGAGAGGAGTCTCACTGGCAACACAAGAATAAAGAGGTGCATCATGAGATCTCCACTAAAAGACCTCAATTGATGGTCCAGCGGTTTTGGGGTTCCTCTGAGAGCATGGCTCCCTGCCCTGATGCTGCCCTTTCCCGTAAATTATAACAAAGGTCCATTCTTTGGACAGGAATGGATTGAACTTGGCAAGGCAGAGTGACCATATATTGGAAGCACTTTACGGTTCTATACATCTATAGGATATCATCTTGCTGACCTCTGGCTGGAGGAAGGGGAGTGGACGGACAGGAGGGGAAAGGAGACTGTTGGGAGGATGAGACATGTATGGAGCAGAGAGGAATAGTGTGCTGTCACCGGACAGGGAAAGCAGTGGAAGTTGCATATAGGGGGGCATGTAAATTTATATGTGAATGTATATTTTCACTCAATTATGTTAAATGAAAATTTAAAAAAAAAACATGGGAGATTCTTTTCAGGACTGAATTAAGTTTAAATTATTTTATTTTTTACCTAACAGTCAGGGTTTCTCAAATCTGTATACCTACACATATTAACTATCTCCAGAAATGGACTCAGTCCCAACTTGAGAGTAGTTGTATGTCATTTGAGGAGCTCTAATTATTGATGTTCAAGAAATTGGAGAGACGATTTAAAAATAATAAAAATAAGCCAGCCAAAGACAAGTGCTGTCAGGTCGGATCCGAATAAAGAGATGACTTCTCTGAAGACTTAGAAATGATGGAAAGGTGAGCTGAAATTTTGTATCATTTCCATGTGAACAGCTCCTGACTTTGAGTGTAACAACAAGAATTTGAGGGAAAAGTTAACCAACAGAATTTTTCCTTTTTTTTCCTTCAAGGCTGGAAAAACACATTTGGAGGCATTAAGGACATGTGCTTCTGCAAGAATGTATTGGGATAACAGTGAGCTTAACAAAAGGCTTTCTTTTTCTGAGATACATTTCTTTTTTTTTTTTTTTTTAGATTCTCAAGTGGCCACAGTTAGTTTCTTAGGAATCCAAGCAGAAGCATTTGCCAAACAAAGAGAATTTTGATCACATCAAGGAGATCAGCAAACAGTCCCCAGTATTCAGAATCTGCCAGAGAGTAGCACACATAACTGAAAGAGAAAAATTAAAAATTAAAAAAAATAGACTGATGGGATTATAGTTAGATAGACTGTCACCAAAATTCTGAAAATTCCTTCTCAATCCTTGTCTGCATTAAGGCCATCAGACCTTTGCTAACAGACTAGCTCAAAAATTCAAACCTTTGTGGTAGAAAATAGCATCATTGTGAGTCCTCTACAATATTATAGAAAATGTTGGTCACTTGGAATCCTGTAGGGGAAAAAAAGCAACAGAAACAATAGAAAGCAAAAGGAGATGATATCTGCATTTTAATGTTTGCAAACAATACATTGAAAAATAGCCATAATTAACACATACATGCCACGTAATACAAAATTGCAAAACACGGATTCAATTCCTGAGATTTACCAAAGAATTGAATGTAAATTCTATGTTTGAAAACAAACAGAAAAATAAACCATATAGATAAGAATTTGGAGGATGAGCTGAAGAAAATCTCAGCTATCAAACTTAAATATAGATTAGTAAAATCTATCTGAATGAAGCAAATGTAAAAAAATAAGAATGTGAAATAAGCATCTAAATGACCTGTGAGACCTGGTGAAAGGACAAATACACTTGTCACTGAAGTTAAGGAAGCGAAGGCAGGAAGGAGGTAGAAACCATTTTTAGAGAGAAACTGGGCCATAATTTCCCCAAATTGCTGAAAGACACAATCCACATATTCTAAAAGTTCTGCAATGCCAAGAAGAAACACGATCAAAACAACACCTAGGAACAATCCGGCATCTGAAAACCAAATACAAAGTCAAAATCTTAAAGTCACTATAGAAAACAGGGTATCTACCAAGCAAAATATTAAGAGTAACAGTCTGCTTCTCAGAAGAAATAAAGGAAACAAACAAAAAATATGAATTAACATCTTGAGAATGGCCTGAAAATAACAGTGAATTTAAAAATCTACTGAAATCAAGTATCTTAAATATGTACATAAATAAGTAGGAATTGGCTGGACAGCAATACGTTTGCTTGTTTTTTTTTCTTTTAATGATTTTAAACTGAAAATAAGGAAAGCATATTAAAGGTGCGTGACTTGATCATAGAGAATGGAGAGTGATGACTTAATAGACAAGTTATCTTCTTTACAAGGACTTCAGGTGGTCTGATGAAAGAGATTCTGGAAGTTTACTCATGGAAATTAGTAGGAAATAGTAATCAACAGATCCCATCACGTGCTACACCCTCTAATGTATATAAAAGGCCTGTGTGGCTGGTGACATTCAAACGCAGAAAGTCCGTTCCCTGCATCTCAAGCGAACTCTCCACTCCTGACAGTATGAGCTACTACGGCAACTACTATGGTGGCCTGGGCTGTGGCTATGGCTGTGGCTATGGTGGCCTGGGCTATGGTGGCCTGGGCTGTGGCTATGGCTGTGGCTATGGTGGCCTGGGCTATGGCTACGGTTGCAGGTACGGCAGCTATGGCTATGGATGCTGCCGCCCATCTTGTTACGGCAGATACTGGTCCTATGGCTACTACTGAGCAGCTCAACCTGTTCAAGAGAAACTCACCCCATTCAGCTCCTCCACGTGTGCATCCTGAAGCTGTCTCCAGGCTTCTTCTGAAGAACAACTTTTTTTTCTATTCTAAGAAGTTGACATCATCCTAAGGTGTCTGGCATTAAAAATAGGTCAGCTTCTGCAAGTATATATCTGGATTCACTACGATCATCTGGAATACTTCACAGTTTTTTGAAAAGTTTTGTTTTTGACATTTTGTGACCACTGTAATTTTCTGGCAATTTTCATTTACTAGTTTCATGTGAGAAATTTTTAAATTCACATTAATAAAAGTTCAGCCCATTGAAAATATTGATGTATTGCATTTGAGTTGATATATATTGAACAGAGTGTGTGTGTGTGTTTGTGTGTGTGTGTGTGTGTGTGTGTGTGTGTGTGTGTGTGTGTGTGTGCGTGTGTGCACATGTGTGTAGGAAAATGGGCTGAGGGAGGAAAAAATACGATAAAAAGAGGACATTGCCTTTGGAGCAGTTCTGAGGTGACAGTGACATCAGAAAAACAAGAGTCTGGCATCAGTTCATAATAAATGTCTGCTTCCTTGTGTTTCTTCATTACTGCTGCCTCTGTCTGATCAGGCTAGAGCTCGAGCCTTATGCCTTACATTCTCAAATGCTTTTGGTTCAACAACACATTTGGGCATGACCGCTTCAAGCACACTCAGGCCATTGGGTCTGGTGTAGTGATGTGCCGGTCAACCTCTAGGTGGTTGGGGGAGAGCAGGGAAGGAGGGAATGCCCTGATACGAGATGCATTTGCAGATGGTAGTGGTGTAAATAATCTCACCATGGCTAATCAAAGCTGCTAGCAAAACCCTACTAAATACAAAATTGAGAAGAGACTGTTGGAATAGTACAAGCTGTTTCTTGTGTACCATTCAGACACTTAAAAGTTTCATCTGTCTGATAGCCCAGTATGGATACTTTTTCCAGTGCAAGGTCATTGGATACTGTCTTAACATAAAAGCCTCAAAGTCCTCATGGCTTTTTAAAAAAAATAACCAAATCAAATCTGTTACTGTTGAGTCAACTCCTACTAGTAGTGACCCTGCAGGACAGCATAGAATGGTGGCACAGGGCTTACATGAAGTGCCTGGTGGATTTGAATTGTTGATCTTCTGGTTAGCAGCCAAACTCTCAACCACTACACCACCAGGGTTTCCTTAACCACTGTAGGAACTCTTAGATTATCGTCTGGAGTCCTGGGTGGTACAAAATTTTAAGCCCACAAACACTAGCAACCGTAACATAAAGTCATTTAGACTGTAGTGCAAGAAACGCTCGTGAAAGTGAGTTAGGACATACCCTAGTGAAGAGTCGATACACAAGATGATATCAGAGCCAGACAAGTTAAAATCTTGAGGAATTAACCCTACACAACCCACACCAAACCAATATCAGTTGCCATCAATCAACTCCAACTCAAACCAATCCTAGGGGACACAGTCGAACTGCCTATAGGAGTCCCAAGGCTGTGATCTCCAGGGAAGCAAACTGCCATGTCTTTTTCCTACCGTGTGACTGGTGGATTCTAACTGCTAACCTTTCAGTGCACACCTGGGCACTTAACCAGTGCACTACTAAGGCTCCTCAAACACCTGACAGTGGGAAAAATTAAAAAGATGGACAACACAAATTGTCTGCAAGGATCTTAAGCCATGGAAACTCTTATGTATTTCCTAGAAGACTATAAAATGGCTGAGTTACTTTCAAAAACAGACTTAAAATCGTACTGTCAACCAAGAATTCCACTCCTAGGGCACGAGTATGAAACACCCTACTTAACTCTGGCACATCTCACAGGTGCATCCAGACACCTTCCCGTGGGGTGGTTGGCTGTGATGAAGGGAAACATGAACGGGAGCCCACTTCTGCTCATGGAGTAGTCGTGTCCTTCCTAGAAAGATGGAAGTAATTCACACCAAAGGAAAGGATTCCTAAATAAAGGCTACATATGTTTCCACAGGATATTAGCCTGTCCCTGCATTCCAGTAACATGACCAAGAGCTAGCCATATTTAGATGGAAGAGCTGGATTTATAAGACCATATAAGTACACATAGATATATAGATTATTCATATAATGTGCCATAATAAATACCATTATACATATATATGATATACGACAATCTAGGATGAACAAGAAAACCCTGGCAGTGTAGTGGTTAAGAACTGTGGTGTGCTACAGTTGCCAATGAAAAGGTCAGGAGTTTGAATCTAGCAGGTACTCCTTGGAAACCCTATGAAGCAGTTGGTCTCTGTGCTATGTGGTCGCCAAGACTTGGAATCCACTCAGTGGCAATGGCTTTGGTTTTATGTTTTATGTTGACCAAGACCAACGAAATGTGCTCTTCTAGAAAAAAGTCATTTCACAGTAAGGGCAAAACTGACGCACAGAAACAAAAACAAGCAAAATCCAAAAAGTTGGCAGTTTGAATCTACCAGCCACCCCGTGGAAACTCTCTGGGGCAGTTCTACTCTGACCTCTAGGCACTCTAGTGTCTCCATGAGTCAGACCCAACTCAACAACAGTGGGTTGTGGGTTCATTCATCTCAAATTGCCACTGTCATTTTAGGATGAATGTTTGGGTCTTTGTCCACAATGATTCATGTCTATGCACAGTTTGTGTGTGTGTGTGCATGTGTGAGTGCATGTGTGTGTGTGGAGGCAGAAACAAGAAGAGAAGGAGAGAGAGTTTTTGGGGGGATTATGATCATCCTTAAAATGAAAAGATAAGCCAAGCCAGCCAAGAGCTGTCAAAAGAGGATAAACAAACATCAATTCCCTCTAACAAGGCTTGTATCTGCTTTTACGTATGTATTTTGATATTTCCTATCATCTGTATCTGCTTATACTCTTATCTAAGGCATGAAATATGGCTAGATCTAACAATAAGAGTTGCCTATCACATCAGATCATGTAACACTTGCATATATATGCACATATTTTATCTTTTACAACTCAAATGATGAGATTATATCAAGTAGAGCTTAGCTTCTGTGAATTTGCTACTCAGTTTTTTAAAAAAGTGTTCTGCCCATAAGATGACTACCCAAACATTATCAGATTTAAGTATCAATTACCAATAGCGACATTCTGAATTCCCAGCACGGTGGCCACACAGTCCTTCAAAATGCAGTAATTCATTCTAATTATTTGACAGACAATAAATAAATAATACATGTAACAAGATAAGTTCATCAAAACATATGAGATTCCTTTCAGGATCGAATTCAGATTACTGTTTTTTTTTTTTTACCTAAGAGTCAGGATTTCTCAAAGGTGTATACCTACACGTATTAACTATCTTCAGAAATGGATTCTATTTCCAACTTGAGAGTAGTTGCATATCATTTGAGGAGCTCAGATGAAGGATATTCAAGAAACAGGAGAGATGAGTAAAAAATAATAATAAAAATAAAGAAATGACTTTTCTGAAGAGATAGAAGTGATGGAAAGCTGAGCTGAAATTTTGTACATTTCCATGGGAGCAGCTCCTGATTCTGAGAGCATAATAGCAGGAATCTGAGGGAAAGATTAACCAACAGAATTTTCTTTTCTTTTTTCCTCAAGGCTGGCAAAATACATCTTGAGGCATTAAGAAGATGTGCTTCTGCAAGAATGTATTGGGATAACACTGAGCTTAACAAAAGGCTTTCTTTTTGCTGAGACACATTTTTTTTTTTTTTTAAATTCTGAAGTGGCCACAGTTAGTTTCTTAGGAAGTCAAGCAGAAGCATTTGCCAAAAAGAGAGAATTTTGATCGTATCAAGGAGATCAGCAAACGGTCACCAGAATTCAGAATCTGCCAGAGGGTAGTATACTTAACTGAAAGACAATAACAAAAATAAATAAATAGACAAAATATAGACTACTAGGATTATAGTTAGATAGACCCTCACCAAAATTCTGAAAATTCATTTCACCTCCATCCTTGTCTGCATTAAGACAATCAGACCTTTTCTAACAGACTAGGTAAAAAATCAAAGCCTCTATGGTAGAAAAGAATATCATTTTGAGTCCTCTACAATATTATACAAAATGTTGATCACCTGGAATCCTGTAGGGGGAAAAAAAAGCAAAAGAAACAATAGAATACAAAAGGAGATGATATCTGCATTTTAATGTTTGCAAACAATACACTAAAAAATAGCCATAATTCACACACACACAAGTAATTTAATACAAAATTGCAAAACATAGCTTCAACTCATGAGATTTACCAAATAAAATGAATGTAAATTCTAGGGTTTGAAAAACAACAGAAAAGCAAACAATGTAGTTCAGAATTCCTGAGGATGAGCTGAAGAAAATCTAAGCTATCAAACTTAAATATAGATCAATAAAATCTATTGAATTGAAGCAAAAGTGAAGAAATAAGAGTGTGAAATACTTAGGAGGATAAATAATCAGTGAGATCTGGTAAAAGAGCAAACACACTTGTCACTGAAGTTAAGGAGGAGATGACAGGGAGGAGGCAGAAACCATTCTTAGAGAGAAACTAGACAATCATTTCCCCAAATTACTGAAAGACACAATCTACATATTCTAAAAGCTCTGCAATGCCAAGAAGAAATACGATCAAAATAACACCTAGGCACAATCCAGCATCTGAAAACCAAATAGCCAGCCAAGTGCCATCGAGTCGGATCCGAATACAAAGTCAAAATCTTAAAGTCGCTATAGAAAACAGAGTACCTTCCAAGCAGAATATTAAGAGTAACAGTCTGCTTCTCAGAAGAAATAAAGGAAACAAACAGAAAATATGAATTAGAATCTTAAGAATGGCCCCAATATAACAGTAAATTTAGAAATTGCCTGAAATCAAGTGTCTTAAATACATACATAAATGAGTAGGAATTGGCTGGACAGCAATGTGTTTGCTTGGTTTCTTTTGTCTTTTAATGGCTTTAAGCTGAAAATAAGGAAAGCATATTAAAGGTACATGACTTGATGATAGAGAATAGAGAATGATGACTTAATAGCCAAGTTATCTTCTTTACAAGGACTTCCGGTTGTCTGATGAAAGAGATTCTGGAAGTTTACTCATGGAAATTAGTAGGAAATACATGATCAGCAGATCCCATCACGTGCTACTCCCTCTAATGTATATAAAAGGCCTGTGTGGTTGGTGACATTCAAACAGAGAAAATCCATTCCCTGCATCTCAAGTGAACTCTCCACTCCTGACAGTATGAGCTACTACAGCAACTACTATGGTGGCCTGGGCTGTGGCTATGGCTGCGGCTATGGTGGCCTGGGCTGTGGCTATGGCTGCGGCTATGGTGGCCTGGGCTATGGCTACGGCTGCAGGTATGGTGGCTATGGCTATGGATGCTGCCGCCCGTCTTGCTATGGCAGATACTGGTCCTACGGCTACTACTGAGCAGCTCAACCTGTTCAGCTACTCCATGTGTGCATCCTGCCGCTATCTCCAGGATTCTTCTGAAGAACAGCTGTTTTTTTCTATTCTAAGAAGTTGACATCATCCTAAGGTGTCTGGCATTAAAAAATGGTCAGCTTCTGCAAGCCTATATCTGGATTCACTATGATCATGTGGAATGTCTCAGTTTTTTGAAAAGCTTTGTTTTTCACAGTTTATGGCCACTACAATTTTTTTGTAATTTTCACTTACTATTTTCATTTGAGAAATTTTTAAATTCACATTAATAAAAGTTTGGCCCATTGAAAATATTGACTTATTGCATTTGAGTTGATCCAAATCGATGGCACTTGGCTTGGCTATATTGAACAGTGTGTGTGTGTGTGTGTGTGTGTGTGTGTGTGTGCACATGTGTGTAGGAAAATGGGCTGAGGGAGGAAAAAATTTGAGAAAGAGAGGACACTGCCTTTGGAGCAGTTCTGAGGTGACAGTGACATCATAAAGACAAGAATCTGGCATCAGTATAGTAAATGTCTGCTTCCTTGTGTTTCTTCATTACTGCTGCCTCTGTCTGATCAGGCTAGAGCTCAAACCTTATGCCTTAAATTCTCAAATGCTTTTGACTCAATGGCACATTTGCTGATGACCGCTTAAAACACTCTTGAACCATTGAGTCCGGTACAGTGGTGTGCTGGTCAACCTGTAGGTGGTTGGGGGAGAGCAAGGAGGGAGGGAATGCCCTGATTTGGAATGCATTTGCAGATTGTCATGATGTAAATACTCTCATCATGGCTAATCAAAGCTGCCAGCAAAACCCCACTAAATACAAAGTTGAGGAGAGACAGTTGGAATAGTACAAGCTGTTTCTTATGTATCGTTCAGACACTTAGAAGTTTCATCAGTCTAATAGTCCATTATGGATAATTCTTCCAGAGCAAGGTCATTGGATACTGTCTCAACATAAAAGCCTCAACATGCTGATTGCTTTTTTGAAAATAAGCATAGCAAATCTGTTACTGTTGAGTCAACTCTTACTAGCAGTGACCCTGAAGGACAGCTTAGAATGCTGGCACAGGGCTTCCATGAAGTGCCTGGTGGATTTGAATTGTTGGTCTTCTCGTTTGCAGCCAAACTCTCAACCACTACACCACCAGGGTTTCTGTAACCGCCTTATGAACTCTTAGATTATCGTTTGAAGTCCTGAGTGGTACAAAATTTTAAAACCACAAATGCTAGCAACTGTAACATAAAGTCACTTAGACTTTAGCACAAGGAACATCAGTAAACGTGAGTTAGGACACACCCTAACAAAGAGTCGACACACAAGATGATATCAGAGACAGGCAAGTTAGAATCTTGAGGAATTACCCCTACACAGCCCACACCAAACCAAAATCAGTTGCCATCACGTCAATTCCAACTCATACTAATCCTAAGGGACACAGTCAAACTGCCTATGAGTCCCAAGGCTGTGATCTCCAGGCAAGCAGACTGCCATGCCTTTCTCCTACCATGTGACTGTGGTTTCTAACTGCCAACCTTTCAGTGAGCAGCTGGGCACTTACTTAACCAGTGCACAACTAAGGCTCCTCAAACATCTGACAAACTGGGAAAAATTAAAAAGATGGACAATAGAAATTGTCTGCAAGGATGTTAAGCCATGGAAACTCGCATATTTCTGATAAGACTGTAAAATGGCTAAATTACTTTCCCAAACAGACTTAAAATCATACTGTGGACCTTGAATTCCACTCCTGAGGCATGAGTACGGAACACCCTACTTAACCCCGGTGCATCTTACAGGTGCATCCGCACACCCTCCCATGAGGTGGTTGGCTGTGATAAAGTAAAACATGAACCAGAGCCCACTTCTGCCCATGAAGTAGTCGTGTCCTTCCTGGAAAGATGGAAGTAATTCACACTAAAGGAAAGAATTCGTAAATAAAGGCTACATACGTTTCCAAGGGATATTAATCTGCCCCATATTCCAGTAACATGACCAAGAGTCAGCCATATTTAGATGGAAGAGCTAGATTTATAAGACCATATGAATATGTATTCATATATACATTATATTCATATAATATGCCATAATAAATGCCATTATACATATGTACGAAGTTACGGTTATCTCTGATGAGCAAGAATACCGTGGTAGTGCAATGATTAAGAGCTGTGGAGCACTACAGGCGCCAACCCAAAGGTAAGGAGCTGGAATTTGCCAGATGCTCCTTTGAAATGCCATGGGGCAGTTCTACTCTGTCCTAGGGTTGCTATGATTTGGAGTCCACTCAGTGGCAAAGGCTTTGTTTTGCTTTGTTTTATGTTGATCAAGACCAAGAAAATATGCTCTTCTAGAAAATAGTCGTTTTACAATAAGGGAAACACTCACACAGAGGCAGAAACAAAAACAGAATCCTTAGATATCTGATGGGGCAATAGAAAAAAATCAAAAAACAGGGTGTTTATTTCCATGTTTTGCCTCATAACATGTAATTATGTCATGTGCATTCAACTAACTAAACACAGAGTGAGCCACAGCCTTGAAAATAGAACAAAAATTACTTTTGAAGGCCTATAAATTGATGCTAGAATTCTGACATAGGGACAAAATTATCTCAGTTATGAGGACCTTGTTTTGCCCAATAAATCAAGATGCTTGTGACATGATCTGAAGTACGTCAGTGAGCTATATCCGGCTGTGCTGCTCATGGTTGTCCCCACCCACCACCGAAGCTCTATAAAAGGTCCCAGACAGATGGATACACTCAGACTGAAGACAACTGCTCTCTGCTCCTCAACGGAACCTTCTAGTCCTGACACCATGAGCTACTACGGCAACTACTATGGTGGCCTGGGCTGCAGTTATGGCTGTGGCTATGGTGGCCTGGGCTATGGTTATGGCTGTGGCTATGGTCGCCTGGGCTGTGGCTATGGTGGTTATGGGTACAACTGCTACCGCCCACTGTGTTATGGAAGATACTGGTCCTCCGGCTTCTACTGAGGAACTTCCATGGAGTCTCAGCCATCTGGCCACATGTGCCTGCTATTGGCAATGTCTCAAGGATTCTTCACATCATGAATACTAAACTGTCTTCAAAAATACTAACTTCATTCAAACTTGCTGAGAAAAATCAATGAATTTCCAAATATGCCATCTTGAGAAATCATTACTATTTGTATTATCTCCTGGTTGTAAAAAAAAAAATTAATTTGATGTTGTGTTACCGTTTGATAACTCTATGTCAAACTTAATTTTCAACTATTACATTAAAAATTGTTACTAATAAACTCAATATGATTGCAAGTATTGTCTTCCTATATTAATACTGGAAATGCTGGTGGCATAGTGGGCTAAGTGCTACGTCTGCTAACCAAAAAGTAGGCAGATAAAATCTGCCAGGTGCTCCCTGAAAACTCTATGGGACAGTTCTACTGTGAACTCTAGGGTCTCTAGGATCGCTATGAGTTGCCGACTCAACAGCAGTGGGTTGTGGGTATATTAATCCTAAATTGCCACTGACAGTTTAGGATGCATGTTTGGGTCTTTGCACAATGATTCATGTCTGTGCACAGTTGTGTGTGTGTGTGTGTGTGTGTGTGCGTGTGTGTGTGTGTGTGCGTGTGCACGTGTGTGTGTGAAGACAGAGACAAGGAGAGAAGAAGAAAAAGAGCGAGTTTTTTTGTGGTTATGAACTTCCTAAAAATGAAAAGGGTAAAGAGACATCAATTCCCTCCAATAATGCTTATAAGAAATTTGCTTTTACATATGTATTTTGATATCTCCTACCATCTATGTCTGCTTATACTCTTATCTAAGAGGTGAAATATGGCTAGTTCTAACAATAAGAGTTGCCTATCACATCAGATCATTTAAAAATTGCATATATATGCACATATTTTACCTTTTACAACTCAAATGATGAGATTACATCAAGTAGAGCTTAGCTTCTGTGAATTTACCGCTTAATTCTAAAAAAAAAAAAAAAAATGTTTTGCCCATAGGATGACTACCCAAACATTATCAGATTTAAAGTATCAATATCCATAACGACATTCTGAATTCCCAACACGGTGGCCACATAGTCCTTCAAAAGGGAGTAATTTGCTATAATTATTTGAAGAAAAAAACAAAGCATAGTACATGTAACAAGATAAATTTATGAAGACATATGAGATTCTTTTCAGGATCGAATTAAGAATAAATTATTTTATTTTTTACCTAGGAATCAGGGTTTCTCAAATGCATATACCTATAGATATCAAGTATCTCCAGAAATGGATTCAGTTCCCAAATTGAGAGTAGTTGTATATCATTTGAGGAGCTCAGATTAATGATATTCCAAAAACTGGAGAGATGAGTAAAAAATAATAATAAAAATAAAGAGATGACTTTTCTGAAGAGATAGAAATGATGGAAAGTTGAGCTGAAATATCGTACCATTTCCATGGGAACAGCTCCTGATTCTGAGAGCATAACAACAGGAATTGGAGGGAAAGATTAACCAACAGAATTTTTTTTTTTTCCAAGCCTGGCAAAACACATTTGGAAGCATTCCGGAGATGTGCTCCTGACAAGAGTGTACTGGGATAACACTGAGCTTAACAAAAGGCTTTCTTTTTTCATGAGCTATTTCTTTTTAGATTCTGAAGTAACAAGAGTAGTTTCTTAGGAAGCCAGGCAGAAGCATTTGCAAAACAAAGAGAATTTCGACCGTATTAAAGAGATCAGCAGTCCCTAGAACACAGAATCTGCCAAGGAGTAGCACACTTAATCAAAAGAGAAAAATAAAAAATAAAAAATAAACATAGACTGCTGGGATGATAATTAGATAGACCCTCACCAAAATTCTGAAAATTCGTTTCATCTCAATCCTTGTCTGTATTAAGACAATCAGGCCTTTTCCAATACACTGTAACAAAAATCAAAACCTCTGTGGTAGAAAATAATATCATTCTGAGTCCTCTACAATATTATAGAAAATGTTGATCATTCAGAATCCTCTGGGACAAAATAGCAAAAGAAACAATGGAATACATAAAGGAGATGATATCTGCATTTTAACGCTGCAGACAATACATTTTAAAATAGCCATAATTAACACATATAAGTGATGTAATACAAAATTGCAGAACATGGATGCAAGTGATGAGATTTACCAAAGAATTGAATGTAAATTCTAGATCTTGAAAAACAAACAGAAAAGTAAACAATGTAGGTAAGAATTCAGAGGATGAGTTGAAGAAAATCTAAGCTATTAAACTTAAATATAGATTAATAAAATCTATCCAATTGAAGCAAATGTAAAAAAAATAAGAATGTGAAACACTTAAGCATATAAATGATCTATGAGATCTGGGGAAAGGGAAAATACGTTTGTCATTGAAGTTAAGAAGCAGAAGGCAGGAAGAAGGAGGCAGAAACTATTCTTAAAGAGAAAATGGACCATAACTTTCCCAAACTGCTGAAAGACACAATCCACATATTCTAAAAGCTCTGCAATGTCGAGAAGAAATACGATCGAAATAACAACTAGGCACAATACAGCATCTGAAAACCAAATGCAAAGTCAAAATCTTAAAGTCGCTACAGAAAACAGAGTACCTACCAAGCAGAATATTAAGAACGACAGTCCGCTTCTCAGAAGAAATAAAGGAAACAAACAGAAAGTGAACTAACATCTTTAGAATGGATTGTATACAAGAATAAAAGGGGTGCACCCCGAAATCTCCACTAAAAGACTACAATTGATGGCTCAGGGTCCTAGGGGTTCTGCTGGGATCATGGCCCCCGACCCGATGCTGTCCCTGTCCATAAATCATAATAGAGGTCAACTCTTCAGATAGGAATGGATAGGACTGGTGACACAGAGTGACCGTACCATGTGTGCACTTTATGATTCTGTGCATCTATAGGATGTTGTCCTGCTGACCTCTTACTGGAGGTGAGGGTTAGGGTGGAAAGGAGGGGATAGGAGATTGTTAGGAGGATATGACATATATAGAACAGAGTGGAAGAGTGTGCTGTTACTGGGCAGGGAAAGCAGTGGGAACTGCACATAGGTGGTCTTGCAAATTTATATGTGAATGTACATTTTCACTCAACCATAATAAAAAAAATCTGAAAATATGAAAAGAATGGATTGTAAATAACAATGAACTAGGCGCTTCTTGAATACTCTGGAGGTCAGTTCTACCCTGGCCCCTAGGGTCACCATGAGTTGGATCTGACTCGACGGCACTTGGCTGGCTTAGAAATCTCATGAAATCAAGTATCATAAGTATACATATAAGCTTATCAGATAAATGGTGATAAAGTTTACTTTCAAGGGGCATTAATTGTAAGAATTAGTAGTTACTTGAAAAAGCAAACAAACCCACTGCTACTGAGTCAATTTTGACTCATAGCAGCCCTATAGGACAGAGTAGAACTGCTCCATAATTTCCAAAGAGCGCCTGGCAGATTCAAACTGCCAACCTTTTGGCTAGTGTTACTGAACAAAGCCTTTGGATTTTCATTACCTGCCCCCAAAAGCCAATCTCTGAGATAGATGTTTGAGTGAGTGATCAAAGACTTTATTCTTATCATTATTAACCATATTTGCTGGCAAATAAACATGGGGTACAAATAACATGTCCTTTTCCAGGCCTGAATTGGTCAGGCACAACCAGGGTGTTTTATAGGAGAAGTTACATGCAGCCCCAGCAGGCAGGACAGTGTCCAGAGAATAATAAGAGTCATTTGGAGGGTCCCCTGTCCCAGGAACAGGCTTCAGTGTCCTAGAGGCACATCAAAAGCTGGGGTCCAAACCTCTGTCTGTCTCCCGGAGCAACGCGGAGGAAGAGGAGGAGTGGCTGTACATCTGCACTTGTTTGATATACCTAAAGAAGCTGTAAAAACTTCTAAGACTGCTACCTCGGCAGCTCCTGCCAGTTAATGTGTGCCTTCCTGGACCAGGGCCTCAGCGAAGGAAGCCAGGGGCTTTTAAGACAGGATAAAAACAAGAAGGAAAAAAACTTGGTTCTATGAATTAATGAATCCTGGCTGCCTATTAATTTCCCCTTTTAAAACTGAGGTGCCGAAGGCTTCCCCCCACTCCACTAGCAGATGTAGCACTTTACTGCTGAGCCACCAAGGTTTCCAGAAGAGCTGTTAATGGCAGAATATGATCCATACAGAAACATAGACATTCACAAGATGATTCAATTAATCAAGAAAGAGAAATGAACTTTGCCACGCACTAACTACTATTGTGAAAAACATGGCAGTATAACATAAAAGATTGAAGTACAAATTTGTTTATGGCACTCCTATTTCTAGTTGATAAAAATTGGAAATAATCCAGATGATCACCAAGAGTAAAACAGATACATAAACTGTGGCATGTTTGTACACTGAAATTGTCCACAACGATGAGAATTAGCATACAGTCAAAACATATGAACCTTGAAGACAAAACATGGAACAAAAGAATCCAGACACACAGATTCTATTTCTGTGGTTGTGTTTGTGAAAGAGTTAAAACTTGGGAAAACAAATCTATGGTTTTGACATTCAGGAAAGATTACATTCAAAGGTTCTAACTTTATTGGAATGAAGGGATGAGTGAACAAGAGTGCTCATTTTGAAAATTCATCAAGCTGTACACTCATTATTTACCCACCGTTACAGACTGAATAGGGTCAGCGCAAAACATGTATTGTGAATCCTAACTCCTGTACTTCCAGATATAACCCTATTTGGAACACACATTCTTTTTTTGTGTTAACAATGTTATATCAGGGTAGGGTATGTTTTAAACTGATCACTTTGAGATACAAAAAGAGGAGATTAGGCACAGAAGGGTAAGCAGAACTGGAAGAAAGGTACCTGTCA
The DNA here is from genome assembly GCA_028571685.1 of Heterohyrax brucei. Classification (NCBI taxonomy): domain Eukaryota; kingdom Metazoa; phylum Chordata; class Mammalia; order Hyracoidea; family Procaviidae; genus Heterohyrax; species Heterohyrax brucei. Next base: position 79,753,014 of record CM053148.1, on the reverse strand, counting down.
CTGGGAGAGCCCAAAGGAACGCCTAGAAGAACATGAGAGAAAATATTTTTCCTAGAGCAGACAGAATTCAGACCTGAATTCAGAAAATAAGTCTCTGTCACTTATGGTATTTCTGTTACAGCAGCAAGGGGTTAACTGTGACATCTACACTTTGAATGCTATGAATACATAAATGAGCAATTTTTTTTTAAGAAGTATAAAAATATAGTTTTAGTGGAGGGTCAGTGAAAAACAGGTAGACTCTCAACAAGATGGATTAGCACAGTGGCTGCAGCGACGGCCTCAAGTATGAAAACGATGGTGGACATGGTTCAGGACCGGGCAGGGTTTCCTTCTGTTCTGCATAGAGTCACTATGAGTTGGAACTGACTCGATGGCACCTGACAACAGCAAAAGGACAATACTCTGTTGGAATCGTAGTTTGCTAAACAAGGCATGCCTTCAGCTGAGAACAGAAGAATGTGGCAGGAATCTGGTATCAGGTAATACTGCTTTTCGGGTACCCACGTAAGTATCAAGCACAATAAAAATGTCAGACTGTGTCACAGGTTCAGGAACAGGACATTCCTGGAAATCCACAGTTGGGTGGAACCACTGTCCCAAATAAGCATACCTGGGAAGGAAGACTGACGTGCTGTATGTCATTCCACATAACCTGGAGATGTTTATCAGCTGGCCGAATCTAGAATGAGCCAAGTTCCCAGAAAGAACCAAATGCCTCTTTTTAAAGCCACGTGATTAGACTGTAGGAGTCCTGATGCTCTACAAAGTAATCTGGGTTATGATGACTTCAGTCGGCCTCACAATGCAAGAGACTCCAGTTCTCTGATGACAGTTAGTGCGGACTATGCCGTAAACACTGCCTGTGGTTTTCTCCGCCCACCACAGACAGTATAAAAGGTTCTGTGCAGATGGTGGTATTCAGTCAGAGACACAATTTCCCTGCTTCTTCACTGAACCTTCCACTCCTGACACCATGAGCTACTACGGCAACTACTATGGTGGCCTGGGCTGCGGCTATGGCTGTGGCTATGGTGGCCTGGGCTGCGGCTATGGCTGTGGCTATGGTGGCCTGGGCTATGGCTATGGCTCCAGGTATGGCGGGTATGGATACAGCTGCTGCCGCCCGTCTTGCTGTGGCAGATACTGGTCCTATGGCTTCTACTGAGCACCTTAACCTGCTCCAGAGAAACTCAGCCTGTTCAGCTCCTCCACCTGAACACCCTGCATCTGTCTCTAGGCTTCTTCCACCGGTTTTATATATACATATATGATTTAAAATGTCATGTCATCCTAACACATCTGAGCATCTAGAAGGCTCCATCTATATTCACTAAATTTGTCTAGGACATTTAATGTTTCTCACTAGCAACTTACAGAACTTTATATTCATATTAATAAACTTTTGGCTGATTGGAAGTATTGATTCACTGTATTTGTATTGATTTATCTACCTCAGTGTGTGTGTGCATCTGTGTGTGTGTGGGAAAATGAGACAGGGAAGGTTAAGACAGGAGAAAAAGAAAGAACCCTGCCTCTGAACATTTGTAGTGTGATGCGCCAGAAGAGCGTAGCATCCGTTGACACAGACTGTCTGCTTCCTTGTGACTCTGATCAGCCTGGACACTTAGTCTCATGCTCCACATTTCCTAACTCTTTTGACTCAATAATCCCTCTCCACATCGCTACTTTCAACAAGCTTACACCTTTGGGTCTGGTACAGAGGTGTACTGGTAAACCTCTCTCAGGTGGAGGGAAAAAGCTGTGACTTGTGGTGGCTGGCTGATTTTCATGGTAGCTGAGTAGAAGATGCCAAAGTGACATCGCTGACCACAAAGCTGGAGAGAGGTGAGCCAAGCGGGCTGCTGGAGCCCACACACCAGGCTCCTTCCCGCACACCAGGTGGAGGCTTAAATGGCGCATCTCCCTGGCCCTTTAGCACAGATGCTTCTTCTAGGAGAGACTCGCTGATCACCTCAGTGGGTGAAGCCGTCACAGACTCAGTCACTTCATTCCCTCTTCTATCACTGAATTTGTATCAGACCAAACCAGACCTACTGCCATTGAGTCAGAGGTCAGAGAAGAACTGCCCCATAGAATTTCCAAGGAGCACCTGATGGATTTGAACTGCTGACTCTTTGATTAGCAAAGGTAGCACTTAGCACACTACACCACCAGGGTTTCCAATTTTTATCAAAGGAGTTTGTAAATTCAAGATTCTGTTTCAAGTCCGAAAACTCACTTTTCCAGCTGACTTGCAGTCTCCACCAGCACTCTCACCGCAATGAGGGTGAGGGTGAGAAATGGTGCTTTATCTGATGAAACGTTCATTGGGTAAACTCTCATTTTGATCTGATGAGATATTTTTACTTTGAATGAAAGATGAGTGTACACCTATTTATATCTGAAATGTCAGCATTATCAATGTCATTAGTAAATCCAATATATGAGGCCAAAATGAAAGCAAACGTCTACAAGATCTTGCAACTCTGTACCTTAAACTGCCTTTTCTTTCTTCCCCCATACTTCTAAACTCTGTTTTCTGTTGCTATGAATTTGCCTGGTCTTGATAATTTATATAAATGAATCTTATAATATTTGTCCTTTTTTGCCTGTCCTGTTTCAAGTATAATACTGTTTTAATGCCTATTCATGTTATAGCATGGATTATAACTTCATTCATTTTATGGTGGAACAATATTCCACCACATATGCAGATATGCCTTGTCTTCAAACCCATTCATAACTATATGTGTAATGTTTGCCCATAATTACAATAAAATAAAATATAAATATTTTAATGCATACTGAATTACAAATAAATCAATTTCTAACTAAGCATACATTAAAATATTTATATTCTATTTTTCTAATTCAATATAAAGTAAAATACCTACATTCTGTTTTTCTCCTGAAGTACTGAAACTTAAAAAAAAATTCTCTTTTGGTAATTTCCACAGCCTTATTCTACCAAGTATAATAGAATCTCATGAGTAATACTGTTAAAAGACAACAATCCATTTCTTTCAACTATTACTGAATTGTTGCAGACAATATATTTGTTGAATGAGTTCTATTTAATTATATCTGATGCTCTTTTGATGTCTCTGATGAAAGGATCAGATTTTACAGATATAAATACTCTTAATAATCTTGAAATAAAACAGAGGAAAAATTGCACTTTAATGCATGATAAAATACCTCAATTCACGAGTACGTGCTGCTGTTCCTTATTATTTCATTCATTGGAAACTGGGTTTAACTCTATTAGATGCTTTGTGATTCTCCCACTTTGTTCGCACAGCATGTCTTGTCTCTATCACCTAGATCCAGGAGGATCAGAATAAGGACTCTCATCTATTATATTTCCATGTGTGCATTAAGGAAAACTCTGGAGATAGTCTCTTGTAAGCAGAAAATTTAACTTCACAAAGCATTATTCTTCTCAGAATAGAGCTGAACATGGTCAAGATGGGCCTATGTCTTGCATGTGTCTCCATAATTAATCAACAACATTAAAAAGCACAGTAACACAACAACCACAGAGTAGCTCTAAAATCAAAGACAATTCCTGTAAGGCAGGCAGTGGAGTGATGTCAACAGTTCCACATTCTGATGCAATCTGACGCAGACACGAGTAGGTATGAGCAAGGGGAATGTTGACCTGAGGCTCACAAGGCGGTCCAAGTTAGCTTTCTGATCTCTTACAGGCATAATAGTTACATCTCCAACATCAAGTGTCCTGGGAATCATTTAGACTACACCAGCATCAGAGCCCTGGTGGCACAGTGGTTAGTCTCTCAGTTAACCAAAAAGTGAATAATTTGAATCCACTAGCCTCTGCTTGGAAACCCAATGGGGCAGTTCTACTCTGTCCTATAGGGTTGCTATGAGTTAGAATTGACTCAGCAGCAATGGGTTTGGTTAGAAGAACTTCATTTGTATTTCTGTTTTCCTATAAAAACCATTCTGATTTCATTCTCAATTCCCTTAGTTTTGGAGTAAGTCATTAATTAGGTCTGGATGGGTTTACTATCTTGTATCCAACCTATCTTTTATTAATGGTTTCAATCTCTTAGTATTTGTTAGTCATTTCCCATTTCTTAGTATTTATTGTCACTTCAGACAGGATGTAACCTCTTTATTGGCAGATTCTGCCTCTGGGATAACTAGATAATTGGGGGGAAATCAACTAAAAAGTTTTGGAGACCTGGGGTAGCAACGAAAAACAGGAGATTCCAAGTTCCATATAGGGAAACTATAGAAGTAGAGCCCACGTTCTGCAATGGCTGTTTCCATGGGAGTGATTGCTAATTATAAGATCAGGACAAGAGGCTAAGACTCAAAGCATTGTCTGATTGTCTCAGCAGAAGATTGCTGTCATGAACTAGCCTTGTGATTAAACGCAATAGTGGTTTTTCAGACTTGGTTGGGAGAAAAAAAATGGAAATAAAAGAGAGGGGGATCCTAAGAAGACAATATCAAACAATGTATTTGATACCTGACAGGATTTCCCTTATGATATTGGCCAGATTCTGAAACTGCAAGGATTGATAAAAGGTCAAGCAAAAATATTTAAAATGCAAGTAAAAGTTTTGACCACATCAAGATGCTAAAGTGATGATTAGAGTTTAGGGTAAGCCTAGAAGAAAGGCCCTTAACTGGGAGAGCTAACTAACCAAAAAAAAAAAAAAGTCATCACCAAGTTGACTCTGATTAATAAGGACACTATAGGTCAGAGTAGAACTGCCCCATAGAGTATCCAAGGAGTGACTGGTGAATTTGAACTGTTGATCTTTCGATTAGCAGATGTAGCACTTAACCACTACCCCACTCCAGTCATACGACAGACAGAGTGATTCACCAAGACCCAAGATGCCTCATCTCATCCCAATTCCCTGAGTGCGATAAGGTGATCTTTCTTTTTCCCTAATAAAAAACAAAAAATCCAGTGCCATCAAGTTGATTCCATCTAACAGTGACCTTACAGTACAGAGCAGAACTGCTCCATAGAGTTTCCAAGGAGTGCCTGGTGAATGTGAACTGCCAAACTTTTGGTTAGTGGACATAGTACTCTAGTACCCAAAAAAAGGTACAACTTCACTGAAGATATTGAACATTATCTTGACCCTCTGTAATGTTTAAACATAATTTTGAATATTCCTCTGTATTTGACAAAGCATCCCAAAAGATGATATCCTAGAAATACAAAGCAATTGGAACAAAAAGATAATACAAAATTACCAGAAGTTAATCCAGATACTGGAATGTGTAGTCAGTAAATTGAAAAGTAACTACAGTTAGTGTGTTCAAGGAACTGGCAGGAGAGATGAAAGATGTATATAATAAAAACTGTATAATTTCACTCAAAGTACAAATATATGAAGGCATTAAATACAACTGAAGAACCTGAAGTTTGTTGTTGTTATTGTTATTTGTTTGTTTTTTTAAAGAACAATGAGTTAAAAACCCAGAAGATCTGATAAGCATCAGATCAGATATAAAATAAGTGAGAATTAGTGAGCTGGAAGATTAACCATAGAAACTAACCAAGTTGAAGGTCAGAGAAAATCAAATTAGGAAAAATATTTTAAGAAGGGTAAAAGATTTGTGGAAACCTTAAACACACATGTAACTGGTGTTAGGAAGAGGTAAGAATGGGGGAAAACAGTCAATAATTTTCCAAAATTGATATCAATTTTGTGGGTTTAAACACCAACCCACAAATTCTAAAAGTTCTGCCATACTAAGCAGGAAAAAATATAATTAAAACTACATCTAATGCAATAGTTTCAGGGGTTTATCTGGTATCTGGCTCCAGAATGTCTAGATTCCATGAGACTTAGAAATTCTGTTCCCCATTTTCCCCATTTTGATCAGGATTTGGCTATAGAATGCTTGATTAAAATGTTCTGCAATGGTAGGCTGACATCGTTCAGTTCCACTGGTCTCACAGAAGAAGACACAAATTGTTCATGAAGACAGTAAGTCCATTTCCTCCTCTTTTTCCAGACTCTCTTCTTTGGTTTCTCCAGGAGAAGAGACCATCTGTCACACCTTGGATGGCCACTTTCTTGCTTTTCAGACCCCAGACACTACATAGTCAACCAACAGGAAGAACAGAAGCACTAAACACATTATTACGCCAATCAAGTGGAGTGACCCATGAAACCATGACCTTAAACCTCCCAGCCAAGTAAGGAAATCCCATAAAGTGTTTAGTCATACAAAAGTAGCCTCAGTTGTTGTTATAAATATATCTATCACACAATTTTTGCCTATTCTGCTTTTCACAGGTGGGTAACTTACCTACAGTAATTATGTTAATTGACTATGTAACTCTATCCACAATGCAATTTTTCCTTTAAACTTAAATTAAATTTTCCCTGAATCTTCTTAAAACCAAACAGCACTTTAATTTACTCAACTAAAAATATCTGTTTGACAGCTGTGATGGGGCTCACAAGGTCAAGTCCCAAGGGCAACATGAGAATAAAATGGGGGCAACATGAGAATAAAATGGGTGCACCATAAGAACTCCACTAAAAGACCACAATTGATAGTCAGAAGGCCTGGGAGTTCCTCTGTGAGCGTGGTCCCTAGACCTGAAGCTTCCTGTGACCATAAATCGTTATTGAGGTCAACTCTTCAAACAGGAATGGATTGGACTCGGGGACACACAGTGACCATATCATGTACACATATCATGTGCACACTTTACGCTTCTGTGCATCTATAGGATGTCGACCTACTGGCTTCTTAGTAGAGGGAAGTAGAGAGGGTGGAGAGGAGGGGACAGTAGATTGCTAAGAGGATATGACATGTGGAGAACAGAAAGGAATGTGCTGTCACCTGGCAAGGAGAGCAGAGGGAGCTGCAGATAGGTGGGCATGCAGATTTAAATTGTATTGTACACCTTAGCTCAATCACAATTAAAAACAAAACAAAACAAAAATGTCTGCTTTAGTATTGTCATGGATTGAATTGTGTTTCCCCCAAAACATGACCAGCAATTGGGTTGACTCCTGGTACTTTGTGATTTCTTATATGTTGTAAATCCTGTTTCTCTGACGTTAGTGAGGGAGGATGGGCAGCAGCTGTGTTGGAGAGACAGGACTCGGTGTGTCAAACTGTATCCTGCCTTGAGGGAATTTCTTGGGGTGTAAAGGAAAGGGAAGCAAGGGGAAAGTGAGGGACCTTATACCATCAGGCAAGAGGCAGTGTCAGTAGCAGAGCATGTCCTTTGGTTCTGGGGTCCCTGCACCTCAGAGTCTCCCAATCCGGGAGAAGATCTACGACAAAGACCTTCTTCCAGAAACACCAGATAAAGAGTTCCTGTGGAACTGATGCCCTAAATTTGGACTTTTAGCTTCCTTTCTACGAGAGAATAAATTTCTCCTTGTTAAAATCACCCACTTATATTAACGTTACAGCAGCACTAGATGACTAAGTATTATTCTCTTTAAAGATCTGCGTAAGTGGGGTCGTGCTGACAACAGGACTCCAAAAGCTCGGCGAGAAGCCCTTGGGGTCAGTGAGCGGATGACAAAGTGGGAAGGACAAGTTAGAAAAGACGGGTAAGGATGGTTGTCAGCCTTGAAGAATGTCACCAGGGTCCACCTGAATGTACATGTGGAAACTTCAGTTGATGGACGTTTTTGCTGTGTTTGTTCTCAACAAGAAATAAACAAAATAAATTATTTAAAAATAAGAGCTACACCTAGTCGTGTTCCAACTGCTTAATGCAAAGAAAAAGTTTTAAAAGCAGCCTGAGTGATGAGAGACAGGCCTACAAATGACAGTAAGACTAAAAGCAGATTTTCAAACAGAAAACAAAATCCTTGAATCCAAAAGTCACCCTAATGGCATTTTAAGGATGGATTGAAAGTAGCTATCAGTTTAGAGCTCTACAAGAGAAATAATGGAATGAGTGCAGAGACAATTCACTGCCACTGTTACTGAGTACAACAAATAAGATTGATTCTGATACGTGGCAAATAATAAAGAGAAAAACAGTAATATCTGAAAAGAAATGAAATGTCCCAGAAAAGAATAAATTCATAGGAAAATACAAGAATAAAAACTGACTGTATAAAAGTATTGACAATAATTTATTTCAGAGTTTAATACACACAGACATTAACATACCTAACAATGATTGCACAAGATACAGCAGATGGAAATAGATAATTCTAAGGAATTAATTAATGTTAGTTAAACTGAGATGCTTTCTTAACTGTGCTAAGTTGAGGACGTTGGTTATAATTTCTTGGATAGCAAATAAAGTAATAATAAACACATGTATAGCTAAAAAGTTAACACATTACAATTATGAACATTATATAATTAATCTGAACATAAACAAGAAACATAACCACAATAATGGACCCAAACATACGAAAGATGGTGAAGATGTTCCAATACTGGGCAACGTTCCATTTGTTACATGTAGGTTGCCATGAGTCAGAACATACTCAATCACCAGAAATTAGGTGAAATCGGCATAAATAAGGTCAAGTAGGAAATAGATGTCAAAACTATCAACACAATGTAAAGTGTCAATAATATAGTCAGAGAGAACAAGACTAATGATCACAATTAAATGCACTTTTAAAAAGAGTACATACAGAAACAATACCTAACTCTGGGCAGCTTACTACAGGCAAACATGAGAGCATTGATGGTTGAAATTAAAGAGCTCATGAGAGAATACACTGCACACGCTAACCAGCAAGGCTAAGAGCCAGCAAATGAGGGTGTTAATTTCAGGAGCATTACTAGGCATACAGTGTGATATTTCACAATGAGGAGTCAATCCATAAGAGGATATTAAGGAAATGCACATCAAACTTCAATGAATTATACCTACTAGAATGAACAACATTAAAAAGATGGATAATATTAATTGTTTCCAAGGATAGAAAGCAACTGGAACTCTGACAGTACTGACGAGACTGTAGGATAGTTCAATCGCTTTGAAAAACAGTTCATCAGTATTTACAAAGTTAAATTTACATTGACCATATAAGCCACAAATCCTACCCCTGGTGGTGAAAATACATGCCCATGTAAAGACTTCTACATTAAAGTTCATAGCAACTTTATTCATACTCAGTAACACAATTTGCAAGAGCATAAACATGCTTCTGGTCAACAAGTAAACAAATTTGGTATATTCATATCACTGAGTACTACTCAGCAATAAAACATGATGAACAACTGATGTCCACAGCAGCTTGGATGAATCTCAAAAGCACTAAGGTAGGTCAGAGAAGTTAAGCCCAAAGGCGTTCCGACTGAACAGATCCGTTCATATGAAACTGTACAAACAAGAATCTTTCTCTATGATGATTAAAAGCCAATCAATGATTCACTGAGATCAGAGATCCAGAAAGTTTGTATCCAGTGGAACTGGAGAGGATTTTGAGGCATAAAAACTGTTCATTATCTTGATTGTCATAGAGGTGCATGGATGCGCACATCTGCTGAAATCCACTGAGCTGGACTCCTAAAATGGATCTATATTTTTTATGCAAATCAGATGTTAGCCGTTGATTACAATTTTTTTTAATTCAGTGTAGTCCCTCCCATGCAATAGCTTTGTCCTTCCATGACTGTGAACTTCTATTGCCACAAACACTTCTCTTGCCAGCTGAAAACTGAGGCATTGAGAAGGAGTGTCTAACCTTTTTGCTTCCTTTCATAGAGTCTGTGCTTTTTTTTAAGACAAATCACTACTGCAACTCCAGGGCATCTTTAAGAGCAAATACGACTTCTGGTGAAAAAAACAAAGAAAAGAGGATGCAACATCAGCTTTAACTTTGATGTGCTTTATGGCTGCATGTAAAACACGGACATATGGATCACAGATCAGTAGAAAAGGATGTAGGAAAGTACAGTTTCTGCCCATAAAGTGGTCACAGAACTTCCAGAAACATAGAGATAACACAAACAGGAAAGGGTCCACAAAAAAAAAAGAAAAAATGGTAAATATGTTCATATATGACAGTACTTTGCCCCTGTGATCTAACAACATAGCCAAGAACCAAAAATGATGACGCGAAAGGAAGAAGAGGATCTATGTGAGGATATGAATGCGCGTTTATTCATATAGGGCCGCCCTGCTCTGTCTGGAGGGTCGCTATGAATCAGAATCGACTCGACGGCGGTGGGTTTGGCTTTTGGTTCATACCGTCTTATACATACATGCATATGTTCTTATAAATATACATTCAATCCATTAACAGCAGGGTTTATGAAATAGTTTCCTCAAAAAAAGACTCCTTTTACAGTAAACAAATTAACCCTCTGATTTCAGATGAAGAAATGGACACACAACAAGATAAGACAAAAATGTGTCACCCATTTTCAGGTTTCGCCTCAATCTGTGGACTCAGGTCATAGGTATTCAAAGAACTAAATACTAGGTGAGCTAGGGCCCTGGAAATCCTTTTCCTAGGCATTCTTTTTCAAAAGCCTATAAACTGATGTCAGAATTCTGACATAGAGACAAAATTATCTCAGTTATAAGAGCCTCATTTTGCCTAATAAATCAAGATGCTCGTGACATGGTCTGACATATGTCAGTGAGCTATGCCCAGCTGTGCTGCTTGTGGTTGTCCCCACCCAACCAGTGAGGCTGTATAAAAGGTCCTGGACAGATGGACACACTCAGACTGAAGACACCTGCTCCCTGCTCCTCAACGGAACCTTCCACTCCTGACAGCATGAGCTACTACGGCAACTACTATGGTGGCCTGGGCTGTGGCTACGGCTGTGGCTATGGTGGCCTGGGCTGTGGCTATGGTCGTCTGGGCTATGGTTACGGCTGTGGTTATGGCAGCCTGGGCTGTGGCAGTTATGGCTACAACTGCTACCGCCCACTGTGCTGTGGAAGATTCTGGTCCTCTGGCTTCTACTAAGGAACTCGCAGTCCTCGTTGGCCTATTGGCCACGTGTTTCCAGTTTACTGCACTGTAGCTAGGTTTCTTCACATGAGAAGTTCAAACTAGCTTCAAAAATACCAAATTTACACTTAACTGTTGGAAGAAAAATTAAATTGCATGTATACTGTCTTTATTCATCATTATCAGTTGGATCATTCTATTGTTTGTGGGAAAAATAAAAATTCCTTTGAAGTTGTATTACTTTTCTAACTGTACATTAAGATTTAAGTTTTATCTTTTATTTGAAGACTATGCCATTAAATAAACTATTTCATCACAAATGCTGCTTTATTACATTTATACAATATTATGTCCATTGGTCTGGCCAGTACATGTGTGTGTCTTTGTGTGATTAGTTACATGTGTGAGTGGTTATGCACACATATGTACACTATGCAAGGAGTAAAGTGGGTGAATCCCAATTTCATTGCCAACCGTGTAGCACGAATCAGCATAAATCCAATCCCTGAGGGCAGAGACGGGTATAGTTCTCACCCTCCCACTTTTCTACCCGCATCACCAACCGCTCACACAGTGCTCCATCTCTGACCCAGCCACCTGATGACAGGTCAGAGCTCACAAGTCAGAAGGACAGTTCCTTGAGACTGCCAGATAGAGGGACAGCAGCAACAAGCTTTGTGAGCCCACATGACACCCAAGCCTTCCACCCACTGGCCACAAATTCAAAATTAAACAAAAAAAAGAAAAGAAATACCAAACCAACTGCTGTCAAATTGATTCTAACTCATACTGACTTTTTAGGTTGCATAGAATTTCCCCATGGAGTTTCCAAGAGTGCCTGGCAGATTGGAACTGTTGACCTTTTGGTTAGCAGGCGTAACACTTAACCACTACACCACTATGGTTTGCAGTTCAAGACTAGTGCCCCATTATTCTTTCAGGGTGCTAGTCACTAGCTTGGCAGTGCTCTCAAGACCCTTACTTTCTGACCACCTGGTCCCCACTGTCCCTTTGGCTTCACAGTCTGCTGGAACTGAGAATGAAGAGTACACACAAAGTGAGGTGTGAGAGTCCTCGGCAGGAAGCTTCAGGGGCCCCAGAGAGGCTCAGTCTTCGGAGAGCAGACATTCTCACCAAGTAGGAGCTCTCGTCAGACAAGAAGCTAAACTCAGTCTTAGAGTTCAGGGATTTTATTGGCTTCCCTACGTGGCCACAAATAACACGCATGTTACCCCCTTTTTTCTTCCAAATGGGTCATTGCCCTGGACTCCTCTACCTACATTTTTGTAAACATACTATGCTAATATTTACAGCAACAGGTAAAAAACTTAGCATAGCACACTTACAAAAATACCTAGGGGGTGGAGAGGGTAAAGTTCGCAAAAAAGTAATGAAAATAAATAGCATACATGTTATCATGCAAAAATATGGTTTACCTGTACATATTAATTGTCTCCAGAATCAAATGCGGTTCACACCTTTAAAGTAGTTGTGTTTTACTCTGGAACATCAAACAAACAATATTAAATAAACTGGAAAGATGGTGAAGAAACCAGAAAGAACCAAATCAATATTCTGAACATGGGGAGATGTGGAAAAGCAAGCTGAAATTCTGACGGGACTATTTCCATGGGACTAGCTCTTGATTCTAGAAGCAGAGTAAAAGGTACCTGGGAGAAAAGACTAACCAGTACAATTTGGTGTGTGACTTTTTTTTCTTTTTTTCTTTTTGTTTTTTGCCGTGTCCTCCAAAACAAAATTGGAGATGTAGCGGACAAGATCCTGATGAAAATGTACCAGCAGACACCGAGCTTAACACAAGCTGTGTTTCTCCTGGGGATATTTTCTAAATTCTGAAGTTGCAAAGGTCAGTTTCCTAAGAGGCTAAGGAGAAACACTCACCTGCAAAGCAGGCTGAATTTTTGTTCATACTGAGGTGATGAGAGAAAACTCACTGGAGTTTATCCCTCCCAAAGGAAGCATGTGTAACTGAAAGAACCAAAGGGCGTCTCATACAGGTGGAGAAAGCAGAAGTAGAGGGGCTCTGACCCAAATCCCAGGAGCTTCTTCCCATCTCAATCTTCATTTTGATTAGGGCAATCAGATCTTTTCTAATAATTGGGGAGGGTTGGGTATAAAGAAGAGAGAACCATCTGTAGTGAAAGATAGCATAATTCTAGGTCTTCTACAATAGTCACTCAAAATTTAGATCAAATGAAACCTTGTGAAAGAAAACCAAAATAAACAGCAAATTTAAAGAGATTAAAAGGTGGCCTATACACTGAAATTGACCGCTAATATATTTAAAAATAGTTATTATTAATATGGATAAGAAAGTTAGTGGATAATTGTAAAATATGGTAAAATGGTAAAATGGGAGACTCTTACCAAAGAAATAAATGTAACTGCTAGATCTTAAAGATGAAAACCCAGACAAATAATATAGCTAAGAACTTAATAAACTGGCTGGAGAAGATCTGAATTATAAACTTAACTAGATCCGACTCGACGGCACTTGGCTAGGTTGATACAGTCCACCCAACTGAGGCAAAGATAGAAAAATAACAATTAAAAAAGTTAAAAAGAATACAGAGATCTCAAGAAAATTTAAAGCAGCTATATGGGTTAAGTGCTACCACTGCTAACCGTAAGGTTGGCACTTCAAATCCACCAGGCGCTCCTTGAATTCTATGGGGGTCAGTTCTACTCTGGCCCCTAGGGTCACCATGAGTCGGATTCAACTCAACAGCACTGGGCTTTGGCATGTACTTAGAGCTAAGAAGGAGAAACAATGAGGCAGCACCCACTTTCTAAGAGAAAATAGCCCACAGTCATTCAAAACTGCTGAAAGATGTCAATCGCTGTCTTCTAAAAGCTTTGCAATTCCAGAGGAAATACAGTCACATGTACCCCTGATACATCTGAAAATGAAACACAAAGCCAAAATCTCAGTCACTAGAAATAAAAAATGCCAATCAAAAGGAGCAAGAGACCAATGCTAGATTTCTCAAAAGAAGCAAAGCGAATGAAACACTGAACCAACAGTTAAAAGGTAAAGTGAAAATAACCATCAAACTCAGAAGTGTCTCACAAAAATTAAAAGTTTCCCCACACGTAGTGAGAGAATTTTACTTTCATCAGCCATGAATTATAAGAACAAGTACACTTATTTCCTTCTTGACTTGGAAACTCTGGTGGCATAGTGGTAAAGCGCTACAGCTGCTGAGCACAGAGTTGGCAGCTGAATTCACCAGGCGCCCCTTGGAAACTCCATGGGGAAGTTCCACTCTGTTCTGTTGGGTTACTATGAGCTGGAGTGGACTCAGCAGTAGTGGATTATGGGTTAGCAGAATTTTCTGGTCAGAAAGAAAATGATCCAGACAAAATATTCACACTGTGAAATTCATAAAGCACGTCAAATTTAATGCACACAAACAATAATGATAATTTCTTGTGCAACTTAAATAGAAGAATGAAATACATGACACATGGAACATAAAGACTGGAGTATAGAAATAGGTACTGAAAAGACAGAAAGACTGTCAGTGAGATGGATTGACACTGTAACTCCGACAGCAAGCGCAAACACAGTGACGATTTTAAGGATGGCACGGGGCTGGGCACTGATGCCATCGGTTGTACAGAGGATTCCTGAGTCAGAACACAATAGCAACAGTGAGACAGCTGCGGATGAGAAGGTTGAACCTGGGAGAATTATTTGGTGATGTCTTCTCTAAGCCAGCAATTCTCTCCAATTCATATTCCAAATACTTTGTTTTGACAGACGAGAGGTAGACATACTTTTTCTCTAAAGATTCACACAGTAAATATTTTACATTTTTCAAGTCATGTAGTCTGTGCCTCAGCTACTCTGTCAACGAAGAATGAAAACAGTTAGTGGTCATACACAAATGATTAGGTACGATTGTTCTCCCATAAAACTTCGTCAGCAAGAACTGGTAGGCAAGAGTTTGCTGATCTCCGGATGAGATGTTTGTTCACTCACATTTATCTCCTTTCCTCATCTTGGTGAAGCCTTGACGCCCATTCACAGCCATGTGTACTAACCCAGATTATGTGGGCCAAATCCCAACTGACTCACAAACACGTTTGCAAGACATAAATCTTAATGTCGTATGACACTGAGTTCTTGTGTATTTTTTTAATGTGACATCATCACAGTAATAATTGTCTTAGATACACCCACAAGTGTGCCGATAGACAGGTACAAAATTGCTCATAAAAGTATTATTTGTAACTGTTAACAATTATAAACAATCCAAATGACTATTGAGTATACAAGAGACAAGTAAATGGTGATAAATTTGTGTATCACCGTATTTTTTTATATTACTATATTTTAGTGTAAATAATGCATGTTGTACTTTTTTTTGCCTACCACACCCTTCCCCTAGAGTTGTTTTTGTAAGAGTACTAAGCTTTTTTGTTACTTGTTGCTGTAAATAAAATCAGCATGTCATACTTACAAAAACATCTCACAGAGCAGGGATAAGAGAAGGTTGACTAGAAGAACAGAATATGCACATCGCATACGTACAATACAGCATGTACAGCAATGAGAATTAAATTTGTTGCAATAATTTCCAAAGCAAAATGTAGAGCAAAAGAAGCCAAACACCAAGATTCTATTTGTGTATCTCATTGCAGAAGGATCGAAAATGGGAAAAAAAACATTTCATAGTTTCAGAAATCAGGAAAGGTTAGGGACCAGTATTAAAAGGAAAAGCCCTATGGATATTAGTATTATTTAATTTTTAGAACCAAGTATTGATCATACTTTGTTTCCTGGGGAGCAAAGATAGTGAGACTGGATCTTACATAATTTGGACATGTTGTCCAGAGGGATCAGTCCCTGAAGAAGGACATCATGCTTGGGAGAGTGGAGGGCCAGTGATGAAGTGGAAGATCCTCAATGAGATGGATTGACACAGTGGCCGCAACAACAGACTTTCACATTAAAATAATCGTGGGCATGATGCAAGACCAGACACAGTTTCATTCTGTTGTGCACGGGATCACTATGAGTCGGAACTGATTTGACAGCACTTAACAACATTGGTTGTACAAGCGTGTTCGGGCTGAAAATTCATCAAGTTCTATACTTCAAAGATTTTTCTACCTCTGTGTTATGTGTCTAGCTCCCTCTACAGAGAGAGAAGAGAGAGAGATACCCATACAAAGTCCCATACAACTCAATTCCAACCCACAGCAATTCTACAGGACAGATTAGAACTTCTGTAGGTTTCCAAGGAGTGGTTGGTGGATTTGAACTGCTGTCTTTCTGCTTAGAAGACAAGCCATTAACCATCGCACCACCTGTGCTCCATGTGTATGTGAGTGTCTCGGTGCGCATATCAGTGCCTGTATATACATGGTGTTTTATCAAGAAAAGTAAAAATTTAGGTCACGTCCTTTCACAGCAAATGTTCAGTAGCAACCATGGTCTGTTAAACAAAGCACATTTTCAGCTGAGAATGCAGGTGACATTTGACAGACTTCAGACATCAGGTGATTTCCCACCTTCACATAACCACACACCAAATGAGCACAATAGGAAACGTCAGGCTGTGCAGTAGACCGAGAAATGGAACATTCCCAGAAATCAACAGGTATGTAGAACCAACATCTGAAACAAACACACACAAAGCTGGGGAGAGACTTGCATGCATTATATCATTCCAGATAAGCTCCTAATATTCACCAACTGACCACATTTAGAGTGAGCAAAGGTCTTCAAAAGAAGCAAACACTTCTATTTACAGCCACATAATTAGACTGCAGGAATCCTGATAATCTAGCAAAGTAATCTTAGTTATGATGGCTTCATTTGGCCTTACAATTCAGGAGGTTCCAAGTTTTCTGATGACAATTAGTGTGAACTATGTGGTAAACACTGCCTGTGGTTTTCCCCACCCACTACTGACAGTATAAAAGCTCCCGCGTAGATGGTTGCATTCAATCTGAGACACTGCTTCCCTGCTTAACTCAACCTTCTGCTCCTGACACCATGAGCTACTACGGCAACTACTATGGTGGCCTGGGCTGTGGCTATGGCTGTGGCTATGGTGGCCTGGGCTGTGGCTACGGCTGTGGCTATGGCGGCTATGGGTACACCTGCTACCGCCCACAGTACTGTGGACGATATTGGTCCTGTGGCTACTACTAAGGAACATCCAGAGCAGCGCAGCTTGTTGGACTCCTCCTCCTGTGATTTACTTGTTCCATTGCAGGAGTCGTCTTATGGAATTCTATCCTTTCTTCGAATAGTGGCCAATGCAATCTTAGCCTAGAAGACTGGTGGAAGCAGGGGGCAGGGAGAGTTCAGTTTGTTGTGCTTCAACTTGTTTGATTAAAAACATTTGAAATATGTTATGATTGATAGAATTTTTTCTGTGTATTGCATCTCTGTTTTACTTCTGCGTATGGTTTATTTCAACAGCTGTCGTGAGTAGAACATTTGAACTTCACTTAAAAATTAGCATCCTCCTTGTCAGTACTGCTTTGTTTCTCTTCACGTTTCTTCCTCTCATTACTTTTGGGTGTTTTTTATTGCTGAAGATGTTGCCTTATTTGCATTCCCAATGTGATCAAGAGCCTCATATAGGAAGATGTGATGACTGTTTTTTCCTGGCAACACTAAACTAAATTGGTGAATTCCTGTACGTTTAGAGTGTCTGCTATCACCACCACCTGGATCCCATTAAAACCTAATCCTCATAAGCTAAAATTGTAACTAATAATTGTCTCAATTATGTAAAACAATGGTAGCCTCATTTCCCACAATTCCATTCTGGCTTTCTGTTCTTACCCTTTTCCTGACTCTGCACATGTGGGTTGAGCCATTTAGAGTTGTGCTTCTGGGTAGATCTATTTTAGTGTTAATATTTTTAAACACTAAAATAGTTTGTTAAACTTATTTTAATGTTTGTTGTTTTTCCACTGAGTCTTACTTTGTTATAAACCAAAAAGAAAAAAAAAAGAACCCCACTACTGTCAAGGTAATTGCAACTCATAGCAACCCTGTAGGGCAGAGCGGTGCTGCTCCACGCAGTTTCCAAGGAGCGCCTGGCAGCTTCAAACTGCTGATTTTGGGGGTAGCAAATAGTGCATTTCACCACTATGCCAACAAGGTTTCCTACTTTCTTACAGGTCTGACCAAACAAACCCCCTGCCCTGGTGGTGTAGTAGTTAAGTGCAAACCTGCCAAGTGCTCCTTGGAAACTCTGCGGGTCAGTTCTGTTCTGTCTACATTGTCACTATGAGTGAAAGTTTCCACTATCAGGAAGAAATCCATTTGATGAGATTTGGGTCAAAGCTATCCCATTTTCATTGAATGGGATTCCTTTTGTTTTTGGTTTTCGATTTGATTTTCAGCTATTTTTTAAATTTTCATGCAAAGTAAGAATGCAGGCATTATCATACAAAGAAGATAACTTTTTCCAGTGACATCATGGGGCTTTATATTGTCATCACAGACTAACAGATTTTTCTAGACAATGTTTTGGGCTATTTCAAATTTATATACATTATTTGAAAAGATGCTCAGTAGGTAAAACATGAGACGTTGCTTGCCTGGTGTTGTGATGGATCCTGCATCACAGTCTTAGCAACATGCAAATAATTCTCATTCATGTTCCCCATGCTGTCATGATCTCACAAAAAACGTGTTCATCTACAGCATATATGTGAATAGATGGTATTAGGGTACCCAACAGTGAGTCACGGGGTCCAGCACTTAGAAAACTGCCCCAATATATATTGCCAAACCAAATGCCATCGAGTCGGATCCGACTCATGGCGACCCTAGAGTAGAACTGACCCCCTATTAGGCACTTTGTAAATATTTATTAAATAAATTAATTAATACAGTATACAAAATTCACTGTATTTCCTTGTAATTTTATTAAGGAGCGTATGACGTGTTAAGACTACGCCAATGTTTCCATTTTTCAGTTTCCCATATCTTAATTTGAACCTTATTTTTCAAAGATGCAAGTGGTATCTTTGTGCCCTTACAACCTCTGGGGTCAGGCTTGTTATAGGAATGTGGGTCCCCGCCTCCCCCAGCACAGGGGGTATGTGGCTGGACAGGCACTGTCACGCACCTAGTTCTTCTCTGACTGTGAGCTAGGAGAAAAAGAGCAAAGGGACAGGACACTGGTCACTCAAACTTAACATTCTGTTTGGTAGGCACGTTGTATAGATCATACTTGTCTACTTTTTCAGGTTGCTTCAGATGAAGTTTTTGCATGATAATGAACATGCAGAGATAAGCACAAATCGTAAGCTCATAACTACATGGAAGTTTATTAAATGGAACCAACACCCAGATGGAGAAATCAGGCTTTAACTGCATCCCAGGAGTCCTTTCCACACCTACCCGCACCCAGCATCACCAGTATCTTCTCTTCTGACATTCAAGTGAGCTTTTTCTTTCTTTGAAATGTGTTTAAAAAAGAAGAAAAAGAAAGAAAAAAACCACAATGTAAAAGCTGGCTTCCTTTGCTCATTTTTATGTTTGTGAGATTCAAGCACATGGTTTAGGTAGAACTCCATTTGTTCTCCTCTACAGGGTGTTCTTTCCTTCTCATTTCTGTAGGGTGTTTCACAGTGTGAATACGATATGGTTTATCCAATAACAGATTTTTTCAAAAAAAAATTTTACTATTACATATATACATGTGCATTTCTAATAACTGTGTAATTAGTAATATCGTCTGGTATAGGATAAGTGTGCAGTTATTTTCAATAGATACAGTCCAATAATTTCTCAAAGGAATTATTCCAGTTTATACTTCCAGCTCCAATGAAAATGTTTCTAAATCCTTCTAATCCTTGCTTTAATGAAGAGGTTTTTCTTTTCTTTTTTTCTTTTTCTCCAGGCTTTTTCAATTCATCCATTCTGGTTAGCATCCCCAGTTGCCATTTATACACCGTTATTTTGTGAAATAATTATTCAAGTCTTTTGCTCATTAGTATTCTGTTGCTTCCTACAGATGTGGTACGCACACGTGCACACACGTCACAGCAAATATATTTAACTCTGTGATTTTCCTTTTCTATTTCTGCATTTTGACGTAAAGCTCTGAAGTCACTGTACCCTAACTCCTCATAGTATTTTTTTTTAATTTAAGAATTTTTTTTGTTACTTAAAGGTCATGAAGATATTTTGCTGGTTTTGTGTACATAGTTTTAAATTTTTCACATTTTTGTCCCTCTGAAATTGATTTTCATATGTGGTATAAGGTACAGGTCAAACTGCTTTAGTAATGTTTTTTAACATCACTTTGGCTTGGCTACTGTTAGTGATTGTTAATTGACAGTTATAGTAAAACCAAAACAAAATCCACCAAACTCATTGTCACTGAGTTAACTCCAACTTACAACGTCCCTAATGACACAGCACAATTGCCCCATAGAGTTTCCATGGTGCTCCCGGTGGATTCGAACTGCTGACCTTCTACTTAGCAGCCCTAGCTTGTAACTGCTATGCCGCCAGGGTTTCCAGCTCCAATTCATGGCGACTTCGCACATCACGGAGCCAGTCCTGCCTCAGGCTCACTGTCACCCCGCTATTGCTGCCATGTCCCCCCACCTCCAGGGCAGTTTCCTTCATTTTCACTGGCTCTCATTTTACCAAACCAAGATATCTGATAATGACTGGCCTTTTCCTGGTGACACGGCCAAAGTAAGGAAGACAGTGTCATCATTCTTGCTTCTAAGGAACATTTTAGAACCCAAAACCCAAACCCACTGTTATCAAGTTGGTTCTGACTCACAGCGACTCTGTAGACAGTGTAGAACCACCCCATGGAGTTTCCAAGGAGCACCTAGCAAGTTTGAGCCACCAGTCTTTTGGTTAGCAGCTGTAGCAATTAACCACTATACCACCAGGTCTTAGCTGTTTTTTATTTAAAAAGCTGTTTATCGAAATATCTGTAAAAGGGGAAAGATTTGTATGATGTAAAGAGAAACCAGAGTATTATTAGTAGTGGTAATAGTAGTATTTTTGCAATTTTTCTGTAAGTTTGAAATTATTTAAAAATGAATGAGAAAATGCAGAAGAATTTATATAATGGAGAAAATTAACATTATAAAAGGGAAAATTGACAGGTCCATTTCAACAGATTTAGACAAACCACTTAGTAGGATAAGGCTCTATTAATGAAGACAACTTTTCATAAACTAGAAATTAATCAAATTATTATTCTGGTGTGGTATACCTGTAAATGATTTATAGCAAAATTTATAATTAATGGTGAAATATTTGAAGCATTTCTCCTGATATCATAAATAAAATGAAGATAATTGCTAACACAGTCTCTGTCCAATGGTGTCCTGGAGATCGAGTTTAACAAACCGGATAAGAAAAAGAAATAAAAGTATTAACTTTACAAACAAAGATACAAAATTACTAATGTTGCACATGACAAAGTTTAAAAGAATCTTTTAATAGGGTATTAAAATTAATAAATGAATGTAACTAAATTTCTGTACCTAAGTTCACAATGTAAGTAGCCATTATATTTCAGTTAACCAAAAACAAATATTTTTTTAAAAAATTAAAAAATAAATCATTTACAAAGCATAATGATGCACAAAATACTTAGGAATACATATAGTAACATGTTTGACTCTGGTAAGCTAATGTCTATAAAACATTAATGAGAGATGTTAAAGGAGACCCAGATAAAGGAAGAGAAACGTTAAGTTCAAAGACAGGAAAAATAGAATTTTATGATGTCAGTTCTTTCCCAGTTGATCTATACACTTGATGTACTTTTATTAAAACCCCTCTGGGACACAGCTAGAAGACTTATACCAACTAACACCAAGATGCAGCACTGAAGTCTGATAATTAAGGCAGTGTTACACAACAGTTAAGTCCTCAGCTACTAATGGAAAACTTGGTCATTTGAACTCAGGTAGCATCTCTGAAAGAGAAAGACCCAGCAATCAACTTTAATAAGAATCACAGCCCAGAAAATCCTTTGGGCAGTTCTACTCTGCTACACATGGTTGCCATGAGTCAAAAATCATCTCAGTGGGACCTAACAACAACTATTGACACAAAATAGACAAAAGAGATCACAGAAACAGGTTCTGGAAATATCAACAAAATGCAGTCATCTGATACATATCATATGTGACACTTCAGTGCAGTGAGGAAAATATGATCTTTTCAATATACAGCTTTTTAAATAAAAACAGCTAAGACCTGGTGGTGTAGCGGTTAAGTGCTATTTTGTGCCCTGGATCGTTTGAGACTGATCTGCACTCAGGCTGTCCCAGGACCCTGAGCAACGCACCCATGCATTTCCTGCAGCTAAAGACATCCCATATGTGTTCCCATACCTCACGTGAAGCAGTGCAGGCAGCCTCCCGCCACGTCGATGCCCGTTTTATCCTGCTCCGTCTCTGACGTCTTTGAAGGGTTTTTCAAGATCTCTCCTTACCCAGCTCAGGCTCTCACGTGCCAAAAGGGGCTTTTCCCACCCCTAAACTTCTGCTGTGAGCTTGTCCTCCCAGCCCAAGTAGCACTCCGACATCCTGCTCTGGACGGCCACTACCCCCACTGCCCCTCTCCTTTGTGGGCGTCTAACTCACCTTGCTCACCATCACCCTGCAATACGCTGTCTCCACCCTTGCCCTTTCCCATAAACAGCCTCCACACCATGATCACTCTGTGCTGTGCCACTCTGTGGCTTCATTAGTGTCTTCAATTCATAGACCCGTGTAACAACACAGATACATTCATAGACACCACACGTTTCGTTGTGAGATGAAAAGCCTAACAACAAAGATAAAGATAACTAATGACACAAGTGAAAAATGAGCTTCCGTGCAAACAGATCACTGACTTTAAACCAACAACAATACAGTAACTACGGCTTTCCAAATAGAACAAATATTGCTTAATAAAAGCATCTGTTGATTGGACGAATCTTGACACAATAACAGAGCATTTTCAGTTATGATGGCTTCTGTTTGTCCAAGAAACTATAAGCCATGAAGTATTTATGACCCAAATGAATGTAAAACACGAGGCTGCCCCTGCCTGTGGTTTGCCACGCCCCCTCCCATGGTGTCCATAAAAGGTCCTGTGCAGACGGCCACATTGAAACTGAGGCCATCAATTTGCTCCTCCTCAACTTAACTTCCCGCTCCTGAAACCATGAGCTACTACGACAGCTACTACGGTGGCCTGGGCTGTGGCTACTACGGTGGCCTGGGCTGTGGCTACAGCTGTGGCTACGGTGGCCTGGGCTGTGGCTGTGGCTACAGGTACGGTGGGTATGGATGTCGCAGCTGCTGTCCATCCTGCTGTGGCCAATATTGGTCCCACACATTCTACTGAGCATCTTCCAGAGTCCCTCAGTGGTGTGTCCTAGGCAGTGTCTCCTATGCTTCCTGACCACGTGCCCAGGGTTCTTCTTATAAGCAATTTATTTCTCTTTCCAAACTTAGGACAACTTCAACTTCCAATCACACACTTCAGATTTACTGTGCTTCAGTTCAGTTGATCAACAACCAATTGTGATATCC
This sequence comes from Heterohyrax brucei, assembly GCA_028571685.1. NCBI lineage: Eukaryota > Metazoa > Chordata > Mammalia > Hyracoidea > Procaviidae > Heterohyrax > Heterohyrax brucei. The sequence goes on along the minus strand of CM053148.1, from coordinate 79,729,540 downwards.
CACAACTGATAAAAAACTTTTATCACTGGTCACAAGTCACTTCTCGATGTGTTTTAGCTTAACAACATTAATACAAAAAGGTTAAGTATTTTTTAAATAAATTTTATCTTTCATTGGAAAATTCTTTGCAATTATATTCATTTCTTTTATTCATATGGGCATGCTTCTGAATGTGTATTTTTTAAGGGCATGTAAAATGACCCCGGTCTTTACAGACTATTTAGAGAGTCTAGGTATTCAAGTGACAATAGTATGCTAGGGAGACCCTGACAGTGCGCTCGTCTGCTAACCAAAAAGTAGGCCTTTGAATTCACCAGCTGCTCCTGGAAAACCCTCAGGAGCAGTTCTACCCCGTTCTGTGGGCTTGCTTGCAGTCAGAATCAACTTGATGAAGATATATTGGCCTTTGGCTAGGTAGGAGCATCTTCAGGGAGTAGGCACAAGGTCCAGAGTCCTCCAAGTCCCGGAACCAGAACTGGAATCCTTCCTGACTAAGATCAAGGAAAGTGATACGTCTTAGTTGTCTAGTGCTGCTGTGACAGAAATACCACAAATAGATGGCTTTAACAAAGAAATTTGTTTTCTCACAGTCTAGTAGACTAAACTAAATTAAAAAACCCGCTGCTGTGGAGTTGATTGCAACTCAAAACTACCCTACAGGACAGGGTAAAACTGCCCTACAGAATTACCAAGGATCATCTGGTAGGTTTGAACTGCTGACTGTTTTAGTTAGCAGCTTAACCACTTAACCACTATGCCACCAGGATTTCTGTCTGGTAGACTAGAAAGTCCAAATTGAGGGCCTCAGCTCCAAAGAAAACCTTTCCCTCTGTGTTGGATCTGGGAAAAGGTCCTTCTTGTCAAACTTCCCCTGGCCTGGGAGCTTCTCTGTGCAGGAACGTGGAGTTCAAAGGGCATACCCTGCTCCAGGCACTGCTCTCTTGGGTATGAGATCCTCTCTCTCCACTGGCTTTTCTTTCTATCTCTTGAGAGACAAAAGGTGGTACAGGCCACAACCCAGGGACTCTCCCTTTACGTTGTCTCGGGGATGTAACCTTAGTAAGAGTGTTACAGTCCCACCCAAATCCCTTTAACACAAAATTGCATTCACAGAATGGAGAACCACCACATAGTTCTGGAAATCACGGTCTAAGCCAGTTGACGTATATTCTGGGGAGACACAATTCAATCCACAAGATGATGGCTATAACTGCCAACTACTTCTAATAGCACATGTGAACATACGTGTATTCATGACCATCTGCAGCCTCTAAGTCCACTTACGTGATCAGGCTAAAGACCTGGCCTCATTCTCGCTCTCTTTTATTTTTCTTTTTAAATCAAAACAGTTAGCAGAAACCATAGTTCCAGTATTTGTTTTTGTCTGTCTCTCAGCATCATACCACTGGAGTCCATCATTTAGATTTGTGTTTTTTTATTGCTTTGTTCTGCTTCTCAACACCACCCCATTGGCGTATATTGTTTAGAAGTACATTTCTGTAGATACAGTTGCTTTGTTCACATTTTCCCAGTTTCTCTTTCTGCAAAAACTTCTCACTCCAATGGGATTTGGAAGCCCACCAAGCCCACCACCTCTGAGGCTGTGATCCTATGGATCCACCTAACATTCTTATCAAAAAAAGATCTCAGGAAAAGTTTTCTTCCAGCCTTTTCAACACACTGGAATTCAACAAACAAAGATAACAATATTCCCTCTTGGACTATTCACTTTGACATTGGGTAGTTTGAACTTTTTCTTTTAGGTACAAGATAACAGTTTTCTCACTGACATCTTCATTCAAATCCAGTCACCAGAAACAACAGGAAATATAATTTGTTTCTGACTAAATATCATATATCTTCCATAATTATTATTTGATTTGGAAGTAATTGCAATATTCTCTTGAGAAGATGTATATCTAGGCGATATCTTTTTGAAACTAGGAAACTCATGCTGACAATCTGCCCAAATAGCATTTTAAACTGCAAATTCGTGTTAGTAATTAGGAACCGATTTGTTATACATTTATAAAACAGAGCACATTTGTATATTCCAAAAAAATCAACTTTAATTATAACAGTATCTATCTAAATAATAATTATAATTTTGATCTGGAATGCTGGAACTTCTTCCAATGTCCTTGTACAATTAAGCCATCATCATTCCATGAATAACAGAATGACATTATTAGAAGTCATATAATTCATCACATTAAGACCACTGTATTAGAGGCTCCCGGTTAATTTTTTTTTTTTTTTTTGAGTGGTTGAATGGACAATCCTTATGAAAAAGCAAGATTATTCATTTATGCATGCACGCACATGCACACACACACATATATCCAAGTCTCAGTGTCTAAAGATGACATAAATTTTATTGCTGGTACTGTTAGAGATGACTTAGTGCAGCAGCAGACAGTAAGAGCTCGGGAAGCTGGTATCTCACCCCACCCCTCAAAAAACTCACTGCTGTTGAGTCAATTCCTACTCTTAGTGGCCCCGTAGGACAGACTGGAACTGCTCCATAGAGTTTCCAAGGAGTGCCTGGAGGATTCCAACTGCCAGCCTTTTACGTAGCAGACGTAGCACTAACCACTTCACCACCAGGGTTTCCTTGCCTCTCACACGACTGTCTTAAGGCTGGGACTGGAACAGTGATGCAGAAACTAAGCTGCTCACTCCCCACATCTAACCCAACAGGCAAGTCAGAGAAGGTCAATACAAACTATTTCAGAACCACGTAACGTAAAATTACTCCTCAGTACCTGTTAAAGCTGTATTTATTAAGTCACCAGTCTGTTTACATAGGAGGTGATTTTTGAATGACACAGCATATGTATTGTCCCCTGTCTAGGTTACTATCAATAGAAACCCATCCAGGCTCCCTGTTTGCACACAGAATGATAATTTGCACCTCCATGGTGCAAATGGTTAACAGGCTCAGCTACTAAGAGAAAAATTGATGGTACGAGTCTACCCGGAGGCAGCTGGGAAGAAAGTCCCAGGGATCTGCTTCCAAAAAAATAAGTCATTGAAAAACTTGTCAAACACAGCCCTGGTCTTGCATACATGGAGTCATCACAATAGTCAGAATTGACTGGACAGCAACCAGTTTTGTTTGTTTTGTTTTGTTCCCCCCAAAAACATCTCTTCCTTCCCCCATCAGAGTTAATGAAGGACAGACGGTGACTTTCAGATCCAGGACGTCAATTCCTTTCTCCTCAGCTGAGCCTCCCGCTTCTGACACCACGTACTACAGCCACTACTGCAGTGGCCTGAGCGGTGACCACTGTCATGACTGTGGCTCTGTGTGTGACTGTGGTTACCGTGGCTGTGGAGAACACAGATCTGCTTATTGCTGTCCATTCGGCTGTGGTAGACAGGGGTTGTATGGGCTCTAATGAGGATCTTTTTGAGCAGCTCAGCCTGGATTTCTCTTCTGTCAATACACAGACTCTGCCTCCCTCCAACTTTCATCATTTTAGTAGTTTCATTCTGTCTCAATGGTAAACATACGCTAGGCTGTCTGGAAATGTAAGTACAGATCTGACATGTTTCATCTCGTTTAACCAAAATCACGTGCCCTGTCAGCCATTTCGAAGATACTTTTCTTTCTGACGGTAATAATACTTTTTTTTTCTTTTTTTAGCAAATGTCATGAAAAGTTTGTTTATTTTCAGTAAACAAATGTCATCCTTTGCTATCAAATGGATTCTGATTCCATAGCATCCCTATAGGACAGAGTACAACTGCCCGTAAGGTTTCAAGGTTGTAATCTTTCCAGAAGCTGACTGTTAACGTCATTCTCCCACGGAGCAACTGGTGATTTGAACCACTGACCTTTTGGTAAACACTCCATCAGTTAGCTGCTGCATGACCAGAGCTCCTAAATTTTCCCACAGCTACTATTATTTACTGTAGTCTGCATTTATTTCTCTCTATTGGGCTTGTATTTTCATGTGTTAGGTGCTGTGTGTGTGTCTGTGTGTCTGTGTGCATGTGTGCGTGTCAAGTATCACATTTGTTCTTCATACACCAAACCCCAACCAAACTCATTACTGTGCAGTCAATTCCAACTCATAGCAACCCTAGAGATAGAGGAGAATTGCACCATAGGGTTTCCAAGAAATGCCTGGTGGACTCGAACTATCGACCTTTTGGTGAGCAGATGCAGCTCTTCACCACCATGGAGTTTCCATTCTTCATATGGCCCCTATAAAATCTGCTCTTTCACAATCTTCTGCAGCATCTCCTTCTCTCCATGCCTTATCAGGTTAAATTATAATCCTTCTCTCCACGCCTTATCAGGTTAAACTATAATCTTACAACTAGTGAAGCCACAATCCTTTTTCCCTCAGACGTTCGTAAGCCTCAAGCTGTGGACTTTTCTGCTGCTGCCACCAAACAGGGCTGTGTCATCCCAGCTGAGCTGTTGAACCACTCACATATTCCTGGTTTCTCCTCTGCAGTTCAAAGGAGTAGCATTTGAAACATATGCCTTGTCTGATGATTATATGCTAAGTGGGCTCTCTGTCTCTCACATCAGTGAAATTCTCTTGAGATGGGTCCCTAGCCACAGTCTTGGAAAGCTGGGTGTAAGCAAAAAGAATCACTGCTTTCTCCCTTACATAGGTGGCAGCTTATTTTTATATTTCCACTTCTTCATGCAAAAACATGATAACTACATATTCATTCCACTGGTTCTAGCTTCCTCCCAAATTCTACTCTGAGGACTATTTCTGTCAGTGACAGTTCATCTAATGATCCATCAGTGAAATCAACTCCCTTCTTGACTAGACAGATGGATTTTTTTTATTTGATTCCCAAAACTGCAAAATTTGATCAAAATGTGAATATTAGCATTGTTCTATTTGAGGTATAGTTCAATAGTAACATGTATAGACATACCTAGTTGATGAAACCAGTTAAGTGTTCAACTACTAATAGAAAGGTTGGTGATTCAAACACACTCAGAGGCCCCTTAGAAGACGAATCTGGTAATTGGCTTCCAAGGTCACAGCTCTGAAAATTTATGAAGCAGTTCTGCTTGCACAGCTGAGATCACCACAAGCACACTGGAGATCACCACAAGCACACCAGAGATCATCAACCAAATGGGCTAGCAACAGCTGTGACATGCATGTTTTTTGCTTAGTTTTTAAAACAAAGATAGCTAAGAATACCTTGGGAAATGGGGAGAAAAAAAGCCATTGACATCAAGTCAATACTAAGTCACAGTGACCCTAAAGGAAGAGTAGAACTGGTCCTTGGACTTCCAAGGAGATTCAAACGCTGACCTTTCAGTTTGTAGCCACAGTTCTTAACCCCTACACATCAAGGTTTCCATACAACCAATTAGAAAGGAAAAATTCAGTAATAGGTATAACACCAGAAAAGCAAACTCCAGAAAAAAGGATGCTTCATTATCTCATTAAGAAAATTTAAATTATCTAATCAATTATTCTTTTGAGATTGTGAGGACATTCTCAAATTGCATAACTTCGGCGGGCCATGTTAATAGTGATTTTATTTATAGACAATATACACTTTCCTAGATTCATTAACAGAGTACATTCTTCCTCCAAAACATATGTATGGTGATACTAAGCCCACCAAACCACATAGACACCTACTCCTCGCTTATGAGCACGGTTACGTTCCAAAAACCAGATTATTTGAAAATCAGCATTATGTAAAAAGGGAGAAATTTTTGTTCATTTGTTTGTTTTGTTTTGTTTTTTAAAACAGACAATCCATTTCTCCTTTTTTTTACACAGAAACGTAACCACAGTAATAGTAGCAGCTAAGATTCGTTGATGTGCTCATCACTGTGCTGAGTCTGGTTATGAGTCACTGTTCTGCAGAAAAGGAGGCTCCGGGGAAAGAAAGCCGGGTGGAGGAGGGCCATGTGGCTGCAGGGCCCAAGGGTGCCCCCTCTGCTGCACTAGAGGGTCCCTCTGAGAGGCCACCTCAAGGGCTCTGCACCTACCCCTGCCAGCTCTATGTTCATGACCCCAGAGCCTTTTAAAACATAGTCCTTTTAAAAAATAGTTTTATTCCTGAAGGTCTCCTATTGATCAACCAATTATGTTTCTTTAGAACAAAATGCAATTAAGGCAAATCTAAGTCTTGACGTGTTAAAAATTTCTCTTCTGGATTTCAAAATTGTTGCAATGACTTTTAGTGCCTCATTGACTAAAACAAAAAAAAATGACATGAATTTTCGTATGTAATTATTAAGTATTAAAAGTCACACTACAATGACTCTCCTCTTTTGAAAAGATGAATGTGGCTTATGCTTATCATTAATTCAAGCATTCTTAGTTTAGTATTACCTATTTCAGGAACCGGCTTAGGTTTACAATCAAGCATATTCCTAATTTTTTAAATATCTGTTAAAGCTAAGAAATATCTTTGCCATAAACTAGCAGATGTAATCTGAAGTATCTTTATAGTGATTTGTAAGTGACAAAATTGCCAGCTTAATCAGCTTATAACACCATTAGACCCTCCCAATTCATTTCAAAGTCTAGAATTGGAACCCATAGTGCATACAAAATCATTTTCTTCCTAATAATTAATCACTTACACTTATCTAGTGTTTTAGTCAGCTAGTGCTGCTGTAACAGAAATATCACAGAGTGGGTGGCTTTAACAAAGTAAAGTTTATTCTTATACACAGTCCGGTAGGCTATAAGGCCAAATTTAGGGTGTCTGCTCCAGGAGAATGCTTTCCTCCTTGTTGGCTCTGGAGGAAAGTCCGGTACTCCATCCGTCTTTGTCCAAGGAGCATCTGAGCACAGGAACCTCGGGTCTGAAGGACACGCTCTTCTCCTGGTGCTGCTTTCTTGATGGTGTGAGGTTTCCAATTTTCTACTTGCTTCTCTTTCCTTTTATCTCTTGTGGGATGCAAGGATTAAGAGTGGGGCAAGCCACACTCCAGGAAGACTCCCCTTAAAGTGGAGCAGGGAGGTGATCCTACAAAGGGATTTACAGTCCCATCCTAATCCTTTAACATACAGCACGGTGAAACCACAAAATGGAGGACAATCATAGAATACAGGGAATCACGGTCACGTATTTTTGGAGGAATGCAATTCAATCAGTGACATCTAGTAAAACCAATCCAAAATAAACAAAAAACCAAAATGCATTTCCTTCGAGTTGATTCCAACGCACAGCAACTCAGAAGAGTAGAAGTGCCCGATACAACTGCACTTACTGATGTGGATCAAGGACCACGGTCTTTAGTACGGATCACACCTCAACGTAAAGTGAACAAAATCCTCACAACTGGACCAGTAAGTAACATCACAATAAACAATGAAAAGACAAAGGTTGCTGAAGGATCGTTCCACTCGGATCCCCAATCAATACCTGCAGAAGTAGCAGTCAAGAAATGAAACGACACAATGTATTAGGCAAATTCACTGAAAAAAAAAAAAAAACTTCTTTAAAGTATTGAAAAGCAAAAAAGTCACCTTGAAAACTAAGGTGAGCCTGATTCAAGCCGTGGTGTCTTCAGTTCTCTCATACGCGTGGACAATGGATCAGGAAATCAGAAGAAGAACTGATGCCTTTGAGTTTTGGTGTTGGCTGAGAACAATTAATATGTCAAGGACTGCCAAAAGAATAAACAAATCTGTCATGGAAAAAGTACAACTGGAACGCTCCTTAGAAGCAAGGGTGGTGAGACTTCGTCGCTCATACTCATGCTGTAGACATGTCCTCAGGAGGGATCAGTTCCCGGAGAACAACATCATGTTTGGTAGAATAGATGCTTAGTGGAGATGAGGAAGACCCTTAACGAGATGGAATGACACAGTGGCTGCAACCACGGGCTCAAGCGTGACCACTGAGAGGGTGGGGCCGGACCAGGCAGGGTTTCCTTCTGCTGCGCGGGGGACCGCTGTGAGTCAGAACCAGCTGGACAGCGTCTAACTGCAACAGCAGCAGCAGTGGCGGGGTTTCCAAGGCTGTAATCTTTAGGGAAGCAGAATGCCGCGTCTCACGTCCACAGAGGGGGTGATGGGTTCAAGCTTCCCGCCTTTGGATCAGCAACTGAGTGCTTTAATTTAAAGACCATGTCACTGAGCCACCTCATGTTTCTAATACCAAACCCACCAAACCCGCTACTGTGGAGTCAATTCCACCCTTTGGGTGCCCAGGAGATTTTTACATACGAGGCACTAAATTATGGTAAAACTCAGGGTGATTGCTTCTTTTCTTTAGTGAGATAATAAACAGTCACAGTGGAAGGGACAGTGGAAAAAAACTGTCAGGTAAGAGCCCTGGGGTGACGCGACCATCAGCCAGCTAATAACTACAAATGAAATAAATACTTTTATCAAGTTACAATTCGAGGGAACATTGGTAAACTCTTCAAAAGTAACTAGTGTCAAAGGAAATAATCTAAAGCTTAAATGGTAGAAACCACGACTCTGTAAGTCTGCATACTAAGCTTTGATTTGCCTTCCAAACTATGTTGTATTTTGCGTGCCAGCTTGATGTAATAGAACCCTAACTTCATGAGAAGTTCTGTATAAACTGTTTTATGTATAATTTTTAAAGTCCAAATATGTGGTTGATATGGGGTCTATAACCATGGGGCATTAGAAAGGGTTATCTTCCCTGACATGTGTGCTTGAGAAATACACTGCCAGGAAAATCAAAATTCCCGCTTTGTTAATTTAGGTGGGGTTGTGGGTACAATGGCCCACCTGACAGCTGTACTTCAGAGAGTGGACATGCTGTGGTGGCTGGTGTGTTGCTATGTGTTAGAAGCTATGCCACCAGTATTTCAAGTACCAATAGGGCCACCCATGATAGACAGGTTCCAACAGAACTTTCAGACAAAGACAGACTAGGAAGAAAGCCCTGGCCACCTGCTTCTGAAAATTAGCCAATGACAACCTGAGGGATCACAACAGAACTCTGTCCAGTGTAGGGCTGGAAGAGGAGCCCCCTAGGCCAGGAGGCAACAATGGACTGAAGCACCCCGACAGTCTTGAGGGTGGCATGGGTCTGGGCAAGGAGTTCGTCGTGTTAGACACGGGCTCACTGTGATTTGACGCCGGCCCCACAGTGGCGAACAATAACATCACTAAGAAAGAGAGTCATCACTGAGAAGCCTCTTTGGACTTCTACGGCAATGTACTTGTCATTTGGAAATGAAAACTATACCGTTGACAAAGTGATAAAACAGCCACGAATTCTGAAGGAATAAAGAACCAGGAAGATTCTGGCATGTTCACTGGTTGTTATGCACACTGTTGTGTGATTTAGATTGTGTAACTCAACAGACTCAACAGCATTTGAAATGTCTGTGGGAAACATAGATGGTCTCCGAAAGTCTCCAAGGGTCTTCAAAGGTGAATCACAGCACTAGCTTTTAGGATTTTGAAGCAATTCTGTCTACATTGTCTTCTATAAAGTTATAATTTTCTTTTTTAAGTTTTATTGTGTTTTAGGTGAAAGTTTACAATGCCAATTAGTTCCTCATTCAAAAATTCATACAAGTTGTTTTGTGACATGAGTGGCGGTCCCTGCACCGTGCCAGTCTTTTGCCGGTCCCTTCCTCCCCGGATTCTCCGTGTCCTTTCATCCAGTTGTCCTGTCCCTTTTTGCTTTCTCAGCTTTGCTTCTGAACCCAGTGCTCTGGGTTTGCTTCCCTAAAGAACCCAGCCTAAGACAGTGACCTAGATACTGTCTCTCCTTCTTAGCAGTCTAAGTGGAGTACACACAGAAGCATTCCATCATCAAATGGAAGTGGTACATATGCGACAAGACACAAAGAGGTGAAGAAAGAACAAACACATTATTGAAGCAAGTGGCCTGAGCTCTACTGAAAAAGGAATCGTCCTGGGTTCAGGTGGTTCTGCCAAGAGGCTGGCACCAACTCAAGAGCCAATACTGGAGGCACATCAAAGATAGCGATGAAGGAAAAGACTCAGTTGTCTTGGATCCTCCTAAAACATTCCTGCATCCAAATGCTGCTTATCTCTCAAAACTTAAGGTTATGCACAGGTGTATGAAACATAGTCAGGAAATCATTCACCATCCAGTCTATTCTAACTCACTGTGACCCATGCTTATGAGAGCAGAGCTGTGCTCTGTGCTGTGATCTCAGTGCTTGACTTCTCAGAGGTGGATCACCAGGCCTTTCTTGTAAGACACCAGTGGACAGAGTTCAGCCACCAAACTTCTGGCTAGCATGCAGTGTGTTCACTGTTTTTCCCACCTAGCAACTCCATAGAGCTCATATCCTTTAAGGAAATGGAACAAAAGTCTAACTCTCTAAACACTTTGAGCCCCAGAAAGGTCTGCACTACGTTCCTGTGACCTAAGAGTCAAATAAAACTATCAGCTTTATTCTTTGTTTGTTTCTTTCTTTTTTTGTTGTTGTTGTGTGTGCATATGAAGAAACACATGTGTACCCTGGTGCAGACACAGAAGAATTAACCAAATATCTTCTTTTTAACGCTTTAGTTAGTGTTGGTTTAATGGTCTACCAGCCACTTTTTATAGCTCCAGACCTCCTAGCCAAGTGCCGTGGAGCCAGACCTCCTAGGTAGGCAGTATTGTGGTGCAAATTAATGTAGCATAAAGGTGAGTCCCTTCTGAAATGTGAGAAGCCCCTTAGACTGGAGTCAGAGCCTTATTGCTGTACAGGTTGAGCATTCAATTAGGTGATGCTTCCTGGATGTGTTAATTTTGTAAAATATCTGCCTTTTTCTCTTTATTTCTGTGAGGCAAGGCTTGTGAGCATATTTATGGCTCTCCTGGTTGATAATTAGGGAGTCTTGATGGACTTGTTTTAGTTCTTCTATGTCATATTTGGAAAACCAGCATTTCTATATGAAAGCTAATAGAAAGGAGCCCACAAAAAAATTTCTATTTAGTTTTTATTGGTATATTGTCGTATCACAGACAGACAGATACCAGATATCTGCCATATTGGCAGATATGATAGATACCAGAATGTCCTTTGCCATATTGGCCCCAGACCCCATTTCTCAAAGTCCATTTTACCAACCCAAAATTTAAATTCACTCAGTTACTAAGCTTGCATTCCAATACTAAAAAGGCATGCCATAAAAAAAAAGATAATGAAAGCTTTTTTCCCTCTGTAAGGAAGAGGGATTTAAAAAAATGTAAGGCAACAAAATGTCCTAACTTTCCATAAACCCAAAGAACCAAACCCACTGCCGTCGAGTTGGGTCCGACTCACATGACCCTCTGTAGAGTACAGCCTTGCAAAACCGCAGAGTTAGACTCAACTAGGACCAGTGACAGTGTGGACACACAGAGAGCTGTTTGTTCCTGAGGCTTCTATATGGAGCCCTGGTGACATAGTAATTAAGAGCTCAATTGCTAACCAAAAAGTGGGGAGTTCAACACCACCAGATGTTTCTTGAAGAAACCCAATGAAGCAGTTCTACTTTCTCCTACAGGACTTTTGGGAGTCAGAATCAACTCAACGGTAATGGGCTTTTTTAAATTTTTTTAATGATTTATATAGATAACATCACAGCTGTGCGGATTTGACTGCACATCTGCAGATATGAGGAAAAGGTATTATTAGCAAAATCACTGAAACCTCTTTGCTCCTGATGATGTCATGCTACATGGTTATAAAGTTTAATTCAGCATCAGGGTGAGGCAAGTCTGAGTTCAGCATCTTTTCTTTCTTCCACCTACCCCCCCTCACATAAAGCATATCAACTGTTAGCCAGGATCTTAACCCACAACAAAACTATGCCAACTTTAGGGAGATTTTTTTTAATGTAAAAACTAATTAATGAGACTTTAAAACACAAGTTAGTCTATGAGTTCTGACAAAAAAAGTGCGACATACCAAACTGCTGAACGTCAGTACAGTCACGTTCAAAGTACTGTCCTTGGGAACCTATATGCTAATTCCAAGCGCTCAGTCCACCCTTCGAAGCAATTTGGGAACTCTTTCTAGAATGGCCATCAGAGCTGTGTTACCCTTGATGTCCTGAATGTCATCCAGATGTCTTCCTTTCAATATTTCCTCCATCTTCAGGTAAAGAAAAAAGTCACTGGGGGCCAGATCAGGTGACTAGGGAGGGTGATCCAATATAATTACTTGCTCACTGGCTAAAAACTCCCTCACAGACAACATACAATTAAGTTGGTGAGCTTGCTACCACGCCACCATGTGCAAAGGCCATTCCAGAAAGAGTTCCCTAATTGCTCGCAAAGGTGGACTGGGCTCTGGCAGGGGTGCATAGCTTCCCAAGGGGAGTAATTCTTAGGTGACCACAGTGATAGTCAGCAATGAGGTATGGAGCACTTGGAACAATTAAGTCTGTGGACTTAATTGTCTGACCTCATATACACGATGTCTCAGGCTGTCCTGAGGCTCAGAAGCCTTGCAATGTTTAGTGATGCTTTTATTTGTTTCAAAGAAAAACAACAACAAAAGATTACTCTTCGCTCTCCAACTAAAATCATAAATCTTAACAAAAATTCGCTACTACAGCTGCTAAATGGAGGCCTGCGTTCCCCTGATGGGTACGGATGTAGTGATGGTTGTGGCTTTGGTACTTTTAGAATCTTGAGCTGTGTTTATAGACGTGTGTGTGGTGGCTGTGGGTTTGACTTCAAGTCCTCTATGTTCGTAGCAAGCAAGGTTGTGTCATCTACATATAAACCAAAGAAAAAAAAATGACATAGAATTAACTCTTACTCATAATAACTCTGCAGAACAAAGCTGCTCTGTAGAGTTTCCAAAGAAGGCCTGCTGGATTTGAACTGCCAGCCTTTCGGTCAGCAGCTGTAGCCGTTAACCAGTACACCACCAGAGCTTCCTGTCTGCATATAGCAAGTTGTGAACTAGCATTCCTCCATAGTCAATAAAACACGGGTAAACATCCTTCCAGCACTCTCTGCTTATAGTCACCATTTGACATCAGCAACAATATTCCACTCTTCAAGTCCTCTTCTGAATCTGCCTTCAATTTCTGGCGGTTCCTAGTCAACGTACCATTGCAACTTGTTTAGAATGATCTTTGGCAAAATTTCACTTGCATGTAATGTTAATGATACTGTTCAGTAATTCGTGAAATATGTCAGATCACCTTTCTTTGACATAAGTACCTTTACAGATCTCTTCCAGTTAGTTAGCCACCTATCTGTCTTCCAAATCTCTTGGCATAGATTAGTAAATGCTTCCAGTGCTGTCTCTGTTTGTTGGAACAGCTCAGTTGTTGCTTCGTGAATTCCTGAAAGCTTGTATTTTTTAAACATTTTCAATGCATCTTGGACTTATTTCTTCAATATTGTCACAGGCTACTTCCTGAGATGGTTGAACATCATCCAGTTCTCTTTTGCTTCATTGGGCACCTCAGTGACCGACCTGCACTGGGAAGGGTCCAGGGCCCAGAGGGACAGGAAAGGGAGTGGGAAAATTCACTCACACAAGAAACACATCACACAAGATAAAGTTGAGGCCAGGTGGGACCAAAGTTCAGAACAATGGCCACCATCCATCAATAGGAAACTTTATTTATAAGGCTACAACCAGGAGGTTGGTAGAGCAGTTTATTTCGCCAAAAATGGTTACAATGGTATTGAGGCATTTCATGACTGGCTGATCCATACGCAGAAGTATCAGCATGGCACGAGGTAAGAGAAAAAGGCAAAGGTCAGGCATTCTCAGAGGCTCTGTCATACTTGAGAAAGGCCTAAACCTGTGTGCAGAAGTATCAGTAAGGTGGGAGATAAGAAGAAGGAGAAACAGGCAAAGGTTAGGCTTCCTCGGGGGCTCTGCAATACCCGAGAATAGCCTAGACCTGCATCAGTAAGGCAACAGGTGGGACAGCACATTCCTAGCAGCCCACAGCACCTTTTGATACAGTGACTCTGTTCATTCTGTCTTCTTTTTGATGCTTCCCGCATCTTTCAATGTTTTGCCTATCTCAGCTGCCAAACCCACTGCTGTTCAATCAGTTCTGACTCATAGTGATCCTACAGGACAGAATGGAACTGCTCCATAGAGTTTCCAAGAAGAATCTGGCAGGGGCGAACTACTGAACTTTTTATTGTGTGCTATAGCACTTAACCACCATGCTACCAGGGTTTCTTCTAATTAAACTCTTCAATATTGCAACTTGAGGCTTGAATTTTTTCTTCATTTCTTTCAACTTCAGAAACATTGGTGTGTTCTTCCTTTTTGGTTTTGTAATGCCGAGCTCTTGTCCATCTCCGCCTCTGTTACTTTTTATTCTCAAGCAGCCCTTTGAAATCTTCTGTCCAGCTCTTTTACTTCACTTTTTCTCTCATTTGCTTTAGCTACTCTGTTCAAGAGCAAGTTTCAGAGTCTTCCTAACATCTATCTTGTCTTTTCTGTCTTTTAATGACCTCTTACTTGCCTCATCTATGATGTTCTTGCTGTCATCCCACAACTTATCTGGCCTTCAGCCCCTGGTTTGCACTGTATCAAACCTACTCTTAAGATGGTCTCTAAATTCAAGAAGAATATATTCAAGGTCATACTTTGGCTTTTGTGGGCTTATTTTAATTTTGTTCAGCTTCAGCATAAGATTGGTTATGAGCAACTTATGGTCTGTTCTACAGTTGTCCCTGTTCTTGTTTTGACTAATGATACTGAGCTTCTCCATCATCTAATACCAGAAATGTGGTCGATTTGATTCCTGTGTGTTCCATTAGAAGAAGCCTACATGCATAGCACCCATTTCCATTGTTGAAACATACTAGTCTGTTTCATCCCACTAATTAACATCTAGGATATCAGTTTTTATGCATTCCATTCATTTTGGACAACTTCTAGTTTTCCTGGATTCATACTTCTTAGATTCCTTATTCCAATTATTAGTGGATGCTTTCAGCACTTGGCTTGACTTGGCTTTCAGCTATTTCTTCTCATATTGAGTCATGTCACATCAGCAAATGAAGATCTGTCCACACATGACATTTCCATGAGTTAGAACAGACTCCCTCATGACTGGTTTGATTTTTTATTATGTTAGAAAGAGCAGCTCCTTCACGTGCATAACTAAGTGTGGAGACAAGTTTGCATCTGCTTATGTTAGGAAAGAAAAACCAGTGGAAGCTTCCCTGATGGTGAGAACACAAGCAAGCAGTAGGTAGTAGAAAATTAGCCTAATCTTTAAACATTTTTGCATCAGTTGACTTAGTATTACATTCATATATCTTTTGTGAACGAAAATAACATGAAATAAATGTTTAACAACTAAAAGCATGGTCAAAATAGTTGAAAACTAAATCCTAAATCTGTAGCATTGAGGGAAGCTGTAGAGGTACGGCTTCATTTAACTTTTGTCTCATTTGCAATTTATTTGCTAGTCTTCACTGTAGTCGACTTTAACTTTCTTTTTAATTAACAGCTGGTACTCTGACTCTAATCAGTTAATTTATTTTTTTGATATACTTGTTTACTTAGGCTAAAGAGAAAGGACTACTTATTCCCACTTCTCTGATGTGAAATGTGACAACACTATACACATGGATTTTAAATTAACACACTAGATCTCACTCCCAGGAGAGATTTCCTACCTTAATTAGCACCGACTTCCACCATTCCACACTGGCATATAATGAGGACCAAGGTTATTTTAGGAAGCATTACACAATAATTTGAATTTATGTGCAGCTACCCAAAAACAAAGCGACTCATGGAAAGCTCTCAAAAGACTTGCCAATATTATTAGTCCAGTGATGTGGCAGCTTCATTAACTTGCTAAAGCAATTCTGTGTTCTGGACCCCTAATGACTAGAGTTGATACACACTTTCTTAGCTTGTTTCTACAAACTCTGCTAGAGACACAAAAAGGAGTACAGACGAGAGCTCCAGGGAGCAAGTAGGATGTATAAACCTTGGGAATCTTCAGCTAACTTAACTCTCCCGTGTTGGTCCTTAGTCGGGGAGAGAGAGAACTTAGACCACCTTAGCAGCTGTGGAAAAACTGCACATGCCTCCAAGCATGTGCTAACTGCTTTGTTGGGGAGGTCGTTGAATGTGAACTCTTTGTAAAGTGTCTTTACCGTAAAAAATTGCCCGGGAGAACCACTTAAGTAGATTCTCAGCTACTATACTAGTCAGTAATCGGTTTACTCAATTAAAAATATATTCTTAACATACAGAATACAGTAACTTTACCAGTATGAACAAATAAAGCATTGATTCATGATTTTGCAGGTAATAGTCATTGACTGTATTCTATGCTGATAATATGTAGATTATCTTTATGCATAGTCTCGTGGTCTACATGAGAGGTCTTCGAACCCACATTACCCTTGTTACTGTGTGTGGCTTTTACTTTTACCATGCCTGGATTCCTCCACTTAACACAGATAACGTAAACAAAGACTATTTCTAAATTAATTTTTTTCCTTAAAAAGGCAAAGGATATGAATATGGTCCTGAGAAATCAAGAAAAATAAAGTAGTTGGTGAAAATCTACAATATCTGCATTGCTGTTGGGGAGGATATCGTGATATATGGGAACTCAGTACTAGTGCCCATTTGAATACGTAAGCTCAGGGCAAAATAGGAAATAATGATACATAGCCCAGCATAAAGGTACACAGTTGGTACACAGCACAGTATAAAGACAAATGGGAAATGTTGGGCTATGCTATAGACCGTAAACACTGCAGCAGTCCAGATAAGAGGACATCAGTGACAGCTAGTGAGGAGTGCAAGGCTTCCTGGGAGGGGCAGGGGGACTCGGAGTGGCATTTGGAGGAATGCAAATTAGAAGCCTGGATGGTGACACTTCTGCTCCCTTACTTTGGACAAGTCATTAAAACTCATTGCCGGTAAGTTGATTCTGACTCATAGTGACCTGATAAGACAGAGTAGGACTTCTCCCAGTTTCCAAAGTGCTCCTGGTAGATTTGAACTCCTGAACTTTTGGTTAGCAGTCTTAACATTTAACCACTATGCCACCAGGGTTTCCGTGGATGAGTCTCTAGGATTCCAGTTTCTGGAAAAGGATATCATGTTTGGTAAAGAGAAGTGTCAGAAAGGAAGAAAACCTTTAATGAGTTACACTAACACAGTGGCTACAACAGTGGCCCCTGACATTCCAGTGAACACGAAGATGGCACGGGACTTGGTGATGTTGCCTTCTGCTGCATGTAAGGTCACCCTGGGTCAGAGCAAACTCAAAGATAACTAGCAACAATAATACATCCACTGCTTAATTCTGGTTCTATATTCTGGGACACTAATGAACATCTAGACCAGCCATAGTTAGGATAAGGGTCACTGTCCTGGTTCTTACAGGCTCATTTCTTCTTTGCTGCCTTACTCTTTGTCGTTCTTCAAAAACCAATCTTCTGTATTTTAAATTTATTCACGAGTCCTCATTAGACAAGTCAGTACCTTGTGTTCTTTCTAAAACATTCATGACAGAAATGCTCACTCTCAATTTCTCAGTATTCAGTCTTCATTGTTCACAAAATTCACGTAGCTCCGTGTTCTGTGACTGAAGCCCCTGTGTGGTACAAGCAGTTTGGGATTCATCGCCAATCTATAGGTGGATTGTTAGAACCCACCGAGCAATGCCACGGGAAAAGAGGTCTGGCAGTGTGCTTCGGTGAAGACCACAGCCATAAAGCTCTTTGAAGCACAGTTCTCCTCTAATACGTGGAGTCCTCATGGATTAGAATTGACTCAAAGGCAGCAGGCATGGGTCTTAATGTACTCTGACTATTATTATCTTGGACTGTGTAACTCTGAGAAATACTGGAAGGGAAGGTAATCACTCTTTCCATAAACAGCCTTGTAAAACTGGCTGCTGCAAATCTTCAGAGAGCCTTCGTTGCCTCAACTACTGTGGCCATGAAGACAGGAAGGAGGCTACCTTTAGGTGCAATTCATCCTCAAAAACACTATGCTTCCTCTACCACTCAAATTTTGTGACTAGTTCCTTACAGTGAGGAAAAAAGAAAAAATATTTTGTTGTTACTTTTTTTTATTATGTATTTCAGAATCTTCCACTTCTGGGGTTTATTTTTTAATTCCTTTACAAACCAAGCAAGCAATGTGAAAAGTCTACATAAAGCCTAACATATCCTGTCACCTTTAGCCATATGATTACCTTTTTGCACAGCCCAATGTCGTTGGCAATTATGTATTCTGATTGTAAATATTTTAATGCAAAACTGTTTATTTATCTGCCTTTTATGTACTCTCATCCCTGACTATTTCTGATGAGTCTTTGGCTAAATCATTTTGTTGTAAATTTCAGCTTTAAACTCTATAGAGAGAGTTTTAATTCTCAACTGGTCATCTTAGGAAGGCTAGATTTTGTATTCTCTCCATATTTTTTCTGTGTATTTAAAAAATGAAATACTAGTGAATTGTATTGTGTAAAGCTAAGATTACTATTTTTCGAGAGCAGTATCTCAACCAAAATGAAGTCCAAGATTCCCGGCTGAAGAACATAACCGTCCATCCTCGGAGAACAGTTCTCAGCTTGATGTCATGAGAGAGTATTAAGGAACAGCCTAAGAAAATGAGTATTGGAAAAGGTTCACCTTTCTACTGATGTAAAGAGGTTATAATCAAGAAGTAGGCATATTCCTGTCGTCAGCTGAATCCACCAATGCTGGATAGCAATGTTTGTAGTCTGTATGAATCTGTGGATTCATGTGTAGGCTGTGAATTTTTTATCTTGAGTTACAAGATGCTCTTGTTATTGCTATGTGCCATCAAGTCGATTTCAACTCATAGTGACTTTATATGACAGAGTAGAGCTGTCCCATTGTGTTTCTGAGACTGTCACAGTTATGGAAGAAGACTGCTACGTGTCTCTCCCTTGGCGCTACTAGTGGGTTCAAACAGCCCACACTTCAGTTAGCCACCCAGCATTTAAACCCTGGGCCACTGGGTCTTCTGAGTTACAGGATAAACAAAGACTTATAAAGCTTAACTATTTTCTTCTGTAACTGGCCACAGAACTCCAACTTTTTCACAAGAACTCTAATACCATCTTCACCCTTAAAATTCATATGTCCTGTAATTAGCTACCATTTTGATAAGAATTAATTTATGAAAGTGGAAATTGGAGTCCTTGGATTTGCCATGGCCCCTGTGGGTGGCCCTGGTATCTCAGTAGTTAAGAGCTAGGCTGCTAACCAAAAGGTCAGAAGTCTGAATCCACCACAGCTCCTTGGAAACTGTTGGGCCATTCTACTCTGTCCTATAGGATTGCTGTGAGTCAGAATCAACTTGGCTGCTACCAGTGTTTTGGTTTGGTTCTCTTGGCAATATAGGATGCTCCCACAAACTGACAATCCAACATTTCACATCACACTCGTTATTTGCTTTCTTGCCTTTCCTCATCTCCCAAGAGCACTGCACCACTACGAAAACTACTTGGCAGGGTTGGAGGTCATGGTGATTGATGCTGTGGCTTAGTAGGCTGAAGACATGACTGTCCCTGAAACTTCAGGAGTCTAGGCCAAGGCTGAGTGGAGTAGTTTGTGTGGGTATTGATGCAGTTACTGACTCTCCCTATTGTGGATTGAATCATATCCATCCGCACAAGATCTGACAACTTGGCCATGATTTCCAGCTTTGTGTGTCTATCCACTGATTTGTTATCTGATGTGATTTTCCTGTGTGTTGTAACTCCTGTGTCTATGACATTGGTGCGATGGGATAAATCGTGGTGGATTGTGATAGCACCAGATGACTAGGACACTGATTTTGCTGTGAGAAAACAAGTACTGTGTATTTTGCTATAAACCTCGACAGCTTAAAACAATCCCCTAGGGAGTCATCAGATCAATTTAAAATGTTGAGAAATCCTCTTCTCTTGATTCACAGTTTATAACTGGTGACCACATTTACTCTGCTGAGTAGCCCTCCATGCTGGCCACCTCTGGCACAGGAGCCAGCCTGAGTTCATCACACTGATCAGATCCCCCAGGGCCCTCAAACAACTGGAAGAATACTAGAAGTGCCACAGTCAGCATTCTAATTCAAGCTCTTATTGTCAGCTGCCTCTCGTGCTCTAACATCTACTGTTTCTCCCGAACTCATGTCTTCAAATGCTTACATTTTCAGTTTTTAAATAAAAATGTTTGTTCTGCCATAGCAAACATTGTTATTCTTTGTATTTATTCAGTTCAATATTTCTGAGGCTGTGGTCATGTCATTGTGAATCCACACATGAATTTCTTCCCATAGCAGCTGCATGTGATTTATTCCCCAAGATTAGCTGAGTATATGTATGATGAAATTCAGTAATTTAACACCATGAATCTTCTTGCAGAAGAATGGTAGAAGATTGGGTTTTCTTTTTTGTTTTCTTTTTCATTTTTCATGAGAATCTGAGGTAGAGTCACCATGGCAGACTAAACACACGTCTCCCTAAATCCCTTTGGAAACCAAGACCTGAACTGATAATTAAACAGAGCCTTCTAGACACCTAGTGAGCTCTAGGACACAGCATAGGGCAGTTAATTTGGACTTCATACCACTAAACAGAAAACCTCCTCTCTTTTGCTGTCCCCTGCTCTTGGTGGGTGCTGGCTTTCGTGGACCAAAGATAACTCACCGTTTTAACTTTTTTTTTCCTGTCTTAGCTGGCAGGCAGAATGGGGACTTGACTAGCAGTTAATCTTAGATGAACAGCTGGTGGTATCAGTGGTCAAAATTGCCACATTTTGAGAGCCCAGCTTCGGGCTCTATGCATCGCATCTCAGCACCTTTGGCCTCTGTTTCTACCTCTGTCATTGAGTAGCCTGTACAAAGATTTTTGCATCTAGATTCATGAGTGATATTGGTCTGTAATTTTCTTTTTTTGTAGGCTCTTTCCCTGGTTTGGGTATCAGGGTTATGCTGGTTTCATAGAAGAAATTTGGAAGTACGTCATCTCTTTCTATGGCGTGAAATAGTCTCATTAGTATTGGAGTTAATTCTTCTCTAAAACTTTGGTAGAATTCTCCAGTGAAGCCATCTAGGCCAGGACTTTGTTTGTTTGGTAGATTTTTGATAACTTTTTCAATCTCTTCCTTTGTGATAGATTTATTAAGTTGATCTATTTCTCCTTGTGATAGTCTTGGTGAGTCATATGAATCTAGAAATTTGTCTGCTTTCCCTAGGTTTCCAAACCTGTTAGATATAGCTTTTCATAGTACTCTGTTATGATATATTCTATTTCAGTTGGGTCGTTGTAATATCTCCCAAGTCATTTCTTAATTGGGTTGTTTGTATCTTCTGTTGTTTTTCTTTTGTAAGTTTAGCCAATGGTTTATCAACTTTGTTGATGTTTTTGAAGAACCAGCTTTTGGTTTTGTTAATTTTTTCAATTGTTTTTCTATTCTCTAATTTTATTCTGTAATTTTCTATTCTTCTAAATTCCATAACCAAATTTCTCCTGATCTGTGGTAACTTGTTACAGTAACCTTAGGAAGTTAGTATACCATCCAAGAATACACACAGAGAATGAAGATGTGAGAAAACAGGAGTGTACCACATTTGGTTTTCAAGGTGGCAATGCTAGAGTGCCACGGTCTACTGATGGCAAAACCAAATGACTGTGAGAGCTGGTGAAGAGTGCTGAGTCAGTGAGGTGCTTCAGACATGGACTTTGGAATCTGACAGGGTGGCCATATGTCCTCGCTGTTCTATGTAGTTATGTGTGTGATTTGAGGCAGATTAGGCAGTTCCTCAAGTCACATTTGCAAATGAAGGATCCTCATGATAAACCCATTTCATGTGGACTTTGGCACTGAAATGACACATTACAGTGTCCCCAGTTGGGCTAAAATAGCTTAGGCTATATAATTCCTTCCTCAATCAATCATTGCATCTGGACCATCCCTGAAAGGGTATGACTTGAGGCAAGGCTGCCTTCTGCAGCCAAGACGTTCCCCGAAGGGCTGAGAGCTGAAGGCTGCAAGCTGAGAGTACTCCTAAAAGCCATACAGCAAGCCTTTCCTTGAAGTGGGATCTGGGTGGTGATTCTGTATGACACCACATTTAGAACATGGAAAACAAGAGGAAACTTCCACATAGAGAAAGACTAATTGCTATTCTGAAGGCTGGACTCTTTCTGGATGTCACTACTTCAAGCAGTCTGGGGATTTTTTATAGTAGCAATTTAAAGCAAAGAACAAACTCTCTGTCATGAGGTCAATACCATTGCTCTTTAATTTGTCATTTCCAGCATAATAAACCATATCACTGACCAATTCAAAATGGCTGATACCATTCATTTCACACCCCCGGTGGTACAGTGGTTAGGAGTTTGACTGGTAGTCAAAATGTCGGTAGTTCAAATCCACCAGCTAGTCTCTGGAAAACCTATGGCACAGTTCTATTCTGTCCTATGAGTATAGGGTCACTAAGAGTATATTAGCAGTTCCCAGCTAGAAAATAAAAATATGATACACAAGTCACATACATGATAGAATTCTTAGTCATCTGAGCACAGAAATTGTTACACAACCAAAGCCTTTGTGTCACAGTAAAAGGCAGCATCGCCAATCCTTCAGCAAGCTGAAACTCTTTACAGATGTGATTATCACAGTGGCACTGGAGTTTGTGATGCTAGAATATTTCCTTGTTCATTATACAGTGGGAAAAACACTGGCTATGGCTCATGTTATGGGAATAGTTTTAAATCTTCATATAGAACAAATGTCAGTAGAACTATGAAAACCCAATACTCATTTTGAAGCACAACTGTCATGTTTTGATTGTGTTCTCTCTGTAGTCAGCTGGGATTAACACACACAGAGAATACAGGGAGAGATGAGTAAGGGATTGTCAGGAGTTAAACAGCATGATGGGAAGTGATGAAGTCATTACCATATGCCTTGAAACCAGGCAGGCTTGGATTGCAACTCTTGCTTTGTAATTTACCCCCTCATGCTTTTCATTTATGAATTACACTGTAATCTCTACCTCCCAGACTTTCTGTGATGCTTACATGAAATGACCTACATGAAGTGTTTTGCACAGTGCCAGCTCCTTCCCCTCAAAAGTTCCCAAATGTGTGAAGAGAAACATAGAACAATCAAACACCCATGGCTGAAAAAAGTGACTGATGTAATTAGTCTCCCTGAATTGTACATATTAAAAATATTGACTTGGCAAATGTTATCTATATTTTTACAGCAAAAAAAAAGAATAAAAAGTTTCTTGCAAATACATCACATGCAGACTACTTTTTGTACTATTTTAACTAAATGAAAATTACAGTGGTGTGAATGCTTCTTCTCTGTGAATGTGAAGATGACTTATGATGTTATCACATGATATATGGTATCTAGAAACAACCTAAATGATGACAATGATTATATTGTGAGTTGGAAGGAAAGTGGCAAGCTGATGAGGGCTGATCTTAGTTCTGAGAATACATATTTACATAGAGAAGGTACGAGTGATCTGGAGCGATAAAATTTCATCAACCAGAACAGCTTCTCTAAGTGGTACAGACAACAGAGCCCCATGAGAAACACAAGGTCTAATAAAACGTGAAAGATCATAGAGCTTTTGATCTATGCTCAACTTTTGACTTGCTCAGCTAGATAAGATTACAATGACATCTATTTACATTCACTTCTTCATACATTGTTGTTAGGTGCCATCAAGCTGATTCTGACTCACAGCAACACAAAGAACAAACAGGACAAAACATTGCCTGATGCTGTACCATCCTCATAATTTTTGTTATTCTTGAACCCATTGCTGCAGCCATTTTACTGAGTGTCTGCCTAGTTTTGGTGACCCTCTACTTTGCCAAGCATAAGGTGCTTCTACATGGACTGGTCCTTCCTTATATCAGGTCCAAAGTATGTGAGATGTAGTCTCACCATCTCTGCTTCCAAGGAGCACTCTGTACTTCTTCTAAGACAGACTCATTCATTCTTTTGGCAGTCCCTGGTATATTCATTATTCTTCACCAACACCACAGTTCAAAGGCATCAACTCTTCTTAAGTCTTCTTTATTCTTTCTCCAGCCTTTGCTTTCAATCAGGTGATTGAAAACAGCATGCCTTGGATCAGGTGCAACTGACATACTGGGAGATTATAAAAACCAACTTCACCTATTTGACAATAGAAGTTTCAAGTGGTCTGGTTTCAAACTGTAACAGGGTGAAAAATTAAAGTCACGCACTTAGTTCCTTAAAACCCACTAAACTGAGGCTAACCACAGGTGAGACTAACAAAAATTATTCAACGCGCCACCAACATTGTGTAAGTTAACATCTCACTACATCATGGTCTAGAAGCAAAAGAGGATACAAAATATATGACATATAAAATCGTTATTATCTTTTTAATAAATAAGAATATCTGATAGTCATAGTAGGAGCCATAACCATAGTCATAGCCACAAGCAGCCACCAATGTTTCCATGGTCAGGTGATACCCAAGTCTATCCAGCTATAGACAGAGCTTATACACATCTCCATAGACAGCTATGTGTTAGGTGGCCTTCTAAAATGGTTTCTGAATGATCCCTACCTTCTAGAATTCCTACTTTTCTGTAATTCCCTCCCCTCGAGTGTAGGATGGTCCTAGTGACTTGTGTCCAATGAATAAAAAACAGAAAATGTGACAGGATTTCATTAGTGAGATTAGGTTATGATGACTATTTTTTTCCCCCTTTACTGGCACTCTTTTTGGCTATTCTCATGCTTATCTTGATGGAGCAGGCTACTGGCAAGGAACTGACATGATCTCTAGCCAAGTCAGTGAGGAATTTAATCCTTTTAATGAAAAACCAAAAAATCCCTGTGTGGTACAAACAGTTAAGCATTAGACTACTAAACGAGTGATTGATAGTTCAAACTCACCCAGAAACCCATTGAAAACCAAACCCATTGTGTCAAGTCTGACTCTTAGTGATCCTATAGGAAAGAGTAGAACTGAGTCAAAAGGCTTCTAAGGAGTACCTGGTGGATTTGAACTTCCAGCCTTTTCACTAAGCAACTGTAGTTCTCAACCACTGTACAACCAGGTATCCGGAAACAAAGGCAATCTGCTTTCAAAAGATTACAGCCTTGGAAAACCCTTTGAAGAGCAGTTCTACTCTGTACACACGGGGTTGCCGTAAGTAAGAATTGACTAGAAGGCAATCTTTTTTTGTTTGTTTTTGTGTATTTGTTTTTTGATCTAACAACCCTCAGAAACTGAACAACCTTGTGAGTGATCTTTGAAGTGAATTCTTTTGGAGTCGAGGGGTTGGAGACTGGAGATTCCAATACAGTCATTGTCTTAACTGAGGTTTAACGAGAGATCCTCATAAACTATGTGAGTCTCCCAGATCAGCTATGAGACAATAAATGGAGACAGTTTCAAAACTACATTTTGAGGTCATTTGTTAGCTAACCTTAAAAAAAAAATGTTGCTGTTGGGAACCTATGTGAGTTGGAGTAGAACTGTGTTTCATAGGGTTTCTAGTGGCTAATGGCTGAGTTTTCAGAAATAGATCACCAGGCCTTTTTCTGATGATATCTCAAACTGCCAGCCTTTTCAGTGCAGCCAAGTTTTTTAGCAGTGTGCACCACCACGGGATTGTTACATAGTAATCCCCCCTCAACTAAACCTGTTGTCATCAAGTCCATTCCAATTCATAACAACCCTACAGGACATAGTAGAACTACACCATAGGGTTTCCAAGCAATGTCTGGTGAATTCAAAGTGCCAATCCTTTGATTAGCAGCGGTACACTTAACCACTATGCCACAAGGGTTTCCTATAGGGTGACTAAGAGTCAGAATCAACTTGTAGTTACCTTATAAAATGGAGTAGAACCATAGGGCTTCCAAGGAGCACCTGGTAGATTTGAATGGTTGATTTTTTCATTAGCTACCAAACTTTTAACCACTGTACCTAACCACTGTACCTAACCACATACCTAAAGAAAAAACTGAACTCACTGCTGTTGAGTTGATTCTGACTTACAGGGGCCCTACAGGACACAGCAGAACTGCTCTATAGAATTTCCAAGGAGCACCTGGTCGATATGAACTGCCAACCTTTTTTTGGTTAGTACTCATAGTACTTAGCCGTTATACCACCCAGGGTTTTATAGATAACTAACATTCCTTGGTAGCTACAATTCATGATGTCAAGGTTAGACATTTCAGTTAAACAAAGAATAAGTTATTTGAATTTAAAATGCCATCTTCCTCAGAGGACATTTACTTATCTTCAAAAGTCTTTTTCATGCATGAATTATCTTCCTCCTGGCTAGGTTGGAGTACTGTGTAAATAGCACCACCCTAATATAATGGTTATTAGCCCAGCTTCTGCAGAAACTGAGAGAGACCCACCACTTCATGGCTATATCACCTTGGGCCGGTTTCTTACATTCTATGTGCCTCAGATGCTTTGGCTATACTGTGTAGATAATAATAACACTTATTATGAATTTTTTATTAGAATTCAATTACTTGGTACATGAAAAATGCTTAAAGCCCTGTCTTGCACATATAAAGAGTTCAATAAGTGATTGCTAGTTTTATTAAAAATATCTAATTACTTCCATTGCAGGCACAAGTTCTTTGTCATTACTAGAGAGTTTTCCAATTTATTTTAGCTAATTTGTGGAGCCCTGTTCCTGAACCCGCTATAAAATGAGAGATGACCGTGTCATTCCAGATAAATCTTCTGAATTTAATATTCCTGACCTGTGGTAGAATTCTGTGCTAGTTCAGCAACACCAAACATTTATGGAGGTCTTATTACATACAAAGAATCATTTAGAATGCTCAGAAAAATTACAGAGAAGAGACTGCCTTTTCAGAAGTGTAAGCAAAATAATTTAGAGTTGGAAATGGGAAAAAATTTCATTAATCCAACAAAGTGATTTTCCAGCCTGGACACTCATCAGAAACACGTGGGAAACTTAAAATGTGTACACCCCAATGTCATGGCCCTATCTATAGACACTTTAATTCAAGTGGGATGTAGCCTAAAATTAAATTCTTAAAAAAAATTTCTCTGAAGAGGATAATATACAAGCAGAGCTGAAAACCACTGATTTAGCACCAACTTGCCAGCTAAAATACCAAGGCTGATAGAAGCTTGTTTAAGGTGACATTGACAGTGTTAGAGAGGACTAAAATGTGGGTCTTCTGGTGCTGGAGAAGTGATTTTTAGCTGTGGATGGTGTCCAAGGTCCCATGCTTTTATTCTCACATTCAGTAATTTGTAAGACAAAAATTTCCTGAGCACCTGCTCAGTGCAGTGAACAGAGGGGAAATGGGAAGCCCACACAGCCACCTCATGACTATTTTCAAGGTCAGAATTGTCTGGAGGAGATAGATAGCAAACAAAACAGTAGAATAAATGTCTGCAAGGATGTGATTGCAACCCTCAGGCTAAAGGCAGTGTCAGACTCATTAAGGGGTATCATCAGAGACCCGGTTTAGGCTGGGGGAGGGAGAAAGTCCCTCAGGAAGTAAGTTTCAATTTACAGATGATATGAAATGCAACCAGATTTCAGAGATGGGTTTTTAAAATTTATACCCTCAGAGGTAGCTTTTTTCTTCCCTTCTCTTTCCACAAAAAGAAGATCTCAGGAATGTCTCAGCTTTCTAGCACTGCTGTAA
Organism: Heterohyrax brucei; assembly: GCA_028571685.1. Lineage (NCBI taxonomy): Eukaryota > Metazoa > Chordata > Mammalia > Hyracoidea > Procaviidae > Heterohyrax > Heterohyrax brucei. The sequence continues at coordinate 79,701,943 of CM053148.1, read as the reverse complement.
CAGAAATACCCCCCAAATGCCCAACTGTCTCAGAGTTGTGAAGAAGTCCTAAATCAGAGCCCCAGCCATAAAAGGAGGCTCTCTCTCTGAGAGCCTTTCAGGAAGACCCTTGTGTCAGCTTCTGTTGCTTTGGTGTTTCTCAGTCCTTTGGCAGTCTTCAATGGCATCATTTGCCTTAGTTTGCACTTGGCTTCTGTGACTAACCTGCTCTTTTTACAACTCAGAAGCTATTAGGTTTAGGACACACCCTACACTCAGCTGGCCTCATTAACGTGACAAAGAACACCCTAAACCCAATCTGAATTGTAGCTACATGTATAGGCATTAAAATTCTAACACACATTTTGAAAAGACTCGATTGGATCCACAGCAGGAGATTTGCAAACATACTTCTTAAATAATAAGCATAATAATGCCAATAATATTTTTCAGGCACTTGACTAAGTAGTTCAAATGTATTATTTCATTTAATCATTGCAATAAACCTGGCTCCATAACTCTCCTCTTTGGCACAACACTAGCTAAACACATTGAACCACAATCTAAATAAGAGTGGTGAAGAAGGTAATCTTCTCTGGGCATACTGTGCCATTCAGCATAAGGAGACCACTGACTGAGTGCTGAAGCTAGATCAGCATCTTAAAAGGTATGCTATTCTAACACCCTCATTTCAGAGATGGCCTTTGCAAGAAGCTGATCAAGCCTGCTACCTTGAGTGTGATCAGCACTTTGCAGGATTTCAGCATCCCTTCTCTTGGCTGATCTTGCCATCTAAGTGTAGCTTTTGGAAGCCCACAGAGCACATGGCAGAGAATGGACGTCTGACTATGCTTGATAGCACTGTAAATAAATTCTAAATTGTGACTGAATGCCAATTGTTGAAAACAGTAGTAAATTATTTGTTAAGAAACTGCAGGCAGTACCAGCAATACAGCTTACCAGCTAACAAATACTCCCTTGAAAACCCAACACCTTTGGGTTACATACAATCAAGAAGGAGTCCATAGCAATTAGGAAAAATGATGACAAACTCAGACTAATTTGTTAGAAACATTTATAACTGATTTTTTCTTTCTCAGTTCAATCAGTTTCACACATGTGTATTTATATGACTCTCACTTTCTCTCACTCTTTTAAAAAAGTCCCTCCACAAATTACAGATGTGACATGTAAGAAATCTACTTTAAGTTAATGGGAAAACTCTCTGAGTTAGAGTCCAGTCTATAAGGAATCAGGGACACCAATGTCACTTTATACAAAGGTATTCTATAGTCACAAAAATAGGACGTAAAAGACTGTACCTGGAAGCATTTGGGGGTTCCATTAGAACCTGTAGTAGCGATTGCATGGGTTGTTATCTTTTGACATGTATTCAAAGCTTCGAACCACAGCATTCTGAATTTCTACATGTTTTCAGTATGGAAATACAGAGGCAAGGAGAAAAAAGTTCACCCAGGAGGCAAAGTCTACACTTGTCTTCTTTGGCAAAGGAAGAAAGTCAATTTAGGGTGCTGAGAAAACAAAATGAAAGAAAAGAAAGCAAAGGCAACAAATTTTTTTTTTTTTTTTTAAGTTTAGAGGATCATGAATAGATCAGTTTGGCTATTTATACAGAACTATTACTGTTATTGTTGCTGTGTGCCATGAAGTCGATCCGTATATGACTCTAGAATACACAGTAGTCCTGGTGTATTCCAGCTGCCAACCTTTTGTTTAGTGGCCATAGCTCTTAACCACTACACCACCAGGGTTTCCTCCATAAATATTACAGTGTAGCCCAGCAACAGATGAGTGGATAAACAAACTATGGTACACATATGCAATGGAACACTATGCAATGTAAAGACCAGTGATGACTTTAGAAAGCGTCTCATAACCTGGTTTGAACTAGGAGATCTTATGCTGGGTGAAATCAGTCACCTGCAAAAGAACAAGTATTATACAAGACATCTGCTATAAGGACTTTAAAATGGCCTATGTACAGAAGAAAAGACCCTTTGATGGCTATAAGAGTGGGGAGGGAGGGAGACGGATGGGCATAGATCAGATAGTTGATAGGAATTCACTTAGGTAAAGGGAGCGACAGCACACAGTAAGGAGCTGATCAGCGTAACTGGACTACACCATAATCTGAAAGGCTTTCTAAACTCAACTCAATATATAGAAAGATAGACTAGCAGGGATGGGGGCTGGGAACCCTGTTTTCAGGGGATATCAAGGTCAGTTGGCGTATAGTCTTTCTCTAAGAGAGTCTTCTGCACCTCATATTGGTGAGTGGCGCCTGGGGTTTTAAAAGCTATCAAGCTGCTGTCAGAGAAACACCAAATGGTCCCAACCCATCTGGAACAGATGATTACTGAAAACATCGAAGACACAAGGCGAACGAGCCCAGGAGACAGAATGACCTATATGAATGGCAGACTGTATTAACATGAGACCAGAAGAATCAGTAGGTGCCCAGCCACCACCAAGGGCAGTCATGATGGTGCACACAGCATACAGTCCTTGAGGCAACCCGAGAAAAATAAGTGTGCAGCTCAAAAGCTCTACTAAAAGACCAGAACTGATGGTTTGACAGCCTGGAGGGTCCTCTGGGAACATGCCCTCTAGAACTACTGCTGGCTCTGACCAGAAACCAGTACTGAGGTCAACTCTTCAGACAAGAATAGATTGGTCTCAGTGACACAGTATGAGCACATGGTGTGTGTACTATACAGTTCTATACACTTATAGGAGGCTGTCCTACTGGTTTCTTCCCAGATGGGAGAGAAGAAGGTGGAGAGGAGGGGACAGGTGCTCCTTAAGAGGATACTAGAAGTATACAATGAAAAGGAGAAATGTGCTGTCACCAGGTGAGGAGAGCAGATGGAGCTGCAGATAGGAGGGCATGCAAAATTGATTTGGATTCTTATAGAAAAGATAAAGAGATACTAGGGAATTAACAAATGTATTAGCTGAGTTGTATGATGAGCACTGTACTTTTAAATAACTTTGACACTATTTATGAAAGAAATTAAAGACAAAAAAGACTGAACCAAAAGAGATTCCAAAAAAACTAAACCAAACCTGCTGCCATCTAGTTGATTCTAACTCATAGTGACCCTATAGGTCAGAGTAGAACTGTTCCATGAAGTTTCCAAGGAGTGCCTGGCAGATCTGCACTGTCAACCTGTTGGTTAGCAGACATAGCACTTAACCACTACACCACCAGGGGACCCATAGAAGCCAGTAAAAACCAAACCCATTGCCATCAAGTCAATGTCAGCACAAGACAACTGCATGGGAAGGTTTAAGGAATGTAGCGATGAAGAAAAAATACAGATGTGAGATAGGTAAATGCCACTGGAGCAAAACAGATTTTTAAAACAGCAAAAAGAGCTATAGAAGAAAGGTAGATTGCAGATACGAATTAAATGACAATAAACACAATGATGAAAATGAACACATTTTCTATATATTCCATTCTTTGAAGTGAAATACAAGATAATTGTCTGGTAGTCAGGTATTTTTTTCCCCCCTAACCTTAATGTTCACTACTGTTTTGCAACTTTCCTCCAAAGCTCTGATAATATGGAGCCCTCCTTCTGGCCTCCTAGAATATTTGCTCATGAAGCACAGGACACTAAAGGTTTCAGCTGCAAAATGTGTAGTTCCAGTCAAGCCAGCTAGTACTGCAGGAGGTGCCTGCGTTCCCTGCAGGGGACTCAGCCTCCCAGGCTAGTTAGGCCTGTAGGAGACCCGCATTTCCACAGCTCAACCAATTACAAAGCAAGTGGACTTCCCTGAGGACAGAGACATGCAGTCGCCTCTCTTTTGTGAGATACAGCATGGACTTTGAAGAATGTACCATGAATGTTCTGTCTTTGGTCTCCAATGTCAAGTTTCTCATTTGAAAAGTCTAAGACCCTATACTCAAAACCATGTACAATCAAAAAACTCGAAGCTCCCTGATATTCTGTGTTTACCAAAGAAAAAACTTTGATCACCCATTTTTCATCTCCGTAAAGTCACTTGAATATTAGATCATCATGTTATCACATCAGGGGTATAACGTTACTTCTTAAGGATTGAAAGAAATTTAAAAGCCTCTGTTTGCCCCCTGGACTCTCCATTCACCAAGAACTAAAACCATCCCTCAAGCCAATTCTTCAGACAAAGAATAAGCTGGACTATAAAATAAGAAAATGATACTTGTGCAGAACGTGCTTCTTACATCAAGTAGCTACATGAGACCAAATGGTCAGTCAGCTGCTGTCTAAGTCACCCCCAAACTCCTGACCCACATAAACTACCTGGGCAATAAATGTCTATTGTTGTCTTTAGCAACTAAGTTTTGGAGTAATGTGTTATGCAGTGGTAGCCAACACAATGAGACTGTATTTTGCTGTTTTGTTTTCCTTTTCTTAATTTATTGCATTAAAAATAACCCCTAATTGCACCAGATCTCACAAAACCTGGATATTCCACCCAGCTATCTGCATGGTTATTATGACTGAAAATATTTTCATGAGTAGAATTTTGAATTATAGCTATCTCTTCTGCCTCGGGTGAATTATCACCTTTAAAAATTGCAAAAGAAAACACACACACACACAGAGTGAAGATATTTTCAGAAGATCATCATTCAAGGAAATTATTTGGTCAAGATATTTCTTGCCTGAGGCTTCTCTGGTTGGATCAATACATTTTTTGTTTGCTTGCTTGCTTTGCTTTGTTTTTGTTTTTCTAACAGGAAGGTTACTATAATATCTAAAAGATTTTTAAATGCAAGGAGATACTGGTTATCTTTATGATCTGAGGATTTCCTGTTAATATCCATAATCAAATATCAACAGACGTGTTGAACAGAAAGAATAAATTGGGAAAGGAAAGGAATGAACACCTAGGAAATTAATAAGGAAACATACAGAAGAAAACAAGATGAAAAAAATAAAATACTCATTTTAAATTTATGTTGTATAATATGCAGTGAATTTCTCAGTTTTTAAAGTCAGGCTGTCCAGAGAAACACACACACACACACACACACACACACACACACACACGCACAATGATTGATAGATTGCTATAGGGTCACTATGAGTCAGAATCAATGGCATATAAGAACAAAATACATACATGTGCATATATATATATGCATAGTGTGTGTGTATGTGCTTAGAAAGATTGACAAAATCATAATGTTTACGCAGGTTTCAAAACTTACATATAGTCTAAGTATATATAAGAAAATAACAAAATGTTGATTATATTCACATAAATGCTTTTTAACTTTGAATCACTTATTTATCCAGCAATCACTGAGCACCTACTGGATACCGACTGTTGATATAAGACATAGCTCTAAGCACAGGGGAGACGACAGTACAGAGAACAGAAATACTTAAACGCTGCAGAATCGAATCAAGTGCTGGGTGGGCGATGAGTGCTCTGTGTTCCCTGGGAGTCAAGAAGGGCTTCAGACGTGGTCGTCAGTAGAGAAAGAGAGGTCTGAACTGAGATTTTAAGGGTCAGCTAGATGAGAAAAGGGATAGGATAATGTCAATTCCAAGCCACAATGGGGACAACAGCATTAGAGAAGCATGAAGGTTTCAGCAGCAGGAAGCACTTCAGAAAACTGACAGGTTTGTAAGTCTGGAAAGCAAAAAGTAGTGAGTAGGAATGGTAGATAGCTTGCATGGAGGAGTTGCAGTAAGGACTCAAACGCTGGTTGTAGAAGAGTTAAGTGCTTCATCTGCTAACCAAAAGGTCAGTAGTTCAAATCTTCCAGGTGCTCCTTGGAAATGAGGCAGTTCTAGTGTGTCTGATAGAGTCACTATGAGTCAGAATCGACTACAATGGGTTTAGCTCTTTTAGTACGTGATGAAGGATTTTATGTGACAACTTAAAAATCTGAGGCTAAATCACAGCTATGTAAGAGTTTGATAGTGACAAACACAACTTGTATGCTTGGAAGTGGTACCCACGTGAAGTACAGGCTTGGACAGAATCAGAGTGAGGGCTTGAGGGGGTGGGCACAAGTCTAAGGACACAATCCAGGAGAAATGTTATAAAATGTGAACCAAAATGAACAAACAAGTCTCAGAAAAAGGAAGAGAATCAAAGATGTCCTAGTAGCTGAAATCAAAATAAAAATCATCATCAGAATGTAAAATTATGTGTATATTTTGTTACTGTTATGTAAATGATACATGCATAATTATTGATCCAAGTAAATACCAGGAGAAAATGTTCAAAACTGAAAAGTGCTGAGATTACATAGACGAAGTACGAGTTCAGTGTCTTATTGAAAGGTCTTATCTGTATGGTACCCTGGTGACATCACAGTTAAGTTGTTGGCTGATAACCAAAAGGCTGGCAGTTCAAACCCACCCAGCAGTTCCACGAGACAAAGAGATTTTGAATCTACCCCTGTAAAGATTAACACCTGGAAAAACCTGATGGAGAAGTTCTTCTCCATCACACAGACACGGTGTGAGTCAAAACCAAGTCCATGGTACCCAACAACTACATATATGTAATATATTTATAGTTCAGAGCTAAGGATGTTAACGAAAGGTCACCAATTTGAATCCACCAGCTGCTCCTTGGAAACCCCGTAGGGCAGTTCTACTCTATTACCTAGAGTCTCCATGAGTCGGAATCAACTTGACGGCACACAAGTGGTTTGATCTTTGGAGTTTCCGTTGCTCTATCTCTAAGACTCTGTTGTGCCTTGAGGCAATCTCTTTGAGTTTAAAGAAAGTGAAGCAAGCTGAGAGATGGGGATCTCATACCACCAGGAAAGAAGCAATACTGGGACCTGAGCACACCCTTGGGAAAGGAACCAGGGCCCCTGTACCTCAGAGGCTCTCAGTCCAGCGGATGATGGACAACCAGGACCTTCCTCCAGAGACAACAGAGAAAGTCTTTCCCATGGAGCTGACACCCTGAATTTGGTCCTTGTCTACCTTTTTGTGAGACATAAATTTCTCTTTTTAAAGCCATCTACTCACGTGACTTCTGTTACAGCAGTGCTAGATGACTGAGACATCATCTCATTCTGGAAGCTGTACTGAAATCTGCTCAGCATCAGGGGAACTCGCAAGCCTCTGCCTATGGACAGGCAGCAGCCACATGTGACGTGCAGCAGCCACACGTGACGTGCAGCAGCCAGGAATCAAACCTGGCTTTCCCCAAGGGGAAAGCAAGAATTCTACCACTGAACGATACGTATTCAAAACACTTAAAATATAAAAAAACTCATAGCGACATCAAGCTCTTCAAAATGAAGTCTGTACATCTGAATCAGTCTGTAACAAAATTAGTTTAGTGTTTAAATCCCAGAACAGGAGCATTACGAGAAGAAAGCTTGTTCAGAGCAAACGGAAATTTTCTTAAAAATGGATTCAAAGGTAGGAGCAGTCGGGCTAGCAGGAAATCCATTGTTTAGAAAACAATAATCCTGGGGTTTGCTAGATCACATGGTTGGAGAATTTTATTTTTGCTTTCTTAGGTCCCAGAAACAAAGGTCCACAGGAAGAAATAAAGCGGAAAACTTGAAAGAGAAAATAGATCTTTTCTTTTATAGTTAGCAGACAGAGGTTTCTCACCAAAGAAAAGATAAAAGATGGCTTTGAAGCTTCTTGAGGAGACTTTTTGCACAAAGCTCATAAAGGTCTCCAAGCTACAGATGCACGTTAGCTCTGATACTAAGAAAAGTGTGCTCAATACCAGACAAAAGCAATGCGGGGCTATGCAAAGTTTAACTACTAACAGCTGGAAATACTAGTAAAAATTTCTGGTTGTACATAGATTTTTTTTTTTAATTTTTGCTCAAAACTGAATATCATCTAAAAATACAGCTACACTTTATTTTTTTTAATATATCACCTATAGGATTTGTCGCAGGTCAGCAAGTGAATTCATAATCAGACCAGTATTATCCATTTGGTGAATAAACCAAACCAAATCCACTGTTGTTGAGGGAATTCCAACGCATAGCCCCCTGACAGGATAGGGAAGATTTGTCCTACAGAGTTTCTGAGACTGCAGTCTTTTTAAAAAAGCACATCTTTATCTCACAGAGCAGTTGATGGGTTTGAACCACTGACCTTTCAGTTGGCTGCAGAGCTTTTAATCGCTATGCCACCAGGGCTCCTTATCTGGTAAATACTGAATACAATTCAGAAAATAAAAAACAAATGATAATAATGAATTTTTAAGCGGACATTAAAAAATACATAATGCTTACTGATATCATAAGCTTGAACACAAACGATATTTTTGAGGATAAGTAGGAAAGCTTTCAGTAATTTTTTTCTGCAAAACAGCACGTGTAGAAATGCATTCATAGTTTTAAATAACAAATCTAAAATAAGCAAGTTTGTTGTTAATACAGAGAGAGGAAAATGAACACTATTCATTTATTTGACAAAGACTTCCCAGATACCCACTGTGCTCCACTGGGCAACCCACTGGTGTTATAAGTATTTATATACACACAGACAATAACAACAATCATTGGGCTACTTTTGTTTATTGAATCATCCCACAAAATATTTTATTTATCACGATTTTATAATTTACCTTATTTAGTCTTAGACAGTTCCAAAAAGTGAATCCCCATGAGAGCAATGAATACTTATCAATAGTAATGATATCCCAAAGCAAGTGAATCATGCTTTGCTGAGCATTTCAAAAGAAAAGTTCTAAGACTATTTAGGGCAGCACCATTGATACATACTTTAGAGAATTTCATCATGTCAGGCATGATTGAGATCTAGGGTCACCTAAACTAAATCTGTTATCTATACCCACTGACCTGCCTCCTCCTATAACTTCCATCTGTTTATCAGTGGAGTTTCCATCTATCCAACTGCCCAGGCTAGAAGCTGCAAAGCCAAGCTCGATCCTCTGTTCCATTCCTTGCTGTTCTAGGCACATTTGGGAAACATCAATGAATCAAATAGGAAGATTCATGCCTTCACGTTGTTTATATGACAGCAGATGTACTAGTTACCTGTGGATGCTGTAACAAATTTCCACCAACTTGGCAGCATAAAATACCAACAGTTTATTCTATTATAGTTTGGAGGTCAGAAGTTGGAACTCAGTATTATTGGCCACAAATCAAGGTATTGGCAGGACCATGGTCTCATCAAAGTCTCTATGGAAGAATCCATTCCCTTCTTCTTCCAACTTGTGATGGCTTTCAGCATTCCTTGGCTTGCAGTCTTCATCACTTTATGCTCTGCCTTGGTAATCATGTTGCCTTCTCCTCCATCTGTCTCCAATGAAGGCAACTTGTCACTGCATTTAGGGCACACCCTGGTGATCCAGGTGAGCTTTCCAGGTATATTATGAAGTTAGAAAGCCATAATTATCTCTTAACAAATCAGATGTGGGATGTGAAAGAGAAGTCAAGGGTGACTCCAGAGTTTTGATTCCTCTCAAGTCACAGATGGAGTTTCTACAAACTGAGAAAGTGAAGGCATCAAGTATGATGGGTGTGGTAGGGATTAGACCAGGATTTCTGGTAGTAGACAGGATAAACTTGAGATGTTCATTAGAATCCATATGATATTTCCAAGGAGTCAGCTGAACATATGCATTAGTAAAAAAATAAAATAAAATAAATACAGACTTGGAATATCAATGTGTAAAACATCAGCACTTTACTGATGGTGATAAAATTTAAGAGATCAAATGAGTTACCATGTGGAGAAACAGATGGAGATGGAGAAGCCAGAAGGTTCAAGGACCGAGGCAGGGACATCGTAATATTAAAATGTCAGTTAACAGCAGAGACATGAGAAACACCGCGAGGGACTGAACAAGGAAGGAGGAGGAAGAGAAGAATGGGGGAAGATGTGGAAGCCAAGGAGAGGAAGACCTTCAAAGAGGGAAAAGGGGTAAACTGGTCAGCGCTGGTCAAGTAAGATGAGGGCAGAGAACTGATTGTGTGATTTAGCAACACACTATCACTGATAACCTCTGAAGGGACAGTGTTGGCAGGGTTGTTGTTGTTAGGTGCCATCAAGTCAGCTCCTCATACATAACAGCAAGAAACCTTATGCAGCCCTGTGCCATTTTCACAATTGTTGGTGGGTTTGACCTCATCGTAATGGCTAATTGTGTCAATACATCTTATTGAAGGGTTTTCCCTACTTTTCATGGAACCCTCTACTTAACCAAACATGATGTTCTTTTTCTAGTAATTGGTTTCTGCTGATGACACGTCCAAAGTAAGCAAGACAGAGTCTCATCACGCTTACTTTCAAAGAGCATTCTGGTTGTATGTCTTCTAAGACTAGTTTTGCATTCTTCTGGCAATTCACAGTTTGCTCAGTATTCTTTGCCACCACCACAGTTTGAATGTATTTCCTCTTATATATTCCTTTTTTTTACCATTCAGCTTTCACATGTGCATGAGGCAGTTGAAAAGACCATGGCTTGGGTCGGGCACATTAGTCATCAAAGTGACATCTTTGCTTTTTGAAACTTGAAAGAGGACTTTGCAGCAGATTTGCCCAATGCAATATATCATCTGGCAGGGGACAAAAATCTGATTTCAATGAGTTTATGAGATTCTTCTGAGTCGTAGACCAGCAATTACTCCACTGAAGCATTCTACAATAGCACTTGAGCAGAAGATAATATCTCATTTGCTGTGGAGCTGGCATTTTGCCTCTTTAGGTAGTTGTAAAGAAAAAGAGCTAAGTGGTTCTTTTATGCTTAAAATGCCTATGTTTCCTTCATGATTTTCCAGATGTTTAAATTCTTTTCTACTCCCTTCAAAGCTCCAATATCATCAGACTCGATGCTTTCCTCTGCAAACACAGCTGTGTGGATTTGAACACTGATGAGAGATTCATCCTTAGGAAGGCATTGTTAAGTGGCATCTCCTTGTCTGACATCGATGGTGGATCCATAATGATTAGAACAATGAGGGCAAAGTGATTTTTATGTCAGCCAAAGCAACTTCTGATGAGATATTTTGGGATAATTCCACAGGATAAAAAAATTCTAATTACATTCTGATATGCACAAAATCACATGTGAACTAGAACGGATGACCCTCACAGACTTCCTATCTTTCTCCTTCTCACCAAGCAATGGCTGATTTTCACAGTGATTATTTCCTGTTTCACTAAGTAGAATGAAAACCCTTTAGGAACTCTTTAGTCCCACCTTTTTCATAAAGAGATACACACAGCTTTAAAAAATACGGTAATTCTATGAAGGAGAATGTATAAAATAACCTGGACCAGATATGATGTCAACCAAGTGCAAAAGCAGTAGGAGAGGTAATATTTCACTCTGAGTGCATTCCACAGGGAACTCCATAGCTGTTGTCAGCATTCTGAAATTTATCTTTTAGTTTCCTAAAGTCTAGCTAAAAAGGGCAGGAGTGGATATCAATAAGTTGATTCTAAAGTTTATACTGAAGAGTAAAAGACCCAGAATGGCCAACACGATGCTGAAGAAGAATGCAATTGGAGGACTGTCACTATTTGAGTTCAAGACCTGCTGTGCATGTGTAATAATTCAGACAGTGAAGTATTCAAGAGAAACAAACAGTAGACCAGCACAGAGAACTCAGAAATAGAACCATGCAATTAGAGTCACTTGATCCTTGACAAAAGAAAAAGCAATTCAGTACAGAAATCACAGACATTTCAGCAAATAGTGAAGGAACAACTTGTGATCCCTGGGGGATAAGGTGGGTAAAATATAGGGACACACCTTATGCCTCTTACAAAGATTAACTCTAAATAGATGATAGACCTCAATGCAAAACTATATAACTTCTATAACTTAACACGGGAGAATATTCTAGGTGACCTTGGGTTTGGCTATGGTTTTTTAGGTACAATACCAAAGGAATAACCCCTAAAAAAAAATTAAAAAAAAGGTTAAGTTGGACTTCATTAAAATTAAAAACTCTTGCTCCATGAAAAACATCAATGGGAGAATGAAAAAGTAAGTTACAAACTGGGAGAAAATATTTGCAAATCAGATATCTAATTAGAGATTCATGTCTAAAATATGTGAAGAACTTTTAAAATGTAGTAATAAGTAAACAAACAACACAACTACAATTTGCCAAACATCTTAACAGAAACTTAACCAAGGAATATATACAAGTAGAAAGGAAGCAAACGAAAAGATGTGTTTATAGTAAATTTATTCTTACTCACCAAAAAATTGGAATAAAGATTAGCTTCAATAGATGAAGGAATAAACAAACTACAGTATGTCGATACTATGGAGTATTACTATTCAGTGATAAGACTCAGCCATCGTGTCATGAAAAGATATGAAGTAACCTTAAATGTGTGCTGTCAAGTGAATGAAGCCCATCTGAAAAGGCTACATACTATATGGCTCCAATTATATGACATTCTGGTAAAGGAAAAATTATGAAGACAGTGAAAAGATCAGTGGTTCCCAGGATTTCAGGGCATAAGACTTGGACAAACAAGTGGATCACAGAGTATCTTTAAGGCAACTGGAGTCACATGACATTTATGCATTTGTCAAAACCCAGCGGTCAAACTATCCAGTAAGCAAGGTAAACATGGGCTCACTTGTGCTTACTTATTAATCTGTAGAGTTCTGTTTTCATCAGCTAGTGCTGCTTTAACAGCCATACCACAAGTGAATGGCTTTAAAAAGAAATTTTATTTTGGCACAGCCCAGTAAGCTGGGCGAAATTATCACAGTCTCATGGGCTAAGAGTCCAGATTCAACATGAGAGCATTCTGACACAGAAACCTCAGGTCCTAAGAAAGCTGTTTGCTCTCTGTGCTCCTTTCTTGGTAGTATTAGGTTTCCAAATCTCAGCCGGCCTCCCTCTCCGTCCGATATTCCCAAGAGGCCACCTGAAGCCACAATGCAATCCCACACCTTGAGTCCTGCCTCACCAATTCAACTGTGGCCCATCCACCCTCACTAACATCAGCATTAAGGAACATCACACAATATCAGGAATCCTGACCCAGCCAAATTGCTACCGATTTTGACATGTAGTGACCAACTTCATATGAGTTTCACATCTCTGATGTGAGAAAACAATGGTCGCTACAGATTAGTATGTAAATACAAGTACACTTGTGCACACCTGATTTACTGGGATTGTCAGGGACTGTCATTGGAAAAGAGACTTTGATTCTGCCGGAAGGTGCCAACGGGTTGACAGACAGACAGATGCCAGTCATACCTACAAGCAGAATCTTTGATAGAGTAGAAAATATGAAATTACTGGCTACAGATGACCTGGTAAGCAAGGTCAGCACTGTGCTTACTTTGCCTGTTGGATAATCCCACCTTGCAAACCTACGGGACTGAAAAATACAGAGGGACTCCTAATGTGAATTATTAACTTCAGTGAATTATACTGTCAGTACTGGTTTATCAGCTGTAACAGATGTACCACAGAATGCAAAATATTAATAACAGGAGAAGCTGAGTGTAACAAGGGGGGTTTGGGAATTCTCTGTGCTTTCTGTACAATTTATCTGTAAATCTGAAATGAAGTCTATTATTTTAAAAAACGTATGAAAGGCAGGAGTTTCCTGGGGCTCTTTGTTACCAGCGAGGTAAACTGAGAGGATGAGAGGGTTGTGCCTAACTTGAAACCTAAGGGGAGTAATCAAGACTTGAACCTGAATTAAGGGAATTGTAGCTCCAAATGAACTCTGACTTTTTCCTCAAAAGATAAGGCTGGAACTTCAAATAAATATTCGTGGACACCAAATTCTTTACCACAGATTATAGATAAAATGAATCCCTGTTGTTCTTGTTAAATGTAACACTGATGCAAACAACACTTTGCATGTATGTAATTTGGCACAGTGATTAAGAGGTGGTGTAGTGAGTAAGATCTATGCCTGCTAACCAAATGGCTGACAGTTTAAATGCAGCAGGAGCTCCATGAAAATCTTACGGGGCAGTTTTACTCTGTCCTACAGGGTCATTATGAGTCAGAACTAAGTCAATGACAACAGATTTGGTTGGTTTGGGTTTATATGCAAATTATGAAGTATAACAATAAAACAAACTTCCACGAACACCCTACAAATTAGAACATTAACCATACAATTGAATTGACTGGTATGATTTTCTTTTTATTTATTTATATTTTTAGCCAGTACCCTGATGTCCTATAGATCATTTTTGTAATTTGAATCCACCAACTATTCCTTGGAAAACCTATGGAGCAGTTCTACTCCATCTTACTGGGTCACTATGAATCAAGACTGATTCACCAGCAACTTGTTTTCTCTAGTAACCAACACTGACACTTCAGAGTTCACTTCTTTATCATTTCTCTATTTTCATAAACTCACACTAATGCCTTTTTTTTGCTTACTTAAAAAACAAAATTGTATCATATAGTAGTCTCAGAAACTATTATCACATAAATACTCTCAATATAAACATGTGTCCTTGATCAGTTTCTTCAATCACAATCATCCTCTACAGAAAGTCTACAAAACTTAATAAGAGGATGAGAAGACATCAAGCTGGAACCGTGAAAGCACGGAGGAGAGGGAAAGCTTACAGAAAAGATTTTATTACTGTTGTGTGCTTTGAGTCAACGTCAGCTCACAGCACCCCTATATGACAGAGTAGAACTGACTCACAGTGTTTCCTGAGCTGGAATCGTGAGGAGAGCAGATCCCCAAGTCTTTCTCTCACAGAGCTGCCAGTGGGTTCAGTTTCAAACCTTTCGGGTTTGGGTTTTTGTTAGCAGTGGAGCACTTAACCGGTGCACCACCAGGACTGCCTACAGAAAAGGTTAGTCCCTACATTTAAACTAGAGCTAAATAATGAAAGCAAGAAGTGGGGTAAGGGTGATAAAAATTAGTAGAGATTGTAGGTAAAGGAGAACCTACCATCTCACTACAGAGGGTAGCTATGTATGATAGACTCAACTCACTTTCACGTTTCAAATAGAAACAAATTTAGAGTGTGGATTTTATTATTTTTGGTTTTGGTTGTGATTCTTAGACAGTTACTCTAGACATTATGCCACATGGACTCAAGACTCATAGAGGTTGCATACACATGACTCATGATTGTTACCTTGCTTTTATTTTTAATGGGTTATCTTTTGCTGGACATTGCCCTCTTCTCAAATCAGTACAAAGAGTTGGGTAACGAGTGGTTTGTCCTGACTGCTACCCTAAAGACTTACCATTCAGTTTCACTCAGTAGTAGTGCTCAAGTAAAGCCTGATGATCTGCTTCCATTAACATTACAGCCTAGATGACCCAACAGGGTGGATTTACTCTAACACCTGGACATGAGTCTAAATCGACTCAGTGGCAAAACAAAAGCCTAACTCATTTCTAATGACTGTATAATATTGCAAAATATTTCACCTCCCATGAATTTTCTACCATTCCTATATCAACCCATTATAATGATAAAATGGGTTGGTCACTCATCTAGCACCTGAGAACGCTGGTAAGACTCTGTGCATTCATGCATTGCTGGTCAGAGTTTAAATGACTACAGAGCTTTTGGACAGCATATAAGCTGGCAATATTTACCCTAAAGAAATACAGTTACCTAGCAGCAATATGTGCAAGGAAGCATATCACTGCACTGTTTATATAATAAATAATGGGAGAAGAACACATATTTTCCTTCTGAATAATGGCTAATATGTGAGTGTGATGTTGTATTTTTAGAGGCTTCTAATTCTGGACATATATGGCCCATCACCATATGTTTCGTTCCTGAAATTCACAGGGTCAAGGACAGCATCTGTTCCATTTCTGCTTAGGAGCACTAAGTTTCACCACCGCCACAGGAGGTGGATTAATTACTATTATTTGAAAATAATGATAATGAAGCACACAGCAACCCTCCCTTCATCTGACAGAGATTCCATCTCCTTAACTGCGCGTGAAGGGACTCAGTGTTTTGTTCTTTTTCTAAACTGATGCTTAACTACAACTTAGAACGTAAAACAAAAGAAAGTTACAAGGAGTGTTTCATGTGAATCTAATCTTCCAAGAGCTTTTTTTGAATACATATATTAGATCATTGTTTGAAACATTACTTTTGTTGTTGCACAATTATTTCATAAGGAAAGTAGAATAATTTCATTATACAGTGTATCAATGTATTTCTATTTATGATTTTGTAACATCTGTTCATTTTTGCTTTTGCCTTAATGAATACTGTTCTTGCACATCCAGGCTGTTCTTTGAAATAGACTTGCGCCTCTGCCTCCAGTGTTAAGAAATCTCATTTCTGTAGGGGAATTCCCGGGTGGTACCAGTGGTTAACATGCTCCACTGCTAAGCCAAAAGGCAATGGCATAGGTCAGTCTACCCACAGGGCTTCAGAAGAAGGATGTGATGAGTTGCTTCTGAAAAGTCAGCCATTAAAAATGCTGTAGAGCTCAGTTTGAATCTGACCATCATGAGGTCACCACAGCTCAGGACCAACTGGAGGGCAACTGGTTGGTTCTTTTCCTGTACCATCATTGGCAGTTCTCTTTGTTCACCTATCTTGTTCTCTTTATACATTTTTATCCAAATAATTTCTGTGTTGTTATTATCTAAGAACCTGCAAATCCTACTGAGGTGAAGGAACCAAAGACAATGATGCGAAAAGGCATCATTAGGCAGCTAAGTAATAACTCATCTACCTGCTGGGTCGAGGACTTCTAGTGGGTAAACAAGAGATGTATGAAGGTTATATGGATGTATCCAGTGCTATGATGCTTAACAGGAGCTCTGGGGTGCAGTGGTTAAGAGTTCAGCCACTAACCAAAAGGCTGACCATTCGAGTCCACCAGCCACTGCTTGGAAACTCAATAGGACAGTTCTAGTCTGTCCAATAAGGTTGCTACGGGTCAGAATCAACTGGACAGTAACAAGCTTTATTTTTAGTAGTAGTTTGTTTGCTTGTTTTCTTTTCTAGAATGTTTTATCAGGTTAAAGGGCAAAATTTTGACTATAATAAATATCCCGCCAAAGACTGTATATTCTACCAATATGGCCAGTGTTGTCTCTCCTTTTCTCATTCAGCCATTTATTCCCTCACTCATTTAATGTTACAGTCGACAAAGACAAACCAGAGATTTCCATGTTCTTGATCCTGTGTCCATAAGTAATCTCACAGGAAGGGAAGCTGACGTATACATACAGAAGAAAGGGATAGCAGAGAGGAGAGGAAAACAGCAGCAAGAATAAGGAAGGGGCAAAGGGGAGGCAAGAGAGGAGACCAGGAGGGTGATGATACGGAGGCCTGTGGATGGTGTAGCAGTAGCAGAAGCAGAGTAGTGAGAAACAGAGAAAACTTTCACCAGAGGGCAGGTAGTGGAAGACAGACAGAGGCTAGGGTATCTAGGTCAAGCCACCCTTCTGCACATTGTGAAGCCATTCAGCTGAGCCTCCCTAGAGAGGTGAGTAGCTTCTCCTAATTAAACAGGATTCCCTCTAGTGCAATGATTCCAACTTCAGGCTGGCATCCCAGATCGTTCACTCTTGCCATTTTTAGTCAATCTGAGAAACTCTGCTTTGTGCCAGCATCCCATGACATCCCAAGCAGCGAGGGTACTATGCAACAGCAAAGGATGGATGCAAGGAAAGAAGGGTTATGGAATTTGTTTGGATGGTCCTTTCTACAGGGTATCTTCCCCTCATTAACAAACAGATGGTCACATGGGAGAAAGTTAGAGTTCAAATAAGGGCTCTTTGTTTCTTTGTTAAAATCTATGTGTCCTAGAAATAGAAGGAGAGAAAAAAGGATATTAATACTATAAAGTAGAGCAATAGTGGGAGACAAAAAAGGAAAAGAAAGCATTTTTACCAAATGCCCTTGAAGAGGAGGAGAAGAAAGCTTCAGGGCTCCTTTGAGTGGCAGGTACCTGTGTACGCTTGCAAGATAAAACACAAGAAGGGACAGCGTAGTTGAGCTCAGCAAAGATCTCTGTGCACCGTACAAACTTGCCCTGAGCAACTGATCTGAGGATATCAAAAGCCTCTCCCAGGTCCTTTCAATGAGGGCGGCTTTGATAATCAAGTCTGACATAAAGCCAAAGCTTCAGGTGCTGTGCTCCTCTGAGGAAGAGGAGGCGTATGCACTAGTAATTTGTGAATGAGATTTCTGATTAGCTCATTAAATGAGAATTTGGTTTTAGAATTTTCTTGATATAAAGTAAATAGTAAAATTATAATTCTTATATACCTTAGCTGCTAGATAGCCTGATTCACGTCTGCTAAAAATGTGTGAGGCAAAATTTCAATAAAGAGTTTATGTTTTATCTTTTTGTTTGGATTTTCATATAAGTTTCTTGGGTTCATGCCCTGCCAGCCAGCCAGGTGCCGTCAAGTCAGATCCGACTCGTGGTTCATGCCCTACCAGTCTTTAAATAAATGCCTGGTGGTGAAGTAGTTTAACAGCTCAGCTCTAACCAAAAAGTCAGCAGTTCAAATCTACCAGCTGTTCCTTGAAAATCCTACATGGCGGTTCTGTTCTGTCCTATTGCTATGAATCGGAACTGACTTGATGGCAAGGGGTTTGGTTGTTTATTTTGTGTATTATAACAAGACAAAAAGGTGGGGGTAAAAGGTAAGAATGCATATACCATTACTCCCAGAAAACAAATCAGGGCACATATTTTACTAATGATGGCTTGCTCATACTATCTTAAAAATGTTTGGTAAGGTACCAACAACTACAGATGAACAGAAGACCAGGTACTCAAACTGCTGATCACCCCTACAAGATCACAGAGAGCGAATGCAAAGGAAACACTCCAAGCAAGTAAACAGTTGATTACAGTGCACAGCTTTCACCTAGTCTTCCATGCGATCTTTCGGACGCAGATGACTCAAGGACCTTTTTCCAGATTAGATGCAAATTCTGTCTTATTTGGGGGCTCATTCTGGTTCTGAATTAGCTTTCTGAAGTAAGAGAAGAAGTCTGGCTTTACCCTAGTCAACCAAGTACAAGGCAGGGAGAGAGGGAGGCAAAAGGGGAGGGATGAAGGCTCCAGTCATCTCGCAGACGGCAGCTCTCTGGGGGGTGAAGTTGGGTGAGAAGCTTTGCTTGCCCCTCTGGTTAGAACTTTATGAAACACACAACAAATTACATACCATTAGTTTAATTAGCCAAATTCGAATGTTTACTTAAAGTACTAAAACACTACAAAGAAAGTAAAGTAATAAAAAACAGCTATGGCTATATTTGTCTGTAATTTTATGAAAATGTTTTCAATAGCCTAATGAAGATACTAGGCACATGAAACCTATTTAGTAAGTAAAATACATTTGGACATTAAAATAATTCTTAGTTGTTGTTTTCCTGAGAAAGAATAAAAAACCTAGAGAGAAATGCATTCAATATAGCATGTTAAGAATTTAAAAAACAAATAAAAAAAAAAAAGAGAAAGATTTCTGAGAGTCGTTTAGAAGGAGTAGAATGACAAATATCTTCTGTAACAAAGTGACCTGTAGACACACATATACTCACAGCCCTAGTTATAGGAACTTGGGCAGCCACAGCCAAATCCACACCCCATTCCACATTCATAGTGACAACCGTATTCAGAGCTGTGTCCACAGCCCTCCAGAGCACTTGTACAAGCTGCAGCACACCGTGTGAGATGGTAAGGGTTCAGCAGAGAGGAAAAAGATGCTTTCTTGGGGCTGAATATCATGCACTCTTCTGGAACGTTTTTATGCCATCAAGAATGAGAGGTAAATGACTCATACACACTCTCCCTTGGAATCCCTACTAGAGTTCCAGAAAATTAATTCATGTTATCATTGCCTTATTTCAGTAGCTAAGAGCTTGGTTATTAACCAAAAGATTGGCGCTTCAAATCCACCAGTCACTCCATGGAAACCCTATGGGTCAGTTCTGTTCTGTCCCATAGGGTTTCTAGGAGTTGGAATTGACTCGACGCCATGGGATTGGTTTTGGTTATAGTTCACCACCCCCTCCCCATCAGCATGCTGCACTGTGGTGGCTCGCGTGCTGCTGTGATGTTGGAAACTAACCACCAATATTCCAATACCAACAGGGTCATCCCTGACGGACGGGTCTCAGCCTAGCGTAAGACAGACTAGATCTACTGAAAATCAGCCAAGAACAACCCTGTGTATAACAAGATACTATCCATGACTTTGGCTCACTTACTTCGGATTTTTCACAGGAAAGGAAGAAATGGGCATCATGTTTAGTAAAGTGGAGGGCCACTGAGAGGGAAGGAAACTCTCCGTGAGATGGATCAACACAAATATCTAAAACAATGGACTCAAACATGTTAATAATCACAAAGGCAGCACAGTGCCAGGCAACGTTTCATTTTATTATAAGTTAGGTCATCATGAATTGGAACCAACTCAGTGGTAACTAATAACAACATACGTGTTTAAAGGAAGTTTACTAAGAGTTACCATACTGGAAAGATTTCCAATTGTGAGTTTGTAAGAATTAAATTCCATCTTTCCAAACTCTAGCCAATACTAACTTATATTTTTTTGACATAAATCAATTTTAAGACACTGCACAGGATAGAAACTGTAGTCCTTGCTTCTTCTGATTCTGTGTTTCTGCACATATAGAATACTAATATCCATAGATTTAGTTTCACTTTAGTGATATGCCTTATGTTATTTTAAAAAATTTAAAAAAACTTTCTTCTTTGGGCCAATATTTTCTCTCTTATTTGAAGTAAAATTTGGATCTTTGGTTCTTCCTCTGTTCTAATAATTTACCTATTTCTTGATTAAGTTCATGGATATTTTTCAATCTATCATAAAAGTAGAAAAAAAAACCTTAGGTCAATCTCAAACTGTCACCTCAGTCTCACATCCAGTGAAACTCCAGTCACCACTGAGTACAGGGGTTCTTGCTGCTGTCTCCAAGTCCAGAATTTAGAGCCAATGCCAGTCTCTACCATTCAGCCATCAGGCCACTATTCCATATCATCCCTCATAAATACTATTTTTCATACCTGAGGAAAATGAGATCCAGAGTTTAAGACAACATTACAAATCAGTCTTGGAGTTAACTTGATTCCAACCTACCTACTCACTCTGAAACCAGTAGTCTTTCTACAGTGCTATGCTGAGTTCTTTCTCTGTGATGGTGATGGAAAACTACCCAGTGCTTGACTATGAGAATCAGAATTTACTTTACCAGCAAGATTTCAATCTAGCTACCAAAGAGCCACTTTTCCAGTGGTGTTTACTGGTGCTTTGTGCTCAGTGCTGTCTGAGCTCTTCTCCCATTTTAGTCTTGGACTCAGGGTCCCACTCCCCTGCAACACTTTGCTTTCCTGGATGATCAGTGCTGTGCCTTGTACATGTTTTTGTTGTTCTTTTGTTTTGTAGATTTTAGCATTAGCATTTATTTAATGTTTACAGAGTTTGATTCCACTCTTATTGATCTGAAATCTCCCATGTGACTAGCAATAAAGAAATAGGCTATTTTCTCACCTCTCTACCACAAACAGTGAACCCTGGACAAAGCGCTCAAGAGCTCATACCCAACTCAACTTGTACAAAGAAGGCTTTTGGCGAATGACATTTAAGACCTTCTCAAACTATCTTCTAAGAAATTCATTTTATTTTTAAGATCTTTTGAGAATTTGAAGACCGCTATCTTATCTCTTTTAAATTACTTTTCTGTCAAATTCTCATAAACCAGCTCTTGAGCCATTATTCCTATGTAGTGCCTTAAGTCTTAGGAAAACACAATGATGGTGGAATTAACATCTCTATATGATCCTTCCTCAAGCAAGACACCCTCTGGCAGAGAGGGAGAAGGAGGGAAATGGCTTCCAGCTCAGTCAGTCTGGCCTCAGAAAGGAAATGAGGTTAAGTGAAGTTGTCTAGTTTTGATTGTTTGATTTTCATTCACATTTACGTTTGTAGAAAGCTAAGGCTTGATTCTCTTTTGGGTCAAGACTTCTATCAGTGCTTTGAATAAATGTTTCGCATCCCCTAGCTAAGAAGGAAGCCATGCAGATGTAGCTGTCTGACTCGAAGCAATGAAGAACACACTGCCAGCCCCAGAAGGTGACACTGATTCAGAGGCACAGAGTGTCAGGAATTCAGGAGATAAAAGAAGAAAGTTCTGTCTACCGACATCAGAGAGAAATTCCAGGGCCTCATGTATACTCAAATACATAACCGCGTGGTGCCAATCTAATTTCACCTCTGATGAAACAACTAACAGGGAGTGTTATCTAGCTATCTATCTATATATGTATGTATGTGTGTGTGTGTACATTAAAAAAATAGTGCCACTGAGTCAACTCTGACTCCCTGTGACCCTCTAGGACAGAGTAGAACCACTCCATAGAGTTTCCAAGGAACACCTGGATTTTGGTTAGCAAACATAGCACTTAACCACTATGCCACCAGAGTTTCTGTGTTATACATATATAGGGGGATATGAACTCTAAAAGAAAAACTCACTGAAAAGAAAGAAGATGGAGATAATGGCAAAGAGAAATTTCCCAATGATATTACCATCACAGCCCTAGTAGGCCAGTGGTTAAGAGCTCAGGTGCTAACCAAAAGGTCAGCAATTCAAATCCCCCAGTCACTCCTTGGAAACCCCATGGGGCAATTATACTCTGTCCTATTAAACAAACAAGCAAACATAAAAAAAAACCCTGTTGACACTGAGTTGATTTGAACTCATAGTGACTCTATAGGACACAGTACAATTACCTTGTAGGGTTTCCAAGGGGTACCTGGTGGATTTCAACTGCTGACTTTTGGATTAGCTGTCATAGCTCTTAACCACTACACCACCAGATTTCCCAGTCTGGAATCAACGCAATGACAATGGGTTTGACTTTATTTATCGTCATCCTTCTTATTTCACCTTGCAGAGTCGGATCCGACTCCACGGCACTTGGCTTTGGCTCCTGTAATGCTTTCCTCTTTTCTTATTAAAAGAATATTCATAAAAAGGAGGCCATAGGGCTTATTGTTAACTTAACGTATGAATAACAATAAAAGTTAGATTCAGATATAATGCTCTAAAGAGTATATATTTTATATTGTTTTGTTTTTATTAGATTCTCTGCATGTAATTGGCAAAAATACTTGAATAATTTAATAATAGAAAAATGGGAAGGGGGGTCTGCTTTAAATACAGAATTTCTTAACTTCCCTAATAACTCTATTCCCATTTTAAAATACAGCCTCCTACTTGGGAAGATTAATATGTGTGGCTCACCAACATTTACAAAGGTAGATATTTTTTATGCTTTCATTGCTGAATAACCTAAGCTTAAATGTGTAACAAAGAGCAATGCCCAAAAGTGTTGCCATTTATAAATTATTCATTTTAAACTTTCAATTAAAAAAATTACTTTGAGAGTTGAGTTTCAAGTTTTTGTTATTGCTATTGTTCATCTGTTTTAAAGGAGCAGGAGAATCTTCTGATTTACAGACAGTTGATCTGTGTATCAAATTTTTTTTTCTATTTTAGCTGTTCCTAGTGTGTATTAGGAAACCCCGGTTGCACAGTGGTTAGTGTGACAGCTGCTAACCAGAAAGTGGCAGTTCACACCTTCCAGGCTCTTCTTGGAAATTCTGTGGTCAGTTCTAATCTGTCTATAGGGTAGTTTGACTCTGTCTCACACTCTGTGTATGAGTAGGAATTGACTTGAGGGCTGTGGGCTTGGTTTTAGGTGGGGTTTAGCACATGTTAATACAAATAAGGTTGAATGTGATAGCTATCTTTCAGTTGTATGTTCTTAGCATGAAGTTCAATTACCTTGTCTGTTTTTTCAGTGTTGAGAATGATGTTGAATCAGCACGATTCAGAGTCTCAAAAAGGAGCCTTGGTGGCCCTGCGGTTGAGCCCTCACTTGCTGACTTGAAGGTCAGCTCTCGAGATCCACCAGGTGCTTAGCACAAAGATGTGACATTCTGCTTCCATAAAGAACACAGTCAGGGAAACCCGATGGCAAGGTTCTCCCTGTTGGTAGATTTGCTTAAGTTGGAATGGACTAGATGCCACACAGCAACGATGACAACAAGAGTTCCAAAAGGATGGCACTTCTCATCTTACATCAGTAAATAATCTCAAATGGTAACAAACTGTTTCATTTCAATAGACTCCATTTTCTCAGTGGCCATTCACAAATCTGCTGGATTTTAATTTGAAAACACTATGGCAAAATACCCAAACACAGTAATTATTTAAAAAAAACATCAATCAAGTCATAAAACAGCATTCTCCAGCAGGTCAGGCTCTGCTTCACAGCTGAAATTTTGAAGTGATCACTTTCTCAATTACCAAGGTCCCAGGTGGAATTCAGGAGAGGCTGAGGGCTGCATGGTGCTTATGAGTCGAGGTGGTAAGTGTATACACAGTATTCAGGTAATATAAGATGATGCACTTTTCTCTTAAATAAAATAAATGCACATATTATTGGCACATGTATTATTTTGTAAGAAAACTAAAACAGCACTAAACAATTTCTAAGCATTAAAGTAAAAATCTCATCACTCTAGGTATTTCTAGGTATCTGAATATTTAGCACTGTGGACAAGGAAATGCTTAGGTCAGGTTGCTATGGTAGTTCTCCTGCATGTCATGAATTACATCAAAATTACAGAATAAGAAAATAGAAAGAATAATGAAACCGGATAAATTGAAATGGAGGTTCCTACCTCCTGAAAGTTGGCAAAGATGTAAGATTATATTAAATCTCATGCAAACAACGTATTAGTCCTTTTGCAACAACCACAATATACTATTCTTTATTGAATATTTATTATGAGTCAGGTATTTGCTCAGTGCTCAGTGATACGTCATTAACTCTGGCAACAGTCCCCTGAGGTCTGCAAAAGAGGTAACAGCTTGTGGAGACTAAGAAGCCCTCTGACGTTTACACAGCTAGTGTATAGGAACCAAACCAAGAAAAACCAATTGCCATTAAGTGGATATCAATGCTATAGGACAGAGTAGAACTGCCCCATAGGATGTCTGAGGAATATCTGGTGGCTTTGAACTGTTAACCTTTTGGTTAGCAGCTGTAGCTCTTAACCACTATGACACCAGGATTTCTGCCTATAGGAACAAGGTTGACTCAGTTTGTGTGATCCCAAAGGTTGTGCCCTTTCTGCCACACTCAGCTGGGATGTGTCCATGCAAATTCACAAATGTGTGCTGTGCTTTACAGGGCAAAGATTTAAGGAAGAGAATTAAGAAATAGTGTGACTACATCTCTCTCTATATGAACATTATTTATTATCCAAATCAACTATTCCCAGACTCAGTTTCATCACACATAACAGTTTCAAAGGGAAATTCCTGTGCTACTGCAAGGATAGAATAAGGATCTATAAGATGTATCCTTCCTCAACCCTACCAGGAGACCCCCTCCCCTCACTCTACGTTCCAGGTTTTACTTTTACGTAGAGCTGTCTAGCTATGGCCTCCGTTGATAGTTGAGATCAACTAAGGTCTTTCCATTTTTCCCTCTGACATATAAGCAGACAACTGTTGTAATTTTAGTTGTCATCAAGTTTATTCCAACACATGGCAACTCCATGTGTGTCAGAGTAGAA
This sequence comes from Heterohyrax brucei, assembly GCA_028571685.1. Classification (NCBI taxonomy): domain Eukaryota; kingdom Metazoa; phylum Chordata; class Mammalia; order Hyracoidea; family Procaviidae; genus Heterohyrax; species Heterohyrax brucei. The sequence continues at coordinate 79,676,387 of CM053148.1, read as the reverse complement.
CTGTACTCTATAGGGTTTTCGATGTCTGATGTTTTGGAAATACATCACCACTCACCTCACTACACTGACCATTCATATCACGTATGGACCATGCCAAGCCAGCCAAGTGCTGGCGAGTCGACAACTCTAAATGCCATGAATACTCAGGTTAGCCAGGAACTTGGGGGAAAAAACAGGATTCATTTAAAAATGGTCAGGATGGCTAATAGTGATTATATGGGTGATACAGTCTTTTTTCAGTTTTACTGTCTGGAGAAGTTTTAAGATTCTCAGGCTTCTTAGCACATTTGAAATGTTTGGCTAAGGTAAAATTTTGCTGCATCTTGGGAAAAACTAGGACAGATTAAAGACAGTTTTGATAAAAGAAAAAAATGAACGAGATACTTGTATCCTGATTATTTTATTACTGTCACATTAACTTGAACTTCCCCTATGTGTCTGTCTGTGTGTCATACTGTGGGGCTTGCATGTTGCTGTGATGCTGGAAGCTATGCCACTGACATTCAAATACCAGCATGGTCACGCATGAGGGACAGGACTCAGCTGAGCTTCCAAACCAAGAAAGGCTAGGGAGAAGGACTTGGTGGTCTGCTTTTGCAAAAAATTAGCCAGTGGAAACCTAATGAGTAGCAGTAGAACACTGTTGAGCATCATACCAGAGACCTACAAGTTGGAAGACACTCAAAATATGACCACAGAAAAGCTGCATCCTCAAGGTAGAGTCAGTCCTAACAAACTGGGTGGAGTCAAGCTTTCTGATGCGACACAACGCAAAACGAGAAGACCTGAGGTTCCTGAGCCAAGATGCTCCTTGGACGAAGACTGATGTAATACCAGACTTTCCTACAGAGCCAACAAGGTAAAAGCCTTCCCCTGGAGCAGATACCCTGAATATCGATTCGTAGCCTACCGGACTGTGTAAGAATAAACCTTCCTTTGTTAATGCCATCCACTCTGTGGTCTTTCTGTTAGAGCAGCCCTAGTTGACTAAAACAGACATCATGCTTGGTAGACTGGAGGGTCAGCGAAAAAGAGGAAGACCCTCAATGAGATGGATTGATTCAGTGCCCACAACAATGTGCTTAAGCGTAAACACAATTGTGGACATGGCACAAGACTGGGCACTGTTTCATTCTGTTGTTTATAGTCGCTATGAGTCAGAACCGACTAGATGGCACCTAACAACAACCACCATATGGTCTACTACACTGGCAACGACAAACTACAGAGGCATGACAACGCATTCATCATGGAAAAAGAACATTTCAAGACCTCCCCTGAAGTACAGCTTTATTGATGACAGGATAATATCCATGCTCCTACAAGGAAGACTTTATAGAGATCAAATGGGACATAGTAGAACTGCCTCATAGGGGTTACAAGGAGCACCTGATGGAAGTGTTTTCAGGACAGAGAAGGCCCTGGAGAAGGGTATCGTGCTTGGTAAAGTACAGGGTCAGCAGAAAGGAGGAAGACCCTTCATGAGGTCAATTGACAAATAGGCTGCAACAATGGACTCCAGCATAACAGGTCTCATGAGGATGGAGTAGGGCCAGGCAGGGTTTGGTTTAGCTGCACAAAGATCACTATGAATGGAAACCAGCTCAATGGAATCTACCAACAACAGCAAGCTCAGCCACCAAGACGAACAATAAAATTATGGAAGGAACTTACATACTCCATCTGAGTTCCAGATGTCCATTCCACAAGTATCAGGATGTGAAAGACCACTTTGCCTTTCTCTTGGCTACCCTTTTTTATATCTTGTTCTAAAATTTGAATTGTGTTAACTTTCTTGATGTATCTCCTAAACCAAGAATTGGCCATTTGCCTCTTCATTATTTGTTTCCTGCACTCAGTTAATTTAAAGCCAGTTTAGTTTTTAAGTGATCAACGTCAGATCCTCAGGCTTCACTGTGAAGCACCCCCCACCTTCCTGCCTCTGTCTCTTCTATCCCTCCTCTCCAAGTCAGATTTCCTCAGCTCCAGGAGAATCTCATATTTATCATTTCTTAGTCGGACTTTCGTTTTATTTCTGTCTCCCCATATTTCGAAAGACTGTCACATTATATGTGGTTTTCAGATTCCACAATTCATAAATTATCATTAACATCCCTTTGGACTAAACATATGTAAACTCATCCCCTGTTCCCACTTCCTCAGTAAGGTGAATGCTCTTTCTCCAGAACTTTCTTCATTTTTTTCACAAGTGGTCCTTGCAGTTTTTTCCTTTGCTCTCGTCCTCTGTGTATGTCATAACAGTAGTCCTTTGACCTAATTTTAACATTTCTCCACAAAGTCCACAATGCTTCTTCCTACAAAAGGAATAGAACTGTACATCCAGCAAATACAGTCCTCCCCTGATTCACATCAAAAATTCCCAGGAAGGTGGCGCAGTGCTTAAGTGTTTGGCTGCTAACCCCAAATCCCGCAGTTTTAGGATCCACCAGCCAGCCATCCTTGGAAACCCTACTGGGCAGTCTTGTTCTACCCTCCTGATGTTCTAAGAATCGAAATTAACTCAGCGACAATAGGTTAACAGGAATGTGGCACTCTAGCCCCCTACCTTGAGAACATGCACATTTTTTGTGTGTTTTATTTAAAAGTTATCAAATTTTTAGCCAAAGCAATGTGTGCTGATCAGAGGGATCACTGAGACAGAGAAAACAGCAGAGAGATCCTGAGGTTTTGTGGTTGTTCAGGAATATTCCTTTAGTAATAATTCAAGCACTGAATTGATGATCCAGGGCTTAATTTTCTAATGAAAGGTCATGGACACTGCAAAAATTTTACTCATGAGAAAATGAGAATTTGTTCTTTTCTCTATTTTCCTTCATTTCCTTAGGATGTTGTAGTTAAGGCTGCTGACCAAAAAACCTGGCTCTTTGAACCCATCCATGTTTTGTGGGAGGAAAGATCTAGAAATCTGCTTCTAAAGATTTCATAGGAAACCTTATGGGGCAGTTTTATTCTGTTATACAGAGTTACTGTGAGTCAGAATCGACTCAAAGACAGGCAACAATACTGTTTCATTATGTAATCTTCATGCTTACAGTATGCAAATTTTCTTTGTTACTCGTGTAATAGAGTGCCTACCCAGAGACCATGACCTCTTTTGCCCCGTATGGAGCTCTGGAAGCACAGTGGCTAAAGAACTGGAAGGCTAGACTGGTCGCTCTGTAGAAACGCTGTGGGGCTGTTCTACTCTGTCCCATAGAGTCGAGTTAGAATTGACTCAAAGGTCACTGTGAGTTAAAGTTGACTCAGTCGCAATAGGTTTCCTTTTTTTTTATAGCTTATGCTCAGTCTACAATAGATGCTTGAGTTTCAGAGGGAATCCTGCATTTGACATAGGATTCACAGTTAAATTACAGGACACTCAATCTGAATTTCAAACAACAGTGGACATTTGCTTAGTACGTCTTGTATGATGTTTGATACATATTTATACTAAGATATTCATTGCTGCATCTCCAAAATTAAAATTTAATTGCATGTCCTGTAGTTTTATTTACTAAGCCTAGTAGCCCTCTGTGTGAGTAAATAAGACTTGAAATATCACTAATGCAAAGAACTGATTGTCCACATACGTAAGCTACACTGAACGTTAGTGCAGGAACTAGATTCAAGCCATACCATTGCATTATTTGTTGCCAGTGACAATAAAGGTCACTGTCGTAGGCTGAGTTTTTTCCCAAAAAAATACGTGTTATAAATCTAATCCCCTCCCCTGTGGATGCAATTCCATTTTGAAGTAAGGTTTCTTTGTTTGTTTTATTTATTTATTTTTAATGTTACTGAGGCCGTAACAGTGTAAGCTATGCTTTAAACCAGTCTCTTCTGTGACTTAAAGACAGACAGCAAGGCAGGGGAGGAAGCCATCTGGAATAAAGAAGAGATGAACGCCAGGTGAAGATCTCCCAGGAACGCTGAAAATAACATTACAGACACTGGAACAAGGATTTTTCTCCAGAGAGGATGGAGAGAGGCTTCCCCAAGAGCCCTGAACTTGGACGTCTAGTCTCCTAAACTAAAGAAGAATAAATTTATGTTTGTTAGAACACACCTGCTTGTGGCATTTCTGTTATAATACCACCAGAGAACTAAGAGAATCTCATTTATGTGTTTTATGGATCACATTCTGGGGGGTGCACACTGAAAAGAAATGATCTTGTTAAAAATCCCTCACCCTCTCTGTGGCCTAGTGGGACAACCACAGTCAGGCCACTTCTTGGTCTGGGACCACAGAAACTTTGTCTGTGTTATGAGGCTATGAGTTGTGAAGTATTTACACAGCACTTTACAGATCATTTTCTAAAGCATCCTGCTGAAAGTTCAGATAGCTTCCTAAGGGCCATGTTTGCCTTACTGCTTGATAGTCTGGCCTCAGTAAAATACTCCAGTGTGCAGTGGTACCATGATGGGCTCTAAAAATATCAATGTTAATTTCAAATGGCAAACATAAATATGAAATTGCATGTGCCTTAAAAGATAAGTCACTGCTTCTATTACCAGCCTATATGTACAGCTTGTCAAACACATACGAGAAGGAGATGTTAGCCCCTGTCGCTCTGTGCAGCTCTGTGATTTTAAAACAAAGGAAAATCAGCAAAAACTATTTTTTCAGGAATGCTGAGAAACAAATACAGATGCATATACACAGAGCTTTCAAAAGGCTGAAAGCTAATTTAGGAAATCACATCAGAGTCATTGTTCCCTGTCCTTGAGCACAGAGAAGGTGACCCAGCTGGAGCTGGACCCGCAGGGACTCACAGGGACCCATCAGCTGGGCCCTGAGATAAAGATAAAACATGAGACAGTCTTGGAAAACAGGTTTTGGGAAGCTTTCCTGTAAGCCACGCAAACAGAACACAACACTCTTTTTCTATTAGCATTTAGTGAATAGAAATGTCTTGGACCAGTGAGAAGTCTCCTGACTGAAATCTGTACCGAGGATTGTTAAGAAAGAGGATTCAAAATGTGAGATCACAATTTCTAGCCAATCTATGAAAAGGGGAAGCTTTCAGTGACAGCACTGGTTTTGTGATATTAGTATGTACCGATGATTCTGCAACCTTCCTTGGATTCAGGCAGACATCAGCTCCCGCCGTGTGCTCCCCTCCTTTGCCCTTTGGAATGCATGCCAAATAAAACTTCCTTTTTGTGTTACTAAATTTTGTGATGCTTTCTCTAAAAACAAAGCATGATCAACTAAGTTATATTAGTGGGTTCCTTTGGTTAGCAGAAAACCAAAAACAAATGAACGAAAGAACTCACTGCTATCACATCGATTCTGACTCAGTGACCCTACAGAACAGAGTAGACCTGCCCCTTACAGTTTCCAAGGAGCAGCTGGTATATTCAAACTGCTAAGCTCTTGACTAGCAGCTAGAGCTCTTAACCACTGCTCTACCAGGAATCCCCCCAGTTGGTATAATTTTGACTCATTTAAACTTATTTCTTTGAGAATTCTATTACTTATAAATGTATATAAACCAAAAATAAATTTAAAAAAACCCACTGCCCACTCCCTCCTCCAAGTGTATTGCAATTCTGGTCTCTATTCCTGTGGATGAGATCCCATTTGGAAGTAAGGACTCTCTTTCTTTAGGTCACTGAGATCATACCAGGGCAGAATGGGTCCTAAGCCTCGTGACTTCTGAGTCATAAAAAGACCAGAAGAGACACAGACAGACTGACACTCAGAGGTAGGGGTAGTGGCTGGGGGAGACAGATGCTACCTGAGGACACAGTCACAAGTTCTGCGATGCCCGGCACGGCTGTCAGACGGCAGAAACTGGAATATTCACAGAAGGAATCAACATGGCCAAGATCCAGATTTGGACGTTTCACCTCCTGAACTGTGAGACAACACATTCTTACTCTTTAAGGCCACCTCTTGGTGCTCTTTCTGTTATGGTAGTGCTGGGTCACTAAGGCGCCACCTAATTTGCAGAAGTCATATACTCCCTTACTCTCAAGATTATCTGAAGGGAACTTTTTGGTAAAGACTTTGATTCTAATTGACTTACAGACTCTGTGTTACCTAGTTACAGAATGATTACAGCTTCCCGGTGATGGGTGAGTCCGGTGCTCAGTGGGGAGAAAGAAGAGCTGGAAGGAAGCGATGGACTAGGTCATCTCCTAAAGACTCTACTCTTATTACTCCTAACAGTCTTCCTAGAAGTATAGAAGCATAGCGGCAAGGTAGCCTGCACCTTGGTTTTACTTCATCGTCTCACTACTAAAATTTTCCATTTCAAAATCCTTCTAGCCATAGAAAGGGTTCTCATAGTAGTTTACTCCAGTCCTCCTTTCTGCCACCGGGTTAACAGGTGACAGTCACCATTATGGACTCTGCTTGAATCGTACGTTACCTGTCCTTTGTAGCATCTTTCCTTACTGGTCACAGATGTTCAAGGACGTTGACTCTACAGGTAGACACAGACAACAGAACGGAAAGAGAGAGAATACTGGCATGTTTAAACTCTCCAAATTGTACCCCTAGCTGTCACAGGTCTTGTTCAGAGACAATTAATAACTACACAGTCATTATAAATGGTAGAGATAGGGACTGTCTTTATCCTTTACCCTGGAAATGTGATGTTCCATGCAAATAGGGAGAAGACTAACATGAGATTTAAATTATATTTCTGAAAGATGAATTCCTCGCTCATCATTGTCTCCACTACAGATGATCTACCAGTAGTAAAAATCTAGCAGATTGTCATAAGAAAACCAAAAGGAAGTAGACACGTGTAATTTCAACAAGGCACAGGCTGTATCCAGCGCACTGCTCCCCGTAGATTTGTATTTCGCAGAGAATGTGGACCAAACCTCATAGTATCATAAAAGTTGTCTTCAAAGGCTTATGAAGCTGCGAGCTACAGAACTACTGACTGCTGCCTGTTGGCAATAACAGAGAAACACACTGGAAGGACCAGATTTTATTAAGTAATACTTATTTCATCTTCTCGCTTTTCATTAATCAAAGACACACTGCTGCCAATCAGAGCTTTGTGTCAGCACGAGATAAAATACCAGTGTGATACACTGATTTAATTCTAGTCAAAGGCAGAGAAATATTTTTACAGGCCTGTTCACATTATCAAACAGGAAAATGTATGATTTCCTAAGGGTTTGTTAAAAGGTTGAAAAGAATTCATAGACCCCATTACGAATGTAGTAAAACCTTTAGAGTTCTAGAATTTCTAGCTGAAAAACAGTGATTAGCTTACCTTCTAATTTAGAAGATTTATTTTTAAAAATCAGCATACAATGGCCTGTAATCCAGCTATGTTAAAAGTATGCTCTGATATACAAAAGGTTTTCTGAATCTAAACCTTAAGAGATGTAATTTAATTCCAAATTTAACCATAATTAGTTTTCATCCATGCAAGTGATCATCCTTCTTTGTACAGTAGTGTGTTTGTATAATTTTCTCACCGAACAGCGTGACTGTCTTCAGAACCACTCTCCTAGATCAGCCCTCCCTGTAACCGCTTGTGTAGCTCTGTGCTACCTTCCTAACGTGTCTTTGCTAATTCTCCAAATTCCACCACCGTACTGATTTTTACCTCAAGTTGGCCAAGCACCAGCCTTTGGGGACCTCTCAAAGTTCTTGCTCGTTTCTGTTGCACCTATTCACATCCACTGTGGAGGAGCGTGACCCGTAGCCCCCTCCTTCACAAAATCATAGATTCCAAACCTATATGAAACACGTGACGTGGGACATACGTCCAGACCCTGGCACTGAAATGTTTACAAGCTTGGGTGCTGACCAAAAGATGCATCATTTAAATCTACCAATCCCACCTTGGAAACCTTATGGGGCTGTTGTACTCTGTTCCACAGGGTCCCTAAGAGTCAAAATCAGTACTATGGCAAAGAGATTTTTGTTGTGTTCTGCTTTATGCCACATTACTTGTGATTTTTCACTCACTGCATATCTGCATATCTATATTATTTGCCACCTGGCCTTTTTGGAGTTGGTTAAAATTGTGCATTATCTGCTGCTGCTGAATTGATTCTGACTCACAGTGATTTTATAGGACAGAGCACCACTCCCCATAAGGTTTCCAAGACTGGGAACATTACAGAAGCAGACTGCCACATCTTCTTCCTGTAGAGAGGCTTGTGGTTTTGAGCCACTGACCCTTTGGTTACCAGCCAAGGGGTTTAATCACTGCACCCCCAGGTCCCACTAAAATAAAACCAAATCAAACCTGCTACCATGGAGTCGATTCTGCCTCATAGTGATCCTATAGTCAGAGTAGAACTGCTGCATTGAGTTTCCAAGGACCACCTGCCAGATTTGAACTGCCAAGCTTTTCGTTAGCAGCTGTAGCGCTTAACCACCGTGCAACCAGGGTTTCCAAAATAATGTCTTAGTCATTCTTAAATGAATTTCTTTAGCTCCTTTGTAGTGACATATTCTATGCAGAGTTACCCTGTGAATAAAAAAATTCAATATAGTTCCCTTATCAGCTATATGCATTCTTCACCTGTATTGTCCTGTTACCAATAGCAAGTCCTTCCTGGGTTGCAGCAGTTCTCTTGCTTCTAGCTTCTTTGAGAGATGGCTGTTTCTCTCTGAGGCGTCCTGCTTCACTTTCCTCTAGGAGAGGAAGTTCTAGGCCACAGGGTTGCCATGAGTCAGATCCGACTCGATGGCACTTGGCTTTGGCTTGGCATTCCTGATATCACATTCCCACCAAAGTTGGAGAAAATTTATGAGTGACTTTTGTGTAACGATACCCTGATGGCACAGTGGTTAAACATTAAGGCTGTTGACCAAAAGGTTGGCAGCTGGACTCTGCCAACCACTCTTCTGAAAGCTCATGAGACATTTTTCCTATGCCTTCTGCAGCTCTAAGCATGGGAATTGACTTGAGGGGACCAGGTTTTTTGTTTTTATTTTATGTAATGAAACAACAGTTGAATAAAATTTTTATTTTAGGTATATGGACTATGGTGCTGTCTCACATATGTTTAACCTTAACCAAGATCTTGTTTAGATTGTGAGAATATTGGACATCACACAACAAGTGCTTGATAACTGTCACCCACAATGATGAATTCATTCAGCAATGCCAATGTTATTTTATATGACTTTCTTCTTGAAAACTTGGTTTTTAAGAAAACTTGGTTTTCATCATGCAACCAGGAACTGAGTATGTGTGGGCATGTTAGAATTAAGCACACAATTGATAAACATGATAATGAAAATATATGTGTTTCTAAAGCCTCTTTCTGGTTAGCCATTTACCATACACACACGTACACAGTTACATAAAAGCACACACATACGAACACACACACACAGGACGTTGTTTAACCAATGGCTATCCTTTTGATGAAGGAGCCCCGGTGGCTTATTGCTGACAGCATCCTACTGCTAACCAAAAGGTCAGCAGTTCAAATCCACCTGCAGGACAGCAGAGGAACAATGTGGCAGTCTGCTTCCATGGAGATTTACAGCCCTGCAAACACTACGGGATTGCTGGGAACCAGAATTAACAACAGCGGTAGGTTTTGTTTGTTTATGTTTAATCCATTTGAGCTAAGGTTTATTCTAATTTATTATTTATATAACAATATAACTTATTATTGAACAAAATACAAAAACAATGTTTCATTTAGTTAACTGTCGCTTTGTAAAGAATTACAGGAAGCACATGTAGCACCCAGCTGTGAAACAGGATAGACTTTTCCTTGACAAGTACAACACTTCCTGTGCATTCTAGAATTATGGAAATGCTGTCTGAGCTCTTCTCTAGGGAGGCGAACTTAGAGAAGAGCATGTGAGAAAGAGCTGGAGGTTCTGTCTGTTCTCTGGCTGTATGTGAGTGAACAACACGCCATGACAACACAATCTAAATCTATGTCCCTAAGAGTGAGATGGGCAACAAACAACAAGCAAACAAATCTGTTTTGGAAGATGTGCAGCCGGAATGCTCCTTAAGAGCAAGGATGGTGAGTCTTTCTTCCAAGTTCCTTGGACATGTTATCAGCAAGGATCGATCCCTGGAGAAGGACATCATGTTTGAAAAAGGGAGGGTGAGTGAAAGAGAGAATGACCTTCAGGGAGATGGACTGAGACAGTGGCTGCAGCAATGGGCTCTAACAGAGCAACAGTTATGAGGGTGCCCCAGGACCAAGCAATATTTCATTATACTGTGTGTTGGGTTGCTGTGAGTTGGAACCAGCTCAGTGACACCCAATAGCAACAGTGAACATGAATCATACAGATCTTAAGACACCACTGAGTGCTCTACGGTTCTTACCAGGACCAGTTGCCATCAAGTTGATTCTGACTCACAGCAACCCCAAGTGTCTTGGAGTAGAACTGAGCTCTACAGAATTGTCAGTCCTGTGACCTTTGAGAAGGAAATCCCCAAGTCTTTCTTCTGAGATGTGTCAGGGTGAGTTTGAACTGTCAAGCTTTCAGTTCATAGTCAAAAATTTAATAATTTACATTGCTCAGGGACTCCAAACAGTTCATATGCTTTTTAATTCTAAACATTTTACTTAAAAAATAGGTTACAAAACCATACATTTCCTGAAGGAGGATGAACACAGTTGGAGAAGTCTCAGAAACCTCATAAGAAACGGTTGAAGTCAGCGTGGATGCGGTGTCTGAAGAATGGGTTGTGTACAGTGTTTGACAGCTGTGGGTCTCATAGAGGAAAGAATGACACTTGTGTCCCTTTAGAGGGAAGAATCAAAGCACAAGATGTTGATGTATTAGTATGAAATAGATTTTTATTAAAATTAGACTGATTCAGAATAAAATGGGCTGCTCTAGAAAGTGTAGAAAACACTGTCTTCTTTATGCTTGTGAAAGATTCCCACAGTGGCTGCTTCAACAGCCATTTCAAAAGTGTCCAGCTTTGATGAGAGGTTAGCAAAATAATTATTAAATTTTCTCTCAAGTCTGATGTGTGGGTAAGAAATACTGTTTAATTTTTATGTATTCCACCAAGATAGAAATTTTAGTGAAAATAGTTAAGCAGAACTATGGGCCATTATCACTCATCTATTAAATGTTAAAGAGAAATAAGAGTGTAATTTAGAGAAACACAAACACATAAACACATAATCGTGTTGATACATGAAATATCTTTGAGTGTTGCTCATCTTTGTTTAATCTAATCTTGGTGTTTCCCAGACCTGAGCAGTTTAGAGCGTTGACCTCATTGAGTCTTTAAGGCCCGCTTTGAGTTTTTATCAGCTATCACTTGAAGTCTTAGGCCCTAGAAGACTGCTTCCTTTATCTTTCAGCTGGGTTCTTCTTCCCAGAAAATTTGCAGGTGCTCCCAATAAGCTCTCTAAAAGCTAATGGTCTCTTCATCTTTTGTTCTATGGCAGAAAACTGAGTAAGAATTACTCCCATAAAGTGGCTTCATAGTTTTTTCAAATTAAACTTTTATTTTATGCAGGTAATAATTCTATTAACCTCACTCTTCCTGCTTTGAAGTCAGGCATTGTTTTTCTTCTCACTTTGCATTGAAGAGGTACCAGCAAACAAGACCAAACAGAAATAAGCAGTAATGTTCCTGGAGCAACGCAGAAGGCTAAAGCGCATTCCAAAGGTCCAAGTACCAAATAAACATTAAGGAGAAAAACAGATAACAGTGAAATTCCATTTCCTACAATGCTCAAATTTAGCTTCAGAGAGTCCATATGCTTTATAAAACAACGTCATCAACTGTGTTCACAAGTTTGAGTGAAGAGATTATCTTCCAAAGGAAGATCTTTCTACACATACAAATACTGTTGCTGTGTGCCTTTGAGTCAATTCCAACTCATAGCAACCCTATATGATGGAGCAGGACTGGTCCCATTGGGTTTCCAGGAAGCAGCTAGTGGATTCCAACTGCCGACTCTTTGGTTAGTAGCCTGAACTCTTAAGCAATTCACAACCAGGGCTCCAAACACAAATACACACGAATGCATAAAAACCAAGACAGACAAGCATAACACCATTGCCATCAAGTCAATTATTAACCAGCTGATTACAAGTCATTATTAATGCAGAGTCATTAATGTTCTGCATTCCTGTTGCATACACCTAAACAGCAATCAGACAGTATAAGAAATACTTTTTAAACAAGTTATTATATAAACTGTGCATGTTAAGTCATTGCTATAAAATTTATGAGAAAATCAAGTTGGAGTCATATGACTGTGGAACTTGAATAAAAAGTTTGGATTACAAAAAATAATAATTGGGTAGATAAGGAAACATTTCTGTTACATAGATGCTGTATAAAAAACCAAACCAACCCCACTGCTGTCAAGTCAGTTCAGATCCATAGTGACCCTAGAGGTCAGAGTAGAAATGCCTCCTGGGATTTGCAAGAAGCACTTGGTGAATTTGAACTGCAAACCTTGTGGTTATCAGCTACGAATAACATTTAGCTGCTATGCCACCAAGGTCTACTCGTGTTCTATAGTTCACTCATTTGAGGCCAGGGTTGCCCAAAGATACTCTGGAAGCTTCTAGAATGTTAGGAAAAGTTCTGAAAACTTTGAATGTATGTAGCTTACAATATTATTATGATAGCATAAATTCCTTTCAAAATTAACTTCAAAAACCATTTTATTCTCTTCTATGTCCTCTCCACAATTGAATCATTTTAGTAAACAAACTGGTATGACCCCAAGAAGTCTTAAAATACAGAAATTATTCTGTTTTACTTGCTGGAGAAATTATAACTGTCTCAAAACCAATTAGATCTACACAAAGAATATCCATATCCAAGTATGCTAAGAATTCATCTAAGAGCTGTGGTCACATGATAGTGCTGTGGTTTACAAGTGATAAAAATAATAGTAATAATGATAAAAATCATTGAAAGTGAACCTAAAAGGAAAACATTTCACACAAAAGGAAACGTTGTTATTAGAAAACTTGTTTCTCTCTCCTTGAAAAATCTCAAAAATTGAAAGGAGCAGTCATAGAATAAAGGGATAAAATACCATGGAAATTAGTTAAATTATTAGTATAATATATATGTATTATTATATGCATTACATTACTTAAGTTATTGTAGTTAACTATTTAAATAATATAAATTCTTTAAAGGTTTAGATCACCTTGTCAGGCCTCACATTTCTCAGCTCTAAAGATCCTTCAAATTCTGATACGTCTTTCTATGTGGCAATACTACATATAAAATTAATTTCATATTAATGTTTAATACTTAAAAGTTTAATATTATTCTTTATAAAATTTTAAAATGTTAAATAAAATAACATTTCAGCATGTAAATGCAGTTTAAATTGAATATAGATCAAAAGCGACAGCAAGCCCGGGGAGCAGAACCCCGGGCTGGGTCGTGGGGTCGGCCGGCGGCCTAAATCAGGAGTGCGCACCTCAAGCCCATCCCACCGAGCCCGAAAAAACAGATCACTTCGCGTAAGAACATTACCACCAGCTACCATCGGCCGTCTTCCTTTCATCTCTCACAGGTTTACATTTTGGAAGACAGGGACGTTTGATAAACACTTCATTAGTGTCCTTGTCCATGTTTCCCTTCAAATATTAAAGCCAGGCTGTAATTTGGGTAGAAACCTTGGTGACACAATAGTTACATGCTGTGGCTGTTAACTAAAATAGTCTGTGATTGAAATCCACCAGGCACTGCTTGAAAACTCAGTGGGGGCAGTTCTACTCTGTCCCATAGGGTCGTTGTGAGTTGGAATCGGCTTGATGGCACTGTGTTTGTTTTATTGTTTTTGTTTTTGGTAATCTGGTTATAGACTATGAAGAAATCAGCGAAACCCTACATGACCGTGACTGCATGGAATTTAATGTCCAATCTAGGATTTTTGCTTTCGTTTTTTGGCTTCGTGATCAGGTAAAAGTTTTCACTGGATCCGGAAATATCCATGCCTTCACTCCTTCCTTATTGTTGTTCAAAACAAAAACCAAACTGGTGACTCTGGAGTGGACCCTGACTCTTAGTGCCACTATAGGACAGAAGAGAACTGCTCCACAGTGTTTCCAGGCCTGTCAGTCTTTACAGAAGGAGACTGACACATCTTCCTCCTGTGAAGCACATACGGGGTTCCAACTGCCAGACTTGTGGTTAGCAGCTGGGGGCTTAACCACTGAGCCACAAGGGTTCCTTTTGTTGTCCGCCAAGCCTTTAACTCACAGCGGCCAGGACTGGACTGTTGTTATCCACAGAGTGTTAATTGTTGATGCTTCAGAAGTAGATTGCTAGGCCTCACTTCCTAGTTTGTCTTAGTATTGAAACTTATTTCAATATACAAGCCTCCCCACTGACAGAGGGATGGTGGCTATGCTTGAGGGCCACTGGCCAGGAATTGAACCCTGGTCTCCTGCGTGGAAGACAGTAGTCCTACCGCTGAGCCAGCACCACCCCCATTTGTTCCTTCCTAGACAGTTGTTGGAAGCCCTGGTTGCACATGGTTCAAGACTACAGCTGCTAACAGAGAGGTCAGCAGTTCCAATCCACGAGGCAGTCTTTGGAAACCATACAGGGATGTTCTTCTGTCCTATAGGGTCACTATGAGTCCAAACTGACTCAACACGATGAATTAGTAGTTGTTCAAATAGGGCAAGATACCTACCCTCATAACGTGTTTGTATTTATGTGCTCAGTACGACCTCCTCTCAAACTTTTCAAGAGTCTCTTGATGGCACTTGGCTGGCCTAGGAATCACCCTGAACATAATTTCAATGGAATTCTTTAAAATACTGAAGACTGGTGTCCATATCCATATGCCAGCTCACACTGTTACAGCAGGACTCTTTCGTATCCATTTCCTTTGAGGATATGCTCCACCATGACTTGATGTGACAAGATATAGGCATCCACACTTTAAGAATGGGCTTAAGCAGTGGTCCTCCTTCTTGAGTCAGTGGGTGCTTGTATGTTGAAATAGTTTCCAGTACTAAGACAAACTGCTTAAGTGCCATGACTTGGCCATGGTACAAGACTGGACAGAGTTCCGTTGTGTTGTTCATAGGGCTGCTATGAGTCGGAACTGACCAGACAGCACCTAACAACAGCAACACTGAAAAATCACTGCTCATTCTCTTTATCTAGGGAGTGAGACAGATATTACAATCCCCATATCACAGAGCAGCAAACTGAGGTTTGGAAAGATTGCATGATTTTCAATGACATAACCAGTAGCTGTCAAAGCCAGAACTTTTCCCTCTGATTTCATAACCTTTTGAATGAACTATGAGACTGCCATTTTTTAATGGATCAAAAAAACTTAAACTATTAGATAGGAGTCTTAGAGGGCAGTGAATTTATGTCAACGGGCAAAGAACAACACAGAAGAGAAGAATGAGAAGGTACAACTTGAGGGATGGGGTCAGTATCACTAAGTGGTCCGTGTAGAAACTGTTGAATTGGTGTGTATCTTGCTGTGTATATTCTCAGAAATAAGAAAAAAATAAAACGAATTATATCCAAAATGTTCACATATTGTCCATTTCATGTAGTTCACAGTAACAGGATGTACTCCATCTGAAAGCTCTGAATCTGTTTCTGTTCGCTCAGGAGAATCGCACCGTCTTGCTGGCCTCACCGGGGCTCCCAGGGCTTTCTGCTAACCACAGCACAAAGGCAATCGTGTTCTGATCTGCCTGTTAATACATTACTGTCACTCTATTCTAGGACTGTGTCATCTCTCTCTCAGGGAGAACTGTCTTTTACTGACTTGAGTCTTTGTCTTCAAAATCACTCATCACCAAATCTGATCTAAATACATTTCCTGCATTGTTGGTGAAGAAATCACTGTCACAGTCTTGACACATTTTCTATCCCATCTGTGATAACCAACTCTGGGTGGGAGGAGGGGGAGGAAGAAGACCAGTTGTCTGACTATTCTGTGCTTAATTACCAGTTGGCAGACTTCCGTTTTAGTCTTAATATGTACCTCCCTTGTCCCTCCAAGAAGGACACACTGGCTAAAAGCTTGACAGATAACCAAAAGGTCTGCTGTTTAAATCCACTCGCCACTCCTTGGAGACCCTGTGTGGCGGTTCTAGTCTGTCTTGTAGGGTCACTGTGAGTGAGAATCAACTCAATGGCAACACATTTGGGTCTGATCATAGTGTGAGATGATCATATATTTTTTTAAATCATAAAAGGCAAATTATGAGAACCTAGAGGGAAGGTAAGATAACTAACTCTGATTAATATGTGCTATGCTTCATTCTAGAAGATACCTGATCTTGCTAAATGTTCACCCTGTTTAGAAAGTGTTCATATTCCTCACAGAAAAAAACCTGTGAGGTACTGTTGTCAATTAATCCAGAATTGTATTTAATAATATCGCATTCAATAACTTTTTTACTAGATGAGAAGGAAGGGTGGGTCTAGTAAACTGCTTGAAAAATCAGCCAGTGAAAACAGTCTGGATCACAGTGGTGAACTGGTGATCACAGTGGTCAGATTCCCAGCTAATTATCACCAGTCAGGGGCCAACGATAGCATTAAAGGACCAAACTGTGAACACTGTCTAAAATGCAATATTCTAGGCAAATACAAAGAAAACAAATCAATTGAGCTACTTGAATTGTGGCCATTAAAAATTGGAAATTAAATGTTATCTCACCAGCATGATCACGTTGATGGCTAATATTGTTGTAATGTATAAATATGAAAAATTTTGGAATCAGATCATTTGTCATCCAGCCATGCTGCGATACTATCATAGTCACTGAATTTTTACACAAATCATGCACCCCATCTACATTTGTTTGTCCACCACTCCCTCCCTCCTCTAGGAATTTGTGTAGGCTCACTCTGCTAAATTACTTTACAACACATGTTTTTAAGAAAAAAAAAAACCTGGCATAGTGGTGCTTACAAAAATGCCTCATGGGGGAGGGAGCTGTTGACAAAAAAAATGCAGAAAGCATGCATTATTTGGGTAAAGCCGCAGTGATTCATGAAAGATTTTGCACAGTAATTAGTGTTTAATTGAGTCTAGGAACAACGGCAGGAAGTGCTACAGGAATGAACCACACTCCTAGCAGTCTGTGTAGGAGAACAAAAATCGTTTAGCTTCAGTGACAGAAAGAGCATTTGAAAGGAGCCCGATAGAAGCTATCGCAGCCAGAGGCACTCACACAGTCACCTACAATGTACAGCTTCAGTGAGAGCCGTGACCACAGTTCCCATAGGAGATCCCAAAGTAGCTGCACCCTGAAGTGGTGGGAGGTGCAGGAAGGTTTCCAGGAACATGCTTCCAATCCATGTGACTGAGTGGGTGGGATTCTAGAGGTTTCCCCTTCTCACCCTTTCAACACTTTATGGAACACAGCTGGTTTTACACTCCTATGCTCACATCTGCAGAGGATTTTATATACATTAAAAACATTATTTGCTGCTCTGAAAGTAAAGTTACCATGCTAAGTCAATCACCTTAGAAATAATTGCCCTTACAGATCTAATGAAAACTAAAAATTCAAGTCCTTGCCATCGAAGCTAGTCCATCTCAGAGTGACACTACAGGGCAGAGCAGAGCAGCCCCACTGGGTTTTCAAGGCTACAATCATTATGGAAGCAGCATCCTTCACCTGTGCAGCCACTGGGGAGCCTGAACTTCCAACCTTTTGGTAGCAGGCAGGGCCCCTCTGCTGTCTCCCCAGGACTCCAGGCAGATCCGACGCTGGTGTTGTTAGGTGCCGTTGACTCACTTCCAACTCATACCCACCCTGTGAACAATGAAATGAAACAGTGCAGCCCGTTGTTGTAATCACTGTGGCAATCCACCCCTTGAAGGTCGTCTTTTTCACTGACTGTCTGCTTTACCAAGCACGATGTCCTTCTCCAGGGACTGATCTCTCCTGATAAAATATCCAAAGTACTTGAGATGAAGTCTCCCCATTCTTGCTTCTAAGGAACATTCTGGTTGTGCTTCTTCCAAGACAGATTTGTTCATTCTTTCAGCAGTCCATGGCATAATCAATATTCTTTGCCAATCCCGTATTTCAAAGGCATCGATTCTTCTTTGATCTTCCTTATTCTTTGTCCAGCTTTCTCATGCACAGAAAGTTATTGAAAACTCCATGACTTGGGTCAGGTGCACCTTAGTCTTCCAAAGGACATCAACACTTTAAAGAGGTGTTCTGTAGCACATGTGTCCAGTGCAGTGCATTATTTGACGTGTTGACTGCTGCTTCCACAGGCGCTGATTGTGGCTCCATAGGAAATGAAATCTTTGATAGTATCAGACTTTTCTCCATTTATCATGATGTTGCTTATTGGTGCAGTTGTGACAATTTTTGTTTTCTTTAAGTTCCACGGCTCTGTGTTGCCCATAGCTGATGAGTGCCAATGAATAATGTCACACAACAAGCTGATGTCTCTGATGCCCCAGCAACAACTCTTGGGCACCATGCAGTCCCTTTTACGTAGTGAACAAAGCAGGTGAACGTGAGGTATAGGAGGCATTAATTTGAATAAAGTGCAGATAGTTCCCCACAAAGTAAATTAGTGTCTTCCTGTCTAACTAGCATAACAAAGGCCACTTCCTCAGGTGAATGCACCCCTCCAGAAGGTAAAGTACTTAGGCCTGGGCCTGGGTACCAAGGTCACATTCAGTGGGCAGGGTCCCTCTTTTGCTAAGGTCTGAAGTCATACATTCCAGCCCGGTGTGGCTGTTCTGCATTCATTCATTCCAGACTCACAAGCCCCCAACCCAGGCTGCAATATTTGCCCTAACAGTGGCCAAGTTGCCCACAGTTCCAGCTGTGATCCTGTTTCCCACATCTTTATGTTGAGGTATAATCCGTACTGAAGGCTTGTGGTCTTTGACCTTCATCAATAAATGCTTAAAGTCCCCTTCTACAGTCTTAATAACCTAAGTCCACTGCCATGGAGTGGATTCAGACTCACAGCAGCCTTAGAGGACAGAGTAGAACTTCCCCATAGAATTTCCACACAGCACCTTGTGGACCTGAACTGCCAATCTTTTGGTTAGCAGCTGTAGTTCTTAATCATTGCACCACCAGAATTTTTGTTTCTCATATGGCACCTACAAAATCAGCTTGTTTGCAACTTTTTGCAGCATTTCCTTCTCTCCACACCTTATCTTAATAAACCAAAAAAAAAAAAATCTCATTGTCATTGAGTCAATTCCAACTCATAGCAACCCTATAGGACAGAGTAGAACTGCCCCATAGAGTTTCTGGAAAGCACCTGGAGGGTCTGAACTGCTGACCTTTAAGTTAGCAGCTGTAGCAGTTAACTACTACACCACCAGAGTTTCCCTTATCCTAATAGCTACCCTGAATTTGTATATCTACCTGCCATTTGTCAATATTCTATTCCAAATGCCTTGAATGTTGACGTGATGCTGGAAGCTCTTCCACTGATAGGTTACACACACGAGCAGAGTCACTCATGATGGACAGGTTACCTCCAGGCTACAACAAACTGGAAGGAAAGGTCTGGTGATCCAGTTCTGACAGCCAAGCTAAGCCAGGTGCCATCGAGTCGGATCCGACTCATGGCAGCAACTATGTTAAAAATTCGAAGGTGACAATAGAAGATTGTCTGGTACAGTGCTGGAACATGAGCCCCTGGGTTGCAAGACACTCCGAATACTCCGCAGCCACAAGGATGGACTCAAACACAGCAACTATCAGGAAGATGGCACAGGACTAGGCAACATTCCCTTCTGGGGTCATCTTGAGTCAAAGCCAACTCAACAACTAACAACAATTTGTGGTATTTATGATTCATTCTTTTTGGTTTTAAGTTTCTGCTTGAATAGTTTAAATGTGGAAAACATGAATCAACATAGCAAGAGTCAACTTCTTTCACCATTGATTTAGAAATTGAATGAAATAGCAAATAACAAATAAAATCTGTTCTAAAAAAAACTCTCCTAGTATGAGGGCCAAATTTAGAACTAATGGTTCAACTTTCTTTCACCATAAACTTGACAGTATACTTTAATTTTATTTGCCAACTGTAACTCGGTTAGTATCCAAACACAAACTAGATAAACAGCCCACTGCCAAAACTAGCAAATTGAGGAAGAGTAGTCAGAGGAAATACGCGTGTAATATTTGATTGTTTATCTGCTTGTATTTGCGCTAGCTGTATTTGGATTTGTGACTTTTATCTGAACAGCGGCCTCCAAATATATTTCCTAAAATACTTATTCTGGGATGAATAGGGAGATATTGAAAGATGTCACAGGAACCATGATTATCAATGCTATAAAATCAAAACCTCTAAGGAGATTCATTACGTCTTTGGGCATTACTTGAATCCCTTTTATATGCCAGAGACTGTCACAAGAGAAGCAAGTAAGACTCCAGTGAGAGCATTTTAAATATCTTCAGGAGAGCCACTGCATAAAAGGAACCAGTTTGACATTGCTCAACAAACAAACCTATTTTTACAATAAAACAATGCTTTAAGTTGAAAAATAACTTTCTGAGTAATTTTCAAAAATACTGTTTAAAAGTATGGAGTCCCAGTGTGGTACAAGCAGTTGAGCGTTCAACTACTGACTGAAAGAGTAGTTGGAGATCTGTTCCTGAAGGGTCACAACTGTCAAAACTCTGTAGAAGATTATTCTACTTTGCATACATGGGGTGGTGATGGCTCAGAATCGACTGCACAGCAACTAACAGCAGCATGTTAGAATATGAAAGTCTTCCAGGTGTACATACTTCCAACCGTTAAGGAAATTACGGGCATCCTGTGCAGTACAAGGTGTACCCCCAGCATGGCACCAGCCCTGTATTCCTAGCCACCACTGTTACTAGTTAGGACTGGAATTCTCCAGCATCCTTTAATCACCAAGGCCATACAGTCCAACTACCAATCATTCTTTATTTCCAGCTTTTGCATTTCAATCACCAGTGATAATGGATCATCTCGAGTGCAGGTTTGATCAGTCTCAGACAGCAGAAGTTGTAAAACTCTTTAGTTTCTATAACTTTAGCATTTGTGGTTGGTGAGTAAACTCACAGGGAGATACGATCCTATCACTGACAGCTTGCACCCATTCTCTGATGTTAACAAAGCAGTCACCCTGAAGCCCTCTAAATAAAAATCAAAACTTTTGTATCTCTGGTGATTAATGTAACTGCACAATAAAAGTGACTTTATTGTAAAATTCAACTATCTGTACAGTTTTGTTGATCACAACAGCCCTCTACATAAACCCCTGCTGCCATCGAGTAATGTCCAACTCATAGTGGACCTAGAGGTCAGAGGAGAACTGCCCCACAGAGTTTCCAAAGAGCACCGGGCTGATAACACTGGCTGATAAATAGTCATAACACTTAACCCACTGTACCACCAGAGTTTCTCTCTATGCAGAGTTACCAGTAATTTCCGGAGCTTTACAATGGTTAAGGAGCCCCTGCATGGTGCAAGTGCTTAACTGCTGGACCAACAGCCCGAATGTTAGAAGTTCAAACCTTCCATGGTACTGCCTGGTGATGCACCTCAGAAAGTTCACAGCCTTGAAAATTCAAAGGAGCATGAGATCTCTAGGAGTCAGAAATGACTTATAAGCAGCTAACAACAGTAATGGTTAGGGAGTCCTCGATTGGTGCAAAAAGTTAGGAGCAAAGCTACTAACAAAAAGGCTTACAGTTTGAATTCACCAAGAGATGCCTTCGAAGAAAGACTTGAACAGCTGCTTGGGAAAGATCACAGCCTTTGAAAACTCTGGGACACAAAGGTTACTGTGAGTTGGTATGAACTCAACCCCAGTTGAGTTACTGGTATGATGGTTAAATTAAGCCATATATTTCCCCCAGGTGTTGATCCTTTTAAACCAGTTTTTCTTTCTTAAATTCATTTTTTTCCCCTATACCTGGAACATCATTCAATGTGACAATATCTGTTTCCCCTGTGACACTTCTGTCTTCTATTGTCCTTGAAGATTTTACCACATCAGGGGAATTAAGTGTAACTGCTAACCTTCGTTTGTCCACAAAAACGAAAACATAAAAAATAGACAATGAGCAATTTATTATCCCACTAGATACTTTGTAATTTATATTTATTAGATTTAATTTATTCAGATCTATAAAATAACCTCATAAAAATCTAATGCAATCATAATATTAATGGAAACTCCTTTAGTTCAAAGTCAAGGTTCATTTGATGTGTACTCTCAGAAGCACATGTAATTTATAGTAGTAGATCACATTAGATGCAAGAAGTATTTAATATTTATAGATTTATATAAATAAATTTAATTTGGGTAGAGGGTGATTGTATTGACCATAAATCATGTGCTATCCCTTTCAAATCTCAGAGCATCAGGTGCTGTCATCTTTAATCAGTTTTCTTCTCATGTCTCTCCTCTTCTGCTTCTTTCTGGTTCCTTCTTCATCTTTCTCCTTGACTCCACTTTATTTTCCCCTTACTTCTTTCTAAAAGGTTTCCAAAGATTTCTTTGGCCAAACCCAGTGCACTTCCCCGCTTTTCATCCTCCTTGACTTATGCTCTTTTCGCCTCAATTGACCAGCACCCTTCCCAATTCTGTCATCACCCTCTTTCGACTGCTATTGTTACTGCTAACTGCTTTATTTATTTATTATCTTCCTTTATCCAAACTCAGCTTTGGCTTTACCCAAACTCTAATTAAGGGGGACTTTCAAGACTCAGTTATTGTACTTTAACCCTTCTTTCCCTAAACTCTGTCATTGCATTTTAGTTTTACTATAAGTTGCATTCTTGAATTTATAATTTGAACTACACAATTCACCCATTGACTGTGTTAACATACTCTCATATCTGCATGTCTGAAACTATGTACAGCTTTCTAGCAAAACTAACTTCCCTCAAAATGTTTCTGCCTAGGGAGCACATTATCTATCTCCTAATCACCACAGAAGTGCCAGCTGTATTCACGCACTTTTGTCACTAAAATTGGTTAAGATAATGTTCTGCATCGCATTTTGGTGAGTGGCATCTTGAGTCTTAAAAGCTAGTGTGTGGCCATCTAAGATACATCTATTGGTCTCAATCAACCTGAAACAAAGGAAAATGAAGAACAGCGAAGCTATAAGGATGGTAGACAAAGAGACAGAAAGAGCCATACAAACCAGAGAGTCCATCAGCCTGAGACTGGAGGATCCAGATGGTGCCCAACTATCAACAATGGCTGCCCTGACCGGGAATACAACAGAGAGTCCTTGATGGAATGGGAGAAAAGCAGGGGTGCAGAACTCGAATTCTAGTAAAAAGACCAGACTTAAGGGTCTGCCTGAGACTGGGGGGACCCTGGAAGACATAGTCCTGGACTCTCTGTTAGCCCAGAACAGAAACCATTCCTGAATCCAACTCTTCAGACAAAGATTAGACTGGAGTAATTTCACTTTGACAATACTGAATACCCATTTCTTGCCTCTCTTATCGCAACAAACACAATTTTGGCCCTAATCTTCCCACTCCTGTATGTGCCAATGAACCCTTAGCTAGAGGTACTCAACACTTTTTGCATCCCCACCCCACCCCCACTCTAATCTGTTCTGCATACAGGTGCTATAGTTATATAGCACTCTTATCATCAAAATATTCTCCTAATGCCCTAGATTTCTTACTCTACTTACTTTAAAACCTTTGCCTGGTATACAAGATCTTCTACAATATACATCTTGAAAACCCTGGTGATATAGTGGTTATACTGCTAACCAAAAGATGAACAGTTTCAATCCACCACATGTTCCTTGGAAACTCTATGGAGCAGTAATACTCTGTCCTATAAGGTCGCCGTGAGTCAGACTCCACTCATTGGCAGTAGGTTTGGTTTAAACACTCTGTTTACTACTCTAAGTCGTGGTAATCATACATCTGCAAGATACCAAACATTTTTCCCCAACTGATCTAATGCCTGGTCTGATCTGGTCCTCAATTCCTACAGGGTTCTGTCTCCTTAAATATCCTCTCTTCATCCTTCAGTCTATCAATCCAGCTCTTCAAGTTTCCATCAAAGGTCCTTTATCACAGGAAGCTTCCTGTGGTTGCCAAGTTCCTCCTTCTTCCCCATTTCCTCTGATCTTGAGCCATTCCTGTCATCTGTGTCACTAGGTTGTTGTACACGGAGTTTTGCTTTTTGTTTTTACATTATTGTACTTGAAGCAAAAGTTTTCAATGCAAGTTAGTTGCTCATGCAAAAACTTATGCACACATTGTTATATGACTGTAATTGTCCACCCTACAATGTGACAGCTCACTCCTCCTCTCCACCCTGTATTTCCCACGCCCATCCATCCAGCTCTCATCTCGCCTCCAGACAGGAGCTGCCCATCAAGTCTCATGTATCTACTTGAGCTAAGAAGGACACTCTTTACTAGTATCATTTTATGCCTTATACTGCAGTCTGACCTTCATCTGAAGAGCTGGATTCAGGAATAGTTTTTGTTCTGGACTAACAGAGAGTACAGGGCTGTGTCTTCCAGTGTCCCTCCTGTCTCAGATAGACCATTAAGTCTGCTTTTTTTACTAGAATTTGAGTTCTGCACCCCTACTTTGTTCCCATTCCATCAGGGACTCTCTGTTGTATTGCCTGTCGGGGCAGCCATTGGTGATGGCTAGGCACCATCTAGATACTCCAGTTTCAAGCTGATGGAATCTCTGGTTTATATGGGTTTTCTGTCTCTTGGGTTTTGTCTTTATATTTTTGGTGTTCTTCATTTTCCTTTGCTTCAGGTAGGTTGAGATCAATAGATGTATCTTAGATGGCCATACACTAGTTTTTAAGACCCAAGATGCCACTCACCAAAATGGGATGCAGAATATTAACGATGCAGAATATTAACGAATTTTGTTATGGCAAGTGACCTACATGTCCCCTGAAACCATAGTCACCAGATCCCCACCCCTGCTACTCTTGTCCTTCGAAGTATTTGGTTATATTCAGGAAATTTCTTAGCTTTTGGTTTAGTCCAATTCTGCTGACTTCCCCCTACCTAAATTAATTCTTGTCTACTTTCTAGTCAGCGTATACCCCTCTCTCTCCCTGCTTGCTCATTCAACCAGTTCCTATCCCTTCTTGCCTTCTCATCCTGCCTCCAGGCAATAGCTGCCCACTCAGTGACTGGACAAACAGGCACACTCCTTGGGTGTATTATTTTTTGTTTTATAGTCCTGTCTAATTTTTGTCTAAAAAGTGGACTTCTAGAGTGGTTTTATTTCTGGATGAACAGAGCATCTGGAAGCAACAATTTCAGACATTCCTCCAGTCTCCATCAGACTGTTAAGTCTTGTCTTTTTATGTGAATTTGAGTACTCATAACCATTAAAATGTTTTCTTCTATGTTTTTCTGTTTACCGAAACAACAGCCCAACTTGTTGTATGCTGACAAGTTGAGTCCAACTCCTGTAGTCCCTCTAGGACACAGTAGGACTGCCTCCAGGGTTTCCTGGGCTGTAATCCTTACGGTACAGATTGCCAGTTCTTTTCTCCAGTGAAGTAGCTGATGGGTACAAAACACTGACCTTCCAGTGATCAGTCAAGGGTTTAGCCATTGTGCATCATGGTTCCTTGTCTGATATGCCTTAATTCTCCAAACACATAGTTTCTCCTGGCAACAACTGTGTCTCATCTGTGTGTTTTCAGTACCTATCACAGCATCGATCAAACACACAGCAAGTGCTCAACAAATCCCTCTTGGTCACATACTAAACTTGGGTAGAAGTAATACTTGCCATCTATTCATTTGTTTGATTGCATTTTATTAAGATTCAGAGTTTCTGAAAGTGTGGTCCAGGTACCAGCTGCATCAGCATCACTTGGGAGTTTGTTGTAAGGCTCTGTCCTAGATCTGGTGAATCAGTAACTCTAACAGTGGAGAATGGAAGTCTGTTTTTTAAGCCTTCTGCATAATTCTGTAGACAGTAGGGTAACTATTTCTCTAGGGCAATTATCTAATAATCATAGCAATGTTTCTGGATAAAATAGCACTGGACAAAACAGTTAATTGACCAAGCTTTTTCACATGAGAACATTCTGACCTGCTTACAACAAGACAAACTGATTAGAAGTGGTACTTTCTGTGATTTATAAAGCTTAGATGATAATGTAAACACAGTCTATTTGTGCGTTCTTCTAAATCTAAAAGATTTGGCAGTTAATATTTCATGTTTCTTTTAATATTTGCTTTATATGCCTCAAGAACTGCTTCCAATGCAGTTCTGAAGCTGAAATGTACACTATGAAGGTAAGTGTTGAAAGCTGAGGCTGGTAGGTACTTCAGAATATCTGAGAAGATTTGAGGACCCAAAATACCAAATTTCTGCAACCCTGTCCTCCTACCTTGGTGGACACCAGCATCTTAGGAACTCACTAGGCGGTGAGTTTGGCAGCAAAGCATGCAGGCACCGAAGCTGAGGACCCTGGAGAGATCATTAACTGCTCAGAAAGTTTTAAGGGTAATTTGGGAAAGTCAGCGTGATCTGTCATTGACTCAGATGTCATCTGAGTTCAAGAGCCAAAATTGCCCCAGGAAAACCACGAGCTCCCCAGTTTTAAAGGTCAATTTTAAGTCCAACAAGCTTGATGATGAACTTCTTGAATCTTCAGTGGTTGTCATAAGGCAGTTCAGTTTCTCACTCCACAATGCTGAATTACAGAGGGACTTTTAAGCTATGCACTTAAATGGAAAACACGTTTCCTGTGGAACTAAAGAAAGAAGATTTAGCTATTTGGGGGAGCTTGTCCCAATTCTCTATCTTGGGTCACAATTTTACTTAGCAGCATTTTGGGTAATACAGGACCTCTTTTCACTCATGTTGGTGCCTTAAATTCCCTATGGACTATTTTATAAAATACCAGCAGCCCCCCATCAGATTAATTCAATCAAAGTTTCATGATGGGGTCCAGGCATTAACACCTAATAAAAGCTCCTCAGGGAACCTGGTGTACTTTCCAAGTGGAAAAACACGGCCCTAAATACAGAAAAATGTCCTTGGCATGACTCCCAAGCCCCATAGTCGTCTAAGTCTAACACTGCAGTATCTGAGACAAGCAGTCACTGAGGACAGGAGATTTGATCTGTGCTCAGATTGGGACACAGAGGGACTAGATCCTGCGGTGCTGACAAGTTTAGAGACAGTAAGACTTCTCTAACAAAACCGGAAAACCAAATCCACTGCCGTCGAACGGATTCTGAGTCATAGCAACCCTCCAGGATAGAGTAGAACTGGCTCCCTAGAGTTTCCAAGGAGCACCTGACGGACTTCAACTGCCCACCCTTTGGTTAGCAGACATAACAGGTAACTACTACTCCACCAGGGTTTCCTTCTCTGACAAGGACCAGCTGCATTTGAGGCTTGCCTTTCAGTTTCTCCAGAGAAACGGACTCCTTTCTTCCCCTCTTTCCTCCCTCCTTCCCTTTATCACATTCCCCGACCCCCTCTTCCTTCTCTTGCTTCTTCCTCCTTCTCCTCTCCCATCTTCCGTCGTCGCTTCCTTTTCTTCTTCTTCCTCTTCTGCTTCTGCTTTTTTCTGCTTTTCTCCTCTGCTGCATGGAGACCCCACGTGCCACAGGGAAGAACTGTGTCCCACGGGGTTTTCAAGGCCATGACCTTCCGGAAGCAGCTAGGAGGACTTTCTTCTGAGACACATCGGGGTGGGTTGGGGCAACCAAACTTTCAGGACATAGTAGAGTGCTTGACCCCTTGTGCTACCTAGGGACTCTGCATCAGAGCACAAGGCTGTTCAAATGGAGTCCAGAGACCAGCAGCCAGAAGGTGACTGGGAAAATGCAAATTCTTACCCCCATCTAGACCTACTGGAAACCCTAGGGATGTAGCGGTTAAGTGCTGAGACTGCTAACCAAAAGGCTGGCAGCTCAGACCTGCCAGGTACTCCTTGAAAACTCTGTGGGGCAGTTCTACTCTATCCTATAGGGTCACTATGAGTCCTAATCAGCTTGACATCAATGGATTTGGTTTGATTATCCAGGCCTACTGAGTTAACATCTCTGCAGAAGGAGTCCAGGAATCTATTTTAGCAAGTTCTCCAGATTGTCATTATACATGCTACAGTTTGAGAAACCACTGCTATACAGTGAATGGGTAAACTCCCAGCTCTGCTGATCTTATCCTGTCTCTAATACACCTTCATCTATATATTACTGGTATTTATTTTGATATATTTATTTATAGCTGACTTCATCAATGGATTATTTCTAATATTTTTAGGGTTCTCTTAGGTTTTCTGAGTTGATAGCAAACTCGGTTGTATGACATTAGTTTTCATGTATAGTTTTGGGTTTTTTTTTTTAAATGTAGTGATGATTTCAAAAAATGGAAGTTGCAAACACCCCCAAAAACGCCAAGTGCCATTGAGTCGGATCTGACACATGGTGACCACCATTGTCTCCTTGAATGAAGGAATTTTCTGGGGCTTCAACAATAAATCTGATGGTAGATTTGGTTTCAGCAGTGATAAATAATCTTCACTGATTTGCCAATAACGTTTTATTGTGAATGGGTGTTGAATTCTAATAAATGTCTTTTGAATATCAATTTCTATTTGAAGAGGGAGAAGTGTGGAGAAGGACTCAAAAAATGCACATCAAAAGAACAGATTTAATGGTCTAACAGAGACTGGAGGAACCCCTAAAACTATAGCCCCAGATACTCTGTTAATCCAGAACTGAAACTATTTGGGAAGTCCACTCTTCAGACAAAGATTAGACAGCACTATTATTAAACAAAAAACAATACACAAGAGAAGTGTGCTTCTTTGTCCAATCAGATACATGAGGCTGAATGGACAGCTGCTGTCTGGAGGCAGGATAAGAAGGCAAGGAGGGACAGGAGCTGGTTGAGGAGGGCAGGGAAACTGGGGTGCAAAGAGGGCTTGTCTTGTCATATTGTCAGTGTTACAACTAATGTCTCAAAACAATGTGCATATAAATTTTTGTACAATAAATTAACTTGAGCTGTAAACTTTCACCAAAAGCAAAAGAAAGAAAATACATAAGTGGCAAGGAAGCACAAGAAAAGATATGCAACATCATCAGTCATTAAAGAAATGCAAATCAAAATCATGAGATATCACTCAACACCACACTGGTGGCTATGGCCAAAAACACCCACAAATAAGAAATAGGAGACAGAGAGAGAGAGAGTGAAAACTGATGAGGATGTAGGGAAATTGGAATCTTTGTCCACGATCACTGGGGATGCAAAATGCTGCAGTCACCATAGAAAACACTTCGGTGACTCCAGAAATAATTTGACATGCATATGACCCTTTAATTCCAGTCCTGAGCATATGCACAAAAGAGCTGAAAGTGAGGGAAGAGCTACTCGAACACTCAAGTTCATTGCAGTGTTATAACTCCAAGGAATCCAAAAGTAGAAACAAACAACCCATCAGAAGATGAGGGGAAATATGAAATGTGAAATGTGACAAATAGCTACACGTAATACTATTCAGTCATAAAGAACAACAAAGCAGTGATGCCTGCAACAAACAGATGAAACTTGAAAACATTATTCTGAGTGAAATAACGAAAATCTCAGTAACAGCTATTGCCTGATCCCACTTACATGAAAATCTACAATAGGCAACAATGCCAAGCCAAGTGCCATCGAGCCAATTAATGGCTAGACAGGCTGGTGACAGAAAGCATGGGGAGTGACTGCTGTAAACAAGGCAAGGACAACAGAATATTCAAAACTATCCTAAAAAGGAACCTATGGGATCCTGCCATTTAGTATTGACTAAATATAATATTTAAAATATGTGATATTTTATAATAAAAAAATTCTTTTAGTCTCCTTTAGTCACATGCATTTGTAATGTGGACCCTCCTGGCAATCCCAGGATGGATGCCACTTATGAAGTGCTTGTCAAATACAACTGTAACTGTGCATAAAATTCAACTATATTTGTTAATAGTCTAGAAGTTTGCTTCAGCACTCACAATGAAGATATCATTGCTATGCTGTATTGGGGAAGCTATGAAGCTTTCTACTCTTTTCTGTGATTTACAGATTGTCCAGGCTCCTCAGAACAGTTTCTTCATTGAAGTCTTGATTGGCTGCCTTTGAGGCTATCTGGGTGATTTCTAGTGGTGCTGAATGACTTGCTCAATGATTTAAAGATAGTAGACTACATATGTTTCCTATTTTAGGAACATTCTGTAATTCACATCTTCCTGAAAACAATCTATTGTCCCAGATTTTGAAAAGGTTAGCATAAATACGTACAAAGTACTCAATAATTTTAACCTTTCTATGTTGGAAACCCTGGTGGCATAGAGGGTTAAGTGCTATGTCTGCTAACCAAAAATGTCAGCAGCTCAAACCCCCAGGCACTCCTTGGAAACTCTATGGGACCATTCTAGTCCAACCTCTAGGGTCACTATGAGTCAGACACGACTCAATGGCAGTGGGTTTGGTTTTTTTTTTTTTTTTGTCTGATGGGTTGTCCTCTCATTCAGTCCTAACTTGTGTGATTGTGTCTTTTTTCTGTCTCTGATAAACTACTTAGAAGTTTATTACTGTTTCACAGTGAGTTCCTGAACTTATTAAACTTTGTAACTGCTTTTCAGCTTTCCATTTAACTCATTTCTGATTAAATTGCTCTTCTTACAATTCTTTTTAAATGAAATTGTTTTTTGTCCATTTTCATTCTTACATGGTAATAAAAGTGCTTATTTCTACTAACTTTTCTCTTAAGTATACTTATAACAATATCCTATTTACTATAACGTATGGTCTTCTCCTTTATTTAATTTTAATATGATTTTCTCTTCTTTGACTCCAATAGTACTTACTTTCATTTTGTGCAATACAATTTCATTTCTGTTATTTACTTCTGAATTTATAATAGTAATGTTAGTATCTGTAACCTATACCACTTCTAGATTCTGGAGTTTATTGATGTTCAAATTTTAGAGAGAATTTGATGAGTGCTTTAAAGGAGAATATTTTTTGTAGGAAATAGAATTTATTACATTTTTATCAACAGTTTTATCTTCCATTTATTTCTTTGTGCTCAATGCAAGCTTTGAAAGATGAGGGAGAAAATTATTTTTTCAGTAAAACTGATTTTCTGTCAACTTAGCTAGATAGAATGTTCTCCTTGTTTTTGACTCTGTGACTCTCAGAACTATTGTGTCACTATCAGTAAAATACAAGACCCCTTTAAATTGCTTAGCATATCACCTTTATATCAAGCATTATATTAATATTGTCAACTCTTTTATATTTGTGTTCATTTAATAACCAAACTTATAAAGGTAAAGAACTTCTGATTGTTTTCCATGTGTATCTCATAGAAAATATGCACTTGTATTTGTAAAGGTTTTTCCAGTAAGGGTGGCCTATCTTTGAACTTGAATAAAACAAGTTGTGTGAATGATACAGTTGTTAATTGTTTTGAGGTACATTTGTTGGCATTGTGAATGGAAAGGAACTTTGGGTAAATGGCCACCACCACACTTCCAAATCGGGCCCAAAATAATCAGTTATCATAGCCCCAATATCTCTCACCATTGACAGTCACAGCCTCTCCTCATTCATCTTAGAAAAAATAAGGGCCAATGATTCTGCTGGACAAAAATCCACAGCAAATGGTAACTTTTGAGGGAGGAAGTAGATGTTTTTGAATTTCCATTGGATTCTCATCACTCCAAATGGGACAGTTTTGTTTGTTAACAAAACCACTCATCAAAAAATGGGCCTTGTCACTGAAGATGATTTGGGGGCCAAAACCAGGGCCAACTTTTGGTTGGTTCAGAGCCCAATCAGCAAATGTATGGCACAATCTTGCTCATTGGATTTCAGTTCTTGAGTTAAGACAATTTTATAAGGGGAAAGCTGTTAAGTCCAGGTGCAAAATCTACCCATCAAATCGTGGTCAACCAAAGGCTCCATTGGTGTGCTGTTCTCACAGTTGCAGCGACAAGTGGATGATGATGTTTTCTTTGGAACATGTGGTTCATGATGAACAGGCCTCACCTGACCAGCAACAGACCATGTTGTCTCAAATCTTTTGATTAAACCCCAAATTGTTCTCTCATTGTAAATTTCACATAACGCACAGAATGTTTAGTGAATGGAAAACTCATTTTGATAATAAACTTTAAGAATTTCCATGCACTGTGGAATCATGTCACTTTTCATGGCTATTTGTCAAGTCTCATAATAATAAAAAAACATGGTAATTGTGGATGCTATAGCTTCACAAACATCACTGCTGTGAGCTGTCAAAAATAGGACATCCTTACTGGAAGACCCTTTAGTTTGTGTTGTCACAAAAGATTTGTTCATGCTTCTGCCACTTAATATAGTTTGCTTTACATTCTCTTTATTTGTTTTTATATCTTTATAGCCTAGTGTGTTTAATTAATGATCTCTTCAAGTTACTGTTGGTTTTATGTCGTCTCTCAACATTCTGTTGCTTCTTGAAATGCTTGGCCCCTAACGTGTCATATTTCCACTTAGTGTTTAGACTTATTTTAACTATTTTAATGGCATGTTTGTTTCAATGGTTTCAAAGCTCATCATCATACCTTGGAATCCAAACTCTCTTATGCTCAATTTTTTTGTTTTTATTCAAAGCTGAATCAGCTGATGTGCGCCTTCAAGTACTTTATGTGCGCTAAAGGCTTTGTTTTGTGCCCATGGACAGGTACTTGGTAACCTGCTGTCTCAGTCTCTGCATATTTGAAAATCACTTACTGTTTTCTTAATATCTGCACAATATTATTTAAATTATTAATAAATAAAATTATTTATTTAGAAATCCTTTCCCTCAGAACATTATAAACAATGACCAACTTCCTTCTGGTGTCCAAACAGTTATTATCAACAATATTTATTAAGTAGTTTCTCACTGCATTATTCTACAATATTCACCACATATTACATGCTCAAATGTGATCAGATATATTTATAAATTCTTTCTGCCCTCTTAATGTTTTATTCTGCTTTAAGGGAAAAAAATTTACAATCCAAGTCAGTTTTGTTGTATATACACTAACTCACACACTGCTATGTAGCTCTAGCTACAGAGAAACAGAACCTGTACCATTCTTTTCAAAATTTGTTGTTACCATGGAGTCGATTCCAACAATAACATTCTTCTAGAACAGAGTAGAAGGGCCTCAGAGGCTTTTCAAGGAGTGGCTGGTGGACTCAAACTGCCAGCCTTTTGGTTAGTAGCCAGACACTCTGGGTGGCATTTTTTCAGCCCAGTCTCAGAGATAAGTCTTGGTTTATACTAGCCAAGCCAGCCAAGTGCCGTCGAGTTATACTAGAAGTGCAGTAATTGTATCAAGCTACACTTTGGTGCTGTAGTTTTTCATTTATTTTAGTGGATATTACCTCTTACCACCAGTAAGTTCACTTACTTCAACTTAATGAAATTTTTATTTATTGTATTTTTCTTCTTTATTTGAGAAGCAACCATTATTGGTTTACCAAAGATAACCAGTGATTGCAGTCAATAAACATTCTGATTAAAAAAAAAAAAATAGACTTCCTAGTTCAATACAAATTTTGTTATAAAACTCATTCTGAGATCCTATTGCTAGAGTGTGCTCCGGATCATAATAACAAGGCAGAATCAGTGTGTGACACAACTGATTTTTCTCCCCAAAATATAAATTTCTTATAAAGTCTTCTGCATTTCTTAAAAAGTCACAAATGAGACACAGATCCTGAATTAAAACGTCTTCATTACTGAAACAGCATGTATCGTTAAAATGATTCTCAAATTTACATTGAAAAGAAAGAGACTAATTCTCTGTGATTCTCAGTCTGTGATTCTCAAATTTGCACTGACAGGAAAAGTATTTAAATCCAAGGCCAGACAAGAGATGCATGTCTTAAAAGACAGTGTTAAAACTTAGGAAGGGATAGCAGTCACAGTCAGGAGCACCCTGAATGGCACTGGTTTTTCTGCTGGGTTGCTTGGCTTTTTGTGTACTATTAACAACTCTTCCGCTATCTTGGACTGATTTATCTCTTTTCGCTCACAGCTTCTAGATTTCCGATCTTGATAAGGGCTTCTGCTGCCCATAACCTATACCTGTATTCTATTGGATTTTCTTTATGGAAGACTTTCTTGTTTTGTTTCACTTTATCTTTTTGATTTTAGGGTTTGTTTGGTTGGCTTTGTTTTTGTTTATTTTTTATGTTTACATTTTAAATCTTTTTGGAACTTTTTTTATATAGTATAATTGAGGGTACATTTTCATTAGTTTGTAGATGTCTAACCAGTTGTATCCACAATATTTATTAGGTAGTTTCTCACTGCGTTATTCTACAATATTCATCATATATCACATGCTGAAATGAAATCAGACATATTTACAAATTATTCGCCTCCCTCTTAATCTCTTCTTATGCTTTAGGTGAGAATTGACAATCCGAGTCAGTTTTGTCGTATAAACACTAGCGCACACACTACTATGTATCTCTAGCTACTCTCACCATCCTGTAACAACGCACTCCTTTCCATCCTTATTTCCCGTGTCCATTTGACTAGCTCCTGTCCCCTTCTGCCCTCTCATCTTGCCTCTGGACAGGAAAGTTAGTCTCTTGTATCTACTTAAACCAAGAAGTACACTCTTCACCAGTATCATTTTATGTCTTATATGCAGTCCAATCTTTGTCTGAAGACTTCATGGATGGTTTTAGTTCTGGGCTAACAGGAAGTCCAGGGACCGTATCTTCCAGGTACCCTCCAGTCTGACAGGCCATCGAGTCAACAGATTCTTTACTACACTTCTATCTGTACTTTTTCCTTCTTAACCCAAAACTCTATCTTTTTTTGTTATGTTCTTAGTAAGTGTTGAGACTGTAGTGTATACATGTGTGATTATGTACGTGTATTTAGAACCATTTTATTCAATAAAGAACCTAAGAGATATTTAATTCACATAGTAATTTGGAAGGTTTACGTTTTATGATAGAGCTTCTCATTGAAGACAAGATATGTGTTCTCATTTGGGGGATTTTTTTTTTTTCCTCTATAAGATAGGCTATTGTAGCATTTTTGAAATAGGACTTTGCATCTTTCTTGTTAACTGTTTCCCGAGAATATCCTATGTGCATTATGGAAACACTGTTTGGAAACTCTATGGGGGCAGTTCTACTCTGTCCTCTAGAGTCACTGTGAGTCAGAATCGACCCAACAGCAATAGGTTTAGTTTTTTTGTTTTTTAATATACATTGTAAAAATGAATTTTCCCAGTCCAAAGTCTAAATAAAGCAGTAAATCTTTTCAATATATTTTTCTAGTGTTCATATATCTTACAAATTTTTCAATTAATTTTAAGCATTTTTTTCACTTCAGTATCTTCAGTTTTCTATATACACAATTATAGAATCATCAAAAATAGTTTTTTCCAGTGTTTCTGCCTATGATTTCATTTTCTTTTCTCACTACATTTGATAATGACAGCTGCCAACCATCTGCTTCCTAATTTTAATTGCAATTATTTTTATTATTTTACTAATGCAAATACAGTATTCTGCTTTCAGTTTTTGCTAACTCGTCTCATTATGTTAAATAGTTTTCTTCCATTTGTATTGTATTTCTTTTTTTAAGAAAGAATTATTCAGTTTTATGAAAGCCTTTTTTCTCATCTCTGTATGCAGTTAGAGCCAAAGCCTGAAGTTTCTAAGTCTCTTGAAGAATCATTTGCATCTTTAGAAAGGGTGAGACACTGCTCTTAAGGAAACCTTCCACTGTAGTCAAGGTTACCTGAGTTTTGTTTTGTCACAATAATATTAATTAAAATATACATATATTTGCATTTCCCCAGCAGAAATTTACTTATCTCAAAACATGTCCACAATGGCAAATTTTCATAATAAAATATGTAACAGTGGTTTTACATCTAATTACATTGATTTAAATCCCTATTGTGTTTCAAGTCTCTCAATCCAAGTGTGGAAACCCTACTAGTATACTGGTTAAGTGCTACAGCTGCTAACCAAAGGGTTGGTAGTTCAAATTCACCAGGTGCTTCTTGGAAATTCTGTGGGACCCTTCTACTCTGTCTGACCTATAGGGTTGCAATGAGTCGGCATTGGCTTGATGGCAGTAGGTTTGGGTTTTTTTTGTTTGTTTGGTTGGTTGTGGGTTATTTTTGGAATCCAAGAGTAAAGTTAACTCCCTGATTGTTGGTGCTGACCACTTTGTTTTCAAAAGGCCACAAGCAGTAATTTTTCTGACTGGTTTCCAAATCCTCATCTCTCCACATTTCCCACAACTAGAAAGCTGTCAATAGTTAAAGAATCCTTTTTTTTTTTAACCTACACTGCAGGACATTTTTTTCTCTTCACTGTAATCATTCCACAATGAGGACTCCTTTCTCTGGCCGCTACCCAGAGTATGTAAAATAGGTTTTCCAGAATGGGGCGTTCTATTTTCAGACTCAATGTTTTCTTTGCCAGTTTACATTGAAGATGAACCCTAAGTCTGTTACAGTCTTTTATGCCATTGCTTGCTCATAAGGAACCTTTTCAAGTTCATCATAAACACCAAGCCAAAGCTGTTGCCTTGGAGTCGCTTCGGGCTCACAGTGATCCTATGAGACAGAGGAGAACTCGCCCGTGTGGTTTCCAAGCAGCGCGTGATGGATTTGAACAGCCAACCCTTTGGTTAGCAGCCTGAGCTGTCACCCACTGTATCACCAGGGCTCCGTGGTCCCCTTAACCATCAACATCGTCAGTGAAGTTTCAGCCTGGTTTCTCATGGATCCAATTCTACTTTCTACACCGAATCTGTAATCGCATCTCAAACGCAATGACACTGGTCATTCCTTGATCAATTCACAAATCTTTTTAACATGGAAAATGAGTTTTGAGATTAGAAAGTCTTGAGTCAGAAGCCTGGCTCCACATTTAAAAATGGTATGACTTTAAGAGGTGCTCGCAAGCTAACTACGTTTCAGCTAACCGTGTGTGTGTGGTAACACGTGCCCCCACGCATTTCTTCCAGCGCTATTACCTGATTTTAATGAGAGAAGCAAAAGAAAAAATCCTCAGAAAATTCATTCCCCTAATACACAACTAACTGCAATTTTCTTGAAGCATTTTGTACAGCAAATTATTATTGAGACTACAACACCATCAGCTCCGAGGGCTGAGCGTCTTAACCTACACTCAATTCAGTAATTACAAGAAGCATGCATCCTGTACTTATAAAATATTTAACTTGAAAACATTTTATAGTTAGAATATGAGACAATTGAGATGCTTATTTCAAATTTGGAGGTCCCTTAAAGGATTTTTGTCACAGGAAAGCAGTTTATGTCTGAAGATGTGGCTATTTTTAAGTATATTTGAAAAATTAAAATCTTGTAACTGCAGGCTTTGATGTATTTCAGTGTTCATGACAAAATACACTTCATTAATTACAGAACAAAAGTTTTTTAGGAATTCACATGAATAAATACACTCATTTACCTCTTATGGCTCTGAATATTGGTTTTTCCTTTACAGTCTCCCGTAGAGCAAAGACATTCATACTAACAATTTCTCACAAACAGTTTATATTTTGGAAATTGCCTTTGCAAGCATTATTCAGTCTGACACCCCTCCCTCCCCCAATGCTCAGCAGATATTTTATTCACATTTTACATTTAAGAAAACTGATGTTTAAGGAAACATTTTGTTATTAGACTGAAGTAACAAAGCTGATAAGTAACAGAGCACTATACTATTCCCGTACAAAGCACAGGCAGGTATCAGCCCATGTGCCTGGGGAGCTACAGTAGTGCAATGTCTGTTTCGGAAGGCAAGTGAACAATAGTCACCACTTCATGTCTCATAATCTCTAAGCATCCCACAGTTAATAGTTCCAGATGCCCCTTCAGGAAACAAAAGAATTTCCATACAGTGTTACCTTGAATCTCTGAGTATATCCATGAGCTCTCTGCAAAGGCTTTAGAGGCTCTCGTTGATTTCTCACACCTTCAGACTCGTCTTCCTGACTACTGCAAGATTTCTTGGTTTATATAGTTAAGGAAAAAGAAATATCTATTTGACATAAGGTGCCTCTTCCTTACCAAGACGCATTCCCAGGATGGAGCCAATCCTTTGTTTGCATAGTAATGCATTAATCTCCTGACAAGATTCCCTTTCTTGTTTCAAACTTTTATTCATACCAGATATGAAATTGCAGATGTGACACGTGTATTTATGTTTCAATATGGTGTAAAGAATAAACATGCAAGAAATTAGAGAGTTCGTATAAGATCTAGTATTTGAATTTAACATAAACTTAGCCTCGCCCTAAATTGTACCCAAGTTTCCAGGAGGCCACAGACCATAAAATCAGTGATGCTCTGATATGAAGTGCACCAGACTTTGTAATGAATAAAGCCTTTTATTAAGAAACTATTTTTGCTCCATTTTAGAATACTCCAGTTGTAGCATGTGGAAAGCCATAGTGCAGAGAAAACTGTGAAATAATTTATACTTGAAAAATAATGAAAATGTGATCCCTTTTTATTGTTTTGATAGAAATACTCAGTCTCCATCCATGACTAACACCTTCTTTGAAATCACATCTGGTGCCCAATAGACAATAAAAAAAAAAAAAAAACCTTGATTTTGGTGTGAAGCTAGTGGATAGATAGTGCTTCAACTGGAATTCTTCTTGGAAAGCTGAAGGATGATCTGTAGTGCTAATTAGCAGCAAGAGAAGTAGCATCTTCTGAACCAAAATAGTTGGTAACCACAGCAGCCACAGCCAGTACCGTATCCACGGCCAAAGCAGGAGCCAGAGGCATATTCACAGCCGTATCTACAGCCGTACTCACAGCCACAGCCATAGCCACGGTCCCCACAGGAGTTTCCACAGTAGTTGTAACACACAGTGTCTGGAGGCAAGACTTCAGTTCTGGTGTCAGAGGATGTATCCAACATCCAGATGTCATCTACTGTTCCAGGACACTTATGTACTCCCAGGGATGGGCAGATCAGGCCTCATGTGGGCTCTGCTGTCTCATTCTACCATTTTCTTCAAATGAGATTTTCCTACACACAGTCTTGTAAGGAAGTCAGTCATTTATTTCCTGCCACTGTGGGATTTTCTCAAGCCTTAAATTAAATAAAAAGGCACTGTCTAAAACACTCAAGCTAATGCAGCCCGAAGTTTATCTTTCATAATTGCATTTCATGACCATGATATATCACTGAAATACGTGTAACCTATAAATATATTTGTTTGTGATTTGTCCTTTCAAGGTCTTAGAAAACAACTCTTAAACCAGTGTTTGGGCTTCCTGCTTCCAATAATGTCATTAGAGCCATCATCATCTTCTTGTTTGTTCTCCCTGTCCGAAGACATCATCTTTTCCATCATAATCATTGTAAATTACTTCAATGGATTCTGACAAGGAACTGAGCATTTGAAAATGCTACTTCCAGCTGCTGAAACATTCACTTCTCTCTGAAAGGCAGCTTCTTGGTTCTTTCCTTTTCTACACGGATCCTGGCCCTCTCTTTCCTCCACAATAAGAATTGCTGTTCATCGCTTCATGGATCAGATAAGCAGAGAGGAGATTTATTACAATTATTCAACAAAAAGGACAAACTTTTCCAAGCATTTCAATGTAGAGTGAAGCAAACACCTTGGTTTTCAGCAATTTCCAAATCAAAGTCAAATTCTTAAATGCAAGTTGTAAGGTTTACTCTGATTCCTCCTATGTTTTTGCTGTATACCCCAGCTTCCCACTAAAATGTAATTTATCAATGTTCAATACTTCCAGACTCTTCTAGAATATTTTCTCAATTTTATTCTCACTTGCCTTCTTCAAAAGCAGTGTTTTAATAATAATATTTATTTATACTACTTGTCTGGACTACCTTGCTACTGTGATATTAACAGTTGACTTTTCTGTGGTATTTGTTATGCATCCTTACTGTTCTCTCATTGTTTCTGTAATGAATAAGTTCCTGGTCCGTGACCTTTCTTTCCGTGACAACTCTCCTTGACTCTTCCCTTAAATTTTGGCCTTTTTTTGGTTCCTTTATTCTCTGTTTTTGCTTCTCACTTTATGCTATAGTAAACCTTATCTGCTACTACTGAGAAGACTACAACAGACCCAGAAATGACTTCTCAAGCTCCAGATCTCTGCATTAATCTGGGTCCAATCAGAAGACAGAAATCGCTCTTAGTAGAATGGTAAAACTTTAATATCAAGAATTATTAAGATATCACAAAAGAGAAACTATAGGATATAAGGACATTTTATATGGTGCCCTAGGACTTAGAGAGCAATACTCTTGGGAAGAAAACACTGGAAGTGGTACTATAGACCACTGATTAGCAGATAGGGTCACTAGGCTGGCCAGACCTGAGTTGTTTCATAGGCACAGAGCAAACATGGAGCAATCCTTCCGAACCCAAGTGGTAAGCAAATGAGTAGCAGCCAGAGGTGTGGGCACTGGCCCACAGGGGAGCAGAGAACCCTGGGATATCCTTGGGCTGTTGGAGCAGTGAGAAGGAGAGTACAAGGTGAATCTAGGTGTCTGTGCAGGCAGGAGGCCTACAGGACATCTTTGTGGGCAGAAAGCCTTCACGGTGTTACTTTCTCAGTAGAGAGGGTAGAATAAAGCCTACATACCCAAGCTGAGGCTGCCCCCATTCTGAATCCAGAGCCAGAGCAGAGCTCCACCAGGTGTCTCAGATCCACCCCTCTGATGCCTCCATCTCTCCCCAGCTCCGCCATCAGAGACCCCAGGAGTGGGCCTTCCCCTGACAAAGTTCCATCATGCGTCCTCAATAGCAATTGAGAAATGAGAAAACTGAACACAGGGCTCACTAAAGGGGAAACTTACTTAAGTGGATCACATCTGTTCTCCTAGAGTGTGTATTGGGTGGATTTGAAGCCAAAAGGCAACAAAAAGATACCTACAATAGTCAACATTCCTGGTCCCAGAAGCTCTATAGTAAAAACACTTTTGATGGCACAGAAGGGATCATTTCTCGACTGAACCATTTACTAATATGGGTACAAGAAACATGCTCACCTATTGTGAATCTCTTTCTACAGCTGCTAAAAGGAAATTAAGTAACTACATGGAGGTAAAAATTTGTCCAGAGGCTTAGAGAAAATATGTGAAAAACACAAAGGGGGTAGCACAGATTCTGATACGTAATAGGGACTCAATAAATTCTACTTTTCCACTTTCTTTTCTCCAAACATAAGCATTTACAAATAATAGCAGCTTCTCAAGTGTCTATGGAGTCCTGGTGGTGCAGTGGTTAGGAGCTACAGGTGCTAACCGAGTGGCTGACAGTTTTATTCTACTGACTTCTGCTTGGAAACTCCATAGGACAATCCTACCCTGTCTTATAGAGTCACTATGAGTCAGAATTAACTCATTTGCAACAGTTTTTTTATTTGTACTCACTTATTAATTATATTAAAATTAAAAGATGTACTTTAATGTTACTATGGTTTAAAGTGTGAGTGTGTATGTATATAAAATTTCTATAAACATACATATATCTACTGGTCTGTGTGCACATATATTATGTATGTATGTAAACTAATTTTTTATGATGAATTCTTAAAATTTATAAGACTCCCTCAGGAAATTAACTACCATGATAAGGACTCATGGCAGCTTACCTGGTACATTTTAAACAACGTATATCTAAAAATACACATTTCAAGTCATATGGTACAGGGCTTGGCTTTACAGTATATTTTCAAGTTTAATAATTATGAGCATCTTTTTGAAATTGCAAACACCTGACTTAGGAGCAGTCCCGTGTTAATAGGGGGAAGGTCAGGTCTGCATTCCAAGACTGTCATAGGATTGTTATGTAAAGGTGAGGTCAGCCTCTGAAAGTGTGACCCGGGTGTAGCTGAAGATCTCAACAGTGGTGAGTGACTGAAGGGTTGAGATAAAAGGGGCCCTTGTAATCCACAGGGCTATATTTGGAAGTTGTATGAAAACTCCACTGGTAACAAATATGCGAGACTAGATCCCACGTGTTTTGGATGTGTTAGCAGTCCCTGAAGAAGGAGATAACGCTTGGTAAAGTCGAGAGTCAGTGAAAAAGAGGAAAGCCTTCAAGGAGACAGACTGACACAGTGATTTCGACAACTGTCTCCAGCATCCCTAGCATCATGAGAAGGGCGCGGTACCAGGCAGTGTTTCGTTCTGTTGTACACACAGTCACTGTGAATCAGAACCAGCAACAGTCACAGCAACTGGTCTTCCTTGTGGACATACAAACATTGTCGCTGACAGCATTGTACTTCATATTAGGTCTTAAAATGTTCTTTTTGAGGATGCATGCGATGTCATTCCTTTTCGATCTGTCTTTCCTGATACAGTAGCCCACATGACTGCCCATTTAAAATGGCCAGTATTAGCCATTTCCGCTTTGTGCTTTCCATTTCATCTTCCACGTCTTCCAGTTTTCCTATGTTCATATTTGTACACTCTGTGTTCCAATGATTAACGGGTATTTGCTGTTGTTTCTTCTCATTTTGAGTGGTGTCACATCAACAAATGAAAGTCGAGACAGCTTGACTCAGTCCCTGTCATTAAAGTTGACGCTGCTTTGAGGAAGCAGCTCTTCTCCAGCGGTACTTTCAGTGCCTTCCCACCAGAGGGATTCCTCCTCCACCACTGCGTCTGACAGTGTTCTTCTGCTATTCATATAGTTTTCACTGGCAGATTTTCTAGAAGTAGATTATAAGTCCTTCTTCTAGTGTGTCTCAGTCTGAAGCTCCACCGAAACCTGTCCACTGTGGGTGATCCTGCCGGTATTTGAAATGCTGGTATCTTAGTTTCCACTGTCATAGCAACAGGCAAGCCACTACCATATGACAAACTGGAAGATGAGTGTGGATGCACTTGCTGGAAGAAACGAAATTTGTTTATTGAAAAAGTGTAATTTTTCCAGCTACTATGTGTGATCTTGTACCACACAGCACCAGAGAAAAGATAGCTAATAAGTTACATTCTAAACATGTCAGAGTCAAATATTCTGTCTTTAGTTATCATAGTGGAATCATTTATATCATCTCAAAAATAAACAAATTCTTTGAAGTAAGTACAAGTGATACACTATCCTCACTGAACGTAAAGATGATAAATGGTATAGACTTTAGGGACAAAATGTGAACTTCAAATATTATTTTGGAGACAAAGAATGTTAAGTCAGTGAAATTTTGCATGCCCCATGTTACTATGAGGCAGAACAGTTTTCAACAGAGCATTTAGATAAAGGAAGACTTGCAAAACGTCTGTGATGAAAACCCTGTGAATCACAGTTGTCTGATCCTGTTGTGCATGGTAAACCCTGCTGGCATAGTGGTAACTGCTATGGCTGCTAACCAGAAGGTCAGCAGTTCAAATCCACCAGACACTCCTTGGAAACTCTACGGGGGAAGTTCTGCTCTGTCCTATGGGGTTGCTATGAATTGGAATCAACCTCAATGGCAAAGGGTTTGTTTCTTTTTCTTTTTTTTTTGGTTGTGCATGAGATCGCCATGGGTCAGGGCCAAGTCTACAGCAGCTAAAAATAACACCAATGCGCAAGTCACTGTAATCAGCTGGTTATGTAAAGGCTTGGTCTCTTCATGACAGTATAGTAGTATCTGCCTCGAATAAACCCATTTTTATTGATTCTCCAGTTTTATGTAAGAAATTTA
Source organism: Heterohyrax brucei (assembly GCA_028571685.1). Taxonomy (NCBI): domain Eukaryota; kingdom Metazoa; phylum Chordata; class Mammalia; order Hyracoidea; family Procaviidae; genus Heterohyrax; species Heterohyrax brucei. The sequence continues at coordinate 79,632,745 of CM053148.1, read as the reverse complement.
CTTGGTTTTTGTCATCCAGATACTTTCTGGAGTCCATTATAAGTCTATAAGAAAACTTCTGTCCATTAGTCTAGAGTCTGAACTCATGATATCAAAGATATATTTTATGTAGTAAGGCTCATCGGAGGTATGGGGAAGTTTGTATTCAGTAATATAGCTATTAAAATGACCTCGACTAATTATCTTTTCTTTGTAAGAGTTTTCTTTGAAGCCAATACTGGCACGTATGGAAACTACTCAACATTTAATGTCTTAAAACTCCTGTGAATCCAAATACTCCCAAATGCAATTTTCTGATAATAACATTTTTTTCTGCTATACCCATTATTCAATGCATTTTATCAACTCTGGGAGTTCATTGGGTTCAAACATAATCAAAGGAAAAAAATATCTTGTTGCAGTAGCATCTGTTGAATGTTTTATAAATTACAGATTTCCTTCATGCATTTTAATGTATTTCATCTCTACAAAAATGTGAAAGAGTCAAGTAAGTCATGATATAGAAATTGTGGTACACAGAAGCCAGGAAACATGATACAGTCACACAGTGAATGTGTTCCCATGCTCAAGTGCTTGCTCTTCATTAAGTAATAGCAAATCTTCCATTCTTATCCCCGGATGTTTGAGCACTTGCTGCCACAGGGAGCTCATTATTTCACGCTGTGACCCATTTCCTTGTGTGGTTATTCATTTATAAAATGTCTGCATGCTTCAGGGTCTCCCCTCACTCCCAGCGTCACTTTGGGTCCCAAGGTAAAACTTAGTTTAATGTTCTGTTCCTGAGCTACTCATACGAAGCTTGGCCAGTGGTGCCCGTCCCCTTCACTCAAGCATGATCTGTCCTTACAGACATCTGTGCTACTGGTTCCCAGTCTTGGCTGACAGGATGATCTGACATTTTATCCTTATCATTCAAGGTAGCCATACCTCTTAGCAGACAATTTAGAGATTAGCAGGGAAAGCTTATATTAATTTTCTATTTCTGAATTCAAAAATTACCACAGACTTGACAACTTAAGGGAACCCTAGTGGTATCATGGTGACTGTTATGGCTACCAACTAAAAGATCAGCAGTTCAAATCCACCAGGCACTCCTCAGAAACTCCGTGGGGCAGTTCTACTCTGTCCAGCAGGTTTGCTATGAGTTAGAACCATCTTGAGGGCAATGGGTTTGTTTTTTTGGTTTGACAACTTAAAACAACACCCTGTCTCACAGCTTTCATGGATCTAGAGTCAGCACAGTTTCATACGGATGTCTGTCTGGGGTCTTACAATATTTTAGTAGAGGTAGTAGCCAGGTATCTGCGAAAACTCTTTGCCTTGTAACCTACTAGAATTTCACAGATTTAAATAGTATGCCCCATACATTACATAGGATACACTGAAACTAAACAAAAACAATAATCATCATCATTTTTATCTGAAATTCAAATTTACCTTAGCACTCAAGTTTTATCTGCCAGCTCCAAATGTGACACACTGTGAGAGTGATAACCCGTAACTTTGCCTCTTTCTGTTGGTCAGGGGCAAGCTACAGGTCCCGCCTACATTAAGGGAGAGAATTCACAGAGTCATCTTAGAATTCTGCCTACCACATCTTAGAATTTATTTTTTTATTCTTTGGCCTAACTAGCTATTACATTTCTTCCAGGAGAGACAATGAGTAGAGCAATCAAGTATCATCTTATGGATAATTCCCCCCTGAAATATATTCCTTCTTTTCTCCTCTATCTAGAAGGTAATATACTTTCTCAAAAGACTGACCAACTCTTATTCATCCTCAATTTCCCAACTAGAAGTCTTTGTTAGTAGCCCAGTAAATACTTGATTAATAAGAATATTCATTTATCTAATTCATAGGATGTAGATCTATGTCTTCAAGGATGGCCGTTCATCCGTGAGTCAAGTGTCAAGATCATCTATGAATCCTCCTCTAATTAGTTCTTTGAAGAGGACACAGAATATGTCTGGCATGTTGCTATGTTAAGTGCCATGGAGTTGGTTCCTACTGATAGCACCCTATGTACAACAGAACGAAACACTGGCCAGTCCTGTGCCATTCTCACAATCACTGCTGTGCTTGAGCCCACTGTTATGGCCACTATGGCAATTCATCTCATTGAAGGCCTGCCTCTTCTTCACTGACCTTCTACTTGACTAAGTGTGACATCCTTCTCCAGGGACTGCTTCCTCCTGATTATATATCCAAAGGACACAAGAAAAAAAGTTATGCCATCATTGCTTCTGGAGAGCATTCTGGTGATATTTGTTCCAAAATAAACTTGTTCCTTCTTCTGAAAGTCTGTGTTTTATTGAATATTCTTGACCAACACCGTAATTTAAAGGTGTCAGTTCTTCATTCTTCATTATTTATGGTACAACTTTTGTACACATGTGAGATGATCGAAAATGCCACAGCTTGGCTCAGGTGCACCCTGCTCCTCAAAGTTTTACCTTTGTTTTCAAAACTTTAGAGAGATCTTTTGCAGTAGATCTGCCCAACACAACGTATCATTTGACTACTTGACTGTTGGCTTCCATGAGAGTGGTGGATCCAAGTAAAATGAAATCCTTGACAATTTCAATGTAATACTTTTACTAACACCTGCAATCCAAATCTTTCAGATACTTGAGTGTGTACACCACCCGGAATTCTGAAAAAAAAGTATATACTATTTAGCTATTAGCTTTCTTAGATCACCCCCCTTCTCCTTCGTTGTTGCTGTCTTAAGATAGTGCAGGGTCTATGTTCACAGACTTCTGATGCGTACTTGTTCTGTTCTATGACACACACTGACACCTACATACAGCCCCACTCAAGCACTCTGCAGGTCATTTGCATACCTGGTGAGACTGTGTCTCCCTGCCAAGCCACTTTTGTATCTGTACCATCTTCTCAAACCAGATTTTTCTGTTACTTATCTGTGTGTGTGTGTACTAGTTAATACGAGAAGGAAACGGATATAAACAAAATCATGAAATGCAAGGGCGGTAGGAAAGAAAAACTTCAGTGAAATGGATTAAGAACCCATAACTCAGCCAACAAGTATACAGTTTTCAGGGACAATATCAAAGATGCATTACATTCTGCGTATCGTGCGTACTGACCAAATAAATGGAAACAATGAATGCAAAATTAGAATAGTCACACTGGATATACCAGCTGAAGGTTGGCATTAACATTTCTCTAAGAAAGTCACAGAAATCTAAATCAATATCAAGTCTGGCATAAAGACGCACACACTTATTAGAAGCAATAAAACATGTTTATTTGGAAATGTCACAATGGGAACAGTTGAAAGAGAAGGTAGCGGGTTTATACTTGGACAGTGACTGAAATGACATCTTCTGCCTTTTAGAAAGATCTTGGAGAACTAAGGATTCCTTAATAATACCACTTTTTAAAAAGAGAATAGTTTTCTGCAGGCTCTGCCTACTCTCTGTTCAGTGAGATCTGACAGAACTCTGAGACCTTGAAACTGAAATGGCCTTGGAATGGTCATTTTAGTGGGAAAGGCACCCTGGAGTGATGTTCTAGCAGCAAGAAGAATAGCATCTTCTGTAGCAGAATGGCCGGTAGCTGTAGCAACCATAGCCACAGCCAGAGCCATATCCACAGCGGTAACGAGAACCATATCCACAGCCATAGGGGTAGCCGTAGCCACAGCCATAGGGGTAGCCATAGCCATAGCCGCAGCAGGACCCGTAGCCACAGCCATAGCCACAGCCATAGCCACAGCCATAGCCACAGCCATAGCCACTGTAGTAGTTGCCGCACATGGTGTAGAGAGGCGAGGTTTCAGTTGAGGTGGTGCAGGAGGACTCTGAAGTCTGAATGTCATCGACTCCTCTAGGACCTTTATATAGCACCCTAAAGGGGTGGGGCACACTTCACCGAGACTCTTTGGCCCCATTACACTGGCAATTTTCATTTTTTAAATACCCATCATATCATGAACAACAATCTTTGTCAGGTGATTACGTCCAGGATTAGACTGTACAAGACTGTCGTAAGAAAGCAGATGTAACCTATATGTTGAACAAATATGTTTTGTTCTGAAACCTAGGCTTTTAATTACTACCTATAAAATTTTATTTCTGGAAGTGCTGACGTTTGAATTATCTTGAGGAAATGGTCTCCTACAGCAATAGACTACAGATGAAGAAAATGTTTCACGGTGTAGGAAGATCTCGGTAGCAATTTAAAATATGATTTAAAGATTTCCAGACAGAAACCAATACTGTAAACTCTACTCTTTGATGGGAGCCCTAGGGGCGCAGTGGTTAAGAGCTATAGCTGCTAACCATAAAGCCAACAGTTCAAATCTACCAGCCACTCCTTGGAGACCCCATGGGGTGGTTCTGCTGGGTCTTATAGGGTCACTACGAGTCAGAATCAAGTGGATGGTAATAGGTTTGGCTTGGGGGCCCCATTTGATTGTATAGATTTTTCTTTTCCTCTTCCTTTTCAGTCTCGTGAGTATTATATGTGGTTATATATTGTATTATGCCCCCTAAAAATATGTGTTATAAAACCCTGACTCCTATACACATGAGGATAGATAAAATTGGCTGCACCATAGCTCAACTCGGCTGCTGACCGCAGGGCTGGTGGTAACAAGCCATCCTGCAGGTCAAAGGGAAACAGACCTGGTGATCTCCTTCTGTGAAGCCTGTTGTTGTTTTTGTGTGCTGTTGGCTCAAGGCCAACTTGTATTCCTAAGGATTACAGCCAAGGGAAGTCTGTGGGGCAGTTCTACTCTGTCACGCGCAGTCACTGTGAGTTGACACTGACTCAAAGGTAACTTACGACAGACCTTGGATGGAACCCCTTTGGGAACAGGGCTTCCTTGGCTGTGTCGATGAGGCCGCAGCAGCATAGACAGGGTTTTCAACCAATCGCTTCGGAAATCTAAGGTGGAAGATTAGGCATGGAAGTCAGCAAGCACTGAAGGGTGGGGAGAGCCGCCAGGCCCGCGAAGGTCACCGAGGAACCGATGAACAGAAGCTGAAAAGAGACAAGGGTCTTCCCCCGGAGGCAGTATGGAAAGGAAGCTATCCTCTAGAGCTGGTGTCCAGAATTCAGACTTCCAGCTTCATGATCTGAGAGAAAAATCAATTTCAATTCTTTAAAACAGTCCACTTGTGGTATTTTTGTTACAGTAGCACCAGAAATAGAAGAGGCATACCCTTGGTAAAGCTTTCAAAAAAATAAGTAGACTTCTTCTCTGTGGCTAGGCAGCATGGATAGTGGCGTGGTGGTAAAAATTTAAGGACCTCCTGAGTCGGATCAGAATCGACGGCACATGACTTTGGCAGAGTCCTGATGGTGCCGTGGTGGACAGTTCACCCACCGACCAAAAGGACAGTCATTTGACTCCACCAGCCACTCCTTGCAAACCCTATAGCACAGCTCCGCTCTGTCCAAGATAGTCAGTGTGAGTAGACGTTGACTCAATAGCAATGATTTTTGTTCGCTTGCTTATTTTGCTGGATGGGAGGGATCAAACTTGTAATAACTGCCAATTTCTGTAGTGTAAATACTACCAGTATGGCCTGTTTGAAGTTAACAATGGTTTAACAACTGAATATCTATACCATCTCTCAATACCATCATAATTTAACCTTATGTTTAAAACTTTAATTAATTTGGATGCACACATGTCTGCACATGTTTTTGTGTGTTTCTGTATGTGTATAAAATGAATCAGATATCTATTTTTTCTTTTGTGTCTAAACAGTTGGAAAACTGATCAACACCATTGTCTTAGTTTCTTAATTCTGCTATCATAGATGTAACTAGTGAGTGGCTTTAACGAATTTATGTTCTCACAGTTTGGGACACTGCCAGCCAAGCCAAGTGCCTAGAAGTCTGAATTCAGGGTATTGGTTTCAGGCAAAGCCTCTGTGTGTCCACTCTGAGAGATAATCTTTGTCTCAATTTCTCAGAGTTCCTTGGTGATTCTATCTGGCATCTATTGTTTGCTGTTCATGCTTGCTTCCTCCTATGCCTAATCTTTCTTTTTATATCTCTAAATATGGTACATACATACAGTGGAATACTATGCAATAGTAAAAAACAGTGGTGAATCCAGAAAACATCTCACAAGACAGATGAATCAGGTAGGAATTATGCAGACTGAAATAAGTCGATCCCAAAAGACCACTATTATAAAAACACAAGACAAGGTATATATACAGGAAAAAAAAAATCTTTGACAATTAGAAGAGACAGGATGAGCTGGGGGGAAAATTACTAACTAGATAGTAGATACGTATTAACTTTGGTAAAAGAAAGACAGCACGCAATACAGGGTGGTCAGTAGAACTTGACTAAGGCAAAGCCATAGACATTACCCAGACACATCAAACAACTTGAAGGGCTCAGTTACTAGGGCTGGGGGCTGGGAATCATTGCCTCCAGGATCTCTAGGTCAATTGGCATAGCATACTTTGTGAAGAAAATGTTCTACATTCTACTGTGATTTGTAGCATCTGGAGTCTTAAAAACTTGCAAGCAGTCATCTAAAATACACCTATTGGTCCCATCCCACTCAGAGGAAAGAATAATAATAATAGCAAAAGGCCCAAGGAAAGTATTAGTTCAAAAGACTAATGAACTACAACTTCTACCAGGCTGAGTCCAAAAGAACTAGATGGTGCCCAGCTGTGACCACTGACCACCACTCTGACAAGGATCATGATAGATGATTCCAAACTAGGCAATAGAAAAACGTAGAACAAAATTCAAATACACAAAAAAATCAGACTTAGTGGCCAGACAGAGACTAGAGGAAACCTTGAGAATAGCCTCAGACACACTGCTAGCTCAGAACTGAAGCCACCACCGAAGTTTGCCTTACAGCCAATGATAAGCTGGGAAAACAAAAAGTAAGACTGGTGAGAAAAGTTCAGTCAAGTTTGATCTTAGTTCTTCTTAGTTCAATCAAGTATATGAGACCAAATGGGCAGCATGCACCCCAAAGCAAAGATGAAAAGGCAGGAACGAGCAGAAAACCTGGAGGAATGGACATGGGGAACCAAAGACTTAAAGGGAAAGGGAGAGAGCACTGACATGTTGGGGGAAACAATTTGTATATAAATGTTTGAATGAGAAACTAATTTGTGCCGTAAACTTTCACCTAAAACAATTTTTTAAAAAAAAATCAAGTGATTGGTTTAAAAAGCTCTGCACTGTATGGTCTCATTAAAGTGAAAAAGAAAATATTCTCAAAATTTCAGCAACGGGTTTGGGGTTAGTATCAACGTCTGGTTTTCTTTGGAGGGGGGATGTGAAACTATGACACGTATTTACTGAATAAACTATGTCAGATGAAAGCTTTGTGATTACTGGTTGCATCCTGGAAATCTAGACTGGTAGCTCCTGAGGCCTACCTGTCTCCATACGGTCTACTCCCTGTACCGCAATAATGTAATCACATCTCCTGGCGTTTGCTGGGGGACTAACTCAGCTTCTCTGGTGAGCCAGAGTTCTTTCCTGGCCAGCTTGCTGTGACCCTCTAGACCATCACCATCTGAAGACACAACAAGATGAAACACATGCATAATTTTATATATCTAGTATCACAGTTCTAAATGATAAAAAAAGTTTTAATAGCATGTTATTTAACTTAATGTAGTGAAAATCTCATGGCAGCTGGCTTGGTGTAGTGAAAATATTTTCATTTAACACACAATAATTCTTTTCAATTATTTGACACTTTTTCATTTCTATTGTACCAAGTCTTTGAATGCCAGTGTCAACTTCCCTTTTACACCATGTACCATAGAACTGTAATTTAATTACTTGGTAGCCACTTGTAGTAGTGGCTACTGTACCAGATAGCACAACTCCAGAGGATCTGAGAATTCCTCTGTTGTGGTTTTTGATTATAATTTTTTCCAACAGAGGTTCTTACTGCAGCAACAAACTGCCAGCATATTTACCTTTCTCTGTGTTACTCTGCGAAGAGGTCTATTTTCCCTCTTCTCAGACTGGACAATTCCAGCTCACCTTCTGTGGCTCCGCTTGCATATCATTTTCTTTGGAAGCAATTCCTGCCCTCCCTCTAGGCTTCCCTTTCCATCCTCTGATTGATTTAGATTTTCCTCTTGAGCTCTTTCCTGGTAGCTCCATGACCTCTGTCTGCATACCCACTATACTTTGAAGAATGATTTAGTATTTTGTGTCATACTGAAGACTTCATATTTCCAAAAGAAGAAACTATATGCTTTATCCTTCTATCCCAGTATGGATCACATCACCTAGCTGGCATATGGATCACAAGGTTTGTTAAATGACTAAATGATTTTACAATTTAGAACCTCTACAATATGCAATGACTCATGAAAGAAACTGAATTTGTGTTTCATTCATAAAGAAACTGTGAAACTAAATTTTTTACTGACTATATAAATTTCAGAATTTATTTGCCTAAATGGTGGCTGAAAGTACTCTCAAATGTAAATAGTCTTCCCCTTTATCACGCTTAGGTGTGTTAAGCCAAATCTTTTTCCAACATCCACCAGTCTCCTAGTATACACATACACACACTTACTCTAATTTTATTATTCTTGCATCTGTTAACATGTTGTCATTTTCTGATTTCACAAAATTTGAACATCTTAAAGTGTCCTTTGCCTGAAAAAGTCACAATGTTTCTGATTTCAAAGATACGTTAATGTTGGTTTGTGAAGAGCCTTTCCTGGATGTGTAAATGATCTATTTCACATGCCTCGTAATGCTCTCTGCCTTTTTCCAGAATGCTTTCTTTAATTAGGAACGTGACAAAGCAGTAAGTTAGATTTTCAAAGAGCTGTAAATATTAAAATTCTCTTCTACTAACCTTTGGGTTAGCAGCCAAACTCTTAATCACTGACTCACCAGGGCTACATAACAAATTACGAATAATATAGTGTAGAATGGGAATTTCAAAACACTTAACTGTGCTCATGAGTAATCTGTACATATGTCAACAGGAAGTTGTTCAGACGGAACAAGGGAACACTGCATGGTTTAGCCAGGAAAGGTGTGTATCAGGGTTGCATTCTTTCACCACACTTAGTCAGTCTGTGTGCTGAGCAAATAATCCAAGAAGCTAAACTGTATGAAGAAAAACGGGACAGCAAGATTGGAGGAAGACTCATAACCTGTGTTACACAGATGACACAATCTCAGTTTCAAGTGACATGGACTTGAAGCACTTATTGAAGAAGATCAAACACTACAGCCTTCAGTATGGATTTTACAACCCCAACATCAAGAAAACGAAAATTCTCACAACTGGACCAATAAGCAACATCATGATAAACAGAGAAACAAAAGGAGTTGTTAAGAATTTTATTTTACTTGGACCCACAATCAGCAAACATGGAAGCAGCAGTCAAGAAATGAAAAGACACACTACATTGGGAAAATCTGTTGCAAAAGATCTCTTTGAAGTGTCGAAAAGTGAAGACGCCGCTGTAAGGACTAAGGTGCATTTCATCCAAACCACGGTGTTTTCAGTTGTTTCATAAGCGTGCAAAAATGGGACAATGAATAAGGAAGACAAAAGCACTGATACCTTTGAATTGTTGTGTTAGTGAGGAATGTTGACTGCACCATGGACAACCAAAAGAACAAACAAGTCTGTTTCGGAAGAAGTACAACCAGAACGCTCTTTAGAAGTAAGGATGACAAGGATGTGTCTCTCATACCTTGGACATGTTATCAGGGACGATTAGGCCCTGGAGAAGGACATCATGCTTGGTAAGGTAGAAACCCACTGAAAACCACCAGCTGCTGTGGAGTTGGTTCTGTCTCATAGCAACTCTGCAGAGTAGAACTGCCCCATGGAGTTTCCAAGGAGCACCGTGGCAGATTCGATTAGCAGCTGCAGAACTTAAACACTACACCACCAAGGTTTCTGGTACAGCAGAAGGTCTGCGAAAAAGAGGAAGACCTGCTGTGCGATGGACTGACACAGTGGCTGCAACAACAAGCTCAAGCGTAGCAACAATTGTGAGGAGGACTCAGGGCTGGGCGCTGTTTACTTCTGTTGGCATAAGGTCACTGTGCATTGAAACTGACTCAATGTCACCCGACAAAATAACAACGTATATAATAGACTCTCATAGTTTTTTCTTGCCTAGGTTTTTACTCATTGTGCTTAATACCCAAGTCTGGTTTTAATTTCTCAATAACCTGGGCTATTCTTCAATTCCATTATTCCTATAAATATTCTGACCTCACTTTGTCTCCTTAGAATTTATGTCATAACGTCCTGGGTAGATGTCATTTCCCCCTCTTTTATCCTCTTCAATACTAATCTAACTACCAATGTCATTTACAAAACACAGTTCTGATATACTTTCTGACATGTGCTTAGATGTATATGTGTGTCAACATCTGTAATACATGAAATAGTTGGAGCAGACATTATGATACAGGCCATAAAAGTATTATATCAATGAATAACCTAAAGTTCAGTCAACATGTTGTTAGGCCCTTTTTCAAGACAGGCCATAGCATTTCAAGAGAGAAGAAATTCTCAACAACTACAAAAAAGTTTGCTGGAAACCAGGAACCTTTTTATTGAGACTGATTTTCCCAACTTAGCAAAAATTAGCACAGTCGCAACAGAGAATCAGTGATCTGAGGAGTGCAGGATAGCATTTGAAAAACAAATGATATCATGGAGAGTCTTGAAACAAAGACGTAAGTCAAAGAAAAGGGTGCTTGGAGGTCAATGCATTTGTGAAACATGTATTTTCTTGAATATAAGAATCTTGGAGTAGATGGTCTTGACTCCAAATTATTCCTAGAAATGTCATTTCTGAAGCAAACAGTACTCTGAATGCCATGTTCTAGCATTTTCTGTAGCAAAATGGATGGTAGCCACAGCAGCTATAGCCATAACCAGAGCCATATCCACAACCATGTCCACAGCCATAATGAGAGCCATGGCCACAGCCATAGGGGAAGCCATGGCCACGGCCACAGCAGGAGCCATAGCCACGGCCACTGTCGTAGTTGCCATGAATGGTGTGGGGAGGTGAGGTTTCAGTCGAGGTAGAGGAGGATGACTCTGAAGTTTGAATGTCACCTGCACTTCCAGGACCTTTATTTACTGCCAGAAAGGATGGGACACGCTTCACACAGAATCTCTGGCCCTATGACTCCAGGAATTTTCATCTTTAAAAAACTCATCACACCAAGAACAGTAATATTTCCAGCTAGTTACGTCCAGGATCTGATGCTAGCCAATCAAGACAGTTGTAGGAAAGTAGATATAACCTGTACATTGAACAAGTATGTTTTGCGGGATGCAGCCAAAACCAATTTTAGATTTTTCTCTTCAGGGACATTAATTCTTTTGCACCCCCAGTTACATACACTTGAGCACAGGGAGATGGCCCAGCCTCTCTGTCCCAGATTGAGTTGTGTTCCCCCAAAACATCTCTGTAGCAATTTAAGCAGGCCATGATTCCTGGTACATGATTCCTGGTACTGTGTGGTGTTCCTCCGCGTTGTAAGTCCCGCCTCTATGATGTTAATGAGGGTAGTTGTGTTGGTGGGGCAGGGCTCAGTGTATCAGACAGTTTCCTGCCTTGAAGTAGTCTCTTGAGCCACAAAGGAAAGAAGAGAGATTGGGGGACCTTGTACTATCAGGAAGCTGTGCCAGAAGCTGAGCACATCGTTTGGAAAGGACCAGGGTCCCTGTGTCTCAGAAGCTTCTAGTTCAGGGGAAGGCTGGCAAGTACCCTCCTCCAGATCCAGCTCCCCTGGAAGTGACCCGCTGAATTTGGACTAGTAGCCTACTCTACTGTGTAATAATAAAGTTTGTCTTTTAAAGCCATCCACTTGTGGTATATCTGTTAAAGCAGCACTAGCTAACTAAAACAATCTTCTCTCAGCTTCCACAGGAAATTTCCTGGTCTGAAGACAAGAGGCACAGAGTAGTGGCAGATGGTGGGACTCTGAGGTTACAGCTGCACAAAACTGGATAGAATGCATGTAGAAACGTCACAACAATGGTGGCAGAAATAGGAGAAGAGTAAGGCAGAGATCTGAAAAGGTCCAAAAGGAGTCAGATCCCATACACCAAAACAAAAGGCACCACGATTTTGACCAATGTACATAATATACTCCATTCAAGATTTCACAGAACTTTTTCATGTATTATTTTTTCTCTTGGAAACACTCTACCTGCTTACCTCACCAACTTTTTACGTGATAATATCCCACCAATCCTTCAAAACTCAGCTCAGGCTGTACCTTCTATAATTATTCCTGGGCATTCACAATGTGTCCTATACATCACTCCTCTGTTCTTTCACAGATTCCTGAGCATAACTGGAACAGGGTACTAAACATGTTATATTAGCATGTTGTGTTTTAGTCGTTTGTTTATCTCAGCCCATTATGGGTTACTTAAGCCAATAGTGGTCTTTATTTTCTTGAGAATCTAGTGACAAAGGTACTCACTAACTACCGAACAGGATCTTGTAAGAAGCTGCCAGCCTTAAAAGTTAGTAAATTTTATTTTATTTTAGGGAAATTCTAAAGAAAAAAAATGTGTCTTGATTGCTAAATGGTTAAGCACTCACCGGATAACCGAAAAGTTTGGCAGTTCAAACCCACCATCAGGATAAAAGACCCTGACCTCTAATCTCATAAAGACCCACAGCTTAGAAAACCTTATGGGGCAGTTCTTCTCTGTCATATGTGGTCACTGTGAGTCAGAATTGACTCAATAACACACCACAACAACATAAAAGAAAATAATGTTTATATTAATGTTTATATTCTCTTTTACATTTGTTGCTTCCTTTGATTCTTACAAAAACAACATGAAGTTGTCATATTTATCATTCGACGGCACTTGGCTTGGCATGTGACAAAACAGATACAAGGGTGGTCAAGTTACAAACTCAAGGCCAGTCAGCCAGTTAGCAATAGAACTGAACTGATTCAACTGCTCCCATAATGTAAAAGCTAGCAGAGTCCCAAGAATAATTTTTCATTTGAGTTTTTCTATGAAAAATAAAATTACCTTCAACTGACTAAAATGATCAGTATTTTGGAATGCCTCCTTTTGTTTCCATCATCTGGGCCTTCTTTCATTGTGATCTTTACAGCCCTAACCCAATCATGGCTCAAAAACCAAGCTTGCACTTCTAACCACTTCCCAAACCTCTTTGATAATAATACCACATACTGTTGTTACAGCTGTTCTTGCCATGGTGCTGCATTCTCTGTCCACCCACAGTGCCATCTTCATAGACCCCTGCAAGTGTAGATACTGTGGCAGTTTAAGTCAATGACACTAACTCTTTTAGGTATCTCAAATTTTAGTCTGTTTTTGTTGCCAGGTGCCATCAAGTTGGTTCTGACTCATAGTGACCATGTGTACTACGGAGCAAAACACTCTCCAGTGCTGTGGCATGGTCACAATCATTCTTACATCAAAGTGTATTGTTGTATCTACTATGTCAACCCGTATCATTCAAGGTCTTCCTCTTGTTTGTTGACTCTCTACCAAGCATGATGTCTTTCTCCAGGGACTGATCCTTACTGACAACATCTCCCAAGTTTGTAAGACTTGGTCTTGACTTCTCTGTTTCTAAGGGGGATTCTGATTGACTTCCAAGACAGATTCACTCATTGTTTTGGCAGTCTGTGGTATATTTGGTATTCTTCTACAACCTCATAATGCAAAGGATTCACTTCTCCCTTGATCTTCCTTGTTCATTGTACAGCTTCTGTGTGTATCTCATGCAGCTGAAAATACCACGGCTCGGGTCAGGTGCACCTTAGTCTTCAGGATGACATCTTTGCTTTTCAACACTTTAAAGAGCTCTTTTGCACACAGATTTCCCCAACGCAGGGAGTCTCTTGATTTCTTGACTGCTGTTTCCACAGGTGTTCGTTGCAGATCCGAGTAAAATAAAGTCTTTGACAACCAAAATCTTTCCTTCATTTATCATAATGTTGTTTATTGTTCCAGTTGTGAGATTGCTTTCTTTAAGTTAAGGTGTAATCCATACTGAAGACTGTGGTCTTTGATCTTCATTAGTAAGTGCTTCAAGTTCTCTTCGTGTTCAAGGTCGTATCATCAGCATAATGGAGGTTATGTGTCTCCCTTTAACTCTGATGCCCTGTTCTTCTTAGATTGTTTGCTTATCATAGAGTGAATAAATATTGTAAAAAGGTACAACCCTGACTCACACCTTTCTGATTTTAAACCATGCAGTATACCCTCTTTCCATTTAAATGACTGCCTCTTAATCTACTTACAGATTCCTCATGAACACAGTTTAGTCTATATAGGGAGGAAAACTTCCTTAGATTGCAACTTTGTGTTATAGTAAAACCTCAGTCATATTGAGGAACTTTCCTTTTATTCCTTCCTTATTGATGGTTTTCATAAAGTACATTGGATTTTATCAAATGCCTTTACTGCATCAATAGAGATGGTCATCTGATTATTTTATTTTGTTTCATTGATGTGGTATATTACATTGATTCATTTTCTAATGTTAAGTGATCCCACTGCTTGTGGCCAACCAAATATCTTGTGGGATTTTTCTCTTAATTTGAAGGTTTAGGGTCATGGTGTCATAAGATAGCCCAGTCAATTGGCCTAATACCATTTTTAGACCTTCCTAATTTGTTCCATAATGCCTGAGATCTTAAGAGCTTGCAATGGGCCATCCAAGGTACATCAATTGGTTTCTATTTGCCTGGAGTAACAGAGGAAGAAGGAGAGTCAGGAAGAGGAGGAGTATGTGCAATGCATGGCTAATTGCTTACATAAATAGCTGCTTTCTTTGTCATGAGACCAGACGAACTGGATGGCACATGGCTACAATTATTGAACTAGCTAATCTAAGCTTTATAGCAGTATTGTGATCAAAAGAGGTAAAATTAGAGAACAGAATTTCAGTTTTCATACAATCTAGTCTTTCTGGAACTATAGGGGCTAAGTGAACTCCTAAAACTACTGGTCTGCGATAAACTTTAAGTGCTAAATCTTAAACAATAATTATCTTCTGAAAGCTTTAAACTAAGCAACAGTTTAGCTTAGTTAAGAATGAATGTCTCTCTTAGGTGTTGTGCTCTTTTGAAAAAAACTGTCATTGTAAAGTAAGATTGACAACAATTTAAAAGCTTAGAGAAGAAACTTAGGGAGTAGTGCGTTCATGTTAACAGGGGAAGAATGACTTGGAAAAGGAGGGTGATGAAGGTTGCATATCGTGAAGAAGACAAACCATGTCACTGAATCTTACAAGTAGAAATTGTTGAATTGGCTTCAGCTTTGCTGTGTGTATTTTCAATAAGAAAATAATGAGATAGGTTATCTGTCTGTCTGTCTGTCAGTCAGTCAGTCTGTCTGTCTAAGATACACTTGAAGCAAAGAAAAAGAAGTAGAACCTTGGATTCTGGACCGGCCTTTGAATTACGAATGCCTCGCTTCAACAATTTTTTCTTTAAAATATATTCAGCATGAGCTCCATTCCTCCAAGCTCCCTGTGGCTTTCTGTGTTTCAGTCTACCTGCCTTCTCTCCAGAGCAGTTTTAACTGACTGTATTTACTGGCACCAATTCCACTAATGACTTTTCTTGACAGCAACTTTACTGCATCTGCTCTTTGCAAGTGGCGTGTTTTTATCATTAGATCTCAGTTCAGTTGTCACAGTTTCAGAAATCCCCCCTGACTTATGTCTCTAACTCTTCAACCTTCAACTCCTTCCCATTGAGCCTCCACAGCTATCTTCCCTAACTGGATTTACATTAACTTGCTTTTTGTTTTTATTTGCTTGTTTCAACCTCTACGTAATAGAGTATAAATACTCTGAGAGTTGTACACTATCATTTCATTTTTCTGCTTTGGAAACTCTGGTAGTGTCGTGGTTAAGTGCTACATTTGCTAACTAAAAAGTTCACAACTGCCAGGCACTCTTTGGAAACTATACGGGGCAGTTCCACCCTCTATAGGGTCGCTATGAGTCAGAATTAACTTGCCAGCAGTGTTTTGTTTGTTTGTTTGTTTTTTAATCCTCCCACCTTGGTTTTTGGCCCTCAGTGTCTAGAATGTTGCCTATTTAAAATATTTAAAACTTGTTTGTTGAACGTATGAATTAAATAACTTCCTGAAAACTATGTAAGCAAATATGCATACATTCCATCAAAAAAAAAAAGCATTGCCATCAAGTTGATTCTTATTCACAGCAATCACATGAGACAGAATAGAACTGCCCCATAGGGTTTTCAAGGAGTTCTTGGTAGATTTGAACTGCCAATCTTCTGGTTAGCGGCCATAGCTCCTAACTGTGCTTCCAGGGTTTCCAACTCAGGTGATATAATGTGTGTATCCCCTCTAGCTCATCCTTTCCCCAGTGTTTGACTCCTCCTGGGTAGCACTCAAGTTCTCAAATCTCAGTGTACTTTCTTGATAACATGAATGATCTCCTCGATTCCATTGCTCTTTCAAATGCTCTAACCCATCTCTCCTCCTTAAAATTGTTGTCATAACCACCTGAACAGATGCCATTATCGCTTTCCACTTTATTCTGGACACCAGTGTCATTCCCAAAGCACCATTCTGAAATTCCATATAATTTGTACTTATTTGTGTATGTATTTTAGCATGTGAAATATGAGAAACAGGTGGAGCAGACATTACTTATGAAACGCATATAGGCAGAAACACACGTATCATCCAAGATACTAAGATTTAGCTTAATTATTGTTGGCTCAGAAACCCTGGTGGAGTAATGATTAAGTGCTATGGTGGCTAACTAAAAAAGTCGACAATTCAAATCCTCCAGGTGCTGCTTGGAAGCTCTATGGGGCAGTTCTACACTGTCCATAGGGTTACCATGAGTTGGAATCAACTCAATAGCAGTGGGTTTGGTTTTGATTATTGGTGACTCAGTTTACAATAGAGTCTAGACCATCTCAAGAAGAAAGGAATGCAAGTAACTACACAGAGATTTGCTAGGAGAAAAGAACGATTTTTATTGAGAATAAGTGATTTTCCCAACTAAGGAGAAATCAGTGCATCCTTAACAGAGAACCATACATTAAGGGAGTAAAGCTAGCATTTGGAAAATTCAGATGATATCACAGAGTCTCTGGACAGAAAGACAGTATCCTAAATAATGGATACTTGGAGAGAAACACCTTCTTCAAGTATGTAATTTCTTGAATGTAGAAATCTTGGTATAGAGGGTTTTGAATCAGATATATTCTTGATTGTTTTATTTCAGCAGCAAGCGGTGCTTGGATAGTGATGGTCTAGCACCAAGAGGAATAGCAGGTTCTGTAGCAAAGTGGTCGGTATCCACCGCAGCCATAGCCATAGCGGGAGCCATAGCCACAGCCATAGCCAGAACTGTATCCACAGCCATAACCAGAACCATATCCACAGCCATAGCCGGAACCATAGCCACAGCCATAGCCAGAACCGTATCCACAGCCATAGCCAGAACCGTATCCACAGCCATAGCCGGAACCATAGCCACAGCCATAGCCACAGCCGGAGCCACAGCCATAGCCACAGCTGGAGCCATAGCCACCGTAGTAGTTGCCACACATAGTATGGAGATGTGAGGGTTCAGTTGAGGTGGAGGAGGATGACTCTGAAGTCTGAATGTCATCTGCTCTTCCAGGACCTTTATATACTGCCAGAAAGGGGTGGGGCACAGTGAATGCAGATTCCCTGGTCTCATGACTCCAGCAATTTTCATTTTTAAGGAGCTCATCACACTAAGGACAACAATAGTTCTGGGTAGTTATGTTCCAGATTTGGCTCAAGCCAGGTGACACAGTTGTAAGACAATAGGTGCAGCCTACACATGGAATGAGTAGGTCTTGTGGAATGTAATCACAGCCTACAGGTTAGATTTTGCCCTCTGGAGGCATTAACTCTCCTGTACTTCTAGGGAGACACACTTGGGCAGTGGGAGATGTTCCATCACCTCCTATCTCAGCATCAGCAGGACAGCACATTCCCAGAGGTGACAGGAAACAGCAGAGGCACATGGTGAGGGTCAACAGGTTGCACCTGGGGCTTAGTCATCTAGCAGCACGAGTAGATGGCTTTAACAAAAAAGAAGTTTATTCTCTCATAGAAGTTCAAATTCAGGATGCAAGCTCGGAGAAGACTTTCGTCTCACCTCTGGCTCTGGGGGAAGGTCCTTGTCATCAATCTTCCCCTCATCTAGGAGCTTCTTCAAACAGGTATCCCAGCTCCAAAAGACACACTGTGATCCCAGTGCTGATTTCGTGGTGGCATGAAACCCCATCCACTGCCCACCTCCTACTCCCTTCATCTGCTTGCTTACTTTTCTCTTTTAGCTCATAAGAGATTGGCTCAAGACAACCCAAACCTGAAGATTGAGTCCTGCCTCATTAACATAACTGCTGCCTATCCTACCTCATTAATATCATAGATGGAGGATTTACAACATACTGAAAAATCACATCAGATGAAAAAACAGTGGTCAATCACACAGTAATAGGAACCATAGCTGTATTTCTAGGTCACACAATTCCATCCATGGTAACCTACAAGAATGCAGCTGGGGCCCGGGCAGCGTCAGCACTGCAGTAGAAAGGGAAACAGAAGACAGTTGAAGCCAAAAAGATAGGAAACGATACAAGGCAGAATGTGAAACAACATACAAA
The DNA here is from genome assembly GCA_028571685.1 of Heterohyrax brucei. Classification (NCBI taxonomy): domain Eukaryota; kingdom Metazoa; phylum Chordata; class Mammalia; order Hyracoidea; family Procaviidae; genus Heterohyrax; species Heterohyrax brucei. The sequence continues at coordinate 79,614,069 of CM053148.1, read as the reverse complement.
ACGAAAGTAACTGTGACTTTGCCCGGTACAACAGAACCTACTGCTTCTAAGCATTCATCGAATGCACCTTTTCTGTATGTGGCTTTCAGTCTTTGAAACAGCCTGTGTGCTTACCTCACCCAGTTTTTAGCTGCTAGTGAACCACTGGTCTCTCAAAGTAAGCTCAGGCTACACCATACATGGATCCCTGGTAGCACAGTGCTTTTAACTGAAAGTCAGTAGTTCAAATCCACCAGCTGATCTTGGGACACCCTATGGAGGAGGGCCACCCGGTCCTATAGGGTCACTGTGAGTCAGAATTGATTTGACGGCAATGGTTTTGTGGGGTTTTTTCTTTCTTTCTTCCTTCCTCTCTCTCTCTCTCTTTCTTTCTTTCCATTCTTTTTCTTCTTGTTCACATACGTATATTCCCAGAAGAAGTGTTCCTGGACATTCGCACTGTTTGTTAGGCATCATTCCTCTGTTTGTTCTTGTACCTAAGTCTAGCAGGGTACTGAACACATTATACAAGTTCTATTTTAATTGTCTGCTTCCCTCCATCAGTTGTGAGTTACTTAAAGCCAATAGCTGTGTCTGTAGTTTCTGAGAATTGAATGAGTGAGTCACTCACTAACTGCTGAGTGATTTTTCTTTTAGTTTTGGGACTGTTATAGAACAAAAATAAAAACAATAATGTTTATAAGCTTCTTACCATGCATTCTGCTTCATTACTATATATTCTTTATTACTATGTATCCTCTTTTATGGAAACCCTGGTGGCATAGTAGTTAAGTGCTACATCTGCTAACCAGAAGGTTAGTAGTTTGAATCCACCGGGGGCTCCTAGGAAACTCTATGGAACAGTTCTTCCCTATCCTATAGGGGCACTATGAATTGAAATCTCTTCAACAGCAATGGGTTTTTGTTTCATTTTCTTTGTATTATTATTCTCTTTTAGTGTTATATTTTTTAGTTTATTTGATTTTTTTAGAAACAATGAAGTCTGAAATTGTGATATTTATTGCATTCACAACATACAGATGAAAAAACAAAGGGGGAGTGTGGCCAAGTGATTTGCTCCAGGGTAGTCAGTCAGTTAGCAGTAGACTGGAATTTGTTCCACTGCAGCTATAAAGTAAAAGCTAGAAGAAGTCCCAGGAATCATTTACTTTAGTTTTTCACATGTGAAAATTACCTTCATCTGACTAAAATTACCAGTATTTTGTGAGATCTGCCTCATACTTCCATCTTCTGAATCTTCTCTCATTGTGACCTTAACCGTTACAAACACTTGCAAGCAGCAAGCGTACAACACACACCATCTCCCGAACCTCTTCCATAACTCACGATACACTTCTCCTAGCGTTATTTTCACTGTGCTATTCTATGGAGTTATTATATTCACTGTGTCATACTATTGAGTCCTCTGTCTACTAAGAATACGATCTTCTCAGAGCCCTGCAGGTTAATTTTAAATACTGCAGCATTTGAAAAGAAATGATGTTAACCCTTCTAGGTCTCTCAAAGTGGAGCCTGTATAGGCACACAAGTACATTAGTTCCATCACTTTGATGTTAAAGTAAAAATTATGTTCTAGGTCTGCCTCCAAGTTATGACTGTCTTACATTTACAATTCCCTCCTCTAAAATACATTCTGCATGAGCTCTGTTCTTCCAAGCTCCATGATGCTTTCTACATTCACAGTTTATCTCTCTTCTCCGCAAAACTGTTTTAGCTGACAATATTAACTTGCATGGTTCCATTGACAGTTTTTTGTTTGTTTTCTTTTTCCGGAGAGTGACTGGATAGTACAATTTAGTTTTGAAACAGTAGTTGGAGAGTACAATATGAGGGCACTGGAACCTGGCTTGGAAACCCTGGTGACACAGTGGTTAAGACCTACGGCTGCAAACCAAAAGGTCAGAAGTTCAAATCCACCACTCTATGGGGCAGTTCTATTCTGTTCCATGGGGTCACTATGAGCCAGATCATGATTGTTCTGGACGTAACTTCTCCTTTTCCAAAGTCTGATTGAATTAGTTTCTCTCTTGAGTTTGTTGGTAGTACCATAAACCCTGTATGCCTGTCAGCTAGATTTTAAAAGTATGGTTTCCTAGTTAACATCTAAGTGAAGATTCTGAACTCTTAGAGTAAACATGTTTTTATTTTCTCTCTCTCTCTTTCCCTAGCACTAACTTCATCACATAGCTGAAACAGGTCTTAAGGTTGGCTGAGTGACGGAAAAAAATAAAAACTGATTTTCAACCTCTGCTTTATGTAGTAGCTTATCAAAGAAAAGAATTCTGTGCTTCCTTTATTTAAAAAAAAAAAAGAAAAAAAACTTTCAGACTAAAATCATTTCCTGACTGCATACATTTTGGAATTTATTTGCCTAAACAGTTGCTAAAAGAACTCCTAAATGTAACACTTTCAGGAGTCTTCCCTTCCCTCCATAAAGAGATCAGGTCTGTGAAGACAAATGTTCATTTTGCCTAACCTCGGCCACTCATTTGCTACATGTACCCACGTGAGTGTGCACAGGTATGCACGTGTATACACAAACACACACACACATTTTTCTCTACTTTTATTAGCAGTGCCTCTGAAAACATTCTTGTCATGTCTTGTTTCTGACAAGCTGAACATCTCCAAATTTTCTTTGACTAAGAGAGTCACAACGCTGCATATTTTCAAGATATGTTAATATGAGATGGCCAACAACCTTTCCTGGAAACATAAATTATCTTTTAATATCCCTAACAATGCCTTCTTTTATCAGAATGCCTTCAATAACAGGAAGCTTGATGAAATGTCGTGTCAGATTTTCGACGAGCTGTGATTTCTAGAATCTCCTTCTAACTGCTTTGGAGTTTCCCCTCAGGGTTGCCCAGAGCACGGTCAGCCCTCAGATCCCCATCTACAGACGTTCACCAAGTGTAAAGACTGCCTGTTCCTGAAAGAAGGCCTGATTCTTCACCAGCTGCCTACTGGGTAGATGCTGAGAGCAGTCTCACTGTAGCATTCACTGTGGTGATGGCATCATCTTCTTTGGACTTGGCCAATGGTTGTGGAGTCTCCCAGCTCCGCGTACCCCATGCTCTATCCATCATGCAGAAAGTCCAGCAGGCTGCTAGATCAGGCTCTTAATTTCATTGTAGTATTTGCTCCAATTAACGATAGCTCAAGGAGCCTCTGAATCCTTCTTTTGCTACTGGGAAACGTAGCACCCCCATATTATACCCAGAACTTATTGAACTTCCGCTTCCACCTCTGCATCTATTGCTGCTCTTTCTAGTTTTCTCTGCAACTGGTGTATTTTTATTAGCAGAGCTCAGCTCCACTGTGATAGCTTTGGAATACCTCTCCAAATTGTATCTCTAATGCTGCAGCCCTTGTTTCGCTCCCATTGAGTTTTCTGTTCCACAGAAATCATCTCTACCTCAATTTATCTCAATTTGTTTTTATATTTTTTCAGTATATGCCAATGAGACTGTCAACATTCTGAGAGCAGTTGACATCACTACAGTTTTGTTTTGTTTTGGTTTAGTCTGTGTTCTCAGTGCCTAGGATGGTGTCTAGTCAAAATACTGAAAAAATTATCTGCTATATATGTGAGTCAATTCCATTTTCTAAAATACAAAAACAAATGCAATAGCAACTCCATCAAATTCATACGGCGTGACTGATGTAGCCCTTGTCAGTTAACCCTTCCATAGGATTTAACTTCTTGTGCTTACCAGCTCTCTGATTCTACTCTCCCAATAACCCTGGACTGTCTCTTCAACTGCATTGCTCTTCCAAGTATGCTGGCCACATTTCTTCTCTTTGCAGTTTTTGTTGTATCCTTCTGAATAGGTGTCATTCTTCTTTCTTTCTACCCTGCAACTCCATTCTAGACTCTACGGCTATTCACAGAGTACAGGTCTGAAACACTGTGTGGGTGTGTGCTTAGGCGTGTACATCCCTGAAGATGCAAGATATCACAGATAGGTGGAGCAGACAGTGCTCACAACGCAGGTATAAGGAGAAAGGCATCTATCAGTGAAGAACCTAACGTTCAGCCAATTTTTAAGAGAGGCCGTAACATCTCAAAGGAAGGAGTAATCCACAAACAAATACACAGAAATTTGCTAGAAGCAAAAAGGCATTTTTATTGAGAATAAGCAATTTCCCCAGTTTTCAGGGAAATCAACAGTCACAACAGAGACTCACAGATGAAGGAAGTAGAAGCTAACTTTTAGAAAATAGTGGAAGGATATCATGGAGCCTCCCAATGGAAAGATGCCATTCAAAGAAATGGGCGCTTGGAGGTCAATGCCTTTGTTAAGCATTTAGTTTCTTGAATATAGAAATCTTGATACAGAGGCTGTTGAATCAGAATTATTCTTGCCTTACTACAGAAGCAAACGGTGCTCACGTGGTGATGGTCTAGCAGCAAGAATAACATCTTCTGTAGCAAAGTGGCCAGTATCCACTGCAGCCAGAGCCATAGCCACAGCCATGGCCACAGCCAGAACCACAGCCATAGCCACAGCCAGAACCATAGCCACAGCCACAGCCAGAACCATAGCCACAGCCGTAGGGGTAGCTATACCCACAGCTATAGGGGTAGCCACAGTTGTATCCAGAGCCGTAGCCACAGCGAGAACCGTATCCACAGCCGTAGCCACAGCTGTAGCCACAGCCCCTGTAGTAGGTGCCACACATGGTGTAGAGAGGTGAGGTTTCAGTCGAGGTGGCGGAGGATGACTGTGAAGTCTGAATGTCACCTGCTCTTTCAGGACCTTTTTATACTGCCAGACAGGGCGGGGCACCCTTCCCCTAGACTCTCTGGCCCCGTGACTCCAGCAATTTTCATTGTTAAAATGCTCATCACGCTAAGGACAACAATGTTTCCGGCTGGCTGTGTTCAAGAATTGGCTCTAACCAGCTGAGGCAGCTGCAAGAAGATGGATGTACCCTACCCATTGAACAAGGATGTTTTGTGGGCTGTAGTGAAAACCTGATTTGGATTTCCTCCTCCAGAGTCATTAACTCTCCTGCGCTTCCAGCCACTCATGCTTGGCTGTGGGGGATGACCTGTCATCTCCTATCTCAGTCTCAGCAGGACAACACAGTCCTGGAGGCGACAGGAAGCAGCCGGTGCACATGGTAAGGACTTCTGGGTTACGCCTGCAGGCATGCAGGGGGAGCCTATGGGGAATCATCACTGCTGTGGTGGTTGGAAGAGGAGACAATCAAGGCCAAGAAGATCTGAAATGGTGCAGAAGAGAACTGTGGTGCAATACACCAAAAGAAAAGCAGCGATTCTTTTTTATTCTGTTCTGTGCAACATACCTTCTCCTTCTAAGGTTTCATAGAATAGACCTTTTCAGTATGTTAACTTTCTGTCTTTGAAACATCCTGTCTTCTTATTTCACCAAATTTTTACCTGCTGATGTGGTTACAGGCATGGCTGCTAACCCTGGTGGCACAGTGGTTAAGTGCTACATCTGCTAACCCAAAGATCAGCAGTTCAAATCCACCAGGTGCTCCTTGGAAACTCTGTGGGGTAGTTCTACTCGGTGCTATAGGGTCACTATGAGTTGGAATCAGCTCAACAGCTGTGGATTTGGTTTGATATTTAACAACAACAACCAAAAAAAGAGAAAAAGAACAGCAGTTCAAATTCACCAGCCACTCCTTGGAAACACTGAGGGGCAGCTCTACTCTGTCTTAAACGGTCACTAAGAGTCAGAGTCAACTGAGGGCAATGGGTTCACTGTGTTGGTTTGAGATCCTTCAAAGGTCAGCTCTGTCTCTGCCTCCCGTAAGGAATGCTCCTGGACATTTTCAATAGGCTTTAGACATCACACCTCTGTTGTTCAACAAGTTCCTATGTCTCCCTCCAATGTGGTACTGAACATGTTACATTTACATGTTTTATTTTAACTATCTGCCTCCTTCAGTAAATGGTTAGTTATTTAAAGCCGATAACTGCCTTCATTTTCTGAGATTATAATGATCTAGGCGATCACTAAATGTTAAATGAAAGCCTATGAGAATTCTACCACTTGTGAAAATTTAAAAGTTTAATAATCTTATGTTTAATTTATGGGATATATATAAAAAAGTAATACTATTACTAACATTTTCTTTGTATTTATGACTGATTCTTACCAAAATAAAGCCAACACGTACCCATGAAGACAGGGACCAAGTGCAGCTGAGTGACTTGCTCAGGGACAGTCAGCTGGTTAGCGGCAGTGCTGAGCTGATTCAGCGCCCATGCTAACATAAAGGCTAGGCAGGCCTCCTAATCTGTTTGTTTGTTTCAGTTTTTCAAATGAAAAAAAAAAATTCCCTTAATCAGACCAAATTATCAATGTTTTGTAACACCTGCCTTATACTTTCCTTATCTTGGTCTTCTTTCATTGCAATGACCCTCACACCCGTAGCCAAATCGTGGTGTAAACATCAGCTGGACAGCTCTCACCACCTCTCACATCTGTTCCATAATTCTCCCTGAGCACTTCATAGTATTACTACACCTGCTTTGGGCATAGGGATTCATTGAGGACTGCAGTCTCCTAGGCACCCTGCAAGTTAATATTGCTATCATAGCTTTTGATAGGAAACGATGCAAACTCTTCTACGCACCTCAGATTTGAGTCTATGTAGGAAAAAGAACATCTTAAATTAGTAGCTTCCACATTAAAGTAAAAGCTCAGAGTCTAGCTCTGCCTTCTAATTACGACTATCTTACTTAACTGTTTTTTTCTCTAAAATATGTGTAACATGAGGTCTCTTGTTCCAAACTTCATGGTGCTTTTAACATTTCACGTTCCACCAGTCTTCTCCTCAAAGCAGTTGTAGATGATAATATTTACTTGTTTGGATTCATTGATTGTTTTTCCACACAATGACTAAATTGTACAATTTAATTTTATAACAATAATTTAGGACTACATTATGTAAGCATCATCCCACACCGTAGAATATTAGACCTCAGGGGCAAGCTGCATGCTGCAGAAACTCCGCAGCAATAGTGAACCACTGTCGCCATTGGGCCAGTCTTCTTTCATCACACAGTCTGCCAAAGACTAGAGTCTGTTCTGCCTTTGTATTTCCTTACCCCTTTGCTCTTCAGTTGACCACAGCCAGTATTCCACCATTGTCACCCTCCCTCCAAAAGATCTGCTTTCACTAAAGAACCAAAGTCTGCTTCCAACTCCAATGGAAACATATCAAGTAGCCAATACAAGGGGATGAAAAGGCAAAACCAGTACCACATGATCAGGAGATAAGCTACCCCATTAAAACCCACTAATTTATTACTAAAAATGTAGTGACAAGCTAACTTCAGCATTCTCGATATCACAAGTTTTAGAGCTCATGCTATGCAATGCACGTAAAATGCAAGCATCAAGCATGAAATATCTCAAGAGTGGAGCAATGTAACTGATGTAACAACATTGAGATTATTGAGTACAATTGTGGAGTTGTCAAAACATTGCCATTATTAGTGAACACAGTGTATCAGGTTGACCTGTACGAAACTGGCATTTTTGTATGTTAAAAATGGTTAAATAGCAAAAAGTTTATGTTTGACCAACTGAACAAATAATAATGGTAAAAAGTACCCTGAGTTTTCAAAGTGGGGGAGCTTTGCATTCTGTACCTCTTTCGATCTCTTCAACAATCCTCAGCCAGAGCTGTTTTTTATTTTACCTTTGTGTGCACTGAGGCTCAGAGAAGGTGACTTACATGCCTGTGGTCACACAGCAAATGACGATGCAGCCTCTATTACAGCACAGCGGTGGTGACTCCGAAGCCTAAGCTTTTCATCACTACTTCTGACAGTTTCTTTTTGGAAGTGTGAGCACTTGGATTGCCTGGAGGAAATGATATCTGACAGCAGACGCAGAGCTGAAGTCAAGGTTTCATTGTACAGGAAAACCTGGCCATCGATTTCCAAAAGGCTTTGCCAGTTTCTCAATACAGACCAATACTGTAGCCTCTCCTCATGGATTTTTATTAATTTCCCACTTTCTTTACTTTTTCAGTCTCATAACTAATACATGCTTATTGAAAAGCCTTTTAAAACATTCTTCTTCTCAGTCACTGCTAAGTGTGGGCAATGGTGTACCATCAAACTTTAATTACCCTGGTGGAGGGGGGGTGTCTAATTTGTAACATTTGCCGATTGCCGTGGTGTCAATACTGCCACCATGGCTGGTTTCAAGGTGCCAGTGGTTTAGCAACTGAAAATCCACACCACCTGCCTGTACCTTAATGATTCAATGTTTGTCTTCAGAAGGTTAACCTATGAGGCAGGTATATATGGTTGATTTTGTGCCTACATAGGTGGTATGTTGCTTAACCCTTTTACAAATAAACTATCTCAGTTGAAAATGTCATCTTTACTGGGTTCTCCCCAGTACTTGCAACACAGGCTGCTGTCCTCTTGCTCACCCCAGTCTCAATACCTGAAGAACCTGGATGGGTTCCCTGATTTTTGCTGGTGCCCTCCCACCACCTCTCTCCCCAGCTGCCATCCTCTCCTGCCATCCTGTCTCCCTGAACTTCCATAACAATGCTGAGGATGATACAACAGGGAACACATAAAGAATTTTACATTTTTTAGTAGCCGTATTTTTAAGGTGAACAGGCGAAATTAATTTCAATAGCATATTTAATTTAACATAATATGTTCAAAATAGTCTAATTTAACACATAATAGATACTTTAAGGTTAGCTCATATGTTTTTCATTTTTTGAGTCTGAAATTCAATCCTTGCCTTATGCTTAGGCATGCAGTGAGCCATATTTAAGCTGTTCCATAGCTGCACTCAGCCAGTGGCTACCGAATGGCACAGTACAAATCGAAAGGACCTGAGAAGTTCTCTCTGGTTGTGGCTATTGATTCTAATTTTTCCAGCAAAAGTCACTACTCTAGCAACGTGCTGCCAGCTTACATGTTATTTTTCCCTCCGTTGCTCTGCCAAGAATTCTGTTATCCCTTTCATGAAACTGACCAACTTGAATTTTTTGTTTGGTTGGTTGGGTCTTTTTTTAAGGCTCTCTTTGTATGTTATTCTCCTTGGAAAGCCGTTTCTGGCCATCTCCTAAATCTCCGTACCCACATTCTGACTGAGTCACAAACACTTCAGGCTTTGAAGATAACTAATGTTAATTTGTGAAGATCCTTTCCTGAATATAAAAATTATATTTTTACGTATCTAATGATGATGGAGCTTTGGTGACACAGTGGTTAAGAGCTCAGGCTGCTAACCCAAAGGTCAGCAGTTCAAATCCACTCCTCAGAAACCCTATGTGACAGTTTTACTCCTTCCTACGGGGTGGCTGTAAGTCAGAATTGGCTCGACGGCAATGGTTCTCTGTGGGTCTTTTGCTTGTTCACTTGGCTTTGCTGTGTTTGGAATAACGGCACCCTTACTTTTTCACAATACCTTCAATAAAAAAGAACATGGTGAAACAAGTATAGCTTTCCAAGAGTTATTTCTAGAGTTTCTTTCTGTTCTTTTTGAGTCTAACCTCACATTCAGCCAGAACTCAGTCAGTTTTCAGACCCACTTTTTAAATGTTCACCAAATGTGAAAAGTGCCCTGTTCTGGAAGGAAGTCCTAATTCCTCATCAGGTGACCAGCGTTAGATCCAGCAGAGCCTCACAAAAGCACTGACTTTGGTGACAGGACCATCCTCTTTGGAGCCCACCATCTTTGTGAGGTCCCCTAGATCCAGGCACCTCCAGCTGTATCAGGCAGAAAGCCCAGAGGGCAACTAGACCGTTGTGTGGTTCGCTCCCAACCCGAAGATACCTCTAAGAGGCTCCAAATCTTACTCTTTTGCAGCTCAGAAACGTGACATCCCTTTGTTACATCCAAAACTTAAGGAATTTCCTCTTCGGCTTTGTCCTCGTCCCTGCTCTTTCTGCTTTCTCTGCAACCGCCACCGTTTTATCATCAGATGTCAACTCAGCTGTCCCAGCATCGAAATACCTCTCTGACTTCCCTAGCTCTGCAGCTCTGCATTCCTTGTCATTGAGTTTTCTTCCTGTTTCAGCAGTATCTCTATATCAATTTAGCCTTATTTGTTTTTCCTTGTTTCTTTTTCTTTCTTTCTTTCTTTTTTTTTAAATAAATCTACACCTACTAGAATGTAAACATTTGGAGAGCAATTAACTTGTCTATAATTTTTCTCATCTGTGTCCTTAGTCACTAGGATGGTGTCTATTCAAAATATTGAAAAGTGATCTTTTGTATATATGAATTAAGTTTTCTCAAAATACGTTGATTGTATTTTCAGCTCTATCAAACTCAGATAGTAAGAAATAATTGTCTAATAACTTATCTGCCCCTTAGTCTTTGGTTTTTAAATTTAGCAATAAACTGTTGATCCCACGTCCTTAACAACGCTGACCTCTGCAGGGTCACTGTGAGTCAGAACCAACCCGACAGCAGCAGGTGTTTTTGTTTTTCTGTTTGGGACTTTTTTTTTCGGTGTTGCTTCAATTTCATCACTTCAGTGAAAATGCAGACTGCATTTTAGGGGGATTCTTGTTTTCATCTCTTAAGGAGGTGTCATAGCTCTTCCTCTCTTCCAGCTCCATTCTAGACATCACGGTGAATGGCATAACACAGCTCTGAAAAACTGTGTGCTTTGTACTTAGGTTTGTAAGTGCCTGAATGTGTTAGATGTGAGAAATGGGTGGCTCATATGTGATGTATGATGTGGGTTTAAGAATATTTCCATCAGATCAGTGAAGAGCCTAAGGTTCAGTCAATAGATTCTTAGTTCAGTTTTCAAGAGAGGCTGTAACATCTCCAGGAGGGAGTAATTCACGTACACAAGAAAAAATAAAATAAAATAAAAAAGGGATTTGCTAGAAACAAAGAACCATTTTTATTGAGAATAAGTTGATTCCTCCAACTTAGGGGAAGTAGACACAGTCATAACAGAGAATCAGATGTTAAGAGAGTAAAGGGTAACATGTGACAAGTAGTCAGATGACATCATGGAGTCTCCAGACTAGTCTCCATCCTAGCAGAGGGATACTTGGAGATCAATGCTTTTGCCAAACATGTAATTTCTTGAATACAGAAATCTTGGCAGAGAGGCTCTTGGATCAGAATTATCCCTGTGCCATTTCAGAAGCAAAGAGCTCTGACAGTGGTGATCTAGAAGCAAGAAGAATAGTATCTTCTGTAGTAAAGTGGCTGGTATCCACTGCAGCCATGGCCACTGCCGAAACTATAGCCACAGCCACAGCCAGAACCGTATCCACAGCCATAGCCAGAACCACAGCCGTAGCCAGAACCGTAGCCACAGCCATAGCCAGAACCGTATCCACAGCCATAGCCAGAACCACAGCCATAGCCAGAACCGTAGCCACAGCCATAGCCAGGACCATAGCCGCAGCCATAGCCAGAACCACAGCCATAGCCAGAACCGTATCCACAGCCATAGCCAGAACCATAGCCGCAGCCATAGCCAGAACCACAACCGTAGCCACAGCTGCAGCCACAGGCACCGTAGTAGTTGCCACACATGGTGCAGAGAGTTAAGGTTTCAACTGAAGTGGAGGAGGATGACTCTGAAGTCTGAATGTCATCTGCCTTTCCACGACCTTTATACACTGCCAGAAAGGGGTGGGGCACACTTCACACAGACTCTGTGGTCCCATGACGCCAGCAATTTTCAGTTTTAAATAGCACATCAGATTGAGGACAACAATTTTTTCAGGTGATTATGTCCAGGATTGGATGCTACCCACCAAGTTGCAAGAAAAGAAGTGTAGCACACACCCTGAACTAGTATGTTCTGTGGAATGTAGTCAAAACCTAATGTAGAGTTTTTTCCTCTGGGAACATTCACTCTCTGCACTTCCAGCTACACAGACATGGACAACGAAAGGTGGCCCAGCATCTCATATTTCAGCTTCCACAGGAAACACCCTGGTCTGAACACGAGAGGACAGCGGGGGCAGATGGTGACGATTGTCGGGCAACACCTGCAAGAATGTTGATGGAGCCCATGCCTAACCGTCACTGCAGCTGTCGCAGGTCCAGGTGACAGCTGAGACCAAGAAGGCCTGAAATAGTACAAAAGGAGGTTCTGATACAACCTACCAAAATGAAAGGAACCCTGACTGTGTACTACACAGTATAATCTTCTCCTTCTAAGCTTTCGTAGAACAGAATTTTGGGCGTCTTACTCTCTGTTTGAAATAGCTTGCCTTTGTTACCTCATCAGATTTTCACCTGCTAATAGTGTCAGTCAGCTCCTCTGAAAACTCGGCTCCAGAGGCCTCGCCCATTAGGAGCTCCCCTGGATGTTCACAGCTAGTGCTGGGTGCTGTGCCTGTGCTCGTCCACTGCTCCCTGGGCGTAACTCACATGTGATATGAGCGTGGCATATTGGATATTTTATTTTCACCATCTGCTTCTTGTAGTTAACTGTGTGTTTCTTTAAGCCACTAACGTTCTTTATCTCCTGAGAACAGAATGAACTGAGCACTCCCTTAACTGCTGAATGAGAGTCTCCAAGATTTCTTCCACCTGTAAAACTGATTTTTATTTGGGTAACATTCTATAAAAGCCAATGCAAATGATAATAACCAGGAATAATATATATATTTGGCTTAAAAGTGAGTTATATTTATATTCAGCTTTATATCTACTAATAGAAACCCGGGCAACATACTCGCTAAGTACTACATCTGCTAACCAGAAGTCCAGCAGTCCAGGTCCACCAGGTGCTCATTAGAAACTCTATGGGGAAGTTCTATTCTGACCTACAGGGTGGCTATGAGTCAGAGTAGACTCAATGGCAGTCTGGCTTTGGTTTGCAGGTTATATCTGTTCTTTCACTTGATGTTTACAAAAATGATGCAAAGCCAGAATTTTATTTGGCGCACACGACACAGATGAGGAAACAGAGGCCAAGGATTGTCAAGCACGTGGCTCAAGGACAGTCAGCTGGTTACCACCAGAGTGGGCTAGCTCAGCTGCCGCTGTCATGGGAAGCTGGCAGAGGGCCTATGAATCATCTTCACTTCAGTTTTCCAAACAGAAACTACCACTCCATGTGACTAAAACTGCCTCTGTGACATCTGCCTTTGCATCTCCATGACCTGTATTTTCTCTCAGTATGACCACGGCAGCGCTAACCCCCTAGGGATGGAAAGATCCAGCAGACCCCTCTGAGTGCCTCTCGGATCTCTTCCTTAACTCTCTGCCAGTACTTCAGAGGGCTGTAAAAACTGCTCTTGTCAAGGCGCGATGCTCACGATCTGAAACGAGCATCGTCTTCTCAGCACCTCGCAACTTACGCGTAGATATCGTAGTTCTTGAGGAGAAAGAACTCTGGCTGTTCTAAGCATCTTAAATTTTAGTCTCTACTAGGATAAAAAAGGCACCTACAATCAGCAACTTTCAAGCAAGACTTCAGATTCTAGGTCTGCCTTCTAATTATGATTGTCTAACTTTTACAATTCATTTTAATAAATGCACTCAGCACGAGCTCCATTCTTCAGACTCCACGATTCTTTCCCAATTTCACATTTTGTCTGTTTTCTCTCCCCAAAGTAGATTTAGGTGACAATATTCACTTTTCCAGTTGCCTTGTTTTTCTAGATGGTAACTAAGTTGTGCAATTTAATTTAACAAAACAGTAATTGGGTACTCCAGAGACCTGGTGACTTTGTGGTTGACAACTTGACTGCTAACCAAAAAGGTCAGTTGTTTGAATCTACCAGCTGCTTCTTGGAAACCCAATAGGGCAGTTCTTTTCTGTCTTGTGGGGTTGCTGTGAATTAAATTGTCTCAAAGGCAACAGGTTTGGTTTTGATTTAATTGAGACTTCATTATGCAAGTCCAACAGCCATGATGATTCAGTATTCCTGGACAGCTTCTAAACCACAGAGCTTACCTTGGCACCTAGACCACAGATGTTTTTTTAGCCAGTATTTTATGTGATGTAAAGTGTAAAACTCTCTGAGGGCATTGAATCCCCATGGCCACTGGGCAGGTCTCTTTCCCTCACTACAAGTTTTATGAAAGACCAGAGTCTACTCAGTGTTTGCATTTTTTTACCCATTAACTCCTCAGTTTACTACGGCCAGCATGCCACTGTCATCCCACTCACCAACAAAAGCCTGTTTCCAGTGAAGATTCTATGTCTTCTGCCAGCTACAACAGAAACTTGCCAAATAATTAGTACCAGAAGACGGTAAAGAAAAGAGGCAGGACCAAGTACTCAGAAAATAAGCTAAGCCTTTAAAATTTTCGTATTTGTTACCCAAAATACAGCAATAAACACTATGCCAGTGTGCTTGCTATCACCGCGTACTTTAGGGTTCACACCACAGACACACTCACGGCAGATGCAAGAAATATACTTCAGGAATGTGCCTATTTTTTCTGACATAAGAAAATTGAGATTACTGACTAAAATTCTAGGATGTCAAAATATTGTCCTTGTTAGTGAGCACAACATAATAGATTGATCCATATAAAACAGACATGTTTGTATGCTGTCATGGATTGAATTGTGTCCCCCCCCAAAAAGGTGTAGCCATGTGGCCATGAGTCCCTGTATTCTATGACTCTTCTCCATTTTGCGATTTCCCTACGCTGTATGTAAAAGGATTCAGGTGAGACTGTCAATGTCTTCATAGGATCACCTCCCTGCTCCACTATAAAGCGAGTTTCCCTGGAGGATGAATTGCCCCACCCTTAATCCTTTCCCCCTGCAGAAGATAAAAGGAAAAGGAAGCCGACTGAGAATTGGGAACCTCACACCACCAAGAGAGCAGCACTGGGAGAAGAGCGTGCTCTTCAGACCTGAGGTTCCTGAGCCAAGATGCTCCTTGGACAAAGACTGGTGCAATACTGGACTTCCTTCCAGGGCCAACAAGTGGGAGAGCCTTTCCCTGGAGTGGAAACCCTGAATTTGGACTTGTAGCCTACTGGACTGTGTAAGAATAAACTTTCCTTTATTAAAGCCATCCACTCTGTGGTTTTTTGTTAGAGCAGCACTAGCTGACTAAAACAAATGATAAAAATAACTATCACCAATTTTGCATTGAGCAACCTAATAGTAAATATAATAGCAAAAAATGCACTGAATTCTCACAAGAGGAGAGAGATTTTTTTTATGACTAAGTGAAAATGTACATTCCCATATAAATTTACATGCCCACCTATATGCAGCTTCCACTGCTTTCCCTGTCTCGTGACAGCATGTTATTCCTCTCTGCTCCATACATGTCTCATCCTCCCAACAGCCTTCTTTCTCCTCCTCTCCATCCACTCTCCTTCCTCCAGCCAGAGGTCAGCAGGATGATATTCTATAGATGTATAGAACCATAAAGTGCATCCAATATATGGTCACTCTGTGTCGCCAAGTCATATCTATTCATGTCCAAAGAGTGGACCTTCGATATGATTTATGGGCAAGGGCAGCCAGAGGCCATGCTCCCAGGGGAACCCCGAAGCCGCTGGGCCATCAATTGCAGTCTTTTAGTGAAGATCTCAGGGTGCACCCCTTTTTATTCTTGTGTTGCCAGTGGGACTCAACTTAATGAGCTCCATCATGGATATCACTGGTGTTGGCCAAGCACCATCTGATTCTTCCAGTCCCAAGTCTATACAGGCACCCACTCATGTGGGTCTCTGTATCTTCTGGGTTGTCTTTACTCCATGTCATTTTGGTCCTCAGTCAGCATCCATTCCTGCTGAGTTGAGACCATTTGCTATGCCCTTGGATGGCAGCTTGGCAGCTTTTAAGACCCCAGATGCCACTCACCAATGTGGGGTGCAGACAGCCCTCTTAGCAAAATGCTAGTTGTGCCAATTGGCCTCGATTTCACCTAAGAGCAGGGTCTCCTGCCCCTTGCCCCAGCTACTCTGTCCTTGCAATACTGGGTTAAGATGGAAGGAGTACTCAAGTTATGTTGACGTCCACTTAATATTGTTCTTGTTTCTAATGTGTGCTATCACCGATTTCACCCAACCAGATTTCTAGCAACTATCTAATCTAAACCATCCCTCTGAGATACGTATTCTTTTCATCACCTGATATCTGCAACAATCCTTAGCCAGCACTGTTTTGTTGTTTCACCAATTGGCATCCGCTGAGGCTCAGAGAAGTTGAGTCACGGGCTGGTGCTCACGCAGCTGATAGATGGTGGAGCCTGCATTAGACCACAAGTACTGTGGATGTGAAGCCTACACTCCTAGTAATAACCCATAAAATTTTATTTTGGAACTGGTAGCATTTGGGTTTCCTCAAGGAAATTGTATCTTGCAGCAGGAGGGTACAGATAAAGACAATGTTTTGTTATATAGAAGAATCTGCATATCCATTTAAAATAGGCTTTCGAGACTTCTTGATGCAGTATTGTAGCTTCTCTCCATCAATTTCTGTGAAGTTTTGTTTTTCTGCTCTTCTGTGGTGAAACTTCTAGAAAACTTAACTTCTTCTCAATAGCTGGGGTGTACCTACAGTCATGTGCTATTAAAGGAGTAATTGGTTGGTTTTGGGGGTTTTATGGAGGGGAAGTCTGATTTGTAACATTTGTTAATTTCTAGGTGCAAATGGGGGTGCAGTGGTTAACAGCCCACCTGCTAAGCAAAAAGTCAACAGTTCAAATCCACCTGCTGCTCTTGGAAGCCCTATGGGGCAGTTCTACTCTGTCCTATAGGGTCGTTATAAGTTGGAATCAACTCAGTAGCAAAAGGTTTTATTTCATTTATGGTGTAAATAGGAAGCAACAGCAGTTCAATGTCAGAATCCTTGCCTTCATGCGAGAGACTTGAGATTGGTGGAAGCTTGCACCTTGCTCTACCACTGAAGAGGTTTCAACTGAGCTGACAGGCTAGAATAAAAAGCTTGGTGAACCATCTGCAAAAATCAGCCAATGAAACTCTCTTGATTGGCACATACGATCACCACCATGGTTGGGGACCAACTAGAAACAACTTGGTATAAATACTACAGCCTAGCCAGCTTCAATTTATCAGTGGCTTAACAACTAAAATTTCTATACCGTCTTCCAGAACTTGAGTAAAACACATTTCTTTTCCTACTTTCGTCTGCCAAGAATTCTATTTTCCCTCTCATGAAACTGACCAATTCTAATTCTTCCACTACAGGTCTACTCATACATCTTTCCGACCCTACTCTGACCTTCTCTTTACAAACCCTGAATGGTCAAGGTTTTCTTCGTCTTCTGTCTTGATAGCTCCATAACACCTGGATGCATACCTGCTCTATTACGGCAGTGTGATTTAGTATTTTGTGTCTAATAGATGTTTAATTACGAGAAGAAACAACCATGTGTTTTCTCTCTGTCCCCGTACCAATTGCATCATTAGCTGGTACATGGGGTTTAAGTTTTGTTGAATGACTAAAAGAATAAGCATTTAATTACACAGCTTAGAACCTGTACAATGTGCAATGTCTTATCAAAGAAGAATGTTTTGTACTGTCTCATAAAGAAGCTTTCAAACTAAAATTATTTCTAAACTACATATATTTTAGAATTTACTTGTTCAAATGGTGGCTTAAAATACTTCATAACGTAAATGATCTTCCCTTTCCACTATGACATAATTATGTATATGAGGCCAAATCTTCATTTTTCCCAATTTCTACCAGTCTCGTGGCATGTACACACACACACACTTCTCTAATTTCATCATTCCCACCTCTGTTAATGTCACCATTTTCTTGTTTCAAGCAAGCAGAAATACTTCAAAATTTTCTTTTACTAGAGTCATATTTCAAATTCTGAAAATACATTATCTCTATCTTGTAAAGTTTCTTTCCTAGATGCATAATGATCTCTTTGTATTCCCAGTAATGATATCTTTCCTTTTTCAGAATGCCTTCATCACGGAGCGTAATGAAACAAAGAATTAGATTTTCAAAGAACAATAATTTCTAGAGTTCCCTTCTACCATTTTAGAGTCTAACCTCAGTTTCCAGAGTGCAGCCAGTGTTCAGATCTGCTTTCACAAATGTTCATCAAAAGTGAAGATTAAGTCATTTCTCAAAATAATCCTTCATTCTTCACCATTTTATTTAAATTAGGGGGAAAAAGTGAGTATAACCTCACTTTAGCACTGAATTTGATGTCAGAGTTCTCTTTCTTGGAGTCTGTCATCTTGGTCAGGTCTTCTAGCTCCAGGGACCTCAGATTTTTGTCACACAGAAAGCCTAATGGGTAACTACATCAGAATTTTAACCCCCTTCTCGTATCTGCTTCAACCCAAAGAGAAAGTTTGTGGGCTTTGCTTTACTCCACCTTAGAAACATAGCACTACTCTATTGTCTCTAAAACTTAATGAACTTCCCACAGCCCTTTCTCACTTATTCTGTTCTTCCTAGTTTTCCTTTGCAACCCGCGTCTTTCAATTCAGCTGTCACAACTTATGCCTCTAGTTCTTCAGCCCTTATTCTTCTTCCTTTAAGAGTGTTTTGTTCTTTCCACTGTAATCATTTGTATCTGAATGTATCATAGTTTTTGCTTTTTCTTTGGTCTCCACTTATGGAATGTAAACACTCTGAGAGTGAGTGACTTCTATGTAATTCTTTTCTGTGCCCTCAGTGCCTATGATGCTGCTTACTCAAAATATTAAAAACCATGTATTGAGTAAGAGAATTAGATCAAATTTTCTTGAAATATGTGAAGAAATGTACCAATATTTTCATTAAATTCAGATGGTGTGATCTATATTTCTCTCCTAACTCATCCTTTCCTTGGAATTTTGCTTCCCATGACAGACAACAAAGTTGTTCTAATTTCTCGATAATCCTGAACCAGCTCTCCAATTCTTTTACTCTTCCAAATGTGCTAATCTCCTTTCCTGCCTTCAGGATTTTTGTTATAACCTCCAGAACAGGTGTCACACCCTCCACTTCTGTTCTAGACACAAGTACTAGCTACAGAACACAGTTCTGAAGTGCTGTGTCTTGTGGCATATCAGAAAGAGGTGGAGCCAGCGTTATATACGATGCACGTATGAGAAGAAACAAATTTACATCAGTGAAGAACCTAAGGTTTGGCCAACATATTGTTAGTCCAGTTTTCAGGGAGCCCATAACATCTCAAGGAGAGAGTCATTCACAAGCAACTACACAGAGATTTGCTAGAAACAAAGAGTCATTTTTATTGAGAATACAAGATTTCCCCAGGTGTAGGTGAAACCAACATCCTCATAACAAAGAATCAGAGATTCAAAGAGTAAAGAGTAACATTTGCAAAACAGTCAGATGATACCATGGAGCCTCTGGACACAAAAACACAAATCAAAGAGACAGTTACTTGGAGATCAATGCCTTTGTCAAGCATGTATTTTCTTAAATATTGCAATCTTGGTATAAAAGCTCTTGAGTCAGAATCGTTCTTAGAAGTGTCATTTCAGAAGCACATGGCACTTGGATGGCAATGTTCTACCAGCAAGAAGAATAATATCTTCTGTAGCAAAGTGGGTGGTAGCCACAATAACCATACCCATAGCCAGAGTCGCAGCCAGAGCCACAGGAGTTGTGTAGTACTTGTGACACGTGTTGTAGAGAGGGGAGGATCCAGGTAGACTGGAAGAAGTGGTTTCTGAAATGTGCATGTCTTCTGCTTCCTTGGGACCTTTGTACTCCACCAGGAACTGGCAGACCTTCCCTTCACTCCGTGACTCAGTCCAGTATCTAGGTAACTTTTACAAGCCAGTCACTGCTGACAATCAACAATGATTTGCTGAAAACGAGCCCACTATTTTAGCAACTCCAGTTTTGTTTGAAAGGCATCATTTTAATTTACTCTGTCAAGGAGCTACCTCAATCGAATCATGGGCCTGAGAGTAATATCTGTTTCTGAGTACCCATTTCCATAACCTCTTACCATTAAATGTACATTTTCTACAGCCAGTTTTGGGCAGATGTATGAAAATCTTGCACCTTTTTTCTTTCTCCTTTTTCCTAAAGTGTCTCTATCTGCCTACATCAAAAACCAGATGAAATTCCTGGCTGTTGACTAGTTTATAAAGACCTTATAAGACAGATAGCAACCCCATAGGAGAGAGTAGAACTGCCCCATATGGTTTCCACAGAGCAATCTGTAGATTTGAACTGATGACCTTTTGGCTTTCAGACACAGTTCTTAACACCTGCTCACAGGGGAGAGAGACTCATGTCCGCTTTCTTGAACCAATGTAACTTCTCACCAGGCTTCTTCCACCCACCCTTCTCTCCACAACTCCCCCATAGCCCAGGAAACAGTTCTACACCTACTGAGTCAAAGCCAAGTCTGTCCATCGGGCTGCTAATTAGTTATGAATATGGATATGTATCATTTATGTAACTACTGTATCTTACATTTCCTCCTTCCCAGCAGACTGAGCTCCTGAGGATCTGGGGAGGATCTGGGCAGCCAGTCTTTTCTCCCTGTGTTGTGTAGTCACATAAGTCATCAGAATTTTCAGACTTCCTAAGGTAAAATCAACTGTATTTGGACGAGAAAGTGGAAAACCTCAACTAAACAAGCAAGTTAAGATCTTTTCCCTGATCTGTGTTTTATCAAAGTCTTGCATTATGAGATATGCCTGCACTTGAATGACTTAACACAGCATTCTTTTCTTCTTTGGAGGATATTCTGTGCACATTTAGTCTGCACCTGGAGGAGAGTAAACTATTCTTATAGCAATGATAGCAAAAATCTGCACTCAAATGCTAACCTTTTCACGACACACACGTGTAAAGTAGCCCTGTCATTATACGTACGTTTTAATCTACTGGTCTACAATTTTCAAAATTACCCATGCATCAGAAGTTCTCAGTCTTCAGCAAAAATTCACGTTGTGGTTTTGAAACATTGCTTTTTATTTCTTTCTTCTCAGTTATTCGATCACATTCGTATCTTCAACACATAAAACAGCAAAAAGAATACCACTGTTTTTTGCACCCTCAGTTGGAAACACAGATTTGCTATCATTTCCTGCAGGCTGCCTTCCCTCAGTGTTACCGCTGGGTTAGATGGCTCTTTTTGTTTTTGTTCTTTGTGAACACGTGTGTCACAGCTCTTTCCAAGCTTTGTTAAAACCTTGTGTTCCTCATTAGTTAAAATATGATATGCTTGAGGGAAGAGACTGTATGTTCTGCATTAAAACTTACAGTTGTGGTTCATGTTTGATACTACTTTGCGTGACAGAAATTTAGGGATCAATGGGGGTTAAAGAATAGACCAAGTTGAAGTCACTACTGTACATTCTTTTTTTAATGTCACGCTAATATTCTTTCTCCTTATGTTCAAAACTTGACCAAAAAAATCCAAAAAAAAAAAGAAATTGTCATTGAGTTGATTTCAACTCATAACAACACTGTAGTATGACCAGGATATAAGAAATAGGATTTGCTTATCTCTGATTTGGGGCCTTCAAATTTTCACCACATTCCAAAACTTCTTAATATGACAATTTCTTTATTTTTTTCTAAGTATTTGCCTGGAACCTTTTTGGTTCTTCACTTTATCTTAACAGCTTTCAGGTGAATCATGCTTATTCTACAGGAAGATACATATAATTATCACTGGATTTGTTCTACCTATTTTACCAAAAAACAAACCTCTTGTCGTAGAGTTGACTCCAACTCCTAATGACCCTGTGGGACAGAGCAGAACTGCCCTATATTGTTTCCAAGGCTGTAACCTTTATGGGAGCAAACTGCCAGTCTTTATCCTGCAGAACGACTGGTGAATTCGAACCATCAGCCAAGCACTTAACAACTGCACCGTATGTATTACAACTTACAGTCAATTCTCACTCTTTGTGGTAGTTATATTCTATACAGGAAACCCTAGTGGTGTAGTGGTTAAGTGCTATGTCTGTTAACCAGAAGATCAGCAGTCGTAATCTGCCAGGGACTCCTTGGAAACTCTATAGGGCAATTCTACTCTGACTTCTAGGGTCATTACGAGTCAGAATTGACTCAGTGGCACTGAGTTTGGTTTGAAGTTTATGTTCTATACTGTTGCCATGAACACTGAGTTAGCAAACACTGGACCATTGTTCCTGGGGAAAATGCATGGTTAAGTTCCTGAGAGCCTCTGGTCGCCATGTCATGAATCAACCAAAACACAGCCTCATTGTGAGTGTATTTCTGTTTAAAGATGCATTATTTAGCATGTGTTGTGGATTCAGTAGCACTGAATTTGAGCCCACAGCTGTATAATTCTGAACAAAGCTTAGCTAACTCACACATTGCTCCATCAGGCATGTCACGGCCTTCTTGCAGTAAGGAACACTGGACAACATAATATCAAGACTGTACCTGGAAGTGGTTTTCAATAGCAAAATCACCAAGAAAAGGCACAAAAATAAGAAAACATATGTCACTAAATAGACCAAAAAAAGATACTGATTTACAGGATGACAGCTGAGATGAAAAGGTGGGTGTCACCTTCTTTAATGTTACCTGGGGATGTGCACAAGGTGACTTAAATGTTTTGCCAGTCCTAATATGTCCAACAGTGATCACAAAAGTGCCATGAATATTGATTTGGGGTTACAAATACGTGAATTTAATGAACTGTGTTTCTGCAAATATAGATTCTGATAATCAGAAAGATGAGCTGCACTTTAGAAAAAGTTGGAAAATATGCTTAACAGAAATAAGGTGTAATACACAATGTGGACTGACTCCAAAATCTGTCAAACAAACCACAATCAGCAGAAGAGAAAATAGATAAACAGGAACTATTAAGAATCAAACACTTTTGCTCATCTAAAGACTTTATTAATAGAATTAAAAGGCCTCCTACAAAATGGGAAAAAATATTTGGCAACTCTATGTCAGACTGATGCCTGATCTCCATAATCTGTAAGATACTACAAAATATCAGTAAGAAGAAGATATATCATCCAATTAAGCAATGGGCAAAGGAGATGGACAGACATTTCTCTAAAGAGGAAATCCAAGCAGCCAAAAAACACATGCGGACATGTTCATAATCTTTAGTTATTAAAGAAATTCAAATCAACATGACAATGAGATACCATCTCACCCCAACAAGGTTGGCCATGATCCAAAAAACACAAAACAATAAATGCTGGAGAGGCTGCGGAGAAAGTAGAACCCTCCTACACTGTTGGTGGACTTGCAAAATGGTCCAGCCTCTTTGGAAAGTAATCTGGCATTTCCTTAAAAAAATGGATATGGACCCAGTAATTGACCCAGTAATTCCACTACTTGGAATATGTCCTACAGAATCAAGGCCTTTCACACCAAAGGACACATGCACCAGAATGTTTATCGCAGCACAGTCCACGATAGCAAAGAGATGGAATCAAACCAGATGCCCAACAACAGAAGAATGGATAGGTAAACTATGGCACATATACTCAATGGAGCACTATGCAATGATGAAGAATAATGATGATTCCAGGAAACATCTCATAACCTGGTTTCAGCTGGAAGACATTATGTTGAGTGAAAGTAGTCAGCAACAAAACGACAAATATAGTATGAGACCTCTACGATAAGATCTCAAAAACAGACTTGTGTATGGAAGAAGGAAGACTCTTTGACAGCTGCAAGGGAGGGAAAGGAGGGAGGGCGAGGGGGGAGGGTTTAGATTAGATAGTTGCTAGAAATCTAGTTGGGTGAAATCGGTGATAGCACACATTAGAAACAAGAACAATATTAAGTGGTCTACAGCATAACTTGAATACTCCTTCCATCTTAACCCAATATTGCAAGGACAGAGTAAGCTGGGGCAGGCAGCAGGGGGCCATGCTCTTAGGCAAAATCGAGGCCAGTTGGCACAACTAGCATTTTGCTAAGAGGGCTCTCTGCACCCCACATTGGTGAGTGGCATCTGGGGTCTTAAAAGCTGCCAAGCTGCCATCCAAGGGCACAGCAAATGGTCTCAACTCAGCAGGAACAGATGCTCACCGAGGACCGAAATGACATGGGGTAAAGACAACCCAGAAGATAGAGAGACCCACATGAGTGGTGCTTACATCGACTTGGGACCAGAAGAACCAGATGGTGTCTGGCCACCACCAGTGACAGCCGTGATGGAGCTCACTACGTTGAGTCTCACTGGCAACACAAGAATAAAAAGGGGTGCACCCTTAGATCTCCACTAAAAGACTGCAACTGATGGTCCAGCGGTTTCGGGGTTCCCCTGGGAGCATGGCCCCAGGTACTGATGCTGTCCTTGCCCATAAATCATAACAAAGGTCCACTCTTTGGACACGAATATATATGACTTGGCGACACAGAGTGACCATATATTGGATGCACTTTATGGTTCTATACATCTATAGAATATCATCCTGCTGACCTCTGGCTGGAGGAAGGAGAGTGGGTGGAGAGGAGGGGAAAGGAGGCTGTTGGGAGGATGAGATGTGTATGGAGCAGAGAGGAATAGTGTGCTGTCACCAGACAGGGAGAGCAGTGGAAGCTGCATATAGGTGGGCATGTAAATTTATACGGGAATGTACATTTCCACTCAGTAATATTAAATTAAAAAAAAAGAAATAAGGTGTTTTGCTCAACTGGGGCAGCGTGCTGTGACCTGGCTTTGCCCTCTTACCTTGCTTTCTTCCACATAGTACCTAAAAACCGGTTATTACTGAGTCTATCCGCACTCATAGTGACCCTACAGCTGATGGTAACTTTCCTTGCACAGTGGGGTCTTGTCAGGTAAGAGACAAATCACTGCTCTGTTCCTTTGGCACTCGGGTTTACATCATCATTCTGGGAGAACTGAAATTCTTAAACTCCCACCTATGAGAATACTTTATGAATTTCTGAAATGACCGACTCTCGTAGCAAACTTAGCAGAGAAGGCCACATCTTGCCACAAAATATGGATGGATGTGGAAGCGGTATAAGGGTCCCCAGTGCCTGCATCTGTCTAATCAAGACTACCTCTCTCCAGCTTTTCAGTGTCCCAGAAAGCTGCCCCCTGCCCCCAAGTCTGCTCCTCAGGTTCTAATACTGTATTTATCCCATAGAACAGAACCACAAATCCAACCAATTTTTCATCTTCTTCCAACCATTCGATTTTCACTTTACCTTCGCACAACCTTCTTTTTACAATGGGTTTTTGCCACCTCCGCCAGGAGTTTGAAAGCATGATGCCCACTTACACCCTTTTTTGGTAGTTTCTCTAGACATTCCTTGAACAACTCAGCTGAATTCCATGGGTACTGACTAAGCACAAGCCATAGGCAAGGTCCTATCATGAAGGCCTGAAGTGTGTCAAGGTCAGTCCCTGTGCTTCTTGTCTCAGGATCCAGCACCCCATGAGTCAAGTGGCTGCTCCAGAACAGGGGGAGCTGGCGTTCTTCTGAGAGCCACCCCCACCTTTCTATTGCCTCTGCTTTAGAGCCAAGAGACTGTTCACACTACAAGATAATCAGAAATAAAGAAGCTGTGGGCATGTCTTTATCAGTGGTTCTCAGCCAGTGGTTGCTTCTGTTTTGAAGACAGCTAGAAAAGTCTGGAGACACTGTGTATTGCCAAATCTTGGGGTCAGAGGGGAAAACTGACATGGAGTGAACAGAGACCAAGGATGCTGTTCAAAACCCTACAACACATCAAATAGCTCCCAACAATAAAGAGTTATCTGGTCCAAAAATGCCAATAGCTCCAAAATCTAGAAATTCCAACCGATATTCATGAATCTACAAATAAGCATTTTTACCTGTAGATGTCCAAATCTAAATACATCCTTTCTTCTCACTCTATTCTCAATATCCAACTCTCCCACTACTGAACTTATAAATACACTTCTGTATCTGTTGTTGTTGTTATCAGGTGCCACTGAGTCACTTCCAACTTGCATCACCCTTACATATAACAGAAGCAAACACCACCCAATCCTGAGCCAGCCTCGCAATTGATGCTGTGTTTGGGTCCATTGTTGCAGCCACTATGTCAGGCCATCACGTTGGGGTCTTTCCTTTCTTTTGTTGAGCCTCTGCTCTAGGAGCATCCTTCTTCAGGAACTGCTCTCTCCTGATAACATGTCCAAAGTACGTGAGAGGAAGTCTCAGCATCCTAGTGTCTGTAGAGTGTCTAACGGTACCTCTCCTAGAAGACTTTCTTTGATCTTCTGTCAGCCCATTGTATAGTCAATATTCTTTGCCAACGCCACAACTCAAAGGCACTGATTCTTCTAAAGTCTTCCCTATTCCTTGTTCATCTTCCACAGGCCTGTGAGACTGAAAATACCACGGTGTTCTATGTCTGTAGCCTTCCAAGCCCAAACTTATTTTTTTTCTCATCTTGTTCTCAGTATCTGATTTTCCCATCACCAAAAACACAGATTAAAGACAAATCCCTTATCATAATTATCTAGGTGTTATTTAAATTGTTGTTTTCAAAATCAGCCAGACTCTAGACTCTAAAATTATTTTTTTACAACAACATGAATTCCAACTTGGAAGATCATACAAACAGCAAGCTCATTAATTGTGCTAGTGACTTGAATTTTACAACAGAAGAATGAGTGGTAACTCAATGCTTTATTAAATACCTTCAAAAGAGCTTTTTTTTACAAAGCTGCCAGTTTCATTTTCAGACAACTTTCATTGTTAGACATGTTTCCTTCACTCTAGATTTGTTTTCTGTTTTTTCCTGGGATTGGTGACTGGCCTAATCTAATCACTGCTGTGTTTTATCCCTAATGATAAACATGAAAGAAATAAATCCCCATTCCAATTTTTCATTTCCTTCAGCTTCCCTCCATTTCTGTCATCCTTGAAATTCAAAACTCTATGCCAATTTCACTACCAACACCTGCTTCAGGCCAGAAGATCCTTGGATTATCAAATTATCCTTCTATCTAACTTTCATTCTTTCTAATACTTTCTCTTCTGATGCCCGGATATGGATCCAACAAAGCAGAAACTATTTCTGTGCCATGCACCCCTGAATAACCAGGTCTGAGTTACAGGGCCTGGTGCACAATTTCTACTCAGTCACTATTTCTCTAATGAGAAATGGATGGATTAAGTCAGACACATGTTTAGACACTGGGACACTGCTTGTAAACCCCAAGGTAGCTGAACATGTACTTAAATGCTAGCTTTTTCTGGAAACACCCTCATAAGCCTTTTTACATAACTGTATTTCATACACCGTATGCCACTTTGGTGCCTTGGTGCGGTAATGGTGCTGAATAAAAGCTATTTGCTTCATTCCATTTTTCTCATACCACAGTTCTGAATTCTCACACAATAATAATTTTTCAGATATTCATATTTATTTTATAATGAAATGCTGATTTGGTCAAAATTTAATGTAGTAACCTCGTAGTTTAATGCAGATTATTTTGCAGTATAAACATAAATTCTCTAATTAAAAAACACTTTGTGATGAAGTAGCAAAAAACCTCCAGGAAACAGATGACTCTCCTTATGGCCTTTGTACACCGTGGCTGGCCATTTTGTACAGTGATTTATTACTTAAAGGGTCAAACACCGTGCCCTTGTGTACAGTATCACATGCATTTTCAAGTTCAGGATTTGCAGAATGACTTCATGTTGAATTTATAAGGCATGTAACTTTGGAACACGTTTCAGTTCCTATTGTGAAAAAAACTGTATGATATATTTGAAGTGTCAGAAGAACCAAAAGATCAACACCTAGTAGAAAAATATTTTATTTTTAGGACTATATTTTGATAGCTGGGTTAAGTACTGTCTTACCATAAGTGATTTTAGTCAACATCAAACATTTATTAAATAGCAAATCCTCAATACCCATGTGAATTATATTCTAGAGAACCCCAGCATTTGATGTACATAAATTTCAGCATTATAAAGTGCTGTTTTTTTTTTTTTTTCCTAGCTTCTAAGTCTAAAAACCTTCTGGTCAAAGCTCTTTAACCAATAGAGATTTTCTTTAATGAGACCATTTATATTATAGTTAGTAAAGCAACTTTGCACATAGGATCTCAATTCATTCTCATAACCTTGTGAAATGAACAAACGGGTACTTGTCAAACTGGTATTTAGAGACAGAAGGCAAAGCTCAGCCTGATTAAGTTACCGGCTCGAGGTCATATAGCTGATGAAGTTCAAAGCTGGATCTTCATAGATTTCTTCAACTTCTGCTGGTGGAATCACCTGGCATGAGCTCTTCCTGGACAGCTCCCCCTCCTGCTCGTCTGTGAGAATGCACTGCTCTATGAATGGATACTATTGCTAATACAGAGAATCAAACCAAACTTCACCTGCGGTAGAGTCAATTCTAATTCCTGGTGACCCCCTATGTGTCAGAGTGAAACTGTGCTCCAACACTGAGTTTTCAAAAGCAGATCGCCAGGCCTTCCTTCCAGGGTGCCTCTGGGTAGACCTGAACTGTCAAGTTTTTAGTTAATCACTTGTGTATAAACCGCAGGTACCACCCAGGTATCTGCGGGGAATTCTTTCCGGATGAGGTCAGCGACTGCTTTTCCAGCAGGTCACAAGAAGACAGGTCATAAGAAGACAGTTTGCTGATCCAGTATCCTATCTGACTTTCATATTCGTACTTCAAGGCTCAACTCATGTTGAAACTCTTTCCTGACCCTCTCACGTTAAGCAATCTCACTGAAATTTCTAATTCCTAGACATATCCCTATAAAACCAATTATCTCATTCTATTTTTTAGTCTTGTTTTCTTTCTTCTAAGCAAACTAAGAGAATTGAGAATTGAAACAATTTAAATACAAAGATGATAGATGATAGAAAAGATAGATAAGCAATAAATAGCTAACTAGCTGGCTACATAATGGATAGATAGATAATCCAAAACCCGTTGCCATAGAGTCGGGTCTGACACATGGCAACCCTAGAGGTCAGAAAGGTACTGCTCCCTAGAGTTTTCAAGGAGCAACTGGCGGATTTGAACTGCCAACCCTTTAGCTAGCAGAGGTAGCGTGTTAAATTTACCCACTGAGCTACCAAGGTTTAAGATAGATAGATAGAAAAGATAAATAATTGGTAAATAGCTAGCTACTTAGCTAAGTGCATGGATAGATGATTGATAATAGATAGATCACTACCCAGATTGATAAGTGATAGATAAGATATATAATTGATAACCAGCGAGCTAGCTGGCTACCTAGATACACAGATAAATTATCCACAGCACCAAATAGAACACATGCTTTCTTCTTTTTCCTTAGCCTCTAAAGTGGATAACTGTTTCTTTCTAGACTATAGAATAGCCAAAGACCTGATCTTATTTAAGGCATTACTGAAATTTCATGCCAGCCATGATCTTCTTCCTATTTTTCTACAAAACTTAACTACAGAGAAGGCCAGCTCATTATAGCTGCCTTTGTGTATACATCCCACCCCTGCTACAGCTGTAGGAGACTACAGACCAGAAACACAGATCGAAGATACACTACTCCCCCAAACACTCTCGCTTCCATCAGTATCAGTATCACCTTCTCTTGCTCAACCTCAACACTTCTGAGGCATCTGAGATGTATAGCTCACAGGACTTCAAGACCAAGACTTATAGGTCTTACAATTAAGTCCACAAACTGAATTATCACTATGGACATGTTCAAAGTTCTCCCCTTGGGAAGCTAGGCACCAATGCCAGCACCTAGTCCACCTTTCAGAGCAATTTTGGAACTCTTTCTGGAATGGTCATGGCACACAGTGGCATGGTGCAAAGTTCATAAACTTAAATGTATAGTTGTCTGTGAGGGAGTTTTTAACCAATAAACAGAGTGTTGTATTGAAACACCCTTTCCGCTCATCTGATCTGGCCCCCAATGACTTTTTTCTTTACCCAAAGACAAAGGAAATATTGATAGGAGGACAGTTTGATGACATTCAGGACATCAAGGGTAGTACAAAAACAGCTCTCGTGGCCATTCCAGAAAAAGAACTCCAAAATTGCTTTGAAGGTTGGACTAGGTATTGGCATCAGTGCATAACTTCCCAAGGAGGGTATTTCAAAGGTGAATTTGCAAACTTAATTGGCAGTCCTCGTACAGTAAGTAGGTCATTATGTGACACAGAGATCTTCCTGTGGCGACCTGGCCTGTCTTGGCTATGGTTGAGCAGCTCCCATCATTTGTGTTAACATATAGTAGCCAATTTGGCTCCCATGGCTATAATTACCAGAAAGTGTTACATTTATCAGTTATTCTCACTGCAGTTATTACCCTTTGGTTCCAATGTGGAACACAAGAAGTAAACTCAATCTTTCTGTAGCATAATAAGCCTTTGAATATGTTTGTAAAAAATATGTCAATAGTTTGATCCTGACTTACACTTGTAGGGCAGACTTGATACCAATTTATAGTGACCCTGTAGGTCAGAACAGAACAGCTCCATAGAGTTTTCAAGGAGTGCCTGACGGATTTGAACTGCCAACCTTTTGGTTAGCAGATGTAGCACTTAACGACTTTGCCACCATACATGTACACATGCACAGACTTCAGAACTGTGTTTATGGAAAATAAAACTGGTAAAATACTAGCCTACCTACCCTACAAGTCTAGGTAGTATAAGGATGCGCTGCACTCAATTTCTCTTCCGTGCAAATCCTTTCTTCCTTCTTCCCTCTTCAATTCCAGGATTGGGAGGTTTCAGCATCCACTCTGTGCTAAGAGTCTATTACTTGTTTTTCCTTGTCAGTGTCAATACTCAGTTCAGGCCCACATCTTAGCCTTTCCTGAACTTTCCTAGACCTCTGACTCTTCCTCTTCCAACCCTTCTACAAGATTTTGCCAGTTTTGCATTCCATAAACACAGTTGTGAATTCAATGTGTGAGTATACACATGGTGACAAAGTGGATAAGTGCTACATCCATTAACCAAAAGGTTGGCAGTTCAAATCCATCAGGCAGTCCTTAGAAACTCTATGGAGCAGTTCTGCACTGACCTACAGGGTCACTGTAAGTCGGAATCAAGTCAACAACACTGAGCCCCCCGAGTTCTGAAAACAGTTAAATGGGATTTTAAAAAAGATTTCCAGCTAGAAATGACTATTCTCCTGGAATATAATTAGGTCTCGTCACTTCAGCAGTAAAGAATCGCATCTCCTGCAGTAAAAATCACGGTAGCTATGGCAACCATAGCAGAGCCTCAGTCACGGTCTCAGCCATAGCTTGACCATAACAGCAGCCACAGCCAGACAGAGGGCGTACGCAGGTCCCTGGGGGATCCGCACACATGGCCACAGATGGATTCAGGGATGTGCTCACAGTCTCCACGGCAGTCTCCAAAGTGATAGCAGGTCGTGTTGTTAGGAGATGAGAACAGTAGCAGGTCACGTTGTTAGGAGATGAGAGTGGTTTCAGGTCATCTTGTTAGAAAGTGAGTGGTTCCAGGTCATGTTGTTAGGGGTGACAGTGATAGAGAGTCATTCTACAAGCCTGAATGCTGCCTGCAGCTCTCCCATGCTTACATGAAGGGGCCACCGCATCTGCCTGCTTGGTGACATTAAAGTTCTTTTCAAACGAGCTCATTTCACTAGATACTCCAACTTGGTTACAAAGTCTCCCTTTAATTTGCTGCCATACAGGGCTTACCTCAAATTAATAATAAGTCTGGAATTAAACCAGTTTCTTCTCTGTGTGTACGTGTATGTGTCTGCATCTACATCTGTGTGTGATCCTTGTTGGGCAAGACTAACATTATTAGTCTCATTTTCTAGAAAAAAAGACACTAATATTAAAAAAATTAAATATTAACTGACTTGACCAAAATCACACAATCATGTAATAATAGAGATTTTGCTTAGCCTGTTGACTCCAAATCCAATTAAGTATAACCTCAAAAGAGAGAACCAAACTAAACCAAACCACTGCCAGTGAGTCGATTCTGAGTCATAACCACCCTGTAAGTCCAAGTAGCACTGCCCCCTAGAGTTCCCAAGGAGCGCCTGGCAAATTTGCACTGACTATCTTTTGCTGAACAGATGTAACACTTGACCACTGTGCTACCAGGGTTTCCTTAAAAACTCTAAGTGACACTATTCACATTTCATAAATTGTCAGTTCTCATAATTGCCTCTTTATGTTAGCACATCATTTCTTACATCTCACTGTGATCTTCATAAGTCTGCCTAGCCCAAAGCTGTTACGGATGTTTATGCCTTTAACACTTTCTTTCATGAGTTCAAAGTGTCCCTCAGCAAAGAAAATACCATTATCATCTGCTGCTCTGGTCATATGGCTCGCTTTTGGTCGGATCTGCCTACTGTTCTCCTTTCCAAAGATGAGTTAGATGAGCACAGGGTTACGAGAGAATTCATTAGATTTCATCTAAAGGTTTTAGCTGTAGGTCTTAGCTTGTGTAAAAGTATATTAACTTTGACAGATTTATTTAAATAGAAAATAAATTTTCAAATGAAGTAAAAGCTATCTTTAGACCTATATTTCTGTCGCTATTGATCGTCTCTTCCCCCCACAAAAATCTCAAATATATATGGTATCTTTCTATACTCCATGATTTCTTCCACCCAGCAAATGCTTCTTGCCTTCTCCCCAGACAAGTTTTAGAATGAATTTTCTTGGATTCCTTGCTAGGTAGTTACCACAGGAATCAATTCAATACCAAGTGCCATTGAGTCAGATCAATAGGTCCACATTTATTGAGTGCACACCATCAATGAGACACAATCAGGACCAGCTTCAAAGACATGTGACTAGTACAGCTGCACAGGGCCTGGTGTTCAAAAGGGGGTCTTCTGCTTGATGCTTAGTGCCTTACAGGATCACTGTCCCTGGAGAAATACATCGTGTTAGGTAGAGGGCCAACAAAAAAGAGGAAGACTCTTAACAAGACAGATTGACACACTGGCTTCAACGAGGGGCTCCAGCATGACAGTGATTGGGAAGGTGGCCCAGGACCCAGCAGTGTTTCGTTCTGATGGCCTCAGGCTCGCTGCGAGGTGGAGGGGACTTGACAGCATCCTACAACAGCAGTCACTGTCTTTAAATTGTTCAAGCTTTTATTTTTCAGTTTTTGAATTGGTAATTTGTATCTGAAGTCCAATGGTACAGCAGAGTGCACGCTGGGGTCTTGGATTGTTGGCTCTTGTGTGGGCCCACCTCCTCACTTTCCTAGGACAAGTTATCAGTGACCTGCCCCACCCATGTCACCCAGCCACCGCTGCAAACTTTCACTTCTAGTGAAAGCCTGACTGTAGAGGTGGGGAGCTTCAGAATCAAGCTCTTGGGAGTGTCTAGAGGAGTTAGAATCAACTCAGTGGCAACGGGTAAAGGAGATTGGCGTGAAATAGCAAACCAAAGGCACCGTGGTACACAGATCTAGAGAGACCAGGGGGCAGAAAGCTTCCTTATCTTTTGAAAGCAGGGCATCACATTTCCATTTAGCAGTAGAATATGCAAATTAGGAATCCTGAAACCAAACACCATTGACAGGATGTCAGCAAGAAGAACATGTGTTCTCAGGCCTTCAAAATTCCTTCAATATTTTAGGAATTAGTTCTTACCCCTCCTGCCTACCCAGTGCTCGTTCTACCCTGGTTTCCCTTCACAGCCAAACTCCTTCCAAGAGCTGGCTATGCTCACAGGGTTGGCTTCCTCTCACCCATCAACTTCTCAGTTCGCTGCCATCTGGACACCATTAGACTGTGCCTCTAAAACCCAAACCCCACTGCTGTACAGCGGCTTCCTGCTAAAGCTGCTCCCCAAAGTCACCAAGGAAGGTCTCACTGTTTGGTCACTGAACAAACCCAAGCATCATTTAACCTCTGAGGTATTTAGGAACATAAACAACGACCTTCTTTTCAAATTTTGATTCCTTTACCCAGCAGTGCATATGTTCCTGCGAAATACAACTTATGAAGTATCTACATTTGCTAATAATGACCCTGTATCCTTAAATCACTCCTTGATTATTCTACTGCAGATATGTCTTCACGTTTCAATAAAGAATAAAACAAATGAACCCTGGTGTACTAGTTCGGTTTGCATCCCTGCCTTCAGTCCTCCCTAGCACACACCTACCATTGCACTGCTGCACCGCCCAACAGTTCTATCTACCTTTCTGAGGAAGTTTCAAACTGTTTTCCACAGCAGCTGTACTGCTTTGCATTCCCATCATCAATGGGTACAGGTTCCTGTTTCTCCAGGTTCTTGCCTACGCCCCTTGTTTACTTTTCCTTCCTCTTTTCTTTGTTGTAGCCATCTTGTTGTTGTTGTGAAGTACCAGTGAATCAGTTCCAACTCACAGCAACCCTAAACACAACAGAACAAAACTGCCCGGTCTTGTACCACCCCCAGCACCACTGTGATGGCCGAGCCCGTTGTTGCGGCCTCTAGGGTGGTCCGTCTCCTTTAGGGCCTTTCTCTTCTTCCCTGGTCCTCCACATTAGCCCTCACGGGGAAGGTGAGACCCTAAGGAAGGTGAAGTGGTGCCTCACAGTGGTTCAGATTTACGTCTTCCCTGCGACTAATGATGCTGGGCATCTTTTCATGTCCCTGTTAGCCTGTATATCAAATCTTGGACCCATTTTGGAGACAGACAGTGATGACAGTTGCACAACATGATAAAAATAATCGATGCCACTAAACTGTACGTGTAAAAAAGGTTGAATCAGCAAATACGTTGCTACTTAATAAAATGATTTTTAAAAACAACAAAACAGATCAGACCAAACTCTCAGGTGGTAAACTAATGGTTACTGGTTTTACTTCATGCTGCCTAGAGAATTTTGTCTAATTACTTATCACCAAAAACAAATGCTAAGTTATATGTCACTGGGCTTGGCATCACAGCAGCACAGATGAGACTTCATTAACTTTGGTATGCGTAGATGACGCCTGTTAAATGTTTGTGACCCAAGAACAAGAACATTATTACGTATACATGAGGAGAAAGACTCATGTTTCCAGTTCTGGGATCAAACTAGGACATGTCTCAAATGGAAAACATGTTTGTATTTGTGACTGTGACTGTCATGATGACACCAAGCAGTTACCATCTAGAAATACGAGGCTTCAGCAGAGAATAGTATTTTATGGGACAAGAAACCCTCATCATGAATGTGTAGTGCCTTACAGAGTTTCCCGTTAATAAGCACATCAAGAACCACCACACTGACATTAATTGTATTCTTTTCCTCTTGATATCTCACTAAGGAACACCATTAATGCTAAGTCCAGAAACCACTGAGTCTTTTCTCTCATACAGAGAAAAAGTATTCTCCGCTGGAAAAACTATGTATGGTGCTGACTGTGTTACACAGTGACTTCAAAATAAATAAGTGAATTTGATTCCAGTAAAACTATTCTGAGAGGCAGCCTGGTGATTTTGACCCCAGTTTTAGAGGGAATACAAAAGAAAAGCAAGGCCGGATGGCTCTTCTCCAAGTCTTCCAGCTCATAAGTGACTGCAACCCAGCAGGCTTCATATCCAGAGCTCGTTCTCCCGATCCATGTAAGGACTCCGAGGGATGGCTTATCATACCAACTAAAAAATAGTTCCCCCAAATCTCCATTCCTTTAAGAGAAAGTTTCAACCGTTAGAGACATCTTCAAATGCCCCAGAACCTTACATCATTCAGCAATGTAACGTTCTCAAGATACTCAAAGTTGCTGGGTAAGATGTCCTTGTCTGTATTGAATTCTTCACAGAGCCACTTTCACAAATGGCAACACATCATCTTTGCCTAACATGGTATTTCTCAGTTTGCAGTTTCCTGGCTGCTGCAGATAAGCTAATCTGGCATCTTCTAACCAACACAGTCAACCCTTCCAAGTAACCATGACTCTAGAAATTTTTTTAAGGAGAAGCCTGGGACTGTCTCTTCTGATCTGGCTCTTCCAGTAGGATCCAGCCCTCTATTAAAGAGGTGGTACCTTATTCATTCCACTCCGTAAGGAATATCTCTTCTGTTCTTTCAGCCTGTAAGATAGCTTCCCCATTCACCTGACACTCTAACTACCATTCATTCGTCAAGGGTCAACATGACTGTTTTGGAACTTACCACTCTCCATCATCTTTGATTTTTTTGGTGACTTTCTTTTGATTTTTTTGTTTCCCCAAAATTCCCTGTAAGTAACTACTACAGCAGTTATCTCATTGGTATCATAAGCGTCCAATGAGGCGCTGGTAAGTAGGGTCTCGAGAAAAAAATTGAATACCCCTAGGGTTGCCATGAGTCAGATCCGTCTCAACGGCACTTGGCTTGGCATCTTGACCAGTTTCTAAGTACCTAAGGATATCACTGAGTGTGGAGTTGGAAAGAGATTCACACAATCAGCTGTCACAAGCCAATGCCAGATAGCTCCAGTACGCATGGACTCTGGCTGAGCCACTTACCAGCTAAGGACTTGCTCATTTTTCTTAACTTTTGTGTGACTTAGCTTTCTCATCTATAAGAAATGAAGGTAATGATAGTTGTTAGTGGGCTGTAGAGTCTTTTCCAACTCTTCCTGTGAATAATAGAACGAAACAGCGCCCAGTCCTGCACCATCTCCCCAGTCCCTGGCCTGTTTAAGTGCCTCGTTGCGGCACTGTGTCAGTCTGTCTCATCAGGAGTTTCCTTGCTTGCGCCGGCCCTCCAGTGTACCCGGCATGATGCCCTTCTTTGGCAGTCAGTTCCCCCTTGTGACACATCCAAAGCAAGTGAGAGAAAACCTCAGATAATATTTTGTGATCCATAGGATTTTCACTAGCTAATTTTTGTAAATAGATCCGCAGGCCTAACATCTTAGTTTGTCTTAGTCCGGAATCTCTGTTCATCATGGGTGATGCTTCTGGTATTCAAAATACTGGTGACGCAGCTTCCAGCACCCCAGCCACGTGCAAGCCATCACAGTACAGAAAATGACAGATCTGTCATGGACAGGATAGTATCTATCTCTTAAGGTCGTTAAGAGAATTAAGTCGTTTAATATCAGTAACATGATTAGAAAAATGCCCATCACACAGTAAATGCTATTTAAGACAGGCAGACAGACAGATAGATAACTTCATTATACCAGTATCTCCACGTCACCTAGTAAATAAAGTCTGGAAACCCCGGTGGCAAAGTGCTTAGTGCTACATCTACTAAACAAAAAGTCAGCAGTTCGAATCTGCCAGGCACTTCTTAGAAACTCTGTGGAGCAGTTCTAATCTGCCCTATATAGCTGCTATGAGTACAAATTGCCTCAACAGCAGTGGGTTTGATTCAATTTAGTAAAGTCTGGCACATATGTTATTTCGAGGAACAAATATTTATAGTTCAAAATCTAAATATTGACCCAATAAAAGTGATTTTGACCTTTCCTCAAATCATCAAACACACGTGTTCATTTTATCCATCCCGTGTTGGATCTCTTACTTATTTATCACTAGAGATATTCCCCCACACCATAGGTACTTCCATTAAATAACTCCCCTGATACAGAAACTTGTAGAAAATCTTCCCATTTTTCTGTTTGTATGTCATCAGTCTTATCAACCCTCCACATTTCAACATCTGTGTTTGCCCATGTCGTCTCAGAATATCGGGGTAAAAAGAGACCTCAGAGAGCAGCTTGTCGTGGGTGGTGTAACTGCATCCTTGATGTGCCTGCGGGCTGTCACTTTGGGCACTCCTCCATTCCTTAGGAGACAAGGCCTCCGAGAAACTGAAAAACCAATGCTTAAGCCAGTTACCACGAAGCTTCTTTGTATTCATGTGGATTCCACGTGTGTCAGAGAAGATCTGTGCTCCACAAGGTTTTCAATGATGAATTTTTTAGAAGTAGACAGCCAGGCCTTTCCTGTGAGGCACCCGGGTGGACTTCAACCTTTGTTCTTTTTGTTTGCAGCTGAGCATGGGCACATTTTTGCCAGCCAGGGACTCTAGTTCATTTGGGGGGCCAAACTAATTATTAAAGGAATTTCTTATGTTGAGGAGTCTGACTCTTCGAATTACCATTCATTTACTCCAATTGTGGCTTTTTTAATTAGACAAAGCAAATAAAATAGCTATTTAATCTTCTTTGGATATACAATGACAGAGAGAATGGTTCCTGATCCAAACCTTAGCATGCTAAATAGTGGGAATTCTATTCTTTCTAAGCAAAGCATCTCTTCTTTAAAACTTTATATCTGCTGGGTTTTTTTTTTCTTTTTTTTTTCCTATGTAAGGCCCTCTGGTTCTATTTATTGTAAAATCCCTAGACTCTATCTTTGACAATTGGTTCTAACTGAGATATTATTGTCAAGTCTGAAAATTTGTGTTTCTTTGAAAATATTGATTTCCCGTCATCATGAAATGTTTTCCTCAAGGACCCAGTTATAATACAAAATCCAAGAACAAAAGTAACATGGGCTTACATTTAAAGCAGAAATAGAATAATATTTCCTGATTTCACAGGACTACCAGAACCAGAGGACAACGAACGTCATCTATAAATAACAGGATGAAATCAGTTTGGACACAGAGTTGATAGGAACTATTGGATTATTTCAGAGTTAAAATATGTCCTGACAGCGACATTACAACAACAAGAAAAATAACAACCCTGTAGCAAAATGATCTAAGTCCTTAGATGGTGCCAATGGTGGACATGCTTATAGTTAGCCAAAAGGTTGGTGGTTCAAGTCTATCCAAAGACACCTCAAAAAAAAGATGTGATGATCCACCTGCAAAACTCAGTCACTGAAAACTCTATGAAGCTCAGTCCTTCTCTGATGCACATGTGGTCACCAAGAGTCATGATCAACACTGTGACAATGTGAGCCAAAGCCAGAACCAGAGCCATTGCAACCATAGCCATACTTCAATCCATGACCAGCACTCTAATTGGAACGCCATTGTCATGGTTGGAATTGTGTCCCCCCAAAAATGAGTGCAGCCACGTGGATGGGATATGGTTCCCAGTATCTTGGGACTGTCCTCCATTGTGTGGTTTTGCTAACCTGTATGTTAAAGGATTAGGGTGGGGCTGTGAATTCCTGCTGTGGGGGGAGTTTCCCTGGAGTATGGCTTGCCCCACCCTTAATGCTTTTAGCTTGCAAGGAATAAAAGGAAAAAGAAACAAAGGACAATTTGCGAACCTCCCTACCATCAAGCAAGCAGCACCGGGAGCACAGCACGTCCTTCAGACCAGAGGTTCTTGAGTGAGGACGCTCCCTGGACAAAGACTGATGCAATACCGAACTTTTCCTCCAGAGCCGACAAGGGGAAAGTCTTTCCCTGGAGCGGACACCCTGAATATGGACTTGCAACCTACCAGACTGTGTAAGAATAAATCTTTCTTTGTTAAAGCCATCCACTCTGTGGTATTTCTGTTACAGCAGCCCTAGCTGACTAAAACATCCATCCAAAGGCATATCTCTGTGTACCCATTTCTGAACAAAACCATTTCCCAGGCAGAGTTCTTTCATCCAC
Organism: Heterohyrax brucei; assembly: GCA_028571685.1. Taxonomy (NCBI): domain Eukaryota; kingdom Metazoa; phylum Chordata; class Mammalia; order Hyracoidea; family Procaviidae; genus Heterohyrax; species Heterohyrax brucei. The sequence goes on along the minus strand of CM053148.1, from coordinate 79,574,727 downwards.
AGCTAAGATAGTATTTAAAGTCACCTATGGAATTCCCACAGCAGGAGCAATTCGTAGTGTTAGAAGCCAGGTTTTAGTAGGTGGTGTCTATTGCCTGGAAATCCTGGTGGTGTGGTGGTTAAGCGCTACAGCTGCTAACCAAAAGGTTGGCAGTTCAAATCCACCAGGCACTCCTTGGAAACTCTATGGGGCAGTTTTACTCCATCCTGTAGAGTCGCTATGAGTCAGAAATGATTCAGCAGCGGTGGGTTTTATTTGGGTTTGGCCTATTGTCTAAGTGTCAGCCATAGTCTTCATTACAGATTGAATTGTGTGCCCTCCAAAATATTTGTTGACTTGCTAAACCATGATTCCCAGTATTGTCTGATTGCCCACCGTTTTGTCACCTGATGGGATTTTCCTATGGTTGTAAATCTTACCTCTGTGACGTTAATGAGGGAGGATTAGAGTCAGTTATGCTAATGAAACAGGACACAAAATCTACAAAATTAGATTGTATCTTGAGACAATCTGATTTGAGATATAAAAGAAAGAAGTAAGTAGAGAGACACGGGGAAATTATCCCACCAAGAATCAAGAACCAGGAGAATAGCACATCCCTTGGCCACAGGAGTCCTGTGCTGAGAAGCTCTTTGACTGTATAAAACTGATGATGAGGATGTTCCCCCCGGAGTCAACAGAGAGAAAAAGCCTTCCCCTGGAACTGGCTCTCTGAATCAGACTTTCTACCTCCTAGACTGTGAAAGAATAGACTACTCTTTGGTAAAGCCATCTGCTTGTGGTATTTCTATTATAGTAGCACTAGATAGCCAAGACAGTCCTGAAACTCACAGAGTCAGGAGGGATGCATGGGCCAACTGCATCCTAAAGGTGTTTCATTACTCTTACAACTCAAGTTAAATTAGCTCATTATTCAGGAAGTCACACTTCAACTGCTGCCCCCAGGCATTGTCACAAGCCATCCTGTGCCTTGAAGAAAAACTGACATCTTATTCTCCATCACAGGCTTCTTACCAGCACAGTAGAAAATACTCATTAATAACAAAGTTTTAGATCATACATAATGTAACATCAGAATGAACCTGGTTTTCTAATTACATGCCCATTGCCTTTAAAGCTAATGAAACTATGCTTAAGCTAATATAAAAAAATAAAATGGAGTAAGCATGGCTTAAACTTTAATGTCCTCACTATGTCATCCTATTTCATGCTATAGCTTTGTTTTTCAAAGGTGAGTCAGATGCACACAGCCCGGACTCATACCCGAGCTCCCCCATTTGCTCAATGAGTTCCACAATCTCTCTCTCACTTCTTCCACCTGCGATAATTATTCCACCTGCCTCACAGCCTTGCTGTGAAAACGTTTACTATATCAGCACGGTGCCTAACACAGGGAAATTATTATTACCTCTGTTAATTCTATATACCATACTACAGGAAACATTTTCACCGGTAGCTCTACTCACCTGAAAGAGCCCACTCCCACCTTACCCTAAGAAATTTCCACTGGGAAACTCCTACACTGGTGTTACAACAAAACGATGGCCACTCCTCCTCCCGGAAGCCTCCTGAGCCCTCTTCAGGTAGATTAGTTGGTCTCCTTCAGCACAACCCTTTGTATGACATTGTAGAAGAGACCACAAAGTATTAGAATGTTTTATTTTAATTACCTGTCTCTTCTTCCAGATTGGGAGCTGCTTGAGAGTTTTATCTGTTTCCCTGTTATTGTTAGCATCTGGGACAGTGTCTGACACAAAATGCCTCTCATATCCTTAGCGTCCATTCCAACTCACAACAATCCTGAAGGACAGAGTAGAACTACTCCATAGGGTTTTCAAGGTTGTAAATCTCTAACAGAAGCTGAGTGCCTGATCCTTCTCCCACAGAGTGGCTGGTAGGTAGAATAGCCAGGCTTTTGGTTAGCAGCCAATACACTTAACCACTACACAAGATAGGTGACCAGAAAAATTTGATGAACATGAATCCATCAGTCCACGTTCCAACAAACAAATAAATAGGATGATATCTAAGATCTATTCCTATCCTTAGATTCTCTAATATTATGTTTGTAATTTCTGGGAAGATTCTCTCATAATAACCATGTGTAAAGTCATTAATTCAGCCCTCCATAATTTATGAGCTACATTCATGTTCATTATCCTTTGAGTTACACAGCTGCAAGAGGAGTTGACATTGTCAACATTTTACAGTTGAGGAATTTGGGAAGAGGTGTTAAGTGACCCACCCACAGCTGTTTGCTTACAGGTTGGAAACCAGCTTTCATACACTGTAGTAAGAGCAAGCAGCCCTGCATTCATTTTCAAAGGCTAGTATTCAAAACACCTGATAATTTAATATCAACTTATTCTTCCCTTGTACTCCCGTACCTTGTTTTTCTGTGATTTTTATCTTTAACAGACCTAATAACAATTTATTTTTTAAGCAGACCTTTGTGACTAGCTCACAAAACTGTTGTACATCTCTGGGAAAAAAAAAAGCCATTATTGCTTGTGGTTCCCTGATGACAGTTACACTAGACTATAAAAACCAAAAAAAAAAAAAAAAAAACCCACTGCCATTGAGTCCATTCTGACTCATAGCGACCTTAGAGGACAGAGCAGAACCATGGCATAGTTTCCAATCAGTGTCTGGTGGAGGATTCAAACTGCTGACTTTTTGGTTAGCAGCTGTAGCTTTTACCTACTACGCCACAGTAGTGTATAGGGAAGGAAAAAAATACTATGTTCGAGTGGTTTGTTTGCTTTTCAATATTTTCTTACAGTGAAATAAGTACCAACAATCATGCTAAAAATCACACCCTCACTTTCCAAATCATATGTGGAAATTCTTCATTATTCAATCACAATTCACAAATGACATTTTTTTTACATTAAAATATAGCCATCATATTCCATTCTTTCTGAGGCCAAGTATCTTTTTTCCTGCATTGGTTTTCCCTCAAGTAGTTTCACAGTTTCAACAGCTTCTTATTAGTTCTGTTGGTTGTCTTAGTAAATAACAGACTCTCACTGAACACTTAGGACATATAACATAGCCTTCTCACAGATTCCAAACACAGTTCCTGGGAGTCCCACAGTTATTGCGAGCTCTCACTTGGAATGCAGGCAGGACCTGTAACTTGCCTCTGGCCAACAGAACACAGTACAGGTCACAAGTATCAGGATGGGGATTATGTTACCTTATAGGGCAAAGTTGAAGGGCTTGTCAAGCAGTGTGCACGGAGAAGCCTTGGTGGTGTGATGACTAAGTGCTCAGCTGTTAAGCAGTCAGTGATTCTACCACTGATCACTCTGCAGAAATCCTGGTGGCCTAGTGGTTAAAGGCCATGGCTGCTAACCAAAAAGGTAGGCATTTCAAATCCATCAGGTGCTCCTTGGAAATTCCACGGGTGGCCATGAGTCTGAACTGACTTAATGGCGGTAGGTTTGATTTGCTCTGGGGGGATTGCTCTGCAGGACAAAGACATGAGAGTCTGTCTTCACGAAGATTACGGCCTTCCAAATCACATGCAATTCTACTCTGTCCTGCAGGGTTGTGGTGACTTAGAGAAGTAAGTAAATTTTCCAGGATCACAAGACTGCTAAATGACAGTCAAATGGAACTTCAAAACCGGAAACTTTCATGCTAGACTCTCGAGCTGTCATCATTATACATCACATAACACTAGGCTTAGAAATTTCCAATTTGGGTAACATAGGATCATTGTTTTCTTGTAACGGAATATTTTAATGGCAACCAGTGTTTCTTTCAATACTCACCTAGAATACATTTTAGAAATTTCATGTGTCAGATTATCACAAATACCACACTTTTGTAAACACATCCCCACACTCTGTTCCTCAAACTCCACAGAATCTTTCTCAATTTACAAAGATGCCAATGTGATATAAATAATTCTAATAATTACTGAAGTAGGCAGTCAAGACTAACTCCATTTTTCTTTAGCCACTGAGATAAAACCTTTACAGCCTTTTCCAAAGAATCATCAAACAAGTGGAGGCGCTGGACAACCACCACCCAGTTCTTGATGCACATCTATTCACCAGTACACCTCCACCTTAGTCAACCTCCTTACCAGACCTCCGCCCCATTCTAGACGCGTATCTCCTTGTCAGTAGACCTCCACCCTAGTCGACTGTCTCACCAGACGACCTCTACCCAGTTCTTGATACATATCTCCTCACCAGACCACCTCCACCCCATTGACCTTCATCCAGTCAACCTCCACGTGCATCCAGTTGCTCACACGTTTACCTCTACCTACCCATTAAAAACCCTGAACTTGCCTGAAAAAGTCAGACAGGCTCTGAGGACCTGAATTTCCCATCTCTAAAGCACTAGCAGCCTACAGAGTCAACGTCAGTTGGCTGTAGAAATCAGCTCCTAAGGCCTGAGTATCACCCACATCCCTGGGGCTTTCATAGAATGTGAGATCCGAGCTGGGTTTACCCTAGTCTGGCTCTGATTGTCATATGCACGTGAAGTGACATACCACAACTAATTATTTTGGTGACTCCCAATGGGCTAGAGTTGGCTGTTGCTGGAAAAGGGGATCCAGCCCACCTGTAACCCAGAAGGGGAGAGACATCCCCCAAGATGGTACTTTCATAACATGTATTCATCAATTTGATTTTACACTACAGCGCTCTCCCTTTCTGTTAACTGCTGGCCCTAATGCTTTTAGGAATATTGGAGAGTAAACTCAGCACATCTCAAGTGATGCTGCTGATGCCTGAAGTGTACTCCCTCCGGAGCAATAGCTGGCCCAGGGAACTCATCATCTCAACACAGGCATAGCCTTCTCCAGGAGGCTGGCCCCAGGCCCCACATTCTGATTCACACGCTCTTCTAGGAGGTCATGACTCTACATTCTCCACCATGACCCCACCATACTGTGCTGCGCTTCTCTTTGATTGTGTAGCATCTCCACTGAATTTCAGAAGCTCGCCAGCAACATCTTTGTGTTTTATTTATTCCTAAGACCTATCTCAAAGTCTAGCTCACAAAAAGCACTGAGCAAACAAGAACTTTGGTGAATGCAAGAACAAGTGAGAGAGAAAAATTAACTTACCAATAAAATATAAAGAAGCATAAGGGCTGATATTATTTAAGATCCTTCCAATTTTAATATTCTCTTTTTATTATCTTAATAAGCAGTTAAAACACATTTTCAGCAATAACTGAAATAACCACAAACATTACAAAATTGTATTTGATAATGAAGCACTGCCTCATGTATATTAGCCCATTTTATTCTCCTAAAGAGCTCTGTGAAAAATATGTACTATAACATGTTGTTTCCCCAGATTATAAATGCTCTACTAGAAGTCTGGGATATCCGATGAGCTACTCAAGATTGGTTGTTTAACATCACATCTGATGTCCAAAAAGTCAAAAACCCACTGCTGTAGAGCCGATCCCAACTCACAGCAACACTACAGAACACAGTAGAACTGTCCCATAAAGTTTCCAAGGAGCACCTGGCAGGTTTGATTTACCAGGTTAGCAGACATACCACTTAACCACTATTTCACCAGGGTTTCCACATCTGAAGTGAGGTCTCTTTAATCCAATATTTCATGTTTTCTTTTTTTTTTAATTAAATAAAAAAATGAAAGTGTACATACTCTGTGCTTACAATATTGGGATAAGAGAGGAGGAGTACACAAGTTGTGTCAAAGTCTCATTAATGTTGATCTTCTTACTAATGTGAATTGTCACCAATTTCACCCTACCAAATTTCTAACAATTATCTAATCTAAACCCTCGCCCCTTGCCTTCTCGCCCTCCCACCTTCTCCACTCTTGTAGCTGTCAAAGAGTCTTTTCTATTAGGTATGAGTGCGCTTTTAAGTTTTTATCATAGGGGTCTCATATAATAATTGTCCTTCTGTCGCTGACTAGTTTCACTCAATACAATGTCCTCCAGTTGAGACCAAACTGAGAGATGTTTCCTGCTATCGTCGTTGTTCTTTATCAGTGTATAGCACTCCATGGAGTATGTATACCAAAGTTTACCTACCCATTCTTCTGTTGTTGGGCATCATGTTTTCTTCGATGCTTTAAAAAAAAAGAAAATAGAATAGCTCATGACTGAATTATTTTTCCTAAAGCTAATGTTCACTACATTCTTAGAGTATCAACACTCAAAATTCCGTCCTTGTATATCTTTATTTGCATGCATGTGTGTGTGTGTGTGTGTGTGTGTGAGCGTGTGTGCATGCGCATGCACATCTGTGTGTATTTTTACCTTTTTATTTCTTGAACTACACCATTGTGGTTGAATCATGAATGTCTGTTAAGTAGATCTGTCATTAGCCTTTCAAAAAAACTCAAATCTGTTGGTATTAATTCAGTTCTTACTCAGAGCAACCCTATAAGAAAGAGTACTACTGCCATATCAGGTTTCCAAAGAGTACCTGGTGAATTTGAACTGCTGATCTTTGGGTTAGCAGACATAGCACTTAATTACTGCACCACCAAGGTTTCCAACTAGCCTTCCCAAACAAAAGCAAACCCAGTGCCATCAAGTCAATTCCGACTCATACCAACCCTTGAGGATGGGGTAGAACTGTACCGACAGAGTTTCCAAGGAATGTCCAGTGGACGCTGCTCACTTTTTGGTTAGCAGCTATAGGTCTTAATCACTGTACCACGAAGGTTGTGACCAGCATTTTGAACCCAAACCAAGCCCAGTGCCATCAAGTCGACTTCTCATAGTGACTTTTTAGGACAGAATAGAACTGCACCATAGAGTTTCCAAGGAACACCTGGTGGATCTGAACTGTCACCCTTCTAGTTCGCAGCAGTAGCATTGAACCACTATGTCACCAGGATTTGGACTCCCTGAAAACTTCTTGCAGCTCAAGATGTTGTTGGCACTTGCTCCCTTGGCAACGCTATGTTAGCCTTTGGTTTAGGGAGGGAGAAGGGCACAGCACCCATCACTTTGTAACAAGTGAGCTATGTAACATTAGGATTTGGGAGAAAGAACATTAAGAAAAACAACAATAATTGTTCTAGTACTTTTCCTTTTGAATCGCACATAATGAGGAAGGTGTCATAAATTCACGGGCTCCTTGGTAAAGACGTGCCTTTTATTCACGTGTTTTTCAGGCCTGTTTTGTTGCTGTGGGTGCTGCAACTCCTCTTCCTCACAGTGATCTTCTGAAATGCCAGTCCTTCCAGACATCAGATTTAATATAAATACGAGGTCTGACAGTTACGTCTGCAAACTTCATTGTTCCAAGTACTATATACCTCGTTGCTGAATATCACCACGGTCACCTTTGAAGGACTCACCTTAGGAAGCTATGCACTGACACCAGCACCTAGTTGACCCTTCAGGACAATTTTGGAACTCTTCCTGGAATGGCCATTGCATATGGTTGGCACAGTGGCAAGTTCACAAACTTGACTGTGGCGTTGTCTGCGAGTGAACAGGTAACTGTAAGGAGGAACACCTTTTCTACTCACCTGACCTGGCCTCCAGTGACTTTTTCCTTTATCCAGAGATAAAGGAAATAGTGAAAGGAAGATATTTGGATGACATTCAGGACATGAAGAGTAATATGACAACAGCTTTGAAGGCCATTCCAGAAAATGAGTTCCAAAATTGCTTTGAAGGGTGGACTAGGCGTCGGCATTGGTGTCTAGCTTCCCAAGGGGAGTCCTTTGAAGGTGACCATAATAATATGCAGCAGGGAGGTATGTAGCACTTTGTCTAGGATGAGCTCACCAACCTAATTGTCAGAACTTTTATGTTTTCAACTACCACAAAGTAAGTCGTTTTATTATGACCATCTTTAGTTGCGCTCTTTTTCTTGCTTGGGTTGCAATGGTTGACAGGCAATTAAACCAACTCCAAGCCAAACCAGTTGCCACTGAGCCAATTCTGACTTGTAACAATCCTACAGAACAGAGTAGAACTGCCCCCTGGGGTTCCCAAGTTGCAGCTAGTGAACTAAACAGCTAAACTTTTGATTAGCGGTCAAGCTCTGTAACCAGTGCACCCCCAGGGCTCCATGTCAGACAAAACTTACTAAGCAAGTACAACGCAAAGGACATTAAATTCAAATCAAACTCATTGCCATCTAGTTGATTCCTACTCACAGTGACCTTATAGGACAGTACAGAACTGCCACATAGGATTTCCAAGGCTGTTAACCATTCCAGAAACAGACTGTCACATCTTTCTCCCACAGAGCATGTAGCTGGTAAGTTCAAACTGCCAATGTAAAATGCATGAGGACAGTGAATATGGACACTAAGTGCCCCTGTCTTCCAGGTTTTCGTTTCTGTTTCAGGAACTTCCTCTGGAAGCTGTGCCATGTCTGTGACTCAGTCATACCTCTTCTTCCACACCCACCACCTCCACTTCTTCATCTCTATCCTCTCATTCCCTGCAACAACTCTTGGTTTAAAAAAAAAGAGCTTACCTTCGAGTAGAGCCTGGCTAGTGGTGACCCTCTGTGTGACAACAGTTTGCAACGACCGTGACTGTCTGGAAGCAGATCTCCAGACCTTTCTTCCCACGTGCCTCCGGGTAGATTTAAACCACCAAACTTTTAGTTAGAAGCAAGCACTTAGCCATTGGGGCTGTGATTCTGGGTAACTTGTTCTAATGTTCAGTCTTTCATTTGTTATCTGTTTTTACACCTTCGGCGCAGTAACTACCTCTGTCTTGAGAACTTGGGACTCTTATTTTCCTGAGAAGGGGCTTGTAGAGTGCCAATCCTACTTCTCTAAAAATTCATTTTTTTATTGGCTCCTCTTAATCTGCCTTCTGGTCATTCTTTTAATTCGGTGAGTTGTCTCAATTCTGTCTTCAGTACTTCTCACTCATTCTCTACCTCCTTATGGAGTAAACTCTCCTCTTCCCACTGCTTTAGATACCAGTAATTTCAAGTATGTGAATCTGGTTGCCTAAAAAATAATTTCACATTTATGCCATGCAGATATTGTGAATTCCAAGTATCTTTACACTGTTGTTATTTCTTAAGACCTTTGCAGTGTTCAGCACTTAGTTAGACTCAGTCAGTATTTCTCATGTAGGTAGATGAATAAATACATGTTGCTGTCAGGCTAGGTGTCGCTGAATCAAGACGGCTTTATAGATGACAGAACCAAACGTTGCCCAGTCCTGTGCCTTCTTCATGATCATTACCAGGCTTGACTTCTGTTCTCTTCTAAATATTCTCTTCCTCCTCCTGTTTCCACTCTCAGTGACTGACACCACTCAGCCACCCACACTCCAAATATGGGAGTCATGTTTGCCAATAACACCGCCACCAGCATCTAGGCAGTCACCATGCCCTGATTCTACTGCCTATGACGTATGTCCTTGAAGCCTGTACCAAACGGTCAGCCCATGCTCTGTTCATAAATTATCGTTATCATCATCTTTCCTGAATTCCTGGGATAATGTGTTGGATCTCCCTTCTGCAGATCTGTCCTGCAGAGCCTTAATCACAGTTTTTCTAAAACACAAGCCTGATGGTGACTTCACTAATTTAATTAACCAACAACCCCCACTATGACTGGGAAACACAAATGCTTAACTCTAACGAAACATAGTGTGCATGTCCTTAGTCTTGTCAAACTAGCCATAGCATGATGACTTAAGTCCTAGACTGCAGGAGAGTCTAAGCAAATACTGGATGGATTTCACTGGTGGGAGGACTCCACGTTTTTCACATCTGGCTGCACCTGCTTACGCTGGTTCAGCTGCGGGAATGCCGCCCTCTGGTGGCTGTCTGCTAAGCCCAGCATTCACCTTGTTTCTGCTGTTGGGCACCTTACCAGCTTCTCCAGGAGGCCCAGCTTGGACCCACAGTCTGTGTGTGCGCCCTTCTCCGCGTGTGCACCCCTGTACTCTGTCTATCATATTCTCTAACACGCTATGCTGCAATTTTCTTTGTTTAACTTCTCAGTGAACCTCAGAGGCTTGCCAGCAACGCCTTCATATGTTATTTATTTATTCCTAAAATCTATCCCAATCTGTGACTCAAAACAGATACTGATCAAACAATAGTTTAATGAGTGAAAGAAGGAATGGGTGAAAAATGAATGAACTGGTTAGTGGAAGGTAAAGAATCATTAGCGGTGACAATAATTAAGATCCATGGTACTTAAGGTCGTGTGTCAGCTTGGCTAGGTCATGACTCTCAGTGACGGGCAGTAGGGTGCTGTTGTGACCACCTCCAGGCCTAGACCTACTGTGACTAGCCAATTAGCTGAAAGGAAGTTTCCTTGGGAGTGTGGGCTGCCTCGAATATAAGTGGACTTTCTGGTAAGGCTTGCAGGCTCTTTGCTCATGCAGGATCTGACAGCTAGCACCTGTTAATCTGATCTCTTGTTCTCAGAACCTGAGCTAGCATCTTACCTGCAGTCTTGAGATTCATCACTGTCTGCAGCCTGCGAGCAAAACCCCTGCTCCCTGCACCAGGATCTCAGGTTCTCCAGCCGCTGCAGCTACTCACGAGAAGCTTCTATCCTGACCCACGTACTTGGAACATTCCAGTCTCTACAACTTCGTGAGCCGTTTCCTTGATCTAAACCAACCTTTTGTCTCTCTCTACACACAGATGCACACACACACAAAAGGTCCAACAATTAAGTTCACAAATTTAATTGTTCTAAGTGTTACATACCTCACTGCTGAATATCACTACGGTCACATTTGAAGTCCTCCCCCTGGGAAGATATGCTCTGAGGCCAACACCTTGTCTACCCTTCAAAACCACTTGGGAACTCTTTCTGGAATGGCCACTGCACACAGTGAGATAGTGGCAAGTTTGCAAACTTCATTGTGTAGTGGTCTGTGAGGGAGTTTTCAGCCAGGAAATAAATAACTGTATTGGAACACCCTCTCCTGCTCACCTGATCTGGCCCCCAGTAAACTTTTTCTTTACTCGAAGATAAAGGAAATATTGAAAGAAAGATATTTGGACGACATTCAGGACATTAAGAGCAATACGACAACAGCTCTGATAGCCATTCCAGAAAAAGAATTCTAAAATGACTCTGAGGGTGGACTAGGCACTGGCATTGGTGCCTAGCTTCCCATGGGGAGGACTTCAAAGGTGACCATAGTGACATTCAGCATTGAGGTACGTAGCTCTTTTTCTAGGATGAGTTCGTAAACTTAATTGGCAATCCCAGTCTGTACGTGTGTGTATGTATACATATATGTACATATATGTGTATTTATACATCTATACACATATATACATATCTTTAATGATTTGCTTCTCTAGAGAACCCAGCATAAGACAGTTCCACTTCTCATGTTCCATTCACATTATTTAACATCTAGTTTCAACAGTAATAATTAAAATAACCACAAACATTAACAATCACATTAGCAATTAACAAAAGCATTAATTATGAAGAGTTATTACTTTTACTAGTCGCTATGAGTCAACACTGACTCCATGGCAAAGTGTTTGTTTTGTTTTCTTCCGTTTATAGTTTTCTTAGCCTTTCAAACTTATATACAAAGATCCGTAGAGCAACAAATTGCAATTAAAGACCAGGCTATTGCAGCCCAAGTATAACTTTGTTACAATTTTCACCTCACTGCTTGGTAATTATTTTCTTATAAAGTAAATGAATACCTTGGCTGTAATGATTCGTTTGTATTGATTATCTTTTGTCCCCATGTCATAGGCAACACCTGGTACATTTCAGATCTTATACATTGCTACTTTGAATTTTACTGAATTGGATTATATTTGACAGGGCTGAAATGACGTCTAGTGATCAGGTCTAGGATGGATTAAACAAAAGAAGAAATGAAGCCCTGGAGATCCTTTACGAGGCTGTTGTGCCAGACAAGTGGCAAGGAATTTCTGGCACAGAACAGCTGAAATGATACCCCAAAGAAGGGGGCATTATGAGAAACAGAGCTTGGCAACAGATTGGCTCTGGTAGAGAAGGAAAAGGAAGAATGGATTATGATGCTCAGTTTTCAGACTTTTGCACTTGAAAACACTGATGCAATTTTAATATTTATTTTTCTACCTTTCTTCAGCGTTCAGATTATTTCTACTTGGAATATATAAATTCTTTGGGGGATAAAGGAAAGATTCCCACAAAACATGGTGAGAAAATGACCCAGTTTACGTTATATGGTAATGCCAGTGATTAAAATGAGTAACGAAAGCTGTAATTCTCATCTCCGCTGGGTATGCCACACCCAGGAGATGCTCATAAAGCAATGATCTAGTTATGGACCTGACTGCCGGCCTCATGTTGTAACCACCACCGTCGCTTATAAACACAGGCTGAAGCCGCTGTGTCTCCTAACTTGTCATCCTCAAGTGAGTGGAGCGATCACGAGAAGGTATCCATGTGGCCCCGCCTAAGGATTCATCTCAGGAATAACCCTGCCAGTCTTATGTCAGACAAGCCACACGTTTGCTTCTTAGAAACCCTGGTACCCTAAAGCTGTGATTGAATGAATGTCCAGGAAAACATAAACTTCAGAAATAACTTGACAATTCCTTCTTTAAAATTACAGGCATGTCCAGGAGGAGCCAGCGCTGGGCTGTGTTCCTCAGTTGTGTCACGCAGAAGTCCAGTGATGGGCACGTCTCTCGGTCTCAGCTGTGCCAGCTCGGAGGCTGGAGGAACCAGCAACACGTCTTTCACAAGAAGGACCACTGCCGTTGCAGCCCCTAACTGTCCAAACCCGGTACTGAAGGTAAACCATGAGAGAGATGTTGTTAGCCAGAATGTGTCTGGGCCAATTAAATCATCTTTTCTGGAATTTCCAAAAGAAGAGAACTGTAACAATATATTGAGTATGATGCTGAAAGCAAAGGAAAATTTTCCATAAGAAGATTCAGCTGTGGCTGTACAGATCATGTGAAACATTGTCTTGGGAGCAGAGAACTGGAATCCACAAAAAGACTTATGTCAAAAGAATTAGAACCTGTGAGAAGTCTAGATAATGCAGACATTTAAAAGATAGCAAGATGTTTCCTGATTGCTGCCTCTCAGTTTTGTTGATATTTAGTGAACTAATTCAATTTTCTGACTAAACAAAAGGTTATTAGAGATTCTGAGCTAATATGACCTCCTTCATCTCAACAGTAGCGTTCAAGCCAGGAGGCCAATAGCTCATCGTTAGACTGATTACAGTAGCTGGTGAGTTTTCAGACCACAGTGAAAATTATTCAAACGATAGGTACGATGCAAAAGAAATACGAAAAGAAAAAAAAGCCTAGAATATGCTACAATTGAAATAGTGTCACCAAGTAATTATAGCTCATGCATTCAAACCCAGCTCTTTTTCTGCAAACCCCCCAAATTCAGAAAACACATAAAGAAATTACCAAGTTATGACTGTATGTATTTTCAAGGAAATAAATCAGTTTTTTCCAAATTTTCACCATAAAGGGAACCAACTTAACTTTTTTAGATTTAAAAATTGTATGCAGAAAGCAGAAAAAGTCAATTTGCAAGATGCTCTTTCCAAGGTTGTACTGAATAAGTAACATCCCCCAGGAAGAGCTGTAGAAAGATAGAGAAAAGTCAAGAAAGAGAGAAGAATGGCTAGGTGTAAGAATGAAAGAGGAGAGAATAAGTAGTTTGAAATTGTAGGGATTTTTTAAATTTATTTTGAAGGGAAAAATAGTATACATGTCAAATATGAAAATAATATAGTTTGGGGATGATCAGATTTATTTGATAATGAAAAACTAGAAGAAGCAAGCAGCAGACCCAAACTGTTCAAGACTTTAGAAGATATAGGAATTAATCTAAATAACTTTTCATGCTACTGACACTGGATAAAGAATTGCATCAGGAAATCAAAATCATTGCCATCAAGTCAATTCCAACTTACAGTGGCCCTATAGGACAGGACAGAGTAGAACCACCCCATAGAGTTTCCAGTGAGCAGCTGGTAGATTCGAACTTCCGACATTTAGGTTATCAGCCATAGTACTTAACCATTATGCCACCAGGGTTTCCTGTACCAATGTAGAACTGCAAAATAGGATTCCTTGGCTATAATCTCTTTTTTTTTTTAATTGAGATTAAGTGAAAGTATACAATCCAAATTAAATTTGCATGTCTGCATGTCTGCAGTTCCTTCTGCTCTCCTTTCCCGGTGACAGACGACTCCTCCTTTCTGTTGTATGTATGTCATATCCTCTTAACAATCTCCTGTCCCCCCTTTTCTCCCTTCTAGTAAGAGGCCACTGGGACAGCATCCTACAGATGCATAGAACCATAAAGTGCACACACCATATGGTCACATTGTGTCCCTAAGTCCAGTCCCTTCCTTTCCAAAGAGTTGACCTCAGCAGTGTTTTCTGCACAGGGGCAGCAGCAGGTCTAGGAGCCATGCTGCCAGGAGAATCCTCAGGCCACTGGATCATCAATTTCAGTCTTTCAGTAGAGTTCTTGAGATGCACCCGTCTTTTTCTCGTGTTGCCACAGGAACTCAACATTGTGTGCCCTGTCACGACCGTCTTTGGTCGTCTGGTTCTTCTGGTCTCATGTAGATACGGTCTCCCATTCATACGGGTCCTTCTCACTCCTGGGCTCCTTTTTCCTCCTATCTTTATTGTTCTCGGTGATCATCTGTTCCCGATGAGTTGGGACCATTTGGTGTACCTCAGATGGCAGCTTACTAGCTTTTTTAACCCCAGACACCACTCACAAACATGGGGTGCAAAAGACTATCTTAGCTAAAGGCTAGTTGTGCCGTGGCTGCAATCATCACAGAAGCAGACCACCAAGCCTTTCTTCTGTGGCACCGTTGGCTTGATTTGAACCATCAACCTTTAGGTTAGTAGTTGAACACAAACCATTTGCACTACCCCAAATTTTAGAAGCAGAATTGAAATAAATGTATAACTGCACTCATCTTTAGCCCCATATGTAAGCTGAGTTACAGAAATATCTGGCTTTATCATCCACTGCACTCAGAAAATACCCAGACTCTGTTTTTCCATGCTCAAACATCTTATGTAGAAACTGAGAAAAATTCATCCATTTCCATTTACTTTAAATATCGGAATGTTTAGTTCTGATACATGAGTGTCTACAGTTGCTAAAAACCTCTGTCTTTAAATATTTTTATGGTCAAAAGCAGTAAAAGAGCAGCCAGACTATGTGACTGAGCAGCTGCAACCCTCCCCTGTGCTGATCCCCTCAGGCCAGAGATCAGTGCAGTCAGCCAAGGACCAGACCTTCGCGTCTGATTAAGCACACCCTGACTTTATTGGCAATTTAAGAATGCTGGCTTAATGCTGAAGTGCAAATCTAAAAGTATTAAATTTCATATATCTTTTTTTTCAAGAGGGAGTACTTCATTTGGTATTCACTCCTGGACAGATAAGGGGTGACCTTTGAAGACAGCAATATTGAAGCACCCACACACTACCATCAAGTCAGTTCTAACTCCTAGCAACCCTATAAGACAGAGCAGAACTGTTACAAAGAGGACATGGAGGATTTGAACTACTAACCAAATGGTTAGCACTTAACCACCACACCACCAGGGTATCACAGGCATATGGAAAAACGAATAAAAATAGAGGGAAAGAGTATCCCACAAACACATATGGTTGTAAGCAATGGCCTTCAAGTTGAACGAAATGTTCTATCCTGTGAATAGTAAGGATACCAAGAGGCATGAAGGTAAGGAGACCTACATTCCTTGTGATCCAAGGAGCCACCGTAGCACCGATGAGTCTTTCCCGGTTTTCTCTTATCTCCTGTGGATGTAATTCAGAAGCTGTGTGAGAAATACACATTTCTTTGGAAAACTTCCAGAGAACCAAGAAAGACCTGAAGGTGGGCAAAAGAAAAGACAAAAAGGGGTACAGCCAAGACAGACAGGGATATCGGTCATCTCAAACCTGGATGTGAAGGACAACCAAACCCACTTTCATCAAGTCAATTCTGACTTGTAGTGACTCTCAGGGATTAAATTGTGGCCCCCCCAAAATGTGTATAGCAATTTGGCTGGACCATGATTCCCGGTATTCTAAGACATTCCCATATGTTGTGAAGCCTGCCTCTCTAATACTGAGGGAGGATGGGTGTCAGTTGTGTTAGTGAGGCAGTACTCAAGGTGTTAAGATTGTATAGTGCCCTGAGGCAATCTCTTGGGATAGAAAGGAAAAGGAAGCAAGCAAAATGCTGGGGACTTCATATTATAAAGCAAGAGGCAGTGCTAGAAGCAGAGCATGTTCTTTGGAAAGGACCCAGGGTCTCTCTGCCTCAGAAGTTCCCAGTCCAGGGGAAGATCAGTGACAAGGACCTTCCTCCAGAATCAACAGAGAAAGCCTTCCCCTGGAGCCGATGTCCTGAATTCGGACTGGTAGCCTGCTGGACTGTGACAAAGTAAATTTCTTCTGTTAAAGCCACCTACTCGTGGTATTTCTGTGACAGCAGTACTAGATGACTAAGACAACAACCTTACAGGACACATTAAAATAGTCCCAGGGGGTTCTCAAGGAGAAGCTGGAAGATTTGAACTGCTGACTTTTTGGTTAGCAGATGTAGCTTTTACCAATGAAGTACCAGGGCTTCCATAGTGGCTAAACCCCTGGGGGTCACGAGGAGTCAGTGTCAACTCGACAGCAATGGGTTTGTTTTGCTTTGCTTTTTTAAGCCTTGTGGTACAAATTGTTATACCCAGCTACTAACTGTAAAGTCTGGAGGTTCCAATCCACATAGTGCTCCTCAGCCGTCTACTTTAAGAAGGTCAAACAAAGCCTTGGGAACCCTGCAGCCTGCAGCTCTACTGTGCACACACCGGGTCAACCTGAGGTGTGTCAGTGGTCTCCATGGCAACCATTGGAAGCCTTGTCTGACTCCCGCATCTAGCTCTGTGTGTAGACAGATCCCTTTGGACCATCACAGCTCTTAACTGTGATAAGAAGAACCATGAAATCTTTGGCAAACACAGAAAGATATCCTGTCAAGTAATTTAAATGCATTTCTTTAGGAATTATGTTAAGTTATATGAAGTACGGAAACCCTGGTAGCATAGTAGGTTAAGTACTATATCCGCTAACCAAGAGGTCGGTAGTTCAAATCCACCAGGTGCTCCTTGGAAACTCTATGCGGCAGTGCTACTCTGACCTGTAGGGTCTCTGTGAGTCGAAATCGACTCAACAGCAGTGGGTGGTTTTTACATAAACTGTATGATATCGCATAAGGAGCTTTGGTGGCACAGTGATTAAATGCTCAGCTGCCAATCAACAGGTTAGCGGTTTGAATCTTTCAGCCTGTCCTTAGAAACCCTATAGGGCAACTCTATTCTGTCAGAATCAAGTGAACTGGCCAACAAGCACGCGTTTGGGTTTTGCATCACACAAACAAACAGGTTGAAATGCCAGTTTGACAGTGTGAGGAAAAATACCTAAACAGTAATTGTGTGAAAATGCTGGGAGCTTTGCCCCAGGGGGTGAAAAATGCTCTAGACTGTGACCATACCTATAAGAGATGAAGAAAAATGTTAAGATAATCAAGAGCCTTTCTGAAATCCCTCACATGACATTAGTGAGAGGCAGAGGATACTCTGAAAATCAAAAAGTAACACCAAGATCCTTGTTTTGAGAGCCTGATGGCTTGTAGAGAAAACAGCCCAAAGCAAAGTGGTGTCCAGAGCTGGGTGGTGCATGCATAGCTGTAAAAGCGTCATCAACAAGTCAACCCCGACTCACAGGGATCCTATAGGATGGAGTAGAACTGCCTCCACAAAGCTTCCACAGAGCACCCTGTGAATCTGAACTGCTGATCATTTGGTTGGCAGCTGTAGCTCCTGGCCGCTACACCACTAGGGTTTCCATCCGCAGTCATAGCCGTGGCCTAAACCACATGAGCACCCCTGCAAGAGCTTCTATAAGAACTAGGAAGACTGGTGCAGTGGATGAGGTTTCTGTGAGCTGTGAAGAAGGCTAGCCATCCCTCAGAGCCCTGAGACCTACGCATGGGTGGAGAAGGTGGGGGCAGGCTTCCTGCTCACTGTGACATCAGTTTATTCAACAACCTGACATTTTCTGCCGGTGTACTCTTAAAAAATCTTTGACTACATCAGTCAATGGTTTCTCTACTCTTCCCTGGTGCCTTGGGTTTCCTCCAGATAAATCTTCAGTGTGAAATAAGAACTTGTAATTTTGTAAAACATACATTCCAGAGTTTATTATACATGCCCAGCAGTACGACATCTGCAGTTAAAGTGAAGGTCACATCCACGTGACAGCATCTAGAAACAAACCCTTGTCTCTCTCATTATTCTGTCCAGTTTACTAGACCATAAGCTCAGTGTCTCCCTCCTTGTGGTTGAACACATCAAGTTGGCTGGAAACCCATGGTCCCACTAATCCCTGAAGCTACAGAAGCAGACAGTAGGTATTTAGGTCACATCTACTGTCAAAATTCCAGGGTGAACTGAGAAAAATGTATTCACACAAATTAAAAAAATGATGCACTGAAAGCCAGTTCTGTAGCCTTTCTCTCTGTAACATCTCATCTGCCTGACTAGCACCCATTAATAATACTTTAACCATATTCTTCAATACTTTAACCCATTCTTCAGGTGATCATTTTTATGTACTTCTATTTCTCAAAATTCATTCTCAGGGTACATCTAGTATAATAATTTCACACTCTTCAACTTGCTCTCCTGAAGTCTGCCCCGAATTCTGTTTTCTTTATTCTGTGATTAGGCGTCACTCATCTTTTGGTAGTTGACCCAAATGGAGAAGTAACCTAGATCATAAATATAGCACATTTTATATGCATTAGGTAGATTAATCACCATGGATAAAAGCTAGGGAATCATATACCCTGATCTGTTGGTTTAATTATTATTGTCACTCTTCATTCTCAAGAGTGTTTCAGTTTGAATACTAAATTATCTCACCATCCTTTTAAGACAACCAACTTTATGGACAGTAGGCCTGGGTTATATGCCAAGCTTTGTCACTTACCACCTGTGTATATTTGAGTAAATATAACTTGTCTGCGCCTTGGCCCTTCATCTGTTATTTGGAAGATTAATAGCCATTAATTCAAAAGGGTATTTTGAGAATCATGTAAGTTTGTGTATGTAAAGTACTAAAAACAGTCTTCAGAAACAGAAACCAATTAATATAAGCTATGGGTATTATCAGAAACACTGGTAGCATAGTAGTTAAAAGTGCTATGACTGCTAACGAGAAGGGTGGCAGTCTGAATCCACCAGACACTCTTTAGAAACCCTATAGGTAGGTTCTACACTGTCCTATATGGTTGCTGTGAGTCAAAATCAACTCAACAGTAATGGGCTCAGTTTTGGGGTTCTGGTATGGCTATTATCAGAGCTCTGGAAACCCTAATGGCATAGTGGTTAAGTGCTACATCTGCTAAGCAGAAGAGCAGCAGTTCAAAGCAGCCGGACACTCCTCGGAAACTCTATGGAGCAGTTCTACTCTGTCTATAGGTTCACTATGAATCAGTATCGATTCAACTGCAGTGGTTTAGTGGCACAATGGTTAAGCGCTCAGCTGCTAATCAAGCGGTAGGTAGTTTGAATCTACCAGTCACTCCTTGGAAATCCTGTGGGGCAATTCTGCTCTGTCTTCTTGGGCCACTGTGAGTCGGCAGTAGGGCCGCTGTGACTCGAAGACAGCAGGTTTGGTTTTAGTTCAGATGGCTATTATTGCATGTAAAAAATTTACACATTCAGAGACAGAAGAGCACTATGGCCTTATGACTTATGGCACTTCAAAAATACATTTATATGAGAAACAACTGAGAGAGTATTATTTGATTATGCATAGCATTAAGGACAGAAAATGTTAATAGAGGTCTTTGAGACTGTCAGACTTTTAGAAGAAACAGCTATTAGCTATGCTACATATTACCTGAGGCAAAATGCATGCCAATGCAACACTCAAGTATTAACAGTTAGACTGGAATATTAGTTTTAGCTTAACAATTATGGACCTCAAATAGGATATATTTAGAAAATTCTGGAGAAGAACTAGGTATTCAGAAGCTGCTTAATGAGTTACTGCTAGTAGGAAAAAAGTAAATTTTAATTAAACTAACATTTTAAATTTAAAAAAATGGAATACTGACAGATACTTTTCCCCAGGATTGTGAAGACATTGTGGAAACTGAGAAATCAAGTGAATTCACTTTCCAGAACTTTTGACTTAAACAGAATGGCATGCTAGCAGCCAAGTTGGTAATCAGAGTTCTGTTAATGCTCCCAGACTCTGAAACCTGGGAACCAAAAATTTGTTCTGGAAAGTCAGCCAAGCCAAGTGCCATTGCAGGTAGTATATTTTGGATGGCTGCAAATAGCACCATTAGCAACCATAAAATGTGTCCTGAACTTCCAAACTACAACAGACTAGTGAGAAAGGCAAATCCTGAAAAAAACCCTTCCCTCCTATGATAGCAACCAGTGAAACCCAGGCAAGAGAAGAACATCCTACTGCATGAGGCCAACCAACAGTGTTAGATGCAAAGGACCCATAAACTGGTTACCAATGAGTTAATTCCATCCATAACCCTAGCCAGACTGTTTTGCAGTTTTCAAAACATTTCCATGCAGCTAATCTACAGTAGCAGCTAAAAATGATGAATACCATGTTATGAAATAGAAAACTGAGACCTAAATTACTTTCAAAGGGCCAGATCCTAAATAGAAGAGCAGATTTTATCTAAAGACTCATGATGCTCTGTAGGGTTCCAGAGGTTGATAGTTTGGAAGTAGATCTTTTCTTCTGTGGATTTCAACCTTGAGCCTTTCAACCAGCAGCCCATTAAGTGCTTAAGCTCAGGGGTTCCCAGAAGCAAAGAACTCTCATTAAAATGAATGTGAAAGAGAAATAATCCCATGGGAGCTTCCATTCCTGAAGACAGGTGCCTGCCTTGAATGGAGGAGGATTGCACATAAAGAGGGAATTTAGGGAGAATCATTAGGTAATTGCAACACAAAAGCAAAGCCAGTTCCCTGATCTTGCCCCAACTCCATGGAGAAGCTTGTGTTTTGACTTCTGTCAGGACAGCCAAAGCTAAACCCAGCTTAACACCTTAGAATGTGTACTGGGATTCCACAAAGGAGAAAAACATGTGCCAACCCAAGTATCCAACTCATGAATATGACAATCTCTTTTATTCAGAGGTAATGCTCCCTTCTTTTCATCTGCACCTGACATCATTCTGATACTTTGCTCTAGAGACTGTAACTGACAGCACGTAAAATGTAATAGCAGCTAGGTAGAGCATTAAAGTTCTGGAAATGAAAGAAGATTCGCCCTAATAGAAACTCAATTGCTGTGTGCTACAACAGCTATAAGTGGCAGGTTGAGACACAGCATGCTGTGGTCCTAAACACGCCTTATCTGAGTACCTGACTCCTGAGATGAAGGCAGATGCATAACGCATGTCTTTTTAGAAAGGCAAATAATCACATCATTCACTTTGAGGTGTTACACAGTTTACAGAACATTTCCGTGCATGTAATCTACTGTGGCAGCTAAAACTTATGAATACCATATTAAGAAATAAAAAAGTAGGACTTAGAGAGATTAAACTGCTTTCAAAAGGCCAGGCAGTAAACACAGGAGCAAATTTCATCTAAAGAGGCTGTGCATCAAATCCAGGACTATTCCTAAAGTAACAAAATACCGTGTTCTTTCAAATAGTCAGTATCATAGAAATAACAAGCTGGAGTTAGAGATTCAAAACCTCTCTTCTATTTTCATATTATATTTGTGTAAGTCAGCTGCATTAGGAAACCCTGGTGGCATAGTGGTTAAGTGCTATGTCTGCTAACCAAAAGGACAGCAATTCAAACCCACCGGATGCTCCTTGAGAACTCTGTAGGACAGTTCTACTCTGACCTATAGTGTTTCTATGAGTCAGAATAGACCTGACAGCAGTGGACTTTGGGCAGTAGCATTATGTGTACTAATTTTTCCACTCATCTGTTTATTAAATACTAATGGGATATTCTCCGTGCATTAAGTTCTAGGAACGCAAAATCACTCCTGTCCCCAAGCATCTTGCATGTGATACATATGTAATCAAGCCATTTGTAGGTGACATGACAAGGAAAACACAGAAGTGGGTACTATCTCAGCCTAGGGAGTTCTGGAAAGCTTCAAAATCATGAAGACTTCATTGGACTAGGCAGTTCTACTTAGTCTTATAGGGTTGCTGTGAGTTGAAATCAACTCGACAGCAGCAGGTTTTGCTTGTTTTATTGTATGTCTTGCATGAAACAATGAGGTGAAAAAAATTTTCCACATTTACTTCCAGAAATCCTGATTATATTGTGAAGTAAATGAATCACATACAGCTGTAAGTTAGTGTTATGTGGTTTCTCGCAAGTTTAACCAGATTCACAGAAAAAATACTTTCAATAATCTTTTCAAAAAAAATACTGAATACGAGCTCCATACTCATTTGCTGTTGTTGTTAGCTGTTGTCAAGTCTTTGTGACCTTGGGTGTGACAGAACAAGACATCGCCTGTTGGTCTGTGCCTTCTTCAGGCTCAGTGACATGTTTGAGCCCTGCTGAACAATACTCGTGCTCTGATCTGTGGGGTTTCCATTGACTCATTTTCAGATTAACAGGCTCTTCTTCCTAGTCAGTCTTAAAGATCTACTGCAAACTCCTTTCTACAGGTGACTTTTCTCATACTCGAAATACCAGTGACATAGCTTCCAGGGTCACAGCCACTTGCAAGCCACCCCGGTGTGAAATGCAACAGACAAGTGGGAGATTCTTGTTTCAGTTGAGC
Source organism: Heterohyrax brucei (assembly GCA_028571685.1). Lineage (NCBI taxonomy): Eukaryota > Metazoa > Chordata > Mammalia > Hyracoidea > Procaviidae > Heterohyrax > Heterohyrax brucei. Next base: position 79,551,935 of record CM053148.1, on the reverse strand, counting down.
ACAAATCTTGCTAACACAGGTTTATCCTTTTAAGTTTAATTATTCATCCTTAACATGCTCATATTATATTTAAATTAACACAGTTGGCATATAGCAAACTCTACTGCAGAAGAACCCTCCTTAACCTCAGTCGTGAGTGTATAGGTGTAAGTCCAGTATACAAAATGAACTAAACACACATGTTGATCATATCCACACGGCCATGAGTGAACATGAAGATTCAGCTGCAGCTGAGCCTGAAACAAACTGTCATTATCATGGTACAAAACTGGGGTATACAGGAGGAAACTTACTTTAAATACTGTAGCTTTCTCATGAAAAATTTGGCAGGCAGATGCTGAATGTTTGGCATTTTAGTACCAAAAACAAACCAAACCCACTGCCATCATGTCAGTTCCGACTCGTGGAGACCCTATAGAACACAGTAGAACTGCTCTACAGTTTCCAAGGAGCGCCTGGCGGATTTGAACTGCTGACCTCCTGGTTGGCAGCCATGGTACATAAGAGTAATTTCTCGAGATTCTCAACTGCACTGCTGTTTCTAAGGTAACTACATCTACAAAATTAAGTAAACATTCATTGTTGATCACTTAGGTACAGAAGCAAAGTCAGATTCCGCTAGCTCCAGCACTACGATGGGCTGAAACGATTGCTGCTGAGTTACTAACCCTCTCTTCCTCTACAACATTAAATTAAGGAAAAGGCACCTCCTTTTCCATGCTTCACTTGAAGATATGGTAATTGACCTTGAAGCAATCTTACAAACTGAAATGTAAGAAGACACTTTCTGAATATTTTCAGAAATGGACTTAATATTGCCATCCTCACTTTTATAGGCACATAAAATCTGAATATCTTTGAGCACACTTGTTGCTTCGTTGAACCACTTGAGAAAAAAAAAAATCATTCTGGATGGTAATAGAGGAACATTAATTGACTTTCAGGATAACAAAAGCTATCTAAGAACTATTGAGACCTCACATTTCATCCCCTGCCTACCAGTTCAGCATCTTCTGCACAGAGAAAATCACAGGCAGCAGATACATCATGAAGGAAGTACTCACATGAGTTTTGTTTCCTTGATAACAGGTTCCAGAGAATGGACTAAATGTCTGCAAGTCATCAGAAGTCCTCCTGTATTGGGATTACCTGCCCAGTGTGATAGTAATGGTTTTTCAAGCATCATCTAACTTGTGATAAATGTAGTTTTCCTCTTGTTTGGAACATCTTACACAAGCACATGACACACAAATTCTAAAGTTCTCTTTATGTAGCATAGTTTGTCCTTGGCTAAAGAATAATGGCTTAATTAGCTCACTATCTCTCTGATTAGAGACAATAATTCTGTGATATTACTCTGTGCTGTAATTATGGCCTAAGCATAAAACCAAAGGGTGAGAACAAAAAAAATCACAATGCAGACAATTACTAACTCACTCATTGTCTTCTTTGTGGTCATCTCATTGTCAGTGGCAAGAGCAATCCCCTCCCCCATTTTTAGCTTATTTTCCTTCCCTCTCTACAATTTTTTTTTCTCCATCAGGTTATAATGCTCTTTGTGTGAGTTTCAGAAACTGTCAGCAAGAAAGGAAAGCAGAATCATGGTGGTGTTCCTTATGAAGACAACATATTATCCAACTTTAAAAAGAGTTGTTAGTTGTTTCTGCGTGTCTAAATGCCTGATACATCAGCTACAAGATTAGTACATTTAATGAAATCTCTGATCCTTTGGGGAATGCCACAATATAAATCAGGAAAAACACATTTCAGTAAATCTAACATTTAAATATATTCCAGAAGACAATCTGTACCTTGGGGTCATGCATTGGGCAAATCTCAAAAAGCTATTGCTTAAAAAGTAATATTAATTCAGCATGACAGTCTGTAAGTCTTTAGCACTAATTTCCACATATGTTTGCCACACATTCAAAACTGTAAGTCAATGTCTCCCTTAAGCATTTCTCTAAGGTCTGCTGCTTTGAATCTTCCCTAGTGAAAAAGAAAAAAAAAATTATTTAGGGTGTCTTATTTTTATTTAAATCATTTGCTGCTACTGATTTTTAACATTTAACATTTTGTTGTTACTTCACTCTCACAGGACTTACTGAAATTTCACATAAGACTTTTCTCAAAAGATGTGTACCTAAGTGAAGTCAGTAATTAGAATTAATTATAATATTCAAAGAGTATGTTGTTGGGTTTCCAAGCTGCAGCTAGCTGACTTGAATTGCTCAACTTTTGGCTAGCAGCTGAGGTCTTAACCACTCTGCAGCCAGGACTCCACTGACTAATATGTGGGTTAGAACTGAAGAGTAGAACCAAGATGCAGCCTAATCCTTCTCTTTGGGCTTCTATCAAAATAATAATAATAATAATAATTAATTAAATATTTGTTGGCTCAAAAAGGTATTCTATTCCTCTCAAAGTTACTGTCCTCGGTTCTGAAAGTGTGGTCCTCAGACTAGCAGTACTGGCATCTCCAGGGAACTTATTATAAAGAGGAATGGCAGGTCAGATCCCAAATGCACCGAGTCCAAAATTTAATGAAGCCCTCAAATGATTTGGTTAAAGTTTGAGAAGCAATGATCTAGATAGCATACACTCTCATAATATTTGAATTAATTACTAATTCATTTCTCTTTATATTTGAATGCTTATCAGTTCTCAATAGATTTGATTCCCAAATTGACACACTTCACAATCATCACTAGTTGTTGCATCATATTTCTCTTACAGTTGTCAATACCTCAGGTAGCAGACAACATCCCAACACACTCACAATGAACTACTCATTTCAATTTAACTCTGAATTATTTGCCTGTGTTAGAAAGTAGATACTCAAGTAACTAGTGTTGAAAAGTGAAGATGTCACCTTGAGGACTAAATTGTGCCTGACCAAAGCCATGGCGTGTTCAATCTCATATACCTGCAAAAGCTGGACAATCAACAAGGAAGACCAAAGAAGAATTGATACCTTTGAACTGTGGCATTGGTGAAGAGCATTGACTATACCACAGACTGCCAAAAGAACCAACAGACTTGTCTTGAAAGATGTACACCAGAATGCTCCTTAGAAGCAAGGATAGAGGGAGACTATGTCTCACATACGTTGGATATATTATCAGGAGAGATCAGTCCTTCAAGAAGGACAACAAGCTTAATAAGTAGACAGAGAAAAAAAGGAGCTCCTCAACGAGACGGACTGACACCGTAGCCACAGCAAGGGCTCAAACAGCACAACAATCATGAGAATGGCACAGCCTGGGCAATGTTTCGTGTTGTGGCACTTAAGGTTGCTTTTAGTGGAAACCAACTCCTCGGCACCTAACAACAACATCCAGGGAACCATAATCCAACAACATGCCTTGTTCAAACAGCACACAATATAACACAGCTGGGGGCCATCACAAACCTCAAATAACAAGAAGCTCAGAGATGCCAAGGACCATGCTAGAGTGCATCTCAAACCTGTCACGTTTCCAGAAACTGAAGCCAAAGTCAGTATTACATTTTCACTGAATACATGTAGCAGTACTTCTTCCTTATTCAGCCAGTTTTTATTTTAAAACAGAATGTCTTTCAGCTAGTATAAATTCTTATCACTAAGATATTGATAGGTACTTTTGTTTCTATGAAATTCATGAACATCATCTCAACATTAATTCATAATACGTAAAATTACCAACCAATAGTAGTTATAGTAATTTGCCATCTGTCTGCTTGTAATGACTTTTTAAGGTACTGGGAGACGTCCTAGATCACTTAAATTTTGCTCAAAATTTCCTTTGTCCACAATGTTTATGGGGAAAAAAAAGAAAGAAAGAAACTTAAAATGCATTGTTCCCAATTGTATGGGGTTGTTTTTGCTTGCTTTATCTAAGTTTGGCCCCTTGAAAACAATCTTTCAATATTAATGTAACAGGTTCACTTAACAGTAATTGGTAAATACTGTCAAAATGTTTTTGGCAGAATTCTTAGAAGTATGGTATGGTGAGATAAAGTATGGTAAAAGATTTTCATAACTAGGTAATTCACTATTTTGCCAGTTCCTCCAGTAAGACTGAAGAATAATCAAGTCATTGATTAATAGAACACTTAAAATGATTTTGTGGTTAGATGATTGTTTTTTGACCTATAATTCAAAAGAAGGCTAAACAATTTAGTGATGGCATAGCAGCTAAGAGATCAGCTGCTAACCAAAAGTCAGCAGTTACAATCTACTAGCTCCTCCTTGGGAATGCAATGGGGCAATTCTACTCTGTCCAACAGGGTCACTGTAAATTTGAATCAACTCAATGGCCACAGGTATTTTTTTATTGCTAAAATAAGTCTTCTTCCTTTTGTCTCCTTAACTGTTACCAAAATATGCTTTCACCTAAAGAATTAAAAACAGAAATTGAAATGATCCTGTAACCTATTTCATTCTAGCAAAGAATAGTCATTCTAGAACACATAAAAGCTTCTATCATCACGATACATATTTCTGATATATTTTTACTTTTGCTAACTTTACCAAATTCATAATATAATTACGATATCCTGATCAATGATACACTTACACAGTATTTCATCAAATCTAAGCTTCCAGCTTCCACCCAGTGTGTGCCATGCCATCATTTTAAGCATCATTGAAACAATGCTATTAAATTGCAGCACATGTCAACTGCAAAATGCATCTCAATTTAAAAATGGTTAAGTGTGAAAGTACATGTATCTCAGCATCAGTGAGGTGCAGCTGATGATAGCTTAAGAAGGGTCATTTTAAGACAGCCTTGTATTGAGAGGAAATAAATTTTATAAATAAAACCACATGCAAAAATAAACATAAAATCTGTAATTTACTGTTTTTGTAGATAATTTTGCTGAGGACGTGCCTGACAAAGCAGACAGTAAAACACTAACTATCAATACAGTAGATTTCCTTGCTAAAACATTCTCTGGGAGCAGGACACTGTAAAGACAAACTTCAGAAGGAACTGGATCTGCTTAGGGATTTTAATGGATGATGACGATGAGAGGAAATTACTGTACTTAAATTTTATTTCTGGACAGAAATAAGCATTTTAACAATTATTATCAAGTGATAATATTTCCAATAGGCCAGAAAACCCAGTTGCCTAGTGGTTAAGTGCTGCAACTGCTAACAATGAGGCTAACAGTTCAAATCCACCAGACACTCCTTAGAAACTGTATGGGGACAGTTCCGCTCTGTTCTATATGGTTGCTATGAGTCTGAATCAACTCAACGTCAGTGAGATTGTTTGTGTATTCATTGTAATTATTTAAATCTTGGCTTAGTATTGTAGATTCTAACTTAAAGAACTCTAGGTGACCCTGTGATCTGTCCTCAACTCCTAACCCAAAGGTTGGTGATTCAAACTCACCTGGTGGAAGAAAGATACATGAAAGAGGAACATAGTTGATCAAAATGCACTTATTCAGTAAAGAAAATATTATTAGGATTCACCAGTATGCTATGCTCACACCCTAGACCCACAAAACCCAGACCTTCTCAGCTCTCTCGTGTTTGGGAAGGGCCATGAGACTACTTCTGGCCAATAGAACATGACATAAAGTGACGCTGTAGCTTCCAAACCAAGTTGGTGACTCTCCCATCTCTCTCTGTACCGCTGATGATGGAGGGCAGTCATCCAATGTAGGTGATACAGTAGCAGAACAGGGCTGAGTTCCTAAGTTACGTCTGAGCAGTACGCTTGACCACCCATCACCGACATGTAACCTGAGTAAGTGACAAACCTTTTATCACAAGAAGCTGCTGAAATTTGAGTGCTGTCTGTTGCTACAGATGAATTGTGCTGACCCAGACAGGAAGTAAGTAAGGAGGAGAACATGAAGACAACTCAGGTCACAGACCCTTGGGGAATAGGTTGCTTCAATTATTGTTAAAACTTTCAGAGGCAAACAGAGATCTGAAGTCTACTTGATGAATTTGGTAAGCTGTGATTTCACTGATGATCCTGCAGAAATGAGTGTCAAGAGAGTGGCAGAGGTTGAATCAATGACTCTACTCTGAAGAGTAGTGGGCAGTGAGGAAGCAGTCCCATGGGATGTGGCACGAAGCTCAGAACACTGGCTCTGAAGAGAGCAGAAGGAATGACAGCCAACCGAAAGGGATAGGAGATTTTGTTTTTGTTTCAAGAAAGAGAGGGAACCGAGTCTGCTTACAGCCTGAAATAGGAAACCATCGAAGAAGAAAAGGTTTCAGAAACGCAGCTGGTCTATCTTCCAACACACACATGGTCCAAATTACAAACACATAACACATGCTGTGTACTTTTGACCAAAAGTTTAACATGGTTTTGTCTCTCTTCCCAACTAGATCAGAAGGCCTAGAGAATAATCACAAAAATCACATTTTTGTATTTGCCTTCAGCACCTGGCAAGTAACTGGTACGAACCCCTTGGATTAATTGATTAATAAGGTAGAATACATATCAATATCTTGACAAAGTAGTGTAACTGAGAGTTGTCGAGTGGACTGTGGTTTCCACATGAAAATTAACACAATTACCAAAAGTGTTAAATGCAATATTGTCCCTTCCACAAAGAAAAATCAACAGAAATAATCAAAGGACCTTTATATAATCAATACAATCCTGCCCTCTGATGCACACAGGTCTTCCCTTAATCAACTATGGAATCCATAAACACTCAGCACCAAGTCAGGAAACATCATCTGAGTAATGATTAGCCACAGCCATCCATAAACCACTTGATGTTACATTTTAAGAGAATTAAGTGTGCATTACTCATTCCTTCCTCTAAGTACTCAATGCTGTAAGTTTAAAAATCAGAAGGCAAGTGATTAAAAACTTCAGTCCGTTACCATTGATATTATCTGAACCTCAAGAATATCCCTTTGTAAACCACGAACTTTTTTTTTTGGTCCTCTGGAGAATTTCATCAGCGATCTCCAAGCTCTGTATGTAAACAGTATTAGCCTATCTCAAAGCACAGAAGTCCTCTTTAGATATTTTCAAGACCACACCAGTCAAGATATTCTGATGTGTCAACCAATGATCAAATTGAGGTGACATTAACAAGGACCTTGCGAGAATCACAATCCAGAAAGATCAAAGACTCGACATAAACCTGAGCAGCTTTTCCCAACAGAATAAATCCTACCCTTATAAGAACCTCAAAAAATTCAAAGTCATAAACAAATCAAACATGGGTCAAATCCAAGGAGGAAATAAGTAGACTCTGCAAATTACCTTTTTTGGGTCCCAGGAGGTATAGAAGCTTCCAGTAAAAAGTACTCCATAATGTCCAGTCCAGATGTCCAATACAGTCCAGATGTCCAGTATCTTCCACCTGGGCTTCTATATACCCAGCCAATAGCAGAGATGTATACACAGTGATTCCCAAGTCACCATAAGCTTCTGCATCCATAATCCAGAGCCTGAACCACAGTTGAAGCTCAGTCTTCCAAAGCCACCATATCCAGAGTCAGAGAGTCAAGAAAAGCCTGAGTGTTTCCAGCCAGAATAGTAATTTCTGTAATACATCCTATTAGAACTAAGGATGCCTCCTGATGCCCAGGAGCAAGCCAAGTTAGACGATCACCGCCTCCATAGGACCATTTACATCTGCCTTGCAGTCTGTGGGTTGAAGCCATTAAACAATCCGCCTCATTATTCTATTAAGCAACTGAAAAAAAAAACCTGATAAGCAATCTCATTAATCTGTCAACTCCTTACCTAAGAAATAGTTTTGTGCTTATTAAAGGCACTTAAAATGTGCTTTGAGATTAAGTAGCTCTTCCCTGAACCTGGCTCAGTCTGTAATCTATAATAAGAAGTAAAAATATTATCCCAAAATTTAAGGCTCTAGAACTAGGCTGTGTTCTACTCCACCCAAAGATAATTTATTTTCTTTCTAATAAAACCCTGTCATCCTTTGCAAACCTGTAAGCAAATGAGCCTTCCCCAGAAAAGGGAGTTTCTGGATAAACTCACTTGTTGAGGATGGAACTTACATATGCTACCTCTCCCAACACAGAGCTTTGGAAGTGGACATGCACCTGTACTCTGATCAGGAAGGGCCCTAACCAAGTGCAGCAACTGCTGTGTCCAAGTGCAGCAACTGCTCTCAAATATTGCCCCGGAGATGCTGCCAGACCCCAACCAAGGCATCACACATTAACTAACACTGTTAACCTCGCTCAATGAGACACTGTGTGTCTCAGAAAGCATTCAGATAACAAATAGTTGTGCTTGTTTTTCAGGGCGTGCAGACATTTAATGAGCACCTTTGCTCAATGGGGATCACATTAAATTTTTATAGTTGCTGTTCTCTGAATTGAAGGGAAAGCCCAAGTATGGCCACCGAGGATCTGGTCAAGAGGCACATTTGAAAAAGGAGCCTAGTGACAAGTTAATGTTATTTGTCACACTAACAGGAAAGGGGATAAAATAATAGTAAACATACCTATTCGATGGGCCACTGGCTCTGAATTTTGAGTCCCATGGAGATCCCATGGTTCCAATGTCCTGCTTTTCTATTTGCTTTCATGTTGAGAGCCACCAAGTGCTGGTATGATTGATGAATACTCTAGAATTGCTGTGCAAATATAAATGGAATACTCTACGTCAATTGTTATGCTATTATATTAAAGTAAGAAACTTAGAAAAAAAAATAGGACTACCTGTAAGTGAATAAATGCAACAGAGAGAAAAGTCACTTTATTTTCAAGAAAAGAAGTAGAACCAATGGTTATTTTAAAATAAATACAAAACTTCTTTAACAAATCATATCATGATAAAATAGGATCGGGGCTTATCAAGATGAAGGTTAGACAAGTCATTGTAAAGGATTTGTCGGGTTATGAGAAATAATATTTCCAAAAGTGTGTGGATGTGATCTTCCTCAATACTGCCACTTATTTTTTCTCCACTCTCCTGCCCAATCCTGTCGGTTGTCAACAGTTGGTGAAAAATAGTCACTGCTGCTCCCTTCACATGAAGTAGTGTTTAACCCGTATGTCAGAAGGCCCTGAGTGTTAACCTCACCATTTTACCGACTGTCAGAACAATGTTTAGCTCAGCCAACCAGTCAATTTAAAGGAAAGTCACTGACACTTTGTCACCTACTCTTCTCACCCTGTTGGTAATTGCACAGTTTTTTGTTTTTTTCTTCCCTTCAGTTGAGCTGTGACATAGGCCGTGAGCAACAAGAGTCTTCTAAAATACGTAACATTTTTATTTTAAATCTCGGTGGAGATTTTTTAATCTTGAAGATTGAAAGCATGAAGTTATAAAAAGAAAAAACATATTTATAATGTGATATTCTAGAAGAAAAATCACTGTAGCCTATCCTTGAAGATACAGGGCTACAGTTGATTCTCAAATGTTATTTTTAAGTCAGGATCTACCTGAAGAGAATCCTACAGCCTTTCACGTATGAGGGCTGACAATTAAGTCCACTAAATGCTCCATACCTTTTTGCGGAACATCACTGTGGAATATCACTATGGTCACCTTCAAAGTGCTTCCTTTGGGAAGCTATACACTGACACCAGCGCCTAGTCCACATTTCAAAGCAATTTTGGAACTCTTTCTGGAATGGCTATTGCACTCAGCGGCACAGTGGGAAGTTCATGAACTTAACAGTGTAGTCGTCTGTGAGGGAGCTTTTAGTCAGGAGACAAATAACCGTATTGGAACACCCTCTGTACTCACCTGATTTGGCTCCCAGTGATTTTTTTCTTTACCTGCAGATAATGGAAATATTGAAAGGAAAATGCTGTGATGACATTCAGGACATTAAAGGCAATACAATGACGGCTCTGATGGCCATTCCAGAAAAAGAGTTCCAAAGTTGCTTTGAAGCATGGGCCAGGTGCTAGTGTTGGTGCACAGCTTCCTAACAGGGACTACTTCAAAGGTGACTGTAGTGATATCTAGCAATTATTTATGTAGCACTTTTTCTAGGATGAAATTGTGAACCTAATTGGCAGCCCTCATGTGTCGGGTCAAGAATGCAATCTCACCCTAAGAATTTAGTCTTTGTCTTTGGCTCCTGAGATGTAACCTCAGAATCCTTGGATTTTCCTCAGTGATTGAAGTATCTTTGATGAGGGCTCAAAACCAAGCATGAGAGTTTATAGGCACCCTGTGATAACTACCTCTTGATTGACCTCAGAGCGAACCCTCTGATTTTCACCTCAGGGGAGACCCTGGGGAGTTTGAATTACATGGTAAGTCCCCCAATAGTAACTCCGAATCACCATGACTTTCCAGTTGACAGAAAGATATGTTTGTGGGAAGATGCTATACCCACTTTGGGACCTGAAGGCCTCTCACTGGCACCCTTCCTCATATGTCTCTTCCCTCACCCTACCTATCTCTTCTTTATGCTGATCCTGATTTGTGTCCCTTGTCATTAAACTGTAACCATCAGTGTAGCACTTCTGGTGAGTTTTTAGTTCTTCCAGTCAGTTATTAAAACTGACAGGATCACGGAAGCCAGTCAGATGTGAGAGCAAGCAGTAGAAACCGTTGAGCTCACCACAGATATCCTTAGGAGTTTTAATGGGTCAGGGAGAAAAAGGAGACCCCCAGTGAGATGTACTGACACAGTGGCTGCAGCAATGGGCTCAGCGTAACAGTGACGGCGAGGATGTCATCCTGTTGTATGCAGTGTCACTGTGAGTCAGCACTGACTCCACCACACCCAATAACAACATGGGATTTAGGCTAAACATTTGTTTAAACAGCTGTGGTAATGGGAATACCATGTAATACAACCATATGGTAAAACTGGGATACGAGAGGTGTGCTTGTCTTGGTTGAAGGATCTATAAAGGAGCTAGACCCTCACCTCACATAATAAGAACTCACGAAGTTGTCTGTAACACTGGGAAACCAAAAAATGCTGAGTAATCTGGTTATACAGAAACAGTTAAGTAGCAAAAAAATATATATAAAGTGCTTGGAGGTAGTTGTCTCTGAGTAGAAGAAACAGAAGGTGGAACAGGAAAGCTCAGAAGACTTTTTTTTACATATATATGTTTTTTTGCTATGTGGAGTCAGCATTGACGTGACAACAGTACATTATACACTTTTAGTACAAGTTACTTTTGGAATGCCCATCTAATGCTGTGACAATTTTTGAAGTTAAATAATGATTATAGAAGATCATTTTATTTAGCAACAAATGCTGTAAAGCAGGATTATTGAGGAAGAGTGGCAGGAAAAGCCTCCTGGGGTCCTTAATCCAGAGTAAGAAAATTTATCCTAATTACAGTGGGCTGACACTGGGACATAATAGAGGTCCTGAGTCTTGAAAACATGTTTTACTCTTGATTTATTATCTTGACTCTAACTGGAATATAAAACAGGGAAATAGCCAAAGAAGGGAATAGTGGTTATTTAGAAATCTTTATTAAATCACTCTTTGTTATGGCAAGTGACTGAAAATATCTTTTCTAGAGGGGTGGACTCAAGATTGCAAACTAAACACATGTGTCCCTAGGTCCCTCTGGAAACCAAGACCTGAAGTGATAATTAAATGGAGCCTTCTGGATACCTAGTGAGCCCTGGAATGCAGCACAGGGCTGTTAATTTTGACTTCATACCACTGAATGGAAAACCTCCTGTCTTTCGCTAACTCCCATGCCTGGTGAGTCTGGGCTTTCATAGACCAAAGATAACTCACCATTTTAACTTTTTCTGTCTGCCTTAATCAGCAGGCAGAGGTAGGACTTGACTAGCAGCTAATCTCAGACACACTGCTGGTGGGATCAGCAGGTGAAATTGCCATATTTTGAGAGCCTGGCTTTGGACTCTGCATCTCGGCACTGTTGGCCTCCCTTTTACCTCTGCCGGTGGCAGGCAGAGAGCTTGTGGGGGACGCCATCTTGTTCCACTGGAAGGCGGAGATACTCACATGGAGGCTTCAGCTCGACCTAATTCTTAGACTGGGAGGCAGCATCTGTCCAGAGAAGAGCACTTTTCCAGAAGAAAAGCAGTATTCTACACAGTGCTGCCTATGGCTGGGGCCTGACAGCAGAGGCCAGCAGGGCAGTAGCCTTTCTGTATTTTGAACTAGTATATAACATCTGGGGTTTGATATAGAGGTGCTTACTTTACTGGCTGGGAAGAGGAACCTGTACATCTGAAAACCTGACTGACTTTGGAAGTTCTCAGACACCGTTTGCCTTTCATTTTAAGATGACCTAGAGAAACAGCTGCAGTTCATCCTCACAGCAGCTCTCTCAGCCTTTATTGACTCATGTAATGCCCCTGAATCAATAAACCCTGGAGAAAACCATAATAAAGAAATCACTCATGGCTTCAGAAGGCCTCCAAAAGAAACAACTGAAGAATTTCCCAGATGAAGAAACCTTTCTGAAGCTATCAGAAGGTGAATACAAACAGATTATACAGAGAGCCCTCTTAGACCTTATACCAAAGGCAGCAGAGCAAAATGAAAAATTAAGCAAGCTGTTCAATCTGATGGAATATCAGTACTGTGAAATCCAACAGATCAAGGACAAATCAAAGACACAGAAACTTCAATTCAAAGTCAAGAAAACAGAATGGAACAAATGAAAAATAGACTTTCTGACTTGGAAGACAGAACTACTGACTCCAGCATCTATGAGGAGAAAGCAGAAAAAAGAAACAGAAGAAATGAAGAAACATTAAGAAGCATGTGGGACTTTATTAAGAGGAACAATCTGTGATTCACTGGAGTTCCTGAACAAGGTGAGACACCTGAAAACACAGAGAGTATTGTTCTGAGCTGCTGACAGAAAACTTCCCAGAAATTATGAAAGAAGAGAATACAGATATCCAAGATGCATATCAAAAGCCACCCAATATAGATCTCAAAAGAAAGACTCGAAGGCATAATCAAGCTTAACAAAATGAAACATAAGCAGACATTCTTACAGGCAGCAAGACTCAAAACAAAGCTAATATTCAGAGGGAAACCCTGTAGGCTTTTGTCAGATTTCTCGGGAGAAACAATGCTGGCACAGAGACAGTGGCACGATGAATTCAAAGCTTTGAAGGAGAAGAACTTCCTACCAAGAATTGTATGCCCTGCAAAACTATCTTTCAAATATGAAAATGAAATTAAGACATTCCCAGATACACAGAAACTCAGAGAGTTCATAAAAAACAAACCAAAGCTACAAGAAATACTGAAAGAGTCTCTTGGCTTATAAGAACAAAACCACTAACTATATTTCAGGAGCAAATAGGACATGTCACCCAGTATCCTACTCAGTTAGGGAAGGCTCCAAACACAATCAACGCTATAATTGTGAAAGAAATGATCCAGTGATCATATCACGAAAACTATGATGTCATTGTATTAAAAAGAGGGATGTAGAACAGTTGTTATAGTCCTTCCAGATGGAGAGGAAGTTAGTAAGACTGATACTTATTAAAATTGGGTTTATACACAGTTTATTCAGGGGGATCATAGGGGCAGCCATAAAGTACAATAAAGATGCAACATATCAAATCAAGAAACATAATATAGGAGTCTCAACAACTGCAAAACTAACTCTCAAAAAGGTGAAAAATCAACACTCAAAGAGGAATGTCCCCAAACAGATTAATAAGAACAACAGAGAAAACATCAGCACAAAAAGAAACGTATCACAGTGGCAGCATTGAACACACACCTATCAATAATTACATTGAATGTGAATGGACTGAACGCTCCAGTAAAGATACATCGAGTGACGTCTTGGATCAAAAGACATGACCCATCCATATGTTGCCTACAAGAAACTCACCTTAGACTTAAAGATATGAACTGAAAATTAAAGGGTAGAAGAATATATATCAAGCTAACAGTACACAGAGAAGAGCAGGTGTGGCAATTCTAATGTCAGATAGCCAAGCCATAGATTTTAATGTAAAATCCACCATCAAGGACAAGGATGGACACTATTTATTGCTGAAAGGTCCAATACACAAGCAGGACAACAATATTAAATATTTATGCATCTAATATTAGAGCACTTAAATACATTGAAGAAACACTGACTACACTCAAAAATGAGATAGATCGCAGTAATACTGGGAGACTTCAACACTCCACTGTCAATATTGGACAGATTGTCTAGAGAAAAGCTCACTAAAGACACAGAAGACCTTATTGCCACAATCAACCAACTAGACCTCATCGACATATACAGAACTTTCTATCTGTCAGTGGACAACTACACCTTCTCCAGTACACACGGAACATTCTCCAGAATAGACCACATGTTAGGACATAAAGCAATTCTCAACAAAATGCATACCACTGAATTAATGCAAAGCATCTTCTCAGATCATAATGCCGTAAAAGTTGAAATTAATAGCAGAAAAAATGTAGATAGAAAGTGGAACTCATGGAAACTAAACAATATCTTGCTCAAAAATCCATGGATTATAGAAGAAATCAAGGATGAAAAAAAGAAATTTATGGATTGCAATAAGAATGAGAACACTTCCTACCAGAAGCTGTGGGATACAGCCAAAGCAGCGCTCAGAGGTCAGTTTATCTCCATAAATGCACACACCTGGAAGGAAGGAAGAAACCAAAGAACTAACCCTACAGATTGAACAAACAGTGAGAGAACAACAGAGGAATCCCTCAGGCACCAGAAGAAAACAGGCTGTAAAGATCAGAGCAGAACTAAACAAATTAAAGAACAGAAAAACAATTGAAAGAATTGAAAAGACCAAAAGCTGGGTTTTTTGAAAAGATCAACAAAATTGACAAGCCATTGGCTAAACTTACTAAAGAAAAATGGAAAACAAACAACCCAAATAAGAAATGAGAGGGAAGTTGTCATAACAGATCCAACAGAAATCAAAAATACTGTAACACAATACTATGAAAGATTGTACTGTAACAAATTTGAAAACCTAGAGGAAATAGACAAATTCCTTGATTCATATCACCTACCAAAATTATCACAAGGTGAGTAGAATAACTTAATAAACCCATCACAAAGGAAGAGATGAAACAGTTACCAAAATACTACCAACCAAAAAAAGTCCGGTCCCAGACAGTTTCACCACAGAAGTCTACCAAGCATTTAGAGAAGAGTTATCTCCAATACTACTAAGACTATTTCACAGTACAGAAAGGGATAGAATATTCCCAAATTCATTCTATGAAGCCAGCATAACCCTGATACCAAAGCCAGGGAAAGACCCAATAAAAAAGGGAAACTGCAGACCAATATCACTCATGAATCTAGATGCAAAAATCTTCAACAAAATTCTTGCCAATAGAATACAATAACATATCAAAAAAAAATAATCCATCATGACCAAGTTGAAAATATCTTTTGTAAATCTCTAAATACTGAGATTAAATAGATAAAATATTCATGTGAAGAAATACGATAGTCTAATTTTAAAGTGATGCTATTTAGGTACATAGAACAGCGATCAAAACAATCAAAAAATATAAAAAATTATTTGACTTTCACTCAGCTCCTTAAAGAGATTTTAGAGACCTCAAAAAGTGGGTAGTATTTATGTCCTTTCTAACTTTCTTTGTTTTCCATACTGTTTTCAATAAGTCCACAGAAAATGAATCTTTTTTTTTTTTCTCTACATCAGAATATTACAATCCAAATTCCTCCAGTCTTTGCCTACAGGGTTTATTGGCTTTCCCTTTTATGTGTAATTTCTATTGCTTTTATTTAGACCTTGCTGAATTCTTACTTTTACTTTTCTATACTCTTAATAAAATTCAGATGATAAAACAGAATCAGTATCCTAATAAGTGTCTGTACAGTGCTGTATAGCGGAAGGATTAATTATCACCTCCTATGTGTCATACTTTATTAACTCACATTGCTATCTGGCACTTTTTTAATTATACGGTGTATTGCTGCTGATTCATTCCCAGTGTATGACTCATTTGGTTTCTGTGATATTTCTCTGAGCCAAGATTTCTCCATCTTAATCCTGGTACTGGCTTGCACTTGTCTCTTCAACACCAACTTATTTTGCTGCTCACTTTCTTTATTCGAAAACCTATTCCACTGCTGTTGAGTCACCACGTAGAGTAGAACTGCACCCTAGAGTTTCCAAGGAGCACTTGGTAGATTTGAACTGCCGACCTTTCGGTTAGAAGCCATAGCATGTAACTACTGTGCCAACAGGATTTCCACTTTGTTTAGGTTGCCTTTAAAATCTATTCCCAACTTTCAAGCTTTTGAAATATAACTCAATTTAGTGACACTGGAAAAGTACAAAAAACATATCCATTTCTTTATTTTGATCAGTATTTCTCAAAAGATGATTGTGAGAGAACCAACTTTAGAGCTACTTGGTATTGGTTTAAAATACAGCTGAATAGACTGCATCCTCAGCTCCCGAGCCAGACTCTTCAGAGGCATGCTTGCTTGAAAAGCTTTGCTAGACGTCTCCTCGACACTCAGAGCTGACAACCCCAGCATCCTTGTTACTGTAATAAAATTACCACATTTTAGATATTCCTCAATGGCAAAAAGTTACATCCAACATCTGCAAGATTATCAATGCCTGCATTTCTTTTCTTTTAATTACTGGATAAATCAACCTGGAGATTCAGTCACACCTCTGATTCTGGAAGGAATTCTATTTTCAGCTTGTTCTAATCAAGGACAAATTCAAGAAGTTGAGCCAACACTGTAGAGGATAAAAAACAAACAAACAAACAACAACAACAACAAAAAAAAACATGGTGGCATGGTGGTTGAGTGCTATATCTGCTAACCAGAAAGTCATCAGTTCAAATCTGCTAGGCACTTCTTGGGAACTCTATTGGGCACTTCTACTCTGTCAATAGTGTTTCTATGAGTTGGAGTCGACCTGATGGTGGTGGGCTTGGTTTTTTTGTGGTCTTTGGAAGGTTACTTAGCAAGGCACTCTTCTGAGACACATTTCAGAGTGCTGCCAACCTTTCAGTTCTTAGCCACCAGAAACTCCTTCTCATAAGATTAAAGCCAAACAAAAGCCTCTGCCATAGAGTAAATTCCAACTCACAACAACCCTGTAAGACAGGCTAGAACTGCCCCTTTCTGTTAGCAGCTATAACACTTGGCCACGACTCCACCAAGGTTTCCCTCAGAAGACTACATACTGTATAATTCCATTTGTCTGACAACCTCAAAAAGACAGAAATGTGGTACTGTAGAACGGATCAGTGGTTTGTTTCCATGTGTTTGCTAGCAGAGAAGGTATGACTAAAAAGAGCTGACACAAGAAAGTTGTGCCTACGGTAAAATCTAGCTTGACAGAGAATTTCTTAGAGGCATAAAATCCTACATTGATCTAGATAGTCCAGATTTTATCATTGAATAAAGTCAGACTTTCCAGGGTATGTCAGACATCTGAGACACTGGTTTGCCAGCTTGAACAGATGTTTTATACTATGTTTTGCTTTGATGTTGCCCCATAACGTGCACTGAAGTCTATTACGAGAAATGGACATCAGAAACTCATTTTTTTCAATTCTATAGAAGTTCCTTAGGTGCTACTTAGCAACACAAGTGTCAATAATTTTTAAAAGATGATTCCTTAGCATAAGCAGCTAATTCAATAAGAGGCCATGTGATCACAAAGTGAGGGACTCAGGCAGAAGTGAGCAGTATTCTGATGACTGTAGTTTCTGCTGAAGTTTGATCACCTGAGGAAGTGAATTTCTCTGCCTTCTGTCTTCACATCTGTTTTGAAGATACCAAGTGGGATGATTTCAAAGTGAAGCAGAGTGTGAAATATAAATCCCTGTAATGAAACTCATTGTTCTTGACCTTTTATATTTAGTGGAGTTTAAAGCATATTTTTCATCTTCACTTGTTCAGTTGAGAGTGTTCAAGTGAATGGCCTTTTCTCAGCCTGCTATGTGAGGCGGATACTACCCTAACATCGTTGGGATTCATTTTAATTCACAATTTTCTCCTTTTGGTAGTAACAGTTTAATTATTAAACTAATATATCAAAGTCAAGCAATTATCCATATAAACACAAAGCAAACTGAAAACAGAATATGATGAATGTTGTTGTTAGACCCTGTCAGGTCTGTTTTAACTCAGAACAACCCGATGTACTACAGAAAGGAACACTGCCCAGATCCTGCACCATCCTCATAATAGTTACCCTTAAGCCCATTATTACAGCCACTGTGTCAATCCATTTCCTTGAGGGTCTCCTCCTTTTCAGTGACCCTCTGCCTTACCAAACATGATCTCTTCTCCAGGGACTGATCCCTCCTGATAATATATCCACAATATATGAGATGTCATCTCATCATCCTTGCTGCTAAAAAATATCCTGGTTGTGCTTCTTCCAAGATAAATGAGTTATAAAACTTAACATAGCTGCCTTATACTGTCTTCTAGTTGGCAATGTTAACATAAAGCCAGAACAAACACAAGAATAAGTTGAAGACAAGCTGAAACCATTTATTGAGGCACATAGCACACTGGAGATTAGAGAGGTTAGAGCTAAATAAAATCCACAGATTTCTTACTCAAAAGTATAATATGATTAAGAGGAATAAAAGAAGAGCTTCATACACACCCACCATGGACTGTTTACCTCTTCCTTAAATCAACATGCCTTTAGTACATAGAATACTTAGAATAGCAAATCATTTTCCTGGCTGCAAAATGCAGCAGGAAAATATATCCGCAGAGAAAAAATTCAAAATAAAAGAACAAAAGTGAAAAACACATTTAGAGGACTAACTTAATCTTATTTATTAGAATAGGGGAATCAGTGGGGGAAAAACAATACTCTGATGAAACAATATGGGTAAAGAGAATGAGAAAGATGAGCCAAGCCAGCCAAGCACCGTAGAGTTGGATCCGACTCATGAAGCAATGCCATTAAATTGTACATGTAGAAACTGTGACAAGACATTTTTAGCACACAGGCACACCAGAGACATTTTCAAAGCTAATACAAATTGTTAGTCATATCTTACGAGATTGGGCAGTGTTTATTAGCAATTTTTTCTGCATGAAGATTGCCAGCCAGCTAAGTGCTGTCGAGTCGGATCGTAAAGGCTAAAAATTCTAAATTAATGATGATGAAACAGTATGAGTAAAGAGAGTGAGAAAGATGAAGCAATGTCATTAAATTGTACATGTAGAAATTGTGAACGGACATGTATTTGTGTATATTGACACTAAAAATAAATGAGGAAAAAAGAATTTGATTAGCAATTTAACTGCAAGTAGTTTGTTTTCAGTGATTGTTTAATATTTTTGTATTTATGAGTATTAAATTGGTTTTGAGGAGTCATGGTGACATAGTGGTTAGGAGTTTGGCTGCTAACCAAAAGGACGGCAGTTCAAATCTCCCAGCCTGTCCTTAGAAACCATATAGGACAGTTCTACTTTGTCCAGTAGGGTCACTGTAAGTCAGAATTGATGCAAATAGATTTTGTGGTTAATCAGTTTTCAAGGATAACCATTGCTTTCACCAACTCTGATGAATTTTCAGCTTCTTCAGTTTTCCTCTTTTGTTGTAGAAAAACAAGCCTTGTTTAAGCTCCAACTTCATTAAATACTATCAAAGCTAAGTAAAATCTACCAGGAGTGAGAAAATAAACAGTAAGAAGAATGGAATATTTCATAGAATCAACTCACCAAGATAAGCTATAGATATAGTTCCTGCCAGGATTTCCTCAAACTTACAGTCCTGAGTGGTGATACCAGTGAACATGTTTGACTGCTAACTGATAGCTTGAAAAGTTAAGTCTGCCCATGGGCATCTAAGAAGAGGTGTATTAAATGAGTACAATAAGAACTAGAATACAATAAACCTCATGAAATTGTAAAGAGAATGATCTGCTATAAACCTGGGAACAGATTAGATATAAACTCTTTTTACCTCCTCCTTAATTATTTTTTTTCATTGAAATGACTGAAAAGTCATATCATATTTGTATCAAAAATGATAACTTCAGCTAAAATTTAAAATGGCTCTCTTCAGTAGATTTCAGAGTCATAAGACATCAATGAGATAAAAATATATGCTTCTAAGCATTTAACTCTAAAGTAATTATGCTATTTTAAAGCTATACACAAGGTTGATTGGTTGGTTGATGGTGGTTGGTTGGTTGTTTGGTGGTCTGGTTCATTGGCTGGTTAGATGGTTGGCTTCTAATGTTTTCAAGATGAAATTATTTCCTGCTTTGAATTTTTTCTTGATAACCATGCATTTTCATTAATGGAAGCCTGCTGAATCATAGGGTGTTCTTGAATCTTTGTAGGTAGTATTGATTTTTGTTTTTACCCTTCCCCAAAAATCCTACCATCTGAATCCCAAGGTTGTACATTGCTCCACTAATTCTATCCCCAAGACACTCCCTAAACTCCAGAGAGACATACTGTACCCCAAAGAAAATTTTTCTTTCTCCTACCGAAAATGCACACACCTCATACAATGTCTCATAAAAATAATATTTGCCACGTGCCTGTGTTTTTCAGTTTCAAAAAGTCATAAATGTCCCTGTCTTGCAACAGCATGCATTGTAAGTGGGAAAACGGCTTCCCAATGAATGTATGAGGCAGAAAAAGTGGTTGGGCAGCAATTTTCCCCAGTGGTCATGATAGAGCTCTATTTTTCTACACACATGCTGTCAAAACTCCATGATCTGCACTTGGCAGTAAACATCATTCTTTGGATAGTTCTAGAAAGGTCATGTTTTTACTAAATGGGTGCTCAGGGGAAGTAGGAAGTCACACATATTTAAGTATTCTAGTATAATTGTAATAATTTCATGCCAGGCAACTTCATTGGATAGTGTCATTAAATACATTGGTCACATAAGGTGTGAAATTTGGAGAATACTTCTCTCCTTGTGACAAAGCAGATGTTAGATGCTTTCAAATTAGCCTTTAAAGAGTACTTAGGAAGTATCTGATGGCATGTCATATAACAGACTTTCTGTTAAGGGTGACCTTGGAAAATCTTTGGAATTGTAAACCTTCCCTATGAGCCACGTGAATAAATATAAATTAGCATGCATATATTCGAATGGAAACCGTGGTGGCATAGTGGTTAAGAGTTATGACTGCTAACCAAAAGGTTGACAGTTCAAACCTTGGGAACTGTATGCAACAGTTCTACTCCTTGGCAACTATATGAAACAGTTCTACTCTGTCCTGTAAGGTCACTATAAATTAGAATCAACTTGATAGCAGTGAGTTGAGTGGTTTATATTCAGAGACCACTGGTGAATCACTTCTTCTGAGTCATCAAGGAGCAGTGGGATACAGGCATTACTGGAGTGGACAGAATGTCAGAAACCAAGTGACAGATGTCAGTAAAAGCCATCAAAGTATCACTTTGATACATAGAATGTAAAAATGTTACCAAAAAAAAAAAAAAACTTCTAAAAGAAACTTAAAACATTCTGAACAGTCTCCTACATAGAAGGCAAGAATTTTACCGTTGAATCACTGATGATCCTTTTCAGTAATGGTATGCTGGCTGAAAGAGCCGGGTACAAATGTTGTACTTCAAGGCACATTGTGTACATCTCTGGGAACATAAAGCATAGTACTTCCAGAATTCCTGGACTGCCTTTTAAAAATGTTTAGATTTCTGGACCTCACTCCCCATATATCAAGTGTTAATCCCTGGGAATGAGGCATAAAGATTTCCATTTTAAGCCAGTTACCCAGCTAGGTCTCCTGCATACCACAGTTTCAGAGGCCCTGGGTTAGTCACTGAAGTCATTTTAAGTGCATATATTTGTATAATTCAGTCACCACTCCAGAACGTTCTAACAGACACCTTCTAATTTAACCTGATAATCTAACTCCTGAAAAATATCTCTTGTTTACTCTGATTCTGTTCTCTCCAGCAGCTTTAATTCACAGTTCTCAACCTGAGTTAATGTGAGGCTCCTAGGAAGTTTCAAACAGGAGACTGTTGGCTGTAACAATAGTCTACTGGAAAGGAAACTTTTAAGTATATATCCTTGAACAAGACGTTTTCTGAACTAAGTATTTATGTATATATATTTCCATCGGATAACATATGGCAAAAAAGGACCCTTTTTCTGAAATGATCTCTCCAAATAGCCTTAACACTAGTAGCTACAAGGTCAGACATGTACAGTATAATCACTTGAATATACTCAATAGCCAAGCCAAGTACTGTTGAAAAGATACTCAACAGAAAAGATTTAAGACAAATTCTGCTGTTACCAAGAATACTGTACTATACATAACATGTTTTAAACGAAAGGACTTAGATACCTTTAACTTGCTTTATAAAAAAAGATACCATTCTCTTCTTTAACAGAACACAGAGAAAGGCAGGTACGTCTTCAGAAACACCCGCTCACTATAGTTCATATATTTTAAGTGTGGATCTCACTACTTGGTAATGATTCTAAAATGATTAAACTTCTATCATCATTCCTAACCTAGATACTTTTAAGCAGTGGTTTGATACATGGAATTTATCCCTTCCTTTAAAAGGCACCCAAATCCCAAAATAGGCTGTAATATTCTATTAGTTGTTGTTTCTAGGTTGTTAGGTGCCCACGAGTCAGTTTAACTCATAGCAACCCATGTGACAGGGTAGAACTGTCCCAAAGACTTCTCTGGGCTATAATCTTCATAGGAGTGGATTGCCAAATCTGTTTCCCATGGAGCTGCCATGTGGGTTCAGAACTCCAAGCTTGGCTGCATGGCACTGAACTGTGACAGTGCTCCATAGCTCATGCTCCAAAGTCCTTGAAGAGGAGATGTATTATCTGATTCTACAATGACTTGTCCCTGGAAGTGAGAATACAGTGGATTACATTTGCACCAACATGCAGTAACTCAATAAGTCTTCCTGTGTTGGATTTTCTCAGGGAGAGAAAGACAAGAGTGGCACAATAAGGAGGGCTCACTGAGTGATGAACGAACCATTGGCACAAGGGTCAGGGTTGGATGACGCAGAGGTCAGGGAAGATTCAGATAAGAGCATTTATATTCTGTTCATCACAAGTTACCAACCAGTCTCTTTCATTCTAATTACACAGAATCAAGGATTATTTACCTACTAGGTGCTGCTTACACCAGTTGGAGAAAAACAAATTCATGTTTCTCTCCATTCAACATGCCAGAAAATATACACACACCATAATACCATAACCACATAACCCATCACCACCGAATCAACTCTGACTTACAAACAAGCTTACATATACACCACAAAAAGAAAATCAACTTTAAGACAAAAATATGATGCTTAATGAGACAAATTTATTGGGAGTTTGACAGGCAGTTTCACAACTTGGTCATGTCAAGAGTCATGAGCATAGTGAAAAGTTTAGAAGTATTTGGGTGTCAAGTTTCTGAAAATGTCCCAACAGACATGATCAGGGTATTGAGGCTGGAGGCATCACTTAGTATCTCATTTTCTTCCCTTGAGACTCTGGTACCAATACTGAAAAACAGACGCTTTGATGTTTGTTGAGCAAATGAAGACTAAGGATGAAGGAGGAACATCTTAGGTATCTGCCTCTCAACCTTCAAGGGAAAGAAGATTCTCAGGAGTTTCAGCAACTCAGTACAGGGCATATGGCCAGTATCTTCTGTAACCGTAGCCGAAGCCATAGCCCACCGGGGAGTAGGTGCTGCCGTAGCCACAGCCAACACTGTATCCTAGGGGATAGCCATAGCTGCCCCAGTAGCATCCAGGGAAGAAAGCGTTGGAGAAGTTGTTGAAGCACATGGGGCTGAGAATGGAGGGTTTGGTCAGCAGGAGAAATGCAGTTCCTTGGTGTGATGGTCCCTTGGTCTCAGGACCATCTTATATACCCCCTCTATAGGGTGTGGTGACAAGCACGAGGCCCTCGTTTTCATTCTTGACATCAATTTATATTGTCCACAGCTCATTAACTTGTTGTTCTCTTGCTTAAGATGTCTTTGCAGTTGTTAAAGAAAGCTCTCATGTGACATAATGCAAGAATAGAATTCCTTCAAACAAACTGTGCCCTTCACTAAAAGAATTATTGCACTGACTTCAAAGCACTTGGTCTTACAGGGCCTGTATATAATCTTCCGCAAGCATGCTTTATAGTACAAAGAAGGAGTCTGAGATTGTTAGCTATTATGCCCTCCCATTGCTCTCTGAATTTTCACACTGACAAGTCGGTGGAACTCAGTTGATAAGTAAAATGGCATAAGGACAATGTCCAATCTCTCCTAACTTCACAAGGGGGGAAGAGACTCAAGAAATACAGAAAAAGGAATGCATGGTACAGAGCTACAAAGACACTGAGCTAAAAGCATCATTCTAGAAGGTCACAGGATTTGTATATATTTTACAGTAGTTCCCAAAATTTTTCTTTAGAGTAGAGGTAACTTTCCTTCTATTTACCAACAGCTAATACTCTCTGGGAACATAAAGCGGCCACAAGTAGTTTCCAAGGACAAAGTGTGACACTTGAAAAATACAAAATTGGAACAGCATTCTAACCACTGATGAGTTCATTAATCATTTTTTAAAATACATCCATCGCCATTTACCAGCTTGCTCATAAACAAAGTCATGTAGCTGCCTGTGGTGTTTTGGTATCTAAAATTCTAACAAAGCATGAAACTTACGGTTAACTGAAACTCAGTAACTAACAACAGTTTCTGTCTCAAGATGTAAAGACATTCAGCAACAAATCCTGTCCTGAAAATCACAGAACAACTTGACTTATATCTCTTCTGTCACCATGCTTTTCTGCTCTGTAATGAAAGAACTGATACCGTTTGGAAAAAGGAAACAGAAAACAGCACTGAATAATGGAAAAGGAACAGAATCTCAGTTAATGATGAAGTTCAATTACGAGATCTTCTTTAAAATAAATTCCTCTCCCGCCTCCCTTCTCAGTCTAAGTATCCATGACAAAGTATCCAACTCTGTGTCTGAGTAGTAATAATGCACCTGTACACCCTCCAAAAATATACATAAATAAATAAAATCCATTGCCATTGAGTTGATTCTGACTCGGAGTGACCCTAGAGGACAAAGAACTGCCCCTAGAGAGTTTCTGGCGTATTCTTCTATATGAGAGTCGCCTGCTACACCTGCCTCGATGGCACTTGGCTTGGCTTGGCATGCTGTATTTTTATAAAGTTAAGCCCCCTTTTCAATCAACATCCTAAATTTCCTGTGGAAATTTTACAGCCAATTCTAGGAAAATGAAATTTTGGAGAAACACATTACTTATCAACAAGTCATTTAAGAACAAAATTAATAGCTGCCTTAACCTTACTTTGGGGTGATGAATACAGCCGCCTGACACAGAGTTACCAGAATAGGTTTCGGGTTTTATAGAACCTGGATGTTACCCAAGGTTGAGAGTCCTCTTTTTCAAAAAGAACACAACAAATAGAAAATTAAGCCCAAGAATCCATATTTGTTAGAGTGCTAAAAAACTCACACACTGGTTAAGCATTAACAAAACCCATAAATATTACAAAAATTAGGGGAAAAGTACTTTTTTAACTGCCTGCCACACTTCAGTAGTATTTTTTACAGAGACTAGCTATGAGCTCCACAATTTTAAACTGTTTTCTCCTCCAAATCAGCACACTTTCCATGCCGCATACCATCGGAGACATTTATGCTTCTATAGGACCTTTGACCTTGCACTTCATGTCCCAGATTTTGAGTTAATTGGTAGCATGAGCAGTAGAAGCACTCCTGGAAATGCTTTCCACAGCAAGATGGTTTAAAATAGCTTAATTCTGCACAGAAGTGAATACAAACCACGTAAGGCTATCTTGCCACACCCAAATTAAAGTGTCTCCAACTCAATTTCTACTCAGTGAGATCCCCAAAACGTTCATCTTTCTCCAATACACCCAATAGTATGTGTAACTGTGGGGAACCCAGCTTGAAAGCAGCCCTCCAAACCAACCACAGTTAGAATATTGTTTGCAAGTTTCTCAAAAACATAGGGTCAGGTAATATGAAAGTTCAAAAAGAAAAATTATATTCTTACATATGAATTGACATAGTGTTAGACTAATCATTACTGGCAACAATATTTATTGGTTTGGACGGAGTCCACGACTGTCTCTTTAAAACAGCTGTAAAATGTTCCTTAATAAGTAATTTGATTTCTCCTTTCATATTTCCTTGACTTCAAACACAATCTGATGTGAACAAAGATAGGAAAAAAAATCCTACTGTTCTATTTTCTGCAAGGGAGCAAGAAGAAATGCATTGTGTAGAGAATTCAGTCACTTCCAGCCTTCACAATAAAACAGTTCTAATTTCACCTGCTTCAAATATATTGTTTCCAGTTTCATGATATCATAATTAGTTAGAAATGAAATAGAACTTAGAAGGTAGTATTTTAGATGAATTTTAGAATGTAAGAAGTTATTCTACAATAAAAAATGACCTTTTACTCATCTCTCCAAACATGTGTTCTTTCAGTCATTTATTGAGAATCTACTATGTTCCAAGCATTTCATTAGGTGTTGCACATTCAAACAAGAGAAATAAATGTCTTTCTCATTTAATTACCATTTGTCTCTTTTCAGCAGACAATTCCACAAGTAGGAAGAGCAGTGACCTGGAGAACTTCATCATGAAAGGAATAGATGTGTGCTCAGGTCTTCAAAAGTGGGTACTTTCCAGTGGGGAAAATTGAATTTAGGAGACAGTCCAGAAAGAGGAAACAGTTTAAGCAAAGACTCAAAAGTGTTCAACATCCAAGCATCTTCTTGGAGCCACAGACGATTCCTTGGAGCCATAACCTTGTGTGCAAGACCAGAAGCTGTGGAAGGGCAGGACGGCCAGGGGCAGCAATGTCTGTATGTGCGGTGGAGGCGAAGGGACTCACTCACACGGTGAGCAGGCAACTGCCTTCTAGGAAGATTAGGGCTCCAGTGGGGTGGAAGATAACTGCGTCGTGGAAAACACTGCTGGTAGGAAGACCAGGTTTAAAACTGAATCACTATTAATAATGTTTGGGGATGCAAATAAGAAAACCGACACTAAAAATTGCCTATGTAGAAAGTTTACTATCAGCAAGTAATAGCTGGTTAGAAGGAAAGCTCTTCTAGGATGGCTTTAGGGCTCGGCAACTAGAGGGCTTGGGGTGGCTTCACTGTGATCCTCCCAGGGTTCTCCTCATGTGTACAAAACGACTGCACCAGGTACATGCGTCCCACCCTTACACATCCACATCCCGAACCAGGAAGGCAAAAGAGGTCATCTTCCCACCCAGCTCTTCTTTCATTTTCTATCATGAGTCCCAGTGGCGCAGTGGTTAACAGCTGACTGCTAACTAATATGTGAGCAGTTTGAATCTACCAGATACTTCTTGGAAACTCTATGGGGCAGTTCTTCTGTGAGTTGTTGTGAGTTGGAATCAGATCAACAGCAAAAGGTTTGGTTATTACCATGAAGGAAAATATTTCATGTTTGCTTCCAGCAGAGTTCCTGCAGGTCCCATTGTCCAGAACTGAGCATATGCCCATGGCTGAGCTACAGGACAAGATTGTTACACTTGTGGTTGTTCTTAGGTGCCATTGAGTTGGTTCCAACTCATAGTGACCTGATGAAGATTGAATGAATGAATGAAACACTGCCCTGTCCTGAGCCACCCTCACAATCTTGGTCACCTTGGAGCTCATTGCATTTTAAGTGCTGTCCTAAACAGAGGGGCTCGTCTTCTGGAGCAAGATCAGATGACATTCCACTGCTATTCCTGGGCTTTCCACTGACCAGTTTTTACAGAAACAGACCAGTATATCCACCTTCCTAGTCTTCCTTGATCTGGAAGCTCTACTGAAAGCTGTCAGCCATGGGGGACCCTGCAGGTCTTTGAATTACCTATAGCACCACTTCCAGTATCAAAGCAACACACAAGCTACCACAAGACAACCAACAGACAAGCACAAGGTGGACAGAAGTAGAAAAGTGTATGTCTGGCATTTTCTGCCTGTTTCACGTGAAGTAGACTCTACCTGCCTAAAGAGAAAGGCAGAGAAATTGTCACTGGATAGGTAGTCAATACTGCCACCACAGAAGCCATCACTCTAAATTAGGGAAGGGATTCCACTGAAACAAACCTTTTGCTGTTGAGTTGATTCCGACTCACAGCAACCCTATAGGGCAGAGTGAAACTGTCTCATAGGGTCTCCAAGGAGTTGCTGATGGATTCAAACCACCAACCTTTTGGTTAGCAGCCTGAACTCTTAACCACTGCACCACTGAGGCTCCAAGCAAGAGATAATAAGGGGCTAAACTAAGGTGGTGGCGTTGGTAAGGGGATGGATGTAACAACTAACAGGGAGTTAGATTTAACAAGCTTGTGTTAACACTTGTCTGTCGGGACAAGGGCCCAATATTACTACAGGGTGTTCTGAAGCCGAGTGTCCAATGTGAGAAAAAGCCAAAGCAGCATGTGTGCCTACCTTTCTCCCAGTATAGCACACAGAGGAAATTATGAAGCTTTAGGACATGGTAGAGCAAGCTGAGGAAACCCTGGTGGCATAGTAGCTCAGTGTTACAACTGCTAACCAAAAGGTCAGCAGTTCAAATCCACCAGGTTCTCCTTGGGAGGTAGTTCTGTTCTGTCCTACAGGGTTGCTATGAGTCAGAATTGACTCCACAGCAATGAGTTTGGTGTTTTGTTTGGGAAGTAATCTGATGAGACTCTGTGGGAAAGTAATCATCCTGGGAGATCTGACACCCCAGATTCTTCCAATGTCTGAGGACAGAAAGAAGCCATGTCTCAGGCACTCTTGTAATTCATTGCTGAAGTACTCCAAGTGGGAAGCCCCAAAACATATTTGGAGAAATTAAAAAATATCAAAATAGCCGTTAGAGAATAAGATCAGATCAGTACCACCAAAGCAAACACCCAAATCAGTTGTCATCGAATCAGTTCCGACTCAGTGGTCCCATAGGATAGAGTACAATGACCCTATCAGGTTTCCAAGGAGAGACTGGTGGATTGGAACTGCTGAGCATTTGGTTATCAGCCAATCCATGAGGGCTCCAATCATTGCTATTTAAAAAACCAAACCCGTTGCCTTCAGGTCGGTTCCCACTCATAGCAATCCTGTAGGACAGAACAGAATTGCCTCGTAGGGTTTCTAAGAAGGGGCCAGTGGACTTGAATTGTCAACCTTCTAGTCTACAGTCAAGCTGTCCACAGTGTGCCACCAGGGCTCCAACCATTGCCACAGGAAGCGTTAACAGAAGCGCTCCTGCCCGCTCCTTCTGCCCAAGTTTAAAGCTATTCATCCCAGAGAAGATGTTCACTTAAATTTAAAATCCTGTGAACTATCGTCTCTTGATTACTGATAGTCCTCTGATAATCAAATAATCTTTTCTGATAATCAAGGTTGGCAAGCCTCCAAATGTGGCTTCCTTTCATTTAATTTACTAACTTGCATACAAAATTTAATTATTGTTGTCTATGGCCTCATGTTTAGAAATGACTTCTGGTGTTTTGTAGGAAA
This sequence comes from Heterohyrax brucei, assembly GCA_028571685.1. Lineage (NCBI taxonomy): Eukaryota > Metazoa > Chordata > Mammalia > Hyracoidea > Procaviidae > Heterohyrax > Heterohyrax brucei. The sequence continues at coordinate 79,522,471 of CM053148.1, read as the reverse complement.
TGAAAATTGACACCTTTGACACTTGCAAATCCCATCTGTTGTAAAATCCTGTCAATTTTAGCTTATAAAGGTCTCTTAAATACATTGACTCCTGTCAATCATCACTTCAACACCTGTATTTGTTTCTTATTGCTGCTGTAACAAATTACCCCAAGCTAAGTGACTTAAGAGAGCCCTGTAGTTGCTGTTGTTAGGTGCTGTCAAGTCGGTTCCAACTCACAGTGACCCTGTGCACAGCAGAACAGAACTCTACCCAGTCTTGTGCCATGTCCACAATCGTTTTTATACTGAAGCCCATCATTGAAGCTACTGAGTCAGTCCTTTTTGTCGAGGGTCTTCCTCTTCTTTGCTGACCCTTCACTGTACCAAGCATGATGTCCTCCCCCAGGGACTGATCCTTCCTGACAACATGCCCAAGTTACGTAAGACGCACTCTCACCGTGTTTGCTTCCAAGGAGCACTCTGGCTACACTCCTTCCAGAACAGATGTGTTGGTCCTTTGGGCAGTACATGGTATATTCAACGTTCTTCTCCACCACCACAGTTCAAATGGATCGATTCTTCTTTTGTCTTTCTTATTCAGTGTCCAGCTTTCACATGCATATGATGTGATCAAGCCAGGGGAAGTGCAGACGGTTATCTGGCATGGTGCTAACAGAAAGGTAGGAGGTTTGAGCCCAGCCAGATGCACGACGAAAGAAATCTAAACTAAAAATCCAAACTCATTTCTGCTGAGTGGATTCCAACTCATGGGAACCCTATAGGACAGAGTTGAACTGCCTCACAGAGGTTCTCAGGAGTGCCTGTTTGATTCAAACTGCCAGCTTTTTCAGTATCAGCTGTAGCACATAATGCCTTTCCCCAGGTGATTTAGTTCTAAAAAAAACTGGCCATTGAAAACCCTGTAGAGACTAGCTTTATTCTGCACCACTGGGGTCACCATGAATTGGTGTACCAGTTTTTAAGTATCTGAAAATCATAACTGCTTTTTAAGTGGCTTAAAACAACACAAATTTTTTGGCTTATAACTTTTGAGATCAGAAGTTCTAAATGAGTCTGACAGAGGCAAAAAACAAAATATGAATGGGAATGGTTCCTTCTGGGGGCTGTGGAGGGACATCTCTGTCCTTGTCTTTCTCAGCTTCTGCCTGTCATCTGCATCCCCTGGCTCATGTCCCCCTCCTTAGGTCACTCTCATCTCTTCTGTTGTCCCATCTTTGACTACTAACACTGATCTACCTGCTTTCCTCTTTTTGGATCTTTGGAATTATGTTGTGTCCAACTAATAATTCAGGATAATCTCCTCATCTCAAGATTTTTAATTTAATCACCTCTGTGAAGTCTGCTTTGCAGTGTAAAGTAACACACTCACTAATTCCGAGTGCTGAGATATGAACATATTTGGGAATCATATGTAACCATCTAATTCCAACTACCAACCTTACATACCCAGACTTCTGCTGTAACTCATTACCTTCAAGTCAGTTCCTACTCATAGTGACCCTACAGGACACAGGAGAGCTGCCCCATAGGGTTTCTAAAGAGTGGCTTGAGGATTCAAACTGCTAACCTTTTGGTTGGTAGCTGAGCTCTAAACCACTGTGCCACCAAGGCTCTGGACTTCTAGTTGCTGGGTTTGAGTGTCCTCAAAACCAATCTAATAACATTTCCTGCCCCTCAGAAAGTGTTTACAAAATGCAGATCTGATTCTGTTACATGCACATGCACGAACACGCACACAAAGGATTAAAATATTTCAGTAGCCTCTGTGATTTTTAAGTTTCTGTGTCAACTCGGCTAGGCTACGGTTCCAGTGGTTTGGAAAAATACTAGGCTAGTTGCTGTTCCACAGTGTAATAAATCAGTCAGTTGTAAGGTGAGTTTCCTTGGAGTGTGTTCTGTCCCCAGACTATGAATAGATATTATGGCTGAACTCTCTCTTTCCACCCTGCCTGTTCCTGTCGCCTGACCTTCAGATCTTGGGACACAAGGCTGCAGAAATCTACAGCCTGCTGCCTCACCTGTGGATTTTTTCGCACTCACCAGCCTCCGCAATAGTGTTAACTACTCCGTTGATGTAAGTCGATCTCTCTCTATCTCTTGCTCTCTTTCCCTCTCTTGAGATATATATCTCTCTATATATACATATAATTTGTTGCCATTGAGTAGATTCCATAGTCATCCTGCAAGAAGTGTCCCCATAGGGTTTCCAAGGAGCATTTGGGGGATTCAGACTGTCAGCCTTTAGGTTAGCAGCTGTAGCTCTGTTTACCTACCTACCTACCTACCTACCTACCCACCTACGTACCTATCTATCTGTCTCTATCTCTCATTCTCTCTATCTATAAATATTGTTTTTCTATTTCTGTTCTATGGAGAATCCTGACTGTGACAGTGTCCTATTGTTTTTAGAATAATTTTTTTTAATCTTGAAACTGACCCCTAAGACCACCAGCTCCCTCTGCCTGTGAGTCCCTGGGGTCGGGCTCCGTCTTGTCCTCAGCCCAGGTGCAGGCTATTAGCATCCCACTTCCTTATCATCGTCTCCTCGCCAACTCCCATACAACCTTTGGATACCAGCCCAGTCACTTTCTCTGGAAGGCTTTCTTGGCTCCTCTGGATAGCTAAGAGTCATCTATAATATCATATCAGGCCACTGTTCCCCATATATTTGTAGCACTTCTTACAAAAAACTGAAAAAACCCACCGCCGTAAAGTTGGGTCCGACTCATAGCAACCCTAGACGTCAGAGTAGAACTGTCCCACAGACTTTTCAAGAACTACCTGGCAGATTTGAACTGCTGACCTTTCAGTTAGCAGATGTAGCACTTAACCCACTACACCGCCAGGGTCTCCAGAACGTTTTAGACTTATCATTGAAATTTATTCGTGGAAATTTGCATTTGCTTCACTACCATGTTAGCTTCCACGGGAACAAAAGGAGGTTTTCAGTGGGCATTCGTTCCTCAGTACCAAGCTTCCTGCTGCTGTTAGCACTGATTTTCAATAAATCAAAATGGAAGGAATGAATGAAAGAATATTTTAAGCCTAATGTGGCCAGTCATTGCCATGAGAATTTCTGCAAACCACTTTTCTGGGTCACTCAAGTGTGAAATGAGGTAGGTTGGCTCCTTGGGACTGACCACCTTAAACAGGGCAAGGTTCTAACATCAAAGCCCCTGAAGAGCCAAGACTCACAAATCAGCCGTCTCCTGTTGGGATTCAGTCAGTTAATCATGCAAGTTCAGAGAGCTCTCTGTTTTGTCTTATTATATGTCTCTGCATAGACGCTCTAATAAGCTCCCAGCTACCATCATCATAAAATATGAAGTCCGGTGACAAGGACTGTGCAAGAGAAATGTTGAAACCTCTGCAAGAGTGCTGTGGTGGTTTTCATAATTTCATCTGTGCAAGAATCTCCCTGGATATTTGTCTAAAGACATTCTCTGCAGCTGCGTTTATATAGGCTGATTCAGTGAGCCTGGGATGGGGGCAAGGAGCTTGTATTTTTAATAGACAATCTAGGTATTTCCAGTCTAGATGTTCTGGTCATACTCTGAGAAATCTGGAGTGTTCCCCAGTAAAGTCCACCTTCCATCTGTGAGTTCCTTCTACGAAGGTAGCTTGCATGTTGCTACAATGTTGAAAGCCAGTAGTATTTCAAACATCAGCAGGGTCACTCATGGTAGACAACTTTCAGCAGAGTTTGTCAACTGAGACAGACTAGACAAAGAGGCCTGGTAATCTATTTCTAAAAATCTGCCCATAGAAACTCTGTGGATCACAACAGATTATTGTCCTCTATAGTTCAGGAAGATGAGCCTCATGGGTTGGAAGAGACTCCATATACACAGTAGTCATAGCAATAGGCTTGAGCATGCCGGTGACCATGAGGATGGCGTGGGACTGAGCAAGGCTTGTTCTGTTGTATGTGAGGTTGCCACGAGTCAGAGGTGACTTGACAGCAACTGACAATACAGTGACATACCTGAAAAAGATGTCCACTCCAACAAAATACGCAACGAGAAAACTTACAAATGTTAAAAGGTGATATATCCTTTTAGTCAGGCTTAATGACCAGAGTCGATAGGCTCTGGTTACTAGGTTAATGATCAAAAGCCCTAATGTGTTGATTCCAACCCATAGGACAGACTAGAACTGCCCCATAGGGTTTCCAAGTAGTGGTTGGTGGATTTGAACTGTCAACCTTTTGGTTAGTGGCCAACCTCTTCACCCTTGCATCACCAGGGCTCCAAGTTAGTGACAGAATCTGAGAAATGATTCCCAACTCAGCAGGAAGAAGAACTTAGCTCCCAGGGAGCATTTGTCAATGTCTGGAGATAATTTTTTATGCCATGACTAGGGGTGTTTCACTCTTCACCTAACAGGTGGAGGCCAGGAATACTGCTAAACATCTAACAACATATAAGACACAACCATATCCAGCTCAAGATGTCAACAGCACTGAGGTTGAGAAACCCAGTCCAAAGTCAAGATCACATCCAATCAAACAGGGATGTCAGGCAACGTATCTTAAAAGGGTCATGTGATAAGAAGACCAGAATTTGCTGACTAAGCCTTGGGAAGACACAATTTCAACACCCTGCTATCTCAGCACTTACGGGGCTAAGTCATATTTGTGAGACTACTTGGTTAATAAAGCAAACACCTCATAATTGAAGCTTACTATTTAATGTAGAAGCTGGGTGGTTTTCTTAAGGAATAGTGTGATACCACAACAATGGCTGAATGCCTAATAGGGTCACTGACGCTAATCAGAAATACCTCACTCCCATTACGTAACCAACAGAAAACAACAATCCAAGAGAGGTGTGCCTTTGATGAAAGCTCTGCATCAACAGTAGGTTAAGAAGCTCATTCTTAGCATCTGTCCTCTACTCTTAGACTTCCTTGGTGGTGCACATGGCAACATGCTTGGCTGCTAGCCAAAAAACTGGCAGTTCAAATGCACCCAGAATGGCCTCAGAAGAAAGGCCAGCCAATCTACTTCCAAAAAATCATGGAAAACCCCGTGGAGCACAGTTCTCCTCTGAGGCACATGGTTGCCATGAAATGAGGTCCTCATGAATTAGCATCCACTAGAAGGACAATTGTTTGTTTTGTTTGAGTCAGTTTGGGGTTTCTGTCTTCTTTTCTTGAAGAGAGGTCCCTGGGGACCACATACAGTTTGCACTTGATGGCTAACTAAAAGGTGGATAGTTAAAACCTACCCATTGGGTCCATGAAAGAAAGGCCTGGTGATTTGCATCCTGAAGATTATAGCCCAGGAAAACTTATGGAACACAGTTCTGCTCTGCATCAAGTGGTGTCACCTTATGTTAGAATTCACTTGACAGTGTTTGGTTTTTTTATTCTCAGAAATATGAAACAGAGAAGTTGGGACCCTCTTCTTGGTGCCACAAAGGAATTAGTAATGCCAGAAACTGGAAGCATGCACAATTTTAAAGCAGGAGCCCACTTAGAAGCTGAGTCAATAAAAAGGAGGAAACGAGAAAGGTGATTTGCGCTACCTCAGTGTTAAGACAGACCAGCTGACAAAGAGGCGTATCACTTCAGCTTATTTACTGATTAGTTGGTCATTGAAAACTCCATGAGCATGTCAGCCTGATGACCTTTAAAATAATTTTTCATATTATTACTGACAACAGACAGAAGCAGCAAGCTCAATCTGCTGAAATCGTTGTTTCTTCAAAGTCTCTGTTGACCAGATCTTCAATACAAAAACGAACAAACTGTTCTGACAGGGATAATAACAGAGCTGGAGAAAAATGTGAAACAAAACTCTAACTCAAAAAGAAAGACCAGACTTAGTGGCCTGACGTAGATTGGAGAGAGTATGTATGGCCCCTGGACAGCTCTTCAGCTCAGTAGTGAAGTCACTCTTGTGGTTCACTCTTCAGCCAAAGACTGGACAAGCACCTAAAACAAAACCAGACTAAAGGGGAGCACCAATCCAACGACAAGGACTAGAAGGCAGGAGAGGACCAGAAAGCTGATAATAAGGAATCCAGTGTTCAGTAGGGAGAGTGCTGACCTGTAGTGGGGTTAGTAACCAACGTCAAAAAACAATGTGTCTTCACTGTTTAATGAGAAATGAGTTTGTTCTCTAAACCTACATCTAGAGTACAATTAAAGAAAATAAATAAAACTGAAAAAAAAATCAATAAACCAAAAACCAACCCATCACCATAGATTCAATTTTGACTCAAATCAACCTTATAGGACAAACGACACTTGCCCGTAGAGTTTCCAAGGAGCAGCTGGTGGATTTGAACTGTTTGTCTGTTGGTTAGCAGCCAGGCTATTCACCACTGCTGCACAAGGGCTCCAAAAAGAAAGAAAAGAATAAGTAAGTGTAAATTTAAATTAGGAGTATCTCCTATGTTCCAGGCATTTCTTAATCTTAAAATTCAAGGATGCTCACAAGGAAAGTCTTGACCATTCAACAGCTGTACCTAGTGTATTAGACATAGAAGCTTCCAGATGGAAAAACGGAGGCATCATTGAAAAGTAGATTACTGGGGGTGGGGGGGGGGGAATGACTGGAAGGGAGGACAAGGAACAGGACGCAGTAACACCAATACCTTTGTCAAAGATGGTGTCAGGATATGCAGAGGCCAGCTGCTGAAAAGGAACGGGTCTCCAGCAGATTTAAAAAAAAAAAAAAAAAAAAACTGACATGCTTGTGAGTTTTAGGGACCACTCAAAGAAGTACAAGGGTGACAAGGCCCTAGAATCAAGAACTATTTCCATTTCTGTAGTACGGTTGCTCTCCTGCTGCATCGTAAGTGCTTTTGTCTTTCCTTAGCAGAAATGAAAAAATGTAATCTAGTTTTTCTGCAAATGGCAATCAAATAGAGAATAAAAGTATGGGTGGAAATAATTAAAAAGAAAAAAACAACTTCTCTTTTTGATGAAATGTTAACATCATTTCATCCACAGTGAGCTGTCCCCCCTGCTCTGCTTCCTTGGGGATAAGAACCCACAGAGCTGGGACAACGCTGGAATGGGAGGCAGCACAGACCACCTGCGGGGCTTATTAACGGGCTCTCAGACTCTGTAAGGGAAAGCCTGGGGAGTCTACATTTTCAGCAAGCTCCCGGGGCGATGCCTATGCTTCCTGTCTGTAGACCTCATTTTAAATAATAAGAGATTAGGCATTTCTTCTAAGGTTTTACATAAATTCTATTAATTCAGTAAATATTTGCCAAGTGTCTGAGATACAAAGCATGGGAGACGTAAAATTGAATACTACTCGGTGCTTGTTCTCAAAACTCCTAAGGAAGGGAGCAGAGCCTCAATGCTGAGGAAGCAAAAGGCGGGGCTGACGGCACTGAGGGTGTGCCATGGGGGCCCGTCGCTGCCATGCCAGGGCCCACAGTGAAGTCCGCAATCTCGATTGTTCTAAGTGCTACATACCTCGTTGCTCGTACCACTACCGTCACCTTGGAAGATCTTCCCTTGGAAAGCTATGCACCATGCCAACACCTAGTCTGCCCTTCAAAGCAATTTTGGACCTCTTTTTGCTGCACCTTTTGGAGCACCGTGGCATGATGGCAAGTTCATTAACTTAATCATATAGCAATCTGTAAGGGAGATTTTAGCCAGCAAACAAATAACGATATTGGGACACCTTTCCTACTCACCTAATCTGGCCCCTAATGACTTTTTTCTTTACCAGAAGATAAAGGAAATATTGATAGGAAGACATTGGGAAGACATCCAAGACATCAAGGGTAATACCACGACAGCTCTGATGGGCACTCCACTTGTCAGACCTCAGACGCAATCATCAAACACCAAATTGGGTGAGGGCACCCATGGAAGATGAGTCACCCCCAGGTTGGAGGTCACTGTGCAACAGGCACAACGAAGAGTCAAATGTGCCCATGATCATGAGGACAGCGCAGATCTGGGCAATGTTTTGTTCAGATCCACAGAAAGACTCCGTGAGTGGGAGATACCCACCAGCAATTAACAACAAAAGTAGCAGTGTAAATATTTTTAATTCATTTTTTTAAGTTAAAAAAGATAACCCAGAAATTTCACACCTGGATTTTCACAAAAGGGAAAGAAAAAACACATTTCCACAAAAAAGACATGTACCAGGATTTTCATAGCATCTTTTATTCATAATGGAAAGAACTGCCTAAAAACATACATTGACAGCAAAATGGACATGAAAAAAGTAGTATATATTGTGCAGTGGAACAATGAACTACCAATAGAAGGAGAAATCTTGTTATAAGAAGCCTAAAACATTAAAAAAAAAATCCTTTTCAATCCATTGCCGTCAAGTTGATTCCAGCTCATAGCAACCCTGTAGGATGAGTCGAACTTCCCCATAGAATTTCCAAGGAGCACCTGGTGGATTTAAACTGCTCACCTTTTGCTTAGAAGCCATAATACTTCACCACTATGGAACTAGGTTTTCTAGAAACATAAAAAGGGTGTATATATTCGAGGGCACTTGGCTTTGGCATATATATATGTATGTATATACATATATACACACATACATATATATGGCACTAGGTTTTCCAGAAACATAAAAAGGGATATATAGATGTATATATATGCCCACTGCCATTGAGTCAGGTCCAACTCATAACAACCCTATAGGTTAGAATAGAACTGCCCCATAGAGTTTCCAAGGAGTGCCTGGCAGGTTTGAACTGCTCACCTCTTGGTTAGCAGACACAACACTTAACCCACTGCACCACCAGGGTTTTGTGTGTGTGTATGTGTGTGTGTGTGTGTGTGTGTGTATACACATATATGTATACATACACATATATGTATGCCCTTTGAGGTCACTGTTGCAGTCACTGTGTGAAATACATAAATATATGACATCTGACAATTAAGTTCACAAACTCGTACTAGAAAAAGTGCTACATATGTCATTGCTGAATATCACTCCAGCCACTATAGTCACCTTCAAAGTACACCCCTATGCACCAAAGCCAGTGCCTAGTCCACCATTCAAAGCAATTTTGGGAACTCTTTTCCCAGAATGGCCATCAGAGCTGTCGTGGTATTACCCTTGATGTTCTCAGTGTTATCAAAATGTCTTCCTTTCAATATTTCCTTTATCTTTGGGTAAAGAAAAAAGTCACTGGAGGCCAGATCAGGTGAGTAGGAAGGGTGTTCCAACACAGTTTTTTTGTTTTCTGGCTAAAAACTCCCTCGCAGACAACCATACCATGAAGTTTGTGAGTTTGTCACTGTGCCACCATGTGCAATGGCCAGTCCAGGAAGAGTTCCAAAATAGTTTTGAAGGGTAGCCTAGACGCTGGTGTCGGCGCATAGCTTCCCAAGGGGAATAAGTCAAAGGTGACTGTAGTGATATTCAGCAATGAGGTATGTAGCACTTAGAACAGTTAAGTTCATGGATTTGTCGGACCTTATATATGTTACAAGTGAAGTATATGAATATATAATTACATTTATAAAATTGGCAAAACTGACCTATGTTGATAGAATTAGAAAGTGATTGTGTAGGCAGCCAGGGAGGGGGAAGACTGAATGAGAGGAAGCCCAGAGGCGTACTCATGTCTTAGTGTCTATATTCCAGCCTGCTTTGAAAGGTTTGTTCCTTGAGGAAATCACTGATTCCAGTACTAGGGAAGAAAAATGCTGATGAGCCTAGAATAGCTGATTATGTCAGAAAATAAAAGTATTCTCTAAGAGTGATGAGGATCATATCTAAATAACATACAAGCCAGCTTGATGGTGTTTCTATTGTCAAAATCCTGGATATATGAAAATCAAAATAAGTATTAATTGATTTTAACATATTTAATACAATAAAAATCAATAATCTCACATTGATATAAATAAAGAAATAAATAGAGGAGAAAGTTGTTTCTTGTGGTAGAACACCGAGCGTAAAAGAAATGATGCCATTAAAACTCATCAACAAACCCTCAAATTCATGAGTAAAATTTTGCTGAAAAGTAAATATCTACACAGTGTCAAGGTGTTTTCCTACAAATTGTTAATTATGAAGGAGAAAATATCAACTTTACAGTGAAGAAACGAAGTATACATCTTCACCAAGTGATCAAAGTTACTATTAACCAAATTTACATAAATCCATGCAGTGTGTCTCCTGATACTGTGTACTCAGAAGGACTCAGCAACCTCTCTGTAGCATATCTACAAAAAAATGCACACTGTGAGTCTAATCATGAGGAAAGTCAGACAGGCCCAAATAAAGGTATATTCTAAAAAAAAGAAGGAAAAAACTTAGCCTCTGTCCTTCAAATTTGTTGAGGTCAAGAAAGACAGAAAAAGGCTGTGGCACTGAATCAGATTGAAGGACACTGAAGAGACACACCGAGGACTGCACTGGACCTCAAACCAGCAGAAAAAATAATTATGAAAAGGATTGTCTGAGACATTTGACTAACTTTGAGGTGGACTGTGGGTTAGATAACAACCTTTAAATTGATACTGAATTTCCTAGTTCTTAGGCGAAACAGGCCAAATACTTGCAATTAACTCCAAAATGGTTCAGAAAGAAATTATGTGTGTATATAAAACATTATATACAAGGACTGCTGCATACAGGGACTGCCAATTAAGTTCACAAACTCATTTTAGAAAAAGAGCTACCTGCCTCATTGCTGCCTATCACTACAGTCACCTTCAAAGTCCCACCCTTGGGAAGCCGTGCACTGACGCTGGCACCTAGTCCACCCTGCAAAGAAATTTTGGACCTCTTTTTTGGGAATGACCATCAGAGCTCTTGCTGTTTTACCCTTGATATCCTGAATGTCATCCAAATGTCTTCCTTTCAAGATTTCCTTTACCTCTGTGTGAAGAAAAAAGTCACTGGAGGTCAGATCAGGTGAGTATGGAGGGTGTTCCAGTTAAGTTTGCCAACCTGCCACCTTTCCACTGTGCTCAATGATCATTCCGGAAAGAGTTCCAAAATTGCTTTGAAGAGTGGACTAGGTACTGGCATTGGTGCAGAGCTTCCCAAAGGGAGTACTTCAAAGGTGTCTACAGTGCTATTCAGCAACGAGGTATGCAACGCTTAGAACAGTTAAGTTCTCAGACTTGTCAGATCTCTTCTCTATGCACGTATACTTGTATTACAGAAAATACATATATATTAGTACATGGCTCCTGTTGTGACCAAGTGCCATTGCATCAGTTCTGACTCAGAGCAGCCCTACATACAATAGAAGGAAACACAGACCAGTCCTGCAGCATGTTCACCATCGTTGCTACTCGTGTGCTTGAGCCCGTTGTCACAGCCACTGTGTCAATCCATCTTTGAACCTCCACTTTACCCAACACGGTGTCCTTCTCTAGGACTTGTCCCTCCTGATAACACATCCAAAGTATGGGAGACAAAGTCTCGCCAGCCCTGCTCCTGAGGAGCATCTAGGCTGGAGATCTTCCAAGACACATCTGTTCAGCCCTCTGGCAATCCATGGTGTAGTCAATGATTTTCACCAACACCTTAACTCACATGCATCAATTCTTCTCCAGTCTTCGTTACTCACTGTCCAGCTCTCTGAAGGTGTAGTATTACAGACATATAGTACATACATAACGATTAAGCAAACTGAGAAAAATGTAAACATTTCATGAGTCTGAACATGTGGAGCTTTGCACTATTGTGATTATTCTTCTGTAAGTTTCAAATTATGTCAAAATGCTTTTTAAAAAAATAAAAAAAAACTCTAATTAACAAAATACCAGTTATAGTTTTAAAAGAAAGAATAAATGTTAGCCATATGGTAGAGTCCATACAGTTGGAGTTGGTAGAGATCCCAAGTCATCCGAACAGTACTCGGCCACCTGTGGACTCTGCCCACCAACGGGTCATCCTACCTGCGTGTCTGAGCTTTGTCAGGGACAGCCCATTTAGTTCTCAGATAGCTTTGTTCTTTTCCCTACTGCACGTCCACATCTGTGGTCATATGTAACTCTTACCCACTGCCTCTCGTGGCCAAGTTATAGACCCAAATGTTCCTTCTCTGCAAGCCTGAAATAGGCTTAACTCGTTGTAAAAGTATGCATGCTTACTCTATTTATAATCTGTTTATATCCCATGTGAAACCCTGATGGTACAGTGATTAAGAGTTTGGCTGCTAAATAAATGGTTGGCAATTTGAATCAACCAGGCTGTCCTTGGAAATTCTATGTATGGAGTAGTTCTCATCTGTTTTAGAGTCACTGTGAGTTGGAATCAAGTCAATCACAATGAATTTGGTATATCTTATAGAAAGACTCAAAATGCTGAATTCTTTGAAGGAAATGAATAAGAAACATCCTTCTTTGGATAGCCATTTATATCAAATTAAAAAGAACAAACAAACCTGAATGGTTTCTGACCCAGAACCATTCCTAAGGAGTGACTGGTGTATTCGAACTGCTAATCATTTGGTTAGCAGCTGAGCTCTTAACCACTGTATCACCAAGGCTCTTGTATCACATTTACTGGCTCCAAATAGGAGTTTATTTAATGTCATTTATGTATTTTTTAACTCAATAGAATGAATTGCAGTTGACTCTTGAGGATGAGGACCATGCTTTATGACCTCTGCTGCCAGTTCTTTGGACAATGCTTGGTGTTATAGCTACTTGTCTATAATATGTTGAATTAATGAATCCTCTATTGAAAATAGTGTGCTTCTCAGGCTAGACTTTCTGTTTTACACATGTTTACAGCCCCCAAAGTATTAAAGCAGCAGCCTGAGCCCAATAACATTTGAATGAAGTTCTCACTGGATCATATTTTGCACCCATAAGACAGATTTAACAAGTCACTTCAATGGACAATTAATGAACACCTTCTATGAGGGAAGAGTGCAGTAGATACTGGATGTATGAATGAATGAACCTTAATTCAACCTTAAAGTATCTTCTTCTATAAAGCAAGTGTGATTCAGTGACCATAAGAAGGAGAATTTCCTAAGTGCAAACTACATATCATTTCAAGTGTTTTGATGGCTGCTATCATTCCAAAGAATAAACGCTTCAGTTTTAATAACAGCTATATGTATACTCAGAGGTGAAGAATGTGGGAAAAATAAAATCCATCAAAAAGAGGAAAAAGTACTGCATGATTTTAGCAGTTGCTAACCATCTATTGACAAAATCTTTAGAACCCCTAACAGCACAGTGTCGTAACTCAGACACCTAGTCACAATTCTTTCAGCAGTTGGTGGGGTCAAAATCCCACTAGAGTTCCGAGTTCTGCAGAGAGAGAATAGAGAAATAAACCAAAAGGAAATTAAATTTCACTGAACCGGAAGATTTTACAGCTTGTGCTTGTCATGTATTGAATTGTGTGTCCTCAAAAATATGTGTATCAATTTGGCTGGGCCGTAATTCCCAGTTGCTATAAACCCCGCTCCTATGATACTAGTGAGGGAAGATGGCTGGCTGTTGGGTTGGGGGTCAAAGTGTAAGACTGTACTGTGCTCTGAGGCCATCTTTTGGGAAATAAAGGAAAGGGAAGCAAGTGGAGAGTTGACAACCTTCACACCATCAAGAAAGAAGCAGAGCTGGGGACCTTCGTACCATCCAGAAAGAAGCAGTGCCAGGCACATAGTGCATTGTTTGGAAAGGACCTGCCATTCCTGCACCTTAGAAGCTCCCCATCCAGGAACAGATTGACAACAAGGACCTTCCTCCAGAGACAACAGAGAAAGCCTTCCCTGGAGCCTGCTGCGCTGAATTTAGATTTCTAGTCTGCTAGATGGTGACAGAACAAAATTTCTCTTTTTAAAGCCGTCCGTTCATGGTATTTCTGTTAGAGCAGTAATAGATGACCGAGACAGTGCTCGACAGTCACCCCAGAGGAGAAAGATGTAGATGTGCTGCCTCCCTGAAGGTTACAGCCTGGGGAACCCTACGGCGCAGGTCTACTCTGTCTTATAGGGTTGCTGTGAGTCAGAATCAACTTGATGGGTATGGATTTGGTTTGGGGTTTGGGATGAAAGGAAAAAATCAATGTTTTCAGCATCCAGCAGCTAAGCAATATTCCTGTTTCTACCCAGCAGAGATCAGGAATTGCAGTACATGTGGATTAAAGTTAGTTAGCCATCACCCTATCCTGGTTGTGCAGTCTGAGATTTTAAAAAAGTGGTGTGAGGGAGGATTTAGTTAACTATTATTGGATGAAATTAGTTGATGAATTCAAGAACGTAAAAAACACAGTAAAACAAATAACCAGAACAAAACTGTTGTTCGTGCTTGAGTGAAATAAATTTATTAGGATGCAGACAGAAGGACCCCTTTCACCCTGCCCAGTTTGTCATACAGTAACATAGACATCAACAGTGCACGAGCAGAGCAACCTTGAACAGCAGTCCTGCCTCACGGCCAAAATTCAGGCTTGTCAGGGAAACACGTCTAGCTTTCTGTGTCTGTAGGTGAGCATCAGACCTGTATCTGAAGCCCTGTGATCTGTTTTGGCACCAAAGAAGACCAGGTCCGTGGAATGAAGTCGGAAAGAAGATAGAAGACCTATCTCCTCCGCTCACCTGGAGGTGGGAATAGTCAGCACTCTTCAGGTTACTCTGTGCTTGGGGAACTGATTGACAGTCTTGGAGTCACCGGAAGTTATCAGTCCGTCAGTAGGTGCTGTAGCCGAAGCCAGAGCCAGAGCCCCATGGCCTGAAGCAGCTGCCCCCATAGACACAGCCCAGGTGGCCCATGTTGCTACCACCAAAGCCGTAGCCCAGGGAACCGTAGCCGTCCCATCCACAGCCGTAGTTCAGAGGAGAGCCCAGCGGCACGACGCAGTTCAGAGGGGTGGCTCGGAAGCTCCTGTGGAAGTTGGTGCCGTAGTAGGGAAAGCCTGGGAAGTAGCTTCCGCAGCTGAAGAAACGAGTCATGATGGCAGGATTTGGAAAGGATTTGGATAGACTGCAGAGAGCAAGCTACCCAAGTGTGAATGAAGGCCTCCTTCCGCACGTCGCTTTTTATACCACATGCTGATGGGCACGGCACACTTGTTTGGACAACTTCCTATCCACTTGCATAAGTGACCCCATTATTTTTCTAATAAAATGCATATAAAGGAATCCAGAGACTCCCTCCCCATGCTTTTGTTGGCTTCGCTGCTTGCAGAGGAATGTGTCCCATCTTCAAAGCCAGTGGCCACTCTTGAGGTGTGATTTAATTCTTTTCATCAGTGCCCCATGGCTTAACTATCTTTCTGATTGCATCAAATGAGATTCTTTCAGTCTTGTGATTACAAACTCCTCCCCACTGGCAGAGTCACATTAAACAAAGCTTCGGCAAAAAAAAAAAATGCAAACACTTCAAGACCATACCACAGACTGATGTCTTTTGACCTTTAGATCATGCTAATATACTAACTTGAAATTCTCCAGCCTCTTAAAATCCACTCTAAGCGTCATTCAATAAACTGCTACACAAATTCATCAGAAACAGCCTGTGACACAAGCTGCAAGTGATCCAAATGGCAGCATGGCTATAGGTACCATGCCAGTAATTCTCATGTATTTCATTTACGAGCATCTTCTTGTTTAATATGTTGTTTTTTTCTTTATGAAGAACATACAGTCTTTACTTGTAGATCTTTTTGGAGATTGCCAGGATGTCTTGCTAAGGAGTTGTAATATGGGCAGTGAGTGGAATGACACCCCATTTGAAAGTCATATTAGACCATGCCTGACTGATACCGACCCCTAGTCAAGTGAACCTGAAGGCAGTGGTCCCTCATGAAAGTAAACCAGAAACAACTTGAGCTCAGCAAGATTAAATCTTTTCTTTTTCAAATGTTAAAGTACTGTCTTAGAGGTAAAATAAGAGGTTGGGTTCTCTGAAAATAGAAGAAGAAAATATGCCAGATCCCAATTGTTATGGACTGAACTGTATCCCCCCAAAATGCATGACTACTTGACTAGACCCTCATGAAAGTAAACCAGAAACAACTTGAGCTCAGCAAGATTAAATCTTTTCTTTTTCAAATGTTAAAGTACTGTCTTAGAGGTAAAATAAGAGGTTGGGTTCTCTGAAAATAGAAGAAGAAAATATGCCAGATCCCAATTGTTATGGACTGAACTGTATCCCCCCAAAATGCATGACTACTTGACTAGACCATGATTCCCAGTGTTGGGTGACTGTTCACCATTTCATCGTCTGATGTGATTTTCATCTGTGTTGTAAATCCTGCCTCTGTGATGCAAAAGAGGCATAGGCTGCATCTCAAGTCAGTCTTTTTTGAGACATAAAAGAGAGAAATGATTAAGAGAAAAGTGAGCAGAGAGACCCGTGACCTCATACCACCAAGAAAGTAGCACAGGAAACACAGTTCGTCCTTCGAACTAGAGATTCCTGGGTGGAGAATCTCCTAGACCAAGGGATGATTGAGGACAAGGACCTTCCTCTAGAGCTAACAGATAGAAACAGCCTTGCCCTGGAGCTGGCTCCCTGAATTTGGACTTTTATCATACTGGACTGTGAAAGAATCAACTCTTGTGTGTTAAATACATCCATTTGTGGTATTTCTGTTACAGTAGCACTGATAAACACCAACTCCTTTTGCTTATTCCCTTTAACAGACAACATACAGTGCAGTTGACAAAACCAATTGTATCTACCTGCTAGCCCTTCATTAAGATTCTTTCTCTTTTCAGTTTGTCTAACAGACAGCTGCCAACAGATCATTTGACATCTAGACAATTTCCTGTCTCCTACAAATTGATTATATATCATAAAAGTCTGCAACTGACAATCATCAGAAGATAATGTGCATTTTCAAATTTATGGTAGTTAACCCAAATAACATGTGCATTTCCTGCATTTGTTTGCCAGTCATGCCCTTCCCCTGGAAGGTATTTTTGTAAGCACCTGTATGGTATTTGTGTGTGTGTAACAACATGTTGTCATGAAGGATTTCATTTTACTTGAATCCTCAATCAGCATCCATGGAAACAGCAGACAAGAAAACAAACAACATTTTGCAACAGGCAAATCTGTAGCAAAAGTTCTCTTTAAGTCGTTTCTTATATTGAGGGCAAAGGTGCACCTGCTCCAAGCCATAGTATTTTCAGTCATGTCCTATGCATGTGAAAGCTGGGCAATGAAAACAGATAACTTAATGCTTTTGAATTACAGTGTTGGAGAAGATCATCGAACATACCGTGGACTTTCAGAAAAACTAACGAATCTCACTTGGAAGAAGTACAGCCAGATGCTTCTTAGAAGCAAGAACAATGAGATTTCGTCTCATACACACTGAACATGTTTTCAGGAGGGAACTGTTTCAGGAGAAGGACATCGTACTTTATAAAGTAGACAGGAAAAAAGAGGAAACCCCTCAAAGAGATTAATTGATACAGTGTCTGCAACAATAGATTGAAGCATAGAAAAGATTTTGAGGATGACACAGGAGGGGGCAGTGTTTCATTCTGTTATACATTGGGTCGCTATGAGTTCAAACCAACTCACAGGCACCTAACAGCAACAGCATCAGACAATACAGATCAGTCAAAAATACTTTTGTAAATAGAGAGAGCAGAGGTGACAAAGAAATGTCACTGATGAGTAGTAATTTCCTTGGTAAATTTAGTTTGACTGATTTTACTTCTCCAATAGCCTTTTAACTTGTAATTTGGATGTTATGCCACCAGGTGGCAGTAGTATTTCAGTTATTCAGTATGAACTACGGAACTCTCTGGGGTTCTGACACATAAGCAAACAGAAAGATTCCTTGAAGAATTTGTTTGAAGTTCGGATTTCCAGATCTCCTGTCTCACAACCACCAAGAGATACTAAAAGTCTATATTTTTAATGAGTGCCTTGGGTGGTTCTCATGGATAAATCGTCCTGATAAATTCCAGGGCAAGTTTTTCCTACAGTTTCAAGGCATCAGTCTTTACTTAACCTGTGTAAAAGAGCCCTGAGGGCCTTTACTTCTCACTGACAGATGTTTAACCTCGACCAAGGTGACTGGCTTCCTTCCTTTAATTCTGCCTCACACAAAGCATTAAAGGATAAACATCTTAGTTTGTCTTTCTGTACTCTACTTCTTTTCACAAGATGTATCTCATTAGAAAAGGACAACCGGACATCTAGGCATCATCCCAGAGGATTCTATCTTCTATTAAAATTTTAGAGAAATTTCTCAGGTATTTGTTATTTGAAATTTATTTTTGTAATAAATATTACTGATAACAACAAATCGCTATGGAAGGCTTACTCTGTGCGAAGCACTTTGCCTGCACTATTTATTTATGTATTTTTACCAATACTTAGGATTTAGGGGCCCCCGGATGACACAAATGAAACATTTAAGGGCAACCACTTTGGACACTTGCCCTCCAGAGCAAATAGTCTTAACAGGTGACATTTGAGGACCTCTAGCCTAATGGAAAAATTCTACTCTGACCTATAGGGTTTCTATGAGTCTGACGCGAGTCTACTCCAGTGGGGGGTTTCTTAGCCTAAAGGAAGAATCTCTGGTGGTGTAGTGGTTAAGTGCTGCAGCTGTTAATTGAGGAGTCGGCAGTTTATGTCCACCAGGTGCTCCTCAGAAACTCTATGGGGCAGTTCTACTCTGTCCTATATAGGGTTGCTATGAGTCAGAATGGGCTCAAAGTTCACGGGTTTGGTTTGTTTACTTTTTTAAGCTAGAAGAGTTCCTGGGTGGTGCAGTGGTTAAGCACTTGGCTACTAACTGGAGGGTTGGTGACTCCAGCCCACCCTAAGGCTCCTTAGAAGTAAAGATCACAGCCATGAAAGTCCTATGGAGTTTATAGAATGTTTTGATCAGAGATCCAATAGATGGATTTTGATCAAAAGAAAGAAAATTATGAAACTCAAATTGAAATTCTCATCGGAAACTAGACTTACTGGATGCATTGAGACTGGAGGGATCCCTGAATCTATTGCCTGAAACTGTCCCATGAGGTCTTTAAATAACAGTCTAGCTCAGTTAATAAAGAAGGTTTGTCTTGCATTATCTTGTAGAAATAATGCATTATCCTTAAAGGCATTATCTCTATGAGATCAAACTGACAACAATAGTTGTAAAGCACAGTTGAGAACTTTGATGGGCAGAGAGTCTAACTTAACAGTGATGAAACAACCTGGGTATAAATAATGAGAATGGCAACACGATGTGAATTGTGTCCATTTTAATGAACTATACGTATAAAAATTGTTGAATGGTTGTTTTATATATTTTCACCAAAAAATAAAAATAAAATCCTATGGAGCACAATTCTTCTCTGAAACACGTGGGCTCACCATGAACCAGAATACAGACCAGAGAGGATGACAACTGGGAAAGATGGCTTACTGTGCACTCCTCCAGAAATTTTGCAGATGTTCATTCATTAAATTTTCATCACGATCATATGGTGTGGGTATCATGACTTTTTGTAAGACTAGAGTCAGCAATTTTAAGTAAATTGCCCAAGGTTACTCGGTTAATAACGAGCAGAGCCAAGATCTAAACCCATTCTGTCTGGCTCCAAAGCCCATGCTTTTAACTGCTTTACTCTGCTTCATTTGATATGTCATTAATATTTCAAAAGTTTCAGCTCATGAAGTGCCTCAGATCCATAACTCACTATGTCATTTTCCTAAAGAACATATCACTCAGGAAAGGCTACATTTTGATGTTATAACAAGCAGCCCAAAAGCTTCAATGCTCTGAAAGCTCAGAAGTTGACTGCGTGCTCATGCTACCTATGAATCCTTCTCGGGTCAGTGGATGTCTTGAATGCCTCTTTCAAAGGCTTGAGCCAGCATAGCTTTTGTTCCCTGAAACAGCCCTGAAGGGAAAACGGGTATATCACAAATCCCATGCTATCTCTGAAAGATGTTCACCAAATGCCACCCATCACTTCCTTGTTCTTCTCATCACCTAAAGCAAAGTTACACAGCCACAAGTGACTTCAAAGGTCAAGAAGTGCAAAGCTCCCATGGACTGGATGGCAGAAATCCACAACGTGACAAAACAAAACCAACAACTTCTGCAAAGAGTTTCTATTTCTTACAGGGACCGAAACTATTTCAGCTACTTTTAATGCTGTTCTTGAGTGCCCATTCTAAGCAGTAAGAGAGTAAAATGACCATAATAATGACAGGGACTCTTAAGACTCTGTAATGTAATCCGAGGTCATTCTGATACTGAACAATTTTGAACAGGTAGATTTCTACAGGATATTTATGTAGTCCCTTCACTATTAATCTGCCTGTATTATCAGTGTCCCTGCAGGAATCATATTTACATGGGCTCCAACAACCTGTGCCAAAACCCAACCCAACCCGTTACCCACAAGCCAGTTTCTGCTCAAAACCAACATCTCTATATGGGCTCCAAGCCCCATCAGGCAGCTGCCAAACAGTAGTGCCTTTCCTCATTTTCTCACGACACCAGTCACCTCCAGCCAAAGACTTCTCCTTTAACATACAAGTAAGATGCTGAGGACTCTATTTTGTGCCCATGAATGTGTAATTCTAAAATGTGGGGGAGTTAAGGATCTGTGGGGTGAACCTTTAACAAAAGACAGATGAGAGTCTGTGGATTCATTCTTTCCATTTTCTCACAGGGACAGAGACATCATCAGACAGCTTCTTGGAAAAATGGTCCTATGGAATCAAGCAGGTAGTCACAGCTGGCTGGGGCCAGTGCCGTCAGGCCCCTTTGCTTCCAGGATCTCCGTCCTCCCAGGCTTCCCTTTCCCATCACCCTCGCTCCCTGGAATTGCATGACCTAAAGAGCACTTCCTCTCAATCTTGGCTTTCTGGAGAACCTAGACAAAAATAGCAGCTCAAACAATTTTTGAGATCATAGCTTTACTGAGATACATTTCACATACGATAAAATTCACTCTTTTAAAAGTCTACAACTCAGTGGTTTCTTGACTATTCACATGGTTTTGTAACCATCACCTCAATCCAATTTCAGAACATTTCCGTCATACCAAAAAGAAATCTCACATCCAGCAGGAGTCCTCCCCATTCCTCCCCTGCTGCCAGCCCATGGCAACCACTCATCTACTTTCTGTCTCTACAGACTTAGCTATTCTGGACATTGCATGTCATAGAACCACACAGTGTGTGATCTTTCAAGCTTCTTTCATCTAGAAGATATGTTTCAAGATTTATCCCCATTGAGTATGTAGCAATATGTAATTCCCTTTTATTACCCCATAACATTCCATTGTATGGATACACCACACTTGGTTAACACGTTCATCAGTTGATGGACACTTGAGTTGTTTCCACTGTTTTCCTATGATGAATAATGCCACTATGAACATTTGTATTCAAACAATTTTTCATATGTCTAAACTTGAGCTCACAATTTTTTTCTATGAAACTATTTCTTCCCTAGCTTTTCCCATCTCAGGAAATGACAGGCTACCTAATTGCTAAAAGACAAATTTAATTTCGTTCTTTGTCACAATCCTTTTATTCAATTGGTCAGTAGTTTCCTTGAACGCTGTCTCCAAAATATGTCTCCAAGCTATTTACACGCCCCCATTTCCAACTCTGTCACCTCATGAAACCATCAGCTCTCCACCCTGAGCTCAAGCCTTCTCACTGGGTTCCTTGCATGCACTTTCAACTACATCCTATAGACTCAGGGTTTTTCTGCTAGCTAATGGGACCTTTTCAGAACAAACTGTCTTACTCCAGTTAAGAATTCATAATTTCCTATTGTTTCTGTGGAAGGAAATATTTCACTAGATCTTACCATGGTCTAGTTACTTCCCATCTTGCTAACCTCGCCCCATACCATACTGCCTCCCTTCCTGGGAGCCAGCTACGATGACCTCCTTCCTGTTCCTAAAACTTGCCCAGCCTGCTTTCTGGTCTCCAGGCTTTTACACTTGTTGTTTGTCTTCTTTTTCGTCTTCTGCCTGGAATGCTGTTCCCCGACCTGTCGGTGTAACTGGCTGAGCTTTGTCCTGCCGATTCCAGCGGAGAGGCCACCTTCTTCATAAAGGACTCACCAGGACATCTGAGTCACCAGCATCTCTTGCTGGGCCAGGCTTACTGCTGTTACAGCCCTAAACCCCCTGCTGTGAAGTTGATTCTGACTCATAGCGACCCTACAGACAGAGTAGAACTGGCCCATAGGGTTTCAAGGAGCACCTGGTGGATCTGAACTGCCAGCCTTTCAGTCAGCAGCTGTAGCACTTCACCACTGCACCACCAGGGTCACCATTACAACACTCTGTAATCACCTGGTTCACTTGCTGACTTCTTACCAGCCCGTCTTCCTCCCTGGAAAGTCCTGAATCTGGGAATCGTGTCTGTTTCTCTCACCACTGTGTCTCTAGCACCTTGTGTTTTGCCTGACAGGTGCTGTTGATTGTTGGGTAACAGTCCAGACTCGTAGCATCCCTATGTGCAACACTGCCCTGTCCTGTGCCAGCCCATAATCTTTGTCGTGATTGAGCCCATGGTTGCAATCCATCTTCCTGAGGGTCTTCCTCATTGCAGTGACCTTCTGCTCTGCCAAGCATGACGTCCTTCTCCAGGGACTGACCCTCCCAGACAACATATCTAAGTACATGAGACAGTGTCTCACTATTCTTTCTTCTAAGGAGCATTCTGGCCGTACTTCTCCCTAATGACTTTTAAGGAAGAAGAAAAAAAAATAGTAAAAGAAGGAGCAGAGACTCCAAACAGCAAATGATTAAGAATGACAAACACTGATGAAAAGGAAGAATTGATCAATGCAGACTCTGCCTCATCAAGGAGGTAAAGAAAAATGATGAGAAATGACATCTTAAAGCATAGAAGAGTGAAACGGTGAGTGGTTGCTGTTGTTTATTTGTTTGTTATAACATGTCAAAGTCCCTCTTCATCTTATACATGAGGAAAATGAGACAGAAGAGAAAGTGAAGGATTGACCACATTGCCAGTGTTCAGTGTTCAGGCATTGCCAGTGCCTGAAATCAAAATATCTTGAGTCCTCGTCCATCAGGGGCTTGAATTCAGTCCAATTAAATATGTAGATATTGTTGTTGCTCTCTGGTGCCATCGAGCTGTTTCTGACTCATGGTGACCACACGACAACTGAACAAAATCCTTCTGGCCCTGTGCCACCCTCACAACTGTTGTCACGCATCAGTCTACCATTGCAGCCACCGTGTCCGTCCATCTCACTGCGGGTCGTCTGCTTTTTCACTGACCCTTCTCTTCACCAAGCAGGATGTCCTTCTCCAGGCACTGGTCCCTCCTGACAACACGTCCAAAGTATGTGGGATGTAATCTCACCATCCTCACTTCCAAGGAGTATTCTGGTTGTACTTCTTCCAAGAGAGATCTCTAGACGTAGACACAGAGACAAACAGATCTTTTTGTGTCTCTTACCTGCTGTGGCAGACAAACTCCAAGGAATCTTCTGTTAGTCCCTCTCCTGGAATATGCTTCTCCTGGAATTGTATAGTCCCCTCTTCTTGAGTGTGTGTAGAAGCTCTATATGAATATAACATGTATATTACATAAGATTTTAACATCTCTGTTACTGAGAGACTCTTCCCTACTGGTTTTAATAAAGCAAGCTATCCATGTTGCAGAGACCCATGTGACAAGGATCTGAGGCTGCCATCCAAACAGTAGCCAGTGACAACCGTGAGGCATTCAGCCCAACAGCCTGCAGGGAGCTGGATTCTGCCAACAACTGCAGGAATTTAGCAGTGGATCCCTCCCCACCAGAGTCACAGGATGAGACCACAGGCTCATCCATCCTCTTGGCTGCAGCTTTCAGAATAAATTGAGGGTCTGGAATGCTGGCCCACAGACAATGTTAAGACAATAAAGACATTTTCTAAGCCACTAAGATTGTAGCCCACCACCTGTCTCTCTGCTTGTTGTACTCTGATGGTTTGCATGTGTTAAGATGCTGGAAGTCATCTCATCAGTATTTCAGCAGGGTCACCACAGTGTGAAAACCCTGGTAGTGTAGTGGCTGAGTGCTGTGGCTGCTAATCAAAAGCTCAGCAGTTCAGATCCATCAGGCACTGCTTGGACACTCTGTGGGGCAGTTCTACTCTGTCCTATAGGGTCACTATGAGTTGGAATCAACTCGACAGAGACAGGTCTGTTTTTGGTTAACCATGGTTTACAGGTTTCAACAGAGCTTCCAGACTAAGACAGACTAGAAAGAAAGGCTTAGTAATTTACTTCTTAAAATTAGCCAGCAAGAACCCTGTGGGGTCACAACAAGAATACTGTCCAATAACACGCTGGAAGATGACTCTCCTGGTCTAGAAGGCACACAAATACACAGTGATTGCAGCAACACATTTTGGTGTACCCATGATCGTGGAGATGGTACACATGGGTTTTGTTTGGTTATTTATAAGAATACCAGGATCATAACTGACTCAATGACAATTAACAACAATGGCAAGCCTGTAGTAATATCGATACACAGCCGTAGCAACCAAATACGGCCATGTACACACACACATGAATCCATCACTATCCAAGTAGCTCCAAAGCTAATCTTAAATCCTTTCACCTTTCTTCATTTCCCCTTGCCCCAGCCGTCAAAAGCCATCATTTATGTACTTCCCACACTTGTTTCAGGTCTGACCCACGCAACTCTTGTGCACGGTCCTTGACACGATGAAGAATGGGGACAAGCCAGCTCAGCTGGCCTTCCTAGTCTTTATCTTCACCTTTGCCCCAGCTTTCAAAATCGCTGCCAGCTATTTCAGCTGTCCTTGACACATCCATCCACCACAGACTTCTGCCCTTGATGGATTCCATGTTCCCACTCGTCCAATAGCATCCTCTTTTTTATGCTCCAGGATTACTATGACTCATCCTTTGTGGAAAAATATCTTTTCTCTCATTTCTGGAGATGCAGACAAGGTGTAAGGGGTAGGTATCTGTGTGTAGTCTGTCATTTCAATACAATAGTCTTTTCAGGGTAATTTTCACTGTGTTATGTTGCCTCCCCCAAAATCCAGTTACAGACATTTTTCCTGGAACTGAATTCTGGCAGGAACTTTTTATAATTGTTCTTGTAAGTACTGTGGAACTAGTACAAAATGTAAATATGAAGAATATTTGACGGCATTGCCAAATGCTAGAACTATAATGGTAGGAATGGCCATCCCCTAACACGCCAGAGCTCATTAATCTTATAATTAGTGCCATTGATAATAACAACAAAATTAAGATTTGTTGAAGCTTTCTTATGTCTAACACTCTTCCAATTGTCTTACAAGCATTAGTTTTTCTAATCTTTACAAAATCCCTTTAGTTACCTACTGCTATTATCCCCATATTACAGCCAAGGACACGAGGTGCAGAGAAGTTAAATAACATGCAAAGGTCTCATAATCCTTAAGTGTCAAATCCAGTATTTTAACTCCTGGTGGCATGGCAGTTAACAGCTTAGCTACTAACCGAAAGGTTGGCGGTTCAAATCTTCCAGATGCTGCTTGGAAACCCTAGGGGGAAGTTTTCCTCTGCTCTACAGGATCACTGTCAGAATTGAGTCAAAGGCAGTGAGTTGGCTGGTTTGTTCATTTGGCTTTTGTTTGTTTTTAAATCTGAGTGAATGATAAGAGTAGGTGATACAGTAAGTAAGAGTCTAATAAAAGGATATTTTAGAGCAAATCTAGGCTAAAGCTCAAGTCAGATCCCATGAATTTGTAAGTTCTTTACTATGATGATTTCATTACCCTTAGAGTAGTACTGGCACAGGGAGAAAGAGTGAAAGACAACGATTGGTGGATTCCTTAAGGCTGAATCCCACTGACAAAGAAAGAAGACAATTGTGGCAAAAGATGCTGAGCTACCTCAAAAAGTCAAAATAAAACAGCTAGTGCTGGCGTTTTGATCAAACTGCACTGACAGATGAGCCTGTGGGAAAAGGGAAGATGTCCTTTCTCCATGACGTGTCCTTCACAGTAGAATCAAACTGCAAGGTCAGCCCTGATTCATAGGAGTCCTCTGTGTGTCAGCACGGAACTATGCTCCATTGAGTGTTCAGTGGCTGATGTTTGAGGAAATCAGTTGCTGGGCTTTCTTCAAAATTGCCTCTAGGTGGATTTGAACTTCCAGTCTTTTGGTTAGCAGCTGAACGCTTAACCACTTAGGTCACTCAAATACTCCTTCATAGTAGAAATGCTCATATAGTCTCACGAATTGCCATAAGAAAAACAAAACAGCACAACTTGCTTAGAGGACAACTTGGCAGTATCTGGAAAAATCCCTTATGCCTTTACTCTTTGGCTCAGAAGTACCTTTATAAATACCTACCCCAACAAAGCAATGACAAAAATCAGAAATGATATGTGCACAAAACTGTTTGTAAAGACAGAAAGCCGCAGACAACCGACATAGCCATCAAAAGGGAACTGGTTGAATAAACTGCCCTACACTACAATGTGGCATTTGTAGGCTGACATCAAGTGGCCTTCAGCTCATGGCAACATCTGTGCAACAGAAGTGTCTTAGTCATCTACTACTGCTCTGACAGAAAAGCACAAGCAGATGGCTTTAACAAAGAGACATTTATTCTCTCACGGCCCAGTAGGCTACAAGTCCCAAATCAAGGCACAAACTCCTAGGAAAGCACCCTCTCTGTGACAGTGCTACTGGAAGGTCTCTGTGTCACACTGATCTTCCTTTGCTCTGGGAGCATCTCAGTGCAGGAAGCTCAGGCCCTAAGGACATGACCTGCTCCCAACACTGCTTTATCTCTAGTGTGAGGTCCCCAACTCTCTGCTTGCTTTGCTTTCCTGTGATCTCATAAATCAGAAAAGGTGGTACAACTCCATATAGGTGAGTGGCGTCTGGGGTCTTAAAAGTTAGCAAGCTGCTGTCTGAGGTATACCAAATGGTCCCAAGGACAACAACATCATGAGGGAAAAAGAATCCAGAAGATGGAAAGACCCATGTGAAGGGGTGAGTATATCAACATGTGACCAGGAGAACCAGATGGTGCCTGCTGGCCACCACCAATGACAATCATGATGGGGCTCACAATATTGAGTTCCAGTGGCAACATGAAGGAAAACAGGGGTGCACTCTTAGAACTCCTCAAAACGACTGCAGTTGATGGTCCGAAGGCCTGGGGATTCCCCTGGGAGCAGGGCATCTAGACCTGATGCTGGCCCGATCATAAATAATTACTGAGGTCAACTCTTCAGACAGGAAGGGACTGGACTCAGGGACACAGAGTGAACATATGGCATGTGTACTTTATGGTTCTATGCATCTATAGGATGTCATTCTACTAGCCTCTTACCAGAAGGAAGTGGAAAAGGTAGAAAGGAGGGGACAGGAGATTGTTAAGAGGATATGACATGTATAGAATAGAAAGGAAGAGTGTACTGTCACCAGGCAAAGAGAACAAAAGGAGCAGCAGATAGGCAGGCATGCAAAGTTGAACTGGATCATGCACTTTCACTCAATCACAATAAAAAAAATGTAAAGGAAAAGAAAAGGTGGTGCAAGCCACATCCCAGGGCAACTCTCTTGACATCAGCTCAGGGACATAACTTTAGTAAAGGTATGACAGTTGCACCCTAATTCCCTTTAACACAATCCATTCCTGCCCTATTCACCAATTACTAATATAGGAAAATCATAAAGTAGAGGACAATCACACAATGCTGGGAATCATGGCCCAATCATAGGGTTGCCCATTCTGGAGGTGGAGGGAGGAGAATGTAATTAAATCCATGACAAGAAGGAAACATTACCTCACCCTACAATCATTGGTTAAGTCTGTGGTTGCAGCCGTTATGCCCGTATCATTGAAGGCTCCCCTTATTTTTGTTGGACCTCTACCAACTGTAATGGCCTTTCTCTATGGACTGTTCTTTCCTGATGAGGTGTCCAAGGTGACTGGCTCCCCATCCTTGTGTCTCAGGAGTATTCTGTTTGTCTCTCTTCTAAGAGTGGTTTGCTCTTGCTGTCAGCAGACCCCAGTATGTTTAAAATCCTTTGCCAACACATTGGCTCCATCAGCCCTACACTGAACAGGGCAGATCGCCACGTATTTATGGGAAGCTGGAGCCAGGATTTTCTAAAAGAAAATTTCACAGTGCAATGTTTCCATGACAACACCTTTGGGGTAATACAGGAGGAATGTGCAAATTAGTATGCACATCTACTCACGTTCCAAAAAAGAAACAGGAAAGATGAATGAAAAACTCATAAAAGGGTTACAAACAGGGAGAAGGAGACCAGAACAGAGAGGACA
Source organism: Heterohyrax brucei (assembly GCA_028571685.1). Lineage (NCBI taxonomy): Eukaryota > Metazoa > Chordata > Mammalia > Hyracoidea > Procaviidae > Heterohyrax > Heterohyrax brucei. The sequence continues at coordinate 79,494,255 of CM053148.1, read as the reverse complement.
GGGGTGTGTCTTGATTCATAATCTGAATTTGGAATCAGATAAGCATTTGAATGGATTAAAAATTTGAACTCACTAAAAGGATGTAACCTGCAAAGCAGCATGAAAGCACTGATCCTAAAGAAATGTCAAGTTGGTGGCCTAACACCTCAGAAAAGAATTATTTCAAGTGACTAAACTGAATTTCCACTGTGAGACCCCACTGTTGCTATTGTTTGTAGGTGTTGTTGAGTTGGTTCTAAGTCACAGCGACGTGATACATACTAGACTGAAACACTGCCCAGTCCTCACCATTGTTGTTATGTTTGAGTATCCTAAGATAAAAAATATATATTTAAAAAAAAACCTTAAACTGTGTTTAATAAAGCCAAGCCAAGTGCCATCGAGTCGGATCCAACTCATGGCGACCCTAGGGGACAGGGTAAAACTGACCCCCAGAGTATTCAAGGAGCACCTGGTGGATTTGAACTGCCAACCTTAAGTGCTTAATAAACTTACAATGATATCTATCTTGTTATTTTTAAACTATGGTAGGTACAAGATAAAGTAAATAAGAAGCTAAGATTTTGCAGTTTAACAAGGGGGAAAAAAGAGGCTTAAAAAATAAAACAAAGAAGTCAAACTCATTAAATTTGAATTAGCAGGAAAAAAAACTTGTATTTCTCTTTTCCAAAAAAATATGGATTTCCTAATTCTGTCTACTAGAATTGCCTCAGTAGCCTAAGTACTGATAGCATCTGGATAGCACGCAGATAGCGTTCAGACTGTGTGATCTTAGCGCTGCTTTGGAGAAATAAGAAGGAACTCTGCAGGGAAATGGCTGGTTCCAGGCCTGGGTCAGGAAATGCACAAAATGAAACTGAGACATCGTCTGTGTCTGAAAAGAAGCCAGCAATCAGCGACCGTGGGGCCATAACAGAAGAACACAGAGGGTGACCTACAAGAGTTCCTACTGGCCAACATTGGGACAATCCTAACAGAAAAAGAAAAATAACTGTAATGGACTGAAGAAAGTCAGATATTTATCATGATAAATGAATAAAGGGACTAATCATTTTTAGAATAATCATCTTTTTGGTAGTTGATAAAGGGATAGGATCTGTCTTCCCATCCTTTGTGAACACTATTTCAGAAAATGTGAAGAGCGAATGAGGAAAAGCTAAATACACAAGTGTCATGGATTGAATTGTGTCCCCCCTGAAAAGGTGTGTGGCGGTTTGGCTGGGCCATGATTCCCAGCACTGTGTGATGTTCCTATATGCTATAAATCTTCCCTCTGTGTTGTTAATGAGGGAGGATGGCTGGCAGTTGCGTTGGTGAAGCAGGACTCAGTGGATAAGACTGTATTGTGCCTTGAAGTAACCTTTAGGGTATAAAGGAAAGGGAAGCAAGCAGAGAGCTGGAGACCTCCTACCGCCAAGAAAGCAGGGCCAGTAGTAGAGCATGTCCTTTAGACCCAGAGTCCCCGTGCCACAGAAACTCCTTGTGCATACAGAAGATTGACAACCAACATTGTCCTCCAGAGCCAACAGAGAAAGCCTTGCCTTGGAGACAATGTCCTGAATTTGGGCTCTCAGCAAACTGAGTTGTGAGCAAATAAATTTCTCTTTGTTAAAACTATCCACTTGTGGTGTTTTGTTACAGCAGCCCAGTAAGTAAGCCGTACATTCACACCTTCCAATCTCTCACTGAATCATGAACCTTAGCAATTATAGTTAATAAACCCTAAAGCCATTAGGTAAAACAATTGTTGATGAGCTAGCTGTACACGATGGCCCGAAAGTCGGGAAGCACTGATATTATTTATTATGTATTGCAGCACAACATTGATAAAATTGATGGTGCAATTGCCTGGGATTTCAGATGCGGTGGATCAAGTAGACAGAACTCAAACTCACTAACCTACCCTAACATCAGTATAAAGAAGACAACCTGTGCCTTCCATACCTGCTGTCATTTAACAGGAAGTGCTTAGGACCATCTAGGAAGAATTCTTACAAAAAAAAAGAAGGGAGGGAGGAAAGGAAGAAAGGAAAGAGAGAGAAAGGGAGACTGAACTTCTTTAAGCCTCTCAGCTGGGGTTTCCTAGCCTCGGCCTTAGTGACATTTTGGACTGGATCACTGTTTGTCTTTGCGGCTGTCTTGTGCATTGTAGATGGCGGAGCAATGTACCTGGCCTCTACCCTAAATGTCACTAGCATCACACTCCCCAGCTGTGATAATTAGAACTGCCTGCACATATTGCCATATGCCTGTTTGGGTACAAAATCATCCTCAGTGAGAAGCATTTAATATAAGAAAATAAACCCCAAATCTCACCCAGTGGAGGTGAGAACTAATATGATCCATGTCACCACTTTTTTGCAAGGTCTTGATCCTCTCTATAAAATATGAACTTTTGACAACTTGTTCATATGGCCATTGGACAACAAAGGATTTGTAGAAACTAGGTGTGAAATTGGCTCCTTCAGCTGCCTATAATTGGCAGGTCGAAGGTCCATTGCTTGAAACAATTTAAATAATTGGAAAAATATGAATACCACAGTGGCTTTAGTGGTTGTGAGAGTTTATTCAAAAAATGAAAACAGGAAATCATTACCTCCCTTAAGTGAACAGAGAAAAGAGATACACAAGACACTGAAAATTTAGACAATTTTGTTCTTAAAAAAAAAAAACTCACTGTCACTGAGTCAACACTAACTCCTAGAAACCCTATAAGACAGAGTAGAACTTCCTCATAGAATTTCCAAGGAGTGCCCAGCGGATTTGAATTGCCAACCTTCTGGTTAGCAGCTGTAGCACTTAACCACTTTTCCACCAAGGTTTTCAGCTTATCCTTAGTCAGTCAATGTAAAAGGGAATAATTTCTGGACAAAGACAAGCTACAGTCTCAAGAACTATGCATGCAGCTAATATACTGACCAATAATAATAATAAAATCACTGCTGTGGAGTCAATTCCAACTCATAGCCACTCTATAGGACAGAGCAGAACTGCCCCATAAAGTTTTCAAGGGTTAGCAGCCGTAGCTCTTAACCACTGCACCACCAGAGTTTCCACAGTATAGTGACATCTACGGTTACCTAAACACTGACCATTACCTAAAAACTTAGCCAGTTTGCAAAAGGCTGTTGCAGAGAACACATTGCTAAGGCAGTACAGTCAGCTGACGCACGGAGTCCGTGACCTGTGCACTAAGGTCCTCCGTACTCACTGTAACCCAAGCAGGGACCAGAGGCTCCCATTAGCAGCCAACCAGATGGACCTCACACCAGAGACGTCACAGATTGATCGGTGAATTCAAATTCGTGGTCCAGAGGGAAAAGAGTGGCAGAAGAGAAAACCCGGCATCTGGATCTGGAGAACCTGGGGCCGAGTCTTCCTAACAAAATTCCTAACAGTCACTCTTTGTTCATCTCTGATACAAACATCACTACTGTTTTAAAAGGACTGTTTGGGGGTTAAATGAGACGACAGAAATGGAAGGGATTTCATAGATGGTAAAACAGCCTTTGTTGCCATCGTCCGTTCGTAATGAATAAAAACACTCTTGCATTCAAGAGCATTCTGTAATCTGCTAAATAAAATTTCATCTGCATTATATATTTAAACCATAAGGATTAAAAAAAGTCTCAAAATTTCCTATCAAAGCTTTTACGATATGAGATACGGGATAACATAAAGAGTCATTTTCAGATGAATTTCATGACACGAAATTAGATAGGAATTACCCCAAATTAAGAATTTTAACCATCCAAAATCATGAAATGCCTTACAGATGGAAAGCGTGACTTTGGTTAATGGGTAAATTTTGAATAATAATATGGGTAATGCAAATGGGGGAACCGCAAAATCAATGAAAATTTGTATTTAATTAGGTTGACTTTAATGATAGTTTTTACAGTACGAAGAGAGGAAAAAGAAATAGACCTTGAAGTTTTCATTTTAGTTTTTGTCTATTAGATTTTATTAATAGATACTCAGTGTACAGAAGTAGACCATACTTCTCCCAGACAATGGCCATCGCACTGGGATGACTCCTGGCAACGACACCCTCCAAGGAAAATTAGGGACAATGGAGGCTGGGAGGGAGGGCTGAGGATTTGAGAACAGTTACGGGCAAAAAGGTTAAAGGAGCTTGGAGTTAGGTTTTACAAAGTAAGGAAGAAATAGCAGTTACCTCCAAATTTTTGAATAGCCGTTACAATTACTCCCACACAAGAGAATTAGAAATAATTGCCGGGAGCTATTGGAAAATAGAGCTCATTTGTTTTCTGAGAGTGGAGAGTACAGTAGCAAAGAAAAGGACAGACAGCTACCCAATTGTTGCTGAAAGGATTTAAGTATGAAATGGGGTAGGGAGGGCAAAATTATACTACATCACATACGAGGTCTCCTACATCTCAGGGTTTCTGAGTCTGCTGCTCATGTTTCTTCTAGAGCTCAAAGCAAAACAAATTCAATGTGCACCACTGAAATACAGCAGCAGTTCTTGCCTGGTCCTTATCTGCATTTGTAACTCTACAAAATAAAGATGCAACTCCTCGAAATAAGGATGACAGCACATTTTGGAGCTGGAAGGAAAAGAATTGACTCAAAAAATCTTCTCACACTCTTAAAATATGAAAAGGTTGTAAAGTTCTCACACACATCCACACAGATGACCCCTAAACATGCTTTCATGAGACATACATAGAGGAGCTCTGCGGGCTTTCCCTGTGTCAAGCCTTGAACTATGCCCCCCAAAATGCATGTAGTCATCTGGTTGGGCCATGGATTCCCAATATTCTGTGCTTGTCCTGTATTTTGTGCTTTTCCTCTGCTAGAAATCCTAATCTTTGCCTGTGGTTAATAGACTGGATTATGTTAGGAGGATTACGATGGGATTTTATCCTTTTATTGTTTCATCCTACAAGAGATAAAGGGAAAGGAAAGCAAGCAGACAGTTCAGAACCTCACACCATCAAGAAAGCAGCCCCAGGAGTAGAGAGCATCCTTCAGAAATGAGGTTCCTGAGCCAAGATGCTCCCTGACCAATGGCTGATGCAGTCTGAAGACTTTCCTCCAGAGCCAGCAGAGAAAGCCCTTCCCTGGAGCAGATACCCTGAATTCAGACTTGTAGCCTATTGGACTGTGAAAGAGTAAACTTTTCCTTGCTAAAGCCGTCCACTTGTGGCGTTTCTGTTAGAGCAGTACCCGATGACTGAAATGCCCCTGCTTCAAGGTGCCAGCCACTATCTCCACACTGATTTTGAAACACAAAACACTGCCCTACTGGAAGGGGAATGGTTATCCCCTGATCTTCTTGCATCCTTAAAAGGAACTAAACTTGTATGTCTTGTGAGGGACAAGGAAGGACACTTCTAACCCCATCTACTCTGACGGGCGAGCCTGGGAGGAAAACTCATGCGAGTGTTGTGGTGGGAATTACGTTTCTCAAAAAGCCCTATCTTAGTTTGCAGTACTTATGGAGGTGAACTGGTTTGGAAGGGGGGTCTTGGAAGATTTTATCACTTAACTTGAGGCCCCACTGGTGCATACGTTAACATTTTCTTCTATTTTCTACAAGTTATTTGAAAAATGCTTTACTTTTTCTTCTTGAGTGAATAGGGTTAGAAGTATGCTTCCTGGTCCCTTATAAGATGTACAAGTTTAGTTCCTTTTAAAGAAACAAGAAGATTAGGGAATAATCATTCTCCTTCCTCCTTCCATTCTAAGAAATAAAAGATGAAAATAGTTTTAAAAATCAAAGTCAGATGAGTAGCGAGCTTTGTGAGATTCAAATTATGATGAAAAGTTTCTAAATACTGTAATAAAATACAGCAAAATGGAGTAGTATAATTTATTTCTTTATCACACTGAAAAAAGAGCAGACAACATTATACAAAAGTGAGAATTTGGCATGAAGGATAAGTTAGTGAAGTCTCAGAACACAGAGGTTAAAAGGGGTATGAAAAATAGCAGGAAAAATAGTAGCTGTAAGTTAGTTATGAGGGCTGGAACACCAACACCCAGTGTTTCTGAAGAATAAGAAAATGTTAAAAAGTAGAAAATCACAGGATCTAGTAGAAGAAAACTGTCCTGAACCAAATATATGTTCATACATATACATACACATACATATATATGTGTATATATTCGGCATATGAAATATTGTTTTGGCTTATAAAAGGGGAACATGACAAACAATCTTAATGGAAACACACTAACATATGGTAAAAGATACACAGATGACAGAACCTACCAAAAACTTAAGAGGACTTGCAGCGCTTATTGACGAAGGCAAAGACTGGAGCCTTCAGCATGGATTACACCTGAACACAAAGAAAACGAAAATCCTCACAACTGGGCTGATAAACAACATTATAGTAAATAGAGAAGAGATCAAAGCTGTCGAGGAGTTCATTCTACTCGGGTCGATAATCAGTGTTCACGGAAGCAGCAGCGAAGAAATCAGACAACCTACTGCACTGGGAAAATCTGCTGTGAAAGGCCTCTAAAGTTTTTAAAAAGCAAGTATGTCACTCTGACGGCTAGCATGCACCTGTCCCTAAGCTGTGGCCTCTTCAGTCGTGTTGTGTAGAGGGAAAACAAGGGAAGCCCTCCTGAGCTAGACTGACATAGTAACAGAGTGACAAACTCAAATACACCTAGATTATCCCTGAGTCTAAACCAGCTGGAGGGTAGCTAATAGCAACAGTGCACCCTGCTGTGAAGACTAAAAGCCCCTTACCCTCTGGACAACTCAGGAGAATGTGAGCAGATGGAAATGGTTGGTTTATCACCCAAAGAAGGCAACCGAGTCTTGCATTCTACTTTGAAAGCCTCAAGAGTTGCTCTTGTCAGCACCAAAAGGTAACTGGGTGTGTCGGGTTTTATTTTTCTATTCCTCAAATACTCCAGGTAGTCTTTCCCTCAGTGCTGCTGCCTGGAACTCTGAAGAATCTGCAGGTTTCCACCTTACCTTCTCAGTAATTTCCTTGACTATCGAAAATGGTAACTTTGCCCCAAATTCCCTGTCTCTCTGCCCTGCCGGTTTTTTCCATTCATCGATCAAACCTGATACCCATGTGGCTGTTTATTTGTGGACTGTCTGCTTCTCTGCACTAGAGTGTAGGCTTCCTGAAGACAAGGAGTTTTGCTTGTATCCTTCAGAGCTTTACCCCCAACTGTTTTAGACAGTGCCTGGCACGAAGCAGCTCTCTAGTACATTTTGTGTGGTGTAAGAATGAATAACTGGGACCTATGTTCCCAAATGTGTTCTAGGCATGGTGCTAGTGAGACCTAGTTTTGTTTTGATTTTTTTAAAAGAGTGGGGATAGGAAGCAGAATTCCATGGTCAAACAGGCCTGTGTTCACACTATGTCTCCTGCCTACAGATTAATGCCACTAATTAGTAGATGACACGTTCTGAGATGTGACGAGGGACTAAACTAGTTGCTGCGGAGTTTCTGGAGTTTGAGGAAGTCAGTATATTTATTTAAGAAGTGTTGTTGTCAGCTGCCACGGAGTCATCCTCCAACTCATGGCACCCCCGTGTAAGATGAGGCCAGACACCCACACCTTTCCTCCTAAGTCGTCTTAGTCTAGAAGCTTCACTGAAACCTATTGGGCATCACAGCAACCCATGAGCCCCTGATGACTGACAGGAGGTGGCCGCATGGGAGGGGTGCTGCCCAGGAACGGAGTGCAGGTCTCCTGGATGGAAGACAAGAATTCTTAGCACACCGCCACTGCCCCTTGTTAGGAAGGAAAGCAGACGTAGAGAAGCAGAGTATTCAGAATTTTATGAAGGGAGCTGAATCCCAGGACATAAAACCTGGAATTTCAACAACTACAGATGGTGACTGTTGCATTGATGAGTCTGGGACAGTAGTTTGTCATCAGCTAAGAAACAATGATGAAAGCTTAGGAAAGCATAAAATAAATCTGAAACTTCCCAAATCCAGCGTGCAGCTTCATAGATGAGACTGGCTGAAGTCCAGCTGAATCTTCAGTCATTATCAACTGCCACATCCCACCCAGAACCAAATCCCCTGGCCATAGCTCAGCCGTTATTTCTGTGCTGCTGGAAGAGGATCACTATCCACTGAGCCAAAGCCATGGCCCCTGGAGCGGAAACTGACAAACCAAGGCTACAGGCCAAGGAAGAAGAGCCGAAAACCTGCAGAGGGAAGAGGCCAAGACCATTTGCACCCCCATCGAAAGACCCAGCTGGGAAGAGCCGAAGAGAGAATGGCAAAACATAGACAAGCAAAGGTTTCCCCAAGATGAGGCTTGGCTCATTATATCAGGGCCTGGAGACGAGATGGGTTGGACAGGGAGACTGCCAAAGCTTGGTGTCACTTGTCATCACCAGAGGGTGGGTTTTCTCCAAAGGCCACTCTTGCTCAACGTTCACATCTGTTTATGTTGGAAGATTCTTCTGTTTAAAGACAGGCGAAAATATATACATGTCCAAAAATTAAGTCTGTAAATTTAATTGTTCTAAGTGCTACATACCTCATTGCTGAGTATCATTATGGTCACCTTTGAGGTACTCACCTTGGGAAGCTATTCACCAATGCCACCCTTCAAACCAATTTTGGAACTCTTTCTGGAACTGCAATTGTGCACACTGGCAAAGTGGCAAGGTGGCAAACTTAATTGGTATAGTTGCCTATGAGGGAATTTTTAGCCAATGAACAAAGAACTATACTGGAACGCACTCCCTGCTGATGTGGTCTGGCCCCCTGGTGACTTTTTTCTTTACCTGAAGATAAAGGAAATGTTGAAAGGAAGGTATCTGAATGACAGTCAGGACACCAAGGGCAATACCACGACAGTTCTGACGGGCATTCCAGAAAAAGAGTTCCAGTTACTTCAAAGGGTGGAGTAGGCACTGACATCAGTACACAGCTTCCCAAGGGGAGTACTTTGAAGATGATCATAGTGATATTCAGCAATGAGGTGTGTAGCACTTTTTCTAGGATGAGTTCGCACACTTAATTGTTTGATCTCATACATAAGAAGGGCTGATATGAACACACAACACAAAAGAATTCCAGTTATTGATGGAATAGACTAAGACTGTCGCTTTAAAAGTCAATGCGTAGGGGCCAAATGGACCATGGGAGTCTTTAGGGGAGTCATGCCCTGTTTCTGGATTTCAGTGTCAGGGGCGTGTTTGCTTTGTGAAAATAAATTGTGTGAGTCAGATCCGACTTGACGGCGCTTGGCTGGCTTGGCTGCCATGCTTACATGCATGTTTTTGCTTTCATGTTGTTGTCAGTGAAATTGACATCTAAAAGTCCCTGGGAGTGTAACAAATGAACAGTTCCCATCTCAGCGAAGCACTTTTGGTGAATCAGGTGCTGCTGTGACATCCTGCACCCTTACTTATTCACTTTGATTGTTGTTTGTTGCCATTGATTCATGGGGACCTGATGTGTAATGGACCCAAACATTGCCTGGTCCTGTGCCACCTACTCAGTCACTGGGATGGCTGGGACCACCGTTGTGGCTCTTGTGCCTTCTCATCTATGGGGCTTACCTTCAGAACTAAGTCCAGTAATATTTTATTGTGACCTGTAGGACTTCTGTTGGTAGGTTTATAAAATTAGATCATCAAAACTTTCTTCTTACCCTATACCAGTCTGGAAACCCTGGTACCATAGTGGTTAAGTGCTATGGCTGCTAAGCTGAAGGTCAGCTATTCAAGTCTACCAGACTTTCCTTGACAAATCTACGGGGTACTTCTACCCTGTCCTGTTGGGTCACTATGAGTCAAAATTGATTCAATGGCAGTGGGGGGAGGGGGTTGTTTGACCGTTTGTCTTAGGCTAGCAGGTCTGCTGAAACCTACCTGTCATGGGTCATCCAGCTGGTATCTGAAACACCAGTGGCATGATCTAGCAGATGGAAATTCCAGTGGTGTAGTGGTTAAGTGTTCTGTCTGCTAACCAAAAGGTCAGCGGTTCAAATCTGCTAGGGACTCCTTGGAGACTCTATGGAGCATTTCTACTCTGTCTATAGAGTTGCTATGAGTTGGAATCGACTCAGTGGAAAGGTTTGGCTTGTTGTGGATGTTGTTTGGAATCTGACATCTTAGTAACATACAAATCATCACAGGGTGACAGACTGACAGAGGTCATTTTACTAGCATTTATTTAATACATTTGGCACATACCTCCCTATTGTTAAGCCTCCCCTTAAAATTAGCATCTGATTATAACATGTAGTAAAAGGTTCCTGGTTGCTTACATTTTTGGTCTGTAAAGGCCAGATACCAGAAAGCCCTGCATCAAGAATGAATAATTTATCAAGTTAATTAAGAGTCTGCCCTCTGGACCAAGACTCCCTCGGGGGAACCTAACACCTCCACTGCTCGTTATAAGTCCAAGGAGGTTATTAATGCAATTTGCAATTTTTTATGTGTACAGTAGAAAAAATAATAGTGTTAGTTCATATGTAGGGTTATTACAAGGGTTAGACTAGATATGAAGTCTGATCATTAAGCTCATGAACTCATTCTAGAAAAAGTGCTACGGACCTCATTGCTGAATAGCACTATGGTCACCTTTGAAGTCCTCTCCTTGGGAAGGTGTGCACTGATGCCAGCGCCTACTCCACGCTTCAAAGCACTTTTCCTAGGATGATTTTGCAAACTGAATCATCAGAACTTGTATGACAGCTCTGATGGCTATTCCAGAAAAAGACTTCCAAAGTTGCTTTGAAGGGCAGACGAGGCTGTGGCACTGGTGTATAGCTTCCCAAGGGGAGGACTTTGAAAGGGACTATAGTGATATTTAGCAATGAGGTATGTAGCATTTTTTCTAGGAGGGGTTCACAAACTTAATTGTCAAGCCTCTTATCTTAGCTACTGAGGGCTGCTGTATCAGAAATACCACAGGTGGATGATTTTAATGAACAGAAATTTATTTCTCACAGTTCTGGAGGCTAGAAGTTCAGTTTCAAGGGACAGCTCTAGAGGCAGGTCCTTCTTTGTCTATTTCAGCTTCTGGTTGCCGGCAAGAAGTCCTTAGACTTTCCAGGGTTGGGTCTGCCTTCATGTGGTGTCTTCCCCTGAGTGTCTCTCAGTCCCATTCGGTCTTTTTGGAACTGAGGAGTGATTAGGGTTAGGGCCACCCTACACTGACATGACCTTTCTTACATTGCAGGAGAAAACTCACTACTTCCAGACAGGCTTATACTTACAGATACAGACATCAGAACTGTTAGAATTTCCACATGTTTGGGAGGACACTACTCAATCCCCAGCATTAGTTCATCTGTAAAAGACCTTAGAACAGTACCAGCTCTAAGCTCTAAAAAGCTCTAACAATCTTCACTCTTCTCAGTATTATTGTAACTATGATCCTAAATTTTGCCTCCAATTTATGATCATTAAACAATGTGTTAGTGAGTTTTATAGGAGGTAAGTTATTTTCCAATCCTCTGTAACAGAGGCTAAATAACTATGGCTTCAAAAAGCTAATGTTTATTTGTCTTTCATATAACAGTACAGAGGCAGACAAGTTTCACTGAGAAATCCACCATCCACAAAACACGGATTCTGTATGGATTTCCAAGTCAGATGCTCCTAGTTTTTTTCATATCTCAGCACACGAGGGAGTTTCCAGAGGAATACACATCCATATCATTTAGGAATTAGAGCCATAACTGTCAGGTGTCCCTCCTGCTAATCGATCAGTACTTTTCACTTAGAGCCTCCTTCTGGCTCTTGTATCACTATGTCTCACTGACGGTGTCCCCGGTTTTTGCTGACCCTCCCCTCTATCAAAAGCATCATGGTGGCAAAGCAGCTGAACAGTATGATGTCCTTTTCTAGCGACTGGTCTTTGCTGATAACAGTGTCCACAGTAAGTGACAGTCCTTGCTTCTTCAGACTCTTCTGGTTGTATTTCTTCTAGGACTGATTTGTTTGTTCTTGTTGTTGTCTGTGGTGTGTACACTCTTCTTCACCAGCACTGCGATTCAGCTGCATCAGTTCTTCTTTTGTCTTCCCTTTTCCTTGCCCAGCTTGTAGATAGCGGGACTGGAAAGACTGTGCCTGGGGTCAGGTGCACCTCAGTCATTGAAACGAAACCCACTGCCATGGAGTCAATTCCAACTCAAAGCCCTGACTTACTGAAGTAAACATCATAGGCATGTTTAAAAAAAGACAAGAAAAGAAAGTTCTAGCCCAGGTCAAGCATGACCATTTAGCTGTGGCAAGGGGTCCCCAGAGTGGAGTTCACTGGGCAAATGTCTCACCTTCTAAACCTTTTAAACTCACACACAGCATCACAATAAATGACAAAGAAGCTGAAACTGGGGGTTCACTCCTCCTACTTAAATCGATAATCAGCTTTTACAGAAGCATTAGTCAAAAAAAATCAAACATTCTGCATGGGCCAAATTGGCTGCAGAAGTCTCTTCAAACAGCTTTGACCACATCTAACCAAGAGGCAGGTTAGAAAAGGTAGACTTCGATGTGGCAGCCAGATGCCGGGTAGAAATCTACTGTCGTGGCCAAAGTGGAGACGCAATCATGAGAAACAATGACAATTCTGCCATGAGTCCCAACACAGTGCTGCCAGAAATGACGTCTTCAGAAGATCCAAGATACTGGCCAAGCCACATTGGTTTACTTCCTTCCCTTCTGAGAGTCCATTAAAATGATAGTGAAGAAATAAAACACCTATTGATACAAGGCCTTAGAAGTCACATCATGCCATCTTCTACAGGCTTTATTTGTCAAAGTCATCACAAGCCTGCCCAGATTCAAGATGAGAAAACATGGGTGTACCTCTTGAGAGAAGGGTCCAAAATAATGGATCCATGTTTCAGAAACTGACACTCCTCCACACATCACTGTGACATATATAGAACAAAGGTCTTGAGGTCATCACTGGCAAAATGTTCTGAAATATTTCTAGAAGATGGTGCAATTGGTAGAGCAGAGAAGAGGGATAGTAAGTTCAGGAAGAGGACAAAATCCAGGAGGAAGCTTGTATTCCCTGAAAAGTGTTTAAAGAAAAATGAGTATTTCACTAGAAATATTCTGCAGAATGGAGGAGGCAAGTGAGACAGTGGTCTAAAGCAGATGGTCAGAACTGTGTATGCCACGTGCAGGCCTGTGAAGGGGAAGCCTAGCATCCACACGTGTGACCACTGGGAAAGCAATGGTAGCATTCTAAAGACAGTGAGTGACTCCAGTGTCAATAACTCCACATTTCAAACATCAGGATTGCCTGCTCACCTACTCCAAATTCAAGCTGGCCTGAGGCTCCCAGCCAGCATTCTACTGCTGCAACTCGAGGAAAACACTGAAATTTCAGGACAAGAGATGAGGGTGAAAAAGCAGACAAACTGAAATAAAAAGGCTTCAATAAACCACATCATTAATTCTTTATAAGATAAATAAAAAAGATTAAAAAATGAGATAATTCAGGGAATAAAGATTTTAAAAATTACCTTTAGAAAGCTTTGAAGACAAAACAAGAGGAAGATAACATTAAAATGGTCAGAAAATAAGACTTCTGGAGAAAAAAGTATTGCTGAACTACAAAACTTCACTGTAGGTGTTAGAAAGATAAAGTCAGATGAACAATATATATTAGAACAAAAATATATATATTATTAGAACAAAAAAAACAAGGAATAGAAAATATGAGAGAAATGATTTAAAAAATAAAATTAAAAAAATACAGAATTCTTCTGAGTTATCCAAAATATGACTAAGAAAATTTTGGAAAACAGGTAATGGTAGGAAGCACATTATCAAAAAAATCATAGAGGAGAACGCCCCAGAAACAGAGAGGGACAAATTGTGGCAGAATTATTTAGAAGAGTATCCCTAGTACTCTGATTAAAAATGGACTTTGGGTTTCAAGAATTTTGAATAAAAAAAGACTCACACTTACTGTTTCAGTTATCTATTACCATGTAATACCAAGTCCACCAAGTGCTGTCCGTGTTATAAACAACCCAAAATTAAGTGACATAAAACCACAGCCAATATATGATGTTCACTGACTTGACGGCACTTGGCTTGGCTTGGCATGGATTTTGTGAATCAGGCATTCAGAGCAGTGGGAACGGCTGGTCTCTGCTTCATAATGTCTGAGGCAAAGGCTGGAAAGACTCAGATAACTAAAAGTGTCCCCCAATCAGCTGGAGAGAGGAGTCGTCTGGAGATTTCTCCCCTCGTGTGTCTGGCACTTGGGCAGGATGGCTTGAGGGCTGGGCTCCATGCTGGCTGGCAGTCAGAGCATCTGTGCCTGGCTTCTACACTGGCTTTGCCCCCTCACAACAAAGTGGTTGGGTTTTAAGATGGAATCACAAGTCTGTGCTTCCAAGGAACAGGCCAATCAACGGGGGAATGCATGAACAAGTTATGGGACAGACACAAAGGGCAAACCCTGGTGGCATAGTAGTTAAGAGCTACAACTACTAACTAAAAGATGAACAGTTCAGATCCACCAGGTGCTCCTTGGAAACCCCATGGGGCAGTTCTACTCTGTCCCATAGGGTTACTATACATACAACTGTCATGGAACAGAACTCCAGGTTCTCATTACCTGTCTCAAATGGCCAATCTCTGAGACAGGCTTTGGTGAGTGATCACAGAGCAAGTTTATTAATCGTGTTCAGCCAGCTAGACCAGAGGGGACTGACAGATTCGAATCTCCATAGCTGTCCAAACTGGGAAAGTCAAACCCAGGGTTTATATGTGGAACAAAGGGGGCACAGAGGTCTCACAGAGGCCTAGCAAGAACAATGGGGGCGGTTGGGAGGGGCCTGTGAGGGTGGGCGTGGTCTGCTTCACAACCAGGCAGGCCATCACCTGTCGTCAAGGAAACACAGTGGTGCTGGACATCGCCAAGCCAAAGCCAAGTGCCGTGGAGTCAGATCCGCATTATCTGGTCAGTAACCTGAAAGAAGAATGCTTAAACACAAGTTACACTCCTGTCTACCCTGTCCAATTCTTTTATCATTAGTTAAGAGTTCAGTTGTCAAAACAAAAGGAGTCATTCATTGTCTATAGTTCACTGAATCTACAGTGGTGCCTTTCAGGTCCCCACTCTGGCGTCCCTGCCTGGGGCTCGTGGGGCTTGTGGAACACCGAGGTCATGTCTTTCTCTGTGATTTGAAGCACAGCCTCTCAGGCCCCTGATCTTGAGCACTCCTCATAAGGAGGCTTTTTTAGCCTCCGGTTTCACTATGGAATACTATGGAACGATAAAGAACAACAAGGCATCCACAAAACATCCCACAACATGGATAAGTCTGGAAGGAATTAGTCAACTAGTCAGTCACAAAAGGACAAATATTGAATGAGATCGCTATTAACAAGAACTCAAAAAAAGATTTAAACACTGAGAAAAGCATTCTTTGGTGGTTACGAGTCCGGGGAGGAAAGGGCGGGGAAGTCACTAACTTGATAGTAGACAAAGATTAACTTTGATGAAGGGTAAGACATCACACAATCCAGGGAGAGTCAGAACAAGTGGACAAAAATAGAAGCTAAAAAGTTTCCTGGACACTTTGAAGGACAGAGCAGCTGCAGCTGAGGCTTGAGCAGCTTGGTTTCTGGGGACGTTCTGCAAGGTCTGACAATTAAGTCTGTGAACTTAATTGTTCTAAGTGCTACATACCTCATTGCTGAATATCACTACAGTTACCTTTGAAGTACTTCCCTTGGCAAGTTATGTACTGACATTGGCACCTAGTGCACCTTCAAAGTCATTTTGGAACTCTTTCTGGAATGGCCATTGCATAAGGTGGCAAGTTGGCAAATGTAATTGTATAGTTGTCTGTGAGGTAGTTTTTAGCCAATAAGCAAATAACTGTATTGGAACATGCTCCCTACTCACCTGATCAGACAGCAATAATTTATTTCTTTACCCAAAGAATATTTAAAGGAAGACATTTGGATGACATTCAGGACATCTCACATAATGTGATGACAGCTCTGTTGGCCATTCCAGAAAAAGAGTTCCAAAATTGCTCTGAAGGGTGGACTAGGTGACAGTATCAGTGCATGGCTTCCCAAAGGGACTACTTCGAAGGTGACTGTGGTGATATTCAGCAATGAGGTACATAGCACATCTTCTAGCATGAGTTCATGAGCTTAACTGTCACAACTCATAGGTCAACTGGCATAACAAAGTTTATTAAGAAAATATTCTACATCCCACTTTGGTGAGTGGTATCTGAGGTCTTAAAATCTTTCAAGTGACCAGCTAAGATACATCAATTAGTCCCATCCCACTTGGAGCAAATGAGATTGAAGAAAAGCAAAGACACAAGGAAAACATTAGCTCAAAGGACTAAGGGATAACATGAACCACAGACACCACCAGCCTGACACGAAAAGAACTAGAAGGTGCCTGACTATCCATGACCTCCCTCACAAAAAGTAGAACAGAAAGTCCTGGACAGAGCAGGAGAGAAAAAGTAGAAGAGAACCCAAATTCATATAAAAGATAAGAGACTGGAGGACTCCCAAAACTATGGCCCCCAGAGGAACTGTTAACCCAGAACTGAAGCCGTTCCCAAAGCCTGCTCTTCTGACAAAGACAAGACAGACCTACAAAACAAAGGTAATAATACCTGGGTAATGTACTTCTTAGTTCAACTGGACAAGTCCTGTCTAAAAGTAGGATGAGTTGGCAGGAAGGGACAAGAACTGTTCAAATGGACACAGGTAATCCACAGTGGAAAGCGGGAGCATTCAGTTGCATTGTGGGATTTGCAGGTAATGTCACAAAACAATATATATGTAAATTTTTATATGAGACATTAACTTCGACTGTAGACTTTCACCTAACAACAACAACAAAAAAAAACCACAAACCCACTGCCATCGAGTAGATTCCAACTCATAGTGACCCAATAGGTCAGAACAGAACTACTCTATATGGTTTCCAAAGAGCACCTGGTGGATTCGAACTGCTGACCTTTTGGTTAGTAGCTGTTGCTTTTAACCTAAAGTACAAAACTTCAGGGGGAAAAAAACAACAACACAATGATATTATGAGATAAGGATGAGACATTTCCACTGGGCATGTTTTTACCATTCTGTACAAAAATCACAATGGACAACCTTCTAAACATAGTGATTTAACTTTAAAATAATAAAAAATTATGTATGGGTTTTATAGAATCAAATGTAAACTGACAAAGAAGTTTTATTTTTGTTGTTTTCCAGAGCATACACTACCACACATGTGCAGGATTGTGTGAAGAGGAAATTTACCAACGAGAGTGTTCAACAGCATCTGGCCGGAGTAGTCAGCCCGTAAGAACAGCCCAGTGCTAACACCAGGGAACAAGGAGGATACACTCACTGCGCTCCGGACATCTGTTTCACAGGGTCAGCTGTATTTTTATCTGCACAACTGATGTTATTAAAAATGTCCTCTTAGGATTCTCAAAGTGCTTTTTAACTAAAACCCAACTGTTACAGTATTTTGAAGGATCGCTCTTCATTCCAGTATCTGAGGATTCCACGAGACACTTGAGGTTGTTTTCCGACCTTATTCTTTAAGTACTTGGCTTCTTTGCTGACCGAGCTCGTCTCTCCTGCTAACCTCATCTTCCCCGAATAAAGATTCCTAACGTCCTGCTTTGCTCCTTTATTGGATACTAGTTTTCTTCTTCTCTTGACTACTTTGCTGTTGTTGTTCACTTTTGCCAAGTCACCTCCCACTTGGGGTGACTGGGTGCACAACACGGTAAAATGTTCTCCGTCCTCCAACTCCTTCCAGTCCCATCCTTGTGGCTGGTCTGCCAGCCCACCTCACCAAGGCCCACCTGCCCTCCCTCGCTCACTGCTTCACCAAACGCGATCTCTTCCTCTAACCACTGATCCCCCCTGAAAGGGGTTTTCATTCTCATGAATGAGAAATGGGTTCATTTCTGGTGAAGTGCAGTGAAGGCGATAATAACTAAATAATACTAATAATTTAAAATTTTTAAAAATCCTGGTTTTCTTGAACCACGTTGCCTAGTTAGCTCTACTTTGGGAAAGCAACAGAAAGGACAGCTGGAGATGGTTTATGAAGAAGTGATGGATGAGACAGGACCACCACCAACAACAACAAAATCCTTTGGGTTGATTTCAACTCATAGTGACCATATGTGGCACACAGTAGAACTGCTCCACAGTGTGTTCTTGGTCATAATGTTTTCAGAAGCCAACCACCAGGCTTCTCTTCCACCGTGCTGCCACATGGGGTAGAGACACCAGCCTTTAGGTTAGTCACTGTGCACCCCAGAAAGATCATGCAGATAGAAGGGATACACTAAGTCAGTAAGCTGAGATTTTGGAGGTACTCCACATTAAAAAACAAAACAACATCAAATCTACATTCTCCCTTTCTTCTACCGGGTATCATTTCTGCACAAAAAACCTCCAAACTGGAAAAAAAAAAAAAGGTGAATTCCTACTGTTAGGGCTCTATAAAATAACTTGGGTTGTGAATGATTTGATGGTTGATTGCCATAATTGTACCTTGTGGACTTTAATGCCACGTAAGAGCAAAAAGCCACCAGAAGAGATAAGGATACATTGAGGGGAGAGGTCTTAGTCACCCTTGCCATGTGTTCTGTCACTCACTATGAGTGCCACATAAAGCACGCTGTGCTGAGCTAACGCAGTCTTCCGCAATCAAAATAAAAATTCAGTGTCACCATTTGGTTTTTCACTGTGTACCCAACCCACGATAATTTTGTGTTCATACCACCATTTACTTACTCAATCTGTATGCTGAGTAAATAATCCAAGAACCCAGACTTTATGAAGAAGAAGGAAGCATTAGGATTCATTAACAACGTGTATTATGCAGATGACACAACCTTGCTTGCTGGAAGCAAAGAAGACTTGAAACAGTTACTGAATAAGATCAAAGACCACAGCCTTCAGTGTGGATTACGCCTCAACATACAGAAAACAGAAGTCCTCCCAACAGTTCAAATAAGCAACATCGTGATAACTAGAGAAAAGATTGAAGTTGTCAAGGCTTTCGTTTAACTTCGATCCTCAATTAACACCCAGGGAACAACAGTCAAGAAATCAAACAACACATTACGCTGGGTAAATCTACTGCAAAAACCTGTTTGAAGTGTTGAAAAGCAAAGACGTCGCTTTAAGGACTGATGTGCGCCTGAGCCAAGCCATGGTATTTTCAGTCACCCCAAATGCATGTGAAAACTAGAAAGTGAATGAGGAAGACGGAAGAATTGATGCCTTTCAACTATGGTGCTAATGAAGAATATTGCACACATCATGGACTGCCTGAAGAACAGACAGATCTGTTCTGAGAGAAGTAGAAGTGAAGTATTCCTTTGAAAAGAAGACGGTAAGGCTTTGTCTAATATACTCTGAATACGTTATCAGGAGGAACACTCCCTGGAGAAGGACGCCGTGCTTGGTAAGGCAGCAGGTGAGTGAAAAGAAGGACAGACGCTCGCTAAGGACACCGTGGCGACGAGAAGGGGCTCAGACACAGCAGCAGTTGTAAGGATGATGTCGGTGGCTGGCAGTGCTCGGTTCTGTTGCACCGGGTCGCTATGAGTTGGAACTGACTCAGTGTCACCTAACAATGACAACGTAGCGTTGTTACTTCTGAAACTTAAGTGGCTACACCACCGTGATTTTAATTGGTTCATATTTTACAGCTAAATGTGGTTCTGTTTTATTACTTATGTGTTAAAGAATGAGAAAATTTCTTCTTGGTTTCTGAAGTTCTACAAAGTAATTAAATAATTAAAATTTTGGTAGAAAGCAAAACACTACCACTCCTCTGTGTGTTCTAGCAGAAAAACAATAAAATCAGAAGACGCGCTCTAAGCTCTCCATAGATCTTGCAACTTGCCCGTTTAATTGGTTCGCTGTCAGTGCGATGCTCTCAACTGGTTCAAGATTCTAGGCGAGGCAGATGTAACCCCATGTGTAGTGCTGGCTGGACGACAGAAGAGGTGCAGTGGAGAAGGAGCACTTCAAGGCCATTTCCAAAGATGCGAGGAACTTCAGGAGGAAAAATTAAAGGAACAACAACAAAAAAAGTTTATGAAAGTCCAAGGCATTAATAGGTAACTTCAAATTTTGAATGAATGATCCTAGTCATAGAAACAAGTAATCAAATACAGACCAGAAAAGTAATTGTGCCAAGTGTTCTCATAGGGCTTTGATTGCCAATCTGTGGAAAACAGTCTGTTGAAGGATAACAATATTTTAATGCACAGCGATTCATTGTCCAGCCCAGTGCTGTCGAGTCAGATCCGACTCACGGCGACCAGTGATTCATTAGGAGCCCCAGAATCTGACAGTTGAAATCTATCAGCTGCTTGGAAAGTAGAGGGCACTTCTAATCTGCCCTGTACTGTCACTATTAAGTAGGAATCAACTCAGTGTCACCGTTCTGTTTGTTTGTTTGTTTGTTTGTTTCATTGCATTTCAAAGTTTACAAAGGTCTTTGACATATTCCCTCATTTAAATCTCATGGCAAATTTATGAACTAGGCAGCACAGGTATTAATACATGAATTCTGTGGACATTAAGCAACCATCTCAAGGCTGTGAGGGTCATGAGTGGTTCTCAAAAACTCTACTCTCGCTGCTAATTTAATATCCTTGCCATTACACTGTAATGATTTTAATAATTGATAAAGACCTAATGAGGTTTGATTATAAAATCACAATGGTGCAGCAAGAAGATCAATTTAGACAGGAGTTTATAATTAGGGAGACCCGTGAGCCAGCTGTTATAACAGGTGTGAGATAATTAGGGTCTAGGCCAAGGTAGTGTCAACGCATGTACCTAAGGGCAATGAATGAGAAAGAGTCGATATATTTTAAACGCTGTGCACCAGGGCTCCCCAGATTTTCTCAGCCTCTTTTTTTAAATCATATCCCATTTTGAATTTTGTGTAAATGTTCACTGCATTCATGTTTACTGAAATGTATTGTGCGTTTTCTTATTTACCTATTTGATGTCATTGTCTAGGTGATTAGGTTGTTATAGATTAAGCTGTGTTTCCAAAAATGTGTGTTGAAATGCTAGCCCTGTACCTAACAATACAATCTTGATTAGAACTAAGAGTTCTCTTTTATCATGTGCACTGGGTCATGGGAGGAGGTGGAGGATAGAACCTGTCCTAAAACTGATCTCTTGAGAGTTGTAAAAAGAGTAGAAGTGACACATCTCAGGGAAGAACCCTGTGAAGACAGATGCCATCGGCAGGTGCTTCTATAAGCCCAGAAGTACAAAGATGGCCAGCAACATGAAGCTGCGTGGACAAAGACCTCCCTGAATTCAGACCCCTAGTCTCCTGAACTGTGAGAAAATAAATTTTTGTTCTTTAGAAACACTCACTTGTGATATTGCTGTCATAGTAGCAGCAGGTAACTAAGCTGCTACTCATAGGGTTTTATCTGGCTAACTCTTTTCAGAAGTAGATTGCTGGGTCGTCCTTTCTGGGATAGCTAAACTGCATCTCGCATACTTCGGACACACTGTCAGGATGGATCAATCCCTGGTGAAGGGCATTGTGCTTGGTAGGCTGGAGGGTCAGTAGAAAAGAGGAAGACCCCTGATGAGGTCGGTTGACACAGTAGCTGCAACGATGGGCTCAGGCAGAACTGGTGGGCATGGTGCAGGACTGGGCAGGGTTTCGTTCTGTTGTGTGTAGGGTCGCTATGAATTGGAACCAACTCAACAGCACCTAACAACAACAGGTAACTAAGCCATTGGTGTAATTTTTCTCCTCCCCAGAAAAAACTAGCCACAACTCTTCATCTTCTGCAACAGTTAGAATTTAGCCTATATGAGCTCTGAGAAAAATAGATTATAGGGTTAAAATTCACTGGAAATACACACGCATCATTTGAGTGACTCATTTAAACGTACTGTGCTTACCTGAACTTAAATAAAATACCTTGATGACACATACCACATACGACATTTAAAGAGATTATAAGAAACTGTTATTGGTGTGGCAGAGTTGGAGAGCAGGTAGGCTAAGATTGAATCCTGAAATCTGAAAGTCTACTTTTAATCAATAACTATCTAAAATATTGAGATTGGATGCAGAGCTTTAGAACTACTTGTCTTGGAAACTCAAAAAAAGAAATTAGTTTGGATAGTGAGCAGAGAAAGCCCATTTTAACAAAAATGATCCATATTAAATTGGGTCTGCATAGGTTAAAGCATGGCTTCTGAGAGAGTGTATAAGAGGACATAGCTTCTTCCAGATATCCCGGAGAGGGAAGGGCAAACACCATTCCAGGCTTTGTCCCACTCCCAAGAGCTTCACCGTGTTTATTTCAACATTAAAGGCCAAGATAAATCCTACAGTAGAGACACCAGTTTAACTTCCACTCACCTAGACGTTTTCAAATTTATTTCACCTCTAATTTTGGGGACAAAGTATAAGAAGCTTTTCGTTTTGATAATCCACAAAACTAGATCTCTTTACAATATTGTTCTAACAAGTTCAGTCAGCCTGTTGTCCTGGATTGAATTAGGTCCCTCAAAAAAATGTAAGTATCAGTTCAGCCAGGCCATGAATCCCCATATCATGTGATTGTCCAACATTGAATGAGATGTTCCTCTGTATTATAAATACTGTCACTGTGATTTAATAAGATGGATTAGCCCCAGTTATACTGATAAGGTCCACAGGACTGGATATGTCTTAAGCCAATCGCTTCTGACTTACAAAAGAGAAAAGTGAGCAGAGAGACTTAGGGACTTCATACCACCAAGAAAGCAATGCCAGGAGCAGAGTGTGTCCTTTGGACCTGAAGTTCCTATGCTGAGATGAACCCAGACCAAAAGAAGACTGATGCAGCCATGAGAGGGTAGGCACGTTCTCCTGGAGCTAGCCCCCTGAATTTCAGACTTACAGCCTACTGACTGTGAGAGAATAAACTTCTGTTTGTTGAAGTCACCCGTTTGTGATATTTCTGCTATAGCAGCACTAGATGACTAAGACACATGACCTCCATAAAAGAAGTATTTCAAGGACTAAGGAAATACAAAGTTTTTAGGTTTCCATTCTTCTACTTTGGGCAAGCACTAGTCGTTGGGTGTACCATATGAATTAATTCAAATAAAGGACAAGATAGGCCAATCACATCAACTTAATTGGTGCTATTACGTCTATCCAGAATATGAAAATATGCACAGAAACTAATAAAGTCTAAATAAATAAATACATAGTGATTGAAGGAATAATCAACAAGTAAATGGATAAATAAATAAGAGAGAGAGAGAGAGATGGAAAAGAAAGAGGGGAAAATACTAGAGAAAATAATTTTCTTTCAAGCATTATCCAAATTGTCTTCTGGATAAGTAACATCTAGATTCTTGGTACTCAAGCACAAAAAATACATAAAAGAATGCTACATAAACTTAGACTTCAAGGTATAAGAAAAGAACACTGTGAGGACTTGCAAGCCACTTGGTAAGCTCTTTAGAGGCCACTGGGTTCAGGAGGAAGGGCAGTGACCGAGAGACACAGCAGTAGCCGTGACTTCTGCAGCCATAACTTTCAGAGCCAATGCCAGAGACCCCAGATGTTGTGCTTTCAACCCCAAAAGAGGATCTCAAAGACGAGTCAGAAATATACAGAACTTGATCTTCACAAGGTCTCTGAATGAATTAAAATAAATTGAATGAAACCTGTCCTTTTACCCACAGAAAATTCCACAAAGCAAAAGCATAGCCTACACACCTGAAGCTCCAGCTGTCACCTAATCATTGTTGTTATTGTTATTGTGTGCCATCGAGTCAGCGCGACTCATAGTGATTCTGTATCCACCTGGATATTCCGTGAATGCTTCAAATACAATATACTCCAAACCAAAACTGCTTCTTGGGCTCCATCTCATTCGCCCTCATCTCATGTTCGCTCTGTGTTTAAGGACACTGCTGCCCACCTAGTCTTCCAAGATACAGTCTTCCAAGTCATCTTTGAGCTCCAATTCTTTCAGAGTTCACTCAGCAGCCAGCATCACTAGTGTCTCTGATCATCAGGAACACGGAATATTTAAACCCTTGGGTGATTCGTAATGCTAACCATGAACGGGGTGAGTTAACTGCTGCCCAAGGAGGTGAAGGTTTAAGACCACTCAGGCACATTTCAGAAGAAAGGCCTAGTGATTATTTCCAAAAAATTAGCCATTGAAAACCCACTAGAGCACAGTTCTGCTCTGACACACGTAGCGTCACCGTGAGTCACAACTCACTTGACAGCAGCTGGTTACTGGCTGAAACCCTCCCATGGCTCCTCATTACTTTGAGGCTAAACTTATCATTACATAATATTTAAGGCTTCCAACAAAGAGATTCTTAATTGATGCTTTTCTTTCTGTAACACTGTCTTTTTTACGTAACATCCACCTGCAATAAGCTCTTTTGGAACCAGACTGGAATCCTCACTGTTTTCTGAACATGTTGTAAGCTGTCACGCCCTCCCAGTTTCAGGCTACTGTTTAATCTATGTGAAGTCACTCTTCCCTTTCTCCACCGACCACCCCACCCAGTCTTAGTACTACCAGAAGCTATCTAGGCTCCACGAATGCATCTGTCCATCAGGCTCAAATTACTGTTCTCTAAATGTCCCCTATACAAAGATTAGTCCAAAAGGGTGCACTATACTACAAGTATCACAGCTTCCAGCAGACTGAGACTAAGCCAGCTAAGGCATGTTCAGCTGCCATCCCCGGCTACTCAGAGATCACAAGAGAGGATCCTAGACGGATCTGGAGTCAAAAGTAAAACAAAATTCTAACTCACACAAACACACACAAAAGACCAGACTTACTGGCCTGAAAGGGACTGAGAAACCCTGAGAGTCCTTACTGTCCACGGATGCACCTTAAACTCGGTACTGAAGTCACTCCTGAAGGTCACCCCTCAGCCGAACATCAGACAGGCCCACAAAACAAACATGTAACTCAATCATATACATGAGACTAAATGGACACGCCAGCCCAATGGCAAGGGCAAGAAGGCAGGAGGGGACAGGAAAGCTGGATAAACGGAAACAAGGAACCCAAGGTCAAGAAGGAGAGAGTGTTGACATGTCATGGGGCTGACAAACTGTATATGTGTTGTTTAGTGAAAAATCAGTTTGTTCTGTAATGTTTCACCTAAACTAGAATATTTTTTTTAAAAAATAAACCCTATGTATCCCCACTCCCATAGCGAAATGGATTTCTCTAACTCTGCACACCCACAGCACTTGATGCGCTCTTCTCTATGATGGCACTTCTGCTGTGGTCACTGCCTGTTCGTCGGCTTGCCTGCTGTATGGAAGCCTTGTAAGAGAGAAGCACTGTCCGAGCATCCTCAGACACTCCATAAACATTACTTGGGTGGGTGAGTGATTAACTGAACGATTGATTTGAACTATAGAGTGTATGTAGTGACCCCTGACTTTAAACAGGTAAGTGACATCTTGGAGTTACTGGAAACTCCCTTGTCTGTGTATTTCCGGAAGTCAGCTTATGCCACTCTTTCCAGGGAGATATGTAAAGTAGGGATGAAATGAGAAACCACAGGCATCGCATAAGACATGAAAGGAGGGGATGAGTAGAAGAAAATCTAATCAGAATCCCAAACCATCGATTTTCTCCATGACCTTGAAAAGCCTAGCTTTGGTAGCTTTGAAAAATCACTCACTTGATACTTGCTGCTCGGGAATAAGCTCTCTAGGGGACAAAAAGGCATCGCAAAACTATGCCCAAATGCAGAGGGTTTTCAAGGGGGTTGCAACTGAGTGTATTTGAAATCTGAACGTCTCATCTGACTTTGAGAGGCCCAGAGTGCACATCAGAATATGTATTGTCTCACTGTATTGTCTCACAAAAATATTTTGCCTTCCCAGTTACTGTTGCCCCAGAGATAAGGGCTGCCTCTAAGAATTTTCCTGTGTTTAAAGCAAAATGGATTTTCCTGTGTTTAAAGCAGAACCAAGATGTGTTCATTCATCAGAACCTACGGAACACTGGAGCTTGACAGCTGAGCCTGGAGTCAGAGAACTTAACTGGCCAGCCCACCCAACCCCTTTTGTGTTACAGAATGCAGAAGACACAACCCTTTCACAATCTGTGAAGAGTACACCGCACTGGCTCCTGTGTAAGTCAAATCTTCGTCAGATGCGTATGAACCGCTTACTCTTCCCTTGCATCGAGAAAGAGTGGAATCCTTCTTGTGGGCTGGTTCCTCTGCATCACCTGGTATTGCTATTTAACAATCTTCCCCAAAGTACCTTTCACAGAAAAACTACCCCACTGTATGCCCCTAGAGACTCTATGTAGACAGAGCCGTGGTGGTGCAGTGGTTACGGTGACTGCTAACCTGAAGGGCAACGGTTCTAAACCAGCAGTGGCTCCCCAGGAGAAAGCTGTAGCTGTCTCCTTCTACAGACATTCGCAGCCTTAGAAACCCTATATATGGTGGTGGTGGTGGTGGCAGGTGCCACCGAGTTGGTTCCAACGCACAGCAGCCCTACATACAGCAGAGCGAAACACAGCTGGGTCCTATGTCGCGTTCACAATCACTGCTGTGAGTCCATTGTTGCAGTTACTGTGTCAATCCATCTCATTGAGAGTCTTCCTCTTTTTTGATGACCCCTGCTTTAGCAAGCACAATGTCCTTCACCGGAGACTATCCCTCTTGATAACACATCCTAAATACATGAGACATATTCTCACTTCGAAGGAGCATTGTAGCTGTAAATTTACTTTTTCTGAAACAGATTTGTTCATTCTTTTGGCAGTCCATGGTATATTCAATATTCTGTGCCCACACCACAATTCAAAAGCTTCACTTCTTCTTAGGTCTTTCTTATTCATATACATATATATGTATACGTATGTGTGTGTGTGTGTGTGTGTGTGTGTGTATGTACAGATACACACACACACACACACACACTAGGACTGCCAATTTAGTTCACTAACTCATCCTAGGAAAATTGCTACATACCTCATTGCTGAATATTACCATGGTCACCTTTGAGTGCACTGACACCAGTGTGAGTCCACCCTTCAGAGTAATTTTAGAAGTCTTCTTCTGAAAGGGCCATCAGAGCTGTTGTTATATTACCCTTGATGTCCTGAATGTCAACTAGATGTCTTCCTTTCAATATTTCCTTATCTCCAGGTAAAGAAAAAAGTCATTGGGGGCCAGATCAGACAAGTAGGGAGGGTATTCCAATACAGTGATTTTTCTACCGGCTCAAAACTCCCTCACAGCCAACTATACAGTTAAGTTTGTGAACTTGCCACCTTGTGCAATGGTCATCCCAGAAAGAGTTCCAAAATTGCTTTGAAGAAGGGTGGACTAGGCACTGGCATTGGTGCCTAGCTTCTCAAGGACAGTACTTTGAAGGTAACTGCAGTGATATTCAGCAATGAGGTATATAGCATATAGAACAACTGAGATCGCAGACTTAACTGTTGGATCTCGTTTGTGTGTGTGTGTGTGTGTGTTTGTATACATATATACGCTCACTTTGAATGTGTGTGTGCGTGAGTGAAGTCATTTAGTGGTTCCATCACTGACTATGTTATACTGGACACACAATTCACTCCCATATTTCCTAGTTTGTTAAATTAGGCACTTCTCAGTTAATTTCCAAGGTTTTTTTAAGTACTAGTGTCTTACAAAAGATCTTGTTACCAAATGAAGAGAGTAGAGGATGAGCTCATTTCAGATGACACTCTCAGGCTGGGATTTATTACAGAAGAACGTAACAGCTGTGTGCCTGCAGAGCTGTTTCCTGGCCCATTCCTCCTTTATTACAAGAAGGAAACATCGAAATTATTTTCAGTTTTTACAGCTATTTTCAGAACTACCTCCTTTTCAAATAAATAGAATAAATAGTAGTTATTTACATTTCATCTTTGTCTGGAAGTATTTGTCTTGTATTTAAAAAAAAAAAAAAAAAAAGATGCTTCCTGGAAAAAGAGATCCTTAGATGTTATAAGCATCCCCTGAATACATTAAACTAGTAGGTGAATTTATCCTTCCTGATGTATTTTTATTCCTATGACAGTGCTCTTTTGATGGGAAGATGGAAATAGAAATGAATTCAGATTCATCCAACATTTTTAAAAACCTCTGATAATTTGTTATCTCCTTGGTGGGAAGATTATGGCAACCTCACATGTGTCAGAGTCCAGCGAGACTCCATTGGGTTTTCAGGCTGTGCCTTTTCCAGAGCGGGTCCCCAGGCCTCTCTCCAAAGTACCTCTGAGTGGGTTTGAACTGCCAACCTTTGGGTTGGTGATCAAGGGCTCGGCCGTTTGCACCTGCCCGGTCTCTATTCATCCAGCATATTAGGTGGGCAGAAGTCATAGAAATCACCTTCAAATATGGCTCACTTAAAAGTCACACGTGCAGTCCTACTGGCTCTGTCACCTCACAGCCTCACTGGAGACCATGTCATGCAGACACACGATGGAAGCTGCTCATGTCATTCAGTCACCTCTTGGAACACAGCTGGGTACCAACCAGGACATCTACTGAGGATTCAGCTTGAGCACAAAATAAGCTCCTGTTGTTTTCAACTCCGAAGACTACACAGTGTCTCTTTTATGACAATGCTCACGGCATGGGACAATGCTTGACGTATTGTTGCACCCAGGTTACACAAGAAGGGTCTGACGGTCAGATAGACTGAACAACTTGCCTTAATGTGAAAGCAGTGGGGCTGAATTCTACAGCAGACTTCTGCCCCTAGTCCTGTGAATTTTCTGAAACAGGACTGCCTCTTTTCATACCCTTCTGACTTCCAGAACATTGCAGAGGCTCTTCAGACAACACCCTCCAGGCTTTTCTTCAAAAAGAAACACTTTCCAAACTCCAGAATGATATGCAGAGAGAAGGGAACTTTCAGTGAATTAATGTCTCTGCAGAAACCACCAGATAGATTGAGTTCTTCCCTCATTTTAATCAAATCGATTTGAAAATGAATGAGAGCCTTAATCTTGAGATTTACAACTGTAATTGCTGTCTGGAGGGTAAGATTTAAGGGCCAGGCAATTCACTATCTAGCGAACTTTATTTCCATATTTCATCCTTTCCTATGGATAAGTAAGAAGGCACAGATTATCAAACATTATTTCTTGACCGATGATAACCCAGCTGTCAGCGGTCTTCCATCTTTTATAAATGTGTGACCACGTGAATCTGATCAGTGAGAAAATGCAGGGATACAGACTGGAACTATGCCGAACTTTATCAGTGCATGTCATATCAATATTTTTACTTTTTTCTTAGATGCATATGACTGTCTTGAGCTTCTTGCTGCCTTGAGCTATCTTCAACAGAGGAGATCTGGGAAAATATAGCTAAGAGCAGAGTCTTTTTTCTTGCGTGTTGCCAAGTATTGTGGTGAGCTGCTGCCAGAATGGCCTCTGACTCACAGCGACCCATGTGCAACATCACTGAATTGCTGCCGGGCACGGTGCCAGTCACGTGATTGGCCTTGGATCAGACCACTACGATCCATAGGGTTTTCACTGACAGATTTTGGGAAACAGATCACCAGATCTTTCTTCCTAGTCCATCTTAGTCTAGAATCTCCAGTGCAACCTGTGTCAGCATCACAACAACACGCAAGCAAGATGAGTGGTGGCTGAGCTTGAAGTGTATCGGCCAAGAATCAAACTTGGGTTTCCTACATGGAAGGGTAAGAATTACACCACTGGACCACCATTGCCCTCTAACTGTTACAAAAGCCAAACCAAACCCACTACTGCTGAGCGGATTCCTACTCACAACAACCCTACAGACAGAGTAAAACTGCCCCTTGGAGTTTCCAAGGAGCACCTGGAAGATTTGAACTGCTGACCTTTTGGGTAGCAGCCAGAGTGCTTAACCGCTATGCCACAGGTGTTTCCCCTTAACTGTTAAGCTCCTTATATCTGCACTAGGTACTGTACTTCAACGTCTGTGTTCAACAAAACCAAAGCAATTCGGTTACTACTTTTCTGTGAGAATATCTGTAGCAAGCACCCAGAAAATATTGAGGGTGGTGAGATGAAAATATGTAACTACAAGGCTTGGTGTTAGTTATAAAGTTTATTTACTCAAACCACATAGTCACAATTAAGTGGGGGGGGGTGCTAGCACCAGGACACCAAGCACTCTTATTTACATTACTTAAGAACTCTTATCTACATTCACATTAGTTAAGAACCCTCATTTACATTAATTAAGATCTGCACACTCTAACTGGGTCCCTCAGGGACTGCAGCAGGTAAGTCAGAAGGTTAGTGTATCAACACACTTCCCTAAAGGTGGGGTTCATTCTAAGGAATTCAAAGACTAGCTGTGTTCTCACTGTTCAGACATCAGGAGAATCTCGAAGTAGAATTTTATCACCACAGGGCGTCTTGGAGGTGAAGTCAGCAAGGACAGCACAGGAGACTCAGGCACCAACAGTCGCAGTAGCTAGAGCAAGACCTTCAAGGAGGAAGTGGACCAGATCTCAGGATCAGATCATAGTACCCCAGCCGACTGGTGGACACAGGCCCTCAGAAGAGAGACTGTGTGCCCCAGCCCATCAAGAAAGAGGCAGACCAGGGCACAGTGTCAGACCCATGGACACAGACCCCAAGAGGGTACTGTGCACCCCAGGCCCAGAGTGCTGTATTTTTATACAAATTGTTCACTTGGTTCTTGTCACTATGATCAAGTTCATAAGTCTTATCTTCTAGTACCTCAAGTTGTTGATTTCTTTCTGATTGGTTATCTTCCTTATCATCTCTCTGACCATCTGCTGCCATGTCCATTTGGCAGTTGTTTTTCTCACTTTTACCTTACTATTCTCATTCTCTCACCTTCTTAGCTTAAGAGCAGCAATTTTGTGGTTTAATAGTTTAGCCAATTCTTAATTTATGCTTACAACAAGACTCCCGTTTATATTTAAATATACCTATATATATACATACATATATATCTATATCTGTATCGACTCGACGGCACTTGGCCATATCTATATATATATATATATCTCCTGATTTCAGTATCACTACAGCCTTTTATTTAACAACTTTTTCTTTTGGATTTGCACCTGTATCTGCATCTTCTAATAAACTTTAAAGAACATCATCTATTAATGGAACTTGTAATCACAGAAACAATGAAGGAACTTAAGCAGCTCAAAACTTGCATGGACTTTTGGACATTCTGATGGAGCTGTGAGTGTCATACAGTAGCATGTCAGAGCAACAGTCATCAGCCAGTGAGCATACCTAGTCATCTGGTGCTGCTTTAACAGAAATACCACAGTAGATGGCTTGAGAGAGAGAGACTGTATTTTCACAGTTCAGTAAGCTTGAAGTCCAAATTCAGGGTGTCAGCTCCAGATGAAGGCTTTCTCTGCTGGCTCTGGAGGAAGGTCCTTGTCAGTCTTTCCCTGGACTGTGAGCTTTTGAAGCAGAGGGATTTTGGTCCTTTCCAAAGGGCATACTCTGCTCACAGCACTATTTTCTTTGTTGATGGTGTGAAGTCCTCAGATTTCTCTGCTAGATTCTTTATAGCTCAAGAGATTGCCTCAAGGTACAAAACAATCTTACACACTGACTGCTGCCCCACCAACACAACTGTCTCCCATCTTCTCTCATTAACATCATAGAGGCAGGACACAAAGAGACATCACACAACCCAAAAAATCATTGCCCAGCCAACTGCCACACACATTTTTGGGGGAACACAGTTCAATCCATGACAACGTCTCTTGACATTTTCAGGTAAAGGGTGAGCTGACCAGAGCAGTGCTTTGAGGTAGATCTGATGGCACGGTACAGAAAGGCTGAGACGGACAAGAGAAACACTGAGGTCAGTTGAGAGCTTATTGCAGTCTCTGGTGGTATAAAGCAACGAGTCCACACAGTTCACAGAAAACGCTGCAAATAAGAATCAGTACGAATCCAGTGCCCTAAATGTCGATCTTAATTCAGTCTCCACTTCCTCGCTTCTCATCCCTGTCACCAGCTGTCCTCACAGAACACTCTCTCTGCCTCTAGCCTGTCTCATACATTACTAGGGCACTGTCCTTTAGACTACATTATGGATTGAATGGGCGCCCCCCAAAGATGTATCAGCTTGGCTAGCCCATGATTCCCAATATTGTGTGGTTCTCAACCATTTGGTCATTTGATGTAGTTTTCCTATGTGCTGAAAATACTACCTCTATGATGGTAACGAAGCAAGATTAGAGTCAATTATGCTAATAAACAGGACTCTCTCCAGAAGCTTAGGTTGTGTTTTAAGTCAAGCTCTTTTGAGATATAAAAGATAGCAGAGAGATAAGGAGACTTCAAACCACCAAGAAAGCAATGCCAGAAGCAAGTCCTTTCAACATAGGGTACTTATGCTGAGAAATTCCTAGACCAAGGGATGATTGGTGACAAAGATCTTTCCCAGAGCCAACAAGATAAAGGCTTCCCTGGAATAGTGCCCTGAATTTGGACTTCCAGCCTCCTAAAGTGTGAGAGAAAAAATTTCTCTTTATTAAAACTTCTACTTGTAGTGTTTCTGTTACAGCAGCGCTAGTGAACTAAGACAGACTACCAAATAGGTAGACACCAGCTACAAGTTTGGGAATTCACACAACACCCTTACTTTTACCTGCTGACTTCTCCTGCTTCTTTGGGTTCAATAATTCTCTAGAATTGCAGGAAGTACTATACTTATGATTATAAATTTATTATAGCAAAAGTATACAAATTAGGATATTCATAAGGAAGAGATACATGCATGAGGTCTGGTAGAATTTCCAACTGGAAGCTTCCATATTCCAAAGAGGGCATACCACCCTCCTTGGACCACCAAGAAGCTCTCTGAGTTCTAGTGTTCTAAGCTTCTATTGACCAGTCCTGCATGGTAGACTGAATTACTCACTCCTCCAGAGGCTAGCTGATGCCAGCCTCCCAAGTGAGCTTTTTTTCTGGTCCAGACATCCACCACTGGCACAAATCCTCAGGAGTCACTTGGAAGTCCTAGATCAAGGCACCCCAGTTACTCCACAGGCTATTTCGCAAGAATCAAAGACAAAGGTGACCTTACTCTGAGTGAGCTAAATTCTTCACCTCGCAGCACATCTCGAGGAAACGTTAAAACAACTGAAACAGTGGCTAAGTCACTAAGGGCAGAAGGACAGCAATTAACGCTTAATTCAATGTTGGAAGTTAAGGCAAAAGAAAAGAGAAAATGATGGCAGAATGACCATCCTCAGTGACTAGGAAGATGATGACATCATTGATCAGGAGGTGAAGTCAATACTCACAAGAGATTTTAGTCAAGGGATCATTCATTTTGATGAAATCAGCTCCCTTGTTGTCATTACAGTTGAAGTGCTCATAAGAAAACTTCCATTATCAATATTTTTAAGAGAGTTTACTAGAGGGAAAACATGGCTCAAGGGCCAGAGTTTCAGGCCCCAAATGGAGAAGTCATTTTTCAGGACAGGATTTTGGTAGTAAAATGTTCCAGAGTAGTTTAGTCTACACCTGTGAAACCTCAGCGTCACTCACAAATCCCGTGACCTCAGCCGGTTCTTGCTCGAGAGTAACCACGTGTCTTTCCAACCATCACCAATAGCGTCACAACTACAATTCTTACACATTCTCCTCAACTTTGTCATCATTTTAATAATAAATCACCGAAAAACTTAGGCAAAGCCATCATGTTTGCCAGTAACAGCTTTCTGCCTGTGCTGATAGATACTGAGTCCCAACCATAATCATTTTGTAAAGTGAAGTGCGCAGTACAGATCATATGCCTGTGTAATAAACTGCATTACAGCCAACTGGAGTTTGGAAAAGTTCTTTAAATGTTACTCCAAGGCCTGTTTCTGTAAATGCCCATCAGGAAGTTAAATATAAGAAGACGGAATTTTGAAAAAGGTGGGAGCTAGAGATTCTGACACACAAAGATCTCAGACTCATGAAAGTTAAGACAAAGTCCTTCAAATAAGAAGGCATTTCCACGTTCTGAAGGGGGACACCAGAGACAGTGGTGGCTTAAGGGTAGAACTTGTACCTTCACTGCAGACCCTTTGGTTCAGGTCCCAGAAATCCAGCTCATGCACAGCCACCAGCTATCCACCAGTGGAGGCTTGTTTGTTGCTACAATGCTGAACAGATTTCAAAGGTGCTTCCAGACTAAAGTAGACTAGGAAGAGAGGCCTGGTGAGCTGCTTCTGAATACCAGCCAGTGAAAACTTGATCACAATGTCCAATCCCCTTCCAGTGATGGGGGTGCTACAGGACCAGGCAGTGTTTCCCTTTGTTGTGCATGGCTTTGCCGAGACTTTGGAGCCAATTAGACAGACAGGTAGGAGTTTCCTGAATGTCCGGTAGGTCTTTACCAATCTACTGCCTAAGAGCAGGGCTCTCCTTTTCTGAAGGCAGAGTGTTCACCTGCTTACACAGAGCAGCTTTAGAGGTTACCGGTCTGGGTTAAGTGCCAATCTGTCAACCATTCATTCCTGCTGTTTGACCAAGTATCATTGTGCTCCTTTGAGTCTTACAAGCTTATGTTTCCCAGATTTAAAGTCAAATACTCTAGCAATAGTCTGTATTTACAGCTTTTGCCTCAGTTTTGTTATAAGAAAAAAGGTAGAGCATCTAACAAGAAACAAACCCAAAACACCTCATTGCCATCAAATCAAATTCAATGCACAATGACCCCACAGGATAAAGTAGAACTGGCCCATAGCGTTTCTGAGAAGTGACTGGTAGATTCAGATCGCCCACCTTTTGGTTAGTAGTGGAACTCTTATGCTAAGAATTCATGTAACATATTTAGATAAGCATTTGAAAGTAAAAAATGAAACACTTGAAAGTAAAAGGTGAATTTTGAAGAAAATAAAGAAGAAAATAACAAAAGCGCTAGTGAAATTTCTCTGCATAAGTCAACTCCAGGTTTCATGAGGACAGGAATCACGACATTACAAAATCAGTCCTTAGCACAGAAGCTGGAAGCACTTAACTGCTTACTAGAAAGTCAGCAGTTCAAAACCACCAGTGGCTTCTCAGGAGAAAGATGTGGCAGTCAGCTTTTATAAAGATTTACAGCCTTAGAAATTGTATGGGTCCACTGTGAGTCAGAATAGGATCAGCAGCGGGTTTGGGTTTCCTTCTTTATTTGTTTGTAATGTTTGTTGAGAGAAAGGTGAAAAGGAAACAGGACATCAAAAAGAAAGGAAGAAAAGAAAGGCTGAATCTAGTTTTGAGCTGCAGAGGGTAACGTCCCAGAGACAATAGATAAGTGACTTGGTAAAATTTCAGCTTTGTGTTGTTCTCATCAGTGGAGTGTCAATGTCCTCTGCATCCCCTAACTTTCAATAAAACCAGTTAGACACACAAATGCTTTGAGCACATGAATCATTGTGGGAATCAAAGAAAGGGAGTGGTAAGGACTGTCTGTCTGAGTCACTGAAGCCTGAGTAGAATCAGATGACAGGGACAGTGAAAGGATTCCCACTATGAATTAATTGTTCTAAAGTAGAAGCTCAGAACCAAAGAAGACTTGAGGAAAAAAAAAAAAATAGTATGACACTGTCTTGGTTGTCTAGTGCTGCTATAACAGGAATAGCACAAGTGAATAGGTTTAAGAAAAGAAATGTTATTCTGTCACAGTCCAGTAGGATACAAGCCCAAATTCAGGACATCAGCTCCAAGGGAAGGCTTTCTCTTCGGGCTCTGGAGGAAGGTCCTTGTTGTCTGTCTTCCCCTAGACTGGAGTTTCTGAGACACAGGGTCTCCAGACCCTTTCCAAAAGATGTACTCTGCTCCTGACACTGCTGCTTGGTAGTATCAGGTCCCCAACTTTCTGATGGTTTCCCTTTCTTTTATATCATGAAAGACTGCCTGAAGGCACGATGCAGTCCTACACACTGAGCCCTGCCCCACTAACCCAAATGCTGCCCATCCTGCCTCAGTAACAGCGGAGAGAAAGGTTTTACAACATACAGGAACATCACACAGTACTGGGAATCATAGCCTAGCCAAAATGATACACACATTTTTGAGGAGACACAATGACAGACACCCTCCTCCAGCCTCTCCATTCTCAGATACCTCAGAGATGCAGGAAACAACTACAATTTCTGTGAAAAAGGACAGGGATACAACCAATACCAGTACCGCTAAGCTGACTCTGACTCAGGGGGATTGCACGTGTGTAGGATCTTCAGTGGCTGATTTTTGGAAATAGATCTCCAGCCCTTTCTTCTTGGGCATCTCTGGGTAGACCTGAAATGCCAACCTTCCAGCTGGGAGCCAAGTATGGGAACCATCCAGGGAATCTGGGAAAGAGTATTTTTTTAAAAACCAAACCCACTGCCATCAAGAGTATTCTGACTTGGCCACCCTATAGAACAGAGTAGAATTGCCCCATAAGATTTTCAAGGGGCAGTCAACAGATTCAGACTGCTGACCTTTTGATTAGCAGCCAAGTCCTTGTATAAAAAACAAACTCATGGCTGCTGAGTTGATTCAGACTCACAGCAACCCTGTAGGACAGAGTAGAACTCCCCACAGAGTTTCCAAGAAGTAGTTAGTAGATTTGAACTGTCAAGCCTTTTGGTTAGCAGCCGCAACTCTTAATCACTGTGACACCAGTTCTCCAGGGAAGGACATAAAACCAGTTGTCACTGAGTTTATCTCAGCTCACAGTGATCCTACAGGACAGAGTAGAACTGCCCCATAGAGTTCCAAGAACCACTTGGTGTATTCAAACTGACGACCTCGGGGTTAACTCTGGGTTAGCAGTCACCGCACATAACCATTATACCACCAAGGCTTCCAGTAAGGATATAGGGAAAGCTAATCTCATTTCAATATGAAATGGCAGGAGACCTAGTTGATACATGTTTTACACACATATCATCTCAGTTTATTCCTGCAAAAGATAAGCGTAAGATGTTATCTCCAGTTCATAGCTAGAGCTTACAGAGGTTAGTGAACCATCAGCTAAGTGATGTAACAGGGATTTAAACCAAAGGCCTTGAAAATCAGAAGTCACACCGCTTCCCACCAAAAACCCAAACCATATCTGCTGCTGTTGAATCAATTCCAACTCATAGCAACCCTATAGGATGTCACCCACATGTTGCATTTCTGGAGCCTGGATCAAGAAAGGAAAGAAATCATCACAGCCCCAAATTTTAAAAGACTGCAAGGTCTCACGACTAACTCCATGAACTTAATTTTTCTAAGTTCTACTCACCTCACTGCTGAATATCACTACAGTCTTCTTTGAAATACTCGACTTGGGAAGCTATGCGTCGACACCAGTGCCTAGTCCACGCTTCAGAGCACTTTAGGAACTCTTTTTAGGACAGCCGTTGTACATGGTGGTGCAGTGGCAAGTTTGTGAACTTAAATGCATAGTTGTCTGTGAGGGAGTTTTTAGCCTGGAAACAAATCACTGTATGGGAACACCCTCCCTACTCACCTGATCTGGCCCCCAGTGACTTTTTTTCTTAACCTGAAGATAAAGGAAATATTGAAACGTAGGCATTTGGATGACATTGAGGACATCAAGGGTAATACAACCACAGCTCTGATGGCCATTCCAGAAAGAGTTCCAAAACAGCTTTGAAGGGTGGACTAGGTGTTGGCAACAGTGCACGGCTTCCCACAGGGAGGACTTTGAAGGTGACTGTAGTGACATTCACCAATGAGATATGTAGCACCTTTTCTAGGGTGAGTTCACAAACTTAATTGTCAGATCCCATATACCCAAAGACAAGCTCGAGAACTTCAAGGACACAGAAAACATTCCCAGCTCAAGTACAAATAGTTTGGTTGTAAAGGGGAAAAAAAGAATCCCCAGACACATTCACACAGGGCGATAGCGTGGCAGAACAGCTACAACATTCTTGAGTATTCAAGCCCTCAAAACAGACAGCCCGAGCAAGAGGGAATTCCTATCAGGCCAGCTGAGAAAGTAATCTAAAACTCATGTTGTTAAGGTTGTGTTAGATAAATCTTATCTATTAGGGCTGACTAAAGTCTGAGCACCTAGATAAAAAGTATCTCTGTCCTTATCAACTTTTAAAAGAAATATAAATAGCAGAAGAAATTTTTTTTTTTACTATGATCAGCTTCTAAAAAACTATTTTTTTTTTTTTTTAATTCTATGTGACGTAGATGGGAAGCCCTCATGAAATAGTGGTTAAGTGCTGTGTCTGCTAACCAAAAGGTAAGCAGTTCAAGTCCACCAGGCACTCCATGGAAACTCTGTGGGGCAGTTCTCCTCCGTCCTGTGGGGTCACTAGGAGTCAAGCATTGATGTGACGGCAGTGGGTTACGTGAAGTATCTGAACTAAACAATAAAGAAGAGTTCTGTAAAGAACAGGAGGGCCACTTAGCGTTCCCCTTATGATTTTTTATTTTAGAATTTTTCAGAGCATTTCTGAAACAGTGTTATTACTTATAAAAGAAGAGAGGTGGGATTGGTGTGTAGTAAAAGCCATACCTTTCTTCAAAAAGGTATTCCTGGGAATTAAACATACTAACGCTTCTTTGATCATAGGATCCTTGGTTCCAAGAGCAGTCAGCAATGGGAAAAAATAAAAATAAAAGTGTTCCAGCTGCATACAAGTCATCCATCCACGGTGTCTGTCTGAAAAACCACCAGGGAGAAAAGAAAGCCAGCTCATGCTGAGGATGGAGAAGGATCCCAGATTCTCCATGAAGCCCCAGGCACATTCAATTAGGAGAATAGACACCAACGGCTCCCCCGCTGCACCTCAGCCATTTCCATTCTCTGTAAAAAATCTCTCATTTCTGTTTCTCCTTGTGCAACTCGAAAGTCAGAATACGGTGATGTGTTCCTGGATATCACAGAGGGACAAGGGCAAAAGCGAACCAGCTGTAGCCAGTTCTCACTCTCTAAAAAAGAAATCCTGAATGTGCCCTTACACTATCCAGATAGTTGGCTTTTTCAGGGGCAGGTTCCAAAGGAGAGCAAGCCTGAAGCAACACTCTGAGTACTAAAGTAAACTGACACGTGTTTGCTTTTGTGTTAAAGTCCGTCCTGCATGGATTGGCTAAAGCACAGAGTTTATAACCATTTGGAGAATCCTTGGGTTGTGCAAATGGTTAACACGCTCTGTGGCTGAGTGAAAGGCTGGAGGTTCAAGTTCACACAGAGGCGTGCAGAAGAAAGGCCTGGTGAACTACTTTGAAAAATTGGCCACTGAAAACCCTAGGGAGCATGCTGTCTGTCTCTTTCCCTCTCTCTCTTTCCCTCTCTCTCTTTCCCTCTCTCTCTCTCTTTCTCTCTCTCTCTCTCTCTCACACACACACACACACACACACACACACACACACACACACAGGTGCCATAAGCTGGAATCAGCTGCATGGCAAGTGGTTACTTTAAAAAAAAAACTCATTACCATTCAGTCAATTCTGACTCATAGTGACCCTACAGGACAGAGTAGAACTGCCCCGTAGAGATTCCAAGGAACGCCTGGTGGATTCAACTGCCAACCCTCAGTTAGGAAGTGTAGCACTTAACCACTACCCCACCAGGGTTTTCTAGTGGTTACTTATTTAGAGGACTGTGGGGTGTCTGTGGATCTACTGCTGCCAGTGAAGGGAGTACACAGTGACTCCCAAAGCCTGGGCACCGACTTGCCTATCCTTCCTTCTTCTCCATCCAGTCTAATGGTGGAGGAATATCTGTCAAGGCTTCCACTGTGATGAAGTCAGACGCTGAGCCCCTAGCCCATCCCACTGCTCCTTTCAGAACACAGCTCCCCAGACTACTTGGTCCCCCAAATAGCTGTCTTTTTTCCTACATGCAGGTCATTCCGAGAGCCCATGTTGTTGTCCTTAGGTGCCTTTGAGTCAGTTGCCACTCACAGTGACCCTACAGGTCAGAGTAGAACTGTTCCTACGGAGTGCCTGGCAGGTTTGAACCCCTAGCCACAGCACTTCACCACTGTGCCCCCAGGGTTTCCCTGTGAGCCCACAGTAACTGAAGACTACAGAGGACAGGTCACTCCAACAAATCCCGCAACCACATAGCCAAAAACTGTCCCTGAACAAGTGAAATCTAAGACAATCCCTTGCTGGACCATGGAACCAACCCCACACCGGATCCATCCTCTGTCCTCGGGAAAGAAAACAGACTCTGTCCAGCAAAGGAAGACTCCCAGAGAGCAAAGAAACCCTTGTAAACAAACAAGTCCACTGAGACAGACATTTTGCAATGCCAAATAATGCAGGTTTATTGAGAACTACACAAGCGAAACAAGCTCCCTTTCTGAGAGACACAAAAGTAGAAGCCAGGAGACACAGCGGCAAGATGAAAACACCTCAAAACCATCAGAGGTGTGGGCGTGGCTGGTGAGTTTCTGGAAATATCCAGAGGCATACACAGCAGCAGCCATCAACCCTGAAAGTAGGCTTGGCACTGGCCAGAAAAGACTAAGATTGCCAAAGACAGTGCATGGTGACTAAAAGCCAGCAATTAGGCAACTGGAAGAGGAGTCAGCAGGCGGCAGCTCAAAGAAGATCCGGGAAACACAGCCGACAGGTCACGGATTCTTGATTCGCTCGTGGCTCCCATGGACTCAGCATGTTCTTCGGCAGTTGGACACAAAGGACCTCTGGAACGTCCTGGAGACGCCGCAGGCTGGTTGGCACATGGTGGAGACCACTCCCACTGGCTGGCACACAGTGGAGACTCCTCCCACCGGCTGACACACAGAGGAGATGCCGCCCACAGGTTGACAGACACTAGAGATGCCCCCCAGGGGCTTACAAATAGTGGAGGCAAAGGTGACTGGCCGGCTGCAAGGAGTCGAGCAGGGATTGGAGACACAGGTCGTTTGACGCGAGCAAGTCACCTGGCTAGGACTGGAGACACAAGACCTTTGCTGGTAACAAGCTGGCTGGCAAACAGTAGGCTCACAGCAGGTCTCCTGACAGTGGTCCAGGAGCCACGACCCACTCTGGAAGGAACTGGGCAAATAGATGCCACTCAGGCAATCGACATCACGAGTTGTAGCCATGGCAGCTGGGGCCACTGGGACCGTGCAGCGTCCTGCGATTGGCCTGGAAGGACAGCTCCCCGCAGGGCAATTGTAAGCCATAGTGCCGGATAGGGGCTGTGCGTACTCGCTAAAGTGAGCTCTGTTTTGTGACTGTCCCTGTAGGCTTCCCAGCTTTTATGTACCCTTGCTGGTAGGTGGGGCTCCCTCTCTGGTCACCTGGCTTCTGTGGCTCAGGGCAGCTTGCCTTAGAACACCTTGTGAATCCACAGTTTAATTGTCTACTGAGAAGCTGTTCCCCTCATAAAGCAAGTTTTAGTAGTTTGCTAAGTAACCCATAAGTCTTCTGTACTGAACTTATATGTAGGATTAAGAAGGTTGGTTTACAGCTTCAAAGCTGTTGGTCATTCCAGCCCAAACTTCACCCCTCATTCATCTCGCTTGGGTGCGATGAG
Source organism: Heterohyrax brucei (assembly GCA_028571685.1). NCBI lineage: Eukaryota > Metazoa > Chordata > Mammalia > Hyracoidea > Procaviidae > Heterohyrax > Heterohyrax brucei. Next base: position 79,452,776 of record CM053148.1, on the reverse strand, counting down.
TGTCCATCAGACTGCAGCACCAACATGCCACCATTCTGTCGTCACACCTCTGTCCCTTCTGGCTGGAACAACCTGGAAGCCAGTGCCCTGTTGGGTCTGGGTTGGCGCTTAATCCATTTTAAGCATAAATGAGTCAGTCTTCCTTACATAGCTAACTGGGCTTCCAATAGGGACGGCACCTTGTAGAACATGCTGCAAGATGACAAAGACAGCATCTTCTAGGAACAAGGACACAAAGACTCACATCCTGAGTGTGAACTTGCTCTGAAAATTAATCAACTGACTGAAGCAAGATGCCCAAAGAAGGATATAGAGGGCTCACCATCTACATTCAAGCAACAAAGCAAATTAGAAGCTAATTAAGTATGACTGTGGCCGAGAAACTTTCTGAAGAAATTGGATGCACTGTCTTCCTAAAATTTTTAATCAAATAACATCGGGTAAGGGTGACTCATGGGTCTCATTAATACAACAGTGGGGCAAGCTTAGTTTTTAAATTATGATAATGTTAATTTGAAGAGTATGGTGTCTTTCTCCCAAGGTGATGAATATATTCAAAAGGTATTTATTTTCAGACAAATATGTACAGGTAGCAGAGGGGTTTTTTTCTGTAAAGAAGACTTTTATTTAATTATCCTTTCATCCATCCATCATGACTTAATAGGTAGCGTGCATTTTAATCATGTACAGATAAACTAAAGATTCTTCAAGGTGACTGCCAACATCGGGGATGAAAGCAGAGACAGGTGTGAGAAACAGGTATTTAATTGATATACAGATGGGTGAAAAGAGTACTATAATATTTAAGTATCCTTTTTATGACTTTTATTCTTGGGAAACTGTAAGGATATAATTCCCCTTCAGTTTGTCTCATGATAGTGTAGACCAGACTGAACAACAAAGTATCTGTCCCTTTTGGTCCACAGGTACACAGATGAATCAACTGCTTCAGCGTGTGTAAAATAATTCACTTCAACGAACCTTAAGCCATCAGTGATATTTCTACCCGAAAACTGCAGAAAGATCTGACTTATGTCACAAACCCTCTATGCAGAGAAAGGAGTCGGGAAGGTAGTGAGGCTGTGTTTCTTTCAGGGCTGCTAGTAGACTTCACTTGGAACATCCATAGAGCAAAGAGCTTAATGTTGGAACGCATCAAAAGTCACCTTGCAAAATGCTCCATTCATCTCTAGTCACTGAAACCACATTGGGAGGATGCTTGGTCTCTGCTTGGAGGCTAATAACACACCCGAAAAGAAGATGCTGGGCTATGGGCTGTATGAGTGCCAGGGGCCACTCTGTGACATCCGGTACCTCCCTAGGTGACTAGGGCTGTTCTCCTCGGTTACGGGTAAAATAAAGCAGATGACTGCTTTCCACAATGCTATGACTGCCCTTCCCCCCATGGAGGAGGTCCCCATCACACAGGCGGCTGCTGGCTTTAAAGCAGTGAGTCGTTTAAAGGCTTCTACAAGCTGAGGCTTAGTAGGCTTCTGTGCAAACTGTCTGTGTTCATGCCCAAAGAACAGTCATTAACCGAGTGACACGGAAGCTTTGCGTGTCCAGCATTTACATAGACTATCTCACGAAGTCCCCAGCAACTCTGTGGGGTAAGTGTTACGTAACCTGAAGGCACCGAACATGTGAGTGGTTGAGTGTCTCCCCAAGGTTACGTAGCTTATACTTGGCTAAATGGAGATTCAAATAAAACAAACTTCAGGAGCTACCAACCTACTATGGGGATTTTTTTAAAAAATGTAAGATGTCTTGAGAGTCCCTTGGTGATGCAGGTAATGTACCCACTGCTAGCCAGGAAGTTGGAGCTTCCAAGTCCACTGAGTCAACTTGCAAGAAAGGACTGATGACCCACATCTGAAAAACCAGCCATTAAGGACCCTGTGGTACACAGTTCGATTCCAGCACACATTAGGTAGCCATGAGTCAAAGTCAATTCAGTAGCAACTAGTTAAGACAGCTTGGTTAAAATAGAGACAAAAATGCTTTTTAAAAAATTCAATCAATTCCTCATCAAGATCAAACCCATAGCCATCAGGTTGATTCCAACTCAGAGTATAACTGCCCCACAGAGTTTCCAAGGAGCACATGGTGCATTTGAACTGCTGACCTGTGGGTGAGCAGCCATAGCACTTAAACACTACGCCATCGTAAAAGAGATCGTCTCCACCTCTTTTCCAGGTTCATCAATTAGTTAACAACTAAAAACAAAAAGTAAAGTAAAACAGGCAGTGAGTTCTAAGCACCTCGTATGGCTGGATTTTTTAAATTAGTATTCTGCTTATCACTTACAATTTTTACTTCATTAGAATAAAGCACAAGGTCACCACAAGCAAAGCAAAATGAACAGAGTTACCAGTAGCTTGAAGATATGATTTGAAATTACAATTATTTCTAATGGTGAAGCATACCACTAACTGGTGGAGAACAACAGAGGGGTGAATTCCTTTTTCAGGTCTAGGTAGAAAGCCTGAAAAATATGATTCACAAATTCTGAAATCACTTTTAATGAGATTTCGTAAATAGTCGGCTTCTGGTCACAAGCCAATAACATCTTTCACTAACTGAACCTTAGGAAGCTACTCAACAGATTCCTGTTTCTCTCGTTATTTGCTCAGTATACGGATTGAACAGCTGCGGCGAAAGAACGCGACCCTGACCCACCTCTTTCCTGATCACACAGCATCCTCTTGTTCTGTTCAAATGACTGCCTTTTAGTCTATGTACAGGTTCCTGCTAAGTACAATTAAGTCTTCTGGAATTTCCATTCTTCTCAATGTTATCCATAATTTATAATGATCCATATAGTCAAATGCCTTTGTATAGTCAGTAAAATACAGGTAAACATTTTTCTGATATTTTCTGCTTTCAGTCAAGATTTGTCTGACATCAGCAATGATATCCCTGGTTCCACATTCTCTTCTGAATCCCATCTGAATTTTTGGCAGTTCCTGTCAATATGCTGCTGTAGCTGTATTTTGAATGATCTTCAGCAAAATTTGACTTACCTGTGACATTAATGATGCTGTTCAATAATTTCTGCATTCTCCTGGAACACCCCTTTCTTTGGAATGGGAATAAATATGGATCTCTTCCAGGAAGTTGGCCAATCAGCTTTCTTCCAAATTTCCTGGTACAATGAGTAAGTACAGTCACTATCGCATCTGTTTGTTGAAACATCTCAGCTGGTTTTCTGCCAATTCCAAGAGCCTCACTTTTTGCTGCCCTGGAAGTGCAGTAGTTAACATTTGGCTGCTAACTCAAAAATTAGCTGTTTGAGTGTGCCAGTCAGTCTTTGGAAGCACTATGGGGTAGTTCTACTCTGTCCTATAGGGTAATTATGAGTCAGAATCAACTCCGTGGCAACAGGGTTGGTTTTTGCTTTTATTTTTCACCAGTGCCTTCAGTGGAGTTTGGACTTCTTCGTTCAGCATCATCAGTTCTTGATCGTATGTTCCCTCCTGAAATGGTTGAATGTCAACCAATTATTTATGTTATGGTAACTGTGTATTCCTTTCATCTTCTTTTGAAGCTTCATGCATTGTTCAATATTTTTCCCATAAAGTCGACTCTATTCTGACTCACATTGACCCTGTAGACAGAGTTTAGGGTTTCCAAGGAGCACCTGGCAGATTTGAACTACTGACCTTTGGATTAGCAGCCATAGCACTTAACCACTACACCACCCGAGTTTCCATTTGGGCCATAGGATCCATCAACATTGCCACTCAAGGCTTTAATCTTTCTCTTCATTTCTTTCTATTTGAGCACAGTCTTCCCCTTTTCTTTTCTAAGTCCAGGTCATTATAATGACTCACTCTGGTGTTCTCGAGCAGTTCAGTTACTTCGTCACCTCTTCCTTTGGCTTTAGTTGTTATACATTCAAGAGAAAGTTTCAGAGTCTCTTCTAATGTTTCTTTCAGTCTTTTCCCTTTTTACTGTTTTCTTAATGATCCTTGTTTTTTACGTATGAGATCCTTGATGTGTAACACCTTCAAAACGGAAGATTCTCTGGAAAATATCTAAGAATGGAGACCCTGATGGTGTGGTGGTTAACAGCTGCTAACTGAAAAGTCAGCAGTTCAAGCTGACCAGGTGCTCCTTAGAAAATCTGTAGGGAAATTTCACTCTGTCCTGTAGGGTTTCTGTGAGTCAGAATTCACTCAATGGCACTGGGTTTGCTTTTGTTGTTAGTTTGTTTTGTTTTGGTATCTTATAAAAACCATGGTGGTGCAGTGATTAAAAGCTCTGCTTCTCACCAAAACGTCAGCAGTTCAAATCCACCATCCGTTCTTTGAAAACCCTATGGCGCAGTTCTACTCTGTCCTATAGGGATGTGATGAGCCCAAATAGACCCAATGACAATGAGTTTACCATCTTAAAAGATCCAGGGTAGACTGGGGAAAGCTATCTAATACTCCCTCACATTTTATTTTCACATTTGGACTACATGAATTCCTTGTAAAAAGGCAAAAGTGAAGAAACAGGAATTGTCAGCCACATGAAGCTTGCAAGTTTTATCCAGTTCTAAATCTACAATATTGTTAACTGAAATCGTCCTTTCATCAGAATGTAAGGAAAAACATTACACAGCTGGCAGCCATCATTATATTCTTGTGCCATGTGAAATTTCAACTTAGCAAAAAATGCTTCTGACATTGTCCTGGTCTCTGAGGAGTATGAAGGGAAGGGGAGGTGTGACGAGGGTGAGAGAGATTAGGGAAAGACCACTCGTGGTCTTCATCACTGATGGGTCCTGTCTGCTCATTTCTGTAAAATGCTCTAACCCTGATATTGTAACTATCACAGACAGGAAAGGATCAGCTCTCTTGCTCAGCACTGTAGCTCAGTGATTGGTTAAAAGGCCAAGCACTTGAGAATCAAATGAGAGGCGTGTGTGGAAGGCTGAAGGTTGGGTGTGCAGAAAGGGCATTTTTCATCACAGAGTTGGCAATAATGTTGACCAAAGCCAGCTCAGAGAAAATCACTTAACACTACCAAATGGAAGAATAGTGAGCTTGAAGGAAAGTGAATCAATATGGAACGAGATTACATTATCAGGCTTTTTTTTTTTCAGGATGCTCACACTCTCCAGTGGAAGATATTTGTTCTCTCTTAAGAAATGTAAAAAGAAAGTTCACAGGTTCACATGAAAACCAAACTGATTGATTTAAAAATCAAATATAGTCTTGATTGGGTTTCTTGGCTTTGGGGGGTTAATTTTTTTTTTTTTTAACTTGTTACCAGCTGAGTCTCCAGAATCGATATTAACTGACACCACCCAAAGGCTGCACCACAAAACTGAACTGGAATTCATTCTCCAAACTCTTTCAAAAGCATCAGTCATAGTGAGCAATGAATTAGAGGGACTGTAGGGAACTGTAGAATTAAAAAAAGAAAGAAAAGAAAGCAGAAGGTAAAAGAAACAAGCAAAGACCAACAAAAACAGCTGCTGCTTTTAGAACTTAAAACAGCAGTCCCCAGCTGCACAGCTTGCAAGAAGAACCAACCCTCAGAGAAGTGAGAAGGCCAAGAAGTTCTACTCTGAGCCATTCTCTCCCTCTCTCTCCATGCCTGCTCTCAGATTTATCTTTTTTCAGATGTGTCTTTATTAAGGATGAAAATCAAGATGGTATCAACAAAGCTGGGAGTCCCTCAGTGGTACAAATCGTTAAGCACTTGGCTTCTAGCCAAAAGGCATTGTAGGAAAAAGGTCTGGTGATCTACTTCCAAAAAATAAGCCCCTGAAAACCCTGTGGATCACAGCTCTCCTCTGACACATGTGGGGATGCCATGAGTCAGGAGCAGTTTGATGACAACTGGTATCATCACCATAAAACATGGGTTTAGGCTGCCTGCCACAAAAAGCCAATACTGAGACAGGGGTCAAGTAAATGCCCAAGAGGCTTATTACGTGCCTACATTTAAGGGACAGGGGGAATTCGGGTCCTCAGAGCATGTCTGAATTCTACAGGTGAGTAGGGGGCATATGTAAGGGAGTGTCAACCTGAGGTGTGAGGGAAGAAACAGTGTGGGCAATTGGGAGGGGTGTCCCCAGAGGCAGGCAGGGTTTGGGGGCCCCAGAGAAGATCTGCATCAGGTACTGGGATCCGGAGATTTTCGGTTGTCAGCTAAGCTGGGGCTCACTGAACTGTTGAGCTGGCCCCTCCACTTGTTTGGTGACCCTAATAAGAAGGCTGTAAAGGCTGCAAAGGTTTTATCTCAGTGGCTCCTACTAGGTAATGTGTGATTTCCTGGGCCAGGTAGTGCTAGGAAGCCAAGGATTTTAAGGAAAACAGGTAAAGAAATAGAGTTAGTCCTGACTGCCTTCTTCAGTATCAACAACGGTGAGTGGAATCCTTAGTTTTTGGACCCCAACAAATTCACATGTGGGAAAACCCATGAGTAGTTGGGCTGTGCTCCGGTCTCTACCTTCCAAGTAACACGAAGTGAGTCTACCCGTGAGCATATATGAGCAGTGTTTATGGATTGAAATGTGTCCTCCCAAAATATGTGTAGGATTTCTAAAACCTGCCTCTATGGTTTTCAATCAATCCAATGTGATGCAGTCACCTTCCAGAATGTACTCTGGTATAATGTAATCAATCAATCAATAGCGGTAATGCCTCATAGCGTGTGTCCTAAACAGAACCACCTGTGAGTTGTAAAAAGAACAGCTTAGCCAGAGGCAAGCAAGCTGACACAGGGAAGACGGGCCTTGTCTGATGACAGTGCTGATGGAGGCAGACGACTCTGCGTGACCGGGAACTCCAACAGTCATTGCCTCTTAGAAGCTGAAATAGATTAAAAGCTCCCCAAAGAGCCACACCTTGAATTCAAACTTCTAGCCTCATAAATTGCAAGAAAATAAATTTCTGTTATTTAAAGGCACTTACCCACAGTATTTATCCTGCAGTAGCAATAGCAAATTAAGAAGGGACTTGAGAAAGAAGCCTCCGTGCACTCTGCGTTAATCGAGATGTATAATTCTTCACTAATTCAGAATTACTCAGCGCCTGCTAAGTACCCAGCATTACACTGGGGACCTCGTGTGAATGTGAAAGCTGGACAAAGGATAAGGGGGACTGAAGAAGAACTGACGCCTCTGAATCACGTTGTTGGCAAAGGTTGTTGGATGCACCGTGAGCTGTCAGAGAGTGAACGAATCTGCCCAGGAAGGAGCACAGCCAGAGAGGTCCTAACAGTGAGGGTGACAAGACCTTGTCTCACAGAGGTCAGACATGCTCCCAAGAGGGACAAATCCCTGGGGTAGGGCATCATGCTGGGTGCAGTAAAGGGTCAGCGAAGAAGAGGAAGACCCTCAGGGAGATAGATTCACACAGGGGTTGCAAAAACCAGCTCAAACGGAACAGCGAGGTGAGGACGGCGTAGCAGCAGGCAGTGGTTTGTTCTGCTGGACATAAGGTCACTGTGAGTTGGAACCGACTCGAGGGCATCTGCCAAAAACACCACTGTGGACACAGAAGGCTAAGGAAGGTTTCCTATCATCTCCCGGCTGGCCTCTGCTTGTACCCTCGCAATGCAACCTGTCTTGGTCTCCCCTGCCTGTCCTGAGTGTGCCATTAATCCCGGAAGGTATCAGGTGTGTGGAGCCCCCAGGTAGCGCAAATGGTTAGGTGATTGTTAACTGAAGAGGCAGTAGTTTGAGTCCACCCAGATGCCCTTCAGAAGAAATGCCCCACAATCTACTTCCCAAAGACCCCCCGAAGCACAGTTCTACTCTGACGTGGATTAGGTCACCAAGCGTAATCGACCATGACAGCTAGATGTCAGGTTGGTAGTTAGACCAGCAGCCTCAGAGGGCTCTTGAAGTCCTCTAGCCCAGTTCTGTCCTCTGACTGATGAGAAATCAAGTCCCACAGAGACAGACAGACAGCCAAGTGCATTGGACATTCCCCCATACTGCTTCAAAGCCATCTCACCCCACTTCTTACTGATGCCTTTCTGCCTGGACTAAACCAGCTTCAGGGAGGTACAGCCTGTGGGACTTCATTCACTGTGAGGCTGTTCACATAAGTCTTGCTTCATGTCCCAGTCTTCTCTGATGCTATGGCAAGGGAAGCCCCTGTCAGCTTGCTCTGCCATCCTCTAGGTACCGCCCAATTATGGGGCCGTGCTTCCATCACAGGGGACACGGGCCCACAGATGGAGGCCTTCTCTCATCCTGCAGGGGACAGTTCTGTGACCCATTTCAGAATGTCCCACTGGGTCCCGCATGAGTCGCTTGCAGTGGTGGCCTGTTTGGCCCTTCCTGTGGTGGCTATCCCTTCTTTTCTGTCTCATGTCCCCCATGCTGCATTCCCTAGAATAAAATTCTCAAATTGTCTCAGGTTCTGCTTTCAGAAGAACTCAGATCAAGGCACTGGATTCTAAATACTCTCCCTTCCAAGCACCTAGAAAGGGTAGACAGGTCTTTTAATTCCTGTCCTTGGGTGGCACACACAGTTAATATGTCTAAACAAAATGGTGGCAGCTCTAGGTCACCCAGAGATGCCTCAAAAAGAAGCCCTGATAATCTCCTTCCCAAAAAGTCAACCACTGACACACCTGTTGTCTTAGTTCCATGAGTGGATGGCTTTAACAAACAGAAATTTATTCTCTCACTGTTTAGGAGGCTAGAAGTCTGAATTCAGGGTGCCAACTCCAAGGGAAGGCTTTCTCTCTCTGTTGGCTTTAGGAGAAGGTCCTTGTCATCAAGCTTCCCATGATGTAGGAGGTTCACAGCACAGGGACTCTAGATCCAAAGGACACACTCCTTTCCTGGTTCTTGCTCAGTGGTAATAAGGTCCCCCTATCTGTCTGGTAGGTTCTTTCTTGTATATCTCAAAAGACATTGACTGGAAAACACAACCTACTCTTGTAGACTGAGTCTTGTAATCTCGCCTCGTAAGTATCATAGAGGTAGGATTTACAAAACTTAGGAAAACCACATCAGATGACCAAATGGTGGACAATCACACAGTTCTGGGAGTCTTGGGCTGGCCAAGTTGACACGCATTTTGAGGGGACACAATTCATTCCACAACACCTAGGGAACACAGTTCTGTTCTTATACACAAGGGGTCACCGTGAATCCTAGTCAACTTGACAGCAGCTGAGTTGTGTCCTCCTCATTCCTAGCTTGGTCAGTAAGCTTTTCTATTATACCATGCATTCTCAGATTGTACAAGGAATACAGGAAGAAAAAATTGTACCAAAAAGGTGACATTTTGATTTTTAAAGCCATTTTGGAAATGACTGGATTAGAAACTACAAAAGTTCTTCAATATGAATTGTACAAAGCTTCCTTTTAAACATCTTGCTAGTGGTGTGGGTCACTTTTATGTTGTTTCTTTGACCTATGTGAGTCACTATGAGTTGGCACCTCAAACACAAGGATTGGAAGACTTTATTATTGTCATTGCAATGTCACAGTTGTTTTCCAAAATGAAAATATGCTCCTTTCTAAAGTGTGATCTGTACCAACTGAGGCATGGAAGATATGGTTTTAGGTAGTAAAGGTCCATTTTTTAGTCCTAAGAGTCATATATTTTTAAATGTATGAATAAATGGGGCTATATCATCTAAACCATAATTTAGTGGATATTAGTAAACAGAACAAGACTTAAACAAGTTTGTTTTTTCTTAGATTGTAGTTGTGAGGTGCCATCAAACTGATTTGGATTCATAGCGACCCCGTGTTGGACAGAATGGAATGCTGCCCAGTCCTGCTTCATCTGCACAGTCACTGTGGTATCAGAGACCATCGCTGCAGCCGCTGTGTCAGTCCATCTCACCCTCACGTCTTCCTCTCCTTGGTTGTCCCTCCGCTTTACCAGGCATGACGTCCTCCTCCAGGGACTTCCTGATAATATGTCCAAAGTACATGAGATGAAATCTCCCCATCCTTGCTTCTAAAGGGCAGTCTGGCTGCATTTCTTCCAAGACTGCTATGTGTTTTTTCTTCTGCAAGCCTGTGGCACATAGCCATCTTTTTTACCAACACTGTCATTGAAAGGTGTTTTTTGTTATCATGGTAAATATGTAGGTAATGACTTTTTTTTTGCCACTTCAACATTTTTTTAATTTAAAAGTGAGTAAATATCATTAAAATGATTAATTAAATAATGTTGACTTTGATATGAACATACAGCAAAGCTGTCAGGATGACAACTATGGCCATAGTTTAATAAATATTTAAATGGTTTAGATATTTAATAAAAGTGGTTTAGTACATATTTAAATATTAAATATTTTAAGTGATCCAATAAATATTTAAATATATTTGGTTCATTTTAATTCGGTGAATGTGACCACTTAACAACACCCACTCCCAATAGCCAGCTCTCTGTTCCAGTTATCAATAGTCTTATAACAAATTATCACCAAAATACAGTGCAAAAAAAAAATCTGTTTATTGTGCCCATAGAGCCTGTGGCCTAGGATTTTGCGAAGAGCACACAACGAGGACAGCTTTTTCCAGGGTGTCCAGATGTGACACAGTAGCTGGGGGCTGGGGTTACCTGAGGACTCCTTCTTTTGCACACTTGGCTATTGATGCTGGCCTTCAGCTGGGATACCTACATGGGGCCTTTCCATGTGGCCAGGACTTCTTCACAACATCATGGTCAGCCCCAAGAAGGAAAGCTTAGCAGAAGCTGTACCATTTTTTCTAATCTAGGCTCAAAAGTCGCACGATGTCACTTATCATCCATTCTACCTCTGAAGGCAGTCACAAGAAACCCACACAGGTCCAAAGGAAGATGAAATAGACTCTACTTCTTGATGGGTGAGTGGCAGGGTTCTGGAAGAGGATGTAGGGCTGAAAAGATCATGTTAGCCATGATATTAAATTGATTGCCACTGCATACACTGCCATGACACCGAGGGCTGGGAATCCCTAAGATAGATTTAGTTTATTCTCATAAAATCTAAATTCCGTGTTTCTTTTTACTGGACATGTTCAGAGCAGAGGCAGATGGTTCATTATCTTGGCATATTGTGAAACAGATTCTTCCAGGAATTAGAGGTGCTGATGAGGTAACCTCAACAGCTCCCTTCAGATCTCCAATGTCACCATGCCGTGACCTCAGCAGTCAGCCAAATATCCCAAGCCTATGTCCCAGATTCTCCTCATATGTGTATACAACCTGGAAAATGAAAAAAAGAAAAAGAGAAGGAGAATTGATGCTCTGATTTGTGGTTATAGAGAAGAGTAGTAAATATGGACTTCCAGAAAAATAAACTAGTCAGTCTCAGAAGAAACAAAATCAAAATGCCCCTTAGAAGCAAGAATAGTGAGGAGTCTTACTGACTTTGGGGGCATCATCTGCAAAGACCAGTCCCTAGAAAAAGCCATCACGTGTGCCAAAGCAGAAACAACAACAACAACAAAAACCTATTGCCATTGAGTTAACTCCTACTCATAGGTGACCCTATAGGACAGAGTAGAACTGCCCTACAGAGTTTCCAAAGAGCACGCTGTGGACTTGAACTGCCAGCCTTCCTGTTAGCATCTGTAGCACTGAACCACTATGCCAGATGATCAACAAAACTAGGGAACCCTCAATGAGATGGACTGATGCACCACCCACAGCAACGGGCTCAAACGTGTCAAAGATCATGGACGTGGCACAGGACCAGGAAACATTCCGTACCACTGGGCACAAGATTGTCATGAGTCAGAGCCAACCTAGCAGTAACTTACAAGAAGAAATACTCCAGACGCAGTCCCTGAGTGATGCCAACAGTTCACGCACTGGACTGTCAACCAAAACCCTGAAGATCTGGGTCCATTCAGATGCACCTACTTTTGAAAACTCAGTCACTGTCAGCAGCCCTGTGGTGCACAGGTTACCCTGACATACACAGGTGTAGCTGGCTACAATGGTCTTGCCCTTACAGTGGCCGCCTTTTTTTGTGGGAGGGGGTGGTGATTACTCTTTACTCCCATTATTTACAAGAAAGTCAAGACATTGATGTTCACTGCTGGACGAATGCAGTCAAGTCATTGTCTTAATTGGGAGAGGGTGAATGTTAATCATTTTAATTATTATTATGGTATCTCTAGTGCTAAGGGTGCCCAGGAGGCTTTTTAATATGGAAATCCACCAAATGATAATAGGAAAAATAATTCATCATTCCTCAAGTGGATATAATTTAAAGGTGAAAACAAGTAGAATGGCACTGAATGGAATCATTAGTTGGTGTCAAACATTGTAACTTTACCAGTGACTCACAGTTCCCATTCCCACCACCTAAGAAGTTGTAAGGAATAGTTTCTTCGACCACCACCTAGGATAAACCCACTGAAACTCACTGCTGTCCAATGGATTCCAACTCATAGCAACCCAATATAGTTGCAACAAATTTAAAGTACAGCCCAGATACCTTGTCAACACAGTATAATTTGATCCTTCAGTTTTCCAGTTTTAATGGCCTTTATTAAAACAGAAGGATCCCTGGTGGAGCAGTGGGTAAAGCACTCACTGCTCACTGAAAGATTTAACCCACACATGGCTATGCAGGATGGGGTGGGGGAAGATGCGGCAGTCTGTGTCTGTAAAGATTCACAGCCCTGGACACCATGTTCTAGTCTTTCCTGTGGGATCACTGAGTCAGAATCCACTCAATGACTATTTCTTTTTTTCTAGATAGTGTCATAGGGCCATGGTGGCTCAGGGACAGAATTCTCAGCTTTCATTTGAGAGACCTGGGTCCCATTCCCAGCCAATATGCATCTTATGTGCAGCCAGCATCCACCTGTCAGTGGGGGCTGGTGTGTTGCTGTGATACTGAACAGGTTTCAGCAGAGCTTCCAGACTAAGACAGACTAGGAAGAAAGGCCTGGAGATCTACCTCTAAAAAAAAATCAGCCCATGAAGCCCTCTAGCTCACAATGGCCCAATCTGCAAACCATCACGGATGGCACAGAAGCAGGTAGTGTTTGTTCTCTTCTTCATGGGGTTGGAGCTGAATAGACGTCAGCTAATGACAGCAGTAGTATAAGGACAAACCTAACAGAATTAGCCCTTAATTTACGTACCTCTGGGACATGAAAATCATTGCTTCAGCTTTAAGAAGTATGGGGTTAATACATCAGATTGGGGTAGGTGGCTGCAAGTCAGATATTTTCTTGAACTAGATTCCAGTACATAATTTGAAAGCAGTCACTGTCTGATTGCCAGATCCGGGAGCCGAGGACTTCCTTTATGCCTCCCTCAGCTGCACCTCACTGTACTATCTATTCCTGAAAAAAACCCCAAACCCTTGAATCAGCAATTTCCTACCTTACTTTTAGACATTCTCTTGAATATCAAACTGCCCTAATCTGAGTTGCAAGCTTAGAATATTCTTTCCTTACTTAAAAATAATTGGAATGAAGACTGTTTGCAATGCTTAATGACACTTTGCTTTCTTGTACTGCCTTTCATGTATGAATCACAAAGCATTTTACAAACCATAACGCAGTTCTTGTGCCTCTCCGGTGGGTGAGGCAGTCCCCATTAAGCCTGTTTTACGGATGATGGTGAGTCAGGCCCAGGGAGCGTCGGTGAGCAGGTCGTGAGTCAGTGGGAAGGCTGGGGAAAGAACTCGGGGAACTTTTACTAGACCTCTTGAGTTGGATGCCTTAAGAAGTGAGAAGAATTAATAAATGAGTAAGATAAACGGAGAGCCATTTGAAGCGCTGTTTTGTAATGAGCAAGAATTGTTCTGATGAAGCGTTTCATGGTGCCTTAGCTTAAATGAATCTGAGGTTGCAGTCTGTTTTGTTTTCCTGGCTGATCGCCATAGCATATAATTTAGTAACTGATCTTTGAATTTAGCACTGATGTTTACATACAGATGGGAAGTTCCTAGATTACTCTTAGGGTAATTTTTGATGGCTTCTGGTAAGTGACATCAATAATGAAAGAGGAAGACACTTAAAATAGTAGAAAATACAGCAGGAGATGCCAAGAATAATTTTAATTGATGCAACGTAATACTTAGACAGGCAGTAGAACCATGGTGGCCTGTGCATTGCTGTGGCACAAGAAATAATGCAACTGGTGTTTCTCATGCCCGCAGGGTCATCGGTGGCAGACAGGTTCTGGTGCAGCTTCTACACTACGACAGGTTAGAAGGAAAAGCCTGCTGACCTAATGTTGAAACTTACTCCGTGTAAACCCTGTGGGTCACAATAGAACACTGTCCCATAGAAAACTATAAAAAAGAAAAATCTCTTTCAATAGAGGCTGGCCAAGTAGTCTAGCCTTTGTGACACTTAAATCATTTCAGTGAAAAGAGAATTCTACTTGTTTAAAGGCTCTTGAGAAGTACTTCACCAGGTAGTTAGAAAATGTCCTGTTAGCAAAACTTGTGCCTCTATCTGTTATGGTTGAAAAGGGTGGATCACGGAGGGAAGTGCATTGGCTGCCCAGGTCGGAACAGTGTCTGCCCCCTGAAGACTAGCATCAGATCCTTAGCTTTGCGTGGTGAAGTGGGGGTCTTGTCCGTTGACTCAGGGCTAGCAGACTCTGGATGACTGAATCAAGTTAGCTCAACTTGAAAGGATGTACAAACAGGAGCGAACAATTAATTGATGTTGAAATCAGGTTGACATTCTTGTACTGGATATTAAGGGCATCTTTCCTCTAGCAAGCATGGCCAATGGAAAAAAAAAAAACAAAATAATATCAGGAATCTATTTCAAGAGTTTAGTTCAAAGGCTGGATGATCTGAAAGGCCCATTCATTAAGTCTAAAAAGGACGCATTTGCCTAGTAAACAAGGAGAGCATGGTGGCATGTCCCTCAGAACTCTACCTTTCTGCAAAGATAATGTTCTCCTTGACACATCCATAGATTCTCTAATAATTATCTTTCTGCTTTGGGGTTAGATCTGCAGGACAACTTGGTCTCAATAAATGACACAATTTGGAAGCTTTCTCATCAAAGGTTGACTCTTTCTAAGATGTTCACCCTATGATATTCCTCTGATCTCACTCATTTTATATCGATTCTTATTCATTTCTATTCGTGGGCCACTCTTCTGCTATAGCTGTACGTTCCATCACGGGACTATCCTTACGCTTCCATTCTACTGAATGCGATCCTTCACATAGCAAATCAACCATTTCTTTTAACTCTCTCCATGCAGGTGGTTCTTGGATTACAAAAAAACTGCTAAGCACTTATTTGTAAGCTAAGGGCAGTGGTTCAAACCCACCAAAAGTCACCTCAGAAGACAGGTCTGGTGATCTTCTTCTAAAAGGCCGCAGCCTTGGAAAATCTGGGGAGCAATTCTACTCTGCATACGTGAGATCACCGTGAGTGGGAACTGACTTCACGGTAATTGCAATTTAGTTTTTTCTCCTGCTTCCATTTTTCTACATGGAACATGTTAAATATGTTAGATATTTTTGTAACTGTCTTCAAAGTCTGCCTGAATCTGAAAGCTGTGAAACTCAAGACAGGGTTTGCAGGCAAGGAAAGAAAAGTGAGTCACTGGGGTGACGTCAGTAGGAAAAAAAAGGCACTGAAGTTAAGGAAGGAAGTGAAAGACGGGAGTGAGTGTCAGATTCCGGTGATTTCTTCTTCCGGTGACTTTATCAGCATTTAATTCTTACGTTACTTAGCAAAACCATCTGACTTCAGCTTCACTTGGTAGTTCTGTACCAATGATAACGGTGGCTAGGGATATAAAACTACACACTGTTCTACAGTAAGTATGAGAAGACTGACCTTGCATCTTGGACAGGAACCTTGTTCTAGTGTGGTTAAGTTGCAAGCAGGGAAAGATATTATCTTAAAACACAAAAGATGTACGAGGACTGCCAAGTAAGTTCAGAAACTCTCTCTAGAAAGAGTGCTACGTACCTCATTATTGAATATGACTGTGGCCACTTCCAGGTACTCTCTCCTCAGGAAGCTGTGCACGGACACCAGAGGCCAGTCCACCCTTTGAAGCAGTTTTGGAACTCTTTCTGGAATGGCCGTCAGGGCTGTTGTTGTATTATCCCAGATGTCCTGAATGCCATTCAAATGTCTTCCTGTCAATATTTCCTTTATCTTTGAGTAAAGAAAAAGTCACTGGGATCCAGATCAGGAGAGTAGGAAGGGTGTTCCAGTACAGTTGTTTACTAGCTAAAAACTCCATCACAGATATCCGTGCAATTAAGTTCTTAAACTTGCCACCCCGCCACTGTGTGCAATGGCCATTCCAGAAAGAGTTCCAAAACTGCTTTGAAGGGTGGACTAGATACCGGCATCAGTGCATAGCTTTCCAAGAAGAGTACTTCAAAGGTGACCATAGTGACACTGAGCAGTGAGATATGGAGCACTTAGGACAGTTAAGTGTGAGGACTTAGTTGTTAGAACTTGTATGTGTTCAGTTTAACCATCACCCTAAAAAATGGAAATTCAGAAAGAGTGAGGAATATCCCGAGGAAAACAACTCTTAGAAGGTAAAATTGATGTAGACTACGGAACACTTTCTGGCAGCTTGGCACAATCCATTTATTTCCAATCTTACTAATGATATTGTATGTTCTTCTGATATTCTGTCTTCATAAATTTTCAATCCACGTATAAGTTCTAAAACATTTCATCTAGAATATAAGATTACATCAGATTAGATTAGATTAGAAAAACTATATTTTCTAGAATGTTGGAATTTTCATGTTTTCAAGTAGTTCCTGGGCACACCTATATGTCTCACTCTCACGTGTTGTGGAAGGCCTGAGACACAACTAGTCTTCGTAAGTTCTGGAATGAGCATTGAATAGAATTCCAAAACATTTCCTGAGAATAGAAACCCAGAGTCCAGAGTCAGGAGTGAACTGAAAATATGAGTATGCTAAGACAACATCAAATCTGTCTTGGAAGAAGTACAGCCAGAAGGCCCCCAGATGCTAGGATGGTAAGACTTCATGTCACTTACTTTGAACATGTTATCAGGAGAGATCAGTCTCAAGAGAAAGACATCATGCTTGGTAAAGTAGAAGGTCAGTGAAAAAGAGGAAGATCCTGAACAACATGGACAGTCCCAGTGGCTGTAACAATGGACTCACACATGGCAACAGCTGTGAGGATGTCTCAGGACTGTGCAGTACTTTGTCTGTTGTGTGACTGTTTAAGTTCAGAACCAACTTAACAGCACCCAACAATAAGAACAACAAAGCACTATGTGAGTGTCTTAGAAATGTTGTTGGACTTCTCAAGGTCAAAATGAAGTTCACCTGATTATACCTAGATTTTCAAGCAAAGAAACAAAACAAAATCCAAATCCATTGTCATCAAGTTGATTCTGACTTGTGGTGACCTTAAAGGTAACAGAATAAAGCTGTTCCATAGGGTTTTCTTGGCTGATAGCTTTACAGAAGCAGATGCCAGGCCTTCTTTCAGGGGTGCTGCTTGCTGGGGTCCAACTGACAACCTTTAGGTTAATAGTTGAGCACCAACAATTTGCACCGCACATGGACTTGCAGATATCCAGCAGTTGCTTTAATTTCCAATGCTTCTATTAACAGAGAACCTCATTTTGATGATTTTCATCATTTTTGCGGGGTGCTATCCGCTTGCTGGATCTGCTTGCATCTAAGCGTTACTATCGGGACATTTATTTTTCTTATGCACTTATAACAGCTCTTTATATATTAAGCTTATAATAAGCTCTTTGCAATTTTCTTTCTTCAACAAATCAGCTGGTGGGTTTCAACTGCCTGCCTTTCGGTTTGTGGCTGAGTGCTTTAACTACTGTGCCACCAAAATAAAAACAACCCACTGCCTTCAAGTCATGTACAACTCATAGCAATCCAATACATTAGGGTAGAACTACCCTTAGAGTTTCCAAGGAGTGCCTGGCAGACTTGAACTGCTGTTTTTTTGGTTAGCAGAAGTACCACTTAACCCCCTGTGCCACCACCAAAAAAAAAAAAAAACCACTGACGTTGAGTCAGACCCAACTTACAGTGACCCTATAGGTGCCACCAGGGTTCCTTAATTTAAGATACAGCAGTAAATAATGTTTGATAATTTTTAACTCTCAATATCTGTCATATGGGTCCCCATTTATATTTCAATATAAATTATTTTATTTTTGTGTTTTATAACTTCATTAATTTCTTGTATCTGTGTTATCTCTTCTTCCTCCTGTGTGTCACATTTTGTTATTCTTTATCCAGTTTTTTAGCTATAAGCTAAATGCATTTTATTTCTTACTCTATGTTACAGAAAAATAGCTTAATATAGCTATCAAATCACCTGAGTTTATTATGCTATTCAGTTATGTCTTTGTATTTGATTTGTTAAGTGTGAAGAAAAGTATGTTAAGCTACTTCCTTTCTATAGCATTTTAAAATTGCTGTTGAATTTTTAGGTTTGCTTTTTATATAATTTGGTGGGGGTTATTTTTAACTTGGAAAATAAAATTGTATTATATTTGGTTTTGGTTTTGGTTTTGAATTTTGAACTCTCTTCACCTTCCTCAGTGCTTGTACCTTGAGTGTTAATTGTTTAATACTGTTACTGTAACTTCAGTTGTTACACTTTTTAATGTAACTTTTCTGGTCCTTTAACTCTCAGCCTTTCCGAATTGTTTTATTTTAAAACTATCCATGTGTGTAGTTCATACTCAGATAAAGTTTCAGACCCAATACTCTTTGTCTTTTAATAAGAAGTAGCATATTTACACTTATTTTAAGTGTTTGAGTTTACTCTTAGTAGTCATTTCATAAGCCCTATTTCAAGCTTTCTTGTGTATGTATGGTTAAGTATTACAAGAGCTTACCAGAAGGCTAGAAGTTCAAATCCTTCAGTCACTCCTTGGAAATGCTACGAGGACAGCTCTACTCTGTCTATAGGGTTTCTGTGAGTTAGAATCGACTCAATGGCAGTGGGTTTGTATATGTATTTATCGTTTTGATGGACAGGGTATGTTTTAGTGTATTTTTTTACTCCATTACAAGTTGCTTTCAATTCTCCATCATCACCTTTTGAAACGTTTAAAGACATACATACCAATACCAACTGCCATTAAACTCAGTTGTGATTCATGACAACCCCGTGTGTAGGACTGTGCTGTGTTGCTGTTGTTGTTGCTTTAAATATTTTATTATGGTTAAGTGAAAATTTACAAGCAAAGTCCATTTTTCCCATATCAAGCCCCATACACAGACCTCTATTCAGCTCCATCTGCTATCCCAGTCCTGAGGCAGCACACTCATCCCTTCTGCTCCGTACTTCCCATATTCATTCAGCTGAGTCCTGTCCCCTCTTCTCTACCATCCCTTCTCGTTATTATTGGGAAGCTGCTCTAACAGCCCCATGTCTTATAGTCCGGTCCAGTTTGCATCTCAAGAGTTGTCTTCAGTGCTAGTTTCACCTCTGGGGTAGGAACAAGACCAGAGGCTGGGTTCTCAGGTGATCCTCCATGGTGTTGGACCACCAAGTCTGGTCTTTTAACAGAATTCTGGATCCACACTTTTATTTTTCTCCATCTACATCAGGGAGTCTGACACTGCATCACCTCTCAAGGAAGATACTGGAGGTGGCTGGGCACCATCTAGTTCTTCAGGTCTCATGCTGATGTAGACTTGGGGTCATTTGGCCCCTTCTGTCTGATGCTCTTTAGATGGCAACTTTTAAGACTCCAGCTGTCACTCATAGAATTGAGTTGCAGATCATTTTCTTAAAAAGAAAAAGCTTAGTTGGGCCAATTGACCTAGATGTCCCTTGAGAACACAGTCTGCAGACTCCTGCTCTGCCACTCTAACTTTCGAAGTGTTAGGTCTTATATAGGAAATCTTTCAGCTCTTGGTGTAATCGAGCAGCGCTGGTCTCCCTTCTGGTGTTTGCTGCCGCTTCCTTCACTTAACACAGTTCCTCTCTAAAATCTAATCTCTGAATCTCCATCTCCTTCTCCCACCTATAACCAACAAAGATGATTTTCTTCCGTGTTTAGTCCATTTCCTGGAGTCTCATACAAACGGTCTCATGCAGTCCTTGTACTTTCGTGACTGACTGACTTCCCTCATCGTAATGCCTTCTGGGTGACTCCATATTTCAGGTGTTTCCAAAGATCTTCATTGGGTTTTCAGGGGCTGATTGTTCAGAAGTAGATCACCAAAGCTTTCTTTCAAGAGATCTCTGGGTAGACCCAAAACTCCAAGCTTTGGATTAGCAACCCCTCCAAACTTTTCATTAGCAATCAAGCCTGTTAATTCTTTATGTTACTCAAGGGCTCCAAAAAAGTCCAAAGGACTCCCAAAGACATACATGTTGTCAGTTGTTAAGTGCTGTCAAGTAAGTTGGGACTCATAGCAACCGTATACACTACCCAACAAAACCCTGACCAGTACAGCTCCACCTTCACAACTGTTCTTATGTTGTAGTCATTGGGTCAATGCATTTCACTGACAGTCTGTCTCTTTTTTGTTGGCTCTCTACTTTACCCAACATGATGCTCTTCTCCAGTCTGGTCCCTCCTTACAGCATGTCCAAAGTATGTGAGGCAAAGTCTCGCCGTGTTAGCTTCTAAGGAGCATTCTGGCTGTATTTCTTCCCAGACACATTTGTTCATTCTTCTTTGCTGCCTCCACAGACATTGATTGAGTTATCTGCAAATCGCAAGTCATCAATGAGTCTTCCTCCAATCCTGAAGCCACATTCTTCTTCATATAGATGAGTTACTTGGATTATTCGCTTAGCATACTGCTTGAGTAAGTATGGAGAAAGGATACAACCTTGACCCACACCTTTCTCGACTTCAAACCATGCAGTATCTTGTTGTTCTATTTGAACAATTACCTGCAGATCTAATTATAGGTTCCAGGTGAGCATAATTAAGTGTTCAGAATTCACATTCTTTGCAATGTTATACTTAATTTTTTATGATCTACATAGTTGAATGCCATTGCGTCACCCATAAAATGCAAGTAAATATCTTTCTGGTATTCTCTGCTTTCAGTCATGATCCATCTGACATCAACAACAGTATGTCTTCTTCTGCATATATTCTTTCTCATGGAACCTAAGATCTGCAAATAATCCTAGGGTTTACAAATAGTAAAACAGATTTTGAAAGTTGTGTGACTGCATAATGAAATACTATAAAGTAATAAAAACAAGTGCAATAAGCTATACAAAATAAAACACGTGAAGTTCAAAAGTGAGTCAAAGTAAACCATGTTGTTTAGGAATATAAGTAAGTATATATGGAAAACTGTTTTGTTTTTAAGTCAAGGAATGTCAGGACTATCGCTGCGTCTAGGAGGAAGAAATGATACCACTGTCAGAGAAAGAACAAAAAAATGGGCTCCCAGGGCTGGTATGCTGCTCTTGTTTGAACTGAGTGTGGGTGGTTACCGTTACAGTCAGCTAGTGCTGCTCTGACAGAGACACCACAGGGGGATGGCTTTACAAAGAAGAATTTTATCTGTCATTGTCCAGTAAGGTAGAAGTCCAAATTCAGGGTGTCGTCTCCAGGGGAAGAATTTTCTGCTGGCTCTGGAGAAAAGCCCTTGTCATCAATCTTCCCCTGCACTGGAGCTTCGGAGGTACAGGGACCCTTGTCCCTTCCAAAGGATGTACTCAGCTCCTGGCACTGATTTTTTGGTGGTATGAGGTCCCCAAATGTCTCTGCTAGCTCCTCCCCTTTATATCTCAAAAGACCACCTCAAGGCACAAAGCAAACTTAGGCATTGAATCTTGCCCCACCAACCCGACTGCTGCCCAGTATCACCATTAACATCATAGAGGCAGGAATTCCATCATGGAGAAATATCACACAACACCAGGAATTACCGCCCAGCCAAATCGCTACAGATTCTTTAGGGAAAACAATTCAGTCTATGACAGTTACCTCGGTGTTTGCTTTGCAACTATGTAATGAGTTCTATATGTCTCCTGGATGTACTGTTCTGTCTAGCATGTTTTGTCTCACAGTGATGACATCTCCCCCACACCTGTACTTTTAAATTTTTAATATCAGAAAATACCTATTCACCCTCTCTCATGTAAACTGAAAGTATTTTTATTTTCATGTATGAAAGCATGTGTTTTGGTAAGTATGACCTTGTTTCTATGATATTTTTTAATCTATCACTTTCCAATAACTATTTATGACCTAAATCTAACCAATTTTATAACTAGAACTGCAACAATCTTTGAGATTCAATTTTACTTCTAATTTTTTAAAGGTATCCACCATCAGTCACTTTTACAAAAATAGAGCCATTCTTAATTTGAGCTTTTTTTTTTTTTTTTTTCCTCTTCTTAATCTCTTCTAGTTTAGGAAGAGTACTTTTTTGGTCAATTGGTCTCTGAAAATGGACTTCAGTTGCTTTCTCATGTGAAGGAAAACTCAATTAGGCATAAAATTCTAAGGACACAGCACATTTTTTCCTCAAAATGCTAGAAGTCTTCTTTCATTTCTTTCCTGCAGTTAATGATTTCAGAAGACTTTGAGTCTGAGGTAGTCTGAAACATCTGGATCCTTCTCGGTCCTTTTCTAGTCAATTTCCAAGATCTGTAAGCCATGTCCTCTTTTTATTTTTGTCCAAGTGGGTTTTCATCTCTTTATTCATTTCTTCTGAATTCTGGGAAAGCTTCTCAAATTTGTCTTCTGCATGTGAATCATTGCTTCATAGACAATGTTTTTCAGTCTGAACCTGTCTAACGCAGATTTTGGAAACACTGGTGGTATAATGGTTCAATGCCATTGCTGCTAACCAAAAGGTCAGCAGCTGGAATCCACAGGCACTTCTTGAAAATCCTATGGGACAATTCTGCTCTGTTCTATAGGGTTATTATGAGTCAGAATCACCTCAAAGGTAAGGGGTTAATGTGTAATGGAAAGGGACCTGTCTGTCAGTGTGTCACACTGTGATGCTTCCAGTATTTCAAATACCAGCAGAGTCACCCCTAGAGGATGGGTTTCAGTGAAGCTTCTGGATAAGGACAGACTAGCAAGAAATGCTTGGCCATCTTCTCTGAAAATTGCCCAGTGAAAACTCTATAGATCACCATAGAAATGTTGTCCAACACAGTGATGGAAACCCTGGCAGTGTAGTGGTTAAGTGCTACAGCTGCTAAACAAAAGGTCAGCAGCTCAAATCCACCAGGTGCTACTTGGAAACTCCATGGAGCAGTTCTACTGTGACGTGTGTGGTTGCTATGAGTCTGAATAAACTGGAAGCTGTGGCTTTTACGGGGCTCGTAGATGACTCCTCTAGGTTGAAGGACAGTCAAAATACAGAGTACCACAGCAGTGGGCTGGAAGGCTGTAGTGGTCATGAGGATGGCGCAGGACTTGGCGGTGTTTCATTCTATGGAGGCGTGAGTGGGTGCCAAGGGCGCAGCACCTAGCACCTACTCTCTGTCTGCGTTACTGGTCATCTCTTCCTTACCTCTCCTCAGCTTTCGGGTCAGCTCTCTGTGTCTCTGTTAACTCCCCTTTCATCTGCCTCTTGTTTTATTGGAAACCCTAGTGACGTAGTGGTTAAGTGCTACCTCTGCGAACCGTGAGGTCCACAGTTCAAATCCGCCTGGTACTCCTCAGAAACTCTACGGAACAGTTCTCTGTCCTGTAGTGTCGCCATGAGTAAGAACTGACTGCAAGAACCTAAGGTTTCCCCAGAGAGCACTTTCACGTGCTTTTGGTCCACAGTCCAGGAACAAGGTACCAGTGGGAACATGGTCCACCTTCTCTGTCACCCCCAGTGGAGCCCCAATGACACAGCAGCTGAGACCGCCACTACTAACCCAAAGGTTAGCAGCTTGAATCCACCAGTTTCCTCAGAAGCTATGTAGAGTAGTTCTTCTCTGCCTGTGATCTCAACCAGGAGTACTATGAGTCAGCATCAATTCACTGACAACAGTTTTGGATTTGGGGATGGCCCACAACAGTAGTCCACTGCTAGCACTGATGGCTAAGGGCTCAGCTACTAACAAAGGTGGGCAGTTTGAATTCACCCAGAGGTGTCTTGGAAGAAAGCCCTGGTGATCTATTTTTGTGAAGACTGTAGCCATTGAAAACCCTAAGGAACACGGTTGAACTCTGACATATAAGGAATCATCATGAGTCAGGATCCCTGTGGTAGATGGTAGCCTCCACTTTGATGCTCAGGTCTTTTTGTTTTTGGTGGTCCTCAGTGACCTACTGTGCCCATCCCTCTCCAAATGTGGCATCATGGGAACATTTCACCAGGTATCAGCTCTTGCTTCACCTTGCTTCATTTTGGAACTGTCTGCGTTAAGAACACATTTAATGTTCCTAGCTTTTTTAACGGTATCTTTTCATAATTTCTGATGATGCTGTCTACTTGCTGATGTTTTTAGATTTCCTAGGTTGTTTTTAAGGGGATCCAAGGCAGAAGTCAGACAGTGCACAGATGATCACCACTGCTGCTATCCGGAGAACATAGTAAGAACAGAAAGACTTTTCAGCAGCTGTGAATTCAGCAAACGCTTTGCCTGGCTTTCCTTTGTACACCTGAGGCAAGCCCTGCCTTCCTTCAGCTTTCACCCCTAGTTGTCACATGGAAGGGGAAAAGTTAGGAAAACAGTTTTTGTATAACAGAAGGGTTTGTTTCTCACCAAATTTAATACAAGGACAATTTTAAAAGGCCTTTCAGATAAAGCATAAGGAACCATCACCAGGAGAATTTTATGATAAAAGAGCCAGGAAATAAAAAGGCAAACTTGCATCCTCCTCCTTTTGAACACCAACAATGACAAAAGAAGTCGTTATTGATAACTAAAATGTGCCGTGTTGACTACAATAGCAAATGTTGCTCTCTCCGCTTTGCTCTCACCACCAGACACCTGGACAGTGTTCAGCATCTGTTCTTCCTACACCCTCCCTGCCTTTCCTGCGTTAATCCCCTAAATTCTGGCTCCCATCTCAGCAACATTACTGAAATGGTTCTCTTGAAGGCCAGCCACTAATTTTTACTTCTTCCTTGTTCAGTTGTAGAGTGTAACCTCTCAGTGGAGAAACTAGTTAAATCTTTAGCAGCTAACCAAAAAAAAAAAATGGCAGTTGGGACCCACTCAAAGACCCCTAGAAAGAAAGTCCTGGTGATCTGCTTCTGAAAGATCCCAGCCACGAAAACCCTACGGAGCACAGTTGTACTCTGTAACACATGGGGTCGGTGTGAGTTGTAATTGACTGACCAGCAGCTGGTTTGGTTTGGGGTTTTTTATGGTAAAGTTTAAGACATAGTGATCGTGGGAATGGTATAGGATGGGACCCCATTTTCTCCTTTGTGCAGGGGTTCACCAGGAGTCCAGGCTGACTGCCATGGCCACTAAAACAACAACAAACAACACACAAACAGAAACTTGCATAAGACAAAAACATTCAGCTCGATAAATGATCACGAAGAAAACATCCACATCATCCCCTCCGGGGATAAGAAACATGACATCGTCAGTGGCCCCAGAGCCCTGGCTCTAAACTACTCCTGCCTCCCCAAAGACCACCGTTGTCCTTGTGCCGAACACCAGAGTTTTATTTTCTCTGTTGTTTTGAACTTTATACTAAAGGAATCCTGTGTCTGCCTTATTCTGGAATTGTGTCTGGCAGATTCTGTGCCATGTTCCACCAATGAGACACATCTGTGCCATCATCTGCAGCAGTCATTCAGTTGTCTTTGTTACTGTGTGTTGTTTTCATTGTTACAATGTTTGTCTTGATGCACATGTGTATATATCTGTTGGGTAACCAAGAGAAACATTGGAAATCATAGATTACATTGACTTGAGTAGGTAATTAGCAACTGAGTTCAATTCCAGCTCCACCAGCAGTGTAAGAAAGTTCTGTTCCTCCATTGACTCCCCAAAGTTGGTATTATTAATCACTGTCATTTTAGGCATTTGGGTATAGTAAATAATGGTAATTTTAACCACTTAATTTTCTCTGAGGCTATGTTCTATCTCATAGTGACTTTAATGTGCAATTTCCTGATTATTAGTAAAATAGAGCAATTTTCCCTAAGTTAATCGGCCATTGGATATCTTCTGTCATGAAATGTCTATTCATCTCTCTGGCCATTTTTCTGCTTCTGCTCCTTATTGATTTGTAATAACTCTTTACATAAGAGGATACAAACACTTGTCAGTAACTTGTCATGTAAATGTCTTCTGCCACTCAGTGGCTTGTTAGCCTGCTTTCTTTTATCTTCATTTTGATGTCATTCTGTTTATCAATTTTTCCTTTATGTTTAACCATTCAGGGTTATTTTTATGAAATCTTTATCAGAAGCTTACATGATGTTCCCCTCTATTGTCTTCTAAAAGTTTTAAGATTCTTATACATTTTAATCTAGAGACTACATGTGACTCTTTGTGTTTTATGTGATGTAGAATAAAAGCAACCCCTCACCCACCCCACTGAGGATGTATTATTTTTCCCCAGAGCCATTTATTGAAAAGACTTTTTCCTCCCACTGCTCTGTAGAACCACCCGTAATATAAACAAATGACTCTGTTCCTAGCACATCTGTTCTCTGGTTTGACTATCACCATGTCTTAGCTAGTGTAGCTTTAGAGTAAGTGCTGATAGCACAAGTCACCTCAACATCTCCTAATTTGAGAATTTGTTGGCTATTCTTAGCTTTTTGAATGTATCTATAGATCAGCTTGTGGCAAGTTATATCTTTATGGTACTGAACACTCAGTCTGTGAGCATGAGATCTCTGTCCATTTACTTCTTTCTCTATTTTTATTCTTCTCAATAACATTTTACAGATGTCTGTGCAGATATCTTGCATAGTTTGCATTCAGTTTATTCCTAAATATTTTATACTTTGTGTTAATATACCTCATATTTTTGTGTTTTGTGTGGGCATATGCAATACACTTGATTCTATATATAGATCTACTCATCAAGCTTGCTAATTTCACTTATTCTAATAGTTGATATGTGATTTTGTCTTTCATTTTCCATGTAAAAGCATATCATCCATGATGTAATAGTTTAATTTCTCTCTTTCCAATTCTAATTTCTTATTCTTATCTCTTTTGTGGACTCAAAACTCCAGGTAAGTGATGAATAGAAGTCGCAGTAGAAGATACTGTTTTCTTAAACAGTAATCTTTCCAGTTTTCACCATCAAATACAATGTTTCTGAAGATTTATTGTAGGGAATATCTTTTCCGGTTAATGAAGTTCCTCTTTGTTCTTTACAGGCTACATATTTTTAACGTATTTTTATAAATGGATATTAATTAATTTTGTTGCGTTGATTGGAAATACCAAGTGATTTTTTTACCATTCTATGTTTTTATGTGGTCAAGGTATTTGCCAAATTTAACTGATCTTACATTTCTGAAATCACTTTACTTTTATTGAGTTGTAATACATGTGAAATAAAATTCACCCGCTGTAAGTATACAGTGTGATGAAATTTGCGTATTGCACACAGTCATATAATCACCACTGCAATCAACATACAGACGAGTCCATCACCCAAAAATGTTTCTTCAGGCCTTTTTGCCATCAATTACCACTCTAGCCATTGGATCCGGGCAACCAGCGTGCTGCTTTCTGTCAGGACAGTCTTGCCTTTTCTAGAGTTTCAAGCAAACAAAATCACAGATTACGTACTATTTTGTGTTTGACTTCTCTGGTTCGGCATAAATGTTTTTCAGACTTGTCCATGTTGTTGTATGAACTAATATTACACTACTTTTTTTTCTAAATAACATTCCATAGTATACAAACACTATGATTTATTTTCTCATTCACGAGTTGGTTGTCATTTGGGTTGTTTCCACTTTCGTGGCATTTATAAACAGTGTCTGCTATGGGCACTCCTGTGCAAGGTACTCTGTACAGATATGCTCTATACTGCACTTCCATTAACTAGTAGCGGGATTGCCAGGTCAAACGTAAAGTGTGTGATTAACTTCAGAAGATATTACAGTGTTATTTTCTGAAGCAGTGGCATAAATTTGCATTGACGGACTACATCAGCTCCCTGCCCCAGCTCCATAAAAGATGAAAGTTCAAATCTTTTCTGGGTTCGTAATTATCTACTTCAGCGTCCACTGCTTTGTGACATACAATGTCAAGCACATAATAAAATACTGTGAGTCAGATAAAGAAGTGAGAACAATGTGACCCATACAGTCAATACAGGTAGACTTAAATATGACCCAGATGCTGGAGTAGCTTAAAAACACTACAGTAGAGTGCAAATATAGTAAATAACTTAGAGGAAAATGGAGACTTGAAGCACAAAAAAGAGACCACGTAGACATTCATCATATGGCCTGAGTGGACCGCCCAACAGAGCAGACAATAGTGTCACTTATCTCAAAAACAGGTCTATAGAAATTTCCCAAAACAGAACACAAGAGAAAAAAGAACCCAAGGGAACCAAATGAGAAAGATATCTCAGACCTGAGGAGAAAACATTAAATGATCAGAAATACATGCAGCTGGTGTTGAGCAGAAGAAAGGAGGGAGAATGAGGACGGGGAATTTTGAGAAAATCAAGTTCAAGCCGTGTCCCCAGATGGTACAAATGGCTAACTCATTCAGTTGCACACTTAAAGGTTAGATTCACCCCAAAGAAGCCTTAGAAGGCCTGGTGCTCTACCCCTCATCCCAAATCCATCGCTGACTGTGAATCAAAGTCAAACTAACAGTAACTTCTTTTTAATGTAGTGTTTAAGAATTTTTCAAAATTGCTGAAAGCCATGAACTGGCAGATCTGAAGATCTAGCAAACCCACTAAGAATTCAAGGGAAAAAAAAACACCTAGACAAACTGTAGTCAAGTTACTGAATTCCAAAAATAGACAATCTCAAGAGTAGCTAGATAGCAAAGGACTTACTCTGTGGAAACCCTGGTGGTATAGTGGTTAAGTGCTACATCTATTGATCAGAAAGTCAGCAATTCAAATCCACCAGATTCCCCTTGGGGACTTCTGTGGAGCAGTTCTACTCTGTCTCGCAGGGTCTCTATGAGTCAGAATCAGCTAGAAGACAATGGATTTGGTTTTTGTGGATTTTTAATCAAGAAAACTACAACAAAAGTCACAAATCTATTAGGAAAAAAGGAAAATAGAAGACAATGGATTGATTCCTCTAAAAGGGTGAAATAAATCTATAACCAGCAAAAACATTTTTCAAAACCAAAGGTGAAATAAAAATTTCCAGATTAACAAAAGCTGAGAAAACTCATTCATGGAAGAAACAAGAAGATTCTTCACACGAAGGAAAAATAAAGACAATGGAAAAGGTTGGCAGCCTGACAGAAAACAGCAGACCAAGCTGTTTTCTCTGACCTCAATTCCTCATGGTGACACAGTCGCAGAGTGACAGGGGAGGGTACACCGAATCTGAAGCAGTGCCATACTCAGGTGAAGGTGGGAACTAGAAGAAAAGCAAATCTTTGTCTTGAAATCTGTTTTCTCTTACAGAATGGCAGCAGCCGCCGAGAAGCCCTCAGAGCCGATGGAGGGGGTGGCAGAAGCCTGAGGGTTCCCAGGCCAGAAATCCTGCGTAAACCCCCACTTTTCACAAATATGGGAAGCTTAACCCAATGAGTGAGCTAATTTGGAAGCAGAAGGTCACCTTTCTTTCCCTCCAAAATCAGTTGCTAACCAGTTTGAGGGAGTTTGGTACCCAGTTTTCAACAGTATCAACAGAAAATGCCAAAAGACAAAATTCGTGTAAGCTTGGAGGTAAAAATGTCTGTATTTTCAGAAAAGATCATACCTTCCCTGGAAAACCAAGGGATTTTACATTTGAAGAACTATTAGAAATATAAGTGGTGTTGACAGATGCTGCTGAGTCAGTTTCTGATTCACAGAGACTCTGCGGACAGCAGAACACATGGCCAGTCCTTCACCTTCCTCACCGGCTGGTGTCGTCCTTGAGCCTGCTCTTGTCACTACCGTCACTCTAGCTTGTTGAGGGTCTTCCTCTTTTTCTTTGCACCACTACTTTACCAAGAATGATGTCCTTCTCCAGGGACTGATACTTGAGCAAAATTATTATTTACAAGTAAAAATAACAAAATCAGGAGTTTTCTTGTAAACCAAAAATTAAGAAGAAAAATATATCCACAAAATAAGTTTAATGTGACATTGAAGAGATCCACAAATTTAGTTCTATTCTCTTATAGGGTCATTGTGAGTTGGAACTGGTTTTAAAAGGTTAGTAGCACTGTGGTCAAGAGCTTGGCTGTTAACCAAAAGGTCAACAGCTTGAATCCTCAAGGCTTTCTTGTAATCAACACAATGGCAATGGATTTGTTCTTTTTTCATATATGAGGTCCGACCATTAAGTCTGTGAACTTAACTGTTCTAAGTGTTATGTACCTCGTTGCTGAACATCACTGTGATCACCTTCCAAGCACTCTCCTTGGGAAGCTGTGCACCGATGCCAGCGCCTAGTCCAACCTTCGAAGCAATTTTGGAACTCTTTCTGGAACACACACGGCGGCATGGTGGCAAGTCCACAAACTTAATTGTATAGTTGTCTGTGAGGGAATTTTTAGCCAGAGTGTATTGGTGTATTGAAACACCCTGTCTGCTCACCTGATCTGGCCCTTGGTGACTTTTTTCATTTCCCAAAGATAAAGGAAATATCGGAAGGAAGACATTTTGATGACATTCAGGACACCAAGAGTAATACAACAGCAGCTCTGATGGCCATTCCAGAAAAAGAGTTCCCAAACTGCTTTGAAGGGTGGACTGGGTGCTGGCATCAGAACATAGCTTCCCAAAGGGAGGACTTCAAAGGGGACCATGTGATATTCAGCAATGAGGCATGTAGCACTTCTCCTAGCATGAGTTCACAAACTTAATCGGCAGACCGCTTATGTACATGTTTTATACAACTGTTTAAGGTCATTACTTTACACCTGTGTGTTTAAAAAAATAAAACCATAAAGATATTCTGCACAGATTAATTTGTAAATCCAATGCAATTCGAATCAAAATTCCAACTTCAAACAAAAAGAATAATGAAAACAGCACGGCATAAAATGGATAAAGGCAAACAGTACAACAGAGAGGAATTCAGAAACAAACGCCAGGTTAAAAGTTAGAAAATTATTTTAGGCTAGTCCTTTGGAACAAGACAGTTGTTTCCTTACCTCCCATTTTCTTCAGTCAATCAATCCAGATGACTCAAAATTTAAATATTTATAAAAAGGACAATGTATTGTATTTACAGTATGTAGCTTACCATTCGATCCTAAAGACCCCAGCCATGGAAACTTTTCGGCAGCTCTCTCCCATACATGTAAACACTAAAGAATGAGGGCTTCGTAAGGAAATACTAAGTTTGCATTCTTGTTTAAACAACTGAGTTTAACGTCCGTGTTAGATCCTTTCTTGTTACTCCTGTAACATTAATTATACTATTCTCAGATCTCCATATTAAAACTTCATAAATATAATATTAACTAACTCAACATGAATGCTCTATTTCTTCCAGTGAGACACCACTGCCCTCTCCAACCATTATGCAATGCTGCCACCCTGGTAAGAAACAGTTCTTTAGTGTACAGAGTTGACCATCAGCTCTCAGCTTTCAGAAACAGTGCAAAGCTTTTACCCTGCTCTTCCCAAATGTTTGCCTTTCAATCTGTCACAAAAGAAGCCACCTTGTATAGACACCAAAGTGCCCTTGTCCGCAAGCCTGCTTTTCTTCTTCCATTTCTACCCGTCTCCCATGCATTGTTCTTTGTGTCTGAGGCTCTGAAGGCTGATAGTACCTCATCCCAGGTCCCCTGGTACCTACCTGCACCCACCCTGAAGAGGGAGACTGATTTCTGCAAAACAGGTACATTCCTATTTCCTTCTGTTAATTGCTTCCTACGGTATGATTTTGAAGTGTTATGATGCTACAAGACATCTCCCTAGATACGCTTGTAAAGAGCAAGGGAATGGGGTTGAAGATACTAGAGAACCCCAGCTTTCCTCACACATAGGCAGGTACATACGACTTTAGCAGGTGCATAGACTCCTGTGTACAGTAGGATCTGAACCCCACTCTAG
This sequence comes from Heterohyrax brucei, assembly GCA_028571685.1. Taxonomy (NCBI): domain Eukaryota; kingdom Metazoa; phylum Chordata; class Mammalia; order Hyracoidea; family Procaviidae; genus Heterohyrax; species Heterohyrax brucei. The sequence goes on along the minus strand of CM053148.1, from coordinate 79,420,761 downwards.
GGCAAATGTAGGTGGAAGACAACTTTCTTAACAAAAGACTATACTCCCTTACAGCATAGTGGTTAGTTGTTATAGCTGCTAACCAGAAGATTGAGAGTTCAAATCTACCATGCACTCCTGGAAACTATGGGGCAGTTGTACTCTGTCCTATAGGATTTCTATTAGTCAGAATTGATTCTTGCAAGTACGTCTCCTGTTTCACAGTAGCTATAGGACAAAAAAATATCACATTAAGTTTTTCAAATGTGTTTCAAAAATGCCTCTGAAAAGAAGCTCCATGGATCTGGAGCCTATCAAGGAAGCATTGAGTGTTCCCTGCTGAATATCCCTTACCAAAACCAAACCAAACCCATCGCTATCAAGTCAATTCATAACAACTATATAGGACAGAGTACAACAGCCCCATAGAGTTTCCAAGCAGTGTCTGGTGGATTTGAACTGTCAACCTTTTGGTTAATAGCTCTTAACTATTGCACCACCAGAGTTTCTGAGTATCTCTTAGCATGTAAACAAGTCAAATAGATTATGTGAGAAAATGCTTCACTGCTGGTATGTCCCAGCCAATCAAAAGAGGACACTGAATTAAGGGTCTCAACTTAGTTCCAAGTTTCTCTTTTTCCAGTGCATAACTGCAGTACCTTGACCAGTCAATTCTTTCCACAAGACTCAGTTTTTCTCATCTGTAGAATGGGGAGTTCCACTCAATAATTTTGAAGTTCCCTTACAGCGCTGCCATCAAATGATTACAAATTTACTGTTGAAAGAACAGATGAGACAAACTTAGACGGCTCCTTGGAATTGGTCCTTGGACAGAATAATCCTTAGACTATACCTCATGTTACAGGAGAAACAATCCACAGCCAACGGGAGACTCAACAAGAACTATCACCAGCTTTTGTTTCCACGCCCTTGAATGCACCAGACAGGATGGCAAGGGTGCTGTTAGGACAAAGCACAGAGAAGGTGTGAGAGACTATCCATCCCCGCCCTGGCCCTAAGCCCTCCCTTAACCTGATGACACTTAACAAGAGGCTAAGTCAAGTTTGGCCTCCAGGACAAAGAACAAGCAGAAACTGCAGGTGCCAGACCCTGGCACAATTTGATAAGGTGCCCAGCTCTCAGGGACAAAGAATTGCTGCCACCTTCTTAGATTGTAACAGATACATTCAATGCTGTGTTTCTTCTCTGTAAAAAGAAACCCTCAGCAGTGTCGTTTTGAGAAAATATTCTTGTTCATGTCACAGGACAAGGGTCTGGATCAGGATGAGACCCACAAGGTGGCTAGCCTACAAAATGCAGAGAGAGAAGGTTGTCTAAGCGCTGGGTGTGTACTTTGCAATTTATCTACGGAGAATAGAGCCTGCGGCAACTAGTTTAACATTGTTAAATGATCTCTATGGCCAGTGATGGAAATTTATAGGGCGATAAAAACTGCTCATTGGCATCCCCTGCAAGTGGTACCCAAGATAAGCTCAAGACCTGCCATACCTTAGATAGCGTCTGCTTGAGAGACTGCCCACTCACTCCTGTCAGATTGATTCTGACCCACAGTGACTGTGGAGGGCAGAGCAGAGCTGCTCCACAGAGTGTCCGAGGAACTCCTGGCGGCTTCGAACTGCTGACCTTTTGGTTAGCAGATACAGCACTTAGCCACTGCATCGCCAGGGTTCCCGCCTAAAAGACAGAGCCTGCTTCCACCCTGTGCTTCGGATGCCTCATTCTTAAGGAGGAACTCACTCTCAGGGTCACACAGGTTATGATAACTCAGCATTCGCACAACCTTACCTCCTTAAATTTGACATCCCAGACAGCTGTCTCCTGCTGGTCCAGACCTGCTGCTGGTGTTGTGAACTGGTGTGTTTCCCTTTGTACTTACTCATTCTTTGGATAAGGAAGGTGACGGTTGGAAGGCACCTAGCTGAGTCTAAAAGGGTGGCAGGAATTCTTTGTCCCTGGAAGCCCAGCCCCCTCGTGTGTTGGTTCAGAGCCTAGCATCTGCTGAATTCCTGAGTCTTCTTTGTCCTAATGGGCAGAGAAAACTCCCCCTAGCCTGGATGCTGCTTGTAGACCAGCTTACTCTGACTCAGTGTGAATTTCTGGGCTTGATCACCTTTGCCTCTCTGGACCCTCTCCTTTCTGCTGACGATCATTTTAATCAGCTTCTCAGGCAAGTTTAAAAAATTAATGAGACTGGTGGTAGAGTGAAACAGCAGAGCATAGTTGAAGTTAAAAGTCAAGAGCTTGTATGGAGAGGCAGGGGGATTTGCAAATCAGGAATTACAAAATCCAGAGTGTTCTGACCTCAGTGACCCGAGGGAGATGGCTCAGTTTTTGTAAGACAGCACAAGGAACGCCAGTAAGAACCCGGGGGTTGGTTGGGATTTAGATAACAGTTACAAAATTGGGTGAATGTACCTCTGATTGGTAACAGACTGACTGTGTTACCTATATAATTTTTTAACAGTGATAAGGCAATCACTACATTGGACACAGCTGTTAGAACAATTCTGAAACCTCTCTTGTGTGACTACAGGGGCACATGTGTGATTCTAAGGATTATCTGGAAGAAATATCATTTCTGAGAATTGTTTTGGACTCCTTTCCCTGGATAGTGTATAAGCAAGTGAAACCCTTAGGTGAACAAAACTGTATTCCTCCCTAAAATTGTTGACCAAGTAGCTTCCTCTGGGGGCAGCAGAAAGCTGACATTGCTGACAGGCTACATACACTCCTGATGGAGAAGTTGCTTTTACTTCAACATGAAGTTTCAGCCTCAGGCCTTAGCATAACCACTAACTCAGGCTGGGAGTCCAAAGAGAAATTGAAGTACCCTTACCCAGACTCTGGGTCCTGCCTGGTGGTGCAGTGGTTAAGAGCTTGGCTGCTATCCAAAATTTCAGCCATTCAAATCCACCAGCCACTCCTTGGAAACCTGATGGCTCTATTATCCTATAGGTTCACTACGAGTCAGAATTAGCTCAACAGCAAGAGTTCTTACTCAGACTCAATTCAAATTCATTTTTCTGAACTCTAAAACAATGATTCTTTCATTGTAGTGTGAGTAAAATTCATCAACAGAGCATTTTAACAGTGGATAGCCCAACCTGTCTTATCTGTTCCAATAAAACAAGGTGGGGCCAAAGGTCTATCATATTTTCATTCTTGCTTTTTGAGTTTGCTTTTTTTTTTTTTTAAACAAGCACTCTTGTGATTCTGATTCCATAAAATGCTGTTTGGAAAGACTACTTCCTTAGGCTCACGTTTTTCCTGGGTTCCTTTGGCAGGCTTGCCTAGATTCCTTTCCTTACTTTTCAACTCCTCTTCATGAGTCCTCTACGCTTAATGTCTCCAACAACCTTTAAGTTTGGAGCTTTGTTTTCTCTTCTCTATGGTTCTCACCTATAGCCAACGTCTGCTTTCATATAGCCAATGTCTACTCGTAATTCCCAACCAATGCGTCTCAAGTGCAACTGTGACATGTCTATCAGTGGAAGTTGTAGGCTGCTGTGAACTCACTTTTCAGTGGAGCTTCTAGACTGTCTTAGTCATCTTGTGCTGCTATAACAGGAATACCACAAGTGGATGGCTTGAACAAACACAAGTTTATTTTCTTACAGTCTAACAGTCTAGAAGTCCAAATTCAGGACATTAGCTCCAGGAGAAGGGTTTCTCTCTCTATCAGCTCTGGAAGAAGGTCCTTCTAATAAATCTTTTCCTGGTCTAGGAACTTTTTCCTAGTCCAAAGAACAGACTGTGTTCCTGGTGCTGCTTTCTTAGTGGTATCAGGTCCTCAACTCTCTGCTCACTGCCCTTTCTTATAAGAGATAAACGGTGATGCAGCCTGATCAAGGCCGTGACCTGAGCGACAGTATCACATCCCATCCTAAGCCTCTTCAATATAATCCAGTCCTGCCTCATTAACCATAAACAGAGACTAGGACTTACAGTGGATAGGAAAACTGTTATCAATCTCAGAATGAAGGCCATTACTGAGAATCATAGCCTAACCAAGTTGACACTTATTTGAGGGGGGGGGCACAATTCAATCCACGAAACAGACTAAGTCAGACTAGGAAGAAAGATCTGGGAAATCTACTTCCCAAACCCAGCCCATGAAAACCCTAGGGGTTACAACAGTCCTGGCTGCATGAGATCACGGGGACAGCCAGGACTGGGCAGCGTTCTGTGCCTCTCTGTGCACAGAGTCACCCCGAGTCGGAGAACTGGACAACAGCTCACAACAACCACAACTGCAGTTAAAGCAACTGTCGTCTAAAGAAAAGGCATAATTCGTCTTTGAGTCTACATTTCAGCCAGTGAGAAGCAGACTCCAAGTAAATAAAACATCCACAAGAAAAGAAAAGCAAGTTCCCGATCTATCTGCAGATCAGACTCCCTCTTGGAATACAAGAGGCCGTCTAAAGAATCGAGTTACGATCCACGTTACTGACAGAAGAGACATCTCCGGGGGATTAACCACAGTCCCTGCTTTGGGAAGGGTCCCAACAACTCAAGGCTCCAGGGCATCACAGAACACCAGAGGAGCTGGAAGTCCTTGTCTCCGGGTCAACTGCAAACTAAAACCACAGGTGCTCCCAGCTGTGAAACACACACCCAGCTGCAGCCAGGTGCACCTCCTCCTCCCTCAACTTCAAGGCACAAGGACTATGGTAACTTGAAGAAATCTTTTTCCCAGGAGATTCCACCAAGCCTGTACTTCCAGTTTGGCAGCAAACTGCTAAAGCAGCGTTTTCTCCAGCTAGCTGTAAACCACATCTCTGACCAGAAGGCACATTTCCCCTTGAAATTTTTCAACAGAAGCCTGTGTATTAACCAGAATCTCAAGAAAGTGAGTTCAGTTTTTGTTTTAATGAGATGAATGAGTCTAGAGACAGGCAAGCAGACTTAGCTCCTAGGCCCATTCTGCTAAGTTTACTTAATTTTATATTTCAGACAAAATTCCAGGTACATAGAAAAAAGAATCTCTTATAATTTTATACTTAATCTGTTTTTATCGGATAAAGAGAAAAACTATTTACAGTGCTTTGATTAGGAAAATCAGAAACAAATTCAAAAATAAGCAAAAAAAAACTATTTCTGATTGAAGATATGTGGCATATGATAAAATTTAGTGTATGTATCAAGAGGTGCCCACATTTGATCTTCCAAAGTCAGTAATGTTCCTTCAAGATGAGGACAAACACAACACTTCAAAGACATTCTCAGGACTGCATTGAAAAAAATTAAAAATCTCCAACTTTTGAGACGTCATCGACAACATCAGCTCCAGTGGAGGAGAAGTCCACTTGGAGGATATCAGTGTTTTATGGCCCTGAGACAGTAGAAGAAGACATGAACGTGGCTTAGGTAGATGCACAACCACAGACCGACCCATAACCCGTAACCCACAATCCAGAGAAAATGTATCCAGTGGGTGATAAATTGCCACCTCCAAGTCATCATCCATTTCACATGTACCCAGGGAGACAGTCTGAAGAACACTTAGGGGTTTCTCTTTTCCTTTTCTTTGTGGAAGGCCCTTACGAGCCCTGGTAGCGGAACTTAGCAGTTGGGACTCACTAGCCCGCTGCTCAGGAGAAAGATATGGCAGTCTGCTTCTGTGATGATTACAGCCTTAAAAACCCTATGGGGCACTTCCTGTCTGTCCTGTAGGATCACTGTGAGGCAGAATTGACTCGATGGTGCACAAAAACACTTAAAGTTTCCATACAAACTACAAGGACCGTATCAATGCTCTGTCTCTGATCAGATTCAGCTGGCAGGATGCTGTTCACCTCAGGTCTGCTGTTGTCTATCCTGATGCTCTACTTTTGGTCAAGTTTTCATTTTTATTGTTGCTATTGGGTTGGCTTTTACCTCCCAATTAGTAAACTTGGGTCATTGCCTCAAAGCAGGCTCCTTGATGTATAAAAGGAGCAATAATGATAGTAATATAATGAGTAGAAGTCAAAGCAGCATGAATGCAAGCTGTGAGCAGGATCTCAGTGCAGACAGGGACTACAAATCTAGGTCTGCTCAGAGAAGGGCATTTGCCAATATGACTCGTTTGTACAACAGAAAAACACGAAAGAGTGAATGTGAAATCAATAAGGAATATCTGCACATTGGATTCCACTGGACTGGCAATCACTACTTCCCAATGAATAGAACAATACGAAATTTTATCAACTAATAGTCTCAAGAAATCAAAGCTTTCTTGCATAGCTGTTAAGGCAAGCCCAACACGTCTTTGTTATAGTAGCCTCACCTACATGTAAAATACAGCTTCATGGTACCCATAGCATCCAATCTATCATTCATTAAAATGCACAGGTTATTCATTTCAACTCACTTCACAGATGAAAAAGAGAGAAATTAAATGCTTTAATGTCAGAGAGTTAATGATTACTGTACCTGCAACCAGAACACCAATCTCCTGGTTTAGGGTGGGGTCAGATCTTGGTTTGGTTTACTTTTGATTTTGACATGCAATAAACTATTTCCAAGTCTTTCATATACTTTTTTTAAATAACATTTTGCTGCATTTCTAGGTGAACGTTTACACAGCAAATTAGTTTCCCACTGGGCTGCTGTGAGTTGGAATAGACTTGATGGCAGTGGGTTCAGTGTTTGGAGTTTCTCTACAAACTGTGCTCGGCCATGGTTGCATCTTTCACTGTGGGTCAGCATTCTCATTATTTGCATATTCTGTTTGTTCTGTATCCACTAAAGTAGTTTTCCTTTTCTCCTCTTACCTTCTCATCTTTGTGTTGGGGTACATTTGGTCTCCTGTAGTTGGTTATTTAAGAGATATCAGTACTCACAGACAGCATTGTGTAGCATACAAGCCAATCTATTATTTGGGTGAAAGCCGACCAGTGGGAGCAGCTTCAGTTCCAAGGTCAACAGCTATCTTAGGACAAAAGTCTTAGGGGTTCCTCTAGTCTTTATCCAGTAAATCTGGCCCTTTTTAGAAATTTAAGTTCTGCATTTTCCTTTCTATCTGGGCCCCTCTGTAGTGTTACTGATCAAAACGGTCATCGCAGATTATGTTATCATTTCATTTCCACTCAGTAATATAGTTGCATATGACATTTCCATGCAAATGAATTTAGGGAGAGCTTCTAGTAAAACTGGTGGCTGACAATCGTGGGACCCACTGAAGACAAGAGGCAGCCCGCTTTGAACTCTGGCCATCCCAGCCTGACTGCCTCTCCCTTCTTAAAGACCAGTGCTGATCCCTGAGACAAAGCCCACCGGGCTCCTTTAGTGGTCTAAGAACCCAGTGGCATTCTAGCTTCAAATTTACAGTTGGCAATTGTGTGCCTTGCATTCAGCCAATTCTGCTTCAAAAATATCCCCCCTGGGTTTTCGTAAGCAAGTTCCAAGCCATGCATAATGATTTGTACATTTGTCCTTTCCCTTGTGGAATGTTCAGATGACAGGGTATTGAGCTAGCTCAGATGCCTCGTTGTTTGATAGGCAGCATTAGTAGTCGTGACTGATAATATACTACATTCCAAATAAATCAAGCAGAGGCGTAGGTGTCCAGAAACCAGTGTTATGGAGTGCCAGATAAAATGACTGTTCAGCAACTTGAATCAGACAGCAGTTTATGTGTCCAGGGTGTGAGCTGTGCCCCAGAGCAGCCAAGTCGATCACTCCATTTCTTCAAATTCATGACTTCTAGTGTGTCCTTTCTTCCTAAACTCTCTTGAACTCAAATCACTTCACTCCATCATAAAAATAAGATGCCTCCCCTCACTCAGACAAGTTTCAGTGGACTGAAATCCTCGTGGCATAGTGGTCAGCAGCTCAAATCTCCCAGGCACTCCCTAGAAACTCAGTGGGACAGTTCTACTCTGACCTAGAGGGTCTCCGTGAGTCAGAATCAACTCTACAGTGGTGGCTTTCACTACTGATTAGAGCATTAAAAAAAAAATGAGTTTAAGGGGGGTGAAAGCTGAAAGAAGCACACACAGTTCTTGGAAGAACAGAGTTTGGCAGGAAAAAATTAAAACATCAAATAAAAGAATATGGAATCAAAAGGTGCTAACTATACTTTTTGGTATAAAGCCAAGTAACACAATATTCTTCAGTGGCCCTGGAGGCACCAAATATTATGTAAAAGCACATGATTCCTGTTGCTAGCCTGTATAATGATAACCTGTATAAAGGTGCTTGTCAAAGCAGTGTCTATAAAAAGGTGGAAAAAATGGAAAAAGCTTCATTGTCCAACAACAGAAAAACCATTGCATAAATTAGAAGTTTTCTTATGAAGAAATATGTCATGTCTTTTAAATGTATGAACAATGAATTTTTCTAAATGCCATGATGAGAGCATTCCAAAGAAAAGGTAAAACGATGCCCTATACATACTCCTCAATCCAATAGAAAAGTGTACTCAATTTCAGGATTCCATTCAAGGTGCTTCAAATGAAATGTATGATGTTTAAAGGGATAAGCTTCAAATCTCTGGAAAATGTAATTGTGAAAGACTTGAGTTGTTCAAGGTGCAAAATAAGTAACACTGTTCCTAGGAAATGAACCAGTCACAGAGTGCTTTGGGATCATTTCCTCAGCTAGCTTAAATTCCTTCTAGTAAAATAATCAATGTTTCAATCCTAAGAAGAAGGCTGAGCTCTGGCCCCAATAATCACAGCAAAGATGACTTTTCCATTGTAAAGACCTTAGGAAATATGGAAATAAAGCAGTAAGATTCACATAATAGACCCTTCAACCAAAGACAGGAACCAAAAACACAAAGTACAGAAGGAAGTCGCAAGTTTGCCCATACCACCCTGACTGTGTGTTGTTCATTTGTAAGATGTGGGGGTTACAGCACCTTAAGCATCCCTTTCAGCACATTCTATGACACACAGCTTCTATAGTTAAGATGTCCTATTTCTAAACCTTTTGCTCTAAAATTTAAATTATACAACCTATAGAAGCCATAACCTAAGCATCTGTATGAATTTCATGTAAATTTCTCTTTCACTTTGTCTTTTTTCTTTCTGTTGCATAGTAGTAGCTTCTGGTCTGCCCACATGCCTTTGAACACTACTTTCACTTGACCTAAAATGACTTCCTCCAACCCTGCTCCTGCTGTAGCCCTGTGACCATGTCCTATTTTCATTTTAAAGCTCAAGTGTTACTTTCCGGTAAAACTCTTTCTGCTGTAAATACTCCCCCACAGCTCCTTATACAAACTTCCAGGCCAGCCTTTATTGTTGACTTTTATTACATTTCTCTTCACCTTGTCTTTCTATATTTAGTTCTTTTATTGTTAAGTCCCCACATGGTACTCCTTGAATACTCTGGGGGTTAGTTCTATCCTGGCCCCTAGGGTCGCCATGAGTCGGATCCAACCTGATGGCACTTGGCTGGCCACGCGGTACAAATGGTTTGTGCTTGGCTGCTAACTGAAAGGCTGGTGATTCCAATGCTCACAGCAGTACCATGGAAGAAAATCCTGGTGATCTTCATCTGTAAAGACCACAGCCAAGAAAGCCTTATAGAATTCAGTTCTATTCTGTAACACATGGGGATGTTGTGAGTTGGAATTGACTCAACAATAACTGATTTGGTTTGGATTGGTTGTCTGTTATAGTTAGCACAGTACCCGACACAGAGTAACTGTGTACTTGGTACCACTGAGTTGGTTCCTGCTCTTAGTCACCCTATAGGAGAGAGTAGAACTGTCTCATAGAGTTTCCAGGGAACAGCTGGTGAATTCAAACTTCCAGCTTTTTTGTTAGTAGTCATAGCTGTTAACCACTGTGCCACCAGGGCTCCTCTGAGGCATGGTAGGCTCTCAAATTTGTTTTATTAATAAATAAATGAAGGGATGTACATTAGTTGCATCATAGTGTCCCAGAGATTAAAGTCAAAATTCCAACATCCCTAGGGACAAATAAATTTAACTTTCCCTAGCACTGACATTTCACCGTTGCTCAGTCTGACATGGTCAAAACTTTTGCGACAAGTCAGATTTCACGCAGAAAGGCTCTGTCATTCCATCACTGCTAGTGGAAGAAGGCATCGCTTCTGGGAACTGTCAGTGGTGTTAACTCAAAGTTTAAATGACAACTATTTTCTTGGCTTTGGAACATCCATTACCCCAGATGTGCTACGGTTGTCTAAACATTTACACTCAATTGCTGGTGTTAGCTCACCTGTTTCCTATTGAATTTGATGGTACAGAAGAAAAAGAATGCCATTTTTGAAAAAATGTTCTCCTTCCTGGAGGTGAGAAGTTCACCTCTGTCACACATATAAGATGGTGTGAAATCAAAAGGAAACTTTTAAGATGCCTACCGTATGAGTCAAATAGCATCTCCACAGTATTTTACCTTAGAGAACACTGTCTCAAACTTTCTTTCAGAAAGATTTGTTTATTCGTTTTTGTTATTTTCCAAAACATAGTGGTTCACTTTGGTAGCCTGGCCCAAAAGTTTATGCCAATGTAGGGAAGCTTAAATCAGTTAAGATTTTCCTGTTTCTCAATTGATGTTTACTTGGTCTGCTATGCTTCTCACAGTAAGCCAATGATTTTGATGCACCATTTGACAAATTTTTGCCCAGATCCTAAAGATAATTCCAGTTGATTCATTTCATTTCCCCTTTTGCCAGCAAAAGGCCCTCCTTTCAGAAAGCCCTTCCCCACACAAGCCAACCAGGCCCTTCACTCTCTGTTCTCTGTGACCTGTAATAGGTCCATGGGAAGTCCATCTTCTGGGGCAACTTGGTGTTAAATCACATCAAACATCCTCCTGATTCTGTATTCAGTGGTCCTTCTGCCTCTTTGAAGATGTTACTCCTACTCCATTTAAGGTATTCTTCCCTCTTCACCCAGAGCTGGTCTGAATATACAGTTGGGGAACAAACAAAGATCAGGGTTCCCACTGGGGCCAAATGAGATGCAAAATTTTCTTTTCATCTCTTCCATTCTCTTCTACCTCTCCTCTGAGTTGATAATATCTCTTAAATCCTTCCAAATGTTTTTGTATATCTACATCAATGCATCTGTCTAATTCTATATGTTTTAAAAATTTCTTCTTTATATCTTTTTGTATTTCTTTCATAACTACAGCATACAGATGGAAGGAAGGAAGGAAGAAAATGAAAAAAAGGAAGAAAGAAAGAAAGTCCACTCTGACTCATGGTAACCACGTGTGTGTCAGAGTACAGCTGTGCTCCACAGGATTTTCAATGGTGGTTTGTTCAGAAAGTAGATTACAGTCTTGTCTTCCAGATGCTTCTGAATGAACCATTAAGCTTTCAGTTAGCAGCCAAGCACATTAACCATTTGCGCTATTTAGCCCATAAAGAGCATAAAGAATGCATTAGTACAGTTTGAAGAGTCCTCGAGTCTTTAAACTCACCAACCAGATCAAGAAATAGAGCACTGGCCTGTCTCAGAAGCCCTCTTACACTCCTCCTCAACTGCATTCCTCTTCCAGCCTCTTAAAGGTATCCTGATTTCTGTGTCAGTTATCCCTGTGATGGTTATTACATCCTGTCCTCACTAACTGATATCAGGATCTATCATAGATTGAACTGTGTTCTCAAAAAATGTGTGCAGCAATTTGGCTGGGCCGTGATGCCTGGTATTGTGTGATTGTCCTCTATTTTGTGATTTTCCTAAGCCATAAATCCTAATCTCTGCCAATGGTTAACAGGACAAGGTTGGGTTATGTTGGAAAGGATTAGGGTGGGACTGTAACGCTGTTACTAAGTAAGGGAGTTTCCATGGAGTGGGGTTTGCTTCACCTTTTATCCTATGGGAGATCAAAAGAAAGGGAAGAAAGCACAGAACTGACGAGCCCATACCATCAAGAAAGTGTATCTTTCATACCGAGGGTCCTGCACCAAGAAGTTCACAGACCAAAGAAGAACTGGTGCAACACTGACACAGAGTGCATTTCCCTGAATCTGGCACCCTAAATTCAGACTGCCAATCTACTGGGCTCTGTGAGAATAAGCTTTCCTTTCTTAAAGCCATCTGTTTGTGTTATTTCTGTTAGAGTAACACCAGATGACTAAGACAGGTTCCAAAGAGTTCATGGTTATGCAAAATCAGCATTACGGGAAAATGAAGTGTCCACCTCTTCTGGTTCAAAGAGTCATGCAGTAGCTCCCCAATAATACCAAGAGATGAAAAATTTAGGTGGGCACTGTATGGTAACACACAAAACAGTCAAATAGTAGATTTTTTTGCTATTATAATTGTGAAATGCCAGATAATGACATATTCAATAAGCAAGGAGAATTTGGGAAACCCTGGTGGTGTAGTGAGTTAAGTGTTACCACTGCTAACCAAAAGGTCGGCAGTTAAAATCCACAAAGCGCTTCTTGGATACTCTATGGAGCAGTTCTACTCTGGCCTCTAGGGTCACCATGGGTCTGACTCAACTCTACAGCACTGGGTAAGAAGTTGTAGATAGATTCACAATTACTCTGGCTACTTGGAAGTGCTTCATTTTCATGCACCTGAAGTTAGGCTTGGTCATGTTTTTGGCAAACAAAATGTATCAGAAGTGATCAGGTCACTTCTGGATGGAAGCTTTCAAAGCCAGTGTATGTTTTGCCATGCTCTCTTTTCCGTCTCCCTGTGCCAGTGCTCCAGTTGGGTGGCTGTTTCATCTGTCTGGAATCTAAAATGAAGACAACATTAATGTGAAAGCAGAAAAATGAAACACACCACTGAAATTTGGGGATTGCTGGGACGGCAGCAGAATGAAGCTGCCTTCACTAAGACAACCCCAGAGTTTCTCACCATGCTTTTATCACCACTGAGCTCAATATCAGATAAAATACTGTCATTTTTGCCTGTTTGTTATCTATCAGGGAACTGAGTGGAACCGAGCTGCCAGACATCAGAGTAGTTGAGTGACACAACAAAGCAAAATGAAAATAACGCTCAAGCCTTTAACTACTTACTATGATAGAATAAACAAGAAACTAGAAAAGAAAGGCCTGGAGATCTAAACAAACAACGAAAAAGAAAAAAACCATTGCCATCAAGTCGATTCTGACTCATTACGACCCTATGTAGGAGAGAGTAGAGTTTCCAAGGAGCACCTGGCAGAATCAAACTCCCAACCTTTTGGTTAGCAGCTGTGACACTGAAAGACTATGCTACCTGGGTTTCCCCCAGTAGATCTACTTCTGAAAAATCAGCCATTGAAAAACTACGATGCACAGTTATACTCAACACAAGTTGACATCAACTTGACAACTGGTTTAACCTGAAGAAAGGGCTGACTCTGCTGCATTTTCTTCCCCACGCAATGGCAGTGGGCAGGAGCCAAGTGAATCAGTAGAAATGTGGGAACTCATCTTACTGACAAGGGAGCCCCCACAAAAAAAAGACTCTAGCAGTTTTATAGACTGTACATACGGTAGAAAGGAGACAGGAAAAGAGCTCAGGAGTAGAAAAGCACCAAGCCCTGACTCAGAGTGGGGGAAAGTGTCTTCAAGTCCCCCATTCCCGTAAGTAGTTGGTGGAGAGACAGCTAAGAGGTCTTCAAGTCCTCACCATGGAAAAGGGCTCTAGGCTAGGAATACGGATGTGTGGAAGAGTGTCGCCACCAGGGCGCCTAACTCCTTCACAGCAGCTCCCTTCAGAGACTGCAGTGTGCCAAGTGTGGTGGGAGGATGACAGCCTTCCCTGTGATGCCTGCTGGGGAAAGCCTTTTGTAATCAACTGTGGACCATCCTGAAAGATGCATGGCGAGGTGTCTAGCAAGGAGTCCAGCTCCACATTATCCTTACCTGGATGCAAGCACAGTGAATACACACTACTGTGATTTTTCAGCTTTGTATTTGGAAAGCTGTTCAAATCCACCAGGCACTCCTTGGAAGCTCTATGGGGCAGTTCTACTCTGATCTATAGGGTTGCTATGAGTCGGAATCAACTAGACGGCACTAGATTTTCTTCGGAAAGCTAATCGTGTTGTAATAGCAGTTTACTCATTTTCACCACCATGTGGCATTCCATTCTTTCATCTGTTTCCTCACTGGAGGACATTTAGGTGATCTCTGTTTGGGGTACCTTCATAGACGTGTGTCTTGTTGCCCGTGAATATGAGTTATTCTAGGCCCATAACGAGGAACGGAATCTCATGTGAATTTGAGGCTAGCTCAGTAGCTCATTGAAATCTTTGTCCCTTCTGAGTTACACATACAGAAAGCAATTTAAGGCCAGGTTATTTGACCTACATGATGTTATCATTTGGAAGTTTAATTAAAATTTAGAAAGAGCTCAGACAGCACAGTGGTTAAGCAGTCTGCTGCTAACAAAAAGGCTGATGACTCAAATTCACCCGTCACTCCATGAAAGCTGCGGCAGTCTGCCACAGAATATTCCCAAAGCAAAAGAAAACCACACTCACTGTGCTCCAGTCAGTTTGCACTCATAGCAACCCTACCGAACAAAGTAGAACTACCCCACAGGGTTCCCAAGGAGCAGCTGGTGGATTCGAACTGCCAACCTCCTGGTCAGCAGCTGAGCTCTTAACCACCATGCTACCATAGGGCTCTCCATAAAGATTACAATTTTGGAAACCCTATGGATCAGTTCTACTCTATCTTGTAGGGTTTCTGTAAATTGCAATTAACTCAACAACTTTAAAAAAAAAAAAGAAAAAGAATTTAAACCAGAGAAGTTCCATAAGAAACAATGTAATTACTGTAGACTGACAAACGGATATTTGAGATGTGTCAACTCTGTACCCTTAAAGGCCATTTCACAGAGTTTCTGTTGCACCATCTTGTAGTTTTCCAAAGGTAGAAGTCAGTCCTTATTTAGATACCTAGTGCTGCTGTAGTGAAGTGTCACAAAGCGAGTGGCTTAAAGTGACAGAAATGCATTGTCTCACAGCTCTGAAGGCTCAGCATTTCAATTCAGGATGCTAACAGCACGTGTTGTCCCTAAAGTCTCTAGGAGGAGATCCTTTCTTGTCCCTCCCAGCTTCTGGTATCCCTAGACATTCCTTGACTTGCAGCTGCAGTGTAACTCCATTGTCTGGTACTCATTTTTTCCTCTCTATCTGTGTCTCCTTTCCTCTTTTTTAAGGTTCTTACTACTCAGATGAAAACTCTGGTAGTGTAGTAGCAAAGTGCTGCAGTTGCTAACCAAGAGATGATCGGCAGTTCAAGTCCACCAGGAACTTCTTGGAAACTCTCTATGGCAGTTCTGTTCTGACTATAGGATCACATGAGTTGGAACCAACTTGACAGCACCTAATAAGTCAACAACAACTACTCGGACTGGATTGGGATCTGCCCATCTCCAGCATAACCTCATTCTGACCTAACTGATGGTATGTGCAAAACTCTGTTTTGAAATAAGTTCGGGTTCACAGATACCAGGGGTTAGGACTTCCTAGTGCTGCTGTAACAGAACTACCCAAAATGGGTGGCTTCAAAGAACAGAAACTTATTTTCTCAAAGTTTTGAAGGCTACAAGTCCAAATCAGGATGTTGGTCCTGTCGACTCCCTCCTTACCCACCTGTTCCTTGGTTCCTTGGCATTCTTCACATGACATCTGTCTTCTACCAAGTGTACACTCTTCCTTGTCTAATCTATTCTTTTCACAATTTAGAAGGGATTAGACTTAGAACTCACCCTTGTCCAGTATGATCTGATTAACACAACAAAGAAATTCCATTTCCAAACAGGATTACATGCTAAAATCTCAAAATCAAAATCAAACTCACAGCCACCCTGTAGGACAGAGTGGAACTTCCCCACAGGGTTTCCAAGGAGCAGCTGGTGGATTCAAACTGCTCGCATTTTGGTTAGTAGCTGAGCTCTTATCCACTGAGCGACCAGGACTCCTTTGTGGGTATAGGGACTATAAAGCCAGCACACACTTTGTGGAGGTACAATTTAATCCATAACGTCCTCTGTTAGCGTGATTTGGGAACATTAACTTTTCTCTAACCCCATTGCCATCAGTTTGATTCCTGCACCTGGTGAGCCCGTGGGACAGAGTAGACCTGCCCAGTACAGTATCCAAGCAGTGCATCGTGGCTTCAAACTGCCAGCCTTTCGGTTAGCAGCTATAGCACTCACCCATTACTCCACCAGTGTTGTTGTATGCCATTCAACAGATTCCCAATACACAGCAACTCTCTGTTGACAGAAAAGAATTGTTCCATAGGGTTTTCTTGGCTTTAATCTTCATAGGGGCAGACCCAAGCCCTTTTACTCATTCAAAACAGAACTTGATGGCACTTGGCTAATAATTAAACACCTTCCGTTCAAAATCCAGGCACCTGACAGTGTTGTCCATTTAGGATTTAGCCAAGAAGCAAACCCAGTAGGAAAGAGAGGCCACAAAAGGACTCCATTCCCAGCCTACTAATGTTTTTCTTTACCCACAAGTTTATTAAATTGGTTTTCGAGTTTACAGACCTACCGTAAGTCAGGACTCGCAGCAAAAAAAAACAGCAAAAGAAGGGTAGCAAGGACAAGTAACAGCAACCTTCTGACAGCTGGGAAGAAGACCAAAGACCATCCAAAGCAGATACACACACAGACACTTGGAGTCGCACCTAGAAGGACAAATGGCCTTTACAAATCAGTAAGTCCTGAGGTATTCCTGTATTTCATCTGGGTCTGGGGACAGCTATGCCTTCTAGTAATGGCCTTGTAGCATAGGAGAAAATAGAATGGGCACCAATGATTCCGTGGGAAGAAGAACAAGAGTGTACAATAAATTTTTAAGGACTTCTTAACGGTCAATTGGAAGCCCTGGTGGCCTAGTGGTTAAGTGTTACAGCTGCTAACCAAAAAGTCAGCAGTTCAAATCTGCCAGGTGCTCCTCGGAAGCTCTATGGGACAGTTCTACTCTGTCCTATAGGGTTTCTATGAGTCAGAATTGGCTCAACAAAAGTGGGTTTGGTTTTTTGAGTTTAATGGTAAATTTGGTGATGATCATGGGTGATGGCGTATGAGACGGTTAATATCAAGTGGCAAGCTAGAAAAGTACTGAGTTGGCAAATGTTGTGTTTTATATATACGTAATGATAAGAAATAATTTAAAGATTTCTATCCAAAAGATTACACTTCTTAAAAACTTTGATGCTGGAACAAATCCTATCTTCTCTAGGGCAAAAACTCAGGCACCACGTCACTGTCATCTCTGAAGCTCTGTCATGTGCCATGAGTTATGTACAGATGTCTCTGCCTCAAAAAGCAGTTGTTATTTGTGAAAGCTGTCTTCAGTGAAGCCCCTACTCACAGCAAGCTTGTGTACAACAGAACGAAAGGTTGTCAGGTCTTACTGACTGTACCACAGACTTCCAGAAGAATGAATAAGTCTGTCTTGGGAGAAACACAATCAGACTGCTCCTTGGAAGCAAGGTTGACGAGATCTCATCTTGCCTACTTCAGATGTGTTGTCAGGAGGGACCCGTCCCTGGGGGAGCACATCATGCTTGGTAAAGGAGAGACCAGAGTGAAAGAGAAGACCCTCAACAAGACGGGATGACACAGCGGCTGCAATAAGGGGCTCGAACACAACCACGACTGTGAGGATGGCACAGGACCAGGCAGTGTGTCATTCTGCCATATGCAGTGTCACTGTGAGTCAGAACTGACTCTACCACAGCTAACAACAACGTTTGTCCAAACAAGCAAGTTGGACAACGTCCTACTATAATTCATGAGTTTTTCATTGGCTTATTTTCACGAGGAGATCTCCAGGCCCTTTTTCCCAGTCTGTCTTAGTTTGGAAGCTCTGCTGAGACCTGTCCACCACAGGTGACCCTGCTGGTATTTCAAATGCCAGTGGCATGGCTTCCAGCACCACAGCAACACACAAGCCACCACAGTATGACCGGCTGGCAGATGGGTGGTGGCAAAGAAAAGCATCACGATCCTTATTTTAAAGATGACAAATTAAGATTCAGAAAAAGTAGGTGATTTTTTCAAAGGCATACATCTGGTGCCTTTCTTTCTGGCTCAATAATCCATGCTGTGCCCATTACATCACATGGCTTTATTTACCTAAGAGTTGCTTTTCTAGGACTCACTAAAGTGACAGTCTTTCTTCTCATATATTTTCTAAAATTAATAGCAAAGGGTTATATAAGTAACCTAGTGTTACCAGCATGCTAGATTTACGTAGTTGGCTCACAGAATACTGAGATATCCAGGTTGCCACTATGCTGAATTTGTACTTCCCATCTGTCCCAGTGCCCTGTGGAGGGACCTAGACAGAAGTCTTTCAGCTAGCTGCTGAGCACCCCAGATTACTGAACTCGGAGACTAGAGCTTCTGGAGGTCAGCCTGGCTTTGAATGACAGAAGATGTCCTGTCTAATTTCAATACAGAAATGGAGCTGCACCCACCACATAGGAAAATTATTCAACCAATGAAAAAAACCTCTGAGTTCTGTTCTAAGAAGACAGTTTCTGGAAGGAGCTAGGGTCAAGCATAGAGTCCGTGGATACACCCCTCTGTACCGGAGGGAAATTTGGCACCTATTATTGGTGATGGTTGTACAACTTGATTAATGTAATAAAGGTAAATTGTACACATGAAATACGTTGAAATGTTGAATGTTTTGTTATACATATTTTTATTGTTATACATATCGTTTTAGTCAGTTAGGGCTTCTCTAACAGAAATACCACAGAGTGGATGGTTTTGACAAAGGAAGGTTTATTCTTACATAGTCCAGTAGGCTGCAAGTCTACATTCAGGGTGTCTGCTCCAGGGGAAGGCTTTCCCCCTTGTCAGCTCAGGAAGCAAGTTCAGTATTGCATCAGTCTTTGTCCAGGGAGCATCTTGGCACAGGAACCTCAGGTCTGAAGGACACGCTCTTCTCCCGGTGCCGCTTTCTTGATGATATGAGGTTCTCAATTTTCTGCCTGCTTCTCTGTCCTTTTATCTCCATAGGATGAAAGGATTAAGGGTGGGGCAAGCCATACTCCAGGGAAACTCCTTTACAGTAGAGCAGGGAGGTGATTCTATGAAGGGATTGACAGCCCCACTCTAATCCGTTAAAATACAGCACAGGAAAACAGGAAACTGCAGGACAGTCACAAGATATTGGGAATCATGGCTGAGCCACGTGACTACACACAGTTTTGAGGGGACACAATTCACTCCATGACACATATTTTACAACAATTTAAAAAAATACTACAATTCCATCGGTTGTCATTCATCTGAAAGCTAGAGTCAGAGAGACAGTTGTGTTGTGCCCTTGATCTAAGCTGCATGTTATAAGACAGACAAGGAGCTTCATTCAAGAACACTGCTGACCCCGTCAGTCAAGCCAGCTGGTGGAAAAAATATTAGAGCCATACTCTCCTTGGTCTTGGTTCTTGTAAACTTGGTTGTTCATAGTTTTACAAAATGGGACAAGTGGATGTATTTTCTATAAATCAAAACCAAACCAAATCCATTGATGCAGAGTCAATGCCAACACATAGCAACCCTATAGGGCAGAGTAGAACTGTTCCAGAGTTTCCAAGGACTGCCTGGCAGATTTAAGCTGCTGACCTTTTGATTAGCAGATGTAGCACTTAACCACCACACCTGCAGGATTCCATTTTTCCTACACAAAACCGAAAAACCGAACCCACTGCTACCAAGTCAGGCCCAACTCACAGTGACCCTATAGGTCAGAGTAGAACTTCCCCATAGAGTTTCCAAGGAGTACCGCACAGATTTGAACTGCCAGCCTTTTGGTTAGCAGACGTAGCACTAAACCCACTACACCACCAGGGTTCCCATATAGAACAATTAATTTGGCATAAAGAAAGCTTGTTCTTCCATAAATTTGCTTCATAACCAAGACCAAAGTTCTTGCCATCAGGTGCAGACGACCCAGAGAGATCCGTCCCAAAGGAGGGCAAACAACTTCATTTAAGCCCAAGCCCATAACTAACCAACCTTGTTGCCATCAAGTGGATTCTGATTCATAGTGACCCTAAAGGACAGAGTAACACTGCCCAACAGGGTTTCCAAGGATTCAAACTGTCTACCTTTTGGTTAGCAGCCTAACACTTAACCACTGAGCCCGCAGGACTCCAACCCCATGACTGGATGAGAACAAAACTAAATTCGTGTCTAATTAATTCATTCAGAAGTTCATCTTCACACACGGAGGTCAGTGAGTAAATACAAATAAAACTCCATGACCATAAACAGCATTTTAATTTAGCGTTCTGTTTAACAAACCTATTTCTATGTCTTTGGGGATACCTTATAATAACAAGACTTTGCTGAGGTGGTTTCAAAAAATCATGTTAAATGAAAAATCCTGCAGAACAGATGTGTTCACAAGTCCCTGTCCACACAGTGGTCGATCTGCTTAATGAAGACATCTCTATGCTTCAGAATTAGTGCTTTCAACTGTTGCAGTATTGTTAGATTGGGGTCTCAGGAGCAAAGAAGGCTGGCAAAGAATGTGAATGAGGAAATTGCCAAAACAAGGGTCAGGGATCGATGATTTCTGAAGCAGGTACCTCAGTGTAGTACAGAGAACGAAAGATGGAAAAAATAAGTGCTCTTGGGGAAAAAATAGCAAATCCAAGACTTAAAAATGGAAGATTTGCTTTATTTAAGTAGACTAAATCAATTAAACAACACACCTCTGTGCTCTGTTTAATAGGTTTCATTTCAACGCAATTAGAAGGAAACAAAGCTACTTCTCTCTTCCACAAATGCATTGAAATCAGACTTCACCAGTCTTCTTCAAGAGCTGTGCCTTATCCAAGTCGTCTCTGTCTTCCGGGAGCCCAAGAACCACTTAGCTTGTCCTCAAAGGTCGTGGAGGAAATTGTATTTGGCTCCTCCAGGTAAGTATCACATATGAGGGCCATTCAACAATCTCTGGAATAATGTGGAAACCCTGGTGGCATAGTGGGTTAGGTGCTACGCCTGCTCACCAAAAGGCTGGCAGTTCAAACCTTTTAAGTGCTCCTTGGAAATCTCTATGGGACAGTACTACTCTGACCTCTAGGGTTGCTATGAGTTGGACCCAACTTGACAGCAGTGGGTTTGGTTTGGCTTTTGGTTCGAAATGACCCAGATCATTGTTCATGTTTTTTTTTTCAAAGCAAGCCAGAGTAACCTCATCTGAGGCTCTGCAGAAGAGGAACTGCCTCTACATGTACATAACACACCTCTTTTCTGCTCTGTATGCATTTATGTGTGGTAGAAACCACCACAGCTGACCCTTGCCCCTAAAATACTTCACTTCCTACTAACATAGACCTCAAATCCTGTGTAGACCCTTTCCATCTTAAAACCACAAAGAAGGCAGAGCCTAAGCCAAGTGCCATTGAGTCGGATCCGACTCACAGCGACCCTAGGGGCCAGGCAGAAGGTACCTCATTAAAAACTAAGTACTTTTAAAGGCCACCACCCTGTGTCATTTTGTCCTACTGCAGTGGCTTCTGTGTTGCTGTGATGCTGGAAACTTTGCCACCAGTATTTCAAATGCCAGTGGGGTCAGGGGGTGGACAGGTAGACAGGTCTTAGCAGACCTTGCAGACTGGGAAGAAATGGCCAGTGCTCTAATTCCAAAAGGTAGACAAGGACAATTCAATGGCTCACAGCAGAACACTGTCCTGTATGGCCCAGCGTGTCTCGGAGACTAGAAGGTGTCAATGAGGCAGCAGCAGTGGACTCAGGCTCTCTAAGGAGCCTGTGACCGGCCCATGGCCAGGGCCATTTCATTCTGTTGTACACGTGGTCCCTAGGAGTTGGCGTGGACTTGACAGCAACTCTCAACAGCAGTTTTAAAGAAACAAATGCCTTAATTATGATGAGCAGCTGAGAGGGATAGTGACAATAAAAGTGAACTTGAAAAGAACAATATCCACCACTTAAAGGGTACGTAACAAAAGGATAAAATTTCAACTTATTATTCAATGTTAACAACCCTGGCTGTGAACTACCAAATGACATGTGTCCATTGAAAGAGGTCATTGCAAACATTTTAACTTAAATAGTTGAATTTTCTTTTTACAAAAATGAAAGTTGTAGACTGCCAAGGATTGAATTGTGTCCTTCCAAAAACATATCTGTTAATTTAGCTAGACTTTGATTCTGGGTATTGTGTGATGTTGTAAACTCTGCCTCTATGACGTTAATGATGGATGACAGGGGACAGTTGTGTTGACTGGAGCAGGACTTAGTGTTTGGGATTGTGTTGTGCCTCGAGACAGGCTCTTGAGATATAAAGGGAAGAAGTTAAGAAGAGGGCTAGGGACTTCATGCCACCAAGAAACACTGCTAGGAGTATCCTTTGGACTCTGGGTCCCTGTACCTCGGAAGCTCTCAGTCCAGAGGAAGAGTGACAACAAGGACCTTCCTCCAGAGCCAACAGAGAGAGCTTTCCTTTGGAGCTGATGCCCTGAATTTGGACTTGTAGCCTAACGGACTGTGACAAAAAATTGTCTCTTTTTAAAGCCATCCAACTGTAGTATTTCTGGGAAAGCAGTACTGGACCACTAAGACCTAGATTAAAACCAGGAAAATTCCTATGATTAGAAAGAGTGTGAAAAGTATTTAATAAAATCTATCCCCTAAGATTCTTCTGAGAAGTCTGGTAGTGCAGTGGCTAAAAGCTACAGCTGCTGAACAGAAAGTCAGCAGTTTGAATCCACCAGCCACTTCTTGGACACCTTGTGGGGCAGTTCTACTGTATCCTACAGGGTGACTGTGAGTGGACCGCGGACTGCTAAAAGAGCTAGCAATCTGTCCTGGAAGAAGCACAACCAGAATGTCCCTTAGAAGCAAGGATGGCAAGACTGCACCTCACATCCTTTGGACGTGTTGTCAGGAGGGATCCATTCCTGGAGAAGCACATGCTACTTGGTAGAGTGCAGAATCAGTGAAAAAGAGGAAGACCCTCAATAAGATGGATTGACACAGCAGCAGCAACAATGGACTTGAGCACGAGAATGATTGTGGGCGTGACGCAGGACTGGGCGGTGTTTCCTACCATTGTATTGCAGGATGACTATGAGTCGGAACTGATTTAATGGCACCTAACATCGACAGTGGCACTTGGCTTGGCAACATCGACAATAACAAGTGGGAATTGACTCCAAGGCAATGAGTTTAAGATGTTTCTGAGGTGACGCTGACTCTACATACTTCAGTTTAAATGAAGATGAATATACACATTTCCAGAGCTCTCCAAAACGGTTTGTAATTGTTTACACAGCTAGTTGCCTTTAGTTCTTATTGAGAATAAAATAAAGAGCTAACGTCTCACCTGAACTTGCTGCTGCAGTCACAGGAGCACATATTTAAGTTGTCTTTTTCCACTCGCTTTATTAAATGAGATTAATATCCGTGTACAATCCACATGTGTTACCTCACTTAATCTTTCCCACAAGCCTTTGAGCTTGGCAATTAGTATTACTCAAGCCTTCTCATGAGATAACTGAATGATGGAGAGGGTAAGGAACTTGCCAGATGTTAATCAACCCCAAACTTGTGTAAACTCTTCAGAGAATAATCCCAGAGGAACAGAAGACCCAGCGCATAAGGTTACGTGGGAGTGGGGAAGGGGAAGGGGAAGAGGAGGAGGCAACTGGAAAACAACTTGACTCTCTCTCATCAGTAGGGAAATAGTTAAATGAACTGTAAAACCAAATCGATTGTCACGAAGTCTATTCTGACTGATTGTGACCCTAGCAGGTACAGTGGAACTGCCCCATACAGTTTCCAAGGCTGTTGTCCTTATTTCTCCCAAGGAGCAGCTGGTAGGTTCAAACCACTGACCATCTGACCAATCAATTAGCTGATCTTTTGATTAGCATCAGGTTGTTGAACCACTGAGCTTCTAAATAAACTATAGTGCATGAAAATATCAAGCATACTGTGCAATTATTAGGAAGACAGATTTTGATCTATCTGTATGATATGAAAGGCTGTCCATGATGTATTGTTTTAAGAAAAAAAAAAAACAACTTTCAAGGAAAAAATAGTGGTGTGGCCAGAATTTGGCATTTACAGGATATTACTTGTCTCCAGCTTCTGTCAACTCCCTGTGTTATATACCAGAAAGAAGCTTCATTGGGTTTTTTTGGCTACAATCTTTAAGAAGCAGATTTCCAGGTCTTCTTTCCATAGACCACTGGGTGTCTGTACAAATCACTAGCATTTAGATTAGGGTTGTTGCTGTTTGTTACCACTGGGTTGTTTTTGACTCATAGCAATATCATGTGGCGGAGTAGAATTGTCTTAAGGGTTTTCTTGGCTATGGTTGTTATGGCTCCAGATCACCAAGTCTTTCTCCCACAGAACAGCTGGGTGGATTTGAAATGACCACCTTTCCAGCTGAGCATTTAACCACTGGTACCACCATCGCCCCTTACTAGATTAGTAGGCATGGTGGGTAAGATTGTGTGGGCCACAGCTGGGCTATGATTCTCAGTGGGCTCGGGCAGTTGTCTGATACTGTAACCACCTTCAGGATGGGATCTGCTGTGAGCAGCTAATCAGAGGAAATGCCATTTACTTGGGCTTGTATCCAGCATGGAACGTAAGCAGACATTCTTTCAAGGCTGGGGTTTTTTACTCACTCTGGATCCTGAAGCTGACTCCTATATATCTGACCTCCAGTTCTTAGGACTTGAGCTAGCAGGCTATCTGTGGTCTAGCTTGCTGACCTTGAGAGTCATCAATCTTTGAAGTTTGTGAATAAGATCTCTGCTTACTGACCTGCTGATCTTGGGTTCACTAGACCACATGGCTATATGAATCAGGAGAAGCATCGATCCTGACCCATGGACTATCCAGCCTCTGCAACCACATGGGCCATTTCCTTGATACAAATCTCTTCATATACGTGTTTATATGCTGTTCTGGTTTTGCTTCTCTGGAGAACCTAGCCTAAGATAACAGCCAACAGCAAAGCGTATCAACTGCACAGCAAAGGGTTTGGTTTGAGTGCACGCACGTGCACACACACACGCACACAGGCACACACGCACACACAGGCACACACGCACACCTGACATAACTTGTTTCAGAGAATCATTTCTATTTGAGTAATAGTAACGAGAACACTATTTGAGAAAAACTTTATAATATTCAGGGTCTTGGACAACCAGCTTTATCTTTATGGTTCACAGTTCCTGTTTTGATTGTTTAGTGACTTGTAAGTTACATTGAATGTGAAAATATCCTTCCGGTTGAAGTTCTGTTAGGTTCCCCAAGGATACAATATCCAGAAAGTCCAGTGGGCCCCATTTTAACTTTGTATTTTTAATTCAAGTAATACCCATGTGAAGTCTTTGAACTTGCCCTGTCTTCCCTAGGAGCTTGATGGTACCATGATTAAGAGCTCGGCTGCTAACCAAAAGGTTGACAGGTCAAATCCACTAACTGCTCCTTGAAAACTCCATGGGGCATCTCTACTCTGTCCTCCAGGGTCACTATGAGTCAGATTCACTTCGATGGTAACAGGATGTCCTTTACTATCAGTCAATGAAGCAAAACTTCATTTTCACTTGTGAACTATTTTGAAAGCCTTTCTGTGATTGTTAATTTGCTGCCAAATCCTTTGTTCTTCAACAGATTGCTTTAAATATACATATTGATTTGGAATAAAACTTGCCTAGACCTTTTCTCCTTTGACTTCAGATATTAACTCACAGATGAGTTTCTAAATAAAAACATCCAAATAAATGGTCTGGGATTTGCAGGGAACACTCCAGCTGGAAGAATACAGCAGTTTTCCTGGATGGGACCGAAGTAGAGCTAGCACAGCATGGAGGTACCTAAGTGTTGGGGCTGGACTGTCGGGCTTCCCATCCTGCCCTTCTATTTTTCACTAACTGAGGATTTGAGCAAATGATTTAAATTTCTGTGCCTCAGTTTCCCTCTTAATTCACTGCTGTTGCCATAACAGCAATACCAAGTGGGTGACTTTCAAGGACAGAAATTTATTTTCACATGGATCAGGAGGCTAGAAGTCTTCAGTCAGGGTGTGGTGCCAGAAGGAAATCCTTCTTTATTTATTTCAGCTTGCAGTAACCGAAGACCAAACCACAGAGTCAATTCCAACTCATGGTGACCCTATAGGAGCGAGTAGAACTGTCCCATAGAGTTTCTAAGGAGCACCTGATAGACTTGAACTGCTGACCGTCTGGCTAGCAGCCGTAGCTCTTAATCACTACACCACCAGGGTTTCGCAGCCTGCAATAGCCTTCGGTAAGCCTTGGCGTCCCTGGGCTCAGCCATGCATCTGCCTCCATCGTCTCTTGTCCTTCTTCCCCCTGCCATGTGTCTCTGTGTCATTTACTTTGGCATGCTGTGTTAGGTGACCCTCTCCACTGTGCTAGAGAACACTGCACACACTTCATTATAGAATACATGCCACGGTTATACACGTACATCCTTGTTTTCCTCTCCTCCTCAACCGGATGCTCCTTGCAGGCAGGAACCATGTGTTAGAACTTCTGGGGCCCTGTTGTTACTGAACCTCTGAAGGTGGGTCCTTGTCTGCTGCACTCAGATTTGCCAAGTATCTGGACACCAGTTTTCGAGAAAGCGAAAGTATCTTTATTGCAATGCAGAGACCAAGGAGCCAGGAGGAAGTTCTCCAGAACCAGCTCCTCAGGTCACAGGAAGGAAGGATTTATGTGCAGTTTGGGAGCCAGATGATAGTCCAGTTGGTGTACTGGAGAAGAACAATTTCTAGAAGGTGGCCATGAAACAGGAGGTGATATCATTCTTGTCAGACTTCTCACTTGGAATATTGTCTGGGTGATGATTTTCCTTCTGGCTCATTCCCCCTGTTGCCTTGTCTTCTGTTAAGTCCAATTAGTGGTCACAGCTGGCCCTTCCATGCATCCAGGGTGTTCCAAATCTGGCTTGGGCTGGTTTAAGGACTAATGGAAATCTACTAGAATTTGTAGGGTCTGGCTATGTTGTCTAGCACAGGGCCTGGAAAAGAACAGATAGTCAATAGGAGTTGGATGCCTGTGATTGATACAAGGGTCACAGGGATTTGACCTAATTTGATATTGCTCCTATCCAATATCCAGTGGAGCAGCCCTGGTGGCACAGTAGTTAAGAGCTCTGCACCTAACCAAAAAGCAGTAGTTCAAATCCACCAGCCTATTTTGGAAACCCTATGCAGCAGCTCTACTGAGTTCTATACTGTCACTATGAGCTGGAAGTCACTCAAAGGCAGCAGTTATCCAGTGAAAGCACTAATACTTATCCCTTCCAAGACTCTGTTATTTTCTAGGATTTTTTTTTTTTTTTGAAACCTCGTGTTTTCACGAACAGAAGCACACTGAGTCATAGAGTATGTCTAAACTTCTGGTTGGTAATATGCATTTCAAAAAAATGCTATTTAAGAATTTATGGGTCCCACAAACCTCAAGGGATTGAGGGGACCAAGTTTAGTGGCTGCCCATCTGTCACACTGGCCATGGGTGGCAGGATGTATTGCAACATACAGAGAGAGAGAAAACACCAGGGCTTCCTAATGATCACAAGGAAACCAGAAAGATGCTTACAAGGCTTATCTAGCTGTACACAAACAAAAAGACGCAAAAATTTTTACCCAGTCACACTTCCTAAATACACCACCTCACATTTAAGGTTGATACCTCAGCTACTTTGCTTCAGTGAACATTTCTCTCATCTTTCACTATTATACAAGTCACCACTAGGGAGCAGCTATTTTTAGGGAGAAGAGTTCCAAAACACCTGAAAGCTGTAAAAATAGGTGGACTACTGTATGCCCCACAGGTCATGAGAACTGCTTATTTGGGCCAGGACTCACTGCAAGATGAGTGGGGTGGTCTCACCTTGCCCAGGACCAGTGTTAATGACCCCAGATGACAGGCTTCAAGGGAAGTGGAACACGTGAGAGGAAAAAATGCAATTCCATCACCCAAGGAACACCTAGTGTGGCATGACCAAACTACATTAAATGACAGTAATACAAGTATGGTTAGGACAAGTACTATAACAGAGGCAACACAGGCCTTGAAATGAGGCTGACGTGAGTTCTGACTCTGATTTGACTACTCACTAGCTGTGTGACCTTGAGTAAAATATTTAATTAGCTTCCTCACCTGTACATTTGGGATCATAATAGCTGTTACCTCACATGGTTATTATAAAAATGAGAGGAATTTAATGAGGATAAAATACTTACAAATACACTGGATATATTTAAGTTCCCAGTAAATATGTGATGTTACAGAAATTATCACAAATAGTAATATATAAAATTTCATGTGTGCATAAAAATCATTGTTGCCAGTTGCCATCCATTTGCCCCCCACTCGTAGCAACCACATGCACAATGGAATGAAATTCTACCCATCCTGTGTCATTCCCATGGTTGTTTATGGACCAAACCATTGTCACCCAAAGACTTTTCATTGGCTGACTTTGGGAAGTAGATCACCACATCTTTCTCCCTAGTCCATGTCAGTCTGAAAGTTCTACCAAAACCTATGTGCATCATAGCAACACATAAGCCTCCACTGACAGGTAGATGGTGGTTGCCTGTGAGGTTCATTGTTCGGGAATCAAACCCTGATCTCCTACACAGAAGGCAGGCATTCTGCCACTGAACCACTAACACCTCTACATAAGAGGCATTAACTTAGGAGAAGTAAGAGAGTTCTAGGGAGCCATGGTGGTACAGTGGTTAAGTACTTGGCTGCTAATCAAATGGTCAGTAGTTCAAACCCATCAGCACCTCCATGGGAGAAATGTGGCAGTCTGTTTCTTGGAAACTCTATGAGGGAGTTCTACTCTGTCCTATAGGGTCACTAAGAGTTGGAATCATCTCAACAGCTATGAGTTTAGTTTCAGATTTTAGGAGATAGTTTTAGACAAGAATTTCTGTTTGCCTATTCTATTTGTTTCCCATTCTAACTTCAATAAAATCATTTTCATAATCTGTTTTCATATCCCTAAGGAAAGGGTGGAACTTCTGGGCACCATGATTTTAAATAAGGGGGTTGAGCCTTATACGACATCTCACCACATCTGAAGTAAATACTAACCCAAAGAATTGGATGGATTTAGTCAGTTCTAAACTATATGTTGCACTGGGAAAATCTACTGCAAAAGACATTTATAAAGTGTTAAAATTTAAAGATGTCACCTTGAAGACTATGTATTTTCAACTGCATCATGTGCATGCAAAGGCTGGACAATGAGTAGGGAAAATGGAAGAAGAACTGATGTCTTTGAGTTGTGGTGCTGGAGAAGAACATCGAACGTATGAGTACCATGGGCTGCCACAAGAACAAACAGATTTGTTCTGGAAGAAGTACAACCAGAGTGCTCCTAGGAAGCAAAGACAGAGCAATTGCATCTTACATACTTTGGACATGCTGTCAGGAGAGATCACTCTCTGGAGGACGTGATGCTTGGTAGACTAGAGGGTCAGCAATAAAGAGGAAGATGTTTAAGGAGATGGATTAACACAGTGGATGCAACAATGGGCTTGAGCACAGAAGTTATTATGGGCCTGGTGCAACACTGGCCAGTGTTTCATTCTGTTGTAAGTTTGCAATGAGTCAGAATTGACTCAATGGCACCTAACCACACAACAAGCTATGTCTATGGTTTTCATTCATATTACATCCTCAGGAGGCCAAGAAGGAAAATTATCCCTGTTTTCCCTTCACAGATGCAAACACAAAGATGTCATAGCAGTATTATTTTTAAAACATCCCCAGTCATCTAATGGACACAGGCACAGTTCTTCTGAGCTGATTTCCAACCTCTTTTGAGTTGTTTTTATAAGAAATGACATTCAGATAGGGAAAATGAACTATTCATCCCATGTGTTCCAATTTAACTTTGAATTATTTACCTCAGGATGGATTTTTTAAAAGTTTTAAAAGCAAACGCTGTCTTATGGTTTATCATCACTTTAAAATCCTCACTCTGGGAAATAAATTATCCCGTAACCATGTTCTTACAGCAAGCCAAGAGAACCAGTGGCTTTGAAGTGTGGCTAAAAGCTGAGGCCATGATGAAATCTTAATCTCATTTTTTCTCTGGGGTTCCTAGGCTCCTGTCCCTTCCTTTGATCCGCCCTGAATAAAGCTATTGGCAAATGTATCATCGATTTTGATCTTATAAATTTCATAAATTCACACACCCTCGTATTTGCTTTTAATATGGACAGCAACCTGTAAATGATGATACAGCAGTGAGTTGGGAGTTTGAAGCCCTCCCAACAACTACCTCACCTCTTTATATGGGGCTGCATCCAAAAGCCTCCCTGGGAAGCCTCCTTGATGCCTGGGGTGGGGCTGGGGGGAGTCACTAGACAAAGACATCACCTAAGGATAATCCCAACGATGAGGCCAAAGGAAAATAAAGAGAAGAGTAAAAGAATAAAAATACAAAACTAATGAGACTAGTCCAGCAGGCTAGGGTAGCAGAAAGAGCCCGACAGAGAACGCCACCACTGACGTGAGAAGCTGGGTGACAATGGGAAGCTATTTTGTCCCCCTGGATCCCTGCCTTTGCTGTTGTTGTGACCTACAGCCACTTCAGCACCCAACTCGTGATGACCCATGCACAATAGGATCAGACTATTGTAATCCATGGGGCTTTCACTGGCAAATTTTCAGAAAAAGATCATCAAGTCTTTCTTCCTACTCCATCCTAGTCTGGAAGGACCACTCTGTGCAGTGTTGTAGCAACATACAAGCCTCTCCTGAGAGAGGACAGTGGCTGCACATGGGGTATATTGGCTGGGAATCCAACCCAGGTCTTCAACATGGAAGGCGAGGACCCTACCACTGAACCACCACGGCCTTCTGGCCCTAACCTGCTCATCTTTACAGGGATGAGGGAAAATAATTGCTAAGTGGCTAGGATTTTTGATTACTACTGAGGCACTTACACGCATCCTATGGTGATTTTCCCTGACCATCTGCTATCATTAGATTTATCAAGGTGCCCTTGAAGATCCCTGCATAGAAGGTGATGGAAAGAGCAGACGACACGCTACAAGGCGGACTGACCCAGTGGCTGCAGCAATGGGCTCACATGTGACCACGACTGTGAGGACAGCGCAGGGCTGGGCCACATCCTACTCTGTTGGGCACAGGGTTGCAGTGGCTTGGAACTGACTCGATGGCATCAATAACAACAACAATGTCTCAAGGACAGGCAAAAGATGGCCCTCTACCACCTGTTTCAGTACAACCCACAAGCTAAGAATGCTTTTACATTTTTAAATATTTGAAAATAAAAATCAAAAAACATTTCACAACATGTGAAAATCACATGAAATTCAATTGTCAATGTCTGGAAATACAGTTGAGACACAGCCCCTCTCATATATTTACATACAGTCTACTAATACTTCTGCCCTTCTGTGACAGAACTGGGTCCTTACGGCAGAGATCACACGGCCTACAAAGCCTAAGATGCTGTCAACCCAGCTTCTCAGTCGCAGGAGAGACCACGCAAAGGAAGTTTAAATCAGCAGGAAAAGAACGTCCATGTTCCACTTCACTGCCTAAAACCACAGTAAAGCAAAACAAACACATAAAAATAATTGCCTTTGAGTCGATTCCAACTCAAGATGGCCCATGTGGGTAAGAGTGGAGCTGTATTCCATTGGGCTACAGCAGCTGATTTTTCAGAAGACATTCCCAGAGCAGCATTGACGTTTCTATCATCTACTAAAAATTAAAACACTCCAAATTCTGAGGCACAGAACAAATTTCTTTGGACATTCTTTGAGGGGGGAGGGAGGGAGGAATGGGGAAGGGAAGGAGAAAAAGAGAGAGGTAGGCAGGAAGGGAGGCAGGGAGAAAGAGAGGGAAGGGAAAGGAAGGACAGAGGGAAAGAAGGAAAGGAGGGAAGAAGAAAAGGAAGGGAGGGCGGAAGTGAAGGAAGGAGGAAAAGAGGTAAGGAAGGAGAGAAGAGGGAGGGAATGAGGGAGGGAGGAAGGAAAGACTTTTGCACTGGGGATCTGAAGCCTTTCATGGATTTGCCTTTCCACCTCCAAATGACTACTTCCAAAGATTTGTCTTTGCAACATGTAAGTTACTAAGGAGCTCAAGGAACACAACCCATAATTACCATTCCAGTATAAGTTTCCCAGTGAGACTGTAATTAAATAGATGATTGTTCAAGGGCAGAATGTGAGCCAGCCTTGTACATCGTGAGATGCTGTAAGCACCTGCTGAGTCAATGTTTCACTTATTTAAACAGTTTACTTTTGAGTTTCATACCACAAATGTATTCTAACCAATAACATAACTCTGGGTATTAGATATATTTTTATATTATTATATTGGAGCCCTAGTGGCACAGTGATGAAGAGCTTGGCTTCTAACCCAAAGATCGGCCGTTTAAATCCACCAGCCAGTGCTGGAAAACCCCTCTGAGGTGGTTCTACTCCATCCTCTAGGGTAGCTAGGAGTCAGAATCAACTCCATGGCAACAGGGTTAATATCATTACATTAGTTTAAATGAGCATTTGAGCTCACACTTCACTACATGAAAGAAGAAAGAAATCCTGTAGACGCAGATGAAATAGAACATACATGGCTGGCCCATAAGAACTGATCCAGAGGTTTGGGTCATGTGAACCAAAATGTATTTATTCACTCGGTGAGAGCCTGTGGCATGAGTGTGGTGAAAGCAGTTGCTCCAAATGGCAAGTAAGCCCAGCCCATTTGGTGAATATTTATGTGAAGCAAACAGCAAATTGAGGCAACACAGGGGTTTTTAACTGTTGAATCTGGTTGAACATTTGTGAACAAGACAAACCAAAGAATGTGTCTTCTAAGTAACGGAGAAGCTATTCTTCAATAACCCTCCACAATCAATTATTATCTTCCTTTTTAAGCCAGGCACATTTAGGGGTTCTTCTCCCCATGGCAGGATTCCCAGGTAGCCACAGCAGGAGGTAGGAGGGGAGTAAGACTTTGCAGGAAGTTCACACTGCGCATATTTGCATGACAGGTGAAATTCGCCAGTAGGAGCACAGAACATTAGAATAGAAACACAGCTGCTAAACGTTTCTGGACTTCAGAGACTGAACGGGGAACATACATGCTAGCTGATACAAGGTCTTACTCTCCCAAATTAAAAAAAAAAAAGAAGAAAACTCTCTTGTTATTAAAAAGAAGGGTCAAACACATTCTCACTGTGAGCTTTGTGGTCAAGATTCCATGCCTCTGAAAAGGGGTGCTGTCAGGATTCTGGGTTCCATGCAGAGAAATCAATTCTGCTTATTTTACTCCTTTATTAGGCGGTGACAGCCGTAGGTTCCAGCTGCATTTTCCTCCCCCAGAAACCTATTGACAGGTGGTAGAGCCACTTGAGTACATCCTGGTGTTTGGTGCATATCGGTGCATCTGCCTAGACATGAGGAAGTTGATCTGCCCCACACTGGAGTCTCAGGAGGCACTGAAGGGAAAGGATGCTTCCAGGAGGAGTGACTGTGGGACACTTCTGCATCTTTTAGCTTCTGTACAGGAGGAAAGCCTTGAGAGTATGTTTACTACTTCTTTTGGGTTACTGGGAAAGTATGATGACTGGCATTGTGAAATATTCAAGTAAATGAGTAATTCTGGGGTGGGCCGTGGGACCGATACGTCCTGCGTGTGTGGCATGCACCATGGAACACGGGACTGATATGGCCTACTTGAAACTATCATCCCATTTTTTCAAATAATAAAAAAGACTAACAAATAATGATTCAGCAGCCATTCCACTTGTGCAAAATGTGACATCATCAAAAAAAAATTTTTAATAACTCTTTAAAAAGTTCTGACAGTACCAGAAGGCTACATGGTGGATTACAGGGTCCATGCAAAGACTAGACAACCAAGCACAGGAACGTGAAAAATCAGGGTAGCAGCCAAGTTCCTAACAGAGAAGAATACGAGTAGCCCCACTCTGTGCCTCATGAAACAGTCCCACAGGGTGGGATACACTGCCACTAGACACAAGAAGCCCCTGCTGCCCCTCAGGTATACCATAGCATGTCCCCTGCTTCTATTCTCACTGTCCCAGGTCAGAGTCCAGGATGGGCTCTGGATGCATGCCTATCCCCTTACTGGGGTGGAACTGGGAAAGAAGCATCTGGAAATTCCTGCCGGTACCATCACTAGTTGCTGTCAGGCTGATTCTGATGTGTGGTGATCCCACGTGTATCAGAGCAGAGCTCTCAGTGGCTGATTCCTTTGGAACTCGATTGGCAGACATTTCTTCTGAGGCACCTGTAGGGGAACTTGAACTCCCAGCCTTTCCATTAGCAGCCGAACACATCAACCCTTCTGGAAACTTAGGCTTTGTTGTTGGGAATCAGGGTCCTGCTTCTAATAGTTCTGAATTTCTCACCAAAATAAGAATGGTATTCAGAAGCTGGACACATGTCCTGTTTGGATATGTCACCCCTTTCTTTAGAAATGGCAGCATTGACACAGATGCCAGTGTGACACAGATACATAAAGAGATCACTGGAGAAGCTCTTAGCCACCACTACTCCATAGTCAAACTATTCTTTCAGGGGAACAACAATTTGCTTCATTTTTGCAAGCATTTCTGGTATTTCCAATATTTAAAGTGAAGGTGGATGGGGAACATGGAAACGGACTTCAGTGTCTGTGTTCACATCCGTTCCACAACCACTGTGACCCTGGTACACTGGTTGCCCTGAGTTTGGTAATTTGGTTCCTTCAGGAATTGGGCAGTGGAGGGCAACAATAAGGTGAGCCTAAGTGTCTGTGTACACCCCACCAGCAAAGTGTGAGAAGAGGGACGTGGGAATCTTCAGTTTCAACACCACAGCAACGAGAAGGGTCTTAGCACTGGAGGGCCCTCACTAACGATGGGACGGTTGCAGCAGCAGTGGGAACCCTGGAGGTGCAGTGGTTACGTCCTATAGCTGCTGACTAGAAGGCCATCCGTTCAAATCTACCAGGCACTCCTTGGGAGCTCTGTGGGGCAGGTCTACTCTGTCCTACAGGGATGCTATGGATCACAATTAAGTTGATGGTGACAGGCTTGCCTTTGGGTTTTTTATAGCACTAACATTTTCTGGCCAGCTCCTGACCAGTCCACCTGGGGAAGGCTAATCAATAGCTTCACTGTATATTATCAACACAGTGACCTTTGCCTTCAGCTATAAGGCTCCAGACTCAGGCCACCTATTCACAACAGGGTCCCTTGTGGACCCAGAAGTCATCAAAATCCAGACCCATCAGCTTGTAATTGTTTCTTTCTCATAAAAGAAAAGAAACTCTGGTGCATTTATTAAAGTGCTTTTGACAAGGAATACTTCATTGACTCAATTTTTCATCAGGGTTATGAAGTCCTGACAACTGGTGCTGATAGATAGATGACTATACTGATAAGTTTTATTTGTCTGAGAGAAGCAAGGGAGAACACTCCTAGAAAAGATATCCATTCATCTACACAAGGCACATTGCAATAGGGTACCTACCTCCACTCTGCTATTAAAACTAGATTCTTCAAAACTATTTACAAGCCTTTGGTAAAGGAATTATTTCCTAGGGTGATAACCATAAACATCTATCAGATACAAGGCAAGGAAGTAGTCCTTGTTGTTGAGAAAAATAATAAATTCCCAATCCTCAGAGAAAAAAATAAATAAATGAACTATCCCCAGTGGATTGACTCCGACTCACAGTGACCTCCTGTGTGCTGACATGGAACTGTGCTCCATGCGGTTTTCAATGGCTGATTTTTCCAAAAGTAGGTTGCCAGGCCTGTCTTCCAAGACACCTCTGGGCAGGCTTGAACCCCTCAACTTTTCGGTTAGCAGCTGAGTACCTTAACCATTTACACCACTCAGGGACTTCAGACCTCAGATCAAAAAAACAGCCAAACCCCACCGCTATTGAGTCAACTGCAACTCATAGCAACCCTATAGGACAGAGTAGAAGCTCCCCAGAAGTTTTCAAAGGAGCACCTGGTAGATTGAACTGCTGACTTCTTGGTTAGCAGCCTTGGCTCCTAACCACTGTGCCACCAGGCTTGTCCTCAGAAAAAGTGTGTATGACTTGGTAGCAGGGGCTGAATACAGCCAAGTCGTGGGTCAGGTTCTACCTTCTTTCCTCTCCTATGTCTTATTAGCGGGTTCCAGACACACACGGTGCCACCGAGGCAGCCAAGAGCTGACACGAGATGAGGCCACCTTCACTCAGCCAAGTTGGAGAAAGGATCTGGACACCCCACCCCAGAAGACAAGCACACTCTTCTCAGGCTTGGCAGAGGCAATCTTCTCATTAGACGTTAACATCTATTAAGTAACATATAAGTGAACGCCATTATAAAGAACTTGAAACACGGAGAGGACTCTCTGTGTACGTTTTGGCTAAGCAATCACAAGAAACCCTGATGGCATACAGGTTAAATGCTGCTAACCAAGAAGTTGGCAGTTCAAATCTGCCAGGCTGTCCTTGGAAACACCATGGAGTAGTTCTACTCTGACCTATAGGGTCACTATGAGTCAGACCCGACTCGACAGCAGTGTGTGTTTGTTTTTTTTTTTGTTTTTTTGTTTTTTTCTCTTTTTAAGCAATCACAGCATTCTAGAAACAGAGATAGGTAACCTAGGAAGAGAAGCCACTGATGTCCAAAGAGCTAAACATACATTGTTTTCAAACACCTGCCTAGGCAGGAAGGCTTCCCAGAAGAGATGACATGAATACAGAACTATAGAGATGATTTCAGAGAGTTCCATTGAAAAAGTCAAACATTGTCAGCTGAAAGAATTCTGTTAGCTTAAGGAGTATCTGGAGCAGAAGCCTTATTTATAGATACACAAAAGAGACACAAAAATGTCTTCTTCAGAGCCTAGAAGAACAGGAACTGAGACGCTGTTTCACTAGGACAAAGGGTCTGCCCCCTGTGACTAGCAGCCTTTGTGACAGCAGTTAACCCGAGGAAGAAGACATCAGAGGGCAGAGGAAGAGACTGTCAGAGGGCAGATGTTGTCCACTGGCATGACTTCGAAAGTTATGCCGATTCCTCTGTATTCTGGTTTTTTGTATATATTATTGTCCTTGAAGCAATTGTGGCTTTTTGCAGAAAATTAGATTTTCTCATTTTATTTTTAATTTTGGGTATGCAAAAACTTTCACTGTAGCTAGCGCCTAACCAAGCTCTGCAGCATTCACTGATCTTGCCACACTTTGAGGGTCTAACAGTGCATGAAACAGCCACTGCACAGATGGGTTACACTTTGTCTCCTGTCTCTACATTTTACGAGTGTTTAGACTTTTCTCCTCTTCTCCAGTATGGACCCCTGGAGACCAAGGATGGTGTCTGTGGGTGAGGTTCTGCATCCCTTTGGGACAAACACAGCAACAGTCATCAGCAGATTTGTTACAGAGTAAAATGGCTCCAATCTGGGATCTCCTAGCTGGATGTTGCCCATCTTCGAATTAAGAAAACTTTGAACAATTTCCTAGAAATAACACAGGCAGCAGCTACAGCAAAGTTCTCTTTCAGTGCTTGAGATTCCCTGCTTCATAATGAAAGTTAATCATTTAAACAACGTTTCAGAGAAGAACCTTTGAAACACTTGAAGAAAAGCCAAATGTGCTCAAGAACTTGCTGACTCTTCATTTGCTTGGAAGCTCACAGCTTCGCTCCCTCCTGGCTTAGGCGACGAGGAAAAAAACTATGAAGTTTTCTAATGAAATGCTTTTGAACACTTGGAGACCTCCCTCTTTTGAATGCTTTTAAAAAAGCAATGTATTAAGAAACTCACTCTGCAAACCTTCAACTAAAACACAATTTAAAGAAAATTAAATTTAAAACTAAAAAAAGTAACATTGAACTTCCTGCATTGACCTGTAAGACCAATATACAGTCATTGCCACAAATAAATAAATGCAGAGACACTTAAAGAAAAGAAAAAAAAAGCCAAGGAACACGTCCTCCACCACACCCTACCGAGATCTCCTCTGTAAACGTCTCCAAGTTTCCTTTTACGCTTCTCTTGAGGCTTAAACATAACCCAGTATGTCTATTCACATGGTTCGTTGGTTTCTTGTTTTTGTTTTATTTTGTTACAAAATTGGGGCCACATGACAAATTTTACTTCGCACTCCCTCATTTGTTCAGCAGTACGTCGGCAGGACACCCACCGGGTCACCGCGATGAGTCACCCCTGTAACCCTTACCGTGTGTGCTATCACACAGCACGCTATCCCTATGAGGCGGACCCGACTCAATGGCAGTGGGTTTATCACTTCCTTCATTGTTTCCAATTATTGTACATTTAAGTTTTTTTCCAGTTAGATAGCCAATAACTTACTTCATTTGTCTGGACCTAAATTTGCATTTTAAGCTCTTCTCTGACTTTCTTTAAAAAAAAAAAAAAAAAAGAAGAAGAACTATTTTCTAAATCAAATTAATAGATATTTATTAAATCAAATTTCTTAAAATTAATTTGGATTTGAACTTTACAACACTGTGAAATTCCTGAGGAGCATCAGGATGCCCTACAATTAGTGATTTATGATAGGGAATAGTCTTACTTCTGGAATTCCTCTAAAAGAATTAAAATGAGATACTGAAAGTTCTGACACAGTTTTATTACTGGGAAACAGAAATTCAGCTGTCAATGTAAAGACTGACCCAGGTATTTCTGACCTGGTGTTCTGGGGAAATGCTGCTGGTGCTGGATGCTATCTGGTCGGTTCTGACTCATAGCGACCCCAGGCACAACAGACTTACCACCGCCCACTTCCGACCCATCCTCCTAATCGCTACTATTTTTATTGCCCATTGTCGTGGCCACCGGGTCAATCCATCTCATCAAAAGTCTTCTTTTCTACTGACCCTCTACTTTACCAAACATGATGTACCTCCCCAGGGAACCGTCCCTCCTGATAACGTCCAAAATACATGACACAAAGTCTGGCCTCCAAGGATCACTTTCACTGTACTTCTTCCAAGATAGATTTGTTCCTTCTTCTAGCAGTCTGTGGTATACTCAGCATTCTTCACAAACACTGTACTTCAGGTGCGTCAGTCCTTCTTTGGTCTTCCTTGTTCATTGTCCAGCTTTTTTAGGGGGCAATTGGAAATACCACAGCTTGGGGTCAGACTTACCTTATTCCATCTTTAGATGAAACAAAGCCACCTTAGCTTTTTAACACTTTAAAGAGGTCTTTTGCAGCAGATTTGCCCAATACATCATTTAATTTTTTGACTGCCATTTCTAAGAGGTCTAATAAGTTTGGGAAAATACTGTTTTAATACTGTGTAATGTTGCTAATCTATCTTATTAAATCCTAGTGATAAAATTTACAACACATGAGAATGCCATCAAATGACAAAATGCTGGGCATACAGTACTGGGAATCATGGCCCAGCCAAATTGATGCATATATTTTGGGAGACAGTGGGGCATAATTCAGTCCACGAGAGCCATCCACAGGCTTTTAAGACCTCAGAGAAGAAGCTCTTATTTTGACAGAAACATTTAAATTTGGGATGACTTAGTAGAATGAAGAAGAAAGGGCATTACAGACAGAGGCAAGAAGATGAAGAATTCATCCCTCCAGCGAGCAGGGATGCTCCACGTCTCTGCGGGTTACAGGACTAGTGGTGGAAAGGTGTGTTTATCAGGGTCTGGAAGAACTTAAAGTCACAGTAAATAACATGACATCCTTGTCCAGGCATTAAGGACACATTGAAGGATAATGAGCTGGAGAGTGAGGAGATGAGGTTGTGATTAAGAAGTACGATTGCACTTTAACGTACATAGGAGAACACACTAGAGAGTCTAAGAAACCAAATCAAATTCAACCAGTGCCATTGAGTTCATTCTGATAATGATACAGTAATGTGGTGTCCTAACTTGTAATTCTTTTTCATTTCATAATGTGCAATATTTTAAAATCATTTTACTATACACAAGATAGCATTATCATAAAACAAAAAAGTTATTGAATGGGTAGGACAGGGGCGACAGGAAGACTCAGTGCCCAGGGAACACAGAGCTTCTACTAAAAGGTAATGACAAAGTGTAAGAACAGGTAAGGATAAGAGGTGAACACAGTGTTGGACATAATGTCATGAAACTATGTGAAGATTGCTGGAAAGTCTAATTTTTTATGTATGTATATGTGTTGTTGTTAGTTGCCGTCAAGTCAATTCTGACTCATGGAAACCTCATGTGTCAGAGTAGAATGCTTTCCAGAGGGTTTCCAGGGCTGTAACCTTTTGAAAGCAACCTTTTTCCTAGTAGCCAACCACTTAACCATTTGTGCCACATATATATTAACCACAATAAAAAAAAAAAAATAAAGTAGAACAAAGAAAAACCTATCCCCAAATTTCTGTGATCAAGGGATAAGAATATGATCCAAATTTCTCAATCTTAGTACTGGTGACACTTCTCACTGGAAAAGGAACGGCTGTCCTGTGCACTGTAGGAGACTTAGTAGCACCCTTCGTGTGGGTGAAATGCTTGCCTGCTAAGCTTTTACCACCCTGTCCCGGTGCTGCACCCACACAACCCCTCCTGCTTGAATCCACAAGCCACTCTCTTAAATGCTCTACCTCTGATATCTTTAAAGCCAGGTTACCACCCAGGATTCCATTTGGCCCGTAAGAATGCACACATCTCTACATCACCCAAAAGTGTACCACCAGCTGTCTATTGGTTTGTTGTACTTTGGTAATTCCCATGTTGCTGTGATGCTGGAAATTAAGCCACTGATATTTCAAACATGGACAGGTTTCAGAGGTGTTTCCAAAGTCCGAAAGACTAGGAAGATGGCTTGGCAATCTTGTGAAAATTAGCCAATGAAAACTCTGTGGGTCACAACAGAATAGTGTCCCAGATCGTGCTGGAAGATGAATCCCTATCTTGCAATACCGACAAAACATCCGGCAGCCACAAGACAGATTTGAGCCTTGCAAAGATCATGGAGGCAGAGGACCAGGCAATGCCCTATCTTGTACATGGGGTTACCATGAATGGAAACTGACCCAACAGCAGATAGCAACAACAAGGGGTGTGAGTGTAACACCCCTCCACCCCCGATGCCTGGACTCGTCTTGCTGCTGTTGCAGAGTAAAGGCAAGAGGCACAAGTTAGCACATCAACATGCAAGAGCTAAGCTTAGGGAAAACATCAGGTTCTGCCAACAACACTCCCACCACCCCATGCTAGTGAGATGGGTCTTTGGATTTCTTCACATAGGCAGCCCTCCAGGCAAAAAAACCCTCTCCCTTCTTGGGGGTATACTCAGACATTCTGAGAGTTCACTTGGTACCCCAGCCCCAGAAGAAAAGTCTGGTGATCTCATTCTGTAAAATCAGCCATCAAAAACCCCACGTGTATGTCTCTGACGTACACGGGGCTGCCGTGAGCCAGGTGATCCACAGTAACTGGCTATGTTATAAATACCAGAAATACCAAGCCAAACTCACAGTAACCTTCTAGGTCAGGATAGAACTGCCCGAAGAGTTCCCAAGGAGCAGCTAGTGGATTAGAACTGCTGACCTTTTCATCAGCAGCCTGAGCTCTTCAGCACTGTGCAATATCGCTTAAATTCATGGCAGAGAGCTGTTGATCAGGTAGAGAGTGTAGGTCATGAGACAGGATAAAAGATATGAAAAACTAGCACGAGTATCTCATGGTAGACGCAGCAGGAAGAGACAACCAGCAGTAAATGAACCCATCACACACAAACACCACAAAGTTGTTATCACAACCCGGTGGTGATTCAGGTCCTGCAGTCACCCCAGGAAGGAATGATCTGGCTGACTCACAGAAACAGGAGAGCATTTGGCTGACACGATGCTCCCTTGAGGGAGCTGGGACGTGAGGAAGCTGTCTAGCTCTAAAGGGGAAAACTTGAGCCAGTTAACATTAGAAAAGGAGAAAAAGAGACACTCATCCTCATCCCTGCATCCCAAAGCCATCTCCTAATGTAGCTCCTCCATCACTGGGACAACAGGGAGGATGCCACGTGGCACTGATTTAGAGATGTGCAACCTCAGAGGTCTTCTCTCTTCTCTCCAAGACCTCCTGGGATCTGCTCACCTCTACTTCCCGGCCTTTGGATCCTCCTTTGTGGTGAACATCAAGAGATCTGCACGCAGTCCAGATCAGGTAGATCCTACCCATGGGATGAAGGCAGAGCAGTCTAAGCCACAAGAAACCTCAAAGCAGCCCTAGTGGTGTGATGTTTAAGTGCTGGGCTGCACACAGAACAGTTTCTGGTTGGAACCTACTCAGAGGCTCCTTGGGAGAAAGACTTGGTGATAGGCTGCATTAAGATGCCCTATAGAGTTGCCATGAGTAGGGACTGACCCAACAGCACCACACAACCACTGAGGAACAGCAGGTTATCACCGTTACATTTTTAATACATAAGAAGCTAAAAGGATGAAGAGGACTGTGGCCTTCTCCCAGCAGGAATATCAACAAGAGCAGCTGGGCTCCAGTCTTCTATTCATTAAAGGAAAAGAGAGACAAAGGAATCCAGATATTTTTTGTACTTTCCCCAGAAATACCCAAAAAACCACTGCCTTTGAGTCTACTCAGACTCATAGCAACCCTATAGGACAGAGTAGAACTATCCCATAGAGCTTCCACAGAGCACCTGGTAGATTCAAACTGCCAACCTTTTGGTTAACAGCTGAAGGAGTTAACCACTATGGCACCAGAGTTTTCCTTCCCAGTAAAGAGTATTAAAATCCCCAAACCTAAACTGTTGCTGTCAAGTTGATTTCAATCTCCTAACGACCCTAAGTGATAGAGTGTAACTGGGTTATAGGATTGCCTAGGCCGTAATCTTTACAGGAGAAGATGGCCACAGCTTTCTCCTGTGAAGCTGCTTGGTGGGTGTTTCCACCTGCTCACCTTTCACTTAGCAGCCACCTGCTTAACCACTGAGCACCAAGCCTCCTTACTCACTCAATCTAACATACCACCAATTGTTGGATATGTCAAAAAAAAAAGTTGAGCGGAGCCACAAATATCCAAACTTTAACCATGTACATGGATTGTAAGGAGCTTCACAATTTCAGAAACATTGAGATGCCGGGGGTGAAAAGAATCAGGAAAATAGAGTAATGTCTCCAAGGACTACAGAAAAGTCTTGAAAGATCCTTGAACTGATCCCAGGGCCTCAACAGGCCCCTGTGCTCCCAATCAGAGAAATCTGGCTCGTTTTAAAAATCAGGCTCTTTCCATTCTCAACACT
Organism: Heterohyrax brucei; assembly: GCA_028571685.1. Taxonomy (NCBI): domain Eukaryota; kingdom Metazoa; phylum Chordata; class Mammalia; order Hyracoidea; family Procaviidae; genus Heterohyrax; species Heterohyrax brucei. The sequence continues at coordinate 79,377,552 of CM053148.1, read as the reverse complement.
GTTCCCTCAGTGGGAGTAAATTATAATCAATTTGCCACTGATAGAAAAAGAAAAGGAAAAGCACATACAATCTGCATACTAAAAACTGGAATACTAATGAAGACAAATTACTGTCCTCAGTGAAATGGCTGCTACCAACAGCCCCCCTTTACTCTGCTTTAAACTTGGCTTCAGGAAAAATAAAATAATAAAAGAGAGATAAAGAAGAATTTCATTTAGGAAGTGCTCTATAGAAATAAAAATCCCAAACCCAGTGGCCTTCCAGCTGACTCCGATTGGTAGCATCCCTATAGGACAGAGTAGACCTGACCCCACAGGGTTGCCAAGGATTGGCTGGTAGGTATGAAGTGCTGGTCCTCCGGTTAGCAGTTGAACTCTTGGCCACCACACCACCGAGGCTTGGGCAGTTGCCCTAGCTTTGTGCAATTTATGCATTCAATTGTAAGAGGCATGTTTATCTTTTTACACATGTTGTACATGTATACAAAGAAGAATTAGGCATCAGGATTGGAGGATAACTCAGTACCAACTTGCGTTATGCAGGTGGTACCATCTTACTTGCTGGAAGTGAAGAAGATTTGAAACACTTACTGAAGAATATCAAGGACCACAGCCTTCAGTATGGATTGCACCTCAACATCAAGAAAATAAAAACCCTCACAATTGGAATAGTATAAGGAAGATCATCATAAATGGAGAAAGGATTGAGGTTCTCAGGATTTCATTGTACTTGGGTCCACAATCAGCGCCATGGAGACAGCAGTCAAAACATCAGAATATGCATTGCACTGAGAAAATCTGCTGCCAAGGACCTCTTTAAAGTATTGAAAAGTAAAAATGTCACCTTAAAGATTAAAGTGCACCTGACCCAAGCCATGATCTTTTCAGTCGCATTATATGCACGCAAAAGCTGAACAATGGGCAAAGAAAAACAGAGGCTTTTGAACTGTGGTATTAGAGAAGAGTGTTGAATGTCCCATGGACCACCAAAAGAACAAACAGGTCTGTTCCGGAAGAAGTACAACCAGAGGGCTGCTTGGAAGCAAAGACAGCGAGACTGCACCTTACCTACTTTGGACATGCTGTCAGGAAGGATCAGTCCCTGGAGAAGGACATCATGCTTGGGAGAGCTGAGAGTCAGTGAAAAAGAGGAAGACCCTCTACGAGACGGATTGACACACTGGCCACAACAATGGACTTAAGCATAACAATGATGGTAGACACGGCGCGAGACCAGGCAGGGTTTCAGTCTGTTGTCTGTAGGGTAGCTCTGAGTCAGAACCAACTCAACAACACCTAACAACAACAACAACAAGATTCTTGTGCTTGAAACCAGCTTTGACATCAATTAGAAAATAGAGTATTCCCATTACAGTGAAATGACTGACTTGGAATTTAAAAAATCATACAGTAAAACTTTTCCATTGTACAGGCAGTGTATGGGTAAATTTAGGCTTCAGAGTCAGCTAGAGGTAGGTTTGCAATGCAACTCCATATCTTACTTGTTGAAAAGCAATAATGTCACCTTGAAGACTAAGGTGTACCTGACCCAATCTATAGCATTCTCAGTTGCATCATATATATGTGAAAGGTAGACAATGAATAAGGAAGAGAGAAGAATCAGTGATTCTGAATTGTAGTGTTGGCAAAGACTACTGAATACACCATGGACTGCCAAAAGAATGAACAGGTCTGTCTTGGAAGAAGTACAACCAGAGTGCTCCTTAGAAGCAAGGATGGCAAGACTACATCTTGTACACTTTGAACATGTTGTCAGGAGGGATCAGTCCCTGAAGAAGGACATCATGCTTGGTAAAGAGGAGGGTCAGTGGAAAAGAAGACGACTGTCAATAAGATGGATTGACAGAGCGGCTGCAACAATCAGCTCAAGCATGACAACAATTGTGGGCATGGCAGTGTTTCATTCTGTTGTGCACAGGTCCCTATAGGCCAAAATCAACAGGATGGCACATAACAACAACAGCTTACTTGGGCAAGCCACTTTTGCTCTTCATCCTGGGCTCAGCAGGCATGAAGATAGTGAATTGTTTCCATACTGTACAATACGGCAACCAGCTCCCTTCTAGACTCCAGCCTTCTGTTTCTTTCCTCTTAAGGTAGTGGCAAAGAATACCTATAGATGTGGTCTGACAATTGAGTCTGTGAACTTAATTATTCCAAGTGTTGCATGCCTCATCGACGAATATCACTACAATCACCTTCAAGGTAATCCCTTTGGGAAGCTATGCACCACTGCCAGTGCCTAGTCCACCCTTCAAAGCAATTTTGGAGGTCTTTCTGGAATGGCCACTGCATATGGTCACACAGTGGCAAGTTCATGAACTTAATGGTGTAGTTGTCTGTAGGGGAGTTTTTAACCAGTAACAAATAACTGTATTGGAACACCTTGCCTACTCACCTGATCTGGCCCCCAAAGCCTTTTTTCTTTACCCAAAGGTAAAGGAAATATTGGAAGGAAGACATTTTTATGACATTTAGAACATTAAGGGAAATATAATGATAGCTCTGGTGTCCATTCTAGGAAAGAGTTTCAAAACTGCTCTGAAAGGTGGGCTAGGCTCTGGTATGGGTGCACAGCTTCCTAAGGGGAGTACTTTGAAGGTGACCATAGTGATATTCAGCAATGAGGAATGTAGCACTTTTTCTAGGATGAGTTTGCACACTTAAATGTCAGACCTCATATTAATTCAAAGTTACATGAGATTGTCTATGTAAGGCACCTTACAGAGTGCCAGGCATTGAACAGGTTTTCAATTTATCCTGGCTTCCCTACCCCTTGAAAGAAACAATTATAATAGAATTTCAAAGCAAATGATCATTCTAAAGTCAGTTTCATTGTTAGGTAAACTGGTCCAGATTGCCACTTTCTTGGGGAATGAGGAAGAAGTATTATTTTTGTTTCACAGACAAATGGTTCCATCTTATATGTTAACATATAAGGGTACAGACCATGGCCCAGTCGTAGCTCAAGAGTGACTGACTGTTAAGTGGCAGAGAGAGAAGCTGGGTGATACTAACCATACAAAGTGTGGTCTGCAGCAGAGGGAGGTACACAGGGCAGGGGCCAGCGGACCATGGCTGAATGCCTGGGAGCATTGGTGAAAAATACGGGGGTGACTGAGTACTAGGGAGTGGTTGGTGAGGCGAGGTGGGCTCTGTAGTGGTAGTTGGGTGCCATAGTGTCCAGAAGGGTAGAAATTCATTTTCTTTATGTCTGTCGAGCATGGGATCAGAGAGTAGAAACAACAGTTGCCGTCAGTCGATTCCAACTCAAGGCCACCCTGCGTATCATGGTAGAACTGTGTTGCATAGGATTTTCAAAGGCTGAATTTTTGGAAGTAGACAACCAGGCCTTTCTTCCAAGGTGCTTCTGGGTGGACTTACACCTTCAGTCTTTTGCCTAGCTGCCAAGCGTGTTAACCATTTGTACCACCTGAGAACCCCTCCCACTGGATAACCAAAAACACCGAACTGCTTGCCATCAAGTTGATTCTGACACATAGCGGCCCAGTAGGACTGAGAAGAATTGCCCTGTAGAATTTCCAAGGACCACCTGGTGGATTTGAACTGGTGACCTCTTGGTTCGCAGCTCTATCACTTAACCACTAGGCCACCAGGATTTTCCTCCAACTGGATACATACTATGAAAAGAGATTCAATGCTGATCTGCATGAAAAAAAGGAACAAATATGGCCAAGAGATCAAAAAGAGTATCTCAAAATCATGATGACTGAAGAATACTGCTCTTTTTCTTTTCTGTAGGGTGCTTAAAAGCTACCAAATACTTCAGTCTTGGAGGTCACTACTCTAAAAGTTTGGCTGTTTCCGGTTAGCAATGATTTATTTTTAAATGTGCACAACTGAGGTTCTGGTCCTAAGTCTGAGTTTGCATGACTTGGAAGGTAACACTTGGTTTATCCTCAGGAACCACTAGCCTCTATCAGGGACAAGGCCATCAAAGCCATGGTAGTCTGAACTCTTGAGTGAACTAGATTTTCTCCTCAAGTACTATCTCTTAACCTCAAAGCATTAACTGAAAAGAGGTGAATTCTGCAAAGCCTGCAGCTGTTGAGTAAAAAAAGAAATAAAACCATTGACACTGAGTCCACCCCAGCTCATAGGTGCCAGAGTGGCACTGTCCTCCACAAGGTTTTCTAAGGCTGATTTTTTGAAATTAGATCACCAGGCTTTCTTCCAAGGCAACTGTCATGGGTTTAAGTGCATCCCACAAAAAGTATCTGTCAACTTGGCTGGGTCATGATTACCAGTATTCTGCAATTGTCTGCATTTTGTCATCTGATGTGATTTCTCTATTTTTTGTAAACCCAATCATTACAATGTTAGATTGTTGTTGGTGTTAGGTGACATCGAGTTTGTTCTGACTCATACTAACCCTATACACAACAGAACAAAACACTGCCCCATCTTGTGCCATGTCTACAATCGTTTTTATGCCTAAGCCCATTGTTGTGACCACTCTGTCAGCCCATCTTGTTGAGGGTCTTCTTCTTTCTCGCTGACCCTCCACTCTACAAAGCATGATGTCCTTCTCCAGAGACTGATCTTTCCTGACAACATGTCCAAAGTATGTAAGATACAGTCTTACAATCTTTGCTTCCAAGGAGCACTCTGGTTGTACTTCTTCCAGAACAGAACTGTTTGTTCTTTTGGTGGTCCATGGTACATTCAACATTCTTTTCCAACACCACAATTCAAAGGCATCAGTTCTTCTGTCTTCTTTGTTCATTGCTCAGCTTTTGCATGCATATGATGTGATTGAAAATACCACGGCTTGGGTCAGGCACATTTTAGCCTTCAAGATGACATCCTTAGTTTTGAACACTTCAAAGAGGTCTTTTACAGCAGATTTTCCCAGTGTAATGCATCTTTTGATTTCTTGACTGCTGCTTCTATGGGCGTTGATTGTGGACCCAAGTAAAATAAAATCCTTTGTGAGTCAGACCTGACTCAATGGCAGTGGGTTGACAATGGTCTTCTCTGGTTATTGTTTATTTGAGATCTGATTCTCAATGCCTCATCCAAAAAAAAAAACCCATCACTCCCAGAAAAGCTTTGGAAACTCCCAAGGGAATTCAGCCTAGTAAAGCTGACTTCTTATCCTAGGCTGTCCTTGACAGGTCACACTAGGCCAATGACCTATCTCTTGGAAAGTGGTGACAGTTCTACAGACCCATAATGACCCTCTAATGCCATTACAAAGAACAGTTTAGGGTGGAGTTCAGGGCTCATTGTAGAATCAATGGGGGCACATATAGGAAGAGTACCTCAGATCTGCAGTTATTAAATGACCATGGGGAGACCTTGGAGGGGTGCATACAACATGCTGGGCTGCTAACTGCAAGACTGGAGGTTCATATCCACCAGAGGTATCTTGGAAGAAAATCCCGCCAACCTACTTCTATGGGATCAGCCTTTGAAAACCATATGGAGCCAGGTCTACTCCAACACACCCAGAATCTCCATGGGTCAGAATCCACTCCATGGCAACTGGTTTCTGGTATAAATCACCAAGGTAGTGGCACAGAGCAGATGTCTAGACACACCATAGAGACAAAACAAAACTGAGAGTAGATATTTTTTAAGTTAACAACCCAAAGGAATGTTAGAAAGAGCTCTCAGTGTACAGAACTAGAACTCTATCGAATGACCACACTTAATGGTCTGTCAGTCCAGAAGATCCCCTGAGAACATGGCCCTTGGACCCTCTATCATCCCCAAACTGCACCCAGCACTGAAGCCAGCTCTCCAGACAAGGACTGAAGTGGACTATATAAGACATGGAGTGATGTTGGTGATGAACAAACTTTTGAGCTTAAATATCTATACGGGGCCACCCAAGAAGCTCACTGCCATTCATAAGATGACAAGGGGGTAGGGCAGGACTTGGAAGTTCAGGGTGCAAATGGGGGTGCTATTATGGGTACAGTGAGGGGCAGGAAGAGCACACGGAGTAGAATAGCGATGTGAGTTCTGGGTGTTAAATGGCTAATTGATATGGACTTATGAATTGTAAACTTTCACTTAAAACATACTAAAGTTTAATTTAAAAAAGAAAAGAAGAAAGAGTCCTCAGATGATTTGGGAAGCCCTGTCCTCCCCTTGGAAGTCACTGGATGGGGCAAATGGCTGAGCACCAGACTACTAGCTGAAAGGTTAACAGTTCAAATCTACCCAGAGATGCCTCAGAACACAAGCTTCATGGACTATTTCTGAAAGGTCACAGCCATGAAAGCTCTATGGAGCAGTTCTGTTCTGCACACATGATGTTGCCATGAGACAAAATGTACTGGAAGACCTTTAACAGTAACAACAGCCGCAACCCTCTGAGCCCCCTGGTTCTCACTCCAACATCCCTCCACCCACTCTGATTTTTCTTCTCGTGCCACAGATTGGCACTTGGCACAGCGATGAACAAACTCTTGGCTTGGCACATCTTTCCATCTGACATTCACCCCCAGCAAGACTGATTGATGTGTAAACTGTCTCCACCTAACAGGTGACACCTTGTGACTTGGCTGTCTTTTCTTGTCAACTGGGGCTCCATGGAAGCCCTGGAATATTCCTTTCTTGCCCTCCTGGTGACTCTGCACCTGTAATTCCCAGTGCCGGCTTGCTTCCCACTCAATTTACTGGCAGAGGCCAAGGCTGCCCATGGTCTGTGTTCACTTCCCCACAGTGTCACCCCTAAGCACTCATCTCCACGATGCAGAGGGAGGAAAGGACGACACCAACACCTCTGTCATCTCATTTGGCACAGACAGTCGCCAGGTGTTATGCCAAGCAGGATCTTCACTGAGGGTGCTTCTGTTCTCACCTTGGGCTTTCATTTGGCAAGTATTCTAAACCCCAATAACATTGGGATAAACTCACACAGGATTTTTGGTCTGCAGCTCTGGTTGGATGCTCCTGGGTCAGAGTATTGTGAGGAGGAGGAGGAATCTGCCATTCCGAGTCCTCCCAGGCCAGTGAACTAAGACTCATTAAAACGATTTTCAGTTAAATACAGGCACACTTCCCAGGGTAAGTGACATTTTTTCTGACTGTAAAGGATTATGAAAATCACATTCAAAAGACCCAAGTGAACAAGCCCTGTTGTGCGCAGGCTTCTGGCTTTCCCCTGGATTTTGCAGGAAGCATCAGCTGTCTGCAATCCATTCCAAAGAGTTCTACCCGGCAGCTCAAGCCAAAGTGCTTGCAGAGCAGACTCTGGGTATTCTTGGCCCACCCCATCCACCATTCTGATGATGTGAATAATTTGTCAAGGGCAAGATCAGATTTTTCTTTTCAAGAGTCTGAAAATAACAGCATGAAAGTGTCTTATAAATAAATGGACTCCAGTAATTTTTAGTTCTTAAAAAGATAAAGTGTGAGAAGGTGGTGAGTATATCCATCAGTTCTCTTCCTTCTAAACTGATTATTCTAAGCCCTGATCTGCCTCCATCAAGTACACGTCTGAAATAAGAGCTTACACTTGTACAGTCCTTACAAGGTGCAAGCCACTATTTTCAATGCTTTTGTGGGCTCACTGAATGCCCCAAACCACCTTAGGATAGGCATCAGAATTATCATCCCCCTTTCAGAGGTAATGAAGTAAGGGCACAGAAAGGTTAAGCAGCTTGCCCAAGATCACACAGCACACACAGTAAGTAGAACAAAACTTCACATCTGGACACTCTGACTGTGATGTCTTTGCTCCTATTTGTTACACGGCTTTGCTGTCATTGTTTTCAGGTAGTGTCAACTCAGTGTGACTCACGGAGACCTTATGTACAGAAGAACAAAATACTGCCTGGTCCTGTGCCGTCCGTATGACTCTTGTTATACTTGAGTCCGTTAAGTCCATCTCACTGAGGGTCTGCCTCTTTGTCACCGTCACCCTCTACTTCATCAAGCATGATGTCCCTTTCCAGGAACTGATCCCTGCTGCTAATATGCCCCAAGTATGAGACAGTCTTGGCATTTTCAACTTTAAGGAGTCTTCTGGCTGTACTTCTTCCAAGACAAATTCATCTATTTGGGCAGCCCAAGATATATTCAATATTCTTCTCCAACACCGTATTTCAAATGCATTATTTTTAATTTGGTCTTCCTTATTCACTGTCCAGTTTTCAAATGCATGCGATGTGATTGAAAATGCCATGGCTTCAATCAGGAATACCTCAGACTTCAAGGTGACATCTTTGCTTTCGGACACTTTAAAGAGGCCTTCGCTGCAGATTTGCCCAGTGTACTCTTGCCAGCCAAGTGTCTCTTTAAAAATGTTACATGGGTTTAAGAAAAAAAACTAATTTTTTAAAGCACAGTTGTGAAAACATATTTGTTTTGCCAATATGAGGCAGGTTCAAAGTCTCCAAGCAATGTACTTGCTAATGTTTTGATAGTTATTTCATTGCTAGAACTTTCAACAACAAAACCCAAACCAAACCCACTGGCGTCAAGTCAGTTCTGACAGATGGTAACCCTGTGTGTTAACACAGGAGACCTGCCTTATGGGATTTTCTTGGTTGTAACCTTTATAAAATCAGAGTGCCAGGTCTCTTGGGTTACAACTGCCAATGACCTATAAAGGACTTTCGAGATCACCTATTCTAACACTTTCTTGTTTTTTTTACGAGGAGGCTGAAGGTCAGCCGGTAAAGAGAACTCATATGTGGATCTTTTCCTCCCAAATCCCATGACGGATGCACCACAACACAGGTGTCTGGAGCCCAAACCCGGAGAGTACCAAATGTGCCCTGGGGGACAAACTGATTCCTAATTGAAAACCACTGGTGTAGATGAAGCTACTAGAAACTGGTCTGAACTCAGAGAAGCTGAAAGCAAAAAAAATAAAAACCAACACCTCTTTTATCACTTTAGACTCTTCACTCACGCAAATAAAGCTGAGGAATCTGGAGATGATTTGAGATTCAAAGCTTTAGCACTAATTGTCTTCCCAAGTATTTTAGCAAGCACTCTCCGGACATCCATGTTTCCTTGAGTTTTATTTTTTTAATACACATCCAATGTCACTGTTTGTCTGGCAGCTCTCTCTTCCAGTTAAAAAAATGTCAGAAGAGTTATTCTTTCCTTTTTTTTTATACTGTCAAAGTTAAATTAGCCTGATTACTTGATTGAATATGAGCAGCTGTAAAATGCTAGCTTCTGAAAACAGTGGATCAAGCAACACAATAGCAGAGGCAAAGCCTTCCAGAAGCTGACACTCCAGGAAGCTATGGCCTCCAGGAGTTTTCTTGTATAAGTAGATTACCCCTCTTCTTACTGGGGAGGGGACTCTGGTGGCACAGTGTTTAAATGCTACAGCTACTAACTGGAAAGTCAGCAGCTTAAATCCACCAGGCGCTCCTTGGAAACTCTGTCAGGGAGTTCTGCTCTGTCCTATAGGGTCACTAGAGTCAGACCCAATGGCGACAGGTTGATTATTTTATTGCTGGGCTACTAGCCCATTGTCTAGAACCTCACATCCTGGGTAAATCACTACAGCAGACTGAAGTGAGGTGCCAACTTCAGTCTCATTGATGAAGGACATGCAAATACAGGCAGAGGACCTGGAAATCTGAAGTTACTCAACACATGCAAGATATAAACACACACACCTGCTCTAAGGAAGCCCTTGGCTCATTGGTTAATTGTTCAGTTGCTAACCAAAAATAGCAGCAGTTCAAACCCATTCAGCTGTTCTGCTCCCATGAAGATTAACCTGATGCAATCAAGTGGATTCTGACTCCTAGTGACCCTACAGGATGTGGTAGAACTGCCCCAGAGGGTGTCCAAGGAGCAGTTGATGGATTCAAACTGTTGACCTTTTGGTTAGCAGCCAAGCTCTTAACCACCCACCATGCCACTAGGATTCCACCCATAAAGATTACAGCCTAAAAAATCCTTCGAGGCAGTTCTGCTCTGTCCCATACAGTCACTAGGAGTTGTCAAAGTTTAATCAGCCCTTACTTGATTGAAGATGACTGACTGTAAAATGCTAGTTTCTGAAAACAGAAGATCAATTAATATAGTAGTGCAGGTTCCAGAGGCCAGTGCTCATTCCAGGAAGCTGTGAGCTCTAAGAGTTTCACTCCATAAATTACCCCTCCTCTTACTGGAGTGGAAACCCTGGTGTAGTACAACAGACCCTGTTCTAATCTGCCTCTGTCTAGGTGTATTCAGAGTATGTGGCCAGATGACCTTTTCTCAGACTGACATGACTGCAAGATTGTACTCCACTTGAACTCGAACAGAAGGCATCAAGACAAATTACCTTTAAAAGATATCAATAGTTCCAATAGTCATGTCTTCAGTCAGTAACATCTGGCCCCAGAAGCCTCAGGAATTCTGACACTTCCCAGAGGACTTCAAGTTCTCAGCTAAGATCATTTATGTGGCTTAACTCCAGATATTGACCCTCAGAGCTCTGAAGCTGGCTTTCCTTCTTCACTACCAGGGCTTATTTCTGTTTCTTTGTGTGGGATCCAGAAACTTGCATGAAACAGGCTTTAAAAATGCACTTTTCTCTTTATGCCATTCGTGTACTCAAGCTGGAAGGAGAGGCAGTGCTTTCACATGCCTTATCTGAGTGTTACTGATAGTGTTGTTAGCTGTAGAAAAAGTCTTAGCTTCTTTCTTGTTACATCCCTTTTACTCCCTAGGAATGCTGATACATGAAGAAAATTGTAGCCTCCCTTCTGACTGATACTCATAAAGATTTTGAGATTGTTTTTCCAGGATGTTCTTGAATGCTAACTGGACAGAATGACACCAATGTGCAGCCTGCAGCCCACTATGTAGATAACCCATACAGTCCTAGAGAACAGCTAAGCAGACTGCAAGACATCAAGGACAACTCATCTTAAAATAAAGAAGCTTTATTTCTCCACCAAACTCACCTCCTCTGAACACCCACCTGCCTACCCCACTTCCCTGCCCTAAACCCTTCTATAAAACTTGTCAACTTGCGCTGAGATGTCAAGATGGGTTTTAGGGTGCTAACCCACCATCTTTTCAGGTTGCTTTTTAAGAATTCAGTCTTTGTCTCTCCATAATTGGCTTAGTAGTAAGAAGCAACATGAGTCTGCAACCACGTTTTTCCAGTAACATTGTGAGGAAAATGGCTTTAGGAAACATACAATTTCCTCCCAAGGAGTCAAAGGCCATTCTCCAAATCCTCAAATTCCTAAATTGACAGGTTTAACAAAGATAAACCACATCTTCCCCATAGATTATGTTCCATACATTAGGGAGCATTTTATCAGAGTAATAATAGTATGAGTGTAAATCAGAATTGCATCATATGTATGCAAAAGCTGGGCAATGAACAAAGAAGACAGAAGAAGAACTGATGCAGTGTTGTGGTATTGGAGAAGAATGTTGAATGCTGAATGTTGAACGGACCATGGACCACCCAGATATGTTCTGGAAGAAGTATCAGAGCGCTTCTTGGAAGCAAGATCACAAGACTGCATCGTACATACTGTGGACATGTTGTCAGGAAGGATCAGTCACTGGACAAAGACATCATGCTTGTTAGAGTAGAGGGTCAGCCAAAAAGGAGGAAGACTCTTGACAAGATGGGCTGACACACTGGCCATAACAATGGGCTTAAGCATTAAATCAATAGTGGACATGGTGCAAGACCAGGCAGTGTTTTGTTCTGTTGCACAGAGGGTCACTATGAGTTGGAACCAACTCGATGGCACCTAACAACAACAACAGGCAGATCCAGAAAAGGAAATTTGTTTCATTCATAATGTCAAATTGATTCCAACTCCTAGAAACCTCATGTCTGCAGGGCAGAACTGTTTTATAGGGTTGTCAAGGCTACTGCCTTTCAGAGGCAGATTACAAGGTCTGCCTTCCCAGGCACCTCTGGTTGGATTCAAACTAGCAAACTTTTGGTCAATATAGTGAAGTAGTTCAGCATTTGTGCCACCCAGGGAAACTGTCGGTGAACCACCATTCCCAAGACAGTAGACTGAGTTTAAGGTACTGGGACCAAGACTTCACCTAGTTCAGAAGGGAAAAGAATGTGCACATGTGGTTTGTCTTTGTTAGCTGCTGCTGAGTCAGTTCTGACCCATAGCCACCCTCCACACAACAGAACAAAACATTTCCTGGTCCTGCGTGCCATCCTCACAATCATTGTTGTGCTTGAGCCCACTGTCTCAGCCACTGTGTCAATCCATCTCATTAAGGGTCTTCCTCTTTTTCTCTGACCCTCTACTTACCAAGCATAATATACTTCTCTAGAGACTCACCTGTTCTGATAACATTGTCAAAGTATGTAACACACAGTGTCACTACCTTTGCTTTTATGGGGTATTCTGGTTGTACTTCTTCCAAGACACATTTGTTTGTTCTTTCGGCAGTCCACGGTATAGTCAATATTCTTTGCTAACACCACAATTCAAAGACATCAATTCTTCTGTAGTCTTCTTTATTCGTTGTCTAGCTTTCACACACATAGTACGTGGTTGAAAACATCATAGCCTGAGTCAGATGAACTTTAGTCTTCAAGGTGACATCTTTGCTTTCCAACACATAAAAGAGGTCTTTTGCAGCCGATTTGCCCAATGCAATATACTCTTTGATTTCTTGCTGCTGACTCCATGAGTGTTGTTTATAGATCCAAGCAAAATGAAATCCTTAATAAGTTCAATATACAGAAGTCTCAATTTTCATTTTAGCATTAGGTAAATGTGGATTTTTCGTGTTGCATGAAGTTTCGCAGTTTAAGAGAATGTGAGAGTAGAGCTCATTCTGTCTCGGTATTCACTTGGTACCAATTGAAAAACACTCAGGTGAGGGCAAGAGTAGAAATGCCACAGAGAAACTTTACACTAGGAATTGAAGAAAACACGCCCTGGGACTTTTGAATCCCCTCACTTCAAGAAAATAAAAGGTTAGGACAGTGACAATTAAGATTGAAGATTTCTTTGGCTAGAGCTGTTGTCACTCTCAGCTGGAAGGACTCCATGACACCTAACAAACGACAGCATACCTGAGAATTTTCCAGTGAAAGACATTAAGCTGTAGACACAGGAAGTTCTATAAACCGCAGACAAGAAAAATACAAAGAAAGCCACATCTAGGCACATGTATGGTAAAAACTACTTTAAAAAAAAGATAAGGGACAAATAACTCTTACACAGAAGTATGGTACTTCCAGAGCACTGTTGTCCTTATGCAGACTGGTCTCCATATACAGATTTCTATTAACTCTTTCCTCTCTTAATCACCAATCAGCTTATCTAACTAACAAAAAGGTAGTCATTTCAGAAGAATTTCTGTCTTTAGCAACTCATTCAAGTTGGTCACTTCTTGAATTGAAAGTGGCACTCTTAAATCAGATTGCCTACTCAATACCTATTCTCTCCTTTTTTCCTGCAAACAGAAATCAATGAGCCTAGTTAAAAACAACCAGTGATAGCAAACCGTACATTCCCCAGGGCCTATTCCTCTTATAGATAAATATAGCGGTGTGACACAGACCTAAAACCAAAACCAAACCCTTTGTAATCAAACTGATTCTAACACAGAGTGGCCCTATATGACAGAGTAGAACAGTCCTGTAAAGTTTCCAGGGAGCACTTGGTGGATTTGAACTGCAGACTGTTTGGTTAGCAACCATAGCACTTAACTGCTATGCCACCAGGGTATCTTAGCTGATAATAAGTGGAAACTCTTGCATGGAGCTTCCAGGAAGCTCCTTAAAAATGAAGGAGGCTCAGTCAGCACATAGCATGTTAGTTCTCTGAGCTTCCTTCTTTCTTCTTCCTTTAAAAGCAGGTATGACAGGACTGACTGTTATCATATTACACCTAGCAATGAGACAAAACCACAGAATTCTGCAATCTTGGAGTTGACATCTTTGAGCTATTCTACCAACTACAGACTGCCTACCTTTTGCTTTTCATGAGAATATAAAACTCTATATTATATATATATATAAAAACTCATTACCATCAAGTCAATCTTGACTCATAGTGACCCTACAGAACAGAATGGAACTGGTCCATACAGTTTCTGAGGAGTGGCTGGTGGATTTGAACTGCTGATATTTTGGTTAGCTGCTGTAGCTTGCCGTAGCTCTTAACTACTGAGCCAGAAGGGCTCCCTGTATTATATAAGCCTCTTTTATCAGAATTTTTGACATACACAGCTGAATTCAGTTTCCGTCACAGCCTCTTTCTCCTTGTGACCTGAAACAATTCTATAAAGAATTCTACTATTGCGTTCAGCTCAATGTTACTCAGAGGCTAAGGAGGGCTTAAAATACCTGACCTAAAAAGAAGCCACTCAGCATCTTACTCTCACATGGCACTTCTTCATTCTAAGAAAGAGACAATTTAATATGGGATATATATGACTGTCAAACCTGGAGCCATTGCTCACTGACTACCTGAGTGAAGAAGATGCAAGTCAGTCTATCTTTGATCTTTGGGACCTACATCAGTTCAGATACCACAATATTTAAACCTTCTGTATCAAATTCAAGGCCAAGAAAAAACTCAAAGCAAAAAAGGAAAGTAGAAGAATCAGCTTCCCCAAACCCTGGGTCTATGTTGAAGAGCCAGGTAGCTGTTTTTTCCCAATCCATCACAGATATACTTTTATAAAATAAAATAAAAATGAGTTATTAAGAAAATAAAATGAAAAGCATACAAAATATTTGTCCTAATATTTTGTTATTAGATCAGCAGACAAAGTAACTCAAATTTCTTTTTTAAAAAGTTTACAACATCTTGCTCTCTAATTTCAGCAATTATCTTGGTCTGCAAACAAATAGGTTATAGGCTGACAGTGACCCACGGCTCACACTTTAAGTAGCTCACACTGAAGTAAAGTTCAAATAAGTTTCTGTGGTTGTTCTCTTTTAATAGTTTTGTCTTAGGCTGGATTCTCCAGAGAAGTAAAACCAGTAAAGCATATTAATATATACAGAGAGAGATTTACATTAAAGAAATGTCTGCTGAGATTGTAGAGGCTAGAACATCCCAAGTCTGCATCAGCATAGAGGCTTCTGATTCATGTAGCTGCTGGGGCTGGCCAACTGAAGATCACCAGATCCAAGAGCACAGCTCTTGCTCACAGGCTGTGAAGATTAACTCATCTCAAATTTGGCAGGTGAACTGCTAACTCAAGTCCCAGGAACCAGAGGTCACATGAAAAGGAGGCAGCTGCAGGATCCAGAGCAAGTAAAAAGCAGAATGTCTGCATGTATTCAGATGCAGGCCGCACACCCAAGGAAACTATCTTTCAACTGACTGGCTACTCACCATAGATCCCATCATGGGAGTGATCACATGTAAACACTAAGCATCAAGGCCCAGCCAGGTTGACACATAATCCCTGTCATCACAAACCCTGAAAAGTCAGACCTCAGGATGCTCTCTCATCTCAGAGAGGATTGAAAAGTAACCCTTTTCCCCAAATCACTGACACATAGTGTGCATTTACTTTGATGACAGGTCATGCAGGAACACAGTGTACCACGAACTGCTGAAAGAAAGTACAGAGAAGTCTTAGAAGAAACACAACCAGAAATCTCTTTAGAAGCTGTGATGGCAAGAGATTGACTCACTGAACTTTGGACCCATCATCAAGAAAAACCAATAATTAGAAAAGGACACCATGTTTCATAAAGCTGAGGGTCAGTGAAAACAAGGGGAATGCCCAATGAGATGTAGAGCAGTGATCACAAAGATGATGCCGGATCAGACAAGCTTGCGTTCTGGTACATGTGAGGTCTCCATGAGTCAGGGAAACCCTCCATGAGACATAGAACAGTGCTCACAAAGATGATGCCAGACCAGGCAAGGTTTTGTTCTGGCACATGTGAGGTCTCCTTGAGTCAGGGGAACCTGCTATAAGATGTAGCACAGCACTCACAAAGATGACGCAGGACCAGACAAGCTTTCGTTCTGATACATGTGAGGTCTCTGTGAGTCAGAGATAAACCTCCATAAGACACAGCACATTGCTCACAAAGATGATACTGGACCAGACAAGGTTTTGTTCTGGCACATATGAGGTCTCTGTGAGTCAGGGGAACACTCTGTGAGAGCAGAACAGTGCTCAAGAAGATGATACCAGACCAGACAAGCTTTCGTTCTGGTACTCATAAAGTCCCCTTAACTCGGAGCCAACTCCATGACAACTAGCAACAACAGCTCCTCCTAGGGGAGGAACAACTCAGAGAAGGGGAGTGAGAATGGTCACACAACTCTAAAAATGTAACCAATGTCAGTGAAGGGTACATGTGGAAACTTTGGACTGGTGCATGTTTTGCTGTGTACCTCATATATTCTCAACAACAACAAAATTTTTAAAAAAAGAAAACTGAAATGAAACAATGATAGATAACGTTACTTGTCAACTTCGCTAGGCTATAATTCCGAGTGTGATCCGTTTTGTGACCTGATGTAACTGTCCTCCATTTTATGTGTTACAATCACAAACTCTTGTGTGTTAATGAGACATGATTAGTGTAGGGTATTTTTTGAGTCATACCTTTACCAAAAGGCATAATTCAAGTCACACCCTGACTCAAGCCATGCATTACTCAAATCATTGCCTTTCTCAAGTATCTGATCTCTGGTTCTTGGGACTTGAACCAGCAGTTTGCTCTCCAACCAGCCAATTCTGGGATTTACTGGCTTCTGCAGTTCTGTAGAAAACCCTGATGATGCAGTGTTTCAGAGCTACAGCTGTTGACTAACAGGTCAGCAGTTTGAATCCATAGCAGTTTCTTAGAAACTCCATGGGGCAGTTCTACTCTGTCCTACAGGGTTGCTATGAGTCAGAATCAACTCGATGGCAATAGGTTTGGGTTTTTTGGTTTGCAGTCCTATAAGCCAACAACCTGTCTTCTGATCTGCCAACCTTGGGTTTGTCAGCCCCTTCAACTTTGTGTTTTAGGAGAAACTTATAACCTGACACCTGGCCCATGAATTTGGGACATATCTATCTCAAAAACCACATTAGCCATTTCTCCAAGAGAAATCGCTGTATATATATTTATATACTTCACTGGTTTTCCTTCTCTAGAGAACCTACCTAAAACAGAAGCCTAAAAAAAAAGCCTTCTCCCACAAATTTAAAAGGTGGTCCTTGAATCACGTTAAAGATAGTGATTTCCTGTTGTCTGTTTAGCTGGTGATGATGTGAACATACTAACCTAAAATGTAAGCATTGAAACTCCAACTATAGATTAAATACAAAACCACTACCACTGAGTTGAATCCAACTCATCGAAACCCTAGAGGTCAGAGTAGATCTTCCCTATAGTCTCCAAGAAGCGCCCAATGGATTTGAACTGCCAACCTTTTGGTTAGCAGACATAGCACTTAACCCACTACACCACCAGGGTTTCCACCAATTATAGATTGCCAAGCCAAGCCAAGATTAGTACTTGCTAAATCATTAATACAAAAGCATACTGTCACTTTCCCTGAATTCCAAACAAAGTGAAACTTCAGTAATGCAAAAAAAAAAAAAATTGTTTTAACAACCAAGCCAGAGGATTTCTAAAAGATATAGACAAGACAAAGTCAATACTGTTTTGATTCATGTGGTTCCTGTCAAAATGTTCATCTGATATATATAGCAACCCTGCTGTCTGGTGGGTAAGTGCTCCACCTCACAACCAGAAGATCAGCAGTTGAACTCTGTCAAGTGCTCCTGGAAAACTCTATGGGGGATTTCTACGGAAACCCTGGTGGCATAGTGATTAAGTGCTACATCTGGTAACCGAGAGGTCAGCAGTTGAAATCCACCAGACGCTCCTTGGAAACTTTATGTAGCAGCTCTACTCTGTCATATAGGGTCGCTATTAGTCAGAATTAACAGCAATGGATTTGGTTGTTGCTGTTGTTGTTTTGGTTTGGTTTGGTTGTTATGCAGATATATGAGTATCTCAAAGTCTAACTGAACAACTCAGTAGCTTTTTTGACAAAATCACCCTGTATTCCCTCATCATGACTGTCAAGTTACCGTTTTCCAGGGGTTTTTTTGTTTGTTTGGTTTGGTTTACATTTTGTTTAGATTTCCTTGGGATTTCATTTTCACGTGTGAGTTCCCCAGTGTGTCCTTATAGCTCAGTGATGGGGACAGAGCTAATACAAGACAGAACTGCAAATTAAATGGTTTACATAACATGTTTTTAAGAGTGAGTGACACTCTCTCTCTAGCCCTTGACAGCTGTGCCCCATCTCCCATGTGCCCAAGCAGATCACGTATTTTGTCAGGAACCACATGACACGCAGCAGTACTGACTCTGTTTTGGAATAGAAATTTTTCTTCCTCCTTTCCTCGTGACAGTGTGCATTTATACTGTCAATTATGTATTTTGCTTCTAAAGATACATTCATTTCTTTTTCTATTTCCATAGCAATGTACCGATTTAACTCATTAGTGTCTAGGAAACAACCGTTCAAGAAATCTGGTGTGTATGATCCAATATTTGTTACCAGTTTTATATTTGGAGTGACGTTTGCTTCAGTCAGTCCATTCTTCGGTTGGCAATATTTCAAAGAATTTGATGATTGTCAGACTACTCAAAACAGTATCTGAGACCAACAAAAATGTTGCAAAGCCTCAGTGCACACCATGTAAGTTTAAAAACCCTTTAAAGACAATGTTTTGTTGTCGTTGCTATTGTTATTGTTAGTTGCTGTGAAGTTGTCTCCAACTGGTGATGACCTCAGGTGTAACAGAACGAATTGTTGCCCAGCTCTTTGTCATCTGCCTGAGTTTTTATATGTCTGAGGCTGTTCTGGTGGCTCTCTCGATCCATCTCATTGAAAGTTTCCCTGGTCTTTGGCTGACCGAACATGGTGTCCTTTCCTAGCAATCGGTCCTTCCTGATGGCCCCTCCAAAGTAAGAGATACATAGAAAATATGGACTATCAGAAACTATTTTCTTAAATATTGACAAGCAGTTCTTAACAAAATAAATTAAAATTTTTAAGTAGAATAAAGAAAACACTTTAAAAATATTTCTCATGCTGATTGTCCTATTTCATCAGGTGAACTTTTGGATCTTATTAGATCTGCAGGTAAATATCAGAGAGTTTTCCCTGTAGTACCCACACCTACCTGTAACTGTGAATGTTCAAATCACAGTTAACATCTGGTTGTATTTTAAACTGAGTCTCTAACATTCTGTTACCATGGAAACTTTTTCAGTTACTAAGAGTTGCCTAAAATAGCCTATCTGAGCCTTTGTTTCTTCATCCGCATAAATCATAGAGTTGAACTAGAAGTTTGGAGGTCTTTTAATTCCTTTATTCTTTTTTACCAACCTGCATTATTTATTATCTTATAATATTGTTGTTGCTGTGGTGGCACTTGGCTGGCTGGGTTCTTGACTTAAAATTTCTCTTATATCTCTTCAACCAGAATGCAGCAGCCCAGGGGAATAAATCATACCTTATCTGCTCTGTGTCCCCACAGCTGCGCTGTTTTAAGTGCCAGTTCTCAAACTGTATTACTGGCCCCTGCGGAGGGGAAACACAAGTGGACCACAACACAAACAAGCTATATCACTAAGCACGCCATTTAGTTTCAGCAGGAAGCTTTTCCAAAGTAAGCCCTTCTCGAGGAAGGAAGCTGTATGTTGATTCGTGCTCTGACACCAGCTCCTCAGCTCACCGTGGCAGCCCTTTCTGAGACGAGCTCCCCTCTACAGGGGTACATCGAGTAACACCGCTCTGTAGATTCTCAACAAACCAGCAAATCATTTATCTATATCATTCCTTCATTCATTGGTTGCTGTTGTTAGTTGCCTTCAAGTTGGTTTTGTTCATGGTGAGCTTACGTATAATACAATGAAACTTTGCCCAGTCAAGCACAATCTTTGTGATGGTTGGTACATTTGAGTTCACTGTTAAGTTCTTGTGTTGTGCCTTCCAACCTAAAGGGCTCATCTTCCTGCACTATCCTGGGAAATATTCTGCTGTGATCCCTAGAGTTTCCACTGGCTAATTTTCAGAAGTAGACCACCAACATTTCCTTGCTAGTCTGCATGGAAGCTCCCTGAAACCCATCCACTGGAGTAGATGCTGAAGTATTGCTGTCATAGCTCTCAGCATCATGGCTACGTACAAGCCACCACACTACAACAAACTGATGGATAAACGGTGGCTTGTTCACTTAAAAACCATCCATTTAACCCTGTGCAGTGAAACCTGTGAGAGCAGGAATTTGACCAGATCTACTTGTTTTTCTATGTCTCCCAAGTTTTCACCTTTTACAGGATACAGTTTACCACCTTTCTAACACTTATTTTAGTAGAAAATACTTGAGCTTTTTTTCTCTGACAGGTTTCTGTCTTATATGGACTCGAGACTTTGCAGGTTTTACTGTATTTGTTTTCCGGGGCTGGCATTAATGAAGCACCACAAACCGCGGGGCTTAAAACAGTAGAAATCTACTGTCTCAGAGTTTTGGAATCGAGAGTCCAAATTCAAGGTGCCGCCAGAGACCTACTTCCTGCAAGGCACTAAGGAAGCATGCTTCCTTCTTTATCTGAGATTCTGGTAGCCCGGTGCTGTCCTCCGTTTGCAGGTCTATAACTACGACCTCTGCCTCTGTTGTCACGTGACTTTCTTCCCTGTGTGTCTCTCTCTTTTTATGAAGACACCATTCATATGGGATCAGGGCCCACCCTACTGCAGTATGATCCTGAGTGAATTGACTACATCTGTAAAGACCCTACATGCAAATAAGATTATGTTTCCAGATACTAAACTTGAGTGTGTCTTATCCTTAGC
Organism: Heterohyrax brucei; assembly: GCA_028571685.1. NCBI lineage: Eukaryota > Metazoa > Chordata > Mammalia > Hyracoidea > Procaviidae > Heterohyrax > Heterohyrax brucei. Next base: position 79,356,748 of record CM053148.1, on the reverse strand, counting down.
CACAAATTAATCCACAGCAAGCATTCACAGTGGTACCGAGAGCTGAGAAGAATGACTGGGGTTGAGGGGGTGGGGAGGGAGGAAACACAAACGCACATATGTATATAGTCTGTTATGCGAGATGACATGCTTGTAAATAATTGAAGAAGAGAGTAGAATCATATGTTTCTAAGAGAGGTACAAATAAAATGCCATGAGACTGCAAAGGAGAAAAAGAATCAGTCTAAGGCACTGGAAAGGATTAGACTGGAAATCTCTTCCTTGAAGGAGTGGCAGAATGTTGAGTGATGCTGTTGAGCACAGGGCCAAGCTCCTGTAGCAAAGACCTCAAGAAAGCTTCAGGAATGCTTTAGCCTTCTCTTCTCACTGTTCAGCACTGGGTACACATTTGACCACTGCCCAATTCAGCTTCCTCATCAGTGAAAAAGGAAAAAAAAAAAATTTGGACAAAAAAGAGTATTCACCTCCACTGGATGAGGATCCAGTGACATTTTAAGTCAAATGCTTGGCACAGTGGACAGAGTCCAGTGACTGCCAACTCTCTTGGTTACTGTTACCTTTCATCACACTATTATTAAATATGCTAAGCTTGCATTAGTCTTTGAGGCTTTTAACTTTATTTTATTTTATCCCATAAAAAATAAAAATCTACTGAAGGTTTCAATGCATGGTAGGAGATGTGGTAGGGAAAAATGAATTGAGGTCAGAAATGTAGTTAGCAGGCAAAAGCAGGAAAATGAAGCCAGCAAAGGAGACAGAAGGCTCTGTCTGGAAAGCAGGAGAACTGGGTGAAAAACAAGGCACAAAATCTAAGCTAGGAAAAAAACATTTCAGTTAAATGAGGCCATCAACAGAAAGAAAGGAAAGTTCTTGAAAAGAGAAGAGGAAACTCTATGGGGCAGTTCAACTCTGACTATAGTGTCTCTATGAGTTGGACCCAACTCTATGGCAGTGAGTGACTTGAGTTGAATTTGAGAATCCTGAGGTCATTCACAGAGACCTTTAAGAGAAATTCTTTAGGGAAATGGAAGCAGAAGCTAGATTGCAAGAAATCACGAAGAAAGTGAATGGTAGGGAAGCAGAAGTAGGGAATCTGACATACAGGGTCTGACAGTTACGTCTGTGGACATAGTTGTTCTACCTGCCCCATACCTCATTGCTAAATATCACTGTGGTCACCCTTGAAGTACTCCCCATGGGAAGCTGTGCATTGATGCCAGCACCTAGTCTATCCTTCAAAGCAGTTTTGGAACTGTCTCTGGAAGGGCCATTTCACACAGTGGCATGATGGCAAGTGCAGGAACTTAATTGTATAGTTGCCTGTGAGGGAGTTTTTAGCCAGTAGACAGATAACTGTACTGGAACACTCTTCCTACTCACTTTAACTGGCCCCCAATGACTTTTTTCTTTACCTGAAGATAAAGAAAATATTGAAAGGAAGACATTTGGATGAGATTCAGGACATCAAGGGTAGTACGATGACAACTCTGATGGCCATTCCAGAAAAAGAGTTCCCAAGTTGTTTTGAAAGGCAGACTATGCACTGGCATCAGTGTATAGCTTTCCAAGGGGAATACTCTGAAGGTGACTGTATCGATATTCGGCAATCAGGTCTGTGGCCCTTTTCCTAGGATGGGTTCAGAAACTCATTCGGCAGTCCCAGCACTCCAGCACCTTCAGGCGGGAGACCAGAGTTTGATTTCCAGACGCTGTACCTCTTGTACAGTCATCACTGGTCTGTCAGGGGAGGCTCGTACACCGCCGTGATGCCAAACAGGAAGAAAGACCTGGCGATTTATTTCTGAAAATCAGCCAGTGAAAACCCCATGGGTCACAACAGTCTGATCCCTTGTGCATGGGGGAATCTGGAGCCAGAGGCCAAAAGGACAGCAGCTAATAACAAAACCAACACTTCCTTTTTTGAGTATCCTTTTCCTGTGATTGAAGGTCCACGGTTGTACACCACTTAAGTGGCAGGCAATACCTTAAAAGGGAGGGTGGTGAGACTTTGTCTTGCTTGCTTTGGATATGTCATCAGGAAAGACCAATTGCTGGAAAGGACCATGATGTTTGGTCCTGCTTAGGGTTGGCAAAAACTGTGGAAACCCTCCACAAGAGGTGCCAGCCTGGCAACTGCAACGGCGAGCTCGAGCGTGCTGACAGTCGTGAGGATGATGGAAGTCTGGACAACGTTCCAACATGAACGGCCACCAAGAGTTAGAGTCGATTGACAGCACCTGCGAGGCCTGTAAAGGTGGCTTCTCTCCCTTAAAAACCGAGCGTAAACATCTATTGTTTTGTCTGTCCTGTCCCATCCCCAGCCAAGTATGTAACTACTTCTTGGAGATGACCGAGAAAAGGTACAGATTTTTAAACTTGATGCCAGAGAGAAAGCATGAGTCAGCCCTTCCTACAAGCAAAAATACTCAGATGAAAAACAGAAGGGTCAAAAGTCATATTTCTCTGCTGCTGGAATGAGCCAGTCTGCAAAGAGACACAATAATGCCAGTTTTCAGAGAGAAGTAGATCTAAGAAATATAGAGAAAGAATGCTGAAGGCAACTAGCCCTCAGTTCTCATGTCTGAAGCACAATTGCCTCACTGACTTGCTGATGCTTTGGCCATTCAACTCTTTCTCTTACTCCATGAGTCAACACAGTTCCCTTCTTCTCTGAGGTACTTGGAGTCATACACCTGTCCCTTACAACTTAAAATGACCTAATACGAGAAGTGATGTATGTTGTAGCAAGACCTTGGGCCATGATGGAGGACACTGGAATGGTTGTTTGCAATGGTGGTGCGGTTGGCGATGGTGGCGTGGTCGGTGGTAGCGGGCATGGTAAGTGATGGTGGTGTGGTATTCCTTGAATGGAACTGAAATCCAAGACCATAGAGTACTTGTTGCTATGGATCTGGAAGAAAGAGGGCGGTTGAAGGCACAGATGTGGTGATGTGAATTCCAGTCTACAACTCAAGTGTGCAGTAGGTAAAATGATCTTTTTCTGTAAGTCAAGGTAACTTCTGTTAGAAGCTTTCATTCAACTAGATTAGGGGAGATTTTATCCTAAATGACTCTACCCCATACCTTACCTTTTCCAGAGTTACATCAGGTTTCTGTGGTACTTAAACCAAAATAATAAAGCCCAAACCCATTGTCACTGAGTCAGTTCTGACTCACAGAGACCCCACAGGAAGCAGTAGAACTGCCCGGTAGGGTCTTCAAGGAGTAGCTGGTGGATTCAAACTACTGACCTTTGGGTTAGCAGGCAAGTTCTTAACCACTGTGCCACCAGGGCTCCCTGAGGTACTCGCAGAGGACTAAAATCTATTTGGAGTCCTGATGTCACATAAGGTTAACATATTCAGCTACTAACCCAAAGATTGGTGGCTCAGATCTACCTAGAGACATTTACAAAGAAAGGTTGGTAACTGACTTTCAAAAAATCAGCCATGGAAAACCCTACAGAGCACAGTTCTGCTCTGATACAAGTGGGGTCACTAGGGGTCAGAATCAGCTCCACTGCAGCTGGTCAATTTTAAAGAAAACAAACCACGGTTGGAGTAGTGGAAGCATACATCTGGACACTGGACTGTGAAGGTTTCCACTAAGCTGTGTCTTTTTCTGTGCTCGTGGTGTCTTCAAGTCTGGAAGCTATTTCTGCAGTTTCTCCATCACGCCAGTAGCAGGATACTCATGCTGTCCCTCTGTGCCATGCCAGGACAGACTAAGGACCCAGCCACTTGTGTACTGCTGGACCAGCAGGTAGCATGTCTCCTCTCTCCAGAATCCGCAAACAGTCTCTCGATCAGCACCATCTTAGGAAAATCTCCTCAACTGGGGAAGTACTAGGGTGGAGTGAGGGATGTCAAGCCTTCTCTTTTATATTTCTTCTAAGTATGGTCCATTCTCAGTGCTCTGAGGCCTCAAACTCTTTGAAACCAAAGCCAGCCAGACTCAGTCTGTTCTACCCTTCCACTGAGACAACGAACATGGTGTCCAAGGATGTCTATAGGCAGGAACTGAAGGAGAAAGTGCTGGGAGGAAAAACATAGACTTATAGCAGTCTCTCTAAAACGTCATCACAAGACACAGAATTTTAGAGATGAGAAACTGAGGGAGGTCCACGTTAGATGGACTTGATCTTTTCAGCAAAGTGAGAGATAAGAGTTTTCCAGGGGGAAGGAAATCAGAGCTGTGGATTGACAATTGATTCCAAAGATTGGTCAGCAGCAGAGATCCAGATAACTTGAATTGGTCAGCAACCTTTCAGCTCTGTTCCTCAATTTCCTCTCTCCATTGATGGAACCCGGGGATGACATGAGACAGGGCTCCTATGAGACGTGTCCAGAGATGAAAGCAACAACAGGAATTGTCACAAGTTATGAGGGTTGGAGATACAAACATGCCGTTGAGGAATGTGTCCTAGCTGAGTTATGGGATCCAGGCCGTGCAGAGGTGCAAAGGAGGCAGAATGGGATACACAGCTTGCACAGTGGAGAGAAATTATAGGACCAGATCTTCCAACAAGGATGAAAAGTCAGCTCAGCAGGAATATAGATTCAAGAAGGAAAGCCTGGAATTGCAGACATGACAGACTCCTGCTTATGTTGAGGTCCAGATCTGATCTGAAACCCGAGGACATCCAACCCTAAGCCAACCTCCCCACAGGACTTGACTTTCCTGAGGATCAGGAACTCTCTAAAAATAGGCAAGGTCTAGAATTCCTCAAGCCAGCAGAGCAAATATTTGCCTCCTGCAGGGTCTCCAAAGTACTGGGGATACCAGAACATTTCTTGTCCGTGACGCCACAGTGAAGCTGATGGTTAAAACGGTGGTGCTGTGAGAAATCCGCACAATTTAAAATCTACAGAGTGGAGGACTGGTAAATAGTTCCAGAAAGAGGGCATTGTGTTTCTAATCTTCATTTTGCGAATGATTTTTCTTCCCTGTGGGCAAGATAAATCTCTTCACTGGTTTTTATGTTTTAAGTGTTTCTTTCTATTTATTCAAAATAACACCTTCCAATGAGAGATGCTGTTTCAGGGATTAAAGTCCATAATGTCTTTTTAAAGCTTGTGAATTGGCAATCATCATTTTTTTTCAATCTCTATTAAAGAATGTTATTGTGCATTTCTAGAGAAATGGGTAGCTTCCAACGGTTTAAGTGTCATTAGCTGGCCAGTGCATATGACCTTCCTATAAAATGAGAGCGTGAATTCTACATTTAAATGGAAACAACCGGCACATCCCAGCGGAGCTGGCATTTAAAACGCAGATCTCACTGCCTGTCTCTCATTCAGGCAGCTCCGTTTCTGGTCCTGCTTTGCACACCCCACTGCCCTTTTTCCTTTCTGTTGTTGGCATATTTTAATTGTATCTGCTCACGGAGGTCCTCAAAACACAGCTTCAATCATCTTCTCTGTCACTTGGCTATGTTTGCTTCTCGGGAATTGCATTAATCTTGCAGGAAGTCTCTCTTCTTCCTTAAAATCTGGGACTTTAAGTAGGTACTAACTATTTATGTACCAGGCACGTGAGGAAATAAACACAGATCACAGGTAGGATCCCCACCCACTGGTGAGAAAGCTTTTTTTTAAACCGAGTGGTTAATGACACACTCAGTTACTCTATAGGACTTTGTCGGAGACAAAGGAAGACAGCGCTGCTGGCAGGAGAAACCTGTAACCTCCCAGGGCAAAAGGGAAAACCTCCCAAATTTTACTTCCAAAGAGAAAGACAAGGAAGATGGCTGTGAAAAGAGATCGTTGTTCTGACCCTCCCTCACAAATACAACAAAAAACACAGCTGGCACTGAAAACTGACTGTGGACTCAGATTACTGTGTGTCAGGAAGCAGGCAACTCCACAACTGCAAGGACAGTGCGGGACTGGGCAGTGTTTCGTTCTGCTGTATAGAAGGATGTTATGAGTCAGAATCAACGCTAACACACCTAACAACAGCAACGACATCGTGAGGTCCAGACCCGATCTGAAATCCAGACACACGCACTCTAAGCCAGCATCCTCCCTGGGACCTGGACCTTCTGGGACTTTCTCAGAGTAGGTGGGGCCCGGAATCCCTCAAAGTGCCAGGACAAATGTTTGCCTAATTCAGGGTCTCCAAAGCGCTGCTCCAATTGAGAGGCGCTTCCTTACAGGGTGTGGCTTGCCTCCAGTACAGGCCGACTTTCTGGAAAGGCTCAAGGGCTTTATCTCACTCCAGATCCTGCTGCCGGCTCCTGTTCATCCGACCTTCAGTTCTTGGGACTTGAACTAGGGTCTCGCCTGCTGATCTTGGGGTTTGTCTGCCTCCAGTCTGTGAGCCAACAGTCTGCCAGCTTACATGCCAATCTGGGAATTTATCAGGCTCCACAGCTTGTGAGCCAGAGGCCTGTTAGCTGAGCTGCCCGTTTTGTGTTCATCAATCCCTGTGGCTACAGGAGTTAGGAGAAGCCTTAGGGCTTCCCAGCCTCTAAGTCATGTGAGCCATTTCCCTGAGATAAGTCTCTCTCTCTCACTCAGTCTCTCTCTACATATACATATACATATATATGATAGCTCATGGTCGTATTTCACAGGTGACTCTGAGAAAGATTGATATCTAAAGCAGAGTCCATGGCAGAAAACAATACCCTGGGCTAGGCGTGGAGAGAGGGGGAACCCCAGCGTCTAGCTCAGGGCTCCCTTAATCTACGCATGCTTTCTTGCCCAGGCCCTAGCACAGCCTGGAGTCCAGGCACCCTTAGATAACTGTGCGAAGTCTTGGACGAAAGCATCAACCAGGAGTTATTGTAAGCTGCCACTGAGTGAGTCCCCAAACTCACGGTGATCCTACACACAACTGAACAAAATACAGTTTAGTCCTAAATCATCACCATGATTAACTGGGGATCAGACCTTTATTATACCTAGGGCTTTCACTGAATGATTTTCAGAAGTAGATCACCAGGCCTTTTTTCCTGGTTTTAGTCTGGAAGCTTCCCTGGTACCTGTTCAGCATCACAGCAACACACAAACCTTCACAGGCCGACGGGTGGTGGCTGCCCATGAAGTGCACTGGCTGGTAATCAAACCTAGGTCTCTGGCATGGAAGGTGAGGACTCTACCAACGAACCACTAATGTCCACGGAGTCTCTATGTACTGCGGATGGCTAGCATGAGCTGGGCAGCTAACCGATAAATTTGTGGTTCAAATTTATGCAGAGCCACCACAGAAGACATGATGATCTTTTTCCAAAAATTCAGCCACTGAAAGTGCTATGGAACACAGTTCTATTCTGACATACGTGGGGTGACCATGAATCAGAATCAACTCAACAGCAGCTGGCCACAGGAGGGACTCTTGTTTAATAAGGAACATCTGTCTTCTTGCATTCATTTTGCCTTAAAAATTATAACAAGCTGAGCAGATGAGGGAAGGGATAGAAATGGTAGAACTGGATCCTTTTCAGGGAAGAGCCCCTACCAGGAAGAAATAAGCCAACTTGCCTAGACTCAAGCAAGCACCCGAGAAGTTCCAATGACCCCAACACCTGCGCTAGTCCTCCCAACCTTCACGAGGACATCACAGTTGCAATCAATATGATTTCGGAACTGGAAGACTGTCTGCTCAGCTTGAGTCATCCCTCCAAGTTGAAACAGCTGCAAAGACCAGGGAAGAAGTGGTCCAGCTGATGATGAACATGTAAATCAAGCAATCGCAATAATCCTCCTGTAACGTCCTAGTTCAAAAACTCTTCCATCAGATCCAGGAAGGTGCTGCTTCAAAGGTAGCTTATCTTTACGCTAACATATCTGCATTGCGCTGGCAGCATAGGGCACCTCCCTTCATTCTTCTAAGCCTACATTGGAGATATTTTTGAAACTAGGACCAGCCTCTGGGACCTATTCTGAAGTTGCTTTAAGAGTTCAGGAAACAGGTCTTGTCATTTTGATTTTCTACTAGAGATTTTCCATACAAGAGCACAAAAAAAAGAAAGAAAAAAAAATTCTCTTCTATTTGAAATACAATCGGCCTGCTGTAGATTGGTTTTAAGGTATTATATTCCTCTTTTTCTCTCAAATAGCAGTCACGTGAAAATGGGAAATTGTTAGCTATTCTAAGAATCGTATTATTATAATTATCAATTTGAATTCCTATTGTGAATACTTGCAACCACAGTGAAGTGATCTATCATCAAATACATCTCGGAGTTTTAATTGTGAGCTCTTGAATGGATTTGCATATTCTCAGTGCACTTCATCATTTTCATTCCCGATAAAGCCCTTCAGAAGAAATGACGCTCTGTCAATCCAAAAATGTATTGTTCTTGTGTATCTCCAAAAGGCAGCAGCTAATTGCTATCATATTCTGAGTGTGTTTGGGATTAAAGATAAGCTGAGTTTCATCAAATAATGGTGCCACAAAGCTAAGATTTCAGAAAGGTTGGTCTTGGTGTCTAGAGTTTGATGTCATTCACATCCTCACACTGTCTATTATTCAATATCTTTTGCAGCAATGAAACCAAGGTAATTGTCTTTCCCTTAAATGGAAACTTCCTACAAGCCTATCTCCTCCTTCCTGCTTCCTTAAGGAGCCGAGAGGCTACAAAGGAGAAGGCAGATGCCAGGAGGACTCTCCAGTCTGATATTAATCTCCTGGGTCCTTTTATGGGTCTCCTTCCATCTCCTTCCTTCTGCCACTGACTCACATCCCTTGTGTCTACCATCACATAGTATCCACATTTACCCTCTGGGGTAACAGAGATGGCTGGAATAAGTTCAGAGTCATGACCAGGTTAATGCAATAGATGTGAGAAGAACTGATACTAAATCTATTAAATGCAATCTAATAACAGGAGTACAAATTTCCCCTCCTCTCCCTGCCCCCTCCCCAAATAAATTAACAGTGTGGACAAATCCTGTGCGTGTCATTTACAAGGTTCACTCATTTAATGCCTTATTAACTTATGCACCTAAAATGCTAGGCCAAAACCTAAAACCAAACCCACTGCCATCCAGTCAATTCCAACTCATGGCAACCCTACAACACAGTGTAGAACTGCCCCTTAGAGCTTCCAAGGAGCACCTGGAGTATTCAAACTGCCAACATTTTGGATAGCAGCTTAGCACTTAACTATTACAGTGCCAGGGCTTCCAATCAATTTCTAGACTCCCCTCAAAAACAAACCCACTGCTGTCAAGTCCATTCCAATTCATAGCAATCACATAGGACAGAGTAGAACTGCTTCAGAGAGTCTCTAAGAAACACCTGGAAGATTCAAATTGCCAACCTTTTGGTTAACAGACTTAACAACCATGCTGTCAGGGTTTCCAGTTCCTGGAGAGTAGGAAGATACTGACAGAACTGATTTATTACTACAACAAAATAAGTGTTTATTGTAAAGTAACATTAATCCAGCAAAAATATTGGCATCCCTAGGTGGTGCTAATGTCCCTGGTGGTACAATGGTAAACACTCAGTGACTAATCAAAAGGTCGGTTGTTCGAACCCCCCACTCCTAGGGAGAAGCTGTGACAGTAGGCTTCCATAAACGTCACGGCTTTGGAAGCCCAACGGGGTGGCTCTGTTCTGTCCACAGGATTGTGGTGAGTCAGAAGAGGCTCACAAGCAACAGGCTTGGGCTTGGGTGGTGCAAACTGTTAAGCACTCCAAAACCTTGGTTATTCAAATGCACCCAAAGACACCATGGAAAAAACATCTATCTAGTGGTCTCTTTCCTGAAAGACCACAGTCACTGAAAACCTCATGGAGCACAATTCATTTTGAAACACATTAGTCACCATGAGCTGGAATCAACTTGATGGCACCTGGTTTGGTTTTTACAAACCCAGGTGGTGTAGTGGTTAAGCACTGTGGTTGCTGACTGAAAGGTCAGATGTTTGAATCCACCAGGTGCTCCTTGGAAGCTCTGTGGGGTAGTTCTACTCTGTTTACAGGGGCACTATAAGTCAGAATCAACTCAATGGTAATGGGTTTTTTTGCAGGGGGGATGGCATGGTTTAGTTTTTGAGTCGAATATATTAACTCCACTTTCAAGAGAAAGTGTCAAGAGAAGTCAATGCTGCAATGCACCCAGACACTAAATAATACAGCTTGAAAATATTTAAAGCAAAAATTGACAGAAGTACTGAGGAAATAGGCAACTCCACCATTACAGTAGAATCTTTTCAAATACCTGTCCCCAAAGACATCAGTCCAAATAAGCTGGCAGGGATATATATTTGAACAACACAAAAACCATTCTCTAATATGTAAGCAATTATATATATTATGGATATGTGATATAAAACCAATACTGTAAACTCTCAATTATATGCATAACTCTCATTATATGCATACTCTCATTATATGCATAATGCGTGAGATCAGACTCTCAGCATGGCTATGCTCCATATCATTGGTGCTGCTAAATCAAAAAAAAATTGCTGTCAAGTCAATTCTGAATCACAGACTCTATAGGGTTAGCTTAGTTGTTGTTGCTGGTTGTCATCAAGCCAGCCCCAAATTCATAGCCATCACATGCGCAGAATGAAAAGCTATCTGGTCCTGTGTCATTCCTGTGACTGCTTAGAAATCAGACCATTGTGAACCACTGGCTAATATTTGGAAGTAGATCACCATATCTTTCTCCTTAGTCCATTTTAGTCTGGAAGCTCTGCTGAAGTCTGCAATGGTTAAGATTGTGTGTCAACTTGGATGGACTCAGTGGGTTTTGGCAGTCATGTGACACTGTGATCACTTCCACAATGAGATTTAATATAACACCATCACCACCATGATGGGGTCAGCTGTGAGCAGCCAATCAGCTAAAAGTGGGTTTCTCAGATAAGTAACAGGTGTCAATGGTACATGGACATTCTGGCAAGGTTAGTGGCTTTTTGGCTTCTTTGAATCCTGCAATTGGCTCCTTGTTCATCTGAGCTCCAGTTCTTGGGTCTTGAGCTAGCAGCTTACCTGCCTTCTTGCCTGCTGATCCTAGGATAGCTTGATCTTCTCAACCTGTGAGTAAGAGCCCTGTTCTCTAACCTGTCAATATTGGGTTCACCAGCTCCTGCAGTATCTCAGGAGAACCTTCTATCCTGATCCATTGACTTGGGCCATTACAGCCTCTGTAACTGTGTAAGTCATCTCCTTGACATCATCTCTTTGTGTATAATGTGTGTGATTTACTGGTTTTGTTCTTCTAGAGAACCTGGCCTATGACAGTATCATAGCAACACACAGGCCTCCACTTGACAGGCACAGGGTGCAATGGCCAGAAACTCAACACGGGTTTCCCACATGGAAAGTGAGAATTTTATCAAGGGGCTGCTGCTACTCCCCAAATTTTATTGACACCCTGAAAGAAATTAAAATGACCCATCTAGTGTCTTTCTCCATCATTTCAGAAACAGAAATAGAATCCGTGTTAATTGCTTTTAGTCGTGTCATCACAGCCTATGTTTCTTGTTCAGAAACAACTTCACAGAGGCACACAGTCAGTGGAAGCGGCCACAGTTCAGCCATTGCATGTGTGAGGTGGGTGAGGTAGGGCTTGATTTCCTTGTTTTCATGATTCCTGTCCTTTTTATGGTCTGAAAGGAGCAACTGTGTGAGTTAGTCAACAGGAAAGAACTCATTTATAAAGCAGAGTCCAAAATAGTTAACTCACCATTGCTGCTGTGCTCTTCAGGACTCAACATCAAAGAGTTTGAGTTTGTTTACTCTAGTAACCTCAATTTAGTTGCTTTCTGCATCAAAATGGTTTTCAACATCTGTTCATGAAACATTAGATGTGAGGACCTATCAAATGCCAACTATTTGAACCACTAATGAAAAGAAAATGGCATAGTTTAAACACAACAGGAGAGTGTAATTGAGGTAGCTCAAAAATGGTTTCCTGGTGAAACCCAAGAGACGACTGAAATGAAATATGCCTAAACATAAGAATAGAAAAACAAGCCATAAAAGAATTCTTATGTAAAGATCGCAAATCATCAGAGATTAAATACACACTTTGAAGTATTCTAGCCCAAAATAGTATTCTCCTAATTCCTAGATGAAAAAGAGGGTTTTTTTGAGAAATAAAAATACATATGGTCAACTCAGATCTACCACTAATTTCCTGTGTGATGTCAGGCCAGTTTCTCAACTGTTCTGGGCTTCTATTTCCTTGCTGGGCAAATGGACTTGGAGACATCTGTCATCCCTGGTTCATGAAAGAGGTATGGCAGCACCTTGATGAATATAAACAGCCATTCCAAGAGTATGCAACTGCAGTTGGTTCCATGGAATGTTCTCATGATACCCTTAGGAAAAGATGGAGAAATGGAACAACTTTTTGATTCACAATTAGGTCTTCAAATTACCCCAAAAAGGTAGACAGATGTATTCATTTGCTATTGCTGCATAAAAATTACCCCAAATTTAGCCAGTTAAAACAGTATCTACTTAGTATCTTATGCTTCTGTTGGTCAGAAGTTCAGTGAACTTGACTACATTCTTTGCTTAAGCTTTCACAAACCCTGAGTTGGGTTGTTGGCCAGGTTGGGGGTTTATCAATAGGCCCTGGAGAAAAATCTGTTTCCATCCTCATTCAAGTTGTTGACATAACCCAGTTCCTTGATAGCTGTCAGCTAGGAGTGGCTCTGGGCTTCCCTTTACATCTCCAAACGAACATGAGCTCGTGTAGGCCTCCTCCTGCTTCAGATCTCTGTCTTCTTTCTGCTACCAGGCAGAGAAAGCAGTCTGCTTATAAAAACTCCAGTGATGAGATCATGCCCACCTGCATCCCTGTCTTAATGTCAACTGTGCCATGTAACATAACACAATCACAGGAGTGATATCTCATCATATTCACAGCTTTCAGGATTAAGGCGGGATGCTTGGGGCAGGCCACAGTAGAAATTCTGCTTTCCACAGAAGTAGGCAGTGCAAGTTAAGAACACAGATTTTGGTGAAAACTGACTTGATTTCTAATTCCAGCTCTGTAATCTGATTGCATTTCCACTTAAATTCAGACAAATTCCCCAACCTTTCTAAGATTTACTTTGAGAGCAGTGGGTGCCAATTACTCCTTCTCATATGGTTTGCATTATATGAAATACATGTCAGGGTTCAAAAATATCTGAAAGGATGGATGAATGAGGACATAGAAGGAATATACATAAAATAAGCAGGTGAAACAAAGCTGTGCCACACATTGGATGACAGAGCCAGAATCAACAAAAGTCACAGAGAACTGGAAAAACAAATTTACCAAATCAAGTAAGATGAAGAATACACCCACTCTTCACTTATCAGCATGCTTAAATTCCAAAGCCCAGGTCATTTATGTGAAAAAAGGAGGATGATCACATCATGTCGCAAATTGGAGGACCACAACATCATTGCACAACTACCAAATCACATCATTACATAACTACCAAATCACTAAGAACAGTGGGCAAGCCAAGTTGACACATGACTTTAACCATCACAGTCCACATTACTCCACGTCATACTGTGGAGTTCATTCCTGCCAGACATGTCATTAATGCACAAAATATAAGGTAGTAGGTTTTTTTACTATTGTAAATGCAAAATGCTGGATAACAAGATAAAAAGACTACCACTTAAGTTCTCGAACTCTTTCTAGAAAAAGTACTGCATACCTCATTGCTGAGTATCATTATGGTCACCTTTGGAATACTCTGCTTGGGAAGATATGCACTGACACCAACACCTAGTCTACACTTTAAAGCAATTATGGAACTTGTTTCCTGGAATGGGAATCAGAGCTGTCGTCATATGCCTTTGATGCCCTGAATGTCATCATAATGTCTTCCTTTCAATATTTCCTTTATCTTCAGCTAAAGAAAAAAGTCATTGGGAGCCAGATCAGGTGAGTAGGGAATACAGTTATTTGTTTACTGGCTAAAATCTCCCACACAGACAACTAACAACTAAGTCTGTGAACTTGCCACCTTGCTACCATGTGCAATGGCCTTTCCAGAAAGAGTTCCAAAATTGCTTTGAAGGGTGAATTAGGCACTGGTATCAGTGTATAGCTTCCCAAGGGGAGTAATTTGAAGGTGAGCGTAGTGACAGTCAGCAAAGTGGTATGTAGCACTCAGAACAGCTAAGTTTGCAGACTTAGTTGTCTGTCATCGTAGTCTATGAGTGAGCAGTAAGTACACGAAGTTTCCTTAGTGCCCATAGCAGCTAGGACTCTTGGAGTAAGTTTTTTTAATCAACTGAGGTAGTTTTTCTTTTAGCCTGGGCTGTCTCTTATAGTTATCTTTTTTCATCAGTTATCACTTGTTCTTTGTAATAATTAATGGTTTTATTGCAACTGGTTTTCCTTGTTTGTTTGTTTTTAATGTAAATCACCTCAAAGCTGGTTAGGATGTCTGTAGAATACAACAAGCTGTAACAAGAGAAAAATTTATTTGCCATAATTTCAGGAGACTGCAAGAAAGCCCTATCCATATATGTATAGATGGATATTTGAACAAAGATATTTCAGTCTTGAAATGCCAAGAAGACAGCTTGTACCATACTAAAGTGACAAGGGAGTATGTCAGCCTTGGACAGCAATAGATTAGTGAACTTTTCTATAACATGAAAAACTCTTTTCCTGGGCTTTCTGCTCCATTGTGGTATTTACCTTTAGACTGAACCTTCAAATTAAAAAGAGAAAATGAAATTGTTTCCATTTCTTTGGGTCTTCTCAGATACGGAAAAGCCATGCAATTCTAACTGAAGCAAGTCCTCTGCAAAGATTCCCATTTCTCTCCTTTCTGGAGACACAAGTGACCTGGCTGAGGGCTCGCCTGTGGCAAAGAGAACAAAGCCAATGTATCACTTCCCATCCAAAGAACTGAAGAGTAGGGCGCCTTCTCCGTGTCCTCTGTCTCCCTTCTGTGTGGCTAGAATGCAGAAAGGGAGAAGTAATAAAATGGACAACGCAGTGTGAAGGAAGACTGGAGAGGAATTAACACGTTCACATTGTGATGTCGGCAAAGAATATTTGAACCTACCATGGACCACCAGAAGAGAGAACAACTTGGTCTTGGAAGAAGTACAGGCAGAATTCTCTTTAGATGCAAGGATGGTGACGCTTCCTCTCACTTACTTTGGGTATGTCATCAGCAGGGACAAATTTCTATAGACAAACATCATGCTTGATAAAAAAGAAGACCAGCGCCAAAGGGGAAGACAGGCTGTTAGTGAGATGGACTGACACAGTGGCTGCAACCACAGACCCAAACATACCTACTATCAAGAGGGTGGCACAGGACTGAGCAGCATTTTGGTTCCTTGTTATGAGTCGGAGTCCACTTGACAGTACCCAACACCACCAACAAAGATGGAAGCAAGCCAGAGCTTTGAACCACCCTACAAGATAGCCCTAGGGAGAGCTGCCCACCCAGAAGGAGACCAAGACAGAACTGACAAATAAACCCGCTGGACCAAGCCACTGAGATTTGAGAGTGTATTTGTTACTGCAGCATAGTCTAGCTGTGCTGACTAATACATGTATACTATCTCAAGTTAAAAACACAAATACTACTTGATCTGAAATCAAAGGAGATTCAGTTGGCTTACCACAAATTATCTAAAACAGAAGGCAGTCATTACAAAGGAGTGAGGAACGACTTACTTCTGCATTCGTGTGGATTTATCGTTTATACAGTGCTGTTCCAGTTGATGCAGAGTCGACTGTGACTCACAGCAATCCCATGGGTGTCAGAGTAGGATGCGCTCCACGGGGTTCTCAGTGGCTGATTTCTCAGAAACAGATCACCTGGAGTTTCTTCCAAGGTGCCTCTGGATGGACTCAGACAGCCTTTTGGGGTGTAGCAGAGTGTCCAGCCACATGCACCACCCAGGGACTCTGTTTCCAAATCAAATGATAATAAATAGAATAACCAATAATCTGGGGACATTTACAAAATGTGTAGAGTTTTGTAGACTACTCTGAACAACTGCAAGTTGGTAGTCACCTAAATTTTCGTGAAAAATTATTAATTTAATGAAAAATTATTAATTCTCAAGCAATGCTGAAAAATTGTTCCTGTGATGTGGTCTGAGCCTTATGATAACCCAACTTACTTTATCATACAGGATCAGTGCGAATTTGGGTTTGTCATAGTGAGCTAGTGCTGTTTTAACAAAACTAGCACAGGCAAATGGATTTAAAAAGAGAACTTTTATTTTGTCACAGTCCAGTAGCCTAAAAGTCCAAATTCAGGATATCAGCTTGAGGGGAAGACTTTCTCTTCTAGACCCGGATGAAGGTCCTTGTAGTCAGTCTGGGACTGGGAGCTTCTGAGGCCAGGGCCCTGGGCCCTTTCCAAAGGATGTGCTCAACTCGATGCTTCTTGGTAGTAAGAGGACCCCAGCTCTCTCTGCTAATTTCTTTCCTTTATATCTCAAGAATTTCCCTCAAGGCACAAAACAAACTCACACACTGACCCATTCCCCACTGACACAGCTGCCACACATCCACCCTCCTTAACATCTTAGAGGCGGGATATACAACACAGAGGACTTCACACAATACCAGGAACCGTGGCCCAACCGACCACCACACACATCTTTGGGGGAACACAATTCAATCCAAGACAGGTTCCAACACTAAACCAGTTGCCGTCTAGTCACTTGATCTTATGTGTCACAGGGTAGAACAATGTACCTGTGGTTTCCTTGGCTGTGACCTTTCAGAAGCAGATTGCCAGGACTTTCTTCTGAAGCACTTCTGGGTGTGTCCAATCCTTCAGCTTTTCGGCTAGCAGTTAACGTTTAACCATTTGCACCTGTCAGGACTCCTCCAGGATTAAGGGGTGTTCTAGAAGGCTTAGTCCTAGCATCTTGGGGGGTGGTATCATCCCTCCCTGGGACATCCCAGTGGTTCTTGAAGGCTTCCTTTAGTATGGGGAGTGAGCTGGACATGCTGCCTAGCTGGTGAGATAGGAATAGATGTCTACTTTTTTCCTAAGCTTTGAAAGTATAGTTCATTTTATGCAAGATAAATCTCAGAGAACATTCAGGGGGAGTTGGATTTAATGAGAGGTTCATGGGTGGTATATTATTTCTGTCAAGTAGAAGACACTAGTCTGCAACAGGGTCATAAAAGCAACTGCAGGGCCAGGATTTGTGTTTATCTCTGTGTTTATAGCCCTTGTGAGCAACTCTTATTTATCCAGTCATTGTTTTTCCACGTATATTTATCAGACATATTCAACAGCATGAGAAATAGTTGCTATTAACATAGATTTGGTTAAACCTCTGATCAGTTAGTTGTCCCTCCCCCAGTAGGCACGCTATTGAAAGACTGAAGACTTTATGGCAAAATCATTAATTTCAACTAACTGAAATATTTTTTAGAAACGCAAGAGGTGTTAGCTTTATGTCTTTACTTTTCCAAACCTCTTTAATCGAGTAGATGCATTAATTGAAGGAGCATCAGTTTTCTTTAATATATGTGTATCTTCCAGGCTTGCATAACCATTTTTTCACATATTCCAAAGAGCAATTTAGCCTACTACATAATTTTCAAAAATCATTTCACGTCTCCTACTCATAGCAGCAGAACAATGATATATTATATAGTTGAACAGTGATGTACGTGGTAGGAAAATGATACACTGAACAGTGGCGTACATAGCAGGACAATGATGTACATGGCAGGACAATGATAGATTGAACAATGATATGCACAGCCAGACAGCGATGACACACTGAACAGTGATACACATATCATTGTAATATGAATGATGGGATATATTGAACAGTGATGTATATGACAGGACAATGATACACTGAACAGTGATACACACAGCAGGACGATGATACATTGAGCAACGAGGTACACGGCAGGACAATGATCATTTCTTTGCCCAGCAAGAATGCTCAATGATCTGAACCCACCTGCTCTCCAAGCTAAGGAGGAAAGGAAGGCAAAGTAAGCTAGGGCCCTGAGGAAGGTTCTTCACTGACGTTTTTTAGATCACTATTTACTTTTCTCTGGTCTTGTTCTGTCAGGTATGGTAAGTTTTCTGACTTAAGATGCCTTAAAGCAGAGATGTCAGGCTAAATTCGGAGCATATGCACACTAGGAGGAACTTTGTCTTAGTTATCTCCTGCTGCTAGAACAGAAATACCCTGAGTGGGTGGTTTGAATAAATAAAAATTAACTTTCTCACAGTTTAGGAGGCTGAAGTCCAAATGCCAGGTGCAGGCTCTAGGAGACATCTCTGTCTGTCTCTGTCTCTGTCTCTGTCTCTCCCTCTGTGTGTATGTGTGTGTCCACAGTGGGAGAATGCTCCTGTTTCTTTTCTTTTGATGGGAAAGAGTTTGGTTTTGGTTTAAAGGTAATCGTTTCTATTTCTAGGTTTCTCAGCAGCAAACGGAGTGAGCCTTCCTCTCTGTGCTCACATGTGCACTTTATTTGCTGTTTTATAGCTCAAAGCCCCTAGGGTCGCCATGAGTCGGACCCAACTCGAGGCCACTTGGCTTGGCTTGGCTTGGCTTGTCCTCGTTCAAAAGAAGTTGACTTAAAACATACCCTCCATTAATGCTGCCACATTGACACAACAGAAGAAACCCATTCCCGTGCTGGATGATGACCACAGTGATAAAACCCACCCACTTGCCTTCGAGTTGATTCTAACTCACCGCGACCCTGTGGGACAGAGTAGAACTGCCCCCGTAGGTTCCAAAGCTGTGAGTCTTGATGGAGGCAGACTGTCACATCTTTCTCCCACAGCATGGTGGTAGACTTCAGCTGTCAGCCTCTCAGTTAAACAGCCTAGTGCTTAACCACTGCTCCACCGGGCTGCAGCCACAAGTGTAAAAAACCAAACTAAACCCATTGCCATCAAGTCAGTTCTCACTCATAGTGACCCCGTAGAACTGAATAGATCTGTCCTGTACTGTTTTCAAGGAGTATGTGATGGATTTGAACTGCCAACCTTTTGGTTGGCAGCCTTAGCTCTTAACCACTATGCCACTGGGTTTCCAACCACAGTTACAGGGGTTAAGATTTACAACAGATCTTTGGGGGACACGATTCCATCCCTAACACCTTCCAAATTCTCTCATAGACTTGAGAACAGGAATTCATCCCCCCTCTTCTGATGCCGCCACTTCCCAATGTATGTCCGCGTTACAGAATGCCACAACTAATGTATTATTCATTTGAAATCCTCCTACATCCTGTTGTGGTTGTGGTTGTTGGGTATGGTTGAGGTGCTGACTCATAGCAACCCTATGTACAACAGAACAGAATGCTGCCAGTCCTGTGCCATCCTCGTACCCTGTACCACGTATGAGTCCACTGGTGCAGCCACTAAGCCACCAGACTGGCAGAGGAATGGTGGTCATATGTCCTAGCCAGTAAGAAACACAGTAAGTACCCCCAAAAATGTCTGGTAAGCAATCTAAATTGTCATCTGCTAGCTGACTCTTCAAATCACAGAGAATCATCAAGCTAGAATACAACAAACATGCAGAAGAATACACAAAACATAAATTAACAGCCTGGAGACTTATTATACAGAGAACATGGTTAATCACCTCTAGATTTAGAAAAGGAAAATTTCCAACACTTCAGAAGCCCCCTTAGGCTCCCTCCCAAATGTTAGCTCCCTAAAGGTAACCTAAAGGATCCCCAGTGGTGCAGTGGAAGAGCTCAGCTGCTAACCAGAAGGTTGGCAGTTCAGATCCACCAACAACCACTTGCAAACCCTATGAGGCAGTTCTACTCTGTCATATAGGGTTGCTATGAGTTGGAATTGACCTGATAGCCATGCATTTGGTCTTGGTTTAAAGGTAACCACAACCTTGACTTCTCACACTGTAATCTAGCTTTTGCTGTCTAGAAACTTCAGTAACTGGGATCATGCTGTATGTATTCTATGATGCCTGGGTCTTTCACTCGATGTCGTGATGTGAGGTTCATCCAGGTTGTTGCATGTAGCTCTAGTATGATCATTGTCCCAGTTGTGTCATAGTCCACTGTAAGACTATGTTACAGTTTACACTTCCTTTGGATGGTTGATAGACGCTTGGGCTATTTCTCACTTTTAAAGCTCCCAAGTAGACTGTTTCTTCTCACCCGTGTGTTCTAGTGCCTCTGCACATGCATGAACAAGTTTTATGTGGCAAAACCATCTTTTGCTGTCCTGTGGTTTGCCTTAACAGCAAAAAAATTAAATATTCAACTTATGTTTCTTGACAAACTGCAAGACATTCTGCTTGACCATGTAAAGGAGGTTCACAGAGAGCACCACTCAGTCAGAACAAGCATCCTTCGCTCTCCTGCCCACGCATCTACATGCTACCCTGCCACCAGGTTGGTGGAACAGAAGGCAAAATCTCAGATGCACAAACTTCAGCTTTAAATGGCATGCTTTCACTAGAGATGAGAGACAATGACTTATAATTGAGCACTCAGCTGATTTTAATATTCCTGGCCCTACCCAGTGAGATTCAGGTGTAGGACGGCTGAGGTCTTGTTTTTGTTTCTTTAGGTCACTGAAGCCAAAGCCATTGCCGTCAAGTCAATTCTGACTCATCAACACTGTGGACAGAGTAGAACTGCCCCGTAGAGATTCCAAGGAGTGCCTAGTGGATTTGAACTGCCAACCTTCTGGTTAGCAGATGTAGCACTAAGCTGCTACATCATCAAGGTTTCCTTCAGCTTACTGGACAAACAGAAATTGTACCCAGAGGAAAATATATTTACTCAGGTATGTGAATGTGTGTCATGTGCGTGGTGTGGATGTGTGTGCATGTGTGTGTGTGTACATATGTGTGCACACACACGTGTGTGTGTGTTACTCACCAGGGAGTGGGGAGGAGCAGAAAGAGGGTGGAGAGCTATGGAAGGCACCATGATCCCCAAATTAGCTTAAGGTTTCAGATAGTTATTGGGGAGATGAAAACACTCCTGTAGTATCAGATTTGTGAGCAGGTTTCTCAATCCACAAATATTCTTTGATGTGTGACCAGCCAGGAAGCACACCACAATTAGCAAGCACTCATGGGCCCTGCCCCCAGGAGCTCGCATCCACTGCTTTTAAATGAATCAGTAGAAATGCAGTCAACTTCACTCTGCCGTCAAAATGAGTTTATTGAAGTATTAGAGTTGGTGACATACCAGTAAACTAAAAAGGGAGAGAGGGACAAACAGTGTGATGGGTGAGCTCCCAGGTCCTCCTGTGGGAAAAGCTCCCTTTGCTTCTGGGGTCTGTGGACAGAGCTGAGTCCTGATGTTGAGGACCTCTCACCGCAGCCTCTGTTGGCTCCTCTGGTTTCCAAGACGGCAGCTCTGGAATTGGGAATAAAAGGATCTCACAGCAGAACTCATCAGCTAGAGGAGGAGTCCAGTGGTTCCAAAACGGAGCTCACTCCTCAGTGGAGGCTGGAGAATCCTCACCCTCCGTAGTAAGATGGGTGGCGACAGCAAGAGCCATAACCTCCAAAGCCACAGCCAAATCCTCCGCAGCCACAGAGCTGGCTTACCGGCCTGCGGAAGCTGTCCCAGCCCAGCCATAGCCACTGCCCGGGCCACCCAAGCCCCCATAGCCAAAGCCAAGGCCTCCACAGTAGCTGCCGTAGTGGATCGTGGTGTCAGGGACTATTGGTCTGCTTGGGTATTCAGGCAAGTTTCCCGAGTGTGACTGTCACCAGCAACCTGAGGCTGTTGTATCCCCTCAGCAATGGGTGAGACAAGCCACTCAGATGTGCCCAATTCTGATGGTCGATTGAATTGTTCAAAAAAATCTCTGCACCCTGTTAGGGAAAACTTTAGGACAACTCCTGACGATCATTAAAGATCTTTCCTTTTGATTTCAGTGCTGTCTGGATTCTACAGGACGTTTCTGTTCCCTGAGGAAAGCTGAACTCAGTGATGTCATATTTGTAAAAAGGTGAAGTTGTAAAATAACTAAGTATGATATTTTCTTTGTAAACAATAAACTCTGCTTTGACCCTGACATACGAAGCTGTGAGATCAGCCAGCGCAGTGTCAGCCGCTTCCAATCGCCACAGCTGGAATGGTTCTTTCATCCCCATCCCTTTCCAGATTTTCCTATCCTTTGTTTAATGGAACCATTTAACAAAGATTTATTGCCCACCTAAAGCATTCCAGGAAAGCCTGGTGGCATAGTGGTTAAGAGCTACAGCTGCTAATCAAAGGTCAGCAGTTCAGATCCACCAGGTGCTCCTTGGAAACTCTATGGGACAGTTCTAACCTGTTCTACAGTGTGACTAGGAGTCAAAACTGGCTCAATGGCAGTTGGTTTGGGTTTTTTTTTTTTTTTTTTTTTTGTGGATAGCATCCCAAAGAGCTCTTGTGGTGCAGTGGTGAAGCTCTCAGATGCTAACTGAGGTTGGTGGCTTGAATGCCCCCAGCAGCTTTTTAGAAGACCTGGGGGTCTGCTTCTGTGAAGTTTCCAGCTGTGGAAGCTTAATGGGGCCTTTCAGTTAGGTTGCTGTGAGTTGGGATCAACCCGTGGGCATATGACAACAACAGTGTAAGAACCCAGGCCCTGTGCTGGGAGCCAGAGATACAGTTGCCAACAAGAACTAGCCTTCTCAAACCAACAAGTCCATTTTTGTTGTTTAAGGTAACACAAGAACTAACAGTTCCTACACAAATCCAACAAAATGTGGTCAATAGCCCCAAAAAACCAAATTAATTTTTTAAAAGGCAGAAGAAAAAGAACACCATACAGGAGGAGTTTCTTTCCGTACACATGACTACATCTTGCTTGGTGCTATTTATGACATTTTTGATGGCCCTTAGCTCTGAGTACAAGATACTTTTCCTTTCTTAAATGTTTATGTGACAAAGTGAGTTAAGTGCTATGTCTGCTAACCAGAAGTTCAGCAGTTCAAATCTGACAGATGCTCTAAGGATACTCTATGGGACAGTTCTAGTTCTACTCTGACCTCTAAGGTTACTATGAGTTGGACCTGACTCAGTGACAGTGAGTTGAGTTTGATTGGGGGTAAATGTTTATATGGGATAACAGCTAACATCACTGCGAGCATGAGTTGTGAGATAATATTTTTTTTTAATCACAATTTTTTCTTCACCATCTTCTTCCATTTTAAATGAAAGGCTTCTCCAAAGAGATTAACATTCAGGTGTTGGCTCCTCCCACCCAACCTAGACCTTCACCTAGAAACCAGGAACCCTTTCCACCTTACTAGAATTCCTCCCACCATCAGTAAACAGGGGAAGAGAAGCTGTTTTCTGAAAGTCTGGAGCTCCATTTTTCTGTTCCCTAAGGAAAGCTGAGCTAAATGATGTAATATTTTTTAAAAGGTGAAGTTGTAAAATAACGAAATATAATATTTTCCTTGTGAACAATAAAATCTGCTAATGTATTCACGCTTAGGGTTTAGAATGATTGCCATTTAGCCAGGTGTATCAAAGCCAATTTTAAAAAAAGAAGCAGCAATAGAAACAGTTTATGAAGTATTAAAAATAACTTCAGGTTGTCATTGCCCTCAGGTGCCTTTTGAGTCAGCTGCAAGTTAACACAACTTTAACGAAAAAATGTTGCCTGGTCCCACACCATCTCCTCATCGTTGTGTCTGGGCCCATTGTTTCAGCCACCACACCAGTCCGTCTCATTAAGATTTTGCCTTGGTTTTGCCAATACTCTACCAAACATGATGTCATTTTTCTAGGAAGTGGTCTTTCTTGGTGATGTGTCCAACGTAAGTGAGCCAAGTCTCCCTATCCTCTTTTCTAAGGAGCATTCTGGTTGTACTTCTTCTAAGACTGAAATTAGAATGGATTTAGCACAATCATTTTATAGATGGCGAAGTTTTCATTTAGAAAAGACACGCTTCTATGTCGCAGTCCAAACTAGAGTCCCAGTCTGTCACCATCAGCTGCATCTTCTGTCACGCCACTCTCTCTTCACGACATTTATATACAACAAAGCCAAAAGCAAGAAATATGTCATAATCACTGAAAAGAAGGACAGTTCTCTTTGGCCTTCTCCACTGAGGAACTCCCTTGTTGACTTCTGATCAATATGCTGATCAGCGTGGTCTCCTTTTGGCTGAAACTCAAGGGATGAAAATTAGCAAGTGGAACTGAACCACTTGGCCTCTCTGAGATGACTACCAAGATGCTTGGTGCTTTGATTGTTCAAAGCGTGTAAAACTGAGAACAGCAAAAAAAAAGTCTAAAAACATTATGCTGAGTGAAAGTAGTCAGCAACAAAAGGACAAATATTGTATGAGACCCATGTACAGACCCATGCATAGAAGAAAAGACTCTTTGATGGCTGCAAGAGTGGGGAGGGAGGGAGGGTTTAGATTAGATAGTTAATAGAAATTTGGTTGGGTGAAATCAGTGGCAGCACACATTAGAAAGAAAATCAATAGTAACTGGACTTCAACACAACTTGAATACTCCTCCCATCTTAACCCAATATTGCAAGGATAGAGTAGCTGGGGTGGGGGTCTGGGGACCACACTGTCAGGTGAAATCGAGGCCAACTGGCACGGCCAGTATTTTGCTAATGAGGACTCTCTGCAGCTCTCATTGGTGAGTGGTGTCTGTGGTCTTAAAAGCTGCCAGTCTGCCACCCGTGGGTACAGCAAATGGTCCCAACTCAACAGGGAAGGATGATCACCAAGGACAAGAATGACATGAGGAAAAGAGAACCCAGAAGACAGAGAGACCCATGTGAGTGGGTCTCTGCATAGACCTGTGATCAGAAGAACCAGATGGTGCCCAGCCACCACCAGTGATAGCCACAATGGAGCTCACAAAGTTGAGTCTCACTGACAACAAGAAAATAAATAGGGGTGCACCCTGAGATCTCTGATAAAAGACCACAGTTGAAGGTGAGGGGGCTTCGGGGTTCACTTGGGAGCATGGCCCCTGGCCCTGATGCTTCCCCTGTCCATAAATCATAATGAAGTCAACTTTTCGGATGCAGTAGATTGAATTTGGCGACTCAGAGTGACTGTATCTTGTGGGAATTTTACGGTTCTGTGCACTTATAGGATGTCATCCTGCTGACCTCTTGCTGGAGGAAAGGGAGTGGGTGGAGAGGAGAGAACAGGAGACTGTTGGGAGGATAGGACATGTACGGAGCAGAGAAGAGGGGTATGCTGTCACCTGGCAGGGAGAGCAGTGGGAGCTGCATATAGGTGAGCATGAGAATTTATATGGAAATGTACATTTTCATTCAATCATGATAAAAAAAAAAAATTTTTAAAGTCCAAAAGTCTTAGAGCCGAAAATGTAAGTCCACCTCTTTCTTGTTCAAAACCAAAAATAAACCCCACTACCATCGAGTTGGGTCTGACTCATAGCAACCCTGGAGGTCAGAGTAAAAGTGCCCCATAGAGTTTCCAAGGAGTGCCCAGAGGATTTGAACTGCTGACCTTTCGGTTAGCAGACATAGCACTTAACCCACTATGCCACCAGGGTTTCCTTCTTCTTATCCAAGGGATTACAAATGTATTTCTTCACTGAGAGGTAAGCATAAAAGCAAAGCTGAATGCTAAGTGGGCTTCTTTCTCGGCCCCAGCTGAGGACTCACCACCATCAGTGGCAAATGCTTTTGAATTCCAACAAGAGGTACTAATCTAGTTTCGAAACTGAGCGTGTAGATCACAGCACATGGCACTGGAAGATGAGCCCCTGGGCTGGAAGGCATTCAGAGCGCACAGTGAGTGCAACAATGGACTGGAGTCTACCAGCAGTCATGGAGACAGCTTGGGACCAGGTAACATTTTGTTCCCCTGGGCCTGGGGCTACCATGAGTTGGACTCAATGCAACTACAACTAACAACAGGTCCCCCTAGGCTGGGCTGGCAAAGAAGGCAGTACAGACCTGCATCTGCAGACTCAGATCCCCAGCCTTCCCCCAGTAAACATGTGGAAGAGGCCAAGACAAGAACTGGACAGGAGAGGGTTTTTCTGGAAATGGTTTTTGAAGAAACTTGACTTGGCATTTTCCAACGCACTCCCATAGAAAGTTTCCCCCTACCTGCCTCCTTATCACTTACCTGGTCTTACAGCGGGTCACCCCACTGTATCCCCCATGGGAACATGGCAGACTTGTCCCACTGACTCAGGCCCGTGAAAGCGTCTAACAGGTGAAAGACTAAATGGCCCATGGCCAATGGCAATGGCGCCTACGGCTTGGTTTCAGAGCAACTCTGCTTCTGTTTGTGGTTGTTTCCAGGTGTGTGCTTCTTGACCACCAGATGGAAACCTATGGCAAGACGTCACTCTGGGTTGTCTTACACGGGGTGCACACTCAGAGGAATCTCTGGAAGGTTGAGAGACCTCAGCAGAAAGATTCTAGAAGATTCCACAGGATACATAAACTGAGAAACAGGGACAGCAGTCCTAGAACCCCAGCAGGGAAATTTCTGAGGAGCCCACAAAAATTTCTGTGCAAGGGACTATCACCAGTCACCACTGAGCTGTTTCTCACACATGGCAAGCCTGTATGTGTCCTAACAGACCCAAGCTCCACAGAGTTTTTGATGGATGATTTTTGAGGTGAAGTAGATCATCAGGCCTCTCCTGATGGGACTTCTCAGTTAGCAGCCATGCTGAGACTTATGCAAAAGACAGTCGGCTCTGAAATAGCCACCAGAGAAAGAAGTCTCCTTTCCCAGATTTACAGATGGCTGTGTCTCTATCCTGTCCCCTGATTTAACCCTGGGGGACTCGGAGCAAACTAGAGAGTAAGGGAGAGACATAGGAGCCTGTGGCAAAAGTCCACCCTTGCCTCTCCCCCAACTACTGCTGGGAATCTCTTTCCTGCGTTCCTGGTCTCTCCCGGCTGCCATAGGCACAGACCAAGGTGCAATGGGAAGCTGTACCCCTAAAATGTGTTTAAGTTTGATTTTTACCCAGAACCAGACATATACAGTCTTTAACTGGAACTATTCTTGAGACTAAAATGACCAGAGGACTGCATATGTGTGTGTGTGTGTATGTGTGTGTCTGTGTCTGTGTGTTTTAGTTGATCTAGAGAGAAAACGAGCAGCATAGCTCACAAAATTTGATACAAGGTGCAGAGCAAAACTAGCATTCAGTGGCAATTGTGGAAAAAATTAAATTCCAGCCCTCTTATAGCAAGCAGAACTCCCACTGAGTTCTATTTGTTCAACATAACAAATAGAAACTTTAAAACATATATCAAAACCTGTGTGAATCATGTCTAGAAATTAATGGTAGGATATCTTTGAGAGGAATCCTGGTTGCACAGTGGTTAAGGCTGGGCTGCTAACCAAAAGGCCAGCAGTTCAAATCCACCAGCCACTCTTTGGAAGCCCTGTGGTGAAGTTCTACTCTGCCCTGTAGGGTTGCTATGGATTAGAAAAGACTCAAAGGCAACAGGTTTGGTTTGGTTTGATTTGGTTTGGGTGGTGAAATCATCCTCCCAGACTGAGCAAGTCTGTGGGATAAGCAGCCCGTATCTCTACAGCCCTGTATGAAAGGAGGCTATCCGTGAATGAGTGTAAGCAGCCACGTTGTGTTCATATAAGGACTCTGAGATACACTCTTCTTGTCTCGGTCTCCCATTTTATGGACCATGCTACATTGCAGAATGTAAAAGCCTAGTCTGGATACCATGATAACATGGGATCCCACAGTCACACCCCTGAGCACCTTAATCAAAGAGTCATCCAATGAGGCCTCAGTGAATGTGGTTTTGTGTTGTGTGTTTTCATCCTGGTCACCAAAAAGACAGCAACTCTTTCCGAGAGGGAGTCCAGAGCCTCCTCCTAGTGCCGCAGCCAGCAGGCTCCCATCACAGCAGGAGAAATCAATGCTGCCAGTGAAAGGCCACAGATTCCACACAGCCAGGCTGTTGAGACCTGGAGCCACATCCTCAGAGGAGACAGCCAGCTTTCAACAGAGGTGGCAGAAAAAGAAACATTTGTTAGAAATCAATGAATAAAGATATAGCCACTGGCTAGAAGAACGTCCTTCAAATACAGAGAAATAAAGTCCTGGAAGCAATGCAAACATGTCCCCAAGCAAGACCCAGCTGAGGCATAAAGGAAGAATCATGGAGACAATGGAATTTCTTCTAAGCAAAATGGATAAAATCATGATTAACACTGATTATTGATTGATTATTGCCATTGGGAAGATGTCACCACATTACTGTGAAGAAACTGAGGGATTTATTGATAGTCTGTGGTTAAGTGCTACATCCACTAACCAAAAGTTTGACAGTTCAAATCCACCAGGTACTCCTTGGAAACTATGGGGCAGTTCCACTCTGACCTATCAGACCACTGTGACTCAGAATCCACTCAGCGGCAGTGGATTTGGGTTTTTTTGGTTGTTGTTTGGCAAGGGTGATGATCTTAGGATAGAAGCTGACATGCTTTTATTCCTGGAAATCGCTGGTGGCTGTGGACTTGGGATGGGAAGATGGAGCGTTGAATGTTTATTAAGGAGAGCTCCCAGGATCACAGCTGATGGAGGGACCAGAAGGATGCAGAGGTGTACAGAGAATGAAACGGGTCTCTGATAACATCACAGCAGCCTCAGTTGACCCCACACGTCCTCTGCAGCTAGGCTGACCCTTCAGTGTCTTGCCAGGATATACTGAGATAGCCAGACATTTACCATCCCATAGAGTCAGCCCCTGGCTGGTATGAATGCTTTTCACACTGGGCTGCTAAATGAGTGGCTGGAACTTCAAGTTCACCCAGAGGGGCCTCAGAAGAAAGGCCTGGCAATCTCCTTCCAAAAGATCAGCAATTGAAAATCCAGTGGGGCACAGGTCTGCTCTGACACACATAGGGTCCCCACAAGTCAGAATGGACTCTGGGGTAACTGGTTCTACCCTTGTATTGATCAGTCACTGAACGCGACCTCCCAAGGAGAAGTGTGGAGTTGAGTGAGGGAGTTCGAAGTTGAGCTGTTCCTTGAAGGAGCCAACTGGAAGGCTCTGTGCTGAGCATCCCCACTGTGATGCCGCACCATGTAGTGCTACCAGAACGCCAAACTCACCGCCAAAGAGTCATCTCCAACTCTTCCCTACTAGAACTGTTTGCTAGTCAATGCATTAATTACTTTGACATCTTGGGTGCTACAATGGTCCTGCAAACCCTGGTGGTGTCGTGATTAAGAGCCATAGCTGCTCATCAAAAGGCTGGCAGTTCAAGTCCACCAGGAACTCCTTTGAAACTCTGTGGGGCAGTTCTACTTTGTCCTATAGGGTCACTATGAATAAGAATCAACTTAACAGCAATGGTTGTGTTTTTATCTTGGCCCTGGTGCTTTTTTCCCCTCTCCTGCCTAAGTAGAGAAACCCTGGCAGTGTAGTGGTTAAGAGTGATGGTTGCTAACCAAAAGGTCAGCAGTTGAAATCCACCAGTTGCTGCTAGGAAACCCTGTGGGACAGTTCTTCTCTGTCCTATAGGGTTGCTATGGGTTGGAATGGGCTTGATGGCAGTGAGTTTTTTTGTTTCACCTGAGTAGAGTTGTATTGCAATCTATCAGTTGTCACACGTACATCAGGCTTATTCCCCTGCCACTTCAGTCCTGATTAAATTCAGCGTGAACTTTGGCCTTGAACAAAAGGAGAAACAAATCTAGCCCTGCTCCTTGGATTTATGAGAGTGAATAGGAAATGCACCTACATTTTCTAATCATCTGCAACCAGTCTATTCACAATACTAAACACTGCCCAGCTTATCGTACTCCAGGTTAAAAGAATGGGTTTTTTGTTTGCTTTTTGTTTTTTAAACACAAGAAAACTAGCCCTTGGGAAGTACAATAACAGCCAGGATCACAGAGCTGTAAGATGCAGAGCTGGGGATTGAACCCAGGACCGTGACTCCAAAGCACCTAGGACTGCTCAGCACAGCAGGCCAAGAAGCCTGGAGAGAGAAATGTACTAAACAGTGAACTCTAGTTGGACCTGGGTTTAGTCTTGGAGGCACAGGTGGTTGAGGGTTAGAATTCTTGCCTTCTGAGCAGAAGACCTGGGTTTGACTCACAACTGATGTATCTCTGTATCTCGTGTGCATCCACCCATCAGTGGAGGTTTGCATCACATCCGTGATTCTGAACAGATTTCAGGAGAACTTTCAGGCCAACATGGGCTAGGAAAAAAGCTCCGGCCATCTCCTTCTGACAAGTAGCCGGTGAAAATCTTATGGATCCCAACAGTGCCACTCTGCCCCCGATCATGGGGAGGGCACAGGACCCAGCAGCATTTGTTCCCTTGTCTGTGGGCCACCATAAGTCATCACGACCTGACCACTAACAGCAACAGAGTTTGGAAAAGGACAGTGGTACAGCTGGGGGGCAGATGGTCAGCAGGAAGGGATGGTGGAACCCACCAGCAAGCTTATGTGGTTTTCTCCACTCCGGGTAGCTGCAGAGTCAGGACAGGGAAGGCAGTTGACCTGGTTACCCAGAATTCCTTGGGTCTGTGAGACGGATGTGGCCATAGTTCCAGAACTTACAAAATCTGGGACAGAAACGAGAGCAGGATGGAGTCCCACGTGGACTAGGACGAGACCAGAGGCACCGGCACGGGATGCAGAGAAGACACAAGAAGAAATCTTCTTCCTGTTTTCTTTTTCTTTTGCTCAAGTGCAGGTTTACAGCTCATGTTCTTGTTCAAAAATATAGACGCACACCTTTCCATGATGTCAGTACACTCCCTGCGCTGTGTCAGCGCTCTCTGCATTCTCTCTCCCCGCTGGGCTCAATAAGGCCATCTTCCAAGTCCCTGTCCCTTTCTACTTTCTCATCCTACTGTAGGATAGAAGTTGCCACTCAGTCTTGTAAATCTGATTGAACTGTTATTTTCTGTTTTACAGGCCTGTCTACTCTTTAAGGAATATTTTCAATTCTGGGTTAGCAGTGTCCAAGGGCCATGATCTCTGGGGTTAGACCAGTAAGTCTGGCCTTTTTTCACAAACTGGAACTCCGTTCTGCGTTCTGTGTTTTTCTCCTGTTCCGTCAGAAGCTGTCTGCTGTGCACCCTGTCAGAGCAGCAGGTGGCAGAAGCTGGGCACCATCTGGTTCACCTGGTCTCAGGCTGGTGGAGGCTCTGGGTCACCCGGTCCCTTAGTTCTTCGTGCTAAGATTTTCCTTGTGTCTTTGTTTTGATTTCTTTGTTTATTTGTTTTTCTATTCTCCTTTGCTGTGGACAGGATGAGACCAATACATGTATCTTAGATGGTGGCTCATGAGCTTTGAAGATCCCAGATGCTACTCATTTAAGTCTAAGTTCCAGACCTGGACGCTCAATGTCAGTCACAGGAGCAACAAGGAAACACCACCCACGCATCCAGTGGCCTCTGTAGGTTCCACAGTGTGCTGCTGCTGAGCAACCAGCCTTACTGAGCTGACACTGTGCATGACCTTTCCCTCCAAGAACTGCAAAGCCACGGTGGGAAGAGCAGCCCAGCGATGGCCAGACTCACCAATCCCTACCTCGGGTGGAGCAGTGAAAAAATACACAAACCACGAAAAACTCAAAATAAAAAAGAATAAATTATCTGGCCAAGGAGGCAAATTTCAGAGCTGGAAACCATGCGGGCAGGGCCCGGAGTGGGTCTCATTCTCTAACAAGCTGCCTCCACTGGCTGTCACAGTGCGAATGATCTGAAGAGCTAATTCTTGCTAAGGTCATAATTGCTGAAAGGCTTCACAGAATTTGCTGCCAGGGTTATCTGTCTGTAAACCGGGACGTCTTCCCAGACAAAGCAAAGATACTTGAGAGATAAAGGACTCTTGAATAACAGAATGACAGGTGCTATTAGCAGACTGCTTAGGGTCTTGAGACCTAGAATTTCTGGGTGAGGAATTCCTTCAGCACATCTTTCAGATCTTACTACATGGGCACCCATCTAATCTGCCTTTAAAAACCCTAGCCTTACCTGAAACTAATGTCCTGAACATGTTTTGCAAAGAGAGCAGTGTTGGGGTCCCCTGTTTGGGGTAATCCCACAACAAACAGCAGTTTCTGGGCACCCTCCCTTGCTTTCCTCTTCCACCTCACCTGCTCTCCCTCTTTCTCAGTCCTCAAGATCACACTGCTCCAAGCCACCCTGATTTCTTTGCAGTTTCTAGAACATTCCCTATCATTTCCTGGTAGAAGACTGCCCATGCCATACCCGCTGTGGAAACCCTGGTTGTGTAGTACAGAAATGCTACATCTGCTAACTAAAAATTTACCAGTTCAAATCTGCCAAGTGCTCATTGCAAACTCTATGGAGCAGTTCTACTTTGCCCTATAGGGTCTCTATGAGTCAGAATTGACTTAGTGGCACATGGTTTGGTATTATTTGGTTTATTCACTCTGTGGGAAACCCTGCTGGTGTAGTGGTTAAGTGCTATAGCTACTTACCAAAAGGTCAGCATTCAAATCCACCAGGTGTTCCTTGGAAACACTATGAGGCAGTTCTTCTCTGACCTATAGTATTACTGTCAGTCAGTATCAACTCAAGGCAGAGGGTTTAGTTTGTGGTTTTATTTCCTCTGTGGAAATGTCTTCCTTCAATGTTTGACGAGGCCAGCTGCTTCATGTTGCTCAGGTCTCTGCCTCATGTCATCACCCAAAGATGCCACAGCCAGTCAGCCACACAACCTCATACACATCCTGCACCCACCCGAGCGCAGTGCTTACTCCAGTATGTAGTTACCACCATCTTCACCATCTGCCTCCTCCTCTGGACCCCAGGAAGGATGCTTGAGGACACGACCAGCTCAGTGGGAAACAAGGCAACGTCTGAGAGTGGCAGCGAAGGGTGGGAAAGGAGGGAGGAAGTGCTTCTGTCAGCAGCCAGTTACTTCCCTCACAAGGAACTTTGCAAGACTTCTCTAACCAGAGATTCCAGGGGGAAAAATCTGTATGGAACAAGTGTTGTTGGGAATGTAGAGAAATTGGAACGCTCACACATTGCTGAGGGGAATGCCAAGTGGTACAGCACTGTGGGAGACGGGCTGGTGTTTCTTGATTACAACTCCTGTTGTAATCATTGCTGCATGACATTGGGTCCATTACAGTTTATAGTGACTCTGTAGGACAGAGAGGAACTGTCCCATAGGGTTTCCAAGGAATGACTGGTAGATTCAAACTGCTGACCTTTTGGATAGCAGCCATAGAATTTAACCGCTTCACCCCAGGGCTTCGGTAGAACTTCCATAGGCCCCAGGAGTCCCAACCCTAGGAATGTACCCCAAAGCAAACCACACCATTTACCGTCATGCAGATTCTGACTCACAGAGACCCGTGTGTTGCAGGGTAGAACTGCACTCCATAGGGTTTTCATGGCTGTGACCTTTCAGAATCAGACGAGTTGCCCTCTGAGATTCAAACCACCAAATGTTTCTAATGGTGTCAACAGGAGTCAAGCACTTAACCATTTGCACTCCTCAGGGACTGCTAGGTGTCCATCTAAAAGAACTGAACACAGGAACACAAACAGGTACTTGTACACTTGCATTTAGCACTGTACTGTTCACAACAACCAAAAGCTGGAAATAACTCTAAATGTCCATTAGCTGATGAATGGATAAACAAACGTGGATTATGTGTACAACGGAATATTAGTCATGAAGAGGAATGAAGTTCTGACACAAGGTACAACGTGGGGGAATGTTGACAACACGCACTGAAATAAGTGAAATCAGTCGGTCACAAAAGGACAAACATGCGATGGTGCCCCTTACACGAAACAGACAACTATTAACAAAAAAGTCAGCAGTTCAAACCCACCAGCCACTCCAAGGAAACCCAACAGGGCAATTCTACTCTGCCCTACAGAGTCACTGTGAGCTGGAATTAACTCGAAGGCACCTAACAACAGCAATGACATAATACCTCAGTTCATTATTGATTTCCAGGAGTGGCACGGAAGTGGAAATGAGAGTAGTGAGTTTCTCTCGGGAGTTGTACACTATTGCATAACTATTGCATAGCAACCAATAGGGGTGACATTTGGACAACATGAAGAACACAATTGTCATGGATTGAATTGTGTACCCCAGAAACATATATAACAATTTTGCTAGGCCATGATTACTGGTATTGTGTGATTTTCCTTTGAAGTCCAACAACTAAGTCCATGAAATTAACTGTTGGGAGTGCTATATACCTCTTTGCTGGATATCACTAGAGTCACCTTCAAAGTTCTCCCCTTGGGAAGCTACGCACTGATGCCAGTGCTTAGTCCACCTTTCAAAGCAATCTTGGTACTCTTTCTAGAATGGCCATTGCACACAGAGGCAATTTCTCAAACTTAATTCTATAGTTGTCTGTGAGGGAGATTTTAGCAGTAAACAAATAAACTGTACTGGAATATTCTCCCTACTCACCTGATCTGGCCTCCAGTGACTTTTTTCTTTAGCCAAAGACACGGGAAATATTGAAAGGAAGACATTTTGATGACTTTCAGAACATCAAAGATATATGCTGACAGCTCTGATGGGCATTCCAGAAAAAGAGCTCCAAAATTGCTTTGAAGGGTGGACTAGCCACTAGCATCCCTGCATAGCTTCCCAAGGAGAGTACTGTAACGATCGGCAATGAGGTATGGAATACATTTTTTCTAGGATGAGTTCTCCAACTTAATTGTCAGTTCTCACCTAGGTTGTAAACTGTTCCTCTCTGATGTTAATGTGGGAGGATGGGCCATGGTGGTGTTGGTGAGGCAGGCCTCAATCTAGAAGATTGTTTCGTGCCATGAGGCAGTCTCTTGGGGTATAAGGGAATGGGAACCCAGCAGAACTTAGGAATCTCAAACTACCAGGAAAGAAGTAGTGCTTGCAGCAGAGCACCCCCTTTGGACCCTGGGTCCCAGCACCTCAGAAGCTCCCAGTCTGGAGGAAAACTAAGGACAAGGACATTCCTCCAGTGCCAGCTGAGACTTGCCCTGGAGCTGTGCCCTGATTTTGAACTTTTGCCTACTTGTTTGTGACAAGATATAATTTCTCTTTACAAAGCCATACACTTCTGTATTTCTACTACAGCAGTGCTAGATGACAAAGACAAGAATCCATATCACTGAAGTGTGCACGTCTAAAATGTTGAATCGACCACCACCAATGACAGCCGTGATGAGGCTCACAGTGTTGAGTCCCAGTGGCAACATGAGAGAAAAAGGGGTGCACTGTAACAACTCCACTAAAAGACCACAACTGATGGTCCGAAGGTCTGGGAGTTCCCCTGGAAGCATGGCCCCTAGACCTGAGGCTGCCACTGATCATAGGTCATTAGTGAGTTTAACTCTTCAAATAGGAATGGATTAGACTCAGAGTTACAATGACCATATCATGTGTACACTTTATGGCTCTGTGCATCTTTGAGATGTTGTCCTACTGGCCTCTTACTAAAGAGGAGTGGAGAAGGTAGAGTGGAGGGGACAGGAGATTGTTAAGAGGATATGACACGTATGAAATGGAGAGGAGGAATGTGCTATCACTGGGCAAGGAGAGCAGAGAGAGCTGCAGATAGGCGGGCATGCAAATTTAAAATGGACTGTGCAGTTTCACTCAATCACAATTAAAAAAAAATGTTGAATTGACAAATACCTTATTACATATATACGACCACAATGGGGAAGTTTTTTAAGCTTGTACGGAAGGGGCCAAGAGGGGACAAGTGATTTTCTCTGGACTCCACTTTACCCTGAAAATGGTCTTGAATCCTGCATACCCAGAGTCCAACTCCAGAAGCACAAGCCCAGAAATGTTAACGGTTGCCAGCAACCCCCAGGAGCATGAAACAGTCTCTCCCTCAGAATCTCCAGCAGAAACTAATCTTGACACTGTCTTGAGTTCAGACTTCCACCAGAGCTGTGAGACAAGTTTCTGCTGTTTTAAGTCACCCAACTTGTGACAATTTGCTATAGCAGGCCTGGGAAGCCAACGTAGCCCTCAGTAACACTTCTATCATCTCTTCTTTCTTGATCTCAGAATGCTTCATGTTTAACTCTAGTACCATTCACCCTAAAATGGCCCTGTACTGCTGGAGGGGACTCTAGTGCCACTTACCATAAAACTGCCCTATGCCTCTGAAGATGTGTTGCCCAAGACACAATGACTAAACCTTTAACTCCTGAAAACTTGGGATCCACCTCTTCAAAAAAAGACCATCAATGACTCCAAGGGTGAATGATGGGGTAGCTGGCTTCCATAGAGATATACAGTCTTGGAAGCTCCCTTTTTAATCATATCGTCCCACTTACGTGAAATAGCGAATATGTAGAGACCAAAGTTCATCTGTGATTATCAGAGGGCAACGGGAATCCCTGTAGACTGTAGGTTTTCTGGAGGACTCCAATAAGCTGACGGGAAGGGAGAGGGGTTGCTTCCACAGCCTATTTCAAGGTTGGATTTAGTTCCCACTCTACTTCATCAAGAGTGACAACTTTACTGAGAGTAAAGTGACCACCCAGAGCCAGAACAGATGCCATGTATTTCAACACATCCTCCCTTCACCCACAGCACACCTAACGGAGACCACGTAGCTGCCGTTACACTGTTTGCTCAAGGTAAGGCCTTAGTGACTCCAGAACACAGCCAAGGCATTGCCCTGTTCTCCAGAGGGCTTCTACCCTCAGCCCAGAAGCACTGGTGTGAAAATATCTGTGGACTTTCTTTTAAGGAATGCTGACCAACACCGAGCTCTCCCACTTCTTGAATTCAACTCAGCATGGCACTTGGCTTCACCTTCCCCTAGGGGAGAGAGCCAAGGCTGGGCCTAGGCGTCCCTCCACTACCCAGGCTGTCCAGTCTGTGCAAAACACACGCTCTTGCGCTGCGTAACAGGCTATACTTACCTATATTTTGCCTGGGAGATGATTCAAACAGTCCTAAGACATTGTCAGAAGAAAACTAGTTCACAGTACACAGGTAATAACAAATTCAGAAAGATACTCTGACTCAGAGGAACAAATGAATTGGGTGAAGGAAACCCAATCAAAATGGAAAACCCCGCTAGATAGTGTGATGGTTGTACAGTGTGATAAACACAACTGATAGCAGTAAATTGTACATGTATAAAAGTCTGAAATGGCAAATGTGTATATACACACTTACCACAAAATCAGAAGAACAAACCTGCTGCCATGGAATCAATTCTGACTTATAGCAACCCTCCAGGACACAGTAGAACTGTTTCATGAGGTTTCTCAGGAGATGTTGGTGGATTTGAACTGCTGACCTTTTGGTTAGCAGCCGTAGCTCTTAACTGTCGTGCCATTGGAAACCCTAGCGGTGTAGTGGTTACGTGCTACAGCTGCTAACCAAAAGTTCAGCAGTTCCAATCCACCAGGCGCTCCTTGGCGTAGTTCTATTCTCTCCTATAGAGTCACTATGACTTGGACGCTACTGGATGGGTTTGGTTTTGGTATACCAACTTCATAGCTAAGAAGTCTCCATTTTTACATCATTAACTGACATACTATGAGTTATTTTTATTGTTAAATATGTGTCACCTCCTCACTTGGGCTTTGCCATGTTCTCCATGAGGAGGTTGTTTTCCATAAGGTAGTGAAAACTTTGGTGTTGAAAAATCATTAAATTTGCCCAATGAATTATTTGTTGAAGCAAATAATTGTGAAATTATCAGAGCGTAATATAAAAAATGCTCATTTAATTAAAAAAATACACTAGAAACTATCACTAACAAAGTAATTTTTACTTTTACTTTTAAATAGGTTTTCCAAATGTCATTCACCCTTGAGGGGAAAAAAAATCATCTTTCAGTCCACATTCACAGGAATTATTTTCCATGTGTAATTTCATATTTCTAAATGTCACTACATTTTAATTTTTGCAGTCCTGTCAATTGGGCATCTGGAGTTCTTCCCTGCCTCTGCAGTTAAACCTCATTATGACTGGTAGGTGCTGTAGACTTTACTTTTATGATTATGGCCTCAAATCATTAAAGTTTAGTGGGGAAAAAAAACCTAATCCTGCCATTTCAGATAAACTCAATCACTACAATTTTCAAATGTGGTGACTTGAGTTTTAAAAGTTGGGAACGGGAAGCAGCGACGGCTGCAGTGTAACTCGTGGTTCAAGCCCGCCCTTCTCTCTCCACCATTGTTCACCAAAAGACCGGAGGTTTGAATCCAACCACAGGCATACACTTCTGTAGTGGATCCCTTTATCAAGACATAGAATATTTTCATCACTCTAGACATTTTTCTTATGTCCCTTCCCAGTCAGTCAGCATCCCTAAGCTTTAGAAATGTGTACCTTGGAATGTCATGTAGATGAAATTATGCAGTGTGTATTTTTCGGGGTCTGGCTTCAATCATTTAGTGTCATGGTTTTGAGATTCATCCACACTGTGGCGTTTACTTACAGCTTGTTCCATTTTACCGTGTTATATGAGTATGTCACAGTTTATCCAGTCACCTAAAGCATATTTGGGGGTTTTCCTTTATTTTACTTCTGCTGTCTTGAATGAATTTGCTACGAACTTTCCTATGATAATCTTCTTTTCAACATACTTCCATTCTGTGAAGTTACCTTTTCGTAGGGTAGATAAAAGTTTGGCTTTATTAGAAACTACCAGTTTTCCAAAGTAATTTTACTCACCCCTTGTGGTCACTTCAGACCTCCCCCTGCCCTGTTGACTATGATACAAACTCTGTCATCCAGGTCCTACAGGCAGTGGCCACTTAAAAATCGCATTTTCCTTCCTCTACCGAGAAATCCAGACCTTACAAATTAAGCGCAGTGGCTTTCAGGCTATGGATCCATGGCCATCAAGTCAATTCCAACTTGTGGCAACCCCACGGGATGGAATAGGACTGCCCTATAGGGATCCCAAGGAGCAGTCAGTGGATTTGAACTGCCAGCTTTGGATTATCAGCTGAGCTCTTGACTTTTGCACCACCAGGGCACCACCAAGGCCAGTTTTAAAACTCAAAGCCCAGAATTTGACTCTTCATTCACATTTCTTTGTTCCTTGTTTAGGGTCCTCCTTCAAGAGCCTAAGTTTTGTGGCTTGGGTTAAGTGGTAAAGGAGCTGTGAGAACAGCAGAGTAAAGAGAAGAGAAAACACTGGAGATAAGATCTCTGGGTGATAGACCTAGCTTTATCCTAAGTAAAGCAGCCACGGTCGTTGGCTCAGGAGAAATAACCACTAGAATAAGCGGGGTGTCTTGGTCCGAGACCTGAGGATTTATGATGGGGAATGTGGACTGGCCAGACCAGAAAAAGCTCACCTGGGAGGCTGCTATGGATTGGATTGTGTCTCCAAAAATATGTATTGTAAATTAGAACCTCTATGCCAGAGGTTAGAATTCCATTTGGGTATGGGTTGTCTTTGTTTTATTAATGATGAGGGATTAGTATAGGGTGTATTTTGAATCAATCCTTTTTGAGACGTAAACAAGATTAAACGAGTGAGCTGAGCAGAAAGATGGAGAAGGAGAGAAGACAAACCACCTGAAGTTCTAAGGAGCAGAGCTCAAGGAGACAAGGATCTTCCTCCAGAGCCACAGAGAGTCTTGTCCTAGAAGCATTCCTTAAACCATGAGCGAATCAATTCCTGTTTGTCAAAGCCACCCATTTGTGGTATTGCTGTTACAGTAACACTAGATGACTAAGACGGAATTCATTATCAACCAGCCTCAGAAGGCGCGATGTAGCTCACCTGTAGGATTGGCTGATAAAATCCTTGAACCACAGAGAGAGACTCAGAGTGCTTCCTGGTCTGCTCTCTGGAGGACAGCCTGTCCCCTGGGACACGGAAGCATCGCCTTGGGAGCCCTCCTCGATTGTCCTCATGTGTCTATTCATTTGTATCCTTTTTGACTGTAATAAATCTGTAGTTGTTAAGCATGGGATCAAAAACCAGGTACCAAAGCCAAACTCAGCTGTACCACCAGTGCCCATTAAGGGCATCAAATCAAAAACCAAACCCATTACCATCAATTCCAACCCATAGCGACCTTATACAACACAACAGAACTACCCCATAGAGTTTCCAAGGAGCACCTGGCAGGTTTGAACTGCCTTCCTTTTAGTTAGCAGCTATAGCATTTAACCATTATGCCACCAGGGTTTCTGTTAAAAGCACAGTCCTCTGAAAAACGGCCCTCACTTCAGACATCAGGCACAAGCTCATGGGTCCCCCAAGCCACCCTCACTTCTAACCACCTGATTAAAAACCTAGAAGCCCTCACTACCCCACCATGAGCTTGATAATTCCCCCAAATGACAGACAGCTCAGGAAAGTGCTGTGCTTACAATCACAGTGCTATTACTGCAAACAGGTTGAAATAAGGATTCAAAGAAGGATCAGGCAAAGGGCGCAGTACAGACGGGAGATCTGAGAGGGCCCCCAATGCAGAGATTCTGTGATCCTCTCCCAGGGGAATCGGTACTCCTCAGGCTCCTGGCACACATGTGTGATCATATGTGAGAGAATGTCACATGGGAAAACTCACTGAGCTCTAGTGTCCAGGCTTCTGTGGGAATTTAATTACACAGCCGCAGTCACCACCACCCTCGCTCCACAGCTTGGCTCCCTGGAGGTTAGGCTGGTATCACATGGCTCAGAGATCCAACCCTCCAATCACACAGTTGCTTTTTCTGCCCTGGCCAGCCCCTATCCTGAGTCACTTTGTTAGCATAAACTTTCAATAGGTCGCCTTGTTAGCCCAACCATCAGGTTGATCCAAAGGGCCACCACAAACACCGATGGCACTCCTACCGCTCAAGGTATTTCCAGGATTTAGAGGTTACTTATGAGGTCACTGTGACTTGGAATCCACTCATCAGCAAAGTTTTGTGTATTTGTTTTGTTTTTGTTGTTTGGGGTTTGGTCCCAGGAACAAACAACAAAGGCCAGCCAAGTTTTTCGTTACACAAATGATGACACTTTATAAGCACTGCCGTACTGTGGAAGTAGAATTTCATAGTGGCCAGAAGTCTGAAGACATGCATTATGAAGGTTTTTATGCAAGCATGGCCCAGAAGCCTTATTCAAAGAAGAGGTATTGACTTTGCATGAAAAGTTTCAATGAATACTGATATATACACTTTAAGACTAATGCATATTTAAGTTATACCAGTATCGTTCTTCCACAATTCTAGTTAACACACTATCCTAGTTCTGAACCTAAGTTTTCAAAAAGCCTAGGCACTGCCCTGTTTTGCTCTTTGAGGCGCCAAGCAGCGATGAGAGAAGTAGAGCTACCCGGCTCGGAAGACAACGCAATGATGCCCTCAGGAGGGAAGGCCATGGACGTGAACCTGATGGAGAAGCAAGGAAAGCACCTGACAGTGAGCACCAAATCCCTAGGTGTATGACCTCAGTCAAGTCATCCCGGCCGAGGCACCAGGCCTCTGAGTCAAAAAACCATCTGGAATGGTCTGTCCCAAGAAGACATCGCATGGAGCAGAGGCAACCTGTCCCTGCTGTGGCCTTTATGATTTCCTAACCCACAGAAATGCAAATAAAATTGCTGCTATTCTGAGCCCTCAAGTTCAGAGGATGTTTCAGTCATCTGGTACTGCTCTAACCGGAAGACCATGAGTGGATGGCTTTACCGAAGAAAAGTTTCTTCTCACACAGCCCAGTAGCTGGAAGTCCAAATTCAGGGTGCTGGCCCCAAGGGAAGGTACTCTCTCTCTCCTGGCTCTGGATGAAGGTCCTTGTGTTGCATCATTCCTTCTGTGATCTGGAGGCATTTCAGTGCAGAAACCTCAGGTCTGAAGGACACACTCTGCTCTGTTCTGCTTTCTTCACAGTATGAGCTCCCAGCTCTCTGCTTGCTTGCCTTTCCTTTTATCTCTTGTAGGATGAAAGGATAATAGGTGGTGCAAGCCACACTTTGGAGAAACTCCCTTTACGTTGGAGCAAGAAGGTGACCTTAAATAAACCCAGTGCCGTCAAGTCAGGTCCCATTCATGGTAACCCTAGAGGCCAGAGTAGAACTTCCCCCAGAGTGTTCATGGAGCACCTGGTGGATTAGAACTGCTGGCCTTTCGGTTAGCAGTGGTAGCACTTAACCCAAGACACCACCAGACTTCAGGGAATCTATTATAGTCTCACCATAATCCTCTTCAACATGATCCAGTCTGTTAATCACAAGCAGAGATTAGGGTTTACAGCCTACAAAACTCACAAAATGGGGAACAATCACAAAATACTGGGAATCATGGCCCAGCCAAATTGCTACATATGTATTTGGGGGACACCATTAAACTCATGACAGAGGGCGTTCACTATGTATCCATAGATGTGATCTCATAGGGAGTTCCTTGTCATCAATTGACTGAGAAAGAAAAGATCCATACCAAATTTATAGATAATTCTACATGATATGCTGGCATCTCCAAAAATACACAACTGTAGCACCACAAGTCAGGAGTGCCCCTGAAGGACAACGGTGAATTGAAACCCTCCCAAAGGACAGAAATCTGGGTGGGAACAGATGGCCATAAATTTATCCACTGATTTATGGGCAGTAGCTTCTAGTTTGACTGGATGGGCAGGGACTTGGAAGGAGGGTGATTGGGAGAAAGGTGACAAAATAAGCCTGGAGGAAAGGTACACATGGATGCACCTCTCTGAACCAGCACAACATGAGGCTGTCTGGATTCCATGAGAAGGCCCCTTGAACAGAGAGGGACCCTAATTATCAGGTGTGCAACACAATTGATTCTGTCGATATCCACCTGGCTCTTTTTCCAGCCACCTCAGTCCTTGATCAATAGCCACATTAATCAAGAGACCACAGTGGCAGAGATGGACACAATTCATGGGCTGAGTCAAATGGAGTTGAGCCAGTCACAGCTACTGCTGAGTGCCTGATCTGCCAGCAGCAGAGACCAACAGTGGGTCTTTGATACCACCATTCCGTTGGGTAATCAGTTAGTCATATGGAGGCGAGTTGATTATATTGGACCGTTTCCATCATGGAAGGAGTAGTGCTTCATTTCCACTGGAAAATTTGCTTCCTGCCCACAATTTTCTGCTAGAATCACTAGTTGTGGACCCATAGAATGCCTCATCAATTATCATCGTATTCCACAGAGACTTGTGTCCAACCTGGGAAGTCATTTTATATCAGATGAAACATGACAACAAGCTCATGGCTGTGGAATTACTAGTCTTTCTGTGCCCTGATCAGCTATTGGTCTGATAGACAGTTGAGTGGTCTTTTGATAGTGATGGTGCCACGTGGGGACAGCATTTTGCAGGGATGAGTTAATGTCCTATGTAATGCTTTATTTGCACTATGCCTAATCCACTGCCTTCAAGATGATTCCAACTCATAGTGACCTTG
This sequence comes from Heterohyrax brucei, assembly GCA_028571685.1. Classification (NCBI taxonomy): domain Eukaryota; kingdom Metazoa; phylum Chordata; class Mammalia; order Hyracoidea; family Procaviidae; genus Heterohyrax; species Heterohyrax brucei. The sequence continues at coordinate 79,313,485 of CM053148.1, read as the reverse complement.
TAGGTCAGAGTAGAACTGCCCCATAGAGTTTCCAAGGAATTCCTGGCTAATTTAAACCGCTGACCTCTTGGTTAGCAGATGTAGCACTTAACCACTATGCCACCAGGGTTTCCATGTGCACTATAAGCAGCAATTAATCTATGATACTGTCTCCACCATGGCCAGATCTGGAAATCAAGGTGCAAAAACAGGAATGTCTCCTTGTGCTGATCCCACTAATAATCTACTAGCTAAACTTTTTTTTCCTGCTCCTGTGATTTTAGACTCTGCTGGTTTAGGGGTCTTAGTGCCCAGGGGGTCAGTAGTATGCAAACCTGCCACGCAGGAGACCTGAGTTCAATTCCTGGCTTATGCACCTCATATGCAGACACCACCTGTCTGTTAGTAGAGACATCTGTGCTGTTATGATGGTGATTAGGTTTCAGTGGAGCTTCCCAGCTAAGACAAACTAGGAAAAAAGGCCTAGAGACTTGCTTCCAAAACTCAGCCAGTGAAAATCTTCTGGATCACAGCAGTCTAATGTATAACCAGTTGTTGGGATGGTACAGGATCAGTTAGCGAGATGTTCCGTTGTATGTAGGGTGAATTGTTCAGTTGTACACAGGACTGTGATGAGTCGTAACCAACTCAAGGTCATATAACAACAACAAAACTCCCAATGAGGGTTTATTATCACCATCGTGTGGATAAAGACATGGATTCCCCAAGTTACAGTGACTCATCAAAATCTCTCAGCTACCAAAAATCAGCGACAGAAATCTGTCTGACCCCAAAGCGTGTGTTATTTCCTTTATACTACATTATATCAAGAGTCAGCATTTGCCCAACAACAGAAGAATGGATAGGTAAACTATGGTACATATACTCAATGGAGCACTACGCAATGATAAAGAACAACGATGATTCCACGAAACATCTCCTAACCTGGTTTCAACTGGAAGACATTATGTTGAGTGAAAATAGTCAGCTACAAAAGGACAAATATTGTATGAGACCTCTATGATAAGATCTCAAAAACAGACTTGTGTATAGAAAAAAAGACTCTTTGACAGCTGCAAGGGTAGGGAGGTGGGGGAGGGTTTAGATTAGATAGTTGCTAGAAATCTGTTTGGGAGAAATCGGTGATCGCGCACATTAGAAACAAGAACAACATTAAGTGGACTTCAGCATAACTTGAGTACTCCTTCCATCTTAACCCAATATTGCAAGGATAGAGTAGCTGGGGCAGGGGGCAGGGGACCATGCTCTTAGGCGAAATCGAGGCCAATTGACACAACTAGCATTTTGCTAAGAGAGCTCTCTGCACCCCACATTAGTGAGTGGCATCTGGGGTCTTAAAAGCTGCCAAGCTGCCATCCAAGGGCACAGCAAATGGTCTCAACTCAGCAGGAACGGATGCTCACCGAGGACCAAAATGACATGGGGTAAAGACAACCCAGAAGATAGAGAGACCCACATGAGTGGGTGCCTACATCGACTTGGGACCAGAAGAACCGGATGGTGCCCAGCCACCACCAGTGATAGCAGTGGTGAAGCTCACTAGGTTGAGTCTCACTGGCAACACAAGAATAAAAAGGGGTGCATCCTGAGAGCTCCACTAAAAGACCTCAATTGATAGTCCAGTGGTTTTGGGGTTCCCCTGAGAGCGTAGCCCCCAGCCCTGATGCTGTCCTTGCCCATAAAGCATAACGAAGGTCCACTCTTTGGACATGAGTGGATTGGATTTGGCGATGCAGAGTGACCATAATATATTGGATGCACTTTATGGTTCTATGCATCTATAGGATATCATCCTGCTGACCTCTGGCTGGAGGAAGGGGAGTGGGTGGAAAGGAGGAGAAAGAAGGCTGTTGGGAGGACGAGACATGTATGGAGCAGAGAGGAATAATGTGCTGTCACCAGACAGGGAGAGTAGTGGAAGCTGCATATAGGTGGGCATGTAAATTTATATGGGAATGTACATTTTCACTCAGTTATATTAAATAAAAAAAAAAAAGAGTCAGCATTGTTAGGTGAGAATTAATAAGATGTGTATCCAGAAGAAATAATTTGAAAATTTTCAGCTATAATCTTAAAGAGTGCATATTCTAATTTGTATCTTAAAAACAGATGGCACAGTAAATATATTAGAATAGCAATGTTATATCATTTATCTAATGTTTTGCACATTCCCATCACTGCAAAGTGCTTCCCAGTCCTTCTCCCTAAAGCCTCTCAGGAACCTTGCAAATGTTATATTAAGACTGCCAATTAAGTTCGCGAACTCATCCTAGAAAAAGTGGTACATACCTCACTGCCGTATAGCACTACGGTCACCTTCAAGGTATTCCTCTTGGGAAGCTGTGCACCAATGTCACCACCTGCTCTACCCTTCAAAGCAATTCTGGAACTCTTTCTGAAGTGGCCATCAGAGCTGTCATCATACTACACTCAATGTCCTGAATGTCATCAAAATGTCTTCCTTTCAGTATCTTCTTTATCTTCAGGTTAAGAAAAGTCACTGGGGGCCAGGTCGGGTAAGCAGGGAGGGTGCTCCAACACAGTTATCTATTTATTGGCTAAAAACTCTCTCACAGACAACTAGACAGTTAAGTCCGTGAACTTTCCACTGTGCACAATGACCATTCCAGAAAGAATTCCAAAATTGCTTTGAAAGGTGGACCAGGCACTGGTGTTGGTACATAGCTTCCCAAGGTGAGTACTCCAAAGGCAAACATAGTGCTATTCAGCAATGAGATCTGTAGGCCTGAGAACAATCAAGTTCATGGACTTAATTATCAGGCCTCCTCATATACTACAGCTTCTATTGTATAGCTAAGCACAGTGAAGATTAGAGAAACCAAGACATTCTCCTGAATCAGTCGGCAGTAGCAACTGGCAAGACTAGAATTCAAATTTCATGCTAGAATTAACAATGAAGCCCTCTCCATGTTCTGGGCACCCCAGGTTCCTGCTCTCACTTGAGCTGGGGTAGAGGTGGTGAATTTTATTTACAGTATTTTCCAAGATTTCTTCTATGCAATCCAAGATTGTTTGTTTTTCTCCCTCTGGGTATCTCCCTAAAAGAGCTTGTTTATTTCTCTGCCAGTTCTAACTGATGCCTGTCCAAAAATGAGACAGACTCACCCCATGAAGTCATTTTGAAATGAAGAATCAACTGAGCAAAGGAAAAGAAATGTCTCAGAACTCTGCCACTGCAGTGAGCACACACCATGGCCAGACATTGTGATTTAGGTGTTGGGAGACATTTGTTTCTTTTCTTCTGCTCAGTCAAGCACACATAACTGGGAGCCCATGATTCTCATCCGGAGAGGACTTCACTTCCCCTTTACACTCCAGTTAACTGCTGCTGGATGTGATGTTTAAGACAACCAGGGAAACAAATTGCATCATCTACAGTTAAGGGAGAGATGATTGTATCCTTGTAATATGGACCTTGGGATGAAAACAGGTGTGTCTGTCATCCTCTGGCTTTACCAACATCAATGCCATCACAGAAAAATACAACTGAAGGGAAGAAGTTGGTTTCCTTCTCATTATCCAGCCAAGTGTCATCTCATTACAGGGGAAGGGTAAGTACTTTGGACTCCCACATAACAAGAGAAACCATAAACACCAGCAGGAGGGAAGGACACTAACGGTTCCTAACGGCTTAGTCTGCACCAGAGGCTCCACCCACCCAGGGGGCAGCCTCTAAGTATTGTTATTTGCATTTTAGAAAAGAATTTTCTTAATCACACAAATTTACACACCCCTCCAAGGCAGAAGTCCCCCCAGTTTCCCACCATAACACAATGACTCTGTGTGTACATTATGTAAATTTTCCTGAGAAACTCCAGAATTGCCTTTTTATGCTTCAGAATAAAGTTGCAAATCTCTAACAAGAAATACTAGAGCCTCTGCTGCCCCTGCCGACTCTTCCTCCTCTCCAGCATTTAAAACCCATTTTACAAGCATCCGTTTTTAAACTTTGACAAGATGTATTCAGTCTTAAAAATTATAATTAAAGTGAATAGAAAAAAAATCCTCCCATTTTGAACATATTAGAAAACATATGACCATCCACAGATGACACTGGCCATCCAAAAACTCATGTCCCTTCTTTTGGAGACACCCTCTTGCCTTTCTATGGGAGAACCAACTTCCCTCTTACTGGTGGCTTGGATGAAACTGTCATTCATGTTGCCCTTTGCTCCCCTGTTCAAGGTGAGATATACCAGACAGAGTCTCTCCACCTCCACCCAGGACTTGAATTCTGTACAGAAACATACACAGGTGGAAAACAATGACAACAGATTAATTCTGCTCCAAGAACACTGATCCTCATTTTCCCAGCTCTGCTCTGGTTCTTATTCCTCACAGGTCTTATTGACATGCTTTCTTGTTCTCTGAATGATCCCAGAGACTTCTCATGCATCTGCTAGGGCTTCCCTAACAAGATATTGCAAACCTGGGGGGCCCTGAACAAAAGCAGGACACTGTCTTATGGTCCCAGGGGCTGGGAATCTATGATCAGGGTGGTGGCTGTTTTTGCTTTTTCTAAGACTTGGAGGGAGACTCTGTGCCCACTTCTCACCTAGTTTCTGGGAGCTCCAGGTATCCCAGGAGGTATAGCTCAGAGTCATACAGAGTCTTTCCTCTGTTCCTGTGTCTCTTCTGTTTCATAAACACAGTTCTCAGATGGGATCAGGACTGCTGCCGAACTAAAGTAAGTTCATGCCACCTGTCACTGACAGCCAAAATTCAGAGATGGCATAGCGTTCAATGCTTTATTTACAGACAGCCCCAGAAAATCCAAAGGACAGCAATAATGGTTTCTAAAAAAAACCTATCCCATTTGGGTTAATAATCATTCTGTAATAGTCAGAATTCAAAGGGGCAGGTATTTGTCACAGAACAGCAGTCAAGAGTCACAGAATTTCATTGCTTCATAAGGTTTCTTTACATCTTATCAAACAGTGTGAATTACCCAAAATTTCATTATCTGTCTCTGAGGCATTAATTCTATTTCCTCAGACACAGGGAGAGGAATGCAGACCTGCTAGTCTGGTCTGAGGGTGATAATTGAGGCAGAAGATAGAATGTAGCTGATAACCTAAGTGACCTTTCTTAAATCCTTACATGTTCCACCAGGATGAAACTTATTCTGCAATGACTTCATGTAAACTGGCTACATCATGAAAGACCCTATTTCCAAAGTCACCTTTCCCAGGTCACTGATTACGGCTTACACCCGTCTTTTTGGAAGGACATGATTCAATCCATAACGCCTTCTGTCTTGGTCATCTAGTGCCGATGTAACAGAAATACCACAAGTGGAAGGCTTTAAGACAGAGAAGTTTATTTCCTCCCAGTAATGTAGGCTAGAAGTCCAAGCTCAGGGCGTCAGCTCCGTTGGAAGGCTTTCTCCCTGTCATCCTCCTTATCAATTTTCCCACTTGAGCAGGAGCTTCTCTGTGGATGAACCAAAGATCCAAGGATATGCTTTGTCCCCAGGGCTGCTTTCTTAGTGGGATGAGGTTCTCTTGTTTCTCTGCTCACTTCTCTCTTTAGTATCTCAACAGAGATTGCCTCAAGACATAACCCCAATCCTGTAGATTGAATCCCACCTTTACTAACACAGTTGTTGCCTATCTCCTCTAATTAACACCACAGAGGCAAGATTTATAACAAACAGGAAAATCACATAATACTGGGAATCACGGCCTAGCCAAACGGATGCACACAGTTGTCGGGAGGAATCAGCAGAAGTCCATTTCTGTTGCCAGGAAAGCAGAGTAGGCAAGGGATAGAAGAACACGGCAGTGTACATGAGCCCCAGTCACACATTCTCATGTCCTAGCTTTTGGCAAAATTGTGGCATTGGGCTCTGTCGTAGATTGAACTGTGTCCCCCCAAAAATATGTACAGAAATTTGGCTGAGTTGTGATTACCAGCATTGTGTGATCGCCCTCCATTTTGTGATTTTCTTATGCTGGATGTTAAAGGGGATTAGGGTGGGACTATAAATCCCTTCCTAAGGTCACCTCCCTGCTCCACTGTAAAGGGAGTTTCCCTGGAGTATGACTTGCACCACCTTTTATCCTACAAGAGATAAAAAGAAAGGGAAGCAAGCAGAGTGGGGAACCTCACACGAAGAAAGGAGTAGAGTGCGTCCTTCAGCCCTGAGGTTCCTGCGCCAAGATGCTCCCTGCCCGAACACTGATGCAACACAAGGCCTTTCCTCCAGAGCTGACACAGGGAAAGCCTTCCCCTGGAGCAGACACGCTGAATTCAGAGTTGTAGCCTGCTGGACCGTGTAAAAATCAACTTCCCTTTGCTAAAGCCATCCAGTTGTGGTATTTCTGTTAGAGCAGCACTAGCTGACCAAAATAGACTCCAGATGAAAAGCACCAAGTCCGTTGCCATTGAGTTTGTAGCAGGAAAAAGATTAACTTTCGCCCACGGAGCAGAAAACACCTCGAACACCATCTTGTTTGTAGAGGAAGAGGCTGTTTGTTAGCTAGCAGTGCAGCGGATGGACTCAAGTCCAAAAAATAGCTGTGCACCCTGTTCTATTATCAGATACATTTATCCGTTTTTCCAAGAAAGCAGACAAAGGAATTTCCATAGATTCTCTTAATTGGCAGTTACAGGTAAACAGATTATCGTATTGCATTTCTACTGGTCTAGCATACTTAAAGAGGCACTAAATAAGCAGTTAACATTAAGTTACATGGGAAGAACCTACCCCTTCCTTAGAAACTGGGCTTATGAGGGATTTCAGCGGGGGAGGGAGCACCCCAGACTGGTGCCGGAGAGAGGCATCTGGACGTTAACCTTCTCCTTAGAAAGCAAGCTTCTCTCAGGATCTCTGCAGGGTGGGGAGGGAAGCTGGTATCTGACTCCCCAACCCGAATTTAGGCATCAGGCAAAAAGCAGACATTGATTCAAATAGAGTTTGGGAAGTTCTTCACAAAGTAAACTGATGCCTTCTTACCTAAACAGTATAACAAAGGTTACTTCCTCAGGTGAATTCACCTTTCAAGGAGGAAAGTACTTATGCCTGGGTGTGGGTGCAGAGATCACATTCAGCAGACCAGACCCATAGTTATCAAGGGTCTGATGTCATGCATTCCAGCTATTTACAATCACTCGTTTACAGGCTCACAAGCCCTGCACCCTGGCCTTCTGGAGTTTAAATGGTAGCTTCTTAAAAGTTTTTTCTTCCTCTCTCAGTATCACACAGATGGGGTGACGTAGATGGGACTCTCTGGCCCAACGCAGGGCCATCATAATGTGTGACATCTCCCACTTGGGGAATTTGCCAGCCTGGATTCCCAGCTAACTTCCTTCCTGTCTTTTGGTCAGCTGGTACCACTCTGACAGAAATACCATTAACTGGATGGCCTGCACAAAGAGAAATTGTGTTCTGTCACAGTCCAGTGGGCCACAAGTTCAAATTCAAGGTGTCAGCTCCAGGGGAAGGCTTTCTGAAGGAACTCTGTTCCTGAAATTCAGGGAGGTCATTGAAGGGACTGTGTCCCTGAAATTCAAAGTGATCTTCTTATCCAATGATCAGACCTCACTGTTAACTGAAAACAGTCTGATATGCCCTACCTGGTATAACCACAAAACCATCAATAACTTTATGCCTGCCATCCCTGCCCTCCTAATCAAAGCCCTTACCTTATCAGAATCTTGATCATAAACAAATCTTATCCCCCACTTCTGTTCAACACTTCTTCCTTATCAGGCCATAAATCCCCTAATCAGAATTTCTTGCTACCCGTTTGTCTTTCTTTCCTTGTCAGATCATAAGCCCCCTCGCCCCACACTACTTCACTGAAACTTTAAAACGATATAAAACTTGCCCTACTGGGGAGAGACAGGCTCAGCCACCCTCAGCTCAGACCCCACTCTCTTTCGCTTCAAACAAACTTCACTGGACCCTTGGACCGGTGTGCCTCTGCCTCTGTTTTGGGCCACCTTCTCCCCAATACTTTCTCTGCTGGCTCTGGAGGAAGCTCCTTATTGTCAATCTTGCTCTGGTCTGAGAGCTTCTGAGGTGAAGGGACCCTGGGTCCAAGGGACATACTCTGCTCCCGACACTGCTTCTTGGTGGTGTGAGTTCCTCCACTCTCTCTGTTTGCTTCACTCGCTTTTATATCCCAAGAAATTACCTCGAGGCACAAGGCAGTCTTACACATTGAGTCCTGCATCACCGACATAGCCCACTACCACCCGCCCTTCACCACTAACATCATAGAGACAGGGCCAACAGCACAGAGGAACGCCATACAGTTCGGGGAACCCTGGCCTAGCCAAACTGATACACACATTTTGGGGAGGAACACACTTCAATCCGACTACTGAGGACTCTATCGAAGGTCATGACCATTTGGACTTTGCCAAGCCATACATCTCCACAGTGAATACAGACAGGTTTGTTGGGGTGTAATTCAAAACATGGAAAAGAAAATCAAATTCTAACTTGAGAAACAGAAGACATCATCTAAGCTTTCACTTACTGGAGCAGGTTCTCCTGTACATTCCTCGGAGCACAGATTCCTGGAACTGGAGCCCACCTCCAGCAACCCACAGGCACCTCACGGAGCCGTCACAGTAAACTGCTGCCGTGCGGACTAACGCCAAGACGTGTCGCAAAGATGCTCTACAAAGCAGACTTTTTAAACAAGGGCAAAAGAAGTGGGCAATTGATATCTGCCTCCTTTAACCCACAGGTAAACAAGGAGCTGGAGACAGATGCTTCCAACTCAGAGGCTTTAAGACCATGTCTATGAGGTAAGTTACCCAGCCCTCTCAGCATCACCACTTTGACTCCATGTCTAAGTCTTCTGGTCCTGTTCTACCAGAAATACCACGAGGGGATGATGTCTTGGTCACCTGGTCCTGCTCTAACAGGAATACCACCAGTAGATGGTGTCTAGGTCACTTGGTCCTGCTCTAACAGAAATACCATGAATGGGTGATGTATAGGTCCCCTGGTCCTGCTCTAACAGGAATACCACGAGTGGATGGTGTCTTGGTCACCTGGTCCAGCTCTAACAAAAATAGCACCATTCGGTAGCTTTAACAAAGAGAAATGTATTTTCTCACAGAGAAGTAAACTAGAAGTCCACATTCAGGGCATCAGCTCCAGGGAAGTCTTTCTCCGTTGGCCTTGGAGGGAGGTCCTCCTGATCAATCTTCCCCCGGACCGGGAGCTTCTCAGGCACAGGGACCCTAGGTCCAGACAACGTGCTCTGCTCTGGGCACTGCTGCTTTCGTGGCGGTGTGAGGTGCCCAGCTGTCTGCTTGCTTCCCCTTCCTTTGTATCCCCAGAGATTGCCTCACAACACAACAGAATCTTGTAGACTGAGTCCTGCCTCGCTAACACAGTCACCCACCCACCCTCCCTCATTAACACCATAGAGGCAGGATGTACGAAGTCCCTGAACCAAACCTGCTGCCGTGGAGGTGGAGTCAATTCCAATTCTGACTCAGAGTGACACTGCGGGACAGAGTAGAACTGCTCCATGGTTTCCAAGGAGCTCCTGGTGGGTTCAAACTGCCTACTTTTTGGTTAGCAGCCGTAGCACTTAACCACTCACCACCAGTTTCAAGAATATAAAAAAACACGAGGAATCTGGGCCTAGTCACATTGCTACACAAATTCTGGGGAGAATACACTTGAATCCACAACGCTCCATCAGAGAACTACAGCTGCGGTGCTATTCTGCAAGTACCGATCGTATTTTGAGAAACATTCAAATTGGGCAAGGAAAGTTGCTGTCACGAAATTGGCTCACTGTAGTTCGGGATCTGGACCCTGAACTCCACAGATGCCCCCTTCTCATCCTTGTTTATCTGAGGTTTCTACCTGGAGGGCACTTTCAAGTCTTCTTCTCTGCTCACTCAGTTCCTCCTGTCCTTTGAGACACAAGTTATCCCTCTTTTCTGGTGAAAGTTTTTACCATCCATCACATTCTCCTCCCCTACCCCACTGCCATCAGCTCAGTTCTGACTCCTCGCAATCCTGTAGGACAGAGTAGAAATGTCCCACAGGGTTTCCAAGGAGCCCCTGGTGGATTCGAACTACCGACCTTTTGGTTGGCAGCTGTAGGTAGCTTCTAACCACTATGTCACCAGGGTTTCCTATCCTCCCTTGAGAAGATAGAAATAAGATCACTCATTGCCTTGGAGACAACCTGGACTCATGGTGGCCACATGAGTGTCAGAGTAGAACTGTGTTCCACAGCCTTTTCTATGGCTGATTTTTCAGAAGTAAATCCTGAGGTCTTCCTCAGCAGGTACCACTGGCAGACGTGAACCTCCAGCTCTTCAGTCACCAGCCGAGCATGCTAACCACTTGGATCACCAAGCTCTCCGGTGAGGTCCCAGAACATGACAGAGCCCTAAGGTGCAGCAGGGTTCATAGGAATCAAAACCAAAACCCACTGCTGGCAAGTTGGGTCTGACTTGTAGTGACCCTAGAGGTCAGAGTAGAACTGCCCCAGAGAGTTTCCAAGGAGTGCCTGGAGGATTTGAACTGCTGACCTTTTGGTTAGCAGACATAAAAGTTAACCCACCATGCCACCAGTGTTCCTCAGGGGGCTCAGTTGTGAAATATTTGCCCGCTTTGTGGGGCCCTTGGGTTCGATTCCAGGCCAGTGCACAACCATCATGTGTCTGTCAGTGGAGGCTCGAGTGTTGCTGTCACTCTGCGGTCAAGTTCATTCCACTTTCTGACTCTCAGTGACCCCGTGGGGTTTCCAAGGCTCCAGATCTCTATGGGAAACACTGGCGGTGCAGTGGTGAAGTGCTGTGGCTGCTAACCTAGAGCTCGGCAGCTGGAACCTGCCAGGTGCTCCTTGGAAACTCTACGGAGCACTTCTACTCTGTTTTGTAAGGTCACTCTGAGTCGAATCAACTCGATGGCAGTGCTTGACCTCTCTGTGGAAGCTGACAGTCACGTCTTGCTCCCACGGAGCCCCTGATGGTTTCACGCCAACCTTCGTGGCCAAGACTCTCAACCACATCGCCACCAGGGCGCCTTAGAATCTAGGGCTGCTGTAGCAGAAGGCTTTCTGTCTCTGTTGGCTTTGGGGGAAGGTCCTTGTCTCTTTGAGCTTCTGTTTCTGGGCAGTCTTCAGCAACAACAACATCAAAAGATCCTAGCCAACAAACAACACACTAGGATCTGCTAAAACTGTGAACACAGAACACAGAGTTGCTCTACAAGGCTATAAGCTCTGAGGAGGAAGTCAGGCCTGTTATTTACCATCCTGCCTGAAACATAGAAGTTCAAGAAATATTGAAATATTTGTGTCGTTAGGTGCCACCGAAGTGGTGTCAGCTCATAGCAGTATGCCGGCAGAACGAGACCCTACCTGGTCCTGCACCAGCCTCACGGCTGTTGTCACATTTGAGTCCCTTATTGCAGCCACTGTGTCAGTCTGTCTCACTGAGGGTCTTCCTCCTTCCTGCTGACTCTTCCCTTTACCCAGCATGAAGTCCTTCTCCAGAGACAGATCCCTCCTGGCAAAACGTCCAAAGTATGTGAGGCAAAGTCTCACCATTCTTGCTTCTAAGGTGCACTCTGGTTATATTTCTGCCAAGATAGATTTGTTCTTTCTTTTGGTAGTCCAGGGTGTATTTGATATTCTTCACCAACACCACTATTCAAAAGCATCAACTCTTCTTCAGTCTTCTTCAGTTGTCTGGATTTCACTTCCATACGAGGTCACTGAAAATGCCACAGCTTGGGTCAGGTGCACCTGAGTCCTCAAAGCGACATCTGTGTGTTTGTTGTTTTTTTGTTTTGGGGGTTTGTTTTTTGTGCTTCAGAGCAGTCATCAGACACTACATTTATTGTTTTATGACACTGGACATTGGTCAGCAGCCCCACTACACGTCAACCCTCTCCCCTTCTCTCCCCCGGATTTCCTGTTATCAGCCTTCCGTGACCCCCTCTAATCCTGGCCCTGGGGCTGGCGCGCCCCTCTAGTCTTGTTTTGTGTTGTGGGTCTCTCCAATCTTTGGCTGAAGGGTGAACCTCAGGAGTGACTTCATCACTGAGTTGAAAGTGTGTCCAGGACCCATACTCTTGAGGTTTCTCCAGTCTGTATCAGATCAGTGAATCTGGTTGTGGTTCTGTTTTGTGAGTTAGAATTTTGTTCCACATTTTTCTCCGGCTCTGTCCAGGACCCTCTTTTGTGATCCCTGTCACAGCAGTCAGTGGTGGTAGCCGGGCACCGTCTGGCTGAGCTGGACTCCGTCTGGCCGAGGCCGTGGCAGTAATGGTCCTGCAGTCCTTTGGACTCATCTTCCCCCAGAAGCACCAACTTTACCTAAAGACATGGTTGGTAGCAGATTTGAGCAGTGCAACGCATCTTTGGATTTCCTGACTGCTGCTTCCGTGGGCTTTGCCTGTGGATCCAAGTCAAAGGAAATCCTTGACCACATCAATATTTTCTCCATCTATCACAATGTTGCTCACTGTTCCAATTGTGAACGTATATGTTAACGTATAATATGTTGACGTATAATCCATGCTGAAGGCTGTGGTTTTTGATTGTCATCAGTAAGTGCTTCAAGTTCTCTTCACTTTCAACAAGCAAGGTTGTGTCATCTGCATAATGCAGGTGGTTAACAAATCTTCCTCCAATCTTGACATCCCATTCTTCTTCATATAGTCCAGCTTCTCAGATTATTTGTTCAGCCATATAGACTGAATGAGATGATGAAAGGATACAACCCTGATGCACACCTTTCCTGATTTTAAACCCCACAGTATCCCTTTGTTCTGCTCAAACGACTGCCTCTTGGTCTGTGTACAGATTCCTCATGAGTACAATTAGGTGTTCTGGAATTCCCAGTCTTCACAATGTTATCTATAATTTGTTATAATCCACACAGTTAAATGCCTTTGCATAGTCAATAACACACAAGTAAACATCTTTCTGATATTCTCTGCTTTCAGTCAAGATCCTTTAACATCAGCAACGATATCCCTGGTTCCATGTTATCTTCTGAATCTGGCTTCCATTCCTGGTAGTCCCCTGTCCATGTACTGCTACAACTGCTCTTGAATGATCTTCAGCAAAATTATGGTTATGTATGATATCAATGATACTCTTCATTAATTTCAGCCATTCTGTTGGATCACCTGTCTTTGGAATGGGTGCAAACATGGATCGCTTCCAGTTGATTGTCCAGGTGGCTGACTTCTAAATTTCTTGTTGTAGACAAGTGAGCACTAGCTACAATCATTTGTTGAAACATCTCCATCAGTATTTCATCCACTCCTAGAGTCTTGTTTCTCACCAGTGCCTTCAGTGCAGCTTAGACTTCCTCATTCAATGTCCCTGAATCTTGATCACATGCTGCCTCCTGATGCTGTTAGTTGGCTCTTGGCTAGCTGCCGACTAAATTCTTTTTGGTACAGTGATAGGTGTGTATTCCTTTCAGCTTCTTTTGATACTTCCCGCATCATTTGTTATTTTTGCTCAGAGAACTTGGGATTGAAAAAGGGAGACAGTTGATAATTATGGGGTTGGCAAGCAATGTCACAAACAACTGTGTGTTAATTGTCTAATGAGAAATTAATTTGCTCTATAAACTTACACCTAAAGCGCAATAAAAGAAAGAAACAAGGTAAGTAAAAAGGCAAGCACAGACTGGGAGAAAACATTTGTGAAATATTTATCTGATAAGGGATCTTATCCAGAATACATAAAGCACTTTTACAACTCTAGGAGAAGACAAACAACCCAATAAAAAGTGAGCAAAAGATGAGAACAGGGACTTCATCAAAGAAAATGTAAAAATGACTCATAAGCACATGAAGTGATGCTAACCATCATTAGTCATCAGGAAAATGCTAATTAACACCCAAGGAGATCCCATGTACTCCCCTTAGTATGACAGCATTTAAAAGGCCAACAATCCCAAGGACTGGCTAGGATGCAGAGTAGCCAGAACTCGCTTGTCTGTCTGGTTGGGAACATGAAATTGTAGAGCCATTATGGAGAACAGTATGAAGGTTTCCTCTCAAGTTCACTGTCAATTTCCCATATGATCCAGGTATTCACTCAAGAGAAATGAAAACATGCATTCACACAAAGACTTCTGGGCAAATATACATACCAGCTTTACCTATAATTGTGAAAGCAGGGAGCAGCACAACCAGCAAACCCTTGAAGAGAGAAATTAGTTGTGGGACATTGTTTGGCCTTACAGTAGAACGCTACTCAGAACGCCGAAGCCTACACTGGCGAATTGACAAATTGCCAGTGCTTACGCCACTTCACGGAGTGAAAGCAGCCAGCAATGAACATCTCCGCTACGCCCAATTTCATTTACTTGACCTGTTAGAGCTGACGACATCATAGTGACAACACACACTTCTGCTTGCCGATTGTGCGGATGCGGGAAGAGGGTAACCACGGATGCACGTGAAGGACCTTTTTGGGTGATGGGGATATTCTGTAACTTAATCGTAGTGGTGGCTATACAGCTCTATGGACTTGTCAAAACTCACTGAGCCATACAATTAAAATGGGAAGATTTTAGTGTGCATAAACCTCAGAAAAACTGATTTTAAAAATCAAAAATATATATTTTTTGTCCTTAAAAGTAAAACTAGTTACCATCAAGTCAATTCTAATTCAGCAACACTGCAAGATAGAATAAAAGTCCCCCATCGGATTTCCAAGGAGCAGTGCATGGACTCAAACTGCCAGCCGTCTGCTGAGCAGCTGAGCTCTTGACCACTGCGCCACTTGAGTTCTCCAAGCTTCAGAACAGATCTTGAAACTTTTTTTGACAATGAATGTGACATTGTTCCTCAATTTTTTATTCCCCAGGTAGGAGACCGGATGTTTGCCTGATTCACCACGGCCCGTACCAGTCCAGGTCAGCTCACTGATGCCTAGATATCCAGCTTTATGCATTCCACTTCATTCCAACAGCTTCCACTTTCCTAGATTCACAGCTGGTGTTGTCCACATTCTGATCATCTATGGATGTTTACAGCTGTTCCTTCTCCTTTTGAATCATGCCGCATCAGCACACGGTGCTCCTGAAATCTTTGCTCCACCCACATCATGAAGATCAACCCCACCTGGAGGACGCAGGTCCTCCCCTATGGTATTTCGAGTGCCTTCCAACCCGAGGGCTCATCTTCGGACACAGTGTCAGACAGTGTTCTGCTGCTGTAGGTATAGCCCTGGATCACCAGGTCCTTCTTCCTCACCTGGTTAATCCGGAAGCTCCAATGAGACTCGCCCACCATGTGTGACCCCGCTGGTATTTGAAATACCAGTGGCATCATTCCTAGCATCGCAGCAACATGAAAGCCACCACAGCATGACAAACTGACAGAGGAGTGGTGACTCTAAGTAACTCAAAAGCTACTATTGTACCCTCTGTATCAGCTTGTTATTTCTGCTGTAACAAATTAACGCAAGATAAGACAGATTGATAGGTTGCTGGACAGACAGATGAATGGATGGGTGGGTGGATGGATTTATGGATCACTGGATGGATAAATTATTTATGTTTGATACTATCAGAACCTCTTTTGTAAAGAAAACAATCATGCTCCCAATTAATGTTTGTGGTAAATATGAATTTTCACACCCAATTCCTTAAAATTTGGGGGCACTCACATTTCTTTGATCGAGATCAGCCCCCTAACTACCACTCAAAAAAGCAACTGCCTTGTGATGTCTTACGGTGTTACCCCCAACAGTGAAGACGTGGTATCTGAAATGTCGTCGGAGACCTGTGGAAGGATTCTCTAACTTCTAGAGTCCACATGGAAGAAGGGAGGTGGCAAAAAAAAAAAAAAAAGGCCAAAGATGAGGCTGAGCTGTCCTGGGAACCCAGCATACACCAGAGAGCCTAAAGGGACCCGAGCGCCACGGGCACCTTTGAAAGCTGATGGAGCAAAGACAGCGCTGCAAAGCTCTCACCGTAGAACCTCACGCGGAGTCTTCAGACAAGTGTGACCACGGGGCTGGTTTCCAAAGGTGGAAGGCATGTGAGCGATCAGAATCAGCCCAGGCTCATTTCCTGCACCTCCTTTCCAGCCACAGAGGAATGCCCCCTGGCATTACCATTTTCAAGGGGCTTCCCAGGACTTTCTAGGTGTTCTTTAATTACCCCGCATCCTCGCGTGCTGGGAGGAGCGCAGCAGTGACACCGGCTGTGATCAGAGGTGCTAGCGAAGGAATTAGCATAAGATGCGGTTCCTCAGCAACCCCGCAGTAAATCTACGGGGGACAGACACGTGGATTTGGGAACTATCTTTCATCCAGTGAGATGAGCAACTCCCAAAAATCGTGTCCTGTGTAGGAGGGGAGAAAGCAAATTTATTATAAAGGAAATGTGCAACCCCGCTGGCCAGCAGGCACAGGACCTGCAGGCTGATACGAACACAGTGCTCCGCCCCAGGGGTCACGTTTCCCTGGACCATCCTCCAAGCCCCCTTGGAAACCCTGGGGCGCAGTTCTGCTCTGTGCTCCACGGTCACTATGAGCTGGAATGGACTTGATGGCCGCGGGTTTGATTTTGAGGTTTTTACAGCACTTCCAGCCGTCTGGCATATTTAGTTGCATCTGCTTGGCTGTTACCTGCCTCCTTGCTAAAAAGTAGGAGAAAAGGTAAACAGATGCGGCTTCCTGTTGGCCAGGCAGTGTTGAAAACAGCTGGGTGTCTCCAGCTAGGTTAGGGCAGCACTCTCTAGGGCCCAGGCCCCACTGGCCCATGGGCCCGGCCTCCCCATTTGACCTCAGCTGCAAACCACTTTCTCTAAGTCTCATGCTGTTAAGCCTCCCTCTGAGGGCTCCATGTAGAATTTAGAACTTTTATGGGGCCACTGTAAAATTTCCTCCACTTCTCTGTTGAACACCAGCAGGGTCACCCATGGTGTTAGCAGAGATTCCAGACTAAGACAGACTAGAAAGAAAGTCCTGGTGAACTCCTTCTGAAAATTAGCCAATGCAAGTCCTACAGGTCACAACAGAACACTGTCCAAGGACCAACAATCATCAAGACGGCACAGGACTGGGTAGCGTCTCGTTTTGTTGGCCAGAGGGTGTCTGTGAGGCAGAACCAACTCAGCAGCAACTACGAGGAACCACACTGTGTAATAACACTGCATAGTAACAGTGTATGACAGCACTGTACAATAACGCTGCGTAGCAACCCTGCACAACAGCTCGGTGTAACAACACTCAATAATAACAGTGTAACACTGCATAATAATGCTACATAATACCACTGTATAACTGCGTAATCACATTGTATAACACTGCCTAATAACACTGTATAACACTATCATAACACTGCATAGTAACACTGCATAACACCATATAACACTGTATACTAACACTCTATAATAACACTATACAATAACAGTGTATAACAACACTGTACAATACTACTTAATAACACTCCATAGCAATACTGTATAATAACACTCCATAACAACACTGTACAATACTGTGTAATAACACTCCATAACAACACCGTATAACAGAGCTCTGAAAATACCACTGTAAAGGGCCCTGGCAAGCAGAGCAAACTATCCAAGACCTGGAAGGAATTTTGTGGTGACACAGGTTTACATCTCAGTGTAATAAGTGGAAAGGTGTCCCCGACCCACACCAAATGACAAGTCCATGGCCTAATTTCCAGAACTCATGCGCATGGCCTGATTTGGTAAACAGGTCCTTGAAGATGCGACCGAGCTACGGGTGTTGGGATGAGAGAATCCTGGATGCTTCCCTGGATCCTCAATCCAAGGACAGGGGTCCTTAGCAGAGGAGGGCTGGAGGAGATCTGGGACAAAAGGAGGAGACACACACAGGAGAGGGGGAAGCAAGGGGACCACAGAATAGGGACAGGGGACGTGGCCCAAGCCAGCGAACACCTGCAACCCCCATAGGTGGAGAGGCGAGGAGAGAACCTCCCGCAGAGCCTCCAGAGAGTGTCAGCTCTATCATCGGTGCCAGGACGAATCTCTGGGTGTTTCAGCAAATTACCAGGTTTTGACAGTTTGTTAGGGTGGCCCCAGGAAATCAGGGCGCCTGGTTTTCAGATGACAATGTGAATTACGGTCAGTTTTCCTCCCAGCAGCCTGGAGGCAATAGCAACAACACACACACACCCCTACCCCAAAAACAAACCTACTGCTGTCAAGTCAATTAAGACTCACAGTGACCCCACAGGACAGAATAGGACTGTTCCATAGGCATTCCAGGAGCACCTGGTGGATTTGAACTGCCAACCTGTAGCTCCTAACCACTACACCACCAGTGTTTCCACATACCTACAAGTCCACACAATTCCATACACACACATACACAATGGCATACACACACACGTAATGCCACACACACACACAATGCCACATATACAATGCCAAACACCACATACACAATGCCACACACACACACCCCACACAATGCCACACATACACAAGGCCTCTCAGACACATGTACACAATGCCGTACACACACACCACACACACACGATCCGAGGCACACAATGCCATACACACACAATGCTAACACACACAGTGCCACACACACACCTTGTACACACATACATAATACCATGCACACACCTACACAATGCCACCCACACACACCTACACACAGTAACGACACGAACACCAACAACAGCTCTATCTTCCCAAAGCTTTTCCTCGTCTATGTCTGTCCCTAATTTAAACTCCTCCGCTGTGTCTCCAGAGCCCACCCAAGACTGGGTCGCAGCACCCTTACAGAAATTGCTGCAAAGAGAGAACCTGAATCTACCAGAAACTGTGCAGCCACCAGAGAGACATGGGCTGGAGCCCAGGAAACAACCCAAACCCACCGCCACCAAGGCAGTTCTGACTTATAGCTACCCTATAGGACAGAGTAGAACTGCCCCATAGTTTCTAAGGAGTGCCTGGTGGATTCAAACTGCCGACCTTCTGGTTAGCAGCCGTAGCACTAACTACTGCACCACCAGGGTTTCCTGGACACCAGAAGTGGTGCAGAAAAGCAGAGAGCTGAGAAAGCTGTGGAGACGTAGTTCAAGCCCCTGAGCCAGACTCAGGGGCCCCTGAGGCTTTCAGTTCAAGACTCTGCGTGTGTACTTTTTTAAGTATTGGTTTCAACTGACTTTCTTCCCTTGACAGTTGAGCAATCTGGACTCAGAGCAACACAGATCCCACAAAGACATAAACAGCAACTGAGATTTTCTGTGAGAATCATCTAGAAGCCTGTGTTCACTTGAGTAATAACACTCTTCATTTTGTACTTTTAAAATTAGACTGATGGTCACCACCAGAGAGTGGAGGGCTGGAGAGGAGAATCCGCTAATGAGACAGCAGACAAGTGTTAACTCGGGTGAAAGGGAAGGTGATAAACAGTGTGGGGAGCCAGCACAAACTGAGCACGGCAAAGCAGGAGAGGCTTCCTAGACACATCCCCACACCTGAGGGACCCAGTCACTGGGCCTGAGGGCTGGGGACCCTGGTCTCGGGAGATACCTAGGCTAACCAGTGTAACAGTTTGTAAAGAAAATGTTCTACACTCCACTCTGGTGACTAGCACCTGGGGTCTTTAAAAGCAACCATCAGTACAGCACACCTACTTTATGCCCCATCCCAGCTGGAGCAAGAGACAAAGAAGAAAATCAGAGCCATGCGGGAAGGATTAGTCTGGGGGACTCCTGACCCCAAGCACTGCAGCTTCCACCAGACAGAGCCCAGGACAGCTGGATGGAGGCCAGCTCCCACCACCTGCTATCCTCACGGGGGTCACAGTAGAGGCTCTGTGGAAGAGAAGTGCAGAACAGAATTGAAATTCATGTACACCCTCGCACACACACACACGCACGCACACAAAGACCAGACCTCCTGTTCTAACAGAGACTGCAGAAACATTGACGGCACTGACCCCAGAAACCATTCTAACTCAGTACTGAAGTCATGCCTAAGGCTCACCCTTCAGACAGATCTAAATAAGGTTACTGCCAGCCAGAATCAGCTGGATAGCAAAGGGGTTGGTTGGTTTTTTTTTTTTTTTTTTGGTTTTGTGTGGCCAACAATGAACACTCTAGTGGTGCAGTGGTTAGTGCTACGTCTGCTAACGAAAAGGTCAGCAGTTCACATCCACCAGGTGCTCCTCAGAAACCACATGGGGCAGTTCTGCTCTGTCCTGTAGGGCCACCACGAGTCAGGATGGACTCAAAAGCAACTGGCTTTTAGAGCCAGCAATAACACAGAGGAGGAGTGTGCTTTGTAGTTCCATCATGTCTCCGAGACTAAAGGGGCACAGCAGCCCCAAAGCAAAGACAAGAGGGCAGGAAGGGACAGGAAAACTGGACAAACGGACACGGGGAACCCCGGAAGGGGAGAAGGGGAGGGTGCTGAGAAATTGCAGGGCTGGCAACTGGCATTAAAAAATAATTTGTGTATTAACTAATTTGATCTGTAAACTTTTGCCTAAAGCACAGTGTGTGTATATATATGTGTGTGTGTGTGTATATATATGTATATGTATGTATATATATGTGTGTATATATATAAAGAATGAAGAAAAGAGAGGTGGACTCAGCCTGTTAAAAAAAAAAATTGACCAAAAAAGTGAGAGAACAAATCAAAACACACCAATACCGTCTTGTAGCCCAGTTTGCTGATTGCTCTCCAGTTCTGCTACTGCCACCTTGGGGCACCCTGTTCTTTCAGCCCCAAGTTGGCAATCACACCCCCTTCCCATCAGCTCCTCCCATTGTTCCTCCAGCCTTCAGGAATGTGGTCGCCAAACAACAGCTTTGCTGACAAGGAGAGGAGCAGAACTCAGTGAACATCAAATTCTAACTGGGTGGGAATGTTGCGTCACTCACCTGCTGGGCACAGTGGTGGATTCTCACCCCTCTCACCCAGCGGCAGTTGCTCCCCTGGCCGGGAGCAAGAATATTAGAGAAGCCTGAGGTTTGTGGAGAACCTTAGAGCTGACAAAGTGCCTTCCCATCTGTTTCCTCATTTCATACCCTCTGCCCCCCCCTGTTCTACCAGGGCCCCAGTGGTGCAGTGGTTAAGAGCTCAGCTGCTAACCAGAAGGTCAGCAGTTCAAATCTACCAGTCACTCCTTGGAAACTCTATGGGACAGTTCTATTTTGTCTTATAGGGTCACTAGGAAATTCCGGTGGCGTAGTCGTTAAGTGCTACAGCTACTAACCTGAAGGCTGGCAGTTCAAATCCTCCAGGCACTCCTTGGAAACTCCATGGGACAGTTCCACTCTGTGCCATAGGGTCCCTAGGAAACCCTGGTGGTGTAGTGGTTAAGTACTATGTCTGCTAACGAAAAGACTGGCAGTTCAAATCTGCCAGGTGCTCCTTGGAAACTGTTCTACTCTGTCCTATAGGGTAGCTATGAGCTGGAGTCAACTCAGCAGCAATGGGTTTGGTTTTGTATTCATAGGGTCACTATGAATCAGAGTTGATTCGATGGTGGTGGGTTATATCTATAAATAGGATCCTGTCTGGAAACAGGGTTTTCTTAGTCAACTGAAGATCCCTCTATCCTACAAGGAGGCATTTCTGCAGATGGGCAGCATTTCTCTGAAACTCCAAAACAATTCATACTAAAGTAAATGATCTTATTTTGTACTATTATAATGATATGTACTGATACAGGTAATAGTTAGTTGCTTTAAAACAAACAAACAAAAATCTCCATCAAGTCAATTCCAACTCATAGTGACCTTATAGGACACAGTAAAACTGCCCAAGAGTTTCCAAGGAGCAGCTGGTGGATTTGAACGGCTGACCTTTCTGTTAGCAGCTGAATGCCTAACCACTGTTCAACCAGGCCTCTAAATTGCTATTATAAACAATATATGCAGCTATAGAGGGCCATGGCAGTTCAGCGGTAGCATCTGTACCTTCCATGAAGGAAACCCAGGTTCGATTCCCAGCAAATGCACTTTGTGTGCAGCCACAACACATCAGTGGAGGCGAGCGTTACTGTGGTGCCAAACAGGTACATGGAAGAAAGGCCTGGTGATCTATTTTGAGAATGAAAACCCTACAGATCACAACAGTGTCATCAGGAGCCCATCACCGGACGGCACAGGAATAGGCAGGATGCTGTTCCTAGTTCATGCAGTCACCATGAACTGGGGACCTGCCCAGTCACAGTGAACAGCAACAACATAGTGTGACTGTTAGACAATTTAAAATAGAGAAGACGTCGGGATTCCCAACACACCTTACCACCCCAACACATACACACACACTAACACACCATCATGCTTTGTCTGTCCGGCTTCAGAGTTCCTTTAATCAATATTTTGTCTTTTTTTTTTTTTTCTAACCAATCAAATCGAACTTTCTTGGTGTCCCAGTTACAAGCCTATCCTGGATACACCTCCAGAGGCTCGCAGTCAGGAATATGGTAAAGGGGAGGGGATTAGAAATCTTGGCAAATGCACTGAAAAAGTTTTGTTTTCTTTTTTTTTCCTTAAATGCTTGGCTACATGATTTGTTAGCTATCAATTTAAAAAGAAAAAAACAACCCCCCCCCCCAAAGCCCCACAAATCCACTGCTGTCAAGTCGATTCTGACTCCTAATGACCCTATAGGTCAGAATAGAACAGCCCCATAGAGTTTCCAAGGAACACCTGGCGGATTTGAACTGCTGGCCTTTTGGTTAGCAGCTGTAGCACTTAACCACTCCACACCAGGGTTTCCCAAAAAAGGAACAAACATAATAAAACCAAATTTCCTTTCAGTTGCTTCACAAAAGAACTTCTTCTGGAAAGCTGCTGTCTCAGTGCAGCAAATGAGTTTTAACTGCACATCTAATGCCTGCCTGACTTGAGGGTGGATTTTTCTGAGCTACACGTTGCTGCCTTTGGGGCCGGGACACGTTCAGCCCTGAAAACGAACAGTGGAGCGGAATCTTAGGGACCCGTGAGCTGTTTATCTAGCGACACACGAAAGTCCACTTCCATCCTCAAAAGCCGGCAAAGGAGAGTCTCTGCCACTTGGTCCCCTTAGTGGAGGAGCTGATCATGAAGGGAAACAGTATTCGCAGAGGAGAGGCAGAAATATCCCCGTCCTGGTGTCGCGTCTGAGGCTGACTGATGGACAGAATGAGGGAGAGGAAATAAAAAAATGAGGGCGAGGAAGGGAGAGGGAAGATTGAGCCTTATTAATTCTGGGGCGGAAGCACGTTCTAGGTTTGCAGGGGATTCTGAGACCATTCGTGGTGAAAGACCGCCCTCTGCTGCTCACAGGGAGGAAGTTCATTTTCTCACCAAAGGCAGACGTCGACTTCAGTAACGGGTGAGTCACAGATGGGGAAAAGAATTGCATTCGAAGTTGAATAAATCTGCCACTTTGCACTAAAGCGACCTTTTAAAAGAGCAAACGCAACTCGAACTCCGTGTCCTAAGGGTGATGAGTTCTAGCAAAATCCAGTTCAGTTTTGGAAAACTGGAGTTTGAGGAGCCCGCTAAGTCTGTAGGAAACTTTGGTGGTGTCATGGTCAGGAGCTAGGTCAGCTGACCCAAAGGATGGCCGTTTGGAAATTCTCTGGGGCAAGTCTGCTCTCTCCTGTAGGATCCCTGGGAGTCAGAATCAACTCATGCAAGGGGTCAAGTCTATAGCTCAAGGAAGTTTTTGGATTCTCAAGTCCAAGGCCTCTCTGTGCAGTTTCAAACCATGCAGTCAGCAGCCCTAGCACGGCTCAAGGGGACATGGGAGGTCCCCTCTGTAAAACTGCCCAGTGCTGTCCAGTCTACTCTGACTCATAGTGACCCTGTAGGACAGAGTAGAACTGCCATAAGGGTTTCCAAGGAGCACTTGGTGATTTGAACTTCTCATCTTTCAGTTGGTAGAGTGAGCTTTTAACCACTGTGCCACCGGGCTCCCTGGTTCTCAAAAGAACCCAAATCCCCTGCCGCGGGATCCGATGCCGACTCCTAGAGACCCGATCTATAGGACAGAGCACAGCTGCCCCCAATGAGTTTGCGAAGAGCTCCCAATAGATTTGAAACGCCATTTGATTAGCAGCCAAGCTCTTCACTACATCGCCACCAGGGATCCGTCACTGCTTTAAACCAGAACACCACTGCTATCTAGTCTGTTCCTACAGACAGAGTACAACTGCCTCATAGAGTTTCCAAGGAGCAACTGGTAGATCTTAACCACCAGTCATCACGTTTTTTATTATTGCTATGAAGGCTAAAATGCTTTGCATACCCAAAGCAGAGTGAGGGACCACAACAGTCCCATCAGCTGAAGGATGCTGTTGGGACTAACTGTCCTCCCTGCTCCCTCCTCCCATCCCGACCTGCAAAACCCACAGCTGCTTCTTGGGTTCTGTCCACCTGCCTACCGCGTGAACCCTGCAGAATTCCTGAAGCTATGAGGCACGTTCCCAGCAGGGGGCAGCAGTGTCCACTGAGGCAATGCAACACATCCCCAGCAGGGGGCAGTAGAGTCCATTGAGGCAATGCAGCATGTCCCCAGCAGGGGACAGTGGTGTCCACTGAGACAATGCAGCATGTCTCCAGCAGGGGACAGTAGGGTCCACTCAGCACCTTCAAAGCTTCTGGGGCAAAGTCTTTCAACGTGGCATTCAATACATGTCTTGTTAGCTTCATTACTGGGATACATCCACCAAGAATACACCCCAGAGACCTCTAGCGACTAGAACAGGCAGTTTGCTCTTTGTAAAAGAAGGAGCAGCTTCTTGATCCTTGTGATGCTGGTTAAAATGCACTGCGTGACTGTCCACCGAGGGACACCACTTCCCCCTGCTGGGGACCTGCTGCATCCCCTCGGTGAATACCGCTGCCTTCTGCTGGGGATCTGCTGCATTGTCTCAGTGGACACCGCCGACCCCTGCTGGCCATCCGATGCACTGCCTCAGGAATTTTCCTGCAGAGTTCACCTGGGAGCAGGTGGACAGAACTTAAGCACCTGCTCCCGGTTTGCAGGGTGGGGAAGGCAGGAGGGAGCAGGGAGGGCAATCAGTCCCAACTGCATCCTTTCGCTGAGGGGAATGTTGTGGGCACTCACCCTGCTTTGAGTACACTGAGTTCAGTAAACACTGTCAGTGGACAGTGGAACAAAGCATTTTAGCCTTAATAAAGCAGTAATAAAAAACCTGCTGAGTAGCAGTTAAGAGCTAGGGCTGTTACTCAAATGTCACGTGTTGCTATTACTTCCCACTGATGTCTTTTCTGGCTGGAAAACGCTTGGACGTGTCAGTCTGTGTGGGGTCCTGGTCACTTAAGAGAAATGGGCTGTTCCACAAGCCACATTCTTTGAGCCTCTTTTTCTCCCCTCCTATGTGAGTGATAAAGACATCTGCCTGATTCATCTCGGAGAATTTTACAAGGGTCAAAGGAAGCAATGCATAACAAGTGTTTGGAAAAGTATATACCTTATAAAGGTAAACACCAGATGTAATATCTTAAAGGTATTGTGGGTTGTGATTGTTTTAAAAGGAATTGTATTTAAATATAGGAGCCCGGGTTGCCCAATGGTTAAAGCACCCGGTTACTAACTGAGAGGTCAGGACTTCAAATCCACCAGCCGCTCTGAGAGAGACTGGGCCACCAGCGTCCCCAAGGATGCACAGCCTTGAATAACCTATGTGCCAGTTCTACTCAGTCCTTACAGAGAATAGATAATATTTACAGTAGTCAAAAACATAACTGATCTGAAAGTTAGACATCGTGAGAGTTCCTCATTTTTCCAGCAAATATGTAAAGACCTATCATGTGCCTGGAAACCCTGGTGGTGTAGTGGTTAAGTGATATGTCTGCTAGCCAAAAGGTCCACATATGGAGCAATTCTACTCTGCCTTATAGGGTCACTATGAGTTAGAATCATGTTGACAGCACTGGGTTTGGTTTGGGTTTGGGTTTGGGTTTTTCTATCATGTGTCCATTGGAAGGAATTCCTTGAAACCATTAAAAAGTATATTACACTCTACAGCCACATTTCCTGCAGCACCGCTCTCAACAGCCCGGGTGCCTGTCATCAGAGGAATGGGTGATACCTGTCCTAAGTTCGATGGCTCCCTGAGACAGGTTTGAGCTGACGGATGAGGCCAGCATCTTCCCCACTCACCTGTCACCACAACATAAGCTCCTGGGGATAAAGAGTTTGTCTTCTTCCTCACTGATGCCCCTAGCACGCAGAACAGCTTGGTGGGCAGTGTCATGGATTGAGTTGCATCCCCCAGAAAATGTGTGTAGCAACTTGGTGGGGCCACGATCTCCAGTATTACAGGATTGTCACCTACTGTGTGATTTTCCTAGGCTGTAAATCCTGATCTCTGCCTGTGGTTAACAGATAGGATTATGTCACAAAAGTATTAGGGTGGGATTGTAACACCCTTCCTAAAGTCACCTCCCTACTCCAATGTAAAGGGAGTTCCCCTTTTATCCTACGAGAGAAAAAGGAAAGGAATGCACGCAGAGAGTTGGGGACCTCATACCAGCAAGAAGCAGAGCTGGGAGCAGAGCCTATCCTTGGGAAAGGACTCAGGGTCCCTGCGCTTCAGAAGCTCCCAGTCCAGAGAAAGACTGATGACAAGGACCCTCCTCCAGAGCCAGCAGGGAAAGCCTTCCCCCAGAGCTGACACCCTCAATTTGGACTTGTAGGCTCCCCTGGAGCTTACATGGCAAGTTTGGACATTTAGCCTACTAGACTGTGACAAAAAGAAAATCTCTCTTTTTAGAGCCTTCCACTTAGTGGTATTTCTGTTATAGCAGCACTAGATGGCTGAGGCAGGCAGAGCTGGTGCTCAACAAATACATGTGAATGAGTGGATGAATGCCCTGGCCAGTAACAAAGCTTGGAGCCATGAGACACTCGGTAGGCTCAGTGACACAAGGCATATCAGTGGCCAAGCTCTCACCCTCCATACAGCAGACCAGGTTTCAATTCCTGGCCAATGCACCCAAGGGTGGTCACCACCCCTCTTGTCCATGGAGACTGGCATGATGTTATGAGGTTGACCAGGTTTCAGTGAAGCTTCCAGACTAAGAAGAACTAGGTAGAAAGGCCTGGCAATCTACTTCTGAAAACCAGCCAGTGGAACTCCTGTGGGTCACGATGACCTGATCCTCATCGGATCATCGGGATGGCTCAGGACTGGACGGCGCTGTGCCCTCTGCGTGGGGCCACCACGCATCGATGGCGGCAGGCAGCAACGTGAAGAGTGGTGGTGCGCTTCTGACGACATCGTGCACGTGAGTGGCTGCATCTATGGCCTCTCTGGGGTTTTTTCTCCTTGTATTGTCATGCTTTTCTCCCCCACCCCCCACCTGCCACCTGCCCTGTCACAGGAAAGGCACCTGTCACGGGGTCTCCCTTTGCCAGAATATGTGTAGGGTGAGATGAGAAGCCGAGACTGCCTGCAAAAGTCGGCTAACAGGTGGGTATCAACAAAAGGTCTAGCAGAAAAAAGAGGGGGGGAGCTTTTCTCCACAGCCCTCACCCACCCACCTGTCCCCCCGGGAAGGTATGCACCCTGGCTGGGAACAGGGGAAGCAGAGGCTGAGTAGAAAGATGTTGGGTCAGGACCTTGGACAAGGCATTCCGGCCACGCACCAGGGAGAAAGCAAGACCCCAGGACTGGCTGCAGCGTTGCAGAGCCGGGTGAAGCCCAGAGCTGACAAAAGGAGGCCATAGAGAGCTGGCTGCCAGACATGAAAGAGCCTGTGGACGGAGGCAATGGTCCTTTCTGTGGTCACCTCTAAGGACAAGTGACCCAAAGACAGGAAGGGGAGGACTCTTAAGCCCCACCTCAGAAAAAAAAAACCAACCCATTGCTGTTGGGTCTATTCCAACTCACAGTGACCCTACAGGACAGAGTAGAACTGCCCCACAGTTTCCAAGAAGCGCCTGGTGGATTCAGACGGCCGACCTTTTGGTGAGCAGCTGGAGAGCTTAACCACTGCGCCACCAGGGTTTCCAGGTTCCCTTAAACCTTCACCACCAGGAGAGAGGTGGGTGAATGGTTCATGGTTTCTGCCCGTCTCATGGGATACGGTCCTGAAAAAGAAATTAAGTTCCAGTTTGTGACACAAAGGCCTAGATTTTTCCTAAGTAATGTGGCCTTGGTCCTTGGTTCTGGAGGAACTGAGGTGCGGTGGTCTGGGCCTTGGAGAGGTACCCAAGGATTTGTGCTGGTGCGTGGGGGTAGAGAGACTGGAAGACTCGCCTGTGAGGCTGGCTTCAGTTGGCCTCACCGGTAAAAGCCTGGAACACCAAGGCTCAGAGCAGCTGCCCGGTTTGACCAGAACTTCTGGCCTCAGGAAAGCACATCCCTTGGGACACAGAGCGTCCCATGAGGGACCCTCCTGGACCTCGCCCTGTGTGTGTCTTCGTTAGCAGCCACCTGGCCATAATATCTGTAGCAGTGAGGATAGTATCATCCCTGTGAATTCTGGGAGTCATTCCAATGGCCAAACACAAAGGGGCCGTAGGTCAGCAGTAGGGGTGTCAGTGGGGGTGTCATGGGGACTCTTGTGCTTGTGGCTAGCATTGTTTAAAACCACAACTCACTGCCGTCGATTCTGACTTAAGGTTTTCCTATAGTTACCTTTCGAGGGTAGTGTAAAACCCGTTTCATATTTGTATGGGTTTCCCAAACTTGTGGCTGCTGTGTGCTTACCTGGCAGCCTCAAGGACAGTGTTCTTTCCGCTTGTGACCTCTGACCCAGCTTCAGGCAGCTAGAATCTGTCAGACAGTGTCACAGCTGTGACAGGTGGTGACAAGGGCAAAGATGTAAGACTGTGGGGACTGGGTTTGGGGATGGGGTTCATGCTGGTCGTTGCTGTGCACGGGGCAGGGGAGCATTATGATAATTTGTGTATTTAGTTTTGCACTCAAAGCTTCTACACAGAATCAGCAATTAGATAGGAAATAGACGGCTTACTTCTCCCTTACACAACGCAAACCATGTGAGCAATTTCATCAAGGAAGCACCCAGCGGGCTTCAGTCACTCCCAGGGGTGCACAGAGTGTGGGAGAAATCCGTTTCTATCCTGTAATGTATACATTGGTGTGCTATTACCTACAAGCCTTGGGGTGTGTGTGTGTGTGTGTGTGCATGTGAAACTCACTGCTGTCCAGCCAATTCCAACTCAGAGCAACCCCACAGGATGTAGTAACTGCCCCCTAGTTTCCAAGGAATGCCTGGTGGATTCTAATGCAGACGTTTTGATGAGCAGCTATAGCTCGTAACCACTGTGCCACCAGGTCTCTGTCGTCTCTATACGAGGTCCCACCATCAAGTCTGCGAATTTAATGCCTCTAAGTGCCACATGGAAACCCTGGTGATGTAGTGGTTAAGTGCTATGTCCGCTAAGCAAAAGGTCAGCAGTTTGACCCCGCCAGGTGCTCCTGGGACACTCGATGGAGAGGTTCCGCTCTGCCCTCCAGGGTCACTAGGAGTCGTGGACTCGACGGCGTTGGGTTTGGTTTTTAAGCTTTCCATACCTCATTGCTGAGTATCACTAAAGTGTCACCTTTGAAATATTCCCATTGGGAAGCTATGTACCAATGCCAGCACCTAGACCACCCTTCAAAGCAATCATGGACCACTTTCTGGAATGACCACTGCGCACAGCGGCACAGAGGCCAGTCTGCAAACTTCATTGTCTAGTTGTCTGTGAGGTTTTAGCCAGGAAACAAATAACTATATTGGAATGCCCTTCCTACTCACCTGATCTGGCCCCCCATAACTTTTTTCTTTACCCAAAAATAAAGGAAATATTGAAAGGAAGACATTTCGACGACCTTCAGGACCTCAAGGGTAATACAGTGATAGCTCAGATGGCCATTCCAGAAAAGGCATTCCAAAATGCCTCTGAAGGGTAGGGTAGGCACGGGGGTCGGTGCCCAGCTTTCCAGGGGGAGGACCTGGAAGGTGACCGTAGTGATATTCAGCAGTGAGGTATGCAGCGCTTTTTCTAGGATGAGTTCGAACTTAATTGGCAGTCCTCGTGTCACACAGAAGTATGTAAAAGGCTATGTACTCAGACTTAATGCTAAAGGGGACACTGAGCTTCTGTTAGGGGTGACAGTGTCATCTGGAAAGGGGTAAGAGTGACGGATGACGACCACCGTGAATGTCACTGAACATGGGAAGATTACTGAAATCTCAAATGTTTTGCTACATGTATATTTACTACAATTAAAAAAAAAAAACTAATATCCCAAAGGAAGTCAGGTATTGAAAACCATCATTGGACATCAGCTTTGGAGACCATGAAACAACTGCTTCTGACACTTGAACTTGGTGATGGACGGATGGGGCGGGGGGGATGCTGTTAACAATGCAGATCATCACCTTTCAAAATGACCTGTTGTTAAAGCCACCCACGTGTGAAACTTCTGCGACAGCAGCCCTGGGTGACTACGGCAAGCCCCGGTGGCGTGGCGGTGAAGTGCTCTCTCCGCTAACCCGAAGGCCTGCAGTTTCAAACTGCCAGCTGCTCCCTGGAAACTCACTGGGGTAGTTGTACTCTTTCCTACAAGGTTGCTCTGAGTCAGAATCCACTCAACGGCACTGAGTCAACGACTAAGACAACCGCCATGATAAAACTTGGAGGCAGACTCTGGATTCCGGGGCTCGGTGACCCCAAGGCATGCTCGCCTCTCAATACCTACTGGGGCCACCCTGGGTGGGCTCCCACTGGTAGGTGGTAGGCAGCCAAATGGAGCTCTGTATTGCAAGGATCCACATTTATGGTGTTTCCTAATCTTCGACCTACTCATCTTGTCAGTTGGTTAGCAGCAGGGGCTGGCGTGTTGCTGTGATGCTGGAAGCCACGTCACCAGTATTTCAGTCCAACACTAGCAGGGTCACCCACGGTGGACATGTTTCAGTGGAGCTCCCAGACTAGGACAAGGCAGAAAGGCCTGGGCAGCTACCCCCAAAGATGAGTCAGTGGCCACCTCAGGGATGACCACACAGGGCTGTCCCACTTCACTGCTCTGCACAGCTGATCAGCAGCCATCAGGGGTGGAAGGAAGACGCCATGCTCGGTGGGGTGGAGGGCCAGCACAGGAGACACTTAGGGACACAGCTGGAAAGACAGAACGGATGCGAACTGGCTGGAGATCACGAAGACAGCGCAGGACCAGGCACTTCTGTGGTCTTCTCTAAGTCCATCCGACGGTCAGGAGTCAAGATCAACTCCGTGGCAGGCAGCCACCTGTGGACAGGGTTCTCTTGGCTGTGGTCTTTACGGAAGCAGCTCACCAGGCCTTCCTGCCACGCAGGGTTTGAAGTGCCAGCCTTAAGGTTAGCAGTCAACTGCCATCTGCTTGGAACTGTCTAGACGGCAGT
Organism: Heterohyrax brucei; assembly: GCA_028571685.1. NCBI lineage: Eukaryota > Metazoa > Chordata > Mammalia > Hyracoidea > Procaviidae > Heterohyrax > Heterohyrax brucei. The sequence goes on along the minus strand of CM053148.1, from coordinate 79,282,114 downwards.
GGGTTGGGTTGGGTTTTTACCTGCCTATCTGGAGCCCCGCTGGTGCAGTGAGGTTGAGTGTTCAGCAGCTAACTGAAAGGGCAGGGGTCCGAGTCCATCAGCCACTCCTTGGAAACCAAAGGGGCAGTTCTGTTCTGTCCTATAGGGTCGCCATGAATTGGACTCAATTCGACAACAACGGGTTTACTTTGTTTTTTTTTGAAAATTTATCATATCCATCTTTCTGCAAATCTTTAGGTCAAGATGTTAAGTAACTGGAGAATCTTCGTGTTAAAAATTCACCTTGAGACACCTCTCCCTTGATGGTCACAATGAACTCATAGTGACCTTGTAGGACACTGCCACCCCTTTTTCCTACAGAGAAGGAGCTCCCCTGCATTTGAACCGCTGACCCCGTGTGTTTGCATGCTTATGACAGTTGCAGAAGGGCATCCCTGAGAATTCACCCTGGGCCCTCCTCCCCACCAACCATCCACACTCATCCTCCCACTGTGCCAGAAAGCCCAGACGCTCCAGACACGGTTCAATTTATTTTTATTGTTGGACAGGCATTTACAACGTTCCATTCGTAGACCTAAAAACATAAAAATAGACCTTCTTTCAGCTTATAAAAGAAATATATAAGAACTTTGGACACAGACACGTTGTGACCTTATGTACACAAGACAATGGCACTCTCCAAGCACCAGACGTCCCAGCATTTTCACAGGACCCCGCTGCAGTGGGCGTGGCAGGCACGATGTCAGAAGCCTCGTTTCCGTGATCTGTCTGGACACACGCGAACCGGGGATGGCATGGAACAGTGATACAAAGGGTATAGAAACCATTCTAAAGCTTTTAAGAAAACCAGAAGATATAGCAAAAATTTAATAGAACTTTAAAAGATCAGCTCAAAGTCCTGGAGACCATGAGGGGTGGGAGCGGGGCAGGGAAGCAGGTCGAGCAAGCAGGAGCTGAAGAGCGTGACATTCTAGAATTCTCTGTCATCTGGAAATATAAAGTTGTAACTGATTTTTACAAAATATAGTTCCTTAAGCTACTATAAAATTCAGGTCTTTAAAGTACCTACTGGTGTGTCAAACACCAAATAGATCTTTTCCCCAAAAAAGAAAGTTTTCATGTTATTTCTTCTTAGGAAGTGGACGGTGTGAAATACGGAGAGGAAAAAAAACTGTAAACCTTATTTTTTTTTCTTAGTTAATAAAAAAAAAATTGAAAGTGCTATAACTTGTTTTTCTTTTTCCTGATTGGAAATCTGTTTAAGACATGAAGAGTGTTAGTGTGTTTACCCTGTTTCATTGGTGTGAACGAAGTGTTAAGAACAAGAGATGTCCTGAAGAGGTGGCCTTGCTAAGAGGGTTAGTCACAGACTGTCAGGGGAGGGGACGGGCCAGCTACAGAGGAAGACGCAGCTCGGAACACCACGGCAACCTGTGAGGAGGCGGGCTTGGGCGCCCTAGGCCGCGGACACACCCACTGCCCACTCGCTGTCTCCTTCAATCCAACCACACTCCCATTTCAAATACAGATTCAGACATTTAAAAGAAACAAACAAAAGAAAATGCACCTTCTTAGGGAAAAAAAAACGGGCACCCTAAGCATAAGTTTCTCCTCAGTCTTTCATGTATAAATATAAAATCACCATGCCTCACTCTCTCTGTAAAAGGCTATAGATTCTTTCTCTCTCTTTCTCTCTCTTTTCAAATCAAGAGTTACAGGAACACTGTAAAATTCTCACCTGTTTGTGCCCTGCATCTCAGGGAAAAATACAAAAAAATAGTTACCTTTCTCTCTTTCTATTTCTCAAGCGATAAATTTGGATCTCTCTGCAAAGAGTTTGGCGTCTTTATAATTCTATGCAAAACTAGAGCTTTGGGCCCTGGCTCCAAGCAAGGCCAGCCGTGGGGCCAGGACGGAAGGGGACACAGACAAACAGAAAAAGGGTTGGCCACAGCATCGTCTCCACCCTGTCCTCACACACCCGGAAATACACAGATAACCTCAGACACTGAAGAGGGAATGGAACGGGGTCCTGCCCGCTGGGCTGCGGGTCTGGAGGGGGGCACCCCGGCCAGGAGACGCTCACTCCAGCTGGCTCTGGCTGCGGCGGTCACTGTCTGTACCGTCCTCTCAACTCGTGGGCTAGGCACACTCCGGGGCAGTAGGGGTCACTTGCTCTCCAGTCCTCTAGAATCCTTTTTTTTATTTTTCCTTTTACATCTTCAGGCCCTGATTCAGAATAAATAAAAGCCCTTGGTCACGTACAGAAGATAGGACTTGAGCTTAGTTAGAACCCAGAGCAATTCTTTCTGCTGCTGCTGTCAGAGACGGCCAGGTCAGGTGCCCACATGGCGTCAGAACCAAGTCCACGGCCCGACCCGTGTGTGCAGGCGTGGGCTCTGGGGGACCATGTGCACACGCAGACGACAACCGGTGGGCGGGCAGGCGGGCAGGGGGAGTATCTACACCGTCACGGGAACATACACGGTCATATCTCAGTATTGACTTTCCTGGCAGGAGCGAAGTCGTCTCGCCTAACCCAAATGACCTCCTCGCCGGCACCGGCCAGGCCCCCGTTGACGCCAGACAGTGCGGCCTGCTTCTTGAGCTGCGTCATCCGGGACGCATGGCTGTCCAGGGCTCTGCGACCCCGTTCCCGCTGGCTGATGCAGGCAGCCTGGAGCTGTTCCTGCAGCTCTCTGTCCGCTGAGTCACCCCTGGCTGACTCACAGAAGTCATCATCGTCACTGAGGATATCTGTCTCCTTGATGTCATCCTGCTCCTCATACTGAGCGAGGTCAAACTGCTCCTCAACCCAGCGGTCAGTGTCCCCGCCACTCGGTGGCTGCTGGGGCTCCCGCTCCGGGCTGCTGGCAGAGACGGCATCAGCATCGATGGTGAACCTGTTTCGGGCCAGCCGCCGCCTCCTCCTCCCAAGGGACTTGCTTGGGGCGGACACTGCACACACACACACACACACAAAGACAGAGAAATAAAACCCCTGCGTGCTTCCCGGGAGACAGACACCCAGACAGCACACAAAGGAAAAGGAAGGTGAACACTACACAGTACGCATTTCATGCCCCAGTGGCATTTCACAGGTCCATCCTGAGTCACCGGCCAGAGTCTCTGCTTTGCACAGACGCCTAGGCTTAGCGGATATTGTTGCGACTGACTGCAAGGTGACAGGGGGCAGGTAGGAGACCCAGCAGAATTGTAGGTTATGGGGAAAAGGGAGACTCAGCTCCCTTAGAGGGAACCTTCAGGTGTGCTAACCTGTGTACCTGGGAAACAGGTAATAGATGCCTGATCCTTTCAGGAGTCCTCACCTGGTGAGCTGACTGTCCCCATCCCTGAGCACCCACCCAAGGCCCCCAGCTCTGAAGACGGCAGGGGTAGCCCGGGATCATTTAGTCAGAACACTCTTTAGTATGGCAGGGCCTGCTTCTAGGGTTTCCCTCTGCTGGTGAAAACTGCCACCAAGTTTCAAACAATCAAAAGCAATGACTCAAGTTATGTGACTTTCAGTGGGAAATGTAACATAAACATTCTTTGCAGTTAAATTACAGCACACAGCCCCTCTAAAGAGAAGAGCAGCCCTCCTTCCAGCTGTCTCCGTGCCTCCAATGTCACTCCTGCAGCAACCCTAAGGGGACACCACTGGAGCCTCCAGCCCTCTGTGTTGTGTGCACCCCCAATTCCCTCCAACAAAGCAATCAAGACATCAGTGAGTGGGTCAAATGAGCAGGAAGTCGCACAGGTCCGACAAGCGCTTCATCATGCAAGCGCTGTGCCACGGAGTGACCGGCAGCGAAGACGGCATCTCTGAACCCACTCTTTCATCCTGCAACCCTTGAGGGAGCCAGGGAGCCAGAATTATTAAACACAGGTAAACTGAGCTCATCACCCAACCACATGCACACAAGCCAGCCAGCAAGCATATCACACATACATACACACAGAGGATCACACAGAAGGGCGGTCTGTTACTTTACAGGCAGAAGATTCAATGTAACACAAGGTGCTGTTACTTTAGAGATGGAAGATACAGTGTAACATACGGTGGGCTGTTTAGAGATGGAAGACACCGGTAACAGGGTGGGCTGTTACTTTAGTAATGGAAGATATAATGTAACATAGCATAGGCTGTTTAGACATGGAAGACACATTGTAACATAGTGTGGGCTGTTACTTTAGTGGTGGAAGATACAATGTAACAGGGTGGGCTGTTACTGCAGAGACTGAAGATACAATGTTAGACATGGTGGGCTGTTACTTTAGTGGTGGAAGAAGATACAATGTAACATATGGTGAGCCGCTACATGAGAGGTAGAAGATACAACATAATAGGGCATTCCAAAGGAGGGAGAGAGGCTCAAGGTAAAATGCTGCTGCAAAGTAGTACCTTCCTGAACCTAGGCCTGCAACCCAGAAATGGGAATAGTGCTACCACAAGCAAGGTCCCATGGGGCCCTGATGTCAACCACAGTGGACATAAGTTTGGGGACCTGGGAGGTGGCATCCTCTGCCTGAGACCCACACCCGTACTGCCACAGCATTCCAGAACACCTTGTCATCTTAAAATAGGGAACAGATGGGTCCCACTCTGGTTTGAGGGAAGTGATAGTCATCTCCAGGAAAAAAATGGGGGAAGAAAAACAGAGGCAAAAACCCTCTACCTAAGACCCCTGTACTGCAACTGGCATTCCAGAATATTCTACCACCCTTTTTAGAGGGCACAAACTGGTCTCACTCCGGTTTGAGGAGGGAAAATGAGAGAAAAAGAGACAGGGGAAAATCAAAACTTCTGTCTCTGTTACCTCAACACCTCCATAACGGGGCCTGGGTCCCCCCACCAGTCACTACTAAGAAATTCCCACAAATCAACCTGGGTTACTAGAGATCTGTGTTGTTCACGCAGAAGTGCTAACGTGGGTGAAGTGTGCTAACGCCTGCAACTCTGAAAAGTGGATGCGTGACAGATGGACAGACAAGTGATAATGAAAACAGAGAAACACATTAATCACAGAATACAGGTTGTGGGTATGTTCAAGAGTCTCAACTGCCCTAAGTGTCTGAAACGCTTCATCAGAAAATGAAGGAACAAAATGTGTATATATTTTAACTAGGACACTGGCAAATACCCAGCCTTTTGGGATTTAGGATTGGGCCGGGAGACCCAGCTTTCCTCTCCTATCCAAACAGAACAGAAAGAGAAATGAGCCACCCACACTCCGGGCAATGCAGACACTGTCCCCATCCACTTGGGCTTCACGTTAAGTGATCTTACAATCAGCCCTGGTGACAGTGTAGGATTAAAAAAATTAGAAAGGGAGATGGAGAATGACTTTCTTCAGCTAAAAAGTGAGTCACCCAGGGACGAGCAGAAAACCCTCCCATCAGCCAGATACAACAGGCTCTGACATGGGGGACTTCTGCTCGTTCACGGCAGGGGTGTGTGTTACGGGACTGCTGAGCTTTCCTCTATCTGCAGGCCCACAGGAGTCTGGGCAGGAAAACTTGCCAGCGTCCTGTGGACTCCAAGTGCCTAGTTTCAAAGTAAATGCAGCTCTAACATGTGCGTTTACTGATCAGCAACAGAGACTACCCAGCGACAGGCTGGGAGCCCGGGGCTGGGGCAGATATTCCCAGTCCTTATTCAACAGGCCCTGGAAACCAAAGCAGGCAGGGGAGATGCTCCTAAGGGGAGATGCTCTGCCGTGGGAGGTAACAGGATACACGATCCCTTCTCATATGAGGACTGCATGAGACACTGTGGGCAGGGAGGTATGGGACACTGTCCATGTTCCATGGAGAACCCAGCCCAGCACTGGTCATTCACTAGATGACATTTCACTCAACACATTAATGGATCAGAGAGGAGATTCAAGAGAACTACACCTGTACTGTTAGCTAAGCCTATGATGCTTCCAGGGTACAAGGGTCCCCTCTGGATGCACTCTGATCACAGCCCTAAACCCCCCACTGTTATATCCACCTAAGTCCCTTCACCTCAGTGTTCATCAGGCAGGGAGACAACTGGGACAGAGGTCAGGGCTCTCTGGAAAATGCAAGGGTGGTCTCTTCCACTGGAGGCCCGGCTGCAAAATCCGGGCTACCTCTCAGGAAGAGAGTCCTACCAACAGGAGCATCTCAGTGCCACCATGTGCATGAGTCTGACGAAAACACCCATCTCCCTAGGGATAGTTCACTGTCATGTGTCACCTGCAGGTGGCTCTCTCATCATTCCTTCCTCACTGACCCAGAGTGACATGTCCAGAAGGAATACTAACTCCAGAGTCATTGTTACTATAGATTCCCCTTTCCCCAAAGCAGCTCAAGGCCTCCTTGAATCAACAGGGAGGCTAAACACAGACTTTTAGGTACAGCCAGGGATCCTACATGTCACTGAGTCCCCACACCCAGAGCCCTGACTGGTAACAGTGGCCATGGCCTTGCTGAGACATGACGAGCTGCTTCCTGCTGGACAAGCTAGCTGTCATGCAAAGCAGGCCTCTCACTGCACAGGTAGGGGAGCACAGAACCTCAGAAAGGAGGTGCCCCACTCCCTGGTTGACACATGAGAGAGAAGCTGGCAAGCCCTGGGCAGGAAGGCAGCAGTGGGCAGGCTGGAAGGGAGGCCAGCAGGAATCACCACGGGGAGCCATCATGACCAGAGGCCAAGGCAAGGATGCTTGTATCAACCAGAAAGAAACCATCTCCCATGGGAGCCCTGAAGCCATGCCTCCATCAGGCTCGGCATGAGGTGACCTCAGAGGGCTCTACAGCGGAGAGGGGATGACCGGGATCTTGAGTGTTGGAATCCCCACAGTACCTGCCCTGCTCATGGCTGGCCGGGCCCCCTTCAGCGCACAGAGTCTCTTCCCTCCGAAAGGGACATACTGCTGGGACGAGGGCAGGCTCTCAGTTTTCAGGAGCTGCCTTCTGTGCTTGTCCCTCAAGACAGAGTGCACGGCCTTCAGGAAGTCCTTCCGGCTCTCGGGGGCGCTATGGAGAGAAGTCACACCTGTTAGAGACGTGGCACCTGGCTCTCACGGGTGCTGTGGAGAGAAGTCACACCTGTTAGGGATGGGGCACCTGGCTCTCAGGGGTGCTGTGGAGTCGCACAGGTCAGGGACACAGTGCCTGGCTCTCAGGGGTGCTATGGAGAGAAGTCACATTTGTTAGGGATGGGTCACCTTGCTCTCAGGAGTGCTATGGAGTCACACATACCAGGGACATGGTGTGTGGCTCTCAGGGGTGCTGCAGAGAGAAGTCACACCTGTTAAAGTTATAGCACCTGGCTCTCAGGGGCACTGTGAAGTCACATGTGTTAAGGACATGGTGCCAGGCTCTCAGGGACACTGTGGAAAGAAGCCACGTGTGTCAGGGACACAGCACTCAATACACAAGCTGTGTGCCTGGAGCTGCCAGAGGCAGTCAGCCCACCCAGAAACAAGGGCTCCCGACTGGACTTGACCCTGTTTCCAGGCTGCAGGGATTTGTGCACAGTGGGGAATGGAGACCACACTCTCCTTCCCCTGCTGCCAGCACTCACCTCCTGCAGCAGATCTGGACAGAGTGACCCTCTAATTAGGGACTCCCTAGGCGATGCAAGTGGTGAGGCACTCAGCTGCTAGTGGAAAAGATGGGGTTCAAACCCGCCCAGAGTGGCCTCAGGGGACAGGCCTGGCAACCTGCTTGTGGAAGGCCACAGCTGTTGAGCCCTGGAGAGCAGCTCCACTCGGCACATGAGGGATCTCTGAGGAGAGTCTCTGAAGGCCCCCAGGGGCCCCAATGGTCTGCACTCAGCTACTGACCTAGAGGTGAGCGGTCCAAGCCCAGACAGGAAGGCCTAGTGACCTGCTGACACAGGACAGTGACCAGAAACAGAGTGAGCTCGGATGTCACCCACTGTGGGAACCTGTGCCCACCCACTCTAAGACCTGAGACCAACATGCTGCAGGGTCCGTGGACCCCATGTGTACAGTGAGAATAGCTGGCCCCGGCACAACGTGTGCCAAGTGTTACACCAGTATATGCTTAGGAAACGTGCCCACTCCTGTATCTGCAATTCAAAAAAAATAAATAAACAAAATGCTGTCAAGTCAATTCAACTCAAAGCAGCTCTACAGGACAGAGGGGAACTGCCCCAAAGGGGTTCCAAGGAGTGCCTGGTGGATTCAAACTGCTGACCCTTCAGTTAAAAGCTGTAGCTCTTAACTTGTATGTCACCAAGGCAACAGCACTAAAAGACAGCGATTATAGTCAGCACGGTATTGATACAGTCTGTGGGGCAATCCACAGCACACTACTAACCAGGGTGGGTATTAAATATTGAGAAGGTCACAGAGTGTCTATGTATTTTGATGTTTGGCCAATTAAAGCATGACTGAACATAAATCATATTCAAAGCCAAATATGCTGAACGCCATCTCCTGGCTATCCATCTCAATATCTTGAGGGAGAAAAAAAGCTAGCTGCATCTCAGTTTGCTAGTGCTGCTGAAACACTAGCAAAGCGGGTGACTTTGACAGACAGAAGGTTATTTTCTCGTTGCTTGGGCGTGTAGAGGTCTGAGTCCAGGACAACGGCCCCAACGGAAGGCTCCCTCTGTTGGCCCCAGGAGACCTCCTTTCCATTCCTGCAGCCCCGGGTCCCTCGGTTCCCCAGCGACCCCCACGTGGTGCTTGCCCTTCTGTGTCTAAGCTGCTCTCGTTATAACCCAGATGATTCTATTTGGTTTTAGACACACCCTACATCGATGTATCCTCCTTAATGTAACAAAGAAAAACCTGTTTCTAAAGGGGACCACGTTAACAGGTTTAGGCTAGGGTTCTGACACATTGTTGGGGGAGAAACAATTCAACCCATAACTGTCTGCACATGGAGAAAAGTCTGAGATTCCCATAGCTGAGAGTGGACAGCACAGCAAATTCAGGTTCCACCCAGGATCTCGGGGAGACCCCGACAACCTACCCCGAATGCCGACGACAATGCAGAAGCCTGGTCAAACCTGCACAGCCCCACTGCACATCCCGGGGGGCCATGGCATAAACAATGTACGCTGGCATCCAAACAAACTTGCATGGGACGATCACGTCCTCTGCTTTACCCAATGGGCAGAAAGCCCTCTTCTGTATGTTCAATACATTTCAAAAATTTTATTTTCTATCAAAAAGGTAATCAATGAACCACGTTTGGTTCAGCTAAGCCAGTGACGTTCTTTGAGGAAACCCTGAGTTAGACCAAGCCGGCAGCAGCCAGGGAGGCCGAGCCGGCGTGCAGAGCACAGGTGGGCTCGGAGCACCCCAGCACTGCCATCCTCTCCCCCTCTGCACCCCACAGCCCAAGGCCCACCTGCAGACTGACCTGCAGCACAGGTGGAAGACCCGCTCCGGCCTGCCTTCTGACTCGGATTTCACATGGACAATCTCACACACAGCATTCGCCTCTGCATCTAGGTAAAGTAAGACCAATGAATGCAAGTCTGAAACAGCTTTACTTACAGTTTTAGGAAAGCATTTCCTGTGCCCTGTGGTGAGATCAGCCAATGCAAGGCTGTGTGGGACCAGCCAACCCTCCCCACCACCCTGGGATGGATGACAAGGCCACATGGGACCCGTAGTCCCTCACCACCACCCTGTGACACATGGCAACGCCACATGGGACCAACAGACCCTCACCACTGCCCTGTGATGGATGGCAAGGCTGTGTGGGACCGAGAGACCCTCACCAACACCTTGTGACAGACTGAAGCAAGGTTGTGTGGCACCAACAGGCCCTTTACCACCACCCTGTGACAGACAGGATGAGGCCAACTGGCTGCCAGCTTCATGGACAGAAGACAAGGAACATCTGGAATGTCTCTAGTGGCTAAAATCTCCTAGCTGATCTCAAAGGACAATCCTTTAATTATGCAGATTGAAGACCTGGCTTTTTGAGCTGCCTTGGCAAATTTGGCTGAATTATTTCAATTAAGTGGTTAGTTCTTTTGGCAACAGCTGGAGAAGACCAAGCCCATGATTTGCATGAAGGCCACATCATGCCAGGGGTGCAGTGGCAGGCCCACGTGGGTCCACAGGGAGGCCCCCCACCATGGACTTAGGCCAAGTGCCCCGGTCCTGCCCTAGCCATCTAACAGATCCCCTTTCTCAGCCCTCTCATTCCAAAGTCAAAACAGTAAGCCACAAACACATGGGATGGATAGAAAGTATTTCCCAGACCTTGCAAAGCCTAGAATGCCGTTCTACTTCAAGCCCTGAAGAAAGTGTTTATGAAAGGACAACTCACTGCAGATGCTGACCGCCTGTCAAGAGGTCTCCTTTTCCCCATGGCAGACGCTGACTGCCCACCGTGAGGTCTCCCCATCCCCACAGCAGATGCACCGTGAGGTCTCCTCATCCCCGCAGCTCAACACGCCACTCACAAGCCTGCTCTGTGCCCCCAGAATCTCACCCCAGTGGGGAACTGTTTGTAAGAAGTTCCACATAATTTCCCAAACAACAATGGAGACCTAGAAAGCCCACTTCCTGATTCTCAAACCCATGGATGGCATGTCACAGGAGGAAGTGTTGGTGGCATACTCAAAACAAGTTTTATCTTGATGGTTTGGATCCTGATGTGAATGCAAAGTAGAGGGCAAGAACGGATGGTGACATCACATAGGCAGCTTTGTTCTCAAAACTGAAAGGCCGCATGCATTTAGTCCTCAATGAAGGCAAGGTGTCTGGCTGAGAAGTTGGCCATTTTCTAGGGACATAAGGTGTCCTGGTCATAAACCACGCAGGTGTGAGGAAACGTAAGGACCAGATAATTCACAGACTAAGATTATACTCTGAGACAACAAGCCACCACCATCCACTCAATTCCGACTCTCAGTGACCCTACAGAAAGAGTGGCACTGCCCACTGGGCATCCAAGGAGCACCTAGTGGATTTGAACTGCTGACCTTCCGGTTATCAGACACAGCACTTAACAACCAGGCCACCAGGGTTTCCAGTGGTTCAGGGCCCAAGGTCAGTAGGCCATTATGACCTTTTCTACTTTTACAGTGTGTGGTCTCGTGTCAACTGATTCTGCCAACCCAACCCTAACTGAAAAAGGTCTATAGTGCGAGCATAGAGAGAAACTGTTTTGACCTTCCTAATGCCAGTAACGACTCTATGAGCCAACGGTAACCCTGTGATCCACAAGTCTGAGCTTCTGCATTTGGGTTTTCCTGCTGCGAAGTGAAGTGTATCCTGGTTAAGATGAACAGAAACGGAAGGTTCCAGCTACTGCAGGAGCTTTCTCCTCACAAGGTTCGCGATGAGGGCTAGCTGGCTTTGTGAAGGTCATATTCCATCTTACATACTGCTTGGGGAGGGTGACAAGAGGTGACAGGGAAAGGCTCAGAGGCACAATCTGGACACTTAGAAGTTATGCTGCATCGTGACTCTGCAGCCGCCTGTCCCTGGTCTCTCTCTGTGACCTGAAATGAGGGCCTGGTGTCCACGCAGGGTAGGAAACGGGTACAGCCCCAAGCTGCTCCTTCCAGGACATGCCCAGGAGAGCCACCGTCTCCTCTCTCTAGAGCCTGGCCCCAGCGGCCTCCTCGGGCAAGGCCTCTGCATCCCCAAACCAAACACCAAACCTGTTGCTGTTGGGTCGATCCTGACTCACAACAACTCCACAGGACACAGCAGAACTGCCCAGAGTGTTCCCAAAGAGCCCCTGCTGGGTTCAAACTGCTGACCCTTTTGGCTGTCGTACCTCTTAACCACTGCACCACCAATAAATAACCACAAAACCCGCCAGAGCCAGAATCTGCATACAGCAGAAATGCAGGTATTCTCCATTAAAACCAGGGACAGGAGACAGGTGAGCCTGCACACACCTGTCCCAGACAGAACATCCGACAGGCCCGTAAACAAGGCCATCCCACAGAGTCCAGCTCTCACAGGGTCAATGTGTTGCTCTCTTGGTCAAAATCCTGCTGATGTTTCTCTCTTTTCTAGTGTCCTTAAAACGCCATCTAATATGCTACCAAGAGTCTCTGTCACATCCAACAGCTCACCTCATGGCCACCTGATTACAGAAAAGCCACTGACACGTCAAACACCTTCACACCAGTACCAGAGGTTGTTGTGAGGTGGCATCGGGTCAGTTCCAACTCACAGTGACCCTATGAACAACAGAACAAAACACTGCCCGGTCTTGTGCCATGTCCACTATCATTTCTATGCTTAAGCCCGCTGTTGAGGCCACTGCATCCCTCCATCTCGTCAAAGGTCTTCCTCTTCTTCGCTGATCCTCCACTCTACCCAGCATGAGGTCCTCCTCCAGGATCTGATCCTTCCTGACAACATGTCTAAAGGATGTAAGATGTAGTCTCGCCACCTTTGCTTCCTAGGAGCACTCTGGCTGTATTTCTTCCAGAACAGATCTGTGTGTTTTCCTGGCAGTCCACTGCACATTCACCATTTTCCTCTGTCACCACAATTCAAAGGCATCAATTTTTCTTCTGTCTTCTTTGTTCATGGTCCAGCTGCCACATGCATGTGATGCAACTGAAAATACCATGGCTTGGGTCATGTGCACTTTAGTCTTCAAAGTGACATCCTTACTTTCAAATACTTCAAAGAGGTCCTTTGCAGCAAATTTTCCCAATGCAATGCATCTTTTCATTTCTTGACTGCTGCTTCCATGGGCATTGATTGTGTACCCAAGTAAAATGAAATCCTTGACAACCTCAGTCTTTTCTCCACTTATGACAATGTTGCTTACTGGTCCAGTTGTGAGGAGTTTGGTTTTCCTGACGTTGAGGTGCAACCCCTACTGAAGGCTGTAGTCCTTGATCTTCATCAGCATATGTCTCAAATCTTCTTCATCTCCAGAAAGTAAGGTGGTGTCGTCTGCATAACGCAGGTTGTTAATGAGTCGTCCTCCAATCCTGATGTCTTGTTCACATAATTCAGCTTCTCAGATTATTTGTTTGGCATACAGATTAAAAATAAATGAAGGGATACAACACTGATGCATATCTTTCCTGACTTTAAACCATGCAGTGTTTCTGTTTTGTTCACACCAATGCCTCTTGATTTATATACAGATTCCTTAAGAGCACAATTAGGTGTTGTGGAATTCCCATTCTCTGCAATGTTAGCCATAATCCAGCATAACCCACAGTCGAATGCTTTTACATAGTCAAGGAAACACAAACATCTTTCTTGTATTCTCTGCTTTAGTCAAGATCCATCTGACATGAACGATGACATCCCTAGCTCCACGTCCTCTTCTGAATCCAGCTTGAATTTCTAGCAGTTCCTTGTCAATATATTGTTGCAGTCTCTTTTGAATGATCTTGAGCAAAATTTTACTTGCGTGTGATATCAACGATATTGTTTGGTAATTTCCACAATCGGTTGGATCACCATTCTTGGGAATGGGCATAAATATGGATCTCTTCCAGTCAGTTGGTCAGGTAGCTGTCCTCCAAATTTCTTGGCACAGACGAGTGAGCACTTCCAGCACTGCATCTATTTGTTGAAATACTTCAGTTGATATTTCACCAATTTCTGGAGCCTTGTGTTTCGCCAGTGCCTCCAATGCAGCTTCAACTTCTCCCTTCAGCACCACTGGCTCCTGATCATACACTCCCTCTTCCAATGGCCGAACATGGACCAGTTCCTTCTGGTATGACGACTCTGTGTATTCCTTCCATCTTCTTTTGATGCTCCCTGAGTCATTAATGTTTTCCCTGTAGAATCCTTCACTATTGCAACTCAAGGCCTGAATTTTTTCTTCAGTTCTTTCAGCTTGAGAAATGCAGAACGTGTTCTTCCCTTCTGGTTTTCCATTTCCAGCACTTTGTACATGTTGTCATAATACTTTTGTCTTCTCAAGCTGCTCTCTGAAATCTTCTGTTTAGGTCTTTTACTTCGTCATTCCTTCCTTTTGCTTTAGCTGCTCAACATTCAACAGCAAGTTTCAGAGTCTCTTCTGGCATCTAATTAGGTCTGTCTTTCCTGTCTTTTTAATGATCTCTTGCTCTCTTCATGGATGCCTTTGATATCATCCCACAATTCATCTGGTCTTCAATCACTAGTGATCAACTCATCAAATCTGCTCTCGAGATGGTCTTTAAACTCAGGAGAGATATGCTCAAGGTCATACTTTGGTTCTTGTGGACTTGTTCTAATTTTCTCCAGTTTTAATTTGAATTTGCATAGGAGCAATTGAGCCAGGTACTCCTTGGAAACTCTGTGGGGCAGTTCCACTCTGACCTATAGGGTCACTGTAAGTTGGACCCGACTTGACAGCCAGCCAAGTGCCATCGAGTCAGATCTGACTCATGGCGATCCCAGGGGCCCAACTTGACAGCAGTGGGTTTTGTTTTTTTTTAATGAGCAATCGGTGATCTGTGCCACAGTCAGGTGGTCTTGTTCTGACTGCCGATATGGAGCTTTTCCATTGTCTTTGTCCACAGACGTAGTCCATCTGGGTCTTGTGTATTCCATCTGGTGAGGTCCACATGCACATTCACCATTTGTGTTGGTCAAAAAAGGTATTAGCAATGAAAAAGTCGTTAGTGTTGCAATATTCTACCATGTGATCTCTGGCACTGTGTTTTTATCACAAAGGCCGTGTTTTCCAACTACTGATCTTTCTACTTTGTTTCCAACTTGTGCATTCCAATCACCAGTAATTATCAATGCATCCTGATCGCATGTTCCATCAATTTCAGACTACAGAAGCTGGTAAAAATCTTCAGCTTCTTCCTTTTCAGCCTTAGTGGTTGGTGCATAAATTTGAATAATAGTCGTATTAACTGGCCTTTCTTGTAGGCATATGGATATCATCCTATCCCTGACAGCACCGTACTTCAGGACACATCCTGAAATGTTCTTTTTGATGATGAATGCAACAGCATTCCTCTTCAAGTTTCATTCCCAGCACAGGAGGCCACACGATTGTCAGATCCAAGTCCCTTTCAGCTCCGTGGTGCCTAGGGTGGCAATGTTGAGGTGTTCCGTTTCATTTTTGACCATCTCCAATTTTCCTAGATTAATACTTCATAGACTCCATGTTCCGATTATTAGATGTTTGCAGCTGTTTCTTCGCATTTTGAGTAGTGCCACGTGACTGAACCCAGATCCCGGAGGCCTTACTCCATCCATGTCGTCAAGATCGCCTCTCATAGGAGGAGGCAGCTCTTCCCCAGTCGTTTCCTGAGTGCCTTTTGCCCTGCGGGCCTCACTCACTGTCACCGTACTGACCACGTGCAGCTGCTACTGATAAGATTTGCCCTGGCTGATTCCTTTCAGAAGTAGACTGCCATGTCCTTCTTCCTCGTCTGTCTTAGTCTGGAAGCTGAGTTGAAATGGGTCTCCCATGGCTAACCCTGTTGGTACCGAAACATCAGTGGCCCAGCTTCCCGCGTCACAGAAATAAGGCAAGCAGGGGCTGCTCCCTCATAAAGGAGTGCAACACTTCTGAGCCAAAGGAGAAAACACTTCTCCGGAGGCTTTACTGTGTGCTGGGTGGTCCTTTTTTGGTCATCCACTTAAAAGGTAAGTGAGCAATTTACATGGGCTTTGCCTCCTCACGGTTGCAAGGATTCTTTCTAGAATCAGAAAACCTGATGCTTCTCAAATATTAGTCACTGAAGCATTAGTAATACATATATGTCAGAGTGACTAGAGTCCTCAGAGCACCTCTGAGTGCATTATAGCCTTTCACTCCCTCCACCACTAACAAAGGGCTGAGTGAGTGGCAGGACAGAAAGACTGAGTGGACAGAGTCCAGGCAGGGAACACAGGAGCTGGCCAGGGGTGGACAAGCATCTGGCCTCACACACACTGCTCACAGGCACCTAGAAACGTGGAGCCGGCGTGGCTCAGAGTTACCTGCGCTTGCCAGAGCTCGGACCTGCAGCGCCTCAGTGGGGATCATGTGCCGGAACCGGAAGGGGTCCCAGTCCTCGTAAATGGAAAGCCTGTGAGGTCCTACCTGCAGGAGAAAAGGAACCAGCTGCTCTACCGCTGGACTGACCCCTTGGTGTCCTCAGCTGTCCCTGGCTCTCAGCCTGGAACCTACCACCGGGCTGAAGGCACCCCCACCCACGTGCAGAAAGCCAGGGTGTGCAAGGTGGGGCGACTGATAGGCTGAAGGTGTGCATGTAATTGTACTATGCAGACACAGGTAGCAAGAGACCCAGGATGAGGGGGATGGACCTCATGAAAGAACGGGGGACAGGGAACCACTAGCAGGACGATCGTGCACTACTGGCCTGCATCCAAGAGTGCAGGGAAGAAAGACAAAAAATCCTAACAGGGAGTGTGCCTGGCCAAGGTGCGACTCTCACATAGACATCACTGAGGCAACAGAGTGAGACCGACTTTCAACCTACAGGGTGAAATAAGAAGTCTTACCAGCTTCTTCTTCTGCTTGGAGCCATTTTTATACACAAGGACCACGGCAGTTTTAAAGACTGGAAAACCAATAAACAAACACAGGCAGTTAGGCTGGGGCTCCCCTGACACCAGTCACTCATGGTGATCAACAGTACTGTTAGGAACACAGCAGCAGGCTTCCAGCTAGCGGACACCCACTCAACCTTCCATTCACCATCATATCTATGAAAACCAAAAGCTTCTGGAGGTGACATTTTCCACATTCAAAATAAAGCCACTCCATACTATGTGGAAATGTCACCTGGCCCTGAAATACAAAATCTTAACTATGGTACCTGCTGAGGACTGAAGTATGTCCTCCCCAGATACACACTGTAATCCTGACCCTGTCCTTGTGGGTGTGGTCCAGTTCAGAAACAGAGTTCTGTTCATTATGGTAATGAGGTGGCACTGGAGTGTGTGTGTCTTCGCCAACCGCTTCTTAGTTACCGAGACAGCAGATCACAGGCTGACTCAGTCCCACACTGGGAAAACAGACTCCACTTGAAGACCCTCCACAAGCCAGGGAAACCACGGAGAGCCAGGCTGCAGACAAGAAAGGACTTGTCACAGCCAGCGCCCTGACTTGGACTTTTTACCTCCAGAACTTGAGAAAATAAATTTCTGCTCTTAAAACCTCTGTGACGATGAAGGTGTGTCAACTTGGCTGGGCCAGGATTCTCGGTGGTTCGGCGGTTGTGTAATGATGTGGTCATCCTCCCTGATGTGACCTGATATGATCAGCCAATCAGCAGTGAGAGCAGTTTCCTTGGGGGTGTGGCCTGCATCCAACATATACAGGGACATTTGGGCAGAACTCTGAATCCTGCACTCAGCTCATCCTTGTCTGCCCTCCGTTCATTCTTGGGATTTGAGGAACTTGCCTGTTGGTCTTGCAGATCCCTCAGGTGTTATTTAGCCCAATGCTGGCAATACTTTGAGTCGTTTCATCAGTTATTTCCTACATCCTAAGAAGCAGGTATCAGGGAGTTCCCAGACCCACCTATGAAGAAACTGCAACCCTGAGAACCAAAAGCAGGCATACAGAAAACAGACACATCCAACTCTACCTACTACTGTGGCAGTTACATTTCACCTTGGCTAGGCCATGGCTCTCAGTGCTTTGGCAGACATTACATAATCATCAGTTGCAAGTCAATCAATGAAAAGCCAATCAGTTTCCTCAGGGGTGTGGCCTGCACCACAGTAAAGCTCTTTCTCGATCCTGTATCTGACTCATCATCCTCTGACCCCTGGTTCTTCGGATGTGAGCCAGACCTGCTGCCTGACGTCGGGATCTTATGACTCACCAGCTCCTGCAGGTCCCGGCACCAGCCGCCACCCGACCTGCCAGTCTGTCAGCATGAGCTGTCTCCTTGAGATAAACCTCTCCCTGTACACATCCACGTACACTTGCTACACCAGTTACACTCCTCTAAAAAAGCCAGTCTCAGACACCCATCAAAAGCGACCAGCCTGTTAAAATACCTCAACAACTACTCCATTACCCATCATTTTGGTCTCATGCTTTCCTCTTCCCCTAAAAATGCTTATCACTTGGAATGAAATGATGCTGATGACTACAAGTGGTAGCCGCTTAAATGTTTTAAGGATTTCACTAAGTTTCTCAGTGAAAGCTGAGTGAGCTCAGAAAGCGTCCCATAAACCTTTGCTGTAAATGCTTTGATTTTAGTGTCACTGGGTGACGTCTCATTTGGGAATCCTTTACTCTTGTCATGGAGAAGAAAAGCCCTCGGATGAAGCAACAGAGCCCTGGTGGTGCAGTGGTTAAGCACTTGGCTACTAACTGAGAAGTCAGCAGCTCCAGCCCAGCAGTCGCTCTGCGGGAAAGACACAGCTAGTCTGCTTCTGGAAAGACAACAGCCCCGAAAGCCATAAATGGCAGTTCTACTTCATCTATGGGGTCGCTGGGAGATGGAACCAACTCAACGGCTGTGGGTATTTCTGGGTGAAGCCAAGCCCCTCTAGCCTAGAAAACTAAGGTTAAGTTAAGAAGACAGAAAATGCTATGGAATTCCTCTTCTAAAAGGAGCCCTGAAAAACACACAACACAGAACCGAAGTGTGGACTGCTGATGCTTTTTGGACTTAGGAGGAACAGCATTGCACCAGAGCAGGCAACCACACACACTGCAACACATGCTGTCTTCCCTGCATTCTGCACAATTCTGCACACGGTAATCCCAAGCTGCCCGCCATCAAGACAGGGTACTGTGACACAGCACCACAGCTTTCAAATTACTACAATCCCATCCATCTGAACTGCCAAAAAAGCCAAGTGCCGTCTGAACTGGCTTACTAAAAAATGAACCATTTGCCACACCTCTTCTTTCACTGTTATGAATAACAAGTTCGCTGAGATGCAGCTCACACCAGTGAGGCCCCCCTCCGCCTCGTCCTGTGTCGCCACAGCAGTTCACCTCAGAGCTGGGCTCTGAATCCTGGCGTTTCAAACAGCAGCACGGACAGAAGACAGCACTGACACTGGAGCCTCCCAAACAGAGGCAGTGGTATCCTGGTTTTTCACTTCATTTTTCCTTGACTAATTGCCAACCTGGAAACCCTGGTGGCACAGTGGTGAAGTGCTACATCTGCAAACCAAAAGGTCAGCAATTCAAATCCACTAGGTGCTCCCTGGAAACTCTATGGGGCAGTTCTACTCTGCCCTACACGGTTGGTCTGAGTCAGAATCAACTCGACGGCAGTGGGTTTGGCTTTTGGTTTTAATTATCAACCCATTATTTTGAAATTATATCTGACAGCTGTAGTTTTTTTTTTTTAAAAAAAAAAAAAACCTCTTCTGTCTGCATGTGTGCACCTGAAACTCAGGCACAGCCACATAGCTGTGCAGCTGGCTGGTCCTGTTGGACACACTTCACTGGAAGGTTTCATTTCATTTATTTGTGAGATGCTGGTTGCAATTCAGGTAACTGTAATTAACTTTATTTTAATAAATAGCCTCTTGACAAACAGACATTCTTGTCAGGGAGCACCAGCCAGCCTCCGCACCCCTCCTCCACACCCTCCTCCCCTGCCACATACCAAAGGCTGCCAGCTCCGGCTCCTTCTTCCACTTGCCCAGTGAGGCTGGTGGGTTCAGCCAGCTGACAGTGGTGTGCAGAAGCAGGTCCCCCATGCTCAGATCCGCCACCTGAAAACCGGGGACACACAGGACTCACTGCAAGGCGTTCTCGTTACACAGATTTTCATGAAGGCTTATAATCTGGCAGGCTGATATCAATTTTGCTTCATGGAAACGCTGTCTCTAAAACATTTTATTTTTTGCTTCCTGTGTCTGACTACTGAATCTCAAAATCAAAGTGACAAAAAGAGTATAAATCAGGTCTCTGAAACCGACATGCAGTAAATTTGTAAAAACTGAGCTGCTGAACAGGAGACATGTTGTGTTATGACGGCAATCGTGTCCCAAGGAGGTACTACTGGCTACCAGTGACAAAGACCCACCCAGAAAACCACAGACACTTCCATGTGAGGGTCAATTCCCCTTGGAGTCACAGTCTTACGGGAAACAGTGGCTTCTATTATTTCTTCATGTTATTCCTACTCCTCTTAATTTAAAAGAAAATGGTGCTTTGCCTTCAAGTACGCAGCAGCCAGAGTAGGGGTCTGGAGCTGCCTCTTTAAGAACCGGAGTCATAAGCTCCTGGTGGTCTCAGGCTAAAGCACCTCAGAGAGACAGGCCCTGGGCTCCTGAGTGACATGCAGACAGGACGCTGCCAGAGAGGCCTGTGGAACCCCAGTGTCCACTCTTCACAACCCCACCCACATTGCTCTGTGCCACTGAGTCAACTCCAGCTCACAGCAATGCCCCACGCCCATGAGAGTATAACTCTGCCCCACGGGGCTTCAGAGGCAAAGGTTCCGTGATGAGAATGCCAGGTCTTTCTTCCAAAGCACTTATGGGTGGATTTGAACTTCCAACCTTCAGGTTAGCCACTCAGCACGCTAACCACCTATACTGCACCCAGGGGCTCCTGGCCCAGGTACAAGCCCCATCCACTATGGGGACACCCCCAACTGCCTAATCACAGCTGGATGCCCACCTGGACTGTATGCAACTTGTCCGAGGGCAACCACCCTGACTGTGGGAAACCACCCCAACTGTGGGAAACTCTCCCTCTGAGCCGCCTTCCACGCAGCTTCCTCAGGATCCAGCCTCTTTCAGGCTTTCATTTTGGCAAAACCCAAATCATTCCACCCTTTCCAGTGTCAAGTCCATTCTCTTCAAAGGAGGAGATTTATTTATTTTTGTCTCATTTTCCTGAGCAACCCATCACCTTTGATTATTTGACCTCTGCACCTTGCTGGGGGCCTACCTTCCTCCTTGTTCTTACTGTGTTAAAACTCATTCATTGTTCTCTTTGGTATATTTTCCAAGCCTTAATCTTTCTGGGCTTCAGACTTCCCAATGTCCTTTGTACACTTCCTATGACAAGCTCAGCTCACCACAGAATATGACAGCATGTCCCTCTCCATGCCACACTGGGAGGATTACTTATTTGACTGCCAGCATTTTAACAAACCCTGGTAACATAGTAGGTGTTATGTCTGCTAAAAGGTCAGAAGTTTACCACCAGGAGCTCCTTAGGAACTCTATCAGACAGTTCCGTTCTGTCCTACAGGGTCACCATGAGTCAGAATTGACTTGACAGCAGTGGGTTTTTTTTGTTTGTTTTCTTACGCCACGTTCCCTCTTACAGTCTCTGACTCTGGAACTATATTCATCTTTTCTCTAAATTCCTTACAATCCACCGCCCACAACACCTGGTCTTTAGCAGGCTCCCTTGTCCCTAGTCATTTGCATGTAAAAATGACTACACCATGTGTAATGGAAGTGTGTGTGTGCCAGTTTTGACTCTGTAAAACCCACTTCTGTCAGAATGAGATCAACTACAACACAGGAGGCTCAGAATGTTTATGGGAGCTTTCCCAAAGGGAATGAACAAAGCCAGAGAGGCTGTCTGAGCAACAAGAATCCACTCATCTAGGTCGGGCCACATAATGAAATACAACACAAGAATTAAAATGAATCTTCTCTCATAATTTAAAATGACATAAAATGTTGTTCAATATAAATTTTTAAAAATCAAGGTATAAAATTACTTTCAAAATACAACTAATTAAGCCACGTACACACAAAAAGTCAAACATTGAAATACTGAGTGGTAAGTTATGTGTTGAGATGAGACAGCCATTCTTTCCTTTTCCTACATACTGTTTTCTTTAATAAACAGTAACTTTCTTTTCTTCTTATAAATGTTTAAAGGAAAAAAAACCCAACCCACTGCCATTGAGTCGGGTCCAACTCATAGTGACCCCGGAGATCACAGCAGAACCATCCCATAGGCAAGGTTCCAAGATGCGCCTGGTGGATTTGAACTGGCGACATTTTGGTTAGCAGACGTAGCACTGAACCCCCTATGCCACCAGGGTTTCTGCTTAAAGGAAAGTGAGAACTAAATCCAGAACATCCGTGTCCCAGGGAAGTTTTGTGGAGGTCCCTGGATGACTCAAAAAGTCTGCTTTCCTACAAGCCTGTAGGTTATCGGTTCAAATTTACCCTGTAGCATCTTTGAAGAAAGACTTGGCAAGCAGCTTCTTAAAGCTTAAAAGCAATACCCGCTGCCTGTGGAGTGGATTCCAACTCACAGAAACCCTACAGGACAGAGGGGAACTGTCCCACGGGATCCCCACGGCTGTCCATCTCCAGGGAAGCACACAGCCCCATTTTTTCCCTCGGAGATGTTGAACTGACAGCCTTTTTGGTTTATAGCCAAGCACTTTAACCACTGTGCCACCAGAGGTCCCCCATCTGTGTGAGAGCCCTCATTTCACCTCTTTCTGAATATCACCTTTAAACAGGAAACAAAACTCACTTGTTTCACAGTGGCCATAAAAATAAACCTGGATTATAGCCCTTACAACCTCTGAAGATGACAGCTTCTCTAGTCTAGACTAAACAACCACCCCTTAACCTCCCTGCCTTCACCCAGTCTGCTCATCACGGCAGGGGCATCGGCCTTCGCGGCTCCCTGGGGGGCTTCGCACCAGGTGCAGTATTCCAACCAAACCACAGCTACACAGCAGCACGGCAGCGTATCTTAGCGCTCGGGACCTCTGCCTCATCCCGGCAGCTTATTTATAAGGCCTTCTTGATGATTCCGGCACAGTTTAGAGTTCACGCTACACCCTTGCCATGTATGTCTATGGACTTCAAGGATTTATGATAACTTGCAAGGTCCAGTCACTCAACAAATATGGAGCAGCTACCATGTGCCAGACAAGAGTCTAATCTTGAGGAATACAGTTTGGGCCTTTGAATGGCTCTCACCTGCTGGTGGGAACAGGGTAGATTATGGGGATAACACTGAATTCTCAGACTGAACACAGAACAGAAATACACACACACACACACACACACACACAGAAACACAGTGCAGCCAGGTCAGATGGTAAGCATCAGAACAGCGCTTGCTAAGTTAAGGTAAAAAAGGCAGATTTTAGCCTTGGATAAAAGTTCCTCCCACAAAAACAGTTTCTGCCTAACTATGTTACTTACCAACAACACACTAAAAACAAAACCACACGCGCCGTTCCAGGCAGGGGCCCCGAGAAGAACGGGCATCCTCACCTCTTTCTTCTCACCCGTCTGCTCGGCGATCAGCTGGTCGAACACGGCGCCGAACTCTTCGTGGATTTTCTGCATCTCGTTGATGTGACTCGCCACCTTGTTCATGGTCTTGATGGCCACTGGAAGGAGGCGGGTGGGGAATGAAGGGGTGCCTCGGGGCGGGGGCAGGGTGGGGGCCGGGCGGCTCACCGTCCAGGTGGTAGTGCTCCTCGCTGTCAGCGTCGGTCAGGGCAAAGAGCTCCCGGAGCAGCAGCGGGTACTTGAGGACCCTCTGGATGGGCTTGATGAGGTACGACTCCAGGGTGGACGAGTGCTGCTGCCGCGGGTTCTGGGCGTCCAGGAACGCCTTAAAGGCCGCGTCCGTCTTGGCTGGAGGCGTTTAAACACAGGCCATCAGAGGGGAACGCCGACCTCACTCCCTCTCACCCCTCCACCCCGGCTTCCAGAAGCCTCCCTACAGGACTAAGCTAGAGCCCGCTGGACAGAAGGGGGCGGTCAGAAAAGCTGCCAGACGGGCCTCTCAGCCAGATCTGTTTACTCACAGGGGAGGGCACGGCGCCAGAATAAAGCACACAGTTGTAAATGCTACAAGTTCAGTCTGGAGGGGCTGCTGTTTGTCCTGCTCACCTGGCTTTCCCCCCCTTGCAAGTACCTCACTTCCAGAACTCCTTCTACACAAGCAGCCGGGCTCAGTGGCCGACCTCCCACCTCCCACCTCCCACCTCCCGTGCCCGAGCTCGATTCCCGCCCACCACACCTCTTTCTGTGCCACTCATCAGTGACGTCTGCCTGGTGCCGGGGTGCTAAAGACACTTCAGTGGAGCTGCCAGACTAAGATAAGGAAAAAAGGCCTGGCAATCTGCTCTGGAAAGCCAGCCAATGACAACCCACCGGATCACAAAGTTCTGAGGGATCACGTGGGTGACACAGGACTGGGCAGCATCTCACTCCACTGGGCATGTGGCCACTAGGAGTCAAGGGCCAGCTCAGGGAGTGCTGGTAGGAGAGTCTCCTTTGAGAAAAAGTGGGGGCGGGGAAAACAGAAGCAGCAGCACCTGACCCCACGTAGCTCAGGTGAGTGGGGTCAGGCTGGGTCCTGGTGAATGCCTTTCACTGTCTGTCCCAGCTGTCAGCATCTACAGGGCAGGCCTGCTGGCCAGGGCCACAGGGTCATCACAGAGGGATACCTCCACCTGACCTCATGCAACCCAGGCGGCACCTGTTCCTGGCCTGTGGCTGTCTGTGTCCCTCTCAGCAGGAGGAACTCTAGGTCCCCAAACAAGCAGAGAGGCACCTGGCAGTGGACAAGAAGATGACTGACACCCTCCATCCAGAGGCAAACGAATGAGCGTGCAGGAGGACAGAGTAGAAGCCGGGAGGAAGGCCGATACACCAAGGTGCCCTATCAGCGGGCACTCCTCCAAAAGCAGCGATAACAGTTTCTGCTTAAAAATGCCACTCACACTGGTTACAAGAATAAGGCCAGGACAGGATGTTACCATGGGGCACCCTCAAAACACAGAAGGGTTCCACTGTTCCCAGGCAACGAAGGGAAACAGCAATGAGGGGGGCGAGTTCACAATGACACGATCCTCTTCACCCTTTGAAACCTCTGGGAGGGGCCAGCAATTCAGGCTAGCTGAAAGGCTGGCGGTTCCAGTCTGCCCGACGTGCCTCCGGAGAAAGGCCTGGCCACCTACTTAGGAAAACTCTACCAAGCACAGTTCTACTGTGACACACTTGGAGTCACCAGGAGCCAGAACGGACAGACACGCATTTTTCTTTTTTTTCTGAGGAGCAGTCAGACTTCACAGGGTCAGCCACTATTCCTTATCCTTTCAGAGTAAAGATCCCTAAAGAGGAAAAAGATGTGGAGCAAGGTGACGGACGAAGCCACAGAAGGCAGGTCAGGCCCCAGAGCTGATCCACAGGGAAGCTACAGCTTCTGCGGGGTATGCTATGTCTGGGTTCATGGCTAAAAGTGGCCTAGAAACTGTCCCCACGTCCTTAAGTTCACGAATATGGCCACAGGCCACAGCCAACGAGCTCGTGGTTCACTGCATGCTAGCCAGCTCAGGAGTGGCCCTCCCGTCACGCAGCTTGGAAGCATTCAGGACTGGCAGACAGGTCTGCTGTCGTGTTCATGGGATTCTCAGCACATCCCTACACATATGACAATCACAAGACGACGGGCCATACCTCCTGCTTCAAGGGCTACCTATGAAATGTCCTACAGTATTTTTCAGGTGTGAAAACAGTGTTAGTGAATTCAGCAAAATCAACTGGGGCAGACCTGAATCTGAGTGATTAAAAATAACAGAGATTGCTGTGAGGATTATCACGGGGATGCGATTTCACCGCTCTGATACTCTGACAGCTCACAACAATTGCACGCCTGAGGCCATCAAGTCGACTCTGCCTCACTGTGACCCGGGAAGACAGAGCGGAACCTCCCTGTAGGGTTTCTCTGGCATAGCCAGTGACTCCAACCAGTGACCTCTGGGTTAGCAGCAGGCTCTTAATCACTGTGCACTCGGGGCTCCACCAAACAGTCGGCACCCAATGAAGTTTAAAAACAGGACCACCGAACAGGTGCAAACACAGTCTAAGTGAGACAGATGACAGGAAGTCGCCAGGTCCCTGCTGCGTTCTGGTGCTGAACTGGAACGTGGCGGCCCTGACTGTGCCACGGGTGAGTTCACGGCTGTCTGAGGTGGCTCTCCAGCAAGCCACATACCCTCACTGTACCGACATCTCCCGTGGACGTCCTGGAGCCGATGATGATGTAGCATGACCCACGGGTGTCAGGGAGAACTGTACCACACAGGGTTTCAAAGGGCTGACTTTTCAGGAGAAGATGGCCAGGCTTTCTTCTGGGGCACCACTGGGTGACCGCAAGCTGCCAGCCCCTCAGTCAGTACCAGAATGCGTTCACCCATCAGACCCAGCCAGGGTCTCCGATACGCCCCCGAGAGGACCAGAGCAGGGCCAGTGAGTACCGACTGATGCACGGGACCCACACATCTCCACGGCTGGAATCTTTACGGAGGCTGACAGCCACCTCTCTCTTCTGCAGAGCGGCTCGTGGCTTTGAACCGCTGACTCTCTAGTTAGTGGCCAAGCACTTAACCACAGAGCCACCAAGGCTCCTGACACACTTCCTGCCCCCAAACCTCAAACCTCAGCGACCCAACGGGGTTTCCAAGGCTATGAACTTTACGGAAGCCGACGGCCACAGCGTCTCCCGCTGAGCTTCAGGGTGGTTTAGAACTTTTAATCTTTCAATTCGCAGGCGATTGCTTGAACCACTGCGTCACCAGGGCTCCTGAGATATTTGATACAGTAGCCTTTAAAAAATTCAAGCTCCTTCTGTGTGACACCCAATGTGAACATGAGAGCTGGTAAGGACTGCAGCCACAGCAAAAGGTGACGGACAGGCAGGCCGCTTTCCCGGGGTACCCTGAAGTCAAACTCGGGCACCGCTGTTTACGCAGGAAATGCTCCTTTAATCCTCTCACAGTAAAACCTGCAAAAGCCGAACCTGGGTAAGGCCAGAATCTGGCACAAAAGGAAAGCACCTGCACCTCCCACTAATGTGAGCCATAGAAAGGAGTGACAGTTCCACCCCATCTGAGGTGGGAAACTCAGGAGACCCAGGAAAAGGAGGCCATCCCGCTGAGTTCCAGCTCTCACAGGGCTCACTGCATCCACACCATCAACCACAACTTATAGCCAAGGCAGCACAACTACTTTCCAGAGACTTTCAGGGTATTCCGCTGCGTTCTCAGAAAACTCATAAAAAGCAGGCTGCAAATGTGAAAAATGCTGCTCCAGCATACGCAAGACTGAAATGTCACCTGAGCAATGCTGGTGGTGGCTGTCAGCAGACCCCTAGGGACACAAACAGGAGAGGTAGAGGTGAAATTCCACAGAAAGACAGAGGTGCTGTGCTCAGGTCAAGAGAAATTAATGACCAGGAGGAATAAAGTAGCAATTGCTCAACTCCCGTATTTTGCACAATCGCAAAACAACCCGCCAGTTTTGATTAGAAAACACAGCAGATTCAAATGTCCATGACGAGAAAATGGACAAGGCACTGCTAATCCAAATACGAACGTGTCTCACTCCTCAGCACCTACGTGTGTGCACCCAGTGAGAACACCTGTCCACACACAGTTCAAGGTGTGAACGCATCTCACTCCTCAGGGCCCACGCGTGCACCGGGTGAGAACACCTGTCCACACACAGTTCAAGATGTGAACGTATCTCACTCCTCAGGGCCCACGTGTGCACCGGGTGAGAACTTATACAACTCAACATGTGAATGCATCTCACTCCTCAGTGCCCACATGTGGATCTTGTCAGAATATTCTCTGCACACAACTGAAAACAGGAATGCATCTCACTCCGCAGCTCCCACGTGTGCACCTGGTCAGAACACCTGTCTGCACACAATTCAAGAGGCAAATGAGTCTCAATCCTCAGTGTCCCCATTTGCACATGGTGAGAACATCTGCCTGCACACAAGTCAAGACATGAATGTACCTCACTCCTCAGCACCCACACGTGCACCAGGTCAGAACACTGCACACAATTCCAGACACAACCGCACCTCACTCCTCAGCACCCACATGTGCACCAGGTCAAAACACTGTCTGCACACAATTCCAGATGTGAACACATCTTATTCCTCAGCACCCACATGTGCACCAGGTCAGAACATCTGTCTGTACACAATTCCAGATGTGAACACACCTCACTCCTCAGCACCCACATGTGCACCAAGTCAGAACATCTGTCTGTACACAATTCCAGACGTGAATGCATCTCCTCAGCACTCACATGTGCACCTGGTGAGAACATCTGTCTGTACACAACTCATGACATGAATGTATTTTGCTGCTCCACGTCCATGGGTGGTCCTCAGAATGCCACATGCTGTATCAGTGACTCTACAATTTCAGTCCAAAAGACCCCAACCATAACGAGAAACCACAGTGGGAGTCAGCAGTCAGCAAGCCCACTGCCACCCACCACCAGGCTTACCTTTCACCAGAACTTTGGGGACCTTGGTGTGGCTGGCGCAGAAGGCACTGTAGAGCTTGAAGCGGTCAGCATAGTAGAGGAAGGAGCCCCCCAGAGAGAACAGTACTTTCTGCAGGAGGGTAAAGAAAGGCGGTTAGTGCATTTGGGGGGTTTTGTAGGAAAGGCAATAGGATACATCGGGGACCTCACAGCCTAACCCCCTACAAGCCAGCGTCACCCTTGCCTGTCAGGGTCCTTCCCTGACCACTGGTGTTCCCAAGAATACCTATGAGAAGGCACACGGTTTAGAGCCGCAGAGTCTGCCCTCTTGGTGTCCACAGGGGAGACACCACTGGGTGTGTCTCGTCAGTCATCTAGCTGGGATGCTTGCATGTTGGTGACAGAATACAGACGGCACTTTGGGAAAGGCAGAAAGCTCTCGAAGGTGCTAGCTAGGTTCTAAAGGGCAGTGGTGTGGTTATAATTGACAGATGCTATTTCCAACTCACAGTGACCCTACACAAAACAGAATGAAACGCCGCCCTGTCTGGCACCATCTTCCCAACTGTCACCACGTCAGAGCCCACTGTTGCAACCGCAGTGTACATCTACCTTGTTGAGGGTCTTGCTCTTTTTTGCTGACCCTCTACTTTAAGAAGAGAGTGCCAACATCTCACGGGGCTGGCAGCCAACGTCACAAAATAGTATGTGTATTCATTGTTTAATTAGAAACAGATTTGTTCTGTAAACCTTTATTTAAAGCACAATTAAATAAAAACAAAATCCTTTTGACCCTGATTTAGGGAAAGATTTCATTGATAATACCACCAAACTCCTGCTCATGACACAAAAAAGGAAAATGTAATAAACTGTGGTTCTTGAAAATTAAAAACTCTTGCCCTCTGAGGGACACTGTGATGAGAAGGAAAAGACCAGGAGAGAATCGTTACAAGTCATGTAGCTGGTGAAAGAATTTGCATCCAGAAGATACAAAGAACTCTAAGAACTCAGTTAAGAAAAAAGACGGCCAAAGATTTAGACAGGTATATCCCCACAGATGACAGGCTGAAGGCACATGAGCCCATGAAAAGAAGCTCACCACCATAACCCATTAGGTAAACAAAACGAAAACCACTGTAGGTAACCACTGCACACCTGTCAGAATGGCCAGAATTAAAGGGGGACCACAGCACACAATGTTGTGGAGGAGAGCTGCCGCGGGTGCACGGGGTACAACCACTCTGGAAGACAGGCTGGCAAATTCTTGCAGACCCAGGCACGCACCCGTCCCACCATCCGCCCATCCCGCTCCAACGCCATTTCCTGGAGAAATGGAAATGTGTGTGCACACAAAACCTTGTTCATGTCCTCACGGCAGCGCTGTCATGGCAAAATCACTGGGAACACCTCAAATGCCCGTCAAAGGTGACAAGACAGAGCGTGCTGTACCCATCCACACAAAGCAGTGTACTCAGCAATCAACAGGAATGAACTGTTACTATCTGTGCAGCTTGGTGAAAAGCCAGCAGATGCCGAGTAACCTGCAGTAGGAAAACGCAACCACAGCTGCCTGGGGGTTGGAGGTGGGGGGCAGAAGGGGACCACAGACACGCAAGAGAGAGCCCTCGGGGGCCAGTGGCGGCTTCATGGCTGTCTGTACATGACCCTCCACGCTAGATGTCAGTCTGTGCGCCATGAGGGCTTGTGTGCTGCTGTGGCACTGGAAGCTGTGCCACTGGTACCTCAAATCCCAGCGGGGTCACCCATCAGGGACAGGCTGCCACACAGCTTCCAGACTAAGACTCGGAAGAAGGACCCAGCAGCACACTTCCCAAACACCGGCCACTGGAAGTGTCCTAAATAGCAGCAGACCACGGCCTGACACAGTTTGTGGACCAGGCAGGGCTCCCTTCTGGAGTTCGCAGCCGCGTTAGGTATGGGGGCTGACTCAAGGTCACCGAACAACAACACACATGTTAACCGTCATCAGATTGCATGCATTAAATATGTGCTGACTCTAGTTCAATTAATCCATTTGAAAAATGCCTACAAGGGACACAGGAGTCCTTAAGTGCAACACAGGCAGCAAGGAACTGCGAAGGAACCTGCATGGCAGGAAAGCCAGCGGGCGGGGGGGGGGGGGGAGGAGAACCCAGCTGAACACGTCCCAACTGGGGCACTCGTCCTACATCCTCCTCACAGCCAGGGGGCGCTGTGTCCCGGGAGACAGCCTTCTCAGGGCCACAGTGAGCGTTTCCATGAAGCCGGTTTCCCAGGACGGGATATAGCAACCTGGTGCGCCCCGGTCGGCCAGACAAATCAGACGCCGTCGGAGACCTTCCAGATTCCCTTCGGGAACTGGCCTCTATGGGGGAAACTCAAGGAAGACTTCACCACCATGAGCACAAGAACTGATCAACAAGAGGACAACGCTAAATGCAGTGTGTCAGCAGGGGACTCGACTCGACCCACAGGACAAGTGGCCATCAAGTTGATGCCAGCTGATGTTGACCCCCTATGTGCCAGCATGGGGCACTGCTCCACAGGCTTTCGAGGGTTCATTTCCTGGCCAGAGATCACCAGTCCTTTCTTCCGAGTCTCCTCTAGTGGACTGGGGCCCCCCCCAATGTCAGCTGGCAGAGCACCCTGACCGTGTGCACTCCCACCCTCCCCACCCTCAGGACACCAGGAGGCAGCTCTGCGCGACCTGGGGACAAGCTTTACCTTAAACTGATCAACCTTCTCAAGCTTTTCCAAGTCTGGGACCAGTCGGACCCCGTCTTCCAGGGTTTTCAGGAATTCCACTTGAAACTCCACCATTTCCGTTAAATTTCCAAAGAGTACATCAAGCTGAGAAGAGAAAAGGGATTTAATCCATCCTGCATTTCAGGAGGGGTCAGGAATCTTTTTCCACTGATTCTCAGCCATGAAGTCATATGCTGCCACCAGAGGGTGGGACAGCCCCATGCTTTGCAAATCTAAGTCACAGAGCTCAGCAGGCACGCAAGTGACCTACTTATCACACAGCACGTGAATCCCAAAGGTTTTCAGCACTGCTTGTCATGCCTCCCTTCTTATCAACCATGTTAAACAGAAGGGCAATCGCACCATACCTCGTCTTGGGTGAGAAAGGTTTCTTTTTGAAGAGGCTTCAGGTATCTCTCCATGAGACAGTTTAAGTCCTAAAGATGGAAAGGAAATCTCACATAAGAATTTTTAAAAAAACACCAAACCCATCGCCCTCAAGTTCATTCTGACGCGTATTGACCCCACAGGGCACAGGGGAACGTCCCCAGAGCATTTCCGAGGAACAGATAGTGGAATCCAACCATTGACCTTTTGGCTAGCAGCTGAGCTCTTGAACACTGCATGACAAAGATTCCTAAATACACCTAGAAACCTACAAAGACTACAAAGAAAAAAAGCAGATTATGTCTTGGATGTTAACGTTAGTCTTTAGGTCCCTAAGGTCCATTGAAGCAGCGGACAGACAGACTTCTCTGTAAGAGTCAGAGTAAATCTTTCAGGCTTTGCAAGGTACCAGGTCTCTGTTACAACTACACAGCTCAGCTTTTGTAGCCCAAAGTAACCAAAGACGATACATGGATGAATGAAAGAATGTGCCTGTGTGCCAGTAAGAGTTTATTTAGAAACACAGGCTGCAGGCTGCAATTTGGCCAAGGGTCATCAACTGCTCATCTAGAAATGAACGTGTGGACGCCCAGGTGCTGCCGCAGTTAGGAGCTACAGCCGCTCACCAAAAGGTCGGCGGTTCTAATCCGCCAGGTGCTCCTCGGGAACTCTACGGGGCAGTTCTCCTCTGTCCTATAGGGTCACTATCTTGATTGCAACGGGCCATGGAAATTGCAGAGTAAAAGAACTGACTGAAAGCAGATGACGCTGTTTAATGCTTTAACGTGGGGACTGTAAGCCAATGTCACCAGAAGTGACAACACAAAGAAAACAGATCTGATTACCTTCCTGCAGAGACTCAGATTGTAAAGAGAATGCCCTTGTCTGTCAAACCCCAATTCCCTCTCAATGTTATCTCCACAAGCTATTGAGAAAGGTCAGGAGGATAAATTACCCTCATTTCTTTTCCTTTGCAAATCATTCAGTTAGACTGATGAGCCACCTTAAAAACAAATATACCAAAAAGAAAGCCTGGTTGCCACTGAATAGGTCCTGACTCTTGGCATGTCTTGGTGTGTCAGGAAAACTTGTTCTAGAGGGTTTTCAATGACTGATTTTTTCGGAGAACTGTAGCATGCTTTATTTATTTACATGGAAGTTTACAGAGCAAATTAGCTTTTCATTCAACAATTTCTACATGAATTTTTTGCTGACACTGCTTTTGGAAGTCGATCACCAGGCACCACTGGTGCCTTCCAGGGTGACTCAAAGCCCTAACCTCAGGGCAAGCCACCAAGTGTGTCAACCCCTGGCATCACCTGGAGACTTCGGAATAAAATAGGTGATCTCAACATTCAGAACCAAAGCCCACCTCCAGAGGAAAGACCACGAGACTCCTCACACTGTGAGCTGGCTTTGAGGCCAGCTGCAGTTACAGAAACACCCATGCCCACCTGGCCCCCGAGAAGAGGGAAAGCGCGTAGGAGAGCAGGACCCACCTTCACATAGGTGCGCTCTGTCTCCAGGAGCTCGCAGATGACCTTGCGGAGCTTGTCGGCGTCCGTGAGCTGCCGCATGGTCGCCAGCTGAGGCCCACCGGCGTCCTGGGGGGACGGGCTCTGGTCAGGGGTGCTCATCTCATGCAGGCTGCGGCAGAAGGCGGCCACCTGTTCTGTGCTCTGCGGAGTGCAGGGGAAAGGCAGGGAAGCTGCGGTCAGTGCAGGTCAGAGGGCCTTGTCTCAGCACCTGTCTGTCCTGACTGGCCCCTACCTGGTTCACCAGCTGAGGAATCACACCTCCTGCTTCGTCCATCACGCCCTACATGGGACACTCGGGACAATGTTGCCCGTACTTGGCTTTATAACAGCTGATTTTTCAAAAGTAGATCACCAGGCCTTTATTGTGAGACACCACTGGGTGCATTTGAACCCACAACCTTTCAGTCAGCAGCTGAGCACGTTAACTCTCTGCACCACCCAGAGACTCCACAATCGCAATGGTTCACGTTTAACTGAACACATGCTACGTGCCAGGTACCGGCGCAATGCATTTAATCCCCTCCACATGGTGAGTAGAGGCTATTATACTTCCATTTAACAGCTGAGAAAAATGAGGCTCAGAGAAGTTAAATAACTCATGCTAGACTTCACAGCTTATAAGCATCACAGCTGGGGTCTGGAAGAGGCGGTCTGATTCTAAAGTCATATTCTTACCCAGAGCAAAAGCTTTTCAAGGAGAAGGGAGGCAGAGGAAAGCGAGAGCATTTCACCCCAAAGGCATCTTTCAAGGTACCTGTTTGTGAGCAGCCCTGCCATGTGCTGCTTTACCTACGGCCTTACAACCCTGGAGACCTTTCTCCTCCGTTAGTAACTGGTTTGCAGGCAGCTTCATGGATAAAGACATACATTCAGGCATGGAAACAAAGTTTCCAACTCAGCCAGAGAGAGAAATGAAGTTCCAATCCATACTACAATGTGGAGGAACCCTGAAGACATTACGCTGAGTGACATGAGCCTTCAGAGACAGAAGTTCGTGTGTCACATGATGCCTGCTACTTCCGTGAAACATCTAGCCAGCAAACGCACGGAGACCAAGGGCCCCACGTGGTTACCCAGGCAGGTGGGCAGCAGACGTAGAGGGGCCCTGCTGATGGGACACCGAGTTTCTGCTAAGGGAGATGACAAATTTGGAAATGGATAGTGCAGACTGTCACCCAGCGTGGTGGATGTCATCGGCATCCCTGAATCGTGCGTGTAAAAATGGTTGAGACAGTAAACGTTTTCTTTTATGCATCTGACCATGATTTTTAAAAGAACAGCGATTAACAACAACAGAAGTTTCCATGTGTCCAGCTTTCCCAGAGACAGGCCCAAGGACTCAAGAGTGAAGGCAGGCTGCAGAAAATACTGTCACCCCGCTAAAATTCAGGACATGAAGAATCTCAACTCCAGCTTTTCAAGTTATGCAGAACAGTTCTCCCAAAAAAGGGATGTTTCCAAACAACCCAACAAAAAAGGCACCACGACATCAGCGCCTCTCCACCCTGGCTGCATGCTGGGGTCGCTGGGGGTACCTAACGACCACACGCCTGACGCCTGCCTGGACCACACCCAACCGCATCTCTGCAGTTGACGACTGCAGACAGCAGTGCTTTCCAAGGCTCTCCGGGCAACTGTTCTCCAGAGGCTGTGTGCCAGCACAGAAGTGTCCCCACCCTGACCATGGCTGTCTGTCCCTCCGTACTCGTAGCACACAAATTCCTATCAAAGCAACTACTTGTGATGAACGCGCACATCACCACAGTCTCATCAGAGGCACAAAATGCCACTCTGCATTTGTATCATTCACTCACCTTTGTCACCACAGATGGCTTGAGATTCCCGTGTCTAAGAGTGTACGTCCAGTTCCTGGCTTCGCCTGGGTACAGCCGACCACTGCCAAGGTCTGGCTTCCTTAGTTTTAAGCAGGCCTTGTGGATGGCTCACGTCAGTGGGACAGGGGCTAGGATCCTCTGCTCAACACACACCTGTCCCTAAACAGCCCAGGCTACACGGCCTTCTCCTGTCTCACCACTCACCACCTGGCAGTCCTGGATTATTTCAGGAAATGCCATTAGCATTCCTGAACAACACCTAGAAACTCCCCTGGGCTGTCCTCTGACAGCTGAGAGCCCCAGGCACGCCTTTCTCATGAGATACACTGCTAAACGCAGGGCTGCCTTAGCCAGGGGCTCTCTGAGGGCAAGCGGGGGCACAGCCATTCCTCACAGCACCCTGAGCTCCTGATTCCAGGTCTGAACACTCAGGTTGTCACACGAACTGAGCCCAGGTGGACATCACCTCTTCATAGGCATTCAGGTCATTTAATTAAACAACAATCATTTTATAAACATAGGCTCACACACAATTACAAATCGTAACACAGAGAAGTGCTGCCCAAGGATGTGACAGATGAAGATCTTAGTAAAACTTCTGTTTGGAGAAGCTTAACTTAAAAAGATGTTGTTGAGCTGAAGGATCCTGCTTGACTCAACTATTACCAAAATGATAATAACTGGAAGGAAGCCTGAAACACGGTACATGCCAGTCCTTGGCGGCACAAACAGCAGATGCACTTGGCTGCTGATGGAAAAAGCAGTGGGTCTGAGTCCATGCAGGGGCCAAGGAAGAAAGGCCTGGTGCTCTGCTTCCAGAAAACCCACCAATGAAACCGCCACAGAGCACAGCTCTAATGTGACGTGCACGAGGTGTCATGACACCAGCCTGGTAGAGTGCATCTGAGAGATTCTGTGGAGCATGGCCAAGCTTTTCAAATCCTCGTCTCCCATCACGGCCACCCTGGTTGATGTCAGAACCCACACGCATCGTCTCCAAGCAGCTCCGTCAGGACAGACGTGGGAAGAGCCGGTTCCAAAGCCTTCCTGGCCCCGAGACTGAGTGCTAAGGGGACATCTGGGTCCCTGAGGCCAGAAGTGCCCCGAAAGGTGGTTGGGTGGGAGATTCTCAACACTCTCCTGAAAGCCCAGCTTCCTGCAGCTGATTGTAGGCCCCACTGCCTGCATTCCCACTGGCCACCGCTCCTGGTGACCACACACGTGATACGACAAAACACTGCTTGGTCCTGGGTGGCCAGATGCTGATCAGACCACTGCTCTGTGTCAGCCTTTCACTGGCTGTTCTGGAAGCCCCACTGACAGACAGGAGGTACACCGGCTGGGAGCAGAACCCTGGTCCCCACGAGAATGCTACCAATGACCCACCTCTCCCAGAAGCAGCCAGCAGCTGAAGATTCCCGGGAGCCAGAAGCCAAGCTAGGATTCCTTAACGGGAGTAGTGCAAACCTCTCTCCACGTGAGCTCTGCCATCACTCACCCTGGAGACCAAAAACCATCCCAGGGCATTTGAGAGCTGACAGGTGACAATCACTCAGGGGTGACAAAGCCACGCCACTGTGAGGACTTAAGTTTTCCAACCAGCAGAGTGAGCAGATGGGCACTACTGCAGGAAGAGATGGGGACTCTGGTGGAGGCTGGTGTTTGCAGTACCCCTTTCTTCCTGGGGAAGATGAAAAGAAAGTAGAGGGGGGTGGGGGTGGCAGACTTTTAAATACCCCTGGCAGCTCAAGCTCTCCAGCTGTTTCAGTGCTTCCTGTTATACAACCTCTAAAGTCTTTTTCCAGCCTCAGAAGAGTTGGAGAGTTCTAAAGCTGTCCTTGGTCTCTAGCTGATCTCACACATCCCACAGATTTCAAAGGAGTTGCAGTGGCCTGAATGTGCACTTATATTCAAGCTTTTTTTGTTTGTTTGTTGTTCGACTAATACCAAAGCAATGCACTACATCCTTTCAGAGGCCAGTCTACACATTGATAATCGATAATCCTTACAGCTTCCCATCACCTCTTCAGTCTCCTTTTGAAAAACTTCCAAGAAGAAATATCCAAGGAAAAACCAGGTTTCTTTGGGTAAATCAGGTCTGAATCCACTGCTGTGGGGTCGATCCCAACTCACAGCGACAGGACAGACAGAACTGCCCCCACAGAGTTTTCAAGGAGCACCTGGTGGATTCGAACTGCCGATCTTTCAATCAGCAGACCTAGCACTTAACCACTAAGCCACAAGTGAGGGTCCCCAAACCAGGCACAGTCACTGTTAAAGTTCAAGTTTGATTAAATGCCAAAAAAAAAAAAAAAATGTGATAATAGTCCAGAGAATTTAACATCAACATTTCAAGATTTCATCTCATTCTGTTAAATTCTTTCTTGGCATCAATCCACAGAATTTTCTTGCTGCAAAGCCAACATTTACTACAGACTTGAGCTGCTCAACATGCCTCGTCAGTTGACGTTAAACTGGTAACACGTTCCTATGCCTCCATATCTACTACCTTCACAATAAAGCAGAAATTTTTAAAAGTGAAAGAGACTGAAAACTGTATTCCCACAGGCAAGCAGAACATCCTCCTTCTGAACCTGCCTGCTCTGCGTCCAGATTCCACCCAGGCTGCCACACGGACGCCATGAGACATCCCCAAACCCCAACACCTAAAAGAAAGACGAGTAAGTCAAGCACCCCTCAGAGGCGAACGCACATGGCTTTTTTCTTCCATTTAGGACTGAAAGGACAAGAGAAGTGATTGCACACAAATTCCACTAGGCACAGCTACTGAGCCCCAAAGCTACAATCTACCCAGACTAGGAGACAAAGGACACCACAGGAGGAACTGGGACAAGCCTAACAATCATCTCTGAAAGGGAAAAGAACGCCCCTGGGGAGTCCTGGCAAGGCTGGCAAGACAGAATTCACATGGTGGGCGGGCGGCCGGGCGGATGGACCAACGGACGGATGGACCAACGGAGGGATGGAGGGAGGGACGTGCTCACCAGATGAAGGGTCCGATGCAGGGAGCCCGCAGCCTTGCCGTCGTCGGCACCCCTGGGCTTGCGCTTCACCTTCCACAGAGCAGACATCATCGGCAGCAGAGCCTCATGGTACTTCTGCCACCTGACCAGGTCGGCACAGACAGGCGTGCAAGTTTCTTAAAATACTCGCAGGGCTCCAGAAGACCCCCAGCCCCGGAGAGCACATCCTCTGGCCCTGAGACCCCGCACCGGCTGCGCTCTGGGGGCCTGCAGGCGCATCTCAAGGTGGGGGAGATGCTGGAGAGGGCATTGAGGACCACCGGGGACGCCGGCTGACGCTCTGATCGCACCTGCCCAGACCCCAGCCGTCCCACAAGGGCAGCGCCCGGACCGAGAGGGAGCGGGGAGGAAGCCGCCCCGCGGGGACAGAGGCTCTGATTGGCCGCCTCCCGCTGCCTGCCGGACCCAGCGCCCAGCCCAGCCTGCCCACTCGGCGGCTGCCGCCCCAGACCCGCAGACCCCAGCTCCGCAGACCCCACAGCCGCAGACCCCAGCGCCGCAGACCCCAGCCCCGCAGACCCCACCGCCGCAGACCCCAGCGACAGCGCGTTTCTCAGTCTACTTCCACAGCTTTCCCCGAATGCTCTGGGACAAGAGCGGATCTTTCAGAGGCAACACCAGTTTGGATGGAAATGAAATGCCAAGGCTTCTTGCCGAATGGAAATGTTATGGAAATTATTCCAATACATTTGCTAAGTGGAAGTCAAAATCCCAGCTGCCAGAGTCTGGGAGGCAGGACACTAGGGGCCGGACCTAATTAGCAGCAGGGTCCAGAGACAAGAGTTTTCAGGGAAAAGTGATGAAACGGTAGCCAGCGGTGAGGGGCCACTTCTGAGGCTGTCACCCACAGTCACCAGAAGGAGGGGGCGGCTCTCTAAGAGAAAGGCCACCAGACTCGGCCCTGCAAGGTGTCAGTCCCAATGGCCCCTGGGGTGTGACATTCTGGGACCTCCAGGGCTCTACAGCAAG
This sequence comes from Heterohyrax brucei, assembly GCA_028571685.1. Lineage (NCBI taxonomy): Eukaryota > Metazoa > Chordata > Mammalia > Hyracoidea > Procaviidae > Heterohyrax > Heterohyrax brucei. The sequence continues at coordinate 79,243,463 of CM053148.1, read as the reverse complement.
CTCCCCATTATTGACTTGCTAACCCCCAACAGGCTACAAAAAAAACCCCACAGCACAAAAAAACCATGTAGAACTCCAGCACTGCTGGCCAGTTCTCTTCACCCTTCCCAGGGTCCTGAAAGGGAATTCATATGGGAACGAACAGCAGAAATGTGAGAGAGAAAAATTAAAGCCTACGCATATTCCACTGAAAGTTTTTTTAAATGATTCACTTCACTCTATGCTTGTATTTCTACACCCTGTGTGGGGATTTTGGACAAACTAGAGCATCTTTCTGGGTTTATACAGTTCTAACTTCAAAATCGCTTTTCAGTTTATTCTTGACAAAATGCCATACTGATCTGGGAGATGAGCTATCCTGGTGGTGTGCTGGCTATGAGCTCGGCCACTGACCATCAAGCCGGCAGGTCACATCCACCAAGTGCTCCTCGCAAACCCAATGGGAAAATTCTGCTCTGTCCTATTAGGTCACTGTCTCCGACCTACAGGGTCACTGTGAGCTGGAATCAGCCCAACAGCAAGAGGTCTGGATAGGAGACGTATCAAAAAATACTTACCTCTAATCAAGGAATTCGAGGTATTTCTTATTCCTACTGTACACTACAATTAAAAAAAAAAAAAAAGACACACAGAAAACTGAAGCCGGGGAAGACAGATCGTTGCCCATGAGTGTACCTCTAACTAACCTGCAGAGCCACTAATCAATTTCTTCCTTTTTTTCCTGAAATCAAACATTTAATAAGCAGTAAGCCAACTGCTTTTCCAGATGATTCCAACCCACGGCAGCCTGCGTGTGTCCATGAGGACCGCACACCATAGGTCCTCGGTGCTGACCACTGGACGCAGAGCGCCAGACCTTTCTTCCAAACACCTCTAGGCGAACCTGAACCTCCAGCCCTTCGGCCGAATGTGGTCCCTGTGTGTACGACCCGGAGACTCCTTCAGGACACCAACCTGTGACTGTGGCGTCCACTCTGACTCCCAGTGACCCCGGAGAGCTGTCCTGGCAGAACTGTCCCACAGGGTTTCCATGGCGCAGGCGGACGATTCAAACTGGTGACCTCGGCTCAAAGCCAAGTTCTTTATTCACGGTGCCACCCCAGTCCTGAAATGTTGGGCCCAAGGTCCCATGGCACAGCAGTTAGCAACCCAAGTCCTGGAGCCAGACCATGCGCATGCTCTTCATTCTGGTTTTGCCATCACTGTGCTGTGTGGTTTTCAGTAAGTGCCTTGACCTCTCTGGCCCAATTCCCAACTATAAAATAAAGAAAACCACTACATCGCTCTTGCAGATGTGGTGTGATGATAAGATCACTTATCACAAAACAGTGCCCAATACACAGCGAACATTCTACCTAGTCTCCAAGAAGAGCCCATTCCATGTAAGGTCTGTGCTTTGATTGTTCCTGTGTGAGGAATTGAATTCCTTACAGGTTCTTTCAGGTAAGTTACTTGGATTCCACAGTAAAATACTTCAAACGAAGACAATGAAATCTGCATCAAACCAAAACCAGGAAGCACCTTCAGGTACTGAATCACCCAGTCACAGAGCTGCTGTCCAGTGGCTTCAGACTCACAGCATTACCCCCAACACAGCAGCCCAGGACCATCCCAAAGGGTTCCAATGGCTGTCATCCTTCAGAAGTACACAGCCAGGGCTTTTTTGTCTGGGGGTGCCTCTGGGTGGATTCAGACAGTCAGCCTTTTGGATGGCAATTAAGCACCTGACCGTCTTCGCCATCCAGGGACTCCAAACAATGACCCCCATCCCCATGCCGTCGAGTTGATTCTGACTATATTCAATCCAGCAGCAATAGCCATACACCGCCAGGCTGTATGCAGTCCACTATGCAAACTGAAAACATACTCAGATCTTCACACAAGACTTGCTGTCCATCACGGGTAAGAAACACCATCCCTCTTTAGAAAGCCCGGCACAAATTTCTGCAGCAAGACCAAGGCAATCCCTGGCCTGTTCTCACAGAGACCACCTTGGGCTGCTGGGGGACCTCTGGGGTTGTGTCCTCGGGAGAGGGAACCGTGACATCAGACAGACACACCGAGTCAGGCCACAAAACTCCAGGGCTCTTCCTTCCTCTCCACTGCAATTACCTAACATTATAGACACTGTTTAGGATTCCATGACTCACAAAAATTTAAACCGGAAAGAATCTCAACTAGGTGATGAGAACACTGGCTGACAGCATCAGGCAGAAATGGCCCAAGTTACAAAGTGTTCGGGGACAGATGTTTTGGATACAGGAAAAAGAGCTGTTTTTTCCTAAATCAAATTAGAAATTCAGGAAAGATACACTTATTTTTCTGTAGCAGGATAACAGTTACATTGTATTAATGTACTTCAAGGCTAAGTAGAGAGGCTATTTCTTGTGACAGTACTGAGACCTTCCTTCCATAGTGGATAAAAATCATCTCAGACCTACACGAACACAAAGTAAACCACAGTGAGTTTTTGCTTGGTTTGGTTTTTTTGGCTTTAAATAAAATGTATGTTTCCACTCTTCTGCTTTGTTATTAATAACCACCAACACAGAGCCCCTTAATCTAAATATTAAAATTGCTTTTAAATATTCAGCTGTGCACCAGATCCAACTTAAGAAGACACAGGGAATGCCGATCATATAGCAGCAAAAGAGAAACACACTGGGGTCAAAGAGATACTGACAGGCATTCAAAGACAAGCACCCACAAAATCCTACAGAAATACTAATATGCTAAGAGACAAAAATGAAAATATGCAGAACGACAGGCTTAGAAAATAGCAGTTCCTAGTGGAACAGTGTATTTCCACGATCACTGTGTTTTCTCATAGTTAACACTATTTAAGAAAACAGTGGCCTTTGAGTCTGCTTGTCTCCTGGGAACGTCAGGTGTGCAGAGAGGGACTGCCCCTCAGGGCCACCTTCACAGCTGTCACTTTTGGCAGCTGGTCACTGTCTTTCTTCCAAGATGCTTCTGGGTGGATTTGAACTGCCTACCGTTTTCGTTAGTGGCTTTGAGACTAAACCACGTGTGACACCCATGCCCCGACCCAAAAATCCAATCACTTGGAGCAAGGTGAAAATCATCCTGATTTTGTGGATGAGAAAAAGGACAGACAGAATTTAAAGGGACGTTATGTGCTCACGGATAAATCATTAGTAAGTGTCAAAACACACAAACTGCAGGTAACTGGAGGACCTGACAGAAGTGGGTAAACAGTAAAAAAGGTGCACTAGGAAAGAAGCTATCGCACCTTTGTCTGGGGGTCAGTTCTACCCTGGCCCCGAGGGTCGCCATGTGTTGGATCCGACTTGATGGCACTTGCCTTGGCTTAGGAGAGAAGCATCATTGCCCAAGATTACTTTTGGGGAGGAACGTCTTGGCCTTAAGTATAAGCAACATGGAGTTTCTAACTCTTGTTTTGGAAATTAATGTAAAAGAGACTACTGACCCTGGGAATGCTTTGTGAAGCAGAATGAAGCCATGACAAATTATGGGAAGTGGTTTCAATATTTTAATATAATTTTAATATTAAAATTAAAAAAACATATTAACACTTCAATATTCTGAACAAGAATCTTCTTCTATACTCACACGATTGAGGAAGAGTCCATTTGGAGGAAGAGAGATGTTTCTTTCCCTTTCATGCAAAAGATGTTTCCGCTTAACAAGAACTGAACACAGGTAACCCAAAAGTAGCTCATGGCAGAAATCATAAAAAGCATGAAGTTACAACTGACCCGACCACCCGTCTTTTGGATGCTGTCTCATCAGATGCAAACGAAGATACAGGGAAGAGAAAAAGGACTTCAATTCATGAAAGGGGAATTCTGCCATCTATCCTGCCCTATGGACCTGTTACTCAGGCTGTCATTGGGATCTCATACCACACTAGTTAGCAACGTCCCTGGTGGCGTACTGGCTAAGAGCGACAGTAAGCAGAAGGTCGGCGGTTCCAATTTCACCCTGCGCTCCTTGGAAACCCAATGGGGCAGTTCTACTCTGTCCTACAGGGTGGCTGTGAGTTGCAACTGGCTTGATAACAGTGGCTTTGGATTTCTGGTCTCAGCAGCACCTCCGAAGAACAAACACTTGTTTCCCTGGGGAAGCCTGTAACTGTATGCGCTGCAAAGCTGACACATCAGCTGTGACTCCTAGTGGGGCAGGGACAGAGGAAGTGAAAATAACCATCTCTCACCTTGCTGCTGTGGTCCGTCTCATCAGAGGACTCCAGGTCCGGCCCCTCCGTCTCCTCGGGCACCGGCTCGGCCCTACTGCCCGGCTCGCTGCAGAGACTGCGACCTGCAAGACAGAACCCGGAGACAAGGTGGGCTTCCTCGGGGGCAGAGCAATCGCGGAAAGCCACCCTTGTCCGTGCGCGCACGCGTGTATGCGCGCGTGCCTGCGTGCGTACGTGCGTGCCTGCGTGCGTGCCTGCAAGCGCATGCGCAAGGAGAGGGCGCAGGGTCTGCACTAACAGGGTGTAAACCTACTTCCAGTTTCTCCAAGGATCACCTTCGTGATCTAAGCTCACAGCTCAATCAATGACAGTTTTTTTTGTTTTTTTTGTGTGTTCCTATTTTTTTTATTATTTTATTTTATTTTTTTATTTAACATAACTGAGTAAAAATGTACATTCACATGTAAATTTACATGCCCCCCTATATGCAGCTTCCACTGCTCTCCCTGTCCGGTGACTGCACACTATTTCTCTCTGCTCCATACATGTCTCATCCTCCCAACAGTCTCCTTTCCCCTCCTCTCCGTCCACTACCCTTCCTCCAGCCAGAGGTCAGCAAGATGATATCCTATAGATGTATAGAACCATAAAGTGCTTCCAACATATAGTTACTCTGCATTGCCAAGTCCATTCCATTCCTGTCCAAAGAGTAGACCTTTGTTATAATTTATGGGAACGGGTAGCATCAGGGCCGGGGGCCATGCTCTCAGAGGAACCCCAAAACCACTGGACCATCAATTGAGGTCTTTTAGTGGAGATCTCATGATGCACCTCTTTTTATTCTTGTGTTGCCAGTGAGGCTCCTCTCTGTGAGCTCCGTCATGGCTATCACTGGTGGTGGCCGGGCACCATCCGGTTCTTCCGGTCCCAGGTCGATGTAGGCACCCACTCTTGTGGGTCTCTCTCAATGACAGTTTTTATTGTCACTGCTACTGTTTCATCATAAATACTGTGCTTACAGGAACTGAATAAACCATCTGACAAGCAGCACGACCATTAACAAACAACAGAGTGACTGCCCCATATTCATCACCACAAAACCACGTGGCATCTGTCGGTGACAACGCAGCCAACTACCAACATCTCCTGACACCAGTCCCCACTACCTTCTATGCACAAGTACAGGCAACTTTCTTCTCTTCCTATTTATTCAGTGCCAACTACACTGCTCTGCCGATCCGCTCTGATACAGGTCACAGCCCAGGAAACCCCAGGGGCCAGTTCCCCTCCGTCGTATAAGGCTGCCATGAATCGGAATCGACTTGATGGCACAAAACACCAACACAGCGGTCCTGAGGGACAGCGGTGGTTGGGGAGTATAACCCTCACCTCTGAGGCAGGAGACCTGGGTTCAGTTCCTGGCCAACAGTTCTCCTATTCAGCCGCCACTTGGCTGGCTATGGAGGCACAGGAGTTGCTATATTAAATAGATTTTAGCAGAGCTTCCTGATCAAGACAGACTAGGACGAGAGCCCTGGAGATCTCCTGAAACTTAACCAGTGAAAACCCTATGGATCACAATAGCCCAGTCCATAATCAATCATGGGTACAGTGGTCCATGCGGTTGTCCATGGGTGACAGGAGTCAGGGCCAAGCCCATGGTCACTAACAATGACAGTTGCTCCCTACTGTGGAGAAAAGTACATTAGAACCACATCCCTCTGTGGGGGGTTTCAAACTGGAAAGGGCATCTGAATTTCCCTGGCAACCATGTTAAAATGCACACTCTGATTCAAGAGTTATAGACTTGGGTTTGAGATTCACATTTCTTACAGAATCCCAGGTAAGACCCCAATACTACTGATCCACAGATCACAATTTAAGCGGCAGAGCTTTAGAGCATTTAAACGCCTTCCCTAGCTGACTGTGACATGGACCCAGCTTAACGTCAACTGTCAGAGGCACTCTGGTATTTTCAATCAACTCATATGCAAGAGAAACCAAGATAACAAATAAGGAAGACTGAAGAATTGATGTTTTGAATTATGGTGTTGGTAAAGAATACCGAACATATTACAAAGGCAAGAAGAATAAACAAATCTATCTTAGAAAAAGCAAAACCAGAAGGCTCCTTAGAAGCAAGGATGGTTGAGACTACATCTCACAAACTTTGGACATGTTATCAGGAGGGACCAGTCCCTCCTGATAATGACATTGTGCTTAGTAAAGTAGAGGGTCGGCAAAAAAGAGCAAGACCCTCAAAGAGACAGACTGACACAGCGGCCGCAACAGCAGGTTCCAGTGTAATGACAACCAAGGGGGCAGTGCTGGGCTGGACAGCATCTCCATCTGCTGTACACAGGTTCCCTCTGAACTGAAACTGACTCAATGTCACCTAACCACCACCACTGCCAGCAGCAGCCAGCAGGGACCATGAACCAGAGAGGGAGAGAGGAAGTAGGAGCGGCCAGAGTTGCTTTCATACAATGGTCCCATGACACCATCTCAGCCACAAGCAGTGTGACATCACCTTCTGCTGGAGTTCCACACCAGGCGGGAAGCCAAGGCAGAAGGCTGCCCTGGGGAAAGTGTGCACTGAGGCCACTCCTGCAGACACCTCCTTCTGCCCTGAAACAGGGCACCCACTAAGTGACCACACTGGGTGTGCCCTGGAAGCCTCATCTGCCACCCTCCAGTTCCATCAGGGTCTGGGATCTTCTCCTGCTTCTCATCATTGCACGCTCACCCTCCAGTATGGCAGGCACAGTCACAGAAAGCAGCTGGGGGACGTCAACAGACACCAAGTACGCTGCCCTACTTCGCCTGTCAGCAGAAAAGTGATTCAACACTTACTGTCGGGGGGCAGTGCGCTAAGCACTCAGCCAAAGGAAGGCAGGAGCTGACCTCCGACCCCGAGGGACTGACCTGCTGACTGGGGACACTCTGTTAACGGCACTGACAGGAGTCGCAGCTCACTCAGCACAGCACAGTGGCCACCACGTGGCACCTGTCCAGGGGCACTGTCGCACTGGACTCCGTAGACTGGAGGCACCCAGACCTGTGCAGTTCACAGCCTGTGCTGCCCAACGCTGTGGCTCTGTGTCACACTGCTTAACACACCACCTGGGACACAGCTGACGCTCATAAGAGTTGAAGAACGATGGGAGGCCTCCTGATGGACCAAGGAACACTAAAAAAAGAAAGAAGTCCTACTTCTGCAGACACTTCTTGCTATAGTTAGCTGCTGCTGAGTCAGCTCAGACCCGTGGTAAGCCCACGCACCAAAGAACCACGCACTGCCGGGTTGGGGGCTGTCCTCGTGATCAGCTGCAGGTTGGACACTGGGACCCACAGGGTTCCCCTGGCTGACTGTTTGGAAGCAGACCACCAGGGCTTTCTTCCTTATCCATCTTAGCCTGGGAGTGCCACTGAAACAGGTTCAGCACCACAGTAACACATGAGTTCCACCGATAGACGGGGGGGTAGGGCCATCAGAGAGCCCAAGTCTCCCACGTGTCTCATGGATTGAATTGTGTTCCCCCCAAAACTCTATGTGTTGATTTGACTGGGCTAGGAGTCCCAATATGGTGCCCTTCCTCCTATGTGTTGTGAATCCTGCCTCTGTGACACTGATGATGGAGGATAGGCTGCAGTTGTGTTAGTGAGGCAGGACTCAAGCTCCAAGCTTGTGAGATAGAAGGGAGAGAAGTAAGCAGAGGAAGCTGGGAACCTCCGACCACCCAGAAAGCAGCACTGAGAGCAGAGCACATCCTTTAGACCTGAGGTTCCTGTGCTGAGATGCTCTCCTTGGATTTGGACCCTTGGCCCACGAGACTGCGATGATTTCTTATATAGAACAGACTTGTACCTTACGAATGGATTTGTGGCTTATCACACCATGACAATAAAAGTTTCTCTTCCTGAAGCCTTCAGCTCGTAGTATTTTCTGTTAAAGCAGGACCAGCTGACTCAGGCAACGCAGAAGGAGAGATGCACCACCGAACCCCCAAAGCACAAAGCACTTATGGATCCTGAATCAAACATTAAGTACCCTTTGTAAACCCAGAGTGGGGCTCCAGGCAACCCCTAGGGTCAGAGTGGTCAGTCCACACCGACACCACGGCAGTGCTGGGTATACCTATTTGTCCCAGAAACCCAAAGAACTGTTTCCCAAAGCATCATGGTTGTGAAAGGGTCAATTCTTTGTGGCAGACTTGTGTACTTGGCAGGTGACTAGGCATGGGCCTCCCTGACTCCTGAACCCTAAATGTCACTATGACAGACAAAACAGCACCCACACATTCCAGACCACTGTACCAGCCCAGCTCAGGAACCACTGCCCAGTGTCAACTGTGAAGCCACAAGGCCACAAACTCATAGGGGTTCTGTACCAGCTGGGCAGCTGAAACTGAATTTCCCACATTCACCTGAGCTGTGGATTAAGTGGTGTCCCCCAGCAAGAACAACAACAAAAATCTCCATCATCTAGAACCTCAGAATGTAACCTGATTTGGAAACAGGGTCTTTGAGGATGTAATCAGTGAAAGATCTTAAGACGAAATCATCCTGGATCAAGGGTGACCTCTAAATCCAAAAGCATGAACAAATGTGTCTTGGAACAAGTACAACCAGAGTGCTTCTCAGAAGCAAGGATGGCGATACTATATCCCATATACTTTGGACACAGTGTCAGGGTCAGAAGGGACCAGTTGGTGGAGAAGGACCTCACGCTTGGTGAAGTAAAAGGTTAGGGAAAAAGAGGAAGACCTCAATGCAATGGACTCACACAGTGGCTGCAACAATGGGTTCAAGTATGACAACCCCACTGTGACGATGGCACAAGAGCAGGTAGGCAGTGTTTCCGTCTGTTGTGCACAGAGTCACTATGAATTGGAATCAAGTCAACAACATGCAACAACAATTCAACATCCAACAGATGCACTCAGTATACAATTTACATACACATGATCTGAAACTTGGGAGAAAAATGTGACCATCTGCTTTCATAAAGATTTATAGCCTTAGAAACCAAATGAGGCAGTTCTCTTCAGTCCTGTAAGGTAGTTATGACTCAAAATCAACTTGAGAACAGTGGTTTGGTTTGATGTCACTGCAGATATAGGGAAAGGAATGGACAACTGGATAAATGTTCTTAGGCAGTAGCTTCGTCACACAGAAATAAGTAAAACTAGGCTCCCACTGACACCTTTTCAAAAATCAGTACCATGAAGGTAGAAAGCAGGATGTGAAGGGCCAAAACTGCAAATCTTTTAAAAGAGAATCTTTTTTACCTTAAGAGTTTCTTAAGTAAGATATTGTAAGACTAAGCCGTGTGAGACTGAAAATTAGATTGTACTGAAGTCAAAAACATTTTATCCATGGAAAGGCATCATAATAGCAGACAGACAAGTCATACAGTGAGAAAAAAATACATTTGACATGTATTACTAGTAAAACAGTAATAGCAAATATATTAACAGAACTTGTCCCAATGAGTAACTCCATGTATATCTGACTCTAAAGGCTAATGCTTATTTTTACTTTTATTTTTCCATGCTATCCACCCTGAACTAAAGATAAAAATTAATGAAATTGGAGAAAAAGAGAAAAAGGGAAGTATATTTTGTGGTAGATGGTTTGTAAAGATGACTGTGATGACTCCTCCTGTCTCTTTAAGCACAGACCCTTGTGTCTCTTTCCCCATCTCTGTGGAACAGGGCTAGCTTCCCACCTTGCTTTAACCAGTACAATACAATAGAAGTGATATTAAATGGATTCTGAACCAAGACCTCCAGAGGTCTTGAAGCCCTCATCTCACACTCTTTTGAGTTGAGCCCCAAATACGAAGAAGCCCCAAGCTAGCCTTTTTGAGCATGATAGATGTAAGCAGAGAGAGTGACAGACAACCATATTAGTGAGGCCATCTTCAACGATTCAGCAGCCCTAGTCAAGCTCCCAGATACAACAGAAAACCACCCAGCTAAGCCCAGTCCAAACTGCCTACCCACAGAACAATGAACCAATACAATGGTTGGGGATGGTCTGGCACACAGCAACTGTCATTAGGTGCCATCAAGTAGGTTCAGAACTATAGCAACCCAACACTACCCAGTCCTCTGCCATCCTCACACTCATGGCTACATTTTGAGCTGAACGTTGCAGCCACTGTGTCAATCCATCCAGCTGAGTCTCTTTTCTGCTGACTCTCAACTTTACCAAGTATGATGCCCTTCTCCAGAGACTAGTCCCTTCTAATAAAATGTCTAAAGGAGATGTGATGAAGTCTTGCCATGGTGCTTCTAATGAACATCTGGCTTACTTCTTCCAAGAAAGATGTGTTCATTCTTCTGGCACTCTATGGTACAGTCAATATTCTGTGCCAACACTACAATTCAAAGGCATCAATTCTTCTTCAGTCTTGCTCATTCACTGTCCAGCTGTTGCATACTTATGAGGCAACTGAAAATACAATGGTTTGAGTCAGGCACATCTCAGCCCTCAAAGTGACATCTTTGCAAGTGATATCTTTGCTTTATAAACACCTTATGAATCCAAGCAAAATAAAAATAAACAGAACATTGCCATCAAGTCAATTTAGACTCACAGAAACCCTACAGGATAGAGTAGAACTGTCCCACAGGGTTTTCAAGGAGCTGCTGGTGGATTCAAACTGCTGACTTTTTGGTGAGCAACCAGACTCTTAACCACTGCACCACCAGTGCCCCTCAAGCAAAGCAGATAACCAACAATCACAACATAGCCATGTACAATTGACTGTCAGGGGGAATTTGTTGTTGTTGTTGTTAGGTGCTGCTGAGTCAGTTCCAACTCATAGTGACACTATGAACAATAGAACGAAACACTGCCTGGTCTTGCACCATGTCCACAATCATTTTTATGATTAAGCCCATTGTTGCAGCCACTGTGTCAATCCATCTCGTCAAGGGCCTCCCTCTTTTTCGCTGAACGTCCACTCTACCAAGCATGATGTCCTCCTCTGGGGACTGATCTTTCCCGACAATGTCCAAAGTATGTAAGATGCAGTCTCTCCATCTTTGCTTCCCAGGAGCACTTTGGTTGTACTTCTTCCAGAACAGACCTATTATTTCTTTTGGCAGTCCATGGCACATTCAACATTCTTCTCCAACACCCCACTTCAAAGGCATCAATTCTTCTTCCGTCTTCTTTGTTCACTGTCCAGCTTTTGCATGCATATGACGCGACTGAAAACACCATGGCTTGGGTCAGGTGCACTTTAGTCTTCAACGTTGACATCCTTACTTTTGAAGACTTTAAACAGGTCCTTTGCAGCAGGGGAATTTAGTGATCAAAAAAGCCCAAGTGGCAGGAGTTGACAGTGGTGCATGCCGAGAGAGCTACGGAGAGGGATCGGCAAGGCAGGACACGGGCCTTCAAGGAGGGGAGTCATGCTCTTGCTCCAAGGCTCCCAGGCGCACTCTGTTCTGTCCTGGCTGTGAACTGCAGATGCGCACAGTTGTGCAACTTCCTTCTTCAGCATCCCCTTTACAAGAGATCCTCCTCTACCACCAGACACCACAGGAACTACCCTCCGGGTCCTGGGTGTTCCCTCCCCGATTTACCCACACAGACACACAGATAGGCTGCCTGCTAAGGAACAGAGAGATGAAGAAGTCAAAGATGAAGCTTGAAGAGGATGGAGGGGCAGCGAGAACAAGGGAACCGCCTTACATGGTGCCCCAGGCACTGAGCACACGCCCTACGTAGAGGAGGCACCCACTAAATGTATAAAAAGCAGTCCTCACTCTAGAGAGATACAGTGTGAACAGGAGGCTGGGCAGACCCAGAAAACACAGAAGTCCCCAGCAGGGCTGGGGCCCCAGCCCCAGTAGGCGACATCCCCCAAGTGGCTACGAATAAAATTCATCACAGTGAACAAGAGCATTCTTTTCTCCCTCTTATGTTATTTTCACATTGTAATAACATTTTTGTGATTTCAAAAACCTTCTCAGCTACCACAGCACACAGCTGCCAGTGAGATAAGAAATGCTGAGATTAGCAGAAGAATCAAGATATTAACGGAAGTTTATATTCAGATACATCTTTGATCCAGATATTCAGATACACCTTTGATGCACAGTTCTAACTGTGCCTTCACTCAAGTCCAACTTCAGGCTTAAATTTAAAGGAGGAAGAAGAAAAAAGCACCCTGCCTTATCAGATACATTAGCCAAAGCTAAAAAACAAAATAGCCCACAACCCAAACCTACTGCCATTGAGTCTGTTCCTATAAAGGGTCCTGCAGACCCTACATACTATTTTAAAAGGAGGAAAACACAGAACTGTAATTTGGCACAGGAACAACTTCGTAACAGCAAATTTCACAAAATTTCAATTTTTTTTTTCTACAGAGAACAATTTTAGCATCTACAGAAGCTGCAGACATTACAGGCATCACTGGCCCTGTCACCTTGTGATGAAAGCTCAACAAAGTAGGTTCAAGTTCTTTGAAAACCTAAAACCGCCACTCAGGTGTGAAGAGGAGGTACACAGAGGCGCTTGCCCTATGAAGCAGCGTTGTCTGCTCACAGCCTCGATGTCACTAGCACATCTGGCAGGGGGATGTCAGGGCTTGAACTGTGTGCCCCCAAAATACCTGTCAACTTGGCTAGGCTGTGGTTCCCAGCATCCTGTGGTTGTCTTCCCTTTTATCATGTAATGTGATTTTCCCGTGAGTTGTAAGTCCCGCCTCTACGATGGTAATGAGGCAGGACTCTGTCTACAGGGTGAGGTTGTGTTTTCAGCCAACCCATTTTGAGGTGTCAGAGAGACAGGTGAGCAGAGAGAAACGGGACCTCAGACCACCAAGCAGTAGGACCAGGAGAAGAACATATCATTTGGACCTGGGGTCGCTGCACAGAGAAGCTCCTAGACCAGGGAAAGACGGATGACAAGGACCTTCCCCCAGTGTCGATGGAGACAGGAAGCCTTCCCCTGGAGCTGACACCCTGAATTAGGACTTCTTGCCTATTAGACTGGGACAGCTAACCAGCCAGGTCTCACAGTCTAGTAGGAGAAGAATGATGAACCCACCATGGACCACCAAAACAACCAGCAGATCTGTTCTGGAAGGAGGACGACCAGCGTGCTCCTGGGAAGCAAAGACAGCAAGACTGCATCTTACCTACTTTGGACATGCTGTCAGGAAGGACCAGTCCCTGGAGAAGGACATCACGCTTGGCAGAGTGGAGGGTCAGCAAAAAAGTGGAAGACCCTCAACGAGATGGACAGACACAGTGGCCTCGATGATGGGCTTCAGCAGAAAAACGACTGTGGACATGACACAAGACCAGGCAGTGTTTCATTCTGTTGTTCACAGGGTCACTGTGAGTCGGAACCAACTCAATGGCACCTCACAGCAACAACAGACTGTCAGAGAAACCAGTTTCTGTTTGCTGAAGTGATCCGCTCGCAGTGTTTCTGTTGCGGCAGCACTGCACGTCTACAACAGACGCTCGGGTCTCCAGGGAGCACCTCCTAAGGCCACTGCGTGTGCGCGTGTGTGCACACACACACACACACACACACACACACAGCAACACAGCAGGACAAGGAGCATCACACACACACAGCGGACCCAGGGACATGGCTCCCAATTCCATCCACAGAGACATCCAGGTCCGTGAGCCATCAGACCCCCTGAAGGACAGGGCCACAGTGATTGTGGGGCTGTCTTCTGTGCAGTTTCCGCCCCGCTGCCTTCTCACTTCAGAACCTCACTCCTGGACGGTCTCCCGGGAACATCAGCTGGAACGGAAACCCCCATGTCACCGGCACTGCAGAGAGCAGGCTCTGTCCATGCTCAACGCTTCCCAATCCTGCTCTCTGGGAACCAAAGCCAGCGCTGAAGCCTGTCTTTCCTGTGACAAGGAAATGTACCTTCAATCTGCTTCCTGCAGCAGGGGCATCTGTGTTGTCTACAGAATGCAATCTCCATGGAGTATCAGTCAGAGCGGGCCCAGGTTACATCAAAGGGTCTGACTCTCAGAATCCAACAGGGACTCTAATTGTCATCTTGTTGTCCTATGCCAGGGGGCCGACTGTCATCCACAGGCACTCGGCATTCACCAGCTCAGCTTCAGGAACAACTGATTTCCCAGGCAGCAGCCACCTTAATCTCCGGGGCTCTGGTACATTTAAAGGAGAAATATAGTGAGCCAGCACGGAGCTGGGTTAAGAGCTTGGCTGCTAACCAAAGTGTTGGCAGCTGGAATCCACCAGGCCCTCCTTGGAAGCCCCGTGGGGCAGATCTACTCTGTCCTCTAGGGTCTCCATCAGTCAGGAGACCACGTCACAGCACCGAACAAGGTAACATTCACCTAGCTGAACAAAAGCACCTGCTTCGACCCAGCGGGTCCAGTGGAATTACAGGCAAGAGAGAGCCGGGCTGAGTCCACCACGGAGCACAAGGAATCTGAGCCTGCAAGCCAGCATTCAGGAAGACCAAGGCGAAGGCTGCCCAGCTGCCCTGCAAAGATACCGCGGATCTCTGCTGAACTCTGTCTCTTAAAAAAAACCAGTTACCGTCAAGATGCTTTCAACTCAGGCTGGCCCCATTGTGTCAGATTAGAACTAGACTTCACATGGTCTTCAGCAGATGACGTTTCGGAAGGAGATCGCCAGGCCTTTCTTCCAAGGGGCCTCTGGGTGAACCCACGCATCACTCTCTGGTCAGCAGCCAGTTGTATTTACCATCTGCACGGCCCTGGGACTCCCATGATGCCCAGAACTCACGTCAAGCCTGGATTTAGCACAATGGCTTTTTGAAGCATCCTTGGAGCAGCAGCTTGTACAACAACAATTTCATTTGTGTTTCAGGAAACAGCAGTCTGAATAAGCAATGATTTTTACCCCCCTTTCCTTGTCCCAGAAAAAAAGAAAAAAGGTGCCGTAAAAAGTCCTCGTATAGAGATCTTTTCGTAAATGTTTAATAAAATCTTTTATTTACATTTTATTCTAGACTGAGATTCCCTTCCCTACACTGATGCTTTCTAGAGGCAGGTGAATTTTCTAATAAACCAGTGCAGAGGTTCTAACTGGGGTGACTGTCCCCCAGTGGAAAACACTGGCGATGTTTCTGCCTGGCACAGCTTGGGGGGTGGGAGTTTACTGCCTTGAAGGGAGTCACAAGCCCAGTGGTGGAGCAGTTAAGCACTCAACTGCTAATGGGAAGGCTGATGATTTGATTCACTCGGTGGTTCTGCCAGAGAGCAATCCTGACAACCTGCTGCCAGAAGGGTGACAGCCAGGAAAACCCAAGGTGCGGTGCTTCTCTGTCACAAGGGGTCCTTAGGAGCAGGATTCTATTAGACGGCGCCCAGCCACAGCAGTGAGTAGAGGCTGGCGACATCCCCACCACGGCTTCCTCTACTTACCTAAAAGATAAATAAATAAATCTCCACAACCGCCTCGTGCAATGGGTGATGCAAGATTAGACCCCTTTTACAGATATGAACACTGCAGTACAGAGATTCAGCAACCTGTTCCAGGTCACGCAGCTAAAGAAGGAGAGAAGACTCAGTCCCAGGAGAAAAGGAACCTCCTTGTAGCCACTGGGCTGTGCTGCTTTCTTGCAAAGCAAAACAACCTGTCCCACGTGGAGGGGTTCAGAAGTCACCCAGGCTCAGAACCGGATGCCACGTTTCCACTGGGGTCCTTGGGGAGGGTCTGGCCAGGCCTGCCTCTGTGAGCTCTGAGGACGGGGAGAACCTGGGTGGGGCTCAGCTGGGGTGGCCCCCACGGATGCAGGCATCACAGGCTCTGGTGGGCCTTGGGATGGTGGAGGTCCCTGAGATGCCACAAAGCCCTCTCCAGGTGACCAAACATCCTGGATCCTGCCTGGATCCCCTATCTCAAAATTCTGCCTGTCTCAAACCTCAAACCTGCCACTCAGGATGCTTATTTTTAGTTCCTTCTAAATTCAGACGAAGGCTGTGGCCCAGCCTCTTCACTGCAGAAATCCTCTTGTTAAGCTGTCTGCGGGGTCACCTGCAGCTGCCTCTGAGCAGCCGTCATCTCTGCTGTGTGACTGGACAGGCTCTCAGGCTCTTTCATCCGGTTTCCTTGCCTCATCTTTGATGTTCACTGCTAAATAGGAAACTGGAAACAGAAGCTCCCGGAAAGCAGACAGGCGGACCCCCTCCTCCTGCCCAGCCTGCTGACAGGGCTGCCTGCAGAGCGCCCTGGAGAAGGCTGCTGGGGTCTTCTAAGGCGGACGTCGGCTTAGAAACCTTTCTGGAAAACAAACTCCGGGACGCTGTCTTCCTGCTTCCTTCTTAAACCAGTCTGATGACCCAGGACTGAGCAGACTTTGATCTGAGGGACGGAGACTTCGGCGACACCCCAACAGGCCCTGCAGTTGTGAGCTGCAGCTGAGCCAGTTCTAACTCAGGGCAACACCACGTGTGTCAGAGCAGAACTGTCCCCTGCACGGCTTCCAAGGCTGTCATCTCCTGGAGGTCCTGTACCAGGCTTGTCCTTCCCGGTCTCTGCGTGCGACAGCACGGCAGATCCCTTGGGAGAGTGGTCGAGCACTTTATCATTTGTGCCACCCAGGGACGTAAAAGAATGAAGGATACCCTAATACGTAAGTATGAGGGCAGAGCTGTGGTCACAGGCATCAGTGAACTCAGCGCCCGGCGCCTGGGACACGTGACCGGATGTCAGCTTCAAGATACAAACAGTTAATTGGAAGAGACAAAGGAATGAACACGTGCTCTCAGAACAATCTCACAGCTGTGGTTTTAAGGACTTTTAAACAACTTCAGGTCCCATGAAATGATCACGCAGCCGGGGTCGCTGGCAGTGCAGAATGAGCGTTCACCAAAAGGCCGGCAGTTCAGATCCACCAGCTGCAGCTTGGAAACCCTACAGAGTAGTTCTGCTCTGCCCTACAGGGTCTCTCTCAGCAGGAATTGATTTCTTTCCCTTTTCCTTCCCAAAGTGATGGGTCAAGGCAGATTTAACACCTAGCCGGATATAAGTCAGCTGTTTCATTTAAAATTCCATCACAAGAAGGAGAGGACAGTAAACTGTATGTACAGAAGACACACAGATATTTGCAAGACAGACACACCTACACATATATATTACACACATGCACAAAAAGTTTTAAGTATATTTTTAAAATGCAATTTTAAATATATTTAAAATTCATGTGTTTGTAAAAAACTGTGCACACAGATATATACACACACCCATTTTTGAATTTTTTAAGCTTTAAATAATGTTTTTACAAATATGTATAAAACAGACATGCATGACTACGTGTGGGTACAATGTTTTTCTTTCTTTTCTGTTTCACACAAGACATACACCGAAATATTAAGAGTGTGTACCAGTGGTATAACCCTCATCTTCCGCGTGGGGATGGTGGTTCGATTCCCCGTCAGTCATCCCCACGCAGCCACCATCCGCCCATTGGCAGAGGCCTGAGAGTCGCTAGGATGCTGAGCGGGCTTAGCAGAGTCCCACACTCAGCCAGCCTGGGAAAAAAAGGCTGGCACTCTACTTCCAAAGATGAGTCAGTGACAATCTACAGAGCACGAAGGACCAACCGGAACCGTCGACGATGACGGTGCACGACTGGGCAGCATCTGGACCCCCCAGTGCTGAGTCACTGTGAGTCGGGGTGGCAACGGGAAGCCAATGGCAACAGCGTCTTCAAAGGAACAACTGTAAGCAATCACAGTCGCGGCCAACAGCAGAGATCACCTAACTGCATCTGTGACGAGCCAGGAGGCAAACACTGTCACCTTGGTGAGACCCACAGTCTCAGGCTAACTAGCCAACTCTGGCATTGTACCGGGAGAGCAGCCACCAGCACCACGCATGGAGAGTCTATGTCCCAGTAATGTCATTGACCGAAGCAGGCAGCAGGGCTGGATTTACAGAGTGTGGCCGGCACCGTCCAAGCCCTGCCTGCCATCCACAGCCCCGACAGGGCTCAGACAGAACCACAAGAGACGATCACCCACTCGGTCTGCGGCAGGTGTGCCCAGGCCTCACACTGAAACCCGAGGTAACCAAAGCGTGCCCAGCGGGCTCCCATCTGACCCATTCCACAAACAGCTGTAGCCGTTAGCTGAGCTAAGGGATCAAGCCTGACACCTTGTGGTCACACAAGGGAGCACTTTGCGTGGTCTGAAACCCCAGGGCCAGGGAGTACTTTCCAACTCATCAAAAAACACCCCACGGCCCTCAAGTCGGCCCGACTCACAGTGACCCCGGAGGTCAGAGTAGAGCTGCCCTGTAGAGTTTCCAAAGAGCGCCAGGCAGATTTGAACCGCCGACCTTTTGGTGAGCGGTCAGTCACTTTAACCAAACCACGCCACCGGGGCTCCTTCCTGGTGTGTATTCCCTTCTTTTAGGGGTACACGGCTTACTGGAGCCATTCTGAGAGGATCTGGTGTGGGTATCACAATGCCGTCACCCCAGGAATGCACCAGGAAGGAGGACACCCCACTGTCTGAAGCTCCAACTTGCCCGATCTGTCCAGGACCCCACCAAGCACCCCTCACAAGTATGAAAAGTTCACATGAAGCCAGGTTTCAGATCATGTGAAAAACAACGGCAGAGCAAGAACACCCAAAAAACCTACACTCAAAGTCTGAAAATACTAGACTTCTTTCTAACCTATGTCTTACAAAGAGAAAGTACTTCCAAAACCCCAGCTGTCTTCCCAAAGGAACCCAAACTCTAAAACCAGGTTGTGGCGAACTGTCTGTGGCAGACTCGTCCCCACAGTCCCCTGCTGAGCAGGAAAAGGACACCTGTGCTGCAGGCCATGTGCTCAGAGCCCAGGAGATAAAGGTCAAGGAAACACAGGCCCAGGCCCAGGAAACGAGCTCAGGAGAGAGACAGCAGCCAGGCTGCCTAGGGCAGTGGGACCGGGGCCCACGTGAACACAGGAGCGCAGGGCGGTGGGAGGAGAGGTAGGGGGAGCCAGCTCGGCGGGGTCACAGGAAGGCTTCCCAGGGCAGGAGCGCTCAAGCTGCTGCCTTCAGAAGGAGCACAAGGTGTCTGGCAGGCAGGGGCCGGGTGTAAACAGGAAGGGCGGCAGATGGGTCAGGCGGGGGGTTCTGCCATTGGCCTCCCTTTCAAACTTGAGGCGGGAGGAGCCCGGGGCGGACTCTGGGACAAGGGCTCTGGGCACGCGTCCACTCTGGGCAGCCCAACCCATGTCCTCAGCCCCACACGAGTGACAGCATGGGCGGGCAGTAAGGGGGAGGGTGTCACGGACACAGAGGGGGGCATCAGAGTCCACAGGCCATCCCTGGCTCTGTGTCCACCTCTTTTCGAACCTGAGAGATGGTGGCTTCTCAACAAGACACAGAGCAGCAGTATTGCAAAGCTTCGCACATGCGACAGGCAGATTTCTAGAAAAGCAGTCTCTGGCGGAGAAATAAATCCTCCGCCTCTCTGAGATTCTAAGGGGAGGGTCACATTGGGATGCCAGCGGACCTCCCTGACAAAGGCCACACCCCGGGGCACTCTCTGACCGGTCACTGAAACGTCCAAGCCCACGCCAAGCCTCCCGGCCCTCGGTCCAGCCCTGCTCAGCCTGCGGCCCCCACACGCCTGGTACCTGGGTTGTTGGCAAGAAAGGCCAGGGGGCTGTCGCCGAGATCCGGGGGGCCGTCCGCGCGGCGGGGCGGGCTCTCTAGCAGGTCGGCGCTGCCGTCCGGCTCCGGGCAGGTCCTCACCAGGAGGCCCAGCGACGGCTGCGTCAGGAAATCTCTGAGCAGCGAGGAGGTCAGGGTGCCGGCAGGCCGATTATTGATCTCGAGAATCTCGTCTCCCGCCTTCAAGCCTGCCAACGCAAGACGGAAAGCTTGTCATTTCAAAAGGAAAAAAAAAAGCATCATCAAATCAAGCAGATCACAACGCCTTAGAAGTTCTGCTGCAAGGAGCGCCAGCCCCCAGCTCCAGCCTCGCAGCCCCAGGTGCTGCAAACAGAGGCTGCAGTGCTCAGAAGTGACAGTTAAGTGACAGCGTGGGCCTAGGTTTCAGGAGGTTCCAGACTAGAGCCTCATGGTGTATCACTGAATAAACACAGCAACCGACGCAGTCATACTCCTTCCATGAATCTCTGGATCTCTTCTAAGCATCTGGTGATTTCACAAATGCTAATCCAGCTTCCCTCCCACAGCTTAGAGGGGGAAAAGAAAGAAATAAGCATGTCTTGTACATGCTCATAGCCCAGTGCACACGTGTGGCATGGCTCACTGTCTGTCGGTCACATCTGTGAGACCCAGATGCCTTGAGCACCCTCTTGGTAGACCACAGAAATGAGCTCCTCTTGTCCCAGACTCACATACAGACCACAGATGACAAACCCAAACACTATCACTTCTCGCCCTTTGTTGGACTACTTTGGTGCTCTGGGGTGAATGTCCTTTGGTGAGTCCCCAAGGGCTCTCCGACTTCTGCAAAGCATGCTGGGGAGATGCCACAGTCTGGGGTCAGCGGGAACTGCCACAGGCTGAGCTGAGAAGGATATAAGGTGGTGAGTGTCCCAGGGGATGTTCCAACTGGCGGTAACAGAAATTTCCAGCAGTCTGAGACAGGGAGAAGTCAGGGAATCACAGATTAGGAAGGAAAATGTTTTGAGGGGCCAGGAAAGCTGTCCCAACTTGGGTGAGTCACACACTCTGGTCAAGCTCTACTTGGGTTTCCTAAATACTTGAAATCAAATTTCATCATAAAGCACTCCAAGAAACATTATGGGTGGGAACAGAATGGAAGACAAAAGAAGAATCTTTTTCTCCATTAAAAGAAACTGACCACAACTGAACCCTGGGAAGTTGACTGTTCCATTTCTAGGTGCACAGCTTTAGCATCAGAGCACCTGAGGGCGAAACAGAGAATTCCCACATGTGAAAAGTAGGCTTCTCTTCTGGGAACTCTCTTTCAAATAGATATCAAAGGAAGTAATATGAGGCCAAAGAGAAGACTTAAAAACTAAAAATAACCCAGTGATCTTTTTCTAAAATAAGTTCCACTAGCCAGTGGAGTCCGGGGGCAGAGTGGGTCAAAGGAGCCGCGGGGGGGCAGCGGTAAGGCGCTAGGCCACTAAGCCGGAGGTCGGCAGCTCAAACCCACCAGCCGCCCCTTGGAAATCCCACAAGGTGCCCTACGGGGTCACTATGAACTGGAATCAACTCAGCAGCAATGTGCAGTGAGCCCAGATAGTGGTTCCAAAAGACGTGTCCACATTCCAGGACCTGTGAAGGTGACCTTATGGGGCAAAAAGGTCTTTGCAGATATAAGGATGCTGAAGAACTTGAGATGAGGTGACCCTGCATTACGTGTGTGGGTCCTAAATCCAGGGACAGGCGTCCTTGTGACAGAAACACAGAGAAGGGCACACCCAGAAGAGGGCCATGTGAGACAGAAGCATAGACTGGCCTCACACAGATAGATGTGGGAGGGGGTCACGGTGCACCAGCAGCCACAAGAGGCAAGGCAGGCTTCTCCCCCGCAGCCTGTTAGGAAGCTCGGCCCTGCCGATGCCTGACTCCGGACTCCTGGGCTCCAGCAAGAAGGGGACCAGAGGCCGGCTGCTGTCAGCCGCCTGCTCCAGCAGCCTTAGGGACAGTCACGGGGAAGGCTCAGTCAGCGCTTCTCAGTACTGGTGAGTGAGATCAGGTGGCCGGGCGACAGAGAGCACCAAGTCCCTCACCAGCTCTTCCTGCTACAGTCTGAACTGTGTCCCACCAAATGGCCAGGAACAAGTCCTAACACCCAAACTTGTCAATGGGGCCCTGTCTGGAGAAGAGAGGACAGCCACGGGACCGCCACAACCAGGTGCGCATGGGAAACCCTCCCCAGCTTGGGTTCTTCACACATAAGAGGAGTGACAGTGACATGAGAGTGAAGAACGTGCTCAAGTGAAACTCCCCGCAGAGCACCTGATACCCTGCAAGCAGGCAGTCAACACTACTGCCGGCGGTTCAACGTGGTGGAAGAGACAGGGAAACCCTCCTCTCAAACACACAGCCAGCTCGGGAACTAACCCCCACCGAACCGTGGTGACAGGAGGTCACGGTCGTGCTGGTAGTTCCTTACCCTCAGGAATAACCTCTTCCTTGCGTGGTGGTGCAGTGGTTTAAGTACTATGACTACTCACCAAAAGGTCGGCAGGTCAAATCCACCAGGCACTCCTTGGAAATTCCATGGGGCAGTTCTGCTCTGACCTCTAGGGTCGCTATGAGTCAGAATCGACTCAACGGCACTGGGTTTGTTTGTCTGTTAATGGATATTTGGGGCCAGGCTGTTTGGGGCTTCAGGGCCACCCGAGGTAGGGTTATCTCCATCAGCTGAAGAGGGGTAAGGCCGTTGGACCAAGCCAAAACATTCTCTGCTTTGGATCAATTCCCTCATCACTCTGGACACTGGCTGCAGGGCCTTGTTTCCTCACCCAGGAAAACACCGGTGGCTTGGTCATGACAGCGGTGACAAGGTGATAACAGGTATCTCCCTTCCATCCACTGAACCAGCGATGGAGTCCAACGGGAACCTACGAGCAAACACCAGAAGCCGGCGACTGTTTGGCATTTCCCGGCATGCTCCAGTGCTGAAACAGGGCACACCATGGAGAGCAAAGACAGGGCTGCGTGGGTGAGGGCTGCATGAGACGAGCTGACGGCATGGACGGGAGCCAGGTCAGTGGGACCCATTACTCACGGAGGAACCCCAGGTGCTGCAGATGGTCTGTGCTGGGCTGCTAACCGAGAGGTTGCTGGTTGTAATTCAGCTAGAAGGACCTCAGAAGATAGGCTTAGCAATCAACTTCCAGAACACTCCAGCCAGCAAAATCCCAGCGGAGCCCAGTTCTACTCTGACTCATATAACGCTATCATGAAGGGGTCAGGTTTGGCGTCTTGCTTTTTAAATGACCTGCAGCTGGCGATGTGGACTAGATTCTAGAGCAGGGTTGCTTACGCTCGGCACCGAGGACACTACAGACTGCAGGATTCACCGGCGGCAGGGATATCGTCGGCCCCATGGGACGCACAGTGAGATGCTCGATCCACAAGATGCCGGTAGCGTCTGCCACTTGTGACAAGGGGACTGTCTTCAGACATTGCTAAGTGTCCCCCAGGGAAGTGAAGGCAAAAGGGTACTGGTTTGGGGGTCCCAAATGGCATCCCAAATGGGAATCCCTTCAAAGGACTTTCTCAGAGGTACGGCATAACCTGACCCAAACTGCTCAAGGGTCACTCTAGCTGCCGGATGAACACACTGACTTGGGGATGCAATGAAGCAAGTCATGGGAAGAGGGACTGAACCAAAAGGGTTTCCAACGTTGGTAAACCAGTGCCAGGAAGACACATTTGCCACGTGACTATCTTATTGTAAAGAAAGTATAAAGCCCAAGATTAGAAAGGAAAAAAGAAATGAGGTTCCTTGTGCAGAAGATCCACAGCACAGTCACCACTGGCTTGTGGGAGCCAGCCAAGCCAAGTGCCATCCCAAGGTCCCCTTTTTTTCATGGGGTGCTGTGTCTTCACCTACAGTTCTGTGATTTCAGCACGGCCTGCTGTACGCAGATTTGTGAAGTTTAAACATGCAAACTGGAGGACAGTAAACGAGGTGACGTGCCATGGGTTTATGTAAATGGGTTTACAGTTGTCTGAGCAAAGTCTCCACAAAGAACCCTCACCCAGAGGTCAGGATGCAAATTAGAGCAGAGCAACACAAGACTTTCCTGACTTGACTGTCCCGTGTAGCCACTGAGTAGAAAACTTAGATGACAGCAGAGGACGCTTGGTCCACCGGACTGCATAAAACCCACAGCCGTCTAGTCAATTCTGGCTCACAGCAACCCCACAGGACAAAGCAGAACAGCCCACAGGAATTCCAAGGAGCAGCTGGCGGATCCAAACTGCCAAGCTTTTGCTTAGCAGCGAAGCTCTTAACCACTGTGCCGGCATAGCGCCAGTGGACTGAACAGTGTCTCTCCAAAACTCCTGTCCACCTGGAACCTCAGGATGTGGCCATATGAGAAAACAGCATCTCTGCAAATGAAATGAGCTGCGATGCCATCATACTGGACTCAGACAGACCCTAGGCGAAGAATGGTGTGTGTGCAAGGGAAAAGACGGGGAGTTTAGGACACAAACCCACAGATGCACAGGGAAGGCAGCCGTGTGACAATGGAAGCAGGGACTGGATGGATGGAGTCACAGGCCACCAAATGCCAAGGACTGCTGGCAGAACCCAGAGCCGTCAGAAAGGCACAGAGCCGACCCTCCCCGAGAGCCTTCAGAGCTCGCCAGCACCTCCCTGTCAGAGTTCTTCTGGGCTCCGGAATGGGAGACAACACATCTCTGCTGTTCTAACCCATCCAGTTTGGGGTAACGAGGTACATGGCAGTCTAGGAAATGAATACCCCAACCTCAGAGATCTCCAAGAGCAGAAGGCTGGGAGTCAAACAAGGCGCCGAAACAAACAGGCCCAAACGGAACAGAGATAAAGTGTTCCGGCCCGACAAGCGAATTCCACAAACACAGGCAACTCAAGACCCAACAACAGCCGTCTCCGCCTGGGAAAGGGCAGGTAAAGGCAGGACAGGGGGCAGACCACCAGCACACGACAAGCCAAAAGCTCAAGGCGGCAAATGAAAATAAACCAAAACCACACATAGGCTGGATAAAGATTACTCAGACCCAGCTACAGGTCACAGGTTCAAGTCCTCCTAGAGGGCACTCTGAAAACAGGATCTGGGGATGTATATCCTTCTGAAAAATCAGGCTTCAGAACCTCAAGGAGCACAGTTCGACGCTGACATGCACATGGTTGCCGGGAGCCGGCATCCACACAACATCAGCTGGCTTAGACTCCGCCTGGCTCCACAACACCTGGCCACTTTCAGAGGGCCAGTGGCCCCCCCGACTGTGTCCAAAGGGCGATGACCACAGTTGGCTCTACAGTCACATGGCTCAGGGATGGACGTGGAAGCGCTGAACCTGTGAAGATTCAGCCGTTTAAACATTGATGGTGTCCAAGGTTGCCTGTAAAGAGCTGGGCAGAACCTGCCCCATGGATCAGAGCAGCCCCCAAAGAGGCTGTAGGGCCACAGTGAGCTGTGTGTCCAGGAGTGTCCATCTGGAGCTCAGGTTTGATAAAAAACACCACCAGACCCTTTCCGGATACTTGCTTCTAGGGGCCAGACCCTGGAGTCACATTCCGTGACAGCAGGGGACAGATGAGGTGGACACCACTCCTGCGTCTGTACAGGACCATGTTTCACGGGACGAGGGGGCTGGAGCAGAACAGTGTAAGTTTTCACCCTGCACCAGCCTCTCAGATGCAATCAGCTAAGACAGGATGTGACTGAAACCACGGCAGCACATCTCCCTGCCCCCAACATGCCACACCAACTGGCACTCTCAAGACAAAAACTCAGTCTTTGGGTCTGCAAGGGAATGAACTCGGTCTCCGCCATCCCTGGCTGGGAGCTCAATGAACACGTCACACTCACGTCTCTGGGCTGCCTCTGGCCAGTAGAGCCAGGAAGGAAAAGGTCCCTGGCGACAGTTCACAGCGGATATGTCACTGTGGCTCCATGGCCAGGCACAGCTAAGTACACGGGTTAGATTCTCCAGGGCTTACCGGCAGTGTGACCTGCACAGGTGGCCTGCGGGCCAGGAGCCAGCAAGGCTCTGCTGCAGCAGGACATGGAAGGAAGGGACAGAGGATGGTGGCCTATTATTCCCTCAGCTGCCCATCAGGCGGTCCCTAACAGAGACAAAGTACACCACCCAAGCACAGCTGACCCAGGCGTGCTGATTTTTTATATTAAGAAGGTATTATCTTGCCTGCTGCTTGGATGAAACTCAACCCCATGGCAAGAAGAATGAAACTACAGCTTCAAATGCAACCGCGCTTTGTTTTCCCTGCTGTGGGACTAAGTTTTATCTGGGCAACGGTGAGAAGATACCTGTGGAGAGTACTGAATTAAAAAAATACAGCATCATCAAATCAATGCCAAGTCATAGGGACCCTATATGGGACAGAGTAGAACTGCCCCAAAAGGTGTCCAAGGAGCAGCTACTGGGTTCGAACTGCTGACCTTCTGGTTAACAGCCAAGCTCTGAACTACTGTGCCACCCAGGAGGCTATGGGTTGAATAGTGTCCCCCCCATAATTCACACCTACAACATTTGATCACGACATTATTTGGAAATAGAGCGTTTGCAGATGTAGTTACATTAAGGGGAGATCATACGAGATACAGGGTGAGCCCTAAATCCGACGGCTGGTGTCCTCATACGAGGGCCACACAGAACAGACTTGGGGAGTCAGGGTGCCCCAAGCAGCTCTGAAGATGCCGGGAATCCCTGGAAGGCACAGCAGGGAGCAGCCATCCCCTGAACCCCTGAGGCCCTCAGCCTGCACAGAGCTCTCCTGGCAAATGGAAGCAGGTACACATCTGCCTTGAAGACGCTCTGCAGACTTAGGGGATGGCTGGTATCAGCTTGGACCAGTGTGGACCAAAGCATAGGGGGCTCTTCCCCAACATTCTGCTCTAGGAAGCCCTCTAGGACCTCCACATCACCTTGGAATGTGGGGAAGGATAATGACTTGTGATCAGAACAGAACCACCAGCCATCTCCATGGAAACGGGCTCAGCATCCGATATCACTGGTTTGAGAGCATCCAGGACTTGCCCGCTTCCTACTTACCTGCCTCTCTGGAGTAAAACCCATGTGAAGGTATTCACTATCTTTACACAATTTCAGTATCTTTACATGTGAACCCTTTGGTCTTATGTTTCTCATCCACCAGCTAGAGGGACCCCCTAAGAGAGAACGGACAAGACAGACTGACAGGTGCTTGCTGATTTACCGTTCTTCGAGGCTAGGCCAGTTTCCTTCACGGTGTTCACACAGAGCCTTCGGACCCCGTCCTCCTCCACGGAAGAAAGGGAGAACCCTGAAAGACACAAGGCAGCGTGGGTGAGCACACGTTGCCCAGGCCCGCAGCACCCAACAGGAAGTGCCTGCTGTGAGCTGGGGATGCTTCAGGTTTGAGCTTCTAGTTTGAAGCGATTGTTTTTCCTTGTTCGTACTTACGAAGCACAAAAATGTTATTTTTAGATCCCTCTAAAAGAAGTCACTACTTGTAAAAACAAACGCCGTTGCATATGTCTACCTTGAGAACTACCTATGAATTCAAATGGAAGGAAATTATTCAGTTTTGTCCCACTTTCCGGTAAACATCATAGTTAGGTTCTTTCTGAAATCTTCCCCACAGCACAAGGCAGGAAGGTGGGTCCCCTAGATGTCTCTCAGCCACCCACTGCCCTATAGAATGTGATGACGGCATGAGGTGTGGGCTCCTACAGGTACAGAGCTTGTTATTATTATTTTTTAAATCTGCAACCAGGGACCAGTAGCTCCCACATTACAGCCCCCATTTCGCCGACACTGATCAGCTGATTTCACCGCTCTAATAGGATCTGGTGACAAGGTGATCCTGTATTAACCGGGACTCTCATTCAAAGCTCACCCTTCAGTGAGAAGGGCAGAATAAGACCCAGGGGTAGTCAGTGGTTTAGGGAACAAGGGTGTTTCCATGCACATGGCTTGATGCCCTGGTCACCTGTTTCTGGACAGTCAGGGGTCCAAGTTCTTCCAAGACAATCACCACGATGTCTCTACCAACACCTATTTCCCCAGGGACAAGAGAACTCTGCAGAGACTGCTAGCAGGGCATCAGACCACAAGAAACCAAACCCAGCACCATCGAGTCGATTCTGCCTCATAGCAACCCTATAGGCAGAGTGGAAATGCCCCGTGGAGTTTCCAAGGAGTGCCTGGCGGATTTGAACAGCCTACTTTTTGGTTACCAGCCGCAGCTCTTAACCACTATGCCACCAGAAGGGTAAGCGGCATGAACGCAATTGTAAAGCTCTGACAGGATTTCGTCTGGGAGAAAAATAACCCCATAATACAGACACCTGGCTTAATGCTGATGGCAGAAGAAACAGTGCGATTTTAAAAAACAAAGGAGCAAACCACAATAAAACAAAGCATTTAACGACAGGACCAGGTCCAGGGCATCCTTGAGACTTTCCAGGCCGTGTCACAGTGAGCACACATGTTTACTGCTCTTGTTGCTGAGCTCACAGGACCAGAAGCTGGAGAAGCAGACGCAGGTGAAACTGCCAACTGCCACCACCCACTCGGCGGCCTCCACTCCTGATGACGGGAGAAGCACGGGCCGCCCGGCGGACTTTCCAGAACCTTCATTTTACTCTCTTGTTCTGACTTTTATTAAGTGTGAACATCCCTTCAGCAACGTGAAACTTTTCAGATTACGTTTCAAGAGTTCTTCTCAAGTAAAAGTATGTTTCAATAAGAATCATTTAAGTGACATGGGCCCAAACACAGCATCTCAGTTGAGATTTTTTTTTCCTTTACCTATTCTATAATAGTAAGTCACAGAGACAAACACTTTGTGAAAGAATGGCCAGTAATCACCCAAACAGAAGCATTTCCCTTCTGAAATACTAATGCTCCAGGCTTGACTAGAAGACACAACAGAGACTGAGTGTGGACAGCCTGCCACAGACCACCAGATGCCAAAGTCAAGGGAGAAGGCTCTGCCACAGACTGAACTGCGTCCCCCCAAAATATGTCCATGATTCCCAGTATTGTGTGGCTGGACACCATCACGTGACCTGAGGTGACTACCCTATGGGTTATAAATCCTGGCCTCTATGATGTCAACGAGACAGGACCACTTGAAATTATGTATGTTAACGAGGAAGGACTCGATCTGTATGATTAGACTGTGTCTTCAGTCAATCTCTTTTGAGACATAAAAGACAGAAAAGATACCTGAGGACCTTGTACTACTAAGAAAGCAGTGTCAGAGGCAGAGCCTGTCCTTTGGACCCAGGGTCCCTGGACTGAGAAGCTCCCAGGCCAGAAGCTCCCAGACCAGAGAAGACTGGTGACAAGGACATTCCCCAAGAGCCAATAGAGTGAGAGAAAGTCTTCGCCTGGAGCCAATACCCTGAATTCAGACTTCCAGCCTCCCAGACTGTTCGAGAATAAATTTCTTTTTGTTAAAGCCACCCACTTGTGGTGTTTCTGTTACAGCACTAGATGACCACGACAGGTCCATCTGCCTTTTCTGCGTGTGTGCTCCTTCTTAATAATCAGAAGTGAATGAAAAAAAAGAGTGTTGGAGAGGATGTGGAGAAACTGGAACCTCTGTCCACTGCTGGTGGGATGTACAGGGGTGCAGCTGCTATAGAAAACAGGGAGGCGCTTCCTCAGTAAATACAATGTAATCACACCACGTGACCCAGCCATCTCACTCCCAGGTGTATTCCCCGAAACTGCAGAGCAGGGACTCACACAGACACTCGTACACCCCAGCTCACCGCAGCATTGCGTACAAGAGCTAAAGGACAGAAACAGCCCCATGTCCATCAACAGTGAACAAATATACAACACACAGTGTATGCACAGAATAGAATATGACTCAGCCATAAAGAGGAATGGGGTTCTCATACACATGACAATGTGGATGAACCTCAGAAACATGCTGCTCAGTGACATAACAAAGCATGCCATGACTTCCCACACGTAAAATGTCTAGGCCAGGGGACACAGGAGGACAGAAGGGTGGTCAGTAGCTAGAAGGTGATGAGGTCGCAGCAGCAGGGACTTACTGCTGGGTTTGTTCCCATAAAATCACACTGGTTTGTTCCCATAAAATCAAAAGAAGGTACGAAGGAAAGAGGAAGCCACTCAGCCTAGTGGCTGGCACTGCTCATGACATCTGCACTGGGTTACCGGGTGCCAAGTGTGAGCACAACACACAGATCTGATTTCTCAAGTTCACAAGGAATCTCCACGACAGGAGAGAGGACTGAAGAAGGGACAATGACCACTGGGTCCCTTGTGAAGGACACTCAAGTGGAAGCCCAGAACTGATAGGATGCAAAGGACACATTCAGTTGGTACTAAAACTCACACAGAGGACACCCATTGCAAGGTCCTGCAGACACGGGGGTTCGTTCCCATGAACAAGGCTGGCTCCCCTGCTGTCTGCTGTGCCATCTGGTATGGGGTGAGAGGCCCCAAGGGACAGCTGCTACTGGAAGCAGACAGTAATTTTCAGGCTGTGTAGAAGGGACACTACAAACACGGACTACATTCACAAACACAACAACAATACCCTGAGGCTGGGTATTCCTGAGATCAGTGAGGAACACAGTGGTTTCCACGGTTCATCCACAAAGTCAGAATGGTTGGTTTCTTTTCCATAGGAAAAGCAACATTCCCTTTTACTCTCTTATTCTGACTTAGTTTACTAAGTATGAACATCCCTTTAGCAATGTGAAACTTTTCAGGTTAAGTTTCAAGAGTTCTTCTCAAATAAAAATATGTTTAAATAAGAATCATTTAAATGACATGGGCCCGAACACAGCATCTCAGCTGAGGTTTTTTTTTTTTCTTTTACCTGTTGTCTAATAGTAAGACGCAGACACAAAGGCTATGCCCGTCAGAAAGAATGGCCAGGAATCACCCAAAGAAAAGCATTTCCTTTCTGAACAAATCTCATACCATCCAAAATGGTTGCCAACAGGGGAAAGAAGGGAATCTTTCGATATAAATCCAACGCATCCACTCAACCAGAAGGCTTGTAGTTGCAGAGAGCTGAAACCCTTGTGAGCGTTAACTGGGAAAAGACGAAGGTGAGAACAAAGGGACGACAGCTAACTGAGGAAACCAAGGCCCAACCCAAACGGTACACCACGAGAACGTCCCCCGTACCGACACTAATGGCCATGGTACACCACGAGAACGTCCCCTGTACCGATGCTAATGGCCACGGTATACCACGAGAACGTCCCCCGTACCGACGCTAATGGCCATGGTACACCACGAGAACGTCCCCCGTACCGACACTAATGGCCATGGTACACCACGAGAACGTCCCCCGTACCGATGCTAATGGCCACAGTACACCATGAGAACGTCCCCCATACCGATGCTAATGGCCATGGTACACCACGAGAACGTCCCCCGTACCGACGCTAATGGTCAGGAAGAAATCATGACCATGGACAGAGGGACCAGGACACAGTGAAGACTGAGAACATGGAAAATGCGCAGATAACTGTGAACTGTGACATCAAGGGGACACATGGCCCGAAGCACAACAGCGGCAAAACGAAGACACATCCACTTCAAGGCCACCTACGGGATCATACTTGGCAGATCATGGGACTAACTGAATTTTTTTTAAGATTAGGAAGGATTTAATGCTGTCTCTACCAAAAAGACAATATCCTTTGAAATGACACAGAGGGACAGTGTGCAATTAGTCACCCCTTGCTGGGTAACAAATGACCACAAATTCAGTGGCTCCCAACCACAAATGTGTATGGTTGTAGAGTCCAGTTGGGTCAGGAGTCCAGCCACAGCCCAGCCAGGTCATGTCATGGACTGAATTTTGTCCCCCCCTCAAAAATGTGTATGAATTCAGATAGGCCATGCTTCCTGGCATTGCGTGGTTTTCCCTTATCATGTCAATCCTGCCTCTGTGACATTAACAAAGGAGAAGTTTCCTTGTATCAGTCAGGCATGATGCGATCAACAAGCCTGGACTGTGTCTTCAGGCACTCTCTTTAGGTATTAAAAAAGGAAGTAAGCAGAGAGACAGGGGAACCTCATATCCTCTGGAAAGAAGGAGAACCACGCAGATTCCATCCTTTGGACCCCGTGTCCCTGCATGTCCCTGCACAGAGAGGCTCCTAGTCCAGGGATGAAGGCTAGCAGACAAAGCTTCTCCTGGAGCTGACACCCTGAATTTGAACTTTCAGCCTCCTTTACTATGAAGATACAAAGTTGTCTTTCTTAAAGCCAATGATTTGTGGTATCTCTGTGACAGCAGCAACAGGTGACTGAGACAATCACCTGTGGTATCTGTGTTGTAGCAGCACTAGGTAACTGAGACACCCACCCGTGGTGTCTCTGTGACAGTAGCACTAGGTGACTAAGACAGCCACTGTGGTATTTTTGTTACAGCAGCACTAGGTGACAGAGACGCCCACCCGCGGTGTTTCAGTTGCAGCAGCACTGGGTGACGGAGACAGCATCCACTTTCGGTATTGTATTTCAGAGAAACTGAGTCTGTGTGTTACATCTTTAAATGTGCTCACTATGAAATGTAAACCCTACAACTCCCCCTCCCTTGGGTTTGCACAGCACTGTGGACGTGTGTGTGTGTGTGTGTGTGTGTGTGTGTGTGTGTGTGTGTGTGTGTGTGTGCAGGTGTGTGCAGGTGTGTCTGCTACCAGGCAGACATGTCCTGGTCTCAGCAAATACTCGGAAGCACACTTAGAAACGTGCTGGTGTAACGTATGCAGTTGCCATGGAGTAGATGTCAGCTTGGGGGAACCCCACGTGGCAGACGACAGCGGCCCCAGGCGATCCCCTCGGCGGCCGTCTTTGCAGGGGCTGACAATCAGGTCCTTCCCAGGCAGAGCACCGGCTGGGCTCCCACCCTCCTCCTTTGGGTTCATGCCTGAGTGCTTAACCGCCGCACCACCAAAGCTCCTCTGTGCAGGCTCTAAGCAGACTGAATTTAGAACCCATGGGGACTTCAGAGGCCACAGACGGCTGGGGCTCACAGGACTGGGGGCTCTTCAGCCTCCTCAGCGAATGTGCTGTTGGAACAGGGGACGCTAACAGGAACCTGGGCACCAGGAACAAACGGGTTCCTGTAGGTTACGAGAGATGCAGAGCAGGGCTTTCTACAGCGCGGCCCGGGACAGGTAGTGACTTCCTAACAGTGAGGAATCCACAATCGAGACTTGACTACGAGGACCCGTTACAGCCATCTGATGGTGTCGGAACATCCAGGCACGGAATTCTGTGGTTTACACCAGCCACGGTGGGGCGCAACTGACTGGAAATGAAAAAAAAAAAAGCCTCCTCCTTCACCCCAGAGAGCCTGACACCCTTAACAACCCAGGCAGCCCCAGGTGACAGACGAGACCCGCTCCCACGTCCGTCTCTGAGGCGAAGGCATATTTACACCTGCACAGGGGCATCCAGTTCTCGATTCATGTCAATGGATCAAACGGTTCTCTGAGTAAACAGTACACACTGCTCTTCTTAGGTCACAAAACACTCAAGAAACACTCCCAAATCACATGATGTTTTCACACACAGGGGTGTGTGCATTCATTATTACAAACCACGGCACGGATTTAACTCTCATTTTCCACATGATGGCCCTTATGGTAGTCTGTTCTCCAGTGAGAGTTGTCCGTAAGTCAGACATCGACCCCTGGCATTGCCTGTAGTCTCTAGGTCGAGGCTTGGTGGCCCACCACACCGTCAAGGCATCATATACACGGTTTCTGTGAGCAGTTCTATGGCTGCAATGCAGAGTCCCTGATTCAACACCAAGCTGCTGTTTCTGAGTTCAAATCCCACTCAGTCTCAGGACTGGAGGCCAAGAGTTCTGAAATGCAACCTTGTCCCACTGCTAACTGCCAGAACCAGACAGCCAGCTGCTGCTGAGTTAACGGGGACTCCTGGTGACCCTCGTCAATCATAGCTGAATTGTGCTCCACAGGGTTTTCAACGGCTGGGTTTGGGGAACCAGAATGCCAGGCCTTTATTCCACAGCACTTCTGACTGGACTCCAACCTCTGACCTTTTCAGTGAGCATGTGAGTGAGGCAGCCATCTGCACCAAGCACAGACTCCCATGAGTGACTCGAGCTGAGCCTTGCCCAACATAGAACAACAGCCCAGAGCCCAGGAGCTTCTTCCCCTGGAAGCTGCAGGCTGGTATTCAGACCACTTGCTGCCCACCACGGTTAACTGCTGTGCTCGCTCTCCTGCTGCAAAATCAACCTTTAATAACATCTGCACCTCGACATCTGAACCTCCTCTGGCTTGCAACGTCTCTAGTGTCAAGGTCAAGCGATAAACAGCACGAAGGTACAATGAAAGGAGTTAGGGTTTCACGGTCAGGTTCTCCTCATTAAACTCGAACGTTTCAATGAGAATTGTGAGGTTAAGACTGTGGCTAAGGCAGAGAGCACAGGAGGAACATAATATCCCACTGCTCCCCAAAGGGTAGGCAGAGTCCCAGGGGCCACAAAGCTCAATGGCCCCAGAGAGGTCAAGAGGAAGCCCATGCAGTGTCCCCTCTGTCTTTAGCAGAGGCTTCTGACACACAGTAGGACTGTCCATCTCTGCTTGGCCTGATGAGCTGGGAGTGAGCAGGCATGGATCAGCCAGCGCCTCCCTGCTCTGCAAAGGGGCAGACAGTGTCCCTGGAGTAACAGCATGACACAGAGGGCTCTCTGGGAAACCCACTGTGGCATCGTCTCAGTGCTGCTGTGAACACCACAAGCAGGTGCCTGACCGACAGAAACAGATGCTGTCACCATGCAGACAGCCGGAAGTCCATGCTCACAGCTCCGGCTCTGGGGGAGGGCGCTCTCTGTGCTGGCTCTGGGGTG
Source organism: Heterohyrax brucei (assembly GCA_028571685.1). Classification (NCBI taxonomy): domain Eukaryota; kingdom Metazoa; phylum Chordata; class Mammalia; order Hyracoidea; family Procaviidae; genus Heterohyrax; species Heterohyrax brucei. The sequence continues at coordinate 79,208,731 of CM053148.1, read as the reverse complement.
GCGGTGGGGGACGGGGAGCCCTTGTGTGGCCACTGTGACTCCAGTGTCCCGGCTTCTGGTGATCTCCATGAGGTGTCTTTGCTTGCCTCTGCCCCAAACACACTTTGTAGATCTCAAAAACGTTGCGTTGAGGACACTCCCTCTACTGATAAGGCCTCATTAACGTCAAAAACCCCGACTTCCAAGTGGAACTGCGTCCAAAGGCATGTGGGCTAGCATTCCAACTCTCATTTGGGGGGGCCTCAGTTCAATTTATACACCCACAGTGGGTATGCTCTAAGTGTGAGAAACACATTTCTGCCTTTGGAGCCACTGGGCTCTGGGGCTCTTTGTCACCTCGGCTGAACCTCACCTCTCCTGACTGATGTGGATTTCCCTGCTGTATCTCACTCAAGTACCCATTCTGTTACTGGTCAGTCACTCACTGTAAGGCTAAGGAAAGAAGAATAACTTTCAACCTATGAAAATGACTATAGATTTTCATGCACAACAGACACCTCTGCGCTGCACACAGCATGCCTGACGGCTGTCCTTGACCACACTGGCTCCTGGCTGGTATCTGGGAACTTAGACTGGGAAGGGTGCCCACCACCCCAGATGACAAGCAGGGCTCAATGCCCCTAAACTGTTCGTACAAACTCCGAGGTCGGTGCTGGATGTTTGTTTTCCTTCAGGGGGTCTAGAACCTTGGCACACACCACACAGAGGGTGCCTAGGTTACTGGCTTCCTGAAAAAACCCGGGACTCCCATGAGCTTTCCTAGTGACGACATTCCACACACGTCATCTTGTGGCTGGAGGAATGAAGTGTTCCCTGTGTAACTCCAGGGGAAGACAATTCCTGGGGCATCTCTTCAGGACTCTGCCACACACCTTTTCCTTCCAGGTGCCTTGGTGTGTGCTCTTCTGCTGTGACAAAGTGCCTGTGCAGAGTGCAAATCCTTACACGGAGTCGGAATCCACTCTGTGGCAACTGGTTAGGGTTTAGGGTTTGTTTACTTGGTAACGGGTGGCGTTGAGTCCTTCTGTAACTCACAATGCCAAAATACGTTTCTTCAACATTAATTTGAGCTGAGGGGACAACAGGTGTGTTCTGGGGAAAGGGGCATGAAAGAATAATAGCTTCTTTAGTGACATACAGATAATTTAAAGTGATCTGACTCTGTTCTATGACAGCAAAACACCGATAATTAAAGTGATGAAACTTAAAGCCACAGTGTCAACTGCACGGGGCAGGAGAGGGGGTTCTGCGGGGTGCCGAAGGCAGATAGGCCCTGTGCTTCAAACAGGCCGCAGAGGCATGTTACTGAATTGTAAATAAGTCCGTGTTTACACAGTAACTGCTCTCACTGGAAACACAAGCATCAAAGAGAGACAAAAAGAGAAGAGAAATAAACATACCGTAATTATCAGCCACTGTATCTGACTTCTCAATCTGGATGCTCTGTGTGACTTTGGGACAAATTTCAATTTCTTTGTACAGCTGGAAATGACAAAGAGGAGCCTAATTAGGATTCCATTATAAACAGCACAATAGATAAGGTCACCACCATAAAGCGATTCCTCACAACCGATACTTGAAACATGAATTTTGAGCAAGCTGAGCCCAGAAAGCGTCAAAACAGCCACGTGTAATTCACACCGCAAACTTAGCTCCAGTTCTGGTTTGCAAATAATTGCTTGACATCACTCTGTGGGTCTTTTCCCACCTCATCTCCACCCCAGACCTGAGAAATAATGGCAATCTTGTCAGCAGGCAAAAAAATAAATCACTGAAATCAGGAAGAGCTTATAAGGGATAACATGGGATTCATGGAAACAGGAAAAAAAAATTTCCGGTCTTCATTCTCTTGACTTCCCATATCAGAAAGCCCATGGTAGCAGGGGGAAAAAAGCACCCCAAACAAATCCATTGCCATCAGTTCTGACTCATAGCAACCCCGTAAGGACAGCAAAGAACTGCCCCATGGGGCTTCCCAGGAGTGGCTGCTGGACTTGAACTGCTGACTTTTGGTCAGCAGGGGGATGCTTAGCTACCAGGGTGCCAGAAAGTGGTAAATATTAGCAATTTATCAACAAGTCAAACCGACGGAGAATACTTTCTCAGCCATTGGATTGTACCCAATTAGCTAGAAAACCTAAAGACACAAATGAATCAGCCTTCCAGAAGCCCTAGAATGCCAACTAATAGATGAATGTATAGTTCACATAAAAAAACCCAAACCAAGCCCATGGCCACCTAGTCAATTCCAACCCATGGCGGACCCTATAGGATAGAGCAGAACCACCCCTAGGGTTTCCAAGGAACGTCTACTGGATTCGAGCTGCTGCCCTTTTGAGGAGCAGCTGTAGCATTTAACCACAAAGCCACAAGGTTTCCAGTTACACACAAGAAACTCTTTTCAAAATAAATGAATTTCATTCTCATGTATCTGGACCTATCATCATAGGGATAACCGTTTATGAGGTTTTAATGGCTCATTCTTGTCACTCACACTCACCCTAAGACATTCCCGAGATGAGGCCAGAGGGGAAGTGCTGTCCTGAAGTCATGGAGGAGGTCTCGTGTTGCTGTGGCCAAGAGCTTGCCTGCTGACCCAAAACTGAGCGCTTCACCCCCGGCTGTTCCTCGGAAACCCTGGGGGCAGTTCTACTCTGTCCTAAGGCACCTCCATGAGTCAGGATGGAGTTGTGGGCAGCAAGTTTTAAGGTCACAGAGTCCATGTAAGCAAAGCTGTATGGGGAGCCCAGGCCTCATCACAGATCCCACAGACTCAGCTCCTTCACCTCCAGGGTACCGCATCCCAGACCTTCTGGGGAACTCACACTTGTGGCCTCTGAGTCCACTCTGATTCAAGATGACCTTGAGTGATCCAGTGTAAATCTGAGCTCTCTAGGGTTTTCTGCTGCAAAGGACCTCTTTAAAGAGTTCAAAGGAAGGATGTCACCTTGAAGACTCAAGTGTGCCTGATCCAAGCCATGGTTTTTTCAATTGCATCATATGCATGCGAAAGCTGGACATGAACAAAGAAGACAGAAGAAGAACTAGTGGTGTTGGAGAAGAATGCTGAATGTGTCACAGACTGCCAAAACAAACAGATCTGTTCTGGAAGAAGTCCAACCAGAGTGCTCCTGGGAAGCAAAGATGGCGAGACTGTGTCTTACATCCTTCGGGCATGTTGTCAGAAAGGATCAGTCCCTGGAGAAGGACATCAGGCTTGGTAAAGTAGAGGGTCAGCAAAAAAGAAGAAGACCATTGTCCTGTATTAAACTGTGTCCCCCCAAAAATATGTGTAGCCATGTGGCTGGGCCAGGATTCCTAATATTTTGTGATTGTCCTCCAATTTGTGATTTTTCTATGTTGCATGTTAAAGGACTAGGGTCGGGCTGTAATTTCCTTCATAGCATCACCTCCCTGCTCCACTGTAAAGGGAGTTTCCCTCGAGTGTGGCTTGCACCACCCTTAATCCTTTTGCCCTACAAGAGATAAAAGGAAAGGGAAGCAAGCAGAGTTGGGAACCCCACACCATCAAGACAGCAGCACCGGGAGAAGAGTGTGTCCTTCAGACCTGAGGTTCCTGTGCCAAGATGCTCCCTGGACAAAGACTGATGCAATACTGGACTTCCCTCCAGAGCCAACAAGAGGAAAGACTTCCCCTGGAGTGGACATCCTGAATTTCAACTTATAGCCTACCGGACTGTGTAAGAATAAGTATTTCCTCGTTAAAGCTATCCACTTGTGGTATTTCTATTAGAGCAGCACTAGCTGCCTAAAACGACTTGCAACAAGATGGACTAACACAGCGGCCACAGCAATGGGCTTAAGCATAAAAACGATTGTGGACATGGCACAAGACCAGGCAGTTTCATTCTGTTGTCCACAGGGTCGCTGTGAGTCAGAACCAACTCGATGGCACTGAACAACAACAGGGTTTTCCTGGTGTCACCTTTTTTCAGAAGCCAATCAACCCGCATTTCTTCTCTGGTACCATCAGGTAGGTCTCAACTGTCAACCTCTAGGCTAGGAGTCAAGCACAAACCATCTGTGCCACCCAGGGACATTTGGGGGCACTCAAGCCAAAACCAAAGCTGCTGCCATCAAGCCGCCGTGATTCACAGCGACCCCGTAGGAGGACAGGGCTGAACCGTGCCATGGAGTTTTCAAGGAGCAGCTGGTGACTTTGAATGACTGGTCGTCTGGTTGGCAGTGAAGCTCTTAACCACTACATTGCACTCTGGGAACCGACCTTCTCAGGTAGGTGAGGCCTAAACAAAGGGAACCGACCTTCTCACGTTGATGAGGCCTAAGGCCACTTCCAGTATTTACAGTAAAGAAAATCCCCACACAAATAAGTGTGACAAAGGCTAACTTGACTTTCTTTGGCACTTGATGGAAGAGCTGAGCCTAACTACTTAGGAAGAAGGAGCCTGGCCACAAGCTGCTGTTAGGATCCCAAATGGGGACTTAGGGGAGGACGATACCACTACAGACGTGAACCACGCAGCCAGGCCCCTCGGGGACACCTTGCCCTAAAGCCCCTTCCACTAAACTCAGTGTGTCAAGGGCATAACAGTATGCTGTTTTACTTTTAGGCTTCAAGACATTTTCAAACAAATTCTCCAGTTAGAAGGTATTAACAGTTACATAACCTTATACAGAAAATACAGTCACCAAAATTAAGTAACAAAGCCAAGAAAGTGGATGGTATACTTCTTAGTGTCACAGAATGCCCAAAAAGCTTTTGTCAAATGTTTTCACTTCAACTTACTTGGAATCTTTCTTTTTGTTTGGCCACCTTCCCTGAAAGCCAATCATGTCCCCCAGGTGGCACTGTATCACTGTTCATTCCAAACGAGCCTCCCAAGTTAATCGAGTTTTCAAGAGACCTAGCAGGAAACTCTGGGGGTGTAGTGCGCTAAGTGCTACATCTGCAAACCAAAAGGTCCGCAGTTCAAATCCACTGGGTGCTCCTTGGAAACTCTATAGGGCAGTCCTACTCTGTCCTACAGGGTCACTAAGAGTCAGACCAGACTCAAAACCAGTGGCTTCGGTTTGGCTTTCAGTGGGAAAGCCACTCTGCGATTAGTCCGTGCAGACACTGCTTCCAAGAGGCCACTGTGAATAGGGACCGACCCGAGGGCAGCTGATCACAGCCCTGACATGACTTCCAACTGTGCTCTGTGATCCGCCTTGGCCGTCTGCCTGCCTGTGACCAGTCACAGACCGCAGCATGGATGGGTCCTTAGCCACACAGCCCTTCCTTGGGCTGGTGAGACCAAAGCCAAGTTGAATAAACAGCATTAATGAAATCTATAACCTTTCAAAAACGGTCTGTGCCTTAAGACGTATTTTTTACATAATTACTCCACGTCTTTTTGGTGAAATTTCAGATGGCGAATTAGGTTTTCAGTGGGCAGTCTCTATATATACTGATCAGTGACACTGGGCAGGCTTTCTAACAGTGCGCCAAAATATTCTTTACCAGATTCTGGCTGTTCCCTCAACACACATTTCTAACACAACCACAATATCTAAGACCAGAAATTGTGAAATTCAACACTTTCAGCAGAGCTCACTGCTAACCAAAAAGGTGAGCAGCTAGAAACCACCAGCAGGCGGCTGCTCAGGAGAAAGCTGTGACAGTCGGCTTCCGGAACGCTTACCACCTGGGAACACTCCAGGGTCACCCTGAGTCAGAATCAACTCTGCTAGACGGCAGGGAGTCTGGCATTTTTTATCATTATTAATATATAAACAAGCATCTTTAAGAATGGACTGTCACACACATTCACTTTCTGTTATTAAATCAACAGCAGTGCATGTTTTCTCCTTTACCAGAAACCAGATTAGATCATGAGAAGACAATCACTCAGGCACCCGAGTGACCAGGCCCATGACCTACAAGGTCTCCTTGGACTGACCACATCCAAGCCTCCGATGTGGCCTGCCTCTAGCCTACCCTGGTCCTCCTCTTCCCTCTCCTATGCCCTCTGGCCCACGGAGCAGCCCCACTGAGCCTGCAGCAGAAGCCAGGTGGTGTCCATCCTCTCTCCAGGTTTGCTCTCTGTCTTAAACACATTCCCAAGAGCCCCAAACCCTACATGCCGGGCTCTTTCACCTCCTGTACCCCCCCTTCCTACTGTCCAGATGCTGCCCTTTCTCCTCACCCATGCCGGCCACCCCCTACCCGCGCTCCATACCAGGCCTCACCTAGCACTGCACATGGGCCTCTGTGACAGTCGTTTGGTGGGGCGCCCTGACTAGCCTACAGGTCTCTCACCCATCTGTCACATTGTCCCACTGTGCTGGCCTGTTGCTACGTTGCAGGGAGACAGACCACAAGCCTTCTGAACCCCAACAGCACCGTGCACGGTAGACACGCGTCGGCAGGACTTCCAGGCTAAGACGGCCAGAGCGATCTATTTCCACAAATCACTGAAGGTCCTATGGATCACACAGAACACTGTCCAATCCAGCACAGAACAAGGAGTCCCCAGGGCTGGAAGGCACTGAAACAATGAACTCGGGCGTAACTATGATCTTGAGGACAGTGCAGGACTGGACAAGGCTTCATTTGGTCATACGCAGGGTCACCGTGAGTAGAAAACAACTCAACAGCAGCTACCAACAAAATAAACCACTGGGGCTGAGTCAGTTCTGACTCACAGAAGTCCTACAGGACACGGCGGGGCTGCCCTGGAGGGCTCCCAAAGCTGTAACCTTTCCAGAGGCAGACGGCTACCTCTTTTCCCCAATGAGTGTCTGATGGGCTCCCCCAGTGAGCAGCCCAGCGCCTTAACCACTACACCACCAGGGCCCCAAACCACACAAAACCAAGACCAACACCCACTGTCATCGAGTTGATAGCAACTCAGAGCAACCCTGCAGAGCTGAGTAGAACTAATGGTCCAGCCCACAGTATTTCCAAGGAACGCCTGGCAGGTTCCAACTGCCAGCCCCCAGGTTAGCGTCCACAGCTCCTCACCGCTACGCCGCCAGGGTCTCCCCAGACCGCATTAACGACTCTGGCACGAACGCGGGTGCCGCTGTGGAGGAGTGCTGCGGCCACGGTAAGCTCTGCAGTGAGTGGACACTCCACACACAGATGACCGCGCATAACGGGAGCGGGGCTGCGGTCCACCAGGCAGCCTGAGGCCTTCTGAGCAAACGCCGAGGTCTCCTTCAGGACCGCAGCCCGAAATCCGGCCCGAAGGCCCAGGTGGCTGGCCTGCCCTGCAGACGCTGGACTTGGAGGCCCCCCGTAATCGCGACAGGCAATGACTTGAAACAGATCTCCACACCCATCTGTCTAATCACATGCACTATAGGTTAGAAGCCACTCGATGGCAGTGGGCTGAGGTTTGGGGGAAGTATAAGCTCTTTCTCTTGAGGACCCTGACACACAGCCTAGGCACTTTTCTCCAGAATACCTCCTCAACTCACACCTTCCTCCGCTCAGCTCTGTGTTGGAACGTCGCAGCTAAAAGGGCAGGCCACCACTGCCGAACGGGCCATCACTCTACGCCCTCCTGCCCTGTCCCTGCCCTGACTTCATGCTCCTTCCCGGCTCTTCCCATCTGCGACACAGCACACATTTACGTGGTCTCCCATCTGTCCCCACAGACGTTAATGCGTGTCTCCCAGAAGAGCAGGGACTTTGCCGGTGCCGACAGCCTGAATGGCTGAGGGTGTGTGGTAAGTGCTAAGGAAGCATCTGCTGAATAAATGAAAGAATTCACTGGTGTTTCTGCCAACTCTTTCTTCCCACCCGTGACATAAAGAAAAACACAGTAAGTGTAGACTGGAACCAACAACCAAATAATCAGAAAAAAGCAGCCAAAGAGGCTTCCCTTATGTTGAAATGTAACCAGCGAAGCAGAGAGGCAGACCACCACCCACCCCTAGGTATTTGAAAGGAAAATAACTGCCCTTGCCCCAAATAACTAAAGAGAAACCACCCAGCAAAGTCTTTAAAATCCAATCCGTACTTTTGCTAATAACTAGTGACTCTACTATTAAGGAACATTTGACAAAACAATGGCAGCACATGAAATATCTTGGGACAGTTGAATACGAGTGAGTCATTTATGGGGAAACCACCCAGAACATCTGTGAGTGTCCCTGGTCTCCCAACAAGGCAGAGGTGACCTGGGACAACCAAAGAGCCATGTGTGGTCTGACATGCGTTCACCAAGAGACAAGAAAGGCACTATCAGCAAACTCCCGAAAGCATTGAGAAAGGCAATGTGTCTGGCAGATTTCCTGGCTCGGGGCGGCACTGCTCTTTTCAGCTCCCACCCAAGCTGACCTAATACATGTGCAGACACAAGGGTGCCCCATCCTGAGCTACTCAAAAATGCTGGCGTGTTGGAGTCTTTTTTTTTTTTAGCTGCAGATTCTTCCAAAAATTATAGTTCTAACACCTATACAGCAATAGTATCCACAAGAGACTAAGCGTGGCATAACTTAGTCTCCTCTGTTGGACAAGACTCTGTAATGGCCAGGTCTTAAGAATAATGAGTCAACACAATTTCAAAAGATATGTATCCATCAAGCACCTAAACCTCAGGAAACCAAACCGCCCACCAATTCCAACTCATAGCAACCCTTTAGGACAGAGTAGCACCGTCCCACAGGGTTCCCGAGGCTACAGCCTTTGCAGAAGCAGACTGCTGCATCTTTTCCCCAGCGGGGAGCTGGTGGGGTCAAACCACTGCCCTGTCAGTCAGTAGCAGCGTGCCTAACCACTGTGCCACCCAGGGACCTTGATCAACTATCCACTTTACGTAACACACAGGAGACATGGCAACTGGCTACGAGGGACTCTGGACCTGGAGGATTTGAAGGTCCATTAACACAAGACGCAAGAGAGATGACGGAATAATGACGGATGTGTTTCCAGGAAAACATTTTCATCTTAACGCTAAGAAAAGAATTTCTTCCGGCCCCTCTACTCACGGAGAGTGAGTGGGCTTTCCCCTCAGCCACTGGTGGTGTCTGAACTGCCCTCTGTGTGACACTCAGGGATTGGAGTCCAGCTGAAGACAGACCTTCCTTCTACAGCACAGCACCATCAGGGTCATAAGGCCCTCGCTCTCTCCTATCTAATGGAGCACAAGGAGACTTTTCAAGACGACCACAATGTCTCAGTCATGATTGTGGTGTGTCCACAAGAGCACACGCATATATTTGCCAAAATTCACTGAAGTGTAAGCTTGAAACTGGTTACGTTTATCATATGTAATATATCTACCTCATTAAAGGTGAATAAAGGTAAAATTCCCTACTAAATTTTAAATCATTCTTTCCCTTTCCAAAATGGAGAATAAGTTTCCAGTTCTGCTTCCTGTGGTAAAGCCCTTTCCTCAGTGACACAGCTATCGCTCACGGCTGGTGGCCTGCAGGCCCCCAGAGGCCCCTGGCAGGGTGATGAGGTGCAGAGGCGGCTCCAGAACAGAGATGTCCTGGACCTCAGAACTTCCTGAAACTGAAAACTGCCCTGCTCGGGGGACGGGAGAGGGACTTCTCATGGATCTATGACAACACTGTTGTCGTTTGTGGTTGTCAAGTCAAGGGCAACCTTACCCAAGGACAGGAGGCAACACCACCTGGTGCTGTGCCGCCCTCATGACCAGCTTATGAGAGCAATGCCGCTGACTGAGCGGCTGCCCTGTTGGCCGTGACTGCTGGCCCTTCTCAGAATCCTCCAGTTCAGCACTCAGCCCTATTTTCCTGACACCACACAGTTTGTGAGCCATACAGCCACACACAGGACACACTGGTGGGATCACGGCAAAGTGACATGGCTGCTAACCAGATGGTCAGCCGATCAAATCGGCCAGGCACTCCTTGGAAACTCCGGGGGGGGCAGTTCTCCTCTGACCTCTAGGGTCACTACAAGTCAGAATCCACTCAACAGCAGTGGGTTTGGTTTTGGGGTTACGGCGTACACTAAAAAGAACCCTGGTGACATAGTGGCTAAAGCACCTAACTCCTAAATTAAAGGTCGGTGGTTCGAAGCCACTGGTGGTTGCACAGGAGAAAGAGGCGGCAGGCCACTTCTGCCAAGACTTACAACCTCGGAAACCCTATGGGGTTGCTAGGAGTCAGAACAGATTTGACGGCAGTGGGCCTGGCTTTGGGCTCGTAGCATACACGCAAACCCAGATCTGCTTCAGGGCCCACATCCCATAATAAACTCAAACACAGACATGCCCAGGGACCCGTCAAAATACAGTTCCAGAAGGCTGGGGCAGCTAACGAGCTCACAGCTTTGTCACCCAGCCACTCTAATGTACTGCAAGAAGAAGTCACAGAAAATTGTGGAGATAGTGCTTTTTTTCTGACAACAGCCAGCTGATCTTCAGGTCCTCAGTTTAACATAAAAGACTGTCAAAGCTGCAAGGGGAAGCAAGAATATTGCCTAAAATGCCCCGAGAGCTAGCTCAGGACTTCAACTGTCCACGCTAGCACGGCACTGTGCTGAGGTGGCATTTGCCCTCCGCAGAAATGTGGTGAAAAGGGATGGCATCTCCAGCAGCTTCAGAGTCTGAACAAGACTCGTTTATTTCAGAGCTCACTTCCCTGTCACCATCAGCACGAGGACACACACGACCTGAAATCATCTGTCATGGAACAGATGAGGACAGCAGCCACCAACATTACCATCTCGTAGATGTCCTCCTCCGGCTTAGGGATGTACTGATGCATTTTGTTCTCGATCAGGAATTTCAGGCGCAGGTAATGAGCGGAGTGATCCAGCTGATGCATCTGAGACCAAAAAGAAAAGAGAATGTTCACTGGGAAACACAACCCAGTAACTTGTTCTCAACCGAGACATGACCACACGTGTCCAAGGAGAATAGGGCTTTGTTCTTAGAGGGTGAGTTTAAAACCAAAACCAAACCCACTGCCGAGTCGGGTCCGACTCACAGCGACCTTACAGGACAGAGTAGAACTGTCCCATGGAGCTTCCACGGAGCAGCTGGTGGATTTGAACTGCCGACCTTTTGGTGAGCAAACATAGCACTTAATCCACGATGCCACCAGGGTTTCCTGAGAGGAATGTAGGGTTTATATACTACTTTCTAAAGATATTTTCTTCCTTTTATTATTAATTTTTTCACTGTGTTTTAAGCAAAACTACAATTCAAGCCCATCTCTTATACAAAAACTTACACAGACTTTGTTATGGGGCCCTTGCTGCTCTCCCCACCCTGTGAGAGCACACTCCTTCCCCTCCACCCCGTCTCTATACTTCATCCAGAACTCAGACTTCATGACTCAGTGGAAACAACAGGCTCACGGCTTCACTTCTGCTCGTCTGACTCACTCTGCTCTTGAGAGGTGTTTCTGCAACAAAAAGCACTAGAGCAAAGTAGCCCTGGAACACGATCTCAAACACACACAGGTGATTAGAGAAGGAACATGAGAGAAAGAATCTGCAGTGGCAGAAAAAAGGCTCGACACAGGAAAGATTTGTTTCTGAACCACAGGGGAAAAACAGGACGCTTGTTCACAGTTCATTTGCAAGGGAGCAGACATGAAGTCCAACACATGTGGATTCCCGTGCTATCTATATGCTCCCCAAGTTCAGTCCCTTGGGGGGCCGGGCAGACAGGCATCAGCCCAACTTGGAAACACACTAGCCAGCTCCTCAACAGGGAAAACAATTCTAAAGCCCTTTGTGACTGAAATTTCCAGGGCTTCTCCTCTAGTCTAGCATAGGTCAACAGATTTTTTTTTCCCCTCTAAGAAGTCATCTTTGAACTAACTTTGAAGACAAACAACACAACACAGTTTAATAAAGCCTCCAGATACAGGCAGAAAGACAGAGAAGAAGTCAGAAAGCACTCTGCTGAAGTCACCCAGGAGAACTGAAAGGCACTGCAAGGGGGAAAATGCTGAAATCGGGTCTTTTTTTGTTTGGAGCGCCTTTATCTTTCAGACAGAGAAACTGGAGTGCTGATTAAATGACGATGTCTGGAATTTGCTTCCAAAATTAGCCCAGAGGGGCGGGTGGGAGTGCATACAGAAGAGATGAAATGTGAGTTCCTGATTCTAGACTGCATGATATACACACAAGTTCATCACACTGTTCTTGACCTTTTATATGAGTGTGAAACTTCTCATAAATATAAAATCATCTCTTGTGAAGAGCTCTGCTGATGAGAATCATTCAACATAAAGTCAGTTTTTAACTGGTTCACCACCCTGTCTCCTTACCCTAACCCCCCTAAAACACACACACACACACACACACACACACACCTAGAAGTCCTGGGGGCTCAGCAACTTAAGAGCTTGGCTGCTCACCCCAATTTCAGAAGCTCAAGTCCATCAGGTGCTCCCTGGAAGCCCTGGGGGTCTGTCCTATTCCGTCCTATAGGGTTATTATGAGTTGGAATCAACTCGATGTCAGTGGGTTTGTTTATATATATGTATGTATTCATATGTATACATATACATATATACGTATATTTGTATATTTACGTATGGATATACAGATATATAAAACTGCCCCACAGGGTTTCCAAACAGTGGCTGCCAGATTCACACTGCTGACCTCTAGGTTAGCTGCCCAGCTTTTAATTAGTGCACCACCAGGTTTCCAGTTACATATGCATGCGTATCTATATATAGATAGATGTGTGTATATACATTTATGTGTATACATATGTATACACGAGTGTGTATATAGAAATGTGCGCATGTATGTGGCCAAATTGAGACCATTCCAAGCCTACATTCTTAATGATTCAATCCCATCCAAAAAACCCCTAAGTAAGTGTGCCAGCACTGTACTAAGCGCTGAGAATATAGAAATGAGTAACACACAAAGGCAGCCAGCCCTCAGTCGTCTGTGGGACGAGGTGGGCAGAAAACGGGAGTACGGTAGTGGTGGTTTCGCTTTTAAAATATATACACATATTCAGGAAATAGGCCTCCTGCATTATCACAAAGGCAAGCGTCCAGAAAGTAGAGATGAGTTTGCTCTGAACACCCAGCCCCACGATTCCTCCCAGTGTTCCCCAGGAAGCCACAACTGTTCCCTATCCCTAGGAATGGGACAACGGAAAGCCGGCTTGCTGTGCTAAACACAGGCCCCATGCCGCTAACACATTCCTGTGTACCCACTTTTGTCCCTTCAATGTCTGTATCTGAGACCAGATGCTTGCTGTCTGACAGGTCCAGGACTACAGACATCCAACATAAAAAGCAAGCTCGGGGAAACACGAAACATGTAAAAGCTTCTAAGTGTGCTGCCTACTGCTGCTGCCGGTTTGAGAGCCACAGGAACAAACAACACTAACCCTCTGGGTGACATGATAAGCAATCAAGATTTCCCTCACAGAGACAGGAGCTGTTAATGCTTCCCACCTAACCAGGTCCTCGCTGAAATTTCTAATTAGAAACATAAAATTTTGGTTCACCATCTGTTTCCGACCGAGGCGGAAGGCAAAGAGAAAAAAAAAATGGCATGAGGCCTTAGTCACAGGAACAAATCCACTTGGAAACCCTATCATCATCGTTAATAAATCGTCTGTGGCTGCTCCTAATGAGCCTGCCACTTAAACAGACCAAGTAACCAGCTCATCTAAGAAGCTTCTGGTTCCTGAAACCTCAGTGTCAGAGAGAGACGGCTCACTGTCAGGAGTCGAGGAATCTAAGTTGGTCCTGACAGAGTGGGAGAGTAGAAATTCCTGCTACCCCAAAAAGCTACTGTTTTGATGCAATAGAATTGAAGTCAGCACAGCTGGACTACACCAAAAGCTAAACAGTTTCCTAAATACAACCCAACATTTTGAAGGGCAGAGTAGCAGGGACAGGTGTCTGGGGACCAACACTTCAGGGGACATCTAGTGGCATTCCTTTTTTTTTACAAAAATGTTTTTCCCTGGGAACCTGGCCCCTAGACCTGCTGCTGCCCCTGATCATTAATTGTTACTGAGGTCAGCTCACAGACAGGAATGGATTGGACTCGGAGACACAAAGTGACCATACGGTGTGTCCATTTTATGGTTCTACGCATCTGCACAATGCTGTGCTACTGGTCTCTCAATAGAAAGGAGAGAAGAGGGTGAAGAGGAGGGGACAGGAGATTGTTAGCAGGATGTGACAATGTACAGAATGGAAAGGAAGAGTGTGCTATCACTGGGCAAGGAGACCAAGGGAACTGCAGATAGGCAGGTACTTAAATTTAACTTGGATTGTATACTACTTTCAATCAACCATAATAAAAAAAAAAAAGAAAGAAAATGTTCTGCATACCACTTTGGTGAGTGGTGTCTAAGGTCTTAAAAGCTAACAACTAGCCATCTAAGCAGCATCATTTGGTCTCAATCCACCTGGAGCAGAAGACAATGAGGACATCAAAGACATGAGGAAAATAATGAGGCCAACAGACAGAGGGTGTCATTTGATCCAGAGACTACATCAACATGAGACCAGAAGAACTAGATGGTGCCCAGACAGCACCAATGATGGCCCTGAGAGAGAATACAAGGTAAAGTCCTGCTGTAGTGGGAGAAAAACAGGTGTATAGAACTAGAACTATATTAAAAGACCATATTTAATGGTCTGTGAGACTAGAGGGTTCCCTGAGGACATGACCCCAAACTATTAGCCCAGAGCTGAAACCAGTACCAAAGCCAACTTCCCAAACAAAGATTGGACTAGACTTTAAGACAAAGAGCGATGGATGCTGGCAAAGAATATGCTTCTTGACTTAAATATAGGCATGAGGCTGTCTGGGCACCTCTCATCCAGAGGTGAGATGAGAGGGCAGAGGGAGGCAGGTGCTAGTTGAATGGATATGGGAAGAACAGATGGAAAGCAGTATGCTGTCACAGGGGGACAGGGGACAGTTAGAGCAGCATCGGGGTGTGGGTATGGGGTTTCATATGGCAAACAGATTTGGACTGTGAATTTTCACTAACATAAAATAAAATTTAGAAAAAAAAGAAAAAGCTACTGTGCTGAAGCCATTCACACACAGGTATAGAGAATGATACACAACAACAGACACAACAGTTGAGGAGCCTCACTCAAAGCGTCTAGCACATCAGGAGAACATATAAATGATATGACTGTATCCATAGTGTCAACAGTGATTCTTGCCTGTCCCCACTGCCACCATATTCTTCACTGCTTTGTCATCATAATGACTTGATGACTTGAAGCAATACAACAAAGCACATGCAACAAACACCAACTTCCAAATATCTTTAACTACTACCTATGGAGCCCTCAGATTGCTCAGGAAATAGTTACCCCAAAACAGGACATTGGGTCAATGTACAAAGGGTGTCCTAGCACTTTGGTCAGTGATTTTAAATTCTGAAGCCTCATTAGTCATGGCTGGTCCAACATAAAAGGAAAATTTTATTTAACTAAAACCAGATAACCAAAGTTTTCAAGAGGAATTTCACGCTCCTCAGCTACAAACCAGTATCAAAGCAAAGTAGGACTACCGATCACATTCACCATTCATCTTTGTGCAAGAAGAATTCCAAAGACCAATGACAATTTTAACAGAGTGATTCTCTGTGTTTGGCCTGCTTCAGACTTGTAAAGCAGTCAAGAGATCCCCTAACTCACGGGAAATTCAATTAAGAGAAAAAAATTCAGTGGTGAAAACTTTTTTTCTGCTGTACATTTCATTAAGTCACTTAAAGAGCATTTGATTCACTTTGAAGTACTGCAGCCACAAATGGCAACCACGAGATAAACACTACTGTGTGACACTTTTTGGTTCAGCTGGAATAACTAGTTTTAATTCATGTCTTATGAAGACTAACTCAAAGAACAAGGTCACAAAACACAACATAGATCTTTCCAGCAAAGAGCTTGAGTCCATTCCAGTTACAGCCTCAGGTCTTCCCACCTGCCCTGGTTTGTCTCCCACTTCTGTTCAGATTCACTCACTTCAGCCAAGCTTCCCTGGGAAACACAGAAACATGCAACAATGACACACACAAATCCATGCCTGAACCCACAGGCACACACCAAGTGTTCACAGGGAACCGCAAACCCACCCTTTCGAAGGGATCTTATATTTTTTAAATATCAACAAAACTCAGGACATCCAAAGTGACAGGCCAACACAGTGAGAGTGTTACATGAAACAGACATCAGTGTCACACATGAAGAATGTCAGGGACCGTGACTGCAGGACCATTTTGCAAATATTTTCATCACTGCAATTATGAGAACAGATTCAGAACCCACAGGCCAATAGGTCAACACGCTATATTTAGCAACAATTATCTTAGCAGCATCTATGACGTGAGCTGTACATGAATGGCAGATCTTGAAACATGACCCATACCTGAACTGGACTCACATTCAGATGGCAGATGGCAAATGGATGTGAAATGATGTGGATCAGACAGAAAAGGAGAGAGGATGAGCCAAATGTGAGAGACAGAAGAGATCCATTATCAAGTATTAGAAGAAGTACCTATCATCAATGCTGAGAACGATAGAAATGAAATCAGAGACATTCTTACAATCACCTGTTTACAACTACCTCTCCACAAAACACACACTGTCTCCTTTCAGCTCACTGGTAACACGGGGGGCTGTTCCCCCATCATCTCTTTCCCTCTTACAGAGAGAACTAGCTCTGTTAATTACATCAGAGTGTTTTCCAAAGAAGGAGCCTACTTTAGGAGAGGACCTAGCCCTGAGCACACGATACAATTTATTCTCCCACCTCCCACCCCACACTCTGGTGTGTGCCTGTGGGTTCAGGCACGGGTTTTTGTGTGTCATCATGGGAGGATTCCAACTCACAGAGGCCCGACAGCATAGAGTAGAACTGCCCTGTAGGTTTCCAAGACTATAACTCTGCATGGAAGCGGATGGCCACATCTTTCTCCCGAGGAATGGCTGGTGGGTACAAACTGCTGACCTTTTGGTAGGCAGCCAAGCACCTCAACCATTGTGCCACGAGGGCTCCTTATCATTTATCCTACATGGGTGTTTTCCCAGGAACGATGAACCTCTTCAAGGGCACATGTTTTCCATTTTCAAACTCATGAGATATGACGTTGTTCTCAACACCATGCTGTCTCTGTTTTACGTCACTTTTCCAGAGGAGATAACTGAAGACCCAGTGACCACTGGGCAAGACCTCTGTTTGTTGCTCAAGATCCAGACCTTATTGATACCACTGAAAACAGTTCAAGCGACAGAAACACTTTCTAGAGAAAGAGGTCCACTTCACTCTCTGCAGATGGTTTCAAAGTTGCAGCAATAGTATTATTCCTCATTCTCTTTACTTTCCATCTAAGCAAACAAGTGAAAAGCACCTAAAATCAGGCCAGTGACTTCCCCTGTACCCACAGGTCAATTTTCAGGAATCAACAGCTAAGGGAAAAGTGTAGCCTGACATCCAATTCCTGACTGAGTTTGAAGGTGATACTCACAGGATATCCTAAGCAATGCCAGGACCAGAAAGCCCTTCCGGGGTTTGGCTCACCCCAAAAGGTGGCAGGGGTGTTACCTTCCCCACCTTCAGTTCCCGGAGAACTGCCCACAGCACAGCAGGGTCATGGGCCCCTAAAGGATCCTGCTTGTTCATTAATCAAGGGATGCTGAAATCCTCAAGAGCTCAGTGCTGCTAAGTAATGAAAGTGAAAACCCGTGAATGAACAAAAGACCATTATCTTCCAAGAGCTAGCACCCAGGTACAGGACGGACTAAAGCCTGCGGGGCTGTATCACTAATTTCACCATGTACGTGGGCCCTCATTCCACCTTGTTCTGGAACAAGAGATGTGCCCAGGGTTCCTCCTGGGCTTCCTCCAGGTCCAGCCCACCCAGCAGGAAGGCTGACTCCAGCTGGATTCACAAGCCCCCGACTTGGATCAAGAGCCCTATTCTGTTTTGAGGGCAGGAGAAGAGTTGGGGGGGTTTAGGTCCTAGTAATTTCTCTTAAAGAAACAAAACACAAAATCCACTAATGGTGCTGAGTTCCAGAATTGAGGAGTTTGCTCAATCAGTAGAAGACAGTCAAGCTTATTATAAAACTTCGGCACACGTACATGGAAAGGAGCAAGGAAAGCAGTATGACTCCTCATGGGTGAAGACCTCTCTACGTTTATAACGCACACTATCACAGAGATGCCAGGGGCCCCACCGAAGGGGAACGGAGCAGTGGCAGCGGTGCTCCAAAGCGCCTCCTGCCCCCGTGACGCTGAGTCCCCACATCCACCTGACAAGACTCGCCCATCCCACTTGGCAATTCCCAGGAGAACAACCCAGAGCAGGCCCTGACCTTGCAGATGAGCTCCAGCGTGTCCCGGGCAGTGTCCCCTGGCCGGACGACCGTCAGCGCAGGCTGATTGTTCGGCAGACAGAACCAGGAGGGCGTGAAATACTCGTGGACCCAGATGTCGCAGTCAGGGTTGTGCTGGTGGACGCTGGGTAACACCACTTCTTTCTCTCTCTGGAATGACAAAGAAAGTCGGCCCAGGAGCAGCCACAGGTCTACAGTGGTCTGTGAGTCCCAGGTTCCACATCAAGCCAGTGAAACCAGCTGCCACCGAGTCAACCCCAACTCATGGTGACTCTGTATGGCAGCACTGAACTGGGCTCCCCACGGTTTTCAGTGGAACGCCAGGCCCTTGTTCCACAGGGCCTCTGAGTGCGATCGAATCTTCAGCCCTCCAGTTAGCAACTAAGTATGTTAATTATCTGCACTACTCAAGGATTCTGGCCCCAGAGCAAAGGGCCCCCAGGGCAGAAGGGACGGCAGGGGTGGGCCCAGGGAAAAACCCTTGGTGAAAGAGAGAAATTACTGAATAAGGAGCTTTGTGGAAGGCGGGTGGGTTTCTAATCCCCTAGTCATCAAGGGGACCACACACCTATCCCAGGACAGCCACAGGTTGGGTGAGGCGTGAATTACTGGGAACAGACGTTTGGAACTAAAAAAAACAAGCAAATGGGCTCTCCATTCATCTCACCTTCCCAGCTATTACTTCACACATCGACCCATTTCAAACTTACAGCAGAACATTTCCAATTTACAAAAAATTCCTGCGGCCACACTATCTTCCGTGAGGGCCTCCATGAAATTTTTCAAGTAAAAACAATGGTATGGTGTAATGGATTGAATTATGTTCCCCCTAAAAAGTCTACGTAGCAGTTTAGCTACGCTGTGATTGCCAGCATTGCATGACATCCTCCCTGTTGTAAACCCTGCCTCTGTGACGTCAGTGAGGCTGCAAGGGCAGCCGTGGCGTTGGTGGGGCCGGACTGTGTGTGAGAGTGTTTTGTGCCTTGAAGCGGTCTCTTGAGATGTAAAGGACAGAAGCCAGGGGAGAAGTCTGGGGACCTCATGCCACCAGGAAACGCTCTTAGAAGCTAAGTGCATCCTTTGGAAAGGACCAGGGTCCCTGGCCTCAGAAGCTCCCAGTCCAGGCCAAGCTTGATGACAAGGACCTTCCTCCAGAGCTAGCTGAGCTAGCTGGAGCTTACACCCTCAGTTTGAACTGTTAGCCCACTGGACCATGAAAAATAAAATTCCTCTTTTTACAGCCACCCACTTGTGGTATTTTCTGTTACAGCAGTACCAGATGGCTCAACATAGAGTAATACAAATTTACATGGGAAGATACCTTAGTGGCACAGTGTTTAAAGTGCTCAGCTGCTAAACAAAAGGTTGCTGATTACAACCCACCAGCTATGTACTGAAAGGCGTGGCAGCGCATTGCTGTAGAGGTTTACAGGCTTGGAGACCCCGGAGCAGTCCTCCTCTGTCCCATGGGTCACTACGAGCCAGAAAGCACTAGACAGCAATGGACTGGCTTTGGTTCTTCACAAGGTGGGATGATGTCTGCACTCATCTGACCTCCAGCACAGGTCTGTGTCCCAGAAGAGATTCAAGAAGCTTCCAAGACTTGCCTCAGGGCACAACGGGGCCAGAGCAAGCCTCCTTGAGGCTTCTGCCGTCTATTTTCCCTGTCTCTCCGCCTCTTCTGACCTTAGGTGTTTGCTAGAAATAACACCCAACGCCACCTTTACTGGACACAGATATCACTGGTGACCAGGGAGCAGCCACTAGCTCTTTAAGTGTGGGAGAAGGCAGGGTTATGTTCCAACCCAGCAGCTGGCTAAAGTCAGGCAAGCCCAGTGACCGAAACAGAAAATGATACAGATGCTGACAACTGTCTTAGAAGCCAGAGGGATAAGTGTGGATAGAATCATGTTAAGGTTTCGGCAAGTTAAACGGAATACTGATGCCCAGCATGTGGTTACTAATGAGCCTCAATTACTGGCTTATAACCAACTCACTGGTGGGTAAACACCTTTCTGCAGATTATCAAGACTACAGCCAGCACCAGCAAAAGACAAGAAAAAAAAAAATTCCACACAAAGGCTGATGGGTGGTACTTCAACAACTCCCATACACGCAGGAGAAGCGATCCCACAACACAGTACAGATACGGGGAAGAGATATTAACCACTCCTGGTCACAGAAGGCAACTGCAGCCCTGCCCGTGAAGGGCCTTGCTTTCACTGGGAAGTTGGACCCCAGGGAAGAAACTGTCAAAAAGCAATCAACTTGTCTAAACCCCATTAACCTGAACTGGAATCCTCCCCTTGTCCCCAAGCAGCCCATTAAACAGGTGCCCCTAAGCACTGGGCCAGCTCAAGCTCTGCCTCCAACCTGACCACTGACCACAAGGGGTTCCACTCAGGAGGCAGAATAAGTGTCTGGGGAAAAAACAGAGAGAAAACACTGCAGCAGCTGAGTGGGGAAAACAGGCAGTGTCCAGGTTCTGCCTGCCCGGCCGGGGCCACACAGCACTCCGCTGTGGCTCGGAGCGGCCGCCGAGTCTGGCCCCAGCTTCTGGCCGGCGACTCCACACATACGGAAAGAAACGCTGGCTGATTTTCGACTGATTTCGGCCCCAGTGGTGTGGTAGTTAAAAGCTCGGCTGCCAACTAACAGGTTAGCAGTTCAAATCCAACAACCACTCCTTGAAAACTCTGTGGGGCAGCTCTATTCTGTCCTGTAGGGTCCCTATAAGTCAGAGTCAACTTGATAGCAAAAAACACAGGACCAGCAATTTAATCTCATCAGAGACAGAGATGCTCAAAGAAAATGCCATGGTTAGATATTTCCAGTACAGCTGTGTTTGTGTCCACAGTGATACTCCTCTGTGACTCACTGGGTAGGAAAGGGTGGTAAAGCCTTCCCATGACACTATTCTCTCCTCCTGTTCTGACAGCCTGAACTCCTCCAGCACTGTGGCTTCAGAGGCACAGCTCTGTCTCAGCCACCATGGTACAAAGACTACTGCTTGGTTACATGACAACCAAGAGCTGAATTCTGGATTTTTTTTTTTTTTATTAAACAAAAAATGAAAGTGTAAATACTCTGTGCTTACAATATTGGGTTAAGATAGGAGGAGTACACAAGTTGTGTTGAATTCTGGAATATTGATCACACCAAGTCATCCCCCCTATACAAAGAGCTATTGGAACTCTACTAGGAGCTCTGAAACTGGGAAAATTCATTTATTTAGAATCTGAAAAAAGTGGCCAAGGGGGAAAAGAATCAATGTTCTTTACTGGCTTTCAATCACAGCAGTTTGAAAGCCAGTGTCAAATCCAAGTGCAAGAGTTA
Organism: Heterohyrax brucei; assembly: GCA_028571685.1. Classification (NCBI taxonomy): domain Eukaryota; kingdom Metazoa; phylum Chordata; class Mammalia; order Hyracoidea; family Procaviidae; genus Heterohyrax; species Heterohyrax brucei. Next base: position 79,187,092 of record CM053148.1, on the reverse strand, counting down.
ACCAAGTCATGAATCTTTAATCTAATACTTGACTTGGGAGGCATTTTTTAAGAACATACATCAGAACAGTGTTTCAAACCAGCAGGGAAAAAACAGCATGCGTAGGCAGAGACGGAGGGCAGTAAGACCTCACTTCCCGGGAATGGAAGGGGTACATAAAGAGAACTGGTGACTAGCGAAGACAGAAAAGACCTGAATCTCCTCCCACATTCCCGTTGGACACGTACACGTTCACATGACAGCTATGGAAGACGTTACTATGCCAGCAGGAGAAGATTATTATTACAACCAAGTTGTGAACATACAATGATTTCCCATCTAGCACTGACCTGTTACATAATTTAAAAGCCTTGGTAATTGTGGTTTTTAATATTGAGTCTACTTAATTTCAGCATCCCAAGAAACCACTTCATTTGTGTGTGCTGGTGCACTGTGACGGTTTCAGAAAAGAAACACACGCTTATTTTTACCTTGCCATCTGGAACTGTGTCATCAAAAATCCCCTCTGATGATTTTTTCGTAGAGTCTGCTCCCTCCCCGAACACCTGCATGCACAAAAGGTACCATCTTTAAATAAAAAGGAAATTGGACACAAAGGCAAAGGAAGCCCAGAGATGGGAGGGGAGACGGGCAGCGCTACTAGAAAACAGGACAGGAGCGTTCACATGCTCCGACGTCAAATCCCAGAGCAGGCAGGGAGGTACAAGTTATGGTGATAGATGTCTGCTCCCCAAATTGCTTCCTACAACACCTTTTGACTCCTCAACCCCCCAAAAAACTGTTGGCTCTAAGAGCTGAGCAACTTATCTGAATCTAAAGAAAACCAGCAAAGGCAAAGAACTAGATTCAAGCAACATGCTGTTGCCTTGGAGACTGGCTGCTTAATACTTTTTTGAGTTGGACCTAAGAATGTAAGTTTATATATACATATGTATGTGTATATATATAATATATATATACATATATATATTTATGTACCATAAAATAGTAAACTTACCTTTTCATTAAAAAAAAAAGGAATGTATGCTTTGAAGTTGAATGAGCCTGGCTGACTCGAAGACACAACTAAAATCCTGAAGGCATCGATGCCACTGGCAGGTCAAAAGAAAGGAGACTTTGATTTTAGGCACTGAGTCTAAAGCAAGCAGGCACTCTCAGGATCTACACACTATTTTTGCGTGTCTGGGAAATACTAAATTTCTACAGGTATGTTTATGGCTTATCACGGAAAAGTGTTTTTAAATGCTTACTTGGAGAATTACAGTTGCTTGTAAAGACACCCTATCAGCTTTTGAGTTAGAAACCAAAGAAAGACTGTGGTTAACAAGTTCTCTTGGACATTTGCCATGTATTTCAGGAGCAACAGGCTGTGACATCGCTTGGTCCCATTAAAGCAGAGTCACATGACAAAGGATTCCCATCGACTGGGAATTGTGACGTACAGCCACGACCTGAGTCATCTGTCAGGACAGAGCTTACCTCCAGACCACCTCCTCTCCCAAGGAGGGAGAAACCAGAGATGATAACGCCCTCCTTCTGCAGGTCTAACCAAGAGCCATCAAATCTCTCATGTCATTTTCCGGAAGAAACACTTTTCTCCAGCTTCTTCTAATTCACACAGGGGAAAACCTACGACAGCGGACTAGACATTCTCCTCTCCCTGGAGACCACAGAACTCACTGCTCCATCGCTCAGCCTCGGGCGCTCTCGCGAGTCCATCTCGTGGTCACCTCCAGGTTCGATAAAATCCAAAGACACTCTGCGTTTCAGGGGTGAGCATGCTGGTCTGTCGGCTGAGGACTCAGATATTTCACTGCTTTATAAACTTCCATTTCTGAAGCTAGCTAACTGCAGGAAGTTTCAGACGAACAAGGAGGGATTCTTTGACCAAGCCAGTCAGCTGACTTCTCACCTTGCACCAGCCAAACAAAAAAACCAAACGCACAGGCATCAGGTTGATCCTGACTCACGGCGACGGCATGCGTCACAGAGAAGAACTGTGCTCCGTAGGGTTTTCTCGGCTGCAATCTCTCATGGAAGGGGACCACCAGGCCCCAGACCCACTGCGTGGGGCCAACCTTTAAGTCAGCAGATGGGTACAAACCATTGGCCTCAAACTGGCAGGTCTAGTCTCGACCTCAGTCCCTGATTTCCTCATACTGGAGTCCACAGATTTAACATCCTTTCTTCCCAAAAGGCAAATACTTGTGTTCCTTCATTCCTTAAAATCTAAACTAGTGGTCCGGGAGCTACTCACTTTTCCAGGGAAAGGGTGACAGTGGAAGGTGAGATGCTGTATGAAACGCCACCAGGAATGAGGGCCTTAGTGGAAATTCCCAAGAAACAGGGCCACGGTCTATGATGAGGGGACACTGGGTACTACACTACTCCAGTGACACTGTACCACGCCAGTGACACCATTCTTCAAGCATTGAGATCCCCTATGGCCACTGCAGTCAGTGGGCACTCAGGTTTCTGGTTCCTCATTTCTGTAGGCTGAGGGACCTGCCCAGTGAACATCAACTCCAAAGAGCCAAGGACAAAGAAGCCACCAGCCTTCCCAGGAGGCAGCCAACCGACTCTGTGTGGGGACACCCGCTGGTTTCCTCTTCAAGCCCTGCTCCTTCCAAGACCCAGGATGAAACATGTACTTTCAAGGAGTCTGTAACTAAGCAGGGTTTGAAGAGGATGCAGGGTACAGATGGCAGCCCAGGGGAGAGGCCAACACAGTTCAATGTCATGTGTGCACCTCATGTATCACAGCCACCCAGCACACCAACGTCTTCATTTTAACTCGCTGACGGAGGTGACACCAAGCTTCAGTACAAAAACACACCAGCCACCCACAAAGGGGGTTGGCAGTGGAAGCCCTGTAGGGGTTGTTCATCCCTCGGGTACTCACCTGGTTAATGCTTGGGCGTCCCTGCTTCTTTTTGGAGGTGGTGTCCAGCCCCCAGAGAGAAGAAAATCGGCTTCTCCGCTTGCTGGCGGACCTGGACATGGCCTGGGTGCGCCTTCTCACGCCACTTTCCCCCGTGCGTGCAGCCACCTGGGGACGGCAAGGTGAGCGTCAGGAGGGAACGTGCATCGGGGCGTCCACACGGGAGCGAGCCCCCACGGAAGCCTACCTCTCTAAGCACCCTCCTCTGCCCAGGCCAACAATGACCTCACCACCCACACCCTTCATCCCAGGCCTCATCCACACCAGAATCTGGAGGGCCCCTCGTGGATCCAACATGGGCTGAAAGGTGGCCAACTCAAGTGTTTCATCCCACTGCAAACAATGTATTTTGCCTTAAAAAGAAAAGCTTTATCTTATTTGAACCATTGGTAAAAATACACAAAATTGTAATAAGATGTCTAAGTTGTTTCTAAGAACTGTTCGTACTTCTTGCAACTATGGAAGTCCAGCATCAAGTTAAACTATCTTTACTGTGTTGAGATTTTCCCCAAAGCTACAGAACAGGTTCAGAAAATAGTACCAGCATGTCAACAAAAATCACAAAAAAACACCAGGTTTTAGTTACTAGGATTCCATATTAAGCAAAAAATGACCAAGTTCTTCTATTCTGTTTGCTTGGAATTATATATATTCACTTTCTGTATGGAGCAAACCTGCTAACTGTCCCCAAAATCCATTCTCTCTTTTTCCTCCATCAGAGAAGCCCCAAACGCAGATGAGCACACACACGCGCACACACGCACACGCACTGCTGTGGAGGGGATTCCAACTGGAACAGAGCAGAACTGCACTCCACAGGACGATCAGGGGCTGTGACCTTTCAGAAACACACTCCCTTTTTTCCAGGGCACCCCTGGGTGGTTCTGAACTGACTTTTTTGTCAGTACCAGAATGCATCTGTCTGTGCCACGCATGGGAACTGCACACGTGACAGCACGGGGCCACCCAAGGCTGCCTTCATTTCCCTTTCAGCATGGCATTGTGACTCAGTTCTGCCAATAGGACGTAAGTGGAGTGGCTTAGGACTTCTGGGAACTGTACTTTAGAGAAGAGGGTTTGTCCTTTTCTATCACTCTTCTCTGGTGGCAGGAAGGTCTATGTGACAGCCGGCCTCGCACGTTCAGACAAAAGCCTTTTAAAGACAGCAGGGACCTGGGTCCCTGAAGATGGAGAAGTCAGCCCCTATTCCTGCATGTCTATGTTTAGATAAACCAACGCGTGCGTTTAGGTGAGGGAGGGCTGACACCCGCAGAGAGATCTGCACAGTCCAACACCGGGGGTAGCAGTGGTTCTGTTGTAAGGGTCTCACCTTCCACGCTGGAGGACCCCCTACTCCCTTGGTGGCAGGGGGGTGAAGTGCCACAGCTGCTAGCCAAGAGGTCAGCAGTGCACATCCACCAGGCACTCCTGGGAAACTCTGTAGGGCAGTTGTACCTTTCCTATGGTGTAGACATGAGTCAGAATTGACTCGGCAGCAATGGGTTTGGTTTTGGGAAAATCTGATGGTGTAGTCATTAAGCGACATAGCTGCTAACCAAAAGGCTGGCAGTTCAAAGCCACCAGGCGCTCCATCGAAACTCTATAGAGCAGTTCTCCTCTGTCCTGTGTGGTCACTATGAGTTGGAATTGACTTGATGGCAATTAGGCTTATGCTGGAGATCTGCGTTTGATTCCCTTCTTCCCCCCAGTGCACCTCACGCACAGCCAGCGCCCGTGCGTCAGGGGAGGTGCACCGCAGGGAGGCCGCGGAAGAGGCTGCAGGCAAGCTTCCAGACTGAGACAGACCAGGAAAAAAGGCCTAGCGATCCATCTGTGAAAACCCTGCCAGTGAACCTACAACCACAGACCACAACGGTCCGATCAGCAGTCCATCACGGGGCTGGCACAGGTCTCGGTACGGTTTCATTTCATTGCTTTCAGGATGGCCATGCGTCGGTGACTGACCTGATGGCAGCTAATGACAACAACCCGCCTCTACGGGGACCACCATGCTTCAGTCTGCCACCATGAGAGACACCTGAGTAGATGCTGAATCTGCCTGAGGATGCCACCACGTCCCTTCCCCAAGACAACATTCAGGCTGGAAGTTCACCTACAGCTTGGTTGGGAGCCAAGTCCCACGCACTGACCGCAGCTTCTGCCAAGAAACCTCCACAGGCCCCCCGGGGGCCCTCCTCCCCAAGAACGGAGCAGTGGGAGGCATGACCAAGGCCACAGGGACTGTAACGCCCCCCACACTCCCTGTTGCTGCAGGTAGATATCCAGGAATCATCTGTCATGACCTGCCCACAGTAATTCCCACGAAGCTGGGTGCCAACGGGCAGGCTGCCCAGGAGACAGAACGCTGACGGCTAACAAACGGGCCTCCCCAGCAGCCAGCACACTGGCTGGAAGCCAAGCCTCACTAGAGGGTTCAATACTGGCAGTGTAAGCACCATGGGGGCACCTGGAGGGGGTCAGCAAGGACCCCCACTGACCCCACGGGCCAGGACCTACACAACTTATTCACTAAAAGGGGAGACTCTGGGTCCCAAGAGAGAATGGGAAGATGAGCAAAGTGAGAGGTACTGGATGGTTTCAGCTTAGTGCCTAAGAAAACCCAGCTCGGGGCAAGTCGAAACGAGGCACCAAAGACGCTGGGGGAATTTTCGTGAGAGAAAACTGCTTAATCTATTATGCTCACCACTCATTGTGTCGTAGGGAATCAAATCATTAAACAAAAGGTGACATTAAAAATGTAACAATAATGTTCCCTATTTTCATCCCTTTCTAAGTTCAAGGACAAGGAAGACAATAAAAGGAATCAATTACAGCGGGCTGACATACATCCTCGAATGACTAAGTCAGTATCAGTTAGGAATACCATCATAAACTGAGGCTGAGAACCACTGAATAATTAAGGTTGAGTTTTAAAATCATAGAGAAAAACCACCCATCTGGTCTCGTGTTTATGTACATACCAGTAAATATATAAACAGACCTCTAAATAGACACACAAGCACACAAGTTGTTGGCTGTCATCAACTCAACCACTGGCTCGTGGCCACCATGCACGCAATGGGACCCTACACTTACTGGGACACAGCACACAGTGGGGCCCAGCACACACTGGGACCACCCACAGTGGGACCCCACACTCACGGGGAGCCCATGCTCACTGGGACCCCTTGCACAGTGGGAACCCTATACACACTGGAACAACCCACAGCAGAACCCTACCCAACAGTGATACCCTGAACTCACTGGGAACTCACACACAGCAGGACGCTGCTCTCACTGGGGCCCCCACTCTCACCAGGACCCCCACGCAGAGGGGAGCCCCCCATCACCCGGCCCTGCCTGACCTCCATCACGAACCGTGGTGCTAACCACTGGAACCCACATGGCTTTCATGGGCTCATTTTCTAAAACAGCTTGCCAGCCTTTTCTTCCTAGTCTTAGTCTGGAAGCTCTCCCGACACTGGTCAGCATCCCAGTGACTCCCAAGTCTCCAGACGGAGGGCTGCACTGGAGGCGCCTCACAGGGAGCAGAAATCCGGTCACCAGCTGGACTCACCCACGTATCAGACACCCCCTACCCACTGCCATCCGGTCCATCCCAACGCAAAGCAACCCCGAGGGCAGCGGAGAACTGCCTGGAGGGCTTCCAAGGCCGCGTTGTCACAGCAGCAGACCGCCCCACCTCCCCGCCGGCAGACGGCAGACTCGAACCAGCAATCTTTCAGGTAGCAGCCGAGTGTATGACCCACCACACCACCAGGGCCCCTGCGTCACATCCAGGCAGCTGTACGTACACTTCTGCATCTGCATGGATCATCTTGTTTAGGTATCAAACTCAGTCCCTTCTGTGTTTACCTAATTGCTTACCTGTTTCTTATCCATTTTGCCAGGGGACTGTGAATTCCTGGTGGCAGGAACCCTGTGTCACTCACTGCCGGAACCCTAACCACTGAGGTACACACAGCATACGCCTAGTACACACTCACACAGGTTTGTTGACCGAATAAACAAACACCAGAAGCAAAAGCAGAGATCCAAAGTAACATGCTTTCCATCAAACAGCGACTCTCTCATTTACAATTCAACAACAAAGACTCCAGAAAAAAGATTAAGGGACCACAGCTACCCTGTTACCAGCCTGCAGACAGCGGAGTCCGCTCTACTCACAGTCTTACACTAACAGCTCTAAACTGTCTGGGTCCTAGGAGGCAGTGCCAGCGACAGGCGAGGGTGGCGCGGGGAGCCGGGCGCGGAAGGGTGCATGAGACAGCCCCAAGTTCTCGAGGCTCGTCTTTGCCCAGACAAGGCCAGCCTTTGTGGCGGCGTCCGTTTACTCTATCGCTCAGCTCGTCTGGGCCCCGGGGGACAATGATAACCTTCTTCCAAAGAGGACGGTGAGGACCCTTCAGTTAATGACCGCTGACCACTGAGCCCCGGGGAAGCTCTCCTGGTGAGTGGTGCTCCAGTGGCAGCTCACATCTCCCCCCAGCAACCCTGTCCTCACACTCGTCCCCAACTCCCCCACTGGAAAGAAAAAGAAAAATCCTGGACAAAGGCTGAATTGAGAACTGGATTAACCCCTAGGGGGAGGGAGGACTGCCCTGGGGTCAAATGTCGAGGAGAGGGGGAAAAATATCTGCATTCAGTACATCTGACTGTGAAATTCCCTCCCCGGAGCCCCCAGAGCAGCTGAAGCAGCAACCAGGACAGACCCCTAACAAGTTCTGGCTCCAGTGGAACTCCTCATGGAAAAGACAAGCTTGCAGGGACACACGGGTGCAGCTGGCTTGGCCCAGAGACAGCACGGGCTCAGGGAGGTCAACATCTGGAGCTAAACGTTCTTTAGAAACACTGATGAAAACCTATGAAGGTCACTGACTCTCCCACCCCCGTCTTAGGCTGGGTAGGTTTTTAACGCCTACATTTTAGGTTATTTTTGTTTCCTGTTTTCTGATAAAGACCCTCAAGACAGGGAGTATTTACCCTTAAACTGTATACTCTCTTGTCTTTTGACAAATGAGCAACTATTCAATGAGCATTGCTAACGGCAGATTTGACCCAACCAGCTACGTTGTAATTTTATTAAAAAGGGTCAGGATTTGAGAACAGGCTTTTAAGTGTTTGGCATGTACTAATAGTTGAGTAATTTTTTTCCTAAAATAGCTGATTTCCCAGCCTAGGGACAATGACGATGGTAACTGGCAAGGTTGGAGGGGAAGTCCGGGGGGCCAGTGGGTTTAGGTAACTGAGGGAACTCTGTCCCTGAAATTCAGGGAGGTCGCTGAGGGAAAACTGCCCCTGAAATTCAGGGAGGTCATCTTATCCAATGATCAGACCTTGCCATTAGCTGAAAACAGCCTGGTGCGTGTGCCCCACAGACACGATCCCAAACAGCCTGGTGCACGTGCCCCACAGACATGATCCCAAACAGCCTGGTGCGCGTGCCCCACAGACATGATCCCGAGCAGCCTGGTGCGCGTGCCCCATAGACATGATCCCGAGCAGCCTGGTGCGCGTGCCCCACAGACATGATCCCGAGCAGCCTGGTGCGCGTGCCCCACGGACATGATCCCGAGCAGCCTGGTGCGCGTGCCCCACGGACATGATCCCGAGCAGCCTGGTGCGCGTGCCCCACAGACATGATCCCGAGCAGCCTGGTGCGCGTGCCCCACAGACATGATCCCGAGCAGCCTGGTAGGCCCCACCTGGTACAACCCTAAATCCATAAACAACTTTCTGCCCACTTCCCCCACCCTCCTAATTGACAGCTCTTCCCTTATCAAAATCTGGACCGTAAACAAACCTTAGCCGCCCCCCTTCTAATCGACGCTTCCTCCTTATCAGACCATAAATCCCCAAACGAGAATTTCTTGCTACCCCTCTTCTCTTTCTTTCCCTAACACGCCATAAACCCCCTCACCCCACACGAGCTCACTGAAACCTTAAAACTATAAAAAACTTGCCCTCCTGGAGAGAGGCAGGCAGAGCCGCTCTCGGCCAGACCCCGCTTTCGTTCTCCTTGAATGATCTTCACGGGGCCCTGGGACTGGGGTGTCTCCGCCTCCTTTTCAGGCCACCCGCTCCCCAACATTAACAGCGGTGGGTGATGGTAGGTGACGGGGAAAACGCTGAGGAGAAGGGCAACCTAACCTGAAGAGTGCAACTGGCAGCAGTGAACTGTACATGCAGAAGTTGTTGCAACGGTGTATCTTTGGCTGTGCATACACTCACCAAAATAAAAAGACTTAAAGCTGGTTACATTTTAACAGCTATCCCATCCAAAGGGTTGCGGGGAACAAGACCATTGCTATCAGGTCAATCCCAACTCACAGCGACCCTATGGGACAGAGGAGGAATGCCCCATAGGGTTTCCAACGAGGGCCTGGTGGAATCAAACTGCCAACCTTCTGGACAGCAGCCACAGCCCTTAACCATCAGGGTTTCCATCCAAATCATAGGATACTGAGACACAGCAAATTAGAAGGAAAAGAGATAAAGGGCTTTTGACTTACCAGTCTCAGGGAGAGATTCGCTCAGATGCTTTTGACGGAAATAACTAAAGCACAGAGGTTTTAGGTATAAGCTAAGTGTATAAAGCAAAACTATTTTTTCCAAAACCAATCAAGCCACTGTAAAACAGAGAGCTGCTGGGATGCTCAGGGTTTAGTACGGAGACCGGGCACACATCACAGCCATCACAAGCTGCCTCAATAAAAATGCTCCCTTGACACTTGTCTGGAAGGGGAAAAAATCAGAATTTTTAATATGAGATTTCTGCAGAACAGGCACACTGAAAATTTAGTTAGCTTAGCAACTGGGGCCAGAACCATAAACTGAGAACTGCTCCCAAGATTTCTTCATCCAACCGCTCCTGACAACACAGGGCTTCACAGCGAGATGGAGAGGTGGATCTCAGAGGGACCGAGAGCCAGGCTGTAAGCAGCAGAGCAAATCAGATGCCAGTCTGAATAACTCTTCAAAAATGCACATCTACCCCTAATTATCTGAATGACGATGCTAATCTATTTATAAAGAGAGCAAACGCTTCTGACAGAATCACAGCCATGAATTCTGCTGACAGCTGAGGCACCACGGTGAGAGCGAAGGACACACTAAGGTGAGCTGAGACTGACACGGAATTCCGCCACAGACGCGCGAAGGTGCCGTGCAACCGACGGCTGCCACCACGCTCCTCAGGCAGCAGCTTCCAGAAGAAAGAAGTCAAAAGCACATAAAGCTGTTTGCAATTTGGCAAGTATATGAAACATTCCAGACGGAAAACACACAACATGACTGTACAAGGTCAGATGGAAACTTCCTTCACTGAGCCATCGACACGTGTGGCTGGTGAATCACGGACGATGACTATCTCTAATGTACCAGGTATTTGTGGACCCTCATGTCACCGGATGGTGCGAACTTGCGACCTTGTGACACACTCCACTGTGGAACTGAAATAACAAAGGTTCAAGGCCTCAGGACAAAAGGCCCGCCATCTATTTCTGAAACATTGGTTACAGAAAACCTTACAGAGCACAGTTCTGCTATGACACAGGGTGGCCATGTGCCAGAGATGACGCCAGGGCAACAGTGGGCTTCTTTCTCTCTCCCTCTCTCTCTGTTCCTCACCTTCTCTCTTTGTTTCCTTCTCTCCTTCTCTCTTTCTTAAAATAGGTGGTTATTAAAATAACGATGAAAAGGGAACAGGCTAAGTAAGCCTGAAGAGACTTGGGCCTCATACACGTTGTGTGTGTACAACACACAGAGATCACTGAAGAACACGTTTCCAGATGATCCCCAGAGCTGGCCACACGCCATCCTGCAAAGGTTTATACAAACACATGTGTATCTGGGTCTAAAGGCAGCAGAGATTGCCAGTAAGTGCCGCATGCAGCCACCTGATCTCCAGCATTTTCTCTGCACAGTCACTCAGGTCCCATCCCGAGAGCCTCACGACACACACTTCAGGACGCTTTCCCACACTGGCATCTGCTGCTGAGGGCGGAAAATCCACCCAGCAGAAAATGAGCAATGCGCTCAGAGACCTGTCAACATGAATACGTCTCAGAAACACACATCAGCGCATCTACTCACCAGCGCGTGAAAGGACGACACCGAGAAGATCCCCAGGCGGCCCATAGCCACCTTCGTCGGGCGACTTGCAAAAGCCAGTAGTCTCTTGGGGTTTGGGAGCTCCCCGCCTTGGAGGCTGGCTAAGTAACAGCGGTACCGGAATAAGTCCATCTGGAACTGCTCGAGATTCTGCTCCCAAACGAAGATCTGCAGTGGCAAACGTTGGGGGGAGAGAGGGATGAGGTGAGAGAAAGGGAAGCCCTCACGTTAGGGATGTGGTGCTCCACAGCCTGCCAGGGAACTCACGGCAAAGGGATCCCCTACACCTCCAGGGGCCAGCAGCATCTGCCCCGCAGGGGCTCGGGGCAGGGCATGTTTGTGCTGTGGTTTTCCCGGGCCTTCCCCTGCAGAGACCTGTGGTCCTAAATGAGTCTGATGAACAGAATGGATGTTACCAGTTGCTCCCTGTCTTCCTATCCCAGGCTTCACGTTGGCGGGCATTACAGGCCCGCCAGTTCTAACCTGCAGACCACAAAACCAAGGCAGAATAAGTACAAGCTGTTGGGGATGTAGAGAGCCCACCACTGGAGAACTACGTGAGGCTCCAAGGGGTGGTGTTTTACAGGAGGACACAGAGGAGAGGCCAAGTGAGGGGAACTGAGGCAGAGGGGCCAACAGGCCTCTGGGAGGAGGTAGGAGGCAGTGGAAAACATCAGAGGGTGGAGAACCAGACTCCTGACCACGGGGTTCCAGCCATGGGTGGCATCCAAAACATCCCCTCCTCTTCCTCACTTCCTACTGCCCATCTCCCCCTCTTCCTCACTTCCTACTACCCATGTGATGCTTCAGGTAGAAGACAGAGGGAAGAGGCCAAGTCCAGTGTCCGGGGCAGGAAGCCAAGGCTCAGGGAAGTTGACGACGACACAGATCATGATTAACGGTCCATGCAGACTCCTAGTACCGCAGGAGTTAGGGAATCAGCTGCTAACCAAAAGGCTGACAGTTGGAATCCATCACTGCTCCTTGGAAACCCTACGGGGCAGTTCTACTCTGTCCTGTAGGGCTGCTTTGAGTCAGAATCACCTTTACAGCAAGGGACTCCTTTTCCTCCTCTTGGTGCTGTGCACTAAGACACAACAAAAAAAAGGCACAATACAGAAACCTTGGTGCCAAGGTAGTCTAGGGCCACGATTGCTAACCAAAGCATTTGTGGTTCAAATCCAGCAGGTGCTGCTTGGAAACACTATGGGGACAATTCTACTCTGCCCTGTAAGCTCATTATGAGTTGGAATAAACTCAATAGCCACTTTTTATCCTAATCTACCATTTCACTTGGACTAAAATACAGTGCCAGGTTTCCCAGTGTCCACGGTAGCACTCGTCACCAGCGCCATGAGACAGACACACCCAAGTGGCCATCAAGCGATGATGGATATACAGGACGTGGTCCGTGCACACAACAGACTAAGTATCAGTCACACAGTTCTAATCAATGCTCCCACATGGGTGAACTTAAAACACTATGCCAAATGAAATAAGCCCGACACAGAAGGAAGAGAGCAGCACGATCTCCCTCAGAGGAAATACCTGCACCCAGAACCAGCAAATGCCTAGAGACCCAGGCCAGCTGAGTAGGGCCATGGGCTGAGGTGCTCAGGAAACAGGAAGTTAGCAGTTGATGAGCCCCGTGTCTCTGCCCGGGGGATGACACATCTTGGAAACAAAGAGCAAGGATGCTCTTACACCGAGATCAGGGTAGCAGAGACACAGGCTTCAAACTGGTGAAAACGGCAGATGTTGTGTTATCTGCATTTTACTGCCATAAAAAGCCAACAAAGAAATTTAAAAAACAGAAGGTCAAGAAATAGAGGGAAAGAACTAGCTGCAGAAGACTGATGCCAGCCACACATCGTCAATTGTTCAAATTAGTTAGGAAGTATTTATTCACAGAACTGGTCCCTAAACATTAGAACAAGGTATCTCAGCACTGCCGGCTGGCTGTCAGTGACCTCAGGATGACAGAACTGGGGACAGAAGTGCCCTCGGCACAGCTCACTGAACCTCTCCTTTCTGCAGGGAGCAATGTGCAAACACTACTCCGACACTTCGCAAACAGGCTGTGCCTTGATCTGAAAGAAGCCACCCGTTCTGAACGGACGAAGCATCAGACATGACTCGCCCACAGAGTTCAGCTCTGAGCCGGGCTGCTGACACGGGGAGGCAGGAGCTGCCTATCCGGGAAAAGTGCAATGCCACGGGGGGACGAGAGTGACCCCTCTCTGGGCTCTCTGTCTGCCACTCACCATAATGCGGTCCCCTGTGGCTCCTAACAGCCACCTGTGAACTGCAGGTGAGGGACACCGGCAGTCATGGTAAGGACTTTGGCAGCTGGCACGACAGCCCACCAGGGAGACAGTGGGGACATGTCATGACCCCAAGGTGGCAGGAAAGCTCGAAAGGCCCGCTGGCTCCCCCCAGGTCTACAACAGAAGGGGCCGCTACCTGGTCTAGGATGGTTTTCTTCTTCTTCGAGTCAGTGACGGAGGACAGCTGCATCTCGCCCATCTTCCTCATCTTCTCGTCCATGTCGATCTTCTGCTCCAGCTTCCTGATCTCGGACTTCAGGAGTCGCAGCGTGTCTTCTTTGTGGTGGTGTCTGGCAACGGCGGCCGCACACGCCGAGTGGATGGCCGTGATCCAGTTTTCCAGCTCCGTCTGGCTGGTGGTCTGTCAGGGGAGGGGGCAAGGAGAAAGAGCCAGTACTTAGGAGGTTAACAGAGACAAACCGTGATCTCCAGAAAAACACTCTGTAAGGGTCACGGGGACAGACATCATGGGTACAGCTAAACCCTCTGACTTCCTTCTTCAGAGGACTGATTAAGAGTTACTCTAAGGTCAGACACACCAGCCCCACGGGCTGGCTGGATTGAAGCTGTCCTGTCTCCTCACCCAGTGTACTCCCTGAGCCTACTTGTGCGTGAGAAAACCATACCGAAGCAGCTCAGTTTGGGGTGCAGCTGACCACTCCAAGGCCAAGGTCAGCCTCCGGGGAGAACTGGTCTCTCACGAGGCATGAGTGGGACTAAGGGACACCATGGGCTGTTGTAGGTTGACTCATGTCTCAAGAATGATGAGCTTAAGTCCTAGCCTCCGTATGTGTGAGATAAGACTGATTCTAGAGAGGAGGTCTTTGAAGGTGTCAATGGTGCGGCTCACACAAGGTCACTGTGCAGGAGGTTCGGGGTCCTACACCAACATGACAGGGGGACCTTAGTGAAAAAGAAGTCGGAGCGGACACCTGGTGCAGGCTGACCTATGGCCCTGACCTGTGGGCCTGCAGACATCATCGCTTTATGTTGATGAGGTCATGCCCATGAAAGGTAAAACCTAATCCTGTCCGAGTCGTAGCAAGACCAGAAGAGACACCAAGACACCCACACCGGGGAAGACAGATGCCGTGTGAGGACCGTCTAGAAGCCGAGGGACCAGATACCGCCCAGAGGTGCTGAGGAGGAAGGGATCCAACCCGCAAAATCGGTGTCTGTCCCCTGAAGCCATCCACCGTGGCTTTGCCTCACAGCAGCACTGGGCACCTGAGACAACAGCCACAGAACGGTGCCGGGCAGACTGCAGCAACGTGTCCACAAGCCACAAACTGCCAGGACCCACCGGGAGTGAGGAAGACTCAAGGGAGAATCTCTCCTACAGAGCCTGCCAACACCAGGTCCTGCTGGTGCGGGACTGTGGCCTTGGGAACAGTGGGACAAGGAACATCCACTGGTCTCAGCTAACAAGTTGGTGAACCGATGCCTGTGAACTGAAGTGCTGGAGGAGAAATCCTGGCAGAACAACAGATGTGCCATGAAGACACACAACTAGAGCGCGCCTTAGAAGCAAGGATGGCGAGGCTACGTCTCTCATACTTTGGCCATGTTGTCAGGAGGCATCGATCCTGGAAAAGGACATCGCGCTTGGTAAAGTGGAGGGTCAGCGTAAAAGACGGACTGACACGGTGACTGCAAGGGTGGGATCAAGCATAACACTGGCCGTGGGCACGGCGCAGGACCGGGCCGTAGTCAGCTCTGCTGCACAGGGGTGGCTAGGAGTCAGCACCAATTCGATGGCACCTGACCACAATGGTCTGTGATACTGTGTCACAGTTCCTCTAGAACACTAATGCACGGACCACGAGGGACACAACAGCGCCGTCCCCAGGGAAGCCCTGACCCCATCCCGACGGCCCCTCCAGGTCTTAAACAGCAACGGAAAAACTAAGGCTGCGGGGGGTGATGAGGATGCTCATGGTGGCCAGAAACAGAACTGCCCAGGGTGCCCGCGGGGAGTACCCAGGTGCCCAGCTGCACTGCAGCTGCCCAGAACAGCCTGGTCTACCAGGAGGTGAAGACAATGTCTAACGACACCCAGCAGTGGGCCTGGAACCTCACAGGAGACTACAGCTTCAGCTGTGACTCGAGGCGGCTCCTGGAAGGTGCGTGGACATCAGAAAACACTTGCGGGAGGTGGCACCTGTGCAGTGACGTGCCGGTGCCGATTCCGTAGGAACTCGGCTGAGTATGGACTGTGAGCAGCGCTGGCCTGTCACGTGCCACCCCTCCTGCCCAGGAGGGTTGAGTTACGGCCAGACAGTAGCAGGTGTGAAGAAAAAGAGTTGCTGATTTTTTTCATGCACAAAAATACTGATTATTATTTTTCTTTTTTTTTCTTGAATACATCTCACCAGTTTTCCAGTTCAGTGGAGTTACAGGTTAGCAACAAAACTCTGCGCCTGAGATCGCGCCATGCACAGCTCTCTGCAGGCTGCCAACATAAGGACAGCTGTTCCAGGGACACTCCTCAAGGGGCAGTGACAAGGAGCGGATGCAGCTCTCGTGCACGGCACCTGGCACCCTCAGTGCTCAGCGGGAGGCCAGGCGCAAAGATTCTTTATCCAAGACACTCCTCAGCCACCTCTGGATGGATTACAACTCTCCAGACCCCCATTCTAACTCACAGTGTGAGAAGAAGAAGAACACCTTAAACCCCTGGCCTGGAGGTGGGTTCAACTCCCAGCGACCCTTCAGGACAGAGCAGAACTGCCCTGGGAGGCTTCCAGGGAGCAGCTGATGGATTCCAACTGCAGGCCTTTTGGTGAGCAGCTGACCATCCCCCACTGCACCCCTGGGGCTCCCACTCACAGGGTAGGGAAAGAAAATAGCTACAGCCTCAACAGAGTCCCCGCAGGATGGCCAGGCAGAGCGCACACCTCCTGCTAAATACAAGTCCCGAACGTTCCACGTCAGGTGACACTGTTAACACAGAAGGGGCCTGGGAGGACAGTGCACAGATGGAAAAACAGATGCCCTGAAAGAGCTGGACTGACACCTGACTTTCCTACAAATCCTCATCTCTGCCTGCTGGTGGCACCGATTTCAGTTTATGAACATGTCACATTGCTCCCACTGCTCTGTTCTCACCTTCTCTTCTACAGGCCTAGCTGCACGGTCACCGGCCTGGTCCAACAAACAACCTGGACTCTTCTCACTTCAGTGACAAGGGAGGAGACAAACACACTGCCCTCTCTGAAGTTAGCAGAGGCCAGTTCACTTGGCATTGGCCACTGAAGCGTGAGTGCAAGTGATAAGGTACCATTACTAAATAAAAGCCTCATCACCCCTCTCTTATCCCTTGGCCTGCAGCCACCTAAGCATATGTCATGATGGAGCTTGTCAGCCTGGTCCCTGAGGGACCAGGATAAGCACAGTCTCCCGGCGAGGCTGAATGAGAAGGGACACGGAGACATGGCAATGTCTGAGTGGTGCAAGTAGCTAAAGCACTCGATAGCAAACTCAGAGGTGGGATCCATCCAGACGTCCACAGCCCCTCAGAAGAAAGGCCTGGCGGTCCACTTCCAAAGGATCACCACCGCTGACTCTTTACCCCACCATCTGATATGTTCCTTAGAACAAGAGCCTTGTGATCTACTCATCTAAAGGAAGGAGGCCCCTTCTTCCCTCCAGCTGTGAGGGTTCCAGCCAAGGGCAGCATGCTCCATGCAGGCATCAGAGTCACGTCTGCTTCTGGAGGGAGAAGTGGATGGGAAGGAGGCGGATTCCAGCCAATGACATCAAACATCATGGAAGAGTGCACACTTAACTCAAGCAAAGCAGCTAGGAAGGAACTGATGTATTTAATACAAAGGGAGGGAGGGAGGGAGGGAGGAGGGGAAATGGAGGGAGGAAGGAAGGAGGGAGGAAATACACCAAGCCCCCAACCTAGAGAGACATATGTAGAAATGTGTGATCACAGCTTGATGAGAAAACCTTTTAACTACTAAAGATGCCCTGGCTCCCCAAACTCTGAAAACCCATCAGTCAGTGCTCTGAGGGCAGGAATGTCATCAGAACGCCCCCTCACATTGCCACCCACCACAGAGTAGCAGGTCATGGGGATCTCAGTCACAGAGCTGTGTTTTTAAGCAGTCACACCATTGAGTTAGAAAACTGACAAGATGTATCCAAGAAAATATAAAATCTGTATTTTTGTGCATGGAGAATATCAGAATTTTTGTCTCCGCTGTCCTGTCTAAACCAAACAGCGGTCCCTGCCACACTGTACCATTAAATCTGATCAACCGCTCAGGGGCACAATCCATTCAACGAGCTTCCTGCCAAAGGTTGTCCTCTTTAGGGACACAGAATCAGCCATGTGTAGATGGAAAGACGGGCACATTCGGCTGGCTAGTTGAAACAGCTAGTTAAGTGGAGAAAACTCTAGAAACATCTTACAACACTGTCCAGGCTTACGAGTGGAGAGCGGATCACAGCCAACCACTAACTCAACATGCTGTTTTCGAAACTGGTCTCCCCAGAAGTTTGCTTCTGATGCACTAGAAAAACTTCTTCTAATCCCCAAACTTTGTGTCACCTCCTTAAACCCAAACCAACAACGAGTTGCTATCACACTGATTCTAACTCCTAGTGACCCTACAGAACAGAGTATAATTGCCTCATAGAGTTTGCAAGGAGCACCTCGTGGATCTGAACTGGTGACCTTTTGGTTAGCAGCCGTAGCTCTTAACCACTACACCACCAGGGTTTCCTTCCTTAAACTAGGCAAGTTTAATCAGCGAGGCCAGTTTTGCTAAAGGACACTTGATCAGAACCCATGGGTCACAAAAGCAGAAGAAGACCCCCCCTAATGGTTCTGTCTCAATGTCCTTGTGATGCATCACCTTCCATTAAACAAACAGGGACAGACGGGGGGTGGGGGGCACGGCTGCTGCCTTTGCCTTCGGGGAGATCTCTAAACACTGCATGCAGTGCAGTGAGGGGAAGAGGCCGCCTTCTCGCATCCTCAGGGATGCAGCCAGCAAAATAATGGAAGAAATAACAATTCCTTTTGCATCAAAGCCTCCTTGAGTGCAGACTTAAGATGGAACTCAAGGCTCTGATGCATGTGCATAGACCTGGCTTCCAATTTCAGACAATCAGTGGTTTATGGGAGTGACAAGAGAAGAGAGGCACACCAAAGAACAGATGCCAGATCAAGGAAAGTGCAATCCGCAATAATCTAAGTTTTATATAAGCACAAGAATAATGATAAGGTAAATCACACTTTTTCCTTTTCAAGTTTTCCTTCATTTGCAAAGAACAAAAAGGATCAGAAAGAAGGTGACGGGTTTTTCCAGGTTGGAGGGGCGGGAAGCGTGAATTCCACAGGTCTCTTTTCTCACTGGATCTGTGTTTGCCTCAGTTGAGGACGGTCTTCAGTCAGCCTGACTTTGGACCTGAGTCCCACTCCCTGTCAGGGGAGCTGAACAGGCCCTCCTCTTCTGCCCCCGAGAGGGTTTGTGCCCTGTGCCCACTTCTCATCGTGTCCCACCCACCCCGGGTTGATTTTCTGGAGAAAAGAGGAAGGTCTCCAACTCCACGATGCCAAGAAGACTAGTGCAGTGCCACAGACAGCAGAACCAACAGAACCCTGCCCACCGAGCCGGTGGCAAAGATGAGCGGAACCAGAGGATGAATGCCAACAGCCAGGGAGCTGGGAGCCTCAACACACAAAAAAAAACCCTCACCACCAGTCCCAGCTTCCTAAGCCCTGGTCCCTGACCATGCACCAAGCCATCTCCAAGCAGCCTTTGGTATCTCAAGCTTCAATCTGATCCGAGAGTCAGGAAAAATCAGACATTTGATGAAAAGACTCCAGCACGTGAGACAGACCAAGGAGCACAGAAAAAGGGGTGATGCAGGAGGAAAAACCAATAATCCAAGGAGCAGAGAAAACCTTCCTAAAACCTATACAGATTTAGAAACACAAAAGAATCAGGATACACACAGCCAAGCCAAGTGCCGTCGAGTCGGATCCGACTCATACACACAAGGACTGACAATTAAGTTCATGAACTCATCCTAGAAAAAGTGCTGCCTACCTCATGGCTGAATACCTCACGGTCATGTTCGAAGTACTCCCCTTGGGAAACTGTGCACCAACGCCAGTGCCTAGTCTACCCTCCAAAGCAATTTGGGAACTCGTTTTCTGGAATGGCCATCAGAGCTGTCATCGTAATACCCTTGATGTCCTGAATGTCAATCTAATGTCTTCCTTTCAACATTTCCTTTATCTTTGGGTAAAGAAAAAAGGCATTGGGAGCCAGATCAGGTGAGTAGTGAGGGTGTTCTAATACAGTTATTTGTTTAATGGCTAAAAACCCCCTCACAGACTAGACAATTAAGTTAGAAAACTTGCCACCGTGCCATGGTGTACAATGGTCACTCCAGAAAGAGTTCCAACATTGCTGTGAAGCACAGACTAGGCACTGGCATGGGTGCACAGCTTCCTAAGCGGAATATGTCCAATGTGACCACAGTCATACTCAGCAGTGAGGTATGTAGCAGTTACAACAATTCAGCTGAGGGACGTCACTGTCAGATCTTGTGTACTAAAAAAGCACAGACGACCATGAATCAGTAATGACAACAACAACAAAAAAGGAAGACTTAAGATCCAGCAAAGCCATCTGGGTGGTCAAGGGAAAGCCCAGAATGCCTGTCCCACATGAGGCCTGAGGAGCAGCCAGCCTGCAGCAGGGCAGTCAGGCTCCTCAGCGGGCAGGCGCCGCAGAACACCCAGTGCTGGTCCACTGACCAGCCTATCGGGGACAAGTAGCCTCTTTTTCTTCTTCTCCATAATAATGATACACATAGTCAACATTTAATATGTACTGGGCTCTTCACATGCAGCATTGCATTTATTCTTCAATTCAATCCAAAACGGTAGATGTGACTTTTTTTTCCTTAAACTAATCTCTTTGCAACAGGTAAGAGGTGGATGTTGCAGTTCATCTCTCTGTACCAGGGAAGGCATGGTGCTGCCGTTTGTCGCTCTCTAACAGGGAAGGAGAAAGCAGTTACGGTTGCTCTGTAACAGGGAAGGCACAGGCGCTGCGGTTATTCGCTCTGTAATGCGGTTATTCACCCTGTAACAGGAAAAGCATGGGTGCTGCGGTTAGTCACTGCAACAGGGAAGGCACGGGCATTGCGGTTAGTTGGCCCTGACTCCTGGTGACCGTATGTACTACAGAAGGAAATGCTGCCCGGTCCCAAGCCAGCCTTGTGATCACCGGGGTGCTCAGTCCACTGTTATGGGCATGGTGTGTCTTGGGTGCTTTCCAAGATACATCCCAGCACTCCACCAGACCACCTTCCACTGCGACGCACAGATTTCACAGGCTGATTTTCCGAAGCAGACTAGCAGTTCTTTCTCCCCAGGCTTTTTCCGTCTGGAAGCTCCGGGGGCACCTGCTTACTGTGGGTGATTGCTGGTACCTGACACCTCAGTGGTGTGGCTTCCAGCATCAGAGTAACATGTGCGCCACCACAGTACAAGGCCCTGATGCTGAGCGCTGGATGGAGGACTTACGACGTCGTAAGAACGCTTTCTGTGGAGGGAAAGGCAGTGGCCTCCCACCACCAGGGACAATATTGCCTATACTTTTTTAGGCCCATAACTCCATACAATTTTCTGTCAAATCAAAAGTCCATCTTGCGTATAATATGTCCTAGTTAGGACATATTTAAAGAGGGACAGTCTCTGGAGGAGGACATCATTTTTGGCCAGGTAGAAGGTCAGCTGAAAAGAGGAAGAACCTAAACAAGACGGAAGGACACATGGCTGCCACAGAGGGCTGAATCATGACCACTGTGAGCCTGGCACAGGACCAGGCATGCTTCTGTTCTGTTGTACACAGCGGCACTGTGAGCTGGAACCAAGCTGATGGCACCTGTCGGCAACAAAGATCAATCATAACTTAACTAGTAATCAGGCCGCCAGGGCATCATAGACAGGAATTAAAACCTAACATTAGGTGAAGTTACAGTGAAAGCTGCTGAGCTTTTTTGGAATTGCATGTGACATCCTCAAGTGATGGACAAATGAAGGCCCACCAGGAAAGTGGACCTTGTGCGCAGTGGGTGCTCTCTCTGGCTTGAAGTTGGAGAAAAGAATCCTAATTGGAACAGCTTCCAAACAAACACTCGAGTTTTGCTCAGCAGACAGTGTGGTGCTTCTTTTTATAACCCGCTTTTGCTGCTAACACAAATCTCCTTTCCACGGCCACATGTGAGGGTATCTGAGAAAGAGTGTCACAGCAGTACTGAAGAGGCTCTGGAAACTACAGGCACTGAGCTGGGCCTGGGACTGGTAGAACTGCCAATTATTTCCACAGTTGTGGCTGATCTCCCCGGCTTTATCCTCACCCCCTACGTGCACACCCGCTCCTTCCCAATGCTGCTGGAGGCGTGGGGATTACAGTCAGGAGGAGGCAGAAAATGGCCTCGTGGATCCCAAACAACAGTCACTTCCTCTGAAAAGGTTCATTTTGTGCTCTTTCCCACACAAGTAGCATACAACTTTTGCCGTAAACAAAAAGACAAAGAGGCTCTCATAAATAAGGTTCTACACTGTCACAAAAGATTTTACTCCACGTGACCTATCGGGTATTCAGATTCTACTGGCAATGTCATGGTCAGGAAGGTCTGTCACAAAGCAGTATAAACCAGATTAATATATTAGAACTGCCCCATAGAGTTTCCATGGAGCACCTGGCAGATTCAAACTGCCGACGGTTTGGTTAACAAACACAGCACTGAGCCCACTACTCAAGTTTCCTCGTGGTGTAAATAAAGCAACCCCTGATTTCTGGCCTATTTGTAAGGACAATGTTGCTTTTACCCTGAAAATTGTCTAGTCTCCACACTGTGCTGGTGAGGGCTATCCACAGAAAAGGACAGGGAAGACCTGCAAAAGGACATTAGCCCATAAAAGCTATCAGAACACCAGGAAAAAGCATCAAAATCAACTTTTTCAGAAAGTAATTGCAGTCTTGTGATAATCCAAGGAGCATTTGTTGAAATCAGCTGGCTCTCGGTAAGTCTCACAAGCTTTATAGACTTTTAACTTGGCCCATTCCCATCCCCGTCTTACCACCTCTGCAATAACAGTGAAAACCAGCACCCTAATAAGCTACTGAAAGAGCCAGAACAGGTCTGGAGTTCCCCCAAAGTACCGTTCTTAGAAACTGCATCCTTGTAATTGTTACCGTTAGACTAGGAGGGCAGCTCCATTCACAAGCCTTGTTTTTGCACACCTGGCTCAGATTTTCCCCATGCAAACGTGTTTTTCCCAGGGATATTTGCCAAAAACAATCAGAGGCAAATGTTTAATATCACAGCTACCAGAGTCAGAGATAACACATGCTGATCAGAAAACTTAAAAAGAAAAGCTTGGTAACAAGACAATCAGGGGGACCTTTGGAAAGTTTCAACACATTCCTGGCATCCAGAAAGCCACACACAATCACAAAGCTGTGCTTACACACAGGAAAACTTAAGAGGACCCTAAACTCTTGACCTTGGCCTGACCTTGAGGTAAAGGATGGTTATACAGTCGCAACAGCAAGTGAAGGTGAAAGCAGAGTTGTAAGCTAGATGGGCACTAAGACATGCCCTAACACACACAGATGCATCACTTCCAGACACTGAAGAAAATCTCTGTTGTCATTAGATGTCCCTGAAACTGAACAGTTACACACCACAAAACAAACTTGACAGAACTGATTCAAGAAGTGACTATACAACCAAACAACAGTCAACAGCAACAACAAACCACAGGGAGGGACAGGCTTTTGATTTCAAGAATCATCATTTTGTATTATTTAAAATACACAATTTTCAACAAAAAACTAGGTGACATGTAAAGAAATAGAAAAATACAGCCCATGCACAGCAGAAGAAACAGGCAGGAGAAATTGTCTATGACAGAGTCTAGACATTTGGACTTAGGAGACAGACTTTAAATAAAAAAAAAATTTTTTTTCTAATTATGATTGAGTGAAAGTCTACAGCCCAATTTGAATTTGCATGCCCGCCTATCTGCAGCTCCTTCTGCTCTCCTTGCCTGGTGACAGCACACAGAGTGATCATAGCATGTGTACACTTTATGGTTCTACGCATCTATAGAATGAATCAAATTTTAAATATGTGAAAAGAACTACAGAAAAAGACGAGATGTGCGGCTCACCAAACAGACATTATCCACAGACACACACTACAAAAAGAACCAAATATGGACTCCGGAGTTGAAATATAAAATAACCAAATTGAAAAATTCAGTAAAGAGAGAAGCTGAAAGCCAATATATGCAGGCATAAGGGAAAAAAACAAACAGAAAAATTACTACAAGCCAGTTGAAATAATCTAGTTTAAGGAACAGAAAGAAAATAAATAGAATGATGAAAAATGAAGAAAGCTTCACAAATCTGTGGAACACCCGCAAGCAAATACTAATACAACATGAGTCCCACAAGGAGCAGAGAGCAAGATGAGGAGAAGTAGTAGGAGACAAACTAGCCCAAAACTTCTAAAATGTGTAGAGAAACATTAATCTATACATACAACCAAGCACATCAATGAACTCAGGCAGATACACTCAGAGATACACCTAGACCCACCATAATTAAAGTGTCAAAAGACAGATTCTTGAATTCACAAATACAGAAGCAACTCACTACACAGAATGGATCCTAGTAAGATTAACAGATAATTTCACATCAGAAACCACATAGAGCAGATGACAATGGGGGGACATTTTCAAAGCACTGAAAGAAAAAAATAACTGTAAATCAAGAATTCTATACCCAGCAAAACTATCCATCCAAAAAATAAAGGACAAAACAAGACATTCTCAGATAAACAAGTGTCCTTGACATAGACAAGGTCACTCTACTCAACTATCAGGCTGCTCGTGTGTGAGAGAGGTTGGGGGAAGCTTCTAGGGTGCAGAGGCCTTGTATTGCTTGCCCCAGTTGGTAATTACAAATTTACTTTGCAAGAATTCATTAATGGTACATCTACTTTTCTGTGTACCCTTATCTGTGTTCTGTGCCACAGATTAATACATACACACAAGCTTTCTATCCTCGTAGGCACAAAATTATCACTTTATATTCCTTAATTTCCCACATGGAAATAACCTGAGAAGCTAAAGCCAGGTGCATGATTTAATGAGCTATTTCTCCTTCATGCCTTTGCTCCTTCTTTTCTCTGCCATATCTATTTCCTCTGACTCATCCCTGCCCTTCTTGTTAATATTCACCCTCAGGCCTTACCATATCATAAAGATTTGTTCCTGTTCCCGAAGCATTTCAAAATCTCAATGTTCCCAAGAGCACAGTACATAGCATATAGCAAGCACTAATTGGAAGTTTGAGGAATTCAAGCAAGAAGAGAATAAACCAAGACTTCTGACTAGTGCCTCACTAAGTTCAGGTGGAGCACGGCAGAATTGATTAAACTTAAAGGCATCACTGGAAAAGCAAACGTCTATGCTGAAACAATCAGCAAAAAAGTGTTTTGTCCATTGTTAAAAGTGTTTGTTCAGTGTTAAAAGTCCATTTCAGTAACACTAGGTAGTAATGTCTGATAAGGTCAGAAACAGAAACTAGGGCAGAGCTAGTCTTTTCTGAAATTTCACTGTATTCTGATTAATATATTAGAATAATTCTCATAAAAATTTCTGACAGTGAAATCATGTCTAAATCAGAGAGTGGATGATCCTTTCTTAACATGTTGCACAGTTGTGTTGGGAAGAGGCTGAGAAATCCTTCCACCCATGGCAAACAGAGCAATTCTCCCAAATCCACAGGACACTCCTTTCAAGGTTTTAGTTTAGACCCCTCTGGGTGGGATCTCTCTCCCTTGAAATACACTATGAGTATTTATTTTTGTCAATCATCCTTTCTGCTGCCATAGAGAGCAGAAGGTATATATACACCATCACTACAGAGAAGAAAGGATAGGGTTCTCAGCGGGACAGGAAGGCGTCCAGCCCCCAAGTCTGAAATGCTCTTCCTGCCATGGAGGCTTCCAACCCACCTGGAAGAGGAAGGCGTCACCCAAGGAGTTGCTGAGGCAGAAGACGAAGTCCTTCTTGGGGTGCTCAGGCACAGCCTGCACGATGCTGTTCTCAACCCAGACGGCGTGTTTGGGGATGCTGTTGTGGTCTATCCCAGACCTGCCATCACCCTCGTAGAAGAAGAGCGTGCACCCTGGGGAAACACAGGGGGATCTGCATGAAACTGTCTGACAATGATCACCTGTGCCCTGTCAACAAAAAGAGAAGGGAAACTCAAGTATGTGAAACCCAGGGAGCCAAGGGAATGGGGCCACACCTGGACTGGAGTTTTAGACTGGCTTAGAGGAAAGCTTTGTTGCTGTTGTCAGCTGCCCCCAAGTTGGCCCCCAATTCATGGCGACACCACGTGCAAGGGGATCAGACCATCATGATCCACAGGGTATTCCCTGGTGGACCTTTACAGAAGCAGACTGCCAGGTCTTATCCTGGAAGTGGGGCTGAACCCTGTTTGGCATCACAGCCTGAAGGGAGTCTCCGTGAGAGGTGGGTGGTGGCGGTGTGTAAGGGGCACTGGCTAGGAACTCAACCCAAGGCTCCCACATGGAAGCAGAGGACCACACGCCTGAATCACCACTGTTCCTTAGAGAAAGGCAGAGATTCAAAACTCATCGCTTCCCAACCTGCAAGGAACTCCTCCCTGTGTGCACAGGTGAACTTCCGTTTCATGGCCAAAAAGTCAGAATCAACCTGATGGTAACTGTTGTTTTTTATTTACTTCTGTTCAGGAACGTTTCATTACTGGTATCCTGACAGGCATATGGGGACCTGGGGGCCCTGTCACTTGCCTTGTGTGAGAATCAGCAGCCAGCACCAGG
Organism: Heterohyrax brucei; assembly: GCA_028571685.1. Classification (NCBI taxonomy): domain Eukaryota; kingdom Metazoa; phylum Chordata; class Mammalia; order Hyracoidea; family Procaviidae; genus Heterohyrax; species Heterohyrax brucei. Next base: position 79,160,770 of record CM053148.1, on the reverse strand, counting down.
CCATCAGAGCCTATTCCCAGTGTGTCACCTGTAAAGATGCCACCAGAAACTCCTGAAGACATTCTGGGTTTCCTGACCATGTCTTTGGAGAAATCAGCACAATACTGACGTCAAGTATTTCAAGGATAAGAAAAGAAATTCCAGACTTCTTGGCTCAGATCTTGCCTATAACATGTTTTTTCTAGAAATAAGCTGCATCCATTTTCCCACAGAAAGAGGAAATACACAGACTCCTAATCCAGGCTAACCGGTGGCGTAAAACTAGTTAAGACAGTAGGGACTGAGATTGTGCCAAGGTGTGTGGCAGAGTGGCTTCTACAGGCATCTCCTGTCACTGCCTATCCCTCAGGCTCAGCCCGCTTTAACAGCAATGCCGAGCTGAAGACCCACACCCGACTGACGGATGCCAGTCTCAGGGGAAGCCTGGGTTCAGCTTTCAGACTTTTCTCCCTATTTCAACATAAACTACACAGTCAGTTTCCAAGATCTTCCCAGCCACAAGCATGACCCTTGCTGTATGAACTTCCCAGACCTTAAACACACGGTCTGATCACTAAATGGGCACATCAGCCCAGGGGCTGGGATAAGAAGGCTGAGGGGTGGGGCAAGAAAGTTGGTAATGGGGAAGCCGAGGTGCAGAAAGGGAGAGTAGTGACAGGTCACGGGGTGGGCAACCAGGGTCACAAAATAGCATTCATTGTTGAATAACAAATGAATCTCCTCAGTAAACCTTTATCTAAAGCACAATAAAAAAGATAGTAGGATCCATTCAGCTATAACATGACTGGCATAAGACCTATTTGGCACACATGTGATCAGCAATATAAGTGACGTGTATCAGTGGACAAGCTATACTGAACTCAGGGATTTGATTTCAGCACCCAGCATTCTATATTACCACCTAGCAGCTGCTGACACAAAGGACCCCGTCACAGCTGAACACAGCAGACAGGTACACACCACCCATTCATTTCCCATGGTCCCACTGTGACCACAGACTCCACCTAGCTCACTGCCTGATGCTGCTGAACTAGAGACTTTCCCATTTTTGTCCTCAACTCCATAACTCAGGATCCACAACTCAGGAACCTGAATTCTTTCTTGCCCCTGTGTCCATCAAGCTAAATTTGTCTTTTTTTTTTTTAAATTAACATCCTGTTCTCTGTGATATTTAGTTTTATAAATTAAGATGCCTTTTTAACTATGCAGGTAATTTAGAGGGGTTCATTTTAGTTGTCTGTTAAAAAGTTGTACACATATTTTTAGTTGCATGACTTGCATATACTCTGCCCCCAAACTGTTTCTACAATAATCTTTGTTATTTTGAAGATCTCTAGGTTCTTAAGAAATGTGCCCATCACAGTGTAGTAGATTATCTATACTTTTGATTCCTGTGCCTGAAGCTAATACAGAAAGCCAGAAGGAGGAGGAGGAGAAGAGGAAGGAGAAATCAGAGGGGAAAACTTTTCTCTTGTAAGTAAGTGGTTCTCAAGAGCAATGTTGTCCACCTCCACCTCGACCCCCCGCCAGGGACCCCAGGGCACTACCTGGAGGCATTTTTGGTTGTCATAAACTTGTGGGGAGAAGGGTGCTACTCGCATTCAGTGGGGAGAGGCAAGGACACTACCTAGCATCCTACAGAACCCAGGACCATCCCCATAACACAGAATAAACTGGCAGAGTCAACGGCATTGCTGCTGAAAAAGCCTGCCCTACAGGACTGCAGGACTCACTGTGCACTAGTGACAAGCAGCTCCTTTGACTCCAGAGAAGGAATTGTGCCACAGCAGGACATGAGAAAGAAGTGTGTGGGTAACAAATGGGGGACATTCTCAAATCTAAGCCTGTGCACCCACAGCACATTGTATGGTCCCCCAAAACAGTGAGTGTGAAACATTCCAACTTTGAGTTGTCTTCACCCATGGGAGTTGCAGGAACTGTTCCCACAGTACAAAGTGTTTAAAACCAGGTTTTGCCCAACAGTCAACTGGGTCCCGTTTTAAGACGAGGAGCGCAAAGCAAGAGCAGATACCAAACTCTACGCCTCTGCCTGCTCTCAATCTGTGTACCTTTCAGCTGTTCGCGGAGACAGTCCAGGGACTTATCTAAGTGAAATGTTTTTAAAAAGAAATGAATGGATAAACAAAGATGAATGGATAAACAAAGCACGGTCTACATGTGCGATGGACTATTACGCAGCCATAAAGAGGGACGAAGGTGAGATGCAGCCCAACGCGGGAGAACCTCATGCTGCACGACGTCTACTAGACAGAGAAAGACGAATGCTGCAGGATCCCACTTAGCTGAAATAAGAGACTATCTAGAAACTCAGGATGATTCTGGGGGTGTAAGGAAGGGGAGGGACAGGCTCTGTTTGGGAGGCACTAGGTTGATGCCAGCCATGGTGGGAAAGCTTGGAAAAGGAGAGTGACGATGTTGGTACAACCTGAAAGAGGTGCTCACTGAGCTGTAACAGTGCAAGTGTTTTAGGGTGTGTATTTTCACCACAAAAGAGAGATGAAAAGAAAAAAAGGATGACTCTGACATGAAGGGTTACTCGGACAAACATCTACCCCACAGTTCCCAGGGGCGCTGCCTTTTCCCTCTCAACATTCGTGAGCTGCTGAGAAAAAGTCAGCAGCAAGTTCTTCTTCTGAGTGACAAGGACAAAGCTCCAAGAATGTCAACGCAGAATGCGGACCTGTCAGGATCAAGCAGCAAAGGGCTCGGTGGCTCTGCGTTCTGGGCCTGCTTCCTGTCAGATGGTGCCACTCAGATCTGGGTCAAAAGGAAAGAGAAGGCTCCCTTCTCCACTGTGCTCCTGGGCTGTGCTCTGGACACCCACACGCTGGCTTCCTGTGTCACTTGTTCTCTAGGGGGACAATGAAAACAAAACAAGCCCCTCTGCCAGCTCCAAAACAAAATACTGTCCAATTATTTTTATTCTAAACCTCTAACACCATCCTCAGATTTAGTGTGACCAAAAACCACCTGGAAAGATTATTTAAATTGCAAATTCAAGGCCCCCAGGCAAATGTCCCAACTGGACAAAGCAAGGGGTAAAGCCAGGAGCCACCACTTCACCAGGCACCTCAGGTGACAGGTAAAGCCAAGTGGCCTTCCTGTGGGGCTTTTAGACTTGCAGCATAAGACAGCAGGACTGTGTGGAAAAGGACATCAGCCAGGGTTGCACAAAAACGACAAACAGTCAATGTCACTGAATCACACATGTGAAAACTGCTGAACTGGCCAATGTTTTGGTATATATAACTACATATGTATATTTACCATAATAAAAATAGTACAGAATAAAATATTTCTTCCCTCAGAAAAAGGAGATGGAGGGGCAATGGAGAAGGGAGGGGAGGGGAGGAAAGGAGAAGGAGGGAGAGGTGAGGAGAGGAGGGGGAAGATGAGGGAGGAGGAAGATGAGGGAGCAGGAAGATGAGGGAGGCAGAGGGGAGAGGAAGGGGAAGGAGGGTAAGGGAGAGAAGGATGGAAGAGTGAGGGGGGAAGGAGAGGGGAGGGGGAGGGAGGGAGAGGTGAGGGGAGGAGGCGGGAAGGAAGGGGGGACAGGAGGGCAGTGGATGGAGGGTGAGGGAGAGGGGGAAGAGGAGGGGAGGAAAGGAGAAGGAGGGAGAGGGGAGGAGAAGAGGAAGAGAGGGAGGGGAAGAGGGAGATGGGAGATAGGTGAGGGGAAAGAGGAGGACAGAGGGAAAGGAGATGGGGGAGGGGAGAGAAAAGAAAGGAAGATACGCAGTCAGCTGGACAAAATGGTCTAAACCACAGTCCTAGATTAAAAAAGCAACACACACTCGGCACCAGTCAGTGAAGCGAACACTAAGGCAGGCTGCCACAGAGGACTGACCCTGCAGATTCTACCGGGGTGTCTGTCTGGGGCAGGAACAGCAGGCAGAAGAAGAAGGAGTCCTGCACCTCCTCTCGTCCCTGCCCCAGGAGCAGAGTGCTGGGGATGAGCAACTCTGACATGACCTGAGCCACTGCCCAGTGACATCAGGGCAGTCACGCAGGAGAAGGGACACTAGCCGTGTCCCAAACACTTCCATTCAGTGAGATTCTTCTCCTAGTTCATACAGGAAAGGGGAAAAGTCCATGTATGTGCAAACTAAAGAGTTTTTCAGAAACTGAAGTTTTATTTTATACTCATGTTAAATCTTACTCTGTGTACTATAAAGATGGCATTTGATTTAGCCTGGTAAATAAAGTTTAAAGTTCAACATCAATATTTCACAGGATTTTCCAAGGCAAATACTACAGTTGCAAGTATGTCGACTTTTGATTGAACTGCTGTACCAAGATGGACACTGAAAATGACAAAAAGATGTGCCAAGGACTCTGACTGTAAGACATTCTTGGAAGGAGAACAAGATTTAACCACCCAGCAAATCCAAAAACTGGACACAAAGAAAAAGCATTCTACACCAAAAATGCATCAGCATTAGACACACAGCTTACATAGCATGAGGGAAAGCTGCCCCGCAGAATCAAGAAGGATGTGTGGACAGCTGACTGTCCCCCAAATGCATTTTCCCTTTCTTGTACAGAAACAGAACACTGAGTGCTCAGAGGCACCCAAGAAGACCCAGGAGAAGTCAATTATCCCTGCCTCCCTTGCAGCTAGGCATGCCTCCCTTGCAGCTAGCTCTAATTCATTTTTGGCCAACAGAATACAAACATAGTGGTTCATCAAACTCCCAGGCTGCCGCTCACTGAAAAGGGATGTGCTCTCCATGTCTTCAATTCCCGGCTCCTGCTGTCTGGCAAGCAGACCTGGTAGTACACTGCTGTGACCACACACCCCACGAGTCAGAGTAGCACTGCGCTCCACAGAGTTTCCAATGGCAGATTTTTCAGAAGTAGATCCACAGGTCTTTCTCTGTACAGACTCAAACCCTCAACCTCCTCTCTAGCAGCCAAGTGCCTAGTTAACTATTGGTGCCACCCCAGGGCTCATTCTGACCACACAGACTAAGGTACTTATCTAGGGGTAGAGGAGCAACAAGTCAGAAGGAACCTGGGCCCCGGACAAATGGATAGTCAAGCTCATTGCACAGCGTGACCACACCAACCTGTGACAGACAGGAGGGAAATCAAGTTCTGCCTTGCCTCAGAGGCTGTCATTGCAAGAACCTGTGACACACAACAAGACCTATATTCCAAGTAACACACACCCTTCCTGAAGCCACAGCTGGCACCTTAGGGTTGAGAACCCCCCCAAACCTCACTTATCTCACAGGGCTGGCCAGAAGCAGCTTTGGGTCCATCTCACTGAGCTGACCTGTAGCTGCTCTCTGCCTCTAGGACTGGACATCCCCACTCCGCCACAGTTGATGGAATCCGTTATCAAATGGCCTGTTTTATCCACCTCACTTGGCAAGGCCATGCTGCTTCCTCCTGTGCTCCTGCTCTACCTTCCTGGGAACCAAGCCAACCTGTCCTGCCACTCTGCTTTAAAGCCAGCTTGTGACAAAAGTCAAGTTGGCTTGACACATATTTCTCCTTTTAAACCACAGTGTATTATCATCTCTACATCACAAAGATACACGCAAGAACACAGACACAGATTTTACAAAACTAAGATGACAATGAAGAGAAACCCATAAGAGAATCACGGTTATTAGCGAACCACAACTACGTGATACAAGCATGCACGTATCTACCCACAAAACGAAATTCAGCTGTGTCACGGTGACTGACCTTTGCCTAAACATATGATGGCTTTTTCCAGTTGTCATCAAGGTGACTCTAACTCAACTCATGGCAACTGTCAAGGACTGAATTGTGTGTGGCAATCTAGCTGGGCTGTGATTTCCAGTACAGGGTGATTTTCTGGTGTGTTGCAAATTCCACTCTAGAGATTAATGAGGGAGGATGGAGGTTGTTGTATTACAGAGGCAGGGCTCAATCTATAAGGCTGTATCATGCCTTGTGACAAATCTCTTGGGATATGAAAACGAGAGGAGAAACAGGGGGACCTCATGCCATGAAGAAACCTGCACCCAGACCAAAGTGTGGTGTTTTAGACCCGAGGTCCCTGTGCCTGAGAAGCTCCTCAACCAGGAGAAGATCAAGGACAAGGACTTTCCTCCAGAGCCAACAGAGAAAGAAAACCTTCCCCTGGAGCTGACACCCTCAATTTGGACTTTAAGCCTCCCTTACTGTGAAGAAGTAAATCCCTCTGGGTAAAGCCATCCACCTGCAGTGTTTCTGTAACAGCAGCACTAGGTGACTGAAACAATGACTTGTGGGCACCAGTGTCAAACCCTGCTCAACACAGTTTACAATGGCTGGTGTTTCAGAAGTTCATCACCGGGCTTCTCTTTTGAGGTACCTTCAGGCAGACTTGAACTCACAACCTTTTGGACAGCAGCTTAGTGCAGTAACTCAGGACTGCAACTCTGTGATGGCTTAGACATGCAAATACACATTAGATTCAATGCTATGGATTTAGAAATATCCTCTTTTTTTAAACTGAAAAAGAAAGATTTTCTTTGGATTCAATGATATTCCCTCCAAAACAGACACCTTTCATGATACTTTTTTATCAGCTTCAGTGAGCCCACACAATATATACATGGAACTCACTCTTCAAAGCTGCCATCAGAACCAGCCAGAAATATCAGACACCTAGCTAGACCTGAGATAAGATCCCTGGGTGGCACAAGCAGTCTGTCCTCACCTACTCACTGACAGGACGGAAGTCTGAACCCACCCAGCAGCAATGCAGAAGAAGGTCCTGGCAATCTGCTTCACTGATGACCAGAGCCAAGCACTGCTCTAGAGAGCAGTTCTGCCTGTTACACACAGGTGGCCGTGAGTGAGAACCGACTCCACGGCATGCGGCCTGCAGACATCAGGAGGTTCCCTGGCCTCGCTGGGAAAACAGCCAGCAGGGTACCACTAGGGTCTGTGCACACCAACACATCCCACACAGAGTGCTCCAGCCAGCCTGTCCCCTCGCCTTTCAGGGACACCCCTAGAATCTGTGCTCACTGACGCCTCACTCACCAAGAGCTCCAGCCAGCGCCCCTCGTCACCTTTCAGGAACGCCCCTGGAATCTGTGCACACTGACGTCTCACTCACTGAGCGCTCTGGCCAGGGCCCCCCCTCACCTTTCAGGGACACCCAGTAATGCTTCCACTTCCTGCGGGTGGCTGACTCCACCTTCTTGTTCTTCTTGTGCACCAGGAAGTTCTTGACGGCCAGGGCGCCGGCCTTGCGCACGGTGCCCTGCGCGGCGGTGAGCAGGACGTCCGACTGCCCGGGCGAGCTCAGGGTGCCGCTGCTCTGCTCGTCGCTGTGCGCCGAGCCGGCCTCCTCCAGGCTCTCGCTGTTGGCCGTGCTCATCTGCAGCTCCCGTCGGAAGTTCTCGTAGACGCCCTGGCGGGTGGCGTCCCCCGTGGAGCTGCTCCCGCTGTCGCTGCCCACGAAGGCCCGACCAGCGGGGGGCGAGTAGCTGGAGTTGGTGGCATTGGAGCGTCTGGAGAGCAGGTCCGTGTCGGTGGTGGCACCCTCGATCCCACTGTCAGCAAACTCGCTGCCCTCGCCCACGTTAACATCCTTGGGAGTGGAAAGGGAGAGAAAGAAGACGGGCATCAGACGGAGAAGCAGGCTCGGGTGGGCCGTCTCGGCTCCCCACCTGTCCTGGACCAGCCACCCTCGCCTGCTGGACCCCACAAACCCAACTCAGCCACCAAGCCACTCAGCAAGCACAAAGCCAGCCCAGCGCGGACACTACTAGTTTGAAACATTCAAGAAACAAAAAGGAAACAAGGATTGCTTCAAAGACCTTGTCATCTGTCTGGCTTAGGTGGCTGACAAAGTGGCAAACCAGCTACCCAGAGCCTCCCACTGCCATGCAGAGAGGGCCCAGTCACTGCACCCACACCCTCCTCAGCGGCCTCGGAACTCTTGAGAAACTCTGCAGGCTGGTGAGGAAGAAGGAGGGATTTACCGTCCACAACCCAGTCTCTATGGCTGACACCTCTGTGTTTGCAATAAGGGCCCGCTCAGGAGCCCGTGTCACAAGGTGCACGTCTCACCCACTCACCCAGCAGGGACTCATGACTCAGGACCAGGCAAGAGTCCTCCCCATCTCCTCAGCTTTCCTTCTTGAAAACAAGCAGCCTCCCACTCTGCACTGAGCTAAACCAGTCCACAGGGCCCAGGGCTCCACCACGGGGCTCTCCGATTACCTGGCCCTTTCAAAGCTGGGATGCTAAGAGTCCACAGCAAGCTACCCGCTGCTGCCCGGGGTCCAAGTGACAGCTTGGGGCAACTGCCAAGAGGCTAGGGGTATCGATTCCCAGTTGAACAACCTTTAGAACATCCAAGCCACTGTCCCTGCCCCAGAGCTAACCATTTCTGGGACAGACAGGTCTGTTCTTCCATCAGCAACTTAACTGCCCTGAACTGCAGCAGGTATTTCCATCAACAAACATTAAGAAGCAGCAATGATCAACGGGGAGTACTCTGGGGCAGTACCGAAGTGTTCAGCTGCTCACCAAAAGGTTGGTGGTTGGAACGCACCAGCTGCTCCATGGGAGAAAGATGTGGCTGTCTGCTTCCCTACAGAATGTAGCCTAGGACACCCTATGGGACAGCTCTACCTTTTCCCATGTGGCTGCTATGACTCGGAACTGAATTGACTGCAGGGGGTTTTGGTTTTTTCACTTGGGATTTCCACCTCCCCCCAGTGGGAGATGAGGATTCTGTAAATGTTCCCAAATTTAGACTCATTTTCCTGCCTCAAGTCCTGCTCCAGAAGAAGGTAAGAAAAGGAAGGAATCTGCTATGTCTTCTAAAAAAGCAAAGAGGTGCTTCTTGGTAAACAAGGGAAAGATAAACTCCACAAGCAGCAAGGTGGTAAGAGCAAGACCAGCTCAGCTTATGAGAACCAAGTAAACTTCCCTTAAGGCAGCCAAACAACGCCACTCATCTCCACATGGAGTCAATTCCAACAGACGGCAACCACAGGTGTCAGAGGAGAGCTCTGCTCCCCAGGTTTACAGTGGCTGAGTTCTTGAAGTAGACAGATAGCCAGCACTTTCTTCCAAGGCATCTGTGGGCACTAGACCCTCCAACCTTTTAGGAGTAACTGTTTGCACCACCCAGGGACTGCCCAACAACAGGCACCTTGCAATTCCCAGAGCTCCAGAACAGGGAAGAACCTTGGGATGTGATCTCCTGGATCACCAGGCCAGGACACCAGGACTCAGAAGGTCAGTAGTCTTTTGGGTGGGAGACCTGAGGTTGGAACCCATGAGGCCAAGTACCAAAGAGATAGCTACCGGACTCGCGCCTTCCAGAATAAAGGAAAATGGAGAAAACCAAAAACACAGGGAAAATTCAGCTTGCCATCAAGCCGATTCCAACTCACAGAGACCCTACAGGGCAGAGTAGAACTGTGCTGACCTGCTGGTTAGCAGTCTGGCTCTTAGCCTCTATGCCAGCAGAGGTCCCACAGGAATGAAGGACAACACAACCTACAGCCTCCGACACCTCAGCCCAGAACAACTAGATGGTGCCCAGCTATCACCGCTGACCCTTCCGATGGGGGTCACAACTGATTCCCAGACAGAGAGGGAGAAAGACACAGAATCAAACGCAGCTTCACAAAAAAAAAGACCAGGCTCATCAGGCTGACAGAGGCCGAGGAATCCTGGAGACCACGGCCCCTGGAAACCGTGCTAAATGCATACAGAAGCTCCCCCTGGGGCCAGCCTTTCTGACCAAGATGAGATGGCCCTACAAAAGGAACAACACAAGTGACAGAGAAGCTTCTTCGTTCAGTCAGGTATACGAGACCCAACAGGCAAGTCCTGCCCAAAGGCGAGACTAGAAGGCAGGAAGAGACAGAAGAGCCGAAGGACTGGGTACGGGAACCCTGTGGTGGGAAGGGGTGGGGAGCTGTCACATTGCAGGGACCGCCACTCACGTCAAAAAACAATGCATGTGTAAACTTTTAAACAAGAAACTAATATGAGCTACAAGCTTTCACCTAAAGCATAATAAAGAAAAAAAACCAGGACCCATTACACTAAAACACGGCTTCCCACTGCTAGCTGCACAGAGGGCTCGAGCAGACTCTGTCCAGACACACACGCAGAGCAGTGACTTCCCCAGATCTACAACGTTCCTTCTCATTTTCCTAAAAAGAGCTAAACGACTGTTCAGAGATTTGCCTCGACTTGCCAGCAAAGAGTTAAACACCTGACAAGTTGAGGGACCAGGGAGGAGGTACAAGAGGGTGGGGGAGGGTGGGGGGCAATAGGTGTGCCCTCAAGAGTGCAATCCCTCAGTGAACCCTGCTCTCCCAAAGCATCTCTTCACCGAGAGCCCTCCTGTCTCTCTTTAAACTAAGGGTTAAAGCTCAAACACTCACCTCCTCGGGAGATTTGAGCATCTGTCTGCTCAGACCAGCTGAGACTGTGACCTTGCAGTGGCTCTGGTGGCATGTGCTCAACTATGGGACAGCCACTTCAGAGACACATGGAGTGACTGCTCCAGGTCAGAGGCCTGATGGCCAGCTGAGACAGCACACTCTGGGCACACACGGCCCTGGACAGCTGCTTGGAATGCTCTCCTATCTGGATCCTAAGAGAGGCTCCAGCCTTGTCCCCCAGGTGATGAATCAGGCTCACAAACATGTCTCTCCAATGACACATGGCCCAGCCCCATGGAGTCATGAGGTCTGGGATGTCCCAGATACCTGGACGCCTAGACCTACAGAGCCAGCTCAGGGCTCCAGCACTGTGGGAAGCATCACACATCCCTCCAGTGACATGCGGCCCATCCCACAGGGAAACTGATGCTATGCAGACCCAGTGCCATGGAGTCACGAGGTTCGGGATGTCCTAGATACCTGGACGCCTAGACCTACAGCGCCAGGTCAGGACTCCAGCACTGTGGGAAACATCACACGTCCCTCCAGTGACATGTGGCCCAGCCCATAGGGAAATCAATGCTATGCAGACCCAGCCCCATGGAGTCACGAGGTTCGGGATGTCCCACATAATCTAGACACCCAGACCTACAGAGTCAGCTCAGGGCTCCAGCATCATGGGAGGCGCTGACAACCCACCACAGGAAGTACTCCACAGCCGAGTCTCCGAGGACAGGCCCCACGTCCTGTGTCCAGACGGGCAGTCTCCAAACTGACCACAGGAAAGATGCTTATAGTCGGGCTACCCCATGCAGATTCCCAGGGGTCCTGGGTCATACAAACAGTTACCAAAAGATGTAGAGTTCTAGCTCTGAGAGGAGCCTCCGAGGAAAGATCTGGTGATCTGCTTCTGAAAAGTCAGCCATTAAAAACCCTCTGGGCACAGTTCTGCTCTGACACACGTCAGGGGGAGCCACGAATTGGGCTCACATTGACAACAGCTGGGGGTGGTGGACCCAGATTTCTAAGCACACACCAGCAGTACTCAGACAGGGCACAGTGGTCTCCATTAACAACCACAGCCAGACGATTCTCATGCAGAGGCTCTGGGAACCTCCAGGGAAGTCACCAGCCCCCTTCCAAGGCTGCATCCCAAATATCCATCATTCGCAGATGCCACCCTGTCACAGCTCCCAACCACTCAGAAGTAAGGCAGCAAGGCTGGTGTTTCTTTCCATCATCAGGACGCAAGCTCTCCAGCTGTCATCTTTCCAACGGGCTCTGCTACCTCAACCTCAAGGACACATCACACCTGAGATACCCACTTCCACTCACCCCCAGAGCACCCCTCTTCCCAGCAGCACTGGCTCCAAAAGGCTGACCCACAAGGAACACTCCCATGGGACCCCCACTGCCTCTGCAGAGAAAGCGGGTTATATTCCTTCTCATCTAGTTAGGTGGCCTGGCATCTAACCTGTCCTAGAATAGTGAACCAAACAAGGAATCCTCACCCGAAAGTCAGAGACTAGGGAAAACAGAGAGAACGGAGCCGAACAAAGAAATAACCCCAACACAGTTCCTAGCCCCTGAAAAAAAAAAAAGAAAAGAAAATCTCTACTCAATTGTATGTTACTTTTGTGAGAGTACAAAAAAATGGACTGGTGACAAGCCAATTCCAACCCAAGGTGGCCCCATGTGTGTTAGAGAAGAACTGTGATCCTCAGGGTTTTCAACGGCTGGTTCCTCACAAGTGGTCCACCAGGCCCTTCTTCCCAGACTCCTCTGGGAGCCTTGAACTCCAACCTTCTGGTCAGAAGCAGACCGCACTGACTGTGCCTGCACAGCGGAACACGTAAATGCTACTCTCCCAGGGTCGACCCCTGCAGGGCCAGCTCTGAGAGCGTGCTCGTCACCTTCCACTCACCGGCCATTTCCTGGAATGAACGTCCAGCCTGCTCTGGCTGCACGTGAGGCCAACCGTTGCCCCAGCAGCCAACAGCTGTGGGGCAGGAGCTTTCTGGGTCACTTCAGCTGAGTGACCAGAGCTCAAAGGGGATGCCATCAAAAATGAAGGGGGACGCGAGGCAAACCCCATGTCTGCAGTCACTTCTGAGAATGGGACAGGCTCACCAGCCTGGTGTGGGCTGATGAGATGAGGCTCCAGGCATTTACTTGAGGGAGTCGCAAATACTCCAGGGCCAGTTTTCTGTGTTTTGATGTGTGGGTACAATTCTGTAAAGGGGACCAGCCACCACGTACGAGGGCCCTGCACAATTCAGGGACTAGGGATCAAACGGCCGCCTGGAGTTACAACGTGAATGCAATTAGAAACGGTTTTGTGGATCACTTGGTTGAACCTCCCTGATGGATGGAGCTCGGCTTAGATCGCACTGTGTGAGAAAGCAAACACCGTGCTGGGGAGCCTGCTGCATTTCAGAGCAGCAGGTGGCTTCGCGCACAACAGACACTGCATGGGTCAACCCTAAGCTGTCCCTCTTCTGGTCTCTCATCTTCTTAGGATCCCCCAGCACCTACGTGCCCCCAACACACACAAGCCCCTGCACACACAAACAGCTGCTCTGGTTCTCCCATGTCCTCTGATCTTCTCAGACCAGAGAGTTTACCTGCAAAGGAAGATGTGGAAGCAGAGGCGTGGCTTTTAGAAATATTCCAAGGGGCACTGGGATGTGTGTAAGGTGGGATGGATGCCAGGGCAACTAAACATGTTGCCCTTAGGTCGATTCTGACTGGTGCAACCCCACAGGTACAGAACAGAACTGCCATACAGGCATTTCCTGGCTGTCATCTTTAAGAAGCAGATCACCAGGCTTTTCTTCCTCAGTGCTGCAGGTTGAGGTCCAACTGTCAGCCTTTCCCAGCGAGTACTGAGTCCAAACCCTCTGTATCACCCAGGTTTGGTTTCAGGACGGAAGCAAAACACACTGAAACCCACTGCCATCAGGTCAACACAAACTCAAAGTAACCCCATCAGACGGAGGAAAGGTGCCCCAGAGGGTGCCCAAGAAGCAGCTGGGGGATTCGAACTGCTTGCCTTGCTGGAAAGGATCTGAGTTCTTTAACTACTGTGCCACCTAAGCAAGTGATTCAACTGGCTTCTGCCTCAGTTTCCTCAACTTCATGATGAGGGGGGCAACAGCATCTATTTTAAGAGTTGTTTTGTAAGAAGATTTTGTGAGAATGAACCAGGTGACCCAGGAGAGGTGTCTAGAACTGTGCCCAGCACACAGGCAGCTGCTCAGACACGGGACCCGTAACTACGGCTTCCACTGCAGGGACGGCAGCGCCTGGCTTGAGATGAGCTTCTGACCCTGTACGGAGTTCTGTAGCTGAAGAACGAGGGGTCTCACGGGAAAGGTAGCCAGGCGGCGGTGTGCGAGGGCATGAGCTACCTTTTCCTTATTTTCATTCACAAACCAGAGAAAACAGTCGTGTTTTTCACATTGTCAGTGAATAGCTAACGGGCAGCGTTACCAATAACTGTCACACCTGATCTGCTACAAACAGCACAGTACCCTTTGTCATCTTGCGGACAGGGTCCATGCAGATGGGCAGTGTCCCTCTGACTCTTTGATCCTAAAGTTTGTAATGTCTACCCCCAACCTCCTCGCATCCATCCCACCTTACACACATCCCAGCGCCCCTTGGAATATTTCTAAAAGCCGCGTCTCTGCTCCCACGTCTTCTTTTGCAGGTAAACTCTCTCCTCCCTTTTGACTTCCCAGCCCCCCCTTCACCGTCTCCCCACAGTTCCCAAGGGGACTGCCTCACGGTGTCTCTGGGCTGACAGCTCCAGGAAGCAAAAACAGACATGGAAGCAACTTGTCAGAGCCTGAAATTTCATGTTAGGTGACTCCCGACGGGAGAGTGCTTTGTGCCTACGTCAGTGAGTCACCGCCTCTCTGAGACTGTTGTGTGTGTGTGCCTCGAACCTGACAATCACCCTGGCTCGCTCTGTGCCAAGCAAACAAACAAGAGCTGCTGGGGCACCAGCGCCAGCTCTTGGCCCCCGGGGCTGTCACAGCACAATGGTGCTCTTCAGGGGTTCCCCAGCAGCCTGTCTGTCTTCCTCCCAGAAGCAGAGCACCCGGCCTCGGGGTGGACTTGAACCGCCGACCGCCTGGTCAGCAGCCAAGTGTGTTTCACTGCTGGCACCCCCCAGGCACTCCGTCCCCTTGCTACCCTGTACGATGGCACGTGAGCCCACCTGAGCCCACGGCGGTCGCATCAAGTCCAACCCACAGCGATTCCACAGGACAGAGCAGAATAGCCCCGTAAGGTTTCTCAGGAGCGCCCAGTGGATCTGAGCTGCTCACCTTGAGGTGAGCAACCTGAGTACTTAACCACTAGGCCACCAGGGTTTCCCAGATGTCACATACCTGGTTCCTTTTCTTTCCTCCCACTGTCACAACCCCGGTTCAGTCATCTCTCCCTCTCTCTCTTCTGTCTTCCTCCCTCTAACCCATCTCACACACCACTGCTGGGTTGCTTTCCAAAAGTGACATCAAGGGCTCTTGAGAAGAAGTCCTGGCAGAAGGACGTGAGCTCTGGACGCATCCAGGTACCGAGGTCACTGAAGAACGGCCTCCAGTGCCTGCTGCCATCCCTTCCTGCTTCTGAGAGCACGCATCCTTCAAGACTCAGTGCAGGTCTCTCCTGCTCCCCACTGGTCCTCCCTCCTCCCGTTGCCATGCCAACCTCCCACAGCATCCGCTGGCCAATTCTGCTCTGGCCACCCTGGCCACCCCGGCTGCTCACTCATTCTCAGACACCCCAGGCATGTTCCCACTTCACAACTCCAAACCTAACTCTCCCACCCACTTCCAGTCCTTGTCCAATCTGGGGCTGGTCAGACCCAACCACCCAAACTGAAATGCACCCCTCCAATCCCCTGCTGCCTGTCACCCTTACCTTGCTCTTTTCCCATCCAGAGCCTCTAGGTTATTTATTATGTTAGTGGCTGTGCCCACAGAAGCTCATTTCCACTCAACCAGCTCTGTGAGCTCAGGGATCTTCTCTCTGATAGATGGCAGGGGCCAAGAGCAGCACCTGGCACGTGCCAGGCGGGCACTTTGTTGAATGAATTGAACTGTTGTTCCCTTTCAGCTCCAATCTCAGAATGCGGAAAACTGTTTCTCACGAACATGTTTGAGCTGGATTTAAAACTTAAGGATTGTAAGTATTCGGTTTGTACTCAAATAAAGACAAGGTGGGAAATAAACTTTAAAACTTAGATCGGTGGTGACCTGTGAGTGACACAGGGTGGTGATGACCTTTGTGACTACAACCAGAGTTGCATGAATTCACTTACTCTTTCTTTAGCTTTTTTAACAGTAGAGAAGATAAGAGACACATATTAGACTGTCTTAAGCCCCAAACCAGAGATTCTATAGAGTAGGAGTCCAAGCAAAGCAGCCCCCAGGACAAAGTGAGAAGCCCACTGGGTGTCCCTCAGGTCTCCCTGGAGACACGGGGAGACCACGTCAGCCCTGTGGGGGGGGGGGCAGCTTCACGGCCGCATCAGAGGGGGTCTTCCACTCGGAAGCTGTCAGCGCTGACCCCAGCCCTTCTTCCCTAGGGACATACTCTGAAGCCAATGTCTATATTATCGGAGTGACACAGCCCGAGCTGAGGGGCACAGGTGGTCCTCTCTGTAGGCGCTAATCTAAGAATGCAACTTTCAAAGGACAGAACTTGCCCAACTGATGGCCACCTAAGGGACGGGCTCCCCAGGTGTGCTCTGAGGGGGGTCCCCAGAGATTATCTTCAACAACGTTCTCTTTCCCAACTCCCCTGGCTGTTGAGCCAATCCCAACTCATAACTACCCTAGACAGGAATAGGACTGCCCCACAGGGCTTCCGGGGAGTGGCCAGTGGACTGGAATTACCAACTTTTGGTTAGCAGCCGAGCTCTTGACCACTGCACGCCAGGGCTCCCACGTGACTAAAAACCAAAAACCCGCTGCTGTTCAGTCGATTCTGACTCATAGCAACCCTATAGCACAGAGCAGAACTGCTCTATGGAGTTTCCAAGAAGTGCCTGGTGGAACTGAACTGCTGACTTCGTAGCTGTAACCACTGCGCTACCAGGGTTTCCTCCCTAGTATGAACAAAGCACCCAACAGATGCATAACAGACTGACTCGCAGTGCAAACTTTTACATGTGATGAGTGAGCACACGCTTGTTCCCCAATTAAGTAATCCCGGTGCACTCACCATGCCCCAGGTGCCTGATAAATCAGAACACCCAAAGCGACTGGGGTGAGTCAATCCTGACTCATAGAGACCCCACGTCTTACAGAGCAGAGTTGCTCCACAACGTGTCCTTGGCTGTGACCTTCACGGAAGCAGGTGGCCAGGTCTTTTGTCTGCAGCACTACCAGGTGGTACGACCTACCCTCTAAGACAAACTGTGAACCCCAGTACCTACCTGCAGGTCTCACTGACACCCAACCATGGAACAAAAGCAAAACCAGGAAGAAGAGGCAGAAATTCCTTTCTGATCCCTTTCAAATCAAACGAAGCATTCACACTGTGTCGAAGAAAGAAGAGCTTCTTCCAGGCTCAGAGGCCACGCTCTTGGGCCAAATGGCCAGCAGGAGCTCTTTCTCTGGCAAGAAAAGCTGCTGACAGGACATTACAGACTCAACTACATCACCAGAGCAGATAAGGAGACATTGACAACTGTGATCCCGGCCCATTTCAGGGGTCCCCTGGGTCCAAAACTTCTACCAAAAGGAAAAGAATTCTTTGCAAGGAAGTTTCCACACCCACTGCCTCTTAAAATACACTGTTTGGGACATAACGGGTTCTCAAGAAACGCGTTGGATGAGCGTGCCGAACTGAGACCAGGAAGCGTGGGTGGACGGATGGCTCAGCGCACAGTTCTGGGGCTCTGCTTCAAGTCACTCGGGAGGCTCACTCAGCACGTACGGCCAACGTGAGCACGAGTCCACAGACTGCTTCCCCCCAGAGGACTAACCATCCTCACGAACCACAGTCCCCTGGCCCCAAGCCCGAAAGAACTAGACAATACCCGGCCACCACGACGACCACCACGCAGCTGGCATCACAACAGAGGTCCCACACAGAGCAGGAGGAAATGCCAAGAACAGAAAATCCAACTGACAAAATGGACCAGATTTACTGGTCTGCCAGAGGGTAGAGGAACCTGACCCTATGGCCCTAAGATCCTCTTCTGCCCTGAAACTGAAGCCACTCTCAGAGACCACCTCCCAGCCAAACATCAGCTAGGTCCGGAAAAGAAAGAGCGAGACCAGGGAGGTACGCACTCCTTAGAACAGTGAACCACACAAAATCAAAAGGGCAATACCTGCCCACACACAGAGACCGACGGCAGGACGTGGTAGAAAACCAGGATGAAAGGAGACAGGGAACCCCAGCGTGGACACGGGTGGAAGGCTGACACACTACAGGGAATGAAGTCAGCATCCTCAGGACGTTTTTTGTACAAACTACCAAATGGGACACTAATGTGCTCTATAAACTTTGACTTAAAAGCACAATAAACAGGAAAAAAAAAAGTTCCACAAAAGTAAATAAAATTATCTTTCTCTTAAAGAAAAGAAAAAGAAAACCACTTGGACACACACGATTTTGGTTCTCCTAGTGACTCGGGCCTCACGCCCAGGGACAAGAAGATGGAGTGACTTGTCCAAGGTTACTCGTGATTCTCAGTGACCTGAGGGTACCCTGAAGGGTTGGGCATCCCGTTAGAGCCGAGAAGAGGTGGCTTTATGAGGCACAGCAGGCAGTGACCTCACGGCCTTGTACTGGCAATGCTAACAAGGCATCTGGCCAAAGAAGGGAAATGCCATCCACCGAATGAACGTGAGAATCAGCCGGTCAGAGTCCCGAGTTGTCGGGACCCGTGGCGGGAGAACAGAGCCCCAGACCGTGCAACCCCAGTGTGGGACACAAGGAGACTGTCAAGCAGACGAAAGGTTCGAGTCCATGAAATCTTCCTCAAAACATATGTTAATTTATCACAATTTCAGGCAGAAGTGACAATCGTGGGCAACTGACTGTGTCCACACACCTTGTCACATGGGGCAGATGGCCCGCAGGACAGCTCTTTGCATCAAGCCCGCAGTGCCAACCTGCCTGTGCCTTCAAGACAGACCCGTGCTGCCCTTCACGTTTCAGAAACTGCAAATGCACCTGGCACCCAAGTATGTACACCGTCCAGTGCAGAGGGAACCCCAAAAAGCCAGGGGCACACGGGCTCAGCCTGTCATCCTTGCTGCAGAAAAGGCATGAGGAAAAACCCCACCAGTGCACAGGATTGCAAACTTCATGCTCACCTCCCCTCACCGTCTAAATACCTGTGCTGCTGTGACGTAATATGTTGGTACCAAGAGCTGACTCCTGGGCCCTCACCCAAGACAATATCCCTAAAATGAAATTACAGTAAGAACCACACTCTCCCTCCCTGACTGCACAAATCATGTCATTCCACTCCAGGCTCTTAAACAACCTAGTATGCCCATTTCACAGATGAAGAAACTAAGGCTCAGGGAGATTTAAGGAACTTTCCCAAAGTTATCAGGTAGATGAGTGAGGCTGGGATGTAACTCAGGGCTGCCTCGCTCTGGTACCACCAGCCAGAGCTGCCTCGAGCAGGCTTGGGGCGGGGTGACAATTCTCTTTGTTCCCTCCATGCCCCCTCCACCACTTTGCTACCTCTGGACTCTATCATCTGCCATGTCTCGGAGCAAGGTCAGGGTGTACAGCATCATCTCCTAACGGAAAGGCCAGAGTGCACCTGCTCTTTGCTGGTTTCCGGGGAGACCGATAAGGTATCAGGGCAAGTGGGCCCGAGGTGGGTTTCCAACCAGAAGCACCATCACACAGATCATTGCCCCGAACTCGGCGCAAGCCAAGGCTTCCTTTCTACGGGAAAGGCAGACCCTGCCAAGGACACAAGCAGGCAGCACTGAAGGGCATTTTATTCTTAGTTACAATGAAATCACCAATTAAGGTAGCAGGTCCTCCTTTCACTGCTAAGACACCTCATTAAAGAAATCTCTCTGAGACATTGGCGCCCCCACTCTTTCACCAGGCACTAGACCCCAGAATGGGTGGGCTGAGCATCCTCGACTCTGAGGCAGGGTCTGCCCCCTTCCATGAGCCTGTGGGCTGCAGAGGGGGGCCTGGACCCCACCCAGGTGACTCCTCCCACTCCACCTCCCTCCTGCAATGAGGCCGGCCAGCCACTCGATGACAGGAAATTGAAACAGCTCCTGGTAAAACAGACAGGCTGCCCACCGGCCAAGAGAAGGGGCCCCGGGACCCACAACCTGCGTCGGATGAAAAACGCCTCAGCAAAGAGAGCTTTCCAGCAACCTCTTCCCACCTGCTACACTGTGGTTACCCAGCGCCCCAAGCTGAGAGCCCACCCTGCCCGGCTGCCCCCTGGACAGACGCTCCCAAGGAAGCCCTGGGCAAGGGCAATGCTGCTCCGGGACGCAGTCAGGGGCAGTCTCCCCATCCCAACTCAGCAACCCGACTCCCACTCCCACCGCAGCCCCAGCCCCCTCTAGCCCCCACCCCCTAAACGCAGCACTCTAAGAGGGGGACCCAGAGAGAGACAAACCCTCCGAGGAGCAGCACCTGCCGCGACAGCCGCTGGGGTAAGCGGGCTCAAGAGGGATTAAAGGTGGGAGTTCTCCGACTCCACAGCCACGTGCTGGAACAGCCCCGCACAGCCCCCAGAGCAGCCTCCGGCCCCCACCGCTGTACCTGAGTAGTTTTGGCTCTCCTGCCTTGCATGCTGTTGCTATGGCTGATCTGTGCGTTGGCGACACCTTCGGAAAGGCAGTGCGATTTCCTACAGGGAAGCGTGTTATAATTACTGTACGCTGCAGTCTCTTCAGCGGCAGCTGGTGGCATCTTATGGTTGGTGAGATCCGGGAGATCAGACACCAAATTCCGACGACAGCCCGCACGTTTGCTCCTCGGCCCCCCGTTCGCCGTCGCCCCGGAGTTCTTCTGCGCGTACAAGTCACCCAGGGAGTTGGCCCGCTGACAGGTGCTGAGCTGCCGCGGGCTCCCCCGAGCCTCCACCCCCCGGGCCTCCTCGCCCTCCTTCTCCTCGGCGGAACCCAAGATTTCCTCGTTGCTCGTTAAATGTTCCTGGCTCAGATCAGAGAGAGAGAACTCCAGGCTGTCCTCCCGCCAGATGTCCGCAGATTTGGAGCGCTTCTTCTTGAAGTTCGCTGTTTCCACGAAGGCGGGCCCGTTGGAGGCATAGGGGCGCTGCTTCCTGCCCCCCTCGGCCGAGTAGGCGGTGGTGTCGTCGCCGTAGAGCCGGCTCTCCTCCGAGTCGGGCACGCTCGGCACGGAGGCGGCCGTGAGGACGACGCTGCTGTCCACGCTGGGGGCCATGGAAGAGTCGGTGTAGGACACGGGTCTCAGGCCCATGTCCACGCGGTCCACCCAGATTGGGCTGCCGAAGTCCTCCAGGGCGCCCTCCTGGGAGAAGGGCTCCAGGCCGTTTTCGGCCAGGGACTGGGGGATGCTCGGGGTGCTGCTGGACCGCGTGCTGACCTCCGAGCTGCGGTGGATCGCCTTCCCCGAGGAGGCGTGCCGCGTGCGCCGGCCCTTGTGCGAGAGGCGCAGCGAGCGCGACGTGTGCTTGCGCCCCAGGCCCGAGTGCTTCTCGCCGTAAAACTCGTGCGCCACATTCTGACTCTCCGCATTCCCCATGGTTTTATGGTCTGTCGCAAAGAGAAAGAAAAAGAGGAATTAATTGATTCACTAAAAAGGAGAGACAGTGCACCTGACCTCAGTGTGGGGGAGCGACAAGCTTCCAGTATGGGAGGGCCAGGGATCTGAGATCAGACCACCCTACCCGCAGGTGGCAGGTACCCGGGCTTCCACACTGCAGAGGTGCAAACTGACGTCACCTGTTGGGACTGCCGCTGGGACGGGAAGTTAAGAGCAGAAACCCGACTACTACGAGAAAAGCGCGTTTTCCCAGAGGGCGCCCGGAGCCCTGGCGCTGCACTGGTTTGATAGTCTGAATCCACCAGCCACCCCTCTGAAATCCTCAGCACAATTCCGCTCTGTCCTGCTGGGTCACACTGAGTCAGGATGGACTCAAGGACCATGGGTTTGTCTGGTCTGGGTTCACGGATACATGCCCCAGGGGTGCACAAGGGAGCCCCACTTCTGGGGAGCCCCCTGCTGTCTCCTCAACCTCTGTGTGATGGATTTTAAGTTCCAGCTGTATCCAGAAAGCAAACACCCTGAAAAGGCCAACCAGAGTGTCAGCCACAGAAGAGGCTTTTTGTTTGAAACACACCTTGGCTGGGGGCTGCCCTGGGGTCAGCCTCTGACTCACAGTGACCTGTGCAGAGCAGGATGTGGAACGATGGCATCCACAGGGTTTTCCCCAGTTGATGTTTAAAAGTAGACCACCAGGCCTTTCTTCCTCATCTGCATAAGTCTAGAGGGGCCACTGAAACTGCTCTGCAGCACTGCCACATGCAGCCCCCACTGACCGATGTGGGGAGGCTGGCCCCGAGGTGCGTGGTGGCCAGAAACCTCCTGCACAGAGGGCAAGCACTCTATCACTGACCTACCACTGACCCCACACATCTTAAAAGACCCCAAACCCAAAACTGCTTCTGGCAAGGTATTGTCAACTCACAACGGGCCTACAGGACAGAGCAGAAAGACCCTGAGGGGTTTCCAAGGCTTTCATCTCTACGGAAGCAGTCTGCCACACCTCTGTCCCACAGAGCAGCTGGCGGGCTCAAACTGCTGACCACTGAGGCAGCAGCTGAGGGCTTAACCACTAGGCAACCAGGGCTTCTCCACCCCAGGCGCTCGGGACTGTCCCAGCCCAGCCCACAGGAGACTTGGTGCCTCTCCCTCAAGCATGTGTCAAAGCACTGTGTTCCTATTTCATCAGGGCTTTGTCCACATTTCAAAATCATTTAAGAACGGAAAAACACAAAACAGAAGTTCAATGAAGTCTTCCCAATGAAATGAGAAGAAAATGGCTTTTACCTTCAATTCCAGAGCAATCCACAGATCCTGTTTCTTTGTCTTTTGGGGGAGTGAGGGGTCGGGAGAGGGAAAGGTAGGCAAAGTAGCACAGACTCCCACACACACACACACCCTGGTTGGTGGCTGACTAATGGGTTTATTTCTGGGAGCTGATCCAACCCGAAACATCCTTCGGGTGCAGAGTGCCCTGAGAGCGCCATTATGAAGCCACTGAAGAAGATTCAAGCCTCATGGGTACCCAGGTTCATCAAACCCCTCCCTACCAAAGACATCTCTCCAGGCTCTCATGGTCACCTGATGACACCACTCTGTCCCCACTTGTGAGAAACACAGAAACCTTCAGAGTGCAACAATCAAGCCTCTGTGCAGCGTTTTCCCCTCGCTCCATGGAGAGGTCCCCCTCCACCACTGCAAGCCACACACACTTAAAATGTGCACACAGAAAGGGTGGCAAAGAGAAGGACAAGAAAAGAGGAGCTGGACAGCTTCCCTGGGCTGACTCTGCACTACCTACACAGTCAACGACTCATTCAGAAAATACACACAGAGCACCTGCCACGGGCTGGCCACGTGCGAGCAGCCAGAGCACAGCAGAGAACAAAACAAGACATTCCCTCGGTGCACAGAGCTGAAATCCCAGCCAGGGAAGGTGCCTGGTAAACAGAACCATGGAGGGGGGCACAGGACACCACAGTGGGGCAACGGACTCACTGCCCCAGCGTCCACGCTGACTCAGGAGGCCCGTGTGCACAGAACAGACCTGGTCCTCAGGGTTTTCTTGGCTGTGACCCGTGGAAGCCGACTGCCAGCCCTTTCTTCCTCGGTGCCTCTGGATGGGTCTAGCACTGGGTTAGTGGTGGAGGACAAACTGTCTGCAGTCGAGCTGCTGCTGAGTCGATTCTGACTCACAACAGCCCCGTAGGACAGAGGAGGCCTGCTCCATGGGGACTCCAAGGCTGTGGTCATTACGGAGGCAGGCTGCCCCCGTCCTTCTCCAGTGAAGTGGCTGGAGGACTTCAGATGCTCACCTGTGGGTTCACAGGCAAGCGCTTAACCATTGTGCAACCAGGGCTCCTTTATGAGCCACTGAACCCCAGTGAAAACAAATCTGTCACCATGGCATTGACTCGGGCTCACAGTGACCCAACAGGACACAGCAGAACTGCCCGCCACGTTTCCAAGGCTGTAATCTGTACAAACGCCAACTGCCTCCTCTTTGGCCCCAAAATTGCTGGTGGGCTTGAACTACCAACCTCTCAGCGTGCCAGTCGGGATCTTAACACTCGTAAAATCACCTAAATGTCGTCACGGAGGGCTTGGAACTCCCTGGAGTAGACTGTACCTTCACGCTGATCTACAGAGTCCCCAGGTGGCAAAAACAGTCACATCCTCAGCCACTAACCAGAAAGTTGGCGGCTCAAATCTACCAAGAGGCACTGTCCTGGACTGAATTCTCAAACTGTGTGCACTACTTTGGCTAGGCTTTGATTCTTGGTATTGTGGCACTCAGAAACCCTGGTGGCGTTGTACTTGAAGTGCTACGTCTGCTAACCCCAAAAGGTCGGCAGTTCAAATCTGACAGGTTCTCTTCGGAGAGGCAGCTGTACCATGGGGCAGCTGTACTCTGACCTGGAGCAGCTGTACTCTGATCTGTAGGCTCATGATGATCGGAATCAGCTGGACAGAAGTGACTTTTTGATGCCCAGGAGGGTGTGGCATTCTTCCGTGCTGTAAACACCATCTCCACGATAGGAGGATGAGTGGCGGTTGTGTTGGCAGGCAAAACTCAACATGTAAAATTGGTTTGTGCTGGGAGACAGCGTCTTGAGATACAAAGGAGACAGGCTGTCGCTGACAGTAGGGGACCTCGTACCGTGAAGAGCTGTGCCTGGAGCAGAGTTCATCCTTTGCAAAGCACTGGGGGTCCCTGTGCCTCAGAAACTCCCCGTCCAGGGGAAGATTGGTAACAGGGAAATTCCTCCAGAGCCCATAGAGAAAGCCTTCCCTTGACTTTGAACTTGCAGTTTCCTGGACTGCAACGGAGTAAAATTTCTGTTTTTAAAGCAGTGCTAGATGACTAAGACAGGCACCTGGGAAGGCCAGCCTGGTGACCTGCTTGTCTGAGGTGACTGCTGTGAACAGAAAGTGGAGCACAGTTGGGACCATGCACCTCACAGGGTCGCCATGCGGCAGAATCAACCAGGAGGGCAAGGGCTTCTCCCAGTGACCTAGGAATCCCTCTACAGCTACTGAAATGAAATCTGTGACAAAAGGAAGAGAAAAGCTGCACTTAACTGTCCGATGAGGTCAGAGGTGACTTATGGAGACACTCGGATGTGAAGCCACTCGCATCCTGGACCATTCCCCAGGAGGTGACCCATCCCAGGACTCGCAGAGGGACATTCCAACAAGGGGAAGCTCCTTTACTGCAGCAAACATATTTCAAAGCCGTCTGTTCACACTTCCCTAGTCTCTCTAAGAACCCAGAAACACAATGAAAACACATACACACACACACACTCTCTCTCTCACAAAACAGTTGCCTTCGAGTTGACTGCTATGCACTATGAGCCAGTGTTGATCAGAGTAGGGTTTCCAGTGGCTGCCTTCTCAGAGGCAGGACATCACCAGGATTTCTCCCGAGAGCTGTCCGGGTGGGCTCCAGCCACCAAGTTTTCAGTCGGCAACAAGCACATTAACCATCTGCACCACTCAGGAGCTCCTGACCTGGCTGGAATAAGGCCCAAAACACCAAACCTGTCTCCAGTGAGTTGACTTCCAAGAATAGAGCTTCCATAAGGCAAATTAAAAGATCACGTTTGTATGACCATTTATGGCAGCTGTATTCCAACAACAGCATGTGCTGCAATTAACGGCAAATTTTATGTTACACACACACACACTCAACTGTGGTAAAATATATATGTGTATGTATATATATATGTACACATAGAATTTGCCATTTTTTGGAAACCTTGGTGGTGTGGTGGATTAAGTACTACGTCTGCTAACCAAAAGGTCAGCAGTTCAAATCCACCTGGAGCTCCTTGGAAACTCTACGGGGCAGTTCTACTCTGACCCATAGGGTCGCTATGAGTCAGAATTGACTCGATGGCACTGGGTTTTGTCGTTTTTACCATTTTAAGTGTTCAATTTGTATGTACTGGCCATTCTGAATCAATCACATGGTCTACTATAGAAGGAACGAAAACTTGAAGAGGAATGGTATCACACTCCTTGTGAAAAAGAACATTTTGAGATCGTTGAAGCACAATGCTGTCAGCAATAGGATAGTATCTATACGCCTTCAAGGAAGGCTAGATAATATGCCAAGTGCTGTCTAGTCGGATGTGTATTATTCAAATTTACACACCAACCACTAAGGTCAAAGATGAAGAAACTGAAGATTTTTGCTACCTTCTGCAGTCCACCATCGACAGAACATGCACTCGGGATATACTAATAGTTGCTGGTGATTGGAATGCAAAAGTTGGAAACAAAGAAAAGGACTGATAGCTGGAAAACACAGCCTTGCTGACTGAAATGATACTGGAAACTGCATGACACACTTCTGCAAGACCAGCGACTTCTCTGTAGCAAACACCTGTTTGCACCAACATAATAAGCACTTATTGTACACATGGACCTCGTCAATGGAATACACAGGAACCAAATCGACTACGTCTGTGCAAGGAGATGCTGGAAAAGTTCCATGTCAGCAGTCAGAACAAGACCAGGTGATGACTGTGGTGCAGACCGTCAACTGCGAACATGCAAGTTCAAACTGAAACTGAGGAAAACTGGAACAAGTCCACAAGAGCCAAAGTACAACCTTGAGTATTTCCTGCATGAATTTAGAGACCGTCTCAAGAAAAATTTGAAGCGCTGAACACTAACAAAGACCAGATGATGAACCATGGACTGACATCAAAGACATCATCCATGAAGAAAGCAAGAGGTCATTAAAGAGACAGGGAAGAAAGACTAAATTGGATGTCAGAAGAAACTCTGAAACCTACTCTTGAATGTCACATAGCTAAAGACAAAGGAAGGAATGACCAAGTACAAGAACGGAACAGAAGATTTTGAAGAACAGCTGGAGAAGACAAAGTAAAGTATCACAACGACATGTGCAAAGAGCTGGAGATGGAAAAGCAAAAGAGGAGAACACCCTGCATTTCTCAAGCTGGAAGAACTGAAGAAAAAATTCAAGCCTCAGGTTGCCATAGTGAAGGATTCTACAGAAAAAATATTAAATGACCCCAAAAGCATCAAAAGAAGATGGAAGGAATACACAGGGTCAATATATCGGAAAGAACTGGTTAACATCCACCCATTTCAAGAGCCAGCCAAGTAGCCAAGTGCCGTCGAGTCGGATCCGACTCATGGCGACCCTAGGGGCCAGAGTAGAACTGACCCCCAGAGTATTCAAGAGGTAGCATATAAATAATCTAGAACCAATGGTAGCAAAGGAAGAAGTCAACACCGCATTGAAGACACTGGTGGAAAACAAGGCACCTGAAATCGATGACATATTGATTGAGATGTTTCAACAAATAGATGCAGCACTAGAAGTCCTCACTCGTCTATGCCAAGAAATTTGGGGGACAGTCACCTGTCCAACCGATTGGAAGATATTCATATTTATGCCTATCCCCATGAAAGTGTTGAAAAGCAAAGATGTCACCTTGAAAAGTAAGCGAGCCTGACCCAAGCCATGGTGTTTTCAATTGCATCATATGCATGTGAAAGCTGGACAGTGACCAAAGAAGACAAAAGAAGAATCGATACCTTTGAATTGCAGTGTTGCAGAAAAATGTTGAACGTAGACCGCCAAAAGAACACACAGATCTGTTCTGGAAGAAGTACAACCAGAGTGTCCCTGGGAAGCAAGGATGGAGAGAGACTGGATCTTACATACCTTGGACATGCTGTCAGGAAGGACCAGTCCCTGGAGAAGGACATCATGCGTGGTAGAGTGGAGGGTCAGCAAAAAAAAAGGAAGACCCTCCATGAGATGGCCTGACACAGTGGCCGCCAACATCGGGCTTAAGCATAAAAATGACTGTCAGTGTTTTGTTCTATTGTGCATAGAGTTCCTGTGAGTCGAAACCGACTCATCGGCAACTATCAACAACAAATGTTGTTATTCAGGGGTATTCATTACATTAAACGCGAACAATCCTCACTACTACCTATTCCAAGTTTTCCACCACCATAAAGACAATTTCAGTACCTCCTAAAAAACGTTACTCTTTTTTGTGTGTGTGTGTATGTGTTATTGAAAGTGTACACTCCGGTTTAAATTCGTATGCCCGCCTATGTGTAGCTCCTACTGTTCTCCTTCCCTGGTGACAGCGCACTCCTCCTTTCCATTCTATACATGTCATCTCCTCTTAACAAGCTCCTGTCACCTCCTCCCTACCCTCTCCACTCCCCTTTAGAAAGAGGCCAGTAGGATAATATCTAATGGATGCATAGAACCCTAAAGTGCACACATGATATGGTCACTCTGTGTCCCCAAGTCCAATCCATTCCTGTCCAAAGAGTTGACCTCAGTAATGATTTATGATCAGGGACAGCATCAGGTCTTTATTTAAGGTTTTTTAAAAAAAAAAATCACCCCAAAACAACACAAGCATATCAGCAACAGCGGCAGCCAGGACATCATTTTGTAAGTCTAAATTAAGACACCTAGAAGTGTCCATGCATCCCCTGAGAGTAGCAACAGGGAAGCCATCAGCGACTAACAAAAAGGTTAGATGTGCAAATCTACCCAGAAGCAGCATGGTAGAAAGACTTGGCAATCCACTTCCAAAAGCATCACAGGTATTAGAGCTCAGCTCTCCTCTGCAGCATACCGGTCAACAGGTCAGAACTGACTTGAAGGGAGCCAGAGGAGGAAGAGGTGTCTGTATGTCTGTATGTTCTGCCATGAAATAACCCAAGGCTTAGAACACCTCTCAGCCGCAGCCCCAATTCTCAGAATCGCGTGAGGTTAAATTGACAAGGAGAAGGAATTATGATGAAATAAATCAAGCGTAAGAAAAAGCGGAGCTGTCCATGGCAGCAGGCTGATTTACCTTCCCCTGTCAAGTATATATCAAAAGTTTGCAAGTTTGCACTGACAGATGGACTTTCTGCAGCGCATGTTGGGTGAGGCTTCTTTCTTGCCAACAGAAAACTCATCAAGCTAAAAGCCTCAGGAGAAGTTTCCCAGAGACCCAGCCCCGACTTTCAGGGTTGCGGCACACCACACATCACGCTGCCAGCCGCTC
Organism: Heterohyrax brucei; assembly: GCA_028571685.1. Taxonomy (NCBI): domain Eukaryota; kingdom Metazoa; phylum Chordata; class Mammalia; order Hyracoidea; family Procaviidae; genus Heterohyrax; species Heterohyrax brucei. The sequence goes on along the minus strand of CM053148.1, from coordinate 79,132,032 downwards.
AGGCTGAACAGTTCTTAGCAGCCAAGTCCTGTTCCGCCAGCTATGGCGGGAAAGAAGCCACTTCTATCTGAACTAAAATTTTGCCATCCTGGCCCAATCTCCTAAATCCTACCAAGACAAAGTCTCTGGACACAACCAGAGCAGAGCCGGCAAGAAGCACCAAGTAGCTAATGAGAAATCTGTTTCTGGGGGCTGCCGGAAGACCTGTTAATTGGAAGGCTTTTGCAAAAGCTCGGTGCAGAGAGCAAAGGCCCAGGCGAGGTCGCTGGGCACTCAGCAGTGAACTAAGCACGTGAGACTGCTGGTTACAGGCCGGGGCATCATCTCCTTTAAGGAGAAAGTCCAGCCACCAGCACCTCCAAAAGTGGTGAACTGAAATTTCTAACTTCTTCACGTGCAACTGTTAAAGGCCAGAGAGGCGCTGTTGTTAGGTGCTGGCCCGCCGGCTCTGACTCACAGTGACATGCAGGGGAACAGAACACACCGCTAGTCCCGCGGGGAACTCGTAATCGCGGCTGCGTCAGCACCCATCACCACGGCCACGGCATCACCCCGCCCCCCCGAGGGTCCTCCTCGTTCTGCTGCACTACCAAGCAGGATGCCCTTATGCTGAGGGTATTATTATCATTTTAAAGAGGGAAAGAAAGCAAATCTGGCTGAGCCATGCACATCTTATGTTTCCTGAGAGCGTGACAGTGACCTGAGTGCAGAAAGTGGCTTTTACTTCTTTGTGAAGCTTCTGCTGGGATCAGAAGCACTCCGTACGTGACAATGTACCCATAGGGATCTGTTTTAGTAGTAAAAGACAGAACAGGGATCACTCCCTCACCAATACAGCTATCACTTGTCACGCAGTCACCAGGTAAAAAGGGAAACATCACGGAGAGAAGCGCAGATGGAAAGAAAAATCTGGGATGGACACTGAAGAGCGCCAGAAGAAGGGTGCCAAATCTAAAGCCCCCCAGAAACGGTGCTGTTTTCAAACTCATTCAGTTCTTAATCGCGGGTTAGCAGTGGCAGTTGTCGGGACACCCCGCCCCACTGACAGCGACCCCCAGTGTGTCTTAATGGTGGGTAGGCAGTAGCGCTTGTTGGGATGCCACCCCCCCACTCACAGTGACCCCCGGTTGTGTCTGAGCAGAACCGCACCCCACAGGCGGTTCTTGAAATGATGATTTCTTGAAAGCGAATCGCCAGGCCTCCCTCGGGGGTGCCTCTGGCTGGACTCGAGCAGTAAGCAGCCCAGCATGTCACCCACGTGCACCACCCAGGGACGCCCTGAGAGACGACGACAAAGTCAGACGAGTCCGGAACCACGGTCTCAGGAGACATCTGGCTCAACTGCCACAACACCATCTACGCAGACAATGTTCCGCATTCGACTTTGGTGAGTGGCGTCTGGGACTTAAAAGCCTGGGAGTGACCTTCTAGATATGCCACTGGGGTCACCCCTTTGGGAACAAGGCAGAAGGAAGAAAACTACAGGTATACGGGGAAGGCTAGTCCAAAGCACAACTGGCGTCCACAAGGGCCTCCAGCAGGCTGAGTCCCATACATCTAGCTGGGGCCTGGCCACCACCACTGTCCGTTGTGACAGGGGCCACTGCAGAGGGTCCCGGGCAAAACTGGAGACAGACGTAGAACAAAACCCTAGCTTACAGAAAAGACCAGACTCACCAGCCCGACAGAGGCTGGGGAGCCATAGACAGCACGGCCCCCGAACACCCCTTCAGTTCAGTAAAGAAGTCACTCTGAGGTTCCCCCTTCAGGTTCACCCATCTAGGTGGGCCCATACAACAAAACAAGAGTGAAGGGGCACACCAGCCCGGGGACGAGGACGAGAAGGCGGGGGGGGGGGACAAGAAGGCTGACCGCAGGGAACCCACAGGCAAGAAGGCAGACTGTCACCATGTCATGTGACTGGTAAACCATGTCACAAAATAACACGCATATAATTTAGAGAGAAACCTCGTGGTGTACGGGTTAAGGGCTATGGCTGGTAACCCAAGTAGTCAGCAGCTCAAATTCACCTTGTGCTCCAGCAAAACTCTAGGGGGAAGTTCTGCTCTGTCCTGCAGGGTCGCTAGGGCTCCCGACCCACATGGTGGTAGTGGTTTCTGTAAGCCTTCCACGAAAGTTTGATTTAAAGACAAAAGTCTCTTAAGGAGGTTCATCAGTGAGTTCAAACGTTTGTTGGCCTGGGTGCTGCATGGATGACCCAGGTGGCCCTTTCTCAAGGACTGTCTGTAGAGATCTACCAGCCTGCCAAGCCTTACATGACAAAGCAACACAGAAGCAACTACGCACACACATGCTGCACCACGGTCAAGTTCTTGGCTTTGTAGGACGCTGTGATGATGTAAAATTCACCAAGGAGGAGGACGGGCTGAGGGGTGCACGGGACCTCCTGGAACTATCTTTGCAACTTCCTTTCAATCCATAATTATTTCAAAACAAAAAGTTACAAAAATAACAAAGAAAAGTTTAACTGGAATGTTCTAAAAGAATGAATTCTTCCTTTATTTTTTTTTAACTAAATGCATTTGTTTGAGTGCCTCTTTTAGTCACCTTAAATGTTCTAATATATCTTCGAAGAATTAGGAAACCCAAAACCTAAGTGTTTACTGGGTGTCACCCAGCAGGGTCACTGAAAACACAAAGCAATCATGGTCCAGCGGCCACAGTGAGGCTGGTGAGTGACGGGAGCACTCCGGGCCAGGGACAGGGCTCTGTCTGTCTTAATCACGCAACAATACTCAGCCTGAACTTCTGGTGCGGGGCACCGGGGCCCCGCTGGCACAGTGGGTGAGGGGTCAGCTGCTAGCCAGAAGGGCAGCGGCTCAAGCCTGCAGCTGCCCCCTGGGGGAAAGCTGTGGCAGAATGCTTCCGTAAAGGGTGACAGCCTTGGAAGCCCTACGGGACACTCCTCCTCTGTTCTCTAGGGTGGCCGTCAGTCAGTGGATTCTGTGGGTTGGCACCAGCCATGTGTTAGCCCACTGTGGTCTGTCTCTCTCCCACACCAGTTACAACCAGAAGGTGTAAACCAATAAAGAGGAGACTACACAAACACTCTACAAAGTCATCAAAACTAACCCGACAGGACGGGAGTCATGACCTGAGGGAGCCACTCACACGGGCAAGGTCCCCTCCCCCTGCCCTCTCCCAGGCTGGCACCAAGGCGCCCAGTGGGGCTGTGGCACAGGGAGCCAATTCTCCAAGATAGGCCCTGCCTTTCTGGCCAGAGGAAGTACAGAGAGCAGTCCCTGCAAGCCACAGATGGAGGGGTTCTCCAAGAAAAGAAAGCTAGAGAAGAAAATCTCCTAATTCTCGTCCTAAATCCACACAAAACCCAGGCTCACGCATCAGACAGACACTCATGGGAACAACCCAAAGCAAGAGAGCAAAGGCTCTGAGAACACAGCAACAGTCTAAGCCATGGCCCAGTGCCCAGGCTGACTAACCCCCAGGTGACGCGGCTATGTGACGAGCTCGACGCAGTTCGGCAAGGACTCTGGGATCCGAACTGGAATGACTGCCTCCACCCAGCAATGGGCGGGCAAGGCCTGCAGCCTTAACTGGACAGACTGCCCGCACACAAAGCAGTAACACACAAACACCGACATCCTCCAGGGAGTCTTACCAGGCCCCAAACCTCACAGCACGATGGCCAGAATGTCCACAGTGCGGTCTCAGGAAGAACCAGGAAAATACCTCCGATTCTCAAAGGAAAAAACCATCAACAGGTGACATACCCCCAAATCACCAAACCAAACTCACTGCTGCCAAGAGGATTCGGACTCCCAGCGACCTCACAGGACTGGAGAGAAACATTCTGCAGGGCTTCCAGGGCTGCAGGCTTCACAGAAGCAGACCACCGTGTCCTTTCTCCACGGAGTGGCTGTTGGGTTTCAACTAGCAACATCTTAGTTGGCAGCCAAGTGCTTCACCACTGCGCCACCAAGGCTCCTTTGCCAACCCCAAAGTGACCCCAAAGTCATGCAAAGACTTTAGAGCAGCTGTCATTACTGTGTTCCACGAGGTCAACCCTCTCAAAATGAATGAAGCCGTTACAGGCAATGCCTGTGTGTGACCCTTACGGACATCAATTTTTATCATACGTGAATAATTGTATGTTATTATACACAAGTAAAGAGACATAGCACAGATCACACAGCACAGATCAGAAGGCCAGGTAAACAAACGCGAGTACCGTCTGATCCCAAGTGTCCCCCCCCCACCGTCGGGCCAGCTCCGGCTCACAGCACCCCTAGAGGTCAGAGCGGAACTGCCCCTGGAGTCTCCAAGGGGCGCCTGGCCGATCGAAGCTGCTGGCCTTTTGGTTAGCAGACGTAGCACTTAACTCACTGCCCCGCCGGCGTTTGTCAAGCGCCTACAGACGTAAAAGTTCATCAGGGCTACCCAGAGAGGACAGGAAGGAAGGGAGTCCCGGTGGAGAGGACGCGGAGCTTGTTACCAGCGCCGGAAGCTTCTGGAAAATGGATTATGGTGATGATTAAGCAAGCTGAACGTGACTAAAGTTGCTGAACTGCACCTACGAAAAATGCTGACACGGGAAATGCCACGTTACATGCATACTGACCAGCATGGAAAAAATGTGACACTAGTTTGGCTTCAGATGCAACATGTATTCTCTGCTTGTTAATCACTCTGCTGTCACACTGTCTCATTACTGAAGAACACCCTCCAGTGAACAGAGGGCCACCCCAACGTCAAAGTTCCTTGGTTGTGAGAACACAGAAAAATACATCTGCAATCACAGATTGTTCAGAAGGGACAAAACAGTGGGAAGGACAAAGACCCACAGGACGCTGGAAACGACTGTGTCACGCCGAGGACAAAGGAGTTTCTGGTAATACTTTCAAAGACTGGGAAATCTAAGTCCGTCAATGTGACCAGAGGCTCAAGCAGGACTTTAGAGAGCAGGCATCTCCAGAGGGTCAGAGGCTAGCCCCCAGGGTCAGGCGACCAGGAGCAGATGGACCGGAAGACAGCAGCAGCAGCACTGGGGCCCACATCTCAGGAGGGGAACCCCCCCCCCCCCGGTTCTCAGGAAGACAACTTGAGAAGTGCACATCCGAGATGGAGCCCTGAGTGGACTACAGTTTTCTTAAAGAACATTAATCAGTAAAAAATTTCCACACACACAACAGGGATATGTAGGAATCTTTTTTAAAAAGTAACTATTCTGGATAGAGCGACTCTATGTAACTTTAATTTCCAAAGTTATGCCCCTAGGGTCGCCGTGAGTTGCATCCCACTGGACGGCACTTGGCTTGGCTATGCTCTTTTACTGATATTACCTATATTCTGTACACTGAAGATGTCATTGGTTCTCAGAAAAACAAATTAAAACATATCGACATATTTTAAGGCACTGGGTTTTTCTGACAACTGCTAAAAGTGCAGACGGGAGGACCATGCTGACCAACCCCAAACCCACAGCCACGGAGTCCCTTTTGGTGTAGGACGACCCCGTGTGCTGCAGACTAGAACTGCCCCCAAGGGTTCTCTTGGCTCTAGCCTTTACAGGAATGAATCACTGGGCCTTTATTCTGTGCTGCAGCTGGGTGGGTTCCAACTGGGAGCCTTTAGATGAGTGAACCCCATTAGCGGCTTCACTGAGCAGGGAAGAATCGCCCCACAGGATTTCCAAGGAGCAGCTAGTGGATTCCAACCACCAGCCTTGAGGAGGGCAGCTGAGCTCTTAACCACCACTCCATCAGGGCTCCTGAGGGCAAGCTGGTCCTGCCCCCCAGGCCCAGCTACACCAAACCCCAACTGAAGACAGATGAGCTGGGCCAAGCAGCTCCCATAAATCCTGTTTAGCTTGAGCTCATCCCCCTCTAGGTTCCCATGACACTTGGGTGGGCCCCTCACGTAGTATCTGTGCAGGTGATTTGTGCAGTGACACACCTGTCTTGTTCTGAACATACCCTGCCTCCTGTTATTACCCTCCCCAGTGGCAGGGACTGTACCTGAGCCACGGCTGGACACTCAGGTTCTAGCTCAGCCTCTCCCAGGGCAAGAGCACCGCACAGGAAACCCACTTACAAAGCCTCCCTCAAGTGTCTAAGATGTGGACCCTACTGGTGGACCCTCAAGAACCCAATTCCTAGCACAAACAAAAAGTCATCAGGAGAGCAAGGTTTGTCTATTTTTGGTACTGGTATTTTGAAATCCAACCATAAGGTATTTAATGATATACATAAATTATCATCATTAATAATATAATTTCTCACTCCCCCGAGGTATTTAAAAACGTATTCAAACAAACACAACGATCACCCTTCTAGGACTTGAAAACAGACCTCTGAAACTGCAGGAGAAAGGATGAAATGTATTTATTTCAAAGTTAAATTTGAAGTGAAAATCACAAGACAACAGATTGCAAATTTAAAATTAGCTTCCAGTGGGAGGTCTTGGTTCCCAGCCTGTTCTTGCCTCACTGGAGGCTGTGCCCGAGGGGGGCAGGGGAGCTAAGATTAAACTGAGACAGAGTCCGGAAAGTTTCTGCTCCATCTTCACAAACCAATGAGAACAGTTTTGCTAAGTCACCCACAAACCCCCTAACACAACAGACTAAGTACCCAAGTTTTGCAACAAATAAAAGATGATCTTTGGTTCAGAAAAGATTGCTAGTTTGATTTTGTTTACTTCTGCTTTTTAAAGATTATCCAAAGCAGAAACAATATCTATCACTGCTTTGAAGGAAGATGCTGAAGCCAGGTCTGCGTTTGCAAACATAATCCAAAATCAAGATGCTGAATCTCGGGGATCAATTTAAAAGACCCCGAGAGTGATTCACAGAGGGAGGAACAATTTCATAGGTACCTGAATTTTCTTCTTCTTAGTTGAACACTAATGCTCTTGAATTGTTAAATGGGTGTAACCTTAATCCTAAGAAGTGATTCCAAATTCTCTTTCCCACAAGCTACAATACATTCATGCCAAGTATAATAAAAGGTATCTGTCTCTTCACTTGTGAAACAATTTCTTGGATTGATGCGTGTATACACACAGACTCATGTACAATTCACACGAACCTACCTTAGCAGGCAGCAGTGGTCGCCAGCCCAACTTGCCCCAAGAGCACTGTGGCATTTAGCTCTTGAGCCTGGAAATAGCGTCAGGATGAAGAGTGTTGGCCGGGAGCTGGGGTAGTGGGGGGGGTCAGTCAGTACATGTCCACTGGCATCACCATCACGACCCCATCTGCGTCGGCCAGAAAGCACCCAGAACCTGGAGAGCACAGAGTCAGAGAGAGAGGAAGCGGTCAGCCAAAATGGAGCGAGTGGGCATTCTTATCAATTCTCCAGCGCCAACATCAGGCAGATTAAACCATGGGTCCACCAAGCCCTTCCCCCTGACGGAAATGCCCCAAAGCTTAGGGTAAAACGTGCTCTACTTTTAAGGGCTCGCTTGGCAGAAAAACCAAGCTAAACTCATTGCTGCTGAGTCGATTCTGACTCACAGCAACCCTTAGGACAGAGCAGAACTGCCACCCCAAAGAGTTTCAAAGGAGCACCTGGAAGACAGGAACTGCTGATCTTTTGGTCAGCAGCTGTAGCATGTAACCACTGCACCACCAGGCCTTCCTGCTCTGCAATAGGAGGTCTTTATTCCGAGACACCTCTCGCCTAGACTGAAACCTCCAACCTGCCATCTAACAGCTGAGTGCACTAATCTGCAGCTGCCAGAGACCCCCCGTGAGACACACCAGCCCCCTAGTCAATGACGCGATCATCGGCCAGAGGAATCCCATTCTGGGCATCATGAGATCAGCTGACATGTGCAAGTATGTTCACATGTGTAGTAACAGACAACCCTATAACTCGGCAGTTTTATACAATTCAGTGTGTTTGCAGAGACTGAGAGAGGAGTCCACAGCACCGTGGCTACAGCAGTCAGCTGCTAACAGAAAGGTCAGCGGTTCCAATCCACCAGCCACTCCATAGGAGAAAGAGGTGACAAGCTACTTCTGTAAAGATTACACCCTTGGGAACCCTCTGGGGCAGTTCTACTCTGTCCCACAGGCTCACTATGCGTGAGAATCAACTCGATGGCTGTTCAAGTTATCAGGTAACAGATACAGATGGTTTTCACTGTCTCTCCTAATCTTTAAAAAAAGGTCTCAAAATACAAAGAAGAAGAAAACAGTGGGGTCAGGTTCTGAAAGCAGAGGTAAATGTATAAAGGAAGACGCAGAAAATGCTAGAAAACAGTACTGTGAAAGACTAAAGACAGGCATCTTCTCATTGTGTGTGCATGTGTGTGTTTTAAGCAAGTCCGCAGAAAATTCAGAGGTATACCATAAAAACTATACACAGGACACAATTTCAGCCAAATAGCCAAAGCATTAGTTAAAACACAGGAAGTAGGTTCACAAGGATAACTCCCAGAATAAAAAGCACTATAGTCTTAAAAAAAAAAAAGAAGACAGGCAGAAAGACAGACTGACAGACAGAAAGCCTGCGTTCTGAACACAGATTGCAAACACTAAGGCAGGAGGAAGGCTACAAGTGAATTCCTTAGGGTGATCACCCTATTGCTTCTCATAGGACCTTTCTCTCCGGGCCACCCACTGACAGAACCTGTAGCTGCTGGCTTCAGGAAGGTGGGAAGCTGAAGTGATAAAGGTTTTCAGCAAGAGCAGAAAGCAAACTGCCTGTTCTGCAGAAGGGGACCACATACAGGCGGTAAATAAACACATTACGTCCTGTACCAAAGGCACTTCCTGTTCTCCCTTCTCTCAGAAACGGTGCTAATTAGCCGTGAAGTCCGTGACTCACGCTCTCAGCGACACCCCGTTATTACCCCACAATGCATGCCCTTTGCATCGGTCCCCCCACAGCCCGCCTGCCCGCTCCCTCCCCCAGGCACCCCTCCTTCAGCCCTCTCTGCAAATTTCCCCGTTTTCAAAGCAGTCCTTGAATTGCTTGGGGACTGGCAGAAATTAATAAGGAACAGCACATTTCTGTTGAAACGGCCTCATTACGGCGCCAGCTGCCAATAATTTGCAAGGCTGGTTCTTGCTGGCAGAGGGGCCGCAGGCGCTGTCCCTCCACCTGCGCGTCGGCGGCTGAGCACGCGTTTTTCACACTCAAAAAAAATACGTGTTCTCTCTACCAAAGCTGAAACGATTCTCTCTGTATCATCTAATTCCTGAGCAGGCAAGTGCGTGGAGGGTACAGGACGTCACGAGGGAATAAGCAGGGAAAGAATGAAACAGCCTCCTGGCTACAATGTTGCTTTGTTGACGGTGGAGAGAACGTTTAACGGCCACCCTGGCTAGGTGACGGACCCCTGATGTGTGCAGCGACAGAAAGCCTTGCCATCACGAGACCGCAACATGCCTGCTGGGATTCGTTTTGCCCATAGCTGATGAGCTCCCCCAAGACCTTGGGTTTGGACGCTGTGGCAGGCTGACACGGACCCTGACATGGGGTTTTGCTCAGAGAGCTGCAGAGGACTGGATTCCACAGGAGGCACCTAAGTGCCCAGCTCCATGCGGGCAGGTCCACTCTGGAGTCCCACAGCAAGCACCTGCTTTAATCTTATCTTCAGAGCAAACCGAAAACATCGGTTTAGCCATCTACCAGTGAGGAGAACAGCCCCTGTCCTGCTGGACTGCAGCAGAGACAGTCTGTGTTGAACAACGGAGTCTCTGGGTCGCGCAAACAGGTGTCCGCCCCGGGGACATAGAGAAAAAGGTCCAGTGGTCTGCATCTGAAGCCAGCCAGTGGTTGCTCGGCTCTGCCACACCTCCACAGCTTGGTGGTGACTGGCCTGAAGTCATGCAGCTGGTCCACGGCCCAGTGTTCCCACTAAATGTCAGCTATGATTTCCCCGGTTCTTAGCTTTTATGAGGGGTCAGGATCATGTTATGGGAAGGGTCACCATGCAAGGGCATTCAGGCCACTCACTGAAACTAGATCTGTAAATTGGGTGAAACTGGTGACCCGAAATTCCCTGGGAAACAATACGAGGCATTAATTAGTCCAGCTGGAAACTGTGGTCGGTTCCAGTCACCACGCCTCACGCACGCACACTGACCGCGCTGACCAAACCTGCAACGCCAGCCAGCCTGCGGATGCGGCCACTTCTGTCTTGGCCTGAGTCTCCCTCACACAGCCCCTTCCCACAGTCAGATATTAAACACCTGGTTTCTGCAGGACTGTGTGTGTGTCAGGAAGGAATCATGAAAGCCAACCTCAGACCTCAAATACCTAAGCAGAAACCTTGTGTCTGTGACACGGAACCCATGTCCTTTCCTAAAGAGCTGTTACACTAGAACTTTCCATTTCTCCTTCAGAAATGCCTCACCAGGAATATCCTGCCATTTCTAAGCCTTTGCAAATGCTAGGAATCAAAGAGAGAAAAATCCTGAGCTTGCTCTCAAGACGTCTGGGTTCAAGTTCCAGGCCCCATTACTCACCAGCTTAACGTGACCTTGGCAAGTGCCTGCCCACTCTGAAAGTCAGCAGGAAAAGACGAGGATACCCAGGAAGCCCCTGCCTTAACAGTGTATTGCCCTTACGACTAGCTACACTTACAGCTGTTTTTTGGACTTTTTATTGTTAGTAAGAGGTACTAGATACAATGAGTATCTATGCAAAGAGTAACCTAAGCTCTTGTCATCCTCAGATGGTCACTGCAGATGTTCAAACACTGTCCTGTACCTGCAGTTTTCTAAACTCAGTCAGGGCTGCAGTCCCCAGGAAAGAGAGCCCCAAACGCTGACCACTTCACTTAAGTCGAAAGGCAGATTTGGGAAATACCGAGACACTTCTGCAAAACACCTGGGAGGGCCATCTGGACACCTGTCACCAACTTTGACTAGAAACACAACCCCCCCGCCCGCCCCGGGGATAACCCAGATGATCCAAAACCTTCCACAAGTGGAGTTACTATGGAAACTGACAAAAAGCCAACATCCGACTCTTCTTTATCACTGGAGTAAAATTTTACAATATATATATTTTTAAGTATGTAATAAAAATATCTGTAAGTTTATATGTAATGTTTCCTACCCCTAGAGACAAATAAAGATGAGACTTATAAAGATATCAGTAATAATAAAATGAGGTATTCAACTTACATTAGGACCAACTTAACAACGGTTGGTTTAATGGAACCCCACTGTAAGGTGGGGACTACTTGTAACACTATTTGCCTTATCTAACAAGTACCTGAAAAAGTTATTATGAGAAAAAAATTAGAGAACCAACATGAAATGCTGTAAGCTCTAAAATACTAAGTAAATACATGAACCCTGACTCTGTCATGGCTCATTGTCCACAAATGTTCCATAATTAGTGAATTTGTGAGAAGCAGGAGGTTTTCCCCTCATCCTGAACCTAAAAGGAACGATGCACGTCAGAGGTGTGTCTACTTCTCTCTCCAGTGAACCACACGTCCCTGTCGAGTGAAAGCCCTCTCTGCAAAGGTGACCTACCAAAACCAAAAAACCACAGCTGTTAAGCCAATTCACAGCAACCCTAGTGGACAGAGCAGACCTGCCCCACAGAGTTTACAGGAAGCTCCTGGTAGATCTGAACATAGCCTTTAGCCCACCTTTAGCCTTTAGCCCACCACACCCCCAGGGTTTCCAAAAACCCAAACCTACTTGCCATCAAGTCGATCCCGACTTACAGCAACCCTACACGTCAGAGCAGAACTGCTCCACAGGGTTTCTAAGGAGAGCCTGGTGGATTTGTGCTAGCAGATGCAGCACTTCACCACTATGTCACCTTAAGGGGATGACCCAGGGAGGCTCCAAATTTCTGCCCCATAAACCTTCTGTGAAAATAGTTTGAGCCCAACCACTTCTCAAGACAGAGATAAACAAAAACTCAAACCAGCCAAACAAAACAAAGATCCCCAGAAGTGCCCACCTCCTCTGCCCCGGCACTGAGCAGAGCTTCCTCCTGGTACACACAAACATGTCCCAGAGTAGCTACACAAGGAAACAGGTTCACCAAATCACAACTTTTAAGCCAGCTGGCTGCCAGAACAACCTCCTACAGCGACGTCTATCCTGCTAGAGCTGTGAGTCTTGGGCAATACCTAACCAACAGGTGGAGCTGGCAGAGCCATCGACCAGCCTTTTAAGGATGAAGTCGCTGCCTTTCATAACGAAGGACGATGTTCTGCCATCCCGGGGAGCTGCGCCACTGACAGAAGGCGGTCTCCCTGGCTGGCATTGTGTGACGGCATCCAGCCAAAGCCTTCCCGCTTTCTCTGAGTTCTCGGTGTTTATCAGCTTGCGGTCAATGTCGACACCCCGATCATCAGGCATCACTGCACCGCAGCTCAACAGCACCTCGTCACTTGGGAGAAGCCCCTTCTGGCTTCATCTGAGAGAGAGGGACACCACCAGCGCTTTCCGAAGTGCTCACACACAGCTGGCCTGCGTAGCTCCTGCCCAACTCTGCAGCCTGACCATCAGAAGGGCCCTAATGAGGTCACATCTGGTTGAAATGAATTTAAAAGCTTTCTCATGACTGATCACAAGAATCTCACAAATCCTCCAAAGCCTAGCAGGTTCCCCCGGGACAGGAAAAAGCCACAGGTCCTCGACCATCGGGGCAGCGTGTGTGCCAGGCTAAGGGTGCCCCTCTTCCCCAGTTAAAGCTCCAGGAAGGTGATTAGGCTCTAAGCTCTCTGATTTTCCACAACTGAGGTCGGGCTTCCGACACCATGCTCTCCTCTCTGAAGAGCATGGTCTCATGTGGCAACCAAGAGGGAAGTCCCCCAGGGGAAGTGGGCCTCAGGTCCGGTGGCTGCTCCCACCCTCCTAGATCCTCTCCAGACTCGACAGCTGCAGACTGAGCTACACCACCCAGAGTACGAGCTGAAGTCCCTGCCCTACACCTGCAGGTGTGATCCCATTTCAGGACAGGGCTTTCTTTGTGAGAAGGAAGGCCATGTCCATCTATCTGTGTCTGTCTATACATTACATATACAGTGTGGGGTGTGTCTTAAGCCAGTCACTTTTGAGATACAAAAGAGAAGATGAAGCCCAGAAGACCATGGAGGAGACCAGTGCATAAGCTTGGAAACCCCAAGAATGGCCACTTAGAGAAGATGTGACAGGGGCTCCCCCCAACTAAGAGTGCGAGGCAGCCCTAAACACACACTTCTAGCCTTTTACACTGTAAGACAAGGGTGATCATCAAAGCTACCCAGTTCTGTTCAGCAGCGCAAAGCAACTAAGATACCTCCCTATTGGCCCTCACAGAGGAAAATGCATACTGCCATTTCTGTGATGGTCTCAGTACCCCCAAACCACGGATGGTCTCCCCGTAACTTGTTTGCTTACCCAACAGTCAAGAAGGAAGTCTTTCAGCCAACAATACAGTCAGGGCAGCCAGGCACCCTTACTTTTCCAGGAAGTAGAGCCAGACACGGAAGGAAAGGCAGAGAAGCCAGGCTGGCCCCAGATGACATGGTCATCGGTGACCGTTCCTCACAAGCCCGGCGTCCTGACTCCCTTCACCACCCCACAGACCACAGGTCCCGGCCTGGAGCTGCCTTGCCACAGAGTGGGAGGGCCACCAGTGAATCAGAAACGGGAAAAGCCTGCTCCTCCTGGGTAAAGCCACACACCCAGTGGCCGCTGGGGCAAGTGTGCCTGCTGCCAGGGAAGGTTGGGACTGCCTGGGTCAGAGGGCAGAGGAGACGGCGCAGAAGACTCCAGAAAGGTCAGCCACCGGGGGAAGGCATATCTGAGCCACGTGGTCAGTCAGAGCCCCCAAGGCTTGTCCAGAAGGATTCACGCTGCTCGTAGAGCTGTGACTTCCTCCTTGGTGAGGCCGGTGGTGCTGCAGGTGAGATGAGACTCTCCCTGAGGGTTCCTTCCTAGTGTTCAGTTGCCGTCTGGTTGATTCCCACTCGCACAACCCTAAGAGCATCAGGGCAGAACTGTGCTCTGCAGGGTTTTCCCTGGCGGATTCTCCCCAAGAAGACCAACAGGACTTTCTTCCTGGTCACCTCTAGGATGGACCCCAACGGCCAAGCTCTGGGGGAGCAGGTAAGCATGCCAACCATCTGCACCACCCAGGGACAAGGGGAGATTGAAAAAAGCAGAAAAACAAACCAAGTACCATCGGTCTCTACCTACAGAGAGCCTACAGGACAGAGCAGAACTGCCCCAGGGGGTTCCGAGCAGGGCCTGGGAGACTGAAACGGCCAGCTTTCTGGTCAGTAGCCAAGACCCTAACCACTGCACCACCAGAGCTCTAATGTCAGAGCCCATCGCCAAGGAGTCAATTCAGACTCACGGTGACCCTGAATGACAGAGCAGAATGACACACAGGGTTTCTAAGGTGCAGCTGGTAGATTCAAACTGTCAGGCTTTTAGTCAGCAGTTGTAGCTCGTAACCAGTGCACCACCAGGCCGCTGATGTAACCATAAAAAAAAAAGAAACTCACAGCCATTGCATGTATTCTAACTCATAGCAACCCTACAGGACAGAGCAGAACTGTTCCCTAGAGCTCCCAAGGAGTGCCTGGCGGACTCGAACTGCCAACCTTTCGGTTAGCAGACATAGCACTTAACCACTATGCCATCACATTTTCCAGTGTAAGATTAGAGCTAGGAAAAAAAAACAGCGGTTAAAGAGAGATAATAATACTCGAGATCACAGGGAGTCTGGTTTTACAGCTGTGGCATTAGACACGGAAAGGAAGAAAGAGGAGCCAGAAACACTCAGCATCACGCAAGTGTGTGAATCTTCAGTTAGCAATCTAATTTAATAACCCAAAGTCAGTGAGTGATCACGCTAGCTGGGACACAGAGCGGCCTTGCTGAAAAAGGGAGACTGCGGCGAGTCAGCTGAGCGCACAGCCGGTGCCAAGGGGACATGGGGAAGACCAGCCTTGGGGGCTGTTCAGGCAGCACGGTCTCACCGCAGGACCTCAGTAAAACAGCAAAGCACTATTAATGACATCTTGCGATGTAGCAAAGAATTTATTTAAAATAAGTTATTTGTCTAGTTTTATTTAAAGGAATCCCTCCTAGGAGTTTTGAAAACAGGGTGCAAGGCCACAATCTGACTCACATCTTTCTTGATTTTAACCCACGCAGTGTCCCTTTGTTCTATCTGAGTGACCGCTCCTGGTCTAAGTACAGGGTTCTCAAGAGCACAACAAAGTGTTCTAGAATTCCTGTTCTTCTCAGTGTTGTCCATAGTTTGTCAGGATTGACAGAGTGGAGTGCTCGGCATAGTCCAATCAAACACAGGTAAACATCTTTCTGGTATTCTTTCACAGACCGTGCACTTTCTGGCTGAAGAAGACACACCACATTGGACAAATCTGCTACAAAAGACCTCTCGGTAAAGCGGAAAAAAGGCAAAGACGTCACTTGGAGGACAAGGAGCTCCTGCCCCAAGCCACAGTGTTTCCAGTGGCCTCACATGCATAGGAAAGTTGGACTGGGATGAGGAAGTCACAGAAGACTTCCTTCAAGTTGTGAGGCTGGCAAAGAACACGGAGTATTCCATGGACTGCCAAGAAGAATGAACAAGCCTGTCGTGAAAGAAGTACAACCAGAAAGAATGCATCGTAGAAGATGGGGATGATGAGGATTCATTTCATGCACTTTGGACATGTTATCAAGAGGGACCGTCCCTGGAGACGGACTCCATGCTCGGCCAAATAGAGGGCTGCTGAAGGGGACGATGGTGTGACACATCGGCCACAGCAATGGGCTGCAGCTCAGTGACAACTGTGTGGGTGGTGCAGGACAGGGCAGGCTGTCGCTCACTGTGTGGACACAGCCTTGGATTCGAACCTCTGACCTTGCGGTCATCAGGTGAACACTCTAATCACTGCATTACCAGGGATCTCCACCAGAAGGAGGGCTCCCAGACAGCCTGTGCAGAGTGAGGAGGGAGAAGACGAAAGTGGGGACTTGTCTGACCTTTCCAGAGGGACAGCTGTGACACCTGAGTCAGAATCGACTCGAGGGCACCTGGGGACAACCTCTCACACCAGGGACACTCTTCTCAGTTCCGGGAATGTAAATAAAACCAAATGGGTGACTCCTGCCCAAGAGCAAAGGCAGGCGGCAGACAGGGACAGGAAAACTGGACAAACGGAAATGGAGAACCCAGGGAGCAGAAGGAGAAAGGGCTTACACGTGAGGAATGCAAGCAGAATCACAAAATACGGTGTGCATAAATCGCTGAGAGAGAAACTGATCAGCTCCGTGCACTTTCACCTAGAGCCCGCATACACGAAAGGACTGTGTGCTCTAACTGGGAGGACACAGCGCCTTACTACACTGATTCTAGAAACACACATTTTTCACTTTTTAATTATCTCTGAAATTGAGATTTTTCCAATCACGACAGTGTACTGTTTAACCGGTACCATTTTTCTTAGCGGTATGTAAGACAATGGTGTCTACTCTACCTACCAGGCGCTCCTTGGAAACTCCTTAGGACAGGTCAGCTCTGCCCTACGGGATCATTAGGAGGGGAGTCGACGGCACTGGGGATTACTGGCGACAGCAGCTGAGGAACTGGAGTGCACAAACACAGGTTTTTAAAAGATTTGCAGTTACGGTTGTTTAAACACTGCTTTGTAAATTCTGTTAGAGTACAAAACAAAGTTACCAACATGACGAATTTAAGTGATTGCTGCCGCCCACCTCACCAACCGCTACTGAGTATCTGTTAGTGACTGAGTGTCTGTGACCGACTGTTAGTTACTGAGTATCTGTTAGTTACCAGAGTGCTTCTTAGTTACCAAGCATCTGTTAGTTACCCAATGTCTATTAGTTACTCGGTGTCTGTGAGAGTGTTAGTTATCAAGTGTCCGTTAGTTACCGTTACTAATTGTCTTGTTAGTTACCGAGTATCTGTTAGTTACTGAGTGTTAGTTACTAAGTGTCTATTAGTTACTGATTACTTGTTACTGAGTATTAGTTACTGAGCGTCTGTTAGTTACCAAGTATCTGCTACACGTTAAGTTTGAGATCCGCTGATGGCCGCCATCTGGGACAACTCTGGCTACTTATGCGCAATCAGGCCAGGACTGGAAAGGCTATGCTGATATTATTAATAAAAAATACTGAATTATTCAGCCCTACAAAGCAATGAGGTTGTGAACCATGCCACAACATGGATGAATCTTGAACACAGTACAAGGAAGGAAACTAAATCAGACACAAAACCCCAAAAACCTCAACATCATCCATCAAGTCGATTCCGACTCACAGTGGGCCTATATGACAGAGTAGGACTGCCCCACAGAGTTTCCAAGGAGCACCTGGAGGATTTTAACTGCTGACTTTTGGGGAGCAGACATAGCTCTTAACCACCACGCCACCAGGGTTTATTAAACACAAGAGAACAAGTATTTTCAGGACCCCACTTCCACAGGGTGGGTAAAAACAGACAAATCGGCCGAGATGTGCAGCAGATAAACTGGTTACCAGAACCGCAAGGAGGAGCGACGGAGGGACAGTGTTCGAGGCGTCTCTGTCCAGGGTGATGCCAGTGTTCTCTAGGGTAGGCAGCAGTGATCACACACCATGGTCACCGCCACCAAGTGAGACATGAGGCTGTGCAAACAAAACGTACAAGGGCAAGGAGGGATGAGAGACCCATCTGTCCGGTGCTGCGAGAGCCCAAGGAGGGCAGCTGAGGTTGGCCACCGAGTTGACGAGCTGGGCTGTGGATGCCACCCAAAGGAACTGAGGCTTTCCTGGGTGCCAGGGAGTCTGTGAGCATTCCATTAGCGAGATCCATGATGAAAACCTGTTGGCTTCTTCTGTGGTCTTTCTTACTACCTTGGAAAAGAAGGTGGGGGGTTTCTTATAGCCAAGTGATCGGGGGGGCCAGGAGGAGTCAGGTGGGCCTTGGCCGAGAGAAGAGCATGCAGGGGCTAGTGGGATGGGCAGAAAGAACCAACAACAGGAAGGTTTGAGCAGTGGTTGACTTTTTAGGAGTGGACTGCCAGGCCTTTCTCCTGAGATGCCTCTGCTCGGACCTCAAACCTCTCAGCAGCTGACGCACACATCTCTGCCCTCCCAGGGACTCCCTCCAGGAAGCAGACTGGTTGCTGTTGACTTGATTCCAACTCCCAGTGACACAATGAGGGCAGAGTAGAACTGCCCCACTGGGTTTCCAGGGAGCAACTGGTGGATTCCAGACAGTAGCCTAACACCTTAAGCACTGCGCCCCCAGGATTCGGGGTTCAGTTCTGCTCCCCACCCCACCCCACTCAGGAATCAGCAGTCACAGACACCCTGTCAGGACCCAGAGGAGGGAGAAGGTGGTAGAGGCTTATCTGAGGTCGCCAGCTGGGTAACGGGACAGTTGATCACAGCACTGTCCACTCCAAAACCTTATCCTTGAGACGCCAGAATCCCTTCACAGTGATCCCACTGGAACCTCGGGATTGATCCCACAAAAGGTCGCACAAGACAGGTACAGAATGGAAAGGAAGGGTGTGCTGTCACCGAGCAAGGAGACCAGATGGAACTGCAGACAGGAAGGCATGCAAAGTTAACTTGGATTGCGTACTACTTTCACTCAATGACAACAACAACAAAAAAGGTCTCACAAAAGAAGGTAGAGCAGGAAACAAGACGTCTGTCCACAAGAGCACAGACCAGGACGGATACCAGAATCAGGGTGTGCAACACGGGCCACTCCCGCTGTCCAACACTTCAAAGAAAACGCTTTTTTAAAAAGCCCCTCTAATGATCGGCAGGAAACCCTGGTAGTGTAGTGGTTAAGCACTACAGCTGCTAACTGAAAGGTCAGCAGTCCAAGTCTGCCAGGTGCTCCCCAGAAACCTTGAGGGGTGGCCTCAACCCACCCTATAGGGTCACTGAATCAGAATCAACTGGAAAGCAATGGCATTGTTTTTTGTTTTTGTATTTTAAATAACCCACAAGAGGCCCAGTGGGCCTCTTGAATCATAATCTCTACCCCAACCTCTGACTCACTGAACTGGAAACCTAACACCACACTTCCTGCCATCAAGTCAACTCGGACTCGCAGCAATCCCATGTGTTAGGAAGCACAGCTGCTCCATGGGGTTTTCTTCTCAGTTACCTTTAAGGGAGCAGATTGCCAGGTCTTTCTTCCACGTCACTGCTGGGCAGGCTCCCAACATAGACGTTCAGGGTCCTGCTGTCAGCAGGTGCTGACACACTGACTCATGGTGACCCCGTGTGACCTGGTAAAACTGCCCCTGAGGGTGTTGGACACTGGCATCCTTCAGGAAGCAGGTCACCAGGTTCTCTTCTGAAGGTGGCTGGGTCGCTTTGGAGCACTGGCCATAACCATTATGTCACACGCGTAACCAGCTTGTGCCACCCAAGGACCCCGTAACAGCTAATGGGTTAAAGGGTACTGACAACTGACACAAAAATACAAGTTACCATGTCTCGGGTTTGGACTCCAAGGTGGAGCAGTACAGCGTGCTGGAGCTCGGCCTCCAGGACTCTAGGTCCCCAGGCATGCACCCTGCTCCTTGGGATCAGAATCATTCTTTTCAGGAAGATCATCAGCTGTACAGTCTGTCTCCCATCACACTGCAAATCACAGCAGAACCCATCTGGAAAGCAAACAAGTACACCCAAGTGCCACTTGAAACACACACAGCTCCAAGGGCAATCACTTAACCTTTCTGTGAGCGAGCAGCGACGTGAACGGCTGTGTGACACCAGGCAGATGTCAGACAGCGCTCCAGTTATGGCTGCGGCCAGGCCTGGGAGCGGGGCACGAGGCCAAGGGGCACACGGAAAGCAGGAAGGACACTGACCACAGATGAGGCCACAGGAAACTCAAGCCCACCTTCCTGAGCACCCACTCTCTCTTCAAAATTAAGTCTCGAAGCTCCTGTTTTCCACACACCTGAGAGGAACTCCATGTTTCTTAACGTCCTCAAAACCCATCAGCGTCACACTGGGACACCTTGAGACACTCTCGGCAAGCATTCTTCCTTCACGTGTAACTCAGCCGAGACAACAAGTCCCAGTGAGCCGGATCCCGCGAAGGCAACAGGGAAGAACGATCGATTCTCACCGTCAAGGCTGGAGTGAGATCTTCCAGACTGAATAAACGACATTCATCTTTGCCAAATGACAATTTGGGAGAGACAGAGAAACAGGAGTTGCAGCACGCTGGGTTTGAAAAAGCAAAAGGAAGAAGTGATACACAGAAGCACGTCCGCCCCACCCTGAGGTCCTAAGAGAATAATGGGTCTATTTCAACAGAAAGACACTTCCTGGGAAGTTATGAGAACATTTTGGATACTGTGATACATCAAAGCCCACAAGCCGAACAACCAACACATAAAACCATAAAGCAAATCTGTTTCTTGTATGACAGCAACTAGCTTAGAAAGCTCCATGTTCATTGCCAAGTACTACCTGCAAGACCACACATGAGGCACAGAAAACAGATACCAGGCCTGCCTCTCCAGGGTGAGTGAGTGTCCTCTCTTGTCCAGGGTTCTCGTATGCTAACTGATTCATGCACATTCCCATTTGATAAAATGTTTTTAAACATGCCCACCTACAGTGGTATGTAACTCTAATGTGTGAATTACTGGCAGGAATTATTTTCAAATCGCCACACATCTGTTTGTCACACTGTGAGATCTGGACTATTGCTGGGATGCTGGACGCCAAGCCCAGGGTATTTCAAATACCAACAGGGTCACTGATGGGGGACAGGACTCAGCGGAGCTTCTAGAAGGAAACAGCGTAGGAAGGAAACAAAGAAACTCCTAAGGATCACAACAGAATACTGTCCAATATAGTAGGGTGGTAGACACTCAAAATACACAGTGGCCGCAGCAGTGGGCTTGAGCAAGCCAGTGAGCGGGGGCAGGGTGCAGGAGGGGGCCAAGTTCCATTGTGTCGCACATGGGGGTGCCAACCTAACAATAACTAATAATAATAGCTGTCCCAATAAATTATGCAATTACAAATATACCCAGAAATGTAAAGCCATTAATAAAAACAAAGAAAAATTCTGGATAGCTCCACCTCTTCTCACGTCTTCCACCAAGTTTTCAAGGAATGGCTGGTGGATTCGTACTGCTGACCTTCAGGTTAGCAGCTGAGCTCTTAACCACTATACCACCAGGGTTTCTGTAGCTCTCACTAGGGGGTATGATTAAATTGGGTTTCTGCAACAGATAACAAATATCCCTTCAACAGTAGTTAAGGAAACAATCACCTATGCAGAAAATGTTTTCAGAAGACTCTAGTTTTACAGTCTCCTCCTGCCCACCCACCACAGGATAACGCAATGTATCCAACTGAGGACAATACAACCTATCCTGACTGAGGACGATACAATGTTATCTAAGCTAACAGAGATACAAGTTTCAGCCAAGCCACCTCTTCCTAGTGTGGGTCATCTCTGACACAGATGACAGCCCAGAAGTGCTGCTTCTACAATCCAGAAGAATAAACTAAAGACAACAAGCAAAGGCAGAACTTTCCAGAGCGTTCTCTTGAACAAGGCTTTGGTCCTCAATGGTGCAAGTAGAAGGTTTCATCGGCCGGAACGAACACTCCTCTCCGGCCAGCTTCTACCTCAGAAAGCCACTGCTGGTGGGAGGCACTCTCTCTTGGCAGTTCCTACACCCGTGGCCCCCCAGCAGCCTGTGCCCCTGCGCACTGTACCCCTTCCCTGGGGTTCTCTGTACTTCCCCAGCTTTGCCTCTCACCCTAAACCATCGAGTGAGAGGCAGCCTTTCCACCAGCCTCCCCACATACAGTACGGGTCGGGTTAAGAATCTAACCTGACCTCAAGAATCTCATCGCCGTCTTTCCTTCCTGAGAGGTCTTCTCTGCAACCTTGGAATACGCTCAGGACAGAAGCAGCTTCGGAGAGGCCTCCACCCCACACCTAAGGGTTTAACGCTGAAAGAGCCTCTTAGGAGGGGGCTGGCCGGAAACAAGGAGCCATCAAGTGACACAGTCAGTCTGACCTTGGGCGAGGGTCTGATCCAACCCATGTCTGTTCAAAGGGGACCCAGGAAGGCTGCAAACACGGAAACTCCACGTGGGGACCTTTGGCAGACCTCACTGTCTCTGTCTCCTTCCTGCCATAATAAAACTCCAGCCCTAGGTATAACGCTTTCCTGAGTTCAGTGAGTCACTCTACTGAATTACAGGGTCCAAGATGGTAATGGCAGCAAAGAGACCAAAGGTAGGAGGGGTTTGAGGGTCCCCAGGTTACGGATGGTATCCTGGCATGGTGCAGACATCCTCCAACTTCATAGCCAGAGAGATGCCTCAGGGATGCTCCCCCCACCCAAGGTTATGGCTGGCATTCTGAGGGGCGAGTGAGAAAACTCCAAATTTGTAACCAGCAGATTGGAGAGGAGGGCATCATGAGGTCCCCTAAGCAAGTGGTGACATCTCAAGTTTCAGGTGAACTCAGCAGTCTGGAGGGCTTGTGATCACAAACGACCCTGGTGGCCTGAGTCAGAAGAACAAATGCGGTGCGTGCTGATGGAATAGAATTTGACAGTTGGTTTGAAACCTGGAAACGACTGGATTTCTACTTCCTTAAAATATTTTTCTCCTTAAAAACACTTCCTTCCTTCCATACTCTTAGCTGCCTAAATCTGGGTCCTCAACACAAACTGCCTTTCCACCCTCCTGCTGGACACCTCCATTGCAAACTTCAAACTCAAACACATCATTTGTGATAGACTGACCTGCGTTCCCCCAAAATAGGTGTCAACCTGGCTAGTGCAGGATTCTCAGTGTTTGTGTGACTGTCTACCATCCTGTCATCTGACATGACTTTTGTATGTGCTGTAAATCTCATCACTATGACGTTAACAAGGCAGGATTAGAGGTCATTATGTTACCGAAGCAGGACTCAATCTGTAAGTGAGGTGTGTCTTCAGTCAATCTCCTGAGATACAAAAAAGAGAGCAGAGAGACTTGGGGACCTCAGACCACCCAGAAAGTACTGCCGAGAGCAGAGCACATTCTTTGGGCCCAGGGTCCCTGCTCTGAGAAGCACACGAACCAGGGGAAGGTCAACGACAAGGACCTTCCCCCAGAGCCAACAGAGAGAGAAAGCCTCCCACTGGAGCTGGCACCCTGAATTCAGACTTCTAGCCTCCTACACGGTCAGAGGGAGCCCTGGTAGCTGAATGATTGAGAAGAGTTCAGGGGCTCACCAAAAGGTCAGCAGCTCGAACCCACCAGCAACTCCCGGGAAACCCTATGGGGCAGTTCTGCCCTGTCCTATAGGGTCGCCGTGAGTCCGAACCAACTAGAAGGACCCTAACAACAGACTGTGGTGGAATATGCTTCTGTTTGGTCAAACCACCCACCTGCAGTACTTCAGCCAGGACTGTGTACCATTTAGGACCAAAACCTTCCACATCTAGAACGTCTTCCCAAAAGCAGCATGGTTTGTAAAAAAGTAGCAAAAAACAGGTTCTGACAGATCTAGTGTTAATTTGTCATTTCATGAGTCTGGGGGCCTTAAAACAGCCACGGGGCATCTATCCCTACCAGTTTCTCCACCTGGGAAATGGGAAGAACATCTGCCTTGCAGGTCTGCGCTGGGGACAAAGTGAGGCAGTGTACAGAATACATTAGTCTAGGCACTTTGTTGGGGTCTGATAACTGTGGCACCATGGTTAAGCGCCCCGCTACTCCCCAGACGGTCACTGGGTTAACACCCTGCGGGAGGAAGATGCAGCAGCTGGCATCCAGAAAGGATGGATGTGCATACAGCCCTGGAGACTCTGTGGGGCAGCTGTGCTCTGAGCTGCAGGGTAGCTATGACTCAGCATCAATGGCATCGGCTCTGGTTTGGGGTTTTGATGACTACTAAATTCTTTCTTTCCTCCTCCTTTTTCTCCTTTTCTCCCCAAATCCTGTAGCCTCTTATGCATCTATCCTGTCTAGTCTATTCCGATCAGAATTCTGGCATTTGGTGGCATGGTGGTTAAGGGCTACAGCAGCTAACCAAAAGGTCGGCAGTTCAAACCCACCAGGCACTCCTTGGAAACTCTATGGGGAAGTTCCACTCTGAACTAGAGGGTCACTATGAGTAGGAACTGACTTGATGGCAGTGGGTTGGGTTGGGTTTTGCCTTAATCCCCATCACCAAGATTTTTATCTTCTCTCTGAGATACCCAGTGTGTGTGTCTCTGTATAAGATCAAACCGAGCCAGGGCCACAGTCAACTCCGCCTCATGGTGCGTCCTCCGTGTGCATCCCAGCAAACCTGTGAACCGTAGGGATTTCGGTGGCTGTGACCTTCCAGAAGTAGACTGTCAGGTCTTTCTTCCAAAGCACCGCTGGGTGGATTCAAACTACCAACCTTTCAACAAGATGTTGATACTTCACTGTGTAGCACA
Organism: Heterohyrax brucei; assembly: GCA_028571685.1. Lineage (NCBI taxonomy): Eukaryota > Metazoa > Chordata > Mammalia > Hyracoidea > Procaviidae > Heterohyrax > Heterohyrax brucei. The sequence goes on along the minus strand of CM053148.1, from coordinate 79,107,639 downwards.
CAGGCACCCTGACCACTCTACATAGACACACATGTCACTGCAGAGTGAATCTTCACAGCGCATGTCAACGTGCACTGGTCCTATGACAAGGCCACCAGCTCGCCCCCTCCCCATTAACTGGGGTACATGTGCCCCGGGCAGACACAGCTGAGTGAGGGGCCACAGGAAGAATGGAACACCAACCCCAAGTGTCCGTCTCACTCACTCAGGAACCCAAGAACTGCAGGCGACGTGGGGAAAACTGATCAGGGAATAAAAATTTTGATTCGCTTTATTTTCTTAGATAAATATTCATCCCCCCTGCACATACACCCCTCCAGCGGAAAAAAAAAAAAAAGGCACATGAAGCAGAAGCTGGTTCTCTTTGACAAGTGGGTGTTTTATTGGAAAACTTTGCACAGCTCTGTCTAGTCTTCCCAAGAAATCTTGTTTTAAAATTCATCTTAGGAATGGATTCAGACCGCCTGCCACTAGACACGCTGTTCTCTTCCTGCTGCCATCAGGTAACACTGCGCTCAGTCCCCACCCCTGGAGTGTCTGTGTGTTTCACCGTGGTGGTGTGTCGGCTGTTGTGGTGCTGGGAACGCACTGTGCACCTTGCAAGCTGAAAGCACTGGAGGAAGAGCTCAAGCGCCAGATGGAACCCTGAAGGGCTGCCCGGCCGGATGCCAAAGATCCCAGGAAGCCTCAGAAGATGACGGAAGGAACCCACCCAGTCCCTGTACCTGGAAGAGCTGGCTGGCACCCAGCCACTGCAGGAGGCAGTACATGATTAAGAACCCACAGTACTGAAGGAAGACATCCCAGGTGCTCCCAGCATCTCCTTCCTCACTGTCTCCTCTGCATCTCCATGGTTACCAGTTATCTGAATACTGCCTGAATCCAGCGCCTCTGGAAATCCTGGGGGCACAGTGGTGAAGTGCTATGGCTGCTCCCCTGAAAGTCGGCAGCTCAACTCTGACAGGCGCTCCTCGGAAACTCTATAGGGCAGTTCTATAGGGTCGAGTCTAAGTTGGAATCGACGAGATGGTAGTGGGTTTGGGTTTTTTGGTGTTTGTTTTTTCTGGCAAGGTCATAAGTTCTATGAAGGCAGAGACTGAAATGAATTACTTTCTGTCAATGTGCAACTCATACATATTAACCAAAGGAAGGCAAAGAGTAAAATTTATGCCCCCCCCGGGAAGGGTTACACTAGAACAGCCCCCAAGTGTTCCTGACCAAGTGTGACCACCTCAAGTCTACTTGAATTGAGCCCTGAAAGAGGATCCACACAGGGCGCCCCTGGAGAGCCACAGGCCACGGAAGGGGTCGCTGAGGAGAAGGAAGGGGCCTCTGCAATGTCATCTCAGCCACGCGTGTCTGAACTACTGCATCTCTTGGCAACGGTGAATGGTTTAGGGCAGTGTGATCACCTTGGCACACTGCCCTAAACCATTCACCGTTGCCAAGAGATGCAGTGTGCCAAGGTGATCAGGGGTGGACTATGACGGTTAAGGTTGTGGGTCAACTTGACAAGGCCACGATCACCAGTGGTTCGGCAGGTGTGTAACGCTGTAGCGTGCCACCCTCCCTTTGGGGACCCACTGTAATTATCCTCCAGGGTGTCACTGGCTGGGAACAGCCCATCAGCTGTAAGTGGAGCTTCCATGGGAGAGTGGTCTTCATCCTGCATGGACACACAGACGTTCTGGCAAAGGCCATCCACTTGTCTTAGTCTTGGAACCGACTCTGACCTCCAGGTTTTGGGGGTGAACCAACACCTCCCACCTGACCTGCAGACCCCGGAAGACATCAGCTTCCAAAGCCCCATGGGCCAGCAGCCTGTCACCTGACCTGCAGATCCTGGGAGTCACCACTTTCCAAAGCCGCACGGGCCAGCAGCCTGTCACCTGACCTGCAAATCTGAGGTTCATGAACCCTGGAACCACAAGAATCAGGCGGAGCCCCAGTCTCAGGATCCCTGACCCACGGATTTGGGACTGCCAGCCTCCACAGCTGCAGGAATCACGGGCTTAAGCTAAATCTCTGTATATACTTACACACAGACTTCACTGGCTTTGCTTGTCTAGACAACCCAGCATCAGGCAATAGCCATCATCACCAAACAAAGTCGTGCCGCCTCTGACTTCAGCATGGACAACTGCATCAGGACACACCTGCACCCCACTGGCAGACGGGTGCTGATAGCACTCAAGGTGCACAAACTGAGAATCCAACCCGGGTGTGTCCTGTATGGAAGAGGAGGACCCACGGAGACACTGTGGCCCCTCTTCTTTATCTTTCAATGGGGTTCCTTTCTTGGGGACAGCAGGAGATATCATAAGCCTAGTGTCTGACCCCCGGGGACTCAGTGACTTCCCCAGAAGGACGCTGCTGCTGCAGCTAGAGGCCCAAGCCTCGGTGTTACGGACTAGTCGTCCTTTTTGGCATCTGAGTATTTGTGTGTCCTGGGATTTACTGAATTCTAGAGCAATCCCTTCTCATTGTTCGTTCTTTTCACTCAGTCAGAAGCCAGGAAGGACCTGCACCCCATGTCCACACGCAGAGTACTCGGGACCGCTGAGGAGTGGTCTGCACGAACTGAGTCTGCAGTGGGGACCAATCACAACTGGTGTCTCCAGGTTTCCTCGGACCCTCCAGACCAAAGGAAACCATTGTAACACACAACTCTTGTAATGATTTCAAGAACATAATTCCTTCTAAAAACTAAGAAACAGTGTAAAGGTATTATCTCTCGGCATCTTAAACAAACAAAAGAAATATACTTGCTGACAGGCACACAAGCACAGAGGAGGGAGACGGTCCATTAGCTTAGACCTCAGCTTCCGGTTCTCTGCTCCTTGTTCTTAGCTTGGTCCCTTCTTTCCACATCCCCTTCCCTGGTGCCACGCAGGTCTGGGTACACAGCTTCCTGTGGCCTTGATCTAAAATCACCATACCCTCTCCCACCTCTGAGCCAGGACTGCAGGCACAGAGCACAGCGGGGGCGGTGGTGTTCCCAGCAAGCACTCCATTCAGACACAGCTGGGCTGTGAGTTCAGCCTGAAAGCCCCACGGGAGGCCAGGAGGGAAGGATGCTTGCTCAGTGCCCTCCCACACCCAGGGGGTGACTAACACCCCACACTGGGAAAGCACTTCCTCCCAGCTAGTTAGCACTGACAAGTCAACATTTAAACCAAGAAAGAGTGACGAGAAGCCCCAAGTCACTCACGCCCTTCCCAAGTCTTGTGTGCCCCCTTCTGCAAAAATTCACCTATGGGCGAAAACAGGCTGAAACTCTGCATGTAGGAGTCCTTTCCAACACTGAGTATTCACAGGGCAGAAGGGTCTTGAATTTACCGGAGCCCAACCCCAGAAGGAACGGTGCTGGGTGGGCATTTTGGGATATAGTGACAATAGCTCAAGTGCAAGCAGACCAGTTCACTTCCCTAAGGCTTCAGATTCTTCCTGAATAAAATTCAGCATCTAGCACGGAAGTGTAGTGAGTTAAGTCCTACATCTGCTAACCAAAAGGTTGGCAGTTTAAATCCACCAGGTGCTCCTTGGATTTACAGGGCAGTTCTACTCTGACCTCTAGGGTCGCAATGAGTTAGACCCGACTCAACGGCAGTGGGGTTTGGTTTTCGGCTTTAGTAAAGGCTTCAAAAATGCTGGACCTCACTGAGAAGGGTTGTCTCAGTCACCTAGTGCTGCTGTAACAGAAATACCACAGGTGGATGACTTCAACTAAGGAATTTATTCTCTCACAATCTAGGCGGCTACAAATCCAAATTCAGGGCAAGGCTTTTTCTCTCTCTACTGAATCTGAGGGAAGGTCCTTGGCATCAATCTTCCCCCTGGTCTAGGAGTCTCTCTGCACAGGACGACAGGTCCAAAGATGCGCTCCACTCCTGACTCTTCTTTCTTGGTGGTAAGAGTTGCTCTCCTCTCTGCTTGCTTCGCTTTCACATCTCAAGAGCCCAACTTAAGACACAAAAAAATCCTGCAGATTGTGTCCTGCCTCAAGACAACAGACAACATACCTGCAAACAGGTTCACAACCACAGGCCCAGAGGAGAGGATTTACAACACACAGGATAATCACATCAGATCACAAAACGGAAGGCAACCACACCAAACTGGGAATCAGGACTGAGCCAAGGGGACACATATTTTCAGGGGACATGATCCAACCTGTGACAAGACAGAAAGGTAGGGCATGGTACATAGAATGAGGAGGCGTTATCATGTATACCATCAATATGCAGAAATCTGTTTTTCCAGGAAGAGTTCCTGAGCAGTACATGAAGTTAACAGGCTCAGCTGATAACAGAGAGGCTGGAGGGTGCAGTCACCCAGAGTCACCTCTGAAGTAAGGTCTAGTGACCTACTCAGGACAAATCAGACCCCCAAGGCCCCATGGAGCACAGCTCTACACTGACACGCGTGGGTTAACATGAGTCAAAACGGCCTCCGCGGCAACGCGTCTATTTTTCCTGGGAGTGATTTTCCACTCAAAATAGCACGCAGGAGGGGGACTAATCAAGTGTATTCATTAAATAGAGCCGGATGATCAAAATAACATCAGCCTTCTGGTTCTGCCAGAGCTCTGCACACTCAGGCACCAGGGAGCGGGGACGGCGTGTGGCCTGAACTCGAGCGGGCACCAGGGTGCCAGTCCTTGAACCACCCATTTTGTCCTGTCCCTGTGACACCATCCCCGTGTGCACGGGCAAAGCCTGCCATCTGGGCCACACTACCTGGCACAGCCTGTTTTCTCAGCCAGGTAACTGAGATCCTGACATCATTTCTCATCTGAAAACTCATCATTTCTCATCTGAAAAAAGTCTTCCAGAACTGTCACAAGTCAACCCAACCTGCTTCCCTGTCCATGCAGGTCACACACCTGCTCCCTGACAAGGGCGATGGACAGTCCATCTGCATGCTCAGATGAGGAAGGTCTAAGACACCCCTCATGGCCTTAGGGGTTCATCTGGGGGATCAGGGGGTAGAAGACAGACAAGGGCCCCAAAAGAATAACAGGAGGTTGAAAAGTCGAGTGTCAGACAGCTGTAAAAGGGCAGAATGCCACTGAAGGAATTTCTTTAAACCAAAAGGACACCAATACATGGGACATCAATGTTGGCGGCAGCACCACAGACAAGAGCCAAAAGGTGGAGACCACCCCAGTGTCCACCCACAGAAGAAGGGATGCCCAAACTAGTATAAGCATACAGGGGAGTACTATTCAGCTGTAACAAAAAGTCAAGTGATGGCTCGTGGCACAGGACGGACGGAACCTTGAAAATGTTGCGTTAAATGAGGCAGACACACAAGGACAAGGATGGTGCAATCCTACCGACAGGAAAGCTGCAGAGCAGGCCAAAGCACGGAGGCCAAAGGTTATTAGTGGTTGGGGGATGGGAGAGGAAAAGGGGGGCGTACTGCATACAGTGTAGGGAGGAAAGTGCACTGCTCTCGGCTTACAGTGTGTAGGTTAGGGGGTCAGTGCACTGTTCTCGGCTTACAGTGTGTGGGCTGGGGGGTCACTGCACCACTCGCGGCTTCCAGCGCATGGAGGAAAGTGCACCGCTTTCCACTTACAGCACACAGAGCAAAGGGCCCTTGCTCACTGCTGACGGAGCCCAGCCGAGAGAGCACTGCTTACCGCTTACAGTGCCTAGAGGAAAGCACTTAGAAACGGACAGTGGTGGTGGTCAGACAACATGGCGAAATATAAGTAATGTCACTGAGTTGCACATGTAAGAAGGCTGACGTCACAAAGGCTGTGATTATTTTAGGATGATTTTTAAAAATGTATCGATGCAGCCGATGCTCTTCTCAATTCATAATTGTTTTAAAAAAAAGATGTATCGATGCAGCTGACAGTCTTCTCAAATCAAAATTTGTTTTTAACAGAACAAAGGTAAAAGCATGTGATCTCTTGAGAATCTACACAGCAGGCTAAAACCGCAGTTTAACGACTAGGATTTTTTTTTTTAATTACAACACGGGGGGAAAATATCTCGTGATCATTTTGCTGTTTTATTTTAACCAAGCTACACATATCAATATACTGCTAAAATCCTTGGGAAAGGCAACATTTCCAGCTTGGAGAGTTAATACTCAGTATTTGAAAATAATTTTACTATAAAAAGAGTGATTCACTGGGAACAAACTAGGGTGAGGGCTTGTGGAGGCTCACACCACTGAACCCTGCAACGTGACAAATGCTGAAAAGGCCGGCGTGACGTGACACAATGTCACTGATACAGTTACCACAGTGAGTAAGTCATCGTCACACGTAGGAAACAGCAGCCCTAACAAACACATGCAGTGGTCTTACATTAAAAAAAAACCGTTTTCGTCTGTCAGTAACCTATTTTAAATTTATTTTAAACCAACAAGGGCAGGCCATCTCAAATCTTAGGCTACGTTAAGTTTGACACAGAGGATTTTCAACCTTTAAATGTTACACAGGATTTCCCCTCAAAGACTTCCCCATAAGAGCCACTACTTTAGGGAAGGGAAAGTGACGAGGTATGGGATCAAAAATACCCGTGCTTGTGCCTAAACCAACCCTACAATAAGGAGGGAGCATGGCAGCGGGGACACTCAGGTCTTTCCTACTTCAGACACACGGCCTAAGAGGAAATAAGATGTGCCCTCCTGTCGGGGACAGCCCGGGCTATCAGCTGTCATTTGCGGCTAGCCTGAGGTCCTGCTTGACTCTTCGTAAAGGCACACCTGTGACAGTCCCTCTCCTAGGCTCCAGGGACCTGGCCAGGAGGGCAATGAGAGGGAACACTCCAGAAACACAAGTCCTCTTTCTCACACAAATGGCCCAGAAGTCAGGGGTTCTATTAAGTCTCTTTTAAAGGAGATAAAAGAGAGTATTAAAAAAGAACCTTCCCCATCGTAAGACTGTTGCTGTCAGATGTCACCGAGTCCCTTGCCACTCGCAGAGACCCCGTGTGACAGAGCACAACAGCCTCGTGGGGTTTTGTAGGCTGTGATCTGGTGGCATAGTGGCTATAGGCTGGGCTGCTAACCCCAAGGTCAGCAGTTCAAACCTACCACCACTTCATGGAAACCCTAGGGAGCAGTTCTAATCTGTCCTATTGGGTTGCTCTGAGTTCCGCCCTGTCCCACAGGGAGCATCACAGTATCGGGAGTTAGTCGTCACGATGGAGTAGCCTGCCAGCTCTTTGGTACCTGGAGCTTCTGGGTCGGTCCAGACCATCATCCTTTCTGGGACCAGCTGAAGGTGTATCATCCAGGAGGGTGTGACAAGGACCACTGTCAGCGCAGGGTGCTCAGTAAACTGGACAAGCACTTCTGTACCCATCAGCTCCTGTATCATCATGACCTCTTGCAAGGGGATGCAGGGGTGGGCATGGGTGGTTCTCGTACCCTCGTCTCTGTAAGTCACACGTCTGTGCCCAGCAACAGGGAGACCTTGGCCACCACAGAAACGCCAGTCCAGTGACCTCCAGCAGAAAGAGCCCGAGCTCACCTCGCTCCTCTATGCTGTCTTCTGACACTCCATAGAAAGGGATGCACATGCTGTATAGAGATCCACACACATTCTGCAGTCACGCAGAAACTGTTCACAGGTGCTCTGAGAAACATGCACTCCACGATCAAGAAACCCAAAGACAGACGCATCGGGCAAATCAGCTGCCAAAGGCCTTGGTGAACTGCTAAAAAGCACAGATGTCCCCTTGAGGGCTCGGGTGCACTTGACCCACACCACGGTGTCTCCAACTGCCTTCTGTGCATACAAAGGATGGACAGGGAGTCAGGAAGACTGCAGATGAATTGATGCCTTTGAATGGTGGTCTTGGCAAAGACTATTGAGTGTAACACAGACTGCCAAAGAGAACAAATAAAAAAGTCTCAGAAGAAGCACAGTTAGAACGCTCCTTAGAACTGATGGTGAGACAAGATTTCTGTACTCCGGGCATGTTGTTACCAGGAGGGACCAGTCCCTGGAGAAGGATGTCACACTTGTTAAGGTAGACGGGGCAACCACAACAACGGGTCTGAAGAGGACACAGGACCAGGCAGTGCTTCTTTTTAAGAGCAACAACAAAAATAGAAGTCAGATTTGAAAAGTTGAAACTGTATCTCTTTTTTTAGAGAATGAATCCTGTGTTCCCCAAATCTGTTCCTCATGGAATCTTACTTTGTGGAGTCTCTATGAACCATTGGTGGAAAAGTCGCTGTTTATGAGTCACAACTTCAGAAACGTGCTGCAGTTCTGTGTACCTGCAGAACAGGGAGACACGCTACCAGGTGTTTACTTCAAACACGGAATTCCGAATCCCAGCATCCTCACCTGCGTCATCCTCACAAGTCATCTCCTCTCGCCAAATTTTCCACTTTTTCTCTTCCAAATCCTTCTGCCACCCATCCGTCAGTTTGTCGTAGTGCGGCAGCTGGCATGTCACTGTGACGCCAGCAGCTGGGCCACCAGCACTTCGTGGAGCAGCAGCCTCCCCTATGGCGGACAGGGTATGGCAGAGCTTCCAGGCTGAGACAGCCTAGGAAGCCAAGGCTGGCAATCTACTTCCAAAACCCAGCCAGCAACAACCGTAGGGACCACGACAGAACATCGCTGCAGACACAGAGGTGGCATACAAGCCCCCTAGGCTGGAAGGTATTCCACAACGGCTGCCACAGCAGAGAAAAACACACACCAAGGATGGTGAAGAGGGTGCAGAACTGGGCCTGTTGCACCCACAGCCAGCCCGGCTGCTCCATCCTGACAGAAGGTCAAGGGTCACCATGTGCTAAAGCCCACTAACAGCAACTCAGTAAAAAGACCACGCAGACAAGGAGAAAGGGAACGCTGACTAAGCAGGTATCGTCGCTGGCCTTTACCTCCCCACCTCTTCTCACTGGGCACGGGTCTGACCCAACTGAAGGGGCGTGGGTGTGTGTGTGTGTGTGTGTGTGTGTGTGTGTGTGTGTGTGTGTGTGTGCGCGCGTGTGTGCGTGTGTGCGTGTGTGTCTATATGTGTATGTAATATCTCACCCACCCCCGCATACTCACAGTAGAACACAAGGAATAAAGAAGCAGAAAGAAAAACTCAGTTATAACTACCTGAAGATTCTGAATATCATTTTTATCTTATTATGACACAAAAAAATCAAAAAGTAGGACGCTGCATTAACCATCAGCATCCACAGCCCTTTTTTACAAGGCCTGTTATAAATAAGTCGAGAGAAATAAACAATAAACAGCTCTATCATTCCACCGAAAATAAACGTATTGGTGGAAGGAGGTCTACAGTGAGCAGGACGTGGAAGTCACAGGTCACTGTTTACAAAAATCTGGAAATCTGGAGCTGGACACACCTCCCTGCCCTTTCCTCCCACTAATTACAAATAAGAACATCAGCCACACATAAACTCAAATTTCTAACCCTGTAGTTTGGTCTTTCTTCTTTGTGTTTTGATTTTTCTAGCACATTGCACCCGAGAACACTTCAAAACATACCATTTGGGTTGCTCAAAAATAATTTGTAATATAGTATGCATATTCAATTCTTAAAATGACTTTGATACGTCTGTCCTTCTGGGATTCAATGAAGAATCTCCCTGACACTTTTCGGGGTCCTCCAGCAGCAAAGCCGGCCCTGTCTGCACGCCCTCACACCCCTGCCCCCTCCAGGGCATCTCTGAGAACGCGGTTCCCACTGACACCAGCCGGGTCTCCAGGGGAGGAAACACTAAACCCATCAACGGTGCGTCTTGTTGGGGCTTGCGCTGTTGGCTTGTTGCGTATGTTCTACTCACCATGGGAGTCTGTCAGCTTCTTTTTGTTTGAACATGACACAATGGAAAAAGCCTCTGAGGGCTAATTATTAATCTCAAAATGAAATCTCAAGCAGATAATGAACAGGTCTTGAGCAATTATGAAAGACACGCAAAAGCATCAGTCAGAATAAGGCTGATGGGAGTCTGAGTAGGAGAGGCCTTTGACGCAAGCCCAGCTGCATTACCTAAGAAGAAGAAAAATCCAGAAACTGAACCTGTTGCTGCTGACTTGATTCCAACTCATGGCAGCCGTACAAGAAGAGAACTGGGCCTTACACCACCACCCCGCCCCGCGTGGGGTCTGCAAGCAGCAGCTGGTAGATCTGAACTGCCAGCCCTTTGGCTAGCAGCACAGCTCCCCGTAGCTCCTAACCACTGCACCACCAGGGTTCCAGCTGCGTCCCACTGGCCACTAAACAGGAGGCAGGACAAGCCCCCTGCTCAGAGGCGATTTCAGAGCCAGACAGGCTTCGGTGGGGACTGCGCCTCTGCTGGTAATACCCAGGGTGCTGCACACAGGGAAATACGGGATTACTAACCAGCAGGCGGGCCGCCGTGAGAACCTGCCCCCAGGCACAGCATGTGCCACCTGCTTCTGGAAGGTCACAGCCACAAGGGACCTGCAGAGCAGAGTTCCACTCTGCAGACAGGGGGTTGCCACAGGACGAAGCTCACTCAGCGAGCAGTGCCACCACCTGAGTGACTGTGGGCCCTCACCACAGGTCGCCGGGCCTCGGCTCACACAGTGGTCAAGCAGTGAGACGAGAGCCCTGAACTGAACACGGCCATCAGAAGGAACGGACCGCGCGACCCACGGAACCCACACAGCAGAGCACCAAGCCTCAGGAGGGACCGGCAGACGACAACCTGGGGACAACACGCAAGCTCTCTCGTCTCAGCTGCCTGGCTGCCAGTCATCACCATCCCCATGGTCCCGCCCCACAAGCACGAGTTTTCCATAAATAACTAAACATGGATGCTGTACTGCCGAGACGCTCTGCGGACTCAGCGCCCGAGTCCAGGACCTCTCCTTCCTCACCGATGACAGCAAAAACACAGGAAACCTTCACACATCGTCTGTCTAAGCCTTTTAACATCACTGATGGCCGGGTTTGCCCTCTGCCTCCCTGGGGAACGGTGGGGCCACTGACAATGTGTCACCACCGGTACTGAGTTTGCCGGGACACATTTCTGACTGTCCCCCCCAAAATAATCTATTGCCGTTGGGTCAGTCCTGACTCAGCAACCCTACAGGACAGAGAAGAACTGCCCCCATACCATTTGCCAGGAGCAGCTGGTGGATTCAAACTGATGGCCATGTGGTCAGCGGCCGAGTGCTTAACCACTGCACAACCAGGGCGCCTCCGTCTTCGGCCTGTAGCCACCTTTAATCAACAGCTGTCTCTCACCTTGCTCATCATGGACCCTGCAGGCGTGGGATATAACCATGGTCATGAAGGGCACAACAGTTACCCACTTCAAAGACAAATCGCAGGGTATGAAGTGCAAACACCGTTGAAAAAAATACATAAATGATCTATTTTAAGTCTCTGTAAGCTTTATTGAAAATTCTCATTACCCAAAATTGAAAGTCACAAATAGTTTACCTTTTAAATATTAGTAACCAGTGCTAACCAGCACTGACAGGAGATAAAAAGGTAGGTATCCTGCAAAGAAAACAGCCAATAGAGACACGTTCCTCCCGACCCCACACTCCTCAGGAAGGCATCAAGCAAACAGACCTCCACTGAGGGGAAAATACTTGGACATGGGACCTATCAATTGCGTCCGAGCTAGATTTGAAAGGTCCCATTTTTGAGTGATCAAAACACACACTCCCAGGATCTCCTGGAAAGAGGCTACAGCAGCAGTGAGAGCCAGCGGGCACACCAGTGCCAAAACGCTGGCCCGCAACACCCGACTCACCGCAGATCGCGCCCAGCTTGCATCAGAGGGACAGCGAGGCTTACCTGGATCGGGGGACTGACTGCAGGGTTCCTGGGGACAGTGAGGCGGGCGGATCCCTCGGCTAGGCTCCCCTGCATCAGGGGACTGACCGCAGAGCTCCCACAGGCAGTAAGGAAGGCGGACCCCTCAGGGTTGGCACCCACAAACAACAGCTGTGATGTATAGGGCACACTGCCTTCAGCACTCGCCAACAGACACAAAGGGATATATTGGAGCTAATGGTGTGACACAGACAGACTGTCCTCCTCAGTTACCCAAGAGAGACGCAGACCGGACTACAAGCCTGGCCCAGAAGCCAGGGCCCTACTAGAGGGCTGGTTGGGAAGAACTAGACTGCAACAGCAAAGTGCGAGACTATTAAAAAAAAGAAAAGCCTGGGCTCAGCTTCTCACTCATCTGTAAACTTGTTGCTGTTGACTTAATGCTGACTTACAGGGACCCTTTAGGACAGAGCGGCAGAGGAGCTGAGAGCCCAGCTGCCAACCAGGAGGCCCACAGTTCAAATCCTACTTTCAAATCCTACTTTCAAACCCTACGGGGCAGGTGGACTCTGTCCTATATGATCAGAACTGACTCAGCAGCAATGGCTCTGGTGTCTGGGATTTGATAGGACAGACAAGAAGAGCCCCACGGGGTTTGCGAGGCTGTAAGTTCTTAGGAAGGCAGACGGCTACAACTTCCTCCCACGGAGACGCTAGTGAGTTCAAACCCCTGTCCACTGAGCCGCCCAGTGCTTTCACCCCTGGGCCAGCAGAGTCACCCACCTCTGGACTTGCTTACTGTTCAGCCACAAGCATGGAAGATGAATGATGGAAATGACTAAGACTGGGACTGTAAAGCGTAAAAGCAAAACCCGGACAGGAATTACACTGCAGGTTGATGGATGAAGCCACAGTAGACTTACTGAATCACCTGCTTGCTACAGAAGTTGAATATTATGCTCAGAGAACAGAAATATTACACAACCTATAACTGAGGTGTCAACTATTTTGCAGAACTGTCCTGCAAGGCTATCCACAGCCCATTTTAAGTAACTTCTGGATATTTCACAGTCACTGCCCTCCAAATGACTTACAATAAAGATCACAGAAAAAGAAGTACCCCTTCAAAACACACTCATAAGGCAACACAACTCAGATAAAGCAGAAAGCAGCTGATCCTGTGGAGTGACACAGAATAGCCCTGGCTTGGTCGGGCTCCTAAGAGACAGGGCTGCTTTTGGCTCTGAGAGGAACAGATATGTTCAGACACTTTCAGAAACCAAACCCACTGCCGTCAAGTTGATTCTGACTCATAACGATCCTGCAGACCGAGAACAGCCCCACAGAATTTCCAAGGAGCTCCTGGAAGATTTGAACGGCTGATTTTCTGGTTAGCAGACATAGTACTTAACCATTAAGCTACCAGGGTTTCCTCATACACATGACTATCTCCTAAAGCCCTCCTTTCAGAAACTCCACAGCCACCCCAACATGTCTCAGGTTACTGGCAGGGGTCTGCTGTCACTGAGAAGCTGCCACAGTCAGCCCCCCACTCACAGAGTCCCACATGTAACTGCTGGGACTACTGCCAACCACTGGCTTTCACTGGCTGATGTTTGGAAGTTGGCAGCCAAATCTGTCTTCCTAGTCCCCCTCCGTCTGGGAGGTCCACGGACACCTGTTCAGCCTCAGAGCCTCACATAGACCCTACTTACTGACAGGTGGCAGAGGGCTGCACAAGAGGGGTGCTGGCCCAGAAGGCAAGCTGGGTCTTCCATGCCCAAGGGTGGAATGCCAACACGGGACAACCCAGGCCTGGGAGACCCGGCCTAAGAGATGCAGTGAGCTACAGGGGAGGGAAGGGGAGGGAAGGGGAGGGCAGGGCAGGGCAGGGCAGGGTGGGGCAGGGCGGGGCAGGGGATATAATAATAAAACCTTTAAAGTTGATTCAGAAAGGAGAAAAACGTGGAACAGAACTCCAGTTCTTAACAGGTCCAGGCATACTTGGCCAGATGAGACTGGAGGACGCCCTGAGACCATTGCTCTGCGATCCTCCTTAAACCTAGAACTACAACCAGCTACCCCTTGAGGTCATCGTTAAGCAAAATAAGATACTGAGACGCAGGATAACGGTCAAGCCAGAACCTCACTTCCTGTGTGAACTGTCACTTGAAGAGACAATAGCATGTTACTTAAAACCAGGAAATGAGATTAAAACCTCTGTTTCTCCGTTTAAAAAAAAGCCAGTGAAGCCCACCCAGGCCTACTCTAACACACGTTAGATTGCCAGAGTTGGAACCAACTTGACAGCAACTGGCTTTAACTGTCTGGAACGCATTTTGGTGACAAGCTCTGCATGTCTCAATTACGACTGTCCCAGGTGAGTGTCTTTTAGCGCAGTGGCCAGGACAACGTATGCGTGTGCACGTGTCTGCAGACGTGCATGTAAGACACGTGGTAAACATCTGTCAGGTTTTGTCTAAGGAGGACGTGTGACTGCAAATGTTCCCTCAGATAATCGCTCCACTGAAATAGCAATTAGCACCTTTAAACACCTATCTGTAAGAAACTTTTGGCAATCCAACCTGGAGGGGAGTCTCAGGTGAGTGTCTTCAGGGCGACACACTGTGCTAACACCCACAGGAAACTAAGGGACGGAGGGGACTCTGGTGCCACTGCGGGCCCCACAGGCAGGCTAGGAGACAAGACAGATAAGGAACGTGGCAGGGGGAAGAACGAAGGAGGAGGATCCACTTTTTATCCTTCCTGGAAGGAAAAACAGGGTCCCCATTCCTCTGAGAGCCCCCGACACACGGGGACACCCTCTCATCCCCACCCACACCTCCCCTGGACAAGCTGGGCCTTCTATTTCCTCAGAAATCTCATCGACACCCAGTTGTGGGGAGGAAAGGCCATTACCACATTTCCAGTCTTGGGTTTACCCTGACTGACAGTCCCCGAAGACCTCATCATTTGTCTAAGAACGTGCCCAAAGGCACGAGGATCCCTTTTCACCCCAGTTTACACAGGATATCAGCAGGCTTCATTGTTTTTCTCAATTTAAGAACAAAAGCACTCTTTCTCTAGCCTTCATAAAATTTTCAGTGGTTTACCTATCCCAATGATAAAAAGAAAACCAAACCCGCTGTAGTCAAGTCATTCTGACTCACAGGGACCCTAAAGGACAGGTCAGAAGTACCCAGGGGTTTTCCAAGAAGCAGGAGGAGGTAGATTCAAACTGCCTATGTTTTGGTTAGCAAACGTAGCTCCTGACCCCTATGCCACTAGGTTTCCGACCCATCCCAACAGAACTGAGAAATACGCCTTTCAGAAACCTGGTAACAGAAGGAGGCACACATCCACCTGTGGGCCTGACCTGGTACAGGCATGAAGGAGTCCAACTGAAGTGCAGGATGGTTCCCAGAGGTGTGGGACTGTGTGCAGAGGCTGGGACAGAGCAGCAACCTGGAAGAGGGGTGTCCCACAAACCAAACCAGAATGACCTGGTATGAAAATAAGTAACCAGTGGCTCCTGAGTTGATTCGGAAAGGCTGGTGGTGCAGTGGTTAAGTGCTACGTCTGCTAATCAAAAGGTCAGCACTTTGAATCTGCCAACTGCTCCTTGGAAACTCTACGGGGCAGTTCTACTTTGATCTATACAGTCACTATGAGTCACAATCAACTCTATGGCAATGAGGGAGCCGAGCTGACACAGACTCACGGTGGCCCGTATCTGTCAGAGTAAAACTGTGCTCCCCAGGGCCTCCAAAGACTGATTTTTCAAAGGAGGTCTTTCTGCCCAGCCTTCCATCTCAGGCACCTCTGGAAGACTGAACCCTCTAACCCTGCAGACAGCACCCCAGCACATGAAACATCTGCACCACTCTGGGACTGAATACTGACGGTCACAGCCGTGACTCACCAACAAAACAGGAAACTGGGCATCCAAGCAATCAATCAATAAACTGGAAGTTGGAAGAGAAATCAAGTTCTCTCCTCAGTTCCTCAGCATCAGTGATGATACAGGGGAAGGGAGTAACTTGACCGTAGAGAAGGCTGGCAGACATCACTTCACTCCAGTGAAGAGGGACACCAAGGGCCACCAGGAATGGCACAAGTCAGCGCTGGGAGCTCCCTGAGATGTGTGGGCCCTGTGGGGGCAGGTACCAACCGTTAACAGACTCAGATGCCAGCTGGAAGACTGGAGGTTCAATACTACCCACCCAGAAGTGTCTCAAAAGAAAATCCTGGTAATCTGCTTCCAAAGGGGGTCAGCCACTGAAAACCACCTGAAACAGATTTCTCCTCTGACATGCGTGGGGTTGCCATGAGTCAGAGATAAGTCAACAGCAGCCAGTAGCTGGTGAGGAAGACACAGCACACCGTCACTGGTGTCATGTGTCTGCCATCGACACGGAACCCAAATCTAATCACAAGAAACATCCCATAAATCCACATGGATAACAGGACTGGGCTCTGCCAAACAGTCAAGGTCAGGACAGGACAGGACCACGTAACGGTTCTCAACTGAAGGGTCGGAGGAGACAAGACAAGAAAACCCAACACCTGGTTAGGACCTGGACACAACTGCTATAAAGATGCCCTCCTTCTGTGCTCAGGACAACTGTCAAACGGGGAAGCAGGTGGCGGAGCAGACAATAACCACAACCACAGAAGCCAAACCCGCCACCATCGACAATTCCAACTCCCAGAGACGCTGCAGGACACTGCAGGACTGTCCCAGGAGGTCTCCAGGGCTAATCTTTACCGAAGCAGACTGCCACATCTTTGTCCTGCGGCTGGTGGGGTCAAACCACAAACCTTTCAGTTAGCAGCCAGGTGCTTACCCACTGCACCACCAGGGCGCCCTAGAGAAGACGCACACAGTATGCCATCCGTGCTAAATTCATTGTGTTCCCTGTAGAGTGGCTGGATGGGGTGGTTCTGTGCGGGAATTCTTGGCTTCCACACAGGACGAGTGGTGCAGTTCCCAACCAGTGCCACCTCCGTCGGCTGGGGGAGCTCCCAGACTGAGACAGATCAGAAGGAAAAGGTCTGGAGGTCAACCTGGTAAAAATCAGCTGGTGAACACCCTAGAGGGCACAATGGCCAATCCACAAAGGGTCATGAGGTGGTGCAGCACTGAGCGGTGTGGGGATGTGTCTCTGTTCCCAGGGGACGTGGTGAGCTGGGGGCTGAAGGGAAAGCAGCTAAAAGACACAGGCAGCCACACGCAACCATGTCCCCCCACGGTGCAGTCGCAGACTCTGTGGTGGGGAAGACGTGGCTACAGATGAACTTCTGCGGGACATATTCTGTGACAGTCAACAGGTGACGGTTCAAAACATTTCACTGTCCTCCAAAATCATTTCAGTGACAAAGAGCTTTGGTATTTGCAGCAGTAATCACAGTCTCACACTCCTGGGCACAAAAATCTGCTGGAATTCTCCAGAAACATCAGCACCGCTGCTCCTCAAACAACAGAACATGAAGGGGTGGTCTTCCAACCCAGAGAAGCTGTGGTGGGTGATCAGCTCGGGGGATGAACAAGGCACAAGGCTGAGCTGAGGGAATCTTTGATGTCCGCAGCGATCTATCTGAAGAATCATTTGGAAGACTCAAGTTTCATCATAACTAGCATGCATCACGCGTGAGCCGAAATGCATGCTGGAACTCTGAGCAGGTTATAAACACATCATCATGTGGAAAAGGAAAGTCCTGACATGCATTGTGTAAAAACACCATGTGACATGGGCCCAAGGGATGCTGGCCACAGTTCCAGACCCCACCACTGATTGGGCCCAGTAGCTGTCAAGTTGATTTGGCCTCGTGGTGACCCCATGGGTGTCAAAGTGGAACCACACCCCACAGACCTGTCAGGAGGTCACGAGATCGCTGGGTGGACTTGACCCTCCCATCGTTCAGTCAGAAGAGAGACAAGCCACTTCACTGCGTGTCACCCCGGGAATCCCTGCCCTGAACACCTGCCCTGAGATGCTCCAGACTCACCACCTTCGCTTTCTTGCACACCCCAGGCAGAGAAGCCAGGGCAAGACTCCCAGAGCCCTGGGCCAGCGAAGAAGCTTGGGTCCCAGAATGACCACAGGGAAACAGAAAGCAATACCACCTCATACCATCACCACCAACCACCACCACTGCCGACCGCCAACCTGGGGCACCGGCAAAACATAAAACTCAGACTTCACGAAGCACCGGGAAAGGTGAGGTTGTGTGTTATAGGGGTCAGTGCTACCAGTAAGCCAAGATGGGCTGCTATCACACTGACTCTAACACATGTGACCCTGAGTGCATCAGAGCAGAGCCGCGCTCTGCAGGGTTTTCAAAGGCTGAGTCTCTGGAAGTTGGACCCCAGGATCTTCTTCTCCCAAGGGTCTCTGAGAGGACTTGAACCTCCAACCTTCTGGTTCACAGTCCAGCACCCCCAGGGGTTCCTGAGACACAGCCTACCCCTAGTAAAAATCTACATTACATGAATAAATTTTTGAGAAAATCTGCCGGGTGGCCCCAAAGCCACCAAAAAAGATTCCAAAGAAGTCTGGCAAGTGAGTCTTATTTCCAAGTAAACTAAGCCCACAGACTGACGACCTGGGGGCACTGGGCTCCTGGAAACCCAGCTGCATCTGCTGCCTTTCAGAATCAGAAGAGAATCGCTTCCGGGGAGAAGCCCTTAGCTACTGCATTCTCTTCTACGAAATTCACAGCATCAAAATGACAAAGCCGACAAGTTAGAAGTGTCCTCACAACCACCGCAGCCAGGAATCCTCAGGAAAGGTCACACAACGAGGCACTGCGGATACCCACCAAGGACAAGTGCTTAAGGGAGCGTGTCAAAATATTTATTCCTTACAGCAAAGAACAATTTGCATTTTTATATATATTTACACTTAGCTCAAGTGACTAGAGCACCGTCATCCTTCGACAAGGGCTGCATTCCAACTCCTGAGGGGAAACAGAGAGTGGACTTGTCTTAACAGGTCGGTCACATCTGCGCTGGTGTGGCAGAGCGCCCCACGGTAAACCAAGGCGGGGCTGCCGTGAGCATCTTCCAGAACAAATGAGGGGAAGATCACCTCCCTTCCCTGGCTTCCTCTCTCTCAGGAAGTGTCTTCTGAAATGCTTTTGTCAATACAACCAGAAGAACATTGTCCCAAAAAATCAGTAACCAAGGGAATGAATACCCCCCGAGGGAGGGCGGGGGCTCTGGATTACATTGCCACTTCCTGAAATGGAGAATGGTTCATATTACTAAGAGACTGTTTTCTCTTAAGACACCACCCAGCGAAACACTAGAACTTGAAATGTTTACATCAAATCAGTGTGCAGAAAGAATGAAGTCACTAAAAAGCAGTGGCGTTTCTACACACCAGCATTTAGAAATCTGAAAGGGAAATCAGGGAGCCGATTCCATCTGCACAACTTACATTCATGTCTATGATAATAAAATGCCTGAGAGCAAACACAAAGCAGGATGTGAAAGACTCATACAATGAAAATGATAAAACACTGCTGAAAGAGATTAAAAATTAAAAAAAAGATAGTCTGTGTCCATGAACTGGAAGACTCAATACAGTCAAGATGTCAATCCTACCCAAGGGCATTTCTCTACAGATTCTACGCAATCCCAATCAAAACGCCCGCTGCGGTCTTTACACAACAGGGGAAACCACCCCCACTGCATATGGAATGGCAAGGGGCCCCAGACAGCTGTGGCCAAGCTGACAGGCAAGAACAAGGTACAAGAACTCATACTTCCTGATTTGAAAACATAACACACAGCTAGTTTCAACCACCTGATACGCACGCGAAACCTGAACAGGGAATAAAGAACTGACGACTCCACACTGTGGCACTGACGAGAAATACCAACACACTGGAGACCGCCAGAAGAACTACCCCGTCTGTCTTGGAAGAAGTACAGCCAGAACGATCCTTGCAAGTGAGCTTGGTGACTGTGTCTCACAGACCTTGGACGTATCATCAGAAGGGACCAGTTCCTGGAGAAGGACATCACGGTTGGAGAGGTAGAGCGTCAGTGACAAGGAAGAAGACCCTTAACAAGATGGATTGATGCACGGGTGTGTGCAACGAGGGGCTCCAGCATGGAAGACGACGGGGAGAATGTGCGCAACTGGGCGGTGTTTCATCCTCCCGCAGGTAGGGTCACTAGGAAATGGAACTGACTCATTGGCACCTCACAATAACGAAATACAGTAACAGTGACCTAAACAGGCTAGTACCAATATAACAACAAAGACGCACACCCATGGAACAGAACTGAGAATCCAGAAATAAACTCACACATCCATCATCAACTGATTTTTGACAGTGGAAGTTTATTAGCGGAAAAAGAGTCTCTTCAGTAAATTGTGTTGGCAAAACTGAGCTTCAACACACACAGAAATGAAACAGGAGACAAGCCTCACACCATGCACAAAGACAAATCTGAAATGAATTAAGGACCTAACTGTGAAAACTAAAACCATAAAATTCTTAGAAGAAAATGCAGGGATAAGGCTGTCAGGCTTAGCTAGCTTTTAAGAACGGATTATCTCATATAGCAACAAAAGTGCACACAGCGAAAGGCAAAATCAGTGAATGGGACCTCATAAAACCTGTAAGTTTTTGTTCATCAAAAGACCAAAGAAGGGCAAAGACAAGCTCTCAGCTGGGAGAGTATCTTCTGAAACCATGCTGCTGTTCAGAATCGAAAACCCAGAGTATCTGTAAAACTTGGACCACAACAGCCACAGTAAAAAACAAATAACTCAATTAAAAGATGGGCACAAGACTTCACTAGGCAACTTCCTCAGAGACAACATCCAAATGGTCACCAAACACACATAAAAAAGCTCCACGTCACAAGCCACTACCCAAAAAACAAAATCCACTGCCCTCCAGCTGATTCTGACTCATAGCGACCCCACAGGACACAGCAGAACTGCCCATTGACTTTCCACGGAGCACCTCCTAGATTCAAGTTGCCAGCCTTTCAGCTAGCCGGCAAGCTCGTAAGCAGGACCCCACCAGGGCCTCTCATCAGCTGCTAAACCCCAAACCCCAACTGCCTTCAACACATGCAAATCAAAACCACCACGGATACTGTTTCATTCCCACTAGGCCAGCTATGACAGGGGGGAGGAGGGGGGTGAATAAAAAACAGAAAATAGGAAGTGTTGGGAAGGACACATGGAAACTGAAACCCCTGTATACTGTGGGTGGGAATGAAAAAATGGTAGAGCTGTTATGGAGAACTGCGGGGCAGTTCTTCAAAGAATGAAAAACAGAATTACCACACACCACACACACACATGTCCACTGCCATCGAGGTGATTTGGACTACTGGAGACCCTAGAGGACAGAGCAAAATGGCTCCATAGAGTTTTCAGGGAGCCTCTGGTGGATCTGAACTGCTGACCTGTGGTTAGCAATCAGAGCTCTTACCCATTAAGCCACCAAGGTTAATGGTTAAGCCATTCCACCACCCCAAACACGCTCCAAGGAAATGACAGCGGCGAGGTGAGCAGCACAGCCGATGACCCCAGCAGCGTTATTCACAACACTCAAGGTGGAAACAACCGAAATGCCTGCCAACAGGTAAATTTATCAGGCAAATGGGGTACATACACTCGGCACAACACTACTCAGCCAATAGAAAAAAGGACATCTTGACACGTGCTGCCACATGGGTGATGCTTGAAGACATTATGCTGAGTCAAGTTGATCAATCACAACAGGAAAAATGTTATATGACCTCGCTGATGCGAAAAAGACAAGAAGAAGTAAATGTACAGAGACCACAATTGACCATAGGTAACCAGGGAATAGAGGGAGGAGGACAGGGCAGGAGGGTTCTCACCTACTGAGCAGTAATGCTCTCTTTACACTGACAAAAGAATGACACTGAGCTACGGTAGGACTGTACAGCCAATTAATGCAACTGTTGTCTGTAGGCTGTATGCTTCTAACAAGCTAAGTTGACAAACTTTGTCTGGTAGACATATTTACTATAAAAGGGGGGGGCAGTTGCTTAGGCTGCTCACGTAGACCAAATGCCCCATGGGATCTGGTGCCTTTGGAGATTTAGGGTCTTCGTTTCAACTGGCCTAATACAATGCTTACTGCTTCTATTCTACTTCCTAATTCCTGGCATACTGATTCTTAAGCTGTCATTCAAAGTAAAAGCATTAGTCTCTATTCACCGGGAGCACCAGAGGAAGGAGAATCAGAAAGAGGAGAAAGAGATGGAACGCATGCATAACTGCCTCCATGAACAACTGCCTCCTTTGCCCTGAGACCAGAAGAACCAAAGGGCACCTGGCTACCATGACTGAACATTTTGATCAAAGAGTCAACAGAACTATCCTAATCAAAAGGGGGAGGATGCAGAACAAAATTTCAAATACTCATGGAACCCAGACTTTATGGACTCATGGAGTCTGGAAGAAACTATTGCCCTGAGATAATCTTTAAACCTTCAACTAAAAATATCCTTTGAAGTCTTCTTAAAACTGTACTTTAGATCAACTAGTACAGAATTTCTGTCTTGAATATTATGGTCTTTAAAAAAGTATCTACAGTGAATTAAACTGACAATGACAATTTGAAATATTGCAAACTCAGAGTCCGTGAGTTAATGTTAATAAGGGAAGAACACTTCAAAAAAGGATAGAAACAATGTAATCAATGTCTGAATTATACCTGCAGAAACCGATGAAATTACACCATGTCTATTCTCAGCAATAACAACAAAGAATAAACTATTAGAGAAAAAAGAGAGAGTTCACTCCATATATGCCCACCAAGGACCCAGGGACTCACATACAGTCCACTTTTGGTCCAAACAGCCATGGGTACCAGGGATATCACCATTATTGGAAGGGACATCCAGACTAACTGGTATACCCAAGCTTTTTCTTCCCACCCCACCCCCTTCTCTAAAGAAAATCAGCTACACACCACTAGGGTGAACAGCATCTAGGGTCTTAAAAGCTAGCAAGCTGCCATCTAAGTAGCATCAATTGATCCTAATCCACCTGGACCACAGGTGAATGAAGGATATCATGGACAGGAGGAAAATATGAACCCAGCAGATGTAACGGGCCATATGACCCACAGTCTGCTTCAGCACAGGACCAGAAGGAGATGGGGCCCAGCCACAACCCATGACTGCCCCAATGGGGTGCATGGTACAGAGCCCCTGACAGCAGCAGAAGGTTAGAGGACAGAACTAGAACTCAACCAAATAACTGCATTTGATGGTCTGTCAGTCTACACAGTCCTTAGGAACACAGCCCTGGACTCTCTAACCCCAAACAGTACCCAGCACCAAAGCCAGCTCTCCGGACAAAGACTGAATTGCACTACAGAAAACACAGAGTGAGACAGGGGACAAACAAACTTTTGGACTTCAGTATGTACACATTGCTGTCCAAGAAGCTCCTCCCTGGAGGTGAGAGGAGAGAGTGAGGATAGGGTGAGGGGGTCATGTCTTCATCGAATGGGCATGGAAAGTTCCAGGTGAGAAGCTGTGCAGTCCTGGGGGCTGGGGGAGCAGCAGTTACAGCAGAAGAGTGGTGAGAGTTCCTAGTGTTACATGGCAAACTGATAAGACTGCACACTTGTACTTCAACCACAGTAAAATTCATTTAAAAAAAAAAATCTGTTATGGACTGAGATGTGTGTGCCCCCAAAATGCACGTTGAAATCCTAACACCTGTGACCTGCGGGAGTGACTCTCTTCTGCAAACAGGTTTTCCTTCAGTTATGTTAAGTCCCGCAAGTACAAAACAAAGCAATCCAGTTGCCTTCCAGTGAATCTGACTCACATGACCCTACAGAACAGAGTAGAACTGCCCCAAGGACTGGCTGGTAGATTTGAACTGACAGGTCACAAGTCAAGCTCTTAATCACTGTACCACCAGGGCTCCATACAAGTGTGAATAATAAATTTAATCATTTTTGTCTCAGAAAAATTGCAGGACAGGCAGACATGCAGGCATGGGGTAAGATACCCTTTGAAGACAGACACATGACAGATACATGTATGTCATGAATCGAATTGTGTCCCCCCAAAATGTGTGTAGAACTTTGCCTAGGCCATGATTCCCAGTACTGTGTGACGTTCCCATGGGGTGTAAGTCCTGGCCCTGTGATGCCAATGAGGGACGATGGGTGGTGGCTGTGTTTGTGGGGCAGGACTTGTTCTATGAGATTATACTGTGCCTTGAGCCATCTCTTGGGATGTAAAGGACAGGGAGACAAGAAGACAGTTGGGGACTTCATGCAACCAAGAAGCAGTGCCGGGAGCAGAGCACCTCCTTTGAAAAGAGCCTGGGATTCCTGTACTTAGAAGCTCCCAGTCCAAGGGAAGACTGAGGACAAGGACCTTCCTCCAGAGCCAACAGAGAAAGCCTTCCCCTGGAGCTGACACCCTGCATTTAGACTGTTACCCTACTTTTCTGTGAGAATTTCTCTTCATTAAAGCCATCCATTTGTGGTATTTCTGTTGTAGCAGCACTAGGTGACTGAGACATCCACTTGCGGCCTTTTTGTTACAGCAACACTAGGTGACTGAGAAATGCAATTGTGGCCTTTCTGTTATAGCAGCATTAGGCGACTGAGACATCCACTTGCGGCCTTTTTGTTACAGCAACACTAGGTGACTGAGACATCCAATTGTGGCCTTTCTGTTATAGCAGCACTAAATGACTAGACATCCACTTCTGGTATTTCTGTTATAGGAGCACTAGGTGATTAAGACAACACACAAACCCATAAACTCCACAGACTGGCCACTGATTCTATGAGTTTTCACAAAATATTTCACTTGGCCAGCTAATAATCAAAACTATCATTGTCAGATATGAATTTTTAAATAATTTCTGTTAAGATGTACATACCCTTGGGAGAAACAAATTGGTGTCTTATCAGTATGAAAAACCAAAAACCAAACTAAGCTACCCTGTCAAGTCGCTTCTGACTCATGGGGACTACAAGTGCATAAGGGGTAATCATACTCCATAGGGAAACCCTGGAGGTGTAGTGGTTAGGTGCCACATCTGCTAACCAAAACGTTGACCATTCAAACCCACCAGGCACTCCTTGGAGATTCCATGGAGCGGTTCTCCTCTGTCCTACAGGGTCACTATGAGTCGGAACTGACTCAACAGCACTGGGTTTGGTTTTTGGTTTTCTGCACTATAGGGTTTTCAGAGGCAGTGATCTTTCTGTGGTCAATCGCCAGGCCTTTCTTCTGAGGTGCCGCTATGTGAATTCAAACCACTAACCTTTCCATCAGTGTCTAAGCACTTAGATGTTTGCATCAAAGTTGTCTGCTAAACCATCCCACAGGAAGAGGTCTCCATTTGAGAGCTGAAGACTCTGTAGCTCCCTGTGGCTACCTAACCAGCCCCAGTCCTTGGAAGTAGTGAGCGGCAATGTGACTTAGGTGCATTTCACCCAGAGTAGGTGTCCCTTTCCTGTAGAATTTTGCTAGCTGCAAGTAACTGTGTTCCTTCTTCAGAAAAGAACTGACCAGCCAGGGATTATAAGAGGAAGAAAAGAGAGCATGAAAACACTAGGTAAAAAGGAGCGAAGGGAAGAGCACAGAAGAATGTCGGGAGGTCACTCAGCCACCAAGGGAGACATCTCAGCAACCCATTCAAGCGCACATCACACCAATCCTGACACTACAGCAGCTACTCACCTGCCCGCTGCAGAAAGAACACTTACCTGCAAAGAGTGTGTCTCACACATTACCCTTTCTACTGTTGAGAATACACACAGCTGAACATCCCGTAATTTCTCCATGTTCAGTCCATTCAAGTGGTGCAACCACTCCACCTCCACCCTTCTCGTTGGGAACTGTTCCTCCCATATCAGCAGAAACTCACTGCTCCCTGCATTTCCTATCTACTCTTCGGAATTCCTTCCCTCCACTGGATCCCATTGTTTAAAAGGGAGCAGGCTCAAGACAGACATTCTCAACTCATTCAGCTAGACTATGCTTTAAAGAAGAATTCAGGGGATTGCTTTATCAGATACAACTCACTCAACCTTCTATCTGCTTCTAGTACTCAGAAAAGGGTGGAGGTGCACGGTTTTCCTGCAGAAATTATCTCTTCTAAGAATTTCTGTACATGTATTTGGGAGAGACATTTGCTTGGGTAGCGTTTGAAAGTCCTAGAAATTCAGGACTTAAAGGCCCCCCAGGTGGGAAACACTAAGAACATTACTAAGCTTTCTTTGGGTAATTTTTTGATGACATTTACTTTAATAACAGATCCTGGCACTTGACTTGCAAAGGCATCCTGGGTCTGTGAGGAGACACCCATCTGGCTTCTAAAGACTCAACATTTGCAACACTTGTGGTTGAACAGAATGTTGATTCACAGTACAGACACAGGAAAGACAGACTGCTCTTTTAACGTCATCGGGGGGGCAAGATGATTTATTATAAATTAAGAGTTAAGTACTGTACATTTAAAAACAAAACAGACAAAAAAAATTAGGCAGCTATGCCCCAAACTGTAGCTAAAATGGACAGTTTTAAGAGATTCTGAGGCATTCTTAAGAAGTAAGGTGCTTGCGTGCCAATGCAAATATTACAGCCATTACTAATAATGATATTTAATGTTTATTGGGAATTAATGTTGTCCACTTTACACAGGTAGGCTTGTTTTGTCTTCCCAACAATCCCCTTGTTCTTTGCAGCAGAATCAATCTAGACTCACCGCGACCCTGTACGTATGCTGCAGAGTAGAACTGCTCCATGCTCCATGCGGTTTCTTGGCTGTCACAGGGGCAAGCTGCCAGGGCTTTCCTGTGAGGGTACAGCTCGGTGGGTTCAAAGCACTGACCTTTAAGTTACCAGCTGGGTGATCCCACCAACCTCCAACAATTCCAGGCAGTGGATGTTATTAGTGATGGGGCCATTTCTGAGATGAGGAAACTGAGGCTAAGGAAAAGAAAGGCTCCTGCCTAAAGTGGTTAAGTGACAGTGCTGTGGAGCTCAAACTGACCTTAGGTGGAGGAGGATAAAAATAAAATAATTTGAGTATTAAGAAAAATCTGGAAACCTTGTAATAGCACGATGTAAATTTACCGACACAGAAGCATCCATGTCAGCAGCTAAGCTAAGGATTTGGGGCTGGATATAAGGTGCAAAGGAACCCTGGTGATGCACTAGTTAAAGTGCTTGGCTGCTAACTGCCAAAATTGGTATTTCCATCTACCAGCTTCTTCTTGGAAGAGGGATGTGGCAGTCTGCTTCCATAAGGATTTACGGTCATGGAAACCCTATGAGGCAGTTCTACTCTGTCCTATAGGGTCCCTATCTCGGCAGTAGGTAGTTTTTTGTTTTGGTTTTTTTTTTTTTTTTTTGGAGGAAATTGTAAAATTCCCAGGTGATGCACTAACCTAAAGGTCAGCATTTACAACCCACCCACTGTTACCACATCAGAGAGACCAAGAGACCTGCTTCTGCAAAGATTACGGCAAAGAAAATCCTCTAGTCTGGTCCATAACATGTGGGTCACCATGAGTCAGAATCCACACCACAGCAACAGTGCAGGTTGTTCTGTTTCTATGATTTATTGAAAAGTCTCTACTGGGAAGTCATAAATATAAAATGGTTTTATTTTTCCATGTCGCCATCACTGATTTTTCTCTGTCCAGACTCAGCTCCTGGTGGGTGGTAGGACCCATTTCTTTATCCTGTTGTCTCTCCTCTTTTCTAGGAAACGCGGTCAGGCTGCTCGGCAATAGGAGCCCCAGCGTCAAGCACAACCCCCGGTGACTAGCCACATGACTGAGGACAAGACGTTCAACCTCCCAGCGCTTTATTAGCTGGGGAACGAAAAGGCTCACAAGCAACCTCTAAGGGTGGATGCGGGAAGTCAAGCGTGGAGATACAGGAAGTTACACAGCGCATACAGGAAGTTACGCCGTACGTACTGGGAAACACAAACTTACACACGGGGTACTGGAAGTTACCCAAGCACGGACGGCAAGTTACGTCTTACATACTGGGATACTGACAGTTACGCATGGGGACACAGGAAGTTATGCATTACAGACCAGACACAGGAAGTTACGTATGTGGATACAGGAAGTTAGGGACGTGGACACAGGAAGTTATGCAGAGACACACAGGAAGTTAAGCATTACGTACTGAGTAGAAGAAGTTACGCATGCACATACAGGAAGTAACATATGACATGTGCTCAGTGCTGGGACTGATCAAAGGAAACAGTATCACGTCAGCTAAACCCCTTCCAGAGACCAGAGGCTTCTGGACATCACTACAGACCAACACAAAAGCCTCCCTCTTAGAGGGTGTTCTTCCGCAAGCATTCCTGTCAATCTGT
The DNA here is from genome assembly GCA_028571685.1 of Heterohyrax brucei. NCBI lineage: Eukaryota > Metazoa > Chordata > Mammalia > Hyracoidea > Procaviidae > Heterohyrax > Heterohyrax brucei. The sequence continues at coordinate 79,079,498 of CM053148.1, read as the reverse complement.
TATTTGTGGATTCTGCAGGTGAGCGTTCACTTACTAGCTAGCGCTTATCTCTAACGCCAAAATTAATCACATGACATCCCTCGCCCCTGACTAACAAAGCCCAGACTTCCTGTCAGAGACCCAAGGAACTGGCTTAGAAAATGGTTAAATCCTACAATGCTGTAGTAAAAAAAGGAAGGGCTAAAAATCACTTAAAAACGCCAGCCGTGCTCATTGGGCTCCTGACCCTAATGCCAACGACATTAGCAGCCCACTCTCTTGAGCACCTAACATAAGTCAGAAAGAGCCTTGGCTTTCTGAGCACTGGTCTGCTAACCCGACCTTTGGCAGTTTGTACCTACTCAGTGGCCCCGTGGAAGAAAGACCTGGTGTTCTGGTTCCATAAAGATCGTAGCCTTGACAACCCCATGGGGCAGTTCTACTCTGTCACGTGGAGATTGCATTGAGGTGAAAATTTGATTCCACGCCACATGACAACACACTTGGTGGTGAAAAGGAAACAAACTTGGCAGCTCTTTTCCTTCTCCGAATTTGGCCTCTCTTGTGTTCTCTAGGCTCAAAAATCAGCTCAGATACCTAAGCCTTAACGTTTAGCTCTAATTAATTCAGTTTCCTCAGATTTCACTCTTTGAAGCCCATGGTTTCAAAGAACCTGGTGGCATAATGGTTAACCGGTTGGCTGCTAAGTGAAAAGAAAGGTTGGCAGTCTGAACTTACCCAGTGGTTCCACAAGAGAAAGTCTTGGCCATCTGATTCTATGAATATTATAGTCAAGAAAACCCTGGGAAGTGGTTCTACTCTGTCAAGCAGGGCCAAAATTAAAAGCACTGAACAACAAGCATAAATTGGCACTGCTGGAGTATCTTAATTTCCATTACAATTCTACAAGGAAGATACGCATCCCCAATTTTGTGAAGAAACTGAAACACAAAGAGGTTAAGTAATTTACCACATTCACACAGCCTATGAGCAGAGGAGAGAAAATCCCAGTAAAGATGCCCTCAACCATCTCTTCTGCCATCTGGACAACACAGCAAGCCTTGGGCCATCTCCAGATTCTACAGCTACATCTAGGGGCCCTGGACGTCACCAGAACCAAGGGATTAACTGCCCAACTACAAAGCCCACCTTCGAACAGCACAGTGCCTTTCTGAGTCACTTGTTCCAATTATTTATCTATTTAAAATGTCTCTGCTGACTAGGGCTCCATGGAATCAGGAAACTGTGAATACTTGTCCCACAACAGCAGAGTAAGGACCTGTGATCTCTCTACGACGCGTCCACGGATATAAATGAAGAACACAACCAACACTGTAATACTTACATGCAAGGATGAAAATATTATTTGACAATGCAACACTACTAGATGAGAATCATGGAGGGATACAGTCTCATACAAGTACTGGAAACCGTGGTTGCACAGTGGTTAAGAGTGACCACTGTTAATCAAAAGGTCGGCAGTTCAAATCCACCAGGCACTCCTTGGAAACTACAGGGCAGTTTCGCTCTTTCCTATAGGATCACTGTGAACTGAAATCGACTTGATGGCAACAGCTTTGGTTGGTTGGTTGGTTAGTTTTTATACTGTGAATAATGGCAGTATCATATTGCAAAAGCAGTAATAATACTTTACACTAGAGTTGAGGCTTCTCCCTCCCAAAAAGCAAGGCTGTTAGGAATTCAATTTTGTCCCCTCAAAATACCTGCTGAAGTCCTGTCCCCTATATCTGTTTGGAAACAGCAGTCGTCCTTGGTGCAGTGGTTACGAGGTCAGGCTGCTGATGTTCGCAGTTCAAATCCATCACCAGCTACTTTGAAACGCTATGCAAGTGGTTCTAACTCTGCCCTGTAGGGTCACTGTCAGTCAGAATCCACCTGATGGAATGGGTTTTGTTTTTCTGGTTTGTTATGTGAGTGCGGTCACAACAGAGGACACTGAGCTCTACACCTACACCTAACAATCACTTCTGAGTTATAAAAGGAGCAGGACAGACACCAGGACACATACACAAAAGAAGACAGATGCCATGTGAAGAGTGTCTTGAGTAACAAAGGAACACTATGGATCACTGGCAGATGTGAGATACCAGGAGAGAGGCTCACAGAAGGAATGGACATAGGCAAGACCCTGGGGTAGACTTCTGACCCCCTAAAAGTAGGAGGAAGTCACTTCTGGTTCTTTAAAGTCATGCACCTGGGGTATTTCTGGTTACAGCAGCACTAGGAAACTAAGACAAGAGTTAAGCCAGCCAAGTCAAGAAGAGTTAAAGACTTTCCATTTAAAATCAAAGAGGTGTGTGTCTCTCACCTTCCCCGTGTCCCTCCTGAGACCTGCCCTCAGTGTGTGTCATGAAGGATAACCCCTAATAAAGCCTTCTTTCTCTGCAGGCATACAAACATGTGATCTCAGTGACAGCCAGGACACCTCCTCCCACAGCTTAGCCGTCGGAAGTCCCCACCCATCAGGATGCCATTCTGCCAGTTTCTAGTTTGGTCTTTTGTACTGTTTCATTTTGCTTACCAGTAGAGTCAACACCCTCATTTGTTGTGGCTGCCGTTGATTCCCACTCATAGTAACCCCAGGTGACAGAACCCAACTGCCCCGACTGATAGTAACCCCAGGTGACAGAACCCAACTGCCCCGACTGATAGTAACCCCAGGTGACAGAACCCAACTGCCCCCAGAGGGTTTTCTAGGGCATAATCTTTATGGGGAGGAAACTCTAGTGGCATGGTGGTTAAGTGCTACTTCTACTAACCAAAAGGTCGGCAGTTCGGGTCCGCCAGGTGCTCCTTGGAAACTCTATGAGGGGGTTCTGCTCTGTTTGTGAGGTCCCTGTGAGTTGGAATTGGCCTTCATGAGAGCGATCTGCAGGCCTTCCCCCTGCAGCACTGCCCGGTGGGTAGGAACCCCCCTGCTTTCAGTCAGTGGTCGAGCGCTTAACCACTGTGCCACCAGGGCTCCTTAAGCTCTCACTGACCAGAGCTGACCTCAGCCAGCTGCCATCCTTTCCCTGGCTTTCTTTCTGTTTGCCCAACCTACTGAGGAATCTTCCCCAGGGCACAGAATTACAGTGACAAGGATGTGTCCCAAGCCCCTCCCTGAGAATCACCCATGCCAGCTTTGAAGGCAGCTGAGGCTTAAAAGAAATTTCCTGTCTATCCGCTCACAAAGCCAAAATGCTGGCAGACAACCACGTCACCCAGTTTCATGGACTGGACTGTGTTCCCCCCAAAACTGTGTGCAGAAATTTGGTGGGACAGTGATTTCTGATATTGTGTGACCTTCCTTGATGCTGCGACCTCTGCCCCTAGACTGTTAATGAGGGAGGATGGGCAGCAATTGTGTTGGTGAGGCAGGACTCAAGGTGTAAGATTGCTTTGTGCCTTGAGGCAGTCTCTTGAGATATAAAGGAAAGAAGCTAGCAGAGAGCTTTGGGGACCTGCTGAGACCCAGAAGCAGAGCTGGGAGCAGAGCATACCCTTTGCAAAGGACCAGGGCCCCTGGGCCTCAGAAGCTTCCAGTCCAGGGGAAGACTGACAACAAGGACCTTTCTTCAGATCCAGCAGAGAAAGCCTTCCCTTGAAACTGACACTCTGAACTTGAACTTTGACCTTACTGGACTGTGACAGATAAAATTCCATTTTTTTAAAGCCATTCACTGGTGGTATTTCTGCTAAAGCAGCACTAGATGACTAAGACAGCTGTGGACTCTATGGTGCTGTTAGCAACAGGAGGCTTCAGATAGCCCCAGGAAGCCCCCCCCCCATCACTTGCAATGAAAAGAAAAGCCCTTGGAACTGAGGACCTTGAAAAGCTTCGGGCCAGTCCCTAGGACAGGCATGATAACGCACCTCCCACCAGGGAATCCTGGGGAAGCATTTCAGAGGCCACAGGAAAGGGACCTGTGACAAGCAGGATGCTCCTTACTGCCGAGGGCCCAAGGGTGGCTGCCCTCCATCCCTTCCCAGCCTTCTTGTGTCTTTGGGAGGTTTAATTAATGTGTGCTTGCTTGGGTTTGACGATCCCCGGATGAAAAGGGCACCAGATGTGAAAGTTGTTATTTTGTTCGAAGCCCACTGCCTAACAAATATCTGTGGGCACGCTCACCATGTGCCACTTTCAATGCGCTAACAGCCAAAACAGCCAGATCTGAATTTTTGAAAACCTAGGAGATCTGTCATGGTACTGAAGGAGCCCTTATGGAACAGTGATTAAGTATTTGGCTGTTAACCGAAAGGTCTGGAGTTCAAACCCAACACCTAGCTGCTTTGCAGGATAAAGACATGGCAGTCTGCTTCTGTGAAGGTGGCAGCCTTGGAAACGCTATGGGGCAGCTCAACTCTGTCTTGTAGGGTCAACATGGTCAGAATCAACTCACTGGCAGTGGGCTTGGTTTCAGTCAGAAGGTTAAACATGACAAATGCTTTGCTCTTTCAACAACAACTAGCTAACTAGCCAGAACCGGAAAGGGAAGCACTGGATCGGATTACAAAGTAAAGGTTCCAAGTGACAAAATACAACTGAATAAGAATTCCAAAATTGAGGTCTTTGACTAACATAAAACGGCTGGTTTGGGTCCGAGTTCAGACTCAGTGTTAAGTTTCTGTTCTCTTCCTAGCAACTACTAACCTTGAGGAAACTTAATCTTGCAACTAAGAAAATGTTTTTCTCTGTAGTTAAAGAAAGGATGGGAAAACCCATGTTTTTACAGGGAGGGTCTTGATACAGACCCCTCCTCCGAAACCCCCTGCACAAGAGGCTCTTGGAGAGTATTTGCGAAGGATGCTATCTTAGCAGAACAGTCTCCGAAAATAAGGTTATCATCTCGTACACTTCTCGATTAGTCACAACTTCTGCAATTATCTAAGGTAACCAATCCAAGAAGCCCACATATACACTTTGAACCAACAGCTACTGACTCCCTGCTTCAGGTTACCCCGCCTCCTGTCCCCTTACACAAGGGGGGCAGCAGTCAGAAAGTCTGCGTTGTTAGCTCCTGATTTAAGCACATACATGTGTTTCTGTAACCCTACCCAACTAGAGCATTCTAGTTTCAATCTGTGAGCTGAACATTATTCTCCTGTTCAAACGGTACTCATGTAATCCTCCAGTATGAGGACTGCCAATTAAGTTTGTGAACTCATCCTAGAAAAGGGGCTACACACCTCACTGCTGAAAATCACCATGGTCACCTCCGAAGCACCCCCCTTGGGAAGCTATGTAAGGACGCCAGAGCGTAGCTCACCCTTCAAAGCAAATTTGGAACTCTGTTTCTGGAAAGGCCATCAGAACTGTTGTCATATTACCCTTGATGTCCTGAATGTCATCAAATGTCTTCCTTTCAGTATTGGCTTTATCTCTGGGTAAAGAAAGAAGTCATCGGGGGCCAGGTCAGGTGAGTAGGGAGGGTGTTCCAATACAGTTATTTGCTGACTGGCTAAAATTTCCCTCACAGACAACTAGACAATTAAGTTTGCAAACTTGCCACCATGCCACTGTGTGCCGTGGCCATTCCAGAAAGAGTTCCCAAATGGCTCCAACAGGTGGACTGTGTACCTGCATTAGTGCGGAGCTTCCCAAAGGGAGGACTTCTAAGGGGACTGTAGAGACATTCACCAAGGAGGTAGGAAGCACTACAATTAAGTACGCAGACTTAATTATCGGACCTCATCAATCTTCTGGCTTTTAACAAACTTCAAGTTTCTACTCTTGGACACAGCCAAATGCAGGGAGAAGGATGTTTCTGCTTTGCAGGTAAATAAAACGGTGGGCTGTAGAGAACCCTAAATGATCAAGAAAGCAGTTTTCAGGAACTCTTGAAGCCATTGTAAGACTTACTGGCTACCTACTCTTTGCATCACGGAAGTTCCAACCATAAGGATGAGGACTGTGGCTACAGAAGGTGAGAACCCTTATTAACACAGATTCGGCATCGCCGGGGCTCTGGGCGCTGTGTGTAATAACAAACCCGGGCACAGCAATGACAGGATGCAATTGTAGAAACGAGAAAGCCGTTTCCCAGCTCTCAACACAGTAATCACAGTGATCTTATTACAACCTAAATCTAAACCAGGTCCTGGTGCCCATCCTGCCGCAGTCCCAAAGGTTTCCCATCTCACAGGAACTCCCCCTGGATCCTCCCTTGTCCCCTCATCATGTTCCTCCCTGACTCTTCTGCGCTGTGTCCACTAGGCCCCAACAGTGTCCAGGATTGTCCTCCCCTATGGCAGGCAGGACCCTAGGTTCTCTACCTAGTTGCCCACCCACTTTGATACCATAAGACTCCACTTCCTCAGTCCCCTGCCACTTTGCTCCAATGTCACCTACGCAGTGAAGCATTCCTCAGGGGCTTTGTGAAAGTTCAACCACCTGGCCGTGCCTAGCTCCCTCCCATGTTTCATGGTTCTCTATTCCTTATCGCCTCCCGGCATGCTGTTGTTGTTACTTGCGATCAAGACAAATAATCCAGTCAGAAAGTGAGCAGAGCATCTAAGGAACATCAGCTGGTCCCAAACCTGGAGCAGATGGACACTAAGAAAATCAAAGACACAAGGAAAACAGGAGCCCAGGAGAAGGAAAGGTCTATATGACTGGGAGACTACACCAACATGAGACCCGAAGAACTAGATGGTGCCCAGCCATCAGCAAAAACAGCCCTGACAGGGGACACAATGTAGAGACCTTGACGTGGCACAAGAAAAAGGGGTGTGCAGATCTAGAATCCTACTAAAAAGACCAGAATTAATGGTCTGACATCATGTTGGGTCCCCGGGGAACACAGCCCCTGGACTTGTTGCTAGCCTACAGCTGAGGCCAGCACCAAGGCCAGCTCTTCAGACAAGGGTTGGACAGGACTGCGGGACACGGAGCGGTGCAGGTGGTGTGCGGACTTCTTGGCTTGACAGACATACGAGGCTGTCCAACTGGTTCCGCTTTAGAGGGGAAAGGGGAGGGTAGAGAGGAGGGGACAAGTGTTGGCTGAGTGGATAGTGGAAGCACAGGGTGGAAAGGAGAAACGTGCTATCACAGGGTGGGGAGAGTAGACAGAGTTGCATGGAGGTGTTGGTAAGGGTTTTGTATGGCAAATTGACTTGGATTGTAAACTTCCACTTAGTCACAATAAGAACAAAATTAAATACGATAAAAGTGGGCAGAGGACACAAACAGACATGTCACCAGTCAGGACATTTAAAAAACAAACCACTGCCATACTGTCGAGTCTGACTCATAGCATCCCTAGAGGTCAGAGAACTGCCCCATGAAGTTTCCAAGGAGCACCTGGCAGGGTATTCAGGCAGCCAACAAATACATGAGAAGAAGCTTGTGATCATTACTAAAACCAAAAGCACTACCATCAAAAGAAGCTTGCGATCATTATTAAAACCAAAAGCACTACCGTCAAGTCAGTTCCAACGCATGTCGACCCTAGAAGACAGAGTAGAACTGCTTCATAGAGTTCCCAAGGAGCGCATGGTGGATTCTAACTGCCACCTTTTGGTAACCAGCTGTAGCTCTAAACCACTATGCCACCAGGGTTTCCTGTCATTACGAAATCAGCACTACCACGAAATACCATCTGACCACTACAGAACATGGCAACGATTAAAAAAAAAAGATGCCAACAAGCTTGTAGAGAGTCCCAACCAGTGTCTCAGTTGGTACCACCACCATGACTTTTGCAAGGAGCCTACCATACTCCCCGTATCTATACTGGAATCCCGTTAGCCTTTCGCTGAAACCAACTCATAAAACCAAAAACCCAAACCCAATGCCATCAAGTTCACTCCAACTCATGATGACCCCACAAGTTACAGAGTAGTACGGCTCCATACAGTTTTCGTGGCTGTAATCTTTACAGAGAGCCCTGATGGCTCATTGGTTAGGAGCTATGGCTGCTAAACCAAAGGTTGGCAGTTGGAATCCACCAGCTGCTCCCTGGAAATCCAATGGGACAGTGCCCTTCTGTCTTCTAGGGTCACTGAGAGTCAAACTTGACTTGATAGCAAATGGTTTGGTTTCTGGTGGTTTTAATCTAGACAAGCAGATCGCCAGGCCTCTCTTACACAGAAACACTGGGTGACTCAGACAACCAATGTTTATTTATGTTAACAGCAAAAAACACAAAGCATTTGTGCCATCCAGAGGCCTTGAGTATGACACCGAGCAGGTGCTTAAAAAATTACTGCCAGATGAGTGCATTTTAAACATTCAACCCAACATTATTCTGACTAATTGTAAAACAAGAATTCCAACACCTTGGACACAAGTATAGGAATGAATCAGGCAAAGAAGCATTCCTTCCACCAATGAGGTGTCAATGACTATAAAGCAACAACAACAACACAAAAATGCAGACACTGAAGTCAGCAAGACTGCTCTCCTAGCAAACACCCGGCACCACATGAATGCAGACTGTTGGGTCCAATCTGCTCAGAAGGATCACAGCCCCAATCACAGCCATGCAGAGAAGAATGGTGTCCAACGGCCCAAAGGAGTACAGTGATATACCAAAAGAAGAAGTCAGGGGTGGCTCAGTGGTAAAACTCTTGCCTTCCATGCAGAAGCCCTGGGTTCAATTCCTGGCTAGCACAGCTCACGTGCAGCCACCACCCATTGGTCATTAGGGGCTCGCGGGCTGCTACATTGCGGAACCGATCAGACCGAGGCTTGTGTTCTCCCAAAGATCTGTGGAGCAGTTTAGCTGGGCCAGGATTCCTGGTGGGTGTAAAGAAGGGTGGATGGGTGGCAGCTGAGTTGTTGTGGCAGGACTCCCTGTACAAGATTGTTTTGTGCCTTGAGGCGCTTTCTTGGGATGCACAAGGGAAAGAGAAACCAGTGGACAGTTGGGGACCTCACACCACCAAGAAAACCACCCCGGGAGAAGAGTACCTCCTTCAGGCCTGGGGTTCCTGGGCCAAGATGCTCCCTGACGAGAGACTGGCGTGACAGAAGGACCTTCCTGCAGAGCTGACTGAGGGGAGACCTTCACTTGGAGCGGACGCCCTGAATTCCGACTTGTAGCCTACTGGACTGTGTAAGAATCAACTTTTCTTTGCTAAATCCATTCACTTTGTGGTATTTCTGTTAGAGCAGTACCAGACGACCAAAACGCAGATGAAGCTGGACTAGGGAGAAGACCCCGCACCCTCAAAGAATCAGTTCCAGAAGACCCTATGCCTGACCACGGGTCCCATTCACAGCCGACCGTAGGGACAGCACAGGCCCAGCATTTTGTTGTTTTGTACGGAGTCCTCATGAGTTGGGGCTGAGTCCACAGCAGCTAACACTAACAATATTCTCAAAGAATCTAGTTTTCAACAATTCCTAACATCAAAATCAATTCCTGGCACAAAAGACCCTACAGTGCCCTTCTAGTCAGGACAGGGAAGTCACCTTTAAAATATAAAACACAGTCCAGGGCATTTTGGAAGCCTTCCTTTTGTGTGACTCCCGTGCCCAGTCCAGGCTGAAATTGCACAGGTGAATTTCCCCCAGCCTGCGCTGACCCTACTGAAAGTGTCCCTGGGATTCTCATCACTGTCCCTGGGAATTCTCGTCACCATCTGTCAGTCAAAAAGGGGCATGCAGAACGAGCACTTGACCAAGCGGTCAGGGTCACAGACCTGAGGTCCTCACCTGCCTGACTGTGTTCTGATTTCAATTAGAGAAGAGGCAGGATTCTAGATCTGCCAACCTGACCAGGAAAGTTCAGAGCAGCGTTTTGCTTGCTTTTAACTGTAAGGTGCCCCCCGCCAAGATGAAATCTGGGTATAATGTATCCAGTCACTGAGGAAAGAAAAACAAGCATCTATTCCCACATTCCTTTCATCCTGCTTGCAACAAATTGGTGTATTTTCCCATTTTCTTTAATTCCCTTACTTCTGAAAATTACTTCCAGATGCACTCTGTTCTTTGGTTCTTATTTTCATCGTACATGTAACCTCCTTCTCCAGGAGAACAGAAAAAGAAGACGAAGACAGAGAACAGGGGAAGGAAGGAGGGAGGGAGGGGGAAAGAAGGGAAGAAGGGGGAGGAAGAGAGGGAGGGAGAGGGAGGGAGGAAAACCACAACCACATGATAACAGTTTACTTGAGATATAACACAAAAACATAATAGCTCCGTTTAAACCGTGCTTCAATAACTACTGTAGTATTCTCAAGCTGAAGCTGCATGTCAGTGTGCTAATGCTCCTGTTACGAGCTGTGCTTATTAGAGGCAGATGCCAGCACCTGAAAAGAATCGTGATAATACAATCCACCTTCCTGAGCAACATCTCTGCCGGAGACCACATAGTTAGCCGAGGACCCAGGCCAGGCCTCTCTCCGGACCCCAGGCCCCGTGCTGTTTCTACTTCAACTTTGATTACAAAGGCCTAGCTGACAAACAGTGACAGTAAGTTTATTTACGTGTAAGTGACTGAATTGACTATAACTGCCCTAGCCTGATTGAAACCAAAAACAAAAACCAAAAAAACCTGATCACCCACCAAAAGAGACTAGTCACCAGCCTAGTGTACCCCAGCAGGGGACGATCCCTAGCAATATTTAACCCCGTCAACCCTGACACCAAAACCTCCCAGAGGAAGCTAGGAAACCACCAGCAAGGAACTGAGTAATAAAACTCATACCTATAGGGAGATTACAATCACCCTTCAATGACCTAACAAAAGGTCTGCTGCTCAGATCTTTCCTTTACCAAAGAGCCCATCCATCATCCCCATAAACCTGACCCTCTAAACACAGAGATACATGAAGGGGAAACACTAGGAGTACACACTGGTTGTTTGCCTCTGAAATGTGTCTGTCTGTCTCTCCCCTCCATCCCTCTCCCTCTCTCTCTCCCTCTCCTTCCTTCCCTCTTTCCCTCTCCCTATTCCTCTCTCCCTCTCCCTCCCTGTCCCTCTCTCTCTTCCTCCCTTCCTCCCTGTCCCCCTCCCCCCCAGAAGTGCACTGACTGATCTACCAACACACCAAAGCCAGAAAGGACCATAGACACTAGGGATCCAGGGGACCCAGGGCAGGAGCAGTCACGGTGCATGCAGGCTGCCAGTGTCTACCTGGCTTCTGCTGCCTCCCCTTTACTTCTCTCTGCCTCCATTTCTACACGTGTCAAACTAGTGGATTGCTAGGAAGATGAGATCTGTCTGCCATGAATTGAACTGTGTCCCCCACCAAAATAGGAGGAGCTATGTGGCCATGATTCCCTGTATTCTAAGACTGTCCTCCACTTTGTGATTTTGCTGTGCAGTATGTTAAGGGATTAGGGTGGGACTGTAAATCCCTTCAGAAGATCACTGCCCTGCTCCACTGTAAAGGGAGTTTCCCTGGAGTGTGGCTTGCCCCACCCTTAATCCTTTCAATCTGCAAGAGATAAAAGGAAAGAGAAGCAGGCAGAGAATTGGGAACCTTGTACCATCAAGAAAGCAGCACTGGGAGAAGTGTGCGTCCTTCAGACCTGAGGTTCCTGCACCAAGACGCTCCCTGGACAAAGGACTGATGCTATACTAGACTTTCCTCCAGAGCCGACAAGGGGAAGGCCTCCCCCCAGAGCAGACACCCTGAATGTGGACTTGTAGCCTGCCAGACTGTGTAAGAATAAACCTTTGTTAAAGCCATCCACTCTGTGGTATTTCTGTGAGAGCGCTGACTAAAACACTTGTCCATACATGTTAAACATTGCAAACTGGGCCAGGCAGAGAGCAGACACTCAAAGGACAGTAGAATCTGTAATACCATTCACCAGCTTCCTTCCCAGGCTTCGCGTCACCACTGAATGTCCCCACCCTTCAAAGTCAGCCCGGTCTGGTTTACACTCCTCACTGGTTCCCTGCCATTATCTTTTTCTCCAACTACTCCACAGTCCCCCAGAGAACAGGAGCTCTAAGAGTGGCCCGGGGCCACCAACACAGAGTAATGCCCACAGCCACCCAACACAAAGGAACTCGAGTGTGGTGCAGTCAGTACGCTCCACTGCTAACCAAAAGGCTCGCCACCGGCATCCACCCGGGGTGCCTCGGAAGAAAGGCCTGGTCATCTACTTCGGGGGTGAAAGAATTGATCGTTGAGAGCGCTTGGCAGTGAGGTTCTACTCCGGCACAGCAGGAGTTAAAACTGACTGAACGGCACCTCGTTACCCAAGGAGCGGAATCACCCAAAAAGTGAACAAGTGAGTTCTCCCCAGCCCCGCCAGCCCATGTACAGCACAGCTGGGAGCAGAAGTCACCCTGTTAACGTGAATAAACCCCCAAACCAAACGCGCTGTCCTCGAATGGATTTCGACTCACAGCGACCCTGTAAGACAGAGTAGGACACCCCCACAGAGGTTCCACGGCACACCCGGCCGACTTGAACTGCCCGCCTTTTGGTTAGCAGATGCAGCACTTAACCGCCGCACCACCAAGGTTTCTGTTCACGGGAATACATCACCTCGACTTGGTTTCTTGGGGCTTCTGTGGAAACCCTGGCAGCATACTGGTCCAGCACTACAGCTGTTCACCAAAAGGTCAGCAGTTTGAATCCCCAGGCACCCCTTGGAAACTCAAGGGGGCAGTTCTACTCTGTCCTATAGGGTCACTGTCAGTCGGAATGGACTCAGCAGCAGGGGGTTTGGCAGTGGGGCTTCCGTAAACACCTGGCAACGATAAACAGCAACAGTTCCGAAGCAAAGCCTGGAATAGGAAAAGCTTTCTGTGGGCCCTGGAGCTTTTGCCTTTTCCACTCTGATGACACTGCACCCTTGGTCTGCACATGGACATGTGCTTCTCGCCACCTCCAGTGTCCCCGTGACAGCTGCAACTGCTTACAGCATCCGGCGTTGACATCCCTGAACTCAACTCTCCCTGCAGGAAGGATGCCGCTGCCCCGCCCCACCCCCGTCTGGGGGTTGCTCTTTGTCACCTTACAACCCACTGCCCATCCACCTGCAGGGTCTTCAGTCCCCATCACCCAGACTGATGCTGCGGACCACTGATAAGGCAGCTACTGCTCTATTGAGACTATCCAGGGCTGGTGGCCCAAGGGGTCGGCGGTCAGCTGCTGACCTACAAAGACGGGAGACTCAACCCAGCCAAAAGCATCCTTGGGAGAAGAGGCCTGGCAATCTGCTTCTGTAAAGATGACAGGCAGGAAAACTCCACGGGACATTTCCACTCTGTACACACGTCGTCACCCTGAGTCACAACTGACTGGATAGCAATGGACTTAGGGCTTTTTGGTCTTATTTTTCTTTTTCGGTTCACCTGCGCTGCCACTGGATATAAGCCAGCCTCTGGGTGGAGCACTTTTCTAGTTCTGTATGTAATTCTGTGAATTTCCATCCCGCCCTACATGGCCACCTCCACGGCTCACTCTTGTCCCCATCAGCAAACAGAATTTCATCAGGCCTCAAATAGGAGCTGAGAAAAAGGCAGCGCTTCTTTGGAGCAGGCTAGTGGCTCCCCAGGCCAAATGCACTGGGGAAACCTGTTTCCACCAAGGGCCCAGCCTTCAGCCACTGCGCCCTCAGGCTTTTCCAGTTAACCCTCAGTTTGCCCACTGTCAAGAGGTATTTCCCAATTAACCACACAGCCATGGAGACTGGCTGCAACCCCTCCTATCCCAGAGGCAGGCAACCAAATGGGACATCAAAGGAGCCCCAGGGTCACCATGTGTCCCCACCACACTGGTGCTTACGCAATGTGGGGAGGAAAGGGGCAGGGCAGAATCTACTTTAAACTCTACTTTAAAGCCCAGTCCACCAAGGTTCCCTGTGGCACAGCCCCAGAACAGGGCAGGGGAGAAGAGCACTCTTGGCTGGCTGGAGAGGCTCCTCCCTCCACAAAGCTGTGGTGGTTAGGGGCCATGTTCTTGTTGGTTTTATTGTTGTTACTGTTAGTTATTGTTAATTGTTGCTGCAGCTAGTTATTGTTAATTGTCACTGTTCATTCTTGTTCACTTGTTAAAGTCCAGTGTTGGTATTGTTAGTTACTGTCACTTACTGTTACTGTCAACTGTTATTGTCAGGTGCTGTTACTGTTAATGTCAAATGTTAGTTATTCCCAATTGCTACTGTTAGTGTCAACTGTTCTCACTGTTGTTAAACGGTTACTGTTGGTTACTGACAAGCGTGGTTATTGTTAGGCACCATCACTGGCACTGCTGCTCTTCATTCGGGTTAACTGCTGTGACTGGTAGTTCTTGTTCACTGTTGTTACTGTTATTGTTACTGTTAGTTATTGTTATTTTTACTGTTACTTATCATCCATTGGTGTTGTTACTGTTCTTGCTAATTGTTGTTACTGTTAGTTGTTGTTATTGTCCATTGTTGTTACCATTAGTTATTGTTCTTCGGTATTGTTATTGCTAACTGTATGGTTAGGCGCCGTGGAGTCAGTTCTGACTCATAGCTACCCTATGAACAACAGAACGAAACACCGCCCAGTCTTGAGGAATGCCCACAATTGTTTTTATGCTTAAGCCCATTGTTGCGGCCACTGGTCAATCCATCTCGTCGAGGGTCTTCCTCTTTTTCGCTGACCCTCCACTTTACAGCTTGGATCCACTCTACCAAACATGATGTCCTTCTCCAGGGACTGATCCTTCCTGACATGTCCAAAGTGTGTGAGATGCAGTCTTGCCATCTTGGCTTCCAAGGAGCACTCTGGTTGGACTTCTTCTGGAACAGATCTGCTGGTTCTTTTGGTGGTCCACAGTACTCTGAACATTCTTCTCCAGCACCATAATTCAAAGGCACCAATTCTTCTTCTGTCTTCTTTGGTCATGTTCCAGCTTTTGCATGCATATAATGCCACTGAAAATACCAAGGCTTGGCTCCGGCACACTTGAGTCTTCAACGTTGACATCCTTACTTTTGAATACTTTAAAGAGCTTTGACATGTTTCACCTACCATTTGCATGAGAAGTATTAAACTGCATCCTGCGTGTTGGAAGAGAAGCAGCATTATTCACCAGATAAATGTGCTCAGAGTACCTCTGGGAGCTGGATGGGAGAGCCACCGTGCTTGGTGCCAAGAGATGATACATCCCATCTGATTCAGCATCAGCAGCTGCAGTGTCACTCTCTCTCTCTCTCTCTCTCACACACACACACACACATACCAGCTTACAGTGGAGACTGGTCCCTGGCATTTTTAAGTTCTGTTCTTTAACTCCATTATTTCCCATCACTGGCTGACCTCACAAACCTCCTTAGCATGGCATTTCTCTGGACATGCTGACCAGGCTGTAATCCATCCAAAACAACCACTGACCACTTCCTGGGTGCTCCGACAGTCCTCAAGGATTTACAGTCATATATGGAGGGGAAAGCAGGAGACTTAAAAGAAAAAAAGCAACATCTTAACAAATAATACAGGACAGTTTTGAAAACTCAGCCCCTGATAAGCCCTACGGATCACAGTTCTCCTGTGACCTACATGGTGTCACCAGAAGTCAGGGCCCACCAAGCAGGCTCCAGTTATTAGCTATTCCAAACAGGACCCCAGCCTGCGGCCAGTCACTCCAACAAAAAGTCTGGTGCAGTTGGGCCGGGTAAGAAAGTCCATAAAAATGGAATCTAAACCAAACCGGCTGCCCTCAAGTCAGTTCCAACTCATAGCAACTCTATAGGACACAGTAAAGCTGCCCCCCTCGAGTTTTCAGGGATTCGAACTGCTGACCTTCTAGTTAGCAGACTATAGCACCTAACGACTGCACCACCAGGGTTTCTGAGAAAGCACAAGGGGAGCTAGCTAACATGGGCACCTGAGGGGTGGGCCGGGGCTCCAGGAGCTCTTAGGGCTGTAAGGGAGACTTGTGGGTGGTAGTCTGGTTACTGAAGTGTCACAGTGCAGAATTTGTTCCCTAGAGTCACCCAGGCTGTCACCACCTTTCAGAAGCAGACATCAGCCTGTCTTTCAGGTGCCACCATGGCCAAGAGTCACCAAGAGTCACACACTTAACTATTCACACACCCAGGGACTCCTGCACAGCGGTACGGGGGAGTGAAAAGCAGGAGCCCAGCTCTAGAGATACAATGTGACCTAGTGCAGAATGCTGGCAAGCCGCTGCGGACTCCCCGAGCAGGGTGTGGTGCAGGCTGCCTCTGCCCTCAGCCAGAAGAGGGACAGGTAGGACGGGAGAAACAAGTCCCAGCAAGAACCACCCCTTAGCAGGGCCTGGAGCGCAGGACGGGACACAAGAAGCTGTGGGAACCGTGCGGATGGAACAACCACTGCCATCGAGTCGATTCCAACTCACAGCGACCCTACATTGCAGAGGAGAACCGCCCTGCGGGAGGACTGTCTGAAGAAGGCCCTGCAGTTGCAGCTCTCCATCCCTCGGGCCTCTAGCAGTTGGCTCCAATTCCAGAGCACCCAGCTAACTACTAACACCTGATGACTGTTACAGGACGCACCGCGACGCCCCTGTAGGGTTTTAACTTCCCAAGTGGGAGACGAGGCTTAGTTCCTGGCCAAGGCACCTCAAGCACAGGCAGCAGCCGTCTGTCAGAGGGGGCTCCGGTGTTGCCAGGGTGCCCAACAGGCTGGACGGGGGCTTCCAGACCAAGATAGACTGGGGAGAGAGGCCTGGTGACCTCTACATGACAGCAACTTGATCATGGGGAAAGCACAGGCCCGCGTCAGCACTTACCTCCACCATGCCTGAGCTCACCAGGACTTGGGGATGACTACACAGCAGGTCACAAGGACAATGACATGTCCCCTACTACAAGGCTTGGGTGAGTTTGATCAGGGGAGGAAGGCAAACTGGAAAAGAACATCTTCATAAGGCATCAGGAACACACGTCTTACTTTAATCAAGCATGAGGTCTGACAATTAAGTCCACAAACTTAATTGTTCTAAGTGCTCCATACCTCCTTGATGAAGAACACTACGGGTCACCTTCAAGGTCCTCCCCTTGGAAAGCTGTGCAGCAATGTCAGTGCCTAGTCCACCCTTTCAGGCAATTTTGGAACTCTTCCTGGGATGGCCACTGTACACAGTGGCATGGGGCCAAGTTCATGAGGAAGTTTCAGCCAGTAAATAAACAACTGTATTGGAACACCCTCCCTACTCACCTGATCTGGCCCCCAGTGACATTTTTCTTTAGCTGAAGATAGAGATAATATTGAAAGGAAGACATCTGGATGACACTCAAGACATCAAGGGCAACACCACAATAGCTCTGATGGCTGTTCCAGAAAGTGTTCCCAAACTGCTTTGAAGAGTGGACTAGGCACTGGCATTAGTACCAAGCTTCCCAAGGGGAGTACTTTGAAGGTGACCATAGTGATGCTATTCAGCAATGAGGTATGTAGCACTTTTTCTAGCATGAGTTTGTGAAATTAATAAGCAGTCTTCATAAACAGGACTGAATGGGCAACACCTACCCAAAAACAAGGACAAAAAGGCAGGGAGGGACAGGAAACCTGGATGAATGGACATGGGGAACCTGGAGTGAGAAGGCAGAGCGAGAGCCAGAGTGAGAGCAATGTCACATTGTGGGGACTGCAAACAATGTCCCCAAACCACTTCTATGTATAATTTTTTGAATAAGAAACTAACCTGAGCTATAAACTTTCATCTAAAGAACAATAAAATTTTAAAAGGGAAAGACTACCTGTAATAGCTACAAATTCCCTTTGGGTCTAAAATCAATCTACTCTCCTAAAGTCAGTGGAGTGATGGTCACATTTTAGAGGACAGATCTCACTGTTCCCACTTCCCAGATGGAGAAAGTGTATAAACCACATAAACTGGACTTCCTCCTCTGGACCCTGGAGCCACACCCATGGCCAGAAGGCATCCTTGCAGCCAACTTCTCTGAGTGAACCACTCAGACATCTTGTGGTCCCTTCAGTACAAAGCTACGTGAGGCCCTCTGGTGTGCCTACAACACAGAGGACCCGTGAAATACTGCATTCCACGGTCTACAGCAAGGTTCGCCCACTCTTCAGAATACCGTGATCTCGAGTCCAGCAGTCTCAAGACCAGCACAAACAAGGATTCAAACACAGTGCGAATCAACTGCTTCCTCCTCTACCCCCAATTCATATAGAGTAAGTCACAGAGGAGGCCAAGGGAGCTCTGGAAGGAAACAGTGAGAAAAGGACCCTGTGAAGTCTCCATGACATTGACTCATGGTGTGAAGTGCTGTACGCTGTGGCTCACGGGGGTCAGAGGCGCTCAACGTGTCCCTGACAAGTGTGTGACCCTTGCCCGCACGAAATTCATGAAGTCCCTGACACTGGCTGGTCCATGGTAGCAAGGCAACAACCTAAGCAGAGAGCTACCAGGGAACCAATTTTAAGCCCTCATTTTATGAAGAGGGACAGCCGGCAACCTGTGTTTTGCATGAAACCAAGCATCACAAGTAGCAAACATCCCATCACCCCAGAATGGGCCAGATTTGGGCAGGAATTACAGGGCCAATGAGGACTCTCAAGGATTCAAGTCCTTTTCCCAGCCTTCTGCCAATGCCACACTTACTCCATCCCACGCAGAAGATGCCTTCTCTCCACGTCTGCCATCCACAGGGGCTGCTCACACATCAGCTCGGAGACTGGTCACCAGCGTGCCATGCCCCACGGCACCAATTCTGCCCCTGCGGCTTTCAGTCCTAGAAAGGCGGGCCTCGGCCCACAGTGGTTCTAACAGCAGATACAGAAGAACAATGCCTTTAGCACTCATTTTTTGGTCTGTTTGTCTGTCTGTTTGTTATACCCTAGAGGTTGATAGAACACCCATTGAGATGTCTCAGTAAATGCATGAAACACTGGAGGTGCTCACTTGTCTATGCCAAAAATTTGAAAGAGAGCTCCCTGGCCAACCAACTGGAAGAGATCCATATTTGTGCCCCTTCCAAAGAAAGGTAATCCAATCAGATCATTAACATCATACACAAGTCAAATTTTGCTGATGGTCATTCAAAAATGGGTGCAGCGGTTCACTGACAGGGAACTGCCAGAAATTCAAGCCAGATTCAGAAGCAGGATGTAGAATGGGGGACGTCATTGCTGATGTCAGGTGGATCTTGGCTGAATGAAGAAAATACCAGAAAGATGTCTACCTCATTGACTATGTACAGGTATTCGATTGTGTAGATCACCACAAATAATGGACAGCGTGGTGGAGAACACGAATTTCAGGACACTTCACCGCACTCACGAGGGACCTGTGCAGAGACTCCTGGACAACTGTTGCTCAGCCAGATCAGCAGACACCGTGTGCTTTAAAATCAGGACAGACGTGTGTCAGGGTTGTGTCCTTTCATAACATCCATTCAGCCTATATGCTGAGCAAATAACTCAATAAGCTGGACTATGTGAAGGTGAGCAGGGCATCAGGATCCAAGGAAGACTCATTAATAGCCAACCTGCATGATAGAGATGATACAATCCTGCTTGCTGAAAGTGAAGAGAACTTGAAGTAGTTACTGAAAAAGATCAAAGACCCCAGTGCAGATTCTAATTCAACATAAAGAAAATAAAACCCTCAAAACTGGGCTGATAAGCAACATCACAATATATGGAGAAAAGACTGACGTTGTCAAGGAGTTCATTTTACTTGCAGGCAAAAATTGAGGCCCAAGGAAGCAGCAATCAAAACATTTGCCTTGGGTAAATCTACTGAAGATCTCTCCAGAGTGTTAAAAAGCAAAGACGTTACCTCAAGTTCCAAGGACTGAAGCCATGGTATTTTCAGTTACCTCATGCACACGCCAAAGTTGGCAATGAATACGAAAAACCAAAGAAAACCTTTTGGTTTTGAAGTATGGTGTTGGCAAAGAATACTGACTCTACAGCGGACCACCGGAAGACTGTATAAATCTGTCCTGGAAGAAGTACAGACAGAACGCTCCTTAGAAGTGCGGCAAGACTTCACCTCATGCATTTTGGGCATGCTATCAGCAACAACCAGTCCCTGGAGAAGGATAATATGCTCAGGAGAGGGTAAGAGAAAAAGAGGAAGACCCTCAACAAGAGGGACTGACACAGTGGTTGAAAAATGGGCTTACGCATAAAAATGATTGTGGACATGGCACAGGACTGGACAGTGTTTAGTTCTTGTCATGGATTAAATCGTGTTCCCACAAAAATGTGTGTAGCTATTTGGCTGGGCCATGATTCCTGGTAGTGTGTGATGCTTCTTTGTGTTGGAAACTGCCTCTCTGGTGTCAGTGAGGGAGGATGGGTGGCAGTCGTGTTGGTGCAGCTGGACTCAGTGTGTAAGACTGCTTCAGGACTTCAGGCAATCTCTTGAGATAGAATAGAGGACAGGAGCTAGGGCTTGGGAACGTCCTGTGACCAACAAGCAGTGCCAAGAGCTGTGGGTGCCTCCTGAGAACAGGAACTGGGGTCCCCACACCTCAGCAGCACACAGCCCAGGAGAAGATCAGTCACAAGCACCTTCCTCCAGAGTCAGCCGAGAAAGCCTTCCCCTGAAGCTGACACCCTGAATTTGGACTTGTAGCCTGCTGGACTGCAACAGAATAAAATTCCTCCATTTAAAGCCATCCACTGGTGGTATTTCTGTCACAGCAGTACCAGATAAATAAAAGCGTTTTGTTGCACAGAGTCACTAGGGGTTGGAACCAAATCACAACAACCTAACACACCAACAGAGGCTCTGTGCTCAACCTCAGACAGATGTATGAATGGGACAGCACTATAGATACACAACTGTTAATAGCAAGTAGTATTTTAATAAACCCAGAAGCACGTACTGGGCTCTTAATAGCAGCAGCAGTGCCAGCTGTCACCATGTCAACGCCATCTCACTGCCACCCCCAGTGGGTCAGCGCCGTCTGTGCGCCCTAGACTTTTCAATGGCTGATTGTTTGGAATTAGACACCCAGGCCTTTATTCACAGTCCGTCTTAGTCTGGAAGCTTCGCTGAAAACCTGTTCAGCATCGCAGCAACACAATACACAAGCCTTCACCGACAGATGGGTGGTGGCTGTGTCTGAGCTGTCTTGGTAGAGAATCGAACCTGGGGGTCTTATGTGGAAGGGGAAAATTCTACCACCTAGCCACAAAAGACTTCCCCTAAAATATGCAGGAGCTCCAACATCTGGAAAACAACAGCCTCAGAAAATGCAACAGTGATACAAAAACAACAGGGTAACTAACGAACCACCAACATCCTCGTCCGGGTGACATTCTCAGGGGCGGAATTTGAACAAACGTCGCGTTCATAGAAGCAACTCTGCTAACTTCCATCCCAGTCTCTCAAGAGTTCTGGGCTTTGCGCTCACTTCATTTTTTTTCCCCCTGAAAGGGAGTAAACAAAATAAAATCAGAACAATGAAGCCCTCAAGACGATGATACAAAATGAGAGACCAAAGATCTCAGGGAGCTAAGATAAAAGCCGGAAGCGGGCGAACACGCAGCCTGTCCAGCCGGCATCAGCCGGAACCCGAAGATGAATGTACGGAAAAGATGCAGAGGGATCCTGGTAACGGCGCTTGTCTGTCATGAAGGGAAACACACACAGGAACACAGGTGGCCAGAGACCCCGCTTTATTCCTCTGCAAAAGCCAATCGCATTTCTGGAAGGAAGGCATTGAGGGAAAGACGGACGTGGGACAAGAGTAGGCAGAAGCACAATCACCCGACATCCTTGCGCTTTGTGAAATGTCTCCTTCACGCCCAACCACGGTGTTCACACTGAACCGTCACCAAACCAAACCTCACCTACTGCCATCGCATCAACTGCAAATTGCTGACACGCCGCAGGACACGGGAGAACGGCCCCCAGAGGGCTCCCAATGCTGTCAGTCTTTACAGAACAGCCACCAAACTTTCACTTCACTGCCAAGTGCTTTAACCATTGCACCACCATGACTCCTTCTGAATTGCCACAGATGGGCCCAAAAAGCCCTTTTCATTATTACATCCATCTCATACAGTAGAGGAGGGGGCAGAATATAAGCTCAGAGAGGGTAGGTAACTTCTCCAAGGCCACACAGCTCCCAGTGGCCACGCAGGAATTCGAACCCAATCATGTCTCATTTCCAAGTTCCTGCTCAGGTCATCCCCAGACGCACACTTAGGAAGAGGGAGCTCTGAGAACCCTGTGAGTGCCCAGTTTCAGGCATGAACTATAAACCAGCAGGCACTGTTCCCTCTGGGTCATCACAGCCAATTCACTGCCTGAGCACAAAGGAAACCCGTATCATCAAGCGGGGTGGAAACGCCTACACTTCACCAAATTACCAGATCTCATGCACGACTCCAGGGAGACGATTCCAAAACAACCTCACAGGGTGTACCCCAGCGAGGATACAAAACCCACCTTGGAACAATCTGATCCAATGGGTTCAGCACTAGGGAAGACAGGGCCAGGGGACGGTACATTTTAATAAAACTGACAAGCATTTTCTATGTCAGTAACACACAGAGATAAATACGTAATGCCTTCCTCCACGCAGCCAAGAGACTCTGCCTATTTTTAAAGCTTTTAAAATCTTCCTGACACAGATGCATCAGGCATGACTTTAAAAATGCATGTCAATTCCAGAAGGGATCCTGTTTGTTTATGCTTCCATTAAAATGCAAACAGCTAGAGCCGGGCCAGGTTATTCAAGGGAGGAGGAAAAAGTTGCAAGGAAAATTAAGGATAAGGTAATTAAAACTTTCTCTCACACCTGCCCGGTCAGAGAGGGGAATCAACCTCAAGGTCAAGTATCTCCCAGAGGATGTCCTCTAACGGTCCCCTGTGACAATGTGGACAAACCTCTCTGCTGTGAATAATGCATTCCTCCCTCTCTGGCTCGGGATCACTGTTCCATAAACAGCAGGGCGCAAGGGGTCCATTAGTCAGCACCCCCACAATCACATGCTCCGGTTCCTCTGTTCTGCATAAGGAGGGAGTTGCTGCGGGTTCTTTACGGGGCCCAGGCACCGTGTCCGCACCACACCACCACGCTGTCCTCACCACGCCGGCACACTGTCCATACCATGCCCAGCAACCCTGTCTGCACCATGCTGGCACACTGCTCCTATCACGCCAGCACCATGTCCACCCCACGCCTTCTGTGTCCTCCAGGGGTCCACAGTAAGCTACAACAAGCGGCCCCTGCAGGGACCTGAGAACTGGATCCCACACCCTACCTCTCTCCTGAGACTCGGCTGACCCGGAGGGGAAGTCACCGCCTTTCACTTCTGTGTCCTGAACTTCAGGGCAGCAAATGGAACAAATGCTGGCCATGACAGCATGTCCCCACAAACAAGGGGCTCTGAGGTGTCAGGCCACTGTGCCCCGGCATGAGGGAGGTGATAAAATCAGCAGCTAACCTCATCCCGGTGCCACCCCATCCTTCGAGACCTGGGAGAGACGTCCCCCTAAAGGAAGCCAGGAGACTGTCAGTGCAGTGAACCCCCGACGGGCACAGCCAGCACAGCGCACAACCAAACAGCTGGCAGTTCAAACCCACCAAGCAATACCGGGCAGAGGTGTGGGTGGCCTGAAGAGCTGCCTCGGAGAGGTCACAGCCTTGAAAACCCTGCAGAGCAGCCCCAGTTCTTCTCTGACACCCGTGGAGTCGCCCTGAATCGGAAATGACAGAGTAGAACTGGCCCCAAGGTTTTTCAGGGCTGTAATCATCACAGAAGCCGATGGCCACATCTCTCTCCCACAGAGCACTGATGGAGTCAAACCCTGACCTTTCAGTGAGTGGGAAAGTGTCTACCCAATGCACCACCAGTCCTTTTACAGCAACACCAGGTTCGCACAATTCTTCACCTAAAAGAGAGCCAAACCCCTGGAAACTTTTATAAGCAAAAAAAAAAAAAAAAAAAACAGTTCTGATGGGTGTGGTCATTGTTAACCTATTGGTTAGATATGCATATACAAAATCCACAAAACAGGTATAACATTGAAGCCAAAGCCTCAGTCTGGCTTCCCTGCCAGCAGCAGTAAAAAGTCCTCCTGGCCCAACAAGAGTCCATCTGTCATTTGGTGGGAGCCGGCTGGACTCACTGCCTCCCCACGGATGACAGACTTACACCCTGAGCCGATCGGCACCGTCCTCCCTCTGGAAGGATGGGCTCAAGGACAAGGCTCAAGGCAAGCTCAGGACAGCTTGCCAGAAATGCCACCTATGGCCACGTGGGTCCTTTGCTGGGCCATACTGAATGTCCTTTGTCATGGTCCCACTCTAGCATCACCCTCTCCCCAAATCCCCTGCCCCCACCCCCTATAACATCCACTGAGGCAGTCAGACCTGAAGCAGCGGCCACACAGAGGACGGCCAGTCTCAGAAAAGCTGCAGAAAAGGAACACCTCTCCACATCAAACCTGGAATTAATGAGACTTGTGATGCCTGACTCCAGGACTCTGATCAGGCACCTATGCATTCAGGGTTTCGGAGTATCCTCTTGGAACTTCCTGAAGACAAGTCACAGGGCTCCTTCTCAACCACCTTGCCCTGTAAGTACCAACGCACAGCTGGGCAGTCAGCACAGGTCACATCTGTGGTGGCAGCCCACCCCCTGCATCCCCCGGGTATAGGTCAATCATATCCCAGAAGATCCTAGTAGCCCATAGGAGTCTAGGTCACAGAAGGTAAAAACAGGAGGGGAGGTGCTTTCAAACCCGGGCACGGAGGAAACCGACGGTGCCCAGGCACAGCGCAGACACACCGCTCCCCCTGCCTGGCAAATTCTGGGCCGGGGGACTCTGAATCGCACAGGTCCCCATCCCCCGAGCCGATCTCGGGGCTCTCAGTGGGCAGCTCTTGCCTGGCCGCTCCCCTGACCTCCCCACACCCCAAAGTCAGCCGGTGGAGAGCAGGGGCTTTGAAATTCCAGCTCACCGGCGCTAGGCGAGGCACTCGTGTCTCTGGGGCTCCCTCACCTCACTCCGACTTCCAGCGACAGAAAGGAGGAAGCAGACGGCAGCCTTCCCCGGCTTCTGGCAGAGCAAGTGGGTGTAACTTGTGAAGTTTCGTGCTAAGAGGAATCTGGTCGGAGGGGTGTGTGGGGAGGGCTTGTCGCTCCCGCCCGCCCCCGTCACCGCCTCCTCTCCGCCTCCTTCACCGATTTAGCTCTTCCCCCCTCAGGCATGCACACCGCAGAGATCTCCGTGGCCAGTGGCCATACCTGGAGTCCCGCACGGGAGGGGAGATTTTCTCCTGACACTCCAGGCTGAAGTCCCCACCAGAAGGATCTTGACAGCACGCGGCAAGAAGGCAGCGGGCTCCTCACACCACCCTAAACCCATGGCCACCGAGTGTGTCAGGACTGTTAGCAACCCCATGGGGCAGAGGAGAGCTGCCCCGTAGAGCTTCTAAGCAGCGCCTGGTGGTTCTGAACTGCAGACCTTTTTGTCAGCAGCTGAGCACGCTTCACCACTGCACCACTAGAGCACCAGTGTGCTCCGACAGGATTTAAACATCTTCAGTCATTTCCCTTCCCCACACCACACCCCGCAAAAAAGGAAAAAGAAACAGCAAAACAAACAAAAACCAAGCCCACTGCCATCAAGTCGATTCCAACTCATGGCGACCCTACAGAACAGAGTAGAAGTGCTGCATAGAGTTTCCACGGAGCACCTGACGGATGACAGCTGCCTGCCTTTTGGTTAGCAGACCCTTCGGTCAGCAGCCTAGCCCTTAATCAATCCTCTACCGGGCTTTGGTGGGTAGTTTTGCAAGTCAAGACCTGATTCCTGGGCATCTATTACAAAAAAACAAAGGACAGAAAATCAAGAGCCAAACTCTTGGCAGGCTACTATTTCTTTAAAACTTATCTCAAAATATTTCAGGTCAACAAAAATATATTTTAAAATCATATAATGGATACCCAAGTGTCCGCCATTCAGCATGAACGTTGCCCACAAGAGCTGAAACTGTGGTGAACCCCTCTGTAAAAAGCATCCCCAGTCACTCCCCCACCCCACCCCCGGAGGGCCCTGTGTGGCGCCAACAGCTGATACACTTGGCTACTAACGATACGGTTACAAGGTCAAGGCTCCCCTCTCCAGACACCTCAGAAGAAAGGTCTGGTGGCATACTGGCAAAGACTCAGCTACTGAGAACACCATGGACCAGAGTCACTCAGACATACAGGGCTTTGCCACAAGACAGACTGATTCCACGTCAACTAAATAATACCAGAATCGCCGGTGGCCTAGTGGTTAAGTGCTACCTCTGCTCTCCCAGAGGTCAGCAATTGACACCTGCTAGGCGCTCCTTGGAAACACCATGGGGCAGGTCTACTCTGTCAACAGGGTTGCTAGGAGTTGGAATTGACTCAACGGCAGTGGGGGCAGTGGGGAAAAAGAACACTGATTTCCCGTGAGCGAAAAAGAAGGAAAGAGAAACAACTTGAAAGGAAACACGCTAACTTAAATACAATGCCAGCAAGGGAGCATCGCTCTGCTGGGCTCCACTGTGCTTTCCAAACACAAGTTTCATTAACTAAAACTGAAAATGACCAACGTGTTCAATGAAGCCTCCGGTGGCTGCTTACAGGGGACCGAAGAAACCACAGCATCAGAACAGAGCAGATCAGGAGTGACAGCTTGCAGCATCCATGGGTGCAACTGATCAATGAACAGAGCTGATCCTTTACAAGGTAGCAGCTGCGGCCAGCCAAGGCTCCTGACCCACAACCGAGGGGCTTTCCCCACAGCCGAGGGCGACCAAAATAGAAAAGCCACATCCATGAAACAGCCACGATTACTCAAATTCCAGCCCGAGTTACACCCCAGGAGCAGTTCTCAGAAAAGAGGAACTCGCAGGATGACAAGGAGCAACACCATGGAAACCACGATACATTCAAAACGGACTCAGTGTGAGCAAGTGTGTGTGTGTGTGTGTGTGTGTGTGTACCAAAACAGTCGTTGTCAAGCTGATGCAGACTCACGGCCACCCCGGGTATGGCAGAACAGAACTGTTGCCAGTCGCTGCTCTGGGGGAAGTACAGCATCAGGCATCTTTCACGGTCCTCCTGGAGGAGCTCAACCCCATAGCTTGTGGCTGTAGCTGAGCAGAGTCAGCATTTATGCCACCCAGACACTGCTTGTGCGTCTGTCTGTCTGCACCTGCATGGTCTGTGTGGCTGTACGTATGTGTGTCTGTGTGTGCCGGCAGGTCTCATGTGTCTGTGTATAAGTGTCTCTCTATGTTTCTCAGGGTGGGGGGTAGTCTGCTTCTCTCTTTACGTACCTGTGTTGTGTGTGTCTGTGTGTGTGTCTGCGTGTGTGTTTGTGTGTGTGTGTACCTGCAGCTCTCTGGGTATCTATACGGGTCTGTATGAACCTGTGTTGGTGTGTGCTTGTGTTAACGTGTGTCTCCCTGTATCCAGAAGCAGCTGCCCCATCCATGTCTGTATTGCTAGTGTCTTGCATAAACACTAGCATAAGGAGAAATGAAGAAATATTTGATAAATGAATGAGCAAATAAATAAAAGCTGCCCTTAAAAAGAAGGCAGATGAAGAGTCTGAAGAAGAAGGATGGGCAGGGAAATGTGAGGACAGAGTGTCCCAACAGGAAGCTGACTCTGACCCCAAGGAAGGAACATATGGCCATGTCCAGAGACATTTTGGAAACCCTGGTTACATAGTGCTTATGAACTCTACTGCTGACCACAGAGGTCAGCAGTTCAAATCCACCAGGTGTGCCATGGACACCCAAGGGGCAGTTCTACTCTGATGGTTATGAGGGTCGCTGTATGTCAGAATCAATTTGATGGGAACAGGTTTGGAGACATTTTCAGTTGTCACAACCAGGGGAGGCTACCAGCATCCAGCAGGGAGAGGTCAGGGACACCACTAAACTCCTTAGAAAGCACAGTGCGGCCCCCGCGACAAGGAATTCCCCAGCCCCAAATGCCAACAGTACTGACGGTGAGAAACGATCACTATCAAGTGCCACCTGTCCCATGCAGGATCATCACACGATGACGAGACTCTCCAGGGACTCGCAGAAGAGCATATAGTTTCTGCTTCCTTAATGTACACTCGGTTGTGGGGCATGTGGAGACCCAGACCCCTCTGCATAAGCTCAGCAGAAAGTCAACGCTGGTCTCAGAAGCAGTGAAGCCCTCGAGGGCTTGGGGTGCAGCCTGGGGTCCCTGCACTCTCTCATCATCTGTTGCGTTTGCATACACATAACCAAGAAGAGGGCTGGAAAAGCTGAGATACAGCCAGGCGATGAGCACTAGAATTTGAAGAGCAGAGTCCCCGGGGGATGGCAAGACTGGAAAAAAAGACACAAAAGCAGCCTTCTTGTGGCCATATCAGTGATTTCTCCAGATAATCTGCATTAGAAACACTGCCTTGGACAGGAAGCACATTAATCTCATTACAGTTTATCAAAAAGAAAGTTACAAATCACTTACTGGAAAAAGAATAGAAGCACTCAGAAGCCTACGTGTCACAGAAAGGGACTCATGACACCCTTTCTACTGGTTTCTTGGGTTCACCAGTATCTAGGAAATGTTCCTTTTCGTTCCAGAATGCCATAGGTATTCCTTTTCTTGTTTCTGGGACTAGTTAATTTCTGCTTGGAGGAAGAAAGCAGCTTCGGGTTTCTTTCGGTTACTCCAAGAGGGGCGGGGACTAATGGGTTTGCTCATGCTGCATCCCCCAGAAGACCACCCAACATATGGCACCAAAAAACCAAACTACTCATCGCTGTCACCTGGATTCACAAGGACCCCAGAGGACAGAGCAGAACTGCCCCACAGAATTTCAAGGCACGGCTGGTGGCCCCCCATTATCAACCTTTTGATAGGCAGCCATAGTCCTTAACCACTGTGTCACCAGGGCTCAAAGGGATGCTGGATTGAACTGAATCACTCCCCATGTCCTTCCCATCTCTGAGGCCTAAAACTAAAATTTCCCTCCCAGGAGTCCTGGTGGTACAGTGGTTAAGCACTTCGCCACAAACTGAAAGGCGGGCAGTTACAAGCCAGCAGCTGCTCCATGTGGAAAGCTGCACAGCCTTGGAAATCCTACGGGATAGTTCTCCTCTGTCCTATAGGGTGGCTATGAGTTGGAAGAGATAGCAATAGGTACGGATGGACTAATTATTTCTAGGAGTGGGAGTGGCAAAAGGAGTGAAGCACTGTTACTAACTATAAAGACAAGGAATTCAAACTCAGCCAGACGTATCTCAGAAGGAAGGTCTGGAAGTCTACTTCTGAAAAACTTCAGTCCCTGAAAACCCTATGGGCCACGGTTCAACTCGAATACATACGGAGCTGTCATGAGTCAGTAACCTGAAGGGTACCTGCCATGAGTTTAGGAAAAAGAGAGTACAAAAGCACTAATGACCCCTCCAAAAGCAATGAACTCGTGTATGGATATATAGTCTCCTGTATCAAAGAGACAGACTCAGAAGAGAAAGCACAGTTGACTTTTGCTTTTAAAAATTTCCTAAGATGACAATAAACATGCAGACAAGGATCCACAAAACTGGTTACCAAAATAATGCAACACTACTTCACAAGAAAAGATGTATGTAAAAATATTTTGAAAACTATAAACCATGACCCACTTAGAAGGTATTTCTACTGTCTATAGATATTCATGAAAAAGCTAGCTAAACAGATGTAAGGGGACTGTGTACATCACTAATAAATACACGTTAGAAAACAACCCTGTTTTTATGGGAAAAAGTCCCAAAGAGTTAAATCACTTTTTTTCCCCTTGTCAGCCAAATTTACACACAGAAGTGAAAAACTACGTGGAGTTTAAAATGAGCTTATTTCCTCCCCCAAAGACTTTAACTTTATTTTTAATCTTGCTTTTATTAGATCTGTAATAGCTGATTTTTACAATTCTCTTTAAACTGTGTCCTCAATAACCATCATGCCCTCCTTTTTCTTATGGATTTCTATTCAAGGGTCTCTAGAATCAACTTGATCAGGAATTTTAAGCAGCTTCATGCAACCAGCATGTTCCTGAGAGAGACAACGTGCTCCGCTGCTCACTCAAAGACTGGAGGTTTCAGTCCACCCAAAGGCATCTTGGGAAGAAAGCCCTGGCAATCTGCTTGCTCTAAGTTACTCAGCTCTGAGCTACTCAGCCAGTTGTTCACAAATAATAGACTTGAACCAGGTCTTCTTACTTCTTGCTGTTGCTACCCATACAACCAGATGGGATCTCCATCATGAGAATGCTCCCTGCCCCAGCTTTGTCAAGTGGCTCTGCTTTGGGCAGGTAGCCTCAAGTCATTTCCAACTCATAGTGACACCATAGAGCACAGTTTTACTCTGACGCTCACTGAATTGCCTGAGTCAGAATGCACTTGACATTTTGTTTGTTTTTTAATGCAAAACAATGTTTCAATCAGCTGAACCTAGGCTGTCTGCAGATCTGGTGGCAACTCTTGAGCACACCTTTACCTCCTCCAGCTGGCACTAGGAGCTGAGGCAGTTCCCAGATAGGAAACAACAAGTGCTTACCCCAAACTGCATCACCTAGCAACCAAGCATCAGCAACAGCCAGGCTGGGAGGAAGAGTATGCATCCTGTCAAGTCAGGTGAAGCCCAGCAGGAATATTAATTAACACAGTCGAATTAGCAGAATCCAAATAAAAAAAGCCAACTTCCCAACATAACTGCCACTCCAAATACAGATTCTGTTCATCTTACAGCAGTGCTATGGAATATCAGGTTTTTCATACATCCATGTTGCAGCTAGCAACCTACTGATTGCCAGAATCTATTTTTTATATTGGAAACTGATTAAAGGTCTCAGTAGGCACCTCCCACCCATTCCCAGGGCTGGTGAGCTGAGGTTCTGCTCTGGAACACTGACATGTTCTGAAAAACTCTAATTTGAGCCCTGAACGCCTTCTCTCTGGGAGAAAAATAAGGTTTGCTCTTTCAGATAAGGTCTTCAAGGACAGGGCCTCGTTAAATTTGACATGATATGGAAAGTGTCTGGCTACTTAAAATTAAACCTTGTGCCAACCAAACTTAGAGACTCTTGACATATTTTTCCCCACTTAAAAACTGAATACCTAAACAAATAAGCGAGATATTCTGGAAAAGCAAAAGATCTGTTGAAAAGAGGACATAAAAACTGCTGTTGTTGGGAACTGTCGTCAGAGTCACTGCATGAGTCAGGGTGATCTTCACGACAGTTGGTATCAGAGTTCAACTGCATCTTTAGGGCTTTCAATAGGAAATTTGGGGTGATCACCAGGTCTTTCTCCCGAGGTACCCCGGGGGGACTTGAACCACCAGTCTTTCAGTCAGCAGCATAGATCTTAGCCATCTGCACTCCCAGCGATGCCAGAGGATGCTCTAACAGCCTTCACTCCACCTGCAGAGAATGCGGGCACCAACATCCAAAAAGGTCTTTCAGATCCAGGGTCTTCAATTTCCTCTGCCTTAAGATGATGGTTTCCCATTTCATTTTCTCCAGTCTCTTAGCTCTCTCTGTTCCAATTCTATATTTCCATGATTTTTCAAAGTCCCCCTGCTTCCCAGGTCCCAAATTACAAGTGCTGGCAGGATGACTTTCATCTAGGATACCAGACATAAGTCAAGAGCTGTAGACTCAGTGGTGATCCACATACTTGTAACTCTTGCCAGGTTTGTAGCTGGCGGCCACCACCAGGGTGAAGGCAGGAGAGGATGCGCAACCAGAGGATGAAGGTAGCGTAGAAGGAAAGGAAAAGCCTCTGAACCCTTAGCATTCTCTAGGGAAGGATCGTATGGGGCCAGATGCCAGCCCGCCCCCTCACAGTGTCAGGCCGTGTGTGCCTTCCACAAGAGTTCCATGTGGTCTGTGGGAGTGTAGCAGCTGGGTCTCCCCTGGTGGGATCTTGGAGACATCTCTCTGCACCACGGCAGTCAACAGCCACAATCATTATCGGAAACAAAAGGAGGATAAAGCTAAATAATGCGGCTAGGAGCTACATTCTAATATCAGTCTTGCCTTCTCTCCAAAGAGTGAGTAGCCAGGGGAGGCTTTCAGGGCTCACCAGAGCCCCGGGAAGGAGCCCTGTGATGCAATGTTTAAGCACACAGCTACTAACCAAAAGACTGGCAGCTCGGACCCATTCAGCAGCTCCAATGTGAGAGCCAAGCAAGAAAACCCCACGGGACAGTTCTACTTGGTCACATGGGGTCACAGTGAGTCCAAATCAACTCAATAGCAATGAAAAGAGTCCTTGACCCACACGGTGGTCATACAAGAAGCAAAAATATGAAGTAAGGAGAGTCGGGCTCCACCAACTACCCGTGAAATAACACAGATCAAGCCATTCCGTTTCCCCTTGAGTAAAAAGGGACATTTAAATATGTAACTACTGACTTGGGAAACCCTTGGTGGTGCGATGCTTAACAGCTGTGGCCGCTAACCAAAGAGCTGGCATTCTGAAGCCACCAGCTGCTCCTTGGAAACTCTATGGGGCAGTTCTACTCAGTCTTATAGGGTTGCTATGAGTCAGAATCAACTCAACAGCAATGGGTTTGGGCTACTGACTTGGGGTGCATGGGTTAATGGGGTTTATACTGCACACAGGCTCAATATCTACCCTAGACTGTGGGGAATACTAATGATAATTGTCAATCAGCAAATAAGGCAACTGTGTATTTCAAAAGCTGAAAAGTAAAGATGTCGCCTTGAAGACTAAGGTATGCCAGACCCAAGCCATGGTATTTTCAATCACATCATATGCTTGTGAAAGCTGGACCATGAACAAAGAAGACAGAACAAGAACTGATGCCTTTGAATTGTGGGGCTGGAGAAGAATGCTGAATGCACCATGGACCGCCCAAAGAACAAACAGATCTTTTCTGAAAGAACAACAACCAGAGGGCTCCCTGGAAGCCAAGAAGACAAGACTACATCTTACATACTTTGGACGTGTTGTCAGGAGGGATCAGTCCCTGGAGAAGGACTTCATGCTTCGTAGAGTGGAAAGTCAGCAAAAAAAAGAGGACAACCCTTGATGAGACGGATTGACACAGTGGCCACAAAAACGGCCTAAAGCATAAAAACAAGTGTGGACACAGCGCAAGACTGGGCAGTGTTTTGTTCTGCTGTGCACAGGATCGCTATGAGTCAGAATCGACTCAACAGCACTTAACAACAACAACATATTTCAACAGCAGCCCTGGTGGCTCGGTGGTTTAGAGCTCTGCGGTAATCAACAGTTTGGCAGTTGGAATCTATGAGGCGCTCCCTGG
The DNA here is from genome assembly GCA_028571685.1 of Heterohyrax brucei. Lineage (NCBI taxonomy): Eukaryota > Metazoa > Chordata > Mammalia > Hyracoidea > Procaviidae > Heterohyrax > Heterohyrax brucei. The sequence continues at coordinate 79,046,361 of CM053148.1, read as the reverse complement.
AAACTGTATGGGGCAGTCTTACCCTGTCCTATAGGGTTGCTATGAGTCAGAACCAATTCCATGGCAACAGTTTTGTTTGTATCTCATCCGACATTAGTGGTTTTGATGTTTTCCGTGTCTTAGTGCTATTGGGTAATAGACAAAGTGCAGTCTAGGTCTCAGCCACATGTGGGAGAAGAAAGAGGGCTCTTCCCAGGCCTCAGGGCCACACAGGGGCCTCCTGACACACCAGTCCTCCCCGTGATACAGCAGCTGACCAAGTTACCAACACTGACAGGCAAGCCATTGAGCAGTGGATGCTGACCCACGTAGCAATATTGTTTTGGTTCATCATGGATAGAGGCAGTTTTACTTCTTTTACTTTTATACTTAAATACACAGACAGCTGTCATTTCACCTTGTCCAGACCTAAAGATACTGAAGAGAGGGGCGGTGGGCAGCAGGGCGAAGGCGGAGAGGAGCCGGAAGCTCAGCCCTGGCTCCCGTGCTGTGCTGAAGTGTACGGACCGCACCTGCACCTCTGTCTGTAACACCTGACATCTCACGGACTTCTCACTTCACCATCAGTTAAAGTGAGGCAGACAATGAGTCATCTGCCATCAAGCTGATTCTCATTCAAGTGACCTCACATGCAACACAGTGCAATACCGCCTGGTCTTGTGTCACCCCTATGGTCCCCAGCATGTTCAAGCCCCTCACTGCAACTACTGTGCCAGGCCACCTCCCCTGGGGCCTCCCTCACGGCGCTTCTTTACCTAATACGACGTCCTGCCCGAACCATCCACCCCTCTGACGACCTGTCCAGAGCCACCAACCGCTCCTGGTGGCCCATTACGTCTTCACGGGCTGCTTTTCAGAACCAGACCACCAGCCCTCTCTTCTGCTCTGCTTAGTCTGCCATCTCCCCTGGAACCTGTCCACCCCAGGTGAGCCCACTGGGATATGACACGCCAGTGACATGGCCCTCAAGCATCACAGCACCATGAGGCCACCACAGGACAAGGAACACAGCCAGGTAGGGGCAGTTAAAAACAGGGGACTTCTAAAGGGTACTGAGCCTGGGGGTCATGCTAAAGAGTCCGCTTCCCTCCCCTCCCCTGCCCTCCCCTCCAGATGGGTTTACCGTCTGGAGCAGCGCTTGGGGCCCTGGTGGCGCAGCGGCTAGGAGTTCAGCTGCAAACCAGAAGGTGGATCATTGGACTCCACCAGCTGCTCCTTAGAGACCCCAAAAGGTATCTCTACCTTGTCTCAGTGGCATTCCCTCTAACAGAAACAAGACTGCAACTTACAGAGCTAAAGACAGAAGGGTGACTACGCATTCATTTCGAGTCAGAGGGATTAAGTGACTTACTGGGTAACAAAGCAGTGGCTTCAGCCTGGAACCCAACCCCCTGAAGCAAGCCTGCAGCCTGAGCTCCCACACAATTACCAACTCCTTAAAAAAAACCCGTAAAGTAAAGGCATGCATCATGGCGAGCCTCAACACCCTACAAAGACACATGCAAATAAAAATACCCGGCACCGAGCCCTTCAGAAAATGAATAAGCAAATCCTAATAAATGGGTTCACGAGACACTTCTTGGATCTGTCCCAGACGGGGAAGCCGGAGGCTAGCAGACCCGGGGTGAAGGGTGCCATCCCACCAGACCAGCCAGGGCGGTCTCGATCAGCCAGCAACTGCCCTCCCTAATGCATTACAGCAGCAGGCTTGGCAAGGCCATGGGGGACGCCCGGTGTAGGCATCAGGCCGGTCTGGACAGGCCCAAGGGGTCAGGCAGACACTCAGGTCAAAGGCACGGGCTCGCCCGCCTGGCTAGAGAAGAAGACTAGTACCTGGAAGTCAAACTCACAGCAATGTCATGTGCTACAGAAGAGCATTACGGCCAAGGGCGGTCTTGGCTGTGACCTTTACCAAGGCGAGTTGCCAGGCCTGTCTTCCTCACACTGGGGGGGTGGTTCCAAAGCCACTAATCTTCGGTTAGCAGCCAAAGCAAACCATGTGGGTCACCTAGGCACTGAAGTTCCAAGTTCAAGTTGGGATACAGTATCAAGAGAGAACAGTCCCAGGAGAACAACATCGTGCTTGGTAATCAAGCCGTTTCTCTGATGACGGGAGGTGAAATGGGATTGTCTATCCTATGGAGTTAAACCTTCCGCAATGATCAAGACAAAACAAGGCAGGGCTTTGCAGATCGAGAGCTTTCACACTGTGCCAGGGGTCACAGCCAGATACCACATCCTCCCTGTGGCTCTGCCATCGAGCCAATTCCGACTCATAGCAACCCCGTGGTAGGCAGAGTAGAACAGCCCCAGAGAGCATCCCCAGAGAGCTCCTGGTGGATTTGAACTGCCAGCCTTCTGGTTAGCAGCCTGAGCACCTAACCCCTACACTACCAGGATTGTTACTGAAAAACATGACTCTTGACAAGACAGACTGACATTTTGGAGGTTCACCCAGAGGTGCCCTGGAAGAAAGCCCCAGTAATCAATCTACTTTCAAAATACCAGCCTGCAGAGCCCAGGTCTACCCCAACACACACGGGGTCATCACGAGTCAGAAGTGGTTCCATAGCCACCTACTCCTGTGGCCCCCAGAAAGTAAAATACATCTGTATGGAAGCCGCAACATACCCTTGTTTTCCCCCTATTTACTCAGGTACATGCAGCTTCTAAAAATAATTACTGCTAAAAAACAAGAGTACTCAAAACTTGAATACTCTCCCATCAGCCAAGCTTTCAAATGTCTCCCCACCCCGCCTCACATTTCCGTGATCTGAATCACATACCCAGAAAAGCTGTTCCACAGACGACAGGACGTGAAACAGGACTGTCTACCCTATCGAGTTAAATCTTTTATAATTTTCAAGATAAAACAGGGCAGGGCTTTTCACATCAAGAGCTCTCACGCTGTGCCAGGGGGTCACCATCTGCCCTGTGGGTCAGCTCCCACAGCCCATCCCAATCCCAAATTTCACAGCTGCTTAAGAAATGGGACAGGCAAGGGTCTGACAGGGACTGGAGGAACCACCCCTCAAGGCATGGCCCTCAGACACCGTGTTGACTTAGAACTAAAACCATTCCCAAGGCCCGCTGTAGTGATCAGACTGGATTAAAAACACAAAATGTGTTTCTCAGTTCAAGCAATAACCAACACCAAACCACGCCCACCACTGTCAAGTCCATTCCGCCTCATAGTGACCCTAGAGGTCAGAGTAGAACTGCCCCAGAGAGTTTCCAAGAGTGCCTGGAGGATCTGAACTGCCGGCCCTTTGGTTAGCAGATATGGTACTTAGCCATTACGCCACCAGGATTTCCGTTCAAGAGGACACACAAGCCTAATGGGCAGCTCCTGTATCAAAGGGCAAGACGAGAAGGCAGGAAGGGACAGGAGCTGGCTGGCTGGACATGGGAAACCTGCAGAGGGGTGTGTGCTGTCACAGAATGGAGTGCAGCTAGCATCACGTAAGAGTATGTGTATAAATTCTTGTCTGAGAGATTCACTGGAAATGAAAACTCTCACCTAAAGCACGATTTTTAAAAAAAGACAGAAGCCAGACAGGTGTGGACAGGACTCCCAAGCCATAGGTAGGTACAGAGGGGTAAACAATAAATCTAACCCAAAGTCTCACTTGAAAATACTGAATGGCACCTGTTTTCACAGACCAAGCTTGCAGGGGGCATGTGACCCAGAGAGGCTTTATTTCAGAGAGACGTCAACACACAAGAGGGTGCCAGGCACAGGCTCATGGCATGATATTGATCCATCTGCGGCCTCAGTCTCTCATCTGCAAAATGGGGGATGATAAGCCCTCCTGGGGCTGGGCAGGTAAAACACGGAGAATGACAAGCCACAACGTCCACTGCATGCACAGTCCGTGAAAACCAGTGGGCTGGGGCCACTCACCCGCTGTATACCCACCTCTCCCGACCACTCAGCAAGCTACCCTGAGAAACCGAACCAGCTGTTGTTCTCAAGGCAACTCTGACTCAACGGCGACCCCTTGGGTTCAGGAGGGAACTGCATCCTGCTGGGTTTTCCAGGCTGTGATTTTTTCACAAGCAGATTGCCAGGCCTTTCACTGGAGGCACTTCTGGTTAGTAAACTGAGTGCTTAAACAAATACATGCCCCCAGGGACTCTTGAAGCCCCATTCCAAAACCCAACCTGCTGCCATCGAGTCAATTCTGACCCAGAGTGACTGTCATGGATTGAACTGTTTTCCCAAAAATGTGTGTAGCAATCTGGCTGGTCATAACTCCCAGAACTGTGTGATGTTCCTATACATTGTAAATCCTGCCTCTGTGATGTTAATGAGGGTAGACGGGCAGAGGCTGGGTTGGTCGGGCAGGACTTGGTGTGTAAGACACTCTTGTGCCTCGAGGTGGCCTCTTGGGATATAAAGGGAAGAAAGCAGATAGTTGAGGACCTCGCACCCTCAGGAAAGAAGCAGTGCTGGGAGCAGAGTGTGTCCTTGGGAAATGACCCACAGTCCCTGCGCCTCAGAAGCTCCCAGTCCCGCGAAAGACTGATGACAAGGACCTTCCTCCAGAGCCGGTAGAGAAAGCATTCATGAGCCGCTGTCACAGAACTCAGGTGTCCTGCAAGGGGCAAGGGCACAGCCTGCAGAGAGACAACTGACCATTAGATTGTGTTCGTCTATTCAACAGCACCTTCTCCCAGGGCCACTGTTGCTGCTTTACAATCGAAAGAAACCTCTAACGAGCAGAATCTGGCTCCAAGCTCACCCAGGTGACCCAGCCCAACAGGTCGGTGACTCGTGGGCTAACTCAGTGCTGTGAGCACAGATGGCCAGTGTTCCTCATGCCGAGGGGTGACAGGGAGCTCCAGCGAGCCGGTGGACAGCCTGTTCCCCAGCTCACCCGGCCGACCCAAGCTCTGCAGCCCCACCAGGTCCTGGTCAGCTGGCTTCTGAGAAAAGGCCGTCTGCGGCCCGGGATCACAGCACTGGCAGCCCGTCAGGGAGTCTCTGATGTCCGTTGTCACCATGCTAAGCCATGACTGACTGTGACTTTGTCAGCTTCCACTCACTCACACACCTCTCCTCAGGTTCGGGAGGATGATTCATTCAGGCTCCTCTCCCCTACCGAGCCCCGGACTTGGGGCACCTTTGTTTAGCTTCTGGCTGCAGATGAACTCAGTTCGTTAATAAACAGCTGTAATCCGTGACATTCCCCTGAGAAAAATGAGTCAGGTCAGCTGGGTCTGAGGTCAGCCGCCGCCTCCAGGAAACCCCACCAGACACCCCAGACCTCAAAGGCGGCTGTTAATGAACGAGCCCTCTCATGGGTTGGGGTGCACAGACTGGCACACGTATGCAGGTCCTGTCAGTTCACTCAGGTGCAATAACCAAACACAGAATTCCTGCCCTTGGCATTAACACACAGTTTTATTTCCATAAGACATGCCGCCAACTTATTTCATTTGCTCCTGCAGGGACAAGTCCTGTACGTCCACGTGGTTTTAGACTACAGCTCTCTTTTTACGTTACCTTCCCCCCTCCTAACCTGCACCCCTCCTGCCCACCTCCCTGCTTTATTTTCCTCTTCTTTGCGTGCATATTAAATTACCCTCCCATTTTACTGCATGCTCTTGTTTATCGTTTCTCCTCCCACTAGAAGGTAAGCTCTGGGAGGGCAGCGATTACAATCTGTTCTCCTCCTAGCTGTACAGGGAACATACAAAAGAAGGGTTAGCACGTAACCACTAACCACGGCCGTCGAGTCGATTCCAACTCACAGCGGCCCCTAGAGGACAGATTGCGACTGCCCCACTGAGTTTCTGGGGAGTGCCTGGTAGATCAGAACTGCTGACCTTTAAGTTAGCAGACGTAGCACTCAACCACTGTGCCACCAGGTGGTCCCTGGCAGACCAGTTAAACCAACTGCCATCAGGTCAGTGACACCGTCCAGTCACTCTGGAACCGCATGTGTCAGAGGAGAACTGTGCTCCATGGGGTTTTCAGTCGCTGGTCTTTCAGAAGCAGACCGCCAGCCCTGACTTCTGAGGCCCCTCAGGGTAGACTCAGCCTCCAGTCTCGTGGCCAGTAGACAGACGGACTGTGGCCACCACACAGAAACAAAAACACAAAACACACAAGCCTGCAAACTGGGCTCAATTTAAAGTCACGACCCTGAACGTGAAGAGATGGGGTGTGGTGGTTCAGTGGCGGGGGGGGGAGGATCCTTGACTTCTGCCTGGGGGACCCAGGTTTCTTTTGCAGTCGGTGCACCTGATGGACAGCCAGCATGCACCTGTCACGGTGACTTCTATGCAAGTGTGACACTAAGCAGGCTGCAGCAGACCCTGTGAGACCTGACCATCAAGTTTGTGAACTCATCCTAGAAGAAGTGCTCCATACCTCACTGCTGAGTGTCAGTACGATCCCCTTCCAAGTGCTCCCCTTGGGAAGCTGTGTACTGACACCAGGGCCTAGTCCACCCTTCAAAGCAATTCTGGAACTCTTTCTGGAATGGCCACGGGAACAGTGGTAGGGCAAGAACTGGCAATTACACTCGCGACGTCATCCTGGCAAAGATCCTTTGCAGGGGGGACTAGGCCCTGGGGTAGACGCACAGCTTCCCGAGGGGGTCTCTTGACGGTGACCTTATGGATATTCAGCAAGGAGGCAGGCAGCACTTTTTCTAGGATGAGTTCGTGAACTTAACCATCCAACCTCGTAGACTAAGATGGGGCTAGGAAGAAAGACCTAGTGAGCCACTTTGAAAATCAGCCAATGAAAACCCTATGGATCAAAAAGGGACCCCCCCCCCCACCACTGACTGTGGGCACAGCTCAGGACCGAGCAGCGCTTTGTGTGTTGGACACGGGGCTGTCGTGACTTCAGGGTCAGCTCCACCACAGCAAAGGACCACAGCTTCAAGTGTGCCTTAAATGCCATCGGCAATGTCCCCACAGCTCTCTGGGCCTTCCTTGTCTCAGCATCAAGTCTCCATCTTTTCTTCCCTATTTGCAGGAACTTCCCCCCCCACCTGCCGGTACCAACTGATGACGTTCTGTCCTTCTTTGAGAACACGACAGCAGTGAAAGGCGACTGTCAGCGATGCCATGACTGTACATATTCACAGGCATGCACCTGTCTGCACACATCTACTCAGCCTGCCTCCCTGTTACCATAGTAACTATCCATGCTCCCACCTAAAGCCAGCCCTCCACTTGTGACTATGTCATAGCCCTCCTCTCTTACTCAAGGACAACTCTCATCCATTGAATTATGTCCCTCAAAAAATGTGTGTATCAATTTGGCTGGGCCATGATCCCCAGGACTGTGTGGTTGGCCCCCATTTGGGGATTGTCATTTTACATTAAAGAGGATTCTAGTGGGATTGTAAGACCCTTACCCAGGTCCCATCCCAATCCAGTGTAAAGGGTTTCCCACGGGTGTGGGTAGCACCGCCTCTTAGCTCTCCTTCGATGAAGGCAAGGGAAGTGAGCAGAGAGGCGGGGACCTCGTACCACCAAGAAAGCAGGGCTGGAGCAGCGCACACCTTCGGACCCGGGCTCCCTGTGTCGGAGAAGCGTCTCAACCAGGAGAAGTCTGAGGAAAAAGACACTCCTCTGGAGCCAAGACAAAGCCTTCCCCTGGAGCTGACACCCTAAATTTGGATGTCTAGCGTCCTGGACTGTGACAGACTTCACTTCTGTTTGCGGGAGCCGTCCACTGGAGCTGCTCCTGTTACAGCGGGACTACTGACTAAGACACTGGCTCTGTTCTCTTCTCCGTCTACACTTCGTCTCTCAGGATGACAGACAGGCAGATGCATGGAAGGACTTGCTCCTGGCGGAGGGAAATGTGGTCAGTACTCAGCTGTCAGCTACCACAGGGTCTGTTCCAGCTGCAGAGACCACTTCCCAGCACAGCCCACCTCCCAGTGAGCAAAGCAGGGACAGAGAGCCAGCAGGTCAGCCTAGAGCGAGCAACCCTGACAAGCATTATCAGCCCCAGAACTCCCTGCCAGGAGGGCTGGCACCTGTTCAACTTTTCCCTGTGCCCTCTGTTGCTTCCTCCTCTGTCCTGTCACAGATGTGGACCAGAAAATCATATGTTCCTGACAAAAGCCATCTCCTTGTCTACTCTTTTAGAAAACACTACCTGCAAACTTTGTCTCATGACACTGAATCTCCTCCGCCTGCCACCAACTCCCACTTCCCACCTCCATGCAGCTCATACCTCTGCTTCCAGAGGCCACCCTCAAACATACAACTGTGTCCTCATACTGCCATCTGAAAGTCTACAGGCAGATTTCCCATCTCAGCTGAGGACAACTCAATTATCTCAGTTTTTTACGCACAAACACTTGAAGGCCCATTTGATAGCTCTGCCTTTCACACAATGCATCAAATCTATCAGAAATTCTTCTGAGTTTACTTTTAAAACATAGCAAACCTAAATCTCTTCTCAGTATCTCCTCTGAGTCCCTGTCACCTAAGTCACTATTCTCTCGCTCCAGGGTTACATGCAGCCACCACCTCCAACAAGTCTCCCCGTTTCCACTGTCACCCCCTCTACAGGTTGTCCTCCCAGAAACCACAGAGATGCTTCTGAAAAGTTGATCAGATCCCCTCACCCCTCCCTCAAGGCCAGAACAAAAGCCAAACTCCTCACAGGAGTCCCCAAGGCCGGTGCCGTCTCTTACACTGTTGTAACTTCTCTGACCTCATTGTCACCTCTCTGACCTTGTCTCCTGACCTTTCTTCCCTTGTTTATGCCCCTCCAGCCACACTTAGCCTCTCGCTGTTCTCCAGAGCTTCCAGACACACTCCCTCTTTCTGGAACATTCCAGGCATGCAGTTAGTAAATTCCTTGACATTTTTTGTCTTTTTACAAATGGCGCCTTCACAATAATGCACTCTCACTTGATCCACCTTCCCACACAAAACTGCTCTTTCCCTTAACACAGCTGTACTGGTCCATTTTCCACAGCACACACCACCTTCTGACATGCTGTACCATTTAATCATGCCTTCCTCTATCATTTATCGGTAAGTCGCTAAGCAACAATCTTTGGCTACTTGGTACACTGAAGTAGCCCAAGCACCTAGGACAGTGCCTGGTACACAGAAGGGCCTATCTGCAAACTAGATTTTTTTAAAAAAAGATTTCCTTTTTTCAATATTCGGTTGGCACAATGACACACACCATCACAGAAGGGTGAGGAGGAAACAAAGAGAAGATAAGAGACACAGAATTCAGAAGAAAGATGGAATACACACACAAAAGAGACTTGGAAGAAGAGATGTGAGCTGGAAAGATCTCAAAACAGACCAAGCAAAATAATTCACAGATTCAAGAAGCCCTAAAAACTCCAGACAGAATAAGTGAAAAAATAGGTAAATCTAGACATGTCATTTTAAAAAGAACCCATGGCCTTCGAGTCAATTCCAACTCACAGAGACCTTACAGGACAGAGTAGAACTCTCATAGGGTTTCCAAGGTCCTCCTGGTGGATTCAAACTGCTGACCTTTCAGTTGGCAGTCACAGCACTTAACACTACGCCACTAGGGTTTGCAGACATGTCACAGTAGACCTGTAAAAAGCCCAAGACATAAAAATCTTGAAAGCATAAAAAGACTGAAGTCCTAAACAGAAGCAACAATTAGGCCAATGGCTGACTTCTTAACAGAAACAACAGAAGTCAGAAGAAGACGGACACATGACTCTGGCAATGAAGAATTGCCAGTCCTCATCATTCTATATCGGGAAGGAGGAATCAAAGACAATTTGAGTCAGAGAGACAGAGATGATGATAGTGCTGTCTAGGGAAGTTTAAAATAATACAAAAATATATGCAGTAATGCTATCATATAAGCTAAGAGGTAGAAAAGGAGTTCAAATATTCTAATGTCCTTGTACTACCTAGGAGGAGGAAAAATGTACCTGTTCATATAAAGCTGTATAATCTAAAGCAACCGCAGGAAATCCTGAGTCAGGAAGAGATTTATTTAAATAGGATGCAGATGGCCAATAAACCTGCCGAAAGCAGAGTCAAGTTACTGGCTATCAGGAAGACACAAAAAGGAAACAACTGATAGTTCTGACTACATAAAAATTAAAAGCTTTTCTTAAAAAAAAGAGAGACAGATTAACAATGCAAGTCACACTGGGAAACTGTATTTGCGAGTCATACAACCAACAAAAGGGTACTGTTGAGAAGATGTTACACTACAAAAGGTTGGAAGTTCACGTACACCCAGAGGTAGCTTGCCACAAAGGCCTGGCGACCTACTTCTGGAAAATGAGCCACTGAGAACTCTGGAGAGCAGAGTTCTACTGTGACACACATAAGGGTATCATTAGTGGATGGTAATGTTATGTATGTGTTATCTGCATATATACACCGATCTTTGTAAGTAACACACACACACGTCAACTCCAAATAAACGACGAGAAAAAGAGTTTGAAGGAGCACTTCACAAATGAGGACATCCAGGTTACCAATAACCTGCAGAAAGGAGCTTCAAGTTACTGGTTAGCAGGAAAACATCTGTTCAAACCAGCGATACCACTTATTACCAGAACATGTATACATAAAATGCCTGATACCACTCATTACCAGCGCATTTAGAATTAAAATGCGTGAGAACACCAAGGTTTCTCTGAAGATGTGAAGCAACGGGGACTTGCTTACGTTCCTTAGGAGGGCACTGTGAGGTCACCCTCCGTACCTACTACAGATGAAGACAACAGCGTCTCCCCTCCCGGGACGTAACTGAAGCCACACAGAAGCGTGTACACGGGGGAGCATGTCCCAAATACCTTATCACAGCACGACTGACAACGGGCAAAAACCGGAGCCAAATATCCCTCGGCAGCAGAAGGGGTGGGCGAGTTATTACCCACTCATACCGTGAAGCCCTATAACAATGATGGGCCACACCTACCACAGCCTCCCAGGCTGAGTCCAGCACAGCTGGATGGTGCCGGCTACCACAACCAACTCTTCCAACAGGGTTCACAACAGAGGGTCCCCAACAGAGCACGGCAAAAAAGGTAGAACAACTCTAACGCATAACTCATAACCAACTCATACCCAACTCATAACCAAATCATAACTTACTGGCCTGACAGAGACTGGAGGAACCCCAAAGCAGAGTCCCCCAGACACCCTATTAGCTCAGTCATGAAGTCTCTCCTAAGGTTTACCCTTCATCCAAAGATCGGACAGAGCCATTGAACCAAACAAGACTAAAGGGGCGCGTCAGCCCACGGACAAGGACTAGAAGGCAGGAGGGACAGAAAAGCTGGCTACAGAGAATCCAAGGTGGAGATAAGGAGTCCTGATATGTCACAAGGTTGGTCACCAGTGTCACAAAACATCAGGTGTACTTACTGTTCAGTGAGAAGCTAGCTCATTTGGTAAACCTTTATCAAGGTGTAATTTTTTAGAAAAGAAAGAAAAGTTGAAATAAAAAGAATTTGTGTAATAACGAAAGTGAACAAAGTAAAGCTATACACAAAAGAAATCAACTCATCAAAATAAACCGGGAGAGTGAGGCAATGGGCTGACTACGGATGTCAGGACCAGAACACTAAAGAAAGTGCAACCCGACTCTATGTACAAGGCTCAAAAGCAAGCAACGAGGAACTGCAAAGCTCCAAGGGACACACTGGAATAGTCAACAAGTGTAAAGAAACACGAATCCAGGATGCCATGGAAGGCTGGGCCAGCTGTGACCTCCACAAGTTGCAGACAGGATGGCAGGAGCTGGACGAGAGGCCATCTGGGCAGCGGGGGATATTCCACCTCTGGAGTCGGAGGAGATGGCATTGCCCATCAAACTGCACGTACAGGTTTTACCACCTGTTCTGAAGCTGTGGCATGTTGCACAAGGGGTTAACAAAATCTTGGACAAAAATGTTTTCCACTGAATATTAACATCCCTGCCAATAAGAAAGCCATTTCATCTTAGGCTATAGCTATAAAATTCTGTATCAACATCACAACTTCACAAAAGCTCTCAAAGATTCAATGAGCAAGACTGTGAACGGCAGGTAAGATAACCTACCACTTCTAAAAGTGATATTTAGTTCACTAAAATATCCTCCAGTGATTCAAGTCACACACGTTCAAATGATTGTTCTCTAAGGAATATAATCATACATGTGCAAGAGGAGACTTACATACATATACACTTACTTACGTACACATCCAAGGTCTGATGATGGAGTCTGCAAACTCATCCTAGGAAAGTTTGACATATGTCATTGCTGTGTATCACTACGGTCACCTCTGAAGAGCTCCCCTTGGGAAGCTATGCGCTGATGCCAGCACCTAGTCCACTCTACAAAGCAATTCTGGAACTCTTTTTCTGGAATGGCCATCAGAGCTAGCCTCACATTACCCTCGATGTCCTGAATGCCGGAAACCCTGGTGGCATAGTGGTTAAGTGCTAGCTGGCAGTTCATATCTGGCAAGCACTCCTTGGAAACTCTACAGGGCAGTTCTACTCTGAACCATACAGCCGGTGTGAGTCACAACCGACTCGACGGCCGTGGGTTTGGTTTGGATTTAGGGGTCCTGAATGTCATCCAAATGTCTTCCTTTCAGTATTGCCTTTACTTACCAGTAAAGAAAAAACTTATTGGGCCAGATCAGGTGAGTAGGGAGGGTGTTCCAACACAGTTTTTGCTGACTGCCTAAAAACTCCCTCACAGACAACTAGACAACTAAGTTCGCAAACTTGACACCTTGCGGATGACGTGCACAATGGTCATACCAGAAAGAGTGCCAAAATTGTTCTGCAGGATGGACTAGGAGCTGGGGTTGGTGCATGGCTTCCCAAGGGGAGTACCTGTAAGGTGACCACAGCGGTATTCAGCAGTGAGGTATGGAGCCCTCAGAACAATTCAGTTCACGGACTTTATTGTCAGACCTCGTATATGTACCAATGTGTACCACTGTTGTACGTCATCCTGCCTGTTTTTAACTCAGAGTAACCCTGTGGGGCAGAGCAGAAACTGCCCCACTGGGTTTTCTAGTCTGTAACCTTTATCAGATGGTGCTATGGTGGCACAGTGGTTAAAGCACTCAGCTGCTAACCAAACGGCCAGAGGCTTGAGCCCACCAGCCACCTCATCACAGAGACGTGGCAGTCTGCTCCCGTAAAGATCACAGCTTGGAAACCCTATGAGACATCTGTATTCTGTCCTCTAGGGTCGCTATGAGTCAGAATTGACTCAATGGCAGTGGGTTTGGTTTGAGAAATTGTTTGGGGACCAGACTGCCAGGTCTTTCTGCCACAGAGTCGCTGACGGGCTTCAAACCATCTATCCTTCCGCCAGCAGCCAAGTGTCTAACTACTGTATTCCCAGGACCCCTTAAGCATGTGTAGATGGCAGGCATAAGAATATACTCCTTGTATAGACTTTACCTTACAAACAGAGACGTGAACACGGGCACAGTGTGTCCATCGGGTTCCGACACCTCCCCTTTGGCGTCACCAGGCTGAATGAACTGGCCCTTCCATCCCAGAGGCACCAGAAAGGAAGAGGAGCGTGAGCAGGGGTCTCTGAAACGTTTGCTAGGCTCCTCGCACTGAATCACAGCCACCTTACTCCGGAATGGTCCCAAATTTTATAGAAAGGTCCCTCTACCGCCTCCTGGAGCAATGAGCACTGTATCTTTCTTGCCTGTGCTGTAGGTGGCACAGTGGTCCGGTGCTCGACTGCTAACCCAAAGGTTGGTGGTCGGAAGTCATCAGCTGCTCCGTGTGACAAAGGCCTGGGAGTCCGCTTCCGCAGAGATGACAGCCTTGGAAACATCAGGGACCAGTTCTAGGTGGTCCTCCAGGGGGCTGGGAGTCAGAACGACTCGACGGGAACGGGTAACTTCAACAACCTGCAGACGAGAAGCTCTCCGGTGATGGCGGGGACCGTGCCTCTCCCCTTCGCAGTCACGGCTGGTGGTCTTGGCACCGCAACCCTCTTCTTTTTTTTACCCACCCCTCCAGCCACAAAGATACGCGCATGCGTCAGGCCGGGCTAATTACTGAGCCTCAGACCCCTACTCACGGTGATTGGTCCCCAAAGGGGCCCGCCCATTCATATTAGCCAATCAGGGAACTTGTCTGGGAACTTTTTTTTTTTTAACTGAAAGTATCATTCCAGAGTTGTTCAAAACCCTAGTCGCAGTGATTGGTCCCAAGATAGGCCCGCCCATCCCTAGTAGCCAATCAGGGCACTTCCCTAGAATCTTTTTTTTTTTTTTTTAACTGAGACTATCAGCCCGGAGTTGCTGGCATCAACATCTTGGCTCACTTCAAGCTAGACGGAGAAAAAAATGACCTGAAACAGGGGGCAAGAGGAGTGACATACAGAGTAAGGCCTGATGGTGCTGACGTCGCAGGATCGGGCCATCCCGAAGTTCAGCTTGGCCCCGACCCTTGTGTATCACTTGCCACCAAGGTGATTCCGACTCACGGCAGCCCCCCAGGCATCAGAGTGGAGCTGTGCCCCATCAGGTTTGCAATGGCTGGTTTTCTGGAAGTCAATCACCAGGCCCATATTCTGAGGTATTTCTGGGGGAGTCACACCTCCAAGCTTTTAGTCAGTAGCCGAGCACCCTATCACGTGTTACCACCCAGGGACTCCAATCCTTACAAAGGATCACTTTTGCCTTAAATCATGTTGGATGTCTCACTTCTACAGTCAAAGGCTGTACGAGGGTTGAGAGTTTCTGTCTAGTTTTTCTAACGGGTTTACCGTTGACACGGCTGTGTAGCAGAGGTAAGAGGCAGAAATCTGTCCTCGTGATCCCAGCAGGAGTCTATACCTCATGTGTCAAAAATGTTTGGCTACCCTGGGGGTGTACTGGTTGAGTGCTATGTCTGCTAACCAAATGGTGAGCAGTTCAAGGCCACCAGGTGCGCCTCAGAAACTCTATGGGGCAGTTCTACTCTGCCCTATAGGGTCACTATGAGATGAAATTGACTCAACAACAATAGGGTTGTTATTATTTGGTTTTGTCTCTGATTATGTCTTTGAAAACTCTCCCTTTCATGTGCTCCCTTCCCCCCAACCCCATCCCAGGGACAGCTTTACTTATTGCTTCATCTTTTTTCCAAAAGGTGAATGACCCCATGCTCAACGTTGTGGGCTTTTCTGCCTTCTCCTAAAACCCTCATCATCTCCAAATTCAGAACCGAACATAAAGTAGTAATAGGAGGCATTTTTGCAGCGAGCAGATGACAATCTCAGAGCTCTTTCTAAAGAAAGCTCTCTGGTTTTGCAGCGACTCTCAGCTGGAGGGAGCCAGCGGAACTGTCCCTAAACCACACGGCACACGCTGGGACCACAGAGAAAAGCCTCTTCCTGTGTCTTCTGAAGCATTTCATTTAAAGGGAGAACCAAAACCAAACCTACAGCCGTCGAGTGGGTTCTGACTCACAGTGACCCTACAGAAGAGAGCAGAACTGCTCCACAGAGTTTCCAAGGAGTGCCAGGAGGATTCAAACTGCTGACCTGTTGGTGAGCAGCCGTAGCTCTTAACCACCATGTCACCAAGGATTCCGGGGAGAACAGTGATGTCCAAGTGCAAGAAAGCAATGCCATGAGTTCAAGTGCAGAGCAAAGCAGCCATAAGATAACTGCGGAACAGTCGCGGCTCCTGAAGCCACCTGCATGGACATCACTGCTGTCATTAAAATGACTTCATTCGTGGTGTCACGTCCAACAGAACCAAAGCTTCCAGGTCCTGCACCATCCTGGTGGCTGTTGCCCTGTCCCAGCTCAGTGCTGCAGCCACTGTGTCCACCGAGCTCATTGGCACATTCCCTCCTTTTCACTGACTCTCCACCAAAAAGAATGTCCCTTGGTCTCGGGGGACATCTAGCTCCACTGGCATAGCATAGTTTATAAAGAAAATGTTCTCCATTCTACTGTGGTGAGTAGCATCTGGGGTCTACAAAGCCTTCGAGCAGTCATCTAGGATTCTCCACTGGTCCCATGTCATCTGCAGCATGAAGGAACAATGACAAAAACCAAAGACCCAAGGGGAAGATGAGTCCAAAGGACTAATGGACCGCAACTGCCACAGCCGCCACCAGGCCGAGTCCAGCACAGCTAGGGGGTGCTTGGCTACCACCACTGACCACCCTGACAGGGGTCACAATAAGGGTCCCAGACAGACATGGAGAAAAATGTGGAACAAAATTCTAACTCACAGTAAAATGACCAGGTTTACTGGCCTGACATGGACTGGAGAAGCCCCAAGAGCATAATAGCCCCTGGCCACCCCTTCATCTCAGTAATGAAGTCACTCCTGAGGTTTACCCTTCAGCCAAGGACTGGACCAGCCCATAAAATACAAGTCTAAACGGGTACACCAGCCCAGGGGCAGAGACGAGAAGGCTGGAGAGGACGGGAAAGCTGGTGATGGAGAAACTAGGGTCACAAAGGAAGAGTGTTGACACATCGTGGGGTCGGTAACCTGTGTCACCAAACAGTATGTGCCCTAACACTTTAATGAAAGAAGCTGGTTTGTTCCACAAACCTGTCAAGTACAATAATCAAAATAATAATGATGTCCTTTCATAAGGATTGGTCCCTCCTGATAGCATGTCCAAAATTGGTAAGACGAAGTTTCCCCATCCTTGCTTCTACGGAACTTTCTGGTTGTATTTATTCTAAGACCAATTCTAAGAGCACCTTGTTCGTCCTTCTGGCAGCCCACGGTAAAGTCAACATGCTTTGCCAAAACACAACTGGAATGTCTCAACTCTATTTCTTTTTCACTCTCCTGCTTTTGCCTATATAAGAGGTGACTGAAAAGATCATGGCTTTGGTCAGATATCCCTTAAGTTGTCAGCGGGACCTCCTAGCTATTGAACACCTTGCAGAGGTCTTTTGCAGATCTGCCTGATGCAATCCATCCCTCCTTTGTCTGGGTACCAAGCTGCCTAATTTCAGCATTGTACAGAATGTTACAGCGTGTTCAGAGCTATTCTGCATGAGTAATCCCGTGTAAATACCTCCCTGGTGAGCAGCAGAACACCTCCTGTTCTATAGAGGCATTAAGCCACCCCAGCATGGCATTGTTTTACATTTCTGTAAGTCACAAAAAACTAAAAAGTATCCCAGGTAGAATAAATTAGTTAAGCAAAGGGCTATTTAATAGTATAATTGCTTGCGGGGAGCTCTCTTAACATTTCTCAAACTGCAATCGTGACCACAAGCAAGGCCCTGCCAGGCTGGTGCAGGATGCCCCCTCACTCTTGTTCTCAGCCTCCACAGGGGTACCTGGGGAATGATCACCAGGGGGCTCTGCAGCCAGCAGAGGGGGTGATGGGGAAGACAGGAGGTGACAGCTGGCTGTGGGATGTGGGACTGAAAGAGTCCTGAGCCATCAGCCAGGAGAGAGAACAAAGCACAGCTCACTGCAGACACTGTTGCTAAGAGTTCTGTATCCTCTTTGGTTAACAAGCCCTGGAGCAGCTGATGGGTCCCCAGGTGGTGTGAATGGTTTAAGTGTTTGCCCGCTAACCAGAAGGTTGAAGGTTCAAGTCTCCGCAGGGGTTCCTTGGAAGAAACACCTGGTGATGGACTTCAGAAAAAACAGCCACTGAAAACTGTTTGGAGCACTGTTCTCCACGGGGACTCCATATGGGAACTCCATGATCCGGGGTCAACTCGACAGTGACTGAGACAATGATGGCCAGAAACCATGGCTGGTGGACAGACGGAGGGACTGAGGAAGAATGGCGGTGGTAATAACTGAGTGGGTGTGGGCTGAGGGTGCAAGAAGGGCAGAGGCCGGGCTGACCACACCACAACTGTTAGCTAATATTGAAGCTGGGGGCATGCGAGGCTTTTTTATTGGGAGCTCAACACCCCCAAAACCAAGCCCGCTGCCATCAAGTCAATCCTGTCTCATAGCAACCTACAGAACAGAGTAGAACTGCTCCAAAGAGCTTCCGAGGAGCACCTGGAGGATTCACACTGCTGACCTATTTGGTTGGCAGATGTAGCTCTTAACCACTGGGTCACCAGGGTTTCCCTAAATGGCCAGGTGGCAGATATTTTAAGCATGGTGGGCAATAGGGTGTCCTGTGACTATTCAAGTCACCCACCAGCAGTGGACAATACTTAAATAATGAGCGTGACTTTATTCTAATACACTTTTATTCACCAGACTGAAATCTGAATTCTATGTCATCTATATATGTCATTAGTTACTATTAATCTTTTGACTCTCACCCTCAACTATTTCAAAACATGAAAACTGAAGTTGGGCAGGACTTGGCCTGCAGACGGAAGTCAGAGGGCCTTCCATACATTTTCCAGTCTCTGAGGAGCAAAAACTGTGCTCCTCCGTAAGTGCCAGCATGATGAGGTTTGCCCCCCCTGGTTTGTAAGCATACCCCCTTCTGCCTCTAGGCTACACTGTTTCCCTGAGGGGCACGCATGTGTCCATCTGGTCCTCTGAGCTACCCACTCCCCAGAGGCTGATCTGTGACTCACGATTTGTGCATTGCCAGCACTACTACAGTACCTGGAACGTGACGGGGGCTTGGCAGGGGTCTGCTGATGGAACCACACCCTCCACCACAGAATTCACTGTCCAAGGGTGACGTGGACAGCGATCCAGGAGGCCCAGGCCAGCCAGCAGACACTGCGCCGTCCGGTGTCAGAGTCCTGAATGTCACTTCTTGGACACAGGTCATAGAAAGTAACCACATCCATGACCCTGAAGCAGGATTTTACCCTTTGCCAAAAGTCACTCTCCATTTGCCTTATTAAAACGGTGCCACATTAGACACTTAGGGAAGAGGCTTGAAATTGGTAAAGACCAACGAAGCCACTAAAGGGGGACAATAGTCATGAAGTGACATAGGGTGGGGTAGACGTTACGGACTGAACTGTGTCCCTGAAAACGGGTCAACTGGGCTAGACTGCGATTTCCAGGATGGCGTGGCTGTCCGCCCCTTTGGGATCCGAGGTCATATTCCTCTGTGCTGTAAACCCTCGCCCTTGCCTGCAGTTACCAAGGCAGGATGAGGTGACAGTGAAGAGGATTAGGTGGCAGGCAACAGGCTTGGACTTCCTCTGTATGTATGCACCATGCCTTATAGCACAATCCAGTGTTCCAGAGTTCCCACTTGTTAAAAGTCGTTTATTGATTTAAACGGTGCCAGGACTCCATCTGTGTGCCAAGGAAACACCAAGACCCACAGGGAACTCTGTCAGGCAACAAATCACAGCTCTTCTAGTCCCAGAGGACTCCAGATCACGGTGCCAGGAGCACACAGTACAGCACGGGACAGCAGGGAAGGGAAGGGACCACCACTCTAATTCCGGCTGCCTCAAGCACCAAGCCTCTCCCCACCGACCCCAGCCCCCACAGAGGGACTACAGTCAGTGTAAGAGCAGAGGGAGCGCAGAGCTGATAGAGCATCAACACAGATTCTCCATGGCTACATCTGTCAGGCTGTCTTTGCTCGACGTGACACTTAGTTACCCCACAGCTGAGCTGCCTCGTCTGTAAAACAGAACTAGAAGGACCCAGGCAGACAGTCCAAAACAGCATACCACATTTTTAAATTCACTAGCTCTCTGTTCTAGATGGTACATGTTATGCTTTCTCTTTGTGAAGAAATCTCCATAGCAACCACACCTGACTACCTGGGGAACTGATGCAAACTCACTTCCTGATAAGTTGGGCAGGAATGGGGTTTTCCACGTGAGGAACGTGCTGCTCAGTTCAATGACATACACAAGACCAGAGAGGCGACATCTGGCCCAAAGGAAAGATGGGAAGGCGGGAAGGGACAGGAAACCTGGACAAGTGGACACAGGGAATCTGGGGTGGAGAGGGAAAGAGGGAGAGGGGAGACACATTGCTGATATTGCAACCAATATAATAAAACAATTTGTGTATGAATTTTTGAAACAGAAACTGATCGGCACCATAAGCTTTCTTCTAAAACACACATTACAATAATATTAAAAGAATGAGTTTTCTCGTATTAAAGGGCACAACACAATTGAAAGCAGCCCCCCAGGACCATGCTCTCAGGCAAAATCAAGGCCAATTGGCACAACTAGAGTTTTCCTAATGAGGTCTCTCTACACTTCACATTGATGAGTGGAGTCTGGGGTCTTAAAAGCTGCCAACCCACCATCTGAGGGTACAGCAAATGTTCTCAACTCATTAGGAACAGATGATCACTGAGGTCCATAACGGCATGGGGAAAGAGAACCCAGAAGACAGAGACACCCATGTGAGTGGGTCACTACACCGATTCATGACTGGAAGAACCAGATGGTGCCTGGCCACCAGCAGTGATAGCCATGATGGAGCTCACAAAGTGGAGTCTCACCGGCAACACAAGAATAAATAGGGGTGCACCCTGAGATCTCCACTAAAAGACCACAACTGACGGTCCAGGGGCTTCAGGGTTCCCCTGGAGGCATGGTCCCTGGCCCTGAAGCTGCCCCTGTCCATAAATCATAGTGAAGATCAACTCTTCAGACAGCAATGGATTGGACCTGGCGATGCAGAGTGACCATACTTTGTGGGCACTTTATGGTTCTATGCATCTATAGGATGTCGTCCTGCTGACCTCATACTAGAGGAAGGGGAATGGGTGGAGAGGAGGGGATAGGAGACCGTTGGGAGGATAGGACATGTATGAAGCAGAGAGGAAGAGTGTGCTGTTGCTGGGCAGGGAGAGCAGTGAGAGCTGCATATAGATGAGCATGCGAATTTATATGGGAATGTACATTTTCTTTCATTTCATTTCATAATAAAAAAATAAAGAGAATAAAAGCAGCCCCTCCAAAATCTAACAGTCCTACATACTCTACCTGGGAGGGGGAAAGGGGCTCTGATAAAGGTCCTCTTGTTTCTCAACAAAGGTAGAAGCATTCCATTTCTTCCCGGTTTGGTTTAACTGTCATTTAGACATTGTTTTAGTCAGCTAGGGCTGCTCTAACAGAAATACCACAGAGTGGACGGCTTTAA
Organism: Heterohyrax brucei; assembly: GCA_028571685.1. Classification (NCBI taxonomy): domain Eukaryota; kingdom Metazoa; phylum Chordata; class Mammalia; order Hyracoidea; family Procaviidae; genus Heterohyrax; species Heterohyrax brucei. The sequence goes on along the minus strand of CM053148.1, from coordinate 79,025,361 downwards.
CAAAGAAAGATTTATTCTTACACAGTCCGGTAGGTTGCAAGTCCATATTCAGGGTGTCCGCTCCAGGGAAAGACTTTCCCCTTGACGGCTCTGGAGGAAAGTCCGGTATTGCATCAGTCATTGTCCAGGGAGCATCCTCACACAAGAACCTCTGGTCTGAAGGACGTGCTCTGCTCCCGGTGCTGCTCGCTTGATGGAACGATGGAATGGTCTCCTGAAGACACAATTACGCTGCCAGCTAGGTGGCAGTACCTTGCAGGGTTGGGGAAATGTTCTCCAGGAGGCTGTGTATGCTCTAAACCAGCGTCCAATATACGGTGCTGTTTCTCCTATTGCCAGGATTCATGGGTCCAGGAATCAAGGGGTGGAAACGGGAGTGGCACCACTCACTGTTACCCCTAGTGACCCACTTGCAAGATTTTTGCTTCCTGTCCCCATGACTTTATGTTCTGCAGGACTAAATGTCTTAGTTCCGAAGGGAGGAATGCTGCCGCCTGGAGACACATCAACGATTCCACTGAACTGGAAGCTAAAATTGCCACCAGGCCATTTTGGGCTCCTTGTACCTCTGGATCAACAGACAAAGAAGGGAGTTACAATACTGGCCAGTGTGATTGATCCTGACTATGAAGATGAAATTGGATTGACATTACATAACGGAAGTAAAGAAGAGTATGTTTGGAATGCAGGAGATCCCTTAGGACGCCTCCTAGTACTACCATGTCCTGTGATTAAGGTCAATGGAAAACTACAGCAACCCAACTCCAAAATGAGTGATAATAGCCCAGACCCTTCAGGAATGAAGGTTTGGGTCACCTCACCAGGCAAGGAACCACAACCAGCTGAGGTACTTGCTGAGGGCAAAGGGAATACAGAATGGGTTGTAGAAGAAGGTAGTTCTAAATATCAGTTACGGCCACGCGACCAGTTGCAGAAACGAGGACTGTAATTGCTATGAGTATTCCTGCTTTGTATGTGTGTATTGGATATTTTGTTTACTTATGAAACATAAGATGTAAATGGGTTAATGCATTTTCAGTTGTACATGTGTTAGTTATATCATGTTGACATAAGTATGACTTTGTAACTGTACCCCTTCAGAGACTGTGCATGGTAAGGTGAGATGTGTGCAGATGCCAAGTTGACAAGGGGTGGATTGTGGTGGTCAGGATTATGTCAACTTGGCTACTACCTATTTGGCTGCTGTATTAAGTGGCAGGGCGGGGTTTGTGGTGGCTCCCTGCCCCTCGGCTCTCATCTCGTGACCCTGGACTACAGCTGCTGATCGCTCACGTGGCCAGGAGCTCCTGCTCTCTTGTTCCAATGTCTGGTTCCGGGACTTGAGCTAGCGGCTGTTGGGCTCATCAGTCCTTACAGTCGGCACGTGAGAGTCCTGCTCCCTGACCTGCCAATCCTGCGCTCGCCAGCCTCTGCTCAGTCCTGCTCCCGACCTGCCGATCCTGGGTTCTCCAGCCTCTGTCACTTCGCCTCGCCACCAGCTTGGGATCCACCGACCTCCAGCCTCTGTTGCATCGTCTCGCCGCCAGCTTGGGATCCACTGACCCACACAACCGGTGATTTGCAACTCTGGTCTCTGACTTGCTGACCTTGGGTTCCTCAGCTTCCATGGACACGTGAGGCTTGTGCCAGAGCTTGGGACATTCAGCTTCTGTGATTACGTGAGCTGTTTCCTATATTTGTATCTATCTATCTGTCTATATATATATATTATAAATCTTTCCTTAAACCTACACGTGTTACTGGTTTTGCTTCCCTAGAAAACCCAGCCTAAGACAGACATTATAGTCGGAGGTCAGCTCATTGCTCCCATCTTATACGCTGAACTGTGTCCCCCCCAAAAGACACAGGAGCCCTAACCTCCAGTACTAGTTGACGTCATCTTTCTTGGAAACACAGACTTAGAAGATGTTACTAAACAGTTAAGCTAACAAAGGTCACACTAGAGAAGGACAGGCCCCAATACAACACATCTGTGTCCTTATAAAACAGAGGAGTCGGGGAGACATGAGAGGATAAAGGCAGAGCTGGGACTGCGGAATCTACTAGCCGGGGACGCCAGCAATGGCCGTGAAACTCAAGAAGCTGGAAGAGACAGGAAGACTCTTCCCCCCGGAAACATCAGACGGCATGGCACTGATGAGCCTGGATTACAGACTCCTGGTCTGCAGGACTGTGAGAATACATTTCTCCTGCTGGAAGCCACCAGGTTTATGGAATTGTATCACAGCAGCCGAGGAAAGGTCACCCCCCTGTTGAAGCCTTTGCCCTTCTGTGCTGCATCCTCCAGCAGCCCCACAGATCCCTGCACTGTCGTATTTTAACTCCAAACAGCACGATTTGGAATCCCTCCATTCCTGTAACTTTAATGCTCATTTTTCTTCTCCAAACTGCTCCATGGACCACAGAGGAAGCCCTGCAGAGCAAAATCTCATGTGGAGAAAGAGTCAGTAAATCATGAGCTGCAACCCCAAAGAGCCCAGCTACTAAAGATTGCAGGACAAGCATCTCAAAACTGCCAGAAACCCAACGCAAAGCTTCGTACCACATGAATTAATCTTGAAACCATCTCCTAACTCAAACTCAGTTACTCCAACACTACTTTACCTAAATCAGTGGTAAGTTAACAGACAAATTTCACTTTAAAGGCATGAAAGATATGAAGGGAAAATTTTTAAGACTGATGCTGATAACTCCCAGCTTCATGTCTATATTATGGATTTCCAGAAAAACTGAACAAATTGGTCACAGAAGAAATACAGTCAGAACATTCCTTAGTAGCAAGAAGGGTGAGATTTGGGCTTGCTTGCACTGGACATGTATGTCATCAGGAAAGACCTATCACTAGAAAAGGATATGGTGTTTGGTAAAGTAGAGGGTCAGAAAACATTAGAAAATGCCTCAGTGACCATTTTTGCACTGGACCAGAAGACTTGGATGGTGCCCAGCCACCCCCAGTGACTGCCCTGATAAGGTGCACAGGCCCCTGATACAGCAGGAGAAACCTAACAGGGCAGAACCAGAACTCAATCAAACGACCACATTTGGTGGGCCATCAGTCCAGAAGGTCCCCTAAGGACACGGCCCCCAGATCCTCTATCAACCCCAAACTATGTCCAGCACCGAAGTCAGCTCTCTAGATAAAGATTGAACTGGACTAGGTAAGACATGGGAGTGATGCAGGTTACAAACAAACTTTTAGGCTTAAATACCGTCATGGGGCTATCCAAGGAGCTCATGGTTGCCGGTGAGACGATGGGGTGAAGGGGGGACAGGACTTGGCTGACTGGACACGGGAAGTTCCAGGTAGAAAGGGGGAGTGTGCTGTCACGGGGCTGGGGGCGGGGAAGGGAGAGCACGCAGAGCAAGAATAGCAGTGTGAGTTCCAGGTGATAGCGTCCAATTGATACGGATTACACCCTTTCACTTCAAACACAATCCTATTTATTTCAAAAGAAGAAATGCAATGCTTCAATGACATGGAATGGCCCAACAGCCACAGCCTTGGACTCAAACCAGCCAGCAATCGTGACGAAGACGTTTTGTCTGTCACACGTAACAGAAGGCCAAACAAACAATAGCAATGATGCTCCGTAGTCTCTGCTCTCACAAGGACTTCAATATTTGAAGATAATTTATTCAAAACCCTACAAATAACTTTTTTAAAACAACCTTGTGAATCTTTCCTGTGATTTCCTGCTATTGGTAGTTGCACCCATTACTAGCTGGTGCGCAGTGAGCCACGTACACGCCGCATCCCCTCAGATGCCCCAACACGCCTGGATTTCAGATCTAAGAGAGCCCAGTCCAACGGCTTCTCCAGCCTTCCAGTCTGCAGCCAGGAGTGTCACAGGCTAAAAATAGCAGCCCAGCTTTCCCATCACGAGACACACAGAGCATTTCAGGAAAAGCACAAGGAAGTCAAACAGATTCATCGACAGATTCCAAAAGTCAGGAGGAGGCGGCCATGATCCCGAAGGATTATCTCCCGGGCACTTCCGTTTGTCACGGAAAAGTCCTTCCTATCACTTGACAAGCAGGAGAAAAGAATCATCATGCAGGAATTTGTGACAGCAGGGGATCAGCAGCAGTGGGAGAAAAATGAGGCAAAGCTGGTAAAATGCAAGTTACCTAGACTCTTCTGCATGCTCTAAAAATAAAAGACGATAATCAGTGTATCAGTGCTCAACAAAAACCACAGCAATGCCACCAACAAGATCCAGAATGCAGGAAAGCCGAAAGACAGAGGACAGTCTCTACACCAAGCAATGTACTCAGAATAAAAGAGGAAGAGGTGCCAGACGAGCACCCATGGGTCAGAAGAGACTTACAGTACACATCAGGAGAACTGGGTGGTACAACAGTTTACACTCAACCACAAACAAGAGGTTGGTGGTTCAAATCCCCCTGGAGGAAGATCCTAGTGATTTGCATCTGAGAGTCATCGCCTTGAAAACTCTAAGGAGCAGTTCCACTCTGCACACATGGGGTCACCACCATCAGCCAGAAGTGACGATGGCAACAGGCTTTTGTTGTTATTGTTGTTAAGATGCCTATCAGCCTGTTGTGACGCCCAGATGCTATTCAGCTACTAATACAAAAAGATAAGTTGTTAAAAAAAAAAACAAAAACGCTGAGACAGGAAGATAAAAGTGAAAACTGGGTACATGATAATATTAGGGAATTACTGTTCACATTGCTTTTGAGGTTAGCTTTTAATGATACATTTAAAAAAAAAATTTGTTAGCCAGTCAACACCTCTTCATAGCAACCCTACAGGACAGAATAGAAATGCCCCATCGTTTCCAAGGAGCTGCTGGTGGATTCAAACTGCAGATCTCCTGGTGAGCAGCTGTAGTGCTTAGCCACGGGGCCACGAGCACTCCCATTAATGATCCGTATGGGTCTATTTATAGATAACAAGGATATGTTTCAAAACAATCCAGAGGGGGTGTGTGCAGCAGGCCCATGTCCATGTGGGGGCAAAGAGACCTGCCACAGGGGGATAGTTACTGAAGTAACGGGCACCAGGGGGTTGGTCTGAGGGTTCTCTATGCCGTTCCCTTCATTTTCATATGCCTGAAACTGTTCGTAATAAAAAGTTTAAAAACAAAAAAAAACAGTATTTCACGAAAAATAGCAGTCTGTGAGCCCAGAAAATGCCTCCGGGTGGCCCGAGGGTTATGTGTGTGGCCTGCAGACATGTTCTGTTTGGACAGTGGTCTGTTCCAAAAACGGGTTTCTCTTTCTTTTCAGTCCAACATTTCAAAATAGGGAGACTTCACACAAAAAATGTGGATTTCTGACTTCTCTTGAGAAATAGAAAGATCTAGCAACACTGGGTCACAGCAACAAGGCTTGGAGTGTGACCTGCTCCTGCCCACTCCTCACTCAATGACCTGGATGGCCACTTGTGTTTGCCCCGAGTTTCCGGGAAGACCGGGACCCCACTGCCCAGGCAAACCACGAGAGCTCTGCCCACTCTCCAGTAACATAAGTTACTGAGAACTCTGACACAAGCTCTTGGGGAGTTTTCGTTTATACGACACAGAGCCGTGATTAGAAACACATGGGCTGTCCATGGGCTGCCAGAGGAAACCCTCGGGTCCCTGCGGTTATTTTGACTGGAGAACTTCTGGGCAGCTCTGCGGACTTCCGTCATCACCCAGGCTGTAGGGCTGACTCCTGTCCTCGTTCCCGGACACTAGAAGGCAAAGGCAGGCGGGGTGAGCTCACCAAGGAGTGCCACCCTCATGACACAGATGACCCGAGTCAGGCCCAGGCCAGCTTAGTCGTCCACTGAGGGATCACTAGAGGAAGTCACAGGGGTGACAGCATAGCATGAGGAGGAGCTCTGACCCTCAGCCCCCACCCCAGAGTCACCAGATGATAATTTTTTCCTTCAAGTTACTGCTCTGGCTCAACCACAGGGCGAGAGCATTCTTTCTCTAGACAAAGACAGGCTTCGAATCTTGAGTACAAGCGAAGGTTAAACCACATGGGCCCCAGTGTTCCTGTGTAATGGACCAGCACAGCTGTCAGTCAGAACCGACTCAGCAGCGATGGGTTTGGTTTGGGGTTGGCTCTATGCAGAATGTAGTCTCTGGGGAGGGAAAGAGCTAACACGTTCACCTGCTAATCAAAAGGTTGGCAGCTCAAATTCACCCAGAGGTGCCTTGGCTAAAAAAAAAAGGCTGATGACATAACCCCAAAAAATCAGCCACTGCAAACGCTGTGGAGTACAGTTCTGCCTGAACACACACGGGGTCACCAGCAGCAGAATGAGTATTTACAAGAGCCCATAGGACCTGGCCAGTGCCCTTCACTGGTGCAGCTAATACGTCAGCAGACAGCAAGACACAAGCAGATGTGAGGACAGGAAGTCCTTCCAACACCCCAGCTTTTCAGATTCATGTTCCTCTGGGACCCAGCTTCACCGGGATGAGTCAAAGGGAGCTCCCAGGGTCACACACCAATCACCGTATGTTCAGACTCTGCCTCCTGAGACCTTGGGGTCTTCCCCTGGGAGCTTATCCAGTTGACAACAGGCAGTTTCTAGAAGTTCATCAATTCAACTGCAGACACGTAAAAAGAAGAAAAAGTATAAGAACCCTGGGACACAGGGGAGACAGATGTAGACCACAAGCGGCACTCCCAGATTCCCCCTGGGGATGCGTTACCCTAGTCACACCTCTCAGGCAGGGGGAGCTCATTCACGCTAACTTTCTACATCTAAAGGTAACGTGATACGTTGAATAACGACCTCAAAAATAGGCATCACCAAGACCATAGCCACAGAAGGCAACGGAAGGTGAAGGAAGGAAGGAAAAAGATGAGAAAGAAACAGAAGGGAAGGGAACAGATGGGAAAGGAAGGGGCTTAAGAAACCAGGTCCATGAAAGTGCTACCAACAAACACGGCACACAGAGGCACAAGTACCCTTCTTTTATTCCTGTGGCAGATACTCGCGAGCAGCTACCACGTGGCAGGTGCTGTGCAGGGTCTGAGCAGACCTCTATGGGGCAGTTCTACTCTGCCCCACCAGGTTACTATGAGTAGAAGTGGACTCAACAGGGAGGCAGTGCACGAGACGGAGGCAGCACAGAAAGGAAATCAAGATCATTTCAGAGATTTTTTTTTGAAAGAGAGACGTAGAGATGAGGACAGTGAACACACTCAGACAGATGCTGAGTTTGAGATGAAATCCAAGAGGTAGAAAGAACTTGGGATGAATTACTGCGGAAGAAGTTCAGACCTAGAGTTTCATCTACATCAAAAGCTTGTGAAAGGTCATCTAAGACACAACTATCGGTTTTTTCTCATCGTGAGCAGAGAAGAGTAAAGAAAATCAAAGACTGAGGAAACCACGAAGTCCAAAGGATTAATGAACCAAACTCTGGTGGTCTAGTGGTTAAGTTGCTATGTCTGCAAACCAAATTGTTGGCAGTTTGAATCTACCAGGTGCTCCTTGGAACCTCTATGGGGCAGTTCTATGCCCTATAGGGTTACTATGAGTAGGAATGGACTCGACAGCACTGGCTTTGGGTCTTGGGTATATATGAACCTTAGCCTCCACCAGCCTGAGACCGGAAGAACTAGATGGGGCCCAGCTACCAACACCAACCCCTCTGATCGTGTTCACAACAGAAGATCACGGGCAGAGTGGGAGAAAAAGGCAGCACAAAATTCAAATTGATTTAAAAAAAAAAAAAAAAAAGACCAGACTTACTGGTCTGATACAGACTGGTGGAACTCCCAAGATTACAGCCCTTAGATACCTGTGATACCTGAAATAGAACCCACTCCCAGAGATGCCCTTCCAGCCCACAACAGACAGGACCACGAGGTGGATAGCCAGACCCATGAGGAACGTGCTCCTCAGAACAATCAACCATACAAGACCCAAAGAGCAGCCTTTTGCCCAAAACCAAAGTTCAGAAAGCAGGCAGGGGCAGGAAAGGCAGACAAACAGAAAGAGGAAACCCAGGAACAAGGGGGCCAAGAACTGTCCCATGGAAGGGACTGCAATGAATAGTATGAAACTAACATGCTCTCTACACGTTCACCCAAACCACAATAAAATGTTCAAAGATGTCCATTAGAGCAGCCTAGTTTTCCCTCCTGCATCTTTGGTAATTTCTTCTCAAACTTTCCTTGGCTCTTCTTCCTCCTCCTATCTGAATACCTATGTATGGAGAACATTCTGCATACACACATTCAAATGCCAGCCTGAGTGCCTTCTAACCAAAGACTCCAGCTGGGGAACACTGTTGACCACTCCCCCCAAAACACACTCCGTTCCACATACCAGAACTAAAGAATCTGATTGAAAAAAAAACTAGTTGCCACGGCGTCAACTTTGCTTCCCAGTAACCTCATGTGTGTCAGGTACAATTGTGCTCCCAAGAGTTTTCGAAGACTGACTTTCAGAAGATCCAAACCCACGGTTGTTGAACAGATTCTGACTCATAGCGACCCTACAGGTCAGAGTGGAAATGCTCCATAGAGTTTCCAAGAAGTGTCTGGTGGATTCAAATGGCCAACCTTCTGGTTAGCAGAGGTAGCATTTAACTACCATGTCACCAGGGTTTCCGTTGGCAGGACACCAAGGTGCATGCAGACTTCAACCTTCAACCTTTGAGGGGTATTAACCTTCTGAAGCCCCCCGGGACTCCGAGAACCTGATACACTCCCTCTGATGATCTGAGTCTCAGAGTGGAAGGAAGAGAGAGGCAAGCACATCAGGGCTGCGGGCCCTGACACTCCCCAGGACACGGTGACGCTTGCCGTCTGTGTTCCCTCCATAACCACACCTCTGGGGAGAAGTTGGCCCTTTCAAAGCACCCCTGGGCAGGAAGGAAAATATCAGATTCTCAGCAGGAAGACAAGTTTCCCCCAAAGGGGCACGGGACAATTTGACTCCAGGAATTTATTTACTTAACTTCCAAGACCAAAGCTACAACCAGTCAACTGACAATTTTGGAATGCATTTAGAAAAGAAAAACAAACACTCATTGTTACTCTGGCCATGAAATAATTTTAAATATACTTACTCCCAAAAAGAAGGTGAAAATGCTACTTGCAACGATCAAAACTGAAGTTTGGTCTTGGTTTAGGAGGTAGGAGGGGAGCAGAGCAGTGCCAGGGAACAGGTGGGATTTCTGTAACCAGCGCTTCAAATGCTTTAGTTTAGGCGTCAAGCTAGTTAATTCTCTTTTGTTTTTTCTACACAGAGACATGTCCCCACTTTTGCACTCCTAACCGTAGATCTTTATTTTTTCTTTTTTATTTTAGTGTGCTTTAAGTGAAAGTTCACAATCCAGGTTAATTTGTCACACAAAAATTTATACACATACACTGCTGTGTAGCTCTAACCACTATCCCACCCTGCTGAATCTTTGTATTTTCTCACTGTTACATGGTATCTAAGAAGCATCCAGTGTGGGTTGGCTTTGGCCCACAACTACCCACTACTGCTGCTGTTGAGCCCATTTTGACTCACAGCAACCCTAGAGGACAGAGCAGAACTGTCCCATACAGTTTCCAAGGAGCGCCTGACGGATTTAAACTGCCCATGTTTTGGTTAGCAGCTAAGGCACTTAACCACTATGCCAGCAGAGCCAAAAATTAGGTAAAGAAAATATTGGACAGCCACTGTTTAAGAGAGAAATGTGACTTCAAGTTACTCTCAATGTATGCTCCACAATATAATCACCTCTATCCAGGTAACTGAGGTATTTGTGGGCAAAAATATACCACTATATACTCTACACTTGTATGTTCCAGTAACAAACAATACAGAACAAGAAACACACCAAAGAGTTACATGGCACTTCTCCAGGTTGCACCAATGGGCAATTATTTTTTTCCCTTCTCCTGTTTTTTTCTGTTCTTGCCAAACTTCACCCATGAGCACTCACTCACTCACATCAAAGGGAAAAGAACCATTTTTTTTATGGCTTTATATCAGGATTTACATTTTTATAATGTGCACTCATATCTTCATATTAAAAAGCCAGATATTAAATAAACTCCACATGCACTCTATCACCAAAAATACACTCTCCAGTACAAAAATCTAAACACGGGCCTCATTTCTAAGTTAATTCCGTTTACTGAGAATAAAAAGAAAATAAAAGCCCTTTTGTGTCAATATTGCTATCTACAGCCTTCTAGCGTCTTTGAGTTTTATAACTGAGTTTCGGCCACCTGTCTCCTAAGTGCTACGGCCACACTGCTCCTCGCTTTCTCCCCCATCCCTCGGCTCTGTTTCCTGAACAAGGCTTCCTTGACAGAGCTCAAACATGCAGCATGAAGACCTGCATACGCAGATACACACGCAGATACTCACTCTGATGTGTGCACCCTATTCCTGTACACGCACCTGAGGGTCCCACAATGCCAGCCATCACAAGGAAGATGGCTCTCCCCAATCCCTGGGTCCTGCACTGGGTGTTGGGTTCTCTGTCTTGACTCGGTCGTATCCACGGTCCCCCAAACATCTCCTAGACTCTATCTGATTTTTTCACGGGAAGGGCCTGGCAAGGCTTAAATTCCAGATGACATGCGAGTGATGGAAATAGGGAATGGAGCACGTGGGTGTTTGGCACAAGACGTCCCTAACTGCCTTTTGCTCAGGATACTGTCAGAATTAGCTGGGGTTCTCTCTCACACACAGGGGAGACAACACAAAGGACACCGGGGGATGGAGCAGCAGGCTGAGAAGTCAACTGTTCTCGCTAGCAGCCACGTCGTCAGTCCCCAAATGTGGCAACCTCATGCACCATGCAAAAAAGGCTGCCTGGTTATGCACTGTCCCTGTGATTTGTTCTCAGGAGGACAAAGAATCCTAGATAAACTATGGACTTTGGTTAATAAGAACGTATCACTATGACTCATCAAGTGGGACCAACACACCACACTAATGCCAAAAGCCCACTGCTATCCCGTGGATACTGACTTACAGTGACCCTACAGGACAGAAGAGAACTGCTCTCTATAGGGTTTCCACGGAGCGCCTGGTAGATCTGAACTGCTGACCTTTTGGCTAGTGGCCACAGGAAGCTAATAAAAGGAGGAATTCTATGCGAGGAGGAGGAGAGTGGAGAGCATACAGGAATCCTCTGGGCTTTCCATACAGTGTGTCCACAACCCTAATCTAAAACTGCTTTTAAAGAAAAAAAAAGGTACAGAAGAAATCTAGAGTGACATTTCCCAAACAGTGAGAACACTGACCTCCGATATCCCGGACACATTATAAATAACAGTATAACACTGCTCCATGCCTGCTGTCCTAGCAGCACAGTGGTCCAGAGCTCAGCTGTTCATTGAAGGCTCTGCAGCTGGAAACCATCAGCGGCCCCCCGGAAGCCCTACGGGGCAGCGCTACCCTGCGCTCAGGGTCACTGTGAGTCAGACCCAACTCGACAGCCACAACAACAACCCGGGAAGTACACAATCACAGGCAGCCCCTTACTCTGTTCCTAAGAGTTGGAATTCTTTTCTTCTATATGGATTTAAAATACACCTCTCTCTGAGCCCCCGCATGCTGGGGAAACCCAGGTCGACAAACCCTTCAAAGAGAGGACAGAAGTTGGCAGGGTATCCATGGCATCTGCAGTAAAAAGGCCACAAACTGGGCGGGGGGGGGGTCTTCACACAACACACATGTATTCTCACACAGCTCCAGAGGCTGCATTTGTGAAATCAAGATGTCAACAGGACCCCATCCTCCAGGAAAACTCTTGGGGAAAAGCTTTCCTTGCCTCTTCCAAGCTTGTGGTGGTTAGGCTTGGGCGGCATCCTTGACTCTGTCTCCTCCTGCTTACGGGATCGTCTTCGTCCTCATGGGATTGTCTCCTTCCTCAGTCCCCTGTCTCTTCTCGTCCCCTAAGGATACCTGTCAGTGCCTTAGGCTCACCCTACTCCAACATGACCTCCTAGTTACCTGATTACATCTTTAAAGACCATTTCCAGACAAGTCACCCGGGATGAGAACCTCAACATGGCTTTCTGGGGGACAAGAGAAGCTAGCTTAGAAAACCGGCCACTCCTTGGGAACCTGTGGGACAATACTACCCTGTCCTCCAGGGTCACTGTAAGTCACAACCAACTCAACAGCAGTGGGTTTGGGTTTTTGCTTGTTTGTTTAATGAATGTTTATGCCCTACTGAATATCAATCTGTGGTTCGGGTAGAAAGACGGTCAGAAAGATTAACTGTGTATTCTAGCCAAATTACCATTGCTCAGCCAACATATAAAATCTCCTGTCTCATCATTCCTGACCATTAACTACCAGACTCCCCTGTTATTTCAGGAAAGAAACAGAATAATAAATTATCACAAGGCCTGAAAACTAACTCCTTGGTCTGACTTTCCCTAAAGACTGCAGGCTGCTGACAACACTGTTTTGGGGACAGAACAAGCACCGAGAACACCCGAGTGGGCTGAGGGAGGCAGGGCGCAAGTGGCCTGTGCTTTTTCTTCTCACAGTTCATCAGACAAACAAAGGAAAAGAAGAAAAAAAAAAGAAGAGCCTGCCACTCATTTGGTGATATTTAAAATCACATAATCAAAGTTAAGGCCTCCACTACAAAAAACACAGCAAATTAACTTCAAAAATAAAATCACAGGACACAGAGTAATTTAAAGCAGCTACCAAGGCAACACTACCAGTTCAATCTTTATGTTTTCGTGTCTTCAATACAGAAAATTCATCATTTTCACCTTGGTGAGCTGTGATTAAGTAATGAAATGACTTGCTGGGGCCCTGGTGGCAAAGGGGTTGAGAAGCCAGCTGCTAATCTGAAAGCTGACAGTTTGACTCCTCAGAAACCCCGTGGGCGGTCTACTCCGTCCCATGTGGTTGCCACAAGCCAGAATCAACTGGAAGGCAAGGGGTTTGTTTTTTTGTTTTTTAAACCGCTTGACGTCTGGGGTCTTCAAAGCTAGCAAGCCGCCACCTGAGGTACACCAAATGGTCCCAACTCAGCTGGAACAGATGCTTACCAAGGACCAAAATGACATGGGGCACAGAGAACCCAGAAGGCAGAAAGACCCACGTGAGCAGGTGACTACACCAACATGTGACCAGAAGAACTAGATGGTGCCCAGCCAACATCAATGACAGCCACGATGGGGCTCCCAACGTTGAGGCTCAGTGGCAGCACAAGAAAAAAAAGGGGTTGTACCCTAAGGACTCCACCAAAAGACAGCAACTGATGGTCCAAAGGCCTCGGGGTTCCTCTGAGACCATGGCCCCTAGACCTAATGCTGCCCCTGACCATAAATCATTACTGGGGTCAACTCTTCAGACAGGAATGGATTGAACTCAGGAACACAGAGTGATCATATCATGTGTGCACTTTATGGTTGTCTGCATCTATAGGATGTCATCCTACTGGCCTCTTACTACAGGGGAGTAGAGAGGGTCGAGAGAAGGGGACAGGAGGTTGTTAAGAGAACATGACATGTACAGAACAGAAAGGAGTGTGCTATCACCAGGCAAGGAGAGCAGAAGGAGCTGCAGATAGGCAGGCATGCAAATTTAAACTGGATTGTACACTTTCACTCAATCACAATTAAAAAAATAAAAAACCTTGCCACTGAGTCGGTTCCAACCTATGACAGCCGTGCACATGTCACAGCAGCACTGTGTCCCACGGGGTTTGCAATGACTGGCTTTTCAGACATGGATCACCAGGCCTTTCCTCCATGGCATGTCTGGGTGGACTTGAATCTTCAGTCCTTCCATTTGTAGCCGAGCACATTAGCAGTCTGCACCACCCAGGGACGTTTCTCTGTCCCACAGACATCCAACAAAAGTAAAATAACATAATCACACGTTTTCATAAACACATACACCAGACCGATAAGCTTAGAACTTAACAGAATAAAAACTTAAAAGACTATCCCCCAAAAAACCCAATCACAGGCTGATTCATTTCCTAAGTGACCTGGGCCCCCAAGCAGTACAAGAACCGCCCAGAACAGTATCTCGAGAACCCTTGCACTGAACCCAGGGCTAGAGGGGACTCACGGAGAACAGAAAGTGCGGGACAGGACTTGTCCAGACCGAGGACCTCTCCACGCCTCAGTTCCCGACCCAGCCGGCTGGCCTCACACCGGCGCTCCCAGGTGTGTCTAAGGAGAGAAAACTTCTCCCAACACGACACGTCCATGAAAACGAGGAACACGAGAGGGGTGAAAATAAGCTAGCAAGATTGAGCTCCAGCGATTATTTGGGGCGCCCAATTTTCTGAGACACGCTTCCTGGGCTGCGGTTTTCTGCTCTCCAGAAAGGAAATCTAGACGAGAAAACAGAAGCCACCTGTGCAAGGTTACACCGCAAATCACGGGAACAATCTGAGCGGAGGGACAGGTTTCAGGACCTGACAGCTGCCACTGTGTCTGCTGGAACCTGCTGTTTCAAAGTTCCCGCATGCAAATGAACACCTCAGGAGCAATGCAAATCGTCACAAATCGAAATAGGGCACGGGAAGACGTTTTCTGGCTGGCGATCACCCCGTGACTCGCTCGCGTCTATGCACCCCGGTGTGTTCACAGATGTGTTCCCGTGCCTAGCAGAGCGCAGTTAGATAGGACATTTCACTGAATCAGTGACCTCAACTAGGATACAGAAACAAACTGTATCTGAAGCGGCTATGGGTGGAATTAACCGAACTGATTAATGAAATTAACCCAATGAGCACATTATCACACAAAAATTTTCAGAGACGAAGACAGGTCATGTAATTTCTTTAATTCTTCCAATTTCTTCAAATTTATCTGTATTTTAGTATAAATTTAAAAAAAAACTCAAAGATGAAGAAGACAGGTACACACTAATTTTTTTTCTGAAACATCATTCTCTCCTTACCTAGGAGAGAAGAAGCCCCCCAGACCCAGAGCCATCACGTGAGCAAAACACATCCATCAGGACTGCTCGATTCCCACAGAAGCCAAGAATCCCCGGCACCAGGACCCAGGTGCCCTGCTCCGGGTTTGGAAAAGGGGAACCTAGTATCTCCTTGGAGGCTGGATATGCGAGAGGACTTCCACATCAGCTAGTCTGTAAAGTTGGTAAGTTTGTTTGAATGTCAAGTATCAGAAAAAGTCACTGAAGAAGCCACGTTAATGGAAACAGTGAGGGAGACAGCAGCAGCCCTGGAAACACCTGGAGTCTTTCCTGTCTCTACCCCTGATCACTGTGACACATAATAGCCACTTGTCCTGCATTTTCCAAGGAGTTCCAATTTCATGTATGCTATTATACTGAATTAAGAAATAAACTAGTGCTCAATGATTTTGTTTTTCTTCTCCTATATATTTTCCAAAGGTTATCCAGTTGAGCATGCGGAGTCTCCTTTTTCCCCATAATCAGAAAATAAATAATAACAAATTGCATTAACGATATATATTCATGCATATGCATGGCTGGCCGGAAGACCAAAGCAGACACCAGGCACAAACATATGATGACCTGGGAGACTGTCACGGATGGTACTGTGCCCTCACAGAAGTAAACGCTGGAGCTCTAACTCCCAGGACCTGTGAATGTAATGCTGTTTGGAACGGGGACTTTAGAGATGTCCTGACTCCCCCTGCAGTAGGTGGATTCTAGTTCAAAGTCAGCGGTGTACTGTCCTGGAAGAGAGGACATCCACTGACACACCCACAGAAGGGCGGCCTCATGTCTCTGCAGCCACAGGCTGGGGAAACCAGAGACTGGACAAGCCCACAGGAACTTCCCCTGGAGTCTTCTGAGGAATGGCCAACACCCTGAATTCGCCTCCAGCCCCATGAGACAGCAGGTTTCTGTTCCCGTGAGCCACCCAGCGTGTGGTATTTTGTTGCAGCAGCCCAGGAAACGAAAAAATAAACATCGTTAACAACATACGGCCGTCCTCATCTGTGGCTGGATGGGGGTGCCGAGCGGTGCTACCACCAAGGACAGCAGCTGGGCAGCTCCCCCAAGACTCAGCACAGAACCACCACGCGACCCCGAGATCCCGACACGAAGGACACCCAGAAGAGCGGAAGGCAGGACCTTGCACACCCAATGTTCAGTGTGACCCTGCTGACGACGATGCCCATGGCAGGTGACACACAGTGGGTGATCATCAAGAGAAACGCCACCAGGAGCAACCCTGGAGACAGCATGCTGAGTGACCACTACCGGATGATCTCACGGGAAAAGGCCAAACTGTTCCCAGAAGCCAAAGCTTGTGAGCGGTCACCAGGGTGAGAAGGAAGGGCCAAGGGCGAGCCACCACGTTGGGGGGCCACTGAGGTGACAGAAACGCACAAACGGTGGTAAGATCACTTTGGAAAAGGAGAGCAAGAATGGCTGCACCGCACGGCGGCCATTGATGTCCCTGAATGATGTCGTTGTTGAAGTGGCCAATGGTTTCTTCTCTATGAAAACCCTGGTGGCACAACAGTTAGGGGCTAGGTGTGCTCACCAAAAGGTCGGCGGTTCAAATCCACCAGGGGCTCCTTAGAAACTATAGGGGGCAGTTCTACTCTGTCCTATCGGGTCACCATGAGTCGGCATCAACTCGATGGCAGGGGGATTGGGTCCGGTTTACCCCAGTGGTGCAGTGGTTAACTGCTACATATGCAAAGCGAAAGGTCAGCAGCTCCAACCTGCAGGCACTTCTGGGCAACCCCATGGGGCAGTCCTGCTCCGTCTATAGGGTCACTGTGAGGCAGATTCAACTTGACAGCAATGAGTTTGTTTTGTTTTGTTTCTTAATTTGTTTAGTGTATGTGTGTGTGTCTATCTCTGTGTGTGTGTGTGTGTGTAAAAAGGATAAACATATGTATATAAACCTATAGTATTACTATTAATTTTACAATTTTACATATATACACACACATGTATACTTAAGCCATAATAATCACCAGTTGCTGCACAGTCAAGTGCTACCCACAACAGCCTGGAGGACAGAGCAGAACTATCCCACTGGATTTTCAATGAGCAACTGGTGAATTCAAACCACAGATTTTTTTAGTTAGCAGCTGTAGCCCTTAACCACAGCACTACCAAGGCTCCATACAAACATACACACACACACAAGTGCACATGCACTCAAGCACAAGCACATGCAGACACGCACACACACATACTCGTGTTTATGCCTTGTCTCAGAGCCAGCAAGCAAGTCTTCCCTCCGTGTCTTCACCTGCAAGGGCTGCCTTCTTTTAAGATACAGATGAGTTGAGTCCCTTCCCGTGACCTAGAGACAGGATTGCAAAACTAGCCAGGCAGAGCTCTCCAAAGCTAACGTGGCTTCCCAAGGGGCCCGTTCTCCCAGTGAACTAACTGACCATCAGACCTCCTGAGCTACAGGTCCTTCTTGTCCTGTCCCCATTGAGACAGAGAGCACAGGCCTCTGGGAGATGTGACCATCAGAACAACTTTCTCCACAAGGTGAGCCCAGAAAATCAAACACCACCTCAGTGGGCGGAGGTTATCCACACACAGCCAGTCAGCCGACATGCCACAGAGGCGAAGAGGAGGGCCATCTCTGAATCTTCCGTCATCAGAGCACCTGTCAACCCTACTGAGGAAACAATCAGGTGACCCTTGCCCACGTACATGAACTCACGGAGAAGGCATTTGAGGGCGGCAGAGCTGGGAGACGGCGCGGTCAACACCGACTGAGGCATCAGTCTTGGAGAGTGGGCAGGTGAGTTTCCGTGGCTACCAACTGAAACATTTTACACACAAACGTAGGAGGTTCCCAGAAGGACGGACACACCGAGAACTGTCCTACAACTACCTGAGAGTATATCCTGATTAAGAAACAGCACACCGCACCCCTGAATCAGCACACCAGGTGAGTACCAGAGCAGAGGGAGGACACCTTCCAGAAGAAAAGAAGGCCACTTGTCACCTCACCTCATCGGGATAGCCCAGTCCCTAGGAAAGGACATCACGTTTCGAAAAGCAGTGGTCTGGGAAACAAAGGAAACCTTCCAGGAGACAGATAGACAGAACAGACACCACCACGGACTCTGATGGAAACCCTGGAGGTGTCAGGGTTAAGGGCTATGTCTGCTAATCCAAAGGTCGGCAGTTCAAATCTGTCAGGCGCTCCTTGGAAACTCTATGGGGCAGTTCTACTCTGTCTCTAGGGTCGCTGTGAGTTGGAATCAATCCAACGGCAGTGGGTTTGGGGTGTTTTTTTTGGTTTTTGTGGACTCTGACGGAAACCCCGGTAGCATACTGGTTAAGTGCTACAGCTGCTTAACCCAAGAGGGTGGCCGTTCAAATCCACTTGGGTTTTCCTTGGAAACTCTGCGGTCGATCTACTTAGTCCTGTCAGGTGGCCATGAGTCAGAATCGCCTTGATGGCAGCCAGTTAAGAGCTCAAATGCAGCAAATCACAAGGGTGGCACAGGACCTGGCCGTGTTTTGTTCTCTCACACACACACAAAGTCTCATAAGTCAGAGCAACAAGACCGCAACCAACGAGAAAAGCAGGAACTGAAAATATTTCTATGGGCGACGTCACCAAGAGTTTGAAAACTCAGCAAGCACACTCTTTCTCTCCCCATCGTGGCTGTGAAGCTGATTGAGACATAGGCTAACAGAGGTCCCCAAAGTGCTGAAGTCAATTACGGGGAGCCCTGTAATTAAAGCAAACAGTTAATTATTACAAGATGGGACCTGGGATCCAAACAGCAGACACACTGACACGCTGACACACTGCTCTCTTCTGTCTTCCCTGCAAAGCCTGTCCAGCAAAGTCTGGGAAGAAACTAACGCACCTGGTAGCGGGGGACCTACTCAGACCTCTTCTCATCCCACAAGAATCCAGCGCACACTCCTGAGTGGGCATCCTGTGGGGAGTTCTGTGATCTACACCCCCCGCTTCAGCCTCCCGCCTCCTTTTCTGCCTTTCTCCCCCAGCTGTCTCTCCAAACTCATTAAGTTCACTCCCTCCTTTGCATCTTTGCATTTGCAGTTCCCTCTGCCTGGCATGCTCTTCCCCTAGATTCCCATAAGGCTTGCTCCCTCCCTCCCTGCAGACCCAACATCACACCTCCTCCAAGAAGCACTCCCTGATCACCCTACAGAACAGACACACCTCCATCAGTTCCTTGTCTATCCTCTCTGCTGCTGTTGTCAGCTACTGAGAAGCCAGCCCCTGACACATGGGACCCCACGCACAGCTGAATGAAGCACTGCACTGTCTCACGCTATCCCCCCACAATCAGCTGCAGAGGGGGCAGTTCTGCTGCACAGTGTTGTCACAGGCCGATTTCTTCCAAGTCTGTATCAGGTGGGAAGCTCACCTGTTCAGCTTCACAGCAGCACAGTCCTCTTACCCTGCTTTGTTCTTCTGCACACCACCACTGCCATCGGCAACGGTGTCCCCAGCTCACTGCCATGGGGGCCGCAGCTCCAGGACAGCAGCGAGTCAGTCGGTGTACTTCCCACCCGTAACATCAGCCCCCAGAATGCTGCTTGGCCCAGAGCTGCTCCTCAATGAAGAGGATTCAATTAAAGGAGACAAAAAACTTCTTCTGTCCCACCAGCTTTTTACAGTTGGATGAGCCAGATGCATTGTTAGCCCTTGGTCATCACAGTGACACCGCATAATCCAAAACCACACCGGCAAGATGGACGTGAAGACAGTCTAGAAGAGACAACACTGCCCGCAATCAGTGCAGATCTGTGCTGAGACATCCAAACTGGAAGGGGAAGGGACAAAGATGTCTTCTGGTACCCACTCCAGAGCAAGTGGTGGGCACTCCACAGCTAACCCAGAGGGTGGCACTGCCAACCTACCTGGCTGTCACACAAAAGAAAGCCCTGGTAAGTCCACTTCCAGTTGAGAAAACTCTCTGGGGGTTAGATCTACACTGAAACACACGGGACTGCCATGAGTTAGAATCTCCTGAAAGCAGCGGTTTGGTTTTCTGGTTTAGTTATGTGCTTCTCACTTCAGGGTTTGGCTCAGAAGAGATATTATATAATATGTATATATTAGATACTATAACAAGCATCATGCCTATTTGTTCTGGAGGTTTTGCGGTTTTTTGTTTTTGTTGGTAAAACGTATAAATGTTGTTGTTTGGTGCTTCTGGGTCGGTTCCAACTCACAGCAACCCTGCGTACAACAGAATGAAATAGTGCCTAGTCCTGTGCCATGCCCACAATCGCTTTTATGATTAAGGCCACTGTTGAAGCCACTGAGTCAATCCATCTTGTAAAGGGTGTGCCTCTTTTTTGCTGACCCTCCACTCTACCAAGCATGATGTCCTTCTCAAGGGACTGATCCCTCCTGACAATAGGTCTAAAGTCTTTAAGATGCAGTCTCGCCATCTTTGCTTCCAAGGAGCATCTGGTTGTACTTCTTCCAGAACAGATCTGTCTTCTTTTGGCAGTCCATGGGACATTCAACATTCTTCTCCAACACCACAACTCAAAGGCAGCAATTCTTCTTCTATCTTTCATATTCATTGCTCAGCTTTTGCATGCATATGATGCAACTGAAAATACCATGGCTTGGGTCAGGCACATTTTAGTCTTCAAGGTGACATCCATACTTTTCAACAGTCTCAAGAGGTCCTTTGCAGCTGATTGTCCCAATGCAAAGCATCTTTTGATTTCTTGACTGCTGCTTCCATGGGCATTGATCGTTGAATCAAGTAAAATGCAGCCTGTGAAAATCTCAATCTTTTCTTCATTTATCTACTTGTCAATTTAGTGTTTACACGTACAGTTCAGTGACACTGACTACTCTCATCATGCTGCATCATACCCATTTTATAGACGACAAAACTAAGGCACAGAAGCTGGCTTAGCCAAAGTCACATCTATATGGAATGTCAAATTCACAAGCAAGTCTTTTTTCCATCTTTGAAAGGAACCTGGAAGAGGTCACATCTTCATTTATTTGCTTTCTTCCTCTTTCTCTTTCTCTCCTCCTTCTTCTTCCCGCTATTTTTCTTCTTTACTTTTTTTGAAAAAATTCAGACAAGTAGAAATCATTAAAAACTGACACGTAACACTTTGTCAGACTTGCTGCAAATCATGCTTTTTCGATTAGAAATTAAAAATCGTCAAGAAAACCAAAATTTTCCTTTTCTTAAATTTCCATTTTATTAACTGACAAATTTCTTAAATTTGCAAGTTTTACCTCTTTTCCTTCTCAAAGATTACACAAGAATGTATTGCAAAGACATTTTACCATTTGTAAAACTATCCAAAACACCAATTGGAAAAAATCATTTCCGGCTATTGCGACTCACCGTGACCTTACACAACAGGGGGTTACCAAGGCAGTGGCTAAGAGCCCAGCTGCTGGGCGAAAGGCCCTTGGTTCAAGCCCACCAGCTGCCCCTCAGAAGCCCCCTGGGGTGGTTTCAGTCTGTCCTGTACTGTTGCTATGAGTGGAAACCAACTTGCGGGCAGACGGGGCTTTCAAACCACTGACCTTCCACAGAGCAGCCAAGAGCTACGAGCCCTGAACAAGAAGTTCTCAAACTCATCCTACAAAGACGGCTCCAGATCTCACTGCTGAAAATCACGATACTCACCTTCAAAGGACTCCCCTTGGGAAGCTAGGCACCAACCCCAGCACCTCATCCACCCTTCAAAGCAGTCTTGGAACTCTTTTTCTAGAATGGCCATCAGAGCTGTCATCATATTACCCTTGGTGTCCTGAATGTCATCCAAATGTTCTCCTTTCAGTATTTCCTTTATCTACAGGTAAAGAAAAAAGTCACCGGGGGCCTGATCAGGTGGGTAGGGAGGGTGTTCCAATACAGTTCTTTGTTGACTGGCTAAAAACTCTCTCACAGGCAAATAGACAATTAAGTTTGCGAACACACCACCATGCCACAGTGCTCAAGGGCCATCCACACAGAGTTTCAAAACTGCTTTGAAAGGATTAGGTGCTGGCATCAGTACCGAGCTTCCCAGGGGGAGTACTTCAAAGGGGATCATATTTGATAGTCAACAATGAGACACGTAACCCAGGGCCACTGAGTTGATTCTGACTTATAGCAATCCTATGGGACAGAGTAGAACTGTCCCACAGAGTTTCCAAGGAGCGCCTGGCCAGTCTGAACTGCCAACCTTTTGGTTAGCCGCTGTAGCACTAACCACTGCACCACCAGGGCTTCCAATCAGGTGTGTAGCTGACTTGAGACCCAGCTGTCAGACCTCATACAGAACCGCTGGACCCACTGGGGCTCTTGCATCAGCTTTATCCTTTATCTTATTAAATCAAAAGGCATTCCTTAGAACGGACCTGCCATCACGACTCCAGTGTTTTAGGAAGTTTGGTTAGCTGTCTGAATGTCTCGGCTTTTTGCTCTGACCGAGGCCCCCACAGCGTCCGCACCACTGCACCGACTCCTGCCAGAGCAGCTCGTCAACAGTGCCCGGCTCACGGCCAGAGGCAAGAAGACAGGGCAGAGCCTGGGTGAAGCCTCATTCCCATCACAGTTCATGGCTGTGCCTCCTTGGCTGGGTGCCATGTGTCATGTTCTGAATCTGCTGCAGGGAGGTCTTCCCCATCAAAGGGAGCTCTGTGTGTAACAAACCTCTCTGGACAGAAAGAACGCCTTTCATTCTTCTCCAGAAGCCAGAAGGTGAAGGCGCTGGGGCTGCTTTCTCCCAGAGAAATGAAAGGGCAGAAGGAGGACAGGGGCCGAGGGGCGCAGAGGGGCAGGGGACAGCACTGACCACTGGCCGAGAACAAAAGAGCACAGACGCCTTCATCGTGGGCTCAGGGGACAGACGCACACCGTGAAGACCTGATCAATAGCTGAGCACGCTTCAGCCCCCTTCTGTACAAACCTGCAGGGTCCTGAGCAACCCCCGCTGCAGTGGGAGAAGGCACCCCAGGGTGCTGGCTTCCCTGTGACCACACCCACTGCCCCCTCAACCCAGGGGGACAGGAAGTGCCTAAACTCTGCAGGCCAACGTCAATCTTAGGGCAAAGAAAACATCTTTGTTCTTTAGAACGAAGAGTCAAAACTGGGTTGAAATGACCCCATAAATCCACTCACTTAAGCACCTGTTTGGGAGATGGCGTGGAAATTTTCTGAACTATCTTATTTCTTATGCCTTCCTGTGGGCTCAAAGGAGCCTCGGTGACGCAGTGACGGACAACTCAGCTGCTAACCAAAAAGGTCGGCCCTTCGAATCCCCCAACAAACTTGAAAACCCTATGAGGCAGTTCTACTCTGTCCTAGAGGGCTGTCAGGAGCCAGAATTGGCTTGAAGGCAACAGCCTTTTGTCGGGTTGGGCTGAGTGACCATAGGTGCGACCACGCTGAGGACGCTCTGATCAGTGGCCCCACAGTGGGAAGTAAGTCGTGTTGCTGATGGAAATGCGAGGGGTTTAAATCATGCTTTAAAACACACTAAATATGAAAACGAGGATAGCTGGCAGGGCAGCGGCTAAGCAGTCAAGGTACTCAGTGAAAGCCTATGCATCTCAACCCACTAGCTGCGGCACAGAAGATGCGACAGTCTATTGCCATCAGGCCTAGCGTCCCCCCCAAAAAACGCACTGCTGTGGAGTCTATTCCGACTCCTAGCGACACGCCAGGCCAGAGTTGACCGGCCCCAGAGTGCTGCCAAGGTGTGGCCGTGGGTTCACAGCCCAGCCCTTGCCCACTGCACTGGCAATCCCCGTGGGACCGCTCTAACTCTGTCTGGCGTCGGAACTGGCCCTGCAGCAGCGCTTTTCTTTGTTCTCCCCAAACGAAAAAAACACAGCGAAAAGACGTGGCCCGCCGCGTTTCCGTCCCCTCTCACGCTCCCAGCAGCTCAGCACCACACTGCTTCCACGTGGCTGGGAACACAGAGAACGGCAATGCTGTCACCGTCACCAGTGTTACCCCTATAGATGCTTAGCCTCGCTCACAGCAAAGGTCAGAGGTCCCGGCGAGGGAAGAAAACAATCACCACTTCCATAACCAAGGGCCTCCCAGCTGTTTTAATAGTAACGACTTACTATTAGGGTCGGGGCAGTGGGGCTCAGTGGCAGCATTCTTGCTTGGCACCCAGGACATCTGGGTTGGCTTCCCGGCCAATAGAATTCATGCGTGGCCACCCCCCACCTATCAGTGCAGGCTTCCCGCAGGAGCACCCCCCATGTATCGGTGCAGGCTTGAATGCCGCTATGATGCTGACCAAGCAAGGAACTGCCACACTAACACCAGGAAGAAAGACCTGGCAACAGAGTTCTGAAAACTCAGCCAATGAGAGCTCGTGGATTACACAGCTCAAGTTCATTGTCTGCACAGGGTTATCATGAGTCGAGGGCTGTGTCAGGGCACCTAATAACAGCATTTACTCTGGAACAGGACTATGGAGCTGATCGCATCGATGGTGCTGTAACTGGGGAATAAAAAAGAGAGGTATGAACACCAGCTTGTCTCTTTTCACCTAAGCTTTGTCTCTTCTCAAATAATTAAAAATTCTCTTGCCAGACACCAAAAATAGAGAAGCAAAACAAACAAACCCGTAGCCATGGTGTCCATTCTGACTCCTAGCAACCCCAGAGAACAGAGTGGACGTGCCCCATGAGATAACCACGGGACACCTGGTGGATTTCAACTGCTGACCGTTCGGTTAGCAGCCATAGCTCTTAACCCCTGCGCCATCGGAGTTTATCAAAGTTAATTCCCCATGATGGAATTGATGGTTTGGTTGCTCCATTCCTTAACCCTAACTGTGTATTATAAGGAGCCCCTGGGGGCAGCGTGGCGAAAGGGTTCAACTGCTAATCAAAAGCTGAGCAGTTTGAATCCGCCAGCCACTCACTGGAAACCTATGGGGCATTCTACTCTGTTCTGTAGGGTCACTATAAGCCAGAATCAACTCAACAGCAACGGGTACAGATATGGGTGTTCTCGTGAACTGAACTGTGTCCCCCCAAAACATGCCCATAGTAATTTGGCTGGGCCATGACTCCCAGTATCGCGTGACTCTCTTCCATTCTGTGATTTTCCTAAATTGTAAATCCTAATTTCCGCTTATGGTTAATAGGGATTCCATTAGAGGATTGGGGTGGGACTGTCACATCGTTACTAAGGTTACCTCCCAGGTCCAAAGTAAAGGGCAGTTCCCCTGGGCTGTGACTTGCACCAGCCTTTCTCCTACAAAAGATAAAAGAGAGGCAAGCAGAGAGTGTGTAACATTACGGGAAGAGCACCGGGAGTGGAGGGCATGGGTGGGACTTGAGAGTCTGGTGCTGAGATGCTCCCAGACCAAAGAAAAAGGGATACACCCCATGAACCATCCTGCACAGACAACACCGAGGGAAAGGCTTCCTCTGGAGCTGACACCTTGAATTGAGACTTGCAGCCTTCTAGGCTCTGAGAGAACAAATTCCCCTTTGTTAAACCCATTCACTTGCAGCAATTGTGTCTTAGCAGCCCCAGATGACTAAGACAGGCCTGCATTATAAACAGCAAAAATTTACTATTATTATACATCTTCCTTGACACTTAGATGATGTCAACGCATCCCACAGCTATAGATACAATTTGTCTGTAAAGCAATGAAATTGTTTTTCACTGTGGCTGGGAGAGGCTCTGTCTTTAAAAATTCCATGCAGCAAATCCTTCAATTCATTTAAAATGGTAATAATTTGCATTTAGGGCATAAAACAAACTGTAAATACAAAAGAAAATACACTGAATTTTCTATATAAATTAAATAACAATAAACAATGTATTATCACATGAAATCCTGGCACAAAAAAAGGGAAACTGCTTCCTTTGGCTTGCAGAATGAATATTTGAAACCACTGGGGAGGTCAAAAAAAAAAGCACACTTCCTTCCACCTGAAAGAAGTTGTCCCCAAAAGTTCCTATGCTTCACTGTAAAGACTGCAGAATGGGAAGACTGTACGATTTTACATCTTTCGGTACATGTTACAGCCCAAGAGCTGTGTAAACCAGAACCGTTAAAAAGAGGTGATACCTGAAATTGTCCAAGCTCACATTCACCATGACATGGAGGGTCATTAAAACCCATTAAGATTTTTACCTCTGACATCATAAAAGCAAAATGAGCAAGACCCTGCTCAAGAAAGCATGCTTTCCCTTGGGTCACCAAAGCCATGCTACCAGCTCATAAACGTCCCTCACCAGCTCAATTTACTCCCTTAACTCAGATCAAGCCAATTTAACATTTGCTAGAAAAGGGATCTTCTGCAAAGAATGCTGGCATTTTCCTCGATATTATCTCTTGAGAGCATGCACACATCACACTCATTTTCTTAAGACAAATAAGTCTGCCTGTCTACTGTGTGGTCTCATCTGCAAGAAATTTTAAAAGAAAGAAAGAAAACCCTAAACATTTACTGAGCTGGAAGGAAGTTTATAAACGGAGAGGCAGCAGCACCTACCAGACTATCAGGCCCAGAAGGGCAGACAGAGATCTTTGTGGCTTTTGTTTACTTACACATCCCAAATGTATGAGAAGTATCTTTGTATATACCACCTCATTACATCTACTCAACATTTCAAGACAGCTACTATTCTTACCCCCATTTTACAGGAGGGAAAACTGAGGTTCAAAGAACATAGTTACCAAGGGGACACAGCTAAGAGCTCAGCAGGGAGGTAAGCCTGTAGGTCTGATCCAGCCCTCTTCTTCTCCCACCCTGTTACCCACTGACTACAACACAGGGCAGAAGTTCTTGGCCGAAAAACTGGAACCAACGCACAGGGAGTATTAATTTTTTTTTAATCAAGGTTGAGAACTAAAGATGTACTAAAGCAAGAGGCTTACAAAAGAAGATAAAAATCTAGGTGCATCAGTTTAATTCAAAGCCATGATTAAAGTCATTTTTTAATTAAATATCGATTGGTGGCATCATACATCTAATAAGCCCTGCCGCCAATCAGCATCAATAACCCACTCTTCATTAGCTACAGAACAGACCAGGCACCCCTGGAACGCCTCGTCATTCTCCTGCCTACACTTGAAATTCCAACTGGGAAGGGCTGGAAGGCATACAAGGCCCGAAACGAACGGGCCCTACCTTCCCGAAGCAATCCTGAGCCAAAGGAAACAATGGAGAATTGTTTCTTTATTGGGTATGGTGGCCACGCCAACCCCTGCCTCCCACCAGCTCTGCCTTCGCAGAGAGCCTGTCCCGACAAGCCGGGGGCCACACAAGGTGGGTGCACAGGACGTCTTCCGCTCTGCCAACAGCCGGGGGGCCAGGGAGGGGCATGTGACTCATGATGAGTCAATCCTCAGTGTTAGTGAAAAACCTGGAACTGGGACAATGGGAGACCATGACGTGCAGCGTTTACCAAGTCAAAGCCGTTTGGCAAGCAGGAAACCGGAGACGCGGAGAAGGCACGGGTCAGGGGGGAAAGCCAGTCTGGAGACACAGGCAGAGCCTCTTGGAGAGAAAGCAAACCTGAGACTCGGGCCCCGTGAGAGACGGAAGGTCAGCGCTCCGTCTTGACTGTCCAGCTCCAGGCCCCATGGATCTCGCTCAAGCTTCACCATGTGCAGCCTTTGAACAGATCCCGTTCAGAAGTGCCATTTGGGAGGGCCCCTTTCATCTCATCTCAACCAAAGGGTCCCAAAGACACAGTGGTAAATTACCTACTGGCGTCCTTCTGGAGAAGGAATTGTCCCCAAGTGACGCAAACAGTCAGGCACTCAACAATCAACCCACCCAGAGGGACCTTGGAAGGCAGGACTGGAGGTCCACCTCCCAAAGGGCGCAGGCTTGCAAACCCTGTGGGGTAGTTCTATGCTACAGACACGGGGTCACTGGGACTCAGAATCAACTCAACAGCCACTGACAACATCAGAAAATGTGACTAAGGGATCTTCCTTCAGGTCCCAAAGAAGGCCTCAGAACATCACTGACAATGTGAAGAGGTGACAGTCACTGTCACCTGGTGACCACTGTCAACATCCTTAAAAACCCCGATTCCAAAAGTCTGAAGCATTTTAAATAATTATCCGAAGTGCTTACAGTTAAGTATCAAAAACACATACTTTTTTTAATTCTATGCTACGGGGCAAAAGAAATAAACAAAAGCTTTCCACTGCTTTTTTGCGGACGAAAATCTACCCAGCTCTCTGACTGTTACCGTGTCTGCTTAGACAGAACTGTGGCCTCAGGCCAGGCTGACCTGCAAGGGGTCAGATCTACACGCCATTTATCATGAGTTAACGCAAACCCAACCCAATGGGATGCTGCCAAGTCTATTCCATGTCTTAGCAACCCTACAAGGCCAAGCAGAACTGTCCCACAGGGTTTCCGAGGAGTGGCTGGTGGATTCCAGCTGCCGACCTTCGGTAAGCGGCCCAGCTCCTAACCAAGTACTCTGCCAGGCCTCCTATTGTGAGTTTAGCCTTGTTAATTTCAAATACATGTGACACACCAATAGATGTCTGGCAAAAGACGTAAAAAACGCCAACCTAGGCCAAGGCATGGTCTGGAAACAGCTAGAGGCAGGAGAACAGAGGGATCTCAGCTTAAGGAACCACACTGAGCAGTGCCAAGGGTTTGCATTCAACTACTAAAACCTGGTGGTATGGTGGTAAGTGCTACGCGGTAAGTGCTACGACTGCTAACCAGAAGGCTGGCAGTTCAAATCCGCCAAGTGCTCCTTGGAAACTCTGTAGAGCAGCTCTCCTCTGTCCTACAGGGTCACTATGAGTCTCAACTGGCTCAGCGGTACTGGGTTTGGTTTTGATTTTACTAACCTAACAGCTGGCAGTGAGAACCAACTAGGCAGCTTCACGGGAAACAGGCCTGGCAACCTGCTTCCACAAAGATGACGGCCTTGAAAACGGGATGGAGCAGCTCTAATCGGTAACACAGGGGGTCACCATGAGTCGGAATCAGCCCACAGCAGGGGGCTTCCTGGTTACGCCGGAGGCATCCTGCTGGATACAGGAAGACCCAGAGCAGCAGAAAAGCCAAGAAGTGAATCAGACATCTCCACCTTCGAAGAAGCCCTCCTCTAGCCAAGAAAAGTCAGATGTCCCCCACTAACAGCTCAAATCCAGGGCAGAGAGAGTGACAAGAGGCTAACCGGGAGTTTTGACAGGGCCTGATGGGACGGCAGAGGCGGGAACAATGAACAACAGTGAGCCAGGCAGGCACCACTCACCCCCAGCTCAGCACAGACTGTCGTTCTAGAAGATTCACGCCAATCAAAAACACACTTCAGAAACACACAAAACCCCCTGCTGTCGAGTCCATTCCGACTCATAGCGACCCTGTAGGACACAGCAGAATGGCCCCATAGCATTTCCAAAGAGCACCAGGCAGACTTGAACTGCCTACCTTTCGGTCAGCAGCTGCAGCACATAAGCTCCACTCTTAACAGTGACCCCTAAACTACAAACATGATCTCCAGGTCCCGTCAGCACACACCTTTTGCTGATGAATCCACACCCCTCCCTTATCCCAGGAAAGCAACATCTGTTTACCATTCCTTCCCGGACACCTTGACATGACACAGCGACCTTGAATTCCCCTCTATCTCTAGAATTGAGCATCCCCCCTCTGAAAAGGCAACACACATGGAGATAGTATCTGTCTTCTCCCCAAAAGTTCCAGATGGTAACTGATAGTAACGGAATGGTGGAGGTTCTGTTTCGTAATCGGCCTGTCAAGCTTCACATACCACACACCTCAGGAGAGAGCAGAGCTCGCCAAATGCGGGGGTCTGTCTGGTATTTCTTACAGACTTGCCCAGAGGAGTCCCTGGTAGTGCAGGGTTTAGATGCTACAGCTGCTAACCGAAAGGTCAGCAGTTTTCATCCACCAGGTCCTCCTTGGGAACACCACGGGGCAGTTCACTTCTGTCCCATAGGGTTGGAACCATGAGCTGGAACCAACATCACAGCACTGGGTTTGGCTGACAGTCTGCTCAGAGGTTCTCCTGCTCTCTAAAAATCAGAGGTCCAATGATATGCAGAGATCTACTGTCACTGACTGAATTGTCCCCACAAAAATGTAGGTAGCACTTTGGCTAGGCCATGATTCCTGGTGTTGTGTGACAATCCTCAGGTTGTAAACCCGGCCGGGTAGGATGTTAATGAGGGCGCACAGAGGGCAGCTGTGCGGGCTGGGCAGGACTCAGCGTGTAAGACTGCACTTGGCCTCAGGCAGTCTCTTCAGATATAAAAGAGAGAAGCCACCAGAGATTTGAGGACCTCATACCACCAAGAAGCTGTACCAGATGACTAACACACCTACTAAACACTGGGAAAAAGTCTCAGCAAAACTCGTGGAATCTCAGTCAAGTGTATCCTAGTTATCTGTATCAGTTTCCGAATTTTGATAATAAACTCTGGTGATGTAAGACATCGTCACCAGGCACAGGGTGCTGCTGGGTGCTAGGTATGCATTTTCAACTTCTTGGGAGTCAATAATTATAAAGGAAACACAAGTGGAACCAAAAAATTAAACCCACAGCCATCAAGTCAATTCCGACTCATAGCAACCCTACAGACAGAACTGCCCCAAAGAGCTTCCAAAGAGCGCCTGGCAGATTTGAACTGCTGACTTTTTGGTTAGCAGCCATAGCACTTAACTACTAGACCACCAGGGTTCCCACAAGTGGAACAGGCCTAGGAAAATAAGCGGCTGTGTCCTAAGCATCCCCTGCACCATTCTGTATCCTGATCCTGTCTCCAAGCAGGACTCCATCGTGTCCTTTAGTTTTTCTCACGGTTAAGGACTTGTCTACGCTCTCTTTAGGACAATAAGGACAAAATGATAACAATCTAAAGACCACAACAGAACAACCAAGGAATCGGCCAGGAGGCTGTAAGACAGGCCAGACCACGTCCAGGGCCAAAACACCAATTCACATGTCAGCACACCTGGGAGGAGACCACTGAGACCACTCAAGGGCGGACTAACTGCCTACAAATTCCTAGGACATGGAAACAGGGATATCGGTGTTGATTCCCGGTGGACCTTGGCTGAAAGCAGAGAATACCAGAAAGATGTTGACCTGTGTTTCACTGACTACAAGACACAAAGGAGCTTGCAGCTTTGAGTGCCCCCAGCAGAATCTGAGTCTCAAGTAAAATTAAAAACAATCAAACCCATGCTGTCGAGTTGATTCTGACCCACAGCAACCCTACAGGTCAGCGTAGGTCTGCCCCTTAGGGTTTTGTTTTAGTCACCCGGTACTGCTCTAACAGAGACACAAGTGATGGCTTTAATGAAGAAGAGTCTCTTCCCATACAGTCCAGTAGGCTAGAGGGGTCTGAATACTGGGCTCCGGGGGCGGGGGCACACTCTCTCTCTCTGTCGGCTCTGGAGGCAGGTCCCTGTGTGGCATCAGCCTTGCTTTGGTCTGAAAGCATCTTGGCACAGGAGCCTCAGGGTGGAGGTTCTCCCTGCTCTGGGTACAGCAATTCTGGATGCTAACAGGTCCCCTGCTGTCTGCTAGTTTCTCATCTTTAGATCCCAAGAGATGGCCTCAAGGGATGATACAATCTGACACATTAAGTCCCGCTGCAGCATCAACACAATGGCTGCCCATCCTCCCTCATTAAAATCACAGAGGCGGGATTCACAACATAAAGGAACATCACACAATGCTGGGATTCGAGGCCCAGCCAAATGGCTACACACACAGTTGGGGGGCAGGGCACAACTCAGTCCTTGATAAGTGTCCACGGAAGGTCCAGTGGACTTGAACTGCTGACCTTTAGGGTAGCAGCGTAACACTCACCCACGATACCACCAGGGATTCTGAGGGTCAGGTAGTGAAGCCCAACGGCACAGAAAGCAACACACTAGGCCAACACCCAGCAACAGGGAGACGTGCAAGTCACTCAGCTAAGTGCAGCCCTGATCCCTCCACGTTGCTTTTCACCTTAAAAGTCGAGAAGTGGCCCCAATACAGGAAATCCAGCTCCCTGTCTGCCACAAAATCCCAGATCAACAGACAAATGAGTCACATTCCACAGACGATCTATCAAGAAACACGAGACTCCCGGCCTCTTGGTTCCTTTCCCAGTGACACACCATAATCAGGCTGGTCCTTGGCTCCCTCTTCTCCGGTGGGATGCTCACAAGGTCTCCAGCACTGACATCTGAGTTAGAATGGGGTTCCCAACAAACAGCCCAGCAAAGTGGACCCTCACAGCACACACGGGGTTCCCACCAACACAACTCTGAGAAGCATGATTCTTGGGCTTCTGAACCATGGCCACACACTGGGAGCGTGATGCGTGACTTCTCGCACACCGGCTTCACAAGAGGATTCCCAGCTCCCACGTGTGTGAAGCCATTACCACACTGCTTCAAGAGCCCCCCACATTCTTTCAGGCTATTAGGATTCTTCCTGGCACCCCAGAAAGTCTCTCGTCCTGGGCTTTCCAAGTACTTGATAAATTCACACACTTCAGTGGCATTCCCAGCTGGGGACACCAAACACAGAGAAGTGTCTTGGCCCAAATCCCAATGACTTGTAAATAAACATAGCTCTCAGCAAAGAACCCAGAAGTCTGAACCTTCAGATCCAAGAGAAGCCTGTTACAACCGCTGGTGCGGAGGGGACACTCAGATGAAAGCCAGTCAGCCACCAGAGCTATGGGAACTAGGCTCAACCCACAGCTAACTACCAGTTTCCAAGCTTCTCCTTTTTCAAACAAGTCACTCTCACTTAAACTAATCCCTAAAACAATTTTTAGGGATTCACTGAATGGCTGCTCTATCTCATGTGAACACCAAAACCCAAACCAAACCCATGGCCATCGAGTTGATTCCAAAGCACAGACCCTGCAGGTCACAGTAGAAATGCCCCATAGAGTTTCTAAGAGGTACCTGAGGGATTTGAACTGCCAACCTTTTGATGAGCAGCTATAGCACTTAATCACTATGCCAGCAGGGTTTCCCAGAGGGGAATGAAATCAAAACCCAAACCCACTGCCTTCAAATCTGTTCCGATTCATAGTAAGCCTATACATAGGACAGCACAGAACTGCCCCATAGAGCTTCCAAGGAACACCCAGAGGATTTGAACTGCTGACGTTTTGATTAACTGCCATTAACACTTAACCACTATGCCACTACGATTTTCCAGAGAGGAGTACAAACCAAAAAATCAAAGCCATCACCGTCGAGTCAATTCTAAGGAGTGCCTGGAGGATTCGAACTGCCAATCTTTTGGTTCGCAGCTGTACCACTTAACCACTAAGCCACCAGGGTTCCCTTTATGGCTACTGGCAGAAAGTAAAAAACAAGATATGAGTTTGTTAAGTGACTGTCACCATCTTAATATCTAGCAGAGAAGCCCAGCTAGGGAAGGCAGAGCCCAGTTCAAACCGTTGAAGCATCTTCTTATAAATAAAAGTTCAAATGAAAGGCTCTCCTTACAGAGTCAGCTAAAGAGATTGAAAATTATGATGAGCCAACACTCAGTTTTGAAACAGTCTTCCTGTTTACAGTGACTAAACTCCCCAAATGCAGGGGGAATTAGATTTTAATGAAAGTCTCTGCAGCCCAGCTATTGCCCAACAGGCTTTGGCCGAACCAGCTGAACCTTCTGTGGAAGTTACAGACTTGGGCGGTCGTCTCAGTCACCTACGCCGCTGTCACAGAAATACCCCGAGTGGACAGCTTTAACAAAGAGAAACTGACTCCATCACAGCCCAGAAAGCTACAGCCCAAATTCAGGGCGTCAGCTCTGGAGGAAGGCTTTCTCTGTGAGCTCTGGAGAAAGGTCCTTGTCACCAATCTTTCCGCGGCCCGGGAGCTTCGGAGGTGCAGGGACCCCACTCTGCTCCTGCGCCGCTTCTGTCCTGCTGGTATGGGGCCCCACACTCTGCATGCTTTCCTTTCCTTTCTCTCCCAAGAGATGGCCTTAGGGCACCACAGCATCTGACCCTCGGAGTCCAGCCCTGCTAACAAGACTGCTGCCCAGACTCCCTCACTCGTGTCATAGAGTCACGATGCACCGCACACGGGAACATCACACAGCATCGGGAATCACAGCACAGCCAAAGTGCCACGCACATTACTGGGGGCGCACAACTCAATCCGCGTCAGCGGCCAACCTGACCACCATCCAACTCCTGTTCTTAATATACATGCAGCTTTTCAAGGTCATCTTGTTATCACTCCGAGGATGCTCGGTGGCATTTCCAAGGTAGAACTGCCACCTCCCACGTGGGAAACCCAGGTTGGAGTCCCAGCCAGTCTGTGTCCGTAGGCACAGCCAGCACCTCCTCCGTGCTCAGCAGACGCTTGTATGACGGCGGGATGCTCAGCAGGAGGCAGCCGAGCTTTGGGGCTACGACAGACCAGGGAGAAAGGCTTGGAGACTGCCTTCTGAGACTCAGCCAATGAAAGTCCTATGTGCCTTGGGACAGTGCACTCAGCAACCAACCACAGGGACCACGCAAGACCAGGCGGCACTTGTTTCTGTCCTGCATGGGCTGGCCACGAGCCAGTGGACAATAGGCTTGACTCTTACTGGGCTGGGCCAGCAGTCCCTCAGGCACGGTTCCCAGCAGCATCACCCAAGAACTCTGGGCGGACCACAGAACTGCTAGTGCAGAAACTCTGGGCTTGGGGATTGTGCATCTTAACCAGCCCTCTAGGAGACTGCTGCGCCCTCCAGCTTTAGCCACACTAACCCACTCCCTTTGTGAGGTGTGTCACTCCAGTGTCCCTTAGCAAACTCTGGTTGCATAATGGTTAAGAGCTACAGCTGCTAACTCAAAGGTCGTCAGCTCAAATCCACCAGGCATACTTTGGAAACTCTATGGGGCAGTTCTACTCTGTCCTATAGAGTCACTATGAGTTAAAAGCAATTCAGTGGCAGTGGCTTTGGGATTTTTTTTTTTCTTTTGGTTTAATGTCCCTTAGGCTTCCCCAGTGTGAAGGCTTCCCAGCATGCTTAGGACCTCTCCTTAAATCTCGGCCCCCTAGTCCATCACCCCCTCACCAGATACCAACGGTTAAACTTTCTCCTTTCGTGGATTTCTCTGCACAGGTTTAAAGTGGCTTGGCTCCCAGGGTGCCCACCTCCAGGCCAGTGAATGATCCCCACATCTCTCTCGGTTTATGTTCTCCTGCATGGTGCCATGCTGCACCCCGACTTCACAGTACTCTGATCCCCACTTTCAGCTCTACCTGGGGCCACTGCCACCTCCCACAGCCCACCGGGGCCACTACCTGGGCTTTCCTGCCCCCACAGCCCTGCCCCTCTCCCCATCTCATCAGGGGCCCTATTCTTTCTCTGGGTGACAGGAAACACCTCTCCTGTCCCGAGCCTGTCTCTTTGGGGCGGAGGGGGGAGGGAGAGTGGGGAGGCCCAGCTGGCCACCTCTGGCTAACAGCTATGAGCCTGGCCCCAAGTGATGAGAGCCAGGGGAGGGAGTGCAGGGTTGAGAGCCCTTTATTTTCCTTCCAAAGCAGGATTTCCAAAGACTGGCGATTCCTGTGAGAGGAACCGCAGTCCAAGATTCCTTCAGCACTTACATAGGCAGCTGGGGGAGGACAGAGCATCCTGTCCTGGAACTGACTACAGTGGTCATCACAGTGGACGGCCAGCAGGATGGAGGATGCAGGCAGGTGACAGACAGAACACGGTGGCCAGTCGACATGTGCCCCAAGGTCCCCTCATCCGAGTCAGGCAGATCAGTTACCAGACAGACTGCTGAGTCTGAAACAACCACACTACATAAGTGGCTTCACTATCTAGCCCTGCTGTCACAGAAACATCACAGGTGGGTGGCTTTGCCCGAAACACCAAACCCACTGCCATCAACTGGTTTCTGACTCCAATTCAAGAGAATCTTTATAGGACAGAGTAGAACTGTCCCACAGAGTTTCCAAGGAGCAGGTGGTGGATTCAAACTCACGACCCTTTGGTCAGCAGCGGAGGTGTTACTCACTGTGCCACCAGGGCTCTGACATCTGTTTTGGGGGGTACACAAGTCACTGAGCACCACTAAGGCATCCAAACCCCAAAACACCCAATGCCGCTGAGTCGATTCCGACTGAAAACAACCCTTTAGGTCAGAGCAGAACTGTCCCATAGAGTTTCCAGGGAGCACTCGGCAGATGTGAACTGCCGACCCTTTGGTTAGAAGACCCAGGCAGCTCTTAACCTCTCCACCCCCAGGATACATGAAGCGTGAAAGCCGCTGGACACCAAGCACTGAAGGGCAGACCATCTTTGAAAAGATGCCGTGAAAACCTTAAATTACAAGTCCACATTCCTCACCACGAGTACGCACCTGGCCTTCGGTGGGACATCCTGCCTGCCTAGCACCCGGGCACATTTATGGAGTTGCCAACAGTGGCAGTTTCCAACCATGGTAGTGCCTCCCCACCCCCAGCAACCCCAAATGTTCTCAAGGGGGAAGCTGTAGCCCACTAAAAAAAAAAAAAACCCACTGCTGTCGAGTCGATTCCAACCCACCTCGACCCTACAGGTCAGAGTACAAGTGCTCCCTAGAGTTTCCAAGGAGTATCTGGTGGGAAAGGCCAACCTTTTAACTAGCAGACGCAGCTCTTTAACCTCTGCACCCACAGGGCTTTCAGAAGGCTGATACTCAGTCCTAAATGAGCTGGAAGCTAAGAGGGCAACAAGCCGGAGCGGCTAAGATACTTTCCAAAAATAAGCAGCAAATATGAAGAACTGGAATTTTTTTTTTATTGTGATTGAGCAAAAGTTTACAATACAATTCAAATTTGCATGCCCACCTATCTGCAGCTCCCTCTGCTCTTCTTTGCCCGGTGATGCCACACTCCTCCTTTCCATTCCACACATGTCATATCCTCTTAACAATCTCCTGTCTCGTCCTCTCCACTCCCCTCTAGTAAGAGACCAGTAGGAGAACATCCTATAGATGAACAGAACCATCAAGTGCACACAGGATATGGTCACTCTGTGTCTCTGAGTCCAGTCATTCCTGGCCAAAGAATTGACCTCAGTAATGATCTATGATCAGGGGCAGCATCAGGTCTATGGGCTATGAAGAACTGGAATTTTTTTGTTTTTGTTTTTGTTTTAGGATTGAATGAAAAAGTACATTCCCAGAAAAATTTGTATGCCCACCTATCTGCAGCTCCCACTGCTCTCCCTGCCCAGTGACAGCACCCTCTCCCTCTGCACTCCATCCATGTCTTATCCTCCCAACAATCTCCTAGCCCTCCTCTCCACCCACTCCCCTGCCTCCAGTAAGAGGTCAGCAGGACGACATCCTACAGATACAGAATTGAAATTTTTAAACACAGGGGATGCCCCAGACACGGAGAGCAGAGCTGGCACCTTTCTTGCAAGAGGCTGGAGAGAAAGTGTCCCAGGCCTCGGGAGCCCCATGCTCTCTGGCCACGAGGACCATGCGACACAAAAGCTGAACAGTAGTACATAATGAATGTGGTCCCCATAAGACCGTATTTACAATAAGAGGTGAGGGTTAGATTTGCACCACAGACCGCAACTGACAGCTCCTAAGACCAAGTGTCAGTCTGTGGACCACCAGGGCCACCGCAGCGCAGCACTATTGCTTTTCGTGTGGAAGAAACTGGGATCAGCCGCTGTCAAGTCCATCCGGACTCCCAGTGACCCTACAGGACAGAGCAGAGCTACCCCACAGGAGCAGCTAGCAGATTCCAACGGCCAGCCTTCTAGCAATCAAGCTCTTAACCACACACCCCAGAGCTCCCCCGCAGCAGACCGACGTTCGGTTTGCAGCTGAGGCACCTCATATGCCCCCGTCTGTCCCTGGAGGCTGCTGTGTGAGTGACACTCAACAGGCTTCAGTGGACAGACAGAGGCCAGGAAGACAGGCCTGGTCATCAACTTCAGGTAGTCAGTCAAGGGAAACTTGGACTGAGTACAGTGACCCAGCCCCACGGTGCGTTGTGTACGAGGTCATCGTGAGCTGGGGGCTGACTGGACAGCAGCTGACGGCAGCAACAGGAAACAGGGCAGCTCTTCTGATGCAAACCCCAAACCAAGCCCACTGCCATCGAGTCAATTCCGACTCACAGTGACCCTGTTAAGACAGAGTGGGACTGCCGAGCTTTGGTTAGCAGATGAAGCGCTTAACCACCACGTCTCCACGGTCTCTTTTCTGATGAAACAGAATGCAGATGACTACCTTTTTATGCAAAGACGGTGTATTTTGGGAAAACACGGTATTATAACACTGCCTTCTCAGATACTGCTGTCTCTGGATGGGAAGGCCTTCCCACTGACACTAATGGGTACTTTCCTTGCTCCCATCTGGTACCTTCTTCCTGTTTCCGCACTTCCCACCGTGGATACATGACCTTCTCCTGATGGAGACCCTCTCCTTCTGTCCCCAAGACTGGAACATCCTAAAACAGATCATCACACTGCTCCTTTAAAAAAGGACGGCAATGAACACGTCTGGGAGTGAGGAATGAGGTCAAAGGAATGGCAACGGATGCCACCAAGGTCACTGCATTTGGTACTTTACACGTAAAAAACGGAGAAATGGCCAACGTTGTGCTATCTAAAATCTACCACTATTTAAAAAAAAATTGTTAAAAATAAGGCAGACGAAGCCAGACTTGGTAGCGCTTGTCCATGCCTTCTTCACACATGCATCCCCCCTCCGCACGGCTGCAGGTCACCATTTCTGGACAGGCTGAGGCCAAGAACCAGCTGACACAAATGGGCCAAGCACCGTCTCCCCTCCCGGTGTTTCTGCCTCAAAAAGAGGTGCAGCTCTGATCCCAAAGCTGTGAGCTCCACTTGGCCAGTCCCTCTGTGACTCCAGCTGGGGCTGCATCACCTGCACAAGTTCAAATTCTGGAAACCCTCCGAGCAACCCTGGGCCCAACTGGATGGAAGCCACAATCCAGGAGCGTCTGTCCAAGTCCACAGTGACTGCGAACATGACAACTGGCAGATGGCAGAGGCCTTAAAGGGGACATTCCATGTGACCCAGAAACTCGGCACTTCATCCCTCATCAGAGCCCAGCTCTCAGGAGCCCCTGTGTGGGGCACTCTGAAAGCACCAGAAAGTTCCAGAGCTGCAAGGAAAACTCTGACAAGCCCCACGAACTGTCGGGATTAATCTTCTCGGTAACATGAAGACACATGATCCCAGGGTCTCCACGCCAAAGTTCCATTCTTAAACAGATTTCCTTAACAACCAGGGGAGCAGTTAAAGGTTCCTAAGAAACACAGAAATCACTGGCATGTGTATGTGTGATTTGTTCAGATGGTTTTCATCAAACTTAAAAGAGAAGTGGTCCTTTTTCTTCTCCCATCTAACAAGGAAGAATCCCCCAGGACACAGAAAGCTCACACAAGGAACCAACTGCCAACGGAAACACTCCCAAACAAGGTCAAGTCTCAGGCCAGCTGAGGATGGACGTGGAGAACAAGGCCCAACCCTCTGTCAAATGCACCCTCAGTAAAGCCACTCCGGGTCAGCTGAGGACCCTCACCACCCCCTCTGTGGCTGACTCCCCACTTGATGACTTCCAGAACCGGGACTTAAGAAAATCCCTCCGTCAGGAAGTGACACCATCCGAAACAACGTGAGCCAGTGAAGGAAGAGTGTCTGCGTGGCTGGAACAGGACCACAGAAAAGAGAGCTTCTCTCTTCTCTTTGTCTCCAGGGCAGATGGAGGGACCTGAATGTCATTTCTGGGGCAGACAAGAACCCAGGAGAGTGGAACGGGGAAAGGTCACGTCCAAGCAGATCCACTGATGCAAATTAAGAGGTCCCCAAAGAGTGCAGGAGAACACCACAGTCTGAAGAGTGCTCCTCAAATTGCCCCCCGATAAGGCAGTTGCCCCCTGAGAATCCATGGTGGCTCAGTGGTTAGCTGCTACAGCTGCAAATCAGAAGATCAGCAGTTCGAATCCACCAGGCACTCCATGGAAGCCCTCCAGGGTAGTTCGACTCTGTCCTATAGGGTCACCGTGAGTTGAAATCAACTCAGTGGCAACAGGTTTGGTTTGGGTTTAGGGTTATCCACGAGGGGCAGTGGTGGTTCAGTGGTAGAATTCCCATCTTCCATGCGAGTGCCCTGAGTTCGAATCTCTCCCAACGCCCCTCAAGTTCTGGCCAGCACCTGTCGGTCAGGGTACGCTGGTGTGTTGCCGTGATGCTGGACACATTTCAGGGGAGCTTTCATGCTAAGATGGGCCGGGAAGCAAGGCCTGGTAGTCGACTTCTGAAAATCAAAGAAAAGCCCGTACATCACAGCGGTTCCACCCCGCTGGGCATGGGGTCATTGAGAGCAGGGGCCTACTCAATGGCAGCTAACAACAACGATGTGTTCCCTTTAAAAAGTTCCCAAGATGGACCCCCGAACCTTCTCTTCTCCCCTCCCACACAGTGCCCCTTCAGGCCCCACCAGGTCCCCAGTAGAGCTCCTCCCAGCCCGATGCCTCCCCTCCCACATGGGATCCTCCCAGCCCTCACCACTGAACCATTATTCCATGCAGGGTCTGCCTCAAACGCTGTGCCCCACACAAAGTGATCCTTGATCCCTGGACCCTGGTGGTCACCTTCCACTCTCAACTCTCTCTAGATTTTGCCTATCCTTCATTCAACAGGTACAAGGGCTCAGGACACATTGCAGTCACTTAGGATCCTGACCCTGTACCCAGGAAATCATGAGCTCCTGCAAGACACCGACGCCCATCACCCTTGTCCACCAGTGGAGACTAGAGGATGCCCTGCACCTATCGACCTGAGACACTCCTTCAACCCTGAACCTCTGCTATCCCGAGACCACCTTGCAGGGAACCAGCACAGAAAAAAGGTCATCACCCACACAGTCGGCGCTCTATTAGGAAAATCCCTGGTCAGAAGCCAATGGGAAGGTCGACAGTCACGTCAAAGCACAGACGGGAACCAGAGCCCTAGAAGCGGTACAAACGGAACACAGAGAACGCTGATAGGTCGCGAGAAATTGAACTAATGTCACTGAACGATTTGTGCAGAAACTGTCAAGAGGGGACCTAACTTGCTGCGCAAATGTTCACCAGAAACACAGTATGATTAAAAGGAAAAAAATCACCAATGCTGCAGCACCGACCTACCCCACGGCTTCACGTACAATAAACAAAAACAAGCGAGACACACACACGGAGGCAGAAATGAAATGACCGAAGGGGACCTTGCCCCGTATCCATCCGCCTTGTCACAGGTTATCCTCTTTCTCACCGACCGTCCCCAAGCATGTCCAAAGGACGTGAGATCAACTCTCCCCATCCTTGCGTCTAAGGAACATCTGGCTGTACTTCTTCCAAAACAGATGTGTTTATTCTTCCGGCACCGTGGTACCTTCAATATTCTTCTCCAACACCACAGTTCAAAGGCATCGATTCTTCTGTAGTCTTCCTTATTTATTGTTCAGTTTTTGCATGCACATGAGGCAACTGAAAATATCATGTTTGGGGTCAGGGAAAGACTAAGAAGCCCAAATGTACTCTTAATCTCACCTTGGAATCTGTCTAGAGTATACCCAACAGTTTTGAAGTTATCAACCTGTGTACTGGGATTCATAAAGAGACTCTCCTTTCTACCCAAAACCTAAAGCCCTGGACCCTGCTCTCGGTGTTTGAGACCTAAATATTTCCATCCAGTCAGGATAAAGTTGAGGAATTGTTTAAAACATATGTCCCTCCAGAACCCATGACTCATTAGCAATTTAAATTATACCAAGAGACTCTACAGCCTGGGGCTTGAGCTGCAGAGATCTTCTGAAAAGCCTGCAGTTTGGGAGGGGTGGGAGGAGGACACCTTCAACTATTTGGGACACCTAGACCCAGTGA
This sequence comes from Heterohyrax brucei, assembly GCA_028571685.1. Taxonomy (NCBI): domain Eukaryota; kingdom Metazoa; phylum Chordata; class Mammalia; order Hyracoidea; family Procaviidae; genus Heterohyrax; species Heterohyrax brucei. The sequence goes on along the minus strand of CM053148.1, from coordinate 78,983,568 downwards.
CATTTAGCCTGACCCAAGCCAAAATCCTGGCCCAGTGGTGAAACAACACAAGCTGGTGTCCAGTTGGGATTCTGCCATCCTGTGCAAAGAGAAGAAAGCTCTTGGCACCAAGGAAGGCAGAGAACAAAACACTGAGGAGAGAGTATTCCGAAACAGAGGGAGAGACAGCAGTCCAGGGTCCAGTGACGTTTATTCGATGAGAAAGAGAGTGGGGTCTGAATGCAGCATGGCTCGGCCTCTCTTTCCGATGAGGTGGTAGGGGATGAGGGGGCTTAGGGTTTGATAAGGAAAGAAAGAAGGGTGATTTGATGCAAAAGTCATTTACAGTTTTATGGTTACACCAGTTGGGGCACACCAGGCTGTTTCTGGTCATACCTGTGGGGCACGCATACCAGGCTGTTTTTAGTTAACCGTGAGGTCTGATCACTAGATAAGGTGACCTCTGTGAATTTCAGGGACACAGTCCTCTCCATGACCTCCCTGAGTTTCAGGGCAGAGTCCCCTCACAAACACCTGGGTTTCAGAATACTTGCAGGTCAGCTGACATCTACCGTCCCAGGAATGCTCAGGGGCTTCAGTGGCCACCCACCTGCAGCCAGGAACATGGATAACAGACTCATGGTAGTTTTCCACAGGATAACCAGGAATCACGTCACTGACCAAGAGACATGAGGACTCACAGGCAGAGGTATTGTGGGGGACTCCCTGTGGCTGCCACAGAGAAGAGCACTTCTAGTGGCCAAAACAGCAAGTGCAAAGGCCCTGTGGCAGCAGTGTGCCTGGTGGTAAACTAGGAAAGGAGTGGACAAGGGGGAAATGACAAAAGGAGACAAGGAGGGGCCGCTCCCACTGGCCGGCTCACCCTACCAGGAGCCACCGGAGGGCTCTGAGCTGAGTGACAGCCTCGGGAATAAAACGTGCCCTCTGGCTGCTCTTCTGAGACAGCCTAGTGGGAAGATGACAGCCTAGTGGGAAGATGACAGAAGCTGAGGGCCCAGTTGGCAGGGCAAGTGGTCATCCGGCAGCCTGCCAATGCAGACTGCATGGTCATCGCTGGGGCTGGGGCACCAGCTGTGAACCCTCACACATGTGTCAACTCCTCCACACGGCACAGGAGCCAGGAGAGAGAGCACAGCTCAGATGCAAGGGAAGCTCTGCACTCCTGAGCCACCGCTACCACCATAAGGCCGTTACCAGGAAGACTCGCAGTGAGTACAGCCCAGAATGAGGCATGGGGAGTCAGAAGGGTCACTCCAATGAAAGGAAATGGGGCGCATCCCTGGAAATACACACACCGCCGGAGAACAAAGGTGCCCCACAAGTGCCAGCGGCTCCAACTCAGAGGGCAGCCCTGCAGAGTGGGCAGGGGGCCGCTGCCTCCCAGGACCAGCCTCCTTTCTCCCACAGCTGAGGGACAGAACAGGTACAAGGTCACACACGCAGGTGGTTCTAAAGCCCAGCTGTGATGCGGATACTCAGCCATGCAGGACATAGTCTATTCCAGGAATCACAGAGGGAGGATGAGAGCAAGCACTCTTCCTGGCGCGGCCCCGGATGTTCCCTAGATACAGGCATCACAAGCCTGGGGCTAGGGTCCTGCCCCAGGGAAGAGCTTCTGCTCTGGAGTCAGTTCAGCCTATGCCTCGTCTGAGACCCTGGGTGGGTGACAGACACCCTTCAGCTTCCTGGGTCTTCTGGGAAAGCCCCAAACCCCAACTTGTCACCGCTGAGTCAACCCCACTCGTGGCATCCTCACGTTACACAGCTGAACTGCTCCCCAGGTCTTCTGTGACTGTAAGGGGAATGAATGCAGATTGCCAGGCCTGCTTCCTAAGGCACCTCTGGGTGAACTGCAACCCCCAACCCTATGTGCACAAGCCAGGGACTCAGCCATTCTTTAAGAGGAATATTAAATACTACTTAAAACTCAGAAATCAGTGGAAGGTGTTGCAGTATTTGAGTCAACATTGTCAAAAGCCACAACAGAGACAGGTCTTTCCTAGATTTGATGCTGGTCTTTAAAGGTGACAAGCCTTCACCAGGATGATGGATGCTGGTTATGGCATAAGGAGAAGGAAACCAAATACATCAGTTACACCATGCAGGACTACAAGCTCTGGAAATAGATGACGTAATCTGATTTATACTGCAACTGTAATTACGTTGTGCTATTGATTCTTAAAGTCAGAAAACAGGGTATTGCCTACTCAACTCCGGAGACTTAAGCCTTTCTTTTAGAAAACTTAAGGACATAGGAAGATGATGTAGACTGCTTTTAAAACATGAAAAAACCAAATAGTCTTTTATGGTTGAGAAAAGAGATTTTCATTATGCTTCGAGAGTGACATAGGGCCTCATCGACCCTGAGACCAGAAGAACTAGATGGTGTCCAGCTACCATGACCAACCACTCTGATCAGGGCCACAATACATGGACCTTGATAAAAGTGGAGAAAAACACGTCACAGAACTCTTAATTATTAAGATGACCAGGCTTAACCGGGCCAGCTGAGACTACAGGAATCCACCAGACTATTGCTCTGACATACTCTTTAAACCTTGAACTGAAACTAGCCCCTGAGGTCATCTTTTAGCTAAATAAAAGGCTGGCCCACAAAGTACACAACGACTACCCATGAGCACTGTGCTCCTTGAAAAAAATCACCCATACAAGACCAAGCAGTCAACATTGTCAAAGCAAGACGAGAAGGCAGGGAACAGGGAGACAAGATGAACAGAAACAGAACCACCTGAATGGGAATATTGACAACACTCACATATTATGAAGCATCTAAGCAATCTTACTCAACAGTGTATGCACAGATTGTTGAATGGGAATCTGAACTGCCTTATAAACCTTCACTGAACACACAATAAAATATTATTCAAAGAAAATACAAGGATGAGTGGTAACTGACACTCCTAGACATCGTAACTCAGAGCTTATACACAATACCAACTAAATTACCAAAGACGGTCAGGAAATAAGCTATTCCAGATACGTGAGCTTACTGAGTAACTAAGACTTACTCTTTTTCTAATGTCCAAACACTGTTTAAAATTTCCTAAAATCTATCTGAAGGGAAAGAAAACTTCCTTAAATATATGAGAGAAATTCCACACCTGGATAGATGGAGTAACAAAGGCTGGCTGCACAGTCCCGCCTGGAACTTTTCTAAAAAGGCAGGCAAGGCACACGAAACAGTGGTTTCAAACAGGTGACATCCATTCAAAGGACACGTCTCTACGAGAGCACAATCAGTGAATGAACCCTGCTGTCCTTGCTCCAGCTTCCAACTGCTGGACCCTGCCAGACAGGGACAGACCAGGCAGGCACAGCCCTGTGGTCTCCTGAAGTTCAGGAAAGAGCCACTTGCACAATCACGCGGAAGAGTTTACTGAACACAATCATTCATTTATTTCTTTGCTTCAGAAACTCCTGCTCTGCCGTCAAGAGCCTTCTCACGTGCCACCTCCTCCATGAAGCCTGCCTTCACATTATAAGGAAACCTGGCTTCTCTGACCTCTGGTATCCCATCTAGTTTTACTCTCGTGCCAGACTGAGAGAGGCTAGGAAAAAAGGCCTGACAATCGATTTCTGAAGATTAGCCAGTGACAATCCTACAGGCCACAAGGATATTGTCCAATAAGCTGCTGGAAGATGAGCCTTCTGGGTTGAAAGTCACTCGAAATACACGGTGGGAGCAGCCACAGACTTGAGCATCGCCAAGTCATGACAATGGCGACGGATCAGGCAGTGTTTCGTCCCACTGGGCACGCGGTTGTCACACTCTACAGCAGCTTGGGACATCAGCAGGAATCCCACACTCTGACTGAATGTATCTATTCATTAATCAGCCACCTCTGTGAAACTGTGACTCCTGGAGGGGCTCTGGATCACATAATATACTGTAATCCGTCTGTGAATTGCCACCATCTAGCAAAGTCCTAGGCACACAGTAGCCACTCAGTAACTGATACATTTGCTTATTTTCAACATGGAAACTTCAGCGCCATCACAAACTCGAAAATGTTTACACTGTTCCCGATTTCAAAAGTAATCCATCTTCCTTAAAGAAACTTTGGAAAAGACATGAAAGTATAGAGAAAAAAGCAAGCCATTTGCTTCCACTCTGTTTTTATGTAAATATGCCCAAGTTCAGATCTAAGACTTTATGTAACATACTCTAAATACATTCCCATGTCCTTAAAACGTACTTAAATGATGACAAGTGGGTATCCTGTGGTTTAGTTAACAACCTCTGTTTTGGGGACACCCAGATGGTTTCCAGTTGTTTGGAACACTATCTGTACCACAGGGAGGGAACTTCATGGAGATCAAAGACTCCTTTCTAAATACCCTTCACGGATAAAGCACCCTAAGAAGACAGTGGAGCAGCCACCCTCCGAAGCTATTCTTCACTGCCTCCCTGAAACACCAGCTAACGAAACAGGTGCAGAAGTGATCATGTTACTAAGCGCTGAGTGTGCACTTGTGTCTTCATGACATTCACCTTGAGCTGACATGCATCACTGCGTTGGTCCGCCCGGGCAATGGAGAAAATGCACAGACCCGTGCACAGACCGATCGGAAGCTGATGTGGTCAGCAATCCCTCCTCTTCTTCCAGGTATCCTGCTCTCCCCCAAGTTCTCTTCTGCACCTCGCTCAATCCCAACCAACCACAAAAAGACCACCCCCTCGAGGTGACACCAGAGTTTCTCAGCTCCAGTGTCACAAACTTCTCCAGGGATGAGGAACTCTTTGCTGCCTGCGCTGCCCTGTGCACTGAACGATGTCAGCAGCATCCTTGCCCTCTGCGTCCTAGATCCAGCAGCACAACCTGACAACCCAGAATTTCTCCAGACTGTACCAAACGGAATGAGCCCCAGTGGCGCCACGGTTAAGCGCTCAGCTGCTGAGCAAAAGGTTGGCAGGCCGCACCCACCTGCTACCCCACAGGAGGAGGGTGCAGCAGTCTGCTTCCATCAAGATTTAGGCCATGGAAACCCTGCGGGATGCTTCAACTCTGTCCTGTAGGGCTGCTGAGAGCACGAACGGATTCATGGTTATCGCTTTGGGTTGCAGGCCAAACGCGGGCTGATTTTCTCCCCATTAGAGAACCACTGGTCTAAACTGATCGCTCAGATGCCCAGCAGTAAAGGGCAGGATCATCCAGGAAGCAGAACTAAGTTACCACCAATCGCGATGGATCTACAGCACCACCCAATGCCACGTCCAGGCTAACGGGCTGAGACTGGCTGCTGAGAAAAGAGAGCTCCATCACCCCCAGGAAGTCACTAGAAGCAGCTGGCTAGGCAGAAAGGATTGGTGCAATGTCTAAACATGGACTGGACCCCAAAGAGACCCAACCCCATCACCCCTTGACCCCACAAAAAGAATCCTTTAAAATGGACTTGACAGGTAATATTCCATGAACCAACCAATGACTGTAAGAAACTACAACTAAGCAAGTCATTCACATTTACAAGCTTCGTAAGTCTATCTGAGCTTGCTATACAGATCAGAAGCAGGGAAGGGACCAAGCTGACCTGACCCCATCCTCCAGAAGCTGTGAGCACTGCTGGTGACATGCCAACGGCAAGGAAACCCAACTGAACCACCGTCCCCTGGGCCACAGAATCCACATGCCAGGAGGGAGGAGAGGAGGGAACAAGAGAGGGAAGGAGACAGAGAGACAGAGAGAACACGCTCTCCAGGTGGCACAGCCACTCACACCGGTGACCGTCACCAGGTGCAATCATGCACCATGCCATGTCTCTGTCACCCTCATCTGCTCCTAAGGGGATAAGGAAGTGTGTCACTGCCTGGGGTTGTCAGGATGGGTCAGCGAGACAAAACAAAGGCCACAGACGGTACCCACTCTACACGCGTTCACTGACTGTTTGATGTCTGCACTGTGTCAGCTGACAAAGCACGCAAATATCACGTTAGCAGTGACTTAGCAACCAACGGTGCTGAGAAACGAGAAGCTCAAAAAAGCCTCATTCACAGACTCTGCAGTTGTGGTTTTCTTTTACAACTGAAATTTGCTCGCACCCAACCCCACGCAGGTCCAGATCTTTCAGCTGACTCTGACCTTGATGTTGCTAGTTGTCTTAGACTTGGCTCTGACCGGCAACGACCTCGTGCACAAAGGACGAGCCACTGCTCGGGACCGGGCATGATTGCTGCTTAGCTCAGCCCCGCGGCAGCGGCCGCCGTGCGCTGAGGGCCGGCCAGCCCGGGGTTCGTCTCCCAGACCTCTATCAGGTAATATTCCGTTAGGATCCATCGATCTCCAGGCCTTTAACCCTAGTCCGAGTCTGGAAGTTCCATGGAGACCTGTCCCCTTGGGTGACCCTACCACTATGTGAAATAGTGGTGGCCCAGCTTCCTATGTCCCAGCAATAGGCGAGCCATCACAACCTGACAGGCTGACAGAGACGAGGACAAGGGAGACCTGCTCCCTTAGGGTTTCCAAGGAACGCCTGGTGGATTCAAACAGCTGACCTCCCAATAAGCAGCTGCAGCACTTAACCACTATGCCAGCAAGGTTTGCAAAAGGACCAAGTCAACAGCCAGCATTGTGTGAACTGGCTTCGGCTAAGATCAGGATTGAAAGCAGCAGTAGTTAGGAATACTGCGACTGCCGTGGATTGAACTGTGTCCCACCCCAGCACAGGTGGAGCCAGGTGGCTGTGCCATGATTCCCGGTATCTTGTCGTTGGCCTCCGTGTTGTGACGTTCCTGTGCTGTACGCTAAAGGATTAGGGCGGGACTGTAAATCCCTTCATAGATCACCTCCCTGCCCCACGGTACAGGGAGTTTCCCTGAGTGCGGCTTGGCCCATCCTTAATCCTCTCATCCTACAAGAGATAAAAGGACACAGAAGCAAGCAGAAAACTGGGAACCTCACGCCATCAAGAAAGCAGCACCAGGAGAAGAGCGCGTCCTTCAGACCTGAGGTTCCCATGCCAAGATGCTCCCTGCACAGAGACTGACTCAATACTGGACTTTCTTCCAGAGCCAACAAGGGGAAAAGGCTTCCCCTGGAATGGACATCCTGAATTGGGACTCATAGCCCACCAGTAAGAACAATCCTTTCTTTGTTAAAAGCATCCCCTCTGTGGTGTTCCTGTTACAGCAGCCCTAGCTGACTCAAACTGCAATGAAGATAAACACTCACATCTCCCACAGGCTGAGAGAGACCGGCAAAATCACAAACCCTTGACTGCAATTGGCCACGAAGACAGCCAGGCCTTCACATCAGCTCTGTGCCCCACTGCAGCCCCCAGAGCCCCATCACGGAACAAGCACCCCAAAGCAGCATCCTGGCGGGTTCCAAAAGAGGACACTCAGGGGCCCCCAGAAAAGGAAACCAGTAACTCTGCCTCGCCAGGGAGCTTATACAGATAGGTCAATGCACTTTCCAACTATCTGAGTCACTGGAGAGACAGCTCCTTGCTTTAGTCCATGAAAAAACTATTAAATGGGGAAAACACAGTCTTTGTAACAAAAGATGCTGGCAAAACTGGGTGACCATCTGCAGAAAAAGAAAGAAATGGGACCCATATGTCACACATCCACAAAAACTCATTAAAGTGGACCAAGAACCTAAATATAAAGCCACAAGCTATAAAGATCATAGAGGAAACAATACATTCAGCACCAGAGGCCCTACTACTCAGTGTAGACAGCACAAAAAACCTGAAACAACCACACGCAAACACCTAGGTAACAAGGATCTAGGTAGGTAACTTGGTAACAAGCATCTTCCAAAACTTTAAACGTTCATGCTCATCAAAAGACTTCAGCAACAGCAAAAAGAAAATCTGGACACTAGAAAAAAAAAAATCTGACAATGTCAAATTTGGAAAAGGTCTAATCTCTAACCTCTACAGAAAACTCCAACACCCCCACAACAAAAAGACAAACAACCCAACTGAAAAATAGGCTAAGTCTATGAACTGATACTTCACCAAAGAAGACATTCAGGTGGCCGACAGACACCTGAGGAAATATTCATCACCACGAGCCATTAGCAAAATGTAATCAAAATTACCATTAGAAACCATCTCACACCAGCATCACTGCCAGGAATCAAAAAAACAGAAGATAAGAAATGCTGGAGAGGCTGCAGGGAAACTGGAACGCACCCTTGTGGAATGAATTATGTTCCCCAAAAAGGGGTATAGCAATTTCAGAGGGCCATGATTGAAACTTCACTGCGTGGTTGGCCTCTGTTTGGTGACTGTAATTCACCCACATGATATAAATACTAATCTTGGACTACAGCTAACGAGGTTTAGGGTGGGACTGCCCCACCTTTACTGAGGTCAGCTGCCCGAGCCAATGACAGCAGCAGTGGGTGACTGAGACCCCCACCTGTGGCGTTTCTGTGGCAGCAGCACCAGGTGACTGAGACCCACACCTGTGGTGTTTCTGTGACAGCAGCGCCAGGTGACTGAGATCCACAGCATTATTCACAGAATATTAAACGGAAACAACCTACGGGCCCAGCAACAGACGAACAGATGAACCAGCAGTGTACATCTCAGTGGTGCAGTGGTCCAGAATGAAGTCTGGGGTCTGCAGGGCAGTCCACTATAGATCTTCAGTGGTTTCATTCTTTGCCCTTTGGGGAAGGATGTGATAGCTGACAACTGTGTTTTAAAAAATACTTATTCAGCAGCAATCACCCACCCAGGTATGCACCCTAACGAGCTGAGAACGTGTCCACACAAAAACCCGTGCAGCAATGTTTGCAGCAGCTTTACTGACAGCATCCACAAATCTGAAGCAATCAAAACGTTCTTCAATTTTAAAAAATCCCAGAATTCAAAGGTGTCACTTCTCCTGTCTTCCTTACTCATTGTCCAACTTTCACACATACATGATGCGACTGAAAAATCCACGGCTTGGGTCAACAACACCTGAGTCTTCAACCTGACACCTTTACCTTTTGGCACATGAAAGAGGTCCTTTGCAGTGGATTTTCCCAAAGCATCGCATCTTTTGGTTTCTTGACTGCCATTTCCATGGGTGCCGATTGTGGAACCAAGTAAAATGAAATCCTTGACAAGCTCCATCCTTTCTCTCTTTCATCATGATGTGGTCCAGTTGTGACGATACCTATTTCCTTGATGTTGAGGTGCAATCCATAGTGAAGACTGTGGTCCCTGACTTTCTTCCAAAGGATAAAACAATCCTGTTGTATAAAGCCAAGTGCCGTCGAGTCGGATCCGACTCATGTATAGCTTTGGTTTTTCTCAACCATCTGTGAGCTCTTATAGCTGTCCAAGTTTGCCATCTCTAGCAGGCTACTGGGAGAAATGGCAGCTCTGTGTAGAATTCTCACCTTCCGTGCAGGAAACCTGGGTTCAATTCCCAGTCACTGCACCTCAAGTACAGCCAACTGCACATCTGTTACTGGAGTTTTGCATGTTCCCATAATGCTGAACACATCCCAGCAGAGTTTCTAGACAAAGAGAGACTAAGAAGCAAGACCTGGTGATCTGTGCCCAAAAACTACCAATGAATAAACCACGAGGATCACAATGGTCTCATTTCTTCTTGCAAGGGTGGTCCTTCATCAGGAGCCAACCCAACGCCAGTAAGCAACAACAGCAGGCTAAGAGCATCTCTCTCTCTTACAAATCCCTAAAAACTTGACTCTGAAATGCATGCTGTGTGACAGAAAAATCTGACAGTCATGTAATATGACACCCCAGCCAGAGCTGGCTCACGCGCCAGCCACTCGGAACACACTTCATGAGCCGGACCTCGTGGGGTGCAACCTCCCAGAGTCCCAGAGAAGCCGCGGCCTCGGTAAACTCCTGGGTTCTCCTCTTTCTCACACTAAAACAGCCAGGAGGATAGAAATTGATGAGATTTCATTAAGTGGAAATTTTCCGGGAAATCAATCCAAACCTCTTCAGCTCCCAGCCGCGGGACCGGTGTTTATACAGATGGCATTAGAGATAAGCTACCCACGGAAATTAAAACAGCAGCAACCAGACAACTGGAATATATTCTTCAGCGAAGGCACTACAATGCAGATGCCATGCTGGCTCTGCCGTCGCACGCAGGCCGGGCAGCGCGGGGCCAGCTGCGCCGACGAGGAAAAATCCGGGCGCCAAGAAGGGCACCTCCTGAATGAAAGACAAACAACTAACTCAGTAACTCTGCATCACACGACAGGGCAGGAGCGAAACCGTGGCAAAGCCGTGACGACTTTACAACACAGGAGGTCTGCCGCTCTGAACTCCATACTGGTGTTCTGGGAATTTATAAGGGAAACAAAAATTGACGCTAGATGACTAATGGTGGCAACACTCACTTCATACTTACAGAGCTCGCAAAGCACTGAAGTGCAATTTGTCAGCAAGGGGAAACTGAGACTGGGCTATGTATCAGGACCTCAGGTGGACAAGGACACAGTATCCGGGGGGAAAAATGAGATGACACAACGTATCAGGACCTCAGACGAATGACGGCACAGTATCCGGGGGCGGGGGTGGTTAACAAGATGAGACTATGCATCAGGACCTCAGACAGACGAGAATACAGCATCCGGGGGAAAAATTACATGCGACTATGTATCAGGACCTCAATGGATAAGGATCCGAGGGGAAAAACGAGAGACTATGCATCAGGACCTCAGACGGACGAGCGCATAGTATCTGGGGGAAAAATGAAATGAGACTATGCATCAGGACCTCAGGCGGACAAGGATACAGGAACCAAACACTGCTTGCTGCTTCTGTTCACAAAGGGGACCTCATGTATGCTGAACAGAACTGTCCCACTGAATTCTCAAGACTATGACCTCTCGGGAGCGAGACCGTCAGGCTTGTCCTCCAAGGCACCTCTAGATGGGTCTGAACTGCCGACCTTTCACATAAACCAAACCTGTTACTGTTCAGGTCAATATCAACTCATAAGTGACCTGTGCAAGTGCTTACAGCTTTCTAAGACTGTGGTCTCTACACAAGCCAACTCCACAGCTTTGTCCCACGGAGCAGCTCGGGGTTCAAACCCCCAGCCCTTCCATGAAGGGCTGCACGCATAACCATCCACACCAGCCAAGGAACCAAATAAACTGGAGTCCATCATGAAATATTCACGAATTTAAAAAAAGCAGCAACCTTTCTTATGAAACAAAGGAATGCCAAAACTGCTGCTGCTTTTCTGGTTGACAATTCTGTGATAGGAAATAACTAGTAACATTTCCATTGGAAACCTGAGGTCAGGATCAGAGGTCCCTGGAAGCTAACATCAGAAGCCGTGAACAGAGGTCAAACCAAAAAAAAAAAAAAAAATCAAACTCACTGCCGTCGAGTTGATTCTGACTCATAGAGACTCTACAGGCCAGAGGAGAACTGCCCCAGAGTTTCTAAGGAACGCCTGGTGGATTCAAACTGCCAACCTTCTGTAGAGCAGCTGCAGCACTTACCCAATACCCACTGGGTCTCCCACATGGGGGTAAGGGAACCCTAATGCTGAACGAATCCCCAGGGACCCACTCCCTTTGTCTGTACGACAAACGCTGTGGATGTATCTGTCGCCGTGCCTACACTGCTCCACCCCGTGATGCCATGACGACAACCTTGCTTTACTCATTACACGTGACCTCAAGAGCTGCTCTTGAACCACACGTCTTTCTTTTTTTTTTTTAATGATTCAGTGAAAAATGTACAATCCAGTATGAATTCGCATGCCCGCCTATGTGCAGCCCCCTCTACTCTCCCTGCCCGGTGACAGCACACTCCTCCTCTCTGCTCCACACATGTCGTATCCTCCTAACAATCTCCTATCCCCTCCTCTCTACCCTCTCTCCTGCCTCCAGGAAGAGGTCAGCAGGATGACATCCTATAGATGCACAGAACCATAAAGTGCACACACGATATGGTCACTCTGTGTCGCTTGTCCAAAGAGTTGACCTCCATTATGATTTACGGACAGGGGCTGCCTCAGGGCCAGGGCCCATGCTCTTAGGGGAACCCCGGGGCCCCTGGACCATCAGTTGTGATCTTTTAGTGGAGATCTCAGGGTACACCCCTTTTTATTCTTGTGTTGCCAGTGAGACTCAACTTTGTGAGCCCCATCACGGCTATCACTGGTGGTGGCCAGTCACCATCCGGTTCTTCTGGTCACGTGTCAATGTAGTCACCCACTCATGTGGGTCTCTCTGTCTTCTGGCTTGAACTACAGGTCTTTCTTATGACAACCCCGAAGCCCTGGTGCCTTAGTGGTTAAGTCCCGAGCCAAATGGTCAGCAGCTCGAATCCACCAGCGCTCCCTGAAAACTCTATGGGGCACTTCTACTCTGTCCTATAGGGTCGCTATTAGTCAGAACTCACTCAAAGACAGTGTCACTGGGTAATGCAGGTCAGTGCTAACCTACCTTCCAAAAGCTCAGTGATTCCAATTTTCCCAGAGGTGCCTCAGAACAAAGGCCTGGCAGTCAACATCCCCCAAGAGTCAGCCATTGAAAACCTATGACGGAAGCACAGTTCTACGGCCACACCCACAGGGTCACCATGAGTCAGAATCAACTTGATGGCAACGAGTGTGGCTTGGATTTGGGGTTTGCCCTGGTTCTGTCAGAGGAGAAGCCGTGCTCATCACCCAAAACAGGAGACTCAAGTCCTAATCAGCAGTACCTGCAGACGCCCCCTCCTGTGGAAACAGGGTAATAGTCAGTATCTTTGGCCGGCACAAGGCCGTGCAGAGTGAGGCGGCCCTCAGCTAACCTGACTGCTGTCCCTAAAACAAGAGGGAGAGAGGAAGGGACAGCCATGGCATAGGGGGCTCTGAGGTTCTGCTAACAGTAGGGGAAAAATCTGGACATGGACGTGGTGACAGCTTCCCCCCAGGGCAGAGCCAGCTGACTCACCTTTCCTCAGTGGCACACACCTAGGGAACGCTAACTTGGTGAACGTTCTGTTACTTTCGTTGTTACTGCAGCAGAATATTTTTAAAAAGAAGGAAAGGTAGAGTGAGAAGAGCCAGGTGAAGACAGAAAACAGAGACAAGAGTGATGCCTCTCCGGCCCAGGGACACTAAAGAGAGCTGGCCACCACCAGAAGCTGGGGAGACGTGGAAGGCGTCCACTGAGAGCCCCAGAGGAGGCAGATCCTGCCGACCCCTGGAGTCGGAGCTGTGCCAGAATGTATGTCTCTTACTGGAAGCCACCCCATCCACCATCCTTTGTTACTGCAGCCACGGAGATGAACACACTCCTATCCAGAAGAAAGGAGCCTGGTGGTGCAGTGGTTAAGAGCTGAGCAGTTCAAACCCATCAATTGCTCCTTGAATACCCTATAGAGCATTTCCACTCTGTCTTGCCGGGTCTCTATAAGTCAGAATCAACTCAACAGCACCTAAGAACTTTCAGAAGAGAAGCTGGTCAGCAGACTTCTCCTGCGTGTCTCCTTGGGAAGCAGGTGCCATGTAACCAGGGTGTTTCCCACGTTAGTTCTCTGGTCAGAAAACCTCACTTTCTCAAGGGTGTCCTGTCGTCCACCCAAATCTAACCTCCTTTGAGGTAGAACCAGTGCTTTCTCTCTGCACATCACTTCCCAAAGCTCCAGGGGAGCAGAGCAGACAGAGGGTGCTGAAAGACCCAGGGAAAGAGCAGGGTGGACCCACCACAGGCTGCAAGGACAAGGTGGCTTCTCCTGCCTTCCGAGTCCATCAGAACAGCCCTTGTGACTTCTGACATGCTGGACAATGAACAAAGAAGACAGGGAGAATTTATGACTTCCAATTATGGTGTCAGAGAGGAATGTTGAATGTACCACGGACCACCAACAGAACCAACAGATCTGTTCTGGAAGAAGTCCAACCGGAGTGCTCTTGGAAGCAAAGATGGGCCAGACTGCATCTTACATACTTTGGACATGTTGTCAGGAGGGATCAGTCCCTGCAGAAGGACATCACGCTTGGTAGAGAAGAGGGTGAGCGAAAAATATGACCCTCGACAAGACAGATTCACACAGTGTCTGCAACAATGGGCTTATGCACAAAAACGATTGTGGACACCGGGTTTCGTTCTGTTGTGCACAGGGTCCCTGTGAGTCGGAACTGACTCAATGGCTCCTGACAGCCACCCCATCCGAAAGTCAGTGAAGCGAGGGTGCCGAGCTGACCCTTCAGCAGGAAGAGTCTGCACCAGGAGAAGGACTCAGGCCCCACAGCTCTCCATGTCAGCCGCACACGCAGCTCTGTCCAAGCACCAACCAGGCCAGGGTCAGCCGGCCCCCGCACCCCGCGGTGGGACATCCATCACACTGGGTCACCCCACTGCGTGGTGTGGGCAAGCACAGGCGGAGCAGGGGGCAGGGGCAGGGGGCCTCGCCGAGCAGGCTGGGAAATAGCTGAAGAATGTTTCAATTTTGATCATTCCCCAGCATAGCTTTGTCTTCTTCTGTTTTAACCTACTGTGTACGGAGAAGTCAGCTGACTTCGCACAGGCCACGTGATCCGATTCCAGTCCCTGTGGCAATGGGCAGAGACCTGATAGGGCAGTGGTTAGGGCTCAGACACTAACAGAAGGGCCAGCCATTGTGATCCATCAGCTGCTTCCCAGAAACCCTAGGAGATACTTCAACTCTATCCTAAAGGGCCACGATGAGCTGGAATCAACTCGTCAGAGACATGTTTGGGCTTCCGGTTTTTGTCGACTAGAACAGGAGGACTGCCAATTAAGTTAGCGAACTCATCCTAGAAAAACTGCTCCATACCTCATTGCTGAATATCACTATGGTCACCTTTGAAGTCCTCCTCTAGGGCAGCTGTGCACCAACGCCAGCGCCTAGTCCACCCTTCAAAGCAATTGGGGAACTCTTCCTGGAATGACCATCAGAGTTGTTGGTGTATTACCCTTGATGTCCCAAAAGTCATCAAAATGTCATCCTTTCAATATTTCCTTTATCTTTGGGTAAGGAAAAGAGTCACTGGGGGCCAGGTCAGGTGAGTAGGAAGGCTTCCAATACAGTTACTTGTTTCCTGGCTAAAAACTCCCTCGCAGACAAACATACAATTAAGTTCCTCTGCCACCGTGTGCAATGGCCTTTCCAGAAAGGGTTCCAAAACTGCTTTGAAGGGTAAACTAGATGCTGGCATTGGTGCATGGCTTCCCAAGGGGAGGACTTGGAAGGTGGCTGTAGTGATATTCAGCAATGAGGTATGCAGCACTTCGAATAATGAAGTTTGCAGACTTCATCGTCAGGCCTCATATAAAGCCAGGGATGGAAAGCACCAGCCTAAGCACAGCAGAACGCTGACTTCAGAAACTGCTACCCTCCCGGAAACTCGTGGGGGAAAGGCACCATGAGACCTGACCCATAAACCACTGATTAGAAAGATGGAGTTCAAGGGACATCTCAAAACACAATTTGAGAGGACTTAATAAGTGAACCACTACCCATATAGGGTCTCTCTAGGGTTGCTGGAAACACTGGTTGCACAGTGGTTAGTGCTATAGTCACTAACCAAAAGGCTGGTAGTTTGAAACCACCAGATGCTCCCTGGGCACTCCATGGGGCAGGTCTGCTCTGTCCTGTAGGGTCTCTATGAGTTGCAATTGTCTTGACAGCAAAGGGCTTGGTGTTTTTCATTTACCAGTGTCTCAGTCTGTCACTTTGTGAAGGCCTGCGTGTTGCTGTGATACTTCAAATGCCAGCAGGGTCACCACCCATAATGAGGGGACAGGGAAGACGGACGGACACTGTCAGCTATACTAACGGGCTGGAGTGTGTCAGCAATCGCAAGGACGACTCGGGACCTGACGATTCAGTAGGTGGGACGAACAGCCACCGGGCCTCGGAGCTGACGGACCCGACCCAAAGCCACCAGCAAAAGGACAATAAGAATGATAATGGAAAAAAGGGAGTGTCACTAACCAACAAATTAAACCGCAGAGGTCGGCCGACAGGCGGTAATGGTAACACGTGTCAGGAAGGTGGAAGAGGCAACGTGGCGAGTTCCAGTTTCCGTTCACCTTCCCCCAGCACTGAGCCACCCTCTGGAGGAAACACCCCGCGGGGACTCCAATAACCTGCACTCTGCACAATCCCCTTCTGCTGAGCATCGGCTGGATCGGTGACTTGATTCCCACCAAGAGAACCTGGCAGAGAACGGGATGTCATTCTCTTGACTAAGTTACATTCTTCGGCAAAGGTGACAGAAGACACGCACACGATCACATTCTGTCATATGGGACTCCAGCTGGCTGCCTGGAGACAGAAAGACACTCCTATGGCCATGCTGTAAATGTCCTCCAAGGGCACCACACGTTCACAGCCAAAAAGAAAACAATGCCCACAACTTCTGCCTTCCAGTCAATTCCAGCTCATGACTCCACAATTTTAGATAATAAAATATTTTTGCAAAAGCTAAGTTAGTCAATGGATCATCCTGGGGTCTGGAATAAGGAAGTGTAAGGAAGGAGGGACTTCCAGGGAGAAGGGGTCTCCTTCCCTGTCCTGATGCCCTCCCAGGGTCCCCACGGGTTCTGTTGCGGGCACAGGGTGATGCCTGGCAAAAACCAGTGTTCAGGTGGGCAGGGACAGGCAGCACCTGCTGCCCTGGAGAGTGGAGCTTCCTTCAGGCCCGATGCCACATCCGCCTGGCACTGAGGGCACCTGGCCTTTGCCAGCAAAACCAGGACACATATGCTGGAGGATTCTCTTGGACATAAGACTGAAAACCTTCAAAGTTCCCTCCAGTTTATGTGTATCATTTTCATTGCCATGAAATTTTCAATTTTTATTGCAAAGTCAAAGTATTTTCAGTTTTTGACACTTTTTGTTACGAGAGTTTTTTGGTACCCCGGGTACATACTCCCCATGTACCCATAATCTAGATCCAGTTACCCAACCCTGATTCACTAGGCTTCCCCTACACTGGGTGGAAACCCTGGTGACGTGGTGGTTAAGTGCTACAGCCAATGACCAAAAGGCTGGCAGTTCAAATCCACCAGGAGCTCCTTGGAAACCCTGTGGGGCAGTTCTCTTCTGTCCTTCAGGGCACTGTAACTCAGAATCAACTAGACAGCAACAAGTTTGGTTTCGTTTTAATGCTGGGTGTCTTGGTCACCTGGCTTGCTCTACCAGAAGCACCACAAGCCGATGGCTTGGACAAAGAAAGGTGTCTTCTCACCAAGTCCAGCAGCCAACAAGTCTGAATTCAGGGTGCCCCTGGAGCCATCCAGGGGAACGCACTCCCTCTCTGTCAGCTCTGGAGGAGGATCCTTATGTTGCATCCGTCTTTCTCTGGTCTGAGGGCATCTCGGCACAGGAATCCCAGTTCCAAAGGACGCACCCTGCTCTCGGTGCTGCTTGACGGTATGAGGTCCCGAACTCTCTGCCTGCTTCCCTTTCATCTCTTGTAGGATAAAATGGGGTGCAAGCCACACTCCAGGGAAACTCCCCTCACAATGTAACAGGGAGGTGACCACAGGAAGAGAGGACAGTCCCACCCTAATCCCCTTGAACAGAATCCAGTCCATTAACCACGGGCAGAGGTTAGCCTTTACAGCAGTGGAATGTCACAGAACGGAGGGCAGTCACGCAGTCCTGGGATTCACAGCTCAGCCAAACTGTCACACACAGCTTGCAGGGGGGGAACAATGCAATCTGTGGCCCTGGGTTACTTATTTTCAAGAAAACCTCGAGCATTGTATGATGTCAATCACAGACTGGGACCCCCTACAGAACTCCAAGCACTGTTTTGGGATGCGATCCTCACTTTCGGGTAAGTAAGAAAGCAGGCGGGGCAAATGCTAATGGAAGAATCAGGGTGACAGATGGGTGTGTGGGTATTTCATGAGACCACTGGTTTTCAGCAGGGGTATTCAGTAATTTCTGAAGGCATTTTGATTGTCACCTCTGGGGCACTGCTACTGGCATGTGATGCCTTCAGAGAAACTCTGAGGTGTTCGTTCGGAACTTAGCCTCTTTCCAGGCACACAGCAGTTAACCTCCCATACAGGTTAGGTCTCAGGTATGCCATCACCAGGGGCTGGTCAAGAGTACCCACTACCAGTGCCTTTTTGGGAAGCAGCCTGAACATAAGGAGGTTCTCAGGCAAGGAGCTCTGGCCCCAAGGCATGGAGAATAAATGCCCAGACACCGCAGAGTTCTCTCCCAGAAGTTGTATCTGTTTCCTTGGGAGCTGTGGTCCCCCAATCCCTGGATGGGGCCAGGAGAGGGCACCAGGAATCTGGTGCTCAGGCTCTGAACTGGGGGTTCTGTCTCTCCTTCTCCTGCTTCCGCTTTTTCCTGGGGCTCATGGTTCCCGGCCATCAATGCCATGAGTCTCACAAAGCTAGGAACAGGAAAGGATCCAGAAAAAGCAAAGGATATTCCTCAGCCTGTTTTCAGTGGAAGCCCAAGGAAATCAGGCTCTGGGGCCAACTGTCCTACATCTGGTCTATTCCAGAAGAAGGAGAAGAAAGTTGCTGTCTAGATGAGTCTGAGTCATGGCGATCCCAGGTCTGTCCCATTAGAACTGTACTCCAAGGGTTTCCAACAGCTGATTTTTCAGAAGTAGAGATCACCAGGCCTTTCTTCCCAGGCACATGAGTGAACCTGAAGCTCCAACCTTTCGGCCAGCAGCTGAGCACATAACCCCTCTGCACCACTCAGGGACTCCTGGTCTATCCCAGCTCCCCAGCAACTGTTGACACTGAAGTCACTGCCTGTCCTACATCTGACTTCTCTCTCCCTGACAAATCCAACGTCATCGTCGGTGGCAGGTCCCCTCTGAAGAACCCTCAGTCCTGACCCCTCAGTCCCGACCCCTCAGTCCACCACAGAAACACTAAGGCGGGGGCAAGGCACTACCGTCTGCACAGAGACTCCAGAGTGCTGCTGTAAGAACTAATCTTGACATGACCACGACCTGTGAGGTCCCCTCAAGCCCTGGTGGCACAGTGGTTAAGAGCTCAGCTGCTAACCAAAAGGTCAGCAGTTCAAATCTGCTAGCCACTCCTCGGAAACACTGAGGGGCAGCTCTACTCTGTCCTGTAGGGTCACTGTGAGTCAGAACTGAATGGACTCGCTGGCAGCTGGTTTTAAGAGGTCCCCGGCCTGCTCCAACTTCAGCTTCAAGAAAAGATTGTTAATTACACATTATGATGCCAATTATATCCAAATGCATTATGAAACAGGGGCTTTGCTAAGCCATTTTACTGTTTTAATTCTTTCCTTCAATCGTTTTTAATAATTACACTCTGGCTTTTATTACATTAAGATGCAATTAAGAGAGAAAAGTCCTTTATATTTTAAATCTATGTAAATCCTTTTTTTTTTTTAACATAGCGAATTCCACACCCACCTACAATCACGCAGCAGTCAATACAGCCAAAGGACAAAAGGGGCATCTTAGATAAAGCTTGCAGAGTCCCATCTAGGCAGAAAAGTGCAAGCCTGTTCTTTAACACAAGGCATTTATAAAAAAGACAGGGAACACTAATTCACATCAACACAAAACGAGCCACACACCAGCATGCTAAACCAGAAGAGAAAGCTTCATAGCATCTAAGCAGAGTTCTGGGCACCGGCACCACGGTGGTTCAGTGGAAGAACCGTCACCTTCAACATGGGACATCCAGATTCCAGTCCCGGCCAGCGTGCCCCAAGCGCAGATACCACTTGTCTGTCACTGGAGGCTTGCATGTTGTTCTCATGCTAGACAGGTTTCAGAGGAGCTTGCGGACTAAGCGACATGCCAGTGATGGCGAGGGCAGCTGAGGACCGAGCACCACTGGTCCCACTGCAGGTGGGAGGAAGCCATGAGCCACGTCAACAGCAGCAAACGATGACAACCACAAATATCCAAACCTCTACCGAGTTCAAAATCACGATCCATAAAGATTCATAAACACTACCCAAAAAACGACATACAGCCTTTGCTGTGAAGTCAATTCCGACTCACAGTGACCTTACACGGGGCAATTCTACTCTGTCACATGGGGTCATTGGGAGTCTTAAATTGACCACGAGATTGGCAGCTAGACTCCACCTAAGGGCGCCTCCAAAGAAAAGCCTGGTTATCTACTGAAGAAGAAATTGGCCAGTAAAACCCTCCGGGGCCCACACCTGGGTTAAACCACGGGTCAAGGGTCACGTGAATAACGGTAACGAAACACAAGATCCAGGCCAAGATCGTCCATAGCTGCTAAAACCCTGAGCGGGGGGCTGCCAGGAGACCGATTCCAGCTGCCAGTGTCACATTTCAGAAAGTGATGGATGTGCCACCTGACGGAAGCTGTACCGTCGGCTATGAAACATTCCTGCCCCACCAAGGGGAGCCTGCATCTGATCCAGGCTTGATTAAAAGCACACACGTCAGACCAGCCTACAGGGACGTCAGCAGCAAAGCCCAGATGCCGTGGGCTCCCCGAGACACGGACCCCGCAGGAGAGGATGAGACAGGTGGGGACAGAGTGGTAAAATACAAAAGCGAACAGACTTAGCGACCAAATGCAGTCAGTACACTTTGTTCAGAGTCTTGGATTACCCGGAAATATTTTTAACTAACTGTTCAAAGATATTTATACGACAGTAAGTGAAACTGGAACACAAATATCAGTGACATCAACAAGTGTACTATTCATTTAATGTGCAATTCCATTGATTTTTTTCCAATATTTGATTTTGACGAAAACTGACACAGCCAATGAGGCTGTCATTGAACAGTGTTGGCCCCTGTTATTTGGTGACATGGGTCATCCTTCTGACAATGTGCCAGCATTCTCACTATTTCTATTCTGGTTGTTCGGTCGCCATTAATCTACTCCTCTGTCCCCTCTCATCATCTCCCCTTTGGTCTTCGGTAAAGGGGGACCATGAAGTCTCTCTCATTCAGGTGACTGTCTAGAGAAGCACAGTGCTCACATTATTTTAAGAGCCACCCTGTCTTTTGGCTGGTAGGTGGGAGTCATGTCAGCTCCAGTGTCAAAGGGTATCCCAAAGAAACGGCTGTGGGCATTCCTCTAGTCTGGGCCAGTTCAGTGAGTCTGGCCATTTCTAGGAACGTGAGTTGTGTTCTACGTTTTTCCCCCACTCTATCCAGGGCCATCTCCTGTGTCCCTGGTCAGAATGGTCAGTAGTGGGAGCCAGGCACCATCTAGTTCTCTATGGTCTCAAGGCAGGTGAAGCCCTGGTTTGCGTCAACTGTAAGCCCTGTGGGTGCCCTTCTTCTTTGACATAACCAGGCTGAAACAGTTATAACTGCGGCTGTTTTTTTTTCACCCCCACACTAATATTCCTTTCCAAAAAAAAGATACAAATAGTGTTAGCTTATTTGATCCCGTTTTCTGTGCAAGTTACTGTCTTACAACTCCACTCACGAATGAGTGATGGAGACGCAGAAAGAATACCAAAAAATTAAATTAAATTAACTATTATCATTGGGTCAATTCCAACTCACAGTGACCCTACACGACAGACTAGAACTGCCCCATATGGTTTCCGAGGAGCGGCTGGTCGCTGTGAACTGGCGACCTTTCGGTTATCCACTGAGCTCTTAACTGCTATACCACTGGGGCTTGTACAAAGAATAAGCTGGAAAACTAGCAAGCACAGGCACAGATTTGGGACTCTCTAAGTTACAACCTAAATGAAAACAGAAATTTTGTTCATATACCCTATAAGGTCTTTCAAAGTGTATAACAGGGTATTCAAGACCGCGTAAACTGCTCACCACTGTGGAGGTCAGGCTTCTGACGAGGGTGACATCTGGAACACAATCATGAACCTGAGAACCAAAAAAAAAAAGGCAGGTGAGTGACAAAGGCTCCTAAGCTTTCATCAAGTGCACACACTTTATCCGTGGAAGAAAAGAAGCCTGCCATCCCGAAAACCATATGAACCAAGGCATCACCAAGAGCTGCCAGCAGACCAAGGAGCAGGGAGTCAGAAGCAGAGGAACCGGACCATAGGGGGTTCTGAGGAAAGGCCAACAGTCCCCCAGGGCAGAAACCCTGGGGACAGCATCCTGCCATGGCCTTCTAATCCCAGAAGTCCCCCAGAGTCACCTGGACAGGCCAAACAAGGCTCCAAAATCTCCAAAAGCAGTAACAAGCCACAAAAGAGAGCATACATAAACTGCAGACTGTCCAAATGAAAATCTGCTGTGTTTCAAACGACACCATCAAAACAGTCAAAAGGCCATCCATGGGATAGAGAAGACATATGTGATAAGAGACTTGTATCGAGAGTATGTGAAGACTTTTTATTATTATTATTGTAACTGAGTGAAAGTTTACAACTTAAATTTGCAGACCCACCTATCTGCAACTCCCTCTGCTCCCCATGCCCAGTGACAGCACACTCTTTTCCATTCCATACATGTCATATCTTCTTAACAATCTCCTGTCCCCTCCTCTGCACCCTCTCCACTCCCCTCTAGCAAGAGGCCAGTAGGACAACATCCTATAGATGCATAGAACCATCAAGTGCACACATGATATAGAGAACATGTGAAGAATTTTTACAAGTCAACAATAAAAAAGATAAAAGAATCCAACTTAAAAGTGAGCAAAGGTTTTAAATGGACCTTTCTCTAAAGACAGCCATGGTGGCGCAGTGTTTAAGAGCTCATGCTAACCAAAAAGTTCAGCAGTTCAAATCCACCAGCCACTCCTTGGAAATTGTATGGAGCAGTTCTACTCTGTCCAGTAGTGTCAACAGGAGTCAGAATCAACTTGTTGGCAATGTGTTTGTGTTGTTGTTGCTGTTTTCCCCTCAAGAGAAGATACACAAATAGCCAACAGACACATGGACAGATGCTCAACATCACTAGTCATCAGGGACACACAAATCCCAAACACAGCGAGGTACCACTTCACATCCACTGGAAGGGCTACAACCAAAAATTCCAGTAGTGTGGGGGTGAATGAGAACCCTCATACACTGCTGGGAGGAACGTAAAATGATGCAGCTTCTTTGGAAAACATCTGGCCGTTCCTCAAAAACTTAAACATAGAATTACTCTGTGGTTGTTCAACACCGTCAGATGGGTTCTGACTCAGTCATCCGGCATCCAACCAAACAGAACCCTGCCTGGTCCTGCACCAGCCTCACAGCTGTTGCAATGCTGGACCCACTGCTATAGAGCAGTGACTGAGCAATTCTGCTCCTAGATGTATATCCAAGATACAGACCCAAGAGAACAAAGATGTCCACAAAAAAAACACTTGAACACAAACGTTTATTCATATTAGCCGAATTCATACTAGCCATGTTATTCCTATGAGACAACTCCAAAGTCCATCACCTAACAGATACATACGACATAGTGTGTCATTACAGTGGACTGTTCACTGGCCATAAAAAGAACAAAGGAATGATAACAGGCAATGATGTAGATGGATCTTGGAATCATAATGCTAAGAAAAAGGAGCCAGTCATAAAACACCACATTTTATAAGATTCCATTTACATGAAGTGTTCAGAATAGGCAAGTCTAGAGTGACCGAAAGCAGATTAGTGGTTGCCTAGGGCTTGGGAGAGCAGAGAATGGGGAATAACTGATAATGGGTAAGGACCCATCCTTCTATGATGATGGAAGTGTGCTAAATTCAGTGCCAGCAATGACTGTGTGACTGTGAATATATTAAAAGCCACCAGATTTTACAACTGAAGCAAGCGAACCATAAGAGTACACAAATTCTATCTCAACAAAGCTATTATAAGAAAGCAATGAAGGTAAGACATGATACCACTTAAAAAATACTTTCTATTAAAATGATAATCATTTTAAACCTTCTGTATCTGTTTGATGAGGTCAGGCATCTGCCTCAGTAGAAATAAGATCAATGAGTAGGAATCACACAGATCTCAGGCTTCCACAAGACTAAAAACCAATTGCCATCCAAGCGACGCCAACTCAGTGACCCCTTGTGTGGCAGGGTTGGACTGACCCTTAGAGGGTTTCCAATGGCTGCTTTTCCAGAAGTCAATCACCGGGACTTTCCTCCCAGGTGGCTCTGGATGGACCTGAATGTCCAGCCTTACAGTGAGTGGCCCGGCTGTTGTCAGCCTGCACCACCCAGGAACTCCGGATACGAAGCAGAGCTTCCTGACGATGAAACCCGGCCCGCAAGGGGGTGCCTGGTCCCCTCCTGTGCTGCAAAGCAGTGAGCCCCTTGTCTCCGAGGGGTCGCAGTGGACCCTGCACACGTGGGGTCCGGGCAGGGGTGGGGTTGCAGGCAAGGTCCTTGAGCTCCCCGAGCAATTCCAAGGTTTCCGCTGTGGAAGCAGGAGCCACGGTAGAGCACTGACAAAGGACATGGCAGTTGAGGGCGGCAGTTCAAACCACCGGCCACTCTGTGGGAGAAGAGACTTGGTGATCTGCTCCCAGCAAGATTTCAGCCTAGAAAATGCTGTGGGGCAGTTCTACTCTGTCCCATAGGGTGGCTGTGATTGGAAACTGACTCAGTGGCAGAAAACAGCAACACGCTCGGTAAGAGTGACTCGGCTTTACAGAGAGTTCAGACCAAGTATAAGCAGGACCCCGACCTCCTAGCTCCAGGCTCAGTGATGTTGGTTCCACCCACTGTCTAACACCTTGACACCACGTAACATCTTAACTTCTCCTGTAACATCTTAACTTCTGTTCTTCCCAACACATAATTCCTGCTTTGCAAACCGAGAAATGCCAGTCTCTGTACATCAAACAAACACTTGCTAAGGGAAAACTCAGCTCTGAACAGAACATGATGTGAATAATTTACATACAATTCCCTGAGCTATTGAGGCAGATTGGTTCATCATCATCAAGCATAATGAAGCCTTTCAAAGTGGCATTGTGAAGATAAGCATACAAACAAAGAAAAGGAAAAAGCCAGATTTAAAGGTATACGACAAAAAACAGGAAGTGCCAAATCTCTAAGAGGATCACAAAACCCTCAAACCACAAACTAAGCGATTTCCCAAGACGCCCAAGTGCATTGAAGGGTAACAAAGCTGCCTCCACGGTGTTCTCAAAAGCGCCACCTACTGGATAAACACGATTTACGACTCTAGAATGGCAACATGCTAAATATTCTTTAGCTGCCTGTTCGATGACCTTCCATCTTTTTCCACTGTGTCCCGTGCCCTGGAGGCCCTCATGCCCTCTGGCCCCGTGGGAGGAGGGAAAGAAGGTGGTGTTGTTTTAGCTGCTGTCCAGTGAGCTCCAACTCTTGGCAACCTTGTGTATGAGGTCTGACAACGAAGTACCTGAACTCATCCTAGAAACAGTGCTACCTACGTCATTGCTGAATACCACTAAGGTCACCTTCAAAGCCCTCCCCTTAGGAAGCTATGCACCAATGCCAGGGCATAGTCCACCCTTCAAAGCAATTGTGGGACCCCTTTGCTGGAATGGCTGTCAGAGCTGTCATCATATTACCCTTGATGTTCTGAATCTCATCCAAATGTCATCCTTTTAGTATTTCCTTTATCTTTGGTAGAAAAAAGTCACTGGGGGCCAGATCAGGTGAGTAGGGAGAGTGTTCCAATACAGTTATTTGTTTACTGGCTAAAAACTCCCTCTCAGATAACTATACAATTAAGTTCACAACTTGCCACCACGCCACTGTGCACAACAACCATTCCAGAACGAGTTGCTTTGAAGGGTGGACTAGGTGCCGGCATCAGTGTATAGCTTCCTGAGGGGACTACTTCAAAGGTGACCACAGTGACATTTATTAAATACACCATGGACTGCTAGAAGATCAAACAAATCAGTTTTAGAAGAAACACAACCAGAATACTTCTCAGAAGTCAAGATGCTCTAAGACACCAACTCACTTACTTTGGACATGCCATCAGGAAAGATCAAGAAAAGGGACTGAACAAAGGTAGAAGGCTTTGTTCCCCCGCTACCTCCCCATAGGGTCACCTGGGGTCCTTCTGTCATAGGTCACAGCTCCTCCCAGGTGGGCTAGGGTTTGGAGAGGCTCTGTATTGCTGTCCCAATGTACCTCAACACCAAAAAACCAAAACTGCTGCTACAAGTCAATTCTGACTCACAGCAACCCTACAGTACAGTGTAGAGCTGCTCCATAGAGTTTCCAAGGAGCACCCGGTGGACTCAAACTGCAGGCTCTACGGTTAGATGCCATAGAACTTAGGCACTATGCCACCAGGGTTTCCCCAGTGTAACTGACCCCTTCTTTCTGCTCTCTTAGCCCTATAACTCTGTCCTCTCTCTCATCACCCCTCGGAGGGCAGCACCCATCATCCTGTGTGGCCTCTGGCTGATGAGGACGGAAAGAGCCGGGAGGCACAGAATCTAACATTCTGCCTTCCATACCTGCCCTCAAGTGAAGGGCGAGAGCGAAGAACCCAGTTTTTAAGCTAGACATTATCACGAATCCCTGTGTCTAAGAGCATCAGTGAAAGCCTAGCTTATACATAAAATTTTGTGTACATGTGCAGTCTGCCAAAGAGTGTCAGAGTCAAACATTTCACTGTATTCTCAA
This sequence comes from Heterohyrax brucei, assembly GCA_028571685.1. NCBI lineage: Eukaryota > Metazoa > Chordata > Mammalia > Hyracoidea > Procaviidae > Heterohyrax > Heterohyrax brucei. The sequence goes on along the minus strand of CM053148.1, from coordinate 78,957,085 downwards.
ATCAAACCCCAAACCAGACCCCAGGGCCCTTGAGTCGATTCTGACTCATAGCAACGGTATTCTCAGAAGTTGTGCCAAAATGGTGCAGAACCCATGATGGGAGAGAAATGCAGCCCTGAGAAACAGCCACTGTCTGTCTGTCCAAGAGCAGAAGGACACCCAGGGATGAGAGGACACAGAGCTTCTGGGGAGAGAGATGACTGGACACGAGGTCAAACATAGTTAAGGCCCCTGAACTTGGATGTGTCAAGCTGGCTGAGGCACCAACTTTTGCATTGCCTACACGCATTCCCCACCATGGGGAAAAAGGGTGCCCTGGCAGACGGTGGGCACTCAGGTCAGCTGCAATCAGGGAATGCTACCCACCACCTCTCTCCCCCGGCTGCAGGAGGACCCACTGCCCACCCTCAGCCCACCACCTGAGCCCCGGCAAGGCAGCCGGCACTGTGCCGCCCCGGCACTGTGTGTTCCCAGCACTGTGCATCCCTGGCACTGGGCATGCCAGCACGGCTCACTGCTCCCGAGTGATCGGAAGCACAGGCAGTGGAGAACGTGGCACAGGGCTGAGGGATGTCACATCGTCTGTTCCGAAGCGCTCCCTCCAGGCTGCGGGGCCTGGGAGCTCACCAGGTGGGGAAGCCTCCAGACTCATCAGGACAGCAGAGATGACTCCCCAGGAAAATGTCCACCTGTGCACAGCAAAGCCCAGGATCTGTGGGGTCAGCCCTTGCAGACATGTGGCCAAAAAACCCAGCTCAGCACATCGCTGGCCATGGCGCTGTGAATCAGGTGGCTTGTCTTCACTGGCTACGGCTGGCTTCTTTCCAAAATGGAGATAATGCTCGGCCTGAGTGGTGCATGTGGTTAAACACTCGACTGCAAGCTGCAAGGCCGGTGGTCTGAACCCCAGGGTCACCTCAGAAGACACCCAAAAGGTGACAGCCTCTGAAAAACCCTTGGAGCGGTTCCACTCTGCACACTGGGTTGCACGAGCTGGAATCGACTCGACAGCAACTAACAGCATTCCGTGTGCATCCCACAGGCCTGTCATGACAGTCAGCATAAAGGCAGAAAATACGTGTGCAAGAGTGGGGGGGAAAGGCCAGCAACGAGAGGGACAGAATTAATGTCCCAACTCCGCACCACAGCGAGTGCCAAGAGGTGGTGAACATTCCATCCCTGCGACAGCACCTGACTGGGGCCAGAGCCTGTCACCCACAGGGGGACTGCACAGTCACAGCTGTCCTCTAACCTGCAGCCTTCCCAGTGGTACCAGGACAACTGCCATGAAGAGGCTGGAGCATGAAGGGACACTGAGGGTCTGGCTAGTGAACTTGAAGATGCCACAGAAGTTACAGCACTTGCTGGACTGTCCACATCTTCTGGGACTACACTCTGCTCTCTGCTCTCTGTCAGCAACAGTCCACTTATCTGGCATTTCTCTCACAAGACATAAAATATCTACCATCTGAGTATTCTGACATATGTCTGGCAGTAATGAAAACCAAGATGCCAGGCAAGCCTAGCACTGGCTATGATGATCATCGGTCAGCTTGGCTGGGCTGTGATTGTCAGTCGTTTGGCAGTTATATAATGATGTAATTTGGCAGTGATGTAATGGTGTAATTTGGCAGTTATGTAATTATGAGAATTGGCAGGTATGTACTGATGTGAATTGGCAGTTATGAAAGAATGTTTACTTTGGAGGCTATGTAATGATGTCATTATCCTCCACGTTGTGATGTGATGTGGTCATCCTCCATTTTCAAACAAAGCTGATTCTCACCTAAGGACCTGGTCTTTGAACCCTAACCGTGTCTGTAAGGAAGAGTGGGTGTGGCTACTTACAAAGCATTGGTTTAAAAGTTGCTGAGTTGCATATTGGTCTTTGGGATACATGAAAGTTCATTTTTCTGCCCATGGAGCAACTTCCAGGTCACCCTGTTAGTTTTTTGGTGGCCCCTGGAAAACAGCTGGCCCCATCGATCTCAAAGGGCCCCATAGAGGACACACCTGAGGACGGATGCTTTAGGGGGCCAACCAGAAGTGCAGAGAAGGCAGAAAGCAGGGCACCTTAGTGTGGGGCAGAGGAGGGTGCCCACTCACAATCAGTGAATGATCCAAGATGTGAGGTACTGTGTAAACCCTCCAGGCCACTATCCTCGACGCAGTCCAAAGCAAGGCCCACAGATAACACGGTCTTCCTTTCCTCTGCTGTCTTAGCTTCTTCCTCACTGCGTGGAGAATACCACACGGACAGCAGTGCCTTCAGTGGAAGGCCATCCCCTCCAAGTGTGGGTCACACTGCCTGAGTCTAATCCCAATCCCCTCAAATGTCAGCCCAGTGACCTGGGGACAGGCACCCCACCTCTCTGTACTTCAGTTTCCTTGTTTGGAAAGCCACACCAGCAGAATCCAGTAGACAAGTGAGTATCAAACAAACCAACACATCCAAAGCCCTTAGCCAAGCTGACACACAACCACGTGTCACTGAGAGTCAGCCACTGTCACCCTTCAGAACCGCCCTTCAAGACCCTGAGTGCCACACACAGTTTGTTCCAGGCTACCGACTGCAGAGTGGCAGTTTGAACTCACTGAGAGGCACCAAGGAAGAAGGTCTGGGGACCTGCTTCTGTAGGATTAAACAGACAAAACTCCAAACCTGCTGCCATTGACCTTGACTCTGAGACCTTCTGGGACAGAGTCAAACAGCCCCATGGGGCTTCCAAGGCAGTAAGATCTTCTGCAGAAGCAGAGAGCCACGTCTGTCTCCCTTGGAGTGGCTGGTGGACCCCATCACCAACTTTTCGATTTACAGCTGAGCTCTTTATCCACTGTGCCACCAAGGCATCTTTCTGCAGGACTGTAGCCACTGGAGACCTGTGGGGTGCAGTTTGGCTCACACACGGGTGGTCAGCATGGGTCAGCATCAGCTCTACAGCAACAGGCTTGGTGGTTTGTCACCATGCCCGAGAAGAGAAGGATTCAAATCCCAGCAGCTGGGGGGAAGAGGGGTAGATGAGTCAGGGCTGGGTGTCCTCTCCAGCTTTTAGTCCTGGGTGACATGGGAAGACAACTGGAGACAAAATGGGATTGAACTGCGGCCACTCCACACAGACCAGTACTCTCCAAAGCGCACACTCCTCACATGGAATCTAACCACATGACGGAGACGTCGCTAGGAAGAGAGACCCACCATACCGGCACCGAGTCAGTGTCCCTCGTCCCTGTCTCTCACCCCTTCCCCACTGTGGCTCTCTAGCCTTGAAGAGAAGGCAGCAAAGGCAAAAACTGGATTTCCACTATTCTCAGGAAGGTTTGTCACCTGCCCAGATCAAAGCCAGGGACACCCTGACACCCCACCTCTAGGTACGGATGGTGATGTTTTGCTATCAGTGCCCCTAAGTGGGATGCACTCGTCTGGCCTGTCTTCCGACGTGAAGACGCCAACTCTTCGCCACCACGTGTCTAGAGAGCGGGAATCGCAGGCAAGACAACCAGCAAGCAAGAGAGCAGGAGACGTCCGGCCGCTGCGCCACTGGACAGGCTGGGCGCGGGGTTCAGTGGTCAGATCCTCGTCTTCCTCGCGGGTGATGCAGGTTCCATTCCTGGCCAGCGCTCCTTGCATGCAACACTACCGAGCCATCACTGATCTGCACAGAGCTACGATCCCAAGGAAACCCTGGGGGCGCCATGGTTAAGAGCTATATCTACTCACCAAAGGGTCGGCGGTTCAAATCCGACTGGCGCTCCTTGAAAGCCCTAAGGGGGCAGTTCTCCTCTGACCTCCAGGGTTGCTATGAGTTGGATTCAACTCGACAGCAACAGGTTTGGTGGTTTTGGCTTATGATGCCACACGGGTTTCAGGAAGATTTCCAGGCTATGACAGACTAGGAAGGCAGCAGGCCTGGCGATCTGCTTCCAAACTCAGCCAAGGAAAACCCCAAGGATCAAAACAGCTTCATTTGCAGCCGCTATAGGGATGGTGCAGCATTCTGTCCTGTTGTGCCGGGGTCACCATTAGTGGAACGGGGGTGGTGGCAGCTAGACACAGCTGGCAACAACAAACCCAGACCACCGCCACCAAGTCGATTCCGACTTACAGAGAACAATCCCAGTGATACTAACACTTCTCACAGTGGCACTTGAATCATTAGCAAGAAGGTGAGCGGAGGCTTGTCTTTCTCTAAACGCCTTTGGGGACAAATAAAAGAGATAAATGTCTACAGCAGCGCCCAAAACCACTGCCGATGGCTTCTTGACACAGCTTTTTCCCTCTTCAGACAAATGACAGAATGTGGGAGCTCCTGAACGCAGATCATCTTCCACAAAGATGCTTAGTTTGGAAAGTACCCCCAGCGGGACGGGCTGCGGCTCTGCCACTACAGTCTGACTCGGCACATTCAAGGTCGGCAGGGCGGCTCATTTCTGTTGAGTAAACAAAATACAAACAGAAAAGGCCAGAAAGTTGATTAGCCAATTAAACCCGACGCTTCTCAACAAAGCAACGTGTGTTACTACCTCTGTCCAAGGGATAAAAATGCCTCCTTCCTGCCGGCTCCAGGACAGACACCATGGGTACCTGGGCTGACAAGAAGGTTCAGAGAGGCCTGGATTGTGCAAAGTGTGTCTATTTTAGTCACCTACTGCTGCTCTAACAGAAATACCGCCAAGTGGATGGCTTTAACAAGGGGAAGTTTAGTCTTACACAGTCCGGTAAGCTGCAAGTCCAGATTCAGGATGCCCGCTCCAGGGGAAGGCCTTCCCTCCCCCTTGTCAGCTCTGGAGGAAGGTCCTTGAGTTGCATCAGTCTTTGGTCAGGGAGCATCTTGACGCAGGAACCTCCGGTCTGAAGGACGCGCTTCTCACCAGGTGCCGCTTTCTCGGTGGTGTCAGGTTCCCAACCCTCTGCTTGCTTCCCTTTCCTTTTATCTCTTGTAGGACAAAGGGATCCAGGGAGGGCAAGCCACACTCCAGGGCAACTCCCTTTATAACAGAGCAAGGAGGTGACCCTGTGAAGGGATTTAGAGTCCCACCTTGATGGTCTTTAACATACAGCCTGGGAGAATCACAAAAGGGAAGATAATCATGAAATACTGGGGATCACCGCCCAGCCAAAGGGTTATACACATTTTGGGCAGACACAGTTCAGTCCATGACAGTGTCTTTTGCTGAAGATGCCAACTCTTCACCACCAAGTGTCCAGAGAGCAGGAATCGCAGGCAGGAAGAAGGAAGAAAAATGAGGACAGGCTGGGACCACACGCGCAATTCTCCAAAGAAGGACTATGGGTGCCGTGGAAGTGAGTTTTACGTGTACTTGTTTCTCCATAAATTACAGATCCACTGACAGGGGACAATCTGCTGAGATGACAACACCCCAGAGAGTCCAGATTCGGCGTCTTCTCTTTTCATCTTCCAAGGGGATGACAGTTCAAACAGGCAGCCAACTCAACAACGGACATCAGATGCTTTTGCAAAAGAGCTCAAGGCTCCATCAGCCCATTTGGGCCCCAAACAAAGCTGACTTGAATGGCAAGCAGGAAGCCAAGCCCAGGACAGTAACCACTTCACTCCCCTTTGCCATCTGCCCAGGCGGAGGGACAGCGGGGAGCAGCTGCTCTCTGGGGGCCAGCGCACGGCTGTGGCTGGCTGCTCTGCGTTTTGAAACTCGATTGCACATAATTGTTAATCAGTGATCCTTTTTCCAATCCTCCCGGGCTGGGACGTGTCACCGGGCAACCAATTTTGCTCTAGACACTCTCTGGAAGCTAAGAGCAGCAACAACCAAGTGTCAGCTCAGTGAACACCAACCAGCAGAGACAGGTCCAAATCAAACAGGGACGCCAGGTTTCACGAAAGCACATACACCTTGTGTCCTTTACCGGTGTGGACACATACTTCCCTGGCCTGATGGCTCAGCCACACAAAAGCCATCTGAGGTCGGGCTACAAGAAACCACCATTCTGGTGCATCAATCAGGCAACTCAGGTAGTTTAACCTAACAGTGAAAAGAGGTTTTGACCAACTCTGAAAGAAGAAAGATAGTCATTCCTTCACAAGGGCGATCACGACTGTGGCTTATCTCTAAAGCACTCCATCGATACTGTATCACTGACTCAGGCCACACATTTCCTGACACTCTCTCTACTGGAGACCGTTTGGCCAGCCAAGCTGTCCCATTCTGCAAATGCCCGCATATGAAGTCCCATTTGTTTTTCCCTTGCAGCTATCATTGCAAACAGATATGACTATTTCTAGTATAGCAGCCATATACCCCTTATCTTTTTCTAAAGCCTGAGCCCCAGGGAGCAGGATTGAACTTGTTTCTCCTCACTTGAGATCAGGGACACCAGCAGACATCCTGAAGAGGAGGTGGGAGCTGCCAGATGCAGGGAACAAGTCGTTTCAGGGCAGGTGGCAGGGAAGGCAGGCCAGCCGGCATCACAGAAAACATTGCTGTTCCTGGACATCAAATGAAGCCCAGTGGCTGTGTGTCAGGGACAGCCAGAAAGCACCACAGTCCTCTGTCAACTCAGAATACCCCGGGAAGGTTCCAAATCATGACCAGTTCCGGCCCTGAGTAACAACCACAAAGCCGGTATCACCAAGCTGATTCCGAATCACGGTGAATCCATAGGACAGAGGACAACTGCCCCCATAGGGTTTCCAAAGAGAGCCTAGCGGATTCTGACAGCCTCCCTTTAGGTTAGCAGCCATAGCTCTAACCAGTGTGATACCAGGGCTCCACCCCACCGCCACTGAGTCAATTCCTACTCACACCAACCTTGTAGGACAGAATACAACGGCTCCATAGAGCTTCAAAGGGAGTGCCTGGCAGGTTTGGACTGCCGACCTTTTGGTGAGCAGCCGTAGCACTTAACCATGGCACCATGCCTACAGGTAGATCATGAAGCCTATTAAAAAAAGGCTTGGCAAGAATGATTTGGTAAAGGGAGAACTCACCCTGAAGTTCAAGTTTAGATTTCTGGCCTTAGTAAGCAGGTACAAACATCTATCTGATCATAATCTTCCAGCAACCATAACTAATCACATCTGGGAAGATTAAGTAACAACTCGTAAACGAAATTAAGGTGTTGGGCCAGTACCAACTCATGGCACCCCATGCGTTTCAAGTTAGAAACACACCCCCCCCAGGGTTGCCAGTGGTTGATTTATTCTTCTCAATGCAGATTGCCAGGCCTCTCTTCTGAGGCACCTCTGGGTAGACTGGAGTCTCCAACTTTGCAGTTGGAAATTGAGCACTTAACCCCCTGCACTACCCACAAAGCCCTAATTTATAAACCAGAAAATGCAAAGTCCACTCCAGGCAAGTGACAGACTCAGAAACACATGCATCACCTCTCGCCCACTGCCAGGTGAGTCTCAGTAAGTTATAATCCACTGTCTGTGTAGTCTAGATCTGCATTACAATGAAAGTTGCACAGGTCTGTAATTGGAAAGGAAAAAAAAATTGATCAGGACAGAAATACACAAATTTTGAAGCAAACATCGTCTCGCCTCAGTGCTACCCTCATCTTCCTGCCCTGTTGAGAACCAAAAGCCTGCTTGCTCACTTTTTACAAAAGTGACACCCTAATTGATACCTTAACTACTTGCCAGTCCCCACTCCCACTACAGCATCACAACCTGTTGTCAGGGCAACCTCTGGTGTAGCTCAGATGCTCCAGACAACTGGTCCACAGTTTCAGAAGAAAGCCTTGGGTACAGTAAGATACGCCTGCCCTCCCTCCACGCTCATGGCAATCTGAAGAACACAAATTCATCAGCAGTTATTCACCCCCCAAAGCTCTGGGACATGCTGCTAGAAGTCCAGGAAGGAGAGGAAGCTGTTCAATTTCTCGTGTATATTCAGGGAAACGGAGCCCAGGACCAGGGGCATCCAAGAGGTACCTGGTTAGCACAACACATGGGACAATCTCCTGAGGTGGGGTCCCACAGGAGAGATGTCTGTATCACGAAAAGATCAAAAATCAATGAAATGCAGAAACAGCAAAGGTTAAGTAAACACCAACAGCCAACTAGCAAATTAGACTTTGGGGCACCGTGCAACACGCTGGAGAGAAGGATATTGTTTCCACAGGGACACTGAGGAAAGCAGGGGGCCTGCTGGGAACGGGCAACACCAAGGCAAAAAGCAGCACAGACCCCTCCAGGAGCTCGGCCACCGACATACAGACACACTGGAACTGTGGTGTGCACGGCTTGGACTCCCTGTTGCTCCAACTCAGGAGTGAATAAGCCAAGCTGGAGTTGTGGGTCCCGGGAGGCAACCAGGGTCTGCATGCAGCTACTAACCTACAGTTTGGTAGTTTAAATGGACCCACCAGTACCACGGCAGACAGGACTAGTGATCTGCTTTCAGAGAGATTACAGTTGGGAAAACCCCACGGGGCAGCTCCATTCGCTGACATGCAGAAAACAACTCAGTGGCAACGATTTTTTTGTTGCTCTTTTGTTATTTGTTGGGAATTGTGTTACCTTAAGGGAAGGTGATGCAAAAAGGAATTCTACAGACCTCATCTTAACCTCAGTTCAACTAGACTCGAAGGAAGGCACCTCTTCTCTCCAAATAAAATGAGACTGTAAAATGAAGGCAGAAGACTGAAGGACTCGAAAATCTGTGATATGGTTTGTTCCTATGATTTGGTTGGGTTAAAGCTGGGTGGGTGGGTGGAAGGATGGATGGATGCATGGATACAGGCGAGGATGGATGGACATATGGATGCATGCATGCATGGACAGACAGGTGGACAGACAAATAGGTGGATGGGTGGGCGGACAGGTGGGTGGGTGGGTGGCTGGATAGATGGATGGGTATACTACAATGAGATGGTACAGGCGTGTTGCGTTTTCTGTTTGTTTTGGGAATTCTATGAGCCAACTGACATCATTTGGGAGCTTGAAAGAGTGCATGGAATAATACTCATATCACAGGAACTGGCAAATGCTATCAACAGGGCTTTATTTTTCTCTCCCCCACACAGCCAGCTTGCCAGCATACAGCCGATGGAAAGGAAGGAAAAAGGAAGAGCAGAAGCTGGGCTATTCCTGACGTCTCTGTCAACGCACTTACTGTTTGCCCAGCCCGAAAAACCACTCGCCACCGCTGCCTGAAGAATCAGGACTTTCCCACGCCCACCAGCCCCCCGCCCCCCGAAACTTAGCTCCGCATCTCCTCTTTCAGGGAAGCTGTCCCTGACACCCTCCTCCCATCTAGGATGCCCACCACACGGCTCCATCCATGTCATGCTGTAACTACCTCCCTCTCAAGTAACACCTGGAGCCTCTGGGTGGTGCCCAAATTTAACACACTCAGCTGCTAACCAAGAGGCTGCAAGTTCAAGTCCACCCTTAGGTGCCTCACAAAAAAGGCCTGGCAACTTCAGAAAAATCAACCATCAAAAACCCCAGTTCTTCTCTGACACACACGTGGGGTTGCCCTGAGCCAGAACTGACTCAACAGTTCTCTTTTAAGGGACACCGACAAAACAGAGGGGCCACTGTGCACTGTGTTGGCCCTGCTAAACTGGCAGCTAATTCAGGACAATGACTGTTTGGGTTCTGGGAGCCTCAACCTTCAAGTGCCACCCTTAGTCTGTCCTAGTCATCACTAGGTAGTTGGAGATTTTTAAGACCCTCAGCTTTTCAAGTCCACTTTCCTGGAGACTCTGGTTTTCCATTAAATTCGTTAACCTACATTTGTCTCAAAGCAGTGCAATGTGTCACTGACCCACTTTGATTCATTTTTTTGTGACCCAATGACATCCACTTGTCCCTGTGAATCGCATGTTTAAATAAAGAATTCAGTGTATTTGTCCTGGATTTAACCAAGAGTGCTAAGGGCATTCTGATTCATCCTCCTGTTTCAGTACGTAATCCACTAAAGTGGCTTCGAGTGAAAGTGCCTGAATCGTCTTATCCAGGCTTCTCCCATCTAGGAGAGGAAGACAGAGCCCGGCGGGAGTGCAGACCCGAAGGCATTGCTCTGCCTGGTGGCCAGGAAAAGTGGCCCCCCAGCTCTAACCTGCAAAAGCCAATACTGCTGCAAAGTAGCTGCTCTCAGCTATTTGCCAGGGGAAGAGGAGAGAGCGGGGTGGGGAGGCAGTGAAGGAGGGATGGGGAGGGAAGAAGGGGGAGGGGCAGAGGAAGAGAAAGGGAGGGAGGGGAGGGAAAGAGGGGAGGGGGGAGGAGCAAAGGCAGAGGGAGTGGGGGGAGGGGGGGAGGGGCAGCGGGGGGGTGCGCTGGGAGGGCGCTTGGGAGGGAGGGAGGCAGGGAAGGAGTGGGGGGAAGGGGAGGGTCACAGGGAAGCAGGGGAGGGGAAGGTGGGCAGGAAGCTAGGAAGAAAGAAGGAAGGAAACGATCAGTTACCTACTGACTGGTAACTATGTTACCTACTGACTGGTTACTATGTTACCTACTGACAGGTTACTATGTTACCTACTAACTGCTTACTGTGTTGCCTACTGACTGGTAACTATGTTGCCTATTGACTGGTTACTATGTTACCTACTGACTGCTTACTATGTTACCTGCTGTTCCTCACTAGGCATCCCTGGCTGCTACAAACCGTTAACCAGCTGGGCTGCTAACCAAAAGGCTGGAAGCTCAAGTCCACCCCAGGGCACTTCAGAAGAAGGGGCTAGTAATCTCCTTTAGAAAACAATCAGCCTTTGAAAACCTGGTGGAGCCTGGTTCTACTCTGACCCTCAGGAGGTGGCCACCAGTCGGAACTGACTTGATGACAGCTGGTAATCGGTCTTTGCCCACGAGAGGCACAGATTACTCTCTGCTGTACTGGGAAGAAGTGTGTAGGAGGAAGGAATGAGACCTCTGGGAACCCCCTAATGGAATCAACCCGGGAAAGATGTTGGCTTCAGTCTGACTCGCTGGGAAAGATACTGAGCACTCAGTGTCCAGACTCTTCTCCTCCAGGAGCTTACCTGTCCCCGGCTGTCACCGTCTCCTTCTGTGCCCCCAGCCGTCTGCCAAGGAGCAGGGGTGGTCAGCAAGCCCACCTGACCCTCGCCGGCAAGCCCAGCCCTTCAGCCGGCTTCCTGGGCAAGAATGCCGGTGTTCTGATGGCCATCTGTCCAGCTTCTGTGTCCTGTTCATCAGACAAGGAGGTGATTAATTATCACCCCTCTGGGCCCACTCTGCGGTGACCTTCACACCGCATCCTCAGACACCCCCACTCGTCCTCACTGACCACGGGAAGTGGCAGTCTTGGGAGGGCTTTGTCTCTTGGCTGTCGTCACAGGACTTCTGAGTAAGGGACTCCGGAGTCCAGATTCCAGCCCAGGCCCTGTGACAGCAAAGCCAACAGCCTTTCAATAAAAGCCACTGTTCCCACCTACTGGGACAGGAGATCAAGAATTCAACATGAAGCGGAAAAAAGCCATGTGTCTTTGGCCAAGTTCTTAACTGGGGTGGAAGAGAGTGTTCAGGAAGTTACTGGTGAGAGCTAATTAAAGCAATAAGCCCAGTCACCTACTAAACTAGCCACGAGGAATAGCTTTTCCAGTGAGGGAAAAACTGAGACGCTGTCAGACTTACTAACGAGGCTGGCTCGACTACCGTCCTACGGGAGGGGGTGGGGGGTTACCTGGACACTGATGATAGAGGGAGGCCTGCCAGTTGCATTTGTGAATTCATCCTAGAAAAAGGGCTACATATGGCATTGCTAAATATCACTATGGTCGCGGCAGAAGTCCTCCCCTTGAGAAGTTATACACAACGCCAGTGCTTAGTCCAGCCTCCAAAGCAATTCTGGAACTCTGTTTCTGGAATGGCCATCAGAGCTGTTGTCATACTACCCTTGAGGTCCTGAATGTCATCCAAACGTCTTCCTTTCAATATTTCCTTTACCTCCAGCTAAAGAAAAAAGTCGCTGAGTTGGGAAGGAGTTCCAATACAGGTGTTTGTTTACTGGCTAAAAACTCCCTCGCAGACAACTAGATAATGACGAAGTTCATGAACTTGTCACTGTGCACAACGGCCTTTCTTTTTTTCTTTGTATTATGATTGAATGAAAATGTACATTCCCATATAAATTTGCAGGCTCACCTATATGCAGCTCCCACTGCTCTCCCTGCCTGGTGACAGCACACTCTTCCTCCCTGCTCCATACATGTCCTCCTCTCAGCGGTCTCCTATCCTCTCCTCTCCACCCACTCCCCTTCCTCCAGTAAGAGGTCAGCAGGACGATATCCTATAGATGCATAGAACCATGAAGTGCCCACTAGATATGGTCACTCTGTGTTGCCAGGCCCAATCCATTGCTGTCCGAAGAGTTGACCTTCATTATGAGTTAGGGACAGGATCAGCATCAGGGCCAGAAACCATGCTCCCAGGGGAACCCCAAGGCCCCTGAACCAACAATTGCAGTCTTTTAGTGGAGATCTCAGGGTACACCCCTATTTATTCTTGTGTTGCCAGTAAGACTCAATTTTGTGAGCTCCACGGCGGCTGTCACTGGTGGTGGCCAGGCACCATCCAGTTCTTCCAATCACAAGTCAAGGTAGTCACCCACTCACGTGGGTCTCTCTGTCTTCTGAGTTCTCTTTCCCCCATGTCATTTTGGTCCCTGGTGATCATCCATTCCTGGTGAGTTGGGACCATTTGCTGTACCATCAGATAGCAGCTTGGCAGCTTTTAAGACCCCAGACGCCACTCATCAATGTGGGGTGCTCTGATAGCAAAATGTTAGTTGTGCCAACTGGCCTTGATTTCCCCTGAGAGCATGGTCCCCAGACCCCTGCCCCAGCTACTCTGTCCTTGCAAATCTGGTTCAGATGGGAGGAGTAATCATGTTACACTGAAGTCCAGTTAACATTGATCTTCTTTCTAATGTGTGCTGTCACAGATTTCACCCCACCAGATTTCTACCAACTATCTAATCTCCCTGCCTCGCCCTCCCTCCCTCTCCACCCTTTCAGCCATCAAAGAGTCTTTTCTTCTATGCATGAGTTTGTTTTCAAGATCTTATCGTAGGGGTCTCATACAATATTTGTCCTTTTGTCTCTGACTACTTTCCTTAAGCATGTCCTCCAACTGAAACCAGGTTATGAGATGTTTCCTGAAATCACTGTTGTTCTTCATCATTGCATAGTGTTTCATTGAGTATATATACCATAGTTTACCTATCCATTCTTCTGTTGTCAGGCATCTGGGTTGATTCCATCTCTTTACTACTGTGGACAGTGCAGTGATCAACATTTGTGTGCATGTATCAGTTGGTGTGAACGGCCTTGATTCTGTAGGATATATTCCACAATGGCCTTTCTAAAGAGTTCCAAAATTGCTGGTGGACTAGGTCCTGGCATCGGTGCATAGCTTCCCAAGGGGAGTACTTCAAAGGTGTGTCATCTCTGAAGTCCTGAACACTCTGAAGTACTGCTGAACACCCCGTAAAGATACTCAGTAACGAGGCATGTAGCTTTTTTCTAGGATGAGTTCACGAACTTAATGGTTCTAAGTGCTGCACACCTCACTGCTGAATATCTTTACGGTCACCTTCAAAGTCTTCCCCCTGGGATGCTGTGCACCGACGCCAGTGCTTAGTCCAGCCTTCAAAGCAGTTTTGGAATGCTTTCTTCTTCCTTTTCCTCGAGCTCACTGCTGGGGGACCTGCTGCAAGCCACACCCCCAGGCTTGCACCTGAATCTACAGACCTGGCCTTCGGTCCACCCGGGCTGCCCCACTCAGCGTTAGAAACAGAGGCAGTGCTCGCGGTTCAGTCCCCACACGGTGCCTGTTTTGTTTGTTGCTGTTTAGTGACGGCTTTGGGAGGGACGTGGGAGGCGAGAACACAGGGTATGCACACAGAAGCACGGCAGAAGGGCAGTGCGCCGTGCCAGCTGACATTAAAGGAACACACCTACTGCCAGCCCTGTGCATCTGGTGGCATTAATTTTAGACCTGCCAGTTTCTGACTACGCCAGAAGCACCCCCCCATCGAAGCCACCCTCACGCTGAAAACACCCCGGAGGACCTTGGCAGTCACCTAGAGCCAAGTAAGGACTTCACCAACTATCACTCAATCATCAGAGACCCAGAGAGGACAAATTGCTGAAACTTCAGCTGCTAACCAAACAGCTGGATGTCCGAGTCTACCCAGAAGGTGTTTCGGAAGAAATGTCCGGCAACTTGTTTCTGAAAAATCAGCCACTAAAAACCCTACAGTTGTGCTGTGACCCACACTGGGTCACTGGGAGCCAGAATGAAGACCATGACAACTAGGATTTTAGCCCATAAAACAATGTTGTTGTTGGGTGCCGTCAAGTCGGTTCCAACTCCTAGCAACCCTGTGCACAACAGCCCCAAACACTGCCTGGTCTTGTGACATGCCCACAATTGTTGTTACGCTGGAGCCCCCTGCTGCAACCACAGTGTCAGTTCATGTTGTCGAGGGTCTTCCTCTGTCGCTGACCCTCCACTCTACCAAGCAGGAGGTGCTTCTCCAGGGACCGATTCCTCCCAACGACAGGTCCAAGTGTCTTTGCTTCCAGGGCACACTCTGGTTGAGCTTCTTCAGAAGCACAGCTTGCACCTGGGTGCTGTCGACAGCTTGCCACACAGGACCAGGGACGGGGGACCGCGGACCCATCACAGGTGGGAGAACAGAGCCATGGATGACTCACCGAGCAGCTACTGCGTCGAGACTGTACCCCTATCATCCATGATTATTGCCACTGAACTGAAAAGGTACATGTTGTGCCTATTCTGGGCTGTCGTGAGCAACTGTTGAGTAGATTCCAACCCTTGGGACACCACATGTGCAGGGTGGAACAGCTCTAAAGGGTGTGTAAGAGTGCGACCTCTGGGAAGCAGCTCTCTAAAAGACTGCCGTCCAGCGTGCCCCTCGGTCAATTTGAACGGCCAACCGTTCAGCGAATCTTCAAGTACTTCACCTGTTAAGCCACCCAGAGCCCTACCAGCCTGTGCTAGAGAGGAAGAAACCAAGGTTCACGGACCAGCTGACCAGCCCGCGGTCACCATCGGGGGACGCCGGCCCACCAAGCTGCCTCTAGAACAGCTTGTTCCTTCCAGCTGTCAGAAGCATTTTATCAACTTCAGTAAACCTCAGCGGCCAATCCCACAGGACCCCCGGGAACAGTCCTGCAGACCCCACCGCGGTGTGGTCACATGCTCATCCTCCCAGGCGTGTCTTGGGGAAAGATGCAGCCGCACCGGCAGCCCGCGTTCCAACCCGAAAGCCTCGACGAGCGAATGGCGCGGCGGGTCCCGAGCCAAGATGTTGGAGCGATTTATTTTTGTCTTGATGTTAAGACAGCTGGCACCAGGTTGAGGCTGAGAAATGCTCCTTCTAATTAAAACTTTATTTTCAAACACATGTCACAGCTTCAACATGGTGAGATTCATTTCTTGAGATGCATCTCAAAGAGCAGGAGCAGCTGCTCGATGACAGCCTCTTGTGTTGCGTTCATCTGGGGACCACCAGAGGACCCACGGGGCAGAGGTCAGCTGTTGGACGCCAAGTGACAGTTCTGTGGGCCCTGGGAGCACCCTAGAGACCTGCAGAGCGACGGTCTGCAGGAAATTCAGCCAGCATTCTGAGACGCTTGGTGACGGAGCTGACAGGGACTATGGACAGATCAGCTCCCAGGACCAGAGATGGGGTACCCTGAGCCCACAGAATAGAGTCTGGCCACAGGGCTGCTGAGCAGAACTGAGGTGACCGTGGACAGAGGGGGTTAGCCATGGAACTAGCGCCCTGATCTCTGTGGAGGTACCCTGGGGGTGCCTTGTTTAAAGGGCTCAGCTGCGCCCCAAAAGGTCGGTGGTCTGAATCTGGCAGCCACTCCATGGGAGGAAGATGTGGCTGTTTGCTTCTGTGACAGCCTTGGAAACCCAGTGAAGCAGATGAAGTCTGTCCTCCAGGTCACGGTGACTCGGAACTGACTCCTCAGCCATGAGTGTAGGGCACCGGGGAGAAAGACATCACAAAACACTGCCCTGACAGGGGACACCAGGTAGAGTCCCTGATGTAACGTGAGGAAAGGGGGTGTGCGGATCAAGAACTCTATTAAGAGACCAGACTTGATGATCTGACAACCTGGAGAGTCCCCTGCGGACATGGCCCCTAGAGCTGACACCAGCACCAAAGGCGACCCTTCAGACAAACAACGGACTGGACTTGGGGACACAGAGAGGTGCAGGTGGTGTGTGTACTTTAGGGTTTAATACATATGAGGTTGTCCTAGTGGTTCCATTCAGGAGTGGAGAGGACAGCGTGGAGAGGAGGGGACAGTGTCTGCTGAGTGGACATTGGAAGCCAAGAGTGGAAAGGAAGAACGTGCTGTCACCAGGTGGGGAGAGCAGACGGAGCTGGAAAGAAGCGGCTCTCGGGGTTTTACGTGGCAAATTGACTTGGACTGTAAACTTTCCCTTAATGACAATTTTTTTAAAAAGCCAGAAACAGGCTCAGTATGCCATGTCCCCAGGTGGCCCAAACGCTCACCGCACTCAGCAGTAACCCAAAGGTAACCTGGTGGTCAACTTCAGTCAGTCAGCCTTTGAAAACCGCCTGGGGCCCAGTCCTAAGAGAAGCCACTGCTGTGGGACAGCCTCTCCATGGACTTCCACAGAGATCAGGGCGCCAGTTCCATGGTTCACCCCCTCCGTCCACGGTCACCTCAGTCCTGCTCAGCAGCTCTGTGGCCAGACTCTGTTCTGTGGGCTCAGGGCACCCCATCTCTGGTCCTGTGAGCTGATCGGTCCACAGACTTCCACCTCCTCTGACCCCACGGGGCAGCTACGGATAAGGCGCCTGCTGCCACTCGCCCTCTCCCACCGCAGACTCCAGGGTGCGTCCGAGATGGGGGGCACTGTCTGCTTTTCTCCCTGGCCCACCCAGAGCCCAGCACACACTGGTTCCACACCTCAGGACAGGCTTACAGAGGGGGCACCAGGGTGCCCAGCCTGGAGGTAGCCCCCAGGCTCAGAACACTACCGGCCCAGGGCCTTACTCCACTACAGCAGCTTCTAGCCCAACAGGAAAACCTGGGACTGAGCAGGAACAACGGGGTTAGAGAGTGTCTGAAGTGGAGGAAGGGGCGCTGGTGGCATAGTGGTGAAAGCGCTCAGCGGCTAACCGCAAGGTCAGCAGTTCAAATCTACCAGCAGCTCCTTGGCAGTCCTCCAGGGACATCCTGCTCTCTTCTGTAGGGCACTGGAAGTCAGACTCACAAGAAACTGCTTTCTTTGTCCCTTTATAGGGCCAGCCATCACACATGTGAAGGACATGCTCCCTAGGACACGGACCTCACCAAGAAGCTCTACGGCACTGACAGGCACACCAGCCCAACATAAAGACAAGAAGACAGCAAGGGGCCGGGAGACCGGATTCCTGGGAGGAGACACCGCGGTGGACAGGAAAGTGCTGACACGCCATGGGGTCGGCACCGACGTCACGAACAATGAGTGTGCTCTCTACAGCGATGAGAAACTAGTCTGCCCTGTCAGCCACAACTGGCATCACAATTTAAAAGATGGGATGAGGGTATGTGGAAGTCTTGGCCCAGAATTTGTGAAGATCACTATCATGTATTGAGTTGTGTTCCCCAAGACATGGGTAGAAATTCAGCTGAGCCAAGACTCCTGGTATTGTGTGATGTTCCCCTGTGCTATAAACCCTGCCTCCAGGATGCTAATAAGGGCAGGGGGCAGCAGTTGTGCAGGGTGGGCAGGGCTCAGTGTGTGACATTTTTTTGTGCCTTGAGGCAGTCTCAAGCCATATAGGAAAGAAGGTAGCAGAGAGACTTGGGGACCTCACACCACCAACACACTGTGCCAGAAGCTGAGCACATTCTTTGGAAAGGACCAGGGTCACTGTGTCTCAGAAGCTTCCAGTCCAGGGGAAGGTTGATGACAAAGATCTTCCTCCAGATCCAGCAAAGAAAGCCTTCCCCTGGAGCTGACACCCTGAATTTAGACTTTCAGTTTTGTGGACTGTGAGAAAACAAAATTTCTCTTTTTGAAACCATCCACTTGCGATATTTCTGCTAAAGTAGTGCTAACCGACAACGCCAGTCACCTTGTTGGTCAATCAGGTTTTGAAAATGTTATCAGTTAATGCGAGGCCACCCTGGAGTAAGATGGCCCCTTAGTCAATCCCGGTGGTGACCTAGAAGAGATCAGACAGACAGGAGAAAAGAAGGCCAAGTGACAGGGAAGCTATGCTGCAGCTACAAGCCAAGAAGAGAAGAAATGATCCTCCTTGAAGCTCTGCACACAGCCCAGCCTGCAGGCACCCTGAACTTGGACTACTGGGTCCAGACCTGTTAGACAATGCATTTCTGTTGCTTTAAGTTCCCCAATTTGTGATGCTTTGTTATGGAGGACCGAGGACACCACTACAGCACCTTAGAACCCTCGAAGCGCTCCTGAGAGGTAGTGCTGCTATTCTGCCCATTCTACAGGTGAGGAGACTGAGGCCCCTGAGTCAAGTCACACAGCAGGTACATGTGAGAGTCTAGAGCTGGACCCCAGGCACTTCCCCTGGCTGCTCTACCTCCTGCCATGGGGGGGTTCATCTGATTCCTGTTCAGCTTCAAGGCTCAGCTGTGTGGCAAGCCCGCCCCCACTCCCCATCGCCTGATGGCCTGGTGACTCACAGCTGAAAACAACTCTCACCCTCGACGAGTGCGGAACTCAAGCACGGTGACAGGATGGGTGCCTTCAGGACTGGAGTCTTTTGGCCACCCAGCCCCAGACCTCAAAGATCCTCAACTCAGGATTACTCCAGGAGAATGAAGGCACTCTCTCTGACAACAGACCAGGGCGTCCGGCACCACAGCTCAATTGTCCCCCAGAACCCACAGGGATCCAAGGATGAATTCAGAACCACAAGCAGACAAATGACCTTCCTCTGAACAGGCTGCTGTCCAGGCTGAGGGAGGGTCCTCAGCTCGGACAGCCTGCAGAAGGGAGCCTTCCTCACCACCTCAGTCACGATGGACAGACAGACCGCATCCTCAGGGGCTGTCCTGGGCTCCGTTGGGTTTGAACCACCCCATGTCACTCTGGACTGCTCAGGGCACACCTGTCAGGGACAGGCTCCTGAGTGAAAACAGTGTCCTGAGTGAGAGGTCGCCTGTCAGGTCCTCATGCACCTCCCAGCCAAGGCCCCTGAGCCGGAGACCACGAAGATGCACAGCCCAAATCCCCCCACTCAGCCACAGTTAGCCCCCGTGCTCCAAGCACCTCAAGAAAGTGCCAGAAAAAAATCAGCATTCTGGGCCATGAAGATCTTCTTTTAACAGTCTTATTAACTGGTCAAAGCAAAAGGAAACAGAGGACTTTTTTTTAATACAACGTCCAAGGTGGCAGTCTGCTCAAGGCAAAGAATTGTAGAGGGCCCTGGAAGTTCCAGCTTTTCTCGTTTTTTTCCCCCCAAGGAATCTGAATTTCCAATATTTTAAATTCTCCGTGGGAAGTCTCTTTCCCCACAGAAGTCTAGACTGTGCTGCCACTTTCACTGTTGGGTGCCATCGGGTCGGTTCTGACTCTTAGTGACCCCGTGGGACACAGCAGAACTGCCCACCGGGTCTCCTTGGCTGTCATCTTAACAGGCACAGCTCACCAGGTCTTTACCTTGCAGAGCCAGTGGGTGGGACCCAACACCAGCGACCCATTTTCATGTCTGTTCTTGTTCCAAACTGACAGACGCAGTTTGCTTGAACCCATCGCCACTACTTGTGGGTCACAGTTAAGTCATCTTCTTACTCCGCCTCATGTTAAAGGCTTAAACAGCTTCACAGCCATAAAAATCTTCCTGTGACGATCCTAGTGGAAAGTCGCGTGGCGCAGTGTTTAAGTGCTACAGCTGCTCACCAAAAGGTGGACAGTTCAAATCCACCAGGCGCTCCTTGGAAACTCCATGGGACAGTTCTACCCTGTCTACAGGGTCGCTAGGAGTTGGAATTGACTCGACAGCAAAGGGGCCGGTTTGGGGTTTGCTGCGGCAGTAGGCACAGGAACCAAAACATGGAAACAGCTTAAACGACCATCGGCAATGAATCAATACACAAAAAGTGGCAAAAAAGGCCTGACAAGCTTGCAAACTTGCCATCACATGCTTACACTGGCAGCACTGTACAAACAACTCAGCAGGGCTTCATAACCTCAGTATGTCAATGTCTCACAGCTGTATTTGCATCAACGTGTGACGGTGTCTTGCTGAGTGGCATTCATTATTGTCACTGCGCTTTTTTTCTGTGTCATTGTGAGAATGTCAGAGCTTGAATTAAAGCAACGAACAAACATTAAATTTCTCGTTGAGCTTGGCAAGAGTGGAAGTGAAATCAGGACATGCTAGTCCAAATTTATGGGGATAATGTCATGAAGAAAACAGCAGTATACAAACGCATTAAGTCTTTCTGAGAGGAAAGCATCAATGATGCAGAGAGGGTGGGATGGCCAGTAACGAGCAGAACTGATATAAACATCACAAAAATTTGTCAAATTGTGTGTCAAAATCATCGGCTGACTGTGAGAAATACAGTAGACCAACTAAACACCAATAGAGAAATGGGAAAATCTTAATCCAAAATCTTCGCATGAGAAAGGAGTGTGCAAAAATGGTGTTGAAGGAGCTTACCAATGAATAAAAACAAAAGAGAGCTGAAGTTTGTCAAGACCTTTTGGAGAGGGAAGAGAAAGTTTGGGGCCGTGTTATCACAGGAGATGAAACATGGGTATGCTGATGCAACCCTGAAACAAAGTATCAAAGGAAGTCAGCCAATTTTTCTAGGACCAAAAAAAGTTCCATCAGTCCAAATCAAGAGCCAAAACAATGTTGCTAACCTTTGTTGATATTAGAGGAATTGTTCATTATGCATTTGTACCCACTCGACAAAGAGTTAACTAAGTTTACGATTTGGAAGTGCTGGAAAGGCTGCACTAAAAACTTAGATAAAAACACCTGAACTTTTTGCCAACAAATCACGGCTCTTGCACCACAGCAATGCACCAACTCACACGACACTGTCTGTGAGGGAGATTTTGGCCCACAAACAAATAACTGTGTTGGAACACCCTCCCTACTCACCTGATCTGGCCCCTAAAAACTTTTTTCCTTACCCAAAGATAAAGGAAATCTAGAAAGAAAGACATCTGGATGACACTCAGGACATCAAGGGTAATATGACAAGAGTTCTGACGGCCATTCCCAAAGAATTCCAAAATTGCTTGAAGGGTGGACTAGGTACTGGTGTCAGTTCAGAGCTTCCCCCGGGGAGGACTTGGAAGGACTCGGTAGTGATATTCAGCAATGATTCACGTAGCAATTTCTCTAGGATGAGTTCTCAGACTTAATTGTCTGACCTTTCATGCATACAATGGAATATTACACAGCCATGAAAAGAAATTCTGACACCTGCCTTAAGCAGATGAACCTTGAAAACAAGCTAAGTACCATAAGCCTGTCACAGAAGGACCAACACTGTATAACCTCACTAGGCTAGACAAATATTATATGATCCCTAAACTGGATGAGTGTACAGAGACCCAAGCTGAACAGCAGTTACTGGCAAAAGTCGAGAGGGAGTCACCACTTACAGGACACTGAGCTTCTGTGAAAAAGCCAAAAAAAGCCAAAAGCCAAGTGCCGTCGAAAGGGGATGAAAAAATTGGAAACAGGTAATGTTGATGATTGAACCCCACAACAAATATCATGAATGCACTAAACTATACACGCAAAAACTGTGAAACGGCAAATGGTGCGGTGCACGTATATTTATCATACTTAAAAAAAAAAGCTTTAGGCTCCATCAGCAGGCTGAAGCCTATCCTTTAATGAAATAATAATAAATCCCTGATTGTCTCCCCAAGAGCCACCGGTGGGCACCCCTCTCTTTGCCCACAGAAACTCACTGCTCAGGTTTGTCTTTTTAGATCACAGGGACTGGGAAACACAGCCTCCCGGGCCACAGTGCACACCAGTCACAAGCCCCTTAGGCCTCGTGGCCCACGCCTGGGGTCAGCAGCCACATGGCAAGCTCCAGTCAACAGAACAGGCAGGGAGTGTGCAAGGCAGCCGTGGGAAATGTTGGCGTCACAGACACAAAGGGACACATGGCAGGGAACGCTTGTCATTTTCCGTCAGATGCGCTTCTTCTCGAGGCTGCTGCTCTAGCTGTCGTCCCGGGCATCCTGAGGAAACAAACGTCCCGAGGACCACGGGGCAGAGAAATGCAAGGAGACTGTCATTCTGCTGCGTCGCTGAACCCTGAACTAACCCTGGACCCATCCTGCGGGATAAACTGTGGGGCCTGTCCAGTCAATTCCAATTCCTGGCAGTCCTGTGTGTGTGACAGGGTTTCCAATGACTGGTTTTACAGAGGTCGACTGACAGGCCTTTTAGGTCAACTTGAACCTGCAAACTTTTGGTTACCAGTCAGGTGTGTTAAGGATCTGTGACATTCCGGCACTCCTTGTGTGAGATACTTAACCTCACAGCATCCTAAATATTTACTTTCAGGGAGGTCTTCTGTTTCTAGGGGACCGACCCATCTGGGCTGATGAACCCCTACACCGAGCCTCATTACCAACAGCCGGGGGTTTGGCAAACACCTTAGAGCCAAAAGAGGAAGTGTCCGGCCATCTGGACTGGCCCTCCAACAGGGCAGGGTGAGGACAGCTGGCCAGAACCTTGGTAACAACGTTCTGTCAGCTGCCCATCTGTTTCCCGGGTCTCCTTCCTCTGGAGGCCACCGTGACGTTCTCCGGCAGAGAGCAGAGCAGCCAACACCGTCTCAGACACACGCCACACGCAGAAACCCAGTGTTTCAAGGCCACTCCTGAGCTGCAGGGAGCTAGGGTTCCACACAGCAAAATCATCTAGGTTTCCCTTTGGCAAGTCACTGGCAAAACCCCACGGCTGGTCAGGTTGATTCTGACTCGGGACAACCCCGTGGGACAGAAAAGAATGGCCACAGGACTTTGTTGATGGTCATCTTTACAGAAGCAGATTGCCAGGATTTTCTTCATTCTGCACCACTGGGTGCATTCGAACACCCAACCTTTGGGCAGCAGATGAGCACAAACCATTGGTCTCAACCTGAACTAACAGATGGAGAATCATACACTACGAACTGCTGAATCAAAAACCCACTGTGTCTAGTCCAAAGAAATCCTATGGGACAGAGCAGGGCTGTCCCCACAGGGTTTCCAAGGCCCTAATCTCTATGGAAATGGACAGCTACATCTTTCTCCCCGTGGAGAGGCTGGGGGGTTCCTACTGCTGACTTTTTGTTACCAGCCAAGCCCCTAACCACTAGACCACCAGGGCTCCTCCCAGTGGCTACGTCACCCTTGAGCTTAGACTTCTAATCAACTGATGAGCCTAGAAGACTTGGGAGAAGAAAAACTTTCAAAGCCAGTTCTTCAAGAAGCGGAGGTTGTAAGGGTCACAGGTGTAGCTAACAGGGTCAGCACAAAAACCATCTCATCTTCCAAGAACAGAAAAAATACAGACACACTTGACTGGACAGAAAATCTCTGTGCTATGTGCCTGGAAGTTTCTTCTTCAAGAACTGGATTCTGGAAATCACATAAACCCAAGCCAAACCCACTGCCGTCGAGTCAGTTCTGACTCCTAGCAACCCCAGAGGACAGAGGCAACCCACCCCATAGCATCTGCAAGGAGCAGCTAGCGGATTCAAACTGCCGACCTTCTGGCTGGCAGACAGAGCACTTACCCCCTACGCCGCCAGACTACGTAAGCGCTAGAAAAATTCTGATGAAAACCCTTCTATCACATTGCAACGGAGCCTTGTGGCCCAACGGCGCAGCACTCCACTGCCAATCAAAAGGCTGGTGCCTCACGCCCAGCCCGCGGCACCCCTCCGGAGAAAGAGCTGGTTAGCTGCTTCTGTAAACATCACCTCCAAGAAAACCCTACAGGGCAGTTCCCTTCTGCAGCATGGGGCCACTAAGAGCCAGAATCAACTCTCCAGCACCTGGCAAGAACAACATCACCTTATATTCACCCCGATTTCGAATAAAAACATCTTTGAGCTCAATGCAAAGACAAGAAGTGAATTTGGAACAACAGAGATTCTTCAAGTTTATGTTCATTCTTTTTTTGCTTGCTTTTTTTTTAACAAATTCTTTAATAGTTAATACACATTCATTCCCGACTCTCTCTAGGACGTAACCAAAAAAAGAACCAAACCCATTGCCATCAAGCTGATTCTGACTCACAGTGACCCTGCAGGCCAGAGAAGAACTGTCCCCTAGAGTTTCCAAGGAGCACCTGGTAGGTATGAACTGCCAGCCTTGGAGTTAGCAGGCGGAGCACTGAACCACTGCACCACCAGGGTTTCCCTCCAGCACTCGGAAACTGTAAATTCACCAAAGTCTCTCAGTGACCTTTAACCTGAGTTGAGGTCAACTCTGCAAATATCTGAGAGCCGCCTCGGCCAGTTCTGCAGAGAATTCAACTCTGTTTCAGACACAGCCCTGATGGCTCTGAAGTCTCTCTAGAACTGAAATAAGAGAGAACGGGAGTCAGAAGAATGTGTAGTCTGATTAAGAGGAGAAAGGGGTACAAGAGGGGTGAGTGCACACACACATGACACACAGCTCACAAACAAATCAGTGGTGAGAGAGAGAGAAGAAGTGACAGAAGGCTTTAGAAGAAAAGATCTTACAGGGTCTGACAATTCAGTCTGGGAATGCAAATGTTCTAAGTGCCACATACTTCATCGCTAATATCACTACAGTCACCTTCAAAGTTCTCCCCTTTGGAAGCTATGCACCAACACCAGTGCCTAGTCCACCCTTCATAGCAATTCTGGAACTCTTTCCGGAACGGCCATTGCGCACAGTGGCACGGTGGCCAGTTGGCCAACTTAACTGTAGAGTTGTCTGTGAGAGAGTTTTTAGTCAGTCAACAAATCACTGTATCGGAACACCCTCTCTACTCACCTGATCTGGCCCCCAGTGGCTTTTTTCTTTACCCAAAGATAAAGGAAATATTGAAAGGAAGACAGTTGGATGACATTCAGGACATCAAGAGCAACAGGATGACAGCTCTGATGGCCATTCCAGAAAGAGAGTTCCAAATATGCTTTGAAGGATGGACTAGGCACTGGCGTCAGTGCATGGTCACAAAGGTGACCATAGTGATATTCAGCAATGAGGTATGCAGCCCTTTTTCTAGGACGAGTTCATCTACTTGATTGGCAAACCTCATATACACACATATATACATTTATATCTGTATATATATATGGAGAAAAAATGAGGAAATAAATGAGACAAAATGAAACAACTGGTGAAATGTGGGTAGAATGTACAAAAGATTATTAGACTGTTCTTACAATTTCCTGTAAGACTTAAATAATATCCAAAATATAGTTCCAAGGATGAGGAAGTTATTTACATACAGACAGATAAGGAACGCTAAGACACAATGTAAAATAGGACGGGGAGGAGACCAGATGCAGGATGGATCCCACGGAACGCTGCACGTGCGGGAGAAACTGGAGAGGAAAGAGAAAAAAACTGTACGTGCACATTTGCAGTTTCATGCATATAACGTGAAGCCCTTGGCTGGTGCAAAGAGTTAGCAAACTTTGCTGCTAACCGCAAGGTTGTGGGTTCAAGTCCACCCAGAGGCACTGGGTGGAGCTGGGGTGGGTGTTCATTCCCAACTGTGGGGCAGGGTTGGTGTGACTCCAGTCTCCAGCCAGAAATGGATCCAGTCAGTCTTCACCCTCCCTCGTCTCCATCCTCACGACCAGCCACTCTTAAGAGGTCACTGTCTCACCCCAGCCACCAGGGCTAAGACAGGGGTACCTAGCACAGCTTGGGGGTCCCAGCTCCCTAACTTCTCATCCGTTTACTCCTTCAGTCTCTCCTCTTCAGCCACCCAGGGTTAGGTCAGGGTACGAGCCACAAGGCTTAACTTCTCACCTGCTGGCCCCTTCTCTCTCTCATCCCAGCCACTCAGGGTTAAGATCAAGGTACCAACCACAATCTCGGGGGTCCCCAGCACCTTAACTTTTCATTGCATCCCGTGCTAGGTCAGGGTACACAAGTTACAAAACCAAAGCCCTTGTGCCTGCCAAGTAGCCAGATGCCAGCCAGCCCCGGCTGGCTCTCACTGCCCCTGTGGGTTTGATAATTTCCTGGGACACTCATGGGGCAAATCCATACATATAGTTATCAATTCATCATAACCAAAAAGGGTACAGGAGACACGCATTTTGAGGTCCTGGAGAAGCCTCTGCACAGGGCTTCTGTGGCCCAGGGGGCAAGCTTACCCGCCCCCAAGAGCAGCTGCTCTCTCCCCACCCCTGATGCTCCAGTGAGCACCTGTCATCCAGAGCCTGCCCTGGCCTCAGCACACCGCCAGAGGCTTTGTGTCTCAGGATGCGGGCCCCAGGGAAGCCTCAGTCCAGGAGGCCATGATAAATGCCATCGTATCTCAGGAGACTTGGTCAACATCAGGCCCTCAGTGATACGCCTCTCAGGAAGCCAGAATAAGGCACAACTGTTATCTTTCCTCACAGGTGCCTCCAAGGAAAGGCCTGACAATCTACTTTCAAAATATCATAGGCACTGAAAACACGAGGAAGCATAATTCTACTCAGACACACATGGAGTCACCACGGGTCAGAGTTAATTCTGTGGCAACTGGTTAAAAAAAAAAAACTCACAGCAACCCTACAGAACAGGGTAGAACGGCTCCACAGAGTTTCCAAGGTGTGCCTGGAGGATTTGAACAGCTGACTTTTTAATTAGCAGCTGCAGCACTTAACCACTAGGCCACCACGAAAGATCTGTAACTATACATAAGATACTGGTAACTTAGGTTAACATATACCTGTAACCATACATGAGAAACTGGTGACACGAGGTTACCACATAACTGCCATCTAGTCAATGTCAGCTCACAGGGACCCTATGGGACAGAGTAGAACTGTCCTCACAGAGTTTCCAAGGACGACCCAGTGGATTCGAACTGCTGAATTTTTGTTTACAGCCATAGCTGTTAACCACTACGCCACCAGAGCTTGCATTAAGAAACTTGTTAACATTAGGTGAGCACAAAATGTATCTGCAACCATACTTAAGAAACTAGTAACATTCCAAAAGCAACAAAGAAAAAAAAAGCCCACTGCTGGCGAGTCGATTCCAACTCATAGTGACCCTAAAGGACAGAAAAGAACTGCCCCACACAGTTTCCAAGGAGCACCTGGTGGATTCAAACTACTGACCTTGGCTTAGCAACTCTAACACTTACCCACACTGCAGCGGGTTTCCTACTGTTAGTTTAGCATAAAACACATCTGTGACCGTACACAAGAAACTGGTAACATTATGTTAGCATGTAACACATCTGCGACCACACATAAGAAACTAGTAACATTACATTAGCATGTAACACATCTGTGACCACACATAAGGAACTGGTAACATTAGGTGACCATGAAACACATCTGTGACCACACATTAAGAAACGGGTAACATTAGGTTACCATGTAACACACCGGTAACCACACAAAAGAAATGGGTAACATTAGGTTACCATGTAATGCATCTGTGACCACATATAAGAAACTGGTAACATCAACTGCCTCTGAGAGGGGACTGGGGCATTTAGGGAGAAAGGTCCCCAACCAACACCGGACCTCAGCCTGGCACTGGGTCCCACCATGTCTTGCCAACTCTGATTTTATCGGACTCTTGAATGTGTACCCTGCCTTCCAACCCAATGTGATGCTAAGCTCTGTTCCCAGAATCCTCAAAGCTGTCTCTGCCCTGGCTCAAGCCAGTCCTGCTCTCCGGGAGCACCAGCCCCCGTTTCTGGTGAGTTCCTGCCAGCCACCCGGCAGGATCCCCCTTCAGCACATCCATCATGGCTCCTCATTACACACGCTTTTATATATTCTGACTCTTGAGCCATGGGAATAAGCCGCTCACTTTAAATTATAAAATAAAATTTCCTTAGAAGAAAATGTGAAGAAAAAATAACCATGCAAGTCAATGGTTTGGGGTAACCTGGACCGGAGAAACACAGGAAATGGAATCAAAGCCACCTGGCAGGGTGCTGCCCAGATGTGACCCCAGTGGGCCTGTGTGTCTGGCCAGCTGCTCACTTAGAAAGGGCTCATTCCAAGCAGGCAGAGCCAGGGGCTTGGCAAAGTAGAGCCTATCGAGTTTCAGCCTCAATTGGGTAGAAATTTCCCCTAAAATAAAGGATGGTATTACTTATTTCCAGCAAACAATTCCCCATGGCTCTGTTCCCCAGGCTGGTGCTGCTCACTGGGAGACTGAATTGTCTCACACACTGCTCTGTGTGTCTTTCATGGGACTGGGGGGTCCCCCCAGAGGGACAGGTCTGGGCTGTGGTGGACACAGATTCAGCCACAGCACAGACTTGAATGTAAACCAGAGCTGACCATTCAGCAGCAGCCGCCCTCCCCTGGGAGATAAAGGGTCAACAGGCCATTCAGGAGTTAATGTCACTAGAACAGAGACACTTGTGGAGCTACACAGTATTTCTCAGCACTTCTAAGCTGATCAGAAGGAGTGCTGGGGACTAATCCCAGAGTCCCCAACCCAACAGGAGAAAAACGGGTGTGTAAAACTAGAACTCTATTAAAAGACCAGACTTGATGGCTGGACAGAATCGAGGGTCCCCAGAAGACATGGCCCCTGGACTCTTAGCCCAGAGCTGAAACCAGTACCAAAGCCAACTCTTCAGACAAAGACCGGACTGGAGTACAAGACAGAGTGACAGTGACGGTGGCCAGGAACATCTTCTTGGCCTAAACATACACGTTAGGCTGTCTGAGCAGCTCCCGTCAGAGGCAAGATGAGAGGGCAGAGGGGGACAGGAGCCGGCTGAATAGACCCAGGAAAGGCAGGACGGAAAGGAGTGTGCTGTCACAGGGTGGCGAGAACAGGTGGAGTTCCACAGCAGTGAGTTCGCAAGTTTTGTGTGAGAAAGTGACTTGGACTCGAAACTTTCACTTAAAGCACAATAAAATGGTTGTGCGGTGGTTAAGCACTTGGCTGCTAACAGAGAGGTTGTGCCGGTCTGCTGTGATAAACATCACAGCCTTGGAAACCCTGAGGGGCAGCTCTAGGACTTCTGATCCGCAGACCCCAGCAGCACGGTTTTCAGTGCTACGTCGGCTAACGGCTAACAAAGAGGTCAGCAGTCGAAGTCCACTAGGTGCTCCTTGGAAACTCTGTGGTACAGTTCTACTCTGACCTCTAAGGTTGCTATGAGTCAGAATTGGCTCCAGGGCAGTGGGTTTGAGATTTTTCTAGGGTCGGTCAGAGATGGAATGGACCCCGCAACAACAAGCTCTTTTGAGGGGGGAGGTTTAAGAGTATCAGGAGATCCCTGGATGGTACAGATGGTTTTGTTCAACTACCAACTGAAAGGTTGCCAGTTCCAGCCCACCCAAAGGACACCAGAAGGCCTGGCCATCGCCTTCCACAAAGATGACAGCCAGGAAGACCCTGTGGTACAGCTGTACTACTCTACGAGTCGGAATCGACTCCACGGTAAGGGGTGTGGGGCTCTCTGTTTTCCAGATGATCACATGTGATCCCCGTGCTCGGCAACTGAGAACAAGAGCCAGTCAAGACTCAAGTCTTTGGTCAGACTTCCTGGGAAATGGGCACACTGTCAGAAACCAGTAGTGCTCAGGCTTGCTTCTCTGTAGGGGTCGTCATCCGGCACCGTCAAGTTGCTTCCAACCCACAGCGACCATCTGTACACACCACGAAACCCAGCTCAGTCTTGCACCGTGTCCGCAATCATTTTTATGCTAAGTCCGTTGTTGCACCCACCGTGTCAATCCATCTCCTTGAGGGTCTTCCTCTTCTTCACTGACCCTCCACTCTACTAAGCATGATGTCCTTGTCCAGGGAACGACCCCGCTGACAACACGTCCAAAACACATAAGACACAGTCTCTCCATCTTTGCTTCCCAGGAGCACTCTGGCTGGACTTCTTCTAGAACAGATCTGTTGGTTCTCTTGGCGGTCCACGGTGCATTCAACATTCTTCTCCAGCACCACAGTTCAAAGGCCTCAGTCCAGCCTTTGCATGCGTGTGACGCACACACGACCTTAACTGACATCACCTATAGGAAGACAGACACTACTGTCTGGGGAAGCCAGACTGAGACGGGGGCTGGCTCATCTGGCTGGGGGCTGGCTGGGGGTTCCAGTGGTCAGAACACCAGGCAGGGGACCCCACAGTACCTCTCTGTCCCCTGAGGAAATCCAGGGCTGCTCTCCAAGCCAAGATCCCTAAACTCAATCTCCAGGACTTCTGGGGAGTATTTGGGTGGGTAAACTTTTGTAAATTTCTCTGCTTCTAATACAGTCATAAGCTTAATGACTTATTTTTCTTGGAAACCGGGTGGGGAGATCACAAAAAGCAATCAGTGGGTTGAGTAAAAGAGGCTCTTTCTCCCCCCAAAAACTTTTAAGCATTTGTTTTTGTTGTTGTTGTTAAAATCTACATAACAAAGTATTTGCAGTTTTAATCATTTTTAAGTCACAAGTCAGCGACATTAATGACATTCACAATATTACACAGCCATCCCACCATCAATTTCCCAAAGTTTTCGCCCCTCCCAACAGAAGCTCCGAACCCCTTCAGCAGTAAGACCCCCTCCCTGCACCCCCTGGTGACCTCCAGTACACTTCTGTCTCTATGCACCTCCCTGTTCTAGATATGGAAACTTTGGTGGGACAGTGGTTAAGCGCTACCACTGCTAACCAAAAGGTTGGCGGTTCAAATCCACCAGGCACTCCTCGGAAACTCTATGGGGCAGTTCTACTCTGTATACAGGGTCGCTAGGAGTCAGAATTAACTCAAGAGCAGTGGGTTTGGTTTCAATGTTACACTAGGTATCTCACGGAAGGAAAATTACACATTACATTTCTTTGTGTCGGACTCATCTCACTCGGTGTTAACAAGGTCTATCTCACAGCTACAGTGTGAGGACTTCATTGGTCTTTACGGCTGAGCAACATTCCAGTGTACAGCTACACCTCACCTGTGCATGGACACCTGGACCTGTGGATGGATATCTGGCTGCCCCAGAATTTACAGGCATCTATTTTTTTAGTGAAGATACAGTGAACAGCAACTCAGTGTCAGCAGCGGGCAAGGCCCCAGGAAGACCCAGGTCACCAACAACAAACGAATGTGAGTGTTCTGGTTAGAGTTGGGTTGAGGTTGGGGTTGGGTTAGGGTTGGGGTTGGGTTAAGGTTGGGGTTCGGTTAGGATTAGGGTTGGGGTTGGAGTTCCGGTTAGGGTTAGGGTTGGGGTTAGGGTTGAGGTTAGGGTTAGAGTTAGGGTTAGGATTAGGGTTAGGGGTAGGGTTGAGATTGGGGTTGGGACTAGGGCTGGGGATGGAGTCGGGGCCAGGTTTAGGGTTAGGGTTGGGGTTAGTGTTAGGGTTACATTGGAGCTACAGCTATAGTTAGGCTTACGGTTAGAGCTAGGGCTAGGGCTAGGGTAACGGCAGGCTCAGAATGTCCCCCAAGGTAACCACGACAGTGCTCTATGAAGACACTGACCCCTGTGGATCAATAAGTTAGGATTAGGGTTAAGGTTAGGGCTAGTTCAGCGCATCCCCCAGGTGAACCACAGCAGTCCCCTGTGGATGAATTAAGTTTGCGTGGACAGGTGGCAGCAGGGAAGGAGTGACGCTGCACTGGGGGAGCGAATGAACCTGAGATCCGAATTTCAGCCCAGCTGTTGAGCTACAGACAGGGTGGTACAGTGCTGGTTACTCAATTTCTGAAGCTCAATTTTCACACCCAGGAAATGGAAGTAACATTCCCTACCTTCAGAATAGTCCCAACAATGAAGTTAAATCAAGGAGGCAAAATTTAAAACGACTAACACAGTGTCTGGGGTCCTTGGGTGGTGCAGTGGTCAGCACACTTGGCTGCTAACCAGGAGTCTGAGGCTTACAGTCCAGCCAGAGGCACCTGGAAGAAAGGCCTGGTGATCTACATCCAACAGTACAGCCACAGGAAACTCTACGGAGCCTAGTTCTACTCTGCGACACACGCACACGGTCACCATCATCAGTATCAACTCAAGGGCGGCGGTGGTTTGCATGCAGTGTCTTCCTTGCCAACTCCCAGCCCGCACAGCTCTCCTGGGGCTCCATGCCTACCTTCTCCTTCCTCCCTTCTCAGGAGCAATGAGACCCCCAACCGTTGTTACAGCAGGGTGCTTTTACAAACACAAGCAGTCAACGACATCCCTGGGAAAGCTCTGTTCAGTAACAAGCAGAAGAAAGGGAAGCACACCACCGCCATCAGTGCCCCCATCTAGGCCAGCACTGGGCGCTGGGGACCATCACAGGACCAAGGGTCAACCTTCTGTCAAGTGTCCGCTCCATTCAGGAAGCTGTCGTAAGATGCGTCGTTTCGCCTAGACCATCTGGGTTTCTGGTTTACCACAGAGGGCACCGTCTGATGCATTTCACTGGCACGCTCAGATGCCAAGGATTCAAGGACCCAGAGTGGAAGCAGGGTTTTCTCCACTACTCTGTTACCCTCCCTGCCCCTCCTGTGGGGAGGAGCCACCTTCTAGGAGTCCCTGGATGGTTCAAAGGAAACCCTGATGGTGTGTGGTCGTTAAGAGCTACAGCTGCTAACCAACACGTCGGCTGTTCAAATCCACCAGGTGCTCCTTAGAACCTCTACAGGGCTCTGTCCTATAGGGTCCCTGTGAGTCATAATCGCCTGCACGGCAGTGGGTTTTTTAGTTTGGATGGTGCAAAGAGCTTAGAATCACACTCAGCTGATAACCAAAAGGTTGGAGGTTCAATCTATCCACAGATGCCTCAGAAGAGATGCCTGGAGATCGACTGCTGAAACTCAGCCACTGAGAACCCAATGGAGCACAGTTCTGCCCTGATGTCCAGGGAGTCACCACAGTGTCAACCCCGCTGCAACTGGTCGTTCATGCTTCCCCAAAAGAAGAAGACACAGCAAAGAAACAACTTTCAAACGCAGTCCAGAAGGTCAGTACCAAGCACCTCACCCCGTCAGAGTGGCCAGTCCATGTGCCCACGCACATACACACAGCACTTCCCAGAAGTCCCTCAAATAGCCTCTCATCCATGAGACTGGTGGCCACTTCCCACTGGGGGCAAAGGGCTGAATTGTCTTGAATACAGTCTGCTCTAAGCAATTAGGACGAAAGAGTCACTCCACGGTGGAAAGTCACATTCCTGGAGGTCTGCTTGGCTAGAGGAAGTGGTCTGCTGACAGGGTCTGAGCCCACCCAGCCAAAGTCACCTGGGTGCCACCCATTCCCTTGGCCTTTCGTCTTTGCCCACCTGTCCATCTGCACAAAACCACAGGACCAAGCAAGAGTCAACCTTCCGTCAGTGTCTGCTCCATCCAAGAAGCTGCCATAAGATGGTTTTGGCCTGGACCATCTCAATCCCTGAGATCCGTGAAATAATCTTAACAGAGCCCAGAAGTGATGAGGGAGATGCGGACCAATGAGTTGACGGCCTGGGTACCAGCCCCCTGAAGAATTCAGCCAGATAAAGCCTCTCCAACAGAAGGTGCTGCCCTGACCATGGTGTCTAGTCTCCACCCCTCCTCCGTTCCCCATATGGTCCAGGTCTGCGCTCCCTGTTCAGAGGGCTCAAGAGAACCTCCCAGCTTCAAAGAATTCAACTGCAGAATTAATGACTTAACAGCCCTGGTCCTGATGAGGCTGCCACACCCATCTGCCAGATGACACAGCACAGAGAACTGGAAGGGGGAACCCCAGTGGGGGCACTTCTGGCCCCACAATCCCATCCAGCAAGCCAGTAATGTGACCACACCACAGACTCCCATCACGGCCACCATCACCGCCCAAATCTAGGTCAGCACGGGACACTAGTGACCCTCATAAGAATCGACTCTCCATCAGAGCAAAGAGGACACCAGGAGGCCGAGATCACAGGTGAGGGTTGATGAGGCCATACAGGACCCAGCTCCAAACCGGGAGATGCCTTAGAAGATGTCTTCTGCCCAAATCATCTGTCTTCGCTTTCCTGGTTTACCACGGAGGGCACCCTCTAATGTGTTTCACAGTTACCCTGTACACTTGGGTGCTGATGACTCAAGGATCCAGAGAGGCACTGTCCAACTCTGGCTGCCTGCGACTTCCTCTGTTCATCCCAGGGAGGACACAGGAGGCTCGGGGCAGGACCATGGGTCCAGCACATCTCACATTCAAACCTCTTGCTTCAGTTTAGGATGACTTTGCCCTGGTGGGACAAAGCGAAAAAAAATTACAGTCATCTAAAGTGTAGTAAAAATGTCACATGTAATTCCATTATACACACACACACAGACACACACATGTAGGTATATAAAAAGAAAGAAAAAATTTCTAAGAGACTCTGTCCATTAATGTGAAGTTAGCATTGGCTCCTTCACGCATGACACAACGCCATGCTCCTCAGTCCCACGCCGTCCTCATGGTCACTGGTGTGCTCGAGCCCCCTGTTGCAGCCACCGTGTCAGTCCACCTCACTGAGGGTTTCCCTCCTTTGGAAAACCTTCTACTTTACCAGCCATGGCGTCCTTTCCCAGCGATGGGTCCCCTCTAACACATGCCCAGAGTAAGCCTAGCAAAGCCTCACCATCCTTGCTTCCAAGGAGTGGTCTGCCTATAACTTCTTCCAAGACCAATTTGTTTGTTCTTCTGGCCATCCACATGTACGTTCAACATTCTTCACCATCACCATTGTTTAAAGGCATCAGTTCTTCTTTGGTCTTCTTATTCATTGTCCAGCTTTCCCATGCTGTGATGGTCAAGACTGTGAGTCAACTTGCCTGGGCCATGATTCTCAGGTGTCTGTATGTGACCATGCCCATGACTGCATCTGTTATGAGTAGACAATCATTCTAAAGGGAGTTGCAGTCCTATATAAGCAGATAGTCTAGCTTTTTGCCTGTTCTGGATCCTGCAGCTGCCTTCTGTTCATTGGATTCCCAGCTCTTGGGATGTATTAGCTTATCTGCAGATTTTGGAATTCATCCATCTTCACATCCTGAGAGTGGGTACTTGGCTCTCTGACCTTCCTATCTTAGGTTCACCAGCCCCTGTCACTATGTGAATCAAGAGAAGCCTCCATTCCGATCCACAGACTTGGGACACTCCTGCCGGTGGGAACTGACCGTGTGAACTGTTTCCTTGATACACATCCCTCTCTGTGTACCATGGATTGAACTGTGTCCTGCCAAAAATGTCGGTAACAATTTGGCCGGGCCACATTGTCCTCCAGTTTATGATTTTCTGGGGTCACTATGAGTTGGACACAACTCGACGGCAGTGGGTGTGGGTTTTATGATTTTCCTATGCTGTAATGTAAATCCTAATCTCGGCCTGTGGAACAGATTGCATTGGGTTAAAGAGGTTTAAGACGGGACTGTAACACCCTTCCTAAAGTTACCTCCTTGCTCCAATGTAGAAGAAGTTCCCTTGCAGTATGGCTTCCACCATCTCTTATCCTACAAGAGGTAAAAGGAAAGGGAAGCAAGCAGAGAGTTGCGGACCTCATACCACCAAGAACGAAGCACCTAGAATACAGTCCTTCAGATCTGACGTTCCTGCGCCAAGGTGCTCTCAGACCAAAGAAAGGCTGACGCAATAAGAGGATATCTTCCTCCAGAGCCGGCAAAGAGAGAGGGCATTCCCCTGGAATGGGCACCCTGAATTCAGACTTCCAGCCTACTAGAGTTCATGAGAATACACTGTGCTTTGTCAAAGCCATCCACTTGTGGTATTTCTGTTAGAGCAGTACCAGAGGACTAAGACACTCTGTATTTACACACTTGACTGATTCGACTCTCTGGAGAACTTGGCCTAAGACATACGCAGAAGGTGTGACGGACAATACCACTGCTTCGGTCAGGAGTACCTTGGTCATCAAAGTAACATCTTTGTTTTTTTAAAGAGTCTTTGGTAGAACATATGCCCAGTGCAACACATCACTGGATTTTTTGACTACAGGTTCTGTGGACACTGATTATTGATGTAAGTAGAATCAAATCTTACGGAACTTCAATTTTTGTGGGTTTTGGGGGGGCAAGAATCAACATATTTTCTGTATGAGTTCATCTTATATGTGGCTCATATGTATTTTATTAAGAAGCTATCATGGTTTTGAGAGTGTCTATACCTCCTTCTTGTATCATCGTTCATACCCTCTCTAAGACAGTGTGCCCAAATTACCCATCTTGGTACTTCTAATGTTAATCTGCCTTTTAAAATTTGTTCTTTTTTTTTTAGTTGCGTTTTTATTGTAGTTAAGTGAAAGTTTACAAACCAAGTCAATTTGCTGTACAAAATCCCCAAACACCCGTCTCTATGCAACTCTCTCTGTTCTCCTTACCCCGTGAGGAGGTACCCTGTACTTCCGGTATTCCCTCAACCAGCACCTGTCTCCTCCTCTCAACCCTCCCCTCTCCCCCTTAGAGAGGAACCAGTTGGACAGCCTCATATGTATATTAAGCCAAGAAGCACACACCGCCTGCATCACTCTGTGTCCCACAATCCAATCTATTCTTTGTCTGAAGAGTTGGCTTCAGTACTGGTTTCAGCTCCAGGCTAGCAGCAAGTCCAGGGGCCATGTCCTCAGGGGACCCCCTAGACTGTTGGACCATCAAGTCTGGACTTCTAATACAAGAGCTTCAGTTTTTTTTTCTCCATCTCCCATGACGCTGTTTAGTGGTGCAGTGGAGTCCAGGAATTTTGGAATCAGAATATTTTAAACTAGATGCCATTTAAGTTCCCAACTTGTCTCAGAGATTTAAAAAAAAAAAAACTGGACCCTGATGATGGCCCCAAATTACAAAACTGGTTATTGTGGATGGAATGACCTGGTCTTCTGTCCCCAGCAAGGCCTTCCTTGTGCTGTCCAGACAGGTACACCAAGAGGCCTGCTCACAGGTCAAGACCAAACCCATGTGAACTGAGTCTTTAGAAGGCAAATGAGCATCCCAGATGTCTTGCTGGCTGGGGTTCACTGTATGACCGTCACGTCTGAATCACTGCATTCAGAGAGGGCAGCAATTTAATCAGCTCTACCGAGAAATCTAATATTTAGCTTTGGAATGTGGGGTATACACAATTCCCACCTTTCCTCTGGAGAGACTACCTCTGTCCCCAGCATTCACACTTGAAGGGCCTGTCTGGGCTGGTCAGAAAGGACCAAGGCATCCTGGGCCCCAGGAGAAGCCTGACTTTGGTTACTGCACACACACCCTGTGGGGGAGGAACTCCAAGTGTCTCCCAACAAAGATCCTTGCAAGACTCTGCATAAGAGAAACCAAGATCTGCCAAGCAGGAACCAGGTATGAAGGTGCTCCAGCCTCCTGGGGGAGCTCAAGGGCCCCAAGTTCGAAGACTCTCGGCTCTGCACTGTCCGTGTCATCTGCAGCTGGTCTGCATGTCTCTTCCCTGCTCCCTACCCGAGCTAAAAACTTCTCACAGCTGCTTCTCCGTCTCAGGTGTCTTGGTGACGAAGACACTACCAGTACAGCATAGGTAGAAATCTATTACAGTGGATATACGACTCTTAGGCCATCACCCATCTGTCAGTCTGCCACACTGCGGTACGTGGAGCTATGATGCTGGAAGGATGGCATCAATATTTCAAATACCAGCAGGGTCACCCACGGGGGACGGGTTTCACTGGTACTTACAGACTAGGAAAAAGGCCTGGTCACCTACTTTTGAAAGTAAGCCAGTGACAACCTCACAGATTACACTAGAACACTGTCTCCAAAGGGCTAGAAGACAGACTCAAACATACCAGTGCTTATGAAGGCGTTCAGGCCCGAGCAATGTTTTACTATGTTACACCCAAAGTCATAGTGAATCAGGGCCAACCCTGCAGCAACTGACAACATTGGGGGGCCTCACAGAAAGGAGAACTTACCTAGAATTGCAGGTTTTCTCATCTATCAATTCTGAGGGGTGAACTCTGGTCCTTTAGACATCCCCAACATTCCAGAAATAACTCCATCTGCTAAACATTCTGGAAATCCCAGTGGAGAAGTTGGAACCAGCCCATCCACTTCCCCAAGGCAATCTCTAATCCTTAGGAGACAGTGCTTCCACACAGATAAAGGACTTCTGGTCTCTCCCATGGATCGATGGCTAATCCTACAGTGAGCACAGCCTGGGTCTCCCAAAGGGAGCAGCCCCTTCCCATGTTAAGTATGAGCATGCCCATGGTGTGCTGTCTGTCTGGACTTGCAATGAGAGTTACAGGCTTTGGCTTGCTGAGAAGTGCACCGAGGAGGGAGCCCAGGTCTACAGGGGAGAACGGCTCTGTGCCAGAAACTGGTGAGGGTGAGCCCAAGATGTAAGCATTTGCTGGGAGCTAGGAGGCCTGAGGTTGATGTTCTGTTAAGGGTGC
Organism: Heterohyrax brucei; assembly: GCA_028571685.1. Lineage (NCBI taxonomy): Eukaryota > Metazoa > Chordata > Mammalia > Hyracoidea > Procaviidae > Heterohyrax > Heterohyrax brucei. Next base: position 78,918,602 of record CM053148.1, on the reverse strand, counting down.
TGGGATCAGGTGGAAACAAACAGTGGAGGTGGTTGTATAATCCAAAGATGAAGCAATAAACTGAGTAAGAAATCAGATGTGCAACATCACAACAGACCCAACTGACTGGAAAGAAGATAAAGCTAGAAGACACAGATATGGATACATTTCTAGAAACACACCATGGACCTAAACCAACAGAGGTACAACAACCAAATACACCTATAACAAAAAAACGAGATTGCAGAGGCAATTTAAAACTCCCAATGAAGAAAGGCTTCCCAGGAGAATTCTACCAAACTTCCAAGAAGAGTTAACACCAGGGCTATTAAAGGTCCTTTAGAGCATAGGAAAGGATAGAACACTGCCAAACTCACTCTAAGAAGCCAGCAAAACCCTGATGCCAAAACCAAGTGAAGACACCACAAAAGAGAAAATTATAGAATTTCCCCATAAACAGAGGCAATGTGAGGGACATGACTGGTATTACCAAACTGTTACGTATAAAAGTTGTTCAACTGGTAAATCATTTGTTGTATATTTTTACCACAGTAAAACATTTTTTAATTTAATTTTTTTTAAAAGAGGTGGAATTTAATCTTCAGAGAATACAAGGGAATCTCAGAAGAGCAGGACTGTCAGAGAAGGAGCGAACAATCCCTTCCTTATAGTGTAACTTCAAATGCTCATTCACCTCCAACTTTCCAAGGACAGGTGCATCTTGTCAAACAACAGATGTCTCAGACGGATGCCAGCTACCATCTGGTCATTTCAGACCCTGCCCTGAGAGCAGTGCACTCCTCATCCCAACTCAAAATGTCAGTTTAGGAAACAAAACTAGCTTCGGGGGCTGGGATCCAGGGTGCCCGTCTGTCAGTTTTAAGAAGACACAGGATGGAAACATGAAATCGTGGGTTGGGACACCTCAAAAACAGGTCCCAACTCCTAGTTCCTGGCACAAACCCACCAAATGGTCCTCAATGTGAATGTCTTCAGCTACAGAGGGACCCTAGAAGGAGACGCGTGGAGGACCCCAGGCTGGTTCTCCCGTGTTCAGCTCCCAAGTCACCCCTCTTGTGTTCAGAGGCTAGTGCTACACTCTAGCCTACAATTTTCCCAGGACGCAATGCACACTAATAACTAGTCCTTGGTCCAGAAAAGAAACTTCTACAGGAACATGTCACCTGTCCAGAGAGGCCATCACAACTCGACCGCTGTGGTCTTCTCAGCACAACAGACGTTCCATCCCGACCCCATGAGACTGGGCTGACACCCCTCAGAAAAATCACTTATAAGGAGCCTAGACTTCAGTCAAGAGGCAGTGATTCAGAAGCAAAGATGTCACTTTGAGGACGTGAGGTGTGCCTTACCCAAGACGTGGCATTTCAGTCCTCTGATATTCATGTACAAGCTGGTCAATGAATAAGGACAACCCAAAAATCACTGATGCCACTGAATTACAGTGTTGGTGCAGAACACTGACTACTTCATGGACTTCCAGAAGAATGAACAAATCTGCCTGGCAAGAAGTACAGCCAGGATGTGTTTCTTAGAAGCAAGGATGGCAAGATTCCATCTCATATACTTTGGACATTATTAGGAGGGATCAGCCCTTGGAGCAGGATATTATGTTCAGCAAAGCAAAAGTAGAATCCCAAGATACACAGCTAAGGACAAACCAGCTTCAATCACAGCTTAAACACAGACAAGCTGGGTGATCTCAAGGCCAGGAGACACCCACTCACTCAAATGTCCTTGTCTATAAAACTGAGATAATGAGTCCACCTGTGATGATGCAATTACTTGTCTGTGTGGTCTTTCTCGCCACGGTCTTGTGAACTCCCACTCAGATGACTGGGTGGGACAAGGTGATAGGGTAACTGCAGCCTATCAACGGGATCAGTCAGGTTGGTCCTAAAAGAGAGCCAATTCCAACTATGGACAGTCCTTGACATAGCACAGAAAGGGGTGTGCGGATCAAGAACTCTATTAAAATTAAGACCAGACTTGATGGTCTGACAACCTAGAGGGTCCCCTGAGAACAGGGCCCCTGCACCTGCTGCTAGCCCAGAGGTGAGACAACTACTGAAGCCAACACTTCAGACAAAGATTGGACCACACTAAGGTACGCAGAGTGCTGCAGGTGGTGTGTGTACTTTATAGTTTAATATAGATGAGACTGTCAGAAGTGGGAGCAGGAGGGACCCAGCAGTAGGACATGGGGCAGTGTACTCCCTGCCCCACAGAGAAAGCTGAGTGTCCCATGCAGAGGCCGTGGGCCAGGGAGAGGTGTGCCTCTGAGCATGACTGAGAAGAGACTGTCCTGATGGAAGAAATATATCCTGAGCGTCCTGAGCCTGAACCCGAATTGGTACATCCATAATAAACCCCATAATCGTGAGTAGGGTCTCTGAGTTCTGTATGGCCGCTTCAAATGAATCACTGGCCCCAGCAAAGAAGAAGAGAGAGAGCGCCATGAGAAGGACAATGGTGTCACAGTTGGTCCAGATGGTGGGGAGAGGAGGCACGTGTCTGGCCTCCATCACGTGAAAATCAGCTTTGGGCTACTGATCTTCGTTCTCCTGCCTCTTGTGGGGCTGGAGGAGGTCGTCCCCACCCCACAGTGCTGTCCTAAGGACAAAATGACATAACTCAGGTTATACGAAGCCAGCTGCCGCCCAGACACTTCTGCCTACATGTGTCAGACTAGAATGCTGCTCCATAGGGTTCTCCAAGGCTGGTTTCCTCAAAGCAGGTCACCAGATCTTTCTTCCAAGGCATCTCTAGGACCCCTCACACCCCCGCCCTCTTAGCCGGCAGCCGAGTGCCTGAACCTGGGAACCACCCAGGAAGCTCAGCCGTCATGGGAGAGATGATTACCAGCATGAATAATTAAGAGGATCGTGCCAAGTCTAATAGGTGTTAAAAGATGCCAAGAAAAAGGAGTGCCAAGAGAATCTGAAGACCAGAAGACCCAATCGCCAGATACCACTAGGAGCCGGAGAGACATCTGGAAAAAGTAAAATGTGTTCTGTAGAAGCCAAATCAGCTGACGCCACCAGAAAACACTCAAGGTTCTCAACCAGAAAGATGACAGCTTTAATCCGGGCGACTGTGAGGCCGGTGGAATCACCAGGACACCCACAGTGGGTAGACAGAGGCCAGTGGAATCACCAGGACATCCACAGTGTGTAGGTACAGTAGAGAATCATGAACAAAGACAATCAGTGAGTCAGCACTACCTCTTAGCTGTTTCCATCTCTGAAGTGTTTGGAGCTGCAAAGATCTTCCCCCCAAAAACCCACAGCCGTTGAGTCGGATCCGACTCATAGCAACCCTATAGGTCAGAGCAGAACTGCCCCGTAGAGTTTCCGAGGAGTGCCTGGTGGATTTGAACTGCCCATCTTTGTTTAGCAGATATAGCACTTAACCCATGTGGCACGTCACCAGGGTTTCCGGAAAGATCTTCACAGGTTCCTGTTTCTACTTGCCTTAAGAAAGGTGACCTCAGATCACACAGCCAGTGGGAGGCAAAGCTCTGATCACAGCCCAGGCACTGGTGACAGCCCAGCGTCCATCCTCTGCACCCCAGTCCCACTTCCTTCTCTTCACAGCAGGCAGCAGGCAGCTCCCCGGGCAGCCTCCCCATCCAGATCTTGCCCCTGCAGCCCTCTCTCTCAGCGATCTCTCTTACCGCATCACCGCTGCAGGCACATGTATGGGACCTTTTGGAGAACTGTATCACACTTCTCTTCAGCCAGTTGCCAACTCCGTCAGCTCTGAGTCTGAGAGATCACGTGTGGCTCGGAACCTAGAACTGTGTGCTCTGTGACATCAGGTGAGGAGGCAGGGTGTTCCAACACTGTTACTCACTTACTGGCTAAAAACTCCCTCACAGACAACTAGGCCATTCAATGAGAACGTTTCACTGTGCCACCGCACACAACGGGCATTCCAGAAAGAGTTCCAAAACGGCTCTGAAGGGTCAACTAGGTGCTGGCATTGGTGGACAGCTTCCCACAGGAAGGAATTTGAAGGTGACCGCAGAGATAATTTAGCAATGAGGTATGGAGCACTCTGAACAACTATGTTTGTGGACTTCTGTCAGCTCTCATATAGGGTTTTCAGCAGCTGACTTTTCAGAAGCAGATCACCAGGCCCTTCTTACAAGGTGCCTTCTTGGTGGCCCCGAATCTCCAGCCTTTTGACTGGCAGCCAAGCACTTCAATTACGCGCACAAACCAGAGACCCCGCCCCTAACTACAATGAAAAGAAAAGCAAGTTTCTTTTTTATTTAACTCATAATTATTCCACACTAACTGCATGCTAGGAGCCTTGGTGGCACGATGGCCAAGAGCTATGACCGCCCAACGAGAGGTCAGCAGTACGACTCCGCCAGGGGCTCACCGGAAACCCCGTGCCACAGCTCTACGGGCTGCTGTGAGCAGCTCAGAAGCCATTCAACAGCAACCGCTTTGGGTTAACATTGTTTGTTTGATCTAACCCCAGGTTAAGACTTGCACCAAATATTTGGGGTACAACCCCTAGTGAGGCAACATCTTCCTGGGTTCCCATTGTCTTGGTGCCTACCGTCTAGTGGACAGCATCCTGGGAAAGTGTCCCCTTCTCCCTCTGTTCTGTGCAGGACCGTGAGAGAATATGTACACGCCCCAGAAAGGTGCAGTGCAGTGCAGAAACATGATGGAAAAGGCATGTCATGATTGGGGTCTGGACAAGGCAAAGACTGAAAACTAAAGGTGAGCAAGGAAGAGGAAAAACAGACCTCTGCAAAAGGGCCCTGAGCTCAGATGGAGAGGGGGAGGGACAGGGTGACAGGTACTGACAGAACTCACCAGGAGGACAGGAGCTGACATCAATCCATTCATCAGAAGGCACTTTAGCTGGCAACCTGGAGGTGAGGGTGGAGTGTGGGAAACACCCTATACTGAGATTCTTCTGCATTTTTTCTTGGGGTGGGAACAGGAGTGATGGAGAAATAAAGAAGTGGAATTTCCTCTAGACATCTGTGCCCGACCAATCCCTGACGGAGGACCCTGGGTAGAACAAGCAGTCATGTGCTTGGCTGCTTAGCAAAAGGTCATCACCGTAAGCTGGAATCGACCGAGTGACAGCTGGCTATTGAGCACAGAAGTGGTTCAGTCCCTGGTTGTACAGGGGTTAGTGCTATGGCTGCTAACCAATGGGTCAGCAGCTCTGTGGAAACTATGGGGCATGAGGAAACCCTGCCCCTGAAATTCAGGGAGGTCATTGAGAAAACTCTGTCCCTGAAATTCAGGGAGGTCATCTTATCCAATCGTCAGACCTCACCGTTAGCTGAAGACAGCCTGGTATGCATGCCCCACAGGGATGATCAAAAACAGCCTGGTAGGCCCCACCTGGTATAACCATAAAACCATCAGTAACTTTCTGCCTGTCTTCCCCACCCTCCTACATGAAAGGCCTTCCCTTATCAAAATCTTGACTATAAACAAACCTTACCCTCCCTCTTCTAATCCACACTTCTTCCTATCAGATCATAAAGCCACTCTCAGCTCAGACCTCACTCTTTTTCTCTTCCAATAAACGTCACTGGACCCTTGGACTGGTGTGTCTCTGCCTGTTTCCAGCCACCCTCTCCCCAACAGGGCAGTTCTACTCTGTCCTATAGGGTCGCTGTAAGTCCAAATCAACTAAAGAGCAATGTGTTTGGCTTGGGGAGTTTTGGTGGTTTGGTGGCAGAATTCTGCCTTCCATGCAGGAAAGACCCAGGTTTGATTCTTGGCCAACGCACTTTTGGGTAAAGCCAGCACCCGGCTGTCAACAGGGGCTCGTGTGTGGCCATGCTGCTGTAAAGGATTCTGCAGTTTTCAAACTAAGAACGGCTGAGAAGTGGCCTGGAAGCTGCCTTCTAAAACTCAAGACCATGGAAACCCGATGGATGACACGGCCTGACTCCACCAGGGATGATGGAGTTACCAGGACTTGGGAGCCACTTGGCGGCAGCTGGCCATGACAAACCACTCACTGCCCAGCTTGCTGGTCCGAGCCTCAGCTCCCTGCCTCCTAGAGGCATGGGGTCCTTAGGCTCCATCAGTGACCCCTGTGCTGAAGGGACCCAGATCCCAGAATCCCCACCACGGCTGCATGCACTGTCCAGAGTCACTTTAACACGCGCACAGAGTGGGTGACTCCCACGGCAGCGGTGCACATTCTCCAAGTTCTCCTGGAGGCTGGCCACCCGAACTTGAACAATCAGCAGGACCCTGCTCCCTCGGAAGTTTGTGAGATACTTTCTCGTCCCTCCCAGCTTCCAGAGGCTTCCGGCAGTCCTCAGCATTCCAGTAGGGCTGGCATCACTCCAGTCTCTGCCCCCACCCTCCCACGGCTGTCTTCTTTCTGTGTTCTTCTGTCCCTGTCTCTTTTATAAGGACACTACTGGGAAGGGCTGAGGACCTACCCCTCCCGTCTGGCCCCAGGCTAACAGAACCCTCTGGTGACCCAGTTACTTTCTCCTGTGGAGTTTTTGTTGATACCGTTTTTTTTTTTTTTGACTAAAGGAAGGCAGAACCAATTCAGAATTTTCTTCTAATGAGTTATGGATTTTGACACCCATTATCTGGGACCGCTGTTTTCCCAACTAATGCTGCAATAAATCCTACTGATAGGAAGCAATGATAAAATCGTTTTGTTGTTGTTTTAATTTCCTGAAAATCTGCAAAACATGGGATAAAATGTGAAGACACCTGGCAACGGCTGCATAGACCCTTAACTCTGCCGCCTCAGCCTTTTTACCAGTTTTCATGGAACTTTTCAAAACACCATATACCGCATTCCTGCCCTGCTGCCAAGGCTATACTTCCAGCCAAGGGATTATTTATCTGAGGAAAATTTCCACCGCAATGCATTCTTCCTTATTGTAAAAGTTGTAGTAACAATTCAAATACACAAAACTGAAGGAACTGGAGTCTTGCTACAATTAGCACTACGGTGCATTCTTCATGATAAAAGCAGTACTTACAACTAAGAGCAGAAACTGGAATTCTACAGAACTGCTCGGTGGCGCACTCCACCACTACATGCAGAAGCAATGATTGTGCCCTAAGGTTGAGTAAAAACCAAACCAAACCCACCGCCCTCATGTCCGACTCAAAGCAACCCTACAGACCAGGTCAAACTGCTGTGCAGTTTCCAAGGAGCACCTGGTGGATTTGAACTGCCGACCTTCTGGTTAGCAGCTATCCTACTCAACCACTACGCCACCATGGTTTCCCTGAAAGTAGGGTAAGAATTACTTATGAGGGTGTCGAGCCCTGCCACCTGCCACTAAGCCCTACCTGTTAAGATGGGCGTTCACCCCAGGGAGACTCGCCCTTCCAGCTGGAGGTGTCTCGTGCCACTTGGATGTGTTGCATGGCACTAGAGACCCCTCTGCAAGTGACATGGAGGATGGCAGTGGACACTGAGGTGCCGGAAGGAATGTGGAGTTCCAGGAGTCTCCCAAAGCCCCCAGGTCCCCCTCGCCCAAGGCCACGTGAGTGCCAAGTCACCTGCCTGGCACATGCGTCCCTCCCCCGCCAGCTTCCTGGCACCCAAGAGTTCCAGCGCCCAACAGCGCACCTCCCCCATCACCACCAACACAAACACCCACTCCCAGGCACTAGCAAAAATAACCAGCCGTTTCATAGCAATGCCTCACCCCCTCTGCAGGCGAGGGGGCTGGGAAGGGCACCCCTCCTGCTCCCAGGAGGCAGGGGAGGTGAAAGAACAGGTGGACCGGGCAGCTGGCGAGTGGCCACTTCTGCAGCAGCCCCACCTGGCAGCCGAGTGACATCGCACCTTCCTCTCCCCTGGCAGCCCAACTGCCTGGCACCACAGAGCTTCCGGCCAGCAGGTCCCCGGGGCTCTGGACTCTGGCCATGAGTCATCTGATGACGTCTGTCTCCATGCCCAATTCCAAGCCCCACCCACAGGATCTGTGCTTATTGATTCAAAGCAGGTGCCCCACTGCCCGGCTGGGAAGGCACCCAAGCTGACCCCCACCGTTAGAGACTGAACTGTGTCCCTTCAAATTGTGTGTCAGCTCAGGTAGTTCAGGATTCCCGGTATTGTGTGGCTATCCATCCCTCTGTGACCCGACGTGACTGTAAATCCGGTGACGCTAACGAGACAGGACTCATCTATAGCATTAGGTTGTAATGGGAGTTAATCTCTTTTAAGATATAAAAGAGAGAAGCCAGCACAGAAGACAGGGACCCTCGTGTCACCAAGAAAACAGCACCAGGAGTGGCTGGCTTCAACAAAGAGAGACATACTTCTCCACAGTCCAGGAGGCTACAAGTGCAAATTCAGGGCATGAGCTCCAGGGAAAGGCTTCGAGGAAGGTCCATGCGACATTTCAGTCCTCTCCTGGTCAGGAAGCATCTGAGCACAGGAACCTCAAGTCCAAAGGACACACTCAGCTCCCAGCTCTGCTGTCCCCGTGTCTCTCTGCTCACTTCTCTCTTTTATATCTCAAAAATGATTGGCTTAAGATGCTATTCAATGCTATAGACCTCATCTGCGTAACTGTTGCTAACGTATCTTATTAAATTATAGGGACAGAATTTACAGTACACGAGAAAATGCCATCCAGTGACAAAATGACGGATGTTTACACAACAACAGGAATCACAGCCTAGCCAAACTGCTACACACATTTTGCAGGGGACATGAGTCAGTCCATGACACAAACTCACCGCTGTCAAGTTCATTCTGACTCACAGCGACCACAGGGACAGGGTGCAACTGTCACATAGAGTTTCCAGGGCTGTAACCTTTATAGAAACAGACTCTCCTTCAGAGTAGATGGATTTGAACTGCCGACCTTTCCATCAGCAGGAGAGCACATTAAGCACTGCACCACCAAGGCTCCTTCTTTGCTCCACTGGGGGGGAAGAAAAAACCCACTGCCGTCAAGCTGATTCCAAGTCCTAGCAGCCCTACAGGACAGAGCAGAACTGTCCCACAGAGTGTCCAAGGAACGCCTGGTGGACTTGAACTGGAGACCTTCTTATGGTTAGAAGGTCTCCTAATCTGCAATCAAACCCTAAACTGGGTAGTGTAATACGTACTGGCAGACTGAGCCCCTCAAAACACTTCACCATGTATAGAAAGCCTCAAAGATTGCTTTTTTAAAAACTTTTAAAAACCAATTTGAGGAGGAGAACAACAGAGGAGTTGTGATAGAGACCCTGTAACCAGACTGCGAGGGTTCAAATCCCGCTCTGACACTGGCTTGCCGTCCACCTGACCAAGGCCCGGTCTCTCACTCAGCTTCTCAGTGTCCCTCATCTGTGAAATGAGAATGATCATCACCTGCTGTAAAACATGGTATGCACTGGCAGTTCAGTGGCAGCATTCTCGCCCTCCGTGTGGAGACCTGGGCCTGATTCCTGGCTGGCCACCCGCCGTCTGTCTGTGGCGGCTGGTGTGTTGCTGTGACGTAAACAGGTTTCAGCTTCCACACTAAGACAGATAGGAAAAAAGATCTGGTGATCTAAAAGTCAGCTGATGAAAACCCCATGGACCAGGACAGTCTGATTCCACTGGGGACGGGTCACTGGGAGTCAGGGACCAATCAGACAGTCACTGACAATGGTGAAATATATATACAACATGTGCAAATACAGTGAAACCTGCAGAAGCCGGGACTGGGTGTTCTCATCAGCAAGTGCTGCTCTACCAGGGATCCCACCAGTGGATGGCTTTAGCATAGAAAAGTTTATTCTTTTTAAAAAAAAGTTTTGTTTTTTTTATTATGATTGACTGAGGATATACAAGCCCATATAAATTTGCATAACTGCCAACGAGTGGCTCCCACTGCTCTCCCTGCCCAGTGACAGCACACTCTTCCTCTCCGTTCTGTGCATGTCATAGCCTCCTAACAATCCCCTATCTCTTCCTCTCCACCCTCTCCCCTGCATCCAATAAGAGGTCAGCAGGATGACATCCTGTACATGCATGGAACCATAAAGTGCACACATGACACAGTTGCTCTGTGTCACCAAGTCCAATCCATTTCTGCCCAAAGAGTTGACCTCCATTATGATTTATGGACAGGGGCAGCATCAGGGCCAGGAACCATGCTCCCAGGGGAATCCCAAGGCCCCTGGACCATCAACTGCGGTGAAATGTTTATTCTTCCACAGTCCAGTAGGTTACAAGCCCACATTCAGGGTGTCCACTTCAGGGGAAGGGCTTTTCCTCTGTTGCCTCTGCAGGAAAGTCCTCGTGTTGGTCTCTGGTCAGGGAACATCTTGGTGCAGGAACCTCAGGTCTAAAGGATGCACTCTACTCCCGGGGCTGCTTTCTTCACGGTGTGAGGTTCCCAACTATTGGCTGGCTTCCCTTTCCTTTTAGCTTTCACAGGACAGAAGGATAAAAGGTGGCAAGCCACACTCCAGGGAAACTCCCTTTATAGAGGAGCAGGAAGGTGGTCTTAGGAAGGGATTTACAGTCCCACCCTAATCCTCTTTACCATGCAGCATAGGAAAATCACAAAAGGAAGTACAGTCATAAAATATTGGGAATCACAGCCCAGTTAAGCGACCACACACACGTTTTCGGGGGGACACAGTTTAATCCACAACACTGAGTAAGAGAAAACTGTCGGCAAAGAAAACTCAAATATTTTCTACCAACAGAGAGTGTTGTGGTTAAAGTGCTACAGCCGCAAACCAAAAGGCTCTCAGTTCAAACCCCGCAACTGCTCCCTGGAAACTCTATGGGATAATTCTGCTCTGTCCTATAGGGCCTCTATGAATCAGAATATACTCCACAGCAGCGGGTTTGGCTTTTTAATATAGAGCAAGGAAGCCTGGATGCGCACTCCAAGGTCGGCAGGTCAAACCCACCAGCTGCTCTGCAGTAGAAAGATGTGGATGCCTGCCATCTATAAAGACTTCCAGCCTCGGAGACCCTGGGGGACCATTCTACTCTGTCCTATAGAGACACCATGAGTCTGAATGAACTTGACAACAGTAGGTTAAAAGAAAGCTTGAAAAGTGGCATCACTTCACAGAAAACTCAGAGACCCAGAAAAACAGGGAGTCCCACTGAGTTCTCCCGGGCTTCACCTCGCTTACACTGTGAAATACTGTAGTGATAACCAGAGGAGGCGATACCTGCCACTACCGTCCATGTCCCTGTTAGTCTAGTCCGCCTGCTGGGCTCCAGAAGGTCACCAGGAATGAGGAATTAGCAAACACTGAACCGCTGTCAGCAGCAGAAACAAAGGGTCAGCTCCCGCCAGCCTCTGCTGACACACTTTCACCCACTGGCCAGCGCGCTGCTGGGTTGTTAGCTGCTGTTCAGCTGGCCCCCGGACTCACAGCCACTCAAGCACAGTGCAAGGAAATGCCACCCAGGGCCGTGTCACTGTCTACCTGATCACTCTGCTTTCAGACAGTTCCCACTGGCTGCTTTTCAGCAGATCACCGGAACTTTCTACCTCGCCCCACAGCACTGGAAAGCACTGACGGAACCTGTTCAGTATCCTAAAGACCCGCAAAGCTCCACAGGAAGACAGGTGTGGGCCACCTAGGAGGTGCCTTGGCCTGCCATCGAACCCAGGTCCCCTGTACAGACAGCGAGGATTCTGTCACCAGACGACCACGGCTCTCGATCAATACATAGCCTTGTTTTGTGCGTGCTTCCACTTAAAAACACCTTCATTAACACGCACCGCTGAGTCACCAGCCCTGAGCCCACAGCCAGCGGCACTGTGACCTGTCCCTCCAGGAAACTCATCTCACATGTTTTTGTCTCCTTCAGACACGTCACAGCCTTCCCGCACTTATAAACCCCAGACACCTCTTCATCTCTACGCTGCCTTGGCAGCCGTTTGGAACAGCAACACCCTCACTCCTCCAAAATGCATAAAAATGCCCAAAGTGTGGGACTGCATAGACACACAAAAGACACTTCCTCACAGAGAAGGCCGACACAAGGCGGCGCAGCATCATGGCCTTCTGTGACCTCAGCTGGGAACGTACGAGTCAGGCCCCTTCTGTGTGTCGCCGATCCAGACACGTCCACAAATGGCCACAAAGGGACCTAACTGTGGACCATGGCATCACATGTCACTTCCAGCAAGTCAGTGAATTCAGAAACACAGAGCCCGTGAACAATGAAGATCAACTGAGTTTGTAGAGCACTCAACAAATTTGGCCAGAGCTGGTAATCAAAAGGTTGGTGGCTCTCCCAGAAGACAGAGAGACTCTCGTGAGTAGCTGACTACAGCGACATGTGACTGGAAGAACCAGATAGTGCCTGGCCACCACCAGCAATAGCTGTGATGGGGCTCACAAAGTTGAATGTCACTGGCAACACAAGAGTAGAAAGGAGTGCACCCTGAGATCTCCACTAAAAGACGGCAGTGGATGGTTCAGGGGCTTCGGGGTTCCCTTGGGAGCATGGCCCCTGGCCCTGATGCTGCCCCTGTCCATAAATCATAATAGATGTCAACTCTCAGACAGGAATGGACTGGACTTGGTGACACAGAGTGACCATACCATGTGTGCACTTTATGGTTCTATGCTTTTACAGGATGTCACCCTGCTGACCTCTTACTAGAGGCAGGAGAATGGGTGGAGAGGAGGGGATAGGAGATTGTTGGGAGAATAACACATGTATGGAGCAGAGAAGAAGGGTGTGCTGTCACCAGGCAGGGAGAGCAGTGGGAGCTTCATATAGGTGGGCATATAAATTTATATGGGAATGTACATTTTTACTCAATCATAATTAAAAAAAAAAAGGTTGGAAGCTCTGACCCAGCCAAGGGTGCCAAGGAAGAAAGGGCTGGTGACCTGCTTCCCATAAAGATGGCAGCCAGGAAACCCCAAAAGGAGCAGCTGTGCCTGGGGGACACATGGGCTCACCAGGAGTCAGAATCTACTCAACGGCAACAGATTTCGGTTTTGTCTTTTACATGATTAGCACAGAACACACACTATGAAAGTGCTCAGTCAGCCACAACACAGAGCTAAGTCAACAGCTATCACTCTCAGGCATATATGTCACATGGTTAAACATTCAGAGGCAGGACCCCCAAATCCTGGACTGAGGACACGCAACTCAAAAATTCATCAAAGTTCCAGGAAGACCAGAACAGAAAGGAAAAACTTGATAATACATAAGAAACATTCCCAGATTATCCAAAGCCCAAGTTCCTAGGTGCTAGGCAAGAAGAAAATAGCTTTAAGGAAATCTAATTGGAGTATCCACTGGAAAAGTCAGCCAACAATGTTGGTGAGTTGTGAGAAAACTGGATTCTTTACCAACTTCAGAAAACCTTGGTGGCTCAGTGGGTTCAGTGCTGTGAGTGTGAACCAAAGGTGGGCAGTTCAAATCCCCCAGGCAGTCCTTGGAAACTCTACAGGACAGTCCTACTCTGACCATTAGGGTCACCAGGAGTCAGAATCGACTCGATGGCAGTGGGTTGGGTTTTGGTTTCACCAACTGCTGGTAGGAAGGCAAAACAGCGCAGCTGTTATGGAAGGCAGTGGAGTGATTCCTCGAAAACCCAAAGAGGGAACTGCCTTATGACCCAATCATTTCACGCCCAGGCCTATACCCAAAAGACTAAAAGCAAAGATTCAGGGACATGGACACCAGTGTTGACTGCAGTACAACACACAACAGCAAAAAGGTGGAACCCACCTTGATGTCCATCAGCATAAGCGGACACACCTAATGTAGTCCACACATGGGATGGTATACTATTCAACCAGTAAGAGGAATGAAGTCTGGGTACATGCTAGAGTATGAATGGAGCTTGAAGACAGGCTGAGTAAAGTCAGTGAATCACAAAAGGCCAAATATACAAACCCACTCAGACGTAAAGACAAGAAAAGACAAACATATAGAGAACAAAATTATTAGTTGTTATCGGGGAGAGGGACAGGAGATTTAACAGGGCTGGATAGATGGCGCTGAATAAGGTTACACAACCAAGTACTGGCACGGCTATCAACAGAAGTGATAGATGTATTTATAACGACAAAAAAGAAAACCAGAAACAGCAGCTGTCGAGGCTGCCTCCAAGGTCCAACACTTCAGTCCATGAGCATCACTGCTCTACGCACTACACACCTCACTGTGAATATCAGTACGGTCACCTTCAAAGTCCTCCCCTTGGGAAGCTACGCACAGACTCCAATGCCCAGTCCATCCTTCAAAGCAATACGGGAACTCTTTCTGGAATGGCCACTGGGCATGGTGGCATGGCAGCAAGCTGATAAACTTAACAGTATAGTTGTCTGTGAGGGAGTTTTTAGCCAGTAAATAAATAACTGTATTGGAACACCTTCCCTACTCCCCTGATCTGGCTCCCAGTGATTTTTTTCTCTACCCGAAGATAAAGGCAATATTCACAGGAAGATATTTGGATGACATTCAGGGCACCAAGGGTAATACGAAGACAGCTCTGATGGCCATTCCAGAAAAAGAGTTCCAACATTGCTCTGAAGGGTGGACTAGGCACTGGGGTTGCTGCATAGCTTCCCAAGAGGGTACTTCAAAGGTGACTGTAGTGACATCCAGCAATGAGGTAGGGAGCACTTTTTCTAGGATGAGTTCATGACCTTAACTGCCAGCCCTCATAGATAACAAACAAAAACCTCACAGGATCTGGTTTGGAGGTTCAGGGTCATGGTTTCCTGGGACACCCCCATTAACTGGCCTAATAATACATTTAGGGCTTCCATTCTACCTCCTAGTTTGCTGGGGACTTGCCTGGAGTCTTACAAACTTGCAAGGTGCCACCCAAGGCACAAGGATTCTCTCTGCTTGCCTCAGGCAACAGAAGAAGGAGGAGAGTCAGGAACAGGAGAAGCAAACGGATCATGTGGCTGACTGCCTCCAGGAACAACTGCCACCTCTGCCCTGAGACCAGATGAACCGCAGGGTGCCCCACTACCACTACTGAACTTTTTGATCAAAGATTCCATAGAGGAATCCTGATCAAAAGGGGGGAAAATGCAGAACAAAATTGAAAATTCTCAAACAGTCCAGACTTTCTGGACATGAAGACTGGGGCCCAGAAACCATTGCCCTGAGATCGTCTTGAACCTTTCATCAAAAACATCCCCTAAAGTTCTTAAAACCAAGTAACAGTTTAGCTTTAAATAGTAAGAAACATTTACCTTGAGAACTGTGTTCTTTTAAGAACTATCAACATGGGGTCAAGCTAACAACAGCAATTTGAAATATTACATACACATTATAAATATCACATACATACTACCAAAAAAACCAAACTCATTGCTATCAAGTCAATTTCAACCCACAGCAGCCCCATAGGACAGAGCAGAGCTGTCCCATAAGGTTTCCAAGGAGTGCCCAGTAGATTGGAACCGCTGACCATCAGTGAGCAGTCAGTGCCTTAACCACTGACCCATCAGGACGCCACAGGAACCTTAGAAGCATCAAGTTTATGTTAATGGGGGAGGAACAGCTGAGAAAAAGAGGGTAAGAACGAGAACGGTTTCACAATCCAAAGACTGTATTCAACGGCACTAAACCATACACGTAGACACTTCATGTATGTTCTGCTGGGTATACTCTCAACAGCCACAGAAAAAAGGTCACTTGGAGCTGACAAGAGACACTATCCACCACCCACCCCACCCCAGGGATACAAAAGGGGAAGCGGGAGATAAGAGTCAAGTGACAAACCACATCCCACAGCGAGGTACCACCAACACTCAGGTTTTACAAGACACTGAGCCTTGCTGTAAGGAGCGCTGGGGGTGCAAACAGTTAAATGCTCCACTGATAACCAAAAGGTCAGCTCCACAGAAGATAAGACCTAGCAATCTGCTCCCATAAAATTACAGCTGAAGAACTCTTGCGGGGCCATACTCCTCTGCCACATGGGGTGGCCAGGGGTTTGAATCAACTCCACGGCACACCTCAACAACAAAACCTTATCATGTACAACACACTCTAAAATCTGTTGTTCGTAATTCATTTCTCTTTTAATGTTATCAAAACAGCACTCCCCAAACCAACAAATGGCTTGCAACCTGTTGAAAGCACTCTTGTTGAAAGATCTCTTCCTCCCAAGTAGTTAACTTTGAGGACTGAATTCTAAGGAGAAGCTCAGGTCATTTTTTTTTTTTTTTTATTTCCCACAGTCTAAGATAGTCTTCTCTAAATGCACGGGAAACTAGAACATTCTAGATTCAAGCCACATTAAGTGATTGTAATTGTTGTCGTTAGGTGCTGTTGAGTCGGTTCTGACTCATAGCGACCCCGTGCCCAACAGAACAAAACCCTGCCCGGTCCTGCACTGTGTCCACAATCGTTTTTATCTCCTGAGCCCGTCACTGCCGCCCCTGAGTCAGTCCATCTCTTCCAAGGTCTTCCTCTTTTTCCACTCTACCAAGCACATTAAGTTATTACTGGACACAAACAGACATTATTCAGAGAGCTAACAGGTCTCTGCAAAAAAAGTCCAACATTTAGTCTTCTTAGGTATTATGTATACCTCTTTGAAACATATTTTAACAAACACTTGTATTCCATACACATACCAGGCACTGTTTTAAGCACTACACAAACATTAACTTACGGAATTGTTCACAACAACCCTATAAGGTAGATGAACTACAACAGAGCCGTGGCTGCTGAGTCAATTCTGACCCCGAGTGACCTGGAGGACAGAGCAGAACGGCCCTAGAAGGTTCCCAAGTCTGTAAACCTTCATGCAAGGGCACTGCCCTATCTCCGTCCCGCGCAGCAGCAAACGCCAGCCTTTTGGGTGGCAGTCAAGTACCTAACCACTGTACCACCACTCCCCTTTAGTGAGGCCTTACACGTACCGGAGTCCTTTCTATCTAATCCCCACTTCAGAGAAGAGGTTGAATTGTAAGGAAAAGATGATTGTTAACACATGATTCTCAAATTAGCCCCTTGCTGTTGAGTCGATTCCCACTCACAGCAACCCTACAGGACAGAGCTGCAGCCTGGGGTTTCCAAGCAGCACCTGATAGACTGAAACTGCCACCATTCTGGTCAGCAGCCAAAGGCTTAACTACGGTGTCACCAGGGCTCCTTAACCGCTGCTGTCGAGTCAATTCTGACTCACGGCAACCCTGTAGGACACAGTAGTACTGCCCCATAGAGTCTCCAAGGCGCGCCTGGTGGATATGAACTGCCGACCTTTAGGTGAGCAGCCATAGCACTAACCACCGCGCAAGCAGGGTTTCCAGCGTTCCTTAGATAAAGGATATTATGCCCTTTTTAAAGATGAGAAAACTGAGGCTCAGAGAAGCCACTTGCCCAGTCCGTGATTCAAGGGCAAGCAACTGAGCTTTATGCTCTCATCCACCAGGCTGTGCCGCTTTAATTGATCTCTTAATCAATTATCCCACTGCCTCAGATACCCAAGCTCACAATGAAGTGGACTTCCTTTTTACAGGCTCAATGCAACACCATCTGCAAAGGACAAATTCTTCACCACCAGGCAGCGGCCCAGGAGGCCACCCACAAGCCGCCCTCACCCTATGGGACGAGTTACGACAAGCCACTCCTCCTGCTTCACTAACGGAGGAGTCACTCTCATAAACAGCTCTTCAAAAACCAGAACACACCTGTAACAGCAGAGGGAAGTTTTAAGTTTGTTTTAAAAGAATCTCTACTACAGGGATCACACCTGGCAGTGAATTTTCTTTATACTTCAACCAGACCTCCTTGCAAAACCATGGCATGCAACTGATGGACCTTTCTGGGGGGGATAAACACCTTCCTATTTCAAATCCAACCCCACTCCAAGTCTTCCCACTTCGTGATCTCAGAGCAAAAATGAAGAACAGACCTACCCACTGTATGATCAACAAGCAAACCACAAAAAACCCAAACCCACTGCCGGCAACTCATTTCCAACTGATAGTTGCCACCCAAAAACCACTCAAAGGCAGACCGAGGAGAGAAAAAACTGCGGGGACTGAAAAGGCAATTATGCCACCAAACTGGTTTAACGAGGGAACTCTGCAAATTCTGGGCTTTTGAAGGGGAGCCGCCAGTAAGTCCTCGGGGCCAGGAATGCAGCCACCAAAACAGCCGTTACAGGGCAAAAGTAAAGATCCTTTCTGCTGGACTTGGGATATAACCGCAGTCCTCAGATCCCACAGACGCCAGGGCCACAGAGGCGGCAGCAGGTCCAGGGCGTGCGATCTGCCAGTTCTGTAAGAGCCGGGCTCCTGGGGACAAAGCTGCTCTGTGTCACCGAGTGGGAAGCCAGCGGCTGAGGTTGTGAGAGTGAGGATCCAACAGACAGCCACTCTGTTTCATGCACCACGCTCTCGTTTACATCACACCCGCACCCTCAATCGTCCGCGAAACCACCCAGCACCCCAGACACCCGTCAAGGGTCCCACATTAGCAGAGCCTTGCTGGGTAAGTCACCTGCTGACGCTGCAACCAAAGTACCAAGAGTCGGTGGCCATCGTGAACAGAAATGTATTCTCTCATAGTTTCGCGGTGTCGTGGTTAGGTGCCATTGAGTCGGTTCCAACTCACAGCAATCTCACGCACAACAGGACCAAACCCGGCCCGTCTGGCGCCATGCTGACAGCTGTTTTTACGCTTGAGCCCGTCGTTGTGGTCACTGCGTCAATCCATCTCATTGGGGGTCTTCCTGTTTTTCGCTGACCTTCCACTCCACCACTTTGTAGGCTAGAGATTCGAAGTCCAGACACAGGTTCAGGAGAAGGCTCTCTTTCTAACAGCTCTGGGGACAGATCTTTGTCTTCCCCAATTTCTGCTGTGTCTAGTCTACATCTTATACTACTCAGAAATGATAAGGTTTAAGGCACAGCCTAAAAATAAAACCCTATTCCCAAATGGGATTAAACCCACAGGTGCAGAGTCTGAGAGGGAATGTGGGGGGCATACTTCAGTCCATAACACCTGGTTGGTGACTCATCCACAAAGGACTCCACGAGTGACACCAACGGTTACCATGCTCGGCTAGCAGCTGGAAGATTGCAGGGGGATCCTACCAGAGGTGGTTCAGAAGAAAGGCCTGGTTGTTCACTTCTGAACAAGCAGTCACTAACAGCCCCATGGAGCCCAATTCTACTCTGAGACACGTGCTGTCACCATGGGTCAGAACCAACTCCGTGCCAACTGGTTTTGGCTTATGCTTTTGCCAAACGACAGCCTTAGCTTTCCACAGATGGGACTGTGCTTTTTTATATACTTAATTTTTATTTATTTATAATTTATTAATTACAGTAAATGAATAAAATTTCTAACATCTATCAATTATCTCATCTATGATAAACTCTCACCCCCCACACCCTTGTAGCCAACAAATTATTTTATTCTGTGGATAATTCTTTTTTTTAAGTCCTTATAACAGGGGTCTCATAAAATATTTGTCCTTTTGACACTGACTGATTTTACCCAGCATAGTATCTTCCAATGGAAACCATGTTATGAGATGTTTTCTAAAATCTACACAGCTTTTTTTATCATAGCATAGTGTTTCATTGAGTATATGTACCATAGTTTGCTTATCCATTCATCTATTGATGGGTATCTTGGCTGATTCCATCTTTTAGCTGTTGCGGACTCTGAATATATTTTACAGAGACCCAAGATTTCCTGTGTTGGACAGTACAACCCTCCTGAACTATATTCCCACCCGTCTCTTCCTGGCTACCCAGATGCTCCTTTGAAATCAAGACCCGCTATCCCTAACCCGACACAACACACACCATGTGCCTGGAATGTTCCTGCTTTTGTTAATTAGAAAAGTCTGATTCCTCTTCCTAAGCCAATCTGCAAAACCATTCCCTCTGCATGAGGATGTGAGGCTGGTCTCATGTATCAAAACGGCCAGGCCCTGGAGGAGGACATCATGCTTGGTTCAGCAGAGAAGCAGCAAAAGAGACACAGACCTTCCATGAGACAGGCTGACACAGTGGCTGCAACAAAGGCCTCAAGCATGAGACACATGGTGGGCATGGTGCAGGACTGGGCAGTATTTCATCCTGCTGAGCACAGGGTCACGGTGAGGCAGAACCAACCCAGCTACAGCCGACAGCAACAACCACCACCTGCAGCCTCTGGACCTCTGGGTTGAATGAGACACTTGGTCCTCAGGATTCCACATCGAAGTGGCTCTCCCCGTGTGGCCCCCGCACAAGCAGGATCAATACTGAAATTCTTACAGTCCCCCGCAAACTGATGAATGAGAAACACTGAGGGTGGGCAGCAGTCTGGGTTATAACAAGCCCCTCTGGTGACTGCAAGACCCCCTGAGGCTTGAGGCCCGCTGCTATAACCCACAGTCAGTTAGTGGTCTCTCTACCCACTACGCTGAGGAGCTCCTTCTGTGCCAGGCAGCAAAACCTCGGCCAGGCGCCCTGTAAGTGCACGTTTGTTGAATGAACCTGAAGACCTTCCTATAGAACTGGGAAGGGCAATGAGCAATCCCACTTCACAGGCTAGCACGTCCCCACCACTATGGTCCCACAAGCAGCAGCAGCAGCAAACTCAGGAATCCTACAGAACCACACAATGGGTCAGAATTTCCACAAGGCAGGTATTTGTCACCATCATGGATTGAATGGTGTCCCCCCAAACATGTATGTGTTTGATTTGACTTACTTATGTGCCCCAGTATGGTGCCCTTCCTCCCAAGTGTTGTGAATCCTGCCTCTGGGAGATTGATGATGGAGAATGGGCTGCAGTTGTGTTGGTGAGGTGGGACTCAAGCTACAAGCTGGTGGGTTATAAGGGAGAGAAGTGAGCAGAGGAAGTTGTGAACCCCGTACCACCAAGAGAGAAGCACCGAGAGCAGAGCACGTCCTTTGGACCTGAGGTTCCTGTGCCAAGATGATCTCACTGGATTTGGACTCAGCCTACCGGACTGTGATGATTTCTCACATGGAATGGACTTGTAACTTGTTAACGGATTTGTGGCTTGTATTGTGACAATAAAAGCTTCTCTTTGTGAAGCCTTCCACTCGTGGTACTTTCTGTTAGAGCAGTACCAGGTGACTAAGATAGAATTTGGTACCATGAGAGTGGGGTACTTGTCTAACAAATACCTAAAATGGGCAAGTTTTTTGGAGACTGTGAATGGATGAAAGAAGGCACCCATGAGAACAGCTAGCACCTCAGAGGGCAGCAGATGGTGAGAAAAGCAGCAGTAGACTGGCAGCAGCCAAACCAGGAGGTAACCCACGGAGCAAGAATACTGCATGCCTGTGTGCAGGAGGCTCCTGGCGGAGTAGGGGGCCTCCAGGCACTTGAACAGGTGAGGCTAGGCTTGCTGACCCACGGAACAAGAGGGCTGAGTGCCTGTGTGCAGGAGGCTTCCTGGCGGAGTGGGGTGCCTCCGGGCACTTGAACAGGTGAAGCTAGGCTTGCTGACCCACAGAACAAGAGGGCTGAGTGTCTGTGTGCAGAAGGCTACTTGATGTAGTGGGGTGCCTCCAGGCACTTGAATCGGTGGAGCTGCAGAGCTTTGGAATGCTTGCCCCTGCA
Source organism: Heterohyrax brucei (assembly GCA_028571685.1). Taxonomy (NCBI): domain Eukaryota; kingdom Metazoa; phylum Chordata; class Mammalia; order Hyracoidea; family Procaviidae; genus Heterohyrax; species Heterohyrax brucei. The sequence continues at coordinate 78,897,083 of CM053148.1, read as the reverse complement.
GGGCCACTGTGGGCTTAAGGCCCAGGCCATGAGGCCATTGGAAGTAGAAGCTGAGACAAGTTGCGGAAGATGTGGGGCTGCGGCCCAAGGTGGATGAGAGGCTGAGCCGCCACAGTCTCAGAAAGTATGGCTGTGAAAGGATTGAGCCAGGGCTTTCTGTGTTTGTGGGAGCGCAGCTGCCACTCAGTTGGGCTTGGGGTACACCTAAAGCCAAGGGGGAAGAGTGCTGTCCAAATGAGCCTGGAAAGCCGAGCTTAAGCCCAGGTGCCTCCACTCAGAATCTGGAGAGTGTGGCCAATACCAAGAGTTTGATGAGAATAGTTACGAGATGTCTCAGAGTACAGAATAGTGTTTTTGAAGCCATGAAGGCTAATGTAACGTGTTCTGATAATCTGCTTGGTGTAGACTATGAATGAAAACTGCTGCTGTGCTAGGAATGAATATATGTTGTGTGTTCTAATATGATTTTGGGAGTGCCAAAGAGTGGGATCTCATGGACTGAACTGTGTCCCCCCAAAAATGTGTGTGTTGATTTGACCTGGCTACAAGTCCCAGATGGAGCCCTTCCTCCCATGTGTTGTGAATCCTGCCTCTGTAATAACTGATGACAGAGAACGGGCGGCAGTTGGGTTAGTGAGGCAGGAATCCAGCTACCAATTTATGGGATCTCAGGGAGAGAAGTGAGTAGAGGAAGCTGGGAACCTCACACCACCACGAGAGAAGCAGCGAGAGCAGAGCACGTCCTTCAGACCCGAGGTGCCTGGGCTGAGAGGCTCTCACTGGATTTGGACTGAGCCCGCCAGACTGTGATGATTTCTCATACTGAATGGGCTTACAGTTTATAAATGGATTTGTGGCTTACCAGACTGTGTCCATAAAGCTGCTCCTCATGAAACTTTCCAATCGTGGTATTTTCTGTTGGAGCAGGACCAGGTGACTAAGACAGTCACTAAAACAAGGTACACTAACACAAGGGTTCATTGCCTCTGCCCGTGGTAAGACCCCTTGAACCATGTTTAAGTCCGTCTAGCACTGCTACATCAGAAATACTGCAAGACGATGGCTTTAAAGAGAAAAATTTATTTTGTCACAGTCCAGTAGGATAAAAGTCCAAATGCAGGACATCAGCTCCAAGGGAAGTCTTTCGTTGTTGGGTCTGGAGGAAGGTCCTTATTACCAATCCTACCCTGGACTGGGAGATTCTGAGGTGCAGTGACCCCAGTTCCTTTCCAAAGGACATGCACTGCTTTCTTGGTGGTGTGAAGCCCCCAAGTCTCTGCTAGCTTTCCCTTTCTTTGTATCCCAAAAGATTGTCTCAAGACAGAAGAGAATTCCACACACTGAGTCCCACCACCCCCAAAGGCACCTGCCAGCATCCTCCCCCATTCACATCATAGAGACAGAGCTTACCAGAAGGTGGATACCACACAGTGCCAGGAATCCTGGCCTAGCCCAACGGCTACACACATCTGGGTGAACACAATTCAATTCATGACAAATGGGTAATAATGCACTTGGGAAATTTGGGGGAGCAGAAGTGGTTTGTCGCTCAGAAGGGGTGTCCTCTCCATGAGGAGAGGCGAGTTAACAGCCCCGCAGGCTCCAGAGAAAGGGCAGTCACCTAAGGGAGACGAACCAGAACGCTTGGTGTCTTAGTCGTCTCGTACCACTGTAACAGAAATACCACCAGTGGATGGCTTTAGAAAGAGAAAAAGTTTTATTCTTTCACAGTCCAGTTAGCCAGAAGTCCAAATTCAGGGTGTCAGCTCCAGGGGAAGGTTTTCCCTGCTGGCTCTGGAGGCAGGTCCTTGTCATCAGTCTTTCCCAGACTGGAAGCTTCTTAGGCGCAGAGATCCCAGGTCCTTTCCAAAGGATTGACTTGCCTCTTGGTGGCATGAGGGTCCCCAGGTGTCTCTGCTAGCTTCTTTCTTATCTCAAGAGACGGCCCAAGGCACAGTACAGTCTTATGCGTTGAGTCCTGCTCCTCCAACGCAACTGTCACCCATCCACCCTCACTAACATCATAGGGCAGGGTTTAAGCACAGGGGAACATCACACAACACCAGGAATCACGGCCTAGCCAAACAGCTACACACATCTTTGGGGGACTCGAATCAATCCATGACACCTGGCATGCTGCCCTCTGGCCTCACCATGGCCATCCACACCAAGCCCCAATTCCACAAATCCAAGATGCTGTCAGTGGGCCACACGCTCAGGCAGACACTGGAATAAAACTGGATGACTGGGACCCATGGTCTTGGGGAACATCTAGCCCAAGGGGCATAACGTAGTTCATAAAGAAAATGCTCTGTATTCTACTTTGTGAGCAGCATCTGGGGTCTTAAAAGCTCTCCAGCAGCCATCTAAGACATATCTACTGGTCTCATTACACTTGCAGCCAAGGAGAAGGAAGACAAGACACAGGAGAAAATTAGTCCAGGGGACTAAGGAACCACATGGACCACAGCCCGACCAGCCTGAGCCCAGAAGAACCAGACGGTACCCAACTACTGTACCAGCCGCTCCGACAGGAATCACAATAGACAATCCCGGATAGAGCAGGAGAAAAATGCTGGCCCAATACAAATTCACAAAACAAAGACCAGCCTTACTGGTCTGAGGGACTTGCAGAAGCCCCAAGACTATGGCCCCCAGATATCCTGCTAACTCAGAACTGCAGCCAAAGTCCACCTTTAAGGCAAAGAAGTAGACAGGCCTAGAAAATAATAATACACGTGAGGCAAACGATTCTTAGCTCAGTCAATTACAGGAGGCCCAACAGGCAACACCCGCCCAAAAACAAAGACCAGAAGGCAGGAAGCGACAGGAAAACTGGACAAATGGACACAGGGAACACAGCAGGGAAAGCAGGACCACTGACACGTTGCAAGGACTGCAAACAGTGTCAGAAAACAATTTGTGCATGCATTTTTGAATGACAAACTAATTAGGGTTGTAAGCTTTCAGCTAAAGCACCATGGGAAGAACCAGATAGGAGTCAAGGCAGTGCAGCTGAGAACTCAGAGAACTCTGAAGTTGCAAACGCTGGTTCTCTGCCCCACGCCGGGCACCCTGCCAGGCTCACATGCTCACACCGCAGGGCTGGCACCGAAAGGTAAGGCAAGGCTGCCGCACTCCCCATCCTACCTGGCGGTCTGACGAGATCCAGGGGAAGGACCCTAACACAGTCCTGTCCCACCAAAGGGCGTCCCCGGGTGACACGCTTAACATGCTCAGCTACTGACTCAAAGGCTGGCAGTTCCTTTCCACCCAGAGGGCACTTGGGAGCAAAAAGGCCTAGTGACCTACCTCTGAAAAATCCCAGCCACTGAAAGCCCTACAGTGTCAGCTACTCTGCCACACACACGGTGTCCCTGAATGGGAAACAAATGGATAGCAATGGGTAGTGGTGGTCACTTAAAAATACTAGCAGGTGACACTTTTACTATCAGTCATTGCAGCAAGATAAAAAAAATCCCCCCTCAAAAGGGTGCACCCTGAGATCTCCACTAAAAGATGGCAACTGATGGTCCAGGGGCCTTGGGGTTCCCTTAGGAGCATGGCCCCTGACCCTGATGTTGCCCCTGTCCAGCAATCATAAGGTCAGCTCTTCAGACAGCAGTGGACTGGACTTGGTGACACAGAGTGACCATATCGTGTGTGCACTTTATGGTTCTATGCATCTATAGGAAGTCATCATGCTGACCTTTACTGGAGTGGGGGGAGAGGGTGGAGAGGAGGGGATAGGAGATTGTTGGGAGAGCAACACGTGTATGGGGCAGAGAGGAAGAGTGTGCTGTCACTGGGGATATGACATGTACAGAACGGAGGAGTGTGCTGTCTGTCACCAGGCAGGGAGAGCAGTGGGAGCTGCTGCACACAGGTGGGCACACAAATTTATATGGGAATGTACATTTTCTTTCAATCATAATAAATAAATAAAAATTTAAAACAACAAAAATTAAAACTTCCCCCAAAGGTATCACATCTTAACCCCTATAAACTGCAAGTATTTCTATGGTAAAGGAAGCAACTAAGGATATTGTCCCAAAGGCAGTCACATGTATCAGTGGAAGAGGGCTACTCCACACCAAGGAGAAGAGGGCAATATGACCACAGAGAAGGCACTCTGACCACAGAGGGTGGCACTGGAGTGACGACGCCACAAGCCAAGGAAGGCCGGCTGCCGGTGGAAGCTAGGAAGGACATGGAATGCCATTTCCCCTACAGCTTTTGGGGGGAACTCAGCTCTCCTGATTTCAGCCCAGTGATGATGACTTTAGGCTTTAGAGTCTCCAGAACTCTGAGAGAGTAGATTTCTGTGGTCCTGAGTCATGAAATGTGTGGTCATCTGTGACAGCAGTCAGGAAACCTTGTGGTGTAACGGTTAGTGCTACGGCCACTAACCAAAAGGTCGGCCATTCAAATTCACCAGACACTCCTTGCAAACTCTATAGGGCAGTTCTACTCTGCTCTACAGGGTCCCTCTGAGTTTGAATCGACTTGGTGGCACTAGGTTTGGTTTGGTTACTGAGTCCTAAGAAACTAAGACACTCATTTTTTCCACATATTTTCCAAAATAAGACTAGCCAGTACTATCCTCATTGTTGGGGTCAAAGGGGGGGACCAAGATGCTCACAGTCACATCAGAGAGGCAAAGCCAGCTTGAAACTAAATCAATTCAGAAGCGCCTTCCCAGAAGCCTCCCTGGCTCCAGAAAATCAACACACAGCCCCCACCTACTTTAGAGGTAGCCAGGGAAACCGTCACCCCGGTAACACCATTTCTATAAAAAATGGACTCCAGATTCCCAATACATGACACAAGCAAGTTTAGAACAGCACTGTACGTGGCAGGAGAGAAGTCATCTCAGTTGTTGTTATTGTTGCTGGGTGCCTTCCAGTCCATTTCGACTCAACAAGGACTCCGTGTGACAAGCACAACTGGGTTTCCTGGGTCGGTCAACGTTATAGGAACAGATCCCCTGGTCTGTCTCCTATAGAGACTCCAGAGACTGGCCTTGAATCACTAACCTGGCCGTTAGTGGCTGAGTGCTTAACCACTGCACCACAGAGGCATGATTTTTTCCACTTAGAAATCCAAGGGGTGAAACTAAGCACCTCACTGAAGGGTCCCAGCTGTGATGCCACAGTCACAGGTTGGCTTCATCCTACCTCTGGGTATCAGCATCCAAAGAGAAGATGCACATGGTCCCAATTAAAGGCCCATGGCTCCTTAGCAGACCCCACCCCTTCTTCTTAAAATTCAGAAGAGTATTCACAACAAACAAGGCTGCTAAAAGCCTCCATCATCTTGAGTTCCTAAGAAGAAGAACTCAGGGTGGCAGGAATTATCAATAAACACATCACCAATCAGTGACTTCCCAAGTGACCTTCACACTTCGCCGCAGCACTCTATCTGCTGACAGGGACTGTTGGGAAGCAGCACTGAACACATCAAACACACGTGTGTGTCCAGACAAGGATTCCAAGACAATAAAAACCCAACCCACGGACAGGAGCAGGTGACTGGACACCGGAGCTAGAGGGTGGAAAGAAAGAGTGTGCTGTCACAGGGTCAGGAGAGCAGGTAGAGTCACACAGCCGGGGGGTGACAAAGTGACTTGGATTATGAACTCTAAATTGAAGAACAAGTATTAAAAAAGATAAAACTAAAATCCCACTGCCAGTTCCAACTGTCAGTTCCAACTCACAGTCACCCTGCAGGACAGAACAGCACTGCCCCACAGGATGTCCAAGGAGCGGCTGCTGGATTTGAACTGCTGACCATTGTTCAGCTCTTAACCACGCACCACCAGGGTGCCGGACAATGACTATATTCATTAAAAAAAAAATATTTAAAACTGCAGAGGTGTAAAAACCCTAAGGAAGGATACTTCTGAGGAGCCAACAGCGGCACCCTCAACTAAATAAATAAATGCATTAGGCTTACCCTTTGGATGGGGTCCTGATTAGAATGAGGGTTTTGTTTGTTACACTAATCAGTCAGGTTCTAAATCTTACTATCACTTTCTGAGTTGTAAAAAGAACAGAATATACCATCACTGATTGCTCTGGCAGGCATCACAACAGAGGGGGAAGAAAAATGTAGAACAAAACTCAGACTCAGAAAGGAAGATGGGACGTGCTGGTCTGACGAGCAGCAGAGAAACCAGGACAGTGCGGCCAGGGCCACTGTCTCAGGTCAGCAGCGAGGTCACTCCCGCGGTTCACACTTCGCCCAAATGTCGGACAGGCCCATAAAACAAAAAGGGACTCCAGGGTCACACCAGCCCGGGGCAAAGACCAGAAGGCAGGAGGGGACACCAAAGCTGGTAACAGGGAACACACAGGTGGGAAGGAAGAGCGCCCACGTGTGGCGGGGCTGTTTATCAATGTCATAACACGACATGCGCTCTAGCCGTTTAATGAGAAACTAGTTTGTTCTGTAAATCGCCATGTAAAGTATAATACAATAAACAAATAAATAAAAAAAATCACAGAGCAGACATGGACACACGCCAGCAGGCACTGGGCGCAGAGACAGACCCAGGTGTGAGGCTCGCGCTCGAGCTCTGGAGGAACTGAAGCATGCCTGAGGGTGCCGGCCAGGGAGAAGTCAGCACCCCCAGAGCTCACTGTGCACTTCAGGGTCCAGAACTGTACGGAAATCAGCTTCCAGTCCTTGAAGCCACCATGTGTGGTGTTTGTTACAGCAGCACACAGAGACTAAGACAGAGGTGACAACCTCTCAAGCTAACGACAGGTGTGGAAGGCAGTGGGCTTGTGGGTGTGTGTTGTGTGATAACAAGCATCTGTGGTTTTTAAACACCAGAAAAAGAAATGTGACTATTCCAGGGGACACCAGCATGTCTGGGATGCACTGCTTCGGGGCGAACGGAGTCCCTGTGGTACTGACCTTCCCTTTTGTGTGACAGGAATGATCCCAAAGCCCCATTCCCTCTTGGTGTTAATGAGAGTCATGCCTTGTAGATGACTGCAGGAACAAAGTCAGCCCAGAGGGAGATTTCTCCTGCCTCCCAACACAAAGCCACCTCACAGACCATAATTAGGAAGCTCCAACAAGAACCCAAGCCTGGGAAACAGAAGAGGGTTCAAGACTCACTTCTCTCACTGATTCGCTGAACTGGACACATTTTTGTTTTGTTTTGTTTTTTTTAAGAAAAAAAAAACCTCCCAAGCCACTTGTGCCAAATTCCATAAGACACACCAACACCTGCTTCCAAGGGTGCTAACACACCCTGCAGGATACACGTGTCTTACAAATGCGTGTGCGAGAACACGGCTGACAAAGACGTGGCCCATGGTCACCTCCTTTCCCCCCACGTGGATGTGCGCCCATGCCTCAACTGGTCTGATAGCTATTCCTTAAGCCCCTAGTAATTGTTTAACTGCAGCAAAAAGGTATGTAACAAGAACAACAAAAAACCCTGCTGCCATCGAGTCAACTGCGGCTCACGGCAATGCTACAGGACAGAGGAGAACTGCCCCATGGGGTTTCCAGGGAGTGCCTGGTAGAAACAAACTGCCGACTTTTGGTTAGCAGTCTGTATCTGTCATGCACTGTGCCACCAGGGTTCCCACACGTAACAGTTGTCAACGCAACACTGTACAGAGCTGTCCTTCAGTGACACTGGTTACATTCCTTCCATCACACTACCATCACCTCTACCTGTTTCCAAGCTATTCCACCTCAGTAAGGGAAGCTTGCATCCCCTAAGCAGTGAGCTCCCTGTCACCTTCTGTCTGCCCCCCAGGTGATCACTGGTGAACTCTGGCCTCTAGACCTCAGCTGACTCCAGATACTCATGTACATGGAATTAAACAGTATCTGTCCTTTTCTGCCTGGCTTATTTCCCTCAGCAAGTTTTTGGGGTTCATCCCTGTGGCAACATGGATGAGGACTTCATTTTTCTTGGCTGCATAGTAGTCCACTGTGTGTAGGTACCACTTTCTGTGTCTCTGTCTTCTGCAGCTAGAGACTTGCACTGACTAGCATCAATAATGCCGCAACCAACACTCTGCCTTCGGTTCCTTGGGGTATAGACCAGAATTGGGATGACATATGGGGTCATCTAAAAACTCTGGTGACCAAGTGGTTAACTGTTATGGCTGCTAACCCAAAGGTTGGCATTTCAAACCCACCAAGTGCCCCTTGGAAAGTCTACGGAGCAGTTCTACTCTGTCCTATAGGGTCACTATGAGTTGAAATCAATAGCTACGGGGATCTTTAGAGAAGCAGACTGCCCCATCTTTCTCCCATGCAGTGGCTGATGAGCCCAAACTGCCAATCTTTCAGGTCGCAGTCAATCACTTAACCACTGCACCCCGTCTCCGCTCACAGTGACGTCTAAATGGAATCATTGGAAATGACACAGCAAGAGTGGAAAATCGTGATGACTAGAGAGGTTCATTTGACTCAACCAACTGAAATAACAAATTAAAATATTATTTGCCCCTTCTGGTTAGTTAAAAATAGCTGACAGAAAGAACCCAGCATCTCAACGTGACAAGTGTTGAAGATACAGCCACGAAATCTATCCTTTAAATTTAGAAGCTGCTATGATTCTGCGTGCGGCTGTAAAGGGAGTTTTAGCGCCTCCTCAGTCACTCTCCCCGCCACAGGCTTCACGTTTTAAATAACTCCCTCCCGCTGCCCCGCCCCACAGTTTTCTGCAGCAATTTTCCACAAAACAAAATTTCCCTTTTCAAGTTCTCACACCCAAAGAAAGGTACCTGCAAAGAAAAGTAAATCAAATAAAATATCTGTTGTTTCTTCTCCCTTTATAAACGGTATCAAAGAACAGAGCTAAGGCACAAAGCTATAAAAAAGGCTTTGTGAAACTTTATTAGATGCAATTTTCACTACATATGGTTTAAGGGGCTCAATATTTGATTTTTGCAAAAAAAAAAAGTTCCAAATAATGCGTTAAAACAGAGGGCAGGTAAGTCAACAGCAGAAAAACTTCTCAGGTGAGGACAAATCATAAAGAACCACCAAGTAAAGACAGCTGTCAGGTAGGACACTGGGGCTTTTACAGTGAGGAAAGACGTCCCATATTCTAGAACCACAGACAAAGCAACAAAGGCTCCCAGACACTCCTGGACACAGAGGTACTTTCTAAGCTCTGGTGGGGCCACCAGTCATCCTGAGCCCCCGTTAGCTCACTGATACAGGGGTGATAATACATCACTCTGCCTGCTGTGGGCCAATTACTCAGATGCCAGAGGGCTACGATTCAGAACCCAATTCCACAGCCAGAAGAAGGCAGAACAAGGACTCGAAAGTCCATTCTGTCTGATTCTGATGCCTAGTGCTCTTCCCACACTAGACGGCACCAGTTCCGAGATTTCCTCCCATTTGTGGGATAGTTTTGGCCCCCACAGCTTTGCTGAAATAGGAAAACAGAACATCTGATGGAACACAAGAAGGAGGAATCAGAGTTTACTCTCTGTCAAGACTGGTAAGCAAAAGAACTAAATTACACTGAGGCCAGGCTACGTTTAACGGTTTCGTGTTCATTCCATCGCTTGATGCTCCCTCTGCGTAGGTCACCACAGCCAACATTTACAAACCACTAAGTATAGACCTTGTACTATTCTAAGGTTTTCTCATATATGAGCTGGTCAGTCACTGATCTCAGCATTCTGGTGAGGCAGGTGCTGTTCACATTCCCATTTCACAGATGAGAAAACTGAGGCACAGAATGAAGGGACTTGCCCAAAGTCACACAGCTAGCAGTGGTAGGGCCAAAAAGCAAACCTAGGCAGTTTGGGGCCAGTGTCTACGCTATGAGGCCTCACAGCAGGGGCTCCCATGGCCCCCATATTCCCTATGAAGAAGGAAACCGTGAGGTATGATGTTAAATCCCTCACCCAGGGGCACACATCTGCCTTGAACGCAGTCCACCTGGCCTCATCACCTGAGGGTTCACGTTACGCTTCATGTGGGGGCCACCCCCACACAGCACCACGGGGCACCTGGACAATGACCAAGCACGACCCCATCTGGGGGCTCTCAGCAGGGAGCCTGCAGAGCTAGTGGAAGAAGGACAGAAGGTAAGGGACCACAAAGGACAAAACGGCAAAGCAGATGCTGGGACCCCAAGAGGTCAGCGGCCCAATCGCCTGACAAACACCTGCACAATCAAAGTTCTGGTCCACTGTTTGGAATCTCTTTTGAGAACATGTGTGCTGCCCACACCCATGTTTTCCTGGACTTAGGGAAAATGAACGTCAGGCAGAGCAATTACAGCAACTTGGGGGAGCAGCAGAGCAGCGGCCCAGGCGACATGGACTCGGAGTGTGCAAGTCCCCTCGTGGCGGATGAAATGAGCATTGTCCTACGGCAGGATGAGGCTTCACAACAGCGCGACCCATGTCCAGGGACAGTGACCAAAGCTGGCCCCACCAGGCAACAGCCCATTCACAGAACACTGTTCAGAGGTGGCCACCACCAAGAAATTACTTCATTAATAATACATCACAGAAAACACCACAAAGATACTTGTTCAACGGCTGCCTAAGGATGCAGTAATTTTCTGGGTAACTGTCCCCCCCCCCAAAAATTCACAAATCTAACTGACTTGCTGAAATAAAAAATCACAGGCAAAGAAAGACAGAGAGAGAGAGAGGAAGACGGATGGACAGACCAACTATTTACATGGGCAAGGGGGTCCCATGAGCAGAGTTCACCGGAGAGATGACTCACCCTCTAAATTTTTTAAAGTGACACACAACATCACAATAAATGACTAAGAAGCTGAAGTTGGGGACTTATTCCTCCTACTTAGATCGACCATCAGTGTCCACATAGGCATCGGTCAAGAAAAAAATCAAACACGCTGCATGGGCCAAATCGACTGCCAAGGTCTCTTCCAACAGCTCTGTGAGTCGGAATCGACTCAGCGGCAGTGGGTTTGGTTTCGATGACCAAGGAGCACCTGAGCCCGGTCCCCTCATCTACAGCTGGACACTGAAAAAGGAAGACAGAAGAACCAGTGCACCTGAAACATGGTGCTGGCGAAGAAGAGTGTACCCACTGCAGCTGATAAGAACAGACAAATCAGTCCTAGAAGAAACACAACCAGAACAGCCCTCGGAAGCAGGGACAGGGAGAGCTACCCCAGCTTACTGTGGACATTTTGTTATCAACAAAGACCAGTCACTGGAAAAGGACGTCATACAGTTTAGCCGCTATGCCACCATGACACAGTGACACAGAGCCAAAACAAGGGACCCAAGCTCATCAACCACGACACAGACTGCAAGAAATAAGCCACAAAGCGGTCCATCCTTCTTTAGGACAAAAGCTAAGATAAGAAGTTACTAGCTAACCTAAAGAGCAAGGAGGAGAGGGGACGGAGAAAAACCTGTTTGGGAAGCAGGAGCTACAACCTTAACAGGGAATGGAATGTTAAGACCTAGGCGACATCGTCAGCTGACGAGAGGGTCCCCTCATAGTGCTCAGCCAGTGAGGAACTGAGGGACTCAGGAGCTAGAGCCTAAGAATGGCTTCTTAGGACCGGCGACGTGCCCCCCCTGTCTAGCCTCCTTGGCGTGCTTGGGCATCCAATTTTGCAAAGTTGTCCAATAAAACCTTGCTCTCACTAACTAAATTTAAATTGGATTTCTTGAGCATTCGTTGGAAAAAGACTCTGGCAACTACCTATTGGTGACCTCGTAAAGGATAAGGCGGCCTGTTGCGATCATCGACGTAGGGTCCTAGCTGGGGGTTTATATCGGCCCGCCAGCTGCCAAGAGGGACCAAAGCTGTATCCAGAGTGCAAACGTTTTTCACAAAATAGTTCAGGACAGGGTAGCCTTCTTCTGTGTCAGACACAAGGCCACCTGGAGTCCAAGCTGGCTGGACAGCAGCTGACACCACCGCCTTTTATGTCCAGTCACCCTGACTAGGACAAACCAGAGCCCAGGGAGCCCAGCTGGCAGAGTGACTGGGTGCTCCAGCCGCTGACCAGAAGGTCAGAAAGTCGACGCCACCAGCTGGGCCTTGGAAACCCTACGAGGCAGCTCTTCTCTATCCTGTAGGGTCTCTGGGAGTCAGAAGCAGCTCAACAGCAATGGATTTGGTTGGTTTAATCTTTCAGCCAGGTACTCCCTGAGTCCAGTCACCGTGGAACATGGAGAATCAGCAAACCTACCCTTGGGAAGTTTTCCGTGAGTTGGGGCTTGGGCTGGGGAAAGGAAGCCAGGCTGACAAAATAGAGAACACTCACCACGGTCATTTCAGCCAGGGTTGAGTTCTAAGATTTCAGCGAGGTGAGGGGCATCGAGCATCTCACCAGCTCTCTGATGCCTCAGTCCAAGCCAGAGTCAGGATGAGAAACCAAAACAAAAGGTCAAACCCATTGCGGTCAAGTCTACTCTGACTCACTGAGACCACAGAGGGAGGACAGTGGAGAGCTGCCCCATGGGGTTTCCAAGGAGCCACTGGTGAAACTGGAACTGCAGACCTCCCAGTTAGCAGCTGAGCTCTTAACCACTGCACCACCAGGGTTTGCTTGGTCCATCTCAATAGTGCCACCTCCACTTTACAGACAAGGAAACTGAGGCTGAGAAGTTTAGCAACTTGGCCAAGACAGCCTAGAGACTTGGACAGAGATCTCACTACAAAAATCCCTGTTCTTCAGCCTCCAAGTTATTTGGTCTCTCATCAGACTGGCAGACAGAAGCCTGCACAAGGTGCTAATAACACATTTCTGGGTGCCATTATAAACCTGCGAAGAAGCACCCCCATGCCTCAGGCAGCCTGTCAGACCCTGGTGGCCAGGACGCTGGAAGCTCTGCTACTGGTGTCTCAAAGGCCAGCAGGGTCACCCACAGTGGACAGGTTTCAGCAGTGTCCAGCCTCAGACAGATGAGGAGCAGAGGCCTGGAGAGCTCCTTCCAAAATTCAGCTAATGAAAACCCTGTGGGTCATAACAGAACACCGTCCAGGAGGGTGCTGGACACAGCAGCAGTGATCACACACAGCAACGACTACAAAGCCAGTCGGGGACATGGTGGCATGTTGCTCTCATAAGTCAGGTCACCGAAAGGTGCAGCTGACTCAGCAGCACCTGATGCCACCTGAGAAGTAAGACCACAAAGGCAGATGGAGCTATGAACTCCCTGGGGTATCACAGAGACCAACAAAACGACCCTCCTGCTAGACACACACACCCAGAAGCAAGACCCCTTCTCACCAGACTGAGCTGTCAGTGGCCACACCAGCTGGTCAGCCGCACTTCCTGTCCCCGGGGCCAGACTCCAAGTTCAAGGCTGTGAGAGGGTCTAATGCTGGCAGTGTTTGGAAGAAGATCCAACTTATCTGTTCACCTCCAATGCCCAGCCTTATCAACACAGAGCACAGTGGGGCTGGTTTATTCCTGAGGAATAAATTTAGGGGTTCCAAACTAAGACTGCAGCTGATGATCTAGAGGCCGAAGCAGGACTCAACCACCTTGGTCCTGAGTCAATCACCGTGCCACTGACTCATACTCCACGCAGCACGCGACTGAGACTCATTTCTCTCCGGACGGCAGCCTTTCCCAGATAGACCTCCTTCTCCAAGTCTTACCTTCCTATGGCCCTCTGTGTCTTCCCAGCACCCTCTGTACACAGAGAGCTTTGCTACACCTCAAAATGTACTGCTGCCCACAGATTCAATTAGCAGACTGTCATCACCCCACTTTACAATTTGGAATATCTTAAGTAAACTCAGGCTTCCACTAGGCCTCTGGGGGGTCTCTTCCCTTGGCCTTGGAGGAACAGCGTTTGCCCAGCCCAGGAGTTGAGGGAACGGTGTGTGCCCAGCCTGGGCCTTGGAGGAACAGCGTGTGCCTAGCCTGGACTCGGCGGAACCGTGTGTGCCCAGCCTGGGCCTTTGGAGAACGGTGTGTGCCCAGCCTGGGCCTTCAGAGAACGGCGTGTGCCCAGCCTGGGCCTTGGGGGAACAACGTGTGCCTCTCCTGGGCTTGAGGAAATGGTTTGTGCCCAGCCTGGGTTTGGGGGGAACGGCGTGTACTCAGCCTCCGTGGGCTTTAGGGGAACGATAAATGCTCAGCTCCAGCTTTGGGTCTGGTATCTGTCCAGGGTAATTCTGAGGGAGCCAGCCACCAGGTACCTACCAAGAGAGGGCCTACAGCCAGCAGAGCTGCCTCAGAGACACAAGTCCCTGTGGAAGGCAGAGGAGCCACCCAAGTGCCATTGAGTCGGATCCGACTCACGAAGAGAGGTAGCCAAAATAGCAACTGAAGCCACACACAGTCAAAAAAATGCACAGAGAAGGCACCCGACACAGAATTCTCAGGAACGTCTCCAAGGGATCCACATGCTATGGGCTGAACCCTGCCCCCTAAAAAGGTACGTTTGTTAACCCGCAATACCTATAAGTGTGACCCTATTTGGACATGGGGTTCCTGCAGATGTAACCAACTTAAGACGAGGTCCTGAGGGTGACCCAAATCCAATAATGAATGGTGTCTTTACAAGAAGACACAAAGTCACACAGGGGGAACAAGACCTGAAGACGCAGGCAGACGGCAGTGATACCTCTACATTGAAGCTCAGGAACCCCGAGGATTGCCGGTAACCCCAGAAGCTTCCAGAAAGGCCTGGAACAGACTTGCCCTAGAGCCTGCAGTTAGGATGCAGCCCCGCCGACATGTCCAGAACTGTGTGAGTATATTTGGGGTTTTAAAAAGTGTCTGTTGTCACAGCAGCCCTGGCAAACTGATACAGATGCGCACATCACCAGAAAGGGGGTTGAAACACAGAACGAAATGGTGACGATAAAGTAACAAAAGTGGAGGATCAGACACGGAAGGAAGGAAGGGGGGGGAGAAGCAAAAGGAACCAGCTGCTCTTCTTTATTAACCCCAAAGAATTGTCATCAACAGGAGCGCCAGCTGCACAGCGGCCGATCGCTCAGCTGCTAACCTGGCCCGTGAGTCCACTCTGTAGGCAAACGACCCAGCAACCCACCCACGTAAAGCTGCCAGCCTCAAAAATCCCACGGGACCATTCTGCTCTATCTCATGGGGTCGCCAGGAGTCCAGATCAACTCAGCTGCCATGGATCTGGGTTCTCTTTCAGTTCACAAACACTAATCAATATCCATTTTATGGCTGACAATACAGCAGTTAAAAGGACAAAACAAGATCGTTCACTCAAGGGTTTGGGCAGCTATTGGGAACAAATCCCATCAGGTATGAAACCAACAGCAGGACAGGCTGAAAAAAGGCACCGAGTTCATTCAATGACCCAAGAGCCCGTTCAATGACCCAAGGACTGGTGAAGTATTGTGGCTCAGGCCCACGAGATGAGACAGAAATATTCCCCTGGACCGGCTGACCCCAGCAATCTTGGGCGTTGTTACGGTTTACCAAATTGTGTTCCCCAAAAGTAAGCTGAAATTCTAACCCCTACATGTGTAAAGGAAACGGGTGGCGCAGTGATTAAGCACTACATCTGCTCATCAAAAGGTCAGCAGTTTAAATCCACCAGGTGCTCCTTGGAAACTCTATGGGGCAGGTCTACTCTGACCTACGGGGTAGCTAAGAGTTGGAACTGACTCGGTGGCAGTGGCTTTTTGCCTCTATGTATGTAAAGGAGCTCTGGTGGCATGGCGTTTATAGAGCTCAGCAGCTGACTGAAAAGTCAGCCATTCAAACGCTCTCCTTGAAAATGCCAGGGAGCAACTCCACCCAGTACTATACAGTCACAAACCCTAGGGAGCAGCTCTACCCCATGCCATAGGGTCACAAACACTAAGGAGACGTTCTACTCCATGCCATAGGGTCACAAACCCTAGGGAGCAGTTCTATCCCATGCTATAGGGTCACAAACCCAGGGAGCTGTTCTACCTTGTGCTATAGGGTCACAAACCCTAGGGAGCCATTCTACCCCGTGCTATGCAATCACAAACTCTAGGGAACAGCTCTACTCCATGCCATATGGTCACAAACACTAGAGAGCGATTCTACCCCGTGCTATAGGGTCACAAACCCTAGGGAGCAGTTCTACCCCATGCTATAGGGTCACAAGCCCTAGGGAGCAGTTCCACCCCATGCTATATTGTCACTACAAGCTGGAACAGACTCAAAGGCAGTGGATTTAGTTACAAATTTGGTATGTGGAAATATGGCCCCAAACCCGAAGCACTACCACTGAGCTGATTCCGACCCATGGTGACCCTACAGGGCAGAGCAGAAGTGTCCCGCAGGGCTTGCAAGGCTGTAAGCTTTACAGACGCGGATTACCACTTCTTTGTCTCAAGGAGTGGCCGGGGGGCTGGAATCACTGACCTTTGGGTTACCAGGCAAGCACTTAATCGCTCTGCTCCCAGGGCTCCCCGGATGAAGATAACCTTGTCTGGAACTTGGAGGCGGGGCAGGTCCCTTTTGTTATGTTCGGGAGATCAGACTAGAGTCAGGCAGCTCCTGAATCTTATCACCCCTCAGTTAGAAACAGAGCAGAAGGGACAGAGACACACATGCCGGAAGACAACTACCACATCAGGGTTATCAACAAGCCAGGGAGCACCCAGGAATGCCCAGGGATGCCCAGGAGTGCCCAGGAATGCCAAGGAGCACCCAAGAACACCCAGGAACGCCCAGGACTACTCAGGAGAGGAGTGCCAAGGAATACCCAGGAGCACCCAGGCACACCCAGTAGCATCCAGGAAAGCCCAAGAACACCAAGGAACACCCAGGAAAGCCCAGGAATGCTTGGGAATGCCCAGGTAAGCCCAGAATACCGTGGAGAACCCAAGAGTGTCAAGAAGCACCCAGGAAAGCTCAGGAATGCCAAGGAGAGCCCTGGAACACCAAGGAACTCCCAGGAATACTCAGGAAAGCCCAGCAATACCAAGGAGTGCCCACAAACACACAGGGATGGCCAGGAATACCCAGGATTGCTGAGGGCTACCTACAAAGAAAGAATCCACACAGCCTCCAGCATTGAGGAAATAAATTTCTGTTCCGTAAAACCATCCCTTGTGGTATTTGTGCTACAGGTGTACTAGGTGACTAAGAGACACGTGTACACCAAGACAATTCATCAGTGATGACGGAGGGAACAAAGCAACACATGAAATCCCATCGTCAAACACATTCAAGTAACAGGTACCTGAGGGCACGCCTGTGATCACCAGTCATTAGAGAAATGCAGATCAAAACCACAGTGAGATACCATCTCACGCCAGCATGACCGGCACGAACCCAAAGGGCAGAGAATAACAAATGTGGGAGGATTGCAGGGAGATTGGAACTCTCGTGCACTGCTGGCGGGAAAGCAAAATGGTATCACCATTTTGGAAAATGACAGGACACTTCCTTAAAAAGCTAGAAATACCCAGAACAACAAAGACACGAGGAAACAAGAGCCCAGGAGACAGAAGGGCCCTGTGAACGGATGACTGTATTAACATGAGACCAGAAGAACAAGACAGTGCCTGGCTACCACCAAAGACAGCCGTTACAGGGCACAAAACGTCCAGTCCCAGTGGCAACACCAAAAGAAGCGGTACACCTCAAGAACTCCACTAAAATACCGCAACTGATGGTCCAGTAGCCTCAGGGTTCAGAAAACAGTACTGAGGTCAGCTCGTCAGACAGGAATGGACTGGACTTGGGTACACAATGTGACCATATGGTGTGTGTACCTTATCTAGCAGATGCTGCCTTACTGGCCTCTTACTAGAAGGGACAGGATAGGGTGGAGGGGAAGGGACAGGAGATGATCAGGAAGAGATGACACATATAGAACAGAAAGGAGGAGTGTGCTGTCACTGGGCAAGGAGAGCAGAAGGAGCTGCAGATACATGGACATGCAAATTTAATTTGGATTGTATACAGTCATGTAATCACAATTCAAAAAAAAAAAAGCCAGAAATAGTATACTATATGATCCAGCGATCCCACTGCTAGAAACACATCCTGGAGAAATAAGAGCTGTCACACGAGTAGACATACGCACACCCGTGTTCACTGCCGCACTGTTCACAATAACACAAGAGATGGAAACGGCCACCTAGGTGCTCATCAACAGAGAAGTGGATAAAAAACTAAGGTCTCTACAGACAGCGGAGTACTACACAACCATACAGACAAGGATCAATGTTTGAGGCATCTCACAGCACAGATGAATCTGGTGAGCATTGTGCTGAATGAAACGAGTCAGTCATGGAAGGACAGTTATTGGACAAGACCACTACTACAACAACTCATGGGATGGCTTATACACAAACAGAAACAATTGTTTGATGGTTGCACTGGCAGGAGGGGTAGGACGGGGAGGGAAAAACACTCAATAGGCAAGAGATAAGTGGTAACTGGGAACCCTGGTTGGCGTAGTAGGTTCACTGCTACAGCTGGTAATCAAAAGGTCTGCACTTCAAATCCACCAGGTGCTCCCTGGAAACTCTCTGGGGCAATTATACTCTGACCTTAGGGTCGCCATGAGTGAGACCGACTCAGCAGCGGTGGGTCTAGTTTGGGTTTGGGAAGTGGTTAACTTTGGTGAAGGGTACGACTGTACACAACACCGGGGAAGGCCGCACAGCTTGTCGAAGGCAAGCTCATGTAAGGGACCAAATCACTGGGGTGATGGGTGTGGGCACCATGGTCTTGGGCAACATCTAGCTCAACTGGCATAATATATTTATAAAGAAAATCTTCATGAGTCAGATCCGACTCAACGGCACTTGGCTTGGCTGGCTCTACATTCTACTTTGGCAAGTAGCACCCGGGGTCTTAAAAAGCCTATGAGCAGCCATCAGAGACATTCCACTGGTCTTACCCTTTGGGTGCAAGGGAGAATGAAGACAATTAAAGACATGAGGGAAAGATGAGTCCACAGACTCATGGACCCCAAAGACCAAGGCCTCCACCAGACTGAGCCCAGTTGTGACTAGATGGTGCCCGGCTGCTACCACCGCCTGCTCTAACAGGGATCACAAAAAAGGGTCCTGGAGAGAGCTGGGGAAAAACACAGCACAAAATCCTAACTCACACACACAAATGCACAAAGACCAGAGTTACTGGCCTGACAGAAACTGGGGAAACCCTGAGAAACTCTGGACACTCTTTTAGCTCAGTACTGAAGTCACTCCTGAGGTTTGTCTTCAGGCAAAGGTTGGACAGGCCCATAAAACAATAGGAGACTGAAGGGCCATGCCAGTCCAGTAGGAAGGACCAGAAGGCAGGAAAGGACAGGAAAGCTGGTAATAGGGAACCGAAGGTGACAAGCAGAGTGATGACATCTTATGGGGTTGTTAACCAATGTCACACACACACACAAAAAGAAGAAAAGATCTCATCGTGACACGTTGTCACACGCTGAGCCTTTGCCCCTGGCTATGTAGTGCTCTTACAACCCTGGTTAATCTTTCCTAAACTATTTTGGGTCTTTCTAACTACCCTTAATGCTTTTATGCTTAAGCTTTTTAAGGGGAGTTGAGCAATTAAATAGGAGAGCTATTATTATTCACAATAGGCGCTGACATCACACCTCCCTGATCTTCTATATTTACGCAAATTACCTTTTTTGCTGCAGAGAAAATTCCTCTGTCTTCCCAATCATAATTTCTGCCACCACTTTGAAATTCCATAAAGCAAATCCCAGCCAACTCTGGCTCTTTAAAAGCCCATGAGAAACTAGCCTTTTTCTAAGAGAGTCTTCTGCAGCCCATATTGGTGGGTGGCATCCGGGGTCTTAAAAGCCTGCAAGCTCTGCCTGCTGATGAACGTCAGTGGGTCCCAACCCACCTGGAACAGATGACAACCAAGAACATCAAAAACACGAGGAAGAACGAGCCCAGAAGACAGCAGGACTCACGTGACTGGGTGACTACACCAGCAGGAGGATGAGAACTAGCTGGTAACTGGCCACCACCAAAGACAGCCCCGACAGGGAACACAGCGTAGAGTCCCCGACACAGCACAAGAAAAAGCAGCGTGCAGACCCAGAACTCTATTAAAAGATCTGATGGTCTGACGACCTGGATGGTCCCCTGGGAACAGGGCCTCTAGACTGCTGCTGCCCGAGACCTGAAGCCAGTACTGAGGTCAACACTTCAGACAGAGAATGCACTGGACTTGGGGACACAGAGCGATGCATGCGGTGTGTGTACTTTATGGTTTAATATACATGTGAGGCTGTCCTGTTGGTCCCTTTTCAGAGTGGAAAGGAGAGGGTGGAGAGGAGCGGACAAGTGTTGGTTGTGTGGACACTGGAAATAAAGAGTGAAAAGGAAGAGTGTGCCGTTACAGGGGGAGGAAAGTAGACAGAGTCACATGGAGGCGAGTGCTCGGGGTTTTTTATGAGAAATTGCCTTGGATTGTAAAGTTTCACTGAATTACAGTAAAAAATTGACAACAACAACAAAATCACTGAAACGTGTGAACATCAGTTTGGTCACGCTGCATGACACAATTGCCCTACTATGAGCGCCACGGAGCTGGGAACTGAGCTGGGCCTGCTGATCTGAGGGCTGGGTCTCCGCTCAAGGCCCTGGAGCTTCCGCACACCAGCCAGGCCCTGAGTGGGAAGGGAGCGCGCAGGCTGTTCCCTCCGGGCCTTTTTCTCCTTTCCTCGGCAGTTTGCTCCCAGAGCTCAGACACTCCCCACACCTCCCCACAGACGCAGAAAAACCACCAGCCTTGTGTTCTCAGCTGAGAACAGGGGGTTCAGCCCAGGACCTCCACTGTCGACTGAGAGAAGATACTCATTACTCTTTTCTCCCCGGAGCAAGCACCCAACTCAAGGCCTGGGGTGCCATCCCCTTTACCAGGAGCAGCAGTGAACACGATCTAGAACTGGGCTGCACCCCAGAACCACAGGGGCTCAGAAGACAGAGACACGCAAACAGCGGAACAGAAGACCATGGGGTACCGTGTCAGCAGACAAGCGTGGCTAGAGATGAAGGTTGTCACGGATTGAATCATGTCCCCTCAAAAGACAGGGTGCAGCCCTAACCCCAGCACTGGTGAAGCTTGTCTTATTCAGACAACAGAGTTTTTATTTTCAGATGTAATGAATTAAGTTAACTGCATAAAACCAAAACCATTGTCGTTGCATTGATTCAGATCCAACCCAACCCGAGGCACAAGAGTCGTCACCGCCCAGCCCTGGCCGTCCTCATCGCTGCTCTGTTTGAGCCCATCACTGCAGCCAATGGGTCAGTCCGTGTCACTGAGGGTTGTCTTCCCTGTCACCAACCCGCTATACTTTACCAAGCGTGACGAATCCTTCTCCAGGGACTGGACGCTCCTGATAACTTGTCCACGTAGGTGGGACACAGGCTCGTCATCTGTGCTTCCACGCAGCATCCTGGCTGTACATCTCCCAAGACACACACGTCCATTCTTCAGGCAGTACAATACTACAAAACAGTCTTTGCTATCACAGATTGAGCTGTGTCCCCCACCAAAAAAATGTTTGTAGCCATCTGCCTGGGCCATGATACCTAATATTTTGTGACTGTCCTCTATTTTGTGATTTCCCTATGTTGTATGTTAAAGAGGATTAGAGTGAGACTGTAAACCCCTTCCTAAGGTTACTTCCTTGCTCCACTGTAACAGGAGTTTCCCTGGAGTGTGGCTTGCACCACCTTTTATCCTTTTATCCTAGAGAGATAAAAGGAAAGGGAAGCAAGCAGAGAGTTGGGAACCTCACATCAGCAAGAAAACAGCACTGGGAGAAGAGCGGGTCCTTCAGAGCTGAGGTTCCTGTGCCAAGATGCTCCCTGGACAGAGATGGATGCAACACAAGGACTTTCCTCCAGAGCTGATGGGGGAAAGCCTTCCCCTGGAACCGACATCCTAAGTTTGGACTTGTAGCCTAGCGGACTGCGTAAGAGTAAACATTTCTGTTTTAAAGTCATCCACTCATGCTATTTCTGGTAGAGCAGTACCAGACAACCGAATCATTCGCCGACACCGTCATTCAAGGCGTCAGTTCTTCTTGGGTCCCCCTTATTCATGGTCCAGCTTTTGCAGTGTGTGAGGTGACTGAAACCGCTGACAGCAGGAACTTGACAGGACTGCTTTGTTCTTCCAGGCCTTGCAGGTTTTCCACCTTTGACAGGGTGCACATAGTCTTAAACCACTTTCCTATTGCTGTCTATTAGTGGACAGTATTTGAATTTTCCTTCTTGGATCAGTTTCCATCTTACAAAGCTTCAGCTTTCGCAGGTTTACATATGTGTACACACACACATAAATAAGAGGTCTGACAACAAACTTTGAGAATATGCCACCACGCACTTAATACTGGCAGCACTGTACAAACAGCTCAGTAAGGTTTCATAACTTTGGTACATCAGCATCTCACAGCTGTGTTCGTGTCAACATGTGGTGGTGTCTTGCTGAGTGGCATTCATTATTGTTGTTGTGTGTTTTTGTGGGCTGTCACAAGAATGTCAGAGCTTGAATTAGAGCAAGACCTTTTGGAGAGGCAAGATGATGTTTTGGGCCATGTTACCAGTGGTGATGAAACATGGTTGTACCAAATAGGACCCTGAAACAAGGTGCCCAAGTACACAATGGAAGTCAGCCAATTCTTCACGACCCACAAAGTTCCGTCAGTCCAAATCAAGAGCCAAAACAATGTTGCTAAATTTTTTGATATGAAAGGGGTTGTTCATTACAAATTTGTACCAACTGGACCAGCAGTTACCAAGTTTACTATTGGGAGGTGCTGAAAACGTTGTGTGAAAAAGTCAGATGAAAACGACCTGAATGCCTCGTTCACAACTCATGGCTCTTGCATCATGACAATGCACCAGGTCACACGGCACTGTCTGTGAGGGAGTTTTTAGCCAGTACACGTAAATAACTGTATTGGAACACCCTCCTTACTCACCTGATCTGGTCCCCAGTGACTTTTTTCTTTACCGGAAGGTAAATGAAACATTGAAAGGAAGACACTGATGACATTCAGAACATCAGGGGTAACACAACAGAACCTCTAATGCCCATCCCACAAAAAAGAGTTCCCAAATTGCTCTGGAGGGTGGCCTAGGTGCTGGCATCAGTGTACAGCTTCCAAAGGGGAGCACTTCAAAGGTGACCATAGTGATATTCAGCAGTGGGGTATGGAGCACTTTTTCTAGGATGAGCTCGCAAACTGAATGGTAAGACCTCATGTACAATAAATACCTGCACAAACACATAACATACACGTATGCATCAATACAGACTATACACATGCACACACATATATAAAGAGGTTCTTTTCAAGGAATGGGATCACACAGCTGTGGAGGGTGAAAAACTTGAAATCTGCAAGACAGGTCAGTAGGCCAGAATTCTATGTTAGCATTGAGCCCGAATTTTTCTTTTCTCCTAGAAATGTCAGTTTTTGCTCTGAAGCCTTAGGCTGATAGGATGAAGTCTACCTACGTCAACATTGCTTAAAGTCAACAGACTGTAACTGTTAGTCTCAGCTGCAAAACACCTTCCAAGCAATAACTAGCGTTTGGCCAAAGCCCCGGGCACCGCGGCCCAGCTAAGCTGACACATAAAATCTGCCACCACTGGGGTTTACTGATGGGAGGGGGACACAAAGAAGTTTTCTGAGGTGTCAACATTCTTGTTACTCCGAGTGCCAACTACACACATGTGTTCAGTTCATAAGAATTCGTCCAGTTACACAGTTATAACAGTATCAGGAGATTTTTGGTACACATGCTGTATTTCAATTTCAACACTTTTAAAAATACCCACAACCACTATAGTTCTATGCATCTATAGGATGTCGTCCTACTGGCCACTTATCAGAAGGGAGTGGAGAGGGTGGAGAGGAGGGGGACAGGAAAATGTCAAGAGGATGCGACATGTATAGAATGGAAAGGAGGAGTGTGCTGTGACCGGGAAAGAACAGAAGGAGCTGCAGATAGGCAGGTGTGCAAATTTAAACTGAACTGTACACTTTCACTCAATCACAATAAAAAAGAAAATATATATACATATATATATACACACATATATACACACAATCACTCATTGTGGTGGCTAGCTCCTTATCTGTAAAACAGGGATGCTACCCAACCAGCTTACTGCCTGTTGACACAGATAAATCCAAACGAAACAATAGACAGTGCCACCACCACGCAGGGCTTAATGCCACAGCACTCTGCAGGACAAAGCCCAAAGCATGCTGTAAAAAAACCACTTTTATCCCGGCAGCCAGGTGAGGTTACAGAGGTCTGCTGTGTGCTCCGGCCCCCACGGTCGGAGGCTGAAACGCTAGCCGCAAGCGGGGGTGGTGGGCCCCTGATGACATTCCTCTGCTTCTCTCGCTGAAACAGAACACCACAAATGGATTTTCCACGTGAGGTGGCAGGAGGAGGGCCACCGCGATGCTGTGCACATCACGCCTGCAGCCCCTCATTCCAGGCACCTACCCTGCCTCCCCGGGGCAGAAACCCCAGAGGTAAGCAGGTGTCGCCGCCCCCAGAGGGCCCTGAGAACAGGAAACCCAGACAGGCTGACGGGCTGGCAACTGGCACAGGCAAAGGTCACAGGCCAGAGCGGCCCCCGGGCCTCCGAAGCCCGCCAGCCTCCACGTGCCTGTGAGGTACCCCGGGCCCATAAAGCTTCCCAACAGGAAATCCCACCCTTCCCAGACGGGCCCGCCTAAATGAAATGCCTTTGCCTGAGGACTCGGGGAGACCGGGCTGCTGTAAGTGGTACTAAATTAGGGGAGAACAGAGAAACGGGTTGTTCTCCAACGACCAGTCTGCTCGGTCTAGCAGAGTGACGTCATGTGGGTTCACCAGGCTGCTCGGCAAGGGACATAAAATGACAGGGGGCACAGAGAGGGCAAAAGCCTCAGCGGAGGCAGGATTTGGAAGGGGGGCTTAGTCAATGCCACCCCCAAAGCACACAGCTGCCATCATCACCCTGACAAGTGTGGACTTCTGGACTCGGGCAGATCTGGTTGTGGGACCCTGGTCACACGCCATCTAATCTCTCACTGGTCCCACTTTAAAATGGGACCGTAATACACATCTTTCCAGGATTAACGGTAAACATACACAAAGCAGTCAAAATGCCCAGCCCAAAGGAGAGGACCCATTGAAAGAATCGTTGTCACAGAATCACCTGCAGCTCACGGCGACCCCGTAGGACAGAAGAGCTGCCCCTAAGGGTTTCTGAGCAGGGGCTGGAGGAATCGAAACGCCAGCCTTCGTGGCTAGCAGCCAGCTGTTAGCCACTGCCCAGAACGACCACTGGTAGTCCCTGTGTGGTACAAAGGGTTTTACAGCTCTCGACTGTCAACAGAAAGGTTGCTACATAAAGTCTGCCCAAAAGGTCCTCAGAATAAAGGCCTGGCAATCGACTTCCCAGCAATCAGCTATGGAAAAATCTATGGGGCACCGCTCTGCTCTGACCCACGCAAAGTCACCCCAAGCTGGGATCAACATGATGGCAACAGGTAGAGGTTTCTAACGACAGCAGTCCTGAACACAAATTGTTACCTGAAAAACATCACTCCTCATTCCTTGGGTTATCCTATCAGCTGGCCTTCCCTGTAGGTGTGCGGGTATCACCCCATCACTGACAGCACTGCACCCCAGGACAGATCTGGAAATGCTCTGACTGACAAGGAACGCAGCACCACTCCTCTCCAAGTCTTCATTCCCGGCACAGCAGACCAGATGATTGTCTGAGTCAACGTGGCCAGTAACCAGTCCATTTCAGCTCACTAATGCCTAAGATACTGGTGTTTATACATTCCGTTTCATTTTTGATGATTTGCAACTTTCCTATATTTATGCTCCTATATATACAGAGATGCATATGTATTTGTGTGTCTCTTTATATATATACACTATTTATATATTTACGCTCCTATATATACACAGATATATATGTGTTTGTGTGTGTTTACATATATATGTGTACACTATACATACATATATGTATATATGCATATATACACACTATAAAGCTCTAAACACAAACTCTTACTTGAGAAAAATGCCCCCTCATTCCTCAGGGCAACATGGGATTTACAAGCCTCATCCATTCCCAAGGAAAATAACAAAGAACCCAGTTTACAAAAAAAGCATAGACGAGATTGCAACAAAGCTCGGCAGATGTTTATTTGCAACAAAAAGAGGAGACAAAGATAAGGAGGCAGCTGAGACCTGAAACATCAGTTTGGGTGCTCACACAGCTAGAGAATCCACCATCCACAAAGCCCAGATGACCTTTCGCTAGGAAAGCGGCCCAAAAGAAAGTGGGGTGTCAGTGCAGGGGATGCGTCAGAAACAGTCTCCATCCCCATCGGGAGGGCCGGCTGCCCACTTGCCCCGTCGAGAGGGCAGGCTGCCCAGCCTCAGCCTCTCTGGACCGACTCTCCTACCCGCCCACATGTCACCCCTGCTCTGGTGTCACCGTGCTGAAGGAGGACAGGCCCAGCCTCTGAGAGTTAAGCGACTCCCACAGAGCTGATCAGCTAACCCAGCTCAGCACTCAGGATGGAACTCAGATTTCAGCCTCCGTCCCTTTTGCCTCCCGCTATTCTAAATCAGAAACCCTGGTGGTGCAGTGGTTAAGTGCTCAGCTGCTAACCAAAGGTCAGCAGTTCAAACCCACTAAGTGCTCCTTGGAAACTACAGGGCACTTCTACTCCACTCTATAGGGTCGCTGTGCATCAGAACTGACTCGACAGCAATGGGCCATTCTGTAACAGAACCTGCGACGAAGGCCCGGGTGACATCCCCCATCCAAGAGGTCACAGGGTCGACTTAGAGGGAGCACTGTGTGACCCCCGAATCCCACCCCAAAGCCAACCACAGCAGAAGAGCCAGAAGTGACAAATACGTCGGGAACAACCGGCTTCAAGCTCGCTGTTACACACATGAAGAAGCTCAAGGGAGCTGTCTGTTCTGGTCTGCAGGTACGCTTTGCTCTGGGATATTATGGGTTTAAGAGACAACCTAACAGAGTCTGGTAAAAACTCCAAACAATGAGGAAGCATGCAGCTGCTAACAGAGGTTGAGATACACCAGCAGCTCCATAAGGAACAGCCAAGGAAACGCCACGGGGCAGTTCTACCCTGTCCTACAGGGCTGCTATGGACCCAAATAACTCACAGCAACAACAGTAACACACACAGAAAGTTCAGTCTACCTGAAAGTCAAGGAAATATAGGGACAGAGAGACTGAGAGTCAACTGACATCAATAAAAAGAAAACAAAAACCAGAAAACTCAGTGCTGGTTATGCTGCGGTCAATCCCATACACTGACATATTCAATTAACCTTCGTAGAGAAAACTTGAAATGATCTGAAACTTTTATAGGAAATGGTAAGTGTAGGGAAAATAATTCAACTTATTTAAATTATTAAGTTAATTCAAAAAATGTGAAGCAGGAATGGATGAAGACTTTGAGAAGGCTGTTTGGTGATTCAAACTAAGAGCCAAAAGGTCCTATTTCATAGATACCATATTCTGGAAACTGATACTAAGAAAAATAACCTTTCAAAAGAAAAGTTCAAAAGCATCTTAAAACAGTAAGAGACACCGCAGATATTCAATTGCAGGAGGACGGTTAATAAACAAGAAGCCCTGGTTGCACAGTGGTTAAAGTACTCAACTACCAACCAAAACAGGATGGAGGCTCCAATCCAACAGCTGCTCTGCAGGAGAAAGATGCAGACTGCCTTGGGGACCCTATCAGGCAGTTCCACTCTGTCTTATGAGGTCCCCATGAGCTGGAAGTGGCTCAGAAGAAAAGAACAACTCCTCAAACTACATACAATGACTATTGTTAAGTGACCCTCGGAGAGTTGCGTGGCCACATGAGCCACGCTGAGGATGCCATCAACGTTCCCTGGGAAGAAACAAAATTCGCACTTGTATCTGTGTATGAGTTACAAATCTGTAAAAGGTCTGTGAGATAGGTGGCTAAGAAAAACAAAGACAATGAGTTTCTGTGTCAGGTGCTAAGATAATGTATTCTTTTAAGTGTCCTGTATGGCTCTTACAGTAACACTGTAACAGATAGAAATACACATCTTGTGAGGAGTCAGCTGGTCCTAAAGCAGCACAGAATCCCTTCAGAAGTCACCTGTTTACCCAGCTCCACTTGTGGCCTCCTGCAGAGGCCTGAACCCTCACCTGGACTCAGTCTGCAATGATACATCACCTTCCTGAGAACTGGTGACCTTCCTCCCACCCTGTGGTCACTCAGCAAATGCTACTCTTCCCAAGCTTTAGCCAACCGCAGGCTACAGAACCTTCCTTGGAAGCATCCCCTCCACCGAGACCACCTCCTCCCTGTCTCTCGCTCCGTGCTTGTCAACAGTTATTGTAGAATTGTCCTAACCAGCAAACAGCTGTCAGCGTCTGACTCACAGGGACCCTGGCTGTCAGCGTGGAAGTGCCCTCCATCGGGTTTTCAATGCTGCTTTGCAGGAGACAGCCCCGCCCTTTCTTCTAAGGTAGGTGGACTCGGTCCTCCAGCCTTCCACTGCTTCTGCTGGTAGTCGAGAGTGGTCCCCTTCTGCGTACCCCAAGGACTCCGGTATGCTCTTATCACCCAGCGAAGTCTACAAGGTCTGCCAGTGAAGTCCGCAGACTGAATTGTTCCAGACCTCACTGATGAACACCACTACGGTCACCTTCGAAGTCCTCCCCTTGGGAAGCTGTGAAGTGACACCAGCACCAAGTCCACCCTTCAGTTTTGGAACTCTTTCTGGAACAGCCGTTGCACACTGTGGCAAGGTAGCAAGTTCACAAACTGAAGTATGGTTGTCCGTGAGGGAGTTTTTAGCCAGCCAATAAATCACTGTATTGGAACACCCTCCCCACTCGCCTGATCTGGCCCCCAGTGACGTTTTTCTCTACCCAAAGACAAAGAAAATATTGAGAGGAAGACATTTGGATGACACTCAGGACATCAAGGGCAATATGACAACAGCTCTGATGGCCATTCCAGAAAAAGAGTTCCTGAATGGCTTTGAAGGGTGGACTAGGCTCTGGCACCAGGGCATGGCTTCCCAAGTGGAGTAACTCAAAGGTGACCGTGGTGATACTCAACAATAAAGTATGTAGCACTTTCTCTGCGATGAGCTCGCCAACTTAACTGGAGGTGCTTGTATGTCAGAGGAAACCCTGGTGGCACAGGGGTTAACTGCCACAGCTGCTCACCAGAAGGCTGACAGTTCAAATCTGCCAGGCGCTCCTTGGAAACTCCATGGGGCTGTTCGACTCTGTACAGGGTGCTGTCAATCGGACACGACTTGATGGCAGGGGTTGCGCTTTTTCTGTGACTGTGTCAGAGTAGAACAGTGCTCTGCAGGATTGTCCCTGCTTCATTTTTCAAAAGTAGATCACCAGGCCTTTCTTCTTAGGCACCTCGGGACAGACTCAAACCTCCAACCCCTTGGTGAGTAACCTACTGCTTAACCCTCTGTGCCCAAGAGGACAGAGAAAATCCAAGACACAAACCTCACAGCCTCTCCAGACCAGCTGTAACCCTCGGGGTACGTAACTATTAAACCAGGCTTACGGGCTAGTCAAAGTTTCCATGCCAGAATCCCACAAAATAACTTTTCCAAGCTGGGAAAACTGTACCTTACTATTTCCTTGAGAGATTTCAACTGTTTCCCAAATTAGGAGATGCCAGATGAGGGTTTCCCTGGCAACCTGCACATGATGCTCAAGGCTACGTGACACGCCGTTGGAACCGCAAACCCCTGTCACCAGAACAGCACTGGTGTCTGCCGTAAGGGCTAACCAGAGATAAGGCCTGGGTACCCAACAGCCAAGACGGGCGGCTAGGACACCCATAAGCTCATTTTCCCGACTTGGATAGGATTCAGAACTGCTGCGGCACAGGTTATGAAGACGCCTGTCATTTGTGAGACGCAGCCAGTTGCTTCTGACCTACAGGGACCGACCCCACAAGACAAGAGAACACCCCCTGGTACCGCGCATCCTCCCTACCCTTGACCACTGCTACAGCCACTATTAATCCATCTCGTCCAGGGTCTTCCTCTTTTTCAGTGACCCTCTACACTGCTCCCCATAAGGGTTTTTCCCACCTGGCTGTTTTTTTTCAGAAGGAAATGACCAGGTCCTTCTTCCTAGTCTTAATCTGGAAGTTTCACAGAAACAGTGACAGCATGGCTTCCAGCATCACAGCCACACACCAGCCACCACTGTGTGACAGACAGACAGCCATGGCTGAAGGCGATGAAAATTCGGAGGCAGTCCAGGACGCATAATTTTAGCCCTGTCACGCAAACAGAATTGGTCCTACTTTTAAAACTCAGACTGTTACCTGGGATCTCTAAAGTCTTGGACAAAAGGACTCCAGGTTCTTTCTTTTATTTTTTTTCCAATTACTTTGTCCTTTCCACTTTCTTCATGTACACAATGTCATGACACCAGTTACATCTAACATGAGGACTGCCGATTAAGTTCCCCAACTCATCCTAGAAAAAGTGCTGCACACCCCATTGCTGCCTATCACTACAGTCACCTTCGAAGTCCCCCCACTGATGTCTGCACCTAGTCCACCCTTCAGAGCAATTTGGAAACTCTTTTTCTGGAATGGCCATCAGAGCTGTCATCGTACTACCCTTGATGGCCTGAGTGTCATCCAGATGTCTTCCTTTCAGTATTTCCTTTAGCTTTGGGTCAAGAAAAAAGTCACCGGGGGCCAGATCAGGTGAGCAGGGAGGGTGTTCCAATACAGTTATTTGTCGACTGGCTGAAAACTCCCTCACAGACAATGAGACAATTAAGTTCGCGAACTTGCCGTTGGCCCGCTGTGCACAATGGCCATTCCAGAAAAAGTTCCAAAACTGCTCTGAAGAGTGGACTAGGTGCTGGCATCGGTGTATAGCTTCCCAAGAGGAGTGCTTTGACGGTGACTGTAGCACTCTTCAGCAATGACGTATGTAGCACGTAGAACAATTAAGTTCTTGGGCTTAACCGCCGGACACTGCACTGTCCAACTGGCAATACCATCGCTTTCCTGGTTTTCCCACCACCTGTAACCAAAGCTCAGCATCCCCTCTGCGGTGAAGAAGCCAGGTTCTTAAGACCAATGCATTAACTAGGACAAAGCCCACCTGGGTTTGACCCCATCTCCCCTGAGACAAACCAGGGAGCTGACCCCTCAGGGCCTCTGACTTGAACTGAGCTGAGATTAAGGAGCAGGCTGCCCTGACACTTCCTTGCGGAAGGAGCATGAACAGCTGGACACACCAGGCCAGAGTTCACCGGGCCGAGGGCACACTGCCCAAGCTCAAGGAATGAGCTGTCAGAGGAAAAAAAAGGTGACAAAAACCACCAGGTGAACATATTTTTAATTCCATTTTAAAATAATTAGATTGATAAATTATGTAGTTAAAATGAAAAACCACGCTTACGAGGTTTTAATTGTTAAAATTATAATAAAATGTTAAAGTTCAATTGATATAATTGTAGAACGGAAATTATAATTTCTAATCACAGACATTTCAAGATGAGATAATTATTCTAACTTGCATAAAATTTTTCTAAAAATGCCACAGTAGACTTTAGAATACGATTTTTTTTTTTCCGTTGCTCAACACACTGTTTGGAAGGAATACATAACGTTGTGACGGTCACCCCACAATACCCTACCTCCACAGTACCAACCACGGCAAAATTCAAGGCCAAGGACAAGCCTTTCACGATACAGTTCGAAGGAGTATGTGAAGTTACTAGCTGGGAGATTTTAACAAGCACTAATGAATCCCCAAATGCCTAAAATTATTATAAGTTGTTTAAAATTTTCTATCCTAAAAAAGAAATAAACCCCCCGAAGAAACAAAACCCAGTGCCATCAAGTCAATACTGACTCATAGCAACCCTATAGGACACAGGAGATTTGCCCCCTAGATTTTCCCAGAAACACCTGGTGGATTTGAATTGCCAACCTCATTAAATTAATTCTGGGAAAAATAACATCCAGAGAAAGAAGAAAACAAAACCATAACAGAAAGATTAGCCCCAAGGACTCATGGACCACAACAATCACAGCCTGCCCCAGAGTGCATTCAGAACGACTAGATGGTACCCGGCTACAACCCGTAGGCAAGGACTGCTCCGACACTGATCACAGAGAGGGTCCTGGACAAAAAGGGGGAACAAAACTCTAACTCACAAAAAAGACCAGATCTACCGACCCAACAGACACTGAAGAAAACCGAAGAGCGTGGCCCCTAGATACCCCTTAAACTCAGTGCATAAATCACTCCAAAGATGTAAATCCTTCAGCCAAAGATTGTTGTTGTTTTCAGGGGCCACTGAGTCAGTTCCAACTCACTGTGGCCCTGTGAATAACAGAGTAAAACACGTCCCAGTTTTGCACCACGTCCATAATCATTTTTATGCTTAAGCTCACTGTTTGTGGCCACTAAGTCAATCCATCCCTTCGAGGGACTTTCTCTTTTCCCACTGACCCTCCACTCTACCAAGGCTGATGACCTTCTCCAGAAACCAATACCTCCTGACAGTGTGTCCAAAGTATGTAAGATACAATCTCACCCATCTTGCTTCCAAGGAGCACTCGGGTTGTCCTTCTTCCAGAACAGATCCATCTCTTCTTCTGGTAGTCCACGGGACATTCATCATCCTTCTCCATCACCACCAGGTGTGCCTGACCCAAGCCATGGTATTTTCAGTAGCATCATATGCATGTAAAAGCTCAGCCAGAGATTAGACAGGCTCATAAAACACACAACTGATACACAGAGCTCAGCCCTGGATGTATACCACCACCATGGCATCAGCCCGGGGGCAAGGACAAGATGGCAGGAGGGGACAGCAAAGCTGATACTGAGGAACCCAGGGCTAAAGGGGAAGCCCCAGTGGTGTGGTGTTTAGGCGCTGTGGCTGCTAACCAAAAGGTCAGCAGTTCAAACGCGCTTGGCAGATTCAAAACTTGACGGGACAGTTCCACTCTGTCGTACAGGATTCAAAATTCAATGGGACAGTTCCGCTCTGTCCTCCACAGTTGCTCTGAGTCGGAATCTGCTCAATGGCTTGGCTTTGGGTTTTTTTTAGTTTTGTTTTTTGGCTTTTTTGTTTTTTTTGGTTTAAGGTCGAAAGAAGACGGCATTGGCACATTACGGGATTGGCAACCAACGTCACATTAACAATTTGTGTACTAATGATTTAAAGAGAAACTAATTTGCTCTGTAAATTTTCATCTAAAGCACAATAAAAATAAATAAATAAATAACAACAATATCCCAAACAAATGCCTGCAGAGAGCATAATTCCAAAGATCCAGAAAACACAAGCTCTGTCCCTCCGCAAAGGAATTTAAATGTGTGACTTTATCCGTATTTGTTTGTTTCACGCCTCAGTTTCGTTCATTCTTGAGGGCAGAAGTTCAAATCCGGTTCTCATCCAGGTGGGTTTCTTCCTTGGCTTCCCCCTTTGTAGGTGGTCATGGGTGTTCCATGACTTGGAGATAGGGTGGCATCTGTCTTTCATGCTTGTTTGTAGATCTGTTCTGCACATTTCGTAACTCAGGAGTGATGAGATCCAGGATCCGCTCTACAGTGGCACGATCTCATCTTCAACTAGTCTTCTGATGTCCTCACTGCTGCTTCCGTGGGCACTAACTGTGGAGCCACACAACATGAAATCCTCGACAACTTTGATCTTTTCTCCATTTGTCATGATGTCCCTTACTGGTAGAGCTGTCACAATTTCTGTTTTCTTTATGGTCAGGTGAAGTCTACACTGAAGGCTATAGTCTTTGATCTTCATCAGTAAGTGCTTCAAGTTCTCATCACTTTCAGAAAGCAAGGTAGTATCATCTACATATTACAGATTGCTCATAATTCTTCCCCCAATCCTGTGGTCACGTGTAGTCCAGCTTCTCAAATTATTTGTTCAGCATACAGATTGAAAAAGTATGGTGAAAGGATCCACACGCCTTTCCTGACTTCAAACCATGCAGTGTGTCCTTGTTTTGTATGAACAACTGCTTCTTAACCCATGTACAAATTCCTCATGAGGACAATTAGCCAGCCAGCCAAGTGCCGTCAAGTCAGATCTGACTCATGGCAACCCTAGGGGCCAGGGTAGAGCTGATCCCCAGAGTATTCAAGGAGCGCCTGGTGGATGAGGACAATTAAGTGTTCTGGAATTCCCATTCTTCACAATGTGATCCATAATTGGTTATGATCCACACAGCCGACTGCCTTTGCATTGTCAATAAAATAGAGGTAAATGTCTTCTCGGTGTTCTCTGCTTCCAGCCAAGACCCAGCTGACATCAGCAAGGGTACTTCCTGTTCCACTTCCTCTTCTGAATCTGGCCTGAATTTCTCAAAGTCCTCTGTCAATGTACTGCCACCACCACTTTCAAACTGTCCTCAGAAAAATTTTACGTGTGGGTGACATTAATGATATTGTTCAATTAATTTCCACATTCTGTTAGATCACCTTTCTTTGGAATGGGCACAAATACAGATCTCTACTAGTCAACTGGTCCATTAGCTGTTTTCCAAATTTTTTGGCATAGATGATAAGCGCTTCCAACATGGCATCTATTTGTTGAAATATCCTAATTGGCATTCTGTCAGTTCCTAGAGTCTTGCTTTCTGCTAATGCCTTCACTGTAGCTGGGACTCCTTTCAATGTTGAGTTTGCTCTCTACTCCTCTGGGGCAAAAGAGAAACAAGGAAACGACAGACAGAGGGAAGAAACTAGTCTACAGGACTAATGGTTACAAGAGCCATGGCCTCATCTACCCTGAGACCAGAGGAACTAGATGGTGCCCAGCTTCTGGATTTCAGAAAGGTTGAGCGTAAGCCCTCCTTCCCCATCATTACGCAAAAGCAGCCTACAGGAATTTGGCCACAAACAAAAATTTCACGCCTGCCGCCCTCACCCTCCTAATCAAAGCTCTTCCCCCATCAAACTTCGACTATAAACAAATCTTACTCCCTCCCCCTTCTAATCACCACTTCTCCCTTATCAGATCATTAATCCCCTTACTGGAATTTGGCACCTCCTCTTCTAATTAAACATTCTCTCCTTATCAAACCCTAAATCCCCTCACCCCGCACTACCTCATCAGAACTTTAAAACTATAAAAAACTTGCCCTGTATAAAATGAAAAGGAGGAGTGTACTGACACAGGGCAAGGAGCACAGAAGGAGCAGCAGACAGGCAGGCATGCAAAACTGATTTGGACTGTAGACTTGCAATTAATCACAATAAAAAAGAAAAATAAAAAAACAAACAAAAAAAAGTCCTACTGGCCAGAGTTGGGCTGAGCCACCCCTTGGCTCAGACCCCATTCTTTTTCTATTCAAATAAACGTACTGGACCCCCGGACTGGTGTGTCTCTGCCCATTTCACGCTGTTCCATTCCCAACAGTGACCGAGGTGGATTGTGACAGAATGCCAGAAAAACATAAATCAGCACTCAATTTCTTAAAAAGTCCAAACTTACTGGATTCATTGAGACTAGAGGACTCCTGCAGAACCTGTATATAGACCTGAAACTACTACCCTGAGATAGACTTTAAACCTTGAACCAAAACTACCTCCTGAGGTCATCTGTCAGCTAAATAACAGACTGGCTCATAAAATAAAGAATATCACCTATGAGTACCATGCTTCCTTAAAAAATCATCTCTAGGAGACCAAATGGTCAACAGTTACTCTAAAGGTGTGATCACAAGGTGAGAGGGCAGGAAACTAGCCCACAAGAAACAAACTACCAGAAAGGGAACAAGAGAATGTCAACACCTGGTGAAATACATAACCAACATTGCTGAACGATCTGTGTAGAACCGGTTAAATGGAAACACAGTAGGATGTGTACCTTTCACAAAAAACATAATAAAATCTCATTTAAAAGTAATAATAAGACAATCAATCTGCAAAGGATACCATCAAGAAAGTGCCTTAACAACTGACAGGAGGAGAATGTTTACAAATCATAGATCTAAATGTACACAGAATATATAAAGAAGTTTTACAAGATAATGATAAAAAGACCATCAATTCAGTTAAGAATTGGGGAAGGACTGCAACAGATATTTCTGAAAAAAAGGCTGTATGAAAAGCTAGCAAGCCCAGAAGATGCTGGAACAACATCACCAGCCATCAGGGACATGCAAGCCAAAATGAAAATGAGACACCGCTTCGCACCCGCTAAACCCAGAAAAACCCAAACCCATTGCCATCGAGTGGATTCTGACTCATAGCAACCCCACAGGACAGAGCAGAATGGCCCCATAAAGTTCCCAAGGAGCTCCTGGTGGATTCAAACTGCTGACCTTTGGGATAGCAGCCATAGCACGTAACCACTACACCACCAGGGTTTCCTTGTACCCTCCAGGATGGGCATCCTCAAAAAGACAACAGCAAGAGCTGGCAAAGACGGGGGAAGACGGGAATCCTCATGCACCGCTAGGTTACTGAGCAGAGTGAGGGAGCCCCACTGGCAAACAGGCTGGTAGGTCCTCAAAAGGTTAAGCAGACATACCGCATGACCCACCAATCCCCCACTCCTCGGTCTCTACCACAATAACTGGAAATAGCCATGCACGCACAAACTTGTATGCAAATGTCCATAGCAGCATTATTCACTGAAGCCAAAAAGTGGAGCTGACCCAAAAGTCCAACAACTCATGAAGAGAAAAGGGAAACGCGGTGTCACTACAAAGAAGATTATTCAAAGATAGAAAGGAATGAGGTACTGTTACATGCTAGACATGGATTACTCTTAAAAACTGTATTCTAAGAAGCCGGTCATACACACAAAAAACACACAGATGGAATGGTTAATTGACATGAAATGTCGGCGACAGGCTGATCTACAACCACAGAATGTAGATTTGTGGGTGGCAGAAGCTAGAGGGCAGGAGAGGGGACTGTTTGCTGAGGACCACGGGGTTTCTTCTTGGAGTAACAGAAATTTTCTAAAATTGATGGCTTTGTAAATATATACGAATCATACACTTAAAAAGGTGAACATATGACAGGCACATTGCGGGGAAAAAAAAGCCAAAGCCACTACCATCAAGTCAATTCCAACTCACACACAGCAACCCTATAGGACACAGTAGCACCGCCACACAGAGTTTCCAAGGAGCTTGGCAAATTGGAACTACAGATCTTCTGGTTAGTAGATGTAGCACTTAACCACTGCGCCACCAGGGTTTCTGATATGTGCATTACAACTTAATAAAGCTGTTACAAAAACCACAGACAGATGGGGCACCAAAGACTTCATCGTGATCAGAATTGAAACACGATCAACCCTGACAGCTGATGAGGTCAGGGGCAGGATGACGGGGGGGGCGCAAAAGAGGAAGATCAGGACCCCAACCACCCCATCTTACAAAACGGGTGGTCCCCGTCACCAGCACTGGTTGATGGAATTAGAGTACAGGTCCATGCAAGTAACAGCAAGATTTAAGGAAAATCCTTGGAGGAAACATCCACCCAACTATCAAACACCTGAAGGAGGAGGACAGGTGCTGAGAGGCAGTCAGCAAGCTCAACTGTCATCGACCCAAACAGGAAGCCAAGAAATAGCATGATGCATGTCTAGTATTCTGAGATATAAAAGAGCCACTAGACGCACTGAGGAGAGGCATGCACTGACGGGACTGTTTCTGGAGAGTGGAGGACTGGGTAGGGACAGCACAGATGGGGACAGAAAGACACCGCTGCTCACAAAACACCCTATCTCAACCGCGAACACCCTACAGCAGCACGTGGAACGAGTACCCTGCCTGTTGTTTTTAAAATCAAATCACACTGAGCATCACCTGAGGTGAAGAATCTGAAGGAAATGAGAATACGCTTCATATCAGAAAGAATATTCAACTGACTGTCATTACTGACGGAAACTGTGATTTATGGATATGTAAGCAAAACTGAATCTCAAGTTTCATAGTGAAAGACCATCCTTCTCTCATTAAAAAAAAAGTGGCTATCAAGTTGATTCCAACCCACAGTGATGCTACAGGACCGAGTAGAACTGCCCCACAGAGTTCACAAAGAGCACCTGGTGGATTAGAACTGCTGATCTTTTGGTGAGCCAACACAGCACTCACCACTGCGCAACCAGGGTTTCCTTCTCCCGTGAAAGCACCTTGCAAGGAATATTAGATTCTTACAAGCGCAAGAAAGCACTATGAAGTCCTGACCCTAGGAAGGCAAACAGAACCCTCACATGAAGGCCACAGCTGCAGTGCAGGAAGAACATTCAAAGTCCTACTAAGTTGGGGATCCACAGAGCATTTTAAAAGAAGGAAAGTGTATGAGGTCTGACAACTAAGTTCTCAGCTCTACAGACCTCACTGCTGAATATCCATCACTACGATCACCTTCAGAGCACTCACTCCCCTTAGGAAGCCATGCATCCCCACCAGCACCCAGTCCACCCTTTAAAGCAATTTTAGAACTCTTTCTGGAATGGCCATTACACACAGTGGCACGGTGGCAAGTTCGCAAACGTAATTACATAGTTGTCAGTGAGGGAGTTTTTAGGGAGGGAGAAGCACTGAGGCTCGACCCCAGCCAGGTGAGTCGCTGTCTCAGTCAGCCAGTGTCACTGTAACAGACAGACCACAAGCGGATGGCTTTAACAAAGATCTATTCTGCCACAGTCCAGCAGGCTACAAGTCCAAACTCAGGACATCAGCTTCAGGGGAAGGCTTTTCTCTGCTGACTTTGGAGGAAGGTCTTTGTCTTCTTCCATCTTCTTCTGGCCTGGGAGCTTCTGAGGCGCAGGGACCCCACCAAGTTCTTTCCAAAGGACGTGCTCAGCTCCCAGCACTACTTCTTGGTTGGTATGAGGTTCCCAACTCTTTGCTTGCTTCTCTGTCCTTTATACCCCCAAGAGACTGCCTCAAGGCACAATGCAATCCTACAGACTGAGTCGTGACCACCAACACAAATGCCACTCATGTTCCCTTATTAACATCCTAGTGGTAGGCTTTATAGCATAAAGGAACACAACACAATACCAGTAATCAAGGCCTAGCCAAATTGCTACACACATTTTTGGAAAACACAATTCAACTATGACACTCACACTGTCAAATGAAAAAAAATCATTAAGAAGGTCAAAGCTTCAATACAGTGAGAACAAACCTCATATTTTGAGCAAGCTGGACTCAAAGCAACCCTGTAGGGCTGAGTAGAAGTGCCTGCCCCATTGAGTTTCCAATCCTATAATTTTTACAGATGCATCTCTGCCCTGCAGAGCAACAGGTAGGCTCAAACCACTAATCTTTGGGTGAGCAGCCGAGACCTTAACGCATGAGGACTCCTTCCCAGTTAGACAATCCCACTGAAGTCATCATTTGCCCAGAAGACAGGCAAGCATCATCCACCTGGCCTAGGCCATGACACGGGGTCAAAGAAACTCTGAATGACAAATCCCTAGACTCAAAAAAAGGCAGGCTGGTCAGGCGTCAGGCTGGAGTCCCTCCCCTTAATGCCATGGAGGCCACCAACAAGGCCAGGAGAAAAGAGAGGCTTTGAGAGGCAGTCCCCCACTGCAGCAGGTAACTCAACAGAATCCTGGGTCACAGAGATGCTTAAAACACTCAGCTACTAAAAGGTGCGGGCTGGAGATTCAGTTCTACTGAGGGGGTCTCCGGGAAGAAGCAAGCCCTGGAGCTTTGTTCCTAAAAGCTCAGGGACTAAAAAGCTCATGGAGCACAGTTCTGCTCTGGTACACGGGGACTACCAGGAACAGGCGTCTACACCACAGCGACTGTCCTGTATCACAGACCCGGGAAGCTGGCGGTGGACATATGCCACCCACAACACCGCGGCTGAGGGCCAGTCCCAGAGCCACCTCTTCACCCCCCTCCTCGTCCCCCTCCTTCTCGTCCCCTGGGGCTGACCTTGCACAGAGCAGGCAGAGGGAGCCCGGAGGAGCAACCTGAACTCATCCACGTGTGTGGGGTCCGCAGCTCTGAGGAAGCCAGAGGGGCAGGGCGATCCAGTCAGCGCGGGAGGAGGTGGGTCCCTTCTGCAGAGGGGTCCTGCCACCCACCAGCCCCCCACCACGGCCAGAGAGCTGGACCCTGAGTTTTTAAGAAAAATTCATTGTTTATCCACAGCCTAATCTCCCATCCACGTACCACCCAATACCAAGCCAAGCTTAGGGACCCAGGCTCACTGTCCCGTACCCACCCTGTCCCCGTCACACCTGCTCACTAATCTTTGGTCTTTAATAAAATTGTGCTCTGGGAAGGCCAACAGTGGAATTCAATAACACGGTTTTTTTCTTTTTTTTTTTTTAACTGAAGACAGTCTCTCTCCTCTCCTACTTCATGAACTCAGTGTGGCCCCAGCCAGGAAATGAGGACACCTTTTTCACATTATACTACTACCGTTCGGTCTGCCAGGTTCTAACTTGCTAGGACACCTGTCCCCACACCCCAGGACATCCAGATTTCCCCTGACAGTGCGGACTTGGACTAGACCCAGACTCCAAGGTGCTGGCCTGTTTGGCAATGGAAGGTGGGCTCCCCTGAAAGAGTCCTAGCCCCATAGGGCTCCTTGCCGTGTCTTCACTCGTTTCCCACCCTTGGAATGGATGGAAACGCTGCTGGTGGCACAGTAATTAAGTGCCACGGCTTCTAAACAAAAGGTCGGCTGTTCAAATCTACCAGGCACTCCTCGGAAACTCCATGGGGCTGTTTTACTCTGCCCTACAGGGTTGCTAGGAGTCAGAATGGACTCAACGGCAATGGGTTTGGATTTGGGTTTGGTGTCAATGGACACAACGGGTCGGCAGCTTTCCTCCCTTGCCTGTGCCCCCCAACCCTTTCTGTCCCCATTTCAGTGAACAGCCCCCACGCCACCTCTTTGTGAAGGAACAAGTGCTCTCAGTTCCACCTCAGCTGAACTAGGGCAGCAAGCTCTTCACCTAGCGGAAAACACAGCTTTAAAGTCTTTCTAGAATGATCTCACAGGAAACTCTCAGGTTTCCCGTATCCACAGCCTAGGCTTTAGGAATTCCTTAATGAGGTCCCCTGAGGCCAGAGCAACAGGGCAAGTCTTATGCTGGGTGGGTGGGGAAGAAGGTGCCAGATCGGGAAGGGGTGGGGAGGGCCAACTCTGCCCAGCTGTGAACGCCTCGGACCCTTTCACACTAAAATACTGTTTTCTTTTCAAGACATTCTGTTCCTTGTTGAGCACTGGTTTACTTCTGAGTAACATCTTTATGTTAAAAAGAAAAAATACTTTGTAAATAAGAGATATTTAAAAATATGTGGGATGGCCTACAGTGAAACATGAGAGAATTTTTTTCAATATGGGAGTTATTATCGATATAAAACTGAAAACCATCAAGAGATGAAGAGTCCAGACACTGGGAATAGAGACAGAATGTTTGCTGGGGTTTTTTCCAAATCTGGTTTTTCTGCTCCTCTGCAGAGAAGGCACACCCTGGTGGCCTAGCGGTTACGCGCTACATCTGCTCACCAAAAAGTCAGCAGTTCACATCAGCCTGGCACTCCTTAGAAACTCTATGCAGCACTTGACTCTGTCCTACAGGGCTGCAGCGAGTCGGAATTGACTCAGCGGCACTGGTTTTTTGTTTTTGTTTTTTTTTTGGTTTATACTGAGAAAGGGAAGATGAATAAAAGACAGCCACACAACACAGGAACATACACTCTGCCTACCGACTTCCTTTAGAAAGAAGGATGCATAGATGGATGTGTACACATGTGTGGAAGCCAGAGGCCAGAATGAATTCCAACTCACGGTGACTCCACGCACATCAGACCAGAACCACACTCCGCCGGGTTTTCAGTGGCTAGTTTTTGGGATTTAGAGTATCAGGACTTTCTTCCGAGGTTCCCCTGCCTGGGTTCAAACCGTCAACCTTTTGTTCAGTAGCCAAGCACTTAACCGTCTGTGCTTGCCTTTACATGTGTGTGGAAACGTGCTCTGTGAGTGCAGGTGTGTGTGCACAGACGTGTACGCGTGTGCATAGACAGGTGTGTTACATACGCAGGTTGGCTGTCATTGACTTCACCTCACCTCTGGCTCACAACGACCTGATGCACAGCAGAACTAAGCGACGCCTGTCCCGTGCCACCGCGGTGACCTCCAAGGGATCAGACCGATGGCATCCCCGGGATTTTCATTAGTTGACTTTGTAAGGCAAATCTCGGGGCCGCTCTTCCATTTCTACAGGTTTGTGGAGTGGCGTAGTGGGTTGAGTGCTATGGCTGCTAACCAGTAGGCTGGCAGTTCAGCTCCACCAGATGCTCCTTGAAAATTCTATGGGGTGGTTCTACTCTGTCCTGTACGGTTGCTATCAGTTGGAATCAACACCTTGTTGGGAATGGTTTGCATGCGTATGCGTGTGTGTGTGTGTGTGTGTGTGTGTGTGTGTGTGTGTGTGTGTGTGTCCCACCCCAAGTGAAACAGCATGTCAGATATAGGAGTCAAAACGAAAACAAAGACGTGTCTCAGCCTCAGCCTGAAATTACGGCAGTGAACTACGCATTCCCCACAGAAACCACACTGGCTTCCCGGCTTCCCACCATCCCACACGCACACTACGCTCCTTCGTCACTGACATCAGGTGAGGCTGAGGTGTGACCCCTGTGTGCTCACCCAGACTCCCCCCACTTAGAAAGTCAGAGATTTGTACTAAGCATCTTCTATTGCCACGCTGTCTTGTGACATTCAGCCTTCAGAAAATGCTTCTTTCTCCTGCAGACACTTAAGCTCCTTGCAGAAAGCAAAGGGCAAAGGCATTAACAGACATGCACCTAGCTGCCGCTCCACAGAGCTTTCTGGGAGGGATTCCTG
Organism: Heterohyrax brucei; assembly: GCA_028571685.1. Classification (NCBI taxonomy): domain Eukaryota; kingdom Metazoa; phylum Chordata; class Mammalia; order Hyracoidea; family Procaviidae; genus Heterohyrax; species Heterohyrax brucei. The sequence continues at coordinate 78,854,237 of CM053148.1, read as the reverse complement.
GCCCAGAGCTCCAGAGATGGCTGTGGTCCGGCCAGCGCCCCAGAACTGCAAGGGCACAGGGGGGAAGGCACAGGACCAGAGAAGCGTTCCCTTTCAGGTTTTGAGGGGGAGTGGAGGAGCGCAGGGAGCCGGAGCCACAGAGGCTAAAGCAGAGGCAGTCTTTGTCCCAGCCCTGCGGACGAGCCTGAAGTGGAGCTAAACGGTCAGTAATGAGATTTACTAACCACATGCTTCCTTTTAAATCTGGGTCTCCTGAGAGATATGATCGGGTCTCCTGAGAAATGTGATCGGGTCCCCAGAGGGACTGGATCTGCAGACAGCAGTCAGGGGAATTTGCCTTCAGGACCCCTAGGGGCCAGAGAATTCCCAGAGTGAGTTCTGGGGAGCCAGGAATCATTTCTGGGAGTGGAACTTGAAATAACTTATCACATTATTAATTGATTGCCAGCAAAACACACGACCGGCCCTTGTCCACCTGAGATGACTGAGGGGTGCCAAGTAGGGCCAAGGGGGGCCAAGGGGGGCCCGGGGGCATTAGGGCCATTCCCTGGTCCTTCTGAGTGAACAGATAGCAACTCCCTTCTCACTTAGGTTTTTTTTTTTTTAATGTGTTTGCTTGCTTATTTGGGCCGGCCCCCAGGGTCCACATTCAAAGGACATGTCCTTGGACCCTGCTCAGTACATTGCCCCAAGAGGCAAAGTGTATTGAAGCTGCAAGCCTTTTTTCTCAGTATCTTACCAAAAGGGAAACCTTGGTGGTGCAGTGGTTAAGTGCTACAGCCGCTAACCAAAAGGTCAGCAGTTCGAATCCGCCAGGCACTCCTTGGAAACTCTATGGGGCAGCTCTACTCTGACCGACAGGGTCTCTATGAGTCAGAGCTGACTGTGCAGCAGCGGGTCTGGATCAGCTGGTTTGTTTTTGGTACCTTACCCTGCTTCCTCAACAAGGCTGCTTTTGTCTTTTTCTTTTCTTTTTTTTTTAATATTTATCTGATTACGGTTATTTGGGTATTTCAGTTCAGTTTTTTCTTTGCTTGTTTCCTTTATGACACGGGCTTCTCTCTTTACCTCCAGAAAACGATCAGAACAGCGCCAGTGGCACAGAGGAGAGACATGTGAAAACACACTGACAGCAGCGTGACTGCTAGCCAGCCCCCTCCCGCTAGGCCTCCAGCTACCTCTGTGTTCAAACCTCCCTCCAAGAGGGTGTTAATCACTCTGCAATGAAGCCATTGGTTCCCCAGAACCCTTTGCCATCTGGAGGAGGCAATGATCCTCAGTTCCCAGGTCAGCCCTAAGCTTTAGCCTTGAGGAAGAAGGGAAGGCAGGAGTAGCAGCTAAAGCCTCATGGAAATTCAAACACGCAGAAGGGAGCTGCCGGTGATTAGCTAAGTCTGTTAACACCTGAGGCCAGGTAAACACAAACCTTGTTGGATGCTGGAAACTGCAGGGCTGCAGGCATTTTAGGGTAAGACTGGAGCCCGGGACTAGGAGAAGGCTGGAACTGGGTGACACAGGGCTGTCCTCTATCCAAAATCCTGTCAGTGCTTCCTGTGTGGCAGTTATCGGGCTAAGCGCTGCATTTGTAATGTCTTGTTTAAAGGGCCCCCACAGTTAACCCGAGGTAAACACTCGTGTGTCCCCATTCTACAGACGTGGAAACTGAGACACTGGGAAATCCAGCAGCTCAGTCAAGCCCACAGGGCCGTGAGTAGCACTGGGCAGGTACGGGAACCCAGGCTGGTCTGACCTCAGCGCCAGGCTCTCCACCTCGGCCGTGGCGCCAACTGGACGCCAAGTCAGCACGGAGGGAGTAATCTGATCGGGGTGGTTCTGGTCGCCTGGGTACCACCGAAGCAGGAGCGGACGCGGGTCAGTCAGTGTCCCCAAGGGCTTGCGTGCGTCCTTCACAACTTGCTAACACGCAAGGAGAGGCAGATTCCGGGCCAACCTGGGCTGACCCCGGGACAAGACCGAAGTCGATGCTCCGCTGGTCGCCAGCCTGCGTCTCTGGGCCCGGAGCTTCCAGGTACAGAGGGCCTGGGGGCGCCATGCACAGCGGGGGCAGGGCGCGAGAGCCGTCTCGCTGTCTCTTCCTGCAGCATCTCGTGCTGTGGCCGGAGGAGGGGGCGTCACCTGACAGCGCGCACCAACTTCTCTCGGCGCAGAGGGGCCCACTGCAGCCGCACGGCGGCCGGGGCACCGCAGCGCGCCCCACTCGCCCAATGACTAGGGCTGTAAACAAAAGCAGGCCCCACGAAGGTCCCCCACCGGGCGACAGGCAGCGCGGCAGGAGGGCGAGGCGGGTACCAGAACCAGCGCGGGGACCTCCACCGCCCGGGCGAGTCATTGTCTGCGCGAGATTCTGCTCTCCACGCCGCCTCCCCAGCCAGCCTGGGCCTCCCGCCTGTCGGCGACCCCCGGGCTCTCCGTCCCACACCCCCGGGCCCGGAGCGCAGCACAGCTCACCAAGGTGAGCCCGCCCAGGCAGCCTGGGCGAAAACCCAGGCCCAGGGGCGCTCAAGTCATGGACAGAGGCACACGTATACACACACCCACGAACACAAACACGCCCTCCCTGAAGTTGATAAAAATCAGCCGACAAATACAAAGTGCCACCGCCGCAGATCTGCGCTGGCCTCCGGGGACGCGAGGACCGAGTGCCAAAGCCTGGCCACTGTCACCTCCACTGGCGCCCGGCACCTGGGCTCCGCTGTCTCGCCTCCCCGCTCGCGGTTCCTACGCGGAACCAGGGATGCCTCCCCGTCCTTCCCCGGCTCCCCCACCTCCCGAGCGTGTGCACGCGGGAACAATACGAGTCCAGCAGATCGTGGGAGCTAGGACCCGCCGGAGCCCCGAGTGCGAGAGACGGGGTTCGGGACGTGCCCGTCACGGGTAGCTCGGCTCGGGCATCCTCGTTGCCGCCCCTCGGGGCCGCGGTACTCACCCCTGAGGCTCGCCCCGGGTCAGCGGAGGGTGCCGGGGACAATGCGGGCCGCCGGGGCCTCGGGCTGCGGGCGCCCAGGCGCGAGCGGCGCTGTAGAGCTGCTCGCCCGGCCGCTCGCCCGCGAGCCGTCTGCCAATCGGAGCTGTCAGGGCGCCCTGGCCGGCGGCCTCGGGGGCGGTGCCAGGGGGGCGCCCGTGGGAAACCGACCCCCGGTTGGCGGGTCGGACGATCGCTCCGCCTCCGGCCAGCCAATCGGAGGCAGCAGACGCAGGAGCGGGGCGTTCGGAGTTGGCCCTGACCGCGACAGCAGGCGCACGCTGGATCCCCGGCCGCATCCCGGGCCCGCGCTCACGGCTGCAGGGGTGCGGGCGCCGCACGTTGCGGGGACGCCAGGCCACGAGGCCCCGGCGGAGCGGGCTGCGGAGGTCCGAGGAAGGCACCAGAGGCGTGGCGGGCTGGGGGACGGCAGGGGAGCCCCAAACAAAGCAGCTTCGGGAGGACCGAGCAGCCCCCCGCCTTCGCCGCCCATTGGACGGCGAAGCTGCCTGTCAGCCCGCAGAGGAGGCGGTGGCCAATGGCGTGCAGCGAAGGACCTCGGGTTCTCGCGCGCTCGCGCGCGCGGCTCGGCATGGGTGGGATTGGTCGGAGGTGTAGGGTTTTCCTGCTACCTCCGCCAGAGCGGCCGGGGGAGCAGCACAGGGGAGGGGAGTAGCCGAAACGCGCTGTACCTGCGGCACGTGATCCGTCCTGGAGGCGTGCGCCTGGCTCTGCGCGGAGGCTGGAACTTTGGGACAAGAGAAAAAGCGCGAAAGCAGTTCCTTCCTGTGGACGCCGGACGACGGTGGGCACCTGCCAGGCTCCAGGTAGCGCATGGGGGGTGCCTTACCAGGTCGCGGAGTGGCTGAGGTGCACCGGGTGGACTCGCCTTGCCCAGCGAGTGAACTCGGAATCCGAGCGTGGAACCCGGTCCTCACGTTCCTGAGTGACCCGGCAGGGTTGCCACGGACCGTCTGCACTGTTTGTAACCTGCAGAAACGGTGTTTGCAGCCTGGCGTGCACGAGGTGTAAGGGCCAGGCGACGTTGACCCGTGGAGACTGTCTCCAAGGCTGTTCCCTGCACGGGGCTGGTGCCTCCCCAGTTTCCTCAGGAGCTTTAGGCTTCAGCCCCAAAGACAAAGGCGGCATGAATATTCAGTGTACCCCGCTGGGGTTGTCTGGCTCAAAGCAAGCCAAGCCAAGAGCCAAAGCAAAGGAAACTCAAAATGAATTGCCTGTAACTTAGAGGGAAAATCTAAACTGGAAAACTTCCCTCTGTTCTTGCTGACCGTCCTCTCCTCCGGCTGGCACTGCCAGCGTCTGTCATCCCGACTAGATCATAGGCTTCCTGTCGCCTCTGCAGCCCAGGCCTGGCTCCTGGAGATCTCACCTCCACTATCTCAGCAGAACTGTCTGCGTGTGCTCTCTCGCCTCCTCCGGATCGCTTCCTGCTGCGCAGAATGCCTTCGTGTGCCCGGTTATCCCCGCCACCAGCAAGTCGGCCCTTGCTGTTAGTAACTCCTGCACCATCTTGGAAGGAACCTGGGAGCTGCCGGCCCTTGGTGGTAGGTTGTTGATAGCTTGGTTTTTGAACCGCCCAGCAGGCTGGCGGAAGAGAAGACCTGCTGATCAGCTCCTATAAGGTGACAGTCCAGAAAAGGCCCACAGAGCAGCTACAGCAACACACAGCCAGCCTTGAGTCCCGCCTCCTCGGCAGCAGCTAGCAGACCCTCTCCAAAACCAGCTTAGTTGGCGGTGAACCTAAGCAGGGGAGGCCGCAGATGCCCTTAGAGGGGCTCCTGTACCTGACAGAATTAGGTACTCCACCCCCAGTGCTCCCACCCCCACTGTTACCTCTGCACTGGCCTGTTCTACACTGGGTTGAAACCAAAAAAAAAAATTGTTGTGGTCTAGCAGCTTCTGACTCATAGCAACCCTGTAGGGCAGAGTGAAACTGCCCCATGGGGTTCCTAGCCACCCTGTGGCTAGCTACTAAGCTCTCTAACCACTGTGCTACCAGGGCCCCCCCCCCCAGGGTGTTAATGCTACAGGTTAATGACCTTCTCCCTCAGCAGCTGGCTGGTCCAGGAGCCAGAGTCACAAGCTGCCTGCTCCCAGCTGCACCCCGGCACCTAGCACAGCCTTTAGCACATTTGGGGGTCCACAAAATTCAGCCTGTGCATGATTATAGATGCGCTGTAGTGACAGGCAACAGCTCTGAGGCTGCTCTGAGAATCCGAGGTGCTCCCAGACCATCAGCTTTACAAGGTGACCAGGGTGGTAGACCTCAGACGACACATGTCCACCAGTCCTTAATGGGTGTCGTGAGGAGGCTCCCGCGGGAGATCAGAGAGATGTCTTGTTTTCTCCCAAACTAGCTGTGCCTCAACCAGTACCTGGGCCAGGCTTCTCAGTGGTGAATGGTTCCTTGGTAAGCTCTGCCTCTCAGAAGATCAGTTTCTTTTTTATCCTTTAATTTAGTGGGTGTGCGTGAAAACAGATGCAAAACATGACCCGTTTCATATTTTCTGCCAGCGTTGTTCTACCACCCTGACTTTGATCCTGCAACCCTTGAAGTTCTCATCTGTGTCCCCGAGTTACTCAGCTTGATCACATGTGGCTAATTCAAGGCTGACAGTCTTGACGAATGGAGCTGAACTTGTTTCGTTTGCAGACAGAACAAACGTGGAGAGTTTCTGGTCGAGCATGCAGGATAATTTGGAGACAGTAAGTTCAGGGCTTTTCCCCAGTCTCGGTGGATCCAGTCAGTCTGGTTTCCACGGGAACTCGAGGTTCCAGTCCACATTCTGCCTGCTTTGGAAGAAAGGTGGATTTCATAACCTGTAACCATCTTTGGAGGGGAGATGGCTGTAGGATCGCGCAGCCAGGAAAAGGAGTTGGAGGAGGGGAGGCTTTTTCCCAGGTTCTTAGTTCAGAAGTGCCTGTGGCCGGGCTGATTCGCATCACAAGGCTTTGGCAAGTTATTTCAGAGCTCGGTGCCTCAGTTTCCCTGATGGTATAATCCAGGTGATACCTGCGCCCATGCACGGGTTGCTGTAAGAATGGATAAGTGATGCTAGTGGTGTGCTCTGAAGAGTAGCTGGCATGGCACTGTCGCCGTCTGCAGTCAGCACTGACTCCCGGTGGTTTGTTTTTAATCATGATTAAGTGAAAGTACACAATCCAAAGGAAATTCTCATGCCCGCCTATCTGCAGCTGCCTCTGGCTCTCCTTCCTCAGGGACAGTATTCTCTTTTTCATTCTATATATGTCGTGTCCTCTTAACAGTCTCCTGTCCCCTGCTCTCCACTCTCACCTCTCCCTTCTACTACTGACTCTGGGTAAGCGAATGTGTCAACAGAGCCGAGTAGTGCCTGATCCCACGCCATCCTCAGGAGTGCACAGCCCGTCTCACTGAGGGTATCTCTCATTTTCGTTGTCCCCACCCCATTTTCCCAAACATGATGCAAGGATGACGAGACTGGCTCGCTTACTCTGCACATGTCCTCAGGAAAGACCAGTCTCTGAAAAGCCATCGTGTTTGCTAGAGTAGATGACCCAGCACGTCGCAGCGTTAAGTGACGTCTGTTCAATAAATCAACGTCTTCCCCTGGAGATTCATGCACCGGGACCTGTGGGGCCCTGTGGGAGTCAACTCAACAGTAAGCGGGTTTAGTATGAAAGGATAAGAGGCGGTCAAGGCACACTCCCAAGAAACTCGCTTCACATCCTAGCAGGGAGGTGACCTCAGGAAGGGTCACCACAGGACTTTCTTGCAGTGAGCAGCAGGCCTCGCCTCCTGCGACCCTCCTGTCAAAAAGGAGGTGACATTAGTGCAGAGCAACCTTAAGAGGTCACCTCTGAGCAGTCATTGGTCTGCCTCGGGCACAGCTCTTCAGCTCCTTGGAAAACTTGTTAGATGCCAAGGAGTCCCGTTTCCAAGCCGTGACCTTTCAGAAGCGGATCTCCAGGCCCGCCTTCCATTCCACCTCTGTTGGGTTTCAACCGCCAGCCTTCATGCCCGTGCAGTGGTCCAGGGCTTCCCACCTTCACCACCCGGGGACTCTAAAGAAGGGAAACCCACCCTGAGCAAACCCATTGCTGTTGAGTCGATTTAGACTCATAACAACGCTAAAACACAGAGTAGAGCTGCCCTACAGGGTTTCGAAGGAGTGCCTGCTGGCGTTGCCCTGCTGACGATCCAGTGAGCACCTGGCCTCTGAACCCACTGGGGTTTCCTAAGTAAACGACAGGATCATTACAAAACAGACGCCTGGAGTGAGCAGGGTCTGGCTGCAGCCCGGGCTCTCCCACTTCGCAGCTCTGCAGCCTTGAGAGTCACCTGCCCTCAAATGCCAGCTCCGTGTCCTCTGAGCAGTGGCAATGAGACCTAACCCAGAGGGGCATCGAGGGAATTTAAAGGAAGTCCCACTCACAGCCCCAAGGAAGTATGGAGGCTACTGGTATCAGCTAAGCTAACCTCTCTGAGCCACGGTTTCCTTGTCTGTAAACAGGACAATACCACTTCATGGGGTGGTTGAGACACAAATGATGTCATGTAAGAGAAGTACTTAGGTTGCCATCCAACAAGATGGGCAGCTGAGCCGGTGGCTATGGAGTCAGTGTCCCAAATCCCGGTGACCCCATGTTTGTTAGAGTACAGTGGGCTCCATGGGGTTTCCAGTCTGCGTTTGGGGGGCAGTAAATCGCCAGAACTTCCTTCCAAGTCACTTGTTTTAGTCATCTGGTAAGGCTCTAATAGAAATACCACCAAGTGGATGGCTTTGAAAAGAGAAGTGTTTGTTCTCACACAGTCTCGTAGGCTACAAGTCAGAATTCAGGATGTCCACTCCAGGGGAAGGCTTTCCCTCTTTCCACTCTGGAGGAAGGTCCTTCCTGACCCGGAGAGCATCTTGGCACAAAGGTTTGCTTCTGGTGCTGCCTTCTTCATGGTCTGAGGTTCCCAACTCTCTGTTTGTTTCCCTTTCCTTTTATCTCTGTAGGATGAAAGGAGGCAACCCTGCTGGCATAGTAATTAAGTTCTCCATCTGCTGCCTATCAGTTCCACAGTTCGAATCTGCAAGGCACTCCTTGGAAACTCTGGGGCAGTTCTGCTCTGTCCTGTAGGGTTGCTATGAGCTGGAATCAACTCAACAGTAGTGGGTTTAGTATGAAAGGATAAGAAGCGGTGCAAAGCACACTCTGGGGAAACTCTACATCCTAGCAGGGAGGTGACCTCAGGAAGGGTTTTATAGTCTGCTACCCACAGTCAGAAACTGGGATTTAGAGCATAGGAAAAACCACAAAATGGAGGACCATCACAAAATATTGGGGATCATGGCCCAGCCAAATAGCTACACACAGTTTGGGGGAACACAGTTCAATCCATGACAGCCCTTCTGGGTGGGCTTGATGCACCACCCATTGAGCCACCACCTGAGCATGTTAATCCTTTGAAGGGCCTGAGGACAGCGGGGAGGCGCCCCCGGGGGCCCCTCCTGGCACCTGCACTCACCCAGACCCAGCCTGTGTCCCCACATCTGAACGTGCCTTCTCGGAGTCTGCTTGGGCCTGGCTCCGGACAGCTCAGCTGGTCATGGGGCTCCAAGGGCAGCTCGCACGGTCAAGGTGACCTCCCCTTCTGGTGCACTCCCTGGCCTCTCAAACCTCAGAAGCTGCTGATGCTTCTGTGCCCACTGCCACCTGCCCAGCACAGCGGGCTGCAGCCTCAGACCAGGGTAAAGACAGCAGGGCATTTTGATTAGAAGAACAGACCAAGGCCATCTGGCAGGCCATTCTGGTGTCCTGTCTCCTGAGGGCACCGTTGACATCTAAGGAGATGGGGGCGCTGTCATGAACAAAGAAAACCATTGACTCTGAGTTGATTCCGACTCACAGTGACCCTACAGGATGAAGGAGAACTGCCCCCAATGGGTTTCCAAGGAGCAGATGGTGGATTTGAGCTGCCAACCTTCTGGCTCACAGCCAAGCTCTAACCACTGCGCCACTAGGGTTCCTTGAGAGAAGGAAGTAGTCAGTGGCGCAGGATTGGGTTAGGGCAGGAGGAAGAACTGAAGTCCACTAGGAACCTTCTTGCCCAGCTCGGGTTTAGAGCGTCGCTGGATACAATGGCAGCCGCGTCCCCACTGCGAATGGCCCGCCCTGGTGTGGCAGTGCACACCTTTGCTCGAGGCCACCCAGCCTCTCCTCGGCTCCTGAGCTAGGGTTCCCAGGCAGCAGAAACCTGTGGAGCTTGGGGCACTGCTTGTTTCACTGCTGGACCCCTAGTGTCTAGAACAGAGCCAGCGGCTGGGGAGCCCAGCACAGCGACCCCATGAGCGTCCAACAGAGCTGTGCCCCGTGGGTTTTCAGTGCCTGATTTTTCAGAACTAGGTCACCAGGCCTTCCTTCCAAGGTGCTTCTGGATGAAATCCAACCCCCAGCCCTTCAGTTGGCACCCACGTGCATTAACTGTGTGCATTACCCAACAGAGACTCGACTGTAAAACAACAAAGACCGCTGGCCCAGAACTAAAACCAGTACTGAAGGCAACGCTTCAGACAACGAGTGGACTGGACTTGGGGACACAGAGTGATGCAGGTGGTGTGTGCACGTTAGGGTCTAATATACATGTGAGGCTGTCCTACTGGTTTCCATTTAGAGGGAAGAGGAGAGGGTGGAGAGGCGAGGACAGGTGTCAGCCAAGCGGATACTGGAAGTACAGAGTGGAAGAAGAGTGTGCTGTCATAGGGTTAAGAGAGCAGAGGGGTGGCTGCTCGGGGTTTTATTTAGCCAGTTAATGTGGATTGTAAACGTTCACTTAATCACAATAAAATTTTTTTAAAAAAGACTATTCAGCCCCTGGTCCTAATGCTGCCTGCCCCTGTCCATAAATCATTACTAAGGTCAACTCTTCAGACAGGAATGGATCGGACTCGGCGACACAGAGTGACCATGTCGTGTGTGCACTTTATGGTTCTGTGCATCCGTGGGACATCGTCCAGCTGGCCTCTTACTGGAGTAGGGGAAGAGGGTGGAGAGGAAGGGACAGGAGATTGTTAGGATATAACGTGTAGAACAGAGAGGAGGAGTGTGCTGTCACTGGGCAGGGAGAGTAGCGGGAGCTGCACATAGGCGAGCATGCAACTTTATACTGGGTTGTACACTGTCACTTAATCACAACAAATAAAAAAAAATAAAAAATTTTTAAAAAGATTATTCATAACAAAATAGACACAAACACCCCTCGCAGGAAAGAAGGACCACACTGCTGGTCCAGCAGTTCCATCAAGACCTCTGAACCCCGCCTCCCTGTTTCGCTGTCCTGCCAGGTTCTGTGCTGTGCACACAACCAGCTTTGCAGCCACCTGAGTAAGTGCTGGGCAGACCAAGAGGGACAGCCAGCGGCCCCAGGCTGACCGAACCTGACATGATGTCACCTGTCCCAACTACAAGGTGAGGCCATTGAAAAGGCTGGAGACCAGAGGCTCACAGGAGCTTCCTGGATGGGAAGGGCCAACATCTGCTCTCGGAAGGTACGCCAAACTCTCCCCTGCGGATGAGGACACTTGGCACTGAGACGCTTCCTAGACCTCACCGCTGCATTTGCATCCCTTTTCCTTCTAGATTCAAGACAGCCCTTTCCCGACAGCTTGTGAGGTGTGATTTAACAGGTTATCAGAGCTAAGAAACAGAAGGGGGCCTGTGACGGCCGACCTGGCCCCAGGTGACAGGATGACAGGGAAGGGGCAGTGCCCGCCCACCTGGTCCTGGGTGATGGGATCAGGGGCAGTGCCCACCGACCTGGTCCCAGATGACAGGATCAGAGAGGGAAGGGGTGGTGCCCATGGACCTGGCCGCAGGTGACAGGATGAAAGCAAAAGGCCACAATGGTGGCTGGGGTCGGCACTGACCGGGAAAGAGAAGATGAGACATCCCTGGACTGGTCTGGTACCACAGCGTCTGCTCTGGAAGAAACAGCATCGTCTCCTGAACAGCGCGGCACCCCCAGGAGGAGGGACGGGGTCCACAACTGTATCCTCCTAAGAGAGTCCGTCTAACTCAGGCTTTCTTACTTCTGGATGGAAGAAGGGGTGGGGTAACTGAGGGTCCAGAAACAGGAACGAAGAGACCAGAGCATTTTCCCACCACGATGCAGATTCAGTTACAGAGAAAGGAGCCAGGGAGCCTCCACGTGCAAACTGACGCGCCCAGCAATCCAAATCACCTCCGGGTCAGAGAGGCGAGGCTGGGCAAGTCCGACAGCCGGGCATCCCAGGAACTGAGCGTGGCCTCCTCTCTGTGCTGGACTTCACCGGGTTTGGTTTTCTGGGTTTCAACTGAAGTGGCAGTTTGTGCCGAAGTTCTCCCACTTGGCTGTGTGCCGGCTCTGAGCAACAGCCTCGCCTCTGCAGGACTGGCAAGGACAGCGCTGTGGAATATTTCAGAAACTTCAAGGCAAAGGGACAAACAACTGAAAAATAAAAATCCCCACACGGCGCTCCAAGGGGAAGGAGCTGGGATGGAGACAGAAGGAGCTAGTGCCGCACCCGAAAGCTCCCAAAAGAAAACCCATTCGATTTTGTGCTCTCTATCTCAGCTCCAGTATTAACTCATCTCATGAGCAAGAACAAGAGCGCCTCTTAAACGAACCAGCTATCAGTGCTGCACGGTAGTGGGCTTCTGAGGTGCTTCGCCAGCTGGGCTCACTGTTCTTGGAGTTTAGGGTTCCTGGCATCTTGTGAGGCTGAGAGCAGGTGTCCCCTTTGCTACCTGCACCACCTGGGCAAGGATCCACAGAACCAGCTTGCCAGGATGTCTGCTTGCAACTCCCCCTGCCTCGTTCTGGGGAAGAATGTGCATTCTCTGTTCTCCAGAAGCGTCACCTGTCCCTGCTCCCAGCAGCATGCTCTGGGAAGGGCTGGACAGGAGCCCTGCTGCCTCAGCGAAGCTGTAAACAGGCTCGGGGAAGCTGCTCTTCCAGGGAGGGCCAACTGGTGCAGCGGGATCATGGGACCGACCTTGCTTCTTGGGGTCAGGTGGCCGTCCGGTGTCCCCTCTTGCCATGCGCTGATACTGCCCCCTCCCCTCCTGACTCACACTGCCTGAGACAGGCAGGTCCTAGGCTAGTGGCCCAAGGCACAGCTGCCGTCAGGCGTCAGAACTGGCCTCTGTCCCTTCCCAGCTGTGTGGGACCTTGGTCAGGTTACTTACCATCTCTGTTCATTATCCTGACCTGCATAACTAGCTCCTACTGGGACCCTTCTCATGGGTAACTTGCGAGGATGGGAGAGGTGGGGGTGGTAAAGAGCAAAACGGCACCTGGCCAAGGCTGCTAAGTGTCACAGAAACGGTATGTTCCTGACTCATCTCTAAAAAGCCACGCTCAATGTGGGAAGCCTTACAAGGCACCTCAGTAATCAAAAAGCTTCATAAATTCAACACGGCCATCATCAGCCTGTTCCCCAAATAACAGCTAAGAAGCAAATCCTTCCCCTTGGTTTCCCAGGTCAGCTTCTGGCCCTACCATCCTGCGAGGTATCATCCAAAAGCTTCAACTCTCCTTTGCTGTGACCTGACGTGGAGGTGGCTCCCGGCTCACACAGCGACTCTGTGTACCAAGGGACACAGCACGGCCCCATCCTGGGCCAGCCCCGTCACCAGTTTTAGATCAGGATCCGTAGGGTTTGCGTTGGCTGATTTTCAGAAGTAGATTGCCAGGCCATTCTTCCTAGTCTGTCAGCCTGGAAGGTCCACTGAGGCCTGCCCAGCGACACAGCCACCCGGAAGCCTCTACTGACTGGCCGGCGGTGGGTGCCCTTGAGGTGTGTCTGCCAGGAATCCAGCCCGGATCTCCCAGGTGGAAGGTGAGAATTCTACCAATGAGGCACCACTACCCCCAACTGGGCTGCATGGTAGCTTCTAAAAAATTGTGTCCCATCCAGGACCTTCTCAGGAAGCAGAGTCTTTGCAGATGGATTTGGTTAAGATGTCCATACTGGAGCGATGTGGTCCCCAATGCTGTGACTGTGTGCTGAGACAAATAGAGAGGAGAGATGCAGACAGAAGGGAGAAGGCCGTGTGACCACACAGAGACGCATGGGGCCAAAGGCCACCCGTGTGACCACAGAGGCAGAGACTGGAGATATGCTGCGGTGGGCCAAGACTGCCAGGGGCCACCAGAGGCTCGAGGACAGACACACCACAGATTAGCCCTCTGACACTGACAAAGGAACAACCCTGCCAACACCCTGGTTTTGGACTTATGGCCCCCAGACTGTGACAGAGGGGTTTCTTCCATTTTAAGCCACCTGGTTGGTGACACTCCAGGCTGCCTGACGACGAGAGAACACCCACAGGCAGGAATGTGCCTAAGGTGACCCATGCAGGGAGGGAGCAGGCATGTCACCCCACCTGCTCCATGCACTGCTGTCCTGGGCTGACGAGACGGGAGATGTGCCCAGCTGAGCAGACACCCTCTCTTCTGGTGAGGCAGAGGGAGAGAGAGAGGCTGTCTGGGATTGAATGGTGTCCTCAAAAAATGTGTGTAGAAATTCGGCGGGGCCCTTGATTCCTAGTATTGCGTAAGCTGTAAACCCTGCCTTAGTGATGTCAGTGGGTGGGGCAGGGCGGCAGGGTTGGTGGTCAGGACACCTCACCTAACATTGTTTTGTGCCTTGAGGCAGTCTCTTGAGCTATAAAGGAAACAAGCTAGTGGGTTAAGTCCTGAGTCAGCTAACCAAAAGGTTGGCAGTTCAAATCTACCATGGACTCCTTGGAAACTCCATGGGGTAGTTCTACTCTGACCTCTAAGGGTCGCTATGAGTCGGACCTGACTTGATGGCAGTGTGTTTGGGTTTTTGGGGGGGGCGGTTATACCATCAAGAAAGAAAGCAGTGCTGGAAGCTGAGAGCAGCCTTTGGAAAGGCTTTGGGTCCCTGTACCTCAGAAGCTCCCAGTCCAGGGGCAGACTGACGACAAGGACCTTCCTCCAGAGCCAGCAGAGAAACCCTTCCCCTGGAGCTGACACCCTGAATTTGAACTTTCAGCCTACTGGATTGTAACAAAATAAAGTTTTTCTTTGGAAAGCAGTCCACTTGTGGTATTTCTGTTGAAGCATCACTAGATGACCAAGGCACAGTCCGAGGAGGAAAGGCCAAAATCAAACCAAACCTATTTGCCGTGGAGTCGATGCCGTCTCAGAGAGACCCTACAGGACAGAGTAGGCCTGCCCCAGACGGCTTCCAGCAAGCAGCTGGTGGACTGACACAGCCCACCTCGCAGTTACTTGCTGAAGGTCCTGACCGCTGCACTGAAGGTGCGGGTCCAGTTCTGATGTCCGGGCCGGGACAGGCAGTGCCAGGCGTGGGCTCAGTGGGGCAGGAGCCAGCTTCGGGGTTCAAGTAGGAGGCCAAGAGTCTAGTCTGGGATGCTGAGAAATCTCAACAGCCAGGGGCAGGCAGGAGAAGGGGGAAAGGGTAGACCCGTGGCTTAGGGGACACAGAGAGTCTGTTAAAGGTGACAATGGAAACAAGTCACGGTGATGGCCGGGCCACATGATGAGAGAAATTAGTCACTGAGCGCCCAAGCCGAGAGGGTTCAGACAGCCAGCATTGTGATACCTAGATATTCACCTGCTCCCCACGCCCACTCCCACCCCTACCCAGTAGCAGGGGGTGTAATAGTTTGACATGTTGAATGCCACCATCGTGCCATGTTTTGTCTCCGGAAAGGAGAAATCAGTGACGGCTGGGTCCCTGGAGTAAGCACCTATCCCCGCCTGCGCTCACCTCCTAGTCCGTCTTCCTCGCTGAGTACCTGTCTGAGAACTGAGTGGGCTTCTTTGGTTGGTTACCAGGATTTCTAAATGTTTCTCTGAATAGCTTGGAAGTGAGAGGAGGACCGTGGTTAAGGAGTTTTAAGGTCAACACTAAGAGAGACCCCTCTACCCACAGGGGAGGCAGGACCCTGGTGCTGAGGACATGGGGGTCAGGAACCTCATCCACTTGAGGGAGGTGCCTGAATCCCCCAGATCCCCCAGAATTTCAGGTCTATGACAGCTCCCTCTACAAATGCCCTTAATAGCTGAGTTATTCATTCCCTCAGCATTTAAGTCAATGCAGCCTTTTGATACCATTCAAACAAGCCTTGTTTTTTCCCTTTCAAACACCCCGCATTTAAGACTTGACCTTGCAGGCAGCAGAGTCCGTAGTGCAGATGGCTTTCTTTTATTAGCCCGACCCAAATGTAACATATAAATTGGTAACTGAAAATTGCTGAGAAGGACAGCTGCCCAGACATTTCCCTCCAGCATTTACTTGTTCCTCTTATATTGCTTTGTTTTGGTCTTTGACCCTTTTATATGGAAATACAAAAGGTTAGCAGCTATTTTTCCCCTTTTGACACTCCAAGACAACTCCCGAATGGAAATGAAGAACTTAGGGACATTGTTGTAAGTCACTGTGGGTGGAAACCCTGGCGGTGTTATGTCTACTAACCAAAAAGTTGGCAGTTTGAATCTATCAGCTGCTCCTTGGAAACTCTATGGGACAGTTCTACCCTGTCCTAAAGGGTTGCTGCTATTAGTAACCAGCTAATCAAGATCAAGAAAACGCTGGTAGTATAGTGGTTAAGCGCTATGTCTGCTAACTGAAAAGATCAGGGGTTCAAATCCACCAGGTGCTCCTTGGAAACTCTATGGGGCAGTTTTACTGTGTCCTGTAGGGCTGCTGTAAGTCTGAATCAATTTGATGGCAGTGGTTTGGTTTTTTGATAAGCCAAGCTCAAAATAACTCCACCTGTTAAAAAACAAACATCGTCATATGCAGTGCATGCTAGCTCTGGTCCTCAAGAGAACATGCCCACAAAACAGGCCTGACAAGTGCTTTCTGGGAGAATGTCACATGGAACCCTACATCTGAGTAAAGGAGCAAAGAGCAGCAGCAACTCACTGGATCATCTGACAACTATCAGTTTTTAAAGGAAGACATTCTCAGGTTCCACTAGACCCCACAGCTACGTCAGCTTCCTCCTGCAGTGGGGCCCCGGGTGGTGCAGGGGTTACGAGCTCGATGCTAACCTGAAGATGAGCAGTTCAAATCCACCAGCAGCTGCTCCTTGGGAATTTCACAGGGCAGTTCTACTCCATCCTATAGGGTCACTGTGAGCTGGAATCAATTCCACAGCCACGGGTTTGGTTTTCATCATTGGATAACTGGAAGCTGCTGCAACAAATTATCACAAATGTAATAGCTTCAGATAATATAATGGCACCATTTTACACTTTAGTTCTGGGGGTCAGAATTCCAGAAGGGGCCTCGTTGGGCTGCAGTCAGTGTCAACAGGGCTGGATTTCTTCAGAAAGGTTTCGGGAGAATCTGTTCTCTTTTCCAGCATCTGGAGATGACCATAGGCACCAGGGTTGATCAAGTGGTTTCCTACCTGGTGGTAAACGACGTCCACACAGATTAAATCTAAAGAATCACAGCAGAGGGTCCCAGACAGAGCTGAACAAAAATGCCAAACAAAATTGGAACTTGAAAAGGAAGGCTCGACTGGCTGGCCTGGCAGAGGCTGGAGAAGCTCCGAGAACATAACCCCGGACGCCCTTTCCTGTAGGTAATGACGTCACTCCTGAGGGCTGTTCTTCAGCCAAAGATCAGGCAGAGCCACAACACAAAAGGTGCCTGAAGGGCACACCAGCCCAGGGGCAAGGGCCGGAAAGCAGGAGGGGGCAGGAGAGCTCGTAATGGGGAGCCCTGGGTCGAGGAGGAAGGGTGCTGACCTGGGGAAGTTGTCAACCAGTGTGTGAACTCAATGGAGAGTGCTGACGTGTTGTGGGTTATCAACCAGTGCCACAGCACAACACGCACACTCCCTGCCTGAGGAGAAACGGCTGTGTTCTGTACACCTGCATTTAAAGTACCATTTTTAAAAATTCTTTAAAAAAAAAAAATTAAATCCAGAAAAAAAAAATCAAACCCATGATTGAGTCGATTCTGACTCATAGGAACCCTACCACCAAAAACCAACCCACTGCCGTCGAGTCGATTCCGACGCATAGAGAGCCAGGTGGAACTGCCCCATCGAGTTTCCCAGGAGCACCGGGCGGATCCAAACTGCCACCTTCCGCTTAGTAGCCATAGCACCTCCCCACTGCACCCCCAGGGTCTCCAAGCAGCACAGGGCAGAGCTGCCCATCGGGTTCCCAGCGCTGTGATCTCTGTGGAGACAGACCGATGACCTTTCTCCAGTGGAACCGGCAGTGGGTTCAAACGGCCGGCCTCTCAGTCAGCAGCTGAGCAGTTAACCACTGCACCACCAGGGCTGCTTCTGTAAAGATCACAGCCAAGAAAATCCCACCGGAGCAGTTCTACTCAGGGGGTCACCATAGTTGAAGACCGGCCAGGTGGCAGCCAGCGGTGTCCAAGGCTGAACCCCATTCTGTGGCTGATGGCCCATTCAGTCTTCACAGCCAGTGACAGCCAGGGGAGCCTTCCCCACAGAGCGCACACAGTCTCCACCGAGTCTCTTCTGCCACTGTCCTTCCCTCGGGAGAACTCTTGTGATGACACTGAGCCCAAGGGGACAGTCCAGGATCACCCCCCCCAGTCCAGTGATTAGCGACAACCTTAATACCCGCTGTCCACAGAGCCCCACACAGTCCCAGGCCCCAGGGACCCGAACCCAGCCATGGTTGGGGGCCACGACACTGCCCACCACACCTGTCCGATGGCAGATAATAGCAATAGGGTGCACGCTAGAAGGTTTGCAGTTTTTTTTTAATAGGTGTGTGGGAGGCTTCTTTTCAAGCTGTATCTTTTGGAGAAGAAAATCTTCTTAGATTTGATTAGAAAAATGTCCTCATCAAATCTTGCTACTATTTTAGGTTTGCTTTGCTTGTTAAAATATGCTTCCTGGGGATGCAGAAAAGAGTCAGGAGAACCACATGTTGCAGCTCCAGGGGAGGGAGCAGCTGAGATGGGAATTCGCATGTAGGGGCTGTCCTTGAGGTCCCCACCTCTGGGGGTGGAAGGGGAGGGGGGAGGAAAAGATGGGGAGGGGAGGGGAGGAGGCAGAAAGGGAGGATGGGGACAGAGGGAAGGGGAGGGACAGAAGAGAGGAGAGGACAGGAGGGGAGGGGACTTAGCGGAGGGGGAGGGATGGAAGGGGAAGGCAGGGACAGAACAGGAGGACAGGGGAATGAGTGGAGGGAGAGATGGAGGGGGGAGGAAAGGGAAGATGAGGGGAGGGGAAAGGAGGGGAGGGGAGGGGAGCAGAGAATTGGGGAAGGGGTGAGAGAGGGAGATGGGTGGGAGAGGTAGATAGAGGCGAGGGGCAGTGGCGGGGAAGGACGGAAGGGGCAGGTCCAGGTAGAGGCAGCCCCCTGGCTGCAGTTCAGTCTCAGCCTGGCCAATGACAGCTGACAGGAGGCAGCCATTCCTGAGAAAGTGATGCACCTTTAGGTGACATGGCTCTTCTGAGCCAACACAATTCACAGAGATGTCCATGGACACCCTTCCTAGCAGTCCCAGGCTGGGGGGATTCCTCAGTTCCGGTAGCTGGGACAGATGTCACTTTCTGCTTACCTCTCAGTGAAGGGGGACACCTGCCTGCCCTGGGGAGGAGGCCCAGGAAGGGTTTGCTCCTCTCGGCTGGCTCCCTCTCTGCCCTGGGCCACCAAGACCTTAGTCACTGCATATGCTTAGGAGAGCTGGAAGTGGACAAGGCAGCAGAACAACCGATGAATTCACTGTTGATGGTGGACAGCTGAGCAAAGTTGCGTAGATCGTGAACTGCCAGAAGAATGAACAAATCAGTCTTAGAAGAAGTTCATACAACCAGACAGCTCAGGACACAGTCCCGGGGACACCTAGGTCAGCTGACACAGTCCAGTAAGACAATGCTGTACATCCTACTTTGTGGGTAGTGTCAGGGGTCTTAAAAGCTTGCAAGCAACTGTCTAAGAGATGACTGGTCTCTTCTGTCCCCCTCCTCGCCCCTACTCTTCCCAAAGAAGAGTGAGAGCAATCAAAGACTCAAAGAAACCGTTAGTTCAAAGGACTGACGGGCCACAGCCTCCACTAGCCTGAGACCAGGAGAGCCAGATGGTGCCCAGCTACCGCTACTGACCACTCTGCCCAGAATCAAAACAGAAGGTCGCTATCAGTCAGAATTATCTCAGCAGCAGTGGGCTTGATAGTGGGAAAACAATGTAGAACAAAAATTTCAAATTGAAAAAAAATAAGTCAAGCTTCGACTTAGCTTACTGGTCTAAGAGAGACTGGTGGAACTCCTGAGCCTATGGTCCTTACACACCCTTCAAAGGTGGAACTCACCGCCCTCCCAAACAACAGGCAGGCCTGTTAAGGGACGAGTGACACCGTGAGGAAGGTGTGCCTCAGAACATGTCATGTTTGGTAGAGTAGAGAGCCAACAAAAACAAGAGAGACCCTCCACGGGACGGATGCACTCAACAGCAGTTGTGTCCATCAGGGGACTCCAACCTACTCACGGTTATCACAGATTGCACAGGACCAGGCCATGCTTCATCCTGTTACAGGTATGACCGCCATGAGCTGGAGGCCACTGGCAGCAACCAGTAGCCATCACAATGATATAGAGGCTTAAAAGTGGCAGCCCTCTGACTGAACCAGGCCCATGGATCTGGTTTGGTCTGGCCCTCAGTATTTGAAAATTTTGAGACTTTGTTGTGAATACTTTAAAAATTGAGAGACTTCCCATAAAATCCATATTTCTGGTTCTTTTTAGAAAACTCAGAAGATCTGGCCACACTCAGCCCAAACCATTTAGGGTCACAGTCGTCAGACATGGTACAAAATGACCAGGGTGCAAAGGTCCCCACCAGGCCACCAGCCATTGTGAGCCCTTGCTTAGATTTTGAATAATACTTGCTTGTTTGAACATAGCTTCTGACTTTTGTGGTGCAGTGTTTAGTGCTATAGTTGCTAACCAGAAGGTCAGCAGTTCAATTCCACCAGGCACTCCTTGGAAACTCTATGGGGCAGTTCTACTCTCTCCTTAGGGTCACTGTGAGTTGGAATCAACCCAGTGCCAAAAGTTTCCTAACTTTACTGTCCTTTACTTTCACTGTCAACAAATCAGATAACATTTTATTCAATGAAACGTGAACAAATCTCTCAGTTACAGGGACACTGATACATAGCAAATTTGAAAACAAGGAGAGACAAAACCCAAACCAACCCAACACACCCCAGCGCAACACTCACTCACTGTACAACTGGACTCATTGGATGTGAGTAACGCGTTCATTCTTAAAGAACCCAGTGTCAGTGACACTGGTGACAGGTTACAGAGTAATTGCATGTTTGTTATGGATCGAGGTTCTTAATAGGAAACAACCATAGGAAATGTCATTTAAAAATAATTATTCTTCTTGCTAAAGAGGATTGTATCTGCAAATTGAAGCTAGTCAAGTCTTGTCACAGGAGTTTTGATCCGTTCCCTGATGATTTGTGTTAAACTGTGACACACTCTGCATCTCAACAGAGTGAATTTGATTCAGGTACATTTGCCATTCATAGGAAAACTAAAGACATTGTCACAAAGCCTGTGCTGCTGGTTGTTTCCACTGTGGGGGAGCTTGTTGTTACCATGCTATCAGTTTGAGTGGTGTCCTTACAAAAAAGAGGAGACAAAGTGGAACAGAGAAGGGGCAGGTGCATGAAGATGCAGACACAAGCCAGTCAACACCTGGGCGGTCAGAGGATGGGAGAGGTGAGAAGGAACTTTCCCATAGAGACTTCAGAGAGAGGGCCCCCTAGGAGACATCCATTGTTTTGCTTCTAAGAACCACCACACAATGAATTTCTGCTCTGAAAAGCTGCCCCGCTGGTGGCATTTTGTGACCTCCACCCTAGGAAAGGAATACTTTCACAAGTGATAACACACTCAATGCCACATGACCCCAGGGGACAAAGCATGATCAGGCTGAACCTGTGAGGGGGTCTCGCCTTCCCATGTGACTGATTCTCAGATGCCCAGCTTCCCTTGCAGCTACACTGACCCTACTCAGTCTCGTATAAAAGAAATCTACTGGGGTGCTCCTGAAAAAGACAATTTTATTCCTGGTAAAAAAGAGATGGGTGTAAGATGAAGGATACCTTGGTGTTGTAGTAGTTAGGTGCTGCAGCTGCTAAGCTGAAGGTTGATAGCTTGAATCCATCAAGCACTCCTTGGAAACACTATGGGGCACTTCTACTCTGTCCTACATGGTTGCTGTAAGTCACAATCAACTCAGCAGTAATGTTTTACTTTTTTTTGTTTTTTTTAAATAAGAAAGTTGCTGGTGCTGTTTCTTACAGGGATGGCAGCCGTCCTGAAACTGTGATGTGTGGATTAAAAAAAAACAACAACAACCATTTGGGGTGAAGTGAAAGATGGCTCTGGATCCCATATGACACCACAGAGCACCTAAACCATCCTTGGAAATGCTCACTGCCAGTCTTTTTGCAGAGACCCATAAAAGCAGACATGTGATCTACAGTTTTCTTAGTTATGATCTCTGTTATGAAAAGCCAATATCATTCCTAACTGATGAAGAATTCTGGAGAGCAGAATGCACTGAGTATAACAAAAAAAGGGATCCTTCTTTACAATTTAGAAAAGGCTCTTTCTGTGTTGATAAGAGTCTCTTCAACAGTTGTTTTGAACTTTATTCAATGTGCCTTGTCACCCATTTTTTATCATATTTAGCACACACTTTCTCATTTCTTTGAAGGAAAGCAGAACCTGATGTTGTCATGTTTGGGTCATGAGTTGAAGACTCCCATTTGCGCATTTTTAAAACACATACATATATATATATATATATATATATATATATATGAAATGGCATTATGTGCAACCACGCATACCCCAAGTCACAATTTCTACATAAACAGTGCCATAATGCTGGTTGAAGACCCCACACTATATCATCCTTCTTTCTCACCTTACTCTATGGTGTCATCACCATTAATTTAAGCTCTCTGCCATTTATAGAGTCACTGTGAGTTGTAATCGATGACAAAGAGTTGGGTTGGGTTTGGCCACTTAGTGACCTTGTCTAGACTTTGAGTTGTCTGTTGTTAGTTGAAATTCATACAGATAATTTTTTATAAGAGCCCAATGCTCAAAGCAAACATTATTAATTGGGCAAAACTATTATTTAGTTTAATGATGGCTTTGTGAGATAATTTTGGTTTAAGGTTTAAAGATTATTTCCAGGCAATAGATTCAGGGGTTCTCCTGGTTTCAATGGGTCCAATGAAGTCTGGTTTCTATTTGAGCTTAAAGTTCTGATCCACAGTTTCCTTCCTCTTCATCAGGGTCTGATTCTTCCACTCATTTTATCATAACGATTATAAAGGACGCTCCTCTGGAATTTCCTTGAGGGCTGTAGAGCACAGGGCAATGTCTTTGGCTCCATGATGTCACAGCATGGACAAGGACATCGCTGTGTGCTGCTTTAGATGATGCATTTCTCCTTTTCATTCCACTTCTTTCCAACCTTTCTTCTCTCCTCCCACTTCAGCCCCATCCCTAGGGCTACTTTTTTGAAGATTCTCAACACAACTCTGTCAAGTCCAAAGATCCTTCTTTGTCTTTCTTCATATGGACATCTCCCTTAAACACTTACTGTGAGTTCACCAAACTCCAGTCTTGGTTTCCAAGTTCCTTTTCCACAGCCTTCCAAGGAGAGCTAATCCATCCTAGGACTTCCGGTAGCTCTGCTTTGTTAGAAATGGTGGAATAACCAGTGGTTAGAACACTTAGATCTAACATATAAACCCTCACCTTTCTCCAGCTAGAAGCCTTGCCTAAGTCAGTCAGCTTCTCTGAGCTTTAACTGATTGCCATGGATTGAACTGGGTTCCCCAAAAAATACATGCAGAAATTTAGCTGGGCCGTGTTCCCTGTGTTGTGTGTGTGGTAAGCCCTGTCTCTGTGATGTTAATGAGGGAGGATGGGTGGCAGTTGTGTTGGTTTGGCAGCACTCAGTGTGGAAGAGTGTTTTGTGCCTTGGGGAAATCTCTTGAGATATAAAGGACAGGGAAACAAGCAGAGAGATTTGGAGACCTCACACCATCAAAAAATCAGAAATGAGGGCCAAGTACATCCTTCCAACCTGAAGTTTCTGTGTCAAGACGCTCTCAGACCAAAGAAAGACAGATGCAACACAAGGAACTTCTCCCACAGCTGATAAAGGCGGAAAGCCTTCCATGGGGTGGACACCCTGGACTCGGATTTGTAGCCCACTGGACGGTGTAAAAATAGTTTCTCTTTTTAAAGCCATCCACTTGTGGTCCCTGTGTTACAGCAGTACCAGCTGACTACGACACTGATCACCCTCCGAGCTAGCCGTGCTGTCTATGCACTACAGGCACACCTGGGGAGCCTGGTCCGACCACAGACCAGGACGCTTCCGAGACCTTCTGTTTCAGTCAACCCATGCTGCTCTAACGGTAACACCACAGAGTGGATGGCTTTAATAAAGGAAGGTTTCTTCTTACACAGCCCGGTAAGCTACAAGTCCAAATTCAGGATATTCACTCCAGGGGAAGGCTTTCCCCCCTGTCAGCTCTGGAGGAAAGTCCAGTATTGCTTCAGTCTTTGTCCAGGGGGCGTCTTGGCGCAGGAACCTCAGGTCTGAAGGATGCGCTCTTCTCCTGGTGCTGCTTTCTTGATGGTGTGAGGTTCCCAATTCTCTGCTTGCTTTCCTTTCCATTTATTTCTTGTGGGGTGAAAGGATAAAGGGTGGGGCCCACCACACTCCAGACTCCAGGGGAACTCCCTTTACAGTGGAGCAGGGAGGTGATCTTATGAAGGGATTTGCAGTCCCACCCTATCCCTTTAGCATACAGGATAGGAAAATCATAAAATATTGGGAATTGTGGCCCAGCCAAGTGGCTACAGATATTTTTAGGGAGGCCACAATTCAATCCATGACATCTCTTCACCTGTGGCCTGAGCAACCATGTTTGTGTCACATGACCCTGATGGACACGTTACGAGACTTATGGGGAACTGTCAGAGAGAACCACCACACTGGCTGTTCGGTGACCAAGTATCTCTCTCTCTCTCAATAACTCTGAACAGAGACCCAGGAAGTGTTGTCCAGTGGTTGGTGTGGCAGCTGAAAGGTGATGTTCCCAGGCTGAGGTTGTCACCTTTCCCACAGAGCACAGCAGACAATTAGCAGCCTGCCGGGGGAAGTGGGAGAGGACTTTAAACAGACAGATGGACACCAGGGTGGGAGAACGTGTCTTTCCAGAGAGCCCAAAGGACAGAGTCTCATCTTAGCCCAGAAGCTCAAGATTGCTCTGAGGTTCAGCTGTCCCTTGAGTCTGTAAGACACCTTTGAATCCTTTCTGGCTACCCCTAGATTTGTGCTGACTCATTTGTCTCTGATCCTTTCAACAAGAAAGCCTTGATCAGCAGAGTGACTCCCAGAAGAGGAATAAAAATAGTTAGCAGGAAGAGAGCCAATTAATTCCAGTTCAGCAGAAGATCTCCTGCCTTGGGAAGCCTCTCCAGTGTCCCACTGGCCATAGAAGAGTGCCCAAGCCTTCTCTGAGCATAGACTGTAGGCTCAGTCTGGAAGACCTCTTCAGCTTTGGATAAGTGGGGAGGTGATTATAGCCTGACAAAGACCCTGAGGCCGAAAGAAGCCAAGTGTGTAGGCAGCAAGTGGAGGAAAAAGACAGAAAACCACTTGTAGGTGTCCCCGTGGTGGGTCCACCTGACACAGACTCAGATCCCCTTCTAGGACTTGGTTGCACAGAAGAACCAAAAGCTGCCTGGTCCTGCCTGATTCATTGCTAGTGGGACTGCTGTGATCCATTGGGTTTTTGTTAGCGCATTTTGGAAGGTAGATCACCAGGCCTTTCTTCCTACTCTTAACCTGGAAATTCTGCTGGAATTTGCTGAGCATCATCGCAATGTGCAAGCCTCCACTGATCAAAGAGGGCCAGCTGCTTAAAAGGCGCACTAGCCAGGAACTGAACCTAGGCTTCCCACGTGGAAGGCAAGAGTTCTAGCACTGAGCTGCCCCTGGCCCTGCCTAGGAACCCTCTGTTTTATAGAGAACCACTCTGCAGGACCTGACTAGAGCTCATTCCTTCCCTTCAGTGCCAGCACCTCATGACCTACACCCCATGGCCCGTACCGGGCCAACCAGAGGGCACTCCCTTCTCCTGACTCTGCGATGGGTTCGGGGTGGACTCCCAAGTTGTGAGTCCTAAGCTGGCTGGACCAATATGAATCTCTCTTCTAGTTTTGTTACGGAACTCTTGGGGATATGGACCAACCTCCAAATTGCAGTATTGGGCTCTTTCCATGAGCACAGTCTTGGAAAGAATTAAAGAAACTCAGAGACCATCATCTCGGTGACTGACAAAGCTGGGCTGGAGAAAAGACGCTTCGTTCACAGGTAGGGAAGAAAGGGTAAAGAGGAAGGGAGAGAAGGGAAGATGCGAAGGAGACAAATCTGTGGCCGAGAGTGGAAGGGAGGCTGTGGAAGACAGGAGGGGCAGAAGATGGCAAGCAGGTGGGAACAGAGAGAAAGTAGAGGACAGAGACCAAGAGGGGGAAAGGTTCAGAGACGTTTAGGACATGGCTCTTCTCTCCAGGACTTCCTCTGCTCCCCTGAAGCACTCATATGCTGGGCCCAGCGCAAAATGGAAACACAGAGCCCCTCTTGCCAAATACATTAAGAATTTCAATATGGCAACAGCAAAGCCTTAAACAAAGGCCCTGGAAGCCAGCCCCATCTGCAGGGGCAGGCCAGCTAGATCTGAATTTCCAGAAGGGGTTCTGTTGGCTGGCCTCAAGCACTCCAAGAAGCAAAGGCTCCTTAGCCTCAGAGCTGGGGAACAGAGCACACACCTCACCCGTGAAGCCAAGGTTCCTGACACCCACACAAATCTCTAAGAACAGTTGCTGGAGTAAAATTTGCGTAACTTCATTGAAACCAGTGTTTCTTAAGTTTTTTTTGACCACAGAAACATTTTTTTCCACTTAATTCCCCATACTAACACCCAACAGAACACATTCTATAAAATGCTAGGAGTAGATAATTCTGAGACTCCTGGAGCCAGAATGGGGAAGCCTGGTCACTCAGTGGTTAAAGATGACCATGAGGTTGGCAGTTCAAATCCACCGGCTGCTCTGAGGGACAGAGATGTGGTCCTCGGCTTATGTAAGGTGTCTGTTAGGTGCTGTGGAGTCAGTCAGCTGCCACTCGTATCAACCCTCCGTACAGCAGAGGGGCCACTGCGTGGTCCTGCCCCCTCCGGATAATCACAGTCATGTAATCTCTACAGCCTTGGAAAGGTAAAATTACAGTTCTGCTCTGTCCTGTAGGGTCGTGACAAGTTCAAATTGACAGGACAGCCACAGGTTGGTTAAATAAACAAAGGAGCAGGAAGTAACAGATCTGGGAACTGAAAGGTGAGTCCCTCGGTGGTACCCATAGTTAACGAGCTCGACCGCTGGTCACTAGGTTGCAGGCTCAAGTCTACCCAATGGTGCTTCAGAAGAAATCTCTGGCGATCTACTTCCGAAAGGTCAGCCGTGGAAAACCCGGTGGAGGCCAATCCGACTTGAAACCCCATGGCCCTGAGTCTGTGCTGACTCCACAAGGTGAGTCTCTGGGTGGAACTAGAGGGAACTTTAACAATCAGCCCCATCAGCCCTTCCTGCCCTGGCAGTCCCTGCTCAGCCTTGACAATGACCGCAGTCTCTGAGCTGGATTCGATCGGGTGTGGGGGGTGAAGGGAGTGGGAAGCGGGACTGGGAGTTGTCCCCAGGGATAACTGTGGCCACAGACCTGTGGGGGCTCTGGGAAATGGTAACTCAACCCTCTTAACTCCCTTCTACTCTGGCAGCAGACGGCCTATACTTCAAGTCTCAAAATGTTACCTTTCCCTAACTTCGAACCTCCCCAGAAAGTTTTCAAAGGGGGCTTTGATGCCTTGCGTAGGACAGGGACTCCTTTGTTTTGGTGCAGAAACACAATGTCTGCAGAACCCGGGCACCTAAGATAACTGTATCCAGTGTGTGTGACTGTACACGGGAGGAGTGATGCTCAGAGCTCTCTGTAGCTTGGCACCAGCGACTAGGGACAAGGGATTCTTACAGTGGAAATTCACCCTGGTAGACATCAGTTCCCTTCAGTCTCACTCAGAAGAACTCAGCTCTAATGCAGGAGGCAACCCCGGGGCATCTTTCTGCTTCTCAATAGCAGGAGAGGAGAGAGGAGTGGGCATCACATTTCTGTCTCTCACTCAGTGCTGCCCTGGACATGCCACCCAGTTCTCGTCTGTCTTTGTTTTCTCATCTCTGAAATGGAAATGACAATAGTAAAGGTTCTTCTCAACATCCTATTGGATGTATCTTATTAGATACATGACCTCACTCGTATAAAAAGATAAGAACAGGCAAATGTACAGAGACCAAAGATTCTCAGTGGTTACCAGGGGATGGAGGAGCTATTGAAAAAAAAAAAAGATCCAGTAAAATAATATGCAAGAAAGCGGCTTAAAGATGGAATCACAGGAAGCTAACGGCAACAGCAATAAAACCTATTCCCAGTGCAGAGCTGCCTCATAGGGCTTTCAAGAAGCTGCTGATAGATTTGAAGGGCTGGCCTCTTGGTTAGCAGCTGAGCTCAGAACCACTGCACCACCAGAGGCTGCATCGAATCCATTTGGACTCACAGTGCATCTATAGACAGGGTAGAACTGCTCCATAGAGTTTCCAAGGAACACCTGGTGGATTTGAACTGCCGACCTTGTGGTTAGCAGCTGTAGCACTTAACCACTATGCCTCCAGGGCTTCCAGCTTTCTTAAAGTACTTCCTATTTTCCAGTTACACATGTCAAGAGCCAAATACCCACAGGCAGGCACACACAGGTGATTTTAAAATCAGAAAGGAGAAAAAAAAAAGGTTACAGAAATACTGAGAATCCCCTCACTGGGCATCATGCTGGGGGGCTCACACAACAGCCAAATGTTATGGGGTGTGCTTATCACGGAGGTTCTTTACTGGGGACCCCCATGGACCCCACGCACCACTAAATGAGCCGTAGCTTGTGATCTGCTCACGGGTTTTCGTTGGCTGAGCTTCTTCAGAGTCCACGTCACCATCACCACCACCCACAAACCTCCCCTAGAGAGGACGGTGGCCACCCTCGAGGTGCACTGGCCGAGAATTAAATCAAACCCAGGTCTCCTGCATGGAAGGGGAGAACTGTACAGTGAGCTAAGATTGCTCCCTTTGAGGAAATGTTTAAGGCCCCCTTATGAGAATGCTTTTTAAACACACCAGCTGGTCCTTAGCAAGGAATACCCGGGAGGCGTGGTGGCAAGGACCTCAGCTGCTAACCAAAAGGTCAGCAGTTCAAATCCCCCAGGCACTCCTTGGAAGCCCTGTGGGACAGTCCTCGTCCTCTGCCCTACAGCACTAACTCGAAGGCAATGGTTTGCTCCTTTAGGGCACTCTCAGAGGGTACTGAGGACACCTGCTGGCTGGGCGTGGTATGGCATGGGTGCCTGCCCACACCCAGAGGTGGACTCCCACTCACAGCACTACCCTCTAGGACAGACTCCTGCCCCGGAGGAATCCCAAGGAGCAGCTGGGAGATTTGCTGGCCTTCTGGTGAGCAGCCAGTTAACCACTGTGCAACCAGGCCCCTCACAGTCAAAGGAAGCCCTGAATGGAGAGACGTGGGAAAGACAGAAACCCCCTGCCCTGGAGCCTGGGTGCCCAGAGTGTCCAGCGTCCTCCACTGGAGCTTTCTGGGAGTGGAGAAGGAGACTCAGCTCTTCAGTGGGACCCCTCAGGTGATCCATGGGCAGGTAGGAAGTGGGCGAACACAGTTCACAGAAGGCAGTCTAGTGATGGAAGGTAAATGAGGGGTTCTAGATGGAGGGAGCTACCTCTAGACGTGAAAAAGAAAAGGGGGGAGGTTGGTAACTAGCAGAAAGCCAGGCACCTCTGCTGTGCTGTTCCCCCTCACAGTCCGTGTTGGGGGGGCCGGCCTGGGGGCTCTCTGGTTCAGCTCCTTTGTTACACTGATGACTGATGAGTCAATGGGAGACTTGTCCTTCCCTTCCCCAACGCTGCTTCTCTTAACCCTTTTTTAAAAAATCTTATTTTATATTTATTCTATCAAGGATTTTTCTCGTCCAGAATGTGTTTCTAAAACGTTACATTGCAAGAACACAAGAGCATACAATTCTTACTGCAAAAGTTTTTTTCACTATCTTATTTTCTGAAATACATACTATATAGAGGTCCTTGGCTGCAAGCAACAGAAATAAATTCTGTCAACAAAATTTTAAAAAGAAGGACAGAAAGAGGGAGAAATGGATGGACGTGGTGAGTCAAAGACAATGCTTTTGAAAGGACAGGGAACAGAGAGCAGGCATTCAGGAAGCTGTGGTTGCCTGGGCAACAGCTTTGGGACAAACTTGCACCAAATTCTTTTCAGTCTTGCTTGTTGTCACTTAGATGAGTACACAACATCTCAGGACAGAGAGTCGGCTTGGCCCTCGCCCAGCGTATGGGTATGGAAGGACAGGACATCTTCTTGATCTTAAATCTCACCAGGGGGCATCTGATGAGGACAGCGGGGCTCAGCATTCATCCTACTAAGTCAGGTGTGGCTACAGCCCCCTTATTCCAGCTGTACTGTATTGTGACTGTCACCTCTGGGGAAGGGCAGGCCCCCAAAGGACAGCAGGTCTTGCAGCAGAAGAAGAATGCATCTGTCACTCCAAGAGGTATCTATCTTTAACTATTTGTGCAAGTCCTGGGTGACTTTGGGACCAGCAGTCCCAAAGTTGGCAGTCAACCACACCTAGAGGAGCCTCGAAAGAGACAACTGGTGATCTGCTCCCAAGAGGTCACAGCCTTGAAAACTCGAGGGGACAGCTCCTCTGCACACATGTAGCAGCCATGAGTCGGAATCATCTCCACGGCAGCTAGCAACAGCATGCGGGTTACAGGGGTGTCGAGTGACGTGTTGATGACCCTCGGGTCCTCCTGGCAAATCTGCTTTCTACCACATCATCATCGGAGTACAACGGAATGTCCACAGTCCAAAGGGCCTCCACCCTCCCTGACCCCTTGGGGTTCACCCCCACAAACACTCCCATGTGTTTACAGGAGATGCTACACTTCTTTCCACATAGGCGATACTAGGCGAGGACCATAGCTGGGAGGGGCCCGCCCAGAGCGGGCAGGAGCTGTCCTGGAGAACACCGAGGAGGGATGAGGGGATGCCAGCCAGTGCTTTTCTGGGAGATCCACGGCCACAAAGGGGCTTCCGTCACTAAGTCACTAATGGCTAATGAGGGGCAACGAGCCAGGGCACAGCCCGTGGGACCAAGTTGCAATCACACAGCCTGTCCATTTTTTGGAAACACGGTGAGAACTGACAGGTGTCTTTGTAAAGCTCGAGTGAACGAACCTGTGTGTCAGAGGGGGCTCGGCGACCTTGCCTGTAACCTGCTACAGCTTCTTAACCAGCCACCAGCAAGGTGACTCTAGCTCGTGGCAACCACATGTATGTCAGCATGGAGCTATGCTCTGTGAGGTTTTCCTTCTCGTTCTTTGTATGCACGTGGTCCCACAATGAAGTCCACAGACCTAATGTTCTAAGTGCTGTGCACTCATTGCTGCGTATCACTACAGTCACCCTCCTAGGACTCCCCTTGGGAAGCTAGGTACTGACACCAACACCTAGTCCACCCTGCAAAGCAACTTTGGAACTCTTTCTGGAATGGCCACTGTGCAGGGTGGCACAGTGGCAAGTTTGTGAACTTAGTTGTGTAGTTGTTGGTGAGGGAGTTTTTAGCCAGTTGCAACAACCCTCCCTGCTCACCTGACCTGGCCCCCAACGACCATTTTCTTTACCCAAAGGAAGTATTGAAACAGTGGCCCTATATACACACATACACACATGTGTGCATACATGTATGTATACATATGTATATGCATACATGCATCTGTACATATACATATATACAAGTGACCCCCTATATACATGTACACATGTGTGCACATGTGTATATGTGTATATATGTACATGCATATATACATAGTGACCCTATACACATGTGTGTATGTGTGTGTGTACATGTGTATATATGTATATGTATATATACAGTGGTCCTATATATACATATACACACGTGTGTATTTGTGTGTATATGTGTACATATGAATACATAAGGGTACACACGTATGTGTGTATGTATATGTACACAGTGGCCTGATATACACATGTGTGCATGTATATGCATGTATATGTATGTGTATAGATACACATATACATAGTGAC
Organism: Heterohyrax brucei; assembly: GCA_028571685.1. Classification (NCBI taxonomy): domain Eukaryota; kingdom Metazoa; phylum Chordata; class Mammalia; order Hyracoidea; family Procaviidae; genus Heterohyrax; species Heterohyrax brucei. The sequence continues at coordinate 78,822,884 of CM053148.1, read as the reverse complement.
CTTATATATGCATGTATACAGATGTTTATATGTGTGCGTGTGTGTATGTATATGTACACACACATACACACACAAAGATGGCCACAGGTTTCTTCTGCAGTGCCTCTAGGTGGACTTGAACCTCTGGCCCTTTCGTTAGCCGCCCCACATGCTAACCATCTGCAGCGCCCCCGGTCCCCACACAGCTTCTCATCTGAAAGAACATGTCTCCTTTCCTGCTGTGTGCACTGGTCACAGTCTGCCAACAAGGACCGACAGTGACAGTGACAGTGACAGCAGCAGCAGCAGCAGGTGAGACGGACACGTGCACAGACATTTCTCCTCACCCAGAACTGCTGCGTTCAGGAAGCCTAGTTCAGGGTTTATTTTTCTGCTTTAAAACTGTACTGTAAAGTGAAATCCTTTGTCTTTGTGTTGTCTGGGAATCAGGTGTCCATAGCCCAAAGCAGCCAGCAAAAACAGCTATTCTTTGGATCCTTCTGTTTTGTCTTTAAGATTCAAGTGACTGGGGCATTTGAAGCCATAATCTATCCTCATATGCTTTAATAAGAAACTCATGTTTTCACTTGACCAAGGCAAAGTCACAGAAGCTTCATAGACACATCCAAACTGCCTGAGGGACCAAGTTCCTGGGCTCAGGGCTGGGGCCCATGATTTCAGGGGACTTCTAAATAAACTGGCATAACATAATTTATAAAGAAAATGTTCTACAGTCTGCTTTGGGGAGAAGTACACGGGGTTGTAAAAGCCTGTGAGTGTGGAGCGGCCACCTAAGGTGCTCCTCTGGTCTCATCCCTTTGGGAGCACAAGAAAGTGAAGAAAACCGAACACACAGGGAAAGATTAGCACAAAGGACTAACAGGCTACAACTGCTGCAGCCTCCACCAGACCAAGTCCAGCACAGCTGCCACCACCAGCTGCCACCTCCAGCCGCCACCGCCAAGCACTCTGAGAGGGCACAACAGCGGGTCCTAGACAGAGCTGGAGAAAAATGTACAACAAAATCCAAACTCACGCATACACATACCCACCCAAAAGGCCAGGCTTGCTGGAGTGACAGAGACTGGAGAAACCCCAAGAGAGTGTCCCCCCCAAAACCCATTGCCATTGAGTCAATTCAGACTCACAGTGCGCCCTCTTTACTCAGTACTGAAGTCCCTCCGGAGGCTCACCTCCAGCCACACTTGAGACAGGTCTATAAAACAACAGGAGCCTGGTGGCGCGGTGATTAAAGAACTCAGTTAACAGAAGAAGCGACATGATGAACAGTCTTCACGGTTCAGTCACGTCTAAGAAACTAACGGGGCACACCGGCCCCAAAAGCAAAGAGGAGAAGGCAGGAACGCACAGGAGAAGCGGACGAAAGGACACAGGGTACCTGGGGTGGAGAGGGGAGAGTGCTGACACAAAGTGGGGTGACAACCAACATCACAAAAGAATCTCAGCATTACCTGAGAGCCAGTGACCACCCTGCCAGAGAATCCAACAAAGACTCCCTGTCACAGCGAGAGAAGAGTGGGGTGCAGAACACAAACCCTGTTAAAAAGACCAGCCTTGGTGGTCTGACAGACTGGAGGGTCCCTGGAAGACATGGCCCCCGGACTCACTGCTAGCCCAGAACTGAAACTGTTCCCAAAGCCAGCCAGACCATCAGACACGAACGGATACGGGGGGAAGGGTGTGCTTCTTGGCCTAAATAGATACTTGAGTCTACCTGGGCAGCTCCAGTCCAGAGGTGAGATGAAAGGACAGAGGGGTACAGGAGCTGGTTGAATGGACACGGGAAATACAGGGTGGAAAGGCCTGTGCTGTCCCCATGTGGGCGGAGCAGCTAGAGTCACACAGTAGTGTGTGTGTACACGTTTTTGTACAACAAATTGACTTGGATCATAAACTTTCACTTAAAGCACAGTAAAATATTTTTTCAAACAAAAAGAAACAATTGATTTATTGTTTAACGAGTGACTCATTTGCTCTGTAAACTTTCACCTAGAACACAATTTTAAAAAAATTCTGCCCTCGGAAAAAAAAAAAAAAAAACTAATGTTTTACCCAAAACAGGGGAGGCATTTGGGCTCTCCAGGACTAGGTGACAGGCAAACGGTTGTGGTCACCTGTTTGTGGAGGTTGAGTACACGGTGACCAAGGAGAGTGGTGGCCCTGTCCTAGCTGACACCCTGTTCCGTGGTGACCTAGGCCAGGAACTTAACACCATTGTACCTGCCCACCCATTTGGACAATGAGGTGGCTAGCTGCCAACACGCTGAAACCAAACCCCAAACCCCGGTGGTGCAGAGGTTAAGTGCTACGTCTGTTAATGAAAAGGTCAGCAGTTCGAATCTGTCAGGCACTCCTTGGAAACTCTATGGGGCAGTTCTACTCTGCCCTATAGAGTCACTATGAATTGGAATGAGCTCGATGGCAGTGGGTTAGAGTTGAAAGCCAAACCAGTTGCTATAGAGTTGACGGCGACACGTGACAACTGTGTGTGTGTCAGAGCAGAACTGTGCTCCACGAATTCTCGATGGCTGACTTCTCAGCAGCAGGTCATCAGGCCTTTCTTCAAGGTATCTCTGGGGTGACTCAAACCTCCAGATGAGTGTGGTCACCTTTTGTGTCCTATCTAGAGATCGAGCTGTCCTATTGTTCTTGACCCCTCCTGTCCCGGTCATCTTGGTTGTGGACTCCAGGGGCAGAAAAGAGGAGTCCACAAAAGTGCCCACAGCAACCCAAGTGTCTATCACCAGAGGAGAGGGTCCCCACACTGTGGTCTAAGAGCCCAAGGGAATACTGCTCAGCCATGGAGAGGAATCAAGGCCTGACACGCTGCGGCGGGGTGAGCCTTGAAAACACCGCGAGGAGTGAAACAGGTCCCACCCACACAGACGGCTGCTGGGTGACCCCACTGATACAGGAAACCTGCAGTAGGTGGATGCTGGGTGACCACAGGTGGTCAGTATGTACTGGGGACAGACGGGAAGGGAAACGGGAAGTTGTTGCTTGAGGGGCGCTGAGCTGCTGTTTGGGATAATGAAACATTTTGGAAATAAATAACATTTATTTCCAAAAAGAGCAAACCATAAAGCCTCTTTGTTTAACTTTATCTGTGGCCTCTCAGGAACTCACATTTGAAACTCGCAAAATCCCCAATCCTGGCTTGTGGGCTTTGGGGAGCAGACCAGGAAACAAGCCTTGAATCAGAAGCCAGCAGTACAAGAAAAAACCATCCAAGGCTTTGGCCTTTCAATGCCAAGTCCTGGCCGGGCTCCTCAGCCATCTGCTCTGTCTTTATCGCCACACAGCAGCAGCAGCTGGCACTTGGCACCATCCACGGACTCATCCACTTCTGTCCAGCGTTGTTCTCTGGGAATGCCGAGAGAACAGCTCTCGGGGCACTGGGAGGGGTACGCTCTGCCCTGCCTTGTTGAACTGAGATTGAAAAACATGAGGACTGACAGTTAAGGTCACGAACTCATCCTAGAAGAAGTGCTCCATACCTCGTTGGTGAATATCACTATGGTCACCTTCGAAGTCCTCCCCTTGGAAAGCCACGCACCGATGCCAGCACCTAGTCTACCCTTCAAAGCAATTCTGGACTCTTTCTGGAATGTCCATCAGAGCTGTTGTCCTATTACCCTCGATGTCCTAAATGTCTTCTTTTCAATATTTCCTTGATCTTCGGGTGAAAAAAAAAGTGATTGGGGGCCAGAACGGGTGAGTAGTGAGGGTATTACAATGCAGTTATTTGTTTACTGGCTAAAAACTCCCTCACGGGCAACTAGACAATTGAGTTCACGAACTTGCCACCTTGCCAATGTGCACAATGGCCATTCCAGAAAGTTCCAAAGTTGCTGTGAAGGGTGGACTAGGCGCTGGCATCAGTGAACAGCTTGCCAAGGTGAGCACTTTAAAGGTGAGCGTAGAGACAGTCAGCAGTGAGGTGTGCAGCCCTTAGGACAACTAAGTTCACGGACTTAGTTGTCAGACCTCATACCTTGACAGGCTAGAAGAATTGATGAAAACTAACCTTTGAAATGCAACCAGGATAAATGTAAAGTCTGGCTGGCAGATTCAGCATACCAAGTACACAAAAGCTGCTGGTCTTATGAAAAAGGCCTAGAATGTTCCATCTATCACAGCTCGGTCTTCACAAGCAGGAGGACTTGATGGCCCCCTAATGCTAGCATGCAGCCTGGTGTTACAGGTACCCAAACTGTGACAGTTGGGAAGCACCAGGCACTCCTTGGAAACCCTAGGGGACAGCTCTGCTCTGTCCTAGAGGGTTACTAGTGTCAGCATCAACGCCAGACAACGGGTTTGGTGATGCCAGCCCGGCTGTGGGCCTTGCTGAGTAAAGTCTATCAAACCAGCAAACAAAACAAAACTGACAGGGTTGTGACGCCGGTTCTCACTACGCTGACCCCGTGTGTGCAGAGCAGGACTGTGCCCCAGTCGATTTTCAAGGCTGTGACCCTTGACAGACGAGCCAGTGCTTTCTTTTGAGGCACTTCTTGGTGGACTCAAAACGCCCATCTCTTGGTTAACACCTGATCATGTTAACTGTTAGCACCACTCAGACTGACCCAAGAGAAGAAAAATCCTCACCGTCCTCTGGCCCGGCCACAGCTGTATTGCCACCAGGAATCCAGCATGAGAAAAGAAAGCCAGTAAAGGCCAGGAGAGAAATACAGAGACCACTAGGACGAGCTATGTCCGTGAAGGACACTGTCTTAGTCACCTAGTGCTGCTGCAACAGAAATACGACAGTGCATGGCTGTAACAAAGTGTTTTATTCCCTCACAGTCCAATAGGGTACAAGTTCCAGTTCGGGGTGTCAGCTTCAGGGGAAAGCTTTCTCCGTTGGTTCTAGAGGACAGTCCTTGTTGTAATCTTCCCCTGGGAGCTTCTAAGGTGCAGGGACCACACGTCCAAAGGACCTGCTCTGCTCCTGGCACTGCTTCTTTCCTGATGGCATGAAGTCCCCAACTGTGGCTCTCTTCCCCTTCCTTTACGTCCCAACAGAGTACCTCAGAGGACAGTACAGTCTTACACACTGAGTTCTGCCCCACCAGCCAACTTCTGCCCCTTCTCCCTCATTCACATCATAGAGGCAGGATTTACAACATACAGAAACATCACACAGTACCAGGAATCAAGGCCTTGCTGAAATGCTATGCCTTTTGGGGAGGATGTAATTCAATCCCTGACAGACAAGAAAGCCTAAAAGGAATTCAGGAATTCAGGCAGAGCCTGAAGAGATGTGTAGATTCAGGGAAACCTCAGTGCTGAATTCCCACACAGACTTTAGGGAATCATTTCAGAGAGAGAACGACTCCACGGAACAAAAGGACCAGACAGGAAGACCATGAGGTGTCTTGAAAGAGCTAACAGAAAGGCAGCCGAGAGAAAGGAGAGGTTCTGTATCACCTCAGTGGTCAGCAGTTGGGCTGCTAGCCGGAAGGTCAGCAGTTCAGGTCCTTGGAAACACTATGGGTGCCTATTCTCTGTCCTAGAGGGTCGCTCTGACTCGGACTCAACCTGATGGCCTCAGGTGAATACAGCTTCTATGGAGACGGCAAGTCATCTCAGCGGACAAGTTAAGGAGGGGGATGACGGGAATCCAGGAGACATGGACGTAGTCTGGTTGCACTGAGTGGATACACTTGGGGTCTTCCCTTATGGTGACAATAAAGAATTTTCCAGAAGCTCAAGAAGACTATCTGAGAATGCATCCAGCCCAGATTCTCGTCTTTGCAAAACTGCCTGGTGTGCAGCTTAGTGCCCTTGACTGCGTAACTCAGTTTCTTGGGAGTGGCAAAACATTGGTCTGAGGTCTAAATGACTTTTTTTAAAAAATAAAAAATAAGTAAAAACTTTTCAGGGAAGTGAACCCTACATACAGAAATGGGTCTTGGTCTTTTAGAGCTGCTGTAACAAAAACACTGCAAATGGATGACTTAAGAACAGATTTGCTGTGTTGATCACCAATGACCGAAGACCAGAAGAGTTGTGGAATGACATCAAAGACATCAACCGTGAAGAGGACAAGAGGTCATTAAAAAGACAGGAAAGAAAGAAAAGATCAAATTGGACATCGGAAGAGACTCTGAAACCTGCTCTCAAACATCGAGCAACAAAAGCAAAAGCAAGAAATGAGGAAGTAAAAGAACTGAACAGAAGACCTCGAAGGGCGGCTCGAGAAGACAAACTAAAGTATTAGAACGCCATGTGCAAAGCGCTGGAAATAGAAAACCAAAAGAGAAGAACACATTCTGCATTTCTTAAGCTGAAAGACCTGAAGAAAAACTTCGAGCCCTGTGTTGCAACAGTGAAGGACTCTACAGGGAAAATATTAAATCACTCAGGGAGCATCAAAAGAAGAGGGAAGGAATACACATCACTATACCAGAAAGAGCTGGCTGATGTTCAGCCATCTGAAGAGGTGGCACACAATCAGGAACAGACGGGACTAAAGGAATGAGACGAAACTACACTGAAGGCACCGGCAAAAACAAGGCTCCAGGAACTGACAGAATATTAGTTGAGATATTTCAACAAACGGATGCAGTGCTGACAGTGTTCACTCTTCTATGCCAAGAAATTTTTAAGACAACTACCTGGCCAATTCACTGGAAGAGATCCGTATTTACGTCTGTCCCCGAGAAAGGTGATCCAACCGAATGTGGACATTATCAAATATTATCATTAATAGCACATACAAGTAAAACTTTGCTCAAGATCACTCAAAAGCAACTACAACAGTCTATTGACAAGAACATGCCAGAAATTCAAGCTGGATTCAGAAGAGGACGTGGACCCAAGTATATCATCGCTGATGTCAGATAATCTCGGCTGAAAGCAGAGAATACCAGAAAGATGTTTACTTGTGTTTCACTGACTATCCAAAGGCACTCGACTGTGTGGATCATACTAAATTATGGCTAATGTTGTAGAGAATGGGAATTCCAGAACACCTAACTGTGCTCTTAGGGAATCCGTATATGGATCAAGAGGCAGTCAACAAGGGGACACTGCATGGTTTAAAGTCAGGAAAGGTGTGCGCCAAGGTTGTACCCATTCACTATATCTTTTCAATTTGTATGCCGAACAAATAATCTGAGAAGCTGAACTATATGCAGAAGAACAAGGCATCAGGATTGAAGGAAGACTCATTAACAATCTGCCTTATGCAGATAACACAACCTTGCTTGCTGGAAGGGAAGATTTCAAATACTTACTGATGAAGATCAAAGACCACAGCCTTCAGTATGGATTACACCTCAACATCAGGAAAACAAAACTCCTCCCAACTGGACCAGTAGGCAGCATTGTCATCAATGGAGAAAGGACGGAGGTTGTCAAGGATTTCATTTCACTTGAGTCCACAATCAACGCCCGTGGAAGCAGCAATCTAGAAATCAAAAGACACATTGCATTGCAAAAATCTGCTGCAAAGGACTTCTTTAAAGTACTGAAAAGCAAACATGTCACCTTGAAGACTAAGGTGCGCCTGACCCAATCCATGGTATTTTTAATCGCATCTCATGCATGTGAAAGGGGGCAAGGAACAAAGAAGACAGAAGAAGAATTGACTCCTTCAAATTGTGGTGTTGGAGAGGAGTGTTGAATGTACCATGGGCTGCCAAAAGAACCAACAGATCTGTTCTGGAACAAGTCCAACCAGAGTGCTCCTTGGCAGCAAAGATGGTGAGACTGTGTCTCATAGACTTTGGACATGTTGTCCGGAGGGGTCAATCCCTAGAGAAGGACATCATGTGTGATAGAGTGGAGGGTCAGTAACAAAGAGGAAGACCCTCGTGAGATGGATTGACACAGTGGCTGCAACAATGGGCTTAAGCATAAAAATGATTGTGGACATGGCACAAGACTAAGCAGTGTTTCTTTCTGTTGTGCATAAAGATGTGAACTGCCGACTTTTTGGTTAGCAGCTGTAACATTTAACTCACCACTAGGGTTTCCTTTAAAAAAGAAAAAACCCACTGCCGTCATCGAGTGGGGTCTAACTCATGGAGCCTAGAGGCCAGGGTAACAGTACCCTCTGGAGTTTCCAAGGAGTACCTGGTGGATTTGAACTGCCTGTCTTTTGGGTTGGAGCCATTGTTCATCAGGGTTTCTGTGACTCACAGCCAAAAGTGATTTCAACAGATTTTAGATAAATCAGTGTGTCACACAGCAAATGACGGAAACCCAAGAGGTCTGATCAGGTCTGGCTTCAGGGTGTACAACCTGGGCAGGAGGGCAGGGTTTCCCACCCAGAGGGGCCCTGTGCTGGGCTCAACACTCTGCTGTCTTGAAATTCGAAGTCATTTCCGAGCAAAGTTCTGCCTTTCCGTTTAGTGTTGCTCCGCACCAGTCACACAGCCCGCCCTAGGTCTAACAACTCAAGGTGACACTAGGCAGAGTTTGCAAACAAGCAGGAAGCTCTGTCCTCAAGCCTGGCCACTCGACACTTTTATTCGAGTCACAGAAAAGGACATGGATAGCAGCATCAAATTTGTAACCCACACAAAATGTGACAAATATCCAACTGGTTACATGACAGATTTAATACATTACAAAAAATAAAAAAATCAAAATAGTCAGGAAGTCTAAATAAAGATGACATTGAACAAAAAACCAGAAGAACAAGAAAGCATGTAGTTGGATATACTTTTTTCTCTCTCTCTCTCAAATACCCAAGGTCAGGGTACTTCATTTACAGGGAACTCAGCAGCAGGGTTAGGAGGGTGGGGTTCTGCCACCGCCACGGAGGCGTACCTGAAGTAGTCACCACTCTGGGGGTGAAGACACCTTCACCCACATCGTCAGGGGTTTAGCTGGGTCTCCTTGGGTAGACCTAAGGTTCTAAGTGAGTTAGTGACAGACTGGGGCTTGGGAACCTTTTTGCAACAGAGTGATTCTGGTGGAGATGATACGTCATCTGGGAAAGAACAGTGTGTGCGTCTCCTTAACAGCCAAGGTTGGTGTGGAGCAGAGCAGTGACACAGAATTGGTGTCCACTGGCCCTGCCTGGTCTCTACCCAGTGACACACAGACACAGACAAAGACACACACATACATAAATGCACAGACACACACACATACAGGGATACAGACACACAGACATGGATACATACATACACGCAAGCATACAGAGATACACAGACACACAGACATATACATATGCACAGACACACACGTACATACACAGACACACAGACATGTATACATACACACCGGCACACAAGCATACAGAGATACACAGACACACAGACACATACATGCGCACAGACACACACATACACAGACACACGCATACAGGGATACACAGACTCACAGACACGTACACATACACACAGACACACACACATATAGAGATATGCAGACACGCAGACATACGTACACACAGACACACACATACATACACAGACTCACATTCTCTTGTTGGATGTCATCTTGATTTGGGTTTCATGACTATTATTAGATTCCTAAATACTAATACATTCGTCCTCTAACTAGTTGGCTGTTTAAGTACATACTCATAGAATATTTATAATAAAATACTCTTCCTCATATGTATGAATGATTCAATTTTTTAATCACATTTTATTATAGTCACCCAGAACAGGCCACACTACCAATAACAATTTCTCAGTAATAAACTCCTGATGAGAAAAACTGATGTAATAAGTAACTACCCTTCTTTTTTTTGAAATGTCAATGAAATGAAATAATCACTGGCATTTCAAAAAAAGGTGTGTTGGCCGTAGTATCCTACGAAATATTCACTGACATTTCAAAAAAAGAGTGGTTACGTACTGAAGAGTTGAAAGACAAAATGAGACAACAAGGAACCAGAATCCAGGTACCCGGTAGTGAACTGCTACTGTCAAAACACAAGCTCCTTCTCTGCCTCACCCTGAGGGTTAACCGAGGTGACTCGAGCCAAGAGCTTGTACACAGTAGACCAACCAAAACCCACTGCCACTGAGTCGATTCCGACTCATGGCGACCCTATATGAGACGCACACGGATAGCACTCAGTATATGAGTTCTCACAGTCATGTATTTGTTCTCTACCTCAACCAAAAAAACAAAAAAAGGAAAATCCCAAACTGCAGCTACGGATTCTGACTCACGGCAGCCTTACAGGACACAGTAAGCCTGCTCCCACAGGTACCCAGGGCACAGCTGGCGGACTCGAACTGACCACCAACTAACTGCAGATCTCAGCCCTTGCACCGCGGGGCTCACACCCAAAACCTGGCTCTGAAACGCTCTTGGGTGTCGAGGACGTGAAATTCAAGGAAACCGAATCATGGAGAGCCAGCCAGGTGCGAAGGCTGAGATCCTGGAGCCCATCTCTGAGCTGAGAGAAGGCCAAAGAGGCCAGGGTCAGAGGAGGACAGGCCTGCAAATGCGGTTTCCCGTCCGCTGTGATTCACTGCTCTGGGGACTACAAGCCAGAGGTCACCATAGGCGTCCGGTCAGCGGTGGGTAAAGCAAGACAAGGCTGGGGTGGTGGCGCCACCTGCCGGTCGAGACGCAGGAACTCTGTGACAGTTGAGGGTCTCATGGGGACCCGGTGAGGCAGAATTGAATTATTCACAGCTTCCTTGTCCAGCTGCGCAGCCAACCTTCCCGGGGCCCTGTGGCCAGCAGGCGGCGCCAACACCGTCAGTCACTGTAACACACAGGCGACTCTCAAGTCCACAACTGCGTCTTTTCGCACTCACTCTTAGGATGCTACAGCCAACACACAGACCTTGTCTTCCCAGCACTGGGGGAAGTTGGAAGGAAACAAACGCAGAGTTACTCCCTGAGTTCTAATTCCGCCCAGCCACCTACAAGGTCGTCCTGGGGACAGTATGAAGTAGCTCTGAGCCGCAGTTTTCTCAGCCGTGAAAAGAAAGCTTCTAACAGGGTTGTCATGGGGATTTGCTCACTCCTAGGAAGTGTTCCTGGGTCGTGCAAACATTTGATGTGCTCAGCTGCTAACAGAAAGGTGTGAGCCTTGAGTCTATCCAGAGGGACCTTGGGAGAGAGGCCTGGCAATCTTATTCCAAAAAACTACCGTTGGAAACCTCAGGGAGGACAGTTGTACTCTGATACACATCAGTCACCAGGAGCTGCCTTGACGGTGATTGGCGTTATCACTGGGAGCAGGCAGAGGTGCCAAGACTTTCTCCCTACGATTCCTAGTCCCATGAATTGTTTGAAGAGCAATAGCTCCCGGAGCCTCACCTCTACCTGTCCTCTTTTCTAAAAGCGATATGCCTGAGAGCTGGGGAGTAGTGTCACGCTGGCTGTGAACACCCCTTCCTCCTGCATGAGCACCCCTGTTTCTCACCCCTTCCTCCTGGGTGACCACCCCTCTCCTTCACCCCTTCCTCCTGGGTGACCACCCCCTCCTATGTCATCTACTTACAGTTTTTCTGAAACGTACTCCCCCGCCCCACAGGGAGAACTCCTGGGTCCCCAAACAAAGGACAGGATGAGGCATCTGTGATGAGACCTTTCAGTCCTGTTGAGTCCAGGACCTTCCCATGAGCCGCTTGACACAAAAAGAAGGAAAACTGCATTCCTTTCCCAGTCCCATCCTAACACAATATGGGCAGTCCCGAGATTACGAAGGAGTCCTGTTCCTGAGTCTGTCTTAAGTCCAGTTTGTACCTCAATCGGAGCAGTTAGGTATGGTTCATAGGTAATGTCAGCTAGTCAAATGTTTGTTTTCACATATAGTTTAAAGTATACCTTTCTAGGGATATAAATCATTAAAGCAATACTTCCATATACACTAAACCATCTTTAACATCATAATAACCAAAATTTTAAAAACCTATTTGATGGATCCTGACTCATGGTGACCCTATAGGACAGAAAAGAACTACCCCATTAGATTTCCAAAAAGTATCTGGTAGATTTGAACTGCCGACCTTTTGATGAGCAGATGTAGCTCTTATTCAGCATTCTCCAACACTAGGGCTCCAACACAATTACATAGTAATAATAATGATGACATTTTAATGTGGGTCACAAAGTAGCACCTATTTGTTATTGCAAACCACTGAAGGGACCTTGAATTTTAAATACAGTGTTTGTTACGGGGTATGTTGATAACTACAAGTTGTACATGTGAGGTCTGACGATTAAGTTTGTGTACTCATCCTAGAAAAAGTGCTACATACCTCATTGTTGAATGTCACTACAGTCACCTTTGAAGTGCCCCCCCTGGGAAGCTATCCATTGACACCAGCAACTAGTCCACCCTTCAAAGCAATTCCGGAACTCATTTTCGGCAATGGCCATCAGAGCTGTTGTCATGTTACCCTTGATGTCCTACATGTCATCAAAATGTCTTCCTTTCAATATTTCCTTTGTCTTTGGGTAAAGAAGAGTCACTGGGGGCTAGATCAGGTGAGCAGGGAGGGTGTTCCAATACAGTGATTTGTTTCCTGGAGACAAACTCTCTTGCGGACAGCCAGACAACTAAGTTTGCAAACTTGCCACCATGCCATCGTGTGCAATGGCCATTCCAGAGAGTTCCAAAATTGCTTTCAAGGGTGGACTAGGAACTGGTGTCTGTGCATAGCTTCTCAAAGGGAGTATTTCAAAGGTGACCATAGCGATACTCAGCAATGAGGTACGTGGCACTTCGAGCAATTAAGTTCACAGACTTAATTGTCAGACTTGGCTGGCATAGGTTATAGGTTAGATATTTGCAACTTTGTGCCTCTACCACAAGGCAGGTGGCTTGTAAACACAGAACTATACCATGTGAGAGTTTCGGGGGCTAGGAGTCCTAGGACAGGTGTTGGCTGTGCTGATTCCTTCCGAGGGTCCGAGGCAGAATCAGTTGCATACCTCTCTCCCGGCTCCTGCTGAGAGCTGGCCATCCTATCGCTCCTTGGCTCCCAGTGACATCCGCCTCCCTTGTCAGTAGACTGTCTTTCCTCGTCAATCAGTGCTTCTTCTCCTGTTACAAAGAAAAACTATGAACTCAGTGTTATAAAGAAATACTCCAAGGGATAGACTTCTAACAGGGTTACTTCTGATGTTTAATAAGTATCAAATTTGCCACACATAAAATTTAAAAAACATAAAATATATGTAAAAATTGATATTATATAAAACACGTAACAGATTTTTGTTCTGATCAGTTATACGGTATTAATCATTTAATGGTAACAATCCAAAAGAAAGAAAAAAGCAACCTTATAACCTCACGAGTAAGAACCAAAAACCAAACCCACTGCTATCGAGTCCATCCTGACTCATAGAGACCTATAGGACAGATCTGCTCCCATAGACTTTCCAAGGGCTACCTGAGCCGCCAACCTTTTGGTTAGCAGATGAAGCACTTAACCATGACGCCACCAAGGTTTCCCTTACAAGTACAGGAGATAGAAAATATTTAATTTCATATATTTATAATTTTACCACTGGGAAGTGATGGGTGACCAGTAGACGATCTCTGAGATCAGATTAAAGTTCTGCAGCATCTGTGAAGGGAAAGTTGAGAGAAAAAGCAACGAGGCAGAATTTCTGACTGTCAAAGGGTTTGTTGCTCGTTTTGTGACTGGATAACGGTAAGCATCAAGTCATACGGAATCAGGCTCCAGCAAACACACTGCAAAGAGTCACCCAGAAGATTTATTTGAAAATATCAGTATCTACAACACAGGAGAAATTACCTTCTTTGCAGATATCTAAACATACGATGAAAAATACTTCCCAAAATGTTAAAAACTAAAGACAAAACAACGGACAGTGGATCAGTGGTTGCCAGGAGGCTGGGGTCGGGGGGTGCAAGTGTTGAATAGATAGAGACTGGGCACTTTTAGGGCAAAGAGACAATACTGTGTGGTTCTATGATGGTGGACACACGCTGTCAGGCATTGGTCACAGCCCACAAGACTGCACAAAACCAAGACTGAATCCTAATATAGACCACATACTGGAATTAACAGCAATACGAGATTTGGCAATTAGATTTGCGAGCTCATCATAGAAAAAGTGCGCCATACCTCATTGCTGAACATCACTATGGTCACCTTCGAAGTACTCCTCTGGGAAAGCTATGTACCAATGCCAGTGCGTAGTCCACCCTTCAAAGTGAATTTGGAACTCCTTCTCTGCAATGGCCATCAGAGCTGTTGTCACATTGCCCCTGGTGTCCTGAATGTCATCCAAAATGTTTCCTTCCTCTTTGGGTAAAGAAAAGAGTCATTGAGGGCCAGATCAGGTGGGTAGAGAGGGTGTTCCTATACAGTTACTTGTTTACTGGCTAAAAACTCCCTCACAGACAGTGTCGTGTGAGCTGGTGCACTGTCGTGATGCAAGAGCCATGAGCTGCTGGTGAAAAGTTCAGGTTGTTTCCATCTAACTTTTCACGCAGCCTTTTCAGCACTTCCAAACAGTAAACTTGGTTAACTGTCCATCTGGTATGAATTCATAATGAACAATCTGATACAAAAAACAAAGATTAGCAACATTGTTTTGACTCTTGAGTTAGACTGAGAGAACTTTTTTGAGAGAACTTTTTTGATCGTGGAGAGTCGGCAGACCTCCACTGTGGACTTGGGCACTTTGTTTCAGGGTCATGTTGGTACACCCATGTTTCGTCATCAGTGACAACATGGCCCAAAACATTGCCTTGTCTCTCCAAAAGGTCTTGGCAGACTTCATCATTCCTTTGCTTTTGTTCATAGGTGAGCTCCTTCAGGACTATTTTTGCACACACCTTTCTCAATGCCAAGATTTTCAGCTACGATTTTCCTGTTTCTTGATTGATGTTTACTTGGTCTGCTATGCTTTTCAATGATTCTGAGGAACAATTTGATGAGTTTTTTTTAAATAATTTCATCAGTTATGCTCATTACTGGTCACCTTGACTGCTCTTCATCAGTGACACTTTCTCTCCCCTCAGAAAAACATCCAATCCATTTGTACACTGCTGTTTTCCCCATGCATTATCCCCATAAACTTGGACTAATGTGCCTGATTTCACTTCCACTCTTGCCAAATGTAATGTTTGTTCATTGCTCTAATTCAAGCTCCGACATTCTCACGACAGCACACGAAAACATGTAACAACGATAATCGATGCTGCTCAGCAAGACACCACCACACGTCAACACAAACACAGCTGTGAGACACGCATATACCAAGGTTATGAAACCTTACTGAGTTGTTGTACAGTGCTGCCAACATAAGCACATGGTGGCGAGTTTGCAAACCTAATCACCAGCCCTCCTGTATCAGTATTGGTTCAGCAGCAGTAACAAACATGCCACATGACATGTGACCCCTCATACAACAGAATGTGACACTGCCCAGCCTTGTGCCATCCTCCCACTTGTCGCCGTGTTTGAGCCCATATTGTGACCAGTAAATCCATCCCGTGAAGGGTCTCCCTCTTTTCCATTGACCTTCTACATTCTCCAAAGCCTTCACTGGTCAGTGCTTTGAGAAGCAGATCTCCGAGTCCTTCTTCTTAGTGTGTCTTACCTTGGAAGCTCCACTGAAAGCTGTCCCCCATTGGTGTTGCTTCTGGTGCTGGAAATACCAGAGGCCAAGCTTCCAGCAGCCCAGCAATGTTCCAGCCACCACAGCACAACAAACTTGACAAGATGACTCAGTAGTTAGGAGGGGAACTCGGACTGATTGTACCTCCCAGTGAACTAACGCCACGTGGACACAGAGGTTAACAGGAGCAGCTGTGGAAGGGGAGAGAGCAGGTGTATATGGGAACTCTTGTCAACCCAAACTGCTCTACAAGCGGAAGTCTATTTTAAAAAGCTAAAACCACGTGTGGGAGGAGAAAGGCTTTTCAAAACTTTTCTGAGACATGCATGGACAAAAGAAGTCCCACCAGCATGGCCACTGAGAGACATGTGGCAGAGAGGTTTTGAAACTCTCAGAGGGAAGGAATGCAGTGCAGAGAAATTGGTCCTGTTACATAACACTTTCCCACAAACGCTCACCTGCATCCTTTTAAGAAATTAATCTGTTTAAATCAGGATTATTTCAGTGTAACCAAAGCCTGACTCACTGGATTAAAAACAGAGAGAGAAAGAGAGAATTTATTTGTTTGCTAATTGAAAAGGTTGGATGGTTGGATCCATGAGCATTTGTCTCTCTTGGACTGTCCAGGCTCTTCTCTGATGGTCCCACTTTTAGAGAGACTCTCCTGTAACAGGGAGATGGCTGCTGGTGGCCTGGGGTTCCTCTCATCTGAAGGGTGAAGGCTGTGTGACCACTCAGAGATGACAAGCCCGGCTGTCTGCCTTCCAAAGGTCACAGGCTTGAAAACCTGTGGTGCAGAGCTCTGCCCTGCACACACAGGGTCTCCTTGAGTGGGAACTGACGCACAGCACAGGGCACCGGCCCCGGGTGGGCGAAGGCCACCTGGGTGCAGCTTAGCATCACCTGCTATAGCTTGGGGTGCTGTTATTGTTAAGAGCTTGGAACAAAAACAAACAGGGCAACTCTGCAAAGTACAAAGTTTATCTTCACAGGGACAACAGAACAAGAACAAATGACACAATGAAAGAATATTCTCCAGACAGCAAAAAAGAAACCAGACCCACTGCTGTGGAGTCGATTCCTACTCATAGTGACCCTATAGGACACAGTAGAACTGCCCCATAGAGTTTTCAAGGGGCACCTGATGGGTTTGAACTGCCAACTTTCTAGTTAGCAGCTGTAGCACTTAACCACAACACCACGGTTCCCAATCTTGGGAAGAGGTCCTAAACATGAAGAGGACAGACAAAAGGAAAAGCCCAGCATGAGCAGCTGGAGGTCCTGGAGAAGGCTCTAGAAAAAATGGAACTGGAGACAACTCTCGAAAGGCTGGGGAAGCTCTGGACGCCTGGGAAGGGGAGCCAAGGCTGGGCCAGTGGGGGCGGCCCTCCAGAAGCCTGCACTTCATCGGTGGCCCTCTGACTGGAGCAGACGGGGCCCAGGGAGGGGTCTGTGCTTATCTCAAGACCGAGATGAATTCCCAAAGGCAACTCTTCAGCCGAAGATTGGACTGGACTCTAAGACATAAAACGATACTGGTGAAGAATGTGCTTCTTGACTTAAGTAGACACACGAGGCTAGCTGGGCCACTGCTGTCCAGATGCGAGATGAGAGGGCGCAGGGGGACAGGAGCTGGTTAAATGGACACAGGGTGGAAAGGAGGAGTGTGCTGTCACAGGGTGCGTAGGGCAGCTAGAGTCACATAGCAGTGTGTGTGCAAGTTTTTTATATGATACATTGATTTGGATTGTAAACTTTCACTTAAAACACAGTAAAATATTAAAAAATAAAAAAGCGAGACCCAAGCGAAAACACAGGCTGGTGGGGAACTGGATCACCAAACACACAAGGCAGGCCGAGGCTCAGTGGTGCTTAGTTAGTGATTTCTAGTACAGCATAGACTAGCTTATGGTCAACCCAGGCCTGGGCAGAAAGTACCATGTGGCACAGCTGTCCTCACCTTCCTGACAACCATTCTCTGAAGGACAGATTTGCTATCTTGTGGGGGTGCACTGGTTAAGAGCTTGGCTGCTAGCCAACAGATGGGCAGTTCAAACCTACCAGCCACTCCTCAGAAGCCCTATAGGGCAGTTCTGCTCTGCCCTATAGGGTCGCCATGAGTCAGAGTCGACTCGATGGCAGCAGGTCCGGCTCGCTTGGTTTTTGGTTTTACGCCATAGCTGGACATGGGGCAATGGTGATTTAGTGGCAGAATTCTCAAGCCTCCCTGCAAGAGGCCTGGCTTTAACGCCCACCCACCATGCCTCCTGTATACCCACACCCAGCAGCCAGGGGAGGCTGCATGTTGCTAGCATGCCAAACAGGCTTCAATGGAGCTTCCAGACTAAGAGGGACCAGGAGGAAAGGCCTGGCTATCTGCTCCCCAGAAACCAGTCAGTGAGCACTCTGTGGATCCCCAGAGTCCAATCCAACCAATCACAAGGCAGATGCAGAACTGGCAGCATCTCACTCCATTACTCATGGGGTCTCATGCCACAGCACGTCACATGAGGGTGTAGTTGGGCTGAATGCCCCAATCTTAGTCTTCCTGTCTCAGATTATCTGTGTCAAGGAGCCCTGGAGTTTGCACAGGTGGTGACTGGTGAAGGGGTGTGGCCCGGCCACCCGACTCCAGGTCAGTACCCTGACCCTCTGTGCAGCACTGTGCCGTTGTGGGTGGCAGCCTGGTGGCAGACTGTCAGGTAGGCAATGTGGGGCTGAGCTGTGAGGGAGCTGGGCTGGGGGTGAGCATGAGCACACCCTGAATCCCCACCTCCACAGGACTGCGTGTGGGCAGGACAGAGACACAGCCACAACTTCAGGCCCCTGCAGGCTAAGGGGTGGAAAGCCAAATTGGGCAACTGGGTTGGCAAGGTGGGGACAGGAGCCAAGGGAAGGGAGGGGCCCTGGGAACACAGAGCTGGGAGGGAGGGGACACCGGGCCCTGGAGAGCACAGGAGCACTGCCCTGAGAAGCAGATGAAGCACACGGATCCTGCCATGGAAGCCCAGAGCCGTGATCAGAGTTCCTGTCAGAGGCCCCACACAGCTGTGGGGTGCCCGAGCAAGGAGGGGTTGATTCTAGGGCAGCTGCATCCTGGAGACAGAAAGCTGGCTGCCTATCTGCCTTGGAGGCAGCCTGAGGTGGAGGTGCAGGGATAGCTGAGCTGAAGGCACTCATCTTAGTCACCTAGTGCTGCTGTAACAGGAAAACCACAGTGGATGCTTTAACAAACACAGACTGACTCTCCCACAGTCTGGGAGGCTGACGTCCAATTTCAGAGACCCAGCTCCAGGGAAAGGCCTCCTCTCTGTGACAGCTCTGGAGGAAGGGGCCTGTCACCAATCTTCCCCTGGCCTAGGAATTTCTCAGCACAGGGACCCTGAATCCAAAGGACACACTCTGCTCCCGGCTCTACTGTCTTGGTGGTATGTGGTCCCCATTTCTCTCTGCTCTCTGCTCTCTTTTATATCACAAAAGAGACTGGTTTAAGATACCATTTACTCCTGTAGACTGAGTCCTGTCTTATTAGCATCATAAAACATAGCAAACCAAACTTGCTGCTGTCTAGTTGATTCAGACTCATAGCGACCCTACAGGACAGAGTAGAACTGCTCCACAGAGTTTCCAAGAGCACCCGGTGGATTTGAACCGCTGACCCTCTGGTGAGCAGCTGCAGCACTCAACCACCGCACCACCACACATTCCCAGGGACATGATGGGTAAGATTCACAACATGTAAGGTAATTACCTCCAACGGGAATCACCAATCGCTAGCCAAGGTGACGTAAAGATTCCCGTTAACACCACAGGTAACATTTACAGCAGAGGGCACAAGTTAATCCATGACAGACGATCATTAAGAAACTGTTGGATTTCTTGTAGGTGACAGAAGAGTCACAGTCATGGAAGAAACGCCTTGTCTAGGGTTATGTCTGTAGTTCACATTCAAATGCTTCACAGAATCATACAAGCAGGAAGCAAACGGCAAAATGTCCCTCCTTGTTCAGTGTGGGTGAGGGGCTTCCCTGAGGACTCCCTGGATGCTGGGAATTTTTAATGTGTTCTGTTGTCACCAAAAGGTTGGAGCTTGGAGTCCACCCAGAGGTGCCTGGTGACAACCTACTTTCTGAAAAAGCCACAGAAAACCCTACGGCGCAGAGTGTTGCTCAGACGTGTGTGGGATCGCCAGGAGTCAGACTCAGTTCCATAGCAACTAGAAAAAAAGCTCTTTTCTGAACATTTGGACATTTTCTGACTTGAAAAGAGTCTAAAAGGGGAGGAAGACATTCAGGTTTACAGTCGGTCCAGATTGAAATGTCACATCCAAATAGAAATTGATGGGTAGAGTTCTTACGTGTTATCTGTGCACGAAGCCTGTCTTAGAAACGTTGTTTACTCAGACAACTCAGACAACATAACTAGTAGGTGTCTGAGAAAAATCCAGAGTCACAGAACCACAGAACTGGCTAGGAACTCCTCGTGTTCCTAACTGAGTAAGGGCAGTGACGTTCACGCAGGGTAGGGTACCCCAGATTGGGGACCAGGGGCCCCGAATTCTAGGCTTGGGAAGGCCAGTGGTTATATCACCTCATCTGACCCAGAGCTTTCTAAAATAGGATTTGCATCAACGCCTCCCAACACGGGTGTTGTAACCACATACCACACACCAGCACTGTGTTAAAGTGGTATCGGAAAGAAAAGATGTCCCCCAGGGTACATCCCTTCCAGTCAGGACGACAGGCAGGTCACCCCAGCCACCTTGCCAAGCACGGATCAGGGCTGTGAAGGAGGACCAGGCAGAGCAGTAAGTAAACTGAAAGGAAAGTGTGATTCTGCAGAGGGGACGGAGACAGGCAGGCGGTTTTCTTTACATGCAGAAGACAGAGCGTGAGGCACTTGGTGCAACAGGTGTGAGGGAACCCAGGAGTGAGGGCCAGGCCACAGCAGAGGCCGTGTCACGTCTGGAGGGACGGAGCGGCAGACCAGGAACCTGGGCCGACTGCGGCCAGCTCTGAAGGGTGTACCGTGGGATTTCATTTCTCTTTGGGGGCCAGGCCAGCACACACTCGAGAGCCAAGGAAGAAAACCAGGAGAGCTGGTGTCATGGGTTGAATTGTGTCCCCCCAAAGATATGTGCAGCCGTGTGGCTGGGACATGATTCCCAGTATCTTGGGACTGTCCTCCATTGTGTGGTTTTGCTAAATTGTATATTAAAGGGGCTGTAAATTCCTGCATAGAATTACTTCCTTGCTCTGCAGTAGGGGGAGTTTCCCTGGAGTGTGGCTTGCCCCACCCTTAATGCTTTCAGCTTGCAAGAGACAAAAGAAAAGGGAAACAAAGAGAATGAGGAGCCTCGCACCATCAAGAAATGTGCACCGGGAGAAGACTGCGTCCTTGAAACCTGAGGTTCCTGCTCCAAGAGGCTCCCAGAACAAAGACTGATGCAATACCGGACTTCCCTCCAGAGCTGACAAGGGGAAAGCCTTCCCCTGGAGCAAACACTCTGAATATGGACTTGCAACCTACCGGACTGTGTAAGAATAAACCTTCCTTTGTTGAAGTCATCCGCTCTGTGGTATTTCTGTTACAGCAGCCCTAGCTGACTAAAACAACTGGTATTTCAGGAGATCGCTGTCTGAGAACTAGAACGCAGTGGTGACTGCTTAACACAGTAAATGGAATAAACGCCACAGAATTTGCTTGAAAATAGCTAGTTCCATGAATTTCCCCTCCCTGAAAACCCATCACTGTCAAGCCGGTTCTGCCTCACAGTGACCTTATAAAACAGAGTGGAACTGCCCCACAGGGTTTCCCAGGGCGGTACGGGACCTGCTGTGCTTCTTTCTGCTGCACATACAGTCCCCCAGAGCTGGATCCGACTGGAAAGCACCTAAGCAGAACCTCTGTCCGGAAGCTGGCCGCCACATCTTTTTCTGCTGGGTTTGAACTGCAGAACTGTCGGTTAGCAGGACTTGACCCTCTTGTGTCACGGACTTCCTCCCAGGATAACGTCTCAAAGAGCATAAAATACACAGGACTAACAAGGAGGCATTATTGAAATTCAACTACTGAAATATATTTAAACTCTGTGATAGGTAATACATGTGCTTCTGAATGCATTACGTAACAGGAGAGAGTGTGATTCGAAGTAACTGCTCTGGTTGGAAGGTAGTGGAAATAATACTCTGAATCGGCTGCAAAGTGACAGGAAACATCTCGGATTTTGACTGGTAACACAGTCATAGGAACCGCTATGGTTTATTAAAAAATAAGAAAGCCCTTGTCACTGAGTCAATTCTGACTCATAGCGACCTGTCTCACTCATCTAGTGCTGCTCTAACAGAAATACCACATGCTGGATGAGTTTAACAAGGAAATGTTTATACTCCAGCAGGTTACAAGTCCAAATTCAGGGTGCCAGCTCCAGGGGAACATACTGTCCTTCTATTGGCTCTGGAGAAAGGTCCTTGTGTCACATCAGTCTTTCGGTGGTCCGGCGGTGTCTCGGTGCAGAAACCTCAGGTCCAAAGGATGCGCTCTGCTCTCTGTGCTGCTTTCTTGATGGTGTGAGGTCCCCAACTCTCTGCCTGCTTCCCTGTCACCTCTTGTAGGATAAAAGGGGGTACAAGCCTCACTCCAGGGAAAGTTCCTTTACACTGGAGCAGGGAGGTGACCTTAGGAAGGTGTCACCGTCACACCCTAATCCTCTTGAACATAATCCACTCTATTAGCCATAGGCAGAAATCAGGATTTACAGCCTAGGAAAATCTCACAACGGAGGGCAGTCAAACAATCCTGGGAATCACGGCCCAGTAAGACTGCTATACACATTTGGGGGGTGGGTGGGAACAAATTCAATCCATGACACGATCCCCTAAAACAGGGTAGAATTGCGCCATAGAGTTTCCAAGAGCACCTGGTGGATTCAAACTGCCAACGTCTGGTTAGCAGTTGCAGCTCTGAACCACACTGCTGCTAAGGTTTCCACGCATCTGCCAGCTGCTCGATTCTCTTTTTTTGCTGAAGTGTCTCTTCTCTCCCTTTGCCCCTTTTTTAAATCAGATTACTTGCCTTTTGGCTGTAAAGGTGTTGGGTTTTCCCGCAGATTTTAGAGATTAGACTTCGGTCAAATTTGTCAAAGCCAGTTTTTCTTTTTCCCCAGTAATTAGCTTCTCTCTTTGCTCTTTTCAAGAAGTCTTTTGATGAGCCTAAGTGTATAATTTCTAATTCCAGTTATGTAGCTAACCTTGAGGAATTTGCGTGCTGTTTGTCAGGGTGTTTGGGAGAAATAAATTTCAAAAGGGTCCATCTTCAGAAAAAAGGCTAAGATGTTACTAGCTAATATAAACAGAGAGGGGGCTGCGGGGTGGGGACCCTGAATAGGAAGCAGGGTACAGAACCTCAATTGGTAACGGAATGCTAAGACTTAGGTGACCTCTGGGAGAGATGTTCCCCTGACAGTACTCAGTCAGTGAGGAACTGAGGCAGGGACTCGGGAGCTAGGGTCTAACAATAGCTTGTAAGGAACAGCAGTGCGTTCTGCATCTAGCCTCCTTTGTGGGTTCAGGTGTCCGATTTTGCAAAATCATCAATAAAACCTTGCTCTCGCTAAATGAGTTTAAATTGAATTTTTTGAGCATGTGTTAGAAAAACACTCCGACAACTACTTGTCGGTGACCTCCTAAGGGATACGGTGGCCTGCCTTGATCATTTCAAGGCAGGGTCCTAGCCTTGGGTTTATACCAGCCTGCCACTTGCCAAGAGGGACCAAGCAGCATCTGGGATGCTGGCACATTTCTCACAATGTATATCTTGTTAGTCCCCTGTGTTAGGATCTCCAGCATTGATCCTATCTTGTGTTCTAGGATCTTTACAGTTTTGGGTTTTATACTTAAGGTGTCCTATGGAAACCCTGGTGGCGTACTGGTTAAGTGCTATGTCTGCTAACCAAAAGGACAGCAGTTAAAATCTACCAGGCACTCCTTGGAAACTCTACGGGGTAGTTCTACTCTGACCCATAGGGTCACTATGAGTCAGACCTGACTCAATGGCAGTGGACTGGATAGAACCTTTGATGAAACTGCTCAGTAATGGAGGCTGGGCACCATCCAGTTCTTCTGGTCTTCTGACAACAGGAAGAACTAGCAAACTCCTTGAGGTGTGTTTTACCTCCCCAGCTAATATTTTGTTTTGTACACTTGCTTATAAATATTTGTGTATGTGGCAGAATCTGGTCTGAGATATGCTGTTTTCTAAAACTTAAAAAAAATCAATAGCTTTATTGAGGAATAATTTACACATAAAATCCAGTCATTTTTAACATAAACTTCAGTGACTTTTCTGCTGATGGACGATGGGGTTGTGTCTTGGTCATCCAGTACTGCTCTAACAGAAGGGCAACAAGCAGACGGCTTTAACAAAGAGAGATTTCTGATAGTTCAGGAGGCTCGAGATGCAAACTCGGGACGGCAGCTCCCGGGGTGGGCTTTCTTGCAAGGGACCACTTGTACCGACCTTTCCTGCTACCTTGGCCTTCATGGAAACCTCCCCCATGGGGCACACAGACAACCCCTTCCCATTCAGTGGAGAGAAGAAGGGGGTCCAAAGAGATGAAGGGGCATACAGGGAATGCAGAATCCAGAACTAGGGGCCTAGTGCTCGGAAGGCTAACCCACATCCGTGAAGCTTGGGCACAACCCACAAGGCCACCTCCACTTCTGAAACCAATCACAAGTTCCGGAGTCCCCAAGAGCACCCCTAGACTTGGTAATTCACTGGAAGGACTCAGTGACAGCTGTTCTTCTCACGCCTACAGGCACTACAAGTGGTAAGCCCTCACCGACCAGCCACAGGGTTGGTGGTTCAGAGCCCACCCAAAGGTGCCTGTCACACAAAGCCACCACTCGTCAGTCACAGGAGGATTGTGTGCAGCTGTGATGCTGTGTTATCAGTGGAGTTTCCCGCCTAAGACAGACTAGGAAGAAAGGCCTGGTGATCCTCTTCTGAAAACCAGAAACAGGGTACTTCTGAAAGGTCACAGCCTTGAAAACCTATGGAGGACAATCCCACTCTGCACACACAGAACAGCACACACATGGGCTGGAGTCAACTCCACTGCACCTAACAACCACAACCACAACAATAACAGTGTATTACAGCTAACAGACACAGATGAAAATCAGTCAAAGGAAGAGACACACAGAGGAAGACTCCAGGAGGGTTCCCAGTGTCCAGCTGCCAGCTGTCCTGTTCCCCGGAGTCAGGGACAGCATTAACTCCTCCTGGCATTGGTGGACTGGTGCACTACCCATGGAGTCTCGCCAACCAGGAACGCTCACCTGAGGCTTGGTGCCTGGATTTGGTGCCTGGGCTCAGTCACAGGCATACGGGTGCCCACCTGTTATGCATTGAACTGCATTCCCCTAAAATGTGTACAGACTTGGCCACGCCACAGTTCCCGGTCTGGTGTGCTTGTCCACCCTTCTGTCACCTGATGCGATTTTCCCGTGTGTTGTAAATCCTAACCTTGATGATGTCAGGGAGGCAGGAGCAGAGGCAGGTGCATTAAGGAGGCAGGACTCCATCTAGGAACACCAGTTCTATCCTGAGTTGATCTCTTTAGAGATATAAAGGCGAGACCTGAGCAGAGAGGAGGGGGATGTCAGGCCCCCAAGAATGAAGAACCAGGAGTGGAACTTGTCCTTTGGACTCAGGATCTCTGTGCTGAGTAGCTCCTAGATCAGGGGAAGGTTGACGACAAGAAGCTTTCCCCATAATTGACAAAGAAAGCTTTCCCCTGGAGCTGGTGCCCTGAATTTGGGCTTCTAGCCTCGACAATGGAAGAATCAATCTCTTTTGGTAAAGTCATCCACCTGTGGGGTTCCTGTGACAGCAGCACTAGGTGACTGACACACCCACCTGTGGCGTTTCTGTGACAGCAGCACTAGGAGACTGAGACTCCACCCAGATGGCTGACCTCAATCTCTAGTCCCTCCAGAGGTTGCGCTGATACTACATGGACCCACGGCCCCCAGGAAGCACAGGCACTTTCTCAGGCAGGATATTTCACAGGCTTAAAGACCACCTCCCAGGAGCCGAGGGCAAAGGCCAGACCCATGTTTGGGTAAAGTTAAATTCCATACTACTCAGTGCCCTCTCTTTGTAAGGCAGTGAGGGTCCCCTGCTCACTGTCCGAGAGAAGAGCTCGGTCCCCGCTCCCCCATAACTGTAATGAGGAACAATCTCACCTGAAAAACAGGAGCAGCAAATATCGACTGAATGTCCTCGAAAGAGGCAGAGGCACCTAGAGAGCTTAACTCAACTCAACGATGGCCAGCCTGCATTAGTCTCAGTGGTGCGGCAGTTAAGAGGCTCACTGTGAACTGAAAGGTCAGCAGTTCAAATCCATCAGCCACTTTTCTTGGAAACCCTACGGGGTGGTTCTATGAGAACTGCCAATTAAGTTCACAAACTCATCCTAGACAAAGTCCTACATATCTCACTGCTGAATATCACTAGAGTCACCTCTGAAATGCTCCCCTTGGGAAGCTATTCACTGACAACCGCGCCTAGTCCACCCTTCAAAGCAATTTGCGAACTCTCTGGAGTGGCCATCAGAGCTGTCATTGTATTACCCTTGATGTCCTAAATGCTATCCAAATATCTTGCTTTCAGTATTTCCTTTATCTTCAGGTAAAGAAAAAAGTCACTGGGGGCCAGAGCAGGTGAGCAGGGAATGCATTCCAATATAGTTATTTGTTTACTGGCTAAAAACTCGCTCATAGACATCTCTACAATTAAGTTCGCCAACTTTCCAGCCTGCTACCGTGCACAATGGCCATTCCAGAAAGAGTTCCGAAAAACAGCTTTGAAGGGTGGACTAGGTGCCAGCATCACTGCATAGAGGACTTCGACAGTGACTGTAGTGATATTCAGCAACGAGGCATGCAGCTGTTAGAACAATTAAGTTCGTGGACTCAATTGCCAGATCTTGTATTCTGTCCTGTGGGATTGCTGTGAGTCAGAAACGACTTGATTGGGAAAGGCTTTGGTTTGGGTTTACTCTGTATTAGAAGTACAACATACTGTGGTTATAGTGTTTTTCTGTAGCCGTCCAACGTGGAAGACAAGCACTGGTTTCAGTCCTCTGGTCTCTGCCAAGTCAGGTCAAGCACCAGCCCGCGCTGTCCTCTGACCGACTGCGGGGAGGAACTCTAGGTGGCGCTTCTTTTCCCTGTGGATGGCAGACAGCAGGAGATGGGAAAATAAGGAATCTGAAAGATCTAGAAACCTCTTTCTTCTATCAGATTACATTTCCCAGTGAGATTATGTTACAACAGAAACTGCCTTGCAACTTGCGCAGCGGTACAAGCTCACCTATTGATTCAGTTTTGTCTTAGCCAGCAAGACGGTTGTTGCCCCGGGAGAAAGAATCCACTCCCCAGCAGAACAAAGTTCAAGCTAGCCCGGGCCAACCCTCCAGGAAAGGGGGAGGGTAGAGGAAAGGAAGGCAGGCAAAAGCAGGCACGCACGGGGCACAGAACACAGCAGATGTTTCTCCACAAGGCTGAGGCTTTCCGCAAGGCCAGCAAGCCAACTGACTCAGCAGCGGGGAGGAGGCGTGCAGGGCGGGCAGGGCACCTGCTAGGAGACAGGCTTTCTCCCTTCACCCCCGGGGGCTTCCTCTTCTTTCTTGTTGGTTCTCCAAGCCCACCCAGATGCCCTTTCATGATTTCAGTTCCCCTCTGACCTCTCTTGGTGGGGAGCCAGGGTCACAAGTTCCTGTTTAATTTCTTCTTGGACATACGACAACTGGCTATTTCTTTCACCCTTGGGCCCTAAATAATACCATGTTCCTTCCCACTTCCCCCGACGGCAGGATGGTTAAGGGCTTGGCTGCTAATCGCAAGGCCTTGGACACAAGCTATTTCAGTCTCAAGCCCCAAACCTGGATTAACGAAGCCTTGTTGTAGTTAGGTGCCCTGGAGTTGATTTCACATCCTAGTGACCCGTGTAACAGAGCAGAACCACCCTGTTGGGTTTTCTAGGCTGTAATCTTTAGGGATTCTGACTCTTAGTGACCCTAGTGGTAAGAGTAGAATTGCCCCATAGAGTTTCCAAGGAGCACCTGGTGGATTTGAACTGCTGACCGTGTGGTTAGCAGCCATAGCACTTAACCACTATGCCACCCGTGTCACCGTGAGTCAGCATCCGAGGCACTGGGTTCCTTGTGGCTGGAATCTTTAGCGCAGCAGACTCTATCACTTCGAGACAGAGTCCCCACAGTGCTGGTTCTTTACCTACTTTGTCCCCGATCATGTCCTTTGCCCGCACCCCACCCCACCCCCAGCTTTGCATCTGAACCCTGCTTTTGCTTGAAGGAAAACCCTGGTGCATAGTGGTTAAGTGCTATGGCTGCTAACCACAAGGTCAGCAGTTCAAATCTGCCTGGTGCTCCTTGGAAACTCTGTGGGGCAGTTCTGCTCAATCTATAGGGTCGCCATGCGTCAGAATGGACCCAACAGCGGTGTCTTTGATTTTGGTTTTCTGTTGAAGGTTCTTTGTAAACCCCATTCCACCTGTGTACTGTGATTAAGAATGCTGCTGACATAACTTGCCGGTCTCTCCTTGGAAACCCCTTTCGGAACCTGCCTGCCCAGCTGCAGCGGACAGTCTCAGCAGCAGCCCCTACCAACTCCATGTCCTTGTACGACGAAATGCAGTGCCTGTAGGAATAAGCTGGAATCGACTCGACAGCAGCGGGTTGTGGTTGTCGTCACTGTTTTTGGTAGAAACCTTAGCGAAGTCATGGTTAAGAGCTACGTCCGCTAACCCAAAGGTCGGCCGTTGGAATGCACCAGGCACACTCCTCAGAAACCCAATGGGGCAGTTTTACTCTGTCCTGTAGTGCCACAATGAGTTGGAATTGAGTCAACAGCAATGGGTTGGTTTGTGCGTTGTTTTCCCACGCTCACACCCCGGTCTCTCGTTTATTGGCCAATACAAGTTGTGCCCAGCAAGATCCTGGGGTTTCCACCCCGTAACATGTCCTTCCAGGGAGCTGGGGAAGGTTCAATCCCTTACCTTCCAGACAGCAGCCGAGCGCTTAACAGCTGTGCTACAGAGGGACAGGGGAGGGGCTTGCTTTAGGCACAAGAGTGACGTAACTAGTTGTCCAAATGCACGGCCTCTTGCCTTGGATACTTAGAAGAGAAATTACCTTCAGCTGAAGGAAGAATCAGAGCCCTAGTGACGCGATGGTTAAGAGCTACGGCTGCACCAAAAGGTTGGCAGTTCAAATCCACCAGCCGCTCCTTGGAAACCCTATGGGGCAGTTCTACTCTCTCCTGTATGGTTGTTGGGAGGCAGAACCAACTCAGTGGCAGTGGGTACACAAAAATTAAGCTGCCATCCCCACCACCCAAGCAGTAGCCTGGGAATAGAAGTGGGTATGTGCAACTCTACAGGAACCCACCAAACAGACTCCAGGGCTTCTTCCATGGCTTGGTGACCCCGGTTCAGTAACACGTCAGTTTTGTCATAGCAGAGCTGACAAGTGAAAACTCAGGCATCAGAGAGTCAAAGCTTTAAATTCTAGGCATGTGGTGGTATATGGTTAAGTGCTCCACTGCTACCCAAAAAGTCAGCAGTTCAAATCCATCAACCACTCTGTGGGAGAAAGATGTGTTTGTCTGCTTGGAAACCCTATAGGGTGGTTCTACTCTGTCCTACAGGGTTGCTAGCTGTTGGAATTGAGTCAGTGCCAACAGCTTTGGTCTGTAACAGCTTATGGATTGAACTGTGTCTCCCCCTTCCCCCAAATATGCCTGTGGATGTGATTCTGCCTGGAAACAGAGTTTTCTTTGTTACCTTAATGAAGCCCTCACACCGCAGAGTGTATCCTAAGCATAATCTCTTCTAACAAGACAAGAAAGCACAAACAGAGGAAGATCAGCCATACGAGATTGCCAAGGAACCAAGGACTGCCAGCTCCAGAAGCTGAAAGAGACAAGAATCTTCCCCTAGAGCTGACAGCCTTCCCTTCGGGCTAACAGCCTTCCCCTAGGCCTGACAGACTTCCCCTTGACCCAACAGACTTCCCCTAGACCCGACAGCCTTCCCCAAGACCTGACAGCCTTCCCCTGGGGCAGCTCCCTTAAATTCAGACTTGTAGCCTCCTAGACTGTGAGACGATCAATTTCTGTCAGCTAAAGTCACTTCTTTCATTTTACTTGGATCTACAGTCAATGCCCATGAAAGCAGCAATCAAAAAAAAAAATCAAATGATGCATTGCATTGGGCAGACATGCTGCAAACAATCTGTAAAGAGTTAAAAAGCAAAGATGTCTCTTTGAGGACTAAGGTGCCCCTGACCCAGACCATGGTACTTTCAATTGCCTCATGTGCATGTGAAAGCTGAGCAGTGAACAAGGAAGATCTAAAAAGAATTGATGTCTTTGAATATTGAATGTGCCACGGACTACCACAAGAACAAGCAGTTCTGTCTTGGAAGAAGTCCAGTCACAATGCTCCTCAGAACAAGGATGGCAAGACTTTGTCTCATGTACCTTGGACACGTCATCAGGAGGGACCGGTTCTGGAGAAAACCACTGTGCCTAGTGAAGTGCGGGCTCAGCAAAAAAGATGAAGACCTTTGTGATGAGCAAGATGTCTGTCAACCTGGCTAGGCCAAGATTCTCCGTGTTTCTGTGTGATCACCCCCATGATGGGATCTGTCATGAGCAGCCCATCAGTTGAAAGGGAGTCTCCTTGGGCGTGTAGCCTGCATCTGAACATAAGCTGGTATTCTGGCTTCTGCCCTCTCTGGATCCCGTTGCTGTCTCCTGTTGGTATGACTGCTAGTTCTTGGGACTTTAGCTAGCAGCTTACTGGCCAGTCTTGGGGTCTGTCAATCTTTACAGCCAGGGAACAAGAGTCTCGCTCCGATCTGCGAAACTTGGGTTTGTCAGCCTCTGCGACTACGTGGATCAGATGAAGTCTCTGTCCTGTTCCAGGGACTAAGGACGTCCCAGCCCTCTAAAATCATGTGAGCTGTTTCCTTGATATATAAATCTCTCACTATATACTTGACTATGCTTTACTAGTTTTGTTTCTCTAGAGGACCTAACCTCAGATAACTGTCAATGAAAAGGATTGACACAGTGGCTACAATGACGAGCTGAAATGCAGTGTTGATCATTGGGATGACACAAGACTGAGTAGTGTCACGGATTGAACTGTGTCCCCCTAAAAACAGGTGTAGCCATGTGGCTGGACCAGGATTCCCAATATTTAATGATTGGCCTCCATTTTGTGATTTTCCTGTGCTGTATGTTAAAGGATTAGGGTGGGACTGTAAATCCCTTCCTAGGATCACCTTCCTGCTCCACTGTAAAGGGAGTTCACCGGGAACATGGCTTGCCCCATCCTTAATCCTTTCATCCTGCAAGAGATAAAAGCAAAGGGAAACAAGCAGAGAACTCAGAACCTCACACCATCAAGAAAGTAGAACTGGGAGAAGAGCGCGTCCTTCAGACCTGCAGTTCCTGCACCAAGATGCTCCCTGGACAAAGACTGATGCAATACAAGGATTTTCCTCTAGAGCTGACAAGGGGGAGGACTTCCCCTGGAGCAGACATCACGAATTTGGACTCACAGCTTACTGGACTGTGTAAGAACAAACTTCCAGTGTTAAAGCCATCCACTCTGTTGTAATTCTGTTAGAGCAGCACTAGCCGACTAAAACAGGCAGTTTTATTTTATTGTGCACAGGGTTGCTGTGAATCTGAAGTGACTTGATGCTACCAAGCAACAAGCACAGCAAAGTCACCCACTTGTGGTATTTGTGTTACAGCAGCACCGGGAAGCCGAAGACAGCATGTACGCTGAGGCAATCCCTTAGCCTGTGCTCCAGTTTTCTCACCTGTAAGAGGAGAACAATGAAGTCTCTTGTCAGGGATGTCGTGGGGATTACAGGAGAGGACACGAGCAGAACATCCCAGGTGCTGGCATGTGGCCAGATTGCGGACGCACAAAGCTTTCAGGGACAATTCTTCAGATGGCCCAGGTGACGGCTCCACGTGATAACGAAGCACCTTCTGTCATGACGTTCCCTTTGTCTCAGAAAGAGAAAGCTTTTTTCCAGAAAACTCCTTCTTGCAAAGGCCAGACCACATTACCTCACGCTGCAGTTACATGACTGGTTACCTAACGGAAGAAGGGGAGGCTTACCTCTACGGAGGGCTGAGACTGAATGCGGTCATCTGTAGTTGCTTTACGATGAACTCGCTGCGCTCATCCACATGGAGACAGCCAGCCTGACACGTGGTGCAGTCTGGAAGGTCCTGACTTCCGGCTGGTGGTCAAGATATACTGAAACACAAAGGTGAGAATTGGGCCGTTCTGTCTGTGGAGGCAAGAGATAAGCACTGTAGTCTGGCCTGGGAAGCTGGGACAAATCCTTTACCCCTTGCATATTATTCTAAGTGTGCTCTGTGGGCCAGCAGCAGCCACATCTCCTTAGAGGAGCTTGTTGGAAATGCAGACTCCCAGGCCCTGCCCCAGACCTACCGAACCAGAGCCTACCCATTATTGGCATTATCTCTGGGTAAGCCTATATACCTAAAATCTGAGCCTTTCTCTCCTAAACGAGGCATCAAGGTGTGTTTTAAACAAATCTGAATGTAAATATAATGCTCTAGGTTTTTCTTTTAATGTATTTTACTTATTTACTGTGATTGAGTGGAAGTGTACAATCCAGTTTAAATTTGCATGCCTGCCTACATGCAGCTCCTACTGCTCTCCTTGCCCGGTGACAGTACACTCGTCCTTTCTGTTCTATATATGTCATCTCCCAATTTCCTGTCCCCTCTTCTTCACTCCCCTCCAGTTAAGAGGCCAGTAGGACAACATCCTGTAGATGCACAGAACCACAGAATGCACACACGATATGGTCACTCTGTGTCACCAAGTCCAATCCATTCCTGTCTGAGGAGCTGGGACGCTCCATTTGTTTGCTTTTTTTTTAATTACACAATGTACGCGCATGGCTCTGCTGTTGCCGGCCACTGCTGAGTTGGGCCCCGGCCTGCGGTGACGCCAGGCACAGCGGGGATGAAGCGCGGCCCGACCCTGCGCCTCCCTGCAATCCGCTGCGGACAGAGCTGGAGAGATCCACTGGGTTTTCACTGGCTGGTTTTCAGAAGTGGCTCCCCAGGCCTTTCTTCCTAGTCCTTCTGGGTCTGGACGTGCCACTGAAACCCGTCCAGCCTCACAGCAGTGCTGGCAGATGGGTAGTGGCTGTGCACAAGAGGCACTGGCTGAGCCTTGAACCCTGGCCTCGTCTATCGGTGCTAAGAACTCCACCACTGAGTCACCACTGGCCCCAGTACACAGTCAAAGCTAAAGAAAAATTAAATGGAACAGAGGGCAAAAAGTGAAAAGCAGAAGTTGCTTCTTATCCTGAAACATTTGAGTCGCCCTGGCCTCAACCTGGACACTTGGTCTCCTTCCTAGCGGGGATAACGCCCTGTTGGCACAGGCTTTCTTTCTCCTCTGGCGCCTGCTACAGCTTGGTGGGTTTCAGGTCAAAAACTTTCTCCATCCCCCTCTGAGCAAGTCACCTGCAGACACACCCACACCACTCTTTCAGATGTCAGGAACTTGTAACTTGTCACCTATCCTTTTGGTCTTGGGCTTTAGCTGAGACTCCCAGACAGGATTCTACGATGGTCTTCCAAGGCTGCACGTCTGTGAATGGGCTCTGTCTGGCCCCATGACCGTTTCACAGCGGCTCTCTCTCTTTCGTGTGAATGGGACACTGTTGAAGTGCGACTTCCCTGCATGTGGGTCCTTCTGACAGCTCTGAAAGGACCCCACCAGCTACCTGGTTTCCATGACTGCCTAACTAGTTACTATCTTTCCACAGTTAGAAAGATCTGGGCATCTTGGCTGAGCCTGCTATCTGAGTCTCTTGTTTTTTATCCCAATTAGTGACCAGTAAATCACACTACTGTGTTCTCTGCTTATTTCTGTGACACAAATTTCTTCCCTGCAGGAAAACGCAGAACCGACTAATGCAATCAGCCTATATTTTGTTTTGCTGCCAACTTATTTATAAATCAAATATTTATCAAGAGTGGACATGTACCTTGCAAGTGCTGCCATGCCAAGTCTCAGGAAGAACACGATAGACAGGGTTCAAGAGAAAGGAAAATAAAGAAAAAACAACTTTAGAGGCAAAAAACCTCTCTGAGAGCTAAGTACCTCACATCATTCTCAGTTAGGGGTAAATCATCTATCTTATGGAAAAACTTGGCATAGTAGTTGTGGTGGTCAGGGTTGTGTCCACTTGTCAAACTCCATGTGTGGCTGTTGCATCAAGTGGCGGGGTGGCGCCTGTCTGGGGTGACTTCCCTCCCCTCAGCTCGCATTGCTCTGCCCTCTACCACCCACTTCCTGTCAGCTCATGTGGCCAACAGCTCCTGCTCTCTTTTGCATCTGGTTCCTGGACTTGAACTAGCGGCTGCAGGCTTCATCAACACTTACAGCTGGTGAGTGAGAGTCCTGTTCCCTGACCTGCCGATCCTGGGTTTGCCGGCCCCTCAACGCCAGCTTGGGATCCGCCGACCTACACAGCCGTGATGTAGAACTCTAATCTCTGACCTGCTGACCTTGGCTTCAACAGCTCCTGTGGCCACATCAGGCTTGTGCCAGGACTTGGGATGTTCAGCTTCTACAGTTGTGTGAGCTGTTTCCTTTATATATAAATCCTTCCCTGTACTTTGTATATAAATCTTTCCTTGTATGTATGTGTTTCTGATTTTGCTTCCCTAGAAAACCCAGCCTAAGACAGCAGTCTCTTTAATAGGTGAGCACTTTAATTGTACCGAGCACACGATGAACCGCCGAGAGAATGAACGAATCAGCCTCAGAAGAAATCGAGTCAGTAGGCTCCTTAGAAGCCAGGAGGCTGGTACTCTGACTTGCTTCTTCGGGACATAACACCAAGGAAGAGCAGTCACTAGAAAAGGACATCCTGTTTGATCAAGCAGAGGGTCTGTGAAGACGAGAGAACCCTTTCAGAAGAGGGATGGCCAGCAGCTACAACCACGGACTCAAACACAGCAACATTCGCAAAGATGGCTGTACCAGAGGGTTCTGGGAAAGTGGAAGAGCAGGTGGGGGACAAGAAGGGCCTTGGGTTTACACACCTCAGTAGCTACTTACAGCAGGGAAGGAAGTCATTCCAGATGCAGATGCGGATGTCCAGGGCACACCAGTGGGTAAGGCAGACAAGAACTCCCCTCCCCACGGGACAGAGAGTGTGCATTCCACCCAGAGAAGAGAGAGTGAAAAATAAACAGGGGAGTCAACTCCGGGGATTAACAACTCTTCCCTCACTGTTCTTAATTACAAAACTAAACAGCTTCATGTTGGAAGCAAGAAGGTCCCTCCTTTCTTCCTCTTCTGCAGTGCAAGGGATTTGGCCCACCATTTACACCTCCTATATGAATAAACCAAAAAACCCACTGCTGTTGCGAGCATTCCACTTCACAGTGACTCTTCAGGGCAGGGTAGAACTGCCCTAAAGAGTTTTAAAAGAGCAGCTGGTAGATTCAAACTGCTGACTTTCAGTTAGCAGCCAATCTCTTAACCACTGTGCCATCAGGACTCTGACACATGAATAAAATCTGCTGCCATCAAGTCAATTCTAACTCATAGCAAACCTATAAGGACAAAGTGGAACTGCCCCACAGGGTTTCCAAGAAGCACCTCGTAGACTCAAACTGCTGACCTTTTGGTTAGCAGCCACAGCTCTTAACCTCTACACTAACAGGGTTTCCACTTACACGGACAGGATCCCTGACACATGTGTCCGTCACCTGTCAGTCTGCTATACTGTGATGGTGTGCATGTTGCTATGATGCTGGAAGCCATGTCACCAGGGTGTCACATACCAGTGGGGTCTTGCCTTACAGAAGACCCATGTTCAGTCCCCAGCTAGCACACCTCAGGCACCGACACCCGCCGTCTCTCGGTGGAAGGCTGTATGCTGCTGGGATGCTGAGCTGGCTCCAGAGGAGGCTTCCAGACTCAGAGGGACCATGAAGAAGCTGGGGTCCGGTGAATGACTTCCTAAAACCAGCCAGTGAAAACCCTGTGGATCATGACTGTCAGTTCTGCTTCTGATCAGGCAGGTGGCACAGGCCAGGAAGTATTTCACTGCATTGTGATGGGATCAAGTCGACAGCAGCTAACGACAACACATCTGTAACACTCCTGTATGTGTGCGCGTGTGTGTGCCTACAGACTGCACCCACGGTGCAGACCCTAACTGCATCGGGTGCTGCCATGCTTCGTCACGGCTGCAGCACAGAATGGCCACACGGAGAGGCTCAGGGTCCTTCCTGACAGACACTCAGCTTCACGCCGTCTGTTGTCTCAGGGTTATGTAAAAGATTGAGAACAACAACAAAAAGATGTCAATCTCATAGAATAAATATTTGAAGAATCTAAAATGGATTAAATAAAAATAGACCAGCAGTCTGGCAGAAAATGGGCAAAAATGAGCAATTCAGATTGGCACAGTCAGTAAATGCAGGAAAATGTGCTCATTTGCATGAATAATCAAAGAAGCGGGGGTGAAAGAAGGAAATTTATTTTTGACCTCTCCAATTGGTCGACTGCAAAGAGCCATTATGCAGGCTTGGAGGGGACATGGGGAAACCAGCAGTGAGCACGGGAATGGAAATGAGCGTAGCGATTCCGAGAGACGATTTGGCAAAAACCTTTCACTCAGCGTGGACACTTCTGGCATCTACTTCAGAATTTTCATAAGTCTCTAACAATATGTGTACAATGAAATACACAGAAGCATCTATTCTGCCAGCAAGCAATAGAAACACCCACACATCCATCCTAGGGGCTGGTTAAATAAGCAACAGTATATGTACATGGAGGAAACCCTGGCAGTGTAAGGGTTAAGAGCCACAGCTGCTAACAAAAAGGCTGACAGTTCAAACCCACCAGGTACACTTCAGAAACTCTACGGGGCAGTTCTACTCTGTCCTATAGGGTCACCATGAATCTGAATTGACTTCACGGCAACAGGTTTTGTTTGGTGGCTTTTATATACATAGAGGCAGTGGTATTTCAGTGGTAGAGTTTCCACCTTCCACGTGAGGTCTCGGTGTCATGGATTAAATTGTGTCCCAGCTAAGATGTGTGTAGCAATTTGGGTAGGCCATGATTTCCGGTACTGTATGATGTTCTTATATGTCATAAACCCTGCCTCTGTGACGTTAATGAGGGAAGATGGTTGTTGGGCGGGGGGCTGGACTCAATATATAAGGCTGTATGATCGTATG
This sequence comes from Heterohyrax brucei, assembly GCA_028571685.1. Lineage (NCBI taxonomy): Eukaryota > Metazoa > Chordata > Mammalia > Hyracoidea > Procaviidae > Heterohyrax > Heterohyrax brucei. The sequence goes on along the minus strand of CM053148.1, from coordinate 78,785,985 downwards.
ACACTTTGAGACAATTGCTTGGGTTATAAAGGAAGCAAGCAGAGAGTCAGAGACCGCATACCCCACCAGGAAAGAAGCAATGCTGGGAAGACTGCATGTCCCGTGGACCTGCAGCCCCACACCTCCAGGAGTTCCCAGTCCAGAGGAACACAAATGACAGAGACCTTCTACAGCCAACAGAGGAGGGCTTCCCCTAGAGCTGATGCCCTGAATTTGGACTTCTAGCCTCCTGAACTGCCACAGAATAAATTTCTCTTGTTAAACCAGCACTAGATGACTAAGACACTCAGGACTGATCCTCAGCCAATACACCCACTTCTCAACCACCACCAGTCTGTCACGGAGGCTTGTGGGTTGCCATGATGCTGAAAAGCTTCAGTGGAGCTTCTACACTGACTACGAAGACACACCTCTGATCTACTTCTGAAAATCAGCCACGAAAACCCTATGAATCGTGATGGTTTGATCTGCCACCGACCCTGGGGAAGGCTCAGCACAAGGTCGAGTTTCCTTCTGCTGTACACGGGGTCATCATGGGTTGGGGGCAACAGGAGGGCAGCTAACAACGACAACAACAACATATAAATAACCATGGGTGGGAAACAGGTTCTTGATGCTTTCCTTTTTTATGTTAAAGATTGCGAACAGTGTGAATATAGCTCCTTTCAGAAAAATGAAAATTAAACAGCAAATATAATGTCACACTATTTCTCTCTGTATAACCTAGTTGTTTAAATTTTATTTATTGCACTTGAAAGCTGAAATACTAGGGGACTATATTGGTTCTTTTCTGCGAAGTTTTTGAATTGGAAAGGTTTGGGAGATTACTTAGTGAGACTGGTACGATCAATGGTTCCCAAAGTTGTTCATGTCCTAATCTCTGGGACCTGTGACCCTGTTAGGTTACATAGTATATGGTCCTGTTCATTCATTCACAAGCATGATAACTGGCTTATAGAAAGGACTGAAAAAACACAGCTTCTTGGGGGCTTCTTGGCTGACAGTGTCAGGGTCTAGAGTGTCCAGTAGAAGACAGAAGCCCCAGGGGAGAAAACCTTCCCAGACCTGAGTGAGAGAGCTATGGACACTGCAGTGAAAATCGCAAGACAGTGAATAGGTCTGGAGGTGGCCATTTAAAGGCTGGACCCTGGCCAAGAGTTCTAACACGCTAACTGTGGGCACTAGATCTAGCAAGCAGAGCAGCACACTTGTCTAGAGCTGTTCAGCAGTGGCAGAGGTGGGCAAGGGTGTGCCTAGAGAACAGGAAGCTGCCCAGACCTGGGGTGTCCCAAGGACTAGGGACAACAGGGAGCTTCCCTGGAGACTTTCCTAGCTGGAGAATTTCCTGCTTGAAAAGTGTCCCAATTGGTGAGAGTGACAGGGTGAGCTTGCCCCCTTGAGATGCTGAGGCTCAGTGTTGAGACCTCTTCTAGACCTGGACCTATGCAGCTTTTCACTTATGTCCTCTTTGGTTATATTAAAAGTTGTTACCACAGATATGATGCTTCCATGGGCTTTGTAAGTCATTCTAGTGAATTACTGAAACTAAAGGGAGTAGTAATATCCCTTCAGTACGGATTACACCTCAATATCAAGGAAACAAAAATCTTCACAACTGGACCAGTAACCAACATCATGATAAATGGGGAAAAGATTGAGGCTGTCAAGGATTTCATTTTACTTGAATCTACAATCAACACTCAAGGAAGCAGAAATCAAGAAATCAAAATACACATTGCACTGGGCAAATTGGCTGCAAAAGACCTCCTTAAAAGTGTTCAAAAGCAAAGATGTCACCTTGAAGACTAAGGTATGTATGACCCAAGTCATGGTATTTTCAATTGCATCATACATATGCAAAAGCTGGACGATATATAAGGAAGGCAGAAGAAGAACTGGAACCTTTGAACTGTGGTGCTGGAGGAGAATAGGTACCATGGACTGCCAAAAGAACAAACAGATCTGTCTTGGAAGAAGTACATCAGAGTGCTCCTTAGAAGAAAGGATGGTGAGACTATGTCTTACATACTTTGCACACGTTGTCAGGAAGATCAATCCCTGGAGAAGAACGTTATGCTTGCTAACGTAGATGGTCAGCGCAAAAAAGAAGGCCCTCAACAAGATGAACTGAGTGATGGCCGCAATGGGCTTAAGCATAAAAATGACTGTAGGCATGGCGCAGGATGGGAGAGTGTTTTGTTCTGTTGTACATACAGCTGCTGTGAGTCGGAAATTACTCAACGGCATCTAACCGCAACAAAGGGAATAGAGGGGACTAACTTAAGTGGAAGGAGGCAGGTGAACTCTTGAGTTTAAGCCTAGGACCCTGAGAGGGCTGAGGAAAGCCCCAAAGTATGAGACCCCTGAGCCTGCAGCTGGTACCCACTGACCTAGCCTCATGTGGCAAAGGATGAAATAGAAGAGCTGCGTGGACAGCTGGGGTCTCCACTGGCTGGGGAAGGGAAGCCAAGATTTCCAAATGATACGTGTGGGACTCAATACATTATCCATCACATAATTTGACATCAGAGATAGGTGAACTTGTCCTCTCTGGACTGGTGTGTGCAACTGCTACAGTTAGCAAGGTAAGACTACTTCATTGCATACACAAGGCAAATAGGAATTAAGGTCAAAGATAGAATTTAAGTTGCCAACCTAAAGATAAAATGATTCTTCTGGATTATCTCTATGAGACCAATATAATAATCAAAGTCCTTAAGTGGGAAACAGAGAGGTAGAAGAGACTAAGTTTTAGAGTGATGCAACGTGCAAAAACACTTGACCAGCTACTACTGTCTTTGGAGATGCATGGGGCCACGAGCCAAGGAATGTGAGTGGCTTTCTAGAAGCCAAGAAAAGGAAAGAAACAGTCTTCTTCCTAGAGTTTCCAAAAAGAAGCAGTCCTGTTGACATTTTGATTTAGTCCAGAGAGATACACTGCAGACCTCTGACATTCAGAAATGTAAGATAATGCATGTATGTTGTTTCAAATCACTACATTTGTGGTAACTTATTACGACAGTCATAGGAAACTAACACATCTAGCCAACCCTTTGTTTTGCAGAAGAAGAAACTGAGATCCTCTTGGATCACAGGACTCATTCAAGATCATCACTTAAAATAGAAGAATCGGTGCTCAACCCCAGTTCTTCCAGTTAATAAAGGGTGATCTGTTTACACTACAAAATGCATATAAGATTGAGAGATTATAGGATAAGCATCCTTTCTATGAAACAATTTTTGTCATAATCAAATTGTTGGGGAGAGGGTAGCCCCAAACAGAGGCACAGACACAGCAGTCCAAGGATCCAGTGAAGATTACTGGAAGAGAAAGAGAGTGGGGTCTGAGCAGAGAATGGTTCAGCCCAGCCCCTCCCTAGGAGGGCAGGTTTTTTATAGTTTTAAAGTTTCAGTGAGGTCGTGTGGGGTGAGGGGGGCTTATGGTTTGATAAGGACAGAAAGAGAGCAGCAAGAAATTCTGGTTAGGGGACTTACGGTCTGAATAAGGAAGAAGTGTTGGTTAGAAGGGGAAGGGCTAAGGTTTGTGACAGAGGTCTCTCAATGACTTCTCTGAATTTCAGGTACAGCGTTCCCTCACCACTCTCCTAGGAAAATTTAAAAATATGACTTGCTCTTTAAAAATTCAATTTACCTCTATTAAAAGACCAGACTTGATGGTCCAACAATCTGGATGGTTCCCTGAGAACATGGCCCCCGGACTGACTGCTAGCCTAGAGCTGAAACCAGTACTGAAGCCAACACTTCAGACCAAGAGTGGACTGGACTTGGGGACACAGAGTGACACATCGGGTATTTGTACTTTATGGCTTCATACATATGTGAGGCTGTCCTTATAGTCTCTTTTTAGCAGGGAGAGGAGAAGGTAGAGAGGAGGGGACAAGTGTTGGTAGAACGGCTATCGGAAGTAAAGAGCAGAAAGGAAGAGTGCTGTCCCAGGGCGAGGAGAGCACACAGAATGGCAGACAGGCGGATGCTTGGGGTTTGATATGGAAAATTCACTTGGATTGTAAACTTTCACTTAATTACAATTAAATTTTCTTTTTTAAAAATACTGTTTACCAACATTTCCAGAACATTCTCAGCCTAAAAATAAACAAGGCCATTCCTGACACCTCTCAAGTCAAGGCATTAGGAACCACTTGTTCATCCTGCTAAACTGGTTTGGTTGGTCTCCTTTGGTAAAAGTTGGACTGGATCTCTCATTTCAAACCAATTCAGGATTTTTATTCCCATGCAAATGAAGAGCTTCACAAGACAGAAATATCATTTAATTTCATGGATAATTGATGCAGATGTAACAGGATCACTGGATTTTAATACCAGCTCATTGTCCAGAAGCCCTGGTGACGCAGTGGTTAACTGCTCAGCTGCTAATCTAAAGGTCAGTAGTTCGAACTCCCAGCTGCTCTGTGGGTGAAGGTGGTGTCAGTCTGCTTCTGTAAAGAGCCCAGCCTTGGGAACCCTACGGGGCAGCTCTACGCTGTCCTATAGGGTCCCTGTGAGTGGGAATTGATTTCATGACAAATGACAATGGGGTTGAATTTGGGTTTGGTTTATTGCCCAGAGTAACAAGCAGATCGCTTTTAGTATGAATGCGATTCTGAATCCTATTCCGTAAGTCCCTAAGGGGCTAACTCACATGAACGTGCTATACAAGCCTTGACAATTAAGTCTGTGAACTGAATTGTTTTAAGTGCTACATACCTCACTGCTGAATATCACTTCTGTGACTTTCCAAGTACTCCCCTTGGGTAGCCATACACCAATGCCAGCGCCTAGTCCACCGTTCAAAACAATTTTAGAACTCTTTCTGGAGTGGCCATTGCACAAGGTGGCAAGGTGGCAGGTTCTCCTGCTTAACTGCAGGCTGTCCGTGATGGAGTCTTTAGCCAGTAAACAAGTAACTGTGTTGGAACACCCTCCCTACTCACCTGGTCTGACCCCCAATGACTTTTTTCTTTACCTGAAGATAAAGGAACTATTGACAGGAAGATATTTTAACGACCTTCAGGGCATCAAGGGTAAGACAATGACAGCTCTGATGGCCATTCTAGAAGAAGAGTTCCCAAATTGCTTTGAGGGTGGACTAGGCACTGGCGTCAGTGCACAGCTTCCCAAGGGGAGGGCTTCGAAGGGGACCTTAGTGATTTTCAGCAATAAGGTACACAGCACTTTTTCTAAGATGAGTTCATGAACTTAATTGGCAGTATTCATAAGAGAATCTGAAAGGAAAAGAGTTCTGGCCAAGGGGCATCTGAAGAAAAAAGTGTTACTATGCTAACATGAGAAAGCCAAAAATACCCTAGAGACCTTGTGTACTCAGCAAGTATTTTGTTAGAATTAAGACACACGGAAATCTCAGGTTATGTAGTTATTTAAATCATACTTCATGTATAAAATCAGAATAATAAAATAAGAACATTAGGAAGATGACATTTTAGATTTTAAAACAAGTTCTGTGATGAGGTTGGAAGAGCGCTGGCCTGGAAGTCCGAATACCCGAGTTCACTGGTTTTCCTCTTTCTGATTCTCACCTTCCTGAGTCTTAAGGCCCTTTATAGGACGGGGAGAAGGACACCCACTTGGCTGCATAACAGGTGTGTGTCAGCACTGAGAGCATCAAGGCAAGCCAAAGAAATCCCCAGCCTGGATGGACGCCGGGCGCCAAGGGCAAGGCTTACGTGTAAAGGAGGAGCTGACAGCAAGGAACCAGCAGGATGATACGGGCCATCGATGCAGAAAGACAGAGAAAAAAAACACAGCCAACACTGAGTTGGTTCCAGCTCATGGCCTCCCCACATGTGCCAGAGTAGAGCTATATGCCACTGAGTTGTATGGATCCACGGTGACATTCTCTCCCTCTCTGGCAAAAGAACAGGTAGACCTGTGCCAAAGCAAGCCATTTCTGTTCAAGGTCATACACCTAGTTGGTCCCTTGCATTGTAAACGGCCTTCAGCTGGCCATGGCCTGGCCTGGCCTGGACAGTGATGAGCTGGGTATCTTCATTTACTGTCCTCTCCATTTCTCTGATCCAAGTACTCAGTGACAGACAAGGGGTGATCTTCTCCTTTACTTCATGTGCCAGTTAGTACACTGAACTGTCAAGGAAAGAAACCCTGTCTCAGAATGGCACAGCTGGCAAAGGCACGTATTATTTGAAAGAGGAAGAAACTCAGAGGAAAGGTGGCCCAGGTTGGCCAATGAGGGGCTCAAAAATGACTTCTTTCCACTCTACCATCCTGGGTTGGCTTTGTTTATTTTAACTCCTCTTATGTTTACAAGATAGATACTGTAAGACACCTGGCAGAAGAAACAAGACCAATTCTTCTTTTTGTGTATCCTTTTTAAAGGAAAAGAAACGAGTGACCTCATCTAGTGTCTCAGTGACCAGAATTGGGAGGATCCCAGGGCTGCCCTAAACCCATCACTTGCAAGCAGAATGTGGCTACCCTGACTGGTTTAGACTCTCAGGACTGGCCCCTCTCACCTCAGCCAGGACAGATGCTGCCACTAAAGCAGGGTTCTGCCGTCATGGAAGCAAGACCAAGCGGCAGTTGAGGGGAAAATCCACAGGGTCTGCTGGGCCTGGGAAATCACCTTTGTGTAGGCTTTGTCTATGTAACTATACACAGGTTGAAAGAGAAGGTTCCTATTGCTTTTCCAGTCTTAGCTATTCTAACAGACACCACAGACTTAACCATGTCCAAAATGGGACCCCTGATCTTTTCCCTCAGCTCTGCTCCATTCTTCCTGATTGGCTTCCTTAACAACAACCCCATCCATTGGGCTGAAGTCCTAGAGCCATCCTAGACTCTCCTCCTCTGATATCCGGCATTCTGACTGTCCTAACCGATTGGCTTTGCCTACAAACCCTGTTAATGCCTGATGATGTCACCTTGTTCACTGCCATCACACTGGTCCAGTTGCCGTCACTTCTCACATGGGTTATTCTAACAGCCCCTATCCCAGCTCCCTTCTTCTTTCCTTGCCCTCTCCCTGCCAGAATGTTCCAAGCATTCTCTGAGTAAAAAGCAAAGTCCTTAAAGTGATTCTTCTCAGACCGGAACCCCTACTCCCTCCCTCTTCTTCACTGAGATACAGAGATGGGAGGAGTTGGGTCTGAAACCCAAGAATGGAGTGGAAGAGGTGGAGAACACAGATGTGAGTTTCTTATCTTATGCCCTGTCTTCTGGGCTGGACGTTAGCTTCTCTGGCTAGAGGGGACCAAAGGGAATTATGAGATCTTGGGCAAGACGTATGGGCTGGGTGCTTACAAAATTATTTAAGAGAGAAACTCTCAGAGACCAAGCACATAGTGACATGGGGCTCAGGAAACAGAGTGTTTCAGGGGACTGGGGACATGTGTTCTCACGAGTCTGCATTAACACCCAGCCATGCCCTGGGTGGGACCCGACAGCTAGTGGAACCTGGGGGAGACCATCCTTGGCACGGAACTGGAAGTTCTCAGGATGTGCAGCGCTAGAGGCGATCCACTTCCAGGTGGCTTTGAGGATCATGGATGGGAATGACAAGCCAGAGCAGAATGAGAACGAGGCAGACACAGAATGAACTGACATCCTGGTCTGTGGACACATGTGAGTGAATCCTTTGGGCACACCCAGAAGTAACCGTGGAGACCTAGGGGTGGGGAGCAGGGCTGGCTGGGGCTTACGCCAGAAGGAAAGTGCCAGCTGCCTTTATTTTGTGTCCATAGGCTGACTGGACTCATGGGGTTGCCTGTGGGCTGCTCCAAGTGTTCGTAGCAGGGATGATACATTTTTGTTTCTCTCTTAAATCACACTTGCTGGCAGCTGCCCACCTCCAGGTTCAAGCCATGGGCCTTTCTGACCCAGCCTGGCTTTACAAGAAATACTGTCCAAGTCTTTCCAGGTGAAAGGACATGACACCAGAGGATGACTCAAACGTGTAAAAACCTGTTACTGTCGAGTCCATTCTGACTCACAGGGACCCTACAGGACAGAGCAGGACTGCTCCAGAGAGTTTCAAAGGAGCACCTGGTATATTTGAACCGCTGACCTCTGGTTAGCAGCCATAGCCCTTAACCACTAAGCCACCAGGGTTTCCTCAAATGTACAGGCAGACAGTAGAAGCACTGGAAATGGTCAGCAGGTGGGTTAATATGTTATCAGGTACTGCTGAGTTGATTCCCAGACACAGTGAACCTACCATGTGCCACAGAATGAAGCCCTGCAGGGTCCTGCACTGTCCTCCCAACCCTGGGTGCGCTTGGGCCCACTGCTGCGGTCACTGTGTCAGCTCCGCTCCTGGACGGTCTTCCTCTCTTTCACAGACCCTCTACTTTGACACAAAAGACTCTGTAAATATATTTTCCTCACTTGTTCTCGTAACATCTTTCAAAGATATACCCCAACCCACTGCAGTCAAGTCCATTCCAACTTACAGTGACCCTAAAGGACAGGGCAGAACTGCCCCATAGAGTTCCCAAGGAGCGCCTGGTCAATCGGAACAGCTGAGGTTTTTATAAGCAGCCATAGGCCTTAACCACTACGCCACCAGGGTTTCCGTTAAAAGACGTAAGGTGATATAAAGCACTAATGACAACACTGTAACTGCTGTGCTTTGATACCGACATAATACACACAACAATGACAACGCTAAGGACAGGGGAACAAGTGGAACCAGACATCTGATAGGTAGAGAAACCGGGTCAGTCGTCAACAGTTTTACCACAAAGAAGAGCCCAGGCCTTGATGCCTTCACTGGTGAATTTATCAAACATTAAAGAAGAACTAACACCCATCCTTACAAACTCTCTCAGAAACTAGAAGAGAAGGAAACGCTTTCCAATGCATTTAATATCAAGTATTACCTTGACACCGAAGACATGCTAAGAAAATAAAGCTACCTAACCAATCACTGCTGTTGGCGAGTCAGTTCCAGCTCCTAGCGACCCTGTGCACAACAGAAGGAAACATCCCCCAGTCCTGTGGCGCCCCAACAGTCACTGCTACGCAGCCACCGGGTCAATCCGTCCAGCTGAGGGTGTCCCTCTTTCTCCACTGACTCTCTGCTTTTCCGAGCACGAAGTCTTTCTCCAGGGATTGGTCCATCCTGACAACACACAATTCCAGTACCCAGTCTCTGCCCCAAAGAAATGAAGCCAGGTGTCCAAGGAGGCGTACATGAACGTTCACAACAACGTCATTCATAGTGGCCAGAGCCGAGTGTCGCCGAGTCGGATCCGACTGCTGGCAACTCTAGAGAAAATCTAAAAGCAACTGAAATGTCCACCACCTTGCGAATGGAAGGACATGTGGCATGGCCACACAACGGGATATTATTCAACTATAAGGACATGAATTCCTGACATGCAAAGTACCACAGAAGAACCTGTAGAGCATTAGCTAAAGGAAAGAAGGCAGAGGTGAAAGGACACGTTCAGTCTCTAACTACATGAAATGCCTCCAAAAGGTAAACTCTATAGAGACAAACAGCAGCTCACTGCCTAGGATTGGAGATGGGGTAACAGGGTACGTGCCCATCAGCCTGAGGGAACTCTCTGGGCTGATGGAAGTGCTCTAAAACCGTATTGTGGTGACAGCTGGCAACTGCATCAATCTCCTGAAAATCCCCAAAGTCAGATGGCACAGGTGGTTTTTGTGTTCTGCTCCTCACCTAAAGGACTGGCAGTCCCAACCTGCCAGAAAAAAGGCCTGGTGAGCTGCATCCATAAAGACTACAGTCAACAAGAAAAAGGGGTGTGCAGATCAAGTATTCTACTGAAAGCCCAGACTCAGTGCTCCAACAGCCTGGAGGGTCTCCTGAGAACACGGCCCTGGACTTGCTGCTAGCCCAGAGGTGAGACCAGTACCGAGATCAGTACTTCAGACAAAGACTGGACTGGACTACGGGACACAGAGCAACGCAGGTGGTGTGCGTACTTTATGGTTTAGTACATCTATGGGGCAGTCCTAATGGGTTCTTTTTACAGGGGAGAAAAGAGGGTGGGGAGGAGGGAGCAAGTATTGGCCACATGGACACAAGAAGTAAAGAGTGGAGAGTGGGAGGGGGCTGTCACACGGTCAGGAGAGCGGGAGGGGGCTGTCGCACGGTGAGGAGAGCACATGGACTGGAAGAGAGGCAGCTGGTTGGGGTTTTATATGGAAAATTGACTTGGATTGTAAACTTTCACTTAATCATAATAAAAAATTTAAAAAAAGATTACAGCCAAGAAAACTCCATAGAAGAATAATAGAATAACACATAGGGTCACCATGACGGGCCCTGACTGGTTTTGCCCTTACAATGTGTATATTTTGTGGTTTTATTGTGTGTACATTAACTCAACAAAGCTTTTTTTTTTTCATGAAAAGAAAAAAAATTTTGGAGGGGGCAGGGGGAGAGGACCAGCAATTTGTGCTTCAGTAAGTCCTCCAGTCCTCCAGTTCTACCTTGTCCTGTAGGGTCACTAAGATTCTAAGGTACACCTGCAAATTTGTGAATCATTGTTCTAAAACCAGCCACCAAACCCGTGGCCTCATGGCGACCCTAGAGAACAGAGCAGAACTGCCGCCTAGAGTTCCAAAGAGCAGCCGGTGGATTCCACCTGAAGACCTTCTGGTAAGAGTCACAGCACTTAACCACTGTGCCACCAAGGTTTCCAAATAGACTGTTTAAACCAGAGGAAAGTCCCCGTGGACTCCTGTCTTCAGTCTTCAAGGCGTTAGAGGATCTGGAAGAGAATTCCATCCCTTCCAAGGACTAAGTAACTTTATTTTGTTTGCAAACCTGAATAGCTTGTGTGGATCTGGATAAGCAGCCTCGACTCCCCAGCGTTTCTGAGGTTCAGATCATTTGTGTTCGAGTTCCTCAGGCACCCCAGATGTACTGTGCCCTGAATTAAGCTCTTTATCGCTAACCCCGCATCCCCAGGTGTTGAGTACCTGATGAAGGTTGCGGGTTCAAGTCTTCCCACAGCATCTACTCTGAAAATGCTACAGAGCAAAACTCGGGTCCAACACAGGGGTCTCTGTGGTCAGAACCACCTTGGTGGCCGCTGGTTCACGGGCACCTGCAAGCCTGCTTCCCATGATAAACAGCACCTCTAGATGCACACCAGCCTCCCCTCTCTGCTCACTGAATTCGTCTCTATGACTTCAAACTAGTTTCCATTATCTCTCCCCATTTTCCCACACCAGCTTTCATCTAGGCCCTTATCTCGTCTCCCAAAGGGCCTCTGCCTGCAGCTCCCCTCCTCCTTCGGTCCACCAACTCCGAGGTGATCAAGCCACTCCCCGCTAAAACTCCTTTGTCAGATGCTGCTTTCAACAGCATGGTGTGTAACAGAAGCTGGCGACTCCTGTTCAGCCCCAAACACCAAACATTTGTTCCCGTGGAACAAGAAGGGCCAAGGCAAGCTGCCCACTTTCAGTGGTAACCATCATTAATTCTCTCCATCTTTTAGAGTAATCTAACAGGCATTTACAACATAAATGCCTATATACGTAACATGAAAGTGTCGAGGTAACTGGGAACAAGCACCAAACCTAAAACCAAACCCACTGCCATGGACAGCTGGCTTCCAGGATTTCCAAGGCTAAATCTCCACAGAGGCTGACAGTCAGACCCTTCTCCCACAGAGCAGTCGGTGGTTTTGAATTGCCCACCTTTCAGGTAGCAGTCAAATGCTTCAACCACTGCATTACCAGGGCTCCTTGGGCCCAAACACCAAACACAAAAATCAAGCCCATTGCCACAGAGCTGATTTCATCTCACAGCAACCCTATTAATACAACAATCACAACCAAACTACTGCCGTCAAGTTGATTCTGACTGATAGAGACCCTATAGCACAGGGTAGAACTGCCCCATAGAGTTTCCAAGGAGCACCTGTTGGATTCAAACTGCTGGCCTTTTGGTTAGCAGATGCAGTACTTAACCACTATACCACCAGGGTTTCCATACAATGGTTCTTAAAAAGCTCCCTGGGAGTTTCTAACTTATAGCCACCAGGGGCCACTATGCCACACCTAGCCCGGGCACCTCTGATTTACAGGTAAGGATCCAAAAGGTGTCGCTGTGAGCAAAAGCCAGCGCTGGGGTGGGCTGAATCCAGCCACAAGACACTCACCATTCTATTATACTACACATAGCATAAGAACTGCTCAACAGATACAATACAAAAAAACCAAACCCACTGCAGTGGAGTCCGACTCAGAGTAACCCTACAGGACGGAGCAGAACTGCTCCACAAGGCTTTCCTGCTGGTAACTGCCACAGAAGGAGATCACCACCCCTTTTTTCAGTGGCACTGCTGGGACAGTCTGCACTCCTGACCTTTTGGTCAGCAGTCAAGTGAGCACGTGACAGCAGGGTATCCAAACGTCCATCCTCATTCTCAGGAAGGCCACAACTGTAAGTGGCTTTGTCCTCTGCATGTGTCACAGTCTGGATCTGAGGCACCTGTCTCACTGTCACTCCTGGTCAGAACAGATCACCTTTCTGGACTGTATGTGCCACAGTTTTACTGCAGGGTTCACACAACAGGAGTTTGTTGTTTGGTCTGTCAACAGGTATTCCTGAACAGGAGTTCTCAGTCCAGGATGGGAGGCATCCTGTCCCCCAGGAAACATCCGGCAGTGTCCAGAGACATTCTTGGTTATCATAAGTTGGGGACGTGTGCTACTGGCATCTACTCGGTGGAGACCAAGGAAGCTGTTAAATATCCTACAAGGCATGGGGCAGCCCTCACCAAAAAGAATTATCTGTCCCAAAAGGTCAGCCAAAACAAACAAACAAAAAAAACACTGCCATCAAGTTGATTCAGACTCATAGCCACTACATAGGGAAGAGGAGAACTGTCCCCACAGTTTCTAAGGAGCACCTGTTGGATTTGAACTGCCGACTTTTTGATTAGCAGCTGTAGTTCTTAACCACTACACCACCAGGTTTCCCCATCCTGCATTCAAACACGGATTGCTGTCGGGTGGATTCTGACTCATAGCAACCCTGTGGGACAGAGTAGAACTGCCCTACAGAGTTTCTAAGGAGTACCTGGTGGACTTGAACTGCCAGCCTCTTGGTTAGCAGTTGTAGCACTGAGCCACTATGCCACCGGGGTTACCCACCTTGCGTTAGGAGGGCGCATATTTCAATTCTTCACCTGGGTGGTGCCAAGGGTTAAGTGATGGATGACCAGTGCAAAGGTCAGGGATTCAGACCTCCCAGAGGCACCTGGGAAGACAGGCCTGGGGACTGCCATGAAAAGGTCACAGCCCTGAAAACCCCTGCACACATGGGAGTCGCCATGAGTCAGAATGGACTCAATGGCAACTAATGGCCACCTTGTTATAGCAAGAAACTGGCAGGTGATGGGTAGGCGTGCCTTCTGGGTTCCACAGATGCATTCATCTGTGGGGAAGTTGGCCTGAGGAGGGCCAGAGCAGAGTATTCCAAAGTGTGGGACCCAGGGCCATGGACTCTCTTGTCTGGGCCTGGGACATCCCCTTAGTCTGCCATAGAGACGCTTGCTCTAGGGTTGCTCAGGCTTTGAGAAAGTATCTCCACAGAAGAGAGGCTCATCTTCCCAAGCAGAGCTTGGTTTCTTGGGCTGCTTTTGGTGGCCAGATCTTACAACAAACTGAAGTCTGCTTCTGACTTCCTGGAAGCCAAAGACTTTGGACTTGGATAAAGGCCGTTTGGCCTGTACTGTTTGCATGTTTTATGTAACTGTATAGCTTGTGCCAGTTAACTGGAAAGTACTAGAGGGTACAACAAGCAAAATCACAGAGGGTACTCTTTCTGGAGGATAACGGGACTTGTAGAGCACAGATCTAAAACACGTGGAATGTGGGTCTCAGATAGGGGACACATCTCAGTCCAAGGCTCTGCATGGCTAAACAAACAATCACGTGAGGACCCAGCCCTCACTGAGCTGCAGCCGCCTCTGCACTGGCCTCAGACTAGGCTGGGACTGTGACACAGCATTCTGCTGTCTTCAAAGCTAAGTCCTCCCCCAAGGAGCATCGCAGGGAAGGCAGATTGTACTCAAGAGCGTGAAGGGGCAGGATTTAAGTCACAAATTTAAAAGACATTTCCAGAAGGCGTAACTCATCTTCTGGGGGCTCCTTCTCAGCTGCTGTCTGGGTGTCCTTGTCCCTTGTCCTTTCTTTTCCAGAATGTTTCCTCATCTTCTCCCACGAGTCTATTTCTTGCGGCAATCTTGCGCACTTGACTCAGCAAGGACTCTGTAATTCAAAGATTCGCAAAACAAGGTCTCTGACCAGTACCAGCAGCACGTATTATTGGAGTTGTTGCTGTTGAGTGCCACTGAGCCTGTTCCAGTTCACAGCAACCCTGCCCACAACAGAAGGAAACGCTGACCAGCCCTGAGCCACTTTTGCAGTTGTGGCTGTGCTTCCGATTACTGCTACAGCCACGGTGTCAATCTCTCTCGTTGAGGGTCTTGCGCTTTTTTAACCCACCCTCTACTTGACCAAGTAAGGTGTCCCTTTTCAAGGACTGGTTCCTCCTGATAACGTATCTAACATACATGAGAGGACATCTTGCCACCCTCGTTTCTAAGAAGGATTCTGGCTGTACTTCTTCCAAGACAGATGTCATGGATTGAACTGTGTCCCCTCCAAAATGTGTTTATGAGTTTGGCTGGGCCACGACTCAGGGTGTTGTATGATTTTCCTGTAGGTTGTAAATCTTGCCTCTGTGATGTTCATGAGACAGGATGGGCAGCAGTTGCATTGGTGATTCAGGACTCAAGCCACAAGACTGGATTGTGTCTTGGAGGCAGTTTCTTGGGAGAGAAAAGGAAAAGGAAGCAAGCAGGGAACTTGGGACCTCACACCACCAGGAAAGGAGCACTGGAAGTACAGCCTATCATTTGGACCCCGGTCCCCGCACCTTGGAAGCGCCTCAGTCAGGGAATGATCGAGGACAAGGACCTTCCTCCATAGTAGACAGAGAGAGAAAGCCTTCCTCTGGAGATGACGCCCTGAATTTGAACCTTTAGCCTACTTCACTGTAAGGGAATAAATTTCTCTTTGTTCAAGCTAGCCACTTATGATATTTCTGTTATAGCAGCACTAGATAATTAAGACAACAGATTTATTTGTTCTTTTGGCAGTCCCTGGTATAGTCAATATTCTTCATTAACACCATAATTCAAAGGCATCAATTCTTCTTCAGTCGTACTTATTCATTGACCAGCTTTTGCATGCATATAAAGCAACTGAAAATACCATGACTTAGGTTAGGCACACCTTAGTCATCAAGGTGACATCTCTGCTTTATAATACTTTTTAGAGGTCTTTTGCAGGATATCTGCCCAGTGCAATACATCCTGGATTTCTTGATTGCTGTTTCCATGGACATTGATTGTGGATTCAAGTAAAATAAAATCCTTGACAGCTTCAATCTTTTTTCTGTGCTGCTTATTGGTTTTTAAGTTGCAGTGTAATTCATACTGAAAGGTGTGCAGTCTTTGATCTTCATCAAGAAGTGCCTTTAATTCCTCTTTACTTTCAACAAACAAGTCTACGTCATCTGTGTATTGCAGGTTGTTGATGAGTTTTCCTCCATTCCTGAGGCTGAGTTCTTCACACAGTCCAGGTTCTCAGATTATCTGTTCAGCATACAGACTGAATCAGTAGGATAAAAGGATACAACCCTGATGCACACCTTTCCTGATTTTAAACAATCCTGGCTCACACCTTTCCTGACTTTAAGTCACGCAGTATCCCCTTGTTCTGTTTGAACGACTACCTCTTAACTTGTGTACAATTCCCTCATGAGCACAGTTAAGTGCTCTGGAATTCTCATTCTTCTCAATGCTATCCATAGTTTGCTACAATCTACTTGTTCCAATGCCTTTGCACAGTCAATTAAACACAAGTAAACATCTTCCTGTTATTCTCTGCTTTCAAATAAGAACCATATGACATCAGCAATGGTCTCTCTCATTCCACATTCTCTTCTGAACCCAGCTTCAACTGGCAGTTCCCTGTCGACGCACTGCTGCAATCACTTCTGAATGATCTTCAGCAAAATTTTACTTGGTGAGTCATATTAATGATATTGTTCCATAATTTACATATTCTGTTGGATAACTTTTCTTTGGAATTGTCATAAACAATGAACCTCTTCCAGGAGGTTGGCCAGGGAGCTGTCTTTCAAATTTCTTGGCAGGGGCAAGTGAACACTTCTAGCATTGTATCTTATCGCTGAAACATCTCAGTTGGTATTCCACCAATTTCTGCAGCCTCATTTCTCACCCAAGCCTGCAGTGCAGCTTGGACTTCCTTGAAACCATTGGTTCTGGACTACATGAGCTGGCTGAATGTTGCCCAATTCGTTTTTATACAGTGATTCTGTGTATTCCTCCTATGTTCTTTTGATGCATGCTGAGTCTTCCAACATTTTGCCCACAGAAAACTTCAAAACTTCAGCTTGAAGCTTGAATTTCTTCTTTAGATCCTTGTTTGTGAAATGCCAAGTATGTCCATCACCCTTTTTGGCTTTTCTCACTCCAGGTCTTTGCACGTGTCATTATAATACTCTGTCTTTCTCAAGTCACGTTTTGAAATATTCTGTTCGCATCTTTTACTTCATCACTTTTTCCATTCTCGTTAGCTACTCTACACTTAAGAGCAAGTTTCAGAGTCACTTCTGACATCCATTTTGCTCTTTTCTTTCTTTCCTTTTTTTGGATAACCTTTTGCTTTCTTCATGTATGGCACCCTCAATGTCATCCCACAGCTCCTCTGGTCTTTGTTCATTAGAGTTCAGTACACCAAATCTGTTCTTGAAACGGTCTCTACATTCAGGTGGGATGTACTCAAGTTCATACTTTGACTCTTGTGAATGTGTTTTAATCTTCTTCAGCTTCAACTTAAAAATGAGCAGTTGACGGTCTGTTAGTCTGTCACTGGGCTTGTTCTTACTGATGATACTGAGCTTCTCCATTGTCTCTTTGAAAAGATACAGTTGATTTACACCTGAATATTAAATCCGGTGAGGTCCACGATAGTCATCATTTATGCTGTGGAGGAAAGGTATCTGCAGCAGATAAGTGACTGGTCTTCAAAGTTCTATCACATGATATCCAGCCCTGTTTCTATCGCCAAGGCCATATTTTCTAACTACAAATCCTTCTTTGTTTCCAACCTTTCACATTCTAACCACCAGTAATAATGAATGCATCCTGATTGTTGGTTTGATCCATTTCAGACTGCAGAGATTGGTAAAAATCTTCAATTTCTTCACCTTTGGCCTTAATGGCTGGTGTGTAAATTTGATTGACAGTCATATTAACTGGTTTTCCTTGTAGGTATACATATAGATATCATCCCACTACTGGCAGTGTTGTTCTTCAGGACAGATTTTGAAATGTTCTTTTTGAGGCTGAGTGGGATGCCATCCCTCTTCTATTGGTCATTCCTAGCATAGAGAACTACATGATGACCCTATTTAAGGTGGCCAATACCAGTCAGTCACAGCTCACTAATGCCTAAGGTATCGATCTTTATGTTTAGGATATTGATCTTTATGCATTCCATTTCATTTCTGACATTTCCAGTTTTCCTGGGTTCAGACTTTGTACATTTCACATTCCAATTATTAACAATTGTTTGCAGTTTTTTTTTTTTTTTATTTTGAATTGTGCCACATCAGCAAATCAACCATATCATTAAGGTTGGCACTAATTTGAGACTGCAGCTCTTTCCCAGTCACATTTTGAGTAACTTCTAGCCTGAGGGCCTCATCTTCTGGCACTATATCAGACAATGTTCCACCGCTATTCATGAGGTTTTTCACTGGCCGGTTTTTTCAGAAGTAGAATGTCAGGTCCCACTTCATGGGAATTGCTAAGGATGCAAATTCTCAGTTGCCACCCTAGACCTACTAAATCTGAACACAGCAACCTGCAGCTTAACAAATCCTCAGGGTTGAGTCACACACGTTCAAATTTTGGAGGAAGTCAACATCATGTCTTCCTCAGAAAATAGTTGACTGACCTCTGCTGTTAATCAAGCATGTCCTGCTCAGATGAAGGAATGAATATTTCCACATTCCTTCCCCGTGGCTTATCGGTGTATTCACTCAACAAAAGGAGCCCCTGGCTAGGGTGCTAACCCAAAAGTTGGAGGTTCCGTTCACCTAGATGCTCTCCAGAAGAAAGGCTTGAGGATGTACTTTCAAAAAATCAGCCAGAGACAATCCTGTGACACTCACAGTGGGTCACCATGAATCAGCACTGACTCCATGGCAACAGATGTGTGTGGAGGGCAGAAGAAAGGAGGGACAATTTTCATTCTAAGAAATCTTAAGCCAAGTCCTTGCAAATAAATACAAATTCATTGTTGAAAAAAACAAAAAGAAACTAAGCACATTACTAAAATTCTTACTCCCCAAAGCACCAACAGTACAGCTTTCTAGACATTTCTGTGCACACAGTAAATATATATTTGTATTTTTTAACACCAAAATAGTCTGAATGGTTCTGAAATCGGTTTTGATTATTTCATATTTTGAAAAAATTTTTCAAATATTTTCCTTGAAATCAAGGCCACTTGGCACAACTAGCGTTTTGCTAAGAGAGCTCTCTGCACCCCACATTGGTGAGTGGTGTCTGGGGTCTTAAAAGCTGCCAAGCTGCCATCCGAGGACACAGCAAATGGTCCCAACTCAGCAGAAACGGATGCTCACCAAGGACCAAAACGACATGTGGTAAAGACAACCTAGAAGACAGAGAGACCCGCAAGAGTGGGTGCCTTCATCAACTTGGGACCAGAAGAACCGGATGGTGCCCAGCCACCACCAGTGATAGCCACGATGCAGCTCACAGAGACGAGTCTCACTGGCAACACAAGAATAAAAAGGGGTGCATCCTGAGATCTCCACTAAAAGATCTCAATTGATGGTCCAGCAGTTTCGGGGTTCCCCTGAGAGCATGGCCCCCATCCCTGATGCTGCCCTTACCCATAAATCATAACGAAGGTCCACTCTTTGGACAGGAATGGATTGGACTTGGCAATGCAGAGTGACCATATATTGGATGCACTTCATGGTTCTATGCATCTATAGGATATCATCCTGCTGACCTCTGGCTGGAGGAAGGAGAGTGGGTGGAAGGAGGGGAAAGGAGGCTGTTGGGAGGATGAGACACGTATGGAGCAGAGAGGAATAGTGTGCTGTCACTGGACAGGGAGAGCAGTGGAAGCTGCATATAGGTGGGCAGGTAAATTTATATGGGAATGTACATTTTCACTCAGTCATGTTAAATAAAAAAGAAAAAACAACAACAACAAAAAACCCAGAATTCTACCAGATTTGATGGTCCAACAGGCTGGAGGGTCCCTGGAAGCCATGGCTGCCAGATTCTCTGTTGCTCAGAACGGACACCATTCCCGAAGTCAGCTCTTCAGACCAAGACTAGACTGGGCTGTAAGAGGTAAAATGATACCGGTGAAGAATCTGCTTCTTGGCTTAAGTAGATGAACACACAAAACAAATTCACTGCTGTCCAGTCGATTCCAAACTCATAGTGACCCTACAGGACAGAGGAGAACTATTTCATAGAGTTTCCAAGGAGTGCCCGGTGGATTTGAACCGCCGACCCTCTGGTTAGCAGACATAGCACTTAACTGCCACGCCACCAGCGTTTCCGGGTTAAGCAGAAATATTAGACTTACTGGGCAGCTCCTGTCCAGTTACTAGATGAGAGGGCCAAGGGGGTCAGGAGCTGGTGGAATGGACAGGCAAACAAGGCGTGGAAGGGAGGAGTGTGCTGTCACAGGGTGGTGAGAGCTGCTCCAGTTACATCGAGGTATGTGTGTGTGCAAGGTTTCCTATAACAAACTGACTCGAATTGTACACTGTCACTTAAAGCACAATAAAATATTAAACAACAACAAATCTCAGCGTTCCAAGCAGGAGTCCTGGTGGAGCAGTGGTTAGCTTAGCTGCTAACTGCCAATCCACTAGTCACTGTACCCACCAACCAGTCTACAGGAAAAAAGATGTGGCAGTTCTGTGAAGTCTTCTGTGAAGACTTACCCACGTGTTGGACAGTAGTGTGTCATCTGGGGTCGCAGTGGGTTGGAAGCAAACTACGAGTCCCTGGGTGAGACAAACAGTTAAAGGTCTCGCCTGCTAACTAAAAATGCTGGGGGTTCGAACCCACCGGCTGCTCTGGGGGAAAAGCGGCAGGAAAAGATTACAGCCTTGGAAGTCCTAGGAGGAGGTCCACTCCGTCCTATAGGGGCGCTCGGAGTCAGAACGGGCGCTCAAAACCACCTGAATGAGGACGAAGAAAGCTGCAGGGATGGAAAAAAGGCCAAGAACTGAGGTGCACAGACGTTACACACCACCGAAACTCCAAACAGCGCCAAACGAACGCTACCCCAAAGCGGCCGGCTTGAGGCGTCCTGATTTCCACAGAACAAGGCGACATCGGGACCACCCGAATCGGTTATTCCTAACGCTTTTTCTAAACAATAGGATTTCCGATCTTCAAGCTGTACCCTGTTTATCACATTTCCGAACCTCACTCTCCGCCACAACAGCCCTGGGCGTAAAGACGCTGCTTTTACCAACAGCGTCCTGGAAGCGCCGAGGGCGGTGCGGTGAGAAAGCGAACCGGCTCTCAGCCGCTGGGCCCGCCCCCAGCGAGGCCGGCCAATCGCGTGCCGGCGCCGCCATCAGGGGGCGGGCCTGCGCGTGCGGCGATCTCCTGGGCCGCGGTGGGCGGAGATTTGAATCCGGCGTATAAAGTGGTCGCGGCGCCGCCCGCGGATTTTTCTCCGGCGAACGAAGCCGCGTGTTTTTTCGGGGACTTCTCGCTCCGTCGTCGCGACCTCGGAACCGAACCGGAGCAAGCCCCGCGAGTCATGGCGTCCAGGGCCGTGTGCGTGCTGAAGGGCGACGGCCCGGTGTCGGGCACCATCCACTTCGAGCAGCAGGCAAGGCTGGCGCGGAGGCCTGGCGAGGCGGCGCCCCGAGGCCCGCGCCCCTGCGGCCCCAGCGGCCGCAGCGGCCCGAGCACCCCGGGCCGGTGCGGGCCGCCCCCGTGGTCCCCGCTAGGGCCGCCGGCGCTTTCTGCCCAGTCCCGCGTCGCCCCGGGCGACCCGCGTGCCGCCGCGAAGTGCTGAGTCACCGGGCGGGCCCGCGCCGCGGGGCAGGGCCTGGGCGGGGCGCCAGGCGCGGGGCGGGAGGCTGCCCGCGGCCGGCAGCCGCCTCGGGGTCCGCCTCCGGGTGGGCGCTGACGGTCCGGGAGAACATCGGTCCTTCCTTGGCCTTCTTTTTGCGGGTCCCGGGGCGACCTCCGGTGGTCACATTTCCTGCCCCTTCGGAGCCACCTTTCCGACTGCATCTCTAGGTCAGGGCTCTGCAGACAGCCGCCCGCGGGCATAGGCCGCCCGAATGCGACTTGCGAATAGCTCTCTATATATTTAAGGAGCTATAAAAAAAATCTGCGACACAGAGAACTTTGCAGAACTGCCAGTCTGCTCTAGCTCGTAGTCAGGACGCAGTGGCAGAGAAGGTGGCCTTGGGCAAAGAAAGCTCGTTTCCTCCTTGAAAGCTCTTGGAGCGAAGTCACCTGTTGGGGTCTTTCTGGAGCAGTGATTCTGAAACCTGGATGCACAGGACACTTAGACCAGCGCCCGACTGCAGGCCAGTTCTGTCAGAATCTAGGGGGTGAGGTGGGTGCAGTCTGAGCATTGCTATTCTTAAAATTTTTTCAAGGTGCACGCAGGACTGGCCACCGTGGTGAGTGGATGGGGCTGGGGGATGAGGAAGTTGAGGACACTTGGTCTGTTACCCTTACACTGGGTTGTCAGTAGCTGATCTGGAGCAGCTTTCCTTGAAGCGAATTCCTTGTAGAGTGGCTGTGCGATTGCCCTCCCACCAGGCGGGTGCCTGAGATGGTCAAAGGTGCACTGCAGAGACAGTCTTGCAAAACAGAGTATGCAGGAATATTCATTACCAATAACATTGCAAAACACACAGGGCGTTGGGGAATCGCTTGTGATAAGGCCGTCCCTGAACCTTAGTGAGGTTGCCAGCCAGCAGAAGGTCATGTCGTGCATGACTTAATCCGGGAGAATTTGTAAAATGGGAAGATTTAAAGTGACTGACAGAAATGTGGGAAGACGGGAGCAGTCATCTTGGTAAGCATCGGACCTGTGAGTTGGCCGAGGAAGGATTTGTGTTCTAGTTTGCCTTTCAGTGGTTCCCACATTTGCTGGAACAGTTTCTCTAGTCTTGACTAAATTTTGCAGCGTTTTGTCCAGCTTGTCTTCTGTCCCCTTCTCACATATGCCAACTGATAGCAGAGATCAGAGGGACCTCCGAGAGATCTCTTTCCCCTGGCCATTGAGAAATGACTCCAGGCAGGTCAGTCCGTGTGGCCCCTGGAGCTTCTCCCTCTTTGGGCTGCTTGTGGGGGAGTCATGGCGCAGCACTAAAGCACTCAGCTGCTGATGTAAAGGTCAGCAATTAGAACTCAGTGTCAGCTTCCTGGTGGTGTCGTGGTGGAGTACTATGGCTGCTAACCAGCAGGCTGGTAGTTCACATCCACCAGGCATTCTTTGGAAATGCGATGGGGCAGTTCTGCTCTGTCCTATAGGGTCGCCATGAGTCGGAATTGACTTGTTAGATGCTGGGTTTGGTGTAGGTTTTTTGTTTTTTTTTTCAATCACCTTCCAGGGAGAGAGATGTGGCAGTTGCTGTCCATAAAGAGGACAGCTTGGACACTCGGTGGAGCAGTTCTGTATCCTGTAGGATCATTCTGAGTTGGAATTGACTCAGTGACAACAGGTTCATTTTTGTTTTATATTAGTTGCTAGGCATTAGTCTCTAGGGAGCCCCAGTGGCTCAGTGGTTAAGAGCTTGGCTTTTAACTGAAAAAGGCCTGTGATTTGAACCTACCAGCTACTCCATGGGAGAAAGATGAGGCAAGCTGCATCCGTAGAGATTCACAGCCCTGGGAACCCAGTGGGGCAGTTCTCCTCTGTCCCACAGGGTGGTCACTGTGAGTTGAAATCAACTTGATGGCAGTGGGTTTGGTGGCACAGTGGTTAAACACTCAGTTGCTTGCCGAAAAGTTGGGGGTCGAAATTCACCAACCACCAGGTCAGAGAAAGACCTGGGGATCTGCCGCCTGTAGATCGGAGCCCAGAAAGCTCCGAGGCAGGTCTGCTCTGACCTCGGGGTCACTGTGAGTCAGCAGCCCATCGAGGCCGTGTTTGGTTCGGGCAGCTGGCGTTCTTCTCTCTTGTCAGCTCCCAACTTCGTTTGGCGGTGCTGCCAGTGCGCGTGGAAGCCCACGCACGGTGAGGCAGGCGGCCCTCAGGGACTCACACGTGATACGTTAGGCAGCGTGGCCCTAAGGTACACACATGTGATGCGTTCGCTGTAAGCTTTTTGGGTCAGCTGGTAAAAATCTGGACGAGTAGCTGACTTTTAAAAATTCCATTTTTCACCTAAGCAATCCAGATTCGTAGGTTGTCTTGTTTTTCCATGCTGAATCTTTGTTGACCCTGGGTAAGACCGCCAAACAAATTGTCCCCTTTTTCTTCCCTGGGAGTCTTGGTGGCATAGTGGTTAAGAAGCTGGCTATGCACGCACGCACGCACACACACACATGGCAGGGGAAGTTGGAATCACCCAGGTGCTCCTCAGAAATCCTCTGGGGCAGTTCTGGTTTGTCCTGGGGGTCCGGGGGTCAGCACTGACAGCAAGGAGTTTGCTTCCCGACTGACCTGTTTCGCTGGTCCGCCGTAGCTGCCTGGCCACCCAGGGTGTCATACTACCCCTTGCAGCATGCTGTTACAGAACTACTGTATTCAGTAGCTGTTAAACAGAGGCTTGAAAGTACCAGAAGGTCTGTGTACTTTTGATAAAACTGCACTTTTTGGGGTTACAAGTCCCCTTTCCAGAATTAAAGATTGTATTTAGAAGAATCGTAGTCATAGAATCCAGAAAAAAAAGGCGACAGTTATTAGAGCCCTTTATTTAAGCAGTGGTATTCACCCCGTGGAACATTTGATCTTCAAGGCTGTTGCCCCTTGTTACCTGTTGGCCTTGGCTGTTGAAGAGCCCAGCACGCTGAAAACAGATGCCGGCACGTGTGCTGTGGTGTCGGATGGGTGCTCCGGGACGCTGCCACAGTGCCTTCCTGGCCTTCGGCAGGTAGCCGTGCGGTCCTGTGTCCACCACCACTGCCTTGGTGGGATATGGCTTTGTGTTTTTTCATCTGCTGCTGTATTTTCCTCCCTTCCTTTTGGTCTTAGGCGTTAGAGTAGAAAGGTTATCAAGAAGACTTGAGAAACAGTACCTTTTCTTAGGCCAGAGTCAGCCCTTTTGGGGCGGTGAGACAGGATGTCTGCAGTGATGGAAGGTGTTAACCACCCACTGAGCAGAGAGGAGACCAGGGCTCCAGGGGCGGGCAGGTGGACCTTTCCAGGGCACCTTTTTCAGAAAGAGCAAATCTGTGTTTGCAACAGGAACAAGGTGCTAATAAAAAGCATGTCATGTGCTAACATTTGGGTTAAAGAGTTTGATTTTTACATATACACTCACCATGTGCAAACAGAACGTATTCAGAAGTATCCGCAGAGGAAACGTGCACGCCCACACCAGCAGTTCACCGTCCCTGGGAGGGCGTCCGACCTGTGCAGTGCCGGACATCACGTGCCCACCGCCCTGGCGGCTCCCTCTGGGCTCCTGGCAGATGCTCAGATGCTGTTTGGTTTGGTCAGTGTGCCCGGCTGCGAGTCCTGGCTGGTGAGTGTAACCAGTCTCCTGGTTGCCGGGGACACTGAGGCTGAGCGCTGTTGGGAGCAAGGTGCATGGGCTGACCAGTGTGTCCTTTTAAGCTGTCATGCAGTGTCATGGGCTTCAGAGATGCAGAAGACACCGTGTGACAGCTTGGTGAGAGAGCACAGGGAGCCCGTGCACCTGCTGAGCAGGTCATGTGTCCCTGTTGGATGGTATGTGGAGGGGCACTGCTGGGAAGCCATGGGCTGCAGTTTGGACACGGGCTGTGATGACTGCAAGCTCACGTTCTTGTCAGCATGTTGTGAGTGACAGAGATAAACTAGTGTGTTCTCTTTTCAGAAGCTCTTGCTGTCTGACACTTTGTTCTTCTTTGAATAAAGGGAGAGGGGCCCGTCAAGGTGTGGGGAGAGATCAAAGGGCTGACGAAAGGCCTCCACGGATTCCATGTTCACCAATTTGGGGACAATACACAAGGTGGGTGTTGCGCTGCTCTGTGACCCTCCTGGCTTAACCTAGTAGGATGCACACGCTGACAAGAGGGACCTTAAGCCTTATAGTCCTCAACACTGAAAAACAGACAAAAAGGTCACGTTAAAGCCTAATGGGATGGCTAAGCAGGGAAAGAGAGAGGAAGAAACTGGTTTTCTGACTACCGTCATTTAGCCTTGGTTATGTAAGAGTCTCAGGTGTTTTTAGAAAACAGAAAACCAGGCTGCTGCTTCCTTGTCTCCTAGTAGCCCCAGGTGTTTGCCAGTTGGGGATTGAGGGTAGCTGTTGGCAGTTACCAAGCCTGCATGTCTGTCACTTGTAAGACCAGCCCCTTGTCACACCATATACCCCTGTGATGACAGCCCCAAGCCACGTGCCCTTCTGGGGACAGCCCCATGCCATGTACCTGTGTAATGACAGTCCCATGCCACACACCCCCGTGAGGACAGCCCCACACCACCTTCCCCAGCACAGGGTTCTTCTGGGACAAAGCAGGATACACGCTGAAAATGGACAACAGATTTTGGGTGCTTTGGAATGAGTTTCATTTGCTCAGGTTGGGGTTAGAAGCAGGTTAACCTAAGTGTATGGGTTGAAGTGTACTTCACGGTCACTTGAAGTGTTAGAGTGATAACAGAAATTGAGCGTCCACAGCCTCTTTCTGATAACTTGATTCATTTGGCTAGACCTTGCCATTATTGTTCCAAAAATGATTTAATGAGCAGATTTGTTTCTGTAATTACTGACATTCCTCTCAGGTTGCTTCTTGGTTTCTCTCTGGCTTTGGGGATGTTTGTCATACCCGGCCCCTTCCTCTAATCTGTCCTTCTCCCTGTGGGAGACTCCCTGGAAGCCGGAAACCAAAAAGCCAAACCCACCACCATCAGTTCCTACTCGCAGTGACCCCATAGGGCAAAGAAGATCTGCTCCGGAAAGTTTCCAGGGAGCAGCTGGTGGGTTTGAACTGCCAACCTCCTGGTTAGCAGACGTAGCACTTCACCACTGCACCCCCAGGGCTCCAGAGGCTGGGTAAGGGAACGTGGATAGTGAAGATGTTTCTCGGCTGCTGAATGAAGACAGCCATGCCATGGAGAAGCCGTGTCCTGGGTCAATGGCTCTCCCTTCGCACAGGAAAGCCATCCACGTGGCACAGTCTGAGAGCTGCCCCCTGGAATTGTGCCAGCCAGTGGCCTGGGCTCCTGGCCCTCAGTTCCTGTATTAGATTCTACGTGCACCAGGTAGCGGTTAGACCTGTCTCTGCCCTGCCTTCGTGCTATATGTGGTGTTGCTAGAAGCCACCTGATGCAGGCTGCGTTTCCTCCATTGGCTGTTTCAGCAAGCATCAGTTTCTCTTTAGACCTTGAATTCATTGTTGCTCTCTCTCTTTCTGTCTCATGTGTGTATGTGAGAACAGGCTGTACCAGCGCTGGCCCTCACTTTAACCCTCTGTCCAAGAAGCATGGTGGGCCACAGTCTGCAGAGAGGTGAGTGACCGGCTGCTGGCTCACCCCAAAACAACAGGGATGGGGTTTGGGGTCCCTGTGAGTGTACTGCTGCCCAGATGAATGCTGAGATAACCGTGTGGTTGCACTGGACCCCAGCCCCACCTCCCTTGAGTGTAGAGGGACTGACACCCGAGGCTGGGAAGCTGGCAGATGGGAAAGCTTGAAACGGTTCGGCTTTGTAGTATTTACTGAACACAGAATCTGTACAAGTGCCTAAGGGACCCAGACAGGCAGTGTCATGAAACAGTCTTATCAGCCACTAGGGAAATACAGGAGCCACCATCGTGAGATCTCAGGAGCTTCTGTAGGTCAAGCTTGATGCTGAAAACCAGGCAAAGCTCCATCTCCTTGTGCTTTCTGAGAGCCTCCCAGGACAGCTTCAAGGACAGTCACCCAGTGCCTGGGCAGTGGCCTTCTCAGCTGTGTCAGGAGCCCACTGGCACAGCCCAGCAGCAGGTTTCCCCCTTGCTATGTGACCTCTGAAATGCATGTGCCTCCCCTACCCTGTGACTCCTCCAGAAGGTCACTTGGTAGATAGGAAGCCTCTCTTGAAGCCCTGTCTGTCTGCAATGCCAAGGCACTTGTTTTCAGGTTTGCTCTGTATGTATCCACATTTCTGTCAGTCTGGAAAGGTGGGTCTCATTTGATACTATAAGGACTTCAACCTCTCAGCCAGCATCCCTTTTCAGTTCAGCCATGAACTTGCCTATAGAAGTTGCATGAACGTCCGCCTTAACCCTTCTGTGCTTTTCCAATGGAAGGCACGTCGGAGACCTGGGCAATGTGTCCGCTGACGAGAACGGCATAGCCCACGTGTCACTGGAAGACCCCGTGATCTCGCTGACTGGCAGCCATTCCATCATTGGACGCACAATGGTGGTAAGTGTTGACATGACACGGACATGCCCAAAACCTCCAGCCGACAGGCACGTACCTCACCCGTTTTGTGACAGTGGGTCTGGTGTCAGGGGAGCCCCATAAACCACACCGCTAGTTCTGATGAGGAGAGGCACAGTTGGCTGAGCCATGCTCGCAGCAAGGGGGACCTGATTGTCTGGCTCAGTTGAGAGCACTGTTTTGCTCAAGAGGCAGTAACACAGCAGGTTGTATCTGATCATCTTAGACCACAACTGGAGAAACAGGAAAGCAGTCGTTTTCCAGTTTTAAAACGACAAGTCTGTTGCCGTGGCCAGGTTTCCCTGCCAGAAGTCTGCAGCGGCCCTCCATGCAGAACCACAAGTCTGGGTCGCCGCTTGTTCCCTGGTGGTGAAGGGCCAGACATGTCCCCTAGGCTGCCTGCCTCCATGACAGCCAACATCCCTAGCCACTTTGAGTTGACCTCTTACCCTGTAAATTTTTTTCAGCCCTAGTTGTGAAGTGGAAAAATCTTGTTCTCAGGGTCTGATGAACAAAACTTAAAATTCTGTTTTGTAAACCTGCAGGGATGCTGTGGAGTTGGAGTCACTCAATGGCAACAAATTAATTTGGGGGCCACTGCTTACAGCCTCTGCTTCTGGGAGACACAGAGCGAGCTTTCCCTTTTGTTTACTGTCACGTCTTTTTTCCACAGCAGTGTATGTGTATGAAAGACTCCTGTGACTGAGGTTACTGTACTTAATCCTGGAGGATTACAGCCAGCAAGCATGTGGTGGCCTGTCACAATAGTTTACATTTTTATGTTTAATTTAAACACAGTGACATTTGCCTAGTGTTCAAATTGAAGGTAATTTGTGTTTTAGGATGTATTTGCACTATCGAGAGAAAGTCTTAAGTAGCAGTTTCTGCTTTTACTACTGATGAGTGTATTTAGTTACTAATAGGATTATTTTAGCACATTTTAACAACAGTAGCATTAAAACCCCCAAAACAAAACCCACTGCTGTTGAAGTCAATTCCGAGTCATAGCGACCCTATAGGACAGAGTAGAACTGCCTCAAAGAATTTCCAAGGAGCACCTGGTGGATTCAAACTGCTGACCTTTTGGTCAGTGAACATGGTAGTTAACCACTGCACCCCTGGAGTTTCCAGAGTTGTATTAGTTCTCCCAGGTTTGGGTGCTGCTGGGAAGAAGTGGTAATTTCATTGTAGCCCATCCTTACACATTCTTCACTTTTCTTTAAAGGTCCATGAAAAAGAGGACGACTTGGGCCAAGGTGGGAATGAGGAAAGCACCAAGACGGGAAATGCTGGAGGCCGCCTGGCTTGTGGTGTCATTGGGATTGCCCAGTAAACATTCCTTAGGGCGTGCTCTGAGTCCTAGTAACGACTTGTCTGTCACCCTGCTAGCTGTAGAAACTTCTTGGTCAATATTAAACACTGTCCTCTTAAAAGTGGAACCATGTGACTTTGTTTTTTCATTGCTTTAATAAGTACCTGTAATGAGAAATGATTTGTGACCACTTGAAAGATCTGTATGGTTTTATAAAACTCTTAACTCAATTAAAATGTGTTTCATTGGTCTCTGTATTTTGCCAAACTTAGTAACATGGATATGCAACTGTCTGATGAATTTCTTCTGTTCTCAAGTCTGAATAAAGATACGCCATATGGAGCTGTAAACTGTTCTCACCCGTGCCCACTTAGCTCGTGTGGCACAGATTTAGTGAATATGGTAACAGGTGTTAACTAGTTTCTAGAGCTTGCTTTTCAGAGTACTTTAAAGAAGACCACCAATGTCTACAAAAAGGCCAACTGAACCAGACCAAATCGATCTCAAATAGGTTTTCCTTTGTCAGTTTTAGGAAAATTAAAGTAGCTTCCCACTTAACTGCCAAGTATTTTGACTGAAAGTATCTTAAGGTTTGTTTTTTTTTTTTTAAGTAGCTGCTGTAGTTAGAGGGCCCCTTGGTGGCTCTTGAAGTTGGCAGCACACTGTACCCTCAGGGAGGCCCACCTGTCTGCCAGGCTGGAGGGCCCCCATTCCACTTTCACAATCGGTGACCACTTAGCTTATGATGCAAGTAGTCGTGGACACACCCTTTCAGCTTACCCCCTGAAGAACTGTCGACACGAACATGGAGCCAGAGAGCTGCCTGTTGTGTTCTGACCACTGACGGCTTCCAGATTCACACACCCAGTGAAGGGTCTTGTACTGTCTCAGTGCACGTAGGCACCCGTAAAGGGACATCTCTGGATGACGGGGTTACACTGTCAGCTGGGAAGGACCGTCTACTGTTTGGTTAGGAGCCAGCAATAATAGACAGTGGTCCTGTTTATCAAGAGAAATGATGTACTTGGTCAACTCAGCACCTTCAGGAGGGGACAAGCTACACTGGAGAGGCAGTATGGTCTTCAAAACATGAAAAACACAGGGCCACAAGAAGTGGTTACAAGGTCCAAGCGAAGTCCGTCTAGAAACTGGAATGGCGTATAATGAACAGTTGGTTGCCCATGTGAGACCCACATGCAGGACTCACCTGTGACCTGAAGGCCCCACTCAGGGTTGTACCTGCCATGTGCAAACAGGAGCTGCCAACACTGCTCTGGGAATGGGTGCTCTAAGTCCTTGCAGCCTAGGGACACAGTCAGATGGGCTTCTCTCCAGAGGCAGTCTTGGGGTCTGACACTTCCAACTTCCTGGTCCATGTTAAGTCAGGACAAACTATGACTGAAGGGTACAGGTGTGATTTCCTCTTACATTCTAACTGCAGAACATCATAACGGTCTGTCAAAACAAAGGTCTTGCTGCAGAGGATTAGGTAAAAACTCAAACACAGCAGCTTCACCTGGGGATGAGGGCAAATAAAAAACTGCTCGGCACACCACAATAAGCCCACTTTAAAAACGTCCTAGAGGAAAGCTGCTTATTAAGGCTGTCAATAGCTGGGGTTTTCCTTGGCACTGGGTACCTTTTTCTGTACCTACTGCAAGACAAAGGCTTGATACGGCTTTGGCTGTCTTGTCTCCCTGTACTAATTCCTGGGTAATCTACAACCATGCTCCCTTGTTTACCCAACAGTTTGATGCAACAAGAGAAAGGGGTGTACAGGGCAAAAAGTGGGGTCTCCCTTTGGTCTGCAAAAAACAAAAACAACAAAAGGCCACAAGCCAGGTTTCCAGCAAACATCAAGCTACATTTAAAATCTTAAACCAGGGAGACAGAGCTCTCAGGCTGCAAATGTTAACATCAATCTCTTATCCTTCAAAAAAATTCCATAGATGGTACACACACACAAAAAAAACCCTTCAATCTTCTATATAACACCCAGGCCACCAATTTATAGTTAAGTACAAAGTGTCACAGTGGGACTCACCATCTTACCTTTCCCCAGCGACACCTTTCTTCACAAATAAAGGTGAGTTTTACCACAGGGCCAGTGGGTGAAAACCTGCCTCGAGTGAATGGCCTACACAGTTTCTCAGTGACATTAAATTCACCACCTACCTTACGACTGAAACCTGAAACGCCAAAACCCAACAGGAAGACAGACGTCTGAGGAGAACCACGAGAAGACGTCCGTGCCCACCTTCGTCAATTCAGGCTTCAGTACTCACAGCCCCAATGGGGCCGCCGAGACACCCCGTCTCCGCCTCAAGGCGGTGTAGAAGAACAGCACACATTAGGTTTGTTACGAAAATAGAGTTTATTAAAAACATCCCTACTGTTTTGAGGAGCTTTCACCATTACCTTGTCTTTAAATTAAAAAAAAAAAAAAAAATAGAGAGAGCACTTCTAATTACGATTTGTAAACTTTTTAAAGTCAAAACTTTAAAAAAGTTACAGCAAAAAGGGTCATATTTATTCATATTTTCCGTACTTTCTGTTATTTTGTGGCTATTTTTAAATAGAAGGGAAGCAATCAAATTACTTCCAACTCCCCACCGACTACTGCGGGGCTCTGACGTAGCAGGAGCGATTATAATACAGCATCTGTACACCTCGCGCTCTACTCCCTGGGAAGCCCGCTGTCCCGTCTCCGCCAAGGGCCGCTCCCTAGCGGGGCGCCTCTGCTGCTGAGCCAGGATCCTTCTCTGGTTCCGCAGATGAGGTAGCCTCAGGAGCTGACACTTCAGAAGGCTTGACCGCTGCAGCCTCAGGCTCCCCCTTGTCAAGTTCTGAAACAGTGTCTACGGTTCCCACTTGGCTAACGGGAGGTTCCACGGCTTTGTTACCCCCTGCCCTGTCTGTCACCTCCGGCTTCTCCTTGGCTCGGTTCTCCTCCTTCTCTCTACGCGACTCTCTATCCCTAGAATCTCGCTCTCTGTCTCGGTGCCCACTGGAGCGTCTGCTTCTCTCCTCCAGGTCTCGATGCCTGTCCCGGTCGGGGCTCCTCCTTCCCCACTCTCTCCTTTCACGACTGCTATTCTCTCTCTCGTCATTACGGCCCCCATACCGTTCCCGGTCATTCTCCATCCTATTTCCAAAGGATCTTCTTCCAAACCTTTCTTGGTCTCGACCTGAATTGAACTGCTGCCTGTTATCATTTCTAAACTGCTGTGGAGGCTGCTGGGAGGGCGGAGGCTGCTGGGAGGGTGGAGGCTGCTGCTGCTGCGGCTGGGGTGGTGGGGGCTGCTGCTGCTGCTGCCTTCCATCTCGGTCTTCAGGGCCCCCCGGGCCTGGGCCAGGACCCCCAAGCCCTGGCATGCCCCCAGGCCTGACAAAGGGGCCGTGAGGTGGAAAGGGCCCTTTCATCCCATGTGGTGGAGGCATTCCAAAGCCACCCGGTCCGGGCGGTGGCCCTCTATGCATCATGTGTGGCGGCATAGGACGTGGTGGCATCAGAGGAAACCGCTGCAGGTGAGGTGGTGGCATTCCTGGAGGGCGCTGGAGTGGAATGAGGCCAGGCCGGGCCCCAAGGAGACCAGTAGACGGTGCTTGGAGCCCAATCACGGGACCGGGTGCAACTCCTTGCGTGCCTAGAAGGCAAGAAAAGAGTGTGAGTAATGTGCAGGCAGCCTTCCATCTTCACCTCTTCCTCATGAGCTTAAAGGAAAACGAGAATCAGCAAAGGACCTGCACCTCACACCAGGTGACAGTCTACCGGCCATCAGCTCGGCGGGAGGCCCGATAGTAACTCAGGGCCAGCCTCAAGACTCGGATACTCTGTATCCACTGGAGGCCAAGGACAAAACTATGCTGGGAAAGTTCATCGTATCACACCAGTCTTGGGAAAGAGTATGTCAAAAACCCTCCTACAGCCTCTGTCACCAGCTGCTTACGGCTCAGCACTTGAGAAACATACTCTGCTCAGTTTTCCTGGGAGACAGGACTCAGCTGAGGGCCTCCAACTGTCCGGCTGACAGAGGGACATTTTCAAGTGGCCTTTAACACAACTAGACACTCAGATTCTAAGGCTTCCTTTGACTCTGCTAGGGAGGAAATGAGGTCCTTGACCCCAAAAATCTAGTCCCATGGAGCACACAGATGGAGATGGCTTTGGTTCTATGCTACACTGGATTCTCATTATGAAAATACCTCCCATGGTTACTACGCAATAAGCAACAGCTGAACACTAATCTTTACAAAATAAAGATTCTTACACCAAAGTCAAATTTATTTTTACAATTCCTTTTTCCAAGCACAGTGTCGTGTGTTAAGGACGACTGAATCCTGCTCCTCAGCCATTCACCTGCCGTCCATCCTTCTGAAGGTGGCCACACAGACCAAGCCACAGCTGCTGGAACTAACAGCCACTCCCTGGCCTTATGGTCCCATTTTTGTGGGGGTTTACTCATGGCTTACTGTCAGGATCACACGAGTTCAACCACCTATCACTTGTACCGATACGGAAAAGGAGGGAGGATGTTTGTTGTGGTTCACGAATTCAGTTACAGAAAGGCATTGTGGTTGTTTCTAAATTCATTTTTTCCTCGAAACATCACAAGGCCAAGACTACAACCATAAGTTGTTGCTGACC
This sequence comes from Heterohyrax brucei, assembly GCA_028571685.1. Taxonomy (NCBI): domain Eukaryota; kingdom Metazoa; phylum Chordata; class Mammalia; order Hyracoidea; family Procaviidae; genus Heterohyrax; species Heterohyrax brucei. The sequence continues at coordinate 78,752,335 of CM053148.1, read as the reverse complement.
ACCAACAATTTTCCAGATGTTGCCAGCTCGTGGTATTTGCCATGCCTTGAGGGATAGGGTGGTCAAGGCCGGGTTTTGGTCATCAGCCAGTGAGGCCATGATGGACGCTGGTCTGACAGAAGACGAGCCGAGAGCAAGATCGACCCTTCTGTATTAAGTCCTCTAACTATATCGTTCCCAAGACATCATCCCATAACATTATTTTACATTTACAGTTTGAAACGCTGCCCTTCCAGCCGTTTTAGCCGACGGATGAGTCCTGGCTATTCCTGATGTGCCTGCATTTTCTGTGTTTATTAATTAATAAGACCAACAAGAGGTTCCACTAGTTTATTGCTCTCCAAACGTGTGGGCTGACGCTGGTGTGTCCGACTTAACCAAGAGACAGGTAGTACTTGAAGAAGTGTGTGGGCTGTTTGTGACTGCTCTGCACACATAGACTCACCAGCTTAAATGCCTGCACAGACTGACATCTGGTGAAACAGCCTTACTCAAAGAGCAAACTGGGACCCACGCCTCAGGGTTCTGGGATATAAAACAGGGGGGACGGTACCTGTCTTTTGCTGAATATGTAAGGGTCAGCTGTGGGCCTGATGCAGGTTAAGTGCTCAAATTAGTACTCTTCACCTTAGCTAACAGTGGACATTAGCAAAAACAAACAACATTTCTCACTTGTAAATATTTAAGACCTGTTAACCCCTGCCATGATGCCCACCAATGTAAAGTCAAGCACTTTGGTAGTTGGAAAAAAATGAAAAAAACACTGAGCTTTCAAGGGTCAGGTCTGAAGTTGAGAATTACTAACTACCGCAGTGAAAAGCCAGAAACTGTGACACAGATGAAGGAGGCACAGACTGTCCCTCCAGCCTCTTGTCTGGGAATCCCAACGAGTGACCACACACAGAATCACCACCTACACCATCTCACAGATCCAAACCACCCTCAGTGGCAGGCTGAAACATTCTTCCCAACATTCAGTGAACACTTCCTGAGTCTAAGCCACACACTGGGGTGACAAAAGCACCCAAGACCTGTCCTTGCTTTTTACGGAAGTCTCAGACCTGGTCTCAAAACAATCTAAAATGTTCACGCCCAGGTACAGGCTCTCATAACAGAAATATCATTATCTAGAATCACTTTAAAAAAATTCAACTTGACTTTCCAAATCATTTTCTATTACTAAACTTGGTTTTCACGGTCCAAACTGACCAATCAATGCTCACTCTGCTACAGAAGTCATGAGACTCAAGGGGCCAAGGGGCCAAATTTCTAACACTGGAAAAATCAGGAAAGGAGAGCTTCACGTCTTCTTGTGACAACAGAATTCAGTCAGCTGAGTCTTCTACGCCAACAACAAGTCTTACTTCTCCACAAGGACCAGCCTCATCATCTAAACCATATGGTAGATTCAAGTGGTCTTGCTCTCCTCTGCCCACTGCCAATCTCACACTGGCCAAAGGATGCCAGGCCACTCCAGCCCTGTGTGGACGGGACAAGCTAGGTGGTTTTTTTCTATCAGACATAAACCCTCCCCGCTAGGTGCCCATCTCCTGAGTTCTTGGTGACACACACTGGACGGTATACATAGATTAACAGTTCTCATCTACTTCAATTTCCTATAAACCCCAAGAGTTTTACAAAATGTCATCTCACTCACTTGTTCCACATACGTGGACATTCACATTTGGGATCTGCATGAAATACTAAATAGTCAAATTTCTTCCATTTGTAAATTATGCCAGAAAGACATATCAGGCTGGATTTACCATAAATTCAACTTCTGTGGGCCAAGAGAACTTACACACTGCCCTGAAAGAAAATCCCTGTTGTCCCACAGTTTATCTTTTGGCTGTGTAAGTGGTAACATTATGGATGTTTATGGGTTTTTTTTTTTTTTTTTTTTTGCTTATCAGTACTTCCCAATTTCCTTTTTAGCAGTGAACATGTTTTACTTCTTATAAACAATATTTTAAAAAACATTATCAGGTGGCATCTGCTGAAATTATCTATTAGAAAAGCTGACATTAACTAACAGCAATGAAATATACGACAGGTCACTCTGGTTGAATGAGTGTTCAAAGCAACTATTCAATTTACATACTGAGCAGTGTGCAAGATCATGGACAGACTTTCTAGAGTTGCAAATTTTAAATTCATTCACACTGCTATACCAAACACCTGCACTGCCTGTTCAGAACTCTGACGTGCTGGGAGAGATGCAACTGAGTCCTTCCTTCAGCAGGACGGAGCCTAACAGACAGGAGCTGTCAATTGCTAGGGGCCACGGCAAGGCACAGGACAAGCTAGCTATGGTCACACAGCAGTGAAACTGATCAAATCGCTTTGCGTGAATCCCAGTGACTGGTTCCCTAAGAAGGGAAGACAGTGACAAGGCCCACACCGGAGAGACCTTACTGCAGGAGAGCGGCAACTGTTAGAGTCTGGCCCGAGTGAAAACAGCCGCGGATGCCCAGAGATGAGGTGTATGTGGCTGACCGGGTGGCCCGTGCAACTCAGAGGCCTCACTTGGCTTGAGAAGGCGCAGGGACTACAAGCCTGAGTGATGGAGCAAACCACTGAACAGCTGGAGCAGACAATGCTCCATCTGTTTCTGAAAGACAGTGTATAAGGAAGAAAGGAGGCAGAAAATACTAGGGGTACTCAGGCTCTTCTTCCAAGAATGGGGACAGAGATGAGACTGAACAGAGTAGAGGTGCTGCAGCTGACAAGGGCAGCCAAAAGGGTTAGTGGGCAGGCTGACCCAGGTCCAGAGACGAGGAACCTAAACCTTCTCTTCGAATGGCGGTGTGGAAGGAGCCCTCAATGCAAGTTGGGAACTTGGGAAGAAACGACGTTTGGAGGCAGGTGACAAGTTGTACAAGGCAATGCTGAGGTGGAGGAACCTGGGCGCTACAGTAGAGACACACTGAGGAATTGGATTACTTGCATTCCCAGAGCTGGGGGGTCACAGCAGGGGGTGAGAACCCACCCAGCAGCTCACAGGCAGAAATCTCGCCACCAGACCCCATACAGATGACAGCTGAATACCAGCTGGGGCACTTCCACTGTCACATGGGGTCGCCTGAGGCGAAAATCGACCTGGTGGCGCCTAGCATCACCCCCCAGAATTGGATGTCCTAAGAGTTCAGACCTGAAGAAACATCACATTAGATGACAGAAATTTAGAGCACAGCAATTTCTAACATACCAAGGTTTCAAGGCAGACCAAAAAAAAAAAAAAAGACAGCCTCCGATACCTGTATTCAACTCCAAATAACCAAGATTTAACTTTTGATGTTTTCTGTCACGAGCCAAAAACCAACCAAGCCTGCTGCCTGAGTCAATTCTGACTCATAGCACCACCACAGGAGAGGAGAGCTGCTCCACAGAATTTCCCAAGAACGACTGGTGCAGTCAAACCATCATCTTTTGGTTAGCGGACACTGCACATAACCATCATGCACCAGGGTTTCCTACAGGGTTCCCAGGAGTTGGAATCTACTCAATGGCAGTAGATTTGGTTTTCTCGGTTTGATGAGCCAAAAAGGGTTGTTTCACAATTAAAACGTAAGTTCAAGGGGCGGACCTTTAGACTGCTGTCTAAAGATGGTGGAGTCACGTATAATGAAGAAACAGTGCCTTGCCGATTATAGGAGGGGCAGGTGGGAGCACTGCTATCGTGGTGGCGGTCCGGTCTGGACCCTGAAATCTTGGGAAAAAATACATAAGGGCTACAGAGGACAGATGAACCAGGGCACAGCGCAAGGACCAGAGTGCAGCCTGCAGACACAGAACTGTGGCATTATAGGTTTGATTTAAACAGTGCAGGAACCACCAACTGTACTCGTTAGCCCAAGATTATATCAAGTGAAATGTGTTTGGGGATCTTTAAAGAAAAAGCAGGGATTTCCTCTGTGACAAAGAGGGCGGAAGAGACACAAAGAACATCAAGATGCACCATTTTTCTACCTGTTCTTCTACAGTGACCCTGACTTCCGTTCTACCACGGTCCACAGCTTCCTGGAAGCCCTAGACTTGTCGCCAGTACGCACCCAGCTCTTTGGACCCCTTGCTTCCCATGTCCTCCTCTCTGGGGTGCCCTTCTCAGGCCTTAGCACCGTGAGGATCGCAGCCCAGCACTCGTCATGTTGTTCCTTCCCTCACTGCCTGGTGTGGACTCCACGGCTACCCCCTCGCCACCCATTTACCTGGAAAGCCCTCGGCAGTGGTCGTGAACCAACTGTCCTACCTTGCCTGGGGGCTGGTGTTCCTGACCTCCCAAGTTTACAACGACACCCACAGACTACCCTTAATTCGTGGCTGCTAACCCAAAGGTAACAGAGGTGCCTGGGACAAAAAAATGGCTACACTCAGCTACTGACGACCCCACTGTGCGGTGTTAGCTGGACAAATATGGGGCTGTCACCCGTGGGCATCTGGCTGATGGCCACCCGCTCTCAACCCTGTCTTCTCCTGGTGAACGCCCATCCTCTTGCCCCAGGCGTTTGTTTTGCACACCCGCGGTTCTCCTCACCCATCTCCTCTCAGATGGCTGACCACGTTCTGTAACAATGTGGGCACAGAGAACTCACACAACCTGTAACGCTCCCACATTCAGAGCTAGCGTAGTCATTAGCACAAGTACCTGCACCACCTTGTCACCGCCTCAGGAAGATCCCCTCCACCTCCAGTTGTCACTGCCCACCTGCTGCCAGCCCAGGGAACCACATGCTCACAGGCCTGGCTACTCCCAACACCGCATAGAAAAAGCACCACACAGCATATGGACTGGCTCCATCCAGGTTATGCATCCCCTGTTCTTGCGGCCAAGTTTCGTTCCATCACATGGATAAACTACATCTCAGGTAAACAGCCTTTTCCGCTGCCTACACACCACTCAAGCCCACCAGTTCCCACACTTCTTCGGACTCGTCACTTGTGCTCTGAAGGTCACATCCTCTACTTGAACCTTGGATCCCATCCTCTCACACACATACAGTACCAACCTAACAATTTTCATTACCACACCAAAACGCTCTCCTCTACTGGATTTTCCAAGAATAAACATGCTGCAGTCTTTAATTTTTAAAACTGACTATGAGAACAATCCACCTCCTCCGCACTTCCATTTAGTGACCACCCTGCAGCGCTAACCTCCTCAAAGCCGTCCCTACGTGTGGGTCATCTCTGTGTATGTGTGCTCTCCCATCTTTTCCTGACCCTGTGTCACTGGGCTTTTTTCTACCCATCCTTTCAATGACATCCCTCTCCACACCAGGAGCCTTCGCTTGCTAAACTCATGGGCTGATCCCAGCCCTCTTCCTTGACTCCTCGACAGCACCTGACCGCCGACCTCTCTTCCCTCCCTAGGACCTCTGCCCTTGGAGTCCAGAATGCCTCCCTTTACTTTTGCTTCCAACCACAGACGGTGCCTCTTCGCCTCCTCTGCTGACCAGAGCAGTCCAGACAGTGGTAGAGAGCCCTGGAGTCAGGCCAGCCCTCTCATTAGCTCCACCACTCAGGTCCCCGGGGGAGTGCCATCATCTGTGCCGGTGGACCAGCCTCAAAGGGCTGCAGGCGTATGACTCTGTAGACATTGCTACAAGCACCAAGACACAACTGTTCCAGGTGCAGGACCCCAGGACTCGGCCTTCTCAGGAATTCTCAGTTCCCAGTCCATCCCTAGGTGACCGCACAGGCTCCTGGGGCTCTGACATTTCTTTATGTCCTGACGACACTGGAGTTGACACCGTTAGATCCCACTGACCTTGCTCACTTGACAGCCACCATTCTTAACCTAATATCACCCCCTTCCCAGCCAAGAAACCATGGCCGCCTCCGGACTTCAGGAACGGCCGTCTCACACCCTACCACACATCCTGGCCCAAGACGAGTCCGAAGGCTTCACCTTCCCAACGCATCTGGAACCCACTTGCCACCTTCACGTGCTGAGCTCGGACCCACCTCAAGGGCACCCATAGTGTCCCCAGCCCACTGAAACCTCACACCTGCTTTCTGCATGCAGCCACAGTCAGCCCTGGAACCAATCATCGGATTACCACACTACCTCCTCAAAACCCTACAGCACTTCTCACCACACTCACGCCCTGGCCCTGGGCAGCGTCCTCTCATCTCCCGCTGCCATCCCCTCCCTGGGCCACTGGCCGGGGTGTAGCCCGCCTGTTCTCAGCCCTGGCTCCCTGCTGGCTCCTCCCTCCACCCTAAACGTCTTTCCTCTGTACCCACAAGGCTTACGCTGCTCTTTACCTAGGTTTCTTCAAATGACACCTCCTGAGATGCCAGCCCTGGCCACCTTATAAAAGACACCCTGTGTGACACATATTGTCCCCACCTACCCCTAGCTATCCTGTTTTATTCTCTTCATAGGACTATCTTGAGATGACATGCTGTATAGATGACTTTCCGAACCCCTGGAGAATGTAAGCTCCAGGAGACCAGCTCCACTGTGTTCGTTCTGCTGTCCCTGGTACTTCAGAGGGCACCTGGCACACACACAGCGGCTGCTGAACCAAGGTGCTGAACGCACAGCTGGGTGGTCCTGGGACAGGCGATCACCATGCTCACTCCGATGGCACTGCTCAGGGAGACCAAGCAGACGGCCCTCTGCTCTCTCAAGCGGCTGTCTCTCCCTAGGGCAAACCTGGGAGGACCTGGATTTTAAGAAGGGCCACCATCTTCTGTTACCGTCGTCTTCTGCTGGAGTCCCAGTTCCACTTGTGAAACACTGAACCCTGACAGAATGAATGTCACAAGCACTTCGCATCGCCCTGAAATGTAATTTTCCCATGAGGAGAAGGCCATGAGTGGTCCCTCTCCCTCCCTGGATACAAGCTCCAGGGCTTTCACTTTCCTACTGCAGCCCTGCAGGGCACCGAGACAGCAGGGTCACTGATGACTGAGCTCCCTGGGCCTAGGCCTGGGCCTAGACTAACCTAGGCAGGACAGTACACATGTACTTATTAGAAAGGACTCCCACGTGGTTTATACCTCAGTCACGGTGTTCTGGGGCTGGAGAAAGCAAGGAGCTAGTTTTCAAAGAATGAGAGAAAGTACATTTCAGATTACACACACACACCACACACGCTCAGAATGTCAGCAAAAGATCTGATGAGAAATTTGAATTTTAAATAATGCCAAGAATACTGGGATGTGTACCTATTTTCCATCTAAGGGTACACTGTGTTTATAAAACCTAACATATGACAACCAGGATTTCAAAAGATGAATCAGAGACCAATTATCATCTACTTAAAAATGACTCCTTGTTGATCTCTGCAAAATACAAGAAAAGCTTTTAACGGTCCATTTCCCTACTGCTGTTAGGTGCCCTTGAGCCAACTCTGACTCATCAGAGACCCCATGTGACTGAGTCCAATTGCCCCCACGTGGCTTTCTCAGCTGTGATCCTCACAGGAGCTGACGGCCAGGCTTCTCTCCTGGAGCCATTGCATGGGTTCAAGCTGCCCACCTGGGGCTTCATAGCTGAGTGCTTAACCATCTACGCCACCAGTGCCCCATAACTTCCCCAGGGTTCAGTTATATTTGACGTTTAAATGTTGGTTTGTACAGCAACTGCTACTTTACTATGATAGGCAAATACAGCAGCTATGTCTTGGGAGTTGACAGTTGTGTTCGAGTCCAGAACGCACAGTAACCCTTTCATCAGTGAACAGAGGTTACCTGCAGGGCCTTTTATTTTCAGCTTTTGCTGGAAGACAACTCTTACCTGATATTCTGCACAGCAATACCTCTGTTTACCAAAATCCATCTAGACCCCTGGGTTTCTGCTCCTCCAAAGGAAAACCAAGGTCATCTCGTTCCTTAACCTCCAAAGATTTCCGTTTAAAGATACCCTATAGGCTAGGGAAACTGGTGGCATAGCGGTTAAGTGCTACTGCTACGGCTGCTAACTAAGAGCTCAGTAGTTCAAATCCTCTAGGGGCTCCTTGCCAACTCTATAGGGGAGTCCTACTCTGTCTACAGGATTGTTTTGAGTCGGAATCTACCAGGACTCAATGGCAGTGGGTTTTTTTGGTTTCTACAGCAGCCTAGAAGTGACAGCCCAGTGAGGGACACAGACAACGTGACAAACAGCATTCAAGATTCTTTTGTGTAAGACTTCCACCAGGTTTGCTGGAAGAACTTCACCTTCTTGGGACAGTGTCCTTATGCATAAACTCATACTTGTGGCAAGTCTCTGTTGCAGATGAGTGTTTCCAATTACCCACCGTATTCGCTTACAAGGTTTCACCGAAGTTGGAGGCACTGTGATGGGTTGCTGGGAACCACTTCACTCTGAACACCAACCCAAGTATTGTCCAGTTTCTAGACAACACTTCCAGATGGCTTTTCTTGTATCAAATGAAACATCTGGTAGATCTTGCTTCTGGCTTATAAAGTACTAAGTCATCGTAAAGTTTACAGCAAGAAAAAATACATAAAAATGCAAAAATTGTTTGCAAAAAACATAAAGTGTTACTATTAGTATCAACTACAATCTCTACTTTCTAGAATCTTCAAGTTTCCTGAGTATCACTTACACCAAAAGATTGGTGCTCTAACATTTTGATTAAAATGTTACTCAAGACCGGGAAGGGAGAGCAGTGGAAGCTGCATATACGTGGGCATGTAAATTTATATGGGAATGTGCATTTTCACCTAGTCATATTAAATAAAAAAAATAAAAATGTTACTAAAGAAATTGCTAACGAAGAAAATATTACAAAACAGGAGACAGAGGCTAGACAGAGGAATCCAAAGCTAAGTGAAATCACCACGAAACAAACATCAATTCTACAGCAATTATGGGAAGTGGTGATACACGGATTCACTTTCTAGGCTTGTTCTCAGGGTGTTAAGTCTGCCCGCTCACACGCCAGCTCTGTCTACCTCACTTCTCGAGATATCCCAGACTGGGCCCAACCCAAACGCCCAGGGAGGCTCTGAGGGAGCATCTGTGCCAGCCACACCCAAGCCACCACACCACTGTCCGGCCCATCCAACCCCCAGGCTACCGACATGGGACCTTCTTCAAACCCCCTGGTAACAAAAGAACACCAACAACCTCACAAATTAGCCTCTTCGTATCTGTAAAATTCACCATCACCTACAGTTAATGGGCAAAACCCAGGAGAAATCCGTGCACATCATCAGTTAATGAATAAATGCACTGGGCACGGAAAGAGGCTTCAATCTTGAAAATAAAAAAAAGGGTCCAACTTCGAAGAGCTTTTCTCCATAGACATACTTCCATTATCCTGGTAACACAGCAGAGATATGTAAGACAGACAGACATTTTTGTGTGTATTATTTTTTATTAACTGGAACACCAAAGTAACCCAAATTTGACATTACAAAAATTTTTTTAATTAAAAAATGCTATACATATTAGATACATATGATACAAGTTTAAAAAACGTCACAGACACTCATACAGTGAAGAGAACGGACTGAGGTGCCAAGTCTTTCACCAGCCTCTCACCTGACTGACCGAGGCCTACACAGTGCTGTCCGCTGGTCATGCTTATGAAGCCACCACTGTTCTACCAGCTGAGTGTGCTGTACTGAGACTTGAGGACAGCGTCACAGACATAAAAATCAAGCGACAATTTAGCACTGCTTCTCTACGCATAACCAGGCCTCACCAGAAAAATTCTGAAGATCTGCTGAGTATTCATTGGACTTTTATTACTTTAAAAATATTACTGCCACATTTCAGAAATTAAGATCCAAGATTTCAATTAAGTCTCAGTGTAGCACTTACGTTTCATAAGAAAACTATCTGAATATCATTAATAAGAACATAGATATTAAATTATTATTAAATTATGCTTTTGAAACACAACACTATGACTATCACTGTTTTCTCAAACTTGTGGAAACTTCATATGTGTTAACTCATGATCCGATCTACCTTGAAAACAGCTAAGGCAATTTTATCAAGACGGCGTCCTGGCGGGACAGTAATTAAGAGCTCAGCTGCTAACTAAGAGGCTGGCAGTTTGAATCTACCAGCTGCTCCTTGGAAACCCTATGGCATTAATTCTATTCTGCACCATGGGGTCACCGTAAGTTGGCACTGACTTGATAGCAACGGGTTTGGGGGTTTTTAGATCAAGATGTATTTTGGCTAAAAAGCTTGCCTCTGCCATCAAACAGCAGTTAAAAGGGAATCACAGATGAAGAAACGTAATTTTAAAACTGCAAAGTATAAATATTCTTCCCTAGGTGTTTTATTTCCCCTGTGGCACTGCTTACCTGCAATAGCATCCACCATTCCCTGGGTGCCTGCCTGACCTGTGCCAGGCGTTTGATTAGACACGTCAACTCACAGAACCAACACTGCTGTGTCCTTTTTATTCCCTTTTTGGCAGATGGGAAAACTGAAGGTTACGATCTAACTGAAGGGTACTAACTGAAGGTATAGCACAGCACTTCCTGTTTCGTCATTAAGTGAAACAAGGAAAGCACCCGAAGGAAACGGGGAAAGCACCTTGGTTCTGGAGTGCTGCCACCTGGTGACATCAATGGCCCCCCGACCTCACTACTGAGGCCCTCCTCCAGCAACACTGATCTGATTGCTACATTCTTGGATCAAAACAGTGGCCTGTCACTAGGGTCTTCTGGACGGATGCTCCTTTATTTGCGTGAGCATCTGAAAAATCTCCTCCTCCCTGAGAGGTCACTGTGCGTAGAACTTCCTAGGGGTTCTCACTGAAGAAACATGCAGCATCCTTCTAATGCTTGACGCTCAACAGGTACTTTTAAGGTCAACAATGTTTATTTTAATAAGGCACTTCTCATTTTTATCTCTTGTCGAAGCTTAAACCGTTCCAGATTTGGAACAGTCTTAATTAAAAAAAAAAAAAAGTTTCCGCTCCAGAGGTAAGCATCAGAAGTGACACGGCGGGAGCCTGCACTGAGAAGCATCCGTCTGCTGGCTCACCATGGGACCACTGCCCCTCCATCCCGCTCGCCCTCAGGCAGTGTCCATGTTAGTAGGGGAAGGTGTCCCCCCAGATAGACACATGTCAGGCAGGGGGCTGAGTTCTTTTTCTAGCAGTGCTCAGCTGACTATTTTTCAGGTCTGCTAACCATGGACTCGTTTTTTGATTTTGTTTCACATATTGGATGTAGAGTTTAAATCGTAGGTTTCAACAGCGATTACAATTAAAGGGCACAATCCTCAAGACTTAAATCAGAGGTGGGCTACTTACTCCTTAGGACTGTTTGAAAACAGTGGGAGATGACAAAATCTCGTCACTTACTCAACAAACGCTTAAGCACTGCTATGTGGCTGGTCTTCTAGTCCAGCAAAAACGCACTGTGAACAGTCTAATGCTCATCAAACCTACACTGGAAATTCTAGCTCGAGGGAATTCATAACCAGGGCTGTGGAGGTAGGAAGCTGGAGTCAAGGAGCTGGTAAGACAAGTCTACCCAACTTGGCTTCTGTAATTCTTGTACAGACCCCTTATTACAACTAAGGAGAAAAATGAAAATACAAAGATCCAGAGATGTGCAGTCTCCAGGTTCCCAGTCCAGTGTCCCTTCTACTACAGGACTCATTAGGATGAGACCTCTTAAAACACTCTGTCATTAAACAAATCCTTGTCATCACACTGACAGCTATTGCTCATCACTGGGGACCAATTTTAATTGTAAATTGCTTCACTACTACCCGATCTGTGCAGTGAGGAAAGTAAAAATCAAGTTTATCGTCAGCCTAAACTCAATCCTGGAAGGAGCAGAAGACAGCATGCCATCTAAAGATCAGTTTTTATTATGAATGTGTAACACACGTGGAAAGCAAAAATTTCCAGTGGTACTGAAAGGTATAAAGTGAAAAGTAAAATCGGCCACCAGAATCCAGGTCCCATAACCTGCATCCCAGAGGCAATCCACGTGTCTCCTAAAATTATCACAGCTGAGAGGTGCCAGTGGGCTCACTAGCTGTCACGTTCCTGTTACCACACAGGCTCCCCCATCAAGAGAATCCAGTGTTGACTGTATCTGGCAATGCCACTTGGGATTAACAATTTGTATTAAAAGATGGTCTACCACAGAAAGTACGAGATACATCTAGTTACCATCCTAGCAAGCAAGGGTCAACGACAGCCCCCCTTGAGACAGACACACTCTACATTAGTCTCCCCTCACCCTGTGACATAACCTGCCGCCCAACTCTGGAGAGCCACGGGGAGAGTGTGAAGCTCAGGCCCAGCAGCAGCCAACCCCAGGGCCAGGGCCACGCACCGCCTCGGGCGGCCCTGCCAACCCACCAGACCGCCAGTAGCATCCAGGAGTTCTTACTAGATCACTAGAAACCAGTCCGGACAGGAGCAAATCCATGCTGTCAAGAAATGCTATCTCCTACAAAGCTGGAGACAGTCTGAAGTTATGTCGGTCCATAAACTTCGTATCAATTCCTTTTCAGAGGGATTAATTTTTTTCTATACCAAAATTAGAATGTACAAATCTAAACTTTTATTCCAGACAGACAGGATTTCACGACTGAAAATGTCTCCCGGACACTCTCAGTAAAGACCAAGGCGCACGTATTTCAAAGGATGGTGACAGTCAGCCTTGGAGAACATTTCAGAGAAGCAAACATTGTTTTTAAAAAACCTAACTTGAGGAAAGGGAAAGTGAACACCAAAGAGCAGCGCACTTACCGAGCAGCGCGACAGGCTGGGTGGCGGGAGGGGTGGGCAGACTGGCGGGAGCAGCAGGCGGCGCGGCGGAGCCGTAGGATTTCACGCTCTCAGCCGGCTCGGCGTCTCCTCTAGCCCCAGACACCACTGTTGGAATGGGATTTCCAATAGATAAGTCTTTTGTAGTGTCTTCATTTATACCAGCGATAGTGGCTACGGGATATAACCACATCATCAGGTGAAGCTGAGTAAGTAACGACCCCCGGAAACACTCTTGACACACTACAGACCCTCCTACTGCTTCACTCTCCCTTCTAATTCCAAGACGACAAGGGGACCCAAAGGAAGAATATGCTTACAGTTTGGGATGCTTATTGGTGGAGTATGAGGAGGAGGAATGGACACTGGTGGAGTTATAGGAGGTGGGGGTCCAGGAGGAAGAAAACCTACAACAAGGAACGGAACATCAACCTCTGCAGGCCACCTCACATGGTCTCTAGAAGGACGGCTCCCCAGACGTCACATACCTGGTGGCAGATGCATGGGGTTGAATCCCGGGCGCAAGAAGGGTGGCGGTGGCGGTGGCGGAGGCACACCTGGGCCAAAGCCTGGAGGCGGGATGCCCAAAGGAGGCGTGAAGGTGGGGGGCTGCAGTGCACCCACCACAGGAGGACCTGGCTGATGCGGTGGGACCTAGAGACAAAGAAAAAGGAACCCATCTCTACTGCCCCACACTCACACGGCACACCGTGATCAGGGAAAGGGCAAGCTGCTCGACAACTAGTTTGTGCGGGTGCTTCTCCCACGGTGGCTAAGCAAACACACTAGCTCAGAGGTGATACATTTCTCTGCACTCACCAGATCCATATCAATCCCATTCTGTGGTAAGTTTATGAGAGCAAATTCACGTCTATTTCAGCACCATCTGCTGGTGTCTAGCAGGACATGACATGCCTTATAAGGTTCCATGGTCTGTGTAAATTATCTGGGAAACCACACCAGGATCACACAGTGGCTACTACCACAGGTCCTGGAGTTGGACTGCCTGGCACTCCCCTTAGCTAGCTGTGACCTTGATCAAGCTCTTTAACCTCTGTAGACTCCAACGCACTCATCAGAACAGAGAGAAGGCAGACCTGACATGATTACAGGGGTTAAACGAGTGAAGCCACCCCAGGAGCAAGGCCTGGAGGGGGACGGTCCACATCACAGAGAGGAAACCAACCCTTAACGTCCACTGCTGAGTGTGAACACCAGCGTGGAGCCCCACCCCCAGCTCTGCCAGAGGCCAGACCCTGCTTTCTTCGGTGGCAGGGTGCTGGGTGGACCACAGAGCCTCTACACAGCATGCACCATCCAGGGAAATGGCATTGGATTAGATGGCTTTCATTCACTCATTAAAAAATTATAGCACCAGCTAAATTCAGAGAAAGCAGCTCTCTTTCCCTCCAAGCAGATGGCCGCTGGGTCCATATCCAGGGTCCCTCAGAGCATAAAGTCTCCAAAGAACAAATGCCCAATGCGGGGTGAGGGGGGAAGACTAAGCAAAATGCATGTGCCTGGGACACTACAAAGTAAGGCACATTGAATAATATATGCAGATGTAATAATACACACAATATGAATTTATTCTGGTTTTGTGAACATTTATAAAAACGTGTTAGTTTATAAACAAACCCGATGTACCAGAATTAAAAAAAAAAATGCAGTATGTACTCCTCTATCTTTGACTATGAATCTAGACACAGGTCAGTAACCAATCTTTATACACAAAGATTTCCCAAGGGATCACTGTGACACTTCAAGGTTTACCTAACTGTTCCAAGTCTCACCTGTGGAGGCGGTACTGTTATAGGTGCAGGAACAGGCATAGGAGGGACGGGAACAGGCAGGGCTTTCGGTATGGGAGACGCTGGGTCTGTGGGGACTGTTTCCGCCCCTCCATTCTGAGCAACTTCATTCTCAGGCTTCTTGGGAATTCCCTTCCAATCTATGTGAGTTAAGAAAATTTAACAATAAAAGTTTACTACTTTCATTTTAGAACTCTAAATCTAGAAATGATTTTTTTTTTAAATATTAATTATAGACAAAACCCAGCAAGCCACCAAAGAGTAATTCCAACATTAACTTGACAGATGACTTACAGTAATGTGTGACAAAGTAAACACGTGAAAAGACCCCCTTCCACGGGCTAGCCATTGCCTTAAGCACATCACACAGGCAGTCCTGTTCGCTCCCTTCCTCCCGGAGACAAGAGGAAGTGACAGCGACCCACGACCGTGGCCTGGCTAACCACACCTCCAGATCCTCCGCTTGCTGAGCACTCCGGGGGACACCCCCCACCCCGTTTCAGCAGCCACCCTCTGCTGGGCCAGCGGAACTCTCCTCCCCTCTGTGACAGTCCTCTTTGCCTCCACCCCTTCCTCTTCCTCTCCCCGCCCTCCGCCCCTTCCTGGGGGTGCTGCTGCAGCCTGCTCCTCACCCAGCCTCACCAGCAGAGGGCTGGGAAGCCCGGGCCCCCAGCTAAGTGACGCGGGCACCTCCAAACATTACTATCACCGTATTACTAGGCTCAAGTTGCTCTAATGTATCCAGAAGTGTTTCTTTCACAGTTGTGATGCACAAGAAGATAGGCTGCACACTAGGACAAGCATGTGACTAACTGACCTGAGACAGCAACCCAAACTAACTGTTCAGACTTCTGTACAAACTTGCCTTGCTCATGGACGTGGGGACAGAATTCATCTGTGCTCAAGGACCGCCTGTGCACATGGGTTTATTTAACTCTCATAACCCTCTCAAACACTTTGTATAAATGCTGCTACTTCAACTTCAGCAAGCTGAAAAGCTGTCAACCACTTGTCTGGGTTATACACTCAGTAGGCAGCCGGGCTGTGACCCAACCCAGACACCTGCAGCCCTTGAGTCTATGCTCTCAGTTACAACACTAGATTGTCTCCAGTATTAAAACAGCAGCAGCAATAAAGCTAGTGAAACACCCACTATCTCCTGAACAAATGTCCCCTCATACTAAAGAGCACCTCAGTTAACCTTCAATCTATTGCCACCTACTTCCAGGTCAAATGAAAAACAAGCAGCCCGTCTTTTGGTCTGCCTTCTGAGGCCCCGTTCCACCAGCATTCTCCTCTGCTTTCCAGTTCTCAATGGGCCCTCCACTGGACCACGAGCTGCGAGGGAGCTAGGAGAGGTGACTGGACATTTCACTGTCCCATTTTCTGTCCCTCAGACCAGAGCCTTTCAGAATGCCTGGTACAGAAAAGGTCCCTGACACCTGTCAGTGGAAGCCCCACACGGAGGGGACAGGCACAGAGGCTGCAGCCGTGCCTGAAGCTACCCGCGGCGGCCCCTCTGCTCTGCCATGCCACGTCCTCTTGGGGTCCTCTTCGACTTGCTGCTGGCCTCCGAGCCATGGCCCTACATTCTAGTCCTGCTGCCAACCAGCCTCTTGAACCCTCAGGCCTACCCGTAACAGCACTTTTCAGTCTTCCTGCCTCCTGCTGCCCTGGACACTGAAGCACGGCCCGAGGAATTACTAGGACACATGGGATGAGAACCCCGCACCAGCAACACCAGCAATACTCGCCTGAAGACTCCTCTCGCCTGTGAAGTTTTCCACAGTGGAAAGTCCACCTAACATAGGAGAATGAAGCAACTACTTCTCGGGTGTTGGCATCTCTCCCAGCAGATGCAAAGTACATGAGGACAAAGTACATGCTGGCTTTATTCACTACCGTTTCCTCAGTTGGTAATGGGAAGAGACTGGTACTTAGCTAGTACTTGAGAAATCTCAAAATTTCCTTTCTAATGAAGAGCATAAACAGGACGTTTGATATACCCAGTACATTACCAAGTACCCAGAGAAATCTTAGCAGAAATTAGATACTATGTTACCTGGGTTAAGTGTATCACTGTCCAACATTCCTCCTTCACAAAAACTCTCCAGTTCCTCAGGCTTGACTTTGTCCCAAGGAATATAAGTAACACCAAGCTCAACATCCCAATACTGCTTGTAATCTGCCTTTATTCCTTTGTTTAAGGCCCACGCA
The DNA here is from genome assembly GCA_028571685.1 of Heterohyrax brucei. Classification (NCBI taxonomy): domain Eukaryota; kingdom Metazoa; phylum Chordata; class Mammalia; order Hyracoidea; family Procaviidae; genus Heterohyrax; species Heterohyrax brucei. The sequence continues at coordinate 78,735,594 of CM053148.1, read as the reverse complement.
ATCTATGTCACCAACAGTTAAAAAAAAGAGAAGAAAAACCAGCTGTTAAGTCAGGAATGTTAATTATCCTCCATCGCTCTAGTCACATCATGCCCACCCCTCAAATCACCTGAGGCCCATTTCAAAAGCGCTGCGGTGCTCTCAGCTGCTGATCAAGAGACTCAGTCCTTTAACCTTGGGGTTATAACACTGAGGAAACACTAACTTGATCTGACATCTCTGAAAAAAGCTCAGCTGTTTCTAGGAGGCAGACTACTACTGGTGCACTCACGTCCTTTTCTCTGTCTTTGGTGCATACTGAAAACCTGTTGCCATCGATTCAACTCCGACTCACAGTGACCCTAGAGGACTGAGCAGCATCGCCCCACGGAGTTTCCCAGGTGCGCCTGGCGGACCTGAACTGCCGACCTCTAGGTCAGTCTCCTAGCACTCAACCACGGTGCCACCAGGATTTCCTAGTGCGTGTGTGTCACAGTGAATTTTAACGTGAGCGGGCAAACTTAGGACGACAGTGTGGACAGTTAAACATGTTTGGAACAACAAAATATTGTATTAAACAAAATCATCTTTAAAGCACTAATTACTTTGGGTCCAGCCACTTACATTTACAAAATAAATGCTGCCACGCACCCAAAATTCCCATTTCTATGTTAAAACAACACTGTATTTCTAACACAGAACCATTACACTTGTCAAGATGAGTATCAAATGTCTCTGTCCCAAGTCTTTTCTAAGCCCCAAATTAGTTTGAAAAGCCACCTACTAGATTTTTAGAAACTGAATAATGAAGCATAAAACCATACCTTTATGGATTTCTGGTTCACTTTATAGTTTCCTCGGCTCAGTTTCTGCAGGGCACGATAAGCATCTTGCCTGTGAACCATGACAATATAGGCACAACCCCTGGGAGGAATCATCTGCTCCAAAAACATTTTAACAAGAGATGACGATGACAACAATGATAAACACCATCAAAGGAAAAAGCAGTGAGCTAAAAACACCAAGTAACCACTTCTGACAACCCATGCTCCCAACATTCCCGGCCAGCTTTCTATAATCAGATTAATTCCATTTACTGTAAGAACATAAACCAGCATTTTAGGTCAGGTCTCCATCGGCAGTTATTAATGAATCTACACTCACTGCTACTGAGGTAATTCCAACTCATAGTGACCTAAGAGGACAGAGAAGAACCGGCCCCCAGTTTCTGAAGGGCAGCTGGGGGATCTGAACTGCTGATCTGCTGCCATTCAGCAGTTGAGCTCTTAACCGCGCCCCCCCACCTCGGCAATGAACTGCCACGGTCCCTCAAGCTTTGTCACATCAAGACTTGACCAGAAATAGGTTTTACATTACCACATGGCTCTCTAAGAAACAGTTAAACACAAACACCTAAACTCTGGCAGCAGCCTCTATAAACCTTGGTGCACGATAACTTAAGCCTCAAGTCCTTAAATTCTTAAAAATCACATGAATCACATGTGTCTACTATCATTCAACTGCTTAATAAAATACTCACATTAATCGACTCAATGGGACCAAACTCCTCCAGGAGACTGGCAACATCCTGCTGTGTTGTTCTTTTGTCCAGCTGTCCAACCCAGAGCGTAGTACTGCAAACTTAACATGATAATCACAAAACACACACACTTGTAAATAAGCGGCACTGTTTCTCTCACATGAAAAAAATCATTCTATATAATAAACCTAACTGAGCCATATGATACCATCTGGTTAAATGGTGACTTCCACACACTTTAAAAAGTTCTACAAAAACTGTGTGTGTACTTACAAAACTGAACCATGACAGTGAAACGTATACCTAAGAGTTGGAAAAAAATAGGCCATTTTGGGGACGGTTTTAAAGATTTCCATTTCAGGAAACTGAGGCGAGAAAAGCAGTCCACTGGCAGAGAGTCACCCTAGTGTGAAGAGCAGAGGCAGGCAGGCCATCAGCCCAAGTACCACGACCATGCACTTCAGTGCTTTTGTTCACTAGGGTTAACTGTCCTCCTCCAACTCTTCTGAGTTTATGGGCTTTCCTTTTATGCTGTGTCCTTAGCAGCAAGGCTTATAGGGTCACAGGTGTCACAGATTACCCTGGTCAGACACTCCACCAACATCTTGCTAACGGTTACTGACTTGGATCAAGAAGGTATCCAGTACCTTTTACCAAAATACTCTTAAGACGCTGATGAGATTCAGGAGACAATGCAAACTAGTGCATTCTGCAAATTTTAAATGTCTATAAAAGAGGATATAACTAATTCTGGCATTTTTTCCCATTGTACAGAGAAGACCTAGTTAATGACTTTTTGTATCTCACACCTTAGATCCAAGAACTGACCAGTGATTACTGACAGCTGTGTTCACACCTAACTGCTGCCTCCCAGAAGTGGTCTGAGCTCCAACAGTCAAGGTCAGGGTGCTGGCAGTAACGCACACACAAGAATACCTAAAGGTGTACTCCAGTCAAAACGTGACGCAGCCACGACACTCCATTTATGGCTTTGCTAGCAATTATGAAACCCTGAAACCCTGACGTGAAGAAAAGAAAGAGGCAAGTCTGAGCACACAGGTTACACACCACTTGCAGTTTCTGGTTTGATCTGAGGAAGCCCTTTTTGTCGGCGTTCCCTCTCTTTCTCTCGATCCCGTCTCTCCTGGGACCGGGACCTAGGGGAGTGTCGGCGCCTATCCCTGGATCGAGATCGAGAACGTCGATGACGAGATCTTCGAGATCTGGAACCAGATCTAGATCGTCTTCTTTTTGGTGATCTGTTTTCATGGGAAGAAACAGCATATGCAGAGAAAACAGAAAATGTTCCTGACATACATTAATTTGAAAAAGAAAATACACAGCCAAGTAGTTTAATGTTTGGGTGTGTGAGAATGACAGCAAGGAATTTATTTTAAAGGATTTTTAACATGCTCACAGTTCAAAACACCAAAACCAAACTCACTGCTGTCGAGACAAGTAGGACCCATGGTTATCCCACAGGACAGAGGAGATCTGTCCCATAGCTTCCAACGAGCACTTAATGGATTTCAACTGCTGACCTTTTGGTTAGCAGACACAGCTCTTATCCACTATGCCACTAGGGTTTCCCAGAGTTAGAAAACCTACATATAATTCAAACCAGGTAAATAAGATTTCTAGTTTATCCAAGTATCTCTCATCTTCAGCCCCTCTAGTACTACACTCAGTGTAAGAAGCTGTTTTTCTCAGTAATATAGTTTCTACTTGTTATCGATCTTCTGAGTGAAGTCATTTTTTGTAAGCAATTAAAAACATAACCCAATTACACTTTACGATGTACTTATTACCCTCTCGCTTTTTTGTTGGTTGACATAGCTGTAAAGAAGTGTGAATATCTAATTCTTATATAATATTCATATTGTGTATCTATATACCAGCAATACGGCAACTCAAAGGACAAGGTGGGAAGACGACCGAGGGCCACAGGGTGTCCTGGTTTGTTTCCATGCTTCTGTCCCACTACTCCACACACTCAGACATACATTCCCAGTGTCTGTATTAACACCCTGCAGGTGAGAAACTAACCAATCTGATTTTAGTTTCCACGTTTCCTAAAACGTGGATGGCTGGAAAAACACTTCCTATAAATTACCTGGATGCTGACCTAGATCTCGATTTTCTGTTATCAGAAATATGTCGCTTAACTTCTTGAATACAAGGTTGTTCCACTTCCATTTCCTTCAAAAAAAGAATAAAATGAAAAATGTAAAAATTATAAACAGAGGCAAAAGGCCACAATCTAACAAATGCTAAACTAAAATTTTCTTGCCCCAAAACACTTCTTTTTAGGTTACTTTGGACCAAATGAGTGTTTATTAATGACTGGTCGTTGCTACAAAAAACCCTTTTATATAGTTCACAAGATCAGTTCTGGTCAATTACACATCATCTGAACATGTCATCATGTAACATGTCAAAGAGCTTCCGGTTAATTAAGCAGTCAACACCCTCCGTTCCCATGGAACCCTCTGGAAGTTGGTAGCACTGAGATGCTCACTCTTGACATGAAAACCTTGGGACAGAGAGGGTTTAAGACACACATGTCTGTATCTCAGTCACACTGACCAAAACCTAGCCAACCACCCGGGCATGACACGTTACCTGCCGATGCGCCCTCTGGGTAAGCGGCTCGCTCGGTGCCTGGAAAGCGCCCTGGCAGGGCTGGTGCACGGGTGGAGCAGGGGGCATCGTTGGCGGAGCCATGGGAGGAAACGGGGGTGTTGGAAGCAGCCCGAAGCTTGGCATCTGCCCATTAGGAGGCAGCGAGACCTGTTGTTTTTAAAGTGTAAGCATAGTTTTTAAATGACAACTACCAAAGACAACTTGGAAAACAATTTAACCACTTTATATTAAACTGTATTTTTTTTTCATTGTGCTTCAGGTAAAACAATTTTCAAGCCACCTTGTTTAGACAAACTCTGCACAGCTCAGAGTGTTCTGTCAGAATTCACTGTAGGGGCAGGTGATGCTGTCCAACAACGGCCACACACTCAGCCTTTACCACACCCCAGTACAAAGGTTAGACAGCATACAAGTCACTTCAGAATTATGATCTAATCGGGTTTAGATATGCAGACATGTTTACATGTTGAAAGAGACCACTCCGCTCATATGAGGAAGACCTGGGCTGGAACAACGTTGAGACTTCTGGTGGATGCGTGGCCAGGAACAGCAAGTTTCAGGCTCACGCTGGTTTGCTCACTCCAAGGGAAGTGTCCTCCAACATTGCTACCGTCAGGGTTTAAAATGTCACGAGAGTGAACCACAACCTCACACACTCCTCCACGTGCCATTCAAACACCAACACAACCTAAGAACAATCAACTTTCAGTAACCGCGGAACACCTAGATGTAAGTGCCCAGGTTTTCTTATTTTAAATAGGCTTATAAAGTAACCTGCAAACTTCATCAGTAAGTTGTGAAAATCATCACATCAATTTCTTATTACCCAACATATACAACAGACCAAGCAGCATCTGGACAAGGAACTGAGTTCCTTCAGAAGAGGTCTGTCAGGACCTTTTCTAAACTCAGGCTACGAAGGTGCCGCTTCAACGTCCACTTTTACCACAGACCCATTGCACAATTACATGAAAAACACAGACTCTCTAGAGACTGACAATACCTCTGGGGCAGTGTACAGAAGCTGTATTTTAAAAAATGTCCCCTCCTTGCCCTTGTAATTTCAAAGCACAACCAACCGTAGAAAACTCTAAATTACAGGGTTTACTGAATTAAAGTCAATGAACAAATCTCTACTAACGTCCCTCAATTTCCTAGGGTACTTTGTCCCTGCTACTCCAGATCTCAAACCGTATTTCCTGACAGTGTCAAGAGATGAACAATAATTCGATGGAAATGAATGTTTACGGGAGAGAGTGCTGGCTCTCTAAGAGGGAACGCATGAAGCTGACAGTTTTTACGACAAAAAGAAAGCGGCCCTACTGAGTCGGTGAATTCCATAAGGGACAAGATGCCTAAGTGTCACAAAACTGAACCCAGTTGTACACTAACAACATGGGTGCCTCTCTGGCAACACTTCTCAGTGGGACAGCTGAGGGGCCCCCACAGCCCTAGCAGTCAGGCGGGGGATGACTGAAGCCTTGAAGGACCACCACAGTCAACCTCGGAACGCCTCTAAAGCACCGATCACACAGCGTTTACAGGCAGAGGCCGTGCAGGGGACGATACAACAGACCAATTCCTTGACTCAGAAACATCACCCCTCTTCAAACACTTTTAACTAAACCATCTATTATTAAAACATGAATATGTAATGACACTTATCACCCTTATTTTAAGGACAGAAGGGAGTGCCAACAGTCTCTCTCCAAGTTGTGCTGCTCAGCCAATCACGCGGTTCACCAACAGCGCTGTGTGGAGTACACACCACAGTGCGCGCTAATGGACAGGCCTGAAGTTCGCACAACGCCGCCGCAGGATGAACACCTCTACCTGGTGGGGCCCCGGCTCCTGCTGCATCCCCATCATACGAGGCGGAAACTGATCCACGTTCTGATGCTGCGGATACGCCGGCTGCTGCACGCCGTCTCCAGGAAACCCACTGAATAAAATGAGATAGCCTTTTTCACATTCAAAAGCAAGTAAGATATATGCCACAGAAACAAAGACTGTCACTTAGGGGCTATTAACAATCAACATGTTACTGAATCCCGTCTGAACATGAACTGACACACTCAGCATTACTCCCCACAGACGTTATATTTTTCTGGTTGCTGCTGTAAACCTGACAGGATGTCTCCTTATCTGGGAGAAGCCCCAAAACATCGCCTCAATTTTACAAAATGACATCTAGAGATGAAAACCAATTCTGCTGCAGAATCTCACACACACACTGCTCCCCCACAAGGATTCCCTCTAGAACCACTGAGAGGCTCAAAGAGGGGACGTACAATGGTGTCTGAGGAGGAGAAGTGGCAGGGGCAGCAGCGACCGGGGCGGCAGCGACTGGGGCGGCAGCAGCAGGAGGGGCGGCAGCAGGAGGGGCTGTGGTGGCGGCAGCAGCGGCCGCAGTAGCAGCGTCTTCTTTCTTTGATTCTTCCATAGCTTCCGGCTCATCGTCGTAATCGAATCTATCAAGCAGCTTCTGCAATAAGTATGTCAGTTTTCCATTTGAAAATTCAGACTGTGACCCACTGCATAAAAATGTTACAGAAACCACAGATCTGGAATAGTGATGTCAGTATTCCAACTGAAAATTCAGACTGTGATCCACTGCACAAAAACATTACAGAAACCACAGATCTGGAACAGGGATCAGTTTTCCACTTGAAAATTCAGACTTCGATCCACTGCACAAAAATGTTACAGAACCCACAGATCTGCAACACAGATGCCAGCTTTCCATTTGAAAATTCAGACTGATCCACTGCGCAGAAACGTTCCAGAACCCCCAGACGCATCCATCAAGCATAAGCCCTCCGCACTGCTGCGGACAATGGCCATTCTCCATGTGCAGGTTTTTACTACTTTGTGCTCCTTTCATAGTTAATTTAGCAGTGTCAATATTTTACTAAAATACTCCTTTTCCTAGACTAAAAACTTCTGGTACTTCATACATATCAGAACAGATGTACATTTTGAGTCAACTGTAAAAATTCCAAAAAGACTGTCTTACCCAGTCACCCAAGAGGCTGGAAAGCCTGGTGGTATACTGGTTAAGTGCTATGGGCTGCTAAACAAAAGGGCAGCAGTTTGAATCTGCCATGCACTCCTTAGAAACAATATGGGGCAGTTCTATTCTGTCCCATAGGGTCGCAGCGAGTCATAAGAGACTCAATGGTATGGGGTTTTTGGTTTATAAATGTCCAAAGAAAAGTGTCCATATGCTGCTAGCTCAAGAACATACTAACGTGAAAAAGAACCAGGTCTCGAACAAAGTTACTGACACACAGGCCAAAAGCATGAAGTCTCACATCTGCGAACTTTCTTAGAGCTCCAGGGATTTTCTAAGAAAGCTTATCTTGAACACTTCCTACTGTGTTAGGTGGATGATGTTAAGTAGTCTTTTCTTTTTACAGACAAGGAAACTAAGGCTCCAGTGACTAGAATTAGTCTACTACTAGAATTGGTCTACTGGACTTCAAAGTCCTAAAGTTTTTTCCCTCCAACAAGCAGCCTTTTCTCCCCAGTTGTGCCCCTTCTGCTCAGGAATTTCAAGCTCAAATCCCTCTCCCCGCATTGTTCTGTGACAGTTCTTTTGAGTAACTCAGGTCCTACTTCACTGAACCACTGATTTTTACATCAGAGTCCTCTGTGTGGACACAGTGTGTACGACTAAACCCAGGAAACAGGTGTCTCAGGACAGAGCTAATATCCGTTTCTTTACAACTCTAGGTGAGTGAACTAGTCTTTTCTAAACACCCACTGTGGTCCGGGCACTTTCTATTTTACATAAAGTAGCTTATTTAACGCTCACAACAACCCTAAAATACAGCTACTACCATCCTTTTACGTGAGTGCACACTGAGCATTTACATGACTCAACATCAAGACGAAGCCAGTAAGCGAGGCGAGTCAACATCAAAATTTGGTTGGGTCTAAATCGCCTACAAAAGAAAAAGCTGTGACCTTTGCGGCTTATCACAAATAGATACTTTTCTTCAAAGGCTGGAAGATTTACATCTATTACTTTGAAAAGACTTAGGCAATTAAAAAATAAACCAGAAGCTAAAAGAAAAAAATTCTCTTTTTAGGGTTACTTTTTCATAAAACAGGCTCTATGAAGCAGTTAAAATAAACAACTTGTTCCTATTAACTGAACAAGCTTAAAATAGACCTTTTTCATCAAAGGAAAAGCAAAGAATTCCATTTTTTAAATAGGATGCAGCTAGCGATTGGCCAGCCCACTAAAGATAAAATATTAAAGAAATTAAAATTCAAACTAATAACCAGATAAGGATGTCCACCTCACATCATCCAGCCTTTTCCTGGCTGTCCTGGCTGCAAGCACAGTAAGGAAAAGAAACAACTACGGGTGTCAAAAAGAGCCCTGAGGGCATCAAGGTTAAGCCCTCTGCTGCTAACCAAAAAGGCAGTTGTTCAAAGCCACCAGTGGCTTATGTATGACAATCAGCTTCCGTACAGAGAGCCGTGAGGTGCAGCTGAGTCGGGTCTAACCCACGGTGACACCACACACAACAGGAGGCCACAATGCCAGTCCCGAGCCCTCCCTGGAGACCTACGGTGCAGCTCTGCTCTGCTCTGTCAGGGTCAGCAGGAGTCAGAATCAACTCAGCAGCAGTGGATTTGGGTTTTTATGGTTACAGATACTGAAGAACAAAAGTTCAATTTAGGAGTTACCTAGAAAATATTGACCATTTACGAAGATGAGCAAAAACCAGCTGTTTCCCTCTATAGAATCATTAACCAAATAAAAAATGTTGTACAAGACTAAATGCTGAAGAATAAACTTAGCAGAAAATGTAAAAGACCACATGAAGAAAGCAATGAGAGAGATCTGAATAAACGGAGATTCTGTATAAGCCATCAGTCCTTTCTAAATTTTACCTATAAATTCAATTGATGCTAAAGATCATCTAAAAAAGCTTACAAAGAGTCAAAGTTTTAAAAAAACCGTGAAGCTACTCCACAATAAAACGCGGTGTGACGATGCAGAAATACATCAGTGGAAGAGGAAGAGTCCAGAGACAAGACACCCACACGTGGGCAACTGGAGTAGGACAAAAATACACCAAGAAATCCCTGCCCGACCCATGGCTGTCAAGCTTACTCCACTTCAGACACCCGAAAGGGCAAGAACAGAAAGTACTTTAAAACAGTTACCTTCACAAAACACAATAAAAAAACAGAAGACTAATTTGACGAATAATTTTTTGCTGCTGTATTGCCAAGACTCCATGTTAAAAAATGGGCAAAGATAAAGACATGTAACTCACAGAAAACACAGCACTGTAAAAAGGAAGCAACTTCACTATTAGATATCATTTTGAAGCTACAAATATTAAAAACTAAAAAAAAGCAAAAGTACACAGACCAAATAGTGTCCACACCATCACCGGCAAAAACAAGGAAAAAGGGTATTTAACACTCCTGGTGACATAGAAGATTGGTCTAGTATTTCTGGAGGACAATTTGAAAGCATTCTTTTTTCAAAGGCTGGATGAAATAAGAGGGAATTCACTGAAAAAAAATACATGTAGAAATGAATGCACTATTTTAGGGTGGTCCATAAATTTTTTAATTGTACTTCAGCCAAGCAGTGTACAATTTTTTGTCTGTCATACAAAAACTTACACACTCATTATTACGTGATCCCAGCTGCTCTTTCCACACTGTGACAGTACACACTTCCTCTCCTCCCTGTATTTCCGACATTCAACCAGCTCCTTTCCCCTCTGCCCTCTCATCTCCCATCTGGACAGGAGCTGCCCAGTTAGCCTCATGTTCCTATTTAAGCCAAGAAGCATGTTCTTCGCCAGCATCATTTTATGTCTCATAGTCCAACCTAATCTTTGTCCGAGGAGCTGGCTTCAGACTAACAGAGTCTGCAGATTGTGACTTCTAGGGTCCCTTCAGTATCAGATCATTCAGTCAGTTCTTTCTACGTGACTATGAGTTCTGTACTCCACTTTTCCCTTGACCATATGGACCCTCTGTGGTGCTCCCTGTCACGGAGATCACTGATGGTAGCTGGGCACCATCTAGGCTGATGCGGTCTCTGACCTACGTGGCGCTTCCTGTCTCTTGGACTTATCTTCTCCTTATGTCTCTGGTGTCTTTCCTTCTCTCTTGTGTATATTATTTTTAACCCAGCCCATCTATTTCAAAGAATCTACCATATTATACAGGTAAAGGAACACACAAATGTGTTACGTGAGCCATGTATGTTCATGTATAACTGTAGGCATATATATATTCAATGCTTTTATGTGTGCCACTTATATGACTGCATGCACAGAACACACAGGGAGCAGTCAAGTATACTTCCTAGACACCCCAAAACCCTGTGGGGTTGAGTCACTGGGTGCAAAAGTTCAGGACCATGGTCTTGGGGGACACATCTACGTCAACTGGCATGTAAGCCCATGAAGATGACGTTCTATGTCCTAGGGTAGTGAGCAGCATCTGGGGTCTTCAAGGCATGTAAGCTGCTGCCTAAGATGTCACTCTGGGTCTCTCCTTCTCACCCACAAAGGACAATGAAGAAGACAAAGGTCTGAGAAAAAACAATCAGTCACCAAGACACCAGGACTAACATCCTCTAAGAATGATAACCCCCACTAGCCCGAACTCAGAAAATCCAGATGGTGTCTGGCTATCACTACTAACCATTCTAACCAAGGACCCAACAGAAGGTCCCAGTTAGAGTGGAAGGAAAACATAGCAGAAAACTCCAGTTCCTAAAAAAGCCAGACTTACTGGCCTGGGAGCCCAGAGGAACCCTCAAGAGATGCTAGCCCTAAGATAGGCCTTGAACTTGGAACCAAAGCCACTCCTAGTGGATATCTTTAATCAAAATAAGAGATCGGCTTATAAAATTATACTATTAACAATGAATACCGTACTTGCTCAAGCAATCTTAAGACCAAATGGTTGGAAGGGAAGCCAGTTAACAGAAACAGAACAAAAGGAAGAGAAATAATGACAACACTGACACACTGTAAAAAACATAATCAATTCATGGTCCAAGCTCTAATTGTTATATGGAAACCTAACTCGTTATGTAAACCTTCACCTAACAGAGACACTGACACACACACTATAGAAAACCTTCCCAGGTGTACACCAAAAATGTTAAGGAACACACAAGCCTCACATTCACTGCAGTAAAAACAATGCACGACAAACTCCATGTCTGGCAAAAGAGGATGATACCAGAAAGAATGTGCTTACAGCATGGAATGTGACGCACCATGAAGAATCACAAGGCAGCTACGTGCTAATCTACAAGGATGAGTACAGTTATTATTTTTCTTTGAAAAACACACCTACATAGGAAATATACTGTAGGTCCCATTCTTAATAAAACTCTTTTCTAAAAGACCCTGCATACAGAAACTTACACTGATAGACGCATGGAAGCAGTCCAACAGCACGCACACAGAATCTGTCGGATGCAGTGTTGACGACTGATCTTTTTTCTTGATAATTTTCAGTATTACCTGCATGTTTCTCTGTAACATGTATTCCTTTTGTGCTCAATAATTTGGCCAACATCCTTTTAACGATCCATTATTAATAAAGCACTAAGATGATGAAAATCAGTATGTAGGAGTAACCAGATAGACTCTTAATTTATACTACTGACAGTAATGGCGTTTTGTAATTACAATACTGGAAAGAATCTGATTTTAGACTGCTGAAACCACAGCCATCACTGAAGGCTTTTCCGGTTTTTCTGTACTGAAAAGGTACAATGAAATTTTATGTAACTACAGTCTCAATACTCAATAGACAAGACAAAGAACAGGTGAGAGTCAAGCCGCCTGGGTGGAACTCCGACACGAAGCCCTGAGCCATGGCCCTGAGCCATGCGCGTGCGCCACAGCTGCACCCTTCCCGGCCGCCTCTTCGATGTGCCTCGCAATCCTTTAAGGGCTCAACTGAGTGGCCAGAAGACACTGAACGAGTCCAAACTCCCAGGTTCAACGTGTGGTAGTCAGTGCGAATTTTCTTACTTCCTCCACTGTTTTTGCAATGAGCATACATTAAATCTATCATTAGAAAAAGTAGTATGTTTTGATTTTGAGAGAGGGAAAAGTCCTCAAATCACAGAAAAGGAAAATGAACAATCCACAGACAAATCACCGAAGGGACGATCGTCCCTGCTCCCTGAGTGCTGGCTCTCGAGGCGGGAGGGGTGGGCCCCGTGAGGCCTGGTTACCTTGTCAAAGGCGGTTTTTTGCTCCGGAGGGGGGAGGGCAGCTTTCTGTTCGGACGGCTGTGCAGGAGCTGTCTTGAGCTGAGCAGTGAGGGCCTGGACCTGAGCCATCACAGCGTTGTCAAGGGTGGGAGACTGGGGTTTTGCAGGCTGCTGAAAAGTCTGAAGGATCTGCTGAAGCTTAAAGAACGATAAACCACATCACAAAGTATAATCACAGCATCAAAAGTTAATTTACTAAAAAACAAACAAAATAAAGCCTTAACTGTGACTCAAAATAGCAAAGGTACCGTGTAAACATTGATGAAAAGCCCACTTTTCAATAATGGTAAAGTCTGTGATGCATGAATACATCAAGGACACAGTGTGTGTGGCGCAAGGTTAAAAATAACTGCTGGTAACAGCCATGATACGAAAACACCAGTGAAGAAGAGAAAACACACTGTAAATTGTGAGTAAGGTCAGTATAAGTTTTCTAGAAAAATGGAAAAAAACGTCCCCCATTCAAATAAATATGAAATGAGCCATGTCAGAATATGAGCAAGGATGCCCCCAGCCACCTCCCAGTTGTGAAAGCTGTCTCAAAAGGGGTGATACTGCTTCCGCATGAGCCACCCCTCTTTCCCCTTCACACTCCCCGACTACCCACCCCTACACCACGCTCTCCCTGGTGAGGGCAGAGCCAAGGAGGAGACACATCTTCTCCCTTGAATGGGCTCACTGATTAAAGCCAACTGACGACAGGATTGAAGTGCGAAAAGCTCGCATCTTTGGGGAGGTGGTTTACCTGCTGCCCCTGAGTCGTCTGGAACAGCTGGGCCACAGCAGCAAAAGCATCAGAGCTGGGCAACTGCGGCACGGCCGGTACAGAGTTCGCAGTGACTGGTGGAGGCTCAGAAGAGACCTTCACTGGAGGGGGAGGCGAACCTTCAAAAAAAAAAAAGTTGGGGAGGGAACATTTAAGGTCTAAGAAAATGTTAATGTACGAACTTCTCAAATTTTACCCAGTTTCTACACTAAAATAAAACTCCATGCAGTGTAGAATACATCACCACACACAGACCACGGTACTCCAGAATTTCCACTACAGCACCACATGGTAAGCAGCCCCGGCAGCATGCTGCTCTAACAGCTCAGCTGGGAACCCCAAGTCAGCTGTTCAACTCCCCCAGCCACTCCTCAGAAACCCTACAGGCAATTCTGCTCTGTCCTATAGGGTCTCCACGAGTCACAGCAACACGTCTATTGGTTTCCAACATACTATACATGTGGTGTAGTAGAATTTATGCTCTAAGAAGACCAGAAGAGCACATTTTTATTAAATGTCAGAATCATGGCAAGCAGATCACAGCTTCTAAGATGTAAAACAAGTATTTTTTCTCACGGGAAAATTCCACCCAAATCAAAAGACTGAGTTTTCATGCCCAACACACTTGACCCCACACACATACCCTCATTATTAGCAACGCTTTCTGCTACTGGGGCGGCATTACTGGTTCCCGCTGCCATGTCCAAAAGAGGCTGAATAATTTCAATTTTAAACACTCCATTTTTCTGCCAAAGGTTTAGTACACGAACTATTTTACTCTGTAATGTGTGAGAAAACACAACTATTAGTATAAATAATTCACTGTATCTCTTATAAAAAAAGAGGAAAACTCCCTATGTAGACATTCCCATTGTTATTAAGTCAGTCCCTAAACAAATACAAACAAAATCCCCCATCAGAATTACAACCTGGTTAAGCTACTCTAAACCAGCCTTTGTTTGGTGGTGTGATCTAGAGTGAGGAACAGAGGAACACTGGATCTAAAGAGCAGAACACCAAAAACGTGATACAGGCTTTCACTAATAGTCACAAGTCAACATCATCACTGACAGAAAGCAGCCATTCCAGCAGACGGTGTGCGGGGGACCTGGAGAGGACGCTAACACCGAAGAACCCGGCCTGAAACGGACAGGTCAGGTGTCCTGTGGACAATGTGGCGGAGACCCAGAGAGGACCCCTGTCAGTTATCTGTCTCACTCTTCTTTTCTCTTTTGCATTTTAACCACAAGTGTGCTGCTCCCTTTCAAGAAAATAAACATCAAGTTTACAACATGCAGAATTCCAGGCCATTTACTGTCAGTGTTTCCACACTTCAGTATTCTGAGTGTGGCCACCTCCTACCAGAGTGAGGTGACCACACCTTAACGTGTTTCTGCCTCTTCTGTGACCTGCAGCACCGCCACCTGACCGCTCGTCCACAACGCCATGCTAGCACCCAGAATGCTAAGGAACTGCCCATTGCTGGTCTTCCCTTCTGGACCAGGCAACAACTTGAGAAAAGCGCTGCCTTTCCCTGTTGCAGAACGCCTTTACCATGTAACTACAAGGAAACCTTCCCACTAAGTGTCACCTGTGAAGCCACAGTATTGCTTCTTTCACAGTTCAAAACTACAGCGTTCCTCAAGAACCTCACAAGAAAACAGATAAACATGATCAGCTGCAGAAAACCACTGGATTGTGTTTATTTAACCATGTGAAGATATCACCTAGTACTATGGCAGAATTCAAACATCTACTATAGACAGATTTAAACAAACATGAAAACGATAAAAAGAACAAGATTTTCAAGTTTTAATTTAAAGATTATTAACTTACCTTATCTTCAGATGGACAAAGATATAAATACTGGAATGTGGCGGTTATGTTTTTAGAGAACCTAGGCCCAAAAACATCTTTATCAGTTCCAAACTGATGACGAGACTGTCTCACAATTGAGTCAATTACATACAACCCTGGAACCTTGTATTCTGGTTTACACTGTGAAGACAAAAGTGCAAAGTCAATATAAGAAAAGCAGAATCACCACTTGACACTTATGTAATGTTTTAAAAAGGTACACATCTGTATCTCTAATGATTCACAACTGACACCGTACGTATAGATTTCTGTCTCCAGTGATGATTTCTGTTTAGAAACTACTCCAGTGTTTCAACTCTCTTATCAGCACACCGCTCAGTTCCCTAGGGGCCTGTCCAGAGCCACCATTCTCTTCAAACCTCAGACCCCCAGTATTTCACGCTTCTCTTTTCCCTTGTCCTCTCAATATGCAATTGCTGAGAGATAGCAGCACCTTGCAAATCTACTTATTAATAAGTCTCTTCTATAATTTTATCTTTTAAAATTACCAAAGAGATCATCTCAACAACATGCCAATTTTAATTCTATTAAAGAAGTACAGCACCAAAGAGATAAAAATGAAAAGGTCACTTTTGGCTTATCAAACTGATACTAGCAGAAAGAGAAAATAACTAGCAGACACAGGCAGCACATACATTTCTGGTAGTAGTGTAAACTGACAACATCTTTGCAAGGGTAACTCAGCAATGAGCAAAAACCTTAAACCCTTGATCTAGTAATTCTACATCTGGGACTTTATCCTACACATGTATGCATTTTTTTTCCCCTGAACTTTGCTTCATAATTGAAATACAGTTTTTTAAGTAAAAAGTCAGAAATACGTAACTGTCCTGCTGGCTGGCTGAGCCATGCCAACCATCATGCAGTGGAGTGTCTGCAGACGTTTAAGATAAACCCAGTGGGGAAAGCAGCCTACCAATCAGTATGTTCCATTTTTATACTTTAGTAAGTGTATTGGGTACATACACAAAAAGTCAACCCAAATTTATAATTTCAAGGTGCTGGCATACAGGTAACTTTAATTTTCTTTTTCCCCTATTACCTTGATTTACTATCATAAAAACTTCTAGTGACTTTTTTGCGCCTGTTTAACTCTTCTAGCCCTATGCCAGAAACACTGGTGGCACAATGGTTAAGAGCTACGGCTGCTCACCAAAGGTCTGGCAGCCGGAACCCACCAGGCACAGCCTGGAAACTTGTGAGGCAGTTCCAGTCTGTCCTACAGCGTTGCCGTGCAAGTCAGAACCGACGTGATGGCAACGCTTTAGGTTTATCCCTAAGCCAGTATCCAGTCACAAATCAGAAACATTTTCAGAGACTTCTATTAACGTGTGTGCCACGGAGTCAATCCAAAACTCACAGTGACCCTACAGGACAGACAGGTATGCATCCAACATTCATGACAGCATCCCACCTGTGACCTGGGAAGCAGCTGAATTCTGAGGGGCTGCAGGTTTGACACACATTCAGTGCCTGGCTTACAGGTGGCGCTCAATGACATTTCCATAAGGAGAATTTGTTCTATTTTTAAAAACCCTCCAGTGACTACTCTATACAGTGGTTTTAGAAGCAAGCATCCAAATTATAATTTACAAAGTAAATTACAAGTACTGCTTATCAATTAAATGAGGTAACAACGAAAGATACTTACCTTTTTGATGAACTTTTCTACTATCTGCACTACATGCTTATAAAGCTGAAAAGAATTAAAAGACAATCAGTGTTCAGTTAATTATTCCTACATTTCCTGCAAAGAAACTAGAAAACAATTCAAATCCTGACATTTTGTACAATTTAAGTAATTCAAAAAACTGCATGGACCATGAGAAACAATCCAAGTCAACAATGTTGTTGTTGTTAGGTGCTGTCAAACAGGTTCCAACTCCTAGTGATCCTACGCGTAACAGAACGAAACCCTGCCCAGTCTTGCACCATGTCCACAATCATTTTTATGCTTAGGCCCACTGTCGCGGTCACAGTGTCAATCCACCTTGATGAGGGTCTTCCTCCTTTTTGCTGACCCTCCACTCTGCCAAGTCTGATGTCCTTATCCAGGGACTGATCCTTTCTGACAGCATGTCCAAAGTATGCAAGAAGCAGTCTTGCCATCTTTGCTTCCAAGGATCATCTGGTTGTACTTCTTCCACAACAGATCTGTTTGTTCTTTTAGCAGTCCATGGTACATTCAACATTCTTCTCCAACACCACAACTCCAAAGCATCAGTAACTCTTCTGTCTTCTTTGTTCATCGTCAAGCTTTCACATGCATATGATATGACTGAAAATACCATGGCTTGGGTCGGGCGCTCTTTAGTCAAGGTGACACCCTTACTTGTGAACACTCTGAAGAGGTCCTTTGCAGCAGATTTTCCCAATGCAATGCATCTTTTGATTTCTTGACTGCTGCTTCCACGGGTGTTGCTTGTGGACCTGAGTAAAATGAAATCCTTGACAACCTCAATCTTTTCTCCACTTATGACAATGGTCCTTACTGTTCCAGTTATGAGGATTCTGTTTTTTTGATGTTGAGGTGCAATCCAGACTGAAGGCTGTGGTCCTTGATCTTCATCAGTGTTTCAAATCTTCACTTCCAGCAAATAAGGTGGTGTCTGTGTAACACAGGTTGTTAGTGAGTCATTGTCCAATCCTGATGCCTTGTTGTTCTTCATACAATCCAGCTTCTCGGATTATTTGCTCAGCATACAGACTGAAAAGGTACAGTGAAATGATACAACCCTGGCGCACACCTTTCCTGATCTTAAACTATGCAGTGTCCTCCTTGTTCTGTTCATGACTGCCTCTTGATTCCTAAAAGTAGGAATCCACAGATTCCTAAAAGTACCCTTCAGTGTTCTAGAACTCCCATTTTATGCAATGTTATCCATAATTTCTTATGATCCACACAGTCAACAACAGGAAAAAAAAATTATGTAACAACTCAGAAAGGAAATAACTAAAAGACTAAAAACTCCCCCCAAAGACCCTACTCTCTGAATTTTGATCAAGAAAACTTCAAGACGCAGCACACAGTTGGTTACAGGCAACACAGTCTAAGAGAGGCAGGAACAAACGATGTGCAAAAAAAATTCAGTTTCTGAAATTGAGTAACACATTAAGCTGCGATCTTGGGCGAGACATTTAACTTCTGTGGGCTCAACTGTCTTTTATAAAAATGAGGCTAATTTTCAGCAAGTGTATTACCAGGATTAAAGGGAAAAAACAAAAAAACTCTCTAGGACAGTAGCCTGTGATGCAAAGGCACAGTCCTACCCCTCAACTTCAGCAGAAGCTAGGTAGAGCTCTCTGATTCAGCCCGAACTAATTCACAAGATGAATTCTCACACTTAACAAAAACATTTTCAAAATGATTTTGAGAAACTCCAAAAATATTTTTCAAATGAGATATATGTATTTGGTTCTTACCTTAATTGCTTTAATAGCAGCTTTAGTGATGAGAATCATCTTGGCTCGGGAGATGGGAGGTTTCATATCCATAAGGGAAAAGAGCTTTAGAAAAACAAAATGACAAAGAAAGGATTATGCAACAAAACTCCAGGCACCTCTGTGGAAGGCTCTTTCCAATTATGAGCCCCTAACTAAGTTTGACCAAAGTAGAGGGCAACTGTCCAGCACCACCAAGTTATCTGTGCTGCATTTACTAGAGAATAACTAACTTTCAGAACTGAGAGCTGAACAAACTGGCTAGTACAAAAACACCAAGAACTCCACTCTGCAACTGCTAGAAGGTAACAGGAAAAGACCATATTCATGATCACGGCAAAAGAAAAAAAGCCATGAAATCTAGCTTAAAAACCATTAAGAAACTTACAAAACCTGCAACGGAAAAACCTCACAACACTTCACTGAAGAACTCAACAACAACATGAATGGAAAGGAACACCTTACGTGCCTGGACAGAACGTGGCGACGGAGAGAGTCATCGACTGTCCCCGCAGCCACAATCGAAATCTCAAAAGAACTGCAGAAGAGAACGCACAGTGGCTCTCAGGGTCACTGACAGGTGCCCTGCTAGGCAGTGCAACCGTGACGCACTCAGCTGCCAACCCCGAGGCCGCTGGTTTGAGCCCACCAGCTGCTCCCTGAGACCATCAGGTAGCATTTGATTTTGCAAAGATCACAGACTCAGAAACCCCTCTACACGGGTCTTACAGGGTCACCAGGGACTGGAATCAGGTTGACAGCAATGGGTTTGGTTTAAGGTTCATTTAGAGAAACAGAGGCCAGAAATTTTAAATGCCATTATAAAGTTGTAATTCTGCAATGCTCATCTAAGAATTGACAATTTTAAAATTTGTCCTGAATGAAAACACAGCCTACACATTAAAGAGATTAATCCTAATGGTTAGAGCACAGGATTTCTTTTTTTTCCAAAAAAAATCTCCTTGATAATAAACTTCTGCTAATTTAAAAACAAAGGCAAAACACAGTACTCTTTTAAATTATATAAACTCTAAGAAACAATAACTTGAAGTATTTCAGTTTTAACACAGATCCTGAAAAATATTAACACTGCGCGATTTATGTATAGATAGATCCATAAAGGTTATATTCTGACTGTAAGTTACAAAGTTGATTTAAAAGCTTATTACTGTTATTTTATTTCCTTCTCTATATACCTTAGGCAGAAAAGGGGGATGCCAAAAAATACACGGATCTTACGAATGATCAACAGTGAGAACTACTATTCAGCTGCCAGAAGCTTGAAGAACAGTAACTTCACGAAGCCTAATTCAGCACTGGAAACCCTGGTGGCACAGTGGTTAAGTCCTACGACCGCCAATGAGAAAGGCTGCCGCGCGCTCCCTTGGAAGCCCTATGGGGCAGCTCTACTTTGCCCTTTAGGGTCACTGTGAATTGGAATCGACTCCCTGGCAACAGTGTTTTTTTATTTTTTAGTCAAAATTAATCTTCATCTAATGCCACAAATAGATTTTCTCTTTTTCATTTCAAACACTTCTCATAATATTAAAAAAGAGACAACTGAACACACACAAAACATACTCCACTGTCTATAAATTGACATGATTTATTTACAAAATCCAAATGCTGACAATACCATATAGCAGTATAATGACAATTCAGGCAAAAGACAAGAGAAACTTCAAGAACTCTAGGAGAGAGAGTTGAAGGGTGTTACTCCATTCCATAAAGAAAAGGCAACCTGGGAACAGGAGACAGAAATCCTTGTGAGCCTAGCCTACCATTAACAGGCAGCACTGACCCAGGCGGTTCATTACCCAGGGCAGATTCTGTTAACACCTGCTCTACGACGACATGAAACATTTTATCTGTTTTAGAGGATGCTCAGGGAGGTGATCTGAACTAGAATTCCCTAATAGCATCCTAGTGCCCTCATGTAACATGCCCTCATGTAACGCTGCTCACTAAGGAGACACAGAGGCCATTAAGTGTGATGGTGACACAGAAAGCACCGGCAGGTATCTGGGCACTGTGTGCGCAGCACTGGTTCCAGGATAACAACACTGAATGTAACTAGGGATGCCTACTGACTATCTGAAGTCTGTGGGTGACACAATTACTTAATATCATTAATTAAATCATTTTGAAAACATCTCCCACTAAAAACCTTCTGACACATTCAGGGTTACCATGAGTTGAAATCATCTTGACAGCAACCGTTTTTTTGTTTTGTTTTAAGCTGAATATCCAGGCACAGGTTTCAGGAAGAGTCTGAAACAAAGGTCTGGAGAACAGAGAAAACATCCAGTCTTGACACACCCCACCCAGTCAAAGCCATGACAACGGACGAGGTAACCGGGCAGGAGTTCTCAGTGAGGGCAAGAGGACACCAGAAAATCCACGTGGCCAAGATGGAAGGCACACAAACAGAAACCAGGCGACAGTGGTGTCTCAGAAATTACAGGCATGTGGTAGGGTCAAACTCCACAAGAGGTGAATTAGGATGTAAACCAAACCCCATTCATTCCCTGTGGCAAGGAGGTGGTGGCAGGTGACTTCAGTTTTCCTAAGTGACACCAGATTCCAATCGGTTAAGAGACAAGCGGCACTTGAGAAGAGATGCAGTCCTGGCTCCTTTCTTCGTTTTTTCAGTAAAGAGCTGAGACGTCAGTTAGGCAGCCAGCGCAGCACGTGCCTTGTAACGAGACGAATCCTACTTCAGTCCTTTCTAGACCACCACTTTCCTAACACCTCTTATCTGTTGACACTGTGAGGCTGCTGCCATGTTTGGAAGTTTCTTTCTAGATGCCCTTTACTCTGCCAGGAAACTCTGGTGGCACAGTACGTTAAGTGCTCTGTCTGCTAACCATGACGTCGGCAGCTCAGATCCACCAGGCGCTCCTTGGAAACTCCACAGGGCAGCTCTACTGACCTCTAGGGTGACTAGGAGTCAGACCCAACTCAACAGCAGTGTCTGGTGTTTGGTTTTACTCAGCCAATATTTTCCTTAAATCTGAAAACTGTGAATATGCATTTGGTATCATTTATGAAGAAAAATATTACAGGCAAACGTAAATTTTTGAATGGAGGTTTACAAAATTATCTTTTAAAGCTCAGTGAACCTCACTATTGTACAGATCTTTTCAAAGCACAAACGTATCAAACTGTCCTTTCCAAGGCAGAGCGGTCCCTTGATATCTAGGCCAATTCAGTCACCAGACAGAGACCCAGACACTATCTAAAGATAACAAAGCATATTATAAACTGATGTCCTTTATTGGTAATCATGCACACCACCATCACCCTGACAGCTCTACAGCGAGGCAGGTGGCACCACTCCATTTCAGAGATGGGGGGACTCAGATGCAGAGCAAGCTTCAAGAATCTGTCCAAAGTCACAAAGCTAATTAAGTGCTAGAACACAATCTGTGGTCTCCCATTTCCCAAAGCTCCAGTTCTTTCCAGTAAGTACCTAGCAAAGATGAAAATGATTTAATTAATACTATATAACAGATTAACACAGAGGAAAAGCACACAGACTTTTGAAAGATAACAAAGGCTCTAGGGCTACACAGAATGGAGAGATTCACGTGCGGACACAAACCAGAGGTGATACAACTTGCTGGTCACGGAGCAGAACCGAATGCTGCCCCGCCCCACATCCTGTACCACCTTAACAACGCTGTCCGCCTCCATCCACTGTCACGGTCACCATGTGCCCAGGGCCTTCTGGCCTGCGGGACCCATCTCCCAGCACTGTACCAGACAATGTCCTCCTGTGACTTACAGTTTTCAGCAGCCAATTCTCAGAAGCACATCACCAGGCCCTTCTTCCTAGTCTTCATCTAGAAGCTCTGTTGAAATGTGCCACCACGGGTAGCCCTGCTA
This sequence comes from Heterohyrax brucei, assembly GCA_028571685.1. Lineage (NCBI taxonomy): Eukaryota > Metazoa > Chordata > Mammalia > Hyracoidea > Procaviidae > Heterohyrax > Heterohyrax brucei. The sequence continues at coordinate 78,713,175 of CM053148.1, read as the reverse complement.
GTACTTGAAATACAGATGGCCTAACTACCAGCCCTGGTGGCATAGTGGTTAAGTACTATGGCTGCTAACTATAACACTGGCAGTTCAAATCCACCAGGCGCTCCTTGGAAACTATAGGGCAGTTCCATCAGTAGTCTCTGTGAGTCGAAACTGACTCAACAGCAGTGGGTCTTCAGTTTTACATCTTTCAGCATCGAGGCAACACAGAAACTATCACAATACGACAAACTGACAGGCAATAGAGAACATAACATACTAGCCTATATAACCCTAACATATAGTAGTGATTTTTCAATAAAAAGTAAATGACAAAGACAATGATGTGCCCAGCTAAGCAACAAGTTAAAAGCAACCTAAGGTGTTAGAATAAAAACCTGATACCCGATACCCGTTGCTGCCGATGAAATCACAGCTCCTCCTGCCCTGCAGGACCGAGCAGAACTGCCCTCAGACTTTCCAAGGAGCACCCAGTGGACTCCACCCTTCCACTCAACAGCTGTAGCTCTCTTAACCACTACACCACCAAGTTTTGCAGTTATCACAGTACTTCATACCAATTTAGTAATGAAGGTGTTGACAGAGGAAAAACAACTCTCAGCATGATTTTGACTGCCAGAACAGTGAGCTATACAACAGCAAAGCAATCCAATTTCAATCTCACAAGACTTAGGACTTTCTTCCTCAGTTTGCTCATGTCCCTCAACAACCACCACCCTGTGGGTCTGTAACAGGACATTAGCAGTACAGCAGAAAAGCATTCCCACCACTTACGGACCTGAATGGTTACAACAAAGGCTCAGGAATGAAACCACTGGGAAATACTGCTCTGCCACCCACCTGCTATTAGAAGTTCTTGCCTCATCTGTGAAATGGGGACAGTAGTCCCTACTTACCTAGGGAAAATTTAAGAATTAAAACGATTCACATAAAAGCACTCCCTGTAGCACGGAGCAAAGAGTAAAACCCTAGAGTGAAATCCTTGGCAGTTTTTCGAAGTGTGGACTGAGAAACAAGCTTAATGGCAGTGACAAAATTTTTCTCTTGCGGAAGAGAATGAAAAACAAAGCAGTGCTGTCCACAGTGAGGCTAACTGTTGCAAATCTTCTCAGCCGTGTGTGGGTACATAAGCACAAGCACCTGAGTCGCATGGAAAACGCGATCCATGCACTGTGCAGGCCACAGTGAAAAGCAGGAAGCTAATGATCCACAGAGACATCACTGTCTCAAAAGCAAGAACAACAAAGCCAAGCTGACTGCTAGTCACTTTTCAGGAAAGTGCAGATGCCTTTGAGCCAGTAACACATTTCTTGTGGCCAACACCATGAAACTCAATAGAACTACAATGGAACGTGTTAGGGAAACAAATGACACTGCAGTATTTGAGTCAGAAAGACCTGGTTGTAAGGTTGGGTCTGGCCATGCAGATGATTCCAGGCAAGTTCTCTGACCTCTCCAAGCCAGGGTCCTTGCATGTACAAAGGACACAGTGGTATCTACACTTCACAGGTATCAGATGCAGTGAGAACGAAACGGGTTTTGTATACCATGTGACTGGTATACCATATGGCGAAGAGCAAGTGCGCAATAAACATCATTAAGTCAGCACTTCCTCTATCCGTTACAGTCCCTATTCACAATCAATGTCATCTGTCAAGAGGAACAAAAAGTGGCAGCCAAAGTCTGACCCTCTGCAGCAGCAGCGGACACAGTTCAGCCTCCTACCTCTGTCACTAGCTGGTGGACCAAGAGACAAGTCTCAACATGACCTCTGATCTGCAGCACGACACTCAGAAGCCTGAGATGTGAAGTGCCCTAAACACTATCTGGAGCCTTTCATTACGATCCCTCCTATCAGCACGGTCTCAAGGTAAGAATAATGGTATCTGCGGTTGTGGCCTGTGATACCTGTGGAACGCACAGCGTGGGGGCCGGTTATACCAAGGCAGGAATACAGCATCGCACTGCAGAGTCACTGGAGCTCAGTGACAGACAGTCTGCTGTTTACTAATGCTATCTAACTCTTGACAAGTTCACGGCTTTCTAAATTCAAGAATTTTTAAATTTGAAAAACAAGAACAGCACTCACCTCCTCTCCCTAGGCTGTTAGGATGAAGAGCATCTGACACCTCAGTGCTCTATGACTAGGTCTTTGCAGTACCCTGGGTCCCCTGACACACACGCACACGCACACGCACACGCACACACACCCAGGTTTGATTTTTGTTACGGTTTAGCAGGAGCTTTTCTGTGTTGCATTTAGAAAACTCATCTCTATGGTTAAAATACAGCACTATCAAGAACTTCCAAACCATTGTACCCAAACCAGTTTCTACACACAAGGTATCTGGCACATTTCATCCAGTAAGTATCATGGGCTTGATCAACTCACAACCCATCAGTTCTAGTGGTTACAGCAGTCTTCTTCGCACTTACCCCACACGTGTCTTCAGATACTTTTCAGTTCTAGTTCTGCCTCTGGAGCACAGAATGACAGTGATCCTCCCCATGTGGTAACTGGGTATTTGAGGACGACTACCATGTTTATCCCTTTTATTTTCCAACTCAGCCAAATGACATGGTTTCTGGATCGGTCTCCTCTACTTAGTCTTGCTATTAAGATTCGTTTTAAGTATGACAGCCCAAACAGAGGGTCCACATATGGGCCTGTGTCCATAGACTCTAATACTGAATTGGATGCTGTATTAATTTCCTATTGCTGCTGCAACAAATTATCACAAACTTAGCATCTTAAAGCACAAATTTATTGTCTTTCAATTCTACACAAGTCTCGTTGGTCTAAAATTGAGGTGTCAGCAGGTCTGTGTTCCTTCTGGAGAATCCAGGCAGATACATCCCCGACGTCTTCCAGCTGCCAGAGAGCACCTCCGCTCCTCGGCTCACAGCCCCTGCCCCGCCCCAACACCAGCAGCACAGGGTCCTCAGACTTCTGTCTGTCGTGCCAGCCTTTTGACTCCCACTCTCCCTTTCCAGAACCACTGTGATTATACTGGCCCACCCCAGATAATCCAAGATAATCACCCCACCTCAAGATCTCAAATTTAACCCTATCTAGAAAGACATTTATGTCACATGAAGAAACACACCAATTCTAGGAAACAGAACATGGATATACTTATGAAAGTCATCACTCAGCCTATTACAGCCTTATCACCTTAACAAAAGTGCTCTAATCATTGTTCAGGAGACACAGCACTGGCTCCACAGCTTCCTCAAAATCGACTCAGGGAGTTCTGAAATCATCTAGTGGTTGGAGCAGCTACTCCACTAGCGTGTAAATCTCAGAACCCTACCTTGCAGCCCTCCTCCAAGTCAATGGTTTACACAAAATTAAAGAACCAGACCTACTTGTAGGATGACCCATTATTTGGTATTCTTTGAATACTGACTAATGTATTCATGATACAGCCGTATCAGACAGCCTGCTGAAACATTTGATGTACAACCTCCACTATACGTAACACACTTGAATTCAGTCTGCTGTAGACTGTCCCTGAATCTGTTCTGGCTCCTAGTGATCAGAAATTTCTAGAACTTCATAAAACAGACTAACAGAACTTGCAGAGATCTTAGTTACTGGCATACATATCTACTATTCCTAGAATACACTTCTTTCTACTTTTTGAAACTGAGATGTCAGGACAGTGAAAAGAACTGGATAGTTATATACCAGTTTTTAAACCTTAAATTTCTCAAGCTTTACTTCCTTTCACCATTTTCTCTCAACAGGATACTTACTCCTACTTTTCTGTCCCCTAAGCTTTCAGAACTCTGCTTTCTGTCATTTCACTTTACAGTGGACTGTGCTGACTACATCTGCTCACCTTTCCTTGGCAGTGACTTCCAAGAAGACCCACATCCCCTTAGGCTATTAACCCTGAACTATAAGGATTGAGAGAGAAAGTGCCCCAAAATAAACACACAGGCACAGTGACAGACAGGTTCTCAGGTCTCCCTCAGCGATTAGCTACAAAACCCAACCCAATTGGCTGCTGTCGAGTCAATCCTGACTCACAGTGCCCCCGTGGACAAAGCAGAACTGCCAACCCTCTGGTCAGCAGCCGCAGACACCTGACCACTAGGCCAGCAGGGTGTCCAGGGAGCAGCTGGTGAACTCAAACTGCGACCTTCTGTTCAGCAGCCAAGATCTCAGCCACTGGGCCACTACGGCTCCTCTTCATGGGTCATCTTCCAAAGACTGGTCTGGGACAACGCTTTCCTATTATCAGGAAACTGAACATGATTAAGGGGAGGGACAGTGCCAGCTGATCCCATTACACCAGTCCTACCAGGCCACAGTACCTGAAAGTGGAAGACTGCAGGAGCTGAGCTGTAACACAAATAGTGGAAGACAGTTAGTGAAATTTCAAGAAGTACCAGAAAAAGAACCCCAAACCCACTGCTGTCCAGTCAGCTCTGATCTATAGCAACCCTGCAGGTCAGACGAGAACGGCCCCACAGGATTTTCAAGGTTGTCAATTTTTAAGGCGCCAAACCACGGCATCTTTCTTTCCCCAGAGAGCAACTCAGTCAACAGAGGGAAGGCCAACGGCTAATGAACACAGAAAAGAAGTTTCGACCTTACCAGTAACCACCCCAGCCCAGCTCTAATTCAAACAAAGACAGAGAATTCTTTAACTGGCCTGAGTGCAGATTACCATAAAGCAAAAGAACCCTCCCAGTACTGATGAGACTCTAATTGGCACCTCCTACCCACGGTAGCTTGGGAGATTTTTCTTTGAAACAATTTACTTTGTTGTTTGTGCTGTTGAAACTATACAACATACACCAATTCCACCATTTCTCCATGTATAACTGAGGGACAGGGACTACGGTCAGGCTGTTCGGCCACTCTCCCCCTTTCTGAACGGTGCCTCCCCACTGACGCTCCAGCACTGCCCTCTACGCTCCTACCTCACCTCAGGCGCTGCCAGCAGTCTGATCCCCGCCCCACAACAGCACAAGGTGCACATCGCTCAGGGCAGGCATTCTCTACCCGGGATGCTAAACTGCAGAAGATATTTTTGATTTACGGTTTAAACATTCTCTCAGGCAACAGTTTCAGAGATTCATCCAGCTTCACCAAGACTGGAGTCCATGAGAACTTGAAGCTCTGCTCTGCATCCTTCTTCTTCAGATCAGGATTCTCCTATAACCTCTGATCAAAGCATTCCGTACTGACAGCCAGGCACTGTCACGTTCTTCCGGCAAAGGAGGCAGTTATTCCCGGAGGCCTTCAGCCACACAGTCCACTTCCTCCCCCTGTTTCCTGTAGTTCCAAGTCATCTCTGCATAAGGGGACTGCCAAGGTCTCTCCTCCACGTAGCCGCTGGGGACAGTCCAACTACCAGTTTTTCTGTTAGCAGCCAGGTGCTTAACCACTGCACCACAAGCCTGCTCCACAGCAATTACAGCCAAAACCCTATGCAGTCTTTTTACTCTGCCATATACTGCCGCTGTGACTTGATATACCTAAAAGTGATGTGAATTTTAAAATGAAAAAATAAAAAATTCATTAATTTATAAAACAACTCCATCCACATTTGAGATGAAAAAAAAGTTTACATATAATCATGATGCTATCAGGTACAACTTCTCCATAAACTGTTTCTCATGTCCTTATGCTTAATTTGCAAATCTGAAAAAACTTTTCAGAAATACTCAAAAACACGTTCTTAAAACCAAATTTAACTTGTTTTAAAAACCCTTACGGTACCTGAAGTCCTTGTGCAGGGTAGCTGTGAGCTGGAATTGACTCGACAGCAGTGGGTTTGGCTTGGGGTTTTACAGAGATAACACCCAAATTTGGGAAATCATTGTTCTAAACATAAAATTCCTGTTGACAGATACCTGGGCACTGAAGCAAGTATTCCTTTAATTACATATTTATTCTCACATAAATTCAGTTTACTTTCCACAGAACTGAGTTCTTCCAGACTCAAACACCGACTTACACATACTGTTCCACTTACAGAAGGTATGGAGACAAGACAGACACGTTGTCACCAGCACGAAACAACCCTAAGGTGGAGCCAGTGGACGAGGCTAGTTCAAACCAAGCAATAGGAAAGAAAACATGACTGCTTCCCTGCTTGTATGGAGCAAGGTCTTTGGTTTGACATAAACATTACTATCAGAAAAACTGATTGATTTATTTCTCTACAAATTTCACTTTTTAGATCTCGAACGATTTCAAATCACGTCTTTTTTACAAGTAACAAAGTTGTATATAACATTCTGAAGTTGAATGGGTTAAAAGCCCTTCAGATTTTCTTCCTCCCAAACTGTATCACATCATTCTCTCACAAACAGGGTAAGTTTTCTCCTAACTTCAGAATTTTGAGTAGCTTCTTTTTTTTTTCACAAGATGTACATGTAAGTGCAAACATGTACTACTGATACTAAAGTATGAAGCCATCTTTGGGTTAGCTACTTGTATTTTTATGTGCATTAATACTAAGAAATATTGTAAACAATGTTTTCGCTAAGCAGTAGCAAAGTCAAACACGTCTTCCTTTTTCCCAGCTCTCTTTTCATCACCGAGCCCTACTTCTATCACCGCTGAGGGCTGGCAGAGCTGGTCTTCCACTCAGTAAACTTCTGATGACTGATCTGACAACATATGCCCTTATTCACTCTCATTCAACTGTTGCTTCCCTCAAACAATTTCCAGAGTTCATCCGTCACTCAGAAACCCTGGTGTCATAGTGGTGAGGTGCTAGGGCTACTAACCATAACCATATTTTAAGGTTGCAGTTCAAATCTGCCAAGTGCTCCTTGGGAACCCTGGGACAGTTTTACGCTGTCTACAGGGTTGCTACGAGTCGGAATCAACTTGACCGCAGTGGGTTTGGTTGTTGGGTGGGTTATTCTTCACTCAGACTTTCCCCTGCTCGAATCAAGAGTGCTTTTCGCAACAGTTTTTAACCCACCTGGTTCCACAACAGGCCATTTTCTATCTGGTACCTCCATGGGTGTGATAGCTCCTATCAGCCCTTCCTTCTCACAGGCTCCAGAAACAAGGACGTCCTGGGCAAGCCCAGCTGTTCCTTCATGTGATGGCCAGATTCCAGAAGCACCTTCAGTTAGGCCTCACTGATAAAACTTTGTATCCTCTAAAAGTTAACTATAAAAGCTTTTTTGTGAATTATCTATTTCCCCCAAGACTTTAAAAGAGTAAATAAAAACACTGACTCTATCTACTACATTACTCTGAATGACTTAAAAACTGACCAATTTTTGTTACTCTGACAAATTCTTCACAGAAGTGCACTGATCTGATAACACACTTGTGCTTCAACTGTACAAAAGATGTTCAGTGAGGTTCTCTCCACAAAACAATGCAACAGATCCACACTAACCAAAACCACAACAGAGCCACTCAACTTGTGACAGTGACCCTAGAGGACAGAGAACTGGCTCAGAATTTCCACGGAGTGCTCGGCAGACGGGAACTAGTGACCTTTCGGTTACAGTGACAGCTCTTAAAGCACTATGCCACCAGGGTTCCCAAACACGGATTAGCTGCGGCCATTTAGGGTGCAGGATGGGGCTTCGACAGGGCTTGAGTTAAACATCACACTTCTACTTCAACGCCATCTGACCTCACACAATTCACACCACTTTTTCAGTCTCCTTACCTTTGAAACTTCTTTTATGTGGTGAAAACCAGGTAACTGTGCACTAGAGATGAGTCAGCAGGCACCAGGAAGCACATGTGCACCTCCCTTACTGGGTAACCCGTCCCTGCTTGAACACTCCCCTCCACTGGATTACTTCTTAAAATAACAGGTAAACACTAAATATATCCTCTGATCAAATTTAGGATTCAAGATCAACAAAACCACTCAGTAGCTACTAGGCAGTTTTAAACCTGACACAAAATCAGATCAAGCAACAGAGCAATGAAGACGGTCCACCACTGCCTAACATTTTGGTGTTTTTTTAGTTAACAGATTTACAGACATACAAATCTTATACAGTAAACCCTGTGAGAGTGCAACTCCATGAGACCACCTTGTTTTTCCAGGTCTTACAAGTTTTCTGCCTTTGACAGGATGCAGTCTTACCATTTTTCTATTGCCTGCTTTGGTGGAAAACAGTTTCTGTCTCACATAGGTTTTGCTACACCACCAAATTGACCCTTCTCAGCGGGATTTAGCATAGTCACAGAAAGGCAACCACCATTTCACTTTTAGAACCATTTCATCCTGTTATCACATCCAAAAGACCCAACAGTGACCCCCAACTCCTCTCCACCCACCTACCTCAGCCAGCTAATGACTTTCTTTCTCTATGAATTTTCCTATTCAGGACATTTCATATTTAAAGAACCAAACTTTAGGAAATTTACATTATCTTTATGAAATCATGCTTATACTCACTAGACAATGGTAAAAGGCCCTTATAAAGACTTGAATGTATCTCCAACTGAACCCCAAACCTGGCTATCCTTTCACTTTTAATTAAGTAAACTACGTAATTCATCGCCATTATAAAGAACATGCACTTGTTTTCAGCATTCTTAAAAGGCCCATTATAGCAAATGTCTTTAAGTTACTGTAGCAGGTACCTCTACTTCCTGAGCTGAAACAGCATGGATACACAAAGTCCAGTGGAGCAAACAGAGTGGAACCCTTGGCTGAAGAGCTAAGGATACACAAGACTACGACAGAGGTAGAGTCTGACTCCCAACCGAGATACGTTTGCCCCACAGGATCTTCCAAGGCTGTAATCTTCATGGAAGCTGACTGCCAGAGGGGCTGGTAGGTTGGAACTACTAATCCTTCAGTTAACACTGGAGAGTCAGGTTTGTGGTGCGTGTGTACATATCTACATGCACCTGCGTTTAAAGGAAGGCGCCTCGTTGGTGCAGTAGTTAAGCCTCACTGCTACCTCACTCAAACCCACCAGCTGCTCGATGGGAGAACACTGTGGCAATCAGCTTCTGTAATATTTACAGTCTTGGGGCAATTCTACTCGGTCCTACAAGGTCACTAGGAGTCAGAATGGACACGCAAACAGCCAGAATCAGCCTTAAAGAAATGTATGGTGAAAAACAGCTTTAAAACTCAAGGTCGACGAACAAATATTATGGAGCAGGTGATTAACTAAGCAACAAAATGTAAGGAAACAGATACCTACCTGAAATACCGTCTTCACCAAATACAACAGAAATTTTCTGGTAAAAACACTTTAAAAGAAATTTTTTGACCAAGGAGACATTTGGAAGCCACTGGAATCAATGCTGAAAAGAGACAGCATTGTGATTTCTGTAATTTACTGTGAAATGGTCTATAAATCTCTCCCAAACATACCCTTATGTTTTTAAGGCTTCTATTATTTCTGTTAATTCATGTAACACACACTGGGAGTGGCCTTAAGTCAATTATGGGTGAAGACAGGTTGATAAATCTGGCTACACTGGTCTACTACACAAGACGAATGTGTGAAGATCAATCCTGACAACCATTGACAAATCTGTAATACAGGTCTGAAAAGACACCGGAACACTGCTGTTATGACAGACCAGCAGGAAGACACTTTTTTAAAACAAAGGATTAACCTGCTAGTTTCTTCACTGTACTATTTTACCACCACCAGCATGTATGTATTTCAACCACAGGAGTACATGCAGACAAGCAGCTGTGTCCTGTGTGTCCCTGTCATCAGGTGCTGCAGAGCTGGCTCCGATGATTCCATGTACCACGGAACGAAACCCTGTCTGGTCCTGTACCATCTTCGCAACTGCTCTGTGTTTTTAAGTCTCCCTTCTGGCTGTTTACGTGATGTTTCCTTTCATGATTACTACTGAAAATAAGACGCTGCAGGGAATTTTTGTTTTGTTTCTAAAAGATCTGCTCTGGAAGTCAAACATATGAGGTGTACCACTGGTCTTTGGGGGTCTCTTCCAACTGAGATTACTGACCCACATGGATTTACATCCTACAACACAAATGATGACTTCCAAGTGAGCCCTGCTATCTTTTTTTTTTTTTAAGTCAAAACTCTTATTTTGGGAATCTAATCCCATACCTGCTGCCACCGAGTCAGTCACAACTCACCATAAACCTACAGGACAGGAGAACTGCCCCATAAGGTTTGATTTCCACAGAGCAGCTGGTGGATTCAAACTGCTGACCTTCTGGTTAGCAGCTGAATACTAGTCACTGGAATATCAAGGTTTCTATGTATTCTATCTTTACCAGCACAGATAAAGAGCTCTAAATATCCAACAATTACATGTCATCTACAAACCATGCAAATACTCAACAAGACAAGGGTGATCAGGGTACACGAAGTTGTAACGCTGCTTGTGAATCTCTTCCCACTCTCCAAAAAAATGGGAGGGGGAACCCAAGACAGTACAATACTAAAATCATTAACACTTGTTGCCCATTAAGTCATTTCTAACTCACAGTGACCCTACAGGATGGCGCATAAGTGTTTCCCAGGGTTTCCCAGGCTGTAATCCTTATGGACACAGACTACATTTTCTCCCAAAGAGCAGGCTGGTGAGTTGGAACCACTGCCTTTGCAGTTACTAGCCGAGTGCAAACCACTGCACCACCAGGGCTCCTTACAGCATTACTGAAAACAAACAAACGCTTTGCTGTTGGGAGTTCATTCTGACTCACAGCAACCCTACCTGACCAAGGAGAACTGCCCCACAAGCTTTCAAGGAGTGCCTGGTGGATTCCAACTGCCACCCTTTTGGTGAGCAGCCATGGCTCCTACACGCGACGCCATCATCAGTATTGTACAGTCTCTCCTAGTTGGAACTCTCCACACATCCTGGTAGGGCCTACGCCCAATACAACTGTGTCTACTAGCTTTTATGTTTTTGACAGGAACGGAACAAGCAACAATAATCCCAACTGCTAGCAGGTAAGCTGCTTTTCTCTAGTATCTGGTAACAATGTAGTTTCTTTTTCTAAGATTATCATTAAAGCTGTTTGTTGTTGCTCTGAAGCAGGCTAAAAAGGGTTAGGCTTATTCATCTCAACATGCTATGAATGCTAAAGGCTCATCATTTATTAACGGCTTTTTTCCTATCATGATCTCAAGGTACATTTAATTGAGTTCCATGGTGGAGACAGAAAAACCACCTCTAATTTCTGTTGGTGTTAGATGCCATCAAATTGCTTCTGACTCACAGAAAACCAATAAACAACGGAACAAAATACTTTCTAGCCCTGCGCTATGTCCACAATGGTTGCAGCTACTGTGTCGATCCATCTCACTGAGGGCTTCCTCCTTTTCACTGACCCACCACTCTACCAACCATGATGTCCTTCTCTTGATCCCTCCCGGCAACATGGGAGACTCAGAGGAATACTGTGGTTGTACTTCTTCCAGAAAGATCTGTTTGTTCCCTCAGCAGTCCATGGTATATTCAATATTCTTCTCCAATACCACAATTCAAAGGCATCAGTTCTTCTTCTGTCTTCTTTACACTGTCCAGCTTTCGTACACATATGATGTGACTGAAAATACCATGGCTCGAGTCAGGTACACCGTAGTCTGGATGGTGACAGCTTTACTTTTCAATACTTCAATCCTTTGTTTATCATGATGTTGCTTACTAGTATAGTTGTGACGATTTTTGTTTTGTTGATGCTGAGATGCAATCCATACTGAAGTCTGTGGTCTTTGATGTTCATCAGTAAGTACTTCAAATCCTCTTCATTTCCAGCAAGCAGGGTTGTGTTACATGCATAATACAGGGTGCTAATCAGGCTTCCTCCAATCCTGACACCTCATTCCTCTTCAGATAATCCAGCTTCTCTGATTATTTGTTCAGCATGCAGAACTGAAAACGTACAATGAAAAGTTACAAACCCGATGCACATCTTTCCTGACTTTAAACCATGCAACGTGACCTTATTCTGTTCATAGGACTGACTCCTCATCCATAAACAGATTCCTCATGAGCACAATTAAGTATTCTGGAATTCCCATTCTCTGTATTGTCATCCACAATTTGTTATGATCCACACAGTCAAATGCCTTTGTACAGTCAATGAAACACAGGTAAACATCCTTCTGGTATTCTCTGCTTTCAGCCAACACCCACCTGAAATCCACAATGATATCCCTGGTTCTGTGTTCTCTTCTGAATCCATCTTAAATTTGTTGCAGTTCCCTGTCAATATAATGTAGACCTAGCAGTCTCTTTCTGTAAAGAATTAGCTAGCAAAAACTTCATGAAGCGCAGTGGAACATTGTCCAAAATATGTTGTTGCTTTTAGGTGCCACTGAGTCAGTTCCAACTCACAGCGACCCCTACACTCAACAGAAGGAAACACTGCCTAGTCCTGCAGCATGCCCACAGCTGTTTTTATGCTTAAGGCCACTGTTGCAGCTTCTGTGACAATCTGTCTTGTTGAGTGTCTTCCTCTTTTCGCTGACCCTCCACTTTAGCAAGTATGATGTCCTTCTCCTGGGAGCGATCCCTCCTGACAACATGTTCGAAGTATGTGAGGCATAGTCTTGCCATCTTTGCTTCCAAGGAGCACTCTGGTTGTACTTCTTCCAGAACAGATCTATGTGTTGTTTTGGCAGTCCATGGTACAGTCAATATTCGTTTTCCAGCACCACAATTCAAAGGCATCAATTCTTCTTCTGTCTTCTTTATTCACTGTCCAGCTTCTGCATGCAAATGATGCAACTGCAAATACTATGGCTTGGGTCAGGCACACCTGAGTCTGCAAGGCGACATTTTTACTTAACATTTTAAAAAGGCCCTTTGTGGCAGATTTTGCCAATGCTATGTGTCTTTAGATTTCTTGACTGCTGCTTCTGTGAGCGCTGATCGTGGAGCCAAGGAAAATGAAATAGTTGACGACCTCAATCCTTTCTCCAGTTACCAAGATGTTGCTTATGGGTCCAGTTGTGAGGAGTTGTGTTTTCCTGATGTTGAGGTGTAATCCATACTGAAGGGTGGTTAAAAACAAAACCTTACCATTTTGCCAACTTTCTACTGTTGTTGTTAGGTCCTGTTGAGTTGGTTTTGACCCATAGCAACCCTACAGGACAGAGAATTGCCTTGTGGGATTTCCAAGGACTGCTAGTGGATCTGAACTGCTGACTTGTGACTAGCAATCAAGCTCTTAACCACTACGCCACCACAGCTTCCACCTTTCTGTTAGGTAGTTTTAGCCTAAATTATGTTTTACAAGATTTAAAAACTAACTTTTTTCATCATTCCGATTTTTCTCTGCATCAATTCCTTACCAGTGTCCACATGATATTTTTTCCCTTCCTGAAACAGAACACTGAGAAAAAGGATAGCCTAGAGATGGAGCCACGCCCAACAGGAGTACCGGGAATGAACGCGCCGCCAGGAGAGGGCGCCGAGGAGCGGGCTTCACTGTCAGCAAGCCAGAACTCCGCTGTGGCCAAGACCGACAACGCCTGCAGAGTCAAGAACGAGCAGCAGAAGAAAACACTAAGCAACTTCAACACCCCAAATCCCTGAGACAACAGTGTGGTTAAATGAGGCACACAATTTTACTCCTGTTCTCAATCTGGTCTTCTACATCTCTTCCACACAGAGGACTTTGTCTCAACTCTTTGCCCATTTCTTTAGAAAAGGCTTGCAGAGAACAGAACAATCAAAAATTAACAGGAAAACCATTATTATCACCTGTTAAAAGAAACACCGATGCATCCTCACCATATGATCTAGATTCCAAAGACAACTATGCCAGTCTATAGGTAAAATACAGAACAGTCACTGAGGCCCCCTTGCAGTGGGTACAAGAAAGGGCAGACAGCTCCAGTTGGCGTGTGGCACTCCAGTCTTCCTTCAAGAAGGGCAGCCCAGCTGGATGAGCAGACCACTGTTGATCTACCCAGTAGGAGTTCCCTCAGTCTAATTTTAAACATAAAAATGATACATGTACTAGTATTTTTCCCTGCACTTCAGAGTATCATCTCGCATACACACCATCTCAGCGTCCTGAATGCTAGCGCTGCTGTCCTCAGAAACTGGCCTGAGAATCCAGCCTCCTCTCAGTCTCTTTCAGTGGTGCATGATGTCCAACTGTTTTCTCACTGACACTAAGACACACTATGTCCTTCTAACTCACTTCCTCACAACTGTACAGCAGTATTGTTCCACAGCCCACCTGACACGTGTGATCACGAGACTGACTGAACCAGATGAGGATCTAGCTTTCACAAAATAAAACTTTAAAGGAGATCTGCAAAAATGTGAAATAATTCCATCTTCCTAATTTCTTTGGGAAAAACTATTTTTTTAAAAAAGTCATGTAATGGGGGTTACAGTTATTATTTTTGTGAAATTAACACATTTCTCAGTCTTAATTTCTGATATGGTAAGTATCAGCTGGTATCACCCACAGATACAAAAGTTCTCTGTGGTCCTTTCCTTTTAAGAATAGAAGATAGGAGGGGGTCTAAAACTCAAGTTTGAGAAAGCCTGCCCTAAACTGCTACGTCCTCTTCCACACGCACATAAAGAAACATGCTTGATAAAGGTCTCCACACTCTGACAGCAAAAAATAAGAAAACCACTTAAATGTTCATCAACTGAGGAACCACGTATTACACACAGGTAAAAAGAATAAACCTTGATACACGCTAGCAAAAATGAGCAAAAAAAGCACATATGCCACCCATGTTTATCAATACAGAATACTAGATATTTGTTATATTTTCTCCATACTTTCTGTACTTTAGACATCTCAAACTTGTAGATGCTACAAAGAAGAGTAAAAAATATTCCTTCACTGAAGCCAAGATTGACTAAAAGTTAAAAATGTATTCAACACCGTTTTAAAAATCCAATCCTTAACCTTTAATCATTGAACAAACTTTCACAAAGTACCAAAGTCTCTGTATTAAAGACTGTATATTCAAAAGAGAACACAAATGAGCTGTGGGCCGTAACTGAGGGCCGGCTCTTTGTCTCACATCTCTTTTACCTTTTGAATGCTTTGCCACGAAGTCCTCCACGTACTGCTCAATGTGTTCGCCCGCACTGACGGGCCGCAGCCTCCACCCTCACCCAGGGGAGACCTGAGTCTCCAGCCAACCACTACCGACGCACGCACACTGCTCAGTGCCCTGGTTCATCCTCAGCAACTTTCCCTTCAAGTCGCGCCTGACCAACCCACTCGAAAGACCACTTTTCACCAGCAACCTCTCATTTCCTCATCGCTCCGTACCCTTCAATCCTAAACCTCAGACCCATCACCCTGAAGAGTTTCAGTGGCCTTTCTGAAAAGTCTTTGATCTTTGACCACTCAGCTGGTTACTATCATACATGATCTTTAAGAAACAAATCAGAGAGACCCACATTCAAATCCCAGCTCTGCCATGAGCTAGCAGAACGCCTCTGGGTGAATTATCTCACTTAACTTTGAGAACCAGCTTCCTCATCTATAAATGGATGTCTATCCAGGAAACGGTGACGGAGACACGTCTACATCCAGAGACTAGCGCACCACAGGTGCTCGGTGACCACTCCCGCTCTTCCCTCTCCACTTTCTCCAGGGCGTGTCTGAGACTGTCTCCCAGAGGCGTTCCTCCATCTCTTGATTGTTCCAAGTTTGAGTCCTAGATGCTCAACTGCTTGCTAAAAATTTCCACACAACTGTTCTACACATAACTCAAACTCAACCCTTTCAAAAAATCAAACACATTTCCTTCTCTTCCACATCTACTTTTGAGGGCATGCTGACTTGGCGAATGGCACTGCCACCCTCCCAGGACTGAGAAGGGTGGCTACCTAGCCTATGAAAGCTGTGAGATGCCAAGGGACATGACTTCTGCTTGCTCATATTCCTCCCCTCTTCACTACTCCTAGTAGAGGTTGCCAAGTTCCACCTGCCTTTCCCACCTTAGTCTCCGGCTGGCCCATCTCCCCTAAACCTGTCTTCCCAGTGCATCTTACACACTACTACAAACCAGGGAGAGTTTTGATTAGCTCACTCCACTACTCAAGCCTTCAATGTTTACCCACAGTCTGAAAAATGAAAAGCAAACACATTAGACAGAGAACTTGTAAACGCCACGCTGCAAACTGCTTTATCGTTCTTACCCTCCAACGGCTTTTTGCTTTCCTGTTGCTATTGAGTTGATTCCCACTCATGGTGACTCCAAGTGTTTATGAGCAGAACTGTCTGGGTTTTCAGGGCTGGGACTTTTTAGAAGCAATCACTGGGTCTTCCTTCATAAGTGCCTCTAGGTGGGTTTGAACTGCCAATCTTCTAGGTTAGCAACCCAGCACTTAACCATGAGTCAAACCACCCCTTCTTTACTTCTCAGCACTGTGGCCCTGTGACCAGTGTCCTACACCTTCTGAAATACCAACATGGTATCTTCTTCTCCTTCCTAAGTTTTCACTAACCCAATGGCCATCCCCCAGTACTTAAAGGCCCTCAAAGGCAGCTACCACATACTTGTAATTTCTCTAAATCTAATGTTCCCTACCAAATCAAGGTTTGTGGGGACAGAGACCCTTTGTGGTCTTCCAGTACTGAGGCCAGTCTTGCAACTGAGTAGGCACTCACATGGTTGTTAAACAGCTACACTTAGGAACATAAATCAGTAACACTTCATGAATGAGGAGAAACAGTTTAGGGGTACTACAAACTGAGCAAACTTTCCCAGAATGAAGAGTGCTAACAGAATAGAGTCTTAACTACCAACATGCACCTAATGTAACAGAGTCTGCAGTTCATAAAATAAGATTAGTAACACAAGTGAAAATCTGAGAAAGATGAGCAATGATAAGAAAACTCACTCTGCATGTGTTAAAAAGTTAATAATAATATACCACTTTCTCTTTTTGAGGAGTCGATACCATTCCCTTTTGTTTTAAAACCTACCAAACGCTTTTTCAGGAATAATGTAAACTTGACATACAACATTAATAATGGGCTTCACATCAACTTTTGTAATGCTGAAGTCAGAATTACGTAATTTTCATCTTCAGAAAACACACTAAAAATCTTTTTTATTCATTAAAAACTGCCATTTACAGTATTCTACTGTTGGGTTTTATTCTAGGAGGACAACGTACTTTCTAAAAGTACAATCTTTTTAGAAGTGACTCTGTATGAGTACAAACACTCACTGACCAAGTCTTTGCTGAGCACTCGCTGTGGCCGAGAGGAGTAAGGATAGAACCCTCTGCCCTCAAGCAGCCAACATTCCAAAGAATTCCTCCTTCAGCAAACACAGTCCAGTTCAACCCCGAACTCTATGGAGACACCACAAACTCTCTACCTATCAAGAGGCAGGAAATACTTTCTGTTTCTTCGAAAAGCATCATTACCCAACTTTTGCAAGGCACTCCCCAATACTAAGTGCAACTCTTTTAAGTTAGGGTACTTCATGTGTCTATCAACAGAAGACATGTCACTTTCAGAATAATATATAGAGCCATCAGTGGCTTAACTAGGAGCATCAGCGGAGGGCCCCACATCACAGCACCGCACCATGATCCCACCACCAGCGAAGCCACCAGATCTGATTGTGAGATGCAGCAAGTGAAGATCACTCGGCCACGTGTTTTGTTTTGTTTTTTTCCAACGTTGGTTTACCTTCAGCATTTAAAACGGGAGGAAAAGTCCAACTCAACGCACAACAATTCATCTTCTACAGCTGCATTTTAAATCGTCACTAGTCAAGTCCCTGCTACCTACGCCCCCCGAATCGATTCTGGTAAATAAGATGTGTGTGGGCTCAACGCCCCAAGACCGGTACCTGGAAGCATCTGGGACACAACGCGAACGCCTGAAGGCGCTGGGCAGCTTTGTTCCCGGTTTGGGGCGGTTTTCACATGTAAATGGCCCGTCGAAGGGAGCCGGGATGAACCACCCCCGGAGAGCGCGCGCGGGTCGGGGGAGGGGGGCCGCCGCCGCGCTAACACTCGCTTTCCCGGTCCAACTTTCCAGGTGTCCCGCTGAGGTCACGGAGCCCGGGCTCTCCTCAGGAGAGCCACAGCAGCCCGTCGCTCCCGTGCCCCAGCCCGCGTGCCGGGTGGGCGAGCCCCAAGGGCGAGTGGGCGCGCTCCCCGGCGCCCCGGCCCGCTCCCCGGTGCCCCGGCCCGCTCCCCGGCGCCCCGGCCCGGGATCAGAGCCCAGGCGCCGGAGCCCGCGGCCCGAGCAGCAGGAGAACCGAGGCCGGGCGCCGCTCCCGCCGGCCGCCCCCAGCCCCGCACGCCCGCCGCCCGCGCTTCTCAGCCCCTCGCGGCTTCCGGCAGCTCGGACCCGGCAGCTGGACGGGGAGCCGGCGGCAGCCCGGAAACCCACGGCGGCCGACAGGGCAGTGGAGGGCGGCCAGCGCCGGGGGGCGGCCCGAGGTAGCCAGAGGTGGCGGTGGGGGAGGGGCGCGGGGTCAGTCCCGTGGCCGCCGCGACCTCTCCCGGTCCACAGGCCGCTCCGCGCAGGCCCCGGCGCCCCGGAACCGGGGCAGGAAGCGTCCCCACCCCACCGAGCTTCAAAACTCCGGCGGCAGGAGAGAGCCCCGGTGTCCCCTGCCCCGAGCAACCCCTCACCTCCTGGTTGAAGGCGTTGACGGCGTCCATGTTCGCGCTGCGGCGGCGGCGGCGGCGGCGGCGGCGGCGGAGGCTTCGGGCCCGCCGGTCACATAAGACCTCGCGCTGCGGCGGAGCGGAGCGAGGGGGACCTGCCGGGCCTCGGGGAGCTGCAGGCGGCGACGCCGAGGCCGGAGCAGGAAGAGACGGTGGTGGCGGTGGCGGTGGCGGTGGCGGTGGCGGTGGCGGTGGCGGTGGCGGCGGGGCGGGCGGCTGAGGCAGACGCGGCGGGCGGCGGCGGGCCCCTCAGTCCCGCTCGCAGGCTGAAGAAAAAGCAGCGGCGGCCACGGCGCTGGGCTCCAACATGTCCGTTCGGCGGCGGCGGCGGCGCTGTGCGTCTCGCTGACACGGCCCCCCGCGCTCTCACGCACAGCCTCACACGGGCCCGGCCGGCGAGCGGGCGGGCCTCTCTCTCTCTCTCTCCCTCTCGCCAGCGGGATGGCGGCAGCGGCCCGAGTCCACGCCGCGCGGGGCACCCTGGGATGGCTCGGGCCTCCCAGCGCTTCCGGCACGCGCCCCGCCCCGCCCCGCCCCCCGCTCGCCGACCCCGCCCCCGCGCGCCTGGTCCCCGGCACGTGACGCTGGTGGCCAGGGCTTTCCCGCCGGCGGCGGTGGCGGTGGCGGCGGCTGCGGGCCGGAGCGCCGGGGCGCTGAGGGGCCGAGCGGGCGGCGCCGAGCGGCGGGGGGACGCGGGACCGGGAGGCGGGCGCCGTGCGGGCGCCGCTCTGTCTGACGCGGCGCTGCCGGGGGCCTTTCTGTGTGGCGTTGTCGCGTAGCAGGCCCGGCACCCGGGCGTGTCCGACGGGCGAGCAGAGGAGCCCTCGGTGGCCCGGCATCACCGGCACCTTGATGGCGCAGTGGTTAAGAGCTAACCAGACAGGCGGCAGTTCGAATCCACCAGCCGCTTCTAAGAAACCCACTGTCCTGTAGAGTCGCTGTGAGTTGGAATCCGTTTTCTGCTAAGGGTTTGCATTTGGGGGGTTGGAATCGGGGGCGCAGGCTGTCACTTCAGCCCACCGGGCGCGCGTTTGCTGGCTCCTGGACGCCGCTGCTGAGACAAGGTGCCGCCATGTGTCTGCCACGATGGAAACCCGGGAATGACGTGGAGGCAGTCGCTGCCCGTGAGGGCCTGAAGGGACCTCTTGCCTTCGGAGGAGTGGGTTCTCGCAAGCTGGACGTTGAGTCTCCACGCCGTTTTTCTTTTGGCTGACCTGCTGCTTTTCGATTTACTTTCCTTGAGTACCTACCGTCGGCCGGGCACTGTGCCAGTAGCTGGTGCTGCAGACAAGTCCGTGTAGTGGGGTAGGACTGCCAGGTGAGCAGACAACGACCGGAGCCTGATAATGAGGGGAGCAGAGGCTCTGGATAACAAAGAAAACAGATCATCACCCGACTGGAAGTCCGGGAAGGCTTCCTAGAGGCAGTGGTCCTGGAGGTGCATCTGGAAGGAGGAGAAGACAAAGCTGCACTGCTGGCTGGGTTTGAGTAGGTGGCAGTCAACTTGCTGTGGGAGCACCAGCTGGACCTTAGGGAGTGAGATGGGCTGTGACTGAGGCCAGGTCCTTAGGAGCCATGTGTGCCCTTCAAAGACTTTGGATTTTGTCCTCAAGGCAGTTGGGAGCCAATGAAAGATTGTGTGAGTCGTTTCATGCAACATGCTGCTTGAAAACAGCATTCTGAGCCTTGTAGAGGTTAGACCAAAGGAGAGGCAGCAGTGGGGTCAGGGAGAGAGTGGTCCTAGTCCCAGAGTGATGGGGGCTCAGGGTGGTGGCAGTGGAAAAGTAGAAGCAATGTCAGATACAAGGTCTGACAATTAAGTCCTCTAATATAATTGTCCTAAGTGCTATGTATCTGATTGCTGAATGTCACCATAGTTACCTTCGAAGTCCTCCCCTTGGAGAGCTGTGCACCGTTGCTGTGCCCAGTCCACCCTTCAAAGCTATTTTAGAGCTCTTTCTGGAACTGCCATTGCGTGTGGTGGCAAGTTGACAAACTGAATTGTCTAGCTGTTTGTTAAGGGCTTTTTGGCCAGTAAACAACTCACTGTATCGGAATACCGTCCCTACTCATCTGATCCGGCCCCCAATGAGTTTTTTCTTTACCTGAAGAAAAAGGAAGTATTGAAAGGGAGACATTTGGATGACATTCAGGACATCAAGGGTAATATGATGACAGCTCTGATGGCCATTCCAGAGAGAGAGATTTAAAACTGCTTTGAAGGGTCGACTAGGCGCTGATGTCAGTGCTTAATTTCCCAAGGGGAATAACTTGAAGGTGACCATAGTGATCTTTAGCAGTGAGATAGGGAGCTCTTCTTCTAGGATGAGTTAATGAACTGAATTATCAGCCCTGGTATTTAGTAGATAGAATGTGTGTGGCTGGAAGATAATGCCCATTCTGTGAGGGAAGTGGTGAGGGAAAGTCTTAGGGCCCTGACAGATGGACAGCTTAGATGTTGGGTGTTTTAATCAATTTAGGGGGCCTGTGGGGAGTTAGGAGTGAGTCTGAGAGACAGTAGAATTTATGGCCTATACTCGTAGGTGGGAAAAACTGGTGGTGTAGTAGTTAAGCCCTCCAGCTGCTAACCAGAAGGTAGGCAGTTCCAATCCAGCAGCTGCTCCTTAGAAATTCTGGAGTAGTTCTGTTCTGTAGGGTTGCCGTGGGTCAGAATCAACAGCAGTGGGTTTGATTTGGGGTTTGCCATGTGCCAGGGTCTGTAAACAGGTTTTTACTTTGTTTCATTTACTTATCACAGCATACTTCTGCATCTATAGTGCACGATTTTGTAGGTGAGAAACTAAGGCCAAGTTCAGTTACCTAACATACTCAAGGCCACCAGCCACGTGATTTCTGTCTGGGGCCTGTGGAGTTTGCGCAGCCCCTGGGACCCGAAACTGAGCGTGTCTAGGAGGCAGTTGGGTAAACATGTATGGAGTCCAGAGAGGTGGCTGAGCAGGGAGGAAGATTCGAGAGTCAGCCCACAGCCCGAGGCCGAAATGGACAAGGGGAGACCTGGGAGGGTAAGTGTGTTGCGGGGAAGGGATAGGAAGTCTTCGCAAGAGGAGATGGAAGACGCCTGGGAAGCGGTCAGACTGCCCAGTGCGGAAGCAGATGCCCAGTGGGATGAGGATGGCAGGGTGCCTCAGGGTCAGCAGCTGTGAGCTCCAGGGGACACTGGCAGGCGCACTGGGGGCTGGAGTGGAGAGACATGGGAACTCGGGTACGAAGGCACCTTGTGAGGACACCCTGGGGAAGCTACGGAAAGAAGCACAAGTGCTTGTTTCTTTTCCTGAGGGAGACTGACAGATCACTGTTTGTTGCAGAAACACACAAACTAGACGGCCAGCTTTATTTCCAGCCCAGCCACCGTCCATTTCATAATCACATGCTGCCTTTCATGGGTCCTCTGAGCTGCCACCATGCTTTCCAAATCGGTTCTGCTTCTGTCTTTCACATCCACAAGACCGCCAAGAGGTCATTAGGAAGTACAGAGTTTAGCTGGCCTCTTCGGCTTTTCTAGATGTTCTTTGTCTACCGAAGTCTGTCCAGGACCCCCGCTTGGAGTTGCCGGCTTCATTGTCCTTCGGGCCCCTCTGCTAATTAGCTTGTGCTGCTGTAACAGAAACCCCACACCTGGGTATCTTTCAAGAACCAGTGTTTTCTCATAATTTGGGCTAGTGATCAGAATTCAGAGCAGCAGCTGCAGGGGAAAATCCTGCTGTCTCTCAGCTTCTGGAGGTCCTCTGTTCCTTGGCTGCTTGGGGAGCCCCATGTGACGTCCATCTTGCCTTGCTATTGCCTGTGTGTCTATCAGCAATTCTTTGTAACTCAGAAGTGATTAGGCTTCAGACACGACCTGCACTGATGTGTCTACGTTCATATAACAAAGAGAACCCTGTTCTCCAGTGGAATAATATCCACAGGTCCAGGGGCTATGATTCCAACACATTTTGAGGGGAGAACATGGTTAATTCCAGATAGCCCCTTTTCCCTGCCGGGGCACAGTCTATATCCTGTCACCTGTTGCCACATCTCGTTATTGATATGGCTGGATTTTTGTCCTCCTTGCTCCTTGGCTTGGACGGGCTCGTCGCCGATCAAGGTGATGTTCAAACAGTACATCTCCCGTTCACCCATCATTTAGCACAGACTTAAGGCCGGGTGCAGTGCTGAAAGGGTTCCGCAGTCACCCCCTCCAGACTCAACATCTCCAGCCATATGTTTTTATGCCCCTATGTCTTAGACTGGATTCTCTAGAGAAGGAAAACCGCTGAAGCATATATACACATGCATAGAAAGAGAGAGAGACAGATTTATCTCAAGGAAATGGGTCATGTGGTTGTAGAGCCTGACAAGTATCAAGTCTGCTGGTCAGGCAGAGGCTGGAGGCTCTGCTGGGTTCACCTAGCTTCAGGACTGATATACCCGAGATCAACAGGTCAGATGGCAGCCAGCTGGCTTGTGGCTGTGGAAGCTAATGAGTCCAAAGACTGACAGGCAGTACAGCAGGGTGCTGGCTCAAGTCCCAAGAACTGGAGGTCAGATGAGGACAAGCTGAATCCAGAGCAAGGGAGGTTTGCCAGAACATCTGTATACTTATTGGATGCAGGCCACTCCCCGAAGGAAACGTCTTTTTCAGCTGATTGACTGTTCACATTAAATCACAAAATGAGGGATGACTACATCATTACGTAACTGCCAAACCACAGAGCCAAGGTAACACACTCGCTTAACCATCACACCCTGCTATACAGCATTTCTTACTTTGTCTTGAAAAAGGTATCCATTACTCCAGTATCACCTCCAGCTGCCCTCTGGTTCCTTCTGTGAACATCAGTAAACTTAAAAATGGACCCACAAAGCCTAATGGGGCCCCCACACCCCGCTCCTGAGTTCATACAAGTGATCTTCCTGGTCTGAGAGAAATGGATTTGGCTAAGGAAGAACAAGGAACGGCTGGGTTGCACAAAAGGCTGAGCACTGTGCTATTAGCTAAGAGGTTGTTGGGTAGAAGCCACCCTGAGGACCCTGAAAAGAAAGGTCTGGCAGTCATCTTACAAACGGTCCCAACCTTGAACATCCAAGAGGACAATTCTATTCTGCATATGTGGGGTCACCACACATGGGCAGTGACTCGACAGAAACTGACCACAACAGGGAAAAACAGGATGAAGTCTTGAGCTGGGGTGGGAATATGGAAGTTGGAGGAGAAGGTGAATTCAGCTTTGGTGAGTTGAGTTTGGGGCCGAAGACATTATGGCTGTTGGATTCTATAGGGTTGAGGAAGGAGGGACTGATAGCTGAAAGGGGCGTTGTATATGAACCTGCTGAGGGGACGGGAAGGCACAGGAGTGAGGTCTGGCTTCTAAGATCCTTGTGTCTGAGACAGTTAACTTAGTTTCAGGAAGTTCTCTGCTGGAGAGGATTGTTTTCATATTGACAGCATTTGGAAGGTCTTTTGTTTGGGGAGAATCTGTCATCAGCTGGACTTTGGGTGCCCTTTCTGCAGAGGGCACTGCCTGTCTGCTCTGGCTCACTGGGAGCTGTGCAGATACTGCCGGACTTGCCTCTCTCTCTCCCCACCCACCCCCCACCCCTTGTCTTTCTCTTCCTCCCTCCCTCCAGGCAGATGAGTCAAATGTTCCCATAGGAAATTTTTGGCAAATGACAAAAATTCATGAAGGCTGACCTTTGTGGGCAGATCTTAAGACAGTTGTTATGCATCACAGTGAAAAAGATGGCTGCTAGGGAACATATTGATCAAAGACCTTATTGAAGAATTCTGTTCAAAAGAGGGAAAATATAGAACAGAGCTTTAAAATTTTCATGAAATCCAGATTTTCTGGATGTAGGGAGGCTGGTTGAACCCCTGAAACCACTACCCTGAGATCATCTTTGAAACTTCAACCAAAAAAAAAAAAAAAAAAAAAATCCCATGAAGTCTTCTTAAAACCCAGGAGTAGTTTAACTTAACTAAGGCTGGTGTGAGTGGGAACTAACTGGACAGACCTGACAACAGTAAAGAAGGTCTGCCTTGAGTGCTGTGCCCTTTGAAAGTAGATTGACGTGGGGTCAAACTGACAAGAGCAACTCAAAAATAGGAAACTTAGGGGGCACTGAATCTACATGATCAGGGAAGGAGCGACTCAGAAACGGAGGTGAGAAGGGTTGCACAACTTGAAGACTTATCAACGTCACTGAATTTTAGAAATTGTGGCATGTGATCTGCTGCATCTATTCTCAATAACAACCGAAATAGATTAGTTTCTGAAAGATAGCAGTAGCTAGAGAATCATAAATAATTGTCAACAATAGAAACCAGCAAGACATTTTATCCACTTGCAAACTCCTCTCAAAGTGCATAGATTGAAAGTGATGTCTGTTACGAACGTGGGTGTGCAAACAGGTCATTCTGAAAAGCCATTTCAAAAACAAACTCACTGCGTTATTTAAAACAGATGAAATCAACACCCAGAGTTGAGAAAAGAATGCATCCAGGAAGCAATATTTGGGTTGATTCTGGACCTTTTCAGGTGGATGCTTTCTCTTGAAAGGGATGTTGGCTAAAGGCTACAGGGGTAGAGAATGCAGAGGGAAACACCTCAGTCCGTAACAGCCTGTGAAAATGTTTACAGATGAGAACTCAACGTAAAACTTGTTTTGTTTTTCTAATACTTCATCCCGTAGATTTTCTGGAGCAAGTCTAAGCCAATTATACAAGGCTCGGATCTCTGGGTCTTCCTTTCCCTTTGTCTGCTTGTTTTTCTCTACTTTCCTCCCCCTTAAGGCTCGTCCCCTCTCTGAGGCTTCACCTGAGACCCTCATGGTCCCCTTCCATCCCCATTTAAGAATCTGGGCTTTTCTCCTGGTTTAGAACCAGAATTTCAACTGCCCACTGGAAAATTCTAGAAAATTCTACACTGTGTCCTTCTGAACCCTCCCTGGATGCTACTTGGCATCTGCCACCGTCTGCCTTCGTGTCCTTTATGGTCCTGGTGCCAAAAAAGAGATAGGTGTACAGAGGAAAACTGGACCTCCCAGAAGGAAGCAAGCAAGGCTGGGTAGTGTGATGGGATTTTAGGGAATTTTCATTTTCTTTTCAGCATTGTCAGGAGGCATGTATAACTTTTGTAATCAGAAAGAATAAGCATCTTTAAAAAAGAAATACAGCTAAGCATGTAGCAATCCTGAAATGTTCTGGATTAATCATTTTAGCTACGAGAGTAACCCTCAGCATGTGAGTGATTAAAAGAGAAAGACAGTTTTTGTTGGCTATTTCCTGTCTAATTTGAGAACAGGGATGTAAGATTCTTTTCCCAACATTGGAAGCCTTACAGCCAAGTCTCAGCTGAAGTGAAGTGTAACCTTCCAAGACCGGGCTGCTCCCATGTCACCCGATGTCACCACTTCCCACTTACTCCTTTACACAGCAAACATGAACAGCCACAGGTCCTCTACAAGGTGCTTAGGGTACCAGGGAAGGAAAACGAATCTGTTCCGTCCTGAAATTACCCCACTAGAGTCCTGGGTCTGGCCTTGATGGTAAATGATGTAGAACATCTTCTCGTGGTACTGATCAACCATTTGTACACATTTCTTTTGCAAAGTGCCTGTTCAGATCTCTTTATCATGTTGAACAAGTGAGTCATTCGTCTTCTGATTATGGAATTGTGAGTGCTCTTTACATATCATAGACAGAAGTCATTTGTGAGATAACTGGATTGTGACTCTTTTCTTCCCCGTCTGTGGCATGCCCTTACATTTTCTTTTGAAAAGCAGACATTATTACTTCTGACAGGTCTAATTTATCACTTTTTTAAAAAAATGGTGTGTTTGTCTATCATATCTAAGAATGTTTGCTTATCCCCAGGACACAAACCCTTTCATTCATATCTCCTTTTTGAATCTTTATAGTTCAGTATTTATGGTAGGTCTACGGAAACCCTGGTGGTGTGGTGGTAAAGTGTCATGGCTGCTCACTGAAAGGTTGGCAATTCAAGCCCACCAGGTGCTCCTTGGAAACTATGGGGCAGTTCTACTCTGTCCTGTAGGGTCACTGAGTCGGAATCGACTGGACAGCAGTGGGTTTGGTTTGGTTCTCTTGGTCTACAACATATTTGTAAGTTGAGGTGTGAGGCCACCCTATAACACTTGGTTGGAAAAAACCACTATTTCCATACCTGGGTTACTTTGACCCCTTCGTTGAAAATCTGTTTGACCATGTGAGTGAATCTGTTTCTCCAGGCTGTTCTGTTCCATTCACCTCTGCATCTCTGTGCAGTGTAAGTATCACTCTTGATTCCCCAAGCAATTCAACAAAGCCTTGAAAACAGTTAGTGTAAATCCTCCAACATAATTGTTTTTAAAATGTTTTCACTATTTAGGATCTTTTCATTCATATATAAACCTGTTGGTTTAAAACAAAACAAGACAAAAGCCTACTGGGTTTTTGATCGGGTTTGCACTAGATTTTTGGATCAGTCTGGGGAAAATTCACATCTTAACTATATTGAATCTTCTAATCCATGAACATGTTGTATTTTTTCATCAATTTAGGTCTTCAGTTTTCCTCCGGTGTTTGCTGAGACCTTAACATGTTTTATACATACATATTTCACATTTCAGTTATCTAAAAAAAAACCCTTCTACTGAGTCCGTTCCAAATCATAGCAGCCCTGTAGAACAGAATAGAGCTGCCCTATAGAATTTTCAAGAGGCAGCTGGTAGATTCAAGCTGCTCACCTTTTGCTTAGCAACTGAATTCTTAACTGCTACACCAGTTATTAGTTATCAGTGCTACTATAACAGAAATACCACAAGTAGATGGCTTTAACAAAGAGTAATTCATTATAAAGTCACCATCTAGGATGCTAGAAGCTTGAATTCAGGTGCCAGACTTAGGCAAAGACTTCCTATATGGCCTCTGAGGGACGCTCCTGTCATGGATCTGCTCCTGGTCTGGGCGCTTCTCGGTGTAGGAACCTTTGGTCCGACAGACACAATTCTACTCCTGGCTCTTTTTTCTTGGTGGTGGGAATTCCGCTTCTTCTCTGCTCAGTTATCTTTCTCATAACTCAAAAGAGTGTGACTCAAACTACAAGCTGTTGGTGTACACTGAGTCTGCCTCATGAACATAACTGCCTCTAAATTGGCCTGATTAGCATCCTGTTGTTAGGTGGCTTCGAACTGGTGCTAACTCAGTTTGAAGTGACCCCGTGTGCAACAGAATGGAAGGCTGCCTTGTCCCACGTCATCCTGACAGACTTGAGCCCGTTGTTGCAGCCACTGTATCAGTCCATCTCGCTGAGGGACTTCTTCTTTTTCACTGACCCTCTATTTTACCAAGCATAGTGTCCTTCTCCAGGGAGCGACCCCTCCTGATAACATACGCAAAGTATGTGAGCTGACGTTTCACCATCCTTGCTTCTGAAGAAGCATTCTGGTTGAGCTTCCTCCAGGTCACATTTGGTTGTTCTTCGGGCAGTCCATGATATGTACAATATTCTTCGCCAACACCATAATTTAAAGGCATCAGTTCTTCAGTTCTCCTTATTGTGTAGCTTTCACATGCTTATGAGGGAACTGAAAACACCAAGGCTTGGGTGAGGCACACCTTAGTCTTGAAGGCAACGTCTTTACTTTTCAACACTGGAAGTCTTTTCCAGCAGGTCTACTTAATAGAATGCCTCATTTGATTTGTTGTTTGCTGCTTCTGTGGGCTTTGATTGTGGATCCAAGTAAAATGAAATCCTTGACAACTTCAATCTTTTCTCCAGTTATCATGATGTTGTTTATTGGTCTAGGTGCGAGGATTTTTGTTTTATCTTGGGGTGTAATCCATGCTGAAGGCTGTGGTCCTTAATCTTCCTCAGTAAGTGCTTCAAGTCCTCATGACATTTAGGAAGCAAGATTGTGTGACCTGCATATTGTCAATTGCTAATAAGTCACTCTCCACTACTGACACTATATTCCTCTTCATGTAGTCTAAACTTCTTGGATTCTTTCTTTGCTTAGCATGCAGATAGAGTAAGTATGGTGAAAGAATGCAACCCTGATGCACACCTTTCCTGACTTTAACACAGTAGCCCCTTGTTCTGGTGGAACAACTTTCTCTTGACGTAACTACAAGTTCCTCGTGAGCACAATCAAGTGTTCTGAAATTCCCGTTTTTCTCAGTGTTATCCATAATTTGTTCTGAGCCATATAGTAGAATGCCTTTGCATAATCGATGAAACACAGGAGAACATCTTTCTGGTATTCTCTGCTTTCAGCCAGGATCCATGTGACATCAGCAGTGATATCCCTCATTCCACGTCCTCTTGGGAATCAAGCTTGAATTTCTGGCAGGTCTCTGTTGACACACTGCTGCTGCCACTTGGGAATGATCTTCAGTAAAATTTGGCTTACCTGTGATATTGATGGTATTGTTGGATGATTTCCACGTTCTGTTGGGTCCCTTTTCTTTGGGATGGTCACAGATATGGATCTTTTCCAGTCAGGTGGCCAGGTAACTGTCTTCTAAATTTCTTTGTGTAGATGAGCGACTGCTTTCAAAACATGTCAGTTGTTACCCCATCATTCCCGTCAGTTCCTGGAGCCTTTTTTTTTTCACTAAGACCTTCAGTGCTGCTTGGACCTCCTCCTCAGTGCCATCAATTCCTGGTCGTGTGTTACTTCCTGCCATCTTCTTTGGATGCTTCTTGCATCATTCAGTATTTTCTCTGCAGAATTCTTCAGTGGTATAACTCGAACTTGAATTTTGGAAATTTCTTTCAGCTTGAGAAATACTGAGGCTGTTCTTCCCTCTTGTTTTTCTAGCTCCAGGTCTTCGCACATGTTGTTAGAACACTTCGTTTTCTCTACCTGAGCAGCCTTTTGAAATCTTCTGTTCAGCTCTTTTACTTTGTCATGTCTTCCATTTGCTTTAGCTGCTCAACATTTAAGACCAAGTATCAGAGTGTCTTCTGATATTCATTTTGGTCTTTTCTTCCTTCCTGTCTTTTGTAATACCCTCTCTTTCTTCATATATGATGTCTTTGATGTCATTCCACAACTTGTCTGATCTTCAATTATTAGTGTTCTGTGTGTCAAACCTATTCTTGAGATGGTGTTTAAATTCAGGTGAAATATGCTCAAGGTCACACTTTGGCTGTCATGGACTTGTTCTAATTTTCTTCAGTTTCAGCTTGAACTTGCATATGACCAACTGACAGTGTGTTCCACAATCACTCCCTGACCTTGTTCTGACTGATGACATTGAGCTTTTCCATCACGTTTCTATAGATACTGTCCATTTGATTCATGCGTATTTCATTAGGTGAGGGCCACATGTATACTGGCCATTTATGCTGAATGCAGTGAGGAAGTCGTTGGTCTTGCAAAAGTCAATCACGTGATCTCTGGTGGTGTTTCTAATACCAGGGCCGTATTTTCCAACTGTTTTTGTTTCAAGCTTTTGCATTGCAATCACCAGTAATTTATCAGCGCATCCTGAATGAATGTTCCATCAATTTGTGATCTGATGTAAGAAAAATTTCCTTGGGAAAGTGGTGTACGTACAGTACATATGGATATTCTGACGAACAAAGCCTGCCCTCTCTCCATCCTGCATCCTACTCATTATTCTCTGACTTCCTGTTCTTGGGATATGAGCCAACGGCCTGCTCCCCTAACTTGCAGATTTGAGGACTCACCAGCTCCCACAGCCCTGTGAACCAGCAGCCTACTGTCTAAACTGATAATTCGGGGGTTGTCAACCCCTGAGAGCACTTGACTCAGAAAAAGCCTCCAGTTTGGTCCTGACCCACAGGTTTGGGACTTGCCAGCTTCTACAACTTTGTGAACCATTTCTTTGAAACGAATCTCTCTCTGTATACTTCCATAAGTACATTTCACTGGTCAGCCCAAGGTAGCTTTCTTTTCCACCACTAGACTGCACTGACATAAATTACGTGGCTACAGATGTGTGGGTGAGTTTCTAAACTCATTATTGTGTTCTCTTGGTCACTAATACTGCATCGATTTAATCACTGTACCTTTGCAGTAAGTTTTAAAATAGACAAGTATATGTCCTCCAGCTTTGTTCTTTTCCATGGATATCTTATCTATTCTTGACCCTTTGCATTTCCATATCTATTTCAGCTTTAGCTTGCCAGTTTTAGAGGAGAGTGAATTCTGATGGTATTTTAATTAGGAGTTCTCATGCCCGCCATGAGTCGGATCCAACTTGACGGCACTTGGCTTTGGCATGCCCACTTAAAACCCCGAGCCAACCAGGAATCCCAAATAGGCCCCTCAGGAAACCCAGCAATCCTTTAATCAGTCTTCCTTTCTCGTGAAGAAGAATTTTACAGCTTTCCATCTTTCCTTCTGACTTCTAACATACTGCCAGTCCTCACTTGTCCTTAAGAGCACAGAAACACAGAGGAGAGCTTTTTCAGTCTCCCACCGCCATGCCTGCAGGCTTTTCCACCTCTTAAGTGACCCATCTGTGCTCATATCTAAGGGTCTGTTCCTCTGCCTGTGTATGGCTTTACAGCCTTTCTTGCCTACTTAGTATCTCTCCCATTTATCAATTACATCATCTGTTTTCTCTCTTTACTCAGTCACATGCCTTGTACAAAGCTTTTCTTCTTTCTTGAAAAGTGGCTCTGTTGCACTCACTTCTTGTACCAAGTTGTTGGTGTGGTGTCAGCTCTGACTCAGTGTCCTGATGCACAACAACAAAACATAGCCTAGCCCGGGACCACCTCCATGACTCTTGGCGTAAGCGAGCCCATTTGGGTGGCTACATGGAGCATCAGTCCATCTCACTAAGGGCTACCCTCATCTTTGCTGACCCTCTGCTCTACCAACCATCGTGCCCTTTTCTAGCAGCTGGTCTTTCCTGAGGACATGTCCCAAGTAAGTGAGCCAAAGTCCAAAGTAAGCAAGCCACTTTCTGCACACAGGAGCCCCACCCAGAGCCTCATCCAGATGTGTCCAGCCTGGAGCCCTGGATCTCCCTGGTGTCCTTTCCAGCAAGACAGATGGGCTCCTTCAGAGGCCGTGCCATGTGGCTGAAACAGAATCTGTCCATCCCAATGCTCCCAACATGAGTCGACAGAAAGGGAACTGAATAAATATGTTTCAGATTCTCCTTTGGGGAAGGGAGAAAGAAGTACCCAGTTGTTGCTGGTCCATAAAGGTTATCAAACCTGCAGGACAGGAATGACGTGGGCTCCTGCCAGTCTGTGGTGTGATCCCTCTGCTGAGAGCACCTGGAAGCCCCTCCTCTGCTCCTGGGGGATCCTCCCTGCTCTGCTCAGTACCAGGAGGTTCTACCTGCTCCGCTGTCCTCTGTGGACGTGTTAGGAAGGACCCTCTTACTGTCCCTGCACAACTTTTGCCGTCCTCTTTGTGTTTGTGCAGACTTGAGGTGGAGGGATTGCCTCGAGGCAGTGGCCCTAGCTTCCTAGGGCTGGTGAACTGAGTTACTACAGACTGGGTGTCTTAAAACAACAGAAACATTCTCTCAGAGTTCTGGAACTAGAAGTCGAAAATCAAGGTGTCAGCGAGGCTGTGACCTCTGAGTTTTGGGGGACAGTGGACCCCAAGCCTCTCCTCCGCCCCATGTCTGTCAGTTTACCCTACTGTGGGGCTTTCATGCTAGAAGCTACGAGGTCTGACAATTAAGTCCATGAAGTTAACTGTTCTGAGGGCTACATACCTCATTGCTGAAAATCACTATGGTCGCCTTCAAAGGACTCCCCTTGGGCAGCTGCGTACTGATGCCAGCACGTAGTCCACCCTTCAAAGCAATTTTAGAACTCTTTCTGGAACGGCCATTGCACATGGTGGCATGATGGCAAGTTTGTGAACTTAATTGTATAGTTGTCTGTGAGGGAGTTTTTAGTGAGTCAGCAGATAACTGTATTAGAACACCCTCCCTACTCACCTAATCTAGCCCCCAATGACTTTTTTCTTTACCCAAAGATAAAGGAAATACTGAAAGGAAGACATTTTAATGACATTCAGGACATCAAGGGAAATATGACGAGAGCTCTGATGGCCATTCCAGAAAAAGAATTCCAAAATTGCTTTGAAAGGGGGACTAGGTGCTGGCATCAGTGCATAGCTTCCCAAGGGGAGTATTTTGAAGGTGACTGTAGTGATATTCAGCAATGAGGTATGTAGCACTTTAGAACAATTAAGGTCGTAGACTTAATTGGCAGACCTCGTATATTCTTACACATAGGAACATACACATATATGAACACACATGCATAGAGTTTGGCTTCATATCTTTTCCTGTGCTTTGGTACAGTATGAAACAGTGATTTCTTCTGTAAAGATCGAGTGGAATCTATCAGAAAAGCTCTTTGGGCTTTATTCCTGTTTTAGGGGTAAATCTTTAAGAATTTTTCGTTTCTTAATGGGTAGGATTCTATTCAAGTTTTGTACTTTTCCCTGAATGCATCCTTATCATTAATATTGTCCTAGAAAATGAGTCCTTACATCTAGTGGGTTTCAAAATGTTTGCTATAAAGATAAGCATACTTATAGTTTTGATGTAGAGTTTTGTTTGTTTATGTTCTTGATGGTTACACTGAGGATTTGTGTTTAGTTGATTCTTTCAAAGAACCAGCTTAATGAATCAGTGCTACTACTGTCTTTTTGTTTTTAATTTTCATTCATCTCCTTTAATTCCTTCCTTCAACTTTCTTTGGAAACCCTGATGGCTTAGTGCTAAGTGCTATGGCTGCTAACCAAAGGGTTGGCAGTTCAAATCCACCAGCCGCAGTTCTACTCTGTCCTGTAGGGTCACTGTGATGGCAACAGGTGGTGGTCTTTCTGTTTTCTTTTTTTTTTTTTTTTATTAAGCTCCTTTAATTCCTTCTCGACTTTCTTGGGCTTGATTTTGCCTTTTCCCTTGCAGGATCTTGAGTTGGAAGCATGATTCATACATTTTCCCCCTTTACGGTTTTCTGCCCTATTCATTTAAAGTTATGAACTTTTCCTCTGAATGCTGCCCTGGCATAGCCCATGGGTCTTATCCCACACCACTTTCCTTGTGATTCAACTCTAAATAGCTCATCATTTCTGTTTTTATTTCCTTTTAAGCTCAAGGCTTATTTAGTAGCATATTTTGAAATATCCGAGGGGATAGGTTTCTGTTGGTGAGCCTTCTGCTGGTTTTTTTTTTTTTTTTCCTCCTTTATTCTATTCTAGCTCCTGAAGGGGGATGGCCAGAGTTTGCTCTGGGGGGATTTGTTGTGACTCCTTTGTGGTCAGATGTGTTTGGAGAATGTCTCCTGAGAGTCCGAAAAGAATATGTCATCTGTGTTGGACATTTCCATATGTTTGTTAGGTTACAATTGCTAATTTTATTATTCAGGACTTCTCTAGCCTTTTAGGCTTTGCAGGATTTCATCAGTAATCTTTTGAGATGTCCTTAAAATCACCCATTAGGACAAACTGTGAGTCTCTTTACACGTCTGTCAGATTTCACTTTACTTATTTGAAGGCTGTACTTTCAGGTGCGTAAGGACTTTTATCTGGTGGATTATAGGAATCCGACTCTACGGCACCTGGCTTGGCTATAGATAATATGTAATATTACAGCCTTCAGTATGGATTATACCTCCACATCAAGAAAATAAAAATCCTCACACCTGGACCAGTAAGCAACATTAGGACTAATGGAGAAAAGATTGAGGTTGTGAAGGATTTCATTTTACTTGGTTCCACAATCAGTGCCCATGGAAGCAGCAATCAAGAAATCAAAAGACACATTGCATTGGGAAACTGTGCTGCAAAGGACATCTTTAAAGTACTGAAAAATAAAGGTGTCACTTTGAAGACTAAGATGCACCTGACCCAAGCCATGTTATATTCAGTCACCGAAAACCATCACATATGCATGCAAAACCTGGACAATGAATAAGAAAGACAGAAAAAGAATTGATGCCTTTGAATTGTGGTGTTGGAGAAGAATATTAAATACACCATGGACTGCCCAAAGAACAAATAGATGTGTTCTGGAAGAAGTACAGCCATAGTGATTCTTGGAAGCAAAAATAGTGAGACTATGTCTCACATAATTTGGACATGTTTTCAGGAGGGGTCAGTCCCTGGAGAAGGTCATCATGCTTGGGAGAGTGGAGGTTCAGCAAGAAAGAGGAAGACCTTCAGTGAGGTGGATTGACACAGTGGCTGCAACAGTGGGCTTCAGCATAAAAGGCAGGGCTGAGCAGTGTTTCCTTCTGTTGTATACAGGGTCTCTGTGAGTGGGAACCAACTAAGTGGCACCCAACAGCAACAACAAAATGTTATAGTTGTGATAGATTCCTTTTTATGCCTTTACTTTGAATTCTGTTTAATGTGAAAGTAACATTGTTAATAAATACCTAACATGCTTTTTATCATCTCTTGATTTTCACCTTTCTTATTTTTATTAGAAATCACTGGATGGTACAAAGGAGCCCTGGGGGTGTAGTGGTTAAGAGCTCTCTTGCTAAACAAATGGCCAGGAGTTCGAATCTACCAACCACTCCTTTGAAACACTACCAGGCAGCTCTCCTCTGCCCTGTGTGGTCACTATGAGTCAGCATTGATTCAGTGGGTTTGGTTTGAGTTTTGGTTGGGTTACACAAATGGTTAAGGCCTCCACTGAGAGCCAGAAGTTGGCAGTTTGAACCCCTTCCACAGCATCTTGGAAAACAGGCCTGGAGATCTGCATCTAAGAGGTCCCGTCTGTGAAAACCCTGTGGAGCAGTACTACCCTGAGCACATGGGGTCACTGTGAGTTGGAATCAGGTTGACAGCGCCTAGCAACAATGATGTCTTTTTCCATCTTTTTTCCCCAGATTTCCTGTACTGTTTCCATTAGGTGTTCTGTCAGTATTGCCATGCCTGCTCTTCTTCCTGACTGTGGCAGAGGTGGCCAGTGGATGACCAAAAACCCACGCTCCTATACACGCAAAAAGGGTTTGAACTGGCAAATGTCATGTTATTTACATTTTTTACAACAATTTTAAAAAGATTTAAAAGAAAGAAATTATGTTCCCTCTCCATCATCTGGAAAGTAACTTCCCAGTCAAGGATGAGTTTTTCAGCCCTGCTCAAACCCAGGTGAGGGCATGTGGCTTTTTATCCCCAGTCAAGTGGGGGCAGTAGTGACAGGAGTACTTTCTGGACCAGGGCTTTCAAGAACATTGTTATGGATATGTGTCCCCCAAAATAAATGTTAGAGCCCCAATTGTTATACCTGTGGATGTAATCCTGTTTGGAAATAGAGTTTTCTTTGTTAAGTTAATTCAGTCATAACAGGATGAGTTCTGTGTCTAATCACTTCTGGGTAATAGAAAGCAGATTAGAAAAAAACACACATACACAAGGGAAGACAGAGAACATGAAAATTATCTACTGGCAAAACAACACCAAGGATTATCTGCAGACCCCAGAAACCAGCAGAGAGCCCCACGGAGGGAATCAACTCACTGAAGACCCTGGTTAGCCTACAGAATTGGGAGAAAATAAATTTCCATTCTTAGAAGCCACCTGTCATGGATTGAATTGTTTCCCCCCAAAGATAGGTATAGCCATGTGGCTGGGCCATGATTCCCAATATTTTATGATTGTCCTACATTTTGTGACTTTGCTATGCTTTATGTTAAAAGATTAGGGTGGGACTAAATCCCACTGTAGAAGGAGTTTCCCTGGAGTACGGCTTGCACCACCCTTAATCCTTTCTTCTTACAAGAGATGAAAGGGAAGCAAACAGAATTGGGAACCTCACACCAGCAAGAAAGCAGCACCGGGAGAAGAGCGCGTCCTTGAGACCTGAAGTTTCTGTGCCGAGATGCTCCCTGGACAAAGACTGATGCAATACCAGACTTCCCTCCAGAGCCGACAAGGGGGAAAGCCTTCCCCTGGAGCGAACACCCTGAATGTGGACTTGTAGCCTACCAGACTGTGTAAGAACAAACTTTCCTTTGTTAAAGCCATCCACTGTGTGGTATTTCTGTTAGAGCAGCACTAGCTAACGAAAACACCACCCTTGTGGCATTTGTGTCATGGCAGCACCAGGAGAGATGACATAATTTCTCTGCTGAGAATGGATGCTCACTTCATTGGAGATGATTTTGCAGAGAAGTAGAGAAAGGAGAGCAACATCCTTTTGTCGACCTTGAGGCCTCAAAGAGCCAGAGGACCAGAGGGGTGTCATTCACGTTGGTAGTACCAATGACTGGCTTGATGTATGTCTTCTCCATAGTCAGCAAGCTCTCTGAGCTGCAGAGCTGTGCCTGCCTAACTCAGCATGGTCTTACTGTGTTGCCATGGAGTTGGTTCTGACTCATAGTGACCCTATAGGACAGAACAGAACTGCCCCATAGAGTTTCCAAGGAGTACCTGGTGGATTTGAACTGCCAACCTTTTGGTTAGCAGCTGAGATCTTAAGTGCTGTGCCACCAGGGCTCCAGTGGTCTTACTAAAGCTTGGGTGATAGTAGACACTTCATTTATGTTGACTGAGTACTGTCTGTCTTCTCCTATGTATTTCCTTCCAGTAAGCCTATCTGCTGATTCTTTGGTAGGTGATTATCTTTAAATCAGGCCAAGACCTCTCTCAGTAAGAAACAAGGCCAGTGAATGATACAGGGAGACCAAGCGAAGGGGTGTCTCCCCATTGTCTTTAAGTCGTGAGTTGTGAGCGGCTAAAAAAAGATTAATAAAGAGAAGCCACGTATGCTAGCAGTGGGGAAGGCGTTTGTGTGAGCGCCAGCGTGGTGTCAGGCCCTGAGCTAGGGGCTTTTCATGGGTTCTCTCGTTGAAGTGAACACACCCGTAGTGAACACACGGGTGTTATTCTCCCCCTGTTATAGATGGGTCCACGGAGGCTCTGTGTGGTAAGTAACTTGTGTAAAGAGAGCAAATGAGCGTTGTTGCCCTGCGCCGTCCGCGCTGTCACTGCCGTGTCTGAGCCCGTTGTTGCAGCCACTGCGTCAGTCCGTCTTGTTGACGGTCTTCCTCGTTTTTGCTGACAGCAAAAAAAAACTGTGCCTTCAAGTCAATGCCTACTCCTAGCATGCAGTGCTGTGACTTGGTGATAGTCATTGATGATAGTTATTCTAACCATAGCCTTTGTGAGTCCCGTAAAGCGATTAGATGTGACTATGTAAATAAGGTGTTTGTGGACCAAGGGGGTTGAACAGCTTGCTGGTAATGCAGGTGAAGGTGCGCCGAACACCTGTCAGGGCAGGCCCATGCAGATAAGATGCATGGAACTTTAGTGAGGGACTGGCCAGTTTTGCCAGCTGACTAGGCTTAAACAGAGCCAATCTCAGAGCAGAGAGGGGACCTCAATGCCATCAAGAGGAAGAGCTGGGAGTGGAGCATGTCCTTTGGACCCAGGGTGCCTGCACTGTGAACATCCTAGACCCAGGACGCTGAGAGAGCTGTAGCACCAGAGCAGTAGTAAATATGGCAGAATCAGTGATAGAGAAATGGTAGCCACAGAACCAGGAGTCAGGGCCGTGGGCTTCCTGGCCCACAGAGCAAGGTGGCTACAGTGGGCAGGCTGATCCACAGAGTGAGAGAGCTGAGGGCCTTGAGTCAGGAGGCATCCTAGGGGAGTGGGATGCCTTGTTAGTACAGTGAGACTCATGGACCCATAGAGTGAGAAAGCTGAGCACTTTTGGGCAGAATCTTCCTGGTAGTATGGGTGCCTCTTTAGCAGTGTTGCTAAAGAGTTCCGTAATACCCAAGCAATAAGAAGCTGAGCTGGGGTGTCAAGGGGCCAAAGGATTGAGAGCGTGAGGGGGAGAGAGAGAGAGAGAAGCCTGCTTGTAAGCACAGCCAAGAAGTTGTCTTGACTAAAGAACTGCATCCTGAGTCATTCCTCATCCACGAGTGTTAACCTGCTATTTCCCTAATAACCCCACAACTGTGAGTATGGCTTGAGTTCTGTGTGGTCATTGCAGTGAATTATCAAATCCAGCAGAGAAGTAAGAGAGTACCATGTGAGGGGTGGCTGATGTCAGAATAAAGGTTGGGAGGTGGAGGTGTGTCTGACGTTCACCTGGTAGCAATCAGTCTTGGCCTTATGTTGACGGTGATTCGCTCCTCCGTGACCTCAGAGGACCTCCAATGCCATCACATCATTTTCACACTCATCTTTTACTTTACCAACCATGATGTCCTTCTCCAGGGACTGGTTCCTACTGCTAATAGGCCCAAACTATGTGAGGTGAAGTGTCCACATCCTTGCTTCTAAGGAGCAGTCTGGCTGTACTTCCCGGACAAATTTGTTTGTTCTTCTGGCGGTCTATGTTATATTCAGTATTCTTCTTCAACACCATGATTCAAAGACATCAATTCTTCTTTGGTCTTCCTTATTTATTGTCTAGCTTTCACACGCGTATGAGGTGATTGAAAATGTCATGGCTTGGGTCAGGTGCACCTTAGTCTTGAAGGTGACATATTTGCCTCTTAATACTTGAAAGAGGTCTTTTGCAGCAGCCTAGTGCAATATGTTATTTAATGTCTTGTTTTTGTAAAACTTGTGCTTTAGACGAAAGTTGACAGAACAACTTAGTTTCTCATTAAACGATTAATAGACATTGAGACATCGGTTGCTAACCTGGTGACATATCAGCATTCCCCCGTTCTCAAACTTGGGTTCCCCATTATCAGCTTTGCTGTCCCCTTATGTCTGTTTGTCCTTGCCTCTGGGCTCGTGTGCCCATTTAGACTCATTGTGTTTTATGGGCCTGTCTGATACTTAGTTGAAGGGTGAACCTCGGGAGTGTCTTTAGTACTGAGTACTGAGTTAAAAGGGTGTCCCAGGGCCATACTCTGGGGATTCCTCCAGTCTTTGTAAGACCAGTAAGTCAGGTCATTTTTTGTCAGTTAGAATGTTGTTCTACATTTTTCTCCAGTTCTGTCCAGAATCCTCTATTGCAATCCCTATGAAAACAGTCAGTGGTGGTAGCCAGGCACCATCTGGTTGTGCTGGCCTCCGTCTGGTAGAGGCTGTGGGCGTTGTGATCCATTATTACTTTGGACTCATATTTCCTGTGTCTTTGGTTTTCTTCATTCTTTCCTGCTCCAGATGAGGTGAGACCAGTGGATTGTCTTAGATGGCTGCGTACAGGTTTTTAAGATCCCAAATGAAACTCACCGAAGTAGGATGTAGAACGTTTTCTTTATAAACTATGTTGTGCCGATTGAGCTAGATGTCCCCTGAGACTGTGGTCCTCAGACCTCAGGTCAGTAATTCAGTCTCTTGGTGAGCTTGAAGGTGTCTGTGAAGCTTGTTTAACCTCTTGGCTGCTTCTTCCATGGGCACTGATTGTGGATCTACACAAAGTAAAACACTTGACAACCTCAGTCTTCTCCATTTATCCTGATGCTGCTTATTGGTCCAGGTGTGAGGACTTTTGTTTTCTTTATGTTGAAATGTAATCCCTACTAAAGGCAGTGGTCTTTGGTCTTTATTAGTAAGTGTTTCAAGTCCTCTTCACTATGCGCAAGTAAGATTGCGTCATCTGCGTGTCGCAGGTTAATGAACCTTCTGCCAATCCTGATGCTGCATTCTTCTTCACACAGTCCCACTTTTTGGGTTATTTTCTCAACATGTAGACTAAGTATTGTGAAAGAATCCAAGCCTGACACGCACCTTTCCTGACTTTAAACCATGCAGCATCCCCTTGGTCTGTTCAAATGACTGCCCGTTGGTTTATGTACAGGTTCCACATGAGCACAATTAAGTGTACTGGAATTCCCATTCTTTGCAATGTTATCCATAATTTGTTACAATCCATGCAGTCAAATGCCTTTGCATTGTCGATAAAGCACAAATAAACATCCTTCTGGTATTCTCTGCTCTTAGCCAAGATCCATCTGACGTTAGCAATAATACACCTTGTCCCATATCCTCTTCGGAATCTTGCTTGAATTTCTGACAGTTTCTTGTCAATGTACTTCTGCAACTGCTTTTGAATTATTTTCAGCAAAACTTTACTTGTGTAGGTATTAGTGGTGTTGTTCGATAATTTCCTCATTTGGTTGGATTGCCTTTTGGGGTGGGGGATGGAAACAAATATACATTTCTTCCAGTCAGTTGGCCGGCTAGCTGTCTTCCAAATTCCTTAGGATAGTTGAGTGAGCATCTCCAACACAGCATTTGTTTGTTCAAACATTTCAATTGGTATTCTGTCAATTTCTAAAGGAGACTTATTTTTTGCCATGGCTTTTGGTGCAGCTTGGACTTCTTCCTTGAATACCATCAGTGGTTGATCATATGCTACCTCCTGAAGTGACTGAACGTTGACCCATTCTTTTTGGTACAGGGACTCTGTATACACCTTCCATCTTCATTGGATGCTTCCTGCCTGTTAGAATCATCAGGTGTTAACAACTCCAGACTTGAATTTTTTCTTCAGTTATTTCAGCTTGAAAAATGCAGACTGTGTCCTTCTCTTTTGGCTTCCTAACTTCAGGTCTTTGTACCTGTCATTGTAATGTTTTCCTGTATCTGTCTGAGCTGACCTTTGAAATCTTGTGTTCAGCTCTTTTACTTCATCATTCCTCCTTTGGCTTTAGCTACTCTATTCTAAAGCAAACTTCAGAGTCTCTTCTGACATCCATTTTGGCCTTTTTTTTTCCCCTGTCTTTTTAATGACCTCTTGCCTTCTTCAAGCTTGAATATTCTTCTACTTTATCATATGTGTTAGGACTCCCTGGGTGATGCAAACAGTTAACGCTCAGACACTAACTGAAGGATTGACAAATCAAACCCACCCAGAGACAGCAGGGAAGGTAGGCCTGGTGATCTGCTTCTGAAAGATGGCAGTCAAACCCTATGGAGCAGTTCTACTTTGTACATGTGGGGTTGCCGTGAGTTAGAATCAACTCCATGGTAACTAACAACAGTAATAGCATACCTCGTGTATTGGTTTCAGATGACAGCCGTGGAAACCCCGGTGGTGTAGTGGTTAAGTGCTGTGGCTGCTAACCAAAAGATCAGCTGTTTGAATCCACCAGTTGCTCCTTGAATACCCTATGGAGCAGTTCTACTCTGTCCTGCAGCATTGCTTTGAACTGAAATTGA
Organism: Heterohyrax brucei; assembly: GCA_028571685.1. Lineage (NCBI taxonomy): Eukaryota > Metazoa > Chordata > Mammalia > Hyracoidea > Procaviidae > Heterohyrax > Heterohyrax brucei. The sequence continues at coordinate 78,671,492 of CM053148.1, read as the reverse complement.
CTTGAAGGTAACAGGTTTGGTTTGGTTTCTTCATGACTTTGAAGGGGTCACACTCCCTTCAAAGAAGCTGGAGAGAATCCTTCCTCGCCTCTTCCCACTGCTGGTGGTTCCCAGCATTTCCTTGGCTTGTAGCTGCATCCTTCTCTTCTCTGCCTCTGTCTTCACATGGCCTTCTTCCCTCTCCGTGTCTGTGGTCCTCTTTTCTCATGAGGATTCTAGTCATGGATTGAGGCCCACCCTAATCCAGACGACTCCATCTTAACCTGCTTACCTCTGCAGAGATCCCATTTCTAAATAAGGTTACATTCTGAGATTGGTGGTGGATGTGAATTTGAGGAGACGTGTTACTCAACCCTTTATGAAGAGAATTGGGCTGCCTGAGTTTCAAGACTCAGCTGCATACTTGAGGATGTCACCGATTTCCCTGAGCCCTAATCTCCTCAGTTCTGGAATAAGGATTAGGATAATTCCCAGCATCACACAGAATTCTCGTGAAGACCATTCTTTGCACAATGTTTTGTAAACTATTGAACTATGCAAATATTGGGTTATTTTGTCTTTATATTCTAGAAGCTTATATTATGCTTTACAGTTTCTAAGTGTGAGCATAAGACTTCTTACAGGCAGCCCTCTGTTACTCAGTACAGAGGAGAATATGCTAAAAGCATACCAGCAAAAGCACACAAGAAATCACTTTCTTCTTCTATTTCCAGTAGCCAGCTTTCTCTCCGGTGCTGTAGGAGCTTGACCAACTTTCTGTTCCTCAAACCAGCTTCTTAATTTGCATTAGGTGACTGTGTTGCCCGAAATTATTATTATCTGGCCTTTCATAGACCTTTGCTGAGAGACAGTTTGGGTTTGTCGTAAGAGGGCTCCATTGACTGCCATGAGACCCGAGATCATGTCCTTCCCCTGGCGCTTGGCGGGCTTGTGACTGTGGCCAAGCTGCCTTGTCTCCTTGAGTCTCAGGTGCCACATATGCACAGTGGTGGGTGGCACTGGTCTCTCCGGGCCCCTTGCTATGCCATTTAAAAATGATCCCAAAGAGTCTGCCATGCTGCGGTGGCAAGCCAAACTGAACACCTGCCGTGAGTGATGGCACTTTGGTCATGTGGCCACAGACTAGTCTATACTTAGTTGTGCTTGGGTGCTTTTTCCTTCTCTTTGTGCTCGAGAGGTAGCCCTTCCAATTAGTTGTTTACTACAGCTGTACCCCTCTTGTGTGTGTGCCAGTGAGATGCAGTATAGTTTTTCGCTGTGTCTCCTGGGCTCTCAACTGACGGATGGAGACAGAACTGTTGTGGACGTAATTTTTAGAGCTGGGAGGCTTTGGGGGCAGGAAGTATGAGTCAGCGCAGAAGAAAACGGGTAATGAGATGGAAAAGGGGAAAAGAAGATATGGATCAAGGAAGGGAACCAAGAAGCTGAAGAAATCAAGCTATAGTCGAGAAGCAGTGCTGGTTTTAGAGCTCTCTGACTCCAGGACCCAGCAGAGAGCGCTATCTATTTTTAAATTTTATAATGAGGACATGTATATGAAGTTCAACAACTAAGTCCATGAACTTACAATTAAGTTTTAAGTGCTACATACCTCGTTGCTGAATATCACTAGAGTCACCTTCAAAGTACTCCCCTTGAGAAGCTCTACACTGATGCCAGTGCCTAGTCCCCGCCCCCAACAAAGCACTTTTTCTAAGATGAGTTTGTGAACGTAATTGTCAGACCTCATCCAACAATGGCTCGGATGGCCATTCCAGAAAAGAGTTTGAAAATTGCTTTGAAGGGTGGATTAGGTGCTTGCATCAGTGCATAGCTTCCCAAGGGGAGGACTTCAAAGGTGACTGAAATGATATTCAGCAGTGAGGTATGGAGCACTTTTTCTAGGATGAGTTCACAAACTTAACTGGCAGTCCTTATATTTCACCCAGAATGTTTCCAAGGTTCATCTAAGTCATAGCATGTGTCAGGACTTTTGGCTGAATAATATTCCGTAGTACATGTATAAATCTAAAATCAAACCCATGGCCGGGAAGTTGATTCCAACTCACAGCAACCTTGTAGGATAGAGTAGAACTACCCCATACAGTTTCCAGGGAACGGCTGGTGGATTTGAATTGCTGATGTTTTGGTGAGCAGCTGTTATGGACTGAATTTTGTCATTCCCCCATCCCAAAATATGTGTGTATCGCTTTGGCTGGGCTGTGATTCCCAGTGTTGTGAGGTTGTCTTCCATTTTGTGATTTTCCCATATTGCAAATCCTAATCTCTGCCTGCGGTTAACAGGGCAAGATTCAGTGATGTTAAAGAGGATTAGGGTGAGACTGTAACACTCTTGCTAAGGTCGCCTCCCTGATCCAATGTAAAGACAGTGTCCCCTGGATTGCAGCCTGTACCATCTTTTATCTTACAAGAGATAAATACAAGGGGAAGCAAGTAGAGAGTTGGGAACCTCATACCACCAAGAGACTGGTGGTGGGAGCAGAGCTCCACCTTTAGACCCGAGGTTCCTGTGCTGAGATGCTCCTAGACCGAGGGAGGCCGGATCACAAGGGCTCTCCCCTAGAGCCGGCACCCTGAGTTTGGACTTCCGGCCTACTGGACTGGGAGAGAATAAACTCCTCTTTGTTAAAGTCATCCATTGGTGGTGGTTCTATGATTGCAGCCCTAGATGACCAGGACAGCAGCCAAGCTCTTAACCACTGCGCCACTAGGGCACCAACTGAACAAAAGTAGCGAGGAATTTTCCTGGGGGCAGTGACTACAGACCCACAGGTGGGGCCCTGGGCCTTTCATCAGGGATCTGGCCAGGCTGTGCTGAGGGAGTGACCTCTCAGGAAACTTGTCTACTGATTCTGCCTCCCCTCCCCACCCCCAGTGGTTGTCTGGTTTGGTTTTGCAGAGATCAGAAGAAGCCAATGGTTTTGGCAGAGCCCCTTTAGTACGAAATGAATCCATTTAAAATGCAATGTGATTCAAGCTGTAGCTGAGAAGCACCATTCGAGTCACTTGCATTCCATCCTGTTTCAACCCTAATATAGGGCACAGTGGGCAAGAACTTGGTCTGCTAACCAAAAGATTGGCAGTTCAAATCCACCAGCTGCTACTCCCTACAGGGCAGGTCTACTGTTATCATCAATTCCTGGGTTCCTGTCAATCAGACTGGCAGACTGAAATCAGCCAAACACAGTCACAGGAAGAAAAGGCATTTGTTTATTGTTTGCATTTAAACAGTGAGACCACTCAAAACCAAAGACTGCTAGCTCTCAGACAGGGTAAAATCGTGAGTAATTTGTAGACAGAGGGGAGGGGAGTCATGCATATTCACAGTAAAGAGGCCGTTGCATGCTCACTCTTAGTATGTAGAGGCAGGGAAGACGTGCTTGTAGCAATTGTGTATGGCCTGTCAGTTAAGTTCTTCAACTCGTCCTAAAAACAGTGTGGCAGACCTCCTTGCTGAATATCACCATGGTCACCTTAGAAGTACTCTCTTGGAAAGCTGTGTGTTTTGGTCAGCTAGGGCTACTGTAACAGAAATACCACAGAGTGGATGGCTTTAGAAGAGGAAGGTTTACTCTTACACAGTCCAGTAGGCTACAAGTCCATATTCAGGGTGTCTGCTCCAGGGGAAGGCTTTTGCCTTGTTGGCTCTGGAGGAAAGTCCAGTAGTGCATCAGTCTTTGTCCAGGGAGCATCTTGGCTCAGGAACCTCAGGTCTGAAGGACGCGCTCTTGGTGCTGCTTTCTTCATGGTACGAGGTTCCCAATTGTCAGCCTGCTTCTCTTTCCTTTTATCTCTCACAAGATGAAAGGATTAAGGGTGGGGCAAGCCCTACTCCAGGGAAATTCCCTTTACAGTGGAGCAGGGAGGTAATCCTATGAAGGAATTTACAGTCCCACCCTAATCCTTTAACATACAGTATAGAAAAACCATAAATTGGAGGACAGTCAGAAGATACTGGGAATTATGGCCCAGCCACATGGCTACACATATTTTGGGGGGGACACAATTCAATCCATGACACTATGCATTGACACCAGTGCCTAGTCTACCCTTCAAAACACCTTTTCTTGGATGAGTTTGCAAAGTTAATTGTCAGACCTGGTACAATGACATCTCTGATGGCCATTCCGGGAAAAGAGTTCCAAAATCACTTTGAAGGGTGGACTAGGGGCTGGTGTTGGTGTATAGCTTCCAAGGGGAGTACGTCAAAGGTGATCATAGTGATCTTCAGTAATGAGGAATGCAGCACCTTTTCTGAGTTCACAAACTTAGTTGGCAGACCCCATATTTCTTAGTCTGTAGATCCAGCCAGGCAGGACAGGGTTGTAGTTATCTTTTAACTGCACCTGCAAAGCAACTTAAAAGCAACTATTATAGGATGATAGTATGTTTGTATAGCCCAGTCATTTCAGTACTGTGTCCTATAATGTTGCTATGAGTTGGAAAGGATTCCACAGCAGTATCTTTTTTTTTGGTCTTTACACACAAGCATCTCTAAACCTTTGCATCCTGCTTTGTGAGTGGCAAGAACCCCTAACCATTAAGTAGCTGCTGTGCTAAGTCACTGTTTGGCGGGACTGATAATGATACCTGAATCCTGAACAAGAGGAGTGAGGCGTGAAGGTGCAAAGTGTCTTGCTAGGGGCTGTATCTTTTTAACAGAGCCAAGGGGGAATATTAGAATATTAGAAATCTAACATTATAATTGCCAAGCCAAGTGCCATTGAGTTGGATTAGAGTTTTAGAATTCTTGTGTTTAACCGTTTGCCATTCTGTTCTACGTTTAGCTGCCACTGAGCCAGCCCCTGACTTACTGTGACTCTACGTACAGTGGCAACACAGTCCCGCACCATCCCCATGGTGGGTTGTTGATCGCACTGCTGTGATCCATGGGGTTTTCATTGGCTGACTTTTGGAGGTGGATCACCAAGCCTTTCTTCCTCGTCTGTCTTAGCCTGGGAGATCTGCTGAGACCTGTTGAGCATCACAGCAGTGCCTGAGCTCCCGCTGCTGCCTGGGTAGTTGCTGTGTGTGAGGCGTGCTGGCTGGGAATCAAACCCACTCTCCCACATAGGGTTGGCGTCAGGGGCCATAGAGTTGGTTCCGACTCACAGCAACCCAGTGTACAACAGAAGGAAACACTGCCCTGCCCTACAGTGTCCTTGACGTTGTTGCTATGTGGGAGTCCGTTAATACAGCCATTGTTGTCAGCCGTCTCCTTGAGGGTCTGCCTCTTTTGGTTGACCATCAACTTTATGAAGCCTGATGTCCTTCTCCATGGCGTGGTCCCTCCTAATAACATGTCTGTCATGGATTGAATTGGTGTCCCTCCCAAATGTGTATAGAGATTTGGTTGGGCTGTGATTGCGGTATTCTGTGATTTCCTTCTATTTTGTGATTTTCTTGTGCTGTATGTTAAAGAGGAAACCCTGGTGGTGTAGTGGGTTAAGTGCTACATCTGATAAGCAAAAGGTAGGCAGTTGAAATCCACCAGGCACTGCTTGGAAACTTTATTGGGCAATGTTACTTTGACCTCTAGGGTTGCTGTGAGTCGGACCCGACTTGATGGCAGTAGGTTTGGGGAGAGTATGTTTGAGAGAAGCAGAAACAGCTTTTAAGAAGATACCACTTAAATTCCAGAAGTTCAGATGCTTTTCTCAGGGGCCAGCCCTGGGACACTCGCTATTCCCCTTCTAGAATGCTTGTGATAAGCCCCGTTTCTAAGGAGAGGGCAGCTTCTTCCCATGTAACTTAATGCTAACTGCTTATCTAATACCTTTTTAAGTATACTGTGCCAATAGGAATGCAGTATGAAAATCTGTATACCTGTAGTTGCCAACTGGAAGGATATATGGAAATTTCTTTGGTGTTTTAGAGAAACGTGCATATAGCTATGTCTGATAATGTAATGGAGTGCATGGCTGTTTCTTGGACTTGAGTCCATCTGCTACACCATTGGCTAATAAAAGCCTCTTCCTCTACAAACAAAGTGGTGTTCAAGGTGCTTTCTGCTCTGCTGGCCAAACTTATCCTTTTTACCCTGCTACATTTTAAAGAGGATTAGGGTGCGACTGTAAATCCCTTCCTAAGGTTACCTCCCTGCTCCACTGTAAAGTGAGTTTCTCTGGAGTATGGCTTATACCACCTTTTATCCCTTGTGGGATAAAAGGAAAGGGAAGCAAGCAGAGAATAAGGAAACTCATACCATCAAAAAAGTAGCAGTGAGAGTAGAGCGCGCCCTTTAGACCTGAGATTCCTGGGCCAAGATGCTCTCTGACCAAGAACTGATGAAACACAAGGAATTCCCTACAGAGCTGACAGAGGAAAAGCCCTTCCTCTGGAGCAGACACCCTGAATTCAGACTCGTAAGTTACTGGACCGTGTAAAAATAAACTTTTCTTTGCTAACGCCATCTACTTGTGGTATTTCTGTTAAAGCAGCACTAGATGACTAAAACAATGTCCAAAGTATGTGAGACCAACTCTTGCCATCCATGCTTCTAAGGAGCATTCTGGCTGTACTACTTTCCAAGACCAAGTTGCTTGTTCTTCTGGCAGTCTGTGGTGTATTCCGTATTCTTCACCACAGTCATTACTCAAGGACATCAGTTCTTCTTCGCTCTTCCTTACTCACTGCCCAGCTTTTGCATACATTATTAGGTGATTGAAAACATCATGGCTTGGGTCAGAGGCATCTTAGTCCTTAAAGTGATCTCCCGTGCAGAAGGGAAGAATTCTACCACTGAACTGTCAACAATCTGTGTACAGAAGTTAGGTCCTTAGGGCCATAAACTCCAATAGTGGACTCCCAACTCATACACAAAAGAAAAACTATAGATGGTCTCCCTCAGGCGGAACCCGTTCTTTGCCTCTTCTGTGGGTCTCCACAGGGAAATTCCTTGTCAGTCTCTATTCTTGTGCTTCTTACCAACAGATAACTTCTCCTTCCACCACCCACACACTGACAGACAGATCCTCCCTAAACATATCAGGTCTGACAATTAAGTCTGGGAGCTCCACTGTTCTAAGTGCCACATACTTCATTGCTGAATGTCACTACAGTTATCTTTGAAGTTCTCCTCTTGGGAAGTTATGCTCCAATGCCACCTAGCACTTAGTCCACCCTTTAGAGCAATCTTGGAACTCTTTATGTAATGGCCATTTGGCACGGTGGCAAGCTTGTGAACTTAATTGTATAGTTGTCTGTGAGGGAGTTTTTCACCAGTAAATAAATAACTGTATTGGAACACCCGCCTTACTCACTTGAACTGGCCCCCAATGACTTTTTCTTTACCCTAAGATAAAGGAAATACTGAAAGGAAGACAGATGACATTCAGGACATCAAGGGTAACATAAAAAAAGGTCTGATTATCATTCCAGAAAAAGACTTCCAAATTTGATTTGAAGGGTAGACTACATGTTGGTGTCAGTACATAGCTTCCCCAAGGGGAGTACTTGGAAGATGACTGTAGTGATATTCAGTGATGAAATGTGTAGCACTTTTTCTAGGGTGAGTTTACAAACTTAATTGGCAGGCCTCATAGTTTCAACTGGTCATTTCTTTGCTCAAAATATTGGTGATATAAAGAAAGAGAACCTGTATGTGCAGTTAGGGGCTCTGTGGGTCCATGCAGTCATTTCAGGAGACAACACAGGAATATCTAGGAAAGCTGAAAGTACACGAAACAAATAAATTGTTACCAATGAGTCAGTTCCAACCCTATAGAACAGAATAGATGGGCTTTATATAATTTACAAGGAGTGGCTGGTGGATTCCACCTGCCAAACTTTTAGTTAGCAGCTAAGCTGTTGACTATTGTAATACATTACCATCCATAAATGCTTACAAATATATTGCAGGAGACATGCTTAAAAATTTTCTTGCCAGTTAGTTTGGTTTGAACAACAAAGTGAAACTGGAGTCAACCCGAGTGTTCGTTGACTGAAGAATGGCTAGAAAAGTGTGGGATATGTTCATATGGAAGGACACAATTGTAAACAGCAGTGAAGATGAGAGAACGAGAGTTACTGGGGACTCAGTACAAGTTCACGTGGCCAGCAAATGGCAGGGGAAGTACCTGAAACAACAGGGTCTGTTTTAGTCAGCTAGGGCTGCTCTAACAGAAATACCACATAAGAGTGGATGGCTTTAGCAAAAGACAGTTTATTCTTACGCAGTCCAGTAGGCTACAAGTCCACATTCAGGATGTCTGCTCCATGGGAAGGCTTTCCCCTTGTCGGCTCTGGAGGAAACTCTGGTATTGCATCAGTCTTTGTCCAGGGAGCGTCTTGGTGCAGGAACCTCGGGTCTGAAAGACGCGCTCTTCTTCTGGTGCTACTTGCTTGATAGTGTGAGGTTCACAGTTCTCTGCCTGCTTCCCTTTCCTTTTATCTCTTGCAGGATGAAAGGATTAGAGGTGGTGCAAACCACACTCTGGGGAAACTCCTTTTACAGTGGAGCAGGGAGGTGATCTTCTGAAGGGATTTACAGTCCCACCCTAATCCTTTAACATACAGCACAGCAAAATCACAAAATGGAGGACAATTTTATGGTACAGCGAATCATGGCCCAGCCACATGGCTACACTTATTTTCAGGGGTACACAATTCAATCCGTGACAGGGTCTCATGTAAGAGTCTATCGATACAGCTGTTCCTCTAGCTTGCCTAAGCTCGCTGGCTGTGGCTGTTTCCTTGCTAGGTTGTGTGTGTTCCCGTCAAGTCCTATGTTTAGTGGCCTGTACTCTTTGGTTAGAATGATCTCTTTCAATGATCCCCAAAATGTTGGGATCCTGAGATCCTGTCCATGAAAATACAGGTGCCAAACGAATGCATGGAGCAAACATGACGTCATAAACACTCTCTCTCAGGGGATTACAGTGGCTATCAGCTATTGTGGTTGTCAGGTGCCATCCAGTCAGTTCCAGCTCCCAGTGACTCTATGTGGAACAGAAGAGAACACTGCACGATCCTGTGCCCTCCTCCCAGTCATTGCTGTGCGTCAGCCAACCTGTCCTAGTAGCCGCTGTCAGTCCATCGCGTGGAGGGTCATCGTTTTCTTGCTGACTCTCTACTTTACTAAGCATGTTGTCCTTCTCCAGGGACTGGTTCCTGCTGATCACATGTCCAAAGTACGTGAAATGAGGTCTCACTGTCTTGGATCCTAAGGAGCATTCTGGCTGTTTTTCTTCCCAGACAGATCTGTTTGGTCTTCTGGCAGGCCATGGTATGTTCAGTATTCTTGACAACACTGTCATTCAAAGGTGTTAATTCTTCTGTCTTCTTTATTCATTGTCTGGTTTTCTCATGTGTATGATGCGATTGAAAATACCATTGCTTGGGTCAGGTGCACCTGAGTCCTCAAGACCACATCTTTGCTGTTAGAGAATCTAAAATGTCTAGAATAAAGAAATCTGATTAATTTTGCTTAACCCAGAAACCTCAGACTTACTGGACTTTGGAATTTTTTTCCCAGTAACAACACTTAGTAGTCCACTGAACCAGGGCTCCAGGGAACCCACTTTGGGAAACACTGATGAGTATGCCTTCACCGTTGTCTTTTATCGAGTCCTCCTGCTTCCAGATAATTCCTAAACAAAAAACAAACCCACTGCCCTCGAGTCGATGCCGACTCCTAGAGCCCCGATAGAGTAGAGCTGCTCTGCAGTTTCCAAGAAGAACCCAATGGATTTATTACATACACAGTACAAGCAAAAGAGGGAAGGGTCAGAAAAAAGAATTGTCATTTAAGCAGCTCTTACAAAAATCTGCAAAAGAAGTAACAGTCTTTAGCTAGAGCAGGAGGACTAGTGGTGCAGTGGCTCAGTGGTCTCCTGACAGCCAAAAGGCCAGCTGTTTGAACTCACCAGCTGCTCCAGGGGAGAACGACACAGCAGTCTGCTCCTGTGAGATTTACAGCCTGGGAAACTCTACAGGGCAGCTCTCTTCTGTCCTACAGGGTTGCTGGGAGTCGGAATTTGACTCAGCAGCAATGAACTGTTTGGTTTTCGCTACAGCAGTACTAATGGAAAGGAGAAAACAATGAAGTTGAGAGAAAGGAAAGAAGGAAGAGAAAAGATGACCAGGACAGTGGAGATATTGCTGCCTAAACTCTTGCACAGAAGTCTCGAACAGTGTATTCTGTTTTTATCACAGAACAGCAAAACAACGGTCCTACAGCCCAACAGCAAACAAACGACACAATCCGAAAAATGAGCAAAGGACTCAAAAACGCATTTCACCAAAGAAGATATGCAAATGAGAAGATCCCCAATGTCATTGGTCCTTAGGGATATGCAATCAAAACCTCAGTAGGATACTACTTCACACCCGTTACAAAGGCTGTTATCAGAAAAACAGAAAATAACCAATATTGTTGAACATCTGAGCCCTCATTCATTGCTGGTGGGAGTGTAAAAGGTGGAGCTGTTGTGGGAAACAGTTTGATGGTTACTCAAAAAGTGAATTAAAAAACTACCATGTGAGCCAGCAGTTCCACTCTTAGGAATATACCCAAGAGACTTGAAAGCAGGGACTTGAACAGAGACTTGTACACAAGTGTTCGTTGCAGCATTATTCATGTTAGGCAAACTGTGGAAACAACTCAAGTGGCCATCAGTGGATGGATAAACAAAACATGGTACATATATACAACGGGATGCTACTCAGCCATGAAGAGAAATGTCCCGGTACATGCCATTGCATGGACAAGCCTTGAAAACATTATGCTGAGGGACCCAAGTCACATATAACAGGATAAATATTTTATGACCCCGCTTACATGAAATAAGGAGCCCTGGTGGTGTAGTGGTTAAGAGTTTGGCTGCTCACCCAAAGGCTGACAGTTTGAATCCACCAGCCTGTCCTTGGGAACCCTATGGGGCAGTTCTACTCTGTCCTGTAAGGTTTCTGTGAGCTGGAATTGACTTGATAGCAACCAGGTTATACGAAATACTAAGAGCAGGAAAATGCATAGCGACCAAAGTTTATGAGAGAGTACCAGGGCTGGGTGGGAGGATGAAATGGGGAACACTGCTGATGGGATGCTGAGTTTCTGTTGAGGGAGATGAAAAAATCAGAGATGGATAGTAGTGATGGCTGTACAACGTGAAGGATAGGACTTCCCAGGAGAATGAAATAAATGAGGATTAGGAATGACCAGGAAACTCTGGTGTCGTGGTCGTTAAGTGCTACGGCTGCTAACCAGAAGGCTGGCAGTTCACATCTAGCAGGTGCTCCTTGGAAACTGTGTGAGGCAGTTTTACTCTGTCCTATAGGGTTGCTACAAGTTGGGATTCACTCAACAGCAGTGGATTTGGTTTTTTGGTATGTGTGCTTTCAAGTTCAAATGTGATCACATTATTGCCCAGTTAATGAAACCTTCCGGGATTCCCGTTCTCTGCTGAAGGCCAGACCACTTCACTGGGTACCAAAGACCCTCCCCAGGCTTGCTGGAGCCGTCTTCCAGGTCTTCCGAAACCTGGCTCTTGGTTTCTGGGTATTCCTTCTGCTGGAAAAGGCTTGGCTGCTTGTTTCTGTGATCTTGGCATCTTTCCAGGACCCCTTCAGATGCTCACCTGCCTGTCCCTGCATCCTCTGAATCCTGCAGGAATCAGTGGAAATGCCACCCTCGGCAAGACACATTTCTGTGCCCAGGAGGCAAAGCCCGCTGGTAAGCATGACGGCAGGGGCCATGATGGTTCACCGCGGCTATCGCCTTCCCTGCAGGAGACCCGGGCCCCACTCCCGGCCCATAAACCCCCTGGAGTGTGGCTTGCACCGCCACAGCCCACCTGTCGATGCTGCTGTCCTGGTCACCTGGTGCTGCTGTAACAGAAACACCACAAATGGATGCTTTAACAAAGAAAAGTTGATTCTTTCCAAGTCCAGCAGGTTAGAAGTTCAACTTCAGGGTGCTGGCCCCAGGTGAACGGACTCTCTCTCTTTGGTGGCTCTGGAGGAAGGTTCTTGTGTTGCATCAGTCTTTCTGTGGTCTGGGAGCATCGTGACACAGGAACTTTGGTCCAAAAGACGTGCCCTGCTCTCGATGCGGCTTTCTTGATGGTAATGAGGTCCTCAACTCTCTGTTCACTGCCTTTTTTCTTATCACTTATAGGATAAAAGGCAGTACAAGCCACACTCCAGGGAAACTCCGTTTACACTGGATCAGGGAGGTGATCTCAGTAAGGGTGTTACAGTCATATCACAGTCCTCTTTAACATAATCAATTTCCCCTATTAACCACAGGCAGAGATTAGGATTTACAACATAGGTGGAGAACAGGGCACTTTTATGGCAATGAGACAATACTGTGTGGTGCTATGATGGTGGACACACAATGTCAGGCATTGGTCACAGCCTACAGGACTGCACAAAACCAAGATGAATCCGAATACAGACCACAGACTGGAATTAACAGCCATACGAGGTCTGGCAATTAAGTTTGCGAACTTATCCTAGAAAAAGTGCTCCATACCTCATTGCTGAATAGCACTGTGGTTACCTTCGAAGTCTTCCCCTTGGAAAGCTATGTACCAATCCCAGCACGTAGTCCATCCTTCAAAGCAAATTTGGAACTCCTTTTCTGCAATGGCCATCAGAGCTGTTGTCGTATTACACTTCGTGTCCTGAATGTCATCCACGTGTCTTCCTTTATTTACTTCCTTTATCTTCGGATAAAGAAGAAAGTTATCAGGGGCCAGATCAGGTGAGCAGGGAGGGTGTTCCAGTACAGTTATTTGTTGACTGGCTAAAAAATCACAAAATGGAAGACAACTGCACAATACTGGGAATTGTGACCAAGCCAAATTGCTAGACACATTTTTGTGGGACACAGTTCAATCTGTGATGGGAAGCTTCCTTGTTGCTTTTATGGAAAGTCTCAGCTGAGCTTCCAGACTAAGATGGACTAGGAAGAAATGCCTGGTGATCCCCTTCCAAAAACCAGCCAGTGGATCTCCTGTGGATCACAGTGGTTAGCTCCACAGCCCACCACGGGGTTGGCAAAGACCAGGGGATGTCCCTTTCTGTCGTGTGTGTGGTCCCCAGGAGTCAGGGACTGTGTATCTTATGTTGTTGCTGTTTGCCATTGAGTGGATTCAGACTTACTGAAACCCTACACCTGCAACTGCATGAATATAAGGAGGTTTCTTAATTTTTTCTGAAATATTCAGTTATTGACTGCATGGCACATTCCAAGGAGGCAGGTGTCGACAGACGTAGATGCTGTATGGCTTCCTGATGGCCATGCAGTCATCATTTTGATTCGAGGATCACATGTGGATTTGGGTAATTCGTGGTGGAACAAGAAAGCCTCAGGTATAAAAGCATTTAGTTACTTTCCCTCAGTTTTGTTTCCTTGAAAAATAGAAAGCAGGGTTTTCTCACAGAGAGGTAGTAGTGATTACAAAAACAACAACAACAACAGAAAATGATTATACGTGTTGTTCATATGAGTTCTGACAATTAAGTCCACGAATTCAGTTATTCTAAGTGCTACATACCTCTCTGTTGACTGTCACTATGGTTCCCTTTGAAGTATGACCCTTGGGAAGCTAGGCACCGACACCAGTGCCTAGTCCACCCTTCAAAGCAATTTTAGAACTAGTTCTAGAACGGCCATTGCACATGGTGGCACGATGACAAGTTTGCAGAACTTAATTGTAGAGTTGTCTGTGAGGGAGTTTTTAGCAAGGAAGCGAATAACTGTACTGGAACACCCTCCCTGCTCACCTGATCTGGCCCCAGTGACTGTTTTCTTCATCCAAAGATAAAGGAAATATGGAAAGGAAGACATTTGGATGACATTCAGAGCATGAAGAGCATACAGCAACAGCTCTGATGGCCATTCGAGAAAAAAGAGTTCCAAAAGTGCTTTGAAGGGGTGGGCTAAGGGATGGCATCGGTGCATAGCTTGCCAAGAGTACTTTGGAGGTGACTGTAGTGCTATTCAGCAATGAGCTCTGTAGCACTTTTTCTGGGATGAGTTTGCAAGCTTAACTGTCAGTCCCCATAGGTGCAAAGTGGGATTTCTGCCCCAGGAGCATCCAACAAGGTTAAGAGAGGACCCTGGCTCCACACGGTCACGTGGTTCCGAGGAAAACTCTCCGACACCGGAGCAGCCCGCTCTGAGCAGCAGAGGGCGCTGGTGGCCTGCTTTTCCAAGGAGTGCGGACTGTGCTGCTCTGGGCTTCTCGGCGGGTAGCAATCTGGACAGCTGTGACTGCTGTGCTCATCTTCAGCGCCTCCTTTCTCTCTGTCTCCCCTCGTTGTGGAAGGGGGCAGATTGGACAGTGACAGCCGGCAGGAAAGTGTCTTGGCAACTCTAAACCAAAAGCCAAACCAGTCGCTGCAGAGTCGATTCCGAGTCCTGATGGCTCCGGGTACATCAGAGCAGAGCCGTGTCCTGCAGGGCTCTCAGCGACTACCTTTTTGGACGTAGAAAGCCAGGGCTTTCTCCCAAGGCCCCTTTAGATGGACTCAACCCTCCAAACTTTTGGTTAGTAGCCATGTGTGCTAACGGTTTGGACTACCCAGAGACCCCAGAAAGAAACGCTAATGGGGAGTATTATCATGAATTTGTAAAACTGCAGTGGTAATGACTGCCTCACAGGCTATAGGGAGACTCATGAACCAAGGCACACACATGCTGTGTACACTGTCAGATGTGAATGAGGTCCTCCTTGTTCGCTGCTTCTCATGTCAGGGCCACTCTGTTCTCTGCTTCTTCAGGCCTGACCTCTGTCTGCAAAGCCCTGCTTCAGATCCCTCTCTGATACCAACAATCAGCTGGCTCCAAGTCACAGCAACTCCGTGGACAACAGAGTGAAACGTCACCTGGTCCCGTGCCATCTTCAGGTTTGTCACTGTGTTCACCTGTGTTGTTGTGGCCACTGGGCATTTTGAGTGCCTTCAACCTGAGGGCCACCCTGGTGGCATTGTGGTTAACTGTTATGGCTGCTAACCAAAAGATCTGATGTTCAAATCCACCAGGGGCTCCTTGGAAACTCTGTGGGGCAGTTCTGCTGTGTTGTATAGGGTCGCTATCAGAATTGACTCAACAGCAATGGGTTTGGTGGTTTGGGTCATTGCAGGGGGCTCATCTTTGAGCACTTGGTTGGACAAGGTTCTTTTGTCATCCACTGGGTTTTCATTGACTAGTTTGCAGAAGTAGGTCAACGGGCCTTTCTTCCCAGTCTGAGTCTGGTAGCTCTACTGAGATCTCGTCACCATGGGTAACTCTGCTGGTGTTTGAAATACTGGTGGCATTGCTTTCCAACAACCTGGAAGGTCCAACACTGTGACTGCTGTGAGATTCCCGAACTAAGGCACCCAGGTGCTCTGGACGCTGTAAAACTCTGAGCTGATGCTAGGCAGAAGCTGGTGTTGTTTTCCATTGTTGCTGGTTGACACTGAATGCATTCAGACTTACGGTGGCTCTGTGTGTGCCAGGTACAACTGCTCTACAGGGTTCTTCAGGCTGTGACCTTTGCGAGGCAGGTCACCAGACTTGCCTTCCCAGGTGCCTCCAGGTAGGTGAGCATTGCCAGCCTTTCAGTTTAGTACTCAAGCACTTACCTGTTGTGCCACTCATGGGCGCTTTGGTATCTAACCAGCATCTCTGAACAAGTAGGATCACGACAAGCTCTTGATTCGGTTTCTGCCCAATGAGGAAAACCATCATCCTGCTCTCAGTCTCCTTCATTTCAATAAATGGCACCAACAGCCACACAGCTTCCCAGGCCAAAGACTAGGTCCTCGATTCTGCTCCTTCTCCTGTTGCATGAATCCAGAGTCCTGCTCATTCCATGTCCCAGGTGTATCCTGACTCCACCTTCTAGCACGGGCCACCCTGACAGCCAGTCTGCGGTTCTGCTAAGACGTCACCAGTGGTCTCCCTGCTTCAGCCCTTCTCCACACACAGCAGAAGGGCCTTTTAAAATGAACCTCCTCCTACTACTCCTTGCTGAACAATCCCAAGGCCTGCCCCTCGCAATTAGAATAAGAGCCAGAGTCTTTGGAAACATATGACGTGGTCAGGTCCTGTGTCAGTGAGGGCTCCCTGGAGGGACAGAACCTACAGAATGTGTTGTTGGCTGTGCTCAGCTGATGCCCACCTCCTGCACGACGGGATGAGATACTTGCTGGTCTTTCTCTGTCAGCATTATGGGTCATGAATTGGACCATTGTGATCTATAGGATTTTGACTGGCTGATTTATGGAAGTAGCTTGCCACTCCTTTCTTCCTTGTCTCTCTTAGTCTGGACTCTCTGATGAAGCCTGTCCAGCATCATAGCAAGATGCCAGTGTCTACTGACAAATGGATAGTGAGGGCATATGAAAGGTGCACTGGCTAGGGATCAAACCTAGGCCTCTCTTACGGCAGGGAAGAATTCTACCACTGAACCACCAATATTCCTGTTACATGATCTGACAATTAAGTCCGTGAACTTAATTATTCTGTGTGCTACATACCTCATTGCTGAATATCACTACAGTCACCTTCAAGGTACTCCCCTTGGAAAGCTATGCACCCGTACCATTACCTAGTCCACCCTTCAAAGCAATTTTGGAACTCTTTCTGGAATGGCCATTGCACATGGTGGCACTGTGGGAAGTTTGTTGTGAACTTAATTGTGTAGTTGTCTGTGAGGGGGTTTTTAGCCAATAAACAAGTAACTGTGTTGGAACACCCTCCCTGCTCACCTGATCTGGTCCTCAGTGACTTTTTTCTTTACCCAGAGATGAAGGAAACATTGAAGGGAAGACATTTGGATGACATGCAGGACATCTAAGGTAATATGATGGCAGCTCTGATGTCCATTCCAGGAAGAGTTCCAAAATAGCATTGAAGGGTGGACTAGGCACTGGCATCAGTGAGTAGCTTCCCAAGGGGGGTGCCTCTAAGGGGACTGTAGTAATATTCAGCAATGAGGTATGGAGCACTTCTTCTAGGATGAGTTTGTTAACTTAATGGGCAGTCCTTGTGTGTGTGTGTGTGTGTGTGTGTGTGTGTGTGTGTGTGTGTGTGTGTCCTATTGGGAGTAATATAGGGTGACATTACCTCTCTGTGCCTCAGTTCCCTTAGGTGCAAATAGGGTCATAAAATCCATACTGCATGTGGGGATTATATAAGCAGAATCCAGTCAGGTACACAGAACCCTCATGGTCGCTTTAGCTGTCGCTGCTCCCTGTGTGGTGGTTAAGATCCTGTGTCAGCTTGGCTGCACCACGGTTCTCAGAGATTTGACAATCATGATGTAGCTTGGCAGCTGTGTAATCATGGAATCGCCTCCATGATGAGATCCGATATGACATAATCACCCCCTTGATGAGATCTGCTATAAGCAGCCAGACAGTTGGAAGGGAGTTCCCTTGAGGGTGTAGCCAGCCTTCAATATAAGTGGACCTTCTGGCAAAGGTCACTGGCTTTTGCGTGCTCCGGATCCTGCATCTGACCTTCTGTTCTTGAGACTGGAACTAGCAGCTTAACTGACAGTCTTGGAATTTGTTAGTTTGTGAGCCAGTGGCCTGCTGTCTGACCTGCCAGTCTTGGGTTTATCAGCTCTGCAGCTGCAGGAGTCAGGACAAGTACCAGCTTGATACCTGACCCACAGACTTGGGACTCACCAACCTCTACAACTGTGTGAGCGACTTCCTTGAGATAAATCTCTGTCTGCACACCAAAACACCAAGACCAAACCTGTTGCCATTAAGTCAGTTATGACTCATAGACATCCTATAGGACAGAGTAGAACTGCCCCATAGTGTTTCCAAGGAGTAGCTGGTAGATTTGAACTGCCATCCTTTTGGTTAGCAGCCACATTTTTAACTACTGAATCACCAGGGCTCGTATATGTACATTTTATTGGTTTTGCTTCTCTAGGGAACCCAGCCTGATACACACCACTGCCACCACCACCATTATCACCACCACCGTCACCGTCATCACCGCCATCATCGCCACCGTCATCACCACCAGCACCACCGTCACCATCACCCCATCATCATCAGTACTAACATCGTCATCACCACCATCAATCACCATCACCATCACCGCCATCATCACCACCATCATCACCACCAGCCCCGCCGTCACCATCACCCCATCATCATCAGTACTAACATCGTCATCACCACCATCACCATCGTCACCATCATCACCATCACCATCACCGCCATCATCACCACCATCATCACCACCAGCCCCGCCGTCACCATCACCCCATCATCATCAGTATTAACATCGTCATCACCACCATCACCATCATCACCATCACCACCATCACTGTCATCCCCATCATCACCATTGTCATCACCACCAGCACCACCATCACCTCACCCCGTCATCATCAGTATTAACATCAGCAGCAGCAGCAGCAGCATCATCACCGCCATCACCGTCACCACCATCACTATCATCGCCATCATCACCATCACCATCATCACCATCACCAGTGCCACAGCCATCGCCACCGTCATTACCCCTACCGCCACCACCGTCACCATCACCATCAGCACCACCATCACCACTGTCGCCACCACCATCATCATCGGCGACAGCCTTCTTCTATCGTCACTGCAGAGGGTCTTAGAGCAGCAATTTAACTCTTTCCTTCTTACTTTCCCTTTACTCTCAGTAAGGGGAAAGTGCTTATTAATGCAAAGATGTCATCTTGAAGACTGAGGTGAATCTGATCCAAGCCATAATGTTTTCAGTTGTATCATATGTGTGGGAAAACTGGACAGTGAATAAGAAAGACAGAAGAAGAATTGATGCCTTTGGACTGTGGTGCTGGAGAAGAATACTGAATGGGCCATGGACCACCAAAAGAGCTAACAGATCTGTTTCGGAAAAAGTAAAACCAGAGTGCTCCTTGGAAGCAAAGATGGCGAGACTGCGTCTCACATACTTTGGACATGCTGTCAGGACGAATCAGTCTGTGGAGAAGGACATCATGCTTGGTAGAGTGGAGGGTCATAGAAAAAAGAGGAAGACGTTTGATGAGATGGATTGACAATGCCTGCAACAGCAGGCTTAAGCCTAACAGTGATTGTGGGCGTGGTGCATAACCGGTTGGTGTTTTGTTCTGTTGTACATCAGGTCGCTTTGAGTCATTGGAACCGACTTGATGACACCTGACGACAACAATGCTTATGAGACTTGGGTGGTCAAAACGGTTAATATGCTTGGCTGCTGGCTGAAATGTTGGTGGTTCAAGTCCACCCAGAGGCCTGGCAATCTACTTCTGAAAAACCAGCTGTTGAAAACCCTATGGAACATAGTTCTGCACAGGCACAGGCATAGGCACAGGCACAGGCACACACACACACGTGCACACACGTGCATGCACACACGCACACATGCACACACGCACACATGCACACACGCACAAACGCGCACACGGGTTGACCTGAGTCTATTCCATAGCACCTAGTGTGTGTGGTGTGATACTTATCAACTTCTCCACCAGGGGGCAGGCTCCAGCAGGAAATTGTGGTCACAGCTACAGGCAGGCCATTTCCATTTCTCCAGTCCTTGGAAACTCTACGTGCGGTTCTACCCTGACTATAGGGTCGCTTTGAGTCAAAATCGACTCAGTGGCAGTGGGTTTGGGTGTATCAGTTCTTCTAGGCTGCTCACCTCCAGGAAGCATGCCTTATAGATCTACCTTATAGCTACATTATAGCCTTCTTTATAGTTCTAGATTTTCCTGCCATGGTGAGTTTTTCTTTAGCAAAATCCACGTGGTTCTGAATAAACTAAACCCAATGTTTTCCTCCTTGCTATAAATTCTGAAATATTTTGTTTAATATGGGAAAGTAGAGTTTGATAGGAGTCAATGGCATGCTTCTCTGCCAAAAAGCTATTTTGATTTTAAGCTTCAGCCATGGTCCAAAGATCTCCAGAATAAGAGGGCTTACATCTCGAGCCTGCAGACTGGTGGTGTGCAAAACTCCCCAGAAAGTCTTAGAAATCTCAGGGGTGCTTTTTGTAGTCACAGGGACTGGGGACACCCCTGGCATTTATAGTGGGAGCTGGGATGGCTAGTCATTCTGCAGAGTATAAGGCTTGTAGAACTGTCTCTCAGCCTGTGCTAGGTTTTAGTGTTTTGCTGGTCATGCATGGAGGCCAAAAATCTTGAGAATGTTTTAATTTTAGACCTAAACTCTAATTTAACACAAATAATATTTTTGTACAGCTGTAACACATACTGAGTTTCCCAAGTGGGTGAATGTCGTAGAAAGTGTAGCAACATCATATTCTGTTTTGTGGGAACTTTACCAAGAGGTGCTCAGGGTGTCTGAAGATCACATCAAAGATGGCAACACTGTCCCTGGGGTTTGAGTGGCCAACACAACACACCTGTTTCAGCCTGTGCTTATGACTGTCCTGTTCCTGGAGGTTCTGTAAGTTGGGTGAACATCTGACTACTTAGTAGTGTCCTCGAGTGCAGCTGGACGTGGACATTTATACAGATGTAGGTTGGTCACTGATGGGTCAGTGGGAGAATTCTTGCCTTCCACTGGAGGCTGGCGCATGGCCGTGAATCTAGTCAGGTTTCAGGAGAGCTTCTAGACTGATATGGACTAAGAAGAAGGACCCAGCGATCTACTGCCAAAATTCATCAAGCAAAAATCCTGTGGATGATGAGGGTCCACTCTGCAACCAATTACAGAGATGGTACAGGATGAGCAGTGTTTTGTCCTGTTGTGCTGAGGTCACTGTGAGTTGGGGACAATTGGACAGTAGCTAACAGCACCCAGATTGGTCATGCCATCTGTAGATCTCATGTGAGGACCATAGACTACATGGTACAAATATTCAGTTTACTTGTACCAATGAAAGGACTCAGGACTGGACAGTGTTCACTGCCACTGTACGGGGTTTGCCCTGAGTTGCAGGTTGGCTTGATGACAACTAGCAACTCAAGCACCAGCATCTACAGTGATTTTCACACGGAGCCATCCTGCTTTAAGGACACAGTTACTACGTGGTGGTGCAATTGTGCTGACAATCATTTGAGAGCTGCTGAAGTCTAGGAGCAGATGCCCCTGACATCACTGACCACAGAAGGAAGATGCAAACACCTGCCCCCAACTCTCTCGCTTTCCAGTCAGTGCCTGGTTGCAGGGTTTCAATGAAAGCATTCACCAAACAAACCACAGTTATTTATTTATTTGTTTATTTTTAAATTTTTATTTAACATGACTGAGCGAAAATGTACATTCACGTATAAATTTACATGCCCACCTATATGCAGCTTCCACTGCTCTCCCTGTCTGGTGACTGCACACTGTTCCTCTCTGCTCCATACATGTGTCATCCTCCCAACAGCCTCCTTTCCCCTCCTCTCCGTCCACTCGCCTTCCTCCAGCCAGAGGTCAGCAAGATGATATCCTATAGATGTATAGAACCATAAAGTGCTTCCAATATATGGTCACTCTGCATTGCCAAGTCCAATCCATTCCTGTCCAAAGAGTGGACCTTTGTTATAATTTATGGGAAAGGGCAGCATCAGGGCTGGGGGCCATGCTCTCAGAGGAACCCCAAAACCGCTGGACCATCAATTGAGGTCTTTTAGTGGAGATCTCAGGATGCACCCCTTTTTATTCCTGTGTTGCCAGTGAGACTCCTCTCTGTGAGCTCCATCGAACAAACCACATTTATGAGGCACCCACAGGGTGCGACGTTTACTGGATCTGGGGGTGGGTTAAAAATTTAAGAAAGCTCCACATATGCCTTGAAAGAGTTCTTAATTTCTTGGGGACACCAAACACTCCCACTGAACGCAAATGGCCTGCATGTCATGTGGGGTCTAGAGAGAAGCAGCCTAGTTGGCATTGTGGAGGGTGACATATTTTATAATCAGACGACCACAAGTCACTGGCGCCTCCTGACTCCCTCTCCACCGCTTTCCCCTCCCTTCACCCCTCCACTGACCCTCAGGGACATGAACAACTGGGACAATGGAGGAAGCATGGAAGAAGAGAAACAAAATCAGATGTTGGTGTTAGGAAGAGAATTTCAAATACTTTTGGGAGGCGGATACATGTTAAGGATTGCATTGCATCCCCTGGATTATGTCTGGAAGTCCTGTCCCTGTCCCAAGATTGTGATCCTACTTGGAAGGGGATTTGCTTTGTTACATTAATCAGGCCATCAGCCCCCCTGCCCCCACCTCCCAAGTAGAATGGGTTGTAAAGCCAATCACTGCTGGATTATGAAAAAGCACAATGGGAACGAGACACAAATAGGGGGGGAAAGGACACAAGGACAACAGCTGCGTCTGCAAGGATTGCTGGCTGCTACTAAGAGTGGACAGGGGAGGGACCTTGCCCTGCAGCCACCCCATGAGTTGGGGCTTCTTGCCTCCTGAGCTAGGAGAAGGCAGATTGTTCTCTGAGGCCACCCACGTGCAATATTTGTGTCGAGGCAGTGCTGAGTGACTAAGAATTGGTAGGGACTGAGCAGAAAGGTCGGGGAGAGTGGGCTTATGGGCCAGTCGTCCTTAGGGTCAGAGTTGCTTGCTGGGGTGTGGTGTAGGAAGCTAGGGGTTCCTTTCAGTCTGAGGCAGGAAAGTTTCAAGGCCTGAGGAGGAAGGGGAAACACTAGTCATGCAGTGGTTAAGTGCTACGGCTGTTAACCAAGAAGTCAGTGGTTTGAATTCACCAGCTGCTCCTTGGAAACCTTGTGGGGCTGCTCTGCTCTGACCTGTAGGGTCACTGTGAGTCACAATCAACGCGACAGCAGTGGGTTTGGTTTTGGGGGGTTTGGAGAGGAAGGAAAGGGCAAGGCTGTCTGAGCAGAGTGAAGAGTACAGGAAGTCATCAGAGTCCTGAGAGCCGTGCTGGGAGGTGGAGGGTGAGGGTTGCAGCTTCCTAGGGCTGCCATGATGCTAATGTCACAAATAGGTGGCTTTAAAAAATCCATCCACTGCCACTGAGTCATGTCAGACTCATAGTGACCCTAGAGGTTAGAGTAAAACTGCCCCCTAGAGTTTCCAAGGAGTGCCTGGTGGATTTGAACTGCCAGAAGAATAGAGAATTTATTTTCTCACAGTGATGGAGGCGAAAAGTCTCCATGAGGGACTCGGTGTGTCTCTTTCTTCCTCCTTGGAACCCCAGGTGCTCCTTGGTCTCCTGACTTGTAGACAGTTCTCATGTGCCTGTCTGTGATGTCGGGTGCCTTTGGATTGGTTCAAACTCACAGCATCTGGACATGCAGCAGGATGGAGCCCCGCGCCAGCCTGCATCGTCCTCACAATCATGGTTATTCTTAAGCCTGCTGTGGCAGCTACCATGTGACCAACTCATTAAGGGTCTTCTTTTTCACGGACCTTTACTTTACCAAGCATGGTGTCCTTCTCCAGGGACTGGTCACTCTGGATATCAAGTCCAAAGTACGTGAGACCAACTCTCACCATCCTTGTTTCCAAGAAGCATTCTGGTTGCACTTCGTCTAAGAGATTTCTTTGTTCTCTGGCAGTCTATGGCATAGTCAACATTCCTTGCCAACGCCATCATCCAAAGGAGTCGGTTCTTTGGTCTTCGTTATTCATTGTCCAGGTTTCACACGTTTATGAGGTGATTTAAAACATCATGGCTCAGGTCAGGCACACCTTAGTCCTCAAGGTTACATCTTTGATTTTTAAATTTCAAGGAGGTCTTTTATACAAAATTTGCCCAAAGCGGTACGATACTTGGTTTCTTGACTGCTGCTTCTGTGAGCACAGACAGTAGATCCAAGTACAGTGAAACCCTTGCCAGCTGCAGTCTTTTCTTCGTTTACTGTGATGCTGCTGAGTGGTCCAGGTGTGAGGATTTGGGTTTCCTTTATGTTGCGTGGAAGCCATACTGAGGGCTGTGGGATTGGATTTCTATCAGTAAATTCTTTAAGTCTTCTTCACTTCCAGTGTTCTTGAGCTGCCCTTTGAAATCTTCTGTTCAGCTATTTTACTTCATCATTTCTTCCATTTGCTGTAGTGACTCTATATTCAACAGCAAGATTCAAAGTCTCTTCTGATACCCATATTGGTCTTTCTTTCTTGTCTGTATGTAACCTGCTGTGTTTTGTAATTTGCTGTGTGTAGTCTCTCTGGGATCCATCTGACTCCGGCAACGCATTTTAATCACAAGCCAACTGACAGATTGATTACATTAGATTGGATTATACTATGGAACAGGATTACATTAGGTTACATTGTGGAAGGGGCTTACATTATATTATGGAAGGGGATGACATCACAGTACATTAAGCTTGTGTTTAGTCCCCAGCTAGGAACGATAGCCTTGCTAAGATGACACATCAAATTACCCATCACAGTGCATCTGACAGAAGCCAGGGTTGTCAGAGACCCTCTCACATTCTGTACCTTATTTTGTTCTTCCTTGGTGTTATTACTAGAATTTTCAGTGTCTCTTCGAAACACTGAAAAGTCTGTATATATTATTCAATAAGATCTAAGACAGTTGGATAGGACAGTTATGTGTGTGTGTGTGTGTGTGTGTGTGTGTCTGTATGTGTGTGAGAAAGGCTGTATGTGTGCTGAGTGTATATGGGTGTGAGAATGTGTGTGGTGTGTGCGCCAATGTGTCTGAGTGTGCATATGGTAGAATGTGAGTGGCTTCATAAAGATGACAGCCTTTAATCTGGCCTGTGAGGAGACCTGCTGGTGCAGTGGTTACAGTGATGGACTGTTAACCGAAAGGTCAGCGGTCTGAAACCACTTGCAGCTCTATGGTGGAAAGATGTGGCAGTCTGTTTCCCTAAAGATTTACAGCTTGGAAACCCTATGGGGTCACTAGGGGTCTCTCAGCAGTGTATCTTTATCTCTCTCTCAATCTGCCTTATGGAGCAGTGTTTGACTCCGTCTGTTTGGGTTGCTATGAGTTAGAATTGACTGGAAGGCAGCAGATTTTGTTGTTGTTGTTCTCATTCTCTGTGCCATCAAGAAACCCACACCCACTGCCATTAAGTCAGTTCTCACAGCGATCCTCCAGGACACGGTAGAACTACCCCATGGAGTCAGTTCTCACAGTGATCCTACAGGAAATACCCCACAGAGTTTTCAAGGAGCAGCTGGCAGATCTGAACTGTTGACCTTTCTCTGCAATGGCCATCAGGGTTGTCATCATTTTACAGTTGATGTCCTGAATGTCATCAGCATGTCCTCCTTTCAATGTTTCCTTGATCTCCACGTGAACAAAAAAGTCATTGGGGGCCAGATCAGGTGAGTAGAGAGAAATTTCAATACAGTTATTTGTGTACTGGCTAAAAAACTCTCTCACAGACAACTAGACAATTAAACTCATGAACTTGCCACCTTGTTACCATGTGCAGCGGCCATTCCAGAAACAGTTCCAAAGTTGCTTTGACAGGTGGACTGGGCACTGGTTTGGGTGCATAGCTTCCCAAGGGGAGTACTTTCAAGGTGACCATAGTGATGTTCAGCAATGAGGTGTGTAGCACTTGGAGCAATGAAGATGGTGGGCTTAGCGGTCAGACCTTGTAGATAAGAAACCATTTGCCATTGTAACATTTTCATATGTGCAAATCAGTGACACTAAACGTATTCACTGTGCTGTGCAGTCGTCACTACCGTCCTTTTCCAAAATTTCCAGCCACCCTTAGCAGAGACCCAGACCTGTGCATCAGTTTGGCTAGGCCAAACAGACTCCCCAAATAAGGCCGTCCCTCTTCCTCCCCACTTTCTCTCCTTGTAACCACTAACTAACTTTGGTATCTATGGTTGTGGCTGTGGCCTTCTGAATAACAGACGACATGTCTACGTCCTGCGTGATCTTCATGGCCTTTGTCTTAGTCACCTGGTGCTGCTATAACAGAAATGCCACAAGTGGATGGCTTTACGCTGATGAATTTTATTCTGTCACAGTCCAGGCAGCTACAAGTCCGAATTCGGGGTCCAAATTCAGCTGCAGTGAAAGTCTTGCTCTGTTGGCTCTGGAGGAAGGTCCTTGTGGGCAGTCTTCCCCTGGACTGGGAGCTTGTGAGGTGCAGGGGCCCAAGTCTTTTTTAAAGGACGTGCTCAGCTCCCAGGTTGCTTTCTTCCTGGTATGTGGTCCCCCAAATCTCTCTGCTAGCTTCTTTTCTTTGTAGCTCAAGAGACTGCCCCAAGGCACACCACAATCTTATACACTGAGTCCCGCCCCACGAACACAACCGCCGCCCATCCGCCTTCATTAACATCATAGGGACAGGGTCTGCAAAGTGGGGGAACACCGCACAGTACCAGGAATTATGGCCTAGCCAAATTGCTACACACATTTTTTGGCAGGGACACAATCCAATCCACCATAGTTTTGGTATCTGTATGTTTGTGTATAGTAGATATTACATGTACGTGGGATCATGCAAAGTTTTCCTCATGGGACTGGCTAATCTCACTCATATAAGTTTCAGCATGAACTAGAATTTCATTTCTTTTTATGGCTGAGCAATATTCCATTGCACGTATACACTAAAACAAATAAATAAAAACAAACCAAACCCATTGCCGTGGAGTCGATTTGGATTCGTAAGGACTCTAAGGAAGGAGTAGAACTGCCCTACGGGGTTTCCAAGGCGCAGCCGGTGGATTTAAACTGCCGACCCTTTGGTGAGCCGCTGAGCGGTTAACCGCTGCACCACCAGGGCTCCCAGTCTAGGCTGTATTTTGTGTATTCACTCATCTGTTGACAGTTGGATTGTTTCCCTCTTTCGGCCACTGTGATCAGTGCTGCCATGGACACCATTTGTGATCCTGCGTTCAGTCCTGTGGCTGTACACCTGTGAGTGGGACTGCAGGTTCACGTGGTGACCCTGTTTAACTTTTCAAGAGTTAACCCCTTCATTTTTGTTGACAAGGAAGTGGAGACCTAGGCAGGTGAAATGACTTCTCCACGGTCTCGCGCCTGGCGGGGGCACAGCTGGATCTCTGGTCAAATCCTTAAAATCTCAGCAGCTGGCCTGCTGTTGTGCTTGCCAAATTTACAAGACTGCGAGGTCCGACAATTAGGCCCACAAATATAAGTGTTTTAGCTGCAGCATGCTTCATTGCTGAATATCACTATAGCCACCGTCCAAGTATGCCTCCTGGGAAGCTATGCACCGACGTCCGCACCTAGTCCACTCTTCAAAGCAATTTTGGTACTCTATGGAATGGCCAATGTGCATAGTGGCCAGGTGGCAAGTTCACTAACTTAATTGTCTACTTGTCTGTGAGGAAGTCTTTAGCCAGTACACGAGTAACTGTCTTGGAATTTCTTACCTATTCACCTGATCTGGCCCCCAGTGACTTTCCTTTGCCCAAAGATACATGAAACATTGAAAGGAAGGCATTTTGATGACACTCAAGGACATCAAGGGTAATATGATGACAGCTCTGATGGCCATTCCAGAAGAATTCCAAAATTGCTTTGAAGGGTGGACTAGGTGATGACATTGGTGCGTAGTTTCCCGAGGGGAGTACACAGAAAGTGACTGTAGTGATATTCAGCAATCAGGCATGTAGCCCTTCTTCTAGGATAAGCTCACAAACTTAACTGGCAGTCCTTGTATTTCCCTGCCTTTTTGAATTTCAGAAGGCATTTCATTCTCTCAAGCAGCAATGTAGATCTGTCTGTGTGTGCACATATCTTGAAAATAATTACAACATTGGAGGAGAGGCTTACACACTTTTGGTGCACTTGCTGCCTGGAGCACCTATGTGAGACAAGAGGGTAAAACTCTGTGTCAATGTGCCCGGCATTCAACTGAGAACACCAAGGTATCGAGAAGATACAGGCTACCTGGAACAGGTTCAGAGAAGATCACCTAAAATGATACGAAGAGGGAAGACAGGAGCGGCTGAGCAGGAAACGCTCCACCAAGGAGCTGGTCAGCTGGAAGAAGGCAGGTTCTGGGAATTCTGTGAATAGTTTCAAGCCACAACGAAGACGAGACGTGATTCCCTTAGCATTTCAGTGGCTTTCAGGAAATACACCACCATGCATCTGTCAGTTTGCCATGCTGTGGTGGCTTGTGTGTTACTGTGATGCTGGGATCAGTCACCAGTGTTTCAACTTCCTGCAGAGTCACTCATGATGAGCAGTTTTCAGCTGAGCTTACTGATGAAGACAGACTGGTAAGAAGGACCTGCCAGTCTACTTCTGAAAAAATTGGTCACTGAAAACCTTAGGAAGAGCAGTGGGATGTTGTCTGATACAGCGCTGGAAGATGAGGTCCTCAGGTTGGAAGACACTCAAAAGACAACAGATGAAGGGCTGCCTCCTCAAAGCAGAGTCGACCTTGACGACGTGGACGGGGTAAAGCCTTCGGGACCTCCGCTTGCTGAGGTGGCATCACCGAAAATGAGAAGAAACAGTGGAGTGCGTGAAATGTAAATCTGGGAAAACGGGAAGTTGACGGGAAGTTGTCAAAAACAAAATGGAGTGCATAAAGATTGATACGCTGGACATCAGTGAGCCGAGATGGACCGTTATTGGCCATTTGGAATCAGACAGTCGTATGGTCTACTTTGCCGGGAGTGACAACTTGAAGAGGAGTAGTGTTGCACTCATCATAGAAAGAACATTTCAAGATCTGTCCTGAAATACACTGCTGTCGGTAACAGGATGATACCCACATGCCTACAGAGAAGACCAGTTAATATGACTCTTCAAATGTACGCACTGATCACTAAGGCCAAAGATGAGGAAAGTGAAGATTTTTACCAGTTTCTGGAGTCTGAAATCACTAAGACTATACTCAAGATGCACTGATAATTACTGTTGATTGAAATGTGAGAGTTGGAAACAAAAAAGGAACTGGTAGTTGAAAAGTCAGTCACTGGTCACAGAAAAGATGCCAGCGATCTCGTAATGCCTGGTCTTACATCGTTCCCGCAATTGTTCTAATGTTTAAGCCCGTCTTTGCAGCCACTGTGTCAATCCATCTCATCAAGGGTCTCCCTCTTTTTTGCTGACCCTCCACTCTACCAAGCATGATGTCCTTCTCCAGGGACTGATCCTTCCTGATAACATGTCCAAAGTATGTAAGACACAGTCTTGCCATCTTTGCTTCCAAGGAATACTCTGGTTGGATTTCTTCTGGAACAGCTCAGCTTATTCTTTTGGTGGTCCATGGTACCTTATTCTCCAACATCACAATACAAGAGCAGCAATTCTTCTTCTGTCTTCTTTATTCATTGTTCAGCTTTTGCGTGCATATGATCCAACTGAAAATACCATGGCTTGGGTCAGGCACACCTTAGTCTTCAAGGTGACATCTTTACTTTTTAACAACAAAAACACCTTGATCTAATAAAAACACTCCTAATTTAATCAAGGATCCACACTATAGCTTTCAAAACTAATACCTAACTAAAGTTGTTTTCAAAGTCTTAAAAATAAGACTCTATGGAATACAGTTCTGCTCCCAAACATGTGGAGTTGCCATTTTTTGGAACTGACTCAATAGAACTTGTAAAGGAGTTTTCCTGGGACTTGGAACTTACAGTGTTAAAAGTGGCATGGTTTCAGAAAAAATGGTGCAATTGGTCA
Source organism: Heterohyrax brucei (assembly GCA_028571685.1). NCBI lineage: Eukaryota > Metazoa > Chordata > Mammalia > Hyracoidea > Procaviidae > Heterohyrax > Heterohyrax brucei. The sequence goes on along the minus strand of CM053148.1, from coordinate 78,641,951 downwards.
CCATCAAGGACTGATTTGTGAGTACAGAAAGCTGGGGAAGGCTCCACAGATGGGGGCCAGCATCTGAGTGGCTGTCAAACTAGCCTCACGAACAGCAGCTGAGAGCTAGGAGGAAAGTGAGAAATCTAACTGGCAAGCAGGATCAGCTTCAGAGGTGCCCCGAATTGTCAGCTCTAATCCAGGCCTTGGAAACCCAGTGTGTTTATAGCTGGTACTTGATGTGTTGCTACAAGAAGTTTGACAGAGTTAAGTGGCTCTGCAGCTGACGTGGCACCGTCTGTACCCACCTACCTGCCACAGGGCACCGGTTCGTGCAGCAGGCTCTGAGCAGGCGCGGTGCCCAAGAATCCGGGCTCACCAGACACTGAGCAGCAGCCTGTGAAACTCCCCATCGCTGCACTTCCGTCGGCCCTGCGTCCTTGCCCATTTCTTTGAAATAGCTGGAGTGCTGCTGATGTCACAGGGGCAGAAGGGGACACACTGTGTGGACGTGTGTACCTGTGACAGCACAGTCCCAGGACTGGGTGCCGTTGCTGGTTAGGGCCGGGCATTTTCTAAACCTTGTGCTGTCCTTTTACCCTCCTAGGGCTTTCCCCTCCCATCTCCCTGCCTCTGGGCTCTCATTCTTGCCCCCCTCTTTTGCTTTTAATCTATTGTGCTTTAGGTGCAAGTTTACAAAGCAAATGAGTTTCTCATTAAACAGTACACACGGTTTTGTGACATTGGTTGCCAGCCCTGTGATGTGTCAGCACTCTCCATTTCTCTATCTTGGGTTCCGTGTTTCCATTTGTCCAGTCTTCCTCTCCCCCTCTGCCTTCTCGTCCTTGCCCCTGGACTAGTGGGCCTGTTTAGTTTCATATGTGTGGTTGAATTACTGGTATTATTGTATTGTTTCTCCAAAGTGCATATGTCTGAATGTGTGTGTGTGTGTATGTGTGTGTGTGTGTGTGTGTGTGTGTATGCTATATATATGTGTGTGGGAGAGTGAGTAAATACATATATGCACATACATTGTGTGTGTTGTGCGTATGTGTGTGTACACATGCATGAGTATATGTCATAGAGTCTATATATATGTGTATGTGTTCTATGTGTGTGTTTATGCATGTGTGTGGGTGCATGTATTCATGTGTTTATGTGCATTCCTGAATGTGTGTGTATGTGTGTGTGAGTGCACGTATATACTTGTGTATGCTCATGCATGTGTGTGGGTATATGTGTGCATATGTGCGTGTGTTCACGCATATGTGTCTGGATGCGTGCATGTGTATGTACATGTGTGTGGTGGTATGTGCGCATGTGTGCGGTCCTACTGAGTGTTCTCTGAGAGCTGACGGCTGTGCTCTGGGTCACAGCCGGTGAGCTAGCCTGCCAGCCCCGAGTCTGAGCACAGAAAGCATTGTCTGCTCTTTGCAGACAATGGGTGGCAGCCGTGGAGGAGAGGAGGGGGGGTCACCAGGAGCTCAGGCTGTGCGGGAAGCGGTATCGCTGCCCTCCTCCTGGGTAAAGTGCAAGGCAGAGGGGATTACAGGGTGATGTCACCCCTCAAAAGATCCAGCTCTGTTTCTGTGTGTGCCTTCCACAGCCTGCGGACCCTTCCAGACACGGCCTGACAGCATCGCCCAGGTCACTGCTGCTGAGCAGTAGCACATGAATCCTGTGCGTGGCGACACTGCCCTTTGCTCGGGGTTCCTGCAGCAGGAGGTACAGACGCTGACAAGCCAGCCCCAGCTGGGGAACTGGCTGCCTGTGCGTTCCTGGACGTTGCCAGAGGGTCTTTGGCTCCGGCCACCTCAGCCAGCCCATTGCGCGGGTCACTCACTGGAGGGGACAGCAAAGCCGATGTTCGTCACGCCTTCCACAGGCCCCAAACTCAAGTCTTCTCTGGCGGGACTGCTGTAAACCAAAATCGAAAAGTCGCTCTGGCAGCAGAGTGCACATGGGCTGAGGGCTGAGGTCTCACCATGTGGAGCAGAGGCTTAGGTACCAGCGAGACCGAGGGCTGACCTTTTGGTGAGCAGATGTAGCTCTTAGGCATTGGGCTACCACGGTTTCCCTGAATATCAAAGACCCTTGGAACTGCAGATTCTAGGGGGGTTCTTTGCAGACACATTTATTCAAGTGCAACAAATTCCTTTGCCTGTAGGGGAAACCGTACAGTGGTGTAGGGGTTAAGTGCTATGGCTGCTAACTAAAAAGTCGGCAGTTCAAATCCACCAGGTGCTCCTTGGGAACTCTATGGGGCAGTTCTACTCAGTCTTATAGGGTTGCTATGAGTTGGAACCGACTTGATGGCGACAGTTTATAGCGTACCCCAGCCTTGGAGTCACCTATATAGACGTGACACAGAGGGAAGCCCTGGGGGTCGGCTTCAGTGAAGGTTGCAGCCAAGGAAACCGTACGCAGCAGTTCAGCTCTCTAACACATGAAGTCTGTGTGAGTTGCAATCTGCTGACCACTGTGGGTTTGTTTTCGCTTTTTCACTGTGTAGCCTGAAGAAAGAAAATCTCTGAAAAACTAGTTGCTGCCAAGTCAATTCTAACTCTTAGCAACCATGTAGGACAGAGTAGAACTGCCCCCTGGGGTTTCCAAGGAGCCACTGGTGGATTCAGACTGCGGACCGTTTGGTTAGCAGCCAAGCTGTTAACCACTGCATCACCAGGGCTCCCAGGACAGAAAAAGCCCGTTGTCTTGGAGTCAATTCATGGCCCCATAGGACAAAGGAGAACTGCCCCGTGCGATTTCCAAGGAGCAGCTGGTGGGCTTCAACTGCTGACCTTCTGGGTAGCAGCGGGCTCTTAACTACTGCACCACCCGGGTTCCGGCCAGTGATTTGTAAATAGGTGTTAAGGGCTATTTAAGGTGATGTCATTCTCCTCTCTTGTATCAGGTCTTCTGTCACTGTTGTTACTGTGAGCTGCTAGCGAGTCGGCTCTGACCCATGGTGATCCTACAGCAGAAAGGCACACTGCCTGGTCCTGTGCCGTCTTCACAGTCCTGGTCTGCTGCAGTCCACTGTGGATTGTGAGTGTCCTCCCAGCCCTGGGGACCCATCATCCAGCATTAGACTGGACAACAGTCTGTTGAAGTCCACAGGGTTTTCATTTATTAGTTCTCGGGAGTAAATTGCCAGGCCTTTCTTCCTAGTCTGTCTTAGTCTGGAAGTTCTGCTGTAATCTGCCCACCACAGGCAATGCTGCTTACACTGAAAATATTAGCGGCATAACTTTCCAGCATCACAGTGAGAAAGCCAACCATAACAGCAGGACAAACTGACAAGGGGTGGTGGCTTTTATAAATAGCCTGCAAATAGCCCAAAGGTTGGTGACTTGCATGTTTATAATTACACATTGACATTTGAAATCGCTCCTTCAGACAGAAAGGGGTTGTCATCGCCAGACAGGACTTCAGACAGGTTGGTCTTCAGCCACTGGCTTCTTTTCCTGTAGAAAGGGTGGGCTCCTTTGATCCGGAGTGAGAAAGCTCAGTGCTGATTGGTGACAGTCTGCTCATTCTTTCTTCTGTCTGTCCTTTCTGCCTCTTTTTCACTTGGGTTAAGAACCCGAGTCATCCTTTTCTTCATTAAAAAAAATCACATTGTACTTTATTGCAATCAAGAAAATGCACTATGTATTGCTCCATCAACATTCATTTTAAAAGACCAACAGCATTTTGGCTTTCCTTCTAAGTGTTGCTTACATTACAGAGCAGTGCTGCCCAGTAGAGCTTTCCATAACGACAGACACAGTCTTCATGAACTGCCAATTAAGTTCACGAACTCATCCTAGAAAAAGTGCTACCTAGCTCTTCACTGAATAACACTGCAGTCACCTTCAAAGTGCTCGCCTGGGAAGTTATGCACCCACAACAGTGCGAAGTCCACCCTTCAAAGCAATTTTGAAACTATTTCCTGGAATGGCCATCATATTACCCTTGATGTCCTGCATGTCATCCAAATGTCTTCCTTTCAGTATTTCCTTCATCTTCTGGTAAAGAAAAAAGTCACTGGGGGCTGGATCAGGCGAGCAGGCAGGGCGTTCCAATACGGTTATTTGTTTCCTGGCTAAAAACTCCCTCCCAGACAACTAGACAATTAAATTTGCAAACTTGTCACCTTGCCACTGTGTGCAGTGGCCATTCTAGAAAGAGTTCCAAAATGGCTTTGAAGGGTGGACTAGGCGCTGGTGCTGATACATAGCTTCTCAAGGGGCGTGCTTTGAAGGTGACCATGGTGATATTCAGTGATGAGGTGTGTGGCACTCAGAACAATCAAGTTCACGGACTTCATTGTGAGACCTGTAGATCCGCACTGTCCAACATAACAGCCAGATGTCGCTGTTGAGCACTTGAAAGGTGACCTAATGTTGCCGCTGAAGTGACAGCACTGGGCTGAATTTTAATTAGGGTTTCTAAGGAGCAGCTGGTGGGTCTGAACTACCGACCTGTTGGTTAGCAGCCAGGGTCCTAACCATTGCGCTACAGGGCTCCTCATGCATAGCTAGTGGCTGCCCTGGTGGACAGTGCATAAACCACTGCTCTCCCCTGCTGCACCCTCAAAGTCCGCTGGCCATTTCTCTCTCAGAAATCCAGGCCCCCTCCTGGATCTCTCTCTACCCGTCTTGATCCCAGGGGGTAAGCAAACACTGAGCCCTCTGCCCGGCAATTTCTTCAGCTTTCCCGCTCCTTGTCACCGTGAGTGGGCAGCTGGATCGAGAAAGGCTTCCTGAAATGTCACTAATTACAAGTGAGAAAAATTTCAGTTCTTTGCCACCAGCTTTCACTGTGGACACAGTGGGTTTATCTGTTTACACGGAGGGGAGAGCAAAGGCCAGCCCTTAAAATGAGATGCCTGAGTTCCAGGGGGGACCCATACTCTCTTTGGGTTGAATGTATATTAAAATAAAGATCACGTAAGCTTTTGAAGTTATGTATGGAGTTATAAACATTGCAAGAGGAAGCTTGTGGAAACTATGATTACAGAACCAGAGGGGAGTTGGGAGGGCCCTGGGTGTGCACTCTAGGCGAAAGCACACAGCCCCTCACCAAAGGCAGATACTTTGAGTCACTCTCTGCTCAGTGGGAAGAAGATGTTGCAGTCTGCCTTTGTAGAGCTGACAGCCTTCAAAACCCCATAGGGTAGTTTGGTTCACTCCGACGGGGTCACTAACTGCTGGGTTGGCGCTGAGGGAAGCTGTCGTGTTTAGGCTTCCAACAGGGGCGGCGCCTCTCCAGGAATAGAACATGGCTGTAATTGAGGGATGCTGATGAGCACCCGGGCGGATGAGGGAGATGGGCGGCAAGGGCCCCTCTGCACAAAGAGGATCCTTGTAGAACAAAGGAATAAGAGTTTCCAGGGCAGAGAAGACAAAACTCATCACTTATAGCAAAAACCCTGACAAGGGGGATGCGGCTAGGAGAAGGAAACATGGGACACAAGGCTGTATACCAGCTCCAGGTCTCAGTGATTTCTATATACGATATATAAACATATATACACCAGCTCCAGTACTCAGTGACACATACATGCTGTGTACCAGCCACAGTACTTAGTGATACATACATGCTAAGTACCAGTTGCAGTACTCAGTGATAGATACATGCTGTATACTAGCCCCAGTACTCAGTGATACACACATGCTGTGTACCAGCCCCAGTACTCAGTGATACACACATGCTGTGTACCAGCTCCAGTACTCAGTTATACATACACAGGGCTGGTGACCCAAAGATCAGCAGGTCAGACAGAAGGGCTCTGGCTCACAGGCTACAGAGACTGACAAACCCCAAGAAAGGCAGACAAGATAGCAGGTGAGCACTAGCACACGTCCCAAGAACAGAAGATCAGATGAACAGAGGCCAGCCGCAGAATCCAAAGACAGCAAAAACCTTCAACCCTTGTCAGAGAGTCCACCCATAATGAATGCAGGCCACACCCCAAGGCAACTTCCCATCAGCTGATGAGCTGCTCACAGTATTTCCCACCAGGAAGGTGATCACGTGGTATCAGCATTTATTGTGGAGGCGATTACATCGTTATACACCACCAACCTACATCGTGACTGCCAGAAGACCAAGAATCATGACCCAGCCATGGTGACATCCAGCCTGAATGACTCCACAGTGTGATCTCAATGCTTCACAAAATTACGGAAGAGAAAATGGGTCTATCGACGGCACTTGGCTTGGCTAGTGACAAAAAAACTCATTAGTGGTTTCCTGGGGACACATAAGGAGTGGGGAAGAGTAAGAGGGAGGAAGTACAAAGGTTCCCAGAACACTTTAGGACATGATGGATATGTTCATTATTTTGAGTGTGTTGAGGTTTCATGCATATAGACATGTGTCAATCAAGTTGTATACTTTAAACCTACACAGTTTACTTTATGTAAACCATACCTCAGTAAGTAAATATTAGAAAGCAATTGCAGAGGCCATGAAGATGTACTTTTAAGGCTGTTAATGGAAACATTTACAGTAGCATAACAAATAAGAGACAGATTCAATGTCCAATAACGGGAAGTTAAATAAATTGTTCTTCCATATATAAAAGACAGGAGTTGCATATTCTTCTCAGGTGAGATTTGTCATGAATTAGGTAAAGACAGCCACCCACTGCCACTGAGTCGGGTCTGACTCATAGCAACCCTGCAGGTCAGAGTAGAACTGCCCTATAGAGTTTCCAAGGGGTGCCTGGCGGATTTGAGCTGACAGCCTCTTGGATAGCAGAGGTGGCACTTAACCCAGTAAGCCACTAGGGTTTCCAAGTAAAGGCACATGATATGTTAAAAAAGCAGAAAATCGGGATATAAAACCTGGAGGCAGAACCACAATTTAACTATTCTCACCTCACCAACCCACTCACAGATAAAATTTTTGTAGGTGCACTCAGATTGTCCCTGGGTGGTGTATTAGAGATGAGTTTTGTACTCCTGTTTATTCTTTTACCCTGGTATTTTCCCAATAGTTTACAGTAACCATGACTGACCTTTTTATCCAGAAAATAAGACTTTGAGACAAAGCATTGCCCAGATTGGTAGAAATATTGATCCATAAACCGATGACCGCCCCATGTCCACTCCCCTGTATTGTTGACCCTCTGTTTACTCATTATACCCACAAACTTGTTTGCAGTAGATTGTATTTTTACTTTTTGACCCCAGCTACTTCTTATCCCCGTAGATGGAGCCTACTGTCAGACTTAGTCACAGATTCACTTTAGCCAATGGGCTGTGAGCAAACTTGAGTGAGGCTGCCTCAGAATACAACAGCCCTCTGCAAGAGAACAGCACGACACGCAGGGTTAGTCCCTAGGTCTGGAGTGGGCAGACACGTGGGGCTGACCCTGACTCATCCCGTCACCTGGAACAGAGCCACTGCCGCCCTTCAGCCTTCATGTAACAAGAGCACGAAGTAAAAGTCTGATGCTGGAAGCTTCTGAGATGTTGAGGTTGCTTGTTACTACAGCCACGGCTGACCCATACATTGTCTACAAGGTCCCACAAGCCCATGATCTTAATTGCCTAGTCCACCCTTTAAAGCAATTTTGGAACTCTTTGTGGAACAGCCGTTGTGCACAGTGGCAAGGTGTCAAGTTGGCAGACTAATCGTATCGTTGTCTGTGAGGGAATTTTCAGCCAGTAAACAAAGACCTATATTGGAATACCCTCTCTACTTACCTGATCTGGCCCTCCATGACTTTTGTCTTTACCCAAAGATGAAGGAAGACATTCTGATGACATTCAGGACATCAGGGTTAGCAAGATGACAGCTCTGATGGCCGTTCCAGGAAAAGAGTTCCAAAATTGCTCTGAAGGGTGAACTAGGCACCGGCATCGGTGTACAGCTTCCCAAAGGGAGTACTTCGAAGGGGACTGTAGTGATATTCAGTAATGAGGCATGTAGCACTTCTTCTAGGATGAGTTCATGAACTTAATTGTCAGTGTCCTCATGTCCTCGTGTCCTCGTGTCTTCGTGTCCTCATGTCCTCATCTTACGGATTAGCAGCTCTCAGAAGCAGGGACCAAAGCGTGGTGCAGTGTAGCATCCCTCTGTCCTGCAGATCACAGAGTCCAGAATTGGGTCGAGACCCTTCTATACCCTGGCCTGCCATCACAGGGCAGACGTGAGCAGATAGGCGTGGTTCTGGGCAATGCCGTGCTGTTGTTGCTTGGTGCCCATTTGGCTCTCAGTCGTGGTGACCTCACGTTGGAGAGAAGGAAATGTTGCCTGGTCTTGCGCCATCTAGAGGATCATTGGGGTATTGCAGCCTGTTGTTGGGCTCTTGGGCAGTCCATCTCACCCAGGGTCTCTCATTTTTGCTGGCCCTGTCTTTTACCAAACACGATGTCCTTGTCTATCCATTGCTCTTTCCTGATGACACATCTAAAGTCAGCAAGCTGAAGTCTCACCATCCTTACTTCTAAGCGCCCCCATTGTATTATTTTAGATGAGTCTGTCATGGATTCAATTGTGTTGCCCCCAAAATGTACGTATAGCAATTTGGCGGGGCTGTGATTCCCAGTGTTCATGATAGCCCTCTATTCTGTGCTGTCCCTATGGTGTAAATCCTAATCTGTACCAGTGGTTACTAGATAGGAGTATGTTAGAGACAGTTTCCCTGCAGCGTGTCTTGCACCTCCTTTTATCTTTTTATTCTACAAGAGATAAAAGGAAAGGAAGCAAGCAGAGGGTTGGGAACCTCATACCATCAAGAAAGCAGCACCGAGAGCTAAGTGCATCCTTGGGACCTGTGGTTCCTGTGCCCAGATGCTCTCAGGCCAGAGAGACCGATGCAACACAAGCACCTTCCTCCAGAGCCAACAGAGAAAGGATGTGTTCCCCTGGAGTGAGCACCCTGAATTTGGGCGTGTTGCCTACCAGACTGTATGAGAATAAACTTTCCTTTGTTAAAGCCACGTGCTTGTGGTATTTCTGTTACAGCAGCACCAGATGACTAAGACAGCCTTTGAAATGCACTGCTGTGGGAGAAGGAGAAGAAGAACTTTGGAAAGGGGATGAGAGGATGGAGGGTTGGTAGAGGTGGAAAGAGGTGGATGAGAAAGAAGAAGGAAGGCAGAGAAGGAGGCCAGATGGCAGGAGAGGGATCAAACACACTCACAGGCACTAAGCAGATGGGGAGGAGAGGGGGGCGTTTGCCCAGAAGTGATGGAGAAATGCTTTTTATCCCAGCCACCGCAGGCACCCTTTCGGTTCTCAGAAGTGGAGGTGGCATTTCTTCTTCCTCATGTGTACCTCTCACTCATCTTCTCAGCCACAGGAGGACATTTTCCTGATGTGCATTTTGATGACGTGTCTGCTCTCTTACCTGCTCAGGGCCCCAGGCTGCTCAGGTTTTGCTTCTGCCCAAGCCAGAACTTGGGCTTGAGCAGAATGGCTTCTCCTGGACACTGGCACCAGCGTGTGCCTGTTTCCTTCAGCCTGTAGGTCTACCCTTTGTTCTTCAGAGTACTTAATCTCAGGAAATCCACCAGCATCTTCAACTTTGTACACAGCACTGTCTTAGTCATTTAGTGCTGCTATAGCAGAAATACCACAAGTGGATGGCTTTTACAAATTTATTTATCTTTTCTAGAAGTTTCTTTTTTAAAAAACATTTTTAAATTGTGATTAAGTAGAAGTTTACAGTCCAAGTCAATGTACCACATAAAACCCTGAGCACTCGCCCCTCCGCACCTCTGTCTGCTCTCATCACCCTGTACCAGCACACTCTTCCTCTGTATTCTTTACTTCCGGTGTCCACACAACCCACACCATCCCCTCCCCTCCCCCCTCTCCTCTTCCCCTCTACATAGAAACCAGTAGGACAGCCTTATATATATGAAACTGTGAAGCACCCCCCCACCTGCATCACTGTGTGCCCCCAAGTGCAGTCCATTCTTTGTCTGAGGTGTTGGCTTTAGTGCTGAGTTCAGCTCTGGGCTAGCAGTGAGTCCAGGGGCTGTGTTCTCAGGGGACCCTCCAGATTGTGAGACCATCAGGAGATCTAGATCTGCACCCCTATTGTTCTCCCATTGCACCGTTGCAGCAGGGAGTCTACACTGTGTTCCCTGTCAATGCAGTCCTTGGTGGTAGCCAGGCACCATCTAGTTCTTCTGGTCTCATGTTGATTTAGTCTCTGAGTCATGTGGCACCTTCTGTCTCCAGGGCTTGTATCTTCCTCCCGTCTTTGATGGATAACATGCATTTCTGTGGAGCACAATTCAGTCTTTTAACAGGCACCTTCCTTCTCTCCTTCCTTGAAGATCATATGATTTGATGTTATTGACCCATGAAACTTCACTGAGCACTGGGATGTAGGCGGCAAGAATTTAAATTCATACCTAATAACCAGCTTATTCTTTTCATATGATAGTTTAAAGATTTCTTTTCTCCAAAAAGAAAGAAACCTATCTAATTATACACAAGAGAAAATTCACCAAGAATAATTCACGAGGCATTAAATTGAAAAAAAAAAAGGTAAAGATGCTAACATCTTTATAAAAAAATTATTCAAATTAGAAACCCTAATTATAGGAGCTTCTTTATGTAACATGAAACACAGTTCTCTACGGTCTGGGAGAAAGGCTTGGCTACAAAGCAAACTCTTAGAGAACAAAATTTCTTGTTTGTGGAAACTGAATTACTAGCATTAGAAAAAACTCTCATTATGTGAACCAGGAATAAGGTTTCCCTAAGGAAGTCCTGCTCGGGTCTACTGATTACGAGAGTGTCTGTGACGCTAAAGACAAAACCACCAGCTGTCTCTGTTTGCTGTACTTTGGTGGCTTCTCTGTGGCTGTGATGCTGGAAGCTATGCCACCAGTATTTCCAAAAAAAGTCACCCACGGTGGACAGCTTTCTGCAGAGCTTCCAGCCTGAGGCAGACTAGGATGAAAAGCCTGATGACCTACTTCCAAAAATTAGACAATGAAAACCTGGTGGAACCCCACAGGCTGCTGTTCATTGTGGTGCTGAAAGACGAGCGTCCCGGAGGTCAACAGGCACTCAGGACACAGTGGCCCCAACCACAGATGACACAGAAACAACTGTGAAGGCTGTTGTACACGGGCCCCTGGGAGTTGTAGCTGGATCTACGGTAGGGAACTCAACAGACAACACAGGTCCCGGACATTCAGTTCCGCGGTCTGAGCCCTAGGGCTTTCTGTCCTGGACTTCCGTAAAGTCGGAGTGTGTGATGGTTCCTCAGTTGTTATCTTCAGCTGGATGCTTCCGGGGGGTGTGATGGTGCCAACAGCCTGTCGCAGGTCAGGAACATGCCGTGAGTGATGGCACAGTGGGATTTACAAGCGGGGATTGGAGTAGGTATCTCAGAACCTGTTTTCTGACATTATCAAGGTGAGGGAGCCCTCATGGTGCAGTGGTGAAGAGCGGGGCTGGTAACCAAGAAGTCAGCAGTTGGAACCCAGCAGCTGCTCCTTGTGAACCCTATGGGGCAGTTCAGCTGCGCTGTATAGGGCCACTACAAACTGGGATTGGCTCGACAGCAATGGGTTTGGTTTGGGTTGGGATATCAAGGTGACCGCTCCCTGGGGGCTGCACCTGGTTTGTAAGCAGCTGCTGACCTGAAGGTCGGGGGCTGGATCCCAGCCAGCAACTCTGTGGAAGAAGCCCCAGTGATCCAAGCTGTGCATGTCAGCCACCGAAACTCTGTGGAGCAGTTCTACTCTGTCACAGTGGGGTCACCAGGAGTTGCAAATGACTGCACAGTCGTGGGTTGGCATTTCGGGTTGGGTCCAGGTGACATCTGTTGATCACCAGACTGCAGAGTGAAGTCAAGTTGTTAAACAGCATTTTTCAAACTGTGGTTGGTGGCCCATTATTGATCATGAGATCAGTTTAGAACTTCTTAATATATCTATATTTTAAACAATATAGAAAAGAAAATACCTGATTCATTGGCTGCGTGTGGTAGTTTCTGTAAACATTTGATTACACACACACACACACACACACACACACACACACACACATACACACACACTTCTTACTATAGATTTGTAGCCTAAAATGATTGCAAAACATTGGTTTGGAATGAACTCACAGTGTTTCCATATTCAGGGAGTGAGGTGTGAGTGGGTCTCCAAAATGGTCACGCACCAGAGTCACCTGGGCCAACAGATTTCCAGGCAGACTCCCCACCAGCCATCAGCTTCTTTATCCCTGGGCTGGGGCCTGGGACTCTGTGTTTAAAATGAGTGCTTATGTGATTCAGGGGCCCCTGGTATGCAGTGATTAAGAACGTGGCTCTTAACCTAAAGATCTGCAGCTCAAATCCCCCACCTACTCCTTGGGAACCCAATGGGACACTTCTACTCTGCCCTGTAGGGTCACTGTAAGTCAGAATTGACGTGACAGCATTGGGTTGGGTTTTATGTGATGTAAGTGCTCAGACTTTTGGGTCCCACTTGGAATCAGCTTCATGGAAAGAACTGGTTTTTGGTTTATGGGAACCCCTCAGCAGGCACTTTCCACTGTGAAAGGCAAAGCCTCAGGAGGAGAAACAGTCTGGATGTTCCTCAGCAGATAAATGGATAGACGAAATGCGGTCTGTCTGACCAATGGAATACTACTCACCTGTAAAGGAAACAAAGTACTGGTACATGCCACAACGCGGATGAAACTTGACAACATCCCACTGTCTGACACAAGCCGGAAACTAAAGGATAAACATTATGTAACTCCACTAATAGGAAACATCAGTAGAGTGTGTACGTGAGTGGATCGCAGGGGCAGGGAGTCATTGTATTAGACCAGTGGTTAACAACTTGACTATGAGCTCAAAGGTTGGCAGTCCAACTATGGAGGGGTACCTCAGAAGATTGGCCTGGCAGTCTACTTCTGAAAATTCAGTCTCAAAGACCGTATGGAGCATTCTCTATACACATGGGTCGCCATGAGTTGGAATCAACACAGTGACAACCACTAGCACCAACCACCTCCACCAACCGCCTCCGCCTCTGCCTCCTCCCCCACCGCCAGGGCTCAGAGAGCAAGGCCAAGGGGAAAGCACTCTTCAGGAAGGGTCCACTGTCTGTTTAGGGTGGCAGCAAACAGGACAAGGAATGTGGGTGACGACTGCGTCACATAATTCATATAGCATAATTCATGTAATCGGTGTCACTGAATTATACATGCAATAAATATTGAATTGGGAAATGTAGTGTTATATATATTTTTAAAAAAACATGACAAAAGGCAATGCAGGTGGCAGCTGGAAGAAGAGATGCGACCAAAGGCAGTGCTCTGCTGTTATACATGCTATAGTCACGGGAATCTAGATGGTGCTGGAAACCTGGGCAACAGGAGGTCGTGGGAAGATGGAGAAGCCTTCTCTGCTGAGAGAGGAGGCAGGGGCCTGAGGGGCAAGACGGGCAAAGCAAACGCCCATTGCCAAGAGCAAACAAGGAGCTCTTCAGAACAGCGAGGGCCAATGTTTAGGTTGCTTACTATTCTAAATGACGGATCTCTTTTGTTTATCCTGGAACCCTTAGGAAGTCTGTTATTCAAACCTACAAGCCATTAGTCATTTGTGGATAAGTAGAAGCTCAGCCCAGGGACCAGCAGGGGCGCTGACGGGTGACTGATCAGCAGAGAAGCCAACCCTGAAAACCCTACTTGTGTAGTGGGTTAAGTGCTGTGTCTGTTAACTAGAACGTCAGCAGTTCAAATTTGCCACCTGCTCCTTGGAAACTCCATAGGGCAGTTTGACTTTGACCTACAGGGCTGCTGTGAGTTGGAATCAACTTGATGGCAATGGCTTTGGTTTTTTTTTTTTGGTTCTGTAGGGAGAAGCAGCAGCAGAGAAACAGGTGATAGACAGTCCCCATTCTGAAGGGGCGGTCAACAGATCCGCTCTCCTGGGAGGTATGACATAGTGGTGTCTTTTTTTTTTTTGGATCAAGTACATGGATGAACCTTGAACATATCAAGTTAAATGAAGTAAGTCAGACACAAAAGAACAAATATTGTAGGAACCTGCTTATATGGAATATCTAGCGTAGGCATTTCACAGAGGGGCTGAGAGGAGGGAGAATCAGGAGTTAATGGGTACAGATGAAAATCTTTGGGATTAAATAGTGGCGATGGTTGGTTGCACAATATTGTGAATGTAATTATTGCTACTGAATTGAAAACTGGTTAAAAGTGGCAACATTTCCATTGTATGTGCATATTTTACCATAAATAAAAATGTGATATTAGAAAAGAATGACGTGGGAAATCAACAGAAGAGTTCTAACACTTTACTCTTGCCACCCAGTGGATTTGTTGAGTATCCCCTGAAACAAGTATATGGCCTCCAAATTGAAAAGATGGATTTAAAGGAAAGAGCTCCAAACAAAACCTGTAGCCACTGAGTCAGTTTCGACTCATAGTGACCCTATTGGGTTTCCAAGGAGCAGCTGGTGGATTCGAACTGCTGACCTTTTGGTTAACAGATGAGCTCTTAACTACCGTGCTGCCAGGGAGGGTGAGCCTTTAAAGTGGGGCAAAGACAAGCTGTGCTGTTACATTGGATAAGACCTGTTTAGTTAGCAGACACTTGGATTAATCAACCAAATTATAGAAAAAGAGCATGGAAAGAAAGCATGACTCTAAGCTCAGATGGAAGCATGATGTTTCTTGTCCTTCTTTCTCAGACTTGAGTCCGTAGATCCTCTGCCACAGAAAGCCCATCGGAAAATGGCCTCAGGTATAACCAGTAGTGGCCAGTAATTAAAGGGGGAACGCGCTCCCTTGGGTAGCAGCAGTTCCTGCTTAGCTGAGCCCAGTCTTCTGGGGCTGTTGGTCATGAGGCTTCGCATGCTCACGGAGACCAGAGAAGGGAGTAAGAGGAGGGCTCCACACCAAACAGTTGGGTGTGATGTCCCTCCCCAGGGCTCTGGGCTTCCAGCTTCTGCTTTCTCTCTGCCCTGGGGCAGCTCTGCTCTGTCCTATGGGGCCACCGTGAGTTGGAATTGACTTGGTGGTGGATTGATGTTTTTATTAGGACTATTGGAAGGCCTTCTTGAAGTAGGTGGTGTAAAGAACTGAACCGAACTTACTCCATTTCTTTCCATGTGTACCTGTTTTTCCTGAAGTCCTGGATTCCTAGCACTACCTAGCTCCAGGGAGCTGACACATTAATTTACAATCCACCAAACTACAAGTGGGGCAGGGGGGGCACCAGTCACAGGCACTGTAATATCTTGGCGGCTGGTTTGTTTCAGGTTCTCTCTGAATCACTGAACAGGCGAAGGCGCCAGTCACTGACCCCTTGTCCAGATAACCATGGCAGGAGGATGGCTGGGAGAACTCCAGAGAGATACCCTCTGGGCTCTGCACTGCCACCTCCAGATCCCCTCCGTGAATCACCCACATTCTTCCACAATCACCATCTCCCACACCTAGATGTTTACGTGCAACTGCCCACCTCTGTCCGCCCTTAACTACTCAGTAAAAACCCTCAGCCTGACTGAAGAAGTCAGATAGGGTTTGGAGGACTTGATTCTCACCTGTCTCTTCTATATTGATACACAATAAACTTCTCAATCACCCACCTCACTTTGTCTCATTACTGGCTTTGTGACAGGTGGTATGGATCAGCGTTTCATGGTAACACTGTCACCTGACTCCAGAGGTGCTAACCTGTGGGCACCTTGGCCAGGAGGCTTAGCATCTGCTCCATTCTCACCCTGCTGCTGGTAAGTTTCTAGCTGAAAATCAGCCAGAAGAATCGGTGCCTGTCTTGCCTTCCAGGGCTGGCTGAGTGTCACATCCTGAAACACTAACGTGTCTCTGTCTTACATTTGTTCCAGGCTGGAGAACACATGAGAGAACCCACTGTCTCAGTGGGTTGGTGAATCAGCACCCAACTGAGGAACGGAAATTGGACCAGCTGGGTGTTCTGGGGCTCAGCTGGGACACAGGCACTGAGCAGACTCTTGGTTTTTCAGTAACTCTTCACCTTTGGAGAATGTTTGTGTAGGTACATGTATTTTGTGACTCATAGTGGCTAGGAATACATTCAGGTGCCTGTAAGGGAGATCGTTTCTTTCTTTATATAATCAAAGATCTAGAAGTAGGTGTCTCCTGGCGTTAGTTGAGGTACTCAGAGATTTTAGGGCTGCCATCCTGGTAGCTCGTTTTGCCTTTTACTAATGAACTCAGAATGGCTTCAGAAGTTCCAAATATCACATCTGTGTTCATGACAGGAAAGGGTGGGAGGGGAATCCCAGAGTTTTTTTTTTTTTAAATCAAAGAGGCAGAAACATTTCTAATAAGCCCCCAGAAGACTTCTCCTCATGTTTTATTAGCTAGATTTTGGTCCCATTGTCATCTGCACTCTCAAAAGATCTGGAAAATCAGTGAACATGATTACCATGATTGGGTTTAACCAGCCCTCATCTGTTAATGGTTTTATTCAACTTGGATCAACAGCAAATGACCATGGAAGCAGCAGTCAAGAAATTGAATGCCATAAAGCATCAGGCAAATCTGCTGCAAAAGACCTCTTTAAAGTTTAAAAAGCAAATATGCTGTCTTCATGAGAAGTCTGTGGTCTGTTCAGTCGCCTTATGTGCATGTGAAAGCTGGACAATAGAAAAGGGAGAAAGAAAAAGAAGGAATTGATTTGAACTGTAGTGTTGATAAGGAATGTGGACTCTACCATGGGCTGCCTGAAGAGCGAGCAAATCAGACTTAGAAGAAAGGCCACCAGAGTGCTCCTCAGAAGGAAAGATGACAAGAGTTGGACCTGCTTATCTTGGACATGTCTCCAGGAAAGACCTATCAATAGAAAAGGGTGTGTTTGGCAAAGCAAAGGGTCAGCGAAAAAGAGGGAAATCACCGATGAAATGGGGGGACACGATAGCCAAAAGCGTGGGCTGCGACGTCTTGATGATCAAGGGGACAGCGCAGGACTGGGCGGCTTTCACTCTGTATCCTTAAGGTCACTGTGAGACAGAGCCAACTTGACAGACACCACCAGCAGCAGTCCGTTGTCCAACCTGGGCACATTACCTTCTGTCTCAGACATCTAGTGCCACTGTAACAGAAAGGCCACAGGTGGATGGCTTCAACAAAGAGAAGTTGACTTTCTTACAGTCTCGTAGGCTGCAAGTCCAAATTTAGGGTATTAGTTCCAGGGGAAAGTTTTCTCTATTGGCTCTGGAGGAAGGTCCTTGTCATCCATCTTCCCCCGGACGAGGAGCTTTTGAGACCAGAAGATGTGCTCTGCTCCCGGCACTGCTTCTTGGCGGTGTGCGCTCCCCAGCTCTGTGCCTCCCTGTCCTTTAAACCTCAAGAGATTGCCTCAAGGACCAGTGCAACCTTACAGGTTGAGTCCTTCCCCACCAACCCCACTGCCAAACAGCCTCCCTCATTAACATCCTAGAGGCAGGATTTACGGCATACGGGAACATCACATAATACCAGGAATCCTGGCCTAGCCAAATTGCTGCACACATTTTTGGGGGGGAGGACACAATTCACCCCATGACACCTTCTTAAGCAGCTCTGGGCTTCTGTTGGCAAGGGGTAAGAAGCAGTAGAGAATCAGTCTACAACTCTATGTACAGACACATATGTAATTATTTTGTGTTGTGTTTCCTGAAGCCCCTTCTGCCCCTTGATGACCTTTTCTCATCCAACGTTCCCTAGATTCTTCTACAGAAGTCGTCTTGCCCTGTTTACGTTCCTGCTGGGCCTAGACACTGCTTTGGCATGCGGGGTGAAAGCAGCTGGAAAGTTGCCTTCCTCAGGACAGTATGTTCAAGAGAGAGCTTGGAAGTTCTGATCATTTTCTGTTGGTGAAAGCCACTGCCACTGAGTCGATACTGAGGCATAGCAACTCTATAGACAAAGTAGAACTGACCCATAGAGTTTCCAAGGAGCGCCTGGCAGATTCGAGCTGACAATATTTTAGTTAGCAGCCGTAGCACTTAACCACTACACCACCAAGGTTTCTGGGCTGGTGAAAGTCAGATGCGATTTGTGCTGAGAAAGCAGGAGGCTGTCATCCTGTTGTGCTGTAAGCAAGTGCTGTAAGCAGGGTTACAAGCTCTGTGTTTTCAAGGCCCACTGTACATGAGATGCTTCCTAATTATACCCTTTAAGTGTTGAAAACACTTTCTTTTCTTTCCCTTTGGGGTGAGGGGGAGCCATGGTTCAAAAAAGCATCTCAGCAATGATTCAATCAGAGAAATTACATTAATGAGAAGAGACATAGAAAAAAATTCCCCAGTGTTGTATTTGGGTGGATTTCAATAATTTATATTTTAAAATGTGAACGTAAATTAAAAGGCTAAATACTTAGAAGGCAAAAATATTCGTTATTTGACATTAAAGTCAGTGAATTGATCACATTTGCTGAATGCAGCTAGTCAGAAGTGCTAATTTATGACAAAGTAATTAAACAGGGAGACAGATGGAGGATCAAATGAGTTTTTCTCACATCCTAATTTGCATACCGTGGCGGTGGCACAGGCACTGACTGTTCTGTATGGTACCTGCCTTGGTTATCCAGTGCTGCTGTCACAGAAACACCACAAGTGAATGTCTTGTGAGGAACTTGTTTTCTCACAGTCTGGCAGCTTAGATGTCCAAATCCAGGGCCTCAGCTCCAGGGACAGGCCTTTGTTTCTTCTCTGTCAGCTCTGAGGAAGCTCCTTCTCACCCATCTTACCCGGGACCAGGGGCTTCTCAGTGCAGGAACCCTAGTTCCGAAAGAGGCGTTCTGCTTCCGGTACTGCTTTCTTAGTGGTAGGAGGTCACCACCTCTTTGCTCACTTCTCTCTTTGATATCTTCAGAGACACTGGATTAAGACACAGTCCAGTCTCGTAGATTAAGCCCCGCCTCGTTAACATAACCACTGCCTCTTCCACCTCATTGACATCATAGAGGTAGGATTTACAGAACACTGGACAATGCTCTCAGATGACAAAATGGTAGAAAATCGTACCATACCAGCAATCCTGGCCTAGCCAAATTGATACACATATTTTGGGGGACATCATTCAATTTGTAACAGTATCCTTCAATATACTGGAAGAACATGGCGAGCTATTTACATGAGTTTCCCTCAAGCATCTTTTGCTCCAGGAACGAAAGGGGAATCAAATGGAATTATTGTTGTTACTAGGTGCTATCGACTCGGTTCTGACTCCTGAAGACCCTGTGTTCAATAGAATCAACTGCCTCATCCTGGGTGGTCCTCTCAGTCACTGCTATACTTCAGTCTGCTGTCAACCTCCTAGTTGTTGCTGTGCTGGAGCCCGCTGTTGCAGCCTCTGTGTCAGTCCAACTTGTTGAGGGTCTTCCTCTTTTTTCCCTGACCCTCTACCGTGATACCCTTCTCCAGGGGCTGGTCCCTCCTGATAACACGTCCAAAGTATGTGAGATGTAGTTTTGCCATCTTTGCTTCTAAGGAGCATAGACTCACAGACAGAGATAAATCACAGAGCTCAGTTGGCTATTCTGTCCTGTTTCCCAGTCTCCCACTCTTCTTCCTTCCATTTCTTAATGGGAAGGACAGGCAACCATGAAACAAGAGTGCAATTCTCTCCATGCTCCACTGTGTAAAGGAAAACACGCTGGCCGAGGGATCAGTAGGACCAACGGTTCCCAACTTTCCTAGTAACTAATGATAGCTACATTAGACACGCCCTTCTATCTGGTCCCTAGTTGTCCCATTGGTAGGGTTTCAAGCTGACTAGATTCTCTTTAGGAGAATGGCCTGGGGGAGGAAGCAAGGTCTCTTGTATTATTGACCTTGGGTCTTACCACCAACTAACTACCTGTGTGCTACTGGGTAAATTTTCTTGACCACTCTGTGCTCGAGTTTCTTATTGGCAAATGGGGCTCTTGGGCCGCTATTTCATCAAAGCCTTGCACATATTAAACCCAAATCAAACCCGAATCGCTGCCCCTGAATTGATTCCAACTCACAGTGGCTCTGTGAGGACAGAGGAGAACCACTCAGTAGTTTCCAAGGTGGTCGTATTTTTGAAAGCTGACAATGACTTCGTTCTCCCGAGGAGCAACTAAGGAGTTTGAACTGCCAACCTTCTGGTCATCAGCCAAGAACTTAACCATGGTGCCACCAGGGCTCCTGCATGTGGTATGTACCCCTCAGGCATTAGCTGTTCATCGTCTTTAAGATTCCTTTCTGCGCTGGATCTTTGCATGAACATATGAAGCACAATGACAGCCACCCTAGCCTTCTTCTACCTTGTGTCAAGCGAATGATCTTGAGAAATACTGACGTTGTCATGGATCGAATCACGTCATCCCCCCAGAAATGGTGTGTAGCAAGTGGGCGGGGCCATAATTCCCAGAATTGTGCAGTTGTCCTGTTTTGTGTTTGTAATTTTTGTCTACGTTGTAAATCCTAATCTCAGCCTGTGGTTATGGCACGAGATTGGATTATGTTAAACAGGATTAAAGTGGAACTATAACCCCATTACCAAAGTCACATCCCTGATCCAATGAAAAAGAGTTTGCTTGGGATGTGGTCTGTACCACCTTTTGTCTCTCCAGAAGATAAAAAAGGAAAAGGAAGTGAGTAGAGTGTTGAAGACTTTGTGTCACCAGGTGAAGAGCGCCAGAGCAGGTCCCATCTTCAGGTTGCTATGCTGAGATGCTCCTGGAGCAGAAGAAGGTTGGAGACCAAGACTTTCATCTGGAGCTGGCCAAGAGAGAAGGATGATGACCTGAATTTGCACATGTAACCTCCTGGTCTGGGAGAGAATAAACTTCTCTTTGTCAAAGCCATCCAATTTTGCTACTTCTGTTACAGCATCACTAGACAGCTGAGACGCCTGTTTATAACTGTCTTAGATGCCACAGTGCGACCAGAGGGAAGGAATTCAGTCCCTCTCCAGGTCATACCGGTGTTCACATCATCACGCTGTACCTACCTGTGCAAATGGACCACCAACCAGTACTGTGCCTAGAGTTGTGTTTTAATCAGCTAGCGCCACTCTAACAGAAATATCACAAAGTGGATGGCTTTAGAGTGGAAAAGTGTGTTCTCACACAATTTGGTAAGCTACAAACCCAAATTCAGAATGTCCACTCCAGGGGCAGATTCTGCCCCTTGTCAGCTCTGGAGGAAAGTTTTTGTGTTGTATCAGTGTCTCTTCAGGGAGTACCTTGGAGCAGGAACCTCAGGTCTGAAGGACATGCTCTTCTCCTGGTGCTGCTTTCTTGATGGTGTGAGGTTCCCAACTCTCTGCTTGCTTCCATTTCCTTTTATCTCTTGTAGGATGAAAGGACAAAGGGTGGTGCAAGCCACGCTCCAGGGAAATGGCCTTTACAGTTGAGCAGGGAGGTGATCCTGTGAAGGGATTTACAGTCATGCCCTTATCCTTTAACATACAGCATAAGAAAATTGCAAAATGGAGGACAATCATAAAATATTGGGAATCATGGCCCAGCCACATGGCTACTCATATTTTTGGGGGACACAGATCAATCCACGACAAGTTAACAGAGTTGCCAGAAGACCTTGCAGGAGGAAACTTTGCCTTTCGTCTCCATTGAGTCCTGTCCCACTAACACCACTGCTGCCCATCCTCTCTCCCTAACATCGTAGAGGCAGGGTTTACTACATAGCGGAACATCACACAATGCCTGGAATCACGGCTTAGCCAAATTGCTACACACTTTTTTTGGGGTGAACACAGTTCAATCCACAACACCTACCTCCTTCCCTGCCAAGCCCTGCAGGCTGGCTTTTTGTCTCTGCTGATGCCTGAGCTCCTTCTAATACTCCTAAGAATTAGTAATGCTTTTCCAGTCTAATAACACAGAGTGGAGACCTTAATGACTACTCTTGGAAAATCACTTCAGCGTGAGTTGAAAATGGTCCAGAAGGGAAAAAAAATGATTTTTTTCTGAAGATTTGCATTTCTAAAGAAAATGATTAGAATTCATTTATAACCTCTCGTCCCGGCCAACATTATTTTCTGTTTCAAGCATTATTAGATTTCCTCCTTTTTACTTTGTAACTTTTTCTTTATTGAGGTGCAATGAACACACCATAAAGTTGGTCTATTTAAAGTGTACAATTCAATGGTTTTAAGTGCATTCATAGTTGTGAAACTATTACCACAATGTAATTTCAGAAAATTGTCATCAATCCCAAAGAGAAACTCTCAGCCTATTATCAGTCACTCAACACTGCTCACCTGTTTACCTCCCGACCTCCCCATGTACCACCCCTGACAATGATTGGTGGCTTCTAAGCTGCTTTCTGTCTCTATACATTTCCTTCTGGCGGACATTCCATAGAGTGGAATCATACAACTTATGGTTTTCTATCACTAGCTCCTCTCTCTTAGTATAATATTTGAAATTTCATCTATGTTGTAATGATGATCAGTAATTCATTCTTTTCTATGGCTAGATAGCATTCTGTTTTGTAGATATACCACATTCTCTTACCCATTCATCAAAATAATAGACATTTGGGTTGTTTCTACCACTTGGCTATTATGAAGAATGCCACCATGGGCATTTGTGTGCAAGTTTTCCAGCAGCTGTATGTTTTCAGTTCCCTTCAGTATACACCTGAGAGACGAGCTACTGGGTTAGATAGTAATCACATGGTTAACTTCTTGAGAAACTGATTTCTAAAGGGATTATACATTTTGCATTCTGAGCAGCAGGGTACAAGTGTTCCATCTTTGCCAGTATTTGTTATTTTCTATCTTTTTGATTATAGTAATCCTAAAGGGTATATTTCATTGTGCTTTTGATTTATATTTACCTAATTAACGAGGAGTTCTGATGGAGCAGTGGTTAAAGTGCTCAGATGCCAACTAAAAAGCCAACAGTTCAAAGCCACCAGCTGGTCCAAGGGAGAAAGATAAGGCAGTCTGTTTCCGTAAAGACTCCAGCCCTGGAAACCTTGTAGGGAGGGTCTACTCTGTCTCAGTGAGTTGCTATGAGCTGACATTTACTTGATGACAATGGGTTTGGTTCTAGGGTAATAATTAGTGATTTTGAGAATCCTTTCACGTGATTATTGGCCATGTGTGTATCTTCTTGAGAAAATGCAGTTCAAGTTCTTTGCCCACTTTTAAATAAGGTTACTGCTGAATTTAGGAGATCTTTTTATATTCTAGATCTAAATCTCGTATCGGATATATGATCTGCAAATTATTTTCTCCCATGCTGTATCTTTTCACTTTATTGATGGTGTCATTTGGAGAACAAAAGTTTTTAATTTTGAAGACATCCAACTTACCGTTTTTTTCTGTGGTTGTGCTTTGGATGTCACATCTGAGAAATGCTCACCTAACCCAAGGCCACAGAGACTTCCCTTATGTTTTCTTCTAAAGAGTTTTGTAACTGCAGCTCTTATGTTCAGGTGGTTAATCCATTTTTGAGTTGCTTCCTATGTCTGTTGAGATGTAGGCATACAAAGCATTCTTTTGCTTGCAGATACCCAGTTGGCCCAGTGCTATTTGTTGAGAAGATTCTTTTTTCTTAATAATCTCAGGACCCTTGTTGACAATCAATTAGCTGTAAATGTGTAGCTTTATTTCTTGACTGTCAGTTCTGTACCACTGATTTCTATGTCTACCTTCTGCTGACATCACACTGTCTTGATTACTAAAGATACATAGTAGGTCTTGAAATCAGGAAGTATGAGCCTCCAACATTGTTCTCTTTCAAGATTGTGCTTGCTGTTATGGATCACCTAAATTTCTTAAAAAATAGTAGCTGTAATTTTGACAGGCACATGGATTGAAGTGAACCTACGAGGTCCAGAAACTGAGTCTGAAAACTTTTTTCTAAGTGCTACATACCTCAGTGCTGAATGTCACTGCTGTCACCTCTGAAGTACACCCGCCCCTTGGGAAGCTATGCACTGATGCCAGTGCCTAGTCCACACTTCAAAGCAATTTTGGAACTCTTTCTAGAATGGCCATTATGCACAGTGACGCATCATTGTATAGTTGTCTGTGAGGGAGTTTTTAGCCAGTAAACAAAGAGCTGTGTTGGAACACCCTCCCTATGCACCTGATCTGGCCCCTGGTGACTTTTTTCTTTACCCAAAAGGAAGGAAATATTGAAAGGAAGACATTTGGATGACATTCAGGACATCAAGGATAATCTGATGACAGCTCTGATGGGTAGTCCAGAAAAAGAGTTCCAAAATTGCTTTGAAGGGTGGACAAGGCCCTGGCGTCGGTGCACAGCTTCCCAAGGGGAGTGCTTCAGAAGTAACCATAGTAACAGTCAGCAGTGAGGTCTGTAGTGATTTTTCTAGGATGAGTTTGCAAACTTAGTAGGCAGACCTTGTGTTATGACCATTACTGCCGTTTTGACTAGGAGGTCGGACTTCTGAGAAGATGAAGAACAACAGCCAGAGCAATTTAGCGAGGGGGAAATTATTCTCCCAGTTTTGCATACTTTGCAGTATTACTTTGTGCCAGTTTTTTAGAGTCTCCTTTAGGGGGAATTATTAGTTTTGGACTAATTACCTGATATGTGAGTTGTTAGATCTTTTCATTTTGTTCCTCTTCCCTCATTATTAGTGTCTCTAAATAACTGGACCTCTCTTCAGTAGCATCTTTGTCATTTACTGGACCATGGAAAAAAGATGTCACAAAAAGCACTTAGCTAAACTATATAGTAAAAATCATTAATATCCTTGACTGAATTATGACTGGAAAGATGTAGGGAATATGGTCTGAATTTTTACCATTTCTGCATTTGTCCTGTTACTCTACAAATGTGAATTTGATAACTGCATCCCAAACTTCCTGTAGGCAGCATCCTGTTACTGTGGGGAATTTTAAATTCTGTTCTGTGGAACTCCAGGGTTCCTAAGAGATTCAACAAAGAATTCTGCAGCAAATACTCTGTTCATTTATTCAGTAATATTCACTGAGTGATGTCCGTATGTCTGGCACTGGGTGGGATATGCTCTTTGGGGAGCTGGAATTGCCAAGTTTCTGGCCCTCTCCCTTCTTCCAGAGCAGCTCTGCTGGAATCTGTTTATAGTCTAGGAGACTAGAAGTCCAAATTCAGGGTGCCCACTCCAAGGGAGGGCTTTTTCTTTTTATTGGCTTCAGGGGAAAGTCGTTTCCATAAGTCTTCCCACTGGTCTAGGAACCTCTCGGCACAGGGACCTTGGGCCCCAAAGGACACACTCTCCTCTTGATTCTTCTCTCTTGGTGGTAGGAGTTGCCTCTTCTCTCTGCTTGCTTTTCTCTTTTATATCCCAAGGGAGATTGACTCAAGATACAACCGGCCTCATTAACATAATGGACAGCTCACTCCCAGATAAGATCATATACCACAGGCATAGAGGCAAGGACTGAGAACATGGTGGGTAATTACATCAGATCACAGGATGGGGGACAGACACACGACACTGGGAATCATGGCTAGCCAATTTGACACACATTTTTGAAGTATGAGATTCCATCCATGACAGGGGTTTATGCTGCTGAAAGTTTGATATCTGTGGTATAGAGAATGTTCTCATTTCAAAGAGATGGCTATTAAGCAAAGGTCTTTGGAGCTGTGGTCTAACACCTGTATGTGAAAATGAATTATAGGAGGTCTGACAATTAAGTCTGTGAACTTAATTGTTCTAAGTGCTACATGCCTCATTGCTATCACTACAGTCCCCTTCAAAGTACACCCCTTGGGAAGCTGTGCACCTATGCCAGTGCCTAGTCCACTCTTCAAAGCCATTTTGGAACTCATTCTGGAATGGCCATTGTGCACAGTGACACAGGGGCAAGTTTGCAAAACTTGTCTAGTTGTGAGGGAGTTTTTAGCCAGGAAACAAACAACTATGTTGGAACACTGTCTCTGCTCACCTAATCTGGCCTCTGATGACTTTTTTCTTGACCAGAAGATAACGGAAATATTGAAAGGAAGACATTTGGATGACATTAAAGACATCAAGGGTAACACAACAGCAACTCTGATGGCCATTCCAGAAAAAGAGTTCCAAAATTACTTTGATGGGTGGGACCAGGCACTGGCATCAGTGCATGGCTTCCCAAGAGGATTATTTCAAAGGTGACTGTGGTGATATTCAGTCGTGGGAGATGGAATACTTTTTCTAGAATGAGTTTGCGAACTTAATCACCAGGCCTCGTCTGTTCAGCACAATGATCAGTACATAGTAGGCGTGTGTGTTGTTTGGGGCAGGCCATGTCACGCTGCTGTAAGAAATAGCCTTCACATCTCAGTGGCTTACCAAGTGAAGGAGGCCCTGGCATGTGCAAATAGTTAACACACTGGGCTGCTAACTGAGAGGTTAGAAGTTCAAGGCCACCAAGAGGGGCCTCAGAAGAAAGACCTGGCTGTCTGCTTCTGAAAAAGTCATTCACTGAAAACCCAAGAGAGCCCAGTTCTACTCTGACACACACAGAGTATCCATGAGTCAGAGTCAGTTTGGTGGAAATGTTTCTTTAAGCAGGAAATATTTATTTCTCGCTCATGCTGCAGGCCCATTGTTATCTGCTGTGGCTGTTTCACGTATTACCTTCTTTGAGATCTAGGCTGACAGGACAGCATCTCTCTGGAGCATCATCCGCCCGTGTGGGGGATGACAAAAGAAGACAACGAACCTGACGTTGGTGCTTACAGTTTCTTCCTTCTTGCACAGGTCACTACTACTGAGTTTCATGGGCCAAAGCAAAGTCACATGGCTTCACCCGATGTCATCAGCTCAGAGTGATAGAATTCTTTGGTAGGGGGGACAGCAAATATTAGAGTTTGCCCCAGACTGTTAACTTCAAGGTTGACAGTTCAAGCGTCTCCAATGGTGCCCCAGGAGACAGGCCTGGTGAATGCCTTCCTTGAAGATTACAGCTGAGAAGAGCCTGCTTTGTAACACGGGGGGTTGCCGTGAGTTGGAATGGAGTCTATAGCAATGGGCTTGGTTGGCATCCCTGGCTGAGTGCTTATCTACTAGCCAAAAGGTTGATGATTTGGACCCACTTAGGGTGCCTTGGAGGACGGGCCTGGCAATCTGCTTGGAAACCCTACAAGGCAGTTCTGCTCTGTCCTATGGGGTCACTATGAGTTGGAATCAACTCGATGGCAGTGAGTTTGGCTTGGGCTTTCTACTGCACTTAGCATTGTTGACAGGGAAGGGCCCAGCCTTGAAAACCCTGAGGAGCAGTCCTACTCTGCACATGGGATTTCATGTGTCAGAAGTAACTTGATGACAACCAACCATCAACAGTGCAAAGTTCTGTACAAACCCAAAACCAAACTCACTGCCATCGAGTTGATTGCAACTCACAGTGACTCTATAGGGTAGAGTACAACTGCCCCGTAGGGTTTCCAAGGAGTGCCTGGTAGATTTGAACTACTGACCTTTCTGGTTAGCAGTCATAGCAGTTAACCGCTACACCATCAGGGTTTCCACAAACTGCTATGGTATTCAGTAAATATGTGTCTATCAAACTGCTCCATACAACACATAAAACCCTGGTGGCATAGTTGTGAAAGTGCTATGGCTGCTAATCAGAAAGCTGGCAGTTCAAATCTACAAGGTGCTCCTTGGAAACTCTATAGGGCAGTTCTACTCTGTCCACTATGGTTGCTGTAAGTCGGCCTTGACTCCATGGCAGTGTGTTTGGTTTTGGTTTACCCTGGTGGTGTTGTCATTAAGTTGGCAGTTCAAATCCACCAGGTGTTCCTTGGAAACTCATAGGGCAGTTCTATTCTGTCTATAGGGTCTCTATGAGTCAGAATTAACTCGACGGCAACGGATAAACAACAGATAACCGTGTACCAGTCAGTGTATTCTCAGATCCCAGCGATGTAAATCAGTTTCATCCAGTAAAAGTTTGTGTTGGTGTCCTTTTTCTACTGTGGAAAGAGTAGAAATGAGTTTAGAATAGTCTCAAGATTTTATTACCATGACTGAGTAACAACTAACGCTTCAATTCTCCCTGCCACTGGATAAAGAAATGTTAATATCCATTCTCCCAGCTCTAAGTCTCCTCTGCTTTTTCAAAATGTGTTGTAAGATATTATTAGGAAAGAGGCCTGCAAAGGCTAAGGATTAAGAAGAAATTTGCATCAGCAGAAAGTCAGGCTGTAAACCTCCCAGGAGAGGAACAGTTTAGCTCCAGAGCCAGATTGTGTGAGGCAAGACTTAGAAAGTTATCTGGAGCCATTCTTTGTCAAACAAATTGTCTGCCAACAGGAAGCCTCAAAGGAGAGCACAGCCCATGAAGGAATCAAATGGATTCCAGACTGCCACGGGGATTTTCTTGATTGAAACAAGACCGGCTTATGAAGTCATGCTCATGTATGAGTTCATGATTTCATCTTCTCCGGTGAAAACAGGAGGGAGAACACAGAATTGTTGGTATAGCTGGACTGCTTGGAAGAAAGATGTTTTGCAAAAGGCTAAACACAGACAGAACGCTGTGACTGTGGTCTGCAGTGATGCTGGCAGAAACTCAATTCAAACGGTCTTCAGCAAAAGAGAATAATACCAGTTGTCAATGCTGATGAGGCCATAGGTATATTGGCTGTGTGTATGGCTGCATCCAGGAGCACAGACAATATTGCCCAGGCTCTCTTGTCTCTTGCTGCTTCTCTTTCTTTGGCTTTATTCCACAGGCTGGGTGATCTCCATTCAGGTGTCTCTCTCCTGTTGCTGGGGGTTCCAGGTTTTCTTCACCACGGTTTGATCTTTGCATAACAAACTTGCTTTGCTGAGCCTTCAGACATTGCAGGTTCTGCCTGCAGTTCTTGCAATAACGTTGTTAGCCTGCTGCTGGACTGTGTCTGTCCTTCCATCGCAACTGATGGAAGTCTCTTTGTGACCTTCCTTTGAGGTCCTCTGGCACTCACCTATATGCATGAACAGCTGGTGCACTGCTATGCAGCCCTAAGTCTCCCATAATCCTTCTGCAGGGCGTCCATGGGACTTACCCAGCCCACTTGCTGCCTTTGTAGGCTTTGGTCTCCTTCTCCATATTTTTCAAATGCAGTGCCGTGGTAGCTGGCACAGCATTCTGCACTACTAGGACAATTTCCTGCACCACCACTGATGAAATATTTAGCCACTGAGCGCCCACCTTCTGCCAGTGGTTACGCCTGCCTTCTGCCAACCCAGCCAGCATCCTCTGTCCCTACTAGGTGAAGGCTGAAGCAGTTACAAATTTCCATGATGTTGCTTGTTTTGTCTGACTTCTCTTGGACTAATCTAGGTCCTCCAAGAGGCAGAGAGTGTGATGGAATTAAACGAGTGAGATCAAAAGCATTTGTGAAAACAGGGATGTTCCAGGAGAAGCTGAGAGAGCTGTCAGACCTCGAGAGGAGGGGAAGAGAAGGGAGACTGGGCAGAAGGCTCTTAGTCTGGCCTGCAGTTTGAGGGAGGTGCTGCAAGGCTGCCAGAGAGGCCATCAAATAGCCCCACTGCTTCCAAAAAGGACTGCTTATATAATTTGCAAGATCCTGGGAAAGCTGATATTTGGGGCCCCTGGTTAAAAATTTAAGAATTTCGAGACTGC
Organism: Heterohyrax brucei; assembly: GCA_028571685.1. Classification (NCBI taxonomy): domain Eukaryota; kingdom Metazoa; phylum Chordata; class Mammalia; order Hyracoidea; family Procaviidae; genus Heterohyrax; species Heterohyrax brucei. Next base: position 78,612,440 of record CM053148.1, on the reverse strand, counting down.
AGTAGCAAAGCCTTAAATGAACACGGTACTCTACTTAAAAACAAAACAAAAAAAACTCCTGACAAAAATATACATGGTCATACACCATCTCGATACTTTTTATATATATGACTCAGTGGCATTGATGGCCTTCTTGAAGTTGTGCAAACATTCTCTCTGTCTCCAAATTGTCCCATCACCTTTAACTGAGTCTCACCACGTCCTGAGCCTCTCATCTAACCTTTCAAGTTGCCATTGTCAACGTGATCCCACAACTTGAGGCCCTTCTGAGTTGGAAGCCACACCAACCCCCTGTGAATGTAAGCCTGCCCACATCTGTGTTGTAACAGATGTGGATTTTTCACTCTGAAATGCTCTTCCCTTGGCTCATCACATGGTTTCCTCTTCTCAGCTTTGGATGAATGCCAGCTCTTCAGGAAAGTCTTCCCTAATCACTAGAGAACTTCCCTAGTCATCTTAGAGGCCCTGGTGATGCAGTGGTTAAGTGCTACAGCAGCTAACTGAACAGGATCACAGTTCAACTCCAGTGGGTGCTCCTTGGAGACGCAAGGGGGCAGTTCTACTCTGTCCTACAGGGTCACTGTGAGTTGCAATCAACTTGATGGAAACGTGTTTTGTTTTGGTGTGCTAGTCACTTCACTCATTACTGATGGAATTCTTATGTATTAGTAAATTCCAGGTCCCCCAAGTGTCTGTCAGTCTACTGTGGGGGTGTACATGTTGCTCTGATGCTGGAAGCATCAATAGTGACGTATCAGCAGGGTCACCCTTGGCAGACAGGTTTCAGCTGAACTTCTAGATTAAGACAGACTAGCAAGAAGGACCAGACACTCTTAAAAAAAAGAAAAAAGAAAAGAATTTGTCTGAGAAAACTTTATAAATAGCAGCAGATCATTATCTGAGATGGTGCTAGAAAATGAACCCCCCAGGATGAAGCCACTCAAAAAATGACTGGGGATGGGCTGCCTCCTTAGAGTTGACCTTTATGACATAGATGGAGTGAAGCTTTGGGAACCTTCCTTTGCTGATATGGCATGACTCAAAATGAGAAGAAACAGCTACAAACAGACACTAATAACTGGAACATGGAATGTACAAAGCATGAATCTAGGAAAATTAGAAGTTGTCAAAAATGAAATGGAATGCATAAACATTAATATTTTAGGCATTAGTGAGCTGAAATGGACTGGTACTGGCAATTTTGTGTCAGTCATATAGTCTACTATGCCAGGAGTGACAACTTGAAGAGGAATGGCACTGTGTTCATTGTCAAATAGAATATTTCAAGATCTGCCCTAAAGTACAGTGCTGTCAGTGATACGATAATATGTGTATGCTTACAAGGAAGACCATTTAATCTATTATTCAAATTTATGCACCAACCAATAAGGCCAAAGATGAAGAAACTGAAGACCTTTGCCAGCTTCTACAGAATGAAATTGATCAAACATACAGCCAAGATACATTGATAATTACTGGGAATTGAAACGCCAAAGTTGGAGACAAAGAAGAAGGATTGCTAGTTGGAAAATATGGCCTTGGTCAGAGAAATGATGCCAGAGACTGCATGATAATATTTTGCAAGGCTGGCTAATGACTTCTTCACTGCAAATGCCTTTTTTCATCAACATAAGTGGCAGCTATACACATGGACCTCACCAGATGGAACACACAGGAATCAAATTAACTACATCTGTCGAAAGAGATGATGGAGAAGCTCAGTATCATCAGGATAACAAGGCCAGGAGCTGATTGAGGCACAGACCATCAGTTGCTCATATGCAAGTTCAAGGTGAAATAGAAGAAATTAAAACAACTCCACAAGAGTCAAAATATGACCTTGAGTATATCCTACCCAAATTTAGAGACTACCTCTAGAATAGATTTGACACATTGAACACTAATGACCCATGAATAGATGAGTTGTGGAATGACATCAAAGACATCCAAAGAAGAGAGCAAGAGGTCGTTAAAAAGACAGGAAAGAAAAGACCAAATTGGGTGTCAGAAGAGACTCTGAAACTTGCTCTCGAATGCCAAGCAGCTAAAGCAAAAGGAAGGAATACTGAAGTAAAAGACCTAAACAGAAGATTTCAAAGGGCAGCTCGAAAGATGAAGTATTATAATGACTTGTACAGAGAGCTGGAAATGGAAAACTGGAAGGGAAGAATATGTTCCACATTTTTCAAGCTGAAAGAACTGCATTAAAATTCAAGCCTTGGGTTGCAATAGTGAAGGATTCTACAGGGAAAATATTCAATGACTCAGGGAGCATCGTAAGAAGATGGCAGGAATACACAAGTGTTATTATACTAGAAAGAACTGGTTGATGTTCAGCTGTTTGAAGAGGTGGCACTGTGGAACTGATGGTACTGAAGGAAGAAGTCCAAGCTACTTTGAAGGCATTGGTGAAAAACAAAGCTCCAGAAACTGCTGGAGTATCAACTGAGATGTTTCAATAAATGGATGCAGCACTGGAAGTGCTCACTCATCTACGCCAAGACATTTGGAGGACGGCTACCTGGCCAACTGATTGGAAGAGGTCCATATTTATGCCTGTCCCCAAGAAAGGTGATCCACCTGAATGTGGAAATTATCGAACAATGCCAGTAATAGTTCATGCACATAAAATTTTGCTGAAGATCATGCAAAAGCTGCAGCAGCAGTATAACGACAGTGAACTGCGAGAAATTCAAGCTGCTCGCAGAAGAGGACGTGGAACCAGAGATATCATTGCTGATTTCAGATGGATTTTGGCTGAAAGCAGAGAATACCAGGAAGATATTTACTTGTGTTTTATTGAATATGCAAAGGCATTTGATTGTGGGGATCATAATAAATATAGATAACGTTGTACAGAATGAGAATCCCTGAACACTTCATTGTGCTCATGAGGATGGATCAAGAGGCAGTCATGTGACCAGAACAAGGGGACACTGCGTGGTTTAAAGTCAGGAAAGGTGTGTGTCAGGGTTGTATCCTATTTGATCTGTATGAAGAGCAAACGGTCTGAAAAGCTGTCCTATATGAAGAAGAATGGGCCATCAGGATTGGAGGAAGACTCATTAACAACCTGCATTATCCAGATGACACAACCTTGCTTGTTTAAAATGAAGAGGACTTGAAGCACTTACTGACGAAGGTCAATGACCACAGCGCTCAGTATGAATTACATCTCAACGTTAAGAAAACAAAAAATCCTCACAACTGGACCGGTAAGGAACATCACGATACACAGAGAAAAGACTGAGGTTGTTAGGGATTTCATTTAACTTGTGTGCACAGTCAACGCCCTTGGAAGCAGCCGGCAAGAAATCAAAACACACATTGCCTTGGGCAAATCTGCTGCCAAGGACCTCTTTAAAGTGTTGAAAAGCAAAGTTGTCACCTTCAAGACTACCGTGCTCCTGACCCCACGCCATGGTCTCTTCAATCGTAGCATATGTGGGCAAACCTGGACGATGAATAAGGAAGATGGAAGAAGAACTGACGTCTTTGAGCTGTGGTGTTGGGGAGCGTTGAATATGTTGTGGGGTTGACTGGCTTCCAAAGAACAAACAGATCTGTTCTGGAATAAGCACAGCTAGAGTGTGCCTCAGAAACAAGGATGGTAAGGGGATGTCTCATGTACTCCAGACATGTGGTCAGGAGGATTCAGTCCTTGGAGAAGGACATCATGCTTGTAGATGTCAGCAGGTGGAGGGCCAGAGAAAGAGAGGAGGACCCTCCATGAGGTGGAGTGACACAGTGGCTGCAACCACAGGCTCAAGCATAACAACAATTGTGGTCATGGCACAGGACTTCTGTTTCCTTCTTCTGTGCATAAGGCCACTGTCTGACTTGATGGCGCCTGACAACAACAACAAAGTGTCACAAATATTGTTCTATGCGAACGAGCAATGGATCAAACCTGCTCTCAGGGCGGTCACTGTCTCATGAGGAAGCTGAACTATGTCACTGTGGTTCGTTGGTGTTGACTCCTGACTCATGTTGACACCGTTAACAACTGAACAAAGTATTGCCCAGCCCTGTGCTATCTTCAGGATTGATGACACACTTCAGTCCATTCTTGTGGCCACTGTGCATTTGTTTTATTGCCTCATGTTTTAGGTGACAGTTTACAAGGCAAATTCAGTTTCTCATGCAAAAGCTCAGGCACAAATTGTTCCGTGACATTGACTGTGATCACGGCAGTGTGTCAGCACTCTCCCCCTTTCCTTTCCACCTGGGTTTCCTGTGTCTGTTTGTTCAGATTTCCTGTCCCTGCCTTCTCATCCTTGCTTTAATTTGGTCTCCTATATCTGACTGAACTAAGAATCACATTTCTTGTGTGTGTTACTGTTTAAGAGGACTGTCTAGTCTTTGGCTGAAAGGTAGCCGTTGGGAGTGGTGTCGTGCTGAGTGACAGGCTATGGCACTACCCCAGTCTGAGTTCTTAGCAATCTAGGATCTCATCTTCCCATGATTTATTGTATAATACACTGTCGTCATCCATTAGGTTTACCTTGACTGGTTTTTGGAGGTAGGTTGACAGGTCTTTCTTCCTCATCTGTTTTAGTCAGAGGGCTTCACTGAAACCCATCCACCCTGGGTGACCCTGCTGGTATCTGAAATACCAGTGACATAGCTTCTAGTATCACAGTAACTTACAATGCACCAGAGCACAACAAACTGACAGACAGGTGGTAGAAATAAGTAAAACAGTGATAAATGCAAGGAGGAAAAATTCAATACTGTCTGTTTCTTGACAGCACTCGCCTGTGACTGCTTTGCTTTATAGTTTTTTTTTGTTGAGCTGTCTTTTATTCATTGTGATGTACTTACTGTTTTAGTGATTTTTGCCAGGCAGTAAACTGCATCCAACTTAGTGACATTCCACAGCAATTATTTTATTACGCTCATGGATTCTGTGGTGGCATAACCAGGAAAGGCACAGTGTGGACAGGTGTCCCCTGCTCCTGGTGTCTTGGCCTCGGCTGGCAACACTCAAGGCGGGAGGTAGAAAGAACTGGGATGGGGGCTGGGATGGCTGCAGAAAAGGATCAGCTGAGACTGGCAAAGGCATCACTGGCACGTGGCTTCCCATGTGACTTGCGTATCTCACAGTGAGATGGCTAGGAAGAGAGGGAACTTCCCAAGGGTCTTTAACCAGGGAGGATCCCAAAACAGCCAGGTGGAGTGGCTTGGTCTTTTACTACTTGATGGCACTTGGCTTGGCTTGGCTTCAAAACTCAGATATTTGTCCCATACTCTATTGTTTGAAGCAGTCATAACCAGATTCAACTGGAGAGGAACACAGACTTCTCACCTGGAAGCATGTCAGACAGTTCTAGGGCCATGTTTTAAGTCACCACCCATGCCCAGCTGATAACTAGGTTCCCGGCACATAGGAAGTAGTCAACCAGTGTTTGTGGATTGCGCAAGCGAGAACTTGACGCAAAATGAAATAAACACTATACTAATCTTACCACTTAGAGGTAATCACTATTAAAATATGCCTTCTGCTATTTTTTCAGTGCAAGAATGATGTATGCCTAGACTCTTCTAACTCAACACTTACTGCTGTAAGTTAAAAAAAAGACCGAAAAGAACCCTGTTGCTATCCGGTTGGTTCTGACTCACAGCGACCCTTTAGGGCAGGTTAGAACAAACCCACAGAGTTTACCAGCCTGTAATCTTTACGGGGGATCCTGATTAAGGGCTCAGCTGCTAAAACCCAGTGGTGGGCAGTTCAAAGTCACCCGCTGCTCTGCAGGAGAAAGATGTGGCATTCTGTGTCCCTAGAGATGACAGCCTTGGAAGCCCTAAGACGAGTTTCCCATAGGGTTTATTTTATTTTATTTTATTTTTTGTAATTTTTATGGAAGCAGACTGGGACATCTTTCTCTCAAAGAATGGCTGGTGGGTTTAAAGTGGTAACCTTTCGGTTACCAGCCTAGTGGTTAACCACGGTGCCACCACCAAAGACAGCTCTGACAGGGAACACAGTGTAGCATCCCTGACGTACTGTGAGAAAAAGAGGTGTGCAGATCAGGAACTCTATTAAAAGAGCAGACTTGGTGGTCTGACAAGCTGGAGGGTCTGCTGAGGACACGGCCCCAAGACCTGCTCCTAGCCAGAGCTGAAACCAGTACTGAAGCCGACACTTCGGACAAAGGATGGACTGGATGTGGGGACACAGAGGGATGCAGGTGGGGTGTGCACTGTACAGTTTAATAGATATGAGCTTGTCCTACTGGTTTCTTTTTAGAGGGGAGGGGACGGGATGGACAGGAAGGGACAAGTGCTAGTTAAGTGGACCCTGGAAGTGAAGAGCAGAGGAGAAGAGCGTGCTGTCACAGGGGGAGGAGAGCAGATGGAACTGCAGACAGGCGGGTGCTTGGGGTTTTACGTGGCAAATTGACTTGGATTGTAAACTTTCACTTAATCACACTAAAAAAATTATGTTTATTGTCCTTAAAAACAATAAGACATGCATGTATAATTGGCTTTATTCTAAACATTTACCTTCATGGTTTGTGAGTTTTTACAGTTGGGGCTTCAATAAAAATCAGTCAGGCTTCTGAAAAATATCAGGAGGCTGTCTAAAAATATCCCATCTTTGCAAAAACGTTCCCATTTGAAAATGAAATGTGTCCCTAGTAATTGAATCCCGTTGCAAACCAATTCATTTCAGCTCTGAGGAGCACAGAAAATCGCACAGCAGGAGACACTGATTTGCAAGGCTGCTTTCAGAAAAGCCCGGAGCCAGGATGGTGTACACACAGAAAATGCTGGTTTCTGGTTTCGGGGTGACGAGGAGTCGCCCCATCTCTTAGCACCTGATGGTATCCGATATTAACCTTATTAGGCACAATCCTGTCTCGTACATTTGCACCCAGCTTCAGTGGCGCTTCTGCCGGGTGTTGCCCTGAAGGATGATGGCACGCTCATTGTCTGAAGTTGCAGAGTGAAGCTGCTGGCTCTTCCTGCTGTTGCTTTCACGGCTAGGATCTCCGTGTCATCTGGCGCCCTCTAAATTTATATTTTCAGCTCTACATGTTTAAAAGTCTCATATCTTATGCATGCTTTTATGCACAATTGTTTTTATATTTAGTCCGGCCAGGATGATCTCACTATTTGAAATCGTGCTTTAGGTGAAAGTTTATAGAGCAAGTTAGTTTCTCTGTCAGCAGTTTATACACAAATTGGTTGCAATCCCTGAAGTGTGCCAATACACTCCCCTTCTGCACTCTGGGTTTCCCATTTCCGTCTGTCCCGTATTCCTGTCCTTTCCTTCCTTCTCGTCTTTGCTTTCGGGCAGACGTTGCCCGTATGGTCTCATTTACATGTACATATGATTTCTAACGACTTCTGCTGTCTCAAGAAGATGACCCAGAAGACTTCTCTCTGTTGGAACCTGAATTGTGTTCCCCATATTCAAGTTGAAGTCCTAGCTCCTGTACCTAGCAGTATACAACCCTATTTGAAAGGACATATTTCTTTTGTTGTATTAATGAGGTCATACTAGTGTAGGGAGGGTTCTTAATCCCTTACGAGTGATGTTCTGTGAAAAGAACAGAGTAGGCACAGACACACGCAGACATGAGACAGATGCCACGTGCAGACAGACTATCTACAAGCAAAGGAAAGCCAAGAGATGCCAGCAGCCAAGCCATGCCTCCCAATCAGGAAACTGGGAGAGAGGACCAGGAAGAAACAGACATGGCTAAGACTTTAATTTAGAATTTAACTTCCCAAACTGTAAGAAAATAATTTTGTTTTAAGTTACCTATTTGTGGTATATCTGTGTCTTAGTCATCTAGTGCTGCTATAACAGACATACCACAAAGGATAGTTTTAACAAAGAGAAATTTATTCTCTCACAGTCCAGTGGGCTACAAGTCCCGATTCAAGGTATCAGCCCCAGGGGAATGTTCATATCATGCATCAGTCCTTCTTTCTGTGGTCTGGGAACATCTCCGCAGAGCAATGTCAGGTCTAGTGGACGTGCTCTGCCCCCGGCACTGCCTTCTCGGTGGTGTGAGGTCCCCAACTCTCTGCTTACATCTCTTTCGTGTCTTGCATGATTAAAGGATAGAAGGTGGTGTAACCCCCACACAGGACAACTCCCTTTATGTTGGATCAGGGAGGTGACCTCAGTGAGGGTGTTACAGTCCCAACCTAATCCTCTTTCTCATAATCCAATTTTGCCCTATTAACCACAGACAAAGATTAGGGTTTACAACAGAGGAAAGCCGTGAAATAGAGAACAACCACGCAATACTGGGAATCAGGGCCCAACCAAATTGTAACACCTGTTTTTTTTTTTTTTTTTTTTTTTTTTAAATTGTGATTAAGTGAAAGTATACAATCTAAATCAGTTTTGCACATCTGTCTATCTGCAGCTCCATGTGGTCTCCTCGGTCTCCTCACTCAGTGACGGTACATTCCTTCTTCTCACTTTATACTTCTAGTATCCTCTTAACGAGCAGCTGTCCCTTCCTCTTCACTTCTTCTCTCCCATCTAGAAAGAAACCAGTAGGACAGCCTCCTATAAATGTATAAAACCGTAAGGTACACAGACCTCATGCTCACAGTGTGTCACTGAGACCAGTTCATTCTTGTCTGAAGAGTTGACCTCAGCACCGGTTACCAGTCAGGGCCAGCAGCAAGCCTAGGGGCCCTGTTCCCAGGGGACTCTCCAGGCTGTCAGACCATCAGTTCTGGTCTTTCAGTTGAGTTCTTGATCTACACACCTTTTTCTTGTGTTGCCTCAGGGACTCTTGGCCCCCTTCATGGCCGCCTTTGTTGGTGGCCGGGCACCATCTGGTTCTTCTGGTCTCATGTTGATGCAGTTTCCCAATCACATGGGTCGTTCTGTCTCCTGGGCTCGTTTCTCCTCATGTCTTCGGTGTTCCCTGTTATCACCTGTTCTAGACGGATTGGAACCATTTGGTATACCTCACATGGCAGCTTACTAGCTTTTAAGACCCGAGATGCCACTCAGCAATATGGGGTGCAGAAGACTCTCTTAGCTAAAGGCTAGTTATGCCAGTTTACCTTGATGTCCCCTGAAAACATGGCCCCCAGGCCCCTATCCCTGCTACTCTATCCTTTGAAATATAGGGTTGAGTTTAGAAAACCTTTCAGTTTATGATGTAGCCCAGGTATGTTGATCTGCTGTCTGCTGAGTGCTATCACTCCTTTCACCTAACCAAATGCCCATCAACTACCTCTTCTTCTTCTTCTGCATCCTTGTAGCCATCAAAGGGTCTTTTCTTCTTCACATAGGTCGTATACAACACCAGTCCTTTTGCAGCCGACTGGTTTCATTCTGCATAACGTCTTCTAGTTGAAACCAGGTTATGAGGTGCTTCCTAAAACCATAATTGTGTTTTATCATTGCATAGTGTCCCAGTGAGTATATATACCACAGTTTGTTTATCCATTTGTCTGTGGATGGGCATCTGGATTGATTCCATCTTTTTGTTATTGTGGACTGTGCTGCAATAAACACTCAGCTACACACATGTTTTGAGGGGACACACTTCAATCCATGACAGTCTGTTATGGCAGCAGTAGATAACTAAGACACTGTATCTATCTACTTTATTTATATTTATTTATGTTTATTTATTATTTAAGTACTGTCTTTTAGGTGAAAGATCACAGTGCAAATTAATTTTTCATTGAAAAGCTTATACACAAACTGTTTTGTGACATTGGCTGCACTCGTCACAACGTGTCTGTCTCCTCTTTTGTCATGAGAGCGATGATGGCAGTAGAACGAAATACTGAAAACTGTGTTCTGTGATTTAAAAATGAGATAATTTGTCGTAATTTTCTTCGACAGAGTTCTAATAGCAGTAGATTACTATCTTGAGGAGAACTCATTTTAGGTGACATCGTTTCCATTACAGATGCAAACATCTAATGAGCAGCCATGACATCTTGGTTCTGTAGAGTTTTCCACATTGGTTTTCCAGATTCCCACCTGTTTAAAGTCCCCGGGTCTGTGTCAGTGAAGTGAGCTTTAGAATCGCAAAGAACTCTTTGTGATTGTTTGAACCTTGGTCTGGCCACAGTTCTGTCCTGCCCGAGAGAATACAGCTGTGGTGGGTTTGGGCTTGGCTTTTGTACAAGAACGGCTAATTAAGTTCCTGAACTCATCCTAGAAGAAGTGCTACGTACCTCACTGCTGAATATCACTGCAGTCATCTTCCAAGCACTACCCTTGGGAAGCTATACACTGATTCCAGGCAATTTTGGAACTCTTTTTCTGGAATGGCCATCAGAGCTGTCATTGTATTACCCTTGATGTCCTGAGTGTCATCAGAATGTCTTCCTTTCAATATTTCCTTTCTCTTGGGGTAAAGAAAAAGGTCATTGGGTGATAAATCAGGTGAGTAGGGAGGATGTTCCAATACAGGTATTTGTTTCCTGGCCCAAAACTCCCTGATGGACAACTAGACAATTAAGTTTGTGAACTTGCCACCATGCACAATGGCCATTCCAGAAAGAGTTCCAAAAGTGCTTTGAAGGGTGGACTAGGTGCTGGCATTGGTGCATAGCTTCCCAAGGGGAGGGCTTTGAAGGTGACCATAGTGATTTTCAGCATTGAGGTCTGTAGAACTTAGGACGATTATGTTTATATTATATTGTTCGACCTCGTATTTTCCCCACCTCTGCATTATGAATAGAAACACTGCTGGAACAGTGGTTAAGCATCACAACTGCAAACCAGAAGACGGACAAAATGCTGGCAGTTCAAATCCACCAGGTACTCCTTGGAAACTCTATAGGGAAGTTCTACTCTGTCCTATGGGATCATATGAGTCAAAGTTGACTTGATGACAGTGGCTTTGGTGGGTTTTCTTTTTTTAACCTTAGGTATATTTGCAGTTACTGGCAGCTGTTTTTATAGACTCCAAAACCAAATAAAAATTTATAGACAGAGGACTGTGCAGTAAATAAAAAAGATGAAATAAGTAATGATGTAAGGTCCTTTTATTTTTAACCATGCCAGCCAAGTCAAGTGCTGTCGAGTTGGATCCGACTCATGGTGATCCTAGGGGCCAGGGTAGAACTGACCCCCAGAGTATTCAAAGGGATTCTAAAAATTTCAACTCTCAAATCAGTTTGGTATTTAAGTTCATTCAATAGATTTAGGCTGCTCCTCAGAAACTCTATTGGGCGGTTCTACTCTGTCCTACAAACCAAAACCCAGAAACCAAACCTGTTGCTGTTGAGTTGATTCCAATTCATAGTGACCCTACAGGACAGAGTAGAACTGCCCCATCAAGTTTCCAAAGAGAGCCTGGTGAATTTGCACACATAGTCCTTAACCACTATGCCACCAAGGCAGGGCTGCTATAAGCTAGAAATGACTGATGTCTAAGGGTTTGGTTTTTACTTTAATTAAAATCAAAATTACAGCTTTTGATGCTACCCTACATCATGAAAAGCAAATATTGTGTCTTTACCTCCAAAAGAATACCAAAGACCTCTGAGGAAGAGAAGTCCAGACCCAAAGGTAGAAGCAACAGTTCTCTGTCAGTGTTCACCAAGAGGAATTCTGGGGTATTTTAGCCATGTAATCCTCAGGAAAAAAAAATCAGGGAAAAATGTGCCATCCGTGAATTGCAGTAGTAATGTATTTTGGTCTATTTCAATTTATGTGAACCAGGAGCCTCTGGGCTTCCTGGAATTCTATGTGAAGATTTTTGGATACCCCTGAAATTGTGATTCTGTAAGAGTGGGCCTGTGAGAATTCTCCTGTAACAGTGGGTCTGTGAGAATGGTCCTGTGAAGGTGAACCTGTGGGGGTAGGCCTGTAAGAGTGGTCCTGTGAGGGTGGGCCTGTGAGAGTGGTCCTGTGAAGGTGGACCTATGAAAGTGGTCCTGTGAGGGTGGTCCTGTGAGGGCAGGCCTGTGAACATGGTCCTGTGAGAGTGGGCCTGTGAGGGTAGTCCTGTGAGGTCTGGCTTGTGAAAGTGGTTCTGTGAGGGCTGGCCTGTGAAAGTAGGCCTGTGAAAGTGGTCCCGTGAGGGTGGTCCTGTGTTAGTGGTCCTGGGAGGGTGGTCCCGTGAGGGTAGTCCTGTGAGAGTGGTCCTGGGAGGGTGGTCCCATGAGGGTGGTCCTATGTGGTTAGGCCTGTGAGGGTGGGCCTTTGAGTGCAGGCCTGTGAGAGTAGTACTGTGACAGTGGTCTTGTGAGGGTGGGCCTGTGAGAGTGGACAGAAACGATGTGGAAAAATCAAGCACATCTCAATGCTTCACCACAAAGCATCTATCATGGAAAGAAGAGGCCTTGAACCAACCAGTCTTTTCACTCATTCCACTTTTTGTTTTGTTTTAAATGTATGGCGTTCTGATTTATCTCTCAGACACTTTCCACTTAGATTTGTAACTGCTTTGCTAAGGCAAAGAAACCATAATCATTTCTATGTTTCTAGCACATTCATGTATAACCCTTTGTGGACCAGTCATTGCCACCCTATAGGGCAGAGTAGAACTCCCTTACAGGGTTCCCAAGGAGCAACTGGTGGATTCAAACGGCCAACCTCTTGGTTAGCAGTGAGCTCTTAACCACTGTACCACCAGGGCTCGCCAGTCATGTACACTTTTCTTTTTTTTTTGCTGGTAAGGGTGCTGAAATCCAATCATGATGCAGAGGAGCTATCTCCTTTACAGATAAAGAAAGCTCAGATTCAGGGGCATTCTGTGACCTGCAGGATCCTAGAACCAGCAGGTGACAGAGATTCCAATTTCTAGTCCAGTGCTCTCTGGGCAGGAGTTCCCGGGTGTCGCATATCGGTAAGTGCTTAGCTATTAACCAAAGGGATAGTGTTTCAAATCCACCTACAGGCCCCTCAAATGAAAGGCCTGACAATCAGTTTTCAAAAGGTTACAGACCTGAAACCTTATGGAGCAGCCCAACTGTGCCCACCAGGGGATGTCGTGAGTCTGTGTCCCTGCAACAGCTGCTAGCAAGTTCTGAGATGCCTTTTTGGGGCTCCTCTTGGGGCTGGGCAGAGCCGGCCAGCAGGGGGCGCTGCCTTTGCTCTTTTGCAAGCGTCCAGCTGGCTGTGTCCCCAGCTGTCCTGCAGGCAGCCTGCCTGAGCGCCTTGTCCTGTAATTGGCATCTGCGATTGGCAAGCAGGCATGATTACAAGCGTCTTTGCCTCAGCACATCGACTGGTCACATTTTATTTTTGTTCTTAATGTTTTATTGATTGTAGGTGAGAGTTTATAATCCAAGGCAATTTGTCATATAAAAACTCACACACACACTGCTATGTAGCTCTAGCTGCTCTCCCCACCCTGTGACAGCACACTCCTCTTTTTCATCATGTGTTTCCTGCATCCATTCAGCCAGCTCCTGCCCTCCTCTGCCCTCTGATCTCGTCCCCGAACAGGAGCTGCCCGGTTAGCCAAGCGAAGCCAAGCAGCACCCTCTTCTCCAGCATCATTCTGTGTCTCATAGTCTAGTCCAGTCTTTGTCTGAAGAGTTGGCTTTGGTACTGGTTTCAGTTCTGGGCTGAGTCCAGGCCCCACACCTTCCAGAGACCCTCTCATCTGTCGGCCCATCGAGTCTGCTGTATTTAGTAAAGTTTGAATTCTGCACATCGATTTTTCTCCTGCTACATCAGGGACGTTACACTGTATTCCCTGTCAGGGCAGTCACTGATGTTGGCCAGGCACCATCTAGTTTTTCTGGTCTCATGCTGGTGCAGTCTCTGGATCGTGTGGCCTTTTCTGTCTCTTGGGCTCCTATTTTCCTTATGTCTTTGATGTCCTTTGTTTTTCTCTGCTCCAGGTGAGTTAAGACCAATTGATGATACTTTGATGGCCGCTTGCTAACTTGTAAGATCAACTGGTCACATTTTAGAGGTGGCCATTGTGTGTGCTCCTTCTGTAGGGCAGCTGATGATGCTGGGCTCTGCTCAGTCACCAGTGAGAAATGGATGGTCATCAGCAGACAGCTAGAGGCTGGACATGTCAAGACTTTGTGTGAATGACCAGCCGTGATATAAATGAGGAGCTTGCTACTCAGGATTAGTTTTATGGCATGAATGTGGATTTTTTTCCAATATGCATTCATCTTGCATGCTTTTTCTAGCTTTGTTTTGCCTTCTCAGTTACTATGGTTCTCCTTCCTGCAACAAGGAAAACAACCACCACAACAGTGTACAAACTCATTTCCATGGAGTGACTCCCAACTCATGCTGACCCCATGCGTTACACGGCAGAACTGCTCTACAAGGTTTTCCAGGCTGTGAGATTTACAGAAGCAGATCACCAGGCTTTTCTTCCGCAGCACCAGTGGGTTTATGTGACCTGCCAACTTTGAAGCTGGTAGTTGAGTGCACCATCCAGCCACCTCTGTTTGTGCTGAGCATGTCCTCTATGCCAGGCTCCGTGCCTGGAGCCGTTAACAACATTCCAGCTTCTTGGAGGGAACGTTCCAGGGAGGAGACTGCCAGTAAATAACATAAATAGATAAAACATGTGTCCAATGGCAGTAAGGGCTGTGAAGAAATACAAGGCACGGAGGGGACGGAGAGCTGAGGGGGAAGGGGTTGCCTGTGGATATTCTGCCTCATAAACAAAGAGGTCAGAGGAAGCTTGACCAAGACAATGACACTTACACGAAGAGCTGAAGGTGGTGGGAGTCACTGACACTGCATGCTTTATTGTTTTAGATACCATAAATATAATTTACATCAGGCAAGAGAGAGACCTCTAGATATCCGAGAGGACGGTGTTTCAGGGAACAAGAACAGCACAGGCTCGTGGCAGGGGTAGGCTTGGGGTATGTACAGAGAAGGGGAGGAGGCCAGTGCAGCTGGGGAGGAGGGAACAGGAGGAGGTCAGGGCAGAGGAGTGGCAGGACAAGGGAAGAGATGTGGGCCAGAGAGGTGGGCCTTTCCGGGAGGGTCTCGTAGGCCGAAGGACGACGTTAGCGCTAACGAAATGTAAGATCAGAAGCTGCTTCCAGATGAGGGATACTTGCAAGGACAAAAGGCTCACAGAAGTATTTGCGATGACCTAAACAGGCTCTCTATGTGTCGGCTGCGTTGCATTGGGAAAATCTGCTGCAAAACACCTTGTTGATGTGTTGAAAAGTAAAGATGTCACCTTGAAGACTAAGGGACACCTGACCCAAGCCGTGGTATTTTCCAGCCGCATCGTATGCATGTGAAAGGTGGACAATGAATAAGGAAGACAGAAGAAGAATTGATGCCTTTGGATTGTGGTGTTGGAAAAGAATGTTGACTGTTCCATGGACTGCCAAAAGAACCAACATATCTGCTCTGATACAAGTCCTACCAGAGAGCTCCTTAAAAACAAGGATGGAGACTGCGCCTTACACACTTCAGACTTGTTGTCAGGAGGTATCAGTCCCTGGAGAAGGACATCATGCTTGGCAGAGTGGAAGGTCAGTGAAAAAGAGGAAGACCCTTGAAGAGATGGATTGGCCCAGGGGCCACAACAATGGGCTTAAGCATAAAAACGATTGTGGACATGGCGCAAGGCCAGGCAGTGTTTCGTCCTGTTGTTCACAGGGTTGCTGTGAGTGGGTGCTGACGCCATGGTACCTAACAACAATGAGTCGGGATCACCTTGAGAGCAGTGGGTTTGGTTTCTTTTCTTTGTTGGTTGGTTTTAGCCCTGATCTGATGGGGGGTTCACCGGTGTGATCGTGAGCACTCCACAGGATTGCTAGGAGTTGGAATCGACCTGACAGCAGTAGGCTGGTAGTTTAGCTATCTTGACCTGCTCCTACAGAGTGGAGTCTCGGAGCGAGAGGGCCTAGGAGAAGATCTAGGGAGAAAGGCCTGGCAATGGATTTCAGAAACATCAACCAATAAAAACTCTGTGGCTCGCAGTGTAACAGGGGTGTCTGTGTGTGCGCACACGTGTATGTGCGTGTGTGTGTACATGTGTGTGCTTTGAAAACTATCGGACAGCCTGGTAGGGATGAGAAGCAGAAAGCTGGTCCCAGGGGTCCAGACTTAAGAAGATCAAGTTTGGAGATAACACTTCAGAAATTATCAGTAACAGGGACAGCTGTGTCTCCTAAGTGCCTTCTTTCAGCGTTTGATGACAGAGGAGAGGGAGCTAAAATTTGTCCCTGGCTTCCCATGTGGCAGGCACTGGGCTCAATGTTTGGCACACAGCATCTCACTGCGTCCTCGCAATTCCTTCAACTCTTGATTTAGGTTAGGGAAACTGAGGCACAGAGAGGTGATGGATTCCAGCTCGTTTTTAGAGACCTTCTTCATTGTGGCTCCATGGCAGTGAATGTTTAACATACTTGAAAGATTGTTGATGGCAGTTCACTCAGAAAGGCCTGGCAATCTAGTTCTGTAAAACTTGACATTAATGCCCCCCGGAGCCCAGTTCTGCTCTGACACACACAGCATCCCTGTGAGTTGGAACTCACTCAATAACAAATGGCACCGGGGCTCCACGGCCGAGCGCTGGCCGTGGTCAGCTCGCCATGCAGGCGTGCCGGTCTGCACACTCGTGTCCGCGACCGAGGAGCCCTTTGTCCTTGGTCTTGAGGTTGTGTACCTCCGCCAGCTGGGCATGATGGAGAGTCATGGTAGACCAGAACTCTGGGCATGGGGTTCAAGTCCTGGCTCTACTGTTTACTGGAAACTTTGTGGCACTAATGGCTAAGCATTCAGCTACTAACCTGAAAGGCTGGCAGTTTGAATCCACCCCAAGGTACTGTGGAAGAAAGGCCCGTGAGACCAGGAACTCGATGAGATCGTCTTGTTCTGAGTCTTGCAAGATTCCCGCCTTTGACAGGGTGCAGTCTTACCACTTTTCTGTTGTTCTCTGTCAGGGTAAACTATTTCAATTTTCCTTCTCTGACAGGTTTCCTCCTTAGACAGGTTCCAACATTTGTGGGTGTTACCAGACTTCTGAAAGATCAGAGCCATGGAAAACCATATGCAGCACGGTCCTGCAGACCGCCATGGGCTGGCCTGCCGTGAGCTGGCTGAGTTTTTGCGTTTTTGTTTAGGAGAGAACTAACGGCACACCTTCCAGCCAAACTTTCTTCCTGCCTGCTCCTCTCCACTTTGCTGTCTGTCCGTAAGTCAGGGGCTCCTTCTCCCCTTACCAGCCTGGCCAGCCTCACCCCCTTGAGCTAACTCTCATTTCCTGGCTGTACCAGCCTGATTACCTCTAATTGTCTTTGACTGCTTCCAGCTGGGTCTCCTTGCTGGGCTGGCGTCCTGTGGGCACACAGAGACAGTCTCCCCCCATGGTGGGAGTTGGGGTGGGGTGAGAAAGGCAACTGAGAAGGCTCTTCCTGGCTTTCTAGCCAACTGCACTCAAGAAAGATTTTAGGGTGTTAACTCACCTAAGTTAGACAACAACCCGCCTTTCAACCTGACAAATGATTCTGTTTGTTGAACCCAAAGACAATCAACCAGGGAACTGAAAGCACTTCTAGAAAGCTATTGGACACTTCCTCCCCAACATAGATGGGTCTTGCTGGCAGACACCATATAACTCTTCTTAAGTCTCTGTAAACAGTTACTTGCATTCATCTCATCAACATACATTTATTGGACAATTACTATGTTTAAGGCAGCGTACTAGGCACTGCAAAGAAAAAAATGAGACACAGCCCTGCTCTTGGTGAGTCTGAAAGCGGGGGCAAAAAACAAACAAACTAAACTTATGCCAAAACCAAGCCCACTTTCATCAATTCGATGCTGACTCACAGCGACCCTATAGGACAAGAGTAGAGCTGCTCCATAGCGTTTCCAAGGAGTGCTTGGTGGATTTGAACCACTGACCATTTAGTTAGCAAATGTAGCACTTAACCACTCCACCACCAGAGTTGCCAGAGAAGAAATACATTCACCATAAATAACATAGGATGCAGAAGGCAGGTGGAGCGAGTGATGGGTCGTGAGAGAATGGAAGGGATCTACTACCTCTGGCAGCTGGTTTAACTGGGGGAAGATTTACGGGAAGAAGATCATGCCCAGTGGGTGGAAATGGGTCAGAGACAGTGGGTGGGGGAAGCTGGGGTGCTGCCAGGCAAAGAGGCCAAGTGGGGAAGGCGTTTCGTTTGGGCTGACTAGCAGAGAACCTCCAGTGCTGGACCTCTGTTCCTAGGCCAGGTGTTTTCTGCACGTTCAGTGTAGACAGCCGTGTGGCTCCGTAGCAGAAGGCTCCTTTTCCTCAGCAGAGATCTCGGTTTGCTTCCCGGCCGGGGTGTCTGTGTGACCACCCCCAGCAGAGGCTGGCGTGCTGCTGGGATGCTGGGCAGGTGTCAGTGGGGCTTGCTGACCAAGACAGACTAGGAAGAAAGGGCTGGCGATCTGCTGGAAACCACAGAAAACCCTCTAGATCATAAGGGCTCAACCCACATCTGGTCTCATGGCTAGTGCAGGTCTGGATAGTGTTTGGTTTGGCAGGGTTTTGTTCAGTTGTACATGGGAGTCAGTTTGAGCTGGGGTCACCGAGATTCGGACTGTCTCCATGGCAGCTAATGACCATATGAAGATAACACGTTATTCCATGTACTAATTTGTCATACATGAAGGGCTTTGGGGTTTTCCAAACAAGGCCCTTTCGGAGAATAAGGATCTGTATAATTCTAAAGGCAGTTACTAAGCACAGGGAGCCTCAGGCTTTGGCATGTGTCCCAGCTGATGGACTTAGCAGTGAACTTGAAAAGATTTAATGAGCCTAGTTTTCTCTCTTCTTCACCCCTTTCCTGACCTCCAACCCAAGACGATAATTAAAAGGAAAATCTTTATTTCATTGTCAATGTTTTCCACCATTTCTGAGCCTGGAGCAAAACTTTTTAGGCTATCAAAATATTTTGATGAACAGTTTCTGAAATTATGCCTACATCATAGTAAAAGAATAGTTACATTTTTCTATAGAGCTAAAACCAACAAAAGCAAACGTGTTCCGGTTGAGTTGGTCCTGATTCATAGCAATGCTATAGGACAGAGTAGAACTGCCCACAGGATTCCCAAGCCAGTAATCTTTAGGAGGAAACCCTGGTGGTGTAGTGCTTAAGTGCTACATCTGCTAACCAAAATGTCGGCAGTTCGAATCCACCAGGGGCTCTTTGGAAACTTTACGGAGCAGTTCTATTCTGTCGTAGGGTTGCTATGAGTCGGGATTGACTCAGGGGCACTGGGTTTGGTTTGGTTTTTGAACCTTTAGGAAAGCACACTGCCACCTCTATCTCTCTCGGAGCAGCTAGCAGCTAACCCTTAAATGCTGTGCAATCTAAAATCCAAACCCATGGTCGTGGAGTCGATTCCAACTGACAGCAATCCTATAGGACAGAGTAGAACTGTCTCATCGGGTTTCCCAGGAGTAACTTGATGGAATCGAACTGCTGACTTTCTGGACAGCAGGCAAGCTCTTAACCACTGCACCCCAGGGCTCCCAGAGACTGTTAATGTCCTATAATTGTAAAAATGGAACACTCTATTATTTAACATTAAAGAAACCCCAAACTCTTCTCTAAGGAAAGCTGGTAATGGTTTGGATCCCAAAGCGAGCCCACATTCTTCGTTCCTTAGACATCTGTTCAGCATCTTCTCGGCTCTGGTCCCCTCCCCCGCCTCCTCCTGGTTTCTGTCTTCTTACAATTAGATTATCAAACCCGAGACGTGAAAGCGACCGGGTGGGCCTTGCAGAGATGGTGGGGGTGGAGTGGGGGCCTAGAAGCCCCTTGAAGCACAGCAAGAAAAAGATTTAAAAGTGTCTTTAGTCCTGGAAAGTGGAAGCCACAAGGAGACCAACAGACAATCCAAGTAGTGTGCTTACAGCCGTAATACCCAGGCTAGTGACTCGTAACATGTAAGTAGTGGATTAGGTGGTAGAGTCCTTGATTCCGACTCCTAGCAACCCCACAGGGCAGAGGAGGACGCCCCGTAGGGTTCCCAAGGCTGTGATCAGTACAGAAACAGATGCCACATCTCTCTCCCTTGGGACAGCTGGTTGTGACCGCTGACAGCTAAGTACTACCCTTTGGACCACCAGGGTTCCTGGAGTTGATTAGAGAGCTGCATATTTATAATCAGGCCTCTTGGAAGCGGGCATTTCTCTGGGTCACTGTTGGGATGGAGAGTCCCTAAGACAGCAATCCATGACAGCTGTGGCCTGCCTTCTGCCCTCTCTCCTGTCTTAAAGAATAGGGTGGAGGCACTACCTGTTTACTGGGGAGTCAGCAGGGGCGTGTGCAGGCCTCCTTTCAACTCTCCTGCTGCTGTCCACTGAGGCGAGGTGTTTCTCATCTGGCCCTGGCTGTTGTTGGGGGTGTGGAGTCCGCCTGGACTCACGGCCACCCCCTGTACCACCCTAGCTACACCAGAGCCCCTGCGTCAATCCATCTCACCGAGGGTCTTCCTACTTTACGGAGCAACGATGTCCTTCTCCATGGACGTGCACAAAGTACATGAGACCAAGTCTCTCCATCCTTGCTTCCAAGGAGCAACCTGGCTGCGCTTCTTCCAAGACAAACATGTTCATTCTGCTGGCAGACCACGGTCTGTTCAGCGTTCCTCGCCAACCCCGTCCTTGCGAGGCGTCCTTCAACAGGTAGCATTTTGTAACTGCCTTCCCCTTCGCTCCCACCCACTCCCTCATGGATTCTTTATTTTTGGTTTTAAGAGGACGTTGGGGCTCCTGGAGAGGGTCAGAGTCGTGCGGGTAGTTGCAGTTGTTTACGGAGGACGAGCACCGTCACAGCACGCAGAACAAAAGCAGCCAGGAAGCCGAGCGCGCGAGTCCATCTCACCCTGCAGACGCGGGGATCATCTGAGTGGAAACCGGAGAAGGTGCGAGCCTACGGGCAGAGGCGGCGAACGCCCTGCGTCTCCTACGCTGCTGCTGCTGCTGCTGCTGCTGCTGCTCCTTCTCCAGCACAACAATCCAGGCTGCGTGCGAGCCCCGGCAGACGCACTGCCGTTCACCCATCTGTCCATCCTTCCATCCTTCCACCTACCCACCCTCCATTCAGGCCCACAGGGCCCTACTGTGGGACAAGCCCTGGCCGGGGCTCCAGGCACCGTATCCACAGTCCACACGGGTCGGGACCGCCTCCTTCTCTCTCCCGCCCAGGGTGGGTGCGGCTGGCGGGATCTCACCGCCGAAAGGTCCAGTCAGCCCAATCCTACAATAGTGCAGCGACGCTGCCGAGAGCGGCGCGACTCAGGCGGTGCGGGGGCGCGTGTCCCCGAGGCCGCGCGGGGTCCCCCAGTCTGGCGCTCAGGTGGCTCACCCCGCCCACTTGGCCGCTCCCCTCCGCAGGCCCTGCCCCCTCCAACGAGGGTCGAGTTTGGCCGTGGCGCGCAGGGAAGGAGGGGCTACCAGGGATTTGAAAGTGCACAGCCTGCCGAGTGAGCGCGCATCTGTGTGCGCCGCCCGCCGCCGGATTCAGTTTCTGCGAATTTAAACTGAATGGGGCTTTCTTCTGCAGCCTTCCAGAGGGCGCTTGCAGCCCGCCGCGCGCTCCGTGCGGCCGGGAGCGGCTAGGGGCGCACGGCTAGGGGCGCGCGAGGCGGCCCCCAGCCCGCCGTGGCCAGGGCGGCGGCCGGGGGACCCACGCACCGGACTGCACCCCCGCCTGGAGCGGGTGATCGTCACTGCGCCCCCCGAACGGGGCCCGGACGAGCCTCTGAGGGAGAACTTGTGCGGCGAAGCCCCGCGGCCAGGGGGCGCCGGCTCCGGGGCGGCCGCTATTGTCTGCTCGGCGCGCGGCGGCCCGGGCGCGGGGACCCCGGCCGGGCGGGGCCGGGGGCGGCGGGAGGAGCCGGCGCCGGAGCCAGAGGAGGAGCAGCGCGCGCGGGAGCCGAGCCGGAGGGCGCGGGCCGCGGGCGGGCGCGATGCCGGCGGCGGCGGGGGACGGGCTCCTGGGAGAGCCGGCGGCGCCCGGGGGCGGCGGCGAGGACGCGGCGCGGCCGGCAGTGGCCGGCGAAGGAAGTTTGCTGCCGGCCTGGGTGAGCGGCGTGCCCCGCGAGCGGCTGCGCGACTTCCAGCACCACAAGCGCGTGGGCCACTACCTCATCGGCAGCAGGAAGCTGGGCGAGGGCTCCTTCGCCAAGGTGCGCGAAGGGCTGCATGTGGTGACCGGAGAGAAGGTGAGCCGGCCCCGGCCGGTGGATTGGGGGGTCGGGGCGGAGTGGGGGGGACCCTAGCGGCTTGCGCCCCCACCCCCTCCGCTTGGTTAGAAGAGGGGTCGTGCCAAGCTCGCGCCCAGACCCTCGAAGCTGGGTCACCTGGCCTTTCCGATGGGCGATCTGGGGTCAGCGCCCCCAGGGGGAGGCCGGTTTACTCGCGAAGCCGCGGCGCTCAGCCTTTCCGCGCCTCGGAGGGCGCCGCCTGGCGGACACCAGCGCGGGGGTCGGGGGCTGTGCTTTCCCTGCCAGAAGGGGACGCAGATCCGTGGAGAGGCAGCACCAGGGCCCGAGGGCGCGTGCCCACATGCTGGGGGCCAGGGGAGCCGAGAAACTGGTCTTGGGAAGAGCTTAGAGCTGCCCTCTCGTCGGAGGGACGGGGGTGGGGGGCAGTGCAGGAGGGAGGACGTGGGGACAGCCGGGACCCAGGGCCTGGGGCGTGGGGTGCAGGGGCAGGAGGCCGGCATGTCTCTTCTTTGCACCAGCACTCGGTGGTGACAGAAGGGTGTTCCCATATCCCTCCACGTACCCAACCCTCCACCCCCAACCTTTCTCACTACCCTACTTCCACCTCCCTCAGTCCCCGCCCCGTACCCTACACCTCCAGCCCCTGGGGGGACACTGCAGTAAAGGACAGTGTTTCTGGGACAGAACTACACAGGGATACCCCCAGACTTCAGAGGTTAGGAGATGCCTTCCTATCCTTCTAGCAGAGAGAAAAGCCAAGGGACACCCAGAGTCCTAGAGGGGCACCTTCTCCAGCCCTGCTAGAAGTTGGAAGCTAGTGCACCCTTGCCTGCGGGGTGCAGGTAGATCTAAGGTGTAACTTAGCTCTGTGAGCAGAAACACAGGGTCTAATGACTGTCATCGGCGGTGAACACTCAGATGCCCGGTCAAACATCAAGTGCAGGATCCCCCCGGGCCGGGAGATGCCGCAGGCTTGTGGTCATCTCAGAATCAAGGTCCCCTCCAGATCTCCCTTACTCCCCACCCCGACCTCCCACACTCCCCCCCACCAGCCCCGCCCGAGCACTAGAGAGGAGGGGGGAGCTGGAGCTCTGGACTTCCTCACTGATAGCAGCCTGAGAAGTAAACCCTTCCACCCTGTGACCTGGGACCTTTGGGGATCCCCAGCCTAGGGTCCCTGGGAATACCAGAATGTGGGACCCCCGGTTGCTAGAGTAAACTACCCTGCCTGCCTCTCCCCAGCCTCACCCTACCTGTCCCCCCACCCCCCACCTCCCCACTTTCCTCCTAGCCCAACGGATTTGACTGCCAATCTCAGGCACCCCTTTACTCTGTTCTCTGTTCCTGCAGCTGCGTGAGTCTCCTCTGTGTTTTGGGTAAGCAGGATCAGTCTGTGTAGTTTAAAGAGTGCCTCTTGCCTGAATCTCCAGGCAGAAAAGGAGTATTCAGCATGAACTCACTGAACTAAATAATTTTTCAAAGAAGAAGAACAACATATGAAACCTTATTCTAGTCCAAAGGGAACAAAACCCACTCTATGCCTCGGTGCACTGTGGGCTTTCTGACCAACTCCGCTTGATCCATTCAGGGTCCGCAGATGCTGGGAGGCCTCAGTCGGCTAGCTCATTACCGCAGCTTGCTCTTGGCACCTCCGTTGGCATGGGTGGTAGGAGCTGGTTTTCACGTGGACCGTGTGTGTAAGACCCAGCCTGGTGGTGTGTGTGCGTTTGCTCGCTGAGCTGAGCGGACAGAGATGCAGCTTTGATGCTGACAGCAGAGTAGCTGAAATTCCCAGGGAATTCCTGTCTCCTGCCCCGCTGCCCAGCATCTGCTGGCTCCCCTCCACTTCCTCTTGGGTTATGTCTCCAGCTTCTCACCCGAGCATTTTTGCTCCATCGAATCAGGCTGTTGGCCTTGGCCGCACTGCCCAGGGGTGTCCTCAGAGCCCAGCCTCTGCCCCTGTGGGCTGGGTTCTGGAACTTTCCGGGGGTTGGGCCTGGAGTCCCTCGCTGGTACAGGTGCCTAATTGTTCTCCACTAAGGAGAAACTATGACTTGAGTCCATCTGGAGACACCTTGGAGAAAAATACGTGGTGGTCTACTTTCAAAACTTGGCCTTTGGAAAAACCCTGGTGAGCACAGTCCTCTGACACATACCAGGTTCTCAGGCATTGGAGCCAACTTGGCGGCCACTGGGTTGGTTTGGTGTGGTGCTGAGGCCACTGGGCTTGCTGGGGTGCAAGATGATTTCCCTGGATGGGGTCCAGACGGAGGTCCAGCACTCCCAGTGCCCAGTTCCACTTCCCTCTTGTCTTTCTTGAGATGACTTACATTGAAGATGGGAGGAAGTATTAACTGGAGGTGCTGTTGTGTCACCCGCCGACTGGATCTCGTGAAGGGTGATGGTTCCCAAGTAGAGGGCATGTGGGAGAGGGAGACTGACTTTGAAAAATCTCCTTAGTTGTTGGGACCTGGAGTTCCTCGGTGATGCACATGTTTAGCACTCATGACGACTAACCAGAAGGTGGAGGTTTGAGTCTGTGCAGAGGTAGCGCAGAAGAGAGGCCTGGCAATCCATTTCTGAGAAACTAACTCTTGAAAGCCCCACAGAGCATGATAACAGACATGTCAGGTCACCCTGAGTCAGCTACTCCTGGGCACTATTTTTTTTTTTCTTCCTGATTTGTGTTTCTCCAGCCCCGAGAATGTGAGAAACGGTGCTGATGGGACAGCAGGCACCGTGAGAAATCTGGATTTGAGCTCCCTTGGTGGCTGGATTTGAAGAGACAATGGATGGCATTCATAGCAGTTGTCTCCCACAATCCAACGCCCTTAATGCTTAACTAATAGGTCTGGCGTTGAGATGAAAATGGTGTTTGTGCATGACTGGGCCTGGGAAGCGGGGATCTGCTGGGTTAATGAGTCCTTGTCCCCACCAACTGCCTTCCCAAGGTCAAAACAAAGGTCAGGTCATTTCCCCCCGCCCCTATGGTGACTGCAAAGCTTATATTCTTTGCAAAATATGAGTCATTTAGAGGGCTGGGGGATCCTGGGGAACTGGTCTCCCAGGTGCATGCTTATTACATACTCATTATGGTCCTGGAGTCAAATTGTCTAGGAAAGACCTGGAGGAAGGTAGCCATCAAAACTCCGTCCCCTACTCCTTCCCCTTTTCTTGGGGTATATGCTGTCAGGATAGCCAGAGACAGAAAAGTGAACTACCTGCCAGCCGGTTGATCCCAGCTCATGGCGATGCCATGTGTGCAGAGGGCAACAGCACTCCCTAAGTGTTCAGTGACTGGAGACCTTTAGAAACAGATCATCAGGCCTTTCCTCCGAGGCACTGCTGGGAGGACTTGAATTTGCAACCTTTCAGTTAGTCGCTGAGTGTTTCATTCAGCCCTTTGCTTTTTTCTGGTCCTCTATATCTTAAAGGACACAGGCCACAGAGAGAGAGAGGACTTAAGTCACGAATACTGTGGTGAGAAGTAGATGTGTTCCCCCCCCCCCCAGTGGATGGATCCAGGGCGCCTTGTCTCAGAGGGTCAGCTCACAGAAGTGACGAGAAGGCAGGGCCGAGAGGGAAGGGGATGGGCACTATGAAGCTGGCTTCTTCCCCAGTCATAGTCTGAAATGTGCACTTTTTTTGAGTGGTTTCTGCTGATTCTGGAGCCCCCAGGGGGAGCGGATGGTTAGGGACTCGACTGCCTGCCTGAAGGGGACATGGTGGCACAGTGGTTAAGTGCTTGGCAGCTGACCCAAAGGCTGTCCTTCAGACCCCCCACCCACTCCCTGGGAACTCTGTTGGAGCAGTCTGCTCTGCCCTGCAGGCTCACCGTGAGCTGGAATCGACTTGGTGGCAATGGGACCAGTGAAAAGGTTGGTGGTTCCATCTCAGCTTGGGCATCTTGAAGGAGAGGCCGGGTGATCTGCTTCTGAAAGGGTAAAGTCCTGAAGAACCCTGTGGGAAGTCCTCTGCCCACACGGGGTCGCCCCGAGTCCGTTCAGTGGCTGCCAACAAAAACATAGTAAGGCTTAGTGTATACCCTGGAAGGCATTTAAGAGATGTGTGTGTGTGTGTGTCTGTGTGTGTGTGAGTATGTATTGCATTTCACTTTGGTCTGTGTTTCCAAAAAGCTTTGAGTGAAACCCTCCAAGTCTAGCTGGGAATTCTGGTCTGAGTCCAGATGCTTTTCCCAGCTTGCATATCAGGTGTCAATCCTGTCTTATCAAACCGGAGACTCCTTTCCCACCGCTGCCTGCAGCACAGCGCTCCGTCTGCCTGGCGGCTGGAGCTGTTGGTCCGGAAGGCATTGGAATCTAGACGGTTCTTTCATTGCTTGAGAGGAAAAGACAACTGTGGGAAGACCTAACTGTGTCCTTGTTCACCTCGGAGTGGGTGAAATCTCTGTTAACCTGGCTTCAGAATAAATAATTCACTTGATCCTATGAGACTCTTAGTGTGTGTGGGTCCCAGTCTTTGTGTGGATGACTAGGACCAAGAGAAATGATTGCAAGTCGGATTTTGAAAAGCATCCCTCTCTGTGGCTTCAAGGCAGAAAGCAGAGTTGCTGAGTATGTGTTCATGGCACTGAATGACCCGGAGAGGTTGCCCTCGCTGCCGTTGTCATTGGTCCTTGATCCCTACAGAGTGTGCAGTATCTGGAGTGTGTGGTATCCGGGATGTGTGGTATATGGAGTGTGGTATATGGGGATGTGTGCTGTCTGGAGGAGTGCCTGATACCTGGGGTGTGTGATATATGGAGTGGTATCTGGGGTATGTGGTATCTGAGATGTGTGGTGTATGGAGTGCGGTATACGGGATGCATGGTGTCTAGAGGAGTGCATGGTACCCAAGGTGTGTGGTATCTGGGGTGTGCGGTATCTGAGATGCGTGGTGTATGGAGTGCCATATATGGGGACGCATGGTGTCTGGAGGAGCGCGTGGTACCCGAGGTGTGTGGTATCTGGGGTGTGTGGTATCTGGAGGAATGCACGGTATCCAGCGTAAGCAGTATCTGGCTTGTTTGTGGTCGGCTGCTGTCAGTCTGCTCCAACTCATGGTGACCCCACACACAACAGAATGAAACACTGGCTGGTCCTGTGCCCTACTTACTCATGATTGCTTGTAAATCCGACAGTTAGGAGGATCCACAGGGCTTTCATTGGCTGATTTTCAGAAGTAGATCACCAGGCCTTTCTTCCTGTCCATCTTAGTCTGGAGGCTCCACGCAAACTCGTTCAGCATCACAGCAGCGCACCAACCTCCACTGATGGGTCATGGCTGTACATAAGCTTTGTCACTCATGGAAGGTGAGGACCTACTGCTGAACCACCACTGCCCCTGGATCTGACATCCACCGAAACCCCCTAGCCATTGCTGTTGAGTCGATTCCAACACATAATGACACAATAAACACCAAACCCATTGCCCCGAGTTGATTCCAACTCATAGTGACCCTAACGGACAGAGTAGAACTGCCCCATGAGAACCTGGTGGATTTGACCTGCTGACTCTTTTGGGGGGTCAGCAGATGTAGTTCTTAACCACTACTCCTCCAGACTTTCTGAATGACCCAGGAGGACAGAGTAAAACTGCCCTATAGGGTACTCAAGGGACAGCTGGTGGATTTGAACTGCTGACCTTTTGGGCTGCAGCCAAGCTCTTAACCTCTGTGCCACCAGGGATCCAAAGAGCACATGGTGGGTTATTGCTACACTTTGAAAAAATGGGTAAATTATAGCTGAGGTAAAGGTTGGCAGAGGAAAGCT
This sequence comes from Heterohyrax brucei, assembly GCA_028571685.1. Classification (NCBI taxonomy): domain Eukaryota; kingdom Metazoa; phylum Chordata; class Mammalia; order Hyracoidea; family Procaviidae; genus Heterohyrax; species Heterohyrax brucei. The sequence goes on along the minus strand of CM053148.1, from coordinate 78,584,546 downwards.
TAAGTGTCTGTCTCAGGAGCAGAGTTGGTTGGGAAGCAGTGCATGTCAGCTGTCAGGGAGAAGCACGGTTGATGCCACTCTCATCTTCTTTGGTGATTAACTCCATACTAGGATGCAAAGAAGGAAACCCTTTGGCATAGTGGGTTACATGCTATGGCTGCTAACCAAAGGGTTGCAGTTCAAATCCTCCAGGCACTCCTTGGAAACTCTATGGGACAGTTCTACTCTGACCTCTAGGGTCACTATGAGTCGGACCCCACTTGACGGCAGGGGTTAGGATACAAAGAGGGCATCTAGAATGATTGATAAAAGTTTTAAATCTCTTCTAATCCTACTAATGCTAACCAAAAGTCAGAAGCTCGAATCTACCAGGCGATCCTTGGAAACTCTGTGGAGCAGTTAAACTCTGTCCCGTAGGGGCACTGTGGGTCGGAATCGACTCAATGGCAGTGGGTATTCTAACCCTCGGGTAAAAGATAATCGTATGTATCTCTGTCACTGGAGCTGCTTCAGGGCTAAAAATAAGGGTTTCCTGCTTAGTCAGCTGCCAGGAATCTGGCCCTGAACACCACGGTGCCAGCTACCCGGAGTGAAAGAGTTACTAAAAATACCATTTACTATGTTGTTCCACGCAGGAAATATGACTAATTTTAGAGGTGGCCTTCAGTAGCTCTGTTTTTAGAAGGTATTTCGGAAACAAACAGGTGCTATAAACCCTGTCATTTTAAGTGCCAGAAGCGCAGGGTTAGTAGCTCCGAGGTTCTAGGGGGCGGGCTCAGAGAACTGACGTCCCTGGTCCTCTCAGCAGGGACTTCTGGGGCAGGAGGAGGCATCTAGCAAGAGTACCTGCTGCCGGTGTCGCGTATGATGGAGGAGGTGCCTGTGATGTGTGAGGTTACCTGCCTCAGGGAACGGCACCTTCTCTTTGAACTTCCTGACCTGCGTCTTTGGAATACTTGTGTAGGTGGAATGACTGGCGCGGAGGGCTTGGTTCTCAGAGCTCGCTGAAGCTCGGTCCTGTGGACTTCAAAGGAGGCTCCGAGTTATCACAACAGAGCAGAGACACGTTCCCAAAGAGGAGTCCAACCTGTGTTTTCTCTGCAGGTGGGGGACCCCGGACACAGGGCTTGGCTTCTGATTCTCGTGTGTCTGTGAGATGGGACACAGATTCCGCTCGCTGCTGGCTGTTCCCAGGATGGTGGTGTCACTATCCATCCCAGCCTTTCTCCCAGAGAGTGAGAGGGTGACAGCCACGTCCACCTGATGGGCAGGCACGGGAGTGCTCTCTCCCAGAAGGTGGTCTTGGCAAGGAGTATCACTGACCACAGTCTGTACGGTGCGTTGTCAGTTATTCATGGTAATGGAGAGGCCTGCCATCCTGGCTAACTGAAAACCGTGCGTAAGCCCTGAGTCTTATTTTAGCTGACTGTGGGAGCCTCTTCTTCTCCTCTGCCTGGCCACTGGTCACTTCCAGGTGCTCAGCTGACTTGAACTTCTCGCTCTCTGATGGGTGCCCCTGGCAGGTAAAATGACCTGCAGAAAGAGGTGAAGTGTGGGCCTAAGGACTTCCAGGGGAGCTTGATAACCCCTCACAGACTCGAAAGAATTATTTCCTCTCCTTTAAGGCTCGTGGTACGAATCTACCGAGAGGTGCCTCCGCTGAAACGCCTGGCAGTCTGCTTCTGCAAAAGCAGGCTGTGGAGCCAAGTTCCGCTCTGACACACACAGGGTCTCCATGAACTGGAATCGACCCAGCAGCCACTGGTGTGGTTCGGTGTCGCGCTGCCCGGTTCAGAGAACATGGTGCTTTCCTGGAGAGAGACCTTGCCCTGATGGCACAGTAGTTAAGAGATCAGCTGCTTAGCCGAAACGGCTGGCAGTTCAGATCCACCAGGCGCTCCTTGGAAACTCTGCGGGGCAGTTCTTCTCTGTCCCCTAGGGTCATTGGTGAGTTGGAATTGACTCCACATCCCTGGGTTTGGTTCTGTTCTCCCTCGGTCACAGGAGTTGTGGGAAAAGCTGCTGGATGAGTTGTGGGAAATAGGATGAAGGGCAACTTGAGTAAAATTTTCAGCGTATGCTGCTTCTGCTCTGCTAAACTGAGCTGATGAGGGACAGACAGATGGACAGAAAGTCTCCTTGGGCCAGAACCTATCTGAACATCCTCTTTAACCCCTCCTTCACCACTGTCACTGGGTGCCAGCGGTATTTTCAGTGCACAGTCACCCCACGTGACGGAGTATAGCTGCCCCTTAGAGTTCCTAGCCTGTGGTCTTTACGGAGCAGGTCATCAGGTCCTTCTCCCCGGGAGCTCCCGGGCAGGCTTGAACTGCCAGCCTTTCTTTCAGCAGCCAAGCACTTGGCAGGGAGCTCTGTTCCCTCCTCACTAGCTCTGCAGTTTCTCATTAACTTTTTTTTTTTTAATTTTATATCATTTCTTCTGTCTTTAAGATTCCTTTGGTCAGGGGTTGGTATAGATAACACACGCACATGGTTAAAACATACCCACTTCAGTGAGGGCTAACACTTTCCGGTATGAACGTGATGTCACCTGTGTGCCCCAGCCATCTGCTTCCCCTCCCAGCAGAAGCAACTCCTGCCTCTCATTTCTGTGTCTCTTTCTGGAGACACTGTGTGTGCACAGGAGCGTATGTATGTGTTTGTAAATGCGTGGCTACAGACTGATATATTTTTACAAGGTACATGCTGTTCACTGTCTTGCTTTTTTTTAACTTAGCAATATGTCTTGAACATCTTGTCACAGAAGTGCTAACAGAACTGCCTTGTTGTTTTTCTATTATTGGGTGTGATCCCACTGTGTGGAGGTGCTGTATTTATTGACCCATTCTTGCTTGATTGGCGTTTAGGCTGCATATGGTCTTTTCTTACGTGCAGCAGGGCTGTAGTAAGTTGTTCTTGTTAGGTGCTGTCGAGTCAGTTCCAACTCATAGCAATTGGTGAACAACAGAATGAAATACTTGCCTTGTCCTGCACCGTGTCCACAATGGTTTTGATGCTTAAGCCCATTGTTGTGGCCACTGTGTCAATGTGTCTCATCCAGTGTCTTCCTCTTTTTCGCTGACGCTGCACTCTGCCAAGCATGATGTCCTTCTCCAGGGACTGATCCTTCCTAATAACATGTCCAAAGTATGTAAGACGCAGGCTTGACATCTTTGTTTCCCAGGAGCACTCTGGTTGTACTTCTTCCAGAACAGATCTGTTGGTTCTTTTGGTGGTCCGTATTACATTCAACGTTCTTCTCCAGCACCATAATTCAAAGACATCAATTCTTCTGTTTTCTTTGTTCATTGTGCAGCTTTTGCGTGTGTATGATGCGACTGAAAATACCGCTGCTTGGGTCAGGTGCATTTTAGTCTTCAAGGTGACATCCTTACTTTTGAATACTTTAAACACTTCCTCTGCAGCAGATTTTCCCAGTGCAATGTGTCTTTTGGTTTCTTGACTGCTGCTTCCACGGGCATTGATTGTGGACCCAAGTGAAGTGAAATCCTTGACAACCTCAATCCTTTCTCCATTTATGACAATGTTGCTTACTGGTCCACTTGTAAGGATTTTTGTAGTAAGTAGCCATGCCCATTTGACACTTGTGTAAGTATTTCAAAATATTTAAGAGATAGACTCTTAGTTTTAAGCTAAAGGCTATGCCTGTTGTGATGGTTAATGCTATGTGTTAACTTGGCTAGGCTGTGAGTCTGTGTTATGTGATTAGTTGGTTCCATTTTGTGATCTGATCTAATTATCCTTCATTTGTGATCTCTCATAAGTAACAATGTGATCACTTCTGTGATGTGATCTGATGTGATCAGCTAATCAGTGTAAGGAGAGATTCCTCAAGGGTGTGGTCTGTACCCAATGTACATATGGACCTTCTGGCAAAGCTCACTCGCTTGCTCTGGATCCTGCATCTGACTCATCATCATTTGACCCCCAGTTCTTGGGATTTGAGCCTGCAATCTGCTCTCTGACTTCCTGATCTTGGGTTTGTCAGCTGCTGCAGCTGGGTAAGTCAGGAGAAACCTGATGTCTGGCCCATGGACTTGGAAATTTGCCAGCTCCACAGCCACATGAGACATTTCTCTGAGATAAATCTCTCCTTGTATAGCATATGTATGTATATATGTGTGCATGTATACACACACACACATACCCCAACATGGACTGCCAATTAAGTTCACAAACTCATCCTAGAAAAAGTGCTGCATACCTCAGTGCTGAGTATCACTGTGGTCACCTTCCAAGTACTCCCCTTAGAAAGCTAAGCACTGATGCCCGCGCCTAGTCCACCCTTCAGAGCAATTTTGGAACTCTTTTTCTGGAATGGCCATCACAGCTGTCATCATAATACCCTTGATTTCCTGAGTGTCATCAACATGTCTTCCTTTCAATATTTCCTTTATCTTGGGATAGAGAAAAAAGTCATTGAGGGCCAGATCAGATGAGTATGGGAGAGTGTTCCAATACAGTTAATTCCTTACTGGCTAAAAACTCCTTCGAAGACAACTGTACAATTGAGTTCATGAACTTGCCACTGTGTGCAACAGCCGTTCAAGAAAGAATTGCTGAATTGCTTTGAAGTCTGGACCAAGTGTTGATGTTGCTGCACAGTTTCCCAAGGGGAGGACTCTGAAGGGGATTGTAGTGATATTCAGCAATGAGATACCTAGCAGTTAGAACAATTAAGGTTGTGGACTTGTTGGACCTTGTACACACACACACACACACACACATGTTTACTGGTTTTGCTACTCTAGAGAACCCAGATGAAGAAATTTCGTGCTGACAGTGGTGCTAGAGAAACAAAATCATAAGGATGAGTATTCTAAATGGGTTCTTAAATGTGACTAGTCTTAAAAGCACTGATGACTCTGCTTCCATTAGTAAAGATGGTACTGCTAATCCCTGGCATGTGATGACTATACTGATACGCAAAATGTCACCACCAGTAGATCAAGTATTGGTGAGTAGGGAGACTTTGGTGATTGTGTGTTTGATACTTCTCTGATTTTGTCAGAAAGAGAAATGTTGGGAAACTGGCTGATTGGACCTACTTTCATTTCATTAGGTAAAGTGGAGAAGGACAGAGAGATGAGTTCAGGGCGTCAAGCACTTCAAAGTCCTGAAAGTTGCCACTTATGCCCTGAAAGTATATTTCTTGTAGCAACAGAGCTGATATTGCAGAAAAACAAACCCAGAGTCTTATTGTAAGATGAGCTGAATTTTAATGGTTTCACTGGGGGTGGGGGGGTGGGTAAGAGGCAAACATGGACTGATGCCTTCAGATGGGAGTAAGTGGGCTGGTTCTGTTGGCAGGAGTGATTCAACAGAATTAAGGTGTTCAGTGTCCTCAACTTCCTGATTACCTGCCCATATGTTCCTATCTGAAGTTTCAGGATCCCATTTCTTCCCAACCAATGCCCTCACTTTAACTTCGGACACCACTTGAGATTGGGAAATCAATCAACATTATCTCTTCCACCCCCATTTAATGGGATTAACTCAGCTGTATCTCCAGCTGCCTAGAGCTGCACCTGGGATGTTTCCTGGGACACTGCCTGAGGGAGATGCCTTAGAAGACATTGCTGAATGTTCTGAGGACTTACCCTCGTCACCTATTTTTGCCTCTAGACCCTTAACTAGACTTAAGTCCCAGTGAGCCCGAAAAGAGTAAGTAAAATTGTGACCAGGAGGAGGAACACTGCACTCTGAAAGAACTGCTTGACATTTCTAGTGTGTACAAACAGAAACCTGGGAGATATGTGTGGAAATGGCTATTGAGTGTTAGCAATAATGGTGCAAGGAATATAAAGTTGGATCAGTCAGAGTTTATTTATAGGAACCCACTGAGGACAGATTCTTTTTTTTTTAAATGTATGTTCTTATTTATCAGCATTTGATAGATGAAGTAAGAATACTTCCTGGGGGTTTATCTTTTAATTTTAAAGTATGTGGTATGATTTTGAGGTACATTCAAAAATATGTAGAAAGGTTTGGAGGAATTATTTTTGCCATGTTAACTGTACAGTGTGTCTATGTATACATGTAAACACTCTACTGTGATTTAAGTACGAGTTTACAATCTATATCAATTTGCCATGTAACACCCAGAACTTTCACTGTTGTTCTACTCTGACTGCTCTCCCCTACTTTCCATCCACCATGACCGCACTCTCCCCTCTTTCATCTCCCTTGCCCATTTGACCAAGACTGTCCCCTCACCCTATCATCTTGCTTCCAGAGATAAGCTTCATGAACAGCCCTGTATACATATTTAAGTTCAGAAGTTTGTTCGTCTCCTGCCTCACTCCACGTTTTGTACAGTCCAATTCCATCTTTGTCTGGAGAGCTGGCTTTGGTGCTGGATGCAGTTTGGGGTTAGAGCATCCAGGGACCTTGAGGACAGATTCTTTATTCAGTGATTCTGCTTGAGGTGGTAGGTGAGGATCTAACAGTTGGTTTGGTTGGTTTACTGAAGCATGGATTACACAGTGGCCTAGTAAGGAAGAAGTGGTGGTGGTTGTATCTAGTAAGGAAGAAGTGTCAGTGACTGTAGACTTACTGGTAAAGCATTTGCGTGCAAGAGAGTGGGAAATGAACCCGATAAAAATTCAGAATCTTCCATTTTGTAGAATTTATAGGAGCCAGATGTCGTGGGTCATATTGATATTCATGTTAATTAGTGAAGAATAACTTGTTGACTCTGGCCATCCTGTAGCTAAAAAGGGGACATAATGGCTGATGGACGTCTTTGGATTTTAGAGGCAATGTAGCCCTTATCTGGGAGTACCACTCCAACCTTTTTATCGCATGACTTGAAGGGCGGATGGTTTTGAGTGGGTCCCCAAACAAGAGAAGGTTCAGGCTGCCATGCAAACTGCTCTGTCACTGGGCCCATAGGATGCAGCTGATCTGGTGGTGCTTGAAGTGTCCATGGCAGATATAGATGCTGTTTGGAGTCCTTGGCAGGCCTCTGTTGGTGAATCACAGTATAGACCTTTAGGATTTCAGAGCAAAGCCCTGCCATCCCCCACAGAGAGCCGCTGTCCTTTTGAGAAATAGCTTTTGACTTTTCACAAGGCCTCAGTAAGGACTGAACTCTTAAGCATGGGTCACCAAGTCACCATGTGCCTATCATGAAGGCAGTATTCTCTGACCCACCGAGCTATCCGTTGGGTCTGCACAGTAGCTCTTCATTATTAAATGAAAGTGGTATATACAAGATCAGGCCCGAGCAGACCTGAAGGCACGAGTAACTTGTGTGAACAAGTGGCCGAAGTGCCCATGGTCCCTACTCTTGTCACATTGCCTTCCATCTCCCAGTCTGCACCTATAGCCTCATGGGAGTTTCTTATAATCCGTTGACTGAGGAAGAGAAAACTCATGTCTGGTGTACAGGTAAGTCTGGGCCATATCAAGGCACCACTCGAAAGTGGACAGTGGCAGCACTATAGCCCCTTTCTAGGATCACCCTGAAGGACAGCAGTGAAGGTAAATCCTCCCAATGAACAGAACTCGGAGAGGAGCATCTGATTGTTTGCTTTGCTTGGAAGGAGAAATGACCAGATATGTAATCGTATACTGCTTCAAGACATTTGGCTGGGACGTGATTAGAAAACTGGGGATAAGGAGGTATGGTGAAGAGGTGTGTGGATCGACTTCTCTGTGTGGACCAAAGAAATGAAGATATTTGTGTCTCATGTGAATACTCACCAAAGGGTGACCTTTGTAGGGGAGAATTGTAACAGTTAGGTAGATAGGATGATGCATTCTGTAGAAACCACTTGTCATCTTTTCTCCAGCCACTCCTATTATTGTCCAGTGAGCTCATGAATGAAGTGGCCATGGTGGCAGGGATGGAGGTTATGCATGGGTTCGGCAACATGGACTTCCACCCACCAAGGCCAACTTGGCTATAGCCGCTGCTGGGTGCCCAACCTTCGAGCCACAGAGACCAATACTGAGTTCCTGATATGACACCCTCCCGAGGTGATCAGCTAGCAACCTGGCAGCAGGTTGATTGCATTGGACTATTTCCATTGTGGAAATGGCAGTGTTTTGTTCTTACTAGGATAACCATTTACTCTGGGTATGGGTTTTCCTTCCCTCTATGCAATACTTCTGCCCAAGCTAGCATATTCGTGGACTTACAGAATGCCTTCTCCAGTGTCTTGGCATCCCACACAGCACTGTCTTGGAATGGGGGGCTCACTACATAGCCAGGTAAGTGAGGCAGTGGTCCTGACCTCATGGAAGTCACTGGTCTTACCATGTTCTCCATCACACTGCAGCAGCTGGTATGATAAAACAGTGGAATGGCCTTCTAAAGACACAATTATGATGCCATCTAGGTGATAATATTTTGCTGGGTTGGGGCAAGTGTTCTCTAAGAAACTACATATGCCCTAAAGCAGGGTCTAGTATATGGTACTATTTTTCCTCTAGCCAGGATTCATGGGTCCGTGAACCAAGAGGTGGAGCCGGCACCAGCTGCTATTACCACTAGGGACCCACTTGCCAAACTTCTGCTTCCTATCCTTGTGACCAGTTGCAGAAAAAAGGATCGAAATTGTTATGAATATTTCTTCACTGTTATATGTATATTATGTTATATGTATATTTACAGCTGAGCCTGTATGTCCAAGAACAGCTGGCACTTCTTTTTGGTTCTTTATTACTGAGTTCTAGGAATTCTTTATACATTAGAGGGATATTACTTTTAGATGCCACTGAGTCTGTTCAAACTCCTGGTTGCCCCACATGACAGAGTAGAACTATGCCATAGGGTTCCTAGTGGGTAATCTTTCCAAGAGCTGATTGCTAACTCCTTCTCTCATAGAGCCTCGCAGTAGGTTTAAACTACGAATCTTTGAGCTAGCAGCCAAGTACTTGACTGTTTGCACCACCGGGGCTCCGTATTAACGAAATTAGCTCTTTTTGAGTGATGTCTTTTGTGCATGTTCCCTGATTCTCACTGTCCCCATTCATTTTTTGTCTTTGTTTGTGCTAGCTCTTGCCATTGACAGAGCTTTTTCTGGGTTCCACTGGCCACAGGCAAACTTTATAGAATCACGAACCCTTACAAATTTTGTATGTATTGTCTTTTGCTGAGGTTTATGGCGGCATTCCTCATTCAAAAAGGACTGAATTATCCCCATGATGTTGCCAGCCATTGTTTTGTTGACTGTCCCTGTCCACTCTGCTGACCAAACGGGAGCTTGTGGATCACCTGATGAAGGGTTTGTGTCACCTCTGTTAGCACCTGTACCATCTGGGTTAAAGTTACAGGTTTATACTCAGTGTGGGCTGGTTGCTTCTGGAATGTTCTATAACCCTGGAATAAGAACCCTTGATTTCTGCCCCCACTGTGCCATGCCTGTGTCAGGGAAGAGGTCTGGGAGAAGTAATTGCATCTTTGGAAAATGTTGGCTTTTGCTGGGACAGGATACCACCACAGACATGTCCTGTTATCACTTTGTGGGAAAAGCAACACACCTCATGGTGGATGGTTGAGAAGAAAGAGAAAGCGGTATGTTAAGAGAAATGAAAACCTCTTCAGGAGTAATGTGGCTAGCTATCACTGAGTCAATTCTGGACTCTTGGAGATCCCATGCACTTTGGAATCAAAGGGCATCTAGTCAGATGGTTGCATACTGGGCTCCTGTGAGCCATAGGGTTTTCCTAGATGGATTCTTGGAAGTACATCGCCAGGCCTTTCTTCCTGGCCCATGTTAGTTTGGAAGGTCCACTGAAACCAGTTCAGCATCATAGTAACAATCAAACTCCCGGGGACAGATACGCGGTAGCTGCTGAACCACCAGAGGTGCACTGGCCAGAAGTCAAACCCTGGTCCCTTGCATAAAGCCCATTCCTGTTGAGTTGGTTCCAACTCATAGCCACCCTCTAGGACAGGGTGGAACTGCCCTGTAGAGTTTCCAGGGAGCGCCTGGTGGGTTTGAACTGCCAACCTTGGGGTTAGCAGACATGGCCTTAACCACTGCACCACCCAGGTTCCTGGGTCTCCTACATGGGTGGTGAGAATTCGGCCTTTAAAGCACCGCTGCCTCTTTCAGGTGCCATAGCTGCCACTTCACTCTGACATAAAGTTCACTCAGTCAGGGGTCCCCTGTGTGCACAGGTGTCAAAAAATGCGCCTTGAGACTCTCTGGGGTATTCCGTTCTCAGAAACTGTTGAGGGGCTAGTGGAGTGTACAGCTGGCCCTGCTGTTTGCTGGGGTCCTAGTAACTCTGTAAAATGTCCTTGTCATCCTCTGCCCCTTTACTCTGTGCCCTTCCTCTACCATTTCCCCTGTGACCTGGCCTTCTGTCTTACGTGTAGGTGTTGATGTGTTTCTTTGCTCCTCTCCCCGCTAGCCTATAAACCCCGTGAGGAAGGGGACTGTCATCTGTTTATTTTATTTATGGCTCTAAAATGTATGTAACACATTTGCCACTTCAGCCTTTTTTGCGCCTAGAATTCAGTGACATCAGTTATAATGAATCACGTCATGAACCCATCTCCAGCTTCCACTCCCAGATTTCTCATCACCAGAAACAGGTACTCACGCTTTCTAAACAGCGGCTCCTCCTTTCCCCTCCTGCCCAGCCCTGGTGTCATGGACCGAATTGTGGTCCCCCCCAAAATGTGTGTCAGCTTGGCTGGGCCGCGCTTCCTGGGGTTGTGTGGTTGGCCTCTGTTTTGTGATCTGATGTAGTTACTTGTGTGGTAAACACTAGCCCCAGTGACGTTAATGACACAGCATTAGAGGTCGTTAGGTTAATGAGTCAGAACTTGGTCTAAGGGATTAGGTTGTATCTTGAGTCACTTCCTTCTGATATATATGAGATTTGACAGTTAAGTCTGTGGACTTAATCATTCTAAGTGCTCCATACCTCACTGCTGAGTATCACTGCGGTCACCTTCAAAGTACTTCTCTTGGGAAGCTGTGCACCCATGCCAGTGCCTAGTCTACACCTCAAAGCAATTTTGGAACCCTTTCTGGAATGGCCATTGTACATGGTGACATGGTGGCATGTTCGTGATCTTAATTCTCTAGTTGTCTGTGAGGGAGTTTTTAGCCAATAAACAAATAGCTGTATTGGACCTCCCTACTCACCTGATCTGATTCCCAGTGTCTTTTTTCTTTATCTGAAGAGAAAGGAAATATTGAAAGGAAGACATTTTGATGACATTCAGGACATCAAGAGTAATACGACGACAGCTCTCATAGCCATTCCAGCAAAGAGAGTACCCAGATTGTTCTCAAGGGTGGGCTAGTTGCTGGTGTTGGTGCATAGCTTCCCAAGGGGAGTACTTGGAAGGTGACTGTAGTGATATTCAGCAACGAGGTGTGTGACTGTAGTGATATTCAGCAATGAGGTAGCAGAGTGACAGGTGGCTTTGCACAGCCACCTGTGTGGCACTTTTTCTAGGATGAGTTCACCAACTTAACTGGCAGTCCTTATAAAAGAGAGACTACAGGAGAGAGGCAGAGGGCCCTCATGCCACCAAGAAAGGAGAGTCAGGAGAAGAGCATGTCCTTTGGACCCAGAGTCCCTGCACTGAGAAGCCACTAAACCAAAGGGAAGACTGAATGCTAAGGACATTCTCCCAGAGCTGGTAGAGAAAAAGCCTTCCTCTGGAGCTGGGGCCCTGAATTTGGACTTCTATCCTCCTAGACTGCCGAACAGTGAATTCTGTTTGTGGAAGCCATCCACCGGTGGTATTTCTGTGACAGCAGCACTAGGTGACTGAGACTTCCACCGGTGTTATCTCTGTGACAGCAGCACCAGCTGACTGAGATGTCCAGTGACCTTCCCTGCTGTCCCTATCTCTTGGTAGCAGCTCTATCCAGTGCCCACAGTAGCACCTGGCAGGAAGAAGCGATTCCATGAGTATTTTTTGAAATAATTAATGAACACTTTGAGTATCCCTAGATGTAAGGATGGCTTTCCCCGTGACAGTGTCCGAGTTGTCAGGGCAGCATTCTAAAAATGCTGTCCCTGTCACCCTTTGCTGCCCTTGGAGGCACCTGTTCTGAGTGATGTCTTGTTGAACAGGTCGTCTATCCGACGAGGCTCAGAAAAATCTCAGCCCCTAAGCAGCTGTGCCTTCTGCCGGGATTTGTCAGGGAAATCAGACAGGTAGCAGGGTGACAGGTGGCTTTGCACACCCAGGGGGTACTTTGTAGCATTGTGGGACTCAGTGGGCCCTTGGCTCTTCCCTGAGAAAATACATCAACACTCGACAGATGGGAGAAGTTGCTATTTGCAAACATACATTTTTTTGGGATGCTTCCCATGGAGATCTATGGAGGTTTGGGTTCTGTCTGTTTTACTGTAATTTTTATCACTCTCCGAAGCCAATCTCTTGCCAAAGCTTTCTGGAGTCTGGCTGGCTTCTCTTGCCCGTCTCCCGGGCCTAGATGGATTCAGATCTCCCTCCACACCTCACCTCTGCTGCTCATCCTCCTAAGTAGGTTCTTGCTGTCTTCATCCCGCCCCACGGCCCCAGGGGAAGCGCCAGCGCCTCTTTCTGCGATGGCCTGTCTCTCATCTGGAGGGGCTGCTGTCTTGAGCACCGCCTGCGCTTTCAACGGCCTACCTGGGTGGACCCGCGCCAGCTCAGCGCCTGGGCCGGGAGCCACGGTGCCGAAGACGAGACAGCCACCCCCGGGAAGGGTCACTGTCTCCACTGGGGGACTCGGGCAGGATGAAGTTCATACCCCAATAGTCCGTCGGCCTGCCTGGAGCCGAATAAGGGATTTTGGGAGTTCCTCAACGTGACATACCGTGAACAGCCAAAAGAAGCAACCAGTTCAGCCTCAGAAGGAACAACCAGAATGTCCCGTAGAACATAAAGGGACAAACTGTGGCAGGCTTTCTCTGGACGTGTCTGCAGGAAAAGACCAGTTTCTAGGATAGGACAGCCTGTGTCCGAAAGGAGAAGACCGACAGGCACGGAGAGACCCTCTGCGAGATGGGTTGGCCCAGGGGCTGCCGCACGGGGCTCCAACTTGACAGCTGTTGTGAAGTGGGTGCAGAACCGGGCAGTGTTCCCTTCTGTTACGTGGACGCTCACCAGGGTCAGACAGCTGGTCGCCGGCTCACTGTGACAGCCCAGGGAGGAAGTGAGCGCGACTATTTGCTGTGAACACAAGGTGCAACACTACTGACTATGATAAAGAAGACACTTATGGAGCTCTATCTGCTAAGCTGTGTCCTCGATGCTTTGTTGCGTAAAATGATACAATTTGTCCCTCAGTCCAGCCTTTTGTGGCAGACACTCTTGTCCCCACTTTGCAGATTAGGGCAAGCAACAAAACAAAACAAAACAACCCAAATCCAGTGCCATCAAGTGGATTCTGATTCGTAGTGACACTATAGTGACCCTGTAGGACAGAGTAGATCTGCCCCATAGAGTTTCCAACTGCTGACCTTTTGGTCAGCAGCTGTGGCACTAACCACTGCACACCAGTGTTTCCATTGGGATGAGCTAGTGTCCCAGTTCACCCAGGACTCCAGATTTTAGCAATGGATGTTCCAAATCCTGAGAAACTCCTGAGGGAATGGGAAAACCAGGTTCAGAGTTTAGAACCCTACTGAGGGGTGTGACGTACAATCATTAAATCAATGCCATAAGCCCTAGGCAAAAATAGGATTTGGCTTGGGTGGCTTCTATGCGTGGACCTGGACAGGCAGTTGTGGTGGGGCTTTTCTCATTCCCTCACCCCAGTCTGCTAGGTTGACAGTTTTGCTCAGAATCCAAAGTGTGAGTGGCGACGGGTGTCTTCCGTCTTTCCCTGATTGGCTGTGAGCTCAGAGGCACGCGCCAGGTGGCAGGTCAGCTCCCTCGCAGGCAGGCTGGTTAGTGCAGCCAATATGTATAGCTGTCCAAGAGCCTGGACATCCTCCAAACGAAGCCCTCTGCTGTTGAGTCGATTCCAACTCACAGCGACCGTGTAGAACAGGTGGAACTATTCCATAAGATCTCCAAGGAGTAACTGGTGGATTCCAACTGCTAATCTTTTGGTTAGCAGCCAGTGCTGAAAACGACAATGTCACCGGGCTTCCAGGAGTCTGGGATGTATGTACGTATGTATACAAAACCAAACCCGTTGCCACTGAGTCAGTTCCAGCTAATGACGTAGAACTGTTCTGTAGAGTTTTCGGGGCAGCGTTTTGCTGTGATGTGTATGAATAAAGTTCCTGTGAGTCGGAAGCAACTCGACATATAACAACAAGAACAGTATTTTTTTAAAAACATTTTATTATACTTTAAGTGAAAGTTTACAATCCAAGTCAATTTGTCGTACAAAAACTTGCACACGGCTATGTAATTTTACCTGCTCTCCCCACACCATGACGGCACAGTCTTCCTCTCTACCCTGTATTTCCCATGCCCATTCAACCAGCACCTGTCCCCCTCCGCCCTTGCATCTCACCTCCAGACAGGAGCTGTCCTGTCAGTGTCATGTGTCTAGTTAAGCCAAGAAGTACACCCTTCGCCAGTTACCATTTTCTGTCTTAGAGCCCAGTCCAACCTGTGTCTGAAGAGTTAGCTTAAAGAATGGTTTCATTTCTGAGCTAACAGAGTCTGGGGGCTGTGTGTCTTCTGGGGTCCCTCCAGTCTGTTGAGACCATCAAACCTGGTCTTTTTAATACAGTTTGAGTTCTGCACCCCGTTTTCCTTCTGCTCCATCAGGGACTCTGTTGGGGCCGTCGTGGGTGGTGCTGGGCACCATCTAGTTCTTCTGGTCTCATGCTAATGTGATCTCTGGACCATATGGTCCTCTCTAACAATAATGGTCCTTATGGAAGCAGATTCCAGGCCTTTCATCTGCAGCTCAGCTGGGTGGCTTCTAACCACTTTTCTTTAGGTTAATAGCCAGTCACAAACTGCTGTGCTACCCACGAGACTGTGTAAATGTGTCTACACACAAGGACAGACCGACTGACACAGACAGACACATGAATTATATAGTGTGGTACTGTGTTAAATGTAAGGGTGATGCGTATGGTTAATGTGCTCACTTGCTAAGAAAAACGAAGTTTCGATCTATCTGGAGGAGCCTGAGAGAAGGACTTGGTGACCTGCTTCTGAAAAATCAGCTGCTGCCTGATCTTGCACCACGCCCACAATCGTTTTTATGCTTAAGACAATTGTTGTGGCCACTGTGTCAATGCATCTAGTCGAAGGTCTTCCTCTTTTTAACTGACCTCCCACTCTACCAAGCCTGATGTCCTTCTCTAGGGACTGATCCTTTCTGACAACGTGTACAAAGTACACTCTTGCCATCTTTGCTTCCAAGGAGCACTCTGGCTGGACTTCTTCCAGAACAGATCTGTGGGTTCTTTTGGCAGTCCGTGGTCCATTCAGCATTCTTCGCCAACACCACAATTCAAAGGCGTCAGTTCTTCTTCTGTCTTCTTTGTTCACAGTCCAGCTTCCGCATGCGTAGGATGTGATTGAAAACACCATGGCTGGGTCAGGCGCACCTTAGTCTTCAAGGTGCCGTCTTTACTTTTCAGTACTTTAAAGAGGTCCTTCGCAGCAGATTCTCCCAGTTGCAATGTGTCTTTTTGGTTCATTGACTGCTGATTCCGTGGGTGGTGGTGTTTGAGTAGCTGGCTCTGTCAGTGGGAGAAGCAGTGAGCGCTGAGAGCTTCTCTGAGCACCTCTCGTTACTCTGCTGTTTATTGCGGCTCCTTCCTTTTTCACTGGAGGCAGCAACATCTGTAAAGAGGAGAGGGAGGGCGCATTTGAACCCGCCGTGGAAGCTGGAGGTGCGTGTCTTCTGTACCGCGCCCAGCAGTCCCTTAAAGCCTGCTTGCTCACCTCCACTGCTCCTACAGAGTGAACAGAGATGTTGAATTAGAAAAGAAACACCTGGCACTTTGGCCTTGCTTATTACGAAGACTTCCTGGAGCTGGACAGCTTTTCCCCAGCCTCTGCTTTGTCCCCATGTGCGCTGGAAAGGGACATCAGGAGGGAATGGAATGAGGAAGTGCCTAGAGTGGAAGCCGGCTGTGAAGTCTGACATCAGACTGTCCTGGCGTTTTATCTAAACCCTGCTGGAGTGAACCCAAACGGCACTATCAGTTGTATAGTCTGGTTTTCAGCTGGAGCCGCTGCTGCTCCCGGTTGGAGGTCCGGCTTGCTTCATTCAACTGAAACATTTAAAGAGAGAAACCAGTCCATGGCCCTGGGGCTATGGTGGTTAAGGGCTGCAGCTGCTCCCCAAAAGGTCAGCAGTTCAAACCCTTCAGGGGCTCCTCGAAAGCTCTATGGGGCAGGTCTACTCTGTCCTGGAGGGTCACTATCAGTTGGAATCAACTCGACCACTGTAGGTTTGGGTTTTTTGGTTCAGACAGGGACCCAGCTCCCAGTTGGACATGCATGTTTGATAAGATGAGTAAAACATCCTTCTTTAGAAACACTTCTCCAGGTTTGGGAAAGGTCATTCCTGCAGGATGCCACGTTACTCTAATAAACACTCAAAATGTCTATGAGCCACAATAGCAATGTGAAGCCCAGCTGGGGGTCATGAAACTTGAATTTCTCTCTGGAGGGCATGTGCAAAGCGGCCGTTGGACTGCTACCTGGTTCTTGATTCAGCGATGATTTTTCCTGGGTGAGATCATCCCGAGTGAAAGAGGGGGACCTTTTTTATCCCAGGACCAGGAAAGCAAGGAGCGAGGACCCCAGGGTGTGTGGAATCGCCCAAAGTGCTGTGTCTGCCGACTACAAGGCCGGCAGTGTGAATCCTCCAGGTGCTCCTCGGGAACTCTGTGGGGCGGTTCTACTCTGTCCTGTAGGGTCGCAAGGGGCTGCCGTCAACTCGACGGCGCTGGGTTTGGTTTCTAGCTGGTCGTCAGACTTGAATCGTGTCTTTTGTGTGTCAAAGGGGCATGTTACTGGTCAGTGCAATTCTTTTAGGGAAATGTACAGACATGAATAATAGAAATCAGTCCTTTTCCTATGACCGCCTGTATCTGTTTAAGCCAAATGATAAATATGTATGATATAAATGTGGTAAATAATAAGAAGATATAATTTTAAAAAGTATTTGATATGAATATATTTTAATGTATATGATATTATATTTTAATATTTATATTTTACATTTATTTTTATATATTTTATATTTAATACTTGTACTTTATATTTATTAATAAATATAGTTATATCATATGTATTTTTAAATACCTCTGTGAGTACATTGGACTGAGTATATGATTATGTTAAAGCAATTTTAGACCATAAATTTAAAAATAGTTTTGATATAAATATATACTCTAATTTGATTCAATATATCCTAATTTAAATGATATAAATATGAGATAAGCCAAGTGCCTTCAAGTATATCCTAAATGATGTGATATAAATTATATAAATAAATATGACATAAATGTATAAATACATACTAATACATAAATATATGACATAAATATGCCCTAGTGTATTTATATCATATATTTTTTCAAAATTTTTTTTGTACTTTTGACCAAGTATTTAGCATTTTGGAAACTCTGGTAATGTAGTGGGTAGGAGTTATGTTTGCTAATCAAAAAGCTGGCAGTTTGAATCCACCAGGCACTCCTTGGAAATTCTATAGGGCAATTCTAGTACGACATTCAGGGTGCTCAGAGTCAGGATCAACTTCGCAAACAGGTGTGATGTTTCTGGTTTATTTAGAATTTTAGAATTCTTTAAAACCCTGTCTTGACCCATGGGATGTAGAGCTCTATGGTGACCCTGACTGGTGACTCTCTCCTCGCGTCTGTGGCTGTAGGAACAGTCCTCTGTCTGTGCTCCCCTCTGCCTCAGGACTCCTGGCTTCTCAGCCTCCCGGCATTGCTTTTTGCTCTACCTGGGTACCACCAATGTCTTTGCATCTCTTGGACTGGCCACACAGTGTTAAGAAGATGCCATGTGGAACCGTTAGCAGTTTTACCTTCGTGGTCTTGAGTATCATTTAACAGCCAAGATGGGGTTTAACTGTGAAAGACAGAGTATGTGTACATGAATGTGTGTATGTGTAGGTGGAAATCCTGGTGGTGCAGTGGTTAAGAGCTATGGCAGCTGACCATATAATCGGCAGTTCCGATCTACCAGGCATTCCTTGAAAACTCAGTGGGGCAGTTCTACTCTGTCCTATAGGGTTACTATGAGTTGGATTCCCTTTACAGCACTAGGTTTGGTTTTTTTCTGTGTAGAGGTGATTCCTCACAATTTATGAAATCAGTGTATGGTTTAGAAAAGTCTGTTGGACATCTTGACTTCCCTTGTGTGTTTTGCTGTGGTAGCCATGAGTTTCTTCAACATGCAGCAAGGCATTTTTACTAGTCTTTGGGGAATGTGAGCTTCTGCATGTGTGGTTTGGGATACAGAGTTGCATTTGTTAAGCTGTGCAATTGCTGTTTGTTGGTGCTGCCGTGGCCTGTCTTTGCCAGGCCCTGGCTCTGACTCACGGGGTCTTTGTGTGTGAAAATCTCCAGGTGATGCCACTTCTTCTGGACTGCTGGTGTGTCAGAGTCCATTGTTGGCGCTGTCATGCTGGTCCATCTCACTGAGGGCGTCCTTCCTCTCCTTCAACCCTCTGCAATGTCAGGAAACCCTGGTGCCTTGGTGGTTGGGTGCTATAGCTGCTAAACAAAGGTTGGCAGTTCAAATCCACCAGGAGCTCCCTGGAAACTATGGGGCAGTTCTGCTGTGTCCTCTAGGGTTGGTACGAGTTGGAATTAACTCGACAGCAACAGGTTTGGTTTCTGGTTTTCTACTTGGTCGATCGTAATGTCATGTCTTAGCGTTTGGTCTTTCCTGGTGATAGTCCAAGAAAGGTGAGCCAAAGTCTCTCCGTTCTGGCTTTTCAGAGGAAGGTTCTGGCTGTATTTCTCTAAGATCGTTTGTCGATTCTTCTGGTGGTCCACTTCGATTCAGTGCTTGCAGTGAGCCTGGCTGGGGCTGGCTGGCTCTAAAGCCTCAGTGTGGTCCAGGCCTGGCAGGAGAACGGCTCCGATTAGCCAGTTCCTGCGGTGCCGCCCTGCCCCTCCCTGAGGTGACTTTATTCTTGTTCCTTTTCAGCTACGTTTGGCTCCCGGGCTCCTGGGATGTGAGGACAGGACAGGACAGTGATTGTTGCCTGTTGCCTTGGGACACGAATGCTTCTGGAGTCAGAACTCCTTTTGGCATTGAAAACAGTAAATGTCACGTTGGGAAAAAGCAGGTCTGAGACTTCTTTGTGGTGGAAGGAAAGGTCACCCAAGGCTGGGAAGGGAAGGGAAAGGAAAGAGAGAAAACAGCACAGGGTGTCTCCTTTCCTCAGCTCTTCTCTCCATGCTCCAGGAAGCCTCCACAAAGTCTGTTTTTAGATTCATTCCACATGTGTGGGTTTAGGTGGAAACCCTGGTGGTGCAGTGGTTAAGGGCGATGGCTGCTAACCGAATGGTGCTCGTTGGAAACTGTATGGGATATGGGACAGTTCTCCTCTGACCTATTAGGTCGTTGTGAGTTGGAGGTGACTCAGTGGCGATGGGTTTGGCTTTTTCGACGTATGCATTATTTTCTTAATTGAATCCATTTTTAGATTCATTTCTTAATCTAAAGCTGGCTGTACTGTGACGTGCAAAAGCTGACCAATGGAGAAGGGAAGCTTCTCTGCTGTAACTCTTTGAGAAGGACTCCTGAGTCATCAGAAGGTTGGTGTCCAGCTGCTAACCAAAAGATTGGGGGTTAGAACCTGTTACCCGATCTGGGTCCATGCCCTGGAGCCATCGAGCCGGTGAAACCCACCAAGTTAGAAAGAGGAAGAAGGTTTATCAGGGGGTCTGATCCCACCAGAGACTCGGCAGCAGCGTGGGCTGTTTTCCGTGGAGTCTCCAAAGACAGTTTTTACATCAGAGTTTCTGTATTTCAGCAAGGAATACTTCATGTTTTTACGCATGTAGCCCACAGATAGCTGTATACACCAGAAAATAGTCACAAGAAATTCTCTATTGAATGGCAGTTAGTTTGTTTATAACAGGCAAAGACAAAACTTATGAAAAAATTTCTCAGCTAGGGCTGATTATAGATTAGACCGTTGATAGAAATTTGGTCAGGTGACATCAGTGGCAGCACACATTAGAAAGAAGACCAATTTAACTGGACTTCAAGATAACCTGAATACTCTTCTAATCTTAACCCAGTATTGCAAGGACAGAGTAGCAGGGGCAGCGGCCCGGGGAACATGCTCTCAGGGGACATCGAGGCCAGTTGGCATAACTAGTGTATTGCTAGTAGAGTTTTCTATACCCTGTATTGGTGAGTGGTGTCTGGGGTCTTAAAAGCTAGGAAGCTGCCACCTGAGGCACACCAGATTGTCCCAACTCAACAGGGACAGTTGATCACCAAGGACCAAAACGACATGGGGAAAAGAGAACCCAGAAGACACGAAGACCCATGTGAATGGGTGACTACAACAATGTGGGACCGGAAGAACCAGGTGGTGCCTGGTCACCTCCAGTGACAGCCGTGATGGGGCTCACAAAATTGAGTCTCAGCGGCAACATGAGAAAAAAAGGAATGCGTCCTGAGAACTCCACTAAAAGACCACAGTTGATGGTCCGAAGGCCTGGGAGTGCCCCTGGGAGCAAATCCTGACACTAAAGCATCGCTTTTGCTTGTCCCTTGGAGAAGGCTGGTTGGCCTTTTTTAAGGCTGAGGGTGATGTAGGACTGGGGAGGATTTCTTTCTGTTGTACGTAGGGTCACTTTGCGTCGGAATGGACTCGATGGCATCTAACAAGGACAGCACGCCTATCAGGGCTTTTGTGCCGAATGCGGGGGGTGGGGGTGTCGGTGGGATGGGGCGGTGTATAGAGTTACTGTGCACGGCTACTAATCAGAACATTAGAGGTCTGGGTGCACCCAGAAGTGCCTCAGGAGAAAGACCTGGCAATCTCTGTCCCCTCAAAACCAGCAGCTGAAGACCCTCTGGAGTGCCGTTCACTTTCGCCCACGAGGGGTCACCATGAGTTGGAATCGCCTGGGCGGCAACCGGTTTTTTTACTAGGCTTTTGTGCACGTTAGAAAAAGACCTCCCCAGGGAGATCAGTTAAAAAAGGGTGCTCCCTCTGGACAGACCAGCTGGAAGGAGGTCCCCTGCTGTGTGGATGCAACTCCATGGGGCCTCGTTTGGCAAGCAGACAGCTTTCCAGGGGGAAAATGAACCCCCTCCACTGAGACACACAGGTTGGCAAGCCAGGGGGCTTGGGTTTGTGCCCTTCTGTCTGTGGAAACCCTGGTGGCATAGTGGTTTAAGTGCTATGTCTGCTAACCCAACGGTCGGGAGTTCAGATCCGCCAGGCGCTCCCTGGAAACTCTGTGGGGCAGTTCTACTTTGACCTCTAGGGTCACTATGAGTTGGACCCAACTGAATGGCAGTGGGTTGGGTTGGTCTGTGATGGGTGCTTTTTGGGGAAGGCAGCACCTTTACTGTGGGGGCAGGTGCAAGGATGAACTCAGCACCCTTTTGGTGAATCCAGAAGGCTGTTACTCTGTGTATGTCTGATCAGGTTCCTCTTGAAAGTGTTAGGATCATTAAGGCAGCGCATGCGCATGCACATGCGTGCGTGCGCACACACGCGCGCGCACACACACACAGAGTTTCTGGTGTTACAGTGAAGAAAGAAACCAAAACCAGATCACTGCCAATGAGTCGATTCTGACTTGCAGCGACCCTATGGCACAGAGTAGGGCTGCCCTGCAGTGTTTTGAGGAGCAGCTGGCGGATTCGAGCTTCCCACCTTTGGGTTAGCAGCTGAGCTCTTAACCACTGCGCCACCAGGGCTCTGTGAAGAAGGAGTGCTTCTGGAAAGAGTGACAGATTAAGGGGTTTGCGGCTTTCAGCTTTCAGAAGTCCCAAGTAAAGATCTGCTGACTCAATCCTGGTTTCTGTCTGGGAAAGTTCCTTTGGCACACTGTGAAGAATCTGGAGGCACATAAATCCAACTGTGTTTATGTCAGGGACACAAACACTCACAGGCATATGTTGGGGTCTTGGGGAAGTGCCCCTCGTGGGGTCTCAGAACCTGTGACCTCCTGTCTCGAGCCATAATTCGTGCTGATGGATGGGCCCGGGGCTCTGACTTCCTGTGTGTTCAGCGCTGCAGCTGTTCAGCGGGGTCTGCTGCACCGCGCTGCATAAGACTGGAGACGAAGCCCCCAGGGTGCTCACGCCCCACTGGCCTCTCCGCCCAGTTCATCCTGTGGACAGACAATACCCGCCCACTGCTGTCAAGTTGATTACGACTCATAGCAACCCTGTAGGTCAGAGGAGGACTAACTGCCCCCTAGAGTTTCCAGCGAGCGCCTAGTAGATTTGAACTGCCCGCCTCTTGGTTAGCCACCATAGCGCTTAATCACTGTGCCACCAGGGTTTCCGCATAGTCAATAGTGTGGTCATTTAATCAGGGCTTTGTAAACAAGTAAAAGCCAAAGCCTTTGATGAGAGTCTTTCTTCTTCTGGGAAAGGAACTTGGTGGTTTGGGGTTTCTCTGTGTGAAATCGGAGATGCTCATCCATCTCTGCGTGACAGCGGAGATCTCAGCATTGGTAGAGGAGCTTCTGAGGGGTCACAGACAGCTGGGTGGACCCCACCCACCTCACGGTGCCAGGTGGATGCAACCTTTCTGGGGCAGCCGCTCTGCGCGGCTTCTGTCTTTGGAAGGGCTGTGAGGTCGGCCTTTGTGGTCCTTGGGGGTCACTAGGGTGCTGTCATCCTGATCATCCTTACCGGAGTGCCTGGGGTAAAGGAGGGGGTCTCTCTCACGCTGTCTAGTGTTGTTGTCTGTTAAAATCCGAACCAGCTGCTGCTGAGTCTACTCGTGTGTGACCCCGTGTGTCAAGACAGACAGACGCTTCTTGGGGTTTTCAGTGGCGGAATTTTTGGAAGTAAGTCACCAGGTCTTTTCTTTAAACTTAAGCATGGCAGCAACACATCACCCTCCTTGGACAGGTGGTTGGTGGCTCTGTGCATGAGGTGCGTTGGCTGGGAATCCCACATGGATCTCCCACCTGGATCTCCCACCTGGAAAGCAAGAATTCTACCATGGAACCATGCCTAAGGGACACAAAGCTCAAATCAAACCCACTGCCATTGGGTCAATTCTGACTCACAGTAGCCCCTACAGGGCAGAGCGGCGGCCCTGTAGGGTTTTCAGAGAGTAGCCGCTGGACTTGAACTGCCGACCTTTTGGTGAACAGCTGTAGTAGCTCTTAACCTCTGCACCACCAGGGCTAAAGGACACATTCAGCTATATGGAATCATTAGGATGGTCCACACAGGTACCTGTCCTTGGATTTGTTTACAGGACATTCAGGAGATTTGCATGTGGCTTGGGAATAATTTACGTGTATGACTGGTGTGAACCCCAAAGGCCGTGTTTCTGTGTGTGCCTGAACACAAGTATCCTGTTGAAAGTGTTAGGATCACAGATGGCGTATCGGCACGTTCTGGTTTTCCCTTGTTACTGGTTTATCTCCTTTACCTTTCACTGGCCCTGCAAACGTCTTTTGACTCTGTAAGCAGAGAGCCAGAGACGCGCAGGGTAAACGGGGTGGTGAAGGGAGGTCAGAAAATGTACTGCCCCCAGCCAAACCACGCCATGCCACGCCACGCCACGCCAAACCAAACCCTGCTGCTCAGTTGATTGTGACTCGTAGTGACCCACAGCCCAGGCACTGGTATTTTCTGGGTTTTCTGTGGAGTACGCTGCCACATTGCTTGTCTGGTCTCGTCGCTCCTGGTCCTCATGCTCTGGTTTTCTGAGACATTCAGCTTCTCCCCCTCTTCCTCCAAGGATGCTATAATGATTGTCACGGGGTTGGTGGCTGCTGCACTAGTTAGGTAGAGCTGCAGTGACAAATGACCACAGTTATGGGAAGTCCAGAGTTATTTGGCCACTGGGGTTGTGTTCTCTCTGTCATCTCTGTGAGCAGACCCTGCTTTGCCTTGTCTCACAGTTATGGTAAGTCCAAACTCAGGTGGTCCTCAGGGCCGTGCTCCCTCTGATGTCTCTTTGAGACCCTCCTTGTCCCTTCTTGGCTTATGGCTGCTGCACTCCAGCGTCTGCTGTTCCCTTTGTGTCTTTTCTTACGAAGACGCCAGGCATGTGGCTATTTCAGTAGGGTTGCCCTCATGACCTCATCTTAACTTAAATTCAGCTGCAAAGACACCGCACCCCAGTAAGCTCCTCTTCACAGTTATAGGAGGTTATGGCTTTAACATAGCTGTTTGGGGGGCATGGTTCAGCTCAACATGGGGGCTTACAGTGCAGCAGCAGTTAACTTGGGGCAGAGGGATGTGGGAGACCAAGGGTAGCAGAGGCACACTGTAGCAATAGAGATGTCCCTGCTGGTGTTGGCCAGATAACACTGGCCCCTGAAAATGCAGACCTGGGTCCTGAGCCCCGCGGTGGGCAGTCTCCGTGAGGAGGCTCAGAGAGAAAGCCAAGGTGGCTCCTTTTCACCCACAGACCATGTCAGGGAATTCCTATTCGGCAAGATGATTCGAGATCTTTGGGTTATTATTAGAGCACGTTTTATAGTTCATGGTTTTTATTAAGGCAGAAATTGCTACACTGAACCAGTGTTTTGCAAGTTCACTTTCAGAAAACCCTGTCTCTTGTTTCTGAGCCCCTCACCCCATTGGGGAGCCCAGTGTTGAACTTTATTGTGGGGTGCAGTGCAGTGCAGTGTGACAAGGAATGGGGTAGAAGCTTCCAGAAGTGTGAAGACAGATGATGAGTGTCAGGCTGGCCATCTCTGGAGTGAGGAGTTTGGGAAGTTTGAGAGAGAGGGCAGTGTCCGTGAGTCATGAAAAAGACGGGGAGGAAGGCCAAGCTTCCGTCCCCAGAGGATCTGATCAATATGCCGAGATAAGTCGGTCAAGAGTCTCTGTAGGGCCTCCTTTTGTGAACTGATTCATTCTCTTTTATGGCTAGTGGTTACAGACAGCCATGGTGTGTGTTATGGTGGAAACAGCTTTAATGATCATAGGTTTCCCTTAAGTTATGACCTTCTTCCACATTTCTTGATACATACGTGGGTTGTTGTTCTGAGGTACCATTGAGTTGGTTCTGACTCGCAGCGACCCTGTGCACGACAGAACGGAACACTGCCTGGTCTTGCACCATGTCCACAATTGTTTTTGTGCTTAGGCCTATTGTTGTGGCCTGTGTGTCAATCCATCTCGTCGAGGGTCTTCCTCTTTTTCGCTGAGCCTCGACTCTACCAAGCATAACGTCCTTCTCCAGGGACTGATCCTTCCTGACAACATGTCCAAAGTCTGTAAGCCCAGTCTTGCCATCTTTGCTTCCAAGGAGCACTCCGGTTGGACTTCTTCCAAAACAGATCTATTGGTCCTTTTGGCGGGCCGTGATGCATTCAACATTCTTCTCCAACACTACAATTCAAGCGTCATTGCTTCCTCTGTCTTCTTTGTTCATTGTCTAGCTTTCGCATGCCTATGATGTGATTGAAAACACCATGGCTGGGTCAGGTGCACCTTAGTCTTCAAGGTGACACCTTTAGTTTTCAATACATATGGAAAGCTTGTTCTGCACTTGGTGCTGTTTACGAAATGCTTTTAAGGTCAAGGCCGGAGGTGATTTCCTGCTGAACTGGACCCACCTAAGTCCTTCACTTTTACATTCCAGAGAGAGCTGGTTGTCTCTGCCGCTAACCATTGTGCAGCCCTGTCCCCCTTTGCGGGTCTGCAGAGCTCCTTGCTCCTCCTGCTTCTGAGTCTTGGTGCCACATGTGAGTCCTCTGTCGTCCCAGCCCCATGTCTGGATATTTGCGGCTTCTGTGAGCCCCACCTCCATGTATACGAGGGAAAAATCCAAATCTGTTG
Organism: Heterohyrax brucei; assembly: GCA_028571685.1. Taxonomy (NCBI): domain Eukaryota; kingdom Metazoa; phylum Chordata; class Mammalia; order Hyracoidea; family Procaviidae; genus Heterohyrax; species Heterohyrax brucei. The sequence continues at coordinate 78,558,634 of CM053148.1, read as the reverse complement.
CTGTTCAGTCAATTCTGACTTACAGCAACCCTAGAGGACACGGTAGAACCATTCCATAGGGTTTCCAAGGAGCAGCCAGTGGATTCGAACTGCTGACCTTTTGGTTAGCAGCAGTAGCCCTTAACCACAATGCCACCAGTGTTTCTTAGCTCTTAACCATAAAACCAAAACCCAACCCACTGCTGTCGAGTCGATTCCAACTCACAGAGACCCTATGGGACAGAGTAGTACTGCCTCATAGGGTTTCCAAGGAGCGCCTGGTGGATTCCAACTGCCAACCTTTTGGTTAGCAGTGCTAGCACTTAACCACTATGCCACCAGGGTTTCCTAGCTGTTATCCATCTATATGTGTGTATATCACAAACAAAAAAATAAACACACTGCCGTCAAGTGAATTCTGACTCACAGCGACCCCATAGACAGAGTAGAACTACCCCATAGAGTTTCCAAGGAGCGCCTGGAGGATTTGAACTGCCTACCTTTTGGTTAGCAGATGTAGCACTTAACCATTACACCAGCAGGGTTTCCAGTGTGTATATATTTATATGTATGTATATATATTTTCATTTTTTTCTATTGAGGTGGAATTCATATAACATAATGAACCATTTTAAAGTGAACAGTTCACTGGTATTGATACATTTACAGTGCTGTACAACCGCCACCTCTCTGTAGTTCCAGAACTTTCTCTCCATCCCAAATGCAACCCCACATCCACGCAGCCGTCACTTGCCTGTTCCCCTTGTCCATAGCCCTGGAGCCTGCCGGTCTGCTTTCTGTCTTGATGGATTTACCTGTTCTGGGCATCTCATATAAACGGAAATGCGTGCCATTTTGTGTTTGGTTTCTTTCGCTTAACCTGAGTGCAAGGTCCGTGTGCATGTGGCGTGAGTACTGTCCGCTGTGGGTGGACGAGGAGCATCCGCCGTGGAGGGACTGGCTTTGCTCTATCCGTGTGCTGATGGCTGGACGCTGGAGTAGTTCCTGCCGTCTGGCTGTTGTGATGTTGCTGTGAACAGGTGTGTCTGTGTGCCTGTTGGAGGCCCTGTTGTTCTGTTCTTGGTGACAGCACTGCACTGCTTTCTGACTTCATCTCCTCCTTAACATGTCCCTTGGCCATGTTCTAGTTTGTTGATGCCGGTGATTGTGGAGCCAGCCCTGCCTCCTGGTGACCGTGTGTGACGGAACAAAACGTGCCTGGCCCTGCAGACTGAGCCATCGTGCTCCGTGGGGGTCTCCCTTGATGAGTTTCAGGAGTGGATTGCCAGACTTCCCTCCTAGTCTGTCTTAGTCTGAAAGTGCTGCTGGCACCCGTTCCGCCTCACAACAACACAAATGCCTCCATGGACAGACGGGTGCTGGCTGGGCACGAGGGGCACTGGCCAGGAATTGAGCCCGGATCTCCTGCCTGGAAGGCAAGGACTCTAACCATTGAACAAACAGACCTCTCGTCATTCTGGTGGGCTTTTTGTTATTTGTCCACCCCTGGTCACTCGCCACCACACTCCGTCATAAACATCTGCAAACAAACCCTAACTACCCCTCAGCTCGGCTCAAGAAATGCTGATTGCTTTCCTGTTACCCAGGAAACTTGAATGCCCATTCTCAGGCCCTGTGCTGTGGTCTCAGTTTCTCTCCCATGACTGCTGTGTTCTCTGGGCCAGCCAAGACAAGTCCCCTGTCCTCTGAGAGAGTCCTCTGTGTGGGCTTGTTTGCGTGTCTCTGGTCACTGCTGGGGCCATCTCCAGGCCCAGCCATGTGGCCCCGTTCTCCTGTGGTGCCAGCCTCGATTCACCCAGCCTGAAGCCGAGTCTGTCACCTCTGGTTCTGCCTCTCTGTCATGGATGGAATCGTGTGTCTCCTCCTGAGCCCCTGTCTGAGTGATCTGAAACCCTGGTGCACAGTGATTGGGAGCCCAGTTGCTAACCCAAAGGGTGGCCGTTTGAACCCACCAGCCACTGCATGGAAACCCCATAGGACAGTTCTACTCTGTCCTATAGGGTTGATATGAGTGGGAATAGGATGGCAGTGGGTTGGGCTTCGGTTAATGATCAAATAACCCACCGGCGGGCCAGCTGGGGCCCCCATCCAGACCACACTGTCCCTCTGAGCTCCAGAAGCCCAGCTGCTGACTGAGCGTCCAGTCCAGGCTGAATTGTGTCCCAGCCGGGCGACCTCTGGGTGTGTTTCTTAACCTGTGCAAACCTGAGTCCCCTCTGTGAAAAGGAACCCTCCACAAAGGCTTGCGAGGGTTCTGTAAGACAAGGCAGGTAAAATGATTCTCTGAGTCTTGCTTGTTCAGAGCTCCCCAAGTGAGATTCGTCCCCATTTGAGGTTTGTGTGACTTGATGACGGTGGCCTTTTTATTGGCTTTCACATGATGCAGTTAACAGCAAAATGGCAGTTGTCCAAATAGCTCATCAAGTCTGTTCTTACAGGCAGCTAAACTAGATAATTTAGACCACTAAGTGGATTTCCCTAGCCAGTCTGAAGGTTTACAAAGCTGAAGTTGCTCAGACAATTGCCTACATTTACTTGTCTGCGTATCTTTCTGTCCTTTGTTTGTTTCCTTTATCCCTCCCCCTCTTCCCTCCTCTTACTGCCTCACTCCCTTCTATCTCCCCACCCCTCCATCCATCCATTCATCTCTCCGTCCATATCCATCCATCCTTCATCCGTCCCTCCATCCCTCCATTGGTCCCTTCATGCATCCATCCCCCCCTCCACTGGTCCCTTCATCCATCCATCCACATCCATCCGTCCTTACCCATCCCTGCTCGTCTATCCATGGATCCATCCATCCAGGCACACATGCACCCACTCACCTTCATGTGTATATCAGTATGTGTATGTGTCTGTCTGTCTATCCACCCACCCATCTCATGGAGCCCTTGTGTTGCCTTGTTATTAATCATTTTTATATAGTGATAAAAATATATTCGGCATGATGAGATTAACATTGCTAGTTCACTTTAAAAAACAGAATAATAATCCAAGTGTCTAATTTTATTTTTCTCTTCATGGAGTGAAAGTAGGGTCTGCAACCAGTACATCTTGCTTCACGAGTGCTGTCCTGTGTCAGAGACCAAGAAAAACTCCCCCGCTTGACTTGAGCCTAATAGAGGCCCATTAATTCTGATGAAAGTCATGAAAACTGGAGCTTGGCCCAGATTCACAGTGTGGGACCCAGTAGGCTAAGAAATCACAAAGTGAGAATAATAATTGCAATCACCATACCCCCTCCACCACAACTAAAAAAAGATATTTCAGAATTTAAAATGTATTTTCCTAGCTAGCGATCACATTCTTTTAAACGGGAAACATCCCTTTGAAGGCTGCTCTCTTGAAATAATTCTTTCATTGAGCTTGACAGCATAAATATTCATGTTGCCGTATGTGTACATTTTATATTGTTTTATTAGTTACTTTTTGCCACTGAACTAGAAGAAGATATTTGCCAAGTTTTGACAGTACTGCTGAATTCAAAATGTAATTCTTGGTCAAGGAGATAAACTTATTCTTTAACAAAATAAAATACAATAAAATAAGTTGCTTTTCCAGCTAGGCAGTTGACTAAAGGGTGAATAAGTTTCTGTTTTCAAACAGTTGTGTGTGAACTCTTGTGTCCTGGATAGAAACAAAATTTTTTGCCACAGTGCGTCTGTCTGACCCTTGCCGGAATCCTGAGGTCTCTCTTAGATGAAATCCCTCGCCTCCCCAGTTAGTGAAAACCTCTGATCTTTCCTTAAATGGTTCAGAGATTTTGCTAAGCAGAAAACGCACTTTTACAACATGAGATCCAGAAGAATTTTGGAGAAAACAAAAAAGAACATTTCAAGCCAGTCTTCTAAAGCACAGACACAGACTGTATGTAATGAAGTGAAAGATTGTCGGTTAAAAATGACTGGTTTCATCTCTCACTCTTTTTGGATAGCCGGTTTTGACGATGGCACTCTGAAGTCATAATATTTAAGTAAACTAAAACAAGCCAAGCCGCTGAAAAAAAAACAGAGTATTTGGGGGTGGATGTGAGTGGGGCAGGAGGCTGAAATTAAACATGATGTCAGTTCTTCAGTAGGATGTGTGTGTCTGTGAGCTGTAACACCTTGCAAATAGGAGAGGGTTCTGGGGCTTAGTGGACACCTTTGTGGTGTAGTGGGTTCAGTGCTATGGCTGTTAACCAAAGGTTGGCAGTTCAAATCCACCAGGCACTCTTTGGAAACTCCAGGGGGCAGTTCTACTCTGTCCTGCAGGGTTGCTATGGGTCAGAATCAGCTTGGTGGCGTTGGATTTCGGGGCTTAATGATTGATAGATCGAGCAGGGGTCAGCAGCCTCTCTGTGAAGGGACGGATGGCAGATATTTCCAGCTTCGCGGGCTGTGTGGTCTCTGCCACCGTGACTCAGCCCTGCTGCTGCGTCCCGGCACCAGTCACAGACAGCAGCCACACAAATGGCCATGACTGTGTTCCGTGAAGCTGGATCTAGTGACGCTGATGTTCTGAAATCCCGTCATTTTCACCTGTCCATTGGCTTCCCCCTCCCCGCCCAACCACTTAAAATTGTGCAAAGTGGGTGGACTTGGCATAAACAGTTTCTACTCAGTGACCAAGGTGGCCAGTTTGGGCCCACCCGTGATGCCACAGAAGACAGGCCTGGCAGTCTGCTGCATGGGTGACATGTCAGGTTCCCGTGAACTGGAATCGAGTCGGTGGCTGCGGGTTTGGTGTTCTGGTTTCTGGCCCAGAACCGGGGCCAGCAGCCACTGGGGGGAAGGTCTCCCACCAGACTCTTACTACAAGACTTTGAAAGGCCTTCGCCACGTGGCATGTGGTACACGTCGGAGCTTCTGTGTCTCCCAGGAACCAGCCCAGCCACCCTTTTCCTGGAAGCGCTCGTCACAGCCCTGTCCACTGCTCCCATCGCGGCTGCTCGCGGCACAGGGCCGGAGGATGTTTTGTGCGTGTATTGGCGTCCTGGCGTATCTTTCATCTTACGTTTTTAAATTGTGCTTTAGATTCAGTTTTATGGAGCCAGTTAGTTTCTTGTTAAACAATGAATAATGCACTTTTTTGTGACATTGGTTGTCAATCCCATGACGCTTGTCACCACTTTCCCCTTCTTGGCCTCGGGGTCTCCATAACCAGCTTGAGAAATCTTGGTTGATTTTTTGTTCAAAATTTGTATCTGATACATTTTTACTCTTTCCATTGGGTTTGAAGTGAAATTTTACAATTGCGGTCAGTTTCTCCTACAAAAACTTATACCTGACCCTGTGACTGTAGCTGCTCTCCCCACACCGTGACAGCACACCGCTCCTCTCCACCCCGTGTCTCCCACATCCATTCAACCAGGTCCTGTCCCCCGCTGTTTGTTTTTCTTACCTCCGGGCGGGAGTCGCCCAGTTAGCCTCCCACATCTGCACAAGCCAAGAAGCGTACGCTTCACGAGTACCGTTTCATGTCTTACAGACCGGTTTAGTCTTTGTCTGAGGAGCTGGCTTTGGGAATGGTTTCAGTCCTGGGCTAACAGAGACTCTGGGGGGCCATGTCTCCTGGGGACCCTCCAGACGGTCATATCATCAAGTCTGTTCTTTTTACTAGAGTTTGAGTTCAGTACCGCACTTTTCTCTTGCACCATCAGGAACTCTCTTGTTAAGGACAGTCTTTGGCGGTGGCTGGGCACCATCTAGTTCTTCCAGTCTCATGTTGATGTGGTCTCTGGTACATGTGGCCCATGCTTTGCTGATTTTTTGATGTGAATTTTGCTTCAAGAAATCTTTTTGGGACCACCCTTGCGAGAAGTTTGTGTGTGTCTACTTTCTGCTGAACTTGAAAAGGTTGAACAAGCGGTAGAGAGTAGAAAGCGTGTTTATCTTGATAGCCAAAATTTCGGCATCACTGAAAGCAACTGAAGACAAGGAAACCCAAGTGACAGGTACGAGTATGCAAATAGCTGCTTCGTTTTTAGAGATCACCAGGAAGTCAATGTCCAAAATCGAGATGCAAGAGGCATGTTTATTTCTAGAAAAGGTAAAAACTTAAGACAATAAATACCACGGTCTGGATTATTCATGGATTCTGTATTTTTGATATTCTCCTTCTTGTTTTGTTGTTAGTTGGTGTTGATTCCAACTCATGGTGACCCTGTGTGAGCAGAGTGGAACTCGGCTCTGTGAGGTTTTTGAGGCTGTGATCCCTAGGAAGCAGGTCACCAGGCCTTTCTTCTGAGATGCCTCTGGGTGGATTTGAACTGCCAGCGTTTTGGCTCGTAGCTGAGCTCTTGACTGTTTGCTCCAGCTCATTACCTGTCATTTGTAACCACTAATCGGTAATTGTGGCATCTTCACTGTCCCACGCACATACATGCTTAGAGTCATGAGAAACTGGAATCACTCCCTGTGCCCCTTTCCAGCAGAGAGGGAACAAGGCACTTCTCCGCCTTCCTGGGTCAGCTGTCCTGCAGAAGCAGCTCTCGTGTTTCCATTCATTCAGGCAGGGGTCCTCTTCTCCATCTTCTCGGCGCCACATTGTCACAATTTTGTGATTTTAGCAGTGATAGTGCCGTATGTCTTTGCTAAGCGCAAAAAGGCCATCAGTGCCTCGTGGAGAACACAGGGGTGTTAAGATGTGCTTTGCTGTGTTACGGTGCTGTTGACTGTAAGTCCACTGGGAATGAACCACAGTGTGTCAGATAAGGCATCTTTAAGCAGAAACATGAATAAAACAAGGTCATGTGTCGCTGAGTTAACAAAACGTGGTGGCCAGAGACTCGCAAGAACACTGTGTTGTCCTGAAGACCCCTATTTCCATGTCCAGGAAGTCATGTTGGTGGTAACTTTCTAGAACACACCCACTGCTGTTGAGTCCATTCCAACTCATAGCGACTCTTCTGGGCAGAGCAGAACTGCCACATGGGATTTCCGAGGAGTAGCTGGTGGATTCGAGCAGCTGACCTTCGTGGTGGCAATCATAGCTCTTAACCGCTGTGCTGCCAGGGTTCCTTATAGGGCACAACTATGGGGAACACCTAGAACTGACTGCACGAGGTCTGACAGTGAAGTTTGCAGACTCATCCTAGAGGATGGGCTACACACCTCACCACTGAGTATCACTGTGGTCACCCTCGAAGGACTCCCCTTGGGAAGCTTTGCTCCGATGCCAGTGCCTGGTCCACCTTTCAAAGCAACTTTGGAACTCTTTTTCTGGAATGACCATCAGAGCAGTCATGGTATTACCCTTGATGTCCTTAATGTCACCCAAGTGTTTTGGCATTCAGCATTTCCTTTATCTTTGGGTAGAGAAAAAAGTCATTGGGGGCCAGGTCAGGTGATTAGGAAGGGTGTTCCAATACAGTTATTTGTTTACTGGCTAAAAACTCCCTCATGGACAACTAGACAATTAAGTTTGTGAACTTGCTACTGTGCACAATAGCTATTCCAGAAAGAGTTCCAAACTTGCTTTGAAGGGTGGACTAAGTGCTGGCATGGGTAAACAGCTTCCCTAGGACACACGTGACCAAGAAAAAAGAAAAAATGATTGACTTATACAATAACAATAACAATATTATTCTAGATTGCATTAATAGGAAATTAAGTATTACATGAATATTTGCTAGTTGAGGGGTTACCTTACTTCCACTTTCTTCCTTAGAGACGAACTTGCTGTTGTGACCAAGGCGAGTCCTTCAAAGGTGACCGTAGTGATACTCAGCAATGAGATATGTAGCACTCAGAACTACTGAGTTAGCGGACTTAATTGTCGGACGTTGTAGAATTGACTGTATATTGAAATTCATAAGCTGGCAAAGCATGGGACAGAGAAGAGAAGAAACCTAAATCATCATGTTTGCTGAAGAGGCCTTTGGGGATTGTTGCACGTGCATCGACTCAAGAAGCCACGTGGCCTCCTCACGTGAGTGTCGGCAGGTGTCCCTTCTTTCGGAGCCGATTCCTTTCTCATCCCTAAAACTTGTGAGTAGTTTTGCAGGGAGATATTTTATCTGCGTGTTAAAATTGAAGTGATTTGAAGAAAAACATGTTTTAAAAAAGAAAAAGGAATCAAGTGTTCCCGTCTTATAACCTCTCTCACCCAAGCGTTGTCCCTGTGCCTCCCTGCACCCACACACGTAAAAACACATGAGCACACATGAACTCACAAGCACACACAGGCACGCACATACACCTGCCTCTGCCAAGGTTCCCCGTTTCCTGCTTGAGAATTGCCGGCCCCTTCCGAGAGCTGCTAGCGGCTGTCAGTGGAAGCAGAGTGTTCTGTCTGCCCAGCTGCAGGGAGGGAGGCCAGGATGATTTACAGTGTCATTGCGGGAACACAAATTCTGCGTCGCTTCAGACTGACACCATTAATGGGCGTGTATAAATCAGAGGACAATGGAAAAAAGGTCTGGTTCTCCCTTCTGCTGCGTGCAGGCGCGGGGCCCTGCTCTGCTGTTTAGGGGGTGATTGAAGGAGCGGGAAGGAAGCCTGTGTTAACGAGGTGTGCGGAAGCCGTTTGCAGATATTTATTGAGGACCTCGCGTCCCCGGGTCACCCCAGTCCCGGGGTCTGGGAGACAGGAGGGATGATAAAGAGTTCTGTGCTCAGTTTAGTGAGGGACTGTTTATTATGGGTTGAATTGTGCCCCTCCTGCCCCCTACCCAAATGCATTGTAAGTCCTCACCCCAGTACCGATGGTGGAAACCCTGGTAGTGTAGTGGTTAAGTGCTACGTCTGCTAACCAAAAGGTCTGCAGTTCAAATCTGCCAGGTGCTCCTTGGGAACTCTGTGGGGTAGTTCTACTCTGTCCTCTAGGGTCTCTATGAGTCAGAATCGACTCGACAGCGCTGGGTTTGGTTTTTGGTTTATACCTGTGGTGGTGCAGTAAGTTAAGTGCTACATCTGTTAACCAAAAGGTCAGCAGAACGAATCCACTAGATGCTCCTTAGAAACTCTATGGGGCGGTTCTACTCTGTTCTTTAAGGTCACTATGAGCCAGAATAGACTCAACGGCAGTGGGTTTGGTTTTTTGATAAGGAGGAGATTATTTTTATTGAGGTTTGAGTTTCTTACCCAGAGCCCCTGAATCCTGGTTGAGTTTCTTACCCAGAGCCCCTGAATCCTGGGGCTGATGACAAAAGGCATGATATAACCCTCACTGTGGATTTGTGTGATCTCTCATGCTGTACCTGCATGGCAGATAAGAAGATGAAATGCTTCTTCGTTCGTTCGCTCAGCAGACTTTTACTGAGTGCCAGCCAGGTGGTACGGTGTTGGTGCTGGGCCGCTGAAGGAAAGGTTAGCAGTTCAGACCCACCTGTGTGACGTGGAAGAAAGGCCTGGTGATCTCCTGTAAAGATGGCAGCCACCAGCTGTGGAAACCCTGTGGGGCAGTTCTGTTCTGTCACATGGGGTTGCCTTGAGTAGGCATCAGTGGATGGTGCCCAACCCCCCCAGGTGTCACCATGAATGCTGAGTTAGGGAATACTGAATCATTGCCCCAGGGGGTGAATACAAGGGTAGCCTCCTTCCTGCAAGCCTCTGGTCACTGCGTTGTCTCCCCCCTCCAACATGTATCCTTGTTTTATGTGTGTTTCTGCGTAAAGACAATTTATTTAATGTACATGGTCTGATAATTAAGTCCACAAACTTAATTGTTCTAAGTGCTGCATACCTTGCTGCTGAATATCACTATGGTCACCTTGGAAGCACTTCCCTTGGGAAGCTGTGCACTGACACCAGCACTTAGTCCACCCTTCAGAGCAATTTTGAAACTCCCTCTGGAATGGCCATTGTGCATGGTGGCACGGTGGCCAATTGGCAAGCTTAATTGTCTAGTTGTCTGTGAGGGAGTTTTTGGCCAGTCCATGAATCACTGTCTTGGAACACCCCACCTCCTCACCTGATCTGGCTGCCAGTGACTTTTTTCTTTACCCAAAGATAAAGGAAATACTGAAAGCAAGACAATTGGATGACATTCAGGACATCAAGGGTAATATGACAACAGCTCTGATGGCCATTCCAGAAAAAGAGTTCCCAAATTGCTCTGGAGGTGGACTAGGTGCTGGCGTTGGTGCAAAGCTTTCCAAGGGGAGGACTTTGAAGGCGACTGTTGTGATATTCAGCAATGTGGCACTTTTTCTAGAATGAGTTTGCCACCTGAATTGGCAGGCCTCCCTCGCACATGGCTTGCATATAACTCACTGTATGCAGTATTTCTTTATTATAAAACGCTCACTGAGAAAGAGTGAACATTTTCCTGGCTCTGGGGAACAGGAATGTGAAATTCTTTGGCTTTCAGCCTTACAACAACGCTGTTAACTGTACTTGATTTATTTTTTTCATCGGTTTTCCTCTTGGGAGTCAAAGCTGACAAGTACGGAGACAGCTGGAGGTTGGGTGTTTTAACCATGTTCTCATGGATGGCACTTCAGGGGTCAACTGTGGTGGCCCCTGAACGCCAAGATAAATTAGACAGAGTCTCAACAAGAGCCTAGTCATTGCTGAATGCACTCTAATCCACGGAGACCCATGCATTTCAGATTAGTACTGTGCTCCCTGGGGTTCTCAGTGGCCAATTGTTTTGGAAGTCTGTTGCTAGGGCTTTCTTCTGTGGTGCTTTGAGATAGACTCGAACATCCAACCTTTCGGTCAGCGGTCGAGCCGACCGTTGACACCACGCCAGAATTCTAGATGTGGTCTCAAAAATCTTGTAGTCTGTTATGAAGCTGGGCCTTTGTGACTCTGTTCCCAAACCAGAGGAATGACTTTGGTTTTGCCTATTCTGGTTGGTGTCTCATGTCACCTGAGGGGCAGTGGTGGATCGGTGGTAGACTCTTGTCTTCCTTCCATGCTGGAGACCCGGTTTTGATTCTGGGCAGTGCACGTCACGGACAGCCACCGCCTATCTCTCATTGAAGGCATGGGTGTCATGATGGTGCACCCAACAGCTTTCGGGGGGCTTCTAGACTATGATGGCCTAGAAAGAAAGACCTGGCTGTCTGCTTCCAAAAACCAGCCGATAAGAACTCTGTGGACAATACTGATCTAATCCACAGCTGATCACAGGATTGGCGCAGGATCAAGCGACAACATTTCATCCTTTTGTGCACGGGGTCTTCACGGGATGGGGTCCAACTCAAAAGCAGTGGGCAGCAACCAAATCCCTTTATGCTTTTTGGAGTTGGGCAGATCGGACTGGACTAAGAGTTGAGCGTGACTTCAGGGCTGCTTTTACCTTTGTGGGTAATAAACGCATAGTGAAAAGGACGGAAGAAGAGTGCAGTGGATAGCCAAATAGGGAAGCCTCTGATGGGAAACACTGCAGCTGTGTAACCAGCGCCCAATTTGCTCCAGCTCCTTGCAGACACCTCTGTTTTTCACTTTTGGTGCCTTCCAGAGCTGACTTTTCTAGTTTCCCAACAGTGTGGTGGTCCCACGGTGGCAGCCTGAGGTTGGCTCACTGCAGTGGACCCAGAGCGTCCCCAGAAAGGGCCTCGCAACTTCCCGGGTGGGCATGGCAGGCTCTCCCCTTCGGAGTCAGCTCTCCCACTAGAAACCAGAGCCAGTACCCAGCCGAGAGTTCTGCTATTTTGTGGCCAGCCAAAATCCAAATGAATGTACTAATGAGCTCTGCTTGAGCACGGAAAGGAAACTTTTTCCCTTCAATTACAAAAAGACGAATTTTCGCAGCACAGCCGAGGGAGGTGCCTGGTGGGGAGCCAGGGGTCAGAGCAGCCTGTGTGACTACATCAACAACCCCGATTAACGGCCCCTGTAAAAGGCTGCGCAGTGTATTTGCTTGCTGGTGTGTTTCCATGTGAATCAGAGCTGCACTGAAATGAATTCTAAACCCGGAGAAAGGCTATTTTCTGCTTTCTGTTCAATAAGCATCCTCCACACGGGAACATGTTCCACTCGGGTGCATTCACACACACCCTTTCTCTGGAAGAAGGCGTGAAACCAATTTATTTTCCCCGGTTCCCACTGGGTCATGCTAATCACCGCTGTTTTGAGGCCTTCTCCACTGAATTCAGGCTGGTGTGCTGCCTGCTGGGAGCACCGGGTCCTCAGCCCCCGTCCCTTCCTTCCTGTTCTCCTCACACTTCCCCGGGAACCTTTTCCTGTGGAATTCTTTTCCTGCGGGGTCATCACCCTGATGTTATTTTTAGAATGAGATTTCCAAAGAGCACGTTCTATTACTGAAGGACTGTCGTGAAGGTTTAGACACAGGGGATGGCATTGTGCTTCTTCCAAGCCGCCCGTGGCTTCGCCCATTCCTGCCTCTGTGCACACACGAGTGCCTTCGTTCATCCCAGCGTGTTTGTTAAGTGCCACCCATGCCACCCCGTCCTGACGGTTGAGGTCAAATCTCTTCCCTCCTAGAGCTTATGTGGGGTTGGGTGGATTAGACGTGGGTGGTTCCAGTCTCAACCAGGCAGCTCTCTGTGGATTTAAAAGGCACAATGGAAAAGCTCAAGTGAGGGCATTGGACTGGGGGGCGGGGTGGTTCAGTGATGCAGGGAGACCCTGTAGGACAGAGGAGAACTGCCCCAGAGGGTCTCCAAGGAGTGCCCGTGGATGGGAACCACAGAGCTCTTCGTTGGCAGCCCAGCTTTAAACCACTGCCAGATCTGCAACGTCTCTCGAAGTGCTTGGAGATCCTTGCATCCTTCTTGGTGCACGCATGGGACCTGCGGACCCTGTCTAGTGCACTTGGGATACTTAATAAATGCTTGTGGACCAAGGAGAAATTTGAGTTTGGCCAACAGCGTTTATTAAGAAACCAACGTGTTCTAAGAAAAAGCCATGTGAACAGGTGACTACATCAACATGTGGCCAAAAGAACCAGATGGTGCCCGGCCACTACTAATGACAGCCGTGACGGGACTCACAATGTTGAGTCCCAGTGGCAACACGAGAGATAAAAGGGTGCACCCTCAGAACTCCAGTAAAAGACTGCAATTGATGGTCCGAAGGCCTGGGGCTTCCCCTGGGAGCAAATCGCCGAGACCTGATGCCGCCCCTGATTGTAGATCATTACTGAGGTCAACTCTTCTGATAGGAATGGATTGGACTCGGGGACTCAGAGTGACCCTATCATGTGCGCACTTTATGGTTCTTAGGCATCTGTAGGATGTCGTCCTATTGGCCTCTTACTAGAGGGGAGTGGAGAGGGTGGGGAGGAGGGGACAGGAGATTGTTAAGAGGATATGTCGTATATAGAACGGAAAGGAGGAGTGTGCTGTCACGGGGCTGCGGATAGGTAGGCCTGCAAATTTGAATTGTATTCTAAATTTTCACTCAATCACAATAAAAGAAAACAGAAAAGAAAAAGAAACCAATGTATTCCAGAAGGAATATTCCTTCTGGACTAGTTTCCATGTAACAAATAATTTAGTTGGTCAGAGCCCCTCATTCCCTGTGCGTCTCATTATGTAAAATACCACAGTAAAAAACACCTTTTTAAAGGGAAGGCTGTGGTCTTGCTAGGAACCCTGGGGCCCTGCAGGTGGTTAAGTGCTTAACTGCTAGCCGAAAGGTTGGAGATTCAAGTCCATCCAGAGGTGCCTTGGAAGAAAGCCCTGGCAATCTGCTTACAAAAAGTCCACCGCAGAGATTCCCATGGAGCACAGCTCTTCCCTGACCCCTTCCCTGGGGTCACTGTGAGTTGAGCTTGACGTGACTTTTTTTTTGGACTTGTTAAAATAAAGCATACATTGTATAATGTCTAACACATATATGTGTGTTCTTATGACATGAAAGAGTGGCCTCTTGGATCAGTAGATGTTCTTCCCTTCCGTCATATGGAAGATCCATTTTGCATCTGGCTTTCTGTTTGGCAGACTGGCTCCACCAACACCCTGGGTTTCAGATTAATGAATTTTAAAGGCAGCCGAGGGGGAGTCAGGATGAAGGGATGGATTAAAAATCCTGTGGACTCTGATCCTGTGTCGCCAGCCTCAACTAAGCCAGCATTTAAAGACAAGGAGAGGCTAGTCTGGTACTAAACCATCACCCGGAGGCTGAAGAGTGACTGTCTCCCAGAGACTCTGCAATGCCCAAACAGGGCTCAGACCTCTCTTTTTAATATGCAAAAATTGGGGGTCAAGGAAATGCAGGTTTTTTTTTTTTTTGCGCTTCAGTGCTTTTCACCCTTCAGATGGTTGAGTCCACGAAAGCACAGCAGCGGTGATAGCAACATCGTCCATTTCAGAGCGCCCAGTGTCTTCCAGAGGTTGTACCAATGCTCTGTGTCCATGTCCTAAGTCACCAACTACAGCAGTCAGCAGGTGTGCACCGTGACATCCTGTGGTCTCTTTGCTGTTGGACTTGCCTCCTTTTGAGTCACACTCTTCCCTGTGTTTTCTTTTCTTTTCTCCTGATGTACGAGGTCTAACAACTAAATCTGCAAACTGAGTGGTTCTGAGTGTTCCAGACCTCACTGCTGAATGTCACCGTGGTCCCCTTCAAAGTCCTCCCCTTGGGAAGCCGTGCACTGATGCCGGTGCCTAGTCCACCCTTCAGAGCAGTTTTGGAGCTTGTCCTGGAATGGCCAGTACACATGGTGGCACAGCGGCAAGTTCGCAAACTTCATTGTCTAGTTGTCTGTGAGGGAGTTTTTAGCCAGTCAACAAATCGCTGAATTGGAACACCCTCCCTGCTCACCTGATCTGACCCCCGATGACTTTTTTCTTTACCCACAGTTAAAGGAAATATTGAAAGGAGGACATTTTGATAATATTCAGGACATCAAGGGTAATACAGTGACAGCTCTCATGGCCATTGCCGAAAAAGAGTTCCCAAATTGCTTTGAAGGGTGAACTAGGCACTGGCGTCAGTGCACAGCTTCCCACAGGAGTACTTCAAAGGTGATCGTGGTGAGACTCGGCAAGGAGGTCTGGAGCACTTTCTCTAAGATGAGTTCGCAGACTTCCTTGGCAGTCCTTGCATCACGGAGGCTGTCAAGCCTGAACCCTCCTTCCATCCAGTGCCCTCTCTTCTGGAGGCGTTCATGTCTGTCCTTCCTCCTTTCTCATCCCCTAGAAAGGCGTTCATCACCTACGGCTGTCGCAACAAGAAGCACCACGACGGCATGGCCGTGAAGACAGAAGTTGAGTTTCCCGCAGTTCCAGAGGTGAATGTGGAAATCGGGGCCCCGGCCACGGGGACCCCACCTGTGAGCCTCTGTCCTCCTCTCTAGCGAGCACCAGCCCTCATGAATGCTCCCCTCCGGGGTGCTCTGTGTCTGTTCTGCTCTGTTTATACCCTCGAACGACTAGGGTGAGACCCTTTCCTACCCTACTGTGACCTCCTTAGCATGACAAGAGAACAGTCCTCTATCCAGTCATGTTTACCGTAGGAGGGTTAGGATTTCTACACAGATCTTGAGGTCGAGGGGATAGAAGTCTTCCTGTAGCAGGGGTCCCTCTCCTTTCATCCCTGCACGCTCTCCCGTCTGGTCTGTGCTTGTTCTGGGTCTCCTGGCCTTCGTCCACCATGGCCTCCTGTGTCTTCTGCCTCTCCATCACTGTTACTCTCAGCCCCACCCCATGGCGACCCCCTCGCACGTGGAACAAAAGGCTACCTGGTCCAGGGCTGTCCCACCCGTCGGGGATTCGACCATTGGGATCCACAGGCTTCGTGGATTGACTTTGAGAAGTAGATCACCTGGACTTCTTCCTAGTTCCCTTCAGCCTGGAGTCTCCACCGAAGCCCACTGATCATCCTAGCAGCTTACAGAGCCTCTGCTGACAGAGGGCTGGCGGCTGTGTTTGAGGTGCGTCAGTCAGGAATTGAACCTGTGTCTCCTACGGGAGGCAGGAATCCTACCGCTGAGCTGCCAGGGCCCTCAGTCATCATCTCTGATGGCAACTTTTCTTGAAAAGTGTGCTTTTTCTGTTTCTCCTCTTTCTCCTTTTCTTCACATTGACACTTCCCTGAGGAGGGGTTTGCTGGGCCCCTCTGAACCTTGCCACTTCTCTGTCATCACTCGGCCTGCTGTGGCCGGCTTCTCTGCCCAGGCTCCTCTTGCGTGGTTGTTGCTGTTGGGTGCCACTGAGTCAGTTCGGACCCACAGAGACCCTGTGAACAACCCAATGAAACCCTTAGCCTGGTCCCGTGCCATCCGCACCATCCTGGGCACGCTCGAGCCCAGCAGCCGCCATGTCAGATCTCCTAGTGGGTCTTCTCTGTTTTTTACTGACCCTCCACCAAGCATGCTGTCCTTCTCCAGGGTCTGGGCCCTCCTGACAACATGTCCAAAGTCTGTGAGACGCAGTCTTGCCGTTCTTGCTTCCCAGGAGCACTCTGGGTAGACTTCTTCAGAGACTGACTTCTTTTGTCCTTCTGGCCACCCATGGTGTAATCCATATTCATATCCTGTTAGATGGAGCCTACTAAACTTCTCTTAATACCACTTGGTGACAGCTTTCTTCTTTAAAGAAAGCGTTTTTCATTCAAACTCTCGTGACTAAAGCTGTTTATCTTTTCAGCCGCAGTCGCGTCACTGTGTGGGGCTTCATTCTCCCAGGTGGAATCAGATGTGATACTGCCTTTGGCTGGCCACAGATTCCCAAACCCCTGTCACTTGTCATAGATGGAGTCGATGCCATGGTTTTGCAGCCGGGAAACAACATCCTGTTGTCAGTATGGTTGATGCAGAGCATATATGTTTAGGGGATGAGGGAGAACAATCTTTAGGGGATGAATGAGAACAAGTCTGGTAGGTAGTGAACTTGGATTTGAAAATGGAGAGAGAGTGTCCTGGGAAATGTCCCAGAGGAGGTGGCCTCAGGGTTAGGTTTAAGATGGGGTTAGGGTTAGGGTTAAGGTTAGGGTTGGGGTCAGAGTTGGGGTTGGGATCAGTGTTAAGGTTAGGGTTGAGGTGAGGGTTAGGATTGTGATTGGGTTACAGTTAGAGTTAGGGTTGGAGTCGGGGTTAGGGTTGGATTCGGGGTTAGGGTTGGGGTTGGGGTAAGGGTTACAGTCAGGGTTAGGGTTGGGGTTGGGATAAAGATTGGAGTCAGGGTTAGGTTTGGGGTTGGTGTCTCGTTAATGTTGGTTTGGGATCAGGGTCAGAGTGTCCAAAAAAGAAAATGTTTTTCACGAGTCGGAGCTCACAGCTCAGTGAGAAGTTGGAAACGGCCAGCATTTTATGTTGAAATGGTGAGATGGTTTGAATTTACGAAGTTCCAACAACTTTTTAAGTCTGAGAGGACTGAGTTTTTTGCCATTGTCTGTGGAAACACTGGTGGTGTAGTGGTTAAGCACTGCAGCTGCTAAACAGGTTTGCCTTCCAAATCCAGCAGGTGCTCCTTGGAAACTATTGGGCAGTTCCGCTCTGTCTTGTTGGGTTATTAGGAGTCCTAAGTGACACGATGACAACGAGCTTTTGGTTTGTGGTTGTTCAGTCACATCTGCTTTTCCTTTGTGTGGGGGAAGTTGGTCCCTGGGTGCCCACCTGGCTCGTCTTGATGGACGAGCCTTGCTGTCCTGGGCTGATCAGGAAAACTTGCTTTGTTGTGACTTCGCTTCTTGCAAATGGCCCCTTGGGTGATTTTTGTTTGGCTCTTGGCCTAGGGGAGTCATTTCAACCCTTCTTTAAAATTCTGTCACAGACGTCTTAGCTTTCTCTGAGGGACTCGCTCAGAGTAGCTTCCTCAGAACAAGCACAGCTCGTGGCCAGGAGACCACAGGAGGGCCAGGGTCCTGGGGTTTTTTTCAGTGGAAGGCCTGGAGAACTGGCCGTGTCCAGGTCCCAGCTGCTCTGAAGGCGAGAGACTCTAATGACTTCCGCCGGGGCACATCCCTGGTGTCTTGGATTGCATCATGTTTGTCCTTGGGGAGGCTGGGGTCCAGGAAGAGCAAGAAGTGCGAGAAGCTGGGAGAAAGTTTGGGGACACTGGGTTTGTTCAGGAGGAGAAAGTGCGGGAAATGCTGCCCCTCACCAAGGACCTCTGAGCACCCCCAAAGCTGGCATGGGACCCCACTGTCCTGCAGCCTCCTGGAAACAGCACTTCTCTTTCTCTTTCTACTCAGAGGGCCCGTGTCATAGTGACTTGGCCTACCAACGACTGGAGCTTTCCCCAGGGCCCAGTGGCAGGGCTCTTGGATGTACAGAACCTGGTGTGGGCCTGTCCAGCTCTGTGGAGGGAGCCAGCGGAGATTCTCCCCAGGCCACACGTGGGCATGGGGACAGCCTAGGGAAGGGGGAACATTAAGGGGGCTTTGTCAGATCCCATGACACGGCAGCGGTGAAGGCGAGGCCTGAAGAGCAGAGAGCGAGATGCCACGGGTAACTGGTTTCTTCTGGACGCCAAGCGAACCTCCCAGCTTCCCAGAAACGTGTTCTTGACTAGCCGTGGCCCATCAACACCTTGTTCATTTTGTTTTCTCCATAGAAGGGCCAGGTGGTAGCGTCCCGTGGCACCTGTGACAAAGCCCTACAAACTTTGTCATTACTGCCCGTGACTATGGAAAGTCACTCTGTCTCTTGTGGTGCTGAAGGCCGAGACTCAGAAGGCCGTGGTCGCGGCCCCTGCAGGACTTGGTGCTGTAGAGGAGGATCTCGGCCTCCCTCGGCTAGTTCCTGGTGGCTGTAGGCGTTCCCAGCAGGAGGCCCGGTGGTACAGTGGTTAAATCAAGTGACTCTTCAAGAGAAAAGATGTGGCCGTCTGCTTCTGTGACGACTTACAGCCCGGGAGACCCTGTGGGACCACTGTGAGTGAATTGACTTGACGGCAGCAGGTGTGGTTCCTCGTAGGCATTCTTTGGCCACGTCACTCCCATCTCCCCTTTGTCACACAGCCTTCTCCGAGCTGTGTGAAGGGGGATCCGTCTGATCCCCCTCTGCCTATCTAAAAGGACACTTATCGTTGTAGGTCCCCTCCCAGACTAAAAAAAACAGAAACAAAAAACCAAACCCGCTGCCCACAAGTTGATTCTGACTCGTGGAACAGAGAGAACTACCCCATGGGGTTTCCAAGACTATAATTTCATTTATTTATTTTTGTAAATTTATATATTGTACTTTAGGTGAAAGTTTACAACTCAAGTTAATTTTTTATACGAGAGCTGTCTTTGGAAGTGGTTTCAGTTCTGGGCACCACGGAGTACGGCAGCTGTGTCTTCCGGTGTTCCTGCTGTCTTAGAACACGAATTCTGGCCTCTTTCTTTTACCAGAATCTGGGTTCTGCTCCCCACGTTTCTCCTGCTTCTTCAGGGACTGTTTGTCGTGTTCCCCGCCAGGATGGTCGTTGGTGACAGTCGGACACCATGTAGTTAGTTCTTCCAGTCTTAGGCTGATGGAGCTTCTGGTTTATGTGGCCAGTTTGTCTGTTGGCTCATATTTTCCTTGAGTCTTTGTGTTCTTCTTTCCACGGCTGTCATTTTTAGGGAAGCCGACGGCCCTATCTTTGGCCCGTATTTCAGAGTCATCTCATCTTGTCGAAATCTTTCATGGAATCCCAAATAAGGTCACATTTATAAGTGCCGGGGATTAGGAGTTGGTATCGGGGTGGCTATCACTCAACCTACCACAGGCAATTAAAGAGCAAAATAAATTAGCATAATTGTGTGATCTGGTAAAATGGGCAGAGCAGGTTACTGCTGGGCTTTTTCAGACTTGTTTATTCTTGGTATCTTAAGGATTTCATTGCCAAAGAGTGTGATTAAAAAAAAAAAAAATGCAACAGAGTCAAACAGAGACTAATTGCACTTTCCAGCATCCCTGCTGCCTCCATCCACGTACACCCCCCAACAGACATAGACACACAGACACGCAGACACAGACACAGACACAGACAGACACACACAGACACACTCACAAGGACTGACTCTTAAGTTGGTAACTCACCCCAGAAAAAGTGCTACATACCTTATTGACACATACCACTACAGTCACCTTCAAGATACTTACTTCCCTTGGGAAGCTATGCACGGATGCCAACGCCTAGTCCACCCTTCAAAGCAATTTGGAAACTCTTTTTTCTGGAATGGCCATCAGAGCTGTCATCATACTACCCTTGATGTCCTGAATGTCATCCAGATGTCTTCCTTTCAATATTTCCTTTACCTTTTATAAAGAAAAAAGTCATTGGGGATCCGATCAGGTGAGAAGGGAGGGTGTTCCAGTACAGTATTTGTTTATTGGCAGAAACTCCTTCACAGACAACTAGACAGTTAAGTTCACAAACTTGCCACCCTGCCACCAGGCACAATGGCCACTCCGGAAAAGGAGTTCCAAAATTGCTTTGAAGTGTGGACTAGGCGCTGGGTCAGTGCATAGCTTCCTAAGGGGAGTTCTTTGAAGGTCACCATGGAGCTTTCAGCAGTGAAGTATGTAGCACTTGGAACAATTAAGTTCCCGGACTTAATTGTCATGGCCTCATATCTCCATCACCCATCGGTCAATCTGTCCTGCTGTGGTGGCTTGTGTGTCCCCGTGATGCTGGATGCTGGGCCACTGGTGTTTCAGATATCAGTAGAGCCACCCATGGTCGACAAGTTTCATTGAAGCTTTCAGATTAAGGCTAGGAAGAAAGGCCTGGTGATAGTCTTGTGAAAAGTAGCTGTCATGGATAGAATGTGTCTCTCCAAAATAGGGCATGATTTCCAGTATTGTGTGGCTGTCGCCATTTTTTTCCCCCTACTTTTAGGTTAAAGACGATCAGAGTGGGATTGTGACAGCCTTGCTCAGATCACACCCCTGATTCAATGTCAAGGAAGTTTCCCTGGGCTGTGGCCTGTACCACCTGTTACAAGAGATGAAAGCAAACAGAAGCAAGCTAGGCAGGGGAGCCACATGCCACCAAGAAAACAGCCCCAAAGCAGGGTGTGCCCTTTGGACCCAGAGTTCCTACACAGAGAAGCTTCTGGTCCAGGGGGAGACTGATGACAAGAACCTTGCTTCAGAGCTGATGCACAGAGAGAGAGGTTTCCTCCAGAGCTGATGTTCTGGATTTGGACTTCCAGCCTCATTGACTGTGAGAGTTTGTTAAAGCATCCCCTTGTGTTTCTGTGACAGCAGCGCTAGGTGACAGAGACACCCACCTGTGGTGTTTCTGTCACAGCAGCTCTGGGTGACACAGTAGCAGTGAAAACCCTGTGGATCACCATGGATCATTGTCTGCTGTAGTTCTGGGAGATGAACCCCTGGTTGGAAGGCACTCGGGGTGTCAGTGGTCTCAGCAGTGACCTGGTGGCACCCAATGTCGTGATGGCGGTGCGGAGCCGGGCACTGTTTTGTTCTGTCGCATGTGGGGCTGCCATGAGTGGGGACTGACTCAGTGGCAGCGTGCCCCAGCAGTGCATCAAAGGACAGAGGGAAACATCTGGGATCCTGGGGCAGCACGCCCGAGGCCTTGGTCTGGTGGCTGAGAAAGGACTGAGAGGAAGGGCCAGGGTTGCTGCACCGTGGGCATCACATGCCCTTGGCCCTCTAACCATGCCCTGGAACTGACGAGGAAAGCAGCTTTGGACTCTCAAGAAGAGGGGACCGTGAGCAGGGACAGATCCAGAGAGGGGTGATGACCAGGCCCGGCCAGGGCTGGGGAGGCCATTTGTTCAGAAGGACTTGGTATTCGCTCTGACCTCCTGGCACCAGGCTGGACATAACCCTTTACTGAAATTCCCAGACAGCCATTCAAATGTGCTTAAGTAAATGCCATTCTTTCTCTTAATAAGTGAATCTTTTTTTTTTTCTCTCCCTTCTGTCCATTTAAAGGAAACCCTGGTGCCATAGTGGGTTAAGTGCTGTACCTGCTCACCAAAAGGTCGGCAGTTAAAATCCACCAGGTGCTCCTTGGAAACTCTGTGGGGCAGTTCTACTCTGACCTATAGGGTCGCTATGAATCAGATCCAACTCAATGGCAGTGGGCTTTTTTTTTTTTTTGGCAATCCCTTTTAAAAAAATCATTTGCTGTCAAGTTGATTCCAACTCATGGTGACAACTCCATGTGTTACAGAATGACTAGATTTAGGACTCACCCTGCCCTGGAATGCCTTGATCAATTGACCAATTATGTTATGTTATATTGCAACATGGAAGGTGATTACTTCAGATTCCATAGAGTTTTTGATGACTGATCTTTTTGGATGTAGATTGCCAGGCCCTTCTTCTGAGGCACCTCTGGGGTGGTTCCAACTGCCACCTTTTGGTTCATAGCCAAGTGCTGAACCCTTGGCGCCACCCAGAGACTTTTTTCCTTGATGCTGTTTAATTCGGGCTTCTCTCTCAGTGTGGAGCAGTTGCAGTGTGTTCTCCTGGGGTTCTAGTTAATGGCCAGGCCGTGACCTTGATCTACAGTGTTCGATTGTAGCCCTGTTCTTGCTTTTTTCCCCAGGTGGCCGTCAAAGTCATTGATAAGAAGAGAGCCAAAAAGGACACCTACGTCACCAAGAACCTGCGGCGTGAGGGGCAGATCCAGCAGATGATCCGCCACCCCAACATCACCCAGCTCCTCGACATCCTGGAGACGGAGAATAGCTACTACCTGGTCATGGAGCTGTGCCCTGGCGGCAACCTGATGCACAAGATCTACGAGAAGAAGCGGCTGGAGGAGCCCGAGGCCCGCCGATACATCCGGCAACTGGTCTCGGCCGTGGAGCACCTGCACCGGGCGGGGGTGGTCCACAGGTAAGGCCCTGCCGGCACAGCAGTGTGCCCCAAGCCCGTCTCAGCGATGGCCACAGACTCACAGTCCTGCGTGTGTGTTCTGCGGAATCGCCTTGTGGGTGGGTGCGAGCATGCGGGCTGAAGGAAAGAGCTGAGTCAGGAGGCATTCTGCCTGGGTTTGCATCCCGACTCTGCCCTTTAGTAGCTGTGTGACCTCAGGCAAATGACTTCACTTCTCTGAACCTCTGTCTCTTCCTTGCTAAAATGGGAATTGTAACAATACTTATCTTGAGGTGGGTACAAATGGGGGTGAGTTAGTTTCTATGTCTTAACTTCTTAGTGCTGCTGTAACACAAATACATAAGTGGGTGCTGTCATGGAACAGGAGCCTTATTTTCTTATAGTTGTGGAGGCTGAAAGTCCAAATCTGGATCATAATTGTGTTGATTCCTTCCTTGTCAGTAGCCCTGGATGTTTGGAAAGCTTAGTGTCTATCTGCCCCAGTATGTGCGTGCTGGTCTCTGTGTATACGTTTCTTTTGATGTAACTCTGAAGTGATTGGGTTTAGGACCCACCCTGCCCTGGAATGATTTCTACCAACTGACTGATTCATTACATTATATTGCAGTGTGGAAGGTGATTACATTAGATTCCATCCACAAGTATGGAAGTTAGGGTTCCAGCAAATACTTGTGGGGCTGTGTTCCATCCGTAACAGCATGAAGTGCCTGGAACAGTGTCAGGTCTGTAGTAAGTGCCATGAATTAGCCGTTCTCCTTCTTCTTAGCATTATATTTGCTTTACATATAGTAGCTGCTCAATAATTGTTCTGTTTGATTGAATCTCCATCTGAGTTGTGAACTTTCCCTTGAAAGTGAGGGGCATTTCCCGTAAATCCATCAGCTTGTCCTATGCTGTGGGGTCATCGTGAGTCAGAATCCACAATACTTATAGAAGTCAAACTTTTCTTTTTAAACCCGTATGTGTATGTCTCCCTCCCCACCTGCTACCCTCAAGAGCTCCACAGTGAAAAGGAAGAGAAAGAGTGTTGTCACAGCATTGCCATTTGTGAAGGGGGCCACTTCTAGTGGTGGGCTCAAATGGAATGCATAATCAAACAAACTTGACTTTACCAGCTAAGGCACAATTCTTCCGTCATGAAATTATCCCCCGCGAATAGCTCTGGGGTGCTGAAAGAAAGAGAAGCACATGTTTAATGGGCTCTCATTTGGAAGTGGTAGACCAAGGAGTAAAGTGTGTGTGTGTGTGTGTGTGTGTGTGCAGATGTATACACAATTGTGTTTGATAATTTTTTTTTTTTTTAGGTAAGTCACATGCCATAAAAATCACCAGTGGATTTTAGTATATTTGTGACGTTACGCACCCATGACCACTGTCTAATTTTAGAAAACTTTCATCACCCCCAAAAGAAACTTGAGGTCATGTAGCTGTCACCCTCTGTCCCCCACCCCCAACCTGTCGACACCTGACAACCCAGGCCAGTCCGCTTGCTGTCTTTGTAACCAGCTGTGGCCCAGGGTGACCTCACGTGTGTCAGGGTACAACGGTGCTCCCTACAGGGTCTGGTCTCTGATTTTTCAGAAACAGATCACCAGACCTTTCTTTTGCAGCATCTCTGAGGAGACTCAGACCTCTGGTCCTTCCATTAGCAGACCAGCATGTTGGCCATTTGTACCCCGAAAGACACCCCCGTCTCGGTGTGGTGGCCCATTCTGCACATTGCATGTAGGTGAACTTGTGCAGTGTCTGGTCCTGGGTGTCTGGCTTCTCTCACTTAGAGTAGTGTTCTCAAAGTTGCCTGTGCCGTAGCGTGCATCAAAAATGTTGCTCCTTTTTAGAAGGAACAGTATCCCATTGTCTGGAGGCACCACAGTTTGTTTTCCTGTTCAGTAGCTGGTGAACATTTGGGTTGTTTCCACTCTTTGGCTGTGTGGACGATGCTGCTGTGAACACTGACGCCTGCACACATCTTTGTGTGGACACATTTCCGCTTCTCTTAGGTATATGCCTCAGAGCAGAATTGCAGGGTCGTATGATACTTCTGTATTTTACCTTTGGAGGGAACACGTATGTTTTCTAAGTTGAGCAGTGTCTTAGTCCCCTAGTGCTGCTATAACAGAAATGCCATGCAGATGGGCAGCTTTGAAAAACATGAGTGCCCTGTCTCACCGTCCCAGAGGCTGTGAGTTCAAATGCACGCACTGGCTCTGCGGGCAGGCTCCCTCGCTCTCAGCTCTGGGGGAGGCCCTGGTTGCAACTTCCAGAACCCTGACATTTCTTGGGTCCTTGGCAGTTATGGCATATGCTGCTGTTTGCTCAGTTGGACCAGCTTTTCTCTGTCTGATCTGCTTTTACATCTCAAAAAAATGTCAGGTGTGAGGCACGCCCTGCGCTGATAGGGCCTTCATGACGTGACAAAGAGAGTCCAGTTCAAAACTGATGCACTCGCAGCTTGTTTGCTGTTGTCAGGTGGGACAGTCGTGAGGATGCCTAGGACTGGGCAGTGTCTCATTCTGTGGTGCATAGGAAACAGCTCGACGGCACCTGGCGACCACAGCAGGCGCCTCGAGTCAGCGCAGGCTCTCAGCAGCCCTGCAAGCTGCAGAAGGAAACACCCGCGCTGGCTTCCCGCTCGTGGCTTTGTTTGAACTCAAGGCTGCAGCCCTGGTGCACACCCATCTCGTCGAGGGTCTTCCTCTTTCTCGCTGACCCTCCGCCTCACCAGGCACGATTTCCTTCTCCGGGACCTGATCTCTCCTGACAGCGTGTCCGGAGCCTGTGAGGAGAAGTCTCGTCATCTTGGCTCCCAAGGGGTGCTCTGAGGTGCTTCTCCCCCGGTGGATTGGTTTCTTCTTTGGGGCAGGGTGTGATATATTCAGTGCTCTTCTCCAACGCTGTAATTCACAGGCATGAGTGCTTCTTCCGTCTTCCTTTTTCACTGTCTGATATTTGCATGCATGTCAGCGTGGTTGAAAAGACGGTGGCTTGGGTCAGTAGTCCTCAGAGTGACAGAGAGCAGGGTCAGGATGCCAACACACACATAACAAACAGCCAGTGGTGCCTTACGTCTGTTGGAAAAGCCACTCATACAAGGTCCGAACTTAATTGTTCCAAGTGCTACATGCCTCTGGTGAGGATCACTACCGTCACCTTCGAGGGACTCCTCTTGGGAAGCTGGGCACTGATGCCAGCGCCTAGTCCATCCCTCAAAGCAGTTTTGGAAGTCTTTCTGGAATGGCCATTGTGCTTGGTGGCATGGTGACAAGTTTGCAAACTTTATTGTCTAGTTGTCTGTGAAGGAGTTTTCAGCCAGTAAACAAATCACTGTATTGAAACACCCTCACTACTTACCTGATCTGGCCCCCAGTGACTTTTCTTTTTACCTGAAGATAAGGGTAATAGAGAGAGAAAGACATTTAGGTGACATACAGGCAGGCCATCAAGGGTGATACAATGACAGCTCTGACAGCGATTCCAGAAAAAGTCCACCTTTGCAGGGTGGACTAGGCGCTGGCGTCGGTGCGTGGCTTCCCAAAGGTAGGACTTTGAAGGTGACCATAGTGATATTCAGCAATGTGGTATGTGGCGCTTTTTCTAGGATGAGCTCGCCAAGTTGTCAGACCTCTTGTGCTGCTCCTGAAGACAGCAGCCCTAGCCCTCCGCTGCCCATGGCTCCGTGGCTTTCACAGTGGAGAGGGCAGTCTGCCTCCTAGTGTGACTGGCATCCTGGGAGTTCCTCTGCCTCATTGTGGCCACACCAGGGTCACTACGGGGAGGCCCTGTTGCTCAGGGCCTTCTCAGGGCAAGGCGCCGTTTCAGAAGCTTGTTCTCTCATTAGGTGGGAGAAGCTCTTGTGCACAGATTTCAGTCACACGTATTGCCATGAAATCGCACTGTGTTAGAACTCTGTGTGTGGCTCAGAACGGAAGGGAACATTCAGAATTTCCAGTGAATGACACTATTTTCAGCCCTCCCGACAATACCCTTGTCATCTGCACCATCATAGCCCTGCTGTCATTAGGACGATGACAGTCTAAGTGTGCGCAGCTCTGTCTTTGTTGGGGAAGATGACAGAAGCGGAAACCTCACACGTGAGTCAGCTGAGATGAGGCCAGGCTGGTCCCCGCGGCCAACAGCACCAGGAGGCTGGGACTGGTGGGCTCGGGGTGTTTTTACAGGGACCGTGTGATAGCTGAAGTAGACTGGCCCTGAGCTTTGCCAGGTGGCAAGGACAACAAAGAAAACCAAGTCGTCACTGTGCCCCATCCTGCAGGAAATTCTCAGCAACCCCTTTAAAGTAATAGTAACCCAATTCAATCCCTCTCAGTGCAATTCCTGCCAGAACGTCAAAGGAATGAATTTCATCATGTTTTGATAGCAACGATAGTGAGCTTTTCCTTGCTCTGATCTCACGCTTTCTGCTTTTTCCTGTCTCCCTGGATGTGTACTCGGAACCCAGTGATGGCCAGCTGGGAGAAGCTGGGCAGTTAGCGCAGACTGGAGATGCAGCTGTAGCTTGGAAGAGGATTTCTTTGTTTTTCTTGCTAGCAGACATGTTAATAAGTGTCAACGCATTGGGCAGGAGAGTTTGAGACCTCACATAAGAATATTTGTTTAGAAGGGAAGCCCAGGCGGCCTTCAGCTGAATTTCTTGACGTTCCGAGACCCTGTCGTGCCCTCATTTTTAGCACACGCTGTCTGCGCCTCTACTGCAGACTGTAGCTCTTTCCAGTGGGGAAATTTTTTTTTTCCGTTTTGCTCTAGAGGTGGGTTGAATTGCCTAAGTGATTTTGAGGGTACACTTTTCAAATTCATAGGAGAAGGTAGCTGTTTCGGCTGCATTGACGTCCCTGGCCAAAGGATCTCTGAACACAGAGATCAGATCATCTGAAAGGATTCCGTATGTGTTTGGGTGGCTGCCTGAATCAGAGGCTTTGGTAACGTGGAACAGAAGACACTTTAATCCTCTGATTAGCCTGTAACTGGGTGGTAATTACCTAATGCTGGTTGAGCCTTCATTTCCTGTGGTATTAGTTATATTTAATTAGGTTCCCAGAACTATTTAAATATCCTTTGGAGGCACATGTTTACAAAAGGATATAAATACCACTGGCAGAAATAAAGTACACTAAAGCTCTGTAAAAGGAGATCTCCTTCGCTGTGCGAGAATGTCGTGGTCTGCAAGGCTGCCCATGACCTCTGTGTCTCTGGCCACAATCAAACCCGCTGCCGTAGAGATGACGGCACCTCTCAGCAGCCGGACTCATGTGTCAGAAGCGCTGGGCTCCATATAGCTGTCAGTGGCTGGATTTTCAGAAGGGAATCACCAGGCATTTCTCTCGACGCTCCAGCGCTCCTGTTCCTTCTTACCAAGGTGGACCGTGGTCTAACTTCTTCATGACTGGCTTTTTGGATTTCCTGAGAGATTCATCATGTCAAATATAACAGCTCTGTTTTCCGCCCCCCTCAAATTTGCTTACCCATAGGGATGCTGAGATCGGATGATTTGTTTATTGTCTGTTGAGGGTTGTCTGTTCCCACAGATCAACAAGAACGGGGATTCTGCCGAGAGGCTGATTTGGAATTCATCTGTTCCTTCCACATAACAAAGTCCAATCAAACCATACAGACGAAATGTAACAGGGTACTACAATACCGCCATCTCTAAGCAGGGAGAGACGGGTCACAGGGCCGGAGGACGAGGAGAAAGAGAGCCACGACGAAGGGGACATGAGCCCGTGTGTTAAGGGGATGTCAGCGGCACCGCTTGGGGCTGAGACTTTATTCATTCGTCAGTATTTCTTGTTTGAAAGGAACGCGAGGACAAAGGGGCTCCTTCGTAGTTCCGCTTCGTCTGACAAGGTCCCAGCGACCAGCAGTGCTAGTGGAGTGCAGAGAGATTCTCCACCGGTTTAGGGTTTCTTGGAGAGGGGGCTAGGCGGGTGGGAAGCGGGCCAGAGGGGGACTGATTTTTGCTCACCGTCGTCTGCTGGTTGGAGCCCAGGACTGTGGCTAGAGCGAGCCTGCAGTCGGATCAGTGGGTATGTCAAAGGGCTGGGTGGTGCAGTGGTTAAGTGCTGCAGCTGCTCAGCAAAAGGTTGTTTGTTCAGCCCTACCAGGCGCTCCTTGGAAGCTCCGCGGGGCAGTTCTGCTCTGTCCTGTCGCATTGCTGTGAGTCAGAATCCATCCACAGCAGTGGGGTTGGGTCAGAGGTCTTGGTTTTAAGAAAACAGGGCCCGGGACGTGAGCTTTAGGAAGCTTTGTTCCCTAGTGCTGCGGTGCCATGGATGTCCCACACGGGCTGCTTTAACGAAGAGGTGTTTATTTTCTCTGGGTTCTGGAGGCTGAAAGTTGAAATCAGGGTCCCGGCGTGTCAGTCCTTTCTTGCGGGCATCCTTGGTGCACCTTGGTTCCTTATGGACGGTGCTCAGGTGTCGTGTGTGTGTCTCTGCATCTGTCCGGGTCCTTTCATGAGTTTTAAATGATGAGGTGTAGGGTCCACCCGGCACCAAGAGTCCCTCAATAAGGTAACACAAGAAAACCTTTCCAGAGAGAGTCATCTCTGCCATGTCCGAGCCAGGAATTGAACACAGATTTGGAGGAGACACAGTGCAGGGAGGTGGGATAAGCAGACCAGAGGGGAATGGTCTCTGCTCACCTCCTGTTAGGGGAATCCCAGGGCTTTTGCTGAGAGCAAGCCTGTGACTGGAGCCACTGATTATATTCAAGGTTTTGTCTTCACTGTGGGTTTTTAGAAGATAGAGTTGGAAACATGAGAGTTTGCAGAACTCCAGCCAGACGACAACTTTGTGGATTGGTGTGCAGAGCGGTGGCAGTGAGTGACCGGTCATCCGCTCTGGCCCACAGCTGTCTTACATACAAAGGAGCAAAACGGTGCCCAGTCCTGTGCCATCTTCATGAGCTCCGACGTGTTTGGGGTCCTGGCTGTCGGTGTGGGGTCCGTCCATCTCACCAAGGGCCTCCGCTTTTTCTACCCGACCCAATGTGAGGTCCCTTTCTAGAGACCGGTCTTCCCCGAGGGTGTGTCCAGGGTCGCCGTTGTCACTGCTAAGGGACATTCTGGCAGTACTTCCTCCAGGAACGATGTGTTTGTTCTTCTGGCCGTGCCCGGTGCATTCAGTGTTCCCGAGCAGCACCACAGCTATAACGTGGCATTTCTCCAGTCTTCGGTGCGGTGGTCACTGTTGTCGCCTGCCCTGGATCCTGGCTCAGTCTGTGCTCCAGGGCTGCCTCGGGGGACTGACTCAGGCTTCCTGCCTCTTGTTCCGTGCCTTCCAGCGGGAACAGCAAGTTACCCGCTTCACACGGCTGATGTGGGTATTAAGAAGGATAATTCACATGAAGTGCCCCAGACCCAAGCACATGGGGAGCCTGAGTTCCATGTAACTGCTGCTGAGTCCAGCTCACTCTTCGTCTCTCAGGGTGTTGCTTGTGGGTCCAGTAGCGAAGACTGATTGATTGTGATTGAGCGAAAGTGTACAGTCCAGTGTAAATTTGCACGCCTGTCCGTGTACAGTCCCCTCTGCTCTCCTTGCCTGGTGACAGCACATTCCTCCTTTCTGTTCTCTACATGTCATCTCCTCCTAACAATCTCCTGTCCCCTCCTCTCCACTGTCTCCACTCCCCTTTAGGAAGGGGCCAGGAGGACGACATCCTGTAGACGCATAGAACCATCAAGGGTACACACGGTATGGTCACTCTGTGTCGCCGATGTTTTTCTTTCTGTTGAGGTGCCATCCAGGATCTCGTAGAGGGTCAATGAGAAAGAGGAAGATGCTTGGCAAGACAGGTTGACAAGGTGGCTGCAGTGACAGGCTCGAGCATGACAATGATCACAAGGATGGCGCAGGACTGGGCTGCATTTTGTTCTGGTGTATCTAGGGTGGCTGTGAGTTGCAACTGACTCGATGGCACCTGACAACAGCCCACCCATCGTTTCAGACATGGGGAAGCTGAAGCTCAGATTTCTCCATGTTCTCTGCTTACACTGCCCTTTTTTTCTTTGCCTATAGACTCCTACTTATCCTTCAGTTCCTGACTGCATTCTCATCTCCTCCAGGAAGCCCTCCAGGCTGGACCCCTTAACAGAGATGCCTGTGCTTTCCCAGTGCTCATCACACAACTGGTTACTTGCTTGATACTTGTCTTGCGCATTGGCTGTGTCCAGCCATTGCTTAGTCCGGTGGGCTCACGGCGAAGACCTGAATGCGTGAGGGGAGTTAAGTGAATACAGCTGGGGTCACAGTGCTGGGACTGTATGAAGTTTCTTCTGGCTGTTGTAACAGAGCACGACTCATCAGGTGGCTGAAAACAACAGAAATGTATTTTCTCACGGCTGGGGAGGCTAGAAATTCAAAATCAAGGTGTTGACAGGACCCTGTTCTCAAGGACAGTACTGGGGAGGCGCTGTTCCAGAACTTTCTCTGAGCCGCTGCTGTTGCTGGCCGTACTGGGCATTCCCGAATTTGAAGACGCATCACCCCAGTCTCTGCCTCTGGTGTTATGTGTGCTCTACTCCCCTGTTCGTCTTGGTGTCTCTTCCTCTTCTTTTAGGAACACCAGTGCACCCTGGTCCAGAGTTCCCTCGTCTTGACTTGGTTACATCTGCAAAGACCCCATTTCCAGACGAGGTCACACTCACAAGTATTGGGGTTAGGATTTTGGAGAATACAGTTCAACCCACACCACTGCCATCAAGTCAAGGCTCACAGTGACCCTATAGGACAAGGGGGAGCTGCCCCTCTGGGTTTCCAGGACTGCAGTCTTTACAGAAGCAGACTGCCACATCTGTCTCTGAAGTTTAGTCATCTGGCACTGCTCTCACAGAAATAGCAGGAGTGGATGGCTTTTATAAAGAAATTTTATTCTCATGCAGTCCAGTGGGCTGTAAGTCCCAATTCAGGAAGCTGGTTCCAGGAAAGGCACTCTCTTTTTGTTAGCTCTGGGGGAAGTTCCTTGTGTTGCATCAGTCTTTGTTTTGAGAACATCTTGGCCACAGAAACTTTGGGTCCAAAGGACGTGCTCTGCTCTCGGTGCTGCTTTCTTGGTGGCGTGAGGTCCTCACCTCTCTGCTTGCTTCCCTTACCTTGTTCTATCTCTTGTAAGGTAGAAGGACAAGGGGTAGAAGTACACTGGAGCAGGTAGGTGACCTTAGGAAGGGTGGGACAGTCCCCGCCTAGTCTTCTCTAACATGATCCAGTCTTGCCCTGTTAACCTCAGGCAGGGTTTGGGATTTGCAGTGTAGTAAAGTCACAGAACTGGGAGCAATCTCACAGTGCTGGGAGTCATGTCCCAGCCAAGTGACTGCACATGCCTTTGGGGGGACACAGTTCAATCTAGGACAGATGTGATTTTGATTAGCAGCCAAGCACTTCACCACTGTGCCACCAGGGCTCCTTATGTAACACGTAACAGGGCCTAAAGCTTTCCTGGTCCCCCCGGGTCTGGTTTTCGAAACAGTCTGTTCCACCTGGGACACTCAGGGATGGTCCTCGTTGACTTGGTTCCCGTTCACGTGTCTTTCCAGATGCTTCGTGTTGGGCAGCATCTTTCATTCTGGAAACAGGAGCTGTGGCTGGAGCCTTGTGGGGCCTCAGTGGAGGTTTTGTTCTGCATCAACAAATCGGACATAGGCTTCAGTTATTCTTGTGTTTTACCAGAACCCTCCTAATGTAAATACATCACAGATTTAGAAATCCTTTGGCTTTTGAAGATAAGAGCTCACCCACCTCCCCAAAGAAAAACAAAACCCCAAGCCCAGCAGAAACCCTGTTTACTGCAAAATACCCCAAATTCCCATTGCCTTGGGGAGTGATGTACTTCCTTCTGAGGCTTTATTCTTAGGTTGTTACTGAGATCCACTTTATGGCCATCCTCACAGGCAAGTTTTTCACCCCTAAACCCAACCTTGTCTGAGTTCCCTCCAACCCCCCCAGCCTCTTCCTCTTAGGCCCTGACTTTGGAGGGTTCTGCTCCCCAAAATTGGAAACCCTGGTGGCATGGTGGTTCAATGCTCCAGCTGTTAACCAAAGCCCTCGCAAGTCAAGTCTACCAGACACACCTTGGAAACTCTCTGGGGTCGTTCTGCTCTGTCCTAGAGGGTCGCTGTGGGTTGGAATAGGCTTCACAGTAACGGGTTCGGTTTTTTTGATCTTGACCCCTCAGTTATCACCCAGTTATCACTCCTTGCGGGTCTCTTCTGCGGCCTTCCCTTAGACTTTCACCTTCCAGGCTGTGACCTGAGGTCCCTTCCCTCCAGCCCCTCCCTGTGAAGCCATTAGTCCTCGTGTGGCAGGGAGTGAGCCACCAAGCGCTCATTGTCCTCGGCCCCAGCTCTTGGGAACCCCACGCACCGTGGGATCATACTGTGGTGACCTGAGGGTTTTCCTGGGCCGATGTTCAGAAATGCACCACGCGGGCCTTTCCCCTAGGAAACCCTGGCAGTGGAGTGGCGAAGAGCCACATATAGCTGCTAGCAGAAGAGTCAGCTGTTGGGATCCACCAGCCGCTCCTTGGAAACCTTATCCCATAAGTTCTCTTCTGTCCTGTAGGGTCACAATGAATCAGAATTGACTGCGACGGCAGTGGGTTTTTTTGGGTTTTCTTCTTGGTCCGTCTTAGTCTGGAAGCTTAGCTAAAACCCGTTTGTTACTGTAAAACACGGATCTGTGCCACCTGCCGCAAAGCCAATACCTAGACGGGGGGAGGTGGATGGTTAGGGTTTATTCCACATGTCGATATACAAGGGATGGGGGAGTCGGGTCCTCAGAGCCTGTCTGCCTTCTTCAGTCAGGCTGGGGTTGCTTGTGGGGTAGCTAACGGTAAACTTTAGGTGTGGTGATGGAAGAATGTGGGCACCTTGTGGGGGGAACCCCAAGATGGGCATCCAGTGCCCTGAGATCTATCCAGAGGTAGGCATCTGGGGCCCAGAGATGTCCTGGTGCTGTGTGGCGCCCCTGTGGGCTCTAATCCTTGCCTCTTTTACGTCAGTGAGGTAGGTGGGCGGCAGTCAGGTG
This sequence comes from Heterohyrax brucei, assembly GCA_028571685.1. Classification (NCBI taxonomy): domain Eukaryota; kingdom Metazoa; phylum Chordata; class Mammalia; order Hyracoidea; family Procaviidae; genus Heterohyrax; species Heterohyrax brucei. Next base: position 78,524,969 of record CM053148.1, on the reverse strand, counting down.
GGGCAGGCAGGACCCACTGTGGGGGACTGTACAGAGCCTGGGGCAGCCTCTTGGAAGAGAAAGGAAAGGGCAGTGAACAGAGTTCGGGAACTCAGACCACCCAAGACGCAGTGCCAGGACCTGAGCTCATCCTTTGGAAATGACTGGGATCCTAGTGCCTCGGAAGCTCCCAGTCCAGGGGACAATTGACAACAAGGACTTTCCTCCAGAGCCAGCAGAGAAAGCCTGCCCCTGGAGCTGAGGCCCTGAATTTGGACCTTGAGCCTACTCGACTGGGACAGAATGAAATTTGTCTTTTTAAAGCCATTGCTTGCGGTAGCCCTGTTAGAGCAGCACTAGGTGACTGAGACACTCATGAAAGTACACACACACAAGTGATCACACCGTAAATGCATGTACACTCATTCACATGTGCATATGTACAACTGCACACACCTGAGTGCTCACATGCTGTGAGGGTGCACGCACACACAACGCACGCACACACTCAAGACGGTGGTCACATGCTCACATGTGCACATACATGCAGGATGTGCACACACTGATGTGCTGACACGTGTTCTCACGCACACACATGCACACACACACACACTCACACACTCACATACACACCGTTGTCTTCACAACACAAGCTCTCCCCAGCCTCCCAGAGCCGATCCATCTGCCTCTTGGCTGCGAAGCTGCTGGCTGTCACCGCCAGCCCTGGCCGCTCGGGTGTGGTCTGCCCGTCGGGCCCCGAGGCCCTCCTGACTCTCTCCCAGCACCCTGCTTCTGGGAGGCCGGAGGCTGGAGTTCACAGTGACTCCTCTCCAAACTTGAGAGATCAGTATCTTCAAAGAGCGCTAGGAGAGTCGGGGTGGGAGTGGGGCAGGGCCCAGCAGCCTCCGGCAGAGCCGGCCTTGTCCTCAGTGGCCTGCTGGAGCTTGTTGCTCTGAAATCGCCGGGAACAAAGGCTCTGTGACTCAACCGTGCCTCGTGGGGGTGTGGAGAGTCTCGTCCTCTTCCCTGGAGCCCTCTCAGTTTCTGGAAACAGCCCCGCAGAGCCAGCCCTGCCTTCCAGGCACGGTAGAGGAACCCAGTCAGTGTCAGGCCTGGGAGGGAAGGTGAGGACTGGTCAGTTCCTTGGCCTGCCCCGCCACCGCACAAGGCCCCGGAGCCTTCCTGCTCCTACGCCCCTGGCCGCTCAGGTGGCCCCCTGCCAGCCCTCGGGGCTCCTTTCTGCTGCTGCTGTTGAGGGCAGCACCCGTGGCCTCTCCTTGGTACCTCTGCACCCAGGACACTCCAATTCCCCCAGCTGTGTGCTAGTGGACAGCGCAGCAGTGATCTGTATCCGGCCATGCCCACTCCCTTGCTGACTGGGCCTAACTCCTCTTTGAAGACGTTTTGGCCAAGAAAAAGCTATTTCCCATCCAGCCAGGGCTTGTTTCTTCTCAGTTACAAGTTATAACTGCACTTTGGGTTTTGCGGGTCACTGGGCATGACTCCTCAGACTGCAGGGTGCCAAAAAAGCCTCCTATTTCTCTGTCTCCTCCAAGGACATAGTGACCATCAGATCAAAGGTTAGGGTGAAACAGAGAACTCCACACCTGCCCCATCACCGTGGGCGCCCTGCCACTTCCGTCAGGGCCTTCCTTTGCACAGGGCCAATCAGACACCTCACAGAGAAGCCAAATATTTCCCTGTGGGGACAGGGCCAGGATCAACAGCAAGTGTTCTTTCGCGTGGACCACGAGGGGGTTTTCTGATGGAGCTGATCTGGTACCTTTCAATAGCGTACTAACACTGAAACCCTAGGAAGAAATTGATCCTTCTTTACTTATTTAAGAAGGCATTTTTCTGGGTTAAGCAGAAAACTAACCGGACCACTAATTAGAGGGTTGGTGGTGTGATCCCATCCCCCAAAGCACCTTGAAGGAAAGGCCTGGTGATCTGTTTCTGAAAGGTCATAGCCGTGAAAACCCTATGGAGCACAGTTCCCCTCTGCAACACAAGGGTTCACTGTGAGTTGGAATGAACTTGATGGTGGCTCACTCTTTTTTTTTTTTTTTTAAATTAAAGCTACTTCACAGAGTCCCTGTGTGGTAAAACAGTTCTGATTCTCTGCTGCTCAACTGGGGGTTGAGTCCCCCCCGAGGGGGGCCCAGAAGAAAAGCCTGGAAATCTATATCTGAAAAATCAGCCACTGGAAATCCGGCGGAGGCCCGTTCTACTCTGGCCCACGCGGGGTGACTATGACTTGGAGTTGAGTTGATGGCCCTGGCTTGATAAAGGATGGCGGACGGTGGTGTGCTGAGCGAGGGGCCTGGTCACTATCACAGGCTTCCTAGTGCTGGCCTCTTAGGAGAGGAATAAAGATCCCAAAGTTGACTCTAAACATATGATTTTAAAGCCTATTTTCCTAACATGTCAGAAGGAAAGTTTTCACCCTTTTTCTCATTAGAGAAGCTTCAAAAGACAAAGCAGGAGGTGGACCCCAAACCCAAACAGGGCAAATGTTCTCTTCATTTCGGCAAATCAATAGGCCAATCAGTGGCATGAGGACGACGGTGACCTGCCTTCCCGTGACCAGGCAGGGGACCTTTAGGCAGGTGGACTGGTGACCACTGCTGTCTTCGAGAAGACTTGACAAAGGGTCATAGACGGTAGACAACCCAAGTGACCAGGTATGTTATGTGGGTTTTTCCAGGGGCTGGACTTGCCTTCCTGCGGGGCGAAGGGCGTGAGAGAAGGCAACTGGTAATGAACTGCGTTTTTCTGCTTTTGTCTAATAAGATCATTTTTACACTCTTTGCCCTGGCCTGGAAACCCTCGTGGTGTAGCGGTTAAGTGCTACATCTGCTAACCAAGAGGTCAGCTGTTCGAACCCCCTAAGCGCCCCTTGGAAACTCTATGGAGCAGTTTTACCCTGTCTGTAGGGTCTCTATGAGTTGACATCGACTCCACAGCAGCAGTTGGATTTTGAGTTTTCCCTGGCTTGATGGCATTTTCCTGACTTAAAAAGTGGGCATTCTATTCCTTCTGCATTTTTGCTTATTTTTAGTCCTCCTTCTGTACCGTTTTTCTGACCCCTGCGGTGGTTCTCTTGGCTTCTGTGGCCTCAGGGTCACCTGGCTTCGTTGTCTTGCTCTTGGGCACTGCTTTCTTGGAGCGGGCTTCTTGGAGCTGTGTTTCTCTGCAGGGCCCCTTCTGAACCCAGATTCCTTCTTCAGGTGTGAGGACCTCCTTTCTTCCCAGGGAAGGAGGTTTAACTTCGCTCCCAGCGAATGTTCCTGCTTTTAGGGTTCAGTAGTCTGCCATTGCATAATCGGTCTTGGTGGCATCCAGCATGGGCTATTGTTGGACACATGGTTTTGTGTGGATTTGTGTGTGGTGTGGCATTACCGTATATGCTAGACTATAAGGCCAGTGTATATTATGTCTTAACTGAGCTGGCTTCTTGGAGCCCCCGTTGACAGGCACAGAAAAGAGGACATGCTCCACAAAGTCCTTGTAAAATCTCATCACGAGAGCCAGGCATTCTACCGGAAACCCTGGTGGCGCAGTGTTTAAGTGCTACAGCTGCTAACTGAGAAGTCAGCAGTTTAAATTCCTTGGATACCTTCTAGGGTGGTTCTTCTCTGCCCTATAAGGCTGTTATGGGTTGGAATAAATTCTATGATAATTGGTCTTGTTCTGTTTGGTGTGGTACTTCCGAAAACTCAGCCATTGACGGGGACACGATCTCGATTACTGTATTTTCAACCACAGGGTTTATTATACAGAGAAAACACAATAACTTGGATGCGCAATCATTTTCCCGGGCCATGTAAACAGTTAGGCACTGAGCCACTACTAACCGAAAGGTTGATTGTTTGTACCTACCCAGAGGTGCCTAGGAAGAAAGCCTGGTAATCTGCTTTTGAAACATCACATCCTTGAAACCTATGGAGCAGCTGAACTCTGATTAGGGTTGCCATGAGTCAGAATTAAATTGATGGGAGCTAGTTTGGACCTCCTGATAGTTTTGGGTATTCTAAAGGTCACTTGCAAAACCCTTGTGGCGTAGTGGTTACGTGCTACGTCTGCTAATCAAAAGGTCAGAAGTTCAAATCTATCAGGCCCTCCTTGGAAACTCTGTGGGGCAGTTCTACTCTGATCTCTAGGGTCACTGTGAGTTGTACCTGACTTGACAGCAAAGGGTTAAAGGTCACTCAGTAAGAAAGGAGGAAAAGATGTTTTATGAAGCTCTAATAATCACATGCAGTGGTATGACCTCAATTAGCTGGCCGTGTTAGAACCCCTCAAAGAGCACCTCAGAAGCCCTGGGGCCTCAGTGGCTAGTATGTCTGGCTGCTAACCAAAGGGTGGGCGGTTGGACTCCACCAGCTGCTCTCTGGGATGAAGATGTGACGGTCTGCTTTTGTCGAGATGACAGCGTGACAGCCTGGGAGACCTGGGGCAGTTCTGCTCTGTCTTGTGAGGTGAGTAGGGGTCAGAATCAACAGCAGTAGGAAAAGTGCCTCACTAAGGGTCTGCTGGCCTGGTGGTTACGGGCTTCATCTGCTAACCAGGAGGTCGGCAGTTCAAGTCCACCAAGGGCTCATGACAACCTATGTGGGGCATTTCTAGTCTCCCCGCTAGGCTCCCTAGGAGTCCCGGTGGATTGCAAGAAAGCCTCAGCTTTCGCCAGTTTTGGAAACCCTGGTGGCCTAGCGGTTAAATGCTATGTGTGCTCGCCCAAAGGCCTAGCAGTTCAAACCCGTCAGGCTCTCCTTGGAGACCCTGTGGAGCAGTTCTACTCTGTGGGGTTGCTATGAGTCGGGGTCAGCTTGAAGGCAGGGGGTTTGGTTTCTCGGGTTAAGTGTAGTTAACTCACAGAGATTTTAAACAGGTGCCTTGATTTTGAGTATGATTTTCATAAATGCATTTTACACAGAGAAGATGCCATATCTGCCGCGTCGGGTCAGCGGAACCATCGCCGGACGGGGAGCAGTGCAGGCTGACCGAGGGGGTCATCTGGTTCTGCGGGGGCGAAGGGTGAAGGCAAGCTTCATTAACCATATTAACCTAACAGAGACAGCGTGAGGCATCGCTGGTTCCATGGCAGAATTCTCACCTGCCGTGCCGGAGACCCAGCTTCGATTCCGGGCCTGTACACCTCCTGCACGGCGGCCACCTGTCTGTCAGTGGAGGCTTCTGGCTGGCTGGCATGCTGAGTGGGTTTTAGCAGAGCTTCTAGGCTAAGGGTGACTAGGAAGGAAGGCCTGGGGATCCACTTCTGAATGTTAACCCAGGAGAACTGTGTGGGTCACCGCTGTCCCATCTGCAGTCTGTCACTGGGATGGTATGGGACCAGGGGACAGGTCCTTTCATTGTGCATGGGGGGGGGTCACACCAGATGGCACTAACAAATATCAGGTGCCAGCCACTCCTTGGAAACTTCTACATTGCAGTTCTGTCCTGTCCTATAGGGTTGCTGTGAGTCAGCGTGTTGAAAGCAATGGGTTTTTATGTCTGTTGTAAGGAAAGTAGCACTAGACGTAGACAGACAGAAATCGCCATTCGTGTGGGATCTCCAGAAGAGCAGCTTGAAGGGAAAGTGGTATAGTCAGTCATCAGTTCCCTTGCAGCTGTGACAATTATATATCTGTGTTTTCTGAAAACTCTTTTCTGAAGAGCAAGGACTTTCCATTGAAAAAAAGAGAGATCACCTTAGAATTGAGATCGCCCTGTATTTGTACATCTGTGATGTCTTTTACTGGGCAACAGTCTTGATGTTCTCTGTTGATTTTTCATTTGCACTGTGTCCAGGGTGGACAGTTCTCCTTCCCGTCTGTGGGTGCTGCTGGATTGGGTGAGCACCTGTCACTTATAACTTCTAGGTGCAGCTTTGTCCCTGAGTGACACAAACAGTTAAACGCTCTCAAGTGCTGGACCACTGGCTGAAATGTTGGTATTTCAAACCTGCCCAGAAGCACCTCAGAAGACAGGCCTGGCGATCTGCTTCCTGAAAGTCGCAGCCTTGGAAACCCTCTGGAGCAGTCCTACTCTGCACACTGGGGGGAAGTCAGGGTGGGGTGGGGGGTGGCGGAGCGTGGAGGGCTGTGGGGTGGGGGATCTGCCATGACTGGAACAGCGCTGATGGTACCTGGCAGCTGCAGGCACAGGTCCTGACTCTGCCCCCAAAGTGACCAGCAGCCTCCTTGTTTGGATACTGACGGACTGCTTCTTAACTGCTGCATTTCTGCCCACGCTGGACCCCTTGCCTTTTTTTGTCCTCCTGAAATCCTGCCGTCCTTGTTCCCACTACGTTAGTGGCTGGGTCCCCCTGTCTCGCCACCCACTGTTCTGCCCTGCCTGGGTTGAATGTCGGCATCCCCCACCGGCGGGCTGGCGTGTCGTGCCTGGTCGTCTTCCTCCTCCTCCCCCACCTCCCTGGACCACTCACCTCCTTCAGGGCTCAGCTTTCAGTGGCACGGAGGGTGAAAGTTGATAATCTGTGTGTCCTGCCTTGCCTCTAAGGCTGGCCCACGCTGCTAATGCTGGCTTCAGTGTGAATTTGTCACCAGCACTGAGAAATCAGCGTCAAATCCAGATTTCTGGCTTCTTTTGTCAAACTGGATGGGCTGGCGGTGCTGGGGCTGAGCCAGGAGGGGCTGTCCTAGTTAAGCAGGACGCAGCCCTGTGGCTTCCTGCTGTCGTGTCTGCGCCTGCCCAGGCTCTGGGGCCTCAGGGTCGCATCACTGCTGGTTTTTCTGTTTCACGATGGGGCTGTTGGCCTGACAACAGGGCTAAAAACCCATTGCCTTCAACAAGCTGACTCATAGCAACCCTATAGGATAGAACAGAACTGCCCTATAGAAGTTTCCGAGGAGTGGCTGCGGGATTTGAACTGCCAGCCTTCTGGTTAGTGGTTATAGCACTGAACTGCTGGACCTCAGAGCCTCTCAACAGAGAAAAGACAAAGAAAATCGTTCTTGTGGCCAGGTCTCTGTTCAAAAAGCGGGACAGTCTGAGCTGGACCAAGAGTGGTCCGTTTCCAGAACCACAAAAGCGTTCTGCTGTGTGTTTGTTGAAGAGGAGACTGTTCTCACAGAGTTAATTTTCCAGGGGTGTCTGGGCTGGCGGGTGACTGCTGCTTCTGTTGTCTCAGTTGGTCACCCTTAACCTAGATGGTTCTATTTATGAAATACACATGACGTGACATTTACTGTTTTAAAGTACGTAGTTAATGCTATGATGTCTGTGTGACCACCACCTGTACCTGATTCTGAAGCCCCTCTCTCACTCCAGAAAGGTCCCCATCCCCACTAAGCAATTACCCATCTTCCTTTTGCCCCCAGTCCCTGGCAACTGTGAACTTGCTTTCTATCTCTCTGGATTTGCCGAGTCTGGGAGTTTCCTATAAAAGGAATCCTATAATGTGCGGTCTTCTGGGTCTGACATCTTTTGATCAGTGTTTTGTTTTCAAGGCTCATCCACGTTGTAGCATGTATCAACATTTTATTCCTTTGTATGGTCAAGTAACGTTCCATCTCATCACTACACACCAATATATACTTTGGTCCCCTTTTCACTTCTGCGTCCCCAACAACCTTTCACTGATCGCCTTGATGCACTGGTGCTGCTGAGTACCTGGAACGTGCTGGGGACCAGGGTATGGTGGCAGCCTGGGAGCTCCTGTCATTGGTGGGGGAGGCTTATGGTACGCTACCCAGGACCTCACAGGAGTCTTCTCTGTGTCTGGGGACAGTGAAGCGCTTGGCTGCTATCTGAAGGTAGCAGCAGTCTCCAAGGGGAAAGACCTGATGAACTACTTCCATAATGATTCTAGCCAAGAACATCCTGTAGGACAGTTCTGCTCGGTCACACAGGGTCCCGGTGGGTCACACGTGACTCAGTGGCACCCGGCAACAAGTGCTTATTTACGAGGTCCAGCATAAGCACTTAATGCTCTAAGTGATACACACCTCACTGCTGAATCCTACTACGGTCCCCTTTGAAATACTGTCCTTGGGAAGCTGTGCACTGATGCCAGCGACTAGTCCATGCTTCAAAGCAATTTTGGAACTCTGTCCAGAATGGCCGTTGCACCCAGTGGCATGGTAGCAAAATTAATTGTCCAGTTATTTGTGAGGGAGTTTTTAGGCAGTAAACAAATAACTGTTAAAATACCCTCCCTACTCATCTGATCTGGCCCCCAGTGACTTTTTTCTTTGCTTGAAGATAAAGGAAATATTGAAAGAAAGACATTTGGATGACATTCAGGACATCAAGGGTAGTGCGATGACAGGTCTGATGGCCATTCCAGAGAAAGTGTTCCAAAACTGCTTTGAATGGTGGACTAGGCACTCGTGTCAGTGCGTAGCTTCCCAAGGGGAGGACTTCGAAGGTGACCATAGTGATACTCAGCAGTGAGATGTGGAGCATTGTTTCTGGGAGCCACTTAATTGGTTGTCCTCATATTTATTTTTGAAAGGCCCTTCCTTCCACTGTTTCTAGCATCTGTTCCAGACTCTGGCTGGTGTTCACAATCTCACAAACACAAACACACAGTATTGTGTCAGCAGTGGACAAAAGTGATGTGTTGTACGCTCCCCTAAACCTTGGTAGTGCAGTGGTTAAGGGATATGACTGCTCACCACAAGGTCAGCAGTTGGCATCCCCCAGGCACTCCTTGGAAACTCTATGGGGCACTTCTACTCTGTCCTGTAGGGACACTCCCAGACCTAGTGCTGTCCAGCCAATTCCGACTCACAGTGACCTTACAGGACAGAGCAGAACTGCCCCATAGAATTTCCAAGGAACGCCTGTGGCTCTTTTGTTAGCAGACACAGCATGTAAGCATTGCGCACCAGGGTTTCCTATGAGTCAAAACTGATTCCACAACAGTGGGTTCGTGTGCTTCAAACGCCAGTGACGTAGGAGTTAAGAGTCGTGGCTGGAACCAAAAGATCAGCAGTTTGAACCCCCCAGGCACTCCTTGGGAACTCTATGGGGCCATTCCGCCGTGTCCTGTGGGGTTGCTATGAGTCGGAATCAAAGGCCACAGTTTGGTTAGCCCTAATTCCCTTTAACATTCGGGCTCCAGCGCCGCCGTAATTCTTTCCGAGACATTCCCTGATTCTTTCTGCTCTTTGTCAACGGCAGTTAACGCTCTCACGTGTAATATCTGTTTGCTTGTGGACTGAGTGAGCCTCGGCAGACGTTCAGGAGTCGGCGCGTGGTGGCTCTGTGACGTTTCCTGTCTATTCAGTCACCAAGTGCTGTCCTGCTAATTTCAACGCTTATCTGAAATACTTTGTGGTTTTATTTATTTCAGGGACTTGAAGATAGAAAATCTGCTCCTAGATGAAGACAATAATATCAAGCTGATTGGTATGACTTTTTTGTTCTGTTTGGGTCTTCAAGCCAGACTGCCCTTCATGTGTGTGTGTCAGCTCTTGGTTTCCTGTTCCCGGGTGCCTGACTTTGGGAAGGACCTCTGGGCGCTATTTCTAGGTCAGCTCCTTTTATTCCTGTTGTTGAACTGCTATTGCTGTTAGGTGCTGTTGAGTCCGTTCCAATTCAGAGCAACCCTGTGTGTGACAGAACGAAACGCTGCCCTGTAGGGTTGTTCTGTGAGCGGGAGCCCGTTGTTAGAACCGCTGGGTCTCTCCATCTCATTGCGTGTCTTCCTCCTTTTCCCGGACCCTCAACCATGCATGTATTTAATAAGGGTTTTGAAAATGGAAATTAATAATCATTTTTTAAACATAGTTCACTTATAAACCTATTGCCACTGAGTCCATTTGGACTGAGGGTGACCCCTTAAGGCAGAGTAGAACTGTCATATAAGGTTTCTTAGAATGACTGGTGCATTCAGATGGCCAGCCTTCTAGGTGGCAGCTGAGCTCTTAACCACTGTACCCCTGGCTGCCCCAAACCCATGAATGTGACAATGAAGTCTTCAAACTTAATTGTTCTGAGTGCTACATCCTTCATTGCTGAATGTCACTACGGTCAGCTTGGAAGTGCTTACACTGTGAAGATGTGCCCTGACGCCAGCACCTAGTCCACCCTTCAAAGCAATTTTGGAACTCCTTTTCTGGAATGTCCATCAGAGCTGTTGTTGTATGACCCTTGGTGTCCTGAATGTCACCCAGATGTCTTCCTTTCAATATTTCCTTTATCTTTGGGTAAAGAAAACAGTCATCGGGGGCCAGTTCAGGTGAATAGGGAAGGTGTTCTAACACAGTTTTTTGTTTACTGGTCCCAAACTCCCTCACAGACAACTAGACCATCGAGTTAATGAACTTGCCACTGTGCCAACATGTGCAATGGCCTTTCCAGAAAGAGTTGAAAAATTGCTTTGAAGGGTGGACTAGGCACTGGCGTTGGTGCACAGCTTCCCAACGGGTGTACTTCAAAGGTGACCGTAGCGCCAGTCAGCAGTGAGGTCTGGAGCACTTTTTCTAGGATGAGGTCGTGAACTTAATCGGCGGTCTTCATAATTAGGAAGATAAAAATACCGCACAGTGAATTTCACAGCCCCAAATAAATGCTTCCTGGTTACACGTTGCTTTGGATTACTCAGTCTCCCGCTTCTACATAAAGTCAGATGGAGAATCTGAACTTTTGTGCAGGTTATTTAAAGATAGTAGAAATTGGCTTCATTCAGAAATCCTGTCATCACCCTGTCATTTTTCAGGTTTCAGTGGATGTGGGGGCCTAGAAATGAGGAACAGTGCCTCATGGCTTCTCTTTTTTGGCTGTCATTTATCGGAGCCCCCGATATGACCCTAACTGCACAGAGGCATTCCCACAGTGGGACAGTTTCGAGATTGTTGCTTACTATAAGAAAACTGTAGAAACCCTGGTGATGGAGTGGGTTCAGTGCTACGTCTGCTAACCAAAAGGTCGGCTGTTCAAATCCTCCCGGGGCCCCTTGGAAACTCCATGGGGCAGTTCTGCTCTGACCTTTAGGGTCGCTGTGAGTAGGACCTACCTCAGTGGCAGTGGTTCTTTTTTTAATAAGGAAACCCTAGGCTAGACAACCCCCCAAAACAAACTCATTGCCACTGAGTGGATTCCCACTGTTAGTGACCCTGTAGAGGAAGTCATGATTAGAAAGAAATACCATTTGCCATGGAATCAATTCTGAGTCATGGATACCCTGGGGATGTCAGAGTAGAACTGTGTCCCTAGGGTTTTCAGTGTCTGATATTTCAGAAGTGGATCCCCAGGCCTTTTTCTGAGATGCCTCTGAGGCCAAACTTTGAGTTAGCAGCTGTTAACCTACCCCAGCAAACCCACCTAAACCCACTGCCACGGGGTTGATTCTGACAAAGACCCTCAGCAAGATAGATTGACACAGTGGCTGCAAGAGTGGGCTTATAGCAACTCTATAGGACAGAGGAGAACTGCCCCATGGGGTCTCTAAAGGGCAGCTGGTGGATTGGAACTGCCAACCTTTTGGTTAGCTGCTGAGGTCTAACCACTGCACCACCAAAACTTTAGTCACCTGTTCAGGAACTACCAAAGTCATAATTGGCCCACCGTAATTTAGGGTCTAGACGTGAGTTCACCTCAATCTGAGTTTTGTTTCACATTTGGCTAGATAGTGCTCTTGGCAAAATCTCAGGAGTTTGTTTTCACCCCTTTTCACATCTAGGTGTCAGATAGCACTTTCTTTATCTTGTTCTTTTCTTTCTTTTCGTACTGGAAATGCAACTAATTTCTTCCACTTTAGTGACTTTGAAAAATTTAACCTTTAGGAAAAAGAGAAGGCTCAGCAGAACGATATGAATTTAACTTTCTGTGCCCTGGAAGGAAATATTGCTGGACACATTTTGAAAATCATCTCAGGACCTCTGCAAAACATATCCCTCTAATGGCTTTGCAGTCACAGCCAGCTTCCAACCCAGTCACAGGCAAGAAGCTGCACCTGCCCCCAGACCCCTCCACTGGGTGACAAAGCACCATCAGAATGTCGATGGATCTACTTGTTCCCAGAAGGCAGAGAGTTAAGAGGAAACAGATTATTTTTCAGGAGTGTTTTAAAAAGTCTATCATTGGAAGAGTCATAGACAATCCAAAGGGTTTTCTTTGTATCAGATTGTTTTCCTGTTGCATTTTTGTGTCTTGAGTGCCCAAGACGGCAGAAGGACCGAAACAAGGCCCTTGCCGAAATACCCTTCAGGATGTCTTTTTGTCCCCTGTGTCTGGGACCTGGGACATTAAGCAAAGGAGCCTCCTGCTGGGTGGTGAGGAGTGGAGACACCTGCTGAAGGACCCCGCATGCTGACCTATAACTTGTCTTTGAAAAGAGTGGAGAGGAGGTGGCAGAGTGGCCCCGATGACAGCAGAGATTGTAAGAGAAGGGCCTCTGTCAAGGCTGGGTGAAAACTGGACCAATAAATTGCAATCAGATAAATGGAGAAAAAGTAGAACTTGTCAGTGATTTCGGTCTGTGTACTTGGATGAACAGTCAACGTCTATAGAAGCAGCAGTCAAGAAATCAAGTCACAGATGGCATTGGGAAAATCTACTGTGAAAGACCTCTTTAAAGTGCTAAAAGGAAAAGATGTCACTTTGATGATGGGAGTGCGTCTGGGCCAAGCTGTGGTCCTTTCAGCTGCCTCATAACACATGCCAAGCTGGACAAAATGGAAAGGAAGATGGAAGAGGCGTTGATACATTCGAATTGTGGTCTTGGCAACGAATACAGATTGTGCTACGGACTGCCAAAAGAATGAGCCAGTCACACGCAACGAGAACATTCCTTCACAATGAGGGTGGCGCGACACTGATTTCCTTACTTGGACATGTCAGTTTTTGGAAAAATACATTGTGGTTGGTGAAGTAGAAGTTCAGTGAAACAAGGGAACCCTTTCAGTGAGACGGATTGGCTCAGAGGCCATGACAATACACCAGTGTCGTAGATTGAATTGTGCTCCCCCAAATTGTGTGTAGCGCTTCCCAGTATTGTGTGCTTTCTGATGTGCTAGGCGCTCCTGCCTTGTGATGCTAATGAGCGAGGATGAGTGGTGGCTGTGTCAGGGGGCAGGAGTCAGTGTGTAAGGTTGTGTTGTGCCTTGAGGCAATCTCTTGGGATAGAAAAGGAAGCAAGCAAAGAGTTGGGGACTTTGTACAAGAAAGCAGTACTGGAAGCTGAGCATGTCCTTTGAAAAGGAACCAGAGCCCCTGTACCTCAGAAGTTCCCAGTGAAGAAGATTGAGGATAAGGACTTCCCTCCAGAACCAGCAGAGAAAGACTTCCCCTGGAGCTGATGCCCTGAATTTTGTCTTGGACTGTGACAGAATGACATTTCTGCTTGTTAAAACTATCCGCTTGTAGTATTTCTGTGACAGCAGCACTAGGTGACTGAGACATCCCCTGTGGCCTTTCTGTTGTAGCAGCATTAGGTGACTGAGACATCCCCTTGTGGCCTTTCTCTTATAGCAGCACTGGGTGACCAAGACAACCAACATCCCGATGCTCACGAAGATGGTGCAGGATGCTGCCGTGTTCTGTTCTGTTCCCTGTAAGATCGCTGTAAGTGGGAGCCAGCTCCACAGAACTGACCACAAGGCCACATGGTGACCGCTGATGGGCAGTTTGTATGTCTTGGTCCAACGTTTCCCTTCCTGTTTCCTGTCTCAGTTTGCTAATGTTCTGTCCTACCAGCGATTCCCCTTGCAGTCCAGTTCTCTGAGTCCTGGCAACCCTGTGTGAGTCGGCGTGGACCTGTGCTCCCTGGGGTTTTCAGTGGCTGTGCCCTTGTGGAAGTAGGCTGTCAGAACTTTTTTTGGAGGCATCTCTGGGTGGATTTGAACGGCCAGTCTGTCAGTTTGTCGGTGAGTGCCATGGCCTCCTAGGGATATCCCTAGACATTCATTTATGAAACTAGAAAAGTACCCAAATAAAAACCTACACTTTGCCGTCAAGTTGATGTCAACTGATGGTGACCTTACAGGACAAAGTAGAACTGCCCCACAGAGTTTCCAAAGAATGGATGGTGGATTCGAACTGCTGACCTTTTGGTGAGCAGCTGTAACTCTTAAGAGGGATACAAATTGTTGGAAAGTGCAGACCCTTGTATTGGTTAGAGCTTTGCTCAGAAGACGCTGGACAAACCTACCACTGTAAGCAATGCATGTGTTGCTAAGTAACTTACAGATCAGCCAAATAATACATGAAATCTCTCTGAGAAGGCGGAAGTGAGAAGGGAAGAAATTATATACCTAAATCAGAACCTACAGTACGTCCTGAAGTGGAGTAGGGTGGCTGGATATGAAAACAAAAAGATGTCCCACTGCCGTCGAGCTGATTCTGACACTCACAGAGACCCTGTAGACAGAGCAGAACTGCCCCACAGAGTTTCCAGGAGCACCTGGAAGATTTGAACTGCTGACTTTTGGGTTAGCAGCCGTGGCACTTAACCACTGCACCACCAGTTTCCTTTGCATGCCAGGAACCACTGTATTCTGGTACCGTGTGGTCAGCGCCCCTCAGGTGGGCAGCTGCCTGATTGGCAGCTGACAGGCATTTCAGCTGGACGGGACAGAATAGGCCCTGATGGGGTTTCAGGTCAGAAACCAGGACTGCCTGTGCTGCTGGACTGGAGGCTCTGGGGACTGGACTTCCCTTTACTAGGCCTGGTCCCTGAGTGGCACAAACAGCTGCTCTGGATTTCTCACTTCCAGGTTTGGAGTTCAAACCTACCTATACCTAGCGGCATCAGGGAAAAAGGGTCTGGTGATGTACTGCCACCAAGGTCACAGCTAGGAAAACTCAGTTGGGCAGTTGTCCTTTGCTCCCTAGGAGCGAGGATGGCCAGACTGTCTCAAACACTTTGGACATATTATCTGGAGGGGTCAATCCTTGGAAAAGGACATCACACTTGGTAAAGTGCGGGTGGGGGACAGCAAAAAAGAAGAAGACCCTTAACAAGGTGGATTGACGCAGTGGACGCAACAACGGGCTTAAACGTAAGAACAGTGGTGGGCACAGCGCAGGACCGGGCAGCGTTTCCTCCTGTTGGTCCTACGTACAGTCACTGTGAGTCAGAATTGATTCGGCCACACCTAACAACAACAACTTTGCCCACATGGGTGTGCTGGGAGTTGGAATTGCTCCACAGCAATAGGTGTGTTAGAACTTTTCACGAACTCCCCATTCTCTCACGGCCAGCTAAGAGCCAGGTGCCCCGGCTCTCACTGTAAAGGATGGAGTTGTCATGCTGGCCCGAGCCAAACGGAGAGTCACATCTTGCTCCCCAGAGTCTGTGCCCCCTCGTTTTTAGAAATGGGGCGCAGGCACCAGCATAGGCATGCCTGGTGTGTGGGGCTTTACTGGCCTGCAGGCTGAGTTACTGGGATCAAATCTGTCTTTTCCTAACTTGAAAGCACTTTGAAGCTTCTTCAAAGGAATCACCTGTCTGTCTTTCAGAGGTTGATGATAGCTATCATCATCTTTTCTTTTAAGTGTTTCTGTTTCTTTAAAAGACTTTGATTTAAATAAATCTACTTAAGTCACGGTTCAAATTAGCTAGAATTACCAGGCATAAGATTTGATTTAATCAGGGCTTCTTCTTTTTCCCCTTCCAAAAAACAGTCTGGTGTTTGATAGTTAAATGTATGAACCACAACTTTGAACTATCTTTCTTTTTTGACTTTGGCATTTCAAAGCAGCTTTCACTTGGGTGTATTTTCCAGATCTGGGGCAAACAGAGTGATACTTGACTTATGTATTTACCACATCTGATGGAGGGACACATGTGTGACATTTGTTGGGTGGTAAATGTCTGTCTTGTCTCACAGTTCTAATTATAGGCATCTATACATGTGAAACTTTAATCACTACAATTATGAGTGTGAAGTACACTAGCTGTTTATGATACATTTTATATTCAACCCCTGTAGCTAGGTCAACAGGAGCCAGTTCAAATGCACATTTTTGTCTTCTCCACTAATGTCTCTCCTGGAAGCTGTACTTAAGACATGGCCAGACTCCAAGCTGCCAGATTTGCCTGGGAGCTGTGGGGGTGACTCACCTGGCATCTTATCACCTGCTTCTGCTAACGAGCACATCTTTATAGATGTGTCTCGAGCTGAGGGAGGATCGGATGAAGCTGCTCTCTGCTCTTAATAGAATCAACTGAGCTTAGGCATGGAGTCTTGTTCTAGTTTGAGAAATCTAGAGATGGCTCTTCTGGGACTTTATGAGATTGGGCCTACAGCATGACTGTTTATGAAGTTTTCCTTAAAATGTTGCTGTGAGTAATATAGTCCTCACTGCAGCCTAGTTACATTATCTGGGTAGTTAGATTCCAAAGACTGTAAAGTTGCATGAAATTGGTGTTGTGGAAAAATGGAAGATGAAGACATCAGATCACAAAAATGGAGGATGACTATATCATTACTTCATTGCTAAATTACATCATATATAGTTGCCAAATCACCTCATTCCATAACTGCCGAATCACCTCACTCCGTAACTGCCGAATCACCTCACTCCGTAACTGCCGAATCACCTCACTCCGTAACTGCCGAATCACCTCACTCCGTAACTGCTGAATCACATTACTCCATGCCAGCCAAATCACATCATTCCATGTCTGAATCACATCATTCCATAACTGCCGAATTACGTCATTCCATAACTGCCAAATCTCTGAGAATCATGGTCCAGCCAAGCTGACACACCATCTCAGCCCATGGTTCTCTTGCTTCACAGGTCAGCATTCATTTCTGCCTGATGTATGTATTAACACACAAAATAGTCACATAGTAAATTTTAACTCTTGTCATAAATACAAAGCATTGGATAATAGGATAGTTGATAAGTGAGGGGGAGGCGTATTGTGTTTTTGTTCTGTTGTTGTATGCCTTCTGGTTGATTCTTGCTCATAGTGACGCCATGTGACAGAGTGGAACTGCGTCCTCGGATGTCCTAGGCTGTGATCTTTAAAGAGGAGGCCGTGGTGGTGCAGCGGTTAAGCACTCTGCTGCTAACCAAAAGGTCTGTGTTTCAAATCCACCAGCCACTCCATGGGAGAAAGATGTGACAGTCTCCTTCCGTCAAGATTCATAGCCTTGGAAATCCTGTGGGGCAGTTCTGCTCTGTCCTGTAAGGCCACAGTGAGAGCAAATAGACATGAGCGCAGCAGGTCACCTTCATGGGAGCTGATCACCAAGTCTTTTCTTCTCGGGAGTGGCGGGTAGGTCCTCACCTTCTACCTTTACTTTAGCACCCAAATGCTTAACCATTGCAGCCCCAGAGCCCCTTGACTTTCCACTTTACCATAAAAAAAAAAAAAAAGCCCATTGCTGTCCAGCTGGGTCTGACTCACGGCGACCCTAGAGGTCAGAGTAGAATTGCCCCCTAGACTTTACCATTGTGGGAAAAAGAAAAAAGACTTTCCACCCAGTTGACTTGGACTCATGAGGACCTGATAGTGTCAGAGTAGGACTGTGTCCCATCAGGCTCTTCATGACTCAATTTTCAGAAGCAGATCACCAGGTCTCTCTTCTAAGGCAGCTCTGAGTAGACTTAACCTCCAACCCTTAGGTTAGCAGCTGAGTGCATTAACCCTGTGCACCACCCGGAGACTGCTTTACTGTAGTAAACCTCCCCCCGCCGAAAAACTCACGGCCATTGAATCTATTTGTGACTCATAGCGACCCTATAGGACAGAGGAGAACTGCCCCATAGAGTTTCCAAGGAGCGCCTGGTGGATTCCAACTGCTGACCTTTTGGTGAGCAGACGGAGCACTTAACCACTGCACCACCAGGGTTTCCAAAGCTGGAGGTGCTCTCAAGATCTCTGTTGTTTCATTAAAAGTCATTTCAGCTGATAATGTCCCCTATTTTGTTTTTAATTGAGGTAAATTTCACATGACATAAAATTAACCACGATCCATTTTTAACTGCACAATTCAGTCATGGACAGTCCATTCCTGGTGTTGTACAGTCACCGCCCCTATCTGTTTCCGAGACCGTAAATACTTTTTAGTCAAAGAATTTCCCATGGCTCCTGTAGTTGAAACAAAAGTGACTGCCCCGTACTTAAAAGAAACTCCCCGTGCCTTGTATTCCAGAACTGCTTTCTAGATGGCTCTTCACTCTCCACCTGTGGACCCTAGGCGGAATTAAATGTCCTAAATAGATGTTTTAAGCTGAATTTTAAATTGAATGCGTTTAAACAACCATCCAATTTAAACTGTGATACAATTTTTCATCTTATAAAGATGAGCCCCCCCTTCCCCCACTTTGGTGATGCTCTGGGGTGGGGCCTGAGAACAGGTTCTCCCGGATACTTTGGGACGAATGCCTCCTCAGATGGGGATCTGCATCCCCTGTGGCTGCCGAAGACCTATCTTTTGAAGATTCTGTCAATGGGAGAGGAATGGGTAAGGGGGCCCAGGAAGAGAGAGGGGGGCAAATTTGGAGGACAAATGGAATCATGAAGAGCAAGACAGAATGTGCTGAGACATGCATGAGCCTTGAAAAGATGAAAAGAAAGGTTGACATCGATGACTGGTCTGACAGAAACAGGAGGAAGACCCAAGTCTGTGGGCTGTGGACACCCCGCTGACTCAGAACTGAAGTTACCCCAAAATCTCACTGTGCAGCCAAGGATTAGAAAGCAGACAGTGACAAACTGAGGGATGTACTTTTTTGTTCAGTCACACATAGGGGACCAAAAGGGCAACTCCTGCCCCAAAGCCAAGCTGAGAAGGCCGACAGGGACAGGGAAGCTGGACAGTGAGTGCTGACCCAGGACTGAATGACCCCCCACGTCGTGCAGCCGCTTGTATATAAATTTTTGAGAGAGCGAGTAACTGAGGCTGCCAACTTTTACTTAAAACACCATAAAAGTTTAAAAAAGAGGTTGAGGCATATCAGCTGGGACTCGCGTGACCCCGTGCGTATTGGAGTGAAACTGCTCCCTGTGGTTTTCAGTGGCTGATTTTTTGACGAGCAGCTCACCATACCTGTCTTCCATGGTGTTTCTGGGGGACTTGAACCTCCCGCCTTCTGGCTAACGCTGAGTGCATTAACCCTTTGTACCACCTAGCCTTGAGTTCCCTGTGACAAGCTTTCCTGTCCCTTCCCACCTTCTAGTCCTTGACCCTGTGCTGGCGTGCCCCTTAGGTCTCGTTTGGTTTTATGGGCTGTCTGATCTGTGGCTGAAGGGAGAACCTCAGGGGTGACTTCATGGCTGACCCCCCAAAAACGGTATCCAGTCCCCATCAGGCCAGTAATTCTTGGTTTTCCTTTATGAGTCAGAGTTTGGTTCTACATTTTTCTCCATGTCTGTCCAGGACCCTCTGTTGTGACCCCCGTCAGAGCATCAGTGGCAGTAGCCAGGCTCCATCCAGTTGTGCTGGACTCAAGTCTGCTGGAGACCACAGCAGATGTGGTCCGTGAGGCTTTCGGACTCATCTTCCCTTTGTTTCTTTGGGTTTTGCCATTCTTCCTTGCTCCTGAAGGGGTAAGACCAGTGGAGGGTCCTAGGTGGCCTCTCCCAGGCTTTTAGGACTCTGGATGCTAGTCACCCAACATAGAACGTAGAATGTTTTCTTTATAAACTATGTTATGCCCATTGAGGTTGGTGTTCCCTGAGGCCCCGGTCCCCACAGCCCTCAGTCCAGCAATTAAGTCCCTCAGGGAGTTTGAGTCTGTCTACGGAGCTGCCATCACCTTGCTTTGGACAAGTTGTCCTGGCTTCCCCGGTGTTGTGTGCTGTCGCACACATCGCCAAAGTCACTGCTTACCTATTGTCTATTGAGTGATTTTCCATCCCAACCCCTCCTCCCACGTAGCCATCAAAGGTTGTTTCTTCTTGTCACCCTGCCATCTTCCGAGGATTCCTTCTCGGGACCAACAGTTCAGGTTGTCTAACTTGTCGGGCAGGCCCTGGGGGAGGTCCTGGGGCAGGTCCTGAGGTAGGCCCTGGGGTAGGGCCTGGTGTAGGTCCTGGGATAGGTCCTGGTGTAAGTCCTGGGGTAGGTCCTGGGGCAGGTCCTGGGGTAGGCTCTGGGGCAGGTCCTGGGGTAGGCCCTGGGGCAGGTCCTGGAGGAGGTCCTGGGATAGGCCCTGGGGGAGGTCCTGGGGTAGGCTCTGGGGCAGGTCCTGGGGTAGGACCTGGGGTAGGACCTAGGGTAGGCCCTGGGGCAGGTCCTGGGGTAGGCCCTGGGGCAGGTCCTGGGGTAGGCTCTGGGGCAGGTCCTGGGGTAGGTCCTAGGGCAGGTCCTGGGGTAGGACCTGGGGTAGGCCCTGGGGCAGGTCCTGGGGTAGGTCCTGGGGCAGATCCTGGGGTAGGCTCTGGGGCAGGTCCTGGGGTAGGTCCTAGGGCAGGTCCTGGAGTAGGTCCTGGGATAGGCCCTGGGGGAGGTCCTGGGGGAGGTCCTGGGGTAGGCTCTGGGGCAGGTCCTGGGGTAGGACCTGGGGTAGGACCTAGGGTAGGCCCTGGGGTAGGCCCTGGGGCAGGTCCTGGGGTAGGTCCTGGGGCAGGCCCTGGGGTAGGTCCTGGGGTAGGCTCTGGGGCAGGTCTTGGGGTAGGCTCTGGGGCAGGTCCTGGGGTAGGCTCTGGGGCAGGTCCTGGGGCAGGTCCTGGGGTAGGCCCTGGGGTAGGCCCTGGGGTAGGCCCTGGGGCAGGTCCTGGGGTAGGTCCTGGGGCAGGCCCTGGGGTAGGTCCTGGGGTAGGCTCTGGGGCAGGTCCTGGGTTGGGTCCTGGAGTAGGTCCTCAGGTAGTTCCCGGTGCAGGCCTTGGGTAGGTCCTGGGGTAGGCCCTGGGGTAGGTCCTGGGGCAGGCCCTGGGGAAGGCCCTGGGGTACGCGGGAACAACGTGTACCAGAAAACGAAGCTAAAGAGGGTGGTTCAGATGCCCCTGTGGTGGCGCAGAGGATGAGCCTGCCCTCTGCTTCTGTCAGGGTTTCCCCGCAGCCCAGAGAACCCTACGAGTGCAGTCCTCCTCTGTGACACATGGTGTGCCCGTGAGCCAGCGTCACCTGGATGGCACTGGGTCAGGTCCTGGGCCTTTTGTGTTTGTCATCACATCGCTGTGCGTGCTGCGTGAATTGGAAACTTTTTTTTTCCTTTTTAGGACTTTATTGAATTATCTTTTACACGTCATGTGATACCCATTTGGGTGTTTTTCTTTAACATTTAAAATTTTCCTTTCATTGTGATTAAGTGCAAGTTTACAATCCAAGTCAATTTTCCATAGAAAACCCCGAGCACCCACCTCTCTGCCACTCTGTCTGCTCTCCTCACCCTATAACAGCACGCTCTTCCTCTCCCCTCTTTCTTTCTGCTGTCCACTCCACCGACACTGTCCCCTCCCTCACGCCCTATCCTCTAGAGAGGGACCAGTTGGACAGCCTCATGTGTCTACTGAGCCAAGAAGTACACACACCGCCTGCATCACGTGATGCCTGAATTGAGGAAATTTTTAAGAGACTTGCACGCAATGAAAACATTCAGCTGGAAAAGCCACCTGTGAGCAGCTGGATCGCATGTCGTGAGGGTGACAGGCATCAGCCGCAGTAAACGGGCCTTGCGCTGGTGTTTCCCTGCTTGGCCTTTGGAAGCTCGAGCGCGTCTCCTTGTGTCTCTCCTGTTTCTCTCTTCCTGCCTTCATCCTAGAAAGCAAAGCTTTTTCTTTTTCTGGCAAGATTGGATGGACACGGGCTTTTTGGTTCAACACTGGCTAGATTTTACAGGAAAGTTTGTTGCAAAATGTTTCCAGTTAAGCAAGGAAGCCGCCACCGACCACCCCTCTTCCGTTTTGAGACCGGGCACCCCAAGGTGACGTTTCACAGCTGTGGCCTGGGGTTTTCTCTGGATGTGAGAGGATGTATTAACCTGAGAGAGTGTTTCCATCCTTCCCTCCCTGCAGTCTCTTTTTTATTTGTCCCCCCCTTCACGTCCACGTTTTCTAACTCGGAGTTGGTTTTGTCCGCCCCCCCTTTTGCAGACTTTGGTTTGAGCAACTGCGCAGGGACGCTGGGTTACTCGGACCCGTTCAGCACGCAGTGTGGCAGTCCTGCCTACGCCGCACCCGAACTGCTGGCCAGGAAGAAATATGGCCCCAAAATCGATGTCTGGTCCATGTGAGTTACTGCGCTTAAATGAGTCAATTGTCCCCCTGTTGTCTCCGTTGTCACTTGCGTGTGAAATAACCTCTGCAGATTTGGTGATAGTTTACCACAGTCTAACTCTGGTGTAAGTCACAGGGATTCTCAGGGAGTTTTCCCTGCCCCCCTAGCTCCGTGGTCTTTTCTGCACACACTTGCAGAGTGGCCTTTGCCAAAATTCATTTCATCCTGGGGCCGGGGGTGGGTAGAGAAGAAAACAGTCTTTGCACTCAGCATCCAGTTTCATGAGTCAATTCATGTCCCTTGCTTGCTGAAGATCCTTCCAGAACATTCCATCACAATCTGCATAATACTGCAGCTTGGTGCCAGGGTCCTCATCCTCGCAGGACTCGCCTTCTTCCCGCCTCCCCGGCCTCATCATGCACCATCCTGTCCCTCCGCTCCTGGTTTTCCAGCTACACTCTCTCTGCTGTGGCTCTTTCCCCTCAGGGCTTTGACTTGCTCTTTCCTATGTCAGGGCGTGACCTTTCCCACTTCTTCCAGTGTCCTGTTCGTTTCTCTGTTCCAGGTTTAACTCAGATGTCAGCACTGCAGGAGGCCGTCTTGAGTTCCCTGTCACAGCGGTCACCGTGACAATCCACTCACCCTTTAATTTCCTTTAGAGCACCCTATACCCCTTGTCATCTATGACCCCCTTCCTAAAAAAACAAGGCTTTGCAGAAGAAGGAGCCAGAAGAACTAAAAGATATAGGGATGAGATTTCAGGGTGGTGACAGGGAAGGTAGTAGGTGACACAATGGCCAAAGAATGGAGGGAAACAAAGGAAAGTCAGTAGTTTGGTTCTGTGAATTGAATTGTACCCCTAAAATGTGTGCTGGAATCCTCACCCATTACCCTCTGCAGAAAGGGAAAGAGGAAGGAAGGATGGGTAGGCGTTTTATCCAAAGATGGTTCAGTGGTAGAATTCTCTTGTTCCATGAGGGAGACCTGAGTTCAATTCCTGGCTGGTACACCTCAGATGCAGCCACTGCTCATCTGTCATCACTGGAAATTTGTGTGTTGCTAGAATGCTGAACTGGTTTCAGTGGAGTTTCCAGTCTAAGATGGACTAGGAAGAAAAGTCTAGAAATCTACTGTGGAAAAACAGCCAGCGAAAACCCTCTGGGTCACAACTGTCCAATGCACAACTGACCATGAGGATGGTATGGGACCTGGTATTGCTTCTTGCTGTGTACGGGGTCACCATGAGTTGGCGGCTGACTCTGTGGCAGCTAACAACACCCACAGGTGAATAGAAGATGCCACACCAAGGGCTAAACTAGCAGAGAGGGTTCTAGAAGTTAGAGGCAGTCAGGAAGTTCAGCGTCAGAGAGGAGCTAGCAACTAGAATCAGATACTGAGGGATACAGAGTAGCTGGAACCTCCTCAGAAAGGGCTAGTGGTCCCTGGAATCTGGGCTAAGAGGACCTGCCCAGCTGGTGAGGAGGTGGGGTGGGATGAGTCAGTAGGCATCAGCTGTCTCTCTTGAGTCCAACACTGCTAGGCCCACGCTGCATGCTCTGCGCTCATCGTCCCCTCTGACTCTCAGGACAAGCATCTGGGTATGCCTCCCAGCCCAGGATACAGACTCATAGTGACACTCTAGGACAGAGCAAAACTGCCCTATAAGGTTTCCAAGGAACAGCTGGTGGATTTGAACTGGTGACCTTTTGATTAACAGTTGTTGCACTTAACCGGGAGCATCGGGGTTCCTCCTTGCAAGTAGGCCCCTCCTAACCAACAGGAAAGTATTACTAGAAAGGATATGTACCAGAAGGAAAGAACCTGGAAAATTCCTGTATTTCCCTCGGAGACAGCTGAGCTGCTGTTACGGTGTCCGTTTGGTGAGACACCTAGGATGTATCTTTGGTTCTTATGACCCCCATCTCTTGTTTCTGGAAACTATAGTTGGCCACAGAGAACTCAATGAAAGGCAAAGCTCTGAGGAGTCCAGAGAGTACAGCAGGATTTTATTTAGTAATCTTGCTGAAGATTATGAAAGTGGTCCTTGTTATTTTGTTCATTGATTGATTCATTCAGTATTTATTTATCATGTGTGGTGTTTGTTCTCTATGTAGCAAACAACCCCAAAACTTAGTGGATTAAAAACAGCCACCGTTTATCAGCTTTCAATTGTGTGCAGTGGCAGTTTGGGGTGTTCTCAGCTGGGTGGTTCTTCTGCTGATGTTCTCCAGCTCAGATGATTCAGGATGGCTTCAGTCACATGTTTTGTGGTTGGTTTGATGTTAGCTAGGGCACTGGTTATATATCTTTCATCACCATGTTTACATGTTAGATGAGTCCCCAGGAGCAAGAGAGGAAAAGACTTGGAGCCCAACCACTTCTCAAGCTTCCTCTTGTCACATTTGTTAGTGTCTCATAGGCCAAAGCAATTCACATGACTAAGTCCTGAGTTAAGAGGAAGAGAGATAGGTTTGATTTTCTGCAGGCAATGTCTGGCTTATTTTGGCTATTACTCACACATGTCTGTTGTGTAAGAGGGGCATGGGCGGTTCAGTACAGGCAATCCTCAGCATATGATGGGGTTCTGTTCCACAACTCCACAGTAAGTCAGTTCTGACATGTCAGATACTGGCTTATGATGGGGTTCTGTTCCACGACTCCAGTGTAACTCAGTTCTGACATGTCAGATACCACCTTTTAAAAAAATTCATTGTTATGGCCTTTGGTTATCAGCATCTTTATAAATCCAATTTTTATTTGTCTTTGGGAGTTAGAAAAAGTTACATATAAATTTAGATATATTTCAACATAAATGCGTATTACACATAAATATGTGTTAAAAAGTACAAAAAGAACAACAGAAAAACATGACTTTCAGTGCAGCTGGTCGTTACTTAAGTACATCGTAAGTCAGGGGTTACCTGTAGTAAAATTCTTGTTACCATACTGGAGACCCAGGTTCAATTCCTGGCCAGGGCACCTTATGCCCAGCTACCACCTGTCTGTCAGTGGAAGTTCTCATGTTGCTGTGATAATGAAGGGTTTCAGCAGCGCTTCCAGATTAAGGAGAAAGGACCACCTGTCTGCTTCCAAAGCCACCGGTGAGAACCTTAATGGATCTCAGTCATTCAGCCTGCCACCAGTCACAGACCTGGTGGGTGGCCAGGAAGCATTTCATTTCATGGTGCGTGGCATCACCCTGAGTCCGGTGGACTCGACAATGCCTGAAAACCACACCTGGTGGGTATTGTGTCTCATTTGTAAATAAATATTGGGGGCACAGTGGAAAGAGCATAGCCAGGTTAACTCAAGAAAGCATTGGGGCAAGTGGATTGTATGGGAGTCCTCAGGGATGATTGGAGCTTGCTAAGAAGAAACAAAGGAAAAAAACAAAACCACTGCCATTGAGTTGATTCCAACTCATGGTGACCCCATTGGACACAGTAGAACTGCTCCTTAAAGTTTCCAAGGAGTGGCTGGTGGATTCGAACTGCCGACCTTTGGTTAGCAGCCATAGCACTTAACCTCTAGGCCACTAGCGTTTCTAAGAAGAAGAAGGGGTGACGTACTGCAGAGGACCAGCCTGTGCAGAGGCCGGGCAATGTGTGCAGTCTGACTACTGTCAATCTTGGAGAAAGCAGGAGGCTTCAGAGCCTTCTTTTTTTTTTTTCATTTTCAAGTCTTTATTACTTAAACTTGTCTTATACTTTTTTCTTTTATTATGATTAAATCAAAATGTACATTCCCACATAAATTTGCATGCCCACCTATATGCAGCTTCCACTGCTCTCCCTGTCCACTGACAGCACACTCTTCTTCTCTGCTCCATCCATGTCCTATCCTCCCAACAGTCTTCTATCCCCTCCCCTTTACCCACTCCCCTTCCTCCAGTAAGAGGTCAGCAGGACAACATCCTATAGATGCATAGAACCATAAAGTGCACCCAAGATATGGTCACTCTGCATCGCCAAGTCCAATCCATTCCTGCCGAAGAGTGGACCTTCATTATGATTTATGGGCGGGGCAGCATCAGGGCCAGGGGTCATGCTCCCCGGGGAACCCCGAAACCGCTGGACCATCAGTTGTGGTCTTTTAGTGGAGATCTCAGGGTGCACCCCTTTTTATTCTTGGGTTGCCAGTGAGACTCAACTTTATGAGCTCCATCGCAGCTATCACTGGTGGTGGCCGGGCACCACCTGGTTCTTCCGGTCATGACTCGATGTAGGCACCCACTCATGTGGGTCTCTTTCAGAGCCTTCTTAAAGACCCTCATTCTTCACTGCTTTGGGGTGCTGTGTAGAAGGTACTGGTTAAGTTTCTGTTTGGTGCTTGTGACTTGGCTGGCAGAATTGGAAACGGAGAACCCGAAGAGTATTTAGTTTAAAAAGATGTTTGAAAAGAGAGTGAAGAGGGAACTGATTTTCTCCCTGGGTCAGACACTGTGATTGAAAAAGCCATCCTTTTCTGTCCATGTGAAGCAACAGGAGATGAACAGTTCACTTACAGCATCAAAAGCAGACTCTCCTCTGCAGGGCTTCTGGACCCTGCTCAGTGGGGCCCTGCTCAGTGATTTCTGACACCTGCCATTCGGGGACACCTTGGGGAAAAACAGCTGTTTCACCAGTGGAACCCCAGGACCCCACTCTCGGGGTCAAGCAGAAATGAACTGCGTCCCTGAGAAATGCTGCCCTGTTGCTTAGGGCTGTTTTATTATTTGCCACAGTCATTATTTCTATGACCATGAAAAATATCCTTAAAATCGTTCTCTTGTTTCCTTTATTCCCAGTGACTGGGGGAAAGCAAACTTACAGATAGACGTGTAATAGCAGCTGTGCTGTTGAGTTGATTCTGACTTGTACCGACTCTGTAGGACTGCCCAGAGGGCTTCCTGTCGTCTTGATGGACGCAGACTGCTACAGCTTTCTCCCAGAGCGGCGGGTGGGTTCCGACAGCCGACTTTCCGGTCAGCACCTGCTGACCGCTGCACCACTGGGGCTAGTGTCCTCTCTCTGTCTCTGCAATGAACTTTAAGATTGCAGACTCAAAAGCAGAAATTTCCATTCTATGGCAGCCAGACTTTATTTTTGCTAAGTGATTTTAATTCAGAGTGACAGGCATCTTTTTTTTTTCCCTCCAGCCATCACTGCTGTGTATGTTTCTGTAGTAACAGAAAACCCTGTACACATCAAGCGTTGAGTCTGCATTTGCTCTCCCTCCAGCCCCTGGTGATCTCGAATCTACTTCTGTCTCTGTGTTTGCCTGCTGTAAGTGACATCACACAGCGTCAGTCTTCCTGTGTCTGGCACATTTCACTCAGCATAGTGGTTTCCAGGTTCATACATTCTGTGAGCTTATGTCAAAACTTCATTTCTCTCTCTGGCTGAGTAATATTCCATTGAATTTATGTCCCATGGTCTGTTTATCCACTCCTGTGAGGATGGACCCTTGGGTTGTTTCCACCTTTTAGTTAGTGGGACTAATACTACAGTGACCACTGTTGTACAAGGGTCTATTTAAACCCCAGAGTTTCTGTATGAGGAACTGACTTGAATTATAAATTTTAAAGCACAATTAAAAAAAAAAAGAAGAGAACATGAATAGCTTACAGCCCTTAATTATGAAGAGTTTCCCTGCTTCCTACAAAAACCCATAGACATGAGCTCCTCATGTCTAACACATCCATCCTTTGGACACTTTTGTAAAGAAGTCAAAGCCAAAGTTTAC
This sequence comes from Heterohyrax brucei, assembly GCA_028571685.1. Classification (NCBI taxonomy): domain Eukaryota; kingdom Metazoa; phylum Chordata; class Mammalia; order Hyracoidea; family Procaviidae; genus Heterohyrax; species Heterohyrax brucei. The sequence goes on along the minus strand of CM053148.1, from coordinate 78,497,175 downwards.
CAAAATTAAAGCACAAGATTAGTAATATGACTGACCTTAGTAATTAAAATAAGGGCTGATTAAATGTTCTCTTTTGGTTCTTAAGAAGTACTAAGCCAAATGCCATATCAAGGTATCCTTGATTAAAAGCATCAGGACCTCAAAATAAAAAAAGTGATTGGATGTAAATTAGAATCTGTTCTCCTCTGGTTGATCTCATTAACAAAATAAAAGAAAACCTGTTTTTCCAAACAGGTACAGCTACCAAGGCCAAAAAACCCAAACGCAAACAAATCTAACACTGTCAAGTTGATTAGGACTCATAGTGACCCTCATTGGATTTCTGAGGCTGTAAATCTCTGTGGAAGCAGACAGCCGTGTCTGTCTCCCTGGGAGCTGCTAGGGTTCTTGAACTGCCAACCTTTTGCTTAGCAGTCAATTGCCTTAACCACTGTGCCACCCGGGCTCTCTCTGTGACAAGTCTAAGGGTCAGGAATTCAGCACATAGTTTTGAGGGGCAGCATTTCATCCACAACAAATCTTTTTCCTCTAGGTCTCACATGAGAGTGGTGTTCAAAGAGGGTCTCAATCTATGATGAAAGGATATTCGGCTTTTGCAGGGAGAGTGAAGTTGCACTGTTGGAAGGTGTTTTCTGTCTCGGAGAGCAGGCCGCTAAGGCTTCCCTCGGCTGCCTGCTGCTACACACCCGCTGTTGCCGAGGCATCAGCCTGCATACCCCCCGTGAGCGCAGGAAATCGGGTCCCCCACCAGCTGCTGCACAGCTCTGTCCCGGTGTTTTGTTAAGGGCCCCCACCAGCTTCTCCAGGGAGTGGTGACACTCTCTGTTTCAGCTCCAGGATGAATATTCCAGAGGGTGTTTTTGTTTCAGACGAAACATCCTAACCACTGTTTGGCTCTTGATTGAATTCTGAAGAGTCCACGTATACATTCCACGGGCCCCTTCCCACTCTCTGCTTCTGAGTGCCCTCCTGTGTCCCTTGGGTTTTTCCTTTGGCATCAGATGTCTTAGTTTCTTACTGCTGCTGTAACAGAAAAGCTGGAGATGGGTGGTTTCATGGTCCAGAAATGTGTCTTCTCAGTGTGGGGCTAATATCCAAATGGAGGCTACTGGCTCCAGAGGAAGGCTGTCTTACTGCCGGCTCTGGGGGCAAGTCTCTGTCTCAGATCCTGCAGCCCCTGTGTCCCTTGGTTCTTGGCGGTCTCCCCACGCATCACTCTGGCCCCACTTCTGCTTCTCTATCCGTGCCACTGTTTATATATTTGTGAAGTCATTAGGCTTAAGACAGACGTAACCCCCAGTGGGGTTACGTCCACAGTTACAAATCCCAAAACCAAACCCGCTGCTGAAGAGTTGATTCCCACTCATGGCAGCCCTATAGGACAGAGTAGAGCCACCCCATAGAGTTTCCAAGGAGTTGCTGGTGGATTTGAACCGCTGACCTTTGGATTACCCACTATGTCACCAGGGTTACATCCACAGTTTCGGGGTTAGCATTCCAGCACACATTTTGGGGAACACAATTTGACCCGTAACACCAGAGTATCCCTCACTGGTATCTTTGGGGTTTCTTCCACCCTATCAACAATGCCTCTTTCTCTTTCTGCTGGAAAAATCCTGTTGCACTCACTGACTCCCATCCCTCAATCACTCTGCCTCTTTAAAATGACCTATGGTTCTTGAGGGTCCCATGTCTACCGCTGAGAGTTGAGGAAGTCCCTAGGCCGTATTTCAAAAGACACATTGGGGAAATTCTGAGCGTGTTTTGAGACTCCTGCTGACTCTACGGGATTACGGAGTATCGTTCCCAGGGTGTTCTTACAGACTTCTGGGTTGTCAGAGGGACCAGGTCTCCCTTCATCTGGATATTAGCCCTGTATGAACACTGTGGGGGCGGGGATTAAGACCCTCACTCCAATGTCCCCTTGAAAGTCTTCTGGGACTGGGTTACTGTTAACACACCCCCACAGAGATCCAAAACCATTGTGTCAAGGTGATTCTGACTCACAGCAACCCTACGGGACAGAAACCACAGAGTTTCCAAGAGGCGTCTGGTGCTGGATTCTAGCCGCTGACCTTTTGGTTAGCAGCCCAGTTGTTCATGGCTGTACCGCCAGGATTCCCCTGTTTGCGTGCTCTGCCCCGTGAGAAAACCAAACCCTTTGCATCAAGCTGGTCTGAACTCATAGCAGCCCTGCGGGACAGAGGAGAACAGCCTTGTAGAGTTTCCAAGGAGTGGCCGTTGGGCTTTTGGGGAGCAGCCAGCCCCTTAAGCACTGTGCGACCGGGGCTCCGACTGTTCTCTTCTATTATTTGGAAATAGAGTGCAAGTATAATTGTAGCTTTCTTTTTTGATTTTTTTTTAATACACTTTATTTTTTAGAGCAGTTTTGGCTTTACAGGGAAAATAGTGTGCAGAGCCCGAGAGCCTGCGTGTGCTGTCCCTTGTTACCAACATCCTTTGTGAGTGTGGGACCTTTGCTGGAGCTGAGGAGTCAGTAGCAATACGTTCATTCGAGTCCGTGGCCCATGTCACGGCTCTCTCTTCATGCTGGACGGTCCCGTGTCTTCTGACACAGGCATCACGTCGTGTGTCCACCGTGACCGTGTCATCCTGAGTGTCATTGCTCTGAGAATGAATGCAGGTGTCTTTTCCCCCCTCCCCACCGTCCCACCCCCACGAGGACCCACAGATCTCTCTGCTGACCCTGTCACTGTCTCTGTCGCTTGGCCTTGTCCAGGACTCTGTGTAATTCACACAGTGTGTACCCTTTTCCGACTGGTTTCTTTGACTCACCAAAAGGCATGTACAGTTCTTCCGTATGTTTTCATTTTGGTAGCTTATTTTTATCACTGAATCATACTCCATTGTATGGATATGTCAATGTTTGTCCATTCGGCTATTTAAGGATAGCTTGTTCCTTGCCGTTTTGAGCAGTTAGGAAGAAAGCTGCTATAAACATCTGTGTAGATGTTTTGTGGATGTAAAATTTTTATTCCTTTGGGTAGACACCTGGGACCGCAATGGCTGGGTGGTGTGGTGAGCCAGTGTCTCGCTTTGTAAGCAACTGTCAGGCAGCCTTCCAGTTAATGTTGCTTTTTGAGAGATGAAGCAAAGATAGCTTCTACCAACCCTTGATCTGTTCCTGGAGACCCCGGTTTCCTGATGGTTAGTGCAACATCTGCTCACCAGAAGATCAGCAGTTCAGATCTACCAGGCGCTCCTTAGAAACTCTATGGGGCAGTTTTGTTCAGTCCTGCAGTGTTCCCTTGAGTCAGAATCAGTTCAATGGCACTGGGTTTGGTGGCTTTTCATCTATGCCAGCCAGAGCATCCGGCACTTTCTGTGGCTGAGTCCATACAACCCATGAGGTGGGTACGTTATTATCTACACTTTATAGACGGGGAAAACCAGGCTGAGAGAGGAGGGTCGTCTCTAAGGTGTTGGTGATGGTTTTTGTTGATGATAAGCCAGTTGCTGTTGAGTCGAGTCCATGTCATGGGACCCTGTACGTGTCAAGAGTCAGACTGTGATCCATCAAGTTTTCAGTGGCTGATTTTTCAGAAGTAGATCACTAGTCCTTTCTTCCCAGGTACCTCTCAGTGGATGTGAACCTTCAGCCTCTAGTTTAGCAGCCGAGCACTTAACCACATGCACCACCCAGGAGCTCACTGTTACCAATAACTCCTCCCGAAGAAATGGCATCTGGGACTCCGTTCCATACAGTGACCAGAGCGCCTGTGCACACCACTGGCTCTATCCCATCTGATCAGTCCTTGGGGCACAGAGCCCCTGGCACCATCTGTAAGAAAGACCATGTTCCCTCTATGTGTGGTCACAGCAGATAATGTAGAGAGGTGAACACCCATCCAATATGCAGTGACCTGAGACTTTGTCACCCCTGGATATCAACCAGTGACAAGGAGGCTGGTGGAGCTGAACTGCTGACCTTTGGGATAGCAGCCAAGCACTTCACCACTGTGCCACTAGGGCCCCCAGGAACATCTCGGCTCTACCGGAAACACACCCAGGTGACAGTCTGGCATGGTGAGTTTTGCTCACCTCTTGGTGAGCGGCCACAGTGCTTCAGCACGGTGCCCCCGGAGTTCCCTGGCCCAGACAAAAGGCTCATGAAAGCAGTGTTTGCTGCAGTGCTAAACTTTAAAAACCATGTACTGTTATTCGGGGCCATCGAGGTGGTCCCATACAGTAGGGTGATGCCTGGCGTGGTCCCGCTCTGTCCTCGCTTTGATTGCTCTGCTCACGGTCACTGTTGCAGCCACTCTCTCCCACGGGTCCTCCAACCCCTAGAGCTCACCTTCCTGCACGACAGCAAGCGTACCATGCTGTGACCCATGGGATCTTCTGAGTGTCCTCCAGCCCCGAGGGCTCATCTTCCCTGCACGGTAGCAAACATACCCTGCTGTGGCCTGTAGGGTCTTCACGGTTTGATTTATTTGGAAGTGGGTTGCCAGGCATTTCTTCTTAATCTTAGGCTGGCAGTTCTGCTGACACCTGTCTACTGTAGGTGACTGCTTTGAAAGACCAGCAGCATAGCTTCCAGCATCATAGCAACACTCGTTTCCACCAGATGACCAGCTGATAGCTGGGTGGAGCCTGAAACCTATAACCACCCCTTTGACCTCTTCCGCCTCCCCTTCAGCCTCACTAGGTCCCTCACTGTTTATTGTCCAGAGCTTGCCCAGATGGGTGTTGTTGTCAGGGGCCGTTGAGGTGGTTCCCACTCGTAGCGACCCTATGCACAGTGGAACAAAGCACTGCGGGGTCCTGTGCCATGCCCACAGTCGTTTCTGTGCTGAAGCCTGTCGTTACAGCCCCTGTGTCAACCCATCCTGTTGAGGATCTTCCTCTTCTTCGCTGATCCTCCACTCTACTGAGCTTGATGTCCTTCTCCAGCGACTGATCCCTCCCAGCAGTGCGTCCAAAGGATGTAAGATGCAGTCTCACGGCCTTCGCTTCCTAGGAGCACTCTGGTTGTGCTTCTTCCAGAACAGACCTGTTTGTTCTCTGGGCTGTCCATGGTGCAGCCAACATTCTTCTGCAACACCACAATCCAAAGGCCTCAATTCTCCTCTCTTCTTCATTGTCCAGCTTTTGCGTGCATATGATGCAACTAAAAATACCATGGCTTGGGTCAGGCACCCCCGACTTGGTCTTCGAGGTGACGTCTTTTCAATATTTTAAAGAGGTCTTCTGCAGCAGATTTTGCCAACACAATGTGTCTTTCAACTTCTTGACGCTGCCTCCGTGGGCGTTGATTGTGGATCCGAGTAAAACGAAGTCCTTCACAACCTCAGATGCCCACATTCAAAACCTGACATCTCCTCTTCTGGTGTCTCTGTTACTTATTTGCTTTTTTCTTTGCATTGCTTGTCTTTACGGCCACTCAAACTTCAGGAACAAGTACTGGGGTCCCCACCACAGCCCCTGCTCCCAATTGTGGCCCCTTTAGCCCACTTAAGCTAAATGACCCCTCCCCAGCTAATCTCCATGGGAAGTTTACTTATGGAACATCTCTGTGTATCCGGGAGGATGTGTGTTCCACTAGGTGTGCTTCGGGAAATGCTGCACCACACGGCTCTGCGTACACCTCGTTTCTGGAGGGTGCAAGCTGTTAACTGGTTGTCTGTGAACCAAAAGGTTGCATGTTCAAATCCACCCAGTGATGCTCAGAGGAAAATTCTGGTGATCTACTTTGGGAAAAAAAATCAAACCTGCTGCTGTCGAGTCGATTCCAACTCACGGTGACCCTACAGGACAGAGTAGAACTGCCCCATAGGGTTTCTGAGGAACACCTGGTGGATTCAAACTGTCAGCCTTAAACCACGCACCACCAGAATTTCCGAAAGATCCCAGCCACTGAAAACTCTGGGTACACATGGGGTCACTGTGAGTTGGTACTGACGCCATGGCAACTGGCTTGAAGGTGACATGCTCCTTGTCTCTACCTCCTGGTTTCTGCAGTTCATCTTCCCAGCCCCCCACCTGACCAGACACGGAGGCTCACCCCCATCTCCTCCTTGCCTGAGACCCCCCATTCTCCGGGACTTAGCGACAAGTCTTCTTTGGCTCTTCACTCCTGTTGGGAGCACAGCTCATCTCTTTTCCATTTTCTTTCTCCTCCTCACCATCTGAAAGGACTGTGCTTCTTTATTGCTAGTTTTTTAGGGTTCTTCTCTCTCAGTTCTAAGCTCCAAAATGGCAGGTCCTTGTATGGTTCATGATCACAGAATTCCCTAGAACCCTGGTGGCACAGTGGTTAAGAGCTCGGCTGCTAACCAAAGGGCTGGCAGTTCAAGTCCACCGGCTGCTCACTGGAAATCCTATGGAGTGATTCTTCTCTGTCCTCTGGGCTGCTCTGAGTCAGAACCAACTGAATGGCACTGGGTTTGGGTTTTGTAGGTTTGAAATGGAAACACTGGTGGCTCAGTGGTTAAGTGCTACGTCTGCTAAGCAATGGGTTGGCAATTCAGATATTCCAGGCAGCGCTTGGAAACTCTATGGGGCAGTTCTACCCTGTCTATAGGGTTGCTGTGAGTCAGAATCCACTTGATGGCAGTGGGTTTTTAGTTTGGGTTTGAAATGCTGCTTGGGGTAGAGAGCCATCCAGCAAACATTTCTGGAATGGGTGTTTGTGTATCTGTCTCTGTAACTGGGTTGTGGATTGTGGAGAGGGACCAAATCTTGGTGTGTGTCTGCAGTTGGAGCCTGACTTCTAGCTGGAGCCCATAGGGTGGTCCCCCCCGTTACCTGGAGCTCTGTGATTCACTGATGCCTTGATAGCACTGGGTCCCAGGGGCCTGAATTTCAGTCAGTCTCATTGAGCTTGTTTTGACTGGAAACCCTGTTGCGTCTCTTTAAAACATTCTCCCCAGGGCTCCTCAGAGCACTTGAGACCTCTTAGCAGGTGGGCGTTTCATCCCCCTCCAGAAATCTCATCAGCACGACGCGAGGTTTGCACATCAGGAAAATAAAGATTCTCCAGGGTGACGCTGCCAGTCCCTGAATTGGCTTTGGGTACGAGCAGTGAGGCCCTTTCCAAAGGCATTTCAGCCACATCTCAGCTACTGGACCAAGACCTGGGGGACAGTCCCCCAACAAAGAGCGAACAACAAGGGTGGGAAGGAGCCCCCACAAACCATTTCTCCGATGGCCACCAAAGCGCAGTCCCCCTAAGGGGGGCAGAGCAGTGACAGGTGCACCGGCCGGGCCACTGCGTCCTCCCCCACTGGGGTCGCTCCCAGTGTTTCCCATCAGAACTCTTTCTGCTTCCACATACTTGGAAAATGACATCACGGCAAGGGTGTTTTTTTTTTTAATGTTATGGTAAAATATATATGACAGACGTCTGACCTTGTAACCATTTTTAAGTGTACAATTAGGTGACATTAATCATATTCACAGAGTTGTCCTGTCATTAAAACCAGTTGCCCCCAGGTCAGCTCTGATTAACAGAGACAGCGTACATGTCAGAGCAGAACTGTGCTGTGTAGGGTTTCCAAAGGCTGGTTTTTAGAAAGCCAACCACCAGGTCTTTATTCTGAGGCACTTTGGGGTGGACCTGACCTTCCAGCGTTTGGGTCAGCCATCGAGCAGCTTGCCCATCTACACCGCCCAGGGGCCTCTGTGCAATCCTTACTGCTGTCAATTGCCAAAAATTCCTCATCACCCCTTCTCCCAGGCCCCGGAAACCCCCGATAACCTCTGGTCTGTATGCATTTGGGGACATAAACGGAGACACACCGGTATTTGCTCCTTTGTGTCTGGTCTTTTTTCACTCAGCATGTTTTTGGGGTTTACCCATGAATCACGAGCTGTGTATACTGGAGCGTTGTTTCTCTTTGTGACCTGCGGGTATTCCGTTGTGTGTTGTGCACCATCTTTTGTTGGTCCATTCACCTGTTGGCAGACACCTGGGTTATTACAGCCTTCAGGCTCCTGTGAAGAGTGACGCAGTAAGCGTTGGTGGGTAGGTAGGACTGCTTGTATATGAAGTTCTTAAGGTCTCCCAGGAAACCCTGGTGGTGCAGTGGTTAGTGCTACAGCTGCTAAGCAAGAGGTCGGCAGGAAACCCTGGTGGTGCAGTGGTTAGTGATGTGGCTGTTAACCAAAAGGTCAGCAGTTCAAATCCACCAGGAGCTTCTTGGAAACTTTATGCAGCAGTTCTACTCTGTCCTGTAGGATTACTGTGAGTTGGAATCCATTCAAATGCATTTTTTTTCTATTATCTAAATAGGAATTTCTTTTTTTTTATTGTGATTGAATGAAAACATAAATTCCCATATAAATTCGCATGCTCACCTATATGCAGCTCCCACTGCCCTCCCTGCCTGATGACAGCACACCCCTCCTCTCTGCTCCATACAGTCCTATCCTCCCAGCTGTCTCATATCCCCTCCTCCCCACCCACTCCCCTTCCTGTAGCAAGAGGTCAGCAGGATATCATCCTATAGATGCGAAGAACGCAATGGTTTTTTTTTAACATCTCCCAGGGGTGTTTATACGACTTGGAATGGACTTCGCATCTGTTGGCTTCTTACCCACTGTTGGGAGAGAAAATAGGGAAATGGTTCTTTTCCTCAGGAGACAGTTCTTTAAACTACAGCTTGGTCCCATGGCCGATCAGCCCAGTCTTCACCACCAGGGCTCTGTCCCAAGCCTGTCACAGTGGATCTTCAGGGTGGTACCACGGGTTCTGGAAAAATCGAGACTAGTGTCCCAGTGACAGTAATCAGGCTTCGCCCGTGCCTGTGTCCTCTCTGTCCCCCAGGCCCAGTCTGATCTCACCTTTCATGTCTGTCTCTTCAGAGGTGTGAACATGTACGCTATGCTGACTGGGACACTGCCTTTCACCGTGGAACCCTTCAGCCTGAGGGCCTTGTACCAGAAGATGGTGGACAAAGAGATGAACCCCCTCCCCACCCAGCTCTCAGCAGGTAACGTCCGCGCCTCTGCGTGCTCTGCGTCCACTGGCCTGTGCTCCGAACACTTGGGGGACATTTGTGACACAGTATTTATCTTGCAGTGATGGTATGGTAACTCTCTGGTGAGTCAGTGGTCTGCTGCAGAATTCCTGCCTCCTACGTGGGAGATTCCTGGCCAGTGCACCTCACGGGTCTGTCATTAGAGGCTTGTGTGTTGCTCTGATATTGAACGGTTTTCAGTGCAGGTTGTAGACTAAGAGACTAGGAAGAAAGAACTGGCAATCTACTGCCAAAAATCAGCCAGTAAAAACACCGTAAATCACAACAGTCTGATCTGTGGCTGATCACGAGGATGGTACAGGAGCAGGTGGCATTTTGTTGGGTTGTGCACAGGCCATTGTGAGTCGGGGGTCTCGAGGGCCGCTAACAATTACTGTAAGTTAGTCTCAAGAGGTAGTTTGTCCTTCCGTTGCTCGGCAGCCACTCCCTTCATTGCACCTGGGATTCCTTTCCTTTCTGGCTGTGATTCCGAATCCCTAGCTTCCTCCTTCCTCGTGCATTACTCCTGTAAAACACACATGCCAGAAAGTATCTCCCACCTCCGTTGGAAAAATAATCTCTGGCTCAGTTGTTTAAGACTCGTAATACGATGCTGGCTTGGGAGAGAGCAGTCATAATCACGTCTCCGTTGCGTCTTCTTTAGTCCGCTTGCGGGAAGGGATGTTGGTGTCATTCCAGTTGGGTTTGTGATCTGTTTTCCTCTCTGAGTTTCAGAGCCTGTTCAAAAGCTGTTAAATCTCTCTGTATGCAGGGTTGGTGACTTGATTAAATGGAATTGTCAGGTAGGTTTGAAAAACGACTCCCCAGCTTTAGCCGGTTCACATTTCAGTAAACAGTGTGTACTAAGTTTTGGCTTCTGATCCAGCTTATTAGTTCAGGCTTTTGTTTTTTGTTTTTTTCTTCTTGCTTCAAATTCCTGGTTTCAGCTTGGGCTTGGCTATTACTTCTCTGACTCTTTAGAATAAAATCAACTCTGGTGTTGTAGTGGTTAAGGGCTGTGTCTGTGAACCAAAAGGTTGGCGGTTTGTATCCACTGGATGCCGCTTGGAAACTCTGTGGGGCATTCCTGCTCTCCCCTGTTGGGTCGTTATGAATCAGAGTGAACCCCACGGCAGTGGGTCTCAGTGGGTGGGCACCGAGCTAAGGCGTTTGAATAAAAGAGGAACCCATCAACTTGAAGTTGCCATGCATGGTCTTTGTTGGGAGCCGTCCAGCTGGTGTCAACTGGTGGAGATGGTCTGCAGGGCAGAATGAAGTGTTAACAGCCTGGTCTTGGGCTGTCTTCATTACTGCTGACATGGTGGAGACTGTTTTTATGACACTATATTTGCACGCCTTCCGGTCTAGGGGGCTCATTGTCAAACACAGTATGGGACAATATTCTGTTGTGACCTATAGGATTGTCACAGACTTAACTTTTGGACATGGATGGCCAGGCCTTTCCTCCTGGTCTCTCTTAGTCTGGAAACTCACCCTGAAACCTCTCTGCCATGGGTGGTCTGTGAAATATGAGTGACAGAGCTTCTGGTGTCCCGGCAACATGCAAGCTACCCCAGGACAGCGCACTGACAGATGGTGGTGGTGGGCATGGTGAGGATACAGCCTCGTTAGTGCCTCAGCTTTCTGCTTTCCTCTTGAGTTCACAGAGCACCCATGAAGCTGGCTGTGGGAGTGTGCTGACCCACGGGAACCCAAGCCGCTGTACCCTACTGTGTGCAGTTGCCTCATTTGGCCTCGGCACTTTTGCTGGGGAGCTCAGCTCTGCGGACTGCAAGCAGAGGAGGCGGGATGCACTGGCAGCGATGGGTTTGGGTGCTGTGGTTTGCACAGAGGGCCCTAACTCTTCAAGTGAGAAAGTCAGCAGGACATTGGCCAGCCCTCGTGTTCAGATCTTAGCACTTTTGGGGGCGGGGTCCTGTTACGATTCTGGTGGCCCAGTGGTTAAGAGCTAGGCTGCTACCTGAAGGCTGGTGGTTGGAATCCGTCAGACACTCCTTGGAAACCCAGTGGGGCAGTTCTGCTTTGTCATGTGGGATCACTATGAGTTGGAATCCGTTCCGTAGCAATAAGATCTTCTTCTTTTTTTATTTTATTATTATTAATTTTTTTTTACATATTACCCCAGATATAGCCTGAGTTTTCAGTGGTATTTTGATTGTGAAAATTACCTTTACCCAAAGAGGTCTGTGTTGAGCCTTATGCACCTTTTAAAAAATTAATATGTTACCATGTTTTATGTGAAAAGTTGCATAGCAAGTTAGTTTCTCCTTCAGTAGTTTTCCTACAGATCGTCCTGAGCCGTTGATTACAACTCTCACAGTGGGTCTCCCTTCTCACTGTTTTCATTCTCCTTGCTCTGTTTCCATGGATCCAGCTTCCCTGCCCCCCTTACCATCTCATCATGGCTTTTAGGTAAATGTTGACTGTTTGGTCTGTTACAGTTGATTGTTTAAGGAACATATTACTCACAAGTGATATTTATTTTACATAAGCCAGTCTATTATTTGCCTGAAAAGTGACCTCCAGAAATAGCTTCAGTTCCAAGTTCAGAGGGCATCAGAGGGTGATAATTTTGATGGTTCCCCTTATCTTTGTTGCTCCAGTTGTTTTGATCTTTTTTGAGAATTTGAGTTTTGTTCTTCATTTTTCTCCCACTTGCTCCAGGACCTTCTACTGTGTCCCTTTTTAGAAAGGTTGGCACTGATAGCTGGGCACCATCTAGTTCTTTCGGTCTCAGGTTTGGAGAGGTTCACGTGGGCTGTTAGTGCTGGGAACTAGTTTCTTCTTGGAGCCTTTGATTTCCTTTACTGTCTTTTGCTTCATACAGATAGAAACCAATCATTGTGTCTTAGATTGCCACTTGCAAACTTTTAAGACTCCAGACGATACTCACCTACCTTGGGTGTAGACCCTTATTTTGTGAACTATGTTATGCCAGTTCACACAGTTGTCCACCCCACCCCTACCAGGATCATGGTCCCAAGCCTTTTAACCCAGGAAACCCAATCTCAAGAGTTGTTTGGGTAGACCTAGGAAGCTTCTGTAACTGTGCATTGTGCTCTTTTAAAGAATCATCTGTGTGCGGTCAAGTTGACAACAGCAACTCACAAGGCTAGATGAGAAACTTGGGGAGCACTGAGTCTAAGTCAGTGATGGTCAAGTGATTTGGAAAAGCAGGATGCGTTGTCCGTGTAGTAATTGTCAGAATGGTGTTGTTGCTGTTGTTAGGTGCCATCAAGTCGGTTCCAGCTCATAGTGATTGTATGTACAATGTAACAAAACACTGCCCAGTCCTGCGCCATGCCCATGATCATTTTTATACTTAAGCCCATTATTGCAGCCTCTGTATCAATCCATTTTGTTGAGGGTCTTCTCTTTGTCTCTGCCTTGTACTTTACACAGCATGAAGTCCTTTAGGGATTGAAGGTAGGTCCCATCTGACAACATGTCAAAAGTGTGTGAAATGTTGTCTCACCATCCTTGCTTCTATGTAGCACTCTTGTGGTACTTCCTCTAAGACAGATCTGTTTGCTCCTTTGGTATGCTCAATATTCTTCTCCAATACCACAATTCAAAGCGATCAATTCTTCTGTCTTCCTTATTAATAGTCCAGCTTTCACATACATATGGTGTGCTTGAAAAATACCATGGCTATACCATGGAATATTTTCACTTACATAAGTAAATATGTTTACCCATAAAGAAGAACAAGTTGCACCCTTGAAGATGTTAAGAAAATAATCTGGAGGTCACGCCAAGAAGGACGTATTAACAGTGCCGCAAGCAAGCTCAGCTTCCCTGGACTCAGGGACGCCTTGCACGGCTCTGCACGGAGTAGACATCTTTGCTTGGACTTGAACCCTGGAGTGTGCTTGTTAAAGGTCTTCTCCTTCCCACAGGATTTCTCAGACATGGCCCGTCAAGCATGCGCTGTGTTTCTTTATCATGTTTTTAAAATGTTGGGATGTATAAGTATCTCTCCTCAGCCAGGACTTCAGCCAGTAGCAGGCATTGCACTTTGGCTCAGTGGACACTCAGTGAAGCTGTGTTGTTGACTCTGATGTGCTGACTGAAAGCCCGAGGCCTGAAAGCCAGCCCACAACCATGTAACTGCTCAGGGCTGGGATGGGCCGTGCACACTGGGACCCAGAGCTGTGAGCCAGCCGCTGTCACAGCCAGGGGCATCTTGGCTTGTTTACAAGGGATGCTTTGGGGTTTGGAGATCAGCTGCTGCTCTTCTGACAACCCCTCATTTTCAAACCCGTTGAACCCCACCAAGCTGATGTCCTTGTCCTTGCAACCAGCCTAGTTAGGCAGGTAACTGTGCATGGCTTGGCTTTGACTGATGGCAACCTTACTGTCTTAGGCTGGGTTTTCTAGGGAAGCAAAACCAGTAACACGTGTAGGTACAAGGGAAGATTTATAATATAGATAGATAGATAGATAGATATAGGAAACAGCTCATGCAATCACAGAAGCTGAATGTCCCAAGTTCTGGCACAAGCCTCACGTGGCCATGGAAGCTGAGGAACCCAAAGTTAGCAAGTCAGAGACCAGAGTTCTAGATCACCGGTTGTGTAGGTCGGTGGATCCCAAGCCGGCAGCAAGATGGAGCTACAGAGGCTGGCGAACCCAGGATTGGCAGGTCAGGGAGCAGGACTCTCAAGTGCCGACTGTAAGGATTGATGAATCCAACAGCTGCTAGTTCAAGTCCAGGAACCAGATGCCGGAAGAAGAGAGCAGGAGCTCCTGGCTACGTGAGCAGACCAGCAGTAGTCGTGGAAGGTTGAGAGAGGAGAGCCGAGGGGCAGGGAGCCCCCACAAACCCCGCCCTGCCACTTAATACAGCAGCCAAATATGGAGTGGCCAAGCTGACACAATCCTGACCACCACACTTCCCTACGACAGAACGCAGCACTGCCAGTGTGTTCAAGTCTATGGTCCGCGGCTGTGGTGCGCCTCCAGCTCACCGATGGTCTCCCCGGCCTCCCTGTCCCCCTCCGTCACCAAACATGACGTCCTCTTCCTGACATTGATCCCCTGATGATGGGTCCAGAGCAAGCGAGTTGGGCATGTTCGAGGGGGATACATGAGGTTGCGGTGACTGATGCTCGCAAGTCCATCACCTACCTTTTCTTCTTGGTCCGTCTTCCTCTGGAAACTCCGCCGACAGCTGCCCGCCATGGGGGACCACGATTGGAAATACTGGTGGCCCAGCTTCCAGCAACTCAGCAACAGACGAGCTACAACAACATGACAAACTGGCAGAAAGGTGGCCGTCAAGCAGCCTAGCCCAACTGTATTTATAATACTGTCGTGGATTGAATTGTGTCCCCCAAAAATGTATGCAGCAAGTGGGCGAGACCTTGATTCCCGGTATTGTGTGATGTTCCTCCACACTGTAAATCCTGCCTCTGCGATGTTAATGAGGGAGGATGGGTGACGGTTGGGTTGGTGGAGCGGAAGTCATTGTGTGAGACTGTATTGGAACAAGCTCTTCGGATGTAAAGGAAAAGGAAGCAAGCAGAGTCGGGGACCTCATGGAACCTAGAAGCAGTGCTGAGAGCAGAGTAGGTCTTTTTGAAAAGGACTCCATGGCCCTACGCCTCGGGAGATCCCAGTCCAGGAGAAGACTGATGACAAGGACCTTCCTCCAGAGCCCACAGAGAAAGCCTTCATCTGGAGCTGATGCCCTGAATTTGGACTTGTGCCTACTGGATTGTGACAGAATATTAAAACTTCTCTTTGTTAAAGCCATCCACCTGTGGTATTTCTGTTAAAGCAGCAGTGGATGGCTAAGACAGACACCGTCTGACTTCACACCTGAAGACTGTTGTTGGCCACTAACAGGAGAAGCTGCCATTGATGGAAGGACAAAGTGTAAGTGCTTTTTATCTGCTTCCTCCTTCTCTCAACAGCCCTACTTCTCAGTTTGCCAGTGAGGAAGTTGAGCCCTTGAGAAATGAAGCTGCTTCTGGTTTTGTGTTTCTGCTGGCGGAGCAGCTGCCCTCCCTTTTCTGTGCTTATCCATTACAATCCGAAAGCCTCCCGCGTTCAGGGATGCGGACTGACGCTCTTGCATAAGCATCTGCTCTGCTTGTGCTTTGAGTAACGTCAGTCTAAACTGAAATCAGGCCAGTCGTGTTAACTGCCTCCCTGACACGCATCTTCATTAGTCTGATGCTTGATTGAGGTAGAATTCACTCGTATTTGTAATGAGTTCTTCACATCTTCACGCTTTTGTTTTAGATAAATTTGAAAGATGGCTTAATCACTTAGTGCTGCTGTAACAGAAATATCACGAGTGGATGGCTTTCACAAAGAGACATTTATTCTCTCACAGTCTAGGGGCTAGAAGTCTAAATTCAGGGTGTCAGCTCCAGGGGAAGGCTCTCTGTCTGTTGGCTCTGGGAGAAGGTCCTTGTCCTTGATCTTCCCCTGGTCTAGGAGTTTCTCAGTGTAGAAACCCGGCTCCTGGTGCGATTTTCTCAGTGCTGTGAGGGTCCCTTGTCTCACTGTGGGCCTCTCTCTTTTATGTCTCAAAAGAGATTGATTTGACACACAACCTAGTCTTGTAGATGGAGTCCTGCCACCAATCTACCTCATTAGCATCACAGAGGACAGTCACATCAGGTGACCAAACGGTGGACAGTAACACAATTTAGGAATCATGACCTAGCCAAGGTGACATGTTTTCTGGGAGTGGCTGGGTGAGGGGCCACAAAGCAATTTGTAACAGCAATGTATTCGCCAAATTTGGGTTGAAAACAAATGAACCCACAGCACAAGTTTCTAAAGAAACACCCTCGTCTCTGTGACGCCTAGCTGATTCTTGTTATTCGCAGTAGTTAATGCCCTGTGAAGTCCCGGCATACACTAAATGAGCAAATACTGATCCAGGGTCCGAGGGGAGATACGGAGTTCGGTTCCTGTGAAGTGCAGGTCACACGTTCTCACCAACAATCAGTACATAACTTTGTTTTACGGGTGTTTCTTTGAAGGCTCCTTGTATAACATACATCACTGAACCCTGAACACTGAATTCGCAGCCAGCGGCCCCGTACCCCATGCCCGAATGAAGCGTATCTACCACGCATCTATCGTCCCAGAAGGCACATCTCAGTTTTCTTGTGCTTAAGATACCAGATAGCACTTTGGCATATGTTTGAGGCAAACTGAAAAATCACCACTGACAACCAAAAAAAGTGTGAAAGTGTGTCACTCAGTGGATGTCAGAAAGAACATAATTTAATTCATAGCACTGGACTGTCAAGTGGAAACCCTGGTGGCATAATGGTTAAGTGCTATGGGCTGTGGCTCCTGACCAAAAAGTTGGCAGTTCAAATCCACCGGCTGATTCTTGGAAACTGTTATGGGGCAGTTCTACTCTGTCCTGTAGGGTTGCTATGAGCCGGAATCGACTCGATGGCAGTGGGCTTTTATGACTATCAAATAATTCTGTTGTCTGCTTTAGCCCGGGAGATCATGAGGAAGGAGCATCAGCAGGGATGGGCCTCCCCTGCAGCCCGCGTGCGTGTCAGCAGGCCATGTCTGGTGGCTTCTTCAGGGTCCTGCAGCCCACACCCTTGGCACAGCATCAGAGTGCCCACATGGCCAGTGCAGACGCTGGGGTGCTGACGACTTACAGGGAACAGTGGGTTGTAGGTTGAGGAGCTCACATTTTGTGTTGCATGGACCACGGTGGTGGAACAAACCATGTGACTCATGGAGACGCCCAAGGCCTGAGAGGAGAGCGTGAGAGGTAGCTCTCAGGACCACAGGGTGACATGCAGCCATGCCCACCTTTCCAGGACTTGGGGACAGGGGAGTGTTGTTGTCATTTGCCACTGAGTTGATGTCTGACTCACTGACCCCAGGTGACAGTGCACAACTCACTCTATGGGGCTACCTAGAGGGGTCTTTACCAGGACACATGGCCAGGTCTTTGTCCCCGGAGCCACCGAGTGGGTCCCAACCGCTGGCTTCTCTGTTAGCAGTGGTGTGCTTGGCTGTTGTGCCACTATGGTGAAGTTGACAAGGTGGGGACCATTCTCATCCCCTTTTGTTTGTGAAGCAGGAAGTTTTCAAGACCCCACCTCCTGTTTCAAAGAGTTCTCAGACTATGTTCAGAGTCCTTTCTGGAGAGTATCGCTGTGTTTGTGACACCCGAAGAGATCAGCTCCATCAGCTGAGACCTGAACAAAGATGACTCTCGTGCTCCTCAGGAGTTTGTGCAGCTGCTGAGTGCTCTGTTATGAAAATAGAACAGAAACACACATCCGGTTTATTCTCAGCTGTTACCCGTCCTCCAAAAAGCCCGGATGGTGGCCTGGGTGTTGGTGCGGTCGTCTGAGGATAAGTGACAGATACATCTCAGAAGTGGCCTTCACCCGGCAGGCCCTTCCCTCCCCCACTTGGATTAAGTAAGCCTCTGTCTTTCTCTGTGGCGAGTGCGTCCCTGGGTCAGGGTCCATGATGTGTAGTCCCACCCGGGAACCTGGAGATGTTCAGGGGATTGAGGGAAAGAAGACCCGGTTTCCAAAAGGAGGATCCCTCTTGACAGTAGGTCCAAAAGATCCTCTCTTTTTTTTGATATGTTTGCTTTTGCATGCCACTGGGCACTCCTTGGAAACCCCATGGGGCGGGTCTGCTCTGTCCTGTAGGGCTGCTGTTTGGAATTGACTCAGTGGCGATGAGTTTTTTTTGGTGAAGATCGCATTACAAGTTTTACTTGGAGACGCAGGTATCGGACTTAGGGTGCTCGGTGTGCTTCAGGACTGGTGTCTTCACATCTGCCTGGTAGGGACTGACCTGTGTCCTCAAGGTATAGGACTTCAGGTGTTGAGTATGCTTCAGGACTGGCTTCTGCACATCTGCCTCCTGTGGACTGAATTGTGTCCCCAGGTTACACTGACGTTCTAACCCCTGCATGGGAAATGTGACCTTCTCTGGGGAGAAAGCATTTTTTCTTTGCGGATCTTATCAGGTAAGGCAGCGATCCTATGGTAGGCTGGGCCCTAATCCTTACCCTTTGTGAACGGTGTTTGAAAAGAAAAGGGTAGATACGGAGACAGAGTCACAGATGGAGGAAGACGCCACGTGGGAACACAGCTGCAAAACAAGGCATGCCGAGAGACGCCTGGGGCTGCAGCCACCGAAGGATCAAGGAAGATCTTCCCTCAGAGCCTTCAGGGACAGCGTGGCTCTGTGGACACCTGACTGTGGTCCTGTGACCTTCAGAACTGTGTGCCTTGGAATTCTCTAGAAAACCAGAGCAAGTGACCTCCATGTATGTTATTTGTTGTTGTTAGGTGCCTGTGAGTCAGTTCTGACTTGTAGCTACCCTATAGGAGAGAGAAGAACCCCATAGGGTTCCCAAGGGACAGCTGGTGGATTTGAACTGCTGACCATTTGGTGAGCAGCCGAACTCTTAGCCACTATGCCATGAAAACCAAAAACCAAACCCACTGCCATCAAGTCGGGTCCAACTCATAGCGACCCTGGAGGTTGGAGTAGAACTGCCCCAGTCTGAGGAATGTGGAATGAAGAAATACCCTTTGATGGTCTTAGAGCTGTGTAAGACAGACCAGCTTCATTCTGAAGCAGTTCCTGGCATTGTTTATCCATGCGTGTGCAGGCGTGTTCTCCTGCTGAACGATGTATTGGCCTTCGCTTGTGTTAGAAATGTGTTTTTCCATGTTATGCAATTGTCTTCATTGTTACAATCTTTTATGGATTGAATTGTGTTCCCTCAAAGTTGTGTTGAAGTCCTAAACCCTATTGAAGTTTATGATCCTATTTGGAAATACGGATTTTCTTTTGTTGTCTAAAAGAGGTCATTATCAGAAAAGAACAAACCCAAACCCACTGCAGTTGAATCAATTTCGACTCACAGTGACCCTACAGGACAAGGTAGAATTACCCCAGTTTCCAAGGAGTGCTTGGTGGATTTGAACTGCTAACCTTTTGATTAGCAACCTGTAACACTTAACTTTTATGACACCAAGCTTTCCTGTCAGAATAGGGTGAGTCCTAAACCTAATCCTTTCCGTGACGAGTCATAGGGAAGGTCAGAATAGACATAGAGAGACATACAGAGGAGGAAGACAGAAACACACGGCCGATTCATCTACAAGGCCAGAAATGCCAAGGATTGCTGGCAGCTACAGGAAGACGTCACTTTGGGGACTGATGTGTGCCTGACTCAAGCCATGGTATTTTCAGTCACCTCATGTACATGCGGAAGTGAGACCATGAATCAGAAAGACGGAAGAGGAATCGATGCCCTTAAATTGTGGTGTTAGGGAAGAATCTTGACTGTACCATGGGCTACTAGAAGAGCAAGCGTATCCGTCTCAGAAGAACAGCTGGACTGTTCCTTAGAAGTCAGGATGGTGAGACGTCATCTTTCATGTTTTGAACATGTTGTCAGGAGGGGTCAGTCTCTGGAGAAGGGCATCGTGCTGGGTAAAGTAGAGGGTCAACGACAAAGGAGAAGACCCTCCACAAGATGGACTGACGCAGTGGCTGCAGCAGAGGGCTCCAGCACAACCACAACTGTAAGGGTAGTGCGGGGCCGGGTGGGGTTTCGTTCTCTTCTATGCAGGGTCACTAGGAGTCAGAGCTGACTTGATGGCACCCGATGACAGCAAACTGGAAGCTGAACTAGACGAGAGAGGACCTCTCCCTGCTCCGCCCCTGCCGCGCCCCCTGCCCCACCCCCTGCAGCCATCCCTGGATTTGGTGCGCTGGCCTCCTGGGCCGTGGCAGATTTGTCACATCAGTCCTTTAAAGCTGCCCACTTGGGTATTTTTTGTTATGGCGACTCAACCTTAAAAGAGGCAGATAGTCTGGTTAGAGGTGAGCCCGCTTCTTGTTGCCAGTGCTCGGAGAGACAGCACCGGTTTCGAGGAGCCTTGCTTAGAGAAAGGGGAACCCGGGTGCTGGAAAGACTGCTCTGCTAGCGGTGGGAAGACAAGGGCAGGGTGCTAGGGCTGTCATGTCTTGTCAACGGTTCCTCGTTTCCTTTCCGCACGCCCTGTGCTTGTGGTAAGCGATGTGATGGCAGCGACCCTCATGTGGCAGAAGAACAAGGGCGGGCTTCACCACAGGCGTCTCCCCCAGAGCTCTGGGTTTTCAGGCGGAGCACGGAAGGGGGGCCCATCAGGCTGCGGGTTGGCGGTGCCGTGCTTGGCAGGACTTGGTGCACGAACAAGAGTTTTAGAACTTGAGTCACTCACTGTACAGAGCTGACGGAACACTTGAGTGAAAACTTGCAGACCTCTGGTGTCCCGGGGGGGGCGCTGCCCTCTGTTGTCACAGGGTCCTGGTTTGCTCGGCTAAATGGGCCTGAGTTGTTCTTGGGGCTTCATCGTCAGTCTACAGAATTTGGGAAAAAGTCAGTGGCTTCCAGGATGGTTGTAAGAGAAAGGACTGAAAAACAAGCTCGCCCAGGTCTCTGGGGACTCTGCTTGTCACAAGGCCAGGTTGCTGGTGGTTGTTGAGTCAATCACTCCTTTCAAGACAACCCTGTGCACAATGTCAGACCCTCCTCAAGGGTCTGCCTTAGGGTGCATTTACCTTCCTGGGTCCTTGGTGACACCCTCAGAGGGCATTTACCCTTCTGGGTCCTTGGTGACACCTTTAGAGGGCATTTACCTTCTGGGTCCTTGGGGGCACAGCTGACCAAGGCTTGGCCACTCTAACCCACCAGCTGCTCCTCAGGACCCACTGCTCCATCCTGTGGGGTGACTGTGATTACTTTCTGAGTGCTCAGACCCAGCCTTGAGTGGAAGCGCTTCGTGTTGCATTCCCTTTGGTCCGTTCAAGCCTGTTTAAGCCTGTAAATAGAACAACATTTCATTGGCTGACGTCTCAACAAGAAAGGACGACAGGAGCAGCCTGGGGAGGCCTAGCCAGGCTTTGTTGACCACATGCCCCTTGTATACCGTAAGCAGGTATCTCTTGACTTTGGGCACTTTTTTTTGTAAAGGGCAAGAAAGGAGTGGGGTCCAAAATGCCTCGCCTGCCTGGAAGGCACTGGGGCAGAATGCAGGCTCAAGGAGTTATTGAGTCAACGCTTTGTCTAAAGACCCCAAGAGCAGATGGCTGGCTGGTCGTCTGTGTCCAGCTAGTGACAACGATGTCCCTTTGCTGATTGGCTTCATAGGAGCTGTCTCCTTCCTGCGGTCCCTTCTGGAACCAGATCCTGTGAAGAGACCGAACATTCAGCAAGCCCTGGCGAATCGCTGGCTTAATGAGAATTACATGGGCAAGGTGCCATGTCACGTCACCTACCCCAACAGGTAAGTCTCTGCATAGAGGGGACTGCTGCTTGCCTTGGGTGGGGTCTGCGGTGTGAGCCCTGGGTGTTGCTGGGAGGGGGCGGCACATGATTCGGGGAAAAGTCAGGTTCTCTGTGGGCCCTTCTCACCACCTCCCGCCCCTGCCCCCCGCACATCCCCAGACACGCCAGGCTGGGCCATCCTTCACGGTCGTGCAAGCGTGCTTCACGTATGTCGCCCTAGAGGGACGAGCCTGCTTCCAGGAGGCCTCATCTTCCTGAGGGATGCCTCTTTCTTTTCTTTTTCATTTTTTTGAATAACTTTGTGTTTTCAGTGAATGTTTAAACAGGAAATTAAACTCCCGTTTAACCATCTCTATACACATTGTCCAGTGGCATTTGGTGGCATCTTTCAGAATGTGTCAGCCGTCTCGTTATTTCTGTTCTGGTTGTTCAGTTTCAGGTGATCTCGTTGCCCTGACCCCTTCCCTTCTCAGCTTTGCCTTAGTGTGACTGTTGACTGTTTGGTCCCCTGTGGGTCTTGTATAGGAGCTCAGTACTCACGAGTGACAGTCTTTATCACAAGCCAGTCTGTTATTTAGGTAAAGGGTGGTCTCAGGGAGAATTTCAGTTCCAGGTTTAAAGAGTATCTCAGGGCCGTCATCCCGGGGGGAGTCCTCTAGTCTTCACTGGTGCGGTGAGTCTGAACGTTCTCAGAATCTGTCCTGGTCCACGCTTCCCTCCCGTGCTATGGGGCGCCTCTCTTTCTGTTTCATGCCGAGGTGCCACAGGCAGTCCCAGGGTGGGTGTGTCTGTGAGTGAATGCATGTGAACGTGTGTCCATGTGTCTGTGTGTCTCTGAATGTGTGTTTGTGTGTATGTTTCTCTGTGTGTCTGTGTGTGAATGCGTATCTGTCTGTCTCTGAATGTGTTTGTGTATGTATTTCTCTGTGTGAATGCGTATCTGTGTCTGTGTGTCTCTGAATGTGTGTTAGTGTATGTGTTTCTCTGTGTATGTATCTTTGTGTGAATGTGTATCTGTGTCTATGTGTCTCTGAATGTGTGTTTATGTACGTGTTTCTGTGTATGTGTGAATGTAAGCCCGTGTATGTCTGTGTGTGTCAGGTACCTGTCTGTGAATGTGTCTATCTTTGCTTCTGAGTCTGTATATATGTGAGAATGTGTTTGTGTGTGTCTTAGTTTTTGTATGTATGTTTGTGAATGTGTCAGTTTGTATCTATGTCTGTGAGTGTATCTGTAAGGGTGTGTTTGTGTCTCTGTGTGTGAATGTGTGTGTTTGTGAGGGTGTGTTAGTCTGTCTCTGTGCATGTGTCTGTGTGTGTGTGTCCTACCGCTGACCTTCCTGCCAGAAATGGCCCAGCCCAGTGGAATTGCTCGTCTCTGCTCTCTGACCACCCTTGACCTTTATGCCACCTCTCTGTTGCTGTTGTTTATTCCAGCAAAATGTCTTTCCTTAAAGGTTCGGGTGGGGAGAAAAGGCATAGAAGAGGTCATTTGGTCTCAGCCCCACTCCCTGTGGGCACAAGACAGGAATCCGTACCCTGATACACTCACCAGCACGTCACGGTGGCCCCCAGCCCCTGTGGGCTCCCTCTAAAGGCATTGCCTCTCCCATTTCCAAGAAGAAGAATCTTGACCTGCATCCATACCCCAAAACACCCATTGGTGCGTTGTGGGGGCCCCACTTCTCCAGGCAGGAGTACTGATGACAGATCTGGAAAATAATACAAAAACACACTTGGTGGTAATTTTTTCTACTTGTTCGACACACTGCTAACAAACCTCAGGAAGTGAGTGAGGTGGGGGCTCCATGTAGAATTCTTGTCTTCCGTGTGGGACCATGAACAAAGGAGACAGAAGAACTGACACCTTTGAATTGTGGTGTTGGAGAAGAACGGTGAATGGACCACGGACCACCAAAAGAAGCAACAGATCTGTTCTGGAAGAAGTCCAACCAGATGCTTCTTGGAAGCAAAGATGGCAAGTCTGCATCTTACATACTTTGGACATGTCAGGAAAGATCAGTCCCTGGAGAAGGACATCGTACTTGGTAGAGTGAAGGGTCAGCGGAAAAGAGGAAGACCCTCTACGAGATAGACTGACGCGGTGGCCACAACAATGGGCTTAAGCGTCAAAACGATTGTGGACCTGGCTCAAGACCAGGCAGTGTTTTGTTCTGTTGTTCTTGGGGTCACTGTGAGTTGGAACTGACTCAATGGCACCTAACAACAACAACAACATGTGGGAGATGCAGGTTCTATTCCCAGCCAGTACACTCCATGGGTGACTACTTCCTGTCTGTGAGTTGAGGCTTGGGTGTTGCTGAGGTACTGAACAGATTTCAGCAGTTTCCAGACTAAAACAGACTAGGAAGAAAGGCCTGGAGATCTACTTCTGAAAATCAGTGAACAAGAGCTCTGTGGACCCCGACAGTCTGATCTGTGACTGATCCTGGGGGTGACACAGGGCCCAGCAGCATTTTGCTCCATTGTTCATGGGGTTTCCCACAAGCCAGGGCCAACTGGACAGCAGCTGACAACAAAGCCTTGGTTCCTTTGGAGCAAACACATAGGTGACACAGGTCAGATACCCTGCCAGGACTGGGGCACCCTGCATCCTTTTTCCTTCCAGCCTCGAGTGTCCTTGCCTTTGACCAGGCACGGAGGAGGATGAGAGAAGCACTCACCTACGTGGACAGGGTGGAGGGCCGAGGGGGAAGTCTGAGGACATCCACCGAGCCCCTGCCCTGTGCCCTCTAGACGAGGTTGGCCAGCAGGGTTTTTGTCTTCAGGAGGAACATCTAGAGGAACGAGGGGCCTCAGAGGAGTATTCCGGGAGCCTTTATCCACACTACTGGACTGGTTTCCACTTGCTGTAGGGGAGGTGGGGCCGTTGGGCTGCCGTCTAGAATTCTAGCATCTGTTTCCTGGGGGTGGGGTAATTGTAAGAGAATCTAGATTACTCAGGTTACCAAGGGAACCTGGAAATAGATTGTTGTTTTTTTTTCCCCAGCACCAGCTCGATTTGGGCCAGTCTCTGAAATAGGCACTAGAAACATTACCCCCCAGGTGAGCCAGGAGATAGACCTGAAGCACTGTGCCTCATCGTGGTGCTCAGAACAGAGAGCAGCGCACAGGTTCTGCCCGTGAACGCAGGGGGCGGCGGGGCGGCCAGTGAGTCCTTCAGCTAATGTAATCGCTGTCTAATCAAGCATTATCCGTCCATTCAAGGCGACAGCTGTTGGAGGAGGTGGCACTAGCGTTAGAAATACCAGCGCCTACCATGTCAGCTGCATCTTCATTCACAAAGCAACATGATGTGGTGTCTCGTTTTGGAGTAACTTCTCCGCAAGACATAGACAGTTTTTGTGAGATGAAAATTGTTTTGTCCAGGGCTTCCGTGCGGGTGGGATGGGTTGAATTGTGTCTTTGTGAAAGATAGGTTGACATTACGATCTCTGGTGCCTGTGAAGAAAACCGTGTTTGGAAGTAGGGTCTTTGAAATTGATATCAATTAGCAGGCAAGCATGCTGGAGTGAGATTGACTCTAATCTGAAATGAGTGGTGTCCTCGTAAGAGAGAAGAGGTGGATGCAGAGAGAAAGCAGCCACGTGAAGGTGGACAGAGATCAGATGACGCAGCTGTAAGTCACGGAACGCCGGGTACTGGTGCCTGCCACCAGAAGAGGCAGGGTTCTTCTCCAGAGCCCTCACGGAGTGCATGGCCCCGCCAACACCTTGACGTCAGACTTCCAGGTTCAAGAACTGCAAGAGATTAAATCCCCCATGCCTTTGTTTGTGGTACCCGGTCATGGCCGTCCTAGCTCACCGAATATAACTAATTTTACCGGATGGGTCATTTTTGCATTTGGACTTGATCAGAAGCATAAAGTTGGACATGTAAGTAGTTAGGTCCCCCTAAAATGTGTGTCAACTTGGTTAGTCTGTGATTCCCAGGATTGTGTGACTGTCCACCGTTTTGTCATCTGATGTGCTTATGCTGTGTGCAGTAAGTCCTACCTCTAGGATGTCAATGAGCAGAATCAGAGGCAGTTATGTTAATGAGAGAAGACTCAATCTGTAAGATTACATTATAGCTTGAGTCAATCTCTTGAAATATAAAAGAGAGAAGTGAACAGAGACAGAGGATCTCCTACTACCAAGAATGAAGAACCAGGAAAGGAGCATGTCATCTGGACCCAGAGTCCCTGTGCTGAGAACCTCTTAGACCAGGAGAAAATTGATGACAAGGACCTCTCCCAAAGCCAACAGAGAGAGAAAGCCTGCCCCTGGAGCTGACACCCTGAATTCAAGCTTCTAGCCTGTCACTATGAGTTGGAATTAACTCGTGGCAGTGGGTCTGGTTTTCAGTTTACTCTGTGAGAGAATAAATTCCTGTTTGTTAAAGCATCCACTAGTGATCTTTCTTTTATAGCAGCACTAGTTGCCCAAGACAGGTATGAGTTGTCAAGATAAGATCTTGTGAGAAAACAGGGGCTCGATGTCTTTTGTTTGTGAAAGACCCGTTAATCACTCTATACTAGAAGCAAGTCAACATTCAATTGTTATCTGAACTCTTGGGGAAGGCACGTGGTATTTACAAGTCTTTATTTTGAAAAATGCTTATCTTTAAGGCAAAAAAAGACTTTCATTAGGAAATTTCCAGGTGGGACCAGCACGTGCATGAAGGAATCAGAACATGTGCACTAACGGGCCTAAGTCCAGTAAGGGACCCGGGGGACACCTCCCGCCACCTTCACGATCTCGTCACTAGCCACTCAGGTGGCGCTCTCTCCTCTCCGGCCACCTGAGGCTGGGCCAGTGGGTGCCGACTACAGGTACAGGAGTCCACACGACTCCCTGCAGTTCAGACCAGTGAGGGAGTTAAAGTGCTTGGCTGCTGGCCGAGGGCCGGTGCTGCGGGGTCGACTCAGCTCCACACTGGTTTGGTTTGGTTTTTGGTCATTGTTCTGAGGACCTATGAGTGATGTCATGGGGCTGTTTGGGGGACTGAACATGTTTACTCTTCCAATAACTGATCCCCCCCCAGTGATGTGTCCAACAGCAGGCCAGTCACACCATGGTTGTTGTGATCTCTAGGCTTTTCAGTGGCTGGTTTTCAACCAGAGATCACCTGGCCTTCCTTCCTACTCTGACTTAGTCTAGGAGTTCTGCTGAAATGTGTCCACCACAGGTGACACTGCTGGTGTTGGAGAAGCTGGTGGCATAGCTTCCAGCTTCACAGCCCCACACAAGCTACCATGGTACAATGGACTGACAGTGCAGCAGCAAAGTATTAACAATTGCTGAATCCTGGGGATGGAGGTGAATCCAGTGCCTTCGAGTAGATTCTAACTCACAGTGGCCCTATAGCACAGAGTAGGACTACCCCACGGGTTCCCAAGGCTGAAATCTTTGTAGGAGCATACTGGCACAGCCTTCTCTTATGGTGTGACTGGTGCTTCTGAACCAGCTACTTTTTGGTTAACAGCCAAGTGCTGTGACCACTGCACTAGCAGAGCTCTGTGTGACAGTGAGACAGAAAGGAATTACACTGTTGGTCTTTACTTTTCTGTGAAGTTTTTATGATAAAAGGTCAAATGAATGGATAGATATGGATGGATGATCGGTGGGTAGGATGGATGTGTGGGTGGATGGATAGATGAATGGAGGGTGGACAGACAGATGTATGGATGGATGAGTAGTTGGATAGATGGATGTGGATAGATGAATGGGGTGGACGGGGAGGTGGGTGAGTGGATGTGTGCAGACAGATGGATGTGGCTAGGTGATGGAAGAATGGATGGGTGAGCAGGTGGATGGATGGGTGAACGGGTGGTTGGGTGGATAGATGGATGAGTGGGGAGATGGATGGATGGATGGATGGACAGACTGACGGATGCACAGATGGATGGATGGGTAAGATGGATGTGTGGATGGATGGATAGATGAATGATGGATGGATGGGTGGATGGATAGACGGCCAGATAGATGGATGGATGAATAGGTAGATGGACAGTTGGATGTGGATAGATGAGGCATGGGGTTGTTGGAGGAGTGGGTGGGTGGATATAGATAGGTGATAGATGAGTAGGTGGATGAATAGGTAGATGGGTGATGGATGGATGTGGATAGATGATGAATAGGGTGGATGGATGGATGCATTAAGGAAGGATAGGTGAATGGTGGATGGATAGATGTGGATAGATGATGGATGGGTGGATGGACCGATGGACGGGTGGGTGGATGCATGGAGGGGTGGATGGGTGGAAGAGTGGATGGACAGATGGACAGGTGGAAATTGTAGAGGGATGGATGTGGGTAGATTCTGGATGGGTGGCCCGAATTGTCCACAGGTGGCATCTCTGGGCCAGCTGTGCTGCTGTATTTGTGTGTATCACCATGTGTGTTTGTGTGAAGCCCCAGAGCACCCCTTGAGGGCGGCGAAGTGAACGGCCCACCCACCCTCTGTGTGTGCAGGATCCATCTGGAGGATCTGAGCCCAAGTGTGGTGCTGCACATGACGGAGACGCTGGGCTTCAAACACAGCGACGTCATCAACACTGTGCTCTCCAACCGCGCCTGCCACATCCTGGCCATCTACTTCCTCCTGAACAAGAAGCTGGAGCGCTATCTGTCCGGGGTGAGCAGGCCCGCGCCGAGGAGAAGGCCTCGTTCCCCTCCGAGTGTGTCCAAGAGGCCGACACGCAACAGAACCCGCTTCTTCGGTAGCACCCCGTAGCTGAGGGGTTTTCACATGTTCTCCCACAGACCTCAGCCGGGGGCAGAATTATGAAGGATTCGGGCTCTTTTCCCATCAGATTCTCTGTTACCCTTCTGTCTTCTACCTCTGAGTTCCTTGGGGTCCCCATGTTGTGGGCATTCGGGACTTCTATGGCTCTAAAGGACTCCACAGATGATGCACGGTCCCAGTTATTAATCTCATCAACCAATTATCAGTAACCTGTGTGTAATTCTGAAACACAAGCTAAGTAAACCCATTGCCTTTATGTCAATTCTGACTCCTAGTGACTCTGTAGGACAGAGCAGAACCACCTCATAGGGTTTCCAAGGCAGGAAGCCTTTACCGAGGCAGACTGCCACGTCTTTCTCCTGTAGGGCCACTGGTGGGTAGGAACCTACAACTTTTTGGTTAGCCCCCCGAGTGCTTAACCACTGTGCAGCCAGACCAGCCAACTCATTGCCATTGAGTCAGTTCCCACTCATAACGACCCCATAAGACAGTGTAGAATTGTCCCATAGGGTTTCCAAGAAGCAGCTGGCAGATTCAGACTCCTGACTTTTTGGTTTACAGCCAAATGGTTAACCACTATGCCACCAAGGCCCCTAAAGTGAAACCCCAACTAGTGAACTAAAGAGCACAGTGTTATTCCTTAATGATTTGTTCATTTTTCTCTTCGCCGGGTGCCTGGTTTCTTTTTAAAACCAAGAAGGGGCCTTCTACACTGAAGAGCCTGTGAGGAGAGCATTCACAGAATGTTTGTTGGCTGATAAGTGACTTCACCAGCCACTGAGTTACAAGTCTTTTGTCCCTGAATGGGATTGCACCTGTGTCAGGTCAGGTGCAATTGTCTGTCTTCTTGAAGTTCTATGTTATCATGGTTTTTGACTTCTTGTGGCTGGGCATAGTTTAAACAAACAAGGTATGTTTCCCATTTAGTTTTGGGGTGCTGTCGAATCGAGTCTCACTCATAGCGACCCCATGTACATCAAAACCCAACAGCCCCCAGTTCTGCGCCCCCTTCACAATCGTTGTGACCCTTGAGCCCATGCTGCAGCCAATGTGTCGTTCTGCCATGTTGAGGGTCTTCCTCTTTGTCGCCGACCCTGTAGTTTACCAAGCATGATGTCCTTCTCCAGGATCTGATCTCTCTTGATAAAATGTCCAAAGCATGTAGATGAAGTCTCTACATCCTTAAGGAGCACTCTGGTTGTGCTTCCTCCGGAACAGATCTGTTTGTTCTTTTGGCGGTTCTTGGGACATTCAGTATTCGTCTCCAACACCACAATTCAAAGGTGTTAATTCCTCTTTGGTCTTCCTTATTCAGCATCCAGCTTTCACATATGTACAATGTAACTGAAAATACCATAGCGTGGGTCAGGAGCACCTTAGTCTTCAAGGTGACACCTTTACTTTTTAACACCTTAAAGAGGTCCTTTGCAGCAGAATCCTAGCTAGTAGTCCATGACTCATTGGCTCTTCCTGACTGATCCGGTCATCTCACCATCAGTGGTTTCTGCCTTTATCTCTCAGAGGAGTCTTCAGGGCACAGGTGAAGGCAGGAGGTCTGGCTGGGAGCAGTGGCCTGCCCAGCGTCCCGTAGCCCTTCCTGGCAGAGACAGCGGAAGTGGGTGGCCCAGCTCTCTGTGTCTGCCCATGGGCTGTCCTGGGATGAGGCTTTTCCTTGCAAGGCATGGGTTTGCCAGCCGTTTCCGGCTCTTTGTTAGCCAAGCACACTGCATGATGAACATTCCTACCTCCTGAGAATTAAGCCGTGTTTTTCCTTCTCTCCTCTGGCAGAAGTCTGACATCCAGGAGAGTGTCTGCTACAAGACCCAGCTGTACCAGATAGAGAAGTGCAGAGCCACCAAGGAGCCCTATGAGGTGGGTAACAGCTGCAGCAAACCAGCGTGTCCTAGAAGATATTTCCATCATGAGGAGGGTGAATGGTGGTTTATTCTGGGACTCTAGGTGGCAGAGGACACATGCTCACTGGCTGACCTTCACACGGCTTCTGAGCAGAAATACTACAAGCGGGTGGCTTTAGAGAACAGAAATATTTTTTAATTACTTATTTTTATAGTATTTTAAGTGAAAGTTTCCCTTATAAAAACTTACACACTTTGTTATGTGACCCTGGCTGCTTTGTCCACCCTGTGACAGCGGAGTCCTCTTCACCCTGTATTTCCCATGTCCATTCAACCAGCTCCTGTCCCCTCTGCCTGTTCATCTCACCTCTGGACAGGAGCTGCCCAGTTAGCCTCCTGTGTCTGCTTAAGCCAAGAAGGACACTCTGCCCCAGTATCATCTGATGTCTTGTAGTCCATTCTGGTCTTTGTCCGAGGAGCTGACTTCTGGAATGGTTTCAGCTCTGGGCTAACAGGGCGTGTCTTCTGGGGACCTTCAGTTTGTTGGACTATGAAGTCTGGTCTTTTAATAGAGTTCTAATTCTAATTCTGCACACCCATTTTTCTCCCCCTGTGTCAAGGACTCCATGTTTCGTTCCCTATCAGGGCTGTTACTGGTGGTAGCTAGGCACCATCTAGTTCTTCTGGTCTCATGCTGATGTAGTATTTGGATAACATGGCCCTTTCTGTCTCTTGGGCTCATATTTTCCTCATGTCTTTGATGTTCTTCATTCTCTCTGCTCCAGGTGGATTGGGACCAGTTGATGCTACTTAGATGGCTGCTTGGTAGCTTTTAAGACCTCAGACACCACTCGCCAAAGTGGAATGCAGAACATTTTTCTTAAAGAAACTTTGTTACACCAGTTGACATAGACACCCCCTGAAACCATGGTCTCCAGACCCGTGCCCCTGCTGCTGTGTCCTTCAAAGTGTTAGATTATATTTAGGAAACGTCTCAGCTTTTGGTTTAGTCCAGCTGTGCTGACTTCCCGTCTGCTGCACACTGCGCCTCCCTTCACCTAACCCAGTTCCTATCTACTGTCTAAGACTGTTTCCTTCTGTGTTTAAACCATTTCTTGAGTCCTTGGAATAGTGAATTGTATCTTTTTAACCCTGCCGACAAACATAAGGCCTCAGGGGGTGTGGGATTTGCTATGGGGGTTGAGAATGCCAGCTGGGAGATGAACAGAGCAGACTTTTGGCTGCGTGACTGGTCCAGAGGTCTTCCTCCTCACTGCAGGTTTGGGTCCATGGTTGAGACTGTTGTGTCCCTCTGTCCCTTTAAGGGTATCTCTCTGCTTCATGAGGCAGGATGTTCCTCTCTGGTGATGGGTCTTTTCTGATGGCTTATCCAGAGTAATTGAGTTGAAGTGTCACCACTCTTTTTATTATTATTATGATTGAATGAAAACATACATTTCCATATAAATTTGCATGCTCACCTACATGCAGCTCCCACTGCTCTCCCTGCCTAGTGATAGCACACTCCTCCTCTCTACTCCATACATGTCCTATCCTCCCAACAATATCCTATCCCCTCTTCTCCACCTACTCCCCTTCCTCCAGTAAGAGGTCAGCAGGACGACATCCTATAGATGCATAGAACCATAAAGTGTGCACATCATATGGTCACTCTGTGTCACCAAGTCCAATTGATTCCTGTCTGAGAATTGACCTCCACTTGGCTGGCTATGATTTATGGACAGGGGCAGCATCAGGGCCAGGGGCCGTGCTCCCGGGGGAACTCTGAGGCCCGTGGACCATCAGTTGCGGTCTTTTAATGCAGCTCTCAGAGTGTACCCCTTTTTTTTCTTGTGTTGCCAGAAAGACTCAACTTTGTGAGCTCCATCACAGCTATCACTGGTGGTGGCCAGGCACCATCTGGTTCTTCCAGTCACAAATCGATATAGTTACCCACTCACATGGTTCTCTCTGTATTCTGGGTTCTCTTTCCCCCATGTCGTTTTGGTCCTTGGTGATCATCTGTTCCTGCTGAGTTGGGATCATTTGCTGTGCCCTCAGATGGCAGCTTGGCAGCTTTTAAGATCCCGGATGCCACTCACCAGTGTGAAGTCTCACCGTTCTTGCTGTTAAGGAGCAATCTGGTTGTATTTCCCAAAGGGACTTGTTCGTACTTACAGAAGCCCGCAATGTCTTTAATATTCTTCCCCAGTTCCATAGTGACCATGCATCAGTCCTTCTCCTGTTTTCCTTTTCCATTGTCCAGCTTTCTCATGCCTATGAGGTGATTAAAAAGACCATGGCCTGGGTCCAAAACCCCAACCCCTTGCTGTCGAGTTAATTTCAACTCATAGTGACCCCATAGAACAAACTAGAACTAACTGCCCCAAAGAGTTTCCAGGGAGGACCTGGCAGACTGGCACCGCTGACCTTTTGGTTGGTGGCTATACTTAACCACTAGCCCACTGGGGTTTCCATGGCTTGAGTCATGTGCACGTTCATCATCTAAGTGACATCTTTGCTTTCCAGCACTTGAAAGAGGTCTTTTGCAGCAGTTTTTCCCAGTGTAAAACATTGTTTGATTCTTGCCTGCCTCCCTAGGGTCTCAGCAGCACACACTTAGATGCAGTGAGCACTGGTGTCTCTGCCCTAAGTGGCTTCTAAGCCGCTGTCCTGACATTTATGTCCCCGCTGCCCTTCTACCCGAGTCTTTGTAGTGTGTGTTAGAAGCTGCCAGAGCCCTGTTTGGGCTCTTTTTTCACCCAGGCTCTTTCTCTCTGATTACCGCTTCGCTCAGCCTGAGCACACGTGGTGGGCGCTTTAAGCATTTGTTGAAATATTTAATGGTTAGAGTTTCAATAGGAAGAGTCATGGGAAAACGGGGTTGTGGTTTCCTCTGATCCATTTGTTTTCTCCTAACTCAGCGACACTCTGCTAATTGAATTACCGGCTGTGACTAGATTATCCAGCCTGTCTCCTTTAGCACCCAGAGGGTGGAATGGAGCCAGTTAGAAGCCATGCTAGCAAGCTCTGAAAAAGCCTGGGTCTCACACATCACACCCACTCAGGGCCTCTGTGGCCTCCGTGGACATTGTCATCAGCTGGTTCCAGAGGAGGAGCTGCCGAGACGTGGGGGTGGTAAGATGGCCAGGAGCTGGATGGGGCAAGGGAGGAGTGAACAGGAGTGCCAGGGTGTCACTGATTGCAGACTTTGGGTCTGTGTCCCCCAGGGAGATCAGAAGCTGTGTCCCGTGAGCTGAGTCCAAGCCTCTGTGTCCTCTTTTGTTCTAGTTCTTTCTTCCTTGGAGACACAGAAGCTGAATTAGGTTGATGAGATCTCTCTCTGGAGATAACAGTGCTGGCATTTGAGGACTGCGTTTCCTCTGTCTCACCTTCCTTCACAAGACAGAATGCATCAGTGAAACCGGGGCACATACTTCAAGCGAGCACACCTGGACTTCGGAGCCCCATAAAAGGGGCCCTCGAGGACAGCAGGGCTCAGAGCAGGGCAGCCATTGTTCCAGAGCTGTCCCAGTAAAGCCAGTGTCCCTGGGATACAAAGAGTTAACACACTCGCTTGCTGGCCAGTGGGCTAGAGGTGCACGTCTATTTGGAGGTGCCACTGACAAAAGGCCTGGCAATCTCCTTCCAGAAAGTCAGCTACTGAAAACCTGTGGTATCCAGTTCTGCTCTTCACACTTACGGGGTCACAGTGAGTCAAGGTCAATTCAACGGCAGCAGCTGTTTTTATTTTTAGACTACGGCCATCAAGCTAAATACTTCTTTTCATCAGTGCCTTTAAAGGGGAATGCTTACGTGCAGAGAGATGGAAGCTAGAACTCGGAGGTCTTCCCATAGTAACAGAATTATGTGGCTTCTTTGGAAGAGAAGTTGTGTGGAGCATGGCAGGGGGACCCGACATTTCAGGGTCGGATACTCAAATGTGTACTTTGTGTCTTACGAGGACTGCCATTAAGTTTGCCAACTCATCCTAGAAAAAGTGCTACCTACCTTGTCACTGAATGTCACTGTGGTCAGCTTTGAAGGACTCCCCTTGGGAAGCTAGGCACCGATGCCAGCACATAGTCCACCCTTCAGAGCCATTTGAGAGCTTTTTCTGGAATGGCCATCAGAGCTGTTATCATGTTCCCCTTGATGTCTTGAATGTCATCCAAATGTCTTCCTTTCAATATTTCTGCTATCTTTGGGTAAGGAAGAAAGTCACTGGGGGCCACATCAGGTGAGTAGGGAGGGGTTCCAATACAGTTATTTGTTTACTAGCTAAAAACTCCCTCACAGACAATGATGCAGTTAAGTTCGGGAACTTGCCACCATACCACTATGTGCAATGGCCATTCCAGAAAAAGTTTGAAAAGTACTTTGAAGGGTGGACTAGGCACTGGGTCAGTGCATAGCTTCCCAAGGGGAGTCCTTTGAAGGTGACCATAGTGACATTCAGCAGTGAAGGATGTAGCCCTTAGAACGTAATTGTCAGACCTCATATTTCCAAGTCAGGATAGTTCCACGTGAAGTTTGAAATCAGGCAAAGCTAATCTAGGCTGTTGGAAGTTAGACGGCAGTTACCCGTGACAGCGAGGACTGGGCCAGGACACCTGGCCTTCCCAGAGCAGGCCAACCTTGTTCACTGGTCCAGGCCTTGCTGTGTGTGGAGTGCCCCTGCCCATACCCTTCAGCTTCCATTCGGAGCGTGTTTGCATCAGTTTCCCTGGCCTGCTGTAACCAAACCAAACACCAAGAAACCAAACCAAACCCACTGCTGTTGAGTCGATTCTGACTCATAGTGACCCTACAGGACAGAGTAGAACTGCCCCATAGAGTTTCTAAGGAGCAGCTGGTGGATTTTGAACTGCCGACCTGTAGCTGTAGCTACAGGATTTTGAACTGCCGGCTGTAGCTCTTAACCACTTATGGCACCAGGGTGCCAAACACCATGCACAAGTGGCTGGCATGAACTGGAATTAGTTGCCTGATGATTCTGGAAGCTGGAAGCTGAAAGTTCACATCAAGGTATTGGCCACGTTGGCTTCCTCTCGGGGTCTGAGGAAGAAACCATTCCACGGCTGTCTCCTGGCTTCTGGTGTAGTGCCAGGTGTTCCTTAGCTCATGTTAACCTAACTGATCATATCTGCAAAGACCTTGCTGCCAAACAAAGGCACACTTATGGGGACAGGTCTTAGAATCAACACATCTTTTGGGGGGACACCATTCAATCCATAATGGTCTTTTTTATTATGCTTTAAGTCCATTTATCATATAAAACTTAGATACACATTGCTATGTAACTCCAGCTGCTGTCCCCACCCAGTGACAGCACACTCCTTTCTAACTGGCATTTCCCGTGTCCATGCAGCCAGCTCCTGCCCCCATGCCCTCTCATCTCACCTCCAGACAGAAGCTACTCAGTTAGTCTCATGTATCTACTTAATTCAAGTAGCACACTCTTTGCCAGTATCACTTTGTGTCTTCCAGTTCGATCTTTGTCTGAAGATTTGGCTTCAGGAATGGTTTCAGTTCCGGGCTAACGGAGAGTCCGGGGGGCCGTGTCTTCCAGGAACCCTCCAGTCTGTCATACTATCAAGTCAAGTCCAGTCTTTTTAATAAAGTTCGAGTTCTGCACCCCATTTTTCTCCCACCACCTCAGGGATTCTGTGTTGTATTCCCTGTCAAGGCACCCATGGGTGGTGGCTGGGCACCTTCTAGTTCTTCCGGTCTCGTGCTGATGTCATCTTGCTCTGTGTGGCCCTTCTCTGTAACTGTCTTAGCCTAGCGGTCTTCACCTTCGATGGAAGGGTCACCTAGAAGGTCTTCCCAGCACGTGCATGCGGACACCTGCTGCCTGTTTCTGTGGCTCTCCTAGAGTTTGGTTTCTCGTCTGTAAACACCGGACAGGACACATTGCCACCAAAGCTGTGGAGGTGGTATCGGCGGGTGGAGTTTGGAGACGAAACGGCAGGTGGAGCTTGCCCTGGATTACTGACCAGTGCTGGTTTTCACAGGCCTCCCTGGACACCTGGACAAGAGACCTCGAATTCCATGCTCTGCAGGTAAGAACAAGGGGTCGTGATCCTAAAAGGCTGGAAGACCTCTGCCCGGGGCTGGGGGTCTCTGTACCCACCCTGTTCTGTGCATTGGAATGAAAACTTGCAGGCTGGTGCTTGTTCTGCCAAGTGCTGTGTGCCCCCAGCAACTCTGCTGTCTGTGTGATTGACTTGTGTTTGTTTTGCTGTAACTGCACAACCTAGCTATGTATTTGTGTTTCTGCCTGCATGAGATGTGAGACCTCTGACAGCCCGGAGGGTCCGGGCTCGGTGGCCTGGTTTGTGAGCCAGCCCTTTTTCTCCACTCACCCTTGTTTTCTTCCACTGCCGACTCACAGCTTCTGTGGCTTTACCTTATGCAGTGGGCTGCAAGCACCCACACTGAGCAGTCTCCTGGCTCCCAGGCCATCCCAGGTGTGTGGGATTGGTGTCTGGTTCCCCTTTGCTGTGCTGGTCAGCTGAGGAGTCACCAGACTCCAGAGGTGCCCACGCGGGACTTGATGGGGTCATGGCATCTGCTCTCCTCCAGTCCCAGGGCTCCACTGCTGTCAGCTTTGCCTGTGGTCGGACCTGCATGAGTGAGGGGAGACACAGATGTGACAGGTGGCGGGTTTCCTGCAGTCTGGGGTGACACCAGGGGCAACACCATCTGTTTTGGTTCTGTGGAGGCATTTTCTGCTTGGGGATGAGGCAGGTGAGGTGTGGGGCCTGTTTCCTACTCAGAGAGCTGGGGAGAACCCTCCTGCTTGGTGACAAATGAGGGTACACTGCCACTGAGGGGGTGTGACCTTCACAGGGTCCACCTGTGAGTTGCTAAAAGAGCCAGGAGTGTGTTCCAGGTTCCCAGACTGCTGAGCTATGGACACGTCCTGTGTCACTGGTACATCATCCAGCAAAGCCGGGAAGGAAGGGGGGCAGCGGTGGCAGTCTGGAATGCAGAAGCCTGGAGTTATTCCACTGCTGGCTTGGATGAGTTGGGGCCCCACTCCGTGGAGCACCCCCGGCTCAGACCCCAAGGAGAGGAATAGGGTCTGGGAAGCTGCAGACTTCTCCAAAAGCTCCATGGATCATCGCTGCCTCCATCTCTGCATGTCTCCATAAAAAATACCTCAAGTGGGTGGCTTGAACGAACGGGACTTTCCTGGCTGACAGCTCCAAGGCTTGAAGGCCAGGTCAGGGGGTTGGCTGTGTTGGTCTCTTCTGAGATTCTTTGAGAGCCTCTGCTCTGGGCCTCTTTTCTGGCTCGGGAAGCTCCCGCTGGCCTTGATGTTCCTGGGCTTGCAGCAGTGTTCACGCCCTCCATGTGGCGCCCCTTCTGTCTGCATCTCTCCCCTTGTCTGCCCCCTTTCATCTGGATGTCACTCAGCTGGAATTAGGGCCCACCTCATGTCAGCTGGTAACAGCTTGAGACACCCTGTTTCCAAGCTGGGTCACCTTCGCAGGTTCCAGGATTTATGACATCAGCACATCGTATTAGAGGATGCTGTTCAGTCCTTCACAGTCACCCTCTGGCTTCTCCTGCCTGCCCCAAAGCAGAAACAAGAAGGCAGGAAGGGACAGGAAAGCTGGACAAATGGACACAGAGAACCTGGGGTGGAAAGGGGGAGAGGGCTGCCACACTGCAGGGCCTGCAGCCCATGTCACCAGACAATTTGTGTGTAAGTTCTTGAATGAGAAACTGTGTTGGGCTGTAGCACGCAACCAACAAAAACAAAATGCACAGCATTTCAAGAGTGGTGGGCGCGTCACTGCTCGTGGGGAGACATTTTCGCCACGTCCAGGTCTGCATGTCTGGATGCCCACGCTAGCCTGCAGTGGCTGGGACATGCTTTCAGGAAAGCTGGAGGCTGTTTTATGGGTGATTGGCAGTTGTGGCCTCAGAGGGTCCCTCTCTGACCTGCTGTCAGAGTGCAAGGCTGTGCCCTGAGTGTGCGAACAGGTGGGGCTTCAGACAGAGGGCCCGCTTTCTGTTATCCACTCTCCGAGGCCCATGAGGGTGGTGGGGTCATCAGGGAAGCTCCGGGCAGGTGGCCCACTGCTGGGTTGGGGTGCAGAAGGCTGTCTCTGGGAGCAGGCTGCAATACATCCCTCTGAAGATTGTTTTCTGTTACAGAGGCAATTCAGCGTTCTCCTCCTTAGGAAATTTGGAGAAAATAGGCCATGGACATGGGAAGGTATACTGAGTGATGGGTTTACAGATGAGGTGGCGTGTGCTTACTAGACAGTCAGCAAGCTTGTTTTGGGGTATCATGACCCTTTTCCCACTGACTGACCCAGTGGGGGTGCCTGCCTAGAACAGTTGTGTAGTGACTTCTTGGCATCACTCTAGAAACTGATTACTAGGGAATCACCAAGCCTTTGAAGCTGGAGAAGAAAGTTCTGGGGATTTTGGAGGACACACCAATGTGCAGGATCCTGGAATTGAGTTCAACAAGGGTGGCTTTAGCAGGGCTTTCTGGAATTTTCATTTCCTGCCCACAAGCTGCCTTTCTTCTCATTGCCAAGTATCTCTTTGCCAGTTATGGTTGAGATTTCCAGCATTGAACTTGGCCTCTTCCCGCAGAAAACTCATATGTTGTGCACCTGTTGCTGCTGGTCACTCCACCTGGGGGGTGACCCTGACCCCCCAGAAACAGTATGTCTTGATCTATTAGCTTTTAGCCCAAAGAAGGATTGGAAAGGAGAGTGACGGACCTATGAAAGGAGCTGAATCAGGAGAAAGAAAGAGAGAAATGAGCCCTGACTGCTCTCCATGCATAGGCCTCAAAGTGACAAACGTTTTCTCATTGTTTACAGAAAAATCCCGGAAAAAGAAGGAACTCCAACTTGTTTTTTTCTTCCAAATAGTGTTTTAGAAGTTATGACGGAAGTGCTTTGAATTTTTCCCCCCCGTGTTCACAGGACTGATGAGTTTGGTATAAAAATAGAGACAGGGCCAAGCTCAAGGCAGAAATCCTGCCCAGCTGCTCAGGAGCAACCGGTCGGTGGGGTGGGGGGTGATGGGGTGGGAATTATAGGGTCGGGAGTGAATGTGCACTCTCCTGTGTTTTAGACAAGGTAGATGGGACGGTTTCACAGAATCACAGAGGAAGTGGTGGAGAAATGTGATTGTCCTCAGCTGGCCTTGACTGAGACAATCTGGGCCACATTGCCTTCTCCATGAGGACCCAGCACCTCCTCCACAGCGTTCCTGATAACCTGGACCACACAGCTTCCCCCCAGCATCCCAGATGACAGCCTGGACCACACGGCTTCCCTAAAGCGTCCCGGGTGACAGCCTTTACCACACAGCTTCCCTACAGCATCCTGGGTGACAGCCTAGACCACACGGCTTCCCTGCAGCAACCTGGGTGACAGCCTGGACCACACAGCTTCCCCTACAGTGTCCCTGGTGATAGCCTGGACTACACGGCTTCCCTACAGCGTTCCAGGTGACAGCCTTTACCACACAGCTTCCCTACAGCATCCCAGGTGACAGCCTGGACCACACGGCTTCCCTGCAGCATCCTGGGTGACAGCCTGGACCACACAGCTTCCCCTACAGTGTCCCTGGTGATAGCCTGGACAACACGGCTTCCCTAAAGCGTCCCGGGTGACAGCCTTTACCACACAGCTTCCCTACAGCATCCCGGGTGACAGCCTGGACCACACGGCTTCCCTGCAGCATCCTGGGTGACAGCCTGGACCACACAGCTTCCCCTACAGTGTCCCTGGTGATAGCCTGGACCACACGGCTTCCCTACAGCGTCCTGGGTGACAGCCTGGACCACATGGCTTCCCTACAGTGTCCCAAGTGACAGCCTGGACCACACAGCTTCCCTACAGCGTCACGGGTGACAGCCTGGACCACACAGCTTCCCTACAGTGTCCCAGGTGACAGCCTGGACCACACGGCTTCCCTAAAGCATCCCGGGTGACAGCCTTTACCACACAGCTTCCCTACAGCATTCTGGGTGACAGCCTGGACCACACAGCTTCCCTACAGCATTCCGGGTGACGGCCTGGACCACACAGCTTCCCTACAGCATCCCGGGTGACAGCCTGGACCACACGGCTTCCCCTACAGGTGACCACCTGGGACTGAGGTCCCCCTCCAGTGTCCTTGATAACCGTCTGGACTCCACAGCCCCCGCAGCATCTGGGATGCTGTCTCAGGGGTCCCAGAAGCCCAGCACCATTGCTGTCTCTGCCCTGGCCACTGTGCCCCAGCATCTCTCCTTGGCTGCCCCCAGGATGGCCCCCGGCTACGAGACTGCGGTATTGAGCCACGGGTTAACAATGCCACCTTCAGGGCTATGAATATTGTGTATTTTGATGGGACTCGAGGGTGGGTTACCTTGCCTGGGAAAAGGTAACGGAATTTGTCATCTAGCTGGATGTGTTCTTGCTGGGAGGACTGGCACTCTGTATGTCCTCCATAAAGGCTCATGGCAGCTGCTTTGTTTCTGAGGAAGGAGTTTCTGGAAGCTTCTCCTGTCCTCTCTTACCACATTACTCCTCCATGGGGGACAGCACACCTCAGCTGAGAGTTAGACCCCCAGGGGGCACTTATCCCCTCATGGTGGGGCTCAGGGTGGGCCCAGAGCACCCCCAGCTCTGTGTACCCTTGCCATCCCTTCCTGCTCAAAATGTGGATGGAATGAACCCTGATTCAACAGAAGCTTTGCAAACCCTCACCAAAAAAGGCTAGAGAGAGCCAGAGGAAGTTTTCTTGAGAAGCTTTGCAACCACATCAATAAAAAATAGATGAGCCTCTTGAATTGCAAATGTTTTCAAAGTTGAAGGCAAAAAATGAGAGCCTCTGCCTTCTTTTTCTCACCCGCAGTAAGGTCAGGGATGTAGTTGTCTCTGTTTAGCAGTGAACGTCACACACCGACATGACAGTCAGAATAACTTCTTGGTGGCCTCACCCTTCCCAGAAGCATGAGCTCATTTTAATTCAGTTTGGTTTCTCCTGGCACATTTCCCCCCCTTTTCAGTCACTGTTTATGGAACTTCTTCAAAGCATCTAGCTTTATTCTAGAGGCTGTGGGGTAGAAGAGACATCTAAGAGTCAAGTTCACTTCCATCAGAAGATGGTACTCAATAAAGACTGATAGCAGAAACAGGTATCTCTGTCTGTTGCAAGCACATGGCCAAGTAAGTGAGCACATGACAAACATGTGGAAAAAAGCCACTAACTCACCCAGAGTTGCTCAGGGTGACGGAGATTTGCCTGCAATTCATCAGGCACTTCCTTGGCTTTCCTAAACACGCAAGAATTGAGGGTAAGCCAGGAGCTATTACATTTAAACCTTTTTTCCAAGCCACTAACGTAGACAGTAGATTTTTGGAAGTCCCCATCTACCTTGCCTTCATACCTTTAATTCATTCCAGAAATAATCCACCTCTCAGACTTGAATTGCGGTGTTGGAGAAGAATGCTGACTATACCCTGGACTGCCAGAAGAAGAGACACACCAGTAGGGGAGGAGTAAACTCCGGAATGCTCCTTGGGAACAAGGATGGCGGGACTTGGTCTCACTTCCTTTGGATGTATTATCAGGAATGACTCATGTCCAGGAAAGAGCATCACGTTTGGCAAAGTAGAGAGCCAGCAAAAATGAAGGACACCCCCCATGAGACGGATGGACATAATGACTGCACCAGTGAGCTCAGACCTACCAGCTGTCTTAGTCATCTGGTGCTGCTCTGTCTAACAGAAACATCAGAGTCCAGTAGGCTGCAAGTCCAAATTCAGGGTGTCAGCTCCAGGGGAAGGCTTTCCCTCTGTGCTGATGGTGGAGGGAAGTCCCTGTGTAGCGTCTGTCTTCCCTGAGTCTGAGAGCATCTTGGTGCAGGAACCTCAGGTGCGAAGGATGTGCTCAGCCCTCCGTGCCGCTTTCTTGATGGCATGATGTTCCCAGCTCTCTCCTTGTGCCTCTTTCCTTCTATCTCTTGTAGGATAAAAGGTGGTACAAGCCACACTCCAGGAAAACTCCCTTAGTAAGGGTGCTGCATTCCCACCCTAATGCTCTGTTAACACAATCCTATCTATTCATCACAGGCAGAGATTAGGATTTATAGCACAGGAAAATCCAGAATGGAGGACCGTCCCACAGCACTGGATTCACGGGCCAGCCAAATTTCTGTACACATTTTTGAAGGGACACAGTTCAGTCCATGGCATCAATGATCAAGAAGAGGGCTCAGGCTCCATATTGGTGAGTGGCATCTGGGACCTTAAAAGCCAGCAAGCTGCCCTCTGAGGAACATCAGTGGGTCCCAACCCACCTGGAACAGATGACAACCAAGAACATCAAGGACACAAGGGAAAACATGCCGTGGAGACAGACGAACCCATATAATTGGGAAATTATGTCAGCAGGAGAACAGAAGAACTAGATGGTGCCCAGCCGCCGTCAGATAGCTCTGACGGGGAACACAATGCAGAGTCCCTGCTGTTACATGAGAGGAAGGGGTGTGCGAATCTAGAACTCTTTATTAAAAGACCAGACTTGAGGGGCTGACAACATCGAGGGTTCCCTGGGAACATGGCCCCTGCACTTACTGCTAGCCCAGAGCTGAACCCAGTACTGGAGCCAACACTTTAGATGAAGGATGGACTGGGCACAGAGTGATGCAGGCAGTGTGTGTACTTTATGATTTAATACATGTATGAGGCTGTCCTACTGGTTTCTTTCTAAAGAGGAGGGGACAGGTGCTGGCTGAGTGGACATTGGAAGAGTGGAAAGGAAGAGGGTGCTATCACAGGATGAGGAGAGTAGATGGACTTGCAGAGAGACCAGTGCTCGGGGTTTTATATGGCAAATTGACTTGGATTGTAAACTTTCACTTAATCACAAAAGGGGACAAAGAATGGCACAGTGTCGGGTGATGTTTCATCGTGTTGTACGTAAGGTCAGCATGAGTTGGGACCAACTGGACAGTAAGTCACACCAACAGAGAGGACCTTGTCTGTGCTGACTCCCTGAAATGCTGCACTTCAAGGGAACAGGGTGCTGACAAAGCCTGCTTGCTGCCCAGGGTGGCAGATGGGCTCCCTGGGACATTCCCTGCCCCTGCGCAACTTGTCATTAAGTACACAGCTGAGAGGGCAGGGTTTTGAAAAGCTGGTATTTCTCCAGTCCATTTGGTTCACTTTTTAAATAGAAATCACTTGGTATACTGGGATTTTTTGCTCACACCCAAGAGATTTAGTATGCACACCATAAGACTATAACACCTAAGAAGACTAATGGAAACCCTGGCACACTGGTTAAGTGCTATGGCTGTTAACTAGAAGGTTGGCAGTTCAGATCCTCCAGGCGTTCCCTGAAAGTTCTACTCTGGGACAGTTCTCCTCTGACTATAGGTCGCTACAAGTTGGCATTGACTTGATGGCAGTGGGTTTGGGTTTTAAGAAGAACAGTGTTTGTTGGTACTGTCTACTCTTCAGTCTTTACGTAGTCTTCCTCGTGTGTAACCCCAAATGTCTTTGATCACTTTTTTTTTTTAATCTAAGAACCAAAACACAAAAAGGTAGGGGCCATTCTAGACTTAAAGAGACTACAGAGATTGGTGATACCACATTGTACATTTTGGGTTTGCGTCTGAGTGTTTTATGTTTTCTCCCTAATCTGAAGGACAAAAAGCCTAAAGAACAGGAGAAAAGAGGAGATTTTCTTCACTGGCCATTCTCCAAGAAGTTGGACAAGAGCCTGCCCTCCTCACACAAGCCGGCCAGTGCCTCACCCATCCTGCAGATCCAGGGCACCAGGGCACTGCTGAGGGACCAGAAGGCCACCAAACCGACTTTTCCTGACAAAGGTGGGTCAGTACTGGGGGTTCTCTCAGGCCAGCTGTGCTGAGCTGTGTGTCAACTGTGCACCTCTCTCAGGGGGTGGGTGTCTGGGCCCTGTGAAGAGCGATGGCCCTCATGTTGAGCGGGAAAACAGAGTGGGTACATGGAAGGCAACCCAAGAATCGTCAAGAGTGCTATTGCAGGGTGTCAGTCATCTGTGCAGGAAAGGTTGGAGGGAAAAAACATGGGGTGGCCGTAGTGTGAGAGCAGATATTGGGGTGCAGGGTATTGTGGGGCAGACATTGGGGTATGTGGTACTGTGGGAGCACATATTTGGGTGCAGGGCACTGTGGGGCAGATATTGGGGTTCAGGGTATTGTGGGAGCAGAGATTGGGGTGCAGAGTATTATGGGGCAGAGATTGGGTGTGTAGTACCGTGGTAGCAGAGATTGGGGTGCAGGATACTGTGAGAACAGAGATTGGGGTGCATGGCATTGTGTGGACAGAAATTGGGGTGCATGGTATGTGAGGGCAGAGATTGGGGCAAATTGTGAAGGCAGAAATTGGAGTACATGGTATTGTGGGAGC
This sequence comes from Heterohyrax brucei, assembly GCA_028571685.1. Classification (NCBI taxonomy): domain Eukaryota; kingdom Metazoa; phylum Chordata; class Mammalia; order Hyracoidea; family Procaviidae; genus Heterohyrax; species Heterohyrax brucei. The sequence goes on along the minus strand of CM053148.1, from coordinate 78,452,829 downwards.
AGAGAGGAGGCACATGGCATTGTGGGAGCAGGGTTAAGTGTGTGATATTTTAAGAATGATAATCAAGATACACAGAGTGTGGGTTTAGAAAGGCTCAACGCTTGAGTCCACCAGAGCAGCCTCAGAAGCGAGGTCTGACTGTGCGCTTCCCTAAAATTCAGCCATTCAGAGCCCCGCAGAGCCCAGTTCTGCTCTGAGACACGCTAGCTCACCCATGAGCCGGGATCAGCTCACCAGCCACTGGGTTTGGTTTGTGTGTATATGTCACATACAAGGATGCCCAGTGTCCCCACTGGGCCTCAGCTCACCCCCACATCAGGGTCTGCAGAAGAGGGATGCTGAAGTGAGCTGGACCCCGTGAACGTGGCTTTATTTCCTTTGGCACCAAACGTGCGTGGGATTTCCTCTTCTTCACTGGCACAGTTTGCAAACCTGACTCCCAGCCTTTTCCAGCCTGTGCCAACATGAGACAGAAACATGGAGGCTGGCTCGTCACCTTGGACATACAGAAGGATGCTCATCTCCTGTGCAGAGCTGAGCGGGGCTCCGGGCGGATCCAGGGTCTTGTGGGAAATGCTTATTCCAGGGCGGGGGAGCTGAGGGCCCACTTGCAGAAACCCCGTAAGCTGGGCTGAGTGCGCTTTGAGGGGCTTTGTCCGCGGCCTGTCGAGGGCATGAACCTTGTGTGTCATGGACTGAATGGTGCGTGCAGGCCTGGTCAGGCCGTAATTCCCACAGCCGTGTGACCGTGTACCATTGGGTCTCTTGATGAAATTCCTGGGTATTGTAAATTCTGTCATTGTAGTTAAATAAGGTAAATCAGCAGCAGTTACAGTGGTCTACAAGATTGGATAGTATTTAAGCCAGTCCCTTGAGATATAAAAGAGAGAAATGAGCAGAGAGACACGGGGACCTCAGACCAAGGGAAGACTGACGACAAGGACCTTCTTCCAGAGCTGACAGAAAGAGAAAGCCTTCCCCTGGAGATGAGTCCCTGAGTTTTGGACTGGTAGTCTGCTGGTCTTCTCTGTTTAAAACGTGCAGCATTTCTGTCCTAGCGGTGCTGGGCGACTGAGACGTAATGTTTTCAGACGCCTTTGCTGTCATCTTAGTCTCTTGGTGCTGCTGTAACAGAAATACCAGAAATTTGTACCTGTAACAAGTTCAGTGCTTACAGTTAGGAGGGCAGCAGTCTGAATTCAGGGCAAGGCCCAGGGGAAGGCTTTCTGTCCATATGGGCCCTTGAGGGCTGGTCTTTGTCCCTTCCCAGCCTCTGTGCCTCGGTTCCTTGGCGGTCTCCATGTGGCATGGCATCTGTCCTCCTCCCAGCTGTTCTTGCTTGGGTGCCTCAGCTGTCCTTCCTATATCTCATAAAGGAGCCATGGTGGTGTGGTGGTGCAGTGCTTGGCTACTCGCTGAAGGGTTGACCATCGGACCCCACCAGCCATTCTGCAGCAGACAGACCTGGCCACCTGCTCCTGCACAGATGGAGCCTTGGAAACCCAATGGGACAGTGCCCTGCTGTCCTGTGGGATTGCTGTGGGGTTGGCATCTATTCAATGGCATGCACACCTCAGAAGTGATTGGTTAGGACTTGCCCTAGATGGATACAGCCTCATTAACATAAAGAAAACCCTAATCCCAAGTGAGATTACATCCACAAGTATAGGGGTTGGCATTCCAGTGCCTACTTTTGGGGAACAGAATTCAGTCCTTAGCAGCTAGTGCCACAAGACATAGGGTAACCAAAGAGATGTCCATTTAGCTGATTTCTGCCTACTCCTCTCATCTAGAAAAGCCGTGCCCGCCTCTTGGACGGTCAGGTGCTGCTGCTGAGTTCCCTGGCCAAGTGGTCCAGGTCGTGTGTGTCGTGGTTGCCCTGACTTCCACAGGATGATTGTGTTTCCTGGAAGCTGGCACTCAGAGGAAGCGGGAGAGAAGGGTGGTGGCCACTGGTCATGAAGCTGGTTTCACGCCTTTCTTGCTTTCTCGGTTTCAGATTCCTTCGGCTGTCGCGGTATTTTCCGCAAAACTTCTGATTCCAACTGTGTGACCTCTTCTTCCATGGAGTTCATCCCCGTCCCACCTCCCAGGACCCCCAGAATTGTCAAGAAACCTGAGCCCCATCACCCGGGGCCCAGCAGTGCCGGTGTGGCCCCCAAGGAGGACCCCCTGATGGTCCGCTCCTTTGAGTCTGTGGACCGTGATGACCCCCCAGCCGAGCTGCTGTCACCGTCCCACCACTACAGGCTCCTGAGCTCCCCCATGAACTCTGCGCGCAGAAATTCCAGCGAGAGGACGCTGTCCCCAGCCCTGCCACCCAGGACCACCTCCCCTGGCCAGACCCCTTCACACCCTACTCTGCTCTCTTTGGCTCCGGAAGACAAAAACGGCCCCCCTAAAGAGGAGGGTATGTGCTTGCCAGCGCCAGGCCCCGGGGGCAGCGTTGGGCAGCCTTTGGGGAGCCCGAATTGCGTGAAGAGCCGGGGCAGGTTCCCGATGATGGGCATCGGGCAGATGCTGAAAAAGCGTCACCAGAGCCTGCAGCCGGGCCCGGACAGGCTCCTGGAGGCCAGCATGCCCCCTCTGCAGCCCCTGGCCCCTGTGAGCCTCACCTTGGACGTGGCTGATGGCCTCAAAGGGCAGTGTTAGCCTGGACCATGGCTTTCCACGGCCTGCTGAGGGAAGGCCTCGGAACAAGCTGGAGAGAGACCTCCCTGCAGTCTCTTCCGCGGTCTCACCTCCCTGCAGTCTCTTCCGTGGTCTCACCTCCCGGCAGGACCGCCAGCTCCGCCTCTGACACAACTGAAGGCCACAGACCCGAAGCCTGTACCACCCGACCTCACAAGGGACCTCCCCTGCGGCAGATGCCGTGGACTGCTGGGAGGGCAGGCTCCTCGTACTCCCAGTGTCTCTTACTCAGACCCCCCTTCCTTCCATCCAGCCCCCGAGTCCCCACCTCCCTGTGCTCGGCTCAGTGGTAGCTGTTGTTAGTTGGGGCCCGTGACTCCATGACCAAGGGAATGGAATGCTGCCTCATTCTGCAGCCTCCCTGGGACAGGCTGCGAATCAGACTGTTGTGATCTGTAGGGTTTTCATTTTTGGAAGTGGATGGCCAGGGCTTTCTTCCTAGTCTTAGTATGGAAATTCTGGTGACATCTCTTCAGCCTCATAGCAACACACGAGCCTCTCCTGATGGACAGGTGGTGGCTGGGAATGGAATCGGGTCTCCCACACAGAAGGCTGAACCACCCCTGCGCCAGAGACTAGGGGTGAAAACCAGCCGCCGTCTGTCGGGGCCGTTCCAATTATCCGCATGAGATCTCGCTTCACGTCTTGCAGTACACGTACGTCTGGGCCGATCATTCTATAGCAGCTTCCTGAAACAGTTCGCCCTCCAGGACATGCAAAGGCCCCCGCTTCCCTCTGCAACTGGGAGTCCCTGCAGCCCGTGGGTGTTGGCATGTGGCATCTCCACACCCCTGCAAGCCCACAGGAAGATGGAGCAGCTCTGGTCCTGCCATTCAGAGCCAAAGGAGCAGTCAGACAAGAGCTGAACTCCAAACACTGGGCACCCATTTAAAGAAAGGGCAGAAAGGAGCACTCCTATCCCAAGCAAGGTTTTGGCTTCAGTTTTTGGTTTGGGGGTTGAAACTTGCTAATGGTTGAATTGTCTTCTCCAGAGAGATTTTGCTTTGTGTGACACCATTAAATCAAATAACATTATTTGGAAAAAAAAATCTGAGTGGAAAGAGGCAGAGGAGTTACACCAAACTGAGGTCTGCATGAGAGGATACACCATATGTCATGTGCAGTGTGTTAGGGGGTCGTTTTTAGTGACTATTGGACCTTGATGGCTGCCAGGGAGGGGCCATGACCACAGTCAGCTCCATGTTCACTCTCAGTGGTCCCACCGTAGCCCGGATCCATCTGAGAGGTGCAGAGCATGGGTGCACTTGGCTGTTCAGAACGAGAGAGAAGGACGGTAAAGCTGCGGGCGAATGGCGAGAAGGCACATTGCGTCCACACAGGACAGTCCTCCGGCCGCCGAGCTCACACATGGGGTGTCGGGCACCCTCCTCTCCCCAAGCTGCGAGCGGTCCTGCCTGGTGGGAGCACATGCACAGGTCGGCAGTTGCTTCCTTGAGGTGACAGTGTTTAGCAAACAGGGTCTGGGTCCTTGTTCTCTGTTCCCACCTTTTGCCAAGGATCAAACCAAAGATGTGTCTCTGGTACTGTGTCTGTTGTGTCCCTGTGTGTGCGTTTAGTGGACCGTGATGTTGTCTAACCTTGTTCAGCTGGAGCTCGAAGAGGCCTCGCTCCTCGTGGGGCCCGGGGGCTGGCATTTGTGGCGAGCCCTGGGTCTCGGGCAGGACTGGAGAAAGGAAACTAATTAGCAGTATGTTGGATGCTGCTGTGTTTAGGACACAGGGTACAAGACGGCATGCAGTCTTCAACTTTTGGCTAGTGCAGATGTGACCAGAAACCACCATCTCAATCACCCTAGGGTGGCCAGAAACCACCACTGTGGTCACCCTGGGGTGACTTGAAACCGCCATCATGGCCACCCTGGAGCAACTGGAAACCACCATCCTGAGCACCCTGAGGTGACTAGAAACCACCAACATGGCCACCCTAGGATGATATTCTCCAGGCCAATGCCCTTGTGCATTGCAAAGCTGGGCTTTGTTTCCTAGTAGCCAGCTCCTTCCACACAAACTGTGAGGTGCTTCTTCCTAATTCCCATTTAGCCAGCGGTGACTTCGTGACCCCACAAGTCACTGCCTGAGCAAGGAAGAGGATGGGTATTTGGCTGACCCCCATAAGCCCCCAGGGTGATCTTGGCAAGATGTGGAGTTGCTTCTTCCCTCTTAAGGGAGCTCTCCCTGGCTGTACAGCACAGAGGCTGTTGGTGTTCTTTTGCGTGGTTCGGACCAGCTCCCAGAGCTTCGTCAGCAGAAGAAACTCACCTAGAGGAGACCTTTTCCTGTGTGACACGTGGTCAGGGAAGCTATACCTGTGTGCTGTGGGCTTCTTTTAGCCCTGATGTCTTTTTCTAGTATCTTACTTTCCTTGAGAACAGGAGTGTCTCTGTGTCACCCGCTGTCCCATTGTTCCTGTGCTTGAAGAACAGCTGTGGAGGGGTGCACAGCTGGCTGCCTACGTCCTGGCCGGTGGCTTGAACCGTGAGCTCAGGTTGGCTCTGGACTCAGTGAGGGGCCAGGGTCACTGAGGCAGTGGGAGCAACTGCGTGTTTGTGTCATATGCGTCCTGACAAATCGATGACGTCGTGGAAAGAAGAAATGTTTCATCCTGGGTTATTTTATTTATACGGCAAGTTTGACGGCCGCTTTAGTAGGTACAGAGTGTGTTGTCTGTGTGACCTGTGGCTGGTTTTCCTCTGTCCACTCTGCCTGTGATTTCGGTTAGCCTAGAGTGATGGCCGCAAACAACCCGTCTGTCATCCTGCGATGTGCAGGAGAGGTCGGTCCTAACTGTCTGATTTGGTCATCGGCAAGGACCACTTACGTCACCGTCGTTAAATGTATGTACTTTGATCATAGCTGTGAAATAAACTTTTCCCCACTGTGACTGCGTCATTTATTTACAGATAAGTCGTGAAATAAACAGTGCACTGCCAGCGGTCGGACCATCTCCTGTGTCAAGTTCTTGGCCCGGCGGTTGACTGGACTGAAACGGGAATTGAGTGGTGGCATGTTCGGGGCCACATTTTCTGTCCCAGCCTCTCTACTTCATTCCACTTGGACAGGAGGCTCTGCACAAGGACATTTCACAAACCCAGAAATTGGCGGTTCAGCACCATCAGGGTGTTTGGGGCACAGTAGGATTAGGGGTCAGGACCCCCTGTGGAGATTTTGAAAATGGCACAGGAAGAAGGTCATCTGTGCAGGTCACTTTTAGACCCTGTCCTTGGGTTTGGACCCATCCCTGTGTTAGTCTGCTGAGACCGCTGTAACAGAACAACACAGGCTGGGTGGCTGATGAGAGCAGACATGGATTGCCTTGCAGTTTGGAGGCTACAAATCCCAATCCGTGTTTTGGCCAGGCTGGGTTCCCGACAGAGTCGGCAGAGAACAAGCTTCTGGTGGCCCCAAGCATGGCTTTGCTCACAAGTGCTTCACCTGGAGTGTTTCCCGGGCTCTCCTTTCTCTGTTTCTTTGTGTCTGTCTCTTCTAAGGGAGCCATGGTGGTGCAGTGGTTAAGAGCCCAGCTGCTAATCCAGACATCTATGAGTCTACCAGGCACTCCTTGGAAACTCTATGGGGTTTGGTCCTATAGGGTCGCTGTGAGTCGGAATTGACTCGGCGGCAACAGGTTTTCCCTTATAAATACACCACCCTGGTGGGATGAGGGCCCAGCTAACTGCAGTGTGACCTGTTCAATATAACTTAGCTGAACACACCTTCAAAGAGCCCATTTCTTTTTTTTTTATTGTGATGGAGTGAAAGTGTACAATCCAATTTAAATCTGCATGCCCACCTATCTGCAACTCCTTCTACTCTCCTTGCCCGGTGACAGCACACTCCTCCTTTCCATTCTATACATGTCATATCCTCTTAACAGTCTCCTGTCCCCTCCTCCCCACCCTCTCCACTCCCCTCTAGTAGGAGGCCAGTAGGACGACATCCTGTAGATGCATAGTACCATAAACTGCACACATGATACGGTCACTCCGTCTTCAAAGACCCCATTTCTAAACAAGGGCACAGGCACAGGCTATCCATGGATCTTTGGGGGTTAGGACTTCAACACGGTTTTTGGGGGACACAGTTCACTTGTAACAGGAAGGGGGGAAGAAAGCTGGTGAGGAATCAGAGTCTCCACCACCTGTTGGCATCGTCCCAGTTCTCTGCACTCTTTACAGAAAGGTCCTGTATACACCACCGTGCGGAAACCTCTGTGTCCCCCTGTTGACTAGAAGCAAGTTCTCTGAGGCGGGCATAGCTGCAGAGTGGTCCTGGTCACTCTCGCCCTGCGTGAAGCTCTGTCTAAACCCTAGCTGAGAGAGAGGATGAGCAGCTAGTTATGACACTGCTGTTCTCCTGAGGAATCATGACATTTCAGAGCAGGAAGGGACTTAAGATGACCTAGTTCAGCACCAGCCTTGGTGAACGGGAGAACCCACAAGGTTCGAGGACTCTCCCCTGTCCCCGAGTGAGTGGGGCGGGAATCGGAGGCTGCGGCCACTGGAGTCAGAGGGAAAAGTCCACGGGAGAGCAAGCTGTAGTTACCACAGGTTTTTTTCCATGTTCCCACAAAGACCAGGTCTTTGTGTTTTGTTTTAAGTCATTCTCAAAATGGTTCAGTTTCTTGCAATTCGGAACCTCAGGCTCTTTCCCCCCATTTCCCATCAGCCTTCGGGCACCAGCCTCCTGCACAGAACACCCAGCTGAGTGGCCACCCCGGGATCACCTCGTTAACTACTTTAGCTGTTCAAAGACAATTGTGTTTTGCTGGATTAAGTCTGTGAGATGTTTTGTATACAGCCGCGTTATGAAATGAGGCAAGTTCACAGTTGCAAGGGTCTTTTTTTTTGTGCGGAGGAGGTGGGTTGTCGGTGTTACGGCAGCTGTTGTCTTGGTGGGAGTCTGTGCTGCAAGCCCGAGGAGTGTATTTCCAAGCAGGGCCGGGAGCCAGTTCAATCTCATGTCACCACTTTTCAATGGAAGGAGCGTATTTCCTGGATAGTAAATGAGTGTATTATTTGTGGCAGCTTTTATGTCAAGGGAGCTTTGTAGACATCTGGTTCTGAAGACAAGCAGGGAATATATTCGTACTCTCCTCTGTGGACATGTTTGCATGGCACACTCAGTGCTGAGAGCTGATTGATATCTTCAGGCGCCAAGTGGCTTTGGATGAAGGGTGCCAGAGGGAGTGGGCTTTGGCAGAGAAGGTGTGGGGTGTTCCAGCCTTGCAGTCTCCTCCCCTAGCTCCCCACATCCCAGTGGGGGTGGCACTGGGAGGAGCCGGGTCTGGGAGCATAGATTAGTGTGATGAGGAGACTCGGGAGGGCGTCACAGTGGGAGCTGAGTGGCATGGAGACTTAACCATGGGACAGGGCTGAGAGGACAGTGCCAGAGACCTGCATGATTTACAGGTGACAAAGAATGAAGCTTCTGTGTCCGGTGTGGAGCCCTGGTGCTCCGCTACGAAGAGCTCCTCTGCTCACCAGAAGCTGGCAGCTCAGATCCACCAGCTGCTCCTTGGAAACCCTGTAGAGCAGTTCTGTTCTGTTCAGCAGGATCGCTGTGACTTGGAATTGACCTGACAGCAGCGAATGGTATGGGACTTGAAGCCCCCTGGGTGGTGCAAACGGTCAAGCACCTAGCTAGTGTTTGACCGAATGGTGGGCAGTTCAAATCCATCCAGAGACACCTCAGAAGAAAAGTCTAGCGATGTGAAAGTTTGCAGCCACTGAAAACCATAGGATGCGTTGTGGTACGGAGCCAGGATCAACTCAAGGGCAACTGATTGGGTTTTCGTTCTGTGTGGGACGAGTCTTCCCCCCTGTTACATAGATATAGCTCCTTGTAGTGGGCAAGGGTTACTCTTTCTAAGGAAAGAGATTTAAAAAAAAAAAAAAAAGAAGAACCAAATACGTGCCAAGGGGTTGATTCCAACTCATAGAGACCCTACAAGACAGAGCAGAATGCCCCATAGTGTTTCCAAGGAGCGGCTGGTGGATTTGAACTGCCAACCCTTTGCTTAGCAGCCCAGCTTTTAAACGCTCACCATCAGGGTGCCAAAATAAAGAGTTAAGCATGGTTAAATATTAATAATTAAGGGGGAAGATGAAATAGTGGTATTTGCCAAACCAGGTGCCGTCGAGTCAGATCCAAACACACTCTGTTCTCTATGCTGGATCCCATTTGCTAGTTGAAGCTGAATTGCTCCCAGAACGTTCCCTCTACTTTTTGGAGTGAAATACCACTTTTTTACAGCAGCCCTTATATTCTAATTCTGTGCCAGATACTTTCTAGTTTATTTCTTCCTTTAATACAGAGGCTGCACACCGGTCACTATGGGGCCAGATAGTAAATATTTTAGACTTTCTAGGCCACGATACTGTCCATTGTATATTATCTTTTGGTTTTTGACCAAAGCAAGCCAAAGTTAGATGCAAACCCACTTCCAGCAAGTTGATTCTGACTCATAGTGACCCTATAGGATGAGGTAGAACAGCCCCGTAGAGTTTCCAAGAAATACCTGGCAGATTTAGCCTGCTGACCTTTCGGCACTTAACCACTGCTCCACCAGGGTTTCCTTTTTTTTTTTTTTTTTTTACCAGCCTTTAAAAATGTGAAAACCATTCTTATCTGGTGGGCATACAAAAGCAGAATTTGACTCTCTGATTGTGCTTTGCAAACCCCTGGTCTGATTGCCACAAAAACCCTTGAAGTGTTCTCTGGGTAAGTTTAAGGAACACGCAAGATTTACACAACCAGGACCTCTACAGTCATGCAAACATCTGAAAGAAAATCTCCTTTTGTAATATCTGGGCCAGTGAACTCTCAGGAAGTATCAGCCCATAACAGGGCTGGTTCTACAGGGGGAGGGGTGGAATGGGACCCCAGTTTTTCTCTTTGCAGCCCCTTTTCTCATTGCGTTTAGAAGCTCTGCAGGCTTGGGTGCCACCCGTAGGCATAGGGCAGAGGGGAACCCTCCAAAGCCCCTCATTGCTCGTAACTCCCAGGTCTCGGATTGGTGCCAGCCCTCCGTGCAGACAGAGCTGGCCCTGCCTGTCGTGCTGTCCCCATGTACCTTGTGAGTGGCCTCTCAAACACAGGCTCTTGCTTGCTGAAGAGAGCTGACGCATCTTAGGAGTGCGTCTAAATCTAGAGCAGACGTGAGGACGAGTGACGTCCGGGAGATGAAGCATCACCATTATTCACAGCTCAATGGTGTGGTGTCACCTTGTGTTGGACAAGTGTCCCCTCTGCTGAAGGATGACTTGTGTCGTCTGAGTCATCCAGCATCAGAGAACCCCTTCAAGGCTTCTCCCACCCACGGCCACTTGTGTAACCCAAGCCATTTTCTTTGTCAGAGTATTCAGACCACGTCAGAGAATCTGGGGGACTGCAGAGGTCGCCTAGCCCTGGGCTGCAGTCCCCCAGGAGTTTGAGGCAGTCTTCAAAGAGCACCAAGAAATACATGATTTCTCATGAGAAATTCAACATGAGCCTCATGCAGCCGTCTTTATGTCCACTGCTGTTGGGTCAGTTCCGACTCACAGTGACCCTATAGGACAGAGCAGAACTGCCCCACAGAGTCTCCAAGGAACACGTGGTGGATCTGAACTGCTGACATTTGGGTTAGCAGACATAGCACTGACCACTGCACCACCACGGTTTCTGTCTTTGTAGTTACTGCTAATTTAAACTATTTTGACTTTAAAACTAACATGGGTGATGTATTCAGATACAAAATGAGTGTGACTCTTGTGAGGCCAATCCTCATGGTCCACTCTGCCTTGGGGCACTTCAGGGAACAATTTGAAGGAGCAGAAGTCAGGTTTCCCCTCCTCCTTTACAGATGGTGCTTTTAAGAATAGAAGGGAGAAATGACTCAGTGAGGCACTCACGCCTCGTAAGCAGGATCTTCTGCCTCCGACGTCACTGCTCCCACTGCTGCAGATGCAAAGTATGGAATGCAATCGGGTATTATGATGTCTGGGATATACTCCTTCCCTCTCTTAGTGTGTAGTCCTACATAACAGAAGTACCCCAAGCAGATGGCTTTGTCAAACAGGTAGTTGTTTGCTCACAGTCTAGGAGGGCATATGAGGTCCCGCAACTGAGGCCGCGAACTTAATTGTTCTAAATGCTGTATGCCTCATTGCTGAATATCACCATGGTCAGCTTCGAACTGCTCCCCTTGGGAAGCCGTGCACCAACGTCTGTACCTGGTCCACCCTTCAAAGCAATTGTGGAACTCTTTCTGGAAAGCACAGTGGCCAACTGGCAAACTTAATTGTCTAGTTGTATGTGGGGGAGTTTTTAGCCATGGAACAAGTAACTGTATTGGAACGACCTCCCTACTCACCTGATCTGGCCCCCAATGAACTTTTTATTTACCTGAAGCTAAAGGAAATACTGAAAGGAAGACGTTTGGATAACATTCAGGCCATCAAAGGTAATACAATGACAACTGTGATGGTTGTTCCAGAAACTATCTGTGCCACCTAATCCAAACCAGAACCCACCACCATCAACTCAATTCTGACTCATCAGCGACAGTTTTACCCCATCCCACATGGGATGGCTTCAAGTTGGAATGGACTTGACAGCATCTGGCAATGACAACCTTAGAATCAGCCGTTTCTCCAAGAAACTCTGGCTCATTTTGTTCTTCGGAATGTTATTAATACTAGCAAATCAAGTTTCATTGCGGCTGAGTTTTAAAAACAATTATTTAATGACTGAAAGTCATTTGGAATCGTATCTGGTGAACAGATTGGTGATCAAGTGGGTTAAATGTCATGTTTCATCAAAAGCTGTGTGACAGAAGCATCTTGATTACGTAGTGCTGCCATAACAGCAGATGTCTTAGTCACCTAGTGCTGCTGTCACAGAAATAGCACGCATGGATGGCTTTAACAACCAGAAATTTCTTCTCTCATAGTCAAGGAGGCTACAAGTCCAAATACAGGGTGCTAGGGAGGAAACTTTCTGTTGGTTCTGGTGTCAAGTCCTTGTCACCAATCTTTGCTTGGTCCGCGAGTTTCTCAGGCACCGGAACCTCAGGTCCGAGGGATGTACTGTGCTCTAGGCACTGCTTTCCTTGTGGTATGAGGTCCCCAGCTCTCTGATGGCTTCCATTCCCTTTTGTCTCTCATACCATAAAAGGTGATGCAGGCCAGACCCCAGGGAAACAACCCTTACATGGGATCAAGACTGCGACCTGAGTAGAGATGTTACAGCCCACCCTCATTCTCTTTAACATCACCTGATCTTGTTTCATTAACCACAGGCAGAGATTGGGATTTACGACACATAGGAAAACTACTTAATAAAAATAGAGGACAATCACACAGCACTGGGAATCATGGCCTAACCAAGTTGACACATATTTGGGGTTACACAACTCAATCAATGACAAAAAATAAGTAGTGGACAAAGCATTGTCAGGATTGAGAAGCAAATTATGGCTAGACTTATATTAAAAAAATAATAATAACTAGCATATCTTAATCACGAGAGGAGCCCTGTGGCACAGTGGTTAAGAGCTTGGCTGCTAACCAGAGTATCAGCAATTCATATCCATCAGGCACTCCTTGGAAACCCTATGCAGCAGTTCCACTCTGCCCTGTAGGGTCGCTATGAGTCAGAATCAACACAGCAACACAAAACAACAACAAGGATCCGATTCGTGTTTACGCATAAGAAATCCGACCAACTCTTTGCTTTTGTGGGATGAATGGAACACGGACAGTGTCCTCAGGGTAAAGACATGAATTAATATTGTCTTCACTTTTGATTCAGAAACGGATCTCCCTAAGTCTTTGGGATGCTGAAGGCCTCTGTCACAGACGTTGATACTTCTATAGCGTCATAGTAACACCGTCTTCCATAATTAGTAACTATTTCTCACAAAAACAAGTGCTTTTTATTTTTTCCAGTTTCCTTTGAGAAAAATCAGAGCAAATGTCAAAGCTTTTTCGTTTGCGAGTTCATCATTCAGAAAGTTTGGCAAGTCTTCACAGAGTTCTGTCTCCCTGGTGTTCAAGTGACTCTTCAGCCATCACGCTCCTGATTAACTGTCCACTGTGCTGACCTTCTTGGCATTTCCTTGGCTATTGTGAGTGACAAGCCATCTCCTTTGTGCTCCATGGCTCGCCACCTGCTTCTTTGCCTAAACCTTCTGTGACATCTATTCTTGGCTTCTCTTCCCAGTGCTTCTTTTAATATGTCAGATGTCTTGCCAGCCCATGATTCTACGTTATACAAAATTTGAGTGCTTTGCTGGGAACACTGCTGGCATTTTTAGTAAGGAATGAAGCAATATGCACTTCTTCAGTCCTCTGGCCCAAGCCCCTCACTTGGCATGACAGAGCCCACTACCTCCAGGCAAAGATGGGCTCCCACAAATCCCTGTTAAGATCAGTCACCATGTTCCCCGAGGCTCACAAACCTCCTGGTACACAAAGAAATCCACCCCAGTGGGTGGAAGAAGACTCATAGAGCAAAAAGTCAGAGTTCTTTTTCTGTTCTTATGAAAGCTCTGAGTCAGAATTGAATTGATAGCAGCTGGTTTGGTTTTGAGGAAATCAGGATTTTCTTCTCTTGTTCTTCTAGCAATGTCATGTTAGAGTGAGTCAGTCCCATCCCTAATCACTTTTGACTTATAAACAGAACCTGAAGACACAGAGAGATGGGGAAAAGAAGACAGATATTAGAGACAGTTGCATCTGTAATCCCAGAATGCCAGGGTTCACTGGCTGCTACTAGAAGCTGAAATAGAAAAAGAGGGACCTCCCCCAAATCCCCACTCTGAATTCAGACTTTGAGCCTCCTGAACTGTGAGAAAACAAACTTGTGTTTTTTCAAGCTACCAGGTGTGGTATTTTTGTTACAACATCACTAGGAAACTCACACACACACACACACACACACACACACACACACACACAGGTTTATGTCAAGGAGATGGCTCATGGTTGTAGAGGCTAGAATGTCCTGAATCTGTGGTCATGCTGGAGGCTTATCCCAACTCACATAGCTAAAGGGCTGGCAAGCCCAGGATCACCAGGTCAGACAGCAGGCCTCTGGCTCACAGGCTGCAGCATGGCTGGATTCCAAGATCAGCAGGCAAGCTGCTAGTTTAAGTCCTGAGAACTGGAGGTCAGAGAGCCAGTGAGTCAATGCAGGATCTAGAGCCAGCAATGTCTGCCTGTATCAGATGCAGGCCACACCCCTAAGGAAACACCCTGTCAACTGATTGGCTGCTCACAGCAGAGTCCATCATGGAGATGATTACATTATATCAGATCTCATCATGGAGGATCTGCCACACTGAGAATCATTTGTGGCCAGGCCAAGTTGACACACAACCTTAACCATCACAGAGCCTCACCAGCCAGCTGCAGTTGTTAGCTGTATAGTCTGTCCTGACTCTCTACAGCCAGGGTCCCTGTCTCCCTGGGGGCTGACAAAATGCCAGCAGCACACACGTGCCTCTATTTCTGCCATCATCGGGTAGGGGCTTCTCTTTCAACATAGAACTTTGGTTCAGTGCAGTCGACCACAATGGCTCAAAAGAGCCACGACCTCCCCAGAGGGCTGCCAGGTGCCTGGTCTTGGAGCCACCAAAGATGTCCTTGAGCTGCTAAGTGCCTTTCAGAGACAGGAATTCCAGCAATGGGGCCAGGTTCTCTTAGGTTGCACCGTACTGCCATGCCTGCTTCAGAGAAAAAGGCAGTTGTCATTCCACCTAAGACTGGTTCCAAAGGAAGTCTGTCTTGAACAAAAGCTTCAGGGATACCTGGAACATAAAGCAGACAATTGTGGGCCCAGTGAGGCTGGGGTCCTGGGTGGAGAATGGAGACAGAGAGTTGCTTCCCAGTCCCCTGTCCCTCATACCCTGCCCTTAGCCCAGGCCTCGGGAAGGACTGCGTGAGAACCTGTATGTCAGGCCAGGACTGCCAAGTGCCAAGACGGGACACAAACCATAGGCTTCCATTCCTGTGCTTGCTACTCTGGGAGATCAACTGCTGTTTTTTTTTTTTTAAACAGTAAGCTTCTATCTTTATTTTATTTTGTTGTTGTACTTCAGATGAAAGCTTTCAGAGAAAATTAGTTTCTCATTCAATAATTACCATGCGTGTTGTTTTATGACATCAGCTGCCAACCCCACAACATGCCAACATCTCCCTTCTCAACCCCGGGCTTCCCGCTACCAGCTCTCCAGTCCCCACGCCTTCTAGTTCTCTCCCCTGGGCAGGCATTACCATTTAGTCTCATTCGTTTTAGGGTGCTGTGTGATCTTTGGCTGAGGGTGACCCTCAGGAGTGGCTTCAGTCCTGAGCTGAAGGCATCCCCAGGGCCACCCTCTCAGGGTTTCTCCATCTCTGTCAGGCCAGTAAGTCTGGTCCTTCCTGGTGAGTTAAATTTGCTCTGTATTTTTCCGGGAGATCAGCTCTTGAAGGAAGGTTGGATTCAGCCCATCTTTGGGTGTGTATACTGTTGCTTGCTACCGTGAAATCAGCCCCGAGCATATGGTGGCCACCTGCACCAGGCAACAGAATCTGGTCTGTGTTCTGTACTTGCCATCCAGTCCAGACTGGACCACAGGTTTCCACCGGCTGGTTTTTGGAAGTAGATTGCCAAGGCCCCCGTTCCTAGGCACCTTTAATCTGGAAGCTCCCCTGAAACCTGTTCATCCTCATGGCAACACGCAGCCCCCCACTGACAAAGGTGTGGGGGCTGGTCCCCGTGCGGCACATTGGTCGAGAATCAAACCAGGGTCTCTTGTATGAAAGGCAAAGTTTCTACTGCTGATCCCTTGTTCATATATGGATGTAGGTGCCAAATAAATGTTTCTGAGTGAGATGAACATTTTTCAGAAAGTCATACAGAACACTTGGGACTGTGGTTTTCAAAGGTATCTTCTGGGTACGTCTCTGCCAGCAGATCATACTTCACCAGCTCAGGCCTCTAGTCCACAAGCTGGGCATCGAGGCAGAGTCATGATAAGGAGGGAAATTCCTCTCGGTTCTCAGGGGGTGACCTTCTCTGTCCTTTGCATTCCTGTCTCCTCAGGACTGTCCTGCGCATGGTGGAACTAGACAGAGAACTGAGCTGGGTTTGGGGGGGCCGACACCGAGACAACAACTGGCTGTTGGTTGGCTTGAAATGGCTTGGTGGGAAGAAAACACATTTCTTGAATAAAATTATGGTTGAGAGCTTGGGGTCTTGGGCTCGCAGGTTAGTTTTGCCGGGTCAATGACCCACCAGCTCTTGAACCTCCGGCAAGTTAACCTCCTGACACCTCACTCTGCTCACTGGGGTGACAGCGATGCCCAAGGGACATGCTAGGTGCTCTGCTCATGTCCCCTGGGGCCCCTGTCACCACCTCTTCACTGTATCCACCAGCTGCTGTGTGCTTCACACCCCACTCCCACACCTCCTTACCGGCAGGGGCATATGGCCAGAAGCACCGGGTAATTCAGGTTCCCCCCGGAGAAGTCTGTAGCCTGGAACTGACTGGTGCTCCCTAAGATAACGCAAAGGGCACCTCCTTCCACGGTGGGGGGAATGTTGGGGTGTTTCCACTTGGGATTTTACAGGAAGAGTGATGGGGTCAGGGGGTCCCCTTTACCTGGGACTTTGCTGGTTTTAGCACTGGTCCTCTTAGGTCTCGGTCCCTGAAGCTACTGTAACAGATACCGTAACTGCATGGATTTGAAGAACAGTCCTGGAGGCTGGAAGCTCCAGTCAGGGTCTTGGCTGTGTCCTCTGGGAGGTAGCCCTGGAGTCCTGTGTGCCTTGGCTTGCAGAGAGTCCTCACGTAGCATCTGTCTGTCCCCATGTGTATCTGTGTCCATTCTGCTCCTTTTATAATCCAGAAGGGATTAGGGTTAGGACCAAGCCAGCTCTAGAGTGACTTTACATATGTGATAAAGGAACCCCCATTTCCCGGAAGGATCGTGTCACAGGCATGAGGGCTGGGAATTCACCACGTTTGGGGAAGACACAATCCAGTCACAATGCCTGGTCTCTGGGCCACGACAGCAGGAAGCAGGAGTCCAGACCGTGGTCTTTGGGGGCGTTAGTGCTGCCCCCTGCATCAGGTCAGCACCTCTGGGCTGCAGCGTGGCGCGGGACCCTGGCCTCAGCTGCCAGCCAGGTCTGGTGGTGCTGTGAGTGGCGTGGGGATCTCCAGAACCTCTGTGCATTCCCACCAGACTAGGCAGTGCCTGGCTCCTCTGTGGCTGCTGGCAGCTGCGTCAGTGAGCCCACAGCCAGGAGTGCTTGTGGGGGGTGGCCTGGCATCTGCTGCAGATGTTCCCCGAGGAGCTCCCGCTGGCAACGCTCGGGAAGCTGTGAGTGAAAGGCAGCACGCAGACGTCACAGTTGGCCGGCGGGAACAGGCCTGCCCTGGCACGGAGCCCGCCTGCGTCGATGCCAGTCAGCTCCCGGTCGGGTGCAAACGGGAATTTCAGGGCAAGGCCGGTATTTGTGGTCCTGTCTCCCTGCCAGCCGTAAACCCTGGTTGTTAGTTTCAAAGGCTTGAGGCTGGAGGGAGAGTTAGCTGTGCCAGTTGCCATGGCAATGACCTCCCCTCACAGCAACCAGACTCAGGGTGCCCCTGTGTGGGCCAGCACAGCACTGGGCCGCATAGGGCTTTTGTTGGCCAATATTTCACAAGCAGATCACAAGGCCTTTCTTCTGAGGCACCCTTGGGTGGACCCCAAACCTTCAATTAGTAGTTAAGCACGTAATCATTTGCAGCACCCAGGGACCCTTGACAGAGTGGCCAGTTTATAAAGGACACCCAAGTCTGGAGATTTGCACTATAACTATTACCTTGAGACATCTTGGTGAACTTCCCTGGCGGTGCCAGGGCCAGATGCCAGGGAGATCCTACCATGCCTCCTGGCTGTAAGTCAGCTCCTAAACAGCAACAAATCCCAAGCAGTCACAGCTCAGGAGCTTCCCCTTTTCCTTCGTCTCTTCCGAGTTGTTGCAGAAGGCCCTGCGGGAGCAGATAGGTCCCTTGCAGAAGGACAGCCCTCCTGTGCCCTGCGTCCCTACGTACTGGGGAATTGTCACTTCTTCAGGCGGGATGTGGACAGACCAAAGCCCTAGAGAAATGCCTTGTGGCACGTTTGCAATGCGCCCAGCTTCGGCTCCCATCCTCCCCTGGTACTCAGCACACATCGGGCTACCAGGAGTCACAATCAACTCTGTGACAACTAACCACTGCCAGTCAACCAGCTGTAACATTGACTCCCGGAGACCTCTGTGTGTCAGAGGAGAACTCTGCCCCAAACAGTTTTCAGCAGCTGATCTTTTGTAAGCAGATGACCAGGTCTTTCCTCCAAGTGCCTCTGGGTGGCCTTGACCTGCCAACCTTTTATTCAGCAGCTGAGTGCATTAATCATTTGTGCCACGGGAACTCCTTAATGTGCCAGCAAATCCCAAATTCCTCTGGACCGGGAGTCAGGAAGAGACACCAGCAAGAAAGGCTACTGTGGGGTCAACACTTTGTCAGTTCAGCTGCCCACATGTTAGTGGGCAGGAAGGAAGAGAAGGGTCTGCACGATGTGAAACCTGGATAACTTCCTCTTGCCGGACCCGATGCTCCTTGTCAGCTCTGAGCTGCCTCTGGCTGAGACCTCCAGAGAACCGACAGCCAGGAGAACTGACCGTCATCCCACAAGACTGCCTTGAGCTATGATCTCAATAAAGCCCAGATGCCTGCAACTTTTGTGGGTGTGTTGTGTCATTTAGTACCATAGAAGCTGAAATCATTGACATCTTCAGGCTGACCCCAGGAGTTAGAAGCTTCAGGTTCTCCTTTACTTACAAAGAGCTGGGACCGTGTTACCTCTGGGGATTGCACTGCTCACTTCCTGCTTCTAGGGCCGCTAGTAGGGTTGGACATTGCTATTCACTGGTCATTTTCCCAGAGACTTTGGCCCCATCTATCTCCTTAGCTCTCTGCTAGAAGCATTTAAAATTATTGGATATTATTAGTAATAGTAGTTATCTAGTGCTGCTTGTAACAGAAATGCCACAAGTGGATGGCATTAAACACGAGATTTTATTGCATCGCAGTCCCACAGGCTACAAGTCCCAATTCAGGGTGTCAGCCCCAGGGGAAGGCTTTCTCTGCCAGCTCCGGAGGAAGGGCCTTGTTGCCGGTCTTCCCCTGGACTGGGAGTTCTGAGGCACAGGTAACCCCAGAGTGACCCAAAATCACTGCCCCACCTGGGTGTATGCACCAAAGGACTTTCAAATAGCCAATTTTTCAGAATTAGACTTCCAGGCATGTCTTTCAAGTTCCCTCTGGATGGACTCAAACTCCCGACCTTCTGATCAGCAGCCAAGCACGTCCTACTGTTTGCACCACCCGGGGGCTCCACCGTGGGTGCCTGTTATTGTGGTTAGGTGCCCTAGCACTGATCTTCGGCTCGTGGTGAACAGAATTGATCAGCTCATCCCAACAGAACTGCGTCATAGAGTTTTGTAGCCTGATCTTTACGGAAGCAGGTACTCGGGCCTTTCTCCTAAAAATCCACTGGGTGTATTTGAACAGCTGACCTTTTGGCTAGCAGCCTAGCCCTTAACCACTGCACCATCAGGCCTCCTCCACAACAAACTGGTCCTCCCATCCTTCTCTATCCGTAGGTAATATGCCAGCTTTTGTGTTTGTTTTTAATCATGTGTTATCTATTACAGGCTGCTAACTTGTTATGGATACTTAAAATTTCTTAGGAATTCTGCTTACATCTCACAGGGTACCTGCATTCTCATTTCCATATTTCGCTCATCTTATAAATTTCATCTAGCCTATTTCTTCCCCTGTTCTCTATGGAAACCCTGGTGGCGTAGTGGTTAAGGGCTATGGCTGTTAACCAGAAGGTCTGCAGTTCGAATCTGCCAGGTGTTCCTTACAAATCTTCTGGACCAGTTCTACTCTGTCCTCTAGGGTTGCTGTGAGTCGGAATCGACTCGACTGCAGTGGGTTTGGGGTTCTTCGAGTGTAGAAGAATTCACTAGCCAAAAGTAATGCAACAAATTCTCTGTCTGCCTTGGGTGACTTTCACTTTAACAGACAAATTCCCAAGATTAAAAAAGAAAATTGCGGATCAAGTTTGGCTGATATTTCAGGCACCGAGACATCGCCTACAGGCAAGCTATTGGCTGGAAGGATGCTAGTGGTACATGACCCCCCAGTTCTCAGCAGCACCCAGTCACATCATGGGTGGGCCTGAAGGAATCAGGGCTCACTCACACAGCAGTGTGAAGGTGGTACCTGTTCTAAAGCAGAAACATGGGTTAAAGACTCAAGTCTGTCCTGTTGGGGGAGGTGAGGATGGGACACACAGAGTGGTTCCTTCGCCGGGGAGGAAATCTCACCTCCACAAGCAAGAGATGCGCGGGAGAAGACATGAAGGTGGAGAGAAACTTGATTTCTTCTCCTCGTGACAATTTTGGGTCTTGACCCTCCCTGTCAGCCCTCCCTTCCTCCCTGTTGGTCCTGTCTAGGTCTCCAAGGGGCCGGGCTTCCAGTCACGGACAGAGACGCAAACTCACTTGTGGATCACTCGTTGCCCTGACTGTCACTGCCTTTTACACATGCACCCCACTAACCCTTCCCTCCATCGGAGGTGGGACCTGAAACGCAGCTTCATGTTCCCACCTTCGCTTTGCTGTCCGGCCCGGAACTGGTTTGTGATGTGGACTCAGGCAGAGACTAAGCCTCTTCTAGCCCCCTCGCCTTCTTCTTCTCGGGAGCAGGGTTTTCTGGCCTGTCACCTGGGACCGGTTGTCCTCAGGTAAATCTTGTTCTATGTCCCAAATGAGGACCACACGGGCTTCACTGGGTTTCAGGGTTTTCACTCCGGCAACTAATCACAGAAATGAATTTGTCAGAAGCAAATCCATCCTTCAAGGCAAGTGCGCGCTAACCCACCTGATGCTGACATTGTTTCAGCCAAATAGAGGCAGACGATCAACAGTTTTATGGAATCCAACCTCAAACACGCAAACCCACCAACCGCAAAAGCAGGAGCTGTCAGCCTGGTGGGCCCAGGATGCTCTAGGGAGCTCTGAAACCAAACACAACAAAACAAAGCAACAGGGAACAAAACAAAAGCCACGCCTGGCCACAGCCCAGAGCAATTACCCTGAATCTCCAGGATCCAAACACAGACATGATGTTTTCAAGTTCCCTGGGAGATTTCAGGGAGCAGCCAAGGTGGAGAATTTCTGAGACAAAGGAAAATCTGCAGTTTCTGTTAAAGAACAGCGGTCCCTTCTCACGGCTGACCTTGCATAACAAATGTTTGGTACTTACCTTGTCTGTTTACCTGTCTATCAACCTACCTATCTACCTATCAGTCTGCAGACCTCAATTTAGCCACCTATCCGTGTCTATCCACGTTTATCTATCTGCCTATCCATCCATCCATCCGTCTGTCTGTCCGTCTGTCTACGTCTCTCTGCCTGTCTATGTCTCTCTATCTGTCATCTGTTTAGATCTATCTATCTGGAAACCCTGGTAGCCATGGGTTAAATGCTACATCTGCTAACAAAAAGGTCAGCAGTTCAAATCTGCCAGGTACACCTTGGAAACTCTATGGGGCAGGTCTACTCTGTGATACAAGGTCGTTATGAATCAGATCCGACTCGACGGCACTGGGTTTTGGTGATTATCTCTCTGTATGTGCCTGGCTATCATCCATCTCTATGTATTTATGTATCCATCCATCCATCCGTCTGTGTCTGTCACCTGTCTGTGCCTATGTCCACTGCCTGCCCATCCATCCATCCACCCACTCACCCATCCACCCACACATCCGTCCATCCATCCAGCATCTGTCCATCTGACTACCTATCCACCCACCCACCTGTCTATCTGTCCATCTACCCACCCATCCATCCACCTACCTGTCCATCTAATCACTGCACTCACTAGGCACGAGGCACCGTTCTAAGCACTTGGAATACAGCAGTGAACAAACCCCAGCCCTGATGGAACTTGCATTCCAGGAAGGCAGAACAGGCAGTATTTTCTGGAAAAGCAGCTACCTTGGGACACAGAGTGGCTGGGCAGAGCCCTTCCCTAGGAATAGGTTGAGATTTTCTTAGGGACGTTTTCATTCTTGTGGAAATAAATTCCTCCTTTGCTTCCTACCAACAGCAGGAGGCTTGGGGCATTGCCTAGAGAGGGCCCGAGTTTTCCAGTGTCAGCCCCGTTTGTCAGGAGTCCACAGCCTGGCACAGACGGGTAAGCGCTTGGCTGCTAACAAAAAGGTGGGTTGCTTGAATCCACCCAGAGGCATCTCAGAAGAAAGTCTAGGTGATCTGCTTTCAAAAGATCACCCGCAAACCAAAAAAAAAAAAGAAGTCCTCAAGTGGATTCTGACTCATAGTGACCCTACAGGACAGAGTAGAATTGCTCCACGGAGTTTCTGAGGAGCACTTGCTAGAGCCAAACTGTTGACCTTTTGGTGAACAGATGTGTCTGCTAACCACTACAGCACCGGGGCTTCCTCCAAAGGTCACAGCCACTGAAAACCCCAAGGAGCACAGTTCTCTGGTGACACGTGGGGACAGCACGAACTGGAGCCCTTCTTGACAGTAGCGAGGCTGGGACTACTCTCTTACCTACGATCTCACCAGCCAATGTTTTGCATTTACAAGAGTAGAAAATCTGAGTATTTTGATCATGCACAACACATATCTGGCTGTAACGAACGCCGAGGTGACAGGAGAGAGGAACGTCAGCCTCAGTGGTTACAGCTACGTGTCAGTATGGCTGGGTCATGGTTCTCAGTGGTTTGGCAGTTGACTTAGTCACTCAATGCTGCTACAGAAACAGCACAAATGGATGGCTTTAACAAGAACTTTATTCTCTCATGGTTGAGGAGACTACAGGTCCAAATTCAGGGCATTGGCTCCGGGGATAGACTTTCTGTCTCTGTCAACTGTGGGGATAAGTCTTTGTCATCAGTCTTTCCTGGTCTAGGAGCTTCTCAGCACAGGGACCCCAGATACAAAGGGTGTGCTGTGCTCCTGGCACTACTTTCTTGGTGGCATGAGATTTCCCTGTCTCTCTGCTAGCTTCTGTCTTTCATATCTCGAAAGAGATGGATTTCACACACATCCTAGTTTTGTAGACGGAGTCCTGCCTCGTTAGCATACTGCCTCTAGTCCAGCCTCGTCATTAGATGGAGGATGTACCGTCTGTACGTCACTCTGTCTTAGTTCTCTGGTGCTGCTGTCATAAAATGTCACAAGCAGTGACATTAAAGAAGAGAAATATCTTTTCTTCTCATAGTCTAGGAGGCTGAGCTCATAGCAGGGGTCCAGGGAGAGGCGTATCTGTGCCTGTGTCAGCTTCCAGCAGCTGTCAAAGATCCTTGCCCAGGCACCTGTCTCCGTGCTCTGGCTTCCTCTTCTTCCTGTGGGCCTGTCTGTGGGCCCTTTCTATAACCCAGAAGTGATTAGACTTAGGATCCACCCTAAGCTGGTATGACTTCAACTGGTTGCTTTATTAAATTAGGTTAGACTGCTTTATGGAAGGTAATTACATTATGTTACACCACATTACAGAAGATAATAAAAATGAAATTTTAAAAAAGATCCTTACAGCTGAACCAATAAATAACATCATGATAAATAGTGAAGAAACTGAAGTTGTCAAGGATTTCATTTTACTTGGATTAACAATCAATGCCCATGGAAGCAGCAGTCAAGAAATCAAATGCCGTATAGCATTGGGAAAATCTGCTTCAAAAGACCTCTTTCAGGGGCTATAAAGCAAAGCTGTCACTTTAGTGACTCAGGTGCACCTGATCCCAGCTGCAGTCTTTTCATTCACTTCAAACACACGAAAAGTTGGCCAAGGGAAAAGGAAGACTGAAAAAGAACTGATGCATTTGAATGGGGTGTTCTGTGTGGGAGCTGGCTGTGGAGTACCTTCCTCCGAGGCTGTGAGACTGTCGGGGGAAGGGACTACATTTCAGTCTCCTTTGCGTTCCTCTCTAGTGCCTAGCAGAATGCCTTATAAGCTATATACTGAAAACCAAACTAGGTGCCATTGGCTGTTGAGTCGGTTTTGACTCATAACAACCCACAGGACAGGGCAGAACCGACCCACAGAATTTCCAAGGAGCCCCTGGTGGATGTGAATGGCTGCCCTTTGGGTGAGCAGCCATAGCACTTAACCACTATGCCACTAGGGTTTCCTGTAAGCTGTCTACGTTTATCTATCAGTGTTAAATAAAGCAGGTAGTTAAAAATGAATTAGTTGAAGGTGACCAAGCTTCAGCTACTGTGTCACCTTCACCTTGTTGTTAGCTCCCGTAGAGTCAGTTCAGACTCACAGCGACCCCACGTCCAGCAGAACCCAACACAGCTCAGTCCTGCACCATCCTCCCCGGCAATGCCACGCTTGAGTCCACTGTTGTTTTATCAGGTATGCTGTCCTCCCCCAGGGTCTGGTCCCTCTTGATGACATGTCCAGAGTACATGAGAGAAAGTCTCGTCATCCTTGCTGCCAGCGCTCTGGCTGTCCTTCTCTCAAAACAGATTTGTTCCTTCTATTAGTCTGTGGTCTGGTCAATATTCTTGCCAGCGCCCTGATTCAAAGGTGTCCCTTGTCTTCACAGAGAAGCTAAGTGTGCCTTGCTTCTTTGTGTGTGTGTGTATGTGTGTTCTTTTTTTTTATTAAATAAAAAATGCAAGTGTATATGCTCTGTGCTTACAATATTGGGTTAATATGGGAGGAGTACTGGCTTGGCTATGGGAGGAGTACACAAGTTGTGTTGAAGTCCC
The DNA here is from genome assembly GCA_028571685.1 of Heterohyrax brucei. Classification (NCBI taxonomy): domain Eukaryota; kingdom Metazoa; phylum Chordata; class Mammalia; order Hyracoidea; family Procaviidae; genus Heterohyrax; species Heterohyrax brucei. Next base: position 78,428,299 of record CM053148.1, on the reverse strand, counting down.
ATCAATATTGATCTTCTTACTAATGTATATTGTCATCAATTTCACCCAACCGAATTTCTAACAACTATCTAATCTAAACCCTCACCCCTCACCCTTCCACCCTCCCACCCTCCCAACCCTTGTAGTCGTCAAAGAGTCTTTTCTGTTATGTATGAGTCTGCTTTTAAGTTTTTATTGTAGGGGTCTCATATAATAATTGTCCTTCTGTCACTGACTAGTTTCACTCAACATGATGTCCTCCAGTTGAGACCAAATTGAGAGATGTTTCCTGCTATCATCGTTGTTCTTTATCATTGCATAGTACTCGATGGAGTACATATACCAAAATTTAACTGTCCATTCTTCTGTTGCTGGGCATTTGGGTTGATTCCATCTTTTTGCTATTGTGGACTGTTCTGCAGTAAACATTTGTGTGCATGTATCAGTTGATGTTAACGGCCTTGATTCTGTAGGATATATTCCAAGCAGAGGAATTACTGAGTCAAATGGTGTATCTATATCCATTATTTTAAGATAATGCCAGATTGCTTTCTAAAGAGGTTGCACCATCCGGCAATCCCACCAACAGTGTAGGAGAGTTCCAATCTCTCCACGGCCTCTCCAACATTTAGTGTTTTGCGTTTTTTGGATCATGGTCAATCTTGTTGTGGTGAGATGGTATCTCATTGTCGTTTTGATTTGAATTTCTTTAATAATTAATGATTGTGAGCATGTCCGCATGTGTTTTTTGGCTGCCTGGATCTCCTCTTCAGAGAAGTGTTTGTCCATCTCCTTTGCCCATCAATAATTGGATGATTTGTCTTATTGATATTTTGTAGAACCTTATAGATTATGGAGATCAGGCGTTGGTCTGATACAGAGTTGCCAAATATTTTTTTCCCATTCTGTAGGTGGTCTTTTAATTCTTTTGATGAAGTCTTTGGATGAGCAGAAGTGTTTGATTCTTATTAATTTCCATTTATCTATTTTCTTTTCTGATGAATGTGTCTTGTTTGTCAGATTTTGAAGTCTGTCTGTGTTGTGTATTAAAACTTCCATTGTTGACCCTATTTTATCTTGGATGAGCTTTATCATTTTAGCTTTTTATATTTAAGTCTTTTATCCAATTTGAGTTGATTTTTGTATAAGGTGTGAGATATGGGTCTTGTTTCAATTTTTTGCAGATGGATATCCAGTTATGCCAGCACCACTTGTTAAAGAGACTGTTCTTATCCCAGTTTAAAATCTTAGGACCTTTGTCAAATATCAGCTTTTCATAAGAGGGTGGTGGCATCTCTGGGGTCTCTACTTTGTTCCATTGGTCCATATGTCTCTTTTTGTACCAATACCGGGCTGTTTTGACTACTGTGGCAGTGTAATAGATTTTAAAATCAGGTAGTGAGAGGCCTCCCAGCATGTTCTTCTTTTTCAGTAGTGCTTTACTTATCCAGGGCTTCTTCCCTTTCCAAATAAAGCTGATAATTTGTTTCTCCATCCCATTAAAAAATGTCACTGGAATTTGTATTTGGATTGCATTATATAAGTAGATTGCTTTGGGCAAAATAGACATTTTCACAATATTGAGTCTTCCTGTCCATGAGCAGGGCAGATTACTCCACTTACGTAAGTCTTTCCTAGTTTCTTGTAGTAAGGTCTTGTAGTTTTCTTTGTAAAGATCTCTTGTTTCTCTAGTTAGATTTATTCCTAGGTATTTTATCTTCTTGGGGGCTATAGTAAATGGAATTGAAGAAATTGGTGATTGAAATTGGTGATTTCTTCTTTAATAATTTCACTGTTGGTATTAAGGAATCCTATTGATTTAGTTATGTTTATCTTGTATCCCGATACTTTGCTGAATTCTTCTATTAGCTCTAATAGTTTACTTATGGATTTCTTTGGATTCTCTGTATAAACAATCATATCATTTACAAAGAGGGAAATCTTTACTTCTGCATTGCCAGTACGAACGCTTTTTATTTCTTTGAGTTGTCTGATTTCTCTGGCTAGAACTTCTAGCACAATGTTGAATAGAAGAGGTGAGAGCGAGCATCCTTGTCTAGTTCCCGTTCTCAAAAGGAATTCTTTCAGTCTTTCACCATTCATGATGATGAAAGCAGTTGGCTTTGCATAAATGCTACTGATTATATTGAGGAATTTCCCCTTTATTCCTATTTTTCTGAGAGTTTTAAGTAAGAATGGATGTTGAACTTTGTCAAATGGCTTTTCTGCATCAATTGACAAAATCAGGTGATTTTTATCATTTGTGTTATTAATGTGGTTGATTCCATTAATTATTTTTCTGATGTTGAACCAGCCTTGCATCTCTGGAATGAAACCAACTTGATCATGATGAATTTTTTTTTATATGCTGTTGAATTCTATTGGCTAGAATTTTGCTGAAGATTTTTGCATCTAGATTCATGAGTGATATTGGTCTGTAATTTTCTTTTTTTGTGGGATCTTTCCCTGGTTTTGGTATCAGAGTTATGCTGGCTTCATAGAATGAATTTGGAAGTATTTCATCTCTTTCTATAGTGTCTTGCTTCTGTTTGGAATGTCTGCGCCTTACTCTTGACAGCACTTGGCTTGGCTGGCACCTTACTCTGGGCTTGTAACTGGATCTGTACTGGGAATTTAGTCTCAGCTCAGAAAAACTGGAAATAATTCAGCAAGATGTTCCAGACCTCCCAACATTCAGGGCTTGTCTCTGGAGCCCTCACTGTTGGTCACATCAGGCTCATTGTGTCCTCCCATATCCCTCCCACCACTGACGGGCACAGAGGCATAGAACACACACACGTAGGCACACGCACACATACGTAACCATATACGTGTGTATATGTGCATACACGTACATGCACATCACACAAACAGGCCTGTGTTCATGCACACACCAACACAGATATTCACACAAACACACACATGTGCACAAGTATACATATACATACACACACACGAAATAATACACATAAATACATACACACACACATACACAGACATGCATAAGAACTGTGACAAGTCCTCAAACTTAATCATTTTGGGTGTTACATGCTCACTGCTGAATGTCACTACAGTCACCTTTGAAGTACTCCCCCTGGGAAGCTATTCACCAAGGCCAGTGACTAGTCCATCCTTCTAAGCAGTTACAGAACTCTTTCTGGAATGGCCATCATGCATGGTGGCATGATGGCAAGTTTGCAAACTTAAATGCATAGTTGTCTGTGAGGGAGTTTTAGCCAATAAACAAATAACTGTATTGGAGCACCCTCCCTACTCACCTGCTCTGGCTCCCAGTGACTTTCTTCTTTATCCAAAGATGAAGGAAATACTGAAAGGAAGACACTTGGATAACATTCAGGACAACAAGGGTAATATGAAGACAGTTCGGATGGCCATTCCAGGAAAAGAGTTCCAAAATTGCTTTGAAGGGTGGACCAGGCACTGGCGTTGGTGCAGAGCTTCCCAAGGTGAGTACTTCAGAGGTGACCACAGTGATACTCAGCAATGAGGTCTGTAGTGCTCTTTCTAGGATAAGTTCGTGAACTTAATTGGCTGTCTTGCTTTTTATACATGGTACTCATTTTGCTTCTCTGGAGAACCCAGACTAAGACAGTTCCCTTAGACCAGGGTGGTTACTTCCCTCCTGAGGATCTTTGTTCTCCACACACTTGAGTGGAACTTTGCGCATCCTCCCCCAAACAACATACGAGAGCATGAACTGCTTCAACCCCTGCCTCCCACTCCGTTCAGAGCCTGGAGGGCAGCCGCTGGCCCTGGGCGACCTCCGCTCCCTCTCTGGATGGGCCCGTGAGACCCATCCGAGCACACACATCCCGAGTTTGGAGAACCACGCAGCTGAAACTCACACACTGCATAATTCAGGGCATTTATTTGCCAGGTAGACAGGACGGCTGCGGGCAGCACAGCTAGCATTCCCAAGACCCCATAAACGCCATCTGGGAAGCTGTTCACAGGAAGGGAGAGATTTACAGGTACTGAGGGGGCTTCTGGAAACCCTGATGGCTTAGTGGCTGAGAGACACCTCAGCTCACCAAAGGTCCACAGTCCAAATCCACCAGCTGTTCCTTGGAAACTCTACAGGGCTGTCCTATAGGGCTCTACAGGGTCGCTAGAAGTCTGGATTGACTCGACAGCAGTGGGTTCCTTTTAGTGGGGCCCTCTTAGGTTTCTAATCCGAGAGTTCCTGTCATAGGTATGGGGGCGGGATTCTGACTATTACTGCAGGAACACAGTGACTATAAAGCCACATGAACACAGTGGCAACTTGACCTTAAAAAGGAAGCCGAAGTTGAAAGCAGGGACTCAAGCAGTTACATGTACAATGGTGTTCGTGGCAACCCTGCTCCTAACAGCCAAACAACACGAGGATCCACCAGCAGATGAGTGTGTACACCACATGTGGCATAAGCGTACAAGGGAAGCTACTCGGCTTAAAGAGAACAGAGCTATGAAACAGGTTACCCTACTGATGGACCTTGAAAGCACTGGTGATTGCTAGGTGCTCTGAAGTGGATTCCGACCCATGACCACCCTGTGTGAAACACTAGACCTGGCCCTTAGGGTTTTCTTTCCAGGCACTGATGAGCCTGAGTGGAAGAGGACAAATAGTACACGATGCCACTTAGATGAAATATCGAGGACAGACAAATGGGCAGGCCACAGTTTATTGGGGGCTGCAGGGATAGCACACAAAGTATAGTTGAAGGGACATGGAGTTTTCCTTTGGGGTGACGAGAAACTTCTGGAAATGGATAGCAGTGTAGGTAGCCTACTATATCCATAAAAACCAAATCTGTTGCCATCGAGTCCATTCCAACTTATAGCGACTCTGCTGGACAGAGTGGAACTGCCCCTGAAAGTTTCCAAGAAGCACGTGGTAGCTTCTCGGTTAGCAGCTGAGCTCTTGACCACTGAGCCACGAGGGTTTCCAGCACAACACGATAAATATGATTAACGTCACTGAATCGCATACTTCACAGTGGTTACCGTGGTAGACTCAGTCTCCTCCTCTGTCAAATGGGCAGTCAAAGAGGTGATGGCAGTCTGCCTTCCAGCTGCCAGGTGTCATGGTCTGTTGTTGTCGTTCAGGGCCACTGAGTCAGTGCCGACTGAGAGCGACCTTGTGTGCAGCAGAAGGAAGCACTGTCCTGTTCTGCGCCATCCCCATTATGCTTGTGCTTGAGCCGCTGATGCAGACCTTGTGTCAGTCGTCCCAGAGAAGCTCCTCCTGTTTCTCACTGACCCGCTACTCCGCCAAGCACGGTGTCCTTCTCCAGGGACTGATCCCTCCCGACAGCCTGTCGAAAGTAGGGGAGACATATTCTCACCACCCTTGCTTCACTTCTAAGGAGCACTCCGGTTGTACTTTGTCCAAGATAGACTTGTTCATTCTTCTGGAAGACCATGGTATAACCAACTTTCTTCACCAACACCACCATGAGTCAAAGCCAGTGATTCGTCCTCGGTCTTCCGAAGGTGTCTGAAGACACCTTGGCTGCTGTCAGGTGCACCTCGGTCCTTAAAGTGACATCTTTGCTGTTTGACACTTCCTAGAAGCCTTTTGCAACAGATTTGCCCAACGCAATGTCTTTGTTAAGGTCTATTATTCCCAAAATCCTCTTTTTGCCAGAGTGGGTGTCTGGGGAATGGGAAAGGTGAATCCCACATTTCCTGCTTCTAGTCTGGAACTGGACCCAGATTGCTGGTGGCTGCCATGTGCGCCAGGGAAGTGCCAGAGGACACAAAGGACCCTGGCTTGTTTGATGAAAACCAGGAAAGTGAGTGGAGGGTAGTCCTGAAGGAGGCACATATGGCCGAGCGATCCTGTCCCATCTCATGCATCAAAGCAAGGAGCTTGGGGGTGTTGGGGAAAATAAGCCAGCCAGCACCAGACCCCTGCTGTGGATTGAATCGCATCTCCTGAAAAATGCGTGTAACAATTTGGCTAGGCCGTGATTCCTCATGTTGGGTGATGTTTCCGCACGTTGTAAATCCTGCCTCTGTGATTGTAATGGGGGAAGATGAGCAGCAGTCGTGTTGGGGGGCAGGACTCAGCGCCTAAGACTGTACTGTGACTTGAGGCAATGTTTTGAAACATGAAAGAAACTAGCAGGGAAATTTGAAAGGCTTCATACACCAAGAAGCAGTGCCAAGAGGAGAGTACATCCTTTGGAAAGGACTTCAGGTTCCTGTGTCTCAGGAGCTTCCAGTCTAGGGGCAGACCGACGACAAGGACCTTTCTCTCGAGCCCACAGGGAAAGCCATCCCCTGGAGCTGATGCTCTGGATTCGAACTTTCAGCCTACTGGACTGTAACAGAATAAAATTTCTCTTTGTTAAAGCCGTCTACTTGTGGTATGTCTGCTATAGTGGCACTAGATGACTGAGACAACCCCCACGCAGCATCTCGTCTGGAGCCCTGTCTCCCTGAGTTGGGTAGTTGTAACACAGAGGCCCTCTGTGGCCCTCAGAGTCTGTTTACTGTTTGTAGAAGTTTACAAACCCTGGCCCAAGCCCGGACAACTGGGGTGGGAACGGCAGAAAGATAGAAGCCTGGGAATGATGTGAACAGCAGAATCAAGGGATTTGGCCACTGGTTGAAGATGGAGTGCGGAAAGGTATCATTTCCTAGCTCTGAGTTGGGGGAAGAGAAAAAAGGCAATTGGGGCGTGCGGGAAGGCAGTAAGTGAGGGTTTGGACACACTGAGTTTGCAGTAACTGTGTGACAACTGGGCTGGACCTACACAATTGGGTCTTCACCCTTTTTGACTCATTAAACATCTGATATCCCATCTGCTTTTTATGCCTCTGGGATTCTTTGGGAATTTGCTTTTCCCACTTCAAGCACCTGCTTCCCTCCAGTGGGGACTTGTGCAACGGTGAAAGGTGACAGAGACATTCATGGAACAAAACAGGGTGTCAGGCAAAATGAGAGATGCACCTACCCTCACCAGACACCTTCACCTGGACTTCTGTGTGCCCTTTGGTCCTTCCTGCCCATCTTGGTGGACCCCGAGCCACTCGAAAATGGGGTTTTGAGCATTTATCCGAAATGTGTAGCCTCATCTGAATCTCACAGATGAATCCGGAGACTGAAGCGCTCTTTGAGCTCAAATGCAGCAGCGCTATCAGCTGCTTTCAAGGAAACAGCAGGTAGCGACTGATACTTTAATGACAGCTATCTTGTTGAGCAGCATTGATAAAAGTAGTCATTTTAAGATGTTGGAACAGATCAAACACACACGATGTCAAATGAGAGATGCGCATGAGTAGTAAAATATATAGCGAACAATCCTTTGACAGGTGTTACGAAGTTTAAGAGATTGAATGCAGGGGAATATAAATTTCTCTGTTTGACATGTTGGTACTTCATCAATCCACATTCCCAGAGAATTTTCTGGAAGATTCTGTACATGCAGAACATAGGAGACTGCTCCTTTGGTGGTCCCCAGGAAATTACCAGTTATCCATCACCGTCACATCAACCCCATTCGTGGCAACCCTGTGTATGTCAGAATAGAACTGTGCTCCAGTGGGTTTTCAGTGTCTTCGTTTTCAGAAATGGATCTCCAGGACCTTCTTCCAAACGGCCTCTGGGTGGACACAAACCTCCAGCCCTTCTTTCAGCAGCTGAGCGCGTTAACCGCATCACTCAGGGAGTGTCAGCATCTACTGCCTTGGTAAGTGGGCTGTGCTGGGGGCTGCTGTAACTGACAGAGTTGGACATGGTGACAGCTCAGAGTCTGTGCATAACAAGGGCTCCCAGCTTCTGTCTCTGTGCTCAGGGGAAGCCAGCTGCCACTCAGGAAGTCCACCTTCCCCAGGAGTTGTCACGCCCTGAGGGAATGCAAGCTAACCACGTGAAGAACCACCAAGGAGAATCAAGAACCAGCCCCAAAAGTAAGGACGGAGACTCCAGACTTGGGACCCAGGCTGAGCAGTTCTGGCTAGTCCCTACCTGCTCAGGCCATCCCAGTTGACACCACACGTTGCAGAGACAAGCTGTCCCCATCACACCCTACCCAAATCACAGAATCGTAGCAAATATGCCACTATATTGTGGGTATGTTGTTCTGTGGCAATGGGTAGCAGGAAATTGGAACTTTCTGATACGTTTAAAGCTGAGTTACGTGTGCAATGCCCCTGGAAGATGTAATAAGACCTGCTGGTGAAAACATACTGTCCTCAACCTCTCGACTTGGTGGGGTGTAAACCGAAAAACCGAACCCAGTGCTAGAGTCAGTTCAGACTTATGCTGACCCTTAGGGACAGAGGAGCACTGCCCCATAGGGTTTCCTAGGAGTGCCTGGTGGATTCCACCTGCCGACCTTCTGGTGAGCAGCTGTAGCGCTTAACCACTGCCACCAGGGTTTCTGGGAGAGGAACGGGGCATAAATAATGCATGCTTTTTGTATACAAGAAGTTCCTGGATGGCGTGATGTGTTAAACAGTTAGCATGCTTGGCAGCTAACCAAAAAGTTGAAGGTTTGTGTCTACCCAGAAGCACCTAGGAAGAAGGCCGGGCAACCTATTTCTGAAAAAGTGGACTGTGAAAGCTCCGTAGATCGCAGTTCTTCTGTGACGCATACAGGGTCTTCATGAGCTGGGACTGACTTGGAGGACCTAGTTTGGGGATTGTATAAAAATTTGAAACTCCTGAGAAGCAAAAATTACCATTAATTCCCTCTCCCAGAAGAAGCCACTGTTAGGCTTCTGTTTATATTGTAGTTGTTTCTCTAGGTATGTCAATATTCATGGAAAATGGACTCCTGTTGTATGATCGTCACTTCTTTCACTCAGCGCTGTCTGAGAGACGTCTTGTCGTGTCCGTCAGTGACCCATGCGTCACGGCTGTGTAATAGGACATCAGAGACGTTCTGTCACGTGTTGAGTAAGCCCCTTACTATCCAGTGTCGAAGCTGGTTCCAGTTTTTCAGTTCCACAGAGAGAAGGTCAGTGAAGATCTTTGCAATGTCATCTTTGTGCACAAGGTGGAATTGTTGTGTAAGTAAATTAATGCAGAGTTAAGGTTTTCTGATGTGCAATTTGAAATTACTCTCAAGAGAAGGACCAGCAGCGGGCACTGACACCCAGTTGTATGAGAGGATAACCATTTCCCAGGGACCAAGATCTCTCAAACTTAGGGGATATCAATTTTTAGTTTTTAAAGGCAATACTTTTTGAAAATTGTTAAAAGAGTATGTTGTCAATTAAATTGCATTCCCCCCAAATATGCACTAATCTGAGTAGACTAAATAGTCTCAATGTTATGTAATCATCTTTTGTTGTATGATCTGATGTGATTATCCTCCATTTTATGATCTGATGTAATTATCCTGCATGTCCTAAATCCTGACATCTATGATGTTATTAAGGCAGAATTAAAGGCCATTGTGTTAATGAGGCAGGCTACAATCTATAAGATTAAGTTGTATCTTGAGTCAATCTCTTTTGAGCTATAAAAGAGATTAAACAAGTGAGCAGAGATCAGGGGACCTCCTACTGCCAAGAAAGAAGACTCTTTGGACCCGAGGTCCCTGCAGTGAGACTCTCCTAGATCCAGAAGAAGGCTGATGACACATGGAGATCTCTAAGGACTTCTGAACCCACAGATGGTGAAAGCAGACACAGAGATGCCCTGAGAGCAGACAGACAGTGGAAGCTTTCTTCTGGAGCTGTTGCTCTGAATTCAGACTTCCAGCCTCCTAGACTGTGAGAGAGTAAGTGTCTGTTAAAAGTCGCCCACTTGCGGTGTTTGTTATAGCAGCACTACCTGACTAATACAGACTACTTGGCTGAAATAAACATGTTTCAACTCTAAATAACCAAACACCAGGGAGGAGAGTGGGCAGGATTAGTTACTAAACATTTTAGACTTGGCAGTCCAAGAGGCAAAATTTAGGAGATTCTGTAGGTACTTACCTAACCGTTTAAAGATGTAAACACCACCCTTACCTCACAGACAGTACAGAAACAGGCAAGGGCTGGATTCGGCCCTTGGGTTGTGTTTTGCAGAGCCCTATCTCCCTCTAGACTTGCTCCTCCAGCCTTTTATGACTTCCTCAGAATAGACTCCAAAAGTAGGAATTCTTGTTCAAAGAATAAAAAAGCATCTCACGTCTTTTAGATGTACTGCCAGTTTGATTTTCCCGAAAGATTGGCACCAGTTTCTGGAAATGCAGCACTGCTGTCATAATCACATCTTTACAATAAAGCAGTTTCAAAATATTGTCTAATTTTGATAGGTGAGAACAAACTTATGGTTGATTTAAATAACATCCATTTAATTTCTGCTTGATTTTGCTGTTTCAACATGCGTACCACTGATTTGTATTTCTTTGGGGAGATATATGTCCAAAGTCCTTTGCCAATTTTATTTTTTTTCTTCATTTTCTTATTTTTTTTTGTGAGAATTCTTAAACATTCCTAACAGTGACCTCATAGTATAAAGGTCTGACAATAAATCCACGAACTTAATTGTTCTAAGTGCTCCATACCTCATCGCTGAATATCACTGTGATCACCTTCGAAGTCCTCCCCTTGGGACTCGGTGCACTGACACCGGCACCTGGTTTACCCTTCAAAGCAATTTGGGAACTCTTTGTGGAATGGCCATTGCCCATGGTGGCATAGTGACAGGTTCATGAACTTAATTGTCTAGTTGTCTGTGAGGGAGTTTTTAGCCAGTAAACAAATAACTATGTTGAAACACACTCCCTGCTCACCTGATCTGGCCCCCAGGGACTTTTCTCTTTACCCAAAGGTAAAGAAAATACTGAAAGGAGGGCATTTGGATGACATTCAGGACTTCAAAGGTAATACGACGACAGCTCTGAGGGCCATTCCAGAAAGAATTCCAAAATTGCTTTGAAGGGTGTGCTAAGCACTGGCATCAGTTCACAGCTTCCCAAGGGGAGGACTTCAAAGGTGACTGTAGTGATATTCAGCAATGAGGTATGGAGCACTTTTTCTAGGATGAGCTCGTGAACTTAGCTGGCAGGCCTGGTGTGTTGTTAGAGAGGCTCCAGGTAGTGCAGACAACGAACAGGCTACCTGCTAACGGAAAGGCTGCCGGTTTGGATCCATCCAGAGGGGCCTCTGTAGAAAGACCTGGTGACCTGCCAAAAAAATCAACCACTGTAAGTGCCAGGGAGCACAGCTCTGCTCTGCTCAGACGGGAGGCGGTCTCCGCATGTTGGAGCCAGCTCAGTGACAGCTGACGCTGCCGTGTGCTGCCGTTGTTTATGGTATAAATGTTTTGTGGCTTGTCACTGTTTTGCTCATGGTGACCTCTCATTTTGGGCAAACATTTTCTGTTTCTGTGTGTCTGTCAGCCTCTGTGATGATGCCTGTTGCTTTTCCTTCCCTGTAGGGTCCTCCCTAACCCCTGGCACCTTTGAAGCCACCCTTTGAATGACTTCACATCTGACCACCTTAGCTCATCTGGAATTCATTTTCTCAAGGCTGAAGGGCGGGCTCGAACTTGACCCCTCCACCGCCACTCAGCAGAACCCAAAGCTCAGCCACTGATCTGTCTGTACTGACTAATCCTCCCCAACTTTTCACGTGCAGAAAGAAGCAGGGAGAATGGACGTGAGGGAATGGGGGAGGATTCCCTGAGTGCCCTACACCCAAGCTGCCCCCTGGATGCTGCAGGGCTGTTGCTCTGGCTACCAGGCAATGCTAGCCCTGAAAACCCGGGAGCACTGCCACCCCAGTGCAGCCCGACACAGCAGTCCTTAGCAGAACACCCAGCAGTTGACGGAGTTGTTTCTGGCCGCATCTCTGAGGCCTCTGACACACTCAGGCTTATGCTGAATCATCAGCCGGGACGTAACAGAAGGATGCTTTCCCTCCACAGACGTGGATTCCAGCCGGGGTCTTGTCGGCGAACAGCACTGACCTCCCAGGCAAAGGTGTCCCCTCCAGTCCCATCTTCCAGGTCAATGTAAACACATGTCTATCACCCAGAAATTTCCAGAGACGCATGTCCTCTCTTCTGTCCCCCAGACACCAGCTCTTGCCCACTGCATTCACCAGCTGGGAGAGTCCCTCGCTGGTCCCTACCCTGCCACCTCGGTCCTGCAAGTGCTGACAGTGTGGTCTATGGGATTCAGGCAGGACCCAGAACCCTCACTGCCTCTGGGAACTCACAATCTGAAATAGCACATGACCTGTGGGTATTTTAACTACACCACAGACAGGATGAAGAGCAGGGGCTCTCTGCTGGGGCCACAACCCGAGGCCACCCACTAAATCAATGGGCATTTATTTAACAAGTTTCTGAGTTTCTACAGTGGACCTGTTTAGTCACCTAGTACTGCTATAACAGAAATATCACAGGTGGATGGCTTTTATACAGGGAAGTTGATTCTCTCGCAGTCCAGTAGGCTACAAGTCCAAATTCAGGGCATCAGCTCCAGGGAGGCTTTCTCTGTCGGCTCTGGTGGAAAGTCCTTGTCTTCGATCCTTCCCTTCTCTATAAGTGTCTTAGTCACTGTCATAGTCAGCTATGGCTGCTCTAACAGAAATACCACAGAGTGGATGGCTTTAACAAAGAAAAGTTTATTCTTACACAGTCCAGTAGGCTACAAGTCCAAATTCAGGATGTCTGCTCCAGGGGAAGATTTTCTCCCTTGTCACCTCTGGAGGACAGTCCTTGTGTTGCATCAATCTCTGCCCAGGGAGCATCTTGGAACAGGAACCTCAGGTCTGAAGGACACCCTCTTTTCCTGGTGCTTGTTTCTTCATGGTGTGAGGTTCCCAATTCTCTGCTTGCTTCCCTTTCTTTTTATCTCTTGTAGGATGAAAGGATTAAGTGTGGGGCAAGTCATACTCCAGGGAAACTCCCTTTACAGTAGATCAGGGAGGTGATCCTATGAAGGGGTTTACAGTCCCACCCTAATCCTTCAACATACAGCACAGGAAAATCACAAAAGGGAGGACAATCATAGAATATAGGGAATCATGGCCCAGGCACATGGCTACACATATTTTTGGAGGGACACAATTTAATCCATGACAGTCACTTAGTGCTGCTATAACAAAAATACCACAAGCAGATGGCTTTAGCGAAGAGAAATGTATTTTGTCACAGTCCAGCAGGCTACAAGTCCAAATTCAGGGCATCAGCTCCAGGGGAGGCATTCTCTGCTAGCCCTGGAGGAGGGTCCTTGTCTTCGGTCTTCTCCTGGGCTGGAAACATCTCTGCCCAGGAACTCTGGGTCCAAAGGTGCTCCCTGCTGCTGGTGCTGCTTTCTCGGTGTCTCTCTGCTTGCTTTTCTCTTTCATATTGCAAGACAGACTGGCTTAAGACACTCTCTAATCATGTAAATCTCAGCAATGTAACTGCTTCTAATGCTGCCTCTTTAACATCATAGAGGTAGAATTTACAACACAAAGGAAAATTACATAAAATGACAAAACAGTGGACAGTCACTCAACACAGGGCACCATGCCTAGCCAAGCTGACACCTATTCTGGGGGGACACAGTTCAGCCCATGATGTCTGGGAAGGCACCCACCAGGCCTTACAGCTTCCCTGGCACATTGTAGGGGCTTCCAGATTCGGCTGCCAAGGGTTCGCACCCTGCTTTGGTCATTTGCTGTGACGTAGTCAGCAAGTCATTTAAACTCTCTGGACCTCATCTTCATCAGTGAAGTGGGCACGATAGTGGTGTCTCCCACTGCCACTGAGTCAATTCTGACTCATAGCGACCCTATAGGGCAGAGTAGAACCGCCCCATAGAGTTTTCACAGAGCACCTGGAGGATTTGACCTGCTGCCCTTTTAGTTAGCAGACGTAGGACTTAACCACCGTACCACCAGGGGGCTAGAGAGAGAACTTCATGAGTTTGTCCACTGAAATTGCTTAGAATTGTAACCTCCATGCTGTATAAAACCACAACCAGTTGCGGTAGAGTTAATTCCAACTCATGATGACCCCATGTGTGTCAGAGGAAAACTGCATTCCACAGGGTTTTCAGTGGCTGACTTTTCAGAAGGAGACCACCAGCACTTTCTTCCAGGTCACTTCTGGATGGACACAAACCTCTCGCTTTTGAGTTGGCAACTGGATATAGGCTGTGTGTTCTCATCACACAAGGTGGTCTTTGTTGCCTGTATTTGTGAAAGACACATGCAGCTGACCTAACATCTGGCTAGAGCTTTGTTAGTCTCTTCTGGGAAGAGCATAATCAGGACAGTATGATCAGGAGGGCAGTGAGGGTGGCAGACACCAGAAAACACAGAGACTGGGAGACACAGCCTTTCCCTGTCCCCAAGTTCAGTGGATGCAGCTCCCTACCCTTGGAGTTCTGTCTGCTAACAAGGTCTCCCAGATCTTTTCAGTGTTTGCATTCTCACCCTGTCTCTTACCTCTGGCCTCTCTGAAAGGCAAATTGGATCACAGCCAGAAAAATAGTGCTGGGCCATCCTGGCCGGGGAAGGAGGCCTGTCAGTTTTGAAGTTCTGATGTCGTCTTGATTACAGAGGGAGATGGGAGGAAGAGGAACAGCTGGGAAGCAAAGAACTCCGCTGGGCTGCTCCATAAAGAGAGGCTAGTTCCTAGGGGTCCATGCTTCTTGGGTGAGGGCTTTGTTTTGCCAACCCCATTGCTTGGAGACCCTGGTGGTGCAGTGGTTAAGAGCTACATCTGCTTACCAAAATGTCAGCAGTTCCACTAGGCACTCCGTCTATAGGGTCACTATGAATCAGAATCAACTCGATGGCAGTGGGTTTTTTTTTTTTTTTTTTTTCATTACCCATTGTTCACAGCACCTTTTCTGGGGTCAAACACACCGGCACCAGCATGCCTGCTTGTTTGAGAGAAGCTCATGGGGAGCATTTGAGTAGTGTTACTAAAGAAACTAAGCTGCAGACTCGTGCTGTCTGTCACTACTAAGCCAGTTGTGCAGAGACAGGGATTAGATTTCTTAAAAGTGCTTTATTGAGATTGCCAGCAACCTGAGAAGGTGGTAGATTTGCACCCTAAAAAAATATCTTAACATCTCAGTCCAGGCTGGCAAGTTTTATAGAAGGGTTTAGGGAAGGAAAGAGGGATATGCATGTGGGTGTTCAGAGGGGAGAGGTTGGTGGAGGAATACAGTTTGTTTGTTTTAAGATGAGTTGCCTTTAGCGTCTGCAGTCTGGTTATCTTTTCACAGGAACTGTGCTGCTTATCTGTATAGTGGGGTGCAAACTGGTGTCACACTGTCTGGTCAGCATTCAAGAGCAGCCAGGGACAACAATCTGAAAATTTCTGTGAGGACCACACAGAAGGGAGGTTACAGTTTTCTTTATGTGTCAGCATTTCCAAGGGGAGAAGGAATTTATGTATTAAGAAAGAAGCAAGCAAAAAGTTATCTACAACTATTAACTGTTTCAGTAGCAGAGGACGTCATATAGGCTTTGACTCCAATGTTGGGATCACTTACGGCCCCATAAGGTCAGCAGTTCGAATTCACAAGCTGCTTCTTAGAAACCCAACAGGTCAGTTATACCTGTCCAATAGGGCCGGTGTGAGTCAGAACTGATTCAACAGCAATGGGTTTTATGGTGGTTAAGAGCTAGCCGCTAACCTATAGATTGGCAGGTTGGACCCAACTGTGACTCAGCAGAAAAGAAGACCAGATGATTGCTCCCGTAAAGATTACAGCAGGGGTAACCTGGCACTGCTGTTCCTCTGGGCTGTAAGATCAACAGGTGTTGGAATCAACAGGACAGTACACAATAACGTGGTCAAGCCTTGACTACTAGCTGAAAGGTTGTTGATTTGAACCTTTCTCAGAAGAAAGGCCTGACAATTCCCCTTCCAAAAGGTCGCAGCCTTGAAAGCCCTACAGAGCAGTTCTACCCTGGACACATGAGGCCAGCAGGAGTCAGAATTGACTTGAAGACAACCATTCTGTCCTCTGGGCTAGTGCTTGCTCGTCCACCCAAAAGAACAGCTGTATCTAAGGCTCTGAAGACTTGGGCCCAGATCTCGGCCACCTGCTAGCTATGTGACCTTGGGTCAGTTCACTAATCTTCTCTAAACGTCAGTTATTTTTTTATCTAGCAAGTAGGGGTGTGCCTTACGGTTCTCTAGATAAAAAGAATTAGTGAGATATGTATTATTGTCATGGATTGAATTATGTCCCCCCAAATACGTGTGTAGCAGTTTGGCTGGACCATGACTCCCAGTACTAAGTGACTGTCCATTTTTTCATTTGGTGGAATTTTCCTATGTGCTGTAAATTCCAACACTATCATCTAGTACAGCGGGTTAGCAGCAGTTACACTGGTGAGACAGACAAGCTTGGACAGCATCTTAAGAAAATCTCTTTTGAGATATGAAGCAGAGAGGTGAGCAGGGACATATTGAGACCCTATACCACTAAGAAGTCAGTACTGGGGGCAGAGTGCATCCTTTGGACCTGAAGTTCCTGGACTGATATGCTCCCAGACCGAGGAAGAACTGAGGTTTCACGAGGACCTTCCTCCAGAGCTCACAGAGAGACAAAGCCTTCTCCTGGAGTCAGCACCCTGAATCTGGACTTCTATCTTCCTGGAATGTGAGAGAATAAACTTCTCTTTATCAAAGGGTCCATCTGTGGTACTTCTGTTACAGCAGCACTAGATGACCAAGATTATTACCTGCCAAAACAGAAATCAGCTGCTGTTGATTCCGATTCAAGGCGACCCCATGTGTTTCAGAGTAGAGCTGTGCTCTACAGGGTTGCAGCGATCGTGCTTCTTCAGCAGTAGATTACCAGGCCTTTTCTCAGGGGCTCGTGGGTGGACTCCAAAGTCCACCTCTGGGTGGACTCGAGGAGCCAATCATTTGGTTAATAGCTGAAGACCTGACCATTTGGGCTGCCCAAGGAGATATGTATGCATACACACACCTACACATAGATTTGTCTTAAGATTATTAGGAAAACTGGCAAGTGTTAAAATCTGTAGGTCAGATGACAGGCTTGAGATTCCTATAGGATTATGTCCCCACTCTGTAGGAGAGGTGATAGAACAAGTGCATACAGAATTCTGGCAAAATATCTATTTATAGTCTGAGGAGAACGCAGCAGAGAGAAACTCTGCTTTTGCTCTTAAGGCCTTTAGTTGACCGATAGAGTCCCACCCAATTTATGGAGGGTAATCTTTCTGTAAGGCCAACTGACTCATTCACACCTAGCTACTCCATAACAACAACTGTATTAGTGTCCAGACAAACCATGGAGCACAGGCTAGCCAAGCCGACTCATAGAATTCACCATCACAGGAGGAGACCTCAAGGAACACTCATTGCTGTTGAGTCAATTCCAACTCCTGGAATAAAACTGCCCTGGAGGGTTTCCGAGGTGCAGCTAGTGGATTTGAACTGCCGGAGGGCTCTAAAGCTGTTCCTTCCGTGATGCTGTTCTGTAACTCTGGAAGAATCACTTCGTCTTGTAAGTGCAGCGCTTCTCTTCTTGGCACTGACCCTTCCTGCCTCAGAGGTTGTTGGAGAATTCATCACAGCCGGGCGGTGTGCACCTCTTACAAAAGCGACCCCCCACACAAGTGCAAGCTCACCATCATTGTCACCTGTCTGGCGGCATCACACTTTGTTCCATCTTCATCTTTCTGCATGGCATGTCCACTCACTCTCCTGTTTCCTGATTGACCAATCTGCCCAAGATCCAGCTAAGTGTCACCACCTCTGAGAAGCCCTCTGTGGCCCCTCACGGTTTTGGTTCTTTCCCATCCTGAACAGAGTGATCATAGTTCTAGAACTGTGTCTTCTTGCTGTGTATTCCAAGGTCCCATGGAATACTTTGCAAAGACTAAGGGCCCAATGGATAAAGTTATGGGTGAATGGACAGGCAGATGTATGCCTAGGCTGACAGATAGATGATGATTGGATGGAAGGTGGGATGGGTGGGCATATGAATGGCTGGATGGCTAGAGAACTGGATGAATGGACAGATGATTGGATGGGTGGATGACTGGATAGAAGAATTTTGTAGATGTGTCTCAAGACCTGCCAGCACTGGAGACTGCTCTCTCAGATCTCTGAGTATTGTGCTAAAAGAACTTCTGGGTCTTAAAATGGTGTTCATCAGTGACTAATACAATAAGCGTGGGTGGTCTGATGGACTTTAATAAAAGGTTATATCACTTATCCTCATAGCTGAAATTTGGTCTTGGGCAATGTCAGCTTGCTTTTTTTCTCCCTCAGGGTTAGATGCTCATCCCAGCTGGATGTCACAGGGTTGGTCCCACTGTCCAGGCTGACAGGGAAGAACTGCCATGGCAAATCCAACATGTCGCAGTGCTGGTGAAGAGAAAGGAGTTCTTAGCACCCTTTGTGACAGTTTTAAGCTGTGGAAGAGAAAGACCCCTGCTTGGTAAGTTGGAGGATCCCAACAAAGACTCCTCAGTTTGGAACTGGGGCAGCTGCATCTGTCCTGGTTCAGCCTCTAATTTGCTATGGGATTTGGGGCTGATTTCTTCACCTCACTAGACCTCGGCCTCTTTGTGAGGAAAAGCTTGGCTGCTCACCAAATGTCGGTGGTTGTAATCCACCAGACACTCGACGGAAGCCCTCCAGAAGAGTTTTACTGTGTCTTGTAGGGTCATGGTGAGAATGGACTCTGGGGCAATGGTTTGCACACCTGGTAGGCCCCGGGTCTCCCTCCAGGGTGTGAGCTGATCTTCTGCAAGGTGAAAAGACTCTGGACACAGACGAGGTTCCCAGTCCGGCCCCACTGTCCTTGCCCCTCACGACTCAGAGGTTCCTGGGCTTCTCCTCCTCTGCTCGCTGTGAGGGTCTTCCCACGGGGAAAGCGGAGGGAGGGGTGCACATCCGGTGTGGAGGTTACGGCACTGCGAGTGGCCGCACCATGCACCGGCCTGTGACGTCAGCTGGCCCCGTATCTTCTCCAGCTCTCCATGTCTGCTCCCATGTCTCTGTCACTGTCACAGCTGCTGCGGGGTCAGCTCCACCTCCTGCCCACGCCACGTGTGCCGAGTCCAGCAGTGCTCCCGACGGTTTGTTCGGCTGTAATCTTATCAGGGAAAAACCTGGTGGCCTAGTGGTTAGGTGCCATGGCTGCTAACCAAAAAGTTGGAGGTTTGAATCCACCAGGTGCTCCCCGGAATCTCCAGGGGGCAGTTCTACTCTGTCCTAGAGGGTTGCTATGTGTCAGAATAGACTCAGCCGCAGCAGGTTTGGTAATCTGAACAGAAGCGATTGCCAGGCCTGTCTTCTGAGGCACAGGTAGGTTCCAAACCCAAACCTTCAGGTTAAAAGGTGAGCACAAGACATCTGTGCCACCCAGAGACCTTCCACACACATGAGGGGCTAATTCAAGAGCCCCGCCACCAGAGCAATTAGAGACAGAAGCATGTACACAGCTGGTAGCTAAGGCAGAGAAAGTGCTGGAAAGCTGCAGGCTGTCATTAGGGCTTGTAGGAGACAGACGAAGGATGATGACATCTGCCCCCTCATCCTTTGAGTCCCAAAGAGATGTCCCAACACCTCGTCTTATAGATCTGTCGGCAGGGTCCATTTCTTGACAGGACATCCAGCCCACAGGCTGTTGACATGTGGCTGGGCAGGGACTGGGAGCCACAGTGGCTTGAGTTAAACAACTCTCTGGATAAGGGGAGACTCGGCTCTGACAGCAGCCAATTAGGAGCTGGGCAGTGGGGCCCTTCAGGATCCCTGTGGGGCCAGGACACCTCCTTTCCTCCTTCAAGAGTTTCACACACATTCTCTCAGTAGGTTCTTGAAATGGTCTTAAGCAGTGAATGTACTTACTATTCCCATTCTACAGATCAGGGAGCTGAGGCCCAGGGAGGTCAGTAGCTTGCTAGCTCACTGCAGCCCAGCTGGGGAGCACAGAATCATGTAATCTCAGCCCTTCTGTGCTTTCTCGAGACCAGGTTCCCGCCCAAATGCCCAGCCTCTGAGAGGGCCAACTGTCCCAGTGCCTCTTCCAAAGACAGCCTCTGTTGGCCATGGGAGTTGACTCACCACAGGATACCCTTTAGGGCAGAAGGTTCCACAGAACAAGGAGGTTTGTCTCACCCTGCAGAATGGGTCACCTCCATTCCATTCACTGAATCTCTAGCTGTCACTCCTTGACAGCAAGAAAGCGGAAAAAAAGAAGAGTCCTGAGGGACGAAGAGGAGAACTTTAGGAAAAGTACTATAGCAACAGAAAGTGCACGGAGAAAGCAGCAGACAAAGGGGATTAAGGGAGACCAACCTTGTTATGTGTTGAACTGTGTCCCCCCACCAAAATATGCTGGAATTCTAGACCCTATACTTGTGGGAGTAATATGGTTGAATATAATGTAATCACCTTCCATAATGCAATTTAGCGTGAAATAATCCATTAGCTGAGGTCATCTCGGTGTATGGTGGATCCTAGACCTACTTTTGAATTACAGAAAAGGTAGAATACCACCAAACAACTGCTCTGACACAGGTCACAACAATGAATTCTGGACAGAGCTGGAGAAAAATGTAGAACAAAAATTTAACCCACAAAAAACAACCAGCCTTACTGGTCTGACAGAGTCTGGAGAACCCCCAAGGGTGCAGCCCCCAGGTACACCTCTAGAGAGTGGGAACAGGCAGGAGAGGTCAGGAAAGACAGAGAAAAGGCAGAGAGGAAAAAGACGACGAGTCTCCCTGTTTCTTCTCCCCCCAAACCCCCGCGCCCAGACTTCTGTAAGGACGACTCTCTTCACTCAGCTCACACTGCCAGGCTTGGTCTTCCCATGCAGCTACATTCCAAGCTCTCAGAGACCCCCAGGCTCCACCCTGTCCCCACTCATACTCTACAGGGAAATTGTCTCCGCAGGTGCCTTCTGGACAGCTGGTGAGAATGCCTGGTGGTATAGTGGTTAACGCTACCTCTGCTAACCAAAAGATCAGTGATTTAAATCCTCCAGGTGTTCCTTGAAAACTCTATGGGGACAGTTCTACTCTGTCTCTAGCGCTGCTAGGAGCCAGAATTCACTCGACAGCAGTGGGTTTGGTGTGAATTCACTTCTATGCAACACTTCACCGAAAGGTGGATGTCTGTCTTCAGGTCTCTGTAGCGGAAAAAGAAAAGAGGGGGGAAGGATTTTAGATGAAAGAAAGGTCAACCAGCAAATAATAATGGCGATAATAAAATCACTGTTAGTGTACAGCATCTTATTACATTGAATCTGTCTTAAAACAAGATTTTAAATACTTGACACATTTCCTCCAGAAATAGCTGTTTTTTCCTTCCCTGAAAGGCAACATGTTTGAGAGACTTTTAAAAAGCGAGGGAGGATGAAAGAACAACATTAATGCACCAGAATACACGGTGGAAAAAATTCTCTTTTCTCAAAAAACAAAAGATAGCAATCTATTTATAGTGCATAGCTAAATCCCTGCAGGATAATTAACGGCAACATGGAAGACCCGTCCCTTCCTTTAAGAGCTGGGTTAGATTTGGGAGGGGAGGGACAGGGGTCTCACTCTTTGGGCTCATGGACAGCCAAGCTGTCTGGGACCACCAAGGGTGCCTGGGCCCCTAGGGCTGCAGTTAGTGGTAGGGTAAGGGAGGGCTGGGGCTTGTCCCATGAAGACACCGCTACCAGGTGGTGACGGCTGTTTAGCGAGCACTGGTTGGCTGCCTTTAGAGGTTTTAATCCACTTAATTCCCTAGCGGCTCTGCACAGAGGAACCAGCACCCCACTCTGTGGTTAACTTTCTAAGCTCCCCTCTAAAGGGCTGCAACTCATGGGGCAACCTTACGTACAACAGAAAGAAAAAAAAACCATTGCCCCGTCCTCTGGCATCTTCACCATCTCTGTTCAAGTCCTCCCTTGTCACTCTGATGTTACTCTGTCTCTCAGAGGCACCCCTTCACCGTCACCAGCTCTCTGCTTCACCAGACTGTGGTGTCCTTCAGGGACCATGTCCTCCCGAGGATGTGTCCAAAGCAGATCAGTTACCAGTGTTCTGCTGGGCCAGAGACAGTCTACACTGGCTAATTTCTGGAATTAAATCACAAGCCCTCTCTTCCTTGGAAACCCTGGTGGCACAGTGCACAAGTGCTCCATTTGCTAACCAAAAGGTCAGCCGTTCAAATCCACCAGGCACTCCTTGGAGACTCTATGGGGCAGTTCTACTCTATCTATAGGGTCACTCTGAGTCAGAATCAACTCAACGGCAGTGGGTTTGGTTTGGTTTGGTTTTTTTCTTCCTTGTCTTAACAGGAAAACTCTGCTGGCCCTGCTGGACTTTGAAATCTTGGTGGCATAGCTGCCAGCGTCACCACACACAACCCACAAGCCGCCGCAGTGTGCAGACTGATGGACAGGGGTAGACCTTCACATCTGAGCAGCAGGGGCTAGACTCAGAACAGTGTAGGGGCCAGAGGCCACCCCGGCCTGTCTTTCATTCCTAGCAGGTCATGTGTCACAGACAGAACTTGGGGGGCTTCTTGTGTTCCCACACAGCATGGGATCTCACACGGCAGGAGGCTTGGGGTCAGCTGCTTGTCATTCTGGAACATGTGGCTTGGAGCCACAAGCCAAGGGCAGGAGAGTCAGGAGGAGGGAGAAAAACGGGAGACAGGGCTGAGGTCAGCCTCCGGGGCTGCCCAGCTGTGCCCTGCTGTGATGGCCAGTCACCAGGAGACAAGTTTGGGGGCAATCTTTGCAAAACCTCCTGCAGAGGCCCAAAGGAGACAGAGGGCCCCCTCCTCTCAGCTATTTCTCTCTAGGATCCAGCTCTTGTTGTAAGGCCTGCCTCTTTCCCTCACCTTAAACCACCACCCAGGAAGCTTTCCAGCTCTTAAGGAAGGGGTTCACTCCCCCAGAGCCGTGTTTAGACCTAAGTCAAGTGGTTCAACGGTTAAATGTTCACCTGCTAACCAAAAGGTCAGCAGCTCAAATTCACCAGGTGCTCCTTGGAAACTCTATCTGGCAGCTTCTGTAGGGTCCCATAGGGTCGCTGTGAGTCGGAATTCAGCTGGTGGCAGTGGGCTTGGGTTTACCTGTCCTCCCAGGGAATGTGAGCTCTTAACGAGGTACACCTCTTCACTGTGCTGGGGACCCAGGCAGTGCTTAACAGTGCTGAATGAACGGGGTCCCCACCTGCCACAGTGAAGTGGGGAAGGGGGAGGGGAAGACCCGAACCCTGATTGCAAAAGGAGGCACCTGGACAGAACACAGCGCAGGAAGCAGCAAATAACTCTCGTGTTTCTTCCATAGGACATGTCCTGGGCAAAAAGCAGGGGACCAAGGGAGCAGGTTCTGGTCGCAGAATGGAGCCTGGTGCTCCGCATGACACTGAACAGGTCACGTCACTGCTCTGTCACCCAGCACTGTCATCTTTATCATGGGGTGAGCATCCAGGCACCTTCCAGGCAGCTGAGAAAGCCAAGAGAACAGACATTGGGAAATCAAACATGTCTTGGACTCTAGAATGTTCTTACAGATATGAGGCATGGTCAACAAGAAAACCAATCTCCATCGAACTGGCTCTGACACATGGCAACCCTGCATGTTTGCACTTTTCAGTACCTGGGAGCTTTTGAAAGCTGATCACCTCAGAGTGGACCCCAAACTCCAACCTCATGATGAGCAGCCAAGTACATTAGGCCATTGGCATGACGCAGGGACTCTGTCACTGTCAGTGAAAGGAGCCCAAATCTGCTGCCATTGAGTTTATTCTGACTCATAGCAACCCGGTAGGACAGAGTAAAACCGCACCTTGGAGTTTCCAGGGGATGCCTGGGGGATTCAGACTGCTGACTGTTTGCTGAGAAGCTGAGCTCGTAACCACCGCACCACCGGGTGTCCTGCAGAGTGGAATTCTTCAGGGGATGGAGTCTACTGCTCTATTTTTCTTTAATTAATTTAACAATTTATGCTCTGCTTTACTCTAGAAAATATTAAAACTAGGCAGTTAAAAAAATCCCATTAACACCTTTTTTTAACCCCCAAATAATTCATTTTCATTGCAGAAATTTTTAAAAAACAGTGATTAAAAAAAAAATCCATCATCACTCTCACTCCCACACACAGCTAAATACTGTATACATTTTGGTATTTCTTCCTGACTTTTCCCGTGCATAAATACACTTTTAAATATTTACTTGTAAATCAATTCTGACTCAGAGTGACCCTGCAGAACAGAGGGGCACTGCCCCAAAGGGTTTTCCAGGCTGCACCCTGTGTGGAAGCCGACTGCCACACATTTCTCCCGAGATGCACCGGGAGGGTTTCACCCACCAGCCTTCTGCCTGAGTGCATGCCTCCATTGCCAGGGCTCCTCTCTAAAAACAGTTACTTTACAGAAATAGGCTCTCACATGATTATTGTTTTGGGACCTTATTTTTTTATTGACTCATTGAATGTTTGACAGTGTGAATACATCTAAATTCTCAATTATAATTTTTAGGGACTCCTGGGTTCTGGGGTGAGACAGGTGGTGTGTAGTATACTATTAACTTGAAGGCTGGTTGTTCAAATCTTCCCAGGAGTGCCAAGGAGAAAAGCCCTGTGATATGTTTCCATAGAGACTGCAGCCAAGAAAACCCTACGGAACAGTCCTACTCTGTGACACATGGGTCATCCACCCCGAATCAGAATCAACTTGGTGGCCGTAGGTTTAAATTTTTGGTTTTTAGGATTCGAAGACTGCCATTAATTTTAAATGAATCATTGGTTATTTGATATACAGGGGTATTTCCCCCTGCTAATTTTTCTGGATGGTAAGTGCTAATAGCAGGTTGACCATTCTCATACAGCGTACAGCCTAAGACCTGAAGGCTCTCAATGCAAAGATCGTGGCCTCTCCGCCTCTGTGTGCTTCTCAGCACCCGCGGAAGCAGCCATCAAGAGCTCAAAAGATGCACTGCCTTGGGAAAATCTGCTACAAAAGGTTCAAAGTCTTGAAAAGCAAAGGTGTCAGCTTGAGAACTATAGTGCTCCTGATCCAAGTCACAGCATTTCGAAGGACAAGGAATAAGCAAGACCGAAGATGAACTGATGCCTTTCAATTACAGTCTTGATGAAAAATATTTAATATACCGTGGACTGCCAGAAGAATGAACAAATCCGTCTTGAAAGAAGTAAATTTGCAACCAGAATGTTCCTTAGAAGCAAGGATAGTGTCATGGATTGCGTTGTGTCCTTCCCAAAATGTATGTATTGATTTGGCTTGGCCATGAGTCCCAGTATGGTGCCATTCCTCCCATGTGTTGTGAATCCTGCCTCTGTGGTACTGATGACAGAGAATGGGCAGCAGTTGTGCCGGTGAGGCGGGACTCCGGTGACTAGCAGTGGGACATAAGGGAGAGAAGTGAGCAGAGGAAGTTGGGAACCTCATACCACCAAGGAGGCAGCGCCAAAAGCCGAGCACGTCCTTCGGACCTGAAATTCCTGTGCCAAGATGCTGTCACTGGATTTGGACTCAGCCCACTGGACTGTGATAAATTCTCTGACTGAATGGACTTATAATTCATAAATGGACTTGTGGCTTACCTGACTGTGTCAATAAAATTTCTCTTCATAAAGCCTTCTACTCGCGGTATTTTCTGTCGAAACGGAACTAGGTGACCAAAACAGATAGTGAGACTGTATCTTAGATACCTTGGACGTTTTATCGGGAAGGATCAGTCCCTGGAGAAGGCCATCAGTCTTGGTACATCAGAGGGTCAGCAGAAAAGAGGAAGACCCTTAACCAGACGGATTGACACGGTGACTGCAATAGTGGGCGTAACAGCGACTGTGGGCACAGGGCCCGGGGCACTTACGTTCTGCTTGGCGTAGGTCAGCAACAGTTATTTATATACAATCAGAATTATCTCTGTAACTTTCATTCTCTTCCATTTCTCTTTCTTAGGAACGGTTTGTTTTATCACTTCAAAAATATGTGTTAATATCTGGCAGAAGGAATATTCCTTTCTATTGTTCTTTTAAAAAAAAATGATCAGTTTCACACAATCTGACAGGTCAACTTAAAAATCACCACCAAGTTCTAAAAATAATTTTGTTGAACTAGAGACTGAAATTCCAATGCAATATGTATACAGTTAGTTAGTTTGGAATAATTAAACATGTTTACAATATTAAACGTTCCCAACTCTATTATTTCCATTTGCAGGTAAATTAAACTACAACAAAAGTGGTTCTTCAGCCAAGTTTATAACTTTATGATTCGGGATCTGGTGCGCAGCCCTCCTCAGCACTATACGTTTTTGTTGTTGTTGTGAGCCAGATCACTTTTTTCCTCATGTTTTCCCGTTGTTGTGTGCCATTAAGTCAGCTCAGACTCAGTGACCACACGAGACCAAGCACAACTGCCTGCATAGGTTTTCCAAGGCTGAAACCTTTACAGGAGCAGATAGCCAGGCTTCTCTCCCATGGAGCTTCTTGGTGGATTCAAAACGTGGACTTTTTGGCTAGCATCTGAGCACCATAACCACTGCACAACAAGGGCTCCTTTATGTTTTCTTAACAGTACCCTAAAATGTGCTAGTCTTTTTGTTTTCTATATGGAGGCAGGGGCTATTGGCCCAGGTCCCGGATTGAACAGTGTCCCCCTAAAATTCAAGTCCTTTCTGGGATCTTGGAATGTGACCTTACATAGAAATAGAGTCTTTGCAGAGGCAGTTGCTTAAGCTGAGGTCTTACAGAAGCAGGGTGGGCCATAAATCCAGGAAGACTCATGTCTTCATAAGCAGAGACACACAAGGAAGAAGGCAGGTGAAGACAGAGGCAGAGATTGGAGTGATGTGTTTGAAAGCTAGCACAGCAAGGACCACCGTCGACACCCCAAGCTACAGGAAAGGCAGAGAACCCGTTTTTGCCTAGAGCCTTCAGAGACAGTGCCTTAGGCTGGGTTCTCTAAAGAAGCAAAACCAGTAAAGCGTAAGAGCACATACATATAAAGAGAGATTTATGTCAAGAAAATGGCTCATGTTATTGTAGAGATAGGAATGCCCCAAGTCCATAGGTCAGGATCGAGGCCTCTCCTGATTTACAGGGCCCTTGGAGCTGGTGAGCCAAGATCAGCTGGACAGAGAGCAAGGCTCTTGCTCACAGGCTTCAGAGATCCACTTATCCCAGGATCAGCAGGTAGGATGGCAGGTGAGCCACTGACTCAGGTCCCAAGAACCGGATGTCAAATGAACAAGAGTCGCCTGTAGGATCCAGAGGAAGCAAAAGCCAGTGAGCCTTGTCAGAAAGTCTACTTACACTGGATGCAGGCCACACCCCCAAGGAAGCTCCCTTTCCAGTGATTGGCTGTTCATGGCAGAGCCCATTCCAGCGGTGACCACATCATCATATAGCTGCCAAGCTACAGCATCACTGCTGCACCCCTGAGAATCATGGCCCAGCCAAGGTGACACACAACCTTATCAATCATGAGGAGCATGACCCAGCCAACATCCTGATTTCAGACTTCTTGTGATATTGGGAACTCTGAGACTCTCAGGGAGGCTCCATGAAAAACTGGAAGCCCACAGCCAGTCCAGTACCAAAATTGTACCATAGACCCGGTCCTGGCAAGGTACCACTGCCTATAGCTACGTGCAGACACCCAGGCCCAGACTCAGGTTAGAAAAATACAAACAGGATTACACACTCAATCACACATACAATCACACCAAAAGGAAAAGAAAAAACTCAACAATCAATGTTTATGAGAGAAACAAAGATATTTAAACACTTGAAAAGTTAACCCATTGCCGTTGAGTTGGTTCCGACTCCTAGCTACCATGTAGGACACAGTCTAGCTGCCTCTCAGGGTTTCCCAGGAGCAGCTGATGGATGCCAACCGCTGGCCTGTTGGTCAGGAAAGCTCTTAATCACTGCGCTACAAGGCTGTGGAAAACCTAACTGTTTAAATATTATGTAATATTTTAATATTAATGTTTAAAGTTAACACTACTTACATAACTATTTAAATAAAAATTTTCTATTTTACTTAATTGCCTGATATACCTGCTCAATTTGTTTCTTAGTTATATTTTTGGCAGGGTAAGAACTTGATTATAAAATACAATTTTATGATATTTTCTGTAGAGAGAGTTGGGCAATTCAATCTTTGTTTTAGTTTGGTTGATTCATATTTTATCAGTACTTTTATTTTAGAATAGTTAGAGATTTTCAGAGAAGTTGTGAAGATGTTTCCAGTATTACCGACATCTGTAGTGCTAAAGGAAACCTCGGTGGTGCACAGGTCAAGCGGTTGGCTGCTAACTGAAGGGTCTGCTGTGTGAACCCACCAGCTGCTCTGCAGGCGAAGGATGAGGCAGTCAGTTTTCACAGATCTGCCACCTTGGAAACCCTATGGCACAGTTCTACTTGTCATATAGGGTCACTGTGAGTCAGAATCAACTCAAAAGCACACAACAATGACAATTCCACACTTGAATTAAATTTTAGTGGTTGTCTTCTCATGTTCTTTTTTCTCTCCCAGGATCTCACCCAGATTACTAATGTTACATTTGGCCATCATGTCTCCTTAGAGTCTTTTTGACTGGGATGTTTTCCCAGACTTTCTTTGCTTTGTTTATTGGTTGTTTTTAACTCATGTTTATGGTTTATTACAGTGCAAGAATATAGGTTAAAATCAGCAAAGAAATAAAGGTGCATAGGGCTAAGGCCAGGGTAAAACAGGCACAAGCTTCCAGTTGTCCTTTCCCAGTACAGAACTGTGAACTCTTAATTCTATCACGTAAACACGTGGGGCAACATGTCCAAAGTGTTGTCAACCAGGGGAGCTCCCTCAAGCCCTGGCATCCAGGGTTTCTGTTGGGGCTCAGTCTGCTATATACAGAGTGCTCTCATGACTGACCTTACCCATACAGTCTCCAGTCTCTCCAAAGTTCAAACTGATACAGCATGGCCCAGGGTTTCCTTGTTTTGAGTGGTTCTGACACTTTTGAGGAGTATTGGTCAGGTATTTTGTGGAATGTGGTTATGGATTGACTTGTGTCTCCCCAAAATGTGTGCCAACGTAGTTCTAAAGTCCTGGTCCTATGTGATTGTCCACCTTTTTTTTTTCATGTGATGTGACCATCCTATGAGTTTTAAATCCTACCTTCTATGACATCAATGAGCAGGATTAGAGGCAATTACATGAATGAGGCAGAACTCAAACTACAGGATGAGTTTATATCTCAAGGCAGACTTTTTTGAGACAAATGACCTCCTACTACCAAGAATGAAGATCTGAGGGGGGAGCTTGTCTTTTGGACCTTGAGTCCCTGAGCTGAGACGCTCCTGGTCCAGAGGAAGATTGATGACAAGGACCTTCCCCCAGAGCCAGCTGAGAAGAAGCCTGCCCTTGGTACTGTTGCCCTGAATTGAGACTTCTAACCTTCTAGACTGTAAGAGAATAAATTTCTCTGTGTTAAAACCATTCATTTGTGGCATTTGTTACAGCAGCACTGGGTAACTCAGACAAAAGTCTTTAAATGTGTGTCCATCTGATGCTTTTCTCACGGTTGGGCTGAGGTGCCGGGACTTGGGGAGGAAGAGCACAGAGGTGAAGTACCACATGCGTCAGTGTTATACGATGTCAACAGGACTTACCACTTATTTTCCACCGAGTACTGCTCCAACAGAAAACACCACAAGTGGATGGTTTCATGAAGGGAAACCTTACTGACACACTCCAGTAAGCCACAAATCCCTTTATGAGTTATCCATTCAATAGAAGAAATTGTCACAGTTCAGTAGGCTGAGTCCAATTTACAGGAGAGCATCTCGGCAAAGGACCCTCAAGTCCAAAGGCTGTGCTCTGCTCTCAGGCTTTGTGATACGAGATTCCCAACTCTCTGTGTTCACTCCTCTCCCTTCTATCCCACAGCTTGTAACTTGAGTCCCACCTCACCAGCACACTTGCTACCCATTCTCCATCATCAGTATCACAGAGTCAGGATTCACAACACGTGGGAGGAATGGCACCATACTGGGACTCATAGCCCAGCCAAATCAACACATACATTTGGGGGGAACACAATGCGATCCATGGCACCACTGAGGTCGTTAATCTCGATCACTTGGCTAAGATCCAAATTGCTTTTTAATATGGATAATTTAGAGAAGTTTCTTTCAACATTATATCTATTATTGGGTAAGACATGTAAAGTTGTGGGATTCGTGTCACATTTAGAAAAACTGCAATCAAATTCCATTTGTGACTTGAAAATTTATAAGAACGGTGTATAAATTAACTTCTGGTTCTGTGCACGTCGAATCTAGTTTTTCCTCCACTCTTTGCACAGTTCTAGGGCCTGACACTAACAATGTATTCATACTGCAGCTCTGTGCCTTTCTGTCATGAGGTTTGATGACTTGGTACAGCAGGCAGCATAAATATTCTAAGTAGCTATTCCTACCTCAGGATGGCTATCAAAGACCGTGGAAGTATTAACTACATAAATATATCACACTAAACCCAAAACGAATGTATCTTAACTCAACTTCCTCTTGTTGTTGTTAGGTGCCACGGAGTCATTTCCAACTCATAGCAACCCTGTGCACAACAGGACAAAACACTGCCTGGTTCTGTGCCATGTTCACAATTGTTGTTATGCTTAAGCCCATTGTTGCAGCTGCTGTGCCAATCCGTTTCATCAACAGTCTTCCTTACTTTTGCTGATCCTCAACTTTGCCAAGCATGATGTCCTTCTCTAGGGACCAATCCTCTTATCTTCCAGGAAGTGTCCTCTGGGGGAATGTTTGTCCACCAGTGTAGGGTAAAAGATTGAACTTTCCCAAAAGATGCCACAGCCTCACCAAGACCACGTGAAAAAAAGGAAGCGTGACCAATGGTACATTGGAGAGGAAGGAGTTGGCAGTCTTAACCAATTACAGTTAATTTTTTTTTTTTTGCAGATTTTGCAAAAGTAGACCAGTGCCTTGGTGGAAATTCCTCCCAGCACTGGCAAGAGCCTTGTCTAGTAAGGCGTCTGGAAGTTGAAGAGTTATTCGATTGACAGCTAATGCAGCTCTGCGAGTCCTGCCGTGGTCACTGCTGCCTCCAGGGACCCTGGGCTTCAGACGCTGTAGTTCCAGTCACTGCCTCTGGGACCACTGTGTCAGCTCTTGGTGGGACCCTTCCCTCCACCTGCTGCGGTAGGTCACCAGCTCCCAGTGCATTCTGCGGAAGGTGCTTCTGACTGCCTGAGCACAGAGCGCATATTCTCACCCTCCCTGCAGGGGACGCTAGGATACATCTGTTTGGAGCTTGTAGAGTGGGTACAAGGTCTGCCTTGTAGTATAGGAGCCCCCTCAAACCAAAGAAATCTATTCATTGCTTGTATTGGCATTCAAACCAAAAACACACTGCCATTGAATCAACTCTGACTCACGGCAACCCGACAGAACCGAGTACAACTGCTCCATAGAATTTCCAAGGAGCACCCGGTAGATTCAGACTGGTTAAGCAGATGTAGCGCTTAACCACCACACCACCAGTCTCCAATTAGGAAGAATGAAATGACAGAAAAGAAACTAATAGAAGTGGACCTATAGGGAATGGGGGAGTCCCTGGGTGGCCATGTCAAAAAGCCCAAGCCCGCTGCTGTCCAGACTTATAGCAACCTATATGACAAGGCAGAACTGTCCTATAGGGTTTCTGAGGAGCACCTAGTGTGTTTGAACTGCCAACTTCCTGGTCAGCAGCCAAGCTCTTAACCACTGTGCTACCAGGGTAGCCATAAGTAGGACCCAGGTCAATGGCAACTGGTCAGTTTATGGAGGATTGGTAGATGGGAGATTAGGATTAAGACTTCTGTATGAGTTTTAATAATGTGGGTCTATTATATACAGAAAATTGTAACTTTTTAAAAGGGTAATATAAGCATATTACTGAATGTCTCCAATCTAGATGACTTTTCTCTTTAACTAATGTTCTTAGCAAAGACTAAAAATACAACCCTATGAAATACACCTGGTTTAAATCTGCGTTATTTAATGCTACCTAATCCATCAGGCCCATTCGCTTTCCTTTGTTTGCTCATTTTGGCGTCCTCCCAAATGACTTCTTTTTACCACAGCACCACAGATGTGGACTGATTGCCCGACCCGGAGAGGAGAGACATGGTGTGGATTTCTCATACAATGTGCTATCATGTGACTCAGGTTCTGAGATTTCAGAACAGATTGCACAAAGGAGCTCTTTCAGGACTAAACCCCATGTTGGGTCATGAGGTGAAATGAAGCCAGTGACATTGTTTTGAGAATTTGCTTGTTGCCCAGAGAGGAATCCCCGGGGCTTATAGTGTTCTGGGATTAAAAAGAAAATTGCCATTCAAGGAGAGGGGTGGAAGTTTCCAGAAAGCATCCCCTGGGGAAATGTTCATCCGTCAGTATGGGGTAGATCATTTAACCCTACCTGAAGAATTGGGTCTTAGCCTTTGGTTCCTAAGAGAATGCTCCCTTACCTTGGAGATTCTCGTGATGAAAGTGTCTTTGATAAGGCTCCCAGATCATTCCT
Source organism: Heterohyrax brucei (assembly GCA_028571685.1). Classification (NCBI taxonomy): domain Eukaryota; kingdom Metazoa; phylum Chordata; class Mammalia; order Hyracoidea; family Procaviidae; genus Heterohyrax; species Heterohyrax brucei. The sequence goes on along the minus strand of CM053148.1, from coordinate 78,395,825 downwards.
GAGGGTGCTGGCCAGGCCACAAGTCCGCAGTGATTCGCCCTGCCATCTCAGCCTGACCTTAAGGCAGAGACTACGACCCAATCCATCCTGCCTCCTTCCAGAGGCCCCAGTAGAGGTTGTGGACACGGAAGATCCAAACAGCCTCCTCGTTAAGGCAGGAGGTACAATACAGAGGGCAGCAAGTTGGGGGGCAAGGAACCTAAGCTCCTCACTGGGAACCCTCTCAGGCCTCACCCTCTAGTTCTCTTCATTTGTGTCCGTCCTGCTATTAAAAAATGACAGCTGTCAGTGCAGCCCTTTTCCTGACTTCTGTGGGTGATGACAGCCAATGACTGACCCCTAACGAAGACCCGCGTGTGCCAGCGTACGGTGAGCAAGGTGTCTTAGCCGTCTAGTGCTGCTGTGACAGAAATGCCACCAATGCAGGGCTGTGTTCTCTCACATTCCAGTAGGGTGTTGTTGTTTTTGTTAGGTGCTGTTGAGTCGGTTCCAATTCCTAGTGACCCTGTGAACAACAGAATGAAACCCTGCCCAGTCCTGTGCCATGTCCACAATCATTTTTGTGCTTAAACTCCCTGTTGCAGCCGCTGTGTCAATCCATCTCTTCAAGGGTCTTCCTATCTTTCACCGACCCTGTGCTCTACCAAGCGTGATGCCCTTGCCCGGGGACTGATGTCTCCTGATGAGTCCAAATCGCATGAGACAAGCTCGCTATCTTGGCTTCTAAGAGCACTTTGGTTGGACTTCTTTCAATACATACTTGTTCTTTCTTCTGGAAGTCCATGTACATTCACTATTCTCTGCCAACACAGTAATTCAAAGGTGTCAATTCTTCTTTGGTCTCCTTTTGTCCAGCTTTCATGTGTGTAAAGAAGTAGAAGCCCTCTCAGACATACACAGCCCACTGTTATCTCTTCACGGAGAAATTGTAGAGCTGGTGCTTGCTCATTTTCTCTGACTTGATACAACGGACGAAAATATTCTGCCATAGTAAGTTAGTGGCAATGTTCTTTAAAATTCATTGTCATTGAGTCGATTCTGACCCACAGTGGTGCCGTAGGACACAGTAAAGCTGCCTCAGAGGGCTTCCAAGGCTGTTATCTTTACGGACATGCCTGCCACGTCTTTCTCCCATGGAATGGTTGGGGGATTTGAACAACTCACCTTTCCATTAGCGGACAAGTACTTTAACTGTTGGACCACTAGGGCCCCTTTTCCAATGCACTAGGGGTTTCAGGTGACTACAGGGCCCTGATGGTGCAACAGGTGAACACTTGATTGCTAACTGGCAGTTTCACGGTTCCAAGCCACCCAGTGGTGCTGCAGAAGAAAGACCTGGTAATCTGCTCCTGTAAAGATTACAGCTGAGGACACCCAACAGGGCAAGTTCTCCTCTGTGCCACGGGGTCACTGTGAGCCAGAACCAACTCAATGGTAATCAATGACAACAAAAGTCAGCATGATAAATGGGAGCAGAGTTAGGAGACACCCCTTCTCCCGGGACATCTTCTTGTTGGTTGCTGTTGAGTTGGTTCAAGCTCATGGTGACACCAACGTGTGCAGAGTAGAACTGTGCTCCTCAGACTTTTCCAGGCAGGGACCTTTCGGAAGTAGATCCCCGGGCCTGGCTTTCAAAGTGCCTCAGGGAGCATTCCCAACACCAGTCCTTTCAACCAATAGTCAAGGGCTTAACCACATGCGCGACCTGGGGCACGGAGCTGGATCCTACCCAGCCTCCCCTGGGTTCTGTGGTGGCCTCCTGATTAAATGTTGGCAGCAGAATAGAAACAAAACTCCCGTCTGCTGCCGTGAGATCCAAGCCTTCTGCCTTCTTTCTTTCTGCAGTGCTGGACCCTGACTGAGTGGCTCAGCTGCGGCCGTAGATGAGGACACTGTCTTTGAGTCTAGAAAGTGATGAAACAAGGACTTGGCGACCTGACAGAGACTGAGTCCATACCCACAGGACTGGCACTCCTGAAAGAGCAGATGGCATGGAACTGCCCACAAGCCCAGTATCTGCACCGTGGGACTCTTGTTTGAAAGAGAAGAAACAACAATAATTTTAAAAGTTTTTGAAAGACTTTTTATTTACTTTTTTATTCTTGAAGTGGAGGCTTTTATTATAACAAAATAGATGTAGTTTAACTTCCTTTCTTTTTTTAATTATTATGACTGAGTGAAAATGTACATTCCCATATAAGTTTGCATGCCCACCTATATGCAGCTCCTACTGCTCTCCTTGCCTGGTGACAGCACACTCTTCCTCTCCTCTCCATGTATGTCTTATCCTCCCAACCATCTCCTACCTTCTCCTCTCCACCCTCTCCCCAGCCTGCAGTCAGAGGTCAGCAGGACAGCATCCTATAGATGCATAGAACCGTGAAGTGTACACATGACATGGTCACTCTGTGTCGCGGTGTGGAACGGCCATTGCACACAGTGGCATGGTGTCAAGTTCACGAACTTAATTGTGTAGTTGTCTGTGGAAGTGGACCAGGCGCTGGTGTCAGTGTATAACTTCCCACGGGGAGTGCTTGGAACGTGACTGTAGTGATATTTAGCCGTGAAGTATGGAGCAGTGAGGTACGGAGCACTCAGAACAGTTAAGTTTGCAGCCTTAACTGTCAGACCACATACACACAGCAGAACGAAGGGCCACCTGGCCCGACGCTGTCCTTTCAGTTGTTGCTACACCTGTGTCCACTGTTGCAGCCACTGTGTCAGTCCACCACGCTGAGGGATTTTTTTTTTTTTGCTGACCTTCCGAATTACCAAGCATAATGTCCTTCTCCAGGGACTGGTCCCTCCTGATAACATGCCCAAGGTACAAGAGATGAAGTCACACCATCCTGGCTTCTAACAAGCATTCTGGATGAATTTTTCTGAAAGTTCTATTCCTGGTGACTCCTCAAGTGTGAAATGAGGTTAGGCGTCTTTTCAGACATGAACACTGTCCTCGGAGTTGGAAAAATCTAGAACCAGCATGTCCTGGGCAGGGTAGCCTTGAGCAAGCTATTGAACCTCTCGGGACCTTGTGGTTTTGTGATTGCTGCTCATTGGTGGTCTTGTGTAGGATGAGGAAGATGGAAGCGTTACTGTAGAGTTGCGGTTGTGAGTTGTCATAAGCCAGCACCAACTCAGAGCAGCTCTGCTCACAACAGAACAGACAATATCCAGCCCTGGGCCTTCTTCACAAGCACTGGTGTGCTCGAGTCTGCTGTTGCCTATTTTCAGTACTACATGGAGCAGTACTTGATCGTAAGCCGTAGGGTAGACATTGATAGCCAGGCCTTTCTTCCTAGTCTTGGACTGGAAGCTTCACTGAAACCTGTCCACTATGAGGGATCCTGCTGTGTTGGAAATATCAGTGGCAGCGCTTCCAGTGCCATAACAACCCACAGGCCACTATGATAGGACAAACTGACAGCCAGGTGGCGAACTGTAAAGAGATTTGCAAAATGCTGAGCTCAGTGCCTGGTGTATCCCTGTGGTGTCTGTGAGGGATGACCATTGTCCTTATGAATAACTTGGGGTGAAGAACACAGAGGACAAAGGGCCCTCCTGGCAGCACCTGACTGAGCTGTTGCCCGCACTGGGTAACCTGAGCCTGCCCAGCCCTCCTTCCATCCTATCTTCCTGCTCTCAGTTTCCTCAGCATCCTTCTTTCCTCCTGCTGGCGTCCCCAAGTGGGAACCCTGGTGGCCTGGTGGTTACGGGCTACGGCTACTCATGAAAACTTCAGCAGCTGGAACCCACCAGGCACTTCTTCGAAACTCGATGGGGAAGTTCTACTCTGTCCTATAGCGTTGCAGTGAGTCAGACCGACTCGACAGCAGCAGGTTGGGTTGGGCTTTTACCATTCCGACAGAAGAGTGGACAATTTGTACAACAGGCTGAGATTCCACATCCGAATCCCAGCCCTGCCGCTATCAGCACAGGAACCCTTGGAAAAGTTAAACACACGTGATTAGAAGGGTTTGGAGCTTTGAAAGCCCAATAGCTTTGGAGTTGGGCTTCCAGGGTGACCTTGGTCCTCAAACTAAAGAACAAGGCTTAGCTGCATTGACAGCTGGGTTCCCTGGACAGGGGAAGGGGCAATTTCCTCCCCTAGCCTCTGTCACTGGTGTCCTCCTGTCCCCAGGGCAGCCACAAACCAGTGACTGTCCTTTCCTAATGCCCAAGTCCTGTCTAAGCAAGGAAAAGAAAGCTGCATTTCAGGAGGCCAGGGGATGAGTGCCTTCCCTTCTGAGGGTTCTGGGGTGAAGTCGCTCCAAAGCCTCAGCAAAGCAAGAAGCCAGATTTGGTTCTTCGTGTATTCCAAGAAGTGAAAGTGGGCAACAGACAAGCAGGCTGCCAGAGCCAGGCCCGCCCGCGACTGAGGACAGTTAAGCATCCTCGGTGTATATAGGCAGTCAAGGTCAAAACCAAGGCCATGGCTCTGGAGCCAGTTCTGACTGACAGCAACCCCACAGGACAGAGAAGAACCACTCCACGGCATTTCTAAGAAGTCCCTGGTCGATTGGAATTGCCCACTTGGTCAGCAGTTGAACTGCCGACCATGGAACCCCCGAGGCTCCTAGCACTCCTCGAAAGCTCAGAGTTCCAGACCTTTCCACCCCACCTCCCATGCTAGCTCTGAGAACATGAGCATTAGAAGAAGCAGGGCCCTACTTAATGCTAAGGATGCCACATAGCCCTGCAGTCAGAGTTCCCACCTGGCTGCACTGCCAAGAGTTTTCAACCTAGGATGGTTCTCCTGACCCCGAGGAGAAGGAGTCGTTGTTTCCCGGGATGACTTGAGAGAGCAGATCGCACGCCTCCTTTCGTTGCCTTCCAGCCGTCTTTCTGGGAGTGAGAAGGAAAACCCTTTCAGGCTGAAGGGCAAGCCCTCTTACCTCCTGGGAGGGTTGAGTGCACTTCCGAGACCCTTCCTGCCCCTGGGAAGGGTCTAGGGAAGGGAACCCCTGGTTTTCTTCTTATGACTGTTGCTTTATTCTCTGGCTTTCAGGGACAGTCAAGGACCATAACAAACTGGCCATGACTGTAGGCAAAGTTGAGAGCTTCTCTGCAGAGGAGAGAAGGTGATTAGCAAAAAAGCAGATGAGGCTGGGGGAGGGGATCTGAACATGGGGTTCTGAACCTGCAGAGTGTTCCAGGAATTGGGATGCTGCTCAAAGCATCCAGGGCACTGCCCTAGTGTCCAGCAGCCCTTGCAGCCACAGCTGTGGGCAGTTGCCTGCTCAGGCCTCATGAGACATCAACGTTCATCACCTGCCTGAGCCCCGGGGCCTGCACCAACCCCCTGCCTGCCTGCCTGGAGGGGGCCCTCACATGGCCTCCATCAGCACCCTAGCTGGCCACCTCCTGACATCCAGCAGGGGTGGTGATGCCCAGCTCAAGCCAGCAACTTCCACAACCAGGATTGGCCAGCTCTTCTGGGGAATCCTTCCGGAAGGGTCTCAGCCTCATCCCAGGAGAGCTGTGAGGTCCACGGGAGACCAGGACCCCAGGGATGAGGGGTGGCTTGGTTGAAAACACCTGAGTCCTCTAAGCTGGGGGAAAAGCCGTCTCTTCTTTCTTCCCTCCCTCTCTCCCTCCCTCCATCTGCCCTTCCCTTTGGGGAGCTCCCAGCAGACGCACAGATGAGGCCTCTCTGCAGGCTCAGAATGGCACCAGCTGCTCACAGACAGCTCCCAGGCCAGGAAGAGGAGGAGGCCAGCCTCCTTCATCCAAATGTCCTTCCACGTGGCTGTGTCTGCTGCCATTTTTAGCACCAGCCTGCCTTGCGGGGACACTGCCCTGGCCTTGAGCTGTCATCGCAGATCCGTTGGCGTGGCCTTGGTGCCCCCTCCTGCTGTCATGAGACACCCATAAGCAGACTGGCAGGCCGCCTGCTTTCTGACATGTGAGGTCTGCTCCTGGACAGCCAGGGACGGGGCTGTGGTTTCCGTGGAAACCTTCCTGCCTGTGGGATGCAAATGGGGACTCTAATCTGCACCCAGGGGAGAGGGCCAGAGGCTGACGAGGGTGTCCCTTCCAGGTTAGGCTTCGTCTGTGCTGTGGGAGGATTGTCACCTTCATCGGGCCTCAGCTGGCTTCTGAAGTGGGGAGTCATACGTGCTGCGGTGCGGGGAGGGGCAACAGATGAAGGACCGACACAAACTGTCACTGACAAGAGTTACCTTGATGATGTACATAGAGGCTGCTGTGTTCTTACCCAGAAGGCATGGGGTGAGACCTGTGGAAAGAAGAGTGGTGGGGGAGAGGATGGAGCCTGACTCCTCCAGAGAGAGAGGTGTCCCGGGCAGGAGTGGGAGGGCCCAGTGTGAGGCCTTTTAGGAGGTGAGCACACACAGCTTCTCACACTGCGGTGACACTTGTCGCTGTGGTGCTGTTCCAATGCCAGTAGGTCCCCCCGTCATGAATAGGTTTCCACGGAGCTTCTAGACTGGGCCAGACTAGGAAGGAAGGCCTGGAGACCCACATCAGAAAATGAGCCGGTGAGAACCTGACAGACAACAACACAACACTGTCTATTCTAGCGCTGGAAGGTAAGTCCCCTGGGTGGAGGAAAAGAAAAAGAAACATTGCCCTTGAGTCTATTCCGACTCATTGTGAGCCTACAGGACAGAGGAGAACTGCCCCACAGAGTTTCCAAGGAGCGCTTGGTGGATTTGAACCACTGACCATTTGGTTAGTAGCTGTAGCACTAACCACTGCACCACCAGAGTTTCCCTGGGTTGGAAGGACTCAGAATCCACAGCCGAGATAGCCATGAACTTGAGCCAACCCACCATCGTGAAGGTGGCACGGGACTGGGTACTGTGTTCTGGGGCCCGTGGGGTGTCCTTGAGCTCGAGCCCACTCAATGACAAGTGCCAACAAGAAGCAGCAGCTGTAAGCAAGCGTGTCCAGTCTCAGTGTTTGTCACGTGTACAGTTCAGCGACTGAAGACTCTGTTTTGAAGGGAGGCATTTTGAGAGCTGGGGTCCCAGCCATGCTGGGAAGGGAAGGGAACCTTAATTATACCTAGACTTGGGGCTTGTCTCAGTTACCTGCTGCTACCCTAACAGAAAATATGAGTGGGTGGTTTCAGGAAGATGAATTTTATTATCACAGTCCGGTAAGTTACAAACCCATCTGTAAGCTACAAGTTCATTCAGTATGAGAAATTATCACTGTCCAGTGGGCTAAGAGTCTGGATTCAGTGGAGAGCATCTCAGCACAGGAACCTCAGGTCCAAAGGACATGCTGTGCTCGCAGCGTGGCTTTCCTAGCAGTAAGAAGTGCTCAACTCTCCTCCCACTTCTCTTGTTCGTATCCCACAAGCGGGTACCTGGAGTCCCGCCTCACTAACGCAGCTGCTGCCTGTTCTCCCTCATCAGTGTCACAGTCAGGATTCCCAACACGTGGGCCAAATGACTCAGCACTGGGAATCACGGCCCAGACAAATGGATGCACACATTTTTGGGAGACACAATGCAGTCCGTGACAGATCTGGTGTCTGTGGCCGGTAGACACTCTCACGAGGGAATGACATCCTCTCTCCTGCTGTGTTACAGCTGGTGGCAAAGTCATGAACTTAATTGTGTAGTTGTCTGTGAGGGAGGTTTCAGCCAGTAAATAAATAACTGTATTGAGACACTGCTGTGCTCACCTGGTCTAGCCCCCGATGACTTTTTTCTTTACTCAAACAGAAAGGAAATGTTGAAAGGAAGACATTTAGAAGACATTCAGACGTTGAGAGTAATACAACAACAGCTCTGATGGCCATTCCAGAAAAAGGTTCCAAAATTGCCTTGAAGGGTGGACTAGGTGCTGGTGTCAGTGCACAGCTTCCCAAGGGGAGCACTTCGAAGGTGACCATAGTGATACTCAGCCATGCAGTATGGAGCACTGTTCCTAGGGTGAGTTTGCAGACTTGTCAGCCCTCGTATCCTCATAAGCAGTAACAGGTTGCTGTGGAATTGATTCTGATTTATGATGAGCCCCTGTGTGTCCGGGCAGAACTGTGTTCCACGGGGTCGTCAGTGGCTGTGACCTTTCGGAGTGGATCACTGGGCATTTCTTCCCAAGTGTCTCTTGGTGGGTTTAAACCACTGAACTTTTGGATGGTGGCTGAGTGTGGAACCATTTGTATCACCCTGAAACCACACCACTCTGTTGCCACTGAGTCAGTCTCAATTCACAGTGACCTGATAGGACACAGTAGAACTGCCCTGTTGGGTTTCCACAGAGCAGTTTCTGGATTCCAACTGTCAACCTTTCGGCTTGCAGCTTCAGCTCTTAACCACTGCACCACCGGGGCTCAATAAAAGCAAAGGTAAATAAATAATTCACATGGTGAATTGCTCTTGATCACACGTGATTATCAGTTTCTGAAAGCCTGAAATCTGGACTCGACTGTGCCCCTTCTTGTTGAAAGTCCACTCACACTCTGCCTGTTGTTTTCCTGTTGACCAGCACAGTCCACCACTGCCCACCAACTGAGTTTCTCATGTCCAGCAGGTTGGCCAAATCTATTCCCTATTCACTTCGGACTCATAGAGACCCTATAAGAGGTATAACTGCCCCTGTAGAATTTCCAAGGAGAAGCTAGCAGATTCGAACTGCTGACCTCTTGGTTAGCAGCCAAATGACTAACCACTGCACCACCAGAGCTCCCGCAAGCTGGCCCAGAACGCTTTAAAAGCCTTCAGATGCTCAAATAGCTAGTGGCAAGATCACACCAGGGTGGGTAACCTCCAGACGGGGACCTGCTTGGGGGAGTTGCGGGCAGTGCTGTGGGCTCCATGCTCTTGTTTTCCAGATTTTTTAGGACAGCTCTAATTTAAAAAATATTCTGGCCCTGTGCCCACCAACACGTTTCTCAGTTAGTGCCTGTGCTATGGTTTTTGTGGAGAGACATGGTCACAGTCCCTCTGGGCTCCTCAGCTAAATGTCATCTCGTTATGTCATTTTGTCCTTGTCATCCTGGTACTGTCAACCCCGGAAAACTTAGAGGCCTGAGGACAGTTCCCTCTGAGCTGCCTCCTGGCCTCTCTCTGACTTGCTTTTTCTATTCTGAGACTTGTACTGAACTGCCCTTGTCTATAGAGAAGCTTTATTATGCTTTATTATTTCCTTTTCTAAAAATTAAGCTCCTTTAGCAAACAAAGTCTGCCCCACCCCCTGCCCCCAGCTTCCTTACACATTCGCACTATTAAAAGTGGGTCATCAACACAGACCTGTTCCATTTTCTAACCAGATAATAGCTCCTCCAGTCAATGCTCGAGTTGTCTCCTATTGGCCCCATTCTGGAAGCCCAGGAGCCATGGAACCAGGACACCCAGATGGGAGTAGATGTGCTCCTCCAGAATCTTCTTCTTGGACTGAGGGCACTCACCTTGTCACTCACCATGCTGTCCTGTTCCCTTGCATCACTAATGGATGCCAGTGGCCTCCAGGGACCTCAACTCTGCCTCCGCTTCTCCCTTCCTCCCCCCTCTTCCCTCAAGGATACATTATGACCAAGGGCAAGGACTTTTTGTTGGGTCAGGGGGCTAGGGATGGAACTTTTTTTGTCTGCCCTGAAGGGTTTAATATGTTAAGACTGCTGATGTCTAAAACCAGAAAAAGCCCAAACTCATTGCCTTTGAGCCAACTTCAACTCAGAGTGGCTCTGAGATGGAATAGAACTGCCCCATAGAGTTCCCAAGGCTATAAATGTTTACAATGGGAGCTGCCACATCTTTCCTAGGGAGCAGCTGCTGGGTTTGAACTGACGGCCTCTCAGTTAGCAGCCACATGTTTTAAGCACTGTCCTTCCTAAAGACACTGACTGTGCCTGAAAGAGACCCCTCATGTGCTGGTTGAGTTTTACGCGTCAAGCTGGTCAGGTTATGGTTCCTAGTTGTTTGGCCAAACATGAGTCTTGTTGCTGTTACATATCAGATGTGATTACATCAGTTGGCCTTGGGTCAAGAAGATTCCCTTGCATACTTCCTACCGTCGTGTGATCACCTTACATTTAACGTCCCGTACAGAAGAACCCAGTCAGGGTTAGAGAAAAACTTATTAACAACCTGTGTCACACAGACGATACATCCTTCTTGCTGAAAGCGAAGAGGACTTGAAGCACTTCCTGATGCAGATCAAGGACCACAGCCTTCGGTATGGATTACACCTCAACATCAAGGAAACAAAAATCTTCACAACTGGACCAATAAGCAACATCATGACAAATGGAGAAAAGATTGAGGTTGTCAAGGATTTCCTTTTACTTGGATCCCCAGTCAACACCCGTGGAAGCAGCCGTCAAGAAATCAAAAGACACATTGCATTAGGCAAATCTATTGCCAAAAGACGTCTTTTAAGTATTAAAAAGCAAAGACATCCCCTTGAAGACTAATGAACACCTCACCCAAGATGTGGCATTGACCTGAGCCGTCTCGATGGCTGCGAGGGCGACGCAGGAGCAGACAGTGTTTTGTTCTGTTGTGTGAAGGGCCTCTGTGAGTCAGAACTGACGCGTGGCCTCCTAGAAACAGCGACTGACATTATCCATCAATCAATTGAGACCGTGCCTACGCAGGGTGGACCCTGACCCTAATCACTTGAGTCATGTAAAGATCAGCAGAGACACGGACACACAGAAACCCAGACACACAGAAACCCAGGCCCCTGGAGTCCACAGAGGACAGGCACCAGACGCTGAGACGGGGACTCAGAGAAGGAGTTACCAGGGTCCTCATTCTTGGGCACTGAGACCCTGGTCTGAACTTGTAGCCTCTAGAACTGTGAGGAAATAAATTTCTATTCTTTAAAGCCGCTCACTTGTGGTGTTTGTGTTATAGCAACACTACGGAACTGGCTCTCACTCCAGTTCTATACTAAATATATCCAGTTCTAAATATACCCCTGGACTAAATATACCCAGCTCTTCCTCCAGTATTCCCACACAGTGGCTCCAAATTCCCCACTGCCTTCAGAGTGCCCTGTCGGGGCGGGGGCTCTTGAGATTATCAACACCCCTTAAAATGAGGCCCCGGGAGTGGAATTCACCGTTAGATCTGGAGTTAGTGTGGCAGTGAGGGTGGGGGGCGGGGTGGCAGGGTGGCAGGGTGGAAGGACATTCCCGCCTGAGGTCTGGTACCCCAGCTGTGGGCTGCGGTCACTGTCCTTTGTAGTGAGCTCACCCTGTTGACCTGCTTTGGCCTTGTTTCCTCACAGACAGTGTAACCCTAATACCTTGCAGTGTGTTTTCTCCTTTTCAAAAGAGGTAATTGAGAGCTTCACATAACTAATGCCATATGATACTCTAAATAATCTGTGTTTTTTTACTGAACCAGCTACATCGGCCTCTACACTGGCCTCTTTCCAAAGGGGCACAGAGCCCCCTCAGCCCCTGTGACCTTGGTCTCCCTCCTCTTCTTTGCTCTTCTGAGAAATGGCCTTCAACCTGGAAGACAGAAGCTAGGGAGACTGCCTGGCATTTTGTATATCCACAACTTTCTTTCTTGCTCCTTACCTCAGAGTGGATGTGGCAGGCTAGGTCTACTAGCTGAGGAATTTTTGTATAACTTTTGTCTTTGCCTGTTACAAACATGCACGTTAGAGTCCAGCTGTCTGACACACATATCTATAGTTTAATAAAGAGTTTTTTGTGACTGTTTTGTGATGTATATGGTTATTTGTGGGTTACGTGCTTAAAACACGTAGTATTCCTTGTTGAAACGATACACGAATTCTGATGTAAAAACTGTCTTTGGAGACTCCCTGGAGAACAGCCTGCGTTCCTGTGGAGTCTCTGGTGGGATCAAACCTTCCTTTATCTAACTGGGAGTGCGTTTCACTGGCTCAAGGGCTCCAGGGCACAGGCCCAAATTGGGTAACACCAGTGATATTAGAATGTTCCACATTCTAAACTTGGACATGTGATTGCTTTGTCTCCTAAATGAGGGCTTTTATATTAATTACTTTTTAAACTCATCTTAATCCCCTCTGAGCACTAAGCTTCTGTTTAGAATGATGGAAAAATTTGGAAACGGATAGTGTCTATGGTAGCACAACACAACGGATGTAATTGATGTCTCTGAAATGTAAAAATTGTTGGAAGGGCAAGTGCTTTGTTACACATGGAAAATCCCTAACAGCACAGTGGTTAAGGGCTATCTGTGTCTGCTGACCAAAAGGCTGGCAATTCAAACCCACTAGGATCTCCTTGGAAACTCTATGGGGCAGTTCTGCTTTGCTCTCTTGGGTCATTACGAGTGGGAATTCACTCGAAGGCAGTGGTTTTTTTGTTATATATGCTATATACATAACATGTATATAATCATCACAATTTAAAGAAATAGTGGGAGGAAAAGAAATTGGGGAGACTGATTAAAGGATGTGTGGGGACCTCCCTGTACGTTTCTTTGCACCTTCCTTTTGTTACCGGGTCCTAGCACCGTGGACTCATTAAGGTTTGTGCCTGTGTCTTTAAGAACAGAGATGGCAAGTCTCAGAGATCTTTTTCCCACTGAGGTTTATTCAGGAAAAGAAAAAGACCTTCAGGGGAGATGGAGGGGGGTACCTGGTCTGCGACCTGGCCTCCAGCTCACTGAACAAAGGCTTGTCTGAAATAATTAGAACTTCTGAGGGAATTGTGAGGACAGTGGACACTGTGGGAGGGAAAGTGTTTGGGCAAGCAGAGTTCCAAGATGGCATCTGAAGTGAAGGCTTCTGGGACTTGTAGTAAGACTTCTACACAGCCCAGTTTCTTGCTCCCTTGGTTCAATTCTCCAGTCCTAATTGTAGCCTTCTGACCAAATCTGACTTCCTGCATGAACCCCTAGAAGTGGTTTTACTGGATTTCTTCTGAAAAACAACTCTGAGGAATTTTATACAATCATGTGACTGACTTCTTTCAGTGTCCTAGGACGTGGTTAAAACCTTTGGGCCTTTTACCACTTTACTACTTGCCTGTAGCTTTCTGCACTGTTTACTGAATTGTATCTGCATGGAAAGGTCTTCATGAGGTCTGTTTCTAAGCACTGATTTACTTGCAAGGGAACTGAAAGAAATTCAAAAGAGGCCTTCCAGACTTTCTGTCGCCTGTCTCACTGTCAATCTGTAATTATTTCTAAATAAACAGTTTTTTAAAAAAATTCTAGCGAAATCAACATGTTCCTTTATGAATGGCATTGTCTTACCCTTTTCATTTCATATTATCTTCAACGCTGGGAAGTCAATTCTTCTTATATGTTTTGTTAAGAAAAATACGGAACAGGCTAAAGGCAAAAATATAAAAGAGCACTAGGTTACTCACTCACTACGACTCTCTAACAGAATGTCAGCTGAAGAGACATCTTGTCACACAGATCACCAGTCCAGTCTAGATTATATTATTAAGCAGACAGTTTGAGGCTTAGTTAAAAAACCAGATGACATGTAAAATCATCAGTCAATGAAGCCAACACTTCAGACAAAGAGTGGACTGGACTTGGAGACCCACAATGATGCAGGTGATGTGTGTGCTTTAGGGTTTAGTATATATATGAGGCTGTTCTAGTGGTTTCTTTTTAGAGGGGAGGGAGAGGGTGGAGAGGAGGGGACAGGTGTTGGTTGAATGGACACTGGAAGAGTGGAAAGGAAGAGGGTACTGTCACGGGGAGGAGAGCGGATAGGGTTGCATAGGGGTGGGTGCTCAGGGTTTTATATGGAAAATCAACTTGGACTGTAAACTTCACTTAAGCTCAATAAAAAAAATTTAAAAAGAAAGAAAGAAAAGCTACACATACACACACAAATCTGTCAACCAACTGGTTAACTCAATTGGCTGTGAGTACACTGAGCGAGTTCTCATCCTACCCACTAAGACAGCATGGGAAACCACATCAAATGCTTTGTGGGAATCACACTCTGTTGTGAATTAGTCTCTTAACCTTTAAAATTAATAACCCTTTCCAAACAACAGCAACAAAACAAAAACAAAAGTTGGCTTGAATTTTATGGATGAAGGCTGATTTCTAGCCATCACTGAATTAATGTTAAATGATCACAAATCACAAAATTTATCACAGAGTCTAGAATTTTGATGGCTATTGCTATGCCAGTATGTTTTACACGACAGTAAGACCTTGTCTGTGGGAACCATGTGGTCAAATCACGACAACCCAGGGCAGATGCTGGTCTATATACCATCATCTACCATAATAAGAAAGCATCTTCAGAGGAGAAAATCAGAAGATGGTCAAGGGCAACTTTGGTAGCTGTTATTTTAGTGATTAAATAATAATGACAATTCTCAGAAGTTACAGACAAGTTAATAATCCTCCTACACAGGAAAAATCCCATAGGAGCTCTAATTTTAGAAAACACAGCAAGATTGTTAGCAGAGGTCTGGTGTCAGCGAGCCATCAACTGGCTGCAGTCAAGACTCGCTGCCATTGAGTTGATTTTCACTTGTAGTGACCTCATAGGACAGAATAGAACTGCCCCCTAGGGTTCCCAAGGAGTGCCTGGTGGTTTTGAACTACTGAGCTCTTGATTCATGGCCATAGCTCTTAATCACTGCACCACCAAGGCTCCAGCTCCAATCAAGAATTCTTTTTGTAGATACAGTGCAATCTCACCAAGCCATGGACTAGCACTTACCATTGGGATGTACACCAGATGTCCTAGTTCTAGAATAACATTTATCAGGATGACATTCTTCTTAAGTGCTTCTTCCATTGTTCCACAATTCCTGTAGTAATGATTCTCACACTGAAAGAGATAGAAACTTAAACTAAAACCCTGTTTCTCAAACTATAGGAAGCTAGACTGGAAACCAGAAACCCTGGTGATTACGGATTATGTGCTTCGGCTGCAAACAAAAAGGTCAGAGTTCAAGTCCACCAGCTGCTCCTTGGAAACTCTATGGGGACAGTTTTACCCTGACATATAGGGTCTCTATAAGTCAGAATCAACTCGAAGGCAACTTTTTTTTTGGTATATTGTAAACCTGTTAGGATTACAAGGACTGCCAATTAAGTACACAAATTCATCCTAGAAAAAGTGCTACACACTTCATTGCTGAATATCAATACAGTCACCTTTGAAGTACTCCCTTTGGGAAGCTATGCACAAATGCCAGAGCCTAGTCCACCCTTCAAAGCAATTTTGGAGCTTTTTTTCTGCATTCTCATGACAAAGTACCTATATAAGTTCAAATTGACAACAGTTAATTTAAAGCACGGAAGACCACTTCAAGGAACAGTTATGTAATTGTCTTTATCACCTAGTGTTGACATGACAGTAATATAACAAGCGGATATCTTTCGCAAAGAGAAATTCATTTTCTCACAGAAAAGCAGGCTACAAATCCAAATTCAGGGCTTCAGCTTCAGGTGAAATCTTTCTCTTTTGTATCTGGAGGATGGTCCTTGTCATCAGACCTCCCCTGGACTGGGAGCTTCTGAGGTACAGGGACCCTGGGTCCAAAGGACGCAGTCTGCTCCTGGCACTACTTCTTTCACAATAGAACAATGTCCCCAAATATCTCTGCTAGCTTCTTTATTATATATCCCATGAGATTGCCTCAAGGCACAATGCAGTCTTAAAGACTGAGTCTTACCCACTAACACAGCCACCACCCATCTTCCCTCATTAACATCATAGAGTCAGGGTCTACAGCATACAAGAAACATCACACAATGCTAGGAATCATGGCCCAGCCAAATTGCTACACACATTTTGGGGGGCACACAATTCAATCCATGACAGTGATGATGAAACAACACATGTGAGATTGTGAGAATGGTGACACAGTGTGGGACATGCAGCCAACATCATTGAATAATACGTGTAGAAGCCACAAATGGATGGATGTTCAGTTTGTACATACTGCCACCAAAAGAGAAAAAGAACATGATCACAGTAATCCTTCAATTCCTGACAGGAGTAAAATACCTAAGAGAGAAGACCTGGAACAAGACCAAGATAACAACATTATTTTAGCCTGGGATTTGAAATAGGTTTTTTTGAAAAGGGATAGTTGTCCCAGAGGGAGAATGCATGAGACAAGGAGTCCACCTGCAAGATTTCGGAAATGGTAGGCATGGCTCCCCCTTGATTTTGGAAATGGTGGGCACAGCTCACCATGAGCTCATGGAAACCCCAGAGCCCAATTGAACGTCCCTACCATGCTGTACTGTCTCCAGCTGTCATAGGGCCCCCCTCCTGGTCCTTCCCCTCAGTGGGTCCAGCCCCCAGCCCTCAGCCTCAACACCTGTGCTAGCACATAAAGTTATCTGATGCTGTCCCAGGCAGCATAAGAAAAGACTGTCTGCAGAGCCAAATGTTAGGTGTGGTTGTTGCACTCTTTGGTTAGCCAGTATCTTAACCATCCATGGCTGCTGTAACAAAAATACCACAAATGGGTGGCTTTAACAAACA
The DNA here is from genome assembly GCA_028571685.1 of Heterohyrax brucei. Taxonomy (NCBI): domain Eukaryota; kingdom Metazoa; phylum Chordata; class Mammalia; order Hyracoidea; family Procaviidae; genus Heterohyrax; species Heterohyrax brucei. The sequence goes on along the minus strand of CM053148.1, from coordinate 78,379,421 downwards.
GAAATCTATTCTCTCACAGTCTAGGAAGTTAGATGTCCAATTTCAGGGCACCAGCTCCAGAGGAGTCTTTCTCTGTCTGTTGGCTCTGGAAGAAGCTCCTTGTCATCAATTTTCTCTAGTCTAGCAGCTCCTCAGCTAGGACTCCAGGTCTAATGGACACACTGTCCTCCTGTTCTTGTTTCTTGGTGGTATGACGTTCCCGTCTCTCTGTGCTGGCTTCTCTCCTTTATATCACAGAAGAGGCTGACCGCAGACACGGTCTGTTCTTGTCGGTCGACTCCTGCCTTGCTAACATGGCTGTTGCTAGTTCCCCCGCACTGACGTCACAGAGCCAGGATCTACAATACACAAGAAAGATCATGTCAGATCACAGAATAATGGACAATACATAACACGAGGAATCATGGGTGAGTCAAGATAGCAAACATTTTGGGGGAACATGATTTAATCCGTGACAGGCAGGAATACTGAAAATGAAATCTCTGCACGAATTTGGTTCAGTTGTTGTTGTCAGCTGCTGCTGAGGCAACTCACATGACCCCACACACAACAGAACAAGATGTTCCCCTCCTAGTCCCGTACCAAGCTCCGTGACCAGTTATGGATCAAACTGTCGCTATCCACAGGGTTTTCCTTGGCGAATTTTTTGGAAGCAGATTGCCTGGTCTTTCCTCCTGGTCCATCTTAGTCTGTTTTCACCTGTTCAGCATCCTAGCAACACGCAAACCTCCATGGACAGATCTGCAGTGGCTGCGAGCTTGGTGTCTGGGCCAGGAATCAAACCAGAGTCTCCGTACAGAAGATAAGAAGCCTGTCGCTGAATCAGCAGTGATCTCATCAGTAACTACTCCTCCCCTTGGGCAAAAGTACATTTAAAAATCAATATCACACCAGGTCTTTTTAATTTCGGAAGGTGTTTATTTTCCCTCTGAGACCAGGCTGTGTCATTATATTTTGTTTAATTACATACACGTGAGGAAAAGTATGAACATAGAGGTAACTTGAGGTTTCATAAAATGTGGATTTCTGGTTTTCTGTTCTATGTTCTCTAAATGAGAAACAAGAACCCTAGAAAGTATTGCCCCGCTGATGGAAAGCTAAGCTTCCACACTTCAAAGACTCGAGGGGGTCCCCGGGAAGACCCATCATTCACGGCCCCGGAAACGGGACAGAGGCTGCAGCTAACTGGCTCCTCCAGGTACAAAGCACCACAAGTTCTAGCACAGCCTTTTCCTGGGCATGAGTGTCAGATGGGGCTCCCAGTCGCTGTCCCGGCTCCTCGCATGTCTTGTTCCCAAGTCACAGACTCTTTGCCTTGTCAGTAACATCTGACTGCACCCAGGAATGTTCAGCTTTTGCGTTTCTACAAAGAGGCTGTAAAGAAGGGTATTGAAAAACAGCATTTTGAAGAGTCATACACGCTTCAGTGATTTTTTTTCCTTGTGTCTTGACATATGACATTCTATCATGACATCTAGCACCCTACATAGTTTCCTATTATGCTCAACAACAGAAACCCTGGTGAAGTAGTGGTTACAGTGCTATAGCTGCTAACCAAAAGATCAGCAGTTCAAATCCACCAGGCACTCATGAAGACCCTCTGGGGCAGTTCTACTCTGTCCTATAGAGTCGCTGTCAGTCAGAATTGGCTTGATGGCAATGGGTTTGGTTTGGTATACTCAACAACAATTTTCAAGTTTTGTTTTTCTTTTTTAAGTAGTGGATCTTTTTTAAATTTTATTTTATAACTAATGAAATTTCGAACAGATCCCCAGTACTGAATATAAAATAGGTAGAAGTGGAACCTCAGCTAAATTCTTCACAAGCCACAGGAAAGAGTCTGGGTCCCTAACCAGAGCACGCCCTGCTCAAGATCTGCTGCCCTAAGAAAGAAACTCATGTGATGACGAGGGGCCCCTTCGTTGCTTCCGTGTGTAGACAGAGGGTTGGACAGCAAGGGGGTAGGATGGCTGCAGGAAGGTCTGGGGTCTCATCCAACCTGCCTGTGGTGAGGTGGAGAGCAGCAGAAGCTTCTGTCCCCTGCCCCACCCCCAGCACTGATGATGGAGAGCCCCTCCAAGGTGGAAAGACACCTGCCACCCCCTGTCCCTCTCACTTCAGCAGTCACATTCCTCCACCCGTGGGGAAGGGGAGCAGACCTGGGCTCTTGGGGAGATGTGCTTTCAGTAATGTTCACCCATCAGATGGAAATCCAGCTACACAACTCACAGTGAAGTTGACAGTCCTCAGAACAAAGTGTTTTCTTGCCCTCTGGGCTGGAGCAAATGGTCATGTTGGAACCCATTTCGCTCTCTGAGAAAGACCTGAGGCATCCCATAGAGGAAAAATGGTCCCACAAGCTCATGGCAGGACCTCTGGAAACCAAACCTAACCCGTGGCCATCAAGTCCATTCTGACTCATGGTAACTCCACGTTTCACAGAGCAGAGGTGCTCCATAGAGTTGTCTTGTCTGTAAGCTGTACAGCCAGAACACTCCTGAGAGGTGAGGATGGTGTCGTCTGGAGGACATCACGCTCGGTAAGGCAGAGGGTCAGCAAGAAGAAAGAGGCCGCAACAGTGAACTCAAACACAGCGGCTGTCGTGAGGATGGCCTGGGACCAACAGGGCAGTGTTTCATTCTGTTGTCGCTGTGAGTTGGAACCGACCTGATGGTACCTGACAACAACAACAAGAACTCTCCCTGACTGATCGCTGTCACCACCGGTTCTTGGGGTGACCTCCCAAATAAATGACCACATCTGTTCTTCAGCTGTACTTCCAAGAAAGACCAAACCAGCACCTGTCTCCCACTTGCTGCAGGGGCCTTCTTACGTCCCCCTGTCAGGAAGTCCCTGGCATTTGCTGGTCTCTGCAAGGACAATGGGAGTCTTTATGTCCTCAGCTAAGTCCCATGACCGTTGTACAAAACAGGGGTCTGGAGAAGGAGCGCATTCCATCGTCAGTATGGTGATGGGGACTCTGCATTCTTCCACTGTTGTTGAAAGGTAGCTTCTTCTCTTTTTTTTAATATTAAGCATATGCAAATCTATTTGTATAGCAGTGATATTAAGATATAATTGACATATTTTACAATTTACTCCTTTAAAGTGTGCAATTCCATGGTTTTTAGTATACTTAGAGTTGTATAACCATCACCCCAGTCACTTCTGGAACCTTCCAGTGTCCCCAGAAGAAACCCTGTCCACATCAGCAGCCACTCTCCATTTGTGCCCCAGTTCCCCAGTCCAACACAATGACTAACCTACTTTCCATAACTGGATTTCCCTGTTCGGGACGTCTCATGTAAATGAAATTCTGCCTCAAATAGTCTTTGTGACTGGCTTCTTTCAGCCTAGTGTTTTCCAAGTTTATGCGTGCTCTAGTGTATCAGTATTTCACTCCTTTCTTATGGCTGAATAATGTATAAATATATGGATATACCAGATTTTTTTTTATCCATCTATTGCTTGATGAACATTTGGGTTGTGTTGTGGATTGAATTGTATCTCCTAGCAAAGGTATATTGAAATTTTAGACCCTATGTACCTGTGTGTGGCCTTGTTTAGGACTTGGGTTTTCTTTTGTTATGTTAAGGAGTACATACCAGAAAAGAGTGGGTCCTCATCACAATCACTTCTCCAAAAACTTACTGCCGTCGAGTCTATTACTACTCATAGTGACCCTACAGGACAGACGAGAACTGCCCCACAGAGCTTCCAAGGAGCTCCTGGTGGATCCAAACTGCCAGCCTTTCAGTTAGCAGCCATAGCACCGAACCACTGTGCCAGGGTTTCCAATCACCTCTCAGTGGTGCCTTATAAAGGAAGTAGAGCTGGAGAGGACAGTCCCAGTGCCACGGTGCATAAGCAGTCATCTGTTAACGGAACAGTCTGTAATAGGGACCCACCAGCTGCTCCGTGGGAGAAAGATGGGGCTGTCAGCTTCCATAAAGTTTATAGCATGTAACTAGACTGTATAGACTGTAACTAGAAAGCAACATATCAGTGTGCACTGTTCAGGGCAGTGTACTGCTATGTCCACAATGTGCCTGGGCCTGGGAGCTGGCACAGATTCTCTCTGTCACTTAGCAATACCTGCAGCTGCCATAACACTTTCTCGTCTGCCCTCTGTGGAAGTTGAGGCAAGAGAAATCGAGGATGAAAAACCTAAGGTGGTCTATTAGTTTTCTAGAACTGTCGTAGCAAAATGCCACAAACTAGGTGGCTTAAGGAAACAAATTTCTCCTCTCACAGCTTTGGAAGCTAGAAGTCCAAAATCAAGGTGTCAGCAGAACTGCGCTCTGAGGTTCTAAGGAAGAATCTAAGCCATGCCTCTCTCCTTGCTTCTGGGCAGTCCTTGGCATTCTTTGGCTTGTAGCTGCATCACTCCAATTTCTGCCTCTGTCTTCATGTGACCATCTTCCCTCTGTGTGTGTATCTTCCAATGGCTTTCTTATGAGAATATCAATCAACACATTCAGGGATTACCATAATCCACTGTGGTATCACTTTCCCTGGTGGTGCAGTGGTTAAGAGCTTGGTTGTAAGCCAAAAGGTGAGCAGTGCAAATCCATCAGTTGCTCACCGGAAACCATGTGGGGCAGTTCTACTCTGTCCTATCAGGTTACTGTGAGTCAGAATCGACAGCCACAGGTTTCCGTTTAACACATTTACAAAGTTCCCATTTCCAAATGTGCTTACGTTTTGAGATTCCAAATGAATTTGAATTTTGAAGGGACACTCTTCAACCCAGAGTTGTCTACAAACCAAAAACCCCAAACTTGTTGTGGGCAAGTTAATTCCAACTCATTGTGATCTTATAGGATGGAGTAGAACTGCCCCAGAGGCTTTCCAAAGAGTGGCAGGTGCATTCAAACTGCCATCTTTTTAATGAGCAGCTGAGGGCTTTACCACTGCACCACTAGGGTTCTGTGTATATAAAACCAAAAGAACCCTTGCCATCCAGTCAATTCCAACGCACTGTAACCGTCTAAGCAGAGTAGAACTGTCCCATAGGGTTTGCAAGGAGTGGCAGGTGGATTAGAACTGCCGACCTTTTGGTTAGTAGCTGTAGCACTTAACTACTACACCTCCAGGGTTTTCGTCTGTGTACATAAGATGTTTAAAAACTTGTGTTACCTTGGGGAAGTTTTTTGTCCTCAGTTTCCTGATTTGTACAATGAAGTTATTGGACAAAGTGATCCCTTTTTGTTTGTTTTTAACATCTTCTGTGTATACACTCAGAACCAAACTCACTGCCATTGAGTTGATTGTGACTCATAGCAACCCCATAGAACAAGATAGAACTGCCCCCATAGAGTTCCCAAGGGGCATCTGGTGGATTAGAACTGCCAGCTTTTTGGTTAGCAGCTGTAGCACTTAACCACTACGCCATCTGTGTACATAGGTTGTATTAAAAATGGAATCACCTCACCCAAGTTGTTCGTTGTCCAAATGAGGAAACAGAGGACCAGAGGAATGAGGCAACTTCTCCAGAGTCGCACAAGTGTTTAACCATGGACCCAGAATTCAGACCTGGGGTGCACGACTCTCCTCTCCTCTCCCCACATTTCTCTAACATCTTTGCCGCAACATTCTGTAAAGATCAGCGTCCATCCCAAACCCACTGCCATTAACCACTGATGACATCCTGACGAGCCCCACAGAGCAGAGCGAAGCTTTGCTAATTCTCTTTTGCTTCTCACTTTGAGCTTGTTGGCATCGTATTGTGGTCTCTTGGCTCCTTTCCAATGCTGTTCTTCAGAGCCTCCTTTCACTCCCAGTTTGGCCCGGTGGCTAACGCGCCTGAGACACCCTGCTGAAGATGGGGGCCATGGAGAGGCTCGAAGAAGCGAGCGATGTTTCTGATGAGGCATGGCCTCATCAGAGTGCTTGGTGGCCTTAAAAAAGCTCTCCCAATTCACTCAGATGATTTCCCCTGCTGGAGTGCTGGCCTGGAATATCCAACAGAGCATTCCCAATGCACTTTTCAAAGCTCAGATGCTGCTAGGCGATGGTCTGCTTGGGAAATACAGCGGCTATTACATAATAATGGTTGGCACTGTCCTGCTCCGGCAGAGAAAACCAGCTCTGTGTATTGGGGCAGGGAATAAGAATTCATCAGAATTATCACCCACGCTTATTTCGACACTAAGACTTTTTGCTCCAAAATTCTTAAAACTAGAGCTGTACCTACTATCTGCGTGTGGTGGAAAATAAGTACATAGAACCGGGAATCGGAAGGTTTGGATGTGGGGAAAACGTTGCCAGCTCCCCACTGTGTGGTTCTGGGTGGGTCACCTAACCTTTGAGCATCACTCTTTATCTGTGAAAGAGAGATTACAATAGGCTTGCTACTATAAGTAGCCAAAGGAATTATTTAAATAAAAAAATGCAAATATAAAATATCTTCTTTGCTTGCTGGTTGGGAAAGGCAGATTGGAGAAGGTGGGATGTATTCAGAAACTAAGACCTCAAGACTTTAAAAAATCAGCCAGTGGCATCACTAGGGTTGGTGTCATCCAGTGTGGCAACGCTTGGTGTCAAGCCCCCCAGCCATGGGTCTCCTGTACCAGACCATACAGAATCCTTACTAATGTCTTCTAGCACCGAAGGTACCAATAAATCATGATTGCTGTATATCATGCCTTCTTTTCCTTTAATCACTGCCTCATTCTCAAAACAGTCATTGATATAGGTTCATGAATGCTAATTACCATAATATCATAGCTTAAACACCAGAATGTTTGATAGAATCAGTCACCGTAAGAACACCGGCAGCAGCAAAACCGATCGTGTGTGCTCGTAGCGGGTGCAGATGAAACCACTGGATTTGAAGCATCAAAGTAACTGGAGAACAATGACAGCTCTGACCGCAGCACATTTGAAGGTTCAAAAGTCAATTGGCATAGAGGGTGGGACTTAAAGGTGTGTTGATACCCGTAAGTTGGCTTAAGAAAAATGTTTTTGTTGTTTAACTACAGGGATATATTTATAGACAACTGTCTTGATGTCACCCTCTCTGGCAGTGTCACTAGGTGTGGTTTGCACCCCTGCACCTCCCCTGTCATAGGAACCAGCCCAAGAACTGCCTTTCCCACCTACTTCTACCCTGTCTTGGCCTGATGTAGACACACCACGGACCTCAGATGCCACCGCCGTTCACCTGGAGGTGAATTTATGCTCTCAGGTTGTACACATAGGCGACACTGAAAAAGACAGAACAAAGGCTCAGAGCTGCTTGGCATATCAGCTGGGATCAGCTGGTGGCTTCCCAAGAGCCACCCCATCAGATCCATGAATGTCACATCATCCTTCCCCAGCTTGATTCTTGTGTCTTCCCAAGACTCGGAATTTTGTATCACTTTAGACAGACAGGGTTCTTTAGGCAGCAGGTTCATTTCAAAATACACTTTTTAAAAAATGAGACTTGTGAGCTTATTCGTTGACTGAAACAAACCAAACGCCTAAACCAACTGCTGCTGAATCCATTCCAACTCATGGTGACCTGTATATGTTGGAGAACAGTGCTTCGCTGGGCATGCAGTGGCTGATTTTTCAAAGCAGGTCACCAGACCTTTCTTATGAGGTGCTCTGGATGAGTTCAGGCCACCAAACTTGCGGTTAAAATGCTAAGTTCTTAACCATTTGTTCCTCTCAGGTACTTGGTTCATCAAGCACAGTCAGAAAGACTCATTGGACGTAATGTATCAAAGGAAATCAAATGTCCCCTTGTAGTCTCTCAGGCCACTTACAGTATTTCAGACCAGAGACACGAAGGTTTTGCTGGTATGTAGGGAATAACGCAGTTTGGACTTGGGGGATTTTTTTTCTCACTGTCTGTGTTCCTCAAACACTTTTTGGGGTTTTAAGAATTCACCCCAAAGAGAGAGGGAGTGAGAGTCAAGATGAGGTTAAAGAAGATTTTCAGAAAAGGAATAAGCTTATGGAGAAAGATTTCAGCTCTCACAAGCTTTTAAGCATCAGTGGGCACTGCCACAGGTAGCAGAACCCCCAGTGTCCCTGGCAGTCACTGTCCACTCAGGAAGCACTGAGAAGTGTCCTGTAGGTTAAGGACAATCATCACCTTGAACTTTCTGTATGAACTTTATAACCTCACTCTGGGCTGCAATTCAACTTTCCAACTCAGACGACAAGCATTAGGGACCCAAAAGCGTCAGCTCAGAGACCAGACAGAGAAAGCAAAGAGGCTGTTTTGAAGGTGGGCAGCGAAGGCAGCAGACAACAGAAAAACGGTGGTCAGAAGGGGAAAGAAGAAGCCTCCCACCACCCTCAAGCTGGGAGCGTGTGGCATTTGAAGCAGGAGAATAGATTCGTTCCCTAGGACTTGCCATAACAAAGGACCGTGAACTGGGTGGCTTATATGAACAGAAATTCATTGTCTCACAGCTCAGGGGCTGAAATCTCTAGAGGCAGGTCTTTGCTTGTCTCTCCCGCTTTCAGGTAGTGCCAGGCATTCCTTGGCTTGCAGATGCCTCTTCACTGATTGTCCTCCCTCTGCCTCCTGCGCCTCTCCTCTTCCACAAGGATACCACCCAGACTGGACTAGGACACGCCGGACTCCAGTGTGACCTCGTAGTAAGGTATGTGGTCACGTCTTCAAAGACCTTACTTCCAAACACAGCCACGCTCTCAGGAGCAGAGAGGACTTCAATGTAACTTTTAGGGGACTACAGTTCAGCCCATAACAGGGAGAGAGGCAGGGACACGGCTTTGTAGAGCTTGTGAAGAGAGGGGAGAGGCAATAAAGACAGGTGAGTAAAGAGAAGGAAGGCAAAAGAAGGAAGAGAGCAGGGAAAGGAATCATTAGAGTGGTATGAGGAAAAGGGAAGTTTCTTTCAAGTGTTATGAAACCAAAACCACACAAACTCTCCACCAATTCTTGTTTTCTAAAATGAACGGCAGGGTTTCAGATGCGGCTTTGATTCTGAGAACTGCTTTTAATGGATCTAAACCAAAAAAAAAAAAAAAAAAAAAAAACCCACTGCCGTTGAGTCAATTCTGATTAATAGCCACCTTATAGTACAGAGTAGAACTGTCCCATAGAGTTTCCAAGGAGTGCCTGGTGGATTTGAACTACTGACCTTTTGGTTAGTAGCCTTATCACTTAACTACTGCACTGCCAGGGTTTCCAAAACCCACTGCCATCAAGGTGGTTCCAACTCTCAGTGACCTTACAGGACGGAGTAGAAAGATAGAGTAGAAGCGCTCCACGGAGTTTCCTAGGAGTACCTGGTGGATCTGAACCACCAACCTTTTGATGAGTAGGCTTACCACTTAACCACTGTGCCACCAGGGTTTCTTTCAAAGGATCCAGGGGGTTGTTTTCCACATCTGAGGGGGGTCCTTCATTCTGCACCTCAGGCACCCACCGTCCCTTTTTCTCTCCTCTCTTCCACAATTACTGCTATATGTCAGTGAGGTCACTTTTTAGAACTCTTTCAGAATATTCATGATTATTTTGTTCTATATCTTTGTTTTTGCTTTTCTAAACTGCTGATGGGCCACTACTGCAAATTCTCTAGTTCCAACTGCGATTTGGTGCTTTAGCGGGAACCCAGAGAAAGCCAGAACTTGATCCAAGGCAGAAAAAGGGTCGTTAAGTGGAGGACTGTGAGGCCAAAGCATTAGCCATATTTTCTGCACGAAAATTTAAAGCGTATCAATGTCCGCCTACAGACTAAGCTCTAGTCACCTGTTAAATTCAGTCATTCTATCCCCTGGGGATTATCTTGAGTTTCAAGTATTCCCTTACTTTTAATGTGTTTTCCACCTTGAGTTGAAAAAGTTTCTCAGAAGGTGTGGGCAGGATTGAATGTCCTATTGAGGTTTCCAGAGGACGGCAGTAACCCTCCACTCCCATAGGGGCTGACGCTTGCTCTTTGAAAAGCCTCTGCTCAGGTGTTGGATTTGGGAGCTGAACAGGACATCCTTCTTTAACCCACCATCTTACAGAAACTCAAAGAGATTCCATAATGTACCCAAGCGCAATCAGCCAGTTAGAGTCAACCTAAAGACAAGATCCTAAGACTCAGGCCCTAGTCCTGTGTTCTCATATCTCATTACAGTGTCCTCTTTCCTGATGGCACAGGTTTTACATGAAGACACTTTAACAACCTCCCAGAAGAGCATCTTACACCAAAAGAATGAGGTTTTTGTGGTTGGGAATGCACACACACACGCACACACAACCTGGTCAGGAAAGTGAAGAAATCTCCATGTCTGAGAGGATAATAACAGAAGTCTGGGTATCAAGAGGGAGACAGAAATCTGGAAAATCTCAAGGCTTGGAGATTTAAGAATCTAGGACAGCAGATGTTTGGGTGGAGATAAAACCAGAACTAACACTAGGAAGAGCTACCTCCCCAGATCTATGCAGCCATCTGTATTTCCCTCACCTGGCAGAAAACTGCAATAGAGTTTTCTTCTAGAGACAGTGAACCCAACTGGCTTATCCTTCAGGGAAATCAGAAATATGAGAGCCAACAATTAAGTCCATGAACTTAATTGTTGTAAGTACTACACAACTCATTGCTGAATATCACTATGGTTGGCTTCAAAGTACTCCCCTTGGGAAGCTATGCTTTGATACCAGCACCTAGTCCATTCTTCAAAGCAATTTTGGAACTCTTTTTGAAATGGCCATCATGCATGGTGTCATGGTGGCAAGCTCATGAACTTAATTGTATAGTTGTCTGTGAGGGAGTTTTTAACCAGTAAACAAATAACTGTGTTGAAATACCCCGCCCCCCAACCACTTAGTCTGGCTCCAGTGACTTTTTTCCTCACCCAGAGATAAAGGAAATATTGAAAAGAAGACATTTGGATGGCATTCAGGACATCAAGGGAAATACTACAGCAGCTCTGATGGCCATTCTAGAAACAGAGTTCCAAAATTGCTTTGAAGTGTGAACTAGGTGCTGGCATTGGTGCATAGCTTCCCAAGGAGAGTACTTTGAAGGTGACCACAGTGATATTCAGCAATGAGATATGTATCACTTTTTCTAGGATGAGTTCGCAACCTTAAATATCAGATCTCATAATATAGAGTGGTGTGAGATGCCACACCAAAAGCAGGGAAATTAAGTGAAAATCTGAATGCTATTTGTGCTCTCCTGAGTTCTCAGAGACTAGGATCCAGGCTTTTACCCTAACCTAAGCAGTAAATGTTCACCACTGGATAAATCAAACTGTTGGGAAAGACTGACAGATACTGACAACTTAGATATTCCTAGTGAAATGACAATGTTTCTGGTCAGTCCCCCTGGGACCAAGTCTACCAGTCAACAAGTCTTAGCCGTGCACACAGAGATCCCTATCCAATGAAGCTTCACACTTCACCTTTGAATAAAAAATGGATAGCCAAAGGTAATCAGACACTTGAAGAAAAACTTCTGACGTGAATGACAGAGAAAGACAACAGAAAAGAGGATCCCAAAGGAGACAGAATGACAAGAGTGGGAGAAAAAACAAAATTTTTAATGTTTAAAAGATTCTATGAAAATGAAAAGTGTCATATACTTGAAACAAAAAGTTGATGTTTAGTAAAAGGAATTTTTACAAGGTGAGAAAGTGTTTTAGGAAATTCAGAGTAAGAGATCAAAACTTTTTTAATTTAATAGAAAAGAAAAAATGGTGGAGTTTGAAGATAAAGTTGAAAATATCATCTCAAAAGTAGTAGAAAAAGACACAGAATGTAAAATAAGAAAGAGAAGAGAAGACAGTAGGAATCTAAGAGTCAATCTAAGAGTGCCAACATTAAAGAATAGGAATTCTAGGAAGAGGGAACAGAGAAAGTCACAGGAAAGATGTTATTAAGGAACAAATACAAGAAAAAACTTTCCCAAACTGAAGACATTAGTCTGCACATTAAAAGGTCCACCTGAGTTTCCTGCACAAACAATGAAAAAAAGATCCATGTCAACACAATCTCTACAAGATTTCAGGAGAGTGGACACAAGCTAAATATTCTAAAAACTGCAAAGAGGGGGGAAAAGGTTACATATGGAGGATTTGGCATCAGAATGACATCAGACTTCTTGATAGCAATAATGAAATCTGGGAAACAATGGAACAATGCATTTAAAAAGACAAATATAATAATAAGTAACTTAAAATTTTGTACTCAGCCAATCTAGCAATCTAGTGTGGAGGTGCAATAACATTCTTTTCAGACATTTATGGATTCCATTTACTAAGATACTTTACTAAAACAAGAAAACAATTTTTAAAAATATGATGATGAAAAAATTCACAAAGCTTATCTTGAAGATAAACATAAATATATCTAGCAGTTAAAAAAAAGATGCTGATGCAAGTCAAGGAAACAAGGCCTCGAACACAAGAAATGGACAGAAAAAAAAAATTCTCAAGGTGATTATTAAGGGAAATCCTAGGATCATGGCAAAAGGAAATAAAAGAATTGCAGTCTGGAAGCCAGTCTAGACAGAGTCCAGCAGAAATGTTTCAAACATAAAAATGAGCTTCATGTGCTGAGATTCCAAGAAATTATATAGTTCTGATAGCAGCAATGAATAATCAATAGTAAACATAGTGTCTTAGTCATCGAGTGCTGCTGTAACAGAAATACCATTAGTGGATGGCTTTAACAAAGAGAAACTTGTTCCCTCATGGTAAAGTAGACTAAAAGACCAAATTTAGGGGTTCAGCTCCAGCAGAATGCTTTTCCTCTCTGTCAGCTCCAGAGGAAAGTCTTTCTCATCAAGCTTCCCTTGGATAGGAGCTTCTCTGCTCAGGAACCCCAAATCCAAAGGATGCACTCTGCTTCTGGCACTGCTTTCTTGGAGGTATGAGGTCCTCATTTCTCTATTCACCTCTCTCTTTTACATCCTAGAAGAAACTGACTCAAGACACAAGTCCAGTCCTGTTAATTGAGCCCTGCCTCATCCGCACAAATGCCACCTATCGCCCCTCACTAACGTCACAGAGGCAGGACTGAGAACATGTATGAAAATAGCATCATACGAAAAAATGGTGCTCAGTCATGCCATGCTGGGAATCATTACTCAACCAAATTGATACACACATTTTGGGGGGACACAATTCAATCTATAACATATATAAAATTAAGCAAATAAATAATGAGAAAAGTAGGAACACTGTTGTAATGCATTGAATTGTGTCCCCAAAGAAATATGTGTAGTAATTTGGCTGGGCCAGGATTCCTTGTATTCTATGCTTGCCCTCATTTTGTGATTTTCTTATACTGTAAATCCTAATCTCTGCCTGTGATTAACAGAGTGGATTATGTTAGAGAGGATTAGGGTGGGACTGTAAATCCCTTCTTCAAGTCACCTCCCTGCTCCATTGAAAAAGAAGTTTCCCTGGAGTGTGGCTTGTATCACCTTTTGTCCTACAAGGGATAAAAGGAAAAATGGGCAAGCAGAGAGTTGGGAACCTCACACTACCAAGAAAACAACACCGGGAGTAGATTGTGTCCTTCAGACCTGAGGTTCCTGAGCCAAGACGTTCCCTGATCAAGGACTGATGCAACGCAAGGACTTTCCTCCACAGGCGACAGAGGGAAACTCTTCCCCTGGAACAGATACCTGAATTCAGACTTGTAGCCTACTGGACTATCTAAGAATAAATTTTCCTTTCTTAAAGCCATCCGCTTTGTAGTATTTCTGTTACAACAGCACTAGCTGACTAAAACAACTATGAAAATAAACTCTTTGTATGAGAAACGGAAAATAATCATGATCTGTGATTCAGCAGTGATTGGTATACACATGGGCAAAGTTACATAAACATTGAGTACTGATTTAATTAAAAAATTATTATATTACTGTAGTGAAAGGACAAGGAGACCAGAGGAAATCTGAATGAGTATCGTGGGAGCAAGTAGGGTATAAAATGTCCAAAGCAGAGAAATCAAAAAATAGCAATGTAACTCATTGTCACAGATTCCAACCCAGAACAACCCTGTAAGGACAGAGCACAACTGCCCCATAGAGTTCCAAGGCTATAATCTTTACAAGAACAGACAGCCTCATCTTTCCCCAGGGGAGCAGCTGGTGGGTTTGAACTACCAACCATTTGGTTAACAGCCAAAAGTTCAACCCTTGTGCTATCTGGGTTCCTTAGCAATTTACATGTTATTTAGAAACACTGTAAGAAACAACTAAAAAATACTTGAAAGTGTTTGCCCAAGGGGAGGACTGAGTTATGAAATGCTGTTTTCAATTTAAGCTTTTCAATATTGTTTGACTTTTTAAACTAGGTCCATGTATTTCTTTAGTAGAAACATAGTTTTGTTTTCCTTTTTTTAATCCATTACTGTAGCAACTTGGTCCACCAACTGAATTCTAACTACACACGTTATACCCAGCAGCATGTGGTGTCTTCCTTCCTGTAAGCACTTCACAGAAAAGAAATGCTACTCACTGTCAAATCCCATTCCTGAATGATGTGACCTCTTTTTCAACCCTACAGAAATGGAATCACTAAATACAAGTCAAATCCTGTTACAGTCAAAATCCAAGTGATGCGTGACCAAAATACGTGTAAGCCCCAGGTAATGGCCTACTTATCTGAGCATAATTTGTTGTAACAGCATTTTAGCACACAAAAAATTATAGGAGTTGCTTCCACTATGGACTGCTATTGCTTCCTGTTTCCCTTACTAAAGTTTTTATCATTCTTTGTTCCACTTTCTTGCTGGAATTTTTTTTTTTTTTTTTAGTTTGTTTTGTGAGGACAATTTTTTGTATCCTCCGTCTCTATGACAGTAACTACTGTATGGAAACAAAAAAAAAAATTGTTGCCCTAGACTTGATTCCAACTCATAGTGACCCTATGTGACAGAGCAGAACTGTCCCATAGGGTTTCCACTACAAGGCCAGCAGGAAATGTTTGAATCGTTGAAGAAAGGGATGAAGGAGTGAATAAATGCAAAAAGTGAGAATTAAAGCAGCAACCAGAGTAAGGGAAACATAATGAAAGTTTAGGGAGAAGAAGACCAAAAGGACGAGCCTGTTAATAGTGGCAAATGCTGCAACACCTGAGTAGTGACAGGAGTGGTCAGCCACCAAACAACATCTGCTGTGCACCAGGAACTGTGCCAGGACCTGTATGTGTTTAGCTCAATTCCTCCTTGTGATAACCTGGGAGACAAATTATTGTTAGCCCCTTTTCACAGTTGGGAAAATAAGGCATAGAGAAATACATAACTGGTCCCCAATTATGCAGTCAGCCAGCAATAGAGGAGCCAGATTTAGGACTCAGAACTCTGGCTACGGATTCTGTGCTCACAAGGCACTTCACATCTGCTGTAAACAAAGAAAGACACCTTTTGAGGTCAACACCCAACAGATATGGCCCCAAGAGACTGGCTTGGTTGGGTAAATAAAGGTAGTATTGACTTTCTAGGGAATGTAGAAAGGAGACGGAGCCTTTAGTAGAGAATGAGAGTGTGCGGGAAGAAAACTACCTGGAACGTTTGGGCTGAAAGCTAGACCTGACCTCAAGACCCTCAGGAGTCCAGGAGGAAGGGATCTATGTTTTCCTATATGTTAACTAGTTAGGGAAAGTGCCAGCTGATGGGCAAGAGTTTCCAGGTTTTATGGATCACATTATGTTGGAATCCGAATCCCTGTACCTGTGGATCTAATATAATGCAATACAATGTAATCACGTACCATAAAGCAATCTAACGGAACGTGATCAGTTGAAGCATAGGGTGGATCCTAAACCTAATCATTTCTGAGTTATATAAAAAGCAGCCAAGACACAGAAGCACCCACAGACACAAGGGGAAGTGAGATGCTGTCTGACGAAGAGAGTTAATTGATCTACAAGCCCAGAATGTCAAGCACTGCAGGCTATGAGAAGCTGAAATAGACAATGAAGGACTTCCCCCTACAGGTACACCCTAAACTCAGACTTCTAGCCTCCTGAAGTGTGAAAAAAAATAATAATAAGTTTCTGTTTTTTTAAGCCACCACCCTGTAGTTCAAGTTACAGCAGCACCAGGAAACTAAGACAGCAGATACAAGAAGGTGTGAATCAGAAGGCAGCACTGTCAGGGTGATTCTGGGTGAGAAAGTTCTCGCTTTGCCTAGGGGCATGATGCTTGCTGAACTTCAGGAAAGGTAGCAGAAAGGAAGGGCAAGTAGAAGTAAAATGGTTAGCGTGTTTATTCAGAATTCTGAGAATCTAAAGAAGCTCTGCTTTTAGAAACACCGTGAACAGGGCAACAGGACAGAGTCCTGTGGATCAGACAAAAATACCAAACCATCTTGACCTCCCTTGACCTGAGACAGAAGCTAGAGTAGATCGACTACAAAAACAGCTGTAATGCTTTATTGTCCATGTATCCATTTGACTTCAGTTGACCACAGACAAATGAGTGTACCCAGCTAATCCAGAGGAACCACGCAGCTTTCCTGAGCATTAATAAATGCTTACTATCTTAAACCACGGAGTTTTGGGGTGATTCATAATTCAGCTATCACTAACTGATGTAGGATCCCAAAGAAGACCAGAGTTGTGAGACAGCCCAGTGATCCTTGTCTTCTATCTTCAAGGAAAAGATATGGAAGGTCTACAGATAGACCACCTAGCTAGTAGACGCTGTCCAAAAACAAAGAAAAGAAAGCTAACTCCTGTTTAACGAGCATCTTCTGTATGCAAGGCAAACTTGGGAGCTAAGGCTGGGGATGGCAGTCACTGTTAAAGGATCTGGCACCAGCCAACCCTCTCTGTCTGCCAAGTGACTGCAGCCACATAAACGAACCTGTGCAAAGACCAGCAGAACAGTCTTCCATCTGAGCTCAGTCCAAATTGTAGAATTTTGAACAGATACATTGTTGTCATTTTATGCTGCTAAATATTAGGGTGGGGTCTTGGTGGTGCAGCAGTTAAGAATTAGGCTGCTAACCAAAAGGATGGCAGTTCAAATCCACCAGCTGGTCCTTTGAAACTCTATAAGACAGACAGTTCTACTCCATCCTATAGGGTTGTTATGAATCAGATACACCTCAAGAGCAAAGGGTTTGGGTTTTTGTAAGTACTGGGGCAGTTTCTTATAGAGCAGTATGTAACAGCCACATCTAGCTAATCACTAGCAAAACCAGACTTTGAATTTAGGTCTGTTTGACACCAAAGCCAAATTCTTAACCAGTGTACTCCACTATCATATTGTTATATTACACATACACATGCTACTTCCAGACCTAGAGAAATATTTGGATTATTTTAGATTGTATAAAAGTCATTTTGCCCACTGGTCGCTCTGCTTTGTTAGTCTATGCTCTGGACACCATGCAGCAGGAGTCCTTATCCAAAACAAAGTTTTTAAAGATCAATGCTGACAGACTCCAGATCCAGCCTCGCTCCAGTCCTCATTTTCTTAGGCTCCAGAGTCTTCCACGTGTGTGCAGAGTTAAATGGAACTGGAATTTTAGAGGCAGAGTGTTATGGATTGGGTTGAGTTTCCCCCACTTATATGTGGGAACCCTAGGCCTGTACATATGGAAGCAATTTCTTTGGGATAGGGTTTTCTTCGTTACGTTAATGAGGCCCAATCAGTGTAGTCACTATTGTTGTTAGGTTCCAACTCATAGTGATCCTATGTCACTAGAATTCCATAAGTGTGAAATGTGTCTGAACCTTACTCATTTGTGAGGCGTAAAAAAAAGCAGCACAGACACAGAGACCAGTAAGCAAAAATAGAGGGAGGATAGACATCACATGGAGATCTTCGAGGAACACTGAGGAAAATTATAAAGAAGCTGGGACAAAGATTT
Source organism: Heterohyrax brucei (assembly GCA_028571685.1). Classification (NCBI taxonomy): domain Eukaryota; kingdom Metazoa; phylum Chordata; class Mammalia; order Hyracoidea; family Procaviidae; genus Heterohyrax; species Heterohyrax brucei. Next base: position 78,361,632 of record CM053148.1, on the reverse strand, counting down.
CCACCTGAGTGAACAAGAGAGATGCTTTTCCTGTAGCCTGTGCCACGACTTCTAGCCTCCTACACTGTGAGAAAATAAACTGCCATTCCTTAAAATGATTCCCTGTTATTCCTATTTTAGCAGCACTAAGAAACTATGACACAGAGTTATTCACAAAGAATATTTCATTTACCCTAAAAATAGGACATGGCTGTCCATCTCTGCTCCCAGCCCCATCTGGATGTTAAGCAAGAATATTTTCCTTTCGGGGAATATCTGTCAGCTTTTAGGTTCCAAAATGCTTTGCAACTGTGGATTAATGTTCCCACACCAAGGCCTGCATGTCATTATAATCCCTGGCACCCAAAACACACCCTCAAGAAGTTATCAAAATACATATGCTGAGTTGATTATCTTTTCCCAGTGGAATTCCTCTGAAGAAGTCTATTTAACTTAGACATTCTGTTGCTTCACTTGGTGCCTTAGTTAGGGTTCTCTAGAGAAACAGAATCAGTGAGATGGATGGATGGGTGAGTGGGTGGATATGTGGGTGATGAGTGGATGGGTGGGTGGATGGGTAGGTGGATGGGTGGATGATGGGTGGATGGGCGGGTGGGTGGCTGGGTGGCTGGGTGGCTGGGTGGGTGGCTGGGTGGCTGGGTGGCTGGGTGGGTGGATGGGTGGGTGGGTGGGTGGATGGGTGGGTGGGTGGGTGGATGGGTGGATGGGTGGATGAGTGGATGGATGGATGGGTGGATGGATGGACAGGCAGGTGGATGGACAGATGGGAGAATGATCTGATCAAAAGAGACAGATGGATGGATGGACAGATACTTCAAGGAACTGGCTCACGTAATGATTATGGGAGGTGGCCAGCAAGTCCGGGATCTGCAGATCAGGCAATGGTCCAGAGACTCCTGAAGGTTTTTGTCCCAAAATCCATAGATCATGTGACAAGAAGATTGAAGACTAACAGTGTTCTGTCCAAATGTCTATTTATAGTCTGGAGACCAAACACACTCTAGGGAAACTGCACTTTGGCTCTTAAAGTCTTCAACCAGTGATCAAGGTCAATCCTCATTATGGAAGGTAATCTGTTTGACTTGTGGCCAACTGCTACAATCACATACAAATGCTTCATAAAGCAACTAAACCAGTGTTTGACCTAATAACAGAGCACCATTGCCTAGCCAACTAGACACATAAAATTAACCATCTTGGTTGGGATTCATCCAGCAACATAGACCACTGTAAAAGCCATCAAAAACCTGGCAATTGGATCCAACTGTTGCTGTAAACACTTGGTTCTCCTATCATCGTCCAATAAGCCAGCCAAGTGCCTTTGAGTCAGATCCAACTCATGGCTACCAACAGGCTCATCCAAATTTTTTACCTACTTTCTCAAGGCAATTCTCTGAATGCCTTGGGAACTAGGTTTTGGAAGCCACAAGATGTCACTTTCACCATGCTCTGTTAGTAAAAGCAATTCACAAGGCCAACTCAGACTCAAAGGGTGGAGGAATGAACTCTACTTCTTGATGGAAAAAGCTACAAGCAGTTTATGACCATGTTTAATATACCACCCCTTAAACTGGGTTACTTTTTGATGTTGAACATTATTTTGTTGAAGAGTAGGTTTTGTCTATTTAAAAGGAATCAAATGAATGGATAAACAAAGTGTGGTGCATACAACAAAATACTATTCATCCATAAAGAGGAAGGAAGTCCTAAATACCTGCGACTGTATGGATGAGCTTTGAAAACCTTGTACAGAGTGAAATAAGACAGTAACAAAAGTAACAAACGTTGTACACACATCTAAGCTTCTTAGTGGTTAACAAGGCCAGGTGAGAGGGAGAAGACGAGAAGAATTCATTGCTTAGGGGACACTGAGCTTCTAGTTAGATAGTTGTTGTCAACAGGTGACATCAAGTTGTTTCTGACTCATGGTGGCCCTATCTGCAAAGGAAGGCAACACTGCCTGGTTCTGTGACATCCGCACAATCATTGCTGTCTTTGCAGCCATTGTCACAGCCACTGTGTCCATCCATCTCACCAAGGATCTTCCTCTTTTTCATTGACCCTTTGTTTAGCAAACATGATGTGCTTCTCCAGGGCCTGGTCCCTTTGGATAACATGTCTACAGCATGTCCCTTCTGAAAACATGTAACGAAGTCTTACAATCCTTGCTTGTAGGGAGCATTCCGGCTGTATGTCTTCCAAGACAGATTTGGTCTATCTTCTGGGAATCTTTGGTATAGTCAGTATTCCCCACCAGCACCATAATACAAAAGCATCAACTCTCTGGTCTTCCTTATTTGTTATTCAGCTTTCCTGTGCACATAAGTCAACTGGAAACTGTGTGGCTTGGGTTAGGTGCACCTTAATCCTCAGAGACATTTTTGCCTTTTAACACTTCCAAAAGATCTTGTCTAGAAGATTTGCCCAATGCAACATGTTGTTTGATTTCTTGACTGCTGCTTCCGTGGACGTTGATTATGGATCCAAATAAAATGAAACTCTTGACAACTTCATTATTTTCTCTGTTTATCATAATGTTGCTTACTGGGCCAGCCGGGAGGATTTTGCTTTTCTTTTTTTAAAAATTATTATTATGTTTTTTGTTTTTCTATTAAGAGTGATGGAAAAATCTGGAAATGGATAACAGTAATGGCTGCAAACATGAGCAACAGGTTTTACGGAACATGCAGGTAAGGAAGGCTAGAATGACAGACATCTTGTTACACAGATGTCTACCACCAAATTAAAAAAAAAAAATTGTAGTCACTCACTCAGCTTCAGCCTGGAGAGTAACAAACATCAGAAAGGAGATGTTGAGGTCAGCATGAATATATCTCGACGGCACTTGGCTTGGCTTGGCAAGGGCCACACAAGGAGAAGGTCAGCTAGGAGAAAGACTGCCTAACTCAAGTCAGCTCTGGAGAGGTACCTGCGACTTTCTTCACAGGTGAAGACCAGAGAGGGAGGCTGAGGATGCCGGGCACTCGTGGGGCCGGGCCGGGCCAGCGCCTTCCATGTGCCAAGTGTTTCATGTACCTCATGTCACTCAGTCTGCGTGACATCCCATTATAGCCCCAGTAGCAGGTCCTCATTTCATACCAACTTCGTGCCAGACAGCTGCTAGTTGCTTTACACACAGCAACTCAGTTGATACTCCCCATCCCCCGAAGCAAGCACTGTTGTTTTCCCATTTCACAGATAAAAAAAATTAAGACCTACAGAATTCACTAGCCCAAGATCACACATTATACTGGTAGAAAAACTGAGGCTGAAAACCTAAAAATAAAAATAAACCAAGCCAGTTGCTGTCAAGCCAATTCTTACTCATAATAACCCTATAAGACAGAGTAGAACTTCCCTGTAAGGTTTTGAAGGAGTGCTTGTTGGATTTGACTACTCACCTTTAGGTTAACAGCCGTACTATATATACCACCAGTGTTTCCAACTTACTGAGAAGAAGTAGTAAACGACTCGCCAAAGGATACCAAAAATAAAAATAAAAAAAAAAAACCACATTTCCATCTAGTTGATGCCAACTCATAGTGATCCTATGGGACAGAGCAGAACTCCTCCATAGAGTTTCCTAGGAGTGTCTGATGGATTCAAACTGCTGACCTTTTGGTGAGCAGTTGAGCTTTTCACCACCACACCTCCAGGGTTTCCCCAAAGGACACAGTGCTGACCAATTGTCACAGCCGATTCTGACTTCCAAGTCTTCAAATGTGCTGTGTTACCACAAAGGAAGTACTTGCTTCGACAGAAATACTGCTCCAGAAACCTTTCCAGAAAGTGTCGGCTGGCTGCCCAGGGCCCCAGGGAGAAGACTAACCAAGACGGGGGATCTTCTTCTCCTTGTTAGCTGCCCCCCAACTCATGGCACCCCAGGTATGACAGAGTAGAACTGCTCCATGAGGTCTCCTTGATGGTAACATCTGCGGAAGAGGCCCCAGCAGTGTGATAGTTAAACACCCTACTCCAAACTGAAAGGTCCTTGATTCAAATCCTCCAGTTGCTCTACGGGACAAAGATGTGACAGTCTGCTTCTGTAAAATATTTACGGCCTTGGAAACACTGAAAATCCGCTCTACTCTGTCCTATAGGGTGACTGTGAGTCAGAGTCGACTCAGCAACAATGGGGTTTTGGTCTAATATTATGGAAGCTGAGGCCAGGCCCTCCTTCCACAGCCCACTGATGGGGCCATGGCAGATTCTTAGGTTAGCAGCCAACTGCAAACTGCTTGCATTCCCAGGGTGCCTCAGACCTTCTTAGTGAGGCAAATGTAACAAGCAATTTACAGTGGGATTTTGTTTTAAAACAGCTAAGAATAGACAGTGTGAGCTCTGCTTCTAATAATATAAGTGAGGTAATTAGAAGTGTTGTGTGTCTGCTGCTGATGTTCTCTTTGCCTTCCATTTTGATATCAACTCCTTCCAGTCTAAACAAGTGTGGACTCTTTGGGGAAGCTCAATGTGGGCCTGGGTGGTATCTCATTAGGAGGTCCTGTGAAGTCCCCTTCTTCTGTCAACCCGATTCCCAGCTGGCCAGTCCAGTCCAAAAAACAGCGCTGACTTCCCTTATGGCCCAGAACCCAGGAAAGAGGCAAGTCCTGAAGAGGGATGTTTCTCCATAGGGTCACTTGAACTGTCAGACAGTGAAGAAAACTTCCCATGCAGCCTAGGTGTGCCTTTCTGAAGGTGGAAGGTTCTAGAAAGAAAAGAGTAAGAGGAGAACTCTAACTGGAGAGATATCCACTCTAGAAGGTCTGGTTTGGAAGGCAGCATGAACTCTAATCAAACTCAATACCTACCTGACTAGGAAAAGGAGAGAACCCACCAAGGGATCCTTCAGCCTCTACACTTGGAGAGGTAGCTATCTAGGCTTTGTTGGTATGTATGTTACGTGTCCCACAAAATTCCACATGAGCACGAGGGAACAGGCCACTCTGGGACTGATTTGAAAATATGAGTAACTGCAGAGATGAGGGGCATTTACAGGACACAAAACCTAATCTGACATCAAGCTGATTTCAACTCAGAGACCCCACAGGGCAGAGTAGAACTGCCCCATAGGATTTCCTAGACTGTAATTGCCACAAGTTCAAGTGGAAGTGGAAGAAAATTAGAGCAAATTCATGAGAGTCAAAGTATAACCCTGAGCGTATCCCCCCTGAGTTTAGAAACCATCTCAAGAATAGATTTGATGCATTGAACACCAATGAGTGAAAACCAGACAAGTCATACAATGACATCAAAGACATCATACATGAAGAAAGCAGAAGTTATTAAAAAGACAGGGAAGAAAAAAAGAGGGACAAAAATGGAAGTCAGAAGAGATTCTGAAGCTTGTTGTTGAAGGTCAAGTAGCTAAAGCAAAAGGAAGAAGTGGTGAAGTAAATGAGCTGAAGAGATTTCAAAGGGCAGCTTGAGAAGATAGACGGAAGTATTATAACGACAGCCTCAAGTGCCCAGAGCTGGAAAACAGAAAGGGAAAACACGCTCAGCATTTCTCAAGCTGAAAGAACTGAAGGAAAAATTCAAGCCAAGAGTTGTAATAGTGAAAGATTCTACAGGGAAAATATTCAATAATGTGGGAAGAAATACAAAAAGTCATTATATCCGAAAGACTTGGCCGATGTTCAGTCATTTCAAGAGGTAGCACGTGATGAAGAACTGGAAGCCCTGAAGGGAGACATCCGAGCTGCACTGCTGCACTGCAGGCAATGACGAAAAACAAAGCCGCAGGCGCTGATGGAACTCCAACTGGGACATTTCAACAAATGGCTGCAGTGCTGGAAGTGCTCACTCATCTGGGCCAAAACATTTGGAGGACAACTACTGGGCCAACCATATTTGTGCCCAATCCAGAGAAAAGTTATCAAACAATATCACTAACATCACACCTGGTAAAATTTTGCTGAAGATCATTCCAAAGGGTGAAGAGCAGGACATCAGCAGGGAACTGCCGGAAGTTCAGGCTGGATTCAGAAAAGGACGTGGAACCAGGGATACGCTGATGTCAGATGGCTCTTGGGTGAAAGCGGAGAAGGCCAGAAAGATGTTTACCTGTGTTTCACTGACAATGCAAAGGCATTCGACTGTGTGGATCATAACAAATTACAGCCAACCTTGCGAAGGATGTGAATTCCAGAACGTTTAGCTGTGCTCATGAGGAACCTGTACGTAGACCAGGAGGCAGTCATTCAAACAAAACGATACTACTGGTGTCATCAGGTGCCGTTGAGTAGGCTCTGACTCATAGGGACCCTGTAGGACACAGAGAAGCTACCTCATAGGGTTTCTGAGGACTGACTGGTAGATTGGAATTACCAGCTTGGTGGTTAGCAGTCAAGCTCTTTACCACCGTGCCACCAGGACCCCAAGGTAAGGGTTTAAAGCCAGGAAGCGAATGTGTCAAGGCTGCCCATTTCACCGTACTTACTGAGTCTGTACGCTGAGCAAATAATCAGAAAAGCTGGACTACATGAAGAAGAGTGGGGAACCAGGACTGGAGGAAGACTCATTACTAGGGTGTGACACGCAGATGGCACAACCTTGTTTGCTGAAAATTAAGAGGATTTGAGGCACTTACTGAAGCTGGTCAAAGACCACAGCCTGCTGTATGGCTTCCACCTCAATATAAGGGAAACAAAAATCCTCACACCTAGACCAATAAGTAACATCACGATAAACAGAGAAAATACTGAAGTAGTCAAGGATTTCCTTTTACTTGGGTCTACAATCAATGCCCATGAAAGCAGCAGTCAAGAAATCAAACAATGTAATGAAATGGGCAAACGTGCTGCAGAAGACCTCTTCTGAGTGTGAAAAGCAAAGATGTTACTCTGAGGACTAAGGTATGCCTGATCCAAGCTCTGGTGTTTTCCATCGTCTCTTAAGCATGTGCAAGTTGGAACTGATGCCTTTGAATTGTGCTGAAGAACACTGAACATCTTGTGGACTTCCAGAAGAACAAACAAGTCTGTCTTGGCAGAAGTACAGCCAGAGTGCTCCTTAGAAACAAAAATGGCAAGACTTCATCTCACCTCCTTTGGACATGTTATCAGGAAGGACCAGTTCCTGGAGAAGGACGTCGTTCCTGGTAGAGCAGAGGGTCAGTGAAAAAGAGGGAGCCCCTCAGCAGGATGGAGAACAACGACTGTGGGAAAGGCACAGGGCGAGGCAGAGTTTTGTTGCATGTGGGATTTCCATGACTTGGGATCAACTCGACGGCACCTAACTACAACCATCTCACAAATTGTGGACGTGTTGTCAGGAGGGACCAGTCCCTGGAGAAAGACACCGTGTTTGGTCAGGGAGGTCAGTGAGAAGCAGGAAGACCCTCCAGAAGGTGAGTGTACATGGTGGCTGCAACGTCGGGCTCAGACACAGTGGCTGTGAGGACAGGCAGCGCTTCATTCCGTCGTGCACAGGGCGGTCCACCGTGAGTGACAGCGGACTCGGTGGTGACTACTAGCAACGATAACAATCTTGACAGCAGGTCACCATGGCACCTTTCTCCCATGGAGTGGCTGGTGGGTTTGAACTGTGAAGGCTGGAGGTGTAAGTCCTCCTACAGGTGTGACTCAGACGAAAGCCCTAGCCACCTACTTCTGAAAAATCATCCACTGAAACCCCTGTGGCACATAGTCCTCCTCTGACACATAGGGTCCCCGGGAGCCAGAGTCGGCTTCACAGCAGCTGACTGGTCCCCGGTCCTTGAACTTTGTTATCAGGATCCAGTCTGCCAGGACTGTGATTTGCAAGAGGCTGAGAGAAGGTCACTTTCTGAACAGCAAACACATGCTGTGACCACTAGTTGTCCTGCTTCCTACACGACCCTAGGGTGTCCCCTACTCATGGGGCACAATGGAGCTTCCAAAAATGTCTGCCAGGAGAAGAGCAGCCTTGCCCTCCGATGAGGCTGCCACCCTCCTGCTGTCCATGGCCAGGATCCAGAGGCTTCCTGTGGAGGGAACATCACCAGTCGGTCATCTTCTGGTCTGTTTTCAGTCCTCACAGTGGCCCACAACCGTGGTACTGCTCAGATTTGATTGCGGGAAACATCCAGAACCTCCCTTCCAGAAAACCAAACATGGCTTTGGGTGCTGGAGAGACAGTGTGATTTAAAAATGCCCATTGAGCAGGGTTGCATAGTGGTTAAGGGCCACAGCTGCTAACCAAAAGATCAGCAGTTCAGATCCGCCAGGTGCTCCTTGGAAACTCTGTGGAGCAGCTCTGCTCCAGCCTGTTGGGTTGCTATGAGCTGGAATCGGCTCAGCAGCAGTGGGTTTTTTACTGAGCAGAGCCAGGTGGGATGACTCATGCCTCTCCTACAAAGGCAATGCTGACATGTGCTCTGAACGTGTCCCCAGCCCGGGTCACGTGGCCAAGCTGCTCTCTGAGGGGGACCCACTCAGAAGAAGATGGCTTATTTTTACCCTTTGCCAAAAACAGACACACAGACCAATTCTCCCCACTAAATAGCACACCCCCGGGCCTTGCCATTTCAGAAGGCTGCTGAGAAGTACAGCATGCAGAGTTCAAGTTAAACCACAGAGGGACAGGATGGGGCTGAGTTATAGAAACCGAATTAGACTCATTATCTAAGAAAAACCAAAGAACTGATGTTCTAAAGATACAGCCACGTTCTTCAGCAGCCACAGTCCCAGGCTGTGTATGTATTTATTCTTTTTAGTCAGCTGTACCTCTTAGGAGTGCTACAGTACTTGCTTCGAGGGACTAATTTCTGAGTGTAGTTGAAAATAGCCAGTGGCCTCTGGACAGCCAGGGGACAAGCAGAAGGACACCAGCTGACAGAAGAGACATGCGGGCCTGGTGACTGAGGGAGCCAGGGGTGGATTTAGGGTGAGATCTCTAATGACAGATGGCAAGTTTGCAGATGTAATAAACGGCCTTGAGAACAAGACACAGTTCTCGCAAGGAACCAATCATAAACAAGGTGACATCATGTTAATTAGATGACTGTAAATTAATTTCTGTTAATTGTCCCTGTTGTCCTGAGCCACCACCCATCTGTCATTTGCAGTACTGAGGTGGCTGGTATGTTGCTATGGTGTCAGAAGATATGCGACTGGTGTTTCAAATGTCAGCAGGATTCTGTACGGTTTTCCACAGGGTGTCCAGGTAGAGCTAGAGTAGGAAGACAGACCTGGCAATTTAGTTCTGAAAATAAGCTGAAGGAAACCTTTGGGATCACAGCAGACTGCTGTCTGATAGAAAGCTGGAGGATGAGTCCATCAGGTTGAGGAGCCACTCAAAATACACAGTGTCGGGATGCCCCAACCATCAAGACGGCATAGGACCATGCCATGTGTCATTCTGTTGTGCACGGAGCTTCTAAGAACCAGGGGATCATTCAATGGCAACAAACAATAACTGCATCAACGTTGTCCCGCGAAACACAAAAAATAGCAGAAGAGACATCTCAGTCACTTACTCGGGTAGAGAGAGCTAGGCTGTATCTCCACATCACAATATGGGATTAGGGAAACTGAGGCTCCCTGAGATGACACTGTCTGCCCTGCATTGCCCAGCAAAGGTGGGGCCTCGACACTCTCTCTTTCCTCCTGTTTTCAACAAGTTTCAACAGCAGGCTGAGAAGTGGCTCTCACTGCTGCAGGGTGTCACTGGAAGTGACCTTTGCAGGTAGAGGGGGCACGAGTGGAAGCAGGGAGAAAGGCATCTGCTTGGATCCCAGTGGGAAGGAAGCAGCTCAGGGTGGCCTCTCCCGGCGATCGCTCACAATCCAGGTGAACTCTGCTCTGACTCCCGCTCTGCAGAGGTGCTCATTGACGGCTTGGTGATGCCAAACAAGGGGAATATGTTCGCTCACACTTCTGGAGTCTAGAAGTCGGAATTCAGCGATGCTGTGCTCTCTCTGAAGGTTCTCGGGGACAATCCCTCCTTGTTGCCGCCAGCCCCTGGTAGCCGAGGTGCCCTTGGCTTGTGGTGACGTCATCCCAGCCTCTGTGTCTGTCTTCACATGGCCATCTCCCCTCTGAGATATCTGTGACTCTTCTCTTTATGAGGACACTTGTCATGCTGGATTTAAGCCTATCTGACACCAGTGTGACCTCGTTATAGAATAACGTCTCAAAGACTCTGTTTCCCATCAAGGTCAGCTTCACAGGTATGCAGGTGGGACTGCACCATACCTTTTGGGGAGACATACCTTGTCGTGGATTGAATTGTGTCCCCCTCTGAAAATACGTGTGGCAGGTTGGCTAGGCCATAATTCCTGGTATTGTGTGATATTCCTGTCTGTTGTAAATCCTGCCTCTCTGATTTTAATGACGGAGGAAGGGGGACAGTTGTGTTGGTGGGGCAGGACTCAATGTGTGAGACTGTTTTGTGCCTGGAGGCAGTCTCTTAAACCGTAAAGGAGAAAAGCAACAGAGATATTTGGGGGACCTCATTCTACCAAGAAGCAGTGCCAGGAGATGAGCTCATGCTTAGAATGGACCTGGGTTCTGTGTACGTCAGAAGCTGCCAGTCCAGGGGAAGATGGACAAGGACCTTCCTCTGAAGCCAACTGAGAAAGCTTTTCCCTGGAGCTGACATCCCGAATTTGGACCTTTAGCCTACTGCACTGTGACAAAATAAAATTTCTCTTTTGAAAGCCATCCACTGTGTTATTTCTGTTAGACCAGTACCAGACAGCTAAAATGGATTTCAACCCATAACAGAGACGTCGCAGTTTTGAACTTGGCTTACTCTGAGAGAAGAGCAGGCTCACGGGTGTGTTCAGGAGCTCACCTCCAGCAATTGCCCAAACAACAGCAGTGGGCGAGGGGCTCAGAGCCTGGAGAATCCCCGTCCCCTGCTAGGTCATACTGGCAGGGACCCTGCCTGCTCACCCCCAGCCATCGGTATCCTCTGGGAGGATGGGCCCCAATACTCAACAGATACAGGAATAAAGACTCCCCAGGGATCAGAAAGTCAGGGATGCTGGACGCCCACTGTGAGTGGGAGGAAGAAGAGCTGAATGCACCCCAAGTGTTGGAGATTCCTCAACCCTGAAATGGGAAGAATGGAAGAGTCTCAGCTTCTCTGGTCTTTTCCTTCCTATTTTGGGGTTCTTGTGTAACTCAAGGAAACCCTGGTGGCTACGTGGTTAGGGGCTACAGCTGCTAACCAAAGGTCAGTAATTTAAGCTGCCAGGCACTCCTAGGACACTATGGGGCAGTTCTACTCTGTCCTCTAGGGTCATTATGAGTTGAAATAGACTTGATGGCAATGCTTTGGGGCTTTGGAGGAGGGGCATAACGCAAAGATCAACTCACTTGGCTGCTAACTTGAAGGACGATAGCGTGGGACCACCCAGAGGCACTTGGAAGGAAAGCCTGGTGACCTACTTTCCAAAGCTCAGCTGTTGAAAACCCTGCAGAGCACAGCTCTCCTCTGACTCACGCAGGGTCACATGAATCAGAATCATGGCCACGCGGGGCTGGGTCACTAGGGCTTGGTGAGGGTCCCATAGGCGCCAATGTTGACTTCTCGGAAAAATAAAGAGGTGCTGGCAGGAAGGGGATAGACCTCAGGATTTCCTTCCAGGCAGCTGGCAGGTGAAGAAAGAGCTTCACTTTAGGAGACACTCTGCCAGGAACAGGGTGCAGGCATCCTGCTTCGGCCCTCCTGTTCTTCCCTCGGCCGCAGGAGAAGTAGCAGGTGGGACTCAAAACCCACAGCAGCCTGCAGAGCACCCCTAAAGGGAAAGGGGGCCAGCTCTCCAAATCACCCCCAAATCCCATCTTCTCCCGAGAGCTCCCTCTAGTGGTCCTCAGTCTCACTGGGCTCCCAAATCACAGTAAGCTGTTTTTAAAACCCTGGATGCTTGGACCTCAGAGGTTCTGACTACAGAGGGCCAGGGTGGAACCCCAGCCCAGAAAAGATTTTAAAAGCTCCTCCAGGAACTCTGAGGTGCCTCAGGATTGATAACCACTCGAATAATGTCTTCAGGGAGTGGTAGACAAGGTTAGTGGCTAACAAACTTTGGCATTTGAATCTACTCAGGGGGCCTCAGAGAAAAGGCCCAGCAATCTCGCTGCTGTCGCAGTCAGGTGTCATCAAGCTGGTTCTGACTCACAGCAACTCAACGCATAATAGGACAAAAGTCTGCCCAGTCCTGCGCCATGCTCACCATCGTTGGTATGCTTGAGCTCATTGTTGCAGCCATGGTGTCAATCCATCTTGTCAAGGGTCTTCCTCTTTGCCACTGACCTTCCACTCTACTCAGCATGATGTCCTTCCCTGGGGACTGATCCCTCCTGACAATATGTCCAAAAGAGGTGAGATGGAGTCTTGCCATCTTTTCTTCCAAGGAGCATCTGGTTGTGCTTCTTCTAGAACACATCTATTCGTTGTTTTGGCAGTCCAAGGGACATTCAACATTCTTCTCCAGCACCATCCACTTCTGAGAAATCAGCCATTGAAAGCCCTATGGAACAAAGTTCTACTGTGACACACACAAGGTCCCCAGAAGTCACAATCTACGCAGCAGCAAACTATCTAACCTATTTAGATCCCCATCAACTGAAAAGAAAAAAAAAAAAGCCCAAACCCATGGCTGTTGAGTCTATTGCAACTCATGGTGAAACCACCCCGTTTGGAGGTGAATAGCTCTTTGCAGGGTTTTCCATGGACTCAGTGGCAGGGGTTTTAACCATACAGAAGCCAATTTTCCACCGCTCTTCCACAGGCCACTGAGTGGGTTCAAACGGCCAACCTTTCAGTTAGTAGCTGGGGACAACCGTTTTTGCCACCCAAGGAAGGGGGCGAAAGGAACACTGTGGGCTTTGGAGTTGGCCAAGCGATGCGAGTATCTGGATAGTGAGAGTAGTAAGAGACAATAACACACCCCTGTACACGGAAACCCTGGTGGTGCAGTGGTTAAGTGCTCTCTGTGGCTGCTAACCAAAAGGTCAGCGGTTCAAACCCACCAGGCACTCCTTGGAAACTCCCTGGAGCAATTCTACTGTCTCCTAGAGGGTCACTGGGAGTTGAGATCAACTTGACCGCAGTGGGTTTGAGGTTTTTTTCCTTTGGTTTGGTATGAGATGGCTGGCATCTAGTGGGTACCAGTGAACAGCAGCTCAAAATGTGAAGGATTAATATTTGCATATAATATTTGCTATAAGTGACAATGGAGAACTAGGGGTGGGAAAACGAGGGTGACGCTTTCGCTGCCCTCCTCAGAGTCCAGCTGAGCTCATGGCCTCGACACCCAAAGGAGCATTCCAGCTGTCTGTTTTGCAATGACTAAAAGGTAAGGGACCAGCCTCGGAGGCTGGCTCTGAGCGCAGAATTCCTGTCTGGATCAGCGTGCTGGGCGAATGATTTCAGGGGCAAGTGGCCGTTAGCTTCCCCTCCCCCGCTGGCCCGCTGTTAGGCCCGGGGGCCGGGGTCTGCTCTGCCTCAAGGCTCATCTCCCTGAGGAGTGGGATCATGTCTGGTGCTGGAGGCCAGCTCCCCCCACCCCCATCTAAATGTGAACCCTATTTTCCCCCATAATTCCATTTTGCCATAGTAAGGGGACAGAGAGAAGATTAAGGGTTCCAGAAAAAGGATGACAGCTTTCCCTCTAAACTGAATCAGTGTTTTATCCTGCCATTTTCAGAGCTTCTCTCTGTCCCAGGTACCAGGGAGGTGACCACATTTCAAGTACGATGCTAACTCAGGTCTTCCCAATCATGCTCTTTCAGTCTTCCAGACACTGGGGCGCACACAGAGCAGCCCCTAAATGGACAAGCCTTCTTCCCCCTAACCTCCGTCACAATCCGGGTCTCTTTCCCTTCAGGAGATCTTCACCTAGAACTCTTCAGCTAGGAGGTTCTTTGTCTCCTTCATCAGAAATTAATGATGTGTGGGGAAACTTTTAGAGGTCCTGGGGAGCTTCAATTAATAGCAGACCCGCCCCGACCCTTCTGCAGAACAATCATCCTTTGAAAATGTGGCCGCTCACCACCGCCCGAGTCCGCCCGCTTTGTGCATTGGGGTTTCACATGTGAGTGTTTCTCAAATCAGGCCTTACTAGAGTCCCCCTCACCAGCTCCAAGACGGGGTCTGGAGATTGTCCACGGGGAGCAGTTGGCTGGTGGGGTGATGACAACTGCTACCTTGGGGTGGACTCTAAATCACAGCTAAACCCTGCAGCTAAAGGCATGTTCCCTTTCGGGCCCTTTCCACTTAAAAGTCTGCTTATATTTTGATTTCCAATGATAGGAGGAGGAAAATAGAAGCATCTGGAACTCATTACTGTCCCTTTATTCCACACCATAACTTTCAGAAAGCAAAACACGCAGGGAGAGGAAGTGGCGTCTGGAGAGCTAAGCCCTCACCCCAAGTCTCAACCCCATGTGTCTCTTGAGGCCATATTACAAAGGCATTGAGGGTGGAGCTTGTGGCAGAAACAGGGGCAGTGTGTGGGTTCCCGCAGAGAGGGAGCAGGGGAAGGAGTCTGCACGTTACTAGGGGCAGGGGGTCTCCGGCTGCCAGCTTCCTCTGTCTGGCCATTTCTAATGTTCAGCGCCTGACTCCCCAGCCCAAGACCTCAAGCCCACAAGGTCAAGCGTTCTCCTAGAACAGCTACGTGGACTTCCAGGTGTCTAGTTTCAGCAACCCAAGATTCTAGCTTCCACTGTGAGCAAACAAACTTGAAGACAAGTCAAGCCTGCATCACCTTCGATGCCACGGAGAAGACTGCACCGATTGCCACACGGTGGTGGCTCATGCTGATGGCAGTTCTCGTTACCATCACGGCTTGCAAGTTGCTATGGTGATGAAAGATATGTTACCAGTATTTCAAATACCTGGAGGGTTGCTCTCGGTGGGTGAGTTTCGGTAGATCTCCCAGACTAAGAGTAGGAAGACGGGCCTGGTGATCCACTTCCAAAAAGAAAACCCTGCGGATCACGACAGAATATTATCTGACAGACTGTTTGAAGATGAGCTCTGTGATTGAAGGCACTCAGGTGCACAGCAGCCACAGCAATGGACCAGTGACCACAGAGATGAGGCAGGACAGGGCAGAGTTTTGTTCTGTTGTGCACGGGGTCACCGTTAGTCAGCACTGGCTCAGTGTGTTGGGGGGCATGATGTCTACAAGAGAGGAGAAAACGATTTTCTTGCCCACAGGGCAACTTGGAGAGGAGATGTCTTTCAATCTGGTTTATGTGGAGTCCGGGCCTTCAGTGAGCTTGTCGCTGAGTGAGCCCTGTGGGTTGGTTTCCTATCACTGCTGTAACCAAGTATCACAGTCCTAGATGTCTGAAACGGCACAAGTCTACTGTCCTACTGCTCTTCAGATTAGATGTTCAACATGGATCTTGCTGGGCTAAAATCAGGGTGATGGCAAGGCTGGATTCGTTTCAGGAGGCTGGGCGCAGGGGGAGGGAGGAGGGAGAATCAGTGTCTCGCCTTTCCAGTGTCTAACGGCTGCCTGCATTCCTTCACTCCTGGTCCCATCTTCCAACTTTGAAGCAGGGACAGCGCCCCCATTGCCTCCTTCTGGCTGTCTTCTCCCTCACCCTTTCACTCTTAAGGACTCCAGGAAGTCCACCAGGGGCTCCTTGGAAATCTCAAGGGGTAGCTCTACTCTATCCCATAGGGTGTCTGTGAGTTCCAATCCACTCCAGGGCAGCAGGTTTTGGTGTGATCACGTTGGACCCACTTGGACGACTTAGCACAATCTTCCTGTTTTAAAGGCAGCTGATTGGGAACTTGCATTCCATCTGCAGCTTTAATTTCTCTTTGTCACAAAATGTAACACATTAATGGGTTCCCCGGGGGCTATTATTCTGCCGACCACAGAGGCTCTAATGGTAGAGAGGACTTTATCACTTCTCTCAAGGAGACCTTTCTGCAAAGCCTTCCTTCATGATGCGAACAGGATTTATAATCCCCTTTGTACTACCATCACAATCTTCGCACTTTATAAATGCCTCTTTCATGGCATTTAACACGTGAATACCAGTGTTTTGTATCGTGTCGGCATATAACACGTGACATTTTGCATTTTAATAATCATGCCTTTATTTCAATGTACACCTGAAAAGCATAAGTAACATACCAAACCCAAGATGTAATCTTTCCCCTTAAACTAAATTTATTTCAGGTTTTAAAGAGTGAGTCTTAGGCAAGGGGCAAATTAACAGATCATGTTGTATACTGTACCAGGGCATAAGAAAAAAAGAAAAAACATTAAATAGGTGGTATCTGAGTGATTGAAACAGGAAAAACTCTCCCAGAGTTCATGTTTTCCAGAGAAGCTACAAGTTCCTGGAAGGCAGAGAGCTGTTCTCCTCCTACCCCTGTGTCCAGGGATCCCAGCAAAGTTTCAGCACAAAACAGGTGCTTGATAAATACTTGTAGACTCTATAAAACACTACTTAAACTCCTAACCTCTCTGTTTTTCTTGGTGACCTAGTGGTTACATGCTACAGCTGCTCACCAGAAGGTCAGGGGTTCAAATCTCCCAGGTGCTCCTTGGAAACTCTGGGGCAGTTCTACGCTGTCATGTAGGGCCACTGTGATTCAGCATTGTCTTGAAAGCACTGGGTTTTGGGGTTTCGTCTCTGCCTTCCTTACTCTTTGAAGGTAGAAACTGTGCTTATTAACTTTGTATTCCCAGAACCTAGCAACTGCAAAAGCACAGACACTCCAGTGTTTCCTGAATGTATTAAGAAGACCTGAGCTGTGGTTTTAAGCTGTGATTCAGATGTAGACCTCTTAGATTAATTTCACACTACAAAATGTAGCTGAAGGGACAGTCTTGCAGTCATAGTTTAAACCAGTTATTTTAATGAAATGCTATAATGAGGATTCTGTAGGTAATAATATACTACTGTATAAATATCATTTTTATTATGATTAAGCAAAAGTATACAACCCAAATTAAATTGGCATGCCTGCCTATCTGCAGCTCCTTCTGTTCTCCTTGCCCATTGACAATACACTCCTCTCTTTCATTCTATGTTATATCCGCTTAAGAATCTTCTGTCCCCTGCACTCCACCTCTACTCCAAATATCAAATTGAAAGTTATTTTTTTTCTTTTATTTATTAATTTTTTAAGTTGTACTTTAGACGAAGGTTTATAAAACAAGCTAGTTTCTCATTAAACGGTTAGGACATATATTGTTTTATGCCATTGGTTAACAAACCCACGACATGTCAACACTCTCCCTTCTCAATCTTGGATTCCCTATTACCAGCTTTCCTGTCCTCTCCTTCCTTTTAGTCCTTGCCCCTGGGCTGGTGTGTCCCTTTAGTCCTGTTTTGCTGTATGGATCTGTCCAACATTTGGCTGAAGGGTGAACCTCAAGAGTGATTTCATTACTGAGCTGAAAGGGTGGCCAGGGGCCGTACTCTCAGGGTTTCTCCAGGCTCTGTTAGGTCAGTAAATCTGATCTTTTTTTGTGAGTTTGAATTTTATCCTACATTTTTCTCCAGCTCTGTCAGGAGAGGTATTACAATCCCTGTCAGAGCTGTCAGCAATGATAGCTGGGCACCATCTAGTTGTACTGGACCGTGGTAGATATCATCTATGAATCCTTTGGAATCATCTTTCCCTTAGCATTTTGCACTGCCATTGTATCAGTTATGACTCATAGACACCCTGTAGGGCAGAGTCAAATTGCCCCATAGAGTTTCCAAGGGGCACCTGGGGGATTTGAACTGCTAGCTTTCTGGTTAGCAGTCGTAGCACCTAACCACTACACCGCGAAGGTTTCTGGTCAAAGACTTAAGACATCTAGAAATCAAGGAAGGGACAAGGGAGCGGTTTCTCTGTTATCCTGAATGACCTAACAGCAACGTTTTTGCTTACTGATGTGATCATTTTGGGTTATGTCAGCCTATCAGCCTTCGTTGCTATCAGAGGACACCACAGTGGTGCCATTGAAGTGGAAGCTGAGAATGTCACCACCTGCTTGAGCTTCTCATACTAATAAACCAACAGAAGAGGCCGCAGTCACTGTGCTGGTGAGTACAACTGATTCTGACTGTCAGGTGGAAATTGGGTGGCTACCACACAAAGGACACAGAAGGAAGCAGGTCTGGAATACAAGATGTCGGGGACAGCACGAGCACTCCACGTCCTGTGATAAAAGCTAATAGAGCACTCCACGTCCTGTGATAAAAGCTAGTAGAAAACTACAGTTCAGTTCAAGCAGGACTGCAGTAGCACAGGCCCTCAGGAACACTGGGGTGGGTCACTCCACCAGGCTGGGGATCTTGTCCACCTGAGGCCCTTGCTGAGAACAAAGAGGACGGTACCTGGGCAGTAAAAGAAGTGATAAATACAAAGACTGACAATTAAGTTTGAGAACTCATTGCACAAAAAGTGCTGCATACCTCATGTAGAATATCACTATAGTCACCTTCGAAGGACTCCCTTGGGGAAGTTACGTGCTGATACCGGTGCCTAGTCTGCCCTTCAAAGCCATTCTGGAACTCTTTCTGGAATGGCCACTGGAGCTGTTGTCGTATTACCCTTAATATCCTGAATGTCATCCAAATGTCTTCCTTTCAACGTTTTTTATATCTTCAGGTAAAGAAAGAAGTCACTGGGAGCCAGATCAGGTAAGCAAGGAGAGGGTGCCAAACCAATTCTTTGTTTACTGGCCAAAAACTCCCTCACAGAAGACTAGATAATTAAGTTGGTGAACTTGCCACCACACCACTGTGAGCAACGGCCATTCCAGAAAGTTCTAAAATTGCTTTGAAGGGTGGACTAGGCACTGGCATCAGCACATAGCTTCCCAAGGGGAGTGCTTTGAAGGTGACCATGGTGACGTTCAGCAGTCAGGTATGTAGCACTTAGAACAATTAAGTTCACGGACTTAATCATCATACCTCATACCAACTACATGATCAGGTTAAGAAATGAAGACTTCAGTTGTCAGGAGGCTTTTGAAAGTGAGACTAAGCTATAAAAGCAACAAACACCACCCACTGGTGGACAGCTGAGACACCGTGCATCCTCCTGTGGAGACGGTTAGTGCGTATTCTGCTAACTGAGGACAGTTGTGTGTCGGGTTAGGTGAAAGTGTTTTTTCCATTCTCTTTATTTGGAAGTAACGGTTAAATGAGGTGTGCATATTTATTGAATTGATAAAGGGTAGACTGTGCTGGATCATTCTGCTCACAAATTGGTTAAGTGGGAAACTTCACATCCAGAACCTTCTTTCCTGTACAGTCATGTTAATATTGGCCAAGGGGAGAACTTGAAAGGAAGGCTGAAGTAAAGCAGCTGCCGTTACTCTCAGAAGGACATCGTGATTCCGCGCAGACCCAGCGGACACAGGAGCCTGGTGTCCTCGCTCTCCTGCCCTCCACATTCAGCTCACCTTCCCAGCTGTAGGTCTTACCAACCACAGCAGCCCATGGCTCACCAGCAGACTCGCAGGGGCAGGGCTGCTTCACTGGCAGTGACACTTGGGATCAGCTTCCCACAAACACCTTCAGGTGACTTCTTGTGTATTGAGGGAACTCCATTGCTAGCGCAGAGCTGCAGGCAGGTAGTTCTTAATAAACGTTTTCAAACAAATAGGTGTTGTGTTGGTGTTGCTGCTGTTAGCAGCTACTGAGTGGACCCGGACTCACAATGACCCCGTGTGCTGTGGAATGAATGCTGCACGATCCTGTGCCGTCCTTGTGGTTGCCCTGGTAGGATCCGTACCATTTTCATTGGCTGCCTTTGGGGCATAAGTCGCCAGGCCTTTTGTCCTGGTTTCAAAGCTCTGCTGAAATCTGTCTAGCATCCTACCAACACACAAGCTTCCGCTGACAGGTGAATGATGGCCATGCGTGAAGTGTCCTGGCCAGGAACTAAACTCAGGACTTCCACATGGAAGGTAAGAAAACTGACATTGAGGAAGGTTAAGAAATGTCTGAAAAGATTATCAGGCTCATCAGAAGCAAAACTAGCATCAAGACTCAATTTCCCTGACTCGAAATATCTGTACTTTCCGGTACATTATATCACTTCTAAATAATATTTTAGCCTCTTTCCTTTTACCTTGGTACATTGTTTTAAGTAAGATGGATCACCAGCAGCTCTGCTGGAGATGCTCGAAAAAACCCGCCATGGTTCTGCTCTGTGTGTGCAGTCTGACCTGGAAACGTGGCCTCGATGTGTGCCACCAGTGTCTCCACAAGTCCATGATGGATATGACCAGGAATAAAGGAAGGAGGGAGGGAGAAATGGAGAGAAGGAGGAAGGAAGGGGGAAGGGAGGGAGGAGTAAATAAATTAATGAATGAATATATACATAATAGATAGACGAATGAACAAATAGACAGAGAGAGAGAGACAAAAACCTGTTGAATCTATTCCACCTCATAGTGACCCTACAGGACAGAGTAGAACTGCCCCATAGGGTTTCCAAGAAGCAGCTGGAGGATTTAAACTACCAACCTTTTGATTAGCAGCCATTGCATTTAACCACTATGTCACCTAGGTTTCCATCAGTATATGACAAATACTCGTGCCATCAAGTTGGAATAAGTGATCTTCCTTGAATGGATTCTTCAAGATATCTACCCAACAACAACAAAAATGAAAACTCTTTGTACCAAAAAGAATCTTGAATTAAAAATAATAATAGAATTTCAAATTCCAGATAGTCTTCTAGATATTTTATACATGGTGTTTCTAAGTCACTCACCAACATTTAGATGAACGTGGTATTATCCTGCTGTCCATACTGAATAATAACTGAAGCGCAGACATTTCTGGAACATCTCCAAAGCCATCCAGGGAATAAGTGGCCTGGGATTTGAACCAAGTCAACCTGCCTCCAGAGTTACCTTGACCTGCTCATCTGCTGCCTTGACTTTCAAAGAGGATTGAGGGATTCTCCCTCCTTAGAGACCCCTAAGGGCTCCTCATCACCAAATCCCTTAGCGCATTCCATGAGGCTGTGACTCCCTTCCCTGGCCTCACTTCCCACTTTCCCACCATGCCTCATGCTCCAGGCCTGATGAGCACCTGACAGGTTCCCTAAAGGACACTCTATGCCTCCTCTGTCTTCACGTGTTGTCATGAATTGAATTGAGTCCCCCTCCCCAAAAAAATATGTGTAGCCATGTAGCTGGGCCAGGATTCTGATTATTTTGTGATTGTTCTCCATTTTGTGATTTTCCTGTGCTGTATGTTAAAGGATTAGGATGGGACTGTAAATCCCTTTATAAGATCACCTCCCTGCTCCACTGTAAAGGGAGTTTCCTGGGAGTGTGGCTTGGTTCACCCTTCATCCCTTCATCTTACAAGAGATAAAAGGAAAGAGAAAGAAGCAGAGAATTGGGAACCTCACACCATCAAGAAAGCAGCACCGGGAGAAGAGCGTGTCCTTCAGACCTGAGGTTCCTACACCAAGATGCTCCCTGGACAAAGACTGATGCAATATCAGACTTTCCTCCAGAGCCTACTAGGGAGAAAGCCTTCTCCTGGAGCAGGTATCCTGAATTTGGACTTGCAGCCTACTGGACTGTGTACGAATAAATCTTCCTTTGTTAAAGCCATCCACTTGGTGATATTTCTGTTAGAGCATCGCTAGCTGACTAAAACATCTGTGCTCTTCCTCATGCTTAGAATTTCTTCCTCCTCCAACCTGTTACTCACCCTGTAGAGGGGAAAGAGACCTTATTCATCTTTCAACCCTAAGTTGAACTCCTAACGCTATGAAACAAAGCTTCTCAGACCCAACCAAGTCATTCTGTCCTCCTCGCTCTGTGCACTCAATGTTCATAGCACATATGTCTGCTATTACACTGATCCTACCAAAGTGACATCATTAATTTACAGCTAAGATGTCATCTTAAAGACTGAAGTGTGCCTGACTCAAGCCATGGTATTTTCAATCATATCATATGCATGTAAAAGCTGGACAGTGAACAAAGAAGAACTCATCTTTGAATCATGGTGTTGGAGAAGAATATCGAACATACCATGGGCTGTCAACAAACAGATCTGTTCTGGAAGAAGTTTAGCCAGAGTGCTTCTTGGAAGCAAGGATGGTGAGACTGTGTCTTACATAGTTTGGGTATATTGTTATGTGGGATCAATCACTGCAGAAAGACATTGTTTCAGTCATCTAGTACTGCTGTAACAGAAATACAACAAAGGGGATGGCTTTAACAAAGAAAAGTTTATTCTGACACAGTCCAGTAGGCTACAAGTCCAAATTCAGGATGTCCACCCCAGGGGAAGGCTTTCCCCCTTGTTGGCTCTGGAGGAAAGTCCTTGTGTTGTATCAGTCTTTGTCCAGGGAGCATCTTGGTGCAGGAACCTCAGGTCTGAAGGACACGCTCTTTTCCCTGTGCTGCTTTCTTGATGGTGTGAGGTTTCCAGTTCTCTGCCTGCTTCCCTTTCATTTTATCTCTCATAGGATGAAAGGATAAAGGGCGGGCCAAGCCACACTCCAGGGAAGCTCCCTTTACAGCAGAAGCAGGGTGGCAATTCTATGAAGGGATTGACAGTGCCCCCTAACACTCTCTAACATAATCCCCTCTGTTAACCACATGTGGAGATTAGGATTTACAGCATCAGGAAATCACAAAACGAGGGCAATCACAGAATACAGGAAATCCTGGCCCAGTCAAACTACTACACATATTTGGGGGGGGGATACAATTCGATCTATGAGAGATATCATGATTGGTAGAGTGCAGGGTCAGCGAGGAGCTGCATTGACAGCTTGGCGGCAGCAACGGGCTCCAGCGTAACAGTGATTGTGACCATGGCACAAGACTAGGCAGTGCTTCGTTCTGTCATGCGCAGGGTCGCTACGAGTCAGAACCAACCTGACAACGCTAACACTACAGGTAGGTCACCATGAGTCAGAGTCAACTCGATGGCAATGGCTTTGGTTTGGTTTTTGGTTACTCTCTAATCAAACACTGAACTCCTCCAGGTGTTTCCTTCATCTCTGTACCCACCACACCAACTGCAGTGCCTGGTGCCTCACCGGTGTTCCAGAACAAGTGGGTAAATGAGGGACTAAATAAGTGACCAAATATAGAAGATATATAATAATCTCCAGTGAAGGGACATAAGGCTTCTAAAATGAGCCAGACACTGCCTCCACGCTCCTGTCCCCGAGGCCAAGGGCACGTGTCAACCTCTCCAGTAGTTTTACATCTTCCTATTATATATTGGAGTTGTACAAGATTTCATTTTACTCGGATCAATACCTATAGAAGCACCAGTTTGAAAAAATCAAATCATGCGTTTCATTAAGCAAATCTGCTGCAAAAGAACTCTTTTAAGTGTTAAACAGCAAAAGATGTTATTTCAAGTACTAAGGTAAACCTGACCCAAGTCATGGTGTTTTCAATCACGTCATATGTATGCGAAAGCTGAATAAGAAATAAAGAAGATGAAAGAAGAACTGATGCCTTCAAATTATAGTACTGGGAAAGAGTACTGAAGATACCACGGACTACCAGAAGAACGAACAGGTCTTGGAAGACGTACAAGCAGAACGCTTCTTAGAAGCAAGGATGGGGAGACTACATCTCACTTCGGACTTGTTATCAGGAGGGACCAGTCCCTAAGAAGGACATCGGGTTTGGTAAAGTAGCCGGTCAGTCAAAAGGAGGAAGACTCCCACAGAAATGGACTGCAGCGACAGCATCAAGCTTAACAACAGCTGTGAGGACGGCACAGGGCAGGGCAGTGCTGTGTTCTGTTGTACAGAGTCGCTGTGAGTCGGAACCATCTAAACAGCATGTAACAGCAGCAACACTGCACGAATCTTGCTGGATGCAGCGTGGATGGATTCAGCGTGCTGGATGAGTGATGCCAGAAGCCTGGGAGTGAGGAGCTGGCTTGATCTCAGTATCTAAGTCCGTTAATGAGCCTGAAATCCAGCCAAGACTCTTCTGTCATTTTTCAAAGCAAATGCCGGAAAACTTTGATCACGAAGTATCCTAAAGACAGTTATCTATTCCACAAGGTATTTTCATCAGTTCTGTATAAAAGAATCAGATATGTGGTTTAATCCCTCTTTCCTTTTGCTGTCCCTGTGAAATACAAAGCAGAGTGGGGATCTGGCAGGTAACCAATTAACTTGATTGTTGTAAACAGTCAAATTTGATAACTAATGATCATGTTTGCCAAATCTGCACCTCACTTTTTGCTCGGTAGATAAAGCTCTGTGGCTACAGATATATTTGCAAATGAATCACCCAGTTCTTCTGATGAATCCGTCTCAGGTCTTCCATTATCCCTTCTGGCTCTTCTCTATCACCTGAAAAAACAGCAGAGAAAGTGGAATTTTCCCAGCACTGGGGAGTTACACGCACACCGGGTTCTGGAAGAAATCCGTGGCCTCCAGGCTGGCAGATCAGGCCAGGCTGAGAGTCCAGCTCTGCCTGTCCTTTCTTCATCAGCTCCCAACAAGTAACTGCTCCATCGGCTCTCAAGCTACACGAGCCAAGAGTAGCAGAGACCCCCACCTGCAAGCCACAAGCAGCATGGGACTTTGTTTTAGTCCTGTAGTACAGCTCTAACAGAAATATCACATAGGGGATGGCTTTAAAAAGAAAAGTTTATTCTCATGCAGTGGAGTAGGCTACGGGTACAAATTCAGCTTGTCTACTCCAGGGGAAAGACTTCCCCCCGTCGGCTCTAGAGGAAGCTCCTTGTATTGCATCAGTCTTTGTTCAGAGAGCATCTTGGCACAGGAGCCTCAGATCTGAAGGCCGTGCTCTAATCCAGGTGCTGTTTTCTTGATGGTGTGAGGTTTCCAATTCTCTGCTTGCTTCCCTTTCCTTTTATCTGTTATAGGATGAAAGGATAAAGGGTGGTGTAAGCCACACTCCAGGGAAACTCCCTTTACAGTGGAGCATGGAGGTGATCTTATGAAGAGATTTACAGTCCCACCCTGATCCTCTTTAATGTACAACATGGAAAATCACAAAATGGAGGACAATCATAAAATGTTGAGAATCCTGGCCCAGCCACATGGCTACACACATTTTTGGGGGGACACAGTTAATCCATGACAGACTTATTGAAGAATTGATGTCCTTCCTCATTGGATGGTGAATCAAGTTGCCATCAAGTTGATTCCAACTCATGGTGACTCCATGTCCATCAGGGCAGAACTGTACTCCACAGAACCTTCAACGATTTTTTTTGTTTGTTTGTTTTGAATAGATTGCTGAGTCTTTCTTCCAAGACACCTCTGGGTGGGCTGGAACCACCAACCTTTCAGTTAGCAGCTGAGATCATTAACTGTTTGTGCTACCCAAGAACTCCCTTTGGGTGGCTCCTTCCTGCCATTTTGCATGGTAGGATAAAGCCACATTTGTTGCTTTCCAAGGTTCTTTTTGGCCACTGTTGAGTACATACAAGGTTAAGTGTCAGGGATTGAATTGTGTTCCCCAAATAATTTGTGTAGCAATTTGGCTAGGCTGTAATTCCTGGTGTTGTGTGATGTCCCTCCATGTTGGAATTCCTGCCTCTGTGACGTTAATGAGGGTAAATGGACTGCAGCAGAGCTGGTGGGCAGGACTTAATGTGTGGGACTGTATTGTGAATAGGGGCCTCTTGGATAAAGAAGAAAGGCAGGCAGACTGCGCTTTAGGGAACCTCCTTCCACTATGAAAGCAGCACAGAGAGCAGAGAGTTGTCCTTTGGAACTGATGTTCCTGCTCCAGGGTGCTCTCGTTGAATCTGGACTCTTAGCCTACAGGACTGTGATAATTTCTTGTATCAAGTTTGAATTTGTAACTTAATGAACTATGACAAGGAAACCTTCTTGGCATAATGGTTAAGCACTTCATCTGCTAACCAAAAGGTGAAGAGCTCGAATCCGCCAGGTGCTCCTTGGAAACTCCATGAAGGAATTCTACTCTCTCCTTCACTGTCGATAAGAGTTGGAATCTATTTGAAAGCACTGGGTTTAGATTTTGAGGTTTGGACTGGGACAAAATAAAATTTCTCTTTTTGACACCATCCACTTATGGTATTTCTGTTAAAGTAGTACTAGATGACTAAAACGTTGAGTGACACCACTTTGCCATTTCTAGGTTAAAGCTCAGAGGTCCAAAAGAGGTGGACTTTCACAATGGGAAGCTGGTGTATGCGGAGGGGTTGATTTTAAGGACAAACAATAAGCAGTGTGTGGTGCCCTGCGTGGATTTCAAACCATTGCTGTGGGGCTCTGGGCTCAGGGTTAGAGGGAGCCGCAGGGCTATTACCAGCTCTTCTACACCGCAGTCACATCCAGTGACTGGTATTAGAGGACTGAGGAATTCTCATCCTTTTCAAGAAGCACATTCTCAATTGTCAAGGGTGTACCATACACCATATTGAATTCTTGCTAAGAATTAAGGGAAAAAATCCTTTTAGTGAGCACCTACTTCATCCCCTGTGTTGTTCCGGGTGCTACAGACACAACAATGAACAAGACAACTCACAATCTAGTAAAGAGAGATTAGTGCTTCCTGGAGAATGAATCTGGCCCATTGAGTCCTCTCAGCAGCTGACTGGTAGAAGGGGAAGACCTGACTGCAATGTCTGTAGGATGTGAGTACAGCCCACTGAGAAGGAGGGAGGGCTGAACTCTGAGAATCAGGGGGAGCCACTCCAGCCACCCACACTGCTGACCTGTAATGGCCTTAGAGGTAACATCAGCATCAACACAGAACCTCAGGCTGGAGAAAGCAGTCAGACTCTGGCATGCGTTGTAAGTTGTAACAAAAGGGTGGTGAGGATAACGGGAATTTTCCAATCTTGGGACCTGTCATGGATTAAACTGCCTCCCTGGAATATATGTGTCAATCCGGCCCAGCCACAATTCCCGGTTTTGTGTGGCTGTCCCATTTTGTGATCTGATGTGATGATGTGTTGTGAATCCCAGCCTTGACACCTGCGGTTCATTGGGCAGACTCTACTTTCAGGAAGCAGCTCTTCCCCAGTTGTCTTCCGAGTGCCTTCCAACCTGGGCACTTATCTCCTGGCACTGTATTAGACAATGTTTCGCTGCTATTTATAAGATTTTTGCTGGTTAATCCTTTTCAGAAGTGGACTGCCAGATCCTTCTTCCTAGTCTGGAAGCTCAGCTGAAACTTGTCTATCATGGGTGACCCTGCTGGTACCTGGGTACCAGTGACATAGCTTATGGCATCACAGCAACACACAAACTCCGACGGTCCTACAAGTTGGTGGACATGGTATTTTCAATTTCATCACATGCATGTGAAAGCTGGGCAATGAACAGAAGAACAGATGTCTTGCATTGTGGTGTGGGGGCAGAATATTGAATATACCACACACCGCCAAAGGAATGAACAGATCTGCCATGGGTGAAGTGCAACCAGTATGCTCCTTAGAGCCAAGAATGATAACACTGCATCTCACATACTTTGGATATGTTGCCAGGAAGAGTCATTCCTTGGAGAAGGACATCATGTTTGGTAAAGTAGAAGGTCAGCAAAAAAGAGGAAGACCCTCGACGAGACGGATTGACACAGTGGCTGCAACCATGGGCTCAAGTGTAACAACCACTGTGGGTATGCCATAGGACCAGACAGGGTTTCATTCTCCTGTATATAGGGTTGCTATGAGTCGGATCGGCTCCAACTTGATGGCACTTGGATCTTGGCTATGAGTCAGATCCGACTTGATGGCCCTTGGCTGGCTGGAAGTGAATTATCCATTGCATTAGCAGACATACTAGGTTACATTAATGAAGTTTAGGTTGGGTGCACCGCTCTTGTTTGGGTCACAGCTTTTATCTGACAAGAGCTAAAAGAAGTGAGAAGTGAACAGAAGAGAAGGACCTCCCATAGACCTGAGGTCTCTGCACTGAGAACCTCCTAGACCCCAGGGAAGGTTGATGCCACCACACAGGGAAATCTCCAAGGAGTGTTGGGCCCACAGAATTGAAAGCTGACAAGGGCCTTCCCCAAGATCCAACAGAGAGATAGACCTTTCTCTAGAGAGGGATTCCTGAATTCAAACTTCTAGTTTTCTAAACTGCTAGAAAATAAACTTCGGTTTTCTGAAGCCACTTACTTGTGGTATTTATGTTAGACTAGCGCTAGATGACTAAGATAAGCCAAAGAGTAGAGAGACATTGGGCCTTTTGCTCAGCATTTTGGCAGTCCACAGGAGGTCAGGAATAGAAGGACATGGAAAGAGAAAGGATGAAATTGAAACTCCTGGTCAATCTCTGTGCGTTGCTCGGTCTGTCATTCCCCCGGGTTATCCGTCTGCTGTTGCAATGAAATAAATCGACACAATAGCCACATTAATGGGCTCAAACACGCTAATCACTGTTAGGACAGCACAGAGCTGGGCAACACCTCTTTCTGTTACACATGACAGCTTCTAGAGGCAGCAAAGGTGTCAGAAGGAATAACCACGTGACCTCAGAGACAAGTATTGTGTAATCTCACTTCTATGAAACACCTGAAACAGGTAAACATAAAGAACCAAGTTCTTATTAAGAATCAAACACTTTTGCTCATCCGAAGACTTTATTAATAGAATTAAAAGAACACCTACAGAATGGGAAAAAATATTTGGCAACTCTATGTCAGACCAATGCCTGATCTCCATAATCTATAAGATACTACAAAATATCAATAAGAAGAAGATAAATCATCCAATTAAACAATGGGCAAAGGAGATGGACAGGCATTTCTCTAAAGAGGAGATCCAGGCAGCCAAAAAACACATGCGGACATGTTCACGATCTTTAGTTATTAAAGAAATTCAAATCAAGACGACAATGAGATACCATTTCACCCCAACAAGGTTGGCCATGATCCAAAAAACACAAAACAACAAATGCTGGATAGGCTGTGGAGAAAGTGTAACCCTCCTACACTGTTGATGGGATTGCAAAATGGTCCAGCCTCTTTGGAAAGCAATCTGGCACTTCCTTAAAAAAATGGATATTGATATACCATTCGACCTAGTAATTCCACTGCTTGGAATATACCCTACAGAATCAAGGCCTTTCACACCAACAGACACATGCACAAGAATGTTTACTGCAGCACAGTCCATGATAGCAAAAAGATGGAATCAACCCAGATGCCCAACAACAGAAGAATGGATAGGTAAACTATGGTATATATACTCAATGGAGCACTAAGCAATGATAAAGAATAACAATGATTCCAGGAAACATCTCATGACCTGGTTTCAACTGGAAGACATTTTGTTGAGTGAAAGTAGTCAGTGACAAAAGGACAAATATTGTATGAGACCTCTACAATAAGATCTCAAAAACAGACTTGTGTATAGAAGAAAAGACTCTTTGACAGCTGCAAGGGAGGGGAGGGAGGGAGGGCGAGGGGGAGAGGGTTTAGAATAGATAGTTGGTAGAAATCTGGTTGGGTGAAATCGGTGATAGCACACATTAGAAACAAGAATGATATTAAGTGGACTTCAGCATAACTTGAATACTCCTTCCATCTTAACCCAATATTGCAAGGATAGAGTAGGTGGTGCAGGGGACTATGCTCTTAGGCGAAATCGAGGCCAGTTGGCACAACTAGCATTTTGCTAAGAGGGCTCTCTGCACCCCACACTGGTGAGTAGTGTCTGGGGTCTTAAAAGCTGCCAAGCTGCCATCCAAGGGCACAGCAAATGGTCCCAACTCAGCAGGAAAAGATGCTCACCCAGGACCAAAATGACATGGGGTAAAGACAACCCAGAAGATAGGGAGACCCACATTAGTGGGTGCCTACATCAACTTGGGACC
Source organism: Heterohyrax brucei (assembly GCA_028571685.1). NCBI lineage: Eukaryota > Metazoa > Chordata > Mammalia > Hyracoidea > Procaviidae > Heterohyrax > Heterohyrax brucei. The sequence goes on along the minus strand of CM053148.1, from coordinate 78,331,887 downwards.
AGAAGAACCAGATGGTGCCCAGCCACCATCAGTGATGGCAGCAATGGAGCTCACTAAGTTGAGTCTCACTGGCAACACAAGAATAAAAAGGGGTGCACCCCGAGATCTCCACTGAAAGACCTCAGTTGATGGTCCAGCGGTTTCAGGGTTCCCCTGGGAGCATGGCCCCTGGCCCTGATGCTGCCCTTGCCCATAAACCATAATGAATTTTCACTCTTCGGACACGAATGGATTGGACTCGGTGATGCAGAGTGACCATATATTGAATGCACTTTATGGTTCTATGCATCTATAGGATGTCATCCTGCTGACCTCTGGCTGGAGGAAGGAGAGTGGGTGGAGAGGAGGGGAAAGGAGACTGTTGGGAGAATGAGACACATATGGAGCAGAGAGGAATAGTGTGCTGTCACCGGACAGGGAGAGCAGTGGAAACTACATATAGGTGGACATGTAAATTTATACGGGATGTACATTTTCACTCAGTCATAGTAAATTAATTAATTAATTAATTAAAAGAGAGGGGAAAGAAAAAGAACCAAGTTCATTAGTGATTACCAAGGGTGGGAGGGAGGGGGAAAAGGAGAGTCATTGGTTAGGGAGCAGTGGATTGATGGAAAATTTTGTCAGCTGTTGTTGGTAATGATTCCACAACACAACTGGTGTAATTGGTGTCCCAAAATCATACACATTAAAAAATGTTGACTTGGCAAGCATCATCATGTATATATTTTAAAACAATAGTGACTAAAAAATAAAATAAATAAGAGCATCACCCAAGAAGATAAATAGCCAGGGAATGGGGATTCTTCTACTTACCAATCCATGATTTTAGGCAGCTTGCGTGACCTCTCTGGATCTCAGGATCATTATCAGTAGAATAGGGAGGCCAATGGTACATATTTTACAAGGTCACCATGAAAAATAACAGGGATATCACCAGTAAAATGTTCAGTTAGGGGCTGGTGCATGGCAAGCAATCTGAACAAACCAGTTGCTGTGGAGTCACTGCCAACTTGTGGTGATCCGTAGGCTTCAGAATAGAACTCTGTCTCACAGTGTTTGCAATGATGACTGTGCCCTCTTGAAAGTGGGTTACCAGCTCCCCAGGCCTTTTTTGTGAAGCACCTTCGAATGAACTCAACCTTTCAGTTAGTAGCTGAATGCGTAACCAGGTGCACTACCCCAGACTCTGTGGCACAGTTAAGACTTGTAATATTAACTGTTATTCTTTATCCATCATTATCAGTCTGAATTATATCCTATGAGCAGCCAATCACAGCAAATGGCAAAATTAGGACTGGCAGCTGTTTTGATCTGGTGCATCTGATGAGTTGGTAAGGACTGGCTGTTAAGAAGGATACTGAGCTCCCCTTTAGGATCGTCAGAAAAAAGCAGTAGGCTGTGATTGACTGGTCGTGTCTGCCACAGCCTGTTAGTGCAGCTGTGTGTCAGTCCCCCTCACTGGGGGTCTCCCTTGTTTGCAAGGACCCTCTGCTTGAACCCATCATGATGTCTTTTTCCAGTGACTGGTCCTTTCTAACGACATGTCCAATGTCAACAAGATGCAGAGTCACCATCCTTTCTACTAAGGAACATTCTAGAGGTGTCTTCCCCAAGACAGATCTGCTCATCCTTCTGGTGGGCAGCGGCATCTTCAGTACCCATCACCAACACCATAGTTCAAATATGTCGATGCTTCTTCAGTTTTCCTTTCTCATTGTCCAGCTTCCGTGTGCATAGGAGAAAACACTCTACTATGTTCACGAGTTTCATAGAGTCCCAATTGCTGAAAGAGCATTACAGCCCAGGTCATCCTGAGGTCAGCTTTTTCACAACGATGACAGGGGTTGTGATGTTTTGGGAAAGTTGTGATGTGCTGGGAAAGTAAGGACTGGGAGTGGTCCTTCCCAGGAGCTGCTTCCCAGAGCCAGCTGAAAATCTTAGATGGAAATCAGGCCCCAATGGTTGGCTCACCTTGTTTTGACCTCAGATTATGTTTTCCGGATTCACCACTCACCTTACACTGTTCACTTTGCTTCAAGCACCAAAAACTACCTGCAGAGACTTATTTCTGAAAGACTTTGTGCTGTTTTCCCACACTCAAATCTGCCCCCTGTGGAAGAGAATGGATTTCTCTGGAAATTTCTGGAGAGAGTACACCCAGAGCTCTGAAGGCAATTCCTGCTGAACAATTTCAAAAGTGTTGAAGACATCAGCAACGTACACAGAGCACAGCCATAGCCTCCTCAGAGACACTCTGTGTTTAAGAGGAGGAGTCCATCCAGATTTTTTAATGACTAGGTCGCATGAGTATCAGGTGTTTCTGACTCAGTCGTCACCGCTCCCTTCCTGTCTGTACCCCGTTCCTGAGTCTCACCTGCTGTCTTAGTCGGCTAGTGCTGCTCTAACAGAAATACCACAGGTGGATGACTTTGACAAAGAGAAATTTATTCCATCACAGTCCAGTAAGCTACAAGCCCAAATTCAGGGCATCAGCTCCAGGGAAGACTTTCTCTGTTGGCTCTGGAGGAAGGTCCTTGTCATCAATCTTCCCCAGGATTGGAAGCTTCTGAGATGCAGAGACCCTGAGTTCCAAAAGATACACTCTGCTCCCAGCACTGCTTCTTTCCTGATCATATGAGTTCCCCAAATCTCTCTGCTAGCTTCTTTCTTTTATATCTCAAGAGACTGCCTCAAGGCACAATACAATCTTATCCACTGAGTCTTGCCCCACCAACCTAACTGCCACCCACCACCCCCCCCCCCCCGTTAACATCGCAGAGGCAGCATTTACAGCATATAGGAACACGACACAGCAGCGGGAATCAAGGTCTAGGCAGATGGCTACACACATTTTGAAGGGACACAATTCCATACATGACACACTCTTCCCTAAAACAACAACAAAGACAAAAAGACGCAGTTGACAGCAACTCTGCTGCAGCTCATAACAACATTGTGTGTGCATAGTAGAAGAGCCTCCCGGATTTTCAGGGCTGTGACCTTTCAGAAGCAGATCTCCTGGCCTTAGAAGGCATCTCTGGGTGGGTTCAAGCTGATGATCTTTGGGTTAACTGCTGAATGCATGGCTGTTCTCTGTACCCAGAGACTGGCTGTGTCAAAAAGACCACCTCAGAAAGTTGCCAGAATTATAACTGCCTCCCATGAATGTCCAAGATCCCACCAGCTGTCCATCCAGGGTCAGCAAATTCTGAGTGTCTGCTTTATTGCCCTCCAAACCTGATTGACTTGTTTGTATCGTGGGGCCGGACGTTTCCACACTGCAAGGAAAGCTAACACACTGGAGATTCCTTTCCACATGGAGAGAATAAAAGGAGTGACAAATAAATGCCCAAATGCCATCTTTTTACTTACTCAGAAGTTGGTCATTGGACTGAATAGAAATTGCTGGCTCCATGTTACACTGAGCCCTCTTTAGGAAACGGGACATTTGAATCTCTCTTCTCTGTCTCTGTTCTTACAGTGGCTCTACAAAAGTCATAAGAGACACCCCAGTTCCCACACCTAACAGTACACAGTCAGATATCCTTGGCTCTGATATTTATCCTCCTTCTTCTGGAGACTTCCCCATCCCCGCCACGACTTACACAACAATTCCGTCTCTCTGTCCGGCACCCCTGTCCCACGTGGCAGTTTGGGTGTCCCATTTTCCCTTCCAAGACAAGCTGCATAAATGCAAACTCACCCCGCCCCCTCACAGGCGGGCTCCCTCTGTGCTTCCTTTGTTTCTAGTCACGAAGCGAGATTCTCTTAGTCATCTAAGATGGGCACAAAACCTTGGGATCCTCTGTGCTGACTCCTTCCTGCTTGTCCCTCGTGGCCAGGGCCTGGCGATTCTGCCTCTGAATGGTATGTCCTGGCCACCCACTCTGAGCCACTCACTGGGCACTGTCCTGAGTTGAGTTGTGTTCGCTGAAAGGATACACCAAAGTCTTCACCCGCTTACCCGTACACGGGGTCCTGTTTGGCACTTGGGTTTTCTCCTTTCCTGTTAACCAGGTCACACCAGAGGAGGATGGGTCCTGCATCTGGTCCCTTCTGAGTCATGTCTCATAAACCAGTAGAAGAAACACACTCGGGGAGACGCTATGTGAGACTGCAGGCAGATGCCTCTCTAAGCAACAGAAGGCTGAGAATTGCTCTCTGCTCTTGTCAGGTGCCATCGGGCTGATTCTGACTCGTGGTGACCCGGTACACAACAGACGGAAACACTGTATGGTCCTATGTTGTCCTCACAGTCATTGCTCTGCTGGAGCCCGTTGCTGCGGCCACTGTGTCGGTCTGTCTCATTAAGGGTTGTCACGGATTGAACTGTGTCCCTCCAGAAATGGGCTCATCTGTCTGGCTAGGTCGTGATTCCTGGCACTGTGAGATGCTCCTCCGTGTTGTCAGTCCGGCCTCTGTCATGTTAACGAGGGAGGATGGCGGCAGCTGTGTCGGTGGGCAGGCCTCAGTATGTGGGATGGGACTGTGCTTTGAGGCGGTCCCTTGGGATATAAAGGAAAGGGAAGCAAGCAGGGAGTTGGGAACCTCACACCATCAACAAAGAAGCAGAGCTGTGAGCAGAGAGTGTCCTTTGGAAAGGACCTGGGGTCCCTGCGCCTCGGAAGCTTCCGGTCCAGGGGAAGACTGATGACAAGACCCGCCTTCAGAGCCAGCAGAGAAAGCCTTCCTCTGGAGCTGATTCCCTGAATTTGGACTTGTAGCCTACTTTTCTGTAAGACAGTAGATTTCTTCTTTAAAGCCATCCACTTGTGGCATTTGTGTTACAGCAGCACGAGGTAACTGAGATAAAGGTCTCTCAAGAATTGCTTGCAGTCACCAAAAGTAAGGAGACAGGTCCACGAAGGTGCTGACACGGCTGAGCTGTGGTTTAGACTCTTAACCTCCATGGAGGAAGAAATAAATTTCTGCTCTTTAAAGTCACCCAGAAAACCAGCTGCCATCAAGTCAGCTCTGACCATGACAGCCCCAGGTGTGTCACAGCAGAACTGGCTCTATGCGGATTCAAGAGTTTAGGGAGCACAGTGCCAGGCTGGCTTACAAAGCGCCTCCGGGAAGGTGTCTCCAACCTCCAGCCTTTCAGGTAATGGCTGAGCGTGCTGACTGTTGGCACTGCCCGGGGACCCCTGGGCACACTTTGAGGTGTCTGGTCTTGGCAGTGACAGGGGACCAGGACGGGCACTCACTGCACCTCTTCCCTGCAGCTCCTTCTCCCTGAGTACCCCTGCAGCACTGAGACACAGGTCACCCTCCCCCAGGGCCACTCAAATTGCTTCCTGAAGCTCTCGGTGCCTGCACATTGCTCGTCATTTGGTCCCTGGTTTAACCTTGCCAACCAGATACTGTCATTAGAGGGGTTCCCTGGTCTCTGTCCAGGGGATGTGTCACTGAGCACTCTGCCCCTATGCCCCGTCCCCAGGGCAGGAGTTTGGGAGGAAGCAGAGGGCACACCCCAGCCCTGCAGCTTGCACTCTCACTCCTCCAGGTCCGTGTTCTCAGGGCAGCCCGTAGCAGGGGGAGGCCTGCGGTGCTCTGGGGTGCCTGTGAGGGTCTTAGGAAGCCTGCTGGCCTGCTAGTACAACCCGTATCCTCCAGTGTCAGACTGGGTTCTCTGCAGAAGCAAAACCAGCAAAGTGTGTGTGTGTGTGTGTGTGTGTATATATATATACACACACACACACACACACATATATATATAAATGGCACAAGATCAGGAAGTATTTAATTCTGTCGTATGAGTTGGAACCAACCAACTCAATGGCATGTGACAACAGCATAAAAGCCAGGACCAAACCCACTGGTGCCCAGCTGACATTGACTCACAGGGTCCCTGTAGGGTGGAGTGGAACTGCCCTATAGAGTTTGTATATAAACCCAACCCATGGCCATCAAGTCAAGTCTGACTCATAGCAACTCTAGAGGTCAGAGCAGAACTGCCACATAGAGTTTCTAAGAAGCACCTAGGGGATTTGCACTGCAGACCTTTTGGTTAACAGACGTAGCACTTAACCCACTGTGCCACATACATACACATAGAGAGAGAGAGAGAGGCAGTGAGACAGAGTTACATCAAGGAAACAGCTCACAGAATCACAGAGTCTGGAATGTCCCAAGTCTGTGGATCAGGATGGAGGCTTCTCTACTCATGTAGCTACAGGGGCTAGGGAACCTATGATTAACAGGTCAGAAAGCCAAGCTCCTGCTCTTGGGTTGTAAAACTCTACAAATTCCAAGATCAGCTGCCAGCCCAAGTCCCAAGAGATGGAGGTCAGATGAACAGGAGGCAGTTACAGGATTTACAGCAAGCAAAAAAGCTGGAACACCTGCTTCTATACAGATGCAGGCCACACCTCCAAGGAAGTTTCTTTTAAACTGATTGGCTACTCACAGTAGATGCAGTCAGGGGAGCAATCGTACATGAACACTGAGAATCAGGGTCCAGCCAAGCTGACACACAGTCCCAAAGATGACACAAAGTCCTTAGCATAATAATCCTATTAGACGTAGATCGCCAGGAGTTAGGGACCAACTGGTGGGCAGCTAAGAGTAATGCAGCTGCCACACACTGGTCCTTGTGACATTATCTTGCATTCGGGTGGAAATTCTCACCTGTCTAGGTCTTGTCTCCTTGGTAAGTTACACCTATCAGCTGCACTGGTTTTTCTTCTTCCACCCCAGGTCCTGTTCAGAGCCTTGCTCAAGGTGAGCTCTGGGTGATGGGCTGGTTTAACCTGTACACCTATGGTGCCTAGGAGGTCTCTGCCTTCTCCTCTCTGTCCCTCACACTATGCAGATTCAAGTTATGGCCCCAAAGCAACACAGGCATGGTCCTTGTGACTTCTGACACTATGTGTGACCCACAGCCTTGGTCAAGGTGAGCTCTGGGTGATGGGCTGGTTTAACCTGTCCACCTATGGTGCACAGGAGGTTCCTGCCTTCTCCTCGCTGTCCCTCACACTATGCAGATCCAAGTTGTGGCCCCAACATAACACGGGCATGGTCTTTGTGACTCCCAACACTGTGTCTGACCTAGGACAGATACTTCACATGGAAAATGAGGGAAACCTCACAATGACTTAAGAGATTTCCAGATACCCTTCTCTCTGACCACATGTCCATCCTTTACCAAACAGCTCCACCTTGAATGAGGAGCAAAGACACAACAGCAAGCTCCCAGTGTGGGCACCCTGGGTTCTTACCTCGTGGCGCTGGCTGGCGCCTTGAACAGGCCTCACGTTCTCCTGGCCCCTGCAGGTGCTGTGTGCCAGGAAGCACTTGCTAGCTTGATTGCTTTTATTTTTAAACAATGAGAATGATCCCTAAGCCCTCCCATCAGAGTCACTATGTTCTTCGATTGTGTAGTATGGTGTTTTGTCACTTGAGGTTAGACTTGATGCTTTAGTTGTAGGTATCAATGCAAGAAAAAAGAGAATGATGCCTGATTAAATGAACTTGTTGGGTGTGTGTGCATGTGTGTATGTGCATGTGTGCATGTGCATGGATGGGTGTGTGTACCACATAGATGGAGAGAAAGGAAGAAGGAGGAAGAGAAGAAGGAAGAGAGCAAGGTAGGGGAAAGGGTGAGAGGAGAAAGGCAGGGAAGATGGACAAGAACAAGGCAAACGTTTGAACAAAGTCCCTTCACCCCGGTGGACTGTCTACCCCTGCAGTCCGCCTGCCATTCCGTGAGCCCCTCTGAGCACCGACGACAGGAACGATGGCCGGGACAATGAGCCACATGGTGCTGCCCTGTGCAGGGGGCTCCGAGTGAGCCCGTTCTGACTGAGAACGAAGGTTTGGGGACAGTAGTTCAGGCACAGCGCCACCTAAGGACACACAGGCTGATGACTAGACAGAGCTGTCCTCATCAGGCCTCTGACTAAGTGCAATGGTCTTTGTAACGTGACGTATGAATGCTAGACTTCCGGCAAGTTCTGCAAGAAAGACGACGCAGCTGGCAGCCTTACCCTGGAGCAGCCAGGAGGGGAAGGCTTGGTGTCTGCACAGTGACATGTTTGACATTTGGTACCTAAAGAGACAAACTGATAAATAAGCCACCAATGAGGACACTCGGTTGTTATTCCCAGCCAGATGATCCTCCACCCCCGCGCTGTCCTTTCCTGCCATCTGGAGTGAGAATCTTACTTATTTTTATTTTCCTGGGCCTTGAACTGGGAAAGCTCGCCTCCTTCCAGTGGCATGTTTACAAGCTGACACAAAGATCAGACGGCAACAGGAGGTGGCTCAGTGTGAGAGTCTGCAGATAGGAGGGGACAGAATCTTAGCCAGCGGGCTGGGGTTTGAGGTCCGTTGCAGAGGTCCATTGGTCTTCCTGGGTCCAGGTGGGTGGAGATCACTCACTTCTTGGCAGTAGCCTCTCTTTAGAAGCAATATTCATGCCTTCTGCCTCGTGAATCCAGCACACATGTACTAAGCATCACTCTGCCCCCAAGACACATCATGTTCTGATGAGATCCACTGCCATCGAGTCGATTCCAACTCACAGCGACCCTCTAGGACAGAAGAGAGCTACCCCATGGGGTTTCTGAAGCTGTCATCTCTATTGGAGGGTGTCTTTCACCCACAGAGCAGCTGATGGGTTCACAGCACTAACCTTTCTGTTAGCAGCCAAGAGCCTATCCACTATGCCACCAAACCAGCCAATTGACCCATTATTGTGAGGCAATGCCAACTCCTAGTGACCTGATAGGACAGAGTAGGCTTGTCCTGTAAGACTTCCCAGGTGGTGAATCCAAACTGCCAACCTTTCGGTTAGCAGCTAAGCTCTTCAACGCTGCACCACCAAGGCTCCTTGGCTGCACTCTAAGGGACACAAATACAAGACTGTGTGAGGTGCAGTCCCCTCCCCCACCCCGCCTTCAAGGGACAGGCCAACAGAAGAGGCCCTCACATCACATATGATCAGTCAGGAGATGCTATCACGGGAATAAACAGAGAGTTAAGGGGTCGGCCTTGAGGATGTAGTTACTTCTTTCTCCGAGGACTGGGGTCGGGGGCTGTCAATACCTGTGAAAGTTCTGAGGTTCTGCACTGTCTGCCAAGGAACAGTTTAGCCAACCATAGTTTTGTGGGCAATGACCAAAGACACGAGACACTGGGTCAGAGGCAAACGAGCCAGCTGTCAGGGAGCCCACTTGGACTCGGAGCTAACCCTTCGGTGTCAGGGTAGCGCTGTGTGCCACACGGTGTCCAGTGACCACTTTGGCAGGTGTGGGCTGCCAGGTCAGTCTCCTGAGGGGCTTCTGGGGAGATTTGAACCTCTGACCTGTCAGTTAGCAGCCAAGCCTGTTAACAGCTTGTGCTGCCCAGGACTCCCGGGATTGTAGACTAAGGGTTGGATTCCTCTCAGCTGCAGCGGTGGCCGTGGTACCAGCGTCTGTGCTGACTCCAAGCCCCATTCCCACCGAGTGGTATTAACAGAGCCAGCTGAGCAGACGCACTGCTGCCGAGTCAATTCTGATGCACAGTGACCCTGTAGGTGAGCTGGAAACCCTGGTGCTATAGTGGGTCAAGTGCCACGTCTGCTAACCAAAAAAGTTAGCAGTTCAAATGCACCAGGTGCTCCTTGGAAATTCTATGGGGCAGTTCTACTCTGATCTACAGGCTGCTGTGAGTCAGACATGACTTGACAATAGTGGGTTTGGTTTTTTGGTTTACAGGTGAGCTTAAGAAAAAAAATACCTGTGCAGTGGAGTCTATTCAGGCTCACAGCAATCCAAAGGACAGAGCAGAACTGCTCCACAGAGTTTCCAAGGAGCACCTGGTGGATTTGAACGGCCGACCTTTTGGTTAGCAGTCATAGCACTTAACCACTACAACACCAGGATTTACTGGGTGAGCTTAGGGAGCCCAAATCTTTTATAGTGGGCAGTAAACACACATGCCTTTGCTCCAGAGGGGGGACAGTCTCTGTTTTCCATGTGAACATCCGTGGAAAGAAACTTCCGAGCAAAGGCAAAGAGAACCTCTGCTCAGAAGATGTGCAAAAAGGCAAGAGACTAGGGAAGACAGTCTCCCAACACATGACTTGGGCTCCTGTCATGGATTGAATTGAGTCCCTCCAAAAATATGTATAGCCATGTGGCTGGGCCATGATTCCCAATACTTCATGACTGTCTTGAATTTTGTGATTTTCCTGCGCTGTATGTTAAAGAATTACAGTGGGACTGTAAATCCCTTCAGAAGGTCACCTCCGTGCTCCACTGTAAAGAAAGTTTCCCTGGAGTGTGACTTGTACTACCCTTAGTCCTTTCACCCTGCAAGAGATAAAAGGAAAAGAAAGCAAACAGAGAACCGGGAACCTCACACCACCAAGAAAGCAGCACCGGGAGAAGAGCATGTCCTTCAGACCTGAGGTTCTTGGGCCAAGACGCTCCCTGGACACAGACTGATGCAATACCGGACTTCCCTCCAGAGCCAACAAGGGGAAAGCCTTCCGCTGGAGTGGACACCTTGAATTTGGACCTGCAGCCTACCGGACTGTATAAGAATAAACCTTCCTTTGTTAAAGCCATCCACTCTGTGGCATTTCTGTTACAGCAGCTGTACCTGACTAACACAGCCCCCCATCAAAGGATCTTATAAAACCTAAGACATATTTAAAGAAAGAAGCACAAAACCAAAAACTAGTTCACTGAAAAAAATCAGTGTGATTGACACCCTCTAGCCAAGCTAACAGAAGAAAGTCACTAACGATAGAAATGAAAACCGGGCTGTGACCTTCCATAGTGATTTCAGGAACATCTACACAGCGCTAAAGGGATACTATGAACAAGACTCTGCCCCTAAATGGGATAATTTAGGTGAAACGGATCAGTTTACTGAAAAACACAACCTGCCCAAGCTCTCAAGGAGAAATACACATTCTGAAGAGGCCTTGTGGTGCTTAGTTCTACACATCGGTGCATCTAGGCTGTAACTCTCGGCACTTCAGCCAGATACTGGACAGGTGGCTGCTCCGCAATCATCCTTCACAACCTGGACTGATGTGATCAACCAATCAGTCCTCAAAGCGGTGGCGAGCCTCCAGAATCCAAGCAGTTGACCTGGCAGAGCTGTTTTCTCTGTCTTTATGCCTCTGTCAACTGCACCCTTCTCATTACCTGACCACCGCTTCCTGGGGCCTAAGCCTGCAGAAATCACCAGCCTGCTGCCTTATCTCCAGATTTTGGGTTCGTCGGCCCCTGCAAACCCTGTGAGCCAAAAGAGGTTCCCAGCTTGCCACCAGACTCATGAGATTGGAGCTTTCCAGGTCCTACCATTGCAAAACTTGGAGTAAATCTTTCTCTATATATTTTAAATTAATGTTTATTAATTAATTAATATTTATAAATTAAGATTTACTCCTTGGAGTAAATCTTTCTCTATATATTTGTATAAACATAAAAAAGTACATGTACGAGGACTGACAGTTAAGCAAGCAAACTCATCCTAGAAAAGCGCTACATACCTCATCGCTGATTATCCTGTGGTCACCTTCAAAGCCCTCCCCCCGGGAAGCTGTTCACCGACACCAGACTTAGTTCCCCCTTCAAAGCAACTTCGGAACTCTTTCAGGAACGGCCACCAGAGCTGCCATCGTGTGATCCTTGATGTCCCTGAATGTCATCCAGATCTCTTCTTTTCAATATTTCCTTCATTTTCAGGTCAAGAAAAAGTCACTGGGGGCTAGCTCCGGTGAGTAGGGAGGGTGTTCCAATAACAGTTATTTGTTTGCTAGCTAAAAATTCCCTGACAGACAGCTAGAGAATTAAGTCAGCGAACTTGCTGCTGCGACACTGTGCGTGATGGGCATTCCAGAAAGAGTCCCACAGTTGCTTTGAAGGGTGGGCTAGGTGCTGGCATCGGCCCATAGCTTGCCAAGGAGAGTACTTGGAAGGTGACCGTAGTGACACTCGGTAATGAGTGACATAGCACTGAGAACAACCGAGTCCATGGACTTAACTGTCAGGCCTCTTGCATATATAAGCCTTACTGGTTTTGCTTCTCTAGAGAAACTGCACTAACAGAAATAACATGAGGAGGAGACATTTTTTGTGTGCGATTGAGTGAAAGTTTCCAATACAATTCAAATTTTCAGGCCTCCTAGCTGCAGCTGCCCTTGCTCTCCTTGCCCCGTGACAGCACACTCCTCCTTTCTGTTCCATGCATGTCATGTCCAGTTAACAATGACAAGGAGGCAACTTTACCAAACAGGTATTTATTTCCACACAGTTTAGGAGGCTGGAAGCCCCCGTTCAGGGTGCTGACTGCAGGGGATGGCGCCCCCCTCTGTCGGCACTGGCAGAGGGTCCTTGTGTCCGTCCTTTCCGCTTCTGCTCCTGAGCAACCTTCGTGTGTTTGTCATCTTTCTCCCCATCTGTCAGTTCAACTCATTTGTTTAATCTCTCTTACATCTCAGAAGAGTTAGGCTTAACTCAGACCCGCTCTACACTAGTCCTATTCAATACCACAACAAAGACTACCCATTCACCAGTTATAGCCCCTCTACCTTCCCCCAAAAGACCTCTTGATTCCAACTCACAGCAACCCTACAGGACAGAGTAGAACTGCCCCATAGAGTTTCCAAGGAGCACCTGTGGGATGTCAACTAGAGACCCTTCGGTTAACAGTCGTAGCACCTTACCACTGCGACACCAGGGTTTCCGAGACCACAGACACAGAGGTTAGGATTCACAACAAGTGTCTTGGGGACACAGTTCAATCCATAGGAGAAGTGGTTAGATTTGGGACCACCTTACACGGATCTGGCCTCGTTAATGTCAAAAAGAAAACCCTGTTCGCCAAGAGTGTCACACCCGCAGCTGGAGGAGTGAGGATTCCACCACGTCTCTGGGGGACACGATTCAGTCCACAACCATCTGCAAAATGACTTCTCTGTTAATGCTGGGATCAGCTTCTCCTCCTTGTGTCCCACAGGGGTGAAGTTTGGGTTCCGGGTAGCTATTGGAAAAAAGAAAATGTCTAGGCCAGAAGCTTTCTTAACATCTGGACTCATTAGTTTGAAAAAGAAATTGCATTGGTTTCTTATGTCACACTATCAAATGTGTCCCCACAGCCATTGCTCTCTGAGGGGTCACCACCTGTTTCCCGTCCACCTGTGTGGCTGACAGTCGAGACAGCCACTGACTAACTCTGGGTGTTGCGTGACATAAGGATTTAAATCTCCACATCTGCCTCTTCCAGACACTGCCAAACCGAAATAAGCCTGAGGGACCAAGAAGAAAGGATTTTAAAAGGATTCAACATTTCTGGTTTGCTTGCGGCATCTGGAAGAAGATCACAGGGGCCCTGAGGCTGAAATGACAAACTTGGGGGCAACTTCATGCAAATGAAGCCATCAAAATAAAATGACAAATGCTGAGTTCATGTTTCCTCAGGAACTGGCTGCCTGCTGTCTGAGGGAACCACGGTAGAGAAGACTTGCCTGGTCACACTGCCCAGCTGGTCTTCTGACGGTGGGCAAACACGTCCACAAGGGTCACCGGAGCTTTAAGGAAAAGCAGCCCGTGCCTGCCATCTCCAGGGCCAGGCTCAGCCAGAAAGCTGTTGAGCTGGCCCCTCAGCAGGTTCCTAATTCTGAAGGAAAGGAGCCTTCACCTGGTATCAGGCCCACTCCTCGTGAAGGGCAGCGTGTGCGTGTGGCTGCTTGTTCAGGGGACTGGGCACAAGGGACTCTGGATGGCCTTGTCTCATGAGCAGGTGTGAGTCTTAGCTCAGAGCAAACCACACACAAACGGGGTGCTCCTTGGGCCTGGGAGTCTCCCCCAAACAGGCAGCTCCTCGGGGCCCGGGCATCTCCCCCACAGTCGGCTTCCAGGCTCCTCACCTCCCGATGGCTCTCAGACAGAAGAGGAGGCCGGGCTGGGGCCGTGCCTCTGTGCAGGGGTGTGGGAGAGAGTGCTGTGTGTGTGTGTGTGAGTGCTGTGTGTGTTTGTGAGAGTGCTGTGTGTGTCAGTGCTTTGTGTGAGTTGTGAATGTGTGCGAGAGACAGCTGTGTGTGTGTGTTGTCTATTTGTTGTGAGAGTGCCCTGTATGTGTACATGTGAGAGTGCTGTGTGAGACAGTACTGTGTATGTGAGCGCTGCATATGAAAGTGAGTTCTGTGGGTGAGTGTGTAAAAGACTGCTTTGTGTGAGCGTAAGTGTGCTGTGTGTGTGAGAGAGAGTGCTGTGGGCGTGAATATGGGCGTGACAGTGTGTGGGGTGTTGGAATGGTGTGAGTGATGTGTGTAGAAGTGTGCGTGAGGGATGTGTTAAGTGCATTGTGAGTGTACGTGTGATAGAGATGCGTGTGTGAGTGTGCATGAATGTATCTGTGAGAGTGATGCATGTAAGTACAGTGACATTGTGAGTGTGTGAGCAGAGCGATGTGCGTCTGAGTAGAGTGGTCTGTTATGAGTGTGTCAGTGAGTACTGTGTGAGGGACATGTATGAGTGTGTGTGGTGCCTGTGAGAATGTGTGTATGTGCAAATGTGAGTGTGCATGAGTGTGTGTGTGAGTGCACCTGTGGGTGAGTGATACACCTAAAATTGTGTCCACCCAGAGGCACCTGGGAAGAGAGAGCTGCTGATCCACCCCAAAACACCAGGCTACTCTGAAACATACGGGGTCACCATGAGTCAGAATTGACTCACCCAGAAAAGTTATTACGCAGTATGTTCTAAAGTAAAGTAATAATGAACTGATTATCTTCTACCCTTCTGCCTGTCCCTGCTGTCATTAAGAGCCATCGCGTCAGTTCTGACTCATGGTAATCCCCTGGACAACAGAACGAAACGCTGCCAGGTCTTCTGCCAGCTTCACGATCGTTGCCTGTCTGAGCCCGTTCTTGCCAATCCATCTCGTGAAGGGTCTTCCTCTTCTTTGCTGACCTTCCACTTTCCCAAGCATGACGTCCTTCTCCAGGGACTGGTCCCTCCTGACAGCATGTCCAAACCGTGTGAGACACAGTCTCGCCATCCTTGCTTCTAAGGAGCACCGTGGTTGGACTTCTTCCAAGACAGATCTGTTCATTCGTCTGGCAGCCCACGGAACGTTTCGATATTCCGTACCAACACCGTAAGTCACAGGTATCAAGTCTTCGGTCTTCTTGATTCCCTGTCCAGCTTTCACTTTCTGAAGAAGCATCGGATAACACCACGGGCTGGCTCACTTGCGCTCAGTCCTTAAACTGACGTCTCTGCTTTTGAAGATTTTTCAGGAGGTCTTGGTATTTTCTCAATGCAGTGGATCATTTGATTTCTTCCCTGCTCTTTCCATGAGTGTCGGCTGTGGATCCAAGTAAAATGAAATCCTTGACACTCTCGATCTTTTCTCTGTTTATCATGATGCTGATTCTTGGTCTAAGTGTGAGGATTTCTGTTTTCTCATGGTGAGGTGTAATCCATGCTGAAGGCTGTGCTCTGTGTTCTTCGTCCGTTTCGGGCTCTCTCCACCTTCAGCAAGCCAGGCTGCGTCATGGGCACTAGAGGGGGGGTTAACGAGTCCCCCTCTAATTCTCAGGTATGCCTACTCCCCAGGTGGAAACACCAGTGGTGCAGTGGTTAAGTGCATTGGCTGCTAACCAGAGGTCAGTGGTTTGAATCCATCAGGTGCTTCTTGGAAACTGTATGGGACCATTCTAGTCTGTCCTGTAGGGTCACTGTGAGTGGGAATTGACTTCACAGTGATGGGTTTTTGGCTGATTTTTACTCCCCACTTATTTCTATCACATTGGTGGCAATGATGATGTCATCAGAACACAGTCTGAATTTGCCATGTTACCTAAAAGGAGCCCTAGTGATGCAGTGGTTAAGCACTCAGCTGCTACCCAGAAAGTCAGAGGTTCCAACCCACCAACAGGACACGGAGATCTGCCCCCACAAAGCTGAAGGCATTGGGAACTCTGCGGGGCAGTTCTGCTCTGTCCTACAGAGTCACCGTGGTCTGAACGGACTCGAGGGCTGTAATAGCAGCCACAACTGTCAGAAGGGAGTTCCTTTGGCATCTCTTCAGAGCCAGCCCTCTGAGAGATGGTTCCAGCTGCAGCTCCCAGCCAAGCAGGACGCCTTCTGTTTACACCAAGCAGCTCATCCAAAGGGAAATCCATTGACTACAGTGTGGCTCTAGGAGTCGCTTGCTTTTCACAGAATCCCCTGTCTAGTAATAAACCCTGAAAAAATAGAACCCTGACACATGAGCGCTGGATGGGGCCCTGGAGACCGACGGGAATGGCTTGCCCAAAAAGGTGGGTGTATGTTGAAGCGTTTGTTTTAGGAATGATTTGCCAAAGTTTATTTAGTCTTGTGATTTTGACAGGTTAAATGGATCCTTTGAGGGCCGTCTCCTTGGAACGCACAGCCTCATTTGCTTAAGTGACGCCACCCCTAAAAAGCAGCAGGCCAAGTCCTAGCCATGGTGTCCTGCTGGTGACTTTAGCAGAAGGCTGTCACGTGCCCTGGTGACCGCATCTGATCTTTTCAATTCTTTATAGGTGAAGAATTTTAGGTAAAGAAATCGAAGCTCGGAGAAGTCATGCAGTGTACCCAAGGCCCCAGAAGGAGGAGTGGTGGATACAGTATGGTGGCACCCCATGTCCGGTTTCCTGCTGTCCTGATGTCTGAGGAGACCCTGCACACAACAGGAGAGCCTCCACCCAGACGAGTCCTCTACAGAGTTGGGCTGGGGCACTCCTCGGGCACCACCGAGGGGCACAGGAGGCAGATGGCCTGGGCTGGGAGCTGGGTGCCACCCTTCTTAGCAGTGTGACCTTCTGGCATCTTCAAGCTGCAAAGCGAGGGTAATGGTAACATCTATCCTGTCAAATTGTTGTAAGAATTAAATGATTATTGGTAAAAGGAGTATAAAAAGCTCTGGCTCACAGCTAACACTATGGGATCATTGCTATTAAATAACACTGACATTATTACCAAGAAGCCCACCACCAAAAGATTGGTCATTTGGACCCACCTAGCAGCTTGGGGACAGGGGGAAGGGGAGACATGACGTTCTGCCCCCACAGAGTTAAACCAAACCCGCCAAACCCCTTGCTGATGGGTCAATTCCAGCTCGCAGTGACCCCACAGAACAGGGTCGAACTGCCCCACGGGGTTTCCAAGGAGCACCGGGTAGACATCAACTGCCAACCTTCAGTAAGCAAACAGAGCACTTAACCGCTGCACCACCAGGGTTTCTGTGAACACCAAGGTCCTTCGAAAACTCAATCCACTGTTCATTTGGAACAAGATTGGGGGCACAGAGGTGGTCTCCCCAGTAACTCAGGCTGTTGACGGCTTGCTGGTTGTTAACAACAGGACGAATGTGTGACATGCATTAAATTTTTTTTTTTTTTTTTTTTTTTTTTGGTAAAATACATATAACATGAAATTGGTCACTTAAACTTTTTTTAGGTGTATAGTTCAGGGACATTCATGGCACTGACAGTGCTGTGCCCCCATCACTTGCATTGCTTTCCAGTGTTCTTTTCTGCCCCAAAGCAGAAACTCTGTACCCAGTCAGCAGTAACTCCACCGTCCCGCTGCCCTAGCCCGGGGCAGCCGTTCAGAGGTCTTAGTCTCTCGGTGTGTTTGCCTGTTCTAGATGCTTAATGTGAGTGGGATCGGACAACACCTCCCATGTCCAGCTTATTTTACTGAGCGTAATTTTTCAGAATTCATCCATGTTGCGTAGCACGTATCATGCCTCCTTTTCTCTCACGGCTGAGTGGTATTCCATCGTACAGGTACACCACATGTGGTTTATCCATCCATCTGGTCGCAGACACTTGGGTTGTTTCCAATATGACTTGCTTTTAATTTTAAAAAATAAATAGATAACTCTTTGCCATAGGGTCAATCACAACTGCATAGAGTGATCCTGTAGTCGGAGTCCCACCTGCTGCCGTCAAGCCGATTCCAGCTCACAGTGACCCTATAGGTCAGAGTAGGACTGGCCCATAGAGTTTCCAAGGAGCGCCTGGTAGATTCTGACTGCTGGCCGTTTAGGGTGAGCAGATGGAGCACTTAACCACCTCGCCACCAGGTTTCCATAGGACAGAGTGGAACTGCCCCATCGGGTTTCCAAGGAGCACCTGGTAGATTTGAACTGCCGACCATTTGGTTAGCAGGACTACGTCACCAGGGCACCTCATTTCTTCCTTTCTAGCAGGGGCTATGAAAGTTAGAGTGACTGTTACTCCCGGAGGGGTGTTAATTCCCACGACACCTGCTGCCCCAATGCGGCCACTTTCCTTCCTCCTTCTCTGCTCGTCCACTCTGTTCTCCTGGGTGGTCAGTTTCCTTCCTGCCCATTAATCATGGGAACCGTGAAGAGAAGACTTCCCTGAGAATTCCTGCCCCCAGAGTTCCCTCATGATACATCTTTGTCTAACTAATCACCAGCCCTCCAAGTCCACGAATGAGGAGGACATTTATCAGAGACTTGAAAGAGGAAACATGCAACTACTTCACCAAGTCACACCTTCGTCTCTCTCGCTTGGGTATTAAATATGTGCACCGGTTGCTAGCTGAATTCTTCTCTCTTTTTTTTTCCTCACAGATCGTATTTGTTTTTCTTTCCTTTTTATTGTGATTAAGTGAAAGTTTACAATCCAAGCCAATTTTCCACATAAAACCCCAAGCACCCACCTCTATGCAACTGTATCGGCTCTCCTCCCCCTGTGACAGCACACTCCTCCCTTCTACTCTGTACTTCTGACATCCACTCAACCAATATCTGTCCCCTCCGCTCCACCCTCACCTCTGGCCCCCAGAGATAAACCAGTTGGACAGCCTTATATATATATTAAAACATAAAGTACATACACTACCTGCATCATTCTGTGTCCCATAGGTCAGTCTAATCTTTGTCTGAAGAGTTGGCTTCAGTACCGGTTTCTACTGGCTGAATTCTTTAACTGACACCTCCAAAGCCTGTGGCTGTCTCTTACCACATCCAACTGGCACAAGCTGTTAGGGGCAATTCTACTTTGACCTCTAGTGTTGCCATGAGTAGGACCTGACTCAACAGCAATGGGTTTTGGGGGGGCGGCTAAAAGCTCAGCAGCTAACCAAAAGGTCAGCAGTTCGAATCCACCAGCTTTCCCTTGAAAACCCAGTTCTACTCTGTCCTATAGGATCACAATGAGTCAGAACTGACTCAACACTGATGGGTTTTGCACAGTAAATAAGAAGACTTTGATGGAGAGAAACTCTAAAACAAATAATGTCCTTTCACCAGAGATATGAGCTGCAGATGCTCCTTATGAACTCAGCCTGCAAGGCCAGACAACTTACATAAAAGACCTACAATAGGGAAATGCAGGGAAATGAGTGCACAGCAGCCTCCAGGGCTGAGGAGGAGGGGAAAGAAGGAGTCACTGCTTAGGGGTGCTGAGCCTCTGTTAAGGTGATAGAACAATCTGGAAATAGATAGTGACGATGGTTGAGTAGTGCGATGATGGTAATCAACGTCCCTGAACTGCACACGCAAGAAATGGTGAAATAGCAAATGTTTCATGATTTTATGTAGAAAAGCCCAACCCTAAAACCCCTGCTGGGTGGGTCAGCTGGAGTCAGCTCTGATTCACATCAACCCTACAGGGCAGCGTTCCCAGGAGTGTGCCGATGGCCAGATGTCTCTCCTGTGGGGCAGCCGGGGGGTGCAAACCATTGACCTTCTGGTTAACAGCTGATGGCTTAACCACTGCACCACCAGGGCACCTGTTTATATATTTATCACAATGTGTAAGAGAGAGAGAGAGTCAGGGCAGAGGAAAATAAAATCCAAGAGGGGGGCAAACCTCAGAGGCAGGCTGAGCATTTTGGTCTGAGCCCGGATGACTTCCGCTTATATAAAACTGTTACTCCGATGACCGAGAGAGGTTTGATAGGTGTCAAGTGCAGAGCCAGGCGGAGCGTGACTCTGAAGTGCCCTAAAAATTCAGTCACGCGTGAGTCGCTCCACCCCTGGGCACTGGCAGGCACGTGCCACAGCCCCCACTGCCGTCCTGTCCCTGGACACCCAAACTTGACCTCCTCAGCTGCACGGACCTCAGTTTTAGCCAGGCGAGTAGGATGCTTCTGGAAACAGCTTGGCAGTTCCTCCAAAAGTTAAACACAGAAGGCCCACACCAAAAACCCTTCGCCACAGAGTTGGTTCTGACTCACAGAGACCCTGTAGGATGGAACAGAACTGCCCCAGAGACTTCCCAAGGAGCAGCTGGTGGATTTGAACAAGTGATTTCTAACAGCCGAATGCTTCCCTACCACATCACCAGGCCTAACTTCTGCACCCCATGGCTGCCTCTTTCCCCCCTATTACCAGCCCTGGAAGTCGCGCATATGTTTCAACTCTGTCCACCAGCCTGGTCTCCTGTATCCGTGCATGGGAACCCTAGGGACACACCAGTTAAGACATCAGCTGTCTCCCAGAAAGGTCAGCAGTTGGAGTCCACCATCTGCTGCTTGGAAACCCAATGGGGCAGATCTATTCTGTCCTATAGGGTTGCCATCAGCTGGAATCGACGTGACAGCAGCAGGTTTGGTCTGGGGTTTTTAGGTCACATGTTCTAAGCACAGATAAGAACCTAATTTCCACAAAGCTTGTGGAAATGCTAGAAAGAGCCCCCTCAGACCCTCAGGGTCATAGCTGAGAATCCAGCTCTGGACAGTGGGGAGCGACAACAGTGTTGACCATCACGCAGAGAGCACTGGGCAGGGAGTCCGTCCCATCTCTGCCAGTCACCGGCTGTGTGGAGCTGGTCCGTCACTTAACCGCTCAGGTCCCACTTCCTCTCAGGAAACCAGCTGCCACGCCCTCCCCCAGAGCCTCCTCACCCTGTGTGAGACTCAGGCCTCAGTAGTTTCAGAAGTTTTCCGGATGGTAAGGAACCTTGGTGGCACAACATTTTAGCACTCAGCTACTAATAGGAAAGTCTGAGGTTCACATCCACCAGCCATCCCATGGGAGAAAGGCCAGGCAATCTGCCCCATAAATGTCAGCCTGGGAACCCCAGTGCTGCAGCGGTTAGGTGCTACAGCTACTAACCAGAAGGCCAGCAGTTCAAATCCTCCAAGCGCTCCTTGGAAACTCTGTGGGGCAGTTCTACTCTGTCTATAGGGTCACTATGAGTCAGAACAGACTCAGTGGGAGTGGGTTTGGGTTTTGGTTTGCAAAACCCTTAGGGACAGTTCCTCTCTGCCGCATAGGGTCTCTATGAGCCACAATCAATGGGACAGCGGCCAGCAACAGTAACAACCCCAGAAGCTTCTGTGAGGACAGGGCTGGGCCCACAGGTTCAACAAGGTCTAGCCAGCCCAGCAGGACCCCCAGCCCCATTGGGTGGCTGAGTCCAGTAGCTGAGGGGACACCAGAGGCTGCAGGCGGGTGGGCTGCTGTGGGGAGGAAGGCAGGTGAGCAGAGCCGGGAGAGGGAGGCAGGCCTCAGACAGTGAGCCCCAGACAGTGCAGATGGCCTGGTGGGCCAAGCCGCCGGCCCTGGGCTTTCCTGGCCACATGTCAAGTCAGCACAGCGGCAGTCTAATGCAGTCTGAAATCCTCTGAAAGGTACGTTGCAGATCTGAGCTGCACCGAGCGCCAGAGGTAGTCCGCTGGCCAGCTTGTCCCTGTCCCCACCGCCCCTGCTGAACGGGCATCCTGACACTGCTGTCGTCTGTCTGAGCTGAACCACCTCTCTCCTTCTGTCGTCTTCCCGGAAGCAGACGGCCACATCTTTCTCCAGTGGCGCAGCTGGTGGGTTGGAATCCCCGCCCTTTCGGGTAGCGGTTGAGCGCTTAACCACCACGTCACTGGGGCTCCTTCTGTAAAGATGACACAGAAGACCCTATGGGCGCAGTTCCACTCTGTCACATGACAAACAGTCACAACACAAACAGTCGTTACAGAAGTAGATTGCCAGGCCATCCTTCAGGGCACTGTCTGGTGGGTCCAAATGGCTAGCCTTTCAGTTAGCGGCCACGTGCCAACAGCAGTCCAAGGTGCTGCAATTTAACTTGACCTCGTCCCACTCTCCCTTCCCCAGATCCACCAAAACCAAGGCAATCCAATCCTTCTGCTGTCACGTCAGCCCTCACTCACAGTGACCCCACGGGTCACAGAGGAGAACTGATCTGTAGGGTTTTCCTCACTGTTACCTTTACAGAACAAGATGGCCAGGGCTTTCTTTCACGGCGCCACTGAATGGATGCAAGCTGCCAGCCCTCTGGTTAGCAGCCAACCACAAGGCCCTGAAAAACAACATCTCACAATCACGTGGCTGGGGGAACCCCACCAGCCTGCCAGCCAGAGGAGGGAGAGGAGCGAGGCTGAAACTCCTTCAAATCTGTCTTCAAAACACTGTCATTTGTCCTTCCTGCCAGGAATATACAAGATCTGACAATTAAGTCCATGAACTTTATTGCTCTAAGAGTCACACACCTCATTGCCGAGTATCACTGCAGCCACCTTTGAGGTTCTCCCTCTAGCAAGTTGTGCACTGACACCAATACCTAGTCCACCCTTCAAAGCAATTTGGGAACTCTTTCTGGAACGCCGTTGCACACAGTGGCAGAGTGACAAGTTGGCATGCTTAATTGTGTAGTTGTCTTTGTTTGGCCAGTAAACAAATAACTGTGTTGGAACACCCTCCCTTCTCATCTGATCTGGCCCCCAATGACTTTTTCCTTTACCTGAAGATAAAGAAACATGGAAAGGAAGACATTTGGATGACATTCAGGACAGCAAGGGTAGTATGATGACAGCTCTGATGGCCATTCCAGAAAAAGAGTTCCCATATTGCTTTGAAGGGTAGACTAGGCACTGGTGTTGGTGCACAGCTTCCCAAGGGGAGTACTCCATAGGTGACCACAGTGACATTTGGCAATGAGGTCTGCAGCACTTTTTCTAGGATGACTTCTCAAACGTAATTGTCAGACCTCATAGAAGAAACCTCGAACCTTCCTGCCTAGCTGGTGGGATTCTAACATGACACAGTCACTTTGAAAGACTGTTGGGCAACTCCTCAAAACGTTAAACATGAAGCTACTATGTCATCGTTGCTTTTGTATTCCATGGAGTCGATTCCATACAACCCAACAACTCCACGCCTGACTTCTAGGTATCTACCCCAGAGAAATGGAAACCCATGTCCACACCAAAACGTGGACTCAGGTGTTCACAGAGTGTGCCTTACAAGAGGCCAAAGGCAGAAACCAACCGCATGTTTATCAACCAGTGAACGATGAACAAATAAACAAAAGGCGCTCTGTCCTTACTTTGGAAGACAGTTTTGCAATTAAAAGAATGACGTGTTGATAAGGAACCCTGAAAACATTACATGAGTGTAAGAAGCCAGCCACAGAAGAGCACGTGTGGTATGATTTCACTGCTATGAAATGCCCCAGGTTGGCAAATCCCTAGAAGCAAACAGCAGATTGGCAGCTCTTGAGGCTGGGAGATCGGGGGACAGAGGAGAGCTAAAGGGTTGCTGGTGTCTGTCTGTAGTTGCCCTGAGCTGGCCTGATCCACGGTGGGCCCAAAGGGGGCAGAACAGAAGCAAGCTTCAGGTTTTCTTGGCTGTAATCTTTACCTAAACTGCTCACCAGGCTTCAGAGCCACTGAAACCCACTGCCGTCAAGTTGATTCCAACTCACAACACCCCTAGACGGCAGAGTAGGGCTACCCCATGGGATTTCCAAGGAGCGCCTGGTGGAGCTCTCAGCCGCTGCACCACTGGGTAACTTCAGATCAACCACCTTAGTGTTGGCAGCCGATCACAAGCTGTCAGTACCACACAGGCTCCGTGTTGAGGGCACAGAGTTTCTTGCGACAGTAACAGGGGTTTGGAAATTGATTGTGGGGATGGTTTCACAGCTCTGCGAATAGATGGAAAACTACCCCAAAAAAGTCCACTGGCATTGAGTCAGCTCTGACTCACAGTGACCCTATGGACAGAGTAGAACTGCCCCATGGAGTTTCCAGTGAGGGCCTGGCAGAGTCGAACTATCAACTTTTTGATTAACAGACGTAGCACTTAACATCTGCACCACCAAGGTTCCCACAAAAAACTATATACCCTTTATTTATTTAATATTTGATTGTGCTTTAAGTGAAAGTTTATAGTCTAGGTCAATTTGGCATGCAAAAATTTATATACACACTGCTATGTAATTAGCAGCTCTCCCTACCCTGTGACAGTACACTCCTCCTTTCCACCCTGTATTTCCTGGTGTCTATTCAACCAGCTCCTGTCCCCCTCTGCCCTCCCATCGTGCATCTGGAAGGAAGCTGCCTAGATAGCCTCATGTAGGTACTTAAGCCAAAAACCACACTCTTCGCCAGTATCATTTTATGTCTTGCGATCCAGTCCAATCTTTGTCTGAAGAGTTGGTTTCAGGAATGGTTTCCACTCTGGCTGTGTCTCCAGGGGATCCTCCAGTCTGTCAGATCATCCAGTCTGGTCTTTTAGAGTTCTAGCCAATACTTCAGGAACTGTTCGTTGTATACATTGTCAGGGCAGTCAATGGTGGTGGCCGGGCACCATCTAGCTCTTCTGTTTCCTGCTGATACAGTCTCTGGATTATGTAACCTATACTGTCTCTGGGGCTCATGTTTTCCTTACGTCTTTGATGTCCTTCATTCTCCTCTGCTCCAGGTAGATTGGGACAAATTGATGCTTCTCAGGTGGCCATTTGCTAATCTTTAAGACACCAGATGCCACTCATGAAAGTGGAATGCAGAACTTCTTTTTCTCTTAAATTTTTATTTTAAAAACTATAACTTTAAATAAAGTTGTAACTGTATAACTTTGTAACAGTTCAAATAAAGTTAAACTATAACTTTAAATAAAATATATAGTTGTCCCAAGAAGAACTGGGTGGTACTCAGGTGCCACCACTGATTACTGTGACAGGGATCACAGTAGAGAGTCCCAGACAGAATGGGAGAAAAAAGTAGAATAAAATTCAAATGCACCAAAAAAAAGAAAAAAAAAAGACGGGACTTCCTGGTCTGGCAGATATCGAAGGAACCCCCAAGTCTATGGTCCCCAGACACCCTGCTAACTCAGAGCTGAAGTCATTCCTGAAGTCCACCTTGTAGCCAAAGATTAGAAAGGCCTAGAAAACAGTCATACACATGAGGAACGTGCTTCGTAGATCAGTCACATACACGAGCGCAAAAGGGCAACACCTGTCCCAAAGCAAAGGTGAGAAGGCAAGAAAGCACAGAAAGGAAAACTGGACAAACGGACACGATGAGGTCAGGGTGGGAAGGGGACACGGGAGAGCCTTGACGCTATGTGGGGATTGCAGCCAACATCATGAAACTATTTGTGTGTGAATATTTGAATGAGAAACTGCAAAGCAAAAAGCATGGTTGTTGTCATAAGCCTTCCTGGAGCTGGCTCTGGTGCACGGTGGCGCTTTGCAGAACAGAATGAGACACTACCTGGTGCTCCTCCATCTTCACGACTGTCGGTGTGTTTGAGTCCACTGACATGACTGTAAAACAGATAATACATGAATTACATCCTAATAAAGCCCTTACCAAAAGATGGTGGCCTCGGAAATACACCTTGCCTCCCTCCTTCCCCACAGCCTGAGCAGCGAGAAGAATCGTGGGGACCGTGAGATGCCGATGTCACCACCAATGTCACTGCCGATGTCACCGGCCGCAGCTTTGCCATGTAGGGTACAACTGTTTCCACTTGAAAACATAATGTAGCCACAAAGAGCCAAAGGGCCAAACTCCCTTAACCTTTGTATTCTATACAAACAAACAATGATTTTGTTAACCAACAGTAACAGGTTTCTTCAGTAGGTCAGCCTCTCACGCTTTCCTGGACGAATTCTTCATTTTCTGAAGAAAGGCTGAGCCCCTGAGTTCACTCAGTGCGGGGAATGCTACAGTCCTTTGCATGCAGATGACCTATTTAAGGCGACTGACTTTGCTGAGCCTTTTTCCAGCAGTTGTTTTTCATCAGGGGTCTTACGCATACATCATTTGTTCTGTAACCTTGTCTGACCCTGAACTGAAACCATCTACGCAATTTCAGACTCCCAGTAACAGTGTGACATCTGGCCTCTTGAGAGTCTAGCTGATGCTCATTAGCTTTGAGAAGGAAAAATATTCCAATGGTTTTCACCCAGAAATGTTGAGAAGAAATCAGAACAGGAGAAGGAATGCTTCCTGTCACCAAAAGGCTCTCCTGTGCTCCTTTCTCTGTTGTTTCTAGGACTCTGAAGGGGGAAACTGCTAATGAAAACGTGGTTCGAAAGGACTAGTGGCTCTGAGGCAGAAAAACGTGGCAGTCCACCCTCAGAGATGGACAGCCATGGTAGCCCCGTGGGGCAGTTCTATTCCATCCGACAGGCACCATGTGAGTCAGGACTGACTTGGCAGTGGTGGGTTTGGGTTTTTATTTTAACCATGAGAAGGATTTCCCACAAAGCACCACAGCAGCAATTGTGCGTCAGCTGTCTCAGAGGAAAGGAACTGTGCGACCCTCTTTAATCACGGGAGGCTCTTGTCATCCTCCTGACACAGAGAAACCACAAAGAAGAAAATAGAATGAGAAAGAAGCCCAGCTTGAGCTCTTCCTTTAGGTTTGGAGTTTAGACTTTGCTCTGATAGCTTTTACACAAAGACGTCTCAGCCTCTCTGTGACCCTCTGTGGAGGAGGAGGGCTGCGGGACTGGCAGGTTAGTGACCCGCCGCTGCCAAGAGCGTTTTCCTGAAGGGAAGCTCTTCGGTGCCTGAAAAGAGAAGCACAGGACTGTTTGGCTGAAGGGGGCTCCTGGGTTCCCTGTGGTCACATTCCCCAAACCACAGGTTTCTGTTTCTTCTCACCACTGAGCAAACCAAAGGAGTTGGAACTGGAAAAATGGGAACCTTGGATGCTAAAATTATATTTTAGTTCCTGAAAATCACATAATAACAGACCTGTGACTCAGAGGGACCACCCAGTCATGTTGGCATCAGAGTTCTAGAAGCTTCTTGAGCCAGATAGGACAAAGCAGTTATGTGATCCTTGGTAAAATCAAAGGAGATTTAAGAAAAGTAAAATAAAAATAAACAAAACAAACCCCCTATCATTAAGTTGATTCTGACTCATAGTGACTCTATAGGACAGAGTAGAACTGCCCCCATAAAGTTTCCAAGAAGCACCTGGAGGATTAGAACTGCTGACCTTTTGATTAGCAGTCATAGCACTTAACCATGATGCCATCAGGATTTCCAAAGGAGATTAGTCAAAATAAATGAATAAAACAAAGTGGGTGGCTTTCAAGAACAGGAATTGTCTCCCAGTTTTTGGCTTCTCTGTCTGTAAAACAGTGATGATAGTTGCAGTAGCCTACAAATTTATCAAAATAAAGTAAAAAATAACCCATTTTGGTCAAGTCAATTCTGACTCTCAGTAAGCCTATCAGATAGAGTAGAACTGCCCCCTAGAGCCTTCAACAATCAGCTGGTAGATTTGGACAACCGACCTTTGGTCTAGGAGCCAAACTCTTAACCACCACACCACCGGGGCTCCTCAACTTTATCAGGAAGATTATGCTACTGGACAAAAATCCAGATTCTTGTTACCTGCCCCCAAAAGCCAATCTCTGAGACAGATATCATAAAAGGATTTCCCACAAAGTGCCATGGCATCAGGTGTGCGTCAGTTGTCTTGGAGGAAAGGAGTTGTGTGACCCTCTGTAGTCACAGGAGGCTCTTGTCATCATCCTCCACAGAGAAGCCACAAAGAAGACAACAGAGTTGGAAAGAAGCCCCATGATCAGAAAGAAGTTTATTAGTTTATTACCATGAGCTAGCAGATACAGGGAGCAGGGAGGATTTTCTCCAACAAGATCCTGCTCAAAACGGGGGGGGCAGGGGGTTGCCTGCAAAATGTAAATACAGGTATTGGTGCCAGTGACAGGGAAACAATGTGATTGATTAGGAGTGAAGAAGGGGATCCATTCAGGGGCCTCTGGGGTCCTTTGAAGGTATGCATCAGGAGCAGACATGCGTCTGGGCTGCTCTTGGATGTCACCTGAAGCAAGGGGGTCCCAGATCGGGGCCTGGGTCTCCCATCTGTTTTGGTGTTTCTAAAAACCTGTGAAAACTGCAAAGAGATCATTTTCATCACCTCTGTCAGTTAATGTGTGACTTCCTGCCAGGGCTAGGAATTTTTAAGACAGGAGAAAAGGCGAGTGAATTTTACAAAGATAATGAAATCTTTGCTGTCTATTTTAACTTCTTTTTTAAAAAATCTGGGTGTCTAAAGCTTCCCTCCTATTTCAATTATATAAAACCCAGATAAACACTTACACATAGTGAAAAACAAAAGCCTCTGCCTTCCTCTCTTGCTACAACTGCACCCTCACGTCTGTCACAGGTGTCTCTTCTTTGCACACACAGTCTGTGCAAATAAAATGCTGCAAACACCAGGGACCAAAAGCTTTATTTAAGCCCCAGTGTCAGTGCTATTTCTGAGCAAGGGATGACTTGGCTTTTTCTGTATTTTGTTCTGCTTTTAAGTTATTCAAGGAAATTTGTTGAACTATTATAAGGACTCAAGAAAATGTTTAAACCGAAGAAAACATTCTTTGATGGCTAGAAGAGGCAGGGAGACAGGTACTTATTAGTCAGATAGTAAGTAAGAATAAAGTTAGGTGAAGGGAGGAACAACACACCGTTCAGAAGTCAGTACAAATGGACTGCATCAAAAGCTGAGAAGTTTCCCAAATAAAACCCAACACTTCAAAGGGCAGAGTAGCAGGAGTGAGAGTTTGGGGACCATGGTTTCAGTGGACATCTTCTAGGTCAATTTGCATAATTATGGCTTTTTTGTTTGTTTTATATTTTTTATTGCAATTAAGTGAAAGTGTACAATCCAAGTCAATTCTTTATGTAAAACCCTGAGCAGCTGCCTCTCTGCAACTCTATCTGCTCTCCTCACCCTGCAACAGCACAGTCTTGTTTTTCACTCTTCCAGTATCCACTCAACCAACACAAGTCCCCTACTCTCCGCCTTCTCCTCTCCCCTCTAAAAAGAAACCAGTAGGATGCCAAGCCAAGTGCCATCGGGCTGAATCCATAGCATCATATATATTAAACCATATAGTACACACATCACCTGCGTCACTCTGTGTCCCTTAGTCGAGTCCAATCTTTGTCTGAAGTGTTGGCCGGGAAGAGTTCAGCTCTGGGCTAGCAACAACTCCAGGGGACATGTACTCAGGGGATGTTCCACATTGTTGGAGCATCAAGTCTGGTCTTTTAATAGAGTTCTAGATCTGCACATCCCTTTTTCTCATGCTACATCAGGAAGTCTACATTGTATCCCCTGCCAAGGCTGACTTTGGTGATGGCTGGGCACTATCTGGTTCTTCTGGTTTCACGCTGATGTAGTCCCCCAATCTTGTGGGTCTTTCTGTCTCCTAGGCTCATTTTTGCTAGTGTCTTTGATGCTCTCAGTTGTTTGTTCCAGATGGGTTGGGACCAATTGGTGTTCCCCAGACGGCAGCTTGCTGGCTTTTAAGACACCAGACACCACTCACTATGATGGGGCACAGAGACTCTCTTAGAAAAAGACTGTGGTATAACTAAGTTTTTTTGAAGAAAATGTTCTTTCCACTTTGGTGAATGCTGTCTGGGTCTTAAAAACTAGCTAATGGCCATCCAAGATGCATCAACTGGTCCAAACCCACCTGAAGCAAACAAGAATGAAGGATATCAAAGACATAAGGAAAATATAAGCCCAAGAGACAAAGAAGACCACATAATCCAGAGATTACAGCAGTATGAGACCAGAAGAACTAGTTTGTGCCTAGCCACCACCAGTGACAGCCCTGTTGGGGAGCACAACAAAGACTCCGTTATGTAGAAGGAGAAAAACGGGTATGCAGAACTCAAACTCCATTAAAAAGACCAGACTCGATGGTCTGCCAGACTGGAAGTTCTCCAGAAGACACGGCCCCCAGATTCTCTGTTAACCCAGAGCTGAAACCATTCCTGAAGCCAACTCTTCAGACAAAGAGTGAACTGAACTGTAGGACATAAAGTGATGCTGGCGAAGAGTGTGCTTCTTGGGGTAAGTAGACACATGAGACCAGCTGGGCAGATCCTGTCCAGGGGTGAGATGAGAGGGTGGACAGGGACAGGAGCTGGTTGAATGGACACGGGAGATACAGGATGGAAAGGAGGAGTGTGCTGTCACAGGGTGTGGAGAGCAGCTAGAGTTACACAGCAATGAGTGTGTAAGTTTTTGTATGACAAATTGACCTGGACTGTAAACTTTCACTTAAAGCACAATAAACTATTTTTTTTAAAAAAAAAAGAAAAGAAAATGTGTTCAACAGGCAACCCCCCCTAGTCCGCTGTGACTGCGGAGCAGGCTTGTACACCCCACCCCCGATGGGTTTATTTGCTGCTCATCTTCCTCAGCGGCCACCACCACACAGGAAATCTCGTTTCTGGCTCACTGTTGGGAGACTTGACAGATGCTGGTTAAATATTTACAAATTTTTCTTCCGAGTGCGGAGCTGACAATGAGACCATCAAGCTGTTACAACATGGTTCTGCCCTTCAAAAACCACACTGAAGTGTTAAGGGCTTAATTGGGCTTTCCATGTTTTTCAAGAAGCCACAAGGACTTCCTATGCTCTGTTGCTTTTTGTCGTTAATTCTCTTCAGCTCTATAGATAGTATTCGTCTTTTCATAACTTTCATGTACAATTTCATGACTGAAAATTGGTCATTGAATTGGATGTTAAGTAATTTAAAGAAATCATTTGGCATGGTGGTTAGGAAAGGAGATCAAATTCTTCACTAACCAAAGAAAACACAATTAAAATGCAAGCAACATCCAGCAGAGAACAGCTTTATCTGAAGAAGCAAAGTGTCTAGTTGATAACTGGAAATTTTCAAGGTAATCACAGGGTCAGGCTCCTAGATGTGACGTCAAAGTGATATCTTAAAAACCTTCGCTCTGTAATCTTTCAGCACCGCTGAAGACGCTGTGGTGAGGGAACGCGCTGATCACCGAGTATCCCCCTTTCTCTGAAAGGAAGTAGCATGGTGTTCCTGAGAATTCAGAGACAGATTCAGCCTCTCCAGTCCTGTCGACTATCTGCAAGACCAGACTAACAGAGCAGAGATGTGAGAAGCTCAACATCAGAGAAGGAACTGTGAGTTCTCGAGCTGAATTTCTGACACTCTGTCCTCTCCTGAGATGAGTAACCTGGGAAACGCACATCAGTGCTCGATGCCTCGGAGGCATCCAAGAAAACATCTCGTTACAGAGAACATCTTGCCAAAAACTCCCCTATCCAGCTACAAAACTGATTGTTTGGATTGAAGAGTCTATAGATGAATCCTGATCAATAAGAAGTATGTCTTAGTCCTCTACTGCTGCTATAACAGAAATACTACAAGTGGATGGCTTTAACAAAGAGAAATTTTATTTTGTCACAGTCCAGTATACTACAAGTCCTAATTCAGGGCATCAGCTCCAGGGCATCAACTCTCTGCTGGCTCTTGAGGAAGGTCCTTGCCATCAATCTTCCCCTGAACTGAAAGCATCTGAGATGTAGAAACATCAAATCCTTTTTAAAAGACACTCTGATTCCAGCACTGCTTCTTGGTGGTATGAGGTCTCCAAATCTCTCTGCTACATTCTGTCTTTTATATCTCGAGAGATTGCCTCAAGGCACAATACAGTCTTACACACTGAGTCCTGCCACACCAACACAACTTCTTCCATCTTCCCTCATTAATATCATAGAGGCAGGGTTTACCATATATAGGAACAACACACAATACCTGGAATCATAGGCCAGTCAAATTGCTATACACATTATTGGGTTGGGGGGCACAATTCAATCCATGACAGAGTAGAAAGTGGGAGAGAATTTCAAATACTCAATAGAATCCAGACTTCCTGGAGTCATTGAGGATGGATGAACCCCCAAACTATTACTTGAGATAATCTTTAAACTTTAAACCAAAAATATCCCTGAAAATCTTATTTGAACCATAAAAGACTTTACCTTAATAAGAAAAGCATGTCTGGCTTAAGCATTGTGTTTTTTAAAAGAATTATCTGTGTGCCGTCAAGTTGACAAGAGCAACTCAAAAGGTTAGATGAGAAACTTGGGGGACAGTGAGTCTAAGTCAATGGTCTCGAACATTTTGGAGAAGGGTCAGAATGCACAGCTTGAAGAATGTCATTAATGCCAGCAAGCTGTCCGTGTCTAAATTACTGAGATGATGTGTGACTATTATGGACTGAATTGTGCCCCCCCCCAAAAATATCTGTCAACTTGGCTAGGCCATTGTCATGGACTGAATTGTGTCCCCTCAAAAATCTGTGCGACAGTTTGGCTGGGCCGTGATTCTGGTATTGTGTTGTGTTCCTCCACGCTGTAAACCCTGTCCTACAATGTTAATGAGGATGGATGGGCCACAGTTGTGTTTGTGGCACAGGACTCAGTGTGTGTGATGGTTTTGAGCCTTAAGGAGATCTTTTGAGATATAAAGGAAAGAAGCTAGCAGACAGGTCTGGGAACCTCACAGCACCAAGAAAGCAGCATTGGGAGTACAGCGCATCCTTCAAACCTGAGGTTGCTGTGCCAAGATGCTCCCTGACCAAAGACTGATGCAACACAGGGATCTTCCTCCAGAGCTAACAAGGAGGGAAAAACTTTCCCTGGAGTAGACGTCCTGAATTTGGACTTGTATCCTACTGGACTGTGTAAGAATAAATGCTTCTCTTTTTAAAGCCATCCATTCTGTAGTATTTCTGTTAGAGCAGCACTAGCTGACTAAAACACTGCTGGACTGTGTAAGAATCAACTTTTCTTTGCTTAAATCATCCACTCATGGTATTTCTGTTACAGCAGCACTAGACAACTAATGTGATTGTCCACTCTTCTGTCACCTGATATGATTTTCCTTTGTGTTATAAATCCTACCTCCATGCTGTCAATGAGGCAGGTCTAGTGGCAGTTTTGTTAATAAGGCAAAACTCTATCTACAAGATTAGGTTGTATTTTAAATCAATCTTTTTAGAGATATAAAAGAGAGAAGCTAGCAGAGAGACAGTGGACCTCATGCCACCAAGAAAGTAGTGCCAGGAGCAGAGCATGTCTTTTGGACCCGGGGTCCCTGTGTCTGAGCTGCAACTAGACCAAGGGAAGATCGTGACAAGGACCTTCCTCCAGAGCAGAGTGAGAAAGCCTTCCTCTGGAGCTGGCACCTTGAATTCGGACTTCTAGCCTACTGGATTGTAAGAGAATAAACTTCCGTTGTTAAAGTAACCCCTTGTAGCATTTCTGTTATAGCAGCAGTACGTGTCTAAGACAATGAGTGTGTATATTTTCACCAAAAACAAAAAACCTCCCCATCAAGCTATTTCTGTATCCACAGAAGGCCTAGTGATGCTTTGCTTCCTTGGTCTCTTGTCACACTCTTTGCAGCAGCAAGAGGCAGTGTGACACTGAATCACTTCTCACTGCAGTGGTTGAAGGATGATAATCTCCTCCAGACGAAAGATTATAAAACTGTCGTGGGCTGTCACTTCTCAAATGCGGCTGAATATGGACATTTTAGACAATGACAAGCAATACCAGTGTCTTCCTTCACACTCTTTTACAGAATAAAAGGTCATTTCAGCTAAAAAAAATAGGAGTCTTCTCCAGGTGGGGCAACAACGGGCTGAAGCATAAATGCAATTTGGGGTACGGCACAGGGCCAGGCGTGTTCCCTTTTGCTGGGCATTGGGTCGTGATGGGTCAGAACTGACTCAACGACACTTAACAATAGGTGGTGCAGACAGCTAACGAGCTCACTGCTGCCTGAGAGGCTCCCGGTTGCAGTTCACCCACAGGCACCTCAGCAGAAAGACCTGGCAATTTGCTTCTAAAAGATCAGCCACTGAAAATGCCAGGGAGCCCAGTTCTGTGACAAATAGTGGCCTCTGTGGGCAGCAGTCAACACGATGGCAAACTGGGTAACTGGTAAGTTATAAGAATACGGGTTCGTCTCCTGTGGGACTTTATAATTTTATGACTGCATCTTGCTTTGGGAGAAAAAGAGAAGAGCCCTTAAGTATACTGTTTTCAACAGATGTTTTATTGTTAGGTGCCGTCAAGTTGGTTCCAACTCGCAGCAGCCCCTGCGTACAGCAGAATGAAACTGTGCCCGGTCCAGCACCGTCCTCAACAGCTGTCACTGTCCTTGAGCCCATTGTTGTGACCTCTGTGTCAGTCCATCTCTTTGAGGGTCTTCCTCTGTTTTGCTGAGACCCTCTTGGCTTGGCTACCAAACCAAGCATTGTATCCATCTCCAGGGACTGGTCCATCTGATAGCATGGCCAAAGTACATGGGACCAAGTCTCCCCATCCTTGCTTCTAAGGAGCAGTCTGGCTGTACTTCTCCCAAGACAGATCTGTTCCTTTTTGTGGCTGTCTGTGGTACAGTCAGTCTTCTTTGCCAATAGAATAATTCAAAGGGGTCAATTCTTCCATCTTCTTTACTTATATCCATCTAGCTTTTGCATGCATATGATGCTACTGAAAATACTACAGCTTGGGTCAGGCACACCTTAGTACCCAAAGTGACATCTTTGCTTTTAAAAAAACAAAAAAAATTTTAAGTTTTTTTGCCACAGATTTGCCCGGTAGAATGCATAGTTTGACTTCTTAACTATTGCTTTCATGGGTGTTGATTGTGTATCCAAGTAAGGTGAAATCCTTGACAACCTCAACCTTTCCTCCTTTTACCGTGATGTCTTTTACTGGTCTTGGGAGGAGTTTTTTGTTTTCTTGATGTTGAGGTGTCGTCCAGACTGACAGCTGTGGTCTCTGATCTTCATCAGTAAGGTTTCAAGTCCTCTGCACTTTCAGCAAGCAAGCCTGTGTCATCTGCATCACACAAGTTGTTGACACGTCTTCCCCCATTGCCACATAGTAAAAGTGTCTCTGCTCCTTATTTGTGAAACTGTCACTCTGTGAGCCAAAAAAATAAAAAAGAACTCCCCCTAAATGTGACTTCTCATCTGCCTTCTTGAATCCAGGCAGTATTCAATCAGTCAGCTGTCAGTCATTAAACTATAACCACCACCCAGAGCCTGCTACCGGAGGCAACCCTGGTGGTGCAGTGGTTAAGAGCTCGGCTGCGGGAATCGACCAGGGGCCCCTGGGAAACCCTGGGGGCAGTTCTCCTCTGTCCATAGGCTCCTTACGAGCCGGAGTTGACTTAATAGGTTTGGTTCACTTGCTGCCAGACGGCAGGCCTGAGCTCGGTGCTGAGGCGTCACTGTCCCTGCCCTCTGGAAGGGTGCTAAAGGGCTGTGATGGACAAGTGGGGACAGTGACGTCTGACCTCCTGCTTGGCCACCACACACAGCTTCTTCTTATCTTTTCCTGTGAGATAAAACATGTGCAGGTTAAAGTCCTCTGGGCTACGAATCACAGAACCTGCTCCCAGCAGGTTTAACCAGTGTTGTGGATCAAAGGCAAGGGGGCTAAGCTCCCAGCTGCTAACTCAAAGGTCAGTAGTTCAAACCCACAGCCGTTCTGGGGGAGAAGGGTGTGGCGGTCTCCTTCTGTAAACCCGTAGAAACCCTCCGGGGCAGGCTTGTTGTGAGTTGGAACTGATGCAACAGCGTGAGTGTGGCTTTATGCATTGAGTAGTTGTTGTCAGGTGTCGTGGAGACCCGGAGCAACCTTACCTACAACAAACGAAACCCCGCCCGTCCCTGCCCACACCCGCGGTTGTTGGGACACTTGAGCCCCCCGCGGCCACCGCTATGTCCCTCCGTCTCGTTGACGGTCTTCTTCTCTTTTGTTGACCTACATTGAATCATGAGTTATAACCCCCCAAAATAAGTGTTGGAATCATGACCTCCCACTGCACCGGAAGACACCATCCTGTTTGGGAATAAGGTTCTCTTCTATGTCATGACAACGAGCTGTATCAGTGCAAGGTGTGCACTTGCTTTTGAGATGAAAAGGAGCAAATTAGGCATAAAGAAGTAAGCAGGCAGGAGCGAGGAAAGCAGGCAGGAAGCCGCTGTCACAGACTGAACTGTCCTCCAAAACATGTGTGTGGCAATTTGACTGGGCTGGGATTCCCCGTATTGTGTAACGCTACTGTGTGTTATAAATCTTGCCTCTATTTTGTCAATGAGGGAGGATGGGCAGTAGTTGTCTTAGCGGGGTGGGACTCAGTCTGTAAGAGTATGTTGTGCTTTGTGGCAATCTTTTGGGACACAAAGGAAAGGAAAGCAAGCAGAGAGCTGGGGACGTCACACCGTCAGGAAAGAAGCAGAGCCAGGAGCAGAACAGGTTCTTCAGAAAGGACTCGAGGTCCCTGTGCCTCAGGAGCTCTCAGCTCAGGAAAGATTAACAGCCAGGACCTTCCTCCAGAGCCAACAGAGAAAGCCTCCCCCTGGAGCTGATCCCTTGGATTTTTATTTTTAGCCTACTTTCCTACATTTTGAAGCCACACACATGTGGTGTTTCTGTTACAGCAGTACTAAGTGGCTGAGACATTCACCTGTGTTATTTCTGTTAGAGCAGCACTAGGTGACTGAGACACCCATCTGTGATGTTTCTGTTAGAGCAGCACTGGGTGACTGAGACAGATCCCTGAGGAAGCCACCAAGGAACACACAGAAGAACATCAAAGGAGCTGACACAGGATGTCCGCAGAGCAGAGACAGTCCTCCCCTAGAGCCAGTGCCCG
Source organism: Heterohyrax brucei (assembly GCA_028571685.1). Taxonomy (NCBI): domain Eukaryota; kingdom Metazoa; phylum Chordata; class Mammalia; order Hyracoidea; family Procaviidae; genus Heterohyrax; species Heterohyrax brucei. Next base: position 78,295,126 of record CM053148.1, on the reverse strand, counting down.
GAATTTCAGCTTCCTATTTGGTAAATGTCTCCTCGTTAGAGCCACCCACTTCCACCCAATGGTAGTGTTTCTTTTATGACAACACTGAGAAACTAAGACAACCAAGAAAGGGAATTTCTCAGAAGGAAGTTGGAGTGTCTCGTGGAACTTACTGAGGTCACAGGGAAGGCAGGAACCAGGCTGTTCTGGGGATCTCAGCCTCAGGAGTGTCTTTTCCCCCAAAGTCTCCACTAGCAAGACTGGTCTCTGTGACTCTCTGCCCAGTTCTTGAGGTAAAGGGTCACATCGCTCTATTAGGTCTGGCCAGAGGAGCCAACTTCCCGACAACAAGCATCGGACGGACAGGGGAGTGAACACCTGTCAACCAGAGGCTTGTTGGGAGCTTGGCAGACATCCCTCAAAGGGTCTGCTCTGAAAATCCTGTGGGCAGAACAACAGACATAAAGCAGCAGAACAAAATCAAGAATCTAGAACCAGATGGTTTTTGCAAAGGTGCAAAAGCAATTCAATGGAAGAAGGCCGGCCCCTTCAGCCAGCTGTGCTGGAGTCCCTGGGCCCTTTCACAATGGACTTACTCTAAGAGATACCAAAATATACCATAACCTGTTGCTATCAAGTGGATTGGGACTCACAGTGACCCTACTGGACAGAGTACAACTGTCACATACAGTTTCCAAGGAGTACCTAGTAAATTTAAACTGCTGACTTTTGGGTTAGCGGTCACACTCTTAAGCACTACACAGCTAGGGTTTCCGAAATATACCATAAAGGTATAAAAATTTTTTTTTTAATTTTTATTTTTATTTAACATAACTGAGTGAAAATGTACATTCACATATATGCCCCCCTATATGCAGCTTCCACTGCTCTCCCTCTCCGGTGACTGCACACTATTCCTCTCTGCTCCATACATGTCTCATCCTCCCAACAGTCTCCTTTCCCCTCCTCTCCGTTCACTCCCCTTCCTCCAGCCAGAGGTCAGCAAGATGATATCCTATAGATGTATCCAGCCAGAGGTCAGCAAGATGATATCCTATAGATGTATAGAACCATAAGGTGCTTCCAATATATGGTTACCCTGCATTGCCAAGTCCAATCCATTTCTGTCCAAAGAGTGGACCTTTGTTATAATTTATGGGAAAGGGCAGCATCAGGGCAGGGGGGCATGCTCTCAGAGGAACCCCAAAACCGCTGGACCATCAATTGAGGTCTTTTAGTGGAGATCTCATGATGCACCTCTTTTTGTTCTTGTGTTGCCAGTGAGGCTCCTCTCTGTGAGCTCCGTCGTGGCTATCACTGGTGGTGGCCGGGCACCATCCGGTTCTTCTGGTCCCAAGTCGATGTAGGCACCCACTCTTGTGGGTCTCTCTGTCTTCTCGGTTGTCTTTACCGCATGCCATTTTGGCCCTTGGTGAGCATCCGTTCCTGCTGAGTTGGGACCATTTGCTGTGTCCTCGGATGGCAGCTTGGCAGCTGGTATAAAAATTTTTGAAGTGTGCTATTGGCATAGGTGATAGATGAGTGTCTGATAGAGGGACTGAGGGATGGATGGATGGATGGACGGACAGATGGGTGAATGGACAGATGGAAGAGTGGATGGATGGACGGATGGATGGACGGATGGACAGACAGCTGCTGTTGAGTTGATGCTGACTCATAGTGAGCTCATGTGTGACAAAGGAAATGTCATCCTGTGCTGTGTCACCCTAATGGCCACTGGCTTGCTTGAGGCCACTGTGCAGCTGGGGTACTGACTTAGCTCACTGAAGGTTTCCCTCACCCTCAGTGGCCCTCTGCACCACCAGGTGCAATGCTCTCCACCAGCAACTGATCCCTCCTAAGGATGCATCCCAAGTGAGCCAGCTGGACGGTGTTCTGTTGTGATCCATACGGTTGTCATTGGCTAATTTTCAGGAGGAATTGTTCTGGAAGAAGGACAGTCCGAATGTCGCTTGGAAGCAAGAATGATGAGATTGTGTCTCACACACACGTTATCAGGAGGGATCAGTCCCCAGAGGAGGACGTCAAGCTTGGTAGAGTGGAGGGTCAGTGAAAAAGAGGAAGACCCTCCAAGAGATGGATTGACACAGTGGCCGCAACAATGGGCTTAGGCATAAAAAGAACTGAGGACATGGCACAAGACGGGGCAGTGTTTTGTTTTGTTGTTCACAATGTTGCTGTGAGTCATAACCAGCTGAACAGCACCTAACAGCCACCACAACAATTTTCAGGCACAGTTCATGCTACTGTTAGCACAACAATAGAGAGACCAGACCCCATTTAAATTAGGAGGGAAAAACTCAGTAAGCAGAGCTGAAATCTGGACTCTCATTTGGAGAAAGAATCAGTTCAGCTCCATTAGTAATACCGTTGTGGATTGAATTGTGTCCCCACAACTGTGTGTTGCGTGTAAATTCTAATCCCTGTATCAAGATTATAATCTCACTCAGGAATGGGTATTCTTTGTTGTGTTAATAAAATCATATGAGTGTAGCATAGGCTATGTCTTCACCCAGTTGTTTTCTGAGACATACAGGGAGCAGATCAGGCCCATAAGAAGCAAGCAAAGATGGGGAAGCTAGATGTCATGTCCCGTGAAAGTCTAAAAGGAGCCAATAGAAGCTGAAGAAATAAGGACCTCCCCACAGAGCCCACAAAGGGACAAAGCCGCCCCCGAGCTGGCACCCTGAATGAAGACTTCCAGCCTTTGGACTGTGAGAAAATAAATTTCTGTTGTTCAAGCCACCCACTTGTGTTGTTTCTTTTACAGCAGCACCAGATGACAAAACCAATTCCCCAAAATAAAATCCTAATTGATAGTTGGCCTTGCTGTGAAAGCTTACACCACTGAGTTTGTTACCCAGCTGAATTTTTCCAAGAACACTTACACGTTATGGTAAGGTCATATTACAAAGGTGGCTGGCCACCTGCCCTGATGGTGGTCTCTCCTGCATCCTAAGAGAAGGGATGTCATTGATCATGATGGGAAAACAAATATCTGAATCTCTCCTTTCCACTCACACAGAGAGAGGAAACCCCAAAACGTCAACTTCCCTGATAGTTTTTCAGACACAAATCCAAAACAGACAAATAACCACATGTGAAGCAGAGAGCTTCAATGTCCCCTGATGTCATGAGACAGGCTTGAATACCTAAGACACCTAAAGACCCATCTCTGCATCAACAAAGGAGCATGGACGTAGCAAAAGGGCCACAGAGAAGACAGGATCTGGCAACCTGCAGCCGGGAGAGGAGGGGACAGAGAAGAGTTGCCAGGGACAGGGTGGCCATGAGGCTTCTGAAGACAAGGCCGGATACTGAAAATCTTCAGCTATTCAGCGGGAAGTCACTGGCGGTCAGCACTGCCGTGAAAATGCCCATCAGTCAGCTAAACCCTTAGGAAAGCCCTCTTACATCAGAAGGACCTGGGCAGGTCTTTTGGGGAAATCAGCAGCGCTGGGGGGACACCTTGCCTCCTTGTTCCTGGGGGTTTCTTTCCTGAGCCATCTACTAACTTAGCCAGCTGGGCCCATCTCCACCACTCAGTGCCCCTGCCACTCACTAGAAAGAGTGGCTGGTCCTTTCCCTGTCTTTCATTGTCATTGTTAGGTGCCATCGAATCTGTTTGGACTCCTAGTGACCCTGTGGGACAGAGTAGAACAGCTAGGGGATTGGAACTGCCAACCTTTGGATTAGCAGCTGGACTCTTAACCATTACGCCCCCTTTGTCTTTTAGATCTATCCAGATACAAATCCGGAAACCCTGGCGGCACAGTGGTCAAGTGCTACAACTGGTAACCAGAAAGCGCAGCAGTTCAAATCCCCCAGGCGCTCCTTGGAATTTCTACGGAGCAGTTCTACTCTGTCTGTAGGGTCGCTGTGAGTCCAGATGAGCTCACCAACAGTGGGGTTTTTCCTCCTGTCTTTCAGACCTCCCCAAATACAGACGCGGGAAGCACATGGTTTGGTTTCTTCTTCCAAACCACGAGATGGACAGGCCTGTGTCTGATTCCAAAGGAGACCTGGTGGTACAGCGGTGAAGTGCTCAGCTGCGAATGGGAAGTTTGACAGTTTGAGCCCGTCAGTAGCTCTATGGAGGTGAGACGGCGGCTGGCTGCTGTGAAGATTACGGCTTTGGAGACCCCGTGGGAGAGGTCCACTCTGTCCTGTAAGGTTCCTACCAGCTGCAATGGACTTGATGGCCGCGGGTTTGGTTTGGTTTTCTCGCTCTGACGCTGTGAGTCACTGTTGTTACTGTTTGCTGTGGCCTTGTTCACGGCAGCGCCATGTACAGTGGAACGAAGCAGTGCCCGGTTCTGTTCCATCCCCACGGTCAGTGGGGGGACCAACTGTTGAGACCCCTAGCATTTTCATCAGCTAGTGGCACAGTGGTTAAGTGTCTGCTGACTGTAAGGTCAGCGGTTCAAATCCACCAGGCACTCCTTGAAGCAGTTCGTCTCAGCTCTGTAGGGTCAGTATCTGTTGGAATAGACGCAACATCAGTGGGCTTGGGGTTTGGGGTTTTTTTTTGGAACTAGATCACCCTTGCTGTTTCTTGCTCGTCTGTCTTAGTCTGGAAGCTCCCCCAGAAACTCATTCAGCACCACAGCAAACACGTCAGCCCCTGACAAAAGGGCAGCAGCTGTACAGGAAGATGCTGTGGCCGGGAGTTGAACCTGGGTCTCCCGTGTGGCGGGCCAGAATTCTACTGCTGACCCACTAGACCCCACATGGGTCAGTATCGGGGAAACCAGGTCCCTGAGACATAACGTTCTGCCTCCCTTTTATCCTGTCACTCAGTTGCCACAGGATTCAGTTAAGGAGGAGATGGTATAGTTTGTTGAGTCCATCCGACCCCAGCGGAAAGTTTCACGCGTAAAACAAACTCTCAAAGAGTCATCCAAGAAAATAGTAAACAGGAAGTCAGGCAGCGCCCTTGTGAGAATTTCCTGGGAAACATGCTCCAGACTCGGAAATGACAACGTCTCTCTCCTCTATGCTTGTCTACCTGACTCGTTTTCTGACTCCTTCGCTTTGTCACCAGGCTCCTGAAGACCTTTAACCGTGCCTTCCCGGGCAGTGACCGGCACGCAGAGTGCCAAGGAAGCAGCTGGAGCTGAGCAGAGCCCCCAGCAGCCTCTGCCAAGAGCTGGAGCCAGGGCAGACTGGGTAACACTGAGGAAAAGGAGCAGAAAGCACCTTTCTCACAAAGTTCCCCCAAAGCATGTGCAGCTCTGGCTCTGGAGAGCAGATTTTCTTTGGCCCAGAGAAAGGGAAAAGAGGTGAAATGCTTTTGACCCCCAAAACCAAAAACAGAAACAGTCAGTCATGGATGACGTCTGGCTCTAGCCCAAACACAGATTATGGGAAACTGCATTTTGAGGAAACACAAAGCCAGTCACAGTAACTCTAGCCAGCTCTCCCTGGTCTTGCCGCCCCTTTGACACTCTGCTTTTAACCCCTTGCAAGGCTGGAGTCACTGAAGCGCGGACCCACTGAACCCACAGCCCTTTCTTATGGGAGACACTGACTTGGGAGGTGAGACCTCGGGGCCACCGGGTTGGCAGTAGCGTGTAGTCAGGCAGAACTCTGAACTGCTGACGGCCTCCGTCTGCATGGTTCTGGATCTGCTTCCTGCATCCAGGTCCCACCAGTCCTGGAGGATGAGTCCCTTGAGGACGGTCAGTGTTTCACAGGAGAAAAAAGTGACACTTGAAGAGGACGTGAGGCTGGCCATCCCGGAGCCAGAGGCAGGAGTAGGTACTGTCTGCCCGGCACCCAGCAAGCCTTCCAGAAGGTGCCTCCTGCAGCTAGACTGGCACCTGTCCCTCTCTGCCCAGAGCTCCCAGAGTCAAGGGACTCTTTATCTCAAGGGCTGGAACCAAGAGTGTCACAGCCGGCAGGTCCTGGAATCTTCTTCGTGGAGAACTGGGAGTGAAGACGCTCTGCAGCTGAGAGCCCCAGAAATGCCTCATCCCTGCCTCCTCTGTGCTTAACTCTGCAGTGAGTTTGATGACAGACCTCCAACTTTCTTCCAAAAAAATTCCCTTTCTTGGTTAAATTTGCTTGGAGTAGGTTTGACTACTTGTAACTAGAAGGACTTCCATCAGGACGTTCTCATACGCTCTCTCCTTGCTGAGGAGGGAGCTGAGATTAAAAGGCATCACGTCTTCCGTGCCGGTGACACCACAGTGGAGTGACGCGGCGCTGGCGGTCGGCTGTGTCCCCTCCATCTCCCCGCCCCCCGCCTCCGGCCCTGAGGTTGCGCTCCTTCGGCGCCCCCTGCAGGACGCAACTGGGAGACAGGGAAACCTGTTGCCGCGGAGTTGAGCGCGGCTCGGAGCAACCCTGCAGGCGAGAGGAGGAGCCCCACGGAGCTTCTACGGAGTGCCGGATGGATTCGAACTGCAGACCTCTCGGTTCACAGGCAAGCGCTTAAACCGCCGTGCCACCGGGGCTCCAGGCATACAGGAGGTGCTGAATAAAAGCTCCTAAATCTAACGGAGCATATGGACCTACGTCCCATTTATAAGCCAAAACATAGACGAAACGTGCCCAGTATGCAAACAGCAGGAGACAAAGTGAGAGAAAACCAGCTCCAGAAACGTATGATCTTGATGGAGACCCACCACGCACTTGATGCCATCAAGACCCAGATCCGCCCAGCGGCTCCAGGAGCACTCTCTCTCTGTGGGGTGTCTTTCTTTCCTTTAGATTAAGGTTAAGGTTAGGCTTTAAGTTACGCCTTTTTTTTTTTTATTTATCTTACTTTACATAAAGGTTTACCGAACAAACTAGCTTCTCAGTAAACAGTTTTGTGACACCGGCTACCAACCCCAGGATGTGTCAACAGCCCCTTCTCGACCTCGGGTTCTCTATCAAGTGTGGCGTTTCCCCAGACCAAGGCAGAAACTTTTTACCCTCCAGATGGAAAAGCTTGCATCCTGGTCTCTCTCACTTCCAGCCCTCATTTCTCTTGTGGTGAAAGGACACAGGTCACCTTTGTCAGAAATAGTCAGCTTGCCTTCTTGCAAGGCTTCCGAAGCTTCAGGGCTCAGGAAACTAGAAACAGATGAAGCAGGGTCCCAGCCAGTGAGGGGTTCATGGGGGACTGCTATCCTTTGTGGAAGTGAAATTTTTCTTCCCCTCTGACTTCGGAAAGTCTTCAAAATAAATTCAGGATCACCTGAGTAGCTCGCGTGAAACTTACCAGGCTGACGGAGACCCCAGGGTTTGCTGGCAGGGAGAATGGTCATTGACATGGCCTGCCATCTTGTATTTCTGTGTGGGTCCCTGCATTTGCAGAGAAGACCCCCGGTCTCTTACCAACACACGGAGCAGCTGCCTGTCCTCCGACATTCTGCAAACAGAAAGAAGCCAAGCAGGGGGCCCAGAGTCCCCTTCCAGCCCTGAAGCCCTCAGCACAGACACCCTGCCTGACCCTTCTCACCTCCCCCTCCCTCAAGAAACGGGTGACCAGGGTGATGGGGAATTGTGTGTGACGACCTGAGCAGGCCGTAATTCCCAGTTGCTCGGTCAAATACTAGTCTAATTTGTATTTTGTAAAGTAATCAAACATAGATCGTTGTGTCGTTACTTCCCACATGTAACCCTTGGCTGTTGGGTGAATTCTGACTCACAGTGGCCGTACAGGACAGGGAGGAACTGCCCTGTAGGGCTTCCCAGGCTGTCATCAGTGCAGAAGCAGCCTGCTCCACTCTCCAACAGCGCGGCTGGTGGCTTTGAAACATCTACCTTCCAGTTAGCGGCCAAGACCTTGATCAATGCAGCAATCAATCAATCTATTAAGAAGAGTGTTTCTCTAAACTGTGCTCTGCCTCCAGACAAGAAATAAGTATTTTGACAGAATTTCATCCTGCCTTCTTCCTGTTCCCTAAGCTGTGGACCATCAGTCTCCAACCTATCACTTGACTCATGAGTTTTGGATTTGTCAGCACCCAACAATCCATGAGCCAATTTCTTAAACTAAATCTCATTCTCTCTCTCTATATATATACAACTCTACAGGGTTTCCAAGGAACACCTGGTGGATTCGAACTGCCAACCTTTGGGTTAGCAGACGCCGCACTAACCACTGTGCAACCAGGGCTCCGTCTATATGTAACCAACCAATGGAACCCATTGCCATCAAGTTGACTCTGACTCACAGCAACCCTGGAGAGACAGATAGGTGTGTACAGTCTATGTATATCAATCTGGTTCTGTATCCCCAGAGACGCCTAGACAGCCAGGGTGAAGAGAGACCCATCTACCGCGCTGATGCAGCTACCTCGCCAGCACCTTCTCTTTTGAGCGGCAGAGATCCCATGTCATTTCCCCCTTGGGGTGACAGATCTCCCGGCTTTCCTTCCCCCCGCCAGTTATTTGTCAGACTTCTCGAAAGAATTCCCCCAAAACCCTCCCTATGCAAAAACAAAAACATTTCCTTCAGTTGATCCCAGCTCACGGCCACCCCTTACAATACAGTAGACTGCTTCCTAGGGTTTCTTGGCTGTGATCTCTGCAGACACAGATTTCCAGGCCTCTCTTCCGTGGTACTCACAGGATAGGTTCAAATTGCTACCATTTATGTGAGCAGGGGAGCCCGTCTGGTTTACGCTGCCCAGGAACCCTTATCCCGATGAAAGCAGGTCCTGACAGGGTTTCGGTAGGGGCCACCCACGATGGTCCCGGGGCAGTCACCTTGTCCCTCTTCTGTGATGTTGGACTTTTGCAGCCGTTGTCCAGAGGAACCCCTGGAGGTTCCAGAAGGGGCCTCGCTTCTCCCATGTATTTGATGTGTGAGGGATCCCCTTTACTCACCTCTCTTTGAACACACAGTGAGTGCCTACAGTGTGCCGGCTTCTCCCCTGGGCCTAGGGCAGAGGTGGTTCAGGGGCAGAACTCTGGCCTTCCACACGGGAGAGCTGGGTTCGATTCCTGACGAGTGCACCTGGTGCGTAGCCGCCAGCCATCTGTCGTGTGGGCTGGCACCTCGCTACGGTGCTGAGCGGGTTTTAGAGACATTTCTGGATGATGACATACTAGGAAGTGAGGCCTGGTGATCTGTTCAACCAGCGAAACCCTGTGGGTCACAACCAGAGTCCAGCGAAGCAGGGTAGCATTAATTCCACTTTGTGTGGGGTCACCCAGAGTTAAGGTCCAACCCTGAGGCTGTTAAGAGAGCAGACGTGTCCTGGCCTGTTAGATGAGTGCCATCTGTCCTCCAGATCAGCATCAAGAAGGCAAAAGAGGGTGTGTTCCAGGGGTCCATCCCACAGAGGACCTTGTCATTGCTACTCCTGACTCCCCTCCCTGACTAGGGATACCATTGATGGCTTGTAGACAGGAGTCCAAATCCCAAACCCAAACCCACTGCTGTCGAGTCCGTCCAACTCATAGCAACCCTGTGGGTCAGAGTAGAACCGTCCCGTAGAGTTTCCAAGGAGTGCCTGGCAGGTCTGAACCGCAGACCTTCTGGTTAGCAGCCGTAACACCTAACCACTGCACCATCAGGGTTCCAGGGGACAAGGGTCAGAGGAAAGGAGAAATCTAGCCCCTCTGCGTTTGGCGAATGGAACCCAACCCATGGCTTCCCTGCCACGGAGATAAGTGACGGGCCCCAGGAAGGCATGCTGGGTTTCTGGCCGTGGGAGCCTCTTTGGGGGCTAATTCCGGTTTTAAATTTCTGCCTACAGTCCCTACTCACCCCCTTCGGGCCCTCTCCCAGCTGTGGCTGGAATTCCCAGGATTCCTGACTTAAATATCTTCTCCAGGCCCTCCTCCTTCAACGGCAGAGTTTAATCTCTGACAGCAGGCTGGACAGGATCAGGTCCAAGCCACTTGCCAGCTTCAGGGTGGCCTTTTGCCCCGACTCCTGGTAGATGGGAACACCAGCGAGGGTGCAAGACAGACTGAGGGGTCAGCGGTGGCTTCCAGAGGCAGGAACTCCCCACTCCCACACAAGTAACATGGCGAGGAGACTCCTGCCACACGGGACTTGTGCAAGCCACTTGTCCCATCTGGCTTTGGCTGGTGGTGGTGACTCTGGACCCAGCCAGGCCATCGTCCTTCTGTCCAGCCCGAGGTGCCTGGTGGCTCCTCCCTGCAGGGGGGGGTGCAGCCCCCACTCCTTCCAGATTACCCGGCGCTTGTTGGGTGGTCCATAACGCAAAGTGAGTAGTCTTAGAGGATACCAGAAACCAGGAAACCTCTTTAGTCCACTTAACAGCATTTTTAAAACAGCATTTTGAAAAGAAAACAATAAAGTCTTATAAAAGCAAGCTGTTCTATAACTTTCAGTGGTTTTTGACTCCCCTGTCCTCACCTAACCTGTCTGGTCATCCAGGCTGACCCCAAACTGACCACTATCTGGTCGATACCAACTCTTAGCAACCCTATAGGCAGAGTAGAACTGCCCCACAGAGTTTCCAAGGAGAGTCTGGAAGATTCGAACTGCTGACCTTTCAGTTAGTAGCTATAGCACTTAATCCCCACACCACCAGGGTTTCCAGTCCAGCTCAGGGATAGCTTTATTGTCTCTAATTTGTAACAGAATCCACTTTGTTGAATGAAAAATTGGAATTCTGAGCCCACCCCCCAAAAAAGGCCCAGTGACCTGCTTCTGAAAAATCCATCACTGCAAAGGGCCTGGGGCCCAGCCTACTCTGACACACGCGGGGTCCCCGTCAGGCAGAGGCGACTAAGTGCAAGCTGTTCTGTTTTTGTTTTTTTGTGGAAAATAATATTAACAATGCTACAAATAAGGAAGCTAGAAGCAGAGAGAGGCGAAGTGCGTGCTCGGTGTTCAGTGTCCGGGCTAGAGTCAGAGCCGAGGTCTCCTTGATTCTTATTGTCTATTCGTTTCATAATCGAATCATCAGAAGAACCCAGATTCATCAGAGCTCAGATAACCAAAAAACAAAACCCAACACTGCTGACTCAATTCCAACTCAGCAATCCTATAAGTCAGAATAGAACTGCCCCATAGATTTTCCAAGGAGCGCCTGGTGGATTCGAACTGCCAACCTTTTGGTTAGTAGTGGTAGCACTAACCACTATGAAACCAAGGTTTCCGTAAAAAAATCACACCCGCCTGATTGACCGATTCTGTGCGCACAGAAATCATTTGATGTTTAACACGACCTTGTTTATGATACTAAAAGTCTGCAAACAACCCCACAGGTAAAGCCAGGAGTTTGGTGAAACGAAGTCTTTAGTACTTTGAAGGAGTATACTAAATGTAGCAGAAATATGCTTATAGAAAACTGTTCCTAATACATCGTCGGACACTAAAGCAGCCAGGAACTAACGGGCACAGCAAGGTGTTATAACATAGGCTGATAAAATTATATCAGTCAATAAAATTGATAGGAAATGGTGTGGAAGAACATAGAACTAAGCTCTTCACAGAGCTTCCTTATAGATCAAAAGAGATTTTATTATCTTCATTTCAGTTGCCTGTAACTTTTTATTTTTTCTGCAATAAATATATATTTGTTTAATATTTTATTGTGCTTTAAGAGAAAGTTTACAATCCAGGTCAATTTGCCATACAGAACCGCACACATACAACACTCTTCTGCAATAAAAGTGTGTTTCCCAGATGCATCGTGAAGTCAGGAAACCCTGGTGGTGCAGTAGTTAGAGCACTATGTCTGCTCACCAAAACATCGGCAGTGCAAATCCACCGGTTGCTCACTGGAAACTCTATGGGGCAGTCCTACTCTGTCCCATAGGGTCGCTACGAGTCAGAACCGACTTGACAGGCGTGAATTTGGTTTTATCAGTGGAATTTTTGGCAAGTCTGCAGATTATTTCATCAGGAAGCCTCTTCTGGTTAAAAAACAAACAGCTTTACACCCAGGGTGAGTACACTTCCTCGCAGGGCAGGGCAGCCTGGTGGTGGAAAATGCAGCTTGTGTCCTTGGGATGATAATTGGCATGTTTCCTAAGCTGACCTGTGTCTACCTTGACTAAATTTCTTTAGGAAAAAGGATTGATCATAAAAATTTTTTGTGTATGTTTGTTGTATTAGAGTTCTTTCTCCCCCAGAAATCTTATTACTAACCAGATGCCACCAAGTCAATCCCAACCATGGTGACCTCAGGTGTGTCAGAGGGCAGCTGTGCTCTGCAGGGCCTTCCATGACTGATTTTTCAGAAGCAGAGACAGCCAGGCCTTTCTTTTGAGGTACCTGTCTGACCACCCTGGGACTCCTGTGTGTTGATATCACTATCAGTTGACACCAAGTGGATTCTGACTCAGGCCACCTGACTGTGCACAGTAGAACTATTCTATAGGGTTTTCAAGGCCATGACGTTTCAGAAGCAAATCACCAGATCTGTTTTCCGAGTTGCCCGTGGGAGATTCAAACTGCCAACTTTTCAGTTTGAACACAAGCGTTTAAGGTCCGTGCACCTGCTCAAGGGTAAATCATACTCACTGAGCTTTCTTTCCTGGCCCAGGTCTCGAAACCACTGACCGGGGCCACCACTCACCATGGGCTCTCACAGAAATACAGGCTGAAATTCTTACACCTTGCTTCTTTCTGACTCCTGGTCCGGTTTCCAGTCATCTCACAGTAGTCTGCATGGTGTCCTACACGGTAACACGTGCTTCACTGCGGCCCAGGAGACCTGTTAGGTCGTGACTGGGGATCACACAGGGCTGCTGAGTCGATTCCAACTCCTAGCAACCCTGTAGGATGAAGCAGAACTGCCCCACAGAGTTTCCAAGGAGCACCTGGCAGATCTGAACAGCCAACATTTTGGTTAGCAGATGTAGCAGCACAGAACCGCTACGTCACCAGGGTTTCCGTAAACTACAGATATTATCATTAAAAGATCAGAAATTGACAAGGAAACTGGAAGCAAACACTCCCACGTTTCTTCATTCCCTCATTGCACTTCCGCCTGATGGAAGATCTCCTCAGGGGACCCGGTAAGGTGACACAAGAGTCAGGTGATTTTCCAGTTCCGTTCACTGAGGAGACCCTTGTTCAACGAACTCCACAGGGTGAGGCGTGGAAGGTCCGGGGCATGTGTCCTGGCTTCCAGAGACACTTTTTGTCTGTGGCCACGGCTGAATTGTCCAGAGCTCTCCCTTTCACTCTCCGATGGGCTCTGGTATGGACAGTCACTTTTAGAGTGACAATAGCAAGAAGACTGAGGACTGGGCTGTTTGGCTGGGGGCCCTTAGCTCATCCTTCCACCGTTTGGTGACAAGAATTGTTCCTTTTTCCTGTGAGAGTTCTGACAGTGTCACTCCTTAGTCACAGGACCTTCACCCTGTGGTCCTCAGACTGCCGGTCGCTGTGTATCTAGAATACAGCTTTGACCCCCCACCCTAGGGGCCCTGGGGGCACAGTGGTTTAAGGGCTGGGCTGTCCACCCAAAGGCCCACAGCTCAGACCCACCAGCCACTCCCCGGAAACCCTGTGGGGCAGCTCTGCTCTGTCATGTGGTGTTGCTAGGAGTCAGAATCGACTTGAAGGAGACGGGTCTGGTTTTCTTGCATTTGAGTCATTAAATCCAAATTCTTGCTTCAGAGCTAAAGAAAATAAATACAAGTCAGTTGTATCCTGAAAGAGAAAAAGCAAAAACAGGGTTCCCAGGCTGCTGCACCCCACACTGGCTCTCTCACCAGCACACCAGCAAAACAGACCCCGCCAGGCCTTCTTTCAGAGCTGGGCGCCAGACGGCAGCTGTTGCCACGGAAACCCCCTGGTGGCCTGGCACCCAGGGACTTTGACTGGCCTGCAGCCTCCCCGTGGCTGACAGCCAGCCCTGACAAAGTCAAAGTTCTGGCTGGTTATGCCTTCGCTGAGGGGAGACAGTGATTCAGAGAGCAAGAGCATAGGAGAACGGGAGAAAATGAAATGACTGCAGAAAAACAAACATCTTTTTAACCAGAAGCAACCCCAGCAACGACAAGAGACGTCCACTGTGCATTTTAATCATGAAGACTCATGACAAAACGCTGGTGACCAGAGATACTGTTTGTTGAACAGATGTTGTGTACCCGTGTTGCAACTTGATTCAGACTTGCACAAGATGTTTTCAGGAGACATCGAGGTCAGTTGGCATGACTAGCCTGTTGATTAGAGAGCCTTCCATACCTCATATCAGTGAGTGGTCTCTGCTGTCCTAAAAGCCAGCAGGCTGCCATCTGAGGAACACCAAATTGTCCCAATCCACCTGGGACAGATGATGACCAAGAATATCAAAGACATGAGGAAAAATGAGCCCAGGAGACAGAACGACCCACGTGATTGGGAGACTGCATCAGCACGAGACCAGAAGAACCGGATGGTGCCCAGCCACCACCAAAGACGGCCCTGACAGGGGACACAGTGCAGAGGCCCTGACGTAACGTGAAAAAAACAGGTGTACAGGTCAAAACTCTACAAAAGGCCAGCACTGATAGCCCAACAACCCAGAGGGTACCCTAGGAACACAGCCCCTAGACCTGAAACCGGTCCCGAGGTCAACATTTCAGACAAAGAGTGGGCTGGACTCGGGGACACAGGGTGAGCATGGGGTGTGTGTGCTTTAGGGTTTTATACATTTGTACCAGGCTGTCCTACCAGCTTCTTTCTAGAGAGGAAAGGAGAGGGTGGAGAGGAGGACGCAGCTGTTCGTAGGGAGGACATTAGGAGTAAGGAGTGAAAAGATGGAGTGTGCTGTCCCAGGGTGGGAGAGCAGATGGAGGTGCAGAGGGGCAGGTATGGAAAACTGACTTGGATTGTATACTTTCCCTTAATCATAATAAAAACATTTAAAAAAATAGAATTGCATGACATAACTCGAGAACGTCCTCAAGACCTGTCACCTGCCAGTCCCCAAGTGTCAGCAGGAGATGCAGTGAGACTTCTGCTGTAAGCGTGTTGTGTGGCCTCAGTTCCTAAATCCCCAGAATACTGTGAACAGATGCAGAATGCAGGTGACTCCAGTGACCGTCTATCCGCTACGGAAACCCTGGAGGCGCCGCAGTGAAGTGCTGCAGCTGCCCGCCGGAGCTGGGGGCTCTACGGGGCAGCTCTGCTCATCTATAGGGTTGCTGTCGGAATCGACTTGATGGCAGTAGGTTTGGGCTTTCTTGGTATCCGCTGTTGGTTGGGTTTTCCATTTCAAAACAATAATTAAAATAATGAAACTTTCTGACGGTTTTTATTAGATTAAATTAATAAGGTATTTTTAGAGATGATCCTGGTCCAATGTCTTTGCTACACAGGGGAGGACACTAAAGCCCAGGAAGGGGAAACTGAGGGCACAACCGGCTCCCCTCCTCAGAAGCAGAGGTTAGATCCTGAGGCCTCAGGCCAGTACTCTCTGAACACACATCCACTGAGTATAACTGCATGCAGAAGTATCAAAACAAAAATCACCAGCTGTCAGTTTGTCACTCTGTGGTGACTTGCACGTTGTTGTGACGCTGGAAGCCATGTCACCAGTATTGTGCTGGCAGCAGGATCGCCCATGGTGCACAGCTTTCAGCAGAGCTTGCAGACTAAGAACAGGAGGAAAGAGCTGGCAATCGACTTCTGAAAATTAGCCAATGAAAGCATTGTAGGTCACAAGAGAACCCTGTTGCACCTGCTTGCATTGGACTCATCCTCAGGGAGGGTCAGCCACCAGAGAAGGACTCTCGTGTGGGGAAGCGGAGGTCCCTCAAGGACCAGGGGGGACCCTTGAGGAGAAGGGCAATCACACTGGCCACTGTCAGGGTGGTGCAGGACTGGGCAGTGTTTCTGCCCATCACACACGAGGTCACAACGAGCCATAGTCAAATCAATGGCAAACGTCTGTTTTAAAAACACTTTAGCAGTAAAAATGTTCTAATTTGCATAAAATACTTTTGATGACTTCTCCCATAAAGAGACAATACTGTAAATTAAAAAGAGAAAAAACTCTGCCTGCTGTCGAGTCAGTTCAAGCTACGACAGAGTAGAACTGCCACACAGCATTTCTAAGGGGAATTTCAACTGTGGATATTTTTGTAATCTCCCAGGCTCTTAACCACTGCTCTACCAGGGCTCCATGCTGTCAACACTGTCCCTTAATATGTCCTACAATAGAGGAGAGAACACAGATGGGACTGTCCCTCACAATTGAGAGCACAGAACACAGGCAGGAATCTCTCTCCTCACAGAGACACCAAACAGAGGCAGGATTCTGTCTCCTCACACAGAGCACCGAACACAGGCAGGGTTCTCTCTCCTCGTCCGGAACACAGAACACATACAGGATTCTCTCTCCCAGCACAGAGCACAGAGCTCAGAGCCCAGAGCCCAGACCGGATTCTCTCCTTATGCAGAGCACAGGACACGGGCCGGGTCCCCTCTCCCAGCGTGATCACAGGCAGGATTCCTGGATGTTCTTTCGTGAGTCACAGACAGACACAGCAGACTGCTCGTCACAGGAGGACTCAGCGGGAAACCTGCGTTGACTCCTGGTGAGTGACAAAGGGAGGCAGTGGCCACCTCAACCAAAACCTACCAGCAGAGCCTGAAGGATTCAGAAAGCCCTCGGGGAGGGGACTCAGCAGTGAAACTGAGTCATAAAAACTGGAGAAATGACTCCAACAGAAATCACAGTTAGCTTCCCTGTGTCCCACACCCGCCTCCCGGGGAAGGCGTAGTGGGCTGGAGGTGAAACCCCGTTTCGGGGACGACTGGCAGGGAAGCAAGCTGGTGGCTGCCTGGCGAAGGCTTGCCTTGGGGGAGGCTGTGGCATTATTTTAATGAAGGAGCTGGCCCACAGAACGGAGGTGGCCATTAACTCCCACTAACACAGGACGGAGCTTGAGTGACAACACAGCTCCCACCAGGAGGTATTCCATTTGCCAGTGAAGAGGCCCAATGCTATGAATATTTACATGGTGGGATGTGGTCCCTTGTGGCTTAAGGAATAAAAAAGTCAACTGAAACCCCGAGTCAGACACGATGCTAAGGTCCTGTCACCAAACCAGCGATGCTCTGGTCCCGTCTACTCAACTTGTGGGGTGTCCAAGGAGAACTGAGCTTCAGAGGATTTTCAGTGGCTGATATTTTGGGGGTCGATAGCCAGGCCTTTCTTCTGAGGCACCTATGGGTACTCTCAAATCTCTAGCCTTCTGCTTGGCAGCCAAGGATCTGCAGTGTCCAGGGACTCCCAGGACAAAACAGGTGACCTCATGAAAGGAACATCTCATCCAAGAAAGCTGGGGACAACTACGCTCTCACCTCTACCTGTTTTGAACCAGCACTGCTGAGTTGATCCCAACTCACAACAACCTTATAGGACAGAGTAGAACTGCCCCCATAGGGTTTCCAAGGAGTTGCTGTTGGATTTGAACTGTCAACCTTTTGGTTATCAGTGAGGCTTTTAGCCAGTGCTCCACCAGGGCCCCTCCTCTAACCCAGTAACCCAGAAATGAATGTGAGAGGTCTTGCTAAAACAGAGATTTGGGTTCAGAAGGCCTGGGTGGGCCCTGAGGGTCTCCCCTCACTAGGAGTCACACTGGATTCCATGGCAAGGGGTTTGTTTTTGATTGTAGCCAGCTTGCAGGCATGCCACCCAGGAGGGGTCATGAGAGGGCCCCCACCTTTTAGGGGGGCCACGGCTGCTCCCAAAGTCCTCTTCGCTCCGGTATTCCAGCCCCCGCCCCCCCGGGAAGCATCCTCCACCTCCACCTTGCCATCCCCGCACCCAAGCCCTCGCTTCCTCAGCTCCCACCCAAGAAACCATCCCTGCCAAAGGACGCAAAGCCCAGCTCCCTAACACCACTGCCCCTCAGGAACCCCACGTCCATAAACGCCATGTTCTCATTTCTGAGGTCCCCACATAGCACAGGTTGCACTAGGCTGCCATCCCAAAGGCTGGTGGTTCACCCCCACCTAGTGGTGCCGTGCGAGAACAGCCTGGCTACCTGCTTCCGTAAAGATCGTGGTTCAGAAGCCCCCACGGAGAAGTTCTGTAACGGGTGGGGTCTCCACAAGCAGAATTCAACTGGAAAACTCTAAGTTTGGTTTCTTTTCCTTCCTGGCTTTTCTGAACACTGACAAGCAAGATGCTCTCCAGTGCAGCCTACTTCCAAGCAGCCGGAGCGCTTGAACGTGTTTATCTCCTCTGCTTCTGGGCCACACTTGGCACGTGCTCAGGCCCTCCAACCCGAAAAGAAACTCACTGCTGTCGAGTTGGTTCTGACTCACAGCAACCCTAGAGGCAGAGGAGAACTGCCCCGTGGGGCTTCCAAGGAGCGCCTGGTAAATTTCAACTGTGACTTCTTGGTTGGCAGCCGTAAGCACTTAACCACTGCACCACCAGGGTTTCCAAGGCCACTGGTCTTCCCCAGCTCCCTGTCCTGAAAAATCATCGTACTTGGTTAGGATAAAAACATGTTTAATACCAAGTATTTTTAACTAGGTGTGGGAGGAGAACGATGGAACAGACAGAATAGGCGGCAGAATGATCACAGCAGCTGATTATCCATGGAAATGAGTTCAGTTTGATAATTTTCTCTTAAATTCCTATTTACACAGTTGATGTTCTATTCCAACCACCTGACCACCACCACTACATTTTGGGATAGTTTTTCCTATTCTTACACATGGATTCTGAGATATGAAAAGCAATTTAGAACACTTGGGTCTAACACGTTTTCTCCGCCTTCCATGTGCTGTCCTCACTGGCCTGCGAAGCAAAGGTGTCGGGTACTGAGAGATCCCCGACGAGCAGGGTCAGAGTCGGGGCGCCGTTGAGATCAAGGAAGAAGACAGACATGGAAAAGTGGGAACAGGGGGCTAACAGTCAGCACAGCCGAGAGCCCCAAAGTGAGCTTTAGTAGAGTATTTATAATTTGTACCAGGGGAGGTTAGTCTCCTTAACATTAAAGAGTTAAAGACACCCAGATCCATTTAATTCCTTATCTGAAAGGGAGCGGTTTTCTGCCCCCTTTTTTTCCTCACGGTTTTCAGTGGCTTATCTCTTTGATCTGGATTTACTCTTAGGTCACTTCTAGGTTAAAGGACTCAAGATGTTAAAAATATTACGTCCCTAGTACAAGAGGTTAGGCAGAGTTGTGATAAATAGCTTATGGTGGCTCAAAATGGCCACGGTTATGTCAAGAGTGTTAGCATCATTCCCACACAAAGGGACAGGAACGGCTCATGTGACAGCTGTCTCCCGTTCACAGTCCCCCAGTGCATTGCCATCGAGTCAATTCCAGCTCACAGCACCCATGGACCACAGGGGAGCACTGCCTCGTAGTTGTCTCCAGGGGGTGCCTGGTGGATTCAAACTGCTGACCTTTTCTTAGGGGTAACAGCCACAGCACTTAATCACTCTTGGAAAAAAAACAAAAGAATTCCAGTCTGCCAGATGGGTTCCCACAAAACTAGAAAACAAAACCAAAAAATCAAGGTAAAAAATAGGGTGGAGGGATAAACTAAGGGACCACATGAGCCGTAGCCTCTGCCAGCAGAGCCCAGGACAACGAGACGGTACCTGGCTGCCACCCCTGGCCGCTTAGATGGGGGTCACGGAAGAGGGTCCCAGACAGAGCAGGAGAAAAGTGTAGGACAAAACTGAAATTCCTGAAAGTGACCAGACTTACTGGTCTGACAGAGACAGGAGGACCCCCTGAGACTGCAACCCCTGGACACCCTGCTGACTCAGACACAAAGCCAGGCCGATGTCCACCTCTCAGCCAAAGACTAGACAGAGAGGTCTAGAAAACACCGATACACGTGACGAGAAAGTGCTTCTCGGTTCAGTCACTTATCTACAAGGCCTGACAATTAAATCCGTGAACTCAATTGTTCTAAAAGTGTTACAGACCTTATTGCTGAATATCACTATGGTCACCTTCAAAGGACTCCCCTTGGGAAGCTATTAACCAATGCCAGCACCTAGTCCACCCTTCAATTTTGGAACTCTTTCTGGAACGGCCATTGCGCAGGTGGCAGGTTCGTGAACCTAACTGTCCACTTGTCTGTGAGAGAGTTTTTAGCCAGTCAACAAATAACTGTATGGGAACAAACACCCTCCCTACTTACCTGATCTGGCCCCTGATGACTTTCTTCTTTACCTGAAGTTCAAGGAAGTATTGAAAGGAAGACATTTGGATGACAATCAGGACATTAAGGTTAATATAATGGCAGCTCTGATGCTATTCCAGAAAAAGAGTTCCCAAATTGCTTTGAAGGGTGGACTAAGCACAGGCATCAGTGCATAGCTTCCCAAGGGGACTACTTCAAAGATGACCGCAGTGATGCTCAGCAGTGAGGTGTGTAGAGCTGTTTCTAGGACGAGTTTTTGAACTTAATTGTCAGACCTCAAAAGACCCAACGGGCAACCCTTGCCCAAACACAAAAATGAGGAGGCAGGAAGGTACAGAAAACCTCAGTGAACAGACACAGGGAGCCCAGGGTGGAAAGGGGGACAGTACTGACACATTGTAGGGGCTGCAAAAAATGTGTCACCAAAAGATCTGTGTATAAATTTTTGAATGAGAAAGTACTCTATATTGTAAATTTCCACCGAAAATGAAGTAACTTTTTTACAAAGTGGAGCAGTAGGAAGTATTTGAGACCTTGGACAGAGCCTGGGAAACAGGAGGGAGCAGAGAGGCCAGGGAAGGTGCCTTGGAGGCGGGAGCGCTCTCAGCTCATCAGTGCGCTTGTTTATTGGTTTGAGAAAGATGTCCACGCAAACACCTGCTGACACATGCACCCTCCACCTTACACTGACCACCATTGAGTCCCACTCACGGTGACCCCAGTCACCCCAGGGGTGAAGGGGTGAAGGCAGAGAAGGGAACTCACAGAAAGAGGCTCCATCAAAAGGGATGAGCGTTTGCTCACGGCTTCCTCCCTCCCCACAGGGTTTTCTTTCTGTCACTGTGCTTTGGGTGACACCTCACAGAGTTGTCTGTCGCTCACTAAGCAATAAATACTACACACGCTGTTTTATGACGCTGGATGGCGACCCCACAACACGTCCGCACTTCCCCTTCTCGGCCTTGGCTTCCCCGTGTCCATTCTTCCAGCTGTCCTGCCCCCGCCTGCCTGGGCTGGTTGCTGGGGTCCTTCAGCCTCGCAGAAGTGCTCCTATTAGTTCCTGTTCACGGCCTGTCTGACCTCTGGCTGTTGGGGGGACCTCAGAAGTGACTTCATGACTGAGCTATAAGGGCATCTGGGGCCCATACTCTCAGGGTTTCTCCCATCTGTCAGGCCAGCAAGCTTGGTATCTTTTGTGAGTTAGAATTTTGACTGTAGTTTTCTCCAGCTCTGTCCAGGACCCTCTACTGGGATTTCTGTAGCTTGCTCATGACTTCTAGCCCCTTCTAAACACTAAAACCACTAATGCTTATGAACAGATGCAGCTTCTTTGGAGATATTGACTGCTAACAGATAAGACAGAACAGCCGCAGCTCAGAGCTGAGTCAGCCCACAGCACCGCGCAGGAGGAAGAGGCCACCAGCCAACGAGTGCAGGTGGCCACTGGCACCAACCCGGTTACTATCCCCATGGGGCATGAGGCAACTGACTCCACTTCCCTGAGTCTCAGTTTCCACCATAACAAATGGAAATAATCGTTCTATGTAAGAAGGTTTATGAGAGAATTGGGAGAGGTAACTCGTATTGGCCTACAAGCCCAGCGAAAGCCCTGACGTCATAGTGGTAATTGCTGTTTGTTTAACCAAAAGGTCAGCAGTTCAAATCTGCCAGACACTCCGTGGAAATTCTACGGGGCAGTTCTGCCCTGTTCTGCAGGGTCGTTGTGACTCAGCATTGACTCAGTGACAGTGGGTCTGGTTTTTTTGGTTGTTTTTTTTTTAAAGCCCAGCACGTGGTACCCAGTAAAGGCCTGTTCAAGGCTATGGAAAGCCATGTATCCCTAGGCAGGAGGCGACAGCAGGCCAAACAGCTGTAGCCTTCACAGAAAACCCTGTGGAGGTTTGATTTCTTTTCAAAACAGCTACATTCTGTTCTGTCTGGTTTGGAAAATGCTATTTGATTAAGTCCACATCCTACCTTTTAAAATGTGTGTTGTTCTTGAGTGAGAAACCCTGGTCACATAGTTAGTGCTACGTCTGCCAACCAAAAGGCTGGCTGTTCAAATCCACCGGGCACCGCTTGGAAACTCTAGAAGGCAATTCTACTCTGTCCTATAAGGTCGCTATGCATTAGAGTTGACTTGACGGCTGTGAGTTTAGGTTGCTTTTCAGAAGCTCAGAATTGTAGGCCCAAAGCTCTCAGCTGAAGTACGTGATGGCTGATGGGGAGAGATGTGAAGGAGACGGTCTATAGTCCCCAAAGATACTAGTCCTGATCCCAGGACCTGTGACTGTCCCCTTACGTGGTGAAGGGGACACTGCAGATGTGATTAACTGAAGTCTTGAGATGGGGGACTGTCCTGCATTGTCTGAGCTGACCCAGTATAACCACAAAAGCAAAGGCAACTAAAGAAAGAAAAACCAGCTGCTGATGACTCACCTCTGGCTCTCAGTGACGAATGTGTGGAGAGGAGAGCTGTGCTCCACAGGCTGTTCAAGGCTGTGACCTCTTGGAAGGTGATCACCAGGCCTTTCTTCTGAGGCACCTCTAGGGGGATCCCAAACTCCAGTGTTTAGGTTAGCAGCCAAGTGTGTTAACCTCAGCTGAGTGGGCGCCATGAGAGTCCGGGTAAGAGATCACAAAGACTTGGCCGCCATCTTGAGAGCTGGAAAGGGCCACAAGACAAAGAACACAGGTAGCCTCAAGAAGCTGGAAAAGCCAGGGACGGTGTCTCCCCTAGCGCCTTGGAAAAGAAGCCACCTGCCGAGGCCCATTACCCACAGAGGCCTCTATGAGCAGAGCCATATGTCTATGTGATAGCGAGGGGAAGCATTTCACCCCTGACATATTTTTTGGCTGTACTCTCCCTGATGATATTTTGCACCCTAAATAAATCTTCCTCAAAAATACCCTGTTATCCCCTGGCACTAGGACCAAAGAAGATGCTTTCTGAGAAGGGTTTTACAACCCCCTTGGCTTAATGAATTCCAACACAGCATATTCAGCCCGGGAACACTAAGGCCGGCCCAGCTCCGCTGGCTTCCCCCAATTGTATTCCCCCCCTTTCCACATGTGAAACACAAGATTGCAGAAAAACTCCTGGAAGGCTTCCCAAGGACGATTCTCCACACAGCCCTTAAAGCTATACAAACATCCCACTCCCTACAGTAGGAAGATAGATAGACTCTCAAGTTTATAATAATTGGTATAACAAATGAATAAACACTAAAGAAACATCTTTCTTAAAACAGCTTAGGTTGGGGGAAGGTGGGCACTTACTATCTACACAGGCAGAGATAAAATAAAAACTTGGTGTCAGTTTCTTGTTAGCCAATAGCTTATATGATGGAAAAAATAGGGTGAAAATCACGTCACCTCAACTATAAAAACTAAGACAGACCTTTTCGGGCTGCCATTCTCCAAAACTCTTTCCTGTCTCTCTCAATTCATTTCCCCATCGATGCTGTTCATCCCTCCATGGGGCCCCAAAAAAGTTGTTGGGGCCGGCTCCCGGCAGCCACCTGCTGACACCTGCATTCAGCACATGGAGACTGACTTCAAGTCAAACAGTGTGGTGGAAGATTCAAAATATGACCTCCAGAACCCCACGGCAACAGGTCTGTGTTGTTCTACGCCACGAGCCTAGGGTGACTTTACTGTGGTAACAGGAGCTAACCAAGGGCGTGAAGAGAACAACACTGTTTGGTTTCCTCAAGCCTGCATGATTGTGTCATGGATTTGCAGTTCCCTCCATTGAAAAGGTCCTCAAAGGGCCACCTTCTCCATTCCTCTGCCTTAAAATTAGGCAGAGGGTATGTGAAAACTGCGTGCGGCGTTAATTGCTTAGAAGAAAAAAATAGCTATTTTAATTTTGTCAAGCTAATTAGCAGAGGTAGATAGGGGCCAACTTGGATGAAATGAGGCCAGTTCTATTAGAAACCACAATTTGGGCCAATGAAACCCTAGGCCCCAACAGTGGAATTCCAGGAACCACCCTCCCCCCATGCTCCCAGTTCTCTGGTTGATTGTCACAACGACTGATACAGGCATAAATCTGCTGCAGAAACCACAATTTATTAAGTAGGCTGGCCTGGATAACCGATCGGGCCAGGACACAGCCTTCACTGGAAAAATTCCCCGTCAGAACCCAGAACTTGTTGGGGTCACAGCAAACAGTAAAATCTCCTCCCTCAGTGCAGAAGTGATTGCCCGAGAACTTTCTCAGCTGGCTCAAAGGCCAGCAGCTGCCCAGTTACTTGTCAGTCAAGGAGATGGAAAAAGATGTAAGTAACCTTAACTGAGTTTAAAACATGAAGGCATTTCTCTGAGGTGTCGTGCTTTTTGACCAGAAGAATGAGGCTGCAATCCCTGAAGGCCTACGCATGGCGTCCATGTGGCTGGTACGTTCAGGCTCCAACCTCTGCCGAGGGTTCCCATTTCTAACAAGCTCCCTGGTGAGGATCACACCGCTGGTTGGGCCCAGTTCTGAGTACCGCCAGTGGAGCAGTGGTTCCCAACATTTATTACACATAAACTGGACTGAACCAGTTCACAGCCCTGGTCTTAAGGTAAGGCACTTCATTTTTTCCATTTCTTTTCTTTTACTCTTTTGTTCTTTTAATTGTGCCTTAGGTTTGACTTGATGGCACTGGGTTCTTGGTAGGTGAAAATTTACAGAGCAAATTAGTTTCCTGTGAAATTGTACACAAAGGGGTTCACGACTTTGGTTTCACTCTCACAGTAGGTCAGCTTGCTCCCCGATGCTGCCCTGGGTTCCCTGTTTCCTTTTGTCCTGATTTCCCACCCTTCCCTGCCTTCTCCCCTTTGTTTGGGGGCAGTGCTACCCTTTTGACCCCCTGTATTGGGTTGCTGTAAGCAGCACACATTCCTCTTGGGTGCTGTTTATCTTATGGGCCTGGCTGCGGTTGGGCTGAGGTGGGATCCCTGGGAATGGACTCAGGTCCAGATCAGGGGGTCTTATGGCCTGTTCCAGGGTCTCCTCAGGTCTCTGTCAGAGCAGTAAGCCTTGTCTTCTTGTGAATTTAATTTTTTGTTGTACAGTTTTTCTCCAGCTCTGCCTAAAACCAGCATTTCATTTTAAAGATTCAGGATACACAGTCACATGTGGGGAAGCCAGCTCTCTGGGGACAAAGCTCTGGTTTTCAGCATTTGCTAATCTCCCTGGTGGTATAGTGGTTAGGAGCTGGGCTGCTAGCCAAAAGTAGGCAGTTCAAACCCAGCAGCCATTCCTTGGAAATACTAAGGGGCAGTTCTACTCTGCCTTATAGGGATGCTGAGTCAGAACCGACTGGGCGGCACCTGGTAAAGTGCTACGGCTGCTAACCAAGAGGTCCGCAGTTCAAATTCACCAGGCGCTCCCCAGAAACTCTATGTGGCAGTTCCACTCTGTTCACTGGTCACTAAGAGTCAGAATCGACTCAACAGCACTCAGTTTTGGGTTTAGTAAGCAGTTTCCCTGGTGTCAACGGTTCTGCTGTGGCCAGTTTCAAGCAACCAAGGTTGAACAACCAGCTCAGTGGTTCCTGATAAGATTTCTTTCAGGCCTTGTCTCCTCTCTGACAAGTTAACACAGTTGTTACATGAGCCACTAGGAGATGTCAATTTCATAGTCCACGTCACATTCATGGGCTTTAAAACATGGCATTTCATACTGTGTGGTCATTAAGGGGTGTGGTGGTGTAGCTCAGTGGTAGAACCTCACCTTCTGTGAGACCCAGGTTCAATTCCCAGCCAGAGCACTTCACCTGTGGCCACCACCTATCTGTCAGGGGGTGCTTAGGTGTTAGTACAAAATGCCAAACAGGTTTCAGCAGGGCTTCCAGTCCAAGATGACCAGGAAGAAAGGCCTGGCAATCTGCTGAAAACCAGCCAGTGAAACCCTGCACACCACATGGGGCATCTGCAACCCATACTGGGCAGCACTTTGCTGTATTGTACACGGGATTCCACGCAACACGGCTGACTTGAAGGCAGCTGAGAAGGCATCGAAAATTCAGTTATCAGAGAACATTTAATGCAACAAATACCTTTATTAAACATCGCTAGAGAAAACAACATGTCCAGTGTGATCTCAATTTTGCACACAAAAATGACTAGAAGGATGTACTTCAAAATATGAACGGTAAATATCTTTTAGTTGTCAGATTATGCAGTTTTATTTTCTTATTCTCTAGCTTTCAAATTTTCTATAATACTTACCTTTTTTATTAGAAAACATAAATCCAATGCCAAACCAGCCAACTGCCGTCGAGTCGGAAGTGTTACCTATTTGTTTCCAATTCTTATTTCTCTTACATCCACAAAATCCTTTAAGTATGTGATGGCAAAATTAGGACGAGCCCAAATAAACAGCAGTCAAGTGCATCTGTGAAAACGAGACCGAACTCAGAAGAAACATGAAAGGCAGATCTCCAGCTGGAGAAATGACACCATCAAACAGCGATCCAAGAAGAGACTAATAACAGAGCAACCACACACTGGCCCAGATGAAGAATTCTCAAAAATAAAACAAACTGAAAGAGAAAACAGGGAACCAGAGGTGTGGCTATGTAAATAGAAACAGCATCCAGGCCAGAAAGAGGGAACACCTGGTGCAGTTACAGAACCGGGTGAGAAGTCAGGGAGATGTCAAGAAATAAAAGACTGGCAGAAACTGAGGAAGAGAGAGGTAAATTTCAAGGTCACCACAACAGAAGCTAACAAACCTACCCAACCAAACAACAAAAACATAAAAGACACAGTAAAGATCAATAACCTAAGAAATGAAAATCTATAAACAAAAAGAACTCAGAAGAGAAAATTAAGGTGAATCAACAGTCCACACCACCACAAAAGAATGACCACAGT
Source organism: Heterohyrax brucei (assembly GCA_028571685.1). Taxonomy (NCBI): domain Eukaryota; kingdom Metazoa; phylum Chordata; class Mammalia; order Hyracoidea; family Procaviidae; genus Heterohyrax; species Heterohyrax brucei. The sequence goes on along the minus strand of CM053148.1, from coordinate 78,268,218 downwards.
CAACTCACACCTACTGTAAAACACCAAATAGCAACGGCCTAAATCCACCAGCAAGAGACAGAGACAAGCAGAATCTGGGATGGGGCGGGGAGATGCGTTTATGTGCTGTCTACTTGGCTGATGCCTTAGACACAAAGACATAAACTAGAACTCAAAGGATGGGAAAAAAATGTATCAAGCAAACAATAACCAAAAAGAATCTAGAGTAGTGGTATTAGTTGCTGATAAATAGATACATGGAATCTTAAAGGGCAGACTGGCTAGAAGATTGATCTGGACTGTGTGTTAGGAAGGCTGTCTTCCTGATTGGCTTCTGTGAGGCTTTCATGCTTTCAAAGCACTACAATACACATCTGGGGCCATGGTGGACCAGTGGTAGAAGCTTCTCCCTCCACATGGGAGACCCAAGTTTGATTCCTGGCCACTGCACCCCTCATGCAGCCACCTGTCCGTCAGCACTGTTTGCACATTACCATGATGCTGCAGGTCTCAAGGGAACTTCCAGACTGAGACAGACCAGGAAGAAAGGTCTGGAGATCTGCTTCAGAAAAAATAAGCTGCCAAAGCCCGTCACCCACAAAGACCTCTGTGAGCAAAGCGGACACATCTCACCCGACATATTTCCGGCCGTATATTTTTCATCCTAATTAAACTCTCCTCAAAAATACCCCCTCATCTCCCGGCACAAGGACAAACGCTGAGCCCGGGAACACCCAGCCTGGGAACGCCCAGCCCAGGAATGCCAAGGCCAGCCCAGCCTCACTGACTTCCCCCAACTGCACATCCCCACCCATGTGAAAATACCCTTCTTAGAACAGTTTAAGAAAGGCATAGGGTGGGGGACAGTAGGTGTTTACTGTCCCCACAGGAAGAGATAAAATAAAGAGCAAAGTAGGAACAAATAGAGATTATAACCTTTAGACCCCTCCTCCTGTACCTTTTAACCTTGAGGTATAGGTAGGGCTGATTGAGCTCGTGGCATAACTTTGTTTTCACCGTCAATTATCACCACAACACATCTGCCTCAGGCCATTATCTAGAAGGCCTTGACAATTAACAAGAAAAAAAACAAGACCACGAGGTTTTGGTTTCAAGTTAGCCAATAGCTTGTGTGGTCAGGGGGCAGGGTGAAAATCACATCACCTTAAGTTAGCCAATAGCTTGTGTGGTCAGGGGTCAGGGTAAAAATCACGTCACCTCGACTATAAAAAATAAAGGAAGACAGACCTTAGCGGGCTGCCATTTTTCTCCAAAACTCTTTCCTGTCTCAATTCTTTCTCCACCGACACCGTTTCCCTCCCTTTGTGGGGCCCCGAAAAAGCTGTCGGGGCTGGCTCCCAGCAATCAGCCAATGACAACCCTTTGGATCACAGTGGTGACCATGGAGTCAAGGGCCAAGTCCAGGGTCCACTGGAGGGTGGCTGACACCAACAGTTATGGGCATCACCTCATGTGACCATTCCCAGAGCGAGGGCTGGCTCTTGTAGCCTCACGTCACAGACAGGGAAACTGGGGTTCACAGGATTAAATGGTCTGCCCAAGCCCACATGGCTCACAAGGCAGTCCAACTAAGATTCTGACATAGGATTTTCAACTGCTACTCCCAGGATCTTCTCAGGAACAGCTGCCTCAGCCACCTGTGCTACTGTCCCAGAAATGCCACAGGGGGGTGGCTTGAACAGACTGATTCTCTCACAGTCTAGAAGGCGAGCAGCCCCAATTCAGGGCACCAGCTCCAGGGGAAGGCTTCTTCTCTCTTCCGTCTCTGGGGGAAGGTCCTTGTCATCAATCTTTCCCTGGTCTAGGAGCTTCTCAGCTCAGGAACCCTGGGTGTAAGGGAAGTGCTCTGTTCATGGCTCTTCTTGCTTGGTGGTATGGAGTCTCCCTCCTCTCTGTTTGACTCTTTTATATCTCAAAATAGACTCACTCAAGATACAACCTAATCCTATATACAGAGATCTGCCTGATTAACATAACTGCCTCTAATCCTGCCTCATTACCATCACAGAGGTAGGATTTACAAAACATAGGATAATGATATCACATTACAGAATGGAAGACAACCACACAACACTTGAAATCCTGGCCAGTTAACACACACTTTGAGGGACACAATTCAATCCATGACAATAACTGGCATGGTTCCTTCATCTAGGAAGGAACCCAGACAAGATCCTGTGAGAAGACCCCACTCCTCGTTCTGTTCCTTACAGATGCCTGGAGCTTGACCAGAATCATCTGGGTCGGGTTCACTCGGCCTGGGCAATGATGCTCACAGGGCAATGCCCACAGGGTACCTAAGTTTGGAAATCTATCAGCATAACGGAACTGATACCCTGGGATAAAAACACAGTGTTCTCCACTTAGGTACTGACAACCACCCATGAGGACCACAGGACAGGTTCTGGGGTCAGTTTCCACAGCTTCTCTCTCCCTAAAGAACTGCAATAGGCTGTTTATGGGGATGGCTGAAGGAATAGTAGACCCTGTCAGAAGCCCCTGCTGGGCTTGGTGCGACGGGTGCCAGCATGTCCACTTCAGACTGCTCATTGTTGCTCACCGGCTGTACTTTCCCAGTCTTGCTAACCAGAAGCAACAGGGCACAGGCTGTTTTGGTTATAAGGAGCAGAAACAACTTGCCGCCTAAGGTGACAGGTGTCAGCAGTGGCTGCACAGGACAGGGAATGAAACAGCATTTTGAGGCTTTCAGGCTTTGGAGAGTGAGGGGTCCCAGGAGAGGGTGATCCCAAGTGGGGACACAGTTCTCCCCTTTCTCAAGTGTCACAGCATAAGGCACAGGCGTTGGGGGGGAATGAAGCAAGCCCACCTGGACCCCGCGGGGCTAGGCACAGGGACCCCTCTTGTGCAGTGGCAGGCACCGCTTCAGCAACATCACAGATGGAGGCCAGAGATGAGCACTGTCCCAAGATGCAGCAGATTTCCTAGGGTTTACTCAGAGATGCTTCAGCCGAGACCACATGGTACAATCTTGTGTGTGCTGACTCCCATCTGCACCCGGTGGACAGGTGCTCGGTAAACCAGACGTGAAAGGCCCAGCCTGGAACCACAACTCTGGGGATTGTGGGTTGGCTCTGGGAAAGCTGATGGCAGCTGTGAAGGTCTGGAGCTGACTGACCCCTGACCTACAACAGCACTGGGGTGCCAGAACTAAGCTTCAGGTGCTGAGATGAGCAGCTCTCAGATACAGGCTGGTTAGGAGCGCCACACTGCTCCACCGGCCCCAGCCCATGGGGCACAGGAGTTAGGAGGCCAACCCGCCCACGTCTGTGGAATAATGGTGCCTGACCATTCCTGGAGCTCGGCCTAACCTGCTCTGACCGTCAAGTCCACCGATTCTTGCTGCTAACACACTGTTCTGAAACGAAGCGTCAGGCCAGGTACCACCTGAGCAGCGGGCAGGCCAGGTGGCTGGGGCCCCACCCAGGTACCACCTGTGCAGAGGACAGGCCAGGCGGCTGGGGCCCCATCCAGCTCACCAGCAGGAAGACAGGACTGTCCTGACACTCATGGGTACTGACACCAGCTCTCACAGCACCCTATTGCACCAGGCAGCGAGTCTGTGAGGGGAGAGACCCAGAGGGCACGCCACCTTCTAACTGGGAATGAGTGCTGAGGGTCCAATACAAAGACCTCACTGATCATCTGTAAGGAAGCTGACGTGAGTCAGGACCTTTTGCTGTAACTTGAAGATCCTCAGAAATACAAAGGAGAATCCTGAGCAGAAGCCGAAAGTTTCTCATACGTAGTAAGTACTACAGCTGGGTGCCCAGAGACAGCCTGGGAGCTGGGAAACGGGGTTCCTTTCAATCTTGAGCAGGTGAACAGGGTGCCATGCTGGTAACAAAGGGTGGATCCAGGGCACCACAACCCAGTTTGTGAGCATTCACCTTAAAAGCACTCTGCTGTGGTCTTTATTCTCTTCCCAATTATAAAAATAACACATGTACTATAAAATTGATAATCACAAAAACTGTAGAACTGAAACGTCTCCCAGAATCCCACACTTGGAGATGACTACAAGTCTCCTTTGTAAATATCCTTACAGATTTTTGTGAGCAGACACTGGTAAATACAAAACAAAAAACAGAATGCAGTGGAATCCTACACATCCTCCAAGCTACTCTTTCCTTGTACAAGCTTTCAGGTGGCGCTAACAGGTGATTTGAAGCTCTCCAGGGTGCTTCAAGCTTCTGTTTTCAGAGAAGATCCAGTCACGTCTTGGACATAAAAAGCCCCAAAGATGTCCTTACTGTGCAATACTAAATACAGTCCAGGTAACAGAGGTGTTGCAAAGTTAGAAAGATAGAAAATGAAAAATAGTAAGTTGGATGAAGAAAAGAGTTCAGCAAATCATCAGTTTGTCAGCTAAATAAACACCTAGATTCAATTCCAGCAAATACCATAAAATAGCTTTAAAATCCAACTGGGGAAACAACTGTCTCTCCCATAAAATACAGCTGTAAAAGCAGCTCTGCGATTCTTCCCACTTGACCAAGACGAAAGGCCACCAAGTGACAGCTGTTTAGAAGTCTGTGGGCTCTCGGGGAAATCAAGTGACAACCAGAACAGTGACGTGTGAGGGGCTCGTCCACGCAGCAGGGGTGGTGGGACTCAGAGCCGAGGACACAGGAGCGCCTTCAGCTTTTGGTGGAGGACAGTTTTGACTGCACCTTCGACTCTACCTCCTCCAGCTGCATTTGCAAGGCTTTCAAAACATCTTCCATCTGTTGAATTGAAAAAGAAGAGATCAAACACACAGATCTGACTCAAAATGTACGGCTCACATATGATTTGTGAACATGCTACACGTAACACACAGCAGACACTCAGCATTTGTCTAATGACGTCAGTCACAGGCACAAACAACACGCTCTTTTCAATCAGACACAGGCCTGTGGGCAGTGGTCCCCGAGCTGCAAGGCCCCTGCGCGCCCGCCAATACGGGCCGCTCTTGCCCATCTGGCTCGGACAGATGTTAATAGTCAGCAAAGAGGCTGCTTACACCGTGAGAACAGAACCCAGCAAAACCCGATCTGATCCAAAGACATAGTGATTCCCGCTCAGCAGTTCTCAGCCGTACACTGCATTGATTCTGGTAGGCAATCTCTTATGATTTTGAGGGTCAAGTTTCAGCTTAATTTGTAGTTTCATCCCCCCAAAAACAACTTTACTGATAACTGGAATGAACTAGGCACTCTCTTCCATGAAAGCACAGAGACTAAAGCAGATACAGAATGGTGATTCTGGGAGGGTCCCTGTCCACAGCGGGAGGCTGTTCATCCTGACAGAAAAGTGGCCATGTGAAGTTACCTGTTTGAGAGACTTCTCTATCTCTACTCGGCTTTCAAGGTTAAAAAGTTCTTTCTCCTCTGATACAATCTGCTTTTCAGAAGACCCTAAAACATAACTGCAGCAAGACACAAAGTTAAAACAGGAAAAGGGAGCAGACACTACATACATTAACAACCAAATTAAAGCTCTGATGCATGTTACTCTACGGACCGGCACCACGTAAACCGATGGAGCACGTGCTTTTCCCAAGGGAAGCCTGCACTGGTGAAGCGACCCCAGACCACACTGTCTCCGGAACACCTCTGCCCGGACGTCCCCACACAGAGTTTCTCACGACCGGGCATAAATTCACTCTCCAGGAAGTTGGATGGCAGATCGATGAGGCATATGGTTCAGAATGAGGCACACAGTTCAGAATTCTAGAGGCAATTTAAAAGACCCCGAGGATGCCACTGACGCACCGCTGTCTGGTGTTATGTCATCTTAGGGAATATTGACGCTTGCCAAGTTGACTTTTCATAATCCTTTTCATAATCAACTCTCGACTACCCAAATTTGGGCATTTCCAAGGGTTACCCATCAAGTGATTCTCTGCTCAGCTCTCTAGTCACAGGTGGACTAACCAAAATCTAATCCCACTGCCGCTGAGTTCATTACAGCTCACAGCAACCCTGTACGGCAGAGCAGAACTGCCACACAAGGCTTCCAGGGAGCGCCTGGTGGATTCGGACCGCCGACCTTCTGGTCGGCAGCCAAGCTCTCACCCAGTGGTCCTCACTACGGCTGTGGGGGGTGGGCGAGCTGCGGGGAATGGTGGTTTAGAAATGCACCGGGGAGTGGGGAAACTAGTCTGGTGACGGCAGGAAAAGAGGCCACACATGGGTCACCAAAACCAGTCTAAACTTCAGGGAAGACGATGACAGAGTTGCTCAGAAGGAAACTCGCGTCCTGCACGTCTTTGGGGCCCTCGTCCCCTCAGAGTGGCTCTCCTCCCTGGAAGCCCTATGGGCAGGCGCTGTGCTCATCAGCTGCGTGGGGGACAGAATGCAACTAACACTATTTCTTTTTTGGTGACAGGTAGAAAAATCAAATAACCTTGAATAAATTATGAAACTTTATGTAAGTATTCCTGAGGGCACCCACTTCTAAAACCAACCAGGCACTAAAACTCAGACCCTAAACTCAACGGTGGTGGAAAACCAGCTTCCACCCTGTCACCTCCTTCAGCACAGGCCTCTTCCACACGCCTGCTCTGACACAGCACTGTCACCGTCAGAGGTTTTGTGCCATTCCTGCAAGACTGAGATTTCCTAACTCAGTCATCACACACCTGGATCAGTCTCTGGCAACAGGCAGAGCCTTGGTCGGGGTCTGAGTCTACTCACACTCTAACAAAACAGATCCAAGCTCTCTCGTGATAAGCCAGAAGGCTCGCTGGGACAAACAGCGGCACTTGTTACTTTACTGTTTTGTGTAAGGGGTACAAAAAGTGGGCAGGTTTTAAAATTTTAATTAAAACCTTTCCTGTTTCAAAACAAAGCTGGCAAAACTGCAGGGATCTAGGAATAACTAGATGGAAAATCCTCATTATGGTAAACAGAATGCAGTTTTTTCCTTCCTTTTTTTTAGTTAAACAGAAAAACCCAAGACATTGCACAGCAGGGACAAAAGGTCTTCAGCAATGTAAGTGTGGTTCCTTCCTGACAAGTCCACTGCCTCGGGCATCTTCAAATCCTGAGAGACACTAGTTGGCAGAAGTGACAACACACTTGGGGTTAGTTGACTTATGTAATTCTACCCTATTTGCATCCCATAAAAGAAGGTAATGAAGGGGAGGCCGCGACACAGCCTGAAATCTGTGACAATGTTGTTGGTCGCCCAGCAGCCGTGTCTCCTCCCAGTCACACAGGCGTCTGGGGGAGCAGACATGTTTCCTCACCTCTCTCCAAGAAGCAGATGCTTCTCAACCACCAGAAGAAACAGCCAGATTTTCTACTGTGACCTTCCCAGGGAGAACCAAACCCCAAACCCACACTTATTGCCACCAAGCTGATTGTGACTCACAGCGACCCTACAGGACAGAGTAGAACTGCCCCACAGAATTTCCCAGGAGCCCTCAGTGGATTAGAACTGCTGACCTTTTGGTTGGAAGCCGTAGCACTTAACCACCAGGCCAACAGTTCTGAAATCCAAATTTCTACATGATATTCCAGGAGTCCAAAAACAGGGAGAGGCAGTCGTGGGGGTTCAAGGGTGTGGAGGATGGGGGTGGGGGTGGAGACGGACAGCATGTATTGGTCCACACCATCAAACCTCTAAACCTAATTGGGTTTTTGAAGACAAGTAAATGCATTTTCACTCCAAAACAGTGATTTCTCCTTTTAATTTAGGATGCATGACTTCTTGAATATCAAACACATTGGATTAAAAAAAAAAAAAAATCACTAGATTTATTGCCAAGAATTATTACACAAAAATCCACTATAACCAAACACGGACTCAGCTCTGATGATGTCCCCACCAGCTCCTCTGCACTCTCTCCTTGTCTGAGAGGTGACCGCGCACCCACCGGACGTACCTCTCAATGGCCTCGACACTGAGGCAGAACAGGTCCCTCTTGAAGTCCAGTTCCCTGGGTGTGCACCTGTATATGCAGCCGAGCGGCAGGGAGCAACCTCCGCAGTACAAGCTCTCGAGGACGCTGTGACAGAGAGAGGCCACTGCGTCAGGACATGTGGGGCACCCACCTGTTTTACAGAGACCCACTGACACCTCGGCCCTCACGGACGCCCTTTGGGCACGCCAGGCCATGTACAGAGGGAAAAACGACAGGAGGCGGCTTACACCAGAAACACAGATGGAGCTATCTCCAGACCACACTTCCCTAAGCATCTGGGGACAAGGGACAACCACAGAAGTGACAAACAGGACACCAAGGTGGCACTCTTCTAGAAAGTAAATTTCTCAGTCTGCTAACAAGAAACATTACCTCCAGCCAGAGGTCAGCAGGATGATATCCTATAGATGCATAGAACCATATAACGTGTCAAGGAGAGTGGGTAGAGAGGAGGGGAAAGGAGACTGTTGGGAGGATGAGACATGTATGGAGCAGAGAGGAACAGTGTGCTGTCACCGGACAGGGAGAGCAGTGGAAGCTGCATATAGGTGGCCTTGTAAATTTATATGGGAATGTACGTTTTCACTCAGCCATGATAAAATAAATAAATAAATAAAGAGGAAGGGGGAAAAAAACATTACCTAAAATTTTTGAAAAAAGATTCTACATGATTTTTTTTTTAATTATGCTTTATATAAAGGTTTACACAGCAAACCGGTTTCTCACTAAACAAGGAGGTGCACAGTGTTTTGTGTCACTGGCTGCCAACGCCACAACGTGTCAACACTGTCCCTTCTCAACCCTGGGATCCCCGTACCAGCTGTGCTGCCCCCTCCTGCCGCCTCCCTGTCCTCGCCTCTGGACTGGTGTGCCCCTTTTTTCTCGTTCTGTGTTATGGGCCTGTCTGATCTTTGGCTGAAGGGTAAACCTCAGGAGTGACTTCAGTACTGTCTGGGAGCCATACTCCTGGGGTCCCACCTGCCCTTTTCATGTTACTTTGTTTAATGAGCCCAGTCAGGGGCTGTGTGACACTCTAGGGAAAGGGGCGGCAATTTTTTCCAGTGATGCACCAGAAGAAATACATTTAGGCTTGTAGGCCATCTGGTGTCTGTCTGCTACAACACTCAACTGCCACCATAGCTTGGGACCAGCCTTTGACAATACATAACTGAAGAGATGTGTTTGTGAGCCAATCAAACTTTATTTGAAAAAACACAGGCATCTGACCCAGAGCCTACACAGCTTTCCCACTCCTGCTCTAGGAAACCGCAACACGACTTCCTTGCTATTTAACTCTTGAGACACTGGTGACGTGCAGAAAGAAAACTGAAAAGTTACAGATCATTTCAGTGTGGTAGAGACGCAGAGGATTTCTGCTGGAAGCAAAGACAACCCCAGAGGTTGAGGCTTTACGGCTGTGTAGGCCCACAAAGCAGCAGCTTCCTTTAAACCAGCTTTTGGAGTGGCAGAGACAAACGCAAAGGCGCTCCTCTCTAATTCACGTGTGTATGTGCATACGTGTCCAGCACAGTCTGCTGCAGGGTGGTGGCCTATGCGTGTGGCTGTGATGCTACAAGCTAGGCCACTGCATTTCAAATGCAAGGAAGGGCCTTTCAGAATGAAGACTAGGGAGAAATGTCTGGAGATCTCCTTCTAAAAATCAGTCACTGAGAGCCCGACAGCCAGCCAGAGAACATGGACTGACGCAGTGTTAGGAGACGAGCCCTCCGGCTTGGAAGGCACCACCCACAACACCCACAAGCTGCAACAACAGGCTCACACACACCAACAGTCACAAGGGTGGCGGAGCATCGGGCAACGTCTCACCACGTTGTCCAGAAGGCTGTCGTGAGTCACAGCATCACACTCACATGCATTTTCTGAGTGCCATGGCATGAAGAAGGGGGATGGCATCGGTCTAAGGCACTGTTTGGCGATGAGGATTAATGATACAGATATTTTCTGCAAAACCAAGCCCAAAGATCCAAAAATCGGAGAACCAGTAGCGGTCTTTAGACATCTAGAAACCCTCCTGTCCCGGCGTCTAGGGGGCCACCATCACTTAAGAACCGACAGGCTTGAAAGGCTGATCCTCTATCAGTGACAGTAAAACAGATTTATCCCAAGTGATCACCAGTGCTGATTTTTTTTAAAGGTTTCTACTTGATGCCCCAGTGTCTCCCTGACCCACGTGTTCGCCCAGACACAGCCTTGCTCACCAGCCGTTTTCATTCTTGCGTTTGGAGAGCTTCTGCTCCTTGTCCACAGACACGTGACAGGAAACACCTAGGAAAAAAGAGAGGGACCGTCACCTGTTAATGCGGTTTGTAATGCACATGCAGATGCTTACAGAACCTCTAACTGGAATTTTATATTGAAATTCAGAGGGTCAGAAAAGAAAATCATAGGCCCACGTATCCGTGTCCCCTCTGTCTGTCTCTCTCACACACTCACAACATGTGGGTTCACAACTAAACGCACAGGGTCTTCTGGGAAAAAAGAAGAGTGAGAGCCACCGCCTTCCCTGAAAACCACTGACCTTAGCAAAATGAATACACTCAGGAAGAAAAATTCAGGCAATAAGCCACACACACACACACACACACACACACAAATTACAGCCACAGAGTTGATTCCAATTCACAGCGACTTTATAGAACAAAACAGAACTGCCCCATAGTTTCCAAGGAGCACCTCGTGGATGTGGACTGCCAACCTTTTGGTTAGCAGCCGTAGCACTCAACCACTCTGCCACCAGTGTCGAGACCTCAAACAGAGAGCTCATCTCTCTAAGAGACAGTCCCCAGGAACCCAGCCAAAAACCCTTTACTGCCCATGACTTGGGCAATGGTCACAGCTGAACCCCAGGAGAAGCAGGAAACACTATCGGAGGATTGGGTCCAGGATACTCCCAAGGAGGGAAATGAAAGCAGGCCCAGCCACTTCTGACCCAACACACAGCCGTCATTTCACCTCCACCACGTAAGGCCTACCTTTAACTCAGAGCCTGCCACTCCCACCTACCCAGTTACGGGAACCAGCTCCCCAACCCCCAGGGCTATCTTTGATTCTTCTGTCCCTACACCCATTCCACTGATAAGTCATGTAAATTCTGTGTCTTAAATGCCTTTCCAACGCATCTTTGGTCCCCATCCCCAACACAGCTCCACCGCCCCTTCAAGGACTTCTGCAACAACCCCTGGCTCACGTCCCCACCCCCCTGAGGGGGCCGCCCTGTCCCCATCCCCTGCACCACTAGAACAGGTTCCATCTCCTGGGAAGAGCAGACCAGGCTCTCAAATTTCTGTACCATCCTTCTTCCCCAAGTCTTATCTTTACTCTACTCTCCAGCAACACGAGCCTCAGGGCCTTTGCACGAGCTGTTCCCCCTGTGCCTGGCGGAAGCAGCAGGCATGGCTGAAGACTTGGACAGCCATGTGGACATTCAGGCCTGCGGACCACAGGCATGCTCCAGCACCCAAACCTGGAGTTTTCTTGCAGAGAGGAAGTCCTGATGACGATTCATCACAAGAAAGAAGGGAACAGTGGCTCAGGGGATCGGATTCTCGCCTTCCAGGTGGGAGATCTAGGTTCCACTCCCAGACAACACCTCTCAAGCACGGGCCCCCCATGTCAGCGGAGGCTCACACATTGCTACGCTGCTCACCAGGTTTCAGCACAGCTTCCAACCTCAGGCGAGGAAGAAACGCCTGGCAATCTGCACCCCAGATCAGCCAGGGAAAGCCCTGTGGGTCACAACAGTTGGGTCCCTTGGTGTAGGGGTCACCCTGAGTTAAGGCGAACTCCAAAGCAGCTAACACGGACAATCAAAATGAACACATCAGGGATGGGAGCGCTGTATAAGGGCACGCTGTCAGCTGCCATGAAGTCAATTCTAAAAGGGGCCCCGGTGGTGCAATGGTTAAGCCCTCGGCTGCTAACCAGGTCAGTGGCTTGAAGCAGCCAGGCATTCCCAGGAGAAAGCAGTGGCAGTCAGTCTGCTTCCGTAAGATGACAGCCTTGGAAACTCTATGGGGTGGTGTTACTTGGTCCTATAGGGTCACCATGGGTCAGAATCAAGTCCATGGCCATGAGTTTGGCTTTTTTAAAAATCTTTACAGAGGCAGGTGGCCAGATTTTTCTCTCCTGGAGCCACCGGGCAGGTTCAAATCACCCACCTCTCAATTAGTGGACCACTGTGCCACCAGGACTCCTGCGTAAGACTAGGGGAGAAATAAATCCAGACACATGTCACCTCAAGGCTGACTGCAGGAATCACAGTGACAGAAGAGAACAGAACAGCTACCACCTTGACAAAGTGAAAATAATGGAAATCAAAGTGGACAGCAGGGAATGGGAGTCACTGAAAGGATTAAGCTCTTAGAGGAGGAGGTTTCAATCAAATTGTCTAAAGCTGATAAATCAAAATATATATATACAGTTCTAGAAACGTTAAAAACAACTTGACTCAGTGGCCCAATAGGACAGAGCAGAACTGCCCCATAGGGTTTCCAAGGAGCAGCCTTGGAACTCCCCATCTCTGGGTTAGCAGCCAATCTCTTAACCACTATGTCACCAGTGTCCCCCAGAACAACTGCTGGGATAGAAAAAAAATCAGTAACAGGAAAAAACATTTTATATTTAAAGAGTCAAGATGAGTTAATTCTGACTCACAGGAAAACAACAGAAAAGCAGCTGTAAAAACAGCACAAATAAAATGGAAGAGTTCACACCAAACACATGCCAGCTCAAAACTCTGTAAATGAGATCAGCTCACCTACTAAAGAAAAGCTGCTGCTATGTTATCAAAACACTGATCCCAAAGGGTCACAAACAGACTTGATGGCACCTGACAGTGTGCACTAAGGGGGAAAAGTACTGTGGAATAAAAAAAGGAAGCAGCATGACAGTCTAAATGCTAACATCTGAAGTATGTTTAGAACAAATGTCCTGGGTGGATCCGTTCACGCACACGACACCTGACTGGGAGTGTCGACGGGAAGGCAGCTGGACACCAGGGCAGGGGGGCGCGTGTGCAGAGGGAAGGGGGCTCTTCTACTTCTACATCTCCTGCACTGCCAGACTTGAGCAGACGCTGAGGGCGAAACCCAAGACATTACTGATGGGACACGCATTATGTTCTCGGGCTGCCAGTTAACTAGTGTTAGTGTATAAGTGCCCTGGGACATCGTTATTGAAGACGGCGCATCCCAGAAACTTCCAGTGGACACTGGTGTCCCCCTCACTTCCCAATACTACACTCCAGGAAGGAAAACATTCTCTCCACAAACTTGAATAATTTAGCCATCTGCTTCTGCTACCCAAATCTTTACGGAATTCAAACAAGACCCTCGGGGCATTAACTTGAACCTGAGAAGCACAAGTCCAAAGTAACTGGCATTTTTACACCAATTCAGAAAGAGAAACACCTGAACCACTTAAGGCCTAACTCCTGGGGAAGAACAAAATGACGGTGCATGCAGAAAGCTACAGGTGACAGGACAGCCAGGACTACCAGGCCCCCAGCCTCTGCTCCCTCTGGTAACATCTCCTTCCTCTCCAGCTGTGACTGCGCAGTGGCTGTGAAGCCCCCTGCTGATAAAGCCAGTTAAGATCTGACCCGTCAGTTATGTCTCTGCAGGATGCAGGCAGCTGAAGAGCAGAATCTGGGACTCCTTAAACCATCTGTAGCCCCCACTTCTGTCAGCAGAGGCCAGCTGTGCTGCCAAGACGCTGAGCCGGTTCCAGCTGAGCGTCCAGACTAAGGCAGACTGAGGAGAGGCTTAGTGATCTATCACTGAGAATCAGCCACTGAAAATTCTAGGGGGCACCGTAGCCCTATCTGCAACCCGCACGTGGCTAGCACAGGTCAGGCAGTGTTTCATTCCATGCTGCAAGGAACAGGCCACACCCACCCAACTACAAACACTACCATTACTTACTAACCAGCAACACCACTCCTTCCACTTCTCTCCCCTCCCCCATCTGGCGTACTTCGGACCCATCATCAGTCCCTGGAGGAGGACATCACGCCTGGTAAAGCGAAGGGGCACCCCCAAAAGAAGACCTTCTACAAGACGGGAAGTCACTGTGCCTGCTATATGGGTTCAGGCACAACAGTGAGGACGGCGCGGGGCCAGGCAGGGTTTCCTTCTGTTGTACACTTGACTCCGCGACACCCAACAGCAGAGACATATCCGCTACACCCACAATGCTGACAATCAAGTCGTAACGTTTTGAGTGACGCTCCTAATGACGCTGATCCAACCGCTGCTCCTCCGGGGCGGGGGCGGGTCCCCGAGGTAAAGGACCCCAGCTCACTCTTGAGCTAACGGTGCGGGGTGGTCTTCCTCTTCCCCTTTTCGCAGCACGGCTCACCTTTCTCAAGATTCCTCTGCATTTTAAGACTTTCGTGGCAGAGTGGTTAAGGCCTCGGCTGCTGACTGAATCCGCTGGCCGCCCTGCCCTGTCTAGAGGGTCCCAGCAGCGGGAACGGACTGACGCCCCGGGTCCGGCTCTGGGCACTCCTACGCGCAGCCCTCCCTCTGGGGAAGACGGCGACCCCGAGCCGCCCGCCCGCCCGCACTGACCGCGGAGCAGGATGCAGTCCGGGTCCTCCTGGCTCGTCACCCAGCTCAGCGAGTCGCCCAGCGGCCGGCGGCAGCCAGAGCACAGAAACACCAGCGGCCGCTCCTCCTCGGCGGCCTCCGCGCGCCACGTCTCCTCGGCGCCCGCCGCCGGCGCGCTCCAGCTCTCGGAGCTCCACATGCTTGCCCAGCGCTGCAGCAGCTGCTGGCGGCTCGAGTCTTCGGAGAGCCTCCTGCCCAGCAGCGAGGACTCGCCCCACTTGCCCTGGTCGCAGGCACAGCTCGCCGAGGAGCATCGCTGACAGCCCGTCACGGACGAGGAGCCCGCCATGACCAAACTGCGCGCGCCCGAGAGCACCACGGGAAAAGCGAGCCTGCGCCTGCGCGGGGCGGGGCGGGGCCGACAGCCGGCGGGGGGCGGGGCCTGGGGAGGCGGGACGGCGGGCGATGGACTCGTGCGCATGCTCTTTGGCCTGGGGCGGTTCCGCGCTGTGGTCTCAGCGGCGCGGTCAAAACCCGGAAGTTGTTTCGTAACCTAAACCAAGCCGATCCGAGCCCGCTGTCTTGCAGTCATTAGCTACTGAAAACCAAAGCCCCAATTCTATGCCCTTGAGTCAATTCGGAATTATAGCGGGTTAGCTATGACCCTATAGGACAGAGAAGAGCTGCCTGGCGGATTGGAACTGTCAACCTGCCGATTAACAGCTGTAATACTTAGTCACTCCACCACCAGGGTTTGCAATAGGGACCCTATAAGACAGAGAACTGACCCGTAGGGTTTCTAAGGTTGTAAATCTTTAGGGAAACAAACTACTACATCTCCCATGTTTCTCTCTCTATGTGTATGTATATGTATGTATGTATAAACAAAATCCACTACCACCAAGTTGACTCTGACTCATAGCAACCCTATAGGACAGAGTAGAACTGACCCCATAGTTTCCAAGGGGCTCCTTGCAAATTCGAACTGCCCATCTTTTGGTTAGCCGACCTAACATTTAACCCCTACACCATAAGGAAACCCTGGTGCTGCAGGGGTTAAGTGCTAGCTCTGCTAACCTAAAAGTCATCAGTTCATATCCACCAGATGCTCCTTGGAAACTCTACGGGGCAGTTCAACTCTGTCTATAGGGTCGCTATGAGTTGAAATCAACTTGACTGTAATGGGTTTCATTAATTAGATAGCAGATAAAAACTAAGATACGAGAAGGGAAGGACGACACATGGTAGAAGAGAAGTGAACACAACTAGACCAAACCAAAAGCTAAGAAGTTTCATAAATATAACCCAACACTTACAAGGACATAGTAACACAGGCAGGGTTTTCAGGACCATGGTTTCAGGGGACGTCTGGGTCACTTGGCGTAACAAAGTTTTTAAAGAAAGCTTTCTGTAACCCACTTTGATGAGTGGCATCTGGGGTCTTAAAAGCTACCAAGCAACCATCTGAATAGCATAATTGATCCCAACCAACCTGGAGGAGAGGTGAATGAAGGACATCAAAGACATAAGGAAAATAAGAGCCCAAGGGACAGAAAGGGCCACATCATCCAGAGACTAAACCAACATGACACCAGAAGAACTAGATGGTGCCCAACCACCACCAATGACAGCCCTGTCAGAGTCCCTGACACAGCAGGAGAAAAATGGGGTGTGGAACTCAAAATCTATTTTAAAAGACCAGACTTGATGGTCTGACAGACTAGAGAGTCCCCTGAAGACCTGGCCCCTGGACTGTTATCCCAGAAGAGAAACCATTCCAGAAGCCAACCCTTCAAACAAAGATTGGACTGGACTAGAAGACCTAAAATTATACTGATGAAGACTGTGCTTCTTGGATTAAGCAGACATGAGGCTAACAGGGCAGCTCCTGTCCAGAGACGAGACGAGGGGGTGGACAGGGACTGGAACCGATTGAATGGACACAGTAAACACAGGGTGGTCAATACAGGTAAATACAGGACACAGTAATACAGAGTGGCAAGGAGGAGTGTGCTGTCAAAGCACGGAAAGAGCAGCTAGAGTCACACAGCAGTGTGTGTGTAAGTTTTCATTGGAGACATTGACTCGAACTGCAAACTTTCACTTAAAGCACAATAAAATAGTAAGAGTGGGGGGAAGGTTGGAAGTTCAAATCCTCTGAGAGAAGAAAAGTCTAGTGATCTCCTTCTGAAAAATCAGCCACTATGGAGTGCAGTTCTATGGAGCCAGCGAAAGCCGAGAGTCTTGCCAGAGAGTCCATATGCAGACCATATGCCCCAGGAAACCCCTTATCAGCTGACGGGCTGCTCACAGCAGAGCCCACCATAGAGGTGATCACATGATGTTAGGTCTCATTGTGGAGGTGATGGCATCACTAGTTTAAAAGATGCCAGACTCAATCGTAACTGCCAGACTGTGGAGGAGCATGGCCCAGCCAAGCTGATGTCCCATAAATGTGTTTTTCCCCCTTTCTCAGTCTCTTCCTTCCACTTCCTCCCCTGTCCTCAATCTGTGGTGACAGTGACAGATAATGAGTGCCCACATTTTCTTTAACATAAAACACACTAGGGAAAAGAAAAAAAAAAAGAAAGAGGGAAGAAAAACCATGTCAGCAGTCAAGGCCTCTGAGGTATTTGTTAATAAAAATATGTCATTGTTATCTCAGGGAGGCGACCTTGACAAGGGATTTAGTTCTTACTAAGGATACAAGAAGATAGTTTTATTATATTTGTTTTTCTACCGAGGCACTTTCATGGAGATTTTAAAGTCAAAGATCTGTGTCACATGCATATTAAGAATCGGTAGTTCCTTGGGTAGAAGTGAAAATTCCAAGCTAAAAGAATTCTGTTATGTTTAATTGAAAATGTTGCAAGGAAGAAGGAAGGAAAACAGTAAGAAAGAAAAAAAGAAAGAGAAAGGTAAATTTATCTATGATTTCTCGATTTTTAAAACAACTAATGATAAAGATATGAGAATCTCCTAACACCAGCTAACCTCTTAATTTCAATCCATAGATTTAATTATTAGTTACATAGACTTGGTGGCTTTAGAAACCCTGGTGGTGCAGTGGGTTAAGTGCTACATCTGCTAACCCAAAAGTTGGCAACTCAAATCTGCCAGGAGCTCCTTGGAAACTCTGTGGAGCAGTTCTCTGTCCTATGGGGTCGCTATGAGTCAAACCTGAGTCAAAGGCAGTGGGTTTGGTTTTCTGGTTTTGGATGACTCTTAGGAAAATCCCTAGACTTGTGAGGTTATCAGGTAGTACAGGTGGTTTGCATTCTACTTCTATCTTAAAGACTGATAGTTTGAACCTATTCAGGTGAAAGGCCACAGAAGAAAGGCCTTGCAAACTGTCCTGTAAAGATTACAGCCAAGAAAATTCTATGGAGAAGTTCTACTCTGGACCAAATGGGTTCACTATGAGTCAAAATGGACTGTCCTTGGTGACAGTGGATTTGGCTTTGTTATGAACTTCTAGAAGCCTGTACAATTTGACGAATTTTTTTTAAAAAATGCATGCACCCACACAAATTCACACCTGTATTGAAATATGAGCCCTGCCGGTGTAGTGGTTAAAAGCTGGGCTGCTGGCCAAAAACAGTTGGCAGTTCGAATCTGCCAGGCACTCCTTGGAAACCCTATGGGGCAGTTCTACTCTGTCCTCTAGGATCGCTAGAAGTCATAGTTGACTGCACTGGGTTCTTTGGGGTTTTACATTGATGAAGAACGTTTTTGTTATCCCGGAATCCTTCTTGCCCCTTGCAAAGTTAATCTTCTCCCACTTCATAAGGCAACTACTTTTCTGATTTTTTTTCTTCTTCACTTTTGCCTGTTGTAGAGTTTTATGTGTACGGAATCGTACAATAGGTCATTGGTGTCTGCCTTCTTTCCTTCTGTACCATTTTGCAGTGTATGAAACTTGGGCTTGTTCCATGCATTCCCTAACACCTTCCATCTCTTTAACCGTTGCTCCCTTTCTGTTAGATACACAGGAAGCAACTTATTGGCTTTGCATTTCCCAGAAGTCTAACAGAAACTCTGGTGGCCTAGTGGTTAAGTGCTACAGCTTCTAACCAAAAGCAGCCGTTCATATCCACCAGTGATTCTTGGAAACTATGTATGGGGCAGTTTTGCTTGGACCTATGACAGCAGTGTTTTCTTTTAATACCTAATGTTGTGAAGCACTTTTTCACACACTTAATCAGCTATTTGCATCTTTCTTTGTGAAGCATCTCTTCAAGTCTGTTGTCTATTTTTTAACTGGGTTGTTTGTCTTTTTTGCTATTGAGTTGTACATGCTGAATACAAGTTCTTTACCTGATATATAATTAGGAAATGTTTTCTTCCAGCCTGTTCCTTGACTATTCCTTTTCTTAATAGTGTCTTTTGATGAACAGACACTTGTAATTTCAGTGCTGTATAATTAATCATTTTTTAAGTTTCTATTTTAAGAAGCTGCTGGGATTATGGCTGGGATTGCATTTGACTTATAGACCAATTCTGGACAAACTGACATCTTCATAATCCTGATTTTCCCATGTCTGAGCATCGTCCAGTGCTCCCTGTCTTTACCATCAGCATCACTTTCACTCACTGTACTGCTATGTATTTTATAGGTTTTCTAATAGTATCTGCTCTGATCTCTAGGGTCGCTATGAGTCCAACATGACTCAATGGCAGTATGTTTAATCATATCAGAAACATAAATCTACTGGAAAACAATGTGGATTCTGCAGTTGTTGGTTACAGTGTTCTATAGAGGGAATTGGACACACATGTTTAACAGTGTTGTTTGTATTTCTTTGGGGGGTTGCGTACAGTTCTGTCAACTGCTGATGAGTGATGTTAAAACCTCTGACTTTGATCATGGATTCATTTTTCTTCTTTCAACTGATGCATTTTGAAACTCTGTTATTAAGCACATACAAAGGTATTTTTTTATTTTTTTATTGTGATTCAGTGAAAGTTTACAGTCCAAGTCAATTTTCCATACTACCTCTCTGCAACTCTATCTGCTCTCCTCACCCTATGACAGCACATGCTTCCTTTTCACTCTTTACTTCCAGTGCCCACTCAACTGACACCTGTCCCCGCCTCTCCACTCTCTCCTCTTCCCGATAAAAAGAAACCAGTAGGACAACCTCATATATATATATTAAACTATAAAATACACACACTACCTGCATCCCTCTGTGTCCCCAAGTCCAGAGCAATCTCTGAAGTTTTGGCTTCAGTACTGGTTTCAGCTCTGGACTAGCAGCAAGTCCAGGGGTCATGTCTTCAGGGGACCCTCTGGGCGGTTGGACCATCAGTTCTGGTCTTTGGATAACAGCCGAAGTTCCCTTTCAGTTGTCATTTTCCAATGGGATACTCAGAATCTCACCACCCACCACCCCGCAACCCCTGCAAACATACAGTTTACTAGTCAGTTCATGAGGAAATCCTAGTAGCACAGTGGTTAAGTGCTATGGCTGTTAACCGAAAGGTCAGGAATTCAAATCTGCCAGGCACTTCTCGGAAATTCTATGGGGCAGTTGCCCTTTGTCATAGAGTCCCTGTGAGTCAGAGTTGACTTGGCTGCAGTGGGTTTAGTTTTGGCTTAGTCAGTCAGCCAAGGATATCTTTTAACTAAGTGTTTTGAAACAATGGAAAACTTACAGATTGTTAAGAAAATGGCATGGAAACTTCCCAACAGTTATTTACATAATCATATTACAATGATCAAAATCAAGAAAATAATGTGGATGGAATATGGTTAATGAATTGATAGATTTTATTCCAGCTTCACCAGTCTTTTCACCAGTGTCCTTTTGCAGGATTCCAGCATTCAGTCCAGACTACTGTGTCTCTAGTTATGTCTCTAGTATACCAACCTGTGACTTTGCCTCAGTCTCACCTTGCTGTCCACGACTCTGACTGTTTTTGGAGAATAACCCATTAAACCCCTTGCAACCATTAAGGTAATTCAGATTTACAGTGACCCTATACCGTGGGGGCATAGTGAGTTAAGTGCTACATCTACTAACCAAAAACTCGTCAGTTCAAATTCACCAGGCACTCCTTGGAAACCTCTGTGGGGCAGTTCTACTCTGATCTATGGAGTCACTATGAGTCAGACCCGACTCAATGGCAGGGGGTTTGGTTTGGTTTGGTTTGGGTATAGGACAGAGTAGAACTGCCCCTATAGAGTTTCCAAGGAGTGTTTGATGGATTCAGACCACTAACCTTTTGGCTAGCAGCCACAGCACTTAACCACTGTGCCACCAGGGTTTCCTTTTGGAGAATGCTATTGTTGTTGTTGGGTGTCATAGAGTCAGTGCCAACTCATAGCAACCCCATGAACAACAGAATGAAACACTGCCCAGTCTTGCACCATGTCCACAATCGTTTTTATGCTTAAGCCCACTGTTGAGACCACTGTGTCGATCCATCTCGTCGAAGGTCTTCCACTTTTCCGCTGACCCTCCACTCTACCAAGCATGTTGTCCTTGTTCAGGGCCTGATCTTTCCTGACAACACATCCAAAGTACGTTAAGACTCAGTCTTGCCATCTTTGCTTCCAAGGAGCATGCTGGTTGGACTTCTTCCAGAACAGATTTGTTGGTTCTTTTGGTGGTCCATGGTACAGTCAACATTCTTCTCCATCACCATAATTCAAAAGCATCAATTCTTTTTCTGTCTTCTTTGTTCATGGTCCAGCTTTCGCATGCATATGATGCGACTGAAAATACCATGGCTTGGGTCAGGCGCATTTTAGTCTTCAAGATGACATCCTTACTTTTGAATACTTTGAAGAGGTCCTTTGCAGCAGATTTTCCCAGTGCAATGCATCTTTCGATTTCTTGACTGCTGCTTCCAAGGGTGTTGATTGTGGACTCAAGTAAAATGAAATTCTTGACAATCTCAATTCTTTCTCCTTTTATGACAGTGTTGCTTACTGGTCCAGTTGTGAGGATTTTCGTTTTCCTGCTGTTGAGGTGCAATGCATACTGAAGTCTATGGCGCTTGATCTTCATCAGCAGGTGTCTCAAATCTTCTTCATTTCCAGCAAGTACAGTAGTGTCATCTGCGTAACTCAGGTTATTAATGAGTTGTCCTCCAATTCTGATGCCTCATTCTTCTTCGTATGATCCAGCTTCTCAGATTATTTGCTCAGCATACAGATTAAAAAGGTATGGTGAAAGGCTACAACCTTGACACATGCCTTTCTTGACCCCTTGTCCTGTTTGCAGGACTGCCTCTTGATCCATATCCAGGTTCCTTAAGAGCACAATTAGGTGTTATGGAATTCCCATTCTCCACAACGTTAGCCATCATTTAGCATGATCCACACAGTCAAATGCTTTTGCATAATCAATGAAACACAAGAAAACATTGTGCTGCCATTCTTTGCTTTCAGCCAAGATCCATCTTACATCAGTGATGATATCCTTGGTTCCACGGCCTCTTCTAAACCCAGCTTCAATTTCTGGCAGTTCCTTGTCAATAACTGTTGAAGTCGCTTTTGAATGATCTTGAGCAAAATTTTACTTGTGTGTGATATCAACGATATTGTTCAGTAATTTCCACATTCTGGTGGACCATCTTTCTTTGGAATGGACATAAATATGGACCTCTTCCAGTCAGTTGGCCAGGTAGCTGTCCTCCATATTTCTTCACATAGATAAATGAGCACTTCCAGGGCTGCATCTGTTTGTTGAAATATCTCAGTTGATACTCCATCAATTCCTGGAGCCGTGGTTTTCGCCAATGCCTTCAATGCAGCTTCGAATTCTTCCTTCTGTACCATTGGTTCCTGATCACATGCCACCTCTTCAAATGGCTGAACATCAACCAGTTCTTTCCAGTATAATGACTCTGTGTATTCCTTCCATCTTGTTTTGATGCTCTCTGAGTCATTTAATAGTTTCTCTGTAGAATCCTTCACTATTGCCACTTGAGGCTTGAATATTTTCTTCAGTTCTTTCAGCTTGAGAAATGCAGAATGTGTTCTTCCCTTCTGGTTTTCCATTTCTAGCTGTTTGCACATGTCATTATAATACTTTCTTTTGTCTTCTCCAGCTGCTCTCTGAAATTTTCTGTTTAGGTCTTTTACTTCACCATTCCTTGCTTTTGCTTTAGATGCTCAACATTCAAGAGCAAGTTTCAGAGTCTCTTCTGACAGCCTACTTGGTCTTTTCTTTCTTTCCAACCTTTTTAATGACCCCTTGCTCTCTTCATGAATGATGTCTTTGATGTAATTCCACAATTCATCTGGTCTTTGGCCATTAGTGATCAACATATAAGTTCTGTTC
Source organism: Heterohyrax brucei (assembly GCA_028571685.1). Classification (NCBI taxonomy): domain Eukaryota; kingdom Metazoa; phylum Chordata; class Mammalia; order Hyracoidea; family Procaviidae; genus Heterohyrax; species Heterohyrax brucei. Next base: position 78,245,425 of record CM053148.1, on the reverse strand, counting down.
TTGAGATGGCCTTTAGGAGGGATATACTCAAGGTCATACTTTGCCTTTCATGAACTTGTTCTAATTTTCTTCAGTTTCAATTTGAATTTGCATATGAGAAATTCATGATCTGTACCACAGTCAGTACTTGGTCTTTGTCATGCTTTGAATTGTGTCCCCCCAAAAATGTGTGCAGCCACGTGGCTGGGATATGGTTCCCAGTATCTTGGGACTGTCCTCCATTGTGTGGTTTTGTTAACCTGTATGTTAAAGGATTAGGGTGGGGCTGTAAATTCCTTCTGTAGGGGGAGTTTCCCTGGAGTATGGCTTGCCCCACCCTTAATGCTTTTAGCTTACAAGGAATAAAAGGAAAAAGAAACAAAGGACAATTTGAGAACCTGGCTACCATCAAGCACGCAGCACCGGGAGCAGAGCGCATCCTTCAGACCAGAGGTTCTTGCGTGAGGATGCTCCCTGGACAAAGACTGATGCAATACCGGACTTTCCTCCAGAGCCGACAAGGGGAAAGTCTTTCCCTGGAGCGGACACCCTGAATATGGACTTGCAACCTACCGGACTGTGTAAGAATAAATCTTTCTTCGTTAAAGCCATCCACTCTGTGGTATTTCTGTTAGAGCAGCCCTAGCTGACTAAAACAGTCTTGTTCTGACTGCTGATATGGAGCTTTTCCATTGTCTTTATCCACAGATGTAGTCAATTTGATTCCTGTGTATTCCAACTAGCGAGATGCATGTGTACAGTCGCCATTTTTGTTGGTTAAAAAAGATATTTGCAATGAAAAAGTCATTAGTCTGGCAAAATTCTGCCATGAGATCTCCAGCATTATTTCTATCACCAAAGCCACATTTTCCAGCTGCCAACCCTTCTTCTTTGTTTCCAACTTTTGCATTCCAGTCAATTATCAATGCATTCTGATTGCATGTTCAATCAATTTCAGACTGCAGAAGCTGGTGGAAATCTTCAACCTCCTCATCTGTGGCCCCATTGATTGGTGCATACATTTGAATAATAGTCGTATTAACTGGCCTTCCTTGTAGGTATAGGGATATCATCCTATCACTGACAGCACTGTGCTTCAGAGCAGATCATGAAATGTTCTTTTTGATGATGAGTGTAACACCATTCCTTGTGAAGTATTCATTCCCAGCACAGTAGACTACACGATTGTCAGATTCAAAACGGCCAAAACCAGTCCATTCCAACTCACTAATGCCTAGGATGTTAATGTTTATACATTCCATTTCATTTTTGACAATTTCCAGCATTCCTAGATTCACACTTTATACATTCCATGTGCTGATTACTAGTGAATGCTTGCTGCTGTTTCTCCTCATTTGAGTCGTGCCATGTCAGCGAATGAAGATCCCAGAGGCTTCACTCCATCCACATCATTACGGTCGACTCTAGTCTGGGGAGGCAGCACTTCCTCGGTTGTCTTCCGAGTGCCTTCCAACCTGGGGAGCTCACTTTCCGGCACCATATCTGACGGTGTTTGGCTGCTGTGCATAAGGTTTTCCCTGGCTTTCAGAAGTAGACTGCTGGGTCCTTCTTCCTAGTCTGTCTTAGTCTGGAAGCTCAGCTGAAACTCATTTACCACAGGTGACCCTTTTGTGCCTCAATACCAGTGGCATATCTTTCTGTGTCGCAGAAAGCCTCCACTGACAGACAAGTGGGGCTTAGAGAATACTGGTTGGTTATTTGGCACAACGTTCCTTGATTTGGGTATTCCTAATACTTGATCTGACTCATGGCGACCCTAGTGAGTCGGATCCGACTCGACGGCACTTGGCTGGCTTTAATACTTGATCATGACTAGGCTGAGGTTATGTGCTTTGAGAAGCACCCCACAGAGGTTCCATGCCAGTCCAGCTCTAGGGGCACAGGATGTCAACCGTGCTCACTTGGTTAAGGTGGTATCTGCTGGGTTTCTTCACAGCAAGGTTATTACTTTTCTCTGTGCAACTAATAAATAACTCGGTAGAGCTGCTTTTAGATTACACAAATACCTGTTTCTCCTCAAACCTTCACTCACTAATTTTAGCATCCATCAGAGAAGCTGGCCTGCTGATAATGACTGTTGTGGTATTTTAACGGTAATTTTTCTATTTCTAACCTTCCTTTTACATTTGTTAATTGGAATTTTTCTTAAGGAAGAGCCTTCCTTTCTCTCTCATTTATTTATTAGTAGCTATTTATGTCAATACGGACTCATGGATATTTACTTTATTCTGTGAGTTGTAATCCAGTACTACTGTCATAACCCATTGCCATCAAGTCAATTCTGACTCATAGTGACCCTGGAGGACAGAGTGGAACTGCTCCATAGGGTTTCCAAGACTGGTGGATTCAAACCTCCGAATTTTTGCTTAGCAGTGTGCCACTGGGTCTCCTATTACAGTTGTACAAGGTCCAAAAAGTCCACGAACTTAATTGTTCTAAGTGCTAAATACCTCGTTGCTGAATATCACTACAGTCACCATCAAAACACTCCCCTTGGGAAGCTATGCGCCGACACTAGCACCTAGTCCACCCTTCAAAACAATTTTGGAACTTTTTTCCTGGAACGGCCATCAGAGCTGTTGTCATATTACCCTTGAAGTCCTGAATGTCATCCACATGTCTTCCTTTCATATTTCCTTTATCTTCAGGTAAAAACCAAAGTCATTGGGGGCCATATCAGGTGAGTAGGGAGAGTGTTATTTGTTTACTGATTAAAAACTCCACTACAGACAACTAGACAATTAAGTTCACAAACTTTCCGGCTTTCCACTGTGCACAATGGCTGTTCCAGAAACAGTTCCAAGACTGTTCTGAAGAGTGCACTAGGTAGTAGCATCGGTGCATAGATCCCCAAGGGAATACTACAAAGGCGACTATAGTGATACTCATCAATGAAATATCTAGGATGAGTTCGTGAACTAAATTGGCAGTCCTCGTATATCGTTATGGACTTACATACACTTAATTTATTCTACAAGTTGTAATCCAGCACTATTGTCATAACTCGCTGCTGTCCAGTTGATTCTGACTTGTAGTGACCCTGGAGGACAGAGTAGAACTGCCCCATAGGGTTTCCAAGGAGCCACTGGTGGATTCTATCCACCAGTGTTTTGGTTAGCAATGTGCCATCAGGGCTCCTACTATGGTCATGTACATAGAGTTCCACACTTTGGGGCTACCCCACAGAGCCGGTTTTCCACAGCTCCTTGACAGAAACCTTCTCTAAGTTTAGAATAAGAAGAGACAAAATATTCTAAAAAAATTGGATAGACACATGTTAAATGGCCTATATGTATAAAGACATCCACATCCCAGCTTAAGGTAGAGCTTGGTAGCATCATGGTTGTTTTTCCAACAAATCTTTCAAAGTTAGAGGCCCTATTCTTTATCTTTCTATCAACAAAATATCAGTCTTGAAACTGAACCTCTCCTTAGTCACATTGGGAACCCTGGTGGCGCAGTGGCTAAGAGTTATGGTCAGCAGTTCAAATCCACCAGGTGCTCCACGGAAACCTGATAAGGCAGTTCTACTTTGTCCTTTAGTGTTATGAGTCAGAAGTGACTTGATGGCAATGGGTTTTGGGGGGTTAGTCACATTTCTCTGCTGCCAGTATTCTGTGTCATTTATTTGACCTTCAGTTTTGAGAATGAGTCCTTGTTCTTAACATACATGCCCATGTCTTAAGAACTTGTTATTCCTTTTGTAATGTGTTGCTTTTCCTACATTATGTCCACGTCTAACTCATTTCCCACCAGAAACTGCTGATGCCAAGGACAGATCATTGGACTGGGATTGGAGAGACCTGGGTTCTCATCTGGGCTCTCCACTAATTGGCTTGGTGAGCTTGAGCAAGCCACAATCGTGGTGGGATAGGTAGGGGTAGGGGTAGCTGGTACCTGTGAACACACGTTGGGGATGGAAGTTGGGGAAATGTTTACTACGAGTTCTTAAAGAAGCGTGGGGAGCAAGCTGGAGGATATGGTGAGGTGAGGGCAAGGAGGAGTGGAATCACTGGTATTCGAAGCTGGTGTTGATCATGGAGAGTGATGAAACGAATCAAGAGAAGAAGGGAGAAAGCTAACAGGGAAAAGAAGGTGGGCAAGCCAGAGCATGAGCATCGGGGAATGCACAGGAAGACAGGACGGAAGGCCAGGAAGGAAAGGACAGTGGCTTGTACTCACCAGCCGTGGTGCCAACTTTGACATGCTCGACTGCCAGCTGAAAGGGTGACAGTTGGAACCCCCCAGACCTGGCAGTAGGCTTCTGGAAGGTCCCAGCCTTGAACACCCCATGGAGCAGTTCTACTCCGCACAGGTAGGATTGCCAGGCATTGGGCTTGCTCCCAGGACATCCAGCCACCACGTCGTGGGCGAGGCGCAGCTGTGACGGCTCTGCACGGCTTTCCTCACCAAAGCCATCAGGTGCCCTGGGTGACACAGGTGACTGCGGTTCCCCCCTTACAGGTGAGGGAAGCCGGCTGCAGAGGGGCAGGTCGTGAGCCCAGGCAGTCTGCTCCAGAATCCGCTTCTCTGTCCACCACTTTCTGCTGCCCCTCAGGAAAGCACACCCAGGAGTACAACACCCATTAAAGCAACATCTGGAAGTGTACAGGAGTGTGCAGGTATGGGGTCTGTAGAGTTGTGTGCAGGTAAAGCATATATATAGGTGTGTGCAGGTAGGGGTGTATACAGGTAGGGGTATATACAGGTGTGTACTGGTAGGGGTGCACACAGGTGTGTGCAGGTGGGGGGTATATAAAGGTATGTACATGTCGGGGGTGTATACAGGTTTGTGTAGGGAGGGGCTTATACAGGTGTGAGCAGGGAGGAGGTATATACAGGTTTGTGTAGGTAGAGGTGTATACAGGTGTGTGCAGATAGGGGGTATATACAGATGTGTGCAGGTAGGGGGTATATGTTTCACCCTCGTTTTGGGAACCCAGAAATTCTTCCCTTCCTTCTTATCAACTCAGTCTCCCGAGAGTGGTCCCCTCAGACACAGCAAACTTGGGGACACAGAATCAAAACCAGCAGGGAGCTTAAGTTACCTGGGGTGGCCATCTCTACTGTCTACACCAGCCTTACTCTGATAGTGTGGACCTGACTCAAGAACACTGGATGCCATCTAAGTAGCATCAATTGGTCCCAATCCACCTGGAGCAGAGCAGAAGGAAGGACATTAAAGACACAAGGGAAACACGAGCCCGGGGGACAGAGGGAGCCTCTGATTCAGAGACTACTTCAGCCGGAGGTCAGAAGAACTAGATGGTGCCCGGCCACCACCAAAGACTGCCCTCACAGGGAACACAACATACAGTCCCCAACGTAGCAGGAGAAAAATGGGTCTGCGGAACCACAGCTCTACCAAAAGACTAGACTTGATGGTCCAAAATCCTCGCACGCCCCCTGAGGATGTGGCTTCCAGATTCTCCATCAGCCCAGAGCTGAAAGTAGCCCCGAAGCCAACTCTTCAGATAAAGACTGGACTCAACTAAGACACAGAGTGACACTGGTGAGGAGTGTGCTTCCTGGCTTAAATAAGCAGATGAGGCTGTCAGAGCAGCTCCTGTCCAGAGTAGAGATGCGAGAGGGGAGGGAGGAAGAGATTGGTCCAGTGACCACAGGAATGCAGGGTGGGAAGGAGTGTGCTGTCACAGGTTGGGGACAGCAGTAGAGCAGCAGAGAGTTGTATGGCAGCGTGTGTGTGTGCGTGTCTGTGGGGGTTTTGTATGGCAAATTGACTGGGACTGTAAGTTTTCACCTAAAGTACAATAAAATATATGTTTTTTAAGTTGGTATTATTTGGGGGAGAGACCCCATAAATCTGTATATCTTAAGTCCTAATTCCCAAAGGCTGAATTCTGAAACTCCCGTCATGTTGACACACTCAGCTGCTGACCAAGGAGAGGCTGGCAGTTCCAGCCCATCCAGAAGCATCTTGGAAGAAGGGTCTGGAGAACCCCTCTCAGAACATCAGCCTGGAAACCCCGTGGAGCACAGTCTCCTCTGACACCCTGGTCACCTTGGGTCCAGAGAGACCAACAGCATCAGGTTTGGGTCACTTTTAGTCTCAGTCGTCTGGAACCCTCGGAATGTGGGAGGGCTGCTGTCCCCCAAGGGCTGTTCTTCCTGATCCTGTCTGTAGATCTTAGAAGTCTGACTGTGTCACTTGGAGTCAGGCCACACAGCGACGTCACTGCACTTGACCTCAGCTGAGAGCTGGGTGAACCCTATTTCCCAAGAGCTCAGCCCCCACGGGATCTGGGCCCAGGTAAACAGTCCCTCGAGTATGAGCAACTGTGGCCCATGGAGGGGTCCTTGGGAGCTTAGATAAGAGCCCAGAATTGTCCTCAGTTCCGGGGGGGGAGGGGAAAGCTTGGGGGGTTTAACTTGGCAGATGTGTGCACACAGCTACCAAAGACACCAAGTTCCGGGCTGACGTCACTCAGACAGTGCAAGCCAGTGACACGGTGGTTGGCTCAAAGCCCCGAGAACTGTCTGAATGTAAGTAAAGGGCGCAGGCGGGTTTGGATTGGGGTGCATCAACTTTTAACTATTTAAGGCAGAAAGCAGTTGTCCTTTGTAGCCCTCCTTGGCACCTCCTCTTCTGAGGGGCTGGGAGTGGGTTTTTGTGCTCAGACCCCTGTCCTTACACAGAGGGACAAACCACCACTGCCGGCTCAGCCCTGCTGGTTGGGAGGGTTATCAGGGTCGGGGGCTGGGTGGGAGGCTCTGCCTGTGAGCTGAAGACACTGGGCACACCCCCAGCCTTCCTTCCAGCCAAACGGCTCCGGCAGTGGGCAGGCCTTGAGCCTGGGGACCCACAGACACACTTGTGTGAGCGCTACAGAAACGAGTTAGGAAATCTGGCAACCTCCTTTCAGGGCCTGGAGAGCAGCCAGCCAGCTCTGTGCTGCAGACATGACCAATTGGACCAACTCCTCCGGCCAGTACTACGGCTACGAGTACTATCTGGACTACATGGAACCCGCTCCTGTGGATGAGAGGAAGCTGGTGGCCTACAAGCGTAAGTGCTGTGCTGGGGGGCGGCCAGGCAGGTAAGGGCAGGGCAGGGGAGGGCAGGGCGTGGGGGGGCTTTGTACTTGTTAAACGACAATGGCCCTAGATCTGCTGAGATAAGTACGTGTGGGTATTGTGGCGAGGTATTGTCTGGTCAGTGCCAACTCACAGTGACCCCACATGACAGAGTCACACTGCCCCTGGCGTTTGTGTTTTGTGTGTGTGTGTTGGCAGTAACCTTGACCAGAGCAGAGGGTTAGGTCTTTCTCTCACAGAGCCATCGAGTGGCTTTGAACCACAAACCTTTTGGTTAGCAGCCCAGAGCTTAACCATTCACGCTACCAGGTTCTTTTGAAATGTACACACGCATACACACACACACACACACACACACACGTGTGAAGCCTTGATGGCAAAGTGTTTGAGAACTTGCCTGGTTCCCAGACTCTCCATTGCCCAGGACAGAAACCATTCCCGAAGCCAGCTCTTCAGAGACTGGACTGACTGGACCGTAAGATATGAAATAATATGAGCACACAGAGCGCGCTTCGTGACTTCGGTAGATACGGGAGGCGCACTGGGCAGCTCCTGTCCAGAGGCGAGATGCGAGGGCGGAGGGGGACGGGAACTGGTAGAGTAGACCCAGGAAATACAGGGCGGAAAGGAGTGCACTGTCACAGGGTGGGGAGAGCAGCTAGTCTCACATAGCAGTGTGTGTATAAGCTGTTGTGTGAGAAACTGATTTGGACTGTACACTTTCACTTACAGCACAATAAAATATTTTTGAAAAAACAAAAAAGAACTCAGCTGCTAACCAAAACATTTGCAGTTCAAATCCATCAGGTGCTCCTTGGGAACTCTGTGGAGCAGTTCTTCCCTGTGCCACAGGGTCACTAGGAGTCAGAAGCAACTCAGCGGCCACGGGTGCCATTTCTTGTTTCGGGGTAAAATGTATCGGTTATACTCTGTGATGGCTTTGTAATTGATCTCCTGAGAAACCAGGCCACTCTTGAAGCTGAGTGTCCTTTGAAGACAGATTTCTTGCTAGAGTTGAATTAGCTGGACATTGATTGCTAGGCGAGTTTCTTTCAATTGCAGATTTTACGTTTTCAGTGGGCTGCGTGCGGGTTTGTGGGAGAGTTACTTCGTCCCACGTGAGTTTCTGTTAAACATTCAACAGATGTTCAGTCTCTATTGTCTCAGGCAGACAAGCCAGCATGTTGGCATCTTTTGCACATCTGACTCCCTTCTTTTTGTCTCTTGGGTACTGGGCATCTTGTGGATAATCTTCTCTAATTATTCCAGTTACTCAGTCAAGACAGCAAATCATCTAAGTGTCTCATTTACTTGCTCCTATGACAGAAACACCACAAGTGTATGATTTTAACAAACAGAACATTTTTTCTGCCAGCTGGAAAGGTTAGAAGTCCAAATTCAGGGTACCACCCCAGGGGAAGGCTTTCTCTCTCAGTTGGCTCTGTGGGGAAGGTCTTCATCATCAGTCTTGTCTGGGTCTAGCAGTTTCTCAGTGCAGGGACCCTGGGTCCAAAGGACATGCCCTACCCCTGGTTATGTTTTCTTGGTGGTTGGAGGTCCCCTAGTCTGTCTGCTCCATTTTATATCTTGAAAGAGTTGACTGAACGCACAACTTAATCTTGTAGACACAGTCCTGCCTCATTAACGTAGCGGCCTCTTGTCCTGCCTCTCTCACTGCACAGAGGTAGGACTTATAACACGTAGCAGAATCATGTCAGGTGACAAAACAGTGCATCACCACACGGGACTGGGACTGACAGCCTAGACAGGTTGGCACCATTGTTGGAAGACACAGTCCAACATGTAACACCTAGGAAATGAGCGCCAGAAAGAAAACCCAACCATACCGATCCCTTGAATGCTGGCTCTCAGCCTGTAAACCCACCTTCTGTCTGCCCATCAGGAAGTCTTGGGTTTCCCCGGGCATTCCATTTACCATAATCCTACAGTGGGGGCAGCAGCTGGTCAGTGGCAGAGTCCTCACCCTCCAGGCAGGAGACCGGGGATCAATTCCTGGCCAGCCAACTTGATGTGGGACAACCACCCACCCGGCAGCCGAGCCTTGTGTGCTGCTTTCGTGTGATCGCATTTCAGCAGAGCTTCCAGACTCAGGGGAGCTAGGAAGAACGGCCTGGCCGTCGATGCCCAAGGACCAGCCCATGGAAACCCAGTGGGGGACAAGGTCTGACCCCACTGTAGGTGGGGTTGCCATGTGCTCGGATGAGCTGACAGCCACTAGCAACAACATAATCGCAACATTTGCCTGTTAAACACAGTCACTAGAGGGACCTGGATCCTTTTCATAAGCCATTGTCCATCAGCTCAAATCTGGACACACTGCATGTTGTTACTTACTCCAGTGAGCCCCCAGGCAGAGTCCACCAGGGCAGTGATCTGTGAGGTCCAAAAATTAAGATCATGGAACTCATCTGAGGGGAGGGCAAGGCACGGCAAGGGAGGGGAGGGAGAGGAAAGAAGAGAGGGGGAAGAAGAGGAGGGGAGGGCAGGACACAGGACATCAGCTCGGCCCAGCTCCTCCTTATGAAAAGAAACCCACAGACACAGAAACATTCCCAGCCCTTGGGGATGGCAGTTCTTCTCACTGGGACAAAATGTTCTCTCCAGGCACTTGGGCTTAACCGTTAACTGGAATGGGAAAAAGACCTCTATCACCTTGTCTGCCTGTATCAATAAAACACGATAAAAAAGAATTTAGACCAGGACATGGCTAGCAGCCATGGATCTCTGCTCTGACAAAATTCAAATTTCACTTATCTCAAGACCCCGCTTCTCCGTGAAAGGTGGCCTCCACCTGGCACTCCTTGGAAACCCTATGGGGCAGTTCTACTCTGTCCTACAAGGTCACAACAGCAAGTTGGGTTGAGTTTGGGGTACTTTGTACCCTCTTTTTGGCACTCACGTCAGGGTCTGAGATCAGCTCTCACCAGCTGTCTGCTTCTCCTTGGGTCTGTCTTGGGCTGCGGATGGTAGAAACTGCAGTCCCGGCCCAGTCATCAGTGCCCGCCCCGGGGTGCCAGCCTCCGCCTCTGTGCACACGGCTCCCAAGTCTCTGACGCCCACCCACCATTCCTGCCTTTGCTGTTCATTGCTCCCTCGTTTCTCAGCCCACTCATCGAACATCTTCTAGGCCCTTCCTAGGAGACCCAGGGCCGCAAATAGTGATACAAAGATGTCTGAGACCCAGTTCTTACCTCATGGGAGAACCAAGGGCCTGGGGAGCCAAGGGATTGTTACTGGGACACGTTGTCAGGGAGGAAGGCAGAAACAGGAGAGGGAACGGAGGTGCTCTGGCGTAAGCCCTGACAGAGTGAGAACTCGGAAATGCTCGGATGAGGGCTTGGCTGACAACAGATACGGTAGCTGGGAGTGGGCTGCAGTGGGCAGACCCTTGGCCAGATGGCTTCAGCTGTCATCCGGCTGTGACGCTCTTCCTCCAACCTCCAACTCAATTCCTATCTCCTCTCAACTCTGGCAGCTGTGCCAACAGCTTGACTTCTCACCCCGAGGCTGGGGATCCAAGTCTTCCCAGAAGTGCTTGGAAGGAAGGCCTGGTGATCCACTTCTAAAATATCAGCTGTGGAAAGCCTTGGGGACACAGCGTAACTCTGACACACACAGGGCCACCACGAGTCAGAGTCGACTCCCGCTGTCCCTCCGTGGTTACAGAATTAGGCCTTGGCCCGGGTAAGGCAGACTTTCTAGATGGTTAGCTCGGTCCCCTCCCAGAGCCTCACTAAATCAAAAAACTCATTGCTGTCGATTCTCATAATGACCCTATAGTACAAAGTAGAACTGCCACCAAGTTTCCCAGGAGCACCTGGTGGATTCAAACTGCCAGCCTTTAGGTTAGCAGACATAGCACCTAACCACTAGGCCCCAGGGTTTCCCCAGAGCCTCACTGGAGGAACTTAATGAATATTTGAGGCTTTAAGAACCTGCAGAAGGCTCCTGGGATCACACCTGAAGGGGTCTAGAATGTGTCAGTTCAGGGGATCTTGATGGGGGACGTCCGCTTTGTCTGGGATAAGACAGCCACAGGCTCTAATCACAGACTGCTGCTCTGTGCCCACAGTCACAGCCCGAAACAGTTGTTAATTCTGACTCAGAGTCACCCCGTGCTGTCACAGCAGCACCATGTTCCGTCGGGCTTTTGGTGGCTGATATTTCAGAAGCAGATCTCCAGGTCTTTCTTGCAAGTGCCTCTGGGTGGACATGACCCTTCAGCCTTCTGGTTAGCAGCTGAGCTGGTTCACAGACGCATGCCGCGAACCAGCGCCACATTGCAGCAGCCCCTTAGCCACCATCCCATGCTGGACCTGCAGACCCAGCTCCTGACCTGCTGGGTTTGGCCCGGGGTCCCTCAGAGGCTGGGTGTATTTCTGCTTTCCTATTGTCCCTCAAGCCTCAGCACTGGCCACACAGGTGTCACATCCTGGCTGCCTCTGGTCCTCAGCCCAACCCTTTCATCCTGAAAGAGACACAAACTCGTCCCCTCATGGACACCCCAGCCTCCTGGGCAGTCAGATGCTGGCACTGTGAGCTTCACTAGTGTCTTGAGACACTTTTCCAGCGTCTGACTCATGGGGCTCTGAAGCCAGTCTCTAAGGGCCCCAGATGGGGGCGGGGGAGCTGCTCCCTTGTAGAGAACACAGTCTGTACCGCTCCACAGAACTGCTCCCTCCCTCCCAGGAGAGAAGGGGAAGGAGGAGGTCCTGCAGCACTGATCCTCTGAAAGGCAGGGGCAGCCCAGAAAGTAGACCTGTGGGACCACACAGTTTCCTTTACTGTGTCTCCCTAAACACAGTCACCCTAAAACTGGCCCTGCAGCTACTTACCCTGAGCAAAAACCCACCTCCCTTGCTTCTCTAGTTTTCTGGAGGTGTTTGTTAATGGAGAGTCTTTCCGATGCTGATAGTTGGGAAGCAGAAAAAAGAGAGAGCAGCTCCACGGAGGGCTGTTACTATTATTGCTTAATAATAAACCACTTCTGCTGTCCTGACTCACAGCCACCCCACGTCACAGAGGACAACTGCTCCCTGGGCTGTCTCAGCTGTGATCGTCACAGTGGTAGGTTGCTAGGCTTTTATCCCACAGCACCACTTGGAGGGTTCAAACCGCCAACCTCCTGGAAGGCAGGAAATAACTCTTTCTTCCCTTGCTGCTGGTTCATGGTGCCACGCAGCCAGCTCTGAGCAGCCATCTCTTCCCCCTGCAGACTCGATCATCATCGCCTTCTGGGTGAGCCTGGTGGCCTTCGTGGTGCTCCTCTTCGTCATCCTGCTCTGCATGTCTCGGTCAGGCTCTCCTCAGATAAGGTAGGTGGGAGGGCGTGGCCGTGCAGCTACCTAGGTGGCTAGGGAGCATAGTAATAGGGTGGAATATTACTCAGGCAGTAAAAGGGAATCAACTGCTATTCGCACTACTACACGGATGGGCCTGTAAACCACTATGCTGAATGAAAGAAGCCAGTCAGAGGAGACAGCACATTTGTATGATTCTTTTTCTATGGAATGACCAGAACAGGTGCCTCTGTAGAGACTGAAGGCAGACTCATAGATGCTGAGGACTGGGGTGCAGGGCAGGACAGGGGAGGGGAGTGACTGCCAACAGGTACGAGGTTCCTGACTGGGGTCCCACAAATGATCTAAAATGAGATGGCAGAGGCGGTGGCACAGCTCTGGGAATGGACAGTCCCTGACTTGGAGTGTATGTGAGTTGTGACGAACCACAGTTAACAACCATCTGTTTTGGGGGGGGTCACATCTTGTTATTAGTAACACGTACTACAAATAACGCTGCAGAGCATAGTCTGCAGGTGTTTATAGGAGTGTGTCCAACCCTCCAAAACCAATAAAGGTTGGGTTTATAAAGATAGTGATAATAAAAGACAGAATGAACACTAGGAAGAAAGAGGCATCTGACTTCTATCAGAACCAGTTTGTGGGTGCCGTCAGGACAGACCCCACTGTAAGTCAAGGACCACCTGTACACAGGCCATTGAATTACGTGCTTTGAGTGAGGTTGATAGTGCATAAATTGTTGTGAGGTGCCGTCAAGTGAGTTCTGCCTCATAATGACCCTGTGCACAACACAACCAAACACTGCCTGGCCCTGTGCCATGTCCACGATCATTTTTTATGCTTAAGTCCATTGCTGTGGCCACTGTCTCAATACAATAAGGACCAAATGACCCCATGTTAGTTAAGCCTTGCCAACCTGCTCACCAGGACAATCAGAGAGGCATCTGTGGTTACTCTCTATTACTGAGCGGCTACTGCGTCCCTCAGGAGTCCCTGGGTGGCTCGAACAGCTGAGTGCTCAGCTACTGACCAAAAGGTTGGTAGCTCAAGTCCATCCAGGAGCCCTCAGAAAAAAGGCCTGGTGGTCTCATTTTGAAAAATCGGCCTCCAAAAACCCCACGGAGTGAGGGCAGAGCAAGACGGAGAAGGGAGTGGAAGCTGTCACTTAGCCCCTCAGCAACTCACGCACTGAATAGGGAGTTAAACCGAGCCCAGGGTGGGATCATACAACTCCAGACAGCAGCTGAGCTGGTGGAGAGTCAGGGTGAGTCCAGAAGTCGGGGGGGATGAGGAGCAGGTATGACACAGGAGCTGGGAGAAGCTCTCTACTGACACCCAGAGTGGGTGTCCTCAGCCATCATCAGATAGGGCTGGGTGACACTTTAGACAGGGGACACAGAAAGGTAGTTAATCTGATGAAGCCATACCCCAATTTAAATATATAACACACACACCCAAGCCAAGTGCCGTTGAGTCGGATCCGACTCACACACGCACACATATATTATTGTGCTTTAAGTAAGTTTACAATCCAAATCAATTTCTCATCCAGAAACGCACACACATATTGTTATGTAACTCTAGCTGCTCTCCTCACCCTGTGACAGCACACCCCTCCTCCTTTCCACTCTGTATTTCCTGTGTCCATTCAACCAGCACCTGTCCCCCTCTGCACTCTCATCTCACCCCCAGACAGGAGCTGCCCTCTCCGCCTCATGTATTTCCTTAAGCCAAGAAGCACAGTCCTCACTAGCATCACTTGATGTCTTAAGAGTCCAGTTCAATCTTTGTCTGAAGACTTGGCTTCAGGAATTGCTTCAGTTCTGGGCTCACAGAGTCCACGGGCCATGTCTTCCAGGATCCTGTTGTCTCTCAGACCGTGAAGTCTGGTTTTCTCAACAGAGTTTGGGTTCTGCACCACTTCCCCCCCCCCCCATGTCAGGGACTTTATGTTGTGTTTCTTGTCAGAGCAGTCACCAAAGGCTGACAAAAGTTTTTTAAGGAGTAGCAAACTGCCTACGTGAGCTCCTGGGCCAGAGCTCCTGGGAGGGGACAAGGGATACTGGTGCTGAGTGATGCTGAATCTGTCTAAGGCCAGAGAAAGACACACCATAGGACCAGGAGGTATGACAAGGCATCAGGGTGAGTGGAATGCTTTGGCTTACAGGGGGCACAGATAGGAACATCTGGCTCCCTGACCACGGTTGGACATGGTAGGAGAGCCTGTCAAGGGGTACCCACGAGGCAAAGATAGAGTCCTGCATCTTTGCCACAAGAAAGTCAAGTCCCACTGCTTAGATCAGCATCTACAACCAGCCAAACCCCACCCCTGCACACATGTTCTGAATTCCAGAGATTAAGCATCCAGAACTCCTGAGTCAGCACTGAAGAAAACCTAAGGATCAGAATGCCTTCTACAGTTCTCAGAAGAAGACACCAATCATGCAGTCCTTGGGTTGATTCTGACTCAGAGACCCTGTGGGGCTGAGTCTTGCAGAGGCAGGCTGCACATCTTTGTGCAATGGAGTGGCTGGTGGGTGGGGGCCCTGGGTATTCAACTGGCAGCTGGGATCTTGGTTGCTGTGCCATTAGGGCACCCAAGCAGAAATTTTCCCACAAAGACCAAAGTTTAAAGTAAAAATAATAATAATAAATAAATTTTAAAACGATAACAAAATGACCAAGTTCACACAAAAGCACAAGAGAAGGACAAATCAGAACATGAAGAAGAGGTCATTTCTTCTGTGGAGGACAGACTAATGCAAAGAAGTGATCATCATTTGCAGACTGTAGTGTTAAGTATGTTGAAAGAAAGCAAAAAGCACACAGGAAAGAAATGAACAGAGATCAGGACACAGAGGAAGTACAGAATGAGAGACTCAACAAAGAAATGGAAAACATCAACAAACAGACAAGACAGAACTACTGGAACTGAATGAGAAATGAATTGAAGTAGAAAAGGAAAGGGATCAAGTAGATACGTGAAGCTAAATGGGCAGCTCCTGCCCCAAGGTAAGATGACAGGACAGAAAGAGACAGGAGCTAGTCAAGTGGATGTGAGAAATCCAGGTGGAAAACAGGTGTGTGCTGTCACACTGTAGGGGGAGCAACTAGGGTTACATAACAATGTGTGTATAAATTTTTAGTATGAGAAACTAACTTGAATTCTAAACTTTAACTTAAAGCACAATTTAAAAAAAAGACCATATATAAAAAGAATAAAAAGCATGGGAAACAACAAGGAGTTAAACAGAAGACAGAATCAGTGAACTAGAAGACAAAATAACTGACTTTATCAAGTCTTAAGAGAAAAGAACAAAGAAAAGCAAACAAATCCAGAAGGACATATGATATTCAATTAAGAAATCAAACATTTGAATTACTGGAATCGCAGAGCACCATCACAACAATACAAAGGAACAATTTTCCAAGTAATAATACGAGAGAACATCCCAGATCGGAACAGACAGCCAAGTCTGCATGCAGGAAGCCACACAAACCCCAATCAGAGAAGACGCAAAACGATAAACTCTGCACCGTATCTTAATGCATACCTTGGAATTAACCTAACAATGGACATAAAAGACTTACACAACGAAAATTATACACTGCTTCAAAAGACTGAAAGAGAGCTACAGAAACGAAAGACAGCCCTTGTTTACAGATTGAAGATGTCAGTGAAAATTTCATTTCAACCTAAAGTGACCTACAGATACAAGGCAGCCCCAAACCCATTGCTGTCAAGTTGATTCTGATTCACAGTGCAAACCTGATACAAATCCCAACAACACTCTTTACTGAAATGGAAAAGCTAATGACCAACTTCACATGGAAAGAAAAGAAATGCCAAATAGCCAAAGCAATATTGAGGACAAAAAAATGAAGATGGGGGTCTGGCACTGCCTGATACCAAACATACTATTGAGAACTCAAAATTAAGCCCAGTCATCTACAGACAACTGATTTTTTATAAGGGGTCAAACTCCATTCAGTGGGATAGAAACAGTCTTGAAGAGACTGCTGGCAAAACTGGATATCCACCTCCAAAAAAATGAAACAACGCCCTCACACCATACACAAAAATTAACATGTGCTGGGTCAAAGTCCTAAATGTTAGCCCTAAAACCATAAAATTCCTGGAAAGAGAAAACTATGAGACCTAATCTTTCCTAAAAATAGGATCATGATCATTGTAATGAATGCTTGAACACAAAACAAAATAGATAAAGCCAAGCCAAGTGCCATCGAGTTGGAAAAGGGACCTCAAAAATTAAAAACCTATGGCCATGAAAAGACTTTATAAAAAGAGTAAACAGAAGACGCGCAGACTGGGGAAAAAAATCTTCAGAAATGACTCACCTGATAAGAATCTAATCTCTGAAATCTACAGAAAACTGCGTCTCAACAAAAAAAAAAAAACAAGTCACAAAAAGGGCACAGGACATGGCCAGAACTTTTACCAGAAAGGACACTTCAGCAGTCAGGAAACATAGGAAAAGATATTCACTATCATTAAAAACCAGACAAAACCCATTCTGACTCAGCAACTCTATAAGACAGAGTAGAACTGCCCCATCGAGTTTCCAAGGACAGCTTGGTCGATTTGAGCTGCTGACCTTTGTTGAGCAGACACAGCACTTAACCACTATGCCAGAGAGATGAAAATCAAAATTATGATGAAATATCATCTTACTCTGGCTGAAATGGCTCCAATTAAAAAAACAAATAAATGTTGGTCAGGAGTTGGTGAGATTGGAACATTTCTCCACAGCTGGTGGGACTGTAAAATGGTACAACCACTACAGAGAACGGAATGGCATTTTCTCAAGAGAATGACCCTATAATCTAACAACCCCACTCTTAGGTATGAGGTCCAATGCTACATATCTCGTTGCTGAATATCACAATGGTCACCTTCAAAACATTCCCCTTGGGAAGCTATGCACTGATGCCAGTGTCTAGTTCACCCTTCAAAGCAATTTTGGGACTCTTTCTGGAACAGCATTGCACACAGTTGCATGGTGACAACTTCGTGAACTTAATTGTATAGTTGTCTGTGAGGGAGCCTTTAGCTAGTACACAAATAACTGTATTGGAACACTCTCCCTACTCACCTGATCTGGCCCTCAATGACTTTTTTCTTTACTTGAAGTTCAAGGAAATATTGAAAAGATTTTTTTTGAATTGTGATTGAGCGAAAGCATACAAACCAGTTTAAATTTGCATGCCCACCTATCTGCAGCTCCTTCTGCTCTCCTTGCCTGGTGACAGCACATTCATTGTAACAATCTCCTGTCCCCTCCACTCCACCCACCTCTAACAAGAGGCCAGTAAGACGACATCCTATTAGACGCACAGAACCATAAAGTGCACACAAGATATGGTCACTCTGTGTCCCGGAGTCCAACCTATTCCTGTCTGAAGAGTTGACCTCAGTAAAGATTTATGATCAGAGGGTCATTCTCCCAGGGGAACGCCCAGGCCTTCAGACTATCAATTGTGGGAAAAGAAGATATTTTGATGGCATTCGGGACATCAAGGGTAACATGACAACAGCTCTGATGGCCATTCCAGAAAAAGAGCTTCAAAAGTGCTGGCACTGGTGCCCAGCTTTCAAGGGGAGCACTTTGAAGGGCCTGAGGACTGTAGTGATGACACTCAGCGATATGTAGCCCTTTTTGTAGGATGAGTTTGAGAACTTAATTAGCAGTCTTCGTAAGTACCTTACAAAACAAGTCAATCTAACCCATAGTGACTCTATGAGATGAAGCAGAATTGTCTCCTAGGGTTGCCAAGGCTGAGACTCTTTACTGAAGCCGACTGCCACATCTTACTTGTGTGGGGTGGCTGGTGTGTTCAAACCACTGAGCTTTAGGTTAGCACCTCAGTGCTTCAACCACTGCGCCACTAGGGTTCCTGGGAGTTTCTACAGATATGTGTGAAAACAAATACATATCCACTGAAGACACAAATCAGGATGTCCCACAGACATAAGCGAACAACCTCTGTCCTGGTCACCTAGTGCTGCTGTAACAGAAATACCACAAGTGGACAGGTCACACAAAAAGATGTTCTCTCACGGTCTAGGAGGCCAGGAGTCTGAATTCAGGGCGTCAGCTCCAGAGGAAGGTTGCTGTCCTCAATCTTCTCCTGGTTGAGGAGCCTCCTGGGGCAGGGACCCCAGATCCAAAGGATGTGATCTACCCCTGGCACTGCTCTCTTAGTGGCCCAAGGTCCCCGCCGCTGCTCCTGAGAGATCAAAAGTGGTGCAGGCCACACCCCAGAGAAATCCCCTTTACACTGGATCAGGGAAGGGACCCACCCCAATCCTCTTTAACACAGGATTATAATCACAAAATAGAAGACAACCACATAATACTGGAATCATGGCCTAAACGGATATGTACACTTTTGTGGGGGACCTAATTCCATCCATGACAAGCCACAGTTTCATCTACTCTGACACCAGAACTAGATGGCACCTGGCCGCCACCACTGACTGTTCTGCCTGGGGTTACAACAGGTGGTCCTGGATGGAACAGGAGAAGAACATGGAGTGGAAACCAAATTCTTAAAAAAGCCGGACAAAGCAGAGCAGTAGAGAACAGAGGGTACCCTGAGACTATCGCCCAGAGGTACTCTTTAAAGCTAGAACTGAGTGTGTCCTCCAGGGTCACCTTTTAGCGAGACAGTAGAGTGGCACATGAAACAAAGGAAACAAAACATTTCACTTGTAAGATCAGTGTCCTACTGAAAAACCATCAGTACAAGACCCCAAGTGAACAATCACGCAAATCAAAGAAGAGGGCAGAGAGACTGGGGGCCTGGTCCAGAAACAAACAGGACACAAGGAAAGACTATGTTGATTTGACCGTGACAAGCGTTCCTTGTGTCACTGGACAATGTGCAGAAACTCTCAAATGAGAACCCTAACTTTTGTAAATCGTCACCAGAGACCTTTTTCCTCATCTTTATAACTGTGCTGTAAGAGAAACTTTACAGCCCAAGTCAAAGTGTCATACAAAAACTCACACACACATCTGCTATGTAACATCCGCTGCTCTCCAGACAGTGACAGCGCATCTCTCCTTTCCATCCTGTGTTTCCTGTGTCCATTCAAGCAGCTCCTGCCCCCTCCGCCCTCTTGTCTCACCTCTGGATGGGAGCCGCCCAGTTGGCCTCATGTGTCTACTGAAGCCAAGAAGCCCACTTCACCAGTGTCATTTTATGTCTTTGAGTTCAGTTCAGTCTCTTAGTTGAGGACTAACAGCAAGTCTGGGACTCATGTCTTCTGGTGACCCTCCAGTCTCTCAGACCAAGTCTGTCCGAGTCTGTGTTCTGCACCCCACGTCTTTCCCGTTTCATCAGACCTTCGTTGCGTTCCCTGTCACTGGTAGCCGTCGGGCACCATCTACTGCTTCTGATCTCAGTCTGATGCAGTCTCTGCTTTATGTAGCCCTTTCTGTTTCTTGAGTTCCTATATTCGTTGTATCTTTTCACCAAAAATTTAATAAAAATAAAAATGAAAAGCCTTCGGAGCACATTTTACACTGACACACAAGGTCCCCATGTTTCAGGCCTCATGTGATGACAGCTAGTCCAGTTTGGGCTCTTTGTGTGCATTATGGCCCAGCTGGCCATCAGAGCTGGGAGATTCAGGCAGTGATCCCAGCCCTGGCTCACTGTGCATTATTTCTGTGTATCAGACACACTGAATTCTCCCTTCTAGCTTCGCCCCCCCTCCACCCTGAGTTTCAGCTGTCCTGGTGGTGAATTTCACAAGAGGCCCTGCCCCCCACCTCCCCTCCACAGCTGGTGGAACCTGAGGGGCTGCAGTGTGATGGCAAGTTTATGGTGTTCAGTGGGCAAGAGCTCAGCTGCTAACCAAAAGGCCGGCAGTTCGAATCTACCAGGTGCTCCTTGGAAACCCTTTGGGGCAGTTCTACTCTGTGCAATATTATCACTGAGTCAGAATCCACTCAAAAGCAACAGTTTTTTCCTTTTCTTCTGTCCGGACTGGCTGCCTGAGTCACTGATGGAGACACGATGCAAGCCCTTCGTCACAGACCGCAGTGCTTACTGGGTGCCGTCAGGAAAGAGGCGGCCGGTGTCTTCCCCAAAGAGATACTCGCTCCAGGTCTCATAAAAGGGAAAGAGAAAGGCTATTGTTGGATGCTGGTGCCGTTGGCAAGGCAGGCTCTGCTGCAGGAGGCAGCCACGGCAGTTCCGTATTCCTGTTGGTTTGATAAACCACCCACCCACCAGCTGTCCTACAGTCGGCCCCGATTCCTGGTGACCCAACATGTGTCAGAGCAGTATCGGGCTCCCTAGTGTTTTCGGTGGTTTTTCTATCACCAGGCCTTTCCCCCGAGGCACTCTAGGTGGACTCCAACCACCAGCCTTTGGGCCAGTTCCCACCGCCTGCCTGATTCCGTCACCCTTCACTCCTGCTGGTGTGATGACCGCATAGAAGCGATGCTGGGGGACTAGGCAGCCCTGGGCAAGAGAATCCAGCCAGGGAGGACAGATTTTCACCCAGGGGACACAGCTGGGAACCATGCTATGATGGGGTATGAGTGGTTGAAGGTCTTACCTGTTCCCCCAAATCCAGTGAGTGACCTCAGAGGTCTATCATTGTCAGCAACTGTCCCATCAGCCCCAACATCCAGTGACCCCATGTGTGACAGAAGGAAACACGGCTCAGTCCCGTACCACCTGCTTGCTCACTGGTGGGCTCAGGTCCTTTGTAGCAGCCACTGAGTGCCGAGTGCCCGCCACCCTCAGGGGCTTTCTCCTGACTGGCAGTGTTCTGTTGGGATCGCTTGGGTCCTCGTTTTCGGGAACAGATCACTGGGCCTTTCTCCCCAGTTTATCTTAGTTTGGAAGCCCCACTGAGACCTCTGTATCATGGGTGACCCTGCTGGCATTTGAAGTACTGGTGGCCTGGCTTCCACGATGGTAGGAACAGGCAAGCCCCTGCAGTGTGACAAGCGACAGCTGGGCGGGGGACCATCTTGGCGACCTAGCTCACGGCAGAGCACTGCCTCTTGCTGTGGGTGGCCTGGGAACACCCCTCCTCAGCACACCCCAAGGGCAGGGTTCTCCCACTTCCGGGGGCAGCTTGGGCCTGGGGGTGCCACAGCTCCTTTGACACCTGCTCCTTGTGCTCTGTCCACAGCAGCCCCCAGCGCCAGCCATCATGTCCATGGCGTAACCTCCTCGCCTTCTTCCCCAGCGCCCAGAGGCACCCAAGGAACCACTGGGGCCTCCCAGGGGTGCCCCGCTCAGCAGTAGAGAAACCAAGAAGAGGCTCAGATTCTGAGCAGCCGTTGCAGTGTGGGGACCCATCTGCCTCAGCCCCGGCACTCTCTCAGGCCCTCCCTGCTCGGGGAACTGGCCCGCAGATGGGGGACGCTCTGGCACCAGCTGACATTGACAGTGAGCCCAGAACCCTCCCTAGAGGGGGGCCCTCTCAACGGCACAGCTGACATCAGTAAGTGAAGGCCACGGCTGAGTGGCTGGCCTCACGCTTGTCGACGTAAAGCCCGGTCACCTGTAGCGGCATGTGTGACTAGGTGGAGTGACTCCCCAAGGGACAGATGACCTGCAGAGAACAGCGGCTTGCAAACAGCTCTTGGCGTGGGACAGGAGGCCCCAAGCACAATGTCATGTCACTCGGCGCTGCTTCCCTCTGCTGTGGGAATGCCAAGAAAATAAAATACCTGTGAATTAAGATTTTAAAAAATTGTTTATGTTTCCCAGGAGTCCTTGGGTGTCACAAACAGTTACGCACTCGGCCGCTCACCCAAAGGATGGAGGGTTGAGCCTCCCCGGAGATGCCTTTGAAGAAAAGCCTGGCAAACAACATCTGAAAAAATCAGTGATGGAAAACCCAGCAGGGCACAGCTCTGCTCTGACAGCTACTGGCTCAACCCTCGCCCCCTGCCACATTTTAGCTGAAGCTAGCATTGCTTCTCTAATGCTGGTCTTACAGGGTGCTGGGAGGGCCTGACAAACTCCCTGCCGTTTTCCTCGGACGCCCATCACTTACAGAAAGGGTGGTATCTACCCTGCCAGACCCATTTACTGCAGTCATGAGAGGCCTGCATCATACCTCTGACTTCCCAAGACCTCTCAAGGCGGAGTCCAGTGGAGAGGAGCCAACAGACGGCTTTGAGCAGCCAGGCCTGGCAGGCAGCATCTAAGACGAGGGGCAAGAAAGAGCCCCCAAATCTGCCTGAAAACACTTTTAATTTGGCAGGAAGGGTCATGCTCTGAAGTTGACCCGACCTGACCCCTGATCTAAGATGCCTGAAGGGCATGCCCTGGTGAGGGAGAGGGCATCGTAGCAGAGCCTGAGGAGCCCACCTGTACCACCATGGCACTCTGGCAGGGGGTGCTGGGTTCTCCTTGTGCCAAGGTACTTGAAGCATCAGTACTGGTAAAGTGGTGAGCCGCTCACCAAATCAGTGGTTCAGATCCACTAGGTACCCCTCGGAAACTCGATGGGGCAGTTCTACTCTGTCCTGCAGATAGGGTAACCATGAGTCAGAATTGACTTGAGAGCAGTGGGCTTCATATTTTTTCAGTACATCAGTGTCTCTTGTTTAAAGACTGGGTAAAGACAGTGCATAATCTCTTCTCCAGAGTGAGACTTCCTTCCCCCAAACCCAAAATCCCCATGCCATGTGTGCAGGGTAGGATTGTGCTCTGTGTCATGGGCTGAACTGCATCCAAGATGCTTGTCACTTGGCCAGGCCATGATTCCCAGTACTGCCTGGTCATCTACCGTTCAGGGATCTGATGGGATTATTGTACATGCCATAAACCCTGACCTCTGTGCTGTTAATGGAGTCCTGGGTGGCACTGTGGATAGGTATTAGGCTGCTAATTGAAAGGTCGGCAGTTCAAATCCATCAGGTGCTCCCTGGAAACTCTATGGGGCAGTCCTACGCTGTCCTATAGTGCCACTACGAGTCAGAATTGACTCCAGACTCGACAGCAACACATTTGGGTTTAGTTATGATGTTAATGAGCCAGATTTGAAGCAATTATGTTAATAAGGCAGACCTCAACCTACAGGTTAGGTTGTGTCTTGAGTCAATTTCTTCTGAGAAACACAGAATCCAGCAGACAGGAGACGAATCTCCTGTCACCAAGAAAAAAGTGCCAGGAGACAAGGCATCCCTGGGACCTGGGGTCCCTGTGCTAAGTTCCCAGACCAGGGGGAGATGGATGACAAGGCCCCTCCTCCAGAGCCAACAGAGGCCTCCCCTGGAGCTGATGCCCTAAATTTTGAACTTCTAGCCTCCTAGACTGTGGGAGAATAAACTGCCATTTGTCGAAGCATCCACTTGTGCTTACTTCAGTTACTAGGTAACCAGAGACAACCCTGTTCCTGAGCCCTGAGCTTTTGGAACAGAATCCCAGTTCTCTCATCTGAGGCAGCTTGGGTGGGTTTGAATCCGCAGCCTTCTGGACAGCAGCTGAGAAGGTGACCACCTGTGCCACCCGGTGACTTCTCTCCTTCCCTACTCTCACCTAGTCCCACAAGGTAAGGGCCAGATGTGACCCTGCCAGACTCCAGGGTACTGTGGACCAGGAAAGGACAAGGATGATGAGGTGTAATGACAGGCTGCAGAGACGACAAGTGGCAAGCTTCTCAAACTGTGCCCTCATGGTACTGAGTGGGGTCCCAGCTTTACAGGACTTGTGACCACTAGACACAGCCTGTATTGTAAAGCCTGTGTAAGCCTGTGTGAGGTGGAAACCCATCAGAGGTGGAATACTCAAACTCCACTAGAACAAATAACAAAAGCAATAAGACTGCTGTCTGTCCATGGCGGAAAACATGCAAGACCCAGAAACACAAGGCCGCCCTGACATGTTTGGCTCACAGATTTCCGTGTCCTTTGTCATTGTGTATTGCCATCCAGAGTCCATGCTTCAGGAAGGCAGAGGCTTCCTGTCACCATAAAAAAGGAGGGAGGAAACAATTCCCACAAGGTGCTTGGGACTCAGGGTGGGGAAAGTCAGTCACTGAGCCCCCTCCCCAGGGTTCACAGGGCAGGGGAGATGGTAGCTAGAGAATCCCATTCTGTGCAGCTGTCTGACCTGACAGCCAGCAGAGGCCTGAAGCTGTGATGGAGGTGAGGCTGCGGCCCACCCCACTCCTGCTCCCCAAGGCCAGGACGAGCAGCCACCCCCCAGGCCCTCCTCCCCCAGCAGGGCTCCATGCACCAACTAGCTCATGAAAGAAGCATGGGAAGCATGGTGTCGGGTGGACAATGCTCATGGTGATGAGACTCAAACTGTGGATCCCAACTTGGGGACAGCAATCATTCTTGTTTTTCAGCAATAAACATTTGTGGTAAAGAGACCAAGTGTAGGCAGGCACTGTTTTCATGTTGGTTAAAATCTGTTTTGTCAAAAAGAGGAAAAAAAGACTCTAAAGAGGACACAGGGCCAAGATGTCAGACTAGTCCTACATCTCCTTGATTCCCTCTCAGAAATAAGGACTAGAAAGACAACAGAATGGACCAGAGTGGACATTCTGGGAGCCCCAAGATCAAGAGTAGGGTTATGGGATCAGACTGGGTGGCAGGAAGGGGAAAACCACCTTTCCTGGAGAAGAGACCGCTTCTGCTGGTGTGGCATGTGAGAGGCTTGCAGGTACGGATGCCTTCTTTGCAAACCTGGAGACTGGGAAAGGTACTGCTAAGCCTGAAGGCCTGGCAAGGGCTGGCTGCCAGGCTGAGCCGAAGTGCCTAAGTAGACCACGTATTCCTCAGCCAAGAGGCTGTGCTCAAGATAGCCACATCTAGAGAACCCATCAGTGGCTGGTGACTGAAGGTGTCAGTGACCTCCCCCTTCTCTGAGCTGCACCACAGATCCTGCTGACACAGTGCAGCAGAGGTAGCTCAGGCAAGACACCATGCTGGTCAGCAGAGACGTGGTCAGCCACACTGGATGGCAGCTTGGCTGAGGCTGGCTGCCACGCTGAGCAACAGTGCCTGTCTGGACAGTGCTTCTCCCAGCAGAACAGCTGTTTTCAGAACAGTCACACCCAGACAACACAGTAGTAGCTGGCAGCCAAGTGAGGTGGTGCCCTAACTCCTCCCTTCTCAGAACCACATCACAGCATCTGCTGATGGCCTCCTAGAGACTCCATAAGTAGGGTGCCACCTCTGTCAGCCTGGAGGCAGGGCCGGTCACCCCCAAGGACCTGGCTGCTACCCATTGCTGCTGCACAGCACCTCTCTCAGCAGAAAAGCAGTTTTTAAGATAAGTGCATACAGAGAATGCAGCAGTGGCTGGCAGCCAAGTGTGGTGACTCCCTTCTCTTAGCTACACCACAGTGTCTACTAGCATGACTCCAGAGAGTCAGGCACAAGTAGGTGGCCATCTTTATCAGCCAGGAAGCGGGGCCTGCCAACCCTGAGGACTGAGCCACAGCCAGGCACCAAACTAAGCAGCATCATGAAGATGGACAGTGTCTCTCTCACCAGAGAAATTGTATAAAAGTCAGCTGCACCTAGAGAACACAGTGGTGGCTGGCAACTAAGTCTAGTAGTGCCTTTATTTCCTTCTTAGAGCTACATCATAGCTCCTGTTTGTGCAACACCAGAGAAGCTGAAGAGCTTTTGGATGGCACAAACATAACAATCAACGTCTAACCATTTACAGAAACAGAAAACCATGGCTCCAAGTAACTCTGAAAATAAAAAACTTCCAGATGAAGCAGGCTTCCTGAAATTATCAGACACAGATACAACAGAATTATGTACAGAGCCCTTCTAGAGATTACACAAAGTGCAGCAGAGTCAAATGAAAAATTAAGAAAACTACATGGACTGTTATAAAATCAACGATTGGAAATTCAGCAGATCAATAATAAAATTAGAGTCAGACAATTCAAGGCAAAGCCAAAAGTGCAGGACTGAGGAAACAGGATGCAGAATTAGTGAGACTGAGGATAAGCAAATGATACCAGCATTTATGAAGAGAAATCAAAGAATCAAGAAAATTAAGGATTAAGGAGCATGTGGGACTCTATCAAAAGAAATGATCTATGAGTAACTGGAGTTCCTGAACAGGGAGGGATAGCAGAAAATAGAGAGAAAATTGTTGAAGAGTTGCTGACAGAAAACTTCTCTGACATGATGCAAAAAGAGAACATAGCTATTCAAGATGCTTACTGAACCCCACAAAAGGTAGACATCAAAAGACAGACACCAAAACACAAATTTCTAGTCAAGAATTATATATCCTGCAAAACTGTCTCTCAAATATGACACTGAAATTAAGACATTCTCAGGTAAACAGAAGCTTAGAGACTTTGCAAAAAACAAACCAAAACTACAAGAAATACTGAAAGAAGCTCTTCATTTAGAAAATCAATAACATCAGAAGTATACTGACAGTGCACTGCAGGACACAGCATCCAGAGTCCTACTCTGTTAGGTGAGTCACACAACTCAATCAAACATACAATATCTGAAGTAGGGAACCAGAGATCTTAACATGTAAACTATGACACTATCGTACAATAAAAAATGGGTGTGCTACAGTAGTTAGACTCTATTCAGATGGAGGAGATACACAAAAGTTAAAGATTGGTTTAAACTTAGCCACAAACTAATGATAGCATATATCAGAACAAGAAACATAATACAGGAGTCTCAACAGACACAAAACCAACACTGAAAACAAAAAAGAAAAACCATAAACAACAACCCAAAACAGAACATTAAGTGAAACAAAGAAGAAGTCAACACAAAAATAAAGGCATCAAAATGACCACACCAAATACATTTCTATCAATAATTACACTGAATGTAAATGGACTGAGTGCTCTAATAGAGAGACAGAGAGTAACAGGCTGGATCAAAAAACACGATCTGTCTATATGCTCCTTACAAGGAACATACGTTAGACTCAAAGATACCAACACACTGAAAGTCAAAGGATGGAAAAATACACACCAAGCCAATAAAATGCAAAGACGAGCAGGAGTGGCAATACTAGTTTCCAATAAAACAGATTTTGAAGTAAAATCCACCACTGCCGACAGGGATGGTCACTATTTATTGCTTAAGGTTCAATACATAAGGAGGACATAACAATACTAAACATTTAGGCACCCAATACCGGAGCATCTAAATACAGTGAACAAATGCTGACAACACTGACAAATGAGATAGATGACTCCACAATAACAGCAGGAGCCTTCAACACTGCACTTTCAGTAACGGGCAGGTCCTCCAGCAAAAAGCTCAAGATACAGCAGGTCTTACCACAACAACCAACCAACCAGACCTCACAGACATACACAGAACCTTCTACCCAATAACAGATAATTACACCTTTTCTCCAATATACATGGAACATTCTCCAGAACCAACCACGTATTAGGTTACAAAGCAAGTCTCAACAGAATCCAAACCACTAAATTACTGCAAGCATCTTCTCAGACCATAAAGCCATAGAAGTTGAAATCAACATCAGAAAAAACATGGGCAGAAATTCAAACACATGAAAGCTGAACAACACCTTGCTCAAAAATTCATGCATTATAGAAGAAATCAAAAAATGAATAAAGAAATTTATGAAATCAAATGAGAATGAAAACACATCCTACCAGAATCTATGAGACACAGCAAAAGCAGTGCTCCAGCCAAGCCAAGTGCTGCCAAGTCGGTGCTCAATTTATCTCTATAAATGCATACATTCAGTAGGAAAAAAGGGCCCAAACCAAAGAATTAACCCTACAACTTGAACAAATAGAAAGGGAGCAACAAAGGAACTCTTCAGGCACCAGAAGAAAACAGATAATAAAGATTAGAACAGAGCAAACTGAATTAGAGAATAGAAAAACAAATGAAAGAATTAACAAAACCAAAAGCTAGTTCTTTGAAAAGATCAACAAAATTGATAAACCATTGGCTAAACTCAGAAATCAGAAAAAAAAAAAAAAAAAAAAAGGAGAGGAAACAAATAACCTGAACAAGAAATAAGGCAGGAGATGTCACAGCAGACCCAATAGAAATTAAAAGTATCATAATAGAATACCATGAAAAATTCTACTCTTGACAGACTTAAAAACTTAGAAGAAATGGACAAATTTCTAGATTCACACCACTTAACCAAATTACCACAAGGAGAAGTAGAACAACTTCATAAACCCACCACAAAAGAAGAGATTGAAAAAGTAATCAAAATGCTACCAACCAAAAGCTAGTTCTTTGAAAAGATCAACAAAATTGATAAACCATTGGCTAAACTCAGAAATCAGAAAAAAAAAAAAAAGGAGAGGAAACAAATAACCTGGGAATAATAACCAGGAAATTCTACCCAACTTTCAAAGATGAGTTAATTCCAATACTACTGTGGTTATTTCACAACATAGGAAAGGACAGAATATTACCAAATTCATTCTATGATGCCAGCATAACCCTGACACCAAAGCTAGGGAAAGATTCCACACAAAAAGAAAATTACAGACCAGTATCACTCATAAATCTAGATGCAAAAATCTTCAACAAAATTCTTGCGAACGGAATACAACAACATATCAAAAAAATAATCCATGATAACTAAGTTGGATTCACACCAGGGATACAAGACTGGTTTAGCATAAGAAAAACAATGTGATCAACCCCACAAATGGCACAAAGGATAAGAATCACCTGATTGTCTCAATATGCAGAAAAGGCATCTGACAAAGTCTAACATTCGCTCATGTTTAAAACTCTCAGCAGAATAGGAATAGAAGAGAAAGTCCTAAGAGCAAAAAGGGGCATGCATGCAAAGCCAACTGCCTACACCATCCTCAGTGGAGACAGACTGAAAGAATTCCCACTGAGAATGTGAACTAGACAAGGATGTCCACTGTCACCATTTCTACTAAGCATTGTGTGCTAGACGTTCAGGCCAGAGCAATCAGACAAGACAAAGAAATCAATGGCATCCACACAGGTAAAGAAGAAATAAAACCATCTCTACTTGCAGACAGTATGATCTTATCCACAGAGAACCCTAAAGAACTAATAGAAGAGTTCTGCAAAGTATTCAGACATAAGAAAATAAACATAAATAAATCAGTAAGATTCTTTTACATCAACAAAGAGATCATCAAAGAGGAAATCACCAAATCAATACCATTTACTATAGCCCCCAAGAAGTGAAAATGCCTAGGAGTAAATCTAACCAGAGAAGCAAGAGACCTATACAGAGAAAATTACAAGACCTTACTGCAAGAAACCAAGGGAGATTTACATAAGTAGAGAAATCTACCTTACTCATGGATAGGAAGACTTAACATCGTGAAAATGTCTCTTTTACCCAAAGCGATCTACATATACAACACAATCCCAACACAAATTCCACTGTCAATTTTTAATAAGATGGAGAAACAAATCACCAACTTGGTTTGGAAAGGGAAGACACCCTGGCTAAATAAAGCACTACTGAAGAAGAGGAACACAGTGGGAGGCCACACAATACCCAACCTTTGAACCTACTACACTGCCATGGGATTGAAAACAGCCTGAAACTGGTACAAAAACTGACACACAGACCAACAGAACACAACAAAAAACCCAGAAATATCACCATTCACCTATGAACAGTTGATATTCAAAAAAGGCCCAATGGCTGTAAACTAGGGTAACAAGTCTCTTAAACAAATGGAGTTGGCAAAATTGGATACTGATCTGCACGAGTGAAACAAGACCCGTATCCCACACCTTACACAAAGACTAGCTCAAAATCAAACTAACTCAAGATCAAAGACCTAAATATCAAACCTAAAACGACAAAGATCATGGAAGAAAAAATAGGAACAACAATGGAAATTGTAATACATGGCTTAGACTACAAAATTTGACCAACAATGCATGAATAACAGAAGAGACAATAGATAAATGGGAACTACTAACAATCAAACACTTATGCTCATCCAAAGACTTTATCAAGAGGGTTACAAGATTACCTATGGAATGGGAAAAAATATTTGGCAACTACGTATCAGATCGATATCTGATCTCCATAATCTGCCCAACACGGTACGGCAAAATTAGCAACAAGAAAAAGGTAAATAACCCAATTAAACGGGCAAAGGAGACAGACAGACACTGTACCACAGAGGCCATCAGGTAGCCAAGACACATGAGGAAATGCTCGCAATCATTAGCTGTTAGAGAAATCCAAATCAAAACTACAAGGCAGGTACCACCTCACCCCAACAAGGTTGGCAATAATCTAATCAACTGCCACAACTAGTCTTTTGCTAAGATAGTCTTCTGCACTCCATCTTCGTTTAGTGGCATCCAGGGTCTTTAAAAGCTGGCAAGCTTCCATGTGAGGAATATCAGACAGTCCCAACCCATCTGGAACATCTGGAACAGATGACAACCAAGAACATCAAGACATGAGGAAAAATGAGCCCAGGAGAATGAAGGACCCATATGAATGGGTGACTGCATCAGCAGGAGGCCAGAAGAAACAGAAGGTGCCCAGCCACAACCAAAGGCAGCCACAAATGGGGACACAATGCAGAGCCCCCGATGTGGCACAAGAAAAAGAAGTGTGCAGTTCAAGAACATCAAGACCAGAATTGACGGTCTGAGCCTGGAGGATCGTCGGGACGCCCAGACTTGCTGCTGGCCCTGACCAGTACTGAGGTCAACTCTTCAGGTGAGAATGGACTGGACTGGGGGACACAGTATGAGCATATGGTGTGTGCTTTATGATTTTACACACCGATACGAAGCTGTCCTACTGGTCTCTTTCCAGATGAGAGAGGAGATGGTGGAGAAGAGGGGACACGTACAGTATGCATTAAGAGGTCACTAGAAAAGGAGGAATGTGCTGTCACAGGGTGAGGCGAGCAGATGGAGCTGCAGGTGCGTGGGCATGCAAAATTGATTTGGATTATATTCTTTCACTTAATCATAATAAAGAAAGAAAGAAGACTCAAGAATAACTGATGGCCTGTGGAAGTACAAATGCTTAGTCAACATAAAACTAGGTCACTTCTGGTGCTACAATTATTACACAAGACATATACAGCCACCTACCAGGGGAGACAGGACACACCACTGCACTGCCACACAACAGTGATGCCCACAGCTGAACCCGGGGCCTGGGGTGCACAGTTTGCATAGGCTAGAAAAACCACAAACGGTCCACGTGGTGTTGGACAGTCAGTCTGGCAGCACAGCAGGTAAGTGTTCGGCTGCCAACCAAAAGGCCAGGGGTTTCGTCCACGAGTGGGTCCGTCCACGAGTGGCTCTAGGAGACAGTCCTGGTGGACCTGCTCCCATGACACGCCCAGGAAAACCCTGTGGGGCAGCTCTACCGTCTCACGGGGTCACTGTGAGGTGGCATCAACTCAATGGCACATGACAAACAGCACAGGAGAGCAGTCTAAAGTATCACTGATTTTGTTCTACACGCCTCAGTTGCCTATGCAGCTACTTACGCTTGCTTTGGGGAGTAAGATGCATACACACAAATTAGAGTTAAAAATAATAATTCACTGATGTTTCCTATGTCCTTTTTCAGCTTCAACTATGAGTTCTACAATCAGTTGTTTATTTTTGTGGTTGCTGAACACAGACACAGCAGCACACACACCACCGCCACTGTTCCTCCACACACAGTTCAGGGACATGGAGGACATTCTCCAAGTTGTGTCACTGCTGTCAGCCTCCTTTTCCATAGGTCCCTCTTCACCACCATCGGCTCACGCCCCGAAGCTTCTTACTGAACATCTCGAGTTGCTCTTGTCATACTGATCGAGACAGACAGTTCTTCCAAAGAGCACAACACGCAAGGCCGGCGTTATTCACTAAATGAACCTGACTGTTGTGTGTTTTTCTAAGACTTCAGGGATATCTGGGCTTAAGCTTTAAAGATCATCTTAGGGCAACAGTTTCAGGGTATTCACTTGCCCCTCAGAGCTCCAGGAAGTCTGGAGTCCATCAACAGCTAAGATTCAGTTTTGCATACCACCCCCCCACTTTTGATCAGGATCTTTCTATAGAGCCTTTGATCAAAATGTTCAGTAATGGAAGTCAGGCACCATCTAGGTCTTCTGGTCTCACAGCAGAGGAGGCAGCTGTTCAGAGAGGCAGTGAGCCACATATTCCATTTCCTTGTCCTATTCTTCTCTTCTTCCTCTGACGCTCCAGGTGAACAGGGATGGACTGCTGTGCCCTGGACGGCCACTTGTAAGCTCTTAAGAGCCCAAGCACTACACAGCAAACAAGGAGGTAGCAGCTGCTGCCATGTTTACGGATCCCACGTTCACCTGGCTCATCTGCACCTGTTGCAGAAGAGCCAAGGGAAAACTCGGCGTGATCCATGAGACAGCCCACTCCTGTCTGCCCTCACAGCAATCAATACACAAACACTTAAAAGCCAAATCCTGACCTACAAAAGGCAGGCCTGGTGTGTGTGCATGTGTATGTAAAAATAGCCTATGAACAAAAACTTTACAAAAATACAGTTTTTCTTAACAAAATGCTATAAAATTCATAATGTCCCCCTTTCAAACACAACTTATAAAAACTACAAGCAGAGATCAAATCAACTTCACATTTCTGGGGACTGAGTGTGAAGTCCTTTTACTTAACAAAAAAATTAATAAACACTGACAGGAACTTATTTGAAAAGTTATTCAAAACTTTAAGCTACGACATCTTCTAGAAGGGAGACGTCACTCAGATGCGTCGTCACGCTCTTTGAGCTGATCTCGCAACATACTGGTCTTTAACGTCCATGAATCCCTTCAGTGCTCAGAGGCTGTACCTCAACTTGAGGTACCATCTTTGATGAACAAGGACACTCCAAGGGGAAGGGTCTTGGGAGACCCATGGCCCCCAAATGCCTCACACGCATCCTAATTCATCACTCCACAGTCCCAAGGTGACAGTGGCCTCACGAACACTCCCCTTGGTCGCTCCTATCAGGGAACCAAGGCAGTGCACTGTGACTGTGTCCTCAGGTGCCTCCACACAAACCCTTGACTCAGCTGAGTCTAGAACCTGGTGCCCATGGCACCAGCTGGGTGGACGTCACGCATCGGTGGTGGTGATGCCTTTGCAGAGCAGAAGGATGGCGTCTTCCTGGGCCTGGTTTCCGTCCCCACCACCTGGTGCTTCCTCAGCAGCATCACGGAGCATTTGGACGTGGGCCAAGAGGATGTCGGGCCGAGGGGCTCCCAGCCAGAGGTCCTTGACGTACAGAGCCACCAGGAAGGCAGCAGCAGCTGGGGGAGGGTCAGATCACAGGGCCATGAAGATGTCAGCCAGGAGGGGGTAGTCCTGCCCACCATGCTCAGTGGTCAGTTGGTACCACCTGAGGGCCTGGATTAAAAACTCCCTGTGGCTCTGCCTGACCTTTGCAGTGTTTTTTTTTTTTCATTTTAAAATGTACCTTTCTTCTGCTGACTATGTGTAGATCCCTGAAACATAGTTACTACACCTCAGTCGGCCTGCCCCTGCCCGCCCCTGCCTGCCCCACGAGGAGCCGGAGCTGCGGCCTGGGGAAGAGGGGCCACAGGAAAAAAGCTTCACC
The DNA here is from genome assembly GCA_028571685.1 of Heterohyrax brucei. Lineage (NCBI taxonomy): Eukaryota > Metazoa > Chordata > Mammalia > Hyracoidea > Procaviidae > Heterohyrax > Heterohyrax brucei. Next base: position 78,211,466 of record CM053148.1, on the reverse strand, counting down.
CCTGGACTGCAGACAGAGGAGACAGGGAGTCGCCGCCCCGCTCTCCGAGAGCTCTAATGCCCCGCCGGCTCCCCGAGTCCAGGGCTGCACGGGGCCATGTCAGCCCTGCTTCCGGGCTCCTGAGCTCCTGAAAGCATGTGGCACTCAAGCATCCAGCCAGCCACTCGTCTCTTCACGCCACCTTCACAAACCACCTGCCGAGTGCCAGGCGGAGAAACTATGTGTGGATGTGCTGACACGTGCACAGACACGTGTCTTATAGACATGTACATACATAATGCATGTAACATATGCATGCACATACACATGGGCATGCACAACTCACACACATACCCACATGAGACTGACACATATATGCACACACAAGAGGCTTACACACATGCATGTGCACATCACAGAGCACAGACAGCATACACATACACCCACATATGCATACAGAGGACTTACACGTGCATACATGTATACACATGTGCCCCAAGTTTAGATACACGTACGCACAATTAACACAAGACTTACACACATGCACACACAAGACTTAGACTTGTGTACACACATACATATATACAGATGCATTTGTCCACATACACATTAAATTCACACCTGTATATACACACATCTGGCCACAATATCAAAATCCCCCATTTGGTTCCTGTTCAGTCTTACATGCCACGGGGCACATGGTGGGGTTCCTTCTCCACGGGTGACAGAGGTCCTTTCCCTTCTTGTTCAGCGCCAATGGCAAGACCTCTGCAACCTCTGCTCAACCACAGCCTGGCAAGGGGCCACCTCAGCACGTCAACTAAGGGGATTCGGGGTCTAAGGAACAGAAGCCACCCACTCTCACCCAAAGGGGGGACATTACCTCTCGTGGCTTCATCTGCTTGTGTCAGAGAAGCGAGGCCAAGGGCCTCGACGGCCGAGTGGAAGGGGCACACCTCAGGGCCCTGGGCGGCCACCAGCTGCATCATGACTGCGTTGGACAGGCAGGCGACGCTCTGCATGGGCCCCAGCAGCCCCTCAGGCCTGCAGAGCCGGCTATGCAGCTTGAAGAGGCCACTCCTCACAGCACTGTCCCTGAGAAGGTCAGCCACGACCGCTGGCTGGGGCAGGATGTGGCTCTTGAGCCAGGCGAGGAGCGCAGATGCCTTAGCCCCATCGGATGGCTGCTTGGCCATGGTCCGCAGCACCCAGCCGGCCACCACGGAGGCCACAGCCTGCGAGGGACATGGAGCGTTGCTCTTGGGGGTGGCCCCATCCTCAGGCTCTAGAGAGGGCTCACAGCTGGGAAACACGGGCTCCCAGTGAGTCAGTATGGACCTCAGGAGGTCCCTGCAGGTGTCCAGGCTGGCTGCCTGCAGCGCAGGGGAGGCTGTCTCATCTGCCTCTGCAGGCCTCTGCTTTCGGCCCCAGAGGCCTCTGGCTCGGGCCGGCCCTATGGGCTTGTTCTTCTCCTTCATCACTTCTGTCAGAGAGAAAGGACACAGCCTTCAGCACGGGACAGACCCATGGACGGGCGGGCACACAGTGGAGGCGACGATGTTCACTGAGCAGTCTGCACTCAGCAGTTCACTGGGACATTAGGGCTGCCGCGACCACGACCCCCTCATTCAACCCTCATGGCTGCTTGACGAGGCAGCTGGCTTTGTTGCCCCTGTGTCACACAGGAGGAGACAAGACATGGGCACATGTGGCTGTACGTATCCCACTGTGCTGACCCCACACTGCTGACAAGTGGGGAGCAGCTAGTGGTCCCTAGTCCTCGCACTTTACAGATGAGCAGCCCGCTGCTCGGGAGGGTGAGGTGACTTATGCAAAGGCCACACAGTCCTCAGGGGCAAGCCTGGACCTCACAACAGGTCTCCCAGGTGAAAAATCAGTGTTCCCTCGTCACCCTCTGTGTTCCCCTGGAGAGGACCAACACCACTGAGGCTGAATGTTCCCCCATCACCCTCTGTCCTCCCGGAGAGGACCAACACCACTGAGGCTGTGTCCACCTAATTACCCTCTGTGTCCCTCTGGAGAGGACCAACACCACTGAGGCTGAGTGCCCCCCATCACCCTCTGTGTCCCCCTGGAGATGACGGCCAACACTGCTGATGGCTGGCCCCTTTCTTTCCCTTATGCTCACACTGAGGGAGCCTAGGGCCATCAGGACACCCAGAAACCCAACACAAACTTGTGTCCAGCCCAGCACATGACTGGGCCTCCTCCCTTTCTGGGGAAACTCACTGACGAAGTCTCCCCAGCCCGCTGCGCGTGTCTGCTTTCCCCCTGACTGTCTGCCCTGAGGCTGCAGCCCCACCCCGAGGTCTCAGCCTGGCAGGCAGGGCACCACTGGCCCATCCTCTGTGAGCCCCATCAGCCCAGCACAGGTGTCACGCTCGGTGAAAGGGCAGCCTGGGACACACAGGGGCCCAACAACACTCACTGATGAGCTCCCTGACTTGGTGCTTCTCGGCGGCCGCTCTCAGGTCTTCCTGGAGCCTGGAGTCTCCATCTATGAGGCTCCACTTGTGCAAAAGGAGGAGGACGTCCCTGGTGGACAGCACCCGTGCGTTGACTGTGAACCGGTTCATCTTCCTGAAGGCCCGCACGATGGTGGACCGGTACCCCAGCACGGAGTCCAGTGCTGAGAAGAAGCTGGTCACCTGCCCAGGGTCCAGGGTGGGCCTGTCCAGGAGCCACAGGGGCAGACTGAGGCATAAGTGGCTTCCCAGCCCCTCCTGGCCACCCTGTCATGTCACAGAACCGGCGTGCCAACACTCCACCCACAGACCAGGCCTCCCCTGACAAGTCCACGTGTGTGCGCACCCTGGAGTCAACACGGGAAAAGGGGTGCTGCTCTGGGGATACAGAAAGAGGGGCCCTGAGCCTAGCACCCTGCAAGACACCCAAGGGGGCAGACCTCTTGGGAAACCAAGGGTAACTGACACTGGGAGGCAGAGCAGGCTGGGGGGTCAAGTGTAGGGTGCTAACAAAACCCAGCACCAGGACTGCAAGTCCCCTCCTTTGGGAAGCCACCGGACTCCAGCAGAAAAGGCTGGGAAGCTTGGCACAGTGCCACCGCCCACCGCCCACCCCTGACCGGGTCCCTGGGAGGAACGTCATCACTCTGAGCTTGGACAAGAGTTACAACTCCACACAATTCTAGAAACTAGACTGTTATCTCAAGCCACGGGTCTGTTCACAGACGAGAGTATCTTCCCATGACTACAGACCCGGGAACGCAGTATGCCAGGTGGGCTTCACTGTCCAGTCAGTGATGACCCCCACAAAACGCCTACCCCATGTCACTGTTTCCACTCAGGATCATGACCCATCTGCCACCACCCTCCTGGTGGCAGCTGGTGCCCTTGGCTCTCAAACCAGGACCGTGAGTGTGGACCCTGGGGCCCAAGGGGAACCAGGCTCCCCTGTGATGCCGCGGGCACAGGCCAGGGGCTTAGATGACAACAGGGAAGTCATCCAGAGAATCCCCGGCCCGGGAGTCCTCCCGGGCCAACGGAGGCAGAGGCTGGGGGGTCAAGGCCGCAGAAATACAGCCCAGCACTGTACTCCAGGGGCTGAACCCACCTGTCGCAGGAGGCGGCCCATGCTTTAGACGCTGACAGAATCATGAGACTCTCAGTGTCTTGCAATGGAGCCTCACAGAAACAAAGCACAAGGGAGGGGACAGCTACAACTGGATTCCCAAAGGCAGCCACGACGGGCTGTGGCTCAAACCCACCTGCAGAGCTGTGACTGAGAGGCACAAGCTGAAGTGACACCCACATGAGACACCCACAAATTATGCTGTTGGCCGATGCAGACTGACACAGTACAAAGGGGCCCTCCCGGGGGCGGGCGCTCACCTCAGATGCTTTGTCAGCATCACGAGAACATACAGGAACTCATCGACGAGGTGCAGGGCCAGCAGCTTTTGGGGCTCCTGGGAACCCGGTTTGCAAGGAGGGTGGCTCTCAGTCTCCACTACTCTGTCTCCTAGGTTGGTCACCCACAGCGTGTGCACCAAGGAGATGACCCTGGACAGGAGCTGTGTCTCCAGAAACCTGTAAGCACACATGGGTGACTTCTACGCCCATTCGCGTCACCCTCTTCACGGGGCCTGGCTGTGCAGGCTGGGTGTGAGAGAGGACAGCACCGCGTGTGGCTGGGGCTTCACCTCTCCTCTCAGTGTTATATGCGTCCCTCCCCTCCACTCCACCCTCTAGACAAACATCTCTGTATACAAACAAGGGGCCCTCTAGGAGAAACCCCCAACCCTCCTTCCAAATCAGGTGAGGCAAGTCCCTTCCTAGAGAGAAACGGTGAAGTCCACTCTGGAGCCCTCTCACGGGATGGTAACGAGAGCTGTCCTGTCTCTAAAACTACCCTGATTCCCACAGCATGGTTACCTGCCAAGAACGGAGAACTACCTGATCATGTCTCCTATAAACATGAAAGAATCTAAAGTTGACAATGACAGACTCGTTCTAGACCTAGGACATCCCTGTCCTTTACAGACACTTTAGGAAAGGCAGACACAATGGGCCTGGGTACCCCCAGGATCGCCCCAACAATCCTGTGGCGGACAGAGCCCCTCCCACCAGTGCTGTGTGCTGGGACAGCTAGGGACTGGCTCCAGACTGCCCTTGTGCTGGCTCTGCACCAGGACCGGGTGCCGCACCCGTGGGGAGTACCAGGACCCCCTCACCAGGAAGTGCAATGACCTCCCTGAAATGGAGGCTGCGCCCACCTAGAGGAGGGCAGTGCTCCTCACAGCGCCCCTGCGGGCTGTCGACAACTGACAAGCCTGCAGTAGACCTCACAGCTGGGGGAGACAGTCTACCCAGGGTACCAGAAGAAAGGTCTGGCAGCGACTTCCAGAGTACCAGCCATGGAAAACCCAAAGGTGCAGTCCTGTTCTGACCCACGTGTAGTCAGCACGACTCAGAACACTCAACGGCAGCGAGCGTTCTTTGAAACCCTGGCTTAAAACACGTCCATTGCTGTCAGAGTGATTCGGACTCCCAGTGGCCCCAGAGGACAGAGCACAACAGCCCGTTTCCAAGACTGTAATCCTTTCTGGACACAGACCACCACATCTTTCTCCCAAGGGGGCTGGAAAGTTTACAGAGTCGACCACCCAGGGGGCAGTGTGTAACCGCAGTGCCCCCAGGCCCCCCGTCAGGCGGATTCCAGCTGCAGAAAGCTGGTCAGCAGGCCAAGGTGGTGACGCACCTGTACACTCAAGGGAGAACTGCCACCCGAGGGAAACAGCACTGCGCTCAAGACAGGCCACAGCGGCACCAGCGGCGCACGTGGTGGGAGGGGACATGGGGCCAGAGCACTCACTGCCACCCCCGCCCACTCCTTTCCGATGCAAGGGGTGCCCACCGGCTGTCCAGGATGTGTCCGAGCCACGTCAGGAGGCTGTAGTCGCGGATGAGCTCGTAGGCGGACTTGGCCACCCGGGCTGCGCTTTGCAGAATCTCCAGAATCCAGCTCTGAAAATCCCAAATACAAAGTTAGCCTCTATAACAACTTCACTGACCTGATTGAAGGAACAGGTTTAAAACAAAGAACAGAGGTATACTGAGTCACAGCCGCTGACATCCAGGCCTGCTCTGGTAAGCCTGTGGGGGTGGTGGCCGTGTGGGCAAGTGCCCTTCCCCAGAGTGACAGCCCAACGACACAGCCTTCACAGCAGCAACTGAGTACCTGAGGTCCCTGCTTGCACTAACGCATTGTAAGGAACCAGCCCACAAGCAAGGACACACCACCTATACCGCACGGCCTGGGACAGACAGGGACTCGTGCCTAGCCCAGCCACACGCCTGGGGGCCCTGTCTTCCCACTGTGAAAGGAGAACCCAAAAGAGGAACAGCCAAGAGGATCATTACTGGGGGCAGACAGGGTCCATGCCTAGCCCAGCCACACACTTGGGGTCCCTGCCCTACCACCAGGAAAGGAGAGCCTAAGAGATAAAAGGCCAAGGGGAGTCCCACCGGGGGCAGACATGGACCATGCCTAGCCCAGCCACCCACTTGGGGTCCCCGCCCTACCACCAGGAGAGGAGAACCTGAGAGCAACGGCCAAGGGGACCGTCACCAGGGGCAGACAGGGACTTGTGCCTAGCCCAGCCACAAGCCTGGGGTCCCTGTCCTACCACCAGAACAGGAGAACCTGAGAGCAACGGCCAAGGGGACCATCACCAGGGGTAGACAGGGGCCGTGCCTAGCCTTGCCGCACACTGGGGTCCCCGCCCTACCACCAGGAGAGGAGAGCATAAGAGGAACGGCCGAGGGGACCGTTACCGGGGCTACAGCTCTGCAGCTCTGGTGGCCAGGGGTTGAGAGTTCGGCTGCCAACCAGAAGGGCAGCCATTCGAATCCACCAGTTTCCCCAAAACCCTCCAGGGCAGCTCTCCTCTGTCCTGCGGGGCTGCAAGGAGTCGGAACTGACTCAGTGGCAACACGCTTTACGGTCCTCACGTCTCGTTGAAACGAAACATGCTGTATTTACGTGTGTTCCAGTGTGTCTCTTACCTCAGGCTTTCTCTTCTTTCACCTGCGTTTTATATACCGTAAAGGATATAACTGGGCCAGACTAGGCATGAGTCAAAACACCAGAGGTTCTTCTGCCCGACTAGCTGTGGCAGTTGGAAAACACATGTCTCACCCGCCCTGGGTTCCAGGAGCTGTCAGTGACTGCCCAGACCATCACTGCCACGCAGCCCCTAGTGCAGACTGTCTGATCTCCCCAGTGCCGTCTCCCGGCCACATCAGACGATACGCAGCTCCGACACCTACCGACATCCTGGCAGCCTGAGAGCTCCCCAGCCAGAGTGTCTCAGTCAGTGACAGCTGTCATTGTTTACAGATGTCCTAGCCAGCTCCCAAGGCTCAGTGTCCCTAACCTGCCCCTCCTCCTCAATGGCAAAAGAAAGGGGCCTTCCTACCAGCTGGGGGCGTGGCAAGAAGGCTGCAGAGAAAGGCCTAGCTCTGACAAGAGGAGAGCAAGACGTCACAGTGTGGTCGCTGCAAGTGACCCAGCCTGCAGCACACGTAGGCTCCGGGAAGGCAGGACATGCTCCCTGGTTTCCCCAACTGAAAGCCAGGACGGAGGCTGAAGGGCAGGGCAGGGCTGAGATGAGGTCTATGCCAACTCAGCCCCCACATGGAACCTCCAGGAAGAACAGAGACCGCCCGGCGCCGAGTGGGCTGCGAGTCCACGCACCTGGGCCGCCTGGTCGCAGAGCCGGCTGTTGAAGAAGGACAGGATGACGTGGAAGACCCCTTGTCTGGCGTACAGCTCGTAGCAGCGTGTGTCACGGAGCCCCTGCTGCAGGAGCCCCAGCACCCACTCCTGCTCGCTTTTCTGCTGGAATCCAAGCAGACAGGACCTAGTTCACGTGGTGGCCAGCGTTCCACCAGGGTGGCCCCACAGGGACCAGAGCAGGACTGTGCTCCGTGGGCATCTCAAGGGCGGGTTTCCCATAACCAGACCAGCAGACTTCTCTTCTGCCTCTGGGCAGACCTGAGCCTCCAGCCTCTCGGTCAGTCCTTGAGTGGGGCAAGCACCTGGAGCACCCGGGGACCCGCCCTTCCTGACGAAGGCATTCAAGACCCTCACTCTCCTCCTGGGTTTGGTTTCTCCCATCAGGAATAGAGGACCCGGTCCAGTTTAACGACCCGGGGCATTAGCCAGGCGAGTGGTTTCATAAAAGCGTATTTAACAGCTGACCCAGCGATCCACCAACAGACAGACAGTGGTAACAACACAAGAACGCCACAAAGCTTACAACTCCAAAGCCAAGTGCTACAGTTTGGGATCCTCCTAAAAATGACAGCACTCAGTGACAAAGACGGCCACAAGCCTGTGCCGACTGTCGCCGTTCCTGCGTCTCCCCTCTGTGATCTCACTGCCAGACCTGGCTGGGGCCCCGTGGTGCCCAAGTAGTGTGCCAGCAGGGAGGAGACGGGGTGAGGGCAGAGGCTGAGTGACCAGAGCCTCGGGGGGCGGGTGGTACCTCGAAGTCGGAGCTGTAGAAGAACTGGTAGAAGCCGGGCACCTTGTTCATGTTCAGGTCCTGATGCAACAGCAGGAACTTGCTGATCTTCAGGTACATGTGCTCCTCTGTGGGGACAGCAGGGCAGGCACATGCACGCTCAGGGGACACCAGGGCCAGCAGAGCAGGGATGGGTGTGCAGGGGGCCTGTATCCTAGACCCCATGGTCACACGGGCGCTCAAGAGGACACCGTGGGCCAGCAGAGTGGGGGGCAGGTGTGCAGGGGACCTGTACCCCAGACCCCATGCTCACACAGGTGCTCAGGGGACACTGTGGGCCAGCAGAGTGGGGGGCAGGTGTGCGGGGGACCTGTACCCCAGACCCCATGGTCACAAATGCACTCAAGAGGACACTGTGGGCTAGCAGAGCTGGGGCAGGTGTGCAGGGGACCTTTATCCCAGGCCCCACAGTGACACAGATGCTTATGGGACACCATGGGCTGGCGGCTATGTGGCATTCATGTCCTCCCCCAGAGGACTTGTGCTTGAGAATCAGGACACAGCCAGACCCCCCAGAGGAGCTCCCGTCAGTCATGAGACTGGACCTGGCAGGCGTCTGCCCAAACTGGCCCGGAGGCTGTCACGGACACGCAGGTGTTCACAGGCCTCGCTGCTGATACAGCCAACGCCACAGGGCCGAGGAGGACACATACCTGTCACCTCCGTGCCCTTGGGTCGCTGGCTCTGGCCTGCCCACCCTACGCTGCCCCCACGCTCTGACTCAGGGTCTGCTGGGAGACAGACCGCGCTGCGGTCTTAACTCTGAACTTTCTAGAGCATGCAAATGCTAACAGTACTTCCCCTCCTCCCCGAATTCCCAAGATGAGGTGAAAGACCATGTAGAAGCTGACAAAAACCAGCAGTGAATTCTAACAGAACCTGACTCCACTCTGACCTGGGGACCTGGGATGGGTTACTTAACCTTGGGCACCTCAGATGCAGGGGTGTTTCCTCATCTAAAAAGGGCCACGCTACATCACAGGCCCCCGGGGCCCCCGAGAGTACCCTACTCTGTGGCTTCTCCTCAACAATCAAGATCTAATGACAGACTTCTACTGAGACTGTTGTGGCAGGGACAAAGGGGTCATGTCCTAACACCCTGGACTACACTTGTTCTGTGGCTCACAACCCAAAGACCCGTGAGGCCCACTGTAAGCCTGGAGCAGTGACTGCCAACACCCACGTGAGCTCCTGGGTGCAGGCTCCTGGGTGCTCCCGTCAGGGCCGGGAGCGGAGCGCACAGCCCGCCCAGAGCAGGCCCTCAAGCTCAATGCTCTCATCCCACCTCACAGCCTAGTGACAGAGGCACAGAGAGGTCACATAGCTGACCAGGCTCAGAGCCCAGGCTGTCCGCGCTCCTAAACCCTGGAGCAGAGCCTAGAAACTAGACATGTCCACAGACAGTGGTGGCCAGCCTTGAATCTATTTCATGCTCACAGTCCTATTTCTTCATCTGTCTGCCATCGATGGGTGTACCAGGGCTCCCAGCCTTTGACTATTACAAGCACTGGCTGATCTGGACACATATCACCTCTCACATATGTGTGATCATCCCTGTAGGACATGTTCCTAGAGTGGACACACACCACCTCTCACACACATGACTGTCCCTATAGAACATGCTCCTAGAGTGGACACACACCTCTCATATATGTGTGATTAACCCCCAAGAACACACTCCTGGCAGTGCGCACACACGTCTCTCACACATGACAATCCCCACAGGACACGCTCCCAGTGATGGACCAGCTCAGCCTCAGTCTCTGACCCCTGGCCCAGTCATGGCTGTAGTACCTGGCTGCAGAATCTGCAGGGCGGCCTTGGCAATGAAGAGTGTCAAGGTGAAGGTCAGCCTCATGTTCTGGGAGCGGATCCCATTCCGGACCACGTCCAGCAGGTAGAGGAGCTGAAAACAGGAGAGGAGATGGCTGTTTCCAGGACATCTGTCATCAGTCCTGCCTGGCATGGGACAAGGATACTCCTCACATCCCAGGGACGGCCTCGCCTGCCCACCACCACCCCAGACATGCTTTCCTCCTGGGCAGGTGCGCATCCAGGCCCTGAGGACACCCTGCTCTTGTTTTGCCTCTAGCATGGGACCCCAGCCTCAAGGTGAGCCTGCAGTGGGTCATGGCTACTTTAACCACCCAGCTCAGAGCACAGAAGTCCCCCCGGCATGGGCAGAGAGGTCCGGGGGGGGGGGGGCTGAGTGTCAACATCACCTGCTGCTTCACCCCTAAATGAAAACTGATCCCTGTCCTTTATCGGTGGTCTCCTGACAACGCCCTCCGCATCTTCAGAGCCCTCTGGTCCACCCTCGGCCTGCAGGGCACCACTCACCTGAGCCTGCTCACGGAACCGGGCCCCCTCCAGGTGCGAGTAGTAGGCTGCCAGCACGCCATAGGCTGCAGCTCGCATCTGGGGGTCATAGCTGCTGAGGGCCGCCATGGTCAGGCCCAGAGAATTAGAGTCCAGAAACTTGCGACAATCCACCACAAACTCTGCAGCAAATAAAATACAGGCATGCTAGGCAGACACACACACGGCATGTATGTGTGTGCACACACACAATTCCACGGTGACGTGCGGCCTGGAAAAATCCATTTCCCCGTGTCACAGCACCACCCACGCGACACCAAGACCAGGGCTTTTTAAAGCCTCTCCAGGCCCTGCTAAAGTGGGACACAAGGCCGCGCATCCTCAGCTTCCCAGCTGCCTGTGTGCCCCAAGTGGACGCTGTCGGGATGCCTCTTGAAAACCCAAGAGCTACAGCACCCAGGGCTGGGGGCACATGGCCCCCGGCTGGGGATCCGCAGAGGCCATGGCTCCCAGCCCCCACCTCACGGAGCCCAGAGCCTAGGTCCCCGTCTATGACAGCACCGAGGAAGGGTGCCGGTTGCCCTCGCCCACTGGTCTGCAAAAGATGCACTCCCATCAATTCTGCAACCATGGTTTTCTCTCCAAATAACAAAATTCCACAGCAGACTCACTGAGTCTCAGGGATGGCTCTACTCAGCAAAGCCTGTTACCATCTCTGAGGACCCAAGAAACCGGCACCCACGCCAGTGGGGCTGTGACTGAGGGGCGCCAGGCTGGATACACAAGGGGCGGGCGCCTCCTTACCGCAGCTTGCCCAAAACCCAGCCCTGTAGTTGAGCGGCTCCCAACTCACAGTGCCACTGTGACAGGGGTGCACTGCTCCATAGGGCCCCCTCTCCAAGCCAGAACCAACTCGATGGCAGTAGGCTGGGTTGGGCTGGGTCTCCACGGAGGCGCCCTGGTAGCACTGAGGGTTCAGCTGCCAAATGAGAAACCAGGTCAGCAGTTCAAACCCACCAGGCGCTCCTCGGAAGCCCTACGGGCAGCTCTCCTCTGTCCTGCGGGGTCACTGTGAGTCGGAACTGACGCGACATCAATGGGCCTGGCTGTTTCTGCTAATTCCTACGGAAGCAGGATGCCAGCCAGTGGGACCCTGTCACCACCCTGAGGCCAGTGGCTTTAGCAGGTGCATCAACTGCATCACATGAGGACGCATGCCAACCGAGAGGGCTGGACTGACACTCCGTGACATGCAAATATGTCCACCTTGTCTTGAATAAAAACGTGTGTCTTTTTTACAAGACAAATATTGTCAAGAAAATCTCTGAAGAGAAACGGGTCGCCTTGTTTAGAAAAGATCACGCAGGGCCTGGTCACGGTCATCACCCTGGACAGTCCCCAGTGACCAGCTAAATCAGGAGCCACACGCAGACGCCACGAAGTGACTGCCCAGACGGCTCGTCCTGAGACAGCCCATCAGTAGATGATAAGGTCGCATCAGCATTTCTGAGAGTCAGATGCTTTCCTTCTCTCCCTAGATTTATATTTCTAAAAAATAATGTTGATAATTCTAAGAATTAAGAAGAAAATTATAAATAATAATAAAATCTGTAAGACAGCCAAGCCTGTGAGCTAGAATTGGTGGGACTGCCTTGTTTTTCAGAGTTGTAATGACAGGTTTTCTGCCTGTGACAGGGGACAGTCCTGCCACCTTCCTCTTGTTTACTGGGAAATATCTGTGTTTTCCTCCTCTGACCAATTTCTGCCTTCTACAGGCTTCAGCTTCCACAGGTTTTACTGTGGAATAATAGTAATAATAGTTACTTCTTAATTCCCAGCCAGCCTCACAGCCACATGATGACATCTATGTGAGGGGGTGTGTAAGCGTGTAACCCCTCTAAACCACAGAGCAGAGCTCCTGTGCAGCCAGGCTGCAGGCCCGCTGCTTGCAGGCGAAGAGGCCCAAGAGAGGCCAAGTCAGCCAGGGAGGCTGGGAGCCCCGCCATGCTGGTGAGCTCCTGTCCTTGTCCTCAGGGCCATGGAGCTCCCCAGAGGCTCTAACCCAAGGCCGGGCTGACAGAGAAAGCCAGTCATTCACACAGGCCTTCACCTTCCTCTTCCTCTTCCTCAGTACTGACAACTCATCAAAGACCCAGATGTCCATTCCTGGCCAAAACGGAGTGACCACCACCTGAAATAGTTACAGAACTGGACTGAAGAAATTAAACAATGATTTCCCAGGCATCAGATATCGGGCAACAAAACACAGGACCCCTGAAACAGGAAACAAACAGGGAGAATCATCCAACCGTCCTGGTGTACAGCCTGCAGAGTACGTCAGGCTGCAGCAGACGGAGGGGAAACGGAGGCAGAGGCCAGCATGCTATGAGCCGGGGAGACGCACTGTTGAGTCCCCGGGGGTGGGGGAGGCTGGAGTCCACGGGGGCAAGGCCTGGAGAAGAGGGAGCCACCTCCAGAGCTGGAGGGTCTCTAAGTGAGAACCAGTCAGCTCGTGCCTGCAAGAAAATGACCTAAGACTGGGAAAGACCACCTGGGAGGACCTGCGGGAGCGATCCTCGGGCTCACATGTGCCCAGCAACAGTCCCTGTCCCTACAGGCCGGGGTGAAAGCCTCATCACTGACGGGACGTGGGCTGGACTCCTCACAAGGCCTCTATCTCAGTAGTGGGGTAAAAGCAGTCCCAACTAAATGTTACTTTGCTCCCATCTAACAAGGCTTAGGAAACCCTGGTGGCACAGCGGTCAAGTGCTACAGCTACTAACCAGAAGGTGAGTAGTTCAAATCCTCCAGGCACTCCTTGGAAACTCTGTGGAGCACTTCTACTCTGTTCTACAGGGTTGTTATGAGTTGCAATCAACTTGACGGCAGTGGGCTTAACAAAGCTTAAAAGCAAGACTGCAAAGAACTGTTTCCAGGTAACTGGATGGAGCTCAACACACTCACAGAAACACAAAACATCAAGCACCAAATGACAAAAGTTACGACACCTGGCTTCCAATCAGAACCCAGCAGGCACGCAAACAGGCAGGAAAAACCACCCACAGTGAAGGGAAGCCTCTTACATGAATCCCACTCACCAGATACAACACAGAATCAGTGGACAAAGACACGAAAGACTCCCATCTCCCACGTTTAAGAAGTTAGAAGGAAGACTGTACATATTCAGACATGGATGACAGGAAAATCCAAACCAGGATTCTAGGGATGAAAACTACACTTTGACATGACAATGACATGGGATGGGATTATCAGCAGATTGGATGCTGCAGTGAGAAGAATATAAACTCACAGTTAAGATGATCAATCCACCCCAAAGCCAAGAAACAAAGAAAATTACATCACAGTTAGACAGCTCAAGAGCAGAGAAAACACAAGAATCTTAAAAGCAGTCATGTAACACAGAGCAACCAAGGTACAGCAGACTCCCTGTTAGACACGAAGCAGGTGAGAGGCAGGTGAGAGCTGGCACAGACAGCACAGACAGCCTGCGTGGCAGGCATCTCATTTACAGGCCCTCCACCCTGCCCCCGGGTCTCGGCCTGTACCCTGCAATGCTGAAGCAGCCCCGACTGGCAACACGCTCTCCATCTCATTGCCCCCGCTGCCCCCACAGCCCCGTGTCTGCCTGGAAGTCAGACTAAGCAAAAACCGCGTGTCCCTGCTCAGACTCAGCTCCACATCCGACTCACGGACACAGCTGGGAGGTCTCGTTCGTTTGTAACCTGAACGGGGCGGCAAGAAACCTCACAGAGCCTCTTATTCTTCATGAAAGCCTTTACAAACAAAGTGAAATTAGGATCCCTTTTAGACACAGAAGTCCCAACCATGTGCAGACTAGAGCCCCAAGAATTCTTATGACAGAAAGAGGGAACACCAGACAGAAACCAGAAAACAAGAACCAGAAATGTTAATTACATGGCAAATATAAGAGACTTATTTTTTTTTTTTGATCTCCTTAAATGACAGTAGAAAATCTAATGCAAAACCAACAATAACACAGTGTGGGGTATACAGTCAATCAAACACACGGCAAGAACGGCACTTAGGGCCAGGCAGGCAGAGATGACCGCACCCACTGTTAAGGGTGGAAAAGGGACACAGTAAGAACAAGGTGACTACAAAAGACTTTCCTCCTCCCCCAGTCTTCTCAGCTTTACTGACAGTTGACAGAAAACTTCTAACACTACTGTACCCACACACTATTGAACTTCATGAAAAGAAAATACTTAATTACATTATAAATGTAGAAAACTAAGGACTATAAAAGGAGTTATGTGGTTTCCACGCTGAACTCCAGCTTGTAAAATCTCAACATTAGTATATTTGGGTACACTGTAATATATACTCAGATATGTATACACCTGTGTACATGCACGTGTGTGTACGTATTCAAACATAATACTGCTACTAAAGAGTTCACTAAAATGTTGCAGATAAAATGGAATTACAAAGATATGTTCAAATAACTCATAGTAAGTAGTAAAAGAAGACAAATGAGACCACAAAACAAAGATTAAAAGGGCAGACTGAAATCTTAACACATCACTACACTCAATATAAACTGGTCTCAGTAGATGAATTAAAAGAAACAGACCGGCAGAGGTGTTTAAAAACTTAACCCAACTGTATGTTGTCTGCTAGAAACTCTTCAAATTTAACAATGTAGGAAACCTGAAAGCGAAAGAATGGAAAGGATGTCAAGCAAACATAAAACAAAACAGGAGTGGCTATGTTAACGTCAGATAAAGTGACTTCAGAGTGAAGGCAGCGACCACACAGAGGGACACTGTCTAACGTGGTGAATCCACCACGACGACAGCTGCCCTAAATGTTTATGTGCCAAACAACAGAGCTGTGACACGCTGGGGCGGGGGGAAGGCGGAACTGAAAGCAGAAGACGACACATACACAGATACAGCTGACGACATCAACCCCTCTTGCAGCAACTGTGGGAAAACCCCGACAGAAGACCGGCCGGGGTCTGACCACCCCAGGCGGCCGCCTGTGTCTACCTGACATTCACAGACCACTCGGCCAGCGACGCCGAGCACACACTTGAGTGTCCACAGAAGTCAACACCAGTGTTGTAGTTCTCTCCCTCCCTCCCCATTTACCTACAAATACTCCTACTCTGAGAGTACCAGACATACAAAATAATCTCAAAAATCTTCTTAACAAGAAAAAGCCATCCTCAGCAGGCTCTGATCCCTTCTCTCACGACCACTGTTACTTCACCACCTACACAGTAAAATGCCAGAAGATGCTCTTGGATAGCATCAAGGACAAAGGGCCAATCTCAGCTTTTAAAATTTACCCATGGTTTGTGGAAGCTGCAGTCCATTCAGATCATTATCTGTTATTTTACTGAAAACCACTGGATTGAAAAGCTGAGATCCAGGTGAACAACCCTCAAGAATTATTTTTGAAATCAAGGTCTGTTTCTTTGTAGTCAGCTGTCCTTGATGAAGTCTTTGCGGCTAGGCCTGCACCCCTCACCACGCGAGGGCTGTGTTTACCTGGCCTGGTCAGCTCGCTGAACAGGTGCAACAGAAAGCAGGGGTCGTACAGGCCGCTGAGATCCACTGCACTCCTGTCATTGACGATCACCTCTGGGGCATCCTGAAACAGCCCAGAACAAACAAACGTGCTGCTCATCCTCACAGAAGGAACACCACGCAAACACCGACCCCTGTTTCTGGAGCTCAAGGTATCTGGGATATTCAGTAGCATGTAAAAAACAAACATCACTGGTCTATGCAATGACATGCCGGGGAATCTGCTTCAAAATCATCTGGGGAAAAGAGGCTCCATGTGGCAGAACTCTGGCAGGTGCTGTGACCACTGAGGCCTGGAGGGCAGCACACACAGCTGCCCGGTTTCCTTACCTCTGTCTACGGTTGGCATTCTACACAATAACAAGCAAATGGACACGGACTGCACTTAAGAGCACTACGGAGCTGAAGGAAGCCTGGTGGGGCAGTGGGTAAGAACCAGACAGCCAGCAGCCTGAGTCCACCAGGAGCTCCTGCATCCTGCGGGCGGTTCTCCCCTGTCCCCAGCACCGCTGTGAGTGTGCACTGGCCAGACGGCAACAAACTTGGTTTCCGGTTATTAAACTGAAGGGGTGACCGGCTGTGGCCGTACCTCGGGGGGCAGCAGCTTCCGGTTCTGGGGGAAGTGGAGGATGGTCTGCAGCATGCGGCCCCGATCAAGCAGGCGCAGGACGTCCCCGACGCTCGGCTGCTGCCACAGCGATCGGCCCAGGCTCCGGCAGGTCTTGTGGTGCTCCACTGCTGCCGGGCCCCACAGCAGCACCCTAGAGCCCGAGGGGGAGAGCGGGTGGGTTACCAGAACAGGCTCCTGCACCAGGACGAGGACGATGACAGGAAGCCTCTACGGAGCAGCCAGCTGACAGCCAGAGCTGCTCCGCACACCGAGAGGCCACGGTGTATCCCTTCTCACACAACCTGTGACGGACAGGACGGGACCACACCCTGGAAACAACAGACACCGCCACCGACAGAGAGCATGTGCCGGCTGGGCACAATTCTGAGCCCTCACTGGGCCTTCACGGTGACTCCTGCGGTAGGCACTGTCACCATCTCCACTTTGCAAATGGGGAAAAAGACAGAAATGGGCAAACTGGCCAGGTGGTAAACTGAGGACGTCTGGCTCGAGAGCCACACTAGACCACAGCCTGGGACACTGCAGCCCTGTCCTTGTTCCCACGTGGAGAGGACAGCCAGGCGGGCCAGCCCGGCCAGCCCCAAGACTCCACGCGGCCGTACCTGACGCCTGCCCTCCCCACTGCAGCCACCCTCAGCAGCCCACTGCGCCTCGCTCCGGGAGACAGCCCAGCCCCCCGTCCTGCCCCCCTGTAGCCCCCCGTCCTGCCCCCCGCAGCCCCACCGCCATTCTTTCCCCCTCCTCGCTGCTAGGATGCCTCCCCCAGCCTGCTCAGATGAGGGCCACTTCTCCACCCGACAAGCCTGCCGGCTCTCTGCTTGCTGCCTCCTGGCTGAACACTGAGATGCCTCACCAGTCCGTCAGGCCCTCAAGGCTTGCTCTGGCCTTGACCGCCATGACCCGGGTGAGCCACCCCACTCCCACCCCTGAAAGGCTCTGAGATTCCACCTCCAGGCCATCCTGATGCAGACCTCTCCGTAGCTGCCCCAAGCTCCTGTCACCCTCACCCCAAATCCCTCCCTGTCTTTCAGTAAGCCTCCTTGACATCTGACACCTCCCACCACAGCTGGGGCCTCCCTCCCAATGGCTGGGGTCACCCGCACTTGAACCCACAGCCCCACCGACCCTGACTCATACCCACACCCCCAGCAGAGTCATCAGACAGACAGCTGAATCAGACACGCGCCTAGAGCGAAGTGTGTGGGGCCACATACCCTCAACGGATGGGGTAATTGCCTCACGGCTCTCAGCTCATACGAGGAAGAAGAGAAAGCTTACCCAAGACCTGGGAATTCCTAAGACGACAGCTTTATTTTTTAATCTGTTTTTTAGAGAGAGATGTCTGACTTTACCGCCCCCACAAAAGTATGCTGCAATGGAAATATTCCCTGCAGACATTTCCTGGACAACTTTTCTGGGCCTGGTCAGCTTACTCCCCACCTGAGGACACAAAGTCCTCTGTGTACATGTTGGGCTGCTGTTCAGGTGCTAGTTCGAAAAGACAGAGAAAATGAGACTCTACGGCAGCAAGGGGTCAGTAGGAAGCTGCTTCCCACAAACTGCACCCTTGAACACAGGCCTCTCAGCCTCAGCACTCATAGAGAAGGCCAGCACCCCCGGAGAAAGGCCTCTGCTCTTCAGGGTCCAGGTGTACTGGCCAAGGAGGCCAGGGAGCAGCCCCTGGGGACCAAGGACAGGCTAGATAAAGAGAGACCTACTTGCACAGGCAACGGGGCAGAGTGACGTCCACTCCGCACTCCTCACTCCTATCCCCCAGGCCCTCATTGCGGGCTCTAGCACAGGCCATCCACGCCCAGGAAAGGCCCCTCGGCGGGCTCCCGTGTAGGCTGTCCACTTCCAAGAAATGTCCGTCAGTCCCCACACGGGCCTTTCCCAGGTGGGTGACCTAGGCTGGAGTCCGTGCAAGGACAGAGGCACCTTCCCTGGATGGGTGGCCCACACTAGAGCACGCGGTGTGGGGGCCGACGGCGAGCTCACAGTGCCAAGCTGGGCCCTGGTCGGCAGCCTGTGCTCACCTGAAGTGAACGAGGCTGATGCTGTTCTGTTCATAGGCCCGGAGGAGAAGTAAAATCTTCTGGTCTAGAAGTCAATGACAGTCCGTTTAGGAAGCTGAATTCCCAACACTCACCCTCCCACGCTGCCTATCATTCGGGTCACACCTCTCTCCTCCCACATTCCCTGGGTCACCCCCCTACCCTCCCATGCTCCCCAGGTCACACCCCCACCTTCCCATGCTCCCTGGGTCACTCCTCCACCCTCCCACACTCCATCCCCACCCTCCCACACTCCCTGGGTCACCACCCAACCCTCCCGCGCACCCCAGGTCGCCCCCCCCACCCTCCCACACTCCCCGGGTCACTCCTCCAGCCCTCCACACTCCCTCCCTGCCCTCCCACACTCCCCAGGTCACCCCCTCACCCTCCTACACTCCCTGGGTCGCCCCCCCCACCCTCCCACACTCCCCGGGTCACACTCTTACCCAGGACGCTGAGCGTGGCCCCATAGGCCCCAAGGAGCACAGCAAAGTGTCCGCTCTCACAGACAGAAGGGCACAGCCGCACCACCACTGCCATCAGGTCCACCAGCGCTTCTAGAAGGGAATGACGTGACATGCGTGCCCCCCTGGGTTCCCGTCCTCTGCTCCCTCTCCTACTGTCACAATCGTGTCTCCTCCTGGGTCCCTGACGGGCCTGCTGGCAGTCCCGTTCCACTCCCTGCCCACATCCTAAGCCACTGGATTTTCACTAGGTGTTTCTCTCCGTGACAGTTAACAAAACTCAAACAGCTCCACCCGTCGGGAGAGAAGGCCACCCTTCTCAGCCTATCCTGTCACCCATCCTGGAAACATCGACAACAGGCCTCTCTCATTCAGCAGCTTCTCACAGACCGACTTGGTGAAGATTCCCGACAGATGTGGGGTGCTATGTTTGCTTCCCTAACCAGATCGGGGGGCCTAGGTGGTGCAGTGGTTAACAGCTCTACTAACAGCCAAAGGTTGGCAGTTCAAATCCACCAGCTACTCCTTGGAAAACCTATAGGGTAGTTTTCATGTCCTGTAGGATCTCTATGAGTTGGAAGTGACTGGATGGCAACAGGTTTTGGAACCCAAGTGTGGCCTGGAGAGGGAGGAAGCTTGGGGACATCTTTTCTGGCATCTATTAGGACAGTGCCACACTGAAGAGGCGTGGGCATCACACTCTCACTGAGCCAGGGGCACAGCCTAAACCTGGATGCCAACAGACACTTTCTCCAGCCGTGAACGGTCAACAGGGACATTGACACTTTTCCCTTGATGAGTTCCGATGTTCCCATTAAGATTTACACATCTAAACAACCTCCATCAGGTCAGACACCCTCGCATGTGGTTTTCACCCCTCTGAACTTTCCTAACTCCTCAATTGCAACAGTGCCCAGCAATGAGGCAGTTAGATCTCAAATACACTTATGCAAACCCAAATAGGCCAGTGTTCTATCTGTCCAAGGAAAAGTCTCCTGGGTATGGGCCAACAGAAACAGGACCCTCTAATCCTGGTTAGGGGAGAGCCTCCTCCGCTCCACTGACACAGATGTCTGGAGATCAACTCTGTGCACAGCAAGCTGACAACCCCAAGGGACACAATTGTTATCTGAAACAGGCCTGGGGAGAGGGTCACCTTTCACTTGGCTGTCCGGGTCTTCCTCTCCTTCTGACTTGAGCAGACTGGGCAGAAACAGAGAATGCTGGGTGAGCATCACATGCACGGTGGGGAGGGGGACCAGCTCTGTATGCAGGGGGCTCTCAGGTGAATACAGGAGCTGGATGGCTGCGTGGAGGGCCTGCAGGAAGGCATGGTCCTGGTAACGGCACCTGAGAGGCAAGGCCAAGGGAACAGGAGCTTCACCACAATGACACCAAAACCCAGCAGATACTGAGTCAGTGGCGATGCACCTGACCCCAAAGGTCAGGGTGTGGCTGGCTCTTCAAAGGCCAACCGCCGGCCTCTCTCCACGGGGAGCACCGGGCAGTCTGCAGAGCGGGCAGTGCCCAGCTATCAGCTGGAGGTCAGTGGTTTGCACCCAGCAGCCGCTCTGCAGGGAGGTAGTGGCCATCTGTTTCCAGAAAGACCACAGCCTTGGACATCCCCGGAAGTTGACCCAACTCCCCCCGACCACCGACCCGGCCCCACTGTCCACCCACTCCCCCACCGACCCAGCCCCGCCGTCCACCCACTCCCCCCGACCACCAACCCGGCCCCGTCATCCACCCACTCCCCCCGACCACCAACCCGGCCCCGCCGTCCACCCACTCCCCCCGACCACCAACCCGGCCCCGCCGTCCACCCACTCCCCCCGACCACCGATCCGGCCCCGCCGTCCACCCACTCCCCCACCGACCCGGCCCCACTGTCCACCCACTCCCCCCGACCACTGACCTGGCCCCGCCGTCCATCCCCTCCCTCCCCCCATCAACCTGGCTCTGCCGTCCACCCATTCCCCCACTGACCTGGCCCTGCTCTTCACCCATTCCACCCCTCGACCACCGACCCGGCCCCCACCATCCACCCACTCCCCCACCGACCTGGCCCTGCCATCCACCCACTCTCTCCGACCACCGACCTGGCCCCGCTGTTCACCCATTCCCCCCCCGACCACCGACCTGGCCCCGCTGTTCACCCATTCCCGCCCCCCGACCACCGACCTGGCCCCGCTGTTCACCCATTCCCCACCCCCGACCACCGACCTGGCCCCGCTGTTCACCCATTCCCGCCCCCCGACCACCGACCTGGCCCCACTGTTCACCCATTCCCCACCCCCGACCACCGACCTGGCCCCGCTGTTCACCCATTCCCGCCCCCCGACCACCGACCTGGCCCCGCTGTTCACCCATTCCCCACCCTCGACCACCGACCTGGCCCTGCCATCCACCTACTCCCCCCGACCACCGACCTGGCCCCGCTGTTCACCCATTCCCCCCCCGACCACCGACCTGGCCCCGCTGTTCACCCATTCCCGCCCCTCGACCACCGACCTGGCCCCGCTGTTCACCCATTCCCCACCCCCGACCACCGACCTGGCCCCGCTGTTCACCCATTCCCCCACCCCGACTACCGACCTGGCCCTGCCATCCACCCACTCTCCCCCATTAACAAACAACTTGAAGACTGGCTTGTGTGCCATCAGTGACAGTCAGCCTTCATGGAACCACACCAAGGAAATAAAAGCAACTCACTTGAGTCCAGTCTTCACAAATTTCTGCCAATCACCAGGATCAACTTCACCAAGTGACTGCTGGAAGAAAAAAGCAAGCACAAAATACATCAATAAAACGAACACAAGACACCTCAATCGACTGAAACAATTACTAAATGCCCAAGCTGTGTACTTCAGGTGGGCACCTCCTGGCCTGGACCCCCACTCCGGCTGCGAGGTCAGAGACGGACACAGAGGAGCTCCTTCTGCAGTGTCTGCTAACGGGAGATAGCGCAAACTCACAGGGGCAGGGAGCAGAACCACGGGGGACCTTAAAACAGCAAAACCCACAGAGAGAAGGAAAACGAAAGTCGCTGAGAAAATACAGTCACCCGGAAGCCTTGGTGGCACGGGGGCTACGAACTGGGGCGTTCGCCAAGAGGTCAGCCGTTCAAGTCCAGCAGCCCTCACTGGAAGCCCTGTGGGGCGCTTCTCTGCTGTCCAGGGTTGCTGGGAGTCAGAGCTGACAACACTGCTGGTTTCAGTTGTTGTCGGTTTTCCAAGAGCTCCCCAAACGACCCAGGCAGGTCTTACTTCTGTACCGTTACTTCTGCTGCAGACTCAGACGTTTTATTAGCATATTTCTGATCACCAGACAGGCAACACGGCACTTTCCTGAGGAGTCCTTCTGTTGGTCATTTATCACTGCAGCTGGCACTAGCTGCCTTGCAATTCTTTTTTAATCTAACAAACGGAACCTCCTCACAGCTAGTGCAGAAACCTCCACCCAGCGCCCAGGTCAATGAGTCCCAGAAGGATCCCATGGACAGGTCAGTGTAACCAGGAAATCAAGGGGAGGAACAGAGATCCATGAGGGGCAGAGAGTGTGCTGAGGCTGCTGGTGGGCGGTAGGGAACCCAGTGCCAGCAGAGGCTGTAGGGAATTGGCGGGCAGCTAGATGCTCATAGCAGTTTCCTCTGAAACTCACTACCATTTTCAATTCAGCTTCTCCTTGCCCCAGCATCTCCTTGTTCAAGAACTCACCCCAAACCACGAAAACAATCAATGTGCAAATGCCTAACAGCAAAACTATGGCATAAAGTCACATATGACTACTAAACACACTACAGTACCTCTGCCCGGAGGAAGACTATGCACGACTAACAAGGCTGACACAAGTCCACAGTCACCGACACACACAAACACACAAAAAAAACATGCCGCACTGGGTGGACGAGAACTGTGCCAGGCAGAGAAGCCTTGCACCAGGCCCACTGGAGGAACACTGAGCTGGGCAGAGCAGGAGGCTGAGAGTCGGTGGGCTGCTCACACAGAACAGCAGAGGACTTCCACCTGAGCGTCTAAAGACAAGTGCTTGCCAGTTCTCACAGAATCAAGCCTTTCCTACGTGCTCATGTCTCTCCTTTCCCCAGCACTTCCCTGCTTCTGAGCTCCACACTGTGTATTAAACTCTGACACACCACCTAGGCCAGAAGTAGGGTATTTTACACACATACCCTGAGCTGTTCTCCAGGACTTGGAAAAGAATACACAAGGAGGAGTAGCAAAAAGTTTTGCTGGTTCCCTGGCACCAGCAACTTCTACCTTTCTTAGCACACTCCCAGCTTCAACCACGTGCTGACAAGGCATCAGAATTAAGGCTCCAAAAATCAAACTAGCATATGTGACTAGACTAATGGGAAAGTCCAAAGCTAAAACACACATATAAATTATACACACAACTTAGAACACTATAACCAAAAAAATTAACTGTGACAACTTTCTGATGGCTCAGAGACAACAATCAATTTCCAAGCATTTAAAGAATCAAGCTACTGGGGCTTTGGGAAACTCCCCAAACAAAGAAACAAAAAGTTTTCCAGAGAAAGATAACTTCCTGCAAGTATCAGAGGCAGAATAGAAAAGAATGATGTGCAGGGCTATCCAAGAAATCAGAAAACAGATCAGGCAAACTGCAGCAGAGTACCCTGAAAAATTAAACTGGCTGCAAAAAATCTGTGATCAGCAATGATCTGAAATTGAATAGATTAGCTATAAAATTACAGAATCAGACAATTCACTGGCAAGTCTAGCGACCGGCATGGAGACGACGGGATGCAGAACTGGTGAGAATGATCACACTGCAACTGCCACCAGTGTGTATCATGAGGAAAAATCAGATGCAAGAATTTTTAAAAAATGAAGAACCATCAAGAGCTATATGGGACTCTATCAAGAAGAATAATTTATGAATGACTGGAGTACCAGACAAGGGTGGATAACAAAAAATACAGAGAGAACTGTTGAAGATCTGCTGACAGAAAACTTCCCCAATATCATGAAAGAGAAAATATAAAAAAAATGCTATACAAGAATGACATACCCTGCAAAAACGTCTCTCAAATATCATGGTGAAATTGGGACATTCACAGATAAAAAGAAGTCCACAGAATTTACAAAAACCAAACCAAATTACAAGAAACACTGGAGGAAGTTCTTTGATTAGAACAACAACTAAGCCAGGCCATACACAGAGTACAATCCCATTTACAAATGAAATTTTACATTCTTTTACATATGACATACATACCATTCGTATACAGCAGGATCCCTGAGGGACAGTCACCAAACTTACAATGGGGTGGTCTCTTTTGTATTGCTTATATCTGCAATGTGAGTACATACTAGCTTTGTTACCACAAAAAACAGTAATTTAAGATATTCATTTAGGTAGGAAAGAGGCAGGCATTGTATGATGGAACACCATTCAGGAACGACAACCAATTACTCCTTCTCATCACACGAATGAATCCTGAAAAACATCATGTTAAAATGAAAGCAGTCAGCCATACATGAGTACATACACCACACGAATAGCCTGTAGGATTCAAAGTACAATCATACATGAAAACTAAACTGAACCTCTAAAATCGGCAAAACTAACCTAAGGGTGAGAGAAATCAGACAAGTAGCTGCTCTGGAAAAGAAGGAATTGACTGGAAAGAAACACAAGGGAACTTCCTAGGATGATGGAAACATCCTTGGATATTGTTCTCAGGTGCCATCAACTCAGAACAGAGTAGAAGAGACAGAAAAAAACAAACACCAAAACAACTGGTGAAAACCCACCACTGCACTAGCACCACATTAAACACAAACTTTCTAAGCACTTCAATTAGAAAACAGTGATCACCCAACTGTATAAAGAGGCATGACTTCACTCTATGTTGTGTACAAAAAAAGCACTGAAAATATAAATGTGAATCAATTAAAAACAAAAGCACAGGAAAAGACAACCCAACACTATAATCATAAGAAAGCTGGATGGGCTTTATAAATGTCAGACAAAGTAGATCTCAGGGCAGAGGATCTTGCTAGGGACACAGAGTCATTCATGATAATAAAGAGACAGACTCATCCAGAAGATACACAATCCTAACTATCCACACAACGAAAGAGAGCTTCGAACTCCATGAAGGGAAAGATGACCAAACTGCAAGGAAAAAAAGGAATTTGCTATTCCAGCCAGAGATTCCACCATCCATCTCACCAAAACTGACAGAACAAACAGGCAGAAGATCATTAAGGACACAGAATATTTCAACAGCACCATCAGCCAACCTGAACTAGAGAACGCTCTTAGAACTGTTCACCTCCCAACAGCAGAAAACACACAGACTTCAAGGATAACAAACATACCCACCAAGACCTGTCACATTCCGTATGTCATAGCACTGGTCTCAATAAATGTGAGAAGATTCAGGTTCTGCAAAATCTATTCTGTAATCACAGTACAATTAACCTAGAAATTAGAAACAGAGAGATATCTAGAAAATCCCACACACAGAGTGGAAAACTAAGTAACATTTCTAAGTCATAAAACCTATTGCCCTCATTTACGATTCACACTGACCCTCTAACTCATAGACCAAAGGAAAAACTCAAAAAAGAAATCAGACAGTATCACTCAATGAAAATTAAAACAGCGTAAGCCATGAGGGGGACATGAAAACATGACCTAGAGGCACCTTTAGAGCACCAACACGTCAATGGCGGAAAAGGTCTCAATGACGTATCAGTGACTTCAATCTCCACCCTAACGAATTAGGAACAGATTAAACTCAAAAAGAGCAAAATAAACAAAAATCAAGAAATGAATCAATGAAATAGAGAAAAGAAAAACAAGACAAAAAGGATGAAACCAAGAGCTGGCTTCAGGAGAAGATGAAGAAATCCATAAACTTCCAGCCATACTTACTAGGGGGAAAAAAGAAAAGAAAATGCAAGTGACTACTGTGAGGAATGAGAAATGCCACGTTATTGAAGATTCTGTGCACACTAAAAGGACAATAAGAGATTATAAACAATTTATGGCAACACACTCATCTACCTAGATGAAACAGACTATTTCCTTCAAGTCACAAACTACAAAAGCTTGCTCCGCTCCAAAAGAACTGGATTAACCTGAAGAGACCTATGTTCATTAACTATGTTGAACACATAGTTAAAAACTTTTCCCAAAAGAACACCCCAGATTTACTGATGAATTCTCAAAATGAAGTTAAAGAACCAACACAGATTCTACCCTAACTTTCCCCAGCTCACGTTATGAGGCCAGCACACCTACAACCATTCAGACACTCCAGGAAAACACAGTAACAAACTAATGTCCCCCATGAACACACATGCAAAAGTTCTCAACAAAACCTGAACAAATTAAATCCGGCACAACAGGAAACCAATGCTACATCACAACCCAAGGGTGTGTGCCTCAAACACAAGCCTGGCTTGAAATACAAACACAACTGCTGTAACTCACCACATTAACTGACTAAAGAACCAAAATCATGTGATCCTATCAGCCGATTCAGGAAAAGCATCTGACAAATGCGCTGCGCATGCCTGACCACCGACCGTTGGGGACTGATGGGCCACCCACCCTCCGTGCTGCCTCTCAGATATGGGGCCTCTCCTCTCCCACCGGGCACGTTCAACCCCCTGGCTTGAGAGCGGTTTGGGAGGTGCTGTCTCCCCGACTCTTCACCTTATGCTCTGCACCATCTTCTCAAGAAAACAAACACCTACCAACAGCTCGCTGAATCTCAACAGCATCTGCTTCTCTTGGTCCCGAGTGTCCTCGTCACTCTGCTGCCGACTGCTGAAAGACTCAACCAGCCATCTCACACAGGACTCCAGAAGAACCTTCCTCCAGCCCTGCAGCTCTTCCACCGACCTTCCCAAGATGCCTGAGATCGAGTTGGCTATGAGCCAACTGCAGAAGACACATGGCATGACGCCATGGGAGAAGCTTCCATAAGTCACCGAATGGCACAAGGGGCCACACAGGACAGGTGACCGGTGGCATCCTCCTGCCCTCGGTCCTGTCTGCACACTGCTCAACCACAGGCTCTAATCAAACATTAAAGACAGAGTAATTTTTATGATGGGAGACACAGTACCAGCACACCATAAAAACAGATACATGTCAGACTCTAGGAGTTTATCGACCTTGGTACTACTGACATCTCGGGACAGATCATTCTGTGGTTGGAGCTATCCTGCATGTTGGTAGGACGGTAGGCAGCACTGCCGGCCTCTGTGTTCTAAAAGCCAGCACCACCAGTCCATCTCAGTTCTAACAACCAGACACGCCTGGCACCGCCAAATGACCCTGAGGCAAAACCACCCTGGCTGTGAATCTCCGCTCTGCAGGAGTGACAGCTGGCAGTCATCTGCAGTGACACACCCTTTCCAGCGGAGGCGGGAAAGGAAGTGCTCGCACAGTGCCTGTCTGACTGGCACAGCGGGACTGCAGGGGCTCTGTGGGACTTAGCTTGTGAACACACAGGGGAGGAGCGGAAAGGGCCAGGAACAGCCATCAGGGGGCTGAAGACTTCATACCTCTTGTGACCATCTGGTGTTTGAAGCACGGTGGGCAAACGGGCCATGAGCATCCCCAGGTCCTTGGCTCTGGCGAACGGAACCAGCTGGGACAAGACCTCCTGATGCAGCCCAGGCTCGGGGGTGCCATCAGTCCCGAGCAGCCCACTCTGCAGCCACCTCCACAGGGCCTTCCTCAGGACAGGAGCGACGGCAGCGGACACTGGGGTGCAGACACAGAGAGGGGCTGCACCCACAGGCATGCTGGGTGGGCCCAATCCACCCCAGAGTAGATGGCTCTGTTTCCAGGAAGTCTGTGAGCTGGCCGACGTCACACTGGCAGCCCACTGTCCGCGGCAGGTGTGTTTATACCACGGAAACTGACAAATGCTATCAGCCCTCCCCAAAGGCACCTGTTCAATGCCAGCAGGTCGCTGGCTGCAGCCTGTCAGCCAACACCACCACTGACAGGGAGCTGTAGCCCTGCAAGCCTGTCACTGAGCAGCTGGTGGATTTGAACTGCTGACCTTTTAACTGTCAGCTGAGCTCTTAACCACAGTGCCAGGGCTCCCCGTTACACACATACGTGTTAGAATTTAAAAAACAGATAACCTGCAACTTTCACCACCGACATGAAACCACACAAAACAGAAACAAAGCAGTGAGTGAAAATCTCTGAACAAGAAAGCAAGACAGCTCGTCTGAGGAGCTGAGAGGGCCATAGGTCAGGTACCTGGCAGGGGGTGCAGGACGAAGGCAGAGCTGCCTCTGCCAACGGGTCAGCACCCCACGGCCTCCCCTCCGGATGGGAAAGGCAGGCAGGAGGGGCCGCAAGTGAGCCCCAAGTGATCCCTCAACTACAAGACACAGCCTTCGCTCTGACCCCGTCCCCCAGGCCACGATAGCCCCAACAACTGTCCACCCTCTTCTCATGAGGGAACTCAGAGTCACGGGGCCGGCTGCAGGGGGAGCAGGGTGGAGTCAGGAGTTATGGACCTCCAGAACGGGGCCTGATCCTAAAACGGCACGAAGCCTCACCCTAGGACATGAAGCTCCTGGCCAAATGGAACAGGCCGTCCACCTCACCAGACCCTCCCCACCCCAGAGCCAGCCTGTACCTGCCGCCGGGCGTGCGCAGTGTCCCCGAGGCCGGCACTGGAGGTACACGCGGACGAGGGGCAGGAAGGCGTCCGGGGCCTCCCGGAGGGCCAAGCTGGAGGCAGGCTGCAGGCACCAGAGCTCGAACTGCAGCAGGTGGTGGCAGCTGTGCTCCAGGAGCAAGGCGGCGACCCGCAGGGCCGCCGGGGTCCGCCGGGCCAGGCAGTCGCCGAGGAGGCCATGCCCGACCACAGGGGCCAGCTCGGGGTCTCTCTGCAGAGCATGGAGCAGCACGGCGTCCAGCTCCTCCATGGCCAGCGTGGGCAGCAGCGCCCCCAAGCCCCGCACGTACTCAGAGGCCCAGAGGAGCTCGGTGCTCAGAGGCTGGTCCTGGGGGCGGCTGGTCAGCAGCTGGACCAGGGTCTTCCCGAACACACTGAGGTGTCTCCCCTGCCCGGGGGACTTGGTGGCCTGCTGGGTGATCAGGCAGGCCCCAGGCAGGCCCAGGAGGGCCAGGGTGACCTCTCGGAGCTGGGCGCTCCCCACGTGCGCATGCAGTGCCTGCAGGGCTTCCAGCTGCAGGAGGGCCTTGGGGGGTGATGCGGCCGGGCGCCCCCTCCTGGCTCGCAGCTCTTTCAGAACGCTCCGTGTGATGGCCTCTAAGTACCGGCCAAGGAGGCCCTGCTGCCTGGTGTTCCGGAGGACGGGGGCACAGGTGACCAGCAGCTGGAGGACCCCTGCACTCAGGCGGGCCGCCAAGAGCTTCACGAGGACGGGGCTGAGGCTGTGCGGGGGCAGGGCCTGCTGCTCCAGGGCCAGGAACCAGCTCTCCAGCGTGGGGTGCCTGAGGATGGCCGCAAGCACTTCCTCCAGTGTCTGCAAGGAGAGAGGGAAGCAGGGCTGTCTGCACAGTGCCTGGGGAGGGAGGAGGGCAGGGAACAGTGGCCACTTCCAGGTGAGTGTCAGCTACCGCCCTGGACAGAGAGCAAAGGAGCTCAGCTAACCTGTCATGCCCACAGCTGAGGTAACAGCTTCCCCGGGGTACCTGCAGCACCCCAACTCCACCCCAGCCACAGCTGCCACCCCGTCACGGCCCCACCACCATGCGCAGCCATGCACAGTGTCGGGGCCAGGGCGTGACCTGGCTGGAGCCCTGCTGAGCTCACCCACACGTGACACGTTCACCTCAGCGACCACTGTGCAGGAGCTGCGCTCCAGGGCCACTCCCAGGAGGGGTGGGCCAGGTGGCAAAGCAGAGTGAGACTCGGGTCCATCGCCCACCGCCTTCCTCTTCAGTGGCCTCGCCCTCCCATGTATGCCTGCAGGCGGGTTTCCCGATGGGGCAGGCTGTCATGGCTTCGCACAGACTTCCTGCTTGGGGCAGGAGGGCAGCCACCACTCTGGAGATGTGGCCCCCCTGTCCAGAACACGGAGCCTGAAGCGGCCCCCCAAAACACAAGCTACAACATGGACACAGCCGGTGTAGTTCACACTGCCAGTCAGAAAGCTGATCACTACTGACCAGGACAGTTCTGCTTCAGCTCATCTCAGCCACCGTGCTAAACACGATCCCTGGCTGACAGTGTCACTCTGTCTCCAGGCCAGGGCTACACCTTCTGCCATTACTTATTCTTCGGGGAAGTCTACTACACCTTTCAAGCGAGTGCTGCCAGCTTTTAAAAAAACCACCCTACACAGCAAGGTTATGTAGGTCCATGCTGACAGGCTGACGAGCCTATGACAAGCCACCACCTGGCCGTCAGTTTGCTGTACTGTGGTAGCTGGGGTGCTGGAAGCTACGTGACTGTTTTCCAAACACCAGCAGGGTCACCCATGGTGGGCAGACTCCAGGGCAGCTTCCAGATTAATACTCACTGGAGACATCCTGAAAAATCAACCAAACCCTGTGGGTGACAACAGAATATCGTCTGACAAAGTGCTGGGTGACCAATCCCTAGAGCAGAAGGCGCTCAGACACACTGGCCACAACAAGGACACGAACTGGCCACTGACCGTGAGGATGGCACAGCAACAGGCAGCATTCTGTCCTACTGCACGTGGGGTCACCATGAGGTGAGCTGTCGTCATGGCAACTGACCTCAAGTCCCCAGAATCAACTCGAAGACAAGAGAAAGTCGTCGTGTGTCTCAGTGCAACTGCAAGATGTGAAACAGGCTTGCTTCCAGGCGCCAGGAGCACAGGGCAGACGATGAACCGTGAGAAAGCGCCAGATGGCACCCATGCAGCGGCTGCCTCCCCCGACAGAGGCAGGTGAGAGGGGCGTGCTCTCCTTGGAGTAATGCTCCTGGGAACACTCACCGTGAGAAGCCTCACCCACCACCCTTCCGTGTCCATCCCAGGCCACAGTGAGGTACAGGGGACACTCACTCTGAGACTGACTGGCATGGCTCCCACAACAGTGACCCCACTCGCCTCAGGGGGAGGGTACTGCCGTTCCTGTGGTCACCTTGTCTATGTGTTCTGCTTTCTTCTCTTTTTCTAGGACAGTTTCGGGTGGTGGGGGAACCAGGATCTGTTGACTTTATAGGAAAAGGCCCACAAGACAGCCTCCAAGGGAGGAAGGGGCCATACCTTGTCACTGGCCAACTCCAGGGAGTCCAAGGACTCCATGTCCAAAAAGAGGTCATCTTTGGCCTGGGCAGCCTCATACTTCTGCTGGTTCTGAGCGTCCAGTTGCTCACAGTGGGTCAGCAGGCCCCGGAGGAGGTCTGTGAAGAGCTGCAGGAGGGGTGGCCCCACACTTCTGCCCAGCTGTGAAGATGACAACACGGCCCTGAGACCAGGACAGGGCCAGGGGTCACCCCAACCATGACCGCCAGGTCCCCATGTCACCAAAGGTGTGGCCTAAGCCAGCACAGAAAACAGCAGTCCATCACATACAGCACTTATAAAATGCCAGCAACCTCCAAGTCACGTAACAAATAATCCTCCTCTGCTTCAATCTTAATAAAACACCAAGGGTTACTTAGACTCAAGGGACAGAGTGGGCCCCAGCTGAAGACCTCAGCTAAGTGTGGAATGACGCAACTGTGCTGCAGGAAGGAACTTGCAGGAGGACGAGAACAGGCAGCCAGCCACACTGCGGATGCCACTTAAGGGTCTTGGTCCTCACCAGGAGCCCCTGGGTGGCACATAGTTAACATGCTCAGCTGTTCACCTAGACGTCAGAGGTTCCAGTCCACCCCAGTCCCCTCTGAAGAAAGGCCTGGCATTCATCTTTTCCCGAGCAGCAAGGCACTGGAAATCCCACGGAGCAGGGCTCCACTCCGGTGCTCAAGGATCACCATGAGCTGGAAGGGAGTCGACAGCAACCAGCTTGTCCCTCAGTCCTGATCTACAGCTGCCCCGATGTGAGAGGCGGGTGGGATCTGGCTCCCACTCTGCAGAAACTTTAGGCCCTGCTGTACATTCGTGACCAGGAGGCGAGGAGCGCATACGGGAGGCAGGTGGGATGAGCAGACCGCGTCCCTGATCCCCGAGCCTGTCCCCGGCCCAGCCGCATCAGCTCACATCTGCCTCACACATGGGCTCGGCTGGCCACATCATGGGACCCCCATCTCCACTCTACACCCACCAGCTGGGAGTTGGTTCCACCTCCTGGTGACCCTAGAGGACAGAGAAGAACTGTCCCTTAGAGTTCCAAGGCTGTGGTTTTTATGGAAGCTGTTGCATCTTTCCCCAGATGAGTGGCTGCTGGCTTTGAACCGCCTACCCCTGGTTAGGAACCAGACACTCCCACCAGTGCACCAGTAGGCTTCCTCCCAGCTCAGGACTCTGGAGGTGGAAACCTGGGGCAGATGGGAGCTGGTGGCACGGCGGGAGTAGCTGACCTGGCCGAAGCTCTCCACGGTGCTCCTGAGGTACAGCAGGACGTGTGTCACCGCGCGCAGGACCCGGTGCAGTGGGAGGCGCAGGATGGCCGCCTGCAGCCATGCCTGGACGTCCTCGTCCAGGAGCGAGTCCCTGTTCTCGTAGGCCGACTTCAGCAGGGTGGTGAAGGGGGCGTCTGGGGCAGGAGGCCGGGATGTGATGCCGTCTGACGTCTGCAGAGGCTGAGGGAGACAGCGGAAGCCCAGGTGAGAAGGGCGCGCAGACTGGCCAACACGTGCAGGGCGGCATTCTCATCCACTACAGACGGCAGAGCCCACGGCACTCACGACAACCACGGACAGACCACCATCTGCACAAGACACATGACCGCATAGCACTACAGGAATCCAGTTCGACACTACAGTCACACAAACGTTCCTGGAGTGTGTCAGTGCCGATGGGGGGTAAGGGCATGGAACCAGGAGGCGTTATGGATTGTTGCTCCCCTCATACCTTGGTCACCAACATTACAAGACACAGAGATCTCCAACTGTCCACTTACTCAAATACAACGACAGCAGAGTGTAAACCCAGAAGCACACACTTGCGGGCTCCCGGCCTGCCCCGCTGGCGTGTGCCAACATCTGATCTCAGACCCAGACTGCAGTCCTCCTGACTGCACAGTCCCCACCAGAACCAAATCCATTTGTTCTCTTTACTGGCCCCAGTTTTCCCAGGATAGGATGTATGGGGAGCTGCTGGGGTGAAGTCTGGGGCCAGGAAAACAGTCACAGAGGAGCTCAGAGAGAAACATGCAGCAAAACAAAGGGAGCTGCCAGCCTGAGGGGACACGGTGACGGGGCAGTTATCACTACAGAGCCAGAGAACACTTCACTCTCGCTGTATCACCGAGCCTCTGGTTCCAGCCCCGTCAGCCAAGCAGAGGTAACGCTCAGCTTTCTCTCTTACACAGTTGTAATTCAGGAGGAGAAGCACTTCACCCTATAAGCTACACAGCCATAACTCTGTGTGCAGCCAGCTGCCGCCCCGGGGAAGCAGGCTGGAGGTTTTCCAGGGAAAGCCCTGGAAGTACAGGCCACGGCCACAGCCGACGCTCACCAAGACCTCCTGGGCTCGCTCCGGGATCCAGCGGCTGTAGTATAGGTGAAAGTGGCCAAGCTGCATGCCGCAGGGGGAGCCCGGGGGCACCCGCCTGTCGTAGGCCTGGAGCAGGAGACACAGAGCCAGAGGGTCTCTCTGGGTGTGAAGGATGTCTGTCAGCACCGCCATCACGTACGCCACGATGCTGGCTCCTGCCGTGTATGAGACGAGAGTGGGCAGGTTGGCCAGGACCCCCTTCTGTAACTCATCAGCAGTTCCTTACCCCCAAAGATCCCCAGGCCCAGAAAAGCCACGCCAACTCCACAGTTCCACCGGAAGGCAAATGGTACCACTGCAGAGTGTGCTGGTCTTCCCAGCAGCGGTCACCTCAGCCCTGACTGACGGCAACCCCATAACAGAACGGACACTGTCCTGGTCCCCATGCCCCACGGGACTGCACCGACTCCTCTCCGGAAGCGGATCTCCAGGCCTGCCTTCCCGTCCTGGCTCACCTGGAGGTTCAGCTGAAGCCCACTCAGCCTCTGAGCTCCACAGAGGACCCCAGCGGCAGCCAGAGGCGGCGCCGCATGAGGCGCGCTGGCCAACAGCCCAGCTGTCAGTGCTGCCAACACACGCAATACTCTGCCAAACCGGAAGTCTGCCGGCCAGAGACAAGCCAGGTGCTCCCCCAAACCAGAAGTCTGCCGGCCAGAGACGAGCCAGGTGCTTCCCCAGACCAGAAGTCTGCCAGCCAGAGATGAGCAGATGCTCCCCCAAACTGGAAGTCTGCCGGCCAGAGACGAGCCAGGTGCTCCCCTAGACCGGAAGTCTGCCGGCCAGAGACAAGCCAGGTGCTTCCCCAGACCGGAAGTCTGCAGGCCAGAGACGAGCAGGTGCTCCCCCAGACCGGAAGTCTACTGGCCAGAGACGAGCAGGTGCTCCCCCAGACCGGAAGTCTACTGGCCAGAGACGAGCAGGTGCTCCCTTAGACCGGAAGTCTGCCGGCCAGAGACGAGCCAGGTGCTTCCCCAGACCAGAAATCTACTGGCCAGAGACGAGCGGGTGCTCCCCCAGACCGGAAGTCTGCCGGCCAGAGACGAGCAGGTGCTCTGCCAGACCAGAAGCCTGCAGCCAGAGACAAGCCAGGTGCTTCCGGTCCTCCTCAGCACAAGCCTCCAGGGTTGGGGCCACAAGACTGAGCAGCCACACCACAGCACCCCCGACGGTCTATTCTCTCTCACCCCTCTGCAGTGACCCTAGAAGCCGCATGTCGAGACGGCACAGTGACAACACGTGAGCTGCCTGGACCATGACCTGTCTTCCAGAGGCCAGCCACCCGTGGGAGCAACTATCTGCGTGAGACTGTGACAAGGCCTTAAACCACTGAATGACTGGGCCTGTTTGTTACTGTGGCAAAGCCTACACTCTGCCAACTAATGACACCACCCGTCTGTGTGAGCATGCCAGGAGACCCAGCAAAGAGGACAAACTCACACTCCCAGCAACAAGACACCAAAAATGAACACTGAAAACACAGTGTTCCAGCCGGTGCTCTGATTTCAGACGCGTCCCTCCAGCAGTCTCAGGACCCAGTCCCTGCACTCACAGATGTGACAGCTCGGCAGCCCCTGCTCTGTAGGGTCTGAAACTCTGCTCCCTGAGCTCCCAGTACTGACTTTCCAAGTCCCTGCACTCCCCTGGCTCCACACAAACCCCACTGGCTGGATGCAGCCACGACACCCTGACCCCA
This sequence comes from Heterohyrax brucei, assembly GCA_028571685.1. Classification (NCBI taxonomy): domain Eukaryota; kingdom Metazoa; phylum Chordata; class Mammalia; order Hyracoidea; family Procaviidae; genus Heterohyrax; species Heterohyrax brucei. Next base: position 78,176,040 of record CM053148.1, on the reverse strand, counting down.
CACGGTACCTGCTTCCTCTTCTGTCCCAAGGAGCAGCCTGTTCCGGGCTTCCAGGGCTGCGGGGACCGCCGCACTGAACGGGAATGTGAGCAGGACCATGTCTTCGCTCAGCGAGAACCCAATTTCCTCATCCAAGCCCTCGCTGCCCTCCATCAGCACATCCACCATGTCCAGGACATCTGAGACCGAACGGGAAACAGGGTCAAGGTCAGAGCCCCCAGAGGATCACAGTGCAAAGAACCCCATGTGAGGGTACGCAACACAGTACTGTGCAAAGGGAAGAAGTAACAGCTAAACTTTTCTCAAGGGACAATGACCCTCGGCAGAGGAAGATGACACCTCCATAAAGTCTCCAGGTCTTTGCCAAAAAGATGCAGGTCACTCAGCTGGGAACAGTCAGGCCTCCGTCAAGAAGCATTCTCTGTTCCTAAGAAAACCTGTAATAAGGCAGGGCTCAAATCTGCAACGGGAGCGGAAAGAACTGACGTCGCCACAAGACCCTGAACCTCAGGGGCTTTCACCTGGACACTCAACAGCTGCTCAAAACCCTGGGGACAAAGTATGGAGGGCAAGGCACAGCCTCTGGGTGCAGTGTCTGGATTCTGATGACGTCTCTGCGACTTTCTGGCTGTGTTACCCCTTGCAAGTTATTCTACCTCTGTGCCCCAGGGGCCTCACTTCTAAACTGAGAGCAGTCACACCGCCCTGGGGCTGTTTAGGTCCCTGGGTAGCACCAACAGGGTGCCCTCAACTATAAAGTTCAAGACTGGTGCTCTAATCCACCCTGCAGCTCCACAGAAGAGACTGGCCATCTCCTCCTCTAAGATCACAGCCATCGGAAGCCCTGCGGAGTAGTGCCCTCTTTGCCAAAAAGATGCAGGGTCTGGGGTCCTCAGGGCTCACAGTGAGCTCAGCAGTGACATGCAGGGCTCAGGAGGAACATTTACCACTTATGGCTTGTAAAGACCTTAGGGCATTGCCTGGCACACAACCAGTGCTGAAAAGGGAAATCACCCAGCAGTGAAGTGCTGTCCACACTTCCTGGCTGCTCCTGTCACGCGGAGACAGTGGACTGTGCTAAGGGAAGGTGGTCATGGTTCGCCTGCTCTCTCTTTTCTGCTGCTGCAGCTCAACCCTCAGGTCCCTACACCCCTCGGGTCTTCTGGAAGCTGCACCTCTCCGCAATCTACAGATGAATGGATGACACAGCAGGACCCTGACCCCCTCAACCTGCCGCATCAAGTCAGGTGCCTACGTTTCTGTGGAGGATCTCCTGAGCTTCACCGGGCTTCCCCTCCAACTCGAGTCCTGGGGCCAGTGTCCCCATCTACCACCCCCACCAGCCCCTGCCAGGCCTCTGCCCCCATCAGCACGAGGGAGAGTGGGGCCCACCATCAACGTGGGAGACAGGAGAGTGGGGCCCACCGTCAATGTGGGAGACAGGAATGCTGACGTCATCGGCATCTTGCTTTGCCACACTGGCTTGCACAGTGCTGGCTTCCTGGACAAATTCCGATGCTTTGTCTATGTATGAATGTGGGTTCGCCACCAATGTCAACAAAACCTGCGTAATGAAGAGTCAAGCGCGAGACTTTCAGATGGTCACAAGTGACACAGAAAGCCCCAAGTGCCCACGGTCAAGACACAAGACAGGTTAGGACATGACTGTACTTAATGGGAGCCTCACTTCACTCCAAAGTTTTTTTTTTCAGTGTTTTTGTTCTTTTTTTTAAAAAAAAACTTTTAAAACCGTGTTTGTCATGAGGTGCCACTGAGCAGATTCCCATTCACAGCGACTCCCGTGACCGAGCAGAACTGCCCCACAGGGCTCCTCGGTGGTCACCAGCACAGGAGCCGGTGGCCAGGTCTTCTCACCCATGGAGTGGCTTGCTGGGTCTGCACCGCTGACCTCTTGGTTAACGGTGAAGCACTTTAACCACTGTGCCACCGGGGTTCCTCACGTCGTTTAGTGTTCTAACCACTACTCCTCCTGTGAAAACTCATTCTGGAAAGGAAGCCAGCATTCAGGAAACTGGCCCATCTTACAGACGTGTGAGTCTTGTGGGAATGAGGAAGTTGGTAAGGAAGAGCAGACTCAGCACTGATGTACCCACGGCACTCACCGGTGCCCCTGGGGATGCTGGAGTGTCACCATCCTCTAGTCCCAACACTGAGTGCTGACAGCCCTCACTGGTGCCCCTGGGGATGCCAGAGTGTCACCGCCCTCTAGTCCCAACACTGAGTGCTGAGAGCACTCAATAGTGCCCCTGGGGACACTGGACTGTCACCACCCTCTAGTCCCAACACTGAGCGCTGACAGCCCTCACTGGTGCCCCTAGGGACGCTGGACTGTCACCGCCCTCTAGTCCCAACACTGAGTGCTGACAGCCCTCGCTGGTGCCCTGGGGACGCTGGAGTGTCAGCGCGCCCCACAAGAAACGTGCTTACGCCCTCCAGGAACTGGATGACGACCTCCCTCGCGGCCTCGGCGGCACTGTCCAGGTGCTCCAGCCACAGCTCCAGCTCCCTCCAGGTGTGCTCGAACACCCCGGTGTCGCGCAGGATCTATGAGAGAGCAGAGCCAGGTGGAGGGCAGGGTGCAACCTGTGTGCCGTGGGTGCTGATGCACGGTGACGACGCTCTGGCACCACCGAGACCCAGGGAACACACGACAGATTCCAAACCCATCACGGCAACCCCCGCCTTGCAGGGCTCCCACAGAAGGGCCAGAGGAGTTGCCTGGCTGGCCTCGGAGGTGCAACTGAGCTCACACCCGCGGGGCTGCCAGGGCTCTGAGGCGCACCAGGGGTGTAAGACAGCCCCCCAAGTCAAGCTTCACTCCAGATGCCATTCTTTCAAACTGAAACTGCTGTTGTTGAGGAAAATGAGGACGAAGAGTCATGATGACTGCTCTACTCAAGGCACCGTGATCGTGTCACCTGCTTCTCAGTCCTTCTCTGTGTTTCCCAAGTAAGGACACGGAAGAGACCCTGCTGCCACCTAGACGTTGGGTTTCCTTTGCGGAGCTGCCCCCACGCAACAGCCCCACCTCCAGCCTGTACAGAGGTGCCAAGATGACGCGCCACCCCAACAGGGCACTGCCAGTTCAGACCTGGGTCAGGAGGCACCCGTGTCTCCGCAGGCGAGCTGCTGTCGCCACTGCGCATGCGCGTCCCTGACTCTGGGCCTGCGGGTCCTTCGGCACACAGCGCACAGCAGAGAGCGCCAAGGCGCCTGATCACACCCATCTATCAACGTGCAGTTAGAAAACAAGCCACAGCTGCCAGTGAGCCAGTTCTAACTCGCGACCACCCTGTGTCGGTCAGAACAGAACTGGGCTCCATGAGATTTTCAGCAGCTGACAGCAATGGGCTGGTGATCTCCTGAGAGGCAGTCGCCAGGCCCTTCTTCCGAGGTCCCTGTGGGTGCAGGTGAACTGCCAACCAGTCAGTAGCCAAGCCCTCAGCTGGAGGAACCACCAGCAGCTTCCGCCTGCAGCCAGTGATGACAGAACCACGCTGGCACTAAGCATACACCGGCACTGCCTGTAAAGACACGGCAGCCCATGGAGGTCAAGGCCAAGACATTCATTTCTCCAGTGCTCAGGTGAGGAGATTCCAGGGCAGCAGGACTGTCAGCACTTCAAAAAATGTCAGAACACTGCACCCAGCATAGTCTGTGCTGTCCTGAGACACCTGCTGCACAGCAGAAACAGGGAACCCGACTTCTGGCGGCGCCAGGAAGACCAGAGCTACGTTGTCCCCAGACCTGCGGCAGCTCCAGTGAGACCTGAGCTACTGCATTCCCAGGTTCTGGACTGCTTGGTCTCTTCAGCGGCTTTGACCAGATCCTGAGCCATGGACAGGTGCGGTCAAAGAGGCTGAAGGCCCTGGGGAAGGTGCAAATCTGGAGATGAGTGGAGAGGCAGAGCCCGCCGAACAGCTGCCCGGGAGGGCTGGGGACCCAGGACCTAGTGAGCCCACGAAGTGCCCAACACCTTCTGTTACTTCACTGCATGCCGTCTTCTCTGCGACCAGAAGGCTGAATTAGCCCCTTCCACCAGGGAAAGCTATGCTGAGAGAGACCCCGCAACCTGCCCAGCACCACTCAGGGTGTGGGAGAGCCCAAATCCGGGTCTAGGAACAGGCCCTCAGAGTCCGTGTTCTCGCCACTGCACCACACTGCCTCTCAGGAACAGCAGCCAAGTTTAAGACACGTCAATTAATCTGCTGTAACCTCTATTTTTAAATTACAACAGTCCGAATACATGCTCAAGTCAGCAACTGTTTACCAAGCACCTACTCAAAGATCATGTGTGCAAAACACTTCCCAGGGTGAGAGACCCACAGCAGGCACTCACCTTCATGATCAGAAGTTTGGTGGATGACTTGAGCTGCATGTGGCCACTCGTCACAAACATTTTCATCAACAGGTAAAACACGGATCTTTCCCCTCCAGTGATTTCAGCATCTGGGCCCTCCTAATGTTTAAACAATACAATGTTAGAGAAGGACTAGATTCTGACTGACGGCAACCCTACAGGGCGGAGTGGAAATGCCCCACAGGATTTCCCGGGAGTGGCTCGTGGATTCAAACTGCCAGGCTTTTGGTTAGCAGCTGACATGCCACCAGGGCTCCCCCAGGACGCCGCCGTACTATGACCAATTTACCCTCGTAAAGAGGCCTCTGGACACACTTCTCAGAGAGGCACACAAAGCTGCAGACCCGACCCCAAGTTCACCTGTCTGCTTTACTGCAGGGTCCCTGCATGAGAAGACCCAAAGCACTGTACAGCCATGGGGCTGATGGCCCAGCAGGCCAAGCTGACAGTTGTCATCTTACAAGACGGGGGACAGGACAGGACCGTTACAGTAACGTTCCTTCACAGGAAGAGGCCTTCTGTCCCCAGGGGTGCACACAGTTGACACACCCAGCTGCTAACCCCAGGACGGGCAGTTCAAACCCACTCCGAGGTATCTCAGAAGACAGACCTGGCAGTCTACTTCCAAAAAGTCAGCTACTGAAAATTCTCTGGAGCACCGTTCCACTCAGACACACACAGGGTGGCCTTAAGCAGGAGTCAACTTGATGACAACAGCAAGTGATTACCACTTTGCTTTGCTCTTGTGGCAAAAACACAACATCCACCAACACAATTTTCACATTTGTAACTCCATGACACCGATGACATTTTTCACGGGGTGCCACTATCACAGGCACAGAGAGGCCCTGGGTTGTGAAGGCCCAATCCACACACAACCTGTTGGGAAGCAGCCTCCATAAAGCTGATTACAGTCCAACTTCCGAGACACATGTAATAACGGGTCATGACGACAGACTGGGGGTACTGTGTGACGTCATCAGTGTGTCACACGTTAGAGGTTTCAGCGCATCTGGAAGTCACCCTTTAATGGTTTCAGGCGCAGCAAGGCGCACTACACACCACACATCAAGACACACACTCGACCAGCAGGCGTCAGATATGAACCACACCTCACTGTTCTGGCTCAAGTACAGATACACCTTAACAACAGACTCCGGAAAGGAACTCATTCAGAAGCCAGGGACAGCTGGCTCCTCACCTGAACTGCCCACCACCAGTAACATCCACTCAGTGCCCCCCAAACAAGGTCTCCCTGTTTCTTTCTCTCCCCGTCATAATTATTAACAGATTAAGTCCTGCTTTATTAACATCCCGGAGGCAGGACTTACAACACATAGGATAACCATGTCAGATTACAAACGGGCAGATAATCACACAACCCTGGAGACTGTGGCCCAGCCAAACTCATACCTCACTTGAGGGAACAGAACCCAGTCTGTGACACTCCCTGTATCCGATAGCACCACACTCTCAAAAAAGGCCCACTAACTAGCCCGCACGGGTCCACTGTGACTGGCTGACTCTGACACTGTGGCAAAGCAGAACTGTGCCCCATGGGGTTTCCAGAGGCTGGTTCTCAACAGGAGATCAGCAGGCCTTTCTTCCAAGGCACTCCTGGGTAGGCCCCTCGGCAGCTGAGCGCACTGGCCATTGGAACCCTGGGGGCTCCAGAGACACACTAAGTAAACACCTGACGTGTTACAAAGGTGAACTATCTGCAGGCCTCCTAGTTCACCACTCAGGTCTCTCCTCTGTCCCTTAGCAATATCAGAGGTCTAATGCACTCAGAAATTCCCAGGCCCAAGACCCAGCAAGCCCAGCAGAGTAGCCAAGGACAACCTACCTGTGCCTTCAGCCATAGGAACTTGCTAGCGGGCAGCTCCAGGGCCACCTTCAGGATGTGGTACTGTAGTACGGGGGGGACCTCATCATGAGGGCCCTGCTCTGAGATGACACCTGGGGATGAAAACAGGAAAGCCAACAAAGTCACATGCAGACAAGCACCCCCGCAACGGCTGCTGCTGGCCCAAAAGACCTCGTAAGAACTCCACTCTAAAAATCCCAAGGTGGGACACCCCAGAACCCAGCTGCACACAGACAGCCATGCCAAACGCCATGCATGTGTTTCTCAGCCAACACACCTCCCTGCTCAAGACCGAAGCCGAGCGGACTGGACACGACTAGACCAGACCAGCTGCCGCTAGGGAGATCCTGCCTCACAGGGACACCGTGTGTGCCGAGCACATCTGCTCCACAGCACTGTCAGTGGCTGTGACCTTTCAGATGTAGACCCCCTGGCCTTTCTGCCGAGGTGCCTGAGTGGGTTAAGACAGCCAGCCTTCAGTTAGTCATCAAGGACTCAACCATTTGTGCCACCCAAGGAGGCTCTCTCGGGGCCCACCCAAAGCCTTCAATACACAGCCCACCCAAGAAGGCCCTCTCGGGGCCCACCCAAAGCCTTCAATACACAGTCCACCAGAGGAGGCTCTCTCGGGGCCCACCCAAAGCCTTCAATACACAGCCCACCCAAGAAGGCCCTCTCGGGGCCCACCCAAAGCCTTCAATATACAGCCCACCCAAGGAGGCTCTCTCGGGGCCCACCCAAAGCCTTCAATACACAGCCCACCCAAGAAGGCCCTCTCGGGGCCCACCCAAGGCCTTCAATACACAACCCACCCAAGGAGGCTCTCTCGGGGCCCACCCAAAGCCTTCAGTACAGAGCCCACCCAAAGAGGCCCTCTCGGGGTCCACCCAAAGCCTTCAATACAAAGCCCACCTAAGAAGGCCCTCTCAGGGTCCACCCAAAGCCCTCAATGCAGAGCCCAAACTCCACTTGCTGGGAAGCAGGTCCCTGTCCAGAGTCCACAACAATCTCCTCCGAACACAGCCTCTCCTTAGTATTATCCCCACTGTGCCTTTCTCCCAGAAAGCAGCAAGTGTGCATGGAAGCCACAGTCCCCTGCACTGCAAGCTGAGTCCTCACCCCTGGTCTGACCTCTAGATTGTGTCTGTGTGGGGAGGGCACACTCAGTGCAAACGCACCCCCTCTGCCTAGTTCCATTCTAGCAAACACCATGTGCTCCCAAAAGGAGAGCCTTCCACCTTCGGACAATTAAAACATCAATTCTGGCTTTTGGAAAGCACTGTGTCGATGACGTGTGTAGCTTCCAGGAACAACCTTTTCGTGAGTGACTGTCCACAGGCCCAGACATGACGTCATTTCTTAAAGCATCACCATTGGGAGCACCGCCAGGCAAGCCCGATGTCACTCTGACATGATGCAGTCTGAAGCCGGCTCGGTAGGTGAGTGTGAGTTTAGTGGGGTGAAGTGCCTCTGTGAGCTACGGGCCCCTGCTTCTGCTCCACCCTCCACCCCGAACCCCAGCTCCTCTGGTTGGGCTGATCTGTGGCCAGGCCACAGTACGTCCCTCAGGCCAGACTGGCAGGCTGAGATCACTGCAGGGAGCCTAGCTGGCTGACACAGCATGGTCAGTTGTCACGGTGAGCCCACGTGCGTGCAAGTCAAGCTGTGTTCCGCGGGCTGACACCAGGCTGGAACCTCTGCCAGCAGCCAGCCAGGCCTTCCTTCCAAAGCCCCTCTGGATGGGCACGTACCAACCTTCTGATTAGCAGTTTACCATCTGTGCCACCCAGGGACTCCTCTTAAAAACACGAATCCACAGAAAAATAGCCAGGCAGGCGGATCCTGGATGCGCACAACCCGCCCCCGGCAGCGCCGGCCCTTGGCCCGGGGCTCGGAGCTGTTAGGTCAGGACTGCCTTCTGTCCGAGCAGCAGGCATGACAGAGGGGGGGAGCATCCCCCGAGACACACCTTTTAGGAGCTTGCTGAAGTCGAAGTTGTACTGCATCACCATGTGGGGGACCACCTTCTGGTAGAGGCAGATGACCTGCAGCAGGATGGCTTTCAATATGAGGGTTTCTGGGTCATCTGGGCCAAGATAAAACATCAGACAATCTGTTAGGAAATACACCTGTTCCTCTTCTTCTGCCAGCCACCAGTAAGCAGGCGAGCTGCACGCGAGACCACACTGCAATAAACCAGAGGCTGTAACCCCAGGCTGGTCACTGACGCCTGCACACTGGTTCCAGGGCACCAATGTTAACGTGGTTACACACAGCTATGAGCAAACTGCCTGGCTTTTGGTCCTATCTCCTGCTGTGACCTTGAAATGTGGTAAAAAAAAAAAAAAAAAAAGAGGTACACCCAAACTGCCTGCACTCCAATCCCCACCTCAAAGCAGGACCTTGGGCAGGCACCTTGTTTCTGCACTTAGCACTGCCACCTGAAGAGAGGGGACAGCAGCAGTGGCTACTCTCACACGCTTGTCATAGGGTTGGATGACAGGACACATGAGGCACGGAGCTGACAGCTGGGCTGGTGACAAGGTTCAAGTCGGTATCTGCACTTCACAGTGAGGGGAAATGTGTAAGCCACCTCCGTGTTGTAGACCAAAGACAGGCCAAGCACTAAGGCCCGAACGTGACGTACTCGTTCTGGGCACAACAGGGACACAGTATTGGGATACATTTCTGACATGAAATAAAATGCAAGCTACTGATTCCATGCTAATCCCTCCCCTAAGAACAGCAGGTCCCTGTTACAAACTGAACTGTGACCCCTATGTTACGTGTCAACTAGGCTAGGCCTTGAGTCCCAGTATCTATGATTGCTGCCATTCTGTGGTAGGCTATAAACCCTAGCCTCCGTGTCTCTGGTTAGGGTGTAATTTGGGAGTGAGCTGTCTTACGTTAATGAAGAATTCCCAGTTCATGTTAATGAGGAGTGACACTCTTACTCAGGTCACAGCCCGGGTCAGACATGAGGGCAGCTTCCCTGGGGTGTGGCCCGCAACTCCTTTTATCTTATGAGAAAAAAGAGGGAAGTAGGCAGAGCGAAAGGAACCTCCTACCACCGAGAAAGAGGAGCCAGGAGCAGTGTGTCCTTTGGACCTGGGGATCCTGCGTGGAGAACCCCCTAGACCGGGGAGGACTGATGTCAAGACACACAGAGCCGAGGAACACCGGACCCAAGCTGTTGACAGGAGATAGGACCCTGCTCAACGCTGACAGAGAGACAAGGTCTTTCCCTAGAGCTGGCGCCCTGTTTGTGAACTTCCAGCCTCCCAGACCGTGAGAGATTAAATTTGTTAAAATCAACTAGATGGCTAAGGCAGTTCCCAAGCAAAAAAGGGCACAGGACGCCTTCTGAGCCAGAGAGGCCTCTGGACCAACACAGCTAAGGACCTGTAGACGGCAGCTGTGTGGGGCTGCCTGTGTCAGCCCTGTCTCTCCGGCACACGGCTGCTGCCCCTAAGGCCCTCACCGCTCTGGAGAACAGCACCGACGGCTGGAGTCGTCTCATCCTTCTTTCCTTTCTCATCATCCTGCTTGGTCTCTTGTTTTCTAAGCGACTGCCAAACCCACACGATAGTGTTCAGGTCTGGTAAAGTCTAAAAGGGAAAACAAGGGTACAAAAAAATCAGTCACATGAAATAACAAAGAGAAGCAAGTGAACTGAACCCATGCTGACGAGACGCGGAAACTGGGGTAGAGGCCGGAGTATGCACATCTGATGTTGCTCCTGCCCATAAACCATTACTGAGGGCAGCTCTTTGGACAGGAGTGGATTAGACTCAGTGACACAGAGTGACCACATCGTGTGCACACTTTACGGTTCTACACATCTACACAATGTCATCCTGCTGGGCTCTTTCTAGAGGCTAGAGGGGAGTGGAGAGAGTAGAGAGGAGGGCACAAGAGACTGTCAAGGAATATGACATGTACAGAACAGAAAGGAGGAGTGTGCTGTCACCGTGCAAGGAGAGCAGTAGGAGCTGCACATCGGTGGGCACGTGAATTTAAACTGGATTGTACACTTTCACTCAATCACAACAAACAGACATTGAAAAAAATACAAAAAAAAGAAGTATGAGTATCTGAGAGTGAGGGCAAGGGCTCGTGTGTGAAAAAGTCTGAGTGTAAATGAGTGTAAAATGTCTGAATGTACAGTTTTGGTGACAGCATGTGAGCACGAAAAAGCCTGTTTGTGAGAATCAGTATGAGAAAGTCTGTGTGAGACTGTGTGTGAGAGGGATATGTGTGTGAGAATGTGAGTGTGAGAGACAGCCTGTGTGAGAGGGCTGCGTGGGGAGGAGAAAGCCTCTGAGAATGTGTGAGTGTGCGAGACAGCCTTGAGACTGGGTGTGTACCAAGTCTGTGTGAAGAACACTGCATGAGTATGTGGCTGAAAGACTGTGCGACGGTCAAAGTGTGTATATAAAACAGTGTGCAAGAAGGTCTCAGTGGGAGTCGAGCATGTGTGTGAGAAAGTCTGCGTGTCTGAATGCGTATGATTGCAGGGGGAGAGGGAGCAACAATATGTGTGAAGAAAAAAAACGAGATGATAAGCGGGAACAAGCCCACATCCTCTGCAGGCTGTTTCACCATCTAATACAATTTCTACAACTGGACACAAGGATTTGGTGAAAGACACAAACTGACATTTAACACAAACAGTGCAAAAACACTGAAAACAAAGAAATACTTCCCAGTGATGTGCTAAACACACATGGTAGTGCAGTGGTTAGTGCTCTGCTGCTAGTCAAAACATCAGGGGAACGAACCTACAACTGCTCTGCGTAAAAGATGTGGCACTCTGTGTACGTAAATATGACAGCCTGGGAAACCCCGTGACAAGGCCATTCTACTCTGTCCTACAAGGTCACCACCAGCTGGACAGCACAACACCCTGAGAGACACTTCCAGGGCAGCTGGCCAGCTTGCAGAAGACAGGTCCTTTGTTCCCCAGCAAAGCCTATGTGTGGATGGTGGGGTCTGCAGGTGGCAGGGAGGACACATCGGTGGCACCCAGCCACACAGGAGGTCCCAGGAACACTAGAGTCCTCCATTCTGTCTCCAAAGGAGAACAGGTGGATCTCTGACACTCATCTTTTGTCAGAGGACTTTTGGGTCCTGTAACCCTAAGCACTATGTTTGTGAGTGGATCTTCATCACCCACGTGGCCACACCTGCTAGCCTTTCCAATCCTGTGCCTCCAGGATCACCTCACATGGCACGTACCCTCTGTGCTCCCAGCCAGGTGAACTTGTCTGTGAAAGCGGCAAGACAGTCACAGGAACTCCTCCAGAAGGACATGTGCCCTGGTGTCCGTGCTTACCTTGCTCAGGGCTTCTCGGAAGAGCCGCACGAAGTCCTCCATCATCTCCGGCGTGTACACAGCTGGCTCCTGCCACAGCTCCTTACTCAGGCAGTGGTTGACAGTCTTCAACGCTCTCTTGAGAATGCCACAGAGAAGCGACAAAGCTGTGTGCTTCACTGATCTGCTGTCCAACTGGAAAAGAAAAGTAAAATGCACTGTCTTCAGGGTGCACAGGGAGACACAGCTCTGGGAGCGACGCCTCTGGAGTCACTGATAGGGCAGCCACAGTTGGTCTCTGTCCTCAGGGAGAAGAGGCCACCTGAGGGCCTGTCCTCGGGCGTCCTCCAGGTCTGACTTTAGCTGTTGCTGGGCAAGTGGCTAACAGAATCCCAGTGTGTTTCTGTGACCTGCCTGTGTTGAGCAGGCCTCTAACAACCCCTCAGCCAGGACAGCTTACCTGACGAACAGCCTAAGGCCCCGCCAGAACCTCGCCTGAGAACCACACTGCTGTCCAGGGGAGTCCCACTCGGAACATACACAGACCCTGGGAACAGCACTCAGCTTTCAGGTGGTGAGATGACATGAAAGTCCATCAGGGCTTTAGTAGAAACAGTCACCTCAGGCTCAGCTGGTGACACCCAGGGCTCCCTGCTGACGTCCAGAACCACAACGGGATGCATCCAAGTGCTCACTCACTGAAGACACACCACACAAGGCTGAGACTCAGGCCATGAGCTGACAGGGAGGAACCCGGGCTGCCAGCCGACGGGGACCCTGCAGTCCACGAATCTGCACCCTGCACCCCTCTGGGAACCCGGCCTCCCTCTAGCAGGTACAGCCTTGACCCTACTCCCTTACACCACAGAGGACAGGTCCGCCACGCCAGTTTCAGCCCTGCCCTACTGCAAACTCAACAAATGAGGTTTATATAAACACCACTGCTCTGTAACTGAACCCACCTGCTTCCCGGAACCCCTTCTCCCACTTTGAGGAAAGCCAGAGTCCCTGTGCTGTGACTGAACCCACCTGCTTCCCCAGAACCCCTTCTCCCGTCCTAAGGAAAGCCCGAGTCCCCGGGCCATGCCAACAGCTGGTGTGCACACTCAGCGGCTAACCGCAAAGCTGAGGTCCCCGTCCACACAGAGGCCCATTGCAAGAAAGGCCTGGCAACCACCCTTCACAAAAACCAGCCACTGAAATCTGGGTACAGCAGTTTCACAATCACACATGACTGAAAACCGTGTACAGCAGTTTCACACTGATGCATGTGGGACTGCTGCATGTTAGCTGCACCCATGGTAACCGGCACTGACAGGCAGGACCAGAGCCTCACAGGGACCCACAGGCTCAGGCTCCACGCTGGGGCAAGTACATCAATGTGCAGGCAGCTGCTCTCTGGAAGAAACATGCCTCCAGCTTCCAGGTGTTCATCCAGGTCAGGGGGCACGGTTCCTCACGGAGCTATCTAAAGTGAAGCCACTTAACCCCCACTGGAGCCGCAGAGGCCCAGACGAGTGGCCTTGGTTACTCACAGAGCTATTTAAACCTGTCCTGGGGGTTACAGAGGTCCATGTGTGGGGACCCAGTTACTCGTGAAGCTGTGTGAGCTGCGGTCCCCATCTCAGAAGCCACAGCACAGGTGAGTGAAAACGCTCCCTGATGAAGTCATTTAAACTGTGCTCCCTGTCCCAGGGCCCACAGAGGCCCAGGTGAGTGGACATGATCCCTTTGGTGCTGTTTAGACTAAAATCCCAGCTCTGGGAGCCGCAGAGGCCCAGCCGAGTGCACATGGTTACTGACGGCCTTATTTAAAGTACATCATCCTGGTCTCACAAGCTGCAGAGGCCTAGGTGAGCGGACGAACTCCTGACACTATGGCCCCGGCCCTGTAGACACAGAAACTCCCCAACCACGCAGGAGCCAGTACACCCAGGCCAGCATTCTCAGGAGAACCCCACGGCAGAGTGGGCACACCCAGAGAAAGTTCCAGAAGTGGGAGAGTCCATGCACTTACATTGAGTGCCTGGGTGAACATGCTCTTACTGCAGACCGGGGGCACTGTGGTCACCATCACCATCGGGAGCAGGCGCGCCAAGGGGACAAACTCCCGGGTCTGAAATGCCCGGGAAATCTCTGGCTGGGCCTCGTAGATCTAGGGGGGGAAGAAAAGAGGGAGTCAGCACCAGAGGAGAGCTTTAGGTAACGGGCAGAGAAGTCAACGAAACAGTTACAGAGACAGAAGTCTGGGACTGCCACAAGGAAGGGGTCTGGAAGATCGGCTAGAAAATCCACTTGTTAAAGACAAGCCAGGTCACGGAATGGCCACTACAGGGCAAGTGACCATCAGAGCTGACCCTGGCCGTTAGTCTGGGGGCCTCTTCAAACCCAGGATAGCAGATAAGCCACTGACAGTAGTATGACACGTCCCGTGCTGCACTGGACAGGCACTGACAAACCCAGTCACCTTCTCAAAGCTCCTAGCCACTCTGTATCGGGAACTTAGGTGGCATAGTGGTTACATGCCACTCTGCGAAACCAAAAGGTCAGCAGTTCAAATCCGCCAGGTGCTCTTTGGAATCTCTATGGAGCAGTTCTATTCCATCCTATGGGGTCTCTGAGTCAGAATCGACTCAACTGCACTGTCTTTGTGGTGAGAACTACGCTTCAGAGGTAGCAATGTCTCACATTAACAAATGGAAATCTTTATGGGTGACAAAACTAAGACTCCACAAGATTACCTAAGCTCCCAAGGGCCACACAGCTAGTCAACAACCAAGGGAGGACTCAAACCCTGGCCTGCGAAGATCACATGCCTGGTCCCATGCAGCTGGGAGCTCCTGGTGGCAGCTGCCAGGCACAGGCGACTTCAGCAAAGTGAGAGGTGCATCTCCTCACCCCAGAATACACACAGGACTGCACACAGCAGGCTCTCAAGAAAACGCCACTGAATGCATGAGCAGAAGCTGGTCTCACAGACACCCCCAGACTGCGGTACACGACAGCCACCTGAGGGACTTCACCACTAAACCCACTGCCACCACCATCAATTCCAGCTCACAGCACCACTGCAGGACACAGCAGAGGTGTCCTGGAGGAGTTCCAAGGCTGTCACCCTTATAAAGCAGACAGCCACTTCCGTCTCCATGGGGTAGCTGGCAGGTCTGAACAGACCGGAGCACTTACCCACTGCACCCCTGGGCTCCATCTCATCCCTCCCAGCCCCCACCACCCCTGCCAAACACACCAACTGCAAAAACCAAACCCATCCCCGCTGAGTCAATGCCAACTCACAGCCGCCCTACAGGACAGAGTGCAACTGCATGGGGTTTCCTAGGGGTGCCTGCTGGGGCCCACTGCAGACCCTCTACTAGGAAGCTGTAGCTCTTCCATAAATTGGGCAGAAAAAAGTTTAACTGGGCTCAATATTAAGGCATTACCAAAAAAAAAAAAATACTGCCATCATGTGGATTCCGACTCACAGTGACCCCCCAGGACAGAGAAGAACTGCCCCACAGGGCTCCCAAGGGGAGGCTGACGTCGCGTCATCAGCCTGAGTTGCTCAACGCTGCACCTGCTGGGCTGTGAGCCACGCACTGCTGCTGAGAAGTGTACGCAGATGTCTCCACGGGTGGCTGAGGGGTGCTGACATGTGACCAGGAGGAAACGGATGCACAGCTCCATAAACAGACCCACTCAGGACTCCAGCAGATTTCAAGGTGTGCAAAGTTACGGGAAATACAGCAACCTTCAAAAACTATCCTACCACTGAGACGTCTCACTAATTATGACCCAAAGGAGCAAAGACTCAATTCTTCACTGCCAGCAAAACCTGGATAAAGACAAAATTGGGTCAACAGACTCAAAAGGCACAGAGCTCCAAGCTGAGCTCAGTGAAAAGCAGGACTGCTGTGCCCGGGGAGAGAGGGCATCTGCTTTATCCACACTAGGCGCTCAGAGACCCGCCGACAGGGATCACGGTGCCTCGCCTCACAGTTCTGGACATCCCCTTATCTTCCCCAGCTCCCAGGCCTCAGACCACACGTCCACGTGTTTCACCTTGTTGAGGAGTTTGATGTTATTTAACCAGGCTGACTTCACCCTCGGGACGAAGGAGAACGTCACTTCCTTGAAATACTTGTTCAGTAAGTCAGGGCACACGCGAAGGACACTGGCTACAAGTTGTGCCACCAGCTCGTCTTCTGTGGCCGTCTTCAGACTCAACAGGAAGTGCAGGAGGGTCAGGTTTCCGCCTCTGTTACAGAAGGAGAGAGAAGAGCGTGAGCACGAGTGTTGGTCTAAAACACGCACAACAACAAAGAAACACACAGCCTGGGGCGCAGAAGCTGGAACTCCCCGTGGTGCCATGGTGAAGCGCTACAGCTGCGACCCCAAAGGTCTGCAGCTCAAATCCACTGGGCACTCCGCAGAAGCCCTGTGTGGCGGTCTGTCTACAGGGCCACAACGAGTCAGAACTGGCTTGACGGCAGTGGGCCTGGTTCTTGGTTTGGGGTGCACAAAAGGGTCACACGCTACCCTCCAGAAGAGTGGTGTCACGGATTGAATTCTGTCCCCTCAAAACAGGTGTAGCCATGTGGCTGGGCCCGGATTCCCTGTATTCTGTGATTGTCCTCCATTTGGTGGTTTTCCACCCAATGCTGTATGTTAAAGGATTAGTGTGGGGCTGTCAATCCCTTCACAAGATCACCTCCCTGCTCTGCGGTAAAGGGCATTTCCCTGGAGGATGGCTTGCCCCACCCTTAATCCTTTCAGTGTGCAAGAGGTAAAAGGCAACGGAAGCATCAAGAAAGCAGCACCGGGAGAAGAGCGCATCCTTCGGACCTGAGGTTCCTGCGCCAAGATGCTCCCAGGACAGAGACTGACACAGTACCAGACTTTCCTACACAGCCAAAAAGGGGCGAGGCTTCCCCTGGAGTAGACACCCTGAATGTGGACCTGTAGCCTACCAGACTGCGTAAGAAGAAACTTTCCTTTGTTCAAGCTGTCCCCTCTGTGGTATTTCTGCTAGAGCGGCCCTCGCTGACCCAAACAAGAGGGATCCGCAGGGCATTGTCAGGACGGCCAACAGCTCGTGATGACACCCCCACCACTCTCCTGATCCACAGCCTCCCAGGACGCAGGAGTGACACGGCCAAAGGTCACATGACTTCTGGTGGATGTTCTGGCCACGGTGTTTTCTGTTGTAGCGGGAAGGTGTGCCCACCACAGAAACCGAATGGACCACACAACCTCATAAAATAATCACCGCTGTTCTTACCAGGGGGTTACTGACTCAGTCCTCATGGACAGCGACCTCACATCTAAGAGGACAAAGCACTGCCCAGTCCTGCGCCAATGTCCGCTACACTCGAGGCCATCTTCGCCGCCACTGTGACAGTCCATCTTGCTGAGGGTCTACCTCTTCCTCGCTGACCCTCTGCCTTACCAGGCCATGGTGTCCTTCCCCAGGGACTGCTCGCTCCTGATGACAGGTCCAAAGTATGGGAGGTGAACTTTCCCCATCCCTGCTTCTATGGCGCACTCTAGCTGTACTTCTTCCCAGACAGATGTGGTCGCTCTTCCGACAGTCCGTGGTCCAGTCAACATTCTTCACCAACACCACAATTCGAAGACACCCCTTCTTTGTCGTCTTTATTCACTGTTCAGCCTTCTTCACATGCACACAAGCTGAGTGACACACCTCAGCTTGGGTCGGGTGTGTCTCAGTTACCAAAGGACTGCTGGTTTCCAACGCTTCCCAGAGGCCTTTTGCAGCAGACAGGCCCAGTGCGGCATGTTCTACGGAAGTCCTGACTGCTGCACCCACGGGCCCTGACCGCGGATCCAAGTGAGATGAAATCCTTCACAGTCTTTTCTCTTTTCAGTGTGATGCCCCTTACTGGTCCAGTTGTTGAGGACTTTCGCTTCCTTTGGGTTACGTACAATCCACACTGAAGGCTGGGGTTTCTGATCTTCACCAGGAAATGCGTCAAGTCCTCTTCCTTTTCTGAAAGCAGGGCTGGGGCAACTGCCTGTTGCAGGTTGTTCATGAGCCTCCAACCCTGATGCCAACTTCGTCCCCACACAGCCCAGCTTCTCCAATCACTCCCTCAGCACACAGACCCAATGAAGTGAGGGGTCAGTCCACAGCCCTGATGCACAGCTCTCCTGATTTACACCACGCAGTGTCCCCCTGTCCTGCTCCAACAACTGTTCCCCGGTCTCTGTACAGCCTCTGCATGAGCACAGTGAAGAATTCTAGAATGTCCACTCTTCTCAATGTTATCTCTAGTTTATGAAGACGCACCCAGTCAAATGCCTCTGTGCAGTCAATAAAACACAGGTGAATGCCTCTCTCATATTCTCTGCTCTCAGCCAGGATCCATCTGACATCACAAGCAAACTGCATAAACGCCTGCTACGACATTTCACCAGAGAAATGAACCCATTCTTCCTGATGAGAGAAAAGCTACACTATCACCAAAACACAGCAAAAAGAAACAGTAATGTAACAGATCAAGTTATACTAATCTCAGCATGAAGATATGTCCAGAGACACAATTCCCTCTGTGTTAGCCGTTCTGAAGAAGGCACTTCCCAACCGCTTGGGACCAGAAGGGAACTCTAACACTCTGTAGCCTAAAGAGTTAAACATCAGGTACCCAAGGAGGTTCTGAAGGAGACAGTCATTCACAGCGGCCACAAAATGTGCCCATTATCTTTACTGTCAAATGAGGAAACAGAAGTAATGAACAACAGATCTAACACTCAAAACCTAACACTGAGACGGGGACCCTTGTGACGCAGAGGTTAGGTGTCACGTCTGCTCACCCTGAGGTCGGCAGTTTGAATCTGCCAGGGGCTCCTTGGAAATTCTAAAGGGCAGTTCTCCTCTGACCTCCAGGGTTGCTCAGGGTCACTAGGCGTCAGAATCGACTCAACAGCAGTGGGTTTTTGGTTTGACATAGAAATGTATTGCAGTTACAGGACTACAGAGTCTAAAACAATATAATCTAACCTGTACTTTGTTTCTTACTGATAAAACGTTGTTACAGTTGTAGAATATGAAATAAAAGACAAAAACTGGATTATGACATTCTAATCTGTCAGCAGGAAGGTCTCGTGGCGCATGGTTAAGCGCTCGGCCATTAACTGAAGTGTCAGCAGCTGGAATCCACCAGCCAGTCCCTGAAAACCAGTTCTCCTGTCCTAGAGGGTCACGATGAGTTGGAAATGACTTGGTGACCATAGGCCTGGGCTGTTTGCAATGCATCTGCAAAGCAGGGAAGACGGTGAAGTGTCTCAGAACACATGCCTTGGAAGATTTCCTGGATTCAAGCCTGTGTGCCACCAGTCACCAGAGTACGTTACTGGACCTCTCTGGGCACTGTTTCATCAGCAGCCAATGGCAGTAAGTGGCACCCACCTCAGGACTGCAGGGTGGCCAGCTCAGACCCTCCCCTCTCCCGGAAAGCTGGTGACAGACTTCCCTTCAGCTGCAGGTGGCACGCCTGTGAGCAGAGAAACACGCAGTGCCTCCCTGGGTGAGAGCTCTCACCCACATGTCTAAATCAACGCTGCCCTGAGACCCTGGCCCCTGGGGGGACACAGTGAAGGAGAAGCTGTCTGGCCTGCAATTCCTCACCCATCAAATGAGCTGGATAACGTCTACAATCTGAGTTCTAACCTACTACAATTTCACTCTTTAACAGGATTTCCACCCGAACATTTCAGAACACATGCTGAGGATGTACAAGACTGTGACAAGTTACCTTCCGAAGGTCCCCAGTGAGGCATCGTAAAAATTGATCCCGTGCTTGAGTGAACAGCAGAGATCCATCAGGAAGTCATGGACCAGCTCTCTCACCATGGCCTTCCCGGCTTCTTCAGGAGGTGCCTGAGAGGGTGCAGAAAAATTCAACGACAACCCCAAACTCATTAACCTTACCAACAGCCACCAGGAAAAAACTGGACAATATCCCACTTCTAATGACAACTACAGGGCAATTGTGCTTTGTCCTATAGGGTCGCTATAAGATGAAACCAACTCTGTGGCAACTGGTTTGGGATTCTGGCTTTTAATGACAACCGAGAAAACATTTTAAACTAACATCTGGTATCACCCCCAAAAGCCAACACCACCAAACACACCGATTAAGATAAAAGCCTCTTCAGACAGGCGAGTTTAAACCTGTACTTTAAAACAGGCTTAAGATGACTTAACTTCTCTTACTGTCTTAAATAAAACCGGACATCTGAGATGACTTTTATTACATCCTGAGGTCCTGCTAACAGAGCATTTATGAACATGTGCAGAACAGGAGGACACAGGCAGGTCCTGGAGATAACACGGAGCCCAGCCACAAGCCCTGGAGAGGCCTGGAGTCTTCTCCACCCTGCCCAAGTCCAAGTGCAGAAGCACCTGGAGGAACAGGGTGGGGAATTCAAAGAAGCGGTGGCCTCAGGACGGCGTGGGCAAGTCACCGCTGTAATGCAGCCCTGGAGTACTCACTACCAAAGTGACTGTGGCTGTCAGCAGGCAAGGAAATGGCAGACCCCACATGCAGACAGGATTCTCAAGAAAAAGAATGAATCCTTGAAACTTGAAAAGTGTTTTATGAGAGACTGGAAACAAAAAAATAATAAAACCCACGGCCCTTGAGCTGATTCTGACTCGTGGCGACCCTGCGTGTTCCAGAGAGCTGAGCTCTACGGGGGTTCCTGACTGTAAGTGAAGCAGGATGGACACCTGCCAATCATGCACTGGGCACCCACATCACATACAGCGTGGGCCGCCCGAGGACCCAGCCCGCCTGTCCTGGGAGACACACAGCCAGATGCCCCTCAGGAGTGAGGATGCCAAGCCCAGGTCTCATGTACTTTACACACGTGGTCAGGAAGGGTCAGTCCCTGGAGAAGGATATCATGCTTGGTAAAGCAGACGGTCAGTGACAAAGGAAAGATGACATGGACTGACACAGCGGCTGCAACAACAGGTCCAAGTGCTAGCGACCACTGTGAGGACGGCGCGGAGCCGGGCAGCCTTTCCTCCTGTGGTGTCGGCCTGACACGGGACTGCTCTGAGTCCCAAGTCACCTTACGACAAGAGTCTCTCTCATTAGGAAAAAAAAAGTTAAAATCATGAGAAAAATCAAACGAAGAAAGTCACTGCATCGCGTGAGAATTCACAGGACCGCAGGCAAAGGAAAGGAACCACAGGGCATGTGACCAATGCAGACGCAGTGCCCAAGGCTTCGCTGCCCAGAGGGGCGGCCACACCACCGAGGGGTCGTCTGAAAGAGGAGCGCACCCTGACGCTGGCTGTGTCCACGTCTGTGATGCCCCTCCACGCGTAGAGAGATGCTATCTGGCTCAGCAGCTGTCCCGTGAAGAAGCGTACCTTCTGGGTCTTTGTGATGTTTTTGTTGTGAACCACCTGAAAAGGTGACAACCAAGTTCAAGGACTCCACTTACTTTTTAGGTGGAGTTCACTGGTTTTCCTCTCTGTAAAGGTCACATCTACAAATGTCAGAGAACTTGGCAAATGGAACAGAACAACATAACGAAACAACACTCACCCATCTTTCCACTATCCTTGCACACCGCCACCCCGCCACAGCGACCACTCTGGTCTATTTCCTCTCTGTAATCGGTTCATCTCTTTTTTTTCTTCCATCATTAAGACCGTATTTACACATGCTAAGCACCATGACCTTTCTCTACATCACTAGAAACTCCTTCAGAGCCTCGTTTGAGGACCAAGTGCCACTACATCCCAAGGGAAACTGTAATTAATGTCCATTCCCTTGCTTCTGACAGCTGGCTCCCCCCATCAAGCCACGGCCACCAGCCCTGCTCTGGAGCCTTGACCTGCATCTCTGAGGGCCTCACACAGGCTCCTGAGAGAATCGTAGCACCAGTTTCCAGGGCTACTCAAACCCAGGCCCCCAAAACCTCAGGGGACATGGGCCTCATCTGTCTCTAAGACATTCCCAGTGGTTACCTGTATCCCTTTAAAGCTGGGTTTCTTGACAACACTGGCCTCTGGGCCAGAACTCCTCGTCATGGGAGACCCTACACACTGCAGGGTAGTGAGCAGCACCCCTGACTTCCACCCACCAGATGCAACTGCACCTTCCAGTTTAGAAGACCATGAAGGCCTCCAGACACTGCCCAAGGAATCACGAGCAGCAAAATCAGCCTGTTAGTGACCATCTGAGTACCGCCAAGTCTCACAATGTCACGTTTACCAGTCATTTCTGTGAGCACTGCTAGCTAACGGCCTTTGGGATTTCATTACAGGAGGCCGCAGCGATTTTCTGACATTTAAAATGCTTCTGTAGAAAGACAAGGTTCCCTTCAGTAAGTTTTCAGATCTCTAAAAACTGCTCAGAAAAGACAGGACAGGCAACATGACACGACACACTTTGCTAAATACATACACGCAGTCTTATTTGCAAAGGACAGCTCAGACTACCGTACTGGCTTTCTGGGAGATGCTGGCCAGGCGCTCATCTCCTGCAGGGCACCACAGCGGCCCTGCCGGACCGTACACACCTGCTTTAGCAATTCTAACCTTTCAGGGCCCAGAGCTGCTCGTCACCGCAAATAAGTCTGGGCTTAAGAGACATCTCTCCAGTGAACTGGACGGCTGGAAAGCCATGCGATGAAGGGAGACAACATGTACCATGAGATGTAACAGTTCCAGAGTGCTGGAAAACTCGGATGGTTATCTTGTCACCCCCAAGAGAAAAGCAAAGACAGAAAACGAAGATTCCCAAACCTGTACCTTTGTCTTCAGGGTGGATAACACGAGACTGACGGTCGAAACCCTATCGTCCTTAATGCCCGAGCTGAAGATGCAGGGGATGAACTCTGGAAGCAAAGGTTGTCAGACATTAAACTCAAAAGTGGTCTGAGAATGAAAACAGGTGAGAGAAGATCACTGTGTGAGCAGTCCAACAAAGATGTTTCCTTTTTAAAGTTTTTTTTTTAATTACACGAGCTCACATTTCTTCTACGGAGGATAGTTACTAACACTGACGGCTGAGACAGTGACACTTTTGGAAAGTCCCTCGTCCCCTTCCTTCTGATCTACCCTGCTCCTCTTACCTCACAGGGCCCTGGTGGCCTAGTGGTGGGACCTCTGGCTGCCAACCATGAGGTTGGCAGTTCCAACCTACCAGCTGCTCCCTGGAATCCCTATGGGGCATTCTACCCCATCCTATAGGGTCGCCAGGCACCAGAACTGACCACAGTGGATGTGGTTGTGGGTTTTTTCCTGTGTTAAAGCAAAACTGACACCAGCTGATGAAAATCCTATGACAGTGTACTTCCACTTGTTCTCAAGTTCTCTGCACAGGCTTGCCTAAACCCCAAACCAAACCACTTGCCATGGAGTTGACTGACTCACAACAAGCCCCCATATCTGTGTGCTGCTCCATAGGGCTTTCCACAGCTGAGGTTCTGGAAGTGGAGCATGAGGCCTTCCTACCACGGTGCCTTTCGACAGACCCCAACCGCCAACCTTTTGGTCAGCAGCCAAGTGCACGACCACCTGCCCCAGACAGAGACTCCATGCTTGCTTAAAAACACCTTTAACAGTGCCCACCCAACACTGACTGGTGGTGGGATGTGCTGTTAGCTCACAGGAAAGAGCAAGGGCCCTACCAGATCTCTGCTCTCATCCCTGGTCATCTCCTTAGAGGCAGAGGTCAGACGTCACAGATCTGATGTCTCTCTCTAGATGTGCTATCCTGAAGAACGGCCACGATCCATCAGCAGTGTATACAATGGACCCCCAAATCACTGTCCTTTCATAAATGGCCAAAGGACCTGGGGAAATCTGAGGACATGACTGGCCCTTCTTCAAGGAGCAGCAAACGCTGCACTCGTCAGCAAGTAGGAAAACATCCGCCCACTGCGTATGCAAGGAGCCTGTCCTCCGTCATGGAGCTTTTGCAACAGTCCTGGGGCAGCCTGCACACACCAGCACCCACACCTCCCTTTCAGTGGCCTGGCAGACACCCACTGCAGGGAGCACAGGGCCGTCTGGTCCCCAGGTACTCTAAGCACCAGACTCTTCCTCTCAGCAGCTCCAAAGCCCCAGCCAGGAAATGGGCCCACCTTCCCACCTGGTGACACTGACTCTTCCTGAACACCTGCCACCTGGCAGACATGGCCTGTGTGTGCCTGGCACCCTTCTTACACACCTATGTGACACACACGGCCTCGGTGTATGCCTTGCACCCTTCCTGCATGATACACACGGCCTTGGTGTGTTGCCTTACGCCCTCACTACATACCTGCCACATGACAGAGACAGTCCAGGTGTACGCCTTTTATCTTAACAAAATGTGAGTGGCCCCAAGGGAGCCTGTCGTACCCAGGCTCACCACAGGGGAAGCCACTAGCAGGCGGTCACATGGGAATTTTCTGAAACCCTGTTTCTGCCCTTTTGTAATGCAGGGCAGAGGTACCAAGGAGGGCAGGTTACAACAGGAACCAGGCTGAGCGTGCATGTCCTGGGGCCACAGAGCCTCTGTCGGCACATCTCCTCTTGGGGACTGCCCGGCACTCCAGACGGCATAGCCGCGCTGCCGCTGCTCGCTGTAACTGGGACCTCAGAACCACAGGGACCTGAGCCCCCAAAGGGCCGCCTGCACTCTGATGCGTGGCAGCTGCATAGGCCGTGGGCTTCTCACCTGGAGGAAGTGCCTGCATGTGATTTTTCAAAACAACTTCAAAGGGAGGAGCCTAAGGGACAAAGGGATCACCGACCTTTCACCTCAAGCACTTGCACGATGGTGCTGTCATCGCCCGCAACCAGGAAGGAGAGGGCAAACTGGATATAGGCCAGCCGCACGTCAGGAGCGCCCTGGACGGAGAGGAGGCTGCATCAGTATACAGACGGGGCCCCTACCGGGCAGTGCCCACCCCAGTGCCAGTGTCACACAGGGCCTCCCAGACCCGCGTGCACCGGGACACGCGTCTTCAGGGTAAAGAAAGCCTTCTCTGCATCCCCCCCGCGTTTCCCACCATACTACACTGTCTTCTCCTCATGTCCTCACTTCATAAACACAGGCAGAGCAGTTCACGGTCCTCTTCCCCACTCAAACACCACTACATGGGCAACCCCCAGATCATGAACATCCAACTTACACACAAGCCACAGTTAAGAATCAACCCTGACGACACTCAGGACAGTAAAAACCCAAGGTACATACAACAGCTTATAGCGACAGCTGTGTGCTGTCTTGTGACAGACACCAGCGGCATCGTCACTGTTACCATCACCATTACAGCTGTTCCAGTGCATCCGTGAGTGATGTTTTTTACACATAGAGATAACTTTGTACTAAATACTACTGTAGATATGATGTTAGATATGCACTGACTCTGAGACAGTTCTGTTCCTTCCTGCATACACATATCTGCAGTTCACAAACCCCTCTGGTACACAGCACAAGATTCTCCACTTGCTGACATACCACCTACTCTACCACCTGTGCCCCTTGTCACAGACAATGGGAAGGTTGGTGCCACCTCCGGTGAGGCTCAGGTCGGTGTCTGGTCCTTACGTCACATACAAGCTATCCACTAGTACCAGAAACCACAGCACAGACGCCACTGTCATGAACCCCAACCTTGGCAATGCCAGGGTCATGGGACACACTGTGCTGCAGGCACTGGCCCCAGCCCAGGACCAGCGGCTAGCACCTTTGGGATGTCACCAGGGCCATCTGATCAGGTTTCCCTTTCAGTGACTTTCAGACAAACCACAGCACAGTCCCCTGACTTGCATCTAAGAACACTGTGGCATGCTGTCCTGTGGGTCTTGTGTCAGTGGCCTTGGGGCCAGCACACGTGTGCAGACGCACCGCTGCTCCAGACGAGACCTTCCTGAGTTCCCAGGGGCTCCAAAGGCACCCTGACTCACGGCCAGGACAGAAGCTAGCGCAAACACCCCTCGGTATCTGTGAGAGATTGGTTCTGGGACCCCGTGGACACCACACACTGTGGATGTTCAAATTCTTTCCCTGCCTGTCAGCGACATGCATCCTCTTCCAGACTTTCAGTTGTCTCTGGATGGCCTGCAATGCCTGGTAAACGTTCATGCCATGCAAACAGTTACCACGCAGCACCACATTGTTGAAGGAACCACAGCAGGACCGCAGGTGAACAGTGCTCAGACACCGCGTGCCGTAGAGGCCAGGAGCCTCGAGGCGACGGTGGAAGGCTGCACAGGAGCCACCCATCATCTCCCTCGTGTGGACGCCGCATGGTGCTCGGCAAACTCAAGTTCCGCCTTCTGGAATTTTCTTATTTTTCAAATACTTTCCACCTACAGTTGGTTGGATCTAGAGATGCTGGAACCACAGACAGGAGGGCTGACTGTACGGTGGAGACTACTGTCCTGAATGCTTGCGGACACCTGTGTCCCACTTCATGGCAGTGGCAGAGGTGGTGGTGGCAGCGATGCTGTTGATGACGATCAGGATAGTGACACCTGTTTCGTTATGTACCAGCTGTGCAACCAGACGCTTCCCACCTGGTATTCCACTCACTCCTCTTGACAACTTCGGAAGAGGAAGCTGTCTCAATCACCTAGTGGTGCTACTCCACAAACGGCACAAGCAGGCAGTTGACTTTAAAAAAGAAGTTTTTTTCCCAGTCCTGGAGGCCGGGACGTCCAAGACAGGGGCTCAGCATGCGGCTTCCCTCCCTCCCAGCAGCCGTGGGGACCCTCATTCTTTGGCTGGGGACAACCCTCATGTGGGGTCTATCATTCCTTAGGTGTGTCTAGGTCTGTTTGTGTTTTTGTAACTCAGTAGTGACTAGGCTGAGGATGCACCCCAGAGTGCCCTTAACGTAACAAGGCCACATCTACAGAAACGAGGACTGTGACTTCAACACACACCTTGGGGGACACAACTCACCCCACATGTACCACTCTCATTACACAGGTGAGGAAGCTGAAGCTCAGTACCTCACTCAAGGTCACAGAGCTGCTGGGTAAGCACTGGTGTCAGGAAAAGATGTCAGTTCACACATACTGCTTTTGTGCTGGGGCATGTTCACCAACACAGCAGCTCTCCCTTCTTTGCAGGGTGCTCACAACACCTTTATTTCACTTCTCAAGGTGAGAGGGTCACACCTGGCTCCAATTAGGTCTCCATGGATAATTAACTATTCCACTTCCTGGGTGGTGCAGCAGTCAAAGAGCTCAGCTGCTAACCGAGAGGTCAGCAGTTCGGGTCCACCAGGTGCTCCTCAGAAATCCTATGGGGCAGTTCTTCTCTGTCCCATTGGGCTGCTATGAGTCAGAATCCACTTGACAAGTCCCACAAGGTTCTTTGTTCATTGAGGAAGCGACATCAAGAGTTGGGACAGCGGAATGCCGGTACTAGCCACCTACCACGCACGGATGATGACATGACCACTCTTGCAGAATTTTGTATCATAGCTTGTAAACAATAGCTGGACAAGACCCTCTCTAGGGCCTCTAGCAATAAGTTTCCAAGTGAAAAGAAATTTAGCTGATAACTCTTAATATCTGGTGTGTTTATCCCAGACAGCCCCCAAGTTCTGCGTTGGTGACATTCTAGATGAGATTCACAAGACAAAGCATCCTCCCCCACTACAGACATGCCACCTCTGTGCCTCCACTCATCTGACTGGCCAACGCGACCTCCTGCTGCCATCTGGTCCCCACCCTTCTCCAGACCATTCCACCAAAGGCACCCCCTCCTGAGACAGGGATGGCCCACTCCTCACCCCACCCTGTAGCCTCACAGGGTTATCAGCCAGGAAGAAAACAACGGATAACACGTCCCTTGGTTTCAACAACTCTTTCTGTGGTCCGATGATCACACCTGGGATCTTGTCTCTTTCTGAGGTTTTGATAACTCCCTCCAAACAATTAAAATATGCTCCTTTAAAAATCTAGCTGCTAGCACCATAGACAAGTAAGTCCCACGCACAAAGGGCAGGGGGCAAAGACTGAGAGATGTCAGCATTCACATCAAATGTGACGCATGGACCTTGACTGACTGCTGACAGAAATCACAGAAGTATCACGGCATCTGTGAGACAGTCAGAAGCCTCCTTGACCCGCGTGTTGGAGGACACTGAGAAATGACTGACAGCCCATGGATGGTGACGGCGCTGTGGTCTTGTATTTTAAAGGCAGAGACACTTGCTGAAATATTTACGGGAAGTGTAATTCACGTCTAGAACGTGCTTCAGCATACCGCCACAAAAACCACCTGGAAGCAAGGAGGGGTGACGGCTTCAAAAGATGGGGTTCACACTGGGGATTCATGGTGTGATGGTTCCTAACAGACAGATGGGGTTCACACTGGGGGTTCACAGTGTGATGGCTTCTAACAGACAGATGGGGTTCACACTGGGGGTTCACGGTATGATGGCTTCTAACAGACAGATGGGGTTTACAGTGGGGGTTCACGGTGTGATGGCTTCTAACAGACAGGTGAGGTTCACACGGGGGGTTCATGGTGTGATGGCTCCTAACAGACAGATAGGGTTCACGGTGTGATGGCTCCTAACTCTGAGGGTCCCTGACATTTCCTATGTCTAGAAATCGTTTCCCCAACATAAAAAGTATTTGAATTACTCAATACAGAAAACTACACTAAACATGTAAGACATTTTCATCCAGACAATGACACCCATTTCACAGGTCCTGGAGAAGCGGGAGCCCTGGGGGCACAGTGGCTAAGAGCTTGGCAGCTCACCACAAGGTCGGCAGTCCAAATCCACCAGCCACCCACTGGAAATCCCATGAAGCAGGTCTATCTGGTCCTACAGGGTCATTAAAAGTTGGAATCAACTTATCAGCAAGAGGTTTAGTTTTATTTTTACTTTGAGCAGTTGTCCTGGGGCCTTGGGCCGAGGCAGCTCTGGTGCACTTCCAGGCAGGCTCAGGGAGGCCAATCAGAAAGGGAAGCCCCAGCTGGATGCCCCCTCGTTGCCTGACTTCAGTACTTAAGGATATTTTACTTTGAGAGCTAGGACTGCAGAAGTTAGAAGGGTAACAGAGGCTGACAGAGAATTATTGCCAGGCTTACAGTAAAACCAGAGAACTACTGCATGTTCTGTTTGTTAAAAAGATATTTAAATGTCAGGAGCTAGTACTCACTGAAAGCAGTCTGCTGACATGCTCACCCAGAGTCTACAAGACACTGAGACGTAGGTGTCTTTTTCTTTAGAGTAGCTTATGTGTAATTCCTGGGGACCCAGTGGGGAAGCTGAGCCAGCACCCAGACACGGCACTGTGACAGTCCCCGGTCAGCACACATAGCACGGGGACACGAGCCCGCACACTCACGAGCCCTCAACTGTGTCCTCTCTCTTCAAGAAGCTTGTCAAACCCAACTGAAAGTTCTAGAGCCAGCAGAGAATTTATTATTCTGTTTTAATATTTTATTGTCAGAGAATCACTTTTTAAACAGTTCTCTGGAAGGTCAATCACTCACACTTCCATCTCTCACTGGCACAACTGAGCCCCGACCCAACACAACAGCTCTGAATGGCAGATAGTGACATCATCAACACAACAACGCCCTGGCTTTGATGTGCAGGGGATTCTCCTTAGGGGACAGAACTGTCCACCAGAGGACACTCTACATGGATTCTGACACAAGGCACATGGCAGCTGTCCTGCCTGCTCAGTGTTAAACACTCCACAGGGCACCATGACACTGAGTGCCTCACAGAACCCATCCGGTGTCCCTGCCACTAGCCAGGAGTGGCCTCCCTCCCCCAAAGACTCCAGTGGCTTCCAAGGCACGGCCTTCTCCCAAGACCCCTCCCACTGCTACCCACCAAGGCCAGACAGAGGGGACAAATTGCTACAAAGGGAGAGGGACATCTGAGAGGTTACAGGATCCCTGAGGCCGCTCACCTTGGAATCCCGCTTGGTCACCAGGGCGTACAGGGGCTTTTTATTCAGATCAAAGTGGCTGCAGACATCCCTAGCAGCCTCAGCCCCCTGGGCTACCAGGGCCGTCATCAGGTTCAGGCAGGCTCGAGCCAACCTGCACAGGCACAGGAGGGAAAGTGTCAGGTCAGAGACAGTGAAGCAATAAGCGCCCTCACTAGGAAACAACTGCAATTTATCACCCCCGGCCAGCGAAAGGAAGGGATGAGAGACGCTCCTTAAAAAACAAACTGGAAAAAAAGAGAAACTTTAAAAAAGCTGAAAAACTGAGACTAAGAGAGATCGCGACTACACAACTCAAGACATGTGAAGACGGCCACGCATCTCTGAGTGAGTCACCCCATAGCTGAGCGTCTGATCTCATCCCTGCGCTCGCAGGACACAAGAGACGCCTGGCCACACAGGCAGCTGATGGAGGGAATGCCTGCTCCTCGCATTCTGCTGTCTCTCTCAGCTGTGGTGTCCTGAGCACCTGTGACCACCAGGCCCTGTTCTGGGCACAGGAGACAGCAGGGCTGTCTCAACAAGGCCATCAAGGTCCTGGCCCTGTGCACCTACAGTCCAGTGCAGGGAGACAGAGACCAGACAGAGGCCCAGACCGTGTAGGGAGCCGCCACGGAGTTGGGCCCAACTCATAGCGACTGCGTGTACAAGGGAAGAGAACACAGACTGGCCCTAACTCAGGGCGACTGTGTGTACAAGGGAACAGAGTGCAGTCTGGCTCCCACTCACAGTGACCATGTGCACAAGGGAAGAGACCACCTCCTGGCCCCAACACAGGGCAACTATGTGCACAAGGGAACAGAGCGCAGCCTGGCCCCAACTCAGGGCGACTGTCTGTATGACGGAACAGAGCACAGCCTGGCGCCAACTCAGGGCCAGCCATGTATGGGGAGCAGAGCACCACCTGGCCTGCGCCACCCCCAAGATCAGCTGTGGATTGGGCAGAGGGTTCCGCTGACTAGTATCTGAAAGGCGACTGTCAGGCCTCTTCTCCACAAGGGCACCTTGGTCTGGACACCCCACCAAAAACTGTTCAGCCTCAGAGCCACACCCAGCCTCTTCCAGTAGGTGGGCATTTGGGAGCCCGAGGGCACAGACTGGACAGGAACCCAGCCCAGGCCTTGGCATGGGAGGTGAGACCTGCTCCAAAGCGCCACGACTGCCTCCAGACCCGGAACACCTAGACACACAGACAGAAGGTGCTGAGACAGACCAGCAGGCAAAAGGGGCGGACAGGGACAGAGACGGCAGGATGGTCCAAGGGGCCCCCGCCACGACACTTCTGCGAAGTCCTGAAGCAGGAGCTGACTATCTGGGGAAGAGAAAAAAGGCAGAGGAAGGAGGGCAAAGACACGGTGAGGAGGTCATGGAAAAGGGCTCAGTTCTCCATCAGGACCAAGGGCACAGGTCTAGTGCACTCTCGGGGACTGCAGACACTCAGCCCGCAGGTCTCACCCATAGCCTGAGGCATAGAGGGCCTCGCAGAGCAGCTTCATGTGGTTGTTCACGAGCTTTTTCACAATGTTGGTTCCCACGGAGTGAAAGTGGACAAGGTCGCTGGCAGTCCGCAGCAGTATGGCCTCGAGAGCTTGAAATATTAGCAGAGTCTGCAGAGACAGAGGGTCTCTATGAGTAAGACATGACTTGACGGCAGTGGTGGGCAGAGACAGAATGCAGACACTCATGATTCCCCGTGTTCCTGGCCTGCCTGCGAGTGCCATAATCTGACTACCACTACACAAAATGATCTCATTAGCCATAAGGCCTCATGGCTTTGGGGACACTCGGATCTAAGCCTCACAGCAGGCACTGTAGGGTCTCAAGTGGTTTATCACTGCCCTCCATTGTCACCCTCTTTGCAGCAGGGGACACAGAATGTCTCTGAGTCTGTAGCGCAAGTGTGTCAACACGCACACTGTCTAAGAATCTACAGTCCTCTGTGACTCCTCACCAGATGCTAGTACATTAGTATTTTCCACTATAATACTTTCAAATTTTCAAAGGCCCAAAATGCAAGACTGAGCACATTCTTACAGTTCAGGGACAAAGGATCATTTTCCATAGAAAGTTGTAACATCCTGGGAGTTGACACCTCGTTTCTCAGTATCAAGCTTAACAGGACAGCCGTGAATTAACTCCCTCCAGTCATCAGCCAGGTGAGGGACAGCGCACCTTACTTTCAGGTCGCTTCTCGCCACTCAGGAGCTGGAAGATCTCCGCACACTCCATGGAAATCTTGATGTAACCCTCCACGACGTCATACGCCCCTTCCCGGGGCAGCTTCTTGGCAGCAGAGATGAACACTTCCAAGGCTGAAGCACAGGTGAGGTTCGAATGTTAACAAGGACAGCCTCCAAACCACGAGACCCCACACTAGTCCGCTACCGCTTCCCCCCCAACCCTGGGCACTGGCTGCCCCCGGTCCACACCAACGCCAGAGGCTGTTACAGAAAGGAAGACAGACGGCACAGGATAGCAAACAGTTAAGAGCCGATGGGACTCACAGGCTAGAGTTCAGACTCCAGCAGCTCATGAGCCAGATGCTGCCCTAAGCCTCCAGTCGCCCTAGTGTAGACTGGCAAGACACAGGTGATGTGTAATGCTGCAGCACAATGCTGCCAGGGTCTCTGCCACCCTCACGCTCCCCAAAGGCGTCCGCCACTCCTGCCCCTCAAAGAAAGGGCCACAATACCAATACAGAAAACTCCAAGTAATTAAAAAGGCTTTCTTCTGCCTGTCCCTGTTTCAGCCCTCTCCTACAACCCTGCTGAAAGGCCACCTCTGCGATGCCCAGGTCAGGTCGGGCCTCTGTCAGGCACAACGCTCTTCTCCACGGGAGGCCTCACACCTGGCCCGGTACATGCTGCTTTTAGCGGCCGACACCTGCCCCGGCCTGGTGAGCCTGCCACCGCAGGCCTGTGCCTGATCCTCACCGCGCCACCCCTCACCTGGCCCACCGTCCCCTGGCACCTGCTGCCGTGGGGCTGACACCAACTCATGGTGACTTCACGTGTCACAACACCTAGCTTTCAGTGAGCAGCTGAGCATGTGGACACTCTATCACCAATGTTGCTGTTGCTGATGGGTGCTGCTGAGTCGATTCCTACTCACAGAAACCCTACAGGACAGAGGAGAGCTGTCCCACGGGGTTTCCTAGATTGCCACTGTTAGGAGAGCAGATCACCAGGTCTGCAATCCTAAAGAGCAGCTGGGGAGACTGATGCGCCACTGTAGATAGCAGCCAAGTGCAACCAGTGTACCACCAGGCCTCCTCCCGTAAATGATCCAAGTGAAACCAAACCGCTGCCCTCCAGTCAATGTTAACTCACACTGACCCCATGGGACAGAGTACAAGTCTTCCAGAGGATTTCCAAGGAGGGGCTGATGGATTCCAACTGCTCACCTTTTGGTTAGGAGCTGAGCTGTTAACTGCTGTGCTACTTGGGCCCTTTGCAAACAGTAACCCCCAAAAACACTTGGAATCCCTGGTGCACAGTAGTTAAGTGCTACGGCTGCTAACCAGGCCAGCAGTTCAAATCAACCAGACGCTCCTTGGGGCAGTCCTATGGGGCAGTCCTACTCTCTCAATATAGAGTTGCTGAGTTGGAACACACTCGACAGCAGCGGGCCTGGTTTTTCTGTCTAATAAAC
This sequence comes from Heterohyrax brucei, assembly GCA_028571685.1. Lineage (NCBI taxonomy): Eukaryota > Metazoa > Chordata > Mammalia > Hyracoidea > Procaviidae > Heterohyrax > Heterohyrax brucei. Next base: position 78,142,862 of record CM053148.1, on the reverse strand, counting down.
ATTTAGCGGCACCCCTGTGGTGCAATGGTTAAGCAGCCCACTGCTCACCGAGGGCCGGCAGTTCAAACCCACGCAGCGGCTCTGCAGGAGGAGGACCTGGTGATCAGCTGCCACACGAGAGCCAAAAAACCCGATGGGGTGGTTCTACTGTCACATGGGGTCACCAGGAATCAAAATCAACTCAGCAGCACCCAACACCACTAAATACTTAAAGAGTCCCAGATGGCATAGAAACTGCTCCCCATCAGTCACTGGTCAACCCTGGTCAGCTGACAGGTCTTCATGGTAGTTTATGGCAGCCTGTCACAGTGTCAAATGAGTGTGTGTGTTTGGAGGGTTAATGCTGGCGTCTCCAACAGCAGCAAACCACTGAAACCCATAGCCCCGGGCTGACATACAGTAGGGAACCAACAAACACGCGCTTCGTGAACAAGTACCCTTCATCTGCTTCCCAACGAAGCCAGTATACAGAATTTAAAACAGCTGGGGAACGCTGTCCAAGCAAGGGAAACGTCAAGTTGCAGAGAACAGTCACAAATAAGCTGTCGTTGTCTGCAGTCAAGGCAGAGAAGCACAGCAGGCAGTGCCGGGCTGCCCGGCCGGCCCGGGACCCCGGCTCCGATCTCGCTACTGCGAGCGCTGCATGCAGAGGACAGGGGTTTTGTCCCCCACGCAAACGCCACGCAGACCGAGGCCGCGAGAGCCCTCCGACGCACGCCCACCTCGCCAGCCGCGACCCCGCACTCACCTGGGCCGGCGTTCTCTGGGTCTCTCAGCTGAGTCTTGAACTGCACGCCGGTGAGCTCGTCAGCGCGGGCCCGCTTAGCTGCGCCCGCGGGAGAGGCCGTGCCGTCGTGGCCGTCCGAGGCCTTCCTCTTGGGGATCTTCTTCTTGGGGACCCCCATTGTCATGAGGAGTCAGGTACGCCACTGCGCTACACACCTGCAGGAAGCGGAGATGAAGACACGTGCCGGAAGCGGATGCGCGTCTCCAGGCCCGGAAGACAGAGCCGGAAGGGGCGGGACTTCAGTAAGGGGCGGTACCTCTAGAAGTGCCGGCGGAAGGGGCGGGCCCACAGGGGACGGATGGGCGGAAGAGGCGGGCTACACAGTTGGGGCGGTGGTGTTGGGGTGTGCTAGGTATTCTTGGGTGTGGGTCAAGCGTTCTCCCGGCTCTCACGGGACTCTAGCGGGAAAACCCAGTGAGTGCCTCGGACCGGCACCCCTGCCGGACGGCGATGGCACGAGACCGAGCTTCGTCGGGGTCGTTCTGGCTCCGCTGGCGCACTCGGGATCCTGTACTTGACCCGGTGGGAGGCGCTGCCGTGTGGAGCGCGGTGGCTGCGCCCGGATTGGGATCAAAACAAACAGAAACCCTGCTGCTGCCGCTTCAGTTCTGACAGCGACCCTGCAGGGCCGAGCAGAACCGCCGCGTAGGGCTGTGATCTTCGCAGAAGCAGACGGCCATCCTTCTCCCTGAGCTGGCGGATTGGTTAACGGCCGTGCGCTGTAACCTCTGCGCCACCAGGCCGGTTGCCCAGCTGCGTGTTTCAGGGAGGTTTTTCCTCACACATCTGGGCAAGGACCCTGTAGGTGCCCCAGTCCTGACCCAAGGTCTGGTAGGGTGTCCCCACACTGATCCCCATCCCCGGATGGATTGATTCCCCGCACTGATAGAGGTGCGTGTACCTTGTCAGCAGCGCAAACTGCCAAGAGGGGATCCAGTAAAGTAAGGTCTGTGACAGCCTCCCATCTCAGTTCTTGTCACTAAAGTGGGGACAGCAGAGCCAGCCCTAAGCGACTTTTGGGGCTGTTATGACCAGCAAATGACAGCATGTACGACGACTGCTTGGACAGAGGAAAAGGGCAGTGCATTTTTGCAAGATGTTACTGACTTGTGAGCTTCCACAGATGCTTTCTGGAGTAAAGTAGGGTTGTAAGTTGAATCAGTAAAGAAAAAGTGGTGCAGTTTTGACTGATACTTCCGTACGTGGTTGTATTTTGGTCAATTCTGAAAGGCTCCTTAGAGTGGGTGAGGTTCTCCGTCGGGGGCCCTCTAGTCTGCAGAAACACTGTCTGTCTTCTCGAAGCTGATGGGATGTGTCCCCAGCATCTGAGACAAGGCCTGGTTTGCCTTCGGCTTTCAGAATGTCTCTCACAGTAAAATCTGATGAAGTGAACCCTGTGAGACGGGAACATGGCAGGCCAACCTAACCCCACCTGGGAGTATTCCAGAGTCATAAGCAACTTATTTCACTATCCACACCTGGGATGAGTTGCTTAAATTATCCCTGAAGTTGTTTTCCAGGAAAGCTATTTTAGACCAAATTCAGAGGCACGTGCTGACTGTTATTTTCCTTCTAACAGGGGTACCAGAGAGCTACAACCAGGCCCAAGGGAATCAACCCAAGGAAGTAAGAAACAGGGTAGTCACTACATCCCATAATAAGTCCTGTTACCAGTCCCAAAAGCACCTGTTGCAGAAACCATTTTCAAGTCTCCCTGTGTGCATTACCCTAGACCCACCTTTTCCCCTGTCTTGTAATGAAAAAAAAAAAAACATAAGATTCTTCCTGTGCCATTGAGTCAGTTCTGACTGACAGTGATCCATTGTGCAGAGGAGGACCACACCGTAGAACTTCCAAAGAGCACCAAACCCAGTGCCGTCAAGTCGATGTGGACTCACAGTGATCCTACCGGAGGGAGTAGAACTGCCCCATAGAGTTTCCAAGGAGCACCTGGTGGATCAGAACTGCTGACCTTTTGATTAGCTGCTGTAACACTTACCTGCTGCACCACTAAGATTTCCCTGACTGGGAAAGACACACTTAATTCTTCCCAGTAATTGTCCATGCTGAGGCTCTTGTCTGAGTAATTGCCACTCATCAGCGTTATTGTCTGCCAGGGTGAACTTGACCAGGGTGCTAACCAACAGGTTGGTGGTTTGAATCCATGCAGGGGCTCCTCAAAACAAAGACCTGGTGATCTACCTAGAAATCACCCACTGAAAACCCTGGTGAGCAAGTTCTGTTCTGACACACAAGGGGCTGCTAGGAGTTGGGACTGACTCAGCAGCAACTTGCTTGCTTCTTGTTTTCTGCCTTGGGCAAATCACTCTGTCTCTGTGTCCTGGTTTGGTTGACAAGGGCCCAGAAACAGTAAGGAGTTTGCCAGGAATACCCAGCTAACAGAAAACGCTCATGGCAGAGTGTTTATGTGCTACAGCTGCTAACCAAGAAGTCAGCAGCGCAAATCTACCAGATGCTCCTTGGAAACTACGGAGCCATTCTACGCTGTCCTACAGGGTTGCTATGAGTCAGAATCAGCTCGACGGCAGCGGATTTTTGGTTTACTCAGCTAATAAGTGGGGATTAAGACTCATTAAGTTTTTGTAACATGTTATTAATTGACTTGTGAGTCACGATGAATGCTTTCTGGAATAAAATGTAAGTCTCAATGAATTCCTTTTTTTTAAAAAAGTGCAGCGTTAGCCCAGAACTGAGACCAGTATTGAAGCTAACTCTACAGATGAGGAGTGGACTAAACCATACGACAAAGAGTGACACTGGCTAAGAATATACTCCTTGGCTTAAATATATACCTGAGGCTGTCTGGGCAGCTCTTGTCCAGAGGTGAGATAAGAGGGATGAGGGGGACAGGAGTTGGTTGAATGGATGCAGGAAGTACAGAGTGGAAAAGAGGAGTGTGCTGTCATGGGCTGCAGGTGTAGGGAGCAGTTAGAGTTGCATAGTGGTGTGTGTTCAAGGTTTTACATGGCTTGATTTGGATTGTAAACTTAAAACCACAGCAAAATGTGTTTTTTAATATACACAGGATTCATCTAGTGTATCTCAACCACAAAGCAAAGAAACCAAAAGCAAAGAAACAGAAATTGTTGCTGTACACCTCAGCCCTGGCCAGAGACAATGGGTTTCCCATCCAGATGGCGGGTACAGCTCTGGAGGAGCGACTGCAGACTGACTCAGCCTCCTGTCGGGGACCACTGAAAACAGGCCACAAACTCCGTTTGCTCAGCTACCAGGTTCGACAGCCAACCTCAGGACAATGACCTGGCTTTCAAGTACAAGGCCAACATGAGGGAAAAGACCCTTATCTGCCCCCCAAGAACCTCTTGGTCTGCTTCAAGATCATGCTTACCACTACTCAGGCATTCTAAGAGGTTCAACAATTAAGTCCATGAGCTTAATTGTTCTAAGTGCTACATACCTCATTACTGAATGTCACTATGTTTATCTTCGAAGTCCTCCCCTCAGGAAGCTATGTGCTGACGCCAGCCGATAGTCTACCCTTCAAAGCCAATTTGGAACTGTTTCTGGAATGGCCATTGCTCGTGTTGGTACATGGCAAATTCACCAACTTAATTACATAGTCTTCTATGAGGCAGTTTTTAGCCAATAAACAAATAACTGTCTTGGAACACCCTCCCTGCTCACCTGATTTGGTCCACAGTGACTTTCTTCTTTACCTGAAGATAAAAGAAATATTGAAAGGAAGACCTTTGGATGACATTCAGGACGTTAATATGACAGCTCTGATGGCCATTCCAGAAAAAGAGTTCCAAATTTGCTTTGAAGGGTAGTCTAGGCCCTGGTAATGGTGCATAGCTTCCCAAGAGGAGTACTTCAAAGGTGACCATAGTGATATTCAGTGATGAGGTGTGTAGCTCTTTTTCTACGATGAGTTTCTAACTTTAATCGGCAAGACTTGTATGCTGATAGCCACCACAGGGCCTTTGCACTGCTCCTCTCTCCCACTGAGTCTCTTTACCCAGACCTTACATGGCTAAAACTCTCATTGCACATTGAATCTTCCTGGTAGCCCTCACTCCCTGTCTTGCTACCCTCCTCTGCTTTCCTTTATAGTCCTTATTGTCTACTGAAATCAAATACTCATGTGTTATTCAGATGCCTTTAATAAAATAATGCACAATGCCAAAGAAGAAAGTTGAATGCCCCATTCCTACAGCCTAGAACAGGGCTTGTTGTGGTTGTGTGACATCGTTGTTGTTGTATTTGCCATCAAGTCAGTTCCAACTCATAGGGACACTGTGGGACAGAATAGAATGGCCCCATAGGGCTTCTGAGGCTGTAATCTTTATGGAAGCAGGCTGCCACATCTTTCTCCTGTGGAGCAACTGATAGGTTCAAACCATAGACCTTTTGGTTAGCAACTGAGCACTTAACCACTGCACCACCAGGCTTCCCTTAGAATCTGATACGGTTCGATAAACACCAATTGAATGAGTAAACATCTAGAGATTATTTAGAGCTAAATACAAATGAATGCATTGACCTAGGTCTTGAGTTTCCTGCATGTCAGTCTGTCCTAAAAGCCTCTCAGTGGTGCAAACGGTTAATGTGCTCACTGCTAATCCAAAGGTTAGAGGTTAGTGTCCATCCAGAGGTGACTCAAAAGGAAGGCCTGGCAATCTACTGCCAAAAACCAGCCATAGAAAACCCCATAGAGCGGAGTTCTACTCTGACACACTCGTGGGGTTGCCATGAGTCGGTCAACTCCAGGGCAACTCGTTGAACTGGCTACCCTAAAAGACAGGTTGGCCTTGGACATGCTCTAAGCATCCCCAGGATGTAGATGGTAACACGTCAATCAGCTCGTGGCTGGCCCCTGGACTGTGGTGAGTCAGTCAAGGGAAGTGTGCGCCAACCAAAAGCCAGTTTATCTGCAGTGCCCACACGTCCCGTTCACACCTGTTAAGCATGGGTGTTCGTATTTTGCTTATTTCAATCCCATAACGCTAAACTCAATCCCATAACGCTCAACTCCAGTTCTGGAAAAGCATGAAAGGAGAAACTCAGCCAGGGCTCAATGTCAAGTTCATCCAGCAGTGTGTGAATGGTGGACTCTCAGAATGTGAGAAGTGTACGCTGCTATGCCTGAGATGCGGCTATGGTCAGGCCGTGTCCTGCATTGCTTCATGGTAATAAGAGCTCCTTAATGCAATCACATTACAGAGAGGAGGCCTGTGGGATTCCTTCCTCTCTTCCAATGAAAGCATTAATCGTTTCAGTAGTGAATGTGTCAAGATCAAGACAGTTTTGTTACCTGCTTGACTAGCAATTAGAAGAATGAAGCTTCATTTCAAAGACAGTCACTGTGAACTCTAGCAAAGAACATTGTATCCTTCAAACTAGAAGAGACAGGCTAGTTGCTTCCCTTTATTTCAACAAAACATGAAAACCCGGTGACTGCTGTATGCATTACATTATATCACTAAAAAACAAACAAAAACCCCCCACAAACCCATTGCCATGACATCGATTCTGACTCCTAGTGAGCCTATAGACAGAGTAGACCTGATCTACTGAGTTTCCAAGGAGTGCCTGGCAGATTTGAAATGCTGACTTTTTGGTTAGCAAGCAGAGCTCTTAACCACTATACCACCAGAGTTTCCATTATACCACTGGCCCCAAAGAAATTTTAAAAAGTACAACACACTAACCAAAAAAAACCCAAACCCACTGCTGTTGAGTCTGACTCATAGCAACCCTAGAGGTCAAAGAAGAATCACCTCATAGAGTTTCCAAGGAGCACCTGGTAGATTCGAACTGCTGACCTTTTGATTAGCAGACACAGCACTTATCCCATGATGCCAGCAGACCTCCCTAAGAGGGGATTTACATATCATTGCAAAGGTGACACACCTGATAAATCCAACAGCGATAAAGAACTTCGCCAAGAACTCAAGAGGATGTGGGATGTCCCACAGCTACATAATGACTATCAGAGCAATTACCTAAGCCCCTGAACACCAGACACAGAGAGAGTACCATCCAGGTGAGATCAGTGCAGACTTCCTACTAAAATGCTGACATCTATTTTTCTTCTTCTTCTTCTTCTTTGAAGCAAAGGGGGAGTAGAAACTGTTCTCCTCTTATTCAGTATGGAATAATAGAGCCATGGGGCAAGTCTAATTGTGATAGGAATCACAAAGGAGAGGAAGTTTGTTTTCTCAACCCTCTCCAAACTCCCAGACCTAACCTCTGTGAATAATGCCTCCTCCAGAATTACTCCTTCTCTATCCCTCCCTACGCCAAGCCTCCCTTTTTCTTTACTTTTCCTCCAGAACCTGTTTCCTTGCCCACCCCCCCACCCAAATATTTTAGCAAGCCATCAAAAAACAAAACAAATACACAATAAAGTTTTGGGGGGTGCCAGAGCCCATCTGTCAGTTTGTCCTCCTATAGAACTTTATGTGTTGTTGGATGTTGGAAGGTATGCCACCCAGTATTTCAAATACCCACTGGGTCACTCATGAAAGGTTCTGATGGAGTTTCCAGAGGAAGACAGACTGGGGAAAAGGACCCAGTAATCTAGTTCCAAAATTGAATCAATGAAAACCCAACAGATCACAACAGAAGATTGTGCCACACGGTGCTCTCTGAGGAGCCCCCTGGATTAGAAGGCACTTGAGGTACAACAGTGGACTTGAGCACATCAGTCGATGGGGGCAATAACACAGGACTGGGCAGTGTTTTCTTCTGTTGGATGTGGGCTCGCCGTGCGTTGGAGCAGACCAGCAACACAATGACACTGGGGGAGGGTAACCACTTGCAGCCTAACCAGGGATATTTGCTCTTAAAAGAAGGCACCCCAGGATCTTAATCACCCCAATGAGTCTAGAAGTGGTCATAGTAATTTTAGTCATGGTGGCATTGAAAGAGGTGGGAGACAGACGGACCATAGACCAGGGAGAAGAGGAGTTTCTGTGTGTAAATCTGCCCATGAATTATAGCCAGTACCCTATCCCAGGTCAAGGTCACCCCAGGTCCACTCCAGAAGTATGTCCTGATTTGGGTAGCACGGTGGCTACGGAGACCAACTCTTCATTCGCCGTGCGTTTATGCTGATGTTCTGAGTCTCAGCTTGGACTACTTGAGAATGGTGGGCTGTTGCATACACGGCCCTGTTCTTTACACAGAAAATGTAGTAAAACCCATCCCTAGTGCATACATTAAAATCTCTGTCACTGGACAAATTGTGTCCTCCCCTCTGCCCCCTGGAAAACAAAACAAATCAAAACCTGACCTCTATAGCTGTGGTTGTAAACCCTGAGTGCTGTCGGCTAACCAAAAGGTGGGGTGTTCAATCTGCCAGGCACTCCTTGGAAGCTCTATGGAGCAGTTCCACTCTGCCTATGGGCTTGCTATGAGTTGGAGTTGACTCGACAGCAGTGTTGTTTGTTTGTTTGTTTTGTTTTTTGTAGAGCTGTGGTTATCATCCAATTTGAGAATGACTTTGGTATCTTCATGAGTGTATTCATGTAGGACATGTCTGAAATCCATCTCTGTTGAAATATAACAATAGGAGATTAAAAGTGAACAAGCAAAAAACAAAGGAGAACATACTAGCCACGTGATCACCAAGGAACGGAGAAATAGCAGCTAAAGAGATAGATACAAGGAGCTTGCCGTAGAGCAGACAGACGGGGAGAGCACCTTCCCCTGGAGCTGATGCTTGGAATGTGAACTTTGAACCTTGTACATTTCAAGAAAAGTACATTTGTTTGTTAAAGGCACCCACTTGTGCCATTTCTGTTACAGTGGCACACGAAATAATGATCGTGTTATCTCATTTGAGATAAGATCATCTCAAACGATAATTTCCAAATCTACTATGTAAACCGATTTAACATTTTAATCATTAGAATTTTTTTAAGTAGAAAATTTAAATAGACATATACTCAAATCAATAGCTAGTAAGAGGACTTTAGAAACTCTAGTGGTATGATGGGCAAGAACTAAGGTTGCTGACCAAAAGGTCAGCAGTTCAAATCCACTGGGTACTCCTTGGAAACGCTATGAGACAGTTCTACTCTATCTTAAAGGGTTTCTATGAGTGGGAATCAACTTGATGGCAAAGGAGTTTTTCCATCTGTTTTCTGGTTAAGAGGTCTTCATATCTATAAAAATAGAATATATGATCTTTTTAAGCAAGCATGGAAAGTTAAAAAAAAACAAAACTGACGATATTCTACACAGCCAAAGAGGCCAGCACATTCCAAAGCATCAGCCCCAGGCAGAGCATGTTCTCTACAATCAAGCACCCAAATGAGACCTTGATAATAAACAGATAGGTTTTTAAAAATCCAACAAGTTCAGGAAGGAGAGGATGGAGTGGAGTAGGGGAGAAAAACTCCTGAGCAACCCTTGGAAAACATCTGAAAAATTAAGAAAGACTTGGAATGGAACAAAATGAACACTCTACATATCAAAATGTGTGTGACACAGTGCTTAGGGGAGAATGTACAGCCTTGAATTCAATGATCAGTGGTCAAGAGAGACTGAAAATAAATGAGCTAATAAATGTTTAAACCAAGAAGCTGGAAAAAAGTGCACACACACCCACACACGTCAGCCCAGAGAAATAAGGAGGAAGGAATACTCACAAACAAAAAGCTGTTTGTTTCTGTTTTCTAGATTAAACAGAAAGACATCTGGCAAGATTAATTGGGGAGATAAAAGGAAAAGATGCAAACAGACGAAATACAGAAGGGAGGGAGTTAGTACCCAAACAATAAGGACTTTTTTCAGTTAACGAAAGAATACTATAGATACAATGGAATAATAATACTCAGCCACAGAGAGAAATGAAATTCTGGTGCACTCTATGACAAAGATGAGCCGTGAAACCATTTTGGTGGCTGAAATGTCAGCTACGGAAGGACAGCCATTGTATGACTCCCTTTCTATGAAATATCCAGATTAGGCAGATGCATGGAGGCTGCGGTCCATCAGGTGTTACCAGGGGCTGGGCAAGCAGGGAATGAGGGGTCTCACATAAGGGTGCTGCTTTCTGTTCAGGGTGATGAGAAACTTCTGGAAGAAGACAGTTGTGACAGTCACACAAGATGGCGAGTATAGTTAACGCCACTGAACTGTATGCTTAACAAGGGGTTAAAATGGCAAGATTTTGTTACATGCATTTCACCACAATAAATGTTTGTAAAAAAGAGTCTCGTGAATAATTATTCTCTCATAACCTTGGAAACTCAATGCAATGGATGCATTTCTGGAAAATGTTAAAATCCGAAAACTGGCGCACACACACAACAAAAATCTTGACTTACTAAATGTTAGCGAAAATTGTGTAGCAGTCAAACCTTTTCCACAGTACAGGTCATTCTGGAGGTCATTTGAACCAGTTCCAAGAAACAGATGATCCTTATTTTATTCATTTTGTTCACAAAGCAAAAAAAAAAAAAAAAAAAAAAGTACCCCAGTGTCTTTTAGGAAGCTAGTGTAGTCTTGAGTACAAAACCAGTTAAGGAAATACAAAGAAATGATTTGAGCTTGTCTCAATTACAGGCAGAAACAAAACAAAACAAGGCCATTGCCATCGAGTCCATTCTGACTCATACGGACCCTGTAGGACAGAGTAGAATTTCCAAGGAGCGCCTGGTGGATTCAAACGACAGAAGTTTGGGGTTAGCAGCCGAGTACTTAATCACCGCACCACCACGGCTTCATGTATATACACATGTACTCTATGTGTGTGTAGAAACCATGGTGGTGTGGTGGTTAAGAGCTACAGCTTTAAACCAAGAGATGGGCAGTTGAAATCTGCCAGGCACTCCTTGGAAAACTTACGGAGGAGTTCTCCTCTGTCCTATAGGGTCACTATCCATCAGAATCAACTGGATGGCAGCAGGTTTGGTTTTTGGCCTTGTATATGTGTGTATATGTATTTGACTAGGGTCACTGCGGACAAATTATGGAGACCCCAAGGGCACCATGAACTGGAAAGCTTGAGGACCCTCTACTCTTAGTAGGAGCCCCCTTTTGTTGAGTCTGAATTCCCTTTAATGGATTCTGACTTTTAAAATTCTTTGTAGCTTTAAGCTTTCCTTTGACAATGATGATTTCATAATCTTTAAGTCCTTACAAGATATTACTAACAATGCACAAACACCAGATGAGAAAAGAGCTAACTGGGAATTCGTAAAAATCAAACACTTATGCTCATCCAAAGACTTCACTGAAAGAGTAAAAAGACTACCTACAGACCGGGAAAGAATTTTTGGCTACCACAAATCCAACTGGCCTCAATCTTCATAACCTACAAGGTCCTGCAAATCTCAACAAGAAAAAAACAAACTACCCAATTAAACAATAGGCAAAGGATACAAACAGGCACTTTACTCAAGAAGACATTCAGGCGGCTGACAGATCCGTAAGCAAATACTCAAGATCATTGCCAAATCAAGATCATTAGCCATTAGAAAAATCCACATCAAAACTACAGTGAGATACCATCTTGCTCCACAAGGCTGGCATTAATCCAGAAAACACAAAACAGTAAATGCTGGAAAAGATGCAGAGAGACTGCTGGTGAGAATGTAAAATGGTACAACCACTTGGGAAATCCATCTGGTGCTTTCTTAAACAGCTAGAAATAGAAATACCATAAGATCCAGCAATCCCACTCCTTGGAATATAGCCTAGAGAAATAAGAACTGTCACACTAATGGAGACATGAACACCAATGTTTACAGCAGCACGGTCCACAACAGCAAAAAGATGGAATTAACCTAGGTGCCCATCAACAGATGAATGGATAAACAAACGATGGTGTATTCACACAATGGAACACGGTGCAAGGATACAGAACAAGGATGATCTTAGGGAACTTTTCATAGCAGGGAGTCATCGAGAAGACAGTATGCTGAGCGAAGTCAGTCACCTGCAAAAGGACAAATACTGTATGAGACCACTATTATAGGGGCTTAAGAACAGGTTTAAGCACAGAAGAAAACGATCTTTGATGGTTACAAGGGTGGGGAGGGAAGAAGAAGGGTATTCCTAGATGGGATAGTAGACAGAAATCGCGTCAGGTGAAGGGAGCGACAGCACACAGTAGGAGGCAGGTCAGCACAGCTGGACTACACCACAAGGTAAGAGGTTTCCTAAATACAACCCAAATTTTGAAGGGCAGAATAGAGTAGTAGTGACAGGGGTCTGAAGACCATGGATGGTTTCAGGGGACATTTAGGCTAATTGGCATAACTAATTTTTTTTTTTAAAGAGAATGTTCTGCATATCACTTTAGTTTTTGGTGTCTGGGGTCTTGAAAGTCGGCAAGCTGCAATGTATGTAGCATCCCTTGGTCCCAGTCCACCCAGAGCAGAGAAGAATGAAGAACAGCAAAGAAATGAAGAAAATAGCCCAGGAGACAGAAGGTGCCATGGGATCTAAGACAACATCAGCACGGGACCAGAAGAACTAGATGGTGCCCGGCCACCACCACTGCCAGCCCTGACAGGGAATACAACATAAAGTCCCTGATATAGCCAGAGAAAAATGGATGTGCAGAACTAGAGTTCTATTAAAAGATCACATCTGATGGCCCATCAGACGGGAGGAACCCCTGAGGAACACCCAGACTCTCTTGTTAGCCCAGAACTTAAAACACTACCGAAGCCAGCTCCTCAGACAAAGATTGAACTGGACTACATGACACAGAATGACGCTGGCAAAGAATGTGCTTTTTGGCTTAAACATATACATGAGGCTGTTGGAGTGACTCTTGTCCAGAGGTGAAATGACAGGGTGGAGTGGCACAGGAGGTGGCTGCATGTTTACAGAAAGGGCAGGATGGAAAGGAAGTGGGTGCTGTGAGCGGGTAGGGGCAACAGCTAGAGCTGCATAGCTGTACACGTGCGGGGTTTTACTTGGCAGATTGACTTGGGTTGTAAACTGTCACTTAAATCACCATAAAATATTTTAAAATAAAGGTAAAAATCCCTAAGTCTCAAATGTATGGGCTTTGGTCAACAGCATCAGATTAAGATGTAAAATGAAATAAGATTCCTACCTTCAGAGGGTGCCATTGACAGCTCCCGCACTGGTCCAGCTTTGGGGTGCAGAGCAGGGAGCAGCTTCCTGCCGCCAGCTTCCCTCGGCTTTCTCCTTCTGCACCCCCCCTAAACTTCCTGAGGTTTTCACTGCTCCCACTCAAGAGGAGATTGACTGGGCGTATTCCTGCTACCCTGCTCTTTTATTGCCTCCCCCAAACCCATTGCCGTCTAGTCAATTCTGACTCACAGCCACCCTACAGGACAGAATGGAACTGTCCCCATGGGGTTTCCAGGGCTGTAAATCTTGGAAAGTCTGTGAGCTATTGGAGCAGGCTGCTACATTTTTTTCCAGAAGAGTGGCCGGTGGTGTGAACTGCTGACCTTCGGGTTAGAAGCTGACCGTTTAGCCACCCCATCGCCAGGGTCCCTTTTCCTTCCTTAGGGGAGATAAGGCCCCTAGAGGTCCTAATGCCAGGCCTTTGAGGACTTTTGGAGCTGAAGGCAGATTTGCTGCCATTTCAAAGAGAAACCGGGTCCCCAGTTCTGAACTACTCAACTATGTCACAGACGGCTGGGGACAGGGGCACTTGTGGGCCTAGGAAGAAAGTGGGCCTGCGGTGGAAGGGAAGGCAGGTATCCAGAGACCGGGATAGGGGATGGGTTCCCAGGCAAGTCACAAGGGAGAAAAACTTAAATTCAAAGTGGAAAACCTCACTGGTGGTCTGCTGGAGGGATGGGATGACAGCGACCATCAGGAACACATTGGGAACAGTTTTGTCATTAACTGAGGAGACAACGTGTATATGACCACAAAGACATTGCCTGGACTTCAAATTAACACCATACTCTGTCTAATACACCCGACAGGAAACAAATACACTGATGCCATAAAGCGCAAACATTTCCCTTCACAGATACCCACTGACTGAATTTCTACTCCAGCCAGCACTTGTAGCTAAGCCAGCTGTAGACTGCACCCCGGTCCACAAGTTCTGGTGAGCGGCAGAGCTGGGGTTCGAAGCTTTGTGCTCTAACCTCAGAGCCCAAACTCTTAGCCACTATCTGACACATATCCATCTGCAGGACGGGCGTCTGTAGGGATGAGCTTGGCTTCACAGAGCAGGAGCAGCTCCTCGCACACTAGCCAGCATTTCCTTCCTTTCTTAGGGCAGAGAACAGGGGAAGAGAAGCTAGCCCTAAAGTGAAGAGGGCCAGGCTGGAGGGTTTCCAAGGATTCCCCAAAGTTTCCCTATGCTGCATTTTTCTTTTACAAAGAGAAAAACATGAAACTAACTAAACAGCACATAGAAAAAATAATGGAAAAAAAGAAAAGATGTCAACCAGCCAGTCACGGCAGCGTTCTCCCTGACTCCTAGTGACCCAATGTGCATCCTGGTGGCACTGGGCACCTCTGGGTTTCCAGTGCCTGGTTTTTCTGGAGGAGATAATCAGGGCTTTCCTGTGAGGCCCATGTGCTGGACTTGACTCTCCAGGCTCTCCATCAGTGGCTGAATGAGTTAACCACCTGCACCCACCTGGGCACTCTGTCAGAGTCAGAACAGGTTGACGCTGATTTTCTGAAATCCTGCCTCTATTTTAAACAGACTAGGGGCTTGTAGAGCCCAAAAGGACCTGAGAGACTCAAGTCTTCATTTTGCAGACGTGAGATGGGCTCGAACGTCTCTGAGGCTGCCTGCCTCACAACAGCAGGACAGGGACCAGAACAGAGCTCCCCCGAAGCTATTCAAAGGTGACTTTTCAAAGTTTCTGTGACCGATGCAAGGCATCCTGGTGGTGCATTGGTTACACACTTGTCTGCTAACCAGAAGGCTGGCAGTTCAAATCCTCCAGCTGTTCCTAGAAACCCTGTGGGGTGATTCTACTCCATCCTGCAAGGTTGCTGTGAGTTAGCATGAGACCGGTGACAGTGCACTTTTCTGTTCAGAATTCCTCCGCCGATACATACAGAAAGAAAGTGGTAGTAGCTTGGTGGTTATCAGGGCTGGGAGGGGGAGGAACAGGCAGTGGTTACTTCAGTGGTACGAAATTTCTCTTGGAGGGGACTTAAAAGTTCCTGAACTAAAGAGTGGAGATGGTGCTGAGTCCCTGGGTGGCACAAAGGTTTTAATGTGACTGATGACCTGAAGGCTGGCAGATTAACCCCCCCGCCCCCTGAGCCCCTCACAATAAAGGCCTGGCCATCTGCTTCCGTCACGGTTATAGCCAGGAACACCCTAGGGAGCAGCAGGTCCTCTCCGCAACACATGGAGTTTCCACGAGTGGAAAACAAACTTGATGTCAGCGGGTTCGATGCTGGACATTGGGAATGTAATTAACGCCTCCGTGGCCATAACTAACGCCAAACGGCAGATTTTATGTTATGCGCATTTCACCAGCACGAACAAAAGTCCATCTGAGCTGGGTGAGCTGTAGGGGCAGGGACCCGCTGGCCGTGGCCCACACACTCCCAAAGACCTCCTCCTGCAGGCTTTTGGGGCAAACAGTCCCTTCACTCCTTCTAGCCGCCACCCTCTTCCGACCCCCTCACCTCCTTCCAACCCCACACCCCCTTCTGACTCCCCATCCCTGCCAACTCCTACCCCCTCCCAACCACCCACCACATTCTGGCCCCACACACTTCTGACCTCTCACCTCCTCTAACCCACCACCTCCCTCTAACCTCTACCCACTTTTCAGCTCCTTACCCCCTCTAGCCTCCCACTCCCTTCTAACCCCTCACCCCCTCCTGATCCCCCCACCTCCCTTCTAACCCTCACCCCCTCTAACCCCTCACCCATTAGAAGTCCTGGCTGACAGGCCCTTTGCCATTGATGCGCTCCTGGTGCCAGGTCTATAAACAAACCACTGTTTGTTGTGTTCTAAAAATAAGCCTTTTTAGCTCCGGACAACACTGGGCTCAGTCTCCTGAGCTAAAAGGCTGGTTCTTTTTGCGGCTGACAACAGTAGTTTACATCCCTTAGGAAGGCTACAGCTCGCCTTTCTTGGAAGCTGAAGCTTTACCTTGACGGGAGAAGGGATAACGTGTGTTAAGGGCTGGCAGGTCAAGTGCAATGCTCACAAACATTTTCCAAAACAGGCTAGGGATGAACGGCTATGAGGTCCAGCAGTCAAGTCCACAAACTTCATTGTTCTACGTGCCAACCACCTCACTGCTGAATATCACTAGAGTCAACTTCCAAGTGTTCCCCTTAGGAAGTTATGCACCGATGCCAGCACTTAAGTCCACCCTTCAAAGTGCTTTTGGAGCTCTTTCTGGAATGGCCATTGCACATAGCGGCAAGTTTACAAACTTAATTGTACAGTTGTCTGTGAAGGAGTTTTTAGTCATTAAACAAATAACTGTACTGGAATGCCCTCCCTACTCACCTGATCTCGCCCCCAAGGACTTTTTTCTTTACCTGAAGATAAAGCAATATTGAAAGGAAGACACTTGGATGACATTCAGGACATCAAGGGTAATATGAGGACAGCTCTGGTGGCCATTCAAGGAAAAGAGTTCCCAAATTGCTTTGAAGGGTGGACCAGGCACTAGTGTCGGTGCATACCTTCCCAAGGGGAAGACTTCGAAGGTGACTATAGTGACATTCAGCAGTGAGGTAGGTAGCATTATTTCTAGAATGAATTCATGAAGTTAACTGGCAGTCCTGGTAGTTGCAGGGAGAAGAAGTCAGACCTTCAGGGACAAAGGAAAATAGGCATGAGACTCAGAGCCGGAAAGAAGAGGCAGGAGATTGCTTCAAAAGAAAAAGAGACACCCCTCAGAGCTGCAGACGGGACTCAGATGCCTGTCCACCAGGGTTTACCACAGCTCTTCCATCATGGCCCAAAGGCGGTAACAACTCGAGTAAGAGAAATCTCTCACAAACGGTGACATGGGGTAAGATGCCATCGCTATGAATAAGCAAGTTCACAATGACAGGAAGTCGATCAAAGGTTACCAGAAGCTTGGAGAATAGGCAGTTATTCTTTCATGCGTACGGCGCTTCTGTTTGAGGTCATCGGAAGGATTTGAAAGTAGACCAGTCTTAGTTACATTATGTTGTCTGTGTCATTACTGCCATGAATTGTATGCAAAGGAAAAAAAAATATCAAATAAGTGAATTTTATGTCACACATCATGGTCCCTGCTTACCTGCCATCGCTGCTAACCAGAAGGTTGGCAGTTCAAATCCACCAGGAGCTCCTTGGAAACGCTTGGGGAGCTCTTCTGCTCCATCCTATAGGGTCGTTATGAGTCGGAATTGACTCAACAGCAGTGGGGTTTTTAGTGGGTACTGGTCCCGGGGGGGGCACCAACCGTTTGGACTCACCTACTGACCTAAAGGCTGACTGTCGGCATCCACCCCCAGCACTGTGGAAGGAAGACCTGGAGGTCCGCTTCCGCAAAGCTGACAACCCGGAAAAGCCCGGGGAGCGGTTCTAGTCTGAAGGATGTGCAGTTGCTGTGAGTCAGAGTCGGTCCCACAGCAATGGGCTTGGAGGTCATGAGTATTTTGTTGTAACTAAAAAAATAAAGAAATAAAGGCAAGGGAGGGAAATGAAGACATTTCATCTGACGTGTCCTGTAAACATGCCTCGGTCACACACACGGAATGAATGATGTGCTCCCAGAGATACTTCTCAAACTTGGGTGCAAGAAAGGGACAAGCTCGCCCAAGGGTGCCAACGTACGGAAAGGAACACTGTCAGGTTTCCTCCACCTCACCCCCTCCTAATTGCTGCGCTTCGTCCATTTAGCAGGTCTTCAAGTCCTGACTCACATGTCCCATGTAGGTGCATGTCCTTGGTTTGCCCTGTAGGAAACGCAGATACTGGTGGTACCATGACCAGCTTTGTGCAAGTGCCAGCAGGGGCATCACTCAGAGGCCCCGTGCTCAAAGGCCCCATGCTTAATTCAACGAGCTTCTGTCACTGTTTCAAAATTTTAATAATTTTTTGAACAAGTGAAAAAACGGCATGGAGGCAGTATATGATTTCCTCTGACTTCATAAAACCCCCAAACACACAGCTGTTGAGTTGATTTGGACTCACAGTGACCCTATAGGACAGAGGAGAACTGTCTCATGGAGTTTCCAAGGAGTGCCTGGTGGATTTGAACTGCTGACTTTTTGGTGAGCAGCTATAGAACTTGACCACTATGCCACCAGGGTTTCCTCTAACTTCATAACGGGGCAGGAAAATCAAGGTCAACGGCCCCAGGCTGATTCCTAGGTGGCCCCTCTCTCCCCATCGTTACCGGCTCTGACACTAGCCCTCCCTCCCTCAGTGCTCTCTACTTCCGTACTGGGTTTGCAAGTTCGCTGCAGAGGCCACAGGGAATTCACAGACCACGTTCATCACTATGGGGTTTATTAGGGAAGTGCTAGGTTACAGCTCAGGGTCAGGGACACTGGGGATGCAGGTCTTCCATCAGGCTGGCCTCATCCCACATGTGCTCACAGACACACCTCTCTCTGAACCTCAGCCTCCGCTTTCCTCAGGAAACTCTTTTAGGACTGCCTGTAAGTGCGTCAGGATTGGAGGAGGACTCGTGAACAACCTGTGTTACGCAGATGACACCACCTTACTTGCTGGAAATGAAGATTTGAGGCTCTTATTGATGAAGACCAACGACCACAGCCTTCAGTATGGACTGCATCTCAACATCAGGAAAACGAAAGTCCTCACGACTGGACCGGTGAGCAACATCGTCATAAATGGAAAAGAAGGTTGAGGTTGTCAAGGATTTCGTTTTACTTGAGTCCACAATCAATACCCATGGAAGCAGCAGTCTAGAAATCAAAGGACACATTGCACTGGGAAAGTCTGCTGCCAAGGACCTCTTTAAAGTATTCAAAAGTAGGGATGTCACCTTGAAGACGAAAGTGTGCCTGACGCAAGCTATGGTATTTTCAATTGCATCATATGCATGTGAAAGCTGGACAATGAACAAACAAGACAGAAGAACTGATGCCTTTGAATTGTGATGTTGGAAAAGAATATTGAATGTACTACGGACTGCCAAAAGAACAAACAGATCTGTTCTGGAAGAAGTACACCAAGAGTGTTCCTTGGAAGCAAGGATCATGAGACTGTGTCTTACATACTTTGGACATTGTCAGGAAAGATCAGTCCCTGGAGAAGGACATCGTGCTCGGTAGAGTGGAGGGTCAGCGAAAAAGAGGAAGACCCACGACGAGATGGATTGACACAGTGGCCGCCACAGTGGGCTTAAGCATAAAAATGATTGTGGACATGGTACGAGACTGGGCAGTGTTTCGTTCTGTTGTTCATAGGGTCACTGTGAGTCGGAATCAATTCAATGGCACCTAACAACAATATAAGTGTGCCCATGTGGCATGGCAGTTCAGGGGGACGGCTGCTAGCCAAAGGGAGGTGATTTGAATCCGTCAGGCACTCCTTGGAAACTCTATGGGGCAATTCTCCTCTGTCCCATAGAGTTGCCATGTGTTGGAATTGACTTGACAGCAGTGGGTTTGGTTGTAAGTACCCAGAGGGACCTCAGCAGAAAGCCTCAGCCCAGTGGCACTCAGCTGGGAAGCCCACCGCGCGGTATGCGGCCGCTGTCTCTCTGCCACTGCTTCTCTCTGTCTTCAGTGTTACAACTCTCCCTCTCTGGGACTCCTCGTTCCAGGAGTTTCTTAGTGCAAGGATTTCCGGTCCAAAAGCTGTGCTCCGCTCTTGGCTGTCCTTCCTTGCTGGTGATGGCTCCCTGCTCTGGAATTGGCTGGCTTTCAAGCCTAGCAGGTGGGCTGCAATTGCCCTGTGGGCACAGCCCTATTCAATCACGTGAGCGGGGTTTTCACAGCCACGGCGAGGAAGTCCACATAGGAGGCTTCCATGGGCTGCAATAAGGGACTCATGTTTCGATGTGACACTTCACCCGTAGAGTGGGTAGCCAGTCCTGGTTAGCACTTATCTCAAAGGGTTCTTAGGCGTATTAACCTTTTGGGAATAAAGGTTTTACTCAGCCCTCCCTTCATGCTGGATTCATTGTGATTTCAGGTACTGTTGTGTGGCTGACAAATCAAACCAAAATGACTACTTTTTATCTTTCGAGTTCCTTTTTAGAGAAGGACCTAGGGAAAAAATGTCTTGGTGGAAAACGAAATGATCCTTCAAATTTCCCTAGATTAATTTTACAAGGATTCTCCCTCTTTGAAGCTTGTACTCCCTTCCCCACTTCCCTCTCCTCTGCATTTCTAGAGCCTCAGAAAAACCCCCAACTCTCAGTGACCCTATAGAATAGAGCAGGGCTGCTTCCTAGCAGTGTCCAAGAAGAAAGCAGGGAACTCATACTGCTGATCTTTTAGCTAGTGGTTGAGCTCTTACCACTGTACCATGAAGGCTCTGGAGTTTAGATAATCGATTCTAGAACATTTAGAGAGGAGGAGGGGAGTGGGTAGTCTCAGAATTCCATTCAGCTGGGGGCACATGGAGGCATGCTGAAGTGTGGGATCCAGAGAAGAAGATAAATGCAATTGTTTCACGTTTCCTTTCAAGATTCCAAAATTCTTACAGTGGTCCGATTAGGATGCAAATCTTACTTCAGAGCCAGGACTGAGAGACAAAGCAGAGGGAAGCTGGGGCTCCTCCCCTGCACCCCACAGGCTCAGACAGCAGTGTCCAGTTCCCCTCTGTATTTGTTTCCTAAATCAATGGCTGTCCAGTCAGCTCCAACTCGCAGTGACCCCACGTGGCTCAGAGAAGAACTGTGCTCCATGCGGCCTTCAGTGGCTGATTTTTGGGAACTAAATCACCAAGCTTTTCTTCTGAGGTGCCTTTGGATGGACGCAGATCTTCAGCCTTTGGGCCAGCAGCCGAGCGCATTAACCATCTGCACCACCAGGAACTGCATTCAATTCCTAGCGCCATCAATCCTAGACTAGATGGCTTGTAAGGACAGTTGTGGAGGCTGGGGTCCAAATTCAGAGTGTCTGTGAAATCAGGGAGAATCAGTCCCATGTCTGCTCTCACAGCTTCCGGTGACAGCCGGCTGGCAGTCCCTAGTGTGCAGCTGCAGCATAGCTCCATCATCACAAGGCCACCTTCCCTCTGTGTCTCTGTCTCTTCTCACTTGTAAGGGTGTCACTTGGTTAACCAATGATATCTATTATTTCCAAATAAGGCCACCATCGTGGCTTTGGTTGTGTCCCCTCACCCCAAAAATGTGTGTAGCTATTTGGCCAGACATGATTTCCCGGCACTGTGTAAGACTCCACTGTGTTGTAAATCCTGCCTCTCTGAAGCTGGTGGTAGAGGACCGGTGGTGGTTTCGCTGGCGGGAAAGGACTCAGTGGGTGGGATTGCATCGTGCCTTGAAGTGGCTTGAGGTGGTCTCTTTGGACATGGGGCAAAGAGGGGTTGGCAGAGAGTTGGGGACCTCATATCACCAGGGGGCAGTGCTGTGGGCAGAGTGCATCCTTCAGGGAGGACCCCGGGGTCCCTGTATCTCAGAGGCTCCCAGTCCAAGGGAGCATTGGTGATGGGGACTCGCCTGAAGCTGATGCCCTGTGTTTGGCCTTGTAGCTTGCTCTATGGTAATGGGGTCATTTCCTTTGTTTGGGGCACCCACTTGTGGTATTTCTGTTGTAGTTGCACTAGATGACTAAGATAGCCACCTTTGCAGGTTTGGAGTTAGGACTTCAACAGATCTTTTGAGAGGCCACCATTCACCCCACAATACATTCCCAGTGCTGGTTAGCAGCACTGGTGGCGCAGCGTTTGAGAGCTCAGCTGCTGACCCTAAGGTCAGCAGTTGGAATCCACTAGCTGCTCCCTGGAAACCCCAGGCTAGGGGTTGGGGTGCAGCAGGTTCTATCTGCATGCAGGGGCCAAAGTCATCTTTCCCCAACACTCATGCATGCATGTCACCCCTCTGTTTTGCCAACCTAGGATAAAGACAGAGGAGGACCCCAGGGTCTCCGAGGCTCCCAGGTCTGGGCCGCTGACCTCTTCTTGTCTCCCTGTCCTGGCCTTGGCTCTCAGCCCCTGACACCCTAGGAGGCTGTCCATTCTTCTCTGGAGCCATGCTCCATTCAGATGTCACACTTGCTGGCTTCTTTTTCTAGGGTGTTCTTCCTCCCCACACACCTGCCTAGCTTTTCTCAACCAACTCTTTCCTTCTCTCTCATCCATCTTTTCTCAAAAATGCCTCTACCTTACATTGGTGAGTTGGCTTCTGGAGTCTTAAAAACCAGGAAGCTGCCACCTGAGGAACATCAACTGGTCCCCATCCACCTGGAACAGATGACGACCGAGAACATCAAAGGTATAAGGACAAATGAACCCAGGAGGCAGAAGGACCCACACAACTGGGAGACGATATCAGCATGAGACCAGAAGAACCAGATGGTGCCCAGCCACCACCAAAGGCAGCCTCGATAGGGGACACAGTGTACAGTCCCCGATGTGGCATGAGAAAAAGGTGTGCAGATCAAGAATTCTACTAAAAGGCCAGAACTGATGGTCTGACAACCCGGAGGGTCCACTGGGAACATGGCCCCTAGACTTGCTGCTGCCCAAGACCTGAAACCAGGACTAGGTCAAGGCTTCGGACAAAGAATGGACTGGACTTGGAGACACAGGGTGAGCACGTGGTGTTTGTGCTTCATAGTTTTACACATTTACAGGAGGCTGTCCTACTGGTTTATTTCCAGAGGGGAGAGGAGAGCATGGAGAAAAGGGGACAGGTGTTGGTTAAGGGCATACTGAAAGTGAAGAGCGAAAAGAAGGAGTGTGCTGTCACAGGTGAGGACAGCAGATAGAGCTGCAGAGAAATGGCCATGCGAAACTGATTCGGATTGTATACCTTCACTTAATCATAATTAAAAAAAATTTTTTTCAAGTCTCTGCCAGCTCTCTCCATTCCTGTCACCAGCTTCCCCTGACACCCGTGTTAGCTGCCAGGGCCCCTTGTCCCTCATGGCGCTCGTCTCCCTCGGCATTCCCTGTTCCATGTTTGTCTTCCTTGCTGGCACAGTGACAAACACTGACTGAGCACTTATGGTTTTCCAGCACCATGCCCTGTCCTTCAACCTGCATCGAATCATTGCCTCCTCATGACAACCCTGAGAGTTTTACTGCAATACCCGCCCCACCCCCCGTTTGCAGAAACCCTGGTAGCATAGTAGTTAAGTGCTACTGCGGCTCACCAACAGGTCAGCAGTTCAAATCCGCCAGGCGCTCCCTGGAAACTCTATGGGGCGGTTGTACTCTGACTTCTAGGGTCGCTACGAGTCGGAATCAACTCCAGGGCAGTGGGATTTGGGGGGGTTGCAGAAAAAGGCCAGCCAGGCGATCCTCTGTCTTCAAGATGACAGCCTAGAAAACTCTAAGGAGCAGTTCTGCTCTGCAACACGTGTGGTCCCCACGAGACAGAATGGCCCCAATGGCCAACCCCCCCTTCACAGAGAAGGAATCCGAGCCTGGGGACACTGTCATCATCAGTGGGAGAGCCCGCCCTGGCATCTGGAAGCCAGCACAGGGCGGACTGCCAACCTCTGCCCCCCGGGGAGCAGGCACTGAGCTTGGCTGACCCTTCACCCCCACCCCCAGGGCCCGGCACAGCCTAGTCTACGTGGGTACTCGGATCCCATGGAACCCAGACAGATGAAGGGACAGACGGACAGCACACCACGAAGGACGTGGCTTCCAATCCCAGCTGTAGCCCTTCCGTGGGACTTAACAAACACGATTTTGCCGGTGGTTTCTAGGTGCTAGACATCCGGCCGCATCCCTCCGCGTCTCTGCTTCCGCAGTCCAGAAAGGACACGCTAACACCTTGTCGGGGGTCGCCAAGAGGACTGAGTTCTTATTTTAAGTTTTTAAACCACGGTGTCTGGACGACTGCTTCTCCTTCAACAAACAGTGCTGTTTAATCACTCGCCACGCCAGCCGCAGGCAGGCTCCCTCGTGCCTCCCCCATCCCACCCCTCCCGGATCCTCGCAGCCAGGAGGGTTCCACGGGGAGGCCAGCGGGTCCCCGTCTCCTTTCCGTAGGCCTCCCGGCCTTGCTCTGAGGCGTTCGCAGCTCGCCGGCCGGCGAGGGCACGGCGCCCGGTCCCGCCCCGGAGCCTCATTATCTACGTTTGCGCGTCAGGCCCGCGGCGAACTTGGCAGGCCCTCCCGCGGTGTTCGGGAACACTCGGTGCCTCCCCCAGCCCTCCCCCCTTCCGCTGGCGCCGCCCCGGGCCCTGACGCGCCCCGCCGCCCCGGGTGCCCGCAGCCGGCGCGCAACCGCGGGACCTCCGAGCCCTTGCCCCTCAGTGCCGGGAGCCCGGGCCACACAGGTCGCTTCGCGCCCACGGGCTGGGCGTCCAAACGTGCGTCCGCGCGTAATGGAGAAGTTCAAGGAGATGCCTTGGCCCGTTTTAAAACAAAGCCCAATTATTAGCGCTCGGCGCTGTTTAACGCCGGTCCCAGGTCAGATTCTCTCCGCGCTCCCGCAGCCAGAGCAAAAGGAAGCGCGCGGAGAAGCCGGCTCTGGAGCAATCTGTCTGGTTCTGGCCGCTGCAATCGGGCAAAGCATCAGGGCTCAGTTGTCTCTTCCTTGAAATGGGGACTAGCGTGCGAGGCTCGCCATCCGGCTGGGGAAAGTGATTCTGCCGCTGCAGCACCGAGCGGTCGCAGAGAGGTCAGCGATGGGGTCCGATGGCGTCCCGGCGGCGCACACAGCCCCACGACCCACCTTCCAGCGGCCTCCGCCCCGCCCCGGGCGCCCCAGCTGCACGCGCGGCGCTGGCTCCGAAGTGCGTCACCGGCACCGGCCGTGCTCCTCTGCCGGCCAGGGCGAGGCTGGCGCCCAGCCAGCGCGGGCCGGGCCGAGGTGCCGGGCGGTCTCCGGGGCGGGGACCCGGGCGTGGAGACGCTCAGGTTGCGCGGCCCTCAGCGCGCTGCTGGGGACGCCCTCGGTGGTGGGCAGTGCGCCAGGAACCGGCCTCGGCAGCCGCGGGACGCCAAGGCTACGCTTTCGCTTCTGCCCCCCGGCTTCCTCCTTTGGCGCTGAGAAACTGCGCGGATCTTTCTTGGGGCTCCTCGCCCTGCCCTGGTTCTCCACCCCCTCCTCTTGGTTGGGGAGCCCTAGCCAGCCGTGCCGGGGAGTAGGCTCCGGCAGCCGGGGTGTGGAGCCGGAGGGGGCCACCGCGCCACTGGGGACCGACTCGCCCCGCCATGTGACGTTGCCCCCGCCAGCGAACCTCCTGGCGCCCCGCACCATGCTCCTCCCGCGGGGACGCGAGCGCCGGTCCCTCGCGCCCCAGCCGGCTCAGCATCCCGGCCTTCGCAGGCAGGTAGACACTCCGGGACAGCTCCTGCGCCTCTTCTACTGTACAGTCCTCGTCTGCTCCAAAGAGATTGCAGCGCTCACGGACTTCTCCGGTAAGAGCCACTTCCCTCCCGGTGTGCCCCGGGGGACCCGGTTGGGTTGAGTTAAAGTTGGGGCACACTGGAAGTCGGTTGTTTTTTGTCTTGGGTATAGCTGGCTGCGTGCGGGGTGGCGGCAGGAGCGCTCCCCTAGAAAAAAGGGTGAACAACATATTTGGGGTTCTCGCCCAGCTGTCGACCTTTCCAGTTCCCCAGCACCAGGGACCCGGCTGAGGCGGACGCGAGTCTGCGGGAATCTCCTTGATCTGAACCTGAGCGCACCCAGGGCTGTAGGGCACACGTGTCATGGTCCCAGGAGCTGCACTTGGCTGCGCCCCGGTCAGCGTTCTGGGTGCCCATGTAAGGAGACATGCCCAGGGGACAGCTGACTGCAAGTCGGCGCCAGCGGACAGGGAGGGACGCTCGTGGGGACCGAGGTCGGGTGGAGATGCAGTGAGAGACAAGGAGAAGCTTATCCAAGGGAAAGGAGACTCAGGGGTCCGTGACTTTACCCCCAAGTACCAGCTTCACCTCTTCAGTCCTGGCTACCTTGAACAAAAACTGATGGGGCTTTTCTTTGGGGGATTCGGGCAGGTCCCTGCAGCTGATCTCAGGTGCCTATGGGGTTGCAGGCGCTGCCCTGCAAACTGAAAGAAGTTTCTGGATGATGCTGGCTGCCAGGCAGCATTCTTAAGGTGTCGCAATTACTTCGGGAACCAGCCTCCTCGCATGGCACTGTAACAGACTCCCATCATTCCAACAGGTAGAATAGTCTGCCTTTCCCCAGCCTGGACCCCCTGAGCCCCAGAAGCTGCTGGGGACCCCAAGCTCCCCTACTCCAGGGATCTTCTTCCAAGTCCAAACTTTGCCTGGTCCCATGGGGGCTTCTGCAGTTTAGGGTCTTTTTTTTTTTTTTTCTTTTTGGCAATATAATCAAGGTAACCGAGCTGTACCCCAGACTCTTCAATACGGCAGACTTGTGCATGCCAGTAAACACAGACAACCAGAAGCTAAGCCGGGCTTCTGGTCCACTTACAGAGAATGTCATTGTTAGCTGAGAACTCTAGGGTCAGAGGTCTTTAGCTTTGAATATTTAATACCAAGGCACTGTTCCCACGTGGCAGAGGGAGCCAAGATATGCCTGCTTGGCAAGGACCCTGGGGCCCTGAAGATTCAGCACCAGCAGACCGGAGAGTTGTGATAGGCAGCCCAGGGAAACGCACTGGTCTTCTCAAGTGCTATTGACTTTTCACTGGAGGAGAATTTCCACCACAGCCAGCAGACTTCCCTGTTTGCTGACCTGAGCTTTGCAGAGCCTTCTGAACTCAGCCACCTTCTTGCTCTGAGGATCGCCAAGAGAGGATGGAAAGCCAACAAACCTTTCTGGTGACGTCATTCCAACTGAACAAATATTGCTGGAGGTCAATTGTGGTGGGACCGTTTGTTGGTTTACACAGATGATTGACACGTGGGGCTGGTTTCTCCAGCGCAGCAGCTGTCGTGCTTGTAGCACCCAGTGGGTTACCGCACAGGTTTTGAATTGTCTGTACGTGGCAACAGTTACATATGGTAGGCTGGAACTACCAAACCTAACCAAACCCACACCAGCTAACCAACCAACCAAAAAACCCAAATCAGTAACTGGGGTTGATTCTAACTCGTAACAACCTCATATGTGTCAGAATAGGACTGTACTGCATAGAGTTTTCAATGGCTGTGATCATTTGGAAACAGATTGCCAGGACTTTCTTCCAGGGCACCTGAAGTCTCAAACTCCCAATCTTTCAGTTGGTAGCAAAGTCCTTAACCGGTTGCTTGCTCCATCCAGGGACTTTTGGAGCCATTGGCCAGGCTTTCTCCTGAGGGACATGGGTGCTTTGCCTCGTGTACTTAGAAATAACAGAAACGGTAACAGAAATTCCCTCTGCTTTCTAAGGGCAAGTCAGTCTCAGGGTTTCAAAATCCTCAAACCAGCAGTAGGTACGGATATTACTAGGTCCACCCACAACCAAAAAAACCCCACTGACAGCCGAGTCACCCCTGACTTATAGTGACCATATAGGACAGAGTAAAACTGTCCCATAGAGTTTCCAAGGAGCGCCTAGTGGATTTGAACTGTTGACCTGTTGGTGAACAGCTGTAGCACTGACCACTATACCACCAAGAGTTCCAATTTACAACCTGCCTCTGTGTTTTCTTCCCAATATGTCACTCTCTGGAGACCTGAAGCCTAGGGAGCTGATCCGAGTCTTTTCAGAGTGTCCTTTTGTAAGAAGCAGAAAAAATGATGTTTTCCTCAATGAGAGACACACTGAAGTTTTAAGCCTCAGTTTTATCTAGTGTGGAGGGTGAAAGCAAGGACACATTAGAAGAGTCTCTGGCAGAAACATGAAGTCTTCCCAAGCTGACTAATTTGACTGGAAACTTAACCTTTCAAGCCCCCTGAGCCACGTGAATACAGCACCAAGAAAATTCCTAAACTCCAAAAAGCTGAAACTGCCTGTGCATTGGGTTGAATGTTTAATAGAAGCGATGGGTCTTGATTGCCTAAGTCTAAACGCCCTGCAGCCTCAAAACCGGCTGCCTACCTGCCTGCCCGCCCGCCTGCCTGGGGACAGGGAGCCTTGTTGGTTTTTAGTCTACAGAAACCGGAGGTCTGTAAAGAGATGGTGAACTTCCCCAGCCCCACACAACCCTACTGAGCCTGGTAGTAATATCCTGGGGCCAGAGATCTGTGTTTCTAAACTAGAGAAACATCAAAAGCCAGAACCAGGGGGCACTGGAGGGAACTCGGAACACCCTGTGAACAGGGAGAGACAGGGAGGCTGGTCTCTCCACCCACGTGAGTGAAAGTGCCGGAAACATCAGGGATCCCAGTCATTCTCCGCACAGCGCAGGACCTCCCAGGAGATTAGCCGAGTTTGGAAAAATGACTTCAGACTCTCCTTTGCAGCTCTTCCTTGGGTCTGTCACCAAAGCTGTCAGCTGGTGTCGTTTTCCGTGGTCACTGGTTTGTTTTTGGTGTTGTTGTTTTTTTTTGCCCCAGGGGATTCCAGCATCAGAGCTCGCACTTAATAAGCCAGAGGCGGCTTCTGGCTGCCTCCTCCCCCTCTGTGCTCGTGACTTGGGCTAATCACCCCCAAGCCTGCTAGGAAACAGGCACCCAAAACACTTCCTTCTCCCTCCTCCCTGGAGAGGTTGGAGATGCGGCCAGGGACCACTGGGAGGCTATCATCAGTGCATTAAAAGTGCATCCGGGGGAGGCAGGAGCGATTGGTGCCTGATTAGTGCCTCTGATCCTTAATGCCATCTGAGTGTGCTTGGCTCTCCGCCCGCCACCTCCTGGAGGTGGAGTTCTCTTCTTCTGCCAGGATTCCCAAGTCAAAGATTAGGCCAGAGTGATCCTCATGGATTGATTTTTTTTTTTCCTTCTGGGACTCGCAGTGTTATACAAACTCTGCAGTTAAGTTCACAAACTCATCCTAAAAAAAGTGCTACATACCTCTGAATACATACGTACATACAGCTACATACATGCTGAATATCACTACAGCCACCTTCGAAGTCCTCCCCTTGGGAAGCTTTGCAGCAACACCAGTGCCTAGTCCACCCTCCGAAGCAAGTTTGGAACTCTTTTTCTGGAATGGCCATCAAGCTGTCCTATTACTCTTGATGTCCTGAATGCCATCAAAATGTTTTCCTTTCAATATTTCCTTTATCTTCAGGTAAAGAAAAAAGTCATTAGGGACCAGATCAGGTTAGTGGGGAGGGTGTTTCCAAACAGTTATTTGTTTACTGGCTAAAAGCTCCCTCACAGACTAGACAATGAAGTTCCTATATGGTCGCTATGAGTTAGAATCAGCTTGATTTTGTTTGGTACTGGAACGGAAATACCAGAAGAAGGTGGATATAAAGAACAAAATAATTTTCTTAGAGTTTAAAAGCCAAAACCCATTGCTGTCGAGTCGATTCCGACACACAGTAACACTATAGGACAGAGTGGAACTGCCCCGTGGAGTTTCCAAAGAGCGCCTGGTGGATTTGAACGGTTGACCTTGAGGTGAGCAGCCATAGCACTTAACCACTGCAACACCAGGGTTTCCTCTTACAGTTTAGGGGGCTACAAATTTGAACTCTGGGTGCTAATTCTAGGGGAACCTTTCTGTTGGCTCTGGGGGAAATCTGTCTCTCCTCAATTCTTTGCCAGTCTCTGTTTCTCTCTCCTGCATCATGCTGGGGTCTCTCTGTCTCCTCCACTCTTTTCATATCTCCAGAGTCTTTCAGTGCAAGATACATCTTACACGGATACTGCCTCATTAGCATAACAAAGAAGGTCCTATTCCCAAGTGGAATTACCTTCCACAGGTAACCCCCAAACCAAACCCATTGCCACTGAGTTCATATCAACTCATGGTGACCCTATAGGATAGAGTAGAACTGCCCCATAGAGTTTCCAAGAAGCGCCTGGTGGATTTGAACCACCAACCTTTCGGAAAGCAGATGTAGCACTTCACTACCACGCCACCAGGGTATCCTCCACAGGTATAGGGGTTAGGATTCCAACTCTTATTTTTGGAGGGCACAATTCAATCCGTGACACTCCCTTTCTCCCTCCTGGGGCTCAGCACTGGGGAGACCTGGACAGTGTTTTCCCAGCTAGCAGGTCATCTCAGCACCCCCAGCACCCACCCAGCCACCCACAGCTTGTGTTTTATGATACCTAGTCACACCCTTCTGTTGTTCAGGGGTTGTCTTCACATTCTAATATTTTATGGAGTGAAAAGCTAGCTCCTAACCACAGAAAAACAAACCAAATGTCTGAAGGAGTCCTCCAGCCGCCCTGGGGAGCACCAGCATCTGACACATGTTACTGGGGCTCTTTCGGTCTCATGGACGAGGAGTCCCATGAGCCAGTGACCCCGTTATGGATGGCTTTGGTCTGCCGCTCTTTACTGGAAAGGGCAGCCTAGCAGCAGTTTCAGGAAAGGAATGGAAAGGAAGAGAGTGAAAATTCATGGAGCCCAGTGCTATCTGGGTTTGTCCTCACAACAACTTTATGAAGTACTAGTCTTATTTGATGAGAAGCCAGGAACAGAGAGGTTAGCTAACCAGCCCAAGTCCACCCAGCAAGGAAGCACCCATATCATTGTTGTAGAGTCAATTCTGACTTATAGCAAACCTATATAGGACAGTGTAGAACTGCCCACATGGTCTTTGAGGAGCACCTGGTGGATTTGAACTGCCAGCCTTTTGGTTAGCAGCTGTAACACTTTACCGCTATACCGCCAGAGTTCACAGCAGAGTTTTAATACCAGGGACGTGGAGGGCTCAACCTGTGTGGCTGAGCGGGGAGAAAGGCAGGAAACAAAGTGCTACCTTTTGAGTAACTTTTCTAGATAGTTCCTGGGGTGACCACCAATGTTTCAGCTGCCCACTGAGTTGACTGACCGTTTCCCACCTCCTCCTTCATCATACCTCATTGCCATCACTCCAAAGCAGGTACACGCACAAGGTGACCCAATGTGATATGAAAAATCAAAACCCTTGATGGTTGAGGGCCTGAGAGTTCCCCTGTGAGTGTGGCCCATAGACCTGATGCTGTCCCTGATCATAGATCATTACTGAGGTCAACTCTTTGGGTAGCAATGGAATGGACTCGGGGACACGGAGTGACCATATCATGTGTGCACTTGATGGTTCTGTACATCTATAGGATGTCCTCCTACTGGCCTCTTACTGGAGGGGAGTGGAGAGGGTGGAGAGGAGGGGACAGGAGATTGTTAAGAGGATATGACATGTATGGAACAGAAAGGAGGAGTGTGTTGTCACCGGCCAAGGAAAGCAGAGGGAGCTGCAGATAGGCAGGCATGCAAATTTGAATTGAATTGTAAACTTTCACTCAATCACAATAAAAAAAGAGAGAAATACACTAAATCTTTAAGAGATGTATATTGATTAAAAAAAACAAAAAAAACTCCTTTGCTGTCAAGTTGAATCACTCATAGCAAGCCTACAGGACCGAGTAGAGCTGCCCCACAGAGTTTCCGAGGAGCAGCTGGTAGATTTGGGTGGGCAGCTGTAGCACGTAACCATTATGCCACCTGGGTTTCCCAAAGAGACCCCGACGGAAAAAAGGAGAGCTTCTGTTTCTTTTGGATTGTAAAAAGGAGTTATGTTTTACTTACGATGAATGTACGTGTTGACGATAGAACAGTACTGATTTATAGACAGATGTCCCTATACTGGAGGTGTGTTCTCAGTTGGTTTTTGGTGGCAGAATTTGTGGCTCACAGTAATTGGAGATCACAGATGCTCACAGCTGTCACATCAGCATGTTGTTGCTGTTATTCAGTGCCATCGAGTTGGCTCTGACCCACAAGGACCCCGTGTGAAACTGAATGAAATGTTGCCTGGTCCTACGCCACCTGTGCAATCCCTGGTGGGCTCGAGTCCCTTCTGAGGGCCCCTGTGTGTTTTCAGTGACTTCCAACCCAGTCACTGAGTGGCTGACACTATTTTGGACGATGTTCTATTGTGATGCACGGGGTCTTCATTGGCTAATTTTCTTACAATAAGTGCTCCTCTTCCTCACTCCTCACCCTTGTCACCATCAAAGACTATTTTCTTTGTGTTTAAACCTTTTCTTGCATCCTTTTAATAATGATCTCATAGAATACTTGTCCTCCACGTAATGCCTTCCAGATTTTTCTATGTTATGACGTGCTTCCCACATTCATCATTGTTCTTTATCATTGTGTACTACTCCATTGTGTGAATATAGCATAGTTTTTTTTTTTTAATCCATTCATCCATTGTTGGGAATCTAGGTTGATTTCATCTTTCTGCTGTTGTGGACAGTGCTGTGATCGACTTTGGTGGGCGTGTACCTATTTGGGTGACAGCTCTTATTTCTCTAGGATCTATCTTCACGGGCTTATTTTTAAAAATAGATTGCTAGGCCTTTCTACTCTGTTTTATCACTGAAACCTGTCCACCGTGGGTGAAAATAACACCCAAAACTAAAGCCACTGCTGTCAGCTCAATTCTGACTCATAATGACCCCATAAGGCAGAAGAGAACTGCCCCATACAGTTTCCAAGGAGCACCTGGTGGGTTCAAACTGCATTTTGCGTAGCAGCTGTGGCACTGAACCACTGTGCCGTCAAGGTTTCCCTGCCAGTGTCTGAAATCACAATGGCATCTCTTCCAGCATCACAACAACGTGCAAACTGCCACAGCCAAACAAGCTGACAGATGAGTGGTGGCATGTTAGCTTAAAAAGGAAAAAAACAAAAACAAAACTTGTTGTCACTGAGTCAATTCCAACTAATGACAACCTTATGGGACAGACAGAATTGCCCCCACAGTGTTTCCAATGCTGTAGGTTTTTGAAAGCGTGCCACATCTTTCTCCCATAGGAGCTGTTGGTGGATTTGAACTGCCAACCTTTTGGTATTAGCTGAAAACTAAAACTGAACCTGTTGCTGTTAAATCAATTCCAACTCATACTCTGTCCCTAAAGGACAGAGTAGAACTTCCCCATAGGGTTTCCAAGGAGCACTGGGTAGATTTGAGCAGCCAGCCTTTTGGTGAGCAGCTATAGCTCTTAACCACTATACCACCAAGGTTTCTGGTGTCAGTTGAGCACTTTAAAAATTTTTGGTGGGATTCATACCAAGTATGCAGGCGTGGCTCAACATTAGAAAAGCAATCAAAGTAAAAGGAGCAAAAGAAAAAAATCACATGATCATCTATCTTAATTGACACAGAAAAGGCATTTGATAAAGTCTAATGCTCATTCCTGATAAAAAACCCTTAATAAAGTAGGAATAGAAAGAAATTTCTCTGCATAATAAAGGGCATCTATACAAAACCAACAGCTAGTGTCAACAGACTGAAAACATTCCCCCTGAGAAGAGGAACAAGACAGGGATATGCTTTATCACAACTCTTATTTAACACTGTTCTAGGAGTCCTAGAAAGAGCAATAAGACAAGAAAAAGAAATAAAGAGCATCCAAATAGATAATACAATCACTATTTGCAGATGATACAATCCTAAACATAGAGAACTCCAAAGATCCCACAAAGAAACTACTGGAACTAATAGCAAAATTCTGCAGAGACCGTATGGTGTGTGTACTTTATGGTTCTGTGCATTTATATGATGCTGTCCTACTGGTCTCTTTCTAGATAGAAGAGGAGGATGAAGAGGGGACAGGAGATTGTTGGGGGATATGACAAGTATAGAATGAAAAGGAGGGATGTGCTGTCACCAGGCAAGGAGAACAGAAGGAGCTGCGGATAGACAGGCATGTAAAATTGATTTGGATTGTATACTTTCACTTAATCACAATAAAAGAAAGAAAGAAAGATTCTGCAGAGTAGCAGGATATAAGATCAACATACAAAAATCAATTGGATTCACTAATGGACCACAACTATCAGTGCCTCCACTAAACTGAGTCCAGCACAACTAGATGGTACTCGGCTACCACCACTGACTACTGTGATAGGAATCACAATAGAGGCTCCTGGACAGAGCTGGAGAAAATGTAAAACTAAATCTTAACTCACTAAAAAAAAAAAAAAAAAAAAAAAGGACCAGGCTTACTGGCCTGATGGAAATTGGAGAAACCACCCTTTTAGCTTAGTACTGAAGTTACTCCTGAGATTCACTCTTCAGCCAAAGATTAGACAGGCCCATACAGTAAAACAGGATTAAAGAGGCACACTAGCCCAGGGACAAGGACTGGAAAGCAGGAAGGTACAGGAAAGCTGGTGATTGATTGGGGACCTGAGGTCAAGAAGGGAGAGTGTTGATGTGTCAAGGGGTTGGTAAGCAATGTCACAAAACAATGTGTATACTAAATGTTTAGTGAGAAGCTAGTTTGTTCTGTAAACCATCTACAGTACATATTAAAAAAAAGTCTGAACTCATACACACCAACAAAGAGAACTTCAAAAAGGAAGTCAGGAAAACAATAGATCTATAATAACTACTAGAAATATAAAATGCTTAGGAATAAATCTAACCAGGAACATAAAAGACCTATACAAAGAACTTTACAAAGCACTTCTGCAGGAAACCAAGAGTCCTACATAAATGGAAAAACATACCATGCTCATGGATAGGTAGAAGCAACACTGTGAGAATGTCACTTCTACCCAAAGTGATCTACAGATATAAAACAATATCAATCCATGCCCACATAGCATGTTTTAATGAGATGGGAAAACTAGTTACCAACTTTATACAAAAGAAAAGAGGCCCCAGGTAAGCTAAGCATTCCTGAAAAAAAGAACAAAGTGGGAGGCCTCACAGTACCTGATCTCGGAACCTGTATACAACCACAGTCATCAAAACAACTTGGTACTGATATGGTGACAGACACAGAGAACAACGGAACAGAATCGAGAACCCTGACCTAAATCCATTTGCCTATGATCAGCTCATCTTTGATAAAGGACCAATGTCCATTAAATGGGGGAGAAAACAGTCTTTATAACAAATGGTGACGGCAAAACTGGGTGTCTGTCTGTGAAAAATGAGACAGGAACCATACCTCACACCATACACAATAAAACTACCTCAAAGTGGATCAAAGACATGAATATAAAACCTAAAATAATAAAGACCATGAAAGAAAAAAATACTAGGAGTCCTAAAACATGGTGTAAAGAGAATACAGATCACAACTAACAATACAAAAACACCGGAAGACAAACTAGATAACTGGGAACTCCTAAAAATTCAGCTCATTGAAAGAATAAAAAGGGAAACTACAGACTTGGAGAAAAACGTTGATATGATGTATCTGACAAAAGTGTCATCTCTACAATACTTCAACACCTCAGCAAGGAAAAGACAAATGATGTAATTTAAAAAATGGGCAAAGGCTCTCAATAGGCATGTCACCAAGAAGACATTCAGATGGCTAACAGACACATGAGAAAATACTGCCATCACTAGCCCTTGTGTGTTGCACGTGTTGCTGTCAAGTCGGTTCTGACTCATGTACAACAGAAAGAAATACTGTCCAGTCCTGTGCCATACTTACAATTGTTGTTAGGCTTAAACCACTGTTGAACCACTGTGTCAGTCCATCTCATGGAGGATCTTCCTCTTGTTTGCTGACCTTATGCTTTACCAAGCATGGTTTCCTTCTGCAGGGACTGGTCCCTCCTGACAACATGTCCAAAGGGTATAAGACAGAGTCTGGCCATCCTTGCTTTTAAGGAGCATTGTGGCTGAACTTCTAGGTTAGAAAAATGCAAATCAAAACTTCAATGAGATACCATCTCACCCCAACGTTACTGACCCTAACCAATGTCAGAGAGAGGTTGCAGGGAGATGGGAACCTTATACACTGCTGATGGGAATGCAAAATGGTACAACCACTGTGGAAAATGATATGGCACCTCCTTACAAAGCTAGAACTAGAAATGCCATACAATCCAGCAATCCCACTCCTGGGAATATATCCTGGAGAAATTAGAGCCATCACATCATAAACACGTGCACGCCTATGTTCATTGCAGCTCTGTTCACAATAGCAAAAAGATGGAAACAACCTGAGTGCCCGTTAACAGACAAATGGATAAGCCACATGTGGTACATACACACAGTGGGACACCACGCAACCATAAAGAATGATGGTGAATCAGCAACACGTCTCACAACCCGGGTGAATCTGGAGGGCATTTTGCTGAGTAAAATAAGTCAATTACAAAAGGGTAAATATTGTATACGATCACTATTATAAACCCTCAAGGAAGGGTTTACGCACAGAAAAAAAACTTTAATTATTACAAGTGGGGAGAAAGTGCGTTGGGGAGGGCAAATCACTGGTAGAGAAGCGTTAACTTTGGTGATGGGAAACACAACACACAACAGAGGGGAGGTTAGCACAGCTTGACCAAGGCAAAGTCTTAAAAGCTTCCTAGATGCATTCCAACACCTTCAGGGACCTAGTTACTGGGGTGCAGTGTTGGGAACCATGTTCTTGGGGAACAACTAGGTCAATCGACGTGACAGTTCCTAAAGAAATTGTTCTACATCATGCTTTGGTGAGCAGTGTCTGGGGTCATGAAAGCTTGTGAGTGGCCATTTAAGACACATCGGTTGGCCCCAGTCCATCCAGAGCAGAAGAGAATGAAGAAAACCGAAGACACAGGAAAATCCTAGCTCAAAGGATGGCACCATGTGAAACCCAGCTCCCAAAAGCCGGAGCCCAGAAGAACTAGATGGTGACCAGCTGTCACCACTGACTGCTCTAAGGGAGATCACAATAGAGGATCCTGAATAGAGTAGGAAAAAAATGTGGAACACAATTTAAATTTGTACACACACCCACACAAAAGACCAAACTTCCTGGCCTGACAGATTTGGAGGAACCTTCAAGAGTATGCCTCCCAAGCACCCTACTGACTCCAAATTGAAGCTTCTCCCAAGTCCCCCTTTCAACCAATGATTAGACGGGGCTATAAAACAAACAACACATGTGAAGAACATCTGTCTTAGTTCAATCAAGTACACAAGACCAAATGGGCAACACCTGCCCCCAAAGCAGAGACAGATGTCAAGAAGGGACAGGAAAAGGGACAGATGGATTCAGGAATCTGAGGTACAAAGGGAAAACTGGAGGGTGCTAACACATTGTGGGAGTTGCAGTCCACGTCTCCGAACAATATACGTACAAAGTTTTGAATGAGAAACTAATCTCTGCTGTAAACTTTCATCTAAAACACAATAAAATTTTAAGAAAATTCTTGAACTCCTTTAGGGGTAATACACACTGAGACAACAAGTCTTCCTCCCGCTACCTACTCCTACTTGCCCTGAACACTATCTCCCTCCCTCCTGCCGGCTCCACAACTGCTAGTAAAGTGAAGAGGCCAGATCTGAAACCAGTAGCCACGTGGGTACCCAGTACCCATGTTCATGATATTTGAACTGAGCAGTGGACCCAGAAGAAAGGGGAGAGGGGAACCTCAACTTGGAGCAATGCTCCATCGCTGTTCTAATGAGGCTAGTGTTTTCTCACCTCTCAGTAAGGAAAGAGCTTCCCTTAAGATAAATGCTGGAAACTCTAGGAGTGTAGTGGTTATGGGCTACATCTTCTCACCAAAATTTCAGCAGTTCAAATCCTCCAGGCACCGCTTGTAAACTCTATGGGGGCAGTTCTACTGTGTCTTACAGAGTCTCTATGAGTTAGAGCCAACTCAGTGACAGTGGGTTTGGTTTTCTAGGGTTTAAAATAAATGCCAGGATCACCAGGATTTTAGTATTGGATGGAGGATTTCAGGAATGAAGAACAATTGGCCAAGTGGCTCCAGTCTGTTGAGTTTTCCCTTTGGGGTTGCCTCACTCTCTTGGCCACCACCACCCTTCTGCTGGCCCTATATGTGCCATCTCCAGTGAAAGCTCTAGTCAAAGCATAGGACAACCAAAACACCCAAACCCACTGCTGTCACATTGATTTCAGCTTACAGCAATCCTACGGGGCAGAGAGTTTCTGAAGAGAGCCTGGTGAATTTGAACTGGTGACTTTTTAGTTAGCAGCCGTAGCCCTTAACCATTTCGTATAAGCAATACATTCTTCTACATTCCCACATCTCCAGTAAGGGACACCGGTGCATTAAAAATATTGCTGATTTCTTAAACAAAACACACTGTGCCACATACTGCTCTGAGTACTTCATGTAGATTATTTAATCCCCACAGCCATATGATACCCACTGCCATTGAGTCAATTCCAACTCATAGTGATACCATAGGCAGAATAGAGCTGCTCCATAGACTTTCCAGGGATCCCCTGGTAGATTTGAACTGCTGACCCTGTGGTTAGCAGCCGTAGCCCTTAACCACTACACCGCCAGGGTTTCCACCATTTGATAAAGATACAACTATAAGTCAAAGAAACAGAGGCAAAGAGAAGATAAGTAATTTGGGGGGGGGGTTGAATCCAGGCAGCTTCCCTGATACTAAAGAAAACAAACTCTAAGCAGTTCAAGGTGATGTCACTTCTGTAGTATTTTGTATCTTCACTGATCAGAGCTGCATTTTTCCTGGAACTCACAGGTGACCCCATTCCATGTCCTGTCTGAAGGTAGCACCACCCCATCCTAAATAACCTATGACAGAACAGAATCTGTAGTCTGTTTCTGGAACTATGGCGGGACTGATGTTCTAAAAATATTTCCCCAACAAGACCCTTAGAACATCTGGGTGAAATATAAGAAGCACCCTTAAATGTGTGAATTAGTGCTGACATTGAAAAACCACCAAGAAACAGAAATGAAGAGAGAACAGAGGACTGGAAAAGTTAGCTATGGCTTATCTGTGGCAACACTGGGGCCTCAGCAGAATCTTGATAACCAGAATTTAACAGTTATATGATGACGGGTGTAAGGTTGAGGAACTAAGTCTACATAAAGTCAGAAGCTAAACCTTAGTGAAAAGGTGGACAAAAACCAAATCAACCTGTCTGCAAAGAAAAATGACAAACTTGTCTCAGTTTGGGCTGAGAGAGAAAAAATACACACACACACACCAAGACAGACACACACACACACTCATATCCCTTGGGGCTATGTAGCCACAGACCTACCCTAACAGGAATCTGAGCTTTGAATGTACGTTATTGTCACTGGAAAATCCATGCTGAGAAACCACCAAACTTGTCCCAGGTTGGTAGTGCTCCAGGGTGCTACCTGGGAAAAACAATCACAGAGATATTCTCTGTCTGGAAACACAATTGTGCTAATTATGAACACAAAACCCAAAAGTTGTGTGATGTGAGCAATAGCCAGCATTAAAAACCAGTAACAGAGTCACCAGCAAGACTTCAGATAATGGAATAATGAATTATAAAATAAGTATGCTTAAAAAGCTGAATTACAGAAGTAAAAGAAGAAATGGGGGAGCATGGGGGAGGAGCCAGAGGCTATCGAGAAAGAGCAGGCCTATTTGAAAAGGAGCCAGATGCATCTATTGACATGAAAAACATATTCATTGAACCAAAAAGCCTGGTGAATCAATTAAAGACAAGATCAGACATAGCTGAAGAGAACATTAGGGAACTGGAAAGTACAGCTGGAGAAATTATTCAGTGTGCAGCAAGAAAGGTAGAGATGAAAATTATGGAAGAAAATTTGTAAGGTTTAGAAGATAAAATGAAGACTTAGTGTACATCTGCCCAGTGTTCCAGAGACAGAATAAGGTAGGGGCAACAATCCAAGTGATACTAACCTAGAATTAATTTTCAAGAATAGATGACAGATTCAGAGTCAAACATCCCAAGCAAGACAAAAAACAGCAGCAACAACAAAAATTTATAACTAGATGCATCATATTGAAACTAGAAAATACTAAGGACTATGCAACAGTCTTAATAAAGAGAGGAAAAAACACTGTAAAGTCATCACAACAACCATGGTAGCCAGATGATGCCAAAGCCAAGTGCCGTCAACAATAGTGAAATAATATTTTCCATGGTCTGAGACAAAAAAAAGTACTCTCAACCTAGGACTCTATACTGAGTTAAACTATCTCCAAGAGTGAGTGTGAAATAAAGACAGATTTATCACTAATCAATCCTTATTGAAAAAATTACTAAAGGATGTCCTTGATGAAGAAGGACACTGAATCTAGAAGGAAGATCTGAGACAAAAATGGAAGAAACAGTGATCCCTGAAACAATACAACTTCAAATACACTTCACCTACATTTGTTGCTTCATACTCTGCCATCTTCCTGGAGAGTATTATCATACTGCTTCACTTAAAGGAGATGTTCTCCAAGAAATCTTGTCCTTTTGGTGGCTAAGTCAAGACTTTCTCTGGACCACTTGAACTTGTGACTGTGACTTCCAGCCTGAAGTATGCAGGCCTCCTCCAGGCACCTATCAGTTCCAGACTGCAGGGAGCTCTGTAACAATGAAGAGGAAACATTCTCCGGTCTTTCAGGTACCAGACGCTGTGTTGGGTATGACACAGGAGGGCACCTTCAAAATGCCAGTTCTATCAGAAGTTTCCTTTTCAGCAGACTCGTGGACACACTGAGAATAAAGTAATTTGGGGATGAAAAATAGATTTGGCAGGTTGCATTCTCCAAAAATGGTGACCAAACCAAGAGCTGAGGGTTTAGCTGTGTGCTCACCGACTGACTCGCCAACTTCACGGGTTGGGATGCTGCTTTTCCACTTCTCTGTCTCTGATCCTCCTCTCTAACCCCTGCGCCACTGGGGTCTTTGACATAGACTTTCTCCTGCCTGAGTATGAGAACCTGAGAGCCAGGTTTTCCCCGACACAGAGCACCAGGCCACATTAAAATTAAAATTCAAAAGTCCGTCCACGGAGTCTGCAATGTATGTTTGTGAACTGTCTGACTTCCTGTCTGCCTCCGAGGTCCCCTGAATACAAATGACCTCATTCGAGCTTGGAGGAGCAGGGAGGAAGAA
Organism: Heterohyrax brucei; assembly: GCA_028571685.1. Lineage (NCBI taxonomy): Eukaryota > Metazoa > Chordata > Mammalia > Hyracoidea > Procaviidae > Heterohyrax > Heterohyrax brucei. The sequence goes on along the minus strand of CM053148.1, from coordinate 78,102,181 downwards.
ACCCAAGAATGATCTCCAAAACAAATCTTTAATTCGGATGAGTATAATAGAGTGTAATCCCGTTTCAAGTCTGTCAGCATTCCTTTGATGCTTACAAATGAGCCCGGTCCCCTCTGCAATGTAGGGGGATAATCTGGGTAAAATAACCCTTTTTGTCTGAAAGGGACCATGCGACGCAGACTCGTGACAGCTTTCAGAATCGTGTTTCAGAGCCTGAGATGCTCCGGCAATGTAAGCGAGTCCTCTCCTTTTATTTTTACCTGCCCCCCGACCTTGACTTAGAAGATTTTTCATTCTTTTTCATGTTCAGCGGTCCCCGAAGTTCTCAGGCTTAGAAATCGTAAATCATCATCCTGTCCCCAGGAACAGGAGCCCGTCCCCTCCCTGCCTGGTAGACAGGAGGCAGGTAGGAGAGAGAATGCACCATCCTGTCTGTCTAAGAGGCCAGTTGTTCAGCTGTCGAGGGATGGATCTGAAGGAATGCACACCGTCTTGTAGTCCCTTTTCCACAGGAAAAAAATGCACACTCGATCAAATTTGGAGCCCTGGTTGCATAGTGGTTATGACCTAGCCTGCTAAACAAAAGGTCAGCCGTTTGAATCCACCACCCACTCCTTGGAAATCCTATGGGGCAGTCCTACTCTGTTCTATAGGATCGCTATGAGTCTGAATTGACATGACAGCACCTAGTAACAAAAACAAACCCAGTTTATCAGGAAGTGCTGGCCTGTGGAGGACAAGTTAGGTCCAATTCATAGTGTTCCTAGAGGTCAGAGTAGAACTGCCCCATAGAGTTTCCCAGGAGCGCATGGTGGATTTGAACTGCTAATGTCTTGGTTAGCAGATGCAGCACTTAACCGCTATGTCACCCGGGTTTCTGTGTTTGGTAAAGTGTCAGCCAAAAAGAGGAAGCCCCTCAACAAGAAGGATTGTCACAGTGACTGCAACAGTGGGTTCGGACACAGCAGTGACGGTGACAGGTGCAGGACCAGGCAGGGTTTCCCTCTGTTGACACCTAGGCTCAGGTATACGCACGTCATTCTGTCAGTTGGGTTGGCAAGTGGACAGCTGTTTTCAGACACCGCATTCTGTCCTCTGAGGTCAGGATGACCGCACCCTCCTTCTAAAGAGGACAGCACCAGAAGCCGTGTGGACAGCTCAGGCCGGGTGTGAAGATGCGTCTGCACCCGCTCCCTCAGAAGGAGCCACGTCCTGAACCCCTGTGCTGCAGGTCCCACCTGCGGTGAGCACTGGTCACAGGGCTGTGGAGACTGGGACAGAGCGCATCTGTGCTCCTGGCCATTCTGGCGCTTTGTACCCTGAGGCTCAGTGCACAGCTCCCTGAGTTTCTGTTTTTCTCTGATCACCTCTCTCCTGGTTCTTTTCTTCTTTAATGTCTTGAGATTATTTTTAAATAAGGATCAGGTGCTCAGCTGCTGACTGAAGGCTTCTGAGTCCACCCAGAGATGCTTTGGGAAAAAGGCCTGGGCATCAGCCATTGGAAGGCTGATGGAGCCCAGTTCCACCCCGACACACTAGGGGGCGCTGTGGTGGAGACCAACTTGACACCCCGTGTATTTTTTTCGAATGGCTCCCCATGCTAAAAGCTTTAGCCATGATTACAAATGAGTTCCTCTTCCCTTGGAGAGAAAGGTTAATGACAAATCTAGCTATGAAAGGTATGACAACAAGAATACCAAGTTCAGGATGAGTCATGGAAGTTGTCCTGGGTTAAATTGTGTTCCCCACTAAAAGTGTGCGGTGGTTTGCCTGGGCCATGACTCCTGGTGTTGTGTGGCGTTCCTGCTTGTTGTCGATCCTGCCTCTGTGATGTTAATGGTGGAGGATGGGCAGCAGCTGTGTTGGGGGGGCAGGACTTGGTGTGTAAGAATGTTTTATGCCTTACAGCTGTTTCTTGAGCTATAAAGGAGAGAAGTTGGCAGAGAGATTTGGGGAGAAGGGTCTACCCTTGTCTCAGACTTCATGTCTGTCTCTGGCTGTTCAAGACAGGGTGTTTGAGGTTCAGTATTTCCAACCGTTGTGAGCCGGTGACTGTTTTTACCTAGGGAAAATGTGGCTTGCTCTGATGTTTAGATTTGGGGACAGTGGTGGGTCAGTGACAGAACCTTCACCTGCCAGTGGGGGCTCCAGGTTTGATTGTAGGTCAGTGCACTTTATGGATGGTCATCACCTGTCTGCCAGCTGAGGCTTGCCTGTTGCTATGGTGATGAGCAGGTCTCAGCTGCACTTCCAGACCAGGACAGACTAGGAAGAAAGGTCTGGTGATCTACTTCTGAAAATCAGCCCAGTAACACGCTATGAGTCACTGTAGTCCAATCCATAAATGATTGTGGGACGGTGCCGGACTGGGCATTATTTTGCTCCACTGTGTTTGTCACCATGAGTTGGACGGAGGTTGAGAGAATGGCAGCTGAGAACTGTGTTTAGGTTAGATGGGAAGTTCTCAATCAAGAACTAGGCTTTTGTCCCACCTCTAAGCCCTGCGGTTGAAGCTCTCTGCTGCTGCCACAAAGGTTGGTAGTCTGAACTCCCCAGGGACTCTGTAGAAGAAAAAGTGGCTGTCTGGAAACCCTAGGGGGTGGTTCCACACTGTCCTCTCATGAGTCAGAATTGACGTGGGCAGGATTTGGTTTTTTGGTTTTTCCCAAAGATATTTGGCAATTTCTGGAGGCATTTTTATTAGTCCCAGCTGGGGAGGAGAGTGCTAGTGGCATTCAGTATGTAGAGGCCAGGGATGCTGCTCAGTACCCTACACTGGACATGAGACAGCTCCGTCCAAAAAGAAGGATCCTGTCTTTGTGCCAGGGTTGTGGAATGCTGAGCTAGACCAGCCAGGTTGTCCTGTTTTCTGTACTTTTGGAATTAGGAAACCAAACAAACAACCAAACCCATTGCTGTTGAATTCTTTCTGACTCATAGCAACCCTAAAGGACAGAGAACAGCTGCCCTGTATTGAGTTCGCAAGGAACACCTGGTGCATTTGAGCTGCTGATTTCTCGTCTAGCAGCTGTAGCTCTTAACCACGACGCCACCAGGGTCTACAGAGTAGGGGACAGACCCTGAGCCTGGAGTTCCTGGAGACAGCTCTCTGGCTGCCCTCAAGCCCAAGTGGCCTGCCTTCTGCAGTGCCTCCGGCCAAGGAGGCCGCTGTTCCTCAAAGCTGAGAGAAAGAAGTCCCGCCCCAGGCGCACTGCCACTCACCCTCCAGCCTGCGGGTCTGGATTCGGGCCATTGGCTGGGCTTTCTGTCCTCCAGAGAACTTGCCCTTGCCTTTGGACCTTCTGCCGCCTCATTTCAAGCTGGAACCTCGGCCATCTGTAACATTCAACTAGAATGGCACCCCGTAGTCTGGCACTCAGTTGCTTGCTTCTGGTGGGATGATGCCTGTGTGAGACGTCTCATTTATCTCACAACCTCAGAGAAGTAATCTTGAGAGTGGGTGCCTCAGTTTTAAAAAGAGAGACTGAAAGTCAGGAAGACTGTGGAGCAATCTGCTTTCTTAAAAGAGTTTTTTATTATGGCACTATAGATATAATTTTGCCGTTTTCACCATTTTTTTTGTGTAAAATGAAGTTACTTACCTTCCCTGTGGTGTGCTAGCCCTAACAACAACCCCAAACAACCCATTACCATCGAGTCAGTTGTGACTCGTAGCAACCCTCTAGGACAAGGTAAAACTGCCCCATAGAGTTTCTGAGGGGCACTCGGTGGATTCAAACTGCTGACCTTTAACCCCTACACCACCAGGGTTTTCATGCTACCCTGACCACTATGTGTTTCCTGAAGCTTCCATTCCCCCCACTCAGAAGCTCAGGGCTCCTTCATCTATAACTCCCGTGCCCCACCAGCCTCTGGTAGCCACTAGTAAACTTTGGTCTCCATGTATTTGCTTATTCTAGATAGTTCCTCCAAGTGGAATCGTACCATGTTTGTCCTTCAGTGTCTGACTATTTTGCTCAGTATGATGGCTTCAAGGGTCATCTATGGATAGTATATGTGAGAAAGTCCTTTTCTCTCTATGAATGAATAATACTCTGTTGTATGGATATACCACATTCTCTTTACCCATTCATGTGCTGGAAAATACTTGGGTCATTTCCACCTTTTGGCTGTTGTGAATCATGCTGAAGTGGACATTGGTACATATTTAAGGCTCTGTGTCCACTTGGCTGGGCCGTGAGTCTTAGTGGTTTGGCAGTCATTTAATGGTGTGATTGCTTCCAAGATCAGATTGGATGCTATGTGATCACCTCCATGATGGATCTGCTGTGAGTGGCCCATCAGTTGAAAAGGAATTTTCTTGGGGGTGTGGCCTACATCCAATATGGGTGGGCTTCCTGGCAAGGCTCGCAGGTTTTTGTTTGTTCTGGATCCTGCATCTGGCTCCTGCTCGTCTGACCTCCAGTTCTTAGCTGCTTGCCTGTTGTCTCACCTGCCAATCTTTGGGATTCATCAATCTTTGCAGCCTGTGAGCAAAAGCCCTGCTCTCCAACCTTTCAATCCCAGATTCACCAGCCCCTGTGGCTGAGTGTACCAGGAGAACCCTCTGTCCTGATCCACAGGCTTGGGACATTCCAGCCTCTGCAACTGCATGAGACATTTCCTTGATACAAATCTCTCTCTCTATATATGTGTGTTTATATGATTTATTGGTTTGTTTCCATGGAGAACCCAGCCTAAGACAGTGTGCCTGAGTGCTTGCTTTCAAGTCCGCTGGGATTTGCCTGCCGTCTGCTTTTCCTTGACATTTCCCTGTGCCCCATCCTACTCGCTCCTTCTTTTTTTCTGTCCTTGTCCCTCCCACACCTGTCCCACCTCCCACTCTTGCCTACCTTTTCATGCCCACACATTACGTCTGAGGGCTTATGGGGTGAGGAGGCTCAGCCTGGCTTGAGTGAAAGGAGAATCACACTGATTTCTCTGCAGTGATGGCTCCCACTGCTGCCCAGAGGCTGTGAGATCACAGAACAATCCCCAGCTTCCACAGCATGCCATCCTCCATCACCTGTCTTTCAGGCCAAGTGCTGCTCTCCTTAAAAACATTTCTTTCCTTCTGTCAAACACAGAGAAAATGTTGTATTGTTTCCAAAAGAGCAGGCGGGGCACCAGCAGGAATATGGGTGTGCAGTATTTGCATGGTTTCATGAGTCAGTACATCTGAATCTCCAAGCATTTTTAAGAGCTTTGTCCAAAAAAAAAAGATCTATTGTGTGGTTTTGGCCGTGAACTTAGCAGACCCGTCAGAACTCTGCTTCAGATCTGATTTTAAAGTGGGTGATAGAGGAAGGCTGTCCAGCAGGAGGGTTTTCTCATTTTTCTCATTCCTGCTCCCTCTGATGGGTTAGGGCTTCCGTGTCAGAGTCAGTGCACTGGAGCTTCAGCCTCTGTTCCTGGATCTGTCTGAATGGTGAAGAGATGACTAGCTGCTGAGTCAGGAATGGGTCCTTGGGTGGTCTGGTTTGCATCTTCCTGCTAACTGAAAGGGTGACTGTTCAGACCCACACAGGGGAGCAACAGAAGAAAAGCCTGGTGTAAAGCTTCTGTAAATATCACAGCCAAGATGTCTGGGATCTTAAAAGCTATCAAGTGCCCATCTAAGAAGCATCCATCAGTCCCAGCCCTCCTGGAGCAGAGTGAAGACTAACAAAGACAAGGAAAATATGGGCTCAAGAGACAGAAAGGACCATATAATCCAGAGATCACATCAGCATGAGACCGGAAGAACTGGATGGTGTCCGGCCACCACCAATGACTGCCATTGTAGGGAACACAACACAAAGTCCCTGATGCAGTGGGAGAAAAAGGGGGTTCAGAATTCAAACTCTAGTAACGAGACCAAACTTGATGGTCTAACAGACCATCTCCAGAAGACACAGCCCTCAGACTCTCTGTTAGCCCAGAACTGAAAGCATTCCAGAATGCAACTCTTTATACAGAAAATAGACTAGACTATGAGACATAAAGTGATACTGGTGAAGAGTGTGCTTCATGGTTTGGGCAGATAACAGAGACTAACTGGGCAGCTCCTGTCTAGAGATGAGATGAGAGGGTAAAGGGGGACAGAAGCTCATCGGACAGACACAGGAAATACAGGGTGGAGAGGACTGTGCTGCCACAGGGTGGGGAGAGCAGCTGGAATTACGCAGCAGTGTGTGTGCAAGCTTTTGTGTGACAAATTGACTCGAATTGTAAACTTTCATTAAAACACAATAAAATGTTTTTTAAAAATCAACCTTCAAAAAGACGACTGCTTAGAAAATTCTAGGGAACAGTTCTGTCATGCGTGGAGTTCCCTGAGTCAGAACTGACTTGAGGATAGTGGGTTGGTTTCTGGCTTCAGAGCTGACAAAATGGACTGCAGTATTGAGAGACATCATGTCGTTGAGACATCATGCTGTTCCCGGCTCCTCATTGAAGGGGTCTTTTCTGTCCACCCTCTCTATCCATTACCACTGGTTCTTGGCAAAACAAACTATTTCCTCCTTTCTGGCTTCTAGGAAGCTGAAAGGCCCTAGAGAGTCACTCAATTTAAAAGATTTTTTTTCATACCAGGAAATTTCGCCTGGAAACCCCATACACATACATAGCATATTGGGTCCAAGAAAGAACCAGGCTGTAGACAAGAGGATTAGTTCTTAGAAACCGAACACAGACAAAACCCACCCTGGCCTCCCGCAGCCCCGAGTCAATTATCATGAGGAAGTGAGGCCTGCTAAAAGGAATATCTTTGTTCGCTGCTCTGGTGTGTGTGGCTAAGAAGTGAGCAAGACACTGTAGGTCCTGAGAAAACAGTTGGATGATGACATCTGTCTTAGGGATCCAGTGCTGCTGTAACAGAAATACCACAAGTGGATATTTTAACAAACAGAAGTTTAGTCTTGCAGAATCTAGGAGGCTAGAAGTTCAAATTGAAAGTGTCAGCTCCTGGGAAAGGCTTTCTCTCTCTCAGCCTCCAGGGGAAGGCTTCTCTCAGCTCTGCAGGAAGGTCCTTGTCTTCAGCCTTCCCCTGGTCTAGGAGCTTCTTAGTGCAGGGACCCATGGTGCAAAGGAGGCACTCTGCTCCCGGTGCTGCGTTCTTCATGGGGTGAAGTCCCCATGTTTCTCCACTCCATTGTTTTGTATCTCAAAAAAGACTGATTTACGACACAACCTAACCTTACAGATTGAGTCCTGCCTCATAAACATAACTGCTGTTCCCGGCTCCTCATTAACATTGTAGAGGTAGGACTTACAACACAGAGGAAAATCCCATCAGATGGCAAAACGATGGACAATCACCCCATGCTGGGACTGGTGGCCTAGCCAAATTGACAGATACTTTGGGGGGGACACTTCAGTCCATAAATATCCTTTCATTGTTGCTGTTGTCAGCTGCTGCCTTCTCAGCCCCAGCTCGTGATGACCTCACACACAGTGGATGAGACAGTTGTGATCCATGGGGTTTCCAATGGCTGGTTTTCAGAAGTAGATTGCCAGGCCTTTCTTCCTAGTCACATCTGAAAGCTCCCCTGCAACCTGCTCGCGATCCGGACGACATGCAGGCCCCTTGTGCATGAGGCTCATTAGGCAGAAACTGAACCTAGTGGAGTGAGAGCTCGACCACCAAACCACGGCTGCCTTCAGTGCTGGTGTCCACCCAACCCTGACCCAGCCCCCGCCCCCCCCCCCGGGATTCTTTGGTGAGCGTCTGCTCTGACCATTTGTGTCTGTCCTCCTAGGCTTCCTTTCCCTGGGAAGGTGGTTTATTAGGGGGAGTATAAGAAAACACAGCTGCTATCATCTCCAGCTCACGGTAACCCTGTGTGTGTCACCGAGGAGCTGTGCTGCGTAGAGTGTTCAGGGGCAGCTCTTTTCAGAAGCAGATCCCCAGGCCTTTCTCCCATGACACCTCTGGGTGCCCTTGAATCTCCAGCCTTGGGGTCAGTGTCCATCATTAACCTCGTGTGCCACCTGGAGTCTCAAGTGGAGGATAAGCTAGATGTCAACTGAGAGCTCTGATTTAAACAACGCCAAACGTTTGTGCCTTGAGTCTCACAGACTGGGTTAAAATCACACTGTTGAGTGTTAGGTTGTAAATTCATAAAGTTACCATTATTATTATTCAGCCAGCCTTGACAAAGGGACAGTGCCTGACAGTGTCTGCACTCTCTGTACTCCCGTGGACTGTGGGGAAGAGTGAATTTGCTGTGCTCGCAGAGCCCCGGGGGACAGGTTAAGCCCCTGGTATGGGGTGTTCAGAGCCCAGGACGGATCTGATTGTCTGCTGTCTCAGTCACCTCGTGCTGCTGTAACAGAAATACCACAGATGCGTAGCTTAAAAGGAGAATTGGGTCTGTCACAGTTCAGTGGCCTACAAGTCCAAATTGAGGGTGTCAGCTCCAGGGAAGGCTTTCTCTGCCGGCTCTGGAGGAAGGTCCTGTCATCAGTCTTCCCCTGGACTGGGAGCCTCTGAGGTACAGGGACCCTGGGTGCTTTCTAAAGGACATGCTCAGCTCCTGGCACTGCTTCTTGGTGGTATGAGGTCCCCAGATCTCTCTACTGGCTTCTTTTATAGCTCAAGAGACCACCTCAAGGCACAGTGCAGTCTTGTACACCGAGTCCTGTCCCACCATCCCAACTGCCACCCATCCGCCCTCATTAACATCACAGAGGCAGGATTTACAACAAGGAGGAACATCACACCGTCCCAGGAATCATGGCCTAGCCAAACGGCTGTGCCTTTTTGGAGGGGGGGTGGGGAGACACAATTCAATCCGTAACACCCACTGGCTCCCTCCTCAACTGAATTCTAGTACAGATGTCACCAGGGTGCCTCAGGAGTCCTGGTAACACAGTGGTTAAGAGCTCAGCTGCTAACCAAAGGGTCAGCTGTACACATCTACAGGCTGCTCCCTGGAAACCCTGTGGAACAGTTCTGCTCTGTCCTATAGGATCGCTAGGAGATGGGACTGATGAGAACAGAGGGTTCCTCGAAAGGAAACTGAGTCACAAAAGGACAAATGCAGGCTTCAGGGCTGAGCTATGAAACAGGAATAGAATGGAGACCACACAGGTAATACTTATTTTTCTAGAAGTCGTGTTAGCAAAAGTGAAACCTGTAACCCACTGTCATTGAGTGACTCTGACTCACAGCAACCCTAACAGACAGTAGAGCTGCCCTGTGGAGTTTCCAGGGAGTGGCTGGTAGATTCAAACTGCTGGCCTTCTGGTTAGCAGCTGAGTTCTGGTCAGGGTAGGAGTCTTGGGCCGCTGGTACCACCCCATGGTCAGGTCACCCTTACAGCAAATGTCAGAAGTCATTCCTGTTCTCCCAAAGGCCATACTGCCACCTGGACATTACCAAGATGTCAGGTTGTGTCCTCCCTGCTCAAATGCCCCTTAGTGTGGGGAGGTGGCTTGTGGTCATCTCCTCCCATGGCTGAGAAAACACAGGCTGGGAGTAGGTGACTTGCCCAGAAGTCTCCTGGTTTGTTAGTGGTGGGGCCACGCTGATGGGGGCCAACTTAGAGTTTCTACAGTGCACCTAGGATCAGCTCACAGAAGGACCCCAGCCAAAAGCTGCCGCTCACTGATGCGGTAGGGGCTGAGCTGGCTCTTTGTTCTTCATGGCTGCATGCTGGATGTATCTTGGGGAACTTTTAAAATGCCCTGATATCAGGATCTTGGCTCCAGGCTAATTAAATGAGAAGCTTCGGGCCAGCCTGTGGACAGGGGGATGTTTTTTAAAAGCTCCAGGGGTGATTCTGAGGTGCACTTCTGGTTGAGATCTAACGGTCAGCACTGTAGATGTCCACGTTGGTCTTGTATCAGGGTCTCCGGGGAAAGCAGATGGTTAACATCCTGGACTGAGAACCAGAAAGCTGGAGGTTAGAGTCCAGCCAGAGGCCCCTCAGAATAAAGGCATGGCCATCTGCTGCCCCCAAATCAGCCTTTGAAAATGCTATGAAGCACAGTTCTACACCAGGTTAGACAAGGTTAGCCCACACCAGGACCTTCCTGCAGAGCTGAGAGAGAGAAAGCCTTCCCCTGGAGCTGACACCTTGAATTTGGACTTCTAGCCTCCTAGATTCTGAGAGACTAAACTCTACACATGGAGTTGCCAAGAGTTGGAATCAACTCAACAGCAGCTGGTTGGTTATCTATTGTTTCACTTTTTTAAATAGTTAATACTATTTTTTTCAGCCACAGGAAAGCTGCAAGAACGGAACAAGAATTCCCCCGTTGTTCCTACTTTTACTACATTCTCTCCCTTACTCTACCTCTGTATTATTTAACTGCTTTAGGGGAAATGGCAGTTAAGAAGTCCCTTTTTACCCCACACTAGTTGTCCTGGTGGCACAGTGGTTAAGGCGGCGGACTGCTAACTGGAAGGTCGGCAGTTTGGAGCCACCTGCAGCTCTGTGTGACAAAAATGTGACAGTCAGCTGCCGCAGAGAAACCCTACAGGGTCACAGTGAGTCTGAATTGACTCGATGATGGTGGGTTTTTCACCCCAACTACGTTAATGCTTGGTCCCCAGACTTGGAGCATTGTTTTACAGAGCCCCAAATCGTTACCCAAATCAGGAAATAAGCACTGACATGATACTGTTTTACTGTCTGTTGACTTTGCTCAGACTGCTCCAATGATCCCAAGCTTTAGGACTATGGAAAATCCCAGGATCATATGTTGGGGTCAGGCACGGCGTCTCTTTAATTCTCCTCTAACCTGGAGCAGCTGCTCAGCCTGTCTCTGCCTTTGGTGATGCTGACATTTTGGAAGAGGACAAGGCAGTTATTTTTGAAATGCCACTTGTTTGGAATGTGTCTGGTATTCCATCAGTGGCTGGATTCTTAGACATTTAAGGTGGGACTCTCACAGCCAGGAGGCATTTAGGTTTTTCTGGGGGTGCATGATACTAGTTCGCCTACTCCTGGTAAAGAGAACTGTCTAAAATGGCATTTTATTGTGCTTTAGGTGTGAGTTTACAGCGCCAATTAATTTCTCATTCCAAACTGTATCCACAGATTGTCTGGTGGCATTGGCCACCTTAGTGTGTCAGCACTCTCTCCCTTTCCCTTTGTCCCCTGGGCTCCCTCTGCCCTTTGGTCCAGCTTTCCTGCCCCTTCTGGCCCTTGCTGTCTGGCAGGCATTGTCCATCTGCCCTCCTTTGAGACTGAACCAAGAAGCACACTTATCACATGTGTTATGGTTTGGTCTGCACACCTGCCAGATCTTCAGCTCTGGTGGCGTGATGGTGAAGTGCTCCAGCTGCTCACCAAAAGGTCTGCCATTCCAATTTGCCAGGAACTCCCTGGAAATCCTGTGAGGCAGTTCAACTCTGTCCTACAGGGTCTCTATAAACTGGAATCGATTTAGTGGCAGTGGTTGGTTTTTTTTTGTAATCTTTAGCTGAAAGGTGGGCTTTGGGAGTGACTTCAGTTCCAAGTTAGCAAGGTATCTGAGAGCTGTAGTCTCAGGGGGTCCTCCCATCTCTGTCAGACTAGTAAGTCTGGTCTTTTTTTGTGTACTTGAATTTTCTTCTACATTTTTCTCCTACTTTGCCTGGGCGCCTCTGTTGTGATCCCTGTCTAAGCAGCCAGGGGTGGCAGCTGGACAGCAGCTGGCAGAGGCTATGGCTCACATGGTCCCTTAGTCCTCCGGACTCATGTTTTCCTGTGTCTTTGGTTGTCTTCATTCTCCTTGGCTCTGGACGTGGGCGGTGGAGTGGAGCTTTGAGGAAACAAGTGTCTGCTCCTTAGAGCAGTGCACTGTGGCATTACTGCAGCAGAGCACAACAACAGAGAATCAAACCCAGTGTCACAGAGTGGATGCTGACTCCTAGTGACCCTATAGGACAGAGTACAACAGCCCCATAGGGTGCTGAAAAGGAAAGACATCACTTTGAAGACTAAGTGCATCTGACCCAAGCCATGGTATTTTCAGTAGCATCACACGCATGCGAAAGCTGGACCGTAAACAAAGAAGACAGGAGAATTGATGCCTTGACCTCTGATGTTGGAGGCGAGTGTTGAATGGACCACGGACCAACAAAAGAACCAACAGATCTGTTCTGGAAGTCCAACCAGAGTGCTCCTTGGAAGCAAAGATGGCAAGACTGTGTCTTACATCCGTTGGACATGTTGTCAGGAGGGATCAGTTGAGATCAGTCCCTGGAGAAGAACATCATGCTTGGTAGAGTGGAGGGTCAGTGAAACAGAGGAAGACCTCAATGAGATGGAGTGACACAGTGGCTGCAACAGTGGGCTTAAGCATAAAAACCATTGTGGACATGGTGCAGGACCAGGCAGTGTTTTGTTCTGGGTGCACACAGTCGCTGTGAGTCAGAACTGACTCAACGGCACCTAACAACAGCAACCACCCAGGGCTTCCAAGGAGCAGCTGGTGGATTTGAACTGCTGGCCTTTTGAGGAGCAGCTGTTTCTCACGGTAGTTCGTAACCACTGTGTCACCAGGACTCCTGGGCTCTAACTGCTGTTGTTAAAAAGGCTCGTTGTCAACGCTACCTCCCCAACAGAGCCACACCCTCTCTCTGGGTTAGGGCAGACAGGGAGACAAGCACAGCAAGCACGGGCTTAGCTGTGCTGACTCCCTCATCTGGGGTGCACAGCCTCACCTTGCCCTCTCGTCGCATCAGAGACGTGATGAGGCCCGGGCAACATCGTGCACGGCAGAGGCATCCGTAAGCACAATCAAGGCCGGGCACAAGCCTGGGCACCACTGACTGTGGCACAGCTGGTGCTTGGTATTCACCCGAAGGCTGCTGGTTCGAACCCAGCCGGCCATGCTGAGGAGGCAAGGCCTGGCGATCTGCTCCTGTCAAGGCGATGGCCGTGGAGCTCAGCTCAACCCAGGGACACATGGGGCAGCAGGAGCCGGGCTCTGTGACAGGGGGCTTGGGGTCTGGCTTCTGTGCTGATGACGTCATGAGCTCCATCTCTCCAAGGTCGCTGTCTCTCACCAGCTTCTGACCCTGGGCCCTCCGCTGGGCTGTCGCGCAGGCCCTGCTGGCTCAGCCTGTTCACAATGGAACTGCAAAGCTGCTTGTTTATTTTGGGAGCGGAAGGGGGTGAGAGGGACAGCTCTGAGACGCAGGTTATGCCATCTGCGAGAGGTGCCCTGCAGGACAGAGCCTAGCCCCACAGGGGCACCTGCCCCCAAAGCGCGCTTGCTGCCTCCCTCCCTTCCCGTCCTTCTGCTCCCTTCTCCCACGGGGGGTTCCCGGCCTCATCTCCCAAATGAGCTTCTTCCAAAGCCAGCAGGGAGCGGTGCTCACTTCTGTTGTGTGTATCGCCTTTGCCTACATGCACAGTCCACTGTCCCCTTGAACTTCAGGAACAGATCCCAAGTTCAAAGGTCAAATTCTTAGGAATTTCAAGATGGCAGTAACCAGAACATCTGTTGCTGTCCCGTTGATTCTGGGAACCAACAGCTGGAGAAAGACCCCTGCATGGCGGCAAAGGAAGCAGACATCCCAGGGCTCACGGATGAGGGAGGTGATGACTCAGCTGTCACCTGCACGCTGGCGTATGAAATCAGGCAGTGGGTTAAATATAGCAAGTGTGAGATGAGGGCAATCAGGAGCGACACTGTCAGCAAAGGGAGGAGGGAGAGCGAGTCCAAAGGCCCCCTCCCCGCAGGACCCTGTAGGACCCACTGCGGGGCAAGCTCGAGAACAGCCCTGGAGTGTGCGCCCCAGGGAATCCACGGCAGATAAAGATCAGAGACGACAGCCTTCTGGATGACACCTCAGTGTCAAGAAAACAGAAATCCTCACCACTGGACCAATAAGCAATATTATGATAAACAGAAAAGATTGAAGTTGTCAAGAATTTCATTGTATTTGGATCTAAGACCAATATGCCTGTGCAGGCAGCAGTGAAGAAATCCGACAACATACTGTGTTGGGCAAGTCGGCTGCGAGAGATCGCCTTCAGGTGTTGAAGAGCAAGGACATCACTTGGAGGCCTAAGGTGCACCTGGCCCAAGCTGTCGGGTATTTTCAAGCACCTCACACGCATGCTGAAGCTGGACTACGAACAAGGAAGACTGAAGAAGAGCTGAGGCACTTATATGATGGTGAAAAAGGCTGACTATGCCACAGACTGTCAGAAGAACAAAGAACTCTCTCTTAGAAGAAGTACAGCCAGATGCCCCTTAGACGCCAGCAGGGTGACTCTCACGTACTTTCTACATGTTATTGGAAGGGATCGGTCCCTGGAGAAGGATATCGTGCCTGGTAAAGTTGAAGGCCGTCCAAAAGGAGAAGGATGCTAAATGGGATGAATTGACACAGTGTCGGTAGCAGTGAGCTTGAGCCAACAGCGATGGTGGGCATCGGGCAGGACCAGGCAGTGTTTTGTTTTGTTGGACACAGCAGCGTCGCTGCGGGTCAGCACTGACCTGACGGCACCTGACAACAACAGAAAGACTGAGGCAGCCCAGCCCAGTACCGTGTGGGCACATATTTCTTTATGTCTGCAGACTGCAGCAACCCAGCAGTCCCTGTGTCTGACACACAAAGGAAGACGTGCTGTGACTTCCCCTCATTCAAAGGTGAAACCAAAGCAGCCAAAGGCCCTGTCTGGAACTGTCACACATCAAGCAGACAATCTGTGGCTGTTGAGTCGATTCCAACTCATAGCTGCCCTATGGGACAGAGTAGAACTGCCCCGTGGGGCTACCCAAGAGCAGCTGGTAGATTTAACCATTGCACCACCAGTGCTCTGTCCATCAAGCACATGCAGAGGCTGTGACAGGTGTAGCCCGCCATCCAGCCCTTCCTTAGCCTCAGCCGGCAGCCTGCTTTATGGATCAGGCTGGTCACATTTTGTTGCAAGTTCCAGAAACTTCCGTGGTCTTGTTTGGCTGGCTGCTTAGTCCCACCAGCGGCTGTCAAGTGCGCTTCCACTCCTTGTGATGACGTGTGTGTCAGAGGATGGTGCTCCACGGGGTTTCCCAGGGCTGCTGGGTTGGCAGGTGTTCATTGCCAGGCCTTTGTCCCAAGAGCTTCCAGTGGACTGGAAACTCCAGTTTTTCAGTTACCAGCTGAGCACAGTAACCGTGTGCACCACCCAAGCTATCGAGCTCTCCCTGTATCCGATTATTAGGAGGTGCTGCCAGCTGTTGCTTCTCATTTTGAGTCTTATCACATGAGCCAGCGAAGGTCCTGAAAGCTTCACTCCACCTGTGTTGTTAAGGGCCACTCTGCTTGGAAGGGAAACGCTGATAGCATAGAGGTTAAATGCCCCATCCGCTAACCAAAAGGTCGGCAGTTCAGATCCGCCAGGCACTCCTTCGAAACTCTACGGAGCTATTCTGCTCTGTCCTATAGGGTCTCTGTAAGTCAGAATTGACTTGATAGCAGTGGGTTTTTTTCTACTTTAAAGAATCATCTTCTGAGTGACTTCCAGCCTGGGGGGCTCCCCTTCCAGCCCTGTATCAGACGCTGTTCTGCTGCTATACATGGGGTTTATGCACGGGATAATTGTCTGCAGAAGTAGACAGCCAGCCCCTTCTTCCTAGTCTGTCTTGGAAGCTCAGCTGAAACCCCACCCCATGGGTCACCCTGCTGGTATTTGAAATACTGGTAACATGGCTCCCCACGTCACAGTGACACACAGCCCCTACAGTACGACAAACCGACAGAGGCATGACTTAGGGAGGACAACCGAAATGCTCCTTAGGAACACAGGGAGCAAGACTTCATCTGCCGTTTCCCTGGCACCCTACGCTAAGTCCACTCAGCCACCCCTCTCCCCACCCGCCTTGCCTGGGGAGCATATCTGAACTCCCAACCCTGGAATTTATGCTGACGGGGGATGGGGAAGAATTGCCCATGGCCTGTGTTTTCTTTTTAAAACTTTAGTCCATCAGAAAGGGGTTAAAAATAATAAACTCCAACAGCTGCCATGGTGTCAGGGCCCGCTCCCCTCGTGAGACTGTGCTCCAGCGGGTTGTAACAGCTGGTGTGGGGAAGCCGAGCGCCAGGCCTCTCCTCTGCGGCACCTCTGGAGGGACTCTAACGCCCACTCAGCAGCTGAGCGCATTAACCGTGCGTACTACCAGGCTGCCCCGCCCCTCAGTCCGATTGTCCTAGGCTCCACAACAGTTTCCTGAGCTTTGCAACACTGCTCTTCAAACGAGATCATCCCTCCAGTTAAAAAAAAAAGGAAAAAAAAAACACTTCGCTTTTTATGAGCAGTGAAATTACTGTATAATTTTCCAATTAACTGACTGAAGTGCAGAATATACGCCCTCTCCTCCTCGTTTCTCCCTGGAGCCTTCATCGTCCTCCACACCTCGGAGCAGTCAGGGGGTGAGAAGGAGCCAGCCGGGGCTGCGAGGCCTCCTCGCCGGAGGGCGGGGGGCAGAGGGGCGGCAGGGAGGGGTGGGGGGACGCCATGCCGTCACCTCTCTGCCCTTGGGCACGCCGAGGGTTGGCCTCCGTTGGTGCTTTTGGTCGGTCAGCTCCCCGAGTGTTTCTGAGAGCCTTTGTTGTGCCTGGAGATAGGGCTACTATTTGGGCAATTCCAAGAAGAAAAGATGGAGTGTCGATTTCATATCCCAGTTTTAAGTGCTGGTAAAAAGTGGCATTGAGTTATCAAATGAACCCCAATCCTGGATTCACAGCCAAGCAGCCCTGTAGTTTGGGGTCACTGTGCATCCTAAAGAAAAGGGAAAGTGTTTTGCTGAGATGCTTGGGGCGAGCGGGGATTGATCCAGTTACTCTGAGACTAATCTAATCCAGACAGTGTGTCCCGAGTTACTTTCTGGGCTGGGTGCTCGGTCACCGAACAAGGTGTTCATTTTTATGGTGTTTGGAGTCTTGGGTTGGAGAGGCAGAAAGGAACACTGGGCTGCCAGATCTGTCCAAAATAAAATCGTGAGGGTGACTGAAAAATGGGAATTAGAGCCCGGCGCAGCACATGGAAATTTGAATACCGGATTCTGATCCCCTTTTTGTCTGTCTCTGTATGACCCAGACACATTCACACACACACACCTACGCACACACTCACATAGATGTCGTGTGTGTGTATTGTATGTGTGTGTGTACAGAGTCCCTGCATGGTGCAGTGGTTAGTTCACTCGCTGCTAACTGGAAGGTTGGAGTCCACCAGTAAGTGCCTCAGAAAAAGGCCTGGGAATCAATTACCCAAAAACCAGCCACTGAAAACCTTGTGGAGCCCAGTTCTCCTCTGACATGCGGGACTGCCTGGGGTTACAGTCAACTCGATAGCCACTGTTCCATGAGTGTGTGTGTCTGTGGGTCTATCTGTGTGTCTGTCTATGGAGCCCTGGTGGCCTGGCTGTTAAGAGCTTGCTCCTAATCAAAAGGCTGGCAATTTGAATCCCACAGCCGGCCCTTACAAGCCCTATAAGGCGTGCCTACTTTGTCCCGTAAGGTCACTGTAAGTCAGAATCACCTCGATGGCAGTGGATTTGGGGAGCCATGTGGCAAAGTGATTAAGAACTGAGCTGCTCACCAAAAGGTCAGCAGTTCAGATCAACCAGGTGCTCCTTGAAAATACTATGGGGCAGTTCTACTCCATCCTTTGTGGCCACCATGAGTCAGAGGCCACTCGATGGCTATGGGTTTGGTTTGGTTTGGTATGTATACATACCTATGTATGTCTGTGTATATTGAGTGATGTTGGATTTTTACATGGGTGTATGCATATATACGTGTGTCTGTGCACCTGTATGTACTGGGTGATGTTGTTTTTATGCATGTATGTGTGTGTTTCTGTACTGGGTGATGCTGATTTTATGCATGTGTGTCTGTGTGTCTGTATGTACTGGGTGACACTGGTTTTATGCATGTATACATATGTAAGTGTGTATATGTATCTGTACGTAGTGGGTGACATTGGCTGCTTCACGGTCACTCATCTTTGAGGGACTCTTGCTCTGTTGGTCTTCCTCGTTCTCTTACTCATCACCCTAAAACCACTCACTGTGCCCTGTCACATGTCACACTCTGATGCCAAGTCAGCAGAGAGTGTCCGGGACACAGTTCAACCCATGACAGCCAGAAATCAAGGCCAGAGAGAGCCAGCAGATAGCTGGGGGAAGAATGCTTCAGTCAAAGAGAGCGGCCAAAGCTGAGATCCGGGGGTGGAGGAGAGCCACCAATGGGCACTCAGGGGAAATAGAGACGGGGTCAGGCAGGTCAAGGGGGTGCAGGTCACAGGAGGACTTGGGATTTTTTTTTTTTTAATTGTGTTGTGCTTTAGGATCTGACTTGATGGCACTTGGCTTGGCTGGCTTTAGGTGAAAGTTTATAGAGCAAATTAGTTCCTATGACACAATAAACCAAATGTTATGTGAGGTTGGTTATCAACCCTGTGATGTTAGCACTCTGTGCTTCTCCCCCGTGGGTTCCCCATTTCCATGGGCCCAGTTTCCCTGTCCCTTCCTGCCTTCTCGTCTTTGCTTTGGGCCTGCGATGCTCAGTCTCGTAGACATGATTGAACTAGAAAGCCCTGTCCTTAACGTGTGTTGTTGCTGGCCCTAACCCCAAAACAGAAAGCAAGCCTGCTGCTGTCGAGTTGGGTCCGACTCCTAGCTACCCTACAGGACAGAATAGATCTGCACCATAGTTTCCAAGGAGCACCTGGCGGATTTGAACTGCTGACCTCGTGGTCAGTAGACACAGCACTTAACCACTGTGCCACCAGGGTTTCCGTAGCAACCCTATAGGACTGTCTAATCTTCAGCTGAAGGGTAAACCTCGGGAGTGACTTCTGCCCTGAGTTAAAAGGGTGTATGGAGGACTCGGGACATTTGTGGGAAGGAGTGGGGAAGCCACATGAGAGGTTACAGCATGTGGACCATGCTCAGGTGGCTACCTGAGTCTGAAGCCTGTACACCCAAAGCCGCACGCTGGCTGAGTCTGGAGCCCGTGCACCCAAAGCCACACCCTGGCTGAGTCTGGAGCCCGTGCACCCAAAGCCGCACCCTGGCTGAGTCTGGAGTCCGTGCACCCAGAGCTGCTCCCTGACAGCTGTGCTGGAGGATCTTTGGAGAAGCTGTGGGTGTGCAGGGGTGGGTGTGGGGCTCGGTGAAGAGGAGGGCTAGTCACAGAAAGACCGAAGAAGGCGACTGTGGGGGGCAGAGTAACAAGGTCAGAGACACCTGGGTAAGTGGCCCAGAGACCGACATGAAACACAAGCGCAAAGCCTCCTGGGGAGGGGAAAGCTCTTCTCTCTGTACGGGAAGTGGCCAGGTAGCCCTCCCGATGGGGCCAACACGTTTATTTGTCACAGCAGAAAACTCCTGGGGATCTGAGGGTTGTCACAGTACTTATCAAACATTAGTGACCAGTTTTCAGGGCTAGCTTTTCCCCTTTTTTAAATGAGAAATTTAGACTCGATTGAATCACTTACTCTGAGGAGCAGGTGCAAGGTACTCAGCGCTGAGTCACGGCAGCCCCACATCTGTCCAAGTGGAACCTGCTCCAGGACAGTTCACAGAGGCGGGTTTTCTGGAAGCAGATAGCCAGTCCTTTCTTCTGCAGTACCTCTGGGTAGACTCACACCTTCAACCTTACAGTGATACTTGGAGATTTCTCCCAGGACTCAGCAGCGACTGGTCTACGTGTGTGTGTGTGTATGTCTGCATCTGTCTATGACAAGCCTAGGAGGTTTGGAGGTTTCATTTATTTTATGTTGTTGGAAACTGGATTATCACTTGGTTTTAAGAGAACCCAGCAGTTTTACTGTCATTGGGGATAACCGTGTCTGTTGAGAAAGGGTGCTCAGAAGCAGGCTTTCAGGAGTTTGTAGGCTCAAAAGTAACATCAGAAGCCAGCAAACTCATCCAAGTTAGCACTTAGCTAATTCTCTTCATTATTATTATTATTTTTTTAATGTTTCTCAGGCATCCTCAAACCTGGGAATAGATGGATAATGGGATAATCCCCATGGTGACAGTGAACCCTCCTTGGGAACGTTTCTATCAGCTGGGAAAGCAGACAGCACCTCCTCCTTCCTCAGGTGTCTCAGTTGTAAGGCTGAAGCAAGGCTAAGCGGGGGTGCAGTGGGAACGTGGGGTGCTCCAAGGCCTTACCTTTTGGGGGGCTTCCTTTGCCCCAGAGAGTAGTCCCCCAGACTCTTTTCCTTCTAGCCTCCTCCTGCTGTCCTTGGGGAATGGAACCAGTCTACCCAGCCGCTGGCCAAGAAGCTGTGTTCACGCTGCTTCTGTCTCCTGCACATCAACCTTAGGAAACCCACAGCAGACACCCAAATCTGTTACCATCGAGTTGACTCTGACTTGTGACCCTAGAGGATAGAGTAGAGCTGCCCCACAGGGCTTCCAAGAAGTGCCTTGTGGATTCCAGTTGCTGACTTTTGGTTAGCACTGAGCTCTTAACTACTGTACCACCAGGGCTCCTGACCTTACAAAGTAAGCATAAATATCCCCATTTTACAGAGGAAGAAGCTGGGATCTAAAGAGATTATATTTAACCCCCTCAAGTCAGACCAACTCAACAGCAGTGAGTTTCTTTCTTTTTTTTTTTTTAAGCGTGTCTGCCTGGAAACCCCGGTTGCAAAGTAGTTAAGAGCTACGGCTGCTCACCAAAAGATTGGCAGTTCAAATCCACCAGGCACTGTTTGGAAACTCTATGGGGTGGTTCTAGTCTGTCCTGTAGGGTCACTGTGAGTTGGGGTTGACTGGCCAGCAAAGGGTTTGGTTTCTGGGTTTTACAGTGCCTCCCAGCACACTGTTGTCAGTCTGTCATTACTGTGGTGGCTTGTGCATTGCGGGGATGCCAGAAACTATGCCACCACCACTGCCAGCATCAGCAGGGCCCCCTGGGGGGGACAGGTTCCAGTGAAGCTTGCAGACTGAGATGCGGAAGAAAGACCTGGCTGCGTGCTGCTGAAAAGGAGCCAAAGAGAAGTCAGTGGCTTGCAGAGATTGTCTGAGGCTTTGACTCACTGACTTTGGAAGTGTCTTCAGGACAGGCTGACCTGTCCCTGGAGAAGAACATCGTGTTTGACAAGGGGGAGGGTCAGCCCCGGTGAGGGAGGCCCCCATGAGGCGGATGGACACAGGGGCTGCGACAGTGGCCTCAGGCACACCAGCAATGACACAGACAGTGCAGGACCAGGTGACACGGTGTCCTGTGGTGCCTGGGGCCACCACGACTCACCACTAACTCACCAGCAACTGATCTGAAGCCTCCAAAGCCTGATTCCTTCCCTCCCAGCCCACACCTCCATCCTCCCTGCGTTGGCTCTCCGCTCTGGGGTCAGCCTGCCATCTGTCTCTGGCCTCCCTCTGGCCCATTCATCCAAGGACTGGAACAGGTCTGTCCTGTGAGCCGTCCGTCAGAGCCCCACTGTCTGCTTTCCACTTTTGCTGATACAGCTTTTTTTCCCCTTCATTTTTTAAATTATGATTAAGTGAAAGTATACAATCCCAATCAATTTGCATGCCCACCTCCCTGCAGCTCCGTCTGTTGTCCTCACCCTGGACAGCACATTCTTCCTTTTCACTCTACACTTCTAGTATCCTCTTAATGAACACCTGTCCCCTCTTCTCCTCCCGCTCCCCTCCTCTCTAGAAAGAAAGTTGTAGGACAGCCTACTATAAATGTATAAAACCATAAAGTACACACACCACATGCTCACCCTGTGCCCCCAAGTCCAGTCCATTCTTTGTCTGAAGTCTTGACCTCAGTCCTGGTGTGAGGTCTGGGACAGCAGCAAGTCTAGGGGCTATGTTTGCAGGGGACCCTCCGGGTTGTCTTTTTAAAGCTCAATAGCATTTTGTAGAGCCGTGACTCTTAAGCTAATTAATGAGACAGCTAACCCCATGTATCTGCTTAGTAATTCTGCTCACTTCAGCTGTAGCTTTCAAAACCTGTTGCTGTCGTATCAGGTCTGACTCACATCAACCCTAGAGGTCAGGGTAGAACTGCCCCATAGAGTTTCCAAGGAGGGCTGACAGGTGCCGACCGTTTGGTTAGCAGACATAGCACTTAACTCACTATGCCACCAGGATTTCCCACAGCTTTTCAGAAGTAAGATCTTAACTCTAAGAAGTGATGTCCTCCAATGAGGATTGGAAATTATATGGCATGGTGTCAACGCCTTCACAGACCAGTGAGCTGTCTTTGGAGAAAATCTCTGGTTCTCTTCAAAGTCCTACCATCTTTCTACTGAACCAAGCACAGTTGACCAAATGCTGGAGCCAGTGTAGGCTAGCTGCTAACAGAATAAGGGATGCTTGCTTGTTCATGCTGTGGTCCCCTGCGGTTGGCAGCGATGGGGACTCTGCTCCACGCAGCCACCTGGGGATCTAGTTCTTTCCATCTGGTGTCTCTCCTGTCTTCTGAGGCCCCATAGTCGGCCCTTGCTCACTCATCATTCACACATGAGAGCAGGCAGGGTTAGAGCCAGTGAGTGGAGGGTCACACTGTAGTCTCACAAGGCAGAACTGCAAGTGGCCAATGTCACGACTGTCCTCCTTCCAGAACGCCCATCACATGGCCCACCTTACTGCAAAACCAAAATAAAACCAAACTCGCCATCAAGCCGATTCCATCTCATAGCGACCCTATAGGGCGGAATAGCACAGCCCCGTAGAATTTCCAAGGAGTGCCTGGTGGTTTTAAACTGCTCACCTTTTGGTTAGCAGCTGTAGCACTTAGCCACGACACCACCAGGATTTCCAGCTGCCAGGCCGGCTGCAGTGTCTATTCTTCCTGTATGCTGAGGAAGAACATGCATTTTCTCTGCCCCAACTGACGCTGTGTAAGGGAATCTTAAAACATGAAGTCCCAGAGAAGCTCTGAAGTGCCAGCCTGTGGTCCAAGTGTGACGCCTTGGTGGCTACTTCTGTTTCCACCCTGAACCCAAACAACCCCAAACCAAACCTGCTGCCATCAAGTTGATTCCAACTCATCGGAACCCTATAGGACAGGGCAGAACTCCCCCATAGTTTCCAAGGAGCGCCTGGCAGATTTGAACCACTGACCTATTGCTTAGCAGCCGTAGCACATGACCACTACACCACCAGGGTTTCTCCCCTAGCCATTTTCTCCTGTGAGAGAATCAGAAAACTAAGAAACACCTGCAGTGATGAACTAGGCTTCCTTCACATAGCCTTAAGATGACCTGATTGTAACCAATCTAAAAAAGACACCTGTATTCTTTTAAGCCGATCATCTGATGAGCTCCTGTCACAGGAAGTCCCACCTTAAAGTGATTTATGACCAGTTAAGTAATGCCTGTTGATGATCTATGTCTGTAATTACCAATCAAGAGATGCCCTTCAGTGATCTAAGTTGGTAAATACCAATCAAGTATTGGGCTTCCAGGCCTTTGTTTCTCCCCTATAAAACCATCGCTTATAGGTCGCCATATGGGAATACTGGATTCCACAGCGTGGAGCCGGGTCCAGTCCATGGCTGCAGCTATCTCTTTCAACAAATCTCTCAATTTTACATCCATCAGAGTGTGGATAGTTACCCTGAAACCACTCGTTCACCTCTCCTCTGGTTTGCCTTGGAACCAGGATCTGAGCTCGTCTTTATGAGTAGTGATAGACACAGTTGGTCCTTTCTTCTTCTTGTTGGCTGCAGTCAAGCCAGTCTCAGCTTATGACACAGACACTATGCACAATGGGAGGAGGCGCTGCCCAGTTCTGGGCCATGACGGGTTGGGGATCTGACAACTGTCATCTATAGGATTGTCGCTGGCTGACTGACAGCATCCCAGGGGCACTCAAGTCTCCACTGACAGCTGGGTGGTAACTACCTATGAAGTGAAGTGGCAGGGAAAGAAACCAAGGCCTCCAGCGTGGAAAGTGAGAATTCTGTGTACCGCTAGTGCCTTTGGTCATGTCCCCTTCCTGCAATTTCCTCTCAAATGTGTAAGAAATAGGCTAAGGGCTCTAGCTCTTCATACCTCTAGATTCAACTACTTAGTTGCATCTCTGGGACCAGAGAAAGGGCTTAAACCAGAGCCTAACCTTTTTTGGAAACATAGTGGCCCAGTGGGTTAAGTGCTACGTCTGCTAACCAAACGGTCGGCGCCCGCCGGGCCTCCTTGGAAACTCAGTGAGGAAGCTCTACTCTGACCTCTAGGACCGCTGCAGGTCAGACCTGACTCCCCAGCAGTGGGGCTGGTTTGGCTGTGGTGGCCTCACTTTCTGATCTTGACACTCTTGCTCACTTGTCAGCTGCTTCTCCACCAGGGCCTTTCCTGCGCCCCTAGAAATGCTGACTCATTACACTCCAAGGCCTCATCGGCTGCCCCCTCGCTGGGCTTTCCCCAACCCCCTAAATTAATTCAGAAACACAAAAGAAAGAAAGGAAAAAAACAAAACACTTTTCTGGAAAAGAACTTCAAACATGTAGAAACACCTTTGAGTGTTTACCCATGAGAGGGTGTGGTAGCTTATCCAGGGCATTAACTGAGTGGAGGGGGCTGCTTTATTTTAAAAAGTGGGGTGGAGGAGAGGATGATACAATTGAATTTCATTCTCTTCCCAGCAGCAAGGTTGTGCAATTGGCCCCTGGTGATTAGGGGACTTTCACACAGGGATATAGGGCCAGGCAGAGGTCCGTACATCCTGTGCTGGGAGTGACTCAAGGAATGTTAGCCCTAGGGAATCTTGGACTTAGATGGAGGGGTTGGCTTCAGACAAGAGAAGAATTTATAACCCATTTATAGCCTCCTCTAACAGTTAGCAGTATGATAAACTGAGTATATTAATAAAATCTGCTGTAGAGTCTATTCTGACTCATAGCAACCCCATAGACAGAGTAGAGCTGCCCATAGAGTTTCTACAGGGCGCCTGGCCGATTTGAACTGCTGACCTTTTCGTGATCAGCTATAGCACTTACCCACTATGCCGCCAGGGTTTCCAATCTGACTACACTAGACCTCAAATGGAGTCACTTATGCTAAGCCATGTGTTGGCAGATCTAACCTAGCAGGTTTCTATTTCCCATAAGGGTTTGATCTTCCCAGAAGCTGAAACCTCTATCAATCAATTGCCTCTCCCCAAACAGAACCCTAAGCTAACCAAATGAACACATCTGTCCTGGAAGAAGTGCTACTGGAATGGTTCTTAAGAGCAGAGATGGTGAGACGGAGTCTCACAGACTGTGGACATGCTGTCAGGAGGGCTCAGCCCCTGGGGAAGGACAGGAGGCTGGGTAGAGTGAACGGTCCACGAAAAAGAGGAAGACCCTCGAGGAGGTGGGTTAACACAGTGGCCGCAACGATGGGCTGTAGCGTAAAAAGGGTTGTGAGGATGGCAAAGGACCAGGCAGGGTTTTGTTCTGTTGTGCGCAGGATCATTGTGAACTGGAACCAACTGGACAACGCCTAACAACAACAACAACAAGCTGACCCATCCAGACTCCCTGACTCAGTTGAACCCGGTTCAGAATTTCCCCTTGACCCTAAATAAGTAAAGATGACTGCCAGCCAACCCCAAATTTACCTGATCTAGCTTCCTCGCACCTGTGTGCCTGAGCGTACCTTTGTACCACCCTTGGGAGCTCTTGTCTGACTTTCAGACCAAATGCCCCCCCACCCCACTTCATGAATTGCATAAAATAAAGCGTATGACTTCGCACACAAACTTAATAATGCAGGAGTTTTCGTTGTAACAGCAACTTTTGTCATCGTTGTTAGTTGCCGTTGAGTCGATTGTGACTCAGGACCTTCTGTATTTTGAAAATGATGAGGAAGGAATAGAAGAAGGAAGAGAGAAAAACATTCTTGTCCCTTCCAAGTTACACTACCGTCGCCTGCCCTCTGCAGTGACCTTTGTGGGAAACAAGGTAGCTCCTGGGCTCAGTGGGTTGTCCTATTACGTTACCAGTGCTCAGAGCAGAAAGAACTGATCGGAAATTCGGTTTGATTAGAGACGGTTTGCTCAGCATTCCCCCAACGGCAGTGCTGCGCTCTCTGGCTTCTCCAAGACCCCCCACGTGACAATCGTCCTTTGTAGCGGTGCAGTGGCTTGTGTTTGATAACAGGTGCACACACCAGTGTGTCATTCAATCCTCGCAGTGAGCAGGCAGTGACACCAGTTATCACTGGTAACAGTCGGTCACACATCTTCATCCCAGCCTGAACCTCAACCGCGTACCTTTTAATCCTTCTTACCCTTCACTCACATGCTAGTGGGGTCTGACCATCTTCTGACATCAACCGAGTTAGATAGCTTGTGTTCTTGACAGCGGAAATGTTTTCTGGGGCTGAACGTGAAGGCACCTTTAGGAGCTCTGGGGTTAGCACGAGCACCTGATGTCTCCTGTGAGGAAGGAGGGAGAGCTGGTTAAACTCATGGGAAAGGTTCCAACCGAGTCCTCTTGATTCATTTTTCCTCTCAGGGCAGTAAAGAATAGGTAGCAAACATTTGACCCAAATACAGGGTTATTGTTATTATTTTCAATATTTTACTGTGCTTTAAGTGGAAGCTTACAGTTCAAGTCAATTTGTCATACAAAAACTTGCACACACACACACACTGATGTGTAATTCTAGCTGTTCTCCCCACACTACGGCAGCACACACCTCCTCTCCACCCTGTATTTCCCGTGTCTGTTCAACCAGCTCCCGTCCCCCTCTGCCGTCTCATCTCACCTCTGGACAAGAGCGGCCCAGTTAGCCTCGCGTATCTGCTTAAGCCAAGAAGCACGCTCTTCGCCAGTTTCATTTTATGTCTTTTAGTCCAGTCTGGTCTTTGTCTGAAGAGTTGACCTTGGGAGTGGTTTTAACTCCGGGCTAACAGAGAGTCCGGGGCCATGTCTTCCATGGACCCTCCACGCTGTCTGACCCTCAAGTCTGTTCTTTTTAGTAGAGTTTGAGTTCTGTACCCCATTTTTTTCTCCACTGTATCAGGGAGTCTTTGTTCTGCTCCCTGTGAGGGCAGTCACTGGTGGTGGCCAGGTCGGCAGTTGGAATCCACCAGACGCCCCTTGGAAGCCACATGGGACTGTTCTGCGCTGCCCACTGGGGTCACTGTGTGTTGCAATCATGCATCTGACAGCCGTGGCTTTCCATGGATCAAGCTGACATCTCCAGAATATCGTTCTCAGAGTGGCATCTGGGGTCTTAGAAGCTCACGAGCAGCCATCTAAAATGCATCAGTTGTGTCCCAACCCAGCCATGTAAACCGGAGACTCCATCAGCCTGAGGCCAGAAGAACTAGATGGTGCCCAGCTACCACCAGCGACCACCCTGACAGGGAGCACAACCAAGAGTCCCTGACAGAACAGGAGAAAAAGGTGGCGCAGAATTCAAATTCACATAAAAAGACCAGATTCGTGGTCTGCTGGAGCCTAGAGGAACCCCAGGAGACATGACCTCTCAGCTCTCTGTCGACCCAGAACAAAAACTATTCCTGAAGCCAACTCTTCAGATGAAGATCAGACTGGACTATGTAAAATATGAACTAATACTCGTATGGAGAGTGTACTTGTGCTTCTTAGTTCAGGTAGACATACAAGATGAAATGGACAGTTCCTGTTTGGAGTCAGGATGAGAAGGCAGAAGCGGGTAGAAGCTGGGTGAGTGACACGGAAACCCAAGGTGGAAAGGGAGAGTGTGCTGTCATGTTATAGGGAGAGGGTCACGTAACAATTTGTGTATAAATTCTTGTATGAGAAATTAATCTGAGCCATAAACTTTCACCTAAAGTACCCACGGACAAAAAGACAACAACAACGAGAATATCACCGTCAGAATACAAATATGGTTCACAATAACCATTGCTTTTGAGTCAATTCCAGCGCACAGTGACCCTATAAGACAGAGTAGAACTGTCCCACAGTTTCCAACGAATGCCTAGTGGATTTGAACTGCCGGCCTTTCGGTTAGCAGCTATGGCACGTGACCACTGCACCCTACGGCACGCAGAGGGCATCAAAACCACTTCCCTTGACACACACAGTGTTTTGATGTGCATGATCCGGAGTTCAAGTTCTGTTTAATGGGGGTGGACAGACCAACGCACTGGTGGCCGTTGAGTCCATTCCAGCTCATGGCAACCGCAGGTGTGTCAGAGTAGGGCTGTGCTCTGTGGGGTTTTCAGTGGCTGCTTTTTCATAAGTACACCACCTGGCTTCTGAGATGCATCCAGATGGACTGACACCTCCAACCTTTGGGTTGCAAGGCAAGTGCTTTTACCGTTTTCATCACGCAGGGACGGCTAATGTATGTTTGACAGGAGATGATGGCTCAACGCACCACAAGTTTCTTGCTTGCTTGTGGAAGCAGTCTGTGGGGCAGACAGCTCTTTCCTGCATGAATCTAGCACCCAGGTCCCTTTCATCTTGCAGCTTCTCTACTCTGAGGGCCTTCTCACTCCCTTCATCCCCTCAGAGCAGCACATATGGCCTTTCGGACAAGCTACGAACATCATGCCAAGGTCCCACTAGGAGAATGGAATATTTCAGTTAGCTGGTCGTCTACTTTTGTCCTGGTGCATGGTGGGTAAATTTTAAGGAGCCTGAAGAGACCTGGGTACTGGGGTGCCAGCCTAGGGGCAGCATCAGGGGGACCCTGAGTTCCCTGGGGCACGATGTAGTTTATAACAGGGTAATGTGATTCTTGTTAGGTGCTGTTGAGTCGGTTCCGACTCAGCGATCCTGTGTGCGACAGAATGAAATACTGCCTGGTCCTGGGCCGTTTTCACAATCGTCTGCTGTCACTCATAAGGTTCTCACAGGCTGGGTTTTTCACAAGTAGATTGCTGGGTCCTTCTCAGTCTGGCTTAGTCTGGGAACTTGGCTAAAACCAGTCCACCGTGGGTGACCTGCTGGTATTTGAAATACTGGTGGTCTGGCTTCCAAACTGACAGGCTGCTGAGAGAGACGCACAGTGTGGCTGTGGCTAGCTGCCATCGGGTCGGCCATGGTTACAGCTTTGTGATTCGTAGAGTTTTTGTGGCTGAGTTTCGGAATTAGCTTGCCAGGCCTTCCTTTCCAGCCTGTCTTACGCTGGAAGCTCCACTAAGCCCGTTCAGCATCACAGCCACCAACCAGCCTTCACTGGCAGACGGGTGGTGGCTGCGCGGGAGGTGCACTGGTTGAGAATCAAACCAGACCCCCCACACTGGAGGAAAAAATTCTACCACCCAGTCACAACTGTCCCCTGAATGTACATGACTCCGTCTTCCCCTAGGGTCCCCTGTGTGTCCTGCAGGAAGGTGCTGACCACCAGGCCCTCGGACCCCCATGAGTCCTTCTCTGGCCTCTCAACGGCTGCAGAGTGACTTTGCTGTCCTTAAGAGGAAGACTCTCAGTCATGTTCCCCCTGCTTGGTGTCAGTTTTACTCCTCAAGTTAGACTTTGCTCTCTTAGTGGATGGCATCTCAGCCACCCTGGTGGATGGCGTCTTGGCCACCCTGGTGGATGACATCTTGGTCACCCTGGTGTGTGGCATTTTGGCCACACTGGTGGATGGCCTCTTGGCCACGCTGGTGGATGGCCTCTTGGCCACCCTGGTGGCTCTCAGTATCGCGAGAGCTACCAGGAGGGAGCTGAGGTCTAGACTGAGTATGCTTGTGTGTCACCCACTTTCATCTCCAGAGTGTTTTGGCTTGGGACATGTGACAACCCTGGAGCAGACTGTCTCGGCCTCTCAGACTGAGCACTTTGGGGATGCTCAGGGAAGCTGCTGGGTATCTCTAGTGAGGACAACAACTTCTGAGGAGGATTTGGAGACCTCCACAGGAACAGGTTATGCACACCCCGTCCATGTGGGAATCGGGGCCTCTGAGCCAGTCCCCTCACGCTGCCTCCTCTGTGTCTTTCTTCAAGTGAGCCACATTTGCCTCTCAGCAGCTGATGGCTGCCAAGCCCATCTCCCACACACCTCGGCAAAAAGTCCCTGGCTGTCCTCCTGGCTGGCTGCCTGGCTGCTGACCTCACGAGGTGTGAGAAGAAGGAAGGCATCTATGATTGGAATTGAAACTTCCTTCCTCCTTTTTGAGAAACAACCCAGGGCCTGGGGCCACCAGACAGGTCACAGTTTCTCAGAACTGATGGCCTGGCACTGTTCTCCGGCCTGCATGGTAGTGGGGTCAGGGCCCACCATCCACCCTCCATCTGCCATCCAGGGTGCTTCCTCAGAGCAGGCCCTTGGACTGGGCAGCATTCTGCTTTCCAGTCTTCTGTGATGAGGCAGCCGGGGGCGGGGGCAGTTTCCTTAGCCCAAGGCCCGTCCCCTCTTGCCGTCTTACCGGGTAGACGTGATAGAAGGCTCATGGAAGATCATAAAGTGTTCTTTCAGGACAGGCAACTGCTTGCCCAATGGACACCCACTCAGAAACTTTCTCTGCTTTAGAGAGATACTCGGGGATCCTTGGCTCCTGGCCAGCTCCTTAGTGCTTCCTGTGGAGATGAGAGCTCGCTGAGGCTGCGCTGGGACAGACCAGGCATGAGAAGGGTCATTTGCACCTTCAGTCCCAGCTCAGGCCGACCTCCAGGCATCTCCCTCCAATAGCACTGCTAAGGTAGATTTACCCCATCTTCTAGCCCCTTCTCCAAGGCCTTCCTGTCCCCAAACCAACAAGGGAGTGGTGGGCCCCTGGAACTGTTGTCACCTGACTTGTGGTGTGATGAACCGTGGTCTTGTAACTCTCACCAAAAGACTGGGTTGAGCTCTGAGGTGCTCATGACACACCAAGGGGATTGGTCAGTTAATAATGCAAATTAGGTGCATAACACTCTTGTGGGTACTTAACTGTGCACATAAAGGTATGCACCCATGCAAACATGGAACTCTAACAGGAGAGTTGGTGAGTTTTACTATCCTGCTTGGCTTAAAATGAGCCATCCCAGATCGGAGTTGGGACCTGAGTAACATCAAGGAAGAAGCACCAGGAGTGAAGCATGGCCTTCAGACTCAAGACCCCTGCGCTAAGCACCTCCTAGACCCAAGAGACAAAGAGCTACAATACCACAAGAAGCAGCAGCAAGCGTGGCTGAGAAATGGCCACAGCAGAACCAGCAGACTACCAGGAGACAGCTGCATTGGGCTTCCCAGCCCTCAGAGTGAGAGACCAGAGCCTCCTCAGGTCAAGGCTTACTGGCAGCAGGGGGTGGCTCTTGGCACTGATCACTGGAGCTAAAGAGCTTGGTGACCCTTGCCCAAGCAAGTCTGAGGCTGGGATGCCCCAAGAGACCAAGGAGCTGAGGGGCTGTGGGGACAAACCAGAGGCCTGCCTATGGGCACAGCCAAGAAGAGTGCTGACCACAAAACTAGATTCTGAGTTTTCATGATCCTGAATTGTAACTTGTTACTTCCCTAATAAACTCCACGACACGGGTGTTGTCTGCGAGTTTTCTGGAGTCCTTTGGAGGCACTGCAATGAAATTACTGAAATCAGCGTAGACGTTGAGAGTGCTGTGGGTGGGTGGCTGGTGTCAGGACAGTTTGGAGGGAGGCGGTGTGTCTGACCTCCCCCTCGTAGGGAATGGCCGGGGCCTGTTGCTGCTGATAATGGTTCTCCTCCTGCCTTGTGACATCAGACGAGGAAGACCTGTGACCCCACGCCACCATTTTCACATGGCTGAATATTTTCTAGGTTACCTAACCAAACTCCTGCAGAACCACACCGCCTATGCCTGCGACGGGGACCACCTGAACCTTCAGTGTCCTCGGCATTCTACAATAAGTGTCCAATCAGCATTTTATGGGCAAGATGACCGAATGTGTAATTCTCAGCAGCCTGTATCCCAGAGGAAAGACAGCCAACACTGTGTGGCATCCACCACCTTGCAGGTATTGCCTCCTGTAGATGTTTTAGATGATAAAGTGACCTCAACTCTCTCTGTCTCTCCATGTGTTCATGTATTTGTGATTGCACAGCTGACTCATAGCAGACCTGACTCGTAGAAATCCCAATATATACAAATCAGAATTTCTGGAAGTGAACTATTACTTACTTCTTAAAAGGACTGTTTTACTGAAGAAGCCATAATAGATCCCTATTTATTGCAGAACTCCCTTAATACCTTTGCAGTAGGAGTTTATTCATGGTCTCCTTAATAGGGTTTTATTGGGCTTTAGCCTCCATGCTCGTATCTGTTATCAAAACCCCAATATGAGAGGAAGGCTGTGGGGTCTTTGATTGCAAACCACAAATAGGACTGTGAGGCAGACATCCAAGGTCATGACCAGCTTCTTAGAGGACATACTTAAAAGGAACAATATTGATAATTTTTTTTACTTTTAAAAAAAACTGCTTTTCCAGTTGTTAATAACTATGTTTTTCTCATGGAGAGCATTTTGGATGGCCTTTGTTGATTGGTTTTTCTACTGGACAGTACCATTGGGAGGGGGTAGGACACCAGGTCATTCTTTTTTAGGGAGTTAGTTAGTATACTTAGGGCAAGATTTGGTATAGGAGGAGGTCAAAACTAGAATCTCAATGACGTCAAACCGTTTAGACTATTTCAGTGATCCCAGCAATTTTTACCTCCCTTTGCCCCACTCCCCCAGACCTCGATAAGAATAAACGAGTCAGCCAAGATTGCTGGCTCTGTTGGATTTTTTTAATGCCTCCAAAGTTCCACATGAATACATTGAAGTAGGGTGGTTATCAAACCAAAAAGCAAACCCACTGCCGCTGAGTCGATTCTGACTCATAGAAACCCCGTAGGACAGAGTAGAACCGTCCCACAGAGCTTCCAAGGAGCACCTGGCAGATGTGAACTGTGGTTAGAACAGGCAGCAATTCAGAAGTCAGATGGAGTTTGTAAGCTGTAGGACAGGTGGGTAAAGACAGACACATTTCTCCAGAGCAACACGGAGAACAAGAGTTAACTGTGTAGCTAGGTCGCTCTCTCTAAGGCCTAACCCCCCCTCCCCGAAAAACCCACTGCTTTGAGTCAATTCTGACTCGTAGAGACCCTGTAGACAAAGTAGAGTTTCCATGGAGTGCCTGGCAGATTTGAACAGCTAACCTTTTGGTTAGCAGCCTCAGTGCTTAACTACTATACCACCAGGATTTCCCTAAGGCCTAAAGACAAAAATGATACATCCGTGACCAGCTCTCGGTGTATCTTACGCACCACGTGTTGTTTTTGTTTCAAACGTTGTCGTATCCAGGTAGTCTCGTTCTAGGTAAAAACACAAATCGAGTAACCAAAACAAATGCATTGGAGATAATGGGAGATGTGAATTTCATACCCTACGGAGAACTAGGTTGTTGCTTTTCTTTTTCTGGAAATGAGCCACCACTTTCCTTGTGCACCCCACCCTACCCCTGGTCCTTCTCCTTCAGCACACTGGCAGAGCCTCTCCTGTCCCTGACCCCATGTGCCCTGCCCACCCATCCCTGGCCCCCAGGTGCCTGCTGCCCCCGGAAGGGCACAGACAAAATGCTGGGCTGGTGCCAGCACGGCGGAAGTGCTCCTTTGGGGAAGGATAACCTCCTGGCAGCCAGCGCTCTGAAGCGGGCACCACCCTCGTCCTCCACCAGGGGTGCCTGCCTCTGCCAGGAGCCCTGAGGGGAGACGGCGTTCCGCGGGCTGACAAGTCAGCGTCTGTGAGCCTGATTCTGACGTCGTTTGAAGAGTTTCTTTGCCAGAAACATCCCTTGTCTTGCCCTTTCATCCAGAGATGAAGGGATACTTTACTTCACAGCTTTTAAGTAGCTTTGGGGGCCAAGGCCAGGTGTTCCCTCAGGGGACGGATGCCCAGCTGAGGGAGAGGACAAGGTAATGTCCACAGAGGGGATCCTCCATTCATCCAGCCCGTGACTGGACGTCCACAGAAGGTGTTCCTGTCAGCCTTCCCCAGCTCACAGTCAGGTTAGCAGCAGCCTGGGTCTCCTGTCAGAAGCTGTAACGTGTGGAGCCCTTTGGTAACGCCTGAGGGCTCAGTCTTGTCACCTTGACCCCTTGTCACTGGACGTGAACCATCATCTGAGAACTGTGTCTTCTGGGGTCTCTCGTGGTCCACATCTCGGTGGACCCCTGAGGTGATGAGCGATTCCTTCAGGGAGACGTTCCTGGAGCTTCTGTGAGAATGTAGTGCTCTTGGATCTGAGGAAAATCCAGCCCCGAAGCAGCAGCTTGATTCTCGGGAGAGTTACCACTGTACTCAGTGGCCCCGGTCTCTGTGTGATCACGGGCAGGCATGCTTAGCTTGGGGTCGGTGAGATGAGAGGACAGCCGTGAAACACCAGGCCTCCTGGTGGCCTCTGGTAAGTTGTTCTGTGAACTTCTACAGAGCAGATTCTGTAACAGATGAGAGAGTTGCCTGTAACAGATGAGAGAGTTGCCTGGAAAAAACCAAGAGAGAGATTTGAT
This sequence comes from Heterohyrax brucei, assembly GCA_028571685.1. NCBI lineage: Eukaryota > Metazoa > Chordata > Mammalia > Hyracoidea > Procaviidae > Heterohyrax > Heterohyrax brucei. The sequence goes on along the minus strand of CM053148.1, from coordinate 78,067,863 downwards.
AGAAAGCCTTTAAGCCACGTGCTTCAGAGAGTGAGTATTTCACGAAGAATGCTGTCCCACAAGGAAGAACTGGGCCCCGTACCCCTGAGTCTGGAGGGAGGGTGGAGCGGCTTTTGTATTTTTATCTGTTTGTGTGGAGGTAGGTCAGAGGAGGAGGAGGTGGAGAGGGGGTGGGTCTCCAGGGCCTGCCCCGGGTGCTGGCCTCTGCCGTGGCCTCTGTGTGGCCAAGTCTGAGGCTGAGGAGCCATGATTCGGAACCCTGACTCCCAGAATTCTCTCAGCTTTAAAGAGAGGATCTTCCCTCCAAAGGGACCTCGACGTCCCTGCTGGCGCCACATTCTACTGGTCTCTGATCACGCCTGTGTCTCCTGGAGCCAACACAATGCCAAGCTGGCATCAAAAGGATTTCAGTGGTGCTGGCTGAGGTTGATTGGAGTTTGGTTTTCTGACTGGAGCCCGGTGCAGCTGGGTCTGCTTTCTTCCTTTGGGAGAGAACAGGGAGGCGACAGGAAGCGAACCTTTCACCGACGTGCCCACACTATCACCTTAGACACAGCCCAGGGTATCTGGAAGGTCCTCAGTGTGAAACTCGGCCAGGCAGGGAGACAGTCTTTCCCTCTGGGCGTGGGGGCTCTCCAACACCGTGTCTGTTGGTCACCTGTGTCCCTCTTCTGCCGCCTCTTTCAGAAAGTCCTGGATGAGTGCCAGAACCAGCGGGCCTGCCACCTCCTGGTCAACAGCCGTGTTTTCGGACCTGACCTTTGCCCAGGAAGCAGTAAATACCTGCTGGTCTCCTTTAAATGCCAACCTAGTAAGTAATTCTATTAGGGGGACAGTACATTTGGGGGCGTGGGTTTCCAGTTTTGTTCACAATCTGGATGAAAATTATCAGCCCTTTGGCACTGGTCCAGTTTTGTAGCTTTTTGATGCTTTGGGACTCCTGTTGTCATGTGTGTGTGCGCGCGTGTGTGTGTGTGCACGCACATGTGTGCATATGTGTGAGTGTGTGTGTGTGTGTGTGTGTGTACCAATTTGTGTTCTATACCAGTCTCTGAATTTAAATAATCCTCCCAAAGTGAAGCTCAGTTGCACAGATGTGAACAGATACCAGGAGGCGCGAAAGACTGACGTGTCTTTTCCTGAAAACAAACTAGTTCCCTTTTCAGAGGAAATCTTTCTAGGAGGTTGATCCTGACAAAAGGGCTGCTGGTTTTTCTGAAAAGTTCGGCCACCAGGTTTGTGAACTGGGTCACCCCTTCAGATCTCTGTAAAGCTGGCTTCTTGCCACCACCCCCCATCCCCAGCAGGGGCTCCTGTCCCCGTAGGGTGTAGACTGGATCGTGTCTCCCTGGAGACAGGTTGAAGTTCTAGCTCCTGGTACACGTGACTGTGACACTGTGTGGAGACAGGGTCCTTGAAGATGTCATCGGTTCCATTCCCATGAGGTCCTCCTGGAGTAGGCAGCGGTCATCCGGTCTGAGTGGCTTCCTCGCCAGAGGGTAGGGACAGACACAGCAGGCAGATGGCCCAGGAAGACTGAGGTGGAGACTGGAGTGGAGCTGCAGCTTCTGGGCGAGACACAGCTGGCCTGAGGAGTGGGACGGCCTGCTCCCCAAGAGCCTCCGGGGCCCCAAGAGCGGGGCCTACTGACATCCTGAGTCTGGACTTGAGCCTCGAGAATGGTGAAGCAACACGTGTCTGCTGCTTTCAGTCACCCCACTACAGCCGTCCTGGGCAGCTATAACCAGTGGCCATGGCATTGACCCTGACCTGTGATGTCCCCGGGGGTGTGTCCGAGTAGAACTGTTTTCCATGGGGTTTTCAGTGACTTATTGTTGGGAGTCAACTGCCAAAGCTTTCATCCAAGAAACTTCCCAAAGGGCTCGAACCTTCAGCCTTTCCGTTGGAAGCTGAGCCCATGAACCATTCATATTACCCAGGGACGAGGCAGAGAGAGGACAGGGCAGGGACGATATTTATTCTGATTCTTTGCACTCTACTCCACTGTCTTTCACTGTCTCTATAGCACCCCAGTTTTGTGAGTGGTTAGCCCCCTGCAAACCAAACGCACTGCCGTCTAGTCTGTTCCTACTCATAGCGACCCAATGGGACAGAGTAGAGCTCCTTCATGGAGTTTCTGAGGAGCATCTGGCAGATTTGAACCACCAGCCTTCTAATTAGCAGCCATAGCCCTTAACCACGATGCCATGAGTCACTCAGCGAGTAGGTCCGCTTGTAGGTGTGTAGAGTCTGCCTAAGAGAATCTGCCTGAGAGAATTGCAACATTAGAGTTCCTCACAATGCTCAAAGAAAGAAAAAAGAAAATTATTGAAAAGAAATTATAGCGACAACATTTGACCAAAAAAATGGAACAGACAGGAATGTTTTAAACCCCTAGGCCCCTCCAAACCCCCCCAAACCAAGCCCACAGCCATCAAGTCAATTCCCACTGACAGCAACCCTGTAGGACAGAGTAGAACTGCCCCATAGAGTTTCCAAGGAGCGCCTGGTGGATTTGAACCACCAGCCTTCTGGTTAGCAGCCAGAGCACTTAACCACTGCACCACCATCTGCGTTCAGTGAAATCAGCCACCATGGGGATATTTACACTAGGCACTTGGCAAATACTGCCTATCAGCGTTGGTTAGCGGGTTGGTTTGCTTTTTTTGGAAAGCTGTCGTACCAGCAGCCCTCACCCAACTGATAACGCCAAGTCAGCTATGATCGAGCCCATGCCAATTCAGGGTGAGCCCACATGCGTCCAAGCGGAACCATGCTCCCCTGGGCTTTTGAGGGCCGAGTTTTCAGAGTTAGGTTGTCAGGCCTTCTCTGAGGTGTCTCTGGGTAGACTCTGTGTGTTAGTGGCTGAGAGGGTCAGCTGTTGGGGCCACCCAGAGACCCCCGCTAGCCTCACGAGAACTGGCCTTTACCCAGCTTGTGCTACATATTGCTACAGCTTCGAGTCTCCCTTTGGGAACTTTTAGGTCGGGTGAGGCTTTGCACTCTGGAGCATCTCGGTTCAGATCACATCTGCTCCACAGTTATGGGGGGGCTTGGGTGGTTTAGGGAACTCTGTGGAGCCTCCAGGACCCGGTTGCAGGGTGGACAGGAGTGTCTTCTGCGGAGGGCAGCTGTGAAGACTGTAAAGACGCAGCCCCGGTTTCGGAAACCCCAGTGGCGCAGTGGGTTAAGTGTTCTGCCTGCTAACCGAAAGATCAGTGGTTCAAATCCATGTGGCACTCCTTGGAAACTCTCGGGGGCAGTTCTGCTCTGTCCTGTAGGGTTGCTGTGAGTCGGAATTGACTCAGCAGCAGGGGGTTTGGTTTGGTTGGTTTGTATGTCTGCATATCAGAGCGTGCGCTTGGTAACTGATAGCTATTATTCTGACGAACAGAGGAACACAGCTCTCATACAGGCGTGAATGACTGAGAAGCAGTGATTTACCCAAAGGGGCGGGTGTCTTAGCTACCGCTTCTGTGACAGAAGTAGCACAAAGACCTGGCTTTAACAAACTGAAATTTGTTCTCTTTCAGTAGATGAGATGAGAAGCCCCAAGTCAGGGCTTCGCAGCAGAGGAAGGCTTTCTCCCTGTGGGCTCTGGGGGAATGGTCCTTGTTATCAGCCTTCCCTTGGTCTAGGATCTCAGCACAGGAATGCTGGGGCCAAAGGATGCACCCTGCTCCTGGTACCTCTTTCTCTGTGGTGTGAGGTCCTTTGGTTCTCTGCCAGCTTCTCTCTTTTGCATTTGAAAAGACGTTGATTCAAGGTACATCTTATCCTCTAGAGGGAGTTCTGCCTTATTAGCATAACTACTCTAATCCTAGTGGTTGACATCCCAGAGGTTAGGGTTTACGATGCAGAGAATGGTCCCATCAGATCACAGAGGCTGGACAACCGTGCGATTCTGAGAATCACGGCCTAGCCAAGTTGACTGTCATGGGGACACAATCAATCCATAATAGAGGGAGGTACCTGGGTGGTGCACACAGTTACTGTGTTCAGCTGCTCCCCAGAAGGTTGTCAATTTGAGACCACCCAGAAGTCCCTTGGGAGAAATGCCTGGTGATCTGCTCCCCAAAACTGAGCCACTGAAAAGCCGAAGGAGTGCAGTTCTGCTCTGACACACACGGGGTCACTGTGAGTTGGAATCGGCCAATTGACAAGTGATAGGGGATTTTTTTAGGATAGAAGGAGGACAGCGGGAGTGGACGGCTCTGCGTGCAGGCAGTGCCATGATGTGTTATCTCTAGGGAGTCTGTCAAGGTGACAGACTGCCTGTCTGCATTTATTGTCACTGTGCGCTAGGAATTCTCAATAGTGTCAGTAGTAAAATGATGCCTGTGGCTGTGGACCACGACCATGGCCCAGCATTGAATGACCACTGCCAACAGGCAAATGGGGATCCCCCAAACCCACTGCTGTCTAGTGGATGCTGACTCACAGTGACCCTGTAGGACAAGCAGAACTGCCCCATAGAGTTTCCAAGGACCGCCTGGCGGATGTGCACTGCCAACCTTCTGGCCATAATACTTAACCACTGCACCACCAGGGTTCCCAAGTGGAGATAGATTTTCTGAAAAAAGCAGTCCAGTGACCCTGTAACTATCTGACTGGGAGGATTAGGAGGCAGATTTTTGTTGTTTGAAGCAGAGTCCTGGGCCTCCTTCTGCCCAGGTCCCTGCCACTCTGTATCCAAGCCCATGTGAGTGTCAGAGGCCCCATCTGGGAGACTGCCAGCCAGCCGCTTTGATAAGCGCACAGTGACAACTGTCACTCAGCTCTCACCAGTGCCGGTCCTCTAAGGAAAGTAGCGACTCTACGGCGCACTTTAGTGACAGGGCATTAGCACCTTCCCCAGTGTTGTGGCTTGAACTGTGTCCCCCAAAATGTATGTTGTAAATTGTGACCCTGAGAACACAGTATGAAGCACTCAGCTGCGAACTGGAAGCTCAGTGGTTTGAACCCACCAACCTGCTCCATGGGACAGAAGATGGGGCAGTCGGCTTCTGTCAAGGTTACAGTTCTGCTCTGTCCTGTCAGGTCATTATGCACTGGAATTGACAGGTTTGTGGAGTGAGCTATCTTTGTTTAGTAAATGAGACAGGATTCGTGTAGGGTGTGTCTTAAGTCTGTTTCTGCATTAGAGGAGATGAAACAAGAAGGTGAGCAGAGACAGAGAAGAGAGATGGCAAGTGCCACGAAGAATGACCAGAGACAGCGGACGTTCAGAAGAGACAAGACCTCCCTGCAGAGCCGGCAGGGAGAGCAAACCTTACCATAGAGCCCCAAACCAAAACCCGCTGCCATCAATATGATTCTGACTCATTGTGACCCTAAAGATCAGAGTAGAACTGCCGCATACAGCTTCCAAGCAGTGCCTGGTGGACTCGAGCCATCGACCTTCTGGTTAGCAGATGCAGCACTTAACCCACTATGTCACCAGGGTTTCCTCCCCTGGAGCCAGCACCCTGCGCCTGACCTTCTGGCCTCCTAAACTGTGGGAAATGAATTCCTGTTTGTTAAAGTCACCCACTCATATTCCTGTTGCAGCAGCACTAGGTGACCAAGACACGAGGGCCCAAGTGACACAGCACACAGCAGTAACCCCGCAGACTTAAAGAGACACGTGCGGGGCTCTCCATTTCAGTAGGTGGTTTGCCTGTAATCTGGGGACAAGATCATGACTTTCAGACTGTGAGTTGTGTTCCTCTGGGTTCATTTTGCTGGCATCAAGGCTCCTGTTTTTAATAAACAGGCTTGAATAAATCAGAGGAATGTGGCTAATAAAGGCATTTCTTGATGTTTCTTAAAAAACTCTTACAATTTTTTAAACATCCTGATTTTTTAAAAAGAAAGAAACCATTCTTATTTTTTATAACAAAGAGGAGGAGGTGGAGGAGGCAGCATCCAGTTAGCTGAGACAAGCCTCGGGGTGCACCGTCTTCCATCCCGCCCCCCTTTCTGGCTGCCTTTGGACTGGAAGGCATGCCCAGAATGCTCCTGTCGGAGGCATGCCTCAGCTCTCAGCTGGGCCCACCTGCACCCGTTTTGGCATCAAAGATTGTGGCTCATTCTGTGTCTTTAAAGTCCATCACACTTTCGGGGGGATGGGAGTCAGCACCTACAAACAACAGAACCAGAGAGCTGATGCCGTGTGGGTCCAACCCCCCGAGAGAGTCAGATGCTGTAAGGCCATACTGAGGGTTCCTTTTATTTAGAAAAAGGAAACAAGACTTTTCTGGGCTGTAAGCGTCTGCTGTTACATTACGATCCCAGTAAGTATGCAAAATGTGTCCTAAATGAGCAACTCAGTTGCCGCTTGAGTTTCCCTTGTGACAGCGTCTTGGGCATGCCAGACAGATGCTGACCATGGGGACGGTGTGAGCACCCTGAGTGGGGTTCTGCCATGCGCCATCTGTGAACCTCAGCGGGCGCAGCCTCACAGGTACTGAGTACCGGGTGCCATGAGATGGTCCCACAGCACAGTTGCTGTCTTGGGTTTTACTGAATTGTCCACATCAAAAACGTGGCATTGGAAATGTTGCTTTAGATTTTTACAACAAAAAAAAGTTAAAAAATAACAGACCAAAAGCAGAACTGAGCCAAGGCTTGCCAGCAGCAAAGCTCCGTGGATTGGAGATCCTCAGAACTTCTTTTGCATTCATGAGTTTGGCCACTCAGCTGCTTCTCTGGGTTGGGCAGAAAAGGGTAGGAATTTGCAGGTTACATCTGGAAATTATGATCTCTTGTGTTTAAAGCCTAGGGCTTATGCTTGCTGAGTCCAGGATCTAATGGTCTAGGCCCCAACGTGGTCCTGACATGGCCCAGACGTGGTCCTGATGTGGCCCCGACATGGTCCTGACATGGCCTTGGCATGGTCCTGACATGGCCTTGGCATGGTCCTGATGTGTCCTCAACGTGGTCCCAGTGTGATCCTGATGTTGCCCTGATGTAGTCCTGGTGTGGCCCTGACATGGCCCTGATGTGGCCCTGATGTTGGCACCTTCCAGGAAGCCTTGGTAGCCAGGGCTTTTCAACTCTTTATCCTGCAACCCAGAGGAAGAGAAGCAATTTACATTTCAATCCAGCATCACGCACCTGCCCAAGCAGGCAGCTAGGAAAGAGATATTTATTGTTAATTATGATACAGTATTTATTCTTTCTCCATGTGATGAACTTCAATGCTTCAGTAAGCTATTCCAGCCCTGTTATTTTTTTCCAATTGCTGGTCACCCTCACTACGTGGATTTCATGACCAACGCTGCTATCCTCTGTCCTTGTGTCCCCCGGGAGCTGTGGCAGTCCCCTGCACAACAGGGGTCCTGGCTCTCTGCCATCCCTGTGATCAGATGCAGATTGTACCACTGTGACCCATGGGGTTTCATGGCTGATCTTCAGAAGTCGATCACCAGGCCTTTCTCCCCACTCTGCCTTAGCCTGGAAGTTCTGCTCAAACCTGCTTGGCGTCATAGCAACACGTCAGCCGCTGGTGACACATGAGTGGTGACTGTGCGTGAGGGGCGTTGGCTGGGAACAGAACCTGGACCTCCCACCTGGAAGGGCAGAATTCTACCCCTGACCCAGCACGGCCATCCATGACCCATCAGGGGTCCTTACCTCACAGTCCAGAAAGGGTTAACTGGAGGTGCATCAGGGACCTGGGCCTGGCCTGGACCCCCGATCCAGGAAAGAGAAATGGAAGAAGGCATGAAGGAGGGAAAGAAACAGAGGCCCTCTTTGTGGGCTCCGTGCTTCCTGTCCCAGCCAGAGCAGTGGCTGAGTCATGTAGTGCCACTGTCACAGAGACACCGCAGGTGGGTGTCCCGGTCACCTAGTGCTGCTATCACAGAAATACCACAGGTGGGCGTCTCAGTCACCTAGTGCTGCTAGAAATATCACAAGTGGATGCCTTTAACAAAGAGAAATTTATTCCCTCACAGTCTAGTAGGCTACAATTTCAGACTGAGGGCCTCAGCTCCGCAGGAAGGCTTTCTCTCTCTGTCGGCCCTGGAGGAAGGTCCTTGTCACCATGCTTCTCATGGTTGAGCTGCTTCTCAGCACAGACCCTCCAGGTGCAGAGGGCGTATGCTCCTACACCTCTCTCCTGTGGATCCGAGATCCCCAGCTCTCTGCTCACTGTCTTCTCCTTTGGTCTCTTGTAGGACAAAAGGTGAGGTGAACCACGCCCCCCCGGAAACTCCCCTGCATGGGATCAGGGAGGTGGTCTCAGTAAGGGCTTCCAATCCCTCCCTAATCCTTTTTAACATAATCCTGTCTCATGAACCCCAGGCAAAGACCTGGGTTTACAACTTACAAGAAAATTATACCAAGCTCAAAACAGAAGACGACCACACCATACGGGAATCATGGCCTAATCAAGTTGACACCTATCTGAGGGGACACAATTCAATCCGTGACACCGGATGACCCAAACAGCTCTGACAATTCAGCTCTTGCTTGTTGCAGATGCCAGTGCTTGTCTGGCTGGGAAATGGGCCTGTTTACTGAGAGGTCGCCGTTTCAAAGTAGGAAAAACCAGGACAGGGGGTACAGAATGGGACACCTGTTTGTTTCATGACTTACTTTTCAAAAGGAGCCCTGTTGCTGTAGAGGTGAAAGCACTCAGCAGCTAACTGGAAGATGGGGAGCTGAGATCCACCGACAGTTTTGAGGGAGGAAGTACATGGCCATTTGCCCCCATAAACAGGACAGCCTCAGACAACATAGGGGGCCGCTCCACTCTGTCCTGTAGGGTCACTGTGAGTCAAAAGCAACTTGACAGCCGCGGGCTTGGGTTTGGGTTCATTTTGAAAGTCTGGGCTGAGGAGTGTGGACCACAATACATGCCATTTAATGACGGGTCCGTGTTATCATTCGCTTAGCTTTTATTTTGAAAAGTTGAAGATAAATGACAGGCCAGAAGGTACCCACGACACTTAAGAGACAGAAGTTAGCAGCCAGAGGACGGCACCTAGTCCAGAGGATGGCACCTAGTCCTATAACCAATTTTTTCATATCCAAACAATGCCCACTCTATTATTTCACTTTGTATTAAGTGTATCTTTTAAGTGTATCTATTAAGTGTATCTTTACCCTGAAGGAAACCCTGGTAGCGAGTGGCTAAGTGCTCAGCTGCTTACCAAAAGGCCAGCAGTTCAAATCTACCAGGTACTCCACAGAAAACACATGGGGCACTTCTATTCTGTCCTATAGGGTTACTATGAGTTGGAATCGGCCGCATGGCAGCAGGTTTTTTGTTTTGTTTTTCCATACGTGTAAAGCTCTTTGAAGGTGCCTCACACCGAGGACCCGTTCCGTCAGTTGCTGTCACTGAGTTGCCACCCTGACAGGTGGCAATGCCAGGTACCAGGTACCATTGCGATCCTGAGGGTTCTCATGGCTGAGTTTTCAGAAGCAGAAGCCCAGGTCTTCCCTTCTGGTCCATCTTAGTCTGAAAGATTCACCAAAACCTGTCCAGCACCACATGTTCCAGTGTCCAACAGACAGACAGCTGGTGGCTGTGCGTGACATGTGTCAGCAACAAACCAAGCCCAGGTCTCTTCCACAGGGGCGGGATTCTACCACTGAGTCACCAGTGACCCCCTCAGTGGGTGTCATTGTTGTGAGGTGCCATCGGTTTGGATTTCAGCTCTCGGTAACCCTTTGTGACCGAGGAGAACCACCCTGTAGGATCTTGGAGACTCTGGTCGTCATGGAAACCCTCGAGGCGCAGCACTGAAGAGCTACCTCTGCTAACCAGAAGTGGGCAGTTCAAATCCATTGAGTTTCAAAACTCAGTGGGGCAGCTCTACTCTGGCGTAGGGGGTTACTGTGAGTTGGAATCGACTCGACAGCCGTGAGAGCAGAGCGGCTGGGTGAGTTCCCATTGCTGGCCTTTTCTTGGGCAACTGAGTGCTTAACCACTGTGCCACCAGGGCTTTCTCCAATAAATGTTGGCTATCACTACCTTAAAAACACCCTGAGGTATTGTTTTAATATTAGTAATGTATACAACATGTTTAATGTTTTTAATAATTGAGGGATAACTTACATTGCATAAAAGTCACCCACTTTAAGCATAAAGTGCAGTGGTGTTTTATAAGCTTCCGGAGCTGTGTGACTACAGCCCGGTTACAGGGCACTGCCGTCGTCTCAGGTGGTCCCTCACGCTCTGCTCCCACCCAAAGCCCTAGACAACCTCCTGGCTGCTTTCTGTCCCCTTCAATTCGGCTTTCCTGGATATGTCGTGTAAATACAGCACGGAACATGTGACATTTTTGCGTCTAGAGTATTAGCTCATCTTAGTTTAAAAACTCAGATTGTCGCTAGACGTTTTTATTAATGGAACGCTTTTTAGGTGCACTCTAAGTTCAGCAGCAAATCCGCCTTGTGATGTCTGTGCGTTTGTAATGTCAACTTTTTCACGTTGTATAAAAAAAAAAATTTGCTATGGTAAGCAGATTAAATGACAAATAAACAACATTTTCATAAATTCTTTGGGAACAAAGTGGCACCTTCATTGGGGTCCTAGGTTCAGTTCCCTTAACCTGGAAGGCATCAGAACCTGAGACGTCGTCTGTGCCTGGATTGCCAGACTTGGGGCATGCTTCGCTAAAGATGGATTCTTCGCAGCCGCAGCTCCTGCTGTTCATCCCTTTCCTAGAAAAAGAAATACTTCTGTGTTCATGTCGCCTCCTCCTTTTAAAATGCGTAAATGAGGAAGGTTGAAATTTGCTAGTGTCTTGGGGTGAGGTCCAGTAGTTCTCTTGGAAGGTCTAACGTTTATTAGACAACTGTTCATCTTCACCTGTGTGGATTCCCCCAGCCCCAGGACCACAAGCCAACGTTTGAGGAAAGGCTCTTTTCGATGGTAGAATGTGTGGCCACAGGTGGGGAGACAAAAACATCTCCCAAGCCACTCTGAGCAGCCGCACGAGTGATCGCACCTTCAGCCTGGCGTCTCCCTTCTGTTTTCTCCTTGGAACAATCTCAGTGTCTGTTGGCTTGGAGAGAGGCCGACCCCCACCCCGCCTGCAGAGAGCTTGGCTTCCCAGGCTTAGTGATGTTGTGGCGGGAAAGACCCTCCTGTTGCCCTCTTCTCAGGGTGCAGCCCCCCAGGGGAGGTGGGGATGAGCAGCCAAGACGTGGAGGACTGCCCACAGGTTCCCCCGAGGGAAGCTGATGGTGCCGCCTGCCTTTGTTTCTGCTTCAGATGAATTCAAAAACAAAACCGTGTGCGAAGGCCAGGAGCTGAAGCTACACTGCCATGAATCCAAGTTTCTCAACATCTACTCAGCGACGTATGGCAGGAGGACCCAGGAGAGGGACGTCTGCTCCTGGGACACGGAGCGTCTCTCCCCTGTGGGTATGTGTTTCTAGGCTCTAACGGGGTGACTCATACCTGCGTCAGTGGTGAGGTCAAGAATGGTCTAGAGGGAAGTCATGGGTGAAGTAGAGGGTAAGTGAAGGGTAGGTTGGAGAATTCAGGGCTGGATTAGAGGGAAATCAAGATTGGATTAGAGGAAAGTCAGGGCGGGTTCACCAGAAGTCAGGAGTGTTTTAGAGAACTCAAGGGTGGATTAGAGAGAAGTCAAGGGCAGGTTAGACAGAAGGCAACAGTGGATTGGAGAGAAATCAGGGGTGAGTTAGACGGAAGTTAAGGGCAGGGAGGAACCGTGGCCCCACCCCAGTCAGAGCTTATTTTGCCCCACATTCGGGAGTCTCTCAGTTTTTCTCTCCTCCCCCATATCTCACAGACAAACCCTTTCCCCTCCAGTTGGTCCTGACTCATGCATTACAGAACAGAACTGCTTTATAGGATTTTCTTGCCTGTGATTCTTATGGAGCCAGATTGTCGAGTCTCATCTGTGGGGCTGCTGGGTGGGTTAAACTGCTAGCCTTTAGGTCAGTTGTGGTTTCTGTTGCCATGGAGTTGATTTTGACTCATGGCAACCCCACTGTGCACAGCAGAATTGTACTCTATCGGGTTTTCGATGGCTGTGACTTTTCAGGAGCAAGTGGCCAGGCTTGTCTCCCCAAGTGCCTCTGAGTAGATTAGAACTGCCAGCGTTTTGGCTAGTAAATCAAAAAAACAAACCGAGTGCCACTGAGTCAATTCGGATTCGTAGCAGCTCTATAGGACAGAGCAGAACTGCTCTATTGAGTTTCCAAGGGGCTCCTGGCAGACTCTTGGCTAGTAGGGGTGGGCACATCATTTGTGCCACCCACGCCAAGGGTTTATGGAGTGTCTGCTGGATGCCACACCCTGTCCTGGGGATGAGGAAGTTATCAGTGACCAATAGAGTCCTCCTGGAGCTGACATTTCAACCATGGATGGGGTGAAGGGGGCGGCAAGGAAACAATGAACAAGTTAGTGCACACGTCAGAATGGTGCAGACAGTGAATGCGCTCCATTCAGGTGCCTTCCAGAAAGATCAGACGGTGAGAACACTCTGGAGCGTGGTGGTCTGGTCCTTTTGGACATGGAGATGCCGTAAGGCAGGGCCAGCTCAATGGCGGCTGTAAGCAGTGTGTCCCCATGAGTGTGACTTTGTGCTAAGGAGGAGCCACATGAGAGAAGGGGGATGGAGAAAGCCAGCATCCAGGGGAGGTGCAGATTTGTGGGGTGATGGACACACTGAGTGAGACTCAAAGAGCCTGCAGGTCCCTGGGGGCGGGGAGGAGTCAGGAAGCAAGAAGAGCCAGTCCACAGGCCACAGCCACTGTGCGCAGGTGGCTCCAGGCAGCGGGTATGAAGAGAGGCGTGAGAAGGGCCCAGAGAGTCTTTCTTCACGGGAATCTGCCTTGTGGGCTGAGAGATGGTAAGGGTCTGGTGACACCACCCCTCAGAGTCCACCCAGCCTGTGGCTGTGAGGAAGCCTGGATCTCCTCCCATCCTTGGAGAGAGGGGGCCCTGCCGGGGAACAGCCAGAGCAACTGCGGTTATTGGTGAAAACCTACCATGAGCTCCTTAACGCTCTTAGCTGCAGTGACTTATTTATGCATCATGTGTGAAATTAAACATTAATTTAAGAAAGAAATCCATGCATAAGTAATATCTTGGAACTGAATAAAACATGAACATAAGTTGTCTTAGGGTTTTCTTGAGAGACACAATCAGTAAGCCAGATACAGGGGTGGATTTCCCACCAAGTAAGTAAGCACAGTGCTTACCTTGCTTACCTGACCATCCATAGTGAACAAGTTTATGTTTTCCAACACATCAAAGATTCTGCTTCTAGGTGTGGCTGGCTGACATCTGTCTGTCTCCCAACCCCACAGCACCTTCCTATGGAATCAAAGCCTCTTTTTAGATTTAAAATCCATGACAGGGATGGATGTCCCAGTAAGCAAGGTAAGCACAAGCTGATATGTGCTTACTTACTGATCTGTAGTGAACAGTTTCACGTGGGTTTCCCCCGTCTCAGTGGGGTATGCACAGGCTGACTTGAGTTTACTTACTAATGTAAAGTGAACAGTTTCACTCGAGCTTCACCGCAGCACGAGACCCAGGGGAAACTGCACTCTGCAGATTAGTGAGTAATCACAGCCCAGCGCCTGCTTACCTTGATTGTTGGGTAATCTGACTCTGGATGTACGTATCTTACTATTTACAGGTAGTGCTTGATGTATGAGACCTTCTGCTTACGACAACTGCACTTAGGACTGTCCCTTTAGTCAAACTGCACTTAGGACTGTCCCTTTAGTCAAACTGCACTTAGGACTGTCCCTTTAGTCTTTGTTGAGTGCACCTTGTTTGTTAGTAATAGGTACTAAACACAATGTTTGCAGGTTGTGATTTGCTGATGCCGTCACAGCTGTGTTTATATGTAGCGTTTCCAACACCTAGAGACAAAGATGGGATTTATAAAGGTAAACAAACCAAACCAGCCAAACCCACTGCCATGGAGTCAGGCCTGACTCACAGGAACCCCAGGGGTCAGAGTAAAACTGCCCCACAGAGGTTCTTAGGAGCGCCTGTTGGATTTGAACTGCCGACCTTTTGGTTAGCAGACGTAGCACTTAACCCGCTACGCGACCACGGTTTCCCCTGATAGTAAAAGGTGGTAATAATGAGAACTGAAAATAAATAAGTAAATAAAAACTCTTCACCTTACACCAGAACCCACTTAGCACAGAGTCATCAGAAAGGAGCCTGGTCGTAAACTGGGGACTACCGGTATGTGAGGACTGCCAATTAAGTTCACGAACTCATCCTAGAAAAGGTGCTACATACCTCATTGCTGGATCTCACTATGGTCATCTTCGAAGTCCTCCCCTTGGGGCACTATGCACTGAAGCCAGCACCTAATTCACCTTTTAAAGCAATTTGGGAACTCTTTTTCTGGGATGGCCATCGGAGCTGTCGTCATATTACCCTTGATGTCCTGAATGTCATCCAGATGTCTTCCTTTCAATGTTTCCTTTGTCTTCAGGTAAGGAAAAAAGTCACTGGGGGCCAGATCAGGTGAGTAGAGAGGGTGTTCCAATACAGTGATTTGCTTTCTGGCTAAAAACTCCCTCACAGACAGCCAGGCGATTAAGTTCATGAACTTGCCACCGTGTGCAATGACCATTCCAGAAAGAGATCCAAAAACTGCTTTAAAGTGTCGGTGCATAGCTTCCCAAGGGGAGGACTTGGAAGGTGGCCGTAGGGATATTCAGCAGTGAGGCCTGGAGCACTGGGAACAGTTATGTTTTCAGACTTGTCAGAACTTGTATGTTGCTTTAGGTGTCGCTGAGTCGATTCTAGCTCATACTGACCCTATATAAATGAGTAGAGCTGCCTCACGGGGTTTTCTAGGATGTCATCTTGACGGAGGTAGACCACCAGGCTCTGTCCAGCGCAGCCACTGGGTGAGATCAAACTGGGTGTTGTGGCTGCCAGTCCAGGCTTCCCCTCTGAGCCACTGGGGGGAAGGGGTGAGAAAGGAGGCAGAGAGAGATTGATTTTAGGAAAAAGAATCAGCTTACCTAATAGCAGGGGTTTGCAAGTCCCAGATCTATCTGTCAGTGGCAGGGTGGAAGTCTTGTGCCCCACAATCCATAGGTCAGGTGACAGGAAGAGTACAGAACAGAGGAGTTTAGGTGAGATGTTTATTTAGAGTCAGGAAGCACAGTACACCCAGGGAAAACCACCCTCTTTGCTCCTGAAGGCTTCCGTGGGTTGGACACAGCTGACCCATGTTGTGGCAGCAGACACCTCCACTGAGGCCAACTGCATCATCCTTCACCCCTGTACTTCATAACGGCACCCAGGCTAGCATTTGACTAAGCAGCTGGGTGCTGTTACCCAGCCAAGCCGGCACCTCAGACTGCTTATTACATAGGGTATCCTAACTGTACCTGCAGATCCTCAGAGAGACTTGAGAGAGGTCCAAAGAGGAGGTCATGAGGACCGTGTGCCCCTAGAGACCCCCCAGTCAGCCGTCCCAGAAGGCCCTTCTGTCATCAAGGGTGGGGATGAATGATCTTTTGGAAGCCAGCCCTGCTGGACACAAAGGAAGACGAAGTGGACGTTGGGTTGTTCTCAGCTGGGCCTGGGGAGGGGTCTGTCATCTTAACAGGCTGTCAAGTAGGTGGAGAGGTGTTTTGAGTGTCCCCTTGCCTGTTAATAGAACTACCCTGTGCCCTGTTCCTGGGCAGAGAGAAGTGCTTTTGAGGGTGGTTCCCCTTCGCCTGCTAACGGCACTAACCTCTGCCCTGTTCCTGGGATTCTCCTTCTTGCATAATACCTGCTTGTCTTCAGAGACCTGAGAGTTGTGGCTTCTACGTTTCAAGGTCCCCTCTCTCCTCTCTGCTCCCTGCTACAAGTTCAGCAGTAGGGCTGTCACCTGGACCGCTGTGGGAGTCTCCTCCCAGGCTTGCCTTTCTCCCAGGCTTTGCTTTCTGAGTATTCCTTCCCGTTCCAGAAGCCAATTCCTCAGGCAAAGATTGGACTGGACTATAGGACACACAGTGATGCTGGCAAAGAGTATGCTTCTCGACTCCAGCAGATGGGTGAGGCTCACCAGGCAGCTTCTGTCCAGGAGTGAGATGAGAGGGCAGAGGGGGACAGGTGCTGGTTGAAAGGACACGGGAAATATAGGGTGGAGAGGAGGAGTGTGCTGCCACACGGTGGGGAGAGCAGCTGCGGTCACACGACAAAGTGTAAGTTTTCATAGGAGAAACTGACTCAAATTATGAACTTTCACTTGAAGCACAATTTAAAAAATTGATTATATATATACATATAAAAGAAGTCCTTGTGTGGTACAAATGGTCAGGCGCTCAGATGCTAACTGAAAGGCTGAGGGTTCAAGTCTAGTTCCCAAAACAACAGCCACCGAAACCCTACGGAGCCCAGTTCTACACTGACACGCACGGGGTCACCATGAGTCAGAGTCAACTTGACGACCGTTGCTTCATTGTCTAAAAGCCAGCCAACATTGCAGGACCCCCCCACCCCCACCCCAGCCCCACGTGACCTGGGCGTCTCTTGGTCAGAGAAGAGATTCGTGGGGACAGAACTGCTTTCCAATCTCTGTACCCACTGTGGTGCCTTGTGCCGCTGTGCAAAGGGACTCCATGTCCTAATGTTGGGGAGGGCACCCCATTGCCCAGGGTCATGACGTCTAACTCAGCCGCCAGTGTCTGGGAGGCAGCAGGCAGTCTCTCTCCCAGCGGCTCTCCAGAGCAGCGGGACGGCTGGGTGGGTAGACCCTGGAGGCTGAGCTTTGCACATACAGGCACGAATCGGTCACTGACTTGTGCTCCTAGATACCAAGAGGCAGTTTAGGGTTCAAAGGAGAAAGTCATCCGTCCCACAAAAGTGTTAGCAGACATCGTGGCTGAAAGACAGGTTTCCATAGAGAGTCTGAGGAACTCTCAGGTGGCCAGCTGCTGTGACGCCATTAATGGCTTTGCCGGCACGTGCAAAGCTTGAATGAGGCAGAGACGGGTGGTGGGTGGCAGAAACAGGCTCCCCTCCACCCCCAACCTTCTCGGCAAGTGCTGCGCTTTCTTGCCTTGGGTGTCTGCGTGAGGGTCCAGCTTCTCTCCGCCTTCCTGAATAAGCCCCTCCCTAAACACAGGGGGCCTTCTTGCCCCATGCCCAAGGGTAAGGAGAGGCTCAAAGAGGACATCACAGGGCCCTTTAGAAGACACAGGAGTCCCCAGCTGGTGCCAAGGATGGAGCACTCAACTGCCATCCAGAAGGCTGACCGCTGGAAGCCAGCCAGAGGTGCCTTGGGAGAAAAGCCTGGTGATGTACTTCCAAACTGTCACAGCCACTGAAAACTCCATGGTGCAGTCCTACTGTGCACACGTGGGATCACCACGCCACCGTCGCCTCACACAGAAGCCTCCTCAACTTCTCACCATTCAGACCAGCGCTGAGATGCACAGCCTGCCCCGCGCCTGATGCTTTTTCTAGACCTCACTCGGTGCGTAGAGCCCTGGTGTCACAGCGGTGAAGACCTCAGCTGCTCACCAGTAGGTCGGCAGTTCAAATCCACCAGGTGCTCCTTGGGAACTCCGTGGGACAGTTCTGCTCTGTCCTGTAGGGTGGCTGTGAGTCAGAATTGACTCGACGGCAGTGGGTCTGGTTTCGTTTTGATAACTGACTGTTGAGGAGCCTGTGGCTGGGAACCCCAAGTTGGGGGCTTCACATCTACCCAAGTGTTCCCTGAGAGAAGGACCTGGTCCTTTGAAGATTACAGCCTAGACACCCCATGGGGCCGTTCTCCTTGGTCACGTGGGATCACCACGCATCAGCTTGACTGCATGACACCCGGTAACCAAGGGTGGAGAGCCGCTGACTCCCTGGCCCACGTGTACTATACGTTTAAGTGTTAACCCACAAGTGGGATGTACCTCTCACTTCTTCCCAAAGATACGAAACGATCAGTGTACCCCACTTTGGTGATCATCTTCCAACAACACCTGCCTCGATAAGCGCTTTTTTGACCAGTAGCAACCATCCAGCCATCTCCACCCTACGGCAGGTCTCTCGTCCAGCCACTTCTGAACTCTACCCCCCGACGATTCCAGGTATCTCGACTGCCTGGGCTGGTCACATGTCTGCCCCTCTTCCCTTAATCTTGTTTTCATATAACAGCCAAACCAAAACTCATTTCCATTGAGTCAATTCTGACTCATAGGGACCCTACGGGACAGAGTAGAAGTGATCCATGGATTTCCAAGGAGTGGCTGGTAGATTTGAACCGCTGACCTTTTGGTGAGCAGCAAGCTCTAACCACTGTGAAACCAGGGTTCCCTTTAACAGCTGGTGTGATTTTATTAAGATGAAATCAGGTCACATCCCCTCCTTACAAAAGCCCTTCACTCTCCCTTTTGTAAAGACAAAAACTCACTGCCATCAAGTCGATTCCAACTCACAGCAACCCTGTACGATAGAGTAGAACTGCCTCCATAAAGTTCCCAAGATTTGGATTAGCAGCCGTAGCATGCACCCGCTGCACCACCAGGGTTTCTAAAACCCATTGCCATCAAGTTGGTCCAAACTCACAGTGATGCTGTAGGACAGAGTAGAAAGACAGAGTAGAAGTGCCCCATAGTGTTTCGAAGGAGCTCCTGGTGGATTCAAACTGCTCCCCTTTCAGCACACAGCTGTTAGAGAACAAACTCCAGTCTCCTAAACCAGCTTCACGTCTCCCTCCCTCCTCTCTTCTCCCTACCCCCAGCTCCAGTGGCCTGCCTTCTTCCCCTGGAGCTCCCCACACTCGTTCCTACCCCAGGGCCTTTGCACAAGCTCTTTCTTTGGCCTGGAATGTTTTCACCTCACATCTTTGCATGGCCAGCCCCATTCTTCTCACTCAGGGATCAACACAGATGTTGTCTCAGAGCCCTGTCCCCAAGCGCCTGACGGAATGCCATCTGCCCTGCCGTCTGTCTGTTTGGTCTTCCTCCTGTCACAGAAATAGTTGTTCAGAATAGCCAGTGATGTGGCTATGGTCCATTTGTCCAGGAGAGAGTCTGCTTTGCAGAATCCTGGTGACAAGAGCAGTACTTGGCATGAGATCCCTGGGGTGTGCAGATGGGGAACACACAAGGTTGGTGACCAGAAGGTCAGAGGCCAATTCCACCCAGAAAGACCCCAGGGGAAAGGATTGGAGGTCTACTTCTGTGAAGCCAGCCACTGCAAACCCCATGAAGCACGGTCCTCCTGTGACACGCATGAGGTGACATGCACAAGGTCACCACTGGTTGGAGTTGGGTTGGTGTAGCCTCAGTTTCTGATCTCTCCGGAAATGCTAGAAATCTGGACTTTTTTTTTTTTTTTTTTTAATAATGTGAAATATTCCAACTTTTAAAACACTCTGCAAGCCAAGGAAAGCACGCCTGCAGGCCCCATCCGGCCACAGGCTGCAGCCTGCACCTCTGCTCTGTGTAAAGAGGTGACGTTACAGCATGGGCGCTGGCTTTGAACAGGAGGAGGCTCTTGCTTCCTGTGTCCCAGAGCCTGGCACCAGCCAGAGGGGACTGTCGCAGGCCCAGAGGATTTGACCTGCCCCATGGGTCCCAGAACTTCTGGTTTGGGAAGGCGATGCAGTGCTTTTCCTCTTGGGTGTCAGCTAAGTCTGGGCGAGCCTGCCAGCCTCAGGCTCTGGGGACCCTCACTGCAGCGCCTCCAGAGAATTCAGGGTGCCGGCTCCAGGGAAAAGTGCTCTGTCTCTCTGTTGGCTCAGGAGGAGGGGCCTTGTGTTGCCTCAGTCTTCATCTGGTCTGAGAGTATCTCGGCACAGGAACCTCAGGTCCAAAGGCCCTGCTCTGCTCCCAGTGCTGTTTTCTCGATGGTGTGAGGTCCCCAACTCTCTGCTTGCTTCCCTTTCCTTTTATCTCTTGTAAGATATGAGGGGGTATGAGCTAAACTCCAAGGAAGCTCCCTTAGGAAGGGTGTTACAGTCTGTTACCTGCAGGCAGAGATTAAGATTTACAGTTTAGTAAAAATCATGAAATAGAGGATAGTCACACAGTTCTGGGAATCACGGCCCAGCCAAGCTACACACACTTTGGGGGGGACATGATTTGATCATGACAGATGAGTTATATCTCCAAAGAGAGACTTCGTGTGTGTGTGTGTGTGTGTGTGTGTGTGTGTGTGTGTGTGTGTGTGTGTGTGCGCGCGCATGTGTGTGTGTGTATGGTCACTGCTGGCTGCTCTCAAGTCACATCTGACTCATGATGACTCCGTGTGTGCACAGCAGATCTGCTCCGTGGGGTTTCTCAAGGCCGTAAACCCTCAGAAGCAGATCACCAGGCCTGTCTTCCTAGGTGCCCCTGGGTGGATCCAAACCCCTAACCTCTCACTGAGCAGCGGAGCACTTAACCATTTGTGATACCCCAGACCAGCAAAAACTCATGGCCTTCGAGTTGATGTCAACTCATAGTAACCCAATAGGACAGAGTAGAACTGCCCCATAGAGTTTCCAAGGAGCACCTGGCAGATGTGAACTGCTCACCCTTTTGTTAGCAGATGTAGTACTAACCTCCTTCCACTGAGAGACAGGTATATGTTTATGTCTTGGGGACACACCTTTATGTCTTAGTTAGTTATCTGGTGTTTCTGGAACAGGAATCCAAGGGAGACATTTCATTTCTCACAGTTCAGAGACTAGAAGCCTGAATTTGGGGTCCCAGCTCCAGGAGAACCCTTTCTGTCTGTATCGGCTCTGGGGGACGGTCCTTGTCCCTTCACCTTCTAGCCCCTGGCTCCTTGGTGATCTTCATGGGACGTGACCTACCTCTGTCCTCATCTCTGCTCTACTTGCTTGTTTAATCTCTTTTATATCTGAAAAGAAATTGCCTAAAGATACACCCTACACTGATCCTGTGTCATTAACGTAGCAAAGACCACCCGTTCTCAAGTGGGATTACAACCACAGTTAGAAACCAAAAAAACTCATTGCTGTTGAGTCGATTCCAAATTATAGTGAGCCTATAGGATGGAGAGGGCTTGCCCCATAAGGTTTCCAAGGAGCGGCCTGTAGATTCAAACTGCTAGCTGAGGAGTCAACAGTCAATTAATTCCTAACCACTGCACCCCCAGGGCTCCGAACCACAGGTGTAGGGTGACGGTTTACAACATGTATTTTCAGGTGACACAGTTCAATCTGTAACAATGTATGTATCTGTGTGTATATATATATGAATATATATACATGTATGTGTGCACATATACACGTGTGTGTGTATGTTCATGTATGTATGAGTATATGTATGTATATGAGTGTATATATATAATGATTATTTTGTACAAACACTGTGGTAACATTTAATAGAAGTAATTAAAACATTCAGTCACCAATTAAACCCATCAAGTGAGATGATTTTCCTCTTCTGGATTTCTTTCAAGTCCTGGTCTGTGGCCATAGAGCGCTTTCCTGTAATGGCAACTTGAAAGCAGATACATTTGCATACTGTGATTTCTCCATTTCACTTTTTTTGCCTGGTGTTTTCCCATGCAGCCAACAAGCTCCCGCCTGCACCAGCCACCGTCCCGTACGTTGTTAAGGGACTATTGCGTCATGTGCTCACCCTTGTTGTAGCATTTTTTTTTCATTATTTCTGATTTTTAACTATTCTAAAAACAGTTATAAGGAGCTTGTGTTTCTAGCTTTTTTCTTTCTTCTGGAATATTTCCTTGGGATGAATTCCAGAGGTTTTATTACCAAAAATGTGTGTGGGCATGTTTGTGATTTTTCATCCACATCGTAAGTTTTTCCCAGAGTTTCTGGCCGCCTTCGTGTGTGTGTATATGGTTTCCTCGCGTGTGACTTCTTAAAACATGTTTCCAAGTTACTAGGTATAAAATGTTTCCTCCACGTTGTTTTAATTTGCATTTCTTTGATTATTTGGGATGTTCAGCACCCCCCCTTCTCATATTTGTGCCTGCCCGGCTGTCTCTCTAGCCTTTGCTCTTTTTCTCTGTAGGGGTCTTTATTTTTCAGACTTTTATGAGCTCCTCACAAAGTAGAAATATTAACCCTTTACACTCTTCTGTTGCAAATAGTCTGCTCGCAACAGAGTACTTGACCTTATTGTTCGGGTTTGTTCCGCAGGGCTCGTTACTCTTTCTGCTTTGTGTGCCTCTTATGAGATCGTCAGGAGCTCAGGGGTGCAAGTCTCACCTTCCAGGCAGGAGACCCGGATTCTGTTCCTGGCCCAAGAACTTCATCACGCACTTACCACCCATCTGTCAGCAGAGGCTGCTGTGAGGCTTAATAGGTTTTAGACTGAGGCAAACTAGGAAAAAAGTCCTGGCAATCTATTTCCAAATATTAGCCAGTGGAAACCCCATTGATTCCAGGGGTCTGAGCTGCAAGAAGTGATGGGGGCGGTGCAGGACCAGGCAGCATTTTGTGCAGCTGTGCGTGGCCAGGTGGAAGGTGGCTCACAAGAGCAGCTTCACACCAGGATGTGTTCAAGATAAGGGTGCTGAGTGGCTACAGAGCAGAGCATACCTGCTGGAAGCCAGGGTCACCTACCCAGGTGTGACGCCATGATACCCCCATGCAAGTGTCTGTCTGCAGGTAGACCCGATGCCTGGATGGTGGTACCTTCCCTAACAGGACCCAGGCTCCTGTTCACGGGAGTGAGAAGTGCTCAGGCCTGTCCTCAGGAAACCCTCTGAATTCTGGTCCCAGAGAAGGGAAAGCTGAGCTCGATGTGCTGTGTGTGGTGCCTGTCAAGGATTGCACTGTGTCCCCCAGAAATGTGTCTTTTCTTGGCTAGGCCCCAATTCCTAGTACTCTGTGGTTGACCTTCCTTAAGTGATGTGATTTGTCAGAGCCGATTCGAGGCAGTTCTCTTAATGAGGCAGGAGTCAACCTATGGGATTAGGTTGTGTCTTAAATCAATGCCTTTTGAGGTGTGAAAGAGAGAAGTAGGCAGAGAGAAGGGGGATCTTAGTCCCCCCCCCAAAAAAAAGCAGCAGGAGCAGAGTGCATCCCTTGGACCTGGGGTCCTTGCACTGAGAAACTCCTAGACCTGGGGCAGACGGACGGCAAAGACTTTCTGTCAGAAATGACAGAGGAAGGCAGCGTCCCCCTGGAGCTAGCACGCTGAATTTGAGCTTCTGGCCTCCTGAACTGTGAGAATAGACTGCTGCTTGCTAAAGCACCCACTTATGATACTTCTGTTACAGCAGCACTAGGTGACTAGCACAGTGCCTTAGTCTGGTCCCCTGTGAAATGCATCACAGTCAGGGAGGCCACGGGACAGCAGACGTTGAGCCAGTCAGCATCACCCACATGCAACAACACCCCTGCCTTGAACAATGCTTCCTGGCCTCCCCGTCACCATCACACCTGGGAAGTCCCACTTGTCTGGCACAGTAGGCCAAAGGGAGCAGATAGCAGTGGCCCAGAGGCCTGAAGGGCACTATCTCAGCATGCCCGTGTCCCATTCCCCGCTGCTGGTGAGAGGGTCTGCCCCCAAGATGCACTGGGCTCCAGAGAACGGCCACTTCAGACGTTGGACTTCTGTTCAAGGCCCTTACACACTGACTAACCCTCTCCCCACGATCATCTGGCTTCTGCCCATTGGCGAGCCTCAAAACCATTCCTACAGTTGTAGGTTTTTGTTACCATGGAATCCAAGCATCAAAATGTGGTCTGTAGCAAGAAGAAAACAAAAACTGGAGCTGTCAAGTCAATTCCAACTCATAGGAGCTCTACAGGATGGAGTAGAACTGCCCCATATGGTATCAGGAAACAGCTGGTGGATTGAAATGGCCAACCTCTGGGGGAGCCGCAGTAGCTCTTACCCCAGGGACCCCCAGGGCTCCATGGAGCAATAAAAAACCCAAACCAAACTCATTGCCATCAGGTCGATTGTGACTCGTACCGACCCTATAGAACAGAGTAGAACTGCCCCATAACGTTTCCAAGGAGCCCCTGGTGGATTTGAACTGCTCATCTTTTGCTTAGCAGACATAGCACTTAACCACTACGCCACCAGGGTTTCCCATATAGCAACATGTCCCGGGTCATGGATTGAATTGTGTCCCCCCCAAAATATGTGTAGCCATTTGCCGGGGCCATGATTCCCTGTATTCTACGATTGTCCTTCATTTCGTGATTTTGTTGTGCTGTATGTTAAAGGATCACCTCCCTGCTCCACAGTAAAGGTAGTTTCCCTGGAGTGTAGCTTGCACCACCCTTCATCTTCTCATCCTGCAAGAGATAAAAGGAAAGAGAAGGAAGCAGAGAATTGGGAACCTCACACCATCAAGCAAGCAGCACTGGGGAAGAGCGCATCCTTCAGACCTGAGGTTCCTGCACCAAGATGCTCCCTGGACAAAGACTGATGCAATACCTGACTTTCCTCCAGAGCCGACAAGGGGAAAGCCTTCCCCTGGAGCAGACATCCTGAATGTGGACTTGGAGCCTACTGGACTGTGTAAGAATAAACCTTCCTTTGCTAAAGCCATCCACTGTGGTGTTTCTGTTAGAGCAGCCCTAGTTGACTAAGACACCCCCAAAGTGAATGGCTTCCAACAACAAGTATCCACTGTCTCCTGGTTTCTGTGAGATGGGAATCCAGGAGTAGCTTTGCTGAGCCTCTCCACCTTGGGGTCTTCAAGGGTCCTATGAGGTTGCAACTGGGATATTGCTGGAGCCACCGTTACCTAAAGGCAGGCTTTTTAAGGAGGTTCACTCACACAGCTGGAAGCAGGGTGTTGGCTACCAGCCGGAGGCCGAGTTTTCTCCCCACCTGGGTCTCTCCGCATTGCTGCTTGAGCAGCCTCACAGCATGGCGGCCGGCCTCCTCCCCTCTGCCGTGACTTCTCCAAACCCTTGTGGGAAGCGGTTACACAGGGCGGGAATTCCAGGACACAAGGAGCATTAGGGTGTCTCAAAGGCTGACCATAGCCACTCAGAACGAAGAGGAAAAGCAGCAGGCCTGGAGACCAGATCAGCTGTGGATGCTTCTTCAAAATGTGGCATCTTCTGGCCATGCAGACACAAACAGAGATAGATCTGATGTCCAGTCTCAAGGCCTGCTGACCTGAAGAAATTTCTCAAAGTCCTTACAGCAAGTCCAGACCCCCTGAACTTACATCTCATCTAACGCAAGAGAAGACATGAAAGAAATTGATCATCTTAGGTCCCAAATGAACACCAGTGAAACAGCAGCTGAACACAAGAAGGCAGTGTCCCGTCTGAGTGCCCTAGCGCTGCTACGCCACGGACAGCCTAGGGAAGAGAAAGCTAGTTCTTCACAGTTCTGGGGCTCGAAGCCCATATTCATTCAATGCTCCTCACAGGAGGTCTGAAAGTCTGTGAACGTCACTGTTTTATGTGCTGCAGACCTCACTGCTGAGTGTCCCCGTGGTCACCTCGGAGCACCCCTCTGGGGAAGCTGTGCACCAACGCCAGCGCCTAGTCCACCCTTCAAAGCCATTTTGGAACTCTCCCTGGAACGGCCATTGTGCACGGCGGCACGGTGGTGAGTTCGTGAGCTTAACTGTCTGTCAGGGAGTTTTTATCAAGTCAACAGGTAACTGTCTGGGAACCCCCTCCCTACTCACCTGATCTAGCCCCCGGTGACTTTTTTCTTTAACTGAAGATAGAGGAAATATTGAAAGATGACATCTGGATGACATTCAGGACATCAAGGATACAACACTGATGTCCTGTTGGATGTTCTCATGGCTGTTCCAGAACGAGTTTCAAAGTGGCTTTGAAGGGTGGACTAGGCGCTGGCATCAGTGCCCAAGGAGAGTACTTTGAAGGTGACTGTAGTGACATTGAGCAATGACGTAGCTAGCACTTGTTCTAGGATGAATTCCTGATCTTAATTGTCAGTCTTCACGGATTTGTACCTTCTGGAAATCCTTATGACTTCACCTGTCTCTGCCCCTACCTTCCTCCTCCCCTGTGTGTGTGTTTCTGAGTTTCTTTTCCTCTTTTTACAGTTGAGACATGATTAGTTCTAGGGCCTGCCCTTCTCAGGTCTGACCTGCTCAACAAAGAAAATCCTGTTTCCAAACAGAATCATATTTGCAATTTTCTGTTTCCAGTGGCTGCTGCTTGAGTTCTGATTCATGGCGACCTTAATGGGGTCAGAGTAGAGGTGTCCTCCATAGACTTTTCAATGGCCGATTTTGGGGGGGCCTTAGACTGCCAGGCCTTTCATCTGAGGTACCTCTGGGTGAGCTCAAACCACCAGCCTTTTGGTTAGCAGCCAAGCATGTTACCATCTGCATTACTTGGGTATTAAAAAATATATTTTATTTAATACCTGAGTTAATTTTTATTTAATACTTCATTTAATTTTTTTAATTTAATACCTGATTCACGGATATTAAAAGCAAACAGAAAACCTAAACCCGTTTCGGTCAAGTTGGTGCTGACTGTTCTTCCTGCCCTTGATCTTTGTGGGGGTGGGGAGCCCGGCCTGTCTTTCGCGACACTGCTAGGCAGCTTTCAGCACCGCACAGCCCCCCGAGATTCAGGGTGAGCAGTTAAACACCAGCTGCTTACACCAGCCAGGGATCCTTACTCCCAGATGGAAGGGCTAGGATTTCAATACATGACTGGGGGGAACACAGTTCAGTCCATAATTCAAACCTTCCCGAAGACGGGGACAGGAACACACAGGGCTTGGGAAAAAGTCCCCGGCCCGGCAAGCCCTGTGGCTGTCATTTCCTGCTATGCTTACATTTTCTGGGTGGGCTCCAGGGCCTCTGCGGCTTCCTTAATAAGGGAATGTGGAAACCGCGCTGTGGGCGTCAGCGGCTGGCCAAGGCCGTCACAAGGCCAAGTGTAGGCAGGCCTGGACCGAGCAGCCAGAGATCAAGGTGCCTGGGGTGCCTTCTGCCAAGACTGCCCCACTTCAGAGCACAGAGCCCAATTAGCTAGATAAACACAGGCTGTAAGGAGTGATTAACTTAAGTTTCAACAGCAGCCAAAAGGTGGGAATTAAAGAGGCTGAATATCTTGTTATCACACATATTGAGGACAGAGGGCAGCTTGCCGGGGAGAGAAGGGGCAGAGAAAACCGACTGGGTGGGGGAAAAAATTGCTTAAAAAAACACCACCCTGCCAGCAGTCCGGAGCTCAGGGGCAGGAGGGATATGGTCAGAACTGAGCTGCCTTGGACTTCTTCCCGAAATCACACTGTGGTCCCTTACACTCAAGCCACCATAAATTCTTTTCACTCTCCAAAGTGCCAACACGTGTCCACTGTAAATCACAGACTGTGTGCAAGACCTGGTCAAAGAGGATTAGAGTCTTATAACCGGGAGACACTTCGTTTTTCTGAGTCTTAAATAATACGCTTAGGTGGATGTACATCCTTATGGCTCTAAGAAAAACCTGAGGTTTCTGGGGCACTCATATGATTTTAGCAGGTGTGTGAATCGGTACAGCATTTCTGGATCAAATTTGGAGCATTTCTTGGAAATCCTGGTGGTCCGGTGGTAGAATTCTGGTCTTCAGTGTGGGAGACCCAGGGTCCGTTCCCAGCCAGCGCACCTCATGGGTGCTAATTCTGGAGTTCATGTTCCTTGCTGCTCTTTGTCTTCCAAAGAGTCCCCGAGGGGTGCAACAGTTAATGCTCTTGGCTGACAACCGAAACATTGGGGGTTCAAGTCTACTCCAAGTGCCTCCGAAGAAATGCCTGGTGATCTACTTCCCAAAACTCAGCCATCAAAAACCCTGTAGAGGCAGTCCTGCTCTGACCCATGTGGGATTGCCGTGAGTCAAAAGGGACTTGTTAGCAACAGGTTTTTTGTTTTTGTTTTTGTTTTTTAACGAGAGTGTCAGGTATGTTCATTGTGGTCTGAGTTTGCATTTCCCTGATGACAAATCAGATTAAGTTTCATGTTCGGCAGTCCCCTGCAGAGTGACAAGGTAGCACATCTGCAGCTGTCAGGGGTGTTTTTGTAGTCCTGTCTTTAGTAGCATGTACTGGATACAGTGTTGCAGCTTGCCATCAGGTGATATTGCCATTCCCAGATGTTTTCTTGCAGATGTGCAATTTTATGGTTTGCCATGCAAAGCACTGCAGTATAGCTGGCAACCGCCTGGTCTACAGTGAAGTTGGTGTTATTGTTTTTTTTTAATCTACAAATGTATGTTTTAAAATATATCTGTGAGTTGATATGTCATGTTTCCAACCCCTAAAGACACATAAAAGTGGGATTTATGAAAATACTGATAATAAGAGGCAATGCTAATGAAACAATCAAGAAAGAGGTTATTTCACGTGCACGAGAACTGGCTTATGATGGCATCTTTGGCAGACCCCCGTCATAAGTTGAGGACCATCTGTATGTATCAGATAAGTTTCCTTGCCCATGAAATGCCGATTTTTAAAATCAGATTGTTTGTCTTATCTGTATTTATTTGTAGAAGCCCCAAGTCTTATTAATTATATATGTTGAAAATATCTCCTCCCCCTCTGTGGTTTATCTTTTCCTGTCTTTATGATGTATTTTGATGAACAGAGGCTCTGAATTTTCTTGTACAATATCCCCAAAGGACAGTCACTCCAGCCCATTGCTTCAGGGTCTCTGTGGCATGAGGCATGAGTTAAACACCCAGAGGTCATCTCAAACTTAATTGCGATTGCTTTTCAAAGTATGACTTGCTTACCCACTCTGTTTTTCCAGCTCGTGGTAAGCCACCTACACTCACTGCCACTGAGTCAGTTATGCGAACAATTAAGTTCGCAGACTTTATTGCTGGACCTTGTACTTTGCCAGGCTGAGTGCCAAAGCAAAGTGCAGGACCTATTGTTCAAAAAGACTTAAGAATTTTGAGGTGGCAGTGGCAGAACGTGGCCGTGAGCTCCGAGACCTTCTAAGCACGGGCCTGCGAGGCTGCTTCTCTTGGTCCAGCACGCAGCCCACCTTGGGTGCTTACCAAGATGGACAGTGATGAGAGGGACGTGTCTCTGTGGTTTGACATCAGGCTCAGTGTATCTTCATGGATCGCAGCTGATCCAGGGGCTGCCTGAGCTGAGGGTGGAAAGGCTCACTTGCTGCGCCCGGCTGGCATGGCTACCTTGTGTGGCTGGATCGAGCTCGGACGCAGAAGACACCACTGATGGCATCCATGGTGGGTCCACAGGTACCTGATAAACCTCTTGGTGTTTCCTGCCTTGCAGACTGCTTGTCATACTCCCCGTTGCAAGTGCTGTCCCAGAGATGCTACGGGAAGCAGAGATGCAGAGTCGTGGTTGACAACCACCACTTCGGAAATCCCTGTCTGCCAGGAGTGAAGAAATACCTCACTGTCACCTACGCGTGCGGTAAGAGCGTACCCGCCCCTGGTTGCGGGACAGCCTGTCTCTCCGGGACGCAGGTACAGTGGTGGGAGAAGCCACAGCAGGCCTGCAGAGTCTGTGGGAGAAGCCACAGCGGGCCTGCAGGGTCTGCGAGCCCCAAGCCCAGCCATGCCACCTGGCAGCTGTTTAGTGACTCCAGATACTCAGGGGACTTTTTGTCTGTTGTTGTTTCTGATGTTCTCGTGAGATAAGGGGTAGAATTTTCTGCGGTCAAAATTTGCTTGAAAAAGTCCTGCTGGCCATGGGACGGGCAGCAACTGAGGAAGAGTCTGGAAAAGAATAAGCAGGTACAGGTGGCTGTGCTGTCACCAAGCAGAGTGACCTAAATCTGGGTTCTCACAAGGTTCTCAGCTTGATTGGTGTGTCATGCAAGTTCACCCAAGTATTGTGTGGCAGCTGTCTATCACACCGGTGCTATTTGGAGGCCCGAGTGACTAACCCCTCAGGCTGCCCACAGCTGGTTTGTCTGCACGCCTGAGTCCAGGCCAGATGCTGACCCTGAAACAGTTACAGATGTAACCTGACAGTGTTACTTTGTTTTTTTCCAGTGTTTTTTGGGTAATAACATGAATGTTTGGTTAGTTTACCTCCCAATTTCAGGATGCTACTTTAAAAGGAATCAGAAGTTGTGTTCTGAGGGTGAGGTAAGGGTTCCCATCTGTACTTGTGATGACCATTTTTACAATGGCTGACCATTTTTACAAATCAACATAAAAACAGAGAAAACAGAGGACACCAGAAATGAAGAACTTAAGAGCTAGATTCTGGGAAAGCCCTCCTTCCCCTGCCAGACATTCCTAGACCTGTTTTTTGGGGTTTTTTTTTTTTTGGCAAACGCATTACTGAGACACAGTTCACATACCATACTATTCATTCATGCTGGTGTACAATTCAGTGCTTTTTAGTATATTCAGTTGTATAACCATCGCTACAGTCAATTTTAAGACACTTTCATCACTCCAAAAAGAAATCCTCCCATCAACATTGCTGCCCTCTGTCTCCTAGGCAACCACTAATCTGGTTTTAGTCTCTCTGGACTTGGCTGCTCTGGCCATTCCTAGCCACAGAATCACACCACAGTTGGTCTTTTGTGACTGGCTTCTTTCACTTAGCGTGTGTTTTCAAAGTTCCCCACGTTGTGTCAGTATTTCATTCCTTGTTTTACAGGGGACTTTGTCATCTAGTGCTGCTCTGACAGAAATATCACAGGTGGATGGCTTTAACAAACAGAACTGTATTTTCTCACAGTGTAGGAGGTCAGAAGTCCAAGTTCAGGGTGCCAGCTCCCAGGGAAGGCTTTCTCTTACTGTTGACTATGGAGAAGGATCCTTGTTATCAATCTTCACCCGGTCTGGGAGCTTCACAGGGGAGGAACCCTGGACCCAAAGGACGCTCTGCTCCCAGTGCTGTGTCTTGGTGGTCTGAGGTCCCCTTCTCTCTGCTTGCTTCCTTACATCTCGAAAGAGGTTGACTCAGCACACAAGCTAGTCTCATAGGCTGAGTCCTGCCTCATTAAAGTAACTACCTCTCATCCTTATTGTTGAACACAGTGGGGACAGGATTTATATCGCCTAGGAAAATCACATCAGGTGACAAAACCCTGGGCAATCACACAATTATGGTAATCATGGCCTGCTCAAGTTGACACTCATTTTGAGGAGACACAGTTCAACCCAGAACAACAGGTGAATAACATTCCATTGTATCTTCAGCCTTTTATAGCCTGAATTAAAAAATTTGGTCCCGTGTAATATCAGGGCTGTAGTAAGTACAGTGACGTGACTACAGGAACGTATTTTCACAATAATATCACCCACAGTGCAGACCAGAACTTGGGTTCACAGAAAAGGACCAGACTCCATGGTCTGACAGAGACCAGGAGAACCCCCAAAGTCATGGCCCCCTGGAAGCGCTGTTAGCCCAGAGCTAAAACCATTCCGCAAGCCTACTCTTCAGTCAGAGATTAGACTGGACCGTAACATATAAAGTAAGACTCACGAAGAATGTGCCTCTTAGTTCAGGCAGATACAGGAGACCACATGGGCAGCAGCTGTCTGGGGGCAGGACGAGAAGGCAGGAAGGGACAGGAGCTGGCTGAAGGCGCACAAGAAGCCTGAGTGAAAAACGGGAGTGTGCTGTCACATTACAGAAAGTGCAGGTAATGTTGCATGACAATGTTGTTGTTGTTTTGGGTGCCATCGAGTCAATTCTGACTCATAGTGACCTACGTGCAAGAGAAGGAGACACTGCCCCGTCTTGTACCACGTCCGTGGTCATTTTCATGCACCAGCCCATCATTGCAGCCACTGTGCCAGTCCATCTCATGGACGGTCTTCCTCTTTTTCACTGACTCTCCACTCTGCCAAGCCTGATGCCCTTCTCCAGGGGCTGATCCCTCCTGACAACGTGTCCAAAGTCTGTAAGACGCAGTCTCGCCATCCTTGCTTCCCAGGAGCACTCGGGTTGGACTTCTTCCAGAACACATCTGTGGGTTCTTTCGGCGATCCACAGTGCATTCAGTATTCTCCAGCACCACAGTTCAAAGACATCAATTCTTCTTCTGTCTTCCTTATTCACTGTCCAGCTTTCACATGCATCTGATGTGGCTGAAAAGACCATGGCTGCACCTTAGTCTTCAAGGTGGCATCTTTACTTTTCAGCAGATTTTCCCAAAGCGTTGAATCTTTTGATTTCTTGGCTTGCTGCTTCCATCATGAGTGTTGACTGTACATAACAATATCCCTATAAATTTTTGTGTAAGTTATTGACTTCAGCTATATGTCTTTACCTAAAGCATAATTTAAAAAAAAATTACCAATACTAGAATTATAGAAAGGATTTTTTTCCTGTTTTTTTTCCTGGCCCTTTCAGCCTCTACTCCTGCAGCTGTGTCTGAGCAGCTGTGGGTACCATTGGCCTCACTGTGTCTCAGAAACCCCTAGAAGCCAACATCAGTGACCCTGACGTTCCAGGAACTTCGACTTCTTCCACTGATGGCTGAACGAGGAGCAGAGCGTTAGCCTAGAATGTGGTGGATGTTGTCGTGTGCTTTCCAGGCTGAGATGAGAGCAGCCTGGAGGGCTGTGGGGTCTCTTAGCTGACCCTAAAAGAATAAGCATTCAGGGCCTGGGGCTCACATCCCTTATGCTCTCGTGCAGCACCTTGGGGGTGTTTTCCCCCTGTCAGGGGCTGTGGCGAGTGACTCAGCAGTGAACTTGAACTTGATCTTTGTCCTTGTGAACTAACAGCTGGACAATGGAGACAGACATTAAACTAATAACCAGACAAATCTCTTCTTGCCAATAGTGGTAAGTACTGTTACCGAAAAGAGTAGATACCACGGAGAGGGTAATGGTGAGGCCCTAATGGAGTTTTGGGGACTTTGTGGAAAGAGAGCTTTGCTTGGGGGTGACTGTTTATCTGCGTGCTCTGAGGATGGACAGCTGTTAGCCCAGCAGAGGGGACAGAGGGACAGCCAGCTTCAGAGGGATGTAGCATAGAAGAGAGGGGTGGGCGTGTTGAGGAGAGAGATGGCACAGATAGTGTCAGGTGGCCCTGGAGAGGGGTGGGGACCAGATCCTGCAGGGTCTTGGGAGAGGGACTCCATGGAGGGCTTGAAGGACAGATCAGATCCGATTCTGTCAATGATCAGTCCTGCTGCGGGATGGAGAACGGATCAGAGCCGAGAGTAGAAGCAACAAGACCACTTAGAAGCCAGCAAATTTTTCTTACAAAAGTTTTTTTGCTGAATTAAAAAGAACTTTAAAAAAAGAAAAAAAAAAACACTGCTGTCAAGTTGACTTCCAGCGACCCTACAGGACAGAGGAGAACTGCCCTGAAGAGTTTCCAAGGAGTGTCTGTCTGGTGGACTCAAAACACCAGCCTTCTGGTTAGCAGCCGTCACCCTTAACCACTACACCAGCAGGGCTTCCTGAAAAAGAAGCAGTCAACAATGAGCAAGGACTGGGGCCAGAAGAGGGGTAAAGTCAGGCGGGTTTGAGAACGACGTGGCATGGCAGAACAACGCGGGGCATCGGCAGGGCCGAGGTCTGGCTGACCCAAGCAGGACAGAACCAGCCTGTGACAGCAGACAGAGACGCTTCTCTCGTTACAGCCGGGGGGAAGAGGCCTGTGAGAGTGGACGAAGGTGGATTGAGGAGTTCCTGTCACACGATCTCTGCTTCCTAAAAAAATGTATGTAAGATGATGTCATCAGGGAGAGAGTCCGGAGGAGGTGACAGACGGTGGGAAGTCACTGCTGTGGAGGGCAGGGAGGTGGCATGGGGGCGCTGGAGGCAGGGGCAGCCTGACTTGGGAACCCCAGCAACATCGCCGGTTGGTATTTAGCAAAAGGGTTCTCATCATTGTGTTAATGAGCTTGTCCTCAAGTAGTCAAAACCCACTGCCGTCCAGTCGATTCCAGCCGATTCGAGCCCATAGCGACCCTACTGAACCAAGTGGACCTGCCCCATAGAGTTTCCAAAGAGCGCCTGGTGGATCTGAACTGCAGACGTCGCGCTAACCACTGCACCCCGGGGTTCCAATCCTCAGGTGTAGTACATGCTAAACTGAGTCGCTTCTGAGTTACTCAAAGAGTAGGGAGACAGAGAGACGTGCACAGACACGCTGAGGGGGACAGGTGCCACAGCCGGGTCATCTACGAGCTGAGGAACAAGAGAACAGCCCCAGGTTACAGACCAGGAAGGAACCAACACAGCGGGGACCTTGATGTGCATGCGTAGCCGAGCGGACCGGGGTTGGACTGGTGGCTAGCTGCCATGGCTGCTCACTGAAAGGTTGGCAGTTCAAATCCGCCAGGCATTCCTACAGAACTCAGTGACACACCTTTATAAGGCTGCCGATTCAGTTCACAACTTCGTCCTAGGAAAAGTGCTACGTGCCTCGTTGCTGAATATCACTGCAGTCACCGTCAAAGTCCTCCCCTTGGGAAACTGCACAGCTAGTCCACCCCCAAAGCAATTTTGGAACTCTTTTTCTGGAACGGCCATCAAAGGTGTCATATATTACCCTCAGTGTCCTGAATGTCATCCAAATGTCTTCCTTTCAATGCTGCCTTTATTTTCAGATAAAGAAAATGTCACTGGGGCCAGATCTGGTGAGGAGGGAGGGTGTCCAAACTCAGTGATTTGTTTACCAGCTAAAAACTCCCTCACAGACAACTAGATATTTAGTTCCTGTACTTGGTACTGGGCCACTGTGTGCAATGGCCATTCCAGAAAGAGTTCCCAAATTGCTTTCAAGGGTGGGCTAGGCGCTGGCATCGGTGCATGGCTTCCCAAGGGGAGAACTTCAAAGGTGACTGTGGTCATATTCAGCAACAATATGTGTAGCAGTTAGAGCAATTAAGTTCCCAGTCTTAATTCTCAGACCCCATACTCTGTCCTATAGGGTCACTGTGAGTTGAAATCGACTTGACAGCAACAATTTTCTTTTTCTTTTTTTTTTTTTCTGTGAGACAAGACAGTTAAGTTCTTTAAAGCCACCTAAAACCCCAAACCCAAGCCCATTGCCATAGAGTTGATGCTGACTCATAAGCGACCCCATAGGAGAGCAAACTGCCCCCATAGGTTTCTCAGGAGTGTCTGGTGGGTTTGAACTGCTGACCTTCTGCTTAGCAGCTGAACTCTTAACCACGAAGCCACCCACTCGTCATAATGCTTAAAGTCACCCACTTGTGGCAGTTCTGTGGTAGCATCACTGGGCAGCTGAGACTCAGGGTTACGTCCCATGCATGTGGTGTGAGCATCTCTGCACCTGGTCGGCCCACAGAGCTCATCCTGGAGTGCCATCCTCTTTGGGCGCCCCTCCGGAAAAAGCTGGGTTCCTTATTGACCTGTGACACCACCAGCTCTGGCAGAGAGCCAGGGCCCTTCTTGGAGGGGTCTTGTTTTGAGGACAGTCCAAGAGGCAGACGTGAGAAAGCAATGCCCCTCTTGGCGAGGAGAGAGATGCTCCCTGGACTTACTCCTGCCAAGGAATCAAGGGCATCCTTTTCCAGGGCCCAGAATAATGGAGAGGCTGATGGATTAGAAAGAGTACTGTGGCTGCGCAGCTCAGCTTCCTGGGACACTGCCACCACTCCAGGGTCAGCTGTGTGCCCACGGTCAGCCAAGAGCCTTCCTGGGAGCCCTAGACAGCTCCAGCTCCTCGGGCACCTTTCCCGCGCTTCCCTGGAAAGCGGCTTTGTGCTGACGGGCACCGAGGAGCCCAGCTCACCTGCGTGTCCAAGGTCAGCAGCTCAGAAACGTTCTCTGGCTGTTGATCCTGGGGCGCCCCAGAAGAATTGAGTTATGTGGTCCTAGGAAGGAGATGGGGCCGCCTTGCTGCTGAAAATGTCTCACCAGTGCTTTCAGAAAAATCACCAGGTCCCGGAGAGGCAACTGAAACTAACACCATTTGGACTGGATTTGCTACTGTGCCCTCTGCCGCTTCCCCCAAACATCAACAAGGCTGGGGTACAAGCAAAACTAAGCCTCTTTCTGCGGCAAGAATATTGGGTTTCCCCTCCCTTCTCCCAGCCTGCTGCAGCGTGCACGGCCTTCAGAATCCTTGCCGGGTCTCCCTCCCAGCAGGTCCTCTCATCGGTCATCTGCTCGGCCCGGGGGATCGAAATCACCATGGCTTATTCTTAAGACAGCTCAGCCGAACTTTTCATCTTCTTCTAAATGATCTTTTCATGCTGCCTTTCACTCCTCATCTTTTTTAAATAATATTTAGAAAAATCAATCTAGAGTGAGGTCTTCAGAATTCTCTCGGGACTTGTTACAGAAGCAAGGGTGCCGAGCCCCTGGGTCCCAGGCAGAGCAGGAGCCCGGGGGGTTTGGGGTTAGCTGCCATCATCTGAATTTACTACAGCTCAGAGGAGTTCGCACTCGGAGCTAACTCATTTACTGAGATATAATTTACATACCTTAGAATTCGCCTTAAAAACATAATATTTTGTTGTGATTAAGTGAAAGTTTGCAATCAAAGTCAATCTGCCATACAAAAACCCCACACAGACACCCCTATGCAACTCTACCTGCTCTCCCTACCCTGTGACAGCACAGCCCTCCTTTCCGCATCCTGGACACCCCGTGTTCATGCAACCAACTGCTGCCTGCCCCCAGCCCCGGCTCTCCACCCTCCCAATCTTCTTTCTATAAAATTCACTCCTTTTTAAAAAATGACTGCAATTAAATGCTGTTTTGTACATTTACAGAAATGTTTGACCATCACCATGCCCCAATTTTAAGAGTTCTGTGACCCCGCAAGTTCCCTATGTCCGTTTGTAATCACTCTGTTCCCACTACCAGCCCCTGGCAGATAAAAATCTGCTTTCTGTCTTGATAGGTTTTTTTCTCTGACATTTCATATACATGGAGTGATGCAATACCTTTTGTGGCTGGCTTCTTTCACCAAGCTTTTTGTTTCTGAGGTCTGTCCCTGCCATAGGGGATAAGGACTTTGTGACTTTGTATTGCTAAATAGTGTTCTGTTGGGTAGTGTCACAGATTGAATTGTGTCCCCGACCCCCAAAAGTGTTGCAGTTAGGCTGGGCCCTGACCCCCAGTCTTGTGGGATGTTCCTGCTCCCTGTGAATCGCGCCTCTGTGACATTAATGAGGGAGGAGGAGCAACAGTTGTGGGGGGCAGGACTCAGTGTGTGATGTTGTATCACGCCCGGAGGCAACCTTTTGAGATATAAAAGAAAGAAACTAACAGAGAGATTTGGGGACCTCCTATCATCCAGAAAGCAAGCAGTGCTGGGAGCTGAACATGTCCTTTGGAAAGGACCCGGGTCTCTGTGCCTCAGAAGCTCCCAGTCCAGGGGAAGATTGATGACAAGCAGCTCCCTCCAGAGCCAGCAGAGAAATCCTTCCCCTAGAGCTGATGGAGTAGGACTTTCAGCCTACTCCATTGTGGGGAAATCAATTTCTCTTTGTTGGTTTCACATGTGACATTTCTGTTAGAGCAGCACTAAGTGACGAGAGACAGAACGGTATGCCACAGCTTATCTTTTCTCCGTGTTGTTGTTTTTAATACTAAAAATGGGCCCCAAATTTCACCTTTCTGAAATAATGTGAAAATCATTCAGGTGCCACTGGTGTTGGCGTATGTGTTTGTGTATGTGTGTCTATCTGTGTGTGTGTGCGTCTGTGCGTTTTGGTGTATCTGACAGGTACTGAATTAAAAAATAAGTTTTAAAAGTATCTACACTGTCTTTAAAAATATATTGATGTCTAATTTTTTTAAATGTATAAAATGTTTTCCTTTTGGTTTTTAGTTCCCAAGAACATCCTCATAGCGATTGACCCAGCTGTTGCTTCACTAGAACCTTCTCTGGAGAAGAAAAATGGTGAGTATAGTGATTTTTATGGCTCCTCACATTCCTATTGAAGTGGAGGTGAAGTGTGACTACAAGTGAGATGCCTTGGTTAAAGCAAAAGGAGGCACTGGGAAGTGTCCTTCAGCCATGACTTCAAATGGTGGCTAAAATCTGGTTTGATTTGGTTTTTAATCCCAAGGAGAAAATACCTCCCTCCCATCTCCTTCCCGCTCTAAAAGAAAAATCCCTTTGAAAAAGAGATGTGGTCTAAAGCAGATTTGGGGTTCCTGGGCTAGAGGACAAGCTTCTTGGCAAAGCTGGCCCCTGGAGAGCCGGGGCAAGCCTGGTGCGGGCGGGACCAGGCTGCCTGTAGACCTGGACTATCTTCTCCCTTGGGGCCCGGCTCAGCTTCCTTTAGAAAGGATGCCAACATTTTTTTATTTTCCGATCACATCTCGGGAGCCCTGGGGGTGCAAGTATTTAAGATCCCAGCTGCTAGCCAAAAAAAGCCAGCAGTTCAAATCTACCAAGTGCTCCTTGGAAACCCTATGGGACAGTTCTCCTCTGTCCTCTAGGGTCACTATGACTCGGAATCAACTCGATGGCCACCACCAGCAGGGGCAGCATCACATCGCGCAGAGACATTCGTACCCATGGGGTCCCTGATAGAAACTACAAAGATCCACTAGTTCGTCTGGGTATTAAACTTCAGGTCACCAGGGAGCTGTTTTCTGTTACTTTGATGATATGTATTATGTCTTTTCCCCCAAGTATAGAAAGAAAAGGAAGACAGAAAGAAATAGATTCTCCTCGTGATCCCACAGTTTGGAGAAGACATTCGGCATTGTTCTCACACTTTCTTCTAGGTCCCCACCCCAGCTCTCCACCAAGCTCTCGTCTTAAGTGACACTTCTGCTTCTAAGAGGGTTCCTGTCCCCAACCCCGATGGTCTCCTGGTTCCGCCCTGCAGCGGGGCCTGAGAGCTCTGCACCGTCCTTCCTTGCAGGCTGCCTGTCCTGTCTGACACTCCAGGGACCCCCCTTGCCCTCAGGCTTCCCTATCATGAGCTCACCAATCTCCCTGTAACCAGATGTTCCAGGTGTCTGAAGCCAGAGTACCCTATTTTATTGTCATTTCCAAAGAAGTAGACTAATGCTACGTCTCTCCACAATTTGATGTTTGCGTTGTTTATAGTCAACAAGGCAGATGTGAGCTCCAGAGTTAAAGGGAAAGGTGTCATTCAGCATCTTGGAAGCATGATGACGTTATGAAGGCCACTGCCTTACCCACTGCCATTGAGTAGATTCTAACTCACAGCAACCCTATAGGACAACAGAACTGCCCCATAGAGTTTCCAAGGAGTGCCTGTTGGATTTCCACTGCTGGCTTTCTGGTTAGCAGAAGTAGCACTGAACTGTTACACTGCTGTGCAGACGTAGCACTTAACGGTTACACCACCATTTTTTCCACTGCTGCCTTAGGATAGGGGAATAAATTTGTTCCCTCTGGTATGGGATGGATGGGCGGGAGCTAATAATCAGTCCCTGAAAGTCTAACCAGATCTGTGTTTTGTTTTTTTAGAATATCTAGATCTCCTTTATTGCTGAGTATTCTTGGACACTACTTACTAAATCTTCCTCCCGGCTTTACTTTCCATAACTTCTTCTGAGACTCACTTGTTTGATATCTATTGCTTTTTATTTATTATGGCAGTCCAGGAGCCATAAGAGTATCTTAGGGTGGGTGTGGCTGCCAACAGCTGTGATTAATTAGTCTTTCATTTTTATGAAGCAGGTATAAACGTTGACCCAAGTGAGTCGAGAGTTCTGAGGAAAGATGGGGTCATGGTTAGCAACTCTCTGGCAGCGTTTGCATACATTAGAGGTAGGTGGAGAACCTGAGACCTCCTAGAGTGTTAATGGATTGGTTAAAGACTGATTAACCAGTGCACTGTTTAATGACCACATGCAAGCTCAGATAATAATGACAAATGACTTTAAGTGTGACATAGCAATTGAAGTCTTTAAGAGCCACCAAAAAAAATCCTAATCCACTACTGTTGACCCTGTAGGATGGAGCACAGCTGCCCCGTAGGGTTTCCCAGAGTGGCTGGGGGATTCGAACCACTGAACTTTTGGTTGCGTCTGAATACTTAACCGAGAGCCTTGAATTGAGGGGTTAAGGTACAGTTCAAATCATGTGAACAGTAGGAGAACCACGTAAGAAGACAGTTCACAGGTACAGTCACACCCTTTAGGAGTTCTGAGACACTGGGGTGGTGGGTCAGTGGTAGAGTTCTCATCGTCCCCGTGGAAGACCCAGGTTCAATTTTGGGCCAATGAGACTCACACACTGACACCACCCACATGTCACTGGAAGCTTGAATGTGGCTGTGATGCTGGACAGGTTTCATCAAAGTATCCAGACTAAAGGAGACTAGCAAGAAAGGCCAGGCAACCTACTTTCTGCAAAAACATCATGGATCACAGCAGCCCAATGTGCAATCCATCACAGGAACGGTACAGGACTGGCAGTATTCTGTTCCCTGATGTGCAGCGTTGCTGTGTGTCAGAGCCCAGTGAACAGCACCTGACCACACATGTGGGGGTCAAAGTGTAGGAATTCTCCCCACTGTAAAAGAAGAATTTGAAGGCTGTACGTACCAGCTGTGAAATTGGGGGATGGCACAGGTTTATTCACCCCATCTCTGGCTGCAGGACGAATAAGCGGGGACACGGCTTAGTCAGCCAAGCGGGTCGTGCCCTGTGTGGGCGGTCATCTTCTGAGTGGTCAGCGTCACCCTCCTTGTTGCCCAGGTTTTCCCGGCTGGTCTGTCCCCCTGGGTCCACCCGCTGCAGCCCTCCTTCCTTACAGACCCCCAGGCTCGCAGGCAGACTGGCCCTGTGGTGGGTCCTCGGGGACGAGGTGCGCACGTGATCTCTCCTCACCACCCCCTCGACTCTCCCTAGGACAGGCCACACCTGGGCAGGTTATGGCGGCCAGTTTGGGCGGTGCCTGACTCCGTGCAGGGTGATGAGCACCGTGGAGACCTTCGGGAAGAGACATGCGAGTATAGCGGGCAGCCGTGGAGCCGCTCCAGGCTTGTCCCCTGCAAGAGAGTGGAGGCTTAAGGAGCTGTCTCAAGGCGGAAGACAGAGAGCCTATCCGTGTTGGGGAGTCCCAGCAGGCCACCATCGTCCCGTGACCACGCCCATCGTCGTCAGGACTACAGTCCTGGCTTCCCTCCGTGGACCCTTCTTTCCCAATCAGCCTCCTGTCTTCATCAGTAGCTCTTTATTCTCACCCGGAGAATTGTCAAAGTAGAGAAAATCGAATTAACTCTGAAGGGACGTTTCCCCAGGTCAAGCTGAGAGCAGCTCTGATACATGGGAGCAACCAGGTGTGGACGGGGCCAGATGGGGACAGACAGATGGGAACCTACAAGTGTCCCAGAGGCAAAGATGGCACGGGACCAGGCGGCCTTTGGCTCTGTTGTATGTGAGATGACCGTGAGTCAGAGCTGACTTAGTGACAGCTTACACAACAAATGCTACTCAGTGCTTTGCTGCTGCCTGGCTCTGTGTGTGTACCTCACGTATGCCTGCAGGCTGGTCTGGGGAAGCCTGACTTCTTGTCACTGGCCCTGCCGCTGAGGACTGTGACAACTGAATGTTTTCAGGTTCTGGCACACCCTGGGGTGAACATAGGGGCATGAGGGCTCCTGGGGTCCGTGGGTAGAGGAGGCTTGGTAGAAGGGCGCAGGATTTGCCACTTCTTCTGATTTGGGGAGCTATCCTTATTT
This sequence comes from Heterohyrax brucei, assembly GCA_028571685.1. Lineage (NCBI taxonomy): Eukaryota > Metazoa > Chordata > Mammalia > Hyracoidea > Procaviidae > Heterohyrax > Heterohyrax brucei. Next base: position 78,026,435 of record CM053148.1, on the reverse strand, counting down.
GATAGGAAAGATCTCTAGGATATCAGACAAACCTCTGTTGAAATGGAAGTTTAAAAACAGATTCCAAGTCAGAGGTATACAATCCTGCGGGTAAGGACAAGGGGAAATCAGCGACACCTGGTCACATAGGTTTCAGGTCCCTGACTTCTCGCAGACTGCAGTCTTTGGTTCTGTGACAAGAAGTTAACTTGTGATCACTTCCCTGAGTGCTTTCTGACTTTGTTCTCTCCCCTTGCTTGGGACCACATGGCCCTCACGGGGCCCAGCTCCTCCTGGTTCTAACAATGCCCAGGACATGGGACCCTCACCTGGGCCACTCATGTCTGATGGGAACAGGAACAAGTTGGACGTGGAATCGTCTTGGCTGCCAAGCTGGCTTCTAAAGGGTGGAGAAGGTCTGGAAGGTTTCTGACCCCATTGGGAGATCCCCTAAAGCGTCTCCAATAGGACACCCATCAAGGGGCGGTCCTTCATGCCAGCCCGTGATGGACGAGGGCTAATTGAGTACAGTAACAGACATAACGAAGCATGGAGATTCTGTTGATTTCTTTGGAACAGAAACAGGAAAACGCAAACCCAGCACCCATTGCCCTTGAGGCTATTCTGATTCCTAGCAACTCTGTGGGACAGGGTGGAACTACCCTACAGGGTTTCCAAGGAGCAACCAGTGAATTCAAACTGCTGATACTTGGATTAGCAGCTAAACTCAACTGCAATTTCACCAGGGTTACCCTAGTAGGAAAAGGGGTCACAAAAGACCAAAGGGGTCAGATCATCATAGAAAACAGATGCAGTGTGAACCTGTGCCGTGGAGACAGCCTTGGCCTGAGATTGGCGCCCCACCAAGTGGCTGCTTTGGACAAGAGGCTCGGCTAGTGCCATTGAGAGAAACTGGCCTGAGCTTGACGTCCCTATCAAGTGGCTTTGGACAAGGGAACTGGCTGTAGCAGGAGGGGCTGGGCCGGCTGATCTCTGTGGTTCCATCTGACTAGTGAGTGTCATGAGACTCTGTGGCTTCACGCTAGTCCATTCACGTGAGGAGGAGGTCTCATCCCAGTGATCTCGCCAAGGCTAGCCGCGTTCTCCCTCTTGGATCTCAAGGGGCAGTGTCGTTGATGCGGGCACAGCTGGGAGAGTCATCCGTCCCTTGGCTGGTGGCGTAACAGAGCCGCCAGATGCCTGGGTTCGGTCGGATGAGTGAGAAATTCTCCCAGCAGTAGACGCCTGGCCCTTACCACGCGGGTACGGGGAGAAGACAGAGGAGGGAGGAGAACGGGCCGAGAGCCCCCGCTCCACTGACTCCTCCGTTCTTGAACTCAGTGCATACCTGTAAAGCCTCCTGTGTCCCAGATACAGCAGTGGGTGCTAGACTCACAAAGGAAAGGACAGCTCCAGGCCCTGCCCTCATGGAGCTTGCCTTCTATGGGAGAGAGAGGGTGAAACACATTCAGCAATTTGTAGACACGTGCAAGCCACAGGAGACCTGGTGGCATCAGAGTTAAAAGCCATGTCAGCTAACCAAGAGGTTGGCGGTTAAAATCCACCAAGCGCTTCTTGGGAGCTGTGCAGTGCAGAGCCACTCGGTGCTATAGGGTTGCTGGGAGTTGGAATCGACTTGACGTCATGGGTTTGGAGTTCTGTCGGTTGTGCTGTCAAGGGACGTTCAGGATGCTCTGAGCCTAAATGGGAGTGGGATCTGGTGTAGACTGGGGAGGAAAGAGACACGAGACCAGCAGGCTCATTGATGACTGAGGAGGGACCAGCACTTGCAGAAGCACCCAAGCAGCTGGCACCTCTGAGAGTTGGAAGGAGGCTGGTTCAGCTGGAGAGTAGGGATTGGGGGAAGGCTGACTGGAGATGACGTGGGAAGAGAGGCCATGGCCATCTCCCTGGCAGGGGTCACAGTCTGATGGTCACCGTATGCAAGGAGGGGACACGCTCACAGATTCTAAGGAGGGCAGTGATGTGAGCCACTGAATGTTCTTAAAAAGATCACAGTAGCCAGTGACTGGGGGGTAAGAGGAGCCCCAGTGGTGCAGTGGTTAGGGACTCAGCTGCTAAGCAAGAGATCAGCAGTTCAACTCCACCAAGCTGCCCCTTGGAAGCCCCGTGGAGCGGTTCTTGTCCATCCTATCGGGTGGTTATGTGTCAGTATCAATTCGATGGCACTAGATGTGTATCCTCAAAGGATTCTTATCAAGGATATATAGAAAATAGACATATTTTTATACACAAGAGGAAAAACACAAATACCCCAGTGGAGAACGCAAGTGAAAAGCAGCAGGATTTGAGGAAGAAGGGATGCATAAAGAACTGAAGAGACGTGCATGTGATTCGCAGTCAGGGAAATGCAAGCCAAGGCCATAGGAAGGAACGAATACACACTCGTTCCACTAGGAAAGATTGAAAAGCCAGCAGCTTCATGGGAGAAAGATGTGGCCATCTTCCCTGGAGATTTTCAGCCTCAGAAACTCTATGAGGTCACTGTGAGTCAGAATCAACTCAACGGCGGTAAGCTTCTTAGGAAAAATATATTGTTGTTAATAGCACTACCAACAACGCTCATAATAATCTGCCCCTCGCCCCTGAAAGCCTGGTGGAGCAGTGGTTAAACACCCTGGCCACCCCGTGGGGGAAAGATGTAGCAGTCTGAATCTATAAAGAATAAGCCTCAAAACCCCTAAGGGCAGTTCTGCTTTGGCCCTGCAGGGTCGCTGTGAGTCAGAATTGACTCTGTGGTGGTGGGTTGGAGTTGGTTTGGCCTCCTCCCCAGCCTCCACCAAAATAAATTTTGATTCAAGACTTCTTTCTCAGACCCACATGACTGGGCACCTACATCGACTTGGAACCGGAAGAACCGGATGGTGCCCGGTCACCACCAGTGATAGCTGCGATGGAGCTCACTAGGTTGAATTTCACTGGCAACACAAGAATAAAAAGGGGTGCATCCTGAGATCTCCACTAAAAGACCTCAACTGATGGTCCAGCGGTTTCAGGGTTCCTCTGGGAGCATGGCCCCCAGCCCTGATGCTGCCCTTACCCATAAATCATAACGAAAGTCCACTCTTTGGACACGAATGGATTGGACTTGGCAATGCAGAGTGACCATATACTGGATGCACTTTATGGTTCTAGGCATCTATAGGATATCATCCTGCTGACCTCTGGCTGGAGGAAGGGGAGTGGGTGGAGAGGAGGGGACAGGAGACTGTTGGGAGGATGAGACATGTATGGAACAGAGAGGAATAGTGTGCGGTCACCAGGCAGGGAGAGCAGTGGAAGCTGCATAGTGGTGGGCATGTAAATTTATACGGGAAAGTACATTTTCACTCAGTCATATTAAATAAATAAAAAAAGAGACTTCTCTCTCTTACTGATACCAGTGGGGGCTGTTGAAACAAATGAAAAGCATATTTGAGTGCAGTGACCCCGCCAACAACTTGAGCTGTAAGGTGAAGGGAGCCGAAGGAGGAGGTTTGGGGTTTCAGGAAGATAAGGTGTCCCAGTTCGGTCTTGTCCGTGAGGTCCTGGAGGTTGGGTCACTGGACAGTCCATGAGACTCGGCAGGTCTCAGGTTTGAAACTCCATCTGGACTCTGGGGAGCAACAGTCTTCATTATTTACCTGTAGAGAAATGGGGGGTGGGGCGCAGTGCCTGGAGGCCCCGTGGGGTCGAGGGGTCCTGAACAGATGCCGTGGTACCAACGTCATTCCCTTGGGAGCTGGGTTCTAGTGCCGCCTCTGTCTGGTCAGCCCAGCTAGATTCGATCAGTGGCATCTCCCCTGGCCCTCAGCTTGGGGACCTGCGTCAGACAAGGGCAAACTGTGGCCCACGGGCCAAAGCCAGCTCACTCCTGTTTTAGTGGATAAAGTTGTATTGGAACATAGCTATGTCACTTTGTCCGTGACCGCTTTTGCACTGTGACATAGTTGAGTGGTTCTAACAGGGACCATACAGCCTACAAAGCCTCAAGTAGTTACTGTTTGGCTATTTACAGAAGCCTGGTAGCCCAGTGGTTAAGTATTTGGCTGCTAACCAAAAGGTCGACAGTTGAAATCCACTGGGTGCTCCTTGGGAACCCTATGGGGCAGTTCTACTTGGTCTTGTAGGGTCACTATGGTTTGGAATTTCCCTGATGGCAATAAGTTTGGTCTTTCGGTTTATTGGTTTATTTATTTATTTATTTTTTAATCAAGGGAATCTGTAAGGCATTGGCGTCCCCTTATGCTGTCCAGGACTAGCCTTCGTAATCAGCCTCCTGCCTGGGCAGCCATCCACAGGGGGAGGACTTAGGGCTGGAGAAGTCTGACGGCCACTCTCAGCTCCTGTCACGCTCTTCTCCCCCTGCAGCCCACCCCGAGAGAGCCGCCCTGCTGTTCATGTCCAGCGTCTGCGTCGGCCTGGCCCTCACCATGTGTGCCTTGGTGGTCAGAGTGTCGTGCACCAAGGACTTACGGGAGCTGCAGCTGGGAAGGGAGCGTCTGGTGCCAGGGAGCGACAAGGCCGAGGAGGACAGCGAGGACAAAGATGAGGAGGAAGGCTCCTCAGACTCTGATTTCCCGGGAGAACTGTCGGGGTTTTGTAGGACTTCCTATCCCGTCTACAGTTCCATAGAGGCTGCAGAGCTAGCAGAAAGGATTGAGCGCAGAGAGCAGATCATTCAGGAAATATGGATGAACAGTGGTTTGGACAGCTCGCTTCCAAGAAACATGAGCCACTTCTACTGAAGCCCGGATGCACCTTGATGCTGTCACCCTTTCTGAAGAGGGAAGGTTCCGGAATGCCCTCCAGTTCTGTTTCACTTGTACCTTCTGTGAAGGAGAATTTGTCACGTAATCCAAGATGGGTGAAGCCAGAAAGATGTTAAAATGGACATTTCAAATTGTTTACAGCACATTCTGAAATAAATCAGGAGGGAGGAAGTCTTTGTTTTCTGTGTTTATTTAAATCCACGTCTGTGCCTGAACACAACTGAAGTTCACATTTATTGGCATAGTAGCTAAGCGCTGTGACCACAAACCGAAAAGGTCGGCAGTTTGAATCCACCAGGCACTCCCTGTGAACTCTAGAGGACAGCTCTACTCTGTCCTGTAGGGTTGCTGTGAGTCAGAAATGACCCCACGGCAATGGTCCTTCCTTCCTCCCTCCCTCCCTCCCTGCCTCCCTTTCTTTTATACTGCCAGGCACTGTTCTAGCAAATTTCTGTATGTTAGGTCATTTATTCCTCAAAACAACCTCATGGGGTGGTAGCACTCTGGTAAAACTGGCTCATATTTCTCCTCTTGAGACAAGGAAAGCCCTATGTGTCCCTACGGGAATCATGCTAATACTCGAAACAGCAGACATGTGCTCATACCCCCCATGTTCAAAGGTGTTGAGCTTTAGTGACTAATGCCGGTTGTTTGGAGGCAAGGTCAGCAGACTTTTCTGTGAAGGGTCAGGTGGCAGATATTTCAGACTGGTAGACCACGTGGTGTTTTTCACCTCTGCTCCCGTACAGTGACGGCAGCTCTCGACAATATGCAGGCCGAGAGGAACAGCTGCATTCCAATAAAACTTCATTTACAGACACTGACATTTGAATTTCATTTCATTCTCACCCATCCCAATGCATTGTTTTTTTCTTTTTCTCTTTAATCAACAATTTTGAAAATGTAGAAACCAGTCTTAACTCCAGAGCTTTGCAAAAACAGGCTGGAGCTGGCCTGTTATTATAAGTAAAGTATGGTATACAAAGCCTAAAATATTAACTCTTTGGCCCATTACAGAAAATAATAATAATAATAATAATTGCCCACCTCTGGTTTAGAGTCCAAAATAGCAGACCTGATAATAAAGGCAATTAACCAGATTACCCAGCATTCCCATGGGCAAGGATCAAGTGGAGTCAACTTTCAAATAGTTGCAAGAAATGCATTGTTCCATTTGTGTGTGTGTGTGTGTGTGTGTGTGTGTGCGTGTGCATGCACGCGCATGCATGCTTTAGATGAAAGTTTACAGGGCCAGTTAGTTCCTCATTAAATAGTGAATACACGCGGTTGTGTGACACTGATTGCCAACCCTGTGACATGTCAACACTCTGTCATTCTCGACCTTGGGGTTCCCATTACCAGCTTTCCTAACCTCTCCTGACTTATCTTTCTTGCCTCTGTGCCCATTTAGTCTCATACACAAGGTTGACCTAAGTATCCTTGTTTGTTTTATGGGCCTCTCTGTTATTTGACCGAAGGGTGAACCTCAAGAGTACTTCAGGACTGAGTTAGAGGGTGTCTGAGGACCACACTCTAGGGGTTTCTCCAGTCTCTGTCAGGCAAGGACGTCTGATCTTTTCTTGATGAGTTAGAATGGTGTTCTACCTTTTCCCCCAGCTCTGTCCAGAACCCTCTACTGGGATTCTTGTCACAGCAGTGCGTGGTGGTGGCCAGCACTGTCCAGTTGTGCTGGATGCAACCTAGTGAGGCTGAGGCTGTTGTGGTCCATTTGGGTTGGCTGTGTGTTGTGGGGAGGGAGCTGGTGGGGTGGCAGAGGAAATAGAATTTAAAGAGAGTGAGCTTCCCAATGGGAGAATTCACCCCTCAACAGACAGCGTGTGTCCGGCCGTACAGGAGACTAAGAAAGGTGTTTGCTCTCTTTGTTGCAGTGCAGCTCAGAGCAGGGCCCTTAGGTGGCATAAAGACTTGAAGCACTGGCTGTTAACCAAAAGGTTAGAAGTTCAAGGCCACCTGGAAGAAAAGCCTAAAAATCTACCTGTAAAAAATCAGCCACTGAGAACCCTGGGGGGTCTAGTCCTGCCGTGACACCCTTGAGGTCCTCGGAGGTGGGTTCAACTCCTCAGCAGCTGGTTTGGGGCTGAGAGAACCAAAGCGATCCTGGCGCATCTGTCCCCTACTGCCATTATGGTCGTGTCCACCTGCCGTCTCTTAGCGCGTCATCACGCCCACTGCGCAGGTCAGCAGGCGGGCACTCCACCTTGTGGGTAAGGAAGCGGAAGTCTGACGGGTTACCTACTAGGTCTCGATCCCAGAAAGGGCCGCAGCCGGCCAGGGGCACCCCAATCGGGAACCCAGAGTCACTCTCTCGAGGTCTTGTGTAGGGACAGACACCAGAGGAGACATGTCTCCTTCAGGTCTGTGGGGCACGACCCGCAGAAAGCAGAGAAGGGCGGGTGTGGACTGAGGAGGCTTCACTCGCCAGCTGGCCCAGCTGCCCACATCGGCAAGTTGCCCTTGGTATGTTAACAGCCGTGAGGCATATACAACGTGGTGGCCCCTGGGGGAGTCGCCGAGAAATCCCAAGGTTCCCATTCAATGGAGGAGAGGGGAGAATGGAGGTGCCCTAGAGGTGACATCCCTTTGCTCCCCTGGTATCCACCACTAGTCAGTGTAAGGTTGGCAGGGAGGGAGAACGGCAGGATGGTCAGGGGGTGCACTCTGGGAAAGCTGGGGGGATTTGGCAGAGACTTCATCCTTCTGTTACAGGAAAAATGCCAGTTGTAGACTTGCGCTGCTTGTCACTACCAAGCCAATATGTAGAGAGAGGAATTGAATCTCTTAAAAGTGCTTTATTCTGCTGGCCAGCAACCTGAGCAGATAGTGGGTGAGCACCCTAAAAACCTCTTCACATCTCAGGCCAGACCAGCAAGTTTTGTTCAACGGTTTACGGCAGGGAAGGGGGTTAGGAGAGGGGTGCAGTCATGTAGCTGTTCGGAGGAGGTGAGGCTGGAGAAGACACAGCTTCTTTGTCTCCAGGTGAGCTGTCCTTGAGGTCTGCTGGCTGGTGGCTTATCTGAAGAGTAGGCTACCAACTGGTGTCACTCCGTCTGTCAGCATTCAAGAACAGCCTGGGAAAACAATCTCAAAATCTTCATGAGTGCCAGTCAGAAGGGAGGTTACCGTCTTCTTTATGTGCCAGCAGTCTTGGGGGGGGGGGAGTTGAAGTGTTAAGAAAGAAGCTAGCTTTCTTTCTAAAAGGAGGAGGAAAGGGTGGAGAGGAGGGGACATGTGTTCACTGGGAGGATACCAAAAGAGGGAAAAGGAGGAGTCTGCTGTCCCAGGGTGAGGACAGCAGATGGAGTAGCAGAGGCAGGTATACAAAACTGACTTGGATTGTATATTATCACTTAATCATAATTTTTAAAAAAAAGTTTAAAAATGAAAGGAGCTAGCTAAGAATTTTTCTACAGCTATAAACTCTTTCACTTCCACACGGTGCAGTGGATGACGGAAAGATCATGGGATCGAGGTGACATATCTTCAATCTGTCCTTACAGGTGAATCGATTCTGGATCATGGTGAGAATGAAGGGAGCGTGTCTTAGACTGGGTTCTCAAGAGAAGCAAAACCAGGGCAGCATACAAATACACAAACCAAACCTATTGTTGGAGAGTCAGTTACAACTTGTAGCAACCCAGTGAGACAGAGTAGAACCACCCCGTAGGGCTTCCAAGGAGCAGCTGGTGGACTGGAACTGCCTACGTTTGGGTTAGCAGGTGAGCTCTCAATCATTGTGCCACCAGGGCTCCACTATGTGTAGAGAGAGAGCTATTTAAAGGAAATGACTCCCACTGTTCCGGGGGCTGGACAGTCCCAAGTCCACGGGTCGGGGTAGGGTCTCTCCTAACTCAGGCAGCTGCAGGTGCTGGTGAATCCAGGACCAGGAGGTCAGACAGGAGGCCTCTACCTGACCGGCTGTGGAGACCGAGGAATCCCGAGGTTGGCAGGTAAGACAGCAGGTCAGCTGCTACGTCGAGTTCCAGGACCCAGAGGTCAGAGTAACAGGAGCCGGCTGCTGGAGCCAGAGTGAGTACAAGCCCTCAAGCCTTGTCTGAAAGTCCATCTGTATTGGACGCAGGCCACAGACCCAAGAATACTCCCTTTCAACAAACAGATCCGTTCTGGAAGAAAGACAACCGGAATGCTCCTTGGAAGCAAAGATGGCAAGACTGCCTCTTGCATACTTTGGACATGTTGTCAGGAAGGACCGGTACCTGGAGAAGGACATCCTGCTTGGTAGAGGGTCAGTGAAGAAGAGGAAGACCCTCAACAAGATGGGCTGACACCGTGGCCACAACAATGGATTTAAGCATAAAAACTATTGTAGACATGGCACACACAAGACCTGGCAATGTTTCATTCTGTTGTTCATAGGGTTTCTATGAGTTGGAACCAGCTCGATGGCAACTCACAGCAACAACAGCAACTGACCGGCTACTCACAGCAGCTCCCACTGTGGAGGTGACCACCTGATATCATATGGAAGTGGTGACGTCGTCCTAGGACTGTCCGGCCGCATCACAGCCACTGAACTGCTGAGCATCACTGACACTGCTTGTTGCCTGATGACCTCAGAAGGCTCATGTCCTCATCAAGGAGAATCCTCGCCTTCCTTTTCCTTCCTTGAGCTCAGCGGGAAGCGTTGTGCTCCCTCCCCAGCTCCCAGGGTAGCCTGCTGTTGTCTCATTGCCAATCCTGACGGCCTGGCCTCCGGCTCTGGGTACAGAGGTACCCCGATCTGATGGCTGCCTTCTCGGGCCCAAGACAGCCTGGCGGCTACACGGTTCACTTCACCAGTTCACAAAGGAGATGTTCCCAGGTAGACGCCAGTCAACAAACTCCTCCCGAACTTCACATCAGTTTCCCCTTACCTGGTGCCCTGGTGGTGCAGACGTTAAGAGCTCAGCTGCTAACCAAAAGGCTGGCAGCTTGAATGCACCAGCTGCCCCTAGGAAACTTCACGGGACAGTTCTACTGTGTCCTATAGGGTCCCCATGAATCAGAAACAACAGCAATGGGTTTTGATTTGGCTTTCCTTATTTCAGTTTCCCATCCCCCCAGCCCCCCCCACACACATACACACACACCAGGATCCCCTGTGGGGGCATCTGGAAGACAGGCCTACCGAGGCTTGACAGCCCCCTGTGAGGGTCAATCCTGGCCCTGTGCAAACGCAGTGAGCTGTGTATTTGCGTTTTCTGAGCCCCGAAGAAGAATGAGAGAAGACGGCGGGGTCCCGCTGAGAGTGTGTTTAGACGGGCACAGAGCCCAGCGGAGGAAGGACCAAGCCCGATTCAGACAGAGGGGCACGCTGGCTGGAGGAAGCTCCGGGGCGCGTCGAGCCCGCAGCTGGGGCCACACACAGGCTTTGTGCATCTGTAAGCTGCAGACACCCTGCTGTTCCCACGCCACAGGGTCCTGGAAGTCCTGGGCCAGTGGGCCAACCTAGCGGGAGGTCTGTGCGTGTCACCACCCCCGTCATTTGCTTCAAAGGCTGACTTTGAAGACATGAGCTGCGGCTGCTCTGTGTGCCCAAGCTCGTTGGGAGGAATGCTGGCACTTCACGGGTGCTGCGACACCCTAAGCCTCTTCAGGGGGAAGCAGCAGAGCCCCAGGAGCCCCGTGCAGAGCCCTACGGCTGACCCCACAGATGGTGCGGACCCTGTGGTTGGCACCCCGAGACCCTCCTTACCTGGCTGGTTACCCACCACCCCAACCCCAGCATGACATCCTTCTCCAGGAACTGATAATATGTCTACCTGCCACCACAGACACACACACACACACACACACATGCATGTCCCTTTGTGTTTTATTAATTAATCACATCACCCTTTTATTCAGGGGTTGTCTTCATGTTCAAAAATTTTATAGAGTGAAAAGCACGCTCCATGCAATTGAAGAAATACAAGCTGGGTGTCTGAAGGAGTTGTCCAGCTGCCACAGAATAAAAAAGACTGTTGAGGACTGAATTATGTCCCACAAACATATGTGTTGTAAATCTTAACCCTTGTACATGTTTGAAGATGTCACTTTGAGGACTTGGTTATTTTCGACTGCCTCGTATGCATGCAAAAGCCGAGCGGTGAGTAAGGAAGACCAAAGGAGAACTGGCATCCTTGAATTATGACATTGGCAAAGAATACTAAATAAACTACGGACCACCAGAAGGACAAACAAATCTGGGTCAGAAGAAGTACAGCCAGAAGGCTCCTTAGAAGAGAAGATGGCGAGGCCTGGTCTCACGTACTTCGGGCACGTTACTGGAAGGGATCAGTTTTGGGAGGAGGACATCACACTTGGTAGAGTAGAGGGCCATTGAAAAAGAGGAGGACCCTCACGGAGACAGGCTGACACAGTGGTCTGTACGTGAGGTCACCTCGTGCGAGGGGAAGGACTGGAGAGCCCCAACAGCAACACTGTAATTATAATCCCATTTGGGAGTGGATTTTCTTTGTTATGTCAATGAGACGGTGTTAGTGTGAGTCGTGTCACCAATCAGGGTCTTCTGAACCATACAAGAGCTGACACAGTAAGCAGGACCGGAAGTCCCAGCAGTGATGGCAGGGGATGGCTCCAGACCACCAGAAGATGACCCCGAGGACCAGGGAATAGAAGCTGTAAAGAGACAAGGAACTTCCTGCAGAGCTGAAGAGAGAGAAAGCACTCTGTCCCAGAAAGCAGGGACCCTGAATTGGATCTCCTGGCCTCTTAAATTGCAATAGAATAAATTTCTGTTAAAGCCGTCCCCCTGTGATATTTCTGTTATAGCGGCACTAGGCAGGGATGAAGAGCAAGCATCTAGATTTTATCATGGAAGATGATCACATCATATCACATTGTAGCTACAGGTCTAAGGGTTGGGATTATAATACGTATTTCAGGGGGAAGATGAGGGCAGGACACAGTTCAGTCCATAGTGGTCTTCCCGAGTCCTTCCTGTAAGGTCATGGAAACAAGCTGACCATCTCATCTACGTTCCCTGGGGCTGTCTCCTCTTCCCAGCAACCCTCGCTTTGTCAATCAAGTCCCCAAACCGAGCCCATTGTCACTAGGCCCCACAGAGTTTCCAAGGAGGGCTGGTGGATTCAAACTGCCAACCTCCTGGTTTAGCAGCTGGGCTTTTCTCTGCTGTGTAGCAGGTTCTCCTAGAAAGCACCACTGCCCTGAAGATTTCACGCCAACCTCCTCCTTCGCCCCAGGTTTCTGGAACCTGAACAGGACGATAGATGACACCCTGGCATGGGCCCTGGTCTCAGGTTCCTTCTCCGCTGTGTTGCTGACTTGTCTTCCAGCTGCTTCTGACTGGGTCCTAGCTTGGATTTAGGCTGATCTGTCTGTGCCTCAGTATCCTTATCTGTGAATTGGGCATAATAACAATATGTTCTTCAAGGCGTTGGAGACCCTGGTTGCCTAGTGGTTAAGCCACTGTGAGTCAGAATCAACTCAGTGGCAAAGGGTTTGGTTTCTGTTGAAAGGTCACCAGATGGCACAGTTGCTAACCTGAAAAGGTTGACTCCAACTCACCCAAAGTTCCCTTGGAAGGAAGGCCCTGTGATCTGGTACTGAAAGGTCACAGTTTCAAGACCAACAGAGTGGTTCTACTCTGGACACATGGACCACGAGTCAGAATTGCCGGGACCGTAACTCGCTGCTGTTGGGAGCACTGCTGGGAGTGACAGGACGTCACGTGCGGTAACAGCAGCCACGAACTTCAGCTTTTATTGTTAATTATTTCCTCCTCCTGAGTGGCAGCCTCCAGCAGACATGTGGCCAAGGCTGTGCCTCTTACACTCCACTGAGGTCACTTGAGGAGACCTGGTGGCATGCTGGTGACATACTCCGCTGCCAACCAAAAGATTCTCAGTCTGAACCCACCAGTTGCCCTGTAGAAGAAAGAGGTGGCAGTCTGCTTTCTCAAAGATGACCTCTACGGAAGCCCTATGGGGCAGGTCTAGTCTGTCCTCCAGGGTGGCCATGAGCCAGAATTGGCTCGGCGGTTACGGGTTAGGGCTGGCTTTGGCAGACCTCATGTGCCAAGACAAGGAACTGGGGACGGGCACAGAGCGGCCCCTGTAGCCCTGCCGCCCTGCAGTTTATGGGGAACAGTCACTTTGTTGGCGGAGCTTGGAGGAGATGTCAAGGGCTGAGCATCCCCAACTCCTGCAGCCCCTTCCATTGTGCAGCCACCCACATGAGGATTCCACGGCTGGCTGGTTGGGCCGGGAGAGCTGTGAACCCAGAACTGTGGTCACTGGGTTAGGAGAAGTCCACTGTCAGCCTGAGCGGTGCTGAGGTGGTCCATCTCCACCCCAAGACTGGACAGCAGCCTTGGGAATCAGTTACTAAATACTCCAGCTAAATGCCCTGTGAGCTGGAACCCTGTTTCCCATCTCTAGCTCAAGAGAGCAAGAATGAGACCCAGTGATGCTCAGTCACATGACAGAGAATTCAGGAAGCTGGCTCGAGATCCGAGGCCCCGTGCTCTCTGTGACACAGAAGTTCAGATGCACTGTCACCTCCTCTGGCATCGTGGATTGAACTGTTACCCTGAGAGTGTCTGTAGAAATTGGGCTAGGCCTGGATTCCCACTGTCAGGTGACAGTCCTCTGTGCTGCGAACCCTGCCTCTGGGATATTGATGAGGGCAAATAGGGCGGTGGGTGTGTTGGTGGGGAGGACTCCATGTGTGGGATTGTACAGTGTCTTGAGGCAATCTCTTGGGGTATCAAAGAAAGGGAAGCTAGCAGAGAGTGGGGGCCCTCAGACCACCAAGAAGCAGTGCCGGGAGTAGATGGTATCCTTTGAAAGGGACCCTGCACTGATATCAGAAGCTCCCAGTCCAAGGGAAGACTGATGACAAAGACCTTCCTCCAGAGCCGGCAGAGAAAGCCTGCCCCTGGGATTGATGCCCTGAATTTGGACTTTTAGCCTGCTGGACTGTGGCAGGACACCCTGGTGGCATAATGGTTAGGCACTACAGCCGCTAACTAGAAAGTCGGCAGTTCAGTTCCACCAGGTGCTCCTTGGAAACCCTATGGGGCAGTTCTACTTGGCCTATAGTGTTGCTATGAATTAGAATGGACTTGATGGCAGTGGGTTGGTTTGGTAGACTGTAACAGCACAAAATTTCTCTTTTTAAACCCAACTGTTTGCGGTATTTCTGTTACAGCAGCAGTAGGTGACTGAGACATCTGGTGTTGGTAGAGAACAGAGAAGACGGTGTCTAATCCCAGACATTAACAACCTGGTGCCATGCCACCCTGTATAGTAATCACTAGTTCCCCATGGCTATTTAAATGTAAGGTCATTAAAAAGTCAGTCCCTGAAAACACACTTGCACGCCACTGTTCACTGCAGCTCTATTCCCAATAGTCAAAAGGTACAAACAGCTTGTATGTCTGCCAACAGATGAACGTATAAACAAAGTGAGATATATCCACTCCGTAAAACTATGGCTGCAAAAAAAATGAAATCCCCATACACACTAGAACATATGGATGAACCTTGAAAACATCTTGCTGAGCGAAACAAGGCAGACACAGAAGGGCCAATCCCTTATTGTGTCTGATTCACTGACATGAACTAGGCAGAATGGAGAGCAGAGTTGATCAGCGGTTACAAGGGCAGACAGAAGACAGGGAAAAGGGGACTCAGGGCTTAGGGCACATCGAACTTCTGCGAGAAGTGGTGGGAAAATTTTGAACAGCTAATGATAATGGTTGAACAACTTGGTAAAGATAACTAGTCTCCCGGAAGTGTGCGCATTGAAGACTGTAGTCACGACAAACAGTTCATCGCGTGTACCTTTATTGTTGTGTTAGGGGCCGTCATGGCAGTTCTGACTCACAATAACCCTGTGTACAACAGAACAAAACATTGCCTGGTCTTGCTCCATGTCCACAATTGTTTTTATGCTTAAGTCCATTGTTGCAGCCACTGTGCCAATCTCTCTCATCGAGGGTCTTCCTCTTCTTCTCTGACCCTCCACTCTACCAAGCATGATGTCCTTATCCGGGGACCGATCTTTCCTGACAACACGTCTGAAGTATGTGAGACATGGTCTTGCTGTCTTTGCTTCCAAGGAGCACTCTGACTGTACTTCAGAAAGATCTGTTGGCTCTCCTGGCGGTCCACGGTGCATTCAATATTCTCCAGCACCACAATTCAAAGGTGTCAATTCTTCAGTCTACCTTCTTCATTGTCCAGTTTTCCCATGAATGTAAGGTGATTGACAACACCATGGCCTCCATCAGGCACGTCTTAGTCCTCAAAGTGACATCTTGGCTTTTCAAACTTTAAAGAAGTCTTTTGCAGCAGATTTGCTCAGTACAGGACATTGTTTGATTTCTTGAGTGCCACTTACATGGGCGGATCCAAGTAAAACAAAAGCCTTGACAATGTTAATCTTTTCTCCACTCATCATGATATTGCTTACTGGTCTGGTTGTGAGGATTTTTGTTTTCTTTATACTGAAGGCTGTGGTGTTTGATCTTTATCAGTAAGTGGTCCTGGTCCTCTTTCAGCAAGCAGGGTTGTGTCACATACATAATGCAAGTTGTTAATGAGTCTTCCTCCAATCCTGCTACCCCATTCTTCTTCACATAGTCCAGCTTCCCAGATTATTTGCTTAGCACGCAGACCAAATAGGTATGGTGAAAGGGTGAAACCCTGATGTACACCTTTTCTGATTTTAAATCATTCATTGTCCCCATGTTTTGTTTGAACGGCTGCCTCTTAGACTACGCACAGGTCCCTCATGAGTGCAATTAAATGACCTGGAATTCCCATTCCTCATAGTGTTATGCATAATTTGTCATGATCCACACAGTCGAATGCCTTTGCATAGTCGATAAAACACAAC
Organism: Heterohyrax brucei; assembly: GCA_028571685.1. Lineage (NCBI taxonomy): Eukaryota > Metazoa > Chordata > Mammalia > Hyracoidea > Procaviidae > Heterohyrax > Heterohyrax brucei. The sequence continues at coordinate 78,010,800 of CM053148.1, read as the reverse complement.
TGAACATCTTCCTGGTATTCTGTTTCCAGTCAAGATCTGTCTGCCATCAGCAATGGTATCTCTTCTTTCACGCCCTCTTCTGAATCTGCCAAATTTCTGGTGGTTCCCTGTGCACATAACTGCTACAAATGTTTCTGAATTATTTTCAGCAAAATTTTACTTGCTAGTGATACTAGTGATGTTGTTTGATAATTTCTGCATTCTGTTGGATCACTTTTCTTTGGAACAGGCACAGATACGGATGTCTTCCAGTGGTCGACCAGGTAGCTGAATTCTGTTCATTCTCCTTCATCTCCTGAGACGATTCCCTGGGGTGGTATAGGTGCACATGGTTAAGGTGCTCATTTGTAGACGAAAAGGATGGCCATTCGAGCACGCAGAAGCGTCTTGGAAAAATGGCCTGGACATCTGTACTTCCAAAACATCAGCCCCTGAGAGCTCTGCAGGGCACAATGTTGCCCTGACACATGCAGGACCAACTTCACAGTAACTGTCTGGTCTTTCGATGACCTGACAAGAATGTGGCTACCTAGAGGGACCAGACCTCCTTCCTTCTGACCCTATCGGCTACCAGCACCCTCAGGGACAGCCCAGGAAAACCTCCAACCACCGTTCCTCCCCAGGGAGACCTTCCCACCACGTCCCCAGGCAAGCTGCAGCATCCTTCTTCCTTTTGGTCTCTGCTCTGAGCTCCACGCATTCCATCAACAGCTCCAGCAAAGGCCCTTCTTTGTATCCTTTTGGAGTTTCTGTTTACTGAGATGTAAGAATAGCAGTAGTTCTAAGTTCCCCAGAAGGACCAAGACAGTAGTTACACCTAACAGACTTGGGAGGCACCGTGGACACAGTGCCCAGCATGGGCCTCAAGGAAGGAGCGGAATTGCAAAGGCGATGAATGCAGGGGACCTGAGATGGAGCAAGGGCGCGCAGCCACGGCCAGGTGATGGGAGTGAGGAGAGTGGGGCGAGGAGGTGCTGTGGGAAATGAGGCAGAAGGCGAAGGATGCGGAAGGTGGGGACACACTCCAGACCAGGGCGTGTCTGACACTTGGGCTGCAAAGGTGGCATCTCCCACCCTGGGTAACACCCCTCCATCTTCCAGAGGTAAAAACTGATTCTCAGAGTGGGCAAGGGGCTCGGCTACAGCCCACTCACAGCTGGTAATCTGCTGAGCCGGGCTCCGAACCTTGGCATCTTTTTCTTCTTCTTACACATTTTATTGTGCTTTAAGTGAAAGTTTACAATCCAAGCCAATTTGTCATGCAAAAACTTAAACACACATTGTGTGTAACTGTAGCTGTTCTCCCCAGGCGGTGAAGCACACTCCTCCTCTCCACTCTGTATTTCCCGTGTCCATTTCACCAGCTCCTGTCTTCCTCTGCCCTGTCATCTCAACTCTGGACAGCAGCGGCCCAGCTAGTCTCATGTATCTCCTTAAGCCAAGAAGTACACTCTGCCAGCACCATTTTATACCTTATAGTCCAGTCCAATCTGTATCTGAAAAGTTGGATTCTGGAAGGGTTTTGGTTCTCGGCAATAGAGAGTCTGGGGGCTGTGTCTCCCAGGCACCCTCCAGTCTGCCTAGCCATCAACTCTGGTCTTTGTCATAGAGTCTAAACCTCGACCTCCCAATTAGTGCCGCTGTAGCTGCGCTGACTGTAAAGTTTCTGCTCACTCTCCAGTTGGTCTTAATATCCTGGAAATTGCCAGATTACAGTCTAATTCTGTTGGAGAAATTAAAAGGGACCCCTGATAAAGCTGTCAGGATGACTGAGTCACACGAGTACTTTAGGTTGAATGAATGTCCCCAAAGTTATGTCGGTGACCTGATAGCTTCCGTCCAGCAGAGCCCTTCTCTGAAAGGCTGTTGGTCTCAGCTTGGAGCCTGCCCACGGCCAGACTGCAATGCTCTCAGATGGGTCCAACAGAAAATCCCACTGGGAATTTATCTGGAGATGAGAGTGCTGCCTTCCTGCGCTGCAGCCAACCACCCACGACATCGTGAGCTCAGACTCCAAGGACCCTGCAGAACAAAGAGGGGAAAGCCTGTCACTTCCGGCTAGGGGTACACAGCACCCCCTATACTCTCTCTGTTCCAAGCTCATGACTCCATGTGCTGAGTCCTTTCAAGAAAAGAAAAACAGAGCTAGTCATTTCCTATTGTTTCAAAGGCAAAGTCCAGCCTGGGAAAGACGCAGGCAAGAGGAAGGGGCTCGTGTCCAGATGACTGAGCACCGACCTGACCTGGAAAATGTTCGGCCCAATTTGTTTCTGAGGAAGGGAGGGGCACGGTGCGTGAAATAATGGCATGACTCACCGATGGGGACAAGGCAGGCTTTCCCAACTCGCTGACAATGGGCGTGCAAGGGGCCGGGTTACTAATCTGCTAAGAATTTACAGACCCAGAGAGCAGCCTCCCAGTTCTGAGCACTGGGCTTCCTTCCTTAGAGCTCAGCCTCTGAAGGCTCAAGGCCACTAGGGCTCTGGGAAGGCAAGGCTGGTCAGCAGAGGGTGGGACCCACAAATGAGCCTTGTGATGGCCTCTGCCAGCAGCTTTCTGTCACCTGAGACCCACCTGAGTCCCTCAGCTGCTGCCCCTGGGAACCTTTTCTTACTGAAGACACCTTGGGAAGCTTCCCAGCTGTTCTAGTTGAGGAGAGGGCAGGGATTTTTAAACCAGACAGACCTGTGGGTACCCATTAGAGACCCTGGTGGCATGATGGCTATGTCCTATGGCTACTAAACCAAGAAGTCGGCCGTTCAAATCCACCAGGCACTCCTTGGAAACTCCATGGGGCAATTCTACTCTGTCCTATAAGGTTGCTGTGAGTCGGAATCAACTCGACAGCAGTGGGTTGGGTTGGGTTTGGGCATGTACTAACATGAAAAATTCTTGAAGTCATTTTATTAAATGAAAGGGGTGAATTATAAAATAATACATAGTCTGTAATGCCATTCTGAGCCCTACTGCACAGTGGTTAGGGGCTCATCTGATGACCAAAAGTTCAGCAGTTCGAATCCACCAGCCACTCCTTAGAAATCCTACAGGGCAGTTTTAGTCTGTCCTGTAGAGTCGCTGTCATGGATTGAACTGTGTTCCCCCCCAAATCTGTGTAGCAATCTGGCTAGGGCGTAATTCTTAGTATTGTGTGATGTTCCTGGCTGTTGGACATCCTGCCTCTCTGATGTTAATGACGGAGGAAGGGAGACAGTTGTATTGGTAGGGCAGGACTCACTGTGGAAGATTATTTTGTGCCTTGAGGCAGTCTCCTGAGATATAAAGGGAAGAAGCTAGTGGAGAGATTTGGGGGACATCATACCACCCAGAAGCAGTGCTGTGAGCTGAGCATGTCCTTTGGGAAGGGCCAGGGTCCCTGCGCATCAGAAGCTTCCAGTCCAGGGGAAGACTGACAACAAGGCTCTTTCTGCAGAGCCCGCAGAGAAGAGCTGACACTCTGAATTTGGACTTCTAGCCTCCTGGACTGTGACAAATAAAATTTCTCTTTCTAAAGCCACGCACTCGTGCTATTTCTGTGACAGCAACTTGTGATTGACCTTTTTCATTCTCTCCACTTCCTCCTGTGGATTCAGGCTGATACCAGGTAATTTTCTTATTCCAATATCAGCTTCACGCTAATCCCTCCCTCTGTGCTATTCTTGTCAAAAGCATTGTATTTCTATATGTTATATGCTCTCAACAATGCATTTTCTACGGGTATGTTTTCACGCAGTTGCTTCTCCAGTTAGCTAGGAGAAGGCTTTTCTCTCTGTTTGGTCTGGGAGCAGCTCAGTGCAGGAACCCCCAGGCCAAAGGACACGGTCGGCTCCCAGAGCTGCTCTCTTGGTGGTGTGAGGTCCCCATGTCTCTGTGCTCACTTCTCTCTTTTATATCTCGAAATAAATTGGCTTAAGATATTGTCTCATTCTGTAGATCACAGCAACACAACTGCCATTACCCATCTCATTACATCAAGGAGACAAAATTTACAACATGTGGGAAAATCACATCTGATGACAGAATGGTGGACAGTCACACGGTACTGGAAATCTTGATCCTGCCAAGCTGAAGACATTTTGCGGGGAACGTAATTCAGTCCATGACACTGTCTTTTATCATTATCTATGTAGGTACTTTTACTCCTGTGGTTGTGTCGGTGTGTGTGTGAGAGAGACAATTACCGGGAAGTGCTTCCTAAAGAACTCCCTTTGGCATTTCTTGTAAGGCAAGCTGTCTGGTGATGGACGATGTTTTTGTTTATCTGTGAATGTCTTTATTTTATCTTCATTTCTGAAAGACAGCTTTGCTGATACAGGATTCTTGGTTGACGGATTTTGTTCATTTGTTGGTTCTTCTGCTTCTCTGAAAATGCCCCTCTTCTCCAGATCTCCATTGTTTCTGATGAGGAATTGGTCGTTACGTTATTGTCTTTCTCTTGTATGTGGTGAGTCGCTTCTCTGCTGCAGCTCTCCAGAAGCTCCTTGGACTTTGTCCATATTTTGACGATAATCTCTCTAGTTATGGATCTTTTTCTCTTTGCCTTTGTTATTCTTGGACTTCATTGTGGTTCTTGGGTTAACTTTTTTTTTTTTTAATCTAATCTGTGAGGGCTTTCATCTGTTGCTTCCTTTTGCTGTCCCTTTATCTCTCTCCTCTCGTCTCAGTCTCCCGTTATGAAGATGCCGGTGTCCCACATTTTTCTGCAGCTGTGTTCATTTTCCTTCATTCCCTTCAGATTGCATGATCTCTATCTGTGTTCACCTTCACTGATTCTTTCTCCTGCCCACTCAGGTGTCTTGGTAAGCCTCTCTAGGAGGAGAAAAAAATTTTTTTTCTGATTACTGCAGTTTTCAGTTCCAAAGTTTTCGTGTGGTTCCATATATATAACATTTCTATTTCTTTATATTGTCTATTTTATGAGTAACTGTTATCACTAAAAAATATTGCCATTCACTTTATGCTTCTATGCATCTATAGGATATCAACCTCTTACTGGAGGAATGGGAGTGAGTAGAGAAGAGGGGATAGGAGACTGTTGGGAGGATAGGACATGTACGGAGCAGAGAGGAAGAGCCTGCTGTCACCAGGCAGGGAGAGCAGTGGGTGCTGCACATAGGCAGGCATGCAAATTAATATGGGAATGTACATTTTCATTCAATCATAATAAAAAATATATTACCACTGAATTGATTTCAGTGCTTGGCAGCTCCACAAGTTTGAGATGAGAAGTGTGTTCCACCGGGTTTTAACCAGTTGCTTTGCCGGCAGTAGACCTCCAGGCTCGTCCCCTAGGGCATCTGTGGGTGGATTCAGACCTCTAACTCCTCTATCAGGGGTCAAGAAAATCCACTGTCTGCACCACCAAGGGACCTCCGTTGTTATCATACCGTCCTTTAATGATTTCAGCGCAGGCTTCTTCGTTCTTTGACTGAATTTATAATAGCTGATTTGCATTCCTGATCTGCTGAGTCCAACAACTAGACCCTGTCAAAAGCAGTTTCTACAGCCTGCTTGTTTTCCCTGTGCATGGATCATACACTCCAGTTTCTTTGCTTGTTTCAAATCTTTTTACTGAAAACTGTACAACTGAGATAATTTATCCCAGCAACTGCACACTGATGGCCCAATTCCAGGGCTTGATGTTGTTGTGGTGTGTGTTGTCACTTGTTTATTTCTTTGGTGACTTAGATGAATGAATTCATGATTCCTCCACAGTATGAAGTCTCTGAGATTCCTACTCAGACTGCTTTCTCTTGTGCCACCTTTTAGACTGTGCTTCCTAGAGGTGACAGCTAGGGCTTCTGATGCTGCCTATTGGTAAAAGGTTGTCCTTCTGCATTGGATTCATTTACGACTGTCCCAAAGCGCCACAGACTGAGTGCTTACACTGACAGAAGCTGATGGTCTCAGAGTTCTGAGGAATAGCAGTCTGAATCCAGGGTGTCCACAGGCCACACTGTCTGTCCCCAAAGCTCGCAGGGAAGACCCTTTCTTGTCTCCCAGACGCCTCTTGGCTTGCAGCTGTGGCATAGTCCCATCTTGGCCTCCATCGCCCCATAGCTTTACTCCCTTCCCATCGGGCTCTGCATTTCGTTTCTCTTTGATAAGGACACCATTGATATCGGGTGATGATCCACTTGACTCTGGTATGTCCCCATGATAACCAACAACATCTTCAAAACTATTTCCAAGTGAGGCCACAGTCACAGGCAGCAGGGGTTAGAACTTCGGACCATCTTTTTGGGGGGTACAATCCAATCCATAACAAGGGCCCCCTAAACCTGGATCCATTGCTGTCAGGTTGCTTCTGTTTCCCAGTGACTCCACAGGACAGAGTAGAACTTCCCCACAGGGTTTCCAAGGCTGTCACCTTCATGGAAGCAGACCATCACATCTGTCTCCTGCAGAGCAGCTGGAACATGCCAGCTGCTAACCTTTTGGTTAGCATCTGAGCATGTAACCACTACACAACCAGGCACCTTGGCCAGTTCAGTTCTCAGCCTCTGCCTCTGGGTGTGTATGTGGCTGGGAGACGGCTTTCACCAGTCGGAGAGTTGACAGTCTTCCTTCCCCCCTGTTCAGCTAGGGACCAGTAGCTCAGCCACTCTCTGGTCACTGCTGAAAGGGCATGGCTTTGGGCACTTTGACAGACCACAAGAGATGAGCATGAGTTTGTTTTTAAGCCTGATTTCTTGGTGTCACCTCTGCATCAGAGTGACTTCTTGTTTAGCCAGTGTCCAGGCGGAGGCTACAAGTAAGCCCCTTGAGATGGTGAAGTTAAGACAGTTGCTGATGGATCTGTATGTGGCTTGAGGTGGGCTCTCCAGCCTTTCACACTGTGCTGTGATACCTCTTGAGTGGGTACAGCCAGGTACTGGGCACAGCCCTCTGGACTCACAAAGATGAGCGTGGTTAAGGAGGGTTCTTAGCTGTGTCTGTTCTTTATTCACTGGTAAACTTCTGGCTGGTCTACTGCTTCATCGGACCAGTCTCTCGGGGCTATGGGTGTCACAGGGCACCTTGTGATCACCCACCTGTTGCTCCAAGATCTCCACTGTTTCAACAGTATGTTGGGTGCAAACCTCTCTAGACTGCCTTCCAAATCCAGTCTGTCCCCTCGAGCAGAGCCTTGGAGCCCTTTCGGTCTCTGTGGCTCTGGGAAGAATCTCCGTGCCACTGTACAGGAGCTGGAGGTGAGGACAGTGGGTGACTTCCCATGAAGGGACAGACTCTACTAACAGATACTGGAAAGGAGTGGTAGCCCCTGATTTTCTCAGTTTGCCCCTTCTAGCCTAGGAGCTCTGACCCCCCCCCCCAAGCCGAGGGGCTGGTGGGGCTCCAGTGTTCTTGGTCTGCCAGCTGGATACAGAACCATCACCCTGCGAGTGAGGTGGGGTGGTGGAGAGGAGCCCCGGTCCTCCCAGCCACACCTGCCTGGAACACCACTTCAGCAGTATGGCACTCGGTAATAAAACGCCGGCAGCCTGCTCTCCGTGGAGGGGAACCGTAGCCCTGGACTAGGATTGGGGTAGGGGCTGGAGCCTTTGTCTCTTTGGTCATACCTGCACCAGGTGCGCCCGCCACCTCGTGGAGCTGTGGGGGTGGGGGGAGCAGGTCAGGACCCAATCTCCACGGACTGTCACTTCTTTCCAAGATGCAGCACCTTTTCTTCCATAAGAGTTTCTCTGTTTGCTGTATGCGCTCAGAACGATTTCCAGCGACTTTGAACAGGTGCTTTCGTAAACCATCTCCACCACTTGAAGGATGCTTGCCCCGGGACGAGGCTTCCGCAGGCTCCGGCCCCTGCGGTCCTCACCGTTGAACCGGGAAGCCCAGGAGGCCGCCCCCTGGTGGCCGGATCCGCACGGTGCTCGTCTCCGGACCCCGGGCGGTGTCTGGCCCTGGGCCCCGCGTGCTGGGCGCCTGGTAGATATTTGGGGATAATTCTTTACTCTGGGTTTGTATGCCCACGGAGGGAAGAGCGTACCTGTGGCCAAGGCTTCTACGTATCATTTTGCTTCTTTGCCCAGCATCTGGGAAGCAAGGGACTGACTCAGGGAATTCAAACCCTGCTATGACAAGCCCTCAGAATTGATGCCTCCAAGACCTGTTGGCACACTGGTTGAGAGTCTGGCTACTAGCCAGACGGTTGGCAGTTCAGATCCACTAGACACTCCTTGGAAACCCTATGGGACTGTGCTACTCTGTCCTCTGGGGTCGCTGTGAGTTAGAATCCACTTGACAGCAATGAGTTTGGTTTGGTTTTCCTTTTTCTCTTTGGAGTGTCATGGGGCTCCCAGCCCCTGATTGCATAACTGCCCCCCACCAAGCTCTCCGCTGTTTCAAAAACGCCTCAAGTGGGATTCAGTGTCCCCAACAGTCTGTTCAGCTGACAGTCACCAACCAAGAGACGAAAAGGGGAAAAAGTGAAAATGTTTCTCATCTCTCTTGCAAGGAATTTTAGAGATCACCAGACCCATCAGATTCTTTCCCAGCCCACCGCACTCAGCAGTTCCAGGGATGAACTTGCTAGCTCTCTCATCTGTCTGTCTATCTGTCTGTCCCTCTCTTCCTGTGCTCATCCCATGGCATGTATCTGTAGCAATTAAATTCTGTGTCTCCCAGACACAGGATCGTGGGGAGCGCATCAAGAAGAGAGACAGAAAAGGCCAAAGCCGGGAGGCAGCGCGGCTCTGCAGCCCAGCCTGGCTGCGGGGGAACTGAAGGGTCGTCACCAGCCCGATGGAGACTAGGTCAGCTGCGCGGCAGGTGGAGACAGCCGGTTTCTTTGCTCGGGGCCGAAGTTACCTCTGCCTGGCTGCCCCATACTGACAAGAAAAGAGGTAAGAGAGCTGTGGATGTCTTCAATTAAAAAGAGAAAGTAGATTATGCTTGACAAACTAACATTTTCAGAACATGGGGTGGGATGCCAGCCAAGTGCCGCCGAGTCGGATGGGATACGGTGAGGAAAAATAACCAAAGAGGTGGTGGTGGCGACGCCTCTGGCTGGGTTGTGAGCGGGCCAGTCGGGGGCGGGGGCGGGTGGGGGTGGACAAGTTGGGAGGTCCGGTAGACGGGCCGACGGCCTGCAGGGGTGGGTCAGCCAGGGTGGAGGAGGGTCAGGGGGGTGGTCAGCCAGGACGGAGGATGTACTGGGGGGGTGGGTCAACCGGGGCAGAGGGTGAGGAGTGTGCAGGGGGGGGTTCCTAGTGGTCAGGTATGCAGGGGTGGCTTAGCTGGGACGGAGGGCATGCAAGGGCGGGCCAACCAGGATGGAGGGTGTGCAGAGGCTTCTTTCTGTTCACCTGCTCTTATGTAGCCAGAAGTTTCACGTGGGTCTCCTGACATCTTTGACACAGTAAAGGACAGGTGGAACTGTCCTTTGGTGGGCCCGCACATACCTCACTTACTGGGTGCCCCAGCCCTGCCTGTCTGGGTCCATCCCACCCTGCCTCCATCTCCAGATCTGCCTCTAGGCTCAGGGATCTGAGCCTGTCTCCCTGTGGATTTAAACTGGCACAAGCCTGAGTGACAGCCAGCTTTGGGCCAGGGAGCACTGAGCATTCCAGACGCCGCGACCCGAGGCTCAGGACTCCCTACCCGCCCTCAGACCGGGTGTCTTTCTTCCTTGGCCCAACTGGTGAGATCATGGTGTGCATGTGTCTGTGTGTAGGTGTGTGTGCATGTGCATAGGTGTGTGCATGTGTGTAGGTGTGTGCGTGTGTGTAGGTGTGTGTGTAGGTAAGTGTGTGCGGGTATGGGTGCATGCACATGGGTGTGCATATGTCTCTACATGTGTGTTTCTGCGTGTGTATACATGCGTGTGTGTGCAGGTATAGGTGTGTCGAGGTGTGTAGGTGTGTGGATGGAGGTGTGTACATGGAGGTGTGGAGGTGTGTGTGCATGCGTAGATGTGTGCATGGGAGTGTATGTACATATGTATAGCTGTGTGAGCATGTGTGAGTGTGTCTGAGTGTAGGCGTGTGTCTGTATACATGTGCAGGTATGTGTGTGGATGTGTGCATGTGTACGGGGGTGTGTGTGTACTAAACAAGGGTGAGAGGCAGAGTTCCAACCCTAACTAAAGCAAGGCCATTGGCCTGGGGAGTGACAGCAGTGTTGCTGAGCCCCCTCAGGGACAGCCTGGCCCCCTCGGACCCTTCTGACCTCTCAGTGTCACCCAAGGAGGCCCCCCTGACCCCAGCAACTGGCCTCCTGTCACAGGCAGGTGATCTTTGCCCATCACTGGTCCCTTGAGCCTCCCTGGAGCTGCCTCGGTCCCGAGGACCTGGGGCAGCAGGGCAGGTACTGCCCCGGCCTTGAGCTGGACCCCCAGTCAGACGCAGAGGGGAATGGCTAGACCTTCAACCCTGAGCCCAGCATCCAGAAGGGAGCTAGCCCAGGGCCCGGGGGGTCCAGGCAGCCAGGCCCTGGCCACAGCCCCATCTCAGTCCACCAGAGGGCTTATTTCCCAGTGAACTGTCTGTGCAAGGACACTCATCGGGAACAAAGGCTGAAGCCCCTCTGACCACAGAGGGGGGTGGGGTGGGAAGGCAGAGGAGATCTGGGCAGGAGGGAGTGGGAGGGCTGCTGCAGACCACCACCACCTGTGACAGAGGACAGAGAAGGGAGGCCAGGCTGCGGGTGGGTGGGTTCTAGCTCTAGCAGGGGTCCTGGTGGGGGCCACCACACCTGCTAACTTTCCATTTGGCCTTCTCCATCAGCCTCTCTGTGGGCAGACACCCAACACAGACATAGCAGAGAAGGACAGTGGGACAGGATGAAGTTTGAGATTTAGGGTGGCCTGCAGGAGGGCTGGGGGCTTCTAGACTTGAGCTGGAGCCCTGTGGCACAGTGGTCACGAGCTCAGCTGCTCTCCAAAAGGCCAGCAGTCCTGGTCCACCACTCCTTGGAAACTCTATGGGGTGGATCTGCTCTGTCCTTCGGGGTTGCTGTGAGTCGGAATCAAGGGCAATGAGTTTGGGTTTTTTGGATTAAGTCAAGCTGTCTTGTTCTGCTTGGCATCCTGCTCTCTGATTGTCCTAGGCAAGGTACTAGACCCACCACCCAGGGAGGGGTCCTGGCCCCCGCTGAGGCCATCTGGAGTCCTTGCTCAGGGCTCTCTGGCCTTTAGAAACCCCACCCAAGATTTACTGAATCTGGATCTCGGGACGTGAGGACCTGTGTTTATCACAACAGTGGGCCGCTGCCTGGGTGCCCCAGCCCTACCACGTGCCTGTTCCCACCTCACAGCCCAGCTCGCACACCTGGGCTCCCCAGAGCACCTTCTGTCTGCCTCTCTAGGCTAGCTCTGCACCCCCTGAACCCCACCTTCTCCCCCCTGCCCTGGTCCCTAGATCTTCAGCCAGCCCCCTTGCTTTCGGCTTCCTGTTGGGTCAGCAGTGGAAACGGGAGATGGGGGAGTTAGTATGATGCAGTGAAGAGGAGTCAGGGGTCCCCTGAAAGGGGACTGTCATTGGTGGCTACGGTGGTGTCAGTCCTGCTTGTGGCCATCCCACATGTGCCAAGCGCTGCTCCACACAGTTTCCAGGCTGTGGCCTTCAAAAACCGACCACCAGGCCCTTCTTCCTGGGCACCTCTGGGAGGCTTTGAACTGCTAGCCTTTAGGCTACTTGTTGAGGACCTCACTGTTTGTTACTATGGCAAGTAACTAGGCTTATTAGACTCATGGTTCCTGCGGTGGAGAGGCAGAGTGTGCCAAGGCCGCACAGGGCCTGTCCCCAGCGACAAGTTAGACAAGCTGGAATTGAAGGAGAGGCTTCTGTGCAGCCAGCAGGGCGGGGAGCTACGTTCAGCCGGCTTCCTGGGATTCAGGCACTTGGAATCATTCCACAGACTCAGGGTGCTTAAAGGCGGTTCCTAGTTGTTGGGTGACTGGCCTTGGGGCATAGGGTGGATTCATAGTGGCCAAAGAGCGGGAGACCTAAGAAGGAGCATGTTGGAGAGTGGACTTACTCAGCTGCTCAAGAAGGGGAGCTGCCCAAGCTGCAGTAAGCACCCCAGAACTGTGTGGACAGCGTTTAAGAAAATGGCATCACCAGAGCCCAGCAGGTACTGGAGGGTGCAAAGAAGGGAGGGGAGGAGGAGGGAGGGAAAGAGGACAAGGGAAAGGGAAAGGAGAAGAGGAGGGAGAGGGAGGGGAGGGAGGGAGGGAAGAGGGAGAAGAAGAGGGGGGAGGGAGAAGGGAGGGAGGAGAAGTGGAGGGGACAGCAAAGGGAGGGGGAGGGAGAGGGGGAGGGGGAAAGAGAGAAGAGGGAGGTAAGGAGGGAGGAGGGAAAAGGGAGGGAGGAGGGAAAAGGGAGGGAGGGAGGGAGGAGAAGAGGAGGGAGGTGGGGATGGGGAGGGAAAAAAGGAGGGAGGGAAGTCAGGTGCATGCTCTGCCAGCATCTTCCCTGCAAGGTCACCTTGGCTGGCTGCATTCCCCAGCCAGAGGGCATGCTCCCCTGGAGACTCCCCCTCCCAGCCTCACTTTCTTTCTGGGTTTCACTGAGAAAGCCAGTCACCTTGATGCTGACTCCTCTTCATGGTGACCCCAAGTGTGCAGGGTAGAGCCGCTCCGTGGGGTCATGAGGCTGTGACCTCTGGGAAACCGGTGGCCAGGCCTGCCCTCCAAGGCGCTTCTGGGTGGGCTTAAACTATCGGCGTTTCAGCTAGCAGTGGAGTGCTTAACTGTTTGCACCACCAGGGAGCCCTAATGAGAGCACAGACGGAGATATAAGAGCAGAAACGGGGGAGACAGTGTCATGTGATGGTCACCCTGGAACGCAGGAACACCAGGACTAAAACTGAGACAAGGCTCTTCCCCAAGAGCTCAGAGAGCCCTCCCCTGGAGCCAGCACCCACGTCTGCACGTGCAGCTCCTAAACTGTGAGGAAATGGGCTTCTGTTCCTTAAAACCAACCCCTGGTGGTCTCTCTGTTACAGCAGAGCCCGGAAATCGAGACAGCTGATGCTGTCAGAACATGCCATGTGCTTTCTCTCTGGACCTCCACTTTCCGTGTTTGCCCTTCCAGTCCTGGGGGAGAGTCCTGCCAGAGATAAGGGTTCCCCAAAGAGTGAGCACCCCCTTAAAGCTGACAGCCCAGCTGCCTCGCTTGTCTTCCCTTGTCCTACCCCATTCCCCTTCCTTTGCCGGGGCCCTGTCCCCCAGTTCTTGCTGACTGAGGGGCTCCCAGCTCTGCCCGGGAGACGGCTGGCCTCCCTGGCAGTCTCTCACTGTGTGTGTCTGTGTCTCCAGATATGTGGCCATGGGACAGTGCCAACCCACCAGCCTTTCTGAACACCGTCTGCCCTGAACTTCTCATCCTGGGGTCTGTGAGGTCTTTGGGGACCACTGACCTGCTTTCAGAGTCCATGAACCCCGTGAAATGTCCGGTAAAAGGTCATGCCTGTGCTACTGTGTACGTCTTCTTGGCTTTTTCATGAGGTTGCCATGAAGATCAAGTGAGATAATACAAATGACATCAACTACAATAACTGCTTTAAAAAAAACCACCAAAGCCATTGCCATGCAGTTGATTCCAGCTCACAGTGACCCCGTAGGACAGAGCAGAACTGCCCTGCCAGGCTTCAAAGGAACACCTTGGGGATTCAGACTGGTGGCCTCTGGCTCACAGTCCAGCTGTAAACTACTGTGCTACCAGCCTCCCTAAAAATAACCTCAAGGGCACAGGTAATAGAAGCAACAGGTAGAATATTCAGAGTGGTGAGTTCTGCCTGCTTGGCTACCTTTTTTCTGACGCAGTCTAAATCTAAGTTTACATGATTTAATTTTAGTAGTGCTTGTGTTTAGCAGAGAAACCCTCGTGGTTCAGTGGTTAAGTGGTACGTCTGTAACTGAAAATCTGAAGCCACCAAGTGCTTCTTGGGAACTAGAAGAAACAGATCTACTGTGTCCTATAAGGTGGCTGTGACTCGACGGTGGTGGGCGTCATGTCTATCAGCAGCCCTGGGAGCTTCGACACAGAGGGTAAGCCAGTCGTCTCAAGGGGATGCTGACCCACGGTGACCCTCTGTGCTCCACACGGTTTCCGCAGCTGCCATTTCTACCGAAGCAGACCACCAGGCTTTCCTTCCATGGAACCGCTGGGTGGGCTCAAGCCAACAACCTTTAAGTTAGTTGTTGAGCACAAACCATGTGTGCTACCTCCAGGGTGGGGCTAAAACCCGACCGAGACCGTAGGCCACTCCAATCCTCACATTGCCCAATCTCACACTCCATTATACAATGACAAAAATCCCACATCCGAATAAGCTGCACTGGGTTCTACATCTCCCTGTCTGTAAATCTGTTTCCCAAAGAAATAGTATCCCATTTGCTCCTTTGTCTTTTATAAGACATGATGAAAACTAGCCATTCATTGCTAAATCCCTGTTCTCAGCTGCTTTTAATATTCTTTTACAAAGAAAAGGCCACTGGACCCGAAGCTTCACATACTTGGATGAAACCCAAAAGGTGAAGAGTTATTTCAGCAAAATTCATTCAGGGTCTTGAAAGTCAAGTACGTGACTATCAAATACACCTTCTCAGTGTATAATAATGCCCTTCTCTGTGCTTGGATGGCCGAACTCTGAGACATCAGGGGACCGAATCTGTGCTGCCAGCAATGTGACTTAGAGAAAAGAAGGAGACATGGGGGTTATAGACATGGCTGGGTTCCTTGGGATCTGTGAGGCTGCTACTCCAGGCTGGACAAGGGCCCACCTTGCATTCTAGAAGGTTCCAGATGGTCAACCTCCCCTACTGCTCCCTGCTTACCCTGTTGTGACCCCTCCCACCACCTCCTCACCAAGGAGCTGTTTCAATTCTCAGGGTCCCTGGGTGGCCCAAAGGGTCTGCATCTAGCTGCTAATCTAAAGATTCGAGGCTCAAACTCATCAGAGGTACAGCAAAAAAAAAAAAGCCTGGACCTTCCATAAAGATCATTATCATATACAATCCATAAAGGTCACGGCCACTGGGAATCCGGCGGGACACAGTTCTACTCTGACACACTGTGTTGCCACAAGTCAGAATGCACTCCATCTTTTTAAATGGGTTTTGATTCTCCTTCCAGGCACAGTCCTGTAGCTCCAGCTCTTGGCCCCACCTCCCACAGCGGTGTCTGCCACAATTGTCTGGATTTCACACAGGGTGCTTTGACAGCAGTGGGGGTGGGGGGACGATCCGTCAACACCTTCAAATTCCAGCCTTATCGCTGAGAGAGGACCTGGCATCCTCTCTGTCACCAAGATTATCCCCACACCAGAGCCGCAAAACCCAGCTTTGACCCATCAGAAGCGTTCCTGTTTGCGGGACAAACAAAATCCCGTGTGTGTGTGTGCATGTCTGTGTGTAGGGTTTCATTCAACCCTTGCCCACCCGCTGGGTGAGGGGTGCCGTTTCTGTTCTGCAGGTTGGCATGGCATGTTTGGACAGGTGGCATTTGGCATGGTGGTCTGCGGAGAGCGGTTGGCTTACGTGGGCTCCATGCTGGTCTTTGTAACTTGGTAACTGCATGATCTTGGGTGGCTTCTTTGATTCTTTGGTGCCTCAGTTGCCTCATCTATAAAACAGGAATAACAGGGGTGTCACCTCAGGGGACTTTTGCAAGAAATGAATGCAACAAGGAGCCCAAAATACTTGCCTGTCATAGCAATACCAGTCACAGTGGCCAAAAGGTGGAAGCAACCCAAACATCTGGCCACAGTTGAACAGAGAAACAAATGTGCACCATGATACTGTCGATGATGAGTTGATGCCAACTCATAGCAACCCTATATGACAGAGTAGAACTGCCCTATCGAGTTTCCAAAGAGTACCTGGGGGATCTGAACTGCAGACTTTTTGGTTACTGGCCACAGTGCTTAACCACTATGCAACCAGGGTTTCCAGAACTGCGGTATATAATTCTCCCTTGAATGTATATATATACCAAAAAACCAAACCTAGTGCCATTGAGTCAATTCCGACTCATGGTGAACCTATAAGGCAGAGTAGAACTGCCCCATAGAATTTCCAAGGAATGCTTGGTGGATTTGGACTGCCGACCTTTGGGTTAGCAGATGTAGCACTTAATCACTATGCCACCAAGCTTTTCTGTATATGTATGTATATATATCTATGTATGTATGTATGTGTATATAGATAGATATGTATGTATGTATGTATGCATATATAAATGTGATATATACATGCAATGGAGAATTATTCAGCCACAAAAAGAAATGAGGTCTTGATACACGCTACTGTGTGGACACACCTCAAAGACACCCAGCTGAGCCAAACGAGCCAGACACAAAAGAGAAACACTGTGCCATCCCTTCCATGAAATGTCTAGAGTAGGCATGTGTGCTGAGACCAGTGTAGCAACCAGGGGCTGGGGACAGTGAGTAGCTAACAGCTTAAAGGCTCTGGGTTCCAGTTGAGGGTGGGGGACAGCTTTTGGAAATGGACAGTGGTTAATGCCTGCACAATATGGGGAATGTAAGCAATACCACTGAATGAGCTGCTTAAAAATGGTTCTAAAACGCAAATATTTTGTCCTATGAGGTCTGACAATTAAGCCCATAAAGTTAGCTGTCCTAGTGCAGCACACCTCACTGCTGAGTATCACTAAGGTCACCTCTGAAGGGTCCCCTTGGGGAGCTATGAACTGATGCCAGCCCCTAGTCTACCCTTCAAAGCAATTTTGGAACTCTTTGTGGAATGGCTGTTGCATGCAGTGGCACGGTGTTAAGTTTGCAAACTTAATTGTGTGGTTGTTAGTGAGGTAGTTTTTAGCCAGTAAACAAATAACTGTCATGGAACACCCCTCCTACTCAACTGATCTGGCCCCCAAGGACTTTCTTCTTTGCTCAAACATAAAGGAAATACTGAAAGGAAGACATTTGGATGACATTCAGGACCTCAAGGGTAATACAATGATAGCTCTGATAGCCACTCCAGGAAAAGAGACCCAAAATTGCTTTGAAGGATGGACCAGGCACCGGTGTTGGTGCAGAGCTTTCCAAGGGGAGGACTTCGAACGCGACCATAGTGATATTCAACAATGAGGCATGGAGCACTGTTTCCAGGATGTGAGCTTAACTGTCAGTCCTCGTATGTGTATTTAACCCAGTCATACGATGAAGCCTGCCAGCACCCAGACGTCCTAAGCGTTTCGTAAGCTGTAGGTGCCTTTCCTGGAGGCTTCCCCAGTTGGTCCTCCTGATGGGCTCCCATGGTCGCCGGATCTCTTTGCGTCTAGTGTGGCTGGATCATACTGGACCCTGAGGAGGGTTCCTGTCCTGCCTTGTAAGCCAATTAAACTACGAACGGACACTAGGCCAGCAGGTGTAAGGCCAACGGAGAGCGAAAACTCGCTGTCTGCGCCCGCAAGGGGCACTGGGACCTGCCGCCCAAAGACCACCCGCTCCCATCCCCAGGGGAGCCGGGAGCTTTGAAGCCCCCCCATGGAGATCCAGGTGCTGAGTCACGCTGCAAAGGAAGGGACCGTTCTCTTTTCAAATGGGTCCGGGCACTGCGATGTGACAGAAAACACCCTCCCCCGGGTGAAAGCCGGGTCCGAGGCTCCGGTTCAGGAACCAGCACCGTGAATCTGCGCATGCGTCCAGCTCGCCTCTGTGCGCACGCGCAGGGCTCTGGCGCCAAAATTGAAATCGCGGTTCCGGCCGATCGTGGACGGCCGGGGCGGAGCTGCGCGGGGCATCTGCCCACTGTTCGCCGCTGTGTGTGGGCGCGACAGCTCCCGGTAGGTGCCAGTCACCCACAGACCTGGAGACCACGCGTCTAGCTTCAGCGCCCTGCGGCCAGGGTCGGCGTCTGGTGGCGTCAGGTCTGGAACCGGCGTCACCCCGCTTTCGCCTGGAGCTCGGCTGCCTCGGACGCGGCTGAGAGCGAGACTGACCGCTGCGTCCGCCGGCGGGGCGTCCGCGGGGGCCTTGACAAGGGTGGCTCTGGGAGCGATGTGGGCAAGAGCCCCACGGACAGTGGCCGACGGCAGCGGTGGACACCCCCTTTCCAAGTTTGCTGCAAAGACAAGCAGAGGAATGGCCGACCAGCTGGGGAAGGACGGAGGTGCGACCACTGGCAGTGCCCAGCGCCGCCGCGGTCCAGCGACCCGGGCTCCCAGCGACCCTAGAGGTCAGCGTTTCCAAGGAGCCCCTTGCGGGTTCCAACTGCTGACCTTTGGGTTATCACCGGCAGCACTTAACCACCATGCCGCCAGGGTTTTTTAGGATGGGGGTGGGGTGTCACAAAAAGGAATTTTAAAAACATACAGTTTAATTTATTACTTAAATGACTGGCATTTAGGTATTTGGGGTAAGCTATGTTCTTCAGGCAACAGTACACTCTGGCCTCCTTCCCGGGCTAACTGCTCTGCTTCCATGACCGCCTTTTGTCTTTATGCAGAATGGTGCATATTCATGAAATCGGGGGTCCCCTGCCCCACAGCAACCAGGCTGCCAGAGTCACTGGTTGTCCCCATGGACTCCAGGGCTTCGGGACCACCAGCTGCCCTCTCGCTGTCTCTCGGCCTTTGGGTGGAGAGTTTTGTTCAGAGCTTCGCTGAAATCGTTTCTCACACTCACAAAGCCTGCAGCTGATGTGTAACTGGAATGTGTTTTGATCCAAGGAAGTGCTGAATTTCCTACGGCCTTACATCAGCTTTCTTTTACCAGAACATTCCAGAAAGTGTCCAGGTTCACAGGCTGTGAACTGGCCTCTGAGATTCTAAACTTGGCCCATCTCCTCTTCCCTCTGTGCCCCAAGTGGGTGCTGCAGAGAGAATCCAGACTGTGGCAGGGGACGTAACAGCTGTGCACCCAGCCTCTTGACTGTGGTAACCAGGGTGGTGTTAGCAGTGGGTGCAAGTCTGAGAACAACAGAGGAAGAATTGTGGGGAAGATGCCTTGTGCAGGGTGGGCAGGCGTTCCGGCACCCCATGGACAGCCTCTCTCTGTGGGAAAAGTGCCACCCTTTAGCCCCGGGCAGGACCTGAAGCTAAATCGCCAGCCATAGTCTCAGCAACTGCCCCTATGCCAGAGTGGCCCTCTAAACTGTGGGTGCTCACCTTCCTTTCTGTACCATCCCTGGGACTGGGAAGGCGACCCAGTGTTACTACTGGGAGCCCCTGAGTGCTGGAGACGGTTAAACTCTCAGCTACTAACCAAAAGGTTGGCAGTTCGAACCCCTCCAGGCACCTCAGAGGATAGACCTGAAAATCTTCCAAAAGACCATGCAGTCCCACCCTGACAGATGAAGGGTCGCCATGAATCAGAACCAACAGCACTGGTGTGGGTTTTCTGTTTCTTTGTTGTTCGGTTTTTTTTTTTTTTTTGGTTTCTGTTTTGACCACTGCTCCCTACTGAAAGTGCTATTGCTCCATGTGGTTCCAGGTCCTTCTCTGAGCTGCTTGGGGGTTCACTGATTTAACTGTTTGCTTTTCCCAGAGGGTCAGCAGTTCATTCCACCAGCTGCTCCTTGGAAACCCTGCGGGGCAGTTCTACTCTGCCCTATAGGGTCGTTTTGTTGGACTTCCAGGTGATGGTTTGGGTTTGTTGTGTTAATGAAGTTCTACCATAGTACGGGGACCCTAAACCTAGTCCCTTCTCAGTAAAGCCTTGCAAAAAGAGCAGAAAGGATGTAGACATGTGGGGAAAGCAGACACCTTGTGAAGACCTCCCTACAAGCCAAGAAACACTCAAGGCCGCCAACAGGGAAGGATGCTCTCCTAGAGCCAACACTCTGCTTGGTACTTCTAGCTTCCAAAGCTGTGAGATGTTCAGTTCCCAGAATTTAAAGCCACCCACATGTGGGAGGTGAACTTCACCAAGCCCAGGTGATACGGTCACAGGTGCTGTTTTAGTCATTCTGTGGCTGCTCTTACAGAAATAACCACAAGCAGGTGGCTTTAAAAAGAGAAATTTTATTCTGTCATGTTTCAGTAGGCTACAAGTCCAAATTCAGGGCACCAGCTCCCAGGGGCAGGCTTTCTCTGCTGGCTCTGGAGGAAGGTCCCTGTTGTTAATCTTCCCCTGGACTGGGAGCTTCTGAGGCTCAGGGACTCCGGGTCTTTTCCGAAGGACGTGCTCTGCTCCTGGCACCTCTTCTTTTCTGGTGGTATGAGGTCCCCAACTCTCTGCTTGCTTCCCTTTCCTTTATATCCCAAGAGATTGCCTCAAAGGCGCAAAACAGTCTTACACGTGGAGTCCTGCTTGACCAACAGTCCTGCCCATCCTCCCTGAGTCCTGCCCACCCTCCCGCATCGGTATAACAGAGGCAGGATTTACAGCACAGAAGAACATCACACAGTACCAGCAATCATGGCCCAGTCAACTGGGTACACATATTTGGGGGGGGACACGATTCAATCCATGACAGCTGTCCACTTCATAGCGGCATCCAGGCTAGCAGTTGACCAAATAGCTGGCCACCGTAGCCCAGCCAAATTGACCCACAAAGTTACCCACTGTGACTTCTGAATGCCCACAGACTGGATTTTGCCGTTAGTATAAAAGGCCACCTCTATTTGGAAGGCATCCAGGTGGTACAGTGGTTAAAGCAATTGACTGCTCACCAACAGGTCAAAGGTTTGAAACCAGTGACTGGGTGGGAGACAGAGGTGGCAGTCCCTTCTGTGAGGTTTACAGCCTGCAAACCCTGTGGGCTCTCTACAAGTCAGAAGCGCCTCCACTGCGGTGAGCTCAGTTTTGTTTGTTTCCGTGGTAGCTTTTGTTTGGGCAGCTCTGAGAGACTGAGGCCGATTTGGGGTGCTTGTTTCTTCTCGAACGGCCTGCACACTGAGTCCAACCCCCGTGTATCACCGAGGGGCGGCTCTGCAGCTTCGCCCCCACAGTCCCCCTTCTGGGGTGGGGAGCGCTCCTAGAGGACCCCTTCCAAGCCCCATCCTCGCCCTGCATGGGAGGTGAGCCAGGAACACCTGTGCAGCTCGGGATGGTTGACAGACAGCATCAGCCAGCAGGTGAATTTTGTCAAGTGCCTGTTACCAGTAATGGAGATGACCATGTGAGTTTTCTCCCAGGGTTGTGAAGAAGATAGAGTGTTGTTGTTAGGGGCCATCAGGTCGGTTCAGACTCGTAGCGGCCCTAAGCACAACAGAACAAGACACTGCCCGGTCTCACGCCATGTCCACAATCATTTTTATGCTTAAGCCCGTTGCTGCGGCCACTGTGTCAATCCATCTCGTCAAGGTTCTTCCTCTTTTTCGCTGACCCTCCACTCTACCAAGCATGGTGTCCTTCTCCAGGGACTGATCTTTCCTGACAACATGTCCAAAGTGTATAAGATACAGTCTTGCCATCTTTGCTTCCAAGGAGCATTCTGGCTGTACTTCCTCCAGAACAGACCTGTCTGTTCTTTTGGTGGTCCATGGAAGATGCTTGAAATTTTTATGATAAAAAGCTAACAGTAGTTCTCCCCAGAAGGGGATGTTTGGGTCATTTTTAAGTTTCTTCCTCTTCACTATTTTCAAACTTTTATTTATTTGCTGTGATTAAGTGAAAGCATACAATCCATATTAAATTTGCATGCCCGCCTTATCTGCAGCCCCTGCTGCTCTCCCTGCCCTGTGACAGCACTCTTCCTTTCCATGCTATGCATGTCACATCTTCTTAACAAGCTCCTGTCCCCTCCTCTCCACCCACTCCTCTCCCTTCTAGTAAGAGGCCAGTAGGACAGCATCCTATAAATACTTAGAACCATAAAGTACACACACCACATGGTCCCATTGCATCCTCAAGTCCAGTCAATTCCTGTCTGAAGAGTTGACTTTGGTTATGTTTTCTGTTCGGGGGAGCAGCAGGTCTAGGGGCCATGCTCCCAGGGGAACCCCCAGGCTGCCGGACCATCAGTTGCAGTTTTTCAGGGGAGCTCTTCAGGTGCACCCCTTTCTCTTGTGTCGCCCTGGTATTCAACATTGTGTGCCCCATCGTGGCTGTCTTGGGTGGTGGCCGGGCACCATCTGGTTCTTCTGGTCACATGCTGATACAGTCACCCGTTCACATGGGTCCTTCTGTCTCCTGGGCTCTTTCTTCCTCATGCCTTGTTGTTCTTGGTGATTGTCTGTCCTGGATGAGTTGTGACCATTTGGTGTACCTCAGATGGCAATTTGCTAGCTTTTAAGATCCCAGACTCCACTCACCAATATGGGGTGCAGAAGACTCACCAGTAGGCTAGTTATGCCAATTAGCCTCAATGTCCCCCAAGAGCATGGTCCCCAGACCCCTGCCCCTAATTTTCTAAAACAAGCACATATTATTATTAAATATTAATATATTAATAAATTAATATTAATAAATATTAATATATATTAAATATTATTATTATTATTCTTTCTAGATCCAGTATAAATTTGCATGCCCACCTATGTGGAGTTCACACTGCTCTCCCTGCCCGGTGACAGCACACTCTTACTTTCCGCTCCATACCTGTCTTATCCTCTGAACAATCTCCTATCCCCTCCTCTCCACCCACTTCCCTTCCTCCAGTAAGAGGCCAGCAGGATGACATCCTATAGAGGCATAGGTCCATAAAGTGCTCACATGATATGGTCACTCTGTATCACCAAGTCCAATCCATTCCTGTCCAAAGAGTTGGCCTCCATTATGATTTATGGACAGGGGCAGCATCAGGACCAGAGGCCACACTCCCAGGGGAACCCCGGAGCCCTTGGACCATCAACGGGAGTCTTTTAGTGGAGATCTCTTTTTATTCTCATGATGCCAACAGATCTCAGGGTGCACCCCTTTTTATTCTCTTGTTGCCAGTGAGACTCAACTTTGTGAGCCCCACCACGGCTATCCCTGGTGATGGATGGGCCCCATCTGGTTCCTTCGGTCATATGTTGATGTAGTCACCCACTCACGTGGGTCTCCAATTAAGAGTTTCTTTTAAAAGTTGTTTAAAAATGAAGAAAAAAAACACTTGATAATTGGGTCCTGATCCAAAGCAAGCCTTGGCTCTGAGCTCCCCGGCCTTGGCTGGTATATGAAGTTCTTGGCTCACCAGGAGGCCACAGCTGCAGACCTCAATGGCTGACCAGAAGTAGTTACTTCACCTTATAAGGGATGGTGGGGAGATGTGTGGGCTCCTGGATGGCTGGGCCACGTCTTAGGAACACAGACTCAGAACTCCAGGGGTATAAAGGAATCTGCCTGCTGTGAGAAAGAAGCCAGCTGCTGACCAAAGAGGGGAGCTCCAGGTGCCAGAGCACTGCCCCCCGTTGGGAGACACATTCCTGGAGTAGAGGTAGCTGTAGCATGAATATATCCACCTTCATGCTCCAGCGGGAAGCTTCTAATAGATGTTTCTCTCCCTGTTTGACATTTTTCCAGAAAGATCAAATGTCTGTGGGCCAGACTGTACAGAGGCCTCCAAGAACGGAAAGAACCCCTACACCCCACTGAGTGCTGTACTGGGTGCTGCTGATTTATTACCATGCCATCTACAAGTTGTTTTCCTAAGAAAATAACAATCAGATGGTCTGTGACAGTGTGTTCTGTGCTGTGTGATGACAATTTCCTGCCCTCTGCTCAACACTCCTCTCCTAAATCAAAGTCTGGCCGTGGAATTGTTCCCCAGGCAAAAGTCTACAAGGCTGACTTTCTTTATTGGAGCATTTAATCTGCTTCCATACAGCATAATTATTGATACATATGAGTTTAGTGCTGTCATTCTGATCCCTTTTTTAGGCATCATGTGCACTTCCTTTTAGCTACTGCATTTTCTTTGCTGTCTTATTTGTGTGTTTTCTGTTCCATTGGTTGTGTTTTTGCTGAGACTGCGTGCTTTTCTTGTCTTATTATTCTGGTGTGTAGGATTCCTAATTTCCTTTGTGATGACCTTAATATTTACCTCCATTTTTTTTTTCCTAAATTGAAACCAGTTTTTAAATTTCTGTGTGCTGCTTTGGCTTCTTCTCCAGATGACTACATTTTGAGTCCTTCTTTTTGGTTCTGATGTTGTCATCTTTTACATAACGACAGCTCTGTGTCTCCATTTTCGGTGTTTTACCTTTGATTTATTTTTGTGATTTCCTTATCTGTGTTGGTATCCGGTTGCTTTGTGCTGCCTTCTAGTCTTGGGTTGTTATACGATGTTGTTGTTTTTCTAACTGAAGAATTCCTTTTAGTATTTCTTGTAAGTTTGACTTGGTTTTTGCAAATTCCCTAAAGTTCTGTTCATCTGGAAATATCCTCCTTTTTGCCATCATAGTTGAGACACAGTTTTGCTGGGTATATTGTTCTTGCTTGGCTTTTTTTTTTTTTTTTTAAGGCTTTGTCTCTGTCAACCCACTGCCTTTTTGCCTACAATATGTCTGCTGAGTTTCTAAGCTTAGTCTTATTGACTCTCCTTTGTAGGTTATTTTTTGTTTATCCCAAGCCACTTTTAAAATTCTCTGCTTATCTTTAGTTTTGGTAGGTTTGATTATAATTAGCCTTGGTATCTTCCTTTTGGGATCTACCTTGTGTGGAGTTCAGTGAGCCTCTTGGAGAGATATTGTCTCATCTTTCATGACATCAGGGAAGTTTTCTGTCAACAAATTTTTGACAGTTGTCTCTGTATTTTCTGTTATTCCCCACTGTTCTGGTATTCCTCTTCAGAGAGAGTCCCACATAACTCTTAGTGCTTCTTGATTTTTTTTAAATTCTTTTATCTGATTTTTCCTCAAATATGTTAGTATCATGTGCTTTGTCTTCAACTCACTAATTCAGTCTCCCATTGCCACAATTCTGCTCCTTGGACTTTCTATTGTGTTGTCTACTTGTGTAATTTTATTATTAGTCTTCTAAATTTCTACTCCCTGTCTCTAGTCTTTTTTTTTTTTTTTTTTTTGGTAGTCTGTTCAATTTTGTCGTATGCTCTGCTGTGTTTTGCCTGATCTCCTTCCCGATCTCTTGAAGAGTTCTAAGTATTAATCTTTTGTATTCTATCTCTGGTAATTCCAGGAAATTCTCTTCATCTGGAAAATATCTGGATTCTTTGTTTTGGGGGCTTCCTGAAGCCATCATGGCCTGCTTCTTTAAGTGATTTGATGTTAACTGTTGTCTCTGAGCCATTAGTAAGTTGTTGTATTTATTTATTTTATATTGGCTTACTGTGTTCTATCTTCTTGCTTTGAAATGTCCAAATAGGCTGGTTGTGTGGGCTAGTTTGGTTATTGTTGCTTCTGCAGCTCTAATGTCCTATCACTGGGTGTTTAGAGCTGTCACTAGACATGCAATCCCAGAAGTCTATTTATTTTTATTGTATGGATTCAGCTCAGGTGTCCAGGCAGTTGGTCACCAACTGTGTGATGTAGGCTCTTGTCTACTGTCCTAAATGGGCAGGGGTAATGGGTAGGCATAAGTAACTGGCTGCAGGCACTGAGAAAGTTAGGGAGTGACAGCCATCTGTGAGTGTCTGTGAGGTAGGCTTGTCCCTGTTCCTGAGTGGGAGTAGGTAGATACCTTTTTCTCTAGGATGACAGGAGTGCTGGATGCTGTCTGCAGTACTGATGGGCTTTCAAGGTCCACAGACCCTTTATGCCTGTGCCCTAGGCAAAGGACCTGTTTGTGCCTGAGTTCCCAGCTTAGGGGAGCCAGAAGATTCCTTTCTTCCCATTTATGAAATTGTTCCCTCTCCAAGTCTGAGAGAATGGCTTACGGCATGTATAAGCAGTCCTACTTCTGGCCCAGGCAGGGTGTCAGTCTATGGAGCCTGGTGCAGTGCAGAGAAAAGAAGGGAAGCACTGGGAGTAGGTGGAGAGGTTTAGCCTGAAGGAAAGTTTTAGGTCCACAAGTGGCAGCTTAGATGCGAGTCACTTAGCTTTTGGTGACAGAGTGCTGCCTTTCACTGACTCTGGAGGTGTGAGTGGATCCTCTGCCACTCAGTATGTCCTGCTGAGGAAGACACTCTCCAAATGCCACTGCTTGGTCATCCTGCTGGCTGCCATGTGTCCTGCTGTGGGGTGCCGACTCCCACTGGGCCAAGTCTGGCGAGTCCTGGTACTTCTGGACCTACTCTCTCTTCTTTGTCGCTCAGTCTGGTCTCTCCTCTCCCTTTGATGTTCAGGGCTCCTAGAGTGTCTGATGAGTAAGTCCACAGGCTTAGTTCTAAGTGCTTCATACCTCATTGCTGAATCTCATTATGAAGGACTCCCCTTGGGAAGCTGTACACAGATGCCAGCACCTAGTCCACCCTTCAGAGCAATTTTGGAACTTTCTGGAATGGCCATTGCACACGGTGGCAGGTGGCAAGTTTGAGAGCTTCATTGCATAGTTGTCTGTGAGGAAGTTTTTAGCCAGTCAACAAATAACTATATTGGAATGCCCTCCCTACTCACCTTACCTGGCCCCCAGTGACTTTCTTCTTTACCCAAAGATAAAGGAAATATTGAAAGAAAGACATTTGGATGACATACAGGACACCAAGGGTAATGGGACGACAGCTCTGATGGCCATTTCAGAAAGAGTTCCAAAATTGCTTTGAAGGGTGGACTAGGTGCTGGCATCAGTACATAGCTTCCCAAGGAGAGTACTTGAAAGATGACCATAACGAGATTCAGCAGTGAGGTATGTAGTACTTTTTCTAGGATGAATTCACAAACTTAACTGGCATTTCCCATATAACTGATTCATCTGTGGGTTTCTTTTGATCTTTGTTGATAGAGAGATCACAAGATCCCCATGACCACTGTTGACTCCAGACACTGGATTATCAGAGCTAGCATCTGCCCACACCAGGGCCGCCAGTCTTGGCTTGGGCCATTCATAGTTGTACACTCCACTAAGTCATTCCTCACTGTCCACTTCAGCTTGCTTTAGTGTCTACCAAACCAAGCTTGTTGCCATGGAAACTGACAGTACAGTTAATGATGGATGTTGGGGCAAGCAATGGATTTTAAGACACTTCTCCTTGGGCAGTATGACCTTCCTGAGCTTTGGTGTGCTTACTGGTAAAACAGCAACAGTACTTGTGTTATGGATTTATGTCACTCCAAAACATACCACAAGCCCTAGTGTACCTGTAGTTGTAATCCCATGTGGCTTTGTTATGTGAATGAGGCAGTATACCAAAAGCAAACCAAATCTGCTGCCATTGAGTCGATTCCAACTCATAGCGACCCTAGGGGTCGGAGCAGAACTGCCCAATAGAGTTTCCATGGAGCACCTGGTGGATTTGAACTGCCGACATTTTGGTGAGCAGCTGCACCTCTTAACCACTGCGCCACCAGGATGTAGACTGTATTTTAAGTCCAGAAAGTACAGATGAGGGAAGATAGATGCCACCCCACATAAGATGTGCAGAGAACCAAGAAACAGAAGCCAAAAGGAGACAAAGACTTTCCCCAAGAGCCAACAGGCAGAAAGTGTTCTCCTGTAACTGGAGCCCTCTAGTCTCCTAAACTCAGAAAATAAACTTGTTACAGCCATCCACCTGTACTTGTGTTGCAGCAGCCCCAGATAACTAAGACAACTAGGGTCTTCCAAATTCAGATGTGTAAGTGAGAAAATACACATTTAAATGCTTAGTAACTGAAACCAAAACCACACACATTGGTTCTGACTCAGGGCAACCCAACAGTGTCTGCAAATAGTTTTTTAAAACATAAGCTGCCGTGGAGTCCAACTCTGACTGGTGGCCACCCCGTGTTATCAGAGTAGATGCTCCATGGGGTTTTCAACTGTCAGATGCTTCTTCCAAGACCTCTCTGGGTGTTCTCAAACTAGTGGTTTCAGTTACAAAACTGGGAATGCGGTAGTCTGGAACCTACCAGCTACTCTGCAGGAGAAAGAGGCAGCTGTCTTCTCTGTTAGGGACTACAGCCTTGAAGCCCTATGGGATGGTTCCGCTCTGTCCTACAGGGTCACTGTGAGTCAGAATGGACTCAATGACAACAGGTTTACTGCCACTGTGGGAAGCCTCAGATACCCTGGTTCCCTAATGGTTAGGGTTACAGCTGCTAACCAAAAGGTCGGCAGTTTGAATTCTCCAGGTGCTCCTTGGGAACTCTATGATAGGGCAGTTCTATTCTGTCTTATAGGGTTGCTAATAGGATCACTGAGTCAGACTTGATGGCGATAGGTTGTTTTCTGTTTGGCTACAGGAGAAGGTCACAGCCTGAAGACCCTGTGGAATGCACTTGTAGTCTGCACACACGGGGTCACTGTGGGTCAGACACGACTCGGTGGCAGCTGTTGTGTGTTCAGCTGACCATTATGACATTTAGTGTTGAATTTTTCATGCGGACCAGCCACATCTGCTTGTACTCTGGGACGAGTAAGGCTGTGAGCAATGTTCAGAGGTGACTCCTGGGAGTCTTGGAGTGACCCGTGTGGAGGGAGGGGTCCTATCTCACCACCTTGGAGGGGCTGAGGCTGTGTAAGGGGATCCAGCAAAGCTTGGCCACCTGCTGGCCACCGTGCTCCACCCCTGGGGCTGTCCATTCCTACTGGGAGGGCAGAGGCTTCGTGGGGTGGTTGCCAAGGAAACAGACAGTCTTGTGATACAGCCTCTGCTCCAGTGCCTTCAGGTGGCTGATGGTGAGGTTTCAGGTGGTGCCAAAATTTATTACCAGCATTCCCGGCTTCCATGAAAGATTCCTACAAGGAGACAAGCTATGTGGGACAAAAACACAGATGCAGATGGGCACCAGACACGAAAAGCACTTTGTTTACTTCTGGATTGATCCAGATGTGTGGGAGTGAGAACAAGACCCACATTGCCTCTGTTGCTCATCAGCTGTCTTTCCTTTTGCAAGATGACAATTCCTGGTACATTTATTCCTTGAGAAGTTCTGGACATGTCCCATGTGTGGCCCTGGGTTCACGCCTCACTTGCTGTGACCGGGGTCAAGTCAGGACCCCCCAGGGGCCTAGGATCACCGTCACCTACCTCTAAGGAACGGCACACAGTGACCGATCCTGCTGGACCAGCACAGAGCAGACAGGCCAGCCTCTTGGTCCAGCAGGTGATGGTGGGAAGGGGCTGCTGGCCATGGGCTGACACTCTAATGAGCTGCTGTGTGAACCGGGAGTGGTCAGCAATTCTGAGCCACGGAAGGGCAAGGACAGAGGCATTAATAGGTGTCTTCATTAAGACGTGTAATGTGATGTCAACTGCCTAGTGATCTCTTTGCTCAGATGTGAGTGGCCCTGGGGTCATTAAGTTCTGATAAGGAATTGAAGCAACAGAGAAACGATACAGACTACTTCTGAGTTTGTATCCTATCCGGTTGGTAAGAATCCTGAAGAACATGGCGTCCCTGGTAGTTCAGAGTGCTCATGTGCTCAGCTACGAACCCAAAGGTCAGAAGTCCAAGTCCATACAGGAACCTCGGAACACAGGCCTGGCACCACACCTCTGAAATAACAGCCACAGAAACCCTGAAACCCCGAAGCCCAGCTCTGCTCTAACGGCAACTGGCGGGTAAATAACGGGACTGGAAACCACGCAAGCCCACTGTCATCGCGTCTACACCAACTCATAGCAACCGCACGTCGCAGTCTCCCTGTCCCAGGATCGGCAGGTCACCAGGATGGCTTCTGTGGCCCTGATGGGTGATTTCAAGCTGTCAACCTTTAGGTGAAGAGTCTGTGCAAACTTCAGGGCCCTGGATAGGGCAACAACAGTCCTTAGAAAGGTCTGCTATAGTCACTGGGGTTTCCTTCCACATGTGGGCAAGAAATCATAAACATTTCTTTCTGGAACAGGCAGAATCTCAGATACAATCACAGGATTAGCAACTGCAAGTGCGGCACCAGCCAAAGACAGAAACTCTGCATGGAGCACTTTGAAATGAGGCAAGCCAGCAGGAAGACAGGTGCTATTTTTTATTTTTATTTTTTTCCCAGTTTTTTCTTTTATTATTTTTTATTATGACTGAGTGAAAATGTACATTCCCATACAAATTTGCATGCCGACCTACATGCAGCTTCCACTGCTCTCCCTGCCCGATGACAGCACACTATTCCTCTCTGCTCCATACATGTCTCATCCTCTCAACAGTCTTCTTTCCCCTCCTCTCCACCCACTCTCCTTCCTCTAGCCAGAGGTCAGCAGGATATCCTATAGATGCATAGAACCATAAAGTGCATCCAATATATGGTCACTCTGCATCGCCAAGTCCAACCCATTCGTGTCCAAAGAGTGGATCTTCGTTATACTTCATGGGCAAGGGCAGCATCAGGGCCAGGGGCCATGCTCCCAGGGGAACCTCGAAACCGCTGGACCATCAATTGCGGTCTTTTAGTGGAGATCTCAGGGTGCACTGCTTTTTATTCGTGTGTTGCCACTGAGACTCAACTTAGCGAGCTCCATCATGGCTGTCACTGGTGGTGGCCGGGCACCATCTTCTGGTCCCAAGTCAATGTAGGCACCCATTCATGTGGGTCTATCTTCTGGGTTGTCTTTGCCCCATGTCATTTTGGTCCTTGGTGAGCACCTGTTCCTGCTGAGTTGGGACAATTTGCTGTGCCCCCAGATGGCAGCTTTTAAGACCCCAGACGCCACTCACCAATGTGGGGTGCAGAGAGCCCTCTTAGCAAAACAATAGTTGTGCCAATTGGCCTCGGTTTTGCCTAAGAGCATGGTCCCGTGCCCCCTGCCCCAGCTACTCTGTCCTTGCAATACTGGGTTAAGATAGAAGTATTCAAGTTATGCTGAAGTCCACTAACATTGTTCTTGTTTCTAATATGTGCTATCACCAATTTCACCCAACCAGATTTCCAGCAACTATCTAATCTAAACCCTCCCCGCTTCGCCCTCCCTCGCAGCTGTCAGAGTCTTTACTTCTATACATAAGTCTGTTTTTGAGGATCTTATTGTAGGGGTCTCATACAATATTTTTCCTTTTGTCACTGACTACTTTCACTCAACATAATGTCTTCCAGTTGAAACCAGGTCATGAGATGTTTCCTGGAATCATCATTGTTCTTTATCATTGCATAGTGCTCCATTGAGTATATATACCATAGTTTACCTATCCATTCCTCTGTTGTTGGGCATCTGGCTTGACTCCATCTTTTTGCTATCGTGGACTGGGCTGCGATAAAGAGTCTTGTGCATGTGTCTGTTGGTGTGAAAGGCCTTGATTCTGTAGGATATATTCCAAGTAGTGAGATTACTAGGTCAAATGGTCTATGTATGTCCATTTTTTTAAGGAAGTGCCAGATTGCTTTCCAAAGAGGCTGGACCATTTTGCAACCCCACCTACAGCGTAGGAGAGTTCCACTTTCTCCACAGCCTCTCCAGCATTTGTTGTTTTGTGTTTCTTGGATCATGGCCAATCTTGCTGGGGTGATGCTAATTTATTTGTAATTTTTCTTAACAAAACCTGTCAACTTGGAGTTACATGCAGCCAAGACATGCAGGCCACTAACAGCCTCTGGACGGGCTGTGGGGACACCGTGAACCCTGCTGCAAGGCTTCTGGGGGCTCTGCCACAAGGGTTTGAACCCCGATGGCCAGCTCCGCAGCATCCACTCTAGAACTGGGTGGGGAGGGAGAGGAAGCAGAGGATTCTAGAAAATGCACTGAACAGGCATGTGTGCAATTCCCTCTGTTCTCCAGAGGCCCAGTCTCCATGTCACCACTCAAGGTGGGGAGCCCTGCATCCCAGCAAGTCCTGCTGCCCCAGTCTAACTTTTAGGTCCCCAGGGCCATGGGGATGGCAGGAAGCGGGGCCAGTTCCTTCTGCAGCTGGTCTGGGCCTTGCCCTCGGGGAAAGGCTTGTCTGGTAAACTTCCCTCTACAGTGCCCTCTGGTCATGGCTGGAAGCTGGTCCCTGCCACCCCTCCACCCCCGCCTCTGTGTCAGTGGTGTGGCTGGGGCAGGAAGAGCAGTGACAAGTGGAAGATGCCAGAGTGTACCCCACCCCCTCCCCAGGGTGAGCACCACCCATGACCTGGGGCACAATATTCTGCAGACCACATGTCAAGCTTAGGGACATTCCCAGGCTGGCTGCCACCATCTGGGACAGGCTTCAGGAACTCATGAGCATGGTAGCTCCCAGTACTTAAAATGAAAAGTGTCCTAACCAAACAGTCAGGGCCAAGGGGAACCAGTGCACTCTGAGTGGCCCGAGGATCCCCTGGCCCAGGGACCCAGGTGTACAGCAATCCTGGAGCAGATGTTCTGGCAGCAGGGCCAGGGAGACGGAGGCCCACAGAGGTGAGGCGAGACCCGGACAAGGCACCAGCAAGGGGCTCCCGCTCACCTTCCAGGCAGGAGACGCTTGGCCACAGGCAGCCCCTGTGCTGGGACCACAGAAGTCTTTCAGACAGATATATAATGAGGGGCCAGGAGGAGCCCAGACGGCTTGGTGGCCAGTGGCCTCTAGTGGTCACTGACGGTCACGTGTCACAACAGGTACCTGACGTACCAACAAGTGGATGCCATCGCCGTAGGAAACCCTCAAACACAAGATCTGGCAAGAATGAAAACAGAAAGGCAGTATAACAGGTCACAATTATAGCTTCTGTATTTTCTGAACCAACCACCTTAAATACTGATCAAGAAAACTTGCTGTCGATTCTGGCTCACAGTGACCACAGAAGACAGAGCAGTGACCCACAGGGTCTCCTAGGCACGCGTAGTGGATTCCAGCTGCTGACCCCTGCTCAGCAGTCGGGCTGCCAGGGCCCCTCGGAGAGTCGCCACTAGTACAGAAATAGAAATAACGTAGGCAGATGCTCTTAGAAATCTACCACCTTAAATAACCTTTACTTTACAGGTTCAAGTTAAGAGAAAAGCCAGGAAAATTAGAAATTGCAGCTTCTGCAGAGGCCTGTGGCTGTGGCTCCTGTTACTAGCATTACTTCGCCCAGGACAGGGGAGCCAGCGTTCCCGAGAGCCACCCTGGCCAGCTGCCCTCAGCGTGGTCTCCACTTGATGTCTGTCACCCCGTGGAAATGTCTCTTCAGAGCTGTGTTGTCGGCCCAGGGTGCACTTAAATAGCAGTCATCGTCATTTTCTTCCAGTTTCTGGAAAGCAAGGGCTTTTACTCAGGACGGTGTTTTGCACAGAAAAGACTGAAAAGAACCCAGACTGACCCGCCC
Organism: Heterohyrax brucei; assembly: GCA_028571685.1. Lineage (NCBI taxonomy): Eukaryota > Metazoa > Chordata > Mammalia > Hyracoidea > Procaviidae > Heterohyrax > Heterohyrax brucei. Next base: position 77,977,740 of record CM053148.1, on the reverse strand, counting down.
CGCCTGCGTGGGTCCCACTGGTCTGGGAAGGATGGTCCCCACACTCTGGACCTGGGTTAGGTGGGCTGGGCTGGCTGCCTGTCCCTGTGCCTGTGGGTCAGGCAGGGTGTGTGCCCCGGGCAGGCTGTGCTGTGTGGGTCAGGCGGGGTACGTGCCCCGGGCGGGCTGTGCTGTGTGGGTCAGGCGGGTGCGTGCCCCGGGTGGGCTGTGCCCGTGGGTCAGGTGGAGTGTGCCCCCCCGGGACCTGGCACCTTCAGCTCCTCCTGCCTCCGATGGTAGTACAGCATCAGCTGCTTCTGCTCCTCGCTGCTGATGATGGGTTCCCGGGCAGGCGCCCCCTGTCCCCTCTGCAAAACCAGAGTGAGAGTAAACTACAGTGGAGCCACTATTAGGGTGACAACCCAGGATTCTCATCCAGAGGCTCCCAACCACCTCTGCCATCTATGAAGATCAACAGGGGTACCATTCCCAGACCCAGCCACCAAGGCAGCCTTAGCACAGTCACTGTGCCCCCTGCACAACGATGCCACCTGCCTAGACAACCACCCACTGTAGCCCAATCAGGAACAGAGATGCCTTGGGCCCCAGGTTCAAGACGGAGACCACTTGGGAGGCCATGTCACTCCATAATTAAGAACACAAACCAGCACGATTACATGGCCTGTGGTACACCCCGGACCGTGTCTAACCACCCCAACAGCCTGTGGTACACCCCGGGCCGTGTCTAAGCCCCCCCATGGCCTGCGGTATACCCCGGACCGTGTCTAAGCTCCCCCACGGCCTGCGGTGCACCCCGGACCGTGTCTAAGCCCCCCCACAGCCTGCGGTACATCCCAGACCGTGTCTAAGCCCTTCACTAGGAAACGCTAACAGTCAGAGCTCTCGGCTGCATGGTCCCAGTTCCAAGAATGCTCAGTCTGCTCCCAGCCCTACCTTTTCAGTTGAAATCTGGGGGGTGAAGACCTGCTGCTGTCCCTGATTCCCACCGATAGCTCCCCACTGTGTGCCAGGGCAGAACTGCACCCCAGGTTCTCCAGAATGAGTCCCCAAAAGTCATCACAGACCTTTCCTCCCAGGTGCCTCCAGGTGGGCTCCAAGCCTCTGACTAGCAGCCGAACAAGCAACTCTGCACCGCCCAGAGGCTCCGCCCAGCATGTCCCCCAAGGTGGCCCCGGACCAGAGCTCTAGACCTTGTCAGGTAACCCCTTTCCTTTCATCCACCTGCACAAATACGACATTACTGTTTTAACCCCAGGCAAGAGCTGAACCTGCAATGTTCCTATCTTAACTTGGTGTCAAGCTGCAAGTCAGCGACAGACACACAGATGTCGGAGCCTGAGCACTCACTCACCTGCTGGATCTTGACGATGATTTTGGTTTTCTCGTTTTTGCCCACGTAGTCAGAGAGCGTCTTTGTCCGCCTCAGTTCCTTGGCCGCCCACCACAGCTGGGCCTGTGACTCCTCGATTACACTGAGGGCCGCCTGAGGCCCAGGACCAGAGCCCCGTCAGGTCCTGGGGATATAGCCACCTTCCACCCTGCCCACCACCCCCCCATCCCCTCGGCCTGTCGGTCCAAGCCAGGCCTCCCCGTCAGGGTCAGGTCCTGGGGACACGTCCACCCTCTGCCCTGCTCCCCCGACCCCATCCCCTCGGCCTGTCGGTCTGAGCCAGGCCTCCCCGTCACGGTCAGGTCCTGGGGACACGTCCACCCTCTGCCCTGCTCCCCCGACCCCATCCCCTCGGCCTGTCGGTCCGAGCCAGGCCTCCCCGTCAGGGTCAGGTCCTGGGGACACGTCCACCCTCTGCCCTGCTCCCCCGACCCCATCCCCTCGGCCTGTCGGTCTGAGCCAGGCCTCCCCGTCACGGTCAGGTCCTGGGGACACGTCCACCCTCTGCCCTGCTCCCCCGACCCCATCCCCTCGGCCTGTCGGTCTGAGCCAGGCCTCCCCGTCAGGGTCAGGTCCTGGGGACACGTCCACCCTCTGCCCTGCTCCCCCGACCCCATCCCCTCGGCCTGTCGGTCTGAGCCAGGCCTCCCCATCAGAGTGTGGGCTCCCTCGGGTGGGTCTTTGGGGAAAAAGCTGCCACCTTGCCCACAGACCTCTAGGGCCCCTATGTGAGGGCTGATCTCTGTACCCCAAGTCCCACCCCTCAGGGTCCCCATGGAGAGCTAGGTGAGGAGCCAACACCGCCCACTGGAGGCTGGTCTCATGTGAGGGGTGTCTGTCTCCCCTCTTGCGGGACAGCACCAAAAGGCAGGCACCTGAGTTCCTGACAAGTCTTCCCTGTTTTCAAACTCCATCTGGATGGGGTCGTAGGGGGGCAGGCCCATGGGATAGACAATCATCACAGCACCCCGCAGCTGGTTCAGCGCGTCCGTCACCATCTCCATGGTAACGCAGACGTTGGCTTCCACTTGTTTCTGAAAGGGGGTGGCAGAGTCATCTCGGGTGCAGCTGGGAAAGCCCACAGACGAGCCAGCTTCTACGGGGCCCCTGTCAGCCACACTCAGGCAGCAAAAAAGAGCCACTGGTCCTTGCTATCAAAGCCACCACTGCCCACCTCAGGGTGGGGCAGGCCAGGGGTATGGTGGCCTCGGGGACAGAGCAGAGTCAGGGCAGCAGGAAGAGAAGGCGGTGAGTATGAAGAGCACTCAGAAAGCACCCACGTCACCTGCCAAAGTGGGAGAGGCTGGCGAGGGCTGCCTAGGAGGTGGCATCTAGGTGGGCCTGGGGACACAGAGCAGAGTGATGGGTGGGGGCCGGCAGCAGAGCTGGCCACCTGGGGCCTGGAGGTACAGGGGAGCTAGGGGGCGAGCCAGAGACATGTCCTGAGCAGCCAAGAAGCCAGGCCGAGGCCTCGGCATGCTGCCCCAACGGGTGCTGATGGAATTTTCTGGGAAGAAGTGAAAACAGATGCCATCCCTGCAGCGGTGCAGAGAGAGAAGACCAGGTGGGAGGGTCGGCAGGGACAGAGGACAGGCGGGAAGCCATGGGAATGAGAGGAAGGGATCCAGGTGCCACGTGGGGTACAGCAGCGACACTGGGAGAGCATGTGCCTGAGCCCAGAACGAGGGAGAAGGGCGAAGAGACGCTAAGGCGCGTTCTACAAAACCTGAGTCTGTGGTCGGCTGGACACCCAAACCATACCAGCTGCAGCAGGAACCTCTGCCCCAGTGCAGAGGATGTCGGGGTGCAGGAGAGGTTTGAGAGTCACCCAGAGGTGAAATGGCGCTTGGCCGAGGACACAGAGGGCCAAAAGAGAAAAGAGCCCCATACAAAGAACCACGATCAACACCAGATTTAAAAGGCGAGAGCAAGTGGACACGGCAGCTGGAGAGCTGGGAAGGACAAGGACAGAGCAAGGTCACAGATGTGGCCTGAACCCAGTGGTCAGCACCAGAAGGGATGACTAACAAGGGCCAGGTGGCAGGTGTCTGGGAGAAAGGAAATCAGAGCCCGCTCGAAGACAGCAGGCCTGAGTCAATCAGAGTGCCCCTCCTTCAGGAAGCCTGCAGGAAGGGATGAGAATAGATGGAGCCCACAGAGGAGAGTCTAAAGACAGAGCCCTTCCTGGGTGTGTGAGCAGCTGCGGAGGGAGGGCCAAGGGAGGAGGAGGGTAATTGGGGCGGGGGGAAGTGGGCAGACAGCTGCGTGGTTCCCGCCAGGTGGCCCGGGTCTCCCAGCCTAAGGGGGGCAGCGCCTCAGTGCGGAGGAGAGAGGGCAGAGCTCGCTGAGGAGACAGCCAACTCGCATTTCTACAGACGAAGTCTGGAGCTCGTCTGGAAAGCTGACCTTGGAGATGACTGCTTTGGCTTCTTGTACCGTCTTCTGTATCACCTGCTTCATCTTCTCGCTCGGAGCTATTGAACACGGGTGGGGGCAGGGAGAGGGAGGGCCATCAGACACACAGCCTGCAACATAACTGTCCCAACCCCGTAACTGTCCCAACCCCGTCTGCATGGCAGGGGTGAGTCCCACTGCAAGCCTGGACGCAGAAGTGGGCATGGGAAACTGGCTGTGAGGGGTCAGGTGACGAGCCTGTCATGACAAGAGCCTGGGTGCTATTCAGACAAAGCGGCTGAGGCTTTGAAGAACAAATGTCACTGGACTAGAGCGGGGCTGGCAGATGTTTACTGTAAAGGATCAGAGAAGCAGTGTTCCAGGCTGTGCAGGTTACACAGTCTTGGAGTGGCTCAGTTCTGCCACTGAGGCCCCACAGCAGTCAGAGACGACAATGAAGACAGGTGGGTGACTGCATTCCAACAACAGGTGGCTGGCTGAATTGGCCTGTGGGCCACTGCCTGCCAAACCCTGGACAAGACAGACTTCAAAGTTTAGCAACAAGAGACACACTGTCGGATAAGATGACATGGCAGGCCCACCCCCTGCACACTAGCTCCTCACTTACCGACACATGACATGCTTAGGTCTCAAAGATCACGTCACTGAGAAAACCAGTGAAATTATGCAGAACTGGAGGATGACCACATCAGATCACAAAACAGAAAATGACTACATTACCACACAACTGCCAAACCACTGAAAACCATGGCTCAGCCAAGCTGACACATAACCCTAACCGTCACAGCCAGGGTCACTCCTGTCACACTCTGGTGTCTGTCAGTGTCACACGTAGGTTGTTAATGAGAAAAACAGTCAAGACAGGTTTTTCATTCTTGTCATAAATGGGAATGTCAGGTAACGAGACAGTCGGTAAGTGATGAACAGGTGTATTCTAAGTGATGGTATCAAACAGACACTGAAAAGTGTTAGAGACACAGTGTTTAAGACTACAACTGTTTAAAGATGAATGAACAATGAACTGGTTCTTATGACACTATTTTTCTCACTGAGGTGTTTCCCTCTATAAAACTCTCCGTTGAGAACAAGGTTAGACATGGGAATAGACATGGGAAACCACCAACAAGTCTCCAGGTTAAAATTCAAAGCACATAAAACTGGCCAAGGCCAAGTGCACATAAAACTAGGAACACCTATATTCCAAATTTAAAAGTTACATACACTTTTGGGATTATAAATGCCTTGCAGGGACATGGTTTTGAATTTTCTTCACTCCCTCAAGTGACTAGCAAATGATTAATGAGTTTTTCACATGCAACTTCTTTTGCAAAATCAAATACAACGCTATCATAAAAAGATTCTTCTTTTAGATAGAAAGACCCACGAGTGGGTGCCTACATGAACTTGGGAATGGAAGAACCGGATGGTGCCCGGCCACCACCCATGATAGCCGCGATGGAGCTCACTAAGTTGAGTCTGACTGGCAACACAAGAATAAAAAGGGGTGCATCCTGAGATCTCCACTAAAAGACCTCAATTGATGGTCCAGCGGTTTCGAGGTTCCCCTGGGAGCATGGCCCCTGGCCCTGATGCTGCCCTTGCCCATAAATCATAACAAAGGTCTACTCTTCAGAAACGAATGGATTGGACTGGGTGATGCAGAGTGACCATATACTGGATGCACTTTAGGGTTCTATACATCTATAGGATATCATCCTGCTGACCTCAGGCTGGAGGAAGGAGAGTGGGTGGAGAGAAGGGGAAAGGAGACTGTTGGGAGGATGAGACATGTATGGAGCAGAGAGGAATAGTGTGCTGTCACCGGGCAGGGAGAGCAGTGGAAGCTGCATATAAGTGGGCATGTAAATTTATACGGGGATGTATATTTTCACTCAGTCATATTAAACAAAAATTAAAAAATAAAAAAAAAAAAAAAAAAGAAGATTCTTCTTTTGCCTTCAGATTCCCCAGGATCAACCATATGTTGAACACAAACATGAGGACAGCTCCCCTGGTCCTTCTACATGGACCCAGAGGTCAGCCCCAAAGAGTGACGTCCTTCTGTCAAGGGGCACCCTTGTATGGAATCCACTTGTGTTCCCCAGAATCTCCAAATAAACCCTGGTGTCTGCCAGCCACACTACAGCCTCTCCTAAGTTTTCAATGATTACTGCCACAAACCACTGGGTTAAGGCATGTAAGACGGCCAGTGTTCATTTCTGACGTCTCCAATGGCCATGTCCCATGGGTCACCTGTTTTAAGAGGTGGATGCCACCTGTGCAGAGCAGGAGGCTGGAGGAGCTTCGCTTATGCCCCCGGCTCTCTGAGTCCAGGTTCGCCACACGCCACACGGCGCAGTAATGTGCAAGTGTGCACACACAGGCTGGGGCAGGGTTTATGTCTCAACAATGGCATTCACACTTTCTCGGGACACGCAGGCACCCACAAAGAAGGCCGCCCCGTCACCTTGTCCATTCCTCCGTCCGACCTCGTCTTTTTTAAACACGGAGCCCCCGCTGGGCATGCACTTCTCTCCCCACTCGTCCTTCAGCTTCAGCTCCGCAATCTGGTCATCGGTCAGTCCTTGCATGTTGGGAGGGAGAAAGACGCCATGTTCTGCCAGTTCTTCCATTTCTGGAAAACAAGAGAAGGTCAGACAGTAAGTACCAGTGCCAGCTCTGTCTGTCCCCCCTTCTGCCCCATGCCTCAGCAGGAGGCAGGCTCCCCAGGGCTCAGGGATCTTGATGGGTTAGGTCCATCATTTGATTTGAAACGCTCTAAGGACAGCATGTGGTGGTTCAGTGGTACAACTCTTGCCTTTCCTGCAGGGGACCCAGGTTCGATTCCTGCCCAGGGCACCTCAAGCACAGCAGCCACATGTCCCTAGGAGGAGGTTCACACGCTGTTAGGGTGCTGACCAGGCTTCACAGAGCTCCCAGGCTGAGAAACCAGAAAGAAAGCCTGTTGATCTACTTCTGAAAATGAGCTAACTGTAACTCAGAAAGGAAGCCACTCCCAGGGACGACACCCATACCCATTGCTGCCGAGTCAGGTCTGGGTCACAGTGACCCCAGAGGTCAGGGTAGCAGTGACCGTAGAGCTCCCCAGATTAGATACACCTATAAAACACACATACATGAGAAGTGTGCTCCTCAGTTCAATCAAACATATGAGACCAAGTGCAGAACACCTGCCCCCAGACAAGAGGCACAGGAGACCAGGGGTAGAAGCAAGAGAGTGCTGTCACACTGCGTGGATTGTAAACAACGTCACACGGCGGTGTGTACACCTTTCTGAATGAGAACAACTCTTGTGTTGTCCACTGTCTTCAAAAGCACAATGAAATGAAACTAGCATGCTGCCGAAAACCCGACCATCACAGCAGTTTGTCTGGGAGCAGTCAAGGGGCTGGCCTGGGGCTGCGCGGGGCTTTGTTTTGCTGGACAGGCAGTGACCATGGGTCTGGGGCCGACTCAGCTGAAGCTACCTGTTCTGACTCTCCATGTGCCAGACCTCTCCCTGACCCTCGCAGAGAGTCACCAACTCAGCCTCATTCCACAGATGTGGCACTCACTCCACGCTGGCATTCAAGAAGTGGGACCCATGTGGTCATCAAACACTGAGTTCACACGGGGATTTCAAGTTCTCCGAGAGTTCTCCCAGAAACTTCCTCCTCTAACTGAACCTCAGAAACCCTGGGGAGCAGCGGTCAAGAGCTGGGCTACCCACTAAAAGGCTGGCAGCTGGAATCCACCAGCTGATCCCTGGACACCCTACGGGATGGCTCTGCCCTGCAGGGTCACTGTGAGTTGGAATCAACTCGATGTCAACGGGGTGGTGAGGCAATCATCCACATCCCCGTCCCCCCTACTTCACGGCCATGTCATTTGATGCTTTCCCAGTGGAGACAAATGCCTTTGACAGGTGGGGACGGTCCTGGGCAGCTCACCCCTCGCAAGTCAGGGATAAGTTTAGGGCCTTGGCTCTACAGGGTCCAGGTCACTCTTCAAGTGCGTGGCTTCTACTCTGGCTATTCCACTGCCCACATGGAACCCCCAATGAACCCAGCTGCTGTGGCCAACCCCGGCCCACACAGGTCACAGCAGCACCAGCCTTCACGGGCTTTTCAGCGGCTGAGTTTTTGGAAGAAGGGCACCAGACCCTTCTCCCGAGATGCGTCTGGGTGGGCTGAGACCACGGACCCTCCAGTGAGTGGCTGTGTGCACCACACACAACCTGCTCCGCATATCCTCACCACAACCTGTCTCCACATAACAACACGGCTCTTCCTCCCTTTCTCAAATCTCTTTTTACAAGAAGCCCACAGATGTGGGTGGCCCCCTAACACCGTGGAGACACTCCTGGCCTCTCATGACACAGCGCAGCAAATGGCATAGGTGAATGCGATGTCCCTTGTCTCTCACCCTGGGAACGGGGCTCCTCCACCCTCATCTGTACTCAGTGCAGTGTACGCTCCTGCCCCGTACCCATCGTAACTGGGAATCACACTGCTGTGATCTGCAGAGTTTTCACTGCCTGATTTTCAGCAGCGACTGGGGGCCACGCGCGCCTGCCAGCGGATGGCCGGCTTGTCATTGGCCTCGGGTTCCCCCGGGTCCCACTTCAACCCCCGCCTCCGCCCCAGGTCGCCCCACTTCTTCATCCAGGCCAGTCGCACCCCCCTCCCGCCGCAGATGGCCCGGAGCGGCACCGCCCGGGAAGAAGGGCCCCCGCGGGCCGCACCTGAGCAGAGGCGCTGCACTTTGAGCCGCCCGTTGTAGACCCGGGTCACCTGCACCGTGAGCTCCTCCAGCTCGGTGCTCCCGGGCGCCTGCAGCAGGAACTGGCTCTCGTCGCCGCGCTTCACGTGCAGCAGCACCATGGCGGCGCCGGGCAAGGTCTGCTGTCCGCGGCCCGCGGCCCGGGAGGGACTAACGGCGGCGACCGAGCAACCGCCGTTGAGAGACTGGAACCAGGGGCCCCGGCGTCCGCGGGGCGGGAGGAAGCGGCGCGCGCGGCCGGAGGCGGCGGTTGCCAGGGGCAACACTTCAACACAGAGGCCGAGATGCCGCCAGCCCTAGGTCAGAACCCCAGGGCCGGGCGGTCGGGGTGCATGGAAAGCCCCACTCCGCTCCCGGAAGTGGAGGTCGTCAGGGGCAACGACCTGCGCACGGGGAGGACCGCGGACCCAGCCGGAGCCTGTTGAGTGGGCCCCGCGGACCCCGCTCCCGGAAGTGGCTGTTGTCAGGGCAACGCTCAAACAGAAGCCTCCGGAGGGGACCTTGGGCCGCCCAGGCTCTCGCCTGGGGGCTCGAGATTCCAGGCGGGAGAGAACGTCGGCTCGGGAACGGGGGAAGGCCTCGCGCCGCCGCCGCGCTCTGCAGCGCCCCCCGCCGCCTCTCCCAATCCCAGCAGTCCTGTCGACAGCCTGCACTTCCGGAAGCGCTGCCCCGCTGCTTCCGGCCTGGCGGGGGCGGCGGGCTGTCGGGCCGACGGGGGCTTGGGGGTCCGGCGCCGTCTTGTGCTGGCTAGTTCGGATTCTCGTCTAGGGTGGCCGATGGGCTGCTCCCAGAGAGACCTTTCCAAGACCAGGCAGCTGGGCCTCCCTCCTTCGGCTGGCTGCCCCCGGAGGTCATCACCAGGCCGCCTTCTTCCAGCCCTAGTGGCAGAGGGAGAGGTGGAGCGTCCCACCCTCACGCGGTGTCTGTGCTCGTATTAGTGATAAATAAAAGTAAAGGGTCAAGGCAAATTCAAACAGAGAGAGAAACAGACTACGGTCATGGGCGCTTTCGGTCAGACAGTAGGGGATGCCTTAAGGGGCGCGTTGCTTTTGCACTCTGTGAATAACGGGGAGTCTGCAAGGCTAAGGTCGGAGTTCCTGGGTGACAGTTAAAAAAGGCTTAGAGAGTCCTGCTGGTGTAGTGGTTAAATGCCACTTCTGTGAATGTTACCGGACAAAACTCCAGGTTCGCCCTCCCTGCGGCGAAGCCAATCTCAGACAGGAGCTTGGATAACGTAATCCAAGTTTTTAATTTCTGTGCGCAGACAAACAGGAGACAGGGGGCAATCTGGTCCTCAAAGCCTCTCGGAGTTACCGGGCAGGTCAGGGCTTTTAAAAGGATGGGCTACGTCCAGGGGCAGGGGCGGTTGTCGTCGGGGAGAAATGATGTGGGCAATTGGGGGGGCATCCATCTGGGGGCTGGCCTCAGGGGCCTTGGGGAGATACGCATCAGGAACTGGGGTCTGGGGGCTCTCGCTAGTCACCTGACCTGGGGGTCCTCAAACCAGCGCTTCCACTTGTTTGAGGACCCTAAGAAGATGGCTGTAATAAAGGCTGCAAAGATTTTATCTCAGAGGCTCCTACGAAGTAATGGGTGATTTCCTGCCCGAGCCAGGTCATGTTCGGAAGCCAGAAATTTTAAGAAAATCAGGTAAATAGTGAGTCGTGACAGCCTACTTCCATCCCGTGTTCCTTGAACACGGCACTTTCAGGCCTCCTGTTTCAAATGTCACTGAATCATATGCATAAAAATGGCTGAAACGGCAAAGGTTGGGTCATAGATGAGGTCTGACAATTCAGTCAGTTGTTCCGAGTGCTGTGCACCTCACTGCTGAATATCATCACTATGACCACCTTTGAAGGACTCCCCTTGGGAAGCTATACACTGATGCCAGGGCCTAGCCCACCCTTCAAAGCAATTTTGGAACTTTCTGGAATGGCCATTGCTCACAGTGGCAAGTTCATGAACTCAACTGTCTAGTTGTCTGTGAGGGATTTTTTAGCCAGTAAGCAAATAACTGTACTGGAACACCCTCCCTACTCACCTGATCTGGCCCCCAGTGACTTTTTTTCTTTCCCAGAAGAGGAAATATTCAAAAGAAAACATTTGTACGACATTCAGGACATCAAGGGTAATATGACGACAGCTTTGATGGCCATTTTAGGAAAACAGTTCCACAATAGCTTTGAAGGGTGGACTAGGCACTGGGGTTGGTGCATAGCTTCCCCAGGGGAGTACTCCCAAGGTGACCATAGTGATGTGCAGCAATGAGGCAGGTAGCCCTTTTTCTAGGATGAGTTTGTGAACTTAGTATCACTTCTCACATAGCCTACCACAATAAAAATAAAAAACTCTTCTGTAAAAGCCAGTATAGTTATAAAACAGGAGAAAGCCACGAGCAGACGTTCCATGGAGGTTTAAGATGACAAGCATATGAGAACACATTAACACCCTCAGCTGTCAGAGAAATGCCAGTGAAGACAATGGAACATGTCAACTAGGAGGAGCAGGGACAAAACAAAAAAACTGACACCACCAAATGCTGGCGAGATGTGGAGAAGCTGCCCACTCACAGTGCTGGAGTACATCAGGTGACACTATCCATCCGGAAAACGGCTGGGCAGCCTTGAGATACACATGCAACGACTACGGTGTCCCCCAGCAACTGCACAGCTGGGCATCTGGCCCAGAGAAATGACAGCTTCTGTCCAACCACATGCTGTCCATCAGTATCCACAGCTACCTGGCTCTTACCTGCCCCAAACTGGTAACAAGCAGCACGTGCTTCCACAGACGGATGAGTCAGCCGCGGTACACGCGCGCCCTGGAGTTCTCCGTGGTGATCCTATCACTTGAGATACATGCAACAACCTAAATGAATCTCCCGATACTTAGCTGAGTGGAAACACCAGTCCCGAAAGGTCACCCCCTTGTTAGTCCACTTCTGTAACATTCTGAAACCACAGAATGATAGGCACAGGGAATGGGTGAGTGGCTGCAGAGGTGAGGGAAGCAGATGAAGATCTGCGAGAAGGGAACACGACAGGTCCCTGTACTGAGGGCAACGTTGGCCCCTCAGCTGTGGCTCAACACCTATGTCCCAGGTGTGAGACTGCGTTGTCATTTTGCAAGATGTCTTCATTGGGAAAAGGGGATACAGGGTGACATGGGCTGTCTGTAGTATTTCTTACAACTGCTTATAAATCGACAGTTATCTCCAAGTTGCTTTCTTCAGCCTGTTACTCTGAATTTGTAACTTCTTGGGAGAATACAGAAAACAGTTATTTAGGAGTCCGGGTTATGGTTTTACCACTTACAAGGGACTAAGCACAGGTGCTGTTCACCGGAGCCGGCAGCCCCCCTCCTAATTTAGGTTTTGGTGGTCATCGCCTGGCTGTGGAGGGTCTATTTCCCTACCCCACCCAGCTGTCTCCACTGCTGTGGGTTAGAGACTCGACCTTCAGGGTCATGAGTGATTTTCACAGTGGCCTGCTTCTGACCCAAGGCCCCTCCAACCCATGGAGCACACAGGCTTCTGGGCGACTGATCTCAGAAAATCTCTCTTCTCGCTTTTGGAGTAAGCCTTCTGTGGAGAAATGATGACAAGCTCGTGGGTTAAAATCCCTTATGTGTGTTGGCCTGCACTTTCCTAAAGGCACTGGTTTTGTAAATTACATGCTAACTAAAAAGAGAACTGGTCAAGAAAAACGCTGTCTTTTTGAGTCGAGGAGTCTGCGTGGTCAAGACAAGTGTGTTTATTTCACATGACAGCACATTTCACAGGATATGTACAGACTGTATACCACTGACTGTAATACTTCTGTCAAGTACATAGTTATAAATATTGTGTGCCACAGAAGGAATAAAACTCTTGTGTGTAAACAGCAAACTAGTACAGAGAACCAAGAATTCACAAGAGAGCCTTAGCGTCTAATTTCCGCTTTGCTTCTAACAGAAATGGAAACTATCTCAGTCATACATGGAAAAGTGGCTGGTTGGTTGTAGCCACTTGCCTTCTGACTTTCCTAACTTTGTGCGTTTCCAGCAGCCTGCCGACCCTAAATCTCCTGATTACGGCTGAGCTGCTGCCGGATGTGTGTACTGTCAACAGTAGTTTCTAGTCCCTGCTCGTAGAACTGCAGTGTGCACTGGTCAAGTTCACCTAATAAAAACTGATCTTGATAATGGACAGCGAGTACCACTGACACTAATCACGGAGATGTTAATGCCACAGTTTCAACAAGTTAATTCACACTGGAAGCACAGTGCTCACAGTAACACTGTGTTTCAAAATACACAGCTGCTGAAATGATGAGAACTCCCCGCCCTCCCATCCCCCCAAAACACAATATAAAACAAATTGTTTCTAACAGCAAATCCTGGCTGTTCAACAGAGAGGATTATTTCTATAAATATAGTATTTTGATACCATTTGAGCATTTAGAAAAGTGCGATTTTTCTAATAGATTTGTTTATGTTTGAAGTGCAAAGCAGCCTGCTGTGCTTTTACGTCTCCTTAGCCATGAATTCTACTTTCTGACACTCCCCCGACACACATCTTTAAAGGCGCATGTGGACACAGCAGTTCGGGGGACCCACGTGAGCCTTCTTGTAGAAGGCACGTGGCTGTAAGTCTCAATGGGTGCGGATGGTTTTAAACTGACCACTATTGCTCAAGGGGTGCTTCTGATGGAGCTTGTCATGCTGTCAAGATACTATGCTCTGTAAAAACTCTGCGTACATCTTGATGAGACTAGTGAAAGCAGGGTTCGCCGCATACTGGCAGTGCGGGGCACAGACACACAGCTACCATCAGGCATTGCCCTGAAGACCTGGAGCAGTGACAGACGTGCTAGCTGACCCCTCGAGGTGGGCGAGCAGTGCCCAGTGCAGAACACAGCGAGGAGGGGGCTGCTTTTCCCGGGAGCAGCAGCAAGTGGATGCCCGAGGGTGGGGGGAGGTGGGTGATGTGAAGATCAGGGAGAAGGGGTGCCTCTTGACCTAACATTTCTCATGACACTTGGTGGCATGTGCCTTCCCTAGTATAAGGCCACAGTGCTTGCTCAGGAGCTGAGGACCCACCCACGTGATAGTGACTGCAAAGGATGCTGCCGCCAGCTGCAGGCATTGCCTCCCAGACAGGGAAGGGTGCAGAGGGGCTGGGCTGGAGAGACCAGGGATATGGGGTGTGTGTGCGCGTGTGTGTGCTGTGAGCACATCTGTGCGTGCATGTGCGTGTGTGCAATGGCAGGTGTGGGGTGTGGAGTGATGGATAATCCAGACTCTGAAGGGGTGGTATTCTAGTCTGCAAAGGAAAATTAATAAAATCCCAAATCACATTTGTAGTCATTCTTTTGGTAACATTTTAAAAAGGACTTTGTTAGAAACTGTAGGTAAAAATTTGATGTAGGTTATATCCTGCAAAGATGTAAATGTATATGTATGTATGCATGTACACACATACACATATTTTAAAGCAATGCCTTCCCAAACAGTTTCAACATGTCCTTGGCAGGTCTTTGGTAAGCACTCCCAGACACCGACTGCAGACGGGATGCAGTGGACAGCATGGAGCAGGGAGCAGACGGGATGGAGTGGGGAGGACGGGATGACGCGGCCGCAGTGCTGCTGTTCCACCTCTTCTGGACCTTCCAAGACGCTTCAGCGAGGACTCACGGAGACTTTCTGAAAGATGACTAGTTTCCGAAGCACTTCCTCTTTAGGGCTCCTGCTCTCTTCTGTTCATCTGAACAAAGACACACAGAAGGTCCAGTTACCGATGACAAGGGGCTGTTGTCATTCCCGACGTACACACACCCCAGTTCTGTACACGTTATACAGTGGCACTTCATGGGGGTCCCAGTGCGTCCAGCAGTCCTTACTGCACACAGTGAGTGACGAATGCCCTGTCTCTGCCTTGCCACCTATGAGACGGCTCTGGGCTGCGCACCTGCTATCTCTCTGTGAGGTCCAGGCTGTGCGAGCCCTTTGACGCCATGGCTGTGAAAGGGTCTCCCAGAGGGGCAGGACCAGATGGGGGGACAGGAGGCTGGGGTGGCCTTCTTGATGGCAACCGATACAAAGAATCATTGGTCTCCTTCTTCCAGTTATCATCCAGTGTCCAGTTTGGGCCGGAGTGTGAGCCTGGACAGCCAGCTGACCTGGACTTCTGCTTCACACCCAAGTCCTCGTCCTCCTCAAAGGTCACCCATCCTTTAGGGTTGCTGCTTGTACCCCAAAACTGGCTCTGCACATCAAAACTGTCCTCAAAGCCATCAAGGGACGATGAAGGCTGGCTTCTGCTAGGGCCAAGGAACTGCAGGGAAGCGGGAGGGCTGCCAGCCATAGGCCCTTCCTGGCAGGGCCACGAAACCACCTCTGATTCTTGAGAATCGGCTCTGAATGGGTTTCCAGGAGCAGCAGTCCTGTCAGTGAAAGGGTTTGTGCTGGTCGAGCTGGTGACAAATGGGTTTGGAGACCTGCATGTGTTTTCCTGGGATTGACTCTGCACCGAGACTGGAGGCATGGTCAGCATGCAAGTGACACAGCTCGGCGTCTCCACGGTCCTCTGTGCCGTGGGAGGCAACGGAAGCAGCCCCTTGGGGTCTGGGGTGGGAGCACGTGACGTGTGAACAGATAATGAAGCCTTTGATACAAGCAGGTTAAAGGAGAGATCTTCAAACGGGTCACTCTTGAATGGTGACTCTCGTCTGGCATCAGAGATTCCATTTATTTTCACCTGGAAGAGACAGAAGGTCTGATCATCAGTCTGCACTGACTGCTCCTGTTTCCAACCCTTCCTGTCTCTGTGGCCCTTCATTTGAGTGGCAAGGACACAAATTTAGGAACACAAAGCAGTTCTGTGTCCTTTGCTAAATGGCTTAAGCAAGATGGCAGAGCTTGAGTTTTCCTCCTTCAAAACTCCTTATTAAGTCAACCTTTTTTACTCAGTACACTAGATGCCACAGAAATTAAACAGAACTTATTTCATGCAAGTATTCAAATGTTAAGATGGAGACCTGCGCAGAATTTACAAATGATTTCTGTCCCCTGCGGTCCTATCCCAGTCTGGCCCAAACTTCAGAAACCCAAACTCAGAACTCAGTCTAAATGTATCCACTTCCAACACCCCTCTGTGATGATGTGGTTTCATTGTTCTTGTAACTACATTTTCATTTAAAATTCATGTTGCTACGGAAAGTCCATTTAACAGACGAGAATCTGATTTTACGAGCGATTTCTATCCTAAGCTGAAGACGATATGACCTTTCCTTTTGTACTTGGAAAAATCATTGTTCAAAGAGTTCTTTGCCTTTTAATAATGTAAATTTTCCTTTTCCGAATAAACTCTGTAACTTATGTGACAACTGACCTGCCTCCCTTTGTACAAATGTGTCACAGCAGAGCAACTGATCACTAACCCAGAGACATAGACAAAGATAGACACTTAAAGCCAGGAGGGAAGCCCCATTTCCTGTTTGGTACAGTCTCAGACTCAAAGGAAGCCGTGCCCAGAGCAGTGCCCTGCCCTTCTGGGGTGACAGCCCTCACAGCTACTGATGGAAGAGTGTCCTCAACTGCTTCAGCCACAGAAAGCTCATGCTGCCCCAAAGTGCCTCTCATGCCTGTGTCATGGAGAAGCCAGCGGGAGCTGAGCAAGGCTATGGGACTGAGCAAGTCCGCCTGTCCTCACGGGAAACCAAATTTGCATCCTGGCCACACGAGCTCACCAGGCACTGCAAGATTAATTTAAAGAACCCTCAAATCCCAAAACAACCTCTACGTAATTGTTCTAAATGGAGAGATGACTTGGGCATTTATGCCAGCTTCAAGGGAGAGGAAAACATCAGGGTCAGAAAGACTGGAGGGTGGGGTGCACTCCACCCAAAGTGGGGTTCCCATCTTCCCTCCAAGAACAGCAGGCTTCCCTAAGAAAGCCAACTAAGAGAGCTGTTAAAGAAAAACGACTATATTTTCATGACATATGTTGACATGTCCTGGCACACTACAGAACCCCCCGTGGGCAGCAGGCGGGCACACGGGTGCTGGGCACACATGCCCTCAGGCGGGGATCCTGGGGAGTGAGGGACTTTCATGTCGCTGGCTTCCTTCGACTGTTTTAGAACATACTTGATAATTAAATGAACAAGCAAGTATTTCTTCAAACAAATTTAGCAGAGTAATAAGTCTGTGCAGAATACAAGAGAAACACCTCAGGATTGAAAACGATGTTGTAAGTGTATCAAAGACAAGCTGAATGATAGATGGAACTACACTTCAGGCACAGATTCAGCACAGATACAGTAAAACCGCAGTGGACTACGTTAGCAATAATCTCTGGACTGTTTATGCCTAAGAAAATACAACGGGAACACTGATCAGAACTGAGCCCCAACTCTCCCACAGCAGATGGAGGGGTTCGGATGCACACGTAACAGGAAAGAAGAATTTCATGTTTTGCACAGCTTGGTCAGTCCTAGCCAAAGAGATGCCACATGTTTAAATAGCTTGACTTTCATGTGGAAGAAAATAGTTTTATTTCAAAATCAGTTAAAGTGATTTGGTAGATGTGGGGTCTCTCTGCCCAGTCGGCTTGAGATGACAACAAAAGCCACAGGGCCACTGCCCACAGCAGAGCTCATGTGACGTCTACATAGGATCTGTGATGATGTGACATTAATCAGAGTCTATCTTTATTTAGTCTTAGTATTTTTTACTCTTTGTACTTTAGTAACAAAAAAACAGACATTAAAACCAATCATATTTTTTCCAAGAAAGGTGTTGGAAGGATCTTCAAATAACCCTGCTGTGATACTGACTTTCACCTTTCTAAATCATCAAGTCTATCTTACTAAAAAGAATCTTGCCAGTAAAACTACTCAGAAAAAAAAATCCCATAAGAAACCTGAGAAAAATGATTGAATTTTACGTTTATGCAATTATGTCATTTAATGATGATGTCAGCATGAAAACGGAGAAGCCTGCTGGTCCTGCCAGATGGGCTTCTGGGCACCCGACACCTGCCTCCTTGAAGACACACGTTTTAGTCTTGTTAATTTCCATTTTTTAAAAAAAGGCAAAAAAAAAAAATGGTAAGGGATTACATACTAGAACTAAGAAGCACGCTTTATGTGTGATAATGCAGGTGAGTAATGGGATGGGTGGGTTCACAGATGGGTGACTTTAGATGTATGAAGCCAAAGGTTCGCACATCTAAGAGGCCAGGGCAGGTGGAAGCACAGAGGAGAAGGAGAAGATCAGATACCTGTTACCCTGATGGTTGCTCCTGCTTCGAGAAAAAAGAACAGAGAAATCAAAGGAAAAAGTTAGGACATCCCCCGACCAAGCAGCAACCCTAAGAGCACCCGCCACCTTCGGCTCTGTGTCCCATGCCAAGTCTGAGGGTGGTGACACTGAGTCCAAGGGCAGTGACAGCGGCAGGTCACAGCATTAGTTTAAGCAACAGCTCCACCTCCTTGGAATCATTTTGAACACAAATTTATCACTGAATTAGAGCCCAGACTTAAATCTTGCCTGAGGCTGATTACTAACCATTGTAAAGTTTTGTTATTCTAAATAGACTTTTGGAATTCTAAAATATTTTAAACCACTTAGACTAGCAGCCTGTGGACCTGCACCTGCCACCCTTAGCGAAAGCATACCAAAGGGCGTCACCCTGCAGAAGCAGTTGCCCACCGAAGATCCCCCTTCATTGCCCGGCCACAATCCAGACTTGTTCCCCTTGACACAACAGTCTAATGGGTAACATCGTCATTAACTTACCTCACAATCTAAGCAAGCTAGGAAACCAGATTCCACTTTTGTTGTTTAGAACAAATCCACCATAATCTTTCTGTAACACAGCACGCTCGAGAGACAAGGAGCCCTGGCAGCACGCGTGGTCAGTAAGGGTTCGGCTGCTACCCAGAGGTCCGTGGTTCAAACCTGCTCACTGCTCGGTGGGAGACAGATGTGGGGAGACACGTGGAGAGGCGCGGCCGCCTGCTTCCGTGAGGGTCCCAGCCCAGGGACACTCGGGGCAGCTCTCCTCTGCCCTTCAGTGCCAGGCGCTGTGGATTTGAATCAACTAGAGGGCAACAGTTTGCGGTTTTTTTTTTTTATCCTCAAGAAACAGTTTGACCACATTTTGTCAAATACCAAGAGATTCTCTTATTTTTAATGGGAAAATGTACTTGGGCAACTTAGAGAGACACATTCCGAAATACACGCATTTTGGGGTGTCCTTGCCTATTGAAGCACGTATCACCAGACTCTGAACTAACATTTCCTGGTGGCCTCCGGGTGCTGTCCCTGGGACAGGGAGGAGTGGGTTCCCGCCACGTGGGGCAGGACCGCTGTGCCCTCTGCACGCCATGCCAGGCTGCTCGGCCTTCCACGTGGCCCCTCTCAGATAGCTCCCCCTTCTCGGACTGAGCTCTGCCCCTGCCCTTCCTGCCGCCTTTCCCATGGCTGGATCTGAGCTGATCGTCAGACGACTAAGGTGACGGAACCAAGCAGGCTAAGTGAGGCATTTCTGTCTGCTGTCAAGAATAGGTGACGTGTTACATAATGATGCATTAGATTAAAAAAAAGAATCTTTCCCATACAGAATTACAGTTAAAGGATGGTCACACAATATTTAGGTGACTAAGATGTTGGAAGCCAGGCAAGTAAGTGAGGCATTTCTATATGCTGTCAAGAATATGAAACACGCTAGTGATTCACTAGATTAAAAAAAAAAATCTTTCCCATACACAATCACAGTATCAAAGGACACTGAAATACAAAGTACACCGAAAACCCCAAGCCCATTGCCGTCAAGCTGATTCCGACTCATAGTGACCCCACAGGATGGAGAAGAACCACAGGAGCGCCGGGCAGACTTGAACTGCTGACCTTTTGGCTAGCAGCTGTGGTACTAACCACCACGCACCCAGGGCTTACAAACAGTACATGGCATAGTTTAAAGAAAACATTCTACGTTCGACTGTGGGGAGTAGCATCTGGGGTCTTAAAAGCCTGCAAGGGGCTGTCTCAGATACACACACTGGTCCCACAGAGGCCGGAGTGAGGGAGAAAGAAGAAAACCAAAGAAATGAGCAAAAGATGACCCTGAAGACTAATGCCCCCCAACCACCACGGGACTGAGTCCAACTCAGCTAGATGATGCCAGGCCACCCCCAGTGACGCTCCAACAGCCAGGCCACCCCCACTGACGCTCTGACAGGGTCTACACAGAGCAGGAAGGAGAACGAAATACAAATTTACACACACACAAAAAGAAATGCAGGCTTGCTGGTCTGACAGAGTATGTTCCCCAGACACCCTTTTAGCTCAGGACTGAGGTCACCCCTGAGGCTCACCCTTTGGCCACAGATGAGGCAGGTCTAGAGGCCCAGCAGTAACACAAAGGATGTTTCCTGTTCAGCCACGTCCATGAGACTACATGGGCTCGCTCCCTGGCCTATTAACAAAGACTTGACGGCAGGCAGGGACAGGAAAACGGGACAAAAGGACAAGGGAATAGAGCAGGGAGCGGTGTGACACAGCACAGGGCCCGCACCACCGTCAGAAGACAATTCGTGTCTTCACCGTTTAATGAGGAACACACAGGCTCCAGAAACTTTTCCCAAAGCACAAAACAGTCAGAATGACAACAATGGGAAGGCAGGCCAGGCAGGGTGGGTTCGCATGCTTTAAGCAAGTCAGCGTGTTGGTATGGGGCAGAAACCATTAGAATTTTAAGTGTTCCATTCTAACACTATTTCATGTCATTATGAAACTATCAAGTTTTTTCAGAATTTAAAATCTCACTCAATGTTTAACTTACAGCTACTTTTGAGATTTCTGAAGTTTTTATCTTTTTTGGAATAAGTGCCTTTCTTTTTTAAACCAGGGTTATTACCTTTTTTTACTGCAGTAAGTACATGTGCTCCCCAGGCACAGTGTCCGTCCACACGGGCAGCCCCGGTTTACGGTGGCAGGCTCTGTCCCAAGCACCCACTGCAAGTCTACGCTGATGTCAGCTGGACGTACCATTTTTTCTCTAAGTTTTCACTATTATTGCCTTTTATCGTGGGTATCTTTATAAATCCCATGTCTACGTGTCTCTGGGGTTGGAAACATGACGCACACGCTTCCAGACACGTTTTAACACTGTACAGAGTATGTGTCACTAACTTAAGGCAGACAGAGAGGGAACGCAGCTGCGCACATGGTCCCTGCCATGGTTCTTACCACGCGTAATCACTGTCATCAGTGACAATTTTCCCTTCATTCCTTTTTTGAAAGGAAGTATTTATGTATCATGTTTTAAGGGAAAGTTTACAAGCTAAGCCGATCTGCCACATAAGCCCCCGCGCACACACCCCGCCACACAGCTCTAGCTGCTCTCCCCACCCTGTGACGGCTCCTCCTTCCCACCCTGCACGTCCCAGCTTCGGGCAACCAGCACCCCCAGCCCACGCCCCAAATCTGGCCCCCGGACAGGCGCTGCTCCAACAGGCTCCTGCATCCATTAAGCCCACAAGCGCAATCTGTAGCAGCACCACTCTGTGCCTTACAGCCCAGCCCAGTCCTTGGTGACTTGGCTTCAGTGCTGTTCTCAGCTCTGGGCCAGCAGAGGGTCTGGGGGCCACGTCCTCAGGGGACCCTCCAGGATGCCAGACCATCAGGTCTAGTCTTTTAGTGGAATTCTATATCACCACCCTGAATAAATGTCCTTCTTATATTTCAAAAACCTCACGGAAGGAGGTCTAGATGAAAAGCTCCCCAAGCCCCCCACACTGCGGACTGGCGCTCTCTGAGGGAAACTCTCCTGCAGCATTTGCGATCTTCACAAACACGGTCTACACGCAGCTAGGACCCCCATGTTGTGGGAGAGAAAAGCAGGCCTGTGTGTATCATTTTCAGAGGAATTTTATGTCAATGACTGAGGAAGACAGAAAACATGAAGGCAAACACATCGTCCTTTTTGATTAATGTAACGTCACAAGAATCCAGAGTACACTACCAGGCCACATACAAAGCACATGCGGTCTGCCTCTGAATCACTGTGCTCACTTCAGTGGAAACCAAGGACCAAAACAAGGACAAATGAGGTAAGAAAGTGAGCCCCGTCAGTCAACAGGACATCTGCCCGGCACCTCAGGGCTCTGGAGACGAGGCGCCTACGGGTGCGCTCACGCCCGCCTGGGGAGACCTCACCCAGTGCAGGGTCTTCGGAACTACAGCTGCACCTTTACTGTGGTGCGGTGGTTAAAGAGCTATGTCTGCTCATCCAAAGGTCAGCGGTTCGAATCCACCAGACGCTCCTTGGAAACCCCACGGGGCAATTCTACCTTGCCCTACAGGGTCGCTATGAGGAGGAAATGACTCAGCAGCAGAGGGTTTGCCAGGCACTGGATGCTCCCTTTCTGCCCTGAAATTGTAGCACAATCCTCAGCTTTTTGCCCTCCAGGTACTTTTAAAAGATACAAAGCATATGTCACAAGACAGTAGAATGACAGGTTCCTGACCCACTGCAGGCAGCAGGGCAGGAAGAGAAGGACCGTTCCCGCATTCTCGAGGATCTCCAGCGCCCTAGACTCCTGAACCAGAGGATGTGGGTGCCTGTCTGGCCCCACCCGAGCTGGAGTCCGCTCTGGTCTCCCTGGCACACATCCCTCTTCCGCGTTCATAAACGCGGCCAATAGTTTCATGAGTCAGTGTAGATTGCCCTATGGTCATTTATGGTTAGAGAATGTTTGTTTAAAAAGTCCTGTTTACTTAATGTCTGTCTTTCCCTAGACAAAAACTAAGCTAGGACAGTGTTAACTTCTGCCCACTAGCTGGACACGCTCAGATGTCTGTAAGGATAAAAGCCTAGTATAACCTATACACACACATAAGGAAGACCACCAAGGGGTAATATTTCTGCGTTTCAGATCTTCAAGGGTTTAAAAGCAGACTCAAAATTTCACACATTTCTTTGGCCTTGATGTTTAAACTTCAGGGTAATATATGAGGTTAGATGACAAAAAATGTGCTCCATAAACATAAATTTCCTGTTAACAAATTGACTGAAATGTGTATGTAACAGTGCTAGTAACCCAGCACAGAACCAAGAATCAAATAACTTCATTTGAATGATTCTTCCTGCTCTACAATAACTGAAGCCACCGACACACAATGGCTTTTCCACACACGACAGCTCTGGCAGGACGAGGACCCTGGGATCTCAGGACTCCCACCCCCCAAAGGCAGTGGCACCATCTTCCCAGAGACACCAGGGGGTCCCTACTGTCCCGACAGGTAGCCCCGGCAGCCCATCGCACTCCAGACTGTCCAGAGAGGTCAGAGGTCTGACCCCACCAGCAGCCCCTGTAGAAGGACATGGCGCTGCGCCCCCAAGGAGGGTCACAGCCCTGGGACCCCGTGGGGTCGCTAGGAGCTGGAAGGGACTGAATGGCAGTGGGCTGGTTTATCACTCCAGTGGCTGTTACTTGGCTGAACGGGCGTCCTGGTGTAAGCCCAGACCACCTCAACCGGCCCACCCGTGACGGCAGGTATGTGAGATCAGTGAGGGACCCCGGGGGGCAGCGCCGACACAGGAGGAACTACCGCAGGGGTCAGGGAAGCCTAAGGACCACTCTGTGTCCACGGAAACCAAACGACACGGCCACTGGCTGGCAGGCTCACCTGGGCCACCTGTCTCTCCAGGAAGTTAGAGCCAAGCCTAATTTATTAGTTTTGTGCAATAAAAAAATAAATGTGCGCCGTCCATCCCAATTTATTAACAATCCAAAGTACATTTATTCACGTGACCAAAAAAAAAAAAATCACAAACGCTTTAAAACTTTAATATGGGAAAAGAGCCTGAGAACCAACCAAAAATGCCCCCAAACTGCAGATTTAGGTTCCCTGTGAGAGCCCCTGACCTAAGCAGCAGATTAAATCCATTAATAAATAAAATCCCCGAATAACCAAACCACATGTTTATTCTGAGACTAGTTTGTGGGGTCACATGACGCTCATCAGTTGGAGTCACACCTCCAGAGGTGTCAGCACCAGAAGACAAAACCAGACAGAACTAGAGCGCCCACTTGTTCTCAGAGAACACTGACCATCAGAAGGAGCATGTCTGAGGACTGCCACCCCACAGTGGGGACGACACTGCGCTCCACAGAGGACTCACCTGCTGCTGTGCAGGAGACTCGGAAGGCAAGCTGTGGGCCGACCTGCTCCGAGGCGGCGGCTGGGGGCGCGTCTCCAGAGCCGGTGGGGGGGCAGGCTGAGGCAGAGGCGCCACGACGGGGACCAGGGGCTCTGGCATCTTCTGCAGAGGCGGGGGCAGCTGCCCGGACGGGGCGGGCTGGGGCCTCAGGGGCTCAGGAAGGTGAGCGGAACCTAAAGAAACATCACTGTCAGATGTTATCTAGAAAATCAGGAGGACACTCTGGTCTCTTTTTCCAGCAAACAGCCTCATTTCGGGTGGCAACGAGAAGGAAGGCCAGCTGTGGGGTCTGGCTGTGGAAGGCAGGAGACGACTGCAAGGGAAAGAAGCGAGGGGAGCACAGCAGACGGGTGTCCCGCAGGGTCTACCTTTGGGGGCCTCGGATGGCTTGCTTTGGCTTTCGGGGGCTGGCCTGGCAGCAGACGCCCGGGCATGGCTCTGCGGGGCGCTGATAACTCCAGCCCGGGGCGGCACTGTCTGCAGATGAGAAACACAATATTTGAGACCCTTCGGCAGGTAAGATTCTGTGACAACATCAGCTTTGGCATCCCATTTAATCTCTTGTCTGGGATTATTCCCTGTCTCATCACTTTTCTTGCTCTTGGTAACTACATACCTTTAAATCACCCCTTTTATTTTTAAGCTACCATGAATTAGCTTACTACGTGCCAGGCACTGTGCTAGGCAGTGTACAGGCATTCTCCTTTAGCCTCCAAAATCTAAGAGGCAGGTATTGTTTTATCCCTCTTATTCTAAAGATGAGGAAATGCATACAACCTGCCCAAGGCCACAGAGAGAGAACATGGAGCTAGGACCCAAACCTAGGTCTAAGGCAGAGCGCTTGTGCTAATGGCTGAGGGACGCTGCCCTGATGAGAGGGACCAGGAAGAGGGGACAGTTCACGACAACGCAGGGCAACATGGAGTCTGAGCAACCATGAGGCTCACTGCCAACCGCATCCTCTACTTGTTTTCTGTTTGTACCAGACATAGAAGCCAAGCTCTGGAACCACTCACTCACTACTTTCAAACACTGGAGCACGTGCGGCCGAGAGACTCATGTCTTGCTTCCTCACACGTCCTGAAGGCTCTGAGCTCCCAGCTCTCAGGTGGAGCCCAGATCAGTAGGACTGGAACCTCACAGAAGCCTGGCGCTCCCCTGTCCATAAAGGGTCAGCACACGGACTCCATCAGAATAGCTTTTCCTGAAATCTAACCAGACCCTTCTCACTGAAGGAAGAGCTCAATCCTCATTAGTCACTTGGATCATGGGACACAAGCTGCCCACGTCTATCATCTCCTCCGTCACGCAGACATTCACAGCTGATTCTCTGGTGACCATGATTATCTCAGTGGGACACCGTTGTCTAAATACTGAATTCTGTTTAGTTCACTTTGCAGAGTAAGTTAAGACAATGCTACAGTTGGCAGGTACCTTACAGGCTATCTGCTGCAATTCCCTCATCACAGATCTGAGGAGACTGGGGCCTTGGAAGAAGTCACATGATTTCTCCAAGCTAACAAACCAACCATGCCAGGTTTGGGCCTGGGGCCCGGATCCCTGGGCTCCCACCTACCGGTCTGGCTGCACTGTATCCTGCGGGCACCGGGCCTGAGGGTCCTCCCTGAGGTGAAGGCTGGCTGCGTCCTGGAACAAAGATATCAAATTTTATTTTAAGATAAAATAAAAAGTCAAATCTGACAGAAACCATGTACTTATAGTCCAAGGTTCATGGTCCAGCTCTAATATTACGGAGCTAAGTTCAAAAGTTTTTACCTATATTGTCTTTCCGTGTCACTCCAGGGCTTTTGGGTGCTTTGACGCAGGAAGGAAAAAAAAAATTCGTCATAAACAGAGTAACACTGCATAACATCGTTTAGTGGCTCTGTTCCAGCACCACCAAAAATGGGAGTGTGAGGCAGTAAGGGGACAGAGGAGCTTCGCTGGATAAGATGGGTGGCCCCGCCGTCACCCATCCTAAGTGGACAGCCCCAAGGGCAGGACACTGAGGAGGCTGAGAGTCTCTTAGCAGAGGCAGCATTAGCCCTCAGACCGCTATCTCACTCACAGGGTCACTGTAAGTTGATTTTCCCAACTGAGTTCTCGCCTGTGAACCCTGAAACCATAGTAGCGTGTGCTCATGGCCACGGACCATGTGAATGGTCACAACATATGTGATTGCTCACAGGCACACTCCTGTTTCTCAAACACTGGCTGATGGATTGCTCCTGAGCAGCAAACAGATGGCACTTTCCAAGTTCCCCTTGAGGCCCTGCAGCACACTCCTTAGGGCCCCACACCCTAGCCGTCATCACCACACTAGCATTACAAGGACACCTTGGTGGTGTAGGGCCCCACACCCTAGCCATCATCACCACGCTAATATTACCGGGACACCCATGGCCCACCAGGCGCTCCCTGGAAACTCTGTGGAGCAGTCCTAACCGACTCCCATAGGGTCACTCTAAGTTGGGAGTGACTCAATGACAGTGGGTTTGGTTTTGGTTTTAACCTTACAGAGATCTTCTGGATTTCTCTAGCAAATCCTATAACTAAGGAATGAGACACGCACACATTATTCCTGACGTCACTGCCTTAGGGAAGGCAATGCTGACACATGAAAAGGAAGCCAGAGGATGACACAAGTCACTTTGGGGTCAAAAGGAGGAGGGGGGCCGATCAAAGGCGGCCCTGGAGGGTCAGCTTCCTCTCTGAAAACCAATTCCAGCACAGCTGTGGCATGACCGTATCAGCCCTTTACTGACTGTCCAGCGAAGGACGCGCCTCCCACCTGCGTGCTCTGCCACACGCACACACCAATGTCATCACCAAGTGCTAGAGCCTTGGATCTGACTAGTTAGATGATAATAACTCATTTTTAAAACTCTGGGTTTAATAGAGTACAGTTCTAGACATCTGACTTAATTTGAAAAGATATTTGAACACCTTCTTCAAATAAAATAGTACAGTAATTTCACATTCTACTCAAGTGTCCCAAACAAACATCCGTGAGAGACTACATACAACACAGAAGAAGAGAAAGAAAAAGTACAAGGTTACAAAGTACATGAGGAGGGACTGGGTCAGTATACAGCTGGACTAGGAAAGATTCAGAATGCCTTAAAGCAATGGATGGTATGTCGTCTAGAAATAACACAAGAGATCACTCTCTGAGCCCTCCCCACTCTCCTGGCTGTCCCAGGATTGGGACTAGGGGCTGTGGACTGTCCAGGGTCTGCAGAGCAGAATGAAAGGCAGGTGCAAAACATTTGCATCCAACTTACTGTTACCTACAGGGTTCTTAGCTCCTTAAATTTCTTCAGAGACAAGCCACACAAGCCACCATGGTTGTCCATGCCTAGTGTAAACTTGAGTCCTCCCTGGCCTCCAACTGAAAGGGGGTGGTCCTTTTCTTTTATTGTGGAGTAACTCACAGTGGGGAATTTAAAAATCCCCTCAGGGAGAGAGCAGTGGAAGCTGCATGTGGGTCAGCATGCTAATTTATATGAGAATGTACATTTTCGTTCAATCATCATCATCATCATCATAAAAAATCCCCTCAGGGAACATCTTGTTTTATGATCATCTCATTTCTTATATTCAGAGTTAGAGATTACTAAAAGCTCCCACCTGCCACAGTCCACAAACACCCCAAGAGTGAAGCTTGAGTTGCATTTCTAATTTCTAAGAAGTGATATTACATAAAAACCGCAGAAGTCAGTTCTTTAGGAATTGTAAAAGAAAAAGAAATTTAAAACAGCTCTGAAAACACTGTAATGATTTCACCAAGTGGGCTGACTTCACTGCAGGAGGTGCGGGGTACTGGCTAAGACGGAATGTGTTGCAAATCCTACCTGTCAAAGAACTACGCATAGAGACAATTTAAAAAATAAATCAAACTGGGTTTCTAAGTCGGTCACTGGGTTGCTAATATAACCTTCCAAAAATTCTTTTAAAACTTATTTTCAAAGAGGTTGTCTTCCTAATTAAAGGAGAAGATAAACACAATATATCATCAAAATGAACTAAGCAGGATTTTGAACCAGGTAAAAAGAACATTTTCTGTAAGTCAATGGAAAAGTTATTCCCTGGCAGTACTGTGCAGATGCTGCAGTCCTGAAATAACTTGGTGACTCCTGTCACACAGAGTCAGTAGGGGCTGCACAGCTACAAGGCCCATCTGTACCACTACTGGGACTTGGCCATGACCTCATCAGGCAGCAAGCACAGACAGACATCAACTACACACATGAGGGCACACAGACACGTACATGTGCACACATGCGCGCACACACGCACCGTGGGCCTCAGGGTCATGACACCGGATTCGTACACGCTCCTGTGCTGAACTCACGCCAGCTTTTCCTGAGAGCCAGATTAAACAAGCATGGTCCATGTGTACCTCCAACTGAGCTGCCTGGGTTTTTGTGAGTTTAAAAGTAATTTTAGCCCAAGCTAACACTTTAAATAAACAATGATGCTCTCAATATTCAAAGGCATCTTAGGGAAAAACAGAAATAGTATAACTCTTAAAGAAACAAGCCACCGGTCACACGACAAGTCACAAAGAAGCCCAGCCAAGTGGAAGCACGGCTGCAGACGGTCACTCTAACTCTCAATAATGTTTCCAGGAAATCGCACAATCCACGAGCTGCTAAAAAAAGGAGGCGCTGGAGTTGGCAGACCAGATGCTCCAGAAACTTTCTGTGACCACTCTGCTCAAACCCCTTTAGAGCCCAACATGACTTTGGGACTTAAATACTTACAAACAGAATGTTGTCATCTAACAAGAAAAACTGGTCTGATGACGTATGGGACTTAGGGGAGGAGCTCACTATGTCTGCCTGTGAGACACAAGCCCTCGGTCTAACCCTATTCACTAAGGACACCACGCTCAGTTCAACCCCACACTCCAACCTTTCCCTGACATGAGGATAAAGCAGGTCTGGAGCTGTTTTAACCAGGAGTCAAACCTCATTCATTCTGACTCCACCACACAGGCCTCAGGCGGACCCCATTCTGACTCCGCCACACAGGCCTCACACAGACTGCAGCTACAGGGCCAACTCCAAAGCATGAATGAACCACGACCCGCATTACAGAACGAAGACAAAGGTTACCTCCAAATTCTTTCCTAGCAGGTGCAGGACTCCTAGCTCCTTGGAGTTCACAAGAAAACACGCAGCAAGAAGGAAATGACATTAAATACAGAAGTGAGAGGCCCAAGAGTTACTGCAGCATTCATTATTTCAAACATCACAACAGGAAGTATAAACTAGCATTCAGGTATTATTAAAATGATAACTTTTTAATGCTTATACTTCTAATAATTTAAGTAACAAGACTACACTTATTTGAAAACATTTAAATGAATATGTAAAACAATTCACATTAAGAATACTTAACGCTTTTCAGTTCTAATTATAAATGTTATAGAAATTAGTAAACTAGTGATTTTGTGCTTAGAAAGCACAGAAGTGAAGATTTGGGGAGGGATGGAAAATTAAAACCTAGTTTTACTATAAGAATAACTCACACGCCTGACTACATCAAATAAGTAAAAACAAGCCCAGCATCTCATGTACACATGTGAGAGGCAGCTATGGAAACGTGTCAAGGAAATTGATAAAGCACCGTTTTACCTGTTGTATTGGACCTAGAGCCTGCGTGTTGTCAGGCTTAGAGACCGCACGTTTTGAGACCTAGAGCCCGTGCATTCTGTGAGGCCCAGGGCCCAGGTGTTCCGTGAGGCCCAGGGCCCAGGTGTTCCGTGAGGCCCAGGGCCCAGGTGTTCCGTCAGGCCCAGGGCCCAGGTGTTCCGTGAGGCCCAGGGCCCAGGTGTTCCGTGAGGCCCAGGGCCCAGGTGTTCCGTCAGGCCCAGGGCCCAGGTGTTCCGTCAGGCCCAGGGCCCAGGTGTTCCGTCAGGCCCAGGGCCCAGGTGTTCCGTCAGGCCCAGGGCCCAGGTGTTCCGTCAGGCCCAGGGCCCAGGTGTTCCGTCAGGCCCAGGGCCCAGGTGTTCCGTCAGGCCCAGGGCCCAGGTGTTCCGTCAGGCCCAGGGCCCAGGTGTTCCGTCAGGCCCAGGGCCCACGTGTTCTGTGAGGCCTAGGGCCCGCACATTCTGTGAGCCCTAGAGCTCATGTATTCTGTGAGGTCTACAGCCCACATGTCCTGTCAGGCCTAGAGCCTGCACGTTCTGCACAGAAAAGCAGAAGCAGCAGCAACAATATAAAAAAATCAAATCTAATGGCTACAGATGCAAAAGCCTACAAAGCACTTTTAAATAGGGTGGAGGAAAATTTTAATTCCAGCAGAGATGGACATGAGATGTCTGTTACCTGAAGGTGGAGGTGGCCTCTGTGGGGGAGCTGGGCGCGCAGGAGGGGCAATGGGGCGAGGAGGAGGTGGCCGTTTGGGCTCTAAGGCCTGGGAAGAATCCTTTTGCGGCAGCTGTGTTGCTGGCTGAGAGTCGACAGGAGAACCTAAAGTATTACATTTATAGTTAAGATGAGGCTCCCTGGGGTGCTGGCCGAGAGGCACACTAAACCCCATACCAAATCTGCTGTTGAGCTGACCCTGACTCCTAGTCACACTGAAGGTCAGAGGAGAACCGCCCACAGGGTTTCCAGGGAGCAGATGGTGGATTTGAACTGCAGACACTGTGATTAGCCATTACACTACCCAGGCTCCAGAAAGGTACAGTACTTCACACACGTGTAACGCATGTGTGTAACTTTTCCCATTTTGCTAATCTTCTAAATCAGTACCCAAAGTGTGAAGAAGTGATACACGTTTTCTGTACAGACAACAAGTGATTCCACCATGACAAAGTCCTCTGACACCATGCAACAAAGAGAACTCTAGGTTGTGTGGACCCAGGCCCCAGGTGCCAAAGGCTGCTTTACCCGGTGGCCCTTTCAAGATGCCACACAGCACTGCTGGTAGAGAAAGAAGGCAGAAAACGGGTCCCCCCTCTCTCTCTGCCTGATCATAGCCTGAGTTACGACTGAAGCCCGCCTTCCACGACCATGGAGACAGTGAGGAGCAGTTCTCCTCTAGGCTACAGCATCGCTCTGAGTTAGAACTGACTCCATGGCAACGAGCATTACCTTTTTAAGTCTTCTGGCTTAAGAGTAGAATGAAAAAATTAGGTTTACAGAATGGAAGACACCTTTGGAGATGCTGACTGTCGTGGCACAGAGACGGTAATTTAAGGTAACAACTGCCAGAGACAAATCTTTTAACTGTTGAGGAGAAATGACCAGAAAGTTCAACTAAAACCAACTTGCTTTGTCTCTCCTTTTTCCCTACTGTCACAGTGATGATGGAGAGATACACAGTGAAGTCCAAAGAGTCCATTTCAACAACAAGCAGCCACACCTACAAACCAGTACCGGCTGCCCTCGAGTCAACTCTGAGGCCTGACTTCTCAGGACTGTCAGAGTAGTATGACCTCTGTATGGTTTTCAGTGGCGAATTTTTAAAACACAACAGTCAGGCCTGCCTGCCTTCTGCAGCGCCTCTGGGCACACCTGAACTTCTATCCTCTGGGTAATCAGTGAGTACATGACTGTGTGTGCCATCCAGGGAATCCACAGAGAGTGCTGCTGCTGCTGTGTGTGCTGCTGCTGTTGTGTGCTGTTGTGTGCTGTGTGTGTGCTGTGCCCCTGGACCGACTCCAGCTCAGCAACTCCGTACCGGATCAATGCACCACCAGTACGTCACCTGGGAGAGCAAGGTCATGCACAACACCACCGGGTGAACTTCCTCGGAGAGCAAGAGTGGCCCCCAGGGTCCCCTGGGAGGTCCCCTTTACCGGAGTAGACCACCAGGCCTTCCTTCCTCCCATGGAGAGGCTGCTGGGTTCAAACCGCCAAGCTTCCAGTGGGCAGGAGAGTGCTGACTCAGCATACCACCAGGCCCCTTCCAGCTCAGCCCACATCAGTGACACTATGGCAACGAGCTCTCACCATGCTGCTGTTACCAGTGGCCACTGACCATCACAACAGAAAAGGTCGATTTTAAGAAACAGATACGTGTGACCACAGTGAAAATGGATCTGAATTCTTCCCTCTGCAGACCAGGATGCGGAGTTCCCTCTCCAGTGAGGGCTGAGCGTCTATACACTGCCTCCCCTACACACACAGAGGACACAAGGGAGGAAAGACGCCTCCTTTGGGGCGATTCGGTCACATCAGAGATCTGAGCAGGTGACTAAGAGAAAGGCACAGAGAACTTGAAAATATAATACACACTCTGTGAGCTCGGAGGCCCCGGGGTTCTGGACGGCGCGCGGCTTGGCCTCACGGGCGGGGGCGGGATAGGACCCTCTGCTATGGTGGGTGACTGGCAGGGACTGGTCCGCGGGGAGGAGCTCGGGGAGGCGCCCAAGCCGGAGCCCGACGACGGCTGGAGATGCTGCGGGAAGATCTCCTCCACCTCCGCGCTGTAGTCGTCCACGTCCCCTGGGAGAGCAAGGTCACCACCAGGTTAACGTCCTCAGAGATTTTTCTCCACAACCCAAGTTTTACAGGGTTAAACACACAGAACAAGCATGCAAGTATTATTACATTGCAAACACACATGGAGTAGGCATGTAGGCATACAAAAGCAAAGTTTGTGCATATGAAATAAGAATTAGTACAAATTGCCTTAGAAAAAGACGGTTAAATACAGCCTATTGGCTCAGAGCAGCAGCAGGATGCCAGTGGTGACCAACAGAAGCTGGGCGTTGGCCTTCCCGATCAGCCACCTCTTTGGTGACTCCGAGTTCCCTGCTGTCCCCCCAAACCTTTCTGCTGTGCTCTGTGGGACCCCTTCCACCTCTTCCTGGGTCTGGCTCATAGAGGGCCACCGCCACAAACCTTCCCTTGGTCTCCTCACTCCCGTCCTCTGAAGCCCCTTCACTCACACACGCCTACTGTGGCTCCACACTGCCCCTCTGTGAGGTTTCCTTGCCCCACATACCTCAGGGTTGGAGGGTGGGGTCAGGGTACCCCTGGTGTGCTAATTACAATCCAAAACATCAATCTCTAGCCTCCAACACAAAGGCAGTTTCTCTAAGGCTTATGCCACCTGCCATCAGGAATTTATATGACACTCTCCACCCACACGTGCCACTATGATTCCCAGCCTCTGTCCTGCTCAGGTAACTCTCCCATGGGCTCCCAAACACTTTTCACCGTTGAGTTGACATCCCTTTACCTGCCTGTCTACCTGCCTCTCAGACCCACCCGGCTGCCGAGCTCTGTGAGGACAGCTCTGCGCACTGCGTGTCACACGTCCAGCCCATGTCTGTCATGTAAACACGTGAGGAGGAAGGAGACGAACGCACGGCTCTGAAAACAGGAGACTCACCTGCCAAGTGCTCAACTCTTAGATGCAGCCTCTGCCAACCCAGTGTGCCATCTAATGCCCATCATTTTATAGAGTAAGGTGCATGGTGAGAGCCAGACAACCTGCCCCAAACTCCACACCAGAATTGGACACATTTACCTGAGCTGGTTCCGCTTTAGAGGCATGTGTTTCTGGTACTCTGTATATTTTTAAAATTACTTTGGAATGTTATCTTTTTTTTTTTTTTTGCAGTAACAATTCTGAATTCATTTCTGATGTCAGAACACCTACCTTGGGCTTTTCTTTTTCCCTTTTTTTGTGATTAAGTGAAAGGATACAATTCAAATCCACTCTGCATGTCTGCCTGTCTGCAGAGCCTTCTGCCCTCCTTGCCCCCCAGTGGCACACTCCTCCTTTTCATTCTGTATCTGTCATAGCCTCTTCAGCTCCTGTCCCCTCCTCTCCACCCTCTTCTCTCCCATCCTGGGCTTTTATTATTTTTTTTAATCTTAACTGAATTTAGTAAAGGTAAAGCAGGCCCTACTAACCCCAAGCTGAGCTGTCATCACACAGGAATGTAAGCTCA
Source organism: Heterohyrax brucei (assembly GCA_028571685.1). NCBI lineage: Eukaryota > Metazoa > Chordata > Mammalia > Hyracoidea > Procaviidae > Heterohyrax > Heterohyrax brucei. Next base: position 77,944,020 of record CM053148.1, on the reverse strand, counting down.
CAGCTGTGAGTGTGCACGTGTGTGAAGGGCAAACCTGCGACCGCACTGACGTTGTACATGAAAGCAAAACCAACATGACACAACACATGCCAGGCAGTGCTCCAACACGACACAACACAACACAGGACAGGCGGTGCTCCAACACGACAAAACACAGGACAGACGGTGCTCCAACACAACAACACAAGACAGGCGGTGCTCCAACACAACACAACACAGGACAGGACAGGCGGTGCTCCAACACGACACAACACAGGACAGGCGGTGCTCCAACATGACACAACACAGGCCAGGCAGAGCTCCAGGAAAGAGGCGAAGGATGAACCAGCACCCAGACGTCATGGGAGGAAAGGCCACTCATCTAGAACCACACAAGTGAACGTCCTGAGAGACAAACCTTCCATGTCAAAATCCGTAGTCACCTCTGCATCTTCGCCAAGCAGGGTCGAGCTGGTTGACAATGGCAGTGGGACACTCATTTTCTCTAAACGCATTTCTTCCTCCAAAGTTCTGATCCAGTCTGGACTTTTCAAGGTAATAGTTACGGTCCGACCCAGTAACTAGCAGAATAAAAAGAGAGATCAAGATTTACCAACATGAAATAAGACTACTCTGGAATCAAGCGGCTGCCTTAGTTGTCCCATGAAATGGGGTACAACTGAATTAGACACAGTTCCAAATAAATCTTTTAGACAAACTGCATTTATATACATATACGTGTAAATTGGTCTTTAAATGGCAGTTTGCAGTCCAAGTCACTTTCTCACACAAAAACCTGCAGACATGCTGTTCTGTCACTCTGGCTGCTGTCCCCAGCTCGTGACAGCACACTACCCCCACGCTCCGTTTCTCCCTTGTCCATTCTGTGCCCTCCTGTCCTCTAATGTCTGCTCACCTCACCTCCAGACGGGAGCCACCCCATCTCCGCTATCCACCCGAGCCAAGAGACATGCCTTCACGGGGGTCACCTTATAGGCACCCAGTTTGAACACCACTCCCAATTCTTCCCGTACGAGGCTTGTGGTTGGACAGTGACAAGGGCTGCTCAACCCGACAGATGTCATCCACGTCACTGAATTACACGTGTAAAAGCTGCTAAGATGGCATATGTTCTATTACGTGTATTTTTACCGCGTGCACGCACATACCCCAGAAGCATTCTGAAAGCCCAGGGTGCTGAATGAAAGTCTTCCCGGCTGTTAAGCTACCACAAAAGCTCACTCAGGAAACTCTATCTGAGCCACTCACTGCTGGGGATGTCGGGCTGGAACCTCAGCCTTCTGGCCCCGTGACCACATCCATAGACATTTAAGATCTAACAACATCCAGGAAAACCTGACAGATACGTCATTTCACAGAACTGTTCCCAGGGTGTCAGGGTAAGTGCTCCCGCCTCCCCCACAGTGGTGCTCTGAATCACAGGTCAGGCGTGCCTCCAGTGGCAAGTGCCTCTCCTTAAGGGACTGTTAGCCGCTGTGGGGATCCTGCTTCCTGCTTGTGAACGAGATGCCATGACCCAGGGACCCCTGTTCGCAGTAACACTGAGTACCCCGCCCCTGGTTCTCTCACAGAAAACCACTTTCTTCATCTGAGAGAAGTCTTCTCTCTTTTACAGATGAAACAGAATATTTTTTTCCAATTAAAAACTTAAACACCTGATACAATAAAAATCAAATGCACACACATTTTCTTAAAACTAAAAAAGCTAAACTCATTGCCTTTTCAGTTGATTCTGACTCCTACCAACCCTACAGGACAAGGAAGAACTGCCCCATAGGGTTTCCTAGGGGCAACAGGTGGAGTTGAACTGTCCACTTTTTGGTCAGTAGCTGACCTCTAACCACTGGGCTGCCAGGGTTCCGTTTTCTTCTTAGTCTGTATCACAAATTAGTGTGATATGGGGGGGAGGGGAACAAAATCACCCTAGGATAACTGGAAGCTTATCCTAAATTAAAAAATGTTCATCCCGAATTGCTCAAGCATGTCATCAGAGCTCTAACCTGTCTGAACTGAAATCTCATTTAGAAGAGTCTGCTACACCTCCGTGAAGGCACAGACACACCCCTCCTGAGGGTTCATGACCAAGAAATGCCACCTTACCTCCGTACCATTCAGGTTCAGAACATTCAAGGCAGAGCTGCCCTCCAAAAATGTAACCCACATTTTATCTTCTACGAACCTATGAGAAACAGAAAAGAAAGAAAATACAACATGTTAGACGTTGGGCGATGCCTCATTACTGAGGGCCTACAGGGCACTGTGAGTCGCAATAAGCTCGAGGCACTGGGTTTACAGGCCTGAGAAGGTCATGTAAAATGTGCGAACAAATAAAGGTGGAGCAGAAGGGCTGGTAGTAACCTGGAGAGAGCACTCCTCCTGCCCCCTCAAAAGCAAAGTCAAACTGCTTCAAATACTACCCTCATAAAACAGTCCGCAGAAGAGACGATCGATTGGCAGACTTCCACCTGCAATGCCTGGACGTCCAATTCCTCACTTCACCGTAGGGGACAAAGGGCCCAGAGCAGAAGGGATTTGTTCAAAGTGATTCTGCAAGGCCTCGTGGCCCCTAAGACAGGAAGATGCCAGGGGCAGCTGGCCCCAAGGAGCCACTTGTGGTCCTTGTCCCTGACCCCTGACAAGCCACTTATTCTCTTGGGACTTGGATGGCCCATGCTATGATTCTAAGCCAATAATCGCGAAACATGAAAGGCATGTTAGAACAAGCTCTGGGAGGATGGTTACTACTCAAGAATCCCAGCCACACAAAACAGCACAGGCCAGTGTGTCACATCGTCGGTCTTCCTGGGGACAATTTCAAGAGTCAGAGTACCCCAACTATACAAACTGAGTTCAGAAAGCTCCCAAGGTTCTTCAAAGATGACACAGGGGAAAACACATAAACACACACAGACACTTCAAGTAAGATTTAAAAGTATGAATTCTAGATAGTAGGAAGCAGAGGCAGAAAAATCCTTGAAGCAGCTGGAATCGGAAGCCTGAACAGATTTCCACAATCACTCGCACAGGACTGAGGTGGTCACTTTGGATAGCTCTGACGCCGGTTACTTAGCTGCGTTCACTAGCAGACAGTGGTGGCCACGCAGGAGAGAAGTGACCAGGCATCAAACCCAGTCATCCACACTGAACATCACTGCCCCGGTGTCCCATCTCCACGAAGCTCTACAGGCCACTTTAGGGGTTCTGTTTTCTTTCAGCTGTTACTCACAAGGGCTTCAGGGGCACACGTGTCTCACCCCAACTAACATCAGGACCTGCCTGCATATGACTTTTCTCCCACTCACATTTTCAGGGGCCCTCTTATTGCAACACAATAGAATTACAGATGGAGGTCACCCCATGATTCTTATTCTCGACAAGAGCGCACTGCTATTCCTTCAGTTCGGACCCACAGTGCCCCTGCAGGATGGAGAATTGCCCTACGGGCTCTCCAAGGACGCCTTCGTTAGACAAGCAGCTTGCCATCGTCCCAAGGAATGGCTTGTGCATTTGAACTGCTGGCCTTTCAGTCAGCAGCTGAACACATCACCACCACACCACCAAGGCCCTTCCTTGGGGACTGAAATGAGGTATCCGCCTGGTCCTGGTGCTCAGGGCCGTCTTCTCCTGCTTTACTCTGTCTCCTTTCCTTTCCACCGTAGCTGCCGTAAAAGACAGTAACATTAAGGTGTGGGCATGATGTGTCATGATGGGAGAATCATCCCTCATTTTGTTATCAAATGCATTTCCTAGTGATGACAAGCACACTGGGGACAGCGTGGACCTGACTGCACACCAAGTCCCCCAGCATCTGGGCTGTCAGGTCAGTAGGCTGCTTTCCTGTAGCCTCTCATCTCTCATCCTCTGGGCACAGTTGGGATCATTCCAGCCTAGGACAGGTGTCTCCGTTGCTCTGCAGCCCACTCCCACCTTCCCATCAAGCTCTCGGCGCTGTGGTGTCTCTGTCCTCGACAAGGCTCACATCGCCTGTACACTCAGCGCTGGGGAGCCTCCATCCTGGACAAGGTTCACGTCGCCTGTATGTTTGGTGCTGTGGCATCTCCGTCCTTGGCCGGCTCCCGGTAACCGTATGCTTGGTGCTGTGGCGTCTCCATCCTAGACAAGGCCTGTATCACCTGCAGGCTCTGTGGCATGGTGGCCCTGTCCTGGGCACAGCTCTCGTCACCTGAATGCTCGGTGCCATCGTGTCTCCATCCTGGGCACAGCCCATGTCACCTGCGCACTTGGTGGTATGGCACCTCCATCCTCAAGGCTCACGTCACCTGTAAACCGAGCACTGTGGCGTCTCTGTCCTGGGTAAGGCTCGTGTCACCTGTACGCTTCACACCGTGGCATCTCTGCCCTTGGCGAGGCTCATGTCATCTGTACACCTGGAGATTTCACTAGATACCTGTCAGGTTATTAAGATTTTAGAACTTAGTTTTTTGCTTTGTTTTGAAACCTTGGGGTAGACCTTTGTGAAAACATATAAGGGAAATCCAAATACAATTTGTTTTCTATGTGCAATTAGGTGCAATTCTTGGCGCTACTAAACAGACACCATCTCAGCTCTGGGGACTGATCCCGTTTCGGATCTTGGGAAGCACAGCTGACCTTCCTGACTCACCTATACGGGGAACTATGTCTTCAGGACCCGCTCTGCTCCTCCGTGGCACCTAGTACAGTGACTTGCCACCAAGTGTAAAACATACCCAACAAGCAAACAAACAGCCAAGAAACTTGACAGTACTTCTTCCTTATGAAATTCAGATAGGTCTGTGTCACTCAGTCTCCCCAAATCTCCGTCCACCTGAATGACAGCATGCTTGAGAAAGGAAAGCCGCGCCCGGCTCTGCTGTGGCAGATGCCCAGATCAACAAGGGGACCTAGGCCAGTAGGGATGACTCCTGACTTATCACCTCGCAGTGTGCTTCTCCACTGGCTGGACATAAAAGCCACTTAGGCCAGTCTTCCTTTAAAAAACTGCACGGCAATCATGGCTGCATTTTGGTCTGCGGCTTTGTCACGTGTTGTCCTGTATGCTGCTGCTGTTCGCTGCTGTCCAGTCAGTCCTGACCCACAGCAATGCCCTGCACAACAGAACGGAATGCTGCCCCATCCTGCCCCTGCCTCCCAGCAGTCACACTCAAGGCCCGCTGCAGCACAGCAGTGTCCCCGTTCACCAAGGGTCTCCCTCCTTCTGGTGGACCCGCGGCTGTATCAAGCCTGACGTCTTCCTCTAGGGGCTGCACCCCCCAACAACAGGTCCACAGTACACGAGATAAGCACAAGAATTTCTCAAGACCAGGCCTAAACCTGCAGCCAGTTAGGATTGCAAGTGGTCATACCACGTCACTACTTCACTCCAAGTCAGTCAGAACCTCTGCGTTCTTTGAATTCCGTATCTATGTTAAGATTTTTCTTTAGTTTGAAAACACAAATACTCATGCATTACTCAAACACCAAGGTTATTTTTCTAACCTAGAAACCATTACTGATACACGAGAAACATAGCATAGCAAATGTTTTCTTCACCTTATGAGGATAACGTCACCGAAATTGGCAAACTGCTGGAGGAGTTCATCAATCAAAGCGTCATCGAAAAAGTTATTCTCTGGCACGGAGCTTTGGATGGAAACCAGCACTGTGCCATCTGGGGGGCCCTGGGCAGCAATCACATCCTTGTAAACACTTTGCCTTTCGTCGGCTTCAACTTCAAATATGTCTATATCAATCAGGGCAACCACAGGCCTGAGGGGACAGAAGGAGATGTGTCAGAAATGTTTCAGGACAGACACGTTTCGAGCCAATGTGAAGCCCCCCAAGAAACAGAGAAGCTGGTGGACCTGTGGTCAGAAGTCTTCAGCTCAGCCCTTCCATAGTGCAACAATGTGCCGGGAGTCCAGGTGTACAGGATTTTGCTCTCGTCCTGAAAGCTAGCATTGAGAAGATCTAAATCTTCAGCTGCATTCAGAGAAAACAGAGCACCGAGAGGCCACATAAGCCCAGTCCTGTGGAGCAAGGAGCCGCTTCCCGCTTCCTGAGCTTTCGTCACCTCGGGCTACGGGGCCTGGCACCCTTCTCAGCGGGCAGGCGGCCCAACAGCTCTCGCTCAGAAAGGCTTTTTTGGGTAAAGTTATAATTTTATTTTTACTTAATAAAAATTAATATAAGAAAGTGACTTGACTTCTGAGATTACATGAAAGCCTCTGATCAAAGATGTTTCATAAATAACTCAACAGGTAAGAGGTAGTTCAAAATATTTACAAGTCACTTTAATTACACAAGTTAAAATCTTAGTGTTGAACTGCATACTGCACAAAACCGTGTTTCCTTGCTTCTCTTTATACTAAAATATGTCAATTCAAAAGAAAATGGACTGGAAACGAATGTAATTATCAGCAGGTCAGAGACTACTTAACTCTATTGGAGTTATACATAAATTCTCTTTGCTCTACTCTGGGTACGTCCCTCCTGCAATCTGGACAAACCCATCTGAACGAAGAAGCCCAGCTGGTCTCCCAACCTGATCTATCAAAGGGCCACTTCCTCCTCCTCCAGAGGACGCGGTCCGTCCAAGCCGGTGTTCGGCACTTCTCGCTGGTGTCATAGTCGTCAGAAAACAAATCATACTTATACGTCGGAGCAAAAGTGACTTTCCCCTCTAAAAATCCTCTAAAAATCTAAAATAAACATATACAAAGTAAGTTATCCTGAAAGGTAAAAAAGTTCTGTTTTCACTCAGGCAAGCGCTCATCAACAGTCTGCTAGAAGCCGGAGCATCTCACACTGAAATTTGGACATCTGTGATAGACACTTCCCACCGGAAAAAGCTCAAGAGAAAATCAGCCTGAGACACTGCCACTTTCACACCACTGCTCTGACCTTTAATTAAAGGGACTATCAAAACACAAACAAGGGACCCCACTAGACACGTCACAGCCTGAGGGTTCAGGCTCAGACCTGAAGCTTACAAAGGGGACATGGTGCCCGGCAGTGGGGACGCCAATCTCACAACCACCAGCCACCAGACCAAGTGGCCTCTACACACCTCTACTTAAAAAAAAAAAAAAAATTCACATTTTGTGGACGTAAGTTTTCTGCGGTAAGTTCCAAAAACGTAAATAACATGTGAAACAAGAGAAGACAAACAGCCCAGTGCAGGGTCTTTAGGTTAAAGACCAGCTTAGAAGACCAAGACCCTCTACTCACTCCTACTGGAGAAACAGAACAGAAATGTGTTCTCCTGGCAGTTCCCCAGGGAGCACGGCCCCTAGACCTGACGCTGCCCCTGCTGACAGATCACTGCTGAGGTCCTGAGGTCCACCCATCGGATACGAATGGAATGGACTCAGGGACACAGTGACCGTACCGTGTGTGCACTTGATGGTTCTAGGCATCTACACGATGTCATCCTGCTGGCTTCCTACTAGAGGGGAGTGGAGAGGATGGAGAGGAGGGGACAGAAGATTGTTAGGCGGATGTGACATGGACAGAATTGAAAGGAGTGTGCTGTCACAGGCAGGGAGAGCAGAAGGAGCTGCAGATAGGCAGGCAGGCAAATTTGAATTGTATTGTAAACTTCCACTCAATCACAATAAAAAAAAAGTGTACTCTACTACTTGAAAGTGAATGCTAGAGAGACATATTTTTCTTCCTGGGAATTACAGGTTTGCTTTCCTTTCCTTTCTTAAAAAATGGTAATTCTTTACCTGTTAAACTACACACACACACACACAGAGACACAGGCACACACACAGATATACTTATTTAATTAAAGACACTTTAAGATCACACACACACACACTCCCCAAGACTAAAGAAGCATGTTTCCTGACAACAAATCCCCCGAGACACAAAAAGCACGCCCTCTTCAAATGCAAGTCTGCATATACCTGTCCAGCATTTTTCTGATTGATCAGCTGATCTCCTGCTATGAGAGAATCCCAATTTTGCTGTCTTATAAGCTCTTTAACTTCTTCATTAGGGAGATCGATTCGATAGTTGAAGTCACCACACCAAAACACATAATCATGGGAAAACAGCATCCTTCCCTGGAAGCAAGCAGACGCAGTTTAAAATCCAAGGCCATGTCTACCTCTGCTCCATCTCCCCCCCTCCAACGACCTAACAGGAACTGCACGCCCCTGTCTACTTCAGGGAGGGGCATAGATGCTTCCCGGCAGCACCTTATGCGTTCTGCGCACGGGCAGGGCGTGCCGGGGAGGCAGAGGACCCAGAGCTCACCATGGGGAAGCCCAGCTTGCGCGCTATCTCTGCAAAGTCCTCGTTCCTCTCTCGGACCTGGGACTGGCCCGCGGCAAAGTGGCTGCAGACGAAGCAGAGGCTGGTGGTGTGGAACAGCATCCGGATGGCGACGGCGCCCTTGTTGCCTGTCGCCCCGCCCATCCCTGTCTTCACGGTGTCCACTGCGACGTCCCTTCCAAACAAAGAATTCTAGGTCAGAGAGCCGCCGCGTCAGCAGGAGATGAGGAATCCACACCCTTGAGTCATACAGCAAACGAGACACCACACGGTGCTCGGGAACAACGGGGTGTGAGTATGTCTCTGAAGCAGTCAGCCCTCTAGGCCCAGCTCCTGTTCCTTTCTGGGTGGACAGTAGCCATCAGAGAGCGCCCTAGGGATGGACCCGAGGACAGGAGCACCGTGGGGACTGACCTGATGAAGGGGGCGTGCTGGGGTCGGATGAACACAAAGAGGCAGACGCCCACCAGCTGCTCGGAGGCCAACAGCACATACTTCTTGTCCCGGGAGATGGTCTTCTGCAGTTCCGCTGCCCAGAGCTTCTGATTAGTGGTGCTGCCAGAGACAGGAAAAAGTCACCCTCTTAAAAGAGACTGACAACAGCCTGTTTTATATGACAATTGCCAGTTTTATCTTGCTGTGCTGAAACACCTGGAGACTACAAACAGTCATGGAAGCCACACCAACAGTGGAAGCATTTGTAAGTAGGCTGGTGTTTTGTTTTGTTTCCTTTTAAAAGCAAAATGCAAAACTTAGTAAAAAACGACACCATACTTTGAAATCTAATCTGTGCCTCTTGGACAACAAAAACAAGAACGTAGTGTATTTTTCTGAATTAAACGTCATTTTAAAAACTCGTTACAGTCAACCATTGCACACACATCACCCAGCTTCAACAACTACTGACACTCTGACAATCTTTTTTTTTTTTTGGTAGACCTGCAGTATCTTCAACCACATCTAAGGGACGTGTCACCTCACCTACATAGGCACCACTAAGCATCCCTAACACAAGGTTCTCATCTAATCACAAGGTCACTGTGACATTTCAATAACACTTTCCTCTTGTCCTCTATCACTCAGCTCCTTTGCCAGCTCCCCGGCTCTCTCTCACAGTCACTCTCTCACCTGGTGTCAGACGGGCTCGCACAGCGCCCCTCCTCTGCTCTCCCATCTTTAATCTTTAATCTCCCATCTCTCATCCTTAATCACCTCTCAACACTCACTCTCTCTTTTAAACACCTTTTTTGCTTTTCTTGTAGAATGTTACAGTCTGGCTTGGCTGGCTGCGTCCTCGGAGGGTCCTGTCTTGTCCCTCTGTCCCTCATGGTCCCCATAAACTGGCAGTCTGACGTAGAGGTCTGACGAAGAAACAAGTTCCATTGTTTCTCTGCATGAGTAGGGGCAAAAATCCCTCCCAGACGATGCTGTGTGAGTCCCTCCGCATCACGACAAGGGGCATGTGATCTTGCTGAAGCCCTTTTGTCAAGCTGCCAACCAACCTTCCCACTAAGGTCTTAGCACCTGTTAGTGACCACCACCCAGACCCATCACTTCACTGGGATTTCAGAAGGTTGGTGTGGTAATCTCACCATTCCACTGCCACGTGTAAGTTGCAATCCTATAAAGAACAGTCTCTCATCAAGTGTTCGGCTACTTCGAAAATACTTCATTTTTTAATCTACAAATTTTCAGAGTAGTCTCTGTCCAAGAATCTTCAAGCGGAAACTAAAAGATGTTTTTTTAAATCTTCATGAACACAGCAGTTTTACAGGTCCAGGTTTGAGTGGACACGAAAGAAGAAACGCTCAGAGAACACAAACTTTGGGTCGGGCAGATTCACACATTGGTCTAACAGGCCTGGTTCTAACAAGCATGTAGAGATGCTTTCAATTCCTGTCTTACATCTCAGCACACTCTCACTGCTCAAGGTCACATAGCTGGTGAGTGGCAATGCCAGACTGTGACCTCACATCTGCCAAATCTAACGCTGTGCCCCCCCAACACCCCCAGCACACACTCAGAACTCACACTGACTACCCACCTGCCACAAGCCTACTGGTCCAACTCTCACTGAGATGTGACAACGACTACCACCCCTCCCTTCAGGTCTCTCCTCCAGCCATCTCCTCCGGGAACCTTACTGTGATCACTCCATGTCAAACCGCACGCACCTGATCACCCCACGTCACACTGTGCGCACCCCATCATCCCACATCAAACCACACGCACCCCATCACCCCACGTCACACCATGTGCACCCCGATCACCCCACGTCACGCCATGCACACCCAATCACCGTCAACTGCACACACCCCATCACCCCGATCACCCCACGGCAAACCACACACACCTGATCATTCCACGTCAGACGGCACACACCAGATCACTCTCTGTCCAACTGCACACACTGTCCACCTCAAGTGCCCGGCCCCCTCCCTGTTTACTTTCCACCTGGCCTCTCCTGACACCCCTGTGATGTTATGGCTGCAGTATGGCTGTGGCTGTCTCCCCTGCCACAGCACTGAGCCCGTGAAGGCGAGGGGTCTCGCAGACTCCACTCACTGATGTAGCTATAGCGTCCAACGCCTCTGCTTAGCAGACCCTGGTTAATGAAACTAGTTAATAAAAGAATTATCATCCCTTTATTAAAGAAAACTTGATGGAACTCCATTTAGACACATAATGGAACGTTTTGTTTGGTGGCAGGAACTCTAAGATTATGTTCTATTATGAGATCTGATTAGATGTTTTCAGGAAAAATAACAAAATGAAAGAGGCCAGATCTTTTTTTACCCCATATTTCCCTGATACAAACTTAACCTAGGGAAAAAACTGAAATTTGCAAAACTGATGACTACACCATACTAATTCAAGTCATGATATTATTGTGAAAATCTTTACAATGTCACAAAACACGGGGAAGCTGCTCAAACTTGGAAGAGTGTATTTTATGTGAAAAGAGAACACTCAAGCTTTGAAGTTTCAGGCAATAATTGTATTTGTGATCGGGCGTCAGAGGAGCCGCTGTCCAGCTGAGGTCCCGAGACACCTCTACAGGGTTCCTGAAGGCCAGGAGGTCAAATTCTCTCTGTAAGATCAAGACAGCATGCTTGCTTTTTCAGGGTGCTCGCTGACAGCCACACTGCGGGTGCGATAGCTAGAAGTGCTGATGCCTTAGCACAATCCCAGGCCCCAGGTGTCAGTCCTCACTGCCACGTCTTTACAGTAAAAGAAAAAGTAAATTTCAACAAGAATGAGCTAACATTATTGGCTTTATGACATCGCAACCTGAGATACATCTTGTCAGGACTGTTTGGAGTTAAAACACCTAAAACACAAGGAAAAGCCTCTCCATTTCCAGCTGAACACAAGGCTTGTCGCGATGGACAGTGTGTGACAGTCTGAGCTGGGAGGGGACCTCTCACGATGGACAGCCAGTGTATGACAGTCTGAGCTGGGATGGGACCTCTGACGATGGACAGCCAGTGTACGACAGTCTGAGCTGGGAGGGGACCTCTCACGATGGACAGCCTGTGCCAGTCTGAGGCGGGAGTGGACATGCCAGTTTTTCATGGAACACAGTTTTACTTCACGAGGTAATGACAGACAAACCATGGTTACTTGGTCTTGGGCATCTGGCCAACATTTTCTCAACCAAGGCTGTTACTTCAAAGAACACAACTGCACCGTCTATCTGCAGTGGCAGAACATGAGTTTTTCTGCTCTGGCAGTGATCAGAACTGAAGAAAACCATAGACCAGAATTTTCACTCAAATAGGAAGACCAGACTTGCTGGCCTGACAGAGACTGGGGACACCTTGAGAGTTCAGCACTGAAGTCAGTCCTGAGGGTCACCTTTCCGTCAAAGATCAGACAGCCCCATAAAACAAAATCAGACTAAAGGGACACACGAGCACGGGTGCAAGACTGGAAGACAGGCGGGGACAGGAAGGCCGGTAACGGGAAACCTAAGGTACAGAAGCAGAGAGTGTTGGCCTGTCAACCTGTGTCATACAACAGTACACATACGTACTGTTTAATGAGAAACTAGTCAGCTCTGTAAACCTTCATCTAAAGTACAATAACCATAATTTAATGTTAAAAAGAACCTTGAGTTTTCAAACAAAACCTACAATTCTACAAAAGATGAACTGCCGCCGTGATTTTGGCAGCTTCTCCACCTTGGTTTTCTGAGGAGATTGTGATGACGCTGTTGTGGACGTTCTGATGCTGTACAGCACAGCGTGTCCGAGTGTGGACGTCCATGTAACTCACGGAGCCAGGGTATTGTAAGTCACCAGAGCACAGCATTACAGACTCACCAAGGTCACAAGGTGGATGAATAAACTTAACCTAACAGAGCACAGAATTCAGTGAGCGCCTCCGACCCCGCGTCACAGCTCATCTTTAAAAAACTGCTGGTTGAGCTCTAGTGCAGCAGCAAGGCAGAAATGATCACAGGGGCCTGTTAGACCCTCCGTCCCCAGGTACAGATGGCAAGGTCTGTTTCACATGCTCCAGCCACCACACGCTGTGACAGGCTGATGGGGAAGGACAGAGGAAGACTCCACTGTCCTAGAGATTTACTGAACTACAAAACAATGTCACCCTTCTCATTATCACCTGTTACAGAAATACAGTTACTTTTTAAAAAAGCTATTTAAGCGGTTCTGTGAACACAGAATGGGGTCATTACTGTTATTTTTAAATTGTTTTAAAAATTGGTTTTAACTTCTAGCACAATAAATACTCAGATATAACCACATCAAAAAATATCTTCGGGATTACAGAGTGTCAATGGGTCCTGCGACCAAAAGGTTTGAGAACTGCTGTTTTAGTCTGCAGACCCGTCACGTACACTCCTCACCTCAGTCTGTCTGTCTGACGGCTTATTCAGTCACTGCTGTCCGTCCCTCATTGGACAACTCACCCGTGTGCCACCCGACTGGCTTACCTGGCATTCACAATGTTTCCAGCATTCAGCTCCACCATTTCTTCAAAACCAATTGCAAATATATCAGTGGGCTTGCTTCTTTTATCTAGAATTAACATTCAAGAAAGACTATTTCAATATAAACTTTGCCAACAGCAGAGCCCATAAAAAATCCATTTACGTCCAACCAAATCTAAGTTCCAGGTAAAGACCCACAAGTAGGACAAAATGACTTGACGTTTCTACCCAGATGTCCTGCACTGGCTCTACTGCTTCAAGACTGTTCTTCCTGAAGATCCTTAAGTCCTGTCAGAAGTCACCTGGAGAGAACTCTCCCTGAGGTGTGTACCAAAGTCATCTGGGAAACAAGTCACTTCTCACAGGCTGAGCTGAATCAAAACTGGAGAACCACATGGCTGAAAAACTATCTCAAATTAGACAGCTGGGAGAAACTTGTTACTTTCAAACTGAAAACCACAGACTTGATCTTTTTGCTGTTTTCCTGGGCAGCGGGAGTCCTGGACACCAGCAGAAGAGGTCCAGGGTTCCAACCCTTGACTCCACTGCAGCGATGTACTGTGTCCTGGCTGACAGGGACTTAAAAAGCATAGGAGCTCCTTGAGATAAGCAACTCAAGTACTCTAAGTGTCCTTACTGTTCAGAAATGAGGACAAATGGCTCAAGTCTACGATACCATCAACCCACAATGATAAACAATACTGCTACTGACTGGCTGTGATTGTGTGCAAGGAGCCCCCCTAGTACAGTGCTGAGAGCTACAGCTGCTGACCAAAAGGCCCACAGCTCAGGCCCACCGGCCGCTCCCTGGAAACCCCAGGGGGCAGTTCTACTCCGTCTTCGAGGGTCATTACGAGTCAGAAATGACTTAACAGCAACAGGTCTCATCTTTGGTTCCAGTTACTGGGTGCATGGTCCATGTGGGAATCACCTCATTTAATTACCAAATGCCCTGAGACATTATTTTTACCTGTATCTGACAGACAGGATCTGAGGCTTTAGATAAACTAAGCACCTTGCCCAACTTCACTCACAGTTTGGTGGCAGAGTGCCCAAAGTGAGTGACAACCAAATCTGCACACTGATAAGCCAGGACTGTTAGTGATAGGGGCCAGCCAACAGCACAGCAGGTCTGCAGACCGCTCACGTGCCGTGCTGGTTATGTCCTGTCTTGGCAACTCAGTAGAGAACTAGGCTTTAAAAACTGGGCACACCGGGCGTGAAAAATGAAACCCAAACTGTCAGCTAGAAAACAAGCTTGGTGTGTGTCCATGTAAACACATACAAACCTTATTTTTTTTTCTTTCCTAAGTGTGTGTGATACCTTCAAAGCAATTTATTTATGTGTGGACCTGTTTCCTGAGAATCAACTAGCAGTGAAAGGAAGTTCTTTTACCATTATGCTTTTCATGAAACATAAAATAAACATCTGAAAATAAACTGTGCCAAGATTTTAACAGATCTGACCTATAAAACGGATGGGCTTCAACACCATAAACCCAAGTTTCTGTTCTAAATTAACGTGTGTTGTGCAACGCCTGGCCTGTTCTCCAGGTGAACCGTGTCGCCTTACAGAATGCCCACCTTGGAACTCCTGGATGCCAGCAAGCCTGGGTGCGTCCAGCAGCCAGTCGGTGAGGGTCTGGTTCTTAAAAGCAATGCTGCGGAACTGCCTCCCCCCATTCACGTTCCAGGTCCCCACGCACACGCGGATTTTCTTGGGCTTTGAGTACTTGTAGAAATTCTCACACATGTTCTTCAAGACTTTAGAAGATGCTGTTCAAGAGCAAAACACAAGCGAGTTTTAGCTGACCAAGCCACTTAGGAAACCTGATTCCCGTGACTGAGAAGTGAGGTCCAGAACACGCAATGACGAGCACACACACAGAAGAGCAGAAGACGCATGGATAGGTGCAAAGACACAACCAGCCCTGAACACAAAGTCCAGCTCCACGGAACTTATCCATGCAATTAAAATTAAAAAAGCTGTCTACAACAGACATAGGAGGCAAAGTAAGAAAAGCAACTACAGAATTGTTGAAGCAACACAACACATGCAAAATGAACAGTCCTGGTCCAATGAGATGCTGTGTTATTTCACAGTCTGTAGCATCTTAAAAAGGTACCCTTCTGGGAATACAGCAACTGACTTCCTGTCTTACACCAAGGAGGCTGATACAAAACCATAAATTCTATTTTTCTTAAACAAAAACACTTAATGATGTTTGTATTTAAGATTCAAGCCACTGGCACAAGATTTGACAACTAAGGGCTCACTGGCAAAAATATAAATTACAGAAGCTAATCAGTCTGAAAATGAAGCCACGCTAGGTGTTTCCCAGCTTCCTCAGCACAGAGGCTAAAGTCCTCAGTGGTGGCCTACAAGGCGCTGTACGACTTGCCTGCCTTTTTCCTTCATTTACTGCGCTCCCCTGCTTGTGCTGGCCTCCCTGCTATTCCAAAGCAATGTCAGGCATGTTCCCACCACAGGACATTTGCACTGGCTGTTTTGACAGCCAGGATACTCTTGTCTCCTTCAGGGCCTCACTTCCCAGTGAATCATTCTCTTATTTATTCTGCATGCTGCCCCTCCCCTCCCATCTCTGTCTGTTTTCTTCTTTACAACACTCAGTGCAATTCATAATGGACTTCCTTTTCTTATTTATCCTGTAACTCTCTTCTCTCCTTGTAAGAACAGAAGCACTAAGAGGGCAACAAGGTCCTGTCCCCTGCAGTGGCCCCAGGGACCAGAGGGGTGCTCACTGACGCAGCTTTACATGAGTGGCCGTTTAGTGCACCAGGAATCCTCAGTCTCTCCCGCAGCTTCATCAGCCAGCACCTTTCCCTCTACACTACGCTTCACTATGGTGCAGTCAAATTCTCAGAGCTCAAAGCAAATAGGATTTTAATAGGATCTCAATCTACAACAAATTTACACTGAACAGGCAGCTGACTGGCAGAGGGAAAGGAAATCAGAACCATTCTCACCTTTCATTCACGTGACCTTATGATGATGCTATCTATTATTTCACGATAGTAGAGTATACAGAACCCTGCTGAAACCAAAGGCACATGGTCTGGTCTAATGCAGACGAAGGAACTCCTTCAACACAGCAGCCAGGTAATTCTTGGAGGGAAATAAACATGTGTTCACGCAGTCACCAACAGCGTGTACAAAGTATTCCACCACGCTGTCTTACACAGAGGTACCATGTCCGCACCGAGCTGTCTCACATCGAGATACCATGTCTGCACCGAGCTGTCTTATGCTGAGGTGCCGTGACTGCACAGAACTGTCTTATGCCGAGGTACTGTGTCTGCATCAAGCTGTCTCACACCGAGGTACCGTGTCTGCACCGAGCTGTGTTACACCGAGGTACTGTGTCTGCACTGAGCTGTCTCACACCGAGATACCGTGTCTGCACTGAGCTGTCTCATACCAAGGTATCGTGTCTGCCAGCCCTACTTTGTGTCCTGACTCAAGAAGTCAGTGAACTGCTGCCAAGGCACAGAGGCCTGCCAACGTGAGGCCTACCAACGTGAGCCCTGATTGGTCAACTGCAGTGCATCATTCCGGAGAAGTCTACTGACTGTACTACCATACCCTGCTGAAAACAGAGCTTCTGGGATAAAAAATGGGGCTGGGCAGGTCACTTTAGATGGGACCCTGTAAGCAGAGCGCCCACCAGCCCAGTAACCATCTTAACAAGGAGATGCACGTGCTTAAACAGCATCGTCTTTGCCCCTGGATTCCCAGTCGGCCCTGTTTTCTACAGGCACACAACTAGAGCCCATGATCTTTTGGAGAGGAAACTTCTCCAAGACACCGGAGCCAACAGAAAGCAGGCTCTCCAGAAGGAAAACCAGGACCCACAGGTGGCCTCTGTCAGCCTTTCTTTCGAGAACGGAAAGAAGCCGCTGACAACTCCCAGCATCTGCATCGACACCTGCCTTCCTCTGGGAACTCCAAGCAGCGGGAATCATAGTGGGCCCTGAAACCATCGCTTGCACCAAAGAGAGACTTTTCTGCAATATTTCTGCTTCTCTTCAAGTCTTCACAATACTGAGTTTTCCTTCCCCTTCACTCCTATAGAGACCCCAACCATTTCACAACAGTAGCATGCAGTGAAAACCCCACATGGACCAGCACGACTCTCGTGTTACACAGATACCAGGCCCCTGTCAGTCAATCGCAGCCAAGATAACTCACTTTCAAGAAGCCTATCTTCCTTTCAAAAAGCATAAATAATTTTTCAACCATGCATTTCCTTCCTCATTCCAGCCAATATTTTAACCCACATGTGAATAAACGCGGAGCATCTGTGCCGAAGGAGCCTCCCGACGGGGCTGTGTGACCAGGGACCTGAAGCTCACTCCTCCAGGCAGAGGCACAGACAAGTGTCCCAGCAGGACTCCATCCAGGACTGCTTCCCAGCTTCCACAGGGAGGCTGCGTGGCTGCAGGGTTGCTGCTGGAGCCCCCTTCATGCTGGGCGGGACCACGCTCCTGACACACAGGGCCACTCCCTCAGCACCCTCCCAGAGGTGCCACACTGGCCCCACTGTTTCCAGAGTGACACTCTGCGGTCCACATCAACCTCACGGAAGCCCTGCTGGCACCAACAGCCACACAGCGGGCTATGAACCAGAAGGCGGGTGTCCAGATCCACCCATAGCCGCCTCCAGCACAGCCCAGAGGTCCGCTTCCGAGAGGCTGCCGCCTTGGGAACCCCAAGGAGCAGCTCTGAAAAACTCTTAATGAGAAAAGTGGCATTATCTTTCATTTCTTAGAAATCTCCTCAACGTCTGGTTTAACAGAAGCAGCTCACTTCCACCATGTTCTGGTCCATCCTTGGCCCATCCGGGGTCCACCTGCGGTCTACCCGTGGCCCATCTGGGGTCCACCTGCCATCTACCCATTGTCCATCCGGGGTCCACCTGCCGTCTACCCGTGACCCATCCGGGGTCCACCAGCCGTCTACCTGTGGCCCATCCGGGGTCCACCTGCGGTCTACCCATGGCCCCTCGAGGACATATCTGTGGCACTAGCATGCACTGAGCAGCCTCTGGAAAACTCCAGTGCACACTTGTGAGAGAAGGACACTGACCACAGCAAACAGCACCTCAGTGTCACCAGGAACAGTTCTGACCTATGGACCCCCTGAAAGAATCACTGACTCAGATGACAAGTGTTATCTCCACCGTCTCCAGGGGCAGAAGAACAGACTTCCAACCCTCCAGTTGTCTGATTTGGTCCCCTGTACAGAGGCATAAGGAGGGAAGGAAAGCTGTCTCCTGGTGCTGGTCTGTGACTGTAGTGACCAGGAAGCTAAATGTCCCCAGATAAAGAATCACTTTCAGTCACTTCCACAGTTGTTGCTATGTAAACAAGCTTCTGCAGTTCTTTCTCTATCACCACACAAGATCTATAAAGATCAAACAGCTTCAAAACCCAATTGCCATGTTCTATAAACCAAAAGAAGTCAATCTGTAAATAGACAAGAAGATTAAACACATCTATACAGCTACTTCCAGCTTCTTAACTGATTGCTGCTTGGATGAGGACATAACGATTCTGTGCTCAAACCACAGATGTCAGTCCCTCAACATCATGTCACCGCAGAAGATGGATTCATTACTCAGCTCAGAGACACCAAGACACTCCCTGCCCTTCCCTTCTCAAAACACAACCAGCAGCTTCTCAGAACATTCAAAACAGTAACTGCAAAACAGAGCTTAAGTGATACCAAAACCGAGGGCAAGAAAACACGTCATTTCCAGCGACATTTCCGGCAAGGTTTCTAGTTTTTGTTCCTTTTGTCACGGATTCCTATTTACAGACAAGAGCACAACGCTCGTCCAGAGAACAAGGCATGAGATCCCTACAAAAAAATCAACACAAAAAATAACTACTTCTGGGTCTCAGAACCTTAATTCTGCTAATCCCAGTGGGTGGAAGTTAAGTGCTATCTGCTCATCAGAAAGTTGGCAGTTCAGATCCCCCAGGCCCTCCTCAGGAGCTCCATGAGGCAGTTCTACTCTGCCCTATAGGGTCGCTATGAGCCACAACTGACTCGACAGCAGTGTGGGGTGGGTATTAGCAATGGAAACCCTGGTGGCACAGTGGTTAAGTGCTACATCTGCTAACCGAAAGGTCAGCAGTTCAGATCTGCCTGGCGCTCCCTGGAAACTCTAGGGGGCTGTTCTACCCCATCCTACAGGGTCACTATGAGTCAGAATTGAGTTGACGGCAGTGGGTTTTATTAACAATCTTGACAGTTTTCAATTAAAAATTTTCAGCTCACGCTTTAGTGCAGGTTGGTATTTACAGAAAATAGTCCATCTACAATGTGAAAAAAAGCGATGAGGTCTCCCCAGGAATTCCATGTGAGGAGCAGGGGGGAGCAGTCACAGGTGTCACGGACGGTGGTCGGCAGCCAAAGCCCAACAGGCCCCTCTGGGTGCCACCCAAGGGCCTAGTAAGAGTGAAGTGGAACTCTGCTGTTGATGCGATGGCTATAAAAATTAAATGAAAACTAGGCAAGACGTTTTTAATTCAAGTTAAGCATTTGCTACAAAAACACAGAAAACATTGCACACTTCCTCTAAATGAAACGAAGTGCTTAGTTTCTCAAATTTAAATTTTTTCTCAGATTTAAAATTAAAACAAGCTACCAATTTATTGTGTAGAACCTAAGTGTGAAATCAGTTTGTCATTTCCATGGGTTTTGTTTCACAGTACCAACTCCAGAAAACTACCCAGCTGCCTTTCTCTGCCGATCGTGCGCACCGTACCTGACTGCAGCATCCGCTCGGAGACTACGGGAGCGTCAGAGAGGAAACAGAGAGGGTTAGTGAGACAGTGGTCAGTGTCCGGGTCTGCGCATCGTCACACACGTTTGAAAACCATCTCGCTTATTTTACTTAAGTCAGTCTGATGGCTTTATTTTCTCTGATGGCTACAAAACACAGACATTGGAAAGAAAGGACAACTGGTATCACTCCCCCGCATGGAGGAAAGAATCCTCAAGTGACCCCATCCCATTCCTCACTCTGACAGGACGGCCCTAGTTTCACAACCCTAAGGTCAAAGGTGACGCCTCGGCCTGCTCTTCTGGCTGCTCCTGTGTGTGAGTGTGTGTTTGCATGCACACATGTATGTGTAAGTGACAGGGACTATGGAAACCCTCAGGGCAGGAGGACACGGGAGACACAGCTCTAGTTTGTACCATTGAGGAATTCCTCTGGGACTCGCCAGCGCACAAGCACAGTCAGTTCTCCTGTAACAAGACATGTGGGTTCCCCACGATCACTGCACTGTGACATGGGTTTCCCCAAATTGCTGCACTACACAAAACTCTGCAAAGTCTTACAGCCACAGGGCTCCCGGGAAAAAAGGGGCGGGCACAACTCTCAAAAACTTTGATGGTGAAACACTTTAGGAGACGGGAGCCTGATAAAAGGCAATAGCCTGGTTTTATACACATTAAATGGTTACGAGATGGTAACCAAGACAGTACACAGGGCCTTTCACCTTGAGGGAAAACCCTGGGGCGGGGCCGTCAGGGGCTCCGTCGGCTCACCTGATGGCTGACAGCCGAAGTCCCCCCAAGACTCCTTGGAAACTCTGTAGGGAAGTCCTACTCTGTCCTACAGGGTCGCTGTGCGTCAGAATTGACTGAACGGCAACGGGTTGGGTTTGTGTTTGGATTTATCCCGAGGAAGACGTGAAATGTGTTGGCGGACACGCGCTTTAGCAGGCCTGTGGCCTATGCAAGAGGGAAGAGCTTGCTGACGCCAGACAGAGAGCTGGAACAACAGGTGTAGAGGGTATGGTCCCTGACCCACGGGACCCACTGCGGGCAGCCGGGAGGAGTCTGAGGTGTGCGTGTGTGCCTGTGTGAATTCTGGAAGAAAGGGTGACAAGCAGTTGACAAAGCAATCACTCGGTAGTCATTAAGTGACAAAAGCTCCAGAATTCTCTCCTACTTGAAAAGGGAAAACCCAAAAGTCGGTTTTAGACCTTCAGAACAGAATTTTGAAACAATGTTCAGAGGTTAAAGGTCAAAACAAATCAGAAAAGAGGCAGGGGGGCTCCATTTATCGCGTTCTACGCTGAGTTCTCCCAGGATATTATCTGCATGTGCTTGCTGCCATGGGAAGCTTCAGTTCTCCTGATTCTAGTGAAAAATCCATGCAGAATGACAAAAATCTATTCAGAAAGCCACATATTTCTGTTAAATACTAAAACTGGCAATAGCAGTTGGTGTCCACTAATAAACAATATTTTAAATTACTAACAAGC